>CM054384.1:15297619-20097619 GCA_028858755.1 Ara ararauna
CAGAAACCAGCTGCTCTTTAATAGCTTCTCCTGAGGAAGGGCTGTGGTGGGACAGGGCTTAATGCTGCGTCTTATACTTCAGGGTCAAGAGATGGAAGATGCTCTGGGATCACTCTTCATACTGATGAAGATCTACATACCACCAGTGCAGGGAGGCACCTGGGACTGCGCCGGGCACAGCCCCAGCCCCTCTCCCCTCACTGCTGGACTCCTGCTTCTGCTCCAACACGTTCTTTAGGTGTGGGACTCCACTGGGCCCATGAGTCCTGGAGCTTGAATTAGGGGTCAGGGAGCTCCTCACGCTGCCCTGGCACCTCCAGCCCCTGACACACCCCTGGGGGTCACCGGAGCAAAGCCCCCGAGCTCTGCCCTGACACAGGCACAAGGCACTGTCAGCATCTCCCATGGGAGATCCTCCCACCTCCAGGCACCACACTCAATGCAGGCACACGGCAGAGCCCGGCCCCAGCGGGGAGCAGCACTGACGGTGTCCCTGCTGAGAGAGGGCAGCTCCGAAGGCAACTGCATCCACCAGCAGAGGGGCCACAGGGGCTCCCGCTTCCATCCCCCAGCAAGAGGACGCTGGATGGGCAGGGGCAGGCAGGAGGAGGGGACGCAGCTGAAGAGGAACCCAAGGCGGAGGCTGAGCAACCATCGGGGAACACGGGGGACGCCGAGACTCCTGCGTGCAGCTGCAGCCAGCCCAGGCCGTGCATGGGGAGGGCAGGGCCGATCACGGTGCGAGTGTCTGACACTGACATGGAGCAGCAGAGGAGCATCACCCCAGGCAGCAGCGGTGCGGGGCAGCATCGGCCTCCTTCGGCCTGCCCCTAGCCGCTGTGGAAGATGCGGATGCGCTGGGTGATGTCCCTGCGGCACAGGGGACAAGTGAGCAGCCGCTCGCAGCAGCTCTGGCAGCAGCAGACGTGGCCACAGGGCAAGAAAATCATCTGGGTCTGGAGGAGAGACAGAGGATGTGGAGAGTGGTGCTGTGCCATAACGCTCATCCCAGCACCGCTGTGCTCCAGCACAGGACGGGATGGGGATCACCCAGGGGTGTCACAGCAGGGGAGGCAGAGCCCTGCACCCCAATCTCCAGTGATGGGGCTGTGCCACCATTGCAGTGGGTCTGAGGGAGGGACACGGGTCAGGGCTGAACTGAGCAGCTCCATGAATGCTTCCCATGGTTGGTCCATGGACAGAGCAGCACAGGAGCTCAGCAAGGCCCCTCCCAAGCCCACAAGGAGCCCAGCCCTGCCCTGCCTTCCGCCCCACGGTGATGCCTGAGCCCAGCTGTGCCAGGGAGCTGAGGGACCATTGCCCAGGGCTATGGGGCTGCTGCCCTCACTCCCCCCCTGCTCCAGCACCATGCGTGTGTGGGTCTCACCTCCTGCTCCATGCAGACAACGCACTCCGACTTCTTCTCATCCCACTGCAGCAGCGGAGCCGTTGGGACCACAGGGCTCAGAGGTTCCTCACAGGGAGCGCTGGGTGCTGGGGCTGCAGGGACCTCAGTGTCCTCCGTCCTCAGCAGCTCTGCAACCACAGGCAGGAGGTCAGAGCACCAGGGCTGCTGCCCTCCTCCCGCCCACCCGATGGGCATTGGGGTGACTGCAAGAAGATGGGTGCCCGGGGATCCAATAAATAGGGAAGTCAATGGGAGCAGCCCGACACTGCAGCCCGTGCTCGGCACAGCAGCTCCCCAGAGGGAGGCCTCTGGCCCCACAGATTGCCCCCCACAAGGCTCAGGTACCTGCTGTAAGTGCAAAACGCATCGAGAAGCCAGACAGGAACTGGTGGTACCTGGGATGGTCTTGGCCACAGCCAGGATCTCCTGAGCCCGCTGGAGGATGGCGCGCCGCAGGCCGGCCTCTGCCACACCGATCTGCGGTGCAAGAAGGGGGCTCAGCTCTCGCAGGGGAAAGGACACTTGTGGCCCCAAGGGGACATGGCAAACACATGGCGAGACCCCGCCATGCCCAGGGAAGCGCCTCCATCAGGTGTGAAAGCAGAGGAGGGAATTCTCCCGGGGCCATTTCTACTACAAAGAGCATCTGGCGGACGCTGAAAGGCAGGCGCAGCGCAGCCCAGTGCTCCGGGAGCTGCGGCAACCCGGGATGGCACAGAGCAGCCCTGGCACCTCCCCTTGCTGGGGCTGCCACTGGGGCCATGACCACGGCCTCTGGCCAGCCCTGCCGCAGGCAGCACCACAGGCACGGCTCGCAGCGAGGGCAAGCGGGGTCAGGGTCACCCCGCTCCGTGGACCCGCTGCCTCGTACCTTCTCCAGGTCGCTGGCACTCATGGTGCTGAGGGCTCGCAAGGATAGCCGGTGGTGGGCAAAGATGGGCACATACTGCTCAGCAGACAGCTCCGTCAGCAGGGTCACCAGCGGCTGCTCCAAGCCCTCCTCCTGCAAACACAAGCCCCAGATGTGGCCCTGAGCACAGGCAGCGGGACAGGCAGCGGGACAGGCAGCATGCTCAGCCCTGCCCTCTGCCCTGCTCAGCGCATTCTGCACCCCAGGAGACACAGCTCAAAAGACCCGGCAGGGCTCTGGCCCGAGGTGTTTTATGAGCACAGCTCAAAATGTGTTTTGGGAAGACTGAAACACTGCTGAGGGCTGCAGCAGCCCCAGCATTGCCAGCTCCAGCGGATAACACAGCACGGGCAGAGCTCAGCTCCACCTCTTTGTGGCTGGGTTTGACCAGCACAGACTCCTGGCTCAGTTAGGCAGGGATGGACAGGAGCTGCTGCATTCAGATGGACTGGCAAGGGAATTTGGATGTTATAAGAAACAAGAGGCCCTGCCTGGGAGGTACAGGAGCCCTCTGCTCCTGGCAAGCAGGATGACAATGAGATGATGGAGGTGTTGGCGCCTTACAGACGGGGCAGCCCCACACCCTCCAATACACAGCACTGGGAGAGGGCTGCGGGGCACCCCGCTCAGGGCATGGGGGCAAAGCAGCAGCTGCTGCTCAGCCTCTGTGAGGGGTCTGTGCCCTGCTCCCTGCCCTGCCTGAGCCCACAGCTGCAGTAGGGCAGAGCACAGCTACAGGGGCAGCAGTGACTGAGCAGTGACCTGCACTTTCAGCGAGAGGGGCTTCTGGTTCAGCAGGCGCTGGTACTGGATCAGCCAGTAGTTCTCCTGTTGGGTTTCGCTCTTTGCCTCCATTTCCAGCTGCAAAACAAACTCATTCATTGCACAGCCTGAGGGAACACGGCGAGGGGTGTCCAGGGAAGCTGGAGGTGGATGTGAGGGACGGGAAACCAACAGCCTGGGCTGTGCAGGGCGAGCTCAGAGCACTGCCATGGGCACAGCTGGGGTGCCATGGGCACTTCTGGCCTTCTGCAGCCCAGTCCCACTTCGGCCCCACCAGGCAGCCTGGGGCTGTGCATCCCCTCTGCTCCCTGTCCCAGGCACTGCAGCCCGGGTCTCCTGAAGCTCAGGAGGCGCTGGAGGTGGAGGTCTCTGCTTTACAGGACCGCATGAGGCACTGGTGGCCTTGTGCTCATTCCCCCTCCCCAGCTCCCTTTCCCAGTGGGGTCTGATGACAGCAGTGCCTCACGCTGCAGTACTGCAACCTGGATGGGGGCCCAACCCCTCAGAGCCCCTTTATTCCCATGCTGGCCCCCGGCCCTTTGCCCTGCAGCCAGCCCATGCACTTCCTCATTCCAGCACCTAATGGGGAGCCTTCATTACCAGTATCTGCTGCAGTTCTTCCTCCCTTTGCTTCTTCTCCTTGAGCAGCTGCTGCAGCAGGTAGCCAAGCGCTTGGCGTTGCTCTGTGATCACCCCCTGCAACAGAAGGACTCTGGCATCCACATCTCCTCATACCCAGCACAGCACCCACCATACCCAGCACAGACCCAGCAGAGGTGGCAGTCTGAGCTCCACGTCCCTCAGCCCTGCAGCAGACAGCCCCAGTGCTCTCCTAGGAACTGGCACAGCAGAGCAGAGCTGAACCATTCCTCTGGGTCCTGCACTGACCATTGCCCGTGGTCCAGCCCCCAGCACGCCCCAGGCAGCCCAGGACCTGCAGCAGCTCTCACCTCCATCACAAGTTCAGTCAATGGCATTGCAAGTGTTTGTGGTTTCCCTCCCTTAAGTGAGAAAGACCACCTGAAACTAGGTCTAGAAGCCTGCAGGCACGTGGGACAGGTAAGGCAGCAAGCTCCTCATGCCCTTGGGCAGCTTGCTTTCACTGGGGTCTCACACCAAGCCCCATGGGTGCCAGGGCAAGGTCAGTCAGCACGGAGCCACTCCGCTGGGAGATGAGGAGAGGGGAACTGTCCCAGGAACATCCATGGGGCATCTCTGCACGGATCAGCCCCAGCTGAACCAGGCAGCACCCAGGAGGCTCCAGCAAACCTCGAGGAGTGCTCTGCTGCCCACCCGCACTGCAGCACCCCCACGTCACTCCCTAGACCTGGCAACAGACCTGAGCAAACACGTCCCTTGCTCAGGGGCTCTTCCTGCCCTTCAGAGGTCTAAGAAGCTCCCCACCAAAGCCCCTGTGCACTGGGGAGGAAGCATCTCCCCACTGCAGGGGGGTATGGGGCACCTCTGCGGAAAAGCTTCTGCTGCTCTGTGGGCACTGCTCCTGCACTGGGGGCTCAGTCACCGCAGGGAACCCTCGGGCTGGAGACCACCAAAGGGCAGGGGAGATCCAGACGGATGAAGGTGTCTGTGCCTTGTCTCTCAGCATCCAGTGCTGAAGCTGCAACCGTCCCGTGCTGCCCACTGGGCCGCAGAGGGGCACCAGGGCAGATCCACTGCACTGGAGCTCCCGTGGTCACCCCAGTCCAGCGTCATCTGCCTGAGGTTCCTTGGTCTTCCCTGCACGCGCTTCGGGTTGTCCCCCATCATCAGACCCCCCAGCACTGTACGGAGGAGCTGTGTGAATTAAGGCAGCAGAACCCAAATCTCGCTCCCCCAGGAGCCCAGCCCAGGGCTCAGAGGCAGTCCTGTCTGAAGGCAGCACCCACCAACCCGCTCTGTGCACCACGTGTGGAAAGTCCATGCTGTTTGCTACTGCTCTGGGGCTGACTGAAGAGGTGACCTGACCCGGCAAATAGCACGCATGGGACAACAACTGATGCAAAGGTGCAGGAACAGAGTTTAAAGCCAAGCTGAAGCCAAACTTGATATTCCTCAATGTGTGGCTGCTGCTGGAGTCAGCCCCTCCAATGGTGGGATGGTGGGGCAGAGCCTGGCAGACAGGGCTTAGGAACGAAGGGGAAAGCTGACAGCCATCACTGGCGGGTGTTCAAAACCAAAGCACAACGCAGCAGTGTAAGAACATGCGATGCACAGCAGGCGGTGCTCCTGGGACAGACACCAACTGCATCCCAAAATCCTTCCCCGCCCAGCAAACCTGGCTCTGCCCCTGCTTTGTCCCTGCCCTGGAATGCATTGAGAGGAGGAGCAGCAGCGACATTCCCACAAGAGGGGTCTGTGGTGTCCTGGGGGTAAGTCCCCTCCTGACTGAGCATAAAACCATCTGGAGCAGAAGCAGGAAGTGGCACTTTTGCGATCCCAGAGCAGAGAGAGGGTGGAGGCAGCCCCAGAGCCCTACATACCTGCAGCGTCTCTGTGTCCAGTTCTTGCCTCTTTAACTCCAGCTGTGTCAGCTGCAATAACTCTGTTTCTATTAATTTAATCTAAACAGAAGATGAAACATTTTTTACTGACATTTGAAATGACTTCCATTGATGCTCTTTGAAGACAAGGTCTAACTGCTGCCAGGGGAGGGACAGCACTGCAGAGCCACCCAGACGTCTGGGGAGACTGCTAATGCCCTTCCACGATGCATGCTCGGAGGGTCACTCTTTGGTTGCTGCCTGAGGAGCTGTGTCCCTGCTCTCTACTTGTCTCTCTAAACACCTTCTGTTCGAGTCTAGGAGCACGCTGCAATCAGTTTGTTCAGCCAGCCCTTTAGCAGCCACTCTGGAAGGCAGCAGCTGATGGTCAAAGCCCTGGCACCACTGCTCAAGCTGCAGGTTAGCTGGGGCAGGGTCCTGCTTTCCAGATGCTCCAGCAAACCCCATCATGATAGGTGCTCTTTCAGGTGGGGCAACTCGGACACAGAGACGTGAAGTGAGTTGCCCAAGATCCCAGAGCAAAGCCAAGATGAGAGCCCAGCTCACCCATCTGCCAGGCCAGCGACATCCCCAGGCCATGCTGCTTAATGTGTGCCATGACCATGGAAGTCCAGCTGACACCAGGGCTCTGCAGCAGGCAGTACCCAGGGCTCCTGCCCGCTCACAGCCCATGCAGGGTGCTGGGGGGTGGCTGGATTTCAATAGTAAAAGGTCCAGCCATGGTAGCAAGGCACAAACTGCCTTTCTTTACAAATGTGAGCAAACTGCAGGCTCTTATTGATGAACATGAGCAATGGAGACTCAGATCCTGGATTGTCTATGTGCAACCCATAGGCTTCTAGAGGGATTGGTCACTGAACGACTCAGTGTAACCAAGCTCTTAAGCTCACCACCAAATCCTGATGGGAGACTTTTCTGTTAGTGCAGATGAGGAAAGATTCTGCAGCACTGTGTCAGAAACAGCCCCCATCTTCCTGCATCAACCACCGCTACTTTCTGCACCAGCTTTTGCTCTTCCACCCAACTATTGCATTGCACCTTCAGCAGAATGGACCTCGGAAAGGCAGGCTGGGAATGGGAAAGAAAAGGTGAACTTGTGGCCGAAGGTGCAGTTCCGATGTGCTAGATGGAGATGCAGTGGCCTCATGTGGAAACAGCAGCCCTGCCAAGTGCACGACCCGAAGGAAATCACAGTTGCAATTGCAGGTCACCCCGCAGAGCCAGCGCAGGTCTGTCCTTTAGCGACAGCCCTCCAGCACTTCATCCACATTAGTGCTGAGATGATTGAAGCAATGGCAATTCCACTGCTTTCATGAATCTGCACTGAGCTGGGAGACTGCAGTTTAACCAACACTGCCCGAGGCTTTGTGTCCTGGGTTCAGCAGCAGCAGTCATTTTTCTCCTCCTTGGTAGCTGGTGCAGCGCTGTGTTTTTGATTTTGGGCCTGGGAGCAGCGCTGATAACACCAGTGTTTTCAGTTACTGCTTGGTAATGTTTTGGTCTGGCCAAGGACTTTCTGAGCCTCGTGCTCTGCCAGAGAGGAGGGGAAGCCGGGAGGAAGCAGAGACAGGACACCTGACCCAAACTGACCAAAGAGGTATTCCATGCCACAGCACGTCATGCCCAGGATGTAAAAACGGAGAGCAGAGACCCGGAAGGGTAGGGGTGCACTGCTTGGTCAGGCTGGGTATAGGTGGTGAGCGATTGTATTCTTCCCTTGTATTTGCCTTGTCATTATTATCATTGGTGGTAGCAGTAGTGATTCGTGTTTTACTTTAGTTACTAAACTGTTCTTATCTCAACCTGTGGGAGCTGCATTCTTTCGATTCTCCTCCCCATCCCTCCAGGAGCGGGGGGAAGAAAGAGAGGGGAGTGAGCGAGAGAATGGGCTGTGTGATTTACGGCTTAAACCACGACACTTTGGTACGGAGCTCTCAGCACTACAAGAGCTCTTCACTGCCTCCAGACCCCTCTCTGTGCTCACAGTGCCTCGATCCTCCTCAGAAGTGTCTCATCGAATGGTGTATGAGCTGAGCTGCTCTTTGCTATTGACCCACCTGGTTCCGGATCTGCCTGTGCATAAGATCCTTCTTCACTTGGAGAGCTTCAAAGGCAGCTTTCTGCATCTCAATCTAAGGGACAGGCAAAATCCTGCTTAGTGAGGCTGCTGATGCAGCTGCAAACAGCCTATGAGACTCTGGTGCCTTGCAGTGACTCGTGTACAAGCATCTGAACAGTGCTTACCTGGGGCAACAGTGCCCTGACTACACCATGTCTTGGACCCCACAGTCCCAGAAGGTAAAACCCCACTTCACAGACAGACACAGAGCTTACATTCGTGTTCTCGATCACACATCTGGAATGCTCTGTTTGAAGCCCACCTCTCACTTTCAGCAGCACTGAGCCCCAAGGCTGTGCAATAGGACAGGGCTGCCCAGCACTGAAAAATGAGCTGCAGAGGTCTCAGGTTCAGAAAGAGCAGAGGCTTTGAAAATGCCCCAACCCACCCAGGAAACCTGCCAAAGAGACAGGACTTCTGCCTCAACATCCTCGCTATTAATCACAGACCAGTTTTGCTTCTCATGGTCTTTGCCTTTGTCTTCTTAAAAACCTAATGCATTTTCCTTTCACCCCCCCAAATCAATTGGTCAGAATAACAGCTTCGCACAGTTCAGCACAGTGTTAAATAAAATCACTCCTGCATCAGCCCAGCACAGCCACTGCTGCTCCTGTGATCCACTCCCAACCCTGCTCTCACAAGCAGCTGCTTTCCCTGACCCCCCTTTGCCTACCTGCTGCAAGATCTGACTGACAGCTTTGTTCTGATCCAGCTGCTGCCAAGCCAGGATTTGCTGGAACTTCTGATCCATCTCAGCTAGGCTGCAAGAAGATGGATGTGCCATGGAGTTACTGCTGGGGCTGAGACTCTTGATGCAAACAAGAGGAAAAGCAAACAAGGAATCCAGGACTGGGGAAATGTGTTACTGGACAAGGGGGAAGAGCCCTGGCATTGCACAGCTGAAGGCTGACACATTTCAAACCTCCTTCCCTACAACCTGACCAATGCAACACGGAGCCAGGCAGAGCAGTTGCGCTGCTGCCTGCATATGCACAGCTTGAGCTCCAAACCAGGGCTGCTGCCGCCCCAACAAGCTGCTGGGTTGGCATTCTGTACTGCAGAGGGGGTGCTGATGATGGAGACCCAGACGTGGCCAGCCATGTATTGCCTGCACTTGCAGGCAGCAGTGTCTGCCCACTCCCCTGTTGGGCAGGTCACAGGCACACAATGTTGGTTCTGTTCAGCTCTTTCTTACCTCTTGTAAATAGAGCAGGCCAGAACACTCTCTGCACCTGCAGCAATGCAACAAGTCCTACAGATGGACAAACAGCACCCTTGAGACAATGCTGGGAGGTGAGGAAAGGAGTCCCGTGCTGGAGCTAGACCCTGAACTGGCCAACAAACCAGGAAAACCAGTCCAATTTCATCCTCCATATTTAGCAGAATGTATAAAGTCAAACAGTGTAAAAAAGTGATAATTCATCAAAGGTATGATGAACATACACATTCTTGTGACCAGAACTTGGTTCATTTAACCAAGTTGGATAGTTTCTTTACATTGCAGTGCCACTTGCTCTCACCACTGTCCTGCTGTACTCCAGGGGCTGCAGGAGTTCCTTGGTGTGTGTATATATGGGAATCACACCAGGGACTGCTGGAAAGAAAGGGATTTATGGCAGTACCACCAGCCCCAGCCACCTCTCCCTGTACCTGGAGCAGGCCTGGTTGACAAGGTCTTGCCGACGAGACTCGTTGGTCATCTGGATGAGCTTGTTCTTGTAGCTCTCGGCCAGCATTTGTTGCATGGCAGCTGGGGGACAGAAGGGATGTCAGGCTGCATTGAAGAGGCTGTCTAGAACAGGCTACGCTTGCAGAAAACAGTGACCTCCTCCCATCTCCAGCCTGTCCTCGCTTTTTCCTTTTCATCCCTTTCAGAGCAGACTCGTTCAGCTGCAAGAATCACAGCTATTTTGGAGGAAATCAGCTGAGCAAACTCTGCTCTGCCTGCGCTGGCACCTCTCCAGTGCTTGGAGGAACCCAGTCACTGCTCTACTGAAGCTCAGATGGCTGCAGCTCTGCCTGCCCCACTGCGAGTAACCCATCCTCAGGGTGACAACACACACCCCCCATTTCCCTTGCAACCCCATCACCCGTGTGGTCATCACAAGCAGCAAAGGGGACCATTCACCTCCTGCCTCATGAACTTCATCAGTTAACGTGTGTTGGTACCTTGGAAATACGAAACACTTCATGTGCTTATATCCAGCCTCACAAACTCCTTGTGTGAAAAGCAGTAGGGCCTCTAGGGACAGGCCAAGGGGAATGGCTTTAACCTGCCAGAGGGGAGATTGAGATGAGCTCTTAGGCAGAAGCTGTTCCCTGGGAGGGTGCTGAGGCGCTGGCACAGGGTGCCCAGAGAAGCTGTGGCTGCCCCATCCCTGGCAGTGTTGAAGGCCAGGTTGGACACAGGGGCTTGGAGCAAGCTGCTCTAGTGGAAGGTGTCCCTGCCTGTGGCAGGGGTTGGAGCTGGGCGAGCCTTAAGGTCCCTTCCAACACAAACCATTCTATGAGTCTATGACATATGAGCACAGCCTGCACCTCAAGAACCAGCAGTGACCTGAAGGGGAAGCATGGGATCAGCTATGGTACATGTGCAGGGCTACCCCCCACAGCTCCACCCTACTGCACCAAGCAACTCAGCAAGAATGTGTGTGTGACACAGCATCTTCCACATCACCTATTCAGGACATCTCCAGAGGAATCAGGTCTCCCTTGCACCTTACCACCCCAAAGAGCTATTTGGACGTACCGGCCACTTCCTTTCTGCGTAGCTGCTCTGTCTCCTCCTGTGTTATTGCCATCAGCTGTTCCATCCTTATTCTGTTGAACAAACAAGAACAATTCAGCCACTTCTTCAAACAAGTCTCTCACTTCTCCACCCACCCACCGCAGAGCCTAAGGGATGCTTAGATTCACCCTGCCAGTGGCCCAGGAAAGCCATGTGCTTATCAGAGACACAAAAGTCTCCATGATTTCTTGGTGAGGAACCTCTAAGTCTATGGGAGACAACATAAATTTTGCTCAAAACCATGGGGACAATTGCTTCTTAGACTGGAATGCTGATCCTTCTGAGAGACAGTCTATGCAATGCGCATCTACTCCCACCAACACGATGCTGGTCCCCTGGTTTACTTCTCTTTTTCTTAAGGCTTGAGGAGCACTTTAAAGCTGACCTAACTGAGCAGTGCCACTGACAGCAGCAGCATGGCCTCCATTCCCACCTCCCCTGTCCTTGCCCTAGCACAAGCACACTCAACCCCACTGACCAGATCAGGAACTGGTGTGACTGGAAAACTATCAAACATACAAAGGGACTATTTTCAGTCAGGTCACTGTCCCCATCCAGTTTACTGTGTCACAGCACAGTTGGCTGAAGGGAGGGAGAGTTCAGAGTGCTGGCTGAATGGCAGCATTGCTTTCAATGTATCCCTCCCAGCCTGTACCCATTACCCTCCATAAATGCCTTGCTTTCCAACAAATGTAGGATTCCTTGATAGTGGAATACAGAGTTTCGCTCCCAAAATCCTTAGCTAGGACATCCACAGATGAAAAAGAGGTAAATTCACCATCCCGTTGGTTTTGCCAGACTGGGCAAGCCCAGACACATCTAGTCCAGTGTCTTGCCTCCAACAGTGACCAGAACCAGCTGCAGGTATGAGATGAACTTCTCCTGACTTAAGGGGGATTCAGGCGTGGCTCTGAAAGGAAGGTCCCAGAACCACTTCCCAGCTTCTCTCCCCTTTCCTAGAAGAGCCTGTTCCAAGGAGACTCACCTCTCATTCTCCAAGGATTTCAGAATGTCTGAACTTTGTTTTTGTCTAAAAAAGAAGAGAAAAGAAGAGGTTTCCATCAAGCTGAGCAGGACATCCTACTCCCCCAGGGCAGAAAACGACTTTGCTCCTCATGTGCAGAAGAGCAGCCTTAGGCAGACTTGTGTCTGCAGCAGAGGTAGGCACATCAAATACTTCAAATATGCACCTTCCATGAGGGATTCTGGTTTTTTCCAGTGCTGCAAAACTCCAGCAGCACACGTATGTGTGAAACACTTTTTAATGTGTCAGATTCCACTTCTTTTAAATGGGACTTTGTCAGGTCAACTCCTGCAGACACCAGTTGTGACCAGCCCCATAACACTCACAGAGAGCAAAATGAACCGCTCAGAATGGAACACAGTAACATGAGCCCTTGGGGGACAGAAATCACTGAAAACCCCTGGGACCCCACCTCTGGTTGTCCTCCAGCAGCTTCTGGATACGGCTGGTGATGCCCTGCTCTGCCTGCTTCAACTGCTGCAGCAGCTTCAGGCGCTCCTCCTCGAGGTAGCGCTGGTGTTTGGTCAGACCCTCCTCCAGCCTCATCTGGTCCTAAAGCAAGGGAGAAGCAAAGGAGGACACGGTCAGTTTGGGAAAGGCAGTGTCCTGAATGGAGCCTGCCAGGAGGAGACCAACCTCTCTCACAGTCTGCAGTATCTCATCCTTCTGGCTGTTGAGCTGCTGGACCAGCAGAGCATGTTCTCTCTGCCCCATGTTCAGGCGCCGCTCAAATTCCAGCTTCTCCTGCATTTTCTGTTCCTGAGAGGAGTAAGAAGAAAGATGAATGCCAGAGCTCAGTAGGTGCTGGCTCTGCTCCTTGCCATGCAAGAACCAGTTCTGTCGGAACTGTAAACCAAGGCACAGTGATCCCCTTGGTGACGAGGAAGCCAGCCAAACGGCAGATGGGAGGTGGACTAGGGAATGGAAATGTTCTCCCCTTTGGAACCCAAAAGCTGTGAAGCAGAAGCTGCTGCTCTCTTTATGACACGCTCCAAACTCCCCACTGCTCACTTCATAGCCACCAAGCCAAAGTCCCTGGGCATCAGCCCAAATAACTGAAACAGCCAATGCAGAGGGAGGGCCCAAATTAAGGCTGTGTTCAATCCCAGATGGAGAGGGGATTCCCTTGTCTGAGGACAACAGAGCAAAGGAGGCAGCCAGCTGTGAGCAGCTCGAACCAAAGGGAAAGGTGAGTGCATTGACAGGAGCCTCTCCCTATTTCAGAGTGAGCCTTGCACAGGGGAAGAGACAGAGACAGTGAAATAAAAAGAAGAGCAAACTAAAAATGCAGCCAGATGAAGGGAATGGAGGACAGGAACAAGGAATGCTACGAGACAGCAGGAATGGAGGCACTCTGAGCTAAAGGGCTGAGGTAGGACTTCGACTACAGCTCATCAGCTTTGTGTGTCAGACAAGTCCGGCACAGACTCTTCCATGTCTCCTGCAGGAAGAAGTGAGCAGCTGTGGGGGGTTTCTGCAAGAACTCAGTTCTCAAACATTCCCTTTTGGTTGAAAAAACAGATAAAGGGATGGAAAACAAGAAGCAGAAGCCGACCGATGCTGCAGACAAAGCATGTGCAGGCGCTCATCCTCACCTTCCTCTTCTCATAATCCAAGAACTTGTTCTGAAAATAAGCAGTATCAGCAGACATTTACTCTCAGGAGCAATTTAGTGTAGATATTACTAGCCCACATTATATCTTCCCCTAAGTGAGTACAGATATCAACCAAAGGCACAAGAAAACTACCACAGGCACAAAGTCCACTCCTTCCCTTCTCCAGGGACAAACAAATCTAGTCTGTACTTGCCAAGGAATTAGCAGAGCTTCTCACAGCCATACACCTACCCTCACCCTTCCCAGGTAGAGCTGAACACATCTAGCACTTGGCTGGGAACCACGAGGCTCTCCTCCCCAAAATGCACGTGTCACCATACTGCACACACTGTGTCCCATTGTCACCCCTGTCCCCTGACTGTGTCATTGCTTTCAAGGACAGACCTCTGCGATGTGTCTTCCAGGAGCCTGCAGTGGTAGCCCCATCCCCAGCTCTCAGAAAGATCAGCCACCCATGCCCAGAGTGCTATGCTTGGTTCTGGGCACTGACACCCTCTTAATCCCAAAAGACCCATCTCACGGCAGGGAAGGTAATGAGGGATGATGTGCTAAATGCTGTGAGATCCACTGATGGAGCAGAGAGACAAATCCAAACCCCTCTCACATGACTTCACACTCAGTGGAGCCTCACCTGCCACTCGCCCTCCTCCTCCAGGTACTTATGCACTGCCCTGTCCACCCCATCCACAGATGTTCCTCCTCCATCACTCTCCAGGGCAGGGAGTGGGTACTGAGCCGGGGGGTAGTACGCAATTCCACAGTCTGGAAGTCATCAGACACAAAACAGAACATTTGGTGCTTACAGACCTCCTTGGCAGCACGGCTGGTGTGTGAGACTGCTTCCAACTGTGCTCCTCCCCACACACAGATGAGTCTCCACAAGAGTTCCTTTAGCTCAGGCAGGCTTAGGAACAAGAAGCTCTGAGACAGTGCCACCCCTTCCTACCAGGAAGATGATCAAAGCTGCTCAGACTGAAACATTGCCCTCACGCAGGTACAGGCATGTTGACTTCTGCAGGGCTGTGAACCTTCCTGCCCACACCAGAGTAAGTCCTGTCATATTTCTTTCAGGGACGAGCCCAAGCTCTGGCGAGGCTCTATCCCTGCACAAAACCTACCAAACCTTCCTGTCTGCATTAAACACAGTGATTACAAGCTCACAGGATATTATCTTTGTCCTCTTGAGTTTTCCACCTGGTTTTCACCTTTCTCTAACAACCTGTCAGTCTGCAGGCCCCTGGTCCTTCCTCACAGAAAATGAGGGTAGGAGGGACCTCAAGTGACTACTGAGTCTATCTCGTTGTCCCAAGGCAGCTGTATCTGGGCAATGCCTAATCCTCCCACTGGAGAAAACAAACCCATGGGAGATGCAATGACTTGTTACAGTCACTTGGGCAGTCCCTGACCCGGTTATTCTGATGTCTTAACAAAGCCGTTACCAATTTCAGTGTGACAGTGAGAAGGAAGCCTCAAAGAAGGGCTCCTGTTCTGCTGTTTGCCAGCAAAGACACAGAACTCAGTGACCAGTCTGCCAGGCACGTGGTCAGGAACCACCCCAAGCAGAGCCAATGTGAAGTTTGTCCTTCCTAAATACAGTTTCTGAACATGCCACAGCACCCCAGCACCCAGGCAGAGCACAGAGCAGTCCCCAAGTTCTCACTGCCATCCCCAGACTCTCCTTGCTTACCTTTGCAGAGGAACTGCTGAATGGACTCTGTACCTGCACTGCAAATGTCAGGGGATGGGTAGGTCATGGAAGAGGTATCCAGGGTCAGCGTCTCCAAAAAGAGAGCACACAGAGCTCCAGGTTATCCTGATGGACCAACCAGAGTCCCACTGCAGTTATCCTTGCAGCTCCCCAAAATTCCACTTATGGAGTGAAAACTTCACGTTCCCCCAAATCCTGACATAAATATGAGGGTTTGCCTTTCTGCTGGGTGTTTGAGAGCTTTCAGAGGTCATTCCACTGTCCCTGATTTGGGAGCTTCTGAGCTGGCACTTCAGTGGAACATTCCCCTCGTGCAGATGTGCCTACTTCGTGTTTAAGTACAAGCAGGCACAGCACTTCACAGTGGGCTGGAGCCCTTCAGCATGATGCATGGAAGGGATGGTGATACAAAGGGCACAGAGGGAAGCACCATAAAGAATGAGCAGAAGGACCACTTGCTGTGTTGTCCTACTGTGGTCATCAAAAGGACCTAATGCTGCCTCCTGTAGAGAAGGGCATATAGCAGGAAGGCCTAGAAAGGAACCACTTTATCAAACACAGCAGGGCAAGCTGCATAGATCCCTCGCCTCAGAGACTGCCCACAAGGGAAATGAAGCCTAATGTTGTGTGTTTGAGGCCAGAGAGCATTTATTTCCATCCTCTGTGCTGGTGGCAGGGTCAGCCCTGCTGTCTGACGTCTGCACCATTTAGTACTGACAACTTTGGCAGCCAGAAGGTAACACATCCGTTAGAACCCTGATGCTTGTCCTATTTTGACTGCGCACTCCAGGGAGCCAGAAGCCCACGGGGGCTGACAGTGAGTCAGGGATCTGTCACAGGAACAGAGGCAAAAACCACATGGGAAATATCCCATCTGCTCATTTAGACTCAGCTTTGGTGCAAGGGGGCTGAGTCCACCTGAGCCCACAGGCACAGTCTGTGCCCTCAGAGACAGCCCTATCAGGTAACTCCTTGAGGTTCACTCGTTGTGGACTCCTTTTGTACGATTAAACCATGGCAAAAAGTGATCAGGAAAGACCAAAGAAGGGAGGGTGCACAAAAGCTCTTTTGGATCCCATGAACCGCATACGCTGCAACTTGCTACAACTCCTAAACCCTAAAAATTCCCTTTCTATGCCAAATTTGTTATCATTCTGAGCAAGAGGGAAGGGGAGCAGCAGCAGGAGCAGCCTGTGGAGGGGAGCAGACGGGCTGGGTGCCTACCTCCAGTGTGCGGATGTGCGCCAGCCCCCGTGGCAGCTCCACAACCATGTTCCCACTGATGTCCAGGGTGCGCAGGCTCCGCAGGCTGCTCACAGTCACAGGCAGGTCCTTCAGCTTGTTACCTCGAGAGACACAAAAGCCACTTGGTCCCATGGAACCTTTCCAAAGCCTGACCCAGCACTTCACCTCCTGGAGCCCCAAACCATAACCATACATATATCTCACTTTCTACACTCTCCTGCAGGCTGAGGGAGGACTCCAAAGGCTGCCATTGCCCAGCAAGGCACCTGGGACTCAAGCTCTACTTGCACACAGTGCCAGCGCACAGGTCCAGCAATGTGAGGCACATTTTGGCATGTGACTCACACCGAAAGGACCATCTCGCTGCTGCAGGCCGGATCTGTGCTCTTTATCAGAATATTTGTAACAGAATCATAAATGGTTTGGGTTGGAAAGGACCCAGTTCCAACCCCTGCCACGGACTCTTCTTCCCTTTGTTATAAGTATCACAGATGGAGAAAGGGGGCTGAGTGTGGGACTCCATATATACAGGTCAGAGGTCAGGGGCTGCAGACAGATATGGCAATGAACTGAGCTGCACTTCCAAGCTCCTCACCCTCCGTGTACTTCCCTGTTTCAGCAGCAGCTCCCTGCAACAGTCTCCTTTTCCTCCCAAATTTATGCAGACCAAGTTTGACCCATTTGGGGCACAGATGATTTCTCCTGCCTTGACATCTATTTGAATTGAAATATTGCTTGTGTTCTTCCTCAGCATTTGTAGCACAAACCATGTGGTGCTTGCACTGGTTGAAAGGAGTAATCACTAATGCAGCTCAACACGACCCAGGCCGTTAAATAGGGTTTTGCCCAGAGCACCAGCGAGAAACACGTGCCATACCTTTCACATTGAGCACCTGGAGCTGGGCAAGGTCTCCTATAGATTGTGGAAGACATTTTAAAAGATTCCTTTCAAGGTTTAGGACCTAAGGTATCAACAGAAAAGATATTAAAGATCCTTTATGCAAGTCTCAGGTCTTTACCCATCTACGCTGTTGGAACTACTTCTCGGCCCACAAGGACAACTTGAAATTAGATTTAGACAGTACTTTCTGGGTTAAACATAAACATGTCTTTTCCAGAAGCCGTGGATACAGGGCACCTCTGGCTATCACATGCAGTGAGAAACCCTACTCTCAACCCACAGCATCAGTAGGTGCTGAGCCCAGAGGCAGGAAGTGGGAAGCAGTGTCCTCTCCTCCAGGGCAGCACAGGAAGCAGTGGCTGAACCCAACGCTGCACCCCAAGCAGAGAGGACCCTCAGCACGCACTGCAACATGCTGCACTCTCCATGTTATCACACCAGGGAGAATGTAAAACCTGAGTATCTGGGGAAATCCACAGGACTGGATGCTGCTGCTCTGCTTGGCAGTGTGAGGCACTTGGACCGAGCCCTTGCACTAAACTGGGACTACATAACTCAGCATGCCTGCGCTTCTCCAGCTCTTCTCTTGCTCTCCCTTTCCAATAAGCCAGTTCAACAATGACAGTTAAGTCAATGAGACAGATCTGACAACATCAGCACCCTAATTGAAGTTGCGATTACTTATAAAGCAAATAGCATATCCTCGCTGTCCTGTAACACTTGGGATGCAGCAACAAATCTGTTACCTGGAGAGATGCCAGCTGACCGATATCAGCAGGAAGCGATGCCAGCTGGTTGTCATGCAGGTCCAGAACCTGGAAGAGTGGGTGATTTCACCACATCAGGCTGGGAAAAGAAGTCGTGGTGCAAGGACAAAAGGTCAAGAGTTATCTAGCAAACAAAATTACTTTCCTTCCAATGGAGCATTGAAAAGTGGCTTAAGTTTTCAAGGAGCACTTGATTCTTGTAGGCCTTTGGAAAACTGAAGCCTCTATAGATGGATAAACAAGCCAAAGACTGAGGAGAGCACTGATACCAATGGAGCTGTTCCAGAAAACTGGATGAGCCAACTGGTTAAATCATCTCCATAGAGCCAGCCTGGCAGAGAAAGACATTTTCCACAGAAGCACTGAGCTGAGCTGCTCCATGGAAGCTGAACTGCTCCAACAGCAGCGCTGGCATGAGGAGAGAACAGGATTATGCCTGGAGACCTCCCTCCATGGGGAGACGTGAGCAGCAGGAATAACTCTGCCCCTTGTGTAACCACAGCACAAGGGTGGTGGAGCTGAGAGCCATGTGACAGCTATGGCCCCATCACACACCGTCACCCACCACCGGTTTCATCCACATTCAAATGACCCACCAGTGCAGAAGAGAGATGCATCTACCCCATAACACACTCAGCTTTGACTGAGCACTGCCAGGAGAGGCTGTTGAGGGAGAAGTGTGGGACTGTGAACAGGATGAATGAGTCCTGGGACTGATTCTGACCTTACACAAATCGCTCACTGACTGGTATCTGTCCACCAAGGAGATGGACCTGGGAAAGGCAGGTTTCACACCTTGTTACTGATTCTTGGCAAAGGCAGTCAGACAGAAGGGATTTATTTGGGCCAGTGGGTTTTAATGCAGCTAGAACACAAGGAAAATGGATTAACTGCAGATTAACTGTTCAGAATCACATTTACCTTCAAAGTCACGAGACTCGAGAGGCTGCAGGACTTTGGAACTAAAGATGTCAGGTTATTCGTATGAATAATCAGCACCTGAAGAGGAAAAACCCCATTGAAACATGAACACAAGAGGCACTCCTATCTAGAACAAGCACATCTGTTGAGATTTGATTGTGGAGGCTGTGTAAGAACTCACTAGCATATAAGATTTGAAAATAGCAAATGGATTTTCACAGGTTAAACATTTACCATAAGATCTAAACAGAAGCCTAGTTTCTTAAATGGGAAATATCATTAGATAGGCTAAGGTAGAAACAATATTGGCACAGGGTGCCCAGAGAAGCTGTGGCTGCCCCATCCATGGCAGTGTTGAAGGCCAGGTTGGACACAGGGGCTTGGAGCAAGCAGCTCTAGTGGAAGGTGTCCCTGCCCGTGGCAGTGGTTGGAGCTGGATGAGCTTTCAGGTCCCTTCCAACACAAACCAGGCCGTGATTCTGCGATTCTATGATCTTTTATCACAGAAGTTAGCTCTAAAGCACACAGACAGGATTAGTTCCTACCCAAAGTGCTCTCTATGTATTATCATACAAGTGGCCAAATTCACTACAAGCAACCTTCTGCAGCAAGACATAAACAGCCCCATAGAGTCATTTCAAACGCAACAGTAATACTCAAGCATAATAATGGAATTTGCTAATAAGCTCTGATTGCAACATTACCTTTTTCTGCAAGACTTTACAAGTTGCAAAGGCTCCATAAGGAACCTAAAAACAATTAAAGAACAGTGGTGTCAGGCTTCTCACGATATTGCCTTTGTAAGCACTTCTACAGCATCCACCTGCAAAGTGTGAATAAGTAATGAAAACACAAGCGACACTTTGAATGCCTGGGCCAGTCTTGGCACAGGATGCCAGGACTTCTTGGTTAGGTTCCACTTAAACAGCTTGCAGCAGCTCAACACACTAAGAGTTGTGCACAGCACAGACTGGGGGCTAGGCAGGGGTTCAAGTCCTGCAATGGTTTAATAGTCACTGTGCTGATGACTCAAGAGTCCAGGCATATTTTCAGTTACTCACAAATGTACCCAATGGTTTTGCAACCTCAGCAGACACAGTGGGGGCTCAATGAGAAAGGTGAGCAAGGGGCAGGACTGAGTGTCCTCAAGGGCTGCAGGGGAGGGGCAGACAGAAAGGGAAGATGCCAGCAAATCCAGCCCTGCCAGGAGAGGCTGAGCACTGTGACCTGCTCTGCAGCATGGGTCCCGCATAAACTCTTGTCCAGCGTTAATCTGAAGCCCAAACTGATGGATCAGTTTCTTTATTGAAACAACAAAGGCTAAAAAGAAACAGCAAGACAGAGTTTTGTGGTACCAACGCAAACAGAGCCGCTGGGGATGCAAAACCAGCTACGGCTATGAATGGAGCTGGCTCAGTGCATCCCCTGTGTGCCACCCTCTTACCCAGCCTGGCCTGCAGACTGTCCCACAGAGCTCACAAATCAACACACAAGACGCTGTTGGCTTCTGATCTTGGAGCAAAACATCCCAAAGCCTCAGCCAAGCCATTTCATACTGCACAGCAGACAGCTATCCTCCCCAGCACAGTCCTAAATCTCTCCCCAGAGAGCAGTGCAGTATCTTTGAGCTTGCTTGGCAAAAGCATCCTGTGACAAAAGGTCACAGACACCATTTTAGGAACACAAGACAATGATAAAAACTGCAAGTGAAACAGAAACAGGTTTCTGCTTACCAGGATTGCCTGGCTGCTAGAAGGAAGAGCTGTGTCTCCCCTGCAAGCGCGGCAGTCTGTCACTAACTGCTCACGCTCCAGCACACAGCTTGTTTCTAATTTAGTTGGCTCCCACAAAAGCAGCCAAGCTGGAAGTGAGATCTCCATCCTTAGGCAGCAGCCTGGAACCAGGATTTTCACTTATACAGGAAAATAACTGCAGGTGGCAGACTTTGGAGCCCTGAGATCAGAAACAGCCTTTGGCAAACAAATTCCCTTATGACTAGCAAAACCAGGCCATGAGGTCCCACACTAGGGTCCTACCAAGGTACTGGCAGAGGGTGTGACACCACTCTGCCCTTCCCATCTTGTCAAACAGAAAAGGATCCCCAGGACAAAAATCTTGTTGAAGCATCAGGTAAGAGAGGCAATTCCTCCCCACAAATGGGGGGAAAAGCCTCCACCTGAACGCTAGAGCTCAGCAGACACAGGAAGAAGTGGACCCATTTCTGCCTCAAGGCTCACAGCCATGATACTAAATCTGACAGCTGGTAACAAGAAGCAGACAGAGGAATCAGACTCTAACACTGTGTGAGTGTGAGCTAACACTGGAAGATGTAGCAAACCCACCTCTGAGAGCTCACATTTGGATATGTCCAGAGTGTCATCAGCACCCGCTTCTTTTGCCTGAAGAGAGAAGATACCCACCCAGAGGATTAGACCATGCAGGCACACACGACCCCTTGCTGCACATTGACTAAAGCACTCACTATTCCTCCCTGGAACATGCAATCCCAGCTCTGCCACAACTCCATAACTCAATGACAATGCTAAAGGCAGAGAGTGCTGCTGCAGCAAGCAAAAGCAGCCAGGAAACCAAACTGCAGATAAAGCCTTTTAGTGCAATAAATGGATTTCTGCAGAAAGAACGAAAGCACATCCTAATTCTGCAATTTTAACTGAAAGGATGCATAAAGCAAATGCTGGGCTCTCAAGCGCTTCGTGGCAACAGCAGCAGAGCCACCCCAGCCTGTGAAGAGCCTGCTGTGTCCCTGGCCTATCTCACCCAGCACAGCAATCTTCTGCTGAGTTGTACACAGAAATCAAACTCATGTCGCCTTTCTGCTGCCATGGGCCCTGCAGAGCAGCTCTGCCGTGCAAGATGGACCAAAGACTCACTGCTTCTGTGCAGAAGTGTATTTCCATGTTCAAATCAACCACATCCATTATTTTCTTAAATTAAAGGTAATCAAAGGCAATAAAACCTGCTTGTGTCACTGCCTCTATTAAGTCTTCAGAACTGGATATCCTGGCCCTAAACTGAGCACATGGCAATACAGAACTAACCCGAGAATGCACAGGTTAAGCTGTCCTTCCCCAGCCCCACATGCACTGAACAGAAACCCTCCAACTGAACAAATTCAGTAAAAGTGGTTTCATGACTGGTACAGAACAAAGCCTTCCTTTCCAAAACACCTTACAGACATCCAACACGTGTCATTTTGTCACTTCTAAAATGCAGCTGCCTCTGGGGTAGAGCACAGAGATCCCCTGTGCCAGCACCAGTCCACAGCTCCTACAGCACAGCAGCAAGATAAGTCAGAAGATTGCTTTCAGACATGCAACTTTGTGGCTGCTGCAGGACAGGTAGCTCTGGTGACCTCACTGGCATGACAGCAACCTGTTGAGGATCCACTCCAGAGCATCCTGGCTAAATCCTAGTCCAGGAAAACAAACAGCAACATCTAACAAGTTCATCTTCCAAGTGCCAGGAAGAAAAGGTATCAAATGAGAAGCAAAAGAGGGGCACAAGGAAAGCCAGGTGTGGTGGGAAAGGGGATGTCACGGGTTCCTTGGTAGGAAAAGCGTAGTGGGAGAGCAGTAAGAGTGAAGGGGCACAGAGGAGAAAGGAGTGATAGGGTCCCATATGCAGGCTGGCAGGAGGCGGGTGGTCGAGGACATTACATGGAACCACAGAGGAAGAGAGGAGTGGAAGCAGCACAAAGGGGACCTGTGGATGAGAGGGCAAAGGGAGATAGGGAAAGCAGGAATTCTCTGATGTACACTAGGAAGGTGACCTGCTGCCTCAGTGAGATCAGTAACAGGGTTACTGGTAACATAGGGGAGGTACCGAGTCACAGGGCATCCAGGAGCAGCCACAGAACAGCCCCTGCCATTGCTTACCAGGCACATTTGGTATTCAAGGCGCTTCCGAGCATCATCACTGGGTTTCTTCTTACGGAAGAAAAGTGGCATCTTCAGTCTGGACTAGAGCAGTGTCTCAGTGGCACAAACCATCAGCATACAGAGGGGCAGAGGGCTCCTGGAGTACGTGTTTGCTGGGAAGCCTGGGCTACACAGCTGTGCTCTAATGGGGGGGGGGGGAAGGAAAAACACAAACATCACTGTCTCAGCAACTGTCTTTGTTTAATCCCCTTCTGTGACTTGATCAAACGGGCAGATCCCAGCACTCCTCCACAGCAGAGGTGTTAATACGAGCTGTAACAGCACTGCTGTGCCTGAGATGGGTTGATTGTCTTGGTCACCCCTGCACAAGACCAACTAAGTCAGGCTGCAGCACGTACAGAGAAAGGCTTTTGAATGATCAGGAAAACACAGGGTCCACGCTAGGACAGCAACTAAAAAAGCTGCATCAAGATCAAGCACCAAGAACAAACCCCAAACTACTTAAATCCAAAGTCAATTCTGGCAAATAATGAGCAATTGCAAAATCTTCTAGAATAAAGTCAGGCTACAAGTAAGAAAAACTCCCAATCCTGAGAGCAGCACAGCTGCTTCCCCTTCCAGGGCAGGGGGCAATAAACAGGACCCCAATGCAGTTCAGAATATGGGGAACCTGATGTGCAAGGAACCTCACGCGCAGCAGAGCCTCTCCTGGCACATCACACCGCCCATCCCAGTCGCTGCCAGGGATGCCACAGGGACCCCAGGCAAGCACAAGAATTGGGGTGCCAGAGCTAAACTTGGCTTCTCAGTTTTAGGGGTTGTCCCAAGTCAACAGAGCACTTGGTTCCTTTGCTTTCCAGGCAGCAGCAGTCTCACACAGGAATACCGACTCCATGTTAGTCACACCGTCAGACGAAAAGATTCTGCTTAAACACCTCATAGCTTAAAGTCATTTTAGAATGACTTGAGTCAGGTTTATAAAGCCAAATCAATTTCCAATAGTCTAATACTTTTGACAAGGGCCTGTAGGGACAGGACAAGGGGAATGGCTTTAACCTGCCAGAGGGGAGACTGAGATGAGCTCTTAGGCAGAAGCTGTTCCCTGTGAGGGTGCTGAGGCGCTGGCACAGGGTGCCCAGAGAAGCTGTGGCTGCCCCATCCCTGGCAGTGTTCAAGGCCAGGTTGGACACAGGGGCTTGGAGCAAGCTGCTCCAGTGGAAGGTGTCCCTGCCCGTGGCAGGGGTTGGAGCTGGAGGAGCTTTAAGGTCCCCTCCAACACAAAGCAGGCTGGGATGCTGTGAATAACTGCCTGTAAAGCTAAATGAACCTAACTTCAGAAAAACTCTGACTACAAAGCAGAGCTGATTGCTGCTGCCCCAGCCACGTGCCGGGACGTGTTCTCTGCCCTCACAGGCACTCAGAGAGCTTTGCCCCCACCGTGTCTGCAGGTCAGACTGACATATGCCATCCTGTGTTCACAGGGCAGCCAGACCATCCCACAACACGGGTTTGGGTTTTCCGGGTCGCTGGAGGACTGAGAGCTGGAGAATGCTTTTCTGTTAATTCAACCCGAGTGGTTGCAATGACAGCAGCTGATGCAAGGGTAAAGGGAAGAGAAATTGAAGCAGAAAGAGAGGGAGGAATGGATGGCAGCAAGATCCCTGCTGGCATCAGGACTGCAGGTGGGTGAAGGGGTGACAGAAACCTGCCAGCTCTGACCCAGCAGGGGAGAAAAAGAGTCTGTTGGCAGGTTTTGAGGAGAGGGCAGAAAGCTAAGGCTGGACAAGAAATGGGGACACCAGCTGGTAATTAGATGGGTACCAGTTGGGATGCTGAGAAAAGAGAGGTGGGGACCAGCTGAGCAATAAAATTAAGGAGAAAAAGGGGTTGACCTGAGGCTATATGAGAGCAAGGGGCAAAAACCAGCAATGCAGAGAGTCAGCCGGGGATAAAGCTGGGATAAGGTGAGAGAAGTGTAACAGTGAGCCCAGAAGAGGGAGACTTGAATTGTCTGGGCAAGAACAGTTTATTTTCTCTGGGAATCATGCTCAGGAGCACAGCAATGGAGCTGTGCATCAGAGTCTGGATTCGAGCACGGCTCCTGCAGAGGTGCTGCTTAGTCATGAAGGACAGAGCTGTCCTCAGCCATCTCTGCAGATCTGGCTCACTGACAGGAAGGTTACCGAGCCCTGCAGCCCAAAACACACGGGAACAAGGCTCAGGAAGGAGACAGAAACGAACTGCAGCTTTGTAACTTACTCTGCCACAGCACGTTTGCTTTCTTGGCTGGAGCTGTCACACCAGTCCAGCCACCCGCTATCATAACCACGCTCTGCCTGATCCTGCCACAGCCCTCCCCTGGCAATGCCTGAAACCTCTCCGCCAGCTCCAGCTCTGCCTCCCGGTCCTTTCTTTCCCCTTTTGTCACTGTTCTCTTCTCCCGTTTAAGGATTCCCTGCAGTGCCCCCTCCCAGGCTCCGCACAGCTCACAAAGGCCCTTTCGCGGTCCTCCCTTATTATTCTTTTATCCGCCAGGACGGAGCCGGGCTGTGCCTGCGGCCCCGCACCGGAGCGAGACCCAGCGACGAGCCGAGGCAGCGCATCCTCGGCACCGCCGGCTACAGGACAGCCGCTCGCCCCTGCGGAGGCAGCAGCACCGAGTGCCCGGTGCCCGCCCGGGTGCCTCCTGAGGGCCCCTGCCCCCTGCCCCCCGGACCCAGGGAGGCTCGGGAGGCGCAGAAGCCGCCGCGAACCGCGGGAGCCCGGCCCGCGCGGAGCGAAACTCCGCACGGAGCGAAACCCCGCACGTTCCCAACCCCGCACGTTCCCAACCCCGCACGTTCCCACCCCGCACGTTCCCAACCCCGCACGTCCCAACCCCGCACGTCCCGAACCCCGCACGTTCCAACCCCGCACGTTCCAACCCCGCACGTTCCCAACCCCGCACGTTCCAACCCCGCACGTCCCGAACCCCGCACGTCCCGAACCCCGCACGTTCCCAACCCCGCACGTTCCCATCCCCGCACGTCCCGAACCCCGCACGTCCCGAACCCCGCACGTTCCCAACCCCGCACGTTCCCATCCCCGCACGTTCCCATCCCCGCACGTCCCGAACCCCGCACGTTCCCAACCCCGCACGTTCCCAACCCCGCACGTCCCGACCCCGCACGTCCCGACCCCGCACGTCCCGACCCCGCACGTTCCCAACCCCGCACGTTCCCAACCCCGCACGTCCCGACCCCGCACGTCCCGACCCCGCACGTTCCCAACCCCGCACGTTCCAACCCCGCACGTTCCCAACCCCGCACGTTCCCAACCCCGCACGTCCCGACCCCGCACGTCCCGACCCCGCACGTCCCGACCCCGCACGTTCCCAACCCCGCACGTCCCGACCCCGCACGTCCCGACCCCGCACGTTCCCACCCTGCACGTTCCCACCCCGCACGTTCCCACCCCGCACGTTCCCACCCCGCACGTTCCCACCCCGCACGTTCCCACCCCGCACGTTCCCAACCCCGCACGTTCCAACCCCGCACGTTCCCAACCCCGCACGTTCCCAACCCCGCACGTTCCCAACCCCGCACGTTCCAACCCCGCACGTTCCCAACCCCGCACGTTCCCAACCCCGCACGTTCCCAACCCCGCACATTCCGAATCCGCACGTTCCGGTGCCCCTCCCCCCACCGCCCCGGCCCCGCTCACCGCTGCCCGCCGCCATGATGCCGCACCGCCGCGGTCACATGACACCGCAAGGACCATAGAGAACGCAGCCAAAGCGCACACAGTCCCGCTCAGCGCCGCACCGCGCTCGTGCGCCCCCAAGCGGCGTGGCTGTCCGCCCTGCCCACTGCCCGCGCCGGCACCTCGAACTCTCGCGAGATCCAGGAGCCTATATCTAGGGCCCGCTGAGGGCGGGTGGCCTTTCTGCCGCCCCGTCCGGCAGTGGTAGCGTCCATCCGCGTTCATCCGCGTCCATCCGCGCCCATCCGCCTTCATCCGCCTTCATCCGCCTCCATCCGCGCCCATCCGCCGCCATGCCGCCCAAATTCGACCCCAACGAGATCAAAGTCGGTGCGTCCCCGGTGGCGGAGGGGTGGATGGGGTGCGGAGCGGGCAGTGAGGGCGGGCCGGGCCCGGCGGAGCGCGGCTGACGCGCGTTGTGTCCCCGCAGTGTATCTGCGCTGCACCGGCGGCGAGGTCGGCGCCACCTCCGCTCTGGCTCCCAAGATCGGCCCCCTCGGCCTGGTACGTACCGCGGCACCGGGGAGGCCTCGCGGGGCGGAGCGGTGCGGGGTGAGGCGCCTCACGGGGATGGGGTATGGGGGTGCCGGACCCTGCGCTCCAGTCTGGGCCGTGGTTTAACGTCTGCTCTCCTCTCAGTCCCCCAAGAAGGTCGGGGATGACATCGCCAAGGCCACGGGAGACTGGAAGGGGCTGCGGATCACGGTGAAGCTCACCATCCAGAACAGGCAAGCCCAGGTATTGAACGCCGCAAGGGATGGCTCCGTGGGCAAGCACGAGGCTCAGCCCTGCGTTGCTTGCTGCAACCACGAGTGTCAGTCCCGGCAGGGTCCACTCAGCCCTTCATCCTTCCGAGGTGGATAAAATGAGTGCCACACAGCACAGTGTGGGGGTCTTCAAAGAGACCTGAAAACGTGCAGGGAGCACTCAGTGCTGCTGGCTCAGAGCCCGCAGCCGTTGTGTGTGCATGAACCTGGGGCTGCCGGGCTGAGGGTCCGGGTCTGCAGGTGATGGGGAAGGTCTGCTCATGGAATGGTGTGCGTTGGAAAGGAGGTTTAAGACCATCCAGCTCCAGTCCTTGCCACGGGCAGGGACACCTTCCACTGGAGCAGCTTGCTCCAAGCCCCTGTGTCCAACCTGGCCTTGAACACTGCCAGGGATGGGGCAGCCACAGCTTCTCTGGGCACCCTGTGCCAAAGCCCCTCTTCAGGTTTCTTGTAGCCCCTTCAGGCACTGGGAGCTGCTCTGAGCTCTTTGTGGAGCCTTCTCCATGTGCCAAAGTTGATCTTTTATCCTGTTTTAGGTGAATCGTTCTTTGTGCAGGACATCTGAGCAGGAAGGAGCTGGTTTAACCAACAGAGAAATTACTGCAAAGCTCCTTCAAATAACCTTACAGCCACCTGCCACTATACCTGCCCTGCATTCCGTGGCTGGTATATTCCAGTGGTGAGCTGAGAGGAAGCCCAGTCTAGGAAGCAGCCCTCTCCTGGCTGTGGGGAGGCCTGTGCCGAAAGCCTGGGAACACGCTTCTGAATCCCAAAAGTCTCTGTCCTAGAGAGCCAACCAGTGCCACACTGCTCTGGCAACTGGCTTCCCAAGCACTGGGCCCAGTATCTCTGTTAGCTCCCTACTGCTGCTTACGGGGGGGAAGAATTAATCTCTCTTTGTTTAGATAGAGGTTGTTCCTTCTGCCTCTGCTCTGATTATCAAAGCTCTGAAGGAGCCTCCTCGGGACAGGAAGAAGCAGAAAAACAGTAAGTGTTCATTTTTGACTTTAGTTCTGTGCGGTCTGGGGGAAGGAGAGGAACGGGTTCCCACCTCTTAGGTTATCCAGCATAAACTGGCAAACAAGCAGTGAGGGGCTGTGTCTTGGGCAGCCCTGAGTGCAGACACAAGTGTGTACACAGCAGAACCTGGGTTCTTGATGATGGGTTAGAACAGCCACTGCCACTGTTCCTGTCCTGCAGCACTGGGCACCGCAGCCTGCAGGTGAACTGACAGAAAATGACTCATGAAATGGAGTCAGTCTTCTAATCCCAGACTGGTTTGGGTCGGGAGGGACCTTAAAGCACTTCCAGGCACTGGACAGCTCTTACAGGGTCTCCCTGGAGCCTTCTCCAGCTGAACCAGCCCATCTCAGCCTGTCTTCTCATGGGTGTCTTTGGGCCCAAGCCTGGGAGCAGACGTGCTGAGGTGTAAACTGGTTCCCATTGCTCTGAGGCTGCGAGGGGGCTGCAGTATCAGTGCTTACGTGACCCTTCCTTCCCAGTCAAGCACAGCGGCAGTGTCAGCTTCGATGAGATCGTGGCCATCGCGCGGCAGATGCGGCACCGGTCCCTGGCCCGCGAGCTCTCAGGTAGGTGCTGGGGTGGGATGCGGAGCCTGAGCTGGGGCCTGCCCCCAATCCTGGGGGAGCCCTGTGCTGTGTGACAGCTCCCATAGGATGGCGGGCCCGGCCTACCTCCTGGTGGAGGTTGCACAGGATGGTGATGGTACACATGGCGCTTTCTGGCGTGCTGTTGTGAAACTGATGCTCCAGACCCAGTGTGGGTGACTTGCTGTTGCTGGTTAGCCCCGCAACACCCCCCCGGGAGGTTGGGATGATGGGGAGGTGAAGAGAGAAGTTTCCACTTGCTCTTCACAGCTTTCCTTGTGGTAAAGCACTGATGAGCTGCCTCTTGCCACTGCAGGGACGATCAAGGAGATCCTCGGGACTGCCCAGTCTGTGGGCTGCAGCATCGATGGTCGGCACCCACATGACATCATTGATGACATCAATAATGGTGCAATTGAGTGCCCAGCTGTAAGTACCCACCACTGAAACATGCTGCATTGGACCAGGCACTGCAAGACTTGCACTAACGAGCTGTACTTGCTTCTTTCAACAGAGCTAAGGCTGCGGAAGTGAAGTTGCTGTGTAAAGGCTCCTGAAGTTTTTTGTAGCACTTTAAGTACTTAATAAAAGACCCAGTTGTCTGCAGGCAGTGCTGCTGCCTTCCTTGTGCTGTGTTGTGCGAGCAAGCAGTGGATCCTGGCTGGGGACCACCTGCCCTCTCTCTTGACCAAGGTGGTGGTTCTTAATGCACTTTAAAGCCCGATGATCATTTCCCATCTGCTTCCCTGAAACCCTCTGCTTCAGGCAGTGCTGAGCTGGGAGGAGTTCCCTCTTCCAG
This sequence comes from Ara ararauna, assembly GCA_028858755.1. Classification (NCBI taxonomy): domain Eukaryota; kingdom Metazoa; phylum Chordata; class Aves; order Psittaciformes; family Psittacidae; genus Ara; species Ara ararauna. The sequence goes on from CM054384.1 coordinate 15,327,124, forward strand.
CTCTCTGATCAGGAGCAAATCGTGCTCACTGACTCGGAGCCTGTGTAAACTTTCCTGGGCGCTCACTGAGCACACCTTGGGGCAGGAAGTGGTGTCTGCTCGGGCAAGTGCTGCGGTAATGGGTCCAGCTTCCCCTGAGCCCCCACATCATGCCACAGCCATGCACTGGGGCTTCACTGAATCCCAGACTGGTTTGGGTTGAAGAGACAAAGCTCCAAGCTCCTGTGTCCAACGTGGCCTTGAACACTGCCAGGGATGGGGCAGCCACGGCTTCTCTGGGCACCCTGTGCCAGCGCCTCAGCACCCTCACAGGGAACAGCTTCTGCCTAAGAGCTCTTCTCTGGCAGGTTAAAGCCATTCCCCTTGTTCTGTCCTTGCATATCCTTGTCAAAGCCCCCTCCGGGTTTCTTGTAGCCCATTTAGGCACTGGAGCTGCTCTAAGGTTCTCTTCTACAAGCTCCAGGAACAGCATTCCCAGGTATTATGGGACATGGGGAGAACAGGGTTGTGTGCCTTGATTGCTCAAAGACACCCATGAGTGCCATGGTTGCTCACAGAGGGTTGGAAGGGACCTCTGGAGATGATCCCAGTCGTGCCCTTGGTTACCAGGAGGAACCCGTGGCCTGTGTGGCACTGTTGGTTGGGAAAGAAGTCTCCCAGCCTGCTCTTGCAGGATCCAAACTGCCAGGTCAGCACTGGGGCCAGCCCAGAGCAACTGCAGCCCTCATCTGTTCCACCACGGCCCTGCTGACTGAAAGCTTCAACTCCCATTTTGCCCTGAGCTTATGGGCAGAGGGAGCTGCCGGGATCCCTGGTGCAAGCTGGGCTGGCAGCTGTTCCTAAAGCAGAAATGACCAAGCCCTGCCCCAGTGTCCCCAGGGGTGGTGGTTTCTGCTCACCCTGAGGTTTTGCCCCACTCTGAACCTGTATCTTCTGTGCAACTGGGATGGACCTCGGGCAGCTCTGTGTGCTGCTGCCTCCGCACCCTGCCCCGAGCCTGGGCCGGGTCCTGCGCAGCTGCATCAGCTGCTGGAAGCAGAAACAGAGGTGGAGGCTTTGCTCTTTCATTTGCTTTTCCTCCTGCTGTTTGTGGGGCTTTTCTTCAGAGGCAGCTGGGCAATGAAGAGGAAACCTTGCCAGAATCCCAGCCAGTGGCCACCTTTGCTTGGAGCTGATGGTGTCAAGCTCGGAACGCAGCCTGGATACTCCCTGAGCCGGGGCAGACGCAGTTCTGCTCTGGAATCTGCCCCTTCCCCACCTCCCGAAGCACAGGGGACTGCAGCACCCCTTTAGTTCAAATTAGCTCAGTGTTTGGTGCCCCTGCTGTTAGAAGCCCCTACTGTGGTGTGAACCCCAGACCCTGGCTCAAGGGGTCCCGGGGCTGTCCTGGGTACCCTGCACACATCCTATGGGATTTCCCCACTTGGCAGTGCTGGAAATAATTGGAAAAGGGATTTCTTTTGCTCAAGGGGAGTTCTCCTCGGGCAGGACACAGCCATTGCCATGCTGCCCTGCGCTGGTAGAAGGGATGTAGAGCTTGGAAGCAGGGCACTCCCCAAACCATGCTTCTCAAAAAGGAGGCAGGGGATGGATGGTAATGACCTACGTTAACTTCACATTTAAAATCCATCTTCTTGGTAACTGCATCTGAGCTCCGCAGCCAGGAGGTTTTCCCACCCTACTGACCTGCGTCATCCAGGGAAAAGGGAAGGGGACACAGAAGCGGTGAGCCCTTTGCCAGGAGCACTGTGCTCCAGTGCCATAAGGGCTTTGTGCACATGGGGAATGAGCTGCCCGTTTCCCTGAGACAAACAGGCCTTGGAAAGCCAATCTTTGGGATTCAGACGGGAAATTTTAGAGGGGCTTTGGCCAAGGGCCTGTAGGGACAGGACAAGGGAATGGCTTTAACCTGCCAGAGGGGAGACTGAGCTGAGCTCTTAGGCAGAAGCTCTTCCCTGTGAGGGTGCTGAGGCGCTGGCACAGGGTGCCCAGAGAAGCTGTGGCTGCCCCATCCCTGGCAGTGTTCAAGGCCAGGTTGGACACAGGGGCTTGGAGCAAGCTGCTCTAGTGGAAGGTGTCCCTGCCCATGGCAGGGGTTGGAGCTGGAGGAGCTTTAAGGTTCCTTCAACCCACACCAGTCTGAGGTACGACACTTGGAGCCATTCAGTACCAGCACATTGACCCACATGATCAGGGAGCTCTGCAGCCCCAGCAGAACTGTCACCCATTTGAGCACAGCAGAGGGGCACAATGTGACAGACAACAGCAGTTGTGGGTAACAGAAAAGCCAGTCCAAGTTGTTGAATGGAAACCAAATACCTCCATGGTAAAAAGGATGTTTTCCTTTTTAAAGGATTCATAAGGGAAAAACATAAATAAAAACTCAAGTAAACTGTAGAAAGGCGCCTCTGCACCCTCAGAGTTGAGAACTTCTGCCTAAGATCTCCCCCTTGCCCTGTCCCTACAGGCCCTTGTCCAAAGCCCCTCTCCAGGTTTCCTGCAGCCCCTTTAGGCACTGGAGCTGCTCTAAGGTCTCCCCTTCAGGAGCCTTCTCTTCCTCAGGCTGCCCCAGCCCAGCTCTCTCACAGTTGCACCTCCCTGTGTTTGACTTCCCCAGCCCAGCATCACTGCTCTCTGAGGGTCTGCTCCATCACAGGGAGGGAAGACAGAAGTTTTCCAGGATCCAGCTCTGGATTCAGTGTTTGTCTTGTGTCGGAGCTTCTGGCTCTGGCTTCAACCTTTCGTGTCACCCATGTTCTTCAGGCTGCGGCTGTCCCATCCCACCCTTGAGATGCGTCACTTTGGATATGGGATCCGCGTCACCCGCCCATCGATTCGTACTTTGGATCCCGCGTTCCACGTTTCAAGCGCGGAGGAGGCCGCAGCGTCCCGCAGGAGCGCACGGGACGCACGTGCTCGGCTCCGGGGTCCTCGCGCGGGGGAGCCCCGAGAGCCCCTTTGGTCTCAGTCGGCACCAAGCAGGATTCGGCCGCGGCTCGCGGCTCCTTCCGCCGCCGGTCACAGCGCGGGCGGGACCGCAGGAGCCGTCCGGCGCCGGCGCGTACCGCGTACCGCGCGGGGCCCGGAGGAGGAGGAGCCCCCGCGCCCGCCCCGCGCCTCCCTTAACCCCGCCCCCTTCTCCCCCCGCGCTCTCCCGTGTTGGCGGCACAAAGCTTCCCGCGAACGTGACGTCACCACCCGCGCCTCCCTCTCCCGCCCGGAGCCCGCGCCCGCGCGCGGCGAGCCGTTCCCTCCGCACCCCCCCCATCCCCTCCCCCACGTGACCCCGCGCCTCCCTCCGATTGGACGATCCGGCGGCGTAGTAAGCGTGACGCAGGGCGCTGCGCGGGCCGCTATTGGCCGGGCTCGCGCTGGTGGGAGGTGGTGCGGTGCCCCCCCCCCGCCCGGGTGTGCGCGAGGCGGCGGCGCGTGGCAGCGGCTCCGCGGGGCGCGCGCGCGGGCCCGGCCCGTTCCCGCCATGACCGACTTCAAGCTGGGCATCGTGCGGCTCGGCCGGGTGGCGGGAAAGGTGCGGGGGGGGGCGCTGCCGCGGGCCGGGGGGGACCGGGGCCGGGGAAAGGGGGGGGGGACGCGGGAGGGCCGGGCCGGGGCGTGCGGCCGTGCTGACGGCCGCGGTCCGCTGTGTTTCAGACCAAGTACACGCTGATCGACGAGCAGGACATCCCGCTGGTGGAGAGCTTCTCCTTCGAGGTGAGGCCCCCGCCCCCCGTGCCCCCTCCCCGCCGCTGCCTTCGCCCTGTGCCTCCCTCTCCCCCCCCCCCCCTCTGCGGTGTGCCCCGAACCCGCCGCCAGCCCCGCGGTGAGCAGCGGGGCCGGGAGGCGCTGCCCGAGCTCCACGCTCCCCTCGTGGGCCGCGCTGAAGGAGCTGCCGTGGGAGGGCCCGGCCCGCGGCGGGCGGGGGGGTGGTGGTGGTGGTGGTGGGGAGCGTTTGCGATCGCTGCAGGAGCGGTGGGAGCGTTTTCCAGCGGGAAAAGTTCCGTTTTCGTGTTTGAAACGAGCATTAGTTTAAAGCAGATCGATCTCGTGTCGCTTTAAACAAACTGATGTATTGGGGAGTTAAAAACAAATGAATTTTTCTGCGTTTCTGGTCGTTGCTTTATAGTCCTAAACTTACCGTTTAGGTTTTTTGTGTCGTCTTTCCTTGCGTGCCCCATCTGAGAACCGCTCATTTGCCTGCCCGTGCTGGGGCTGGCGGCCTTCAGGCTGCTCCCCCCGCACCCAGTCCTGATGAGTAAATCTGCTCCGAGTTAACTTGCTGCCTCCCAGCAAACCCGTTGTCTCAGGCACCCGCTGCAGGTGGATCCTGCGAGGCTCAGAGGGGAAGGACTGCAGGGGGTTTGGAGGAGGGACCGTGGTTTGCTCACTGCCTGCGTGCAGTGGGTGCTCGGGGCCATAGGAGGAGCTGGCAGAGAACACCGCGTCTGCTCCTTCCTCCACGGTGGCTGCTCACCATAAGCATGTCCTAGCGCTGCAAGCACCTGAAGTTTGTCCGGTCCTTAGTACAGCTCTGGAGCATCAAGGCTGGGGAGGGGAGAAAAAAGGGCAGGACCATTCCTCCCACTGGTAACCCCTCGTTAGGCTGGTGTAAAGCAGTTTCATCTTTACGAAGCCTTAGTGCCATGAGGGCACTGTGGAATTTGTACCTGAGTGGAGATGGAGCCTCCAGGATTCCAGCCATGGTGGGGCTGTCGTTTGTCCGGTGGGACGCATCCATGCTCAGCCTCCTTTTCCCCCTTCCGAAACCCCAGTAGCAGCCGGTAGTTTTCCTGTGGAGGTTTGAAACAACTCAAATTCCACTGAGGTTGAGCAGCTTCAAGCAAACAAGTGCTCGGTGGTGGGTCCTTCTGCTCTGCCAGCGGAGCGTGTGCTCTGCTGTGTGGTGGTGGACGCGCTCACAGCCTTTCCCTCTTCCCTAGGCTCGGATGGAGGTCGATGCTGATGGAAATGGTGCTAAAATCTTTGCTTATGCCTTCGACAAGAACCGCGGGAGAGGATCCGGCCGCCTCCTGCACGAGCTGCTCTGGTAGGTGTGCTGAGGAGAGCTGAAGGCTTCCAGGGTCACCGAGGTGGCGTTTGCTGCCATCACCTTGTGCGGTGTCCACCCCTCTGCCTGTAGTATGTGAAGTCTTTGCAGGAGGCTTGCAGCTCCACTCGGTTGCAAACGCAGCACAGGGGATGCCCAGAGGTGTTACCGGGTTTGTTTTTGCGCTAAGCCTCTAAAAATGCTGTGCACAAGGGAAGGAGAGGTGGGTACTGTTCCAGCAGACACTGTTTAAATGTGAGAAATGCTGGTGCGGCTTCAGCTGGAGGTGGGGAGCAGGGGCCTGGCTCTGTTTAATGGGTGAGGACAAACCTTTGAAGTTTGGTTTGCTGGTTCTTTTTCATCCTGTGATACCCAGGTACCTGTTACTGGCACCAATGCAAATGGGCAGAGCACTGCAGAGAGACAGAGCTAATGATAACTGAAAACTTTGGGCATTTCGTTTGGCCCCTTAAAGCTGCCTGCAGGGGTGCACATTCATACTGTCCAGAGAGGTGGGGGCTGCCTCATCCTTGGGGACATCCAAGGCCAGGCTGGATGTGACTCCGGGCAACCTGATCTAGGTGAAGATGTCCTTGCTTATTGCAGGGGGTTGGAGCTGGATGAGCTTTAAGGTCCCTTCCAACCCAAACTAGTCTGGGGCTCTATATCAGCTGCAGTGTCTTATTGTCCATGTTCTAAGAGTCATTTCTGGACAACCCGTTAGGTTTCAGAGGCCAACTTGCTTGTGAGAGATCAGCTCATGCAGTGAACTGAGGTGTTGCTCTCTGTAGGTGTGTTCCTGGGGTTGTAGAACAAATGCACTCTGCTAAAGAGCTGTTACTGCTTCTGAAAGCCTTTCTGAGAAGCTTAGCATGTTTCCTATTCAGTTCTATCAGCCATCCTTAGGAGTCCCTGTGCCCAAGGTGCAGCTGTGCTTTCTGTTAGTGTTCCAGGTTGCTTTTCATTCCCAGTCTGCTCTTCACCAGAGGAAGGAGACGGGAAGAGCAGCAGAGACTAGTAGTATTATTTACAATCAGCTCATTAAATATGGATTTTAACCTGCATCTGTTAATGTTTAATCCTGTTGCACATATAACTTTGGTGAAAATGAATATGAAGTTGGCTGCAGTGTGTGGGGTAAGTCACTGTCAGCTCCTAACTGAACCTCAGACAGTAACAGTTGTCTGTAAGGGCACTGAACAGCACCTTCACAGCGTTCCAGCTGGCTGGTGCAGGCCAGGTAGGTGATGGCAGCCCTGCTCTGTGCTCATTACCATCATCGCCTCTTCTGGTTTGTTTTACTTATATTAGGAAATAAGCCTGGTGTGTTCAGTTAGGCAGTTCAGACTGTGTCACTGCGTGCACTGGGTGCACAGAGCACAGCTCCGTTGGAGAGGCAGAACTTGCCCTTTGCGGGAAGGGTCATGCTGAAGGGTTTGGAGCTTTGAAAGACAAGAGAGATGGGCAGTGCTGGTCATTGGTGCTTGCAGGGCAGCCTTGCTTCTCGGGGAAACGAAAAGCAAAGAACTTGAATTACTGCAGGTGTAGCAGTGTAATTTAACTGTTCTGCCCCACAGGTACACCAAAAAATCAGCTCCCTCTGAAAACTCTCACCCAGCTGTGTGCTTCTGGTTTAAGGTAAAGGCACAGGCACGTGTTGGATGCTATTGCTGGCAAAGCAGGTTTAAAACTATGTGTTCTTCATTTGGTTAAGCAGGTCTCTTAGCTCACGTAGAGAACAGGGAGCTTGTAGCCACCACAGGGACCTTCTCCCATTCCTGTCCCAAAGCCCTCCCTGCTGCTGACTCTGCTGAGAGTGAACTGCGGCACTAAATGGGCACCAAGATCTGAAAAACACCCACATGTGCTGCAAATCCTCCTTCAGGAAGAACTTCTGCAGCCTCCCTTGTGCTCGCTGTGTCTCAGGCTGGGCTGTCAGCAACTCCAGAGCAGGGTTTGAATGTCTCTGGGTAGGACCTGCAAGTAAGTCTGTCATCTTCTCACCCTGTTCCCTGTATAGAAAGCCCAGCTTGCTGGATTTTGGCTGGGTGCAGTGATGTTCCCTGGGGAACAGCAGCATCAGATTAGTCATAAGTATCAGTAACTGCCTGCTCAAAAAGACATCGAAGACCTGATTTCTTTTTAAGGGCACTTATCATCACACTGTGTTAGCCTACTCAGTGCTGGTTCCCGACTTGAATCGGTGCTGTTTGTACTTGGCACTTCCATCACTGGCCTCAGTTCCTAAGTTAGCTGCTGAAACACTAAAAGAACAGGATCCAGTTAATTCCCTGCATTTCTGGTTGAAATTTTGGGTTAAGTGTTTTGCCTGGCATCTTGTAAGAGCTCGGTGTGCTGAGGGATGTAGAAGCTTTGGCTCTACTGAAGAGTTAGCTGTGTTACTGAGCCTGCTTCTTTTCTGTCCCCTTCTGCAAGAAATGGGGGGGTTCTTCCATGAGCCAGATATTCCCTGAACATTTCTGGTTAACTTAGAGTCATCCCAGCCTGGTTTGTGTTGGAAGGGACCTTAAAGATCCTCCAGCTCCAACCCCTGCCACGGGCAGGGACACCTTCCACTAGAGCAGCTTGCTCCAAGCCCCTGTGTCCAACCTGGCCTTGAACACTGCCAGGGATGGGGCAGCCACAGCTTCTCTGGGCACCCTGTGCCAGCGCCTCAGCATCCTCACAGGGAACAGCTTCTGCCTAAGAGCTCATCTCAGTCTCCCCTCTGGCAGGTTAAAGCCATTCCCCTGTCCTGTCCCTACATCCCTTGTCCAAAGCCCCTCTCCAGGTTTCCTGCAGCCCCTTTAGGCACTGGAGCTGCTCTAAGGTCTCCCCTTCAGGAGCCTTCTCTTCTCCAGGCTGCCCCAGCCCAGCTCTCTCAGCCTGGCTCCAGAGCAGAGCTGCTCCAGCCCTCGCAGCATCTCCATGGCCTCCTCTGGCCTCTCCAACAGCTCTACGTCCCTCCTGTGCTGCTGCCCCAGAGCTGGATCAGGACTGCAGGGGGGTCTCCCATAGTGCAGCAGAGGGGCAGGATCCCCTCCCTGAGCTACTGCTCACAGAATGCACACTACTGGCTCATGTTGAGCTTCTCATCATCCAGCACCCCCAAGTCCTTCTCCCCAGGGCTGCTCTGAATCAAGTCTCTGCCCAGCCTGTATTTGTGCTTGGGATTGCCCTGACCCAGGCACAGGACCTTGCACTTGGCCTGTCTTCTGGAGATGGTCCATGCTGCACATTTGTGGGGTGTAGGTCTAGGCTGAGAAGTAGTGTGTGCAAAGGTTGCTTCATTATAGGTGAAGGGAAGGGACCGTCTTAGATTTGTTAGCACTAATTCTGTCATCTCAGTCAGATGAAATTCCATTAAGACTTTCACTGCGCAGCAGCAAGGCCCAGTTTCCGCTTTTCCTTTGGCCTTGTCACTTGAGGTAATAGAGGAACCGACAACGATGTGAACAAATTGGGGTTCATACAGAAGTGAGGAAGATGGGCTCACTGTGGCAGTGGCTTTTGTCAGTATTTGCTTATGGGGGTTGTGGGTGCCGATCCAGACTCTGTAGGAGCAGTGGTAGGTCTCTGCCACTCTGCTGTGACTTCCTGGTGTTGTGACCAGTCTCTTGTCATTCTCTCTCCTTCTCCAGCCTTTATTAAACTGGCATTATCTAATCTATTTAACAACATTTCTTTGCTTGCTGTGGACTCCCTCCTCCTCCTCCTATGTCTCTTGTTGGCACTTTGTCCTGGTCTCAGTTGCAGGACCTTAACTCCTCCCCTGGCTCTGTGTCTGACCTATGCTCACCTTCATCTGTTTGGGTCCATGTACCTTCTGGGTTCCCACTTGTAGCCCTCGGGGTTCCTGATGTCCTTTGCCAGACCCTTTGGCAGCCTTCAACAGCACAGAAGTAGCTTTTCCTCCTTTAGGGCATTGCAGCAGGCTCCTGCCTATAGCTGTTTGCTGTTGTTGGGGTTTTATCCCCTCCATGTTCTGTTCTGCAGGGCTGTGTGCTGCGTGTAGCCTCTCCCAGGGAATTTTACTCATTAAATTCTAGGGAGTTTGGGGTATATGTGAATTGCAAGTGGTTTTCTTTCCCGCAAAGTATAGAATTTAAACATATCTGGGTGGATTTTGACAAAACAAAAGACAACATTTTTCATTATCGGTCTCATTGAAATGAATTTCCCTGTTCTGCTGGATAAAGCTTTGTAAAGGGGAGAAAAAAGTGGGAATTTTTTAACTTGAGCAGATGTTCTGTCTTCAGAATTGGATCCCTGTTTGAGCTGAAGTGTTCAGTAAACATTGAGCAGGAAGCAGCATCCAGACTAGACTCGGATAAAGTTGTAAGTAGCTGTTGGAAGTGTCTCCTAGACGGAGATGTTGAGTAACCCTCAGGCAGGTGCTGACAGTTTTACCTCCTTTAATGCTGTCAGGCTGTTCTCTCTGTGCATGGAATCCTTCATGGCACAGCAGGCATTCCGAGACACGACTGCTGCCCAAGCCTTACGTTTCAGGTGGGATGGGGATTCCTGCAACAAGTGATACGGAAACTTGTCCAGGCACAGGGGTGCTTGACAGTGAACTTGATACCTCCTGAAAGGAGAGCTGAAAGGAAGGTGGAATGGGAAATGCAAACTGTTAAAGGTAATAGGGAAGAATTGCAGCAAGACTTAATGAGCAGCTATCCCCTGGTTTGGCTTTGAGCACATTTCAGATGTCTCTTGGTCAGCTGTGGAGTCATTGCAGGCTTTCTGTGTGTTACACTCGAGTCTAAGAGGCATTTGCATACTTGGTGAAACCTCTGTCCTGTTGCTTGTTAAGAGACATTTCTTCATAAATAACAAACTGAGTTCACACCAGTGCCACACTTGAATTGATGTGTCTGATAGAATTTCTCATTGAAGTGATAAAACACTATTGGCACCTTCCAACTCTGCTCTGGGGAGCACAGTAATTGCAGAGATGCTCTCACGGTAACTGGAGTAGTCATGTCTGGAACTTTCTTTGGAATATGTTTGCAATTGTACTGTTCCATGATTGTCTTTTGATTCAACTCATTTATAATGGAAATAACCTCGTGGACCAAGTCTCTTTCTTCTGGGGGCTGGTATATCTGATGTCTCTGAGTAACTCAAGGTTTACTGAGTCAGTTCTGGGGACAGCAGGCTAAAATGCAGCATGTCCTCCAGAATCAGTGTGATTCTTTGCCTTTTAGCTATAGAGTCTGTTCGTTGCTGACCTCGATGTTGGTTTTGTCTCCTGCAGGGAGAGACACCGGGGAGGGATTGCTCCTGGGTTTCAGGTTGTACATCTGAACTCGGTGACGGTGGACAACCGCCTCGACAATCTGCGCCTAGTTCCTTGGGGGTGGAAACCCAAAGCTGAAGACATCTCTAGTAAACAAAGGTACGTCAATGGCTGCCGGGGGCTGCCATCAGGTAACTTGAAAATATCTGAAATTGTCTCCTTCCTTTAGTGATTTTCATCTGGCAGAGCCTTTTGCATTTGACCTTGGGCTACTTACACATCACTGCACATCTTTGCTTCCTCACTTGGAGACCAGAGTTAAGGCTGGCTGGGAGGGGACTAGCTCACCCCATGGTATTATTGTGCAGAGGTTCTGCCATGCCAGAGGTTGTCATCACAGCGAAACAGGAACCTTGTTCCCTTCCACTTGAGTGGTGGCATCTGGGCATGCTGAATTAAGTGTGCAGGTTTTACTGGCTTGTGGCTCTCAGGCACTGAAATTCTAACACAGCCTGTAGAAGCCAGCAGCTGCTTGCACTTGTCATGGTGTATCTGAGTTGAAACCCAAATAAGTTCCTGGGATCAGCTCCCATCACCTTTCACTAATAGGTGGTGGGAACATCCTACATGCCATATTGCACTAATGTGACTCAGAGCACATCAGACTCTTATGTCAGGATGGATTTGGCTAATCCAGGATGTAACACTGGCGTGTTCATTTTTGGTGGGAGATCCAAACCTTACCATCTCACCAGGCACTTGAAGCACTTGCAGTACCCATCAAATAGGGATGTTCAGAGCTTATTAAACTGGATCTGAGAAGCAATGGTGAATGGCAGCGATACTACAGTGATGCTCCCTATGAGCCTGGCAGTTTAAGAACAAGGAACAGACCTCAAGCCATTTACACAGAAACAATTTTGCTCCATATAAATGTTTCTTGATAGATACTTTTTAACTTTGCATTTTGGCTAAAATAACTTTGACAATATCCAGTATATGAGGGAGTGTGTGTAGGCTGAGGCTTAACAGGCTCAATACAATGTTAATGCTACTTAGTTAATTTGGTTAATACTAAGTTAATAAATGCCTCTGTATGCTCATCATGAATTTATGGACCTTATTTGTGCTTGGTTTTTTTCCAGGGAACAAAGTCTGTACTGGCTGGCAATCCAGCAGCTTCCTACAGATCCTATAGAAGAGCAGTTCCCTGTACTGAATGTGACGCGATACTACAACGCTAACGGGGATGTGGTGGAGGAGGAAGAGAACTCGTGCACATACTATGAATGTCACTACCCCCCATGCACAATGATTGAAAAGCAGGTATGTGAGGACTCAGGCTGCCCTGTGTGTGTGTCCAGGGATGTGTTGCTTACAGTGTAAAGCTTTACACAGTTGCTAAGAGTGATAATTCTTTTTAGTCAGGTTTTCTTTGGCATGAATCTTCAGGCCCTGTGATTATCTTCTGTTTGAGAGAAGGTAGTTGTGAATCTGAACAGCAAACGACCTGGTGGTTTGCTGGGAGGAGCCTGATTTTTGCAGAGTGCGCAGAAAGACAGGTGGAAGCGTTCCTCTAGGGACACAGAGCTGGAATGAGCAGGCAGCTGTGTAAGACAGGACAAAGCTTTGTAAGAGGGTTTGGGCGGTAGTGGAATCGAAAAATAAACTGCTTCACCTTTCATGAGGAGAGGGTGAATTGAGTGCCCTTTATTCAGTGGGGAACTGGGAGGAAGGCTAGTGCTAGTTCTTCACTGTGGGTGGATGAAGTGAAGCAGCATACATAGAGAATGGCAGAGAACAAAATGTGCAAGGGCTGCGCCTCTTTGTCAGACACGTCCTTATCGACGAATATACAGGGCTCTTCTGTGATAGCAAAAGCTGAGTAGGCTAAAACCACTGTGTTCCACTTCTTTCTTTGGGGAAGGGAATGTTTGCAAAGATGGTCTTAAATGCCCTGTGTTTGACAAAGAGTGAGCTTTACCTTTGATTGGGGTCTGAATACAAGTTTCCTGTGTAGCTGTATGGCAACAGCTGAGCTTGTGCAGCTCTCCTGATCATTTCTGAGTTTAAGATGTTTGTGGCTGAAAGCAGAACTTAAGCGCTCCAGTATTTTGTCTACTAAGCTCACCCTGCAGAAGCAACTGCAAAATCCAACAGATGCAATCACTTCAGCACCTTCTGACACTCGTGGTGGGATGTTCATGTTTGTGATGGGTGCGAAAGACCTGAGCATACCCTTACTTGGGAAACGATGTTAGGGTGCTTGGAGCCCGCTCACTGACGCTCTCCTGTGTTCTTCCTAGCTACGTGAATTCAACATCTGTGGCCGCTGCCAGGTCGCGAGGTACTGTGGGTCCCAGTGCCAGCAGAAGGACTGGCCTGCTCACAAGAAGCACTGTCGGGAGAAGAAACGGACCTTCCAGCAGGAGCTGGGACCAGAGCGATGACCGGGCGGCGCAGGCCTCTTAGCAGCAGGATTCCTTCTCAAAGGCATTGGACTCTTGCTTTTGCACAGTAACAGACTGCTTATTGAAGCCAGAGGCACTGAAGAAGAAAAAACCCTGTGATGCTTGAGCAGAACGGCTGACTGGACTGAGCCAGCGCTGACTGGTGCTGTGGGAAGGGGTTGGGACAACCCTTTCCAGTATTATATTCTCAAGCAAAAAGACTACTGTGGAGGCTCCAGGCAGGAAGCTTCTCGTTATTTATATGTTAATACGTTTGTAAACTCATGTACAGTTTTTGTTAGAAACTCTTGCTAGGGCTCATTAACTGTAATGTCCAGAGAACACGGTGTTGGCCTCAAAGTTTAAAAAAAGGCACGTAGCAAAAGCTTTTCCTCCCCTGTGGCTGCAGTAGCTGTGGTGGTGCCAAGGCCCGAGGCTGGCCCCGGCCTCAGCAGTTGCTCTGGAGAACTCTGCATGGAAGTTATATTTAAGAATAAAAGGGGAGGGGGAAGCAAACCAAGTAAAGGTTGGAATGAATTCTTGTCTGCTCTCTAGCTTTCTCCCATCCCCTTCCAGGTGCTTCCAGAGCACGGTCGCGCTTGGACGTTGGGAATACACGCTCAGTCTGGGATCTGCAGGCACAGGCAGGCTCCAGCCTTCCTGCTTTCGGAGAAGGGCTGCTGGACAGTGTGCTTTAAGCAACTGGTGTTTGGGAAGCGGAATGAGCTTTCTTGTTGTGAATCCTTTGTCCATAAAGTAGTGGTAGGGAAGCTCAGGTGGTCAGCTCTGTGGGGATGTGGTTGCCCTCGTGGCTCCCCTATAAGCATGGTGAGGGCTGCAGTGATTTGCAGATGTGTTTAAGTGATCGAATGTTTGGCAATTTGAGTTAGTTATTTTTTAAAGAGATGCCATCAATCCAAGAATCATTTTTTGATGTTTTTCTATTGGAGCAATGAGTAAAAATACTTGGGAAGGAGGCCTTGGCTTGCAGGGAACATGCCCGAGTTTCTTTTTGGACATCTTGTCTTGCATAATCTGATACATTTTTACCTTAGAAATACAAGGAATATCAACTGAGAGTCCTGGAGGAAAAGGATAATTTAGTGCCAGGTCTTAGTCTTGCTTCACAGCAGAACTTTGGGAGCTGCTGAATACTTAATGCAGAGCCTTCCTCAGAGTGCTCTGTGAAATGGGTGTTCAGTTCCTTTGGAAAAGCTCTTAGGAGTTTGATCTTTTCAATCAGGTTTCACTTTGCCGCTTTGTGTTGCAGCCTTGGTCCTGCCGGTGTTCAGTCCGTTAGAAAATGGAACTGCTGTGGACTTCCAGCACTCTGATATGTGCACAGGAAGTTCTTCATTTTAGTTTTTGGGTGGGTTTTTGTACTGTGGCTTTAAGCATCTTAGGAAATAACAAAAGTTCTGAAGCTTCCTGCTGGAAGGTCACTTCTTAGGCACTTTGTCAAGTTGCAGCTCTTGAATCATGGTTATTCTGTAACTTTGCTGTTCAGGCAGCCTAAAATGCCCTGAAGTGTGAAGATGTCAGGCAGGACCTCATCCCATTTTCCTGTAATGGGTTATTTTTTATGGAAACATTCAGTGCTTTGCTTCAAATGAACTGAGGTTTTGACGAATATAAAATGGAACACGAATATTTTTTTGAGATAATCCACTGAAAAGGGCAAAAGTTTTTCCCTTTTTTTTTTTTTTTTTTTCCTTTTTAAAGGCTGCCATTTGTCCTGCCAGTTTTCCATTGGCAGAAATCATGTTTAGCAAAGTGAAGTGCAGCCTTGGAGCATGGAAACACTTCTGCAGCGCTGAGCAGGGAAAATGTCTAGGCCTGATGTATGTGATGTTGCTGCAATAAGAAATGAGGACAAGGAAAGGCTGCAGGTAACATCCTGGTGGGACAGCAGGTAGATTGCTCTTGAGCAGCAGATGAAGGAAGGGTGAGACTAAAACTGCAAGACTAGGACGGTGGGAACCTCTGGCAATCCCGATCCCAGTGAGTGTGGGAGGGGAGGAAGGGGTGAAGCCGGAGGGGAGGGAAGCTGCCCACTTAGAGGTCTGTTAAACCATCAACCAAATGAAAAGCTGCCCAGACTTCCTGAAAGGGTTTGGTGATACCGCAGGATCTGACTCCAGTGAGCAGCCTCTGGCTCCAGCCTGCCCTTGTGCCAGGGAGGGTAAGCGGCTGCAAGGGTTTGAGTCTTGGAGAGGTCCCTGCAGTAGGCATGTCCCTGCCTGCAGAACAGCTTTTCCTGCTTGGGGTGGGAAGTTGTGTGACTGATTCTGGCAGATCTTTGTAACTTACAGAGACCTTTCCTTTCTGTAAGGTGTGTCAAAGAGGAACCAGTTACACGTGCACAGGGCAGCTCTGCTTCATACAGCCTGTATGTGTTTTCAGAGGATGAGGCTCTCCTTTCCCCTCTTAAACCAGACTGAAATGGATGTCCTCGTACGGGCAAGCATTCCAGAAGCACAGGGTTAGAGCACATGGTCATTTATCTTGGAGCAGGCCTGGTAAATGAGCCCACTTTCAAGAACTTATCCTGAAGGAGATACTCTAAATCTTTTCCTGCAGGGAACAAAACCTGCATCTTTTACTCCTTGGTTTTCTGAAGCATGGAGTACTCCGCACACCCCCCTGCTTCACCTGGGGACCAAAACAAGGCTTAGTGGGTCAGGTTTCCTACCTAGGAACGTGTTTTGGAAGAGGGGCTCCAGAGGACTTCTAGGGAGAAATACGGGCATGCCTGAGGGGCTGTGAAGGGTTGTGGAGAATGAGAGCAGTGGGTGAAGATCAGGGTACTCTGCCCTTCCACAGCCTGCTGTACAGTTGTCTTCCTCCAGGCTGGAATCTCTGGTTGAGCTTTGAGGATCTGTGGATTCATGTGCTTTTGGGAGATGAAATTTGGCTGTTCAAGGCAGTGCAGTCCTGTTGGCGTGGCTTTACCACCAGCCATCTTCCTGTGTCCTTAGGAACTCACGTGGCATCTTGTGCAGCTGATGGGGATGGATGGGCCTGAAAGAGTGCCTGCTGGTGTGTCACACTGGTTGATCTTGAGTCACCAGGAGTGGGTGAACATCTGTCTGGTGTAAGGCAGTTCCAGGAGGGCCCTGTGAGCTTCCAGACCCTTTGGGAGAGCCTGGAGAAAGATTTCGGCCACAGCTGCAAAGTGTCAAATCCAGCTCATGTCAGGAGCCTGCAGCATCACTGATGCTGGCTGTAACAGAGGGGTGCGCACACCGTGTAAATGCATCATGAAGCGTTAGTACTTTCCCTCCAGGTACTCCTTCTTATCAAAGCAGGCTGGTGTCACCAATCCCAAACATCCAAAAGTGACAATTGACACTGATGACATTCATGGCTGGCTTAAGGAATACAAAGTCTGAAATATAATGTATTCCAGGGCTGAATAACCTTTTGATATGAGCCTTTAATACACCCAAGGGATTATACTTTGGTTTTCCTCTGTGGTGGTGATTCAATTTTTGAAGGTAAAAGGGATAGCTGAAAGACTTAAACGCTTGTGGGTGATATGGAGACAGTGTAAGTCACCACACTGAGGCCAGAACAAATGTTAAACCCATTAAACCCACCTAGAGCTGAGGACAAAAGGAGGCTGGTGTGATCAAACAGCAGCGTGTGGGATGCTTGCAGAGTAAAAACTTCATAAACTGGACTTGTGCTAAGTGTAGAAGATAGAGAGCTCAACAGAGAATTGTTTAGAACTGAGAGTGCCTTTAGGAGAGATTGAAGTTCACATGAAATGAGCAGCAGCACATTGCCAGGACACACGGTCCCACCTGCAGGCTCTGAGGGAGCTCGGGGATGAACAAGCCGAGCTGCCGGCTGGGATGGGGACTGCTGCCCTGGGACCCACAGCAAGTGTGACAGCAGCTTCTGAAGTGAGTTTCAGGGCCGCCATGGCAAACTCCAGCCAGGTGAACACAGCAAATTCATAGTGCACCATCAGTGGGTGAATATTGGGAAGCAGTCCCTGCAGGTTTGGTATGGGGAGATTCTGCTTCAGCACTCCATGGGAATTGCTTTAATTGCGCCAACAAGCAGGGGCTAGAGGGATTTGGTTGGTACAGTGCTTGAACTTCCACGATGCGTTTGATTATGACTGTGCTGTAGGACTTAAGGAAAAAAAGCTGCTATAAGAAAAGGGGGAATGCTGTCGCATAGGCTAAATGAAGTTAAAGGGAGGGGGTTTGTGTTGGAGGGAAGTCAATAGTTGGATGCTCGCTATATCAAAAAATAATTGGGGGAAAAGTAATGAATCAGGAAGGCTGGAACATCCACTGACATGGCTGTTCAGTGCAACGACATAATAAAGGCTGAGTGAGGAATTGCAGAGGGATCTCACCAGACAGGCTGGTAGATGAAATCCAGCGCCAATAAAGTAGCGCTGCTCATGGGAGCCCCTGGCTGGAGGCTCTCCCTCAGCAGCGGGAGCTTTGGGTTGTGAAACGTGGTCCTGCAGACCCTTCTGCCCGGGGAGCGGCAGCAAACCAGGCTCGAGGGAAGGATGGGGAGCAGAGACCAGCGCCACGGGGTGAATCAGCCGCGCACCACGACCCGAGAGTGCGGTTCTCGCTATCCCCTTGGACAGGGCTGCGGGGGAAGAAGGCTCCGGGCAGGGAGCGGGACCCCTCATGGTCTGGAACATGTGGGAAGTGCCGCTACATCAACCCGGTTTCTGCGGGATGAGGAAAGGCTGCAACAGCGGCCGAGGGAGGTGGATGCCAAGCGAACACCGGTCTCTCTCAGCTGGGTTCAACCCGAGCAGCAGCCGCTCACCTCAAGCGCGTTTGCGCCGCAGGCCCCTTCTCTTGGGACACGGTGGGTGCTGGAAGGGCGCGTTTGGGGCGTTAATGGACAACCCCTCCCCGCGAGGGTTGAGGACGGAGCTCGGCGCATCCCCGAGCTGCCCGCGCCGGACGACCGCGGCCCGGCCGGCGGCGCCCCCCCTCCTTCCGCCGCGGGAGCGGGCGGGCTCCGGGGCCTCCCCTGACCGGGAAGCAGACGGGCGGCGGTTCCGCTGCGCCGGCGCGCCCGGAGCCGCCCCGCAGCATGAGCCCGCCCCGAGATGGCGGCGCCGTGCCGGACGCGGACGCTGCAGGTGGTGGACACGGAGTTCAGCGCGGACGCGGTGGAGTGGTGCCCGGTGGAGGGCTGGCACAGCATCCTGGCCTGCGGCACCTACCACCTGCGCCCGCCCGACGAGGTGAGCCCGGCACCGCGCTGCCTTCCCCCCCTCACCCCGGCTGCCTCAGCCCCCGGCTCGGCGCTGTTTCCCGCCCTTCGCGGCCGCCTCAGCGGGGCCCGGCGGTGGTTTCCCGCCCTTCGCGGCCGCCTCAGCCCCGCGCCCGGCCGTGGCTCGCCGCAGCGGGCTTGGCTGGAGGTGGCCGCACCGTGCGGGGCTGGCTTGGCTGTGGAGCTGCGTTGGCTTTAACCCCGCAAGGGAGGGACTTGACAAGCGGGAGCCCCCCGGCCCTGCTCCCGCAGCACCTCTGGTGCGGGGAGGTCTGTGGGAGGAGGAAACAGTGGTAAAGCTGTGGTTTGCTTTGCTATTTCTGATGCAGACTGACTCCCGGGGAAGCAATGGGGCTTGTGACCGCACTGGGCGCCTCTACCTCTATCACTACAACGAGGAACAGCCTTTCATCCCGCTGACCGAAATCCAGAGGATCGACACCGCTGCCATCCTGGACATCAAATGGTAACGTTGGCCCAGCAGGGGTTGGAGCAGGGCTGCTGTTCTGGGGATCCTTTTTGCCTGTTGGTGTGGCAGCAAGAGTCGTATTTGTTAATTGAGCAGCCTCTGACTTCTTGGAGGGAAGTGTTCTCTGGTTTGTTCCAGTAAGCAAAGACCATGCTCATTCCTGTGTTATGCTCTTGTGCTGGCTTATGAGCATCTGCTCAGTGACTGTGGGCCTCTTGTTTTAATAGTATATGTAATATGTTTGGATATGTTTATACAATATGTATATATCCGAGATTCATGGAATCTGTAAGGTTGGAAAAGCCCTTTAAGCTCATCCAGTCCAACTGCTCCCAGCACTGCCAAGGCCACCACTGATCCACGGCACTGAGGCCTCGTCTCCCCAGTGTATGAACACTTGCAGGGACGGTGACTCCAGCCCTGCCCTGGGCAGCCTCTTCCAATGCTGAGCACCCTTTGGGGAAGGAGTTGTTCCTCAGCTCCATCTAAACCTGCCCTGGTGCAGCTTGAGGCCGGTTCCTCTTGTCCCATCCCTTGTTCCTTGGGAGCAGAGCCCAGCCCCCTCCTGGCTCCATCCTCCTCTCAGGCAGTTGTAGGGAGCGATCAGGTCCCCCCTGAGCCTTCTCTTCTCCATCTGAACCCCCCAGGTCCCTCAGCCCTTCCCCATCACACTGTGCTCCAGGCCCTGCACCAGCTCCGTTGCTGTTCCGTGCGTGTGGAACTTGAGGAGCCCGAGGTTTTCTTCATAAGATTTTTTTTTTGGTCAAGTACCTTCTTGTGCATCCTGGAATAAAAGTGGTGACCTTGTCCTCGGCCTAAAATACAATAAAGATGGATATTCAAGACTTGTTTCACTTGATCTTTTAGGTGCCACATTCCTGTTGCAGAACATCCCATGGTTGGCATTGCAGACTCCACAGGCGCCGTGGAGTTTTGCCACCTGACGGGAAGCGAGGTAGGTGGCTGTAACGTCTGCTGCTGTTGGAGCAGGGTTTAGTCCATACTTGATACATCTCTGGTGTTATTAGCAGTGTGTGGAGACTTGCAGGAAAGCTGCCTGGTTTCCATGGCTTCCTCAGTATGCTTAGCTTTTTAAGCACTGCTTTTGTCTCCTGATAATGTTCCTCATAAATTCCACAAATTGGCACCAGAGAGGCTGGCTGCTGGCTGGGCTCTACCCACCTGCAGGCAGTGGGAGATGAGGGGCATAGAAGCATATCCTCGGAACGGTCACTTTAGAATAAGTACATACTAAGTGGTTTAACGTAGCAGAAGGTGCAGAGTTACTAAAAGCAGGGACATTTCATTTCTTCTTTAGTGTGGGTCCCTAATGTACTCATTTGTCTCTGGAAAGAGACAGTGGAAGTAAGCAGTACAGGTGTTGCTATATACCTGCTGTCTTTCCAGTCTTAACCCATTCCTTTTCTTTCCAGTAGAAGAACAGCTGCATGTTGGAGCCGTGCTTCAGGGTTGATCTCGGTGCACAGTGTCTGGCTTTGTCTTTAGACTGGTCCACTGGACGAGAGCAATGGTGAGCATGGGAGATAAAGGCTGGTACTGGAGTTTGTTGTGCATGCGACAGCTTGCATAAGTTGAGGGCTTTGATGAATGACTCTTTGGTGGCTTCTTCTGTGGGTGCTACTTTTCTGGGCACCCTGTGGCACTGCCTCAGCACCCTCACAGGGAAGAGCTTCTGCCTAAGAGCTCATCTCAGTCTCCCCTCTGGCAGGTTAAAGCCATTCCCCTTGGCCTGTCCCTACAGGCCCTTGTCCAAAGCCCCTCTCCAGGTTTCCTGCAGCCCCTTTAGGCACTGGAGCTGCTCTGAGGTCTCCCTTTAAGGAGCCTTCTCTTCTCCAAGCTGCCCCAGCCCGGCTCTCTCAGCCTGGCTCCAGAGCAGAGCTGCTCCAGCCCTCGCAGCATCTCTGTGGCCTCCTCTGGCCTCGCTCCAACAGCTCCACGTCCCGCTTGTGTTGGGGGCCACAGGAAGGGAGCAGGAACAGTCAGGATCAGCCAGTGCTTCCGATGTCTGTGATAGAAGGGAAATAAAACATTTCTTTGCACTCCAGACGAGGGAAGAGACTTTGAGAGGTCCATGTGAGTCTGAAAAATGAAAATCCCTCTTTATATGGAATTTGTTTATTGATGTAATATCAAGCATGTGAGAAATCAGGTTTTGCATCTAGAAGGACAGAGCCAGGGCTTGTTTTCTTCCCCTCATATGAGCAGTTTGCTCCTGCTGTGAGTCAGGGAATGGGGATCATTGGTATAGATGATTTTAAGATGGGAGGGGCTAAGGAACAGTATAAATCTGTGCATTCCTTCTGCTGTAATACCAGTTTCTGTCAATGCTCAGTTGAACCAAACATCTCCGATAGTTTCAGTAATTTCCAGTGTTTTCCATTCTAGTGGATGTCCTTTGAGAGTGATCAGCAGTGACTCAGAGGGGAAGCTGAATCTTTTGGCCATAGATGAATCTGCTCCTTCTGTGCATATTCTGAACCAGTGGGAAGCTCACAAATTTGAGGCCTGGATTTCTGCTTTTAATTACTGGGACACGGATGTTGTGTATTCAGGTCTGTAAGGGCTGAGAATCTCATTTGGGGTTGTTGGGGCAGGGGCACCTTGCTTAGGGATGTGTATTTCTTGGGATATTCCTTTCCAGGGATGAGTATGCTGCTGGCATCACACATCTTGAAAGAGGTGGGGCCTCTGCTGGGGGAAAAGGCTTCTGGATTGTGGAAAGTGGTTGGATTTAATTAGGAGAAGCGGTACCTTATAAACTGTACTTTGGGTAATGGCAAAAAAGATGGAGATCCCTTGTGGTGTGCAAGAGCCAGAGAGTTTCTAGAGTCTCTCTTTTGCTTAGCAAAGTGAGGGTGTTGTTAACACATGTCTCTTTTGTGGTGAGGAGCAGTGTGAGCCTCAAATGCTGTTTGGTCTCTTCAACACTGCGATCCCAGAGCTGGAAAGCATCAGCTCTGTATTAACAGCTCTGTCTCAGAGCCCTATGCTGGTGGTTTGGTTGGTGCTCGGGGCAGTTATGTTCTGTCATTGTGCAGGAGGAGATGACAACCTGCTGAAGGGCTGGGACACCAGGCGCAGGCCAGAGGCTCCTGTCTTCACCAGCCGGAGGTGAGTGAGTGGTGTCTGCGGCTGGACCCTGCAGTGTGTGCGTGATAACACCATGCTCCCATCTTCTTCCTGAGGCATGGAATTCAGAGACATGCAGGGACAGTGGAGTTCTGTTTCTGCCACCTTGGGGAAATGGAGACATCTGTTAGGGTTTGTCATCAGAGACTGTTCATCAGGGGTTGTAGGGACAGGACAAGGGGTGGTGGTTTTACACTGACAGAGAGGAGACTGAGATGAGCTCTTTAGGCAGAAGCTCTTCCCTGTGAGGGTGCTGAGGCGCTGGCACAGGGTGCCCAGAGAAGCTGTGGCTGCCCCATCCCTGGCAGTGTTCAAGGCCAGGTTGGACACAGGGGCTTGGAGTAAGCTGCTCTAGTGGAAGGTGTCCCTGCCCATGGCAGGGGTTGGAACTGAATGAGCTTTAAGGTCCCTTCCAACACAAACCTTTCTTTGATTCTGTAATCAGGAGAATTTAAGGTTGAAACTTTCTTCTCCATGTCCTTCAACATAATAAACCAGCTGATGTAGCTTCTTTCTAAAAGAAGGATCCTGATTTACACTTTCATTTTGGGAATTTCTGTGTGTGTAACATTTGGATATCTTATTATGGAATGATTTTAGAAAATAAGTTGTTCTCCACTGTTCATTCACTTAAAGTAATCTCTTTTCTTCCTGGTGCCATAACCTATATTTTAGAATATGATTAAAACAATATAGAGAGCTCTGGTGAAGTTTGATATGTAACCTGAAAATATGCTATGGAAATAGTAATGTTGGGAGGAAAGATTCCTGGGAACGGGGCTGCTTTGCTGAAATTCTTGCAGGCTTTGAACAGCAGTTCATGGTGCAAATATTAGTAGAAAATATTTGTGCTGAGACACTGTGAGTAGAAGTTTTGCCCTGGAAAGGCTGTAGGACTGCATAGGAGAACTCTGCTTCGGTGTTTCACTGGGCTGAACTTTGAGCTTACCTTATTATCCTTTCCTGACACGTTGATGCAGTAATGTGGCCCCAAACCCTTTGAAACTTAAGAATTTCTTCTCAAATCATCTCTTCCCTCTGCTCTATGTTCCTCTTTGCAGACATTCCATGGGTGTGTGCAGCATTCAGTGCAGTCCCCACCGGGAGAACCTTCTGGCTACTGGCAGGTAAGTCCCTTTGGGCTGCTCTTCAGTAGTGTGACCAGTCTCCTGTTACTCTGAACGTGCTCCTGCTGCTGAAGGTGTGGCCTCTTCAGAAATCCGGTGTTGTGGAGAGCATGTGATCTTCCCTAAGTTTCTCCTGTACTTCCTGCTCTGCACCAGCATCGCTGCTTGTCTGCCCATTTACTTGTGACCTGTCTCCAGCTATGACGAGCACGTGCTGCTGTGGGACACCAGGAACATGAAGCAGCCGCTGGCAGACACCCATGTTGAAGGTGGCGTGTGGAGGCTGAAGTGGCACCCAACGTGTGACTTCGTGCTGCTGGCAGCCTGCATGCAGAGTGGCTTCAAAATTCTTGACTGCCGCGGGAGCTTGGGTGAGTGGTCCATGGATTGGAGGTGCCCTTGTGCTGCTCTCCTGTCCTGCCCCTGGGTTAATGGGAAGGTTCCAGCTCTGAGCTTGCCAGAATGATCTAGATGTTGTTAGTAGCCAGATTTCATTCCAAATTGAGGTAACTCTTCCAGCTTTCCCAGAGCTGTCCTCATACCAGCCTGATGGGCTGTGCACAGGCACTGTTGTTACTCATCTGTTAATATCTCATCACTTCACTTTGAGGGTAGAAAGCCTGTTTGGTTTGGTGTGAAGGCTTTGCCTGTCAATGTGACCCTTCTGGTTTTTATTCATCTAGATGGTTTCAGAGAGGTTCGTCTGAATGTCAGGTGATGCTTTACTGTCAGCAGAAGTTACTGACCTGCTGGTGCATTCGTTGTTGCTTCAACAAGGAAGTGCTGTGCAGTCTGGTTAATCTAGAATAGCATGAATAAGCCCTCTGTGTGAATCAGAGGGTATTTGCATGATTAAAAAGCGTTTTGCATTTACATTACAAATACAGCCTGGCATAAAATGGTTGCCTCCCTGGGCTTCTCCTGGCCTTGGGCAGAGCTGCAGCTTGTGAAATAAGGATAACATTTCTCCTGTGTAGGGGAGGGAGGACCTGATGTCCACTTTATGTCACAGGCAGATGCTGAAAGCTCACACATCTGCAGTTTCTTGCCCACCAGAACCTGGCCTGGCAATGTCCCCAGGTGTGTTTGGGCTCAGTGCAGGTCACCCTGTGAGCTGCCTTGGCTTTCTTGAGCCTTATTAGGTGTTCTGAATTATGGGGCTCTCGATCCTCATGCATGTTAAAGCCTCTTCTCCCATCCGCTTACTGAACTAGGGAAAATCAAGAAAAATGAGAAGTGGCTGAGAAATCATCGGGAGAGGCAGGACCTCATTGCTCCTACAGCAATAACCAGAGAATTCTAACTGTAGGACACAGCCAATGCTAGGATGGCTTCTGGGCAGGCTGCCATCATTTCCCAACTTGATTTCTGCTCATTTCATATGTTATTATTTCTTTCAAGCGGAAAACACAGAGGAATGCACCATCCTGTCATCCTATGTCTTGCACAATTCCTTGGCCTATGGGGCTGACTGGTCAAGGCTGTGTCCAAGGGGTTCCTTGACTGCCACACAGGACTCCATTGCTGAATGCCAGTCTTCAGAGGAGCTTGTGGGAAGATCAGAGGAAGGAGATGAGAGACTGAATTTGCAGGTCCAAAACCTGAAGATCATTTATGAGTCTCCTACAGCTACTTTTGATGTGATACTGGATGAGGACAGCGAAGGCCCTGCCCCACCACTCAAAGCAAAGCCAGGTCCTGAGCTGCCCAGGGCTCCTGAGCTGGCTGGGGGCTCTGATTTAAAGGGGAGCTTGGATTTGGCTGTGGGTCCAGCCCGAGGGGTAGGTTCTGGCTCAGGAGCCAAGAGACCCTCAGGCATGGGCCTGGCCGGTGATTCAGCCACATCTCTTGACAGCCCCAAGGAAATGAGCATTGTAGCAACTTGTTCCTTCTATGACAACATCCTCCATGTGTGGAAGTGGGAGATGAGCTTGATTACAAGTGCTGGATCTCCACCTGAAAGAACAGCCCAAAGTTTGCACTGACCAGAACTGGGGAGAGGGGGAGGAAAACTCCTGTGCCAAGAGTGACATCTGCACTTGGTCCTGTTTGATTTCTGTTGGGCTTCTCCAGTTTTGTTGTTGAGCTTGTGAGTCTTGTAAGGCTGATGCTGATGGAATTCCTGGGGTTTTACTTTGCTTTGAGGCCTGTGGCCAAGCACAGACACGTTTATTTAGTTTTCCCTTATTGTACTCACTCCGAGCAGGCCACCTTCCTCTCGGAGGCTGCTTGTTTGTACCTTGTATTTGAATCCCTCCGAGGCTGGTTTGCATTTGCCTGGTTGATGTCTTAATCCTGACCTCCTCCTATCATCACAAATCAAACCCGTCTGTGCTGCTGCATGTAGATGAACACAGTGTGTGCTCAAAGGATCCCTGAGTATCTTGGAAAAGCCCACGAGCAGAGGAGTGGCTGTGCAGCCTGCCAACTGGGATGGACTTGGAGAAGATGCTCAGAGCCAGGGGCTTATGGTGATCTTCCCAAGGGAGAAAGCCTTTTCTAGAAGGAAATCCTGACCGACCGGTGTGACCAGCAGCAGTTTGGTGGCTTTGCTCCTAGTGGGGCCTTTCCTGTAAGGATTCTGGTGTCTCTGCAGCCTAACAACCACCTGGTTGTCATCTTGCTGAGCACCTCCAAGCTGAGCACAGCCCGGCTTGGCAGAACCAGTGCAGTGAGCAGTACCGTGTACCAGTGCCGTGCTTCCTGTTCTCCACAGCAAGACTAATCTTTAGCTCCAAAGTCAAGAGCTTTCAGTTCTTTAAAGGTGAACAGCTTTAAGATCCAAACCTCCAAAAAGCATAAGCAGTGTTTCCTGACATCTTTTAAGGTCAAATTAAGTACAGGAACCAAAATCTTACCCAACGTTGCCCTAACTACCTCCAGGGATGGCTGCAGGTTTCTCATGGTTGCTCCATTAGCTTTCGTTTTTCACTGTGAAATAGCAGCAAAACACCAATTCTGGAACACTTTCTCGTATTATCTTCCTAGAAACCAGCTTAAACTAGGTAAGTAACATCTAGCTTGTGTGGTTTCTCTTTGAGGGTCCTAAAGAATTAGTTGTCTGGAAGGAAAGAAACACCAGCACCAGGGATCTGTCTGTAACAGTGCTACTTGTGAACCGAGGTACAGCCGGGAAGGATCATGCTGCTTCAAATCCCCTTGTTCAAGGGTGAATGTGTAATTTGGAGAACATTCTTGAGCTCTGTTACATGGGGATTCGTATTAGTATTGTGAACAAGAGCTTTTGTTAAAAAAAACACCTTATTTTTGGATGTTTCTAAAATAAAATCAATAGAAGTGATTTCTCTTTCTTGGGTGATTTGGTTTTAAGAGGTTCTTCAGTGAGGTTCTCCAGTTGAAGACCTTCCACCCTGTCCCGCAGTGCTTGGGCTCGGGGTGTGTGGTGGCAGTGAGTGTTCTCTAGGGGTTGGAGCAAAGGATCGTCACATAGAATCAACCAGGTTGGAAAAGACCTTTAAGATTATCAAGTCTAACTGTCCCGCCAGCACTGCCAAGGCCACCACTAAACCATGTCACTAAGGGCCTCGTCTACATGGTTTGTGAACACTTGCAGGGACAGTGACTCCAGCCCTGCCCTGGGCAGCCTGTTCCAGTGCCTGAGCCCCCTCTTTGTGAAGAAAACTACCTTTCAGGCAGTTTTAGGGAGCGATCAGGTCCCCCCTGAGCCTTCCCTTCTCCAGACTGAACCCCCCCATTCCCTCAGCCATTCCCCATCACACTGTGCTCCAGGCCCTGTACCAGCTCCGTTGCCCTTCTCTTGACCCGCTCCAGCACCTTGATGTCCCTCTTGTAGTGAGGGGCCCAGAACTGACCACAGGATTTGAGGTGCAGCCTCACCAGTGCCCAGTACAGGGGGATGATCACTGCCCTGGCGCTGCTGGTCACACTGTTTCAGCTTTATCAGCTATAGCTTTTTCAGCTATATCAGCTCTACAGCCAGATCTTTTGAATCAACTAGAAAGCATTTACCATGGTGTTGGCCGTTTAAGACTATTCCTGTCCCTTGAATGTCACGGCAAATCATTTATATTTAATGTCACCATTCAGTTAATAAATGCACACCATTGCTTGACCAAAGGATGTGAAATAAAATGACCTGCTATTACCCAGGCATAAGTCACAGCTGCAGGTGCTTATGACTAAAACCTGTGTCGAGACCAGTGTCAGTACAGCCTGCATCTACATCACACCAAACTGCTGCTTCACAAAAATAGAAGGGTTTTTTTGGACAGGGGTCAGAAAATCGCAACCAAAGTTACAAGTGTCTCACCTGTATCCATCCTTTCCTTTTGGACAGTATCTCCCTAATGACACTGAAAATCATCTACTTCAGTTGGGTAGCTGCTGTTCAGAGCAGTACAGGAGTGAAAATGAACAGCAGAGTCTGGCAAAGAAAAAGCCCCAGCTTTTTGGTTTGTATTTGTTAATGAAAATTAAGTTTAGCCTTCACCACTCCAGAGGCCTTTCAGGGTTCTCTAGGAAGAAACTAGCACTTGGAAAGGACATGAAATTTGGACTGGCACTGCCACCAAGAAGTCCACCACTAGAACTGAACAAAGTCACTAATCTTTTAACCCTGCATTAGTGTTTTCCTCTGCTCTTCATGTTGGCTTATTGGGACTGGCATGAGAACTTGCTATCAAATACCGATGTTGGACAGATGTGCAACTTTATCGTCCCAAAGGAAACTCAGTTTAGAGAAGCAGCACAATTTAGAAGTTGAAGCTAAGTGAGAGCTCCCAGGGCGTGTCCCTGTAGTGACACAGCTTCTGACTACAGCTCCATCTTAAAACTTTGTAATGCTTTTTTATTGCTACAAGAGATTAAGAGGAGTCCAAGGTGGGCAAAGCTGGAGAGGGGTCACCAATGTGCCCAGACTGGGGCACGTGAGTTATGTGTCATGCCAGACTTACTTTACCTGAGGGGTAAGGAGTCTCCTGTTTAATCAGCCCTTGTGGAGGGAAGGTGACTTGTTGAACCCAAGTTGCTGCTCTGCAGCCCTGCATTCAGCTCTGGGCCTATGGCAGAGCTGATCCTTCTGGAAAGAGCTAGTGGAGCCCAAGAAGCATCTCCAGAGGGAAGGGGCATAGCACCACCTCTGCCCACAGCACCCAGTCCCCAGCTGGAGGCAGAAAACTGCTTTGTGCAACCATTACTCTGATGGGCTTACATATGAATGAATCCCCCTGCAGTCCTGATCCAGCTCTGGGGCAGCAGCACAAGAGGGACGTGGAGCTGTTGGAGCGAGGCCAGAGGAGGCCATGGAGATGCTGCGAGGGCTGGAGCAGCTCTGCTCTGGAGCCAGGCTGAGAGAGCTGGGCTGGGGCAGCCTGGAGAAGAGAAGGCTCCTGAAGGGGAGACCTTAGAGCAGCTCCAGTGCCTAAAGGGGCTGCAGGAAAGCTGGAGAGGGGCTTTGGACAAGGGATGGAGGGACAGGACAGGGGAATGGCTTTAACCTGCCAGAGGGGAGACTGAGATGAGCTCTTAGGCAGAAGCTGTTCCCTGTGAGGGTGCTGAGGCACTGGCACAGGGTGCCCAGAGAAGCTGTGGCTGCCCCATCCCTGGCAGTGTTCAAGGCCAGGTTGGACACAGGGGCTTGGAGCAAGCTGCTCTATGGAAGGTGTCCCTGCCCATGGCAGGGGTTGGGACTGGATGAGCTTTAAGGTCCCTTCCAGCCCAGCCCAACCCAGTCTGGGAATTCTATGAAAACATGTTCTTTCCAATGACATCAAACATTCAGAACTCAGCAGTTTCTGCTTTAAGCCACTGCACACAGTTATGTGTCACTTGTATCCACTTAATCTGATGATCAGGAAGATTCTGCTCTGCCAGGAATTTATATTCAGAGATAATTCCTGGGCTATGCTTCACATGTAATCAGTTACTCTGTAGCCTCAAGCAGCTGCACTAAGGACTAGACGTTCAACCTACCCCTGAGCTGCATCCGGAGTTACTCAAAAGGAAAGCTTCACACGTGGAGAAGCTGTGGTTCTCATCACGGGCTGCAGGTCTCTCTCGGAGGGAGTCAGGGGTGTGGACAGGGGTCAGTCCATCGACAGGTTCCTCCTGCCTGTGGCTGCTGCCCAGGGCGAGTGGCAGCAGCACCCCGCTCCCCATAGCTGCGGAGCCCCACGCCCCCCTGGGGTGACACGCTGCGCCCGCCCCTGTTCCCTGAGGCAGGAATTCCTTCCGCCAAGGAAGCGCGGATGTTTCAGCAACCCAGAGAGAAATCGCCTTCCGCTGCCGCCGCAGCGCCACGCCATGATGGGAAATAAGCACCAACCGCAACCCCCCCCGCCCCGCAATGTGTATCAGACACTGCAGACAGACCGAGGAGGAAAGCTTTGCTTTTAATGGCCGCTGTCCGCAGCAGTCCCGTTCTGGTGCCGGTGCGGGTCGTGCCTCGCCGGGCGGCGGCGCCGCTCCCGCCTACCGCATGTAGTTCTTGGGGAAGAGCTGGAAGAGCTTGCCGTCCTGCGTGGGCTCGAAGCCGTACTTCTGCAGGTTGCCGGGGTCGAAGGTGCCGTCCTTCACGTCCTTCTCGATGCGCGGAGCCACCAGCTCGTCGAAGAGCTGCTTGGCCGTGGCGGGCGGCTCGGAGCCCTCCGGGGCGCGGTAGGACACGTAGGGCTTCAGCTTGAAGCCGGCGAGGTCGGGCACGACGAAGTCGGGCACCATCTGCGGGACGCGGATGAACTTCTTGCCCGCGGTGAGCACGCCGGCGCGCCGGGCGCCGCGGCCCTTGTAGTGCGTGCGGGGCCCGCGCTTGCTCGTGAACGGGGACGCGCGGTCCGCGCCGCGCAGCAGCCCCCGGCACAGCGCCCGCAGCACAGCCATGGCGAACCGCGCCGCCGCCCCGGCACACGCGCGCCACCGGCAGGCGGGGCGGGGACTCCTCCGCCAATCAGCAGCCAGGAGCCCCCGGTGTGGGCGGGGCTTGCGGCTCCCCTCAGCGGCGGCGGCGGCGGAGGCGGCGCCTTCGCTTCCCCCCCGGCTCGCGGGGATGACCTTTGACCTGCCGGTGGCGGGCGCGGCGGCGGGTGAGCGGGGTCCTGGCGGCGGGGAGCGGGGCCCGGCGGGGCCGGGACGTGCCGTGACGTGACGTGCCGTGCCGGGGCGGGCCGGTGCCCCGGGGACCTGCTTTTAGCTTCCGTGCTGCGCGGTTCGGTGGAATGGGGCTTACGGGGGGGCCCGCGGTGGCGGGGCCGCGCTGGTCTGTGCGGGGTCTGCCCCGGTAAGCGGTGTCCCCCGGCAGCAGCTGCTCCAAGGTCTTTCCGGAACCAGGAAATGGTTTGTGTTGGAAGGGACCTTAAAGCTCCTCCAGCTCCAACCCCTGCCACAGCCAGGGCACCTTCCACTAGAGCAGCTTGCTCCAAGCCCCTGTGTCCAACCTGGCCTTCAACACCGCCAGGGATGGGGCAGTGTTCAGTTCCTTACAGACACCGATACCCCTGCGGTGGCTCCGCGGGTGCTGCCGGGGGTAGGCACCGGGGTCCTGTGCCCGTGGGTGCTCCCAGCGCTTGGTGCTGTGCTGGGGGGAGGCTCCTCTGAGGGAGAGCTGAGCCAAGCCCCTTCTTACACTTCCCAGAGGAGTTGCGCGTTGTCGGTGCCGGTAGCAGAGCCTCTCCTCGAAAGGGTGCTGGGTTCTGTTGCTCAACTCAGAGAAAAAGGGCCAAAGAAGTAGAAAGCCACCCAGCTTCCCCTGACCTGGCTGGTTCTGCCGGGCAGGAAGAGCTGTTCTGGTGACGCTTCGTGTTGCGGAGTTCAGAAGAGTTTGGGTTACAGAGTGAGGCCGTTTCTTAACTGGCTCTTGTCTTGTTTGCATTTGTGCTCCTGCCCTATCTCCAGACATGGATGAAGACAGCAACAGCACCAGCCTTGAGGTACGATATGCTTTGTTGTTGAGGTTGGATGTCTTTATTTCCCCGTTGCTGTCTGCAGAAGCTGAAAGCTGCCGTGCTGAATTTGATAACATTTGTGTAATGTCTTTAGCTGCCTTTACTTTGAAAACACCTTTCCTGCAAGATTTTTGTCTTTCCAAAAACTTCAGTGTTAGTCCAATTTGTGTGTGTGTGTAGTTTTAGTATTTTAATTTTAACATGTTTTTTACTGCAAACCACTCAAAATCTGCTTCATGTTCCAAGCTGTTAGTGTGATGATCTGATTGAAGTGCCTTTTGCTTCAACAGTATGTTTTTTAGCCTAAAGACAGCAGAATGTGGTGTTCTTTGGCCACCAGCTCTTGACTTTGTTCTTGCTTATAAATAACAAACCTCATAGTCCAGCAAGGCCCATGGTGCTTGTCACAGCGATGGAGGACAAGGCCCACCATAGGAAATAATTCTTTCCATGACTAAAACCAGGCCACAGCCCCCCTGCACACTGCTCAAAAGTGCTCTGTGAAAGTCCAGTACCTGTAGGCAAGCCGTGGGTGAGTAGAGCCATGTGGGAGCTGCAGGGAGAGCTGAGCTTTTGTTCAAGCCCCATCCAACCTGGCCTTGAACACTGCCAGGGATGGGGCAGCCACAGCTTCTCTGGGCACCCTGTGCCAGCGCCTCAGCACCCTCCCAGGGAACAGCTTCTGCCTAAGAGCTCATCTCAGTCTCCCCTCTGGCAGGTTAAAGCCATTCCCCTTGGCCTGTCCCTACAGGCCCTTGTCCAAAGTCCCTCTCCAGGTTTCCTGTAGCCCCTTTAAGTATTGGAATACTCTGTGTAAGACACAGAGGAAATTCTGGACTGCTACTGGAGCCCTCCTCTGAGAGGTCCTGCAGGCTCGGGCTGTCGGATGGCCCGGCAGAGCTGATGACTTCACCACCACCTCATACTTCTCTCAAATGCTGTCCTGTATCGGTAGCTGCTGACGTGTCTCCAGTATCTGTACAGGTGCAACCTGTGCTTCCTTGGTCTGCTTTTCCTGGAGGAATGTCAGTACTTGAGAGGACACCTCACTGGGCATTGAGGGGAAATACCATGTTTTCACTGGTGTTCATGGGAAATCTTGCAAGAACCTCTTGGTTTTTCTTGCAGATGTGAATTTCCTCTTTCATAGAATCATAGAATAGTTAGGGTTGGAAAGGACCTTAAGATCATCCAGTTCCAACCCCCCTGCCATGGGCAGGGACACCTCCCACTAAACCATGCCACCCAAGGCTCTGTCTAACCCAGCCTTGAACACCGCCAGCGATGGAGCATTCACATGTTCCCTGGGCAACCCATTCCAGTGCCTCACCACCCTTACAGTAAAGAACTTCTTCCTTATATCCAATCTAAACTTCCCCTGTTTAAGTTTGAACCCGTTACCCCTTGTCCTCTCACTACAGTTCCTCATGAAGAGTCCCTCCCCAGCATCCCTATAGGCATTGTTGCCTTTCTGCACTGAGGCACGAGGGCTCAGGCTGTGTGTGTATGTGGTTTTTTCTTTTGCTCCTGGATTTGTTTCTTCTCCTGACAGCAGCAATGTGACTGTCAGTTGGCAACTACTATGGTTGCTGTTATTTGAGACCCCACAGGCCTGCACAGGAGCAGAACTGAGCGTGTCCCTGACACTGTCAAGGGGAAATCAATGCAGTGACCAGAACAGACACACCAAGAACATTTTACCAGCATGTGTTAGATTTGTTGCTAGCAATTTTTCAGCTTTTCATTTGTTTTTTTCAAATTCTTGTGACTTTCCACTACAATCCCACTAATAATAGTCTGACAAGTGTGGTGGTAGGGTTAGTTTGACTCATGCTGGGAAGACAACTTGTTGATATGCCATGTTAAAAGCAGCCTAAGATGACAAACTGCTCCGTTTGAGTTGGCTGCTTGGGCAGGAGTTTATTTATGCTGTAGAACTGGAATGAATTCCATGAGCAGGACTAGTTTGGTGGCTCCTGATGTGCATTTCAGTTTCCTCTTGGTGACAAAGCTGAATGAGGAGGTCATCTCAGGAGCTGAGGGCAAACACTGGGCATGCCTGTAAATTCAGGTCCTTGTAAGGCTGAAGACTTCTAGGGGGATGTATCTGTCCTTGTACTCTGTTTCCTGCTTGTTCCTAATATTTGGTTTGCTTCCCCCACTCCTTCCCATTCTGGTGAGTTTTGAGCTGGCATTTGTGTGCTTATTTTAACTGCCAGGTTTTTTCCTGATCAGAATGGTCAGCACAGGTCCCAGGACACTATACCTGCAGTTAGAGCTTGTTCCTGTGTGCTTGCTTTTCTTTTGATGCTGCTTTATGACTTCTTTTCTCAGCCTCATAAAGCCCATCACATTCAGTTCTCATCCTTGTTGCTGCGACTAAGATAGGATCAGCAGAAAATCTTATCCCCTCACTGTCTGACCCTGGTTTAGGATGCTTAGGAGTGCGTTGAATTGGTGCTCCACTGATGACCACTCTCCCTTGTCCTGTGGTGGCAAAGTGGGCTGTAGACGAAAGAAAGACGATGGGAAATACAATCAAGTTGTGTTGTGTGCAGCAGACCAGGTGTTGAGACGCTTTTAGAGGTTTTTTGCTAATGGGAGACTAATCTCACCTTCCTTTCATTGCCAGGCTGTGCTGCCAGCCGGTGGGACGCGGATTCTCCGGTTTGTAGAAGACAGGATACAGACCACTATGGTAAGTGCAGCTTCCATCAGCTGCGGGAGGACTGACTGTGCAAAATTAGGGGATAGCTTCATGAAAGGTGTGGGAGTTCTACTAAGTCACAGCCAAAGTCTGAGTGTTTCTTTACTGTTGCTGTGCATGAGGCAGGAGTGATTCCTGTTGTTTCATCTTGTGCACATGGAGTTGATCACAGATCTCTGGGGGAAATACGCTGAATATCTCATATGTGAGCTTGTGAGTGAATTAACTATTTATGAACGTACTTGGCTTGTAGCCATCTTACTGAGCTCAGTGTGCTCCAGCCCTCCACGAAGTACTTAATAATTCTCAACATTAGAAGTTACTAACTTCTTTCCCTGCTAAATTCCTCTCACAGCTGACTGGAATTGCAATTGGAGCTGCAGTCGCATTACTACTCATAGCAGTTGTGGTGTTTGTCGTTTACAGAAGAGTGAGACAATCTAGTAAGTACTTAATGACTCTGTGTGTTTTAAACACGGTTTTCTCTGCTACCTTCAGTGTGTTTATAACAACACGTGGTAGATGTTAGCTGTGAAGGCTGTGGTTCTGGCAGGAAAACAGCTTTAAAAGGGTGAAGAACTTGTGTTGATTCACTCACCCAGGTCTGAACATAGAATTCCTGTCATGTGCAGGATGCTGCAGGGTTTTATTTCTCTGCTGTGTGATATCTTTAGTATCAGTTGCAAAGAATTTCAACCCTGCTATGATTTCAGTGTCACAGTAGTGAGAAATGGGTGAATTGGAGGTTTCCCATGTGAGATTAAAATTACCTCAGCCTTATATCTATGGAGAGGGCCTTTTTCTCTCCCCTGGTGATTAGGTGAAGCCTGAAGCCAGCTTTTCCCTAGTCTGCCTTGGCTAACCAGAGCTGGGTAATGAGGTATCTTGTGTTGGTTTACATTCCAAAGCTTGCTGCTTAGCAGACAGGAGCCATGGCTGTTATAGTGTGTGTTATAGCACAGTTACCAACCTGTGCTCAGTGTCCTTCCCTTCAGTGTAGAGCTGCAGGTGGTGGTCTCTGATGTGGTGCTTCTGTGTTCCAGAACAACCTCAGCCTCAGGTGCCTCAGTACCGATTTCGCAAGCGGGACAAGGTGATGTTCTATGGGCGGAAGATCATGAGGAAGGTGAGTGCCTCTGGCACAGGGGGAGGAAAGTAAAGGTTAAAATCCAGTCTGGGAGGTGCTGTGGACTTTGCAGTGCTTCACTTCCTTACCCTGGCCCAGGGCCTTCAACATATAAAATTCCATTGGATTTTTGGGAGTGTTTCAAGACTCCTGGAATTCTGACAACCTCTGGTGGAGCAGGGATGGCTTCTGCTGCTGGCCAGGCCTTACCTTTCAAGAATATCTGCAACAGCGAAGGTAGTAGTAAATCAGTGACTTAACTTCTGTATGGATTTGGTGACTGTTTAATTCATTCTTCTCAGTATTCAGGATTTCAATCAAGATACTCAGTGCCTGTATTCAGGATTGTCATTTTCAGGTAACGACTTCCAGTACTGCCTTTGCTTTCCAAGCTGACACCTTCTCTCCCGCCTGAGTCTGCAGAGCAGATAGTTGTATCTATGTTCTGCAGCCTGGCTGGGAGGAGCACATGCACTTCACTGAGCTCTTGTGTTCTTGTCCTGGGTTCAGCAGTAGCAGTCATTTTTCTTCTTCTTAGGAACTGGTGCAGTGCTGTGTTTTTGACTTTTGGCCTGGGAACAGGACTGATAACACTGATGTTTATAGTTACGGCTTAGAATGTTTGGTTTGACCAAGGACTTTCTGAGTTTCATGCTCTGCCAGGGAGGAGGGGAAGCCGGGAGGAAGCAGAGACAGGACAGCTGACCCAAACTGACCAAAGAGGTATTCCATACCACAGCATGTCATGCCCAGGATGTAAAAACTAAGGGCAGAGACCCGGAAGGGGTTGGGGTTCGCTGCTGGGTCAGGCTTGGTATCGGGTGGTGAGCAGTTGTATTCTTTTTCCTTGTATTTCCCTTGTCATTATTATTATTGATGGTAGCAGTAGTGATTCGTGTTTTACTTTAGTTACTAAACTGTTCCTATCTCAACCTGTGGGAGTTGCATTCTTTTGATTCTCCTCCCCATCCTCCCGGGACTGGGGGAAGAAAGAGGGGGGAGTGAGTGAGCGAACTGCCTGAGGGGCTTAAACCACAACAGTTCTGTACTCACCTGCAACAGGACTTGTCAAACTGTCTCATTAGAGACTGCTCAAGAAGGCTTTATCCCAAGGTTGGAGTGTTTGCCTTGGATTGTCCCAGGGAATCCCACCTGTGCCCTCAGGTACCTGTCCTGATGTCATTCCTGTTCCATTATTCTGAAAGGTCTCATCAAGAATTTTACATCAGTTGGGAATCTTTCAGCATCAGCTGGTTAAGTCCTTCAAGGCCATGGCCGCCTTTGATATGAACTGCCCCTTTTATTTATTTCTCTGTTTTTTTTACTCTTATCTTTGCAAGTGGCTCTTCCTGGGAAATTGTTGCAAGGTGAATTGAGGAAACCTGCAGACAGCCGTTTCCCTTAGAGGATTAGGTTACT
Source organism: Ara ararauna (assembly GCA_028858755.1). NCBI lineage: Eukaryota > Metazoa > Chordata > Aves > Psittaciformes > Psittacidae > Ara > Ara ararauna. The sequence continues at coordinate 15,363,039 of CM054384.1, forward strand.
GTCAGTGGGTGTGCTGGGTGTTCAGCACCAAGTCCAGTTATCTGAGGAGATTAATCTTCCTGTCTTTCTCCTCAAGATATGTTTACTTTGAAGCTACTGGAGGAGAGTCTCCCAGTGCCTAAAGGGGCTGCAGGAAACCTGGAGAGGGGCTTTGCCAAGGGCCTGTAGGGACAGGCCAAGGGGAATGGCTTTAACCTGCCAGAGGGGAGACTGAGATGAGCTCTTAGGCAGAAGCTGTTCCCTGTGAGGGTGCTGAGGCGCTGGCACAGGGTGCCCAGAGAAGCTGTGGCTGCCCCATCCCTGGCAGTGTTGAAGGCCAGGTTGGACACAGGGGCTTGGAGCAAGCTGCTCTAGTGGAAGGTGTCCCTGCCCATGGCAGGGGGTTGAGACTGTATGAGCTTTAAGGTCTCTTCCAGCCCCAACCATTCTGTGGTTCTACATAGTATATGTAGAATGTGAGATTCATTTATTTTCCTGACTGAGAGTACCACTGTGGTCAAAATAACTCATCGTTTCAGCAGGGTCAGGAGGGGCTGTGTCAGTGCAGAGGTTTTGTTTGGTGGCGTTACAAGCTTGTGCAGTCGGTCCTGGAGGCTGAGGTGCCTTCCTTGCTTTAACACTTCCCATACCAAAATCTTTGTAGTGGCTTCGTGGATCTCCATGTGCAGTTTTTAGTATGTAAGATTCTGTTGCTAACTCCTATCTTTGGGAAGCTGCCTGTTACTCAGGTGGGAACCCAGACCTCTTTTCAGAGTACCAGATGGTTATTGATTGCTTGTAGTCATCTATTGTCTGATGGTGGGTACAGACAGTGAAGAAGAAAGGCTGTTTAATCCTGACTAAGTGCTCACTGCCATCCCTATTATAGAGCCAGAACCAGGATGTGGGTCTGGTGGGCTCCCAGAGGGAGCTGGGAGGCAGGAATGGGACTGGCCCCCTTTGGGAACAAAGCCAGAGCATGGCTGAGGGGTCTGAGCTGTGCCCTGTAGGGTGACAGGCTTGAATGTCAGTGTGCTCCTATGTTGCTGGGGCACCTAAACCCAACATCTGTATTAAAACAAGGTGCAGGTAAGTAACCTGGCTTTGTTAGTCTCTGCTTATTGAGGAACACTGCAGCCCTCTGCCTTCACACTGCTATTCTGTGCTGGGGTGAATTCAGATGCTTGGGTTTAATTAGACACTGTGCTGGGTTTAATGCTCAGTTCTGGAGCTCTGTTTTGTTGTGGAGGGAGGAGGTTACTCCTGAGCCTTGCTTCTGCTTTGCAGAGCAGTCTTTGCATTGAACTTGGCCAAAAAAGCCCTCAGTGAAAGGAAGTTGTGTGTGTTGCCATTGATTTTAATGTTCTTCAACACAGCTGTTCATATGGAGCACAAGAAGTAAAGAATGCTTAGAATTCCCCATGGTAAATCATTTCAGGTAGTGTTTGGTTTGGAGTTTTAGACCGTGCTTTTTGCTGTTATTCCTGAGTAAGACAGAATATAACAAACCAACCTCTGATGATTGTACTTCGTGGAGTTTTTGATAAAGTACCGAGATTTTTCTTAACGAAAAAACCCCACAAAAATCCACCAAAGAGCCTCCAAACTAATTTCAGATCATTTTTGTGAGAGAAACTTCTTCCGGCGCTTCAACTCTCAGAGGAACAAATGGAGAATGTTTTAAAAGTAACTCGGGGGGGGGTTTCTGCTCTTGCAGTTGTTGAGTTTCTCCAGGAGGTGGCACTTTGTCACCGTTAAAACCGGGTGAACGCTTCGCTGCGGGTCTGGGTGCTGCTGGTCTCCAGCTCAAACACGAACCAGGCCCTAGTTTGGGAGTATCCCAGCCTGCCATGGGAGCATCAGTGCTTTGCATGTCACTTGGCTGCCTGGTACTGAGTGTTCCTGAGTATGAACCCCGTAGCTAAGGGCTCTTTTCCTCTAGCTTCCATTGTCACCATACTAATCACTTACTAAACTTGTTTTCTAGAAGGAAACTGATCCTGGAATTGATGTTGTTCCAGTCCTCTGGGGTCTCACACGAGTGCTTCGCTCTGCTCGTGGTCTAATGACTTGGTAGCTGGGAGTTGGAGCCTCTGCAGGTTGGAATAACGTGTTAGTGTTTCGGTTTTTAGTGAATGGTTTTGTTGTCGTTATTTCCCTCTAGGTTACAACCCTCCCAAACTCCCTGGTTGGGAACACTGTGCCTCGCCAGCGGATGCGGAAGCGTGCAAAAGTGTTATCTTTGGCTAAAAGGTACTTGGGCCTTTGGGAAGGAGAATATTCATGCCATGGAGGCTGGTACTGGGGTTTGTTCTTTGTGGTGTAGAACCTGTCCCAAGCATCACACTTCTCCATAGCTGCTGGTTTTTCACAGCCTGGCACTTTCCGGGAAGTTTTGCTGACACAGAGTGGTCTGTGCCTGCAGCAGCGTCTCTCATTTTGCTGCAGGAGGGCAGGAGGGTGGAACACCCCTGTTTTATCTGGTTGATAACAGTTGTTTTTAGGCACAGTGTGCTCTAGTATTGCACTCAGCCATGGTGGCAGTGCAAAGCCCATGCTTAAGACAAATGAAGGAGTTCCTGAACTTCCTCACTTGTGTTTTTCTCTGCAGGATTCTGCGGATTAAGAAGGAATGTCCAACTCTGCAGCCCAAAGAGCCTCCTCCCTCTTTGCTAGAGGCAGATCTGACAGAGTTTGATGTCAAGAATTCCCATTTGCCTTCTGAAGTCCTATACATGCTTAAAAATGTCAGGTAATGTTAAATGGGAAGATCAGCTTGGATGTGGGTTTTGTTGGATGTTCAGGTGAGCTGAGTACTTGGCAGTTTATGTCAAATCTTAAATTTTATCACTGCGTGGTCAGAACCTTTAAGGAGTTGACTGGAAATTCATCTGAGCGCAAGGAAAGAATAAATCATAGAATCCCAGGCTGGTTTGTGTTGGAAGGGACCTTAAAGCTCATCCAGTTCTAAGCCCCCTGCCACAGGTAGGGGCACCTATCACTAGAGCAGGTTGCTCCAGGCCTCTGTGTCCAACCTGGCCTTGAGCACTGCCAGGGATGACATCTAGTTCTCTAAAAACTCTATGAATATCTTTGAGTGCATTTAAAAACCTAAAAGGACATGGACTAGTGGCCTGAATTCAGGATAATGATAGTAAAGCTATTCTAACATGAACAGATTCCTGTCAGTACATTTAAAAAATCCCCTTTAGACTATATCAGCTAATTTTTTGGTACAGAAAACACCAAAATTGGTAAATGTTAATTGGATCCCATATTGACAACTCCACAAACTGCAGAATCTTCACTTCTCAGGCTAAAAAGTGTGCAAGTGGAATCGAAGTTAACTTAATCCCCGCAGTTCTTTGGTGGGTTGAGATAAGGGGTGGGCTTTATGCCTGTTCAGCAAGGGGTTAATTTGCTGACCCAGCAAAGGGGATGAGATCTTCTGATCTGTAATTTTGGTTTTGTTTGTGCATGCTCATTTCTCTCCCAGTTATGGTACAATTTAGTCCTTAAGGTCAAACATGCTCTATTAAAACTGCTATTTAAGTCACCTGAACTTTCTGCTGTGGAATTCTGACCTCCTGTGACTAATTGATGTTGCAGTCGATTTTGATAGATTGAGCCTGTTAAATCTGAGCTCATGGGGCCATGAGAGGGTCCCTTTGGTGCTGTGCTGATCAGCTTTAAGATGCGTGTTTCTGTCTGCCTGCTAGCAAATGGTTAGTTTCAATGTCAGAGGAGCCCAATTGCACTTTACTGGCAGGAGATGGAATATTCCAGACTTACAAGTACATGGAGGCGACAGGAATTTTCCACTTTGTTTTTAGTATTCCGCATGTTCTGGTTTGTGGGCAGGGAGCTGTATTGAAAGGGAAAGCTCCATAGAATCATAGAATAGTTAGGGTTGGAAAGGACCTTAAGATCATCTAGTTCCAACCCCCCTGCCTGGTATCCTCAACATAAAAAGACATGGAACTGTTGGAACAAGTCCAGAGGAGGGCCACGAGGATGATCAGGGGACTGGAGCACCTCCCATATGAAGATAGGCTGAGAAAGTTGGGGCTGTTCAGCCTGGAGAAGAGAAGGCTGCGTGGAGACCTCATAGCAGCCTTCCAGTATCTGAAGGGGGCCTATAGGGATGCTGGGGAAGGACTCTTCATGAAGAACTGTAGTGAGAGAACAAGGGGTAATGGGTTCAAACTTAAACAGGGGAAGTTTAGACTGGATATGAGGAAGAAATTCTTTACTGTGAGGGTGGTGAGGCACTGGAATGGGTTGCCCAGGGAAGTTGTGAATGCTCCATCGCTGGTGGTGTTCAAGGCTGGATTGGACATAGCCTTGGGTGACATGGTTTAGTGGGAGGTGTCCCTGCCCCTGGCAGGGGGGTTGGAACTGGATGATCTTAAGGTCCTTTCCAACCCTAACTATTCTATGATTCTATGATGGGGTAACTTCTTGTGCAGTATGTGAATCATGTAGGCTTTTGTATTTCTCCCCCTTCCAAAGCTGCTGTTGGCTTGAGGAAGACTGAATGTACTTCCTTTGGAGCCTGCTGGTGTTGCTTAGGGAGCTATTCAAAAAAGGAGCTCCACAGTGCTCTGCACTTGTGTTGAGGACTCCTGCTCTTCCTGCCATGCCATGACCAGCTCTGGGGTTTCTCTGCTATTTGTGCAAGGGGCTCTACTAATATAGGAAGGATTTTCCAAGATCAGTGTTAATTTTAGGTTTGCCTTTGCCTTTTCTTCCGTGCAGGGTCCTTGGCCACTTTGAGAAGCCTCTTTTCCTGGAACTGTGCAAGCACATGTTCTTTGTGCAGCTGCATGAAGGTGAATACATCTTCCGCCCTGGGCAGCTGGATAACAGCATTTACGTGGTACAGGATGGCAAGCTGGAAGTCTGCATTCAGGAGAGTGTAAGAACAAACTGGTCTGTGGTTCTTGAGATAAATCACTTGGTGGAGCATACAGGCCCGCATGAATCATTAAGCATTGATTAAACTTAGACATTTGAATCATCATGATTTAGAAAGGAGTGCCTCAAACTACTTCAGAGCTATGGTATTTATAAAGATCAAGGTTTTTAGGTATGGTGCCCAGTGTCTTAGAGGAGAGAATAAAGCCCAGTACTGCCCAGGCTTTCTGAAGTGTTCTCATGAGCTCTAGCTGCATAGTTACTGAGGGAGGGCAGGGTGCAAGATAGGCTCTGTGTGCAGTTGGAAACATTCTTCTCTTGGCTGGTAGCTGTATAGACCAGTTTGGTATCCAGAGCAGAAGAACCTGAGTACGCTCTCTGCCATAACACTTTGCTGTGGTAATAGCAGGGTTGCCTGGGAGGGGGAACGTCCAGAATTCACTTTTGGGTAAACATGGAAAAGAAATGATGGCTTGGTTTATGGGTGAGTCTTGAAATGCTGCGTGGCAGCCCTTGCCACCCCTTCTGCCAATTTACATGGGATGGCTTCTTGCCTGAGCTTTGAGTTTAGCTTTAACTTATGAACTGTTTTCTTGTGGCTGAAAGTGCGGGGGTTTGTCTTAGTAAATTATACCACATTTCATGACTTCTGCATAATTTTGCATTTTGCTGTTCTTTGTTTTGTGCAAAACATTGGCATGTCATCCCTCTTGACATGTAACCCCTCGAATAAAGGGAGATGATTCTGTCTCAAAGTGAAGGGAGCCGTTTCAAAGTGGTTGTTTCACAACAAACACAAGCAGGTCACATCTCCCTTGGAACAAACTGGCTTTTAGTTTCTTTTAATTCGTCACTTTCAGAATGGTGGTTTAAACCTTTGGTGGTTTGAATTAGCACATTTCCAGAGCGGAAAGAAAGCAAACACCCAAGTTACAGTGACGGACTGTTTCTTTTAGGGCTGCTCAGAGGCTGAGCAGCTTCCTGAAGTGCTTCCTATCTGCCAGGTGTGCAGCTCTGAGCCTGCACTGATCTTCTGTGCTACACTTGCAGGATGGAACAGAAGTGGTTGTGAAGGAGGTGCTGGCAGGAGACAGTGTCCACAGCCTTCTCAGCATTCTTGATGTGATCACGGTAAGTTCATGACCATGCAGTACTGCTTTGTCAGAGCTCTTTGGCAGGGGATGACTCTGAATATCACTAGGAAAGGGTCAGAATGGAAAATATTTCTTCAACCAGTTCTTCTTCTCCCAGGCCTCCCCAGTTGTAAGCTTTGCTCTGTGTAAGCTGGCTGTGGGATGTGTAGCCTGACAGTGTAACGCTGACTATTTCTGATAAGCAGTAGGATTGGAATTACTCTTCTATGGCTGGAAAAGTGAGGTATGGTTTGATTTGCTCAAGGTCACAGAGCAGTCGCAGGAGGAGCAGGTTAGGGCCACAAGTCCGGGCTTTTACACTGTTTGATTTGTTACTTATTGAATTTATTTAGTCTAATGAGAATAAATCTGCCAGTTGTTAGTGCTGTAATTACACTGTGACGCCAGTTGATGGGTTCAGTTTCTGCCTCCCATGTGCGTGCAGCTGGTGCCCCTCTGAAGGTTGTGCTCTTTGACAGGCAACAAGCTAAAGGCTTGTGGGTGGTGTTTATTGCACAGATGAGTGCTGTGGATTTTGTTGCAGATGGAATTCCAATGCTGGAATTGTCACAGTGCATTTATTTAGTAATACCTGAATAGAAGGTGGGGAATCCATCATCTTTGATAATACACAAGCACTTAAAGTGCTTCCTTGGAAGATTTTGATAGTTGAGAGGGTGAAGATAATGTAATCAGTAAGTTGTTCATATTTGACTGTGTACCATGTTTCTCTTGTGCCTGGCTGTCTGCTTTCATTACAAGGTGCTGTTTTTCTCTGTGTAAGTAGTTTTAATGGTCCTGTGGGGTGTTCTTTGCCACTATTAGACACCGGTGTATCTCAATGTATCTATAATTTCCATGAAACCTGTGGAAAGAGAAACAAATTTAAAGCTCGGTCACGCTTTCTTCTGTAGAAAGCAATGGCATGTGAATGATGTGGGCTGTGCAAGTCTGGTTCTTGCTGTCAGATCCATATTAATAGCAGATTCAGAGGTATCTTTGCCCTTTACTTCCACCAGTAAATTTTCATAATGCCAGTATTCCAAAGAGCAGGACCATCATATCAGGACACCAATACCAGTCGTGTTCTTTGCCTGTATTCTTTTGGAATAAACAAGAAGGAATCCTTCTGGTAGAACAGGGGTGTGTGGGTTTGGTTTTTCAGAGTGTGGTTGCCATTCATTATGTGTTGTGGTGGGTTTCTTATTGTTGGCTTTGCTTTTGTAATTATCATTCTATGATTTTTTCCTCTCATTAGTTACAGCACTGGTAAATGAGAAAATCAAAATGATTGAAAGTGTTGCCAAGAGTTACCAGTGTGCAGATGGGTACATAACAAACCCTTTTCCATTCCTCTTGCTAATGTAACTTGTTCTCATTTATTTTTACAACTCTCTGTCTTGTTTCCAGCTTTGTGAACTGGGTGTTTTATTTCTGTTTTTCCTCTTCCTTATGCTCTTTGCTGACTTTAGGCATTGGGAGTAGTATGAAAATGGGCGAGGAGAGAGAAAGTAGCATTGATCAGAACCGAGGGGATGTGGCAGTGGCATTCAGATTAGTGAATGTGTACCTGCATACACCAGAACCTGAATGAAGTTTTACTGTACCACCAAACATGTGGATCTGACATGAAGAAAGAAATGTATCAGAGAGGATTTCAGTTGTCTGAGCTGAATATGTGAGTCCTTTGGCTGTCTTTATAATACATGCTGTAGCACTGATCACCCACTGGATTGAGAGATGTGCAGGAAACTTGAAGGTTGCTGCAAGAAGTGGCAACGTCTTGCTGGATCTAGAAGAAATTCACACAAGAGGCATTTTTCTAATTGAATTTGCCAGTTGTTTAAATCGAAGTCCCCTTAGATCCACTAACTACAAAGGTAGTGGCTGTGACATGAGACGTGTTCTGCACATCTCACTTATTCTGACCAGCTAAATGCTGCTTGCTCAAAACTCAGAGGAGGAGCACACACAGTGCTTGCTGTTGATTGCTGGAGCTTTGGGGTTTACTCTTCTTTTGTCTTCCATATGGAGACCGTATTTGGAAAACTGTGAGCAGGTGGCACAGTAGGAATGAAAAAGAAGGGACTGGGAGGAATATGGATCAACTGGCAGTGACTTAGGAGAGGAAAAAAGAAAGTCTGAGAATTAAAAGAAGCTGAAGATCCACTTGGATGAAGGCTAGCCTGCAGGGCTCGAGTGTGTTTAAATGAAGTGGACATGATGGATGGGGTTATAAATAAGTGACTGGTTGCTACAAGAGCCTTGGGTTGCAGCTGTGCTGGTGTAGTGTGGAGGATGGCAGATTGGAGCAGAAGAAGATGAAATCCAAGCAAGGAGATAGGGAGAATACAGCAGGTTTTCTGTGTCTCTTGTAGCAGATTTCTTAACCAAATTCATTTGGACTTGGCCATAAGAAGGACATGGAGCTGCTGGAGTGAGTCCAGAGGAGGCAACAGAGATGCTGCGAGGGCTGGAGCAGTTCTGCTCTGGAGCCAGGCTGAGAGAGCTGGGCTGGGGCAGCCTGGAGAAGAGAAGGCTCCTGAAGGGGAGACCTTAGGGCAGCTCCAGTGCCTAAAGGGGCTGCAGGAAACCTGGAGAGGGGCTTTGGACAAGGGATGGAGGGACAGGACAAGGGGAATGGCTTTAACCTGCCAGAGGGGAGACTGAGAGGAGCTCTTAGGCAGAAGCTGTTCCCTGTGAGGGTGCTGAGGCGCTGGCACAGGGATGCCCAGAGAAGCTGTGGCTGCCCCATCCCTGGCAGTGCTCAAGGCCAGGTTGGACACAGGGGCTTGGAGCAAGCTGCTCTAGTGGAAGGTGTCCCTGCCTGTGGCAGGGGTTGGAGCTGGATGGGCTTTAAGGTCCTTTCCAACACAAACCAAAATATTCTGTGTCTGTGATTAGCTGTCATCTGGATTCAGCTACTCCTCTAGCTGTGACATTTCTCACCTACAATGCTTAATTACTCTGCAGCTCTTAGAGCAAGACAGGAGTTAATAGTTACCTGTGAGAACATAAAGTTCTCTGTTAAGAAAAACCCTAGTTCACTACTGATTATAAGTTACCTGTTCCTTGTGAACTCAGTGTGTGATCGTAGAACAGTGGAATTTAAACATAGTAAAAATGCCATGTATTCAGTGCAGAGATTCGTAAGAAATGGAGTTACTGGCATGTACAGTGATGTATACATACATTTTCATTTATATTTGAGTATAGGAGAATTGTAAATGACCTCTTTGTCTAAAGCCAGGCTTTAAGCCGGGCTGTACAAAAGGAATGTTGTATTTAGTTTTGGGTTCAGCAGAAGCCCAGAAATGTCATTTGTTAACTTCTTTACTTAGTTAAAAGGAGCTCAGGATTCTGAGAGCGCCTGGAAGCTCTGCACTGGAGGTCAGAGATGTCGAAAGTTTCAACTCCCACAGGAGCAGGGAAATCAAAGCTGTTAATGAAGCGCCCATGTCTCATAGGCAGGGCAGCTGGAGTTGGGTAATTAAGAAATTGGTTCCAATTAATTTAATTTAATTTATAATCTGCCTCATTCTGACTTTCAGAGCAGCAGACAGAGCTGGAGCTTCAGCTTCCACGGTGGTGATAGCTGGATAGAACATATGTTGTTTGGTTTGGCTGTGCTCTCTGGGCAGGAATTCTTTTGCAGTGAGGGTGGTCAGTTGGCTGATGCTCTGGATGTCTTGCAGATTAGTGTGTGTGTAATCAGTGTGTAACATCTGTGTGTTTAGTGTTTGCCTTCTGCTGCTCAGGAACCTTCAGAAGGTTCTGAAGGAGGGTGACTGTTGAAGTAGAAATTCTATTTCCTCCCTAGCTCCTGGTCTGTAGCACAGAAGGGTTCCTTTTCATAGGATCCCAGCCTGGTTTGTGTTGGATGGGACCTTAAAGCTCTTTCAGTTCCAACCCCTGCCACGGGCAGGGACACCTTCCACTAGAGCAGCTTGCTCCAAGTCCCTCTGTCCAGCCTGGCCTTGAACACTGCCAGGGATGGGGCAGCCACAGCTTCTCTGGGCACCCTGTGCCAGCGCCTCAGCACCCTCCCAGGGAAGAGCTTCTGCGTAAGAGCTCATCTCAGTCTCCCCTCTATAAGTCTGATACTGATACTGTCTTACAGATACTAACCAAACCCAGAAATATAGTTAAACACTGCACATTCACATCTGAGGGAATCCCTGGGACCAAGCAGCAGCTATTCCAAACCACCAGCTGAGTTCCCCAATATAAATGTTTTCTCAAGGATATTTGGTGTCTCACAGCTCCTGGGCAAACAGTGGAGCAAATACTTGGCTGATAAATGCTCCTCTTTGCTAGATGGAGCGCCCTGGCCATTCTGAAAACCTTGACAGTTGGGTGTGGTAACTTGTAGAGCTTTTGCCTAAGAGCTCCTCTCAGTCTCCCCTCTGGCAGGTTAAAGCCATTCCCCTTGTCCTGTCCCTCCATCCCTTGTCCAAAGCCCCTCTCCAGGTTTCCTGCAGCCCCTTTAGGCACTGGAGCTGCTCTAAGGTCTCCCCTTCAGGAGCCTTCTCTTCTCCAGGCTGCCCCAGCCCAGCTCTCTCAGCCTGGCTCCAGAGCAGAGCTGCTCCAGCCCTCACAGCATCTCTGTTGCCTCCTCTGGACTCACTCCAACAGCTCCACGTCTCGCTTACGCTGTTGCCCCAGAGCTGGATCAGGACTGCAGGGGGGGTCTCCCCAGAGCACAACAGAGGGGGAGAATCCCCTCCCTGAGCTGCTGCTCACGCTCTGGGGGTGCAGCCCAGCACATGGGGGGGGTTCTGGGCTCATGTACACACTGAACTGGTTCATGAGGAGCTTCTCATCCTTCAATGCTGCAAAATTCTTCTCAGGGCTGCTCCATTCCTTCATCTCTCAGCCTGTTTCTGTGCTGAGGATTGCACCAAGCCAGATGCAGGACCTTGCACTTGGCCTTGTTGAACTTCATGAGGTTTTATCTTAGAAATATTGGATAAATCCATATTTTATGTGTTACTAAATGAATTCATGACTTAAATGCTCGTCAGCATTTACTAGTGGGCTAGCAGGGGTGCTGTTCTTTAGCCAAGGGTTTGGTGATAGGTTTTTGTTAAGTTCTGTTCTGATTCACGGGGGAAAATCCTATACCACATTTTTGCCTTCTAGGGTAAAAAGATCTCTGTTGTACCCACTTACAGTTTTATCTGTCATTGGTTTGTTATTTCTCCATCTGTTCTTCAAGCAACTCAGGATGGTCTGGACTCATTTTATCTCACATCAAGAGCTGTTTGTCTTTGTCATTTGGAATATTTCATATGGATAGATATGCATATATGCACGAAGATACAAGTGGATATATATATCTTAGAACACAGGAGGTCTGCCTGCTGTTTGTCTCATTCCATTTTGTATGTGATTATAATACAACTTTGTTATATTTTTGCTGATGGGCGAGTCTATCACTGATACTGCAGCAAACAGCTTGGTCATCAGTTCAGATAATAAACCCAAGAACATCTCCTTTCTCTGCAGTCTGGAATAGCGGAAGTTGAAATACCCCAAACCTGGCTGTGTCTGTAATAAAACTGTGTCAGAGCTACTGGACTTACTCCCCTCAACCTGATGCACCTCCTTGTAGCTCTTATTCCCCTGTCTCTCTTCAATGCCACTGAAGTTGCTGCTGTAAATTCTCCTGACCACACTGCCTGCATTACACCACCTGCAGGTCATGGAGCACAAGCTTGAGGCTTTTTGTGATCAGAGGATGTCTGTCAGGCATCTGTGACATCAGAATAGAAACATGGGCAGTGATCGGGAAGGATTGGGTCTGATAATTGGTGGATTAACTTTGTGTCCCTGAAACTTTCCCTTAGGGTCACCCTGCTCCCTACAAAACAGTCTCAGCCCGAGCAGCCACCCCATCCACCATACTGCGGCTTCCAGCAAGTGCCTTTCAAGACGTCTTCCAGAAATACCCTGACACTCTGGTTCGAGTGGTACAGGTAAGCTTTGGGTGAGGTAGAGTTGGGCTGGGGGCAGAAATCACCCTTGTTTCAAAGTTACAAGGAAGATGTGTTGAAGTTCAGCAAGCTCATCATGCTCATGCAGGTATGGAACTGCTCCATACAGCTTCTTGTCAAGATTTGGACTAGTTCTGCTGCTCCTTTTGCTCTTAGAGCCCTACACTTAATGATCTCAGCATTAATCATGTCCAGAAAGAAATACTGCGGATGTGTGGGTGTTACACATACACACACGTATTGAATTGGTTTCTGCATGTGATAGCCTCTCAAGTCAGCCTGACCTGCCTATAAGCTCGTTGGTCCTGGTGGAGTAGAGCATGCTGGCATGGGCTCTGCTTCATGGTTATGCTTCAAAATGGCTTAGAGTGTGGAAGAGACTGTTCCATGTTTTGAAAAAGGACCGATATACTGTTAGAAGCTGTTTGTTAGGGGCTGATGCTGTGTAAAATTCAAAGAACTCAGACTGATGTGAATGTCCACCTGAGAAGGCTTTGTCAGCACCTGAGGAAAGAGCTGCACTTTGTGTTGGTTTTAAGTTCACCGTTCCTTGCTTTGCTTAGGCAGTTCTCAGGTGAGCACTGTGTCTGTCTCTTGATTACAAGAGAGGGAGATCTAGATTAGATACTAGATAAAGAGGGGAGACTGAGATGAGCTCTTAGGCAGAAGCTCTTCCCTGTGAGGGTGCTGAGGCGCTGGCACAGGGTGCCCAGAGAAGCTGTGGCTGCCCCATCCCTGGCAGTGCTCAAGGCCAGGTTGGACACAGGGGCTTGGAGCAAGCTGCGCTAGTGGAAGGTGTCCCTGCCCATGGAAGGTGTCCCTGCCCATGGCAGGGGTTGGAACCGGATGAGCTTTAAGGTCTTTTCCAACACAAACTGTTGTATGATCCTGCACATGGAGGCCTGCACAGGGACTTGTGTACTCAGGGTCTCAGTTTGGAGGTTTTGCAGTATTGTCCTGCAGGGCAGTAGTCATTCAGGTCTGTCCTTTTGTTTTACTTGCAGTTCTACGTCTTTTGTCCATGTGCCTGGATAATTTGAGTGACATGTGAACCTCCTAATACTGACGGCAGAGGAGAACAGATCATTATGCAAATTTAATCCGCTCCATGTGAGCGAGTACAAAAGAGGGGATGGCTTAAGAGTGGGAATAAGCTGCAGGGCAGGGGAAAGTCAGGTGGCAGTGGTGGCTTACGTGAGTGTCGTGCTTGTAGGGCAGGAGAACAGGCTCTGTATGGGGACAGCTAGAAGAATGAGGGGAAAAAATGGAAGGAAATGCTTTTATTTCAGGGCACATTTGTTATTAGTGTTTACAGAAAACAAAAAACTTTATTTGGTGTTTGGAGTAAGAGTTTAGATTTTTGTGCCATCAGATGATTGTGAAGTCTTTGGTAAATCACTTTGTCTTTGCCTCAATTTATCAATTGCTAAAAAGGAGTTTCAGCTTAGGGTACAGTCTGTATCTTAAGAAGTCCCTTCAGGTACTCTGGTGCGTAACTGTTTAAATGCAAGAACAAGTGTGGGAGAACACTAAATCCATTCTGTTGCTTCTTGATTTCCATTTCTAGATCATCATGGTGAGGCTGCAGAGAGTGACATTCCTGGCACTGCACAACTACCTTGGTCTAACTACAGAGCTCTTCAACTGTGTGAGTTTGGGGTACACTTTATCTGCTCTCCCTGTCTGTGTCTTGGCACGGGGAGGTTTTCCTTCTTTCAGAAGATCATAAAGCAAATGTTACATATTAATTGAATACTCTACGAGGTCCTTGTTACAGACAGCCCATAAAACCTTGTGCATGCTGATGGCTGGGGAATGGGAGGGAAGCTTAAATTTCAGAAGTTTGAAGAAGTGCATTGCTTCACACTGGTGTATCTGCCCCACTGTGCACATATGTGAGTATGTGTCAGTGGTCATAGAATGGTTTGGGTTGAAAGGGAGCTCCTCCAGTTCCAACCCCCTGCCATGGGCATGGACACCTTCCACTAGAGCAGCTTGCTTCAAGCCCCTGTGTCCATCCTGGCCTTGAACACTGCCAGGGATGGGGCAGCCACAGCTTCTCTGAGCATCCTGTGCCAGTGACTGAACAGTCCTGACATTTATTAATGAGACTGAGTCATTTCTACTTACACCAGTTTGAAGAAGGATGTAGCCTCAGGAGAAGAGTATCAAGGAATACTTAAGTGAACTGGACTTACCTAAGTGCGTGGACTGTGATGGGGTGTACCTCAGGGTGCTGAGGGAGCTGGCAGATACCTGACAGTCTTTCTTTGACTACCACAAGTGGGTGAAGGCTCTGGGGTCAGCACAGGCTCCAGTCTTGTTTCAGGTGTAAGAGGGGGTGGGTTATGTTTGCTTTGCACTTTGTGTCTTGCAGCAGAGCCAAGCCATCCCCCTCATCTCTGTGACAAGTGTCACAGCTGGAGGAGGCTCAAGCAAAGCAGTGAAGAGACAAGTGTCTAATGTATCAGAGGAGGATCGTGGAGAGAAGCTGGAAAAAGCTGGGGAAGCACTGGAAATAGGTAATGTTTCTGGAAGTGTGTGGTAACTGTCCTTTGTGATGTTCTTTAATCATTGTGCTGTTGATCTTTATTTGATTAGCGTAGTTAGGGATTGCAGTTTCAGGTTTCAAGTCTTTGGATTGTCCTTTGCTTTAATAGGAAATAATTGCTGTGTTCATGATACTGGGGGGGGGGAAAAGTGGCTCCTAACACTGACTTTGTAGGAGAGGCTGTGAAAATGCTGCACTCAGATGCTGGCAGGATTGCTGGGTATGTGCAGGCTTCCAGGTTGAAGTGTCAGGATGAAACCTAAACCTACAAATATAGATTGGGTGGAATTTTGCCTCTGAGCCTGAAAGCTTTTAATTAAATGGAAAGCAGGAAGCACATTTAGACAATGTTTAACACTGGCGTTTCAAAGCCTTTAACACAGCCTTTAGTGAGTTTTCAAAGTGGGCAGTGAGAGGTTCCTGCTGTCAGTGAAATTTGTTGCTTGAGGGACTATCTTGTGCTTAGATCTGTGCGACTTCTGTTTCTGAATTTCAGACCCACTGAAGATTTCTGGTACTGAAAACCCTGAGCATATTTTCAGAAGAAGCCTTTCATCACCTCCCTACGCAGGGTCTCCAGAGACCTCTAGTAAGTAGTGCTTGGCAAAGCTGTGGGCAATGGGTTATGTATCTAATCCTGTGGGGCAGATGTGCTCTCTGGAGCACTGGGCTACTCTTCCTCTTTGTGTGGGACAATCACCTTGCAGTGGAGCTGCTTCCCAAATCATGTGTCAGAAATGTATTTTCCGAAGTCACAGATGGATTATTATCTAAGAGAGCATTCCCTTGCTGTCTTTGCTAGCAGTGGGGAGCATACAATGATTTGTCTTCCAAGACACCTGCAAAAATGAAGAGCCTTATTAATTGATATAACTGAAACAGTGAGTTATGATGATATGCTGTCATCTTTCGTGCAAAAGATGACACGTGAGATTCTTGCTTGGCTGATGGTCCCACAGAGCACATCACATGGATTTGTTGCTTGTAGGGGAATGTTTTTTGAGTGGGTAATGAAGGTGACATCACTGAATGCTCTGGTGAGACATTTATGAGCAGTTTTGATGCTGCAGTATTCAGTTTGGTGAACTTCTGTCGTCTCCATTTAGACATCTCTCAGCCAGCTGTTTAGGTTAGCTTTGTATTCAGGATGGAGGAACTGCAACTTCTTGGGTGAGTCACAGGAGGAAGGCGTGTGTCTTTCCTTAGCTGAGTACTGAACCAGCCATCTCGAGGTAGTTAATGTCATGCTTAGATACTGTAGCCATTATGAAGGTACTGTTAATAGAGAAGTCATTTAATGGGTGGAGTAAAGGTCCTCTGGATACATTAGAAGATAACATGTATTGCTTATGTTGACTGTTAAATGGCTTAGGAGATCAGAACATACTGTGAGTGAGGCTTAGAGAGTATGGAGACAAGGAGGAAGGTGGGCTGAGGGTGCCCTCAGTGCTGAGGGTTTTCCCAGTGTAAGGCTTCTAACACTGGCTGCTATCAAGTTAAGTTGGTTGCGTGCAGGGAAGAGAAGAATGGGTATGAACACAGGCTGAGAAAGTTGAGGCTGTTCAGCCCGGAGAAGAGAAGGCTGCGTGGAGACCTCAGAGCATCCTTCCAGTATCTGAAGGGGGCCTATAGGGATGCTGGGGAGGGACTCTTCATGAGGGACTCTAGTGAGAGAACAAGGGGTAATGGGTTCAAACTTAAACAGGGGAAGTTTAGACTGGGTATGAGGAAGAAATTCTTTACTGTGAGGGTGTTGAGGCACTGGAGTGGGTTGCCCAGGGAAGTTGTGAATGCTGCATCCCTGGTGGTGTTCAAGGCTGGATTGGAAATAGCCTTGGGTGGCATGGTTTAGTGGGAGGTGTCCCTGCCCCTGGCAGGGGGGTTGGAACTGGATGCTCTTAAGGTCCTTTCCAACCCTAACTATTCTATAATTCTATGGTATCATAGGACCATGAAGTGGTTTGTGTTGAAAGGGACCTTAAAGCTCTTCCAGCTCCAACCCCTGCCACAGGCAGGGACACCTTCCACTAGAGCAGCTTGCTCCAAGCCCCTGTGTCCAACCTGGCCTTGAACACTGCCACGGATGGGGCAGCCACAGCTTCTCTGGGCACCCTGTGCCAGCGCCTCAGCACCCTCACAGGGAAGAGCTTCTTCCTTATATCTAATCTATGTAGATATCAGGAAGATATCTGTTCATTTTTAGCAATGGAGAGCTGATTCACTCCCTCTTCTGTTTCTGCTGTGCTGATGTACAAGGTCCCAGTTACATTTTTGCATCATTTCATGTTACTATCCAGAGGGATGGGTGTGACAGGGGAGCAGGATTTTGGCTAGGGAAAGTAGGTCATATTTCTGAACCAGAGAAACCAATTAAGGGAAAATACTGAACTGACCCAGGCAAGACTTGGCTTTATTTTCACGCATGTTGGGTTGTTTTGCACTGTGCATTCTAAAATGGACCAGTAGACTCCAATCAGTGGTGAGTTAAGTAATGCTGACTCGGAATGTAGCCACTTTCCCCCAGGTACATGCAGTAGTTCAGTGAGGTCTGCCTGCAAGCAGCCGTGTCACACTTAAGGTAGAGTCCGTGTGTGTTCTTTGAAGCTTTTATGTGGAAGGATCCTGCATACTTAGCAGTGAATATGTCCAGTTGTCCTTCCTCTCTCCTTCTACATGTCTTAAGAGTCGTGTCAGAGTACACAGAGCTTAGCAGAGAGAGAAGATGGAAGTTTTGCTGACAGAAGGAGCATATCGAATGGGTAATCATGATTTGCCTCAGTGACCAGAGCTGATTTCTGCTCACAGCTCTTGGGTTACAGTCACCCTTTAGCTTCATGGGAGAAAGATGTAAATAAGTCAAGGTGGAGCATCTGGGCTGGTGGACAGAAGAATTAGATGAAAGAAATAAAATGACAGGGTCTTTTGGATGTGAGAACTTCACCAGTTCGGTTGTTCCTGGAAGTAAGTGTTCATAAGTTCAGCTGCAAAGGACCTGGGAGTACTGGGGAACGACAAGTTGACCATGAGCAGGCAGTGTGACCTTGTGGCCAGGAGGCCCAAGAGTATCCTGGGCTGCATGGGGAGCAGTGTGGCAGCAGCTTGAGAGAGGTGATTCCTCCCCCTCTACTGACCCTGGTGAGGCCACATCTGGAGCACTGTGTCCAGTGCTGGGCTCTCAGTACAAGACAGACAAGGAGCTGCTGGAGAGGGCCCAGTGGAGGCCACAAGGATGCTCAGGGGTCTGCAGCATCTCTCTGATGGGCCTGGTTAGTCTGGAGAGGAGCAGCCTGAGAGGGGATCCCATCAACGCAGATCAGTATCTCAAAGGTGGTTGCCAGCAGAATGGTGCCAGACCCTTTCCAGTGGTGCCCAGTGACAGGATGAGGAGCCATAACCATAAACGAAATCACAACAAGTGTCACCTCAACATGAGCAAGAACTTCTTTACATTGAGGATGGCAGAGCCCTGGCACAGGCTCCCCAGGGGATTGTGGAGTGTCCTCTTCTGGAGACATCCCAAACCCACCATGGACACATTCCTGTGTAATCTGCTCTGGATGGCCCTGCTTTGGCAAGAGGGTTGGACGGGTTGATTACCAGAGGTCCCTTCAACCCTAATGATGCTGGGTTTCAGTGAACTTAATTTGTTTAAGGTTAAATAGCAGTTACCTTTTATTGCTTTGTTTGTTGGGATTTTTTTATCAAGAGTCAGGAGGAGCTGCTTTTCCTTCTTCAACACTGAGGCCTTGACCCTGCAGCACAGATGCAGGAGTGTAGGACCCTGTGTCAGAAGCTGGTAGCTCAGTGAGTGAATGCTTGGGAGGAGGGAGGCAGCTGAAACACCGCAGAGACAGGGTCGGCTGCTGGTGTTGCAGTGACTTCTGCACCAGCAGTGTGTGGGATCCCAGCAGCATGTGGTCACCAAACAGGATGGTATCCCCCCCGAGTTTCCCACTGCCTTCTGTTCTTTTGACTCAACACCTCTAGTTGAAGCTTGTTCTGCTGTGTCCTTTCTAACTCCCATTTGAGCAACAAGACGGTTTAATTAATCGCTATGTGGGAATCTTGTACCTGCAAATGAAATGAAGGCTTCTCTTTGAATACAAGTCTGGTAGACAGAAGCTTTCATTCTTAGAACGCATCTTCTTTCTCCTCTCTTGATTTTCCACTCTGCAGAGCTGTGCAGAGGATGCTGTTTGTGCCTCCGTGCCCACCCATCATCAGACTGTTTAGGTTTAACCCAAGAAGTGTGTGTTTAGATTTCAAATGCACTTGGTGTATTTGGGCTTAGTAATTCTGCTGACCCTGTGATATGTGGGGCAGTGGAATTGACAGGCAGTCAGATCAGCCCATATGGAGTTCCAGGCTGCTATTTCTACTATTCCAGCTCTTTTTTTATTGTTGTTTATAACTAATTTAGGGTCCTTAATGTTGCAGTGTGTACAAAATTCAGCAGCATCAACAGTGTTGGTTTGTGGATTGGGATTGGCTGGTTTTGGTGGTGGCCTTTTGGGGTTTTGGTCTTACGGTTTGGAAGTTAAGTTTTGCTGATGACAATCGTTGGGTCAATTTGTTGGGTTTCTGGTTTGGAGGCTGATCTTTAAGTGAGGTTGTGATCCCAGTGGCAAATGTGGATTTTCTACGTGCAGAGGTTTGTCCATATTTGTAGGTAACATGGAAAAGAGCCCTCTGAGGTGGGTCTGAACCTCTGGGAGAGCAGGATTTGCTCATGTCCAAGATGGGGTGGGGAGGAATTCAGAATTAAAAGTTTCAGCCCTGTCAGAGTTTTGTCAGTTACAAACTCAACGGTCAGGAAGGACAGCTGTGTTTTCTAAGGGCTTATCCTACTTTTGAGCAGCAGTTTGTATTTAAGAAAGCAAAAGTATACGAACCATGGAGGAACAGAAGGAAAAAGGTGAAAGGGAGAGGATTTAAACTTTTCTGAGTATAGATTTCAGATCTATTAGGCATAGAAATGTGATGGGAAGGATTATAGGTTTATTAAAGGAAACTGCAATCTCTGCATGATTCTTAAACTCCTCTGTGAATCACCAGCCTGAATCATGGGCATCCTCTTCAAGGTAATGAAATGAGAAGCATTTCCTAGACATCTGTGTTATTGATTCTCTCAGATAGGTTCCTAGAAGGTGGATGGGACAGCCAAGGAGCTAATATAATTAAGATGTATTAAACCTGGGAAATAAGGAATAGAAATTGTTAGTGACAGATTCATGGATTAAGTAAGTGAGGCCTGGAAGGGAATTACTCAGGAATCTCTCAGCATATGAAAGTGTGGACAAGCTGTAGAAAAGAGCTGAAATGACTTTAGGCATCATTTAGTTGATGATGTCTGTGGAAAGGCTTTAAGAAGTTGCTGATGATAATATTCTCCCTCTGAAAGTTTTTGCTATATATTTGCTACAAAAGAAGTGCGTTGGTTCGGTGGGGGAAAGGTTCATAACAGTCATTTCCTGAAAGCAATGAGGAATTTCTGTTTGGTGAATTTGCCTCTTCCTGTCAATCTTCATATCCAAATGGTCCTGTTTTGTCTACCCCAAAGTAATGGTTGTGCTCTGAACAGAGTGGATGTGGGAATTTGGGGATGTATTGTATACATGAGCTCAGATGAGCAGACTGAGAGTTCCCATCAGATCTTCTGGGTCAAAAGGAGCTGGGAAACAAATAAGAATATGAGGATCCCGCTTTCTAGTGCATCCTCAGCTTCAGAAATGAAAAACCAAACAATGCTGCTCACCTTTGTGTACTTTCTGAGAAGCAGTAATAAAAGAGGTGCTTACAAAAGGCTTTCTATATTGCTTGTAGACAACTCCAGTGGTGCAAAGTCAGACATGGACATGGCATATGAAAGAGCCCGGGTGCACTTTGCCTTGGAGGATGTGGCCAGCAGCCCGGCTGTGGGCAAGGTAGGTCCTGGCTCTTGGAGAGCCCAGTGTGGTACTTGCATTGTGCTTCTTCACATCGTTGTTCTTTGAGTAATCTCCCTTACTTCAAAGCACTGCCCCTGCAACTCTGTATGAGTTGTGATTTTGGTCTTCTTGTACTGGTTTATTTTAACCTGTAGTTGTTTCAGTAGATTTGGGTGACCGTTTAGGCTTTCTGCAGCAGATCTTGAAACTCTATGGAGATTCTCTTGGCAAGTAATGGGAAAGCACTGCTGCAACATCTTGGTTGTAGGTATTCATAGAATCCCAGCCTGGTTTGTGTTGGAAGGGACCTTAAAGCTCATCTGGGTCCAACCCCCTGCAAAGGGCAGGGACACCTTCCACTAGAGCAGCTTGCTCCAAGCCTCTGTGTCCAACCTGGCCTTGAACACTGCCAGGGATGGGGCAGCCACAGCTTCTCTGGGCACCCTGTGCCAGCGCCTCAGCACCCTCACAGGGAACAGCTTCTGCCTAAGAGCTCATCTCAGTCTCCCCTCTGGCAGGTTAAAGCTCCCTACAGGCCATTGTCCAAAGCCCCTCTTCTGTTTCTTATAGGCCCCCTTTAATTATTATTGCTTTTCTCTGACTCAGGAAAAGGATTATTTAGAAAGGTGAGTTTGTCAGACCATGCTTCATTTGTGAAAATAAAAATGAGAAACTTCTCTCAGCCTCTGAATTTCCTGCAAGTTTTCAGTCATGATTTATCAATCTGTGTTTCCGTTCATGGTCTGGTTTTTATGAGCACTGACCTGGAAGTTAAGGGTGCTTTTGAATTATAATACTGCAAACCAAAATCTGAAGAGAAGCTGTGGCTCGGTGTGACCTTTACAGACACTTCATCCTTTCTACAGCTTTCCATACAGTGTTGATGAGGTTTTAGCTCTATGAAGCTGGCAGCTGCCCAGTTTCTGAGAAGTCTTACTCCTCCCTTCCACAAGCTGTGATGAGTAACTTTGTTTGACTTGAGTGTCAAGCCTTGCAGAGAAATACCAGGGTAATGAAGTTAGCAAGCTGTTGCTTTTAAAAACCTAGCTTTTTCTTTTCCTGCAGGCCACCAGTTGTGGGTAGAGAACACAGATGATATGGCAAGTTTTTGCTGGGTAGGTGCCAGTTCTGATCTTTGAATCAATGCTTGTGTACCTGTTCTTGCAGTCGATACTGAAGAAGTCTGTGACAGTGGCAGAAGCTCCTTCAGCAGTTTTCCATTATAGTGCTGTGCAAGATGTCTGTAACACCAAACATATTGATGCCATCGTCGAAGCAGCAAAGAAAGACCTTTCGACCTTGATGAAACTTGATGTAAGTGATTGCAGGAAGAAGTGGCTTTGGTTTTGCTTTTCATCTCATTCTGCTAAGCACTAAGAAGTCAGTTGTCTCCCTAGTATACTGTGGACTGGCTGAGAGGTTTGTTCTCTGGTCTGTTGAAGTTATTAGCAGCACTGCAATAAATCTGTATTATTCTGCCATACGAAAGACCCTGTGAAATGCAGTGCATGGATCTTTCTGCACTGTGTACAGAGTTATCTGGGTAAGAAGTAAACATGCAATTTCTGCTGCCTTGTAATTTCATTCTGTCATGTCCTGTGTGAAGGCATTCATGCTCATGCCGTGTAAAGGCATTCAGGTGATGACTGAATCCATTAATCTGTTGGCACAGCACTGAGTGCCTTGATGGGTTTTGGAATTGAAGCTGTGTGTTTGGCCAAGGGCTGCGAATGCATTTCGTAGCTGAGGGACTGTGCCATGCCCACTGGTGCCCTTGCAGGCATTACTGGTGAGCTGAGCCCCTGCTTATCACTTCTGTGTTGTAAGAAGGAATTAAAATGTTTGTTTTCATCATTCCTGTGATTCCAGCTGCATTTCACTACAGAGGTGTCTCAGTTCATGCAGCTAATAGGGCAATTTGTGGAAACAGTACATCTATCTCAATCAGTCCCAGCTACCCCTGTTTTCTTTCAGCATGTATTTCACTAACTGAAGGGTGTGATGCTGCCAGAGGCCTGGGCACAGCTGTTGCAGCCTTGTCCTCTGCTTCAAGAGCTCTCACCAAACAACACTTGCTAGAACTTAAAAGCATTTACTTTTGGATTTTAACATTCCAAATTATTCCTCCTGCATCTTCCAGTTCTTGGTTGAGATCCTTCAGTTGCCAGCAGTGGGGCTTGAGATACATGATCTGCAGCCTCTGGTTTGGCAGAGGGTGCTGTACTGTCTGTGGCCTGCAGGAGATTTAACTCTCTTGTTAGGTTAATTGTAAGTTTTGGGGTTTTTTTCAGGCATTTATCTCCTCATGAAAGGTTACAGACTACTTTACAATTATGTAAATTGCAGAGGGAATAAAGCAGGACTAGATACTTCCATCTGTTCTGATCAGCCTCCTGTTCCTGCCAGGACTGGCCTCACACACTGCCTGTGACACAAGTTTGTATCCGATATACAACTGGTGTCTTCCTTTTTAGACTTTTGGATCATGAGCAAAAATTCCAAGATCACTGAAGCTCCCAATTATAGCACTTCTGGTTTATTTTCTTAATCTAGAATAAATTTCTCAGTAGTTGACAAGTGAACAGATTAAAGTTATTTGGAACAGTATCATAGAATCCCAGACTGGTTTAGGTTGGAAGGGACCTTGAAGTTCATCCAGTTGTAATCCCCTGCCATGGGCAGGGGCGCCTTCCACTAGAGCAGCTTGCTCCAAGCCCCTGTGTCCAACCTGGCCTTGAACACTGCCAGGGATGGGGCAGCCACAGCTTCTCTGTGCCAGTATAGGCAGTGTCTGTAGCATGAGGATCTAAGTAATCATTAATAAGGTAGGAGATCTAAAGAATGAAATAAGGGAGGTTTTTCAGACTTTGATGTTGTAGCAACTCAGTTTGTCACAAGCAGATAAGAAGTGGATGGAATGTAGCCCGATCTCATTTAAAGGTCAGGGTTATTTTTTTCTATCCAGGGTTAGCAAAAGTCAAGTCTTCTTCAGGCAATGGAATTAAAATCTTACTGTAGTTTGAAATGTTTGTGTTCAATACTGCTTCCATAGAGGAAGGAAATGAATCCTCTGAGCTCTTCTCTTAAAAAATCAGCTCAGAGCTTTTATTTCTTAGCTGGTTGGAGGCGCTTGAAGTTGTCATTTTTCAGAGCAGTCCATCAGTATGAATAAGCCCCTGATGTTATGATGTCAGATGGGTGGGGGTTTATGGGTAGGGGGGGTTTTATGGGACTATGAGAAAGAGTGGAGGGGATCATTTGCTGTAGGAGGAAGGTGGTGTTATTTTAAATGTCCTTTAGGTATTTGACTTCAGAATTAAGATTTTTCCTTTTGTTTTAAATAACATGGATTCCTTGGATCCCTAACACAAATGGTTTTATTCTCAATTTCAGCTTTATCTGGAGTTAGGAATAAGAGTTAATGTTGCAGGGCATATCTTCTGCCTGAGTTATAACAATGCTGTGTCCCAGTTAATTCCTGCTTTTGGTTAGTGTTTAGAAGTGTTTCGTGCTTTCCTTCTGCATCATAAACCTCTGCTAGTGACACCAAGAAGGAAACTTGCTGTGAAATGGGTTCAGTTGTGCTGGTGATTTCTTTTCCTAAAAGCAGGTGGCTGGAGGAGGCTGGAGGGGATCAGTGGGAGGTTGTTCAGCTCAAACCCTGTAACTGTGCTGTGCTGGATTTGGGGTTGCTGGTCTGGCCCATTCAAGAGAGTACATGCCAGACAGGATGGACAATGTCTGGGATCTCGTTTGTAACCTCCTTCATTGCCTACTCAGGGTTGTAATAGCACGGAAAATAGGATTTCAAGGTCTGCTTGGGGGTCATTCAGGCTCTTTTCATGCCCATGGCAGAATCCAATATTGCTCAGTCATTTCTGGCAGTTTTTTGGCTCAGCTGCTCTTAAAGCTTTCCAGTGCTGAGCACAGCTTTGTGTGCAATCTACTCCAGGCCTTCAGGAGTCTGAGACATGAGGAAAATCCTTGCAACAGTTTTTGTTGGAGCTAATGCAGCAGAGAAGGCTGTTGGTAAGAGCTCACTGGGGAGCCTGTATTCCCTTACTGTGAGGCACTTCCATAGTTAGAGCTCTGCCTATAAGAGTAGGTAATTCCCTACAACCATAAATGTATAAATATAGCAGAACCATCACAAGAATTAGTTGATATTGCTGAACTGCAATATTTTGACAGGTGCTTGTCAGGTTCCCTGCATTGGACACGTTCCCATCAAACAGATTGCTTTCAATAAAACTGTTTTTTCATTAAGATCTGTTCTTTTTATCTGCTGGAGGTGGAAAGAATAATTCTGATTATTTCACTTGCTCTATTTTTTCCACCCAAAATGAATAGAGGAAACCCTGCAGAGCAGTGGCAATGGCAAAGTGTTTATGTCTCTGCTGTTGTTTCCTGCTGCAATGAGGTTCATGACTATGGGCAGGTTCTGCTGAGGGGCTTGTGCTGAGCTGTATCACTGTGTGCACAGCTCTTGCTCATGGTGGTTCTGCCTCTGTGGGGAAGTCCTGGACTTAGCTTAATGCAAGAGTCACGTAACTGAGCTGAGGTTTTGCCCCTACCCATTTGGATGATGATGACAAAAATCATACAATCACAGAGTGGTTTGGGTTGGAAGGGACCTGAAAGCTCATCCAGTTCCAACCCCTGCCACTGCAGGGACACCTTCCACTAGAGCAGCTTGCTCCAAGCCCCTGTGTCCATCCTGGCCTTGAGCACTGCCAGGGATGGGGCAGCCACAGCTTCTCTGGGCACCCTGTGCCAGCACCTCAGCACCCTCACAGGGAACAGCTTCTGCCTAAGAGCTCATCTCAGTCTCCCCTCTGGCAGCTTAAAGCCAGAAATGTTGAGATTCTGAAGATTTGCTGCTTTGGGTGGAAGATCTGCCAAAGCAAAGGTGGCCTCAAGCGTTAGGGTTTGACATTGACTGCACGTGGGACACCAAATTGTATGGGCGGTTCTTTGAGATGGAAAGCAAAAATTCTCTCCCTGCCTGCTGGTTGTCTCTCTGCTCTCAGGATTATGGTGGAGACCAGCTTTGGAGCTGGAAAGGAATCTCTGATCAGCTGAGGCACTTAACTGGATCAGCTCCTTGCCATTGCAAGGGTTTGGGTTCAAGTCCAGACTAAGGGCAGGCTTTTAGACAGACCCTCCCGTGTGCTTTTCAATCAGGAGGAAAATTCCCATTCTCCTGTGCAATCTGCATGGGCATGGACACAAGGATTCATTACTTCAGGGGAGCTTCCTTTGAAAGTAACTTCGTTTTTCATGATTTCCATACCAGTTGATCGGGGTCTCATTTTGTTATAGACCCTTAAAAGAGTCTGGGGGCAGAACTGGCAAATACAAACCCCTTGAGAATCCAAGTCTGATCACTGAAATGAATTAAACCATGTTTTTCTTCTGGAAGAAATGGCTGTTGGGGAGAGAAGCACAAAAATCGTGCACCATCTTTTAAAGAGACTCAAGCACTTTTAACATTGGCTTTAGTAATTGTTCTTGTTTGCTTTCTTTTGATGCTTTCTCACATCTTGGATCTTTACATGAGCGCAGATCAGTGAATTGTACCCACTATACTCTTTCTCTCCAGGATCCTTCACTGCTGAACGGCAAAGTGACGCTGCACCAGGTCACTGCTGGGACTGTGCTGTCGAGGCAGGGAGATCAGGTGAGTGAGCATCACCTTGGGAGGTGAGAGCACCCAAGTGTGGCTCAGTCTTTGCTCCCCATTGTAAGGTATTTATACACATTGATGGTAAATAAATCATTCCTACATGACCCCTCCCAAGGATTCTCTTATCCAGGTGAAGCAATCCCAGCTCGTAGCCTTCCTGTGCGTAGGGAGTAGCAGTGCAGCCAGAGCTAGAGCCTCTGGTGCCTGTCGGTGTTCAGCTCATAGGTGCCTTCAGAGAAGGTACAGGCTGTCATAACTCCATCCTTCCCGAGGAGCTGCAGAGTGAGGGAAGCCTTTTGCCATGCTCCACACTGCAGGCTTTCAGTGCTGTCTCTCAGTTGCAGTATTTTTTCCCCCCATACAATAGAAATTCCATGTTATTTGTTTATAGAAAACTCTATTTAGGGTACGATGAGATTCCTTTATAATAACACTGTGTAAATAGAGCAGGTTCTGCAAAGCAGCTGAGGAGCTGCTCCAGTTCCAGAGCTCCTGTGTTCTGCTCAGCTGACCTGGGATGTCACTCTCCATGCAGCTGCAATTACCCTGTTATCTCCATTTGCAATTGTGTTGTTATTCCTCGAGATCTCACAGATGCAGCCTTCATTTTTCATAACCATACAAAGAGAAACACATTTGTCAATATTGTGGCTGCTTAGTTTTAAATATTCATAACCTGCTTTTAATAATTCACTATTGTGTCTTATTTTATCACCTAATTGTTCAAAACCAGAGGGAACTTTGTGGAAGACAGATTGGTCATGATAGTGCTGTCACTGTGATAATTGCTTTAGCATCTTTGGGGATTTTATTGAGCTCTTCTTCCATTTTCTCCAGGATGTTAATGTTTGCTTTGTGGTTTCGGGGATGCTTCATGTGTACCAGCGAAAGATAGATTCAGAGGAGGACACCTGCCTGTTCATTACCCACCCAGGAGAGCTTGTGGGTCAGCTTGCGGTCCTGACTGGGGAACCACTGATCTTCACCATCAAGGCCAATCGAGACTGCAGCTTCCTCTCCATCTCCAAATCCCATTTCTATGAGTGAGTTCTGATGTGAAAACATATTGATTTCTTTTCTCTTTGTTCTTTGAAATCATATATTGATGTTGGAAATGGATGGAGAGCAGCCCAGAAACCAACCATTTGCTGGGCTGCGTCCCCTGAGTGCGAGCAGCAGGTTGAGGGAGGGGATTCTCCTCTGCTGCGCTCTGGGCGGACCGCCCCCTGCAGTCCTGATCCAGCTCTGGGGCAGCAGCACAAGAGGGACATAGAGCTGTTGGAGCGAGGCCAGAGGAGGCCATGGAGATGCTGCGAGGGCTGGAGCAGCTCTGCTCTGGAGCCAGGCTGAGAGAGCTGGGCTGGGGCAGCCTGGAGAAGAGAAGGCTCCTGAAGGGGAGACCTTAGAGCAGCTCCAGTGCCTAAAGGGGCTGCAGGAAACCTGGAGAGGGGCTTTGGACAAGGGCCTGTAGGGACAGGACAAGGGAATAGCTTTAACCTGCCAGAGGGGAGACTGAGATGAGCTCTTGGGCAGAAGCTGTTCCCTGTGAGGGTGCTGAGGCGCTGGCACAGGGTGCCCAGAGAAGCTGTGGCTGCCCCATTGCTGGCAGTGTTGAAGGCCAGGTTGGACATAGGGGCTTGGAGCAAGCTGCTCCAATGGAAGGTGTCCCTGCCCATGGCAGGGGTTGGAGCTGGAGGAGTTTTAAGGTCCCTTTCAATGCAAACCAGGCTGGGATTCTGTGATTAAGCATTTACCAGTCAGTCATCTCAAACCCATCAGTATATCAGCTCTTCAGTGTTTTGCCACTATTACAAATCTTTCATTTTCTCCTCTATAAAGCCTGTTGCCAATTCTCTGCATTTTAGGCTCAATGTGATCTTCCAGCTTTGCATCTTCGCACGTTCTCTTGAATCCCAAGCTTTATATCACTTCTATCTCCTGTTCCCATATTTAAAAGTGTCATTGTAGAAAGTCTTTGAGAACCATGAAGTTCCTGCAAGTTTGTTCTTTTTCGCTTGGAACTCTGAGAATAAAAAACTTGTTGATAAAATTAGAAGTAAGTTTTGTCTTTCTCTTTTTGTTCCAAATTCTGTACTCATAGTTCTGCGGCACCAGGCTTTGTCCTGTGCTCAGAGCCTTCCAGGAATGACTGGCAACCTTACTGGCAAGCAGTTTGACAAGAACCTCCATTATTCTCCAGAATTCCTTTCTTTTCTTGTCACATACATGACTCTGTTTCTGTGAGCTGCCTGGAGCATTGTATTAGGGTTTTTTTCAGTAATTAATGAGAGGGCAAAGCAGAAAGAGCACGGTCAATAGTTGCCATTAGGCAACAAGCACAGTAATGGAATAGCCCATGGTTTAGAATTACATGTTGGATGTTGGACAACAGATTTAGTCCTTTTCAATGCAACTTTGGGGCAGGAGCCTTTTACTTGGTGGTAACATGACTGAATAACTGTCTGTAAATGTAGGGTTTAAGCACAAGGGTGACACCACCTAATTATATAGTATATACCTTAACTGCTCTGCTGTTTTGTTGGAGTGATGTACTAAGTATGCAGTGCCTACGCTGCAACTGTTGGTGTCTCCTGAGGAACAGTGTAATCAAGCTGTCACCAGCTCTCCCGAGGGAACATGTTCAGGTTCTGCAGTACAAGGGACTCGTGTTTTTGCTTCAGTAAATCTCTCAGTTTGGAGTCTGAGCCATGTGCGCTTGCCAGAGAAGCAGGAATTGTTTGATTTGTGTTTGCTATTGCCAGCCAAGCTGAGTATCACATTGCATCCACATCCCCGAGAATATCTGCGTAAGACCCAAGCTTTTGCAGACACTGTTTTAGCCCTTGCTGTATCTGGGGAGCTTTCTAATAAAGAAGCCTCAGATTCCCTTCACAAACATGCTTCTTCAGTACAGAGCTTTGGGGTTTAATTTTCCCAGTGCCAGCTATGTTTGAAGCAGAAGGGCAAAGATGAAAATGCCCAAGTGAGAGGAAGGGAACCTGGCTGATAAATGGGGAAAACCCCTGCTTTCCTTTCCTTGTGCATGAGGGTGGCCTTTTACCTGCAGTGCTAATACTCCTGTAGAAGCTCTACAGCACTGAGTGAAATAACAGAGAGCTCCAGATGGAGATAAAAACAGCCTGCTAGTAGTTTACATTCTGAATGCATTAAGTATTAAGATATGTATCTTGAGGGAGGAGCAGGAGTAAATGGCTTTTATTGATCACAGCAAACAGCCTGTGTAGGAGGTGGCTTTGAGGGGTAAATAGGCAAGTAGAGTAAAACCAGTCAGCTAAACCAGTCAGGGACTTTCAGGGGGTTCAGCTCGAGATGTGTGTGATCAGTCCACTCCTGCGGAGTAGTACTTCAGTAGGAATGGGAGTGCTTACTCACTGATCTTTAGTCTGAAAGGAATGAGAACTAACTGCTCAGGAATGCCTTATAGGTGTCTGGGGGAGCCATTTCCTGGCAGTCAGGGTGTTTGCAGTTAGACCTGGCAGAACCTTCTCAGAGTTTTCCAGTGTGGAACAGGCATGGAAAGACGTGGTGTCTCTATTACTGGAGACTTTCAAGCATCACTCAAAAGATTGAGTGTGACAATCAGAAGTTTTCTTAGAAGATGTTTCAATTCTTTGTGGTCTTTGCTGCAGGGAAAAGGGAACATTTGAAATATCAAGCTGCTCTCTTGTTTTCAAGAACACCACGCTGTACATACAATACATTCCTGACCTTATGTAAAATCATGGGGGAACGGGGAGCACATACTTGTGTGAGAGACTGGGAGGTGCAGAACAGCAGGAAGAGCTCATCCTCTGGCAGTGTGAACATTTCCAGTCATAAGAGACCTGGGAGAAGGGGAGGTTGGGAGGGTGGTTCAAACAAGTGCTTCAATGGTTCCTTCCATCCCTCTGCTCTCTTAGGAAAGGGAGCTGGGCTGGGCAGCAGGATTAGTTGGCATCCTACTAGCTCAATCCTGCTGCTCGTCGGACAGTGCTGCCTTTGAGTGGCATTCCATCTGGATGGGTTAGAAGGCTGGCCAGCCCTGTGCTTTGTCAAGTTGTCACTGATGTGGTGTGGTTGGGCAGTAAAGTGTGTGTATACAGAGATGTATGAACTTCTGCATTAGCACCTGTGTAAGTGTCTAAGTTGCATTGGGACATTGGGCCTGTGTGTACAGATTCCCGTTTCGGGGAAGTTCTTCACTAACACTTCTGTTTTCTCCTCCAGGATAATGCGGTCGCAGCCAAGCGTGGTTCTCGGTGTGGCCCACACTGTGGTGAAGAGGATGTCCCCGTTTGTTAGGCAAATGGACTTCGCCCTGGACTGGATGGAAGTTGAGGCTGGACGAGCTGTTTACAGGTGAGGTGTGGACAGAATCGTATCTTATCTGTTGAATACTTCAGATCTCATAGTTCAGGAGCTCTGCTCCCTTGGTGATATATAGCAGAAGAAACTCCCTGGGCTAAGTGTATTGACTGTTCATCAGGTTTTCTTGTTTGCCTGTTCTGAGATGATTTCCTTTCTGCAGTACCCTTCAACATTGCTTCAGTCCCTTATCTCCAGATGTAATTAAGATTCCTTCATACTGTTCTTTATCCTTTATGAGCCTCAGCAAGCTTTTAAAGTGACTTAAACTGAGAGGCGCTGGCACAGGGTGCCCAGAGAAGCTGTGGCTGCCCCATCTCTGGCAGTGCTCAAGGCCAGGTTGGGCACAGGGGCTTGGAGCAAGCTGCTCTAGTGGAAGGTGTCCCTGCCCGTGGCAGGGGTTGGAACTGGATGAGCTTTAAGGTCCCTTCCAACACCAGTCAGTCTGTGATTAAGAGATAGAAGGTCATATGTTCTGGTGGTAGCTTCTGTATTGTTAAGGGCATGGACATCTTTTGCTCAAATGGTTTTTCAGCCTTTCCAAATTAAAAAACAAAACTCAAAGTTTAGGCTTATTCAATAATAAACTGAAAATAGTCACTGCACGTTATGTTTAAGGGGCGAAAGTTATCCTTGGGAAAACTTAATTTATGGATTTTTGTACTAGGATGCATTTGAGCAATTATAAAGTTGCTGCAGTGGTGGGAGAATAAAGGTCTAACTTAATGCGTGTTCTATAGAATTGTAATTTTAATTTTCATAACTACACCTGCAGCACCAATGCTAAAGAAAGTTTTGGATTACTTTGTGCATCAAAGCATAGAATCCCAGCCTGGTTTGTGTTGGAAGGGACCTTAAAGCTCCTCCAGTTCCAACCCCTGCCACGGACAGGGGCACCTTCCACTAGAGCAGCTTGCTCCAAGCCCCTGTGTCCAACCTGGCCTTGAACACTGCAGGGGTGGGGCAACCACAGCTTCTCTGGGCACCCTGTGCCAGCACCTCAGCACCCTCACAGGGAACAGCTTCTGCCTAAGATCTAATTCAGATCTCCCCTCTTCAAGATTAAAGCCGTTCCCCCTTATCCTGTCACCTCTTAACAGGTACCTGCTTGGTTTCTTGTTTGCTTGTTATATTAAACTGTTAACTAAATAGGAACAAATGTGTTCCTATGTCCTCTAAGCCAGGCAGGGAAAGCTGATCAGCTTTTGAAGACTCTTGATGCGTTTGCTGAGCGGAGCTGCTTCACTGGTCCTTGTTCCTGGTTATTCTCTCTGCAGGCAGGGAGACAAGTCAGACTGCACGTACATTGTGTTGAACGGTCGCCTTCGCTCAGTCATTCGGGTGGATGATGGCAAAAAGCACCTGACGGGTGAATACGGCCGAGGAGACCTCATCGGGGTGGTAAGAGCAGCTTTCTGAATGAATGGTTTGCCTGAGAAAGACACGACAACCACCAAAATCTTGCTCTGATCAGTTGTTAATCTTAGTGAAGGGCTTTCACGTGCTGGAAAGGTGGAAAATCCCTTCTGCTTGAAACTTTATATACTAATGCATGAACGGGATTATTAAGCTTGATATAAAAAGAAAGTAAACAAATAGAAAGCCACATCCCAAACAAAAAGCGCTGCCCAGTGCTCTTCTGTGGTATGGGTTACTCTTTTTCACACTGAGAGGAGCGCAGCCTGGAAGAATAGTTCAGGATAATGCAGGAATGTGCACTAAGTGGTGATTTGAATAAATTCAGTGTCAAGGAAAGATTCCTTCTGGCTGGGGCACCCTGGAAGTGTCTAGTCTCGCCTCTCAGAGGTAACTTCGGAGCTGCATCAGGTTGTCCAGGGAATGTGAAGTTATTAAAAGTTATTAAAGCAACTTTTGATTTCAAAGGTGTAGCATTTATCCATGTTTAATTTCTCTATGTTCATTTGTTGTTTCTCAGGCCTTGTTCACAACCGGAGTAAGGTCCTGCATCGTCAGTATGCATGGCTTGTTTGATTTCTGTGTTTAACATTGGAGGGTTTCTGAAGGTGTGATATTGTTGTTCAGGCGCTATTCTGCTTTCCAAGCTGAAAACTAAATATTTCATGTGTAACTGTTAATAGCCAGAATGAGCCTGCCTCTGAGTAAAGGAAACACAATAGCTGGTATTCATCCTGTGGGAAGGAATTCTTGTTTATTGAGATCAAGAGGAAGAGGAAGGAGCTGTATGAGGCTGTTTCCCTCTAGAAAGCTGATTCAAGGCTGTGCTCGTTGCAAAAGATGATGGGTTTTAACAGGGGCATGATCCAGCAGTTGAACATTACCTGGGGAAGAGGTTCTCCCCTGCTGCCATGCCTGTCTCCTCTGAGCCCTGGCTCTCTCTGTCCCTGGGGCAGGAGCACAACGCCAGCAATGTGAGACCTCTGGGTGTCCTCTGGTGACCCACAGACCGGGATCTGTGTTGTACAGGGTTTGTGGCAGAGGTCCCATGTGCCCTGAGAGACTGGGAGCTGACCTGACATAGAATCCCAGACTGGTTAGGGTTGGAAGGGACCTTAAAGCTCACCCAGTTCCAACCCCTGCCACGGGCAGGGACACCTTCCACTAGAGCAGCTTGCTCCAAGCCCCTGTGTCCAACCTGGCCTTGAACACTGCAGGGATGGGGCAGCCACAGCTTAAGGATATCTTCTCGAGATCAGTGCTGCTTCTGGCTGAGGAGTTCTGTGACCTTGGAGAAGCAAAGGCTGTTCTTGAGTGTGCTGGAACAGTCAGAAATTTAGCGTGCTCTTTTTTGGGCTATCTCTTCATGTACCTCATAAAAGGTAAAATGACATGGTTTGGCAGGAACAAAAGCTGAGCTCTTTTGTGACTAATCCTGCTGGTGTGAGGCCTTTCAGTGTGTGAATAAGGGTTTGTCAGTTTTGTCACATACAAGAGTTTTCCTGCTCTTTTCCTTGCTTCCTTTCACCAGTGGTGGTTTGCATCTTCACTCCCAAGCCTGTGGAGTTTTGCAGAGCTCCTGCATTAAAACAGCAGAGCTGTTGTACCTTCTGAAAACAGTTCTGACCGTGGAGCGCAGGCTTTGAACTCTACCTCCCTGTACACTTGAGCAGGTTTTGGCACAATGTTTCGTGCTGGCTCCACTGTTGGGTGCAGAGAAATGGAGGTTAATTGGGTGGATGGACTGGGATGTGTTGGCTGTGACAATGCCATGTTGACTGCTGAGTCCCTGGGCATGGGTACAGAAACACCAATAGAGTTGATGTTTAAAGCATTAGTCACTATTCTGGAACCATATTTGGAGAGGGGCTTTGGGCAAGGGCCTGTAGGGACAGGCCAAGGGGAATGGCTTTAACCTGCCAGAGGGGAGACTGAGATGAGCTCTTAGACAGAAGCTGTTCCCTGTGAGGGTGCTGAGGTGCTGGCACAGGGTGCCCAGAGAAGCTGTGGCTGCCCCATTGCTGGCAGTGTTGAAGGCCAGGTTGGACACAGGGGCTTGGAGCAAGCTGCTCTAGTGGAAGGTGTTCCTGCCCTTTGCAGGGTTTGGAGCTGGAGGAGCTTTAAGGTTCCTTCCAACACAAATCATTCCATGTTATGACATGAATCACTTTGAAGACTTTTGTGACTCTGTGGATGTCATCCACTCCTTCCTGCCCACAGCTCCCAGGCCCACTGACTCATGCTGCCATTTGTTGAACGAATCCTGATGCTCTGGCTGTCTTCAAAACATGGGGGAGGATTTGTGAAGAGTGCCAGGATGAACGTGGCCGTGCTTTGCCGAGGGCATTGCTAAAATGACATTTTTCCTTTTATAAAGATTTGTTTGTCCCCATCTGCATGATTTGTTGCAGCCTTTAACCCTGCCTGCTGCAGGGTTGGGGGTTTTCCCCTGAAATTAAAGTAACTGGATGGGTCGAGGTGCTTGCAGGGCATGAAATGAGCAGTTGGTAATTGGTGTTATGGTCACCTGGTGGCATGTTCCTCCCTGGAGCCCCTCCAAGACCCCCCATGGGCACTAAAAAGATCCATGAGTCTGTAGTCCATGTATATTTGTTTACTGCCTTTATTTCAGAGCTTCAAAACTGCCATGTGTCAGATGCAGGAGATGAGTCTCTGCCATGTCTGCTTGCAGAAGAAAAGCATGAAGAACTGAAAGATTTCAGACAAGATGTTATTTTTCAAGCATGTGCCTGTGCTCCAAGGCTAAACTTGTGGCTCAAACTGTTTTGTTCCTTGTACTGACTCAATGGCATCTGTTTTGGAGGTCTGTCAGTTCAGGAGGAGAAGAACAAATGAGAAACTGAAGTTTGCCTTCAAGTGGGGACTTGAAGAGCTGACGAGGACACTTATGTCAGGGGAGAATGATCCCAGCTCCATAAGAGCCTTTGTGGAGAGATGCTGCCCACTGCTTGCTGCTGCTGCCCCTCTCCATGGGCAACTTCGGTTGCAATATCTGGTCAAATCAAGTCCAAACTTGATTGAAAGCCTTCCAGGTAGTTTTTAAAGGACAGGGAGGAATTCGTTAGATGCAGTTGACAGAATTTGACCCCTCTGGGGTGGAATCCTTTATTTGTGGGTGCTGTTGCTACAGAAGCACTTATGGAAGGATGTTGATGTGCTAGTTTTATTAATCATTATGTGAGCTAAAGGGTGACTCACAAGTGCTGTGCCCAGGTGTCCCCAGAGGAAACTGGAAAAGCCCACTGGAAGGGCTTCTCTTTACTGAGTTATTGATTTAAAATGACTGTATAATGGTTGGTTTTGGGTTTGGGTTTGGTTTGTTTTCTTTTTTTTCCCTTGATGCTGCTGCTTTGGTTCTGATCTTGGTTAACTGCTCCAAACTGTAGGTTTCACTCGTTACCTTGATCTCATTAACACATTGTTTCTTTGTTATCATAGAATCATGAAATGGTTTGTGTTGGAAGGGACCTTAAAGCTCATCCGGTCCCAACCCCCTGCAAAGGGCAGGGACACCTTCCACTAGAGCAGCTTGCTCCAAGCCCCTGTGTCCAACCTGGCCTTGAACACTGCCAGCAATGGGGCAGCCACAGCTTCTCTGGGCACCCTGTGCCAGCGCCTCAGCACCCTCACAGGGAACAGCTTCTGCCTAAGAGCTCATCTCAGTCTCCCCTCTGGCAGGTTAAAGCTATTCCCCTTGGCCTGTCCCTACATCCCTTGGCCAAAGCCCCTCTCCAGGTTTCCTGCAGCCCCTTTAGGCACTGGAGCTGCTCTAAGGACTCCCCTTCAGGAGCCTTCTCTTCTCCAGGCTGACCCAGCCCAGCTCTCTCAGCCCATTCATAGGCCTATAGATACCAGCAGCCAGGCCCAGGCTGTGACATTTAGTGCTTTCCTAGCACCACTGATGAGGCTGGAGCAGTTCTTCAGTGCTTTTTTACAACCTGCAGAAGAAGTTGTCCCAGAGGGATGACAGGATCCCCGCTCCACGCATCTGTTGCCATGGATGCTTTTAGCTTTTTGCACTGTTGGCAGGACACTAGTGGGTGAAGAGAAGGGAAAAAAATCCATCCAAGCTCTTAGAGAATAAACTCCCGAAGGATAAGTTATTTGTATACTGCCTGCTCCCTTCCTGCATCTGAAGGTGACAGAACCTTCTATGCAGTTGGCTTTTTATGCAAGTCAACACCTTGTCGCAGTTGGGTTCCTGGAGAATGGCAGCAGTGTTGGGAAGATGACTCAGTGCCAGCAGTTCTTACGGGCCTTGGTGACAGCTGTTGTGCTTAGAGTATTTTTAAAGCTGTCTCTTATGTAGTTTATAAGCAGACTTTCTGGTGGGCACCTGCCTCTTACCACTTGTCTGCAGTGCCTTAACCACAAACCTGCCAGCTCTCAAAGCACCCTATGGAGCAGCCAAGCTGCAGCGACGTCGTGATTCATACAACCCCATGCAATGCTCCAGGTTTGGGGAAGAGTAGCTGGAAAGCTGCTTATGGAAAAGGACCTGAGGGTGCTGATTGACAGAGCTGAACATGAGCAGCTTGTGCCCAGGCAGCCAAGAAAGCCAGCAGCATCCTGGCCTGTATCAGCAATAGTGTGACCAGCAGGACTGGGGCAGTGATCATCTGTCCTGGGCACTGGTGAGGCTGCACCTCAAATCCTGTGTTCTGTCCTGGGCCCCTCACTACAAGAGAGACATTGAGGTGCTTGAGGGGGGCCAGGGAAGGGCACTGGAGCTGGTGCAGGGCCTGGAGCACAGTGTGATGGGGAATGGCTGAGAGACCTGGGGGCTTCAGATGGAGAAGAGAAGGCTCAGGGGGGACCTGATTGCTCCCTACAACTGCCTGAGAGGAGGATGGAGCCAGGAGGGGGCTGCGCTCTGCTCCCAAGGAACAAGGGATGGGACAAGAGGAACCGGCCTCAAGCTGCACCAGGGCAGGTTTAGATGGAGCTGAGGAACAATTCCTTCCCCAAAGGGTGCTCAGCATTGGAAGAGGCTGCCCAGGGCAGGGCTGGAGTCACCGTCCCTGCAAGTGTTCACACACCGTGGAGATGAGGCCTCAGTGCCATGGGTTAGTGGTGGCCTTGGCAGTGCTGGGAGCAGTTGGACTGGATGAGCTTAAAGGGCTTTTCCAACCTGATTCTATGATTCTGTAATTCTATATTCTCTTTAACAACGAGAATTCCCCTTCTCAATAGTAGGACTATATCCAGTTCTTTTGGGGTAGCAATATAGCAAAGCAAGTGCAGAAAGGCATTTGCGCACTAAGATTTTATCTTAACACAGGGCAGCAAAAGTGATAGATTGCAGAAGAAATCTCGTGTGCCAGTGCTGCAGCTCCGCAACTCTGCTGTGGAAGAAATCACACCTCACATCCTAGAAATAGTAGATATTTTAATTATTTTAGAGGTTAAGCTGTGCATCTCATTAGGACGGTTAAATGTGCATGGCTTTTATGCCTCTCAAAAGTTGAACACTGAGCAGAATCTGTAAATGGCTTATCATTTCCTCAGGGGCTTGGAGCATTGTCCTTTTGAAATGTAACACTAACTGCTAGAAATCGTTAATTGCTGAGTAATCCTCAAAGGAAACACCCGTATCAGGATTACACTTGTCAGGCCTTTGTTCTTTGTCATCGTTAATGTTATCTACACCTCCATCCTCTGATGAGTGCTGCTGTATACAACAACTGCTACTGCTGGCCGAGGGCCACTCTGCAGGCTGCTTTTCTGGGTCGTGTTCAAGCATGTGAATGGGTTTTGGCCAATTATTTGGCTGTGATATTTTTTTTCAAACCAAGACTACTTCATTTGCTAAAGCTTTAAGTTACTAAAAGATATGTTTTGGGTTAATTCAGGTTAATGGTGCCTCGGGCACGCTCTGTGTGCAGCCTGTATCTGTGGAAACTGGAGGCGGCTGAGGTCCAAGACATGGTTGGAGAAGGAGGTGTTCTCTTTCCATCTTTTCCACCATCTGTCTTGATAATGCATTACTAAAAAATATTATTTTCCTAGCAGGGTCTTAGGTGTGAAATTGTGTTTTAAGAAAACAAAGCCAAAACCCAACCAAACAAAACCCTAAACCCAACCAACCCAAACCCAAAGCACACGGCAGCAACCCCCTGGTATCTACCAGCCGCAAGGGAGACAGGGGAAGCTCTGGGGAATGAGTTCTCATTTGCACAGCTGAATTAAGGTCAGGCTGAAGTGAGAAGCAAACTGTCCTGATTTCCAAACCCCTCCTGAGGGTGAATTTGCCTGAATTCAAGTCGCTGGTCTGAGCCATCTGAGCCTTGGTTTCCTACAAGCATCTTCACTTACAGTGCGACCTGTGGGTACTATTTTTCCCCACTCTTATCTCTACAATAAGCTGCTATGGATAAAAGAATATATTACCTTTTACCTTCATTTTCTCAAGTTCTAAACAGCTGATGATAGAAAGAGACCATTCACAACTGAAAGTTCTTGTGGGACAGTTTAGTGGTCTCAGTGCTGGCTGGGAAAACCACAGGCACAGATTGACAGGCTCTGGTCTTACATTATCTGGCATTAGTGTTATGTGGGTAAGTCGTTTGGCTTTGTAGCTGTCTCAGATAAAACTGCCAAGAGCTTTATCTCCTTAGCCAAATTCTTTTTAGAGAGTATGAGGATCTTTGATGACAGATAGCGATAAGGTGGTGACCTGCTGGGTTTCTGATAGGTGATTACACACATTCAATTGTCATTTCTTAAGCTATTTAATGTCTCCCTCCTGCTTCAGCTGGACTCTCTTGTGATGACATTATTGGTAGTGTCCAACAATGATACAGCTTCTGATCCCTCCTCAGGACAATTTTCCACCTCCCTTGTCTCCTGCTGCTTTCTCCCTTCCACTCTGGGAGATGCTGCATGGGACTCAACTGGCTGGTGAGTGGCCAGGGTTAACATTGCATTCACATGTCCTCTTGCAGCTACATGGCTCAGCTGATCATGAAAACTTAAGATAAAGCTTCTTTCTTCCCCCCACTCCTTCCTCATGACATTTCCTCTAGAAATACACATCATTTTTAACAGCAAGCATCCAAGTCCAGCAGAAGCCACAGAAAGTATTTACAGGGGAAGAGTCAGCAGTGGCGAATGAGAGGGACGTTGCTGAAGTTCCAGCTAGCTTTAGTATTCTTGTGTGTGAAGCCGAGTTAAAGGCAATCAGATCTCATCTTGGTTGGAAAGGATACGAGCAGGTCATGGTGTTCTGTTATCTCTTCATCCACTGCTGAAATTAAGGTGCAATTTCACCATCAGAGGAGCTTGCTGCCTCCCTGTCAGTGGGGTTGCACTTACAGAGGCTCTTGAAACCTGGATAAATCTGTTGGATTTGTTGGGTGTTTTTTGTGCGTGCTTCAGAGAGCTTTTGGGATGTTTTGTGGTGTTTTGACTGTGATGTTGGATTAGGGAAGCAAAACGTGCATGCATGAGGGTGTTGAGGCGCTGGCACAGGGTGCCCAGAGAAGCTGTGGCTGCCCCATCCCTGGCAGGGTTCAAGGCCAGGTTGGACACAGGCGCTTGGAGCAAGCTGCTCTAGTGGAAGGTGTCCCTGCCCGTGGCAGGGGCTGGGACTGGATGAGCTTTAAGGTCCCTTCCAACCCAAACCAGGCTGGGATTCTATGCAAGTTCCCATCCTTTCTATAGCCACACATATATGAGTGAAACTTGAATACCTGAGGTAGGACTGCTACTGGTTCCTTCCCCAGCTATAACCTTCCCCTTTTCTGTCCCCTAATGACGTTCACTGGTGCCACAGGGCTGTCATTGCGCTGCTACAAAATGCAGGCTCAGGCCTTTGCGGAGAACCTGTAGCATGATTCTGCTGCCTTCATTACACAAGGTAGCAAGCTCCGCTTATTTAATTTCTACATGCATTTTGTATATGCACTTATGCATACAGACATACAACATAACACTTGTGTGTATGAGTGTGTGTATATGTATCTATTTTATATAACTTTTATATTTTTATATGTATT
This sequence comes from Ara ararauna, assembly GCA_028858755.1. NCBI lineage: Eukaryota > Metazoa > Chordata > Aves > Psittaciformes > Psittacidae > Ara > Ara ararauna. The sequence continues at coordinate 15,403,027 of CM054384.1, forward strand.
TTTTAATATATGTATAATGAGAAAGGGAGGTTTGGATTCTTCTTCCTGCACTGCAAAAGTGCAGGATGTCCTCAGTCACAGGGTTAACTTGGCACATGAAAGATTGCAGAAGGTGGTTGTTAGAACAACTTTCAAGAGTACATGGTGTACTGCATTCAGCCCTGGCACTGCTCCCACAGATAGCATCGATTTGCAGCTTGTCTGGTTGCTCTTCCCACTCATTCACTGCTTCCAGCAATGTCTCCTCCTTTGTCCTTTTCTAATACAAACAAGTTAATGTTTCGGATCCTTCCAAACTGATGTCTTCAGGAAGCACCTCTGACAGTAGCATCCTCTGCTGCTTCAGGTGCAAATGAGCTGAAGAAGGGTAGCTTGCTTAAACTGGATGAAGAATGTTGTGTGTAGTGTTTGATTGCTCTTCATGCAACATTGATCTTGTTCCATCGCTGTGTCCAGTTGCAGCAGCAGCAGCATCTCCTGCCCTTGTTGCAGCAAAGACACTCTGAAAATCCACGTGCATGTGTCTGTTGTGCCTCTGCTGTTCCAGTGCTTGTGTTGACCACTTGGATACAGGGGTGCTGTCTAGTACCTGTACAGCTCACTGGTTGCCCATTCTTTTCCTTGAGCCTCCTAAACTATCAGCAGATGTCAGTGTTGATGCTTCTTCTTATGCCTTCATGGGTGCATCTACACTTCCTTGTGTTTCATCCCCGTCCCTTGTGTATCCTGTGCTTTTAGTTAAGTGTTATGTTGCTTCTGCTGTAGCACAGCAGGGTATGTCCTGACTGATCTCCTTTGTGGGAGGGTGCATGTTGGGGGCTGCTGGGTCCTGCCGGAGCCTCTTGTGTGACCATGAAAACTCGATGCCTACAAACACCAAGCTAAGTGAGAGGTGGTGGTGGGGGCTTTTGTGAACAAGGATTTGGAAGGTGAAGAATTTAAGCTATGTCATTTAATAATCCTTGGGATGCAGTCCTGCTTCCCAGGCTCGTAAGTGGTGCTTTCCTTTCTTCCTTTGCAGAAGAAGAAGACTTTGCAGTCCCTTGTACTGCACCATGGCTGGGGTTTGGCAGGGCAAGGGCTGGCCCAGAGGGCACCCTCAATGTGGAGAGGTTGATGCATTTTGTGAGCTGGTATCAAGGAAAAGGCTGATCTGAGAGAAGGAAATACAGTGTGTGAGGTAATAAAAGATTCTCAGATGGAATTCTGGTCATAATGGAGAGAAACTTCAGGCAGTGTATTACAAACTGGATGTGAAGGGAATGCCTGGGAAGAGCCACAAGAGCATATATGCATGTATATATACCTGAAGGTGGTGAATGAACCTGTGACCATGAACACAGTCCTGTTGACTTGCATTGCTAATTCAGACTGGACCTGTCTTCTCTTGTACCAGCCATACTTCAAAACTCACTTGAAAAGAAATGAACAGCACAAGAAACTATTTTGAAATCATGTTAATTTTACAGTTTGCTGACTGTTAGGAAAGTCACCCAATAACTTGTTAAAGTGAGGCTGGATTTGTATGGAGGAGCAAGGTTCTGTTGCCAGCAGATAGACCAACGTAGAGCAGCTCCAGTTCTGGTCAGGCCCTCTGTGCAGTCTCAGAGCTGCTTGAGGCTAAGCATGAAAATAGCTGTGCTTATTGCACTGGGGCTGTGCACACACTTAAAGTTAAGCAGATATTCAAAGTGGTTTGTTGGCTGTAGCTCAAAAAGGAGTTGGGAGCAATTAGACCCACTTGCAGAAGACGACACTTGCTGGTTTTTACTTTCCAAGTGTGTAATTTGGAAAGCTGTAAGAAGAACTGTCAAGGAAGGGCTGTTGGAAATGAAGTCAGAAGAGGTCAGGAGACTATAAATTGCTTTTTCTCTTCCTTTTAAAACATTTATAATAACATTTTTTCTTTGTAAAGAGCTGGTAAGCCAGGGTTGTGAATCACATGCATTGTGCACAGTGGAGGCATTGTATGTGGTTTTGTCACTATTTCATACTGAACTAAGAGAAGATAGGAGAAACTGAGCTGTCAGAATTAACAGAAGCAGTGAAAAGAGAATAGGTCTACAGCTGGTTGGGTTTGTGGTTTTCTTCCCTTTTTGTTAGTGTTAGGACCAACAGAACTGCAGCAGTACTTGAGGGACCATTACCCATGGTAATATCTGCTATCGATGACAAGAACCACGGAGTGTGTAACAGTAGACTGACGCATGCTCCTTGATGCAAGATACTATGGCATTTGAGGCACGGCTTCATTCAGCTCTTGGGGGAAATGGAGCTAAAGGCAATGATGGACAGACGGATTCTTGAGGGTGTGATGGAGAGGAGGTGTTGATTGCTGTAATTGAGGAGCTCAGGGGTAGACCTCAGAGCCAAGGGAGCAATGAACAGAATGCACAGTGTGTTTGCATGGCTGCTAAAATATGATGTAGCAGTTGGATTTCAGAGAGATGGATTTCAGAGTGGAAATAGCACTGTGAAGTGGGGTAGATGAGTTTATAACAGGCAGGAAGAACGAACAGCACTGGGTTATCAGATGGCAAAGAGAAGAACAGCCAGTCCAGACAGAGCAGAAGAGGTGATGGCTTTCTGTGGACCCAGGAAAGCTGGAGGACTGTTGGAGAGGAAGAGCAAGGCTATGGGTGAATTAAAAATTGAAAGAGAAGACCAGAAATGGGCGGTGAGGCAGAACTGTTCAGAGGCTTGTTACTAAGGAGAAGGAATGGATGTTAGGGGAGATGAACCAGAGATGAGCTGTTGCCTCAAGCAAAATATATCCCATTGACTTGGATTTGAAAAGGGGTGGGAAAGAGTCCATAGATTCCTCCTTGCACTCGAGCAAATGCTGTATCTGTGTTCGTGCTGGTGTGGGTAAAGGATGATAATGGGAGTCTGGGGAGGAGCTCAGAAGAGACTCTTGGTTGATTATATAGACAAATATTTACTCCCCCCCCCCCATAGGGTTGAGTAGGATTTAGGAGATAATACCATTTCTGGACACATCTGTATGTTGATGTTGTTATGGAGGTGTCTTTGGGTGCTTTGCTGCAGCTCTGCTGAGTGACCAGAATGTTACATTTCTTCTTTATGACCAAGGAGATAATGCTATAGGGTTGATGTGATTGCAGGTGGGTTTTAGTCATGTTCGAGGTCAAGCTTCATCTCAAAGTCTTGTACTGTTTCAAACCAGTAAAACAAGAAAACTTGTTCAACAGGTTCATGGGAGAGAGGAGCCCAGGGATTTGAATGTGGCTTAAGACGGGAATAGTTTCAAGTACGTGTTTGCCTGAAACTTCTTTTTTCTAAGCAAGAAAAAAAATCCTCTGAGTAGATGACATCTGAAATGGTTTATTAAGAACAAATACAAAGAAAAATGTCACTTACGGGGGGAACTATGACTCAGTGTTAGAATGGGGTTTTGATCTCCAGAAAAGGTGAGAATAGGCAAACACATATTTAATTGGCAGATTCCTATGTGCAGAAAATCTAAAACCAGTGCAAAGAAGATTTTAACCACGGGGTGTGAAGAGGGGAGAGGTGGAGTGAAGGTGGAGGATAATCCCACAGATAGTCCACATGTTGGGTGAGAGCCCTTTCACTTCCAGGGAAGTGGATGGATTTTATTAAGTTTGGGGTAATAGAAATGGAGATTGGGAACTAAGATGATAATATTGAAGGGGAAAGCAAGATTTGCCTGTCTTGGTGTGCAGTGTCTGGGACCTGGGTATTTTCCATTCTAGAACACTGGGATGTATTCAAATGAAAATATCAATGCTGATGGCAAAACTCAGCTGGTACCTGTGAGTAAGAGTGGCACAAGATCCGTGATCTGTGACCAGCTGGGAATTACATTGAACAAATTCCCTACAATCGAAAAGGCCCATAACATGAGTGGTGTTGCAAATACCATTTGCTCCAGAGATCTGAAAGGCTCCTTGTGAAGGAGGTTTGGAAAGGTCTCCGTCCACCTCTGTCTGGGGAGCCAAATCATTCAACAAGACAAAGGTGCAGTTTGGAGGGCAAAAATCCCAAGGATTTGTTTTAATGTTAGAATTTAATTCCTTTTTTGCAAATCTCATCTTTTCTGAAAGACTTGAACCCTTTGGAGCACGGTTAATGTTATGCACTCGTATGTCACAGGAGGAGTGGAAAGGGATCTGAGGCAGTTTGAGTGTTTGTCTTCTTTTAACAAACGAAACTCAATGACTGGTTGAGAGGAAAGGTGTTATTTTAATGATTAAACCTCTTCATCTGCTTGCAGGATAGGGAAGCTAAAGTACAGAGCCAAAAACTGGAATAAAAAGCTGGAAGTAAGGGAGGGAGAAGACAGGTGATGTTATGCAACCATTTGGGGAACCTAGGAGGGATTCATTTCTCCATGAATGTTTGTACCAAGATGCCGTGAGCTTTTTTACCCTTCCATCTGAATGAGGCCTACAGGGATGGTGGAGAGGTACTCTTCATCAAGGAGTGTAGGGATAGCACAAGGGGTGGTGGGCTTAAACAGGGGAAGTTCAGGTTAGGTATAAGGAAGAAGCTGTTCCCTGGGAGGGTGCTGAGGCGCTGGCACAGGGTGCCCAGAGAAGCTGTGACTGCCCCATCCCTGGCAGTGCTGAAGGCCAGGTTGGACACAGGGGCTTGGAGCAAGCTGCTCTATGGAAGGTGTCCCTGCAGTGGCAGGGGTTGGAACTGGATTATCATAGAATCATAGAATAGTTAGGGTTGGAAAGGACCTTAAGATCATCCAGTTCCAACCCACCTGCCAGGGGCAGGGACACCTTCCACTAAACCATGCCACCCAAGGCTATGTCCAACCTGGCCTTGAACACCGCCAGCGATGCAGCATTCCCAACTTCGCTGGGCAACCCATTCCAGTGCCTCACCACCCTTACCATAAAGAACTTCTTCGTTATATCCAATCTAAACTTCCCCTGTTTGAGTTTGAACCCATTACCCCTCGTCCTCTCGCTACAGTCTCTCATGAAGAGTCCCTCCCCAGCATCCCTATAGGCCCCCTTCAGATACTGGAAGGCATAAGGTCCTTTCCAACCCAAACCAGGCTGTGACTCTATGATACTATTATATACTATTATATGCTATTATATAGTATTATATAATTATATATATTTAATATATAAAATATATATATTCATATATAATATATATGAATATATATAATTATATGATATACTATTATATACTATTTTAGTTAGTTTAAAATTCATAACAAGAATGCTTATTCCTACTAAATGTAACAAAGCTGTCCTGGCATCAGAACAGAAACACATGCAAGGCCTTGCAAAACGGAGTTACTTTAAATGTACTTGTGTGGTTTTTCCTGCACAGGGGTTGGTGTTGATGGAACTCCCCTGCCGTACCTGAGTTACTATTAGCAGGGTGAGCTCAGCTGTCTGGGCTGATGACGAGTGTTGGAGATCTTCTGGGTGTCTGAATGCTTTGTGCACGTGCAGTGTTCTGACAATATGGAAGACCCTTGTTGAAGTGGGGTTATGGAGTTGTGTATTTTAAATTAATTTTCTTGTACAGTGGGCAAAGGGATGTGCCAGGGCACCAGGCACAGCTCAGCCAGGGGATCATGTACACACTGCATTCACTCTGTGTGTGTCTGAGCTCCATGTTCTGTAACAAAAAATATTGCTGGTGCTGGAATTTAATAGAATCCCAGCCTGGTTTGTGCTGGAAGGGACCTTAAAGCTCCTCCAGCTCCAACCCCTGCCACAGGCAGGGACACCTTCCACTGGAGCAGCTTGCTCCAAGCCCCTGTGTCCAACCTGGCCTTGAACACTGCCAGGGATGGGGCAGCCACAGCTTCTCTGGGCACCCTGTGCCAGCGCCTCAGCACCCTCACAGGGAAGAACTTCTTCCTTATCGCTCATCTCAATCTCCCCTCTGGCAGGGTAAAGCCATTCCCCATTGGCCTGTCCCTACAGCTCTCTCTTATAATACTGTCTATCTGGTCCTGTGTGTTCTATTTCTGTGAAAAACTAGCTTTCCACCAGCAGAGCAGAGATTCTGGTACTTTGCTGCAGGTGGATGTGCCCCAGGAAGCTCCTTCTGCAGCCCCCTTGGAGGAAAACAGCATTTGGTTTTGAATGCATGTGATCAACAACTGCGACAGTCTGGATCTTGGGAATTGTTCCATTTCTTCATCCTGACATGTGATTCTTGCAGCGTGTTGTGGATTCTCTTTAATGTTTTGCCTGTGTACTCTTTCAGGTAGAGGCATTAACCAATCAACCCAGAGCCACCACGGTACACGCCGTCAGAGATTCTGAACTTGCCAAACTCCCTGAGGGAGCACTGGTATCGATCAAGCGCAAATTCCCCCAGGTAAGGAAATGAAAACTCATTTCTGTCTGTCTCAAATGATGTCTAAGGAGCTAAAACTCTCCATTAGCACCAAGTCCTTTGAGCTTTTGATATGTTGATGTATACTGAGAAACATCTGGTTTTCTTTGTCTGCCTGATCTGATCTATACCAGACTTTCATCAGTTTCTCTTACTTCAGCATGCTTTATTGCAGGGCTGTTTTGTGTGTCTGGCAGGAGCTCATGTAAATGCAGGCCATGCTTATTTTGCAAAGTGGAAATCACTTAGTGCTATTGATACTAAATGGAGTTTGACTTCTAAAATCACTTTAAAATGTTGTTACTCATTTGTCTTGCTCACCAGGACGTGGAACCCTGGAGTCTTGCTTACATGTTCCTTTATTCCCAGAGCATTGATATTTGGGGTTTGCTTTTCCCTTGCATTTTAGGCTGTCAGTCCTTATTCTGTGACCGCCAGATCTGTCTGTGTCTTGAAGACTGGGATTGCTCCCTGTGAATCCATCAACTCATCCGTCTCCTGTAATTCACTTGACATTATACCTCCCTCCTGCACAACTGGAGTCTGACGGACTCGAAATGTAATTCTTTTGTCCCTAAGTGCATCAGGGACATTATACTAAGCACTAAATCGTTGCATTAGCCTTAAAGGCAGCTTTTTAATGCTGTTACTTCAAATGATTTCTGATTTTTCTTTTTGCTGTCTTTAAGGCATATACTTTGCCACATGTCTTAAAAAGACCTGCGAAAGTAATAAACCAAGTTAAGATCCTTGCATAAATCCTGGCATCCTGCTGCTTTTCTAGGACACAGTAACTTTTAGTTACTATTTGTTAACTGTATAACATAAAGCCTCTATTCACACACTCTCCTGTTACAAAAGCTGTGGGGTTTTGTCTCTATGATTGCAGTAGGTGCTCACAAGTTATGTCAATGAAAAATAATCTTCCTGGTTTCTCTGTGAGCATTATTTTGGCTGAAGTGTTTCTGAACTTGTGGTGTGGGTTGTTGAGGCGCTTCTGTGCTCGGGGTCTGTCTTGAATAGTCCTCTGAGCCTCTTCTCTATTTAATGTAACAGGTTTCCTGCCCTGATTTAGGACCTGGTAGCAGTGTTCAACTTTTAGACACAAAGGGAGGAAGTTCTTCCCTGTGAGGGTGCTGAGGCGCTGGCACAGGGTGCCCAGAGAAGCTGTGGCTGCCCCATCCCTGCAGCGTTCAAGGCCAGGTTGGACACAGGGGCTTAGGCAAGCTCCTCCAGTGGAAGGTGTCCCTGCCTGTGGCAGGGGTTGGAGCTGGAGGAGCTTTAAGGTCCCTTCCAACACAAACCAGGCTGGGATTCTGCAATTCTTTAACTAAGCTGATCAGAAGATGCTTTGAGGGCTGGAGCACCTCCTCTGCTATGGAGACAGGCTGAGAAAGGCTGGAAAATACACTGCATATATATAAATTTTTATATATATATTTATATACATATCACCATATATATATGTGTGGCAGCACATATGAAGGAAGAGGCAGTCCAAGAGAAGAGAGTCTAGAGCACACAGAAGGTGGCTGGTTGGTGTTTAGAAAAGTCACCTATAAAGGCAAAGAGATGGTGGAAGGTTAAGGGAAGCCATGGCAGCTCTTTTCAAATGGATAGCTGTTCCCTGATAGAAGGGCACGAGCTACTCACGATATTGGATAGAGCAAATGGTGGGGTACTGAAATTGCAGTGGCTGGGTATTGAGGAAAAGCTGATTGTGCTCTCTAGAAAGGCTGAAAAAATGTTACTTGGTTTTATAACCTCTTAAAAAGCTATGCCTGAGGTAGTGCTAAGTGCTGAGCCGGTGGATGTGCCAAGTGAATTCTCTCTGTCTGCTTTTCTCTCCTGTTATTCTAGTGGAATGATTTACACACAGGATTTATGATGCTGTTTTCCTCATCCACCCGGAAGTACTGCGGCAATGAAGGGATAGCTGGTGCAGGAGTTTGAAACAACTGGCAAAGTAGCAGAAGCTTGTTTGTGCTCCAGCAGCGGGATGGAGGGTTTCCTTCTCAGTCCTCTGCACATCAGAAAAGCATCTTTTATAGAATCCCAGCCTGGTTTATGCTGGAAGGGACCTTAAAGCTCCTCCAGCTCCAACCCCTGCCATGGGCAGGGACACCTTCCACTAGAGCAGCTTGCTCCAAACCCCTGTGTCCAACCTGGCCTTGAACACTGCCAGGGATGGGGCAGCCACAGCTTCTCTGGGCACCCTGTGCCAGCGCCTCAGCACCCTCCCAGGGAAGAGCTTCTGCCTAAGAGCTCATCTCAGTCTCCCCTCTGGCAGGTTAAAGCCATTCCCCTTGGCCTGTCCCTGTAGGCCCTTGTCCAAAGCCCCTCTCCAGGTTTCCTGCAGCCCCTTTAGGCACTGGAGCTGCTCTAAGGTCTCCCCTTCAGGAGCCTTCTCTTCTCCAGGCTGAACAAGCCCAAGTCTCTCTGCCTGTCTTCACATGGCATCCAGGCATTCCCTATTGAAAATGGTTCACAATGCAAAACTTCCTTGTTTTCTCCAGGCTCAGCTCCTGCCTGAGGGCCCAGCTCTCCAGCGCAACTGTCAGGGCACGCAGCCAGTGAGAGCATTTGCTACTCCGACAGCCTCTCTGCTTGCTTCTGGTGCTGCTTGAAGCTTTTCAGTGTTGCAGGAGTGGAAGGGAATTGATTCTTTCTATTTTCATCACTGCCTTCAGTTCTGGAAAGTAGGACAGAGAAGCAGCTCACGATTTTTGGCACCTCAAAGCAGCTTCGAAGCAGTAGCGAGAGCGCAGCATTTGTGAACAGATTATAGAGATGTTCTAACAGCAGCATGTAACTTGGATCACATTTCCTAGATTAGCTTTGCCTCTACCAAGCTGAGATTGTTTTTATCATTCGAACTTGAAACCTGCTGTAACTGATGAAAATTGCACTGGGAAATTGCTTAGGAGCTGGGGGTGGGGGAGCTGTGAGACAGCCTTCTGCATGCTAGAAAATACAAAGGTTTTCTGCATCTTCCTTTTAATTCCCTATGCCTGCCCTTGGGGTTTCAATACATGCACAACCCAGCACCCATCCTGAACAGTGAGTCCTGCTACCTTTGTGTGCTTTCCTGAGGTGCATGGAGCCTTCCCTGGGGTTACCTGTCTCTCAAAGCACGCTCTGTTATGTGCCCTCTATTCAAAACGCTTTCTTCTGCGTTGGGTGTACTGTGCATCACGTTATTGCAGCTTGGTGTAGCACTGGAATAGGTCAGGAGAGGTCATGCTTCTAGGTTTTTCTGTATTTGTTCTCATGGTCCATTCAAATCAGTTTTTTCTTGACTGTAGAAGTGGATGTGAAAATTTGGGAAGAAAAATGTTCTTTGGGAGCATGGTCACCGCCTGTAGCTGCCCAACGCGAGGCAGGCAGGAGCGAGGGCTGAATCACCGCAGCGATGTGACAATGCCGTTTTTCTTCAAGACACAATTGATCACAAGTGTTAGAAGCTCAAAGAGCCCCAGGGTAAAGCTTCAGTTCTCCTGTGTGCTGCAGCAGCATTTGAAAGGTGCCAGAAATGGTTGTGAGTGAGCCTCGAACATTTGCTTTGTCACAGCGGTTCTCCAACTGTCAGAAGTTTTCATGGGAGACCCCTTGCTAAGCTCCCTGATTGTGTGACAAGCGGAGTGTTTAGCAGAGCTGGGGCAGTGGAAGGCTTCAGTAATGCCTTGATTTTATTCAAGTTGAGGATCTAATTTACCGCTCCTCCTCCCTTGTCCCTCATGAAGAAAAGAAGCTTAAGAAAGCTGGTAAAGAATAATGTCGGCTCCTGGCAAGAGCTCTGCAGAAATGAACCTGCTATTATGTGGCTTTGTATAGGTGAATTGTTCTTATTACTGTTTTACCCCAATTGCATTTACTTTGTAGAACAGAAAGCCCTTGGAAGCCCTGATTTCCATGCTAGCTTATTCACATTGGATCTCCGTGGTAGAAAGCACTTTTACATGTCCTTTAACAAAATCACATAAGTTAAAGTCTATGATACCCTGTTGTGAAGGCGCCAGTAAATTGTTATTTGACATATTTAATTTAAAGGCGGCTGCTGGATGACTGGTTTGAATTTTAAAGGCTTAACTGTTAAGAACCTTATATTTAAAAATCACAGTCACCTGAGAAAGTCTTTAGCTCACCTGTGAGCCCTCTTGTTCACTGCGAGAATTGTAGAACCTCAGCCTGGTTTGTGTTGAAAGGGACCTTAAAGCTCATCCAGTCCCAACCCCTGCCATGGGCAGGGACACCTTCCACTAGAGCAGCTTGCTCCAAGCCCCTGTGTCCAACCTGGCCTTCAACACTGCCAGGGATGGGGCAGCCACAGCTTCTCTGGGCACCCTGTGCCAGCGCCTCAGCACCCTCCCAGGGAACAGCTTCTGCCTAAGAGCTCATCTCAGTCTCCCCTCTGGCAGGTTAAAGCCATTCCCCTTGGCCTGTCCCTCCATCCCTTGTCCAAAGCCCCTCTCCAGGTTTCCTGCAGCCCCTTTAGGCACTGGAGCTGCTCTAAGGTCTCCCCTTCAGGAGCCTTCTCTTCTCCAGGCTGAACCAGCCCAGCTCTCTCAGGCTGTTGTGCACTACACAGCACCTTTAACCTTGATTAGTTGTTACTGTGAATTTAGATGTTTGTGTGGATTTTGTGTCAATTTTCCATGGTTTCCCTAAATCAGTTTTGTTAGGAAAGATGGGAAAAAGCTTTGCTTGTTCCCACTGTTATCTATTAGGAGAGGGTCTGTTTGCCAGGCAATCCCTACTGTTCACACACTGAAAGAAATTTCCATAGGGAAGTATTTTAAGCTGAATTCTCATGAAAATCCTTTTCAAAAGGGCTTATTGTAAAGCAACTCTTAAGTTTCACAGTTGAATAGGAACAAAAAGCTTTAACTCAAACCCAGCCATGGAAGATTAGCTGGGTGTGGATAGTAGGTAGAAATATTTAAAGGGATTATAGGAAGTAGAATGCTGTAGTGTGACTGTATCCACTTGGTGTAGAAAATGGATTAGCTGTGAAGCAAGCGGTGCTCAGGAGGGTCCCCAAGACCCGTGATGGATGGAGCAGTGTCTGCACCAGCACTGGCAGATGATGGGGAGCTCTAATTCTGCGTGGCCTCCTCCACCAAGGTCATTTGTTTTGGAACTGGAATTAGTCATCCTAAAGAGGCAAATACGGTCCCCTTGGGAATGGGAAGTTCACTCCTTGCCCTGCAATGCAGAGGCTGCAAGTTGGTTGAGTAATTTAATGTTAGTTAAGCAGAGGGAGAATTAATGGTTTCCTGGAGCCTTCTCTGTAGCTAATGCCAGAACAGACATTCCCATTCAATACGGGGGAGCTGGGGGGATTGGAGGCTGCTAAGAGAGCTCAAGTGGGTCTTACTGGGGATGGAGCTGATTCAGAAACAGTCAACATGTTTCTAGGTACATGGTAAGCTGGGTCAGGGGGGTGGAATTGTGATGAATAAAGTGCTCTCTATTGCCATTTGGGAAAGAAAAATACTCTTTATCCTGTTTTGCCCTGCACAAGAGTGTTCTGGTGATTCAATCTGGAAAGGTGAGGAGGTGGGAGGGTGAACATTTAATTTCCTTTGTCTACCTGGAGAGGGGCTTTGGCCAAGGGCCTGTAGGGACAGGCCAAGGGGAATGGCTTTAACCTGGCAGAGGGAAGACTGAGATGAGCTCTTAGGCAGAAGCTGTTCCCTGGGAGGGTGCTGAGGCGCTGGCACAGGGTGCCCAGAGAAGCTGTGGCTGCCCCCTTGCTGGCAGTGTTGAAGGCCAGGTTGGACGCAGGGGCTTGGAGCAAGCTGCTCTAGTGGAAGGTGTCCCTGCCCGTGGCAGGGGTTGGAGCTGCATGAGCTTTAAGGTTCCTTCCAGCCCAAACCAGTCTGGGATTCTATGTTTCTATATAGATTTTTCCCTCAGAAGGATGGACAAGCCTCTTTCCAAGGGAAACCTTGCCCTCTTGTGAAAGGAATCTGGCGTATTAACAGCACTCCGAGGAAATTTCAGTTCAGTTGTTAGCTCTGGTCTCAGGCGCTGTTCTTCGGCGTTGCCATGACTGCAGCAGTGACTCATCCCGTTGTGGTTGGTGACTTGCTTGTCTTACAAAGTCACCAGGGAAATAATTGCTCCATATCTTACATAGCAAGGCTGCAAGGTCTGCTCCAGCAAACAGGCAAAGAATATTTCCCGGCAATAGGAGCAGCTGGCTGGAAAATGAGACCAATAGGTTTTATTCTAAGTTCCATCGTTAACCTTGGACATTTTCTTTAATGGAGCTGGAGCTCTCCTGAGCTTTCTGTAAAGCAGAAACAGTGCTAAATACAGGAGATGGTTTTAGTGAGTAATTAAAATTCTGGTGTTTAAAGTGGCTCAGAAGTGTAAGATGTTCATCACACCTTCCAAATCTGCTGATGGGGAGTGCAGGTTGTGCAGATACGGGTTTTTGGGTGAATGCATGTGAGCTGGATGCTCCGGAATGCTCTCAGGAGGCACGTGGTCTCCTTAGGAAGGACAGTTGGTCTCTTTTATTAAGAATTCCCTCTTTCCCTCCCTGCTCCCCATAGTTGGGTCAGTTTTCCATAGCTACACTCAGTGCTGTTTATTGAATGTCAGAACTGCAGCTCTTGCTGTTGCTGAAGTGATAACGAGTCTGCTGGGTGATCATCAGCTCTTGTTAGGTTTTGGACAAATGGAAGCAGTTTAGATGCTGTCTGGGATTCCAGAATAAGGGAGGAGCTGGGAAAGCATTGCTGCTCTCAGTGCAGTGAGTATGGACAGGATGTGTGTGTGCCACTGGGGCAAATAAGAGGAACTTTAAAGATGGTGACCTTGGACCACTCTGGAGATGGATCCCTGCCCATGGCACAGGGGTGGGACTGGATGCTCTTAAGGTCCTTTGCAACCCTAAACATTCTCTGATTCTATGGTTGATGTGGTGTCTTCAGGACAGTGCAGTTATGGCTGTGGGACAGAGATTACTGGAGTAAGTGTCTAGCTCTTACTCCTTGCTCTGCTCAAAGTCACCCTGTGTTAGAAGCTGCCTGTTTGCTCTGCTCCCTGCCTCCTACAGATGCTTAATAAATCTTGGTGCTTATTAAAGCGATGAGTTGCACAGTCTGGGGCCATTTATTTCATTGCATTTTCAAAGCAGGCTATACTGATGGACATGCTGACCTGGCTTAATGCTTACATGGCCTTTTACTTGAAAGATGCACCCTGAAGTGCCTGTTCCTGTGGGAACAATGCATCTGTCTTTGTCCAAAGTCTAAGGTAGCCGTTTCTTGCTTCTTATTGAGCTTTGGAAGAGTCTGGGGAACATTTCTTGTGTTGGTTTTGGGGGTATTTTATGTCCTCCTGAAGATTGGAGTTATTTTGACCTTGAATTATTTATTAGGGAGACAGTGTCTAATGATTGCTCTGTTAATTCTTAATGCATTTAAATATCTCTTTTCCTTGTTTGGTAAAACACTTGCACAGAGCTTTGCGGAATGAATGACGCATTCCCCATGTCTGTCACTCCTTGGCATTGCAATTATTAGTCTTTGGCTACAGCACTTGTTGGGATTATTGATTGTTGGGGATGAGCTGGTCAGCTCTCAGGCGTGCTGGGCTAGTTGAGTATTGGTTTATATCCATGTGAGTCCTGTTGGAAAAAAAACTGGGAAAAAAATATGTCCCTAAAAAGGCGTCAGAGAAACGTGACTTGAGGGGAGAGCAGTTTGTTAGGTGCTTTGTTCTGATTCTGCAGACAGTGTGTCTGTATCCCTTGTATTCAAGATACCTTGTATTGATTACTGTAAATATGGACTAATTCCTAAAGGCCAGGTGGAAGCAGGATTGTGGGGGAGATCCTATGGCTTCGAGGCTTTTTGGGCCCTTAGTACCAACAGACAGCGGAGGTGGCAACAGCCACCCAGGAATGAGAGTGCCCCAGAGGTGCCAGTGCCCTGCAGGGAGAAACGAGAAGAGCTGGAAATGCAGCTGGATGTCTTTGGAAAAGTAGTTGGATTTTTTCATCTCTGCTGCTCTCTGGGGAGACGCCCCCTGAGCCCTGATCGAGCTCTGGGCAGCAGCACAAGAGGGACATGGAGCTGTTGGAGTGAGTCCAGAGGAGGCCACGGAGCTGCTGCAAGGGCTGGAACAGCTCTGCTCTGGAGCCAGGCTGAGAGAGCTGGGCTGGGGCAGCCTGGAGAAGAGAAGGCTCCTGAAGGGGAGACCTTAGAGCAGCTCCAGTGCCTAAAGGGGCTGCAGGAAACCTGGAGAGGGGCTTTGGACAAGGGATGTAGGGACAGGACAGGGGAATGGCTTTAACCTGCCAGAGGGGAGACTGAGATGAGCTCTTAGGCAGAAGCTGTTCCCTGTGAGGGTGCTGAGGCGCTGGCACAGGGTGCCCAGAGAAGCTGTGGCTGCCCCATCCCTGGCAGTGTTGAAGGCCAGGTTGGACACAGGGGCTTGGAGCAAGCTGCTCTAGTGGAAGGTGTCCCTGCCTGTGGCAGGGGTTGGAGCTGGATGAGCTTTAAGTTTCCTTCCAGCACAAACCAGGCTGGGATTCTATGATTTTCTTTTGTTCTCCAAAATAAGATGAACAGTGTCTGTTTGGGGTTCACTTTGTTTTCTTGTTCTTCCAGATTAGACTAAAATAAGGTAAAAGAAATCCAGACAAATGATCAGTCACCATATGTTCCAGCCAACGAAGAAGCCCTGCTTATAAACCCTGTCTCTGTACAGTTTAACTTGATATGATGTCTTACAAGAGGTTGAAATGATCCGTTTAGATGCACTATTTTTAGTACATTCTGCCTGAATGTTTGTTTCTCTTCTTTCCTTCTCTCCCATTGCTAGGTTGTGACTAGACTTATTCACTTGCTGGGCGAGAAGATTCTTGGCAGCCTTCAGCAGGGAGGTAAGACTCATTCCTGGACTACTCCATTGATGCTGATGCTTCCTGAGAGCTGGATTTATACCCTCAAATCTGGAACCAGAAAAGCACATCCTTGAAATGAGAATTTGTCTCTAAATATTTTAGCTGTTGTCACAAGTGAATGGTGATTTTATTATATATATGTGCACAATTTCTTTTGGCAGAGCATAGGTAATTCAGTGTGGGAATGGGTTGATTTGCAATTAAGATAGAAAAGGAGTGCTGCTTGTGTGCACTGAAATTTCTTTGAGTTTCTTGTGAGAAGAGCTCCAAGGGAGCATTGGAAATAGCAGCTGTAATAGACTTGAATCAGGCAGTCTGAGTGGCAGCTCCTGGAGACTGACTTAATCTGTCTGTATTTGCGTTATGTTGCTGTATTAATTGAGAGGAAATGGTGCTATGGGTTGGTTCTTAAGCTTTTTGTATGTGGCACAGGCAAAACAAAGTGTATTTACTGATACAAGTGAGTAGGAGGAAATGTTCAAGGTGCAATGGTTTGAAACTGAAACAGGGGCAGTTCAGGTTAGATAAAAGGAAGAAGCTGCTTTGCTGTGGAACAGGATGTCCAGAGAAGTAGAGAATGCCCCATCCTTGGCAGTGTTCAAGGCCAGGTTGGACAGAGTCTTGGGCAACATAGTGTAGTGTGATGTGTCCCTGCCCATGGCAGGGGGTTGAAACTGGATGAGCGTTTAATGTCCCTTCCAGCACAAACCAGTCTGGGATACTTCAGATGTTGCCACAGCTTCTCTGGGCCCCCTGTGCCAGCGCCTCAGCACCCTCACAGGGAACAGCTTCTGCCTAAGAACTCATCCCCGTCTCCCCTCTGGCAGGTTAAAGCCATTCCCCCTGGCCTGTCACTACCTGCCCTTGTACAAAGTGCCTTGCAAAAGTGCCTATTTGTCTTAACATGTCAGGTAAATGTGCATCACATTTAAAAAACAATTTTACTATTGCCAAAATTCCATGGCAGCAGCCAAAAATGACAGAAATTGATCTTCATCTTCTTAAGAAGGAGATCTGTGGGAACCCTTTTATGTGCCCTGGAGGATGTCACATTTCTCTTGGGTTAAGCAATTCTCTGCCACTTTCCCTGCTACCTGGCAGTTGAAAACCATAAAGTGACACTGAAGTGGCACATAGCTCCTGGGTTGGCTGATGGCAAGTCTTTTCTTTCCGAACAGGTCATCCCCTTGGATATCACAGCTCGGGCAGCAAGTGGGATGCTGGGAATCCTGCCAGCAATCTCTCCACAGTGGCAATTATGCCGGTGTCTGAAGAGGTGCCGCTGACAGCTTTTACTCTGGAGCTCAAGCATGCTCTCAGTGCTGTGGGTAAGAGGTGTTCATGTGTTACTGCATCACGGGGAAGGAATGCTGTTTGCATTTGTGGAGAGGTATGGCCAGATACCTGGCATCAGCCGGAGGTGGATACATGCTGCTTTGGGGTGTAGGGATAGAGCAGTGCTTAGGATCAGCCTTTTTCATGACCTCTTGCTTCACTGTTCCCACCCCTAACGTACATTTAATTTCAGTGGGAAACTTTGTGGCCTTAATGACTCAGAAATGTTAACCACTCTGTGTGGCCTCTCACCTTGGCTTCAGTGGACAAAGCCCCCACCAGTGCACTGTGCCCACAGGGCCTCTCTGCGAGTCCAGTTCTCTCCATCTCATCTCTGAGAGCTTTTCAGGCTTCCTCAGTTGTACAGCTTCATCTGCCAAAGGATCTCATATGCACTTTTCTTCTGTTGAGGTAGTGCAGTGAGTGGTAAGCATAAGACTTCATGGAAGAGGCTTGTGGAGGAGATCCAGGCTGGCACTGGAAGTTCCAACTTTAGTCTCAGATCATTGTCCAATTTGTTGCCAGCTTGTTTGTCTCTCCTGTGCTCGCAAACCCATGTATTCAGCTCACAGCTGAGTCATTAATTGCTTTACCCATTGGTGCAGTTGTGTCTGCAAGTTCCAGTTGCTCACAGACCCCTGTATTTAATTCACAATTCAGTTCATGCTCAGTACTACAGTTTGACATTTCTTGAACATCCTTTTCTCATCCTCAGACACTATCACACATTTCTTGAGTAAATCTGCTGTAATCCTTTGATGAATTGTTAGTCTGCTATCTCATGGCTTTTGATTTTGAAAAGTGCAGGTTATACGATGCTTGAGGTACAACCGCTCACATTTATTGGTTATTGCCTTTTTGACCTCAAGGGTATCTGGAGCTGGCACTTACTATTCTGCTATAAAAAATCTATTAGGTGAGCAGGCAGAGGAAAAAGCCGTTGTTGCTTAATCCCTTTAACCTTTGAAATGTGAATTTGTGTGCAGCTTATGGTGGAGTCACAGTGAGAACTGATTTGTGGGTGGTTGAAGATTCCTCTTACTTGAGATGCTCCATCCCTAATGGAGCACAGCTCCCAGCTATACTGCTAATGGGTACTTCTTATGGATCAGTGCCAGCTTGTTTTGACGTGTGACAGCACTCGGAGCCTGTAAATAAAACAAACAGACATTTAAGTAGGTAGATGGACTATTTGGGAATAAAAATAACCTCTCCAGTTGAAAGCGACTGGAATGAGGGGGTTTGTGATGATCACTTCACCTTTCTTCGGTCACCCTTTTCTCCTTCTCTTTTCCTAAACTGATGTCTGTGTGGTGCTCAGCAGCTGTAGATGGTACTGCACAACCTCGGCCTGTGAAGTTCTTGCCAAAATGGAGCAATGGGAATAGAAAAGTGTTGTGTGCAAACACAGCTAGCCATGTGGCTCCCAGCACAGCCAGCAGAGCAAGCCCGCCAGCCTTTAGAACCTCTGCTCACTGGGACAGTCCATCAGCAATGCTCTGGGACAGTGGTGAACCTTCTGCCAGTGCTTCACTGCGAGGGGCTTGCTGTATGCTAGTTATTTCTTTCTCAGCAGCAGCAAGCTCTGCTTGCTTTTTAACCTTTTCTGTTTCCTCCTTTTCTCCTCTTGTGTTTTCTTCTATCCCTGCCCAGAGAAGCTGTGGCTGCCCCATCCCTGGCAGTGCTCAAGGCCAGGTTGGATGGGGCATGGAGCAAGCTGCTCTAGTGGAAGGTGACCCTGCGTGTGGCAGGGGCTTGGAACTGGATGAGCCTTAAGGTCCCTTCCAACCCAAACCACTTTGGGATTCTATGATTATTATTCTTCCTATTAATCCTGGTAGAGCTGAGTGCATCTTTGATTAAAAAGCTCTTCTGCAGTATTCAGGTTTTTAAGAAGTATTTGCCTAACTATTTTTTTCTTTTTCTGGGGCCAGCTCAGAGATACCATGTGGCTTTGAATGCTGGTTCTATGTGGGAGCCCTCTGATCATATATAATTTCAAACCAACGTAGGGAGGAATTCAAATCCAACATATGTGTCTCTCCTTCCTTTCTGCCCTTTAAATATAAGCTTTCTTTCCATTTCTAAAAATGTAAAGTGTATTGGAAAGCTCACTGAAATATCTGCTAATACTTTAGAGGAGTTTTGAATTGTGCTTCTGCATGGTTTTCCCTTCTTTACACACAGATCAGACTTAAGTGTTAAGTGTTTAATGTGGTGCCTTGACCCTGGCACAACTGAGTATTTCATGCTGGGAAATCAAACTCATTTATCAGTTCTGTCTCTGCCACATGATTTTAGAGACTTCTATTAGGCCAAATGTAAATTCTCTTTTGATGAAGTCCAGGCAAGGAAGTTGCTGTGCTGAAATCTTCCCTCAGTGCATTCTGGACTGGATGTATCTTGTGCCAGTATTTTTTCCAGGTGAGGTGGGTTTCATGAGCAAGCTGCTCTAGTGGAAGGTGTCCCTGCCTGTGGCAGGGGGTTGGAACTGAATGAGCTTTAAGATACCTTCCACCCAAACCATTCTATGATGCTATGATTTGCAATGATTTCTAAGCATCAGAGATCACGCCTTGACCTCTGGGCCTCTGATTTCTCTAGGCAACTTTCCGACTATCTTTTATAAGATTTAGAACTAGGGTATCTGTATTCCCACTCCTGCATATCTTATGAAATTGATGTGGAGAACAGTTACCAAAGTGAGAACCATGCTCACCTTTGGAAAGAAAAGGGAGAGTTTTGTCTCTTCCGTGTGATGCTTGTGTCTCCTCACCGGGACACTTTGAGCCTGGGAGCCTTGCTGAAGGGTTTCTCAGCCATTCCTCAAGTGCCTTTTAAAACAGAAAATGAGCTAGTCCTCAGACATTTGCCAGCATTTTGTTCTCCTCAGTTCTCCTTCATGGCATTGTAGTTCTGTACTGAAGAGCAGATGATTCTGGAGTACCAGTTTAGATGCTCCGTGAGGTTTCCCCATGAATCATGATCCTCTGTGCCTGGGGGTAAGACTGCTGCTGTGTGGTTTTCTCACCTGAAGCACATCAAGACCCAGAATTCAGAATCCCAACAAGGTCACAGCATGAAAAGGTCCCTCAGGGGTTGTTAAAAGTCACCACCTCTGGCTTGAGAATCTCATGTACTGCCTCTCATGAAATTGCTGGCGGCTGGGAGAATGTCATTAGGTTTTCCTTGCTCTAATACTCCTCCCCAGCAATCTGCTGCTGAGTACAGTCACAGACACACTATTAAACTTAGACAAATATTTAATGTTACCTCATATCACCTCTGCTGTGTTTTTAACTTTGAGCTTATCACCCTATGTCTAAGGCTACTGAAAAAGAACAGAGGAGAGTAGGTGGCTGCTGGAGGAGGGAGGGGTCATAGAACCGCTGCCTGATTTGTGTTGGAAGGGACCTTAAAGCTCATCCAGCCCCAAACCCCTGCCACAGGCAGGGACACCTTCCACTAGAGCAGCTTCCTCCAAGCCCCATCCAATCTGGCCTATCATGTAGATGTTTTCATGACTCCAGCAGCAGCTGTAAATGGCCTGTGGGGCTAATGGCAGGAATGGGAAGAGCATCACTAGATGATGATCTGTAACTATAATAATGCAAGTTTAGGAGGCACTAACTTAACTAACTAACATTCTTTTGGGTGCTCCTGCCTGCTGGTGTGGCTGTTCAAGGAGGATGTACTGGAGAAGGAGAGCTTTTTATTACTTTGTTGCTCTCTGCAGTTTAGTTTAAATAACACTTTTGGTCATTCTGGTCTATGAGAGCACATATGTTGTTGTTCTTGATCCCATTAATGGAGGGTTATTTAATGGTTTGTTAATTGGGAGCTTGCTAGAAATTGGGAGTGGAGAGCAGATGGTTGTTATTTCTGAAACAAACCAGAGTGGGTTCAGTTGGAAGCATCCATGTGGTCTCTGCTGGGGATGAACAAGGGTCTGGGCACCTCTGTCCCATGTGTCACTGTGCAGGGGGATGCCTTGCAGGCTTAGACCTTAGAGCAGCTCCAGTGCCTAAAGGGGCTCCAGGAAACCTGGAGAGAGGCTTTGGCCAAGGGCCTGTAGGGACCGGCCAAAGGGAATGGCTTTAACCTGCCAGAGGGGAGACTGAGATGAGCTCTTAGGCAGAAGCTGTTCCCTGTGAGGGTGCTGAGGTGCTGGCACAGGGTGCCCAGAGAAGTTGTGGCTGCCCCATCCCTGGTAGTGCTCAAGGCCAGGTTGGACACAGGGGCTTGGAGCAAGCTGCTCTAGTGGAAGGTGTCCCTGCCAGTGGCAGGGGTTGGAGCTGGATGAGCTTTAAGGTCCCTTCCAGCCCAAACCAGTCTGGGATTCTATGATATGCTCATCCAAGGCTTTTTTCATGCTTGATGGGGATGTGTTGTCCCCATTCAGGTCATCTGTGGGTGACATAGCCATCACCTTGACTAACACAGAGATGCACCTTTTCTCTACAAGCCTGCCTGTCTCCTGTACAGAAGGTTCTGGCTGGCAGGGTGTCTGGGTTGATGGTTACTCTGTAGGGCATGGGCCTGCATGTCAGAGCTGCGTGGTGCCCTCCCACCTCCTCCTGATGTTCTTGGATCTTGGTGACCTGGTGCAGGGAGGTAGCAGGCAAGCGCAGGTGCGGCATTATGCTTCCTCCTCAGTGTTTGTCTCTCCTGATGTTTTTATTGCATTCCTTGGTTCATTTTGCATTGCTGCTGTTCATCTTTGTTGCTGAACTTCCACCACTGTTATAAGGCTTCATACGTCCTTATAATGGAAGAAAATTTGGTCAGTATATCACTTTTGTTTTGCTAAGAACTTTGGCACATTAAAGAACACAAATGGTAACTCTGCTGTTGAATGCTTTTTCGGGATTGACCTGCCCTCTCTCCCTTGCTGTCTTCATCATGTGCAATGCCGTCAGTATTTCTTCTGGAAGACCTCTTTCAGTCCTGTTATGCTATCCAGCACTGTGCTAGACCAGCTGTTGCGAGGCTGAATGGTGAATCAGATCAAAGGATCTCCCCGTGTTAAAAAAGAGGTGGTAAAAGCCCCACAAGAGTTGGGTCTCAGAATCCCAGCCTGGTTTGTGTTGAAGGGACCTTAAAGCTCATCCAGTTCCAACCCCTGCCATGGGCAGGGACCCCTTCCACTGGAGCAGCTTTCTCGAAGCCCCTGTGTCCAACCTGGCCTTGAAGAAGCTTCCTGCAGAAGGATGGCTCAGTGAGCACCAGGGAGGAGCAGCACAGGTGCAGGAGTGAAGGGCAGGTTAAACCAGTTCTGCTCTTGAAGTGTGTATGAACTAATTCTGTCTACTTGGAACTTGGTGCTTTCATAGGAACCAGCTCCCAGAAACTGTACTGGAGGATGAGGAAGTTCATTTCTCCTCTCAGGTCATCCTCCTTTCTGTGCTTTCTTACCAGCTTTTACTTGGTACCCCTTGGTCTTCACTTATGGATATTTTTGTGCCTATTTGTTTGCTCTTTCTTCCTCATCAGTGTCACAAAGAACAAACGTGATTTGGATGTTGGAAAGTACAAGATGATACATCATACTTCTGAGTGTTTTCAAGTCTAACCCTGGACTGTGTTAAAGCAGACTGAAGTCATTGCAGGAGGAACTGAGCATCGTGAGGTGGCCCAGAGTTCATGGTGCTCAGCTCTAGGTGCTGGACTTGCAGCTTTTCTTTATGGAGCAGAGAAGCGTGAAATTGCAAGCTCACCATGTTGTTCCTTCATGGTTCCTTGATTTTTACCAAACACATTGAACTTGCTGTTTCATTAGTGCCTTGAGAGACCTCATGTAATGAAGTGTTTTGTTATTTGGAACATAAATCTCACTTCTTTTTTAATGAAAATCTGAAGGATTGCACAATGAAAGCATGAATACAAAGCAACTGCTCCTTCCTGCTTTGTAAATGTGAATTTCTCTCTCAGTATGAGACAGATAATGTTTCCTTTAGGTGCAAGGTTAATCTCTTCAGGTTTCTTTCCTTTGCTTTTTAATTCAGCTGCAGTTGTTCTGCAACCTCCACCACATGTAGCACGTGGTGCTGCTGCTGAAACAGGATTGTTAATAAGGAAAATCAAGTGAAGTGCTTGCAGGAAAGTTGATGTGCCCCCAAATCCATTCTGGCTGTAATGTGGTTGCCAGGCCTGTCCCTCTGCCTGTCTTTGGAGTGGAAGTCATGTGGGTCAGTGTGGGCCTCACAGATTTGGGAGTCTCTCTCCTTGGGGTCCATGGTGGCACAGGCTCCTGTTGGCCTATTGATTAGGTAGCACTACTCTAAAGAGCTTTAGGATTTACCTGGG
This sequence comes from Ara ararauna, assembly GCA_028858755.1. Lineage (NCBI taxonomy): Eukaryota > Metazoa > Chordata > Aves > Psittaciformes > Psittacidae > Ara > Ara ararauna. The sequence goes on from CM054384.1 coordinate 15,425,957, forward strand.
GAGCTGGTTCAGTGCAGGATGAGCAAATGATGTATTTCAGTATGTCAATGCAATAGCTTTTCTGTTTGAAACCAGATTCCTGGTCTTTCTGGGGCTGCAAAAGATCTGTGATGTTCGGAATGTTGTGCTGGTGCAAATGCAGCTGCAGTTAAAACCCTCATCCTATGTGACACAACGAATGTAATAGAAGAGAGCTTGTAGGTTATGACTAATGCAGTAACAGGGCTCTGGGAATATGGAGAATGGGAAGACGTTACTATAGATAAATGAGCAAGGTTTTTGTGAAGGCTTCGTGCTGGCTCTTTCTTCTCTGCTCATTGCACCGATCCATCATGATCCTCCAAGCAAGCTCACAGAACTGCATTTGCTAGAGCTGCATTTCCACAGTATGGTTTGTCAGGAGCTCTAGGGCAGTTCATACCCGAAATTTCTTGTTCTTCCAGGTCCTGCTTTGCTGCTCACCAGTGATAACATCAAACAGCGACTTGGTGCTGCTGCACTGGACAGGTACTGGCCCTCACTGATATCTATGAACAAATCATAGAGTAAGAATGGGTTGGGTTGGAAGGAACATCTTCCACTAGAGCAGGTTGCTCCGAGCCTTGTCTAGCCTGGCCTTGAACACTGCTAGGGATGGAGTATATAGACAGTGCTTGGGGATAAAATCCTGTGTTCCAACCTAGGTTATGCTTTCTCATCAAGGGGGGGTTTGAGACAACAGTGTTTCAGGAGGATTTGGTTCAAATGCAGGTGTTTTTTTCCCATAACTACTTTCTCACTTGTGAGATGGGAAAAGTTGATTTGCTCCAGGTGGGTATTGTGTTCTCAGTCTTAGAGGTTCCATGGAAGTCTTGTTGAAGTTAGGCATAACTGGAGTCTCTTTCCTCTGTCTCTTTCTCTATATAATGTATAAATAATGGAGAAATACAGGAAGGAGGAGCCTGGAAATGTGAGCAGATAAGGTTTTTAGACTGTATGAGCAAAAGATACAGTTCTCTGATGCCCTTAATAGTTTCTGCTTGACATGTAAGATTTCTCCCTAGCCTATTAGGGGCTGTGGTGTAAAACCATCTGAAATTTGCTGTCTGTTTTCACTCTCTTCTGTCCCCAGTATCCATGAATACAGACTAACCAGCTGGCTGGGACAACAGGAGGACATCCACCGCATTGTGCTCTACCAGGCAGACAGCACCCTCACACCCTGGACCCAGCGCTGCATCCGGCAGGCTGACTGCATCCTGATTGTGGGGCTGGGAGACCAGGAGCCGACTGTTGGAGAGGTGTGGAACCAGCTGCTTCCCATCCTTGCAGTGTCCATCATCATAGAATCCCAGCGTGGTTTATGTTGGAAGGGACCTTATAGCTCATCCAGTTCCAACCCCTGCCACAGACAGGGACACCTTCCACTGGAGCAGCTTGCTCCAAGCCCCTGTGTCCAACCTGGCCTTGAACACTACCAGGGATGGGGCAGCCACAGCTTCTCTGGGCACCCTGTGCCAGCGCCTCAGCACCCTCCCAGGGAACAGCTTCTGCCTAAGAGCTCATCTCAGTCTCCCCTCTGGCAGGTTAAAGCCATTCCCTTGGCCTGTCCCTACATCCCTTGGCCAAAGCCCCTCTCCAGGTTTCCTGCAGCCCCTTTAGGCACTGGAGCTGCTCTAAGGTCTAAGCCTTCAGGAGCCTTCTCTTCTCCAGGCTGCCCCAGCCCAGCTCTCTCAGCCTGGCTCCAGAGCAGAGCTGCTCCAGCCCTCGCAGCATCTCTGTGGCTTCCTCTGGCCTTACTCCAGCAGCTCTGCATGCCTCTTGTGTTGTTGCCCCAGAGCTGGATCAGGACTGCAGGGGGGGTCTCAAAGAAGCTTGTTTCACACTCATGAGTTTTGCTGGATTTAGTACCCAGTGAAATGTAAATAATAAAATGTTCCTGAGAAATGTGTGTTATAAATAGAAGAGGAATTGAACTGAAATGGCAAGGTTGATATGCAAGTACTTCCAGCTAAGCTCGCTGCCTCTGAGGATTCATTTTGGCCAGTGGTAAATCAAAAGTCAAATTGCTTTGAAGCTTTGCATTTTTGTCCAGAAGTTCTTTGCAGCGTCTCCACACAGAGAGAGAAATTACTTTCTGCCAGGGTGGAATTGATGGTGTGTGCCTAGGAAAAGCAGGAAGGAATTGTATTGTGTGAATAATTGAATATGTTTTGTTACAGGTTGTAAGCTGTATTTTTTCTTCCCTTACTCTCTGTTTTGGATATTTTATTACCAAAGTTGCTTGAGCAGCACATAAATTCTGCAGCACATATGAAAAGGAGGTCACAAGTAGGTTTTTTAGGTTTGTGAAGTGCTGAATCTGACCCCCAAAGAGCCTGGGACTGGTACCACCAGCAGTGTTCTTGTGTGTCACTCTATGTTGATTCCTGACTCCTCGTGGGAGGCAGGAAGCACAGAACAAGCAAGTTGCCGTCAGTTGTCTAAACCAACAAAAATAAGGAATGCAAGAGGAAAAAAGGGTCTGATTGTAAATGAAAGAACAAAAATGCTGAACATTTGGAGGCTTAGGTATGATTTGGGAAGCAGTCTCGTTTTGCATAGACAGCGTGTATCTGCGCTGTGCATTTGATGGTCTGTTTCAGGTAAAAAGCATTCCCTGTTAAGCATTCAGGTTTGAATCCTGGTCAGATTTCAGACTTCTGTGTGCCACATAAGCCCACAGCTAACAGTGCAGTTGTCTAAATCAACCTTGTTTGAGGGTTCTTTGTGTGCACAGTTGCCTGCAATATTCAGATAGGATTAGTGGTCAGATGTATGTATGTGTGCATGTGCATATATAGATATATATGTATTTCACAATGCAGTATTCTGTCGGACTGATGCTGGAGCAGCAAATACCTGATACCCCCATTTCTCTCGTGTTATTAACCTGCTGTAGCTGGAAAGGATGCTGGAGAACACTGCGGTCCGAGCCCAGAAGCAGCTGATCCTGCTTCATAAGGAGGATGGGCCTCTCCCTTCCCGAACTGTGGAGTGGCTCAACATGCGGAGCTGGTGTTCTGGTCATCTTCATCTCCATTGTCCACGCAGAGTCTTTTCCAGAAGAAGCCTGACCAAGCTGGTAAGAGATTCCTGCTTCAGTGGCTGGTCCCTCAGCTGTAGTATACATGTACTCTGTATATCAAACTTAACCTGAGACAGCGTCACTGTGTCATATTCTGAAGTGCAACTGAGTGTTACACAGGGAGTGTTCTCTTCTAATCTGTTTGGACTTGATTTACTATGGGAAGCAGGGATAAGGGACTTATGTCTTCTTTTTGGATGAATACTTGCCTTTTTGATAGACTGAAGACAGTAAATACTACCTCAAGGTCATATTGATAGATATGTACATGTGGTAGAGTCCTTTTCATCAGGCGGATCCCAATGCTTGCAAAAGCCATGCTAAAGGTAAAGCAGAGGCAGACTTGGGATGCTTCCCAGTAACTTCAAATCCTTGTCAAGAAAGAGAAATGGCTCCAAGGAAAATACTGTACTATGATGAAATCCTCCAAGCTACTGTGAAAGTATGAGAGGTGCATGTGGTCACTAGAACTGCCTGGGTAGTTCATGAACCCTCTTTCATTTGAAGAACAGCTCTCCACTTCTTAACAGTACATTGTTGGCTGGTAGTGTAGCTCTGCTGTGCCTTTGCAGTGACCATCCTCTGCCCCTCTCCTGCAGATAGAGATGTACGAGCGCATATGCCAGAAACCTCCCGATCGTCACTCCGACTTTTCCCGCCTGGCTCGTGTTCTGACTGGGAATGCCATTGCACTGGTGCTTGGTGGTGGAGGAGCAAGGTAGGTGGCTTATCCCTGCACCAGCATGTGTTGCTGGGCTGTGACAGATGCCTCAGGATAACAGGCTTCCTGTAAAATCATCACTGTTCTGTAAGCAGCATCTGGGGGGGACACTGAGGAGTTGCCTTTGTTACACACAGTGAACCTGCTGTGTGGTTTGTGCTTGGCTTTCTGCAGCAGGAACATGAGTGTGACCTCTTGAGACCTTTTGTAAGTTGGGCTTAATACCAGGAGGTGACCAGGGCACTAAAGCTGACACTTCTTTCTTTTGTTGGCCTACACTATGGATTTTTTTCCCCTCTGAATTCTTATATTAGAAAGTGGCTCATGATATTTCAAAGGTCCCCGGAGCTCTTCAAAGTCGGAGCAGCAGAAGGAGTTACGCCCTGTAATGGGAGAACGTTCTCTTCTCTATAACCACCCCTACCCCCAGGTATCTGTACATTTCTGACAGCCTTACTTTACAGAAAGGCTGTATTTTTGCAGACATAGCGCAGGGTGTGTACTGAACAGTGCTGGAATTCCATCTGGATTCCTGGTGATCTTTGGAAATGAATTCTTACTCACTTTTTTCCTCTGAGAGTTTCATATTGTAGCCCTTTGTCTCAAGAGCTCCCTATCTTCATCACCGGGTTCTTGAAGCCCTTCTTTAAACAGTGCTTTGAGATACTCTCTCAAAACTAAAACAATATAATTTGCATGTGCTCTGTCTATTTAACTCCATGGAAAAATCACTTTTGTCTTTGGGCCAGTGCGTGCTTTGAGGGGAGCATTCTCCCCGCTGAAGGTTTGAGATGCTTTGTGACAGCTTGTCCTGATAAGTCACTTGGTGCTGAGACAGCCAGTGCTGAGGCTGTTGCTTTGAGTGTCTGTAAATATGCCTTTATCCTGCTTTCAGTTTCCTCACCTGAGATGATTTCAGTATTTCACTTCAGAGATAAGTGCTGTCCTGTGGAGACATAAAGGGAAGGAGAGGAGGGGAGCTTCTGCTTAATCTGGACATCTCAGGAGGCTTCTGATCAAGTGGTGCAAAGCATTCATTGGTTGCTTTTTTCGTTCCAGGCTGTCTGATACCTCTGTCTCTACTGAAGCCTGTGTCATGCTAAAATATGGGCACTTCTATATTTCTGGCAGCACATTTTGCTCATTCCCTTCCTTTCTTCCTCTGTAAACACTGCTGTAATTTTTTGCCAAACTATTTATTTTCTATTACTTAACTTGCAAGCTACCACCTGCTGGTTTTCAAGGGCAGAGGTAAGAAAGAGCGGGATTGTTGAGCCTGTGTGTTGGTCCTATGTCATCCTCCTCCACAAAGCTGAACCACTGCACTGCTGCTGTGTTGGCTTGAGGATTTCTGGATGCTTGCCCCCCATTCTGCAATGTGACCATGTGCCATTAGCAATGAGTTTGCTCATTTCTGCATCTGTGTCACATGGAGAACTTCAGGAGGATTAAATGGCAGAACAAAGAATTTCTTCTTTCTCTGAAACCCTATTTATGTTATGGACTAAAAGGCTTTTTCTGAGGGTTCAGGCTGACATAGATGGTTTGAGCATTGTGTTTCCAGTGGAAAGGTACAGAATGCTATTTCTGTGGTTGAATTGTCGTCTAAATTGTGGTTAGATGAAAGATCTCTTAAAAGCTGCCTTTCAAAGTGGGAATATAATTAAGACCCTGGGGAAAGGACAGAGTTACACTGAGCTCTCTAAATATCTGCCTTTGGCAGGTCAGAATAAGTTCTTAGGTCCCCATTCTACTGGCAAAGGAACTTAAAGAGGTTATGCAGTAGGTACTTCAAATCATCTTCTGATTAAAGCCCATCCTAGCTACAAATATCTCGATGGGTCCCTGCGCAGACTCTTGATAGTTAGCATAGCCTTTGGATAATGTACTACATGGAGTAACCTCCCACCTTGTTCCATGGATCATACTGGTCACCGAAGCAAGAGCACTGATAGTTACAGGATGCTGGTGGTTATTTCTGTTCCAGGTCTTGTGTCTTGTGGCTCCCGTAATCCCAGTTCTTGAGCTGTTATTTTGGTGTTTGTCTGGCTTCCAGTGGCAGCCAGCTGGGAGGTTTTACCCGGGCAGCTTCCTAGTAATTATCTTTGTGGTTTGTCATGACAAAAGGCTCCTTAGAACTAAAGGTTTTCTTTCTCTTGTGAGTATAAAAATAACACAAATCGAAGTGATACAGTTCTAAAATTACACTGTTCTGCTGTAGTTAAGTGCTAACTTAATTTCAGTTAGAAACATGGTGGAGTTAGAGGGAAGGAAATGGGATTTGCTGTTAGGAAAGCAATACATTTGAATGTGGTTGCAAAAATAATGACACATCAAACCCTGCAACAAAGGCATAAGCCCTCCCATAAATCATTCTCATGACCTTTAGCCATCCCACGTACATCACTCCTTTCCTTTGGATTTGTACCGCAAAGCTCTGTGACAACTGAAATTTATGGGGAGTAAATAATTAATGCAGAAGGATGTGGGAATCCCTGGGGCTTGGGGAAAGAGTTGGACTGTGCTGTTTCAGAAGACTGATTTAAGCAGAACTGTGATGACAAGCTTTGTTGTTGATTATAATGTTGTTATTGTAGGAGTGAGAGCTGGGCTTGTGAGAGCTGAGAGAGCTGGGCTGGTTCAGCCTGGAGAAGAGAACGCTCCTTAAGGGGAGACCTTAGAGCAGCTCCAGTGCCTAAAGGGGCTCCAGGGAACCTGGAGAGGGGCTTTGGACAAGGGCCTGTAGGGACAGGCCAAGGGAATGGCTTTAACCTGCCAGAGGGGAGATTGAGATGAGCTCTTAGGCAGAAGCTGTTCCCTGTGAGGGTGCTGAGGCGCTGGCACAGGGTGCCCAGAGAAGCTGTGGCTGCCCCATCCCTGGCAGCGTTCAAGGCCAGGTTGGATACAGGGGCTTGGAGCAAGCTGCTCTAGTGGAAGGTGTCCCTGCCCATGGCAGGAGGCTGGAGCTGAAGGAGCTTTAAGGTCCCTTCCAACACAAATCGGGCTGGCATTCTATGATTCTGAGTGAATTTGGTCCACCATACCTTATTCCACATAGGCAAAATGGAAATCACAAAGCATTAGACCTGTTCCAGTTGGTTATTTTGATAAGAAGCTCTATTTACAGTAATGCACAAGATGCAGATACATGATGTGCATCAGAAAAGCTTATTGAGAAGGAAAGTGCTATTGTTAGAAGAGGTTACTTGCCTTTTGGGATGTACTGCCTACAGTAAGACATAGTAATCAGCTGGATGTTCATGCTGGGAATGAACATGCATGGTGCCATAGACTGTGACCAGCCGGTACTTAAGCATCCTGCATATCCTTCCACATCCAGGCCTGGTGATGGGTGGCAGGAGGGGGCTCTGCAGCACTCTGTGCCTTTCCCTTCTCCCACTCCCTGCAGAGCATTGAAGCCTTCCCTGAGAAGGTGGGGATGCCCGCACCCACCTTTGGATGTGGTGCGTACACATGTGCATCTCCCAGGGCAGGTAGAAGGAGCTTTGTTCTGGTGGCAGCATGTTGAGAGGTTTCCTAGCTACTCCTGTGCCCTCTGGCGCTTCCGAGCAATTGTGGTAGAAAAGAATCAATGAAAAGCTTCCAGCATAACAGAAGGAAAAACTTGAAATGGTCATTTTGAGCACTTCGGAAGATCCTGTTCCTTTTCTGAATGTTGATCCATGCTTTTAGCAAGTTTGGCTAACTGTAAGGAGCTCTGGCATAGGAACAAACCCTGTAGGTGCTTCCCTTGCTCCATCTTGTTTGAAAAGGAATTGAATTTGGCTGTTGATGATCTGGCCTATCCTTGTAAAACACTTGAAAGCAAGTAAATGCCCTGCTGTAAGAGATTCTGTTCCTACTGTGGTATCTTTGCAGGTTGCTGTCCCACTTCAGCAGATGAAGGGACGTGTTGCTGATGTTCTATGGCCTCTAGCACAGCACTTGAATTACTCTCCCAGCAATTAAGTGGTATCAGAATTGGCACAAGTGCAGAGGCTGAATTTGCAGTAAGCTTATGTGAGGAGTCAGGAATGATTAATAAAGATACGAGTATGTTCTGGGGGGGTTGCTTTTCTGTTTTGTTATTTTGACTTGGAGGGGAGCCTTAAAATAACCAAAAGTCTTGTGGTCTCACCCCATATGAGGGCAGGCTGTTTCTTAGTGTCCTTTCCTTATGAAAATTGAGAACAGAAGGTGTTTTGTAGTTACCTTGCTTCTTAGTTGCTCAATGCTTCCTACTTAATTGGGTTTTCCTGTCTTAACTCTGAGGAACTTGCACTTGTTCACTGCATGATGCAGGTCTGTGGTGTGTGGCAAGAGGATGACTGCAGGCAACAGAGATTCTGCTTTCATCTCCTGTAAATTCTATCAGGTTTTTCTCATAGAATCATAGAATAGTTAGGGTTGGAAAGGACCTTAGGATCATCCACTTCCAACCCTCCTGCCATGGGCAGGGACACCTCACACTTTGAGAGGAGCCATGAAGTCACCGTGTTCTTTGCCTGGCTTGAATTGGTTAAGGAAAAGTTGACAAGCTGCCAAAATTAATGAGCATGCAAATACTCAGCAGCATAACATGGCAACACAACAGTTGGACTTACTGGGGCAATGTGCTGCAAGGAAGGGATCTTAGAAATAAAACCACCTCTGGTTTTGGGCTGTTGTTAGTTCTGCCAAAGACCATGGTCAAAAGGCAATGCAGAAAGGTCATTTCCAGCAGTGCTGCCATGGAGAAGGGCACTGTGCAAGTTACCTGGTGGCTGAGATCCCTTCTGGACTGTCATGGTCCACAAAAGCAGAAAGAGGCATGTCTCTTCCTTGGAAACAGGGAAGGCTGCACAGAAAATGTCTAAGCTTAGTGAGTCTTCTAGGGTGTAATAAAAGGGAAGGCTTCTACGTGAGGACTGAGGTTTGCACACCATGGGGTGAAGTGGGCTGGCTGGTGGTGCAGTGGTGGAGCTGGCGTCTCATAGCCCAGCTTTCAGTGTGTGATGAAACACCCAAGGACTAAAACTCTGAAATTTAAGGTGGAAACAGTGTTCCAATGACAAAGTGCCATCCTTGGGATGGACAGGTTGCTCACATGATGCAGAGAACTAACACTTTTCACGCTGTAGCTTCTTGTCCTGTAGTGCAGGTGATGGCAGCTTCATGGTTATGAAGCCGTGATGTTCAGTCTCAGGCAATAACAGCATCTCCTGGGGAGACCGTGTGGAGTTTTATGGTGCAGGTGCTTCAGACTCAGTGCCAGCAGTTAAGGAAGATTAATTCTTATTCCCCAACTAAACCAGGTAACTAATGGTATGAGGCTTTTTACTTCTGTCAGTGGGAGAAGTGTGTGCATGGACAGTGTCTTAAAGCTCTGACTGCAGAGCTGCAGTAGTTGAAATGGAGATGGTGGGCTCGTAAGGTCCATTGCTGCGCCTCAGCTACAGGGAGGTAACTGGAAGCTTAGGGAATTGCTTTTCTAAACTACTAGACTTGACCTCAAGCACCCAGACACAATGTGCTAGTAAAGGAATGGAGGGGAGAGGGAAGGAATTTGCTGCTTGAATTCAGAAGCTGCCTCCAGAGATGTGCGCTGAAAATACTGATGTAACAAACATAGAGCAGTTGTTTTCCCTAAGGGATCCTAAACATACTCCATATGGAGATTACAGAGGGGATAAAAAAAAATCCCATGGGAATTTCCTGGACTCCTCATGTTCCTTGTATAAGCTGGACCACAGTAAATGTTTTTCTGCTCTTTCGCTGGGTTCAAAACTCTATAGACTGAGGGTCATGAGGGACACCCAAAGGTACAAGGGATAGGGATCTGTGGAGCCCAAATGTGCTGGTATTACCAGTTCCTTGTGCTGGAGAATCGCAGTAAAGCTCACTTAATAACACCTTCTCCACGCTTCCATTCCTATCTCGGTCACATGTAATCTACTTACCCTTTTTCCACCTGCCTATCTCTCTGTTAGTCTGTAAGTTTTGATTTTCCCTTTCTGGCACATCCAAGACCCAAGATTACCCAGTTTCTTCACACCCTTTTCATTCCACTGTCACTGCTGCTTGTCTTCATAGCCACCGTTTAGTTCCTTTCTCAGTCTTTGCTTTCAAGTCCTCTCTCAAAAGAGCTATCACAAAAATTGTGGTTTCCCACCAGCTTCTGCCATACTGGGGTGTCCTTATTTGTCAACAGGAGCACACTTTGAAATAGTTCTCAGATGATGCAGGGAGCTTCAGGACACGCTGCCTTTTGCAAATAGATTATTGCTAGCAGTGTTTAAGGTTGCTCTCAGTGGTTTATAATGGGCTACAGGTATCCCCTTCATTTGTTATCTCTATCTCACAGTGCTTAAAATTGTCAGTAAGCAGGGGCTGGCAGCTTGAAAAATGTGTAAAAATAGATTCTGATTCTTTGAAGTATTCAGAAAACGTGGTCTGATAAAACACTTGTTCTGGAGTAAATGATGAGACAAAATTCTTGCTAAAACCACTGCTCTTCATTCTGACCTTGGCTGGGACAGTTCTGGAAGAGCAGCAGCAGCCTCTGTGAAGTGCTCAGTGTCAGTTTCTGCAGCTGTTGAGGGTGAAACCCCAAAGTGAGGGATGTGCAGTCAGGGTTTCACTGTGCTGGTGTTTGGCTCCCCACTGCTCCAAGCCCCTGTGTCCAACCTGGCCTTGAACGCTGCCAGGGATGGGGCAGCCACAGCTTCTCTGGGCACCCTGTGCCAGCGCCTCAGCACCCTCACAGGGAACAGCTTCTGCCTAAGAGCTCAGCTCAGTCTCCCCTCTGGCAGGTTAAAGCCATTCCCCTTGTCCTGTCCCTACAGGCCCTTGCCCAAAGCCCCTCTCCAGGTGTCTTGTAACCTGTCTAGGCACTGGAAGTCTCTAGGTTGGTGCCTGGCAGTGCTGTATGGGGCTGGTCTAGCACAGACTGGGTCCTTCTGCGCTCAGTTCACACCATTTCCTGATCTCTACTTATGATACAGTCAGGCAGCACCCATGAAACTTGTGTTTCAGTTCTGATGGCTTGCTCAAGATTCTGAGATGCCACATAAGGACTCTGCTTTCCTTTTCTATAGCAAGACAGGTCTTGAAGAATATGCACTGCTAAAAGGATCCCATTCCTCATCCTGACAGTGCTGTAAAGGGTGCCAGGAAACAACTGAAATACGAAACCAGAGAAATGCTTCTTGCCTTCTTTCTAAACTGAAGAATGAAGCTTGTCATCCAGCATCTGTCAGCAGCCAGGAATGGCTGAGAGAGCAAGATTTCTGCAGGATGGAAGTATCTGAATGATATAAAGGGGCTGAATCTGCTTTGTGTCACGGAAAGAAACCCTGAATACTTGAAATATCCCTCCTCCAGATCCCTTTCGTCAAAGTTATCCATTTGTACAGCAGGCCAAATCTGTCTTTTGACATTTGGAAGGGCAGAAAGTTGGCAGCCCCAAGGTTAATCCTCATGGCCTTTGCATTACTCAGCCTACTGTACTTGCCTTCCACATGTGGTCAGCTTCCGGCCGGTGGGTGCATTTCAGAGGAAGGAAAGCTCTCTGATGACCTGGAATGCATTTTTGTGTGTGTAGATAGATCTCAGTGCACAGTGGAGTTGTAAGTTTCCCTTATTGTATCCCTTTTTGAAGCTCAGGTTGATGTATGGGGGCTTCAGAGCTTGTAATTGTCCATAAAGGTGTTTGGAGATGTAGCCTGTGCCCTGCGTGTTTGTGCTCTTGTCACTCATAGGGCATCCATTGCCACGTGCAGATCAACCAGACTGAAATCCGAATTCCTGTGTCAGCCACACACTCAGGCTCCTGGATTCCCAATGTCTTTCAAAAAGCAGATTTGATTTCACTGCGAAATCCAGGAGCTAAAATTATAGAGAAGAGCCTGAACTCTTTATCCTCAAAGATAAAATTACAGCTTTGACTTTGTGTTTTAATTTTGGTGCTGTATTGCAGAGGCTCTAGGAGAAAGATAAGGAATCTGGGCTCTTCCTTGGAAAAGGTGATGGTGTTTGGGTACCTAATTTGTGGCTTACCCCGGTCAGCCTGAGAGTGTGTTGTTTGAACAAACAAAACCCAAGTCCTAAAAATGGAGGAGTGAGTTCTGAGTATTTGCTTTTGTTGATCAAACCTCCTGAGAGGTGGCTGTGAACTTGTACTGAACGCTCCAGGCTTCGTGTTTGCAGAGGGTTGGTAACAGACTGCAGAGTAATTCCCCCTGAGAGGCTTGGCTTTGACTTCTTCAGGGGTGGACCTTCTTGTGTATTGCCCGAGAGCTCCACCACATCAAACATGTTTATGCATCCAGTCAAAATCCTGTCTCAAAGTGCAGTTGGCTGTTATCAGATCCAAAGGCAATTGCTGTGTGGGTTGTGGAGTAGTTGGGTTACCCCCTGCGCCTAAAAGCGCTGTTCAGATGGCTTAGCGCCTGTGTAATGCTTCGTGATCTGATTTTTCTTTCTCCCATCTGTAGCACCTCTGTAATTGCTCATTTGCTCCTATTTGCCATGGAGGTTGAAGATATTAATGGCTTCTATTAAATCCTCCAAGCGGCAGGAACTTGGGAGCCATCAACTTCCAAGCTATGACTTAATAAAAATTAATTGCAAGTGGTTTATTTGGACTGTCCTGTCCTGATCTCCAGTCTTCAACCCACCAAAATCATTTATTCATAGCAGTACTTTGATATACAGATGAAATTAAACAAGGAGAAGGTGGAGTTGTGCTTCAGCTCCTGTTTGTAGTTTTGCACCTCGCTGTATCAGCCAAAGAAACGTGTGCTGTGTTACAGAGCTGCAAGCTTGAGGGAACACTTTCCACACAGCAGTTGCAATGCTGTGCTACAATTCCACGTGCTTTCAGGAAGATGCTCTCGCATTGCTGTGATTTTTAGGAATCTCTGTCCAACCTCATCTGGGCAATGGGTTTTCCTGTCAAAAAAGAAGGGATTGGAGTAGTTGTAAGTGAAATCACAGCTGAATTCTTTAAAGTGCTCTGCTTTGGTCTTATTTCTGCAGCTTCCAGATGTTGTGCTCAAAATGGGTTCTTTTAAGACATTTCACAGCCGAGTCTCAGAGGGGTGGAGGAAGGAGGATGTATTTGTTTTCCAAAAAAATTCTCTTTCTTTGTAGATAACTGAGTTATTTCTTGGCTCAGAGTAAGAGGCAGTGTTTTGTTTGGCATCCCCAAGCAGAGGGAGGTGGGGGGGTTGCAGTTTGCCATCAGCCTCTCCCCTCCTTCCTCCTTCTGCTCACACCTACTGGAGTGTGCTGCTGGCAGGTAGATGAGAAAAGAAAAACCCTGGGGCATTTCCTGATGTACTATTCTGGTTTTGCTTTGTGGTTTTCCTCCCCTCAATGAATTACTCAGGTATCCCCCCGTGCCTCCGGACGGGGTAGACCTGACAGTTCTCTTGGAAGGACTGGACGATTTTTGTTCGTTTCCTTCTGTGTCAGGCACAAATCTGTCTGTTTAAAGCTTGCTCTGAAGTCCGTACACAGAGCAGAAATAAGATCAGTGCTAAAAGGGCATTGTGTTTGGATTTTCTTGCAGGAAGGTAGTTTCACTGGGCTTGTGATACATAGAAGTTGCTTTTTGTTGTCCAGATTGGAAACTTCCTTGTAAGTGCGTAAGTAGGAGCAGCCATGCAGTGGTCTGTTTTCTGTTCTCCTTCGGAGCTGACAGATCATTACTGTAATTACCCTGGCGAATTTATGATATTGGGAAGTTTTATGGTCAGGAAAACTGTGAAATAATGTTGTTGGAAGGACACAAATACAATTAGACTTCCAAGCAATGTTCGTATCTATTGATGCAGCTGCAAAAGACTGAAGGTGCCAAACTGGAGATAATATAGTTGCAACTTGTAGACTTGCTTAATTTCCAAGCCAGTGACTATGTCACTCAATGTTAGGATCAGCAGCAAAACACATACCAAAAAATGCTGCTTGTTTAAAGAAGAAACTTCTCTTTATCTCACATTTCCAGATAGCACCCTATATAGCCCCTCATTTATCTTTATGTATCTTCTATATCTTTGTATATTAATGTATCTTAAATAATATCATTAGATCTTAGGCAGAAGCTCTTCCCTGGGAGGGTGCTGAGGCGCTGGCACAGGGTGCCCAGAGAAGTTGTGGCTGCCCCATCTCTGGCAGTGTTCGAGGCCAGGTTGGACACAGGGGCTTGGAGCAAGCTGCTCTAGTGGAAGGTGTCCCTGTCTGTGGCAGGGGTTGGAACTGGATGAGCTTTAAGGTCCCTTCACTCCCTTTAGAGTGAAGAATCTCTAAAGTTGATGTAATAAATACATATTCATCTGCGCTGAGCCCATAAGCTGGGTGATCTAGTCACTGCTCATAACATGCTTTGAATCAAAGCTGTTACGTGAGGGAAAAGCTGGTTTTAGTTGTATAGCTGTGCTTCTTCAGGAGATATAAGGTTATGGGGGTGCGTTGGTTCAGGTTTGCTAGGCTCCAGTGGAGCTTAGCAAAGTCCCCTTGGCAATTTCTCTGTTTTTCACCTACTTTGCCAGTTAACTCCATCAGGAAGGTGGTGCAGCAAGCCATGTCCCCTGCTCTGGGGAGGCTTTGGTTAGTGACACAGCAAAGCTCTGCTGCAGCCCTGACCTTAATCCGGCTTTTAACCAAAGGAAATAGCATCTCTTCAGTGCATTCCAAGAGATCTCCTTCATCCCGCTGAGTTAGTCAGGGGAAGAGGTAGGTGCTGAGGGGGCCTGAGCTGTATTTTCTCTTCCTTTCTCAAACTGAAGCAGGCTCTGGAGGTGGCACTGTGATCGAGCTGCAGCTCTGCTTGCTGCTCCCTTAGTCCCAATGTGAAAACCAAGTGTCCCCTCTCTGTGTGCTCACAGGATGGTGTTTTTCTTTCTAACACTGACAGGCAGCATCCCACTGATGTGTTAAATGTGGCTTGTGGATAAAACACTGGTGCACAGGCTCTGGTTTTGTATTCATTGTGCTTGCTTCAACCCTGACCTGAGCACAGAGGAGAGCCCGTCGTCCTGCTGATACTTTAATGTGAAATGTCCCAGTGCATTTGCTCGCTCCTTCCTGAGGGCTGTGTCTAATCTGAGCTCAGGCAGGCACGTGTGGAGCTGACACATGCACGTCTTGCAGAAGAATGTTTCATTTATCAGTTGTGCTGTGGCCTTGGTGCTCTACAGCCACATGCCAGGGGCATTTCCCAGGGGATGAAAGCAAGGGCTGTGTCAGGAGCAGGAATTTTCCTGCAGTCCCTCCTGCCAGCGAGGCTGTGCTCCCTGCTTGCTGTGCTGTGTTATTTCAGGGAAGCACATCCTCAGCCCCATAACTCCTCTCGCTGCTTCGTGGTCATTTGTTTGTGGCCATTAGTAGTCACAAATAAATGTAGTAGTAAAAAAGAAAGGGTGCTCGGGAATTTAGGTACTGCGCTGCTTTGGGAGGCTTTTGAAGCACACTGAGCATAAGTTTGGGGTGGAAATGGAGCAGGGCTCTTGTTTCCAGGTCCTCCTTGACCTGGTTGATGCCATTTCTGCTCTCTCCACGAATTCATCAAGCCAGTCCTAGAGAGTGATACGTGATGGAAAAGAGGCTTTGTTAGCATATAGCTGCTGCACTGCTTGGGCAGATCTTTGGGTTCTGGTGCAAATTATTTGACAGCAATCTTCTCTGTCACTTGTCCTTGGTGCCAGGAGCCCTTGTCCCTGTCCTGGGACAGGCGTTAATCCTGGCAGGGGAAGTGCTCCATCCAGCTGCACCGTCAGGCAGCTTTAAGGCAAAGAACAGCCTCAGGTACAGCTCCAGCACCATGCTATGCTCATCCCCCTGCCGAGACACTCCTTCCTCATATCTACACAGACCCCTGCTCCTGCTTTCCTCCAGAGTAAGTGACATTTAGCTCCAGGTAACTGGAGATTTCCTCCACTCCACACGAGTGCCCTGCACTGATGTGTACAAACAGCTCAGCACCAGCGATCTTCCTTTGTACTCTTCTTACCAAACACTTGTATTTTCACATGTTTCCCTAAACCAGGACAAGTCCCCTGTGAAGCCGGGTCTGGTACTCCAAGAAGTGCATGATCCCTGTTTTCTCTGCACTGATGCTGAGCATTAACAGGGACTCGGCTCCTGGCTTTGGTTTCTTTTCCTCTTGAGCTGAAGCAAGAGAGCTGCCCACCCCAGCTGTCCATGGGGCTCCCGCAGGTTGTGACTGAACAGGATCCGTGCTGCTGGCACACAGTTCCCTGGCAGCCTGCCCCTGTGCGCCGGGAGCTGCGGAGTACGGCCAAGAGAGAACCAACTGCGAGGAGCTAGTGAGAAGTTTCACCTAGAAGCGTTGCTGGGTAATGATGGCCTAAAGCTATAGGGAGGAGGAACAAAAACCCATTTACATCTTTCAGGAGGCTGCGTGGTATGTGAAGAAAGGGGGGGGGGGCGGTCATGCGCATTTGCTTTTCTTCAGGATTTATCATATATGTGATGCACAGAATGGTTTGGGCTGGAAGCCCTGTCCAACCTGTGAACACTGCCAGGGATGGGGCAACCACAGCTTCTCTGGGCACTCTGTGCCAGTGCCTCAGCACCCTCACAGGGAAGAAATATTTCACACAAATGCAATTTAGTTTACACAAATGCATCCAGTCACGAATCCTCTTCAGGGTGCTGGAACTGAAAGAATCAGCTTTGTATTCCTTTATAAATGAACCATAATTTAGTTTGGCAGTTTATAGGAGCAAGAAAAGTACTTTCAGTCCCATCTCGCAGGTCAGTGCTTCAAAATTGATGCTTGTGTTGGTGGTAACGTGGCTGTTACACGTTTAGCTAGGTATTGGCAGGGACTCTGCTGATGCACGACACAGGGGTGATGAAATAGCAGTAATCAATTGTTATTCATTCAAGGGTGTCATGCAGCAAAGTAAAAACAAATCCAGTATGGTCACAGCAAAGCCTTTGTATTTTCTGAATGCATGAATAAGGGAATTGAGCTTCAGAAAAGGTTAAAGGGGGAGAATCCAGTCTGGAGCTGCCCAGTTTAAAATTGCCCTCTGAGCAGGCAATTCTTTAAAGCACTTATCATGTGGATTTGTTAGGACATGTTGTAGGCTTTCTCCAGAAAGCAGGTTGGATAGTGTAAGGTCTGCTCCTCAGCAAAACAGCAGCGTCAGCCACTGACTTACACGCAGGGGTAAGGCTGAAGTAGATGCCAGGCACTAGAAGCAGATTGCAGAAATAGGTGTGATCTAAAAGCCTAAAACCAATGAGCTCCTCTGGCAGGGATAGAAATACAGTTCTTTTAACTTAGGGCATCTTATGAGAAGAAGTAATAGCAAGGCCAGCTTGGATGGGGCTTTGAACAATCTGGTCTAGTGGAAGGTGGATGAGCTTTAAGGTCCCTTCCAACACAAACCAGTCTGGGATGCTATGAAAGCAGGGGAAGGAGCATTTGGAAAGGAAACTAGATGAGCCAGTTCCTGCTCTTGGATTACACCAGTACAGATCTGTCGTTGAAGTCACTTACACCAGTATAACCGAGAACCTGTCCCAAAGCATTCCAGCAGCTGGAGAGGATTTATTTAGATGGAAAGAATGTGTTCAGCATAGCTTGGCCAGATGACACCTATGGTGCACTTGGCAGCTGTCAGCAAGTATTTATAGGATGTAAACAGCAAGGGGAAGGAGGATGGAAATAGACCACAGGGGGAACAGGAAAATAGGCTGAAAATGAGCAAAGGGAGATTTTTGCTGCTCTGTGGCTTAGATCGCAAACTATTCATCCAGGAGGAATGAAATAATCGACATGCTTGGTATTAAGTGGACAAAGCATTTGAATGCAGGGGCCTGATAAGGTGGCAGTCAGCTTCCGCTGCTGATGCCTCTGTTCTTGTGATGGTTCTGTAGGACAGGTCCCCTCTACCATTAGGGGATCACTATAAGATCAGATCAAATGTTCCACCTCTGCACTCTCATTTCTGGTTGTAGGTTGTAGCAGTTATTTCAGAAACGTGTATGTGCAGCAATTAGCAGCCTCTGAGCTTTTGAACCTGAGGTTGCGCCCTGAGTTTTAGTGTTCAGTAGCCACTAACAGCCTGGTACCTTTGATTCAGCCAACCCACATTTAAATCCATTTGTGGTTTGACCTTGTCAGCATGTGGTGGCAGTGGTGTCGTCAATTTGTGCTCTACATACCCATGTCTGTGTCAGTTCTTCCCTTTACATTAAACTTCCTGCACGGAGGTATCATTGCCTGGCCCTGCGTGTCCCACCAGTCATGATCTTCCCCAGTCAGAGGTTTGAGTCTGGTTTCTTCTCATGTGGAGTCCTTTCCAAATTCTGCTCAATTCTTCCCTCTGTCATTTTCTAGTTGTGCTGTTTCCTTTTAGTGAGGAGTCTGAGCTTGCTTGCACGTTTCGAAGTGCTGGTCCATCCTGCATGTGTGTTCTTAAGGTTTCTGGTTTATTCTGCCTTCTTTGATTTGCCTTTTGGATTTCCACTGACCACTAGGTCGATATTTCTCAGGGAATGTCCAGAGTACTTCCAAAGTCTCTCCAAGTGAGCAGAGCTAGTTAAGAGCTCATTGCTGTAGGGGCTTTGCTACTTCAGTTCTTCTCTTGTCCCATCAGCACTGAGGTTTATCTGTTGTTTATCACTTTTCTTCACCACTGCTCTGAGTTCCTTCTGCACTTCTTGAAATCAAGGAATACATTCAGTGTCCTGACGGAATTTGTCTCATCCTGATACCATAGAATCCCAGACTGGTTTGAGCTGGAAGGGACCTTAAAGCTCATCCAGTTCCAACCCCCTGCCATGGGCAGGACACCTTCCCCTAGAGCAGCTTGCTCCAAGCCCCTGTGTCCAACCTGGCCTTGAACACTGCCAGCGATGGGACAGCCACAGCTTCTCTGCTGCCTCTTTATCTGCCCCTTCCCTGGCTCTGTGTGCAGATGAAACTTCGGCCTTCTCATTACTGTTTGTCTCCTCTTGCTCTTCGTTTTCCATCTTCAAGTTCATTATTAATCCGTGCAGTGACCCAGCCTGTGGTCCAGCTGGCTGAGTTTCTTTGAAGAATTACTGGGAAAGAAGCTTGTGGAAAGGTCTCTGAAATCCAGCCATCCCTGGCTGCTTTGGAAGAACCCTAATAGATGCGTTGATGTCATTGCTGCCTTAAATCCATGTTGACTTTTCCCTCACATATCCTCTGGCTTGACTCTTGGCTGCTGTTTTCATGTCGTTGCCTTTCACACTGTAGTCAGGCTCCTGCTCAGCAGCTCCTGGGATCCTCAGGGGGTCTCTTTGAACATTCGCGCATTCCTGATATTTGTTTCTGGCAGTTCAGCGGTGCACAGTCGCGTTCCCTTAGAAGGTGGCATCCATGTCTTTATGCTCTTTCAGTGGCTGTGTGTCTGATCATGCCTTTTTCTTTTCTTGGCACAGGGGCTGCTCCCAAGTGGGAGTGATCAGAGCGCTGATTGAAGCTGGCATCCCTGTGGATATGATCGGAGGAACATCTATTGGTGCCTTCATGAGTGCCTTGTACGCCGAAGAGCGCAGCTACAATCAGATAAGGATCAAAGCCAGGCAGTGGGCCATGGTAAGCACTGGAAATGGTGCAGTTCTCTCCTCAGATGGAGTGCAAAAGCTTAACCACAAGCTTTCACAGGCAGCAGCCACCCAAGGCACGTTCTGGTGTCTGCACAGCCAAACCAGCCCTGCCTGGCATGAGGGAGCAGGCTGGGGAAGCTGGTGGCTGTGACAAGTTCTAGTCACACTATAAACGTAGAGTGATGTTGTTCAAGTGTGTTACTCTGTGTTTATCATTGTTTTATCTTCTCTTTTGAGGTGCTGGAATCCATTTCCTTTCCAACTCCCAACAAATGTGTTTCTCTTTTGTATAATTTTCTCTCTTTCGTTCTCACATGCTGTCATTTTTCAGTGGAACTGATTGACAGAGGTAATCCTTCTCTAAAGTAAATACAAAGTGTGTCAATCACGGGGTAGCCTCATTGCTCCAGAGTGGTGGTGCCCTGGTTCAAGAGAAACATTTAGCTTTAAATATGTATTAGAAACAGAAACATATCATCCTACTTAAACCAAGTATTGGGAAGGATGTTTTAAATAGTGACTTCTGTGAGTGAATTTATTGATAACATATTGGGGAAAAATTGTACTAGCACCAGATGACACAGGTCAAATTGACTAAAGGTGAAGATTGGTGTTACTTCTACAGTCTGTTAGTTACAACTTTGTATTGTTCATATGGAAACCACGTTTTCCTCTTGGTTTTCTTATTGAAAGGGAATTTTCTAAATTAGGTTAAGCTCTGGGTCTGCTCAGATCTTGAGTTTTAGGAGCCTGCAGTTGGCATGTACTGCTTACCTTCCCCAGCTGTCTTCTAAGCCACCATGGCTTTGAGATGAAATCTGCTGTATGGTATCACTTTGCAAGCCAGATAGCCCAGCTTACGGAGGCCCCAGCGTGTTTGTGCTGTCCTGGTGGCCAGAGGACCACGGGACCCTCTTTTGCCTCCCTGTCACTGTTTGCTAGAAGAACATGGATTTTTGTGCTTTTTATGTAAGAGCAGCCTGTGCCTGGCTGGGTTGGGAAGTGCTCAACCCAGAAACTGTTTATGATACATAGCAGTTTGCTGGAGTCACAAACTGGAGGAGGCTTGAGAATAAGGACATCAAAGTAACTGTACTGAGTGGTATCAGACATCCATTTAACCTTGGACTCCTCATTTCCCACCTTGGTCACTTCCAAATGCGGCTGAGCAGGATGAGCACATGGCAATCGCTCCCTGCAGTGTTTTCCGTGCCTCGCTGCCTTCCCTCCCTTGCTCCTGCTTAGGCTACAGTGATGGAATTTTCCTCTGTGCACTTGTCGAGAGGATTATCTCCTCTTGTCTGTGAACTTGTCAGATCTCTTCTGCACAGGGGTGATGAGAGCAGGAAATGCTCCTTTCTGGGCTTCTCAGCACTGTGCTCCCATTGAAGCTGCCTCATTTCCATCACGGCAGCTCTTGAGCTGGCCAACCAACTGTGGAATCACACAGGGATAGCTAAAGGTGAAATGAAGAAATGTAACCTATTGGTTAACTTTTTGAATGCAAATTGCAAAGCTCAGAGAACATTGCACTAAGGAAAAGAAAGGTTATAGAATCATAGAATAGTTAGGGTTGGAAAGGACCTGAAGATCATCCGGTTCCAACCCCCCTGCCAGGGGCAGGGACACCTCCCACTAAACCATGCCACCCAAGGCTATGTCCAACCCAGCCTTGAACACTGCCAGCTATGGCAACCCATTCCAGTGCCTCACCACCCTTACAGTAAAGAATTTCTTTCTCATATCCAATTTAAACTTCCCCAGTTTAAGTTTGAACCCATTACCCCTTGTCCTATCTCTACAGTCCCTCATGAAGAGTCCCTCCCCAGCATCTCCTTCAGATACTGGAAGGCTGCTCTGAGGTCTCCATGCAGCCTTCTCTTCTCCAGGCTGAACAGCCCCAACTTTCTCAGCCTATCTTCATACGTTATGGCTCAGCCTTGAGCTGTTTCATGTATTGGAACCTTGAAATCTGCAGGTAAGTCACTGGAGGAGAGGTTAATAACCTCTGTTAGAGCAAACATCTCATCTTCTTAATGAAGAATGGATTTTCTTGAGGTTTGTCATGAGTGTTCTGAGCTCCACATCCAAACCACAAATTGTTCAGGTTTGAGAATGAAAATAGGGAAGACTGCTCTGTTTAAAGCCCTTTCCACCGTTAACAGCACAGTCCAGCAAAATGGTTGCTTTGTAAACTGCAGAAAGCCCTGAAAACCCTCACTCCAGATCAGATCACAGTTAATGGACAAAGTAAAGCGAGGGATAATAAATCTTTGTAACACTGACTCTTCTGAGTTATTTTCCCTCGTATTGTGTTACAGCAGGTGTAGTCTGAGCGAGGAGAGTGGCTCCTTTCACTGGGCACCAGCTCTGTGGTAATGCAGGGAGCTTTGGGGATTCACAGGACAGCGGTTTGAGGGAGGGGATTCTTTCCCTCTGCTGCGCTCTGGGAAGACCCCCCCTGCAGTCCTGATCCAGCTCTGGGGCAACAACACAAGAGGGACGTGGAGCTGTTGGAGCGAGTCCAGAGGAGGCCATGGAGATGCTGCGAGGGCTGGAGCAGCTCTGCTCTGGAGCCAGGCTGAGAGAGCTGGGCTGGGGCAGCCTGGAGAAGAGAAGCCTCCTGAAGGGGAGACCTTAGAGCACCTCCAAGAAAGCTGAAGAGGGCCTTTGGACAAGGGCCTGTAGGGACAGGACAAAGGGGATGGCTTTAACCTGCCAGAGGGGAGCTTGAGAGGAGCTCTTAGGCAGCAGCTGTTCCCTGTGAGGGTGCTGAGGCGCTGGCACAGGGTGCCCAGAGAAGCTGTGGCTGCCCCATCCCTGGCAATGCTCAAGGCCAGGTTGGACACAGGGGCTTGGAGCAAGCGGCTCTAGTGGAAGGTGTCCCTGCCCATGGCAGGGGTTGGAACTGGATGAGCTTTAAGGTCCCTTCCAGCACAAAAGCAGTCTGTCATTCTGTGATATCCACCCAAACAGACTGAGCACAAATGAGGTGACAAATCCATCAGCTAAGCCCCACACTCCCAGTGTCCACAAGTTGCAGGCCTGTTCCTGCTATCCTGTGGAGCAGCATCACTGCTGGCCCAGGACCACAGCAGGAGGCAGCTGCTGGGCAGGAGCTGTTCTGGGGACCATGCTTCATTAAACCCACATTATGCCCAAAGGCTGGGATGCTCCCTGCTGCTGATTCTGCTCTTCTAAAGCCTGTGAGCTGTTGCTGGGGAAGGTGAGTGCTGAGTGCTCTTTGTGCAGAGCCTTGCAGCCTGGTGTTCTTAGCCTGTGGGGGTTTTGAAACGTCTTCATTGTGATGGATTAGATAACTCTGATAGTTTTTAATTTATTTTGCTATCCATCAAAGTAAATGTCCTGCAGTTATTTCTCTTTTGGGTATTTTTAGCAATTGGCGTATCTCTGGCTGTACACTTGGGGCTGGGGGAAGGGATGTTTTTAATGGGATGCATTTTTTGGACCTAATGAAGCAGGAAAGAAATAAATGACTCTTTTATCAAAATACAGAGGGGTATGAAATTACCAGTCAGGCTGTTTGCTATGTACTGCCTCAGTGTGTCCTCTGTGCCTGTGTTCAACCAGCAAGTCAAACAATCAAAAGCTTTCGTGCTTGCCCATGGTTGGGTTTTCTTGCTTTTTTTGTTTAATTGAAGAATTGCTATTTTAATGTATAAATACTTCCCAAGGAATGGAATTTCTACTGTTGGAGGGAATATGGTCATAGGAATGTGGAGCTTTAGCTTCCCAGAACGGAATTAAGAGTTGGTGAGTAGGATGCTGCAGTCGTTTGCTGTCTGCAGTTGCAAAACAGCTAAAATAAATGGGGGGTTCATGAGGTTCTTCCTCTCCCTAATGCTGCTGTGGTATTTGCACACTGGGACATTCTGTGGTTTAATGAGCTGATCTGGCCAAAGACTCATCTTGGGTTTATTTCCTCTGTCACACTGTTTCTGCCAACTCAGCTCCTCAAGCTGCTTGCTGCAAAGGCAGCAGTACTGGCCCAGGCCAGGGGCCACCATCAGCCTCAGCTGGGGCAGATCAAGCTGCTGTTAGACTGGATCCCTGTACTCTTGGTCTCTTATACCTGTTGTTTTGAGGGAAAAAAGCTGTTCTCTGCCAAAGCAAGGTGATGCCTGAGCCTATGCTGGACCTGGTGCAGGTTGAGGATGGCTTGGGAGTGTGATTCAGCAGAAGGGGTGATGGGGAAGGGTGGGATGCTCACCTGACAGGGACCACAAAGGTCCTTTGGCTGTGGATGTCAGAGGGAGAGCATCGTTAGGAGGTGCAGTGTTCTGTAACGCTCTTTGCATCCCACACTGTTCCTGTGTGACAACAGCTACAAGGGCGGATCTCTGCCAACAAACACCAGGCAAACGTTGCCAAACTAGGTTGGCATGAAGAGCAGGCAGGATATTATGGGAAAGATACCTCCTGACTAGAGGAGACCCACCAAACAAGCTGATACCCAGCTAAAGGGAGTCTTGGTTTCTGTGCCTTAGCCCCAGATCAGCCACAGCAAGAGGTAAGATGGGCTAAAGCAGCTTTAAAGCACACAGTGAATCCTAAATAAAGAAGAGACTCATTACAGATTGCCCACTAATGAATGTGCATATGTTGTCTCTTCTGTTGGGTTGATGAGCTGTGAACCTGCTTTGGGTGTCCTCCAGCCCGCTGGTGCTTGAGACAGGCACTCAGCAGCTCTTCCGGGCTCTTCAATTGCATCCCTAAAACTTCATGAACCCATTTGGGAAGTTTTAGTCACTACTTGCAAAGATTAAACCAGGGCAGGTTGCTTTTCCTTTGTAAGCCAACTGAAGGGTTCCCTCTGGTTGCCTTTCAGCTGGAATTCTATAGTTGAGATTATCCACTACAGGATGCAAACACACTGGTGTGTGTTTGTTAGATCTTAGAGGTACAGGAAAAACCTATTTTTATGTAGTGATGAGGCCTGATAGTTCATATTTACCATTCCAATTGTATGAGTTGGGCTGTTAAAATTAACCCCAAATCAAGCATTATAATTTGGGAAATTCAGATAAAAGGCTGCATGAGAAATCCAAACAAGTCTGTTGTTTTGAAATACCCAGTGAAGGCACCAAACCATCCTGCTTCTACCCTGGGGCCATCAGGTCAACTGATGACCGTGAAGGTGGCACATTAATGCTACAGGCTTGGAACATGTCAGTCTAATTTGAAACATGCAGTTACTTGCCTGGTTCTCTGCTTTACCCGACTCTGAGTTGGCTGCAGTTTCTTAGATGGCTTAATTATCATTTTCTTCAACTCTTAGATTTCTTAATAGTTTACATATCTGAGCTTCCATTATCTGTAATTCCTGCCCTTGGGGTGAATCTGCCCCTGTGGTGCTGTTAATCTCTCGGCCTGAGTTATGTTTTGTCTTCCGTCTGTCACCTTTTTCTCTTGGTGAGTTCCTTTGCTGGTTTCACTGAGAAGGCACCGCAGGGAATTCCTGAGGCCATCTCGAGTGGTTTGAAAAAGATTTAATCTGTTTTGCTGGTTTAAATTTTTGTTCTTGCACCAAGTTTTCCCCTGTCCTGGCTTTATTTTATACTCTGGAACATTGAAATATATTGGTTTTTAACACCAGTTTACCACCATTCTGCATCAAATAACAACGTAGCCAGAGGTTATAATTCAGGGCTTTTTGTCCATTACCCTAGAATCATAGAATCCCAGACTGGTTTGTGTTGGAAGGGACCTTAAAGCTCATCCAGTTCCAACCCCTGCTATGGGCAGGGACACCTTCCACTAGAGCAGCTTGCTCCAAGCTCTGAGCTTTCTGCAGCCCGTTTAGGCACTGGAGCTGCTCTAAGGTCTCCCCTTCAGGAGCCTTCTCTTCTCCAGGCTGCCCCAGCCCAGCTCTCTCAGCCTGGCTCCAGAGCAGAGCTGCTCCAGCCCTCGCAGCATCTCCATGGCCTCCTCTGGCCTCGCTCCAACAGCTCCACATCCCTCTTGTGCTGTTGCCCCAGAGCTGGATGAGGACTGCAGGGGGGGTCTCCCCAGAGCACAGCAGAGGTTCAGGATCCTCTCCCTGAGCTGCTGCTCACGCTCTGGGGACGCAGCCCAGCATCATGTGAGTTTGCCCTTGTCCCTTTCTTCCTGAAGTGGCCTTTTTCCCCAGGGTGGCTTTTAACAATAATAGGATTGAAGGTGGCCTCTTCAAGAAGAAAGCTCATCATGCAGCAGAGCTGTAGAAAAGAAAGTTCATGAGAAGTTAATGAAGAATTGTGAAGTAGCTGCTCCCTCCCAAGAGAACCGGTACAGATGCCGTGAGGCCGGGCTGGGCTTCCCATCACAGTGCAGTAGGGAACTGGAGCTGCATTGTTCTTGGGGACACTGGTGCTGGCCCTTGTGCATTGGTCAGTAGAGAAGTCTGAGGGGAAGCACAAGTCAGGAGGCTCTGGCAGCCTTTCCAACGAGTGGTCTTTAACTTGATTTATCTTGAGAGCAGTAGGTGGTAGCAGCTATTCTTGGAAGGCAGAGGGAGGCTGTTGGCCATCAGTGTTTGGAAGGGCATCTTCCAGTTATGAGAAATGAGAATATTAAGAAATAACTGTTAATTAGGAGTATTTTGTTCATGTACAGTATTACTGCAAGCATTAATTGAGGGGAAAATGTAGAGGCTCAGCATTATAAAGATCACTTGCAACAAGGATGGCCCCAGTGTTTGGTGCTGAGTTGGAGAGGTTTTTCTTTGGTATTAAATAAAGAACTTTCTGTAAATGCCTTTCCCTGATTTAATCATTCTAAGTGATGTCAGAGACCAAATCCCTATTTTAAGTACAAACCTAATTCCATTTAACTCTGACGCTGTGGGTAGCATGTCTATAGTTAGGTTGGCACACTGTCCTCACCCCCTCAGAGCCCAACACGAAGATGTGAATGAAGGTGACAGGTTCATAATGGGTTTTGTGCAAAGGCTTTTGCATTCTCCCACATTTCCTGTTTATAAGCTTGTTTTTAAGGCTCTTTCTTAATACTTGGACAGGTATGCTCTGGGCACATACCGAGTATGTTTTTAAAAGCAGCTGGACATGACAGTGTAGGCTAATCCTGCTCTTCTTGAAGTCATTGCTAGAGTAAAGCTGAGGCCAGATGTTGATCCCAGATGCTTTACTAGGCTGCAGGATCAGAGGCTGTCTCATGCTGTAGGTCTCTGCCTGGGTATGATGCTGTGTTGTCCGTTGTTTTTGAAATTATAGAGAACATGTAGAGAGAAGATATCACATCTAATAGAAGTATTTCATCCAGTGAAGCTCTATTTAATTGCAAATGAGTTAATTGGGTTGTTTTGGTCTTCAATTGCATGGAAGCCACAGCTTCTCTGGGCACCCTGTGCCAGCACGTCAGCACCCTCCCAGGGAACAGCTTCTGCCTAAGAGCTCATCTCAGTCTCCCCTCTGGCAGGTTAAAGCCATTCCCCTTGGCCTGTCCCTACAGGCCCTTGTCCAAAGCCCCTCTCCAGGTTTCCTGCAGCCCCTTTAGGCACTGGAGCTGCTCTAAGGTCTCCCCTTCAGGAGCCTTCTCTTCTCCAGGCTGCCCCAGCCCAGCTCTCTCAGCCTGGCTCCAGAGCAGAGCTGCTCCAGCCCTCGCAGCATCTCTGTGGCTTCCTCTGGCCTTGTTCCAACAGCTCCACGTCCCTCTTGTGCTGCTGCCCCAGAGCTGGATGAGGACTGCAGGGGGGGTCTCCCCAGAGCGCAGCAGAGGTTCAGGATCCCCTCCCTGAGCTGCTGCTCACGCTCTGGGGACGCAGCCCAGCACAGGGGGGTTCTGGGCTCAAGCACTCACTGAAGCTGGGTCATGGGGGGCTTCTCATTGATCAACACCCCCATGTCCTTCTCCTCAGGGCTGCTCCGTCCCCTCTTTCCCCAGCCTGTGTTTGTGCTTGGGATTGCCCCAACCCAGGTTCAGGACCTTGCACTTGGCCTTGTTGAACTTCATGAGTTTTTTAACTGAGTATGATGTAATGTGTATATTAGGCATTGAATTTTGTTGGGATGTACTAGGATTTGACACCAATGGTTATGGTCCTGTAACGCATAGTTATGGGACAAATACAGTAGCCTCAATGCTGTAGAGTTTAGGTGTTTTCATAATTTTATCTTGTAAGTTAGTGCACAGATATGATGCAATTGAAACGGGGGAAAAAAAGAAAACAAAATCCATGAAAGCTTAATTACAGTATTTGTGTGTTTGGAAGAGACACATTTGACAGTGCCTGCCAGTGTTGTTTGATACAACAGGTATCAGTAGTGCTTGAAGAGCCCTGCCATGATGTAATTTGTCTCCCTTGGGTAGGGTGCCCTTTGCAGTATCTAAATGCTGGCTGCCAAGTAGCAGGTGAAGGGCACAACTGCCTCAGGGAATGACAAATAACAGACACTGATTCATAGACAGTGGGTTTTAAGCTCTTTAACATGGGACTGACTTCACCTTGTTGCAGTCCTAGAGAATCACATACACGTTTTTGTAAGCACTGACACTGAGGCAGATAAAAGATTTAAGACTGGAATTAAAATCAGGTGTGATCCAGAAATGAGAAGAGTGATGCAGAGATTCCAATATTACAGATTTAGGATTTCCTTTCCGCACCAGTGAACTGGGGAGAGGGTGATGAAGAGGGAGATAACTGAGAATATCTTTTTGTTATTAAAAGAAAGAAGAAAGCAAGCATTAAACTGTTCATGTGCATTTTTTAGTGCAGAAACCTGTGTCTGTGCACGCTTATGTAGAGCAGTGCCTTGATTTATGGGTAGGAAGGAAGCAATGTGAATGTACCTTCTTCCACAGCCTTATTGCAAACTGCCCACAGGGTTTGCTGCATTTTGGGTTAAATTTATGGCACCATAAACCAGAAGGTAAGTAACAAGGTGTTACTGGTTGTAGGTTTCGTAGTTGTTTTCCTGTCCCCTTGATAACTTTGTACTTGCAATAGCAATGCTTCCAACATGTTGGCTGTAGGATCTGGAATACGATGTCTCTCCAATTGCATACATTAATGCCCACATTAATATGGATTCTTGCATATATTTACCTTTCAAATGGCTTTTCTTTATTTTTCTTTTTAGGTTATGAACTCCGTGTTTAAGACTATTCTGGACTTGACGTATCCAATAACCTCTATGTTTTCGGGAGCAGCTTTTAACAACAGCATCAACAACATCTTCAAAGATAAGCAGATAGAGGTAGGTTGCTTATTCACTTCCTGCACAGTAAGTGATGCCACTGTGTTCTGTTGCAGCAGAAATAGCTTTCTTCCATGCTAATGTGAGATACAGGACTGTGGGATGACTGAAAACATGTGAAAACTGGGACTGTGGTGTTACATGAATATAGGATGGAGCCTGTGAGGGTGCTGAGGCGCTGGCACAGGGTGCCCAGAGAGCTGTGGCTGCCCCATTCCTGGCAGTGTTCAAGGCCAGGTTGGACGTAGGGGCTTGGAGCAAGCTGCTCTAGTGGAAGGTGTCCCTGCCCATGGCAGGCGTTGGAACTGGGTGAGCTTTCAGGTTCCTTCCAACCCAAACTATTCCATGATTCTATGATTTTGGTGGATTTAGAAAACACAAGGTGTAGATTATTTGTAGATACTTCTTTTCTGTTTGACAAAAGGGTCCTGTTGTCTGAGAGCAGAAGTTAAAATTGTGTCACTAAAGTAGAATTGCTCAGACTGTTTTATTGTATTATTCTGCAAATCAGGTCCCAGAGACCCTTAGGGCACAGCAGCAGAAGGTCTTGAAGAGGTTAGCGATGGGTTTGGCTTTCTTTTTACTTTAGTTTTTCTGTTTGAAGCTAGAGTGAGTTTTAATGAACAGTCCATTGAAAACTGCAACAGCATCCAAGTATTTGGGTTCCTGTTTTGCATTGGTGACCTTTCTGTAATTGCTACATGTGTGGTGTGCTTGAGCTGATGGCCACCCTCGGAATCCCACCTACCCTCCATCCCTCACAGTAGCAATTCATAAAGCACCTTATCAATGATTGCCTTCCTAGCTCACCAAGTCCTGCAATCTTACCTCATTTGCAATTTTAAGTAAATTATTCCTGTGCTTGGAATCCTTGTGATGAAAGATTAAGTAGCAAATTAACACTATATATACTTATAGAAACACAGAATCCCAGCCTGGTTTGGGTTGGAAGAGACCTTAAAGCTCATCCAGTTCCAACCCCTGCCATGGGTAGGGACACCTTCCACTAGAGCAGCTTGCTCCAAGCCCTGTCCAATCCAGCCGTGGTAATTTTCTGCCACGAACCCAAAACTTCAGGTATATTTATTAAAAATCATGTAAGATAGATCTACTTCGAATATATTTATTAAAAATAATCTAAACCATTCCCTGCTTAAATGCAAGTATAAAGTGATTAATCATCACGTGGCTTAAAATAGCATCTTGCTGTGCAGAGTGGGGCTGGGAACAAGCAGGTTGGAGAGTGATAAATCCTTCTGAGGCTGGAATTATTTTGGTTTGTTGTTGGGCAGCACCAGCCCCACTCTGTCAGCTCTTTGATCAGGTGTGTCCCTTCCTGAAGCCCTCCAGCTCCTATCTTTGGTTTCAGCAGTGCCTGATAGGCAAACATGTGATTGTCCGATGACTGAGGCAGCCGAGGAGCTGCCGTGCAAAGCCCCCAGCCCTTCTCGGTGGTGGGAAGTGTGGTCTCCTCTTGGGTAACGTGGTGTGAACTGCAGGTGGTACATTGCAGTGTGAGGCTGTAGGATAACACCAGGCAGAGCTTTGAGAGGGAGGGAGTGACAAA
The DNA here is from genome assembly GCA_028858755.1 of Ara ararauna. NCBI lineage: Eukaryota > Metazoa > Chordata > Aves > Psittaciformes > Psittacidae > Ara > Ara ararauna. Next base: position 15,456,160 of record CM054384.1, read on the forward strand.
ATTGAAGAGAATCGCTGAGCTTAGTTGGCCCCAGCTTCCCTTGCTCGCCCCATCACTGCTTTTGATTTCAGCAGTCAGTTTATTGTACTTGCCTTCAAGATGCAGCAGATTCCTTCCTTATGATTGTTACAGGTGAAGTTGTGCGGTCTTTTCTGACCGTGCAGTCACCGGAATGTTTGGTCCAAGAGAAGTCCAGTTCCAAGGCATGCAGCAGTGTCATGGAACCATAGACTTGTTTGGGTTGGAATGGACCTTAGAAGTCATCCAGTTCCAAGCCCCTGCCACAGGCAGGGACACCTTCCACTAGAGCAGCTTGCTCCAAGCCCCGTCCAACCTGGCTGTGAACATCTTTGTGGGCATGTGCTGATCCTTCAGTCAAAATCCTTCAGTCTGTGCTTAAGCATTTCCTCACGTTGGAAGATTTCCATCAGATAAAGAAGGAGAAATGCTGTGTAGCACTGCAGGGAAGGAGGCAGTTACTCCTCCATTGCAACTCGTTATCAGTGCAGGGTAACCAGCCATGTCACTAGACAGATGGAAATTGAAAGCTGCCCAAGTGTAAAGGGTGACTTAGAAAGTCACAGAAGCTGAACTCAGAAGCATTCAGCCTTGAGCAGATGCTTTCTTAAAGCATTATTTCAAAGCACCAAACTGCAAACATCCATCTTCTCTCAGTAGCTGGAGTGGTTTTGGAGGGAGGTGAGTAGCAATGATTTCCAATTGGAAATACATATTAACGAGTTAATGACAGCCTTCCAAACAGGTTGTGTTTGGATGCTTGGCCACAACTGCTCCATCCTGGGAGCATCCACAGTGACCAAGGCTGAACCCCAAGATGCTGGGGTGGGCTTTGGCCCTTGTGTCTCTACAAAAGCTTAAAATCAGGAAGCACTGAGCCAGATCCTCCTTTTTGCTCCCCGTGCCTGTGAGGTGGCACTCCCGCACGTGTCATGCGTGCCCATCCCTCTCCCGCAGCAGCAGCGCTTACGTTGAACTGTTATTTCTGACACTGAACGGGGGGTTCCATTTTCTCCTCAGTTTGCTCTCCAGCAGCTGGTGGAATGTAGGAGGCTCCCGATTCCCGGCACGCCGGCTGGGGGTAGCCCTGGTTACCAGCCACCCCCGGGGCTGCTGCTGCAGATGTCAGCCAAAGGCGCTCCACCACAAGAGCTCAGCCTGTGCAAGTTCTTCAGGAAAGCACACAGGGATCCAGGGCAGGGATTAAAGGAATCTTCACAAGAAACACACTTATTATCCTCTGAAATTAGCCATCCTTATGAGAGAGCACCAAGCTCCGGAAATCTTGTCCCCCATGCTGGAAGCACAAAATGCTCTTGCGAGTCATCTCAGCTGGAGGCTCAGGTGTGAGGAATCAGAAAATTCTTTTATCAAGCCCTCTTTCAGACTTGAATAATGCTCTGTCCTCAAAAGACATGGAATGATATCTGAGAAGCAGTCTTCATTACTGTGTGATAGGTCTTACTTTAGTTTCCTTCGTGCATGTGTCTGCATGAATTTGAAATGAAGACAGAGTTTTTTCCCTGTTCCCCTATTTTTGCTTAGAATATGGTTGATGCACTGAGATCTGCAGTCATCAGAATATCTTTAGCATGGAGAGGCACCCCTAATACTCTCGTAGTCACACTTTATTCATCCGCCTTCCCATGGCATTTATAGCAGATGGGTTGCAATACTTGTGCAGCATCTGTTAGTCCTCCCCAATTCCACCATCTTTGCAGAGCTGCTTAAGAGATTAAACTCACTAGGAAAAAAGCCTCTTTGAATTGAAGAGCACAGAAACTTCCACCAGAGATGCAGCCTGGCCATGGAGGGAGTGCTTCTCAGGTCCTGCTGGTGGCTGGAGTCCAAACCCACGCTTGGTTTGAGTTTAAGGCATGTCAGAGCTGTGCTGGAGAAGTCCTGGACACCTTGCCCCATGAACAAAGAGGCTGGCTGCATGGGAAGGCAGTTTTACCTCTTCAGTCTTGGTTAACTTTGCTGATTGACAGAGATCTCTCAGCTGTTGTTCTCTGGGCATAAGCTCCATTTACTCCAACAGGTCCTCCTCCTGCCCCTTTGCAGGCTACCCTTTCACTAGGCACCATGAAGACTTCCCAGAACTATCCTCTCTGACAAACAGTTGTGGAGGTCACCTCCCATTCAGTTCTCCAGCTAGTGGGATGTGAGTACAGACATGGGTGAAACACAAATGAGAACTTCCCCTGCCAGGAGCAGGGCTTGTTGGTTTGGCTGTTGAGTAAGCTTGTAACGCACTTAGCATGGCCATTCTCTTTGTATATCATCCTCCTCCTTATGTACCATACTCCTCACTGCTCTTTCACCCTGCAGTATCTCAGGCAACCTCTGGGGTCTTCTTGAAGATTAACCTTGCAGGATCCTTTGTTCCTGTAGGGAATGCTGCAGAGCTTTATGTTTTCCTCTTTGGCTTGAGGCACTTTGGGTCTCAGCAGCATTGCTCTTGCCTCTCCTGCTGAAATGATCCCTAGCTTCATCACCACAAGGTAGAAATCGAACATCCTTTGGTCAAGAGGCCGTGACTCATGTTCTTCCCTCTTTGTTTTGGGCTGAGGCAAGGGAGATGGTGCCTGTTACAGTCTTAGGTTGGGGCTGGGGAAAGCTGAGTGGTTGCGTGCTCCCTGTAGATCAACACCACCGCGAATGGAAACAGTCGGATGAGGTGCAAGAATGGCCACACTGGGTGAGATCCAAGGTCTTTCTAGTTTAGTGCCATGTCTTCAGGGGAGGCCAAAAGCAGCAGCTATTGAGTGACCCAGATAAGAACTGAGTATATAAAGGTGAGACTTCCCTTCACATTGTCCTCCAGCAGTAAGCAGCCCAGGAGTCATTCTAGATGAGAGTTACCCTCAGACCCCACACTTCATCTGGAAATAAGGCAGGTATCAGAAAGCAGATGAACTCCAGTTTGAGTGATGAGGCTTCCGTGCAGCTCGGGATGCTGGACAGTCTTCAGGAACAGTTCTTTCTTGCTATTAAAAAAAAGAAAGAAGGAGTTTTGCCTGCCTTGGTTCTGTTTGCATTAGAAACAAATTTATGAACTCAAGCACAGGGCTGATGGGTTTTCCTCCATCCGTGCAGGCATTTGTGTCATAGATACACAGGTTGTTGCTTTGGTTTGTGTTAGAAATGGGCTTGTGACCTCCTCTGTTGCAGGACCTGTGGATTCCCTACTTTGCCATCACAACTGACATCACTGCCTCAACAATGCGGGTCCACACGGATGGTGAGTGTACAAGGGGGCCTGAAATGATGCTGCGAGACTTCCCTGGCACCCTTGCTCCTGGAGTTTTCCTTGCCTTTAAATTCACCTTTCTTTTGCTTCTCCCTTCTCTGTTACTTACTGAGCACCAAACTGTGGTTGTTCACAGGTAATAAGGAACAGAGCTGTTGAGAAGCAGTGAAATGAGATGCTTTATTCACTGTTTAGAGAGAAAATGGGTCTATTGACACCATTCTGTTTCCTTAAAGCATCCCATTAGGTGCAGGTGTTAGCCATAAATTAGACCCTTAAGATATAAATTCCCATAAATGAAGCAGTTTTCCATATATAGAGTCATACACAAGCAGAGGCTGGGCTAGATTCTTATTTGTGTCCAGTCCCCTATATTTCTCTGGTGGAAAACTGTAATGCAGTTCACTGACTGAACAGAGAAAGATCCGAGCTCCTGCTCTGCTGCCAGGACGTGGTGACAGCCCTGTGGGACGCTTGCTTTAGCTTTTGTCTGTTTGGGGTAACTGTGCCATGACTCAGGCTTCAGTGAAGACAGTACAAGCCTCCAAGTGCCCCAGGTATTTTGGGTAGCTGGAGCCTTTGCTGCCAGGTCTCTGATGTTTTATCTTTTGAGCTGGCTCAGCTCCTATCCATTCCTGCCACTAAATTACTCTGACACTGGGGCTTTGGTGACTGAGGACGACCAAGGGAGCTGAAACAAGCAGAAAAAGAATTAACCTTTCTCAGAGGTTTTGTGTTTCCATTCTGCAGCAGGTTAAGCCAATTGAGGTCAGGAAACTCACCCCATCCAGCTGCTTGTCCCTGTGGAAGTTTAATGTAAGGATAGAAATCAGCTGGAAAATGGTTATAGATGTCTCCAGAATTCCCTGACAGGAGAGGAAGGAAGGTCAAGGTCAGGCAGGAGCAACCTGCTCTCATGGAAGATGTCCCTGCCCATGTCAGGGGCTTGGAACTGCATGAGCTTTATGGTCCTTTCCAACCCAAACCAGTCTGGGATGCTATGGTAAGTTCCCAGCTGCTGCAGGTTCCCATCTTGGTCTCATCTGTGGGGTGTAGTGCAAGAAGGCAGCATTTTTCTTGTGTGGAAGTTGCAATTCAACAAAAACTATTAATAAGAAACCCCAAATGTGCTAGTATTGACCTGTGCTAAACAGTAGGAGTTAGAATTAAACAGAACTGTTGCGTATGTTTAAAAATAGAAGAGAATAAAAAAGATCAATTCCCAGTTTGCTGGAGAGCTGCTGATTGAAGCACCAAGTAGTTACTTATTGACAAGTGAGCTAAGGCTGCGGGTCTGACTTGTTTTGGTAATTTAAAGAGTCGCTTCTCAGACAAGACTCTTGGCCTCACTGGAAGCGCAGCATCACCCCAATTCAGCTGATGCAGATGCTGAGAGAACTCATGAAATAAGAGCCTTAAAGCTGAATGTTTTACAGGAAACAGATCAGTCAATTCCCTTGATTAAACTTCCTGTTTCTACCAGCTTAAAGGATTAGAACTTTCTGCTTTACAGTGCTATGAGCAGCAGTGTCCTAGGAAGAAATAAGATCTCCACCGTGTGCTTACCCAGGTTTTACAAGTGAAAATACTTGGTTATTGCAGAACAGGGAAAACAGACTTTTGGGGCTTTTACAGCATCTGTTTTTCATGTTCAGCTCTTGCTAAACGTCTGGGGTTAGTGGATCCCTGTAGAACATAATGGCTTTAGCTGCCCTTCGGGCTGCTTATTCTTTCTATCCCTTTGTCCCCAGGGAAGCCTTTTCCTTTCCTTATCAGTGTAAGCTCAACAAAGCACTAAAGATCATCCCTGCAGGCTGGCATATGCTGAAATCTCCTTGAAGGCAATAAACATGAGGCATAGGCTTAAAGCTGTGGTTTCTGAGGCCTTTGCCTAATATGGTGTCTGAATTGTGTGGGGATTTTGGTGTGGGGGTTTTGGGGGGGGGGGGGTTGCCCTAGCCAGGATATGGTATAGAAAGTAATAAACTGCATTAATAACTTTTTAACAGTATCCTCAGGAGGGCCGCTATCTCCTGATTATTTTCATGAGTGCAAAAGCCTACCCCACCTCTGTGGCAGTATTTAATGCTGTTGCCATTCCCTCCCTCTCATTCCTGCAGGCTCTCTGTGGAGATACGTCCGTGCCAGTATGTCTCTCTCTGGGTATATGCCTCCTCTCTGTGACCCGAAGGATGGGCACCTCTTGATGGATGGAGGCTACATCAACAACCTTCCAGGTAGGTGTCCAGGTCAGCTGGGAAGAACACAGCCCATCAACCAGCCTGCAAACCTTTGTCCCCTTATTGCTTTCTCAATAAAGAAAATAAGGAGTGTTATCTTTCCACCAGGGCTGTATTTGCTCAAAACACAGAAATGGAAATAACACAAAATAGGAACCCAGAATCTCCATCTGACACTACCTGTGTCTGTAAGGAAAAGGAGGAATTGCAAACCACACTTTCCACCTGCACAGACTGGAGAGGGCAAAGGGCACACATGCGGGTGACACTGGGTGGAAAAGACACCATAAACTGAAGGAGCCCAGGGACAGAAATCCAAGTTACAGAAAGAGCTGATTTAAATAAGTTCCTAAATTAAACATTTAAATTGGCTCCTCAGAGCTGTGGTTTTCCTACGCGTAACTATTCTGGAAACTGCAACTATCTTGGACTCAGGGGGTGTGGAGAAAAATATACAGTGATTCTGTGAGGTATGTGTCCTTCTCTTCCCTCCCTTGGCACTTCCCATATCCAAAGGCTGCAGCTAGTCCTTTTACTGACCTTCAAGTAGGAGGTGTTGCCTCATTTCTCTCTCACTTTCAAATATGAATCTTACTCTTGCATCCCAAAGCTTTTCTTAGACTGAAATCCTCTGTGCTCCTTCTCTCCTTCATTACCTCCTATCTGCAGGGTTGACCCAGCACTGCCGACTCTCCTCTTTAAGACCACTTATTCCTTCTACAGGTCCCCAGATCTTTTGTTCTTGTGAGAAATGTGCTGCACGAGGTAGAATTAATGTGGCTTCAATGTGTTCTTTCACATTATACCTCGTGGTGTAACTGTGGACTCGAGCTGTGGGTGTCCCACCTCCTCCGTGCTGCTGTCTTCACATGGGCTCCGGTGACAGTGTGAAAGGGTCAGGTCATCCCACTGATCTGGGGCAAAACATACCCCAGAAGGGCTGTTCCCAGCAGGCCAGCAATGGGAGCTCACCTGAGGGCTTGGTCAGTGCAGAGTGGGCAGCACGCTGAGATCTCAGCGTTAAAGCGGAGCATGGAGGGCAGGGCAGGAATGTCCCCGAGGGGAGAATGGTCTCTCAGCAGAGTTTACTGCAGGTGTTTATGTCTGAGCATGTTCAGATATAGGTAGGTAGGTCCGATGTCAGGTTATGTACTGCCTCGCAGTGTGTTAGTCCTCTTGCCCAGAGAGGCTGTGGCTGCCCCATCCCTGGCAGTGTTCAGTGCCAGGTTGGATGGGGCTTGGAGCTACCTGCTCTAGTGGAAGGTGTCCCTGCCATGGGAGCTTTAAGGTCCCTTCCAACCCAAACCAGTCTGTGATTCTATGTACATAAGCTTTGACTGAGCAATCCTGGGGATGCAGCTCTGATATTGATGTGACCTTCTTTCCGCAGCTGATGTCACACGGTCCATGGGTGCAAAGGTGGTGATTGCCATCGATGTGGGGAGCCGGGATGAGACTGACCTCACCAACTATGGTGACTGCTTATCTGGCTGGTGGCTGCTCTGGAAGAGGTGGAATCCACTGGCTGAGAAAGTCAAGGTATTACAGGCTACTTTAAAATCTAGGTGCTTTATGGACAGAGCAGGAAGCTTCCCCTTGTTCTTTCAGGGAGCAAGGCTGGTGACAGAGCTTCATCTGTCTTGGGTTTGAGCTCTTACTCGTGGAGGAAGACAGCTGGGCCCAACGGAAGGGATGGGAGAAGGTAGAGCCCCCCTCTGCGAAGGGAATGATACAATTGATAGAGCAAAGAAACCTTTTCTTAGATGTGCTTTACGTTTTGATAAAGTCAGAATTTACCAACTTTACCAAGAGAAGTGACTTTGTCCAGTTCAGTGTTTCTGTGTGTCTTTGAACTGTTGATTTAGGGACATTTTTAGCAATAGGCCAGTAATTAACATTACTACTACTGTTGTGGGAGTGTTTGGGGGGGTGGGGCTGGAAGACACAGACTCTTCTCAGTAGTGCCCAGAGAAATATTACAGCTGCCCAAATGGCCATAAGCACATAAAGAAACCTGAGATTCCTTATGAACACCAGAAAACACTTTCTACTGGGGGTGATGAAACACTGGCCAGCCAGGCAGACTGTAGAGTCTCCGTGTGTGGACCTACTCAAAACTCAGCTGGACATGGTCTTGAACAACTTGCCTCAGCTGGCCCTGCCTGAGCCAGAGGGGTTGGAGTGGTTGATCTTGAGAGGTCCCTGACAACCTCAACCATCCTGTGAAATCTCTGCCATGGTGCTGTAGAGATCATCACTGATTGAAGGGTCATCACATGTCTTGAAGGATCAATGTGCCCCTCACTTCAGCACAGGTCTGCCTCTTAAGGTACTGCTGTATCTTGGAATGAAAGACTCAGTTCAACCTTGAACTGCAGCAGTATGTTTGAAGGCAATTCCTTTTCTATCGGTTATGGAGCCTGGGAAGCAGCTGGAGGTGCTGATGTGTGAAGGTTTCATCAGGCTCCTGTGTGAAAACAAACAGATAGATAACTTCATTTGTCCCCAGTGTGAATAGAGACCATGTTCCATATGGGAATTCTGAGTGCTGTGCGTGGCCTGGTTGGCAGGTGCTGAACATGGCTGAGATCCAGACGCGCCTGGCGTACGTGTGCTGCGTGCGGCAGCTGGAGATGGTGAAGAACAGCGACTACTGCGAGTACATCCGCCCGCCCATCGACCGCTACGGCACGCTGGACTTCGGCAAGTTCGATGAGATCTGTGTAAGTGCATCTGGGGCAAGGCACTGCTGCTGCTCCTCACAACTCTGCTGCTCTGTGGTGCTCATTAGTGCCCAGGCGGCTGGAGAACAAGAGAAGTCAGTTGGCACGGAGGGAATAATTGATGCTAAATAATGCTGGGGAATGATTTCATGGCTGTGAGGTTGGATTAACAGCAGGAATCTGGTTGGCAGTCCTCATTATGCAATGGCCTGTGAGCGGATGGGTTGCCTCATTCTGTTTCATCAGAAGTCTTGCTAAGCTGCTTGGTTAAAACTCTTGGGTGTCTGAGCTGCTTCGGGCAGTTGGGGTTTGTCAGATGGTGTCATTTCTCTCCTTTCATTATGTGGCTTGTTGTTGGATGAAAGATTTGCTGAAGTCTGTACGGGAGGCTGTGAGTCACTGAAGTGGAGGGCTAAAATATCTGGCTCAGTTAACGTTTCAACACTTCTATTAATAAAACACATCATCCATAATTCCTCTGCACCTGATAGCAGGAAAATGGCACCAGGGTCAGTGGAAGGACGTTGTAAAAAGGGTATTACCAGGTTACACATCTCTGGGATTTAGTTCTGTTTGTTTATGTACCAGAAAGCAGCATGGGAAGAACTGACCCCAGATGTGCAGTGAATTGTCTGAGTGACAAAACCATCTCTGCCCAGGTTGCAGTAATGAGAGCAGTTGTGGCTCATTGTCTTTTGTCAAGGAAGTTGTTTCACTGTCTCTTTCCATTCTCTGCCTGCTTTTTCCATCTTCAGGTGTTTCTGCAGGGCTTTGCTCTTCTGCTAGGCTGGACCCTGCCCAGTTTTCTGTAACTCCATCTCCTTTATGGATGTAGTGGCACTACAATACTCTGGTATATACTCCACAATAGCTGGTATTCTGTAATTCTATGAATACTCATTAGGCTGCAGATTGATTTAGAATCATAGAATCATGGAATGGTTAGGCTTGGAGAGGACCTTAAATCTCTTCCAGTTCCAACCCCTGCCATGGGCAGGGACACCTTCCACTGGAGCAGCTTGCTCCAAGCCCCTGTGTCCAACCTGGCCTTGAGCACTGCCAGGGATGGGGCAGCCACAGCTTCTCTGGGCACCCTGTGCCAGCGCCCCAGCACCCTCACAGGGAAGAACTTCTGCCTTAAACAGGGGAGATTTAGGTGAGATACAAGTTTGATATTGATACTGTCTTACTAACCAAAACCGGTAATATAGTTAAACCCTGCACATTCACATCTGAGGGAGTCCCTGGGACCAAGCAGCAGCTATTCCAAACCACCAGCTGAGTACCCAATATAAATGTTTTCTTAAGGACATTTGGTGTCTCACAGCTCCTGGGCAAACAGTGGAGCAAAGACTTGGCTGATAAATGCTCCTCTTTTGCTACATGGAGTGCCCTGGCTGTTTTGACAGTCAGGTCCAGCAGTTCGTCACAGTAACAGATAGTGAAGTGTCAAATCATTGTTCTGTCTCTGTCTAACTTGGTGTCATTAAAGAGATTTAAAGAGGCCAGGGAAATTTTTCTCAGTGGAGTAAAACTTGAGGAAAATGCAGCTTCTCAAAGATGGGATTGAGTGCACCCTCAGCAAATTTGCTGTTGACACCAAGCTGTGTGGTTCGGTTGATATGCTGGAGGGAAGGAATGCCATCCAGAGGGACCTTCACCCTCTTGTGAGGTGGGCTGATGCCAACCTGATGAAGTTTAACCATGCCAAGTGCAAGGTCCTTCACCTGGATCGGAGCAATCCCAGGCACAGCTACAGGTTGGGCAGGGAAGAGATTCAGAGCAGCCCTGCGGAGAAGGACTTGGGGGTGTTGGTCGATGAGAAAATAACATGAGCCGGCTGCAGTGTGTGCTCGCAGCCCAGAAAGCCAACCGTATCCTGGGCTGCATCAAAAGGAGCGTGACCAGCAGGTCGAGGGAGGTGCTCCTGCCCCTCTACTCTGCTCTCGTGAGACCTCACTTGGAGCATTGTGTGCAGTTCTGGTGTCTTCAACATCAAAAGGACATGGAACTGTTGGAACAAGTCCAGAGGAGGGCCACGAGGATGATCAGGGGACTGGAGCACCTCCCATATGAAGATAGACTGAGAGAGTTGGGGCTGTTCAGCCTGGAGAAGAGAAGGCTGCGTGGAGACCTCATAGCAGCCTTCCAGTGTCTGAAGGGGGCCTATAGGGATGCTGAGGAGGGACTCTTCGTTAGGGACTGTAGTGAGAGAACAAGGGGTAATGGGTTCAAACTTAAACAGGGGAAGTTTAGATTGGATATGAGGAAGAAATTCTTTACTGTAAGGGTGGTGAGGCACTGGAATGGGTTGCCCAGGGAAGCTGTGAATGCTCCATCGCTGGCGGTGTTCAAGGCGAGGTTGGACAGAGCCTTGGGTGGCATGGTTTAGTGGGAGGTGTCCCTGCCCCTGGCAGGGGGGTTGGAACTGGATGATCTTCAGGTCCTTTCCAACCCAACTAGTCCATGATTCTATGTCACTGTCTGTGAGCAAGTCCTTGGCACGGGACACTGCAGGGACGGAGGGGCAGCACCTCCTGAGGTTTCATTCCCTGCACTGTGGCTAAATAACCTTTGTCCACAGGGCAGCTTCAACCTGTGCTGACCTTAAAGGAAAAGGAAATCTCCACACTCCTTCATCATTATAGGTTAGGAAGTAGTGGGGATTTTAGTTTCAGCTGTGCACCTGGATCTTGCATGAAATAGAAGTGAGCACTGTTCAGCATGTTCGAGAGAGCAACAGTCCCCTTTTCCTGTAGAAACCCCTCTTCTGGATCAGCTTAGAGTGACATCAGCTCCGTGTCTGTCCTTTCCCGGAGCTCAGGTTCTCGTGGTGATTTTGGATCTGACGTAACCAGCTGTAGATCTGTCAGGTCCATTTCCTCTTGAGTAATGACATCCACCCTGGGCTGAGAAGCTGTGATAGATGACAAGAGGTGAATTCAAGCCTGAGTGCCTCCCCTGCTTTGAACCCAGGTCCATAAATCAGAGGGGAGGCAGCAACAGCTCACCCAGGGCTGCTTCCAGCACTCAGAGTTGCCACGCAAGCCTGAGGTATAGTGTGTGCTGCCAGCAAGAGAGCTGGAAATAGGATCCAGGACTCCTGTCACCCGCTGCTCCGTCTTTTTGATGTGATTTTTCAACGCCATTTCTACCATCTTGTTAGAAAGAGAATAAAACCTGGAGCAATCTGTTTATTTTTCCAGTTGTTTCCATGCTAATGCTGCAGTGCCATGTTATTAGAATCCCAGATTGATTTGTGTTGGGAGGGACCTTAAAGCTCCTCCAGCTCCAACCCCTGCCATTGCAGGGACACCTTCCACTAGAGCAGCTTGCTCCAAGCCCCTGTGTCCAACCTGGCCTTCAACACTGCCAGGGATGGGGCAGCCACAGCTTCTCTGGGCACCCTGTGCCAGCGCCTCAGCACCCTCACAGGGAAGAGCTTCTGCCTAAGAGCTCATCTCAGTCTCCCCTCTGGCAGGTTAAAGCCATTCCCCTGGCCTGTCCCTACAGGCCCTTGTCCAAAGCCCCTCTCCAGGTTTCCTGCAGCCCCTTTAGGCACTGGAGCTGCTCTAAGGTCTCCCCTTCAGGAGCCTTCTCTTCTCCAGGCTGCCCCAGCCCAGCTCTCTCAGCCTGGCTCCAGAGCAGAGCTGCTCCAGCCCTCGCAGCATCTCCATGGCCTCCTTTGGACTCACTATTGTTCCAAGTGCAAGTTAGTTTATACTTTTAAATTAGAGGAATGCAGGGTCTTTTGGATTTGATGATGTCCATATGCCATCATTTTTGCTCCAGCAAACTGATACTTGCATGTTCCTTGCTGCCTGGCTTAACTTATCGCAAGAGATTTTGGGACCAGGTGACCTGCAGTAACTTTTCTTTTCTTGGCTCTTCTTGAGCTAAGAAGGGAGAAGACATGAATTAATTTGTGTTGTTACCTTTTCCAAAGGAAGAGCAGTACTGGAAGGGTGACACACGTGTCCTGAGGGTCTCTTTATAAGGCATTACTCAGTGAGCAGCCTGCTGGAAGCCACTGCTGTAAAAATAGTTGTGTCAGGCAGCACTTTTCATTGCATCCTGTGGCATGAAAGGTCAGGGGAGTGGCTGGACTTAAAATAGTGCCTTGCTTGCTTGATCATTCCCTTTATTTCTTAGGCTGAGCAGCTCATGTAGCTGAGGCTGGAAGGTAGCAAAAGTACATCCTGGCCTTGGGCTAAACCTCTGGAATTCCTTCTAATTTGCAGATGATGTGACAGAATGTCTTTTTTAGTTAGTAATTTTTTTCCCGGACTCTCTTTTTTTCCAGGAAGTGGGATATCAGCACGGGAAAACCGTATTTAATGTTTGGTGCAGGAGTGGAGTCCTTGACAAGATGCTAAGAGACAGGCAAGAGACTCGCAAGTCCAAAACTGATGTAAGTGTTGGGTTTTAATGCACTATTGATTCCCACCAGATTGTGTGCTGCACAGTAACTGCCCAGGGGTATGACAGACAATGATTGATGGCTTCCATTCTGTACTGGGAGCAGGCTTGTATTAGCTACAACTTGTATTTGAGGCAAGAGAGAAGATGCCAGGTTTTCAAACTTCTTTCCTTGAACCACCTCCTGCACTTCTCCAGCCATCAGCTACAAGTGGCCACATTGGGCCCTTGCTACAGCTCAGGCTCTGATGTCTGCTTGTACAGACCTCAGCAAATACAATGGGGTCTTGGAAACCCCCAGAATTGATTTGCACTCTATAGGGCAGCTCTTCTATTGCTATTTCATTCTAACAGGGTCTTCGTACCTGGTTTATAACCTGGAACCATTCACAGCACAGATATCTTTGAAGGAGTCATAGAATCCCAGCCTGGTTTGTGTTGGAAGGGACCTTAAAGCTCATCCAGTTCCAACCCCCTGCCATGGGCAGGGACACCTTCCACTAGAGCAGCTTGCTCCAAGCCCCTGTGTCCAACCTGGCCTTCAACACTGCCAGGGATGGGGCAGCCACAGCTTCTCTGGGCACCCTGTGCCAGCGCCTCAGCACCAAGCAGGATGTTCTCCAGTCACCAGCATTTTCTGATACGAGTAACTGATGTGTACCTGTTTACGTGCCCACTTTTCACTTCTTCACTGTGTGTCTCAGCAGTCCTCATCACAGAGGACACAAATTGGGATCACTGTCATTGATCTTGGCCATTGTTTGCTTTCAGGATGTGACTCAAATAGTTCTCAGATGCTTCCTTGACTTAAACCCTTGCTGGAGATGTGTTTTAGCCAAGAGCTAAAACCTGCAAGGCTCTAGACTTCTTGCTTTGTTGCTTTTCTTCCTCAGTCCTCTACTATAAAAGGCTTTTTGAGGAGCAGCTTGCGGTGCTGCCAAGGTGCTGTCTTTCATGCCATCCGAGCAGTTAATGGCACATTATGATTATGGTAAATCTACAGGCTACATGGTGTTGCTGTGTGGTTTTAGTCCCATTAAGATATCTACTCAAAAGTGGGATGAAAATGTCTTGGGTTTCCAATTGAAGGATTGAGGTCCGGCTCTAGTGTTGGGTTTAACTCAGTGAGCTGGCTGAATTTCTTGGTGGCGAAGTTTCAGTTGTTTTTATGAAACAGTTATCACCTTTTTGAGGACTTGGGTGCAATATTGTAATATATTGGCATATTACCCATACCTGCTTTTGAATTCCTCTGATTTAAATCCCAAGTGCCACAAAGGCTTCCTGTTTTACTCAGTCATTCAGCTTTATCATCTTCTACAGGTGGGGAAAGGAGCAGTAATATTTTAAGTGCTTGCCAAAATCTATCGTAACTGTAGTGAGCCTTCACTAAGGCAAGTCAATAGAGGTGAAAAATGACGTTGAGGATTTGCAGCTCTTCCAGAGATGGGTGGGAGAACACTTGGCTGGGAGTGAGATGGCATGAGGAAGAGCAGTGCTTGCATACGCGGACATTAGTGCAGCAATGAGAGGTAGATGACACCCACATCTGAGCTGGTTGCACTTAGACACCCATTTATCACCACTGTATGGTGTGAGTCACTTGATGAAGTGGAAATGGCTCCACTGGGATAAGGTGAATGGCACCCTCAACTCCAGCTCCGGTGTGTGGAGGGAGCCAAGGGGACTAGCACCGGTGAATTGCCATCATCAGACGAATCCCACCCAAGCTGCCTGGCAGGGTGAGTGGCTCTGAGAGGATCACACAGGGCCTGAGCTTTGCGAGAAACCAGTTGGAGATCCAAGTAGCCTGAGGAGCCCCAAAGCTTGTTATTTCTTACCAGGAAGATGACCGGGACTAGGAGGTACTTTAGTCTGAGCTGCAGAAGCCAAGTCCCCATCCTGCCCCTGACAGCTTGTGTTCAGACTAATTATAAGCTGGTACATGTTTGATTTTGTGTATTAATAGTCATAAGGAGAAGTCATGGGAGAAAAAACTGTTTTTGTTTCAGAAATGGTTTCATATTCCTGTTTCATAGAATCATGGAATGGTTTGGGTTGGAAGGTTCCTTAAAGCTCATCCATCTCCAGCCCCTGCCACGGGCAGGGACACCTTCCACTAGAGCAGCTTGCTCCAAGCCCCTGTGTCCAACCTGGCCTTGAACACTGCCAGGGATGGGGCAACCACAGCTTCTCTGGGCACCCTGTGCCAGCGCCTCAGCACCCTCCCAGGGAACAGCTTCTGCCTAAGAGCTCATCTCAATCTCCCCTCTGGCAGGTTAAAGCCATTCCCCTGTCCTGTCCCTACAGGCCCTTGTCCAAAGCCCCTCTCCAGGTTTCCTGCAGCCCCTTTAGGCACTGGAGCTGCTCTAAGGTGTCCCCTTCAGGAGCCTTCTCTTCTCCAGGCTGCCCCAGCCCAGCTCTCTCAGCCTCTAATTTCATCCTGTATTTTTTATCACAAGCTGGTAACAAGCTCAAGCATATTCATTGCTGTAACAAATGCTTCTTTTAAAGAAGACTTCTTTAAAAATGGTCCATTATGTGAGATACAGAAATTCAGGCTGATATTTCAGTTGAATCACGATGTTACAGTCATGCAGCAAGCAGCATGTTTTACATTTGTCACAGTTTACCCTGCTTTATGAAACCCAAGGGCCTTTCACATGCCCTGGAGATCAAATATGTCACGTATTCATTGTAGCTGTAGCCTGTCATTGCATTCCTGTGTGTGCACTTGGTACCAAGGCAGAAAGTGTTCACTGCTTTTTTCATCTGACTTTTGTTTCAGTAGACTTTAGTTTCAGCAGCAAGTTCTGCAGCTCCCACTGGGGTGGCTGTCTCTTTTTTGGCAGTCCATTAGAGGCAGTTAAGTCCTTTAGCTCTGCTGCCTTCCCAGGATAACAGCTGATATTTTTATCTTGCCTTTCATTAGCAAAGGTTTTGATGCTTTATATATTTTAGTTCTTCAGCTATTTCCGGCGCGTTCAACATCTGAGCAAGCTGAGCAGTTTCTTATCGTCTTGTTTCCATGTTGTAAGCATGGCATTTTTACCTAAAACCTCCAATATTTAATCACTGAGATACTTTTCCTTTGCTTTCATCATTCAGTCCCTTTTATCTTGTCTCCAAAATGCAAATGCTGAAGACACAAGCAACAGGAACCTTACATAAACTTCACTTGAACGGCCCTTACTCTGCCCCAGCACAGAATAATTCAGTGCTGTTAATTGGATCTCCTTGGGGAGGTTTTATCTATTGAAGTGTTATTCATAGTCAAAGTTAAATATAATCCAGCAGACTACAATAGGAACTGTCTTCTCTAATTTATTTAATAAAGATGGTACCAAAGAGGATAGTTTCAGCCTTGGAAAAAGAAAATAGCAGCAGAAAGGATTTGGAGTAGGTTTCAAATGAATTTGAGACACTTCTTTGCCTGGTGTTAACCGATGGAGTGTGGTTTGGTCCTTAAAAGTAGTAAGAGGACTGGCTTAAACATTGAATTCCTGTTGGCAAAGCATCAGATGACTGTGGGAAGGCACCTGGTTTCCCAGGAGTGGTTCCGGTCTCAGTGCTGAGACTTTGGGGTGCAACTGCCTCATCCTCCAGCAGGCCTACAGGGGGGTCATCTGTGTGACAGTGACGGATGCTCCCATGGGGATGGTCACACTTGGGATTGCTTCCTACCCACGTGAGCTGATGGTGGCTCTCCTGAATCACCCTTTGGTTATGGTGCCTGCAGGATTTGTTCAGCTGTTCTGGTAGTTCTTGGACTCCCATCCACTCCAAAGCTGGTCCCTGTCTGCTCCTTGCTCCCAAGACAGCTCAGGCATGTGTCTGCCTGAGTGCTCTGTGCAGTCCCTTTGCTCACTAAGAGTCCACATTTGGAGAGCCACAGCCTGACACAGTGCTGTGCCTCTCGGTGGCCATAGTTTGCACATATCCCTCAGTCATATGGCGCAAAATGAAGATGTAGATGCCTTTTTCCCCTGTCCTGGGGAGCAACCTTCTGCAAACACCTCACTGGGACCATTCAGGTCGGATGTTCAATATGAGACTGGCCTGGCTCACCCTCTTGGTGATTCCTTAATGGTCACACTGAGCTTCCTGACTTCTTCATAGTTGGAAGTGTGTCCTGAGCTACTGCTGTTCCGTTCCATACAGGTATGTTTAATTCCCTCTGGGCTTTTCTCTGTGCCCTGCTCCCCACCAGATATTTGTCCTGGATCCACACCTTGCTGTAGCTGTACTAAATCACATCAAAAGTTAGGTCTGGATTAAAGGTCAACTGAGAGCAATCTGCTGCAGCTGTAATGGGCTTCTGCTGTGACCCCCACGGGGGCTGCATGATTCATAGTGTCAGTGCTCTTGCCAGAAGAGCAAAGAATTGCTCATAAAACCCCTGTGTAAGCAAACTGCCCTGTCTGGAAGCACATGAGCAGGCCTAGGTGTTTAGAAAAATGACCGTCACAGCAATTCCTGGCAGCCTGGTGTCAATGACATAGAATCAGCCTGGTTTGGGTGGAAGGGACCTTAAAGCTCATACAGTCCCAACCCCTGCCATGGGCAGGGACACCTTCCACTAGAGCAGCTTGCTCCAAGCCCCTGTGTCCAACCTGGCCTTGAACACTGCCAGGGATGGGGCAGCCACAGCTTCTCTGGGCACCCTGTGCCAGCGCCTCAGCACCCTCCCAGGGAACAGCTTCTGCCTAAGAGCTCATCTCAGTCTCCCCTCTGGCAGGTTAAAGCCATTCCCCTTGGCCTGTCCCTACATCCCTTGTCCAAAGCCCCTCTCCAGCTTTCCTGCAGCCCCTTTAGGCACTGGAGCTGCTCTAAGGTCTCCCCTTCAGGAGCCTTCTCTTCTCCAGGCTGCCCCAGCCCAGCTCTCTCAGCCTGGCTCCAGAGCAGAGCTGCTCCAGCCCTCGCAGCATCTCTGTTGCCTCCTCTGGCCTTACTCCAACAGCTCCATGTCCCTCTTGTGCTGCTGCCCCAGAGCTGGATCAGGACTGCAGGGGGGGTCTCCCCAGAGCGCAGCAGAGGTTCAGGATCCCCTCCCTGAGCTGCTGCTCACGCTCTGGGGTGCAGCCCAGCACAGGGAGGTTCTGGGCTCAAGCGCACACTGAAGCTGGGTCTTGGGGAGCTTCTCATCAGTAACACCCCCAAGTCCCTCTCCTCATGCCTGTCCCTGCCAGCAGTTCCCCATCTCTCTGCTCTGAGGTGGGGGTTGCTGTTGTACTAATTAAAATCACTGGGTTTAAAGAAAGGTGCGAGTTGTTCAGGTTTCCATCCTGTGACCTTGTCCCTCGCCCTGCAGGGGCAGGTAGGGCTGCTCAGGGCATGGCACATGGGAAGACCAAAATGGTCTTAAATGCCAAAGTTGTGTTTTATTAGAGGAGAAATGGAGCAAGCAGCTTCTCAAAATAGAGAACACTGAACCCACTGCTTAGGTGAGACAGTGAAAATAGAAAGGGGTTGTTGAAAAGAGGATTAAATTGGGAAATGGGCGCGCATGCCTCAGGCTCGTGGTCACTGCAGCACCTCCAGCTCCACATCGTGCTGGGGTTCCTGGGTGGGTTCTGCTCACCGCAGTGCTCGGCTGCTCCCACTGCTCTGTGCAGCCTCTTACAGCATCTCCGCAGAGTGGGCCATGTGCAGGGTCTGACCTGAGCCCTCCTCCTTCTCCCAGGGGAAGGCAAAACGTCCCTCAACTGCACATGGCCCAGCCAGTGCCTCTTGTGGTAACAAACAAGTCAAATGAGCACTGTCTGTCCGGACCAGACCCTCCAGTTTTTGTCTTCATGATCTTTTCTGTAGTTTGCTGAATTTTCAATAAGACTTTTTGTTGCTTGGATGGAGAAGGAACCATTAGAGGTTGTCCCCCTGTTTGCACTTGGGAATCCCGTCTCTGCCACCAGGAGAGTTGTTCCAGGAGTTACTCACTGATGAGTAATGGCTTTTGCGGGGGCAACTGGAGAATTTGTGTGTCTGGAGCTTTGTCTGTGCAGTATCATGTTCATGCAGTCCTGACTTGTTTGCATTTCCATGTGTGTTTGTTACCATACCTAAGCCCTGTCACTGTCTTCCAGAACGTGACCTGTCCCACCACCTCCTTCACGGACCTGGCAGAAATCGTGTCCCGGATCGAGCCCGTGAAGGCGCCGGTGGCAGATGGTGAGTGGGGTGATCCCAGCGGCACTGCGGGAGCGTTGGGAAGGGCAGGGGTGGCTGCTCTCCCCCCTGTGTGCCCGCTGCTTCACGGCCCCAGGCTCTAAGCTCTGGTGGTTCAGGGCTGTCTGCCAGCTCCAGGCGCTGCAGAGCACAGCCAGCAGAGCGCTGTCTTCTGCTCCATCCAGAGCCTCTGCCCGAGGTGTGCCTGAGCTTGCCCCAGGCCAGGCCCTCTGCATCCCCCTCAGGCAGAGTCAGGTGGTGTTGCCATGGTGAGACATCCCCTGACAGCCCGGTGTGGTCCAGTGCAGCTGCCTGGTGGGAGCAATCCCTGCTCCAGTTTGCCTCATCTGAGTGGAGTAACGTGTAGCAACTGCTGCAAAGATGAGTTTGCACCCCCCTGTGCTGGCCTGTGTACCTGTGATGGCCTCACTCTTGCATCCATGTCCTGGCATGGGAGAAGGCTGATTTAAAGCTTGGACTGAAGGGATTTTCCCTGCTGTCGTGAGCAGGATCTGGCGTGACTCACTGGCTCCAATGCCTTTGTTTGCTCCTGTTATAGGAAGCCCTAGTGAACTGTTAAGGAACAGATAACAGCACCTGCATCTTTACATGAAGGTACATTGAGCGCCTTGTGCCTCATCCGTGCCCTGTGCCATACAGGAACTTGACTGGAATGATGAGAGCTTTCCAGGCCTGAAATCTCCAGTGCTAGAGCTCTTTATAAACAGTCTGTCCCCTCCTCCTGATTCTTGTTCTTGCCGAGGGAAATCTAAAGTTAGCAGTCCTCCCATCTGTGGCTGTTTGTAGAGATGTCCCTGTGGTAATTTGAAATGCTAATTGCAATCATATGCCTTAAGAAGACAATATTAATCAAATGTGGCTGAAACAGTGTGAATAAAGATGAAGAGTTCATGTAACATGATTATTTAAGGCAGAGGCACTGAGACCTGCTGAGATTTAACCAGCGTACTGGGACAGATCTTCCTCCTTGATACAGTTTCCGATCGTTCTCCCCCATTAGGAAGATCTGCTTCCTGCTGGGTGAGGCCATGGACACCAGTGTAAGAAAGGGATGTGCGTCTCAGAAAGTAGATGTGTCAGATTCTGGGCTAAGGAGGGCCTGTGCAGGGCTGCCTGGGGTGGGACAGGCAGGTGCCACGTGCTCCTCATGGACGCTGAAATCTGTTGGTTATAGAGACTCCAGAGGAGCAGAAGGAGCATGGAATCCCAGCCTGGTTTGTGCTGGAAGGGACCTTAAAGCTCCTCCAGCTCCAACCCCTGCCATGGGCAGGGACACCTTCCACTAGAGCAGCTTGCTCCAAGCCCTGTGTCCAACCTGGCCTTGAGCACTGCCAGGGATGGGGCAGCCACAGCTCCTCTGGGCACCCTGTGCCAGCGCCTCTCGGACAGTTTCAGCCCCTTGGAAAGGCAATGTAAAGGAGGAGGTGTCAGGAGCTCTGGGGGAAGCGGCCTGTGCCTTGAGAGCTCAGGGAGAGGGTGACACCCCCCTGACAACGGCCCTGTGGCTGCCAGATGGTTCCTGTACCTGCTGGTGGCTCTGCATTTGTCTGCTCGTGATGGTGGTGATGATGGTGTGACTGCTGTGTCCCTGCAGCTGACCAGCTTCCAGGCTGGCTGTGACACGGCGCTGTCCAAGAGGGTGAAACCTTTTTCCTCCTAGAAATCCCCTCCTGAGTGAGGCCTCTGACTGCAAGGCTTTGGAAAGGCTCTGCCTGTCCTGATGCATAGCACAGGTCTCAGGCTGGGTGATTGTGTCTGTTGGGAAGAAAGAAGATGAAAATGTTCATGTTCTGGTGGGCTGGGAAGCATCAGAACAAGGGGTGAAAGGCCCCAGTGGGCAGAGGCTGGCAGAGCCTCTGAGTCAGAAGTTGTCTCTCTGGGGGAGAGGGCACTGAAGTTTCCTCTCCACCCTTGGGCAAACTGAGAGCAGTGACTGGAGAAACAAAAGGGAGACGGTCCCCTGGGAAGGGGGAATAGAGGGAAGCGGGATGAAGCCCTGTGCTGGGGCCGGATGCTGGCGCTGCCGGTGAGCAGGGGGCAAAGGTGTGCAGGAGAGCAGCAGCTGAGCCACTGCAGTGTTTGTGTCTGTGTTCTGCACCCAAACACCCCCTCAAGAGGGATTCTGTGTCTCCGTTCAGCTGCCCTTGTGTTCTGTACAGCGGTGGCCAGGGGAGCACGGATGCGCTGCTCCAAGGGTGGCTCAGCCGCATCCCTGGCCACGCTCCCATCACAAGGGATTTCCCAGCTACCAAAGCTGTGCAGGCTCCTTGGTGATGTCCCCCAGCAGGTTTGGTGCGGATGGTTTGGGCTGTCCCCATCACCCCTGGTCTCACAGAATGAGCTGAGGCAGCACATGGGGGCTGGGGGAGACCCAGTCACGCAGCAGAACCACTGCAGCAACAGGGGCTTGGGTGGACAGATCTGGGGAAATGTTAATTGCGGTGCCAGCCGCCTGGGTTTGCATTAGAGGAGGCACCCCCCAACTCTCAGGGGATGCAGTGATCAGCACCCTTAAAAAGTACTTGAAAAGTACTTCTGTCAAGTAGCAATAGTGCGCCTTAGGTTGTGATGAGCTTCCGGGTGCCCTGACTCGCACTGAAGCCTGTCAGTGTTCCTGAACCAAAAGCCCTGCAGCCACACAGCGCCCGTTTCCTTCAAGTGCACAGAAACGAGGTGTGCGTGTAAGAAATGCTGAAGCTCCAGAATCCCAAAGCGCATCTTTGGCGTGAGAAGGGTGTCTGTGTCCTTCCTGCTGGGAACATGCTCCCGCTGCAGTGGTGGGGCATAACTCACGGGCTCAATTCTGAGCTGTGCTGTTTGTGTGTTGGTGCATGGAGCAGTGAGCCCTGGGTCCTGCTTGGTGCTGCTGGGAGTGTTTGTAGTGTAACAGAGCAGTCACTGGGTGAGCCCCGGTGCCTGGAGCTGGGCAGTGGGCGATGGTGTTGGGGACGGCAGGACCACCTTTTGGCCTCCATTCCCCTCCAGCCCCCCAGCACCCAGAGTTGCTGTATGAAGGGTGTGAGAAGGGACACCCCCCCCCCCCCCGATTTTGGTATCTGCATAAAGACCTGTTAAATGCGGAATAGTGCTGAGGAATCGAGGTGTTTGGGTTTGACGGCAGTCGGCTTCGGGGAGCTGTAAACCTCACACTGTTGTTTGTGCTGCCTGTTGCTGCTCACGTGAGTTTCCAGGTCCTCTGGTGTGGTTTATCCAAGTGGGTTCAGCATAAACTGACAATAATTCTCTGATCCACAGTAAAAAATAACTAAAAAGTCAAGAAAAAGCCCAACTGTTTTTCCTCCTCCTGTTGTAGCAGTTGGGTGTAGTTCTCGTGTTAAAGAAGACGCTGTGGAACAGACTGTGCTGTTGTCTTCAGCGCGGAGCAGATGCTATTGACTGTTCCCTAAAGAAATACTTAATCAAGAATCCGGTTTAACCACGAGCCACTTTCCTCACTGCTGGGCCGAACACCAGAGGTTGCTTCAGCAACACGGAGCACGCCTGAACTCACAGGACAAGGGTCACAAACAGGATTTCCTGCCACTTTAACACCTTCACTTCCAGTGTGCAAGAGGAAGGCGGCCGTTTGCTGCCTGCTCTGCTGCCTGCACATCCTGCATCTGTGTCCGTAGGGATGGGGCTGTGCTGTTGTTTCTGGTGGTGCACGGGGCCAGTGATGGGCACGTTCACTGAGCAGTGAGTTGATGGGGAGAGGCAGCCCCGTGGGCAGTGAGGCTCCTGTTGTCTCTTCTAGAGATCCTAAAGTGATGTCCTGGTGCTGGAAGAGGTGTTGTCTCTGCAGTGATTGATTGTGGAGTTGAGACATTGACTCCTTGTTCCTTGGGAACAGGCTTTGGTGCCAGGGACTGTGCTTGGTGTCCTGTCCTGCTGCTCACTGCTGTGCTTGGTGTGCACAGCTCTTGAGCCTCTCTAAATCCTGCTGACGTGTTGGATTAGCAAAGAGAGTAGTGATTGTCCCCTATGGAGAGGAAGGGGCTGTCAATGGCACCGTGTCCTGTGGACCAGAGGTTCTGAGACTCATAATTATCATCTCTGCACCAGGGAGAGCTCACCTGTGCCTGCAGGTCCCTGTTTCCAGTGAGCTGTGAGTGATGGGCAGTTTGGATCAGGAGCTCATGGCTTGTCTTGTGAAGGTCTGCAGGGCTGGTCTGGACTGATGGGTGGGAGACAGCAACGGTGCTGTGAAGAGCATTCACCAGGGAGCATCTCCCACTGCCAACGCTTGTGTCTCATTGGGCTGGGCAGCTGGTACCCACCAGAAGAACACGGACAGATTGCTGCTGTTGCTGTAGGGTCCAGGAGACCAGCGCACAGAGCACATGGTTTATTGTGTGACCTGGCTGAGAGCCGATATCTGTGTTTGAGCTGTCCCAGTTCACTGATGGTGTCCAGCAGCCCCCCTGCCCTGTGCCCATTCCCCTCCCAGTTCTCTCCACCTCTCCCAGCGCTGCCTACACCCGGTGCTTTTTCTCTCTCCCCCCTGCAGATGAGTCAGATTACCAGACTGAGTACGAGGAGGAAGTTCTGGACATCCAGAAGGATGATTACGTCGACTTCGCACGCCACCAGGCTGAGGAAGACTCCGACTCGGTACGAGCAAATAAGTAGTGCAGACACTGAATGTACGCTCGCCATGGTCAGACCTCTCCAGTGGTGCTGCCTGTGGCAGAACCTGGCCCTGCAGCACCATGGCTTTGCTCCTGAGGTGGGTCAGGGCTGGAGGGTTGAGGCTGAGGGAGCTGCTTCCTCCAGCTGGGAGGAGAGGAGCTGTAATGAGGCCCTGGCTGGGTGTGGGGAAGGCAGCAGCAGAGGTGGACAGTAAAATGACAAGGGGTAAGACACAGCTCATGCTGAAGGAAATCCTCACTGAGTGCAAGGGGAGGTATTTCCCTGTGAGCATGGCCAAGAGCTGCAAGAGGCTGTGTAGGGAGATGGTGGAAACTCCATCCTTGCAAGTACTTGAAAACCAAACGTGCCCTGAAGAGACAGATCTGGCATTAGAGTTCCCCCTGCTTAGACCAAGACGTTGTCTTACACCTTCCAGAGGTCCCTTCCAAGTTGGTTGCTTCTGTGGGACATCAGATCCACCCAGAGGAAACCTGCCCTGTGAGGCCAGACTTTACACCATGTGGCACACAGCCCGAGAGCAAAGCTGGGGAGGTTGAGCTGCTCTTCCTTCAGCTCAAGAGGCCCACGGGGTTAACAGGTGAAGCTGCCTGTTGGGTTGGACAGGAGCAGCTTCTCAGTGAGAGCATGTGAATGGTTTGTGAAGGGACCTTAAAGCTCCTCCAGCTCCAGCCCCTGCCACGGGCAGGGACACCTTCCACTAGAGCAGCTTGCTCCAAGCCCCTGTGTCCAACCTGGCCTTGAACACTGCCAGGGATGGGGCAGCCACAGCTTCTCTGGGCACTCTGTGCCAGCGCCTCAGCACCCTCACAGGGAACAGCTTCTGCCTAAGAGCTCATCTCAGTCTTCCCTCTGGCAGGTTAAAGAGTGGAAGGTGTCCCTGCCCATGGCAGGAGGTTGGAACTGGATGAGCTTTAGGGTCTCTTCCAACCCAAAGCAGTCTGTGTGATTGTATAAGGTGCCTGGCTGGGACAGCTGCCTGTGAGAGGATGTCCGGTGGCTTCTGTGTATTGAGTGAGGAGCTGGAGTGATGGTGCAAAGATGATGTTTGTTGCGCTGGTCCCCAGTGGGTGATGGTTGGTGGGTGGGAAGAGGACAGATTTTATCCAGCTCAGAGGGGATGCTAAAGGATTTGTGCTTCCTTTCGTTTTCCTCCTTCAGGATGAAGAGATGCAGCTCAGAAAGCGCAGGAGCCTCCCCAGTGCAGACAGCCAGGCGAGCAGCGCGGGACAGCCGGAATAGTGCTCGGGATGGAGCCGAGCGCCGCCTCCCATCCCACCTCCAGCAGCTCTGTCTATTTATTAACTATTTAAAGAAACCAAACCACTGCTATAGTTGAAATTAAGCTTTTGTCCTTCTCCAGACAGGGTTTGGGGCATTCAGCTGCCAGCCCTGAGCACAGATCATGCCCCATCCCTGTGGTGAAGGATGGCTGACATGGGCCATGCTGCCTGTGCAGCTGCCTGAGGAGCAGCCGGGGGTTCATCACTCTGAGACATGGGTAGAGGGGAAACGTGCTGGGAACGTGCAGTTTGATGCTGCCTTCAGTCCTGCTGCTGTATGTTCTAGTCACTGTTTTTACTGTGAAGGCCCAAAGAGTGACGGGATATTAACTGACCATGTGCAGAAACGGGATATTATCCATGTGTGAAGAGGCTGGAGCAGCACCAGAGGCAGGGAGAGGTTTGCAGGTCACTTTCTTTTTGTCTGGATCAGGTAATTGTAATTAACTCCTCAGTGACAGCCCCGAGCGGCTCTGCCAGCAGCCAGCCTCAGTGTATTGCTCTTGAAATCTAAACCTAAGAAATGAATTGATGTGGACAGGAGCTATGGAGCCTGCATCCCCGAGCCACCAGCAGGACACTCACTGGCAGGTCATGGAGCTGACACTCACAGGTACCTCTGGAATCACACTTGGCTGTAATTGCCCTGTGAAATAAAGTTCTTTTGCTGGATTGAAATGTCTGTCAACAGCTGAGAGCTTGGCTCTGCTCTGCTGTATCAGACCTGCGGAGCAACACGTGTGGCTTTCATCCCCTAACTCCAGCAGGAGGCACTTGGATTGCCAAGCACTGGCACCTCCGGTGACGTGAGCTGGACCATTTCACAAGTCCCAGCCCTTGCTGCCCTTGTCTCATGTCTGTCACTGCCGGCAGCTCCGCTTGGCTGCGTAATGAAGCTCATCCTTGCTCTAGATGAGCCCTTCTGCTCAGCACAGCTGTGAGTGCTGCTGCTGGAGGGGGTTTGTCATCCAGCCCAAGCACTGAGACGCAGCAGCGATGCCTCCGGGCATGACCAGGGCTGGGCTGGGCCACTTGGAGGCCAGGAACGTGTTTGGTGGCACCAGCGGGGGCTGTGGTGGTTGTAAGCACTGTGAAGTGTGACCTTCTCTGTTTGACCTCCGCTCACAGCAGAGCCTTTCCTCTCCCTGCCTGCATCCGGTTTCCTCTGAGGTGCCTGTGGATGTTCGGCCTTTACCCAGGGAGGCCCTTTCTTCATGTGCCAGAGCCTCAGCTCAGTGGAGCCTTCACAGAGGGACCCAGCCCATCCAGAAGCAGTGGAAGTGATCCCTGCTCCAGGTCCTGAGCCGGGCTTTGGTTAATGCCATTGTGCAGAGTGCTGCAGTTGCTGCAGGTGGTTCCCTGCTATTGGAAAGGATTAATTCCCACAAAGACTCGAACCTGGCTTTTGCAGTGGTGGTGGAGCCGTGGGGGTTCTGTGCAGCATAGGCCGGAGGTGTTCAGTTCCCACTGAGGCTGGATGCAGGGTGAGTCGGTGCCTGCACCGGGGCAAGCCTGGGGAGTCGGGGAGCGAGCAGAGCTGAGCACCCACCGTAGGGCTGTGCTGAGCTGCTCTGAGCACGTCTCCGGCAGCAGCAGCACCGTTTGGAGCTGTGGTCCTGCTGAGGGGCCGCAGCCGGCTCGGAGTCCCTCAGGGGCTGTGTTACCGGCGGTTACAGAACAGGAACCTTCCCCTGGGAAACTGAGGATGGGGCTGGAGTAGACTAAACCCTAGAGATGACCAAGGTCCTTCAACCGAGCCCATCCCAGGCCTTGAACACCGCCAGGGATGGAGCATTCACAGCGTCCCTGGGCAACCCATTCCAGTGCTCACCACCCTCACAGTAAAGCACTTCCTCCTTATATCCGGCCTTGGAGGTCTACACGTAAGAACAAGAGTGCCTTCAGCAGAGGTTGGATGAAGCCTCCCGGTGATGGGCAGGTTCCTGTTTGTCAGTCACCTGCATTGCGCCTCCCGCAGCAGTGACCGGGTCTGCTCATTCCCTTCGCCAGCTGCTGGGCACCATGGGGATCACTGATTCCCTTCAGTCAGCCTGAACCCAGCTCTTGCGTTGCTCTGTGCTGTTCCAGGAGAGCTCTTCCCTCTGCTCACGTAATTCATTCCCAAGTTGGAGATCCCGGCTCCGAGCTTCCCGGCAGCCGGGTTTGCTGTGGGGCCGGGTATCGCTGCTGGGCCGGCGGCTGCTTTGGTTGGAGGAGTCACAGCAAAACTGATCTCCTGGGGGTGCTAAGGAGAGCTCTGTTTGCTCCAGGCCCTGTTCCCCAGGGAAATGGTGCTTAGCTCAGGCTGTGAAGGCAGAAGATAACCTTTGATGTGAGACTAAACAACTGATCAGAACTCCCCCCCGAGCTGCGTTCCCCATCGCTGAGCCCTGGACGTGGAACAACCTCTTCCAGAGCAATGGAAAGCAACGATGGTAGAACTTGAAAAGCAAAGCTCTTGTCCCACCTCACTTTGCTGTGCCCATGGCCTGCCCAGCGCCCGCTCGGGCCATGCAGGGTCCTGCTGGTGGCCCGGCCCCATCCTGCGCTTACACCCAGGTGCACCGCAATGGTCCTGCTCTCATGTGCGCAGTTCTGTGCTCCCTTGGACACCCAACCCTGTGCCGAGCAGTCGCTGCTGGGTCACCCCTCTGCACCCCGGCTCTCCGGTGATGGTGCCATTGCTGTTTGCTGGAAATGAGCTTTGGAGGAGCCTCTCAGCCTCTCCGGCTCTCCCGGCTCCTGCTGGGTGCTGCCTTCAGCTGGGAGCTGCCTGCTGCCCCCGGGGTCTCAGTGGGACAGCCCCTGAAGCACAGTGTGGCCAGCAGCTGCGGGGCTCTGGCCTTGCTGAGGATGAAGAGCACTCCGAGCTTCTTCCCGCAATAAGCCTGATGCCAGCCAAGGCCAAACGTGAAGCAGGACTGGAGCCAGGTCCTGAGGAGCGGTGGCCGTGAGCAGTAGCGGAGGTGGGAAAGGTTCCCTTAAAGCCATTGTCTTGACTTGTCTGAGGATTGCCCACTGCAGGGGTAAAGCCTTGACTGAGCTTTCAGTGATGCATTAGCAGCAGGACAAGCTTAAGGAGGGCTGAGCCCCTCCAAGCAGAGAAGCTGTGGCTGCCCCATCCGTGGCAGTGTTGAAGGCCAGGTTGGACACAGGGGCTTGGAGCAAGCTGCTCTAGTGGAAGGTGTCCCTGCCCGTGGCAGGGGTTGGAGCTGGAGGAGCTTTAAGGTCCTTCCAGCCCAAACCATTCCAGGATTTAGCTGCTTCGTTACCGTGGCCCCATGCACTGTTCCGCTCCCAGCGCCAGTGCCCGTGGGGTTTGGGATGGACGAATCACTGTTGCCCATGTGGCAGATGGAATCCCTCCGTCCCAACCCTCCGGAAGCCCTTCCCGGGCAGGGCAGAGCTCTGTGCCGCGCTGCGGGGCTCTGCCTCACGCAGGGCTGTCTGTGATGGCTCCCGCTGGGGATGCTCAGGTTTGGCCCCGTGTGGAGCCGGTTGTGTCCCTGCAGCCCCGGGGCCGCGCGGCACAGGCAGGAGCGGGGCTGCAGCAGGACCCTGCGCTGCTCCTTGCCAAAGCAGGGTCATTCTCCCTGCGTGTTCGCTCCAAAATCAAGCTCAGCCTATTCACTGTGCTTCCCTGACCCCGCACCGTGCGAGCTTCCCTGCGTGCCGCCTGAGGACTGCTTCAGCTGTCACATGCGGGGGCTTTGCTGTGCCTCTGGGCTCACTTCGTGTGGCTGCGAGTGAGAGCTGGAAATAAACTCAGCAAAGGAGAACCACAGCGAATGCTTCCCCTGCCGAGGGCCGGGCTGAGCCCACGGCACTGCCGCCCTGCAGGAACACGGCCGCGGGATGCGAGGGGCCACCATGGGACCATCCATGATGCAGGAGCCGTTGGGGCTGTTGAGATGTTCATTGGTGAAGGTGATTTTGTGATGGGGTTTTTGCCGGTGCCGGGGCACGGACTCCCATCCGCATCCTCCCTGGCTGATGGGTAATCCCACTCCCATCAGGCTGCTGGGGTTTGTGTCCATGCTCCTTGTCCCCATCCCCTCCTTCGGGTCAAGGGGGGGTCTGACTCCTTTTTCCCAATGGCTCTGATTTGGGTTTTGATATCGACACCTTTCACTAGAGCAGCTTGCTCCAAGCCCCTGTGTCCAACCTGGCCTTCAACACTGCCAGGGATGGGGCAGCCACAGCTTCTCTGGGCACCCTGTGCCAGCGCCTCAGCACCCTCACAGGGAAGAGCTTCTGCCTAAGAGCTCATCTCAGTCTCCCCTCTGGCAGGTTAAAGCCATTCCCTTGTCCTGTCCCTCCATCCCTTGGCCAAAGCCCCTCTCCAGGTTTCCTGCAGCCCCTTTAGGCACTGGAGCTGCTCTAAGGTCTCCCCTTCAGGAGCCTTCTCTTCTCCAGGCTGCCCCAGCCCAGCTCTCTCAGCCTGGCTGAGTTGTTCCTGGATGCACTCCGCAGCTGCAGGATCAGCCCCGAGCAGCGGTCCCTGGGCTGGGAATGCAGCTGGGGCTGAGCATCACTAAGCCCCAAGGTGGCATTTCCCAGGTAATCGGCTCTCGCTGGGGCCAGCAGCAGCAGGGAGGGCTCTAATTAATGCTCAAATCATTACGGGGCTACAGCCAGGAATGTGCTTCCCATCAGGAAGCGGCTGGGCCTCCAGCTCTGCAGTGCAGAGGGTTATCCCTGAGGAGTGACGCTTCGGTCCAGTGTGGCCTCAATACAGAGCAAGCCCCCGGCGGGCTCCGGACACCCCAGTACCAGGCAGGAGCTGGTGCCAGTGAGGTACGACCACTGGCGGTGCTGCTGGCAGCACTGCTCCTGGCGCTCCGCTTCACCGGCTCTGTCAGGGAGAGCAGGATTAGCGCCGCGGGCGATGCTGTCCTCGCAGGAGGAGCACAGCTCCGCCATCGCGCTCACGCGGTGGGGAATGTGGGCTCAGGAGGAGCGCCAAACGCGCATCCATTTCAAGCGCACCGGGAACGACGCGCTGTTCCCCGATGCAGGCGCGTTGGGAGGGATGCGCAGCCCCGCGGGGATGCGGAGTTAAGGCTGGGGCCGCGCTTCGGCAGCCCCCACCTGCCCGCGTGCTCCCAGGCACAAAGGGGTGAGCCCCGTGCTCTGCTTGAGCACGTTCCTGCTGCACGGAGCCACTGTGGGCGCTCAGGGGTGACCCCAAACACCCCATTTGCCCTTGGGGTTGGCTGCCAGGGTGCTCTGTGCCCCCCAGGCGCAGGGAGATCCGCGTGCTGGTACTGCCCGAGCCTGAGGCTGCGTCTGCACCCGGTACAGCCCTTTCACTCCACCTCGGACACGGCTCTGTTGTCATTGGCTTCTCCATTCTGCTGCTTTTCCCTCTCCCGCTGCTGGGGGGGCGGTCCCCAGTGCGTGGCAGGATGTGGCCAATGTCCCTCTCCCATTTAGGCATTGAATTAGCCGGAAGGGGCTGGGGGGGGAACCTCTCTCCGTGCTGCGGAGCTGGGTGATGCCCGCCCCACTTGGGACATCCCTGCTGCTCCGTGGCTCGGTCACTGCGCTAAGTCACTTGGGGGCTGTCAGATCCCCCCCTCCACTTGCTTCCTTGCCGGAAATAGAAAGCTTTTAACAAAGCAAAGCTCAGGAAAGCTTTCAGAGCAGCGCTGGCAGCGGTGCACCCGTGGGACTTCAGGGTAATGAGGTGGGAGAGAGCTGGCGGGCAGGAGGTTGTGCTGCGGATCTGTGCCTGGGCTGCAGTCAGGAGTGCTGCTGGGGCTGCCCGACCCAGCCCGCCATGAGGCTCCTGCTGGGACATGCAGCTGATGGGGAAGCACATTGTGGTCCCTGAAGGCAGAGGGGAGCGCTGAGCCCTGCAGGGCTCATTGGGGTGAGTGAGCCCCTTCCTGGGGCTCCTCTTCTGCAAGGAATGAACCTTCCAGCGCACTCCAAGTGGCACGAAGGTTTTCTAAGAGCCCAAGAGGTGCGGGGCTGAGCTCCCCGCTGGAGCCATGGGCAGGGTGGACACCAGAGCCTGTGCGAGGACCACACATCCCAGCAGCTCCACTCCCCACCACCAGTCAAGCTGGATGGGGCTCCACAGGGGAAAGCCGATGTGGCTTGGATGGCTGGAAGCTGAGTTATTGAAGGCAACTCCCCTGGGGACCCAAATCCAGGCTGTGTCCATGGTGGCCTGGGAGCTGCTGCCTTGGCACGAGGCAAGGAAAGGCTGCAAGTCCCCATGGATCAGTGCCTGCCAGGGCCCTGCACATGTCCTGGCTCCCACAGGACCCTCCTCCTCCTCCCCAAAGCCTGCGCTGGGGTTGGCTGTGCTGATCCACAGGGATGCGAAATTCCCAGGGCTGCCAGCATCTGCCCCAGCACATGGCCAAGTGGGGACCCAGCAGGATGAGAGCTCTGCTGTGCTGTGCTGTGCTGTGCTATATGGTGCTGTGCTGGGCTGTGCTACGCTGTGCTGTGCTGTACTTTGCTGTGCTATACTGTGCTGTGCTGTGCTATACTCTGCTGTGCTATACTCTGCTGTGTTATACTGTGCTGTGCTGTACTGTGCTGTGCTGTGCTATACTGTGCTGTGTTATACTGTGCTGTGCTGTGCTATACTGTGCTGTGTTATACTGTGCTGTGCTGTGCTTGCTATTCTTGCTTTCTTTGCTTTCTTCGCTTTGCTGAATCAGGTCACGCCGTGAACCCCGGCGCTGGTGACAGCTAAAAATACCCTGAGCTGAGCTGAGCGCTTCCCCGCAGCTGAGAAGGGCCATGGCCTCGCTGGGTCACACCTTGACCAGGAGATGCCCCAGTCCTGGGGCTGACTGTGCCCTTGTGCTGCTGGGGCCAGGGGTGATGTAGGAGCAGGTGATGGGAACGCTGCTCCGCGGCTGCAGGTCCAGAACCCAGATGGAAAACGCCTCTGCTGGTGGTGTAAATGTCACCATGAGGCGACCTGCGGCCAGGCCCCTGCTCCTTGCAGAGACCCTGAGCCTTGGCTGTCTCATCTCCGGCCTCCTCAGGAAACCCCATCAGCTCCCCTTTGTTGTGTAAAAAACAGTGGCAGAAAATAATTGCAGGGGGAGGGATGTAACCCAGGCCTGATGCAAGAGCCCAGCAAACCCATCTGCCTTCTCCTGGGAGAGTGCTTTCAGTTCAGTGTCATAGAATCATACAGTAGTTGGGGTTGGAAAGGACCTGAAGATCATCCAGTTCCAACCCCCCTGCCATGGGCAGGGACACCTCCCACTAAACCATGCCACCCAAGGCTATGTCCAACCCCGCCTTGAACACCGCCAGCTATGGAGCATTCCCAGCTTCCCTGGGCAACCCATTCCAGTGCCTCACCACCCTCACAGTAAAGAATTTCTTCCTCATATCCAATCTAAACTTCCCCTGTTTAAGTTTGAACCCATTACCCCTTGTCCTATCACTACAGTCCCTCATGAAGAGTCCCTCCCCAGCATCCCTATAGGCCCCCTTCAGATACTGGAAGGCTGCTCTGAGGTCTCCACGCAGCCTTCTCTTCTCCAGGCTGAACAGCCCCAACTTTCTCATCCTATCTTCATACAGGAGGTGCTCCAGTCCCCTGATCATCCTCATGGACCTCCTCTGGACTTGTTCCAACAGTTCCATGTCCTTTTTATGTTGAGGACACCAGAACTGCACACAATGATCCAAGTGAGGTCTCAGGAGAGCAGAGTAGAGGGGCAGGATCACCTCCCTCGACCTGCTGGTCACGCTCCTTTTGATGCGGCCCAGGATACAGTTGGTTTCTGGGCTGCGAGCGCACACTGCAGCTGGCTCATGTTCATTTTCTCATCGACCAACACCCCCAGGTCTTCTCCACAGGGTCATGCTTTTGGAGGGTGCCAATAGGATGGGGATGGGTGGCCTGAAGTGTGCTGCTGGGTCCTGGTGCTGCTGTGAGGTAGAGCTGGCAGTGGAGCCTGTCTGTAGCCCCATGGCTGGCACCCCATGGGGTGTCTGCAGCTTGGGTAGCCCTGAGCAACCTGGTCTCATTGAAGGTGTCCCTGCCCATGGCAGGGGTTGGAACTGGATGAGCTTTAAGGTCCCTTCATCCCAAAGCAGGCTGGGATTCTGTGACTTTGCCTGCACTTTGGGGCTTTGCCTGCCTCCTCTGGGACTTCTCTTTTGGCACTGCAGAGGAGCTCGGCCAGGACAGTCCCACTTTTCTCATCCTCTGCCTCCGGTTTCTGCACCTGGGCCGTGTTGCTGCAGTGCTGCAAAAGCAACCGCCTCTGACTTCCCTTCCCCTCGTGACGTCTCCATTTTTTGCATCCCATCTTTCTGGGCTGAAACCCTTGCTCTGTTCCTGTTTGAGAGCTGCCCTATTTTGCTACTGCCAAATGAAATGGGGTTTGTGCGCAGAAAGGATCCCAGTTGCTCTGCATAACTGCTGTCATCATCCTTCACTGCCAGTCTGCTCCCAGCAGCTGTAGCAACTCTCAGCTGTGTTTTGTGCTCATTTCTCAGCCAATGATGAAAACATTGATTAATGTCAGGCTGGGACCAACTCCTGCAGAACCCCTTTAAATCAGTTCTGTTTGCTGATGACTCCTTGTTTTGGAGATGGGTTTGCAGCTCTCCATCCATTTAATGTGGGCTTCGTTGAGATTGTATAGCACTAAATTTGTAATTAGGGTGTCATATGCTATCAAGGCAAACACCCTTGCCAAAAGCTAAGCAAATAATGGCTATGTGGTAACCATGTGGTAACCTTTATCTACAAACGTGTCATTTTCTCAGAGGAGGAGATGAGGCTCATTTGACAAGACATGTTCCCCTGCACCACACCAATGGTGTATTTTTAAGCCTTGAAGCCTGCATTAAATGAACCCTCTGTGTCCTCTCCACTTTTCAATCTCAGTGTCATGCTGGATGGCGCAGCTGTTAACCAGGGCCAGCATCACGTTAGCATCCTGCCCACCCTGGCGTCTCCCCAGGCTTCGAGCCTGCTTGAGGCCCCTCAGGTGCTGATCACGCGGATCTGCTGATGTAGAAACCCCACAGATGTCACCTCAGATGCTCTCGGCTGTTTGTAGACCACAGAGTATTTACCACCCTCATGGCTTGCAGTTCCATCTTTCCTAGATGCAGAGGGCCCGGTCACTAGCAATGTGCCTCCTGCAGTACCATCCAACTGCAAACCCCCTGAGCAAAGCGGTGTCACTTTGACACTGGTCCTGCTCCAAGCAGGATGTTGGACTAGAGACGCCTGAGGTTGCTCCTGACCAAAGTCTTTTTATGCTTCTGTAAGTTTCAGAAATGAACCTACAACATCATTAATGCTTCTTTGTTTCTAATTTATTTAGTGAACGTCTTGCTGGCCGTGGCTTTGCCAGGCATGGATTTTCCTCTGCCCATTTACCCTCCTCTATCAATATCTGTGCTTCATAGCTCACTGCAGTGATTGCTGCAGATGGATTAGTATCTATTACTTTCTTCCTCTTCATCTATGTTCTCATTTTCCTTGGATTCAGGTTACTAACTGATGGGCTTTCAGCCAAAGTACATTTTCTTGACTGCAATATTTAGCTTACAAACAAAGGGGTTTGTTTCCTCTTCATTTCTCCTTTTAACTGTCACCATCTCTGAAGTTTGTGAAGCTGCTGGTTCCATGGGTGATGAAGAGACCAACAAGCCCTGCTGACCCATGGGACAGTTACGTGACCCTGTAGCACGATGGCAAAACAGCCTGAAGGAGCTGTGCTGAGACCATCACATCTGACCTGCTGCCCAAGG
The DNA here is from genome assembly GCA_028858755.1 of Ara ararauna. NCBI lineage: Eukaryota > Metazoa > Chordata > Aves > Psittaciformes > Psittacidae > Ara > Ara ararauna. The sequence continues at coordinate 15,490,685 of CM054384.1, forward strand.
GGTCTCGGCTCTGGATGGCTGCATCTGATACAGCAGCTCTCCCCAAGCTGGAGCATCTCTGCTCTCCCTGGCAGCCTGTTCCCTTCCTTCACTATCCTTGAATGGTTTTTCTTTAGGTCTAATTTGAATTTCCCCACCGCAGTTTAACCCCATTGCTTCTTGCCCTGTGCTGCCTTCAGCCTTGTACATAACTGCAGTGCGTTGCTGTGGCTCCCCCCGAGTCTTTCATTTTCTGAGAAGGGCCATGAAAATGCTGTGAGAGATGGAACAGCTCTGCTCTGGAGCCAGGCTGAGAGAGCTGGGCTGGGGCAGCCTGGAGAAGAGAAGGCTCCTGAAGGGGAGACCTTAGAGCAGCTCCAGTGCCTGAAGGGGCTGCAGGAAAGCTGGAGAGGGGCTTTGGACAAGGGATGTAGGGACAGGACAGGGGAATGGCTTTAACCTGCCAGAGGGGAGGCTGAGATGAGCTCTTAGGCAGAAGCTGCTCCCTGGGAGGGTGCTGAGGCACTGGCACAGGGTGCCCAGAGAAGCTGTGGCTGCCCCATCCCTGGCAGTGTTGAAGGCCAGGTTGGACACAGGGGCTTGGAGCAAGCTGCTCTAGTGGAAGGTGTCCCTGCCCATGGCAGGGGTTGGAGCTGGAGGAGCTTTCAGGTCTCTTCCAGCCCAAACCAGACTGGGATGCTGTGATTCTATGAAGCAGTCTCACTTCCAGCTTTTGCTCCCAGGCTGTCCTTTCACAGCATCCAACCCCTCCCGTGCTCCCCCTGAGCACTCTCCAACCAATGTCCCCTGAGATGTCACAGGCCAGGTCCTCCTGCTGGTGTCACACCGGCCCCATGCTGACTGCGCACGATGGCACATTGCCCGTTTATTTCTCATCTCTGACACTCACCTACTCTACACAAGCACAACACTCGGCTCTGCTTCAGCTAAGGATCTGCAGCAGCCTCCAGGTCCTTCCCTGCAGATGGTTCAGCTCCTGCCCATCACAAGACCCCTCTGATCCTCGCTCAGCACCCATCTGATTTCACTGTGCACCTCTGAGGGCTGCTCTTCTTCCTCTCCACAGGACAGCTTGGAAGTGGCACCCAGGCAGGGGCAGCAGAACAGACAACCTCCCCTTACCACACACGCACCCATATCCACTCCTTCCCTGTGCCTTGGGCTTTTCTGTTTGTAATTGGGGAATTCATTAGCAACCTACGGGGTCTAACCTAGAGGCTCTTTACTGCCTGCACCTTTGGTGATGGCCCAACTGAAGCAGATGGCACCTATTTTGCTTCACCCTCACCTTGACTAGGAGCTGCTGATGGCCTTGAATGTGTGTGCAGCTCTGTGTGAACCAGCCCAGACCCAGGTAAGAGAGCAGAGAGGAGCCGTGGGAAGCCCTGCAATGCACACAGCATAGCCCAGCACTCCTCTTTCCATCACCTCCCTTTTCAGCTTCTCACTCCTTCTGCCGCGACCAGCACGAATAGTTTCTTTCCACCCACCAAGGAGGAAAGGCTAAATGCATCCTTCCTCATCCTCCTCTTGAGCTTTTCAAGTCATCCTCCCTGTACAGTTCTACCTTCTCTCCTTGCTCCTTGGCCTCACTCTAAGCAGAATCTGTCCCCATGGGCACAACTGATGCTCCTTTATGCAGTCTCGTGATGAGCAGAAGCACTGTGTTGGAGGGAGCTGGCCTGGCCATGCCCTGGCCTGCATGGAGCATGAGTGCTGCATTTCCAGCTCTGCCTGAGCCCTTTTCCTAACAGTAGTAGCAAAGTGCAAGGCAACTGGAAATGGTTTCATTTCTGTGCCCAGCACCTTTAGATACAGCAAGGGTTGGACATGGTGTGGGGTAGGGTTGGAGCAGAGCTACAGGAGTGAGACGTTTATAGGGACACAGTCACACAAACTTTCCTTTGGTAGCAACATTTTTTCTTCCACCTTAAATACAATGCAGCCATTTCAAACTTCAGCTCATCTTCTGCTGCGTGCTACCAATGTCAGGACAAAGTCAGACTGTTATTTTGCCAAAGAATGAAATACTGAGATGGGGATGGAGCACAAACTGAGTAATCACTGAATCATTGAGCAATCAATTACCATCAGATCTGATCCTGGAGCTGTTTCAGGAATCCGGACCTTGAGGAACCTCCATTGCAAGGGCCAAGTGCTCCACAGCTGCAGAACATGCTGGGGACCCTCGGAGTAGAACCCGGCTCTGGTAGGTGCAGAATTGGTTTCCCTTCCCTAAGAGAGTGGCGCTGTATGGGAAAACGGCATCCTGGGGAGGGGGAGCAACATCCAGCAAGAGGGTCTCAACTTGGCCAAGCAAAGTTGCTCTAGAGTAAGCAACAGTCCTGCTTCCAGCAGGCAGCAGGACCAGAGCCCTCCAGAGAGCATTCCTGCCAGTGCTTAATCCACAAGAGGGATGTGGAGCTGCTGGAGCAAGGCCAGAGGAGGCCATGGAGCTGCTGCGAGGGCTGGAGCAGCTCTGCTCTGGAGTCAGGCTGAGAGAGCTGGGCTGGGGCAGCCTGGAGAAGAGAAGGCTCCTGAAGGGGAGACCTTAGAGCAGGTCCAGTGCCTAAAGGGGCTGCAGGAAACCTGGAGAGGGGCTTTGGCCAAGGGATGGAGGGACAGGCCAAGGGAATGGCTTTAACCTGCCAGAGGGGAGACTGAGATGAGCTTTTAGGCAGAAGCTCTTCCCTGTGAGGGTGCTGAGGCGCTGGCACAGGGTGCCCAGAGAAGCTGTGGCTGCCTCATTGCTGGCAGTGTTGAAGGCCAGGTTGGACACAGGGGCTTGGAGCAAGCTGCTCTAGTGGAAGATGTCCCTGCCTGTGGCAGGGGTTGGAGCTGGAGGAGCTTTAAGTTCCCTTCCAATACAAACCAGGCTGGGATTGTATGAATCTTTTCCCAGCATGAAATATCCACATTGTTGTTTCCATTGTTCTAACAATTGGTTTTAATTACTCTAGTTTATTCTGAGGGACTGACTTATGTCAATGTGATGCCACTGATTTAGCCAACAGCAATGACACGGTGTTACCACCCTGCTCACATCCTCCCTCCTGCTACAGCCAATGCTCGTTTCTCTTGTGTCTCCCCACCTGCTGTATCATTTTAAGAAAAAAAGAGGTTATGATATTCTGCTGCTCTTGAAAAGCCCACTCTCCTGTCAGCTCTCCTGACTCAGAAACGCATCTCATCCAGAGCCTCCCTCTCCTGGGCAGTGAGTTCCCTCACAGGGATTCAGGAGCATGGTTCTGAAGTGATCCTCTCTAAAGGGATGGGCACAGATTACTGAGTCCCCCGTGCTGGCCCTTTCCCTTCCTTTGGGCTCTTTGGCAGCTCCACTTGCCTCTATTGGTTTTGAATCACCAGCTCTGTGACAGTTGCCCAATACCGGTGCTCAGGCACTCCTGGGCTCAGTAAATGGTCAGGAACCTGACTTGGCAGCAAGGGGCAAAGGCTTTCTGCTGGCACGAGATGGAGAGCGGGACTGGAGGGCCAGGAATGCAGGGGGTTGGAAGGAACAACATGGAATGCTCTGGCTGTGTTTGAGATGGAGTTTGGGAAAGGACAGATAGATTTGAGAAAGGGCAGAAGGTTTTATATGGTTGGTGGGGTTGGACAGGCTGAGAACACTGGGGCTGTCAGCCTGGAGAAGAGAAGAGGTGTGGAGACCTCAGAGCTGCTCCCAGTGTCTGAAGGGGGCCTGCAAGGAGACCCTTAAGTGCCTGAAGTACGTTATCATTACTATTATTATTATTGCTACTGTTGGTACTTTATGAGTTGTTGTGCATGCATATTAACAAGGGTGTGCATGGACTGAGTGTACCTGGCTCCAGTGCACCTGGCACAAGGCATGCCTTGCACTTAGAAAATTACTTCAGGCCTCTGGTGCCACGTTTGAAGGCAGGTTTGGTCAATACTTCACGTTTCAAGCCCTCAGGCCTGAGCAGCCTTCCCATTTGCCATCAAATCGAATAAATAACTGGCATGGCTGAGTGGTGAGACATCTCTGTGGCCTGTGTGTGAGCCTGTGTCTCCCGGCTGTTGGAATGCCAGCGAGACATGGACGGAGAAGCCTTGTTGGGATGGAGCAGCTCAAGATTTCAGCCAGCACAGTAATAACTAATTGAGTGTATTTCAATCATGAGAGCCACAGAAGGAAAGCAAACTCCACAGAGTAGAAGCAAATTGCATCTTAGGGTAATCTGGATGTGGGTAGATAATTAGGCTATATTTCATGGGAACATTTGCTGGGCAATATAATGAAAAGGCCAACAACATAATTTTGTTTAAGTAGTGGGATGCCTCCCACCAGGGCCGTGCCAGTGCTGGCGCTGGTGCTGCACTGCAGCGGGAGCAGGGACAGGCACTGCCTGCCCAAAGGGGCTGCTGCATGATGCTGTGAAGCTGAACCTTGTCCTCTCTGCCCCGATGTCCGCACAGAGAAAGCTGCTAAGGCTCCTGCACTGCTTGTGGCAAGAAGGTGGCAAAATAAATCCCACAGCCTCACCACTTTCCCATAGGAGCAGCTCTGCTCTGGAGCCAGGCTGAGAGAGCTGGGCTGGGGCAGCCTGGAGAAGAGAAGGCTCCTGAAGGGGAGACCTTAGAGCAGCTCCAGTGCCTAAAGGGGCTGCAGGAAACCTGGAGAGGGGCTTTGGCCAAGGGATGGAGGGACAGGACAGGGGAATGGCTTTAACCTGCCAGAGGGGAGACTGAGATGAGCTCTTAGGCAGAAGCTGTTCCCTGGGAGGGTGCTGAGGCGCTGGCACAGGGTGCCCAGAGAAGCTGTGGCTGCCCCATCCCTGGCAGTGTTCAAGGTCAGGTTGGACACAGGGGCTTGGAGCAAGCTGCTCTAGTGGAAGGTGTCCCTGCAATGGCAGGGGTTGGAGCTGGAGGAGCTTTAAGGTCCCTTCCAGCCCAAATCAGTCTGTGACTATGATCTCTGAACAGCAGCCACAGACAAGTCCATCAGGTTGCGCTTGCAGAGCCAGACAGACCCAGGGCAGCTCAGTGCTATGCTGGGGAAGCCAGGCTGCTACCATTAAACCTGGCCTGGAAGAGCTCCTGCTCTGAGTCATTGGTCCAGCTTGGCAGGTCAGAGGGGCTGAGGGACACCTCTGTGGCTGGGGTTTGAGGGCAGCCTGGTTGCCTGTGTTTGGGATACCCCTTCCTGTGGGCTTCCCACAGGAAGCTCAGCCCAGGCAGCAGCAGTGCATGGTGCCCTCCAAGCCATGCTCATCCCAGGAGAGTGCACCAGCCCTCAAATCCCCCCAGACTGTAGCTATGCATGGGAAGTGAAGCTCCAAGGTTCTTCTCATACTGTTTTCTCCAAATTTGGGATAGAAAGGCTCTGCTTTCCCACAGCTTCCACGCCACGCTGAGCACAGATCCTCTCCTCTGAATCTCCAGTTTGGACCAGTGCTGCCTCTGGCTTGCCCTGCCACAGACCTTGCTGCCTTGTGCAGGAGCAGACGGATAATATAACATTTGGCTTCTCCATAATGCTGGCAAAATGACACGATTTGGGAAGGTGCAGTGTGGTGGAGAGGGTTTAATCTTCAAGCACAGATAGTCCTGTGGTCAGGGTCTAAAGGGTCTCAATTCCTTTCCTGACACGTCAGGGCTGGGACATGTCACATCACAGAAAGCAGGGCTGAGAGCCTGGATCCAGCCCTCATAATTACTGATAAGGTCTTTTCCTAAATATAGCTGGGGTTGAGCTGGCCAAACACTGGAGCTGAGTGCTTTGTCCCAGCTGGTTCAGAAGAGGTGCTCATCTAGTGATCAGGACTGCCTTTGGGGCTGCGTTTGAACAAGATCTTCCTGATGCCAAATGCTTGGCCATGTAAAAGCAACTCTATTTAAATGAATTCGCTCAAAGCAAACCCATAATTCGTGGCTAACTCCAACTTGTTAGCTATTCCTATTGCTGCTGTGATGTATTGCCTGATTTTAATCACACCAGTGTTGGGAAAGTTATTTTCTTACAGTGCCTCATTAGAGTGAAGTTTCTAATCAAGGAATTCAATGGCAACATCTTGAATTGACTAAACTGGCCAAGTGGGAAGGTGGTTAGATGATATCTGAGAGGCCTCCTGGGAGATCTTGAGCTTCCCAGCGCAGTTGCTGTAACTATTGTCCTCAAACTCCTTCTGAACAGTAGTAGGTAGATACAACCTGACAGCTCCTCCAGCTCCCCCACCACCTTCGGTTTAGCACCATCTCTCAGGGCTGTTGTGACTTGTCAGAAGAGCTGAACTGAGACACCACAAATTACCCTGGTCTCAGTTTGGACCAAAGAAACTAGAGTCATCTCACATGGCTTGTGAAACGTCCTGCTTTGTCCTGGGTTTATGCTTCCCGCACTGCTGCCTCCCTTCCCGTTCCTGCCTGGGTTTGTACTCCCTCCAAAGCCAGTGAGCAGCACGTGAGGCAGAAATGCAGCTTGTGGGGGTGGTACTCCGATGGACCTGGGAGATAACGAGGACATTTCTGAGGATGAGTGCAGAGCCCAGTACTGTGCATTGAAGCTGCGACTGCTTTTCTCCTATCGTTGTGTGCCTATTTTCGTAATTATCTGCTCTGGATGTCCTGAGCCATTTTATTATGCAGTTCTTCACTATCATGCAGCCCTTGTAGAATTCTTTAGCATCTCATGTATTTATGACCCTGTAGCATCAGCAGCAAGCTTTGTCACCTCTTTATTTCCAATTAGTTTTCAGGATTATTTCTGACTATGCTCAAGTGAGCAGACCCCCAGCACAGGTCCCTGTGGGACTCCATTCAAGTCCCACCTCCTGTAGCTGTTGGTAGCTACTCTTTGCGATCCTTTAACCAGATATTCCAATATATTCCTATATACAGAATTCAAGACCTATCTGTTAATCCCATGGTAGCTGCATTTCAGTGAGAGACCTTTTGGGAACCTAGGCAGACTATACCCCATGCCTATTGACTCCTCTGAAGAGGTGTAACAGATTAATGAAGCATTCCTTTATTCAAGGAAAACCTCCTATTTTTTAATTCCCAGTATGTCAGATGTATCCAGCTGTGCACTAATCATATTCTTTATTACAATTTCTATCAGTTTGCCCAGGAGGGATCTCAGACTTCATGGTCTGTAATAACCCCAAACCCTTCCCATTTGTCACCTTGAAGCTCTCAGACACGGAGGCTGCATCAGGCAGTAATTACATGCTACAATTAAGTAATTAGACTGTTTCATCTCGGAGTTCCTGAGCACTCAGGTGAACCGGCTCAGCCTGGGGAATTTGCATTCTTTGCTTTGGCTATTTATTCCTCAACTTCAGCTGATGACACTTGAATACGAGCCAAAGCCAGTGCCATATCCATATAAAGATCACTTCTGGCGCAGGACATTCTCTGAGCTTTTCCTCGCTGACTACAGATGCAAACTATTTCTTGTTGTTCTGTTCTGACCTTATCTCCTATGAATGCTCCTCTTGCACTGCAGCCAACTTCTGGCTCTCCAGCAGGCTTCCTGTGCTTGATGTGTTTGAAGAAGTATTTATTATTCTTTGCCTTTTGCAGGGTGTTCCTGTGACGGGTTTTGGCTTGCCTTATTTCTCCTTTCTGCATTTAAATTGTCAGGATACACATTTATTTCCTTGTCCAGACAAAAATGGTTTTTCTAAACATAAAAATACTGGATCCTTAAAGTCAGAGAATCATCAGACTTCCCCTCTCAGGCTGATCTAACCAGGTCTAAGGATCTGGGTTTTCCACTGGCAGATGCGCATTTGGTTTGACAGGATGCTGCAATACCAGAGTTTTCAGGTGTGACACCTTTATATGGACAAAAACGATCACCGGCAGGCTTAATTTTGCCTGGACTAGGCTTTGGGATATTGCACCTTCACCAGCGGAAGGAGGGAAGCATTTCTCTGCGTAGCTATGATTATTTCGGAAGCTGGTTTGGGATGTGCTTCCCATGGATGACGTGAGCCCCACGAGTGGAGGTTTGGGGCTCAGGTGGAGGGTCGGAGCTCTCTGCCCGCCTCCTCGGCTGGTTTGCCTACGTGTGTGTCTGGAAGGCCTGTTGCCATGGAGAAGTGATGGGGAACAGTCTGCCTGGCTCGCCCAGCTTTTTTCATCTCTCCAGCTGTAATGAGCCAGAGGCCCACTGCCTCCTCTTCTGTGTCACATCAGGGCAATCCAGACCCCCAGATACCTGGGAGAAACCCAGGACAGGAAGGAAACCCTAAATGAAGGTAGGGAAGGAGCAGGGAGCAAGAGAGGACACTGCAGGGAGATGGGCCAGTGATGGTGGGGTGCTATGAATTGATGGAGCCAGGTGCTTCTCGGGGGCACGCAGACCAACAGGCAGTGGGCACCTCTTGCAACAAGGGAAATTCCCATTAGATATGTGGAAAAAGTCTTTCACTGTGAGAGTGGTGCAGCCCTGGGGCATGGACTGGAGCAGTGGTAGCATCTCCACCCTTGGAGGTCTTCAAAATCCATGTGGCCGAGCTCTGAGCAGCTCATATGCCTTTGAAGTGAGCCATACACTGGGCTGGACCCTCCCCAGCCTCAAAGAGTGAGACCTTGCCAGGGAATTCAAGAGTGGTTGCCCAGAGAAGCTGTGGCTGCCCCATCCCTGGCAGTGTTCAAGGCCAGGTTGGACACAGGGGCTTGGAGCAAGCTGCTCCAGTGGAAGGTGTCCCTGCCTGTGGCAGGAGTTGGAACTGGGTGAGCTTTAAGGTCTCTTCCAACACAAACCACTCTATGGTTCTATGAACAGACAAGAAAGAGTTTGAAAGAGCTCCAAGAGGCACAACCGTGGCAGAGAGTGGTCTGAAAACAGAACAAAGGTGGAGGCATCTGTGCTTTTTAATTTTGGGAATTGATGCTGCTGGGACTGTAACTGCTGCACAGCTCAAGTTCTTCACAGGTTTTTTAAGGTGCTCCCTAAAAATAGTCTAACTTTCTGCTGTAGAAACTCTGGTGACATGACTGTGCAACAAAACCCAGGGCAGGCGGATAGTCATGAGTGGAAGTTTAATGGGAGTCACCTTCTGTGGGAAGAAATGCAACGCACTGGCGCTGAGTTCTGTTTTGTACCTGAGAAATGTCACTGTGAGCAACTTTGGGGGTTTCCAGGTAGATCTGGTGAGGATTATGCCAGTGATAGAGTACACCGGTCTGTTAGCTTTTTGTTTGCATTTCTAAAGAACAGCGTTTGCCACAACTGACAAAATATTTAATCATCAAAATAAAGAGCACTTCCCCCCTTTAATTACACAGTAAAAAAGGGGGGGAGGCATAGTCAAAGGCTGGGGCTGACCTTATTGTTCAAGTATTCCCGTGCACTTCTCGTCTCCCTTCTCTTGTCTGTGTGTGTACCTCCAGACCGCCGCGTCTAAAGCAGGGTGAAGTCTTTGTTTTGCGCACATGGCACTTTCTCTACTCACAGCTTGGGTGTAAGCGAAGATAGGTTTCTGAAAGGGTGTTTATTCACTAGGAATTCTCCAGCGGCCAACAAAATTCCAGCTGATGAGGTATTTACATCCCGCTCCTTGTGTCCACACGCACCAGGGTAGCTGGGTCTGTTACTCATCCTTTTTTACGCTCTCTACATGGATTCCCGTACTTTTCAATTTGTAGATTAACGGACCTAAGAGACTTAATTTGTTCAAATCCTCATGTGTTTTCTTGCAGGTTTGACTTCGGAGCCTATGAGAGGGAGGACTGAAGCTGTTCCCAAACTTTCAGTCTCTTCCATGCAGGGTTTCTGAAGGAGAGCGACACATGAGCTTACGCTACATATGGCCTTTCCTAAGGTACAGACAGGACATGGTGTCTGCTTGTCTGTCACTGCCTCCTTCCTTGCCTCTTTTCTCAAAGCCTGTAGGAAGTTTAACTATCCACAAAACCTCTACCCTTCTGTCAAATGTTGCTGAATGCGTTGGCTTGGAATTCCTGGGATTCATGTGCGTGCTCGCAGAGCCGGGGGCCACCGAGTGCTTGTTCTCTATAGATTGTGAATATCCTACAGAAACTTGCTGCCGCTACTCAGGCGCACCAAAAGCAGATTTATAAAGTACTTTTCCAAACCCAGGGCATCAAAACCTACATCCACGAAATTGATGCCAAGGCTGGAACCCCTCTGCTGTGAAGACAGGCTGAAGGCACTGGGATGGTTCAGATGGAGAGGAGGCTGCAGGGAGACCCTCCTGCAGCCTTTCAATATATAGAGGAGATTCATAAGGAAGGTGGAGAAAGGCCTGGACGAGGGCAAAGGTTTTAAACTGGAAGAGGGGAGACTGAGATGAGCTCTTAGGCAGAAGCTGTTCCCTGTGAGGGTGCTGAGGCGCTGGCACAGGGTGCCCAGAGAAGCTGTGGCTGCCCCATCCCTGGCAGTGTTCAAGGCCAGGTTGGACACAGGGGCTTGGAGCAAGCTGCTCTATGGAAGGTGTCCCTGCCCGTGGCAGGGGTTGGAGCTGTGAGAGCTTTCAGGTCCCTTCAACCCAAGCAGTTCTGGCTCTACAAGCTGCAGCCCCTCTAAGGCCTGGCTGACCGAGCGGCCGAGCAGGGTTTGATGGCCCCGAGGAAGGTGTGTGCTCTGGGAGGAGTCACCCCGGACGAAGCAGCACGCGGACAAACCGGCGGCAGATAACGGGCGTTGGGGCCATCCATCCTTTAAGGACACCGCGGCCACAACCGGGCGGCCCGACCCCGGCAGCCGCGCCCACCGGCGGGCAGCGCCACCCGGCGCTGTGGAGAACGCCCTTCCCCGGGGTCGCCGCCGCGTCCCCTCAGGCGGGGCCGCCATGATGTCAGCGGGGAGAGGCGGGAGCCGCCGGCCGAATATAGCGGCGCTTCCTGGGCGGGGGGCGGTGCTCGGTACCGGCCTCCTGCCGCAGTCAATGAGCCGGCGGCGGCCGCGGCGGAGCGCGGCATCGGCCGGGGGCAGCGCGGCGGGGCGGGGCGGGGGTGCCGCGGCATGGCGGGGCGCTGAGGGAGCGCGGCGGCGAGCGGCGGCGGGCCCCGGCACCCGGCCCCAGCGCGGCATGGGCAGCCGCGGGGTCCTGCGATGAGCGCTCCCCCGGCGGCTCCCCCCCGCGCGAATATGGGCACAGCCGTGTCCAAAAGGAAGACGCTGAGGAACGAGGCCATGTCGTCGGTGGCGGCTAAAGTGAGGTGGGTGCCGGGGACCCGCCGAGCAGGGGGGAAGGCCCCGAGCCCCGGCGGGCTGCTGCGGGCGAGACCCCGGCGCTTGTCCAGCGGGGCAGAGAGCTCAGCCCCCGGGGCTGGGAGAGCTCGGAGGGAACCTGCGCCCGCGGGACGCCGCCGGTGCCCCCTCGATGGCTGCTGCGGTGCCCCCCGAAAGCAGCCGCCCGCTCGCTGGTGGCTGCGGGACCGCGGTCCCCCGCGCCCGGCGGACCCTCCGCCGCCGGTGGGCGGTTTGTCTCCAGAGGTGTCCCCGCTTCTCGCTGCCGGCCCGGCTGGCATCCCCGGCAGGCTCGAGTTGCTCGGGTGGCAAGCAGCGGGTGGGTTTGTCAGGGCTGGATCTTTCCGATCTTGAGGACTCGGGAGGGCGGTCAGTTTGCTCGGTGGTTCCTCATCAGCTGGAATGCCATCTGTGTGTCCGAGGGCAAAGTCAGCCGCTGACTGCAACGGGGCTTGATCCTTTGAATGGAAAATGTACAGCGTGAAAACCTGGAGCCGCCGCACCTGCCCTCGCTGGCAGTGTCCCAGGCCACTATATTAGCCACTTAAAAGATTCGGGTTCTATAGTGTGCCTGTTAATTCGTATATTGCTTGTCCTACAGTGTTGCGTTTCGTTACTGCCTGGTCCCGGTGCTTTTTAGTATCAAACATGGGAGACGCTCTAAGCCCCGTTTGCTGCTGGGTTGTGCTTAGGTTTCAAGCTGTCGCTGATGAGCTTTGCCACAGTGCCCTTTGCCTAGAAAGATGGAACCGACCCTTCTCGCGCGCTGCAGTGCAAGTGTCACAGCCATCAGTGGGGGCTATCTGGGGGCACTGGCGCAGGTTTCCAGCAGCACAGCCATGCACAGGGGTAGGTCTGGTGGTGCCTCTGTTAGTTGTGGAGTAGCTCCTTGGTAGCCTGACAAAAATGGGAAGAAATAAACTTTTCAGCTGCATTATGTAACATCTTTGTGTTAGACAAAATTGCATTAGAATAACCCAGAGTGATGTGTAGGACTTGATCCGTGCTGCTGAGGGATCTCAGTCACCTCTCTGTGACTGTAACTCGGCATTACGGCATTTCTGCCATGCCGGGAGGAGACACAGTCTTGTGGCTTGAAGTGGAGAGATCCGAAGGTGTTTATATATTGCTGTCTGTCTGTGTTGTAAAGAAATCCGTCCTTCAAAGTCTGGAGTGCCTCTGAGGAAGCTGTCTGGGCAAAGCCTGGAACTTTTCCCCACTTTATGGTACACCCTGTTCATACCCAGTACCGAAAATGTGAGCACTTTCAATGGTGTTCAGAGATCTGGGAGTGGGATTCCTTTTGGCAGATGTCAGCCAGGTGGATATACAGAAATGACACAAAATGCACCATAACTGTTGTAATGGGGTGCTGGGAATAGGATTAGACAGCCAGTCACACACAAACATCATCCTGGGTAATCACCAAGATTTCCAACGGGAGTGTGGGTGTTTGGGAGCGACTAACGTGTTTTGAATGCAATGATTTGTTAGCCTACACCAGGATGGGCAGATGCTACTCAAGTAGTATTAGCTGTTTAGCGTTCAGGAGGTGCCTCTGGGGTTCTGGTTTGCTACATACCTGCTGTAACTGCTGCCAGGCTGCTGCTTCTGTGTGTGGGTACTCCGGAGCATGGTGTGCATTGTGGTGGTTTGACCAGAAGAGTTAGCTGAGTGGACTTGGGCTCACAAACATAAAGTCCTTAAGGAGTGTCTGGTCACACAGTGCGTGGCACTGGAGAGGTGCTCTTATGTGTCTCCCCGTTCATGCCCTGTGCTAGAAATGCCTAATCGAAAAAGCCTTTGGCCAGGGCAGAGGACTGCTCCCTGCAGTGCCTCTGTGCTCAGAAGGTGCTGGTGGGGACAGGCACTGCCCATGTACCTCCACCTTGCCCCTCCAGGCACAGCTGAGTCCCTGCTTTGTGTGGTCTCAGCTACCCTTGGTGTCATTCACAGCAGTGATGACCTGCTGAAAGGTTCCTCCTGGAGCACTTCACACACAGCTCCTCTGCTTTGCCTCATGTCCTCCGCCATGTATCCCTCATGTCCTTATCTTCCTTACCTACAGCGAGGACTCTGCCGGGCAGTACAGAAAGCTACAGAGAGCCTATTCTGTCCTTCCCAAGGGGTCTGGGGACTTGGATCCCTGTGTGGGTAGCACTGCTGTCATGATCAGGTCCCCAGTGGTTTTGTGTAGGCAGCTATGAGATTCTGATCTCATGCTGCAGGAGATGCCCTGGGATTGTCTCTCTGCGCCTCCTGAGCTCTGCCCTGTTCATATTTCTCCTGACTTTTCATTTAGAGAGAAAAATCATCTCCTGAAACTCGTTGCAAGTCCAAGTGGCCACTAATGTGTATTTATTATGCATGGCTGGAGCGTGCATGTGCATTTGACTGTCTTCCGAGCAGGGAGCATCATTTGTTTGCTATCATGAGTAGTGTGAGCTAAGCAGAAGGTGCAAGCTCCCTAGATTCTTAAACTAAAATCTCTGCACAACAGCTCAGGGGAGCCTCCTGTCCCTGGAGAAGCAATTAAGCTCCATGCAGTTTGTTGTGTGCTGGGTCTTTTAAACAGCCTCTCAAAACTAACAGCATAGTTGCTTTGTGCTGACATTGTGGAGAGCATCCACGATGCTGCCAGCTTTGGCCTCTGTAGTCTTGTCTTTTCCTGGGAGAGCTGCAGTGAACTGTGTGGCACCGGGAAGGGACTGTGGCTCCATGCTGTTGCTCTGATCACATCTCAAGTGCTTGGATGTGAGATCGTGCTGTGTCTCCTTCCTATCTGTGCTGGTTTTGCCTTGCAGCTTCTAGGGCAGGGATGACGCAGTTGTCCTTGAGCTGTGACCTTGGTGCTGCCCCTCTGCTGACAGTCCCAGGCTGCTGCAGGTTTGGGCTGTGCAGGTTCTGTTCAGGCTCCTGGCCTGTGTGGTGCCTGGTACACACTCCCTGGTTTCCTTAGCACACTTTGAAGGGCATAGATTAACCAAAGCTGTTAGAAATGGGCTCTGTTTGTCCTTGCTACCTTGACGCCTACAGAACAATACTGACACCCCAACTGTGGCAAAAAGGCTGTCTTTTCCTGCAGCTCTGCTTTGTGTTACGCTGCCCTATGGCTTTTCTTTGGGAGCAGACAGGCATGAGACGTGTGCTCGCGTGTTCCAGAACCATCTCTCTGTGCTAGAGTTAGCATAGGGAATATTGGAGTTGAAAGCGTGGTTCATCCTGCCCAATTTCAGGACTTTGGTGCCTAGTCCAAGGTATCCCACAGAGAGATGAGAATTTGGTCTCGCTCCTTCTCTGTGGGCTAGAGAGCGGATTTAAACAGGGCCACCAAGTGTTAGTTGCTCTGAAAGGGTAAATCTTGCACTGACGAGTGCTGAGGTACTTCAGTGCTCTCCTTATTCCAGGTTTCTTGCTGCATGAGCAATTTTGGTCTTAGGCTGGGGTTCTTCCTGGAGTCTGGATTCCTTTTTCCACTTGTCAGTTTTCCTGTGAGTGGTATGAACTCTTATGCTTTGATTACCTTCTTTTAATTTCTCCTGGCTCTGTCCTCTCTCCTCCTGTCCAAGATTTGAGTATAAATTCTCCCAGAACTGTGGGGTCTTTTCCTTTAAGGTCCATTGCTGACATCAGATTTCCCTTTCTTGAGAGTGGGAATTTGCAATTCTAACATTTAACATTAATTTTCCCAGCTACCGTCTCCCTGCAGAGATATTTCAGGCAACTGGTTTTTGTCAGGGTATTGTTACTATCAGGTTTAAACAACGTAGGTGTCAGCAGTCTTTAGTGACGGACCTGTTACCTGTGGATGTGCTGGCAGTGTTCCCATCCCTGCTTAGTGACAGAGGAGGATTGCTGCTGTAGGAGGACGTAGGTCCTGATGATGCAGGAGGTCTTTTCTCTCCTGGTTTCCTGAGGTGCAGCGCTGTCAGATGCTGTCACAACAGATTCCTGCTGCAGCTCCTCTGGGCATTGCTTGTGAAGGAACACAAGAAGGTGGTGGGTGTTCTTTATTTTTCCATATAGTGCTCCTGAGCAGTCCAGGTTTTGCTTACCTTGCTGCTCTGCTCTAAATGGAGTTATCTCAGGTCTTTCCTGGATCTCTGTCAGTACTCATTTCTTCACTTGATTCAGTGTCAGTTTGGTGGATTGCATGTATTTGTGTGCATCAGTTTCTTGTAGCTGCTAGTAGGCATTGAGGCCCCTTTTATCCTGCTGATGTGATTGTTTCAGACACATGATGGCTATTCCATGCTCATCACATTGTCACTGTGAGATCTTTGTTACTTAGCAGCTTCCTTCCTTCTAACAAAGTCTCAGCCAACTTCTCTTTCAGACCTGAGTTCAGCTTTGACATCTAACGCCCAGTGAGTACTGAGGAGTGCCCTCAGAAGGGCAGCCACCTGTGCTCCCATCCCACCCTCCGCATTCCGGAAGCCATTCTGGTAGAGAAGCTGGTGGTGTTTTCTCTGAGGCAGCAGCAATGCTGTCTTCACTGGTTAGACTCCATAGCACAGCATACTGAGGCTGTGGTGCCTGGTTGACGTCCTTTTGTTAAATCTGGCCGTGCTGACTGTGTAACATGCAGATCTGATCTGCCACTAAAATGAAACCCTCTCTTTAGATGAGTCAGGGCTAAACTTGTCACGTTGTCAGCTGATTGCTCTTGGTCCTACCTGCTCATTGGTATGCAGCTCTTGCAGTGTCATACACTCAGGGTTATAGCTCATCTGCCCCTGTATCTGTGAGGCGCCTCGTACTTCATCACATTTATGTGAACAAGTCTTTGTTTTTTAATCTCTTGCCAGCTAAATTATCCTCATGTGTCCCTGCTCTGAGCTCACTTGCAACATTTTCTGCCCAGTGCCATCAGACCACTTGGTGGGGCTTAAACTGCGATAGCGGAGGCAAAAGTGAGCTGGGAGTTTTGTAACTTGTGTTAACAGTGTGTTGTAAAAAAGAAATGGGAAAGAATGGGATGAATAGAGCATTGCCATCTGTTTGGCTTTTGCTCTGGTTTTATTTTGATCAAGTCAGTGGCTACCAAGGAGAGGGGGTGAATGGCACGATAACAATACAGGCAGGTGCTGGTAAACTGGGGTGACTGTGAGCACAGCGAGGGAGGAGAAGGGACACGAAAGGCTTAGCAAGGGGAGACCAGGCATAAGGAGTTAGCGTGGCCAGCAGGGTCCCCTTGGCAAAGGGCATGTGTGGACATCTGTGGGAGATGAGCTGAGGCCCAGCCAAGGAGAAGCCGATGGCACTGGGGAAGCAGGAATGAAGAAGGGAACCACTGAGATAACAGGCAGAAATTTAGCCTGAGTTTGCAGTGTAATTGGCTGGAAAACCCCCGTGGCACTTTGTGCTGTGCGGGCCTCGTTGCCTTATTAGCTGTCACTGGATAACTGGGATCAAGTGTTCACATTCATCTGCTCTTGGCTTGGCCTGCAGCGTTGGAGAGCAGTGGAAATGGCCATGACGCAACTGCAGGTCCAGCCTGGGCAGGCAGCAGTGGCTTTGAGCAGTTCTGTGCTCTGCCACTGTGCTTCTGCCTGCAAGGAGAGGTCTGGGTATCCCCTGGGCCTGGGGAGCTCTGGTTTTACCCTCCTACCTCATCTGCTTGGGGCAACAGGAGCGTGAGGTTACAGACGCTGCAGCACCTCCGAACTCAGGCTCTCATTCTGAGTGACACTGTTTTCCCTGTGGAACAAAGTGGGGTGGAGGGTGGCAGTGCTTCTCTCTGGCTCCATGTTAGCTCTTTGCACTTTGGGTCTTAGGAAGTGCTTGGTACTAATTTTTGAGCCTGTGGTTTGCAAGCTAAGGGCAAACACTGGTTCTGATTTTAGGCAGACAGATCAGCTTCAGGCATTGGCAGAGATGAATCGAGAGAATGACAGATGAGCTAACATGTTCTTGGAGCTTTTGAACTAGTTACAGACTATATTTTATCATCATATTTCAGTATTCTTTGTGTAAATCTCCATGTTTCCTCCCTGATAATTTACCTGAGAACTTCCTCATTGTTATTTTCTCTACATAGAATGACTGCTGGTGGACAGAGAAGCCTCATAGTCTTTCCCAACTGTGTAAGTGCCCTGTTTGTGAATGGTTTTGATGATGACTTGCAAGGACAGATGTTTCTATGGAAAGCCTTGGAGTCCCAGAAGCGTTGGTGGAAGAGGTATTGGAAGTCTTGAGCACAGCCATCTGCTCACAAGGCTGTTGCCAGTGCAGTGTGAGATCAGCCATGGCTTTGGATGAGCCTTAAACCACCTCTAAGATGGAGTGGAGGAGTAGCTCAGGAGTGCTCTTGCAGCTGCATAGCCTGATGGTAGAACCATAGGATCATAGAATTATTTAGGTTGGAAAAGATCCTTAAGATCATCAGGTCCAGCTGTAAACCTAAATGCTGCCAAGCCCACCACTAAACCATGTCCCTAAGCACCACATCTACACCTCCAGGGATGGTGACTCAGATACCTCCAGGCATGGTGACTTCTGCTTCCCTGAAGTTGCCACACTCCAGCTCCCAACTTTACACTTGTGTGTTGCCCCAGGACTAAGTCCTTCTTTTTGCCCACGCAGAAAGGTGGTGGGTGAAGGAACATCCATGAGGTGCTTGTCCTCCTGTATGGGTGAGCCATGGTGGTCATCCCTTTGTTCTTTGTAGTGAAGACTGTGTGCCAATTGTACAGCTCCCCCATGTGACAGAGCCCCTGTGTGACCATCTCTGGGGGTGCTTAGGCACCGAGGAAGACAGCTGAGGCAACTCCTACCCCAGTGTCTAAAGGCACGACTTAGTACTGGACAGGCAAGAATCTGCAAACAGCAAAGTCTTGGTACTGTGTGTTAGCCTGCAACGACACAGCAGGTTGAACCTGTCAAGACACAGCTGGTTGAACCTTGCTTCTCACACAGCTCCAGCTGTGCTGCTCCAGAGCGTTTTGCATTTGGCTGTGCTGAAATTTAGTCCCAGGGAGATTAAATCACTCTTTCTTCATCATTCATATTGATCCCCTGTTGTTGGCTGTGGATGACAAATGGACTTCCCACTCCTTCCAGCCCTCGTTGCTCTGGGAAGTATGCTGTAGCTTAGTTAATCTTTTCCCGTTGGGAGGAGGCGTGTAAAAGCAGTGGGGGGAAATCCTGGTGGCACAAATCGGGATGTGCTGCTGGATTGGGTAGCAAAGCAGAAGAGGATTGCAGAAGGTTGTTTTGGAGATCAAAGCCATTTTCCACTCAGATGTTTTATAGCTGCTATGAGCATAGCCTGTTGTGGAAGCTTGAACTGGAGACGGATGGTCTGAGGATGAGCACCTCTGAAGGAGGAGGACAGTGGACATGATGCCTTGCTATGGAGAGGCTTCCCCTGTTGCAGTGTCTTTGTCTCCTCTCCCAGCAGATGCTGGTGTGCTTGCAGGCTGGGTTCCCTGCTGCTGGCTTTTGTTGGCTTGGCTTGCCTGGGACGTTGGTGGCTGGTTTGTCTCCTGCATTGTCCATGGGCAAATATCACCCTGCTTGTGATGCTGCTGACCTTGGGGAGATTGTTCTAAAACCTGGGGAAATGGATGGCTGGATAAAAGCTGGTATTGACTGTCTTGAGTCACAGGTCTGTTGGGTACAGGACAACAAGCACAGCAACAAATGCCTTGCAATAGGAGTCTGAAGATTGTATTTACTGTAGAGCAGTGAATGCATGCCTTGACCAAGGATGTGTTTCCTGCGTGGGTTGCAAGCTTTTTCCGGGTTGGAATATTCATAGGTTTGCTCTCTGACGTAGGCCCTGATGTGTGGTAAGGGTTGTGCTCACCCTGCCTGGTTGATGCTTAATATATTGCAGTCAATTTCCAGTCATCCGTGGGACCTGAATCCATCAGAGAACCAAGGGTGGCTTTTGTGGGCTGTTGTGGGGCCTCCCAAATCATGTATCCAAATGCCGACGTAGTTGGTGCTTGAGCACTTAGGGTTAAGGTAGGTAAAATGAGTATTGGTAGTAACATCTAAGTTGCGATGGCTCACAGACAGGAGCATTCAGAACCAGAGCAGAAGGCTGGGGTGATGGTTGGGGCTGGGCTGGAGATACCTTCTTCCTTGGACTGCCAGAAGGGGTTTAGCCTATGTATGTGTATCACAGAAACAAGGCCAAGTTTAATGCAGGTGCATTTCAGTGGTTTTTAACAGAGAAGCTGAAGACTAAAATAGTCCTGGGCTTGTTGTCCAACTGTGGTTACCCTTTTGGTGTGTTTACCAGGAAGCCTCCCCTGCTGTTACAGCATGTTTAAATTGGGGTCATCAGAAGCTGAGAGAAAGGCTGCTGCAGGAGAACAGCAGTATATTGATATTGAACTGTTCCTTTTTTCCTTGGCCTTTAACCAATATTCATCTCTTTCTTTTTCTCCTTTGCTGCCTCCTGGGATGCTTGGACGTGCAGAGCAGCAAGGGCTTTTGGAGAATATCTTTCCCAAAACCATCCCGAAGGTAGAAACGGCTCAGGTAAGAGAACTGACATTGCTTATATCCGTATGTGCTTGCACCTATTTATTAACAGGCCTTCAAATGAAAGTGCATTTATTCATCATAAAAGGTTAGTGTGAGATCTCAGCAGGAGGAGTCGCCCTCTAAATTGGTGAAGCCCTTGAGGAGAGAAGGCAGTTTGGTGACCCAAAGGTTGGGTGGGCTGTGGGGACAAGTTCAGTTGTAGTGAACGAGTGTCCTGTCGTAAATCCGCCCCTAGAGCTGATGTCCTTGGAAGACGTTTCAGCTGGGAAGGGAAAGACTGCACTGCACAAGGTGTCTGCATTGCTTTGTCACTTCCAGGTCTTGCTTTCACTGAGGAATAAAAGTAGGTGAGTTATAGTGTCAACTGATGTGCTTGGGGTGTGTGCAGCAACCTGCCTTTGCTGGCAAAGGTAACATCCGGATTTATTCTAGGGTTTGCTTCAGCAGGGGTTAAAATGAGATTTGCCCTCTCTGGTTGAGGACACCAGTGTGTGCCAGCTAATGTGTTAATATTTTATACACAGGTATTGTCCCTATCAGCTTATGCTGAGTTCTGCTTGATGGGCAAGAGTGCACAAGAGAAACTCACTTGACTTCTAACAGGCCTGTGCCTGGTCTGTGAGGAAAGAAAACATTTTGCAGACAATAAATTCACTATAAAACCTATAGAAAATCCCACGGAACCCACATAAAACCCTGTGTGAACAAGTAGCAGATTGTTCCCTAACACTGAACTGTTTTGCCATGGGTAACAGTTTTAAATAGAACATAATTTAGAGTGATGTTACCATTTAATGTAAATTGTGTGTGTGCTTAAACCTCTGCAAGCAGGGAATGTGTCTTGCTGAGAAAGCAAGCCCAGTCCCACCAGCCTTTGGCAGGCAGCTGAATGAGTCCCTGCCTTTTCTCTTGGATCTAATGACCTTCAAGTTATCCTTGGCTGGGTTGTGCTACCTTTGGGAATGGAAGGGCTTTCAAACAATGTGCTGCAGTTTTCCTTGATTTTCTCTCAGACATGAGAACTCCAGTGACACATTACTTCTAATATTTAGTCCAAGAACAACCCATCGTGGTAGGAGGGGAAGGGTAGAAAAAGGCTGGGATTTAATGCAGTGGAGGTGAGGTGTCTGAGGCAGAGGGAGGAAAGGGGCTGGAGAGGCACTGCAGGAGAGGCTGAGCAGGTCCCAGGAGGCTGGGCAGAAGTGTTCTTTATCATGGCCATTTCTGTAGCTGCTTCTCTCAGCTGAAGTCTTTGCTGGTGCTTTTCTGCACACCCCCACTCCAGGTGCCAGGAAGAAATTTCATTCTTCCCGGTGAGGGTGCTGAGGCGCTGCACAGGGTGCCCAGAGAAGCTGTGGCTGCCCCATCCCTGGCAGTGTTGGACACGGGGGCTTGGAGCAAGCTGCTCTAGTGGAAGGTGTCCCTGCCCGTGGCAGGGGTTGGAGCTGGAGGAGCTTTAAAGGTCCCTTCCAACACAAACTATTCTATGATTCTATAAGTTGTCTTCTGCTCACTTTGTAGTGCCCTCACAGTACCTGTGGGGTCACATTCAGGCCAGAAGGAGAATTTGGTGGTGATGAGGGGAAATTGCCAATCTGTTCAGGGGCCTGAGACCTGTGGAACCCTGATCAAAGCCAAGGAGTAGGACCCTCTCTCATGCACACTTACACAGCTGTCCTTTTACTCATCCTTATGGTTGCTCCTAGTTACTCGTTCCTCTCTTGACTATAGATAAGGAGAACATGGGAGTGGAGCTGATGTGACTCCTGGACAATGCACTGCTGTTGGGCTCCCCAGACCAGTGCTTAAACCCACTCTGTGCTTGTACCCACTGCCCCCTTGGTGTATCAGGCTTGAGATCATACTTGAATCCAAGTGAATTTAGTTGCCATGTATAAGAATCAAGCAGAGAGCGGTACACATGGAAATACACAATCCTTATGGGGTCCTTGGAAATAAAGTTTCCTAGAGATTAGTGTAAATGTTTAAAGAGGAAAAAATAAGAATCCTCTTTATTTAAGTAATCTTTTGCAGTCCTGCAGTGTATCATTTAACCCAGTCTGTAACATTCCTTTATAAATAACTGGTAGGAAGGTTGCTGTCCTATAAAAATGTTGAGAGTAGAAAATCTGGCTCCCTTTTATTCATCCCAAGAGTCCAATAACAGGGGAACCAAGTCTTTCCTTCCTCAGAAGTTCTGTATCTCTCAGTATGGCTTTCACAAGCTTCTGAACACTTCACCTTTAGCTCAGCAGAGCACTTAAGCTAGAGGATAGGCTTTCATCCAGTGCCTGCAGTGAAACCAAGGAAGAGCCTCTTCTACGTGACTTGAAGACATAGCACGTGCATAGAGGTACCTGAATCTGCTCCAATTCATCAGAGAAGAGAGCAGGAGAGCAGTGTTAGGGCTGTACCAGCCCACCAATATCCTGTAGTTAAATTCCTACTTGCATGTGTTGGTGGCTGAGGTCCAAGCTCAGCACACTGAGGATCTGATTCCCCAGTGCATGTACATCTCTGTTCACAGCACTCTGGGCTTTCGCTAGGGATGTCTTTACCTGGTGGGATGGGGCTGCTTTCCACTGTAATAACCCTGTCTACATGGATGCTCCCTGCACTGCCAGGAGACTGCAGCTGTGGTTAAGACTCTAGCCTAAATATGGTTGGAAGGAGGCAGGCCTTGACTTGAGGAGTTTATAGTCAAGAAATAAAAGGGTCTAAGAGAGGCTTAAAGTCATTGATGAATGCAATGAGGGAAAAGGGTTGTGGTCTTTGAGGAGCAGGAAGTTGGCAGAGCCATCAGTGGGACAGTGGAAGCCTAAAAAGCTCCTCTTCCGTGGATCCAGGAGCTGGAACCCTCCTCTCTGCAGATGACAATCCTCATGCAGAGAATGAGGGGGGTGTAAATCTTTGGGGTGCCAGTTCTGCTGCTGCTTTACCTGCTAAGTCACCTCCTTGGCAGAAGGGTGGAGAGCTGGAGCTCTCCAGGCAGACACAGCAGACGCTGTCAGGTGGAGTCCCATGTGTACAGAGACTGCCTCAACTTCCTCCAATTTTGCTGCACTTTGTTCTCTGGGAATCATCCATTTTGGTGCGACTCTTTTTGTCTTTAGAGTCCCCTGACTCCCAGGAAAGGAGATGCTGTAACAGCTTTTGCATCCCTCCTCTTGCTTCACATTCCACAACTGATCAAAGAGCTTATTCTTTGGTGGTAACTTTTACACCTCAGTCTATTTTTGGTGGCTCCTCTGGAGAGCCTGTGTGAGTGTGTGCGTCAAAATGTCTTTGAGGTATTGGTGAAGAAGAACTACAGAGGGATTATGCATCAGCAGGATGGGCCAGCTGCCATGTCCAAGCACTATAATGAGGGTGAGCTATCTGCAAGGCTTTGTTCACCTTCTGCTTTTAATAAAATCACAGTCTGTCCATGTTCCACTCCCTTTGCTAAGGCAGTGGCTGTGGAATTTAACATCACTAGGAGGTAGGGAGGATTGCAGCACACTACAGAGTGTACACATAGTAAGGAAAAGGTGGGGAGAGTATTTGTTGTTGGTTACAACTTCTGATTCTTCCTAATGGGAGGCCTGAGAACTTCATGGCTGAGAAACACTGTGACTATCCCTATGCAACTCCTCGATGGCTTGTTCTGGAGGAGGTTTTCCCGGTGACTGGGGAGTCCATTTACCTCTCCTCTGTTGCTTGGCTCGCAGTGCACTGACCATGTTCTCTGAGGTTGCAGCAGGGATGACAGCAATACACATTTGTCTTCTCTCCCTTCTTCCCCAGCTGCCTGCTGACAGGATATGAGCTGCTGGCAGAGGATGAAGGAATTGTGCTTTTGGCATCACTCAGATTTTTCCTCCTGATCTTTAAGATATTCTGAGGAACTAGAAAAAAGGGAGGGTTGGACACTGCTGCTGCCAGGACATGGAGCTGTTAAGGGAGCTGGTGCTGAGGTGGTAACGCTCTTTTCCTGCCTCTGTTCATTGCTGGCTTATTCATGCAGGCTGAAGGTCTGGGAAGGTTCCCAAGAAGAGCACTCTCATGTTCAGCATTCATTCTGACTGCAGCGCTGCTGCCAGAGTCCTCGCTGACCCTCATGGCTTTCTGGTACTTTCCAAAGACTTTCCATCTTCTCTGTGGCATGGTTGTAGTGTAGAAGTGGGTGTGCCCTGAGACAGACCCAGAAGAAAGACAGGGAAAAGGGTTGTCATGTTGCAAAAGGGAAATGTGAGAAGGCTGCAGAGAGCAAAATACAAACATAGAAGAAATAATCCCTCCGAGTCCCACCAGAGCTCATGGGATGAGGAGTTTTGGACATTCCCAGAGTCCCCGTCTCACAGCGTAGGTGTCAGAGGTCTCGCACTGAGATACTGCTTTAGATTTATCTCCATGTACTGGAACTGTGAGAGGGAAAAGATACCCAGAGCATGGAGCAGTGAAATGAGCAATGGCAGCAAGCAGGGCACTTGAGAAACTTCCACCTGTCGGGGGAAGCAGTGATGTGTTTGGTGAGATGGGGCTTGGCACAAGGGTCCTTCACTGAGGAAAGGAAGGGAGCTGTGCTGGGGCTTTTTCCTGGTGCTTTGTTATCAGGCAGTTTCTGGTTTGTTTGCCTGGGCTATTTGGAGGGCAGCTGGTGCTGCAGTGCTGGGTTTGCTGCTGTAGGATATAGCACTGCTCTGCCTGCTGCAGGTTGGGGCTCTGGGCAACCTACATGTGAAAGGCTGTGGAAGCAAAAGGAAGGGAAAGATCCCAGCAAGTATAAGGTGTGCTTGGTGCTGCAGAGATGACGGGCTTTGGGCCAGAGCTGCCTAGCAGGTCTTGACCTAAATTCGCAGTGGTTCTTGCAGAATCAGCACGGCTGCTCTGACTGGTTTGCATCAGTGCAGACCAAAGGGGATAGTTACCTGTAACTGGAAGAAGCTCAAAAGAAGTCATCTTTGCTGCTTTTCTTTGGTTTTGCATGATGTTTCAGCCATCAGTGAAAACACTGGGTAGAGAATGAGCACTCCTGAGCTTCCCCAAGCCAAATAGCAATGGGTAGTGGTGGCAGGAGAAAAAATGTGCTTGCTGAGGCCACTGTGCCATGCACGGAGTCTGCACCAAAGCAACCACTTATGTTTGCATCCTGGGCTTCTGAAGCTTCCGAAGAGGGGCTGTGAGTGCATGTAAGGGCAGGAGCTGTGAAATGGAGGAGGGTCCTGATGCTGCCAGGAGCTGACACAGGGCTGGAGAAACTGCAGCATGAGGCTTTGCAGGTGCTTCAGGCCACACAAGGGACCTGTGAGCTGTGCTGTAGGAAGCCATGAAGAAAGGCTGCAGCTATACAGTGCTCTAAGAGGAACCTTCAATTTGCCACTGTGCATACTGTGGAGCTGCCAGTGGAGCCTGATTCAGGGTAAGCACCAAACCTGTGTTTTCTCTGTGGAGGCTGCTTGCCCTGTCCCCAGGGGGAACCCCAGCACTGTGCCTGGCCCTACTCTGGGTCTGCCCCTGTGCTGGAGCGGTGTGGCTGCCCTTGAGCAATGGAGGTGGCCTTTATAGAAAGAGCCCATGCTCCAGAGGGGGTAGGATGTATTCAGGGCAGAGCAGGGATGTGAAGCCTCTTCTCTGAGGGTTTCAGGCTGCTTCAAGGATAGGCCAGCACAAGTATTAGCATACCCCATATGCTAAAACTTGCTTCTAAAGTGAATAAAAAGGTAGGTCACAGTGTTACAATGGAAAACTGGTGGAGCTGTCACTTGCTCCTTTGGGTCGTGTCTGTCAGTCCCAATTTCATCTCTTCACATTAATGTTACAGACCAGACTTAAAGGTTACTCCTCTATGAAGCACAGTGTCAACAGCATCTTAGGTTGGTTGTTTTCAAGGCCCATTTCACTGCTGAGGACTAATTGGAAGTATTTTGTCACAATTAAGTGACCTTCTGTTTCCTCAAAGCAGCTCCCTCACTGAGGCAGCCCTTGCCTCTTCCCTGGGGCTTTGCAGAGAAGTGTGTGACGTTGCTTCCTTGGGAGCAGTAGGGTCAGGGTGCCCCAAAAAGCCACTGCGTTGGTCAGGCTTCAGGTAATTTCATAGCGAACATTGTGCATGTCATTCACTCGCTTGACTCTGGAGCTACTGCGCAGCTGAAATGCCACTGTGACCTTTTTAATTGTTGTATCTCTGCATTTATATCCCTGTCCCATGCTTCAAACCATTCTTCCTGGTTTCTGTGCCTATTTCTTGCCTGTGTTTCAGCCCTGCAGAGCAGCAGGGTCAGCTGCCAGCCCGGCTCTGGAGGCAGGAGCCATGTACTGATGGGGTCACGCTGTGGGACATCGGCATTGGGAAGGACAGGGCTGATGTGTCATGGCTGTGGTGCTCGCTCGGAGAGGGAGCAGAGGAGAACAGGACCTGACAGCCTGACAGCCCACCTGCGGGGCAGTGGCAGGCGTATGGGAGGACTCAGAACTGAAACCGAGAGGAGCTGCTCAGCTGTGCTGTCTGAAAAGATGTTCCTGGGTTTGCAGTGCCTGGGGCTCTAGTCACTGCATCCATCTGCTCTCCTCATCTTGGGTGTCACCTGGACCCCTCCTGGTGTAAAATGAAAGAGTGTTAACTTAATTCCAACTATTAGGAGCAGTGCTGCAGGTCCATGTACTATACAGCTAAAATGTTCTCATTTGTCTTCAGTGGCTGAGACAGTTCTTTCATTTAAAGTCAGTACCATCAACATCTGGTCCAGAGAGTCCAGCTGAGGTAGAGCAGGGGAGAGAACTGTTTCTGTTAAATTTATGTTTTCTGAGATGACAATGTGTTTTTAATAGGCCTTATCTGGATGCCCCTTTGCCACTTTGCTTCTGGTGCTGGAGCTGAGGTTTTAAATCTAAGGTGCTTTAATCATCAGTTTAGCTGTTAAATAATCATAAATTTGGGACCTTTTTTTAAGCTTCTAAAAGCTGTGCCTTGTGGCTGTATTCCACCTTGATTTATAAGCTTCCCATTCCATGGGGTTAGAAGGCAGCCTGCATCAGAGATGAGTTTGGCTCCGTGTGTCCCTCCACTGTTATCAATAGGCATCCTTCAGCTGAGGCTTATCCCAGCATGTCGCCTCCTCTTGAGACATGTTGAGACAGCAAAAGAGAACATGGAAGTTCTTCCATGATTACCTACCTGGGTCAGAGCAAGTGCTCAGGTTAGTTACTGGATGGGAGAGCATAATTGTAAGTATCTAATAGTAGTAAGTGTCTAATTATCAGGAACTACATGTACCAAGATAGCACACATTAACCAGTACAGGTGATAGTTGCTGTTGGTGGTTATGCCTCTGGTGATACACATGCCCTAGTGATTACGCTGTGTGGAAGGTGAAGAGAAATATCAGAGAGGAGCAAGTGAAGCCAAAGAGATGTGTGTTCAGTGAATAACAAGGGGATTGAGAAGTGGATTCGTCCTTGGCACCGGACTGTCGAGCCTCCAGGCTTGGGCCGGCTGTTAGACTTAGCCCAGGTAAACAGGGGAGTGATGAAAATACGTGTTTGTTATCAATAGGCACGATTCACAGGTCAAGCATGTTGGTCCTCTTCCCTTCGTTTTGCTGATAAGTATCTCAGGCACAATAAATCCATGTAGACCACAGATCTAGTTGAAGAGAAATCTGTTTGAGTAACCTGATTTGTCTGCTCCAGGGCAAATGAAGGTGCTGCTGGTGAAAGAGGGAAAGCAGAGCTGTCTCCAGGTCAGCTTTTCCTCAGCACCCTGGAGAGGAGGGAGCTGTGCCAGGCCTCCCAAGTTACACTGTCCTGGGCTGCAGAGCGGTTGGATGGAGCAGCTGGGTGTGGGAGAGGTGGCAAGAGTGACATGAAGATGAAATGTGACAGAGCAGCAGTACCCAAGCAGAGGATGTTAACAGCAGTCTGCTTCAGCTAACTCTGAGAAGGCAATTCCTGTTACTGCTGAAGTCCCCTCTTATCTTGTCCTCTTCACTTAGCATTCCTTTGGCTCAGGTTCAGTTCAGCATTATTTTCAGACCAGCTTCACTTCTTTTCTAGCAGAACTATTGGCCTGAAATGCCATAGTGGAAGCAGGTGCAGTGCTTTGGCACCTGGAACCCACCACTGCAAGCACAGACAAGGGAATCAGTACCTGGTGCCATCCCAGGGGTGCTGGTGTATGTGAACACGTGTGTGTGTGTGAATGTTAGCACAGATTTGCTCCCTAAATGGTGCATATTTGTCTTTAGAATCCAGTAATTCATTCTGATTGATGTTTGAATCTCTTTTCCTTTCATGCTATTTTTTTTCTGTAGCTATATTCTTTATTAACTTCAATACAGCTTCACATTCCCTTTGTATATGAAGGTGCTTCTCCAGTGTGTAGTTACCAAAGGTGCTAAATTGAATGAAAAGAATTAATTATCCAGTCCTTGGACAAAGAGAAAGAATACTGCTGCAGTGGCACGTCTGTGGAGTGTAGACCATGAAAACTCCTAGATAAGCACAGGTGAAGACACCTTGAGTAACAGACAAGTAAGGTGGGAAGAAAGGATTCTGCTTGCATTCTGCATGCTACATCAGACAGGTAGTTTATGTCAAATATATCTTGTGAAGAGTTGTAACCCTGCCATGATTTCAGTATACAGTCATGTCCCACATAAATCTCTAAATCTTATAGGTTGAACGGACCTCGATGCTCATGAGCAGAGGTAGGAATTGGTCTCTCTGCACTTGCAACCATCAGCATTTTCAGACACACTGTACTTTGGGCCCTTCACTTTTCCATTTACCCACCCACAGAGGTCCCAAGTTCTCAATCTGAATTGTGGTGCTGTCAGTGCGTGAGCAGAGGCGCACAGTCCCGTGGGTTGCTCCAGCGAGGCTCCGTGTCTTCCATGGAAGTATTAATTTCAGGAGGAACAGGGCAGCTGTCAGCCACTATTTTGTGGTGTCTTAAGAAATCTGTAGCATCATGGAGCCCACACACATTAGTAAGTTTGACAAGCTGAGATGAGTACTTGGAACTGGCCTTTGGTTTTCATTTTCAAGATGGTGTGCTTGGCACTATTAGCCAGCGCACATCTTGGCAGGTCTTGGAGTCATTTGCTGGTGTTTTCCCAAGATGTGCCTGTGCTGGAGCACAATCAGTCTTGGAGCTGGAGAGGGTCTGACTTGCTGGAAAACAAATGCAGTGGCTGCTGCCTCTTGGGGGTGACAAGTGGATGGAGAGACTTTGGAGACACTTTCTGCACTGGTTGGCCTGCATGACTCCTCACTGCACCTAGGCATGGATTTTAGACTCCATGTGAAGTCTGCAAAGACAACATCAGAAGAGGCTCAAGAGGCTCTTTCTTTACAGGCAGCTCCTCCTGGTCAGCTCAGGCTGCCAGCTGCCTTGTCCAGAGACTGTGAGGGCTCGCTAGGAGCCAAGTGAAATGAACCCAGGTTGTGTCAGTCTGAATGGTCCTGATGGTCACTTCTTGACCAGGAGTGGCCAGAGATGCATTTTTCTCATAGTGGTGCTGAGGGAGTTGTGTCTCAAGCAGGAAAATGAGATCAGGGTGACACACTGTGCCAGTACCAGCTCAATTCAGTTCAGTCTCAGCTGCAGACAGAGCAGGGGAATGGCCCTGGGCAACGTGGGCATAACCCAGGGTGGGTTCAGAACCAAAAGCTGTAAATGTGCATTCCTCAGCTTGGGAGGGCTCTTTTCAGAGAGGCACAAGAGCACTTCATAGGAAGCAGAGTGGCAGCAGTGAAAGCTCTGTGTTGCACACGTATGTCAGACCATCATGGCCAGCTATGAGGGAGCCAAGGTTGTTGCTGTGGTCTTCCAGGTTGTGGCTCAGTAGCTAAAGTAAAGGCTTGGTTTGTTTCTGCCTGTGTTTCAAGTGCTGCTGTCTGTGCTGGCCACTGATGATTTTGGGGTCTCCGGTAGCAATTCCATGAATAATGCATTCCCTGTTGAGCCCTTTCCCAACCCCTGCTGCTTCCCAGCTGAGGGAAGTCTGAGAGGTAATTAACAGCCACTTGAAAAGGATTAGCAGGTGGGTGGGAGCTACTGTTCGGTTCATGCATGGAATTGCCATGGAAATGCTGAGATTTCCTGGCACTTCATCCAGCGTGTGGGCTCCGAAGATAGTTGTGCTCATGGGCCTCTCTCCTTTCCATCTTCCTACCCTACAAAGGCAACGGCTGTGTTTCCCTTCAGGACAGCATCCTCTGGCTGTGTTGTCACCATCTGCACACAGAATGAAGTCTGCTAACCAGGGGTGCTGTGGGGAGCAGGGTGCTGGTTGCAGCTGTCAGCTGAAGGCCTTCTGCAGTTCTTTCACATCAAACTGCATTTCTTTCACATCAAGAAAGGATCTGGGGGTGCTGATTGACAGAGCTGAACATGAGCCAGGCAGCCAAGAAAGCCAGCAGCATCCTGGCCTGTATCAGCAATAGCGTGACCAGCAGGACTGGGGCAGTGATCATCCCCCTGTCCTGGGCACTGGTGAGGCTGCACCTCAAATCCTGTGCTCAGTTCTGGGCCCCTCACTACAAGAGAGACATTGAGGGGCCCAGAGAAGGGCACTGGAGCTGGTGCAGGGCCTGGAGCACAGTGTGATGGGGAATGGCTGAGGGACCTGGGGGGTTCAGTCTGGAGAAGAGAAGGCTCAGGGGGGACCTGATCGCTGCCTACAACTGCCTGAGAGGAGGATGGAGCCAGGAGGGGGCTGGGCTCTGCTCCCAAGGAACAAGGGATGGGACAAGAGGAACCGGCCTCAAGCTGCACCAGGGCAGGTTTAGATGGAGCTGAGGAACAATTCCTTCCCCAAAGGGTGCTCAGCATTGCAACAGGCTGCCCAGGGCAGGGCTGGAGTCACCGTCCCTGCAAGTGTTCACACACCATGGAGACGAGGCCTCAGTGCCATGGGTTAGTGGTGGCCTTGGCAGTGCTGGGAGCGGTTGGACTGGATGAGCTTAAAGGGCTTTTCCAACCTGGTTGATTCTGTGATTCTATGAAGCTAATTGGCAGAAAATCGGGGGGGGGGGGGCAATGACACCCAAACCCTGGTGATTTGCCCCTTACCCTTAGTTCTAAAAAGTAACTTGGTGCACAGAGCATTCATTGATTGTCAATTCTTCTAGCAGTTGGTGCTGGTCCTTGTCTTGCGAACTCATACCAGCCCAGCAGCCCTTGCATGGCTAAACCTGCTGAAGCAGACAGCTGAATGCAGGCTGTTTTGCACATAAGCATTTTCAGGCTCTGCAGTGAGGCCTGCCTTTGCTTCTGGTCTTGTTTGGTGGCCAGGCACACTTGAAATACTGGGTGTGTTTGTGAGAAATGTGTCTCATTTCAGTACCGGCTCTGGAGGTTTAGACTGCTGTGGGCAGGCAATCATCTGAGAAGGTTCCTGGGGGAACCTACCATATCCCCCTCACCCCTTCCTTTCCTGCAGCAGTAACAAAGAGGCTCTTGAATGTGCTGGTGCCTGGGGTGCTTTGGTTTTGAGGGAAGTGTGCTGTTTGTTCCAGATCACCTCTTAGCAGACTCCTACATCGGGCAGGAGGACTCCCCGGAGATGCAGCAGGCAGCACAGAACAAGCGCAGGCTCTCTGTCATCTCCGACGGCAAGTTCGAGCGGAGCTTCACCGAGGAGCAGGCAGAGAAGATGCCAAGTGAGGGACCCAAGCCACGTGTCTACACCATCTCCGGTGAGAGGCCGATGCTGTCAGACCACGAGAATGAAAGTATGGAACTGGTGGTAATGAAGGGGGCTGCCCAAGAGGAATGCCACCACGGTCACCAAGTACACGGCGCTGGTGGCTCTCATGGTGTTGGCAGGCATTGCAAGGGCTGGCCAGGCAGCAGGCAGGGCTCCAAGGAGTGCCCAAACTGCACCCGACTGGCTGCCCCTTCGCAGCATTCCTTTGACCTGGAGCACCATCAGTCCAGCGAGACAGGGTGGCACAGGAAAAGGCTGGAGAGGATGTACAGTGTCGATCGAGTGTCTGGTAAGTAAGGGTGAGTGCTGGGGGCTAGAAGGACACAAAGGGACTCATTAACACAGGGGTGGAGGGTGGTACCCATCTCCTCCAAGTATGGAGGTTTCATTGCCCTGGGTCTTGAGTTTGGGCCCTGCAGGGTTTCCCCTTTGCTGGTACCTTGCAGCAGCAGTCATGGAAAGGGATTGTCTAAGGAGGAGTTTGAAAGCTCTGAGTTTAAGCTGAGCCGAGCTTGAGGTCAGCTTGTCCAAGCTCCATTGTCTCTGCTTCTAGCTTGTAAGCAGCAGATGACCCGAGTGGTTTTCATGCCAGCTTCATGTAGCTCAGTGAGGGTCATCTCTGTGGGAAGGAAGAGCAAGAGAGAAAGGGCTGTGTCAAAGCCTACATTAATGCTCAGCCAGGTGACTATTCAGAGCAGGACCCTCTTCTGTGCCTCATCCTGGGGCTGAGGCAGGTGAAGTCTTTGTGAAAGTGCCAGGGTGCTCAGCAGGAGCCTCAGCTCAGCTCAAATGGGGTGTTCTGTTCCTGGGTGCACCCCAAAGTGCTCGTTTGTGTGGCTGGAACCAGTGTAGCAGGCTCTCTCAGGTATGAGACATGTCACCTCTTGGGCTTTCCATTAATACTAGCAAGTGACACAATATTGGACTTTCTTCCCCCCTTACTCTGCATTTGCTCAATGTTCTCAGGGAAGAGGGTTTGGAATTATTCAATTACATTAAAAAAACTCCCTGATTGTCCTTAGAAACTTAACCATTCATCAAGTATGTGGCACCATCTCTGTGCTCTGAGTTAGCAGTTAGTACACAGTCCATCTTTGCCTGTCAGCTCAGTATATGGCTGGCAGAGAGTCTGATCTGATTTGTCTGATTTATTTTCTCCTGTAAAGACACACCAAGGCTTTCAGAGCACAGTGTCCAGCCAGGAAAGGTCAAGGCTTTTTCCTTGTAAAGCAATGGAGTATGAGGACTGTGGAGAGCAGGGTTTCTTCCCGGGTTCCTAGTTTTCTAGTAAATATCATAGTGATATTTACTGCAGGTAAAGGTGCTGAAAGGTTGGGTTCTGGATCATATATTCATACCTTGGTGCTTGAAGTGATGTGACTAAATACATGGCCTAATACCAAAGAAGAATAATGAAACCAGAACTGGTTATCGAATGTACGGAACACCTGCAGTCCCACTGACCCCTG
This sequence comes from Ara ararauna, assembly GCA_028858755.1. Lineage (NCBI taxonomy): Eukaryota > Metazoa > Chordata > Aves > Psittaciformes > Psittacidae > Ara > Ara ararauna. The sequence continues at coordinate 15,523,534 of CM054384.1, forward strand.
GGTCTAGTTTTCCAAGCATTATCCCTCTGTTCCCTGGGATTCTGGGGCTTCCCATCAGACATTATATGTGTGTGTTTGGACTTCATTATTATTATTGCTGAAGTGCAAGAAAAGGAGTAAGGAGAGTTTTCCTGTAGGGAAACCTTTAATGGTTGTATTATCATATCTTGCCTGTTAAAGGTTGGCTCTGCATATGATGACCCAGCCAGAAAGCTTGGGGAAGGAAACAAAACCAAAGCCATTTCAGGAGAGGAGATCGCAACCCTGGGGGCTTGGTCTTCTGGAGGTGATGGTGCTGAGTTGAATCTATTGCAGCCTCATGGTGTGAGCTGCTCAGCAGTGACTGAAACATCCCTGTGTGCTCAACACTGCGGCACAAACCCAGACCAGCACCCCAAACCTGCTACTGTGAAGACAAACCAGCCCAAAGCAGCACAACCTGAACAAATGAGAACTGTGCTGTGCACTGTGGGACTGAGGCAGGTTACGTGATACAGAAGCGAAGGAAAGCTCCAGATCACTACTGTAAAGTTTAACTCATAAACACCTCTGTTAGCTGGAAAAATGTGTCCTAGCAAATGCTTTGGAGGGATGCCATGTTGTGTTTCTGGGCCGTGGGATTTACAGTAGATTGGCATCAGTTTTTGTTAGGGACAGTTCTCAATGAGAAATGGAGATTTGCCTTTCTGAAGATAGATCAGAGTAGTTACTTAAATGGGAACAAAATGGATAGTGCTGAAACTGGGGGGGTATTTCATGTTTCCTGCAAGCAGCCACCCTTGGTGCTTGTCTCAAGCTTCTGAATGCATCCGTGTGTGCTTCTGAGTCCAAATCCCATCGCAGCACTGGCACCATGGAATGAGTTTTCTCAGCTTGGTCTCATTTGCGTGCTCTATCCAAGTGTTGTTACTCAGAGGAAAACTGAGAATGGAATGGGATAACTGTCACAGGATGCAAGAAGTATTCCTTGGGATGTCCTTCATGCATGGCTGGTGGAGAAAACAGAGTGGAGATGGGAGAGATGGACTGATTTCCCCATAGGTTCACTTTACAGTGCTGCCTCCTCTGTTTGGATTTACATGATGTGTTACTGCTGCAGTTAGGCCAGATTGGCATGATTTATATGGATTTTTATGCTGAGTTTATGATGCCTAACACCATTCCAGAGCAGCACAAGCTGTCATCTCCTGTGCTGCACCCCGTGTCTGGTACAAACACATCCACCCATGAACAGAGGTACTGAGATGTATTTGCACCCTGGCATGTGGCTGGAGGTGCTGATGGTGGTGCTGCTGGTGTGCCTCCAGTTTTACCCAGGCCCATGGTTCCTTCACTGTTTCATCACAGTTGATGAAGAAAGCAGAAGAAGATGCTCTGCCTGGCCAAAGCAGCGCCTGTTGCCTGCTCCTGGAAGCAAAGCAGCCACACTCAGGATCTGAATCTTATTTAGAGGATGAGCTCCGGAGCTGAGCTGTGCTCCCTGGTCCCCTTCTCTGCTACTGTTCTACCTCTAGCTGGTAAAGAGGTATCTCTGAAGGGTCTCAAATCCTTTATTCTCCATTGAGTGCTTTGGGTAGGGGAGTGATATCTTTTCTCTGTTGACTACTGTCCATCAGAAAAGGAGGGAGGCTGCAGTGATTGGCCAGGTGAAGCCTCATTAGACATTGGCTCTGGTTCACGTGCTCTGCTTTGAATTAAAGCTGGGGGCTTTAAAGCTGTAAAATTCATTAAGAGACTGCCAGTCCGCTGAGGTGTGTAGTGCTGGAGAAGTCTGAACAGAATTGTTGGCTGAAAAGGAATTTGTCCAACTTCTCCTCCACTTCTGTGGGTTTGAGACTTCAAACCAGTAATTCATTTACAGCCTGAGCTGTTTTGCATTTCTCCTCCATCTGTTCTGTGGAGAAGAGCAGACATAGGAACTTCATAAGAAGTATTTAGCATACTGGAATGCAGTTTTCATTTAACATATATTTCCTTAGGGTGCCTTTATACAAGGCTTGACGTAAACTGTGAGCTGAGGAGTGTGTGTTAGAGCTTTCTATAGGATTCCTTGGAAGCTTCACTTCAGAGGGAGCCTCCCCAGTTGCATTTAGCATTTTTTTGCATCCCTAATTGCAGCCACTTTTCTGCTTCCAGGGAGCAGCAGGATGAGTCTGTAGCATAATGATCTGTACAAATCACTGGGTAAGCTTTGGTCTGTAGTAATTATGTCTGCAGTAGGTGTGCAGGGTTTGACTGGGTTTGGGCCAACAGAAGTGAATTAAAAGAATCCTCTTGACAATGCCAGAATATTAATGACTAAGATAACGCAGCTGATCTTAAACATGAATAAGGGAAGCAAGCACGGGATCAGCAGCCTGTGGCAAGGCACTGAGACGGAAGCCACAAACTGGGAGTGAAGCAAGATGAAAAATCAGACCCAAATCCTTCAGTTCTGGCACGTCTTCCGTCAGTGGATCTTAATACATCCGAGTCCTTGCCTGACTGACTTCAGCCTGGGAGGCTCCAGTAGGAGCTGCTTCTTGGTCAGGTTCCTCCTTCTGGTCACCACTATCCCACACTCATCATTAGTGACTCAGTTTGGTGCCTGCTTTTTGCCTTAGTGGTCATTGTTGGATAGGGCTTGAAGCAAGCTGCTCTAGTGGAAGGTGTCCCTGCCCATGGCAGGGGTTGGAACTGGATGAGGTTTAAGGTCCCTTCCAACACAAACCAGTTTGGGATTTTATGATTACGTGACGACGATGCAGTGTCCAAATGCAATGGAATTAAGCAATGATCCACAGTTGATTCAGGCGGGGCAGTTTACAGACACAGGCAACCAAAGCAGCACAGAGTTAGCTGCAGATTGTGCAGCTGATATGCTGTTTGACTTTTAAAACCAGAAAAAGAAGGCCATATCTCGGGTTTATGGTTCGGAGGAGAGGAAGGGAAATGCTTTTTGTCTTTCACAGGAGGTTGCTTCAGAGAACTGGACGAATGGGACAATTCAAATTAATGGTACTAAGGGAAAGGCTGGAAAATGCTTTTAATGAAAAATATTTCTTTCCCCTATATTTTCTTCTGGTTCAAATGTCTCTCCTGTAATTCCTGGATTATTCTAATCTTCTAGGCTTAGGACGGAGCTTTCATTCTTCTGTTAGCAGCCTGATAGATGGCTTAGCACAAATTTACACTCAGTGGTAGTGTGCAGATATAGAGGAGGATGAGGCTTTTCTGTTTAGTACAGGGCAGGATGCTAAAGAACAGCACTAAAAGAAGGAGCTTGGGAAGTGTTGCTGCCTGAAGGATGTCTCTGCCTACTGGATTCTCAGGTTCTGCTCTCTCTTTTCCAGATGATGTCCCCGTACGAACCTGGTTCCCGAAAGAGAACCTCTTCAGTTTCCAGACTGCTACTACAACTATGCAAGCGTAAGTGAAACCTCTGCTATAGCTTTTATTGTGCAGCTGAAAGCTCATGGCCCACTCAGAGCTGTAGCTGAGAGCCTGAAGCAATCGAGTTGCATGTTTGGCACTGCAGTGGGTGAGAGAGACAGCCTTGCCTCTTATTGATTTCTTTCTTGTGCTTATTAGTTCTCTTTCCCACTACTCTCACTTATTTGGTTTTACCTTCTTTAACTCCTTGGGCTACTCAGCTCTCCTCTGCTTCCCTTATTTTCTCTGTGACACTGTGTCTGTCCCTGGCTGCTGCTGCAGAAAGAGGGTCCTGTGGCAGCACCATGAGACCCTCCAGCACTTGCTTCTGCTGCAGCCACTGTCTCAAGGGAGCATGATTCCAGGCTTGTCCTGCATCCATCAACCCGAGGAGTGTGTCTTTATGGGATGAGATGTAGCCCTGCAGCTTCTGCGCTGGTCTGGGCATTTGAGGAAGGTGTCGCTCTGTGAAGTGTGGCTGGATCTGGGTTAGGAACAGCCTTTCCCTCCATGTTCAGGCAGGTTTTGGTGCCCTGCTTGCTGTGTGTTGGGAGGAGGCACTTCTCAAGAGAGTGAAGAGAGCAAAGGCAGCCTCATTTCCAGGTTGTACCCAGCTTGTCAGGAAATACTGTCTGCCCGGTTTCAAGTATTTCCTATCTGACTGGAAAGCCAAGGCAAGCAATGAGGGAAATGAGACACTGTTCTGCTTCTATGGCCCTTCTCCAGCCTTGTCTTCTTCCCTGTGTCACCCTCAGCTCTACTGGTCTCTATTTCTCCTTGTCTGGTGTCCTTTGTGTAATCTGTCTCTGCCATTTCTTCCCTTCCTACCTTTCCCTTCACAAATCCCCAAAGAGGCTGATTGTTGATCTTGGGATAACCCTGACTGGATCAGACCTTAAGGACTGACGCAGAGAGGGCTGGATCCAGTACTGAGAAAGTCATCTTTGCTGAGCACAAGGTTTACGGCAGAATGGTGGCCCATGGTAGAGCTTTACAGGGCTTGAAGGGCAGAGTGAGCTTGGTTTGGGAAATAATGCCCTAAGGAAACCCCTGAGGAGCACAGCTCCCCTGGTTAATGTAACTCCCAGGTTAATGTTTCAGGTTAATATGCTGCCTCTAGAGATTGCATAGAAACAACTCCAGGAGTTCAGGGCACTTCCCTAAGCTGGTTGGGGTGACAGGGATCCCCCTGGTGTCCCTGTCCTCCTGGCCTCTGCTCTAGGTGCCTTCAACCCCCCATGCTCCCTTCGTAGACCAGACAGCGTGAGGTGACTTCACAAGGCTTTGCCACTGTGTGAGGTCTCCCTGCTCCAGAAGCCCATGATGCTGAGCTCCCGTTGTAGCCTGATGGGCCGGGTTCAGCTCTCAGTTGTACATCTGCATGTTCTCTGGGTCTACACAGAGCTTGATTTGCATCCAAGCCACATGCCAGCACTGCCCCAGGGAGGATTTAGCTTGGTCAAGTAGGAGACTCACCACTGAGAAATGTTTAATTTGAAAAGCAGTTTCCTTTCACCTAACAAGAAATATTCCTTCTGGAGTGAGAATTCCCTTGGAATGCTGCCGGGGCTGAGCACTAATGAACTCCTCTTCTCTTTCTTTCCCCTGCATCTCCTGGAATCTCTAGCATCTCGTAAGTATAATCTTCATTATTTTATTTCCTTGTCTGTTGGTGTCCTGGATAAACTCTCCTCTCCTGTCCATCATACTGCGCCTTCCCTATGCTAGGGCTGTTTGTCAGCAGGCAGGAGGTTAGATGGCTACACCTGGTAGGCGTACACAGATCGCACCACAACCATCCTCATCTTCGAAATGGTGACTAGAGTTGCTGCCCTGCTTTTGTCTCTCTTGATCCTGGTGTGAGGGGTTGTGTCTGCACTCTCTTAGCCTCATTCCTCCGTAGCAGGGATGATGGCTGCTCGCCCATATTCTTCAGGCCATGGTCTGGGCACTCTTTTGCTTTAGGAACAACTGCTTTGTGCAACCACCTACCCTAGGGAGTGAGGACCTTTGGCTCAGTGAGTGTCTTACCTGATCCCTGAGTCGCACCCAGGCCTGCAAGGGCTGGCTCTCTTCCTTGGTCAGCTTTTTCTCTGTCGTGTGGTGAGAGCTCTCCTGTCTCTGTTTCGTGTCCTCTCCAGTCCAAAGCTGTGTAGTTGCTTAATGGCTTGACATGGTTTCCCAGGGCGTTCAGGGGCTACGCAGAGAGGAAGAGGCGGAAGCGAGAGAATGATTCTGCAGCTGTTATACAGAGGTAGGGCCCGTTCCCTCCCCAGCTCCACCCTCGCATGGGCCCTCCGGGTGTCATTCCTGACGCTTGATGGCGCTGAACGTGGTTGTCCCTGTCTGTGTTACTGTTTTAGGGACACTAGCGGTGGCTGCGCTGGAAATGTGGAGGTGAATGATGCTGCAGGGCTTAAGATAGCTGGTCTCCATCTTCTTAAAGGAACACTGTCAAGTTTCTTAAGCTTCTGAATATAATATACAGGATCTGTGTCTCAGGCAGCAAAAAATATATATATAAGAATTAAAGGTACCATTTCCCTAGCTCTCTCCCAGATACTTTAAATTTGTGGTCAGCTGGATTTCATAGCAGCTTCCAGTGTCTGAAGGGGGCTACAAGGATGCTGGAGAGGGACTCTGTCAGGAACTGTAGTGACAGGACAAGGGGGAATGGGTTTGAATTTTAACAGGGGAAGTTCAGGTTGGATATAAGGCAGAAGTTCTTCCCTGTGAGGGTGCTGAGGCGCTGGCACAGGGTGCCCAGAGAAGCTGTGGCTGCCCCATCCCTGACAGTGTTCAAGGTCAGGCTAGATGGGGCTTGGAGCAAGCTGCTCTAACGGAAGGTGTCCCTGCCCATGGCAGGGGTTGGAACTGGATGATCATAAGGTCTCTTCCAACACAAACCATTCTATGATTTTAGGATTCTATGAGTAATTTTCTGTGCTGTTGCTGCATCTACAGATGCACTCCAAAAAATCAGACCTAGGCAAACTTCACCTCTTTAGTGACCACAATTGATTTTTTTCAACCTTTTCTGAAACGAACAGAAAGGCAAGAGAAGGGGATGGGTCTGATCCCTTGTCTGGGTATGACAGAAGGGCCCTGGTTTCTCTCTGCTGGCTTCACAGGCACATCACTTAGCCACTGTGGTGATCAGAACTGTTCTGGTTTTCACATGTGCCAAGGCTCGAGTATTTTGGCAGCCTGCTAAGAAGGATAACACAGTGTATGTGTCATTGGTTAAAAACTGTCATGATCACTTCAGCACTGTTCAAAACAAAGTGGGAGAAAAACATCAGGTTTTCTTAACTGGGAAATTGCCAGGAATTGTTTTCATTAGCAACTTGAGGGTAATGGGGGTTTTTTCCATCAGTAATGAAGATAAATAAGAATCACAACTGAAGACCCTGTGAAATAGACAGTGTATCTTTAAGAAGAGATTTCACAGAATTTATTAGGCAGAGGCAAGTCTTTGTTAGGCAATGGCTTGTTCGTGTGGTTTGCAAGTAGGGGAGTAGGAGTTGTAGGGTGTTGCTCAGTGATGCTGTGTAGTCAGGATAGAGGACAGAGTGATGGCATCCTTGTGTTGAGTGGGCAGTGTGTCCTTTCAACCTGTGGACATGGGAGATCTGGGCAGGATTGAACAGCGGGAGCCCATCTGCATTCATCTTGCTGTAAAAGAGCAGAGGGCAGTGGTAGCAGCCGACCCTGGCCAGCTGTAGGGATGTGGTTAGTGTTCAGTTGTCCTTTGGGAGGGAGGAGGACCCCAGCCCCACCACAGCTTTGGATGTTGTTGTGCAGCTCTTCATGGCTTGGGTGTCTTGGAAGCTCAGTTGTCATCACACAGCCCCTCCAGGGCTTGGCCCTATGTGCCTGGTGCATAGGAGGCTGTTTGTGTGGCACAGCACACAATGGGTGTTGCAGTGGCAGTGAATGATGCCCAGTGGTTTGCTGAAGGACCACCAAGGAGGAGCTGAGAATGTGTGAGGTGATGTTGGGAGTTTTCTCTGTCAGCAGTTCTGCCCCTGACCTCTGTTTGGGTAGAAAAAAGGCTTCTCTGCAGAGTGTGTGGAATGGGGCTGCTGTGGCTGGGAGATCCTTTGGCTGGGATGGATGCCATGGAGGTTGCATAGGGTTATGTAGAGCCTGTCTGGAGGAGGGCTGTTCAGGAAAGGGAGTCATAAGGAGATTTTGTCAGTGTAGCTTGAGGGATGCTTGTTGCATTTGATGGGTGATGAGATCTTGCTGGTCCACAAGTAACGCTGGGTGTTCTGGGTGCAGCTGCAGCAGCTAGGCAGGAAGATGGGCAGGTTTATGTACCCCACTGCTCACAGAGCAGATTGCAGCTCCCCCACGGCTCCTGTGCCAGTCCTTTTGTGCAAACATGCAAGCACAGAGGGGCCTGAGGGCTAATACAGCTGCAGAAAGCCCTCAGAGGGCTCTAGACAACCACAGGATGCCCACATTAAGAGGCAGTTGCAGGCTTGTGCCACCTTGCCAAAGTGCCTTTATTCTAGAAGCAATAAGGAGGAAAAATGGCCTTTGTCCCATTCTCCAAGCATTTAGTGCAGTGCTTAACTTGGAGCAGCTGGATCCCCCGGGAGCTGCTGGAGCAGTGTTTGTGTATCTAGACAGCTTCCCTCAGCTGCACTCATGGGAGGGAGCAAGCTGTCCAGGCAGCTGGGAGCAGCATCTTCATGGCAAAGGCTGCTTTAACCCCTGCCCCCAAGGTCTGAATAAGCTCCTCTGCAGAGAGGACAACTGAGCATTTAACAGGAGACTGGATTTTACTCCAGAATGGGCTTTAATCCAAAATGCCCAAAGCCCAAGGGATATAGCAGTGGCCTTGGCAATTACGTTGGTGCTCAGTGTCTGTATGATCTCAGCTTCAGTGCCTGGTATGACCTTGGTCTCTCAATGCACCATGAAGGCTTTCATTCTGATAAGCTACATTGTATGTCTAAGACCTTTCTGTGTAAAGAACATCCCTGTTTCACTTAAAACATTGTATTTGTTTTGGTTTGAGTCTAAAATGCAATAAAACAGCCCACATCAGTCATCCCCCTGCCCAGAAGGGCTGTACTTGGGGCCAGTCCCTGTGTAGTGAATGGGGTTTGTTACTGTCTAAAGGGGCGGGTGTCTGAACCACAGCAGTGAATCTCCATGTACCCAAGCAGGGCTAAAGTAAAGCTTTGGGAAACAACGTTAATAGCCCAAGTGCAGGTGGAAATTTGTCATTGAAAAATGCTGCTCCCGGCTTCACTGCCCAGCTGCTGCTTTTCCTTCTTGAGCTGCATCCTGATGACAGGATGGGATCCAAGGCCAAGGTGGAGCACAGTGCAGAAGGCTAAATGGAACACGGGTTCAATGTTCTCCCACGAGGGCTGCTTGTGTTGATTGGTCTGTACAAGAATGGATGTATCCGATGTTTTCTGAACAACTTTGTGTCAGTGCTGGAAGTGTCTTCTAGTCCAATTGGTTTGCTAACACATCTGCATGGTTGTACTGTGTCCTGACTCATAGCACTAACGGGTGTGTGAGCCAGACCACTCATCATGTTACCCGTTTCACCAGCGCTGGTCTCTGTTGCTTGGTGTCTGCAGTGTATGTTGATGGGGCAGAAGGGACCCCAGGAAGGCTCCTGCACTTCAGGCAGGCTGCTGTGCTGGCTGGCACCCCTGGGGCCATGCAGGGTGAAGCCACCCCCACTAGGCTTCATGGAGGGTGATGCTTTGTTTGATAGTCCAAGCGCTGCCACTTCCCTATGTCTCTTCTGGTGTCCTGTTTAGTTTCTGTCCTTTTTGGTTCCTGTCTAGGCAAGTGATGAGAAACAGCTTTAAGCTGAAAGAGGGGAGATTGAGGTGAGATATTAGGAGGCTCTTCCCTGTGAGGGTGCTGAGGTGCTGGCACAGGGTGCCCAGAGAAGCTGTGGCTGCCCCATCCCTGGCAGTGTTGAAGGCCAGGTTGGACACAGGGGCTTGGAGCAAGCTGCTCTAGTGGAAGGTGTCCCTGCCTGTGGCAGGGGTTGGAACTGGATGAGCTTTAAGGTCCCTTCCAACACAAACCAGGCTGGGATTCTATGAAACCAAGGGAAACAGGTCCCTTGCACTTGAAGGGACCGAGCAACGAGTCCCTTTGCCATGGTCTCTCAGGAGTGGCCGGGATGGTCTGTTTTACACAGACCTGACTCTGGGGTGTAGCTGCTCCCCAAGGCTCATCCTCTGGTGGCTTCTTCTGGGTCTGTGTACTCTGCAGCCCCACTGAGCTCTACCTGTGAGCCTTGGGCAGGGAAGCACATGGTGGTTGGGCAGGCCCTTTAGGATAGTCAGTCCTGCTGACAACCTACATCCCTACCTCAGAAGGAAGAAGCTGCTTCTGTCTTTCCCAGCTCTCTGCCCTGAAGAGCAGTAGGGGCTGCATGGCCGCTAACAGAACAGGGGGGATTTTAGCACCTGCTGGGAATGTGTTGGGAATGAGCACTGCCAGGAGCATGGTGTGTGCATGAGCAGGGCAGAGCCTGGGCACCCACCTCCCTGCTGAGGCATGTGTGGGACACACGGGAGAGGAGCAATTACTGCTCTCTACCAGGAGAAGAGGGACCATTGCCAGCATAGGCAGCAGCCAGTGTCTTCGCACAGTTAGCACAGGCATGCAAAGGTGAGAGCAGGCTCTGAGAAGGGGACTGCCACATAGGATCTCACTTGCCCCATATTCCAGCTCAGGAAGAAACAGCCACACTCCTGACAAGCACAACCATCCCCAGCACTGAACAGGTGCAGGCTGGGAGCCTGGTCTCAGCTTTTGAATGCCCAGAAGGAAACACATTGTCTTCCCAAGGTCGTTGTTTCCCTCACAGCTGTTCCCATCCTGCTGGGCCCGGGCCTTGCTCTGTGTTGCCTTTCTCACAGGTTGTGTTTGGCCTTCTTTTAGGAATTTTCGGAAGCACCTGCGCATGGTGGGGAGCCGAAGGGTTAAAGCACAAAGTAAGTGAGCACTGAACCTGTCAGATGTGGATGCGAGTTGCTGGGGTTGTGCTGGTGGGACATGAGAACTGTTGCATGCAGATGTGGGTAGAAAGGACCGAGCACTGGGCCAGAGAAAGGTGCTGGTGCCATTTTACAAAGAAGTAGCCAGGTTGTCGCAAGCCTCCAGGACACACGGATGTCTGCAAGCAGCCTGCAGGCTATTTCTGAGGACTGTCTGCCTTGGCCATGGCTGATCTCCATGGCCTCAGTGCAAGGAGTGGAAGGAGAACCGCAGCATCCTTGTCCCATGTGTGCATGAGGTTTGGTGATCACCACCACAGACACTTGTGAGGAGAATCAGAGCTGAGAGTTCTGCAGAGCTGGTGAGGGCTGCCTGGCCTCTTACTCCTCTTCCTGAAGCTGAGGACCAGCTGTGGCTCCTGGGACAGTTGGTGCTCCATGTGCCACGTGGGCTGGTGGCTTTCTCTCTTCTCCTCCCCTGTCCCACTGCCATCTCCACAGCAAGACGTGGGGGAAAGTTGCTGAGAGGATGGTGGAAGGAAGAAGAGGAACAGGGAAGAGCTGGTAGCAAGGGGGAAATAAGGGAGTGTTTTATGCCTGTAGTGGGGAAGAAATCACCTGGGATACAGCAGTTCCCTTTCCCTGAGGAAGGCAACACTCCATGACTTGGTTTGGACAGCTCCCTTATCGCTGCGAAGTGGGCTAAGAATGGTATAACTGCTCCTGAGGATTGCTTCAGAAGAGGAAACAGCTCGTTCTTCCCACCTCTGGCCATGCATCATGTACAGACTGCCCACTGCAAAGCACTGCTGAGTTAAATTTGCATTCTTTCTTTTCTCATATGCTGTGGGAAGTGAGCAGCAAAGAGCACTGTCCTTCAAAGAGTCTTTATTGGCATCTGAGTTAGCACTGCCTGAAATGAAGAGGGCTTATGTACCCTAGAGCTGTCTGGAAGTTCAGGCATGCCTCTGCCTTGGTAACTCTCGGGTCATGTTTTCAAAGCTTTCTTCATGTGCACAGTAGCTAAATGCCTGGGTTTAAATGAAAGCTGAGGATGAAGATCACCTGAAGAGCTTCCTGTGTGATTTGTCTCCCTGGACTCCCACGCTTGGACGCACTGCAGCAGAGAACAGGTTGCTCCTCAGCTCTTGTAATGCAGATCTGCAGTGAATTCCTGACATGAGATGCTGTTACTGGACACACTGCAGCAAACTTGCTCTGGCTGCTACCAGAAATAGGTATTAGTGGCTATAAGTGGCTGTTAATCTGGGTGTAATGGCTTTCACAGGGGCTTGCCAAGTCAGATATTGTTGGCAGCTCCCAGGAATTTGCCTGCGGTGCAGCCAGCTGGTCTAAGCTCCCTGGTTCTGCTTGCGAAATGCTGGTATAAACAGTGTAATGCCCCTTGGACAAACAAAGAAAGCTGGGGGAGGAGTGCTCCCATGAGTGCAGGCAAAACCTGAAGGATTTCCTCTTTTGCAGCAAAGTTTAGAAAGTGGGAGCTTTCCAGAGTCCTCCCACCCCATTTGGTCCAGCTCTGATTGGGATGCACTAGAACACGCACGGAAATCTGACTGGAGAACTACTGCTTTCTTCTGGTCATGGAGGTGTCATTAGCTGTTGAGTACATCTGGGAGGCCTTTGAGTCAGAGCATTGATGCTGGAAGACTGGAGAAGTCTTGATTAAACTGAGCTGTGTGCGTTTAAGGAGGGAGCATCGAGTGTCCTCTTTTGCTGTGTTACATACCCTCTAATGGTCCTGCTCAGGAAGTGAGCACTTTGTCTTTTGCTATCCAGAAGCTAGATGCTTGTTTGCTGTGTGGAAAGGCCTCGCGTTTGGCAAGTGAAGAACAAGCACAGGGGAGTCCGTGATGCGTGGCTTTGGTGGAAATCTCTGGATGTTTTGTTTGCTGGCAGCAGCAGAGGTGGCTTTGGAGTCTGTTAATGTCCTGCTCTGGTTTTATCCTAGCATTTGCCGAACGGCGTGAGAGGAGCTTCAGCAGGTCCTGGAGTGACCCGACTCCCATCAAAGCCGATTCCTTCCATGACTCTCGAGAAAGTGAGTTCTGAGTCCTTTGAGCTTCCTCCTGTGGCCAAACCTCCAGCTGAGGTGTGGACTGGAGTCCCACTGGAGGAACTCCTCTGTGCTCTTTTGTCCCATCCTGTGATCCTTTTAGTTCCATGAGATCTGAGCAAATACCACTCTGGGTAGATGCACTTGTTCATCTGTGTGTACCTGTATTTATTTGTAGAGCGCAGCCCATCCAGCCTCACGTTATTGTGCAGTTGCCAAAGGATACCCAAGGGGACAGCTCTCTTACGGCCCTCTGTTCCCATCATCCCGTATTTGCTTGGGACCAAAGCAACCTACTTGGAAGCACATCAGTCCAAGGCTACATTCACCACAGCAGGGCTAACCTGCCTGGCTCCCGGTGCAGAGCCACTTCTGAGCTCTTTCCTAGGCTGGGATAGCTCAGGAGCACAGCTGCAGCGCTCCATGAGATGGAGCTTTGCTTTCCTGGCCACACTGGCTGCACAGATGATAGCCTGGGGCAATCTGATCCTCATTTGGGCTGTCAGGAATTCCTCTGGGAATCCCCAGTAAGGCTCGTGGGGACTGAGATGCTGTTGTGTTAATTCACAGGAGGAAATACCAGCGTCTTCCCACTGTCTTTTTATAAAGGGAACAGCTGTTTTACCCAGCTTTCATTGAAATACTGTAGGCAAGACACATGGTGGATGTGACTTTGCCCATGTCGAAATAGGATGTATTGTAAATGAATTTCAGTAATGGAATGGACTCACCTACTAGGTAAGCACAAGGTGCAGCCCTCCTAGAAGACACACACCAGGTTGTAGGGGGAGATATAAGTTCAAAACATGACCCGATGGTTCCTCTGCAGTCTGATTCCTCCCCACTCCCTCAGCTAACTCAGAGGCGAATGGAAAAGACACGGTTCAGACAGGCTCCAGGCACTGCCAGGGACGCTCTGACACTCGGACATCCCAAAAGGCGCAAACAGGGGCATCTTGGTTCTCTTTTCTCAGGCCTTGGCTCCAGGGAACCATCTCTGGTTTTAACCTTTAATGGTCAATTATGTTCCTTCCAGATTTTTTCCCCAGGAGGCTTGAAGGCCAACAGGTAAGGTCAGTTGGGAGAGCAAATTCAAGTGTATTCTTGCAATGCTACAGTGTGCTACGGCCCTCCTCATGCGCTGGGACTTCTCTGCCAGCATCGGTTTGACCAACAAGGCAGAGTTTCTTTATATTCACAGAAGACATAGAGCAATAATTATTACAAGGAAACCAGCTTTGAAGTCTGTGGACTTTTGCTCATCAGCTTTGCAATGTTTAAGTGTAGAGTCTGCGTTCTGTCTCCTCCTCCATTTCTGAAGTGACAGGGTGGCTGTTGTGATTAGCACTTGAAAGCTGAACGTGGTGACTGTGGAGTGAGGAAGAGTTACATGATGTGTGGTACCGGCTCTGTGTGTGCTCTCTTCATTCGTTAAGTGTTCTGTCTGCTCTGGCACTAGTTCCAGTGTGGTGTCTGTGGGGGAAGAAAGGAGGGCACAAGGAGGGCTTGTGGCACCTCCTGCAAGGTAGCTGCCACACAGGACCAAGAGGGGAAGGGAGGCTGTTCTGCCCTTCTAATGCACACTGTGTTCCTGCAGGCCATGACCTTCAGGATTCCTGCGGCACTTTGGATGGCAATTTTGACTTGAACTGGGAAGCAGAAAAGGAACTTGAAGCTGTGGCATGTGATGGAGAAGACTTTATTCCACCAAAAATAATGGTGAGGATTTCAACTCTGCTACCTGTATCTACTCAGGCTGTGTCTGTCCTTTCAGAGCTGCTAAGTTTAGGATCTTCATGAGAAGAGGCAAGTCTTTCATGTAGGTGTGTATGAGGGTCACTCAGAGATCAGCCAAGACATGACATGGTATTGAGCATCTGTTGTTGCTGGGGATAACGTGTTGAAAGAAAACTGGAAGTGGAAGGACCTGTAGTCCAGCCCCAGGTCAAGCAGGACTGTCACCAACACTGAACTGAGTCTCAATAACTCTTGAGATGTGAGTCTCCAGCAGTGCCTCCCTCCTGTTCTTACCTGCCTGGTATGGAGCTCTGTGTTATGACGCTGTCTGCTCTTTTATGATTCCTTGATGCTCAGCTTCTCCCTGCACTCCTCCCTCCTATGCCCTGGGGGATTGGGCAGACAGGACTAGATCCTGACACATCCCTTGGCCACATGCACCAGTACTTAGGCAAAAGGATCTCAAGCTTTCAGGGTGGCATTGCTAGTCCAGCAGAGCAGGACTGCATTTGAATGGGTCACCAAGAACCCAACACTTGGGTTTGTTCAGACCTTGACCTCTCCAGTGTGTCTCCCAGGTGGTGCGTGAGATGATTGTCCATCCCTGGACTCCTCAGAAACTTTGCATTACCTCCTATGTGGCTGAAGCAGTGGCATGATGTCTAGGAGGGAGGGCTCTGAAGCCAGCCTAAGCTGGAACACACAAGCCCACCAGCACCACTGCCTGCTCCACTCTCAAAGTGATGAACAGAGGTGCCTGAAATCACAGCACAGTCAAACTGCCCATTCCCACAGTCCTTGTGCTGTGCTTGTGCTGACAGCAGGCATATCCTCTGGGCTGTTGTGCTGCTGGAGCCAGCTGAAGCTTCAGCCAGAGTTGCCAGGCAACCTGCATCTGCCTGACATCCTGTGTCTGCCTGTGCTGATGCTGTTTCATCCCTCAGCTGGTTCCCATTCAGGTATGCAGCCATCCCACCACCAGCCAGATACATGTGCCTGTTTGAATGATCCTCTACAGACCCTGGCACAGAGGGGTGCTGTAGAGAAGTGATCTTTGCTGGGATACAGCCATTTGTGGTGATGCACAAGCTGCTTCCTCTGTGCACACTGGGCTCCGCTTTACAAACTGCTGTCTCAGACTCAGCCCTGCCTTTCAGCAGAGCTGTGTGCTCATCAGTTGGGGCTCGAGGACACTGTGACACACAGTAGGACTGGGCAGGCCTCGGGGTGCTCTGTAGTGGATCAGAGGCTTGGAGGACTTTCAGAGGGATGCAGATAGGCTGGATGAGCTGGGTAACAGCTGAGAGCAACTGAACAGGGCACTGCTACTGTGGCCTTTGTGCTTCTGCCCAGCCTTCTCCTCATGCTGTTCACTTCTCTCTTCCCTTATAGCTCATTTCCTCCAAGGTGCCCAAAGCAGAGTATGTCCCGACAATTATCCGCAGGGACGATCCCTCTATCATCCCCATTCTCTACGTAAGTGTTTCACTTCTGCTATGGCTTGGATGGGTGGGAGCAGGCTTCAGGCACAGAATTATTTAATGAGTGTTTCTTGTCCCTATCCCTGGTTCCTGTTATGGGGATTCTGAAACACTGATGTGATTTGGGAAAGCTATCAGGAAAGGCCTGGGGGTGTGCTGAACCCAGGGGATGCTGTGAGGGCTGGAGCAGCTCTGCTCTGGAGCCAGGCTGAGAGAGCTGGGCTGGGGCAGCCTGGAGAAGAGAAGGCTCCTGAAGGGGAGACCTTAGAGCAGCTCCAGTGCCTAAAGGGGCTCCAGGAAACCTGGAGAGGGGCTTTGGACAAGGGCCTGTAGGGACAGGCCAAGGGGAATGGCTTTAACCTGCCAGAGGGGAGACTGAGATGAGCTCTTAAGCACAAGTTCTTCCCTGTGAGGGTGCTGAGGCGCTGGCACAGGGTGCCCAGAGAAGCTGTGGCTGCCCCATCCCTGGCAGTGTTGAAGGCCAGGTTGGCCACAGGGCTTGGAGCAAGCTGCTCTAGTGGAAGGTTTCCCTGCCTGTGGCAGGGGTTGGGACTGGATGAGTTTTGAGGTCCCTTCCAACACAAACCAGGCTGGGATTCTGTGATTTGGGGTCTGGGGTAGCTCGGGGAGGGGGGCTCAGGTCTCGGTGGTAGAGTAAGGAGGAGTGGAAATCGCACATGGGGCTGCCAGACTATGGAAGCACAACCAGGGAGCTTGGGAAGATCAACAAGGAAAGCAGGGCAGGACTGAACACATAGGCAGAGCTGTGCGTTGCCAGGCTTAGGGCTCCTCCTTCTGTTCATCCTTAGAACCTTGGAGCTCTGCAGTGAACCGTGAGCCCTGTCACTCCGTACAGTGGTGCAGCCCTGTCAGTCAGAACCTCGGTTCTCTAGGAGCAGGTGTCTGAAGCACCAGCATGGAGCCATGGGTCTCTTTTCCTCATTGCTTTATAGCCACTGCATTTGGAAGGGATGTCCTGATGACCCTGCTGTGCCAGAGGTAGATGTGATGGCAATGTGGCTGTTTGTAGCCAGCTTGGACACATCTAGAGCCAGAGGCTGGCTGCAAAACATGGGCCAAAAGGCAAATAGTCATTGCTGATGCTGACTACATCTGATGGATGATATGTGCTGTGGACTTGTCTGCAGGATTCAGCTTTGAGACTTGGTCTTCATGGACCGCTCTGTCTTCAGCTGCTTTACTCAGATGAGGTTTAGGGTGGTTATTACTGTGGTGTGACTAGAAACCATCAGTTGGTAAAATTGAGCTCTTGGAGTACCCGTTTGCCTGGGAATGGGATTGTGTGCAATGTTAGAGATGTCATGGGAGCTGGTGTAGTGACAGTAAACCTTGATACATGTTCTCTCTTGGTTTCCAGGACCATGAACATGCCACCTTTGATGACATCCTTGGTACGTGAGTGTTATTTCCTTTCCTTAACTCCTGCCCATTGCAAGTGTAACTGATCAACATGTTAAAGTCACTCCACTGCCCTGTGCCTCAACTGCCACATGTAAAGGTGTTTTTGTCACCCAATGGCACCTGACAGTGTCAGTGCTATTGGAAGTGCTACAGTAAGAAAACTTCACTTCTGTGGCCCATTTTCTATGCCAAGCTCCCAGTTTATGGAAGGGAAGCTGAGGCTCAGGGCAGCAAAGATTCATTGTACCCTTGTAGGTGAGGGGGAGCTTTAGCAGAGGGTCAGGACAACTGGATATGGTTCAGTGCCGTGATCACTGCAGGGCAGTGCCTGGTGCTGCTCTGTCCCTTCTCTGCCCCGGGATGTGTCAGGGTTTCCTGCTTTCCACAGCATGAAAGCAAAGGGTTTGCTTTGTCATCATTGGGAATGGGTGTGCTGAGTACCTCTCGCAGCTCAGCCTCCTGCCTTCAGCACTGACGTGGCAAGAAATAGGATTAATTTTGAACTTCCTCCATGGTTCAAATTTCCCAATGTGTTTATTGCAGAGGAAATAGAGAAGAAGCTTAACATCTATCGGAAAGGCTGCAAGATCTGGAAGATGCTGATATTTTGCCAGGTACATGAAAGTTGTGAAGGGCTTGGGGGGGATGTCACAAATTTGTCTGGGTTTTTTCCCTGGGAGGGTGCTGAGGTGCTGGCACAGGGTGCCCAGAGAAGCTGTGGCTGCCCCATCCCTGGCAGTGTTGAAGGCCAGGTTGGACACAGGGGCTTGGAGCAAGCTGCTCTAGTAGAAGGTGTCCCTGCCCATGGCAGGGGTTGGAGCTGGAGGAGCTTTAAGGTCCCTTCCAACCCAAACCAGGCCGGGATTCTGTGACTTTCTACAGGGAAAATTACGAAGAGGAACCAGGGCTCCAAGGTCAGGTTCTGTTACAGTAACTGCACATGTGCAGCTTTCACTTCTCCTTTCCCCAGGCACTGAGCAGTGTGGAGCTGCTGTAACAGCAGGAAATAAAGTCTGATTTAGCGTGGTTAAGTCCAGAACTGGGCTGCTCCTCAGCTGCTTTCAAGGAAACTCAGGGAAACCAGCTTTACATAGACCTCAAAAGGAGGGTTTCAGGGACAGGAACAGGCATTTGCCATGCGATGTGCTTGTCGTTTCCATACGCGCAGTGTGGCAGCGGCAGGCTGTGCGTCCCGGAGCAGACCGGCAGATGGCACAGCTCGGCGCTGGAGCCCAGCCTGTGCTGCCCGGGTCCAGGCTTGCCGAGCTATGGTGCGCAGATCCGTGCTGGGTCTGGGGATTTCCTTCCCACGTCCCTTGTTCCTCAGGGTGTTCAGCTTCACGCTTCCCCAGCAGCTGTGCGAGAAACCTTGAAATGAGCAGTCAGGTGCTGACCTGACTTGAACCCTTTTCCATGTGCCCAGTGCCTTGGAATAGCAGGATCTGCAGCGCACTGACCTGGAGATGGTGACTCAGTTTTCCTGCTGTTGTACTCAAGCTTTTCATGCCTGCTACAGCCAAAGTCCAGCTCTTCCTCAGTGACGTCTCTCCTGCTTATCCCTTCTTGGCTCAGCCTCTCTCTGCCCACCAGGGCGAGTCCCCTAGAATCCCCAAGCAAAAGGGAATTTCTTGTCTTCCCTATTCTCTCCAGCTACCCACAATGAACATTTTTGTCTATTACTGTGCTTTTTTGGAATGAGGTGGGCATATAACAGCAAAACCAGAGACTCCAACCCCCAGCACACTCCCATGTGTGACTCTTTCCCAAGCAAACCCTGCAGTGCCTGCTGTGGAGGACACAGCAGCCGTGCCAGCCTGGCTCTGCCCCCCTGTGGCACACAGGGCTGTGCAGGACAAGAAACATCTAAGCTTTGTTTCTCCATGGCCTGTGCCAAGTGGTTCACACCTGTCTGTCTCTTGCAGGGAGGCCCTGGTCACTTATACTTGTTAAAGAACAAAGTTGCCACATTTGCCAAAGTGGAGAAGGAGGAAGATATGATCCTGTGAGTGGCTGCATCACCTTCTGGACTCACACAACACTGTGCTGCTTGGTTTGCTCTGTCTTTGTACCACATGCCTGAGCAGGAGAGGAGGGTTGGTCAGGGGAAGACGAGGCTGAGGGGGGACCTAACAGCAGCTTAAAGCTCCTTCAGCGGGGCTGCAAGGAGGAGAGGGCTGAGCCTGACCCCGGAGTGGTGCAGCCCCAGGAGAGGTAGCCAGGAGATTGATGCTTTTATCTGGTGTTCAGTGTGTCTGTGGAATAGAGACTGTCAAAAGGAGGTGGAAATTTCCTCTCCTAACACAGGCTTTGCTGACCAGACCCCAGGACGCATGCCTTGTGCCTCTGTTGCTCAGAAGTGGCTGAGACAGCATTTCTAAGCAGAAATCCAACCTGTCCCCCCACGGCTGCCTCCGGTAACTCCCTCCTGATTGCAGGGGAAATGGAATTTGCCTCTGCAAAGCCTGCTCAAAGTCCAGCACGTTCCTAAGGAGGATTTTCACTAACACCAGCCTGTCAGCCAGGGCTGCTGAGGCAGTTCTGCTTCTCCTTGCAGAGAGTTAAGCTTTATCTGCTTTGCTGCCTGCTCACTTGTGCTGGCTCAAACTCACTTCGTTGTGGGGGAGAGGATGTACACCAACCTGTTCTGCACAACTTGTTGGCATGAGAACTGAGTATTAAAATCTACATCTGTTCAGTGCTCTCATGCTCTGGCACGAACACTGTCAATAAAATTCTTCAGCACGTGTTTGTGTACATGCTTCTGAACACAGGCCAGGCATGGCTGCTCCAGAGCTGGTCACTCAGGGACCTTCAGAAAGCCGTGAACACACAGCTGAAAACTTGGATGCTTGGAAGTGAATATCTCCATCTAACCTGTATGTCCCTGGGAGTGAAGCTATCTGATCACAGAGGGCTTCAGAGCCCACCAGAAGCCTGCACTGACCCCTGCCCGGGGGAGGTGGTTTTATCTCATGTCCCTTAGGCACAGTGTGTCTGCTCAGTAGTCCCAAAAGGTAAATTGGGTCTGACTGGTGAGCAGCACCAAGCATTGAGTGGTTTGCGGGTGTCTCTAGCTATGTTGAAGAACAGCCTCTCCAGCTGTTCTCTGCGCATTTCGTGCCCTACAAATAAACCTCACTGATAACACTCATCTTTAGAAAGGGTAATTGTTGATAGAAATGGGAGAGAAAATTGGAGGGAACTGCTACAAGAGGAGAATGCTCAGTAAAACTGGCAGTCTGAAAGCACTCCCGGGGGACTTTGCTCCCTTCTCTTCACCTTGGAGCTTCCTTGGCTCAATGGGCTGCTCCTTCTTCCCTACCACGTGACTGGGACCTGCTCCTTGGGCCCTTGCTTGGCCCCTGTGCTTCCTTGTCTAAGAAGTCACAGCTCTTCCTGAGCAGCTTGTTCCTCAGGTCCCTTCTGAGCTGTGTGTGCACACATCCTTGTGATTGATTACTCATGAGGAGATAGGGGGGTTTTGCTTTGCTTTAAATTATATATTCTGTTTTTTCCTGTATCTTCCAGCTTCTGGAAGAGGTTGAGCCGGCTGATGAGTAAAGTCAATCCTGAACCAAATATCATTCACATCATGGGCTGCTATGTTCTTGGAAACCCCAATGGGGAGAAGGTAAGAGCTTCCTGGGAATGTCTGATGAGCACCAAGCCAAACAGTCACACTGTGAAGTCTAAACCTTCCTCTTCTGCTGGGTGGGAACACGCTGCCATCCTGTCCCATGAGAGGCTGTGAATGGGTGAAGCGCCCTATGGGTTGTGCCTTCTCCAGAGGGCAGAGGAGGAATAAGTGACAAATACTGAAGCCTTTGAGGAGAACAATAATTCAGAGCACTTTATTTACTGATGAGCTAGATGTTTTAAAGAACAGGGGTGGAAGCTTTTCTTGAGGTAGGGAACAACGATGGGGATTCTGGGTGTCCTGGAGTTCATCTTTGTTTTCAGCTGCTAACCCTCAATATCTTTTCCTTTCAGCTATTTCAGAATCTGAAAAACTTAATGAATCCTTATAGGGTTGCCTTTGAGTCTCCACTTGAACTATCAGCTCAAGGTAACTTATTTTCTGTACAAAGACACACACCATCCTCATCAGGCTGCCTCCTTCAGTGGGCCTCTTCTTCAAAAAGCCATTCTGAGCTCCCTTCAGCCCTGCCATGGTCTTGCTTTAGCTTGTGACCACCTTGTGTAGTTCAGTGCCTGAACCTGGTTTTCCCCTTGCAGCTCCTTCCATGCTCACATTGCATCTGTTGTGTTGGCTGGGCCTGACACTGCACAACCCTCTCTCAGGCTACAGGCAGTGGCAAAGCAGCCTAAACAGTAGGCAGCTTTCCAGCTTCAGTTTAGATCTGTCATGTACTGGGGCATGTGAAGTCCATGGGAGAAATGCATGTGGGAGCAGAACCTTTTCTGTAACCAAGTGTGCAGGGGTCTCTTCTGCAGGACTCAAATCACTGGTACTGAGTGAGTTGTGTCATCAGCAAGCACTGGGCTGGAGCCATTCTGCATCTCAGTCTGCTTTGCCTTGCTTTCTTAATGTTTTTTGCCTGTAGCTCAGGATATTTCAAGGGCTACAGAATCTTTCCTCTTAGTTGGTCAATGTAAGTAATTATGGGTGCAGTTTCTGAAGCAAGATATTCTGAATTTGCCCTTATTTTACCTTTGCTGTAATCCTTGGTACATTGTCCTCTAAGAAGATAAGAACATGCAGCATTAGGCTGTAAGCACTGTGGAGACTTCCTCTGCTGCTCACACTCACATCAGCACTGATGGGTTATTCCTAACTCCAGTTATTCTCACAGGATCATACAGGAGCTGAGCACATTCATGCTGCACAAAGCTGTCTGTCCTGTCAAGATTTGGACCCCACTTTACACAGTGTTTGCACAGATCCCATAGCAAACATGCTGGAGCACCTCTCCTATGAAGAGAGGCTGAGAGAGCTGGGCTGGGGCAGCCTGGACAAGAGAAGGCTCCTGAAGGGGAGACCTTAGAGCAGCTCCAGTGCCTAAAGGGGCTCCAGGAAACCTGGAGAGGGGCTTTGGCCAAGGGCCTGTAGGGACAGGACAGGAGAATGGCTTTAACCTGCCAGAGGGGAGACTGAGATGAGCTCTTAGGCAGAAGCTGTTCCCTGTGAGGGTGCTGAGGCGCTGGCACAGGGTGCCCAGAGAAGCTGTGGCTGCCCCATCCCTGGCAGTGTTGAAGGCCAGGTTGGACACAGGGGCTTGGAGCAAGCTGCTCTAGTGGAAGGTGTCCCTGCCCATGGCAGGGGTTGGAGCTGGAGGAGCTTTAAGGTCCCTTCCAACCCAAACCATTCAAGGATTTTATGTGTGCCCAGAAGCAACTCGCAGGGCAGTTCCTGGGTTTCTGTGAGCTTGGCAGGCAAGGCAGCAGGTTCTGTGTGCATACATTTAAGCAGTTAATCTTTGAAGAGGCTGGGCTGGAGAATACGCCTGAATTTATCCCCTTGATCAATCTGGGATGCACTAATAGCGCACCTGCTTTAATCCTTTGCAAAGTCATCTGAAACTAATCTTAATCAGGCCTCAGAAGCGAAAATCCCCTCCTTAAGCTCTGTCTCAGAGGCTGTTTGCCCTTGGGTTTTCAAAGGCACTTGCTGCCTCCTGTTCGCAGCCTTGGGTCTATAATGGCCTTGTGAGACCTCCACCTTCCAGTGCCAGTGCACAGAGCTTGCATTAGTGTGTCCTGTTGAGCTCCTTGCTGTGAGAAGATACAGCTTTGCGGGACAGGGGCAGCCATAAGCGTTCTTTTATAAACCAAAGCACCCATTTTTGTTTTGAATTTTCAAGTTACTTGTTCTTAATGTTTCCCACAAATCTTTACAATGAGTTAACTCTGGCTTTGCGATGTCCTGAAGTCCCTGGGCTGGTTAGCCTCACGCATGCTGTTGGTACTGTGGTCTGGTGGCAGGGGGTTGGAACTAGATGATCTTAAGGTCCTTTCCAACCCAAGCCAATCTGTAATTCTGTGATAGTCCACAGCCCTCTTCCACAGCCTCCTTCTGCAGTTAGAGCGGAGAGGTCGAAGCCTGGAGACAGATTCTGTCCTCAGTTCCCAGCTCAGACAAACCCTGGCAGGGGATTTAAGGAGCCTTTCACGGTTTGAGTTCTACAAAGAGGTTTGCTGCTCATGGGCACCTTCCCATGCTTTGGGCAGGTGCTCAGCGTATTCACCATGAAGCATGTGGATGGGTTCTCCTATAGGTGGGTAGGGTGTTTTTGCTCCTGCAGGGTGTAACCCCTCTGCTTCATTTCACTCCTAGGTAAGCAAATGATTGAGACTTACTTTGACTTCCGCCTTTACCGCCTCTGGAAGACCCGCCAGCACTCTAAACTATTGGATTACGATGACATTTTATGAGCTGGAGAAGCGTTTGCAAGAGGAAGTTGATCACCGGTGTCCAAGAAGTCGTGCTGATTGCAGAGAGACTTTTTTATTGGCACGGGGAGCCCTTCAAAGCCCTATGGGAGGCAGCAGTGCTAAAGGGAGGGAAGAAGGAGCCCTCGGAAGTATGTTGAGAGGCAAGTCTCCTGGGTCAAGAGAGACTGGAGGGAGAGGGTTTGACACCTCACTCGCCTCAGGTCAGAGCCGTGGTGTCTCAGGAGGAGCTGTGTGTAACGAGGACAGGATGGAGTTCCTTGCAGAACTGAGCTGTTTTGGGTCAGAATGGGCCAGATTTGATTCCAGGTCCTTTTAAAGACTTTTGAAGCTCAGGTTTTCTTACAAAAAAATAAAATCCAATCACTTACCCATGCACTACACTGAAGAAGTGACCAGAGCACAGAGGAAGGAGGGTTTGTACTGATGGCACCTTCTGTGCAGGGGATGTTGGAGAGCAAGGACTGCTACACCTACTCCTGCAAGCTTAGAGCAAGACGATCCAGTTTCCATGTGAATATATACTGGAATATAGAATTGAAACCTATCTCTTTTTGGGTTTGTTTAATAGAAATTAAGAAGTGCAATTTTTATAGCAAGGGGGGTAGAATCCCTCCCAGTATTTAATTAGTTAAAAATAACACACCAGTAACCAATAGATGAGGTATTTTTTTGGTCTGCTTGAAAATATATTCAGAATGGTAATATATCTTCTGTAGACATATTTAATCACCAGCAAACATGGTTTTAAGGTAACTTAGCAGACCCTGCATGTCTGCTGCATTGATTAAGCCGGTTTGGTTCCTTCCTTTCAGAGTAGCTGTGTTGCACTCATTGTATGTGCTCTCACGAATGTATAGTTCTCCTCCAAGTAGACACAACTTTGTTACTTTCTATTTTGCTGCTTGCAAAACTACAGGACTTGAGTTTTGCTGAAATACTTTAGGTTAGAAATACAGAACCTGGCTGGGAAGCCTCGGTTGGGTTCACTATGGTATCAAACTGAATTAGAAATTAATAGCCATGGTAATTAACTTGTTCATGCTGATGTTTTGCTGTGTGTTGAGAGATGAGTTCTCCTTCTAGCCCGCGGTGTGGAGCGGCGCAGTTCCGCGACCACCAGAAACCCTCCACGGAGACTGAAGAGATGCTTGTGGAGGAGCACAGCACGGGTTTGTAGCACGAGTTTGGATCTTCCCTCTGTTCACTTGATTGCCAGTTTGTGCATCAACCACCTTTTTCCCACTCCTAGAAAGACCTATTGACTGGTCTGAGCTGCTCACATCCCATCCGGTGTAGGACAGAGGAAGCCCAGAGCTGTGTCTAGCAACCGGGTTTGGGGACTCGGGCTCCTGCTTGGCATGTGAGGATATATCTGAGAATGTATTTACTTTTTGTTTCAGTCAGGGGGTTGCTTTTGGGTTTGAGAAGGGTTTGTTCATCTTGTACTCTCCTGTTCAGAGGGTAAATACTGCTCAGAGTCTGTGTAGGCCTCTCTGGCAGTTCTGTGAGGTGATACAAGTTACTGCTTTTCTCAGTAACACACACTGGAGAAGTAAGTGGGAAGGATTACCTTGATTTTCTGATTTCCTGCTCTCTGAAATTAGTTGATTGGGAAGGAAAATACATGTACAAATCTTCTAAATACTTAACAAGAAGAAGCTGTTCTGACCTGTAGAGTACTCCTTCCCCCTTGACACAGCTGTGGGTGTAAGTCTGGGGAGCAGGCGTCTGGCTGGAACTGCTCAACCCTTTACACTACAGCAGTTTTATAGCAGAACTTTTGGAGAAATGATGTACATACAGTAGGGAGAGGAATAGGTGGAGAGAGATGGTTTAAAGTCATTGAAAGCAACACATTGAAACAAATAGGTGCAGGCTGTTGTTGTACCCTAAGGGGGACCTCTTTGGGGTGGTTTGGTACCATGGCTCATCCCTGGCTGGACTCTTGCCCTCTTCATGTTGTCCAGACCTGTAGTGAAAGGGATAATGAGCCCCAGCCTGTAGCTTTTGGAGGGAATGCCAGGTATAAGAAAGAAAACACAACTGATGCCAGTTCTGTTACGTAGCATGGCAGCTTCCACCAGCTGTGCTGGGAGAGGTGGGAGCTGTGGGTGCGATGAAAGCAGGAAGTTGTGTGTGATGTGGAGAAGGCAACAGCAGCAGCAGGCTAAAATGCTGACACAAAACTCTCTCCCTTTCTGCCCCTTTGGTCATGCTCCTAACTGGGGGCAAAATGTTCTTTCTTTCTCCTTGCTGAAGTAAACCCCCAATCTAGTGAACTTGGTAGCATGAATGTAGCATTGTGGAACTATTGAAAATCTTCTTTAACTCCGAAAGGGCCCATTTCTGTATCCACTTGAGTGATTTCTCTGTACAACTATTGTATATCTATCCTCATTGACCACTTGTAGAACTAGGGGTGCAAAGTAGCAAGGTAGCTTGTACAGTTGCATAACTTCTGTAGGAAGACCTGTGTTTGAATGACCATTATGGACTGTTGTAGTGGTGCAGTTGACTGTAGTGTAGTGTAATGACACCGATGAATGCATTTCTCTCCAAAGATCTATATTCCTCAGTTTGTGATGTTTATGACATGAGCGTGTTATTCCCTTCGTGGTGTTTGTTTGACTAAAGAGATGAAATGCTCTAAAAGCTGTGACTGGAAAGACAATAGACTTTTGATGTTCCAAGTCCTTTGTGCAAACAGCGTCGTTGAAGTTACCCATTTCTGAAAGCAGAAAACCAGTTTCTTCCCCTTTTTTACCTGGTTGGATCTTTCCAATGGCTGCTGGGAGCGGAAGGGACCAGCAGAGAACAGAATACAAAAAATACATCATTATTTAAACTTTAGAGTTGAAAATAGAGCCTGGAACTTCTTCCATTGAACCAGCTGGTGAAGGATGACTCGGGGTGTGCTCAGCATGGTCCCAGCCATGACATCCCCTCCGCAGACACTTCCTCGCACCCCAGGAGCGATGGCTGCTGGGCACACAGGACAATCTGTTCCACTTCTGCACCCAGGTTTCTGCTGCCTGCTCCCAGGGTGTGTCTGTGGGAAGCTCTGAAACCGGTTTGTTCACACTCGCTTGGTAATTGCAGCTGACCCGGCCCGGTGGAGCTCACCTCTCAGGGGAACTGGAGCGAGTGGTCATGGTGTGGTTGAGCATGAGGCTCAGCCCCACCATGGGGAACTGCTCCTGCAGGTCCTCTATGGGCTGGATTTGCTCTTAGCAACGGGAACACCTGGTTAAGCCTGGAGAGAAGCGGATCAAACCAGGATAGCTGAATTGAGTGCCAGCCCAACCATGTTGGGAGTTTCTGCTGCTCTTGCTATGAGGCAGTAGTGAATGTCAGCAGTCTGCTGGTTGTGTTATGGCCTGGGCTGGGCCTGTCCCCTTCAGGAGAGGGAAAAGGTGGGCAGCAAGTGCATTGGCAGCCTGGTCTGCAGCTCCTCAGCCTAGCTCATGTGCTGGGAGCAGCACCTGATTCTCTGCTGCCTGCAGGGAATGTTCACCCAGCTGTAGAGGCTTGGGGGCAGTGCTGGTGGTGTCTTGGATGCGGCTTTAGTCTTCTACAGGGTTTTCCAGGCAGGCTTTTCTCTTTTCCTCTTGTTTGGCTGGGAAGGAAAGGGAAGAAGAGAATTCAAGTTACCTGAAGGACACAGAGAGAGGTAGAAAATTGAGCTAAAGCGTTTCTGCACCTCTCCTCATGCTGCACCCACCAACTTCCCTTCGCAGGCGACCTCCTGGGCTGGGAAACGGATGAGTGAGCAGGTAATCCCTTCCTGCGTTAACAAAATGGAAAACAAACCCAGTAAAGTCCTTGTAGCTCTAACAAAACGTCTGACTGGGAAAGGCAACCAGCCAGCTCATCCTGCCGCGCGAGGGCTCCGCTGTGGGCACCCAGGGGAGCCCACCCGCTTCTGCCTCCGAGTGCCCCAAAGCCACCTGAGCCGCATCCCATGGACCACGGTGGGCTCTGCTTTGCCTCTGCGGAGGGGCCTGTGGAAATGGACTTGTTCTTCGTTCCTCAGCTTGGACCTCGTGCCTGGAGCTCAGCACAGGGTTCCTGCTCCCAGGGCTTCTGGAGTGCACGTGTGTGTGTGCATGTTGTCTCTTCGCACACAGGCTCTTTCCCGTGGTCTGGGGGAGATGGCCCCCCTCGACTGTCCCCACTTTGCCATGTGCAGGAAGGCGTGGGGCAGCATTACCATTGTCTGTGCTGCGTTAGCATCTCACCGCCTCCTGGCACCCATCCATTGCACAAATAGCTGCTGCTGTTTGGGGACGTGACTGCGTTGGTGACCTGTGGCTGGGAGTTCCTGTTCCCAAGGCTGTGCTGGCAGAGTTGACTGCAAACACTGCTTCGTCACCTTTGGGCAGCACAAGTGGGGTCACTTGAAAGAATGGAAAATGCTGATTTCAAACCGCCAGCCTGGCAGGATCTGGAAATGGGAGCGTGTCCTTCATCCCACCCAGACTGGAGTGGAACAGGCTCGCTCTGAACTCTTTGTGTATGTGTAAACACCAACCCATCAAAACCCAGGTTGAGTCACGCTTACGCGTTGTTAATGCATTGGTCCAGGATAAGGTATGGTAGTGTATGACTAAAAATCCCTTTGTGGCCCATGGTGGTTGGTGTGCGCTGCCGGAACCTCGCATCAGAGGATGTGCAGTGTCGTGTCACCCTTCCTGAGCTCTGCAGGTACCCATGAAGCTGAATTGCTCTGTGCTCTGGGCTGTGCTGTCACAGCCCCTGCAGCTGATGATACAGACAGCCCTTTCCAAAGGATGCCATGCCGATATCCCTGTATCCTCCCAAGGGATAGCCAGTGGCAATATCATTTTCCACACCACCTGTAAAAAGTTGTTTGTGATCCTGTATTTTGTTCCATGCTCCCAGAGTATCCGTGGCTTTCTGCGTGTTCCATGGGAGTGTCTGAATTCTAAGTTGTGGAAACAGAAGCCAAAGTCAACTGGAAACTGTTCTGGTCTTGATGACAAGTCAGCCTGGAAATAATACCATCTACTGGAACTAAGTGAGTAACCGGGCGGTTTAATGACCATGACCATGGCTGTGATCATTGTTACTCCCCAGTGATCCTGCAGTTGGCAGAAATAATAGTAAGATACTGGAGTTGGCTGTCTCCTGCCAAGGCTGTGCACGAGCTGTCGAAGAGTGACAGGAACCAGGAGCTGCTTTGATTCAGGAATAAATTCAGCCCAACATGCTGCCATCAGCGTGAGAGAAAGGCCGGAGGGAATAAACCTCATGGACATTAAATGTAGGGCTCCATCTGAAGGAAAGCTAAACCGCATTCTTCTGTAAATGTTTAGTGAATCTTAACTAATACAACCCAGTAGTTTTTCAACTTTATTGTACTGCTTTTAGAGGATCCTTAACATTGACACAGGTCAGGTCAGATCTAGGGCTGGCACAGAGGGAAGCCTGGCCATATCTCAGTAGTTAATTGGGCACTTCAGTCTCTCTTCCTTATCTCAGCAGCCAAAGGAACTGGTGATTAACCACAGCAGTAATGGCCCCATAAACCTGTAGCAAGAGGAGCCTCCACCTGCATTGCTCAGCCTTGAGCACACTGAAGGTGTTCCTGGAGGCCCTCAGGCCAAGGTTTCATCCTGTCATGGGGAGGCCCCTCCGGCAATTCCCTGAATCCCTACAGCAACGGCCATGGGCCCAGTCCTGCCTGGCTGCCAGGTCCATTGGTTCCTGTGTTGTCTGAGTGGTGTTTTCCTCCTGTGGTTGTGCAGCGTTGTACCTGGGAGCAGTCTTATCAGGGCAGACAACTGCAGCGTGTCCAGCACCCGGCCAGGGGCTGCCCACTGCTGCTGGCACCCTGGCCTCTGGCTGGGAGCAGCACAGATGCACATCATGGTATTCAATAGAGAGTGTGAGGTTATGGGATAATTCTTTCCTTTTTTAGTGCTAAAACTTAGTTGCAGGGATGCAGTCACCACTATAGATCCTGTTAATTTGGAGCTGGGAATTCCAGAACAGGTATGGTTACCCTCACATTCAAACTGCCCTTAAAGCATCGTAGATGAGCCAGCCAAGGCCCTTTGAGTGGAGACCGTGCCTCTCTGTGCCTTCTGTGCTAAGTGAGATGTGGGTTTGCTGGGTGTTAAGATGGGGATGACTGAAATAACCAAGCGAGTTTGGTGTTCCTCATCCCAGGAAATGGGGCTGGAGTCATACCCGCATGAGCAAGACTGTAGTTTTTCCGCTGTGTGTTTCCTGTTGATCTTTAACAGCTCTATTCCTGGAACCGGGGTGACTGCAGTGGTGATGCCAAGCACAGAAAAAGCTGAGCTCTGAGGGCCGGCAGAAAGTGGCCTTTTGGGTTTTTACTCCTTCCTCTCGGAGTTCAGGCACCAGTTTTCATTTGCAGCTCAGCTGCGAGCGTTCCCTTTGCTACTGCAGAGCTGCTACTGAGGAGGCCTCATGGGCTTTCTGAACAGAAAACCAAACACATGAGTAATGAGTGGAAAAGGTAATGGTGCAGGATTTGAAAATGAACCTGGTCATGTAGAGGACAAGGTTATACCTGGTAATGCTCTGAAACTCTGGAATGTCTCATAGAATCCCAGCCTGGTTTGTGTTGGAAGGGACCTTAAAGCTCCTCCAGCCCCAACCCCTGCCACGGGCAGGGACATCTTCCACTGGAGCAGCTTGCTCCAAGCCCCTGTGTCCAACCTGGCCTTGAGCACTGCCAGGGATGGGGCAGCCACAGCTTCTCTGGGCACCCTGTGCCAGCGCCTCAGCACCCTCATAGTTCCTTTCATCCTAATGAGAGAAAGAAAGACACAGAGGTTAACAGGGAGAAAGAGCCCCAAACCCAGGTGTGAACAGTGGTCAAGCATTTGACAAGCCTTGTGAGGGTACAGCACTTTGTGGCAGGTTCTGCCTCTGCTCTCCGCTGAGTTCAGAGCGAGCTGGCAGCATCCTGCTCCTGCCAGAACCAAACCTGAGTGCAAAGCCGTGTGGGTGCATCCATCTCGGGTGAGGCTGAGCCCATGGTAC
Source organism: Ara ararauna (assembly GCA_028858755.1). NCBI lineage: Eukaryota > Metazoa > Chordata > Aves > Psittaciformes > Psittacidae > Ara > Ara ararauna. The sequence goes on from CM054384.1 coordinate 15,554,100, forward strand.
GTCCCAGCACTCGGGTCCCTCTTTGCTCAGCCCAGTGGGAAGCCGAAGGCAGAACAGATGCATGAGGAGCTTGAAACGCTGATCCTGAGAGAGCTCAACCTGGCCATGCTGGTTTGGGGCCCTGACTGTCTTGAAGTTAGTGGAGAGTTTTCAGTGCAAAGACTGTAACCTCTGAGGTCTCGGCGGGCCCCGGACCAGCAGGTTGGCTGCTTGGAAAAGTCCAAAGGGAGATACTCCAAAGTCCCCTCCCCGTGTTGGAGGTGGTTTCTGGCTGGATGTCAGGCAAGGGGCAAACCTGGCTGGGACATGGGAGACATTTGCCATCTCTACTGCCTCCGTCAGTGTGTTTCTCTGAGACTATCTGCTGCTTCGTGTATGATAACCAGGTTTCAAATTAATGTTTCTAGGTTTTAAGATGTGATTTAATAAAACGAGATGTTTCTGGGAAAGCAGGTTTTCTCTCTCCTTGGTTTTCGTTGTTGTTGCTCTCTTGCTGTTCACAGACCCAGGACCTCTGAACGGCAGCAGCGAGGGGAGTGCTGAAACCTCAGCAGAGCTCTAGAGGTGCAAGAGGCCCAGATGCAGTTAAAAGGGGAGGAAGGTAAAAACTGGTGCTTTAACCAAGCAACCATCTGAGAGGCAAAACCCAGTGATGGGGATGGTACACAGTGATTCACAGCTCCAGCAGTGTCTGGCTTGGGGAGCATGGAGGGGATCGCTAAAGGGGATCACTAAATCACTGTGTTGAGCAGTGTGCCTTTTCCTGGCAGGAAGGTGGACCTCTGAGCATCACCATAGGCACAGAGGAGCAGAGCCCTGGGGAAACACCAGGGAGGCTGAAGGCCTGCCAACCCCTCTGGGGAAAACAGACCAGCTCCAAATAACACACGTCCCCAGGAGGGCAGAAAACACCCGATTCCGCTTGCTTTGGGGCAAGTCTCTTTGACCTGATTGCCCAAATGAGCAGGTCTGGCTCCCCGCTGCAATCCTCCCCTTCACCTCCAAACCGACGGTCACCTCCAGGTTCATCCTTCGCTCCATGTGGTAACCGCAGCCCCTCTGGGCACTGGCAGAGACAAGCAGGCTGGACAGCTCTGTCAACAGAGGCGTTTTTCTTCGGCACTGGGATCTCAGCCCTCATTCTGCATCCTCCCCGTTTGGAGAGTTTCTGCTCCGCACCACAGCAGGTTGGGACGTGCTGCATCCAGCTTAGCAGTGTAATAGACGACAGAAATCCCTTTTAATCCCTTACCACCAACTGCACAGCCAGCTTCTGGCCAGTGTTCTCCCCAAGGCATCAGTGCTGCCTGGAGTACCTGGTGCCTGGAAAGATGGTCTTTATCCTGGAACCTTTATTCTTTATCCTGGCACCATTCCATGCTGGCACTGTCCTGTTTTAAATGAGCCATCAAAGGGTACAAGGTCAGATTTGCTGCAGAAGCACAGTTAGAATGGATTATTTTTACTTAGTGCCTTCTTCCCTGTCCCTTTGTGCTCTGTTACTCACGATGGGGTGATGGGGACAAAGGGGAGCTGTGAGGGTGGAGTTTTGCTCTGCCTTGTAAAAGGGTGAGGCACAGAGATATCTTGCAGGGGGTTAAGATGAAATCAGGTCTCTCCAGTGCCACCAGGCTCTGCTCTCTGCTGTTCCCTTGTGACCCTGTACTTCTGCCTGGCCCAGCAGATCCCACCATTCCCAGCCCTACTCCCTCTCAAGCCATGCCTGGTACTGACGTGTCCCGTTGCTGGCTCCGCAGCCACATCAGCTGTGCCCTGGCGCTGCTGGGACACCGGGAACTCGTGCCTGTGCTACACGGTGCCACTCGGCCACGGTACTCTCCGGAGCCTGTCCCCTGCCATTGTCCCACCCGGGCTTTGTAATCCAGCATTCATTTCTGTGACAGAAGATGAGCGCTGAGCGGGATTCCCAGGAGCCTCTTTGTAACACAACTCAGGCACTACTGCAGGGTCAGTGATGGGTGTAAATCCAGCAATGCAGGCGATTAGCTCCAAAGCACGCGCGTGCCAGCCAAGCTCCACCGTCCAGTCCTTAACACTGTTCCACTGACGGCCCAGGGAAGAAGCAGTTGGCAGAGGGATGGAAGGCTCAGATCCTGGCTGGCAGGGGGGGTGGATAATGGCTGGTTTCATTGGCTGTTACCAGGCAGGCAGACGTGCAGTGCCACTGGCAGATGTCAGGTTCGCTCCCCACAAAGGGAGGCGTTTTCTTTGCACCAAACTGCGTGGGATGCATTATGTGGGGATTTATGGCCTTTACACGGGCTCAAAAGCCAACCAGACAAGACCACGAAAGAGAAACGCACCGAGATCTGCGCAGTACAAAGGCACATTGTTGGCTCTGGACGCGCCTGAGCCATGAGTCACCAGAGGCGGGGAAATGTCACTACCCGCTTGCCTGGGTCTTTATCCCCGAGCCCAGGCGCTGGGTCTGGGCAGGACACAGGAGGGTGCATCAGGGACCGGTGCTGCAGCCGGGTCATGGTTAATCGAATCACCCTTGTGCTCGGTGAGCTGAATGGCAAAGAGCCGCCTCCTCCCGCCCAGCTCTACCTGCCCGCAGCTCCTGGGGGCGCGCAGCACACGGGGCACCGCATGGCTCCTGTAGTGCGGCAACAAACTCCTATTCTCGGTAGTACCGTTTCCAGGTACCATTCGGAGAAGGCGCAATTGCCCCGCCCGGCTCCGCAGTGCAAAGTACGAGCGCTGTCAGCGGGACCCGCTCTTTCCTTCCCGTAAGGAAAGTGTCGGAGCAGCCCGGGGCGGGGGGGCGCTTCCACAGCTCCCAGGCACCCTGCGACTGCTGCCCGAAGGTTGTTTACATATGCCATGCAGTGCCGTGTCCCAAAGGGGAGCTGTGCCATTCCATGCCATGTTCCCAAAGGGGAGCTATGTCATTCCATGCCATGTTCCCAAAGGGGAGCTGTGCCATTCCATGCCATTCCATGCCATGTTCCCAAAGGGGAGCTGTGCCATTCCATGCCATGTTCCAAAGGGGAGCTATGTCATTCCATGCCATGTTCCCAAAGGGGAGCTGTGCCATTCCATGCCATTCCATGCCATGTTCCCAAAGGGGAGCTATGCCATGCAGTGCCGTGTCCCCAAAGGGGAGCTATGCCATGCAGTGCCGTGTCCCAAAGGGGAGCTATGCCATGCAGTACTGTGTCCCCAAAGGGGAGCTATGCCATGCAGTGCCGTGTCCCAAAGGGGAGCTATGCCACGCAGTACTGTGTCCCCACAGGGGAGCTATGTCATTCCATGCCGTGTTCCCAAAGGGGAGCTGTGCCACGCATTGCTCCGTCCCCACACCTCGCGGGCCGGCGTTTTGCCCCGCAGCGCTATCGGTGTGCGAAGTCCTTCGCCCTCATTTCCCGACCCAACGGCGTTCCCGAAGGAACGCGATGCCCGCTCAGAACAGGCAGTGCCCGGAAACAACGCACCGGGGGCTCCCCCCGCGCCTTCGCGTCCAACGAAGCGCTCTGCGCAGCGAAGTCCTTCCCGCTCCGCCGCTGTGCGCGGGGCGAACCCAACCCGCCCGCTCCGCACCTCCCATCTGCGCGCTCCCGGCGCGCCCAGGGCTTGTTCCTGCCCCGGGCAGCTCGCAGCAGGCACCGCTCCGAGCTCGTGTCGGGTGACCCCAGAAGGCACTTCCCACTCCCTGAGCCCTTGGCTGGCACCACACGGGCCATGGGGGGCTGTGGGGCAGCACCGGTGCCTGCGGCTCCCGGGCAGCGATGAACCGGGCCCCGCGCTGTGTGTGCGGGGAGGGCGGCGCGGGCAGCCCCGGGGCCATGCCCGGCACCGGCAGCGGCTCGCAGGCAGCGCCCGCGGGTCCCTCCCCGCCGGGGCTGCCCGTGCAGCGGAGCGTTAACCCCCACCGCCGCCTCAGGGAGCCGCTGCCGGGCCCCGTCATGGTGCCCGCCCCGCGCCCGCCCCCCCGGAGGGCGGTTCCGCTGCCGGCGGTGGGGCCTGCTCAGGTGCGGCGGGAGGCGGCGGTGGGGCCGCGCAGAGCCGCCGGTGCCGCCGCCATGAGCAGCGCGGAGGCGCCGCTGGGCGCTGGGCCGCGGGCTCAGCCCGCCTGGAAGCGGGAGATCCTGGAGAGGAAGCGGGCCAAGCTGGCCGGGGCGGCCGGCGGCGAGCCCGAGCCCCCGGCCGGGGAGCGCCTGGTGGTGGCGGAGAGCCTGGGCCCGCTCCGCGAGAACCCCTTCATGCGGCTGGAGAGCGAGCGGCGGCGGCTGCGGCAGGGGCCGGGCGGGCACGGCCCCGAGGCGGCGCGGCCGCTGCGGCAGCTGCTGGAGCTGTACAGCGCCGTGCCCGGCATCCGCACCATCCGCGCCGACAACATCCTCATCATCGAGTCCCAGCCCGACGCCGCCGCCTGCTTCGCCGAGGGGGAGGCGCTGCCCGGCCGCCGCCGCCGGGACCCGGCCGCCGCCTCCCCGCCGCGCCGCCCCGACCCGCTGCGGGAGCTGCTGGCCCGCCGCGGCGCCGCGCTCGCCGAGATCCGCGCTGACCAGGTCGTCATCTACGAGGCGGCCGAGCCGCCGGAGCCGCCCGAGGCGGCCGAGCCGGGCACCGTCAGCCGCCTCCTGGAGAAGTTCGGGCAGCGCCCGCGGGGCCGCCGCCGCCGCGGAGGGGAGGCGCTGACCGGACCCGGAGCCGCGGCTGCTCCTCCGCCGGCGGGACCCGGCTCCCCCCGCCCCGGGCCGCCCGCTCCTGAAGCGGCGCCGGGCTCCCCCCGGGCCGGGCCGCCCCCTCCGCGCGCGGTGCCCGGCTCCCCCCGCGCCCCAAAGGCGGCACCGGGATCTCCGGTGCTGACCGCCCCCCCGCCGCTGCAGGCTCCCCCCCGGGCTGCCACCCCTCCGCCGGCTCCCCCCCGGGCTGTGCTCCCGCAGCCCACGGCTGCCCCGGCTCCCCCCCGGGCCGCAGCCCCGCAGGCGGTCCCGGCCGCCCCCAAGGCCGCGGTCCCCCCGGCCAACTGCTTTCTGCACAAGATCAGCTCCAACTCCTTCACGGTCACCCCCCGGGGGCTGCCCCAGGGCAGCCGCGTCCCCGAGCCCAGCGCTGCCCCCGCGGGCCGTCCCGCGCCGCCCAAGGGGCCGCCAGTGCCATCCGCGCCCCCCGCCAGCGCTCCCCATGCCAGAGCCAACGCCAGGAGGCCAAAGCCGGAGGAAGCCGAAGCGGCGGTGCCGCCCCTGCCCAGTGCCACCCCGGCCCCCAGTGCCACCGCTTCCACGCAGCCGCTCTCCTCCTCAGCCCCGCGGGCCGGGGGCTCCTTTGAGATCCACCCGGCCCCCAGGCCCGACCTGGCTGCCATCCCAGCGCACGACCTGCAGGCGCAGGCCCTGGCCAAGCTGCGCCTCAATTCACGCAATTCCTTCCTCTTCGTGCCCCGCCGGAACGGCGGCCCCGCCGTGCCCCCGGGGCCACCGCCACCGGCCCCGGAGGAGAAGGCACCGAAGGAGCCCCCGAGGGCTTCCGCCCCAGAGCAGGAAGAGCCGGCGGCTTCCCCAGGGGCGCCGCTGGATCCGCTGGTACCCGTGACTTACATCGATGACATTGTGGAGCCGGACAGCGGGGAGCTGTGTCCCAGGGCTCTGAGGACGGGCAGCTTGGATCAGCCGGGAGGAGCTGGCCCTGACCCGGACATGGAGTTGTCCTCCGCGCCCCTCTACAGAGCACACTCTGCCCCCCAGCAGAGGGGAGGCAGCACCTTCACTGTTGTGCCCAAAAGGAAGCCCGTTGCCTCGGGGCTACAGACTCTTACTGATGCCAGCAGAAGGCCGCAGCAGGAGGAAGAGGAGGAGGAGGAGGAGAGCAAAGCGAAAGGCAGACCGGTGGTGAGCGCTGATGGGCCCCAAGTTGGGGTGTCCCATAAAAAGCGATACCCCACGGTGAACGAGATCGAAGTGATTGGGGGGTACCTGTCCCTGGAGAGGTCCTGCATGAGCAAGACGGGATCCCGCCGCAAGAAGGTAACTGCCTGGGGTGCCTCTGCACCAAGCAGCAAGGCTGAAAGTAACTCGGGTGCGCTTTTGGCTTGGGTTTCCATGAGGGTGATGAGATGGGCAGTGGTTTCATCGGCCTTTTGAGAGCCAGGGCTTGCTCTCAGGGATGGGGCACTGGGAGCTGTTCCAACAAGCAGATAAGGGCGGGATGTGAGCTGGGATAACTGCAGGGCCTCTCCCACAGCTGCTTGTTGGAGGCATGATAATGGGAAGTAAAATATTTCAGGTATTTAGGCAATGATGGGGAGTTGCATGGTTTGAATGGCTGTGGGCTCTCCTCCTCTGCTTGCTGGTTGGTAGGGTGGGACACGTTGAGCTCCCCGTGGTCACTGCCCCGCTGTGACACAGGACAGTGGCCAGCGTGGCACTGGCGTATTCCCCGCATTAGTGATCTATTGATAGAGGCTCAAGAATTAGGTCTTTATTAGGCAGAAAGAGATCAGCAACAACTTAACTCCCTTAATGGGCTTATACCACCTGGCTGCTTGTTGTGGATGTGCAGCTCCATCTCTGAAGATCTGAGAGATGTTGATCGCTCCAGGTCTTCGAAGCGAATGCCAGGTTCTAACTTAGATCCTTGTGAGCCTTACATTGAGAATTAATCTTTGTGTGGCTTAGTGAAATGCATGTGGATGTGATAAGGACACAGTCGTGCGGAAAGAGCTGTGCTGGAGGAGGAGGTGTGAATTGTTCAGCTCTGACAGCAGCGTGCCAGGGTGACAGATCCTGATTTCCAGGTCTGTGACATGACATGTTTTTCCATAGCGGGAATTGTTGTTTGATGTTATTCCGTTACCTGAATGCAACTAAATATTTGATGGACTGAATCCGCATGGGTGCCTGAGGCACTGAGCATTCTAAGTTGAGGAAATCCTTTGAACAGGGTGCATGTCATTTAGGAGGGAGGCAGGGAGAGCTCTTTGTCATGGCTTGATGTTGTTAAACTCCCTCATAAGAACACACACTCTATATTAATGTGATTGTGACTAATGCAGGTAGCAGGTCTGGAGCATGAGTGCCATGAGATCCAGAATAAGCAAATGAGCAGGAGTGTTGATTCTTGCTCATGCATGAGTTTTTCTGTGTCCTCCCATGGGGAAATGCTCGGGCAGCCTGGAGTTGTTCTGCTGCTTAAATACCTCCCGGCATGCACTCATTCCAGCTGTTTCCTTGGCTCTGCTCAACTGAGCAGTTTGGCTATTAACTGGATTTGCACCACATCAGGTGTGGTATCAATGGTGGAAATGTCAAGACAAAATGTTAGTTATGGGTATCCTAAGGATGGAGCAGAAGATACAGACTCTTGGATAAGCCTGGCTTGTGCTGGAGGCAGAGCTGACGGCTCTGTGCAGGGTGGTGCTTGCTGGTAGAAGAGTAAAGCCTCAATTAAGCAAAGCCAGATAAGTGGTGTGCAGTGGCAGCATCCTTACCAGTACAAAAAAGGAGGAGGGAGACAAGGACAAGGCTGGTGCAGTGACTGGGTTGTTTCCAGTTGGTCAAACACTGGAGCAGGAGCCCAGAGAAGCAGTGGCATCTCCGTCCTTGGAGCTACTTGGAACTTGGCAGGGGAGAGCCCTGAGCAACTGATCAGGCTGTGCCTGGAGCAGGAGTTTGGGCTAAAGACCTCCAGAGGTCCATTCCCAACCTCAACTATTGTATGAGTCTTTAAAACTGGTTAACATCTGTTTTGTCTGTTCAGCGTTGGGTTTGTGTGACATGGGGCAGGTCATGCTGCTTCTCCACCGAGTCTGTATCACCTTATGGCATTAACTGTCCCCCTCTGCAGGCGCTCTGAAGGTGAAGCGAGCTAAATGCTGCAAGGTGCATCTATAACTGTAATGGGTTTTGCTCAGTTATGTGTGTTGTTATATGTCCTGCATGAGAACTTGCATGAAGACCTAGTTTCTGAGAAGAGAGATATTAAAAGGCAAAGAAGGAGCTGCTTGTAACATTGCAGAGTGCGGAAGGATGAAGCAAATGGGACCCTTTAGAAAATAAGATCCAGCTTAAGGAGAAGTTTCTGGGTAGAATTGAATGTGGTAGTGGGATAAACACCAGCTTTTCCTTCAGTTCCCATCCTGCTAGGGGTGGCAAGCGCTGAAGTTTGACTTTGTGGCCAGGGTTTAGAAGATGCTGGCGCTGTAGCAAATGGAAAGATTGCTGTTTACTCTTAACCTAGAGGATGCTTGTGGCTTTTACTCTGGGTAATAAGGCTGAGTGTTGATGCTTGAAAAAGAAGGAGCTAGCATTAGGATGTGTTCCTTGGTTTCTTCGCAAGAGATGGCTCTGTGTCACTGAGGCCAAAACCAGAGGTTCTGTTTAGTAGATATGATGGGGTTTTCAGAAGCTTGATTTTGGCCTGAATTGGGCAGAAGCAGATGTTTCCTGCGGGCTGGAAGCTGCAGTTCTTTGCTAAAACCAATGTCCCTTTTGGGGGTATCGAAGTCCAACCTGATGCTGGTTTCAGTAAGCAGTTGCCTGGGTCTTTTGGGGTGCTTCTTCTCACCAGGCAGATCTGCTGGGTGAGCCCACCTCCTGCTTCCTTTCCAGACCTTGCCTTGGATTTGCTGAAAGGCCTTTAAGTATGATCCAGGTTCAGGAAAGTGGTGTTTTGTGAACCTTTGATTTGGAAAACTGCATGGGCTTGCTGATGTCCAGCAGGAACGTGGGAGAGATAAAAAGCACAGCCTGGATCGGGTCAGCCGGTGTCTGTGCTTAGAGTCAGGGCTAATGATTTATTAGGAGGGAGAGAGGTGGTGGCAGTTGGACTGAGTGTTCTGTGAGATGCAAATGGTGATTTTCTTCTAATGAGGAAACTCAGCCTCCCTCTTTGTCCCTGTGTCTGGCCGCTGATTGCCTGACTATAGTAGAGACACCGGCAAAATGGAGCTGACTCCATGGTCTACGTCCTCTGTGGCTTTTTGGAGCGGGAGGGTGGCTGGGACAGGGTGGGAGTGGGTTCCAGTGCTGCTGGGGTCTGTGTGGAGGGAGCTTCAGCCCCCTGCTCTTGGCTGTGCAGGGGCTTGTGACTTTGCTGTGCCTGAGCAACGCTGCTGGCGTTCAAGGCCTTTCAGGAAAAACAGCTTTATTGCTCCTTGCAGACACTTCAAGTATGTGAAGCAGTTGTTTGGGTTGCGGTGGAGCTGATGAGGGAGGGAGAAATGCTGTTCCTGGGTCAGAATGAAAAATGGGCTTCCAGCTCTCTCGTGCAACCAGAGCTGCTGCGGTGGGACAGTCCTTGTTCACCAGGGCTGTGAAGGTGAACATGACTTGATGATCTCGAAGGTCTTTTCCAATCTGTGATTCTGTTTGATTGTGTATGATGGGACATGCTCAAGATCTGTAAATGAAGGAGGGGACAGCCCCAGCCGTGTTCGTCCTGGGATCCAGGCTGCCTGTGTGGGCAGGGAGTTGGAGCTCATGGCCTCCTACAGCATTAAGAGGCCCTTGAGGATTCTTCATCTACTCCGTGGCTGCTTTGAGACCTCTCCAAGCAGCATAAGTGCTTTGCTTTGAGACCTCTCCAAGCAGTATCAGTTCAGATAAAGCTGGAGAGGTGACTTCAGTTGGAAAACTGAGTGGACATTTGCAGCTGTGAACTGATGTGCTGGGTTTCCAGCAGAGCACTGGGCTTCTGCTGGGAGAGGCTGGCTGAGCTGTCAGCTCCAACAGTGAGGACAGGATACGTGTGCAGGGGTGGAAGGAGACCTCCTGACCTTTATTCCAACAGGGAGTGGGGCAGAGGATGCACAGCACTCTGTTGGTGACCTCTGTTCAGTGCTCATCTTTGTACTCTATTATTACAGAAGAAGTGAAGACACTTCAGCCTGACAGCAGCCATAGGAGGAAGGGAAGGCTTTGCTGCAGGATGTGGATCTTTGGGATCTGAGAGGATAAAATCTAGCTTGGCTGAGCTGACAAGGATCAGTCTTGGTTTGGTTACCTGCCAGAATGATGTACTATAAAGTTGTCAACAAGATAGGGATCTGGGTATCTGTAAAACATGTGACTGACGTGTTGGAACGAGTGCTTGGAAAGGATTGAGGACTGCCGAGGTCCTGAGCAGTAGTTGTCTGCCTTTAGGCTTCCTGTTCTCATCTTGTTGGAGGTCCTGTGTGTATAGAATTAGCCCAAACTGTGCTCCTTCCTTCTGTCTTGTCACTCCTGCAGCTCATCCCAAGTCCTAGCGTGTTTTTGTCCTCTCCAGGACCTGGTGCCTCTTTGAAATGCTGCAGGAAAGGTGACTTCTGGCCAGGCCACCCAAATCCTGTAAATAACAGGACATGAGAGCCAACAGACATCAGGTTGTTGATGGTTTTAATGTGTTTTGCTCTTCACAGTTGGCAGTTTGCTGGGTGCTGGAAGGTGAGCTGGGCCTTGTGTGAATGGGACTTAACCAGAACAAGGTTGGTGGGATCCAAACAGTTGGAGTCTTTTCCTGCTTCTTTGCAAAGTTGACTTCAAAGATGGTCAGCTTCAGCTGAACTTCAGAACTTGCCAGCTCACCTGGACTTTATGGTCTGTTTTCTAATGTTTTGAGCTGCATAAAGCCTGAACCTGGCTTCCAAATGCCCACTTAAATGAATGGTAAAGGAGTCTTCTGAACACCCCTCAGCCGTTCATCATGGACAGGATTGGGCAGCAGTTTTGGAGGTTGAACCTGCTGAACTTCTTGTTCTGTAGCTTTCCCTCTGTTCAGGTGCGCTGGAGATGGTCTCCTGGGAGAGCCAGGTGTGTAGGCTCGAGATGCTGGCAGGGATGAACACTTCCAGCTATTGCCCAGACCTGTCTGGAGCGAGTCTGTGCAGCGTGGAATCCGAATAGCAGCGACTGCCTGAAGTGGTTTTGCAATGTATATCCCAAGTAAATTAACCGTAACACAGGTGAATGAGCCTGGTGGTAGAGGCAAAAATGCATCTGAAAAATTACTTGGATTCTCCTGTCTGTGTTTGGAGCGGTCAGGACAACGATTTGTGTGCTTCAGCTCTGAGGGAGCTGTGCGTTCCTGTTCCCTGTTCTGCCTTGTGGCTGTGCTCTGCTGGGGCAAATCCATCTGCCGCCTCTAAGGAGCGGCTGCAGGATGTATCTGACGTGGATGCATTGGATTTTCGGGAGGTGAGCTCAGCAGTGGCACGTTTGCTCACAAATAGGTGTCTTGGCTGATCAGGTCCCTTCCCTGCCCTGTTCTCATTCCGACTTTTAGCTTGTGCTGCTCATGGCCAGCGACTCCAGAAGCCAGGATCTTGTTGTGCTTACAGCTTTTAAACCACCTCACAGGCTGCACCCGAGGCTCTCCGTGGGGAAGGAGGTTGGGTTTGGTTCCCTGCTGCCTGCCAGCCCCTTGAAGTGCTGGTGCTTTGTTGTCTAAAGCCCCTGGCAGAGCTCATGACTCACATTTCTCTCATCTCCATAGTGGGAAATGTTCTGTGACTGAGGTTCTCCATGGCCTCGCCACTCCCATGCCACAGCCAGAGCCTGAGCTGCTCCCAAATTCCCCTGGGTTCTCTTCCTCCCGTCCCCTGCTCGGCTGCTGCTGTCAGCAGCACAGTGAACGTGAAGGGGGCAGAAGAGCTAAAATAGAAACTCTTACGCAAATAGGAGGCGAGCTGCCCTTCAAGCTGGTTCGGATGTGCCCAGGGCTCAGCCGGCCCCAGAGGTTGAAAGGAGATTTGGAATGCTTTGTGCTCCGAGTTCTGATCATGCGGATTGCAGACAATGTTGTCGTAATTGGCTTCTTTAATCCCAGCCTGGTTTGGGTTGGAAGGGACCTTAAAGCTCCTCCAGCTCCAACCCCTGCCACAGGCAGGGACACCTTCCACTAGAGCAGCTTGCTCCAAGCCCCTGTGTCCAACCTGGCCTTGAACACTGCCAGGGATGGGGCAGCCACAGCTTCTCTGGACACCCTGTGCCAGTGCCTCAGCACCCTCACAGGGAACAACTTCTGCCTAAGAGCTCATCTCAGTCTCCCCTCTGGCAGGTTAAAGCCATTCCCCTGTCCTGTCCCTCCATCCCTTGTCCAAAGCCCCTCTCCAGCTTTCCTGCAGCCCCTTTAGGCACTGGAGCTGCTCTAAGGTCTCCCCTTCAGGAGCCTTCTCTTCTCCAGGCTGCCCCAGCCCAGCTCTCTCAGCCTGGCTCCAGAGCAGAGCTGCTCCAGCCCTCACAGCAGCTCCATGGCCTCCTCTGGCCTCACTCCAGCAGCTCCACATCCCTCTTGTGCTGTTGCCCCAGAGCTGGATCAGGACCACATGGGGGGTCTCCCCATAGTGCAGCAGAGGGGCAGACCCCCCTGATCTATGGACTGGATTGGAGTTAGCTTGTAAGTTCTGTCCATCTCAAGTGTTCAGCTTGCCTTGGGTTTGGGTTTGCCTCCCTGCTCTGCTTTTTCCAGGCTGTGGTCACAGTGTTCCTCAGCAGAGCTGGGCACATGCTCAGGCAAGGGCAGGACCCCCGCTTGCCTGTGGGATGTGTGGGAAACAGGAGGAAAATTGTAATGTTTAGTTTCCAGGTTCAGCGACAGCAAAAAACCTCAGTGGGAGCTGCAGCCCCATCTCCTTCACCTTTGCAGCTGTGCTCAGTCCCCTCCTGGATGAAACTTGGGCAACTTAAAATGTATTTACAAACCAAGCCTCTTCTTAGTGACTGGAACGTGGGTCTGCCATGGAGCTGTCACTGTTTGGCCAGTTTGTGTAGGAAGAGTCATGTGGAGCCCCTGTACCACACACAGAAACTTCCCAAACCTCCTGGGAAATGTGGGCGGAAGGAGCTTTGTGCTGGTGTTTTCGGAGATGTGGCCTTTAGGTGCTCTTGGGAACGTGGCAGGATGGAGCTGCTGGTTTGTGGCCATTGGAAGGAGCACAGGCGAGCTGAAGGAAGCATCCCAGACATCACGAGAGCGGAACACTTGCTTAGGGCAATTGTATAGCTTGCAGGTAGTGACAGTGCAGGTCTGAGGACAAGTCCCTCAGCCTCACGGTGAGCTTGCTGCACTTGGGCACTTCTTCTTGAGGAATTCTCTTCTGCATCCTGGTAGTCCAGCAAAAGGGCAAGAGGGACGTGAGCTCTGTTGTGTGACTGGTATCATCAGTCCCATCACGGAAGCCTTTTGGTCCTGAAGTTCTGAATGAGCTCCTTGCCAGGATGGGAGGTAATTCCGTTCCCAGCCTCCCCATGTCTCCTGGGAAATAATGCTCCATCTGTCCCGTTCCAGCTGGAGACTGCTCACTTGCACCGGACCACAGTATTTGTTTGGACTGCTGTGGCCAGCCTTGGTTGCACAGAGACGTTTGTGTGTGGCACCTCTCAGTTCTGCATCGGGTCATAGCCACAAATTACGTGCTCAGAGTTGCCTATACAGCAGAATCCTCTGCTCTTGGGAGGTTTGTGCGTTGATTATAAAGATCCCAAGGCTTGACACTAACTGTATCTTGCTCATGCCTGCTCTCGCTGTGTATTCAGATGAGATTTGTTTCATATACGGGGGGATCTGTCCAACTGTTGCGAACCAAGTTATATTTGAATTGCTTGTTACTTACTGGAAGGCTCTGGCTCCTCAGTCTGCAGATGTGCAGAGGAATGAAGGGGTTGGGGTGAATAGCTGCTTTGTGCTCTGTCGGACTGGGACTCCGAATGCCTTCTGGTTGTTTGGGAATCTCTTGTCCCACATAGTCAAGGGAAGAGTTAACAAAGCTGCTGCCCCGCCATGGCCATGCGCTGGGACTGCCCCTACCCCGTCACTGCTCATCAGGAATTTGAAACTTCCCTATGTCTTGTACAAGGAGTTTAATATTTCGAATCTCCATGCTCCTATCTGCCATGTGCTTCTGCAGATTGATTACACAGAGCTGCCTTTGTGGGTTGCCTTGTAAATGGAGAGTTTCTTCTTTTGCCTTGTGGCTTGGGAGCTGGGATGTGACCCTGGAGGCAACCTCTCCTTTGCCAGCAGCACAGCTTCCCTGACACGCTGCTGCTGGAAATCTTCAGTGCTGCTGCCTCTATTCGGTGATTAACTCTGTGATGCCGTTAATAGTTGAGCAAAACTCAGTGTTACGCATAGGAAACACCCCTTGCAAAAGCATGGTCGAGTGAGCCTATGGTGGAGCAGCCAACTCCTGTGCCCCAGAACGCTGCTTTTTGTACAGAATGACAGAAAAGTGCCTTTCTGAAGTGCCACCTGCAGTTTTCTGGGCATGCTTGTACTGCTTCAGCCATAGCAATCCAGGGTTAATTTGATACAGGAACTAAGTCTCAAGCGCCTTCCATTCCTAGAGGTATCTCTCAGGGAAAACCCTTTCTTCCTGTGTCTGAAAAGCTTTAGAGGTGCAAAAGCCGCTTGTCTTCTCCTGAATGATAGCAAATGCTTTGGTAATATGCTGATGCTGCTGCAGCCCCCAGGGTTCTATTCCAGGCTGCTGCGCATAGACATTGTGCCTAGAGTTATTCAACAGTTTGGGCTGAGACATGACCATGTTTTCAGGACAAGCGCAGACATGTAGATAAGCTGGTTTCTACCTCCTTTGAAAGAGCTCATTTTTCCTATATATCCTTCATCTGAAAGTTCCAGAGGGAAAACTGCATCCCAGAGGATCTGTCCAGATCGCTGACTGCCGGTTGTTCTGAGAAAAATGAAGGTCATGCAGAGGGTTGCGGTTTATGAACTGCTCCTGCACCTCCTCTCACTATTGATGTGTGAGTGCAGTCAGACAGGGTCAGATGGAAAGACCAAGGAAAACCCTTTAGGGATCATTGTCCACCATAAAATACCTGCTTCTGCCCTCTGTTTCCAGTCTCACAAGCAGTTATTTGTCTGTGCAGGAACCTTCCCATTCACCCCCTGGCAGCGTGGAGGTGGGAGGTTGTTCTGTGTCAGGAGGCCCACCTCCTCACATGGGTCCTGAGCTCTGCTGGGCAGAGCCTCCACCAATCTACTAATGGTAGATGAGGAGCTTTCCTGCTCAGCCCGGGCAGCTCTTCCTGCCAACCTCTATGGGATGCTCTGTATCGAGAGGTTCCTGCTGCACCCCAGCAGTTTGCTGCTGCAGTTTTCAAGTATCTGGGTGTGATGCCTTGTGCTTTCATCTCATTGACTGCATCTTTAGACAATGGGCGGTGCAGCAGAATTAGCAAAGCCCCGTGTCAGCCTGCACAGAAGCACAGTGTTCTTCAGAACACTGATTCTGTTCCTGCCTGTTCTCTCAGAGATACCAGTCGCTCTTTTGTATTCATGCTGAATTGCTTCTCTGCCCTTCCTGCAGTTATCATCAGCTGCTCAGAAAGGAGGAGGCGTTTGATAGACCAGGTGTGAAAAGCTGGTTTAAATCACACCCAGTGCATCAGCAGCTCATGCATGCCCTAGGGAGGCAGTGCAGTCCCTAAATTGGTCGCTTCTGGGTTGGATGGGTTGGGGAGAGAGGAGGATGAGGGGAAATTAGTACCTGGAAAGAGCAAATCTTGATTCCTGGTGCTACTCGGATCTGGATCTTGTGAAGTACCTGGGTAACATAACCACCTTACTGAAGAACTCCTGTGTCCTTGTCACCTCGTGCCGGCCACTGCCCTCTAATCCAGTCTGCAGTGTGGTGGGTTTGGATGTGCTGGAGGTACTGTGTGATGTTAGGGGCAGGAATAAACTCCAGCTTGTCCTTCACAACTTGCCATCCCATCTGGCTCCTGCAAGAGCCTCTGGTTTGGGAGATGGCTGCTGGGAATTACTGTGTGCGGAAGGGGCAATGGGCTCTGCGGTTTGCAGTCCACAGGGGCTGCTTTGATGACAGCAGTGTGGGACTCTGTCCTTGCTGGAACATAGAGTGATTTTTTTCCCTTCTTCTTTTAATGACTAGAACGATTTAATGTTTTTTGCTTAATTTTATAAGGTGAGGATTTGGATTACCAAAGAGATTGCTGTTTAAAAGGTGCAAACCACCCAACATTATCACTCTGGCTTTGCCACATCTGCCAAGAAACAAAAGCGGTACTGGGTGGAGAAGAGAAAAGCCACACTAAAGCGATTCTGTGGAGTTGAGGATGCAGATTAAGCCCATGATTTGCTCCTAAGATTTAACAGAGATGGTTTGTGAGAAGCCACTGGGGGTTTGGTCTTTCATTAGCTGCAGTCTCAGACTTTCCCACCCCAGTGTTTGGAGTGAGGTGGCTGCTGGCTTCCGCGTTGATGTCCCAGGTTGGTTTCTGTAAAGTGCTTGTTTTATTGCTATGATGCCTCTGTACCCGGGGGCTCTTTGGTGGTTGCTCTGGTGCAGGCTGCGTCTCCTGAGACAAGCTTGAGCCCTGTGTAACTACCCGTATTGACGCATGTTGGGCAGTGTTTACCCTCGCTTCTCCTTCCTGGGCACTCTCTTACTCATTACTGTTCAAATCCTAGCAGATAAATGAATGATTTTTGCTATGGCAACAGGGATCTGTTGGCTGAGCAGCACAACATTCCCTGAAAAGCCTGCCTTCTCCTTCGCAGTGTGGCTCAGCTGGCTGCGCAGAGTATTAACACATAGATATGTGGGTTTGGGTTGGACCCTGGGTTGGTGACACAGTTGTGGGTGAAGCATTCAGCTGAGCAAATAGTGACAAATCCCTGCAAACATCCACAGCTGAAGGGTGCAGAATTCTTCCTTTCGAGCCCTGGCAGCTGCCGCTGGGGTGGAACTGGGGGAGCCAGAGGCAGGATGCGCAGTTCCGTGCCTGGGCTCGGGTGTGCTTGGCTCTTCTGGGATATGCTTTTCCTCCTGAAGAAAACAACCCCTGTTGCCTTTTGTGCCTCCATAAAAGCCTGTCTGGTCTGGCAGGGGGGGCTGCTGTGCAAAGCTGTTGTCTGTGCTATTACCGGGCTCTTGATTTTTCTCTTTAGATGGCTCCTGAGCCTGAATCTGCCTCTGTTCCCCACACACAGTGGTTCTGCTCAGAGGGTTGCTTAAGGTTGCCCCAAGTGTCCCTTAGTTTTGTCTGCCTAAGTTGCCTTCCCTGGGAGGGTGCTGAGGCACTGGCACAGGGTGCCCAGAGAAGCTGTGGCTGCCCCATCCCTGGCAGTGCTCAAGGCCAGGTTGGACACAGGGGCTTGGAGCAAGCTGCTCTAGTGGAAGGTGTCCCTGCCCGTGGCAGGGGTTGGAGCTGGAGGAGCTTTGGGGTCCCTTCCAACCCAAACCAGGCTGGGATGCTGTTAGATTGAGCAGAACTGTTTTGTGCTTCCCCTGTCACTACCTCATGCGTGGGGAAGGGAGCTGGTGGGGTGCCAGGGCAGGTTTGTCACTGTGTGTTCTGGGGCTCTGGCTCTGCACGGGCAGGGGAGACTGAGCACCGGGGGGGTGCCTGTTGCCAGAGTCCAACCCTGTGCCAGGGCCTGGTTGTTCCTCCTGTGTTTGCTTTCCTGGGTGCGTCCAAGGGCTTTATTGCAGAGCGGCCGTGGGGCTCTTCCTGCTTCCCGGGAGCAGCGTGCAGGGTGATGGGATGCCACCGAAGCCAATGTGGGGTTTGGGGGGGGCATTCCTAAGGTGCACTCACACCAAGCAGGGCTGCCTGCTGTCAGCCTGTGTGTAGGCTGCGGTGGCCTGGAGGTGTTGCTGAAGCAGCACATTATCTTGCAATGAGCTCTCCCCCAGGCTGGGGCCGTGGGTGCGTGGGGCTGGCACAGTGTGGTTAATGATTGCTCCCTTTGAATAGCTTTAACGTGTCCTGATGGAATGAAATGAAAATAGAAGAGATTAAATGAAATAATGCTTTAACTTGCGCCAGGAGAGGGGATTCTGCTCCTCTGCTGCACTATGGGGAGACCCCCCCTGTGGTTCTGACCCAGCTCTGGGGCAACAGTACAAGAGGGATGTGGAGCTGTTGGAGCGAGGCCAGAGGAGGGCATGAAGATGCTGCGAGGGCTGGAGCAGCTCTGCTCTGGAGCCAGGCTGAGAGAGCTGGGCTGGGGCAGCCTGGAGAAGAGAAGGCTCCTGAAGGGGAGACCTTAGAGCAGCTCCAGTGCCTAAAGGGGCTGCAGGAAACCTGGAGAGGGGCTTTGGACAAGGGATGGAGGGACAGGACAGGGGAATGGCTTTAACCTGCCAGAGGGGAGACTGAGATGAGCTCTTGGGCAGAAGCTGTTCCCTATGAGGCTGGTTCTGAGAATGCTTCTGAGCTTTTGGGAGCCCTGGGCACCTCCAGCCTCGTGGCCTTCGTGCCTGGCAGCAGGACTGGTCCCTGCAGTACAGAGGCCACATTGTGAGCGGTCACTGCTCGCTCTGCTGCTTGGCTCGGATCAGAGAGCATCTAGGTCAGCAGCCGGGGCAAGGAATTCAGGGAACAGCAACTGGGATGCTCTGATCTTCAGGGCCTTTTTATTCCAACCCTTTTTCCCTGACGTGCAACCATTCCTCTCCCCGTGTGTCATCTGGAAAAGGTCAGAGTGGCTTTGGGGTTGAGGCAGGGAATGGGGGAAGGCAGCTTGCTGCTCTCCGCTGTTTCCATTCTGCCTTCCCTTGGGAGTGTGGGGAAGGGAGCCAGCCAGTGTCCAAGGTACATCTCGGACTTGGACAAAGTAGCACACAGCTCCATGATGTTATTTGCAGCGTGGAGAACACGCTAGGTTCTCACTGTGTAACCCAGATTTTATTTAAGCTCTCCTTGTTGCTTTACTGCAACGCAGCAGTGAGATGCACACTGTCTCCCTTGCAAACCCTCATGAGCCACAGCGCTGCAGTGTGTCTCTCTGGGCAGCACAGGGAGATGCTGTGCTCCTGCTCTGTGCTCATCTGCAGGCTCTGGCCCCTGTGCAGTTGTGGGTTTGGCTCCAACAGGGCCCGGCAGCAGCATCATAAGGGGCAGGCGGGGAGGTGGCTGCTGCTGCTGAAGGAGCACATGGACCAGGGCAGCACAGGTGGTGGTTGGTACCTGCCTGGGGCATTGCTTGTCAGCCTGAGGGTGATTGTGTATGCAAGAAACTGCAGATACAGGGCACATGGGGTAAATGTGCTGCACTCTGTTGTGCATGCAAGGGGGAATGGCTTGAACCTGCCAGAGGGGAGACTGAGCTGAGCTCTTAGGCAGAAGCTGTTCCCTGTGAGGGTGCTGAGGCGCTGGCACAGGGTGCCCAGAGAAGCTGTGGCTGCCCCATCCCTGGCAGTGTTGAAGGCCAGGTTGGACACAGGGGCTTGGAGCAAGCTGCTCTCTGGAAGGTGTCCCTGCCCGTGGCAGGGGATGGAGCTGGATGGGCTTTAAGGTCCCTTCCAACACAAACCAGGCTGGGATTCTTCTACCAATTATTACACAGCATGAGGGGAGATCTTCTGAGCTATCCCGCTCCCACCACCCCTCACGAGCAACCACCAGTTCTGTTCATAACCCTATTAGCTCAATTCTAATTCTAGTTAGAAGCAAATGGATCACAACACTCTTTAAAGCAGCAGCTCCTGAACCTTGAGCTGCATTGGCTAAATACTTCCCTGCTTTTGGCCTAAATTTATTCCTGGCAAGCTTCTCCTCCTTGTTTGTCTGTTGCCTGCTGGCATCAGCAGTTCTCTGCTCCTGGGGGTTATTTCTTGTGTGCTTACAAACTGCTGTCATGCTTTTTCTCACCCTTAATTTCTGCTGGTGTGAACAGAGCCTCCTCTGCACCTGCTGAGATGATGTGTAACCACAGCTAAGCAGAACAGTAGATAATGATTAGGAGATGGAAGGCTGCAAGGGAACAACCCCTTCCCTCAGCTTCCCCTTTCAACTTGGAAGAGGACATTGGGACTTCCTGTGGCAGGATTTGGGCATCCTGCTGTAGGATGGATGCAGAGGAACTGGAGCAAGGCCAGGGGAGGCTGCCAAAGGCTCCTGGGGCTGGAGGAGAGGGTGTGTGAGAAGAAGCCGAGGGACCTGGTTTGTTCAGCTGGAGGAGAGAAGGGGGGAGTCCAATTGCTGCCTTCCACTGCCTGCTGGGTGTTACAGTGGGAATGGCACCAGACAGACCCTGCTCCCAGTGGAAATGCCTTGCATTACTCCTGGTTTGTTTAAGCAGCTTCCTAATGACAGTCACAGTCCTGTAAGCAATGAAACTTTTCTTTCTCAGGTATTCACAGATGATGAACTTCTCTTAGAGCAAGGGCTGGTGTTAAACATCACCCAATTCTAGTGTTCTTGCTCTGTAATTTTCTTCATGACCCATAAAACTCTGGTTTTTCATCGACAGCTCCCATGTTTGAGTCATCTTCACTGCTCAGTCTCCCAGTTGCTGTGCCAAGGTCATTAGTGAGACACTAAATAAACCTGGTTTCAGAACAGAACCTTTAAGGGCCTCCCACTTGTCCGGTACTTTTTCTCTCTACTACCCCCTGTTACCACCTCTCCTGCAGTTGCTTCTATCTTGCCACTTCTGGTATTAAGCCCTGGTTTTTACCCAGCTTAAATAGCCTTTGCCAGGATGTCGTCCCCAAAATGCAGTCCTGATCCCTGATGTTCCTGTTGTGTGGAGCATGGGTACCCAGATGAGTTGGCAGGCAATAGCGAAGTCACCTTTCCACGTGTGGATGATTTCCTTTCCTCCTTGGGAGCACTGATCCCTCCTGCGGGACACACAGCAGCTCCTCCTGGCTGCTGGGCGTCAGTGTCAGATGAGGACAAAGCATGTGCCAGGCAGAGAGCCAGAGGTACTCTGGACCTCTCAGCCTCCTGCCTCCATCCTGGCTATTTGGCTGTCTGCCTTGGCGGCTTCTCAGCGTGATAAGAGATTCAGCAAGGCGTAAGGGGAAAGGTGGGGGATATGCAGTGGTTTAAAAACCAGGGTGAAGCCCTGGCATGGGAGGTGGTCTTTGCCAGAGCAACTGTTGGGATCTTGTGCTGCTTTCTAATAATTCTCCTTTGCTCTGGTCTAGATGAAGATCTCTTTCAACGAGACAAGTTTGCAGACTATGTTTGAGTACCCATCGGAGAGCTCTCTGGCAGAAGAGGAGGAGGAGGAGGAAGAAGAAGGGCATGCTTCTGAAACAGAGGAGGACAAATCTTGCACCTTTTACATTCCATGCCCAAATAGCACTTTGCATCCCAGTACCCCCAACTCAGGTGAGCGAGGCACTGTGGTGGCACCGTGGGGTTAATGATGGTGTCTGATGCTGTCCATGTTTCCTACAGACACTTATGGGGCTCAATACAGGTGGAAATACTGCCAGCTGCCTGTAGAGCTGGGGCTTGATGGGGATGAGACTTGAACCAGAGCAAGGACCTGCAGATGGGCAGCTTCCATGCTGTCCCTGCCAGGTTCCTGATCCCCCGCTTGCTTTTGGGATGGTGAGAAATACTTACATCAGCTTTGTCCTTCCAGCAGATTTATCCAGCTACACCCCAAAGCACTCCGTGAAGTTCAGCGAGTGGCAGGAGCAGAAGTATGAGGAGATACCTGCTGCAGGGGGACCCCTCCCCAAGGAAGCTGATTCCCATGGGAACCAAGTGATGGTGAGACGTTAAATAAGCAAGTCTTGGCTCTGTCCTGCTGTGCTGTCATCTGGTGCTTGGGTTGGTCTGGACAGTGGGTGAGATGGGATCTGCCTTCCACTGCACACCCAGGGAGGTGTGCACTGCTCACAGGGGGGTTCTACACCAGGTCCCAGAGCCAGACTGCATGGGTGATGAGGCATCTGTGCCGGATGAGGCATCTGGCACACCCTGTACTCCAGGGCACCTTTGGAGGGGGGAATTAAATGCACTCGTTAGCCCCAGGCAAGGTGCCAGTGCGGTCTGAAGGTGTGGGTACTCCTGTGCGTTGGATCTGATGACACCCCATGTCAACTCTGCTTTCTCCACAGCTCACCCCGGCAGACAAGGGCGGCCTCTCGGATTTCAGCAGCGAGCCCGCTCTCTACTTCTGATGGCTTCATCTCCTGGCCTGCAGCAGCGGCTGCTGGACAAAGCATGTCAGTGCAGCTTCCCAAGGTCCATGCCAGCACCGCAGAAACAGCTCCTGGGTCCCTCTCTTGCCACGGCTTCTGTTGGATCCTGATGCCAAGGGTGGACGAGATGCTCTCCGGCATCTCCGGAGAATATTTGCACTGGATTCGGGGACCTAACTACTACTTTTAACACGTATGATTTATTCTACCTGTGGCCTTGCATGTTCCTTGTTCAAGATCAGCTGCCAGTTGGGCAAGTGTCTTGAGAACAGACCTGTAACCCCAGGATGGATGTAGAGTCTCTTGGTGCTTATCTGAGTCCACTCATCCAGACACTGTGTGGGGCTGGGAGGCTTTTGTACCACTTCTCCCATCAGAGGCCCCAGTGGAGGATGGTTCTGGAATTGGAGCACTGGGAGTACCTGGGCAGTTACTGAGTTCACACAAGTGGTTGTGAGTTGCCAGCTGGACTGGGGGGCAGTTTGGGAAGCCATTGAAGGTTCAGGGTTTGCTCTCAGCATGTTTCTGGCTCTAGTTGGACTGAACCAGCATGCAGTTATTGTGCCAGTTGTGTTCTTTTGAGGGAAGCTGAACGCACTTTGAGGGATGGGGAGGGGATTAGATGCTTTTGGCTTTAGGTGTCATTTTTACACTGATCTGCAGGGATGTGTCCAGACTGGCTTGAGGCTCTTGCAGCTTCCCAGCCATTGGCCATAGCTGTGATCTGTCCATACCCAGCCCTGGTGTCCTGTCTCCAGTAAGTGCTGACTGTGCTTCAGTTTGCCAGTCCCTCTCGTTGCTTCGTTCCAGCATCTAATGCCCAAGGTTTCTCTCTTGGCTGGTGCGGAGGCCTCCTTCCAGCCATGCTTGCTCTGCTCCTCTGCTGCAAAGCACAGGAAGGCAGTTTCACTCCTTCCTTCTGCAGAACTTGAACAAGGAATATGATTTATTTTTTTCTAGTATTTTTATAGTTCTGTTGTAATGGTTTAATGCAGCCAATATGCAAAGGAATCTGCTAAGACTCGTCCATTGAAGTTTTCTACTGCTGTAAACTCAGGGTCAAAATTGCGCTCTGGAAAAGATGGAACACTGCTGCTAATGTGATTTGTACTTCTGGGATTAAAAGAGATGGTTGGAATAGCTACTGCCTCCTTGGGCTTTATGGAACGAGTGGTGGCCCCATGTGTGGGAGGGGCTGGTATCTTTGGTTAAATTTGGTGTTTATTGGTTTGTGCGTTATATAGAGACGATAAATCTCGACTCAGGGTGGCACTGGGCTATGAACTGAAATGCTCTGCATCCCTTGCACTTGGTTTGGTGTACCTTGTAGCAGGTGGAAGGTTGTTCTGCTGAATGATGTCAGGACATTGCACTTCTAAGGCAATGGGGCACAAGTACCATGTAAACAGCAGTGGATCCCATGGGTAAAACCTTCTCCCATTAATGAAATACTTCAGGACAAGATTCTGAGACGGGTAGAATGAGGAAAACTGCAGGACCACTAACTAGTGACTGCTGGAGACTTAAGGGATGAGTAAGTTACCAGCTATGCAGAGTTAAACACTGAGCAGTGCCCATGCTCAGTAGCTGTGCGCACAGCCAAAGGAGGTGGGGGGCCATGTCTGAAGAAAAGCTCATACACAGCTTTTCTAGCAGAAAAGGACCCAGTGAGCACCTCGCACTGCAGAAAAACTCAAGCCAGTTTAAGGCAGCTGTTTCTAGATCTGCAACTTGATGGAACTGCAGGGACTAAAGCAATTAAAGTTAGGGACAAGGTGTCTGAACTAGTCCTGACTGTTCTGCTCTGGATCAATGAGGAATGCTAAAGCAAACAATATCCTGCAGCTTCTCCCACTGACTTCATCAAATCCCAGCCTGGTTTGGGTTGGAAGGGACCTTAAAGCTCCTCCAGCTCCAATCCCCTGCCATGGGCAGGGACACCTTCCACTGGAGCAGCTTGCTCCAAGCCCCTGTGTCCAACCTGGCCTTCAACACTGCCAGGGATGGGGCAGCCACAGCTTCTCTGGGCACCCTGTGCTGTTCTCAGTGCCTAAAACTCCTCTGACCAGGACAGGCTCAGTGGAGGTATGGGAGTGCAGTGTGCTTCTCAAGAGGAGCATGCGGTGCTCTACGCTGTGGCTGTGATTTGCACCTGGGTGAGTGCTACCTTTGCACTTCCCTGTCACTCGCAGAGGAACTCTCAGCTTGCTCTTGGCAGAGCAAGGTGAATGCTGTCTGGAGGGCAGCAGCTGCCAAGTCACCTGGGCTGTGCTTCAGCACCACTGTGCTCAAAATAAAGGGTATTTTGTTGCAGATGCCCACCCTGATTTCTAGCACTTGAGGATTAACTTTATATCTCTAACTAGCACCACAGTGCATCTGAAAGGAAAATCAGCACAACGAAGACCTTTATTAAAAGTGGCATCCTTGCACCAGAGCAGCTGTCCCTGACCAGCAGGGCTGTCCAGGTTGAAGAACAAGTTTAGGAACGCTTTTGCTCATGTGCTTGTTTTTCCTTTGAAGTGCCTTGCTGCTCCCTGCCTTTACCAGCGTTCCCAGGTTCTTCCTCCAGGGTATCCAGCAAGGTCTGAGAACTCTCCAGGATCTGGGAAAGGAAGAAACAAGCATAGCTTATTTTCGCATAAACTGTTTGGGAGTTCCCTGGGAATTCAGCTGATCTACCCTGCAGCAGGAGGGATCCTCACAGCATCTACTCCTCAGTAACGCATCATCCTATCTCGCTGCTGGAATACCTCTGACGACAAAACACCTTGGGCAATTTCTGCCTTGGGGCAGGAGGAAGAGAACTTCTGGAGCAGGACATGGGGTGAACTTTTGGGTGGGTTGGTTTGTTTCAAAGGGAGCTATGGATAGCTGGGCTTTTCAGAGCAGTATTACACAGTGCTCAGCTGAGCTGCTTTCAGGCATCTTGCGCTGTTAGAACTGCACTCTTTAGGTTTCTTGCTTCAAGATTAACTCCACAATGGCTTTAAGTCAGACTAAAGCTTCCCCTTTATTCATTTTCTCCTATTTTTAGCTTACACCGTATGTAATCCAACACTCCCACTCATTATCCTCTAGGAAGCAAGGCTGCAGCAGGTTTAGATCTTGCTGCCCGTCCATCTCATCATTTTAGGTTTAACACAGAGGACAGCTGTAATGAAGTGTGATATGAGGGTGCAGTCCCAACCATCACCTACGTTCCTAGGAACTTGTGGAAATCACTGTGTGGTGAGAGAAGAGATGAAGGTAAGTGCCTGCGGGATGAGACACTGATAGGATGCGTTGGTGGGATGTTGCCATCTTGTCCATGGATGAAGGTGGAGGGAGTCCTGTGCCTGTCAGGGGCTGGGGAGGGCAAGTTCCAGTAAGCATGGATTCATTTGCAGGCTGTTGTGACCTGTACCTCAGGTAAGGTTTCTTTTAGAAGCCGCTGTTTGCCGGCGTAGCTTCACAGCCCCAGTTTTAAGCTGTTGGATTCTTACGCGAGTTCCCCCTTCACCCCAACCCATCAGGTCTTGAAGCAGGCTGAGAAAACAGCCCCGGCCTCCCCTGAAAAACAACTGTCACGGGAAGGTCCTGACTTCGGGAGATGAGGAGGAGGTGATAGGGGTTGATCCCATCCAACACACAAATGGGAAGAGGAGATTTTCAGCAGCAGCTGACAAGGGAATGGTGCTTCTGAACCAAACAGCCTGGTTATCCCAGAAGGAGGATCATTGCTTATCTGAAAGCAGGCTGGCTGAGCAATGTGTAACTCAAAAGTGAATTCAGATGTTACCCTAGGCGCAGGATCAAGCACCCCGTGCAGTTTACTGCTACAGGAAAGGTGAATGGGTTGAGGAAGCAAAATAACAGTGGCACCCTTGTGGGGTTTGTCTCCTTCCTCCCCCTGTACTGGGCCAACAGTTCCAATCTTTTAATGATACTGTTCCACAAGAGATGGAATAAATGACATTAAAAGTTAGGCAAGCAGTGGTCAGCAGCCCAGCAGCTCTGTCACTGCAGTGTGTCATTACCTGTGCGAATCTGTGGTCTTCTGGGTCAATGTCTCAGCTCTGGTTTCCTCCTTTCTCTCTGGGCACCCTGTGCCAGCGCCTCAGCACCCTCACAGGGAACAGCTTCTGCCTAAGAGCTCATCTCAGTCTCCCCTCTGGCAGGTTAAAGCCATTCCCCTTGTCCTGTCCCTCCATCCCTTGTCCAAAGCCCCTCTCCAGGTTTCCTGGAGCCCCTTTAGGCACTGGAGCTGCTCTAAGGTCTCCCCTTCAGGAGCCTTCTCTTCTCCAGGCTGCCCCAGCCCAGCTCTCTCAGCCTGGCTCCAGAGCAGAGCTGCTCCCTTTCCCCGCCAGTGATGCTCTGTGAGGTCGATGGTCTTTACCGGGGTGCACCGCTGTCTGACAACAACCACCTTCATCCACCCTCAGACTGCACCAAAACAAACCCGAACCGCGACCTCCTCATGGGGGGCGCTGCGGGTGCCCGGAGCTCTGTCCGGGGCCGCGGGTGCCGGCGGGCGGTACCTGGCCGTAGGCCACCTCTGTCTCGGCTATGGTCCGGTCGAGCTCCGCGCGCGCGGCCAGGTCCCGGGCCAGGCTCTCGCCGGTGCCCGCCAGGCGCTCGCTCAGCGCCCAGATCCGGCGCTGCAGCCGACTCCGCTCCGCCTCCTGCGCCCGGATCCGCCCGCTCAGCTCCTCCCGCCGGGCGCGCAGCTCCGCCAGCCCTGCGCGGCACCGACCGTCAGCCCCGGGCCCCGCAGCCCCCGGGCCCCGCAGCCCCCGGGCCCCGCTCACCGTCCCGCAGCTCCGCGCCGTACCCGCGCAGCGCGGCCCCCGAACCGCTCATCCCCGCGGCCCGGCCCTGCCCAACGTCCCGCCGCGCTCCGCCCCTTCCTGCGGCGCTGCCCGCATGGAGCCGGCGGCGGGCGCTGCGCTCTCGGCCGCTTGGCACACGCTGAGCACCGCGCTGGTGCCGCCCGCGGCCCTGGGGCTGGTGAGGGGCCGGGACGGGCCGAGGGCGGGCGGGGCCGCGCCGCTCCCCGCTCCCTGCACGGGCCCCAGGGCCGCGGAGGGTCCGTCCGCCACCGCGGGCCCTGGGGCGGCCCCATCCTGGTCCGGTCCTTCCGCTTCTGGGTCCGGTTCCCGGGGCCGGGGCTGGGGGGGAGCGTTTGGAGCCGGCGGCTCGGAACGGGCCCCGGGGGCAGCGGGTGCGCGGGGCTGTGCGGGCAGAGCCGCGGGTCCCGCCGTGCCGCTGCAGGGCCCCGCTGCCGCCGTCCGTGCTGCGGCTCTGTCCGGGCGCGGCCGGGCGGGTTTGGCGCCTGAGCACCCGAGGGTGAGCCGTGGCTCTGCCGCCAGCGCGTGTGCCGCAGGAGCCACCACCAGCGGTGGCAGTGGGCGAGGATGCCCATCCCTGGCGGTGCGCAGGGCCGGGCAGGACGGGGCTTGGAGCAAGCTGCTCTAGCGGAAGGTGTCCCTGCCCGTGGCAGGGGCTGGGGCTGCATCCCCCGCAGGTCTCCGTGGGGGACAGCATCCACTTGACGCTGTTTGACAGCAGAGCCCGTGTGCATTTGGTCGCTGCTCCTTACGCTGAGGGTCTCTTCTGCTACAGGTCCTCCTAGAGAAGTCTGTGACTTGACTTGTTATCCCCTCCTCTTTTCAGGCCGCACGGAGGTCCAGTGCTGTGGGGCCGCTGAAGGATGCTGAGCTGCGGGCAGCCCTGGACGTGCTGCAGTGTTACGACCTGCACTCGGTCTTGGAGGAGTGGTTCATCGAGGTGCTGCAGACGGACCTCCAGGCAAATATAGCTCCTGAGTTCTGGAACTGCATCAGCCAGTATGAAAACACGGCTGAGGAGTCCCAGTGCTCCTCACTCCTCCTGGATGCGTTCTGTCTCCTCAAGTGCCGCCTGGACCCCTACCTGAACAGCTTGGAACTCCTGGGGAGATGGACCAAGGCAGGCCTGCTCCTGGGGACAGGCGCTCAGATGCTGCAAGAGAAGGTGTACACCATGTTCAAAGCTATCCTTTTCTTCTCCACTACCAAGTCCTTCCAGGAGATGATCCAGCAGTTCTACAGCCGCACGTTCAGGATATACATGCGGCAGTGGAAGAAAGAAGATGGAACCAATGAGTGTGAGAGCAGCATGAGTGAGACCGAGCAGGAGAGTGATACGGAGGAGGGCGGAGGAGAGAGCGCGCTGTGTGCGGGCTGCAGCGGCAGGAGGGAGCAGTGCTGGTGCCCCAAAGCCATGGAGCAGTTTCAGCAGCTCAATGACATCCTGTACGTACGTTCTGGGGTGGTGGCTGTCCCTCAGAGCAAGCAGATGGTGTGGCTGGGGAGCAGCAGCAGGTCCTCTTGATCTCTGAACACAGGAGTTGGGTGTGAGGTCAGGCTGTATTGGGGTAGCGAGTAGGGAGCTTGACTCAGGTTCTGCGGCTGGTTGCCAACTGGTGGTTGAACTAGAGCAGGTCTTCAGACAGAAAGTTCCTCTCCTTGGGTATAAGAATACCTTCCTGCTCTGAGGCCTGCTGTCTGCGAGGAAGCAAACCCTTCTAAATGAGAAAGCTTTTCATGGCCCGAAAAGAATGTTTCTAGGGATGATGGGGGTAGTGGTAGTGTCGTGTTATATACCTGTGCCTCTTACGTGGGCTGTCAGCGTTTGAACTAAGACCTAGGCCTGCAGCAGTGGAGCAGCGGGGAGAAAGGTGCCTTCAGGTAGTCAGATTGTCTCTCTTTGCTCGTACCTTTGCTTCCCTCGCTCTGAGCTCAGTCATTGTTGGTCTCTGCAGCCGCCGGCTGAACCTGCTGGAGAGAGTGAGTGCCGATGCCGTCACCACCATCCTGCACAGGATGATAGAGGAGAGGATGGAGCAGCGGTGCAGGGGGGAATACGAGCACTCCTTCCTCAACGAGTTCCAAGAGGTAAGGAGGGCAGCAAGGGCCCTGCCTGTGCAGCGGTGCAGCTGCTCCTGGTGCTGCTTTAGCAGCTCAGGCTAAAGCAAATTCAACCTGAAAAGCTCTGGTCCAGGGCTGTGACTCCACCACCCCTGGCAGAGACGTGGTTAAAGCTCCCTGGTTTGGTTTATGCTGGAAGGGGAGGTTTGCTCTGCCCTGTGTTCGATGGACTGTTGTGTTTCATCTGCTGATGTCCCTAGTAGCAAGGGAGTTGCTGTGGCTCTTTTACCAACAAGGACATGTAGTGCCACCTCGCCTGCAGAGGATGCTCCCTCTGCGTCAGTAGGCCAATAATTAACATTTGTGTGGCTGTTTTCTGTCGTCTTTCCCATTTTTCAGCACCCCATTAAAATAGGAAGCAAGGATGGGAGATGAGCAGGAGCTGGAGCACCTCCCATGCAAAGACAGGCTGAGAACATTGGGGCTGTTCAGCCTGGAGAAGAGAAGCTGCGTGGAGACCCCAGAGCAGCTTCCAGTGTCTGAAGGGGGCCACAAGGATTCAGAGAGGGACTCTTCATCAGGGACTGTAGTGATAAGATGAGGGGTGATGGGTTCCAACCGAAACAGGGGAAGTTCAGGTTGGATATGAGGCAGAAGCTGTTCCCTGTGAGGGTGCTGAGGCGCTGGCACAGGGTGCCCAGAGAAGCTGTGGCTGCCCCACCCCTGGCAGTGTTGAAGGCCAGGTTGGACACAGGGGCTTGGAGCAAGCTGCTCTAGTGGAAGGTGTCCCTGCCCATGGCAGGGTTTGGAACTGGATGATCTTAAGGTCCCTTCCAACACAAACCAGGCTGGGATTCTGTGGTAGATCTCACCATTGGGCCGCACAGAACTGAATTCCTTCCTTGCAACTACCCACTTGTTTTGCTGCTGCCTTGAATGGAGTTTGTGTTGGGCTGCTTACCCAGTGTGGCCTTAAATTCTCCTCCAGGTTATGGCTTTTCCAGGATACAGCCCGGCTCTGCGGGCTTGCCCTGTGCTCCTTGTTCCTTTGCCTGTGTCGAAGAGCAACCCATGGAGTCAGTTTGCTGTGCAAATCCAGCCGCTCTCTGCTTCCCTGGTCTCCTTGCTGTTTCCCACGCCAGCCTCTTTTGTTGCCTGCAAGCATCAGCAGTCACTTTACGTTTACTTCCCTTTAGTTGCCGTGCAACACTTCCTTAATTGCAGTTACTGTGAAAAGCTTTTGTTTGACCTGGAGGTTGTGTAAGAGAAAATGCAGCTGCATTCCACTTGTCAGGCGGTGCAAGGTCCCTTTGTTCCCACCTCCTCAGGAGGGATGGGGTGTTTGGCCCCAGAGGGCTGGAGCGTGCCAGAATTGGGAAGAGATGACTTTAAGGACGAAAAGCACAAGCCTGGCAAGAGAAAGGTGAAACAGGAGAAAAAAGAGCCTGAGGAGCAGCTGGCTGAAGGTACAGGTGCTGAGAGCAAAGCCGTGTCGGACACAGCAGCGGCAGCTCTGGAGTGTCAGCTCCCAATTGGGCTGTAACTGGAGCACTCAGAGAGAGAAACTCATGGGGAAAAATGGCTTGGTTTGGTAATAATTGTGTTCCTTAAAACTGAGTTGCCTGGCATCAGTTCCAGTCCTTCCCTTTGGCCTTTAGGAACACTCCTTATCCACTTTGCCACGGTTTTGCCCAGCTCGGTGCCCAGGTCTTCTGTAGTCTGTGCTTTCCGCCTGCCCTGTCACTGGCAGAACTTGTGCATTTCATCCAGTGTTTCCTCAGTTGGGTGGGTAATTAAACCTGACCAGAACCAGACCTCGGCTTAGCATTTGTGTTGCAGGCTGTGGAAATCTGGTCATCAAAAATGTTCACTATCCAGTAACTATTAATACTCAGGTACTGTCCTCAGAAGTGCCACAGTTTGTCACCTTAAAGGGGAAATGAAATCCCCCCCGAAAACTTCTCTTGAACACCTGGACATTGAAATCTGACGATTGCGCATTTCTCTGTGAGAAAACTCAATCTCAAATATATAAACCCTGAACCTCCTGATGCTCCCTTTTCAGTTTTTCATTTTATCCTTCCGTGAGTAGGCCGGTATTTGAGGTCTTGGTTTCAAGTGCCTGAGTTTGGGTGGTTGTCTGAGCCCCTGGCATGGCTCGCTTGCTTTTCATTGACTTCAGGCATTGCAGAGATTTTGGGTTGAGGATGGTGCTCCTTTTTGGAGCCCAGCACCCATGCACAGTCCTCAGTCACCCTTTATCTTCTCATACACATCTGCATAGTGTATATCCTGTATCTTTTGTTAAGCTTCACATTCAAGGCCAGGTTGGACGCAGGCGCTTGGAGCAAGCTGCTCCAGTGGAAGGTGTCCCTGCCCGTGGCAGGGGTTGGAGCTGGAGGAGCTTTAAGGTCCCTTCCAACACAAACCATTCCATGATCCTCAGCTGTAACCCAGGCCAGGGTGCATTTGGAGAGTGGCTGGAGGTGATGCTGTCCTTTTCTAGCTGCCCATTTCTTCTTGCTGTGGTAGCTGGGGGGTGAGGGGTTAAGTGTGGGATCCAGCTGTGATGTTCACCACCTCTGTGCTCCCCCTGTCCTTGTGCAGTGGATTGAGAAGGTAATTGGCTGGCTCAGCAGGGTTTTCCTGCAAGATGGTCCCTCTGCTCGCTCCTCTTCAGAAGCCAGCAGCACCCTGAAGCGCTGGCGGTGCCACGTCCAAAGGTTCTTCTACCGCATCTACGCCAGCATGCGCATCGAAGAGCTCTTCAGCATTATTCGAGGTAGGTGAGGCCCACTCAGTGTTCCGTCACTCTTGGACTTGGATGGGATGAATGATAGATCTGTCCCCTGATGTGCCGTGCTGCCTCCTCCTGCCTTCCAAAGGAGCATGGCCACTGTTGATGGTCACTGCTTGGTTTGTAGATTTCCCAGAGTCGAAGCCCGCAGTGGAGGACCTCAAGTTCTGCCTGGAAAGGACTAATCAGAGGCAGCAGCTGCTCAGCTCCCTGAAAAGTGCTCTGGAAATGCGGCTTCTGCATCCGGGTGGGTTTTGCATCCCCACGTGTGTTGTAACACGCGTTATGTTGTACGGAGCCTGGGCGTGAGTGGGGATCTGTTGGGAGCCATCATCTGATCTTGTGTTTGGGGAGTGAGAGGCAGTCATGCTGGGCGTATTGCAT
The DNA here is from genome assembly GCA_028858755.1 of Ara ararauna. Taxonomy (NCBI): domain Eukaryota; kingdom Metazoa; phylum Chordata; class Aves; order Psittaciformes; family Psittacidae; genus Ara; species Ara ararauna. Next base: position 15,586,054 of record CM054384.1, read on the forward strand.
GCTCTCTGTGTTCAGCTATGCATGGACAGCAGGAGATGGTTATATCCAGCCCATATTTGCCTCATTTTCACAGTACGGTGAGGTGCTGCACTGGAAGTTTAGCTTTGGTCCAGGTGGGGACAGGCTTCTTTGCTGTGTGTGGTTGGAGCTCCTCATGCACAGTCAGGGCTCAGCTGGTTTTTGGTGCGCTCTGAGCCTGTGTTCACAGTTGGAACAACAGACACATGGATCCGATCTCCCTTTGGCTGGGGCAGTAGGGCAGCAAGCCCTTTGCCTCCGACTCCATAGATCAAACCACGTGCTTGCAGCATCCAAGCTCCTTGCATCCAAGCCATTAGTCTGTGCTCTGGGACTCTGACTCCCTCTACCCCATTCCTGTAGGAGTCAACACATCCGACATCATCACTCTGTATATCTCGGCCATCAAGGCCTTGCGGGAGCTCGACCCCTCCATGGTTATCCTGGAGGTCGCCTGTGAGCCCATCAGGAAGTATCTGAGGTAAGACACTTGTGGGGCAGCCTTAGGCACCCTTTTCCCTCCTCTTCCCTTCCCTTGCTCTGTTTTGTTGCTGTTGGCAGGACGCGGGAGGACACGGTGCGGCAGATCGTGGCTGGTCTCACAGGAGATGCTGAGGGCTCTGGTGATCTTGCAAACGAGCTCTCAAAAGCTGACCCAGTGACCCTGGAGAATGGCCAGGAGAGTGATGATGACATTGCAGAACCAGGGGACTGGGTTCCTGACCCAGTTGATGCAGATCCAGGTTAGATGCCCAAGACCAGAAGTCGTAGTAGTCTGGTGGGCTGCAGACTCGAGCAGCTCATTTGCTTGTCCCCTCGAGCTGAGCTGGGGCAAGTCCCTATTGATCTCATACTGTTGTCTGCTGGATTTCACCAGGAAAATCAAGTTCCAAGCGCCGTTCCTCAGACATCATCAGCCTCCTGGTGAGCATCTATGGCAGCAAAGACCTGTTCATCAATGAGTACCGCACTCTTCTGGCTGACCGGCTGCTGCATCAGTTCAACTACAGTGCTGAGAGGTGAGGTCCGAGTGCCCAAGCCCAGGGCATTCCATGGTGAAATCACCTGATAAAGGTGTGCTTCAGGCTAACTCCTATGAATGCCAGGAATGCCTTTGGCCGTTTTCTCTGTAGCTTTGGGTTTGCATCTAGAATTTCATGTGCTCACTTCTTCTCGGGCTGCTTCCTGCTCAGTCCTGCCCTTGGCTTGCACTAATAGGGCAGCATGTAGGAAATTGGAGGCACCAACACCCCCTTAGCTCCATCTCACATGTTCTGGTGACCCTCACAACCTGCATGGATTGCTGAGGGTCTGCAGAAAGCGTCCAAGCCAGAAAAAGGGATGAAGCCTCAGGAAACCTCAGTTGCAACACAGCTGTGTCTCTTGATTCAACAGCTCAGTGGTTTTCCTGTCTGTGAAGTGCTTCTACTGCAAACCATATCTGGGATGGGCAAACTCAGGCAAGTGGCTCACCAAATGCTGAGGTTGCTCTGTGTTGTTGAGGGGATGGCTACACACGGTGCTCGTCCGAATGAAAGGGATGGGAAGGTCCTCAAAAAGCTACTGGCCTCCAGAGGTTGTTCCTCGCTCAGATGCTAGGAGGCATCCTGTTCAGATAAAGAGCCTTGCAAGGCTCCCAGGAGGAGCACCCTGAGCCGGGATCTACCTCTCTGGGCTGTGTTGCAAGCGGTGGAGGCCAAGCCAGGCTCATTGGCTGAGGGACCTGTGTCTGATCTGCTGTTTCTCTTACCAGGGAGATCCGCAATGTGGAGCTGCTGAAGCTGCGGTTTGGGGAAGCTCAGATGCACTATTGTGAAGTCATGTTAAAAGTAACTTTTTCTATTCCTGAAATTCAAATCCTGGGGTTTTGAGCTTGTTGGGAAAGGGTCTTTTAGGAAACTTGGGTTCCCAAAATCCCAGGGAGGGCACTGCTTCTTGACAGGCAGAAGTGCGTTCAAATCAAGTCTGGTTTTTAAGCCGTGTGGGCTGTGTTATTGACCCTGGGGGATGGTTGCTCTGGTGCTGTTGTCTCTCCTGCCCTTCCTGCAGTACAGTATCCTGGCATTTGAGAGCTGAGCTCTTCCAGCTCCTCTGGGGTTGGGCCTCTGGAGTTTGATTCGCATGGAGCCCTGTGAGAAGGACACAGGTCTGAGGGACTCCAGTGCAGGCCAGTGTTGAGCTGCAGGCCCTTCCTCAACTTCCCCACTGATGTTTCTGAGTATGCAGCAGGCTTTCTAGCAGACACGCACGATTGCGTCCTTCCTAACGTCCCCATCATCGTTTGGAGACAGCACTGGTCACCTTGTTGAGGTTTACTAATGGTTAACAGTGACCTGGGGAGAAGGGGCTGCCCGAGCTTCCTCTGCCTTTTCCAGGATATGGCAGACTCCCGGCGCATTAACGCCAACGTCCGTGATGAAGAAGAGAAGCTCCCAGAGGAGGAGAGGCCACCCTTCAGCCTCGTGGCTGTTATCCTGTCCAGTGAGTTCTGGCCGCCCCTGAAAGAGGAGAAGCTGGAGCTTCCAGAGCAGGTCAAGGAAGCCATGGAAGCCTATTCCAAGAAGTATGAGAAATTAAAGGTGAGGCAGGCTTTGTTACATAGCATGGGCCTTGAGAAGTCCCTTTAACATCCCTTCAGCTTTAGCTGCTAGTACACCCACACTGTTACAGTGGAATCCCAAAGTCCTTCAGCTTTGAATCAGTGCTGGAGGCTGCACTAGCTTCTCTGAGCCAGAAGAAGGGTTGATCTCTGTGGAGAGCCTGATCATTGTGGCCACTGCAGTTTGGTAGGAGCGTTTTCTACAACATGGCAGTGTTTGTTGGTTAAATGGATACTGAGCTGGAAGTTCTTAAGCTTGTTGGCCTAAGTTCTGTAGTAGCAGAATCGACCTCCTGTCCCTGTTGGGCCTTTGTTCTTCACTACTGTGGCACTCTCCTCCCCTGTTTGCCCTCTTAAAAAGAATCTCTTTTAACCTGGTCTCATTTGAAGATTCCCTTAGTCTGGAGTTAGGTGAATGCTGCTGCCTCTCCTGCCTGTGGTTTCTCTGGGTTGTTTCATCCATTTCTGGAGGGTTCCTGAACGTGTTAGACAGCTTAGGTGCAAGTATGTTGGACAGTGGCTCAGACAAAGAATCCGTGTCTTTATAAACAGCACGGAATGGAGACAGACAGAGGAAATATAAGCAACTGTGCAATGTTCTTTTGTGTTCTCTGGGCGGTTTATCGTGGCAGTTAATCAAATAGAGAAGGCTGAGGTGCATCTTGCTTTGCACATACAGAGTGGGTTGGAAGCAGGAGCATCTGTCTGGAAGTCAAAGAGAGATCTAGGTCATTTCCAGAGTTGTGGTCTTGGCTTTCTTGTCTTGGAGCTTCTTATCTGCTGGAGTGCGGAGCACACGTCTGGAGCAGGGGTGGTTCAAATTCAGCAGTTATGCTGGTACAGGGTCGGTGTGCACATGCAGGTGGTTCTTTGCAGCTAACCTTAACACAGTTTGGTGCCTTATGCAGATGTTCCTCTTTAACTGTCCACTTGGGCTCTGACCGCTTCCAGCTTGGGTTTCTATGTCCTTTCTTGTTATTACACACGAGGGGATACGTGCCGTGAGGCTGGGAAGCACCCAGCTCTAGATCCTGTCTCTTCTCCGGTAGCTGCCTGCCAGATGTGGATGCCAGCTGATGTCTGTGCCTGCAGGAAAATTGGTTAGGAGAGTATGAATGTGGCTGCCCCATCCCTGGCAGTGTTCAAGGCCAGGCTGGATGGGGCTTGGAGCAAGCTGCTCTAGTGGAAGGTGTCCCTGCCCGTGGAGGGGTTGGAGCTGGAGGAGCTTTAAGGTCCCTTCCAAGCCAACCCACTCTGTGATTCTATGAAGGAGGGAGCAGCCTCGCTGAGCATTCTCAGCCTTAAAGCAAGCAGTGCTCTTCTCACATCAGTATCAGAAGAGACTGCTCTTCTGAGGAAATCCTGTCCCAGATGGGTATTTCTTTTCCAGTAGGAGTTTGTCCTGAGTGACCCAGTTGGTCTTCCAGTGTTTCCTCAACCTGTGCACTACCCTGCCAGGGAGCTGAGTAACTGGCTTTTATGGGGGAGAGGGGCACTGGTCTTGTGTAAGGGCTGAACAAAACTTGTGCTGAGGAGGATGTTCCCCATGAGGGATGGTGGCAGTGCTGGGCGACTCATGAGAGGGGAGCAGCTTTGGTACCTGGCAGAGGTGTGTGGCATGCAGTTGGCACTGGTGCTAGAGGGGCATTTGCAGCAATGCAGCACTGAGTGGCTCCTGCTGGAAGATCTGCTGTGAGCGGCTGCTTCCCCTTTTCCAGGCCATGAGGACCCTGAACTGGAAGTACCACCTGGGCCTGGTGAGCTTGGACGTGGAGCTGGCGGATCGCACCCTCTCGCTGTCCGTGTCTCCTGTGCACGCTGCCATCATTCTGCACTTCCAGACCAAGAGTGAGTGGCAGCAGCTCGGTGTTACCACCCGTGTCTGTGAGCTTCCCAGGGGTGGGGGGTGAAGCTGTGGTACTCGGGTGGCTGAAGGCTCTGAGAACAGGACCAAGACCTGGTTCATGGGCTTGCACCTACCACAGCGCTCAGCCAGGTCTCCAGCTCTCCTAGGAGACAGCACCCAGCAGGGCCACAGCTCAGCACGCCGTGTTCAGGCAGTCACTGCTTGGTGCTGACAGTGGCTCCCCAGCCTTCCCCATCCTCTTGCTAAGCCCTGGCATGCTGGGGGTGGGCACATGTCCTGTTCTCTTCTCTGATAGCCGTGCTCTCTGCAGGTACATGGACACTGACGGAGCTGAGTGAGGTGCTCAAGGTGCCCGTGGCATCGCTGAAGCGCAAGATGACTCTGTGGCTGCAGCAGGGTGTCCTGCGCGAGGAGCCCCAGGGCACCTTCACTGTGATTGAGGAGGAGCAGAAGGACCAGGTGGAGAAGGTCGTTCTGATAGACAGTGACGAGGAGGGGGACTCTGCCATGGCCTCGCAGGCTGACCAGAAAGAGGAAGAGCTGCAGGTACTGTCTGTGTTTCTTGGCTCCTTGCAAAGGCAGCAGGATGATGCAAACATCCCCTGCCTTAGGGGCTGGGGAGTCTGATTAAGTTGATGGATTCAAGTTGCACTTTGGATTTGCATTTTCCATAGCAAGTGGCTAAGTCCAGGTTTTTGGGGGGATTTCTGAAGTGGGTATCTCTTGGTTAATGCTTGCTGAGGCAGGTGCTGGATCGCAGCCTTCCCTCCAGAAGAGTGCCCTGCTGTGTGTCCCACCACGTGATGCTGTTCTGTTTAAAGACCAAACGCTCATGGCTGAGAGCAGAGCTTGCTGACAGCTCCAGCCCTCCTCTGCGTTTGGGATCCAGGATGCTAAAGCACCCCTTTTCCTCGTGGTATAGACGTCCGTGTGATTTACTGTTGCTGTGTGTCCCCTGCAGCTGTTCTGGACATACATCCAGGCCATGCTGACCAACCTGGAGAGCCTGTCCTTGGAGAGGATTCACAGCATGCTGAAGATGTTTGTGATGACAGGCCCCGTGGTGACAGAAATTGATATACAAGAGCTCCAGGGTTTCCTCCAGAAGAAGGTCCGGGACCAGCAGCTCATCTACTCCGGAGGTGTCTATCGCCTGCCCAAGAACTGCAACTAGGGAGGCCAGTGTCCCTGCTCCGGGCCTGTGCTCAGCTCCTCGTGCCACCCAGCTCTGGGTGCTTCCTCTGTGCCCTCTTCCCCGGATGGGTGTCCTTTTCCACGTGGAGACAGCTCAGGAGCAGCCTGGGCCATGCGCACCCCAACTGCTGGGTCTGGGCCTGCTCCCCACTTTGCTTTTCCTCCCTTATGGGAGTGTCTGGGCCCATTCACTGGTTAATAAAAACCAGCCGTCTCCTTTTTCAGATGGTGCCAACTCTCCTCTCCTCTTTCCGCTCTTGGCATTGGCATTCCCGTGCTGGAAGGGCAGGGAAGAAACTCCCCCGTCTGCCAGGCACCGTCTGCCTTTCACTTGGTCTCTTCTGTCCCCAGGAGGTTTTGGGAGGGGGCTGTTGGTTCCAGTTGCTGTCTGGGTCTCTTTGTGTGGCTAAAGCAGCGTCTTGCATCTGGCTGCGGTGGGTGAGACCCTCCACAGAAGCAAGGGCTGATGCTGTCTCCTTTGGCTTACATGGGGGGAACTCCAGGGCCTGCTTCTCCTTGTTTGGGACTCTTAAATTGGGTGGAATAATTTCACTGTGGGATGAGGGATGCTTTAGATGGATGAGATGTAGCAGTTCCTCAGGGCAAGCTGTTGGGTCCTGGAGGATAATGAAGTGGATTATTGAGGCAGTGGCAGGACTGCTTTACCGTGGCACAGATATGCATCTCCCAGCACCACAGGGCTGCCCTTGAGCCATCATCAGGTGGAGCTTCAGGGTTTGTGGCACCACTGAGATCAACGAGGCAGTTGGATGGGAGCATCCTTGAGCTCCACTGGTTCAACGTTGTGTCCCCAGCCTGGGTATTGAGCAGGGGCGTTCTGTTCTGTCTCCACTTCATGGCATTCAGGCTTCCTCAGTCCCGCTTTCCGGTGAGTTTTGCTCATCAGGAGGAACACGGATCGTAGAATGCAGAGGAACCCGGGGGGGTTACAAACAACTTGCTTTCCCACAGCCCGAGGAGTCTTTGTCCTCTGCTGAATCTTCTGCCCCAGCCTGTGGGCAGGAGCTGGAACGGAGGTAGCAAAGCATCACACTGAAAGCAGGGGAGCAGGCTGCGGTGCTGGCTCACAGCTGTGCCTCCGGGGGCACGGAAAGCAACGTCTGCAAATCACCCTATTTAACATTTAACCTGGGTTTTCAGTGCCTAAAGGGCTGCCGGGGTCATGCTGTGTGCAGCCACAGGCAGTGGAGTACGGTGCTTATCTTCCCCTTGTGCATGTTCCTGTTTTGCCCTTGTGGCTGAGAGCACATTTTCCTGTTTCCCTGTGGCGCTTCACTCCCGGCTTGTGCTGGTGTGGCAGTGGGAGCCCTTTGGTGTGTTCTACTGTGATGCTTCGGATGTTCCTTGTGCTGTAGAGGCTCTGGCAATAACAAATCCCAGTCCGTGAACGTGTAGGATATTGCTCCAGGTAAAGCCAAGAACGATAACAGTGGCTGGGCCCAAATGGCAGCAGGAGGGGAGGGAAACACCTGAGGATCCCCACCAGCCCCTGGCAGGACACCCGGCCGGATCTGCTGCTGGGTGAGGCTGGGCAGAGGGGCCAGGACATGGCCTTGTCATTGCTGAGCCCTGCATGGGATGTGGCTGGGGACATCCCTGGAAGCCACATGTCAAGGACACCAGGCATGGAATGCTGTAGCTCTTCAACCCCAGGCAGGGGTCTCTGCTGCCCACTGGGTGCTCCTGCAGTGGGTCCTGGTGGGTTTTCCTGTGCAGAAACCACCTCCTGGAGCATTCTCCATATTCTGTGACTCCACATTCCCTCAGAAGCGGCTCAGCTCCCTGTGCCTTTGCTCAGCTCAGACACCCACACTGGATAAATCAAAGCAGCCCACAAGTGCCTGGGCTCCATCCAAAACCCACATGCCCGTGAGGGCGAGAGGGAGCAGGACACGGGCTGGGTGTGCAGACATCCCTCAGGACAGCTCTTCCCTGCGTGTGCTGCAGGTGCAGCGCCCCGGGGCCGCCTTTCCCGGCTCCTCATGCTTTGCCTTGCGGTGTGTTCCAGGACAGGAAGCTGAGCGCAGGGGAGCATCCGCAGGGTGGGAGCCGCGGGGCAGCCGGGGTGTGAGCGGGCGCATCCCGCTGCTCTCTTGGCTGGACCAGCGAGTGTCTGGGCACGCTGCGGCGCCGGGGCGGGGAAACAGCTCCTTGATCTTTTGGGATCAAAGGAACCACCAGCTTCGGGCCAGGGCTGCTGGTGGCCGCTGACAGAGCCAGGGCGGGCTGCTGGGGACTGCAGGGCCCGGCTGGTTCTGCTCCGCTCACACAGGCGCAAACCCTTATAACTGCGAAAGTGTTCTGATACTCTGCATTGGTTTGGTTTGGGGAAGAGAAGGCTCTGGGAAGAGCTCAGAGCAGCTCCAGTGCCTAAAGGGGCTGCAGGAAACCTGGAGAGGGGCTTTGGACAAGGGATGGAGGGACAGGACAGGGGAATGGCTTTAACCTGCCAGAGGGGAGACTGAGATGAGCTCTTAGGCGGAAGCTGTTCCCTGGGAGGGTGCTGAGGCGCTGGCCCAGGGTGCCCAGAGAAGCTGTGGCTGCCCCATCCCTGGCAGTGTTGAAGGCCAGGCTGGACACAGGGGCTTGGAGCAAGCTGCTCTATGGAAGGTGTCCCTGCCCGTGGCAGGGGTTGGAGCTGGAGGAGCTTTGAGGTCCCTTCCAACCCAAACCAGGCTGGGATGCTGTGATTAAGCCAATATCATTTATGTGTCCAGGTGGATATATTCCTCTCATGTTGCTTTGTCACCCTCAGAGCAGGGTGCTGCAGGGCCATTACCCATCCCCAGCAGCACCTCAGGGTGAGATGAGGGGCACATCCAGCCCTCTCACCGTGCCCAAAGCCATGGCTGCGCCATGGAGATCAGAGAGGGGAAGGGCACAGGAGGAGCATCTTTCCTGTCCTGACTGTTCCCAGCTGCGTTGATGCTGCCCCACGGGATGGACCTGTGGGGTGGGATGAGTTTGTCCTTCATGAACTGAAGGGTGAGCTCTGCTGCTGCTGAGGGGACTCGAAGTCTCCTCTCCCCACACGAGGTCTTGGTGTGGTGGAGCCAGAGCAACCGGCTGAGTTGTAAAGTGGTTGTTCCACAGTGTCACAGTAGGAAACCCCTGCTTCAATGAGCCCTTCGGCTTGTATGGAATGTAAAAGTCTGAAACCTAATTGGAACAAGCTGGAAACGCCTGAGCAGAGGGAGCTGCAGGGTGGGAAAAGGGCTTTGGGCCCTTCCCTCCGCTGTTGGCTGTGCAGCTGCATTGCTTCAGGCTGGAGCTGCACACGAGGGCCAAGGCAAAGCCCTGTCCCCTGTCTTTGCCTTTGCAAATCATAGGACGGTTTGAGTTGGAAGGGACCTTAAAGATCACATAGTTCCAACAGCTTCTAGAGGAAAGAAAGGAAAAACCATCTATAGCTTGAACATGCAGGTACAATCCCACTTCTTTACTCCTCAGGGGCTTGGAAATGGCTTTGGCTCCTCTGCAGTACTTTACAGACACCCTTGTTGCATGATACAAACCCTTTCTGTGAGCACTCATTCACAAAGCAGAGAGTGAGGGTGATTTTCTCTGGTCACTGCTTGTGAAATGAGTCAATATTTACAGCAGGACCCTGTAACTGACTGTCCCAGGACATCTATAGGTGTCTGTCTCAGGACGCTGTAGGTGATTGTCTCAGGACATCGATAGGTGACTCTGTCAGGATGCTGTAGGTGACTGTCTCAGGACACTGTAGGTGACTGTCTCAGGGTGCTGTAGGTGACTGTCTCAGGACATCAATAGGTGACTGTCTCAGGACGCTGTAGGTGACTGTCTCAGGACATCGATAGGTGACTGTCTCAGGACGCTGTAGGTGACTGTCTCAGGACACTGTAGGTGACTGTCCCAGGACATCTATAGGTGACTGTCTCAGGACATCTATAGATGACTGTCTCAGGATGCTGTAGGTGACTGTCTCAGGATGCTGTAGGTGACTGTCAAAGGACATCTATAGGTGACTGTCTCAGGACATCTATAGATGACTGTCTCAGGATGCTGTAGGTGACTGTCAAAGGACATCTATAGGTGACTGTCTCAGGACATCTATAGGTGACTGTCTCAGGATGCTGTAGGTGACTGTCTCAGGACGCTGTAGGTGACTGTCTCAGGACATCGATAGGTGACTGTGTCAGGACGCTGTAGGTGACTGTCTCAGGACATCTATAGGTGACTGTCTCAGGACATCTATAGGTGACTGTCTCAGGACACTGTAGGTGATTGTCTTGGGACATCTATAGGTGACTGTCTCAGGATGCTGTAGGTGATTGTCTCGGAACATCTATAGGTGACTCTCTCAGGACGCTGTAGGTGATTGTCTCAGGACATCGATAGGTTACTGTCTCAGCATGCTGCAGGTGACTCTCAGGATGCTGCAGGTGACTCTCAGCACGCTGCAGGTGACTCTCAGCATGCTGCAGGTGACTCTCAGGATGCTGCAGGTGACTCTCAGCACGCTGCAGGTGACTGTCCCCCTGGCTGCAGGGAAGCAGCTGCGGGCAGTCGCCACACTTCATCTTTTCCAAATTATTTCTCAATTTTTCACTTTTCCCCCCAATTTTTCACTTTTTTCCCCCAGGTGTGACCCTGAAACCTCCCTGGTGCAGCCACCCCTGCCACTGGTCCCTGCCCTCTCCTATCACTGGCCTCAGCATCCACTGTGGCGCTGAGCCTGCCCAGCTCACTGTGACACAGCCAGGACCTTCCCAGTGCCAACTCCAGCACGTGAAGGGCTGAAGCTGCCAAAATCCTTTTTTCCCTGTTTTATCCTTCATTTAGTTGTTTTAGTAAGGTGGGGATGGAGCTCGGCTGGAGAAGAAAGCAGCAGCGGATCTAAGTCGGGTTTTGGGAGTGGGCATCTGGACCAGCACCCCTTGGGTGGCTTTAAATACACGAATCCCATGAAATTCCTTGCTCTCCATTAAGAAGAGCGATGGCCCTCATTTACCTTGCTCTATTTATAAACTGTTTAGAAGGGCCCCGCTAACCCAAGCAGGATGCGGGCTCCCCGCAGGGGCTGCTCCTGGGCCCAGGATAAACTGTTTGGGTTATTCTGGAAGCTGCTCCCAAGGGCTGGAAACTTTTGCTAACGGTGAGGCCGGGCTCAGCACCCCAGGAAGCGGAGTCACTGCTCTGCTCCTGGCTTTACACCGAGGTTGCTGCTGTTCCGGCCTCTTGCCACGGGTTCAGGATGCAGGAGGGCTGATGCTGCAATGGGACCCCATGGGAACAAGGAGCAGCAGCGATTCAGGGCACAGGGACGTAAAGGTGGGCGATAGAAAACAAAAACCCACCCAAGAGCCAAAGTCATTGCTGATGGGGTGAGTGCTCACAGGGCTAAAAGGGCAGCTCCGGGCTTGCAAAAGGAGCTCTGGGTCTGGAGAAGTGGAGGATGCTGCAGGTGATGCAGCCCCACGCTGGGGAAGCTGCTCCCACCACGGGGCAGGTTACTTCATTATACGCTTCAATTCTTCCCTGTTTGGGGCCTCAGGAGGGGCTGGCTCCGAGGATGGGGGTTTCTGTGTCCCCAGCCCAGCACCATTTCCCCTTCGCCACTTGTAACCTCTCACTTTTAGTTTCGGTGCTCCCTGCCTGCTCCAGGCTGTGCCTCCATGGGCCGTATGTCATCTCTGCACCCATTTTCTGGGCACTTCCAAGCCCGTGACGTTTTCAGCTGCTTTTTGCTTCTTTCTGAACAGATTTCCTCCTTTTCACAGAGTTCCTCTTGGCAAGGCCGGTGCTGTGGGGATGGGACCACAGAGCTGATGGGGCTCACGCTGGACCCATTCTGGGCAGCCCCCAGAGGGACTCACTGGTCCTGGGGGTTCATTGAGCTTCCTGCTGCTCCGAGGGCAGCACAGTGCCGGGGGCATTTGCACGTGTCTGGGCTGCAGCTTATCAGCCCTGGGGGTGTTCTGGCAAGAGGCAACAAGGCAAAAATGGGGGAAAACACTAAAATCACCCTGTAAGTGGGTGCTCAGCAGCAATGGGCCCTGTGGTCCCCCCCAGCTGCAGCAATGCCTTCTGGTGGGCACCAGGACTGGGGGGTGCCCATCACCTGCAGGTACCCAGAGCGGGGGTGCTGGTCGGTGACTGGTGCCAGCACCTCGGCTCCAAGGTCGCTGTGTCCCCATCCCTGGGGATCTCTCACCCTTCCCTGCGGGTGCCCCGTGGAGGGGATGTGCAGTGTTTGCGCTCGTGGCTCTGCAGGAAGTGCCCAGCCCTGCCCGGCCGCTTCCTCCCCACCAGGGGCCCGGCTCGGGAATCCCGGCATGGGATGGATGGGGGCCGGGATCGAGGGACAGGGTGAGTGGGGGACAGGAGCTGGGGGGAGAGAGGCCTGGCCCAATGCACCCCCCTCCTGCAATAGACACCCCCCTGCATGCGCAGAGCCCCTCCACACTGTGCTGCCCCACTGCATGTGTACAGCCCCCTTGGTAACCTGCCCCGCTGCACAGGCATGGCCCCCCCACTGCTTACATGGCGTGTGTCCCCCCCACCCCGCTCCCCCATGATGCCCATGTGTGCCCCCCCTCTTTAAACAGCCCTCCCCCCATGTACACAGACTACTGCACTGCATGTGGGGGTCCCCCAGTCTGCACTGCCCCCAATGCAGCCCCCCAGCTGCATTGCCACAGTGCCCACATGTGTGCCCCTACCCCTGACATCCCTCCCCATAGCACACAGCAGCATGGCAGCTTGCTGCCCCACTTTGGGGTACCAGAGGTCCCAGAGCCCAGGGCTGTGGCAAGGGCAGCAGCAGCACAGCTGGGAGCATGAGCAGGGGCCTTTTTCCATGGTCCTGTCCCCTTTGTCCCCATGGGCTACACCAGGGGGACATCCCCACATGGGACACCTCTTGCTGTCAGTGATGCCCCTGCCCCATCCTCCTGCTCCCCCAGGCACTCCCCCGGCTCCTTTGGCCACCACCCCAGGCCAAGCTGATGATTTTGGGAGGTTGATGGGCATCAACACCAGGTCACCCTCCCCAGCTGCAAGTGCCAGCCCTGCATCTCCCCACATGCATCACCCTTTCACCTGCATGGGCACCCCATGGCTGTGCTTGGCACCCTGGGTCAGGCTGCCCCACACGGGTCCCCATCCCCAGGCACCATTGTCCTATGCAGGTTGGTCCCATGTCCCCACTATAACCAGGAGCTCCGGCTGTGACCCTCGACACCTCTGCCTGTAGCTTGGGGCAGTTTAGAACCCCCATCTCCCAGAAAGGGCACCCACTGAGCCCTTCTTCCCCCTCCCTTGGTTTCCTGATGCATTTTGAAGGCTTCCTGCCCCCTGTTCCCCCTGGGCTGCCCATGGAGTGCTGGGGATGGCTCACACTCCCGCCCAGTTACAGCAAGATGTGTGATGGCCCTCGGGGGGTGGCCGGGAGCTGCTTTTCCTCCAATTGCTTCTTTTTGGGGTCTTGGGGGCACTGCTGAGTTTTCCCAATGGTTTCAGTCTTGCTCGGGGGAAGTTCCTCCCTTGCAAAACTTGGAATTAGCCAGAACCCATCTCTTGCCATGGCCGCTCCCGGAGGAGCAAGCTCCTTGGGCAGGATGTGGGACCAGCCCCAGGCATCCCAACCCTGAGAGCAGGTCCCGGTGCGCCGTGCCAATGGACATCGCCCAGCTGAGCTCCTGCGCCTTCGTGACACAGAATTCCCCACAGCTGCAGGGATTTGTTAGGCAAATCCCAGCCCCAGGCACAGAGAGGTCCGTGCTTGGCACAGGGGCACGGAGACTCTGCGGGTCCAGGCTCGGAGGACCCTGCTCAGAGCATCCCGGCCCTATGGGGATGTGGGGAGCTTCGTGTGCATCGCAACCAGGGTGGGATCTGTGATGCTCCAAAACACCCCAGACCTTCCCCGCTCCTGGTTTTGGTCCTGCGCAGCTGCTGCCGCAGGGAGCAGGTTCCTGCTGGGGTTTTCCCAGCACCAGGAGGCTGAACCCATCAGGAGGTCGCTCTGCGGCTGCTCTGCCCTTGCCGGATGGGTTTGTTCCTCAGGGCAAAGCCTCGGCCGGGTGATGAGAGCAGGAGGTGCCGGGGGGGGCTCAGTGGGGCTGGAGGAGCACTGAGCTGCAGGGGGGGATGTGCTCAGACCCGCCCCGGCGCTTCCCCCTCCTGCCCTCAGTGCAGCCGAGGGAAGAAGTGGTTTTCCCCTGGGGGTTCCTGCGCAGTGAGGCTCCCGGGGCACACAGCATCGCTTCTTGAGGCCGGTCCCGCAGCCCGGCCCTGTTGTCCCCGTGTCCTGCAGGGAAGTGCCTGTGCTCAGCAGGGCCGGGGTGCCGGGGCCGTGGTGCGGGAGCTGCTGCAGTGCCCAGGGGCAGACAAACCAACTGCTCCGGGCCTGCTTCCCCCCAGCCTCTGTTTTTATGGGTTCCCTGGGTTTTCCCAGTTTCGCTCGTGCTTTCTGCTCTCCCTGGCAAGGCCCCTTGTCCCCGAGCTGGGGGTTCAGCTTTGATAACCTCAGTAGCATCATCGCTTTGACCTTTACCGGTGACGGGCTTCGGGCTGATGTCACCCTCCCGGTGGGATGTTTTCCTTGACCTTGGGGCTCTGGAGGCTGTGCGGGTGCAGAGCTTATTCCACTGCCCCATCCGTATTCCACTGCCCCATCCGTATCCCACTGCCCCATCCGTATCCCACTGCCCCATCCGTATTCCACTGTTCCATCCCTGTCCCACTGCCCCATCCATATCCCACTGCTCCATCCCTGTCCCTCTGCCCCATCCCTGTCCCACTGCCCCATCCATATCTCACTGCTTCATCCCTGTCCCACTGCCCCATTCACATCCCACTGCCCCATCCATATCCCACTGCTCCATCCCTGTCCCTCTGCCCCATCCATATCCCACTGCTCCATCCCTGTCCCTCTGCCCCATCCATATCCCACTGCTCCATCCCTGTCCCACTGCCCCATCCATATCTCACTGCTTCATCCCTGTCCCACTGCCCCATTCACATCCCACTGCCCCATCCATATCCCACTGCTCCATCCCTGTCCCTCTGCCCCATCCATATCCCACTGCTCCATCCCTGTCCCTCTGCCCCATCCATATCCCACTGCTCCATCCCTGTCCCTCTGCCCCATCCATATCCCACTGCTCCATCCCTGTCCCTCTGCCCCATCCATATCCCACTGCTCCATCCCTGTCCCTCTGCCCCATCCATATCCCACTGCTCCATCCCTGTCCCTCTGCCCCATCCATATCCCACTGCTCCATCCCTGCCCCGCTGCAGCCGCCCATGAGTCGTGTTCCTCCGCACGATGCCACCGTGATGTGACGCACGCACCAAGGAGGGCTTTGAGCAGGGGAGGGGGGAGAACAGCGGCCCCGCGGCCGTCCCGCGGCGCGGGGAGAAGGAAGTGCCTCTCGGGCCACTCCTCCTCACCATTTCCTCCCTGCAGCCGCAGCTGTAGACGGATGAGGAGGGCAGAGGAGGGCAGAGGAGCAGCCGGCCCGTCCGAGGCTGAGGGGGACCCGAGGGGACACTGCGGTAACTGCACTCGGTTCGGCTGCCCCGTCCCGCTCCACTTTCCCCGCGCACCCCTTTGCCTCAGCCACCTCCATCTCCATCCCCACCACCTCCTCCTGCTTGTCCCCCAGTGGCCCCTTTCCACCAAAACCCACCCCAGTTTCATGGGGACCCTTCCGTTCCCGCTGGTTTCAGGTGCTCCAGGCTCTTCCCTCCGCTTGGTGCCCTCCCCATCACTCCTGGTCTTTGGGCTTGGCAGTTGTGCTGGGAGCGAGGCTGGTGCGCTTTGGTGGCACGCAGGCTTTCGGGGCGGCACGGTGGGGTTTGCGTTGCCCTGGTGTCACCCTTGTGCTGTGGTTTTGGGGAGGGCGAGCGCCTGCGGCTCAAGCTGGACACAATCCATGCTCCTCTGCTTGTTTCCAAGTGGTGTTCCTGGGGAGCTGAGCTTGGGGTGTGGGGTGTGCCCTGTGCTGGGGCCCTGCTGGTCTCTGCTGTTGGCCACTGACACCCTTTGATGCACTGCTCATGCTATGAGCGGCTGTTTTCCTCCACGGTCGCCCTGGAAACGCTCAGGTTTGGCTGGAGGGGCTCAGCTTCCAGCTGTGGGGGGATCAACCTGTGGGATTTTCCAGCTGTTCCCTTTTCCCAGCAGCTTTGCTAACCTGAGGAGCCTGAGTTTGGGGGGCAGCTCCCTCCTCTCCAATGCCAACTTCGGGATTCAGCAGCCAGCACTTGAACCAAGGACACGTTCCTCTGTTTGGCGTCTGGCTGATTCCCAGCCGGAATGCCCAGAGGCTGCGTCCATCCCACTTGTGTCCTGGCTGCCTCCCTCTGCCCACGCAGGCTCCTCTGTTGTGGAAACCTTGTTTTGGCGGGCGCAGGGTGACACACGGATGCAGATGTGATGGCAAGAGCTAAAGGAGGAAAGCCGGAGGTTCTCAGGGGCTGGGTGCAGGTCTCCCTGCGGTACCGGGCGCAGAGCAGTGAGTAACGATGTTTACACGAGCACTTGGGATGCTCTGGATGTTACTGCTGGGTTCCTTTCCATGCTGTTGCTCCCAAACATCCAATTAAGGTGCTGAAGGCTCAACTCTGGAAGCTGGCAGCGCCGCCTGCACGGCCCCGCTCTGACATTGAGCAAGCAGGGGTTGCTCTTGCAAAAGAGTCCATGTAAATCCCAGCAGGTATTAGGAACTGAGTCATGGGTTCAGTAGGATTGTTTGGTGCGTGACAAGACAGATTTCTTGCGGAGGATGGATTCAGCCCATCTGGAGGGCTGGGCGACCCATGCCGGTGGGATGGATGTGCTATCTGGGCTCTTGGATTTTGGGAAGGGGGGTCTTGAGTATCTCCTGGCTAATAAGCGCTCTGTCCTTGATGTTTTCCATCAGCCTCACAGGGACTTTGGGGTCTCTGCATGGACACAATGTTGGTAGGAGAGTCAGTCGAGGCTGTGAGGAGCTGAAGTGCTCCATGCTTGGGCAGGGTGATGACACCCTGCTGTGTGCCGGCAGCACCCGTAGGGAAGCACTTGGGATGTCTCATGTTTCCCTGCCAGCATCCTTCTGCTCCCTAAACCTTTTCCCCACGCTCCCACAGCTCCCCCTGGCATTCCATCACCCCCTCGACACCTGCCTGGGTTTGGGGCTGAGAAAGTATTGCTGTGTGTTTATGGGATGTTCATGTGTTGTCCTGTCCCCAGGCAGAGCTCTGTGGTGTCCCCGCTCCCTGGGGACCGTGGCCTGTGCTGGTCTGTGCTGCAGGAGCTGCTCCCAGCAGCTTTGGGGACAGCTTTTTGGGTCTCTTTGGGGACCTTCAGGCCCTATGTGAGCAAGGCAGAGTCTATGAGATGGAGAGAAGTGAGTGAGCGAACCCAGGGTGCTGTGGGGACAGCCCTGGGTTCCCAGTGGCATCCTGGTGGCCCCCATCCCTCCTGCCCAGTGGCTCTGCTCCTGCTTGCAGGAATCTCGTCTGGCTGGTTCTGCTCTGGGCACGGACAAACCCTGCCCAGGGTCAGCGATTAACACACAGGGCTAATTGCTCCACAGCAGATTAGTACTGGGCTGGTCCTGGCTCTCATCCCAAACCAAGCCGGATGCCAGCACATGGTCCAGAAATCACCTTGTCCCAGGGCAGGGGTGAAGCTTTGCTCTGCATTATCCCGGCATTTGAGAGGAGCCAGGGAAGGAGCCTGGTGAAGGGAAGAGGTGGCTGGGAGCGTTTCCCAGCACCGGCTCCTGCGTCAGCCCCGTGCTTGGGGAAGTAAAACCTTCTCTGGAGCGTGACATTCGGCAGGTTGGTAACATCCTGCTGAGCCGAAGCAGGTTAATAATGAACCCTCGGTCTCCTCCTCCTGCCCAGAGACGTGCTGCTGTTGGCAACACCGAGGGTTGAGCTTTCCTGGGCGACCGATAAAGGCGGCTCTCCTCTTCCTGCTCTTGGGGTTGGCAATGTCACGGTGTCAAACTGCTCCTGCGTCAGCGCTGCTGCGGTCCTGAGCTGGCTGGAAAATGCCCTCCCTCTGTGACACAGCTTCTGCTGCCACCGCCGTCGTGCCGGGCAGGGATAGAGCCGTCCCGGTGCTGCGGCACATGGAGGTGGTTGCGAGCAGGGTCCTGGCAGCGTGGCAGCAGCCAGCCCTGGGGAGGTGTTTCCTCTTGGGGGCTTCCCTTCCTCAAGCCCTGCTGCTGGAGCACGGCCTCTCCTCCTCCTCCTTGTGCACCAACCGAGGTTTGTCCATGCGTTGTCTGCGGAGATGGTTATCCCCAGGGATGCTCTTGTCCGGGTTCTCATGTAGGAAGAGCACAGCGGTTGCTGCCTGTGCAGGGGTGTGAGTGCGTGGGCTCATGGGGCAGGGCTAGGGGGGTAGGAGGGTTGGAATACTGGGAAGAATTCCCCCGTGGGAGATGTGGAGCCGCCACAGCCCTGTTTCCACAGTGAGTTACT
Source organism: Ara ararauna (assembly GCA_028858755.1). Classification (NCBI taxonomy): domain Eukaryota; kingdom Metazoa; phylum Chordata; class Aves; order Psittaciformes; family Psittacidae; genus Ara; species Ara ararauna. Next base: position 15,604,206 of record CM054384.1, read on the forward strand.
CCTGTGCGCACACCCTTGTAAGGGCTCTGTGGGTGACAATGTCCCTTAGGGGGTGTACGTGCGTGTGCTGGGGCGCTGGTGTGGGTTTGTGTCCTGCTTAAATAGAGCAGGGAACAGGACTGGGCAGCTCTGGGTCTGCCTGCCTGTGTCCTGCCTCTTGCTCTGGGCAGCATGGAGCTTTGGCTCCAACCTGTTCTGAGCTCTCCTTCTGGATGCGAAGGCAGGGTTGGGTTTGCGATAGGCATCAACTTGATTTATTTGTGCTGAATTTCATCTGTAGTGTTGCATGTCTAGACAATCTTCCAGAGAATTAGCTTAGGTCTGACAGTCTCTCTCTGCCACCTTGTGATTGCTGATGGGTACAGGTAATCCTTCTGCCCTTTAGAAAGTGGGGTATCTCCCTAATTTGACTGTCAATGGTCACTTCAAAATCTTGCAAAGATTGATTTTCACATTGTTCTTTTTAGATAGAAGATGATGTGAATGAGCTGTAAGAGCCAGATGAGATGGATGAAGAGTTGCCCTGTGCTGAGGTGGATGGAGAAGCGTACTTTGCCATGGAGGATCTGGGGGGAGAGAAGCCCTGTGAAGAGGGCGATGCTGAAGATGTGTCCTGTACTGAGAGTGATGCAGCAGGAGACATGCCTTGTACTGAGAGCGATGCAGGAGGAGACGTGCCCTGTGCTGAGACCAACCCCAAAGAAGAGGCACCTCGTGCTGAGAGTGGTGTGGGAGGAGAGATGCCTGGCACTGATGGCAACGGGGAAGGGGAAATGCCCTGTGCCGAGAGTGATGCCAAAGGAGAAGCCTCTTGCTGTGAGACTGATGAGGAAGAAGAACCAGCTACTGAAATCCCTGCTGCTTCCAGAAGAATGTATTCCATTTCTTCTCCCTTGCGGGCAATCATCCGCCTGCGCCGGCGCTACCGCGGGCAAAAGAAAAGCCGGCTGCATTTAGAGCTGCCCCGAGAGAAGCCTTCCGAGCTCGTGCATACGAGGCTGCTTCAGAGGCAGCTTTCCCTGAACAGAACTGGCCTGTACGGCCCTTCCGTGTCCCTCTTTAACCAGAGCAGCTTTGAAAGTTCCCAGTACTTCACCTTTGACACGTCTGTGGAGCAGTACGCTATGAAAAAATGCAGGCGGAAAAAGAACCGGAGGAAATCCAGGATAGTGCTGTACCCAGATAAAACAAAGAGGTACCTGCCAACGGAGGAGAAGAGCAAGGCAAAACGCTGCCTCCTCTTGCTCATGGTCATTATCTTCTTCCAGATTCTCAATGCAATAGAGAACCTGGATGATAACCTCCAAAAATATGACCTAGATGGTTTGGAGAAAACCATGCACCGGGAAGTGTTTGGGCAGAAGGTTGCTGTGGAAAGCATTATGGAATTACTGAAAGACTACCTGGCTACCCACATACACAGCAAGCCTCTAGTCATCTCTTTAAATGGCCCAACAGGAGTTGGGAAGAGTCATGTTGGTTGGCTGCTGGCCAAACATTTTCGTTCCATCATGGACAATGACTTTGTGCTTCAGTACTTTGTTATGCATCACTGCCCCAGCGGCATGGCCCCGCTTACATGTGAAATAGATTTGTCTAAGAAGATCTCTGACATGGTCACAAGAGCTGAAATAGAGGAGAAGATCCCATTGTTTATTCTGGATGAGGTTGAACTCATGTCTCCAGTCCTGCTAGATACTCTCAGCCGATTCTTTGAACCCAATCAAACCAATGAGTTCCTCAATGCCATCTACATTTTAATAAGCAACATAGGAGGTGGTGAAATCACCAAGTTTGTTATCCAGAATGCATCTGCTGAGATCCTGCATCAGCAAAGGGGAGCTGAAGAACTGCTGAGCGTCATCCAGCCTGTACTGCTTGATGCCCACCCTCTCTGGAAGTCTGCAGATATCATCCCATTTGTCCTCCTGGAGAAGACTCATGTCATAAACTGCTTCCTAGAGGAGATGAGGAGGGAAGGGCTGTATCCCGACCAGAAACATGTTGAAAATTTAGCTAGTCAGCTCAGTTACTACACTACGGAGGACAAGCAGTACTCCAGGATGGGCTGCAAGCAGGTTGTGGCCAAAGTCAACCTGCTGTAGTGCTTACCACAGAGACCAAGTCCTGCGCTCAGGATTTGCAATGTCCTGGCCTTCTGGAGGAGTGCGTTGCAGCAGGCTGAGGTAAGGTGTCCTCCTCAGCCCTGCACTGACCTTGTCCTGGTCCGGGTAGAGGGATGGCAGCCTTTTAGTCTCTGTTCTCCTCCAGGTGCTTCACTTGTTCCTAATGTTCTGTGAATAAGGCCTGGGCTACGAAGCCCAACCAACCTCCCATTAACTGCGAGACGCTTTGTTCCTCACATGCTCATTTGGGATACTTGTCATTAAGGAGCTGTGAGATGAGAAGAGACGCTGTGAGGAGGAGGAAATAGTAACTGAGTTACTGTCCCTGCAGTCCACGTCACCTTTTCTCACTCCTTCTCAAGGCTCTCAGACTTCAGCTCTTTGTTTTTCTTGGTCCTGGCTGGTGGTGTGCAGAGCGGAGACAGTGCTGGATGCCTGGGAGAATTAAGAGAATCATAGAATCATAGAATCCCAGCCTGGTTTGTGTTGGACAGGACCTTAAAGCTCCTCCATCTCCAACCCCTGCCACAGGCAGGGACACCTTCCACTAGAGCAGCTTGCTCCAAGCCCCTGTGTCCAACGTGGCCTTGAACACTGCCAGGGATGGGGCAGCCACAGCTTCTCTGGGCACCCTGTGCCAGCGCCTCAGCACCCTCACAGGGAAGAGCTTCTGCCTAAGAGCTCATCTCAGTCTCCCCTCTGGCAGGTTAAAGCCATTCCCCTTGGCCTGTCCCTACAGGCCCTTGTAATTGTGTAAAAGAATAAAAAGCATCTGTGGCTCCTCATCCCCAAATGTGGGGCAGTCAGAGCTCTGCTTCCTCCAGCTCCTACATCACTGCATGCTCCAGAGAATCCTTTCTGGATCTGTTCCTGAGCTATTGTTCTTCTGAGCTCATACCTGAGCTCACCTTTGGCACCTCCAGAGAGATTTGTGCCCTGCGAGTCTGTCTGGGCTCGTCTTGAAGACTGCAGCAATAACCACTGCATTGTTTCAGCTCTGGTGGTGCCGGCTCCTTCCGAGAGCTCTTCTGGTTTTGCTCCTGGGTACCCTTCACCACTCCATTACCCAGGAAGCCCAAAATAGCAACTGACATATATTAAGCAACACACACTGGAAATGACAGCTTGGGCTGTCTGGGCTGAGTGCAGTGGGAATCCTGGGCTTGTTCCCACTTGTGTGAAGCCAAGAAGAGGTTCTTTGCCATTGAGGCCCCGGGAAGCGCCTCAGGAAAAGCACATGTCCTTGTTTAGTGCAGGCAAACTGAGCAGGTATTTATGACATTGCCTTTTCAGGGTTTGGGTTTGTGCCTAAACCCCCTCCTACAATTTGCTGTGAATTATCCTCTACGTAGCCCTGTGGATGTTTGCACTGGTGGTTTGATTTGCCTCTTTGTAACTTGGGCTCCAGAGACTTCCATCACAAACTCCTGCTTCCAGAGCTATTGTCAGGAATGAATCCGAACGATCCCGAATAAAATCATTCTTAAGTACATTTCCTTTATTTGACTGAAATGTGCTTTTCTTCCTAAATTTCTCTTCTGGACGGATGTAGCTGCACTTCCATGCCTGTGCTTCCCAGTGACTCACGTTGGGATCAAGGCTCTTGGTGCAGTGAGTGTGTGTGCAGCTCCTCAAGGTGCACTCATGGAAAGCCAAATCCAAACCCCACAGAGTGCAGCAGTGCCAGAGGCCGTGTGCTGCACAGCTCCTCCATCCCCGTGAGGTGCACAGGGTGGACAAGGCTGGAGACCAGCTAAGCATGCCCTTGCCTGAGATGCTGCTGGGCTGGAAGGCCTGACTTCAAGCGTAGTTCCTTCGCTTGAAATTACCCATTGGAGAAGACTTCTCATGTAGAAGAGCCCGTGAGAGCAGCTGGGCAGAAGGGCTGCTCTTTGCATGGCTTAGGGGAAGGGCTCTGAATGAAACTAAGCCACCTTCTGAGGGCAGTGGCCACAAAACATGTGTGGCAGCTGGTCTCCGTAGCTTAGTGAGACTTTACTACCAGGACAGTTAATCCTGGTAGTAAAAATCCTGGTTTTATCCTGGATAAGAAACAGAACGACCCAGGGACCGGGATTCCTCTCCTTTTCCAGCTGGGAGCAGGACAGAAGCTGTGTGGGTTTTACCCAGACCTGGAGACCTCGAGCTTCTGGGAGAGTTGCTCAAAGCCCAATCCCCATGACAGGAGAGACAAGCATCACTCACCCTGCCTGGGCTTGGGAGCTGGAAGTGCCGTCAGTGTCTGTGGTGCTGGGCTGCAGGGGTGCTGCCGGAGCAGACACCCACGGGTGCTGGATTGCAGATGGCTTCTGTCCCGCGTCCACCAAGAGCTGGGTGTGGGGTGGCTCTGGGCTCACTGGGAGCAGCTCAGCACCCCGTGGCTCAGCAGTGTACGGCCTCATGCTGCCTCTTGGGGAGATGGAGGACATGTTGCACTGTTTTGCCTCTCCCTCCATCTCACCCCACTTCTGCACGTCAAGTCCCTCCCAAAGCAAAGCTGCAAAAGGCACGGGGTTCATTGGTGCCCTGGGCACCCTGAAACCCACCAAGGTCTTTGCATCCCACAGAGCTCCTCTCAGTGCTAAGAAATGGGGCTCAGCTTTCTGCAGCACAAAGAGCACCTCATCCCTTGGCCAGTGCTGGAGGGGACAATCTGGCCAGTGCTGTACATGTGCCAACCCTCCTCACACCTCCAGCCCACACCACAGCCTGTACCTCTGAAGGCCTTAATCAGAACACACAGGAACCTGCAGGCCATGGAGAGGACTCTCCCTGCCAGAGGATAAGGATGTTGCCAGCTTGTCCCCAGCCCCAACTTGCCCAGGACTCAGATCCCAGCTCATATGGCTCTTTGTGGTGTCCCATCCCCAGTGTCCCCCAGGATCCCAGCTTAGACATCTGTCCATACTGTCCTAGACTCCAAGCTGCTGTGTGAACCTCTGCAAAGCCACCAGCCCTGCCAGGCTCCTTCAAGGCAGGGGCGCTGGCCCAGGGACAATCTGCAGTGCTGGGCACCAGGAGCCTGGTGACTCATTTCTCGATGCTGTGTGCAAAGGAAGCCGGTCTAGGGGAAAGGAACAGTTAAGGACACAAACCTCAGTGTCCCCTAATGGCTGCTGTCACAATATGGGAGAACTTCACAGCTCTGCCAGGACCACGGAGGTTCTTCTCCTTCCCTCGGCACAGGAGCAGTCTCCTGCTGCTCAGAGCCGGGAGAACCTCTCAAGGAGTTACTCATCACGTTGCTCATCACTCAGCTACTCCTGCACATACCAACCCCTACATGTACCTGGCCAAACCCACACGGTGGCACACACCTGCTGTGGGGCTGTGTCAACAGCTCCTCTTGCAGCACAGCTGAGGCTGGAGGACCAAAGCACAGAGAGAGCTGAGGCTTGTCCATGGTCCCACTCTGTCTCTTGGAGGCTCCGATGCTCCTGGCGTGGAATCCAAGGTTCTCATGGAGAGCTTTAACTCGAGAGGTATGGCTGAAAGGCCAGGTATGTGGAAACATGCTTTCACCATGGACTTTGTCCTCCTTAGCCTGGATTTCTTTATCCAGTTGCATCCTCCAGGGAAAACCTTGGTTGAGCTGGAGGGATGGGGCTGAAGCTGAAGGATGGAGAGAGCCCTCCATGCTGGGGTACTTGGACTGCTGGTCCTGCTCTTTCCCTGCACAGCCGGGCTGTGTATTGAAGGGCTGGTGGGCAGCTTGGACTCCCTCACTCTGAAGGCATCCCTCATGCCTCCCTTGCGCTGTTGACTCCCTTTGCCTGGTGAAGGGCTTGTTTCTTTCCAGTAGCACTGGGCCAGGGGTGTCACAGGATGCTGGGACAGCTGGTCCCAAGGGTCCATGTCACCAGGATGGGTCACCCTCCTGTGGCCAGTTCTTGCTGCCTAATGCACCGTGCACTCAGGAGTGTGTACAACACATGATGGAGTAGGGGGCTGCAGAGGGTATCATACTGTGTTGCCCATAGACTCATCTATCCATGAGAGCTCTCTTCAGCCATTTTTTATTCTTAATAGCTTCTTTGTAATCCAAAGATCAAGAAATATGACTTTGTAGGAGATACTGGTAGGGATAAAAAGAATTGCTGCGGCTGCACATCTGTCCTGGGCCTTCATCCAGCTCCTCTGCATCCCTCGGGTGAATGGGGGATGCCTGATGTGCAGGAGCCCAGAGAAGCTGTGGCTGCCCCATCCGTGGCAGTGTTCAAGGCCAGGTTGGACACAGGGGCTTGGAGCAAGCTGCTCCAGTGGAAGGTGTCCCTGCCTGTGGCAGGCTTTGGAGCTGGGTGAGCTTCAAGGTCTCTTCCAACACAAACCATTCTATATCTGCTATAGATGTGGGTGTAGGCAGCCCTGGGAAGGCTTCCTCAGTTGCAAGAGCTCTTCCCGAGTCAGGCACACCTTCCTGTCGTGCTTGGAGCAGTGACTCATGGACAGCAGCTCCCTCCCTTCTGCAGACATGGCACTACCTTTGGCCTTGAGCAAAGCACAGCTGGTTCAGTGATCAAAGCAGCACTGGGATAACTATTCCCCATCACAGGCTGGTTGGGGCTCTTGGGGTGAACAGCAGGTACTCTGCATCCCACAGGTGCATCCCAAAGCCAGAATGGTGTATGGGGCAATTCCCCCTGGGGAAAGTGCAGTGTGATTCCCAATAGGTGAATGTGGGAAGAGCTGCTGCTGCTGCCTGTGAGAGCATAACGATGATGGAGGAGGGTAAAAGTGAATATGACATGGTGTTCTGCACAGCATGGGAATTGTGACCACATTGGTCACAGTATGGTCTGTGCTGAGGCCTTCCCCAGGGCTGGGCTCAGGTCAGAGGGGCACAAGCTGCATTCCCATCACATACAGCACTGCCAGACCTTTGCAGAGCAGCAGGGCTATCTCCAGGGGCACCTCCCAATGAAGAAGATGCACCAGTTAGCACCAGCTCTGGAGGTACCAATTACCCTTCCCCATATCAGCCACACCTGACAGCTCCCCACTCCCTGGAGACTTCCCTGCATGGGAGGAATTGGCTAAGCATGCTCAGAACCCTATTTAAGCTCAGCTGGAGCCATCAGTCCCTGTGGAGATGTGTTGGAGGACCTGTTGCTGTCCAGCATAGTTCTGTCTGTACCCAATCTGTGCTCTGCTGATCCAAGACCTCAGCCTGTATCCTGTTGTTTCGTCTTGCTCCATCACCATGGACCTGCCTGTTCAGTGCTTGCCCTGATCTGTGGGTTGGCTTCATATTGGACCCATCTCGTCATCATGAAATGGGCTGCTGGATCTGGACTTTTGGGTTGCTCTGGACTCTTGGTTGGACCTGGCTGCTATCTCAGACCTGCCTGGGTCTTCATGCAAGTACTGTGGGGTGGGTCCTGCTGGACCTGAGTTCCTCCTGGCTCTCCTTCCCTGAGGGAACTGCCTCTTGCTGCCCCTAATATGAGGGCATCTTGGTGTGGGGGGCCAGGAAAGGCCATCAGGCCAACTGTGCAGCTGGGGTGGAACAGTGAAGGGGGCCTTGTGGGCAAGGCACTGACTGCTTTCTCCCTATAGGTGCCTAAAGCTACAGGAGAAGGTAACATCCCTCTGGTATCCAGGGTATGACCTGTGCTGGTAGAACACACCATGGAACCAGAAGAGCCCCTCTGATGGGGGACAAGTGGTTCCCAACACCTGCACCCTGCTGAAGAAGCTTTGCTTTAGGCTGCAGGATGGATTGCTGGGTCTGCCCAGGGAAGGAGCAGCCTGGCTGGTGAAGGTGTTGCTTGTGATGTATCCCAGGGTGGGCTTGTGCCGTAGCATGCTGCTGCATGGCCTGTGCTCCATCCCAATGGCATCTCTTTTCCATGCTGGTATTGGAGATGTCCCCCCAAGCTGTGTGTGATTCCTGACATAACCCACCACTGTGCCTTGTGCCCATGTGTGGACTGAAGTTGCTTCCTCCCATCCAGCTCTGGGTGGCTCATCCCTGCTACTTCAACTGACAGTGAATGGCACTGGGGGCTCATGTCTGTGGGTGCTCTGATTGTTACTCAAGGTTACTGCACCCAGCATCCAAAGTGTGGGCTGCTGAGAGATGGATGGAAACGGCCTTTGCTGGTGTCTCTCTGGGTGCTTGTGGGTGCTGCCCAAGTCCCTGAGCAGCTGCAGGGATCCATTACTTTGCAGTTGGGCTCTGGGATGGTGTCCCTGCTCTACACCTGCAGCCCTGGTCACCTCTAGGAGCACCATTCAGGACAACCTCCCAGCCAGTCTCTCCCATCCTCCAGTTGCAGGAGGGTCTTTAGTGATTCCTGAGGAAGAGCTGGAAGCTGAATACCAGTTGACCCTCAGATTGCTCCTACACGTGAGCTGGGAGGCTTTTCTTGATAGCGAGTGTGCTGAAGAGCTGCTTTCACCAAGCCTGTGGGCTTGGAGCACTGTAGGCATGATCCCAGGTTCCAGGGTACTCCTGTACCAGGGACCTGGCTGCCTCCCCTGCGCGGCCCAGGGCTGTGGGATGTCCCTGTGTCTCCTCATGGACGTGGCCTGGCTCCAGGCAGAGGAAGGTGGGTGCACGTGCATGTTCTGTGTGAGCTCTGGCTAACTTCAGCTGCCTCCAGGGAAAGGTTTGTATTTAAATGTTCCTTAAAAGGAGCTAATCCTGGGTGCCTGTGTGGATCAAAGCGAGCCAGGCTGATGCTGCTCCCAGAGGGGGGTGCTGGCTGTTGTGCCCAGCCTGGCTGTGAGGCTGGGTCCAACCCGGGGTTTCTTTCTGCTGTGGGAAGGTGCTGCAGTGCTGGCGCAGTACTGACCAATGCTGCTCTGTTATGCACCGCAGCACTGTGCAAGCCTTGCTGGGCTTGCCTGGTCCTTGAGCTCCCCGTGTGCTGCTGGAGCTGCTCCTGCTGCAGTGTGCCATCCAGCAGGACCTTGTCCTCACTGGCAGTGCCTCTGGCCATCGTGGCTCTACCAGGACCCACAGGGGATGCATGGCATTGGCTTGGGGCACCTGAACAGAGGTTGTGTAAATCGAGGTGCCACTTGCAGAGATGCAGGGGTGACAATAAGCCCATCTCCACATACACTAATGGAAGTGTTCAAGGCCAGGTTGGACAGGGGTTGGAGCAAGCTGCTCTAGTGGAAGGTGTCCCTGCCCATGGCAGGAGGTAGGAACTGGATGAGCTTTAAGGTCCCTTCCAACCCAAACCAATCTGGGATTCCACGGAAGTATTCCCAGGACAAGGAAAAGCTACTGATGATTCCTATAAGGTTAAGTGCTTTGTTGCTTTCTTATCAACTCCTGTGGTCCTCACTAAGCAGATGAGCTGCAAGCAGAAAAGCAAGTCTTACCGTCAGTGGTAGCAGGGCTGCAGGAGGGGAGAACAGAGCCAGGACAGCTCGGGTAAGTCAGAGCTTTCTTAATAGCTGTGAATGATGCAATTTACCTCCAGGTGCAGAAGGAATGTCTGCAATGGCTTCTGAGATCACATGAGGATGGGTGAGCCTCTGAGAGGTGGAGGGAGGACAAGCATTCCCTTTCCTTGGGAAGAAGGAGGAAGGCACAAGCAGATAGGAGCAAATGTATTACGTGTGAGCTTATAGAAGACGGGGGAGAAATAAGTTGTGACCATAAAGTTTAACTTCTTCCTTCCCAGGAATAGCTGTTAATAGTCACTGGGATGAGCTGGAAACAGCTTTCCAGAGCTAGGGAAATGCAATATTCCCCAAACAGTGAGGAGGACAGAGGTGGGAGTTTGTCTGCCCATTGAATGTGGAGGTGATGGGGAGCTGGGAGCACTGCAAGCACTGCAGGAGACAGATCTGGGATGGAAAGCACAAACTGGAGGAAAGGTCTGAAAGCAGCTGCTGCAGAGGAGGGTGGGGGTGAGCAAATGCATATTCCAGGCTGGGGAGGGCGAAGGGCTGGGAGGAAAACCAGCCTGGGGGGGATTGCAGCGCTCCCGCCCCTCACAAGGGATAATACCTGGGGTTGTGAGAAAGGCAAACATCCAGAAGTGTATAAAGAGGTGTGTTGCATATGCGAGGGATGAAGTAATGTGGGGCCTTGTTGGAGCACCGTGGCCATATTTGGGCACCCTCCTGCAGAGGAAGACCTTGGTGAGGGGGTGCTGCAGCCCAGGGAATAGCTTCAGGTGAAGCGTGATAAGAGGTTTCAAACATGCAGGAGCAGACAGCAGCGCTTGGTTACCCCCTCATCCATGGCATGGTGTTGATCAAGTCCAGAGAGTGAGGGTTAGGTTAAACTTGAGGAAAACGGCTGTAACTGCAGGAGGGAAGCACCAGAATGGATTTTTTGGGGTGCTTGCTCCATTGCTGCCACTGAACGCAGTGGAGGATTGTTTAGCCAGAGCTGTAGGGCTCTGCCTTGGTGGTTGCACCAAGTTGCCTGTCTTCTGATACCCTTTGGTGCCTGCCAAGGGGTCAGTTGTAAGCTCAGCACACAGCTGGTCTGACTTGCAGTGCTCAGTCTTCACAGAGAGCACAGCAATTCAACGTTACTCCTTTGTTTCAGTTACTAAAATCCCTGGGTTCAGGTGCAGTTTCAGGCACCTGTGTCTGCAAACTGTCAGACTTGGGAAATGTGAGATCAGCAAGTAACTTCCTGACAGATTGGTTTTCCAGGTGGGATCTCTTAGAAGGACAAGAGAATCAGCCAGTATTGAAACTAGAGCATACAGAAGAGCTAATCATATAACTAAATTAACCTAGAACCTCAGTTACTTCCCCTTGACAGTTTTCCCTTACCAGTTTGGTTTTCTGATAGATATTAGGTATGGGGTTAGGGTCTGCCCCTAGAGCTGCCTCAGGACTTGAAGCCATCTCCAGGAAGCCTGTGTAGAAGGGGCAGATGCTTCAGCGTGGCTTGATATTCTCCAGTTACAGATGTGGAGCTGGTTGGTGGCTCCCTGTGCAGGAGCAGAGCATCAGCTCCTCCTCCAGCTGTGGAGATCACTGCAAAGAGCTGCTAGCAGCTCCAGGCAGGATATACACATCCCAGGATCTTCTGTGGATGCTGATTTGAGCTTACTGCCACTGCGCTTCCTGTGCTGGTTTATCAACCCACCCCTCAGGCTGGGATTTAGCTAATTTTGGCATCCTGAGGTCTGAGTAAGTCTCTCCTGGGCTTCCCCATCCCTACTTCCTGGAAAGAGGCTGCCCAGGAACCCAGGCCTGGGAAAAGGCCACCTGGAAAACCTTCCCTGAGCCACAGCTCCTGCTTTGGGATCCCTGGGCAGGGTTGGACCCCTGCGAGCATGTGGTACCCATGCAGCTCCCAGGTTATTCCAGCCTTTTGCAACTCTTCTCCTTGATGCAACCATAGGCTGCTGATGGAAGCCACCACCACTGCATCCCACCCTGGCTACTCAGCCATCCTTACCCAACATCTTCCACCTAAGACAGTGAATCCCTGCAGGCCAAGCTTGGGTTAAGCTGCTTAGTTTGCTACCACAGCTTGTAAAAGCCATCACTCTGCTGCCATGAGCTACAGGACACCTGTGGGCTCATCTTGCCCTGCATTTGGCTTTTACTGCTAATGGTGCATCTTCCTGCTGGGGCTTTACCCTGGGGATGTGGCTGGATAGGAGGGATCACCATGTTCTCCCCAGCTTGGGGCACCTCACCAGACCTCAATGGCTTTTGTGAACCTTTGGCATTGGCTTTCCCACAGGATCATAAAGGATCCAGTCTGAAGGAGCCCATCCTTCACCAGATCCTGGCTTCTGACCCGCATGACATATATGCACAGTTTTGAGGCTAGTAAGTGATATGTGAAGAGAAGTAAAGCATTAATGTCCCCCAAAATCTGTTTTCACCTGTACCTTTTCCCCTCTCCTGCTCCTGCAATGTGCCGCACTATTGAAGCGCTCTCACTCAGACCAGGTCCATGTGGTTATCTTCCCTGTTCTTCCAAGCAAACAAACCCAAAACATCAATGAAAAATCCTGGAGAAATATATTCCCAGAACTTATGGTTTCTTTTGAGACTCTCTGAGCTGCCTGATGTGAGCTCAGTGCAGGTAAAGGGGAGCTGCAGGCATGGCTCTGAAACCAGGGAATCTGCTGTGTTCCCAGCCCTCCCCAGTTTCCACACTTGCACAACCCAGCTCTGTTTCCCAGTAGCTCTTCCACGGTTGCAGTGAAGGCGGTTGTACCCCTCATAGCTGGCACAGCGCGGTGTTACCTTCCCATACTGTCGCTGCTATATCACAGCCAACTGCCCAGTTCTTCTGAGATGACATCAGAAATTCCCCCTGTGGGATGGAGGATTGTGACTCACAGGCTTGCTTTGCCTATGGGAGGTCCTGCCACCTCCCTGGGTGCTGCGGGGACCTTAGGGAGTCAGTTCTGAGCTTTTCCTTTCAGCGTAAGCTGGTCCTTGGCTTCAAGGTTGTTGCTTCTCTCTCCAGCGTGAAAAAAGCTGTGTGTACCTTGGGTTTGCTCCAGCCATTGCAGATGATGTAATGAGCGGTTCTGCCCCTCCCTGCAGACTCTGCAGCACAAACTGCACTCTGATTCTTGGATGTCTTGAGGTCAGAACATAGCGCCGAGTGTTGCAGAGCGCCTTGGCCTGACGCGACCCAGCGTCCTCAGCTCCGTCAGTGCTACGGCCTCTGTCAGCTTCAGCTGCAAAAGCTGCTCTCTGCTGGTTCTTTTACACCCATAAATCACATCAAGGCTTTTCAGGCTGCACCCTTGTGCCAAAGATCCGGCACCTCCATGTCTGAACGCTGCTCCGGATGCATCTAAGGCTCAGGTTTTGACTTCGATGATCCCTTAGTGAATGCACCCAGGTCTCTGGATTAGAAGAGGGGGTTGATGATATTCAGTTCTTTGGCTCCAGCTCAACAGAAATCATCTTTCCTCTCCTTGCACCTGGTGGGCAGAAGATCTGCTGCTTGTGGTGCTGATTCATCTTAGTTCTCACTTGAGGAGGATCCAGTGACCTGCTTGGACAAGCTCACCTGGGAGTTATAAATACACCCCTGTGTAATACTCACATGACAATAAGCTAATGGGTCATGATAATTACCAATAAGAACAGGATTTGTCCCTACAGGTAGAGACCCCTCTTCCTGGGGCTCATTCTGAAGCTGGGTTATTACTCGCCTCCCTACAGCTGGGTGTTGGGCAATGCTGGTAAGCTGGAGGAGGTGAAGATGTGGAGCTTCACTGAGAAACCTCTACGTGATCAGTTACACAAGGTGTCTCTATTGGTGTCAGAGCTGGAGTCTGCTTCAGGACAGGCTGCGTTCTAGTCTATCAGGAGCTGCCCATTAACTGCGCCAAGGTAGATACAGCTCATGATGGGACAGCTGGAAGAAGATAAATGGGTCCGTCTCCTTGGCTATGATCCTGGTTGAAATAAAGGGGGTAGTTGAATGTCATCCTGACTGTTTGCTTTTTGGCCTGTAACATCCACCCTTTGCTCATCATCTTGGTGCTCCTAGTGTCCACTTTGGTAGCTTCCTGTGGCTCTTCCTGCTCTGAACTGAGTGGAGCTGGCTGAAGCCAGGGCCTGCAAGCAGGAGGGTTCGTTGCTAATCCCTATCCTGGCTCATCCATGTGCTGGGACCGGGGTGGGTCCGAGGCCACAGACACCACAGGGTGAAGCAGCAGCACTTCACATGATGTGTTTTGTTATTGCATGCTGCTTTTAAAGCACTTCAGTGATTTAGGTGCTGCCTGACAGCATTGCAGCAGTCATGGGGGTGGATGCCAGGCAGGGATGCAGTTAGGACATGCCACTGAGCAGAGCTTTAGCCAGCAGTTAAGGGACAAGCCGTTGTACCCCACTCCAACCAGCTTCCAGGAGAGAGGGTGCCTACAAAGGCTGATTCAGCCAATTCCTTACTACTTAGGAACTGCTGGGAGTTGCCAATGAGTAGGTGAGTTTGGGAGCAGCAGTTTGTCTCCAGCCCTCCAGACTTTGCCTTGTAGGAGGAGAAAATGATGACCAAAGACCTGTTTTTAAGCCCTGGCTGTGTCTCAGGTTTAAGCATTCATTTAAGACCCTGCCATGAGGGAGGTGTTTTTCAGCAGCAAGTCTCTTGTGGTGAGCCACTGGCTCCAGACTCGGTTTAAATGGGGGTTAGGGATGAGTGCAGAATCAAGCAGCGTTCCTGCTTGGAATTACTGACATCAGCTTAGAGGTGCTGGGTGGTCCATACCTAGAAATGGGACTCCATGTGTTGTAGTCACTGTGTTAGTAGCTACATCTTTGTTTTGCCCAAGTTTCCGGTGGAATAAACCTGATGATGGGAGTTTTCACATCATGACAGCAGGTGACATGATGGTGATTTACCATGCTGAAAGCACAGAAGTTTGATGCTTTGTGACTTAAAGACAACATAAATTTGTTCTTTCAAGAAACAGAAAGCAAGTGATGTTAAGCGACATTAGGGACCCCAGAGGGCAAAGGGAGATCACAGAACGGTTTGAGTTGGAAGGGACCTTAAAGATCATTGAGTTCCAAACCCCTGCCACAGACAGGGAAGCACCGAGGTGTCAAAGAATAGCTTTAAAATTTGGGGTTTTGCTCCTTGGTGCTTTGTGGTGGCTAACAGCTGCCTGAGAAGGCTCAGAAGAGATTGCTGTGTTTGATTTCAGGTTAGCCCTGCAGAGGTGCTCACCCAAGGCCTCTGCAGAAGTCCGTCTTTCCTTCTCACCTGCTCCATACCAGTGTGAAGTGCCCCATGCTGGCAAAGATACATGAAGTTAGCAGCTAAATCTCCTGAGTTCACGACAAAGATGCCAGAGAGCTGCAGACCTCGCCAGCAGGTTTGTGGGCACTCAGCCCCTTCAGGCTCTGTTTAGTCATCATAAGGCACAAAGAATTGGAGCACGAGTGTTGTTTTTATCCTTTTCTGGGCATATCTGAGACTGAGCTTGCCAGAGTAAGTGCTGAGGTTGCTCTTTTTCTAGGGCATAGTGCTGAGATTGCACAGGATCATAACAGAACCTGGGGTCTCCCACCTCCATCCCTCCAGCTCTAGGCCACAGATACTGGCATGGGATGGGAAGGCAGGGTGCGAAGGTGAGAGTCCTCACACTGTTCTGTATTGCAGATGGGTGAATTCTGATGATGGATACACTCTCAAAAGCACTGAAAATTCTGGAGGCAAAGTTCTGTGACAGACAGCTGTAATAACTGAGAACAGAGCTGGGGAGGAGGAAATTTGGAGCATACTTTTACACTCCTGTTAGTGCCCGTGGGCAGATACCTGGTGCTGGGGGCAGACACATTCCAGAGTGGTTTGTGAGTCAGATGAGCTCCTCCCATCACAACTTCACTCATCAAAGCAAGTATTTATAGCACAGGTAGGAGTAGGGAGAGAAATCAAAGGCGAGCTTCCCAGAAAGATGCATAAATCACTCCAAGAGTTCAGCTCTGGGGTTCTGCATTTTTTGCTTTAATACGAATGAATAAAACTGCTGTTGTTATTAACTAATATCTCTTACTATTATTTCATTGCTCTGCTTTTTGAATTAAACCCATCTTTGAGCAAAGAGGGGATTTCCATAGAGTTCTCCCAGCTCTCAGAGCTACCCCGGCAGGCTGCTAAGGACATGCTGGCTTACACCAGAGAAAACATGTCCTCCAGCACTGATCTGCTGAAAAGCAGTGCAGAGAGGCTGCCTGGGCCGATGTTTGCTGTCCGAGCTGTCAGGAGACCTCCAGGCCTTCCAGCAAAGCGAAGCAGGAAAGCCAGGAGGGTGCTGTACCCAGCGCAGGTGAGGAAGTACTTGCCACGTCAGGAGAAAGACCTAGTCAAGCGGTGGCTGCTCTTCTTTGCTGGCGTCATCCTCATGCAGGTCTTAACTGAGGATCCTGAGCAAGAAGGACTGGCTGGGGGGAAGAGCCTTAAAGTGCAGCTGCTCTGTGCGCCAGCATCACCGAGGGCTGCAGGGAACAGCTCCAGAGAAGACAGAGCTGCTTCAAAGGCCCCGGCAATCATTTTCTCATCAGCTTACGGGCACCAACCTCCCAGGCAAACCACAGCAGATGTGCCACAAGCAAGGAGACCTCCGCACGCCTTCTGCAGGCAATGCGTGGCCAGTTTCTCTTGTGCAGAGCAGTGAGCTGTGTGAGAAGCTGTGCTCCTATACCTGCTCTTGGACATCAGCTGCTGCAGCAGCACCATGGCCTGGGAACTCTGCACCCCTCCAAGGGTACACCAGGACTCTGGATGGTGACTCAGAGCCAGCAGTGGCTGGAAGAAGCATCGATGAAAAGCCAGGGCTGCAGCAAGAGCTGTGCAGGTTTTACTGCTGATTCATTTGTGACTGATCAGAGACTGTGGTTTCCAAGAGCTGTAACAAAAGGCTGCAGGAATCAGTTTTGCATTCCTGGGTTGGGCTTGTACTGTGCTACCTACCTGTCAGTGTTGCATAACTTTATCCAGTGCCTCCGCTTGCATGCTGTAATTCAGTGTCAGTTCTCATGAATCAGAAGTAGCTCAGCTCTCAAAATGATGAGAGTGCAAAGATCCTGTGCGCTTTGCTCCCTCTGTAATACTGTAAGAATAAAACCGCTAAGATCAGACTTTCACAGTGTGTTTCTGAGGGTTTGAAGTTCAGATTTGCCACACTGCCGCATGCTGCAAAGTGCTGACCATCCTGGGGAAACAAAACTGTCCAACCGGCAAGAATAGTGGGGTCAGAGCCAC
Source organism: Ara ararauna (assembly GCA_028858755.1). NCBI lineage: Eukaryota > Metazoa > Chordata > Aves > Psittaciformes > Psittacidae > Ara > Ara ararauna. Next base: position 15,621,006 of record CM054384.1, read on the forward strand.
AGCACGACCCGGACACAGACACACTGGTGCCCAGCACTGGGAGAGGGTTCATGGACCTGGGTCAGAAGCTATGCCTCCACTTGGGGACATGGGGCACAATATGAACCAGAGCCCCGGGATAAGGTATCTTCTTGGGAAAAAGCTGGGAGGCCCCTAAAGGAAACCATGGGACATGCTGGGAAAGAGGATTGCTCAAGGGGGAGGTTGAACTAGACATCACCAGTGGTCCCTCCTAACCAACACTTCTACCCTTTCTGTGGTCACCAGGGGCTTACTGGGGGCTCAGCAGCACTTTGTGGTTCTGTGTGTGAGAAACGGGGCTGGCCACAGCTCCAGGGCAGTATGTGTGTAGGCTTTTTGACAGTGAATGTGCTGGTGTCTGGAGCAGCTGGTCAGACACAAGCAGGCTGCATGAGTTTGGAATAAAGAAATCTATTTGAGAACCAGCTTCTGCTCCTTTCCCAGCCACAGGGCTTATTCCAAAGGGCCACTCATGGCTCCTTGCTGGAAACACAGAGTCCAGGATTTCCAGTGGATATTTTGAGCGTATTGAATTTCCGGGACTGTTTTATCAGCCGCCCCCGAGGCTGGGATTCAGCTGCCCTAATTTAGGCATCTGAGGAAAGTCTGAGTAAGTCTGCCTGGGATTTTCCCAGCCCAGCACCCTGGGAAGAGTCTGCCTGGGGAAAGGACACCTGGAAAACCTTCTCTAAGCCATGCTCTGGACTCATGTATCTCAGGTTGCAGGGCTCCCCACCATGAGGTCAGTGCCTAAAGGCCACACTACGCCTTTGTAGCCCCCCACTTTGCCTTTGGGTCTCCATCCAACCTTGCGCTCTGCGAAACAACTTCAGACTTTTGCTGGGTTGCTCAAGGCTGTGTCCAACCCAACTTTAACATCTCCAAGCCTGGAGATTTCACAATCTCCTTGGCCCACCTCTTCAGCCTGGGACTTAATTGAGATCTTTCCCATGCCACATGATGACAGACAGCTGGTATGCCTCACATAGCTGTGCACTGAGATAGGTGTCTCAGAAAGCAGGTCTGCTCATGGCAGCAGCAATTAGTTCCTCAGGCCCTGATAAGAGCAGAACTCAGATGCTTTGTAATGACCTAAAGCAGCTGCATGTGACCTAGGGCTGGAAGAAAGCTGGATCGCACATACAGTGATTGCAGAAGAGGTGTGGAACAGCCAAGCACAGCACTGCAGGCCAAAACAGAGAGGAGCAGGGAGCTGTAGCCCACAGCAATCCCAAACAGAGCTGCTTATCTCAAAATCATGTAGCTGAAAAAGCTGAATCACCAAGAGAATTTATCTGCTTCATTTCTACTGGGAAAAAAAACCAAAGGAGCAATCTGTCCATGTGCATGGCAAAAAGAGCAGCTGGGACATGACTTCTGTGAGTGGTGGTCCACAATGGGCCTTTCGGAGGGGCGCCGCATCCCTTGTGTAGGCAAGGAAAACATGAGCTCACAGGGAAGGGAAAACATGCAATCAGAAGGAATAACTGAATGTGAAGTCTTGTAAAATGTTGGAATTGTAAAGACTGTCGAAAAGAAAAAGATCTTTTAACAATGGTGTCGGTGATGAAACCCTTCAGTTGATTGCAAGCCCGGTGAGCGGGGACTTCCCCAAAGCACAGCAGATCCCAAAGACACCACGAGAGGGCAGCAGAGACAGAAGCTGAGCAGCACCCATAAGGCAGCGGCCTCCAGTGCTTCAGCCATCCAAATACGAAGCTGCCCTGGCGCACACGGCAGTGCTGAGGGTGCTGTCAGTGCCTTGCAGAGAGCCGATGTGGTGGAAAACCAGAATGTGCCAAAAAACCCCACCTTGCTGGGGCATAACGCAGCAAAAGAGATACAGACATCTTAAATGTAAACCCCGCATCACTGAGTCTTACAGGTGAGAGGCTTCATTGTTCCACATGGCACAGGATGGCGAGCTGATTGTGCGATAACGCAAGTGTTAACAGCGGCTGCCATCAACCAACTTCCAAGATACTGACAGCTTAAGCCAATGTAACCACTGCAAATTCATTTCAGGCCTGGTAACTTGAATGAGTTAAATGCAAGGAGGACTGTCACAAGAAGGGTGCTGTGTGAAGTCTGGAGTTTCAAGTCATGGTCAGCCCCTGCTCCTCTCTGTAGTGTTCCTGTTTGCTGCAACATAGCTTTTGGCACAACGTGACATGGACAGGACCAGCCCAGGCCAAGGGCAGGAGTGAAGGGCACTCCTAGGAGTGCGCGTCCCTGCTCCACAGCATGGTGCTGGGAGTGCTGTCGCCCAGCCCTGCTGCGGCTATTGCCAGCCCTATCCATCACCAGGGCAGGTTAGAGCTGTGTGTACGAGGTGAGCAGGCAGCCCAGCAGGATGGCTCTGGGAGCCCCGCAGTGCCCTGGAGGGATCATGTGTCTGCGCTCCACTGCAATCAGCAGAGCAGCATATCCAGACAGGCTCTGTAGCAGGGACATGTCAGGACTCAGTCCTGCATTCCCAGCCCTGCACAAGGCTTGTGGCTCCTGCTGGCAGCTGCCTTTTCTGCGGGGGGAGCCCCTTGCACCCCAGCTCTATTGCCCCAGTGGCCTCCACTCTCACCTGCAGTCGTTGGGCCAGAGCCTGTCTCACTGCTTCCTCTCCCAGGGCTCCCATTGTGCATACTCCAGAGCCTTCCCGATCCATGCTACAGCCCCAGCCCCTTCTCCTCATAGCATTCCTCCCCTCAACCTCTTTCTTTATCCAAGCCTCCTCAGGCCATCTCAGCCCCACCACCCTTCTACTCCACAGTCCTGTAGTCCTGCCACTGGGCACAGAGGCCTTTGCTCCAGTACACACCCCTGACAGTAAAATCTCTTGGCTTTCAAGCAAACAGCATCCAGACACGTACTGGGAGCAGCCCCCAGGACATTCTCACCATGCTCCCAGCCTGGAACAGTCCCTGGGGAGCAAGACAGATGCATGACCCCAAACCCAGGCCAGGGACCATTCTGGCAGCTTGTTGCTACAACTGGTACCCAGCAGCATCCCCAGGAGCTGCTTAATTAGCACCATAGATGCATCCTACGGGGCCAGGCACACTGGGAGATGCAGCACTCCGAAGATGCTCCTCCAAGGAGCCGTATTTCCCTGATCCTACAACATGACCACTTGATCCGCTGTGCAGAGTGGACACAGGACTCAGGAGTTCTGCTGAGGGAGCTGTAGAAGATGGTTCAGAACAGCTCCGTGACAGGTTTTTGACTCCTGGAGCCAGCACCGCTCCCCCTCACTGTGACACAAGGGCACGGATGCTGCTCCCTGAGGAGGCGTGCCAGGGAATCATAAACACAGCTGGTTTCACTGGGTGTGTTATTCACCCTCGGGCTCCCTCCGAGCTGGACTGAGGATGTCTCAGGAGCGTAATGGGGAAAAACATGCAATGTTTTCGTTGTTCCACTGCCTCCCCTAGATATTACCTGCTGCACTGCTCCATTGCACAACTGGCTGCCTGAAAAAAGGGGGAGCCTGAAAAGACTGCTGTAAGTAAGGCTTAGAATGAAGACAAAACTCAAAGGAAACAATAAGAAATCAATAAATCAATGAGCAGTCTAGTGAACACATACCAGGGTCTGCATGTTTCCTTGCCTCACAGCGGTAGAAAGCCACTCAGCAGAGCTAAAAGCCATGAAACTGGAATCTGGTTTGTGTTCACTCACATGGCAAGAAAAGAGTGAAAATTTCTATGGGAGACAGAAAGGTTGGTGATAAGGAGCAGGGGATTACACTGACACCCAGTGCTTCTGCTTCCTAGGGCACAGCCATGTTCCTCACTGCTCTTCAACAAGCCTTCAAAAAGTCCATCTCCTTTACACCCAGAGACTGTCGCGCTGTTCTGGTCTCACTAGGCTCAGGTTTTGGCTCTGTTTCCACCTGACGTATTGCAAATCTCCTCTGGAACAACCCTTCCCTGGTAACCAGCGGTTTCCTTCCTTTCCTTCCCCTGCTCAGGGGAGTTTCCCACTTGCCTTTGCTTCCCTCGGCTTGTCTGTGGCCATGTGTCTGCACAGCCGCAGGGAAGGGCCCATCTCCATTGGCATCGCTGTAAAAAGCAGGATCATCGAGTCACAGAATGGTTTAGGTTGGAAAAGACCTTTAGGATCATCGAGTCCAACCGTTCCCCAGCACTGCCAAGGCCGCCGCTAACCCATGGCACTGAGGGCCACATCTACGCCTCTGTTAAATCCCCGCAGGGTCGGTGGCTGCAGCACTGCCCTGAGCAGCCTGTCCCAGCGCCTGACAGCCAGCTGAAACCGTGTCAAGGCACGGGTGGGATAGGCCATTGCCATGCAGCTTCCGTGCGCCAGCCCAACACCACCCAGGGCCATCCCAGCTTTGGCTGGTGCCAGGGAGGGACTGGCTGGCAACACAGCAGGGATGGGACCCAGGGGGATATGAAGGCGTCCTGCGGGAGGCAGTGACTGAGGGGGTGGCCCAGGAACGTGGTGGTGACCTGGGGTGTATGGGGGAACGGTGGGACATGGCAGAGCCTAAGGTACATGAGGTAACCTGGGAACACGGCAGGGCCATGAGGTGCAGCAGGAGGACATGGGGACAGGGCACAGGTCTGAGGCATGTGGGGTCACCAGGGAGCACGGCGGGGCCATGAGGCACATGGGGACATGGTGGCACAGCCCTGAGGTACCTGTGGGGTTACAGGAACATGACTCAGCCCCCAATGCAGAGGGACACAGCGGAGCCCTGAGGCACATGGGGACACGGCACCACAGCCCCGAGGCACACGGGGAGCCCGGGGACACGGCACAGTCCTGAGGCACACAGGGACATGGCAGCCCAGCCCCGAGGCACATGGGGACATGGTGGCACAGCCCTGAGGCACACGGGGAGCCCGGGAGCATGGCGGTGCCCTGAGGCACACAGGGACACGGCAGCCCATCACTGAGGCACACGGGGAGCTTGGGGACACGGCACAGCCCTGAGGCACACAGGGACACGGCAGCCCATCACTGAGGCACACGGGGAGCCCGGGGACACGGCACAGCCCTGAGGCACACAGGGACATGGTGGCCCAGCCCTGAGGCACACGGGGAGCCCGGGGACACGGCACAGCCCTGAGGCACACAGGGACACGGCAGCCCATCACTGAGGCACACGGGGAGCCCGGGGACACGGCACAGCCCTGAGGCACACAGGGACACGGCAGCCCATCACTGAGGCACACGGGGAGCCCGGGGACACGGCACAGCCCTGAGGCACACAGGGACATGGTGGCCCAGCCCCGAGGCACACGGGGAGCTCGGGGACACGGCGGTGCCCTGGGGCATCCGCAGGGCACGGCGCTGAGCCCGGGCCGCGCTCCTGCCCTCCGCGCCGCGTTGCCATAGCGACGCCTCCCTCCGCGCCCCCGGAGCGCTGTCGCTTTAAGAGCGGCGAGGCCGCCGCCCCCGCCCCCGCCCCCGCCCGCCGGAAGGGGTCCGCGCTGCCGCTGCCGCCGCTGCCGCTGCCGCTCGGTCTCTCAGGTGAGCGCCGCGCCGCGCCCCGCGCGGTCCCACCCCGTCCGCCGCCGCCACCGGGGGAGGCGCTGCCCGGGGCGCCCGCCCCGCCCCGCCCGCCGGGTGCCCCCGGGCCGCGAGTGCGGGAGGAGCTCGGGGCCGGTCCGGGGGCGCCTGTCGGGTACCGCGGGGGAGCCGGGGGTGCCCGGTGGGCGCTGGGGACCCGAGCGGGGAGCGCTCTGCGGGGACCCTGCGGGCCGGGGCCGCTCGCGGATGAGGGGTCCCGCGGAACCCGCGCTGCGCTGGGCCGCGGCGGGTCGGGTGTGCTCGGTGTGTGTGTGTGTGCAGAGCCCGTGGACCTGTTGAACGCTGCTCGGCCTGTTAGGGCAGGCACCGCTGCGGGGACCGGTACCGGCGGTGCTGAATTCGTTGGGCCTTTCAGGGCTCCGGCACCGCTCCTGCCGGAGGGGTCTCTCCGCAGGTGGAGTCACGGCGGTGCCGGTCGTGCTTCCCGCTGTCCACCGACATCGCTGTCCCGTGCAGCGGGACACATGGCCCAGGCCCGTCCCGCAGCGAATGCACGGAACCGCCTTGTTCTTGTTCCCCGCAGCTGGGTGAGCTCTTGGCGTTGGAGCTGGCTGCCCAGGGCAGGGCTGGAGTCACCGTACCTGCAAGTGTTCACGCACCGCGTAGCCCAGGCCCTCAGGGCCATGGGTTAGTGGTGGCCGTGGCAGTGCTTGGGCTTGATCTTACAGGTCTTTTCCAACCTGGTTGATTCTGTGTTCTTTGTGATCCTACCAGCAGCTGCTCGGGCTGTGGAAGTAGGAGGAAGCAGGCAGGAGGCAGTAAACTTCACTGCTTACGGTGTTAGTTGTGCTCAGGTCCTGAGGTCTAGTTTTCCTCCAGCTTGAGGGTTAGACCTCGTGCTGGCTGGTGGTTTCATTTGTTTGGGAGTTTTCTCCCCTTTTATGAAAGAACGAGCCTTGATCTGTATATTCCTAATCAGATGTCTGTGGGAAAACTTTCCTTTTAAACTCGTATTTTGGCCTTTTCTGGTTGATACTGCTCCAATTTCTTGTTTGTTGGTGCTTTTCTTCCTTTTCCTCCTGGATGTGCTGGCTTTCTGTTTCTTTGGCTTGTCTGGCTTCTGAATGTTCTGTAGTTAAGGAGTGAGGGGATTGGGAAAGGATAAAATGCAAGAATCCAAGACTGTTTTGTGTCACCTCGTCTAGTGGAATCCTGAAGGCAAATGGGAGAGAAAAGAAAAAGCGATCAAGGAGAGCTCAGGGTGATTTGCTTTGTTTTAGGCAAAATGTTCTGAGGGACTGACTGAGAGTGTGTTTCGCTTAATTTCTCTTCTTTTGAGGTCGGAGGATAAACCAACACTTTGAAATACTCCAGTTTAAAATGCTCAGCTCTTCCTTTGCTCTTCAGTTGAGGAGAGTTCTTTGAAACAGAAGAAGCAGCAGCAGTTGTGTGTGCGTGCAGTGGTCTCACAGCTCTCCTATTAGCTGCTCCTGCCTTCTCCTTGCAGACCATACTGTTAGAGAGGCTTCAATAGCCATTTAACCTGCTGGTCTGGATAATGTGGCTGTGGAAAGCAGGAGGAGCTCTCAGCCGATTACCCACTCTGCCACCTGGGACTTGCTCTGCTGCAGGCTCTGGCCTCTGGTGTATAATTGAGGAAAGTAGTTGTATTTTAAAAAGACTGAAATCTATTAGCCAGGTGTGTGCTGTCCCCTGGGCAGATGTCAGGGTGTGTGAGCTTGCTTTTGCTGTTGGCAAGCGAGTTGTGGTCTTTTGATGGTCAAAGTTGCTGCTACTAGTTGCTTGATGCTGAAGACTGAAGCATCTTCAGCTTTTGGGAGTGAGACCCTTTGGTGTTCTGTCCTTTTCCACCCCATGAGAATCACCCAGCTGATCTGCTTCCTCCCCCAGAGCTGCCTCCTTACCTTTCCCAGGAGCTTTCATCTTCCGCATTCAATTTCCTCTCCAGGAAGACTTTATTTGTTGCATCTTTCCTGCGTTTGGTTTTTGTGTGCAGTGACAAGCCTGGCCATGGGCAGCGCAGGTCTGTGGTGAAGGACAGAGAGCCAAGAGCAACTAGAACTGGGTGTAATTGAAAGTTGTCAACTTTGCAGGGAAGGAGGACAGCATGTGGCTGTCTTGTTGAGGCTTGAGGTAGCTCCTTGAGTAACACTGAGTGGAGATTTGGGTCTTTTAGTTCTAAATAGTCATTGAGGAGGAGGCATCCGAAAACTCCCCAGGGTTTGGCCACTTGGGAAGCTCTCTGGGCTGGAGCCCAATGGTGCAATGGCAGCAAGACTCTGGGTGGCTTTTCTTCTACTTGCTGCTACAGTTCTGCATCATCCGATCTGGGTACTTGGCTGCTGTTCTTCTGAAGGTGTCCATCCTGGGTGACTTCAAACAGGTGAAATGGTCAGGAACCGGTGCCTTGGAGTGCTCTGCTTGGGTTTCCTGCCCCTCCTTCCTTTGGAGGTGGCTGTTCCCAGGGGAGTTTGGCTGCAGTGGAGATCTGTGCCTGGGAGAGACCAGCAGTGTCCGCTGAGAAGGCTTTTGGGTAACAGAGGGATGGGCTAGCGCCCTGCTGAGTGGGAGGCCAGGCAAAGAGCTGTGTGCCCACCCTGGTTGGTGGTATGGGACAGCCCTGGGCATCTGGCAAGAGAGGAATTTGAGAGGGAGGTGAGTCCAACAGGGAGCAAATACCCACCCCAGTGGTAAACAGCACCAGCTGGGAGTACTGCTTCTGCCTGCATGCCCTGGCAGGATCAGCTTTAGGTAGTTTCGTGATAAGCCTGGGGGTGAAATTCATCGTTTCATTCCCCAAACGTCCTGCTGTCCCCTTGGGCCCTTTGTATCTGCTGGTGTTTGCCAGACGTTGCCTGAGCTGTTCTTACACTGCAGCTGTTTCTGCAGGTTCCCAGTTCCTGCACAGTTGTTCTTACTCTGTTTATTTTAGTGCTGATAAACTGATTTTTTAAGAAGAGTTGGAACTTGAGCTGGAAAGTCTCCTTTTGCTGCTCCCTCCTCATGATTTGGTTGAGAAGCTACACCATTAGGAGGTGGCAGCTGAGCCCTGCAATATTGTTCCTCCCTTTATGCTTTGCATTTTCTGAGCTGTGGTTTCCCAGGGATTTGGGGGCTGTTGCTGTGTACTTTGTTTTTAGCAGTTGATATGTGTTCGGGGGGTGTCTGCTCTTAATCCAGTAAAACTAGGAACTTGGCTTGGGAGTAAAAACCTTAAAGGAGACTTTTTTTTCTTTTCTTGTAATGTGTTATTTAGCCTGAACATTTGCAGTCAAACAGAGCTATGTGTTTCTTAAAGACACAGAGAGCAAAGAGCTGCTTTGAGGCATCACCTCAAATTACTGTGAGCTGCAGTCATATATGGAGCTAGAGGGTGCCACCAAAACAGTTCCACCATGACTCTGTCGTTCTGCGTTTTATGGGCAAAGCCCTTCATGATTCTCATAGTTCAAGAACTACGGGTTGAGGTGTGGTGTTTTTTAAAAGTAGTACATAGCTTTAGTAAATATACAAATCGAGGGAGAACCCAGTGTGGTTAACATGATCCTCTGCTCCCTTGGTGATCAGTGCCTTTCCATGCTGATCATAGAATGATTTGTGTCGGAAGGGACCTTAATGCTCATCCAGTTGCAGCCCTCTGCCATGGGCAGGGACACCTTCCACTAGAGCAGCTTGCTCCAAGCCTGTTTCCTAAGTTACTTTTGCAAGTTGAACTGAAAATGGGTGCTGGAAGTGGTGAATAATCCCTTCACTTGGAATAGTCCATGGCTGGGAAGAGCCAAGGGTTCAATCCTCCCCGTCTCTTTTGCTAGAGGCAGGCTAGAGTTTTTGTCTTCCCGCTGTGCTGTGTGTTGAATGTTAAACAGTGATTTCTATGCAAGAATTTTAAGGGAAGCCTTTCACAGTATTTGAATGACCAACTAGGGGCAGCTGAGAAAAGGTTGCCTGGGAGATGCTGTTGAGAGCAGCTAGTGCAGGGTGCTGCAGCTTGTGTGGGGGAAAGGGAAGGCAGGCAGGATCATGATCTGATCTTTCTTTTTGGGGTGCAAGAGTGGTGGTACCCCTTCTGAATGCTCAGGGGATGTGAATGTGACTGAATTTGCAGGCACAAGAGTGGTGCTGCTTGTTCTACTCATCACAGTACTCCTAAAGGAGCAAGGTGCGGCTGGCCCTGCAGAGAACAACAGTGTTGTCTGGGTATTAAATACTGCGCTTCATTTCCTGCACCCTCTGCAGCACTCACTCTTCCCCATGGTTTTCACCAGGAAGGAAAAGGTGTTGCTTTGTGGGGAGGTAGCACAGGGAGGCTTCTGGATGCTCCTGCAGCATCACCAGAAACTCGGGTAAAATCCTGTGACATCCCTTTAAGCAATCTCAGGGTAAAGCTGGCTTTTAAAGGAGCTTATTGTTCCCTTACTTCTCTTCAGAGCTCCTGTTGTACTGGTTATTTCTCTGTTCGGGTGCAAATAGGGTTCAAGTGATAGTTATGGGGAAATGCTGAAATACATCTCCAGACATGAAGAAAATACTCTTACACATGCAGGTCCCCACTGCTGTGTGTTTAAGGGATTGCTTTTCCGGCTGCTCCTCAGCTTTTACAGCTCTGAGTTTGTTCTTGCACTTCTTCCAGCGCCTGCTTAAAATGAGTTTGTGTGAAAATGTGAGTGCTTTGAGGCTGTGGGGAATGAAAACGTGATGCTCCAGTTAGGTGCTGGCAATGTGTCCTGCTGCCTGGAGCTGTGTGGGAAGAGAAATGGCTTCTTGGTTGTGTGACCCCAATGGGGAGAAGAGCAGCTGGGGTTTAACAAACTGCTTAAAATTTATATAGGCCCCCAAAGTCTCCGGAGACATCTCTCCTTTCCTAGAAGCTTCCTTTAACAAGCTGATTTCTCAGGCTGATTGCTTGCAGATGAGATCATGCAGTGTGTTTTGCAGGGAAAGAATCTCAACTTAGACTGGCGAGCCAGAAAGCTTTAACACGCAAGTCACATGCCCGGTGTCCTCATGGCACATACAGAACACTAGAGACTGCAAAAGCGTCTGTCTGTGGAGCAGCTTTTGTTCCAACGTGAGCTTTCTGGATGTAAAGAATATCAAGGGATGCTCTCAAGTGCTGGGTCCTGTTGCTTGGACAGCAACAGGAGATAGCAAGGAAGTATTTCATCTTTCCTTAGCTCTATTTCTCTCTTTAGTGTGTGTGGTATTGGGATAAGCCCAGGCGAGGGAAGGCTCTCATCTTAATTCCACAGGCGTTTTTCTGCTGGCTTCAGCAAAGGAATTTATGTAGAGTTGATGATATTTTTTTTCTGTTGATACATAAGAGCATTCAGAGCAGGGAGGACTTGATGTTAATGTTCTGCTGCGGAGGATCCCACCCGTCTCTGATCCCTCTCACTGCTGTTTTCCATTTCTCTTGATGGCACCTGGGTTCGGATGTCCTTAATGGAAAGGCCTCTCCTTCCAAAGTAAGTACAGCCATCATTTAGGAGCGCTGAAAATGAAGCAGAGCTGTTCTAAGGTGATGCTGGGTGGTACTGCCAGCACTGTGAGCTAAAAACTTCTGCTGCCAGTAGTTTGAAAGTACAACCCGTTCTCACAAGCCAGGTAAGAGGCACCTTCCTGATGCCAGGAGCTCCTTGTGCCTAAAATTACTTCTTCCAAATCAAGAAGGTGTTAGTTATGCAAAAATAAATTGGGGGAGGAGGGACTTTTACTAATATTGATTATGGAAATAAGAGCCACTTGTTCCCAAGCCCTCTTTAAAAAACTAAAAATAGAAATTGGAGTCAGACCGGGCAGGGAGAACTTGAAATCCACTGACCTTTTATGCAACTTAGAGACAGGAACAGATAAAGCAAAGATGTGTTAAAACCTCCTGCCACTGCACAGCAGTGTTCTGCTTGTAGCAGAGCCTCATTCTGTGAGCTTGCTTTCTGAAACCAATAGTTGAAAGCAAATCTTACAGGTGAGCACAGACTTGGTGGTATTTCTTTTTCTGGTTGCTAAAGCATTTCTTTATATATCTCAGTAAAGCAATCTTCATGTTTTACAGAAGCTCTTTACAATTAATAACTTCATGCAGGTGTTTTGTAGATGTGGAAAGTCAAGCACACTTAAGTGGAGAAGACTTACCTGAGCCTCATCAAACTTCAAGCTGATAAGAGGGGAGACTGAGATGAGCTCTTAGGCAGAAGCTGTTCCCTGTGAGGGTGCTGAGGCGCTGGCACAGGGTGCCCAGAGAAGCTGTGGCTGCCCCATCCCTGGCAGTGTTGAAGGCCAGGTTGGACACAGGGGCTTGGAGCAAGCTGCTCTAGTGGAAGGTGCCCCTGCCCGTGGCAGGAGGTTAGAAGTGGATGAGCTTTAAGGTCCCTGCCAACAGAAACCAGTCTGTAGTTCTGTCAGGCCTGTATCCTTTTTAGTGTATAATACAATGCAAGTTAAAATACCTACTTTCTATATTGTGTTATTTTATCCCCTAGATAGTTGTGAAGTAAGTTGCTTTTGTTGCATGCCTTTACTCACTGGCTAGTAATTCCAGGATCCTTGTTTTAATGAAAGGGGCTGGTAAAATACTCGCTGCTCTGATGGATTGCAGTCAAGTGGTATATTTTTTGTAGCAGCTCAGTCATCTCATTCTACTCCTGGATGAGATCCTGCTGGGTCTTGTCATGGGCTGTGTGTCCACCTGGAGATGGGCTGATGTGCTTCAAGGCCACTGGCTGGGTCGAGCAGTGTGTACACATGGGAGGTGATGATCTGTACTCTGAAGAGCGCTGCCTAAACCTTGTTTTGTCCGTGAAGCTTCAAGTATAGAGCTGCCCCAGCCCACTCAGAACTAATGCTTGCAGAATGCATGACCAAGGAATTAAACTGGTGGAGCTGTTCCAAAATTTGGATGTGGGGCCTGTCCTCTCCTAATGCAGCAGCTCTCTGGGTGTTTGCTTGAAAGGGCGCCCAGCATGGATGATGCTCTCCTGACCTGATTTGACTTCACTTTCTTGATGCTTGGGTACTGTGCCCAGATCTGTCTGTGAGGCTCTGCAGTGCAGAGCTCTGGTGCCTGATGAACCTGAAACAAGTCAGCTCCTGTCAGGAGATGATAGGAGATGATCAGCTCATACATGCCGTGGGGGATGGAAGGGAGGGCAGAGCACAAGAGGGACAGACAAACAGAGTAAACAGTTGTGTTTCTTCCCCAGCACTGTCCTATGTCCTGAGTCTGCCAGCTGCAGTTTGGAGGCCAGAAGAATAGGGTGGGGTATTTTCTTCCAACCAGATGAATTTCTGCAGTGAAAATGAGAAGTGAAGTTTAGTTTCTCTGGGAATAACATTTAAGGTGTAAAAACATCCCACCCATCAGTAATGAAGAGCTGCTGAAGACTGAGCAATCACAGAGACAGAGCCTGCAGAGCACATGGTGCTTGCAGCTTTGTACTTGAAGGATGAGAATTCAGTTCTGGGCCCCTCACTGCGAGAGAGAATTGAGGTGTTGGAGAGGGGCCAGAGAAGGGCAACAGAGCTGGTGAAGGGTCTGGAGCACAGTGTGATGGGGAAGGGCTGAGGGACCTGGGGGGTTCAGATGGAGAAGAGAAGGCTCAGGGGGGACCTGATCGCTCCCTACAACTGCCTGAGAGGAGGATGGAGCCAGGAGAGGGCTGGGCTCTGCTCCCAAGGAACAAGGGATGGGACAAGAGGAACCGGCCTCAAGCTGCACCAGGGCAGGTTTAGATGGAGCTGAGGAACAATTCCTTCCCCAAAGGGTGCTCAGCATTGGAAGAGGCTGCCCAGGGCAGGGCTGGAGTCACCGTCCCTACAAGTGTTCCCACACCGTGAAGATGAGGCCTCAGTGCCATGGGTTAGTGATGGCCTTGGCAGTGCTGGGGAACGGTTGGACTGGATGAGCTTAAAGGGCTTCTCCAACCTGGTTGATTCTATGATTCTGTGAATCTGGGCATGTGTTTGTTGCATGTATACTTTGGTAGTGGCATCAGTCTTCACGTTGCCTTCTTGCAGAGAGCTAAACTAGCCAAGAGTCAGGCTTTGTTGTCCATATGTATCACTGCTCTTATTTCATTTGTGCTTCTTTGTTTCTGCCTGTCCAAAGGTAAAGTACAAACAGTAATACGCGGTAGCAGGAATAGCTGGAGTACTGCAATTCACCCATACGAAAATCAGCCTATAATGGGTGCTTTTCACTAAGCTCAGACAGTTTCTGCTGTTCCTGACAAACTCTCACATCTTCATGCTGGGTAATGTGATCTTCCAGGGATGTTTATCTGCCAGTTCTGTGTTTCTAGTGGAGCTGAGCTGGGGCTGCTTGTGAGAACACATGCAGTGTGAGCCTGCAACACCATGTTGTTGTTTGGGGTGAGGTGTTGGCCGTGTGCACTGTGATTCAGCAGAGCTAGCTATGCTGTGAGCTCCCTCCTTGTTACCCTGGACAAGGGTCTCAATGCTGCAAATTCCTTTCATGGGCTCTGTTTTTAAGTGCATGTGTTTTGCATTTGCCATGGGCATTATTCGAACAGCCCAACTTCCCAAAGGGTCCTTCCCTTTTCCATCAGTTTGTCTCCATCCATCTACATGTGTAGTTAGCAGCAGTCTTGTGTTTTCTTCCATGTTTTGGGACAAGCTGAATGGGGCTTTACAAGTGCCATGGGCTGAGTTGGGAGAAACAGCACTGGTGGCAGTTTCTCTGGTGGCCCAAGACTCTCTTCAATCTCAGTGCCTGCTTCTGCTTCCCCATCACCCTCTAGACAGAGCAGCTCATGTAGACAACATGCTGCCTTCATCCTGAGGACTGAACCCACCAGGGATTAGATGTGGTTCAGTCTGCTACAGCATTTTCTGGCCTCCTCCCAGCACTGGAAGGACACCAAATAGCAGCAGTGCCTCTGAGGCCTCCCTAGAGTAAAGACTTAGAGTGGGAAATGATTTCTCGTTGCTTCTAATATCAAGAGAGCTATTGGCTGTCTTGCTTTTTACCTGTGTTCTTGGAATTGTTGGAAGCTTTTGTGTTTGAATGCACAGCTGTAGTTAAATGCCAAGAAGAAACTGCTTATGGTGGATGTTAATTTGTGCAAGGACAGTGTGATGCAGTGCGCTGCTCCTGTTTGAGACCTGTGTAATATATGAAGGTACAGAGGCTGGTACTCCAGTATCCCTGACCATACAGACACTGATTGTGTCAGTGCTGACATCTTTAACCAAGCTTTTGATAGAATCCAGAAAGATTTCTTCAGGGAAGCTCAATGTGAGTCTTTTATAAAACTTTTGGCAATAATTATTCTGCCTCTTCTCATTTGCTGCCACAGATGATAGAAATACTGGTTGGAAAGGACGTGTGGAGGTCTTCAGCCTGACCTCCTGCTTGAAGTGGGACTGCCTCCAGCCTGGGATCACCTCAGCTGTGGCTTTGTCTGGCCATCTCTTGAAAGGATCCAGGGATGGAGCAGTGTGCCGTGTCAGATCAGCTTGTGATTGCTTTGCTTGAGAGTTGTACCTAGTGAGCCACCTTCAAGTGTGGGTTATGCATTTAGCTTTGAATTACCTCATCCTCCAGGTTTAAAAACATTTAAGTGAACTGTTAGGAAATGTCCCAGTAGGGATAATAACGTAACATGTAATGTATCTGAATCTTTCTGTCTTTTCCATGCTAGGATGGGAAATATGAGCAGACCCAAAGTGCTGTTTCTGCAGCAAAGACCCTGCTAGGTGGTTTTCTCATGTTTGCACAGTGTGTTACAGTGAAGCAGTGCTTGTAGAACATGTCCCGTTGTTGAAATGAGCACATGGGTGTTTTCTCCTCAGTATTAGCCGTGTGTTTTGCCCAGCCAGAGCTGGGTTTGTCTGGAGGCACAGGATGAGATCTGTGAGCATCCTTCGCCCTGAGGCTGAGTGTGGGCTGGGGCGGAGCAGCTCTGCGCCCAGGCTAAGGCCACACATGCTCAAAGAATGCCCCTCCTCAGTCCCTTGCAATGGGAGGAGAAGGTTTTCCCCAGGGTCTGCTGCAGTCCTTTCAGAAGGAACACCAGCTCATGAGATGAGTGTGCCTGTTGGAGCGCACATCGGAGTTGCCCTGTGTGGCCCTGAGTATTACTGGGAGCACAACAGCCCTCTGCATCTGAGAAGTAAGCTTGGATTTGGCAATGCCACAAGCTTCTGGACGCAGTGGGTGTCCATGAATGGCACGTAGTCAGGCCAGAGCAGAGGCCTGCTGCTGTGTCTGGGCTGGGCTGGATTTCTTCAGACAGAACTGTGGATTGCAACACCCTTATGCTTTCTGAGGCCAGGAGGCCTTGCTTGGAAGGGAAATGGCTGAGATGGAAGGAGCTGCTGAGGAGGTGGAAGCTTCCCTAGCCAAGGCCTTGTTGCTGGATTCCAGTCTGGCTGTATCGCTGCACTCTGCATCCCCTCATGTAATGGGGAGAAAATGTGCATCCTTCACTGGCACTGAGAATGAGGGCTCCTGTGGGCTCGTTAGGATCTTGCTTGGCACTGCCTTCTGCTCTGGAGATTCCCATTGTATTCCTCTTAGTGTCCACTGTGCCAGATGAGTCTGGTGGTGCAGAGCCAGCAGCAGTGCCCTTGGGTGGGTTACAAATTCCCTGTGCCATTCAGTATCCTGCCTGTCTGAACTGTGCATCTGAGAGCATCCTCCTGCCTTTGTTTCCATACCAGAGCCAGCAACAAGGCTGGGAGCATGGGCTTCTGCAGGCCTCTGGTCACCTGGAGGCGATGGTCCCTGCTGAGGAATGGCAGAAATGTGATGACCACTGTTGTCAGCTGCTTGCTGCATGCTTTGACCAAAGTGCAGAGGGCAGGTTTGGGGTTGTGTGGCCGGAGGGTCCTGGAGCAGCAGCTGTGCAGAGGCAGGGGTGGCATCTAGAGGCTGACTTGGGCTGACAGCTCTTGTTTTACCACCAGCTCTTCCATGCACCAGGTATTTCTGCAGGGTCAGTGTGTGTGATGCAGGCAGAGGGGCTGTAGCAGCATCGCTGCCATAGCTGAGCTCTGCTCTGGTTCGGTTGATCTGGTGTCCCTTGCTGGGAAAATCAAACTGTTGGTGCCCAGTCTCTCCCTTTGCACATGCTGTTCCTCCTTGCTGAAGCCTGCAGCCAGTGCCTATGGCTTGCTTTGGCTTTCCGCTCATATTCTCCATGTCTCTGGAATAAAATCTCTGGTGAAGGAAGCTGAATAGCTCTTCTCTGAGTTGGGTTTGGAATTAATACTCAGACACTGGTCTTTGCAGGTCCCCACAGCTTGCAGTGTTTGAGGTGACATATAGCAGCACAGGTTCATCTGGGAAGCTTCTGGGAGAGAGGAGCACACCTGGGGAAGTATCACTGTGGGTGAGATAGCAGCGCTTTGACCCACCAGGCCTGGGACCTGTGCAGCTGTGCTTGTCAGAGCTCTCCTTATGCTGCCTTCCTTGCTCCAAACCTCTTCTAGGGATGGAGGGCAGAAGGAGCTGGGCTGCTGCGGTGCCGGGGGAGGAACATGTCAATGACGATGCTCAGGACACTGGATGCTATCTAGTGCTTCAAGAAGGTCAGCTTTGAAAGAGGCCCTGTGCCTGCTGAACGTACCAACTGCTTACAGGGGTTAGATGTCAGGAGCCCAGAGCAAGGGATTTCTAGCTCATGGGAGTGGAGTTCTCATCTGCAGCGCTTGCTGTTGCAGACACCAGAGAGTACTTGGCTCATGGTGCAGACAAGAGCAAGGCAGAGAGGCTGGAGATATCCTGCTTGGGCTGGTCCCAGTGTCCAGGGACAGGGAGGGATGTCTGCAGATAATGGTTTCTCTGCCCCTTTCTCACACTTGTGTCAGCAAACATGGCCAGGGAGAGTGTTTACAAGTGTGTCCTTGCTGAGTGCTGCTCTGTGCCAGGAGTTCACTCCTCAGCTGGAAGATGTGTTCACTGGGGCTTTGTCATTACAACAGCTAAAGCTAAACTGATCTCGCTCCACTTGTTCTGACCTGGGGGTATATGTACCACTTGCCTTCCCTCTACTCTCATCCCCATCTTTGAGGCAGCCCATAATGGAGCAGCTGAGCTGTTTAAAAGACAGGGCAAATAGGAGGCTGCTGCTGTTTGGGTCTTCCCTGGTAGTATTTAAAGCCCTGAGTTGTTCTTCCATTGCCATCTCCCCAGCCATTTGCATCCCTGATTAGGGAGCTGTGGTGGCAAAGCAGTGCTGAGGCCTCTCCTGCTCCCATGTCCTGGCCAGGACAGGGTATCACTGAGCAGCTACAGTGCACCCAGAAACAAGCAGCTTGGCTCAGCTGCAGAGCTGTATCTGTTGGGGGCATGAGGATTTAGTGTCCCATGGCTGGACCAGAGGCTGTGCTTGTTCTGGTGATGCAGGAAGTTGCTGAGGGGTAGAGGAGGCACCATACACCATGGTATTTGCCCTCTTGAGGACTTCCCTCTCTCTTCAGAGGAAAGGCTTCCTTGGCGTGGGGTTGGAGGTGTGTGGTGGAAGGTGAATGTCCCTTGTGTCCTGTTGTGTCTTACATAGCTTGGGAGGGGGTTGTCCCACATCGGGTGTCCATATATGTCACCACATGCTCTATCTTGTCATCTCTGAGCCTTCTGTTACCCTGCAGAATAGCTCTAGTCAGCACCTTGTATGGAAGGGTGGTTGGTCGGTAGTTCTCGGAGGACGTCACATCCCATACTAGCCCTCCCCTACTAGCCATGCCAAGCTCTTCCCTGCTTCCCTCTTCTCCCACTTTCATGGCTGGAGGTGGCTTTCTTTGCAGTGGAAGGACGACACAAGCAGCGCTGGGCTGAGCAGATGTTTCAGCTGGGGTAGGGTGGAGTGACCATGTTCTCACACTTGGGGTAAGGACAGGAGAGGGCTGTGAGGTGTAAACAAAGCACTTTCCGAGCAGGCTTCTCTGTTGTCTCACAAGTTCATGGACAAGTGAAGGCGGGAGCTGTCACCCCCGCTCGTTGAAGGAATAAAGAGCTTGAACGTTGTACAGGTCCAGCCTCCTTCATGGGACTGTCCTGTGCTCTTCAACTCCCTTGTCCCTGCATAGCCAAAGGCTGCTCAGGTGATGTCCTTGTCTTACTGACGTGAGACACTGGTGCTTACTGAGATCCCTGGGCCCAGCTGGGATGAAGGCAGGTAGAGGTCCTGCTATAGCTGTGCTAGGCAGGCGACTGGAAGGAAAGGAGCTTAAGGACTGTGCTGAAGGACAGGGTGCCTGGTGGTGGTGTGCTGCTGCTGCAGGAGAGGCCTGGCAAGAAAAGCTTTTAGGTGCTATTCTAATCAGTGTTTTCCTTACTCACACTTGGACATGGTTCAGTTGATACGTTGGAGGGAAGGAATGCCATCCAGAGGGACCTTGACACGCTTGTGAGGTGGGCTGATGCCAACCTGATGAAGTTTAGCCATGACAAGTGCAAGGTCCTACACCTGGGTCGGAGCAATCCCAGGCACAGCTACAGGTTGGGCAGGGAAGAGATTCAGAGCAGCCCTGCACAGAAGGACTTGGGGGTGTTGGTCGATGAGAAGATGAACATGAGCCAACAGTGTGCACTCACAGCCCAGAAAGCCAACCGTATCCTGGGCTGCATCAAAAGGAGCGTGACCAGCAGGTCAAGGGAGGTGATCCTGCCCCTCTACTCTGCTCTCCTGAGACCTCACTTGGAGTATTGTGTGCAGTTCTGGTGTCCTCAACATAAAAAGGACATGGAACTGTTGGAACAAGTCCAGAGGAGGCCACAAGGATGATCAGGGGACTGGAGCACTTCCCATATGAAGACAGGCTGAGAAAGTTGGGGCTGTTCAGCCTGGAGAAGAGAAGGCTGCGTGGAGACCTCATAGCAGCCTTCCAGTATCTGAAGGGGGCTTATAGGGATGCTGGGGAGGGACTCTTCATGAGGGACTGTAGTGAGAGAACAAGGGGTAACGGGTTCAAACTTAAACAGGGGAAGTTTAGACTGGATATGAGGAAGAAGTTCTTTGCTGTAAGGGTGGTGAGGCACTGGAATGGGTTGCCCAGGGAAGTTGTGAATGCTGCATCCCTGGTGGTGTTCAAGGCCAGGTTGGACATAGCCTTGGGTGGCATGGTTTAGTGTGAGGTGTCCCTGCCCCTGGCAGGGGGGTTGGAACTTGATGATCTTCAGGTCCTTTCCAACCCTAACTGTTCTATGATTCTATGACATGTATTCCTGCCTCGTCAGTGGTAACTGCGGTGTTTCTCTGGCCACAAGTCACAGGTCTGGTGTTGACATTCATTTCTACAATGGGATTATGGAGCTTTTCCTTTGCGAGAACCTTTTGCTCAGGTGTCCTGCTCAGGTGGTCAAGGCCATCTGTCTGTCTTCAGCTGTTTGTCTAGTTGCCTTCACCTTGGCATCAGTGTTTGCTCACTTATTTCTCCAGTGGCTCTGGGACAGCAGAAGGCAATTTCCCGATGTCAGTGTGATCAGCTGCCCAGTGCTTCAGCCCCGATTTTGTATTTCTACTTAGCAGGTTATTTTCAAGCAGTGGAAGAAAAAAACCCTGCTTTTAAGCCCAATGAAACACTCTGTAGGCATTGTTATCTATTTTGGGAGACCACCTCTTACCTCTTCCTAGAATGTTTTTGCAATACTTTGGGGATACGCGATCCTGTGTAGATGCCTTAAACAGCCAAATTGTCCTCCACTGGCATAAACAAGCTTTTGTGTCTAAATTTGTCTATGGAATTTGGTCTCAGTTAATTGGACTGATCTTTTCAAAGCCAAACACAATCTGTTGGAGGAACTCGAACAGTGCCAGCCCTGCCTGGGCTGGTTCTGCCCCCTCGCTGTGCGGAAACCTGCTCATGCTGCGGAAGGCTGTTCTGTGCAAGACCAAAACAGGGTCTGTTGATGTTATTCCGAATCCTTTGAGGAGCTGACTTACTGGTCACATGTGCTGCTATGAGGTCATTAGGAAGTCTCTCAAATACACAGTTTGAGAAGCGATGATGCTATGGCAGAAATATGCTCCCTTTGCGATGTGAGATGTAAAACTCTGTCTGAAGTGCTGTAGTTTGTAATGGCTCAGAGTGGGATCTGTTATTGTGCATATTTGGGCTCATTCCAGTGAACAAAAATGAGTGTTTTTGCTTTATCCCAGATTGATTAGTGAGTACAGCCTGGATCAGGTTACTTTGCAGAGGGCATCCAGCAGAGAGCCTGTTGCTGTGCTCAAGCGCTGAAGGCAACAGTGAGCAAACTGCAAGGTCAGCAGTTTCTAGCAGCGCTTTGTGCCTCTGCTGCACCATCCTTCCCCAGGGAAAGGAGCTCCTCAGATCTGTTTGAGTTGGGTCATTGCTCTCTCCAGTGCCACGGGGGCTCTTTGTCACCCAGGAGCCTTCTCCAGGCCCTTGATGTCATTTCTGTGATGTGCATCTGCTTTGATGCTTTTGTTGATGTTCCCAGCGGACAGGTCAGAAAAGTACTTATCATAGAATCGCAGCCTGATTGGTGTTGGAAGGGACCTTAAAGCTCCTCCATTTCCAACCCCTGCCATGGGCAGGGACACCTTCCACTAGAGCAGCTTGCTCCAAGCCCCTGTGTCCAACGTGGCCTTGAACACTGCCAGGGATGGGGCAGCCACAGCTTCTCTGGGCACCCTGTGCCAGCGCCTCAGCACCCTCACAGGAAAGAGCTTCTGCCTAAGAGCTCATCTCAGTCTCCCCTCTGGCAGGTTAAAGCCATTCCCCTTGGCCTGTCCCTATAGGCCCTTGTCCAAAGCCCCTCTCCATTTCAGTGCCTCCTGTGGCTCACTCTGCTGCAGTCCTGCTTGTCCTGCCAGCCTGGAGCCTCAGCAGTGTCACCTGCCCATGGGGTTCCCACTGTTACCCTTGGTGATTCATCCCCCAGGTGCCACATTCTGGTTGAGTTTTGTATTTTCCCCTCTATTTCTGTATTTTTAAGTGAAAAGTGATGTCACGCAGCTGAGGAAAGCAATAGGGTGATGGATCTGTTGTGATAGACGTGCATTGAGCCCTGGTGTTTCTTCTGCACTCTTCCACGAAAGACTCTGGAAGCAGAAGTCCAAGTGTCTGAGAAGTGCCTCTGCTCCTTGCAATAACCCCATCGGCTGGATTTGCTTAATAAATGACTAGAGCTGTCTTTGCTTTTTACTTCTCCCTCCTGGACACGGCCGCCAAGCGCACGGTGCCGCGGTGTTCCCGCCGGGATTCTCCCTGCGAGCGCAGGCAGTCGTGTTAAACCAGAAGGTGAAGCCGGCCGGGCCGCGCTCGCCCCTGGGACTACACGGGCCCTGCTTCCTGAGCAGGAGAGCTGCTTTCTGTTGTGGTTTCACTAAATGAATTCAAAGCTTGGCCTTTCTCCAGGCGCAGTCCGGGCCGGGTGCCAGCGGAGCAGCCCCGAGGGAGAGCACTGGAGCAAGGAGGGGCCAACAGCAGGGAAGAGCCGAGGAATCCAAGCAGGCAGATTTGCCTAGCAAACAGCTCTGTTTCCATCTGCCGGGTCAGGAGTTGCTATAGGAACTGGGATGATAGAGGCAGGGCCATCTCCTGGGCCTGTGTGTGCAGAGGGAGGGAGGAGGGAGGAGTTACTCAAGTTTGAACATATCATGTGTGCGGGTGGAAAGTTGCAAGGAATGTCGAAACTACAGCCTGGCTCAACCTATGGAGCTCACCAGAGACATGGCAGTTGTTCCCTGTGCTCGGCAGGCCCCGGGCAAGGCAGGTAGGGTCCTTCCAGCTTAACTCTGCTCTCCTCCTCGCGTGCTTCTGATGTTGGATAACGCACAAACCTTTGGAGACTGGCTGGAAGTGGAGGGGGTCTGTAGAGGTGGCAGTGCCGGGATGTGGAGGCTCTTCTCCCTGGGCTGGCAGGAGACGGTGGCTCTTTGCACCCTGTTTTTCCTCCTGCAGCTGCCGGAGGGTTCACAGATTGTGGATATTCCCATGTTTCATGCCGTGGGACCTGGGATCCTTTGTGGGGTGGGCATGTGAAGCTGGGTGATGTGTTCTCCTGGGCAGGAGTGGTTTGTGAGGCTGTGGCTCTCCGGGAAAGCCCATGGTGCTTGGGCTCAAATCAAACACGTTGTGCTGGGATGTTTCAGGGCTAAGGGGGAGTCAGATGCCCAAAGCTGGGGCTGGCAGGGTGTCGCCTGTGATGGTGGGACAGTGAAGGGGCACGTTCCTGTCCCTGGAGCCCCTGTGCGTGTTCCACGGCTGTATTGCATCTCACCTCTCGGGCAGATGCAGACCTCCCTGTCCCCACCTCCTGCAGTTTTTGTCACTGTCAAACTTCCTTGCACTCGCATTTACCCTGAACCACAGGTGTATGGATGTGCAGGAAGCTGCTTCTGAGAGCCCTTGTTAGGGTTAACTGTGTAGCAGCCCCTCCAGATAAAATCTGATGAATTCCCCAGTAACCCCTTTTTTTTCAGGTGCTGTAAGCACGTATTTATGGAGTAGGTTTGGCTGAAATTTCACCTGCCCTTTTTGTGTCACAGAGGATAAGCTCTGCTACAGAAAGAATAATAAAGCAAAGGTGGGGAGTTGCTTCCCTCCCTGAGAAGCTGCATGATAAGCTGCCGAGAGCTGAAATGTGATTTCTGTGCACAGAGCAAAGCTTGCCAAACTGGATTAGATCACAGCCCACCTACTCAGGCCCGGCTGATCTTGGGCAGTGGCTGCTTGGCACATTGCACACAAAAACCCAAGAGCTCAAATGCAGGCGGATGTGGAATAACCTGCCTTGTAGGAGATCGCTTTCTGCTTACGTTAATTACTGGTTTGCTTATACCTGGCTAGCTGAAAATGTATATCCAGTGTATTCTTTTCTTGACTCTGCAAATGGAATCGCAGATGTTCTTATTATGTAGATCCACTTCCCGTATTTTATGGAATTACTCCCACGTTGCTCTGTGGTAACATATCCCAGAGGCTTCGTGTGCATGGTATGCCCTGGAATTTCATTTCCTCAGTTTTAATGTGTTGTTTTTTAATTTCAGTTTGTTTTCAATATGGGAAAGAGGTAAATGGGAGCCTTCTTTTAGGTCTAGGCATCGTTATTTTACATATTTCTTTTTCTCCCCCTCATCTCTCCTGTTTCTTGTCTTTGCCTCAAAGAATCCCTGGATTTTCCTATAGCTACCTGCCTTCTGTGTAATTGGTTCTCTGTGGGCTCCTGTTTCCTGCTCTGTCTTGAGCAAACGTGATCCGAATCAGCCATTCTCTATAGCTGTGAAATGCTGTTAGGGCTTTCCCAATGTCCTCATCTTCTTTGTTTATAAGCGGAACATTTACTGTCATTGCTTGAAACCCATAGTGGTGACAAAGGTCTTCTCTGGTCTGTCTGTAGTCACGGTGGGTGTTTTGCTGGAACCTTCAGTTGATGGAAGTTTCACCTCTGCACAGGAGAAGTTAAATTTTATCTTGTGGAATTGAACTTGCAAATACCAAACCCAGCAGAACATGGTGAGACCTGCCTGGAAATCCCCGCCGGGGCTCCAGGCTTGGTGCAGCAATTTGAGCTGATCCCGAAGCGTTGCCACTCAGTGCTCCCATCTTTGCCAGGCACTTCATAAATCAAACATTGAAACCACTTTGCTTGAGCAAACTGTGTTTAATACACAGAGTGTAGCAGATGTGTGTTACAGACTGCCCTGTTGTGGTTAGGTGCGCAAAGAAATGGTATCTACTGAGGACGCAACCTGCTTTGTCCCCTCTGGTTTAGGCCAGTGTGTTGTGGGAGGGGAGAAACACTTTGATAGAGTCACAGCCTGGTTTGTGCTGGAAGGGACCTTAAAGCTCACCCAGTTCCAGCCCTCGCAGCATCTCCGTGGCCTCCTCTGGACTCACTCCAACAGCTTCACGTCCCTCTTGTGCTGCTGCCCCAGAGCTGGATCAGGACTGCAGGGGGGGTCTCCCCATAGCACAGCAGAGGTTCAGGATCCCCTCCCTGAGCTGCTGCTCACGCTCTGGGGGTGCAGCCCAGCACACGGAGCGGGTTCTGGGCTCGTACACGCAGAACTGATTCGTGGGGAGTTTGCTGCGTTTTTGTTTTTGGAGTTACTTCAGTTGTGGAATGCAGTAAGTGATAATTTGGCTTCTTTCTGGTACTGGTAAAGCTGCTTCAAGTTTGATGTCTTTTTGTAGCTGTATGGCATGGTGTTTTACGCTTATAAACAGTTTTTTGGCAGCACCACAGCAGAGCCAGTGGTGTTCCTTGAGCTAAGGGCAAGTCTGGGTACCAGTGGCAGGTATACCGAAGCTTTGCTTTATGAAAAGACATTTCAGAAAGCTCATAAAATGCCGCTTTTGGTGGTATCAGCATTTCTGTGGTGGCTCTAGAGGGCCCACTAAGTGAGTAGATATTCCAAATCTGGGTTTGCTTCTTGTTTTGCTAAGAGTCTGTCCCGGTTTTTGTGTTTTATCTCTTAAAAAGAGTCCACCAGGAGCAATTAACAAAAAGTTGTGGATAATAAGTAGCTGCTATTGTAGAGTAGGTGTTTTGGGATGCAGGCAAAGCTAAAGATCACTGGAAAAGCACAGTGAATCTCAAGGCAGTGAGAAATATTTTCATGTCTGTATAGCAAAATAAATGTCAGCAGTGGTGTTTATATAGTGGGGAAGGTTAAAAAAGCCCAACTGATTGCTAGAAACAATATTGAGAAGTAAGAAGTTTCCTGTGTTTGGGCAGGAGCTGGATGATGTCCTCTCCCTCGTGAGGATATGGAAATACCTTCCCTTGCACTGGTGATGGGGGAGGGTGTTAAACACAAGATAACAGGCAGAAGGCTTTGAAATCGGAGCAAGATAGGGACTTGTTTGTTTAAAACCAACTGGCAAAGCAGCTTTCTGCATCCTGGCTGCCGATGGGTAATAAATCTGGGAGGACCAAAGGAGTTCCAGAAGTTTGGGAAAACATAAATGTTGTGGAAGTGGTTTAAAATAGTGTGGGAGCAGGTGACCAACAGGCAGAGCCTGACCTCTGGCCGGAGTGGGATCGGGGGAGCTGCTGCATCTGTATATCAATGTCACATTAAAGAAGGCACATGCTCAGTGGTCCATGTGCTCTGATGGAAGGCAGATCATGTGCAGAAAGTCTTCAGATGGTGGTTTTCAATGAGAATCCTGTACTGGCTGCCAAAGGGAACTGTGTTGACACACCTGGGTACCTGGATCCTGGCTATGTTCCCTGCTGTTGACTGAATGCTGCTGCTCCCAGGAGGCAGAAGAGGCTCTGCTTTGGAAGCAGGAGGTGTTGGGTGCCACTGGGCAAAGTGGTCCCCTTTGCTCTGTGCAGGGTCTGGCCTATCCTTCATGCTCTGCTTGGGTGCCTCACCACTGCTGGTGGCTCTGAGAGAGGAACACCCTCCTGAGCTGTGTTGGCTGTGTCTGGTCTGTGCTGTCCGTGTAGCCAGTCCCTGTCCTCTTGCTGTGCTAAGGTGGCAGGGCCTCAGTTTCCATTTGCTGATCAGAACCGTGGTGAACAAGTTCATTTATAAAGTGCCACCTGATAGCTCTCAAAATAGGTACCGGTGGGAATGTGATCCGTGCAGTCCCTAAACACAGGGCCATGGAATA
The DNA here is from genome assembly GCA_028858755.1 of Ara ararauna. NCBI lineage: Eukaryota > Metazoa > Chordata > Aves > Psittaciformes > Psittacidae > Ara > Ara ararauna. The sequence goes on from CM054384.1 coordinate 15,647,100, forward strand.
GTGCTCCAGCCACGCTCTAGGGTGAGCATGGGACAAACTCGGCTGGTCCCTACTTTGCCCATAAAGAAGTTGGTAGAAGTGGTAGTAAAATCCAACCAGAGCTGTCCTGCTGCTGAGTGGAGACTTGATCTCAGGAGTGGTGACTTGGGAGAAAACATTAAGTGACTTAATGCTGGAATTTGGCTGCACTGAGGAGGTTGAGGAGGTTTATTTAGGATAGGAGACGACTTTGGGATACTGAAGAGCAGGTGATCAAGAAGATAGAAACAGGCTCTTTACTGACATGTGTGGCAGGAGGGTTGACAGTGATCATCAACTGAAGTAACGGGGTGCTGCCTTGGCATAACAGGGGTGGAGTTTTCCCTCTGCAGACAGGCAATGGAAGAAGTTGTCCAAAGAGGTGGGGGAGCCTCTGATCTTAGAGGTTTTCAATACCCGGCTGGACAAAGTCCTGCCCAGGCTGCTCTGGGGTTGGTGCTAACCCTGCTCAGAGCAGGAGGTGGGATTAGGTGCTCTCCTGAGGCTCTCCTCCAGCCCCAGTAATTCTGCTGCTCAGTAACCTGATCTCCTCCTGAATGCAGTTTTGAGTACAGTTAAGTAAAAGGTTCTGGTGGAGCCCCTTGAGAGCAGGGAGGGAGGAAGGTGGTTTAGATTGAGTGCTCTTAATACTCCATCTGTCATCTCTGTGGTTAACATGTCATATATATGGTTGCTATGTGAGACTCTCGCAGTGGAAGACTGTAGGTCTTGAGAGGCCTATTGCTGACTTGTAGTTGTGTGTTGTAAGTATAGTGTAAAAAAGAATGGAGTAAGCAAACTCCTCACCAGAAGAAAAGCTGGGGAGAGATGCCAGTGTAAGGAACAGAGTGAAAACATCAACGTGCTGCATGCGCTCTGGTACCTGTTTGGGTGGGATGAAGCTCTGGTGAGGGACAGTGACCACTGCTGCTTGGGAGAGGAGAAAGGACAGAACTCTTTGCTTGCACATCTTCTGTTCTGCCACTTCTGTCATACAGAAACAGTGGGACCGGAGCCTGGAGGCTGCCCCTCAGTTGAGGGGATGTGTATTTTGGAGGCGTTGCTGGAGTGCAGGAGGCTCTGTCCTGTGCTGCCCCTGCTGCTGGGTTTTGGGCTCCTGGGGGATGATGTACACCCATGTCCTGTGTAGAGCTGCAGCGTATCTACCTTCATGGGAAGTGCCTCCAGGCTGCTCAGTTGGGACAAGCACAGTGCCCTGCCTGGGGTCAGTGGGGAAGGGTAGTGATGGGTTTTAATTACCTGACCTAAGAACTACCCGTTGTTAGTACAAGTGACTTCGCATTTCCTTGTCTTTAACTTTGCTTTTCTAATGGTTTCTGGTTTTGGCCTGATTACTTTGATGGATTAAATCACATTGTTCAGTTATTCCTAAGTCTGGTTTCAGGACAAAAGTGCTCTGTGCACTTTGGCAATCCACTCCTGTGGGACTGCCTCAGACCCAGCTCTGTGGTGTCCCTGTCTCCACCCCACATTGCCGCTCGATATTGTTGTGGTCCTTTTCCAAGCCCCTTGTGGTGTTCTTTTGTATCTCTTGTAGTGGCAGGTCTCCTAATACCACCTCAAAGATGGAGCCTATTCCCGTCTCACTTTTCCGATAGCTGTGACTTCTCACATGCATCTTGATAAACCCAACTCTTCCACCTGAAATCTGGTTGCTGTTACCTGTCCAGCCATGTTGCTGCCCCAGACATCACTTTGTGGTGTCATTGTTCCTGCCCTAAGTTACCCATCACATTCCTAACATTGCCAAGGCTCTTTCTGACCATCCCTGTTGGCGCCTATATCCATGCTTTTCTCTTGCAGTCTCGTGCTTCGTACCAGGATCCTGCTGGGCCTCCCCAGCTGCCCTGTTACTGTCTAGTGTGGTGATTCCTGGTGTCACTGTACTCGCTTTGTCCAGGTGCCACCCATGTGTCATGCAGAGATCTCTGCCCTGGTTGATGGAGTCTGGGGATGGCCACAGAGGCCACACTCAGAGTTCACCTAAGGGAGACTTGCTGCTGCCTTCTCTCAGCGCTCCTGCGCAATATGGCATGGCTATTCTGATACTGGGCCCATCCATGCACCCAAAATGTTGGAAGAGGTGATCAGAATCCTTTCTGTGAAGCTGATTTTGATCAGCACCTTCTGTTTGCTCCACACTGGAGCTGCAAGGGCTATGTGCGCTCCAGAGGAAGGCGGCTGGGCTTGGGGTGTCTCAGATTAATTCTGAGGCAGACACATATTCTACTATTGCTTCAGAGCCACAAAAGTGGAAATCACACTTTCCAGGCTTTATTTCGTCAGGCTTCAGATACTGCCCCATGAGTAACTTTGCTGTTTCCTCCTTGAATTCCTTTAGGAATGATACCATTTAATCCTCCTGATCATTCCTGCACCTCTTCTGAGGATACTTTGAATTAGGTTAGATCCTCCTGTAACACATACAGAGTGCATCATACACACAGCTATGAGTCCTCATCGTGACCATGGAGTTTCTTGGCCTGGTGCTGGGCATCTGTAATGGGATTCCTGCAGCAGAGCCTGAGGTCCCACTCCGAGGTAATGATCTGCAAAGGAACCAGTTAAAACAACTGCCTGTTTCACTTGGGATCTAGTGAGGCTTGCAAACATGCCAGACCTCCGTAATGGATCTCTGGAGGGAGAACAGTGCCTGGAGGAGCTCCAAGTCCCACCTTCTTCATGCACATCACTAAAGAATAGCTCCCTCCTGTGCCCACTGAGCTGCTGCTCTCAGGCTCCATGCGTGGGGACAGCGCTGGGTCACAGTGAGCTGCTGCTGTTGAGATGGGCTGGCTCTTTAGAGAGGGTATATTGGGGGAAACTGCCCCTTTTTTGCATTTCTCAGTGTTTCAGGGAGTAGCTGTTTTTTTTCCACCCTCACAATGGATGTGAGAGGGGTTTATTCTCCTGCAGGCAGCTGTTAGCAATTAGCAACTTGAGCCATTCAGCCTGAGAACAGAGTTTAACGCTTTCTTGCCTCTCTGAGGATGTTGCTGATCTTGGTTTTGCTGCTCTGGGGCTTGTGCTGGAGTTGTGGCACTTTGTGTGTACGTGGGGGCAAGTGGGGAAGAAAGGCCTGTGTACAGTGAGGGGCTCCCAGAGCTGGGAGGAAACTATCAAGTCATCTACCCAGGAAGATGATTTCCAAGCAGTTTATGCAGAGGCTTGTATTTAGTAGTGTATTCCAGTGTGTTCCAGCACTGGGAAGTGTGCAGTTTGGGAATCCAACCTACTACTGGCTGAGATTTGGACTCAGTAGAAATCAATGTCAGAAGGTCTTCAAAGAGTGATTTGTGGCAGTACGAGCTCCTGAGTGGAGCTGAGGCTCCTCTGGATGATGAGATGGGTGAAAAACGCTCTTGGTGACTTTGTTCAAGAGAACAAGATCTGCTGTAGAGCTCCAGAAGATGAGAAATGGCACTGTTTGCTCCCAGTGTGAAGCATCTCCAGGGCTGCACATTTCAGTGGTCCAGGGCTGGGAACCACGTGTGGTGAGAAGAGCAAACCCAGCACAAGCTGCTGCGGTCCCCGCACAGGGCTGAACTGCTGGAAGTAGATTGTCACCACCACATGCCAAAGTGAGGCTTTCTCACCAAACTGTGGTCACCAGGGAATGATGAGGCTGGTCCAGGCCAGCTGTTAAGGTTCCTCTGTCATGAGGAGATACAGACATGTCCAGAGAGGATGCTTGTTGTGGACACTCTTTAGGTGGAAGTCAAGTTCAAAGCCAGCTTTTGTAGGCACAGAGTTGCAGACAGATGCTCTGGAGCCAGCTTTGGAGCTTTCCTTTTCTCTTCTGGAGCCCAGGCTGGCCGTTACGGCCCCATCTTCCAGCTTTGGCTTGCAGCGCCCTCAAGCCACACTGTTTGTGTGAGCTCCTGAGCTTCATTTACCCGCCAAGTCCTGAGGAGTCCCTGGTTCACAGCAGGGCAGGGTGGCACAGATGACTGCTGCCCCAGCCTATCCCTTTCCTCCAGTGCTGGTTGCTGGCTCAGTGGCAGGAGCTGATGTGTTGCTTGGGCATTTGTGTGACTTTCCTTGTCCCTCCACCCCATTCCTTCTTCCCTCCTGTTGTGTTTTACAGTGATTGCTGCATTGAAGTGGTTAAATCAAAGAATCACAGCCTGGTTTGTGTTGAAGCGACCTTAAGGCTCATCCAGTTCCAACCCCTGCCATGGGCAGGGACACCTTCCATGAGAGCAGCTTGCTCCAAGTCCCTGTGTCCTGGCCTTGAACACTGCCAGGGATGGGGCAGCCACAGCTTCTCTGGGCACCCTGTGCCAGCGCCTCAGCACCCTCACAGGGAAGGATTTTTTCCTGTGTGATATGACTTGCAGTGGCAGTGCAGTGGAGGTCATTTAGAACATGATGTGAGCTTTGCCTAAAGCTGGGCACTGAAAATCTGGTGTTTGGTCTTTTCCTGGTCAGATGGGATAATGGTTCTGTTTGTGTTGCATTTGTTGCATTGCTGTGACTTTGGCCATTGTTATGGCTTCCGTCATGTTGAGAGGATGAGACAGAGCACAGCTAATCTTTTGTCAAAGACAAACTCCTTATGCTGTCTCAACTTGGTACCTTTCACTTGGGGCTGATGATCTGTGCACTGATGGCAGGGGATGGGGGCTCCTTCATCCCTGTGCTCTGCTGCAGGCATTTGTCCCCCTGCTCTAGATCCTTCTGGGCTGGGCTTTTGGATCAAATGGGATGCCAGGGTATTTGAACGCTTCCAATGCTATCTGGGGTTGCTCCCGTTTCTTGTTTCCTTCCACAGTGGTCTCTGGTCCTCACCCAGCCATGTACAATCACTGTTTCAATGCTCTCTAGCCACCCTTTCCCTTAACCCTGAGTAGGTTACAGAGTGAAACCCCTGGGTGCTTTGGTGGGAGCTACCCTGTGTCTTCATGGGTGTCAGATCCTCTCCCCTTTTTCCAGGCTCTGTTTTAGGCTCTGCTTCTCCCAAGAAGGCCCTCAATTGTTTTTCAGGCTCAGAGCCATCTCTTGTGACGGGATCCAGCAGGGACAATGGCCAGTAGCATATCCTTAGGAAAGAGAATAAAACCAGGGCAAGCTTCAGTGATTCTAACCGATTTAGCTCCTCAGCAATCCATGGCAGGGGGATTTCCTGAGCCAAAGGTTTTACCTTTGGATTTAAGAAGCTGTGCTGTGTGCCTTTCTGTTGTGAATCTGTCTAATTGTTTTGGTATCCAGGGCAACTCAGGGCTCTGACTTGTACAGTTTAATTCTGTTGGGTGGAAAAAACACAGCCTTTTGTTAGAAACCTCTGAGCTAATGGCATTTGATGTTCTTGCGCGCATGTATGCACTGGCATAGCGATGGGCCCTTTCGTATCCTCTCTTCCTTTACTAGCAAATCCTAACATTCAGTCTTGCCTTTTTACCACCACTCTGAGGATTCTTGAGTAAACACCCTCTGGTCCTGGCAACTTCCTCATTTATTGCTTTGTTCTGTTTTCTTTTTGCCTGACATGTCACTAGGAGACAGAGCCTCTAACCTGCCTTCTGTAAAGCTCCCCTCGAGGATGGGAGCCTCCCAAGGCTCTTTGCAGTGAATGTGGACACAAAGAATTCACATACTGTGGGGATGACCTTGTGTTCCTTTAGGTGTTATCCTGGCTTTCCACTGGAATTGTCAGAGTTTAAGGCCTCTGCTGTTTTCCTTGTTTCCAAACAGGAAATGAAGTGAGCATGCATGGGGGAGTGCACGTGCTCTTGTGGCAGCAATGTGGACATGGAGGGAGAGGGTATTTTCACCCTGTTTTAGACATTCATCTTGCAGTTATATGGCAAGCTCCAGAGTGCCCACTTGGCTCCTTGGAGTAGAGAGCTGGTGCAGATAGAGATGTGTGTTGGGTGGATGAGCCCTGGTAGGTCTGTCCAGGTTCACTGTAGATGCAGCTTCAGTGCTTGTTAATGTCATGAGGAGGGTGAAGAATTGATGAGGACAGATTACTTTGCACTGGGACTTGGTTAAAAGCAGTTAAAAGAGTATGTCTGCATGGCAGTTGTAGGAGCTGAGCTTCTGAAAGCTTATTTCCATGAATAGCTTTAGAGATAGTGTAGGTAGCTGGGCAATCCTTGGTTCTTCACTAAGCCTCTGATGAGGGGATGGCTCAGAGTGGGGCTGAGGTCAAGACACTCTTGAAGGCATGGAAGATTGCCCAACCCATCACAAGGCAAGGGCAATAGAGCCAGCCTGCAGCACAGAGGAGTCCTGTCTGTGGAGGACTCACTCATCTTGTCTCTTTGCTTTGTCTTTCAGAGATGTAGATGGCAGCTGCTGTGTTTGAAGGACTCGCACCCATCTGACCCTGCGCAGCACCTCCGATCGCTACCATGATCTTCTGCATGCTGCTGCTGGCCTCCCTGCCTGAGCCAGCAGGCACTGAAGTCAACCCTGGTAGGGAGCTGCCAGGCTGGGAGAGGACTCTCATCTCCCACCTTTCATGTGCTTGTCCTCAGCCTTTCTTTGCCTCTCATGGTGATTGTAATGAATGCATGTAAATATAATCACTAATGTAGTGCCTGAGTGTCCTCCCCTGGACTGCTGTGCTGGAGTGGGACACCTCTCCTGTCAGTCCCAGGAGGGCTCATGCACATGGGTGTACTCCTTTCCCTGCCCACCCAGAGGGTCTGTGCTCTCTGCAGGCCTGCCTTGAGCTCTGGTTGTCCCTTCATCACTGACCATTTGGCCTGCAGAACAAACCTGGCTCTGGAACTGGCTCGGAGATGCTGTGGAAAGCAAATTACCAGCTAGCAAAGCACAAGCCACAGCACTCCCAGCCAGCAAGAGGGGTTCTGGAGAGAGAAGCGTGGAAGGAAAGGTAGAAAACCCTACTTGGCACAAAGCTAGAGTGGAGACAGGGGTATGAGCCTATGAGTCCCTGTGGAAGGCCTGACCTCTTATCCTGCAGCACTTGGCAAGTTAGAGTCATGATGGAGATGAGTAAGGTAATGGTCTGCAATATACTGCAACAATCCCCATAATGAGGTGGTTTGAGCTGGAGACAGTCTGTGAAATACATGAGTGTAATCCTTTTCCAGCTTGGCTGAAGGTGTGGTGAGGCAGCAGTGCTACCCTGAGGGCCTTCCTTTGCTCTGCTGGGGCTGGCTCTCTTTGTTTGGAGGCCTTTAACTGTGTCTGGCCCTGACCCTGCTCTGGCCTGTGGATCTTTGCAGAGGTTTGAGGTTGTGCTGCAGCCAGCCAGAAGTGAAGTGAGGCCTGTGGGGGGCTCAGCAAGGTCTGTGCTCCCCCATTACACAGCCCTTCCCTGCGCTGTACACCCCGCACAGTCCAACTTTGAACTGGGGTTACCGTCTCCTTTTGATGGTTAAAACCTAGTGGAAGAAGAAGGAAGACAGCAGCCAGAGAGTCAGTCACATGCAGATTCCTTTTGGTGGTTGGAACTACAGAAGTTGGTGCAGCCAAAGGTGCAGGAATAGCTCCTCCCCACCAGATCCTGGGAGGCGGATGGGATGTGAGGACAGGGCTGTGGTCCCACACTTCTGCAGTCATCTTTCCCACCAAGGAAGCAGCATGGAGCTTTGCTTATAGTTGTTTCTCCTTGTGACTTCCTCAAGCAGCTCTGCTTGCTCAGTCCTCTCTCCCCCAAGGGGCTGTGTGTGCCCTGTTGTTCCCAACCGAAATCCATCACAGCTGTGGTCTGGCTGATGCTCCCTGGCTGTGATGCCCAGCTGGGATTATCTTGACCTCCTGCTCTGCTGCAGGAGTGGTCTGAAGCATTTTCTGCATTGCCTTCTACACCAAAGAGGCTGCTTTGTGGGTGATTTGAGACTGCTGTAGGAAGGATTCTGTGGAGTCCTTTTGCCTAGCATCAGTTGTTCGACCTCACTGACAGAGATGAGCTGTGACACTTGCCTGAGCCTCAGTGTATGCTGTCTGCATGGCAGGTGAGTGTGTCCCTCAGTGCATAGTAGAGGGTCAGGGATATCTGAGCAGGAATCCTGGTGGCACCTAAACAGAACCCAAGAGTGGTTTTGGATGAGAAGATGTGCATCTTGCTGAGAGCCTCGTGCCGCTTACTTTGGTGAGATCCACAGCCACCCATAGGGTGCATCACTTCTTGATGCTAGGGATGCTCTGGCTTCCGTCTGCCATCCCTGGGTCTCTGGACAAATGAGTTTTGTTAAGGATTGCTATAAGGCCTGGTCCCCCGAAGTCCTTCCCAACTAGCCAGCTCTCCAGCTGGCCTTGCTGTATGCTGTGCACTTGACCTTTAAATAATGTGTAACCAGACAGGACTCCCACTGCAGAAACACACAAAACCCTTTCTGCTTTCAGACAACTCCACCTTTTTGGAAGATCTTCAGATGTTTACCCATAGTTCAGCAACTAGGAGTATATTGGCTTCCCAGCAATAAAACAGATTGTACTGGTGGAACAGGGAAGAGTGAAGACAGTGGGGGCTAGTTTGATTACTAAGCTTACCTCAGTGTCAGAGCAGGATTAGAGCTCCCGGCTGGCTTTCAGCCTGCACAGTCATCATGCTTGATCCCAGCCGGATACCAGTTGCTTCCCAGTGAATTCTTCTATAAACAGGCCTCTTAAGAAACCTCAGATGTATGAATGAATGCTCTGGGTAAGACCAGAGGCCCATGCAGCCTGGTGTCCTGACTCCAGCAGGGTGCCATCCCTGCTGGCTTGAGAAGGATGCACAGATGGGCATGCACACAGCAGTGCTCTACCCCATGTGTGCTCTGGGCTCCTGCACTCTTCTGGGCAGGAGCTTTCTGAGCTACCTCTTGGGTGTTGGCTTGTGGCAGTGTGTGTCTGGGTGATTTTTGTACCATGTGCACCCTTGGCATTCAGAGTGCTCAGTGGATGAAGGATGCATATGTTGGGTTTGAACTCTGCTACCTGATCTCTTGATGCTTTCTGCCTCTGGTATTTTTAGAGGCAGTGAGTAATTGTTTATGATATAAATATCTTTGTCATGCTTCACTTCAGTATTCTCTTTTGTAACGATGAGCCTGCTGATCTTTCCTTACCTCATCTGTGCTGCCTTCTCTGCCTTTTGATGGGGAAGAAAGAAGCAAGAGCTCTATTCTGTGTCTGACTGGCCTCTGACCATGAATATATAGCTGGTGGTGTAATGGTGTTTTCTAGTTTGTTTTGCCTGTATTCCCATAATTTGGTTTTTCTACTGCATTAAATAACCTGGTATCATCAGCAAACACTGTTGCCTCACCACCGTCTCCTTTACAAGATGATTTAGGAATGAGAAGATCATTGCACATTCACTGAGACTGTGCCTGACAGTGCAACCATTTTTACACTGAAATGTGCCAGGCAGTTATTTGGCCCGTGGTGGCCTGTTCTCTGGGGTGGGTTTGATGCCTCTGTCTTGTCTGGTAGTAGCTGACCTGGAGAACAGCTTGGTCCAGGTTTGCTACAAAGGAGGCAGTCCTGAGGTAGAGAAATAAGGAGCACACCCGAGGCAGTGCCCTGGCTGGGGGCAGGCAGTGAGGGTGCAGCAGCCCGTGTACCATGGAGTAACTGAAGCACACGTGGCACTTTCCTGTGTCCCTGCAGACAGGGGCTGAGCTGGGGCTGTTGGGCTGCTATGAAGGCAAAGACCAAAAATCTGTGAGAAGTCCCTTTCCTTCTTTCCTGGACATGCCGTTGTGTTTTGGTCTTTTAATTGTTTCATCATTTAATCCTGTATAACTTTCTTTATAATCTGCTGTTGATGTCAGTCTGACAAAAATATCTTGCTTGCCTGGTTTGAATCCTGAGCCTTAATGAATGCATTAAGATTCTGAGTTCACTGAACCATCTTTAATATTCCAAGACATGTTTAAAAGCTCCTGTCAGGGGAGAGAACTTGGCCAGCGTGGATCTGTGAGCTCCATCTGCACTGGCTTTGGTGTACTGAACTGTATGGAGCTTGTAGAGGTCCATGGCTCAAACCAGTTGTGTATGCACTCCCCAGAGGCGCCAAGTCTGAGCGTGTTCTCATGCCTGGAGAGAGATGCCTGCTCCACTTGAGGCTGGAGGCTGGGAACAGACTGGAATGGAGCAGTGTGCATGGCCAGGGCTTGTGCTCAAATGTAAGCTCCAACCTGCAGTGACACAACAGAGCAGATAGTTCCCTAAGGTTCTAGTCATCTATAATAAAGGCAGATTAACTTCTCACATGTAACTGGCCTGATGAACATGATAATTGCTCTTATTTGAATGCAAGTCAAGCAACCAGTTTGTTCCAGAAGAAGAAAACTCTTTAACAAATGATTCCATTTTATGCCTCCCAGTTATTGATAACTTCATTGTAAAATAGGGCCATGCAACCAGTAACATAGTAGGGCTTTGGATTTCCTGTTCTTAAAGGGTTTCTTTGTAAAGCTTTTGCCTTGCCAGGGCTCTGCTGCTGTGAGTGCATTTCATTACTTATAATTTCAGTTTATAGTAATTATAAAGTATTGAATCCTTTTTATTTGCATTCTCTATTTTATCATTCCCATGTTTATTCTTTAGGCATGATAGCCTTGTAATTAAACTTGTCTGGTGATGCAGAAGGAATTGGTACTGATCTGTTGGCCTGGCTTGTGTTCCCATTTTCAGCTATATGCCGTTACCCTTTGGGTATGCACGAAGGGACGATACGAGATGAAGACATCACAGCTTCCAGCCAGTGGTATGATTCTACAGGGCCCCAGTATGCACGGTGGGTTCATCTCCAGCAAAAACGTCATCGTTTTTTCTCCTAGATATCCAATATGTGGTTGAGGAAGAACGTCCCTCACCCTTAAAGAAACCTCTTTGCTTAGCTTGTTCACTGATTAAATCTAGTTAGAATATAGTGAAAGACCAGGAGGCAATGGTCACAAGCTGTAATACCGGAAATCCTGATTCAGTATTAAGGGGGGGAATCTGGATTTGGCTGTACAAAGCCTTGAGCAGCACACCATAGCCTTGAGTTATTCCTGCTGTGAGCCAGAGACTGGACTTGAGACTTCCAGAGGTTGCTTCCGACCCTCATCCTGTGAATAAATCTCTAATGGATTGTGACTGACAGGTCAGCCTGGGACAGTGCCCCTGGGATTCCTGTCGAGAGCTTTAAACTAAATAATAGGAAATCATTTACAAGGATGAACTTTTCCACAGCATCCTATTGAGGAAATGGGCTGTGTCCACTTTGACTCAAAAACCTGGGAACTGCAGAGTTAAGGAATTGTTATAAAACAACTGAAGGATTTTCTCCCAGTGTCAAGCAGTGCTACAGTCTGTCGTAAGCTTGACTTTTCTGTTTTTGTTGTCATCGTGTTTCTCTCAAAGCTACTCACTGATGATTTGCAGAATACTTATAAAAATAAGTTACCTTGAAATTGTTTGTAATGATGGCGTCAAACATTCCTACAGCTTTGGTGCAAGTCAGATATGAATACAGGATCCCATACTGGTTTGTGCTGGAAGGGGACCTTAAGGCTCATCCACTCCAACCCCTGCCACGGGCAGGGACACCTTCCACTAGAGAGCTTGCTCCAAGCCTTGTGTCCAGCCTGGCCTTCAACACTGCCAGGGATGGGGCAGCCACAGCTTCTCTGGGCACCCTGTGCCAGCACCTCAGCACCCTCACAGGGAAGAGCTTCTGCCTAAGAGCTCATCTCAGTCTCCCCTCTGGCAGGTTAAAGCCATTCTCCTTGTCCTGTCCCTACATCCCTTGTCCAAAGCCCCTCTCCAGGTTTCCTGGAGCCCCTTTAGGCACTGGAGCTGCTCTAAGGTCTCCCCTTCAGGAGCCTTCTCTTCTCCAGGCTGCCCCAGCCCAGATCTCTCAGCCTGGCTCCAGAGCAGAGCTGCTCCAGCCCTTGCAGCATCTCTGTGGCCTCCTCTGGACTCATTCCAACAATTCCATGTCCCTCTTGTGCTGTTGTACCACAGCTGAATGCAGATTAATTTCAGGTTAATTATGATACTTTCATGTTTATGTTGAATTTGGGTAGTCCAAAATCATTAAATTCTCCTAGTCCTTGGTTAATTTTTCAGTTAGTCTGTGGTAGAGCAAAGATGCCCAATGTTGTCTGTTTCAGTGGAGTCTGAACATGCCTACGGGTCTGAAAGCTGGGATACTCACTTTGTTCTCCAAGGGATGACTTATCTGCAGTTTGCAAATACTTCAGGCATCACTTACCATCTGTTATCATCATTTCTTTGCCAGGGCAGCTGGATGTCCACATGGTGAAGACATGAAGGCATCCTCTAGCTGACCTCATTTTGTTAGAGGTCATAGTTGTCCTATGCAGATGTCTGGCCCTGTCACTTCACAGTCACCCTTCCATGCAACTTCATTTACTTGCCACTTCACTGTAAGAAAGTCTTTCACAAACAGCCGAGACAAAAATCTTCTCTAACCTGTGCCTTGACCTTCAGTATCTCTTCTGGGTACCGCATTCCTTGGGGGTTGGCACTCACTGATCCCATCCCTTAGATAACTGTCCAAAAGACAAGGACACTTCAAGGCCTTCCTGTTTGCTGGGAAACGCTTTTTGCTAGAAAGCCCCCAGAGTCTTTTTGTGTCTGGATACGTTTCTCACTTTTAGAACTCTCACCACCTTGTGGCTTGCACAGGGAGCCTGCAGACACCCAGCACAGCTCCTGCAGAGGTTCTCCTGGTGGCAGTGGCCATCACCAAGGATAAAAGCCTTAATCTTTGAGCTGGTGCCACAGTGTTTAACTTGGAAGCGGAGACCTTCACACTCTACCCCCAGCAGTGTCCTACACAAGCAGCTCTGGTGGAAATGTGGAAGATACGTTGAGAAGACCCAGAATGAGTTGTAGATGGGCAGAGCTTTACTTTCTAAATGTCCCCCTGACCTGATCAGGCAGTGATGGCTGCTTGGAATACATCTGATAAAGTGTTCCATGTGTAGCCACACAGTAAGGACATGTGTTCACAACACTTGTATCCACAGTCATGAGTTCTTTGTCTGCCTTGCTGAGTCGTCCGACAGAAACAGCAAAAGATTTGGCGCTTTGCTGTTGAAAACATGCACCATGGCAAGTATCACTGGGGAAACAGGGAGGGGAGAGCTCCAGGTACAAGCTGTCTGCAGTACAGCCCAGGTGCAGAGAGCATGCAGGGTCCTGCAACCCAAGCTGCTAGGTAGCTTGACAAGGGGCAATGATTTAAACTGAAAGACAGCAGTTTACATTGGGTGTAAGGAGAAAAAGCTTTCTGATGAGGATGGTGAGGCGCTGGCACAGGGTGCCCAGAGAAGCTGTGGCTGCCCCATCCCTGGCAGTGCTCAAGGCCAGGTTGGACACAGGGGCTTGGAGCAAGCTGCTCTAGTGGAAGGTGTCCCTGCCCATGGCAGGGGTTGGAACTGGATGAGCTTTAAGGTCCCTTCCTTATTCTGTATTCTTAAGATAGCTCCTCTTTGTGTGTGTTTGAGCTCTAGGAGGTGGTCAGGCAGAGGTTCAGGCCTTTCTGTGTGCGGTTTAGGTGAAGCAAGTACACACATTACCGGTGAGGTGCTAAAAAGCAATGCAGTTACCTACAGTGCAATGTAGGTATTTTTGCAATTATCTACAGAGTATGTATGTAATGTATAGAGTTACCTACAGAGTAGCACAGTTGTTTCTGATCAACATGGAAGTATGTGTCTGGGGAAGAAATGCCATCTGACAGGTAATGAGAGATGTCTGAAACTCAAGTGGTTGTTCTGAACAGAGCAAAACTGGCTATGGGACTCTTAGCTGACCATCACCTTGAAGGGGAGAGAGGTATTTCATAGCCAGCTGTCAGGTGTCTCTTGCTGATTTAGTTTCTTTCTCCCAGTTCCCTAAGCTTCAAGGTGTTTTCCTAGCTCCCTTGAAGTAATGCTTCTCATGTGTGTGCTTTTCCCTTCAGGTTACAAAGGGAAGAGGGCGATGGAGCCTGGTGCCCAGCTGGCTTGCTGCAACCAGAAGATGTCCAGTTCCTCCAAATCGACCTGCACAAGCTGTTTTTCATCACCTTGGTTGGCACTCAGGGACGGCATGCCCATGCCACAGGCAAGGAATTTGCCCGCGCTTACCGCATTGACTACAGCCGCAATGGTGAGCGCTGGGTCTCCTGGAAGGACCGTCAGGGAATGAAGGTGAGTGTGGAGGAACTGGATTGTGTCCCATCCTCTATGGACTGCCTTGTGCACTATACTGTGTCCTGACTCTTCTCTGTAAGGCATCCTTTGCCTTAGTCCTGTGTTTGCTGTGGTGTTGGACTGTTCCTCCCCTGACCTGATTCCCCAAATCCCAACCATTGCTGTGAGTGAAAGCTGTGACTCTTCACTCTTTCTGTCCATATTAAAACATGAATGCGCCTCTACCAGCCAGGCACTCGCTCCTAAATTGGAAGCTGCAAAGCATATGCCTGCTTTGTAGTTAACAAAAGGGAGAGGATGGCAGGGAATGGAGACGAGTTTCTGAATGTTTGATATCAGAGCTCAATGTAAGGAGCAATGAGGAGGAAGGAGTTTAGAAGGTAGGGAATGTGCTGAGCACACAGTCAAAGAGGCTTCCCAGCTCACCGAAGGTGTCTCCTGCTCTCTCCAGACCTGAGTCTGATGACCTAAGCCGGAGTGGAAGGGTACTGAATGATATTTTCTTGCACTGGGGATGCTTTGCAAGTCACAGTGGGGTCTGTATTCAGTATTAGGTAATAGCTTCTAGCTTGTTAATGAATTATTTGTTCACTCAGACCTTTGGCTAGCCATCTGACCATTACCATTGTCTTTCCCATCCCTCACATTTTGGTGTGTTTGCAGGATGGGAGGGGAAGCTTAAACTCTGTGAGGTTAATTGTTCTTCATTGGCACTTCCTTTGGTGAAGCCTGCGTTTTGAGTTACACCAGAACTCAATGGGCTGCACTGCCCACAAGCAGCTCCTTGTCTCCCACCCTGGTCCTGTGCCGAGCAGGGTTCTGGGACACTCAGGACTGTGTTAGTGTCAGATGTTACCATTTAGTATGGGTCAGTTTTTGCAAGATTTCCCTCTTAGGCCAAGATAAGGTAATGAACAAGTATTCAGCTGTGTATGATGTGAATTACAAGTTTGAGCCATCCTCTATTCTGTTCTATGTGTGTGGAAGTCCACATATATTCTGTGTGTTTGTACCTGTTCCCCATTGCATGAGACCAAAAAGCTTTCCGTCTTGGTATCCTTAGAGAAGATGTTTCTGCTCCTCTGCTCCTGCTGTTACGGACATACACAGTGGGTGCAATTCCTGTCATTTCAGCTCCTCTGGAAAATTACTTTCCATAAGACATGTTTTTCAAAATGTGTCACTAGTAAGGGGCATATTCCAGTAGGGAATCCATATTTCAGCAGCACTGTTCTCTGGTCAAATGTCCTGTAATATCATTCAGATTGGAATGAGGTGCAGATGGAGGTGCAAGATCCAGATCTACTTACCTGTATGCATTAGGAAGACCTCTTCCAGGTGATGCCAAATCGCTGCTATTTCAGTGTGTGACTCCATGAATCTAACTTAGCATGTCTCTGTTCAAGAAGATCACACAAATGGTTTCAGCCAAACAAACCAAACCCACCCCTTCCCTGTGCTGCTAGCTTTCAATATGTGCCATAGGCTGCTCCTCACCAGGAGCATCATCTCCAGCTTTAATTTGCTCAGTAAAGGCAAAAAGACAGTTTGTTGTCCCCTTACCTGTGACACCAGTTAAGGATGGACCTCTCCACTGGCACTAATGTTGCATGGTGCAGCAGTGTTAAGTCCTGGTCCCTCATCAACTTCTGTTACTAGCCATCAGCAGTTTGAGAGCAGCATTGCTTCATTCGTGTTGTTGGGAACACTGGCATCAAAAGTGGCTGGGGCTGAAAACTGGTGCTGAATTGGAAACTTGTTCCACACACAGCTGATTGACTTTAGGGTTTTGGGCTCTGAGAAACCTGTGCTCAATAGCAGCAGCTCCACCTTGTGGAGGTGCCACACATGGGGTACTTTCTCTTTTGCTTCGCTCAGATGTCTGGACAGGACAAGCAAAAATGTCAGCTTTTCCACTGTGGAGCTGGTGCAAAGGTCCTTGTTTCTGAGGGGGAAGGCTTTCTTCTTTCTCTGTCCAGCCCTGTGTCCACCCAGAACTTTCTGGCTTGACATACAGAATCGTAGAGTGGTTTGGGTTGGAAGTGATCTTAAACTTCATCCAGTTCCAACCCGCCTGCCATGGGTAGGGACATTTGCCACCTCAGAGATTCCCTGACAAATGATCAACCCCAGAGGATCTGTCCAACTTCTGTGATGATGTGGGCTATTCTGCCATATGCTGTGTCCTCTTGGGTTTTATCTCCTATCAGGAAGGTCTTGTGGAGCCGGTCTGGGTGGCTCCCAGGTCTCCAGTCTTGGCCTGTCTGGCAGCTGAAAGGGTTAATCACTGGCACTTGGTTCCTGAAGACAAGAATTACTTATGTGTCCCTACTTCATGGCAAGAAGTCGTGGGTGTTTCTCTTAGGAAGGGAGATGTTCACAGGCTGCAGATGAAAGGCCTGTTGAGGAGCTGCAGGGGTGAGGAAGCAAGCTTACTGCTTGGCTTTCCTTCTGTTTCCTCTGCTCACCTCCTGGGACTGTACACCTTTACAGAGCTGTCCAGGCAGCTGCAGGAAGCTCACAGCTATCCTGGTGCAGCCCAGTGGACCACCAGATGCGGCTGCCTCTTCTTCAGGGCAGTGCAGTTTTCTGAGTGACTGATTTTTTGTGATACAGGAAGGTCTTTCACTTCTCACCAGACTCTCCAGCCACACTCTCTGGAGCTCTCCCCTGCTGCCATGAAGGGGAAGCCACCTTCCTGCTCCCTTGTTGGCCTCCATCCTTTGAATTGCCTGTACCTCAGCAATTGCAATCTGTGTGGTCTAGTGAGTAACCTCAGCCTCTGACTCATCCTCCACACCAACAGTGTCTTTAAACAGGAGCTCTCACACTTGTAATTCACACTTCTGATATCAAAAGTGTTCTTATTTTATTTCCATAGCTCCAAATCCTCTAAAAGAAATCCCTTTAGTGCACTGCTGGGGCTTTGACAGCATCAGCTCTTTCCACACACTGACTATCCAAACAGTGGACTGTTCCCAGAACTGTGGTGAAAGGGAGGATCAAAGTTGCTGCCATGTCATACTGCACTTCAGCAGGATGAGCTGACTGTAGCCATGCTGTAGCCACAAGGCACCCGCTGTGCCGCTGATTGCACCCTCATTCCCAAGCAGAGCAGCACCTCTGGAATATTGCTGGGTTATAGAGAAGGGACATGATGACTGTCCACCAGGTATCTAGTGATGAGGGCAAGTGCTTGGTTTCCTGGTGTTAGAAGGTACATGGAGGCTCACTTGAAGAAAGCTTATGTACTAGTAACTGGAGCTCTCTGCAACGTGTAGTCTACATGATCATTCATACCACCTACCTTTCTCCTCTGCAGTGGTCAGGAGGTGAAATGGCAGCACCCATCACCCTGTAAGCCATGTACCAGGTAGGAGGGGAGCAGCAGCAGGTAACCCTCTGCAGATACTGCACAGGGGAGCTCCTCAGGCTCAGATGATGGGGTACAAGTGCACCAGTGTACAGGTGAACAGCATGATGGGGAGCAGTTGCTGGTAAGGATCTCTCTTCTCCAGGTGATCCAAGGGAACGTCGACACTTATGATGTGGTCCTGAAAGATCTTCGGCCTCCCATCATTGCACGTTTTATCCGGGTGATGCCTGTGACAAAGGTGCCAATGACTGTCTGTATGAGGGTGGAGCTCTATGGCTGTGTCTGGTATGGTAAGTACCAATTTCTGTGCCTGGCACTGGAAAGTAGTCCTTGCACAATGGTCACTGGGACTCACCTGTGTCCCACGTATGCAGAGGGAATCCCAGGCCCACGGAACTGCTTCTGTTGGTCCACATCATAAGTAAAAAGATCATATGGACAGAGGTGATGGAAGGCTGCTGCTGCTGTATTTCTGAGGTATATGGCCTTCTTTTTTAGATGGTTTGGCATCCTATAGCATCCCTGAAGGAGGGACAATAGCGGCTCCTGGCTCCCCCATCGTTTATCTGAATGACTCGACCTATGATGGCTACCAGGAGCGCAGGTGGGAGAAGTCGTCCTGTTCTCTCTCGGTCACTGTGCAAGTTACTTCTTTCCTACTTACCCTGTCACTAGTATCTTGCATCCCAAACACTTCTTTGAGACCTCCAGAGCTGCAAGCTAGCCCATTAGTTCTCCAGAGCATCATGGCTTCATTATTCGAGGCCTTTGGCACATTATTGCTTGCTCTTTTAATGGAGGGGTTGGGCTCAGGATGCATCAGATTCATTTCCCCCAGATCACAAAGGCTGGAAAGAAAGAAATAATGGGTTTGGTTATTGGAAGTTGTTGCTTCTCTTTAAAGAGTGTGTCCTTGCACAGCTAAGGGCTGTCTTTGTTCGTAGCTTCCATCTTTACATGATGTGATGATAAAGTCCTGATGTGTCCAATTGCCTTAAAGCCCTCGTTGCTCTTGGTCTCTAATTGTAACCATGTTCATTGCACTGATTTCTTTGTTGGTTCAGGGATAATATTAAGCTGTCGTTGATACTGCAGTCCTGGTGTCCTTGGAGCAGATGGAGGTCCTTCCCTCTTCATTACCTTTGTTGCTTTTGCAGTTTGATATCCAAAATGCACTCTCTAGCAGGCTCCATCTGAAACTGTTGCAGGAGGTCTGCAGGGTAAACTGGGCATCCTAGAAAGTGTGCAGCACCTGAGCTCTAGGCCTGCACTTGATACCTGTGAGCTTCTGGACAGATTGGAGATGTTGGGTTTGAAACCAAAGCTCTGATGGACTTGAAACAACTTGGAAAACTGCATCACTCCCTGGGAGAAGCTGCAGGTCAGCAGAGGTACCACTGCCGATGTGGTGTGAGAGGAAGGTGGCTGATCACTCACTGTAAAGATCTCGGGGGTATGATGCTTTTCCAATTTGGAATCAAAAAGTGCCTGGATTTTGAGAGCTTATTACAAGGTCTGTTAATTTTCATGTCACTGGCATTAGGTAGGGTGGCAGCTATTGACATTCTGAGGTGTCTCTTGGTTACCCAGTAGTTGATTCTCAAGGAAGGAGAGTTCATTAAGAGTCTGTCTGAAATTAACTGGCTGAGCTTTCAGACATTCAGTGTAACTGCTTTCCTTGCTATAAATAGAGATTTGAGTGTGCTTCAATGGCTTGAAACCTGACAGTCTGGGGCATGGGTATCTTCTTGAGGCAGCAGATCCCTGTGTGTGCAGGAATGTGCTTAATAAGCGATCTCACAGGGTCTCTTCAGGGACCTGGTGCCATCCACTGACTTGAGGTGCTTTTATTGTATCTCCTGTTCAGTTGTCAATAACTCCCTGAATGTTTTTTACTGTTGCCTAAAAGATGTTTATGCTTTGAGGTGATTTTTCTAAACTAAACTGTGTTCTGTCATGCTGGAGATTAAAATAACAGGGTGGAAACTACATTCCTTGTCCTTCTAGGGTGTTACAAGGCATTGGGTGACACTGTCTTTACATGTTAATATCTGATGCTTTAGGTGTTAGTAGGGATTGGATATTTAAAAACATAGGTTTTTATATGCAGGAAGATGTAGGTATTGCTCTTTGCTGCCCAACACTAATCCTGGAGGCCTGTCTGCTGGGGAGTGCCAGGGAGCTACAGATGTAGGCATAAACCCCAATGTGCTAAGCAAGGACTCTTCCAAACTGCTTTGCTTCCAAGTCTGACCAGCCTGGAAGCAGGAGTTGCCACTTCCAGCTGTAAATCCTGTTTCAGAGTTGAAAGGCATGCATACCTGTGCAGATCCTACTGACAGCAGGCTCACCTGGAGCGGGCTTGCAGAGCTGCAGTGTGGGTAGCATCAGCCCTGGTTACAGACTGCCTGGAGGCAGCTGACGCTGAAACAGGTCCAGGGAGCAAGCTCAGCACTAATGCAGCTGAAGTGTCTGTGCTTTCCCTGCTGTAGGATGTGTCAGGAATCGCTCCTGGGTGGGTCAGGAGGGAACCACATCTGGCATCTTGGTGCTGAAAAACTGTATAGTGAGCTCTGCACTCTCAGATGGGAAGTGCAGGGAGGTGGAGTCCTGGGTGGAGGGTCTGAGTTGATAACCTGCTCTTCTTGCACAAGGAGCAATTCCAGAGCTGATCCCAGTCAGATCTGGCTGTGCCTGGGTGAGCTGCCCATGGTCTCACTGCTCTCTCCTGCTTTTCTGTGCCTGCCTGCAAAACTTTCCCGGCTGGTTCCCCCAGGATGGGATGAAGCAGTTCCTCCCATGCAGCTCCATGGTGAAACGCTGCAATTAAAGCTCTGTTTGGAGAGCATACAGTATCATTTTCTGTAGTCTGTTTCCATTCTCAAGAGACTTTGCTCATAGCTTGGCTTTGCTGTCAGTGCTTGAGATCAGTGCAAAATTTCTGCCTTTCCTGAGCAGGGAAAGACTTTAACAGCCCAGCCTGAACAAGTTAAAGGATATGTTGCATAAGAACAGGTAGTACTTTATCCAAGATGGATTAAGAGTAAATAAACCTATGTTTTCCTGGTACCAGGTGAAGGACCCGTGTTCTTTCACATCTGAGCTCTCCTGGCTGGAGTCCTGCCTAACTCCTGCTTCTTTCCTGGCAGGCACTTGTACGGTGGCCTGGGCCAGCTCACAGACGGGGTGCTGGGCCTGGATGACTTCACACAGAGCCACCAGTACCGCGTGTGGCCAGGCTATGACTACGTGGGCTGGAAGAACGAGAGCTTCAGCACGGGCTATGTTGAAATGGAGTTCCAGTTTGACCGGCCACGGAACTTCACCTCCATGAAGGTAGTTACTGTGGTCCCTCTCCAGCAGCAGCTTGGGGCAGGCTTTGGGTTTGGGTGCTTCCAGATCGCCACTTTTGGCTCCTCTTCCCAAAGGAGGAGGATACAAGATGCCTGAGAGCAGGGTTTGAGTAGGAGATGTCCCATGTTCACCAATGTAGAAAGGTGAAGCAGGGAAGCACTTGCCTCTCCAGGGATCAAGCACTCTTCTTTTGCATTTGGCTTAAAGGAATAAAAAGCAGACACCTGAAGCAGTGCTTAGGCAGCTGAGCTGGGTTTAGGATGTAGGCTACTTACTGCCTAAGGGCTGCCTGACCCCTGAGGTAAAGGAATGTGGTTGTGTTTCCATTTGACCAAAAATTTCTCTGGATGTCCCAGTCTGTGCTTGTGCTGTGGGAAATGACTTAAACATACAGGAAAAGAATGAGCCGAACTTTGGAGGCTGTAGTAAACAGCAGAGTCTTTTAAAAAGGGTTGGTGGCTTTTCTTGTAGAGATTTCAAATGAAGGAGAACCCACCACATCCTTAAGTAAATTGTTTTGGTGGTTACTTACCCTAGTTTTATTTTGTCTATTTTTAACTTGCAACCGTTGGCTCTTGGCCTGCTTTCACTGGCCAAAATAAGAGTCCTGCCTTCTCAGACACTTCCCTGCTCCTGCACCGAGATTAAAACCACTGCCTTAATCTTTGCTTCAGTTAACTAAGCTGGCTGAACTTCTCACTGCCTTCTCTGTGAGATCCAGGGTCACTTCTGCAGCTTCCAATCCTTCCTTTCTTTGCCAATACTCCTTTGGAGGTATAGAAACTGGAACTGGATGCAGGCTTGCCATCAAACTGGATAAAGGAATGGTACCAATTTCCTGCTCTTGGATGATTCTTCTCTATTTATGAACCCTGTGATCATATTAGTCCTCCTTAGCCAATGGGTAGGGAGCCAGTGTGCATGGAGGCTTTGGTATCGTGCTGAAAGTCAGTTTAAAGTTATTGGTGTCCCGGATAAAAGTCCAGTGTAGAAAGCATCGCTTACAGTTTGTTCCCAAGTTTAATACCCTGAAATAAGTCAGTCCTGAAAACTTCAGATTATTTTAGGAACCTTTGATTTATTTTTTTGCCCCTCCCATTGAATTTGTTACTGGGGATTCTGCTGGCCCTGATCACTGAATATGATAGTGAATCCCAGACAGGTTTGTGTTAGAAGGGACCTTAAAGCTCATCCGGTTCCAACCCCTGCCACGAGCAGGGACACCTTCCACTAGAGCAGCTTGCTCCAAGCCCCTGTGTCCAACCTGGCCTTGAGCACTGCCAGGGATGGGGCAGCCACAGCTTCTCTGGGCACCCTGTGCCTCAGCACCCTCACAGGGAAGAATTTGTGCCTTACATGCAACCTGAACTTCCCCTGTTTCAGTTTAAACCTTGAGCTAGGAATAAATTCCTTTTAGAAATACACCTAGATAAGAATTTGTATCTTAAAACTTGTAAGATTTAGTTGGCATGTTTTAATCAAGCTAATATAATTAATGAGTTCATACTCTGGTCACTGGAGTCTGATGTTATGAGGAGATCAAACACCTTACAAAAGTCTATCATGCGAACACAGCCATCCTCATCAACCAAATACATCAGCTCATAAAAACAGCTGCTACTACATCTGGTATTTCATTAGAAAGCTGTAGCATTAGCATAAATTGTGATTATTTCTTGAACCTTGCCCCTTTTGGGTTTGCATTTGTTTCGCATGGGCTAAGTGTTCTGTAAGGCCTTCTTTGTTTCCTCCTACCTGTTAACTTCATCCCAGTCCTCTGAACTCCCCCTGGGCCCAGGAAAGCATTACAAGTAAATGTCAGCAAATATTGCAGCTGTTTTGCAAATTACCTAGGCTTGCCTGTTATAAAATTGGACTTCCGTAGGTGGTGGTTGGAATAGAAAGTGTCTCTGTATCAGTCCAAGACATGAACATATCCAGCTCCTGTCCAAATATGGCACAAATTCTATATTGCAGGCGTCAGGCTTTCCTGCCTTGTTATGGATGACTATGTCTCCCTATTGAATAACGTTGTCTGAGCTTCATCTGTTCCTAATTACATGCAAATACCCTTCTTTTGTATTTTTTCCTGCTCATCAGGCCTGCTGTCCTCATTACTGTTCACTGCAGGACCTCGCGGAGGCCAAGCAATTAATAGGGTTCAAAGCTGCACTGAGTATGGAAGCTGTTGTTGTCACTGTTGCTAATACCCCACAGTCATTAGGAAATAATTCCTAGAGTTGCTGGGGAGGATCAGGCCACCATGGCTAGGAAGCAGAATAGACTGAGGGGGACTGAAGACTAAGGATGACATTATTCATTCCTTTCCTGGTCACTGGACACGGTGCCAAAATACTGGAGTCCAGAAAACTGGGACTGTATGGCAGAACTTAGAGGCTGGGAGGGCTGGGCTTGTTCAGCCTGGAGAAGAGAAGGCTCCTAGGAGACCTTAATGCAGCTCCAGTGCCTAAAGGGACTCCAGGAAACCTGGAGAGGGGCTTTGGACAAGGACAGGACAAGGGAGAATGGCTTTAACCTGCCAGAGAGGAGATGGAGATGAGATTTTAAGTTCTTCAACCTGCAGTGTTCAAGGCCAGGTTGGACACAGGGGCTTGGAGCAAGCTGCTCTAGTGGAATGTGTCCCTGCCCATGGCAGGGGGTTGGAACTGGATGAGCTTTGGGGTCCCTTCCAACACAAACCAGTTTGTGATTCTGCATTTGAGAAGTGCAAGATTTGCATTGAAGACAGACAGTGAAACAGCATAAAGGATCCTTACTAGCCCTCTCCCTCTTTGCCAGGCCTGCTTCCTTATAAGTGTTGGACACCTGAGAGAGTGCCAGGAGTTTGGTGTTGATGGATCTGCAATGTCCCAACTCAGGAAGATAGAGAAGTCACTTCTATGCTGGAGCCTCTTGGTTTAGGTGCAGTCCAAGAGCAGGAAGGGAGAAAGCTACTACTGGCTCCTGGGAGGCTAAACCAAACCTCCCAGGGGTGGAGGTGTGAGGTCAGCCTGAAGGCAGTTTGTGAGCTGCTTAGTATGAAAGAGAATTGTGTGGAGCTGTAACTTGGAGGTGAGAGTGGATGCCTTGGTTTTAGGCAGATATTATCTTGGCACCATAGTGATGGTAGTTTAAATTCCAGTGGTGCCATTGCAATACGGACAATCTGATGATGAGCCACCATGAGAGGCTAATGGATGCAGGCTGTGTGATGGTTACCTTAAAATGTAGACCTTCAGTTGTGTTTAAGATGCAACCACAGCACAAGAGCTGCCCTATGGCATGGGAATATCTTCTTGTGCTTGTATCTCTCTTTAAGTAGCTTAGACTGTGGATGCTGAAGGCTTTCTAGAAGTGGCTAGAGATGTGGTTTTTCTTTCCCCTTTTAGGATATATATTCAAGGAGAATTGCTCTGTGAGGCTTTAGATTAGCACCAGGTTTGATTTCTGAAGAGGCTGCCAAAATTCGACTCTTAATGTAGCTTTTGCATGTAAAGTTCAGAGCTATTTCAGAGTAACATTTTGCACATGTTCTCATTGCACACTACGAGTGGTTGGAGCTCTACTGAACAAGTCCCTTTTTAGGGACTTGTTAGGTTACGGGTTAGCAGTATTCATACAGGGAGGTACTAGAACTAGATAATATTAATGAATGGATAATCCCTGAGGCTTGATTTAGGTTTCATTGAATCTTCCTCCCATCTGATCTGTTCTCTCCTTCCTAGGTGCATTGTAACAACATGTTTTCCAAGGGGGTGAAGATCTTCCAGAAGGTGGAGTGTCTGTTTAAACCACGCCTGATCACAGACTGGGAGCCTGAGCCTGTTGGGGTGGCAACTGTCTTGGATGACAAAAACCCCAGCGCCAGGTTTGTGACTGTGCCCCTCAGCCAGCGCGTGGGCAAAGCCATCCTCTGCCGCTTCCACTTTGCTGACACCTGGATGATGATGAGCGAGATCTCCTTCCAGTCGGGTGAGTATCCCTCAGTTGAGCACATCTGGAAGCACAGAGAACAAGGGAGATGGTGTGGAGGTGCAGGATGTGTGGGGTTAACATGACTGTAGGCATTGTGGAGCTATGTGGTTGGAAGGAGGAGGTAGTAGAAGCACTGAAAGAGTTGGAAGGGTAGTGCAGGGGCATAAAGGTTCACTCTACAGTGGATGCTTTTCAGGCTGATTCTGTGCACGTGTGCAGAAGCACAACCAGGACAACCAAAAACAGGACTGTAAAGCATTTCTTAAGGCAGTTGCCCGCTGGTTGTGGGGTTGATTTGAATTTCTCTTTACCAAGTATTCTGTTATGAATAATTTATATCTATCTATATCTATCTATCTATATCTATCTATCTATATCTATCTATCTATATCTATCTATCTATATATCTACACATGATGACCAAGTTAGCAGATTGTGCAAAATAAGAGGCTGGCGCCTTTTCTACTCCAGTCTTAACTATGATGTGCACTCTGGGCACTCTGTGCCAGTGCCTCAGCACCCTCACAGGGAAGAGCTTCTGCCTAAGAGCTCTCAGTCTCCCCTCTGGCAGGTAAAAGCCATTCCCTTGGCCTGTCCCTCCATCCCTTGTCCAAAGCCCCTCTCCAGGTTTCCTGCAGCCCCTTTAGGTGCTGGAGCTGCTCTAAGGTCTCCCCTTCAGGAGCCTTCTCTTCTCCAGGCTGCCCCAGCCCAGCTCTCTCAGCCTGGCTCCAGAGCAGAGCTGCTCCAGCCCTCACAGCACCTCTGTGGCCTCCTGTGGACTTGCTTGATCTAAAATGGGAAGAAAAGCTTTTGCTTCAGTCCCTGTGCTCAGGGGAGCGTCCTGCAGATGCAGTGGTCAGGACAAACTCAGTGCTGCAGGCGTGCTGGGAAGTGCTGAGGGACCACGTATCTGCTGCATGGGTGTCAGCCCTGTTCTGCTGGGGAAGGCAGGGGTGGTGGTTGGGATTGCATTGAGCACTGTCAGGAGCAGGGAGGTTGGGGGTTGAACTGATGCCTTCCTTTCCTTCCACAGACATGGAGAGTGTGAATCCAAACTTCGTTACAGTCGCCACAAGCACAACAGATCTGCTGGAAACTGAGTACAATGTTACCGAGGGGACCTGGGGTAAGGGCTTCTGTCCCTTGCCATGGCAAGGGATCACATGTTGGGGGGTTTCACAGCAGCAGCCTAGTTAATGCGGTGTCTCCCTCCATTTCTGGAGCTCTGGGTATGGTTATTGCCCTTGTGCACAGGGCTGCACCGTACAGCCCTCTGAGCCTCAGCTATTTCTTCTTCCCTCAGCCGGCTGAGGCTGCCTCAGAACAAGTAGGCTGAAGGCACATGTGCAGCCAGTGAAACTCTGACAACTGTCTGCTCTAATATGGATCTCTTGCAAGAATCTGTTCCAAAGAGCCATCTGACTGTAGAAGTCCTCTGCACAGCTCCTAGCTGTGAGCCTCCAAAATGAGTTTCTGTTAAGAGCAAAATGTGAACACAGCTGATGTTAATGCTCAGGGAGCTGTTTAAGATCCTTCCTGTACCAGTGTGTAGGAGGGGACATGTAGCAAGTTAGCCAGCACAGACTGTGTTTTGTTAACTCCAGGTTCTTCTTCGTATCTCTGTGATTGCAGAAACCACATCTTCTGTGACCAGCACCTGGATAGGAGAGAAAGCAGATGACTCCAGCACCTCCATCCTTGTGGGCTGCCTTGTGGCTATTATTCTCCTGCTCCTGATGATTATAATCATTATTCTTTGGAAGCAATATGTTCAAAAAAGGTTGGAAAAGGTAATACAGTGGAGCTATTTTGCAGGCACAAGTTCAGTACTAAGCATTAACCCTGATGAGTTCAGAATTAAGTGGAAAGTACAGGATTTCCCCAGCTCCGTAGAGCAGCTGAAACTCTGTTCTCACAGCAGGGAGGATGCCAGCCTCCTATCCAAGTTGTTACTGGAAGTTGCTGTGATTGCAGCCAACACATTACTTAACGACTGAGCATCACTTCAGCTTTTTTCCTGTCTCTTTTGCAGGCCCCACGTCGAATCCTGGAGGAGGACGCCACAGTTCGCCTCTCCTTCTACAGCTACACCATTGCCAACAACCAGACTCAGATCCACCAGTCAAATCCCACCTATGAACGTGCTTTCCCACTGGATTTGGAATATCACGAGCCTGCTACACTGCTCCAAAAGCTTCCAGAGCTCTCCCAAAGTGCAGAGGATTCAGGTAATGTAATCATCAGTCTCCAGAAGTTACATGTTTCTTCTTCTATTATTTCTCTCAGTCTCTAGAGACTTTGTGGTGTTTAAGTAATCTTCTCTTGACTCCTGTGCGATACAATAGTAACCCAGGGACTGAAGACAATATTCTGGAGCTCTGCAACTTCTCAGTATGTACCTTTGGCAGAGGGAGCACCAGCCCCACTAGAGGGTGGTGGCTTCCTGTTCCCTTTGAAGACTGTGAATACATCAGCCAGGTTACCTTTAGGGGCTGGGTTTGGCAATGGCACGTTGTTTGTCTCATCAGCCCTTTGGCTGAGGAGTCACTGCCTGCAGCACTCCTGGGCTGTCCAGACTGGCTGGGGAGACCTTTAGCACCTCTTCCTGCAGCAAGGGCTCTTTGACATTCCTCTGGGAAAAGCAGAGGGAAATGCAGCAGAGTAGTCAGCGATGCCCTGGCTTGCAGCCCCTGGGGAGCTTTTGGATGCATGCAGAAGAGAGCGTTTCCAGCAGTGTTTTGTACTCTGATGAGTGAATGGAAGGGCAGTGCTGCATTCCTCAAGCACTGACAAGTTGCTAAGATCCAGTATTATAGTACACAGGGAGACTGATTGGGTTGAGTCAGGATGTGAATTTGAATCCAAGTCTGTGTAATACTGGTCATATAGGGAGTTAATTATAAAGAGTTATCTCATGATATTTATGTGAATAAGCTCTAAAAGGTAGTGTAGCATGCTAAGAGTACATGGAAAATGATTGATCTGTTTTTGTTGCAGAAGGGAATCCAGAGCAAGTTTGACATTGCAGACAACAGGTAAAGGGAACAGATGGTATTTGATGAATCAGAAGCAGGAGTTCACTTCAGACTCCTGCCTCCATGCCTCAATGCATGGGCAAGCACTTTAGCTCCCATGACTGGGTAGAGCAGGCAGCTGTTAACATGAGCTCACTGGCACTCACTGGTATTGTGGTGTCTGCAAAAGCGCAGCGTGTTCTGGTTTAAGCCTTAGTTCAAGCAGTCTTCCATTGGGATGTACCCTGGTACAAGGCAGTAGACATGCAGCTTGGCTGGATTCCCAGAGCTCTGCAGGATCAAGAGGAGCGGAAGCCAGGCCAGGCTGGGTTTTAAGGGAGTGTGTGTGTCTGACTCCACCTCTGTCTTTGGTTTCCCCTCAGTGTGCAGTGGGGACTATGCTGAGCCCGACCTGACCAAGTCCACTCCTCACCAAGGCTTTCAGAACAATGTTCCTCACTATGCCGAGACGGATATTGTCCATCTACAGGGTGTAACTGGCAACAACATGTACGCAGTGCCTGCCCTCACCGTGGACTCCCTTACCAAGAAGGACATCTCAGTGGGTGAATTCCCACGGCAGCAGCTGCGGCTCAAGGAGAAGCTGGGAGAAGGGCAGTTTGGAGAGGTACAGCACTTCCACTGTCCCAGAAAGGAGATGCCTGCAGAGCAGAGTCTCTGCACTGCTTCATACCTGGGTCTGTGCTGCGTGCCAGTATTGTGTCTTTGCTGTTGGGGAAAGCTGGTGTCTGTCAGGATAGGTTTCAGAGCTCCCCATTCTGCACCTGGGAGGCTGCTGCTTGGTACCACATGAATCTTCTCAACTGGTGAACTTTGCTGTCTTTATCCCTATTATACCTTATTATATCCTTTATACCGTACCGAAAAGGCCTGGCAGTGGGAATTCGGGCTGTTCCATGGTCTTCTGTGGGCATCTCAAGCATGTGATGGCTGTCACCCACCTCTAGGCATGTCAGTTTGAAAGCTCTTAGCAATGGCTTCAGTCTGGAGCTGTAGAAACAGCTTTTCCATTAACAGATGGAGGTTCTGCTGGGACTCTGCACACTGATCCAAGACAGACATTTCCCAAGCACTGTGTTGCCCTCACATATCCTGTAGCATTGGTCAAGCCCCAGTTTGTGTCAGAAGCCTCAGGCAGTATGATACATGTCTTTGTCATCTGCTAAGCTTTCTCTTTACTCCTAGAGCTCCTTTCAAGCTGTTAATGCTGTCACCTTGCCTTTTATCCCTGCTTGCTCTCCACACTAGCCTAGTTCCTTACTGAGCAGGTCTTCCCTCTCCTGCTCCTTCTCTTCCACTGTCTCTTTTTCCTTCCCGGCTTTTGCTCACTTGTAGCCTTAAATTCTACCTGTCTACCACATTTTGGCAAAGCACAGCCCTTTACTATCTGCTTCCTCCTCTGTGAGTTGCTTATCTTTATAGTTCTTCCCTTCTGACAGTGCATGTTCTCTACCCCAGCCCCTTCCCTGTCCCACGCACTCCTTTTTGGATCACTCCCTGTGTTGGGAAGGTGCTGACATGCTCAGCCTCTTGATCTTGCTGTCAGTGTAGCCCCTTCTGCTGTTGCCTGGAGCCTGCCCTGCTTTGGGCTGTGCTCCAGAAGTGAAGCAGAGGCTTTTCTCATTTAAGTCATTGTTTTGCTTCTGGTTTTTCCTTCCTTCTCATTCCTGTCCTTCTTATAACTGTCAGGATTCAGAGGCTGTTCCGTCCCTCACACCACAGGCTCCTTCTCTCGCTTTGGTAAATGCGCTGCATCACGTTCTCCCGTCTCTCCTTCTCACCTCCTAAGTCTTTACCAAACCGGTCCTCATGATATGCTCTGCTCCACTGCTGGCTTAGTGTGTGGTCTTGCTTCTAGAACCATGGCTCACTGCTTTTTTCACCTCTCCCATCAGAGCTTCCTTCCCTTTCAGGTTTTTTACTTCCTTGCTCCTGACCATCCACTCCCTGACTCAGTGACACATCACCTGCACTTGTCATACATGTGCTTCTTGCTGTGACTGTTTCCTACTCCTGCTCTTGTGCCTGTACTTTCACCACAGCAGATTTCATTCTCCATACAACTACAGCAGCACCTTTGTACTTCTGTTTCTGTTCTGTGCATTGCCCCATTTTCTGCGCTGTCTCCCTCTGCTCACCGTGCTTGTCACAAGCTCTTGCTGGTTTCTTCCTATCAAATTCATTAAGCTCCCATTATATTCTCCTCACTGCTGCAGGTCTTACACTGACACATCTGGTCTGCTCCTCTTCTCCAGCATCTGTTGCCCAGTTCTCCATTTGAATGTGCATTTTGATTACTTCTTAACCAGTGTCTTGTCAGCCCTTCTAATACAGCCCTGGCAGTAACATTTTGTCTTTATTCATTTGTTTATCTGAAGATGGTGGGGGGGTGGAATTAGATGATATTTAGGGTCCCTTCCAAAACAAACCATTCTATGAAACTTGGAATTCTGTCTAGTCGGAGTGTTCATCTTTGGGTATGTTCCCAGGTGAGGTGTTCACATTGCATACACATGCTTGCACTTCTTTCCCTTTTCTTTTTCCTCCCGGAATTGGAGGACTTAGGATAGCTGTCTGTACTTTCTGGGTGCTCCTTAGTTAAACTCAAGCAGTGACTCAAGCCAGGCCTCAGGGCGGTTCTGGACTTGGATGGCTGGTGTGTTGTGCTGTACATGCCAAACGTGCTGTAGCCATGCTGTTTGGATGCACATGTAGAGCAAAGCAGACACCTCCAGGCCTTCCTGAGCATCTCCAGTACTTCCTGGGTGAACTGGAGTGCTTCAGTACTCTACTGCAACAATCTGCACACCTGAAGTCAGTTCAGAGCGCTGGGGACACATTGGGCTGCAATCCACTTGTGTTCCTATGTAATGGGTGCAGAGTGGATGTATATATTTTGTCCAGGATCCAGGGCCAACTTACAGAGTATTTCTGATCAGAACAGTGTCACCTTCATTAGATCATTCACGTGGTCATTCTGCCAGTGGTGACCAAACTGGTGACCTCAGTGTGACATTGGCACTGGTGAGGCTGCACCTCAAATCCTGTGTTCATTTCTGGGCCCCTCACTACAAGAGAGACATTTAGGTGCTGGAGCGGGGCCAGAGAAGGGCAACGGAGCTGGTGCAGGGCCTGGAGCACAGTGTGATGGGGAAGGGCTGAGGGACCTGGGGGGTTCAGATGGAGAAGAGAAGGCTCAGGGGGGACCTGATCGCTCCCTACAACTGCCTGAGAGGAGGATGGAGCCAGGAGGGGGCTGCGCTCTGCTCCCAAGGAACAAGGGATGGGACAAGAGGAACCGGCCTCAAGCTGCACCAGGGCAGGTTTAGATGGAGCTGAGGAACAATTCCTTCCCCAAAGGGTGCTCAGCATTGGAAGAGGCTGCCCAGGGCAGGGCTGGAGTCACTGTCCCTGCAAGTGTTCACACACTGTGGAGACGAGGCCTCAGTGCCATGGGTCAGTGGTGGCCTTGGCAGTGCTGGGGAACGGTTGGACTTAATGATCTTGGAGGTCAACCTGGTTGATTCTGTGCTTGTTTTCCTCTGGTTTTCTGCCTGTGCACGCTCTCATAGCTGCCTCTGCCCCTCAGGTGCACCTCTGTGAAGCCGATGGCCTGCTGGAGTTCTTGGGAGTCTCCTCTACAGAATTCACTCACCAGCCGGTTCTCGTGGCAGTGAAAATGCTGAGATCAGATGTCAACAAAACAGCCAGGTGAGCGCATCCACAGTGCCAGCCATCTGGGAAGGAAAGCAGATAGTCCCCAGGCACCAGTGTCACATAGGTTAACCCTGGTGACACCTTGTACGGGAGTGTCATGTGTCTCTTGTGTGTGTTCCTGTAAGGGGCAGGACTCAAGCAGGGAGCGGGGGGTAGGAATAGGTATGATGTCAAATTGAAATGCTGTATTAATCCTGTGTGATGTGGAAGGGGTCAGTGTTGAACACAAGCACAGAACCAGCTTTCAAACCTGCTGTGGGCAGAAGTGTAAATGCTTGAGATGTTCTTACACACCACTTCTGCTTTCCTTAGACAAAGGAGTAGTTTAAGATTCAAACCTGTGTTTTCTGTTTTACAAGAAATGATTTCCTGAAGGAGATCAAGATCATGTCACGGCTCAAGAACCCAAATATCATCCGACTCCTGGGGGTGTGTGTGCGTGATGATCCGCTGTGCATGATAACAGAGTACATGGAAAACGGAGACCTCAATCAGTTCCTGTCACAGAGGGAGATCTACAGCAAATTTGCCATTTCAAACAACATTCCCTGTGTCAGGTAAGAGGAACTGCCCATCTTTGGGACAAATCAACAATACAGAGCTACCAGTTTC
The DNA here is from genome assembly GCA_028858755.1 of Ara ararauna. Classification (NCBI taxonomy): domain Eukaryota; kingdom Metazoa; phylum Chordata; class Aves; order Psittaciformes; family Psittacidae; genus Ara; species Ara ararauna. Next base: position 15,679,328 of record CM054384.1, read on the forward strand.
ATTTGCTGTGCCTTCCAAGCAATGACTCGCCTCCAGCTCAGCCATTGCCATGACACACACTGTGGACATGAGTCCTGCTTTGCTTGGGACATTGTTCTTGAGGTCTCTGGAGATCTGTGTTCCATGAGGTGTTCCTGACTGCGCTGTTCACAGTGACTGTCTCAGATGCATTGTTTGCTGATTTGACATGTTTATGTCGGTGGGCTTGTGTTACAACAAGAGAATCAGGAATGTCTCTTGGGCTTTCAAGAAGGTTCATATGTTCTCTGGATGTCTCAAAAATATTACATGAGAGGAGTTAAGTGTGGAGTTTCACTAAGGAAAGATCTCATCAGCCAGCAGGAGGAGAGTATTTGGCAAACCATTTTCTAGCAGCAGTGACACTTGTCTTCCTCCTATATGGAAGGATTAAATCTAGCATAAAAGCATCCTAATATTGCAGAAATCCTTTCCTCAGAGGAGAGTTGTGTGGAAGAAGAAACCTTCTTTGATCAGAAGCTGGTGCATTGCTTAGCCTTGGGCATTGACCTCCCCAAAGATTAATTATAGTTGAAGGACTAGTCAGTTAGGCAGAGCCAGTCCTGTTGGACTGGACCAGGAGGTGGCTGGGTCTTACCAAGTCAAGACAGCACCACTGTTTCTGCCAGTTGCTGGCAGTGGCCAGTCCTGTTGTGGCATGTTAAACTGGCATCCTGCAGTCATGATGCACCAGGATCTGTAGCTTGGGAAAGGATTTGCATCTGAGTAGAAAGCTTTTCCAGCATTCTCCAGTCCTCCTGTCTTTCTGCACATGTGGTACAGCTTTTACCTTTAGACTTGTAGCTTTTTTCCTGACTGAAGTCTCAGGCTGTCCTTTCTTCTGTATCTGCTCCTCACCTCTCACCCGACTTCAGCACTGTCACTCACATTATTCTTCCTTGGTTTCCATCTGGCTCTTCTTCTAGTTTTTCTTTCAATCCAGCAGATCTTTCAGCCTCTCATTCCTTCCAGCCAGGTAGAGTTTCACATTAAAGGAAGCTGGTATGACCAGCTCAGATACCTGTATAGGAGTTGTTTACTGAGGGTAAAATGAATCCTCCTGCCATAGAGGGCAGCTTGTCTCTGCTGATGCCAGTGGGTGTTTCATGTGGCAAGGTCCAACCATCCCGTATGTGTCTCGGGCCCCATATTTGGTACACTGGATGTGGTGAGCAGCCCTTTCATAGAATCCCAGCCTGGTTTGCATGGGAAGGGACCTTAAAGCTCCTCCAGTTCCAACCCTCTGCCATGGGCAGGGACACCTTGCACTAGAGCAGCTTGCTCCAAGCCCTGTCCAGCCTGGCCTTGAACACTTAATACTTGGACACTTTCCTGCAGAGAGGTGACACATTTTGAAGTCTTTATGGCTGTTGGGTATTTGAAATGCATCTCCCCGCTGACTCTCTGGCTGTCTAACAAGTCATGAGGATAACTCTGCCAAGAAGCATCTCCTGTCTTGCCCTCTGTATGCAGCACTGCAGACATGGAGCCTTGCAGAGCTTGCTGAGCAGAGGGGCAGGGAGCCAAAAGGTAGCTCCTGGTGGGACCCTGCCATGGTGCAGGTGAGACAGGTGAGGCTGGGCTGCTTCAAAGGGCAGAGCAACAGCCTGAGGCAGGAGACAACTGCAGCAGAGCAGGGGAAGGGAGAACGTAGGATCTTGGAGGCTGTGCCCCCTCCGATGTGGAAAGCCAGCAACCAGGTTAACAAGGTACAAGTAGGTGGCAGAATTCCTTTTCTTGAGCACAGCAGGAAAAGCGTGGAGCTGACTGGGACTGGGCTGGGTATCACCTAGCTGAGTGTGGTGGTCGCTGTGCTGAAAGGCTGGGAGAGGAGTGGTACACAGAGCCTCTACTGGGGTGAGGGGCTGACTGAATCACTGAACTGATAGCTATTGATGAGGGTAGATTGATTGGATCTGTTATGATTAGATGCTGTAGAGATAGCTTAGCTGTTGATGAAGATAGGTCTGCTCTATTATCATTAGATGCTGTAGTGGTAGCTTAGCTATTGATGAGAATAGATAGATTAGATCTGTAATCATTAGATGCATTCCATCACTGTAAATCAGATAACATGTTACTGCTTCTCTCACTGCCACCAGAGCATGAGGAGGAGGAGACAGACTTTCTTTTTCTGACTTTTATCAGAGCAATACCAACTGTGAACACTTTATTAGATTTGTTGTGAGAAATGCTTGGTTGTGTGGAGCACTTGGGCAACCCACAGTGGGAAACATCAGCGAATAAGTGTGTGAGGAATGCTGAAAGGCAGATGGTCCAAACCCTGTCCGTGTATCATGCTGCTTTATTGGTATTACCTTCATTTCGCTAATGAGGGAATTAAAATATTAGATGGAAAATGCATCTGTTTCTATTTTCAGGAATATTAAACATACTAAAGAATAAAGTCTCTTTAATATTGTGACATACTCATATTAATGTAAGCATGCCGCAGTGGCAGTGTGTGAAATTCCAGGCTAGGCAGGTTTTAAGATATGAGATTCTGAGATTGTACAGCTTAATTTTCCATGCCTCTCTGCAGAAAGTTGGTGCTTTGCATAAACTCCTTGAAAATCTTGAGTGTAACGCTTGATGTTAAAAACTCTAAAGGACGTCAAATTCCAAGGGCCCTGAATTTCAGGGACAGCTTGTCTGTTCTTGCTTCGGCAGCTCAGGAGCTTGGCTTAGCCTAGCAGGCGAGGGATTTAGTGCCTGAAACTGAACAGTTGAGTTTCACTGACACAGCAAAAACTAAACCAGCAGGTCACTGCAACACAGCAAATGCAAGAAACTGTTGAGTGTGGGCAACAATACTGATTGTTCTTTGTTTCCTTTTGCTGCAGCTACTCCAACCTGCTGTACATGGCCACCCAGATTGCCTCTGGAATGAAGTATTTGGCATCTCTGAATTTTGTGCACAGAGACCTGGCAACTCGCAACTGCCTGGTGGGGAACAACTACACCATCAAGATTGCAGACTTTGGCATGAGCAGGAATCTCTACAGTGGGGATTACTATCGGATCCAGGGAAGAGCTGTACTGCCCATCCGTTGGATGGCCTGGGAAAGCATCCTCCTGGTAGGGACTGCACAAAACCATTCTCCCTTCCTCTGATTTCCACCCTTGAAACAGCAACACATGTGTGTCTAAAGGTCCTTATAGCATCAAAATGTGTGCTACAAATGGTCCTAGGTGAGAAGTCCATTAGGTTGCTTTGGATGTAACTCATGCTGGGAAAGGAGTGTGCCCTTGCAAATACAGCACAGATCATACTGTGAGTTGGAAGAGACCTTTAAAGGTCAGCTAGTCCAAATCCCTGCATCTTCAATTAGATCAGATTGCTGAAAGCCCCATCCAACGTGACCTTGAATGTTGCCAGGGGTGGGGCATCTGGCATCTCTCTGGGCAGCCTGTGCCAGTGTTTCACCATTTGCAAGCGCACACTGCTGGGTCGTGTCCAGCTTTTCATCCAGCAGCACCCCCAAGTCCCTCTCAATTCCTTCAGCCCCAGCCTGAATTGATACCAGCGGCCTGCCCCAAGCCAGCTGTAGGACCTTGACCTTCAGCCTTGTTGAAGTTCACACAGGCCCATTTCTTGAGCTTACCCAGGTCCCTCTGGATGGCATCAGCCTTCATCTGGGGCCTAATTTCTCTTCTGTGCCTGGCATTCAGGATTCCTGCTGCAGTTGTAAGGAAGTTGCCTTTCTGTGCTTATTTTGCCAGCTGGGAAGCTGAAAGGAGCATGGACAAAACTTTGAGTTTGACATGCTAAGTCAGGTTTTAAGGTTGGGATTTTATTTCCTGTTTAAGGGTCCTGCTGTCTTCCCCTCAGGAGAACATTCAACAGCCCAACACATATCCAGTGTGGAGGCAGGTCCTTAATATTCAGCCCAATATTTCTTTCTCAAACTAGCTGGTGGGATGACCTGGTTCTGTTTTCTTACCACACACTCTGAGTACCCAGAACAACTGCAATTACCTGTTCTATAAAGGCTAATAGGCCCAAGCTTTTCTAAATTCACCCTATTTTTCTGGTTATAGCTGCATCTAAACCATAAGTCACTCATATTCCCTGTGTGAGCATCTTCCAAACACTGACACACTGCTAGGGTTGCCAGATAAACCTGGGCAATCTGGGTCTTGGATGTTTCCTGCCCAAAGAGCCTCCAAGTGGTTTCTGTTATTTTCTGAGCAGTCTTTGTTCCAAACACAGCCAGTTTGGGCTCCTTTTTCCAAGACAGAGAACAGGGACTCGAGCAGTCTGTCACTGACTTCTTATGTGCAGAGATTAAAATTATCTTGGCCTTTCTCTTAGAGTCTGGAGTCTGCTTTGGCTCTGCTTTCACCCTGAGGGCTTTGCTTCCTGTTCAAACCTTCCCTGGGCTGCCCTGCTGTGTTCTGGGTGGAGGAGGGCCACAGTCCATTCTCCTACTGCTGCAGATGCTTTCTCAGGAGGAAAAGTTGTCTCCGGCTTTCTGACACTTGCTTCCTGATTCAAGAGGTTTGCCCCAGTGACAGCTGCACCTTCTCAGAGCTGTCCTGTGGGTCCCACAGACATGCTGCTGCTGTCCACACAGCAGCCATGTCATACCTCAGTGCCTTTGTGCACTGCTGGGAGCAGGTCACCTGCTCTGCTCTCTCTTCTTCAGAGCATCTTTCCATGTATGAATTCTTCATCCTCGTGTCTAGCTGCAAAGGGTGTAGATTGGAATGGGTTCTGCTGAATGTGCTCTGTGGGCAACCTGGGCTGACAACATTCTTTCATTCACAGGGCAAGTTCACCACAGCCAGTGATGTCTGGGCCTTTGGGGTCACCCTCTGGGAGATGTTCATACTGTGTAAGGAGCAACCTTACAGCCTCCTCTCGGATGAACAAGTCATTGAGAACACAGGAGAGTTCTTCCGGAGCCAGGGCAGGCAGGTAAGACAGCAAACACGACCTCTCCTTCCTTCACTTGTGACCTGGTCACATCCTGGTGGATCTCCCAGGGCCTTTCTGCTGGCCTTACATCATCTGCAGGACTCTGCTTCTATTACTCACCTTCTCAGTGTGTCCCACCTCTTAACCCTTTACCTTTGCTCATTGCACCAGCTTTCCTATCCTAGAGTCCCACTGGAAGAATCTCTTGGTCCTGTCCAATGCTTCTGCCTTATCATAAACCACTTCTGTCTCAGTCTCTTTTGTCCTCCTTGGCTTTTCTGGGCTCTGCTACCCAATCCTTGTACTTTTTTCCTTTCACATCTCTCTCCTGCTAGCATTCTCTGTGAAAGACCAGGAAGCACTTACTGAGGTGGGGAAGGAAGAGTTGTTAGTTCCCAGGGATTAGATACTCTTTGGAATACCTCCACATATGCCCAGAAGCCTTTGGCCATCTCTGCTTGAAGGGCTTGTCTGTATCATTCTGTCCTCTCTGACCAGCTCCCAGGCAGGACTGTGTGCTCCACTGCCTTCAATAAACACCAGTGATGATGCAGGACGGCCCCGCAGTACTGAGCATCACTGCACCCAAAAACGTGATATGCAGGTTCAAAGCAGTTTGCTGTTCTCCCCAAATTCACCTTTAGCACCAGTCAAGTTAAAGGATTAAGGGGAATAAAATAAATGGGAGGTTTTATTCACTGTCTCCTGAATACTAATGATTTAGTGAAGAGCCTAAAAGATGTGTACTGAAATGAGAGGGGAAAAACAGTTCCGCCAGGCTGTGCTTTAGATAAGCTCTAAAAAGTGTTTTTTCTCTCTGCTAACAAGCTGTCACGATGCTTAGAAAGCCTCATGGGTTGTCTACGGTGAGTGGAAGTATTTGGATATTATTGTTGTAAATCTGGGGTTGGTTTGTGTGTTGCTGTCACTTGAAGACAAATCTCTCCGAAGCATTCATGCTTCCTGGGGGACAAAGTACTGTTTTGTGACCAGCTCATCAAACCAGTTGGCAAAGTGTCTGCAGTGCCATTTGAGATGGCATCAAAGCTCCATCCAGACTCCACTGCCAGATTCAAGCTTAATGGATTTCAAGCACTGCATGATGGCTGTGTCTTGTGAACCTGAAGTGAAACTGTCCTCTTGGTGTTCATTTAGTAAACGTTCAGTTGTTGTATGAAAACCCACTGAAACAGCTGTACCTTTCTTCCTTTCAGATCTATCTCTCCCAGACTCCTCTGTGCCCTAACCCCGTGTTTGACCTGATGTTGAAATGTTGGAGCAGGGATATAAAAGATCGTCCCACTTTTGACATGATTCACCACTTCCTGCTGGAACAAATGGAATCAAACATTTGACTCCAGGAAAAGGAGACAAACTGTTGAGAACAGAGTGACTTTGGTGCCTCTCTGCCTGTACCTCACAGAAGATGGTCAGGCCACCTTACTCTCCTCCCTTGACTGAACCGTATTTAAGTTGAGACGTCCATGGCAGCTGCTCATTCTATTGGCCATGGTCTGACACACAAGACCAGAGGATCTCATTTGGTTGAAAAATCATCTCCTCTTCGGAATCATTTCCTGGGAATACTGTGAGAGGGGTTTTCTTGGATACCCACACACCTTTGGGCAACATAGATGAGTAAAACCTTGAGGGACTTGGAGCTCTCTCCTGGGTGGAACAGAAGCTGCCAGTCGGTGAGAGCGCTACCCCTCACAAACAGATTTCTTTCTACAAGTAAAGACTTCAGTCTTCTGAAACTATTCCATTAAATCAAATGGAAGTCTTGTGCACATTAGCAAGTGTTTCTGTATGCTCTTGCTACAGACAATATGTATAGTGAGAGACTAGAAACGTTTAGAGCTAGGAAATGCTTTTATGGACTTGAGAACTGACGGAGCATTTAGCAACCCTTTGGAAGTAACACTGCCAGGGTGTACAGAGGATGCTGATCCCAGAGTCCAAGCTGATGTTCTTTTTTCCTGTGGTTGTTAAGCACTGCTTTTGTTCTATATGTGCGTTTTCCCCACACTGGATTTTGTTTGTTTTCTAGAAAAATAACTTTGAAAATGAATGTTAAAGGTTGTAGGAAGATCATGGTGGTGGAAGATCTTCTGACCTACAGATTAAGGCTAGGCTAGGGAGTTTGTATTGAAACGTAGCTGATACTGTACTACTGTCACTATGTAGATTCATTAGCCTAATGAACTTGTAGCCACAATGGACTGATGTGCAATTAATCCTGTATAAGTACCCATTAATATGAGATCTCTAAGTCAATGCTGTTACCTGTGCGGAGGGAACTCGGATCTGGTGAAACGGAATGGCTGAGAGCAGAACCTGCTGTGTCACTTGGCATAGCTCATGGGAGAGGAGGAGCAGAGTACGGGTGGTCCCTCAGCACACACGTGTGCACATATGCTGCCATGTATGTTGAGTGTTTGTGGTTCCTCTTCAGGTCTGTGGCAGGGTTCGTGCTGTTGGCCAGGCAGATGCACTTGGGCCCAGGCTCCTTCATGCTGTGATCAAATCTGGCGTCGGGAGGTGGGACTGACACATCCCCCTCGTCTGGGTTTGTGTTCTGTTTCGGGTGCCCCCTGCACAACACGAGACCATTGAACTTGGGGTTGTTTTTTGTTTGTCCTGTCACAAACAGCTCATTCTCTGGAGGATTTTAGAGGGCTCTGAAATCCATTTGGAGTGAGGGAGGGAATTCAGCAATACAATAAATCCATTGAGGATTTACCCAGTGCCTGGGGAATACTCTGCTATTCCCTCTCTAATCCTTTAGCGAGATACTTGGGACCAAACCAAGTATTTCATAAGCTGGGAGAAGATGAAAGCTCAGTACTTGGTGCCTTTTTGACAGCATCCAGCGTAGTGTTTATTTCCAGTAAGGAGAATAAGATAGTTCTTATCTTGCCTGCAAGTTCAGTATGAACGGCTGTGCTGAGAGCTCTGCGAGAGGGCACTGCTGAGAGGGGGAATGTCCAAACACTTAATCTGAGGATAAATGTTATGTTGGAAGGAGTAACGTGCTGCTGCATGGGTGGGTGCCAGGCTGCAGCGTGGCTGTGGCTGCTCCCTGGGCAGGACAAACTCTGTCCTGAAGATTCCCAGTTGTGGCTCACTTGGTAGGACCCAGGTTGTCCCGTTGCAGACCCAGCGTGGGGTTCCCCAGCACCTCCACATGAGCTGGTCCTCTGAGCAGAGGGTCCAAGTCACCCCATCCCCAAGGTGGATCTCACCCCCGAATGGGTATTTTGCCCTCTTTGACTGGAGGGGCCATGAGGAGCTGCTGTTACCTGTGCAGTGTGCCTGGAGCTGGGCAATGGGAGTCAAAGCCAGTGTGGTCCCTGCTGCAGCCTGTGGGGCACTGGGTGGGTGCTGGCAAGCCACGCATTGGCTGTGTATCTGGAGTGTTTCTGTCCTGTCCCAGACTGCACCCAGCAACACCCAGCCGTGTGTGTGATCTCCTGTACTTTGGAGCTCAGAGATGCCTGAGCACTGTAAGGTCACCTGGCTGGGCTCTGTACTTGTTCCATCAGGACGTGCTGTTCCTCTCTTGACATGTGGACGTAGTTTCTCTCATATCAATAAATTCTGATGATAACCTTGACAAAAGTGATTTCTACTTTGTTCTTTTCCCCAGGTGCCTGCACTGAGCACAGATACCTTGCTCTGATTGTTCAGTAGCTCTCTGGTACGTGTGGGACCTCAGGTTTGAAGGAGCAGCCATTGGTCATTTAAAGGAGTGAGCTTTGAAGGGAGCTTCTGGAAGCGCTGGGATGATGCTGGCCTGAGCCCCCTTGGGCCAGTGGGACTTGGACCGGCCTGGGATCGCTGTGTGGTGTCATTAATACAGTGCTGCATTTCAGTAAGCAGTTTCTTCATGTTAAAATCAGAAGAAGACCTGGGCCGGGAGAAACCTCTGTAGGTCTCTTAGTGCATTGCCCACCAAAAGCTGAGCTGACCACAAAGCTCCATGGGGCTGCTCTTGGCCTTTCCCATCTGGGTGTTGAAGATCTCTGAGGATGGAGATGCCAGCCTAGCCCTAGGGCTGTGCTACTCCCATGGAGGAGAATCTCCTCCTTGTGTCCACTGCGCCTTCCCCTCAGTGCATCTCGTACCTGTCATCTCCTCTCTGTCTTTCACTGCACACCTCTGAGAAGAGCCATCGCCCACTCACAGACCATCCACTGCCGACCTGGGGCTGCTGGAGAGGGCTGTCCCTTGGTGCTGCTCAGGAGCTGGCAGGCTCAGCACATTTATAAAGGCTGGAAACTCCAGATGCCTCATTAGGCACCAAGGGCAAGAGTCAGAGCAGCAATTTTGCTTCCTCAGATAAGCTTTTGGGTGGAGGAGCAGGCGCCTGAACAGATGAGAGCTCTGGTTTCTGGTTAGTACCTTTGAAACCTTAAAATGATTCTGCCAGCCCTGTGGCTGAGCTCCTCAAGCCCATAGAGGGACCTTGGTGGTGAAGCAGCCTCACTGCTGGTACTGGAGCTGGTGAAGTGATGCTGGTGCTCAAGGTGCTGTGGTCTGTGATGTGCTGGCCATGGTGGCTGCTCAGTGCAGGAGACCCCATGTTCTGTGCGTGCCTGCAGCTGGAGGGGGTGAAACCCACCGCATACAGGACCAAGTCACCTGTGTGGTGTTGGGAATGGGAACAGCCCTTGTGTGCGTGAAGTGAAGGGCTGCATCCTCACACCAGGCACTGAGGGAGAGGAGGGCTGAGCCTTCCCCTGCAGCGTGGGGAATCCCTGAGCCTCTGCTGCACCAGTGACTGGGGCTCTCCAGAGCTGTGCTGGCGCTGCTGGTGGGGAACATCTGGCACAGCTGCCCCGGGGGTGGGAGCCTTGGGGAGGCCTGACAAGCGCTGTGACATCTCCCTGCCCATCCAGAGCTTCCAGAATGGGGGGAAGCAAAGACGTGTCCAGGCAAAGCTGAGGAGCTGGGAGCGTTGTCAGGCCAACGCAACACAGCTCCCGGTGCATCACAGAGGTTTCCCGGGCGACTGCATCGTGTTGCATCTCCTTCCTCCCACCAGCCAGAGCTGCTGCTACATTGCCATGGAAGCCTCGAAGGAAAATAGCATCTTCCCTTCCCATCCCTACCATATCCCTGGGTAAGTTCATCCAAAATGTCTGTTCAATGCAAACTGATCCGTTGGGATCAGTAGCTCCGAGTCGTGGGAAGTTGGTTGGTTTTGTGTAAAAGACATGACTAAAAACTCACGTAATGGTGCTCCAAAGGAGGCATGGCTCCAGCATGAGAAGCACCACCTTATAGAGGGGTACAGCGAAAGACATTGCCATAGTGCACTGAGGGTAAGGCCAAAATTGTTCTCCCCCCCACCCCAACTTGTTTTAAGCAGCAAATGGCACCAGGGCAGCTGGGCAGGGGTTGGCTTCCAAACTGCCACAACTTTTGCATCAAGGATGTTTGAAGGCCTCCTTTGAACTGATGCTTGCATAGGCATCGTGCACTCTTGTCACAGTGGTCAGGGCACAGCCCTGCTGTGGATGCTGCGCTCCGGTGCATACGTAGTTAGGGGGGGTTTCCAAGGCTTTTTGTGATGTTCTCCTCCAAAGGCTTGGAAAGAAGCGGCCAAACTGTCCCGGTGAGAGGGGATGAGTTGGTGGTTAAAGGGTAAGACACGAATGGCACAAGTCAGTGCATTGGCTTTGTGGTGACAGGGAAACAGTGCGTGCGGTCTCCTGGTGCCCCGTGCTGGGAGATGTGTTCATGGCACACGGCCACAGAGGTGGCTGAAGGCTCGTAGCCCATGGGACAGCAGAGCCAGATGCTCCCCATCGGCAGCCCCAGTGCACAAGTGTCTGTTGGTACCCAGCCACTGGGATTGGCCCAGCCTGAGGCTGGCTCCAAGGGGCGTCAGGATGATGTGTGGGGCAGAGGGGCTGTGACAGACCAGGTTTGTCCCACATGGCTGCAGATGCAGCACAGGCAGACCCCGAGCCACAGCCGGTGCGGAGCCTGTTCCCTTCCTTAGCAATGCTCCTGATGCTCACATCGGTCCTTCCCATCGCAGCAATGTGCAGGATTGTGCCGTGCCTGAGCTCCGCACCTCCCAGGCTTACACAGGCTCTGGGGCTGGGTGCGTTGAGCACCGTTTGGGCTGTGCGGTTGTGATGGTTGGCTCCCTGTGTGCTGCCACCCAGGCAGGGCTGGGGAGGGATGAGGAGCAAGGGGGGAGCTGTGGCTGGGTTTGCACCTCCAAAAGCCTCAGACCTTCCCCTGCCCGCCCCTGCCTGCAGACAGATCCCAGAGGCAGCTTCAGGCCCTGATGCAGACGCAGGGGCTGGGGCTGAAGCGAGGAGGAGGAACCCAGTTCTGCTCCTGCATTTTGCAGGGCTCTGCGTGCTTGCGGTGTCACCCCTTCGGGTGCTGCTTTGCATCTGCTTTGGGTGCTGAGCACAGGGAGGAGCTGCCTGAAGGGCACCCCCAGAGCCAGCAGACCCTGCGCCCCGCTGGGTGCTGGCAGGATGAGGATGCTGCATCACAGCATCTCACCGCTTTGTCCTATGGGCCGTGAGCCTGCAAACACAAAGGCATCAACATCGAAAGGCATCAACATCGGCTGCTGCCGCTTGTGTTGGGCAACGGCCACAGATGGGGCTTTGAAAATGCCACCGCAGCGCTGAGGAGCGTGGGGAGCCAAAGCCAGGGAATGGGCTGGTTTGGGAAGGTAAACCCATGGAGCGCTCTGTGGAGCCGGGCAGGGTGCGGAGCCCCGCGAGGATGGGCCCAGGGCCAAGGCTCTTCCCGGGGACCAGGACGGTGGAGCAGGTTTTGGTGCCGCTCTTTGGGAGCGGCGATGGCAGAGATAGGGCTGAGCGAGGGGTGAGGGGAGGCCCTGGGGAAGGCAATGAGGGGTGGGAGCAGCAGCTGCAGGGACAGGGGATCCCTCTGGGGTCCCAAGACAAACACAAGGCAGGAGGAGGCCAAACAGCCCCGCTGGGACCCGTCCCTCCCCAGCACCAGGGCTTTGAGCGCAGCCCTTGTCGCTGGCTCCATGGCGGATCCCTTCTCCATAGCCCCAGACTGACTCAGCCGAGCTCCTCCTGTTACCTCGCTTTTAATTGCCAGGAACCGAACCCTCTCTCAGCTCTCCGGCCACCCCGTCATTACCTGGGCTGAGCCATTTGTGCCCTTGCTCAGCTTTATCGTCCCGGTTTCCCATGTTGCAAGGCCCATTGAAAAACAATGGGGATGAGCCACCGAGGTGCTGCTGAGATCCTGCATGCAAAGTGGGAACGCTTGCCAGGGGAAATGCATGGCTCTGCTTGCTCTTGGTGAAAGCATTTGGAAGGGAAAGTACTTACTCATCCTCTCATGATCCTCATGCATCACCCGGCTTTATCCCTGGGTAGGCAGTGGGCTCGCTGTTTGAGTGTTGCTGTCTACATTGCAGCCGGCAGCTCTGCCTTTCTTCTTCAGAGGTGGAATAACATCACCCTGAGGAGATGTGGTACCGGGAACAGCTGAAGCTTCCGATCTGTGCTGATGGACTCGGGGATGGAGCCACAGCTCCAGCACCCGGAGCCGCCCAAGTGCCCGTGCCAGGCGCTGGGGCGGAGGAGCAGCGCATCCTGCAGGAGTCTGATTGGAGTTCCAGTATTGACCAAGGGACACGGGGAATTCCCAGTAACAGAGAGAGGGGGAGGAACATCTGAAGCAGAGCCGGGTTTAACTGGGAATGGGATTTAACTGGGGGCTGTCCCAGCGGCTGCAGCCCGCGCTGTGAATCCGCCTTCAAGGCCAGGTTGGACACAGGGGCTTGGAGCAAGCTGCTGCAGTGGAAGGGGTCCCTGCAAGGGCAGGGGTTGGAGCTGGAGGGGCTTTAAGGTCCTTTCCAGCCCAAACCAGGCTGTGGTTCTGTGATGTTTTCCCCTCTGCAGGCGCTGCTTTGGCCACTCTCTGTATTCTCCCATGAACCAAACACTGAGCCTGTGCCTACAAGGGCCTGTAAACCCATGAGCCAGTTTGCATGCTGACGTGTGCGAACAGACACGTGTGCAAACGCACACACGTGTGCACACACTCGCTTGCCTGGCTTCATGCATAACCACACACATCTGCTCCGTGCTCCCCTTGTGCTGCTCCAGTTCCCGTTCCCGCTCGCAGGCACATCCCAGTGCAGTCACCTCCCTGGGCTCAGGCGCTCCATCCCCTGTGTGCTTCCCGCTGGGGCCTTCCCAGCGCACCAAAGGGCTGAAGCACAATCCCGACCGATGGGCACCTCCCAGCGCCGCCCCAGTGACAGCTCTTTGGTTGCTCCTCAGCTATGAGGGCTTCATCCCTCAGTGCAGCTTCCAGTTCGGAGAGACCTTTGGCAGGACCACGCACCGGCTGCTGACCGACCCCGGCGTTGCCCGGAGCCCCCGCGCTCTGCTGGCGCCGCTGAAGGAGCAGAAGTCCATTGAGGACCTCAGTGGGGCGAAGCACAGCGTCCGGGGTCACCTCCCCGGGCCCGCAGGTGAGCACAACCCCGGCCCTTCGCTGCGTGGGCTCTGCTCCGATGAGCACGAGCGGCGTGGCCTTGGCAGGCTCCTGCTGGGGCATTGGGTGTTATCCATGCAGCGATCACAGCCCCGGTGCAGCAGCATCAGTGCGAAGCTGGGGCTGAGCATGGGGCTCCTCACATTGGCATTTGGTGGTGTAGAGAGGGGAAATGTAAGTTCCCGGGTTACCTCCTGTTAGATGAAGGTAGATGGTGCTTTGCTGTATGATGAAATCCACGTTCCTGTGGTGGTTTAACCCCAGCCAGAATAAAGCGCAGCAGCCACTTGCTCACTCCCCCCCTGCAGAAGGATAGGAGAACCAGGATAAGAGTGAGAAAACTCATGGATTGAGATGAAAACTTAATTTTTATTTTCATGAAATAATTGTTTAATAATTGGAATGGAAAAACAGTAATGAATTGTAATGAAAACATCGAAAAGATAGAAATAAACCCCAGCCAAGCCAAGTGATGCCAATGAAACCATCACTCACCATCGCTGTGTGGCGCCCAGCCAGCCCCCCAGCAGCAGCCTGCCTCCAATGCCCCCCCAGCCTCATTGCTGAGCGCGGTGTTCCATGGGCTGGGATACCCCTTGGGTCAGCCGGGGCCACTGCCTGGCTGCGTTCCCCCGGTTCCTTGTGCCCCCCCCAAGCTGCTTGCAGGAGGAGCAGAGAAGGTCCCGGCCCCGTGTAAGCGCTGCTCAGCAGTGATTGGAGCATCCCTGTGTGAGCAGCGCTGCAGCACAGACCCGAGCATCGCCCGCACCGGCGGCTGTGAGGACAATGAACTTCCCCAGCGCGATTCCAAGGGCTCAGATCCATCCCTCCGGGAACGCTCAGCTCTGCTGCTTCCAGCCCTGTCCTGGCTGACCCCCCCCGGTGCAGAGCTTACTCTCCTCGGAGCTCTTACAGCTTGCGATCCACTTTGCATCCTGATGTTCCTGCCTCAGATCAGCGGATGGGCTTGTGTGCTCTTTCCCACTTTCCCTTTCCCTCTTTCCCTGCTCACGGGCCCCATCTCCTCCATCAGACACTGACATGCTCCTCTAGATTCCCAACACTGGGAATTTGCAGGAATTTCCTGCCAAGTCCCAGCTCTTTCAGCCCAAGTGCCTGGTCCCTGCGGAGCAGACCCAAAACAGGCTGCAGCAGCAGCTATCCCGTGGTCCATCCCTTGGAGACACGTGTGCCATGTACCACACCATGCGGACACCCTCTCTGGTGGGAGGGAGTCCTCTCCAGGCGGAGGGTAACATTCCCAGCAGGATCTGGGTCTCCATTTCCCTGGGGATGGCCACGCCAAAGCGATGCTTTCCCATTTCCTGCTGGGAATTTGTGCCGCGCAGCTTCTTGGACTCTTCCAGCCTTTCTGTCCATCCCAGCCCTGTTTCCCAGGAGCCGGGTCTCCACCCCAGATGGTGTTAATGGGCTTCATAGCTGGACATTTACATTTGCATTTCCTTGGCTTAAGCCGCAGTTTGGATGGACCCAACTAACCAGTTGACCCACTTGCTCTCCCTCGTTATCCTGTCCTCATTCCATGCTCTCCTCACCAACCCTTATGTCGTCTGCCAGCATTGGAGCTGGGAAGCGCTGGGTGCTGCTGGTAACTTCATCCCAGCTCCTGTGGTCAGTGAAGGATTCCTTGAACCCCCCACTGCAGCCTCTCCTGGTGCCCTTCGGGGTATTTTCCATGGTGGGATCAGAGAGCTCCAGGCAGTGTCGGATCCGTGGGGTCTGTGTTTGGGATGCTCTGACAGAGCCACAGGGAGAAAAGGGAGACGTCGGGGTTTATTTTGCCCTTTACGGCTCAGCTGATGGTAGCTGCGAGCTCAGGTGCCATTTAGGTTACATTCTAAGCTATTGAGCTTCTCTTTGTGCACTGTCCTGTGCAGGATGGTTTCGTGGATGCGCCGATGGCACCCACAGGATACGTTCACAGCCTGCGGGATGCTGTTGAGCTCCAGGCTCCTTTCCTTCACTACAGGGGGCTGAGGTCCAGGGTGATGGGAATCCCTCCCTCAGCCATTCCTTTCCCTTACCTCGGCGTCACTCCACAGGGTGCATTCCCTATGAGAGAGCTGGGGCTGCAACGCCCGCTCCTGACCCAGTCCTTGAGCCCGGCCTGGCCCGGCTAAAGCTGGAGCTGACAGAGGGAGAGCTGACCATGATGCAGATGGACCTTGCGCCCATGGACCACCCCGGCGAGTACGTCCCAAGGACACAAGCGGTTCGGGAATACCCCCGCGGCATTCCACGCTACCCTGTGTCCGAAGGGCGACAGTGGCTGATGGGGAGGTGCGGACCCGGCCAGCTCGGCGGTGCCTGGGCAGGAAGAGCACCGGTGAGTGGTCTGGGGTGGAACACACACGGGGTAGAGGATGCTGCTGTGGAGGGATGGGGGATTGGGACTGGTGGGCATGGAAGGGATCTCCTTGGAACGGGGGTGTGAAAAGGGACTCTGATGTGCTTTGCATCAGGGGCGGCAGCAATAGGACAAGGGGGAATGGCTTTAAACTTAAATGGGGGAGATTCAGGTTGGGTCTCGGGCAGAAGCTGTTCCCTGTGAGGGTGCTGAGGCGCTGGCACAGGGTGCCCAGAGAAGCTGTGGCTGCCCCATCCCTGGCAGTGCTCAAGGCCAGGTTGGACACAGGGGCTTGGAGCAAGCTGCTCTAGTGGAAGGTGTCCCTGCAATGGCAGGGGTTGGAACTGGAGGAGCTTTCAGGTCCCTTCCAACACAAACCAGGCTGGGATCCTATGAGATGGGTGTGGATGACAAGGGCAGAAAGCTTAGAGTGTCACGTAGAAACATCAAATACAGAAACATTTCCAGCGGTAGCAAATCCATTCCATATCCAGGAAATCGCAGCACTCATTAATTACTCTTCCTAATTAAAAAACCTTAACTTATTTGGTGAAGTTTTAGCTTCAAATCCCAGCCATCAGGTCTCACACTGTGCCAGGTCTGTGTTTCCTTTGGGTGAACTGGTAGCCCTGACCCGCTCTCCCTCCTGTCCCCTTTGGTTACACGCTGTGTTTCCGACTCCTTCCCTGTTCCCACCTGGGTTTCTCACCGCTGTTACCCCTTGTTTAAACACAAGCACTGGGTTTGCCTCTGGTGCTGTTTCAAACAGCAAAGCCAGCATCACTTGGGACCAACGTGTCTGAGCCCCTCATGTCTTCCATCCCGCCCCAGGCAGCCGGGGCTCTGCACGTGCCCTGAAGGCAGAGAGTGGGGATTTGATGAATGCATCACTTCAACAGCTTGGGTATAAATCCCAGGAAAGGGCATTCCTGCTCCTTGCTCTGAGGAGCTCAGCGCCCAAAGCCCCCCTTGTTCCCCCTGGGGGTTTTGCAGAGCCTCTGTGTATGGGGGGCACGTGCAGTGTGGCATCACCAGAAACCTTTGGGGAGCTCCCATTGTAAAGGTGGGAAGAACCGGGAACAGCGGCTGCCGTTCTCGGGCTCTGCTGCTGATCAGAGCCGTGGAGCCGCAGGGAGAAGCGGCTTTTACAGCGCTGGTTTTGGTTCTGCTTTTGCTCTGAACCCGTTAGCAGGGGCAGGAGCCAGGGCTGGCGCTGCCCGAGGAGCCCGCGAGAGCCGGCGGGGCCGAGGAGGAGGGCGTTTGGTTGCCAGAAACGGACCCACCAAAGGTGATCCAGCAGAAAGTTATTACAGGTGAGAGGGAGGGGGTCACGCGCAGCAGGAGCCCCCCCGGGAGCAGTCCTGGCACCGTCCTTCCGCATGGGAGACCTCAGAGATCCTGGCGGCGCGTTCCAGGCCAGGTGATGCTTTGGGATGGAAAATGCCGCTGCTGCTCTCCGTGCAAGGGGGTTCCTTTGGGATGCCATCAGCGCTGGGGCTCTCGTGGGCAGCAGAGCTCCTCACGAGTGGGATGCAGGAGCCACCCCAGCTCCCCACAGCCCCGGGGCCAGGCTAGAAAACGCTGGGCCATGGGCTCTGCACCACCTCCTGCTGCCCTTGAGGTGGTTCTTTCTCTCTCAGATACAAGAGCCCTTCCTCAATCATGAAGCCAACAAGCAGTGAGGCTTCGCACCACCATGACTGTATAAAGCTGGTGGACAAGGAGGTCTGCTCTGTAGCTGGAAGAGCCAGAGCATTGCGGAGGGTGATGCACAGGGGGGGATCTTCACTCTGCAGTGGACCACAGCAAAGAGGGGCTCTGTATCAGAGTATTGCAGTCAATGGAAGAGCATCAATGCTTCAGGATGTGAAAGACAATTTTCTCTCTCTGCAAAGCATTCCTTAGGGAAGAGGGAGTTCTGCCTGTGTTTTAGATGCACCTCGCTATGCTTTATGTAGTTTTATACTTTATATAGTTTCTGTCTCATACTTGGTGAAAATCTGTTGGATGGGCTGGGCAAGTGAGAACAAAAGGTTGGATGCCTTGTTGTTAGCTCCTGAATGTGTATTAAATGGGGAGAGAACATGACAGAGTTGTTGGTGCACAGGAAAGGCTATGAGGAATGAAATGTTTCTTCCATACCTCATGGAGGTCAACCCAGATCCATTCAGGCCATTGAGTTTTCCTTGGGCATTGTCAAAAAGACTCTTCCAGAACAGATACTTCACACGTGAGAGTTCGTTTTACACTTTAAGTGGGTGCATTTTTCCTTCCTATGCTCTGCTGAGGTTTCAGATTTATCCCGGCCTCTTCCATTTCCAGGCCGGTTGATCTCTATAGGATACGTATGCTCCCAAGCAGACTATGGTCTCTTTTGTCTTCATCCACAGGGTACGCTGGATTCATCCCCCGCCTCTCCTGGTTTCACGGTGTGAACTACACCCGGAGTGTGAAGGAAGCAATGAAGGAATTTGACCAACACCAGGTACATTACATGCACAACTCCTATTTCAGCTGTGGAACCGAGTCAGCTGCAACACCAGAAGCGGTTTCACTTCAGCAGTAGGGTTAGGACTGGGGTTATAAGTTACAAGCAGAGTAAAATGCTATTAGGTAACATGGTGAAAAAACCATGAGCAATTAAAGTCTATAAGTTGTTTCCTCGGGACACTGAGGGAGAAGAAACGAGTTCATAAAAGGATTAAGCAAATCTCGAGAGGGTTGGGGCAAGGGTGGCTGTGAAAAATGTGGCTCTGAGAGCAGAAACACAGGATGCAACTATCTGTGCTTCCCTGGTGCAGTCCATCTTCTCTACCAGGCTGGCAGTGCCGGATGGCTTCCTGGCCTGCTTGGGTGGTTATTCCTCCCTTTTAACTGGTTGTATAGCTTTTTCCTTTCCTAACGTGATTTGTCTTCAATGGATTTAGATCTCCTCTTGGGAAGGATACAGAACCATCCCTTCCGAAATGCTATTTGTTGCCTTGCTGTCAGAGCTCCCATATAGTTCCCTGCTACATGGGAAAATGAGATCCCTCCCCCAGTAGTTGACAGTTTGCATTCCAAGTGATGCATTTTCTCCCGCTACCAGGATGCAGTGAGATGCAGCAGCATCCCTTGTCCGGCACTGGTGCCGATCAGCTCAGTGACACAGGTTGCAACATTCCCAACCCTTTCTGGTCACTGGGATTTGCTGCAGCGCCTTCATCCCAGAGTGTACGGGTCTGATGTAGGAAAAACTTCCAAGATTGAGGATCCCCAGCGCAGAGAAACTCAGCTGCGAAGAAATGACTCAGCAGGAAGAGCAGCAGGTCCGGCTGCTCATGGCAGCCTCTTGCTTCTCAGGCTGAAATGTATTCTCCTGGGCTGGCTTCCTTATGCTTCTGCCATTAATAGGAATTGAGATGAAGCAGCAAGGAAAAACAAGGCCGGACCATGGCATTATCCAAACTAAATGTACTGTTTGCAAAGCCTTTCTGCCCTGATTCCTTAAGGAACATTCTGCGTGTAGTAAATCAGCGAGGGAGGTGTTTCTGTTGCAGGATTCAGCAGAATCCAGCCTTGCAGAGCTTAGCTGCGGCACATCAGGCACTGAAGGAATACGAGTACACTGAAAACACCCCAAATCACACCACGTTTCTATCTAAGATGGCTTCAAGCCATTAATCTGCTGCCCTAAATCTCTGTTGCCCTAGGTTACATACTGGGATGTGCTATGGATCACTGCTTACTGCCTGCATCAGGCAAAATAGTGCAGCCCTCACGCTTCAGTGCAGTGCTTGAGGGCTGCAGCAGCCGCTCCATCGTCACAGGATGGGTCAGTGGCCCCACGGGCTGCTCCGCTCCATCAGCCCCATCCCTTCTCCACCAGGGAGGGCAGCGCAGCTTTAGTGACATCTGAATACTGACAGCAGCACCATCCACCCTCCAGTCCCTGTCTGGGTCTGACCTTGGGGGGTCAGACAGCTCCAGGGGATGATTTACACGCTCCCTGCAGTTAACACTCCCTAAGCCTTCCTGTCCCTCCTCGCCAGGCAATTGCTGGCTGATGGCCACCAGTGGGACTCATGGAGAACAGCTGAAGGGGTCAAACCAAGCCCCGGATGGGCAGAGTCACAGCACAGGAGCAGACACTGCTGGCTCCCAGTACATCAGACGTAGGAGCACAAGGGGTTTGGGACTTGCAGGTGATGCCCAGAGGTGATGAGGTGAATGCAGCGTAGCTCCTAACTGGAACAAAACTGGACTGGAAAGAGAATTGCTTTACATGCCCTAAATATTGATTGCAGAGTCAAAGCACATGACTCGGTAAAAACGGTGTTTTATTATACAATATACAGGTTATAAAATTAACTGTACCTTGGTGTTGGTTCTCCCTCCCCAGTTTATGCTGAGAAACCCATGTTGCAGCTTTGGCAAGAGATATCCCCAGAATTACTGGCCTACCAATAGAATTTACACCAGTGCTGGACTGATACCTTCCTACATGGGCTTTGTACCAGGTAACGCTATCAGCTGAGTGAAAGGAAAGTCGCTGATACTAATTGCTCTCATTAAGTAGCACTGTTATTAGCTGTAGTGCTGGAGAAGTGAACGATTACTCAACTGTTCCGCATGGGTAGTAGGTTATTTCCCGGTCTGTGCTGAGGTGCTGGAGTGGTGCCATCGCCTTCCTGCAGGAGAGCCCGTCAGCCTGGCTGCCAGCCTGGGCTTGTGCAGAATGTTCCTCTGGTTTCCAGCCACCAACCCCCTGCTAAAGCAGCGGAGGCTCAGTAACACCCTGCCCGTCACCCGGGTGCGTTACAGCGTCTTTGTCAGGAAAGTGATTCATAGAATAGGGACCTCAAAGCTCCTCCAGCTCCAACCCCTGCCATGGGCAGGGACACCTCCCACTAGAGCAGCTTGCTCCAAGCCCCTGTGTCCAACCTGGCCTTGAGCACTGCCAGGGATGGGGCAGCCACAGCGTCTCTGGGCACCCTGTGCCAGCGCCTCAGCACCCTCACAGGGAACAGCTTCTGCCTAAGAGCTCATCTCAGTCTCCCCTCTGGCAGTTAAAGCCATTCCCTTGTCCTGTCCCTCCATCCCTTGTCCAAAGCCCCTCTCCAGGTTTCCTGCAGCCCCTTTAGGCACTGGAGCTGCTCTAAGGTCTCCCCTTCAGGAGCCTTCTCTTCTCCAGGCTGCCCCAGCCCAGCTCTCTCAGCCTGGCTCCAGAGCAGAGCTGCTCCAGCCCTCGCAGCATCTCCATGGCCTCCTCTGGACTCGCTCCAACAGCTCCATGTCCTTAAAGTCTGATAAAAAGGAAGAAGTAAATGATACAAATGGGATGAGAATGCACAAAATAATAACAGTGAAATGGTATTAGCCATAGAGCCAGGCCGTGGCTGCCCTGCACTGTCTGCCTGATCCTTGGTTAGTAGTGTTGCCTAAAGGGAGAGGGCTGAAGTGATTTGTGTGTTTGAAGGGGAAGCTCTGCAAATGCACCTGAAAGCATTAAGGTATCAAGCTAAAATGTCAACAAATCAGCAACTATCTTGGTGTCTCTGCCCAGAGCTCAGCAATATGGGCTGGGAAATCAGGGAGACAAGTGAGAAAGAGCCAACCTCATAGCTTGTACTTAATGCAGTGCAGAGGAGGAAAATGGTAGAACAAAACATGGTAGAAATGAAAGCAGAGTGGGGAAGCACACATCCTGCTTTGGCAGCTCTGGGGTGTCTCACAGCATAGCCCCGACTGTTCCAGGGGCTGTTTCCTCTGCGTAGGGCTGCTTGGGGAGGGCTCTGGTCACACACACACAAAGCTGGGCCCTGCAAGGGCAAAGCCCAAAGGAAAAACCCACCCTAATATCGTTACTTTATGCTTTAACCATGGGTTGCCCCCTTTACACCTACAGCAGCTCCCTCCCAGGTAGGTTTGAATCCAGCCCCCCATTCCTGCAGGCAGGCTGTTTGCAGTCCGTGCCATTTGGACTCCAACCAGCTCAGACACCGGAAGGAGAAACTTGTTCTCAAGGCTCAAAAACCTTGCACAGAACAACTCAGAATTCAAGAGCAGTGAGCAGGGTTTCTTCAGCAGGAAAGCAGCCTGCTCCCCCGTGGCAGTTCGGTCACTTCATCTAACACCATGGCTACCACAGTGGGAATCCGGTGTTAACACAGGGGTGCCATGGAATGCCTCCCTTGATGTGCTAGTGGGTGTCCAGCCCACCTCGGCAGCAGAGGCTGCAGTAACCCTCAGGGAGGTTTAAACCCTCCACATACGATTCAAAAACGCGGCTGCGCACACAGCTCAGCTCCTCCTCAGCAGTGTGGTGTGGCACTGCTGCCCACAGCACTGCTGGCACAGGTCACAGCTACCTGCCTGCTTTGCACTGCTGAGCCCATCAGCCTGGCTCATCTTCTGCTGGAACCCTGCCTGCCCTGGGAAGGGGCTGTCAGGCAGACAGAATCTGTTATCTACTACAGTCAGAGCTGCTCAGCTCCCGCTGAGCCTGTAACAGGAGTCCACACACAGGTACCTAAATTTAGATGCAGCTCAGAGCTGCATTCCATCCTCTCAGGAGGCATTATCCCCACCACCAGCACACTCGGACTGTAAAGGAACACCAGTTCACCACATCCAGTGACCCTCCCACCAGGCTGGGAGGCAGGAGAAGCCCGGCTGCCTCAGGCAGGGCTCACCCCAAGTCCTTTGCTTCTCTTTTCCAGAGCTGCGGAACACCTACGCCCTGACTTACGGAAACAGCACTCGAAAAGCTTACCAAAAGGAACAAGAGAGACGAGCTCGTGCACTGTGAAAAATGCTTTAATGGTGCCTGTACAGCAGTTGAAGTGACTTTTGAGACATAAAGAGGAACACAACACAGAAAGAGAAGGTTTGATGAGAGTTCATACAGCTTTAAACAAAATTTACAGGTGTTCATCTGCTTAGCTGTTACTCAGCCTCTTCCTCAGCCTCCTCCTCAAACTCCCCCTCCTCCTCAGCTGTAGCATCCTGATACTGCTGATACTCAGACACCAGGTCATTCATGTTGCTCTCAGCCTCTGTGAATTCCATCTCATCCATGCCCTCACCTGTGTACCAGTGCAAGAACGCCTTTCGGCGGAACATGGCCGTGAACTGCTCAGAAATGCGTTTGAACAGCTCCTGGATGGCTGTGCTGTTCCCGATGAAGGTGGCAGACATTTTCAGGCCACGAGGTGGAATGTCACAGACCGCTGTTTTAACATTATTAGGGATCCATTCCACAAAATAGCTGCTATTTTTGTTCTGCACATTTAGCATTTGCTCATCCACCTCTTTCATGGACATACGGCCTCTGAACACAGCAGCCACGGTCAGGTAGCGGCCGTGCCGTGGGTCACAGGCAGCCATCATGTTCTTTGCATCGAACATCTGCTGCGTTAGCTCTGGCACAGTCAGAGCCCGGTACTGTTGGCTCCCACGGCTGGTGAGAGGGGCAAAGCCAGGCATGAAGAAGTGCAAACGGGGGAAGGGAACCATGTTGACTGCCAGCTTCCGCAGGTCAGCATTGAGCTGGCCTGGGAACCGCAGGCAGGTGGTAACACCGCTCATGGTGGCCGACACTAAATGGTTCAGATCACCGTAGGTTGGAGTGGTTAACTTCAGTGTTCTGAAGCATATGTCGTAGAGAGCTTCGTTATCAATACAGTATGTTTCATCTGTGTTCTCCACAAGCTGGTGAACCGAGAGTGTGGCATTGTAGGGCTCTACTACAGTATCTGACACTTTAGGGGATGGAACAACACTGAAAGTATTCATAATTCGGTCTGGGTACTCTTCACGGATTTTGCTGATGAGGAGGGTACCCATACCTGAGCCTGTACCACCACCGAGGGAGTGAGTAAGCTGAAAGCCCTGGAGACAATCACAGCTTTCTGCCTCCTTCCTTACAACATCTAACACAGAATCAACTAATTCAGCACCTTCCGTATAATGGCCCTTTGCCCAGTTGTTTCCTGCGCCGCTCTGACCTGGAAGAGAGCCATTTTCGTATTAGATTACGGTCACTGCTTCCTGCTTATTGCTTGCAAGCAAGGGCGCATCAGGCTACATTGAACCCCACCCCCAGCAGAGCTTCCTTTTAGCCAGCACTGAGCTGTGGTTTCAGACAAGCACCTCCGAAATGGCTCGGCAGATACGCAGAAAACATTCGTTACTAGTGACACAGCAGCCGTTTGATTGCTCCTGTTAATGTGGAGGAGGTAACGAGACTCGGAAGAGCAACGACCCCTTGCGCCTCCTCGGACCTGCTCCCCTGCAGCTGCCATCACGCACCGCCCGCAGCTCGCCGGTATTTCACACCCGTCACGCAGCGCCAGGATTAACCCCCTCCCAGGGCCGCGCTCGCCTCAGGAGCATGTGCAGCGGCAAAGCCCGCAGTGCAGCGTCTCTGCCCTGCCCACCCCACCCCGAGCCGGTTACACGACAGGTCCCTCCCCCGCTCCCGGCGCACTCACCGAACACGAAGTTGTCTGGCCTGAATATCTGGCCGAAGGGCCCGGAGCGCACGGAGTCCATGGTGCCGGGCTCCAGGTCCACCAGCACGGCGCGGGGCACGTACTTGCCACCTGCAAAACGAGGAGAAGCCGTGACTGCAGCGCCGGCGGCGTCCAGGGAAGGGGCGGGAGGCGCGCCAGGCCCTACCTGTGGCCTCGTTGTAATAGACGTTAATGCGCTCCAGCTGCAGGTCGCTGTCGCCATGGTAGGTACCGGTTGGATCGATGCCGTGCTCGTCGCTGATCACCTCCCAGAACTGCCAGGGAAAACCGTGTCAGGGGCGGCCGGACCGGGCGCGCCCCGCGCCACCCATCTGCCCCCCCTCTTTCGCTGCCCCCTGCCCACCGCCCGGACCTTGGCTCCGATCTGGTTCCCGCACTGCCCGGCCTGCAGGTGCACGATCTCCCTCATGATGATGGCGGCACCGATCACGGACACCCAACGCCTCTCCTCTCCCAACCGACTCTGGCTGCCTGAGGTAAACCGCCAACCCTTATATAGCAGCGCAATGCGCGCGCAGCCTCCCTCTCCCCGCCCAGGCAGCCACTTGCAGCGCGTATTGGCTGTTTATAACGAGGCTCGGCGAAAGGCGAGATCCCATTGGTTCAGAGGGCTGTCACTCAAGCCGTGAGCTCCCGTTAGCTCCGCCCACCTGCCTGTTGATTTTACTGTTAGGCAACCGGCACTCGCGAGTGCCCGCCCCCCTCGCTCAGGGCGCTCCTGATTGGCTCAATTGAATGATTGATGCCGAGCGCCATTGGCTGCGGGCCGCTCCCGCCAGCCGATTGGCCGAGCGCCGAGCGCCCCGGTAACCGTCGCAATGACTCCGCAGCGGGCGCGGGGCGGTGGCTCGCGCAGCCGCCCATTCCCGAAGCCGGGTGCGCGCTTTGCGCAGCGTAGGCGCGGCTCCTCCTTACTGCGGGAGAGGGCGGTTTCCAGGGGAAACCTCGCCCCGCCGTTCTCCCGTGGGGCCCGGGCACCCCGCTGCCTCCCGCCGCTGCCGCTCCGCCGGGAGAGCCCCTTCCCCAAACCCATCTCCGCCGCTCCCCGTTACTCCCGGGGCGCTGCAGCGGCTCCGGCGCAGACGCGGGGGGGGGGGGGGGGGGGGAGTGAGCGCGCGCGCATGCGCGGGTTGCGGCGCGTTTCTAGCACTTTCTGGCGCGCAGCCGCCTGAGGCGGCGGGGGCCCGGCGGCTGTTGTCATGGCAACCGCGGCGCTCGGCGGGCGGTGGCGGGCGGTCCGCGCCGCTGTGAGGCGGGGTCCGGCCGTGGGCAGAGCGGTGCTCTGCTGAGGGGACGGCTCAGCCCTGAGCCGGTGTTCGTGTGGCGGTCCGGCCGTGGGCAGAGCGGTGCTCTGCTGAGGGGACGGCTCAGCCCTGAGCCGGTGTTCGTGTGGCGGTCAGGCAGGGCGGCAGCCCAGCGTTCCAGTCTGGATAATCACCACCCTCGCCTTCTCTCCGTCTCGGTCTGCAGCGCCGTTCACCTTCTCCCATCCACCTTCGTTAGCACGTTCTTGCATGGGCAGTTCCTCTGTTGGTCGCAGCTTCTGCTGAGCATACTTTGGTGGCTGTTTTAGCAGAGCCGTTTAGTACGTGCTCATTAGGATGACAGTGGTGTCTACAAGTCCTAGCACCTCTTTTTCCATAATGTACCTAAAACTTGAAAGTGGCCTCTAATTGAGTTCTTCAAGCCTGGCTGGGCTCAAACTGTTGCCTTGATGTGGGAGTGGACTGAGGCATGAGCGGCAGATGACCTCAATTCTCTCTACACAGCGCACATGGGGCTGGCGCTCTGTCATTCCTACCAGACAGAGGTACCCTAAGGCTTGTGCACGTACCATGGTCTGTGCTTGGAGAACAGTGGCCAACTGCTTCTGTGAGGGAGCCGGCTGAGGAGGTGGGCAGGAGGAGAATAGCCCTGTGAAGGCTCTTGCTGGAGATCAAATAGCTGGCTTAGTACAAAGGTTATGGTGATTGATACTTCTGGCATGTAAATAACATCTTCTCCCAGAGATGCTGGAAGGAGCCCAGGAGCACTTGGAGCAGCCCCAGAGACCCCAGGAGGAGCCCCAGAGCATCAGGAGTGACCTGAGAGGACCCTGGGCAGACACATACATGGCTCATCCCCACGTTCGAAGCCAGAATGCAGGAGGTTTATGCAGTTCAGTTTGAGATAGCTGAGTAATGCACAGGCCTTAGGGTCCAGATTTAGCCCCACCTAATTATAGACATTGATTTTAAAAGCTAACTCGCGGCTGTGCTCATACCAGTCAGTGGAAAGGGATGGCTCTGCCCATTGCAGCTCTGCACAGCACTCTAACAACACCTTTCTGCTGTCTGTAAAGGTGTTTAAAGTGATCAAATTCAAAATCTCAGTATCTCTGAGGTATCAAAGGCAGCCAGGATGAATCTGGATCAGACTTGCTGAAGATTTCATACAAGGCTGTAATCATTAGTAAAGACACCTTTTACTGCAGGATGCAATGCCATCGCTTCAGAGTAACATTAAAAAGGAATTCTGTCTTATTCCTGATTACGAAGAGACTGTGGAACATCTTGTTTGTGTTTTGCTGTCTAGGAAAGCACACTCAGCAAAAATTCTCATCGAGACATACTCAGAACAGCATTATTCAGCTCCTGTGCTCATGGAAAACCACCCCTAGAATGGAGCAGGGAGAACCACTGCAGGGCTGGCCGGAGGTTTGCTGGTGCAAGTGCTGCTGCAGTTAATGCAGGTACAGTTGTGGTTTGTTGCTTTTTTCAGCCAGGGCCAGCAAGCACACGACTGTGCATCAGTGACAAGGATCTGCTTCCTTGATTTATCGGAAATCAGGAACCTTTGTAGCCAGTGCTTCTCGCTGCTTGATCTTCAGCCTGCTCTGCTTTTAATGTTTGGGCAGCTGCTCTGTAATGTGTACTGAGAAACGGTTGCCACCCCCAGCGTTCCCATTGGCAGCAAAAGAGTGGAAATACTCTGCTCAGTTAAGACTTCCAGTATCTATCTCCCAAAGGGTGGCAGGATCACAGCCAGCAGAGCAGGGGATGTACCCTCAAACTTTGCTCCTGTGGTCCAGCCTCCAGAGGTTTCCCTGGGAGATGCAGCACCTGCAGACCGATGGGTTAGGAGGCATTTCACATTATTTGTGCAACGTTTCTTTTTGCTAATTCCATGCCAGTCAGCAAGTACTTGTGTTCTTGGCTACATGCAGATCCACAGGAAATGACTATTCTATTTTAAATACTTTTGCGTTTTTTAAATGGAAGTGAAATGCCAGTTCTGAGCTCTCTGTGAGGAGGAATACAGCCAAGCTGCCAGGAATCTCCATGGAGAGCTGCTGGAGCCGTGACTGTCTTACCCTGTGACTTCTAATGCTGTGGCAACCCAGCAACCGGTTTAGTGTGTAGCCATAGGTGAGCTGGGGAGTAACAAGGCAGGTTTCTGCCAGGACCTTATCTCACATGAAGCATTCCTTCAGGGGCAAAACTCTGTATGAAACATTGACAATTGGGCAAATTTGGGGATCAAAAAAAGATCATTCAATGGTCCAGCCTGAGCTCAATGCTGAAGTGCATTTCTGGTTGTCTTTGATTTTAGAGACACTGCTGCAGATTTCCAGCTATGGTTGGAAAGCAGTTGGGGTAGCAGAAGAGAGAAGAATCCGACCCATATGGGGAGGTGCGTGGCTCCCACATCATGTTTTCATTGCTTTTAGCTGGTATTTGATTCTTTGAGAGCTCTCCTCAAACCCTGCTGCAAGTGCAAAGAGGTTTCACCTCATAGAATCATAGAATCATAGAATAGTTAGGGTTGGAAAGGACCCTAAGATCATCTAGTTCCAACCCCCCTGCCAGGGGCAGGGACACCTTCAGGTGCATCTGAATTTCCCAGCTGGAAGTTCACTGTATCAGTTAATGGCTGGGATACTAGAAAACATTAGGGATGAGTATTACAGGGCCAAAGTTCCTGGGTATAATCCAGCAAAAGGCATGGTAGTGAAGTTAAAACTAAGCTGGAAATTGCATTTCTGTTTTGTTGGACTATATATTAGTTATTTTTTAACTTTTTATTATTGGTTTGTTGAATTTTTTTTTAATTATCTCTACTGCTGTCAGCATGGAAACAGATTTTACTGTAAATATGGTTGTTTTGAGCATAGTGAGGAGATACTTTTGAGTATTGCATTCTCCTTTTACTGAACCATTGCACAGAACATACAGAGAGGATCCCTCCCCTCAGCAGGCAAGCAGACAATATCTGTGATCCTTCTCTTGATGCTTACCCAGCACGATAGCAGTATGTGTCTCTGAATGAGCATCCTTGTCTAAACTGAGCCTAGTACCTGGGGCTGGCAGGAGCCCAAACAGAAATCACAGAACTAATTCTGTCTATACAGGTAAAATCTGAAGCCTTGAGTTTGAGAGGGACATTGCAGAGTGAATGTGAGTGGAAGCCTACCTCCAGAATGGAAGAGCTTGTGGTGTTGTGGTCATTCCAGGTTTATGGCAACACTTAAGTACGACCTGGGTAAGTGCACACCTTTTGTCGTTCCAGTCTTTCTGATTGCTACTTCTGAGGATAAACAATACTTCATTTCTAGAAACTATTGCTCTCAAAAGAGTGAGGTTATTGAAGGTGAGGGGCTGCTTCCAGAGAGTGACGGGTGAGAGATGC
Source organism: Ara ararauna (assembly GCA_028858755.1). NCBI lineage: Eukaryota > Metazoa > Chordata > Aves > Psittaciformes > Psittacidae > Ara > Ara ararauna. The sequence continues at coordinate 15,708,339 of CM054384.1, forward strand.
AGTGGGTGGGTTCCTGCTTGAGAGAAGCAGGAACAGCTGAAGGGGTATGAGCCACAAGTCCCTCTGGGACAGCCTTGTCTCTAGTGATTAGCAGCAGTTGCCAAAGAAGAACAGGGCAAACATGTATGGATGTGGCAGGTTGTTCAGGCAATTCTTTAGCCACAAGCAAGTAACTTTTGTTTAATACCTCCAAAGGATTATTATGAATTTATCTAATCACCTATTACAGTCATGTAAACTTTTGGCATAAACAACCTCCTGTCACGATGAGGCCCATGGTTTAACCACACCCTGTGTGGAAGAAGAACTCCTTCCATTTGTTTTGGTGGTTTCCACTGAGCTCCTCAGGTCAGAAGGTGGCCATGAGCCTGTCACTTCAAAACTTGCACTCAAGAGGGTCTTAACCACTGTCAGTGATTACCATGGAACAGGAGGTGATGCTAAACCAGCTTGTACTTGACATAAGGGTTAGCATTAATCGGCAGTTTATGTCTCCTTTATGGTCAAATCCAGTGAACTTTGAACACTGTTCCCTTAAAGTTTCCCTCACTCAGTCCCAGAGCTCTGTGGCTGTGTCCGATGATGAGCCCTAGAGGCAGCACCTTCTTTCACTTGGGAGAGCTATTCCTCTGGAGAATTTCCACCAAGAAGTGGTGACTAATTCCATCGTGAGGTGCACATATGGTGACACCCCCCTGCTGCGAGCAAAAATAAGCTTTCCTTCACATAAGAGTTGATTTGATCATTCCTTTCTCTCTCAAACCCCCTCTTCTTCATTCCCAGCACAGTCCTCTCACTACTGGGGATTATTCTTTCTCCCTTTTGCTTCCAGAAAAGCTTTCATCCACACTCCATGCTACTGCCCACCTCCCTGCACAGAGGCTGCCTTCCACTAGTGCTGTGGCTTCTTAAATCACTGATTAGTGCTGCTCTCACATCCTACACATAGACAGCTTCCATGCTACAATGCGTCTTTCATCTGTGTCCGCATCAGAAGTCTTGACAAGTCTCCAGACAAGCCTGCTTGCGCCTTGATTCCATTTGTGATGCGACCAGCTACGGTCTGCGTTGATTTCCTGAGGCTTAAGGCGCTGTTCTGCCATTCTCCCTCTTGTGACTAGTCCCTGTCATTACACGCTCAGGGAAGCAATAGCTCAGGGTTCTGTGTTGATCTCGTTTGATCGGGGGTCTAGAAGCACCTACTGCAGCGTGGCTCTGACTCTCTCGCATCGAGGGCATGGCGAAAACCAGGTAAAAGACATTTCCTCTGACGGATTTCCACTGTGCAAAACTTTAACTTCCCTGGCTTTGATGAATTATCGCAGAATCCCAGACTGGTTTGGGTTGGAAGGGACTTTTAAAGCTCATCCAGTCCCAGCCCCTGCCCCAGGCAGGGACACCTTCCATGAGAGCAGCTTGCTCCAAGCACCGTCCAACCTGGCCTTGAACACTGCCAGGGATGGGGCAGCCACAGCTTCTCTGGGCATCCAGTGCCAGCACCTCAGCACTCTCACAGGGAAGAACTTCTGCCTAAGAGCTCATCTCAGTCTCCCCTCTGGCAGGTTAAAGCCATTCCCCATTGTCCTGTCCCTACAGGCCCTTGTCAGCAGCTCACCACCCTTATGAAAGGACTTTTACATTAGGAGATATGTGGCAAAATTGGGGTTTTACTGACCCCAGTATTCATCTGGGCTTGTTATTCTGATAGCATTTCCATCTGCTTTGGTATGTTCTGAATTAGCTCTTGAAGTAGGAGTGACAGTCCATGAGGTAGCATATAAACATCATGTGGCTTCCTACTTCTCTGGAAGGTATCCAGATACATGATCATAGTTATGGTATAGCAACAAAATGAAATGTTCTGATTAGTCTCTAATCCAGCCATTCCAAAAGGCGTTCAATGGTTAGATCCGATGATCTTTTCCAAGGTGTTTTCCAACCTAAATGATTCTGTGATTCCATTACTTTCCTATTCTGCTGGATTCGCTCCACCAGTGGTTGTGGATTTTAAGTTATTCCATTATTGTTCTGACTAAACTGAGTGCATTGTCTGGTGCTATACATCGTTTCTACACTCGCTATTCCAGAGGCCTTCCCTTAACTACTGAACCGGATATTTCCACATCTCAAGGAGAGGAGGAGTTACAATCACTGCATTGCTAATGGAAAGCTGGAGCTCAGCCACGTGGCAAGTTTTGGAAGGTCCTTGAAGTGTGAATGACCTTCTCATCACTCTCCAAGATCAGCCAGGAGGTCTGTGACAACACTGGGTAGAGATTCCAGCCCTGTGAAATCCTGGTGAACTAATCCATCTGTAAGCATCCTGTGAAACACCTGTACTCAAAAAGCAAAGTGATGAATTCTGTACTGCAGAACAGGGCTGCAGGCAATAAACCAGTATTTCTCTGAACTTTCATGAGAATTCATTGAAACAACCCAGAGGATGTACTGTTGGGAATCCATGATGCTTTGGAAATGGTATAAGCTGGAAGAAAGACAGGAGCTAATATACTCCAAACATGCCTACATGAAATTTAGGCTGCTGGAGCCAGCAGCAGGTCACATAACCCAGTGTGTTTCTGGAGCTAAAATAGTCAAAGTGCTTTTCTGGTGTCAATTTTTATATCTAATGTTTTTTATTCCTTCTTATTGGTACTTGCCAACAGCAGGAGAACTGCAATTACACATTAGCAAACATTATCTGCCAGAAGAGCTCTTCCATGGTTCAGCCTGAGGGGGAAGCGAGGGAGCTATGCATAAAGAACTTATGGACAGATAAAAAATCCTCATTAATAAGCATTTCCACAACTGCATTGTTACCAAAGGGCTCAAGCATCTTCGTTTCAAAATCAGTGAGTTAATCTAGAATCTCATTTTAAGTAGATCTTCGCTGTCCAGGTAATCTGAGGGTTAATTCTGGAAAGTTACATAGTGCTAATGTGAAGAAGCTGCTTCCATAGAGAGCTGGGAGAAAGGAATATCTTTTATTTGTTTACAGTCTTCTCAATGGTTCCCAATTTTGGGCTATATTTTGCCTTTTTATGACTAAAAACAACACTTCAGGGATTTAAAAATAACAGTCTAGCTCATAGTCTGGTAAATACATCTGTAAATGGGTTTTCTTCTGCCAGATAGGAGAAGAATGATATGCACCCTCAAGACTGCCCATCCCAATCTCAGTGCACTGGGAGCCCTTATGCTGGGGGCTGCAGCTTGAGGTGAGCAGCGCAGTCATTACATGAGAACTCCTGCCCCTGCCTGTCTCCATGACCTGCCTGCTGGAGCAGGCAGTAGTGGTGGTATCTGGAAGGAGAGATGGGAAAGGAGAGAGCAAAGCTGCCACCTGCAGTATGTGAACAACCAAGGAAAGAGCTCCAGCCATTGAAACATCTCACTGTGCCTTTGGTGAGAACAGCAGCTTTTAGGTCAAGAGTTTAAGATGTGCTTGAAATCGAGTGGTTGTGGGTTATCTTTGCACTGCAGTGCACTCGGTGTCAAATGGTGCCTCAAGTATCATCGATTTAATGGGTCCAGTTAGGCATCCGTACATGCCATCGCTTAGTAGAGCTCAGTACAGTGCTCAGCACAGGCAAAACTAAAGTATTGGAGGACATGCTGAGCTTCTTGTCTAATTGCTCGCTTATTATCTACATGGAAGTCCCAAAGCTTCTAAACAAGGCCTTGGGGATGTTGCAGGCAATGTCTTTCTCTCTTGGAGCCTCTGATCTAGTATTCAAAGTCAAGAAGTTGTAATGACTGAGCAGGCCAGAACACCCAGTCTTGGGGTTCCTGGCATCTCACTGGCTTATTTCCATTCCTGACAGTGGTAGGATTCTTCTTGGGCAGGTTGCAAATCTCCACCAGGAATCCCACAGTTCTCCTGTGTGCTGACAGGTCACAGAGACAGAGCTCTGTTAAGAATTACATTTCCAGATGTGGGACAAATGAAGTCTCAGGAATTTTCCTGATGTCACTGATTCCCTGATAACCTCTTTTGTTTTTCTATGCAGGCTTGCCTGAATCCCTCCTACCTTCATCAGATGGTTGAAGCAAAGAACACATCAAAGATGTAGACATGTCTTTCATCAACTGAATACCAGCAGCCAGGTTATCTGAAGTCATTTTCTGTCTGCCTTCCACTGGGGAGAAAGTGCCTTCAGGGGATCTCATTGTGTACCCCGAAAGTACACAAGAAAACAGCTCTGGAGTAAAGAGAGGCAAACCCAACACCCCCCATCCTCCTCACTGGGAAGCTCTGTATTCACAATAAACCCCCACTGTGATCTCTTGCCAAGAATAACACAGACAGTCTATTAAAACATCTAATAACATGATATAATTAAAAATATCTAATGTGCAACTCCAAGAAATGAATATGAAGCTCATTTAAATCTCTTTCCACACCCCTCCAAACTTGACTGACAGGTTCCAAACCTTCATTAATGGCCTGAAAATTTATGAATGTCCCAATATTATGGGGGTGTCCATGTATATGAGTTGGGAGCACAAGGAATTAATAATCTGATTTGAAAGGATTTGGGTTCCATGGTAGTTTTAAAAATCCTGCAAGGCACATCATTATATCTGTGAGCATTTAAATTTCTCTTTCAAGTGGTCTGAAATGAGCTGGAGACACTTGTCCTTTGGGCTTTTAACAGCCTGTTTGTTGCTTTGAAGCAGAGAGGTGAACTCTGAGTGCTTTAATCAAAGGACAGTGTTTGTCTGAATTGATCCCTTTCTTCACAATAACACAGAGAGTTTGTACAGTGCCTCAGCTCTTAGACAAGCAGAGCATCTTGGAATGACTGCCAATGCCCAGAGGAAACTGGAGTGTTGGATTATAAAGTATATCTTGTCGCAGACTAATATGGAAGTCAATTAGGAAAGCTCTTCTTGGGTCTGCTCCTGTCTGAGGGACAGTGTTAGATAAGCTACTGCCCTTTCAGAGTCAAGCAGTTCAGTGCAAATGAACAGACTGGTGATCTTCAGCCCCCCCTGCACCTTGTTTTAGCAGATGTGAAATTAAATGTGTTAATTCAAGTCATAGAATGGTTTGGGTTGGAAGTGGCCTTAAAGATCATCTAATTCCAAGTCCTGGTTAAAGATTTTTAAATTGACAGTGTTATCCCTGAGTTGCCACAACTCAGCCAAGAGACTGGAACTCAGCTGCCCTTTGCTTTTCCTTCGATGCTCTGCGCATTTTGTAGAGGCGAAGTCTAAAAAGCTTTGCTTTTGGAGAGTTCTTGAAGTGCCACGTGCATGCCATCACTGAGATAGAATGAAGACAACCAGTAGAGGCAGGCAGAAACCCCCTGCTTTTTCCTCAGAATGTGGGAGCAAGTTGCCTGTTGTGTTCCGACCGGATTTAACACTGTTCCAGTCTTTGCCAGTGGCAATACTGCAGGTGGTGTCTCTTGCAGGCACAGAAGAGGACAGACCACTTACCTCAGACACGTCCTCTCCTGATTTGACAGGGTTATTCAGTATTAACTCTGTATTAGCTCAGGGCCTGCCTGCCCAGAGGCATCGTTCTATTACATTGACATGAGTAATCGCAGTTGCAGCCCAAGCAAGATCAGTGCAGGCTGCTGTCATTTGGACAAGGAATAGCTTGCCATCCACCAAGAATCACTGGTTTCCTGTAGAACAGGATCCATTGTCTCAAAGTATGGCAGTGCAAGTGCTAGCAAGTAGAAGTAAGGCACTGAGGCTTTGGGAGTCCTGCAGGAAAATCGCTTGCATCCTCCAGTGACTTACAGTGGTGTGGTTTCTATATGTCCCCTATGAACTGCCCTCTGGCAGAAGTATCGAGTCCCAGAGTAATGGTCAGTTGTCATCAAAGACACTGCTGTTCCTGTTACTGAAGCTGTTCTCTTTCACCATCACTCGGTACGAGATGCGCATGAAAGAGCCAGTGAGCAGCACGACAAAGAGGATGAGGAGCAGAGACCAGACCCCTGGCTCAATCCCCTTGAGGAAGCTCGGGCTGTCCTGGGGGATGGTGTTGGTCAGACTCAGCAGGTATCCCAGACTCCAGCCAGAGGATCTGTCACCCATCTATTGAAAGAAAAAGGAGAAGAGGTGAGGAGACACTCTGAACCTCAGCTGTATTTCTGTGCACAGGCCTAAGGCCTCATATACTTTATTTGAGATTGATCCAAGGATTAGGTTTGAAATGAGGAGCAATCCTGCTCCTGGTGCCCTGACCGAACTAATAGGCCTTCACTGCCCCAACCAGCCTCACCTGACACTTGCACCCCCCTGCCTCTCGCCATGGGCCTGGGAGCTCCATTTAAGCTCTGGCCTGGGCAGCCCCTTCTTTCCTGAGATGGGCTGTAGGTGTGTGCTGCTCCTTTTTCTTCTTGCTATCTGATTTTCCCAGGTGGACCTCAGGTCCTTAGTTCTGTCTCTGGCCCTGTTGCCTGATTGCACCTCAGACCTATGTTACAGGCTTCCCAGACTGGGCTCCCTCGATATGCCTGGTCCTACCTCCTTACCTTGCCTTAGTGTGATGATTGCCACATGGCTGACTGAACTGCTGTCACTGCTGCAGCCCTGCTCACTGGGACTGTGCTTTGCTGGTGAGTTGTGGCAGGGTCTGGGAGGAGGCTTTCTTTTCATTTGTGAAGGGGAGGACCTGAATCCAATCCTGCTTTTCTTAGGGGCTCCTGAAGCAATTCCCTACCTTGTAAGCCAGTTATAAAGCCTCCCTAGTATAAAGGTGATTGTAAAGAGATAGGGCAACATCTTTTGGCTCAGGAAATATTATCAGCAGCTTGTCCTTAGCATAAAGTATCACTTGAACCATGCTTGCCTGTTGGGTATAGACTTTAAAGGATGATATTGCTCCAGGTAGGGTTTTGACCCATCTATTTTTCAGAGAGGACAGTGCAATCTCTAGCTCTCTGTCACTGTCTTTCTTGCTTATCACAATTAAGAATTTATTTTGCAAAAGCATCTTGCTGGAGGAATCTGGCTGGTTCGGGCTTGCAGGAATGGGGACAAGTTGGCTTTGCTGAAACCATCCCTCCCTTGTAACTGGAAGTAGCGCACTGTAGGTAACTGACCTTCTTCTGGAATGAAGTCCAAACAGACTCATTGAAGTCAAAAGTGTATCCGTTTGTACTTAGGTGAAAGATGAAGGCAGACACAAGGCAGTAATCTGCAAGCGTATCCAGGCTTGCCTGGGACTCCTTCACCAGCTGGTGTCATTTCCAAAAGAAGAGGAAAAAAACAAAGTAAATATTCAGTAGCAGAATTTCAGTCCTGCTGTAACCTCTCCTTTCCTGATCTGGGATCACCTGTGGGGCTGGAGGAAGGCTTTGTGCCCTGTGCAGACTGAAACCATGTTTCCTGCACCTTCTGGAATGCGGTCTGGGAACTGGTGTCATCTCTGTGTGCCTTTGTTCTCATCTTATTAAAGCCCAGGCAGTTCAAGAGCAGCCGGGCTGGCAGGCAGGTCTCCTGCAGTTTTGCCTTGCAGGTGAACTGCTTGGTATGATCATGTGCTCTCTAATTAGGTTGAGCTAAAGCTGCAGCCTTTCTCTCAACAGGAACATGAACAAAATCTGTTTTTTCTGTCCAGAAGAGAAAGCTTTAAGAAACTGCTTTGCTACCCCATTAGCAAACTGTAGAGATTGTCCAGTTTGAATGTTACTGTGGCTGCTGGTCAGTGTAGGCACAAGTGAGTGTGACCTCTAAGCCATAACCTGAGGGAGAGGACTTGCAACTTCTCCCTGGCTTGATCTGCATGGACTTAGGTGAAATGGGAAAGCTGCTGGCGTTTGAGTGGATGTTCCTTGTGCTTAAGGAGGGAAGGGTAACAGGAAGATCAGGGTGATGTGCAGGAGTGAGTAGACAGCCTTTCTGTTTACTCCTTAATATGCAGCAAAAGCTACTTGTGGCTTTTCATTTAACTCAGTCCAGGCATTACCAGCAGCTGGGATTTGAAAGAAAAGAAGGGGAGCCTGTTTCCTCAAAGTGAATATAAACCATAAACCAGCAAACAGGAAAATCCAGGTTTTTCCTTGAGGGAGCCAGTCAATTAAGCTCTGTCAGCCTGATCCCTATGGGGTTTTACAACAGCCTGTTCCTTGCTTCGCACTCTCCTTGCACACTGAGTTATTCCAGTTACCTCTTTGACGGACATCCCACAAAGCCTGTTGACTGCCTGACCCAAGTCAGGAGAGGGCACGGTTTCTCTCAGGAAGTCCATGGCCTCAGAAATCACCTGCAACAGTGACAGAAATAATCATCAGGTCACACTGCTTTCTGCATCCTCACATCACATGCAGTGCTTATGGGAAAGAAAGTTGCAGTAGCTGCGGGGTGCATGGCCAGGATGCCCTCTCCATGTGCCTGTATTGGTGGTTACGGTGTTTCTGATGCGTGCAAGGAGGACAAACAGATCTGTTATTCTCTGGAGATAAAAACAGGACTGTTTCTAGCTTGTGTGCCCTGCCTGGATAAGTAGACTAGTCCTTATGCTCCTTGGCACTGTGTCCATGGCAGGCTCTCAGGAGCAGGGAGCTGCGAAAATGTTTGTAATTCCTCCCTTGAAATGCACTCAGTTTGTCCTGGGATCTTGAGCTGGTCCTGGCTTAACAACCCAATGACTTTGGACACTAGATCCAGGGTCTCAGATACGAGGATGCTTGTGGTGGAGCATGCCCAGATGTTTGCTGAGGAGGTGGCAGAAGATCTTCAGCTTCACCACAGACTTCATGTGAGCAGACCTGCTCAGTATGAGACTCCTGGCTGTCCTATTGCTGCTGGCTCTGTGGAGCCTCAGCACTTGTCTCGCAGCAGGCATTGCTGAGACATGGATGAGCAAAGCCCTGCCACAATCACTGGTGGGAAGCCTGTGGTCCATATTTGGCCAGCTGTGTGTTGAGGAGGAGAGGGCAGGGAGAGTATGTGTACAGCATTGCCCAAAACACTGGCTCTCCTGGCTAGCAGAAGGCACAGTGTGGCTACTCCCACTGTACTGGTCCCATGGCATGGGTTCTCCACACCAGTTGCCTACCCCCGTGTAGATGAGTACTCACCAGAAACCTGGTCTGGAGGGGCTTGAAGACTCTGCTGAGGGAATGCTTGAAGAAGCTGCAGGAGGAAGACGAGTTGAGCAGGCTCTGCACAAGTTTCATGCAGGTGGTGGGATCACTGGAGCCGGTGACGTTGAAGACCTCGGGGCCAGAGATGTCTGATGTGTCCTCGCCGACAGCACAAGGCCCAGCATGCACCGATTGCCACTGCACTTCCCGGGAGAAGGAGATGGGCCAGCAGGGATTAGACACAGTTTTAGCCCCTCTCTGATCCTAAAGGCAGAATAAAACAAGGACAGAGGCAGCAAGAGAACAGGTTGGCATCCCAGGGCTTCACAAAGGAAGACAAAATGGGACAGAGTGAAGAATGGTTCTCCTCTGACACCAGGATATTGCAATGAGCAAACAGGCTGCAAAGGTTTGCAAACCTTGTCTCAGGCACTCAACTGGAAGTCCCAGACCAATGCAGCAGCCTCCCAGCTCCCACAGGGGTCAGGGCAAGCTGCAATGGATGGACCTGCTGTGGGGGGCTGGGGAGTCCCAGGGCTACTTGCTCTCCCTGAAACCAGGAATACAGTTTCAATGGATCCTGTACTCTTTCTAATTGCAAGAAGGAGGCTGTTCAGGTCTGCCTTCCAGATGGCTCAACCCCTCAAGAACCAGAGTTTCTTATCAGGAAATGAGGGGGAATGGCTTTAACCTGCCAGAGAGGAAACTGAGCTGAGCTCTTAGGCAGAAGCTGTTCCCTGTGAGGGTGCTGAGGCGCTGGCACAGGGTGCCCAGAGAAGCTGTGGCTGCCCCATCCCTGGCAGTGTTGAAGGCCAGGTTGGACACAGGGGCTTGGAGCAAGCTGCTCTAGTGGAAGGTGTCCCTGCCCATGGCAGGGGTTGGAACTGGGTAAACTTTAAGGTCCCTTCCAACACAAACCACTCTGGGATCTCTAGGAGTCCCAATATATCTGTGGTGAAGTGGGTATCTATGTAGAACATTCAGGTCTCATATAAGAGGTGTGGTTTAGAGGGGGGCAAGTGAATGGGCAGCAAGTAGTTTATTTCTGACAAAAAACAATCAGGTTTGGTGGAGACTAAAGTGATTCCTGATTTTGCACCAGATCCTGCCTCCTGCCAAGTATAATGAAGTTTGGAAGAACCAAAGGACCTGTATGTTTTCCAGGTGAAATAGTGCTCTTTTAAAGATGCTTCAGGGTTTAAATCAGCAAAGGAAATACCCCAAATGGAAGGTCCCTGTTGGTTCCTGGGTGCTGCTGTTCTTCACCCTGAAGGTGATTTTAGCACCCCTGCAGAGCAATCTTGTGCTCGTGTGTATTGAGAAAGAGCCCAAATAGAGCCTGCAAGTAGAAAACTCTTGAATGGGTGCCTGGTTGTCTGCTTGGAGGGCATTGATTCAGGCATAGGGAGTATGTTCTACCAATGCACTGGGCTTTTTTAAAGTATATGCAAATGCCCTCTATGAAAGACAGTGATTGCCTTTTTGCCTGTTAGAAGCTACACCTTGTGTAACTTTTATTTAGCACTGTTGTAGCCAGGACCCCTGCAAACACCCTCTGTTGATACTCACTTGAACGAGCAGAGCGAGTAGCCTGCTGCGGAGCTGGGCCGTGCCATGGCAGAGGCAGTGATGAGTGTACACTCTGTGAGTCTGACCATACAGCTGCAGCTTCACCTCCTCTGTAGGTGCCTGGTTCTCCTCTTCCACCTTGGCAGTGAGCAGTGCTGAGGTTCCTCCCACCAACAGGACTCCGGCCGTCCCCTTCCCAGAGGGGACCAACTGTCCTCGCCAGTCGTACTGACCCAAAAGGAACCAGAGAGGTCAGTTCTTAAGACTTCTGCATCTGGTCACAGTCAAGTGCAAGCATTAGTGCACAGAGAGAGAAAGCTCTTTGGTGCAGTACAGCCCAGCTTCTTGTTTTTCCCACAGGATATAAGGATGCTGAAGTGGTGGCTTGGCAGGGAACAGAGGAGTCATTGAACAAGCACTGCCATCTGCACTGAGAGCTCCCCACAGCCAGCAAGAGTAAACAGGGCTCATCAAGCAACGGTCTTGGCAGGTAGGAGCAGGGGAAAGAGGAGAGGGTGGTGGAAAGGAGGTTTCCAGGTGAGAAGGTATGTGCTTCAGGTACTGCCTTGGTGCTAAAATGACCCTGCTGTCAGATGAACTCTGCTGTTTCATCTCCTGCAGTCTTGCAGAACTGATTTTGGTGATGCTGAAGTTAGCAGTGCAGGCAGGCAGGTTTACATGGGTGGAATGCTCTGCCCTGGCTGGGAAGGCTGTGCTGGAATTTGCTAGCAATTCCTTAACCAGTGCATGCTTGCTGCTGGTTATCAGAACTGCCTTTCACTTTGCTGATGTGGAATCACTTGGCCTAACCTGCCTTTCTCCTGCCCTTTGAGTTCATAAGAAGCACTCAAAGGCTTTGGATTGAGGGGACAGCAAGGGAAGTTCAGTGTATTCTTTCTGTATAACAAGTGCCTTCTGAGTACTGACCAGGCCCCTGGGGTGGGAACACTCAGCTTTAACTGGCGTCTCAATAAGAGGCTGTTGCTATAGCAGCAAGACTGCTTCTCTGTCCACCATCCACAGGATATCCTGTGGGACTGCTGGTCTCCAGGGGCAATGCCACAAACAGCAGCAATGCCTGTTTGACAGCGGTGCTTTGCTAGAGCTGCAGGGACTTGGAGCAGTGGAGTTGTTACTGGCACCCCAGGGCCAGGTTATGCAAGCAGGGGATGTGTTGTCCAGGAAGTCTCACTTCTGTTAGGGCAACTGTGACAAGCTATATTACAGCTTTAGTCCTTCATCCTAGGTATAACCTCCTTGTACTCTGTCCCCCAGCCAGCTGGTGTTGGATATAACCTGCCCCCTCTGAAAGGCAGTGCAAGTTGTGCTTAAGCATTGTTTAAACTTCAGGATTCCAACATACATGCGTGTCTGTATGGCTGTTTGCTAATGGGAGTTGCTCAGTTCTCTACTCCCCAGGCAGGATTGTCCTTTACCTTGAAGAAGTTCTCCAGGACATAGTTAACAGCAACCCAATTGAATGCTTCCTTTTCTGGACTGGACAGGATTTTTGTCCCCTGAAACTTGAAAGGAGACGACTTCAGGGCTGCAAGGAGACCATCAGAGAGGATGGGATGGGTGAGGCTAAACAGAAAAGAAAAAGAAGGTACATTTGTTGTTGCAGGACCCTGCAGGAGCAACCTGCGGTGGAAGCATAGCTGCAGGGCTTTTGCTGTGCTCCTGCTTTGGGTAGCAGCACAGAGACACAATGACAATCCTGCTCCTACTGCTACTTCCCTCTCCCCTCACATGGCACTAAGGGCAGAGGAGTGGTTTGAGCAATTGTGCCACCATTCACGAATGTAGGAGCTTTGTACCCTCTGCCACTAAGGGAGTCCTGTGGCCTTGCTCCACTGACCAGGTCCCCTCCAGGCTTTACTTTTCCCCAGTGTCTAAAGGAGATAAAAGTCCCAGTAATGAGGTAACTGAGACCAGGATCCACAAAAGTGTGTATGCTAAGGTGGATCTTCCCACCACCATTCCCAGCCTGCTGACAAGAAGCACCCCTGCAAGCCCATGTGGGCTGTCACAGTAACTTCCAGACTGATGGGTGTTTTCCCAAGCACAATTGTGAAGGACACAACACAGACTGGCAGCAGTAGCAAGGCTGTCATCCTCATGGCTGCTTGAGGGGACACTGTGGACACACAGCCACAGACCCCTGGAGTACATCAAGACCTGGGGAAGGTTTATCTGGCTACCAGGTCAGGGGTGGAGCACTGCAGAGCAGGCAGGCTGAGATGTAGCTGCAGACTGATCCCATGGCATGTGCTGATGGCTGGGGGTGGGTTTGCAATGTTCACTCACTTCAGTGGCCTCATGCTGGCGGTTGCTCCCACGTAGAGCGGGGTTTGGCTGTGCTGCTCTGCAGGGATCTCTTGCTGGGCCCAGGTCAAACAGGGCTGCAGGCTCTCCATGACCTTCTGAGGAGAACCTGTGTAGTTGGAGACTCCCAGACCTGAGGCCAGGGGAAAGAATGGTATTTTCTAAGGAAGGGTATGGGAGAAGTGTGAGAGCCATTACCCAGGAGGTTGCTATCCTAGGGCATGGTTAAAGTCAGGACCTGCCACAGGTGGAATGGAATTCCCCCGGGGACCCATCCTGCTGAAATATGGTACTGGGAGAAACACGTGCATGTAATCCCAACTCACTCTGAGAGAACCCTAGCTCTGCTGCTGGCATGTCCTACAAATGACCATTTATCAATCACATTGCAGTTCAGCGGCTGAGGCCACAGAGGAAGAAATGTGGCTTTAGCCACTATGAAAGATGAGCAAAAGGACACATTGCCATGCAGACAGAGCTGAGGCTGATGTGTCACCTCTCTCCTCCGGCCGCTTCCTCTTGTGCTGACAAAGGTGGCTTCTGAGTCACCACAAGACACCTCTGCTCTAGAGGAAGCTGTTGCTGCACAGACAGAAGCTGTGTGCAAGCCCTGCCTCATCTTTCCAGCAAGATTCTTTGGGCTCTTACATGCTGGCTTTGAACTACCACCCAGAAAGTGCTTCGCTTCCCCATCCTCTGCCCCATCATCTTCCTAGCTGCATGACTCCCTGCTTTGCTCTCCTGGGCCCTGTGTAGGGCTGACCTGCAGCTTGTCTACAGCTACTCCAAGGCTGTAGAGTATGTATGCAGAGGATGACTTCTCACATGGGTTAGAGAGCTGCCTGCACCTCCTGTTGCCGCTGCTGCAGACTGCTGCACTGAGCTATAGTTGCTGGTTTTAACCCATCTGGTGAAGGTGGCAGCAGGCAAAGGACATGTACAAGGTTTCAAGGAGCCCTTATTGCATCTTCTATACATTGTTTGTATTGCTTACAGCCTGCAATGGCACAAACCCTCTTCCCTGCTTGTTGTGCAGCTGCCCTCCCACAGCCTACTGCTACTGGGAGTTCAGGGTTTCCCAGCATCCTGCTATAATAAGGCTTCAACATCAGAGCAAGATTGAGAGATAGGGAAGGAAACCCCCAAGCATTAATGCATGAAACCCTATCAGCTGGCATTGGCAGGGCTTAAACTGGTTCAAACTAGTGAGGAAGACCCCGATATTCTTCAAAATGTGACACCTAAACCCACGCTGACTTCATGCTTGTGCAATCAAACCCCACATAGGGGGGTGGAGTCTTTGTACCTCTGTTGCTCTGGAGCTATACCAGCTGCACACACCGGTGCCCAGAGTACAGTCAGGAGGAAGCAAAAACACCAGGAGTCACCCTGCAGCCAGATCTGTCCCTGTTGCTGTTCACTAGGTGAGAAGCTCAGCAACCTTGGCTGTGCCACTGATCCACATGGACATGAGGATGAGCCCCATCCACTCTGTGAGCTTCCCTGCTTGCAGTAGGCTAAAGAAGCTATTACCTGCTGCTGATGTCCATCTGTGTATGGCTAAATCTGCCCATGTTGAGAAGACCTATGCTGGAAAAAAGCAGCTTTTGCTTCACTATCACCGCTGTTTCAGCATACAGCCTGATGATAGAGGAGCCAAGGACGTTGCAGTAACAGTCCATGCACAGATCTCTGTGTTTCTATCCATCCCATGCCAGTCCCACAGCCCACCAAGTACGAATTGGACACTTTACCTTGCACAGGACAGGAACTACATTCCCTGATCACCCCGGTCTTGTTTGCCTTGATGGTGGTCCACTGGTAGATGAACAGGTTGGTGCGGGATGGGCCAGCATCCAGAACAATGCCATACTGGAAAACCCCCAAAACATTCCAGATCAACACAACTGAGTGCGTGCTTCTTTGTTATTGTAGCATTGTGTAGGTAATCCATGGGCCTGCACTGCAGTGCTTCTTACGTGCAAAGAAAAAGTGAAGCCAGAAGATGATGTGGATTTGCAGGGAACCATCTGCATTTCTGAATATACATGAGGAGCAGCAGGAGTGGAGACACCAGAAATGCTTTAGAACTACAGTGGTGTGCTGTGTTCCTGAAACCAGGCAGAGGGCTTCCAGTGAGCTGAGCCACCTGGAGCTCAGGAAAAACAGGTCCTAAACCAGTGGGAGATGGCGGTATCCAGGCTTTTGACTGATTCTGGGACTCAGGCTGCTGCTGGATTGGTTTGCTACGGCTTTTGTGGAGGAATCAGAGGGCTGTGGCTTGCTCCTACTTCCGAGGAACCTGAATCCCACATCTCCCTGGTGCCACTCTGTGGAGATGGTGTGACATGGGCAGGAGCTGCACCACACTGGGACCATCCAGCACATACACTGCCCAGTGCAGCAGCCCCACTGAGACCAAGATAACATCTTGGCGGAAACAGCAGCAGCGAGCATGGGATTTCTCAACACCTTGTCCACTGACACTCGTCCTGTTACCTAGCAGGGAGGCCAAGGGCTTGCTTAGTCTCTTTGCAGCCCGGCATCTGGGCTGTTTGCTGCTGATCAAGCTTTGCTGAGCTGCAGCTTATACATGAGAGCTGGAAAGTGAGAGGCCACTGGTGTACCCTGCAGTGCAGCTCTGTGGCTGTTCTGGATGTCCTCACACTCAAAATAGCCCTAGTGCTATCCTAGGGTCTCCTTCTCTCCCTCCACTATTATATGACCACAGACTGGGATATTTACACAGATGGAGAAGAAACTCATGAGATCTGGGGGGTACATGGTCTAAGCTGTTATCTTGCACAGAAATAGTTGTAACTGTGACTGAGTGGGAGGAGAAACCTCCCGAGAGCTTTGACGTTGACACCATCAGAAGGGTTTTAGTACAAGACAGAGCCTGGCTGCAGCCTTGGAGCCAAGCTGGCTGCCTCTGCCCTCCTGGGAGTCCAAGCTGCACCAGACACAGTGCCTGGGACTGGAGCTGGAGCAGAAATGCGGAAGGAGGATGGAGCTCCCTGCCTGAGCCTGCTGGCGTCTGCCCACACGAGTGACAGCTCCTATTGCTCACAGGGACACGTTGGCTGCTGCAGAAGAGGAAGGAACGGGTGGTGTTGGCAGAGGAACCTGGGGTTCTTCCTCCTTCACAAAAGGAGAGGCTGCTGGAAGCACAAGGGAGGAGGAAGGGTCACGGCGCTTCTGCCCCGACTCAGCACCAGGGAAGGACAGAGCATGCAGCAATAACGGATTGGGGGGTTTTGGTTTAAATCCTGTTTTGTCCCTGAGAGGAGTGTGGAGGAGGGGTAGTGTCTCTAACCGCACAGGTTAACCTACTTCTATTTGATTCAACCATAGCGTGCCACTGCTCCCACCTCAGCAGTGGGTGCATCAGAAGGCAGAGCAGATGGGCATTAACCCCCTGGTCACCACACAGAACAGGTTGGCTCTTTGGTTAAAATCAAGAGAGAACAGAAGAGGAGAAAGCATGGAAGATATAGATATATACATATAATATATATATAATACATATCTTTAATAGAGAAGCAGCAGTTCAGGCCCAGATTTTTACCAACTTTGAAGAGGGACCTAGTTCTTTCCCTCCCCTAACTCCTCTGGAGTCTTGGGGTAGCTTCTGACATGAGTTACCACTCCCCAGCCCGTGGTGAGCATCTCTGCTGATCCATGGACCACATCCAGCCTGTATCTCCCAGTCCAGCCAAAAGGGTTGGTTTGTTTTTTCACTTTGAAAAGCTACAGCATGTTAAAGTATGCCAGCCTGTCCTCATGGTCTTATTCTGGTCCCCTCTTCAGTTTGTTTCAGGCTAGTAAATAACTCAGTAGTGCAATGAATGTAAAAAGCAAGAAAACATGCCAGTTTAAATGCCTGGCTTGCACAAGGAAACAGCAGGTTCTCTTTAAGAAGCAGCTCCATAGGCAAGGGGAAGGTCTTCTGCTTATTGTCCCACTTGACCCCAGTTTGGCCACCCCTTAGGTGGATGCTCTTACCTTGGTCCTGAGAGGGGTGACGGGCACGTCTTTAGTGGAGACGCAGAGCAGCACGATGCCCGTCAGTCCCGCCACGATCACCAGCCAGGGGGGAAGCAGTTCACGCCAAGACATGAAGCGCTTTCTCCTTACAGAGAGACACGAGAGGAAGCAGTGGAGCAGTGAGCTGACAGCGGCTGCTTCCACAGCCTTTAAAAGAGGAGAAAGGCGGAGCTGGGGCCAGGCTCTGGGTTCAGCCCAGCCCCAAGCCACAGAGACCACAGGGAGCGATGACTCAAGCAGTTCTCCTTCCATCCCTCCACACAGTGAATTCAATGATGGCTTCGTGCCTGTTCCAGTGCAAAGGCATCAATGCAACCTCGAAACTGCCCCAGGCGAAGGGGTTGAGGTAAACAGACCTGTGGGGTTAACTCAGCTGTGTGATGAGCAGACAGCACGCAGAACTCATGTGTTTGGTATTCTGCTCCTGGCAGTGCTAGCTGTCAAAATTAGAAGTGGGGAAACTCATGCTGGGTTTACTTAGATCTGAAGGTTCCAGGGTGAACCGGGGGTGCTTCTCCACAAGCATGTGTGCACTGGGTTGGGGCAGAGCACAGTTCCTGCAGGCTGCTCCTGCCTCATATCGGGTGGCACTTGGGACAGGAAAACCCCTGCACATTTGGGTTTATACCTACAGGACACTTTGGCTGGTTTGGGCTTTGCTGTGGGTAGGAGACAGGAGGGGATGCTTGGATCTTTTGCACCCAGAAGGTCAGTGTCAGCACTGTGTACACCCATTCCACAGCCTACCCATGAAAGATATCCAACCCCCAGACTTTACAAAGTATGTGCCGGCTTTCTCCTTTCTGCTACCACAAAGACATGTCCCCAGAACCAGAATTCCTGAAGATAAATGTGGTGTTCCCAGGAGATGGGCTCCTTTCAGCCTGTCCCCAGCTGGTTCCCAGGGACTGGGTTTGAGAATAAAAGTGCAACTCCTTAAAGAAAAGCTTTTGTGTGTGTGAGCTGAGCCATTTATTGACGGGGCTACCTCGTTCCCACCAGGGGAGCTCACCAGCCAGGCCTCTGTTTGCAGAACACCTTATTGGCCTTACAGTGGTATTTGGAGATGCCCTTCTCCATCTGAGAGTTGTTTTAAGAAAAGTGCCAGAATTCCCTCCTTTTCCTGCAGACTTTAGACTCCAGTTCTGATTTTGCAGGTCAGCCACTAGGATGCATCTACAGGTGTGGCAGGACAAGGGGGAATGCTCTTAAACTACAAGAGGACAGGTTTAGATTGCACATAAGGAAGACTTTTTGATGATGAGGGTGCTGAGGCGCTGGCACAGGGTGCCCAGAGAAGCTGTGGCTGCTCCATCCCTGGCAGTGCTCAAGGCCAGGTTGGACACAGGGGCTTGGAGCAAGCTGCTCTAGTGGAAGGTGTCCCTGCCCGTGGCAGGGGTTGGAGCTGGAGGAGCTTTCAGGTTCCTTCCAACACAAACCAAGCTGGGATCCTTTGTTTTGCCTGCACTTGGGCTGACAATGCTCTGCTTTGCAAAGGGCAGTGGGATTAAATCTCCAGAGTGCTGACAATCCTCATGCCCCTGCTCTCCCATTTGCCCATGAGGACAGGCAGGCTTTCAAGTGTTGTGGTGGGAAGGATTTGTGCAGCTGCTCAACTTGCTGCAGTCTTGCCAATGAAATGGTGCCCCAGGTGTCCTCCTGCCTCGAAGGAATGCTGCACATGGGTTGTGTGGAGCTGTTGGCTGATTGCTCATGCCCATGGGCTGCTCACGATAGTTTATACCAATATCGTGATATATCATTACAACCAAGGGGTGTCCAGCAGCCGCTGAGGAGCTGTCAGATGCTGCTGTGATCTGGCCAATCCTGCTTTGCTCCCGTAGAGCCCACCTTAATTCGTGCAGGGGCTGCTTTGGCAGCTGGGACACAGAGAAGGGAAATGTGGGACTGAAGGGCATTGCAGCAGCTCATGGCTAGGAACAGTGGAGAGCATCTGTTCTGCTTGGATATCCAGGTTAGCAGGGGTCTGTCAACAGCAGCCCAAACTTCAAATGGTTTGGGTGCGTGCGGAGGCTCTAAATCCATTAGATTTGCCTGGATATTAGTTGCCACTATTGATTTGCCACTAGATTTGATGGGAAGATGCCAGAGGGGTTTCTGCCATGGGTTGGACTGATGCAGCTTAATACAACCCTGGCGCTGGACTGCTGCCCTTGCGAAGGGCACATTAAGATTTGTTTCCTCACGGTGTACAGCTATCCCGGGAGTACGAGCCTGTGAATCCCAAACCATGAGCGGGAAAAGGCCACTTCTCCTTTATGATGTTGGTTTTGGTCCCATTTCCCCTTTGCATCGCTGCCTGCCCGGGAGCAGCCAGGGGCTGCGGCTGCCCCGCAGGGAAGGATTCCCCTCTCCCCGCTGGAGCCCCGACCGCGCTGCCCTAAAGCTGCTGCGGGAGCAGCGTGCCCTGGGGCTCCCCGGGGCCGCCGGGGGTGCGGGCAGCCCGAGCACCGCGCTGCGGCAGCGGCGGAGCCTCGGCGCGGCGGAACCTTTGTGTGCGGGAGCGGGTTCCGCGGGGCGCGGCGCGGGGCACCCGCTGCGGGTGGGAGCGCGGTGCTGTGGTAGCGGCCCGGGGGGGGTCCGGCAGCGGCCATGTACGCGGGGCTGCAGGAGCTGGGGGTGGCCAACGGCGAGGACCTGAAGGAGACGCTCACCAACTGCACGGAGCCGCTGAAGGCCATCGAGCAGTTCCAGGTGGGGCGGGACGAGGCGCGGTGGGAGAGCCCGAGGAGGCCTCTGCTCCGGGGGGGGTTTGTCCTTTCTCACGGCGGTTGTGTTGGCAGACAGAGAATGGGGTGCTGCTGCCCTCGCTGCAGTCGGCGCTGCCCTTCCTGGACCTGCACGGCACCCCCCGGCTGGAGTTCCACCAGTCGGTTTTCGATGAGCTGAGGGAGAAGCTGCTGGAGAGGGTCTCTGCCATCGCCTTGGAAGGGAAAGTCGAGGAGAGGTGTGTTAAGTCTTGCTGATTGCTTGGAGCGAGCTAGGCGGTCTGTGTGGGCACGAGTGAGAGTGGGTGAGGGACTTCTGCAAGGGCTGGGTTCCCCGTGGATCGAGTTCTGGTGGCTTTGAGATGAGCCACTTTGATGCTTAGCTGTTATGCGGTACTTAGTCTCTTGCTTTTATGTGTTTTCAGATACAAAAAGCTGGAAGATCTCCTAGAGAAGAGCTTTTCCCTGGTCAAGATGCCTTCCATCCAGCCTGTGGTAATGTGTGTCATGAAGCACTTGCCCAAGGTAAAGCCATCTCTGTTGTGCAGCTCCTCCTAGCTGCGTGCTCCATCTGCAGACAAATGCAAGTTTGTCATTCAGTGTTAGGAACTGTCTGAAGATTAGCTACGCTCTTGTACCTGGTAATAACTTAGAGTAATTCAAAACACATTTTACGTTTTATAGTTGGATGAAGCTATTTCCCTGTTTTAGTCAATATAAGCAGCTTCCTAAAAGTTGTCAAGTTCACTGGTAGGTGGGGTTTTCCACAGCTGATTTAATGACAACTGGAAAATAAGACTTGAAGGCTGCAACTAGAGGTAGACAGGAGTGGCATTCAGATCTGTGAATAAAATCTCTAGGAGCAGCCTTATTAAGAGCATCGTATTGTACTTAAGGTAATGGCTGCAAAACTGCTACTAGAACTTTTGTCAGTTACTGAAACGTTGTCCTAGATCTCAGCATCAGAGGCTTAAAGGAAGCCTTCTGTCCTCTTTGAAAGAAGTAAAGAAAAGCTTGGGGTGTCAGTTTGTTGCTGAAGAAGTTAAGTGTCTGAGGACTGGCTTAAAGGAGTACGTGAGTGTCGTGGTTTAAGCCGTAAATCACGCAGCCCGTTCTCTCACTCACTCCCCCCTCTTTCTTCCCCCTGCTCCCGGGTGGATGGGGAGGAGAATCAAAAGAATGCAACTCCCACAGGTTGAGATGAGAACAGTTTAGTAACTAAAGTATAAACCACTGCTGCTGCCACCAATAATAATAATGACAAGGCAAATACAAGGAAAGAATACAATTGCTCATCACCTATACCCAGCCCGACCAAGCAGTGCACCCCCCACCCCTCCGGGTCTCTGCTCTCCTTTTTCACATCCTGGGCATGATGTGCTGTGGTATGGAATACCTCTTTGGTCAGTTTGGGTCAGGTGTCCTGTCTCTGCTTCCTCCCGGCTTCCCCTCCTCCCTGGCAGAGCATGAGGCTCAGAAAGTCCTTGGCCAGACCAAAACATTACCAAGCAGTAACTGAGACACTGGTGTTATCAGCGCTGCTCCCAGGCCCAAAATCAAAAACACAGCGCTGCACCAGCTACCAAGAAGGAGAAAAATGACTGCTGCTGCTGAACCCAGGACAGTGAGGCAAAAGATCAGTCTCACACTGCCTGGTGTTAAATTGCATCGTTGTGCTAATTACCAGGTTATGATTTAGATGTCCTCTGCAGTCAGTTCCTTACTCCTTGCGTAGTCAGGCAGGTAAGCTGTTCTGTACTTGGTAACTGCTCTGTTGATTGCAGGTCCCTGAAAAGAAGCTGAAGTTAGTAATGGCTGATAAGGACTTGTATAAAGCATGTGCAGTGGAGGTGAAGCGCCAGATTTGGCAGGACAACCAGGCTCTGTTTGGTGATGAGGTTTCTCCACTGCTGAAGCAATACATCCTGGAGAAGGAGAATGTTCTCTTCAGCAGTGACATTTCTGTCTTGCACAATTTCTTCAGTCCATCCCCCAAAACAAGGCGCCAAGGAGAGGTAAGGACAAGGAAACCTCTGTCAACAGGCTTGTGAGTGGAATTCATCAGCCTTCAGTCCACCTCAGCAAACAACAGTGTCCATTTCACCCACCCAACTTTGCTGCTGAGGCTGTTTAACTAGAAAAAGTGAACATGAGCCGGCAGTGTGTGCTCGCAGCCCAGAAAACCAACCATATCCTGGGCCGCACCAAAAGGAGCATGACCAGCAGGTCGAGGGAGGTGATCCTGCCCCTCTACTCTGCTCTCCTGAGACCTCACTTGGAGTATTGTGTGCAGTTCTGGTGTCCTCAACATAAAAAGGACATGGGACTGTTGGAACAAGTCCAGAGGAGGGCCACAAGGATGATCAGAGGGCTGGAGCACCTCCCGTATGAAGATAGGATGAGAGAGTTGGGGCTGTTCAGCCTGGAGAAGAGAAGGCTGCGTGGAGACCTCAGAGCAGCCTTCCAGTATCTGAAGGGGGCCTATAGGGATGCTGGGGAGGGACTCTTCATTAGGGACTGTAGTGAGAGAACAAGGGGTAACGGGTTCAAACTTAAACAGGGGAAGTTTAGACTGGATATGAGTAAGAAATTCTTTCCTGTGAGGGTGGTGAGGCACTGGAATGGGTTACCCAGGGAAGCTGTGAATGCTCCATCCCTGGTGGTGTTCAAGGCTGGATTGGACATAGCCTTGAGTGGCATGGTTTAGTGTGAGGTGTCCCTGCCCCTGGCAGGGGGGTTGGAACTAGATGCTCTTAAGGTCCTTTCCAACCCTAGCTGTTCTATGAGTCTATGATTTGCCAGAAATACCAAGTTCATTCTTCCTGCATCTCTTTATGAAAGGCACAGGAATTACTTTAATAGTTACTCAGTGCTTAGCAGTAACTCATTAATGTTCTGAGCTGTTTATGTGCTTTCAAAAAAAGGCAAGGCCAAATTTCCTTTATTGCTCAGTGTGGCTTTAATACACCTCAGCTGTTTTAAAGGCTGAGGATCTCTATCAAGTCACTTTGAGTACGTTAAATTGCTTTTCTTGAGGACATAGGCCAACAAAAACTTTAGTTATTAATTTATCTGCACAGAAAAGGGACATGGCAAGTTGAAGCTAAGCTGGCATTCAGAGAGGTTGCGCTTTGAATGGGATTACAGGAGGTGGCTGAGCTGATCCAGCACTCAGCCACAGGAAGGGCAGGGGCTGCTCCTCTGTACCTGTAGCTCTGGTGATTGTCACCCTTCCATGAGCTGATTCAGCCCAATAATTGCTATGGAAACTCTAGCAAATAAAACCAGTGAGTAGTTTTCCAAGAGAGTGAGTTGGATCTGCTCAAAGAAGAGATCAGCTGTTTCTGTGATTCATCAATAGCAGATACTGCTTCTTTCACATAACTGAGCACCTTCTTCTACAAATGCTTCAGTTTCCTTTGGCAAGAGAACCTTTTCTGGTCGTTCTCTATTTCATTATGGCTATGAAAGATTTGGTGAACATCTCTTGAACAAATGCTCTTGGAAATTTTGGTATGAATAGTTCCTTTCCAGGAACTTCTGTCAGTGCAGATGGTTCAATCTTGATAAATCAGATAAAAGGATGAATTCACATTGTGTGTGTGTGAAATAACAGCATCTCTTGGTACTGAGTGCATGTTTTTTCTGCTTTGTTTAGGTGGTTCAGAAGCTGACCCAGATGATTGGGAAGAACGTGAAGCTCTATGACATGGTGTTGCAGTTTCTGAGAACCCTGTTCCTTCGCACAAGGAATATTCATTACTGCACACTACGGGCAGAGCTCCTCATGTCACTGCATGACCTGGAAATCAGTGAAATCTGCACTGTTGATCCCTGTCATAAGGTATTAATCATGTGGGACACGTAAGAGTATTACTGGAGAATTTTGTCTCACCCATACCTGCTGCCCTGCAGGACTTCAGCCCAGAGAAGGTGACTCCTCTCTGTGAAGAGAGCTCAGACCCTGAATGCAAAAGTCACTTGTATTCCTTGAAACTTCAGGTGAAAATCTCATCTTGGTTAACCAGCAGCTAGCTTTCATTTCATAACCGATAAATCATTCAAATTTATGGTACTTGTGCAGTGGTAAGAACAATGCCTAATCTGACCTGTAGAGATGCTGCAGAAAGTGATTAGAAACATTAGCCAGGCCCAGGTTCTAAATCAGATCTTGCTTCCTTCCCTGTTGTGCTGGGTGGGATACACTCCATCTGTTGGTAAACTTGTATGTAATATTAAATACTTTGGATCTTGAATTATAAGAAAATATTAAAATGTTAGGAGATAACAGCTGTGTTAATGTCACACCAGGATCTTGTTATGGTCTTTGTCCATAGTTAACACCACTCTGATCTAGAACAAGACCTTTTCTCTCAAGTAAAATTGCTATGTTTTATGTGTATTCTGCTTATAGAGATTTTGTCCTAGAGTGATGATAAATGTTACTGCATGCTTTTTAATGTTTCTGACCAAGGCTTCCAAAATCAGTATGCAGGCAGTGACTGGCTAGAAAAGGAAAGTTCTTATTCAAGCTACAGATAATTTTTATCAACCTCATCTTGCCACTGCAACATGCAGTGACTGCTGCAAGGGCAGAGAGCCTGCTGAAAGCATTGCAGCAAATTCAGCAGGTTGTTCTTGCTGAATTGTTGTGGGAAAATACATATTGTTTTCTGAAAGGGGGGAAAACCCCCTTAGTTTTGGGTCAAGTAACATGTTTGACTGTCTTTTTCCATTTTGATAGTACAGCTCTAAAGCAGAAGCACCTCCGCTGTTAGTATCCCCTAGTTAGAAGGTGGGAGTGGTATTGCAGTAGCTAAAATATCCCTGCTGTTATTGCTAAGTGCTGCTGCTTCTTTCTTGGTCTTCTACTTCTGTAAATCCACATTGATCCAGTGTCCTGGGCAGTATATTTTATACATGCCTGCTCCTTGATTGCCAGGGAATGCCTTTCTTGGCATTGCTCTATCCTCTTTTTGGGATTGGTATTTCTGACCTCTGGTATTTGTGACCAGCTTGGTACCATACCTAATTGTATTATTAAAGTGTATTAATGCCACATATTTGGAGGTCAGAAATACAAACCCCAAGAAATACAAACTGCCAGAGATGGGGCAGTCATGGCTTCTCTGGGCACCCTGTGCCAGCGCCTCAGCACCTTCACAGGGAATAACTTCTGCCTAAGAGCTCATCTTAATCTCCCCTCTGTCAGGTTAAAGCCATTCCCCTTGGCCTGTCCCTACAGGCCCTTGCCCAAAGCTCCTGTTCCCCAGGTTCCTTTAGGCACTTGAGCTGCTCTAAGGTCTCCCCTTCAGGAGCCTTCTCTTCTCCAGGCTGCCCCAGCCCAGCTCTCTCAGCCTGGCTCCAGAGCAGAGCTGCTCCAGCCCTCGCAGCATCTCCGTGGCCTCCTGTGGACTCGCTTCAACAGCTCCACATCCCTCCTGTGTTGGTGGCCCCAGTCATTCTGAGCCAGATTCGTCTGACATGGTGTATCTTACTGCTGGTTTCATGAGTGGCTGTGCTTCATAAAGCTTTCTCTGTTTTTGTAACAGTTCACCTGGTGCCTTGATGCTTGCATTCGGGAGAAGTTTGTGGACAACAAGAGAGCTCGGGAATTGCAGGGGTTTCTGGATGGGGTGAAGAAAGGACAAGAACAAGTGTTGGGGTAAGGTGCTTGGGCTATTTATTGAGAAACTGAATAAGTAGCCTGTCAGTCACAGCATCTGGCAGGTATTGCAGTTGTTAATTCTTCCCCAGACCTCACTGACAGCCAATTGCTCTTCTGTGCAGTCACATCCAGTACATCCACAGAGCATTAATGCACTAGGGCATAGCCAAGCACGTTCTGGCAACACAGCTCATATTAAGTTACCACTCCTGCGTCTCCCCTGTGGCCTGTGGTAACTAACTGTGGGAGATCTATGTGATTTCAGTGCAGAAGGCTTGTAGTAATTGTTTTCAGATAACATTCAAGATGAAGAAATAACATTAATGTGTTTGCAAGGCAGGAGAAGGTTCATCAGGTGGACACCTGTAGGTAACAAAAGAGAGAAACTCAGGTTTTACATTATCATAGTAAGGGTATCGTTACAGTACTTGCCCTTTATCTACCTACGTGCGCACACACACACACACACACACATACACACAACTTTGGTGTAACATCTGATAGTTGACAGGATGGCAACAAAGAGTGGGCTCAAATATCTCAATCTAGTGAAACACATGTTCAGGAAGCTGCTATCTACAGCTGGGTATGGAACTGTGTGGTTGGGTTCTTTGTTTTGTGTGACACGTATTTGATTTTTACTTCTTCTCAGGGACTTATCAATGATCCTGTGTGATCCCTTTGCCATTAACACCTTAGCCTTGAGCACCATAAGGCACATGCAAGACCTGGTTGGGCAGGACACCTTACCTAGGGTGAGTGTTGCAGCTTGTGTACCTAATCTGAACTGTGGTTTTAACTGAATAGCATCCATAAACACAGGACTAGCACTGTAGAAGTACATATAAGTTCTCAAATGCATGTGTGAGATAAGGGAAACAAGATGCTCCCTGACCATCTACAGCACGTATCTCAGAGCTCTGCAGGAGCACTGTTTGGAGACAGGCGTTTTGCAGCTCTCTGAAATGACTGAATTCTTTCCACAGCTCATTCTATGCTAACAGCTATGCACACATAGAATAGGTGCCTTCCTGCTTTGTCCTTCCATCAGTTTGCCTAATAGCAGCAGCCTTTTGTCCCCACCATGGTAAATACAGAGGATTAGTTTATGCTGTTCTGGTCTGTTGGCTGTGGTATAATACACTTCCTGTAAGCCATGACTGCAGGAGGTGCTTAAATTAAGCTAATGGTGAAAGGAGTGTAACCTTACAGGTGTCTGAACAGTGTGAGGCATTTGCTGGGTTTATCCCTGAGTTAAATTTGTTTGTTGGATTGAATAACTTCCAGTGTAAGACTGAAAATTGTTCTGGTTTCAGGGCGTAGGATAACCAAAACCCCCATTGTCCTCCTTACTTCTGCTGAAATGACTTGATTTGTCCTGTCACACATTATGTTTCAGTGTCCTGATTTGGCTTTACACCTTTAAAAATAAGGTCAAGTTGGCTGCCTACTTCTTAGTGCATTCTAGAATGTTACTAAAACCCACAAACCCTCAGGTGTGTCTGTTATTTGAGCCCCATTTGAGGAATCAGTTAATAAATGGGAGAGCTGAATGCCTCTGGCAGTCTTGGAGAGCTTTGAATGTAAAGCACCACTTCCAAATCAGTATCTATATGTGCAACTTGTGGAAGATCAAAAGAGCTGTTTTTCTCCTCCCCTTAAAAATCCAAGGAAAGCCCAGATATGCTGCTGCTCCTCAGGATGCTGTCTTTGGGACAGGGGGCCTGGGACATGATTGACAGTCAAGTCTTCAAGGAACCAAAAATGGTGAGTCATTTTGATGTGTAGAATTTAACACATTTAATGAAACAAATTTAGACTTGATCATTATTTTATTGCATCCCTGATTTAACACACCTCTCATCACAGCTTCCTTAGACAAAGCGTGTTAGTGGTCACAGCAGCAGCCTAAGCAGGCACACTGTAAGCTTACTTACCTGCTTAATTTAGCTCATTTTATGTGCTTTTTTCTTTACATGAATGCCTGGCCCTGCTGTTTTAAATCAGACTGTACCTATGTTAGATTCTGCATTGGCTGCTCATTGATCCTGGCAACACAACTGGGTAGAGAGCTTTGTTCCTGGATACATCACTACGCAGCTGATGTATTTGTAAAACACATCTTGGATGAGGAAAGAGAGGTTTCAGGGGCTGGTCTGAAACTGGGAGCAGTGCAACAACTTTTCCTTGAGATGAAGAATGTTGTTCCCTTCCAGCTATCTTGTAGCAATGTTGTCTAGTGCCACATTTAGCTACAGTCTTTCCTGCTCTGCAAATACTTTCCCGAAGGGTATCCCTGGTGTAGTTTGGGAGCCGGTATGTTCAGCTGGTGCCGGAAGCTGTGCAGCAGGGCTGTTTCTCAAGAGAAATTTGCTGGTTTCTGTTCTGTACTATAAAGCAGCAAATATCTCCCTAGGGGGGCATTTGAAGGCTCCAAAATATATATTGATTGCTCCAAAATATATACAGGTTGATTGCATGTTTAAATTTACCACAGGGTGTGCATTTGTACTGAGATTGTAACACTGAGGGTGACTGATTTGACTTGCAGAGGTGCTCTCATGAATCTCTTAGAAAGAAACTGTGAGGCTTTTCCTGAAGAGAATCTCTAAATCTGTATTTTAAATCTGTTTTATCTGTTATTATCACAAGCTGTAACTTCCCATTCTGTGAATATCATACAACATAGGCTGAACTGCCTTGTATGAGGAGCTGCTCTTTGTTGTTGCTCTTCTAGCTGTGCACTGATCCCTGTCAGCTTAGGGAATGGATGAAATGATTTGTTATTGTTGATAAAAGCAGTTGGTATCTTCCTTAACATGCAGTGCTTGCAGCAGCATTGGGAAAGGTCTCACAGAAGAAATGCTAAGTAATTGTCAAGAGAAAGGATTTGAGCAGGAGTATTTCTATAGATGAGGTGAAGTACTTTTCCAAATTACCAATGGAACATGTGGAAATGAATTGCTTAAGAATTTTGACTAGAACTGGATAATGGAAGCTTGTTTTCCCAAGTGCAGGATGGGGCTCATACGGGTGCCTCACTATCTGTTACAGCACTCTGGGACCATTAGGTGGCATGAGGTGACTGATGAAAGCATTGTTCTTTTCTTCTCTTCTTCTGTTCCTCCAAGGAAGTTGAGTTGATCACCCGGTTCTTGCCTATGCTGATGTCCTTTGTGGTGGATGACCAGACATTCAACGTAGATCAGAAACTGCCCTCAGAGGAGAAGGGACCAATTCCCTACCCCAGCACCATCCCTGAAGCTTTCACCAAGTATGTAACCTGCCTTACTGACTGTGTTATAGAATCATAGAATAGTTGGGGTTGGAAAGGACCTTAAGTTCATCAAGTTCCAACCCCCCTGCCATGGGCAGGGACACCTCCCACTAAACCATGCCACCCAAGGCTATGTCCAACCTGGACTTGAGCACCACCAGGGATAGAGCATGCAAATCTTCCTTGGGCAACCCATTCCAGTGCCTCACCACCCTTACAGTAAAGACCTTCCTCCTTAGATCCAATCTAAACTTATAGAATCATAGAATCATAGAATAGTTAGGGTTGGAAAGGACCTTAAGAGCATCTAGTTCCAACCCCCCTGCCAGGGGCAGGGACACCTCACACTAAACCATGCCACCCAAGGCTATGTCCAATCCAGCCTTGAACACCACCAGGGATGGAGCATTCACAACTTCCCTGGGCAACCCATTCCAGTGCCTCACCACCCTTACAGGAAAGAATTTCTTACTCATATCCAGTCTAAACTTCCCCTGTTTAAGTTTGAACCCATTACCACTTGTCCTCTCACTACAGTTCCTCATGAAGAGTCCCTCTCCAGCATCCCTATAGGCCCCCTTCAGATACTGGAAGGCTGCTCTGAGGTCTCCACGCAGCCTTCTCCAGGCTGAACAGCCCCAACTCTCTCATCCTATCTTCATACGGGAGGTGCTCCAGTCCCCTGATCATCCTTGTGGCCCTCCTCTGGACTTGTTCCAACAGTCCCATGTCCTTTTTATGTTGAGGACACCAGAACTGCACACAATACTCCAAGTGAGGTCTCAGGAGAGCAGAGTAGAGGGGCAGGATCACCTCCCTCGACCTGCTGGTCATGCTCCTTTTGATGCAGCCCAGGATACGATTGGCTTTCTGGGCTGCGAGCGCACACTGCCGACTCATGTTAAGTTTCTCATCGACCAACACCTCCAAGTCCTTTGCTCCAGGGCTCCTCTATTGTTACGTAGAGTGTTTTTACCAAAGCAAAGCAGCAAGGAGCCAGCCAACACAGTTAATCAAACCTGAACTTCTCCTTTAGCAGGACAAATTTCCATTATGATTCCTCAAGTAAAATCTACATAAAGTAATATTTCTTGTCATAACCATTCTTTTGGCAGGTTGGATATGGGAGTGTTTGGTGTTACTGCTTCCAAATACACTGCTTGTGTAGCTTCCCAAGCAGTGAACAAGGAGTGGGTGATACTTGGTTGCAGCTGGATGAGTGCCTGTGCTTGGTTCTGAAGAGGGCTGTTGTAGATTGTGAAGTTGGCATTTTTGTCACACACTCATTCTCTGTCGATAACCTGCACTCCAGGGGCCTCAGAAAGATGAAGAAAACCTTTGTGTGCTCTCTGGTATTCAGATCTTGCACTAATTTCCAGCACAACTCTTATCTGCATGCCAGAATCTGGAGTTTTATCCTCAGGGTTGTATTCTCCACTATGACAGTGCTGATATTTGACCTGATTTTGTTATAACAAAACAATATTGGGCTTTGTATCATTTTTGAGCATTTGGGCTTCTTCTGAAACCCATTTTGAAGAGCACTTTGATCATAAATACTATTCTAAATGCTGACAATCAAATCCAACTGTTTGATTGCAAGTCTGTGCTGTGTTTGTTGAATGGTAAATTTCTCTGCATCATGGTAGTGAACACAGTGATCATCATCTGCTCAGTCACTGAGTAGCTGCTCTTCAGTGGGTTTGAGGTTGGCCACTGCTGTAACAGCTTGGTGCGGTATTTTAAACCCTCTTAAAAGAATATATAATTTGTTTTAGCTTCATTCATTGAGAAACTTTCCTTCTGCAATAACAGATTCTTGCAGGAGAACAGAATAGCTTGTGAGATTGGGCTGTATTACATCCTTCACATCACTAAACAGAGGAACAAGAATGCTTTCCTTAAGCTCCTGCCAGCACTAGGTAAGTTTTTTGTCTCATGTTCTGTAGCTGTTTGCCTGAACACCCAGGAGACAAGCAAACCCGGAGTGAAAGTGACTTCAGACATAGTGTTCTGCCTTTGGCTCTTCTGGTGACTTAGTTGTAAGGCCCTGCAGAGGTGGTTGGTCTTCTTTTGTCTGCAGTTAGGATACTTCTCTGCTGATCTGAGAACTTAGGGGCAGTGGCTGATGATCAGTAGTTCCTTAGATCAAAAGCTGTATTAATAATTAGATGAGTTGAGAACTGCCTGGAATAAATCTGAAAAATGAAAGAGCAGGAGGCTTTATTCTGCTGCTGCTCACAGTAATTCCAGGTGGCCAGAATCCTGGGACTTGGCTTTGTATGCTGACAAAGCCTGTCACAAAACAGGACTGAACACAGCCTCATTTTTTTTCCTGGGATTACCTTCACTGACTTCTCTGGGGTGGGTTGCATGATTGCTCAGAGACAATCTTAGGAACTGCAGCTCCCAGCAGTAGCAATGGGGGTTCATTTCCCACCCCTCACCCTGCCTCTGGTGTCCTTTGAACCCTTTGCTACACTGTCAGCTCATTTACATGGGTGGTTTGCATCTGCTCCCTGTGAGGTCTGAGGAGTGCAGGGAGATGGATGTGGCCATGAGCAGAGGATGCTAGAAAAGGGTAGCAGGGGACTTTGTGATATTGGCAGGAGCGAGACTTCAGCCTTGGTGAAGACATGGGCTTTCTGTGTATTCTCGCCTCTCTGCTCTTAATCTTTTACGTCTGAAAGGTCAAAACCACCTGCCTGGGCTACATGTTTGAAAAGGGAATCTCACTGCAAAGTTTTCAGCCAGGTTTTGACACATGAGTCTCAGTCTCTTTCTTTTTCATGTTATACAGTTGAGACATTCAGTGACTTGGCCTTCGGTGATATCTTTCTGCATCTGCTTACTGGGAACCTCACGCTGCTGGGTGAAGAATTTGCACTTGAGGAATTCTGCACCAGTCTCTTTGACAACTTCTTCCTCACTGCCTGCTCAAAGTAAGTTGGATTTTCCTCTAGGGAAAGTGAGGGAAGTGAGTTTGCAGGATACCTGGGAGAGGTTGTACTGCTTTGAACTGCAGTTCTGGTTCAGCAAACTCTTCACATACAGTGGAGATGTTACCCTAATGCTGTTCTTCTTTAAGGAAAGGCTTATATTTTGTGACCAAGTTTTTATCAGCAAAATTGCAAAGTGGCACAGGTTGCCCAGAGAAGCTGTGGATGCCCACAGATTAATTCAGATTATGAATTATTACCTTAACTGTAATTCATTATTCCTAAATTGCAGTTGCAAAAGACAGTATCCTTCCTGCTTCACAGTAGCTCATAAGAGCCAACTTCGCTCTTTGCACACAGATAATCTGTTTGTATCTGTTAATTCAGTGGTTCAGCTGGAGACCTGCAGCCCAGATCCAACTCGCAGGAGGCTTTCCCAAAGTGACCAGGGCTGCTGTTCAGGCACAGCAGCGCATGCTGCTGCCACCTCCTCCACAGACACTGAGACACAAACATCCTCTTGCATGTGCAATGTGGCCTGTCCATTAGACCAGCTGCTGCCACGTGCTGTGCTTAATATCTCCCCCTCCTTTCTCATGGGTACTTCTGTTGAAGAATTACCTGAATTCCTCGAAAGTCTAAGGCAGGGTTAGTACTTTGTAGCACACAGGCTACAGTCTCAGGTGTCTGGGGAAATTACAGCAGTCTGGGGGGGTGTGAATTATTCTGGTGCTGTTGCTGTAGCTTTCTTGCTCTCAAGATGGTGTTTGTTGATATCATCTCCTCTGCTTAAAATTGCTTTTTGTAGAAAGGAGAATGTACATAGACATGTGCTAAGGCTGCTGCTTCATCTGCATCACAAAGTGGCACCTGCCAAATTAGAGTCTCTCCAGAAGGCTTTGGAACCCACCAAGCAGGTAAGAAAAGAAGCAGGAGAAAGGGAAAACTGACAGCAAATGAAAGCAGCTGCCTTTCCAGACATTGCTTGATGGAGCATGTGCTCTGCTTTCCAAGTGTACCAAGTTGTGTGTTAATTAGCTTGGAACTTCCTCTTTCTCTGTTGCTTTGTGTTAAAACACACAGGGTAATAGCATGCTTAGTGTTCTGGTTAGTAGTGACTAGAATCATAGAACGGTTTGGGTTGGAAAGGATCTTAAGATCATCAAGTTCTAACCCCCTGCCATGGGCAGAGGTGCCTCACACTAGACGATGTCGACCAAGACTCTGTCCAACCTGGCCTTGAGCACTGCCAGAGATGGGGCAGCCTCAGCTTCTCTGGGCACCCTGTGCCAGTGCCTCAGCACCCTCACAGAGAAGAGCTTCTGCCTTAGATCTAACCTGAACTTCCCCTGTTTCAGTTTGAACCCATCACCCCTTGTCCTATCGCTACAATCCCTGATGAAGAAGGAAGTATAACTCTTCTATTTGTTCCTCCTAATTCTCATTCTGCAGAGTGGGGAAGCTGTGAAGGAGCTGTACAACCAGCTCACTGAGAAACTGGAGCTTCGGAAGCCAAGTCCAGCCGAAGTGACTGAGACCCCCTCTATGGAGCTGCCCCTGCCCACTGTGCCCACACCAGCCTCACGCTGAGCTCTGCCTGAGTGACACAGGAGAGGAACTAACCTTGTGCTCTGCAGCATGAAGGCACTGTGCTGCCTTTCAAGTGTCTCTGCCTGCAGGGTGGAAAGCAAACTAAAAGCCATTCAAGCTCGTTCAGGAAACACTGCAGTTTACACCACCCCACTGGCTCTTGCTGGTTAGAAAACTCTGTATGCAGTGCATTGCAAAGGTTTACTTTTCTTAAAGGTAGCTGAGTGTTGTCTTTTAGATTCACTTTAAAATCTGACTTTGGGTTTTAGTTTTGGTTTTTTTATTTCCCAAAAAAAGGCATATTTTTAAGCTTGGCATCTTGTATTTTTAAACTCTCCTTTAAGAACTCATCAATGAGTGTTTACCTCCGTTACAGTTGAGCAGGTAGTGTGAACTCCCAAAGGCTAACTGGAACTTTCTTCATAGAATCCCAGCCTGGTTTGTGTTGGAAGAGACTTTAAAACTCAGAACTGGAGTTCCAACCCCTGCCACGGGCAGGGACACCTTCCACTAGAGCAGCTTGCTCCAAGCCCCTGTGTCCAGCCTGGCCTCGAACACTGCCAGGGATGGGGCAGCCACAGCTTCTCTGGGCACCCTGTGCCAGCGCCTCAGCACCCTCACAGGGAACAGCTTCTGCCTAAGAGCTCATCTCAGTCTTCCCTCTGGCAGGTTAAAGCCATTCCCCTTGGCCTGTTCCTACAGGCCCTTGTCCAAAGCTCCTGTTCCCCAGGTTCCTTTAGGCACTGGAGCTGCTCTAAGGTCTCCCCTTCAGGAGCCTTCTCTTCTCCAGGCTGCCCCAGCCCAGCTCTCTCAGCCTGGCTCCAGAGCAGAGCTGTTCCAGCCCTTGCAGTGTTTCTGTGGCCTCCTCTGGCCTTCATTTGTTAGTTTGCTGTCTGGCTCTTTGGATAAGATACTCACAGAAAGAAATGTCAGATGAGAAAAGCTCCACTGATACCATTCCTTGTTTGAGGTTCTAGCTCTTCTGGTGCATGGTAGAACATGCTGCATTAGTCAGAGATGCCCACCACTGTCACCAGAACAAGAAGCAGTCAACAGCCATCTTCTTAGCTAGGCCCTTGCAAAGAAGGCCAGAAAGTGAATCATTCTCTCCCCTTTTCTCCAAAGGAGTAGCTTGAAATAAGCCCTGGAGCCAGTGGGGGAAGAAAAAACCAAGACACTAGCACATTCCCCAGTGACAAAAGGGTTTG
Source organism: Ara ararauna (assembly GCA_028858755.1). Taxonomy (NCBI): domain Eukaryota; kingdom Metazoa; phylum Chordata; class Aves; order Psittaciformes; family Psittacidae; genus Ara; species Ara ararauna. Next base: position 15,742,744 of record CM054384.1, read on the forward strand.
AGTGTAGGTGGGGTAAGATTCTGTCACTGAAAACTTAGCCTGTTCTTCATGGCTGGTTTTTGTGTTGCTGTCTGTACTGCTACAGTTAATTCCTGTTCTGCTTTTACCACCGCCCCAGGTAGAGTGTGCAGGAAGATGGACGTGGGAGAAGAATGGGTTGTGTGAGTTTACAGTGCGCTTTACACTGCAGGTACAACGTGCCTGAAAAAGTCTTGGCAGTCCCTTATAAGCAGGAAGCTGTCTGCATGGCTTACTCTGAATGGCAGAGTAATTTGGGTAGGAAGACACCTCCGAGGATGCGTGGTCCTGACTTGGAGCCGGACCAGCCTTGGTGAGGTTGCTTAAGAGCAAGACTTTGTATTTACCTTTGAGTTTCACGAGGTTTCTGTTGGGTCACTTGTCCAGCCTGTTGAGGAGGGAGTCCATTTGAACAGCCCTGCCCCATGTGTCAGCCATGCCTACAACCTGGTGTCCTTTGCTGAGGCTGTGTTCTGTCTTCAGGCTCAAAATAGAGGCAATGAAGGATATTAGCCCCATTGATGCCTCCTTGAGGAATGCTGTGAGTAGTGGGCTGCCAATGGGGCTTTTGCTATAGCTCACAGCCCTCTGAGTGTGTCCTGCCTGGTTCCATGCAGCCATCTGAACTGTCTCAAGGTGATGTGCCTGTGTTGATTCCTCAGACAGCTGTGTCAAGAGCCCTTTTAAAGTCAAGGTAAGCTCTGCACTGTGCTCCCCCATCCACCAAGCCAGGCATCTCTTCAGAGCAGGTTATTGGGTTTGTCAGGCACAGTTAACCCTTGGAATTTCTCTTCTGTGTTGGCCGTGCCCTGTCACTTCCTTCTCCATCATGTTTCTGGATACGATTTTTGCCCCCTCATCACTCCTTGTTTCCTGGGTCTTGAGCACTCCCAGTGCCAAATCCTGCTTGTGAGGCTTCATTTCCTGAAGTCCAAAACAGAGAACAGATGCTGGCTAAGTAGCGATGGAAATCCCTCCACAAAGCTGCCGTTGCTCTCTTGGGGTGGTTTTCTTCCTCCTGAGCTCTCAGATGCTGCATGAGGAAAGTGAGTGTCACCTCTCTTCATCACCTGGGGGCTTTATTTCTCTTTTTATGCAGGGACCTATCTGTATCATGCGGGCAATGGGAAGCTGGGTTAGGTTTGTGGATGGGACAGGGGCGCTCATACTGGTGCCTCTAGTCCACACCACCTCTGTGCATCTCCACTCCAGCTCCCAGGGTCGGTGTTGCCTTTGGCAGTTCACAGCAGTGCACGCATCCCTCGTTGGAAGCAGGATCTGGGTATAACAATCGTGTTTTTCTTGCAAAGTTTTGTTTTAAACATTGAAACTGTCATGGTAACTGACACACAATAACATCCCACGCTGCTGGCGAACCTTTCCCAGGGAGCTTGCTCAGGCCCCACGCTCTGCTCAGCCTCAAAGGGTATTGGAGGTTGTGGCAGGGTTCTCTTGGTTACTAAAGGTTTCTTTTACCCACATGCTGACCACTCCTGCAGCATGAACTCCTTTTTATCCAGGCTGTGTGATTTACTACGTGGGGGAAAGGGCTCTTGTGCTTCAGCCTGTACACAGAGATACCTGCTGGGGATTTTTCCCAGGTTGTTTAAATTCAGAAGGGAATTGACTCCAGAGCACAAACTGCCCATTACCTGTGCTGGTGGCTGTTTGGGCTGAGAGGGGGGAATGTGGGCAGCTGAGAGTGGGAGTAACATAAGGGATACTTTCCAGAAAACATCCTTTTAGTGGGGAACTTCAGGGTCTGCTTCCATCCTTTGAGGTGACAATGGTTTCATCCCGGTGTCAGAAACCACACACACACCTGTGGGATGTGTGAACCTCCACAGAGCAGGAACCAGAGCTGTGTGTGGGATCACAGAATAGTTTGGGCTGGCAGGGACCTTAAAGCTCCCCCAGCTCCAACCCCTGCCATGGGCAGGGACACCTTCCACGAGAGCAGCTTGCTCCAAGCCCCTGTGTCCAACCTGGCCTTCAACACTGCCAGGGATGGGGCAGCCACAGCTTCTCTGGGCACCCTTTGCCAGCGCCTCAGCACCCTCACAGGGAAGAGCTTCTGCCCAAGAGCTCATCTCAGTCTCCCCTCTGGCAGGTTAAAGCCATTCCCCTTGACCTGTTCCTGCAGGCCCTTGTCCAAAGCCCCTCTCCAGGTTTCTTTTATGTTCTGCCCAGATCAATTTGATTCCTGTGCTGAAGTGTCCGTGTTTGGGAAGGTGCATCTCCATGTCTGGCCTGTCTTTGTAGGAGGGGAACACAAGTGTGGGTTGTCCTGAACTTGTAGTCCCTGTAGTCCCTGTGCTCTGGCTCTGGAGCAGCTCAGGTCTGTGGGCTGGATCTGCTCTGCAGAGATGGATGAACCAGGCGCTGGTGCTGACTCCCTCGCTGCTGCTCCCGCAATGCAGCTCTCCCTTGTCTGTGGAGTGATGGTTCTGTGCAGATGGGCAGAATTACTCCTTACTGCTGGACTGCCTGTAGCCTCACCAAATTGTTCTTGCAATGACTTCAAAGGTTGGCTGCTGGGGCAGCGTGTGGAGGAAGCAGTTAGATGTGTCTTCTGGCCTTCCGCTGTGGAGAAGTGCAGGACTGTGTGGTAGGTACTAGTTCTCAGTGTGCACCTTCATCTGGGAGGTTAAACCAGGGTATGGTGTGACCATCACCCTGGTTGTCCTGTGCTGATGGGGGTCCTGGCCATGCTGGCTCTGTTCAGCAAGTGTGTTTCTGCTGCCCTGGAGGTCCCTGGAGCTGGGTGACGCTTCTGTCCTTGGTTTACTGCTCTGCTTGGGGGAAGGCTGTGACCTTCACTTGACGATGCGCAGCTCTTCACTGACCAGCACCAGCTCCCTGGCCTGCTGCATCAGCTCTGGTGTGCTGTGAGATGTGCCTGACCGTCAGAGCTCTTCCTGCACTCACCGGGGGTGTTGCTCAGTGGATTTCTCCAGGAGGAATGGAAAAAGGAGCAATGGGACAGCAACACCCTCCCTACCTGCAGAGCCACCCCAGAGCCTGGCAGGCAGAAAGAAGACACTGGTGTGATGCTGATGCTGATTCAGTGCCTTGGTGACCATCTATCAGGTCCTGCTTGGCTGGAATGTGCTCAACAAGAACATGAGCATTTAGCGCTTTTCTACTACTCAGGTGCCTGATTTCCGCACTGAAATCCATCCAATTTGGGCATTTAAACCTTGGTGTTTTGACAAGGGACCATGTGTGTCCACCCAATGCCTTTAGGAGCCGTCTCAAAGATTTAGATGCTTTATCTTTCAGGCCTCCTTTGCTCTGAAGCAGTGGAAGGAGAATCATAGAACAAGGAACAAGGAGACCAAGGAGCCTGGCAGGTAGGGAATAGCTCCTGTTAGGACAAGCATTCAGAAGTCTTTCTTTTGAAGAAGCCTCTGGTTGTGCCATGGCCTCAGTAGGATCCTTAGTGGTGCAGTGAGAAACTTCATGGCACCAATTTCCACCCATGAGAGGAAGCCTCTTGTTCGAAGAGAGGGCTGTATGCCGACAGCCTGCACCTCCTGCTCTTCTCTGGGTTAAACCTGAATTGGTGGAACAGAATAGCCCTGAAATCACCCTCTCGGAGAGCCCTGGTTGCCAGCTTCTGGTTTCCAACCCGTATTTCCCAAATGCTCCCACAAGAGCCACAGCTGGGACCCTTGTAAGGGCAGCCCTGGAAGGTTGTGACTTACAGGATAATGAGAGGTTGGGACCAAGCAGTTGGAAGGCATTGTCCTGCATCTTTACAAGGCTGAATGCTCAAGAACATCTGCTTGTTGGCAGAACACCCTGTTCTTAGTGCTGTGGGCAGTGGATCCATGGAGAAGTGGTGGGGAACAATGGGTTGTGATGTAGATGGCTGGAGGGAAAGGAGTCTGAAAGGAGTGTCTAAGTCTGGAGCAGAAGCAGCACAGCAGCAAAGTGCATTATCACTCTCCAAGATACTGTTCTATTGGAGATGCTGTATGGTTCAGGCTTTACAGTTGCCTTTAGATTAACTGTGCTGAGTTGTGCATGGTTGGGCACTTGGTACGCAGCTTCCCCTGTTCACAAGGATCACCTTGCCCAGCTTCCTTGGGATTTGTCTGGCTTTGACTGTGGAAGAGTTGCGTTTGGCACAGAGAATGAAGTGTCATGAACAATCTTGTTAATTCCTTTTTCAGAACAGTTAATCCATTTGAGGATGGACAATTACACTGATTTTGCCTGCAGGTATATATACTTATAGTGTAGAAGTCCTTACGCTGGAGTTGTGTCCCAGGCAAAGGGAGGTGGTGGCTGGAGGTGACCAGCAGCAGGACTCTGGAGCAAGAGACACCACCACAGGGTGGTTGAGAGACTTTCTGGCCTTTGTTGCAATTCTGATGGGTGACGCACAGACGCTGTGTTATGTTTTCTTTGGTACAAGCCTGTCCTGGCATACAGATACCATTATAATACAGCTGTCTCTGGAGAGAGGGCCTGGCGGAGCAGCTCTTCAGGAGGAGTAAGCACTTCTGCAGCTTGCAGCTCTGGTGGATCCCACTGTGACCACAGAGCCTCTGCATTCTCCTCTTGCTTTCTCCCCTTCCTTTGGGGCTGTTATGTCAGGAAAGGCTGAGCCCAGCAGCACTCATGGGCCAGCCCAAGCTGTGAGCCCACACGCATGCTCTGGGTGTCTTTGCAGCACTCTCCCTCCACCAGCCAGGTTCAGCATTAACAAGGGGAAAATCAGCTTCTCACAGCTTCAGGTGGGTGTAAAACATGGATTAAGGACAGCTCCACCCAGGTTCAGGTTACTCTCAGTGTAGAGGATGGGGTTTCAGCTCTATGGTTGTTCCAGGCTTTGCCATTCATCAGTATCCTCTGCATTCACCACTCTTTCTCAAGTCCTTTCTTCTCTACTTCTTGCCTTGGGTGCCTGGCGCTTGTTGCCATCATCTTCAGCTCCATGGTCTTCATCTTCACCATCTTCACCACCTAATAATCGTATTTTTCTGGCAGGAGGCACTGGTTTGGGGAAGCTTCTTGCTTTGTAGGGGAATTTTAAACCTGGCTAATACCTCTGGAGTGCAAGAAGGACCAGCAGTGAATACAGTATCCATCAGCATGCGGAGACCATACTGAAGATAACAAGGTCAGTCCAGCTTGAAGGATAACTTCACAGAAAGCAACTAAACCATCAGTGTGGGTGGGGTTTGGGCTGCTGGACCTGCAAGGGGAGTCTGATGGGAAGGACAGAGCTGAACAAGTGGATGCAGTGAAACCAGCTTCCTTTTCTTGCAAAGCAATTGCACAAGGGGCAAAGGTATCTCACCTTATAGATTGCTGTTGCCCCTGATCTGCTCAGGGAAGAGGAAAAGCATCAGTATTTGACCACAGCTTCTGCATCTATGCTAAAGGCAGGAGGCAAGAAGTGGGTATCTGTGCCTTTATCTCCTCCAGGTGCTGTGGATGTCAGTCTATGCAATGAAGTAAGAAAGATAGCCCCTGTAACCAGTCCTCCAGCTTGAGTCACACTAAAGCCTTGCTGGTTCTTGTGTATTGTCATAGAAAAGGAGTCCAGAACTCGGGATGCAATCATTATCAATAGTGTTTTCCCCTGAGAATAGCATCCGTTTGCTGTGCCAAAGCTGTGTTGTCTGATCAGGGTTAACAGAATGAAAAGTGGTGAAATGTTTATAAAACCCTAGAGCTGAGTCATGAGCAATCTGATACAAAGCAATCTGGTGGTGAAGCGTGCAAGCTTCACATTGCCACGTTTCCAACTGCATCTGTAGGTAGAAGCAATTCAAACTCCTCTGAATGTCTCAGAGCGTCTGTTGTCTTTTATTCGCTGCTGACTTGTGTGGAAGCTGCTGACAGATTCTGCAGTACCGCTTTTTTCTTTATAGCTCTGAAAATCCATTTTCCTGTCTGCTGCGAAGGCCGAGATCTGCTGAGAGCTGCTCTCTTCTGGCTCTCTTTGCAGCTCTATTTCCCCTCTGGTTCCAGATCGGTTTGACCACTGCTGAGCTGAGGAAGGCAGAACTGATGTCAGTGAGAGGGGAAGGAGAGCACTGTGTGCAGTTCTCATGTCCTCAACATAAGGACATGGAGCTGTTGGAGCAAGTCCAGAGGAGGCCACCAGGATGATCAAAGGCTGGAGCAGTTCCTGTATGGAGACAGGCTGAGAACACTGGGGCTGTTCAGCCTGGAGAAGAGAAGCTGCGTGGAGACCTCAGAGCAGCTTCCAGTGTCTGAAGGTGGCTACAAGGATGCAGAGAGGGACTCTTCGTCAGGGACTGTAATGACAGGACAAGGGGTGATGGGTTCAAACTGAAACAAGAGAGATTTAGGAAGATATTAGGCAGAAGCTGTTCCCTGTGAGGGTGCTGAGGCGCTGGCACAGGGTGCCCAGAGAAGCTGTGGCTGCCCCATCCCTGGCAGTGCTCAAGGCCAGGTTGGACACAGGGGCTTGGAGCAAGCTGCTCCAGTGGAAGGTGTCCCTGCCCGTGGCAGGGGTTGGAACTGGATGATCTTAAGATGCTTTCCAGCCCAAACCATTCTATGAAATTCTATGTGCCTGCAGGTGATGTTTATTCCCCTAAGCTGCTGATGAAGCCCCATTGGAGATGTCACAGTTGCCTGGGAAGGGACCTGTGAAACAAAGCCTGGGCAGCAATAGCAAAACATCTGGTCTGGTAGGTCATAGCCAGGCTTGTTACCAGCCCATGGCCTGCTCCAAATGAGCACCATCATCTCTGATATAGAGATTTAATCTCAATAGAGATTAAACATATAATTACAGAGGGCTTTTTACAAGCACGTTCCTTGAAGAGTGGACAAAGGACAGAGAAGGGAATCTTTTCCATCTTGCCTGTCCCAGCAGGATGGCACTTGTGGGCTCTGGCTGAGGACAAGTGTGTATGGAGATGCAGAAAGCATGTCTGCAGCTGATGGGGTCCTGCCTGGGGTATTTGAAGTCCCTGAGACCTCAGATCCACCTTTACTCACACTTTATGTAGAGGTACTTCACATTGCAGGTGCTTGTGGCCTGACTGCAGCCTGGGGTTGTCCCCGTACCTTCTTTGTGCCACAGAGAGTTTGGACTGTGACCCCATGGCCCATTGTAGGAGCTGCTTGGCCTGATCCTTCAGTTTGGCTTGTGGGGCAGGTTTGATGCTTCCAGTCCTTGGTCATCCTGTTAGCTAGAGGAATCCTGCAGCCTTTGGGCCCTGTACAAGGGGAGTGCAGGTCATTGCCTTTTCAGTGAAGCTCAGAAGTTCCTTCTGAGCAGCCAGGAAATGCAACAGGTCAAACACACAGTTTAGGTCAACCCTGATTTACTGCGACCAAACAATTGTGATGCAGTTTGGAGACTGTGTGAGCTCTGGGTCAATGGTGAGCCTCGGAAGGGTGGGTTTCCAGGCTGTTGTGCTGCATTCCAAGGGGAAGAATGAGGAGATGGGTGCTTCCAAGGAGCCTGCAGGAAGCAATCCTTGGTGTTGCCCTTGGGGCTGCAATGAATATTAACACTGACTGGCATCTCCCCACCTCTGTATTTTAACATCTCTTTAGTAGTAAAGAGGCCCAGATGGTCACCCAGCAGAGAGGGGCATAAGCCCTAAGCAGCAGAATGACATAGTCCTGTTCCTTAGTGCCTTTGCTCCAACAACACACAGCCCAAAAGAATGGGAATGCTGCAGCAGTCAGGAAGAAAGGCTCAGTAACTATTCAAGTACCCTGAGTTTTCATTGCAGCCCATGTACCTGAGTACCTACCTACGGAGTGCCTCATTTCCAGCCTGGATTCACAAAGGGATCACAAACCTGCACATGCTGCTGCTTCAGAATGAGATTTTATGAATGCATCGGTGACCCAGCTTAGTCACCGTTCCTTTTGTGTCTGCTTAAACTGTGAATGGAAAGAGATGTCCCCTGCAAGGCTTTCTGCCCAACTGAACTTTGTGTTCTAGAGCTTGCTTTCCATTTGCTTTTGTTCTTCAGAGCCCACCCAAGTTCCAGACTCTCTGACCTCACACCAGGTTCTGTTCGCTGCTCACTTCAAGCTTGGGGAAGCTTCTTCCCATGCCACATCTTTCTCACAAACTTCATCCATATTTGACCTATCTGTTGTTTTTTCAAGGTTGTCTGGAAACAGCAGGAGAGCCCCATGATGTGTCTGAGGATGCTAGCTCCTGGTTAAAACCGTTTGCAGAACGATGGACAACTTGAGAAGCAGATCAAGGCTCTGACCTGCGGGTAAGGTCTGCTTCAGCACTCAGGTGCCTGTGTTACATCATAGCCTTGTATATGCATTTTATTGGCATATCTGTCTTGTGCTGATGATTCTCACTACCTTCTTCCCTGTGAGGGTGCTGAGGCGCTGGCACAGGGTGCCCAGAGAAGCTGTGGCTGCCCCATCTCTGGCAGTGGTCAAGGCCAGGTTGGACACAGGGGCTTGGAGCAAGCTGCTCTAGTGGAAGGTGTCCCTGCCCGTGGCAGGGGTTGGAGCTGGAGGAGCTTTAAGGTCCCTTCCAACACAAACCAGGCTGTGAAGGTGTGCACAGCCCCAGGTGTTCAGTGCTTTGAACCCTTAGGAGTCCCCACTGCGTTTGCTGACTGCTGCTTGTCTCTACTGTGAGAGTGTCCGCACAAATCAAAGGACCCACACAGGTACTTCTGCTCCCACCAAACCTGTCCAGGTCAACACCGAGGCTGTGTCCTTGGGCTGCATTCATACACCAGTGCAGGCTGGGGGCAGAGGGGGAACAGCCCCGTGCTCAGCACCACATCTACCTCCCCCCACTGCCCTGCCCTCCCAATTGGACTTCAGTCACCCTAAAATCAGCCTTTTCTGAATCATTTGTCAAAGAACTTCCTTGTGACAGTCACCCACCTGTTTGGAAACCAAGTGCTGCATTAAGCTCGTGGCTTTTCTGTAGTGTTAAGGATGAAGTGGTGGAACTTTTAACTCAAAATGGTGTGTTGAAGTTCAAATAACTTGTTTTTAAGACTCAAGAACTTATAAGCCTCAAGTCTTCTGAGACTCATCAGCCCTAGGAGATGTTTGCGTGAGCACTGACCATGGTAAAAGGGCAGAGGCAGCCTGCAGTCTGCTGGGTGGAAAAGGAGCAGCCGTCAATCAGGACTGTGATGTCCAGCAAGCAGCAAACGTGTTGGTATTCATACGATGGAGCCCTAACGCAAACTAGGAGCAAGTTGCAGTGAGTTATCCTGCAGCTTCACCCCCGTCATCTCTCGCCTTGTTGTTTTGCTCTCCCCTGGAACAAAGCAGTCACGTTTTCTTTACTCACTGCGAATTGCATATGTATCAAATATCAAATATCAGTGTTGTCTTTAGTCTAAACTCCCTCACTACGAATGACTTGTACCCAGCATCAGAACCCGTCTCCTGCAGCCTGGCAACTCTCTCTGTTGCTATAGGAACGGCTCCGTTATCCTTTGGTGGAGAACCTCAAGTATCCTGGTTTTTGTAGCTGTTGGAACACCTCCAGACCCCGCTGGTTTCATTCACTTGCTCACTCCCATCCATGAGATCCTCTCCTCCCAATATAGACAGTTACTCAACACTTCTGGAGTCATAATGAAAGAACATTAGTTAGCTGAGGGAAAGTCGCACCGTGCTTTGAGGTGCACGTTTGACTGGGACACTGATACTGCCATTGGGTTTATTAAATGTGCAGCTGTACTGTGCAATTAGTGTCCCCTAATGGGCATTGAAATGGTGCTTAATAGACAACTATCAAAATCTCTCTCTTCTGCACACTTGTCTGCAGTTATATCCCAAAGGGCAAAAGCTGCTGAGAAAATCCTAACCTTGGGTGTTAAACTCACACGTAACGAACGTAACCTGAGTTAGTGGAAAGCAGCTTCCTCATGGTACATTTGCTGTGACGTTGTGTATTTTGTGTCTGTCACGCGTGTCCTTGAAGAACCCCAGTGACCATCACATTGAGCCCTGCTCTGTGTGGGGAGCAAGCCCAGCCGTCCCTTTGCTCATGGAGGAGCTGTGGAGCTGAAGATCACGGGGGTTGCTGGATCTGCCCCTCATCTGGACCTCCTTCTCTGCACTGAATTGGTGCAGCTCATAGAGTCCCAGCCTGGTTTGGGTTGGAAGGGACCTGAAAGCTCTCACAGCTCCAACCCCTGCCATGGGCAGGGACACCTTCCACTAGAGCAGCTTGCTCCAAGCCCCTGTGTCCAACCCGGCCTTGAGCACTGCCAGGGATGGGGCAGCCACAGCTTCTCTGGGCACCCTGTGCCAGCGCCTCAGCACCCTCCCAGGGAACAGCTTCTGCCTAAGAGCTCATCTCAGCCTCCCCTCAGTCTTCCCCCTTGTCCTGTTCCTACAGGCCCTTGTCCAACGCCCTTCTCCAGGTTTCTTGTAGCCCCTTTACGTACAGGCACCTTTCAGCTCCATTAAGCAAAGGTAGGTTGATCAATCTGCCTTCTTGCTTCTAGATGATCCTGGTAATTAAATCATTCCTGAGGGTTCACTGTTTCAATTACTGAACAATTTCACTGCAATAACCTGAATTTTGCATAAGATGGTCTTAGAATTGGGGTGATTTTTTGCTTGACTTACAGGGGTGTAAACAAGAGTGGGTTATGCTTTTGTCCTGCTGGAAATACCAGCCACATGTATTGCCTCATGTTCTGGGTGTCTCCATGGGGTAAGGAAGGGAGATGCTGAGAGGATTTGGTGTCACAACAAGGTCTCAATGGAGCACGATCCTACACTGCTAAACAAAAAGAGGCCAAGGGGCTGGGAGAGGAGCTGTGGTAGGGCAAAGACTGGAAGCTGTGGCAGCAGGGTTTTCCTGCACACTGGATACCCCACCAGAGCTTGACAGCATCTGAAGATTTAGGTAAGGACTGAAAACGAGGAGGGCAAAATCAGTGTGAGAAAAGTGAGCAGAAGACAAGGTTTCTCAGCAAGAGAATACTCGGAAGCGCTCCCCATCAACACTGGCTCAGGGCAGCCCGCACTTGAGCCACAGGGGAGAGGCAGCCGGAGGACCCCGAGGCACTGAGGGCGTTTAATTCATTCCCCGCCGGCAGCCGGTGCTCCCGGTGCCGGCTCCGCCGCCAGCTCTCCCCCCGCGCCGCTCGCGGGGCTGCTCCTGCCATCCCCGTGTAGGGAGCTCATGGCCGCGGAGTGATGCAGACAAAGCAGGAGTGAGAGGGGAGCCGGAGGGATGGAGTCCCGCAAGATGTGAAAGGAAGCGGCCGTAGCCCCTGCAGCTGTGTTTGCGCCGCTCCCCGCCCCAGGCGCCAGCCTCTCATCCCCCGGGAGATTCCGGCAGCGCTAATTCACTCCGCACAAAGCCCTGCCTGCGAAGGCTGCTCTCCAGCAGCAGCCTCCCCACCCCTCCAGCTCCCAGACCTCCGGCTGCCCTCCCTTGCTCCAATGTCACCTGGAGCCAATGAAGCAGACCCCGAAGTGCCACGGATGGATCCCAGGATTCTCATTTTCCTCCTGTACATGATGATCCTTCACGAGCTGGTGAGTGGCTGGATGGAGTACCAGAAGCAGATAGCCAAGCCAAAGAAGCAGGCGGGTCCAGTTTGGTCTTCTAGGTGAGTTAATGTCTCTTATGCATCCAAAAGGGGAATAGCTCAGGTGTGTTTTGATGGGGAAGATTGCCTTTTGTGTACGTACTTTAGTCCTTATAGCTGTGTATGTGTGAGTATCACCCGGCGTGTGTGAAGGCACAGAGGTAGGATTAAGGTCTGTTAATCTTTTGAGCCTGTATTGTCTGCACAGGCTGTGCCTTTGACACACTTGCAGGCAAAATGCCTGTGATTTGGGTTTTTTGTGTGTGTGGAAATGTGCTGTAACTCAGCATATTTCCTGTGACTCAGGTTCCCCATCAGCGTACCTGGAAGAGAAAACTATGGGGAGCACCAGGAGCTAAGCTTCATGCGTGACATTCATCAATGAGGCACAAACCTCTCGAGACTCCTCACAACCCGGGTATTTCATGTTAAATCACTAGCGTGCATGTCACTATCTCACCGTCTCCTCCCACTCTCTGGGCTGTGCCCACTACGCTAATCCCTTGTTTTCTGCCCAACGACAGGAAGGAGCTGAAGAAATAAGGACAAAAAAGATAAGCGCTGCATGTCCCTCAAATTCAGATGTTTCTGTGAATACTGCTTATACCTTGTTCACTTGTAATAATTGGTCTTATAAAGAAAGATATTGACAGCTCTCCATCAGCTGTGTAATTAGAGACCCGCACCCCAGCCCCCCAGATTCACCTCCTGCCAGATCTTGGGCAATGGCAGACCAACGTCTCATATCTGTGGACCTGAAAGATGCCCGTGACCCAGTTTGCTCTGTGTCTGACAGCTGCAGCAGCATGCAGAGCTCGCAGCTCCTTATCCTAATCCTCTGACGTGCAGCAATCCCCACCGCAATTCCAGCCCCACGGTGCTTGGTGCTGCACATAGGTGAGACCCCCAAGAGGAAGCAGGAGCCAAGACGCAGCCATGGCTTGCTGGAGATAGCAGCCAGCAGACACCGGCCTCTGTTTATAGCTCAGGGCTAAATCCACTGGCTGCTTTTATAGCCCAGCAAAGCTGGAGCGCACCTTGCACTGTCTGGTGTGGTACAAGTGAAATGATGAGCCCTGGGAACGCGGCCATGGGTGGAGACAGCTCCAGAGCAGAAATAGCTTGACGGCAACAGAGCTGGCTGGTGATAACTGAGGTTCGAGGCAGATTCCCTGCTGTCAGGGAGGAGTGCAGGGAGGCACTGGGCAGTAACTTACACTGAGGTCTGAGGTACCCCGGTGCTAACAAAAAAGATGCAATGCAGAAAACCTAAAGGAATAATTGTATTTACTAAAGGCCACCAGACAGTTTGCATCAAACAGCCAGGATTAGTGTCATAGGACTGATTATAGGGGGTTTTAAGAGGACCTAAGGGAATTAGGTACCCCATTAAACATCTCCAGGGGTTGCCATCTAACCCAGCCTCATCTGGAGAAGTGGGACCAAGCGGGATGAGTTGTGCAGGGCCCCTCACCCTCGGGCATCCCAGCCATCTCCATCCGAGTGAATCACACAGCCTGCCCTGCCTGTGGTCAGAGCCAGCTGTGCCCAGCCTGTCCCTGTCCTAAACCCCTCCTAATTCCAGCCAGCTTGGGAAAGCAGAGCCACCAGGTCTGCGTGTGCTGCGTGGGTCGGTCACAGGTTGCACCATGAACAAGTGAAGCTCCATGCCCAGAAAATAGGGAATTACAGGATGAGCTGGGATCCTTTTGGTGGAATTAGGATCGTCCTGTATGGGCGCCTGCTTGTGGTGTAGCCCGGGCTCATTCACCCCCACTGCAGTGATGCTGAAGCTTTCTTGAGTGATAAACCCCAGAGGGCTGTGCTCAGAGAGCACAGTGGGAGGCAGATGTTCCACCCATCCGTTTGGGCTTGGGCTTTGAAAATGCTCAGAAGCAGTTGCCACATGTGTAGCCTGGGTCTCCTAAGGGTTCAAGCCGTGGCTCAGCAGCACAGGAAAGCACTTCCTCGTACCTCGCATCAGGCCAGGAGCACCACAGCACAAAGCCATGAAGTGAGGTTCGCACCAGTTGGTTTAATGCTGGACCAGGGACCATCCCTCCACTGCAGCCCAGCTCCAGAATCGCCCATCCTCTTGCAGCTGAAACAGCGCAAATATGAAAGCATAAAGAAAGCTGCAATATCAGCTTGGATTGAATTGTCAGGAAGTGTCTGTACGCCCACACCTGCGCCACTTTGGGAGTACGGATCTGGGGCACCCGGGTGAGCTCATTCCTGTGTGCTGGAATGCGATGTCTGCTCCCCCTGTGCACGCTCAGCCCTGCTGGGTACCATCTGCAGCTGGGAGGAATGAGAGCGAAGGGCTGCTGTGGTCTGGGACCCACGGATTGCTGTTGCTTTAGGAAGGATGTGCCTTGCCAAGGTCCTCACCCAAACCCTTCTCCCAGGAGCTTAAACCTGAGCCACCAGCAAGACCTCCTTGGAAGAGGTGCATTAAGGCCACTCTGCTTCCCAGCATGGCCTGGAACCGTGCAGTGAGGTTTGATCTCCTGCCACAGGGCCTGGGCTGCCGCCTGCCCTGGTCAAAGTAATTAACTCGAAAAGCCATTAGGAAATGAAGCCACAAAGCAGCAAGTTAATGAGGACACGGGAGCGCTCTCCTGGCTGCAGCCCCGGCGCGGGCAGGGATTGCGGGGCTCTTCCTCCTCCCGTGGCTGCTGAATAGTAGCAAGCCGTTGTAAAGCAGCTTTTCTCACATTCACAGCTTTCCCACAGCGCTGTCTTCCTCCGCTCCTGGCGCGGCTGGCGCTCCCCACGCCCCGCTCCATTCATCCACCGCTCCGGGAATCCCACATCGCTCCGCTCGCCAGGAGCCTTGCCTCCACCGTCTATGGGCACGGGGGAAAGGATATGGATGGTGTTTATTGATCACTGGGATCACAGGAGGAACGGCTGAGCAGGACCCGAGAAGAGGTCTCCAATAGCCAGAGCCTGCCCTTTGTGTAGGGATGTGGAGGGGAATTCACCCTGTAGGAATTCTGCTGCAAATTCCTACAGACACCGTTGTGTCCCACGTCACCCTCTGCTCTGGCAGCAGAACATGCACGCTCACTGTGCCAGGTGGCAAAAGCTAGCTACATAAAGAGGTAGTGAAGGTGTTCGCCAGGAGCAAGGAAAGAAAAGCCTGAGGCACAGTGCCTGGGGAGAGTGGAAATGCCCAGGGCAAGTGGGGCTGAGCATTCACTCATCCCAGAAGAGCCTGAGGTGAACCCAGCCCCGCTGCTCCTGCAGCCTGGAGTGTCCTGGGCACCTCTGCATGGGCTGGGGTTGGTTCTCCCCCTGGATAACCCCCTGATGGGACATGGACTGTAACGAGGCTGGCAAAAGCCCCAGAACTGCACGTTGGTGGGGTTAGTGGGTGTAAGGAAAACTGCTCAGAGGTATTTGAAGTGGAAGTTTCAGAGACAAGGGATGGGGTTTCAGTGACCCACCTGGCCAGAGGGGATGGTCCTTGTGGCTCTGACAGGCAGTTTATGGGGTTCTGAGCTCGCGTTTGTGCCCTTGTAGTTCAGCAGTGACCCAAGACCTCCAGCAGGTGAGACAGGGAGGGTCCCCAACACTGCTTCAGGCACGTAGGAGAGGCTCACCCGGGTCCCTACAGTCCAGATGCAGGAGATGTGCCGCAGCTCTGCCCCACACCAGTTTAACCCTGTCTCACTTTGTTCCTCTCCAGCACCACCACCAGATCAAACCACTCCAGCTTCTCCAGGCCGCTGGTGCACTCGGTGCGCAGGGAGAGGTACAGGGACTGGAGGAAGCCGGGGCGGATCATCCGGAAGGCGTGAGGATGCATCTGCTGGGAGCGTGGGGAGAGCTGACGGAGCCGAGGCACCCATCCCTCACGAGGTCTGCACCCACTTACCACCTCGCAGCAGCTGGCATGAGACATCTTCCAGGCACTGTGATCCGCAATCTGCAGCTTGCTGCTCCTCACTGAGCCTGGCGTGATGGGAAGGAACAAACCCCTTCCTCCTGGGAACCCATCCCTGCGTGGTGAGGAACCAGGATGGAAACACCTCAGCCAGCAGCGGGATCAACAGAGGTGGGGGGAGGCTTTTACCACCCAACACAGTGAAGTGTCTTTTCTTTCTTCTTCCCAAAGGGCTGAGTAGATTTCTTGGGGGAAGAATGAAACTTGCTCCTGCGTGGGCAACCCTGGGGAGCCCCCCAATGGCTTCGGGCTCCTCTCCTTCCACTCGAGGGCTCCTGTGGCTGGTAAGCAGCATTTCCCAAAGTGACTGGAAGATCTTTGGTGTCCAGTTTGTCACCGTTCGCAAGAGAACTTGCACCCAGAGATCAGGACAGTTTGGAAACCCTGGCTCCTCATTAGGTCTTATTCACGGGGAGCCTGACAGGCTTTCTCTGCTTTTCTTCACCCTTATTAAATGAGTTACTCCAGGGTGGAAGGGAGAAAGCATTGAGCTGATGATTCGGAGTTATGCCACTGAATGCAATGACCTTGTGATTAACTCTCTTTGGAGCATTCCCAGCAGTTGAACCAAATGTAAGAGCGACTTTAATGAGCAGCTGGATGGGAAAGGAATCAAATATTGCTCTTTTATTAGAGTCTGTTCTTTGGGCATAAAATTAGACTTTAGAGGTGAAATCGGTTGTTGTGTCCTGCCAACCCGTGTAGCAGTTGTATGCGGGATGGGAAGTGCTGAGTGCTGACACGGAGCTCTACCAGCAACTGGCCATGGCAAAACAACCTTATTTGCTGAACATAATGTTTGGCTCAAGTGCTGCCTGTTTTTCTCGTTGCCAACCATTTATAAACCTGACTCAGGCTCGCAGACGCATTATCCAGAAGTAGGTAGGGAAGGGAGTTGGAATAGATGATGTATTCATTATCCAGAAGTAGCCACAGATACATTTACACACTGAAAATGTGCATAATTTGAGCCTTCTAATACCTAAAGCTACAGGAAACCTGGAGAGGGGCTTTGGCCAAGGGCCTGTAGGGACAGGTCAAGGGGAATGGCTTTAACCTGCCAGAGGGGAGACTGAGATGAGCTCTTAGGCAGAAGCTGTTCCCTGTGAGGGTGCTGAGGCGCTGGCACAGGGTGCCCAGAGAAGCTGTGGCTTCCCCATCCCTGGCAGTGTTCAAGGCCAGGTTGGACACAGGGCTTGGAGCAAGCTGCTCTAGTGGAAGGTGTCCCTGCCCATGGCAGGGGTTGGAGCTGGAGGAGCTTTGGGGTCCCTTCCAACACAAACCAGGCTGGGATTTGCCTCCTGCTCAGTTGTTTGCAAATTGTTCCTGTTGTTGTGTTGGCTCACCCGTGCCAGGAGTTGCCCCCCGCACTGAATTAGGCACCCAGACCCCTGTGAGCACAGGGGGGCACGTGAGGGGCTGTGAGTTGTCTCCTCCTGAGATAAACATCTGAAGGCAGCTGGCTGAACCCTGCTCTTGAGGTGCCCAATGCCCTACCCCAGGCAGGCTGGGTAAGTAGCTCAGATGCAGACCTCTACTCTTAGGGGACATGAAGCTTTTGGCCTGGGAGATGGAGTTCACGCCTTGTGTTTGGATGTTTGGGGAAAAAGAGGCAGGAGCAGCAGTTAACACTTTCTGCACATTCCATAGCGTAAACTCTGCAAAGGTGTGCCGCAGCTCTGCGACACTGTGGCTATTTCCCGAGGCACCCACTGCCCACCCCAGTACATGGAGGTACCCCCACAGCTAACAGAGCAACAGATGGAGAAGGCGTCAGGAGGGAAACTATTCAGAAGGTGTTTCTGGGTGGTGGGGACTTTGTTTTCCTGGAGCTGAGCCTGCCCTGGTCCTATGGGGGATGTGGAGCTGGATGTTCTCCCTGCTCTCTGCTGGGGTGTGTTTGAATTAACCACTGAAGTGCTGCAGGGTAGGACTGCCCTCACTGCACAAGCTGGGCTCCCAGCCTCAACGGGACAGATGGGCCTGAATGGGGACAGACTGACCTGAACAGGGCAGGCAGATGTCCTGACGGCTGCACCCTTAGGGAATGAAGGGACAGGGATGCCTCGCTCTGCAGATCACATGCTGGATTTATCCCTGTAAACACCATCATGTTTACTTCCAATAAACTCTTTTACATACACAATGTGTAGGTTGTCTCCACTCTCTTTCAGGCCTTGCATCTCTCTGCTGGTTTTGGCTTTTCCAGCCTGGGAGCCACCCCAGAGGGACAGCTGGTAGGGTAAGGGATGATCCAGTGTGGCGAAAAGTATCTTTAATGCAGCTTCTATAGCACAAGTGTTTGTCCTCTCATCCTTTACGCAGAGGAACACATGTCTGCAGACCAGGCTCTTGTTCTGGATGCTGTAGGCTTGGCTTTGCTTATTTGCAACTATTCAAGTTGTTTTGCAGCTCTGGTGGAGAAAGTCCTGCCCCAGAAGCTCACCCTGTGATGGGAGCTGCTGATGACGGAGAACTCAGGATCCAGCATCAGTGTGTGGAACCCAGAGACCCAAGAGAGCGATGCAACCCAGCAGCCTGCATCCAGCCCCCCATGAGGGGCTCACCTCCCACTTGCTATTTGCACAGTTAACTGCATTGGGCGAAGGTGTAGCCCTGGAAGGGAAGGGTGGCCTGGAGTCCCCCTGGAAGGGTGGCCAACTTCCATCTCTGTGCTGAGGTAACTGAGGTTTCCTGCGGGGTTTGGGTCTGATTCTGCATTTCCACCCCACTGTTCCTGCATAGCACCCTTGGACAAACTGACCCCCTTGCAGGGGAAGCGGGTGACTCCACCGGGAGGAAGGGTTGTGCCATAACACGAGAAATGACTCCGAACAGGAACTCCCAAGAAGACAGCTCATAGAACCATAGAGCCAACCAGGTTGGGAAAGACCTTCAAGATCAAGTCCAACCCTTACCCCAGCGCTACCAAGGCCACCGCTAACCCACGTCCCATGGACTGTACCCAGCAGTGACCACAGCACAAAACCAGCACAGCCGCTGCCCTGAAGGAAACAAAGAACTTTCCCTCCCCACAGTGCTGTGGCCAAGATGAGCGGCGCTGCTCCTGAGCACTGGGAGTCACCTCGTGTGGCTTCAGACTGCATTAGATGAAGTCCTGGGGTGGGAGGCTCTCGGCTCTGCTCTGCATAGGCTCCTGGGCCATAGGCTCTATGCTATACCATGCTCTTCCAAGAAAAATTCCCTTTTGGTTTGACATGGTCCAGAGAACCTTCCACATGAGCCAAGTGAGAGCCCCAGGCACCCTGGCGCTGGCTGCTGGAGGCTTCAGGGAGGTTTTAAACCATCGGGTTTTGATGCTTGAACCTTCCTGCAGGGACTGCTTCCATCTGGTCCCAAGGAGTTCACTGGGATGGAGCCATCCGGATTTTACCCTCTGGGCTATGGGTGGGTTTGGGTCACAATTGTGCTCAATGGAAAGGGCAACTTTGGAGGATGCTGAGTGCCCAGCCAGCTCCTGGGGGCACTGGCAATGAGGAGGTACCTGAAGCGCATGAGCTGCTGTGAGCGGAGGGAGCAGCATCAGCCAGCTGCCCTGTGGTGGGGTGGTTCTGCTCCCTGCAGGACAGAGGCCAGGCTGTGAATAAACACCAGTGGGGTGTCCTGCTTGGTGGGACTGGGGGAGAAGTTTGGGTATATGGTGACTGAGCGCCATGGACATGGGGCTGTTCTGTCCGCAGCAGGAGGGGGAGCAGGTCTGTGACCAAGCAGGCAGAAGAAATGGTATTGTGGGTGATGCTGGGATCTCACTGGTGATTTTCAGTGCAGAGGCTTTTGGAGCCAAGGAGGAACAGCATCATCTATTTCATCTTCCGCTATCAGCTGTTAGCAGCGGTGAGCACTGAAGCTGCTCCTGCAGTTCCTTGGTGGCCCTTTCCTTTGCAGCACAATCAGGGCAAGTCAAGCCATGTGGCAGCTCTGAGTGATTCCTATGAGGTCACCTACTTGCACGTGAGAAGCAAGACTCATCCCCTTCCACCTGCCAGGTCACCTCCTGAGGGGGCTGGGACATGGAGTGGTCAATCTGTGGTGATAGCTTCAGCATCAGAGATCCCCCGAAAACCTGCCCCTGCTGCTTCAGCCTCTGACCCAGCTCAGCCTTCAGGGGATGAGCTCGCCTGCTTTTGCTGCTTTCTCTTTTCCACCCCTTGCAGGTCAGCACAGGGGGTGCTCCCAGGTCCTTGGAGCATTCGGCTTCCCTCATCTTCGTGAGCATCAGCGTGGACTGCATGCCCCAGGGGCTGCACACATCATCCCTGCCCTGGGGACCCTTCTCCTGCTGGGCTGTGTCCTGCTCATGGCCTGAGCTCTGGGTGTTCTGCCCTTTGCTGCGTCCTTGACTTGAGGAGCTCTGTAGGGAGCTGCCATTGCTGAAGCAACAAAGGAAAGCTCAAAGGCAAGAAGTGGTGCGGGGCTCTGCAGATGACAACAGTGACTGGAGGGTTTTGGTGTCTGCTTTGGCCCCTGCACATCTGCAGGGCCGTTGGTGTGATGGGAAGCACTATGGCATGCTTTGCAAGCCCTTGCACCCAGGAGAAGGTGCTGACTACACCAGGCAAGCACCTGCCTGGATCCGCTGGGGTGTGCGGTTGCCAATGACAAGTTTAAGAGGAGCTTTGCTGACTTCTTTTGCAAACGCTGAGGCACCAAGTGAACATGAAAGAGCCACCCCAGAGCTTCACAGGGGGTTCTGTGGGGCGGCTGCTGAAGATCCAGACTCTGAGGTTCCTCCTCCTCCCATTGTGTCCCATGTCCCTGGAGCTGGTAGCAGGGCGGCGGGGGTTTCAGGGCTTCTCTGTGTTCCTTCAGTGTTCCCAAGGGGTTGTTCTTGTGGGCAGGGACTCCCTGGGCTGTAAGGAAGCTCCGACCAGGCTGTCCCTTTGGCCACCTGAAGTCAGCAGCTCCCCAGCCCTGGAGGCAATCCCAACCGGAGTGTGTCGTGATGGGATCGGGCACGCTGTAACCCATCAGCTGGGTCTTTCCTCACAGTGCAGGAGGCAGATGTGAGGATGCTGCTTTATCAGCCATGAACTTGGTCTGTTGGAAAGTCCTGGGAAACACGAGTGCAGCCTCATTCCTGAGAAGCACCGGGCTGAAGCCTGCAAGGAGCTACCTCCATCCCTGGGTGGCAGCCAGGGGAGAACAAGGTCTCTTACAAGAGTAGGGATGAAGGATGCAGAAGCCTGGAGACCAGACACAAAGCCCATGCCCACCTTGTGTTGTTGCCTGGTTCTCATGAATGTGAAGGTGAGCAGGGCCAGACCGCTGCCTGCTGCCTGCTCCCGGTCAATGGTCCCTTTACCTCCTTCCTATGCAGGTGGATGCCTGGGCCCTGGGAGCCCAACAGTCCCGGGACAAGCAGCTCCTCCCGGGTGGTGGGAAGTGGCTGCTCTCTGTTACCTGGGTAGGGAAGAGGGGAGGGAGCAGGAGCAGAGGGAGTGGAAGAGATTGAGCTCATGGAGACAGAACTGGGGAGCTGGGAGCTGGGATTATGGCATGGAGGAGGAGGAGATGGGGGGGCAGCATTTCTGGAGCTGGATGGGCTCTCTCTGGCACCAGGAAGGGTCCTGGGAGGTTTCTAGAGCAGCGGTAGGTGCAGAAAGGCCCCTTGCAGGGGTCTGCTCCAATGTAACCCCTCTAATGACGTGTTTATCCTACAAGGCTGCATCAAGGGCATGGTACAGGTGACCGAGAGGCGCACTTTCCAACTTGGCTTCTCTCTACCAGTTAATTCCCTGGCTAATCCCCTGCCCACCCTACCAGGGGTTGCAGCTTGACTGCGTTTATGCCTACAGCGCACCGTGCAAGCCCAGCGGGAAGGTGTAGTTCTCTGCTCTTAGTAACACTCCTATGGGATAAATCCTATTGCAAAACCCAGGCAGGCTGCAGGGCCCTGCCTCACACAGGCATGTGGGTGGCAGCAAACAGCACCTTGGTTTCGGGCTCTGACTTAGAGGAGGAAATACTTTTGTGTTACTGATTTGGTGCATAAGTGAGGGGACATTTGTAAATGTCTGGGGCAAAGGTGCCTGTTCCCATCCCCATCACAGCGTTTGCCAAAGTGCCCAGCAAAAAGATGAAGCCTGATCTTTCCGAACCCAGGCGAGCAAGTGATGGGGAGGAACCGGTCAGGATAATCCCCCTTTATTCCACCAGGGAGCATAACTCTCATGATTTTGATGCTAAACCCTTCTCCAGGTCACCATTTACCCTTCTGCTCTTACCTAACTGCCGGTACTTCACTCAGACAAGCAGCTTTACACCCCATAGTTGTGCAGACAAAGACAGATGGGGCAAGTAATCAGGAACTAAAATGTATCTTCCGTCCTGCAAGTGACTATATCTCATCCTGCATTTTAAACCCCAAACTGACCCTAAGCAGCACCACAAATCCTATGGCCCTTCCTTGATTTGAGTAGTTACTGAGCATTCAGTAAATCCAGTGATGTCGTCCCATTCCTGACATGTCTGGTTTGAAAGAAACCTTTTGGGAATATGGTCCCTATTCACTTGCTATGAGGAAAATGGTTGTGAACTTTTATTACTTAAAGGTGATTTTCTTATCCCTGTCTGAGACAACCACATGCATTTATGAGGAGCATGGCCATACCGTTGCTTGGTTCAGTTTATCACTGCTGCATCTACACTGGATGTGGCCCCTCGCCATGAAGGAACCAGACAGAGCACTTGTGCTGAAGGCTCACAAGGCAAACACGGTTGTTTTCCAGCTGTGGCAAAGACAAAGCCACCAATGGCTTTGGGTGACCAACGTCAGCCACTTGCAGGCTCCCAGCTCCTGGCACCACTTTTCCAACTTGTCTTAAACTGACTTTGGTCCCACCTCCACCCCAAGCTCCGATTCACCCCCAGGCACAGCTGAGGGCTGAGACTGGGAAATGGGAATCAACTGAGCCTGGGCGGAGCGGAGAGGGAAGCCCAGCAGGGGCATCACAGGCTGCGGCTGGCGCTGGACATCCATCTCCGGGTTGGTTCACACGTAGGAATTGCTATTCCAGGGCTGACTGATCCTTCACCCACCCAAGGAGGTGAATCAGCATTGCCTGTTCTGCACAGGCAGGTGTGTGTGAGCACTGCAGGGGCTGCTGACCCTCTCACAGGGCCGTGAGGGGAGATCCCTCGTGTTAAAAATGCACAGAAGCAGCTTGTGATTTCCAGGAATATCCCCTAGAGAGGGATTCTTTTTGGGTCAGGGAAGAGCCATCAGGTCCTCACTCCTGGTGCACATGCAAGCTTGAATGGGGCAGGCTGTAAGGGGCTCGGACACTGGCTGAGCTCTGGTGAGCGGTGATGACCAAGGGAATGGGCTTTAGAACCCTGTTACTGGTCTCTCAAATCCTCTTGACTGTTTAGAGAATGGCTGTTGGTGGTGCTGTGATGGATCTCAGCCGGGCTCAGGCTGGGAGCCCACTGCAGGAGCATGTGCAGTGTCACATCAGTGGCCTGGGGCCTTGCACTCACAAGTGAGACAGGCAAAGGAACATGAGTCTGACCTGAGCTGGTTTTCTCTAGAGCATCATGAACTTCTGGAGCAGCCCTGGTGAACGCAGGCCCAAAACCCCACCATAGAATCATAGACTGATCAGGGTTGGAAAGGGTTAGACCAGGGCACCAAGTCCCCCTGTATGACCTGGCAACGTGGAGGTCCTGGTCCTGTGGTGACCCACCAGCTTGCGGTGTCTAAGCTCACCGAGAGCACAGCAAAGGTGGTGCTGGGGGAGAGAAGCTTGGTAAAAGACTGTAAATGATGGAAGAGTCTTGGAGTCTGGCAGATAGTGTCTTCCCATGGTGAAGGTGGGTTCAAGGTTTGGATTAAGCCAGTGGTTTCTTTCCAGATGACACCAAACCCAAACCGTGTGTGAGGCTTTGTGAAGTACAGCAGTATTCTATTGGGGTTTGCACCGCGTAGTTTCATGGTGTGCGGAGCATTGCATTGAGGTTTGCATCCTATGCACTTCCAGTATCTGAAGGGGACCTACAAGGATGCTGGAGAGGGGCTCTTCATCAGGGACTGTAGCAACAGGAGAAGAGGTGATGGGTTCAAACTGAAACAGGGGACGTTCAGGTTAGATCTGAGGAAGAAATTCCTTATTATGAGGGTGCTGAGGCGCTGGCACAGGGTGCCCAGAGAAGCTGTGGCTGCCCCATCCCTGGCAGTGCTCAAGGCCAGGTTGGACACAGGGGCTTGGAGCAAGCTGCTCCAGTGGAAGGTGTCCCTGCACATGGCAGGGAGCTGGAGCTGGATGAGCTTTAAGGTCCTTTCCAACACAAACCAGGCTGCGATTCTGTGATTCTACGGTGCTGCAGCACATGGCACACATGGGAGCAGGGGTGCTGTAAATGGGTCCAGCCCCAGGGGATGGAGATCCATTCCTCAGTGTTTCAGCAGTAAGCTCTCACCCTGGGCACAAACACTTCATGCTGCAGATTCCCTGGTTTTCCTACAGCCCTTCCTCCCCAGGGGAATATCACCCTATTTGCATATTAAGATGATGGATGATGATGGATGATGAGCAATTGGGAGGTTTTTCTCATGAGAGCCCTTTTGAGCATTTCCAGTGGTCACCCATGGGAGGAAGCGCTGCTGACTCAGGCCTGGGGAAAGCCCTTGGCTTCTCCCCACTGTGCAGGGCTGAGGATCTATTTCATCCATAGCATGGGCCTCCTGGCAGCACCGATGTGGTGTGTGGGCAGCCCATGCTGACAGAGCCTGCTTGCCCAGCAAGAACCATGGCCGCTTACCCACATTTTTAGCTGGTGACTTGGAAACGTGCTTCCTGTTTATGACATGACAAAACCTAACCACAGCCTAAATGAACACGCCATGCCAAAGCTCGGCTCATCCCTCTCTGAAGGCATTCAGCGGCTGCTGCCTTGGCTTGATGCTATTGTGAAAGCTTTCTTCTCCTTCCAGAGTGGTTGAGGTGGGATGGGGCCTCTGGAGCTCATCTGGTCCAAGGATGCCCATGTCTCTCTCTTGTCCTGGGGAGCCCAGTAAAAGACACAGGGCAAGAACACAGAGCTCTTGGTGGCTTGAGCAGCCTTGGGATGCTCCACACCCCATGCAGTGGCCATGGCCAAGGCTTGGATCTCATCCCCTCTCCCACCAGACACCTCAGGGCCAATGGAGCTGGAAGGGAAAGGTGAGCGGAGCAGTAGGACAGGGGGAGAAGGGAGCTTTTGTCTTCTTCCCTTCCTACAACATCAACACAAGGTCCTCCCTGGGCAAGCCCTCAGGAAACAGCCTGAACCCAATGGCCTCTTGGACTGATCACTCCTCAAAGTCAAAGTGACCACGAGGGGCTGCATCGCCAGCTCAGCCCATGGCAACGCTGGAAGAGGTTCTGAAGATCGGGGTGATGGAAGAAGCTGGTTTGGTCTCCAATGTGTTTGGATGGGGTCACGTTGTGGGGCACAGGATTAGCACTCCCATGGGCTGATAACTCCAGGGTGGTGGTTGATATTTCAGAAGACCAAACTTGGATCAGTGTATTCTCTGCCAGGAGGGTGTGAAAGCCTTGAGGATGGGATGCTCTGCAAGGGAAGAGAAGTAACTCCTTTTGTATCAATCTGCCTCCAAAATGGGCTAAATGAGACCAAAATGAGGGCCTTTTTCCCCAGAACAATGGAGTTTCTAGGGCTGGCAGGTTTTTTTAAGTCCTTGTTAAAACCCTCCTGAGCAAGGCTTCTGGTTTCACCTTTGTAGGATATGAAATGAGCTACAGACTCTGCAAGGTCCAACCATGCTGAGCAAAGAATTTGCCTTTTCTTTGTGCAAAAGGCTCCAGCAAGCTGGCAAGAAGGTGTTTTCCTCTAAAAGCAAAGCTTCTGTCCCCAGATGTCTCTCCAAGCTGCACCAATGCCCTCAGACACTGCACGGCCCCTGCTCAAGCAGCCTTACTCTGTGTATCTAAGGCCAAACCCTGCAGCTGTAGGAATTGCCTTAAAAGAGCTGAATTCCTTTAAAGTTCCTGCTCTTGAAAGCACGTGGCTGCAAGGAGATGACATTGCTTCCGCAGGGAAAAGCATCGCTTTTGGGAAGCCACCGGCATAACACAAACCACCTCCTTTGACTCCAGCAAAGGAGCCTCATGGGTTTGAATGCCCGGGCTGGATGTGAGCAAGGTGAGTGAAAAAGCTTTTGCATGTGTGTAAGAGTGCAAACTCGGGTTGCCAAACAGGATACAGGGCTGGGAAACCAGCTGGGTGAGGAGGCTGCGGCCGGCTGCCATCCTGCTTGGGTGCATCGCTTGCTGGTGCTGCTCGTCCCATCTACCGCATGTGGTGGTTCACCCCTGGCGGGTCCCTGCTCAGAGCGCTTTGTGCTATGGGAGTTTTAATGTGTTTCAGGTGTAGTTTTGCATCCCAGGAGCCTGGCTGGAGCCCGGGGAAGGATTTCATATGGTGGCAATGGGACCTTTGGTCCTGCCCCTGAAGCAAAGGGCTGCAGGAAAAGCTGGGAGCCGGGCGAGATCCCTGTGGGACAGGGATGGATCTGAGCGGATCTGAGTCATGATTTCTTCCTCTAAAGAGATGAGAAGGGACTCCCCCCGCGTTCAGAGCCCACCCAGGGAATTGGTCCTTCCCCAGGGCCAGGTACCCCTCAGGCCCCGGTGCCTGGGGCAGCCCTGGTGCGTGGCTCTGCAGGCAGCCTGCCCTCATCAGCCCTGGGCTGTGGTGACCCTGAGGGGAAGCTGAGCCCAGCCCTGCTCGTCACTAACGGGTTTTGTGCTCCTGCCGCTGCCCAGCCACCCTCTGCTGCTCCCGCACTGATCTGCACACCGCAGCTGCTTGGCTCCGTTCCCTTCTGCTTCCCGGGGCCATGCAGCTGCCACACGTCCCCTTTTATCCCCCCAGTTTCTTTTCCTGCGGCCTGAAGTGGCTGCAGGAGGACTAAAGGTAAATTCAAACAAAATCCTTGAGAGGAAAACTTCAAGGCCAGGTCAGAGCCTTGGCCACACGGGCCGGGGTGAGATGCCCCTGCCCATGGCAGGGAGCTGGAACCGGCTGATCCTAAGGTCCTTTCCAACGAGTCGGGGGTTCTATGAACACAGCTTGGGGTTTATACCCAGGTTTATTCTGCCTGTGGGCTGGAGGAGTGGGGAAGCTCAGGGGCTGTGTGAGGATGCTCAGGGCAGCCCGTGCCCAGCGCCGCTGCTCTCTGCGCCCCTTCTGCTGCCTCCTGAGATCAGCGTTCCCCAACAAGTGCACACCGCCGGAGCTGAGCTTCCTGCAAACAGCCCCCAGTGCACTGCCTGTGCTGCGGGGGAGCTCGGGCCGCTATGGGCAGCTCACACCAGAGCTGCGAGGCTGGAGGGGAGCCGCTGGCTTCCCAGTGGGGCTGCTCTGAGACCTGGAGCAGGTTCCTCACTCCCCCAAGCCAGGAGCAGCTTCAAGGTGTTATTCCCGTGCTGCACAGTGGCGGCTGGGAAGAGGTGTGAGGGGGAAGCATCCTCCCCACCCAGCTGAGCCAGGATGAGTAGAGGAGGAAGGGCAGGGTCTGGGGTCTCCTGGGCAGGGGGCTGGAACTGGAGGAGCTTTAAGATCACTTCCAACGCCAACCAGGCTGGGATTCTGTGGTTTCCTGACATATGTGTGTGTATGTACATAAAAAGATCTCTTTGAACGAAGAGGAAGCGGTTTGGGTGCAAACATGTAGACATAAGGAGATTTGCTGTTGCTTAAATATGTCTCAACTGTAAAGGGAAACTGTCAGCTCAGCTGCTTTGTAGGAAAGGTGTAAAAGTGAGGGTGTATTTGGGACAGGGAAACGCCAGCACGGCCCTCCCTGGGCACGGGGCAGGGCGGTCTCTGCTCCAGCACTGACCTGCCCGCCTTGGTCCTCTCCTGCTGCACCGCAGCACCCAGCAGCATCCCCGTCCCCTCAGCTCAGAGCTGCTGCCCCACAGCCCCTTTCTTCACAGCCTTTCCTCTGCTCTGAAGCTGCCTCCTCCCAGCAGCGCTCAGGAACATCCCCACCCGCTCCCCCCGCCTCTCTAATCCCTTTATGGTGTTTGCACCGACCCTGCTCTTTGCCTCCCCCCTAATCTCCCCAGCAAACAGCCTGCGCAGGACGCAGACATGGGCTGATCCTGCGGGAGGAAACGCTGCTGCCTGGGCTCTGTGATCCAGGGCTCCGAGGGATGCTCCGGGGCTTTAACAACCTCGGCTCTCAGCCACATCCTGAGCCCTGGAGGGTGATCGAGAGTAGGACACAAGCTCTGCACCCCAATAGCTCTGCTTTCTGCTGTGCCCAGGGGTGATCCCCCCCGTGATGCCTCCAGGCCGGTGTGAGGAGGGACCTGAGAGCCAAGGCTGCAGGGTCCCCAGCTCCATCCCTGCCTTGTAGCTGGGGTGAAGGTGCTCAAAGTCACCCCAGGAGGCATGTTAATCCCTGTTTAACCGCAGCAGGTAAGTTAGTCCCTGTTTAACCCTTTCTTGGTAAAGCGTGTTGTGTTACTAAAGTGTTTCAACCTGGCAAATGTCCTAAGGTTTTATTACCACTATTAAAGCAAAGGCGTTAATAACACCTTTGGTGTATTTTGGCATGGCTGGAGAACACTTGGGCTGGTAAAGTCCCAAAGTCAGAGACATAAGAGCTGAAAGTGTTTAGGCCTTGGCCAGGTCTCCCCAGGAGAGGTCTGTGGGCATCACTGGCTGCAGGTCCATGGCCATCTCCCCAAATAACAGCGCTGGGAAAGAGAACAGCCCTGCTGCATCCTGCAGCATCACCTGCAGCTGGTGGATGATCCCGGTGGGCACTGGATGGCATCTCCATCGCCGCGGTGGATGTGATGGTTGGTCTGTGCTGTAGCAATAAAGCGGAATCTGCTTCTCTTTCTGCCATGTGCTATCTCCAGCGCTGCGCCACAGCTCTGAATGGGCTTCAGCAAAGGCCTTTGGAGATTTAATGTGTCACCTTTTACTTCTACAAGGACACTGCTGCTCCCTTCTGCCTCCAGCTCCTCCAGCTACTGACCTTGGGCCAGTCACTGATTCCGAGTTGGATGCCTCTTGGTGGTTAATATTTACTGTACCTGGTGCGGAGAGGAGCGGGCAGGAACCTGCTGATTGCAGAGCATGGGCTGGCTTGGGCAATGAAATGTTGTTCAGGAGCTCAAGGGTCCAGGTGTGGATTGTGCCCAGTGTTACTGGTGTAATACAGAGTTGATGCTATAGAAACAGCTGGAATTAGACTGAGGTGAGGCAAGACCTGATCCCAAGAAAACCTGAATAAGAGATGCCCAGCCCTCCACGGCAGAGACCCTTTTGTGCTCACTGAAATCCCTCTTGACATGGAACAATTTGGCCGCAAGCACATATCTGGTGAGCTGCTCGGTTGCAGGGCTGGAGCAGTGATGGGATGTGGCCGTGCATCTGTGGGCTGGTCCCAAACAGCCCTAAACAGCCCGTGTTTGTCACCCTGGAGCCGGATGGGCTTTGACCGGGTGAGGGATTATCGTGTTTGCTCTGTCTTCCCAGTTTGGGTACTTTGGTGCTCAGTGGTTTCAGTCATTCAAAGAGGAGCTCTGCTCCCCAACCCAGTCACTAGTGAGTGTTAACAAAGCTTGAAGCTTACTTGGTTTCTCCATGGGTTTGAGCCCGCTCATGCTTTGAGGTGTTTCTGCTCAGCTGGGTGATTCCAAGAGGGAAACTGGGGCTTACATTGGCAATAAAAAGAGGCTCTCCCACACCCAGCTTAGGGATGTGCAGGCTTTGGCTGAACCCTGGCATCTCATATGAACACACTGGTGCTGGTCCTGCTGTCTGCTGGAAGGATGGAACCCATCAGGCTCCAGAGAGATGGCTCAGCTCTCCCTGGGTTGGGTTTGTGCTGCTTCCCAGGGGACGCAGGGCCATCTCCATCCTTCCATGAAAGAGCACCACCAGCACTGCTCCACCGGCCCTGAGACCCGTCCCACGTGCTCCAGCTCCCCGAGCAGGACAGGGACGTGTGAACCAGGCCAAGGGACCCGGCAGAGCCGCTGGTGCTCCATCACTCGTGTTGCAACGGCTCCGGGAAGCGCTGCTGCTGGGCTGCACACCCAGGGGTACGTTTCCTCCTGTGCTGGGATGATTTCCAAACAGGAATGAGGAAACAGTGAGCTCTGCAGCCGCATTCATGGATGTGTCCCCAAAGTACCCCGGAGAGGGAGGTGGCTGTTTTTGAGTTGCACCCCAGTTCCAGCCACAGGAGACCTGGGTGGCACAAGGGTGACACAGAGGAGACCCACGTGGCTCTGCCACTGCTGCTCTGGGGAACCTCGGGCACATCCCTGGGTGCCACCTCCTTGGCACGAGAGCGGGAGGCAGCACGCAGCGGCAGTGGTGCTGGTGCTGGTGACGTCCAGCCTGCCCGCAGCCCACTGCCACTGATGTCAGCACCCAGGGACCAAAATTGCTCATTAAGTTTTGCTTCTCTCTCTGCCAATCTCATTTCCTGGTTCTTGTGCAATCCCAGATGCTTTCGGGTTCCTTCCTGGTTCTTTATCCGCCCGTGGGACCAAAACACCTTCAGAAGGAAAACAGAGCTGGAGGCGTGGGGTCAGGGCCCGGTGAGGAGGTGTAATGGGGGCAGTTTGTGGGTCTGTGCCTCGCAAGGAGGTGTCCTGCGGGGGGGACATTGACTGTCAAGAGGATTTTTGCACTGCTCCAATGCAGATGTTTTACTGTTTCGCAGAAAAACATTCCTGGGGGTGAGTCAGGCAGCCACAAGAATGAGTTTGCCTCAAGGACCAGGGCAATCAGCAAGAGCCAGAGCGCTCCAGAGCCTGGTTGTGCTTCAAAGCCCTTTCTCGTCTGCAGCGTTGGGAAACTGCTCACAGACCGAGGCTGAAGGGTCGTGGCGCGCTCATCCGGCCGCGTTTGCTGGGGGTTGTTTGGATCCTGCCCTCCTCCCAGAAGGAAAACACCGGAGTCGTTGTGATAACAGCCGGGAGGCGCCGGCTGTTTGCGCTGCGCTGGGCCGTGCGCGGACACGTTGTGGATCCGTGTGCTGCAACAGACGGGAGCCCCGGGGCGCAGCGATGGAAAAGAGAAGGCAGAGCCCCGTTTAACCTGAGTGAGCTCTGGGACCGGCTGCAGAGCTGCGGACCGGGGCTCGATTGAAGAAATCTGCTCCAATTCACAGCTGATGGCCGAGGGGTATTGAGTGTAAATCAGAGCAGAGCCACTGCTGAGCGTGGAGAGCATTCGGTTTTGAGGGTACTTAACTGTGTCCCAGTGCTTACAAATGGAAAAGCTGCACTTTAGCTCAAGGCTGTGTGGTAGCAGGGGCTGCAGCTGGAGATCTCTGCTCCTGTGTTTCCTGTTCTTTCAAAGCACAGACACCCCGGAGGCAAGTGCAGCCCTGCAGCAGTGAGGGGCTGGAGCGGGTGGGCAGGAGCTGTCCTGGCGGTGCCCATGGCTGGGTAGGGGAGGCATGGGTGGTGGTAGGGCTGCCAGGGACGTGGTTATCCCTGACCCCAGGGACTTGGATACCCGTGTCCTCAGGGATGTGGATGCCTCTGTCCCCAGGGCCAGCCAGACACCTCACTCCATTCCAAGGCATCGCACTCCACAGGGCATGGGCCCATTGAGGCTTTTGGGGGCTTTCAAGGGGGGCATGCACTGAGCCAGCCTCACTGGGCAGAGCACCCACTGGCATGCAGGAGCTGACCCTACAGAAACAACATGCCAGGAGGGGGGATGCAGCAGCGAGGGAGCAGGAGGTTGTAATTTATATTTTCACTGAATAATACACGATGTTTTATAAATAACAAGCTATTAGCCAAGAACTTGTTTATCAATGAAGTGAGATTTTCACCATGAGTTAGTTACTGCTTTAATGAGTAATCACAGAATCCCAGACTGGTTTGGGTTGGAAGGGACCTTAAAGCTCCTCCAGCTCCAACCCCTGCCACGGGCAGGGACACCTTCCACTAGAGCAGCTTGCTCCAAGCCCCTGTGTCCAACCTGGGCTTGAGCACTGCCAGGGATGGGGCAGCCACAGCTTCTCTGGGCACCCTGTGCCAGCGCCTCAGCACCCTCACAGGGAAGAGCTTTCCCGGCTGCTTCCCGTGTTTGGATGGGAAGCGCGGCGCACACCGAGGGCTGCTCTCGGGGTGCCGCAGCCTCCCGGGGCGGAGCCGCATCCGCCCCCCTCCCCTCCGGCCGCGGGCGCGTATAAAGCGCGGCGGGCGCGGCCGCGGGCAGCGCTGGGGCCGGTGAGTGGCGGGGCTGCGGGTTCGAGCCCCGCGGGGGGACGCTCGGTGGGGGGGGTGGTGGTGATGCCTGGGCGCTGTTCGGGGTGCTCTGTTTCGGGGCTTTGGGGGCTCTTTACCGGGTGGGAAGGGGCCGGGGGTGATGCCGCGCTCACCTGCGCGCTCCCGCAGGGCCGTCGCCATGTCGGTGTCGCACAGCTCCAGGCTGAACAAGCTGGTGCGGGAGCAGTACGTGCGGCTGCCCCAGGACGGGCTGGTGCAGGTCACCTACGTCTGGATCGACGGCAGCGGCGAGGGCGTGCGCTGCAAGAGCAGGACCCTCGACAAGGAGCCCAAGAGCATCGAAGGTAACGCCGCTGTGTGTCCCTGCGGGTGGCGTGGCGCAGGGCTGGGGAAAAGTTCTGGGGTGCTTTGGGAGCTGGGAGCTGGCGCTTGCTCTTCCTGGTTGTGTGGCACTGGTGATACCCACAACAGTTATCTCATGGGGTTGTATCAACCGTGTTGCTGTGGTTTGCTTAATCTGTGCCAGTAGCGCTGGGTGGGAAGAGGATGAGATCCTCGCCCCTTTCCACCAGGGAAACAGGCATGGAGACATGTCAGCATCTGGATGGGGTTTGGTGGAGGGAGGTGAAGTGGCTGAGGCTGACCCTGCCTGTACCCTCATCGTGCTGGGGGGGTGAACACACTGATGCTCAGGAGCACTGCTGGGCAGAAAAACCTTTTGGCCATCATCATCCCACAGCACTTGGTGCCCTCTGGGTTCTCCATCCTGGGTCTGAGCCACCAACACTTGGCACAATCCATTTGTAGATACCTTTTCACAGTTCCACTCTCTTTGTCTCCCTCCTGCCTCGTAGATGTCCCTGAGTGGAATTTCGATGGCTCCAGCACAGCACAGGCAGAGGGCTCCAACAGCGACATGTTCCTGGTGCCCGTCCGCATGTTCAGGGACCCTTTCTGCCTGGACCCCAACAAGCTGGTGCTCTGCGAAGTGCTGAAGTACAACAGGAAACCCGCAGGTGAGCACCTCCAGCGTGCGCTCCGGCTTCCAGGGGTACCCACTTACTACTTAGGGTGCCATCCCTCCGAGGAGCTGCTCGCTGTGCACCGCTGCTCCTGGGGAGCAGCTCAGCACTGGGTGCTTGGCCTGAGGCTCTGAAATTCAAGTGCTGGTGGCGGCGGTTGCTTGCAGGAACCTGTTCTGGAGGTGCAGGGGGAGGAGAAGAGCAGTGAGACGTGGAGCTCATGGCACTTGCCAGCTTGAGTGTGCTGAAGGAGTCACCTGGCTTTTGAGCCCGAGCACACCCAGCCCTGGGGCTGGGCTTAACCTGGGGAGCTGGGACCGGTGGGATGGTTAAAGTGCTGGGTTTGTGGCTGCTTTCCTTGCTGACAGGCAAGTAGAGAAGGAGGTAGAAGGTGCTGGCCTTTTGCAAGCAGCCCCGAGCGCGCCGGCTCTTGTTCTCTTATCACCGCAGGCAGAAGCCGGCAGTCCCGGTGTCTGTCCTGTTCCTCTGATAAAGGCCCAGACAGAGGGAAGGCAGACGGTGTGCAGGGACGTGCTGAGGGGCTCCCAGAGGGGGTTCTGTCAGCAACTAACTGGTTATTTACCAGTGAAGCGGGGCCGTGTCCCCGCTGGGTGCACTGGGGAGGGAGACGGCATCTGCGGGGTGATGCAGAGGAGAGGCTGCGGGCAGCGATGGTGAAAGACAGAGCTGGTTCCTCCTCACACAGCACCATGGCCTTCAGCCAGGGGGAACAGTCTTGGTTGAGATTCCTGCCCTCCATGGCAGCCCTTTATAAAGAGACCCCCAGGCCCTGGAGCTCCTGGGGCTGGAGCCAGGGCAGAGAGCTCAGCCCAGAGCCCCACAGATAAGGGGTGCACCCTCCAGCTCTTCCCAGGGGGGTCTCCATGGACATTAAGGACTCTGTGGGCGCTGGGTGGGTGATAACTTCCTTCCCCCTTCTCCCATCAGTGGAAGGAGGATGTCACTGCTCTTCTCCAGCCCCATGCTATGGGCATATGTTGCAGCTGCTTTGGGGTCTTTTACTGTGATTTAAAGGCAGGATTTGCAGCCCGGAGGCCGCCTGTCCCTGTCACAACAGTTTTTCAGCTGTCTTCTCCCTGGCAGTTTTGGTTCAAGTCCTCATTCCCCTATCCTGGCATGTTGTCCTGTGTTAGGATGGTTCTCTGCTGTCTGTATCTTTTCTGGCGAAGCTCTGATTGCCCTGAGCTCCACCAGCCAGCCTGGAGCTGGAGAAAGAGAAGGATGATTAAGCTGGTGGTGAATTAGTGATGGGAGACGTACAGTCCCTGTTCCCAGATCTGCTAGATGCCTGCAGGACAGGGCTGGGGGATAGCTCCTGGTCCCTTGGTGTGTAAGAGGAGGAGGATGTTCATGGACCATTGTGGTGGTTTGGGGAGCAGGTGAGTTACACACTCTCGGTCCGTGGCCTGATGCTGTGGTGATGGAGTGGCTCTGCAAGGAGGAGCTGGGTGAGCAGGGAGCTTTGCAGGAGGAGGCGATTTCCTCACTGGTTCTTATAAGGCTTCTGTGGGAAGCACTTGGCAGTGGTGGAGTGAGGTAGGATAGAGCAGAGCATGGTGTGTGCCTGCCCGTGGCACAGGTCTAACCCAGCCCTCTCTGCCCCCAGAGACCAACCTGAGACACACATGCAAGAAGATCATGGACTTGGTGAAGGACAGCCACCCCTGGTTTGGGATGGAGCAGGAGTACACACTGCTGGGCATCAACGGCCACCCCTATGGCTGGCCCGACAACGGCTTCCCCGGCCCACAGGGTAAGTGCTCATCCCTTCCCCACCCCCAGTGCTCCCCTTGGCTCCCACCCTGCTGCCTGGCTGTGAGCATCCCATTCCCATCCTCGGTGCAGCTTCCCAGTGGTGGCTGGCACGGGGATGGGGTTAGGAGCTGTTTGCAGGGAGCCCTTGGCTCACGTGAGCCATGTGGCAGTGCTGCTCCCGCTGGGCTCCCTGCGGCGCACAAACAGCTCAGCTCAGCGGCAGGACTTGTTTAAAGCCAGCTCCTCCTGTGGCTGCTGGGAAAGGGCCGGCACATGGAGCCCTTCTGTGTGAGCCCCAGCGCCTCTGCTGCCGCCTGGGCCAGGGCCAGGGGTTTCCCAACCTGAATCATCAGCCTTTTGTGGGGACCGGCCGCTTTCAACATCTCCCTTGCTGCAGGTGGGGAGGA
The DNA here is from genome assembly GCA_028858755.1 of Ara ararauna. NCBI lineage: Eukaryota > Metazoa > Chordata > Aves > Psittaciformes > Psittacidae > Ara > Ara ararauna. The sequence goes on from CM054384.1 coordinate 15,777,721, forward strand.
GATCTGGGTCTGACCTGCTTGAGGAGCTGCAGAAAACCACAGCCCTGAACGATGTCGGCTGTTGTCAAAACAATCTCGGCTGCTTGATGTGCTCTGAGGGTGGCGAGGTGCTGCGGGGCAGACCAAGCTGTCCTTATCTCCTGGCCACCTCGCGGTTGATGCATTACAGGTCCTGTTTAACTGCCTAGATAAGGCTGAGGTTGCAGAGATGAATTGCTCACACTCCTGGAGTAGGGGTCAATGGCTTGATGGACCATGGAGGGAAACACTGTTTAATTCCCATAAATCCTCTGCAGATGATGGCTGGTACCTGGGAGCAGTGGGATTATGCTGCGGTGCTGCTGTTGGTGTCAAAAGCTTTAGTTTGATGGTGACTCCTTCTTCCTTTCCAGGCCCCTATTACTGTGGGGTTGGAGCAGACAAGGTGTACGGGCGTGATATCGTGGAGTCCCACTACAAGGCATGTCTCTATGCAGGGGTGAAGATCTGTGGCACCAATGCAGAGGTGATGCCCTCCCAGGTATGTGTGGATGGCCCTGTGCAGCCCCTCTTTATGGTGATGGATACAAGCTATTGTGAGGCTGGAATAATCCAGCAGCTCCTCTGGGATGCCAAATCCCGCGACTCCCCACATGGGTTTTGTCTAGGTGGGAGCAGTTGCATGGATGATAGGATGAAAATGTCTGTGTTTGATGGCCTCCTAACTCATCCTGATATGCAGATCCCTGCTTTTTGGGGCAGGCAAATGAAATCACAGCTGAGCCAAAGCACAGGCGAGCTCCTCACAGAGCTGGCAGCCAGTGTGGAGCTGGGTGCTTCCCTGTGCTCTCCTTCACCATGGATGGGCTGCGGGAGCAGCACATGGAGCAGTGGGTACATCCTGCTCCTCCATCCCGGGAGCTGGGACGCTGGGGTGGGACATGGCCTCGGGAAGCAGCTGGGGGGATCTGGGGTTAGTTAGGAGTTAGCTGGAGGAGCCCCTGATTGCATTAGGCGGGTGGCCAGACTGAGCGACGCGCTGTGGCCCCGCAGCCTGTGAGCCACAGACTGCTGCTGCCTATGTGGTGGTGATAAGCGGGGCTTATCTGGGCCAGGACGTTTAACGACCCTGCTGTTTGCCCGGACTCCTCCAGGGTCCTTCTTGCCTGCTTCCTGCATCCCGGGCTCCATCTGACCGGGCCATGCCAGCAGCCATGAATGCGTCACCCACTGCTTAGTCACTGCGGATGGCGCAACCCCAGCTCCAGCGGGGACAGAACAGCCCTGGGGGGGACTCGCAGGCTCCTCGTTAGTCCCCTGCCCTCTCTGCAGTGTGGGTTGGGGGATTCTTCATGCCAGCAGCTCCAGCACCAGCCTTGAAGGCAGGAGTGGTGCTTATTCACCTCCGTTTTGATTAATACCCTTCGGATTTGCTCTAGTTTTAGCTGTTTATTCCTAGCTTTCTGCATACCAAAGCCGTCCTGTTGCTTAACTCCATGCTTCCCATCCCTATTGCTGGTACCCAAGAGTGAAACTCAGCTGTTGCCCAGGCTGGCAGCTCTCCCTGAGGGGCTGTAGGGATGTGATGGATGGGGAGGCACAAACCTACCCATCCTCACTAGTGCCTGCTTGCTCCTTCCAGTGGGAATTCCAGGTGGGCCCATGTGAAGGCATTGAGATGGGGGATCACCTGTGGATGGCTCGGTTTATTCTGCACCGCGTCTGTGAGGACTTTGGGGTTGTGGCTACTCTGGACCCCAAACCGATGACTGGCAACTGGAACGGTGCCGGGTGTCACACCAACTACAGCACTGAGGAGATGCGGAGAGAAGGGGGCCTCAAGTGAGTGCTGGAGAGTCCCTGGGGGGTTTGGGGTGTCCTTGGCCCTGTACAGTGTGTGTCTCTGTGCCTGGGTGGCTGCACCAGGCAGGGCTGGGCTGTCATAACCAACCATGGAATGGTTAGGGTTGGAAAGGACCTTAAGATCATCCAGATCCAGCCCCTGCCATGGGTAGGGACACCTCATCCTAGACCATGTCTGTGTCATATGAGAGTGTCCCCTGGGGTGTCCTCATCCCTGCACAGAGGAGGGTGTTGCAGCCTTCCTGGCCATAGGAACACCCCCCCAAATGGACCAACGGGCAAACCCATCCCTGTTCTCCTCTCCCACAGACACATCGAAGCTGCCATCGAGAAGCTGAGCAAGCGGCACGACTACCACATCTGTGTGTACGACCCGCGGGGCGGCAGGGACAACTCCCGGCGCCTCACCGGCCACCACGAGACCTCCAACATCTTCGAGTTCTCTGCCGGCGTGGCCAACCGAGGCGCCAGCATCCGCATCCCGCGCCAGGTTGGCCAGGACGGATACGGATACTTCGAGGACCGGCGGCCGGCGGCCAACTGCGACCCCTACGCAGTCACCGAGGCCATCATGAGGACCACGGTGCTCAATGAGACCGGGGTGGAGACCAAGGACTATGCTGACCACTGAGGCAGGGGGTGGGTGGAGGGGTTGGTTTCTACACTAGCTTCTCACGTGGGATGTGTGCTCTGCGGTGTCCTGGGCTGCAAGCTCAGCCTCTTTAGGAACCTTGCTTCTGGTCTTGTGAAACGTCGCCTTAGGAATATATAAATATATAAATATTTTATAGCAGGAGGGAGGGGGCAACCTATTTTCTCAACCACTTTTTTTTCTGGTTCCTGGTTTTAGGTTGTATGTGGGGAGGGGTTTTTTAAACTTGGATTGAGGTTTTCCCAATGGACTTTACGCTGGGATGTACGGAGATCCCTATGTGGAAGCTGTGGCTGCTGCCGGTGGCACCTGGGAAGGGTGGGTGCTTGATTCCATCTCTCTGTTGCAAGGAAATGATAATAAATAATTCCCCTGGCTCTTGGCAGCCGGGTTGTGCTGTAATGGGTGCATTGCTCTGTAGCTCCTTGAGCTCCAGGGAGGATTTCGTTTGGGTCTTGCTGGAGGATCCTTGGGGAAGCTGCCTGGAGCTGCCTTTCCCCCTTTCCTGGTGCTGAAAGGCCATCTCCTTCCATCGTGATCCCCAAAAGCAAACAGAGAGGCGCAGGCTGAGCAAACAGGGGCAGCAGCTGGCTGGGTTTACACAGGGTGTGCGCTGCTGAGTCAGCACATCCAGCGCTGGGCACGGTGAGCAGCAGCCCTCCCCTCTGGGGACACCTTTGGGTGAGGGAGGAGAGCCTGGGATACGTCCTGCTGTACCCTGGGTGATGCTGTGCTGGACAGAGAGACACGGTGCAGCTTCTCGGGTGGGGGTCTCTTTGCAGGAGGGGTCTTAGATTGTATTCATGGAGTAAAGCCCCGGGTAGGGCATTTATGTGAAGATGGGGTGTTAACAGCATCTCCAAGGGCCTGGTCCTTTGGGACCCTCCATGCTAAAGCTGTGGGGAGGAGCTAGTTGCAATCACAGGGAAAAACTCTCTGATTGAAGGGGCACCTTGAGCAGGAAGTAACCATGAGGGGTTATCTGCAGGGGAAGGGAAGCAGCAGCATGAGCAGAGAGGGGATAACTTCACAGAATCCCAGCCTGGTTTGAGCTGGAAGGGACCTCAAAGCTCCTCCAGCTCCAACCCCTGCCACAGGCAGGGACACCTTCCACTAGAGCAGCTTGCTCCAAGCCCCTGTGTCCAACCTGGCCTTCAACACTGCCAGCAATGGGGCAGCCACAGCTTCTCTGGGCACCCTGTGCCAGCGCCTCAGCACCCTCACAGGGAACAGCTTCTGCCTAAGAGCTCATCTCAGTCTCCCCTCTGGCAGGTTAAAGCCATTCCCTTGTCCTGTCCCTACATCCCTTGTCCAAAGCCCCTCTCCAGCTTTCCTGCAGCCCCTTTAGGCACTGGAGCTGCTCTAAGGTCTCCCCTTCAGGAGCCTTCTCTTCTCCAGGCTGCCCCAGCCCAGCTCGCTCAGCCTGGCTCCAGAGCAGAGCTGCTCCAGCCCTCGCAGCATCTCCGTGGCCTCCTCTGGACTTGTTTGTCCACTCCGGTGCAGTCATGGGGCTTTGGAAACTGGTTTGATGTTTATCTCTGGATCTGAAGCAGGTGACAAGCTGAAATGGAGACCTCCAAGTCCCTCCTATGGGTCACGGCACTGCCAGTGGAGCAGGGGGCAGGGGCTGGGGGCCGTGCTGCAAGCATCCAGGAGCCTTTGGTGTCTTGGAGCTGTTCAAGAACAAATGTAACCCATCCCTGCCCGAAGAAGGACACGTTTTCCACCCAGAAGTTGCTGTTTGGGATGTTTAATGTTTTTCATCAAAACCACAACACTGTCTTCTTCTCCTCTCATTTCTATGATGTCTTTAATGGGTAATTTGAGCCCTGGGACAACGACTGATGGATGCATCTGGAAAATCAATAAAGAGCTAAATCTGGAGCAGGAAGATGCATGTTTGTTTCCTGGGCTGTACCAGTGCCTTAAAGGACTTCAGCTTCCATCATACTGTGTTGTGCAGCCCCTACTAAATCTGGGGGATCGTGCGAATCCACACTGCAAACATCTTTGACCAGACACAGCGCCATGGTACCTCTAAACACTTTGTACCTGTTCCTGGATCTTACCCTGCAATTCCCCTCTGGGGAAGGACCCTCCTCTTCAGGGAATGACACTGGGGCTCCAGGGGAGATCCAGGACCTGGCCACAGTTCTCTGGGGATGCTGCTGCCAGTCCCCACTCCCTGGAGCTGCTGCGTGCTTGGACACTCTCATCCTTTCCTTTGCCATAACAAAGATCTTCTTGCTTGTACCTTCTGAGGTCAAAACAGGCAGGAACCACATGTCCTGGGCTTCTTTTTCCTAAAGCAGGAGTGATTCCCGCCCCCGGGGCCTGCAGCACACGGGAAACAAGGACACCAGCAGCTCCCTACAAGAGCTTTGCTTATAATCTTGCTGTGTTCACCCCTGTCGAAGGTGGGTTCTTGGGCTCAGCCAGCCCTGAGGCTGGGGCTTGAGGCCGTGGCAAGGGGACAGCGCATCCATCCCCATCCGAGGGTCGAGCAGTGCCGGGAGGAGGTGCTCCAGGGCTCCAAGCTGGACCACGATGGGTGGGAGCAGCGGTGGGACCCTCGGAAGCATCCGCTCCCTCCGGAGCCGCTGCAGGTAACCATCCCCAGGGCTTTCCCGAGGAAGCGCTGCTGGCAGACGGTGGTGGGAAAGGGAAGCAAGAAGGGATCGGGACCCGGAGGCGCTTCCCTGGGGATTGCTGCCCTCCGCAGGCACAGATGCGCGTAACAGCGAGCGGCCGCGGCGGGCGAAGCGTGGTTCCCGAAGGAGCTTTGGGGGAGCGGCGCCGGGAGGTTCCTCAGCGCAAGCTCCTGTCGTAAACTCCCACCTGCGCCAGGACCACCCTGAGCCTTCGCCCGCTGCACGGACGCGTCCACCTTCACCCGACCCTGCGTTTCCACAGCAGCATGAACAGACTGCGGCAAATAATCATAGAACAGAGCCTGGTTTGTGCTGGAAGGGATCATAAAGCTCCTCCAGCTCCAACCCCTCCCACAGGCAGGGACACCTTCCACTAGAGCAGCTTGCTCCAAGCCCCTGTGTCCAACCTGGCCTTCAACACTGCCAGCAATGGGGCAGCCACAGCTTCTCTGGGCACCCTGTGCCAGCGCCTCAGCACCCTCCCAGGGAACAGCTTCTGCCTAAGAGCTCATCTCAGTCTCCCCTCTGCCAGGTTAAAGCCATTCCCCTTGTCCTGTCCCTCCATCCCTTGTCCAAAGCCCCTCTCCAGGTTTCCTGCAGCCCCTTTAGGCACTGGAGCTGCTCTAAGGTCTCCCCTTCAGGAGCCTTCTCTTCTCCAGGCTGCCCCAGCCCAGCTCTCTCAGCCTGGCTCCAGAGCAGAGCTGCTCCAGCCCTCGCAGCAGCTCCATGGCCTCCTCTGGACTCACTCCAACAGCTCCACATCTCTCTTGTGCAGTTGCTGCCGAGCTGGATCAGGACTGCAGGGGGGTCTCATGAGACTTTGGGCTCTTTCCCATGCCCATCCCACCCCTCGGCCAGGGACATGGAGCTGCCCAGGGATGTGTTATCCCTCGGGACAGTCATTCCCAGGGCTGTGACCTGGCTGATGGCCAAGTGGTTCTGGCAGATGGCTCCAGGGGGCTGCCAAGCTGGGGCACACAAGGACCAGGCATCCACTGTGGTCCCTTCCTTCGTCCCCCACCTTTGAGCACCCTGCTGCAGAGGGGGACACCCAGGGCGGGCGAGCATTGTGACCACCCCATGATAGGGAGCAACAGCACAGCCGCTTGCAGGTTTCTCTGCGTTCAGATCTCTTTTTATCACTATAAATTCCATTACTTTGAAATCATTCAAGGCCTTCAGGAGTTTTTTTTCCCAAGCCAGCTATAAAAAGGACATTAGAATTACAATCCTGCTGCTAACAATAGCATTACTCAAAGCTGCTGGCCAGAAGTGGGGAGCTCTGGGTAGAATAAAGACCTAAACTGAAATGTCAATAATAACTTCTTTCTTCTCTTCGCTGTCTTCCAGCTTGCACAAGCTGCTCGGGTCTCTCTATCTTAATGAGCATTAAAGTGGTTTCAAATTAGAGCTACAGAAAATTGTTTTGTTCCCTCAGAATCTTAGTCTGGCCTTTAAAGGCCAGTGACCACATTCTGGGTTTGGATAAGAGCATCTTTCGTCTCAAAGGCTCATTACCAGCAATTCACTGCTGCTGAAATGCAGCCACAACTGGAGAGGGACAGGCACAATGCAGCAGCACCCAATGGGCCAGAAGATGAGGTAGGGAGAGGTTTGGCTGGGGGGTGCTTGGTCCTGGTCCCCCACTAGCCCTGTGCAGCATTCCTGGGAGCCCAGCTGTCAGATCAACCTCCACTGTGCTGGTGCTGGGTTTGCAGTGGCTGCTTTCAGCTCAGTTTTGTCCCTAAAAGTATGGGATGGAAGAGCCCCAGCAGCCCAACCTGAGCTGCAGGTGGGGTGTTTGGGGAGCCCCCAGGACACCCTGGGTGCAGCAGCATCTTGCTGAGAGGGTGACGCAGCCGATAATGTGGCAATGCAGGGTGGGTTTTCCCATCTATGTGACCAGCCCACATGGCATGGGGAAGGGGCCATGCTGGCTGCTGAGGGCCTGCTGCCCACTCACTGCAGGGCAGATAGAGCAATGAGACTTCCCAGGAAAGCCAATTCCTATGGCAGGGCCCAGCGGCTGCAGCTTCACCTCCTGCCTGCTCCGTGTCTGGATGGTGCAACACTGGGCAGTCATGGGTGATGTGATGATCAGTGGCAGCAGCCAGAGTCCAGGGGGTTGTTTGTAGGAGCACTGGGGAAGGATGAGTGAGTGCTGGGCTGGAGCTTGCACCTAGGTGTAAGAGGAGCCCATGGGTCTGCCCTGCTGCTCCTGGGAGAGAAAGCAGCAGAGGCTGGAGCAAAGCAGAGCAGATCTGCTGCCTGTTCCCATCAGCCCTGCACTGTCCCTGCTCATCCCAGCCTTTCTGGGATGGGCAAAGGTTCCCTGGCACCCTGGTGAGGATAGGCCAGGGTTTTCCTTGTGCTCCTTGCTGCAGTGGGGCTGCTGCTTTGCTCAGACAAGACCCATAGAGCAGAGCTGTGAAGCCTACAGCAGGGCTGATGGCTGGCTTGAGAAAGGTCTGCAAAGCATCCAGCTCCTGCAGGTGCCCCTGGAGGAGCCTTCACAAATGCATCCTTCATGTCCCACAGCAGCCACCCCAGCACCCAGCCCCCCTCCTGAGCACCCAGGCCTATGGTGGGTGAACAAGGCCAGATGAGCCATCAAAAGCTCCCTACTGCAGGCTGGGGGCTGCACGGGGGCCAGGAGCTACACAGGGTGTCAAGGCACTAACAGGCTTTAATGGCACTGACCAGCTTCACCTGGACCCCCAGCCCATGGGTCCATTTAAGCTCTTCCAGGGTTGTCAGTCCCTCCCTGAGCTGTATTGAGGAGTACTGGTCTTCTCTGGTGATCATCCAGACCTTACCTGTGAGCTGATTTCCTAGCTTGCTGTGTCTCATCGCTGTAGACCTGCCAGAAGATCACCAGGCTGTGTCTCTCCTTGGTTACCTTCACTGATCCTGAACTGCAGGTTGACTTTCTGGCTTTTAGATCTGCCTCATTGTGGGAACCTTTCCTGGTGGTCTTCACTCCCGGTTGGATGTTTCTTACCATCTCTAGGTCTGCTGTGCTTAGGAGCAGAGGGACAGGGCCATTGCTGGGGAGACCCTGCCTGTATCTGTGGTGTTTCTTCTGGCTTCTTGGATGTTTGGGTGCTCCTGGACCTTGCTGTACCCTGGTGGGGGGTAGTGGGTGTAGAAAGGGCTACAGGAGAAAATACAGTTGGGAGAGAGGGGGACTATGTGCTACAGAGTAGTGTCTGCTGGGATGGGGTAGGACAATCTCCCCTGGGCTGTCCCTTGCAGTCCTAGCCAATGCTTCTGCTGTGTGAGGTCCTTGAAGGCTGCTGGTACCCACAGCTGTGTACCTGGTGTAGAGGAGGGAGGTGATGCTGTGAGGAGGGGTTGAGCTGTGGAGCTGGTTCCTCAGGCTGATAGGGGGATACAGATGTTGTATTTGTGGGCACAGGACCAGGTTCCTCACTGGAATCTGTCTGTTGCGCTGCCTTTTGAAACATATGCTGAAAAAGGCAGAGTCAGCTCCCCCATGGTGTTACCTTGTGCATGGGCATCAGTGTGAGGAGCTGGGAAACAGAAACTTGGCTATTAGGAGGTGCTCACACCAAGGAAGACCCCTCACTGTGTGTGGGGGCAGGTGGTAGCAAACTGGGCCTGGAGAATTCAATTTCTTCTTCAATCCTTATTTCCTGCAGCTGCTGAGGAATGATGCTGGTGGTGGGATGCCATGAGCAGGGATGTGCCTGCGGAGGATGGAGAGATGGTATTGACATAATCGTAGAATCATCCCAGCCTGGTTTGTGTTGGAAGGGACCTTAAAGCTCACCCAGTTCCAACCCCTGCCGCAGACAGGGACACCTTCCACTAGAGCAGCTTGCTCCAAGCCCCTGTGTCCAACCTGGCCTTGAACACTGCCAGGGATGGGGCAGCCACAGCTTCTCTGGGCACCCTGTGCCAGCGCCTCAGCACCCTCCCAGGGAACAGCTTCTGCCTAAGAGCTCATCTCAGTCTCCCCTCTGGCAGGTTAAAGCCGTTGCCTTGGCCTGTCCCTGCTGGCCCTTGTCCAAAGCCCCTCTCCTATAATGTCTTTCTCTTTTTCAAGCCTATTTCATTGAAGTTCCTGCAGGTCCTTGGGTTGTTGCGAGGAAGGTAAGTGGTGGCGTAGTAATGGCAGAGCTTGCTAAGAGAAGCAGGGGCAGGCTGAGCTGTAGCTGTGCTGCAGTCAGACACATGTCTGGTGGAGACATGAATCAGACTGAAACAAAGCGATTTCTTGCTGCGCTGCTCTAGCCTGATAGCTGGTAACATATCCAGAGCATTTGTTGGCCTCGATTCACATCCCTGTGTTTTCAGGGGCTGAAATGTCAATGCAAGGCAGGTTTTAGGAGGACTCCGAAAATAGCTGTAGATAGGGCTGGGCTTGGAATATTTGCCCAAGGGAGGAGTGTGTGAAGGTGGTGCTGTTGGCAACCAGAGCTGCAAGTAAAAGAACTGGTTTCATCCTGAACCTGTTCAAGCTCACAGAATACAGGGAGGGTGGGGAAAGACATGTGATGTTATAGTGCAGGGAAAGTACAGGAAGCTTTGGCAGATCTGGCAGTGGCTGATCTGTAAGAGAAACACCCTGAGGAGAAAGATTAAATAAGATCAGTTTGGGGAGGTTTAGCTTGGATAACTCTGTCTTCTCCATGGAGCTTAATCCAGGACACGGGCCCACACTGTGCCCGGGATGTTTCCACCTCTGCCATGTGCGCACAGGGAACTGAAGAACACTGTTAACAGCCATCCTGGCTGTATTAAATCAGGCATACCACGTCTCTTCCCTCCTGGCCCTCAGACAAGGGTCCCATGGTTTGTTACACCAGCTCCTCAGTGCCCAGAATGTCCATGGTTTGTTACACCAGCTCCTCAGTGCCCAGAATGTCCATGGTTTGTTACACCAGCTCCTCAGTGCCCAGAATGTCCTTCTCCCACCTCCTCAGACTTTTGTGGAAGGGAAAAGCTATCAGGTCTGTACACAGCTCACTGCTGGTTTGCCCTGAGCTGCCTTTCAGTGCTTCCTGACCAGTTGTGCTGCTCTAACACACTGACCTGCTTTTGGCTTTCAGTTTAAACTCCAAGGGATGTGCTCTGTCCTTCTGTGCTTCTTTCCTGACAGGCTGCACCCTTGTACATCCCCTGGGTGCTGGAGGCTCTTGCTACAGCCTCTGCTGTACTGCTTGCCCCAGCCCCTTTGAGGCCCTGTGCCAGGAGAGGTCCCTGGGGTGACACGGTGGCTTCAGCTCATGCTGTCCCAGCGGGCACACTGGGTGACAGTAGCTTGGCAGGTTTCCTGCAGAGGCAGCATAGCGGTAGCAGACATGGATGTGCAGAAGCTCATCACGCTCAGCTCCCACTGTTGCGAGAGGTGTGGAGGCAGATTGCTCTCTGCCTCCTCTTACCCCATGGTAGGAAGTGCTGGTGGCTTCCCCAGGGCATTTGCACACCCAGCTGTAACTGGCTGCACAAGTGTCGTTGCCTGATCACTGGTGTAAATGGGTTGTAGACTCACCTTCAACCACATTACTTGCCACCAGCTCAGCTGGCAGGAGATGTCCAGCATATGGTTGTAGCACGGACAAAGCCTCCATCAGCTCCTTGTGTCAGCAGCACCGTGCCCATTTGTGGCTGGGGTAGGCATTGCTCATGGTGTGGCAGGGGAGGACTCTTTCATGGCTCCTCCTGCTCAGGCCAAGGCAGGGCTGTCGGATGTGACTCAGCTGCTGTGTGACACGTCTGGCTGGCCTTGGACCAGTGACCTCTGGGCCTTGCGCATTAGCTTATAGAACCCCAGATCAATAATGACTAGGGGAAGGGAGCGCTGATGAGGGTCAATCCTGGGACATCTTAGCTGTGGGCAAGAGGCTGAGGAGCTTGGGTGAGCAGGGGTGAAGAACAGCCAGGTACAGCGATAGGGGATGTCCTTTCCCTCCCTGCTTTTCCACGCAGCATCCACCCAGATGCAGCCAGCCAGCAAATGCTTTTGGAGAGCATTACTTCACGGAGAAAAGCGCTCAGTGCTGATGGTGCCTTCGGGCAGTGCTGCTGCAGCAGCTTGTGCTGAGGCATTAACTCCTTCCCCTGCATGCCTGGGTCTGGGTGATTTCTGGCCCACACAATGGGGTGTCCTTGGGATCAGCACTGCTGTTGTGATGTTCTGCCCCTTACCCAGGCCTTGGTGGTGGGGAAGGGGCTCATGCCACAGAGGTGGGGTTTGTTCAGAAGGGAGCCCTGTGTCACTAGGTGTTTATTGGGCTGCACCCCAGGGCTCTCAAGCTGGGTGCATGATCTCTCCGCAGACCCTCCTCATGAGCTCCCTGGAGGGTCGGGGGATTTCAGGCCATGGCATCTAGGACAAGGTCCACTCCACAGCTTTTTATCAGCTGGAAGAGGGACATCTGGGCTGGTTGAACAAATTAACCCTAGCTGCCTTCTGAGCAACACAGTGATCCACTCCTCTAGTTAGCAGCTGTGGTGGGCCTGGATATCACCACTGCTGCCTTCCGTCCATGGGTATTTGTCACTGCCAGGAGCTATCTCCTCCACATCCAAACATGGAAGTGCTCCCCTGCTGTTTCTGGGGGGAATGCAGTGGATTTAGGTGGAAGTGCTGCAGGAGGTGCGATCATGGACCTTGCATGGGAGTGACTGATGGGACATCCCCAGTGGTGTATCTGTGATGGGGCGGCGATCCCCACTGCGAGGAAAGGTACCAAACATCACCAGTGTGGAAGAACTGATGGCTGGGTTGTAGCAGGCTGCTGTCCTGGCCAGCCAGGCTGTGGTGTTAGAGGAGCCTGTACAGGGGACAAAGAAGTAGAAGAGCCAGGGCAAATACAGGATCCAAACCTCTTCACCTAGGGTGGTGATCAGGCAGGGTGAGTGATGATGCTGCTGTTGCACCCTCCGCTTGCTCAGGGCATCTCCTGGGAAGCAGGCACTGGGTACTGCCTGCAGCACAGCTCTGAAAGGGGTCCCTGTGAGCCTGCGGGAACCTCACGCCGCTCACATGCGTTGAACAGCGACTGCTGCCTTCCCCGGTGTTGTGTGACCCTGACCCCCACTATGTGTAGTTTTGCTGTGAGGGAGAGCTGCAAAATTCTGCTTGGTGCTGGGGGCATCAGAGACAGCTTTTGGGTTCAGTTTGGCCTTTTTCTCAGGTGAGGCCCTGCTGGGATCACTGGGGCTGAGTGAGTGAATCCTCCTGCTCCCAGAGCCTGTCGGTGAGTGCAGAAAACCATCATCGCCACTCTGCCTGTGCATGGATGTTGTGGGGAAGGGAAGACATGAATCCCCCCACCAGATCCTCCTCCCCAGTCCTGCACTGAGCAAGAGGCTCTTCCATCAGAGAAGGAGATCAGAAATCCAGGTAGCACGATGCAAATGATAATAACAGTAATGAATGCCTTGCCTCTCTCGAAGGACTGAGTGAGGCTCACCAAGTGCTGGATGGCATTAGCGGATTAAAGCACCCACGAGAAGGGGGTGGATGCCAGCTGGGTCACAGACTACACTGGCTCAGGTAGGGGCTCTCCCTGCCTTCATCTTCCTTCATGGCTCGGGGGGAAGACTGAAAAGGAGACGGCTTGGGAGGAATGGCCCTGAAGCAGCCCTTCCCCAGGGGTGAGGGTTAATGTATGGGGGAGAAGGGGTCAGGAGCACCCTGTGGGTGCTCACCTGGTCCCTCATGATGTGGTTTAAAGGGCTTGTGCGTACCCCTATGTGCATTTGGGGATAATAAACTCCTAATGCCTCAGCTCCCGTGTGTGTGTGTGGGAGGCTGCTCCCACACAGATTCCCATCCACACTCAAATGCCAGAACGTGGGTTTGCAGAGGCACAAACCAGAGCAGGAACACAAAGGCTGGAGAAAGCACCATAGAGGGAGAGGCCTGACAAGCTCAGATTGCTTAGCTTATCACCGAAATTGAGAGGTGCCTTGATTTCGGTGTGTAAGTACCATCTTGAGGAGAAATTACTTGGTGCTCCAGGACTCTAATGTCAGAGAAAGAGAGTGGCTGAAGCCTGCCAAAGTGGGACTAAAAGGCAAATATGGGTGTTAGCAGCAAACAGGTTGTCAGCAGAAGCAAACTGCCCAGGGCCACATAGGGTTTGTCCCTCGGGGAAGGGAAGTCTGGTGAAGATGTCTCAGTGAGGTTATTCTAAAATCAGGCACATGGTATGAGGGTAAACAGATGGTATTTATTATGCTGTTACAGCCCCTTAGGCTTTTTTACTCTCTGGAGAGGGGCTTTGGACAAGGGACGTAGGGACAGGCCAAGGGGAATGGCTTTAACCTGCCAGAGGGGAGACTGAGATGAGCTCTTAGGCAGAAGCTGTTCCTTGTGAGGGTGCTGAGGCGCTGGCACAGGGTGCCCAGAGAAGCTGTGGCTGCCCCATCCCTGGCAGTGCTCAAGGCCAGGCTGGACAAAGGGCTTGGAGCAAGCTGCTCCAGTGGAAGGTGTCCCTGCCCATGGCAAGGAGTTGGAACTCTTCCAACGCAAACCTTTCCACGAGTCTACGAATGAAGCCTGGGACACTGTCTCAGGATGTAGGGTCATGAAGCGCCCCTTGGATGAAGTCCGAAGCTGCCCCTGGCTCCTCAAAGAGCCTGGCTCTGCTCTGTGGCTGTTTCTGATCTCCCATCTCATCAGCCCAAAGAGTGCGACTGTGGGAGAGCTGGTGCAACCATGGGGGTATCAGGCAGATGCAGTTCAAGGAGCTGCTGCAGTGCCCTGGTATTTGAGATCCCAGAGCTTCATCCACCACTGATGGGACACATAGCTCCAATGGCAGCACAAGCCCTCAGGAAGCTGCCTCACCTGCCCACAGCCAAGCCCATGAACCTATAGGAGATTGCTGGGGACCTTGGCCCTTGTGGCCTCTTGGGGGGTGAAGGGTGGCTGTGCAGGAAGGTGCGGCTGAACAACACCAAATCCAGGCGAGCTGGTGAAAGGTGTCAGCCTGGAACAAATGAGTAATGGTTGCTGCTGTCGTATCAGATGACGTGGTTGAATGGCCACGGAATCAGCTGAGGCGCAGCGAGGTACTGAGCGAGGCAGGGAAGTGATCTGGAAAGGTAATAAATGTAACATAAATACATCAGTATTATGGATTTTCTACACATATATAGGTATGTAGAATAGTTATTAATGGTGTATATAATATATTAGCAGTGAATCTTCCATGGGCTTGTTGGTGAAAGTGTGTGCTTGAGTCCGAGGGAAGCTTCAGAATCATAGAATGGTTTGGGTTGGAAGGGAACTTCAAAGCTCATCTATTCCAACTCCCTGCAATGAGCAGGGACATCTTTGATTAGATCAGGTTGCCCAGAACCACATCCAGCCTGGCCTTGAATGTTTCCAGGGATGTAGCATCCACCATCTCTCTGGGCAACCTGTGCCAGTGCTTTACCACCCTCATTGTAAAACATGTGTTCCTCATGTCCAGACTGAAAACTGATGGCTGCTTGCTGTGGTTGTGCTGCTTCCCCTCTTCCTCTGCCACAGCCTCATGGGGTGCAGGGAGCTCACCCAGCCAGCAGTAGAGCCCCCATCACGTCCTCCCATCAGGAGGATAGGGGAGAGGTTGGAACAGCAAAAGCAAGAAAACTCGAGGGTTGAGAGAAAGGCTTCTCACCCCTTGTGACAGGGGAGGCAGGGGTGTCCCCAGGGTGCTGGGTGCGAGGCTGCTTCCTCTCCCCAGCAGCCATAGGGGTTCCCCAAAGCACAGAGTGGGTGGGAATGACCGTGCCAGCTCCTCCCTGCCCCAGGGGTAACGTGCTGTGCCTCACCTGGAAGCATTCCCATGGCTCAGTCTCTGGCTAGGCTCAGGCATTTCCGCAGTGCCTCTCCCTCAGGACACCCAGGTCCTGGCTCAGCACAGGCGTTGCCAGGTGGGATCATGGTGTCCTGCACGGGGAAACTGAGGCACGGTCAGGTGGGGCTGTGCCACCACCTTGTCACCAGGCTCAGATGCAGGACAACATCTCGGAGGCCAAAAGAGGAACAAATTTAAGTCACAAGACAGTGCCTATGACTTAACTTTGAAGCTTTGATATAACCATACATATGACGAGAGTGCACACCTTGCAGCTACAGCCGATCCCTGTGTGAGGGCACCCACAGCTACTCTGCCAGGGCCCATGGTAGAAGCTCATCTCTGCTGCAGGCAGGTGTTGTGGTTTAAGCCTCTCTAACTCATGCAGTCTCTCTCTCACTCACTTCCCCCTCTTTCTTCCCCCTGCTCCCAGGTGGATGGGGAGGAGAATCAAAAGAATGCAACTCCCACAGGTTGAGATAAGAACAGTTTAGTAACTAAAGTATAACACAAATCACTGCTGCTACCACCAATAATAATGACAAGGGAAATACAAGGAAAGAATACAATTGCTCACCAACTAATACCAAGCCCGACCAAGCAGTGCACCCCCCACCCCTCCGGGTCTCTGCTCTCTGCTTTACATCCTGGGCATGACGTGCTGTGGCATGGAATACCTCTTTGGTCAGTTTGGGTCAGGTGTCCTGTCTCTGCTTCCTCCCGGCTTCCCCTCCTCCCTGGCAGAACATGAGGCTCAGAAAGTCCTTGGCCAGACCAAAACATTACCAAGCAGTAACTGAAAACACTGGTGTTATCAGCACTGCTCCCAGGCCCAAAATCAAAAACACAGCGCTGCACCAGCTACCAAGAAGGAGAAAAATGACTGCTGCTGCTGAACCCAGGACAGCAGGGCACACTCGGGTGACAGTGTGGGGTATCGATACATGTTTTGGTGGTATTTTAATAACTGCTATGCTCTTTGTCAAGAAATTTCATATGCCTTGAAGTGAGGGGAACTTGATGACATGTGATAGGAAAATTTTATTCTAAACCCAGGGTTGACAGTTGTTTTTCTTTTCTCTTTAGAAATTTCCCTTTTACTAAGGGAAAAAGAAGGAAGGGAGAGCAGAGGGAAGCTAGAGGAAGTGAGATTTACCACCATCGCATCAAGCCTTTCTAAGCAATTTCTTTAAAGCAAAACAATGACCCAAAATCACAAGAAAGTGGATCTTCTGCAGTTTCCCAAACACCCATGGCAGCGGTTGGAGTTGGATGAGCTTTAAGGTCCCTTCCAACACAAACCAGGCTGGGATTCTATGATTCCATACCCATCTAGTTACGCCTTACAAGCTGCCAGGCACACCACAGCTGTGGTCTGGGTGATGGACTAACGCTGTAGCATCACTGGTCATGTCACGAGAAGGGCTCCCGCGTCCGCGTGAAGTGCACGGTGCCTGCCCTGCAGTGCTGCAGCCGTGCCACCACGTGCATGGCTGGAGCCCGGTGCCTTTGTTCAGCTCCTGGCACAGGAATCCTTTTTACTCACGTTGTGACCTTGGCTGAGCAACTTTTGCCGTGCTTAAAATTAACTTTTCTGCAAACAAAGTGCACAAACCCCTTTGTATCAGGAGAGAGGAGCTTGGCAAAGGGTTTTTTTCACCCTGAGCCATTGCATGTGCGGTGTCCCTCTGGGGTGGCCCCAGCAGCGCACGAAGCCCCCAGTCTTTGGTCACTTTCCAGGGGGAAAGGGTGCTAAGTAAAATCATAGAATCCCAGACTGGTTTGTGCTGGAAGGAACCTTAAAGCTCCTCCAGCTCCAACCCCTGCCACGGGCAGGGACACCTTCCACTAGAGCAGCTTGCTCCAAGTCCTGTGTCCAACCTGGCCTTGAACACTGCCAGGGATGGGGCAGCCACAGCTTCTCTGGGCACCCTGTGCCAGCGCCTCAGCACCCTCCCAGGGAACAGCTTCTGCCTAATACCTTCCTAAATCTCTCCTGTTTCAGTCTGAACCCATCAGCCCTTGTCCAATTGCTACAGTCCCCGATGAAAAGCCCCTCTACAGTTTGTTGGTTTTTGCTGTCACAGCTAAACAGGGACTGATGGAAGCTGCTGCGAGCTGGTGTTACAGCACAAGAGACTGGAGAAAATCAGTGTTTGTAGCCTGGCAAAACAAAAGCGAAGGGCAGCGCAAGGAGAGAGGTGCATGTGGTACAAGGAGATGAGCTGCTGGAGGCCATGGCATGGGGTGTATGCTTCCTGTGACTACACACAGGCTGGAAACAAGAGGTAGCTTGCAACACCAGAGGAGGGAGCGCCTGGCAGGAGCCCTGTGCTTTAGGCATACCAACTCTGTGAGGGGTTTTGTATCGCAACGCCCACCATAAGGCAGCATGGAGGGTCCCGCATGCCCGCGCTGGTGTCACTGCAGGTCCATGGGAGGAGGGATGTCCGTCTGTCCGGCCGGGCCTGAGCTGGGCGTGCTCTGCAGGTAAACAGCCCTTTTACACTCGTTCATTCTGCCTGTGTACACAGCGGGCCCACCAGCGGCCCCTTCCCCAGCGCTGCCTTTGGTGCGGGTTTCGCAGGTGCGGTTTACTCCATCATGTAGAGAGGGAACACGCTGCTCACCCCCGGCACCCCGGCTTGTCAGACACCTTCACCCCACTGATCCATGGGGAGCGTGGGGCCGCCACTCAGCCCTCAGCCGCAGGAGGCTGCGGGTCGCCTGTATGTGCCTCTGGCTGGACACTTAAAGAGACTGGGGTTATAAAAATAGGAGGGAGAGAGGTGACAGCTGGGCCGGAGAATTAAAGGGGGAGATCGGATTAGAGGGAGCAGGGATCACCCGGAGGAAAGATGGCCCCATGCTGGGGGGGCCAGCGCCTTCCCTCACACCCCAGACCCACAGCCGGCCCCTTTCTTCACTCCCCTGACCCACAACCGGCGCCTTCCCTCACACCCCAGACCCACAGCCGGCCCCTTCCCTCACACCCCAGACCCACAGCCGGCCCCTTCCCTCACAGCTCGACCCCACCGCCGCCTCCCTCCCTCCCAGCCCGTCCCCCACAAACCGCCCCGTCCCTCCGGGCCCGCCCCGGCTCGGCCGCGCTGAGGGGCCGGGGCGGGAAGGGGCGGTGCGGGGCGGGAAGGGGCCGGCCCGGCGGGGCAGGGACATCGCGGGCCGGCGCGGCGGAGGGCGCAGGTACCGCTGCCGGCGGAGCGCGCAGGGCCGGGCAGGGCCGGTCCGCGGGGGCCGGCGGGGCCATGGGGAAGGTGCAGCTCTTCGAGATCCGCCTGGGCGACAGCCGCGTCGTGTACGGCCCCGGCGAGCCGCTGGCGGGCACCGTCACCGTGCGGCTCGGGGGCTCGCTGCAGTACCGAGGTGAGCCCGCGGCCTGCCCGCCGCTCCCCGCATGGGGTGGCCGCGGGGGGCCGGTGCGGGTCCCGGGGGCTGCCCTCTCCCGTGCGGCTGGTGGCGGGGCGGGGGGCGGCGGAGGAGCCGGGTCTCCGGCGCTGGGGAGCGGGCGCTGCTGGCAGGGGAGCGCTGGGGCGGCAGCAGCAACCTGCTGGATGATTTCCTCCTCCGCTTCCTCGTACTTTTTGCTGCCATCCCATAAGCAAGCAGCCACCCACCCCCTAAGAGCCCCAGCAAACCCTGGGGGTGAGGGCTTGTTGCACAGCAGCCTCGCAAGCCGAAGGAGCCCCGGTGAGTGGCAGCGGGGGGCGGCCGGAGGCGCCGGGCTCCGTGTCCAGCCTCCCCTGGCGCCCTGCAGCCTCCCTGGGCTGCGGCATCGCGGTGCCAGCGGTCCCTCAACACCGGGCCCCTGCTCTGGAATGTGCGATCTGTATGGCAGGGCCATGGGGGAGGCTGTGGGAGGTAGGGGATGATACCCCAGCAGGAAGGGTGCCCACCCGTTTGCAGTCACAGGCCGCGGCAAGCATCCGTTCCATTCCATCTCTGGTGAACTTGAGCGTTTTGAGTTGTGGAAGTCCCGGTTTGGAGACGTCCAGGCTGTGCCTGTGGTCCTGTGTGTGCTGGGGATGGGGTGCCTGCAGTGGGGCAGGCAGCAGCAGCCCCCACTGTGTTCATGGTGCAGGAGGTATCAGGGTTGCTCCAAGTGAGCCCCAGGCCCCCTTGGTGGCTGTTGCGGTCCCTCAGGGCAGAGGGACAGGGATGGGCTGGGGGGTGATGAGCAGCTGGTTCAGACCTTCCAAACCAGGACCTTCGCTCCCCCAGCCTGGAGAAGTCATTTGCATTTACAAGTTAGTTGTTGTGCTGCGTGCTGTGGAAACGCAGGCCGATTTGCTGTTTTCCCTGAGGTTGTCTTGCTTCTTCCTTTATAACAAATTATTATGGGGAAAAAAAAGACCAACGAATGTGAAATGCAAAGTCTCTCTTGAACAGAGATGTCAGCCTGGATGGTGGTGCCTATGCTTGTCTATGTCTTGCTTTTGTGAGCACCATTCCCAGTTGACTGCAAGAGCTTCTTGGAAGCTTCCCGAGGAAAACAGTATCCTGGACAAGTGCAGACTTGTAGCCTGTTCAACTCCTACTGGAGAGAAAGCGTTGCATGTTTCAGAGGGTGCTCCCAAACTTACTTCTTCCAGCAAAGATGTTGTTAACAAAGTGTGGCTGACTTCCATCCTCAGCCCATCCCGTTCACTTCCACGCCTG
Source organism: Ara ararauna (assembly GCA_028858755.1). Lineage (NCBI taxonomy): Eukaryota > Metazoa > Chordata > Aves > Psittaciformes > Psittacidae > Ara > Ara ararauna. The sequence continues at coordinate 15,797,367 of CM054384.1, forward strand.
TTCCTGAAGGCGCCTCTTGGGCAAGACGAGTGTTTGGCTTCGGAGGGCTCGGTTGTGCAGGCCACGGTTCCACCGTGCTGTTGCCTCTACAACTCCCACCTTGGAGAGGGGCTGCACGTTCTCCTTCGCACCAGGTCTCCTTTGCTTCCTGGTGCGCTGCAGCTGGTTGTGGTGGGGCAGGAGGAATGTGTCTCTTTGTTCTGGACCTTCTTTCTGCTTCCTCATTGCTTTGACGCTGTGAAATGTTGGGGCCCAGTGTGAGGATTGGTCCCGAAGCCAGGAGGGCTTTTGCTGTTGGTGTTTGATTTTGGTAAGAGGCAGGGGCAGCTGAGCAGTGCTCTAGGAATGCTGGCAGAAGCGTCCAGCCGGAATCTGAGGTGGGCTGTGTGTGGCTGTTCCTTTTGCTTCTGTGCAGAGGTGACCTGAGCGGCTGTGTTGGGCTGAGATCCCTGTACATTGGTTCACTAGCTGGGGTGGAAACTTCCTGTAACTGATACGTGAATCTACCCAAATAAGTCACGTTTGGCTGTGACACCAACATCTGCAGAGCACAAGGTGGCTCTTTGCTCTTGTCCTCCCTGCTGCTCTGTATCTTATAGTCTCTGGTGTTTAATCACTCCACACTGGGGCTGGGGATCTCCCAGATGGGCACTCTCTTCCTTCTGGCTGAAGGAAATGCCTCACCCTCAGAGGAGGAGGAGTCTCCTGTAGCTGCTGAAACATCCTTCTTGGTGTGACAGCAGGCAGTACCTGCTGGAAAGAGGTCTTAAAGGGGCTGCTCAGCCCTGTTGAGCTCCATGGGCTCAGCAGCAAAGGAAATCAGACAGCCCTGATGTGCTGTGGCTTTCTGGTGGAGTGTGGGGAGAGGTGGGTGGCATCAACTTGTCTCATCTAGTGTGTACACCTACACCTTCTGTGATCAGCTATCACTTCTTAGAGTAATAAACAGCTCCTAGGAGGGGACGCAAAGTCCTCGCCCATTTGCAGGTCTGGCCCCCAGCACTGAGGCTTGGTGCTTTCCATTGCCTGAGCTGGACCAGTCCGTGTGGTGGCTTCTCTCAGTGTTGTGGCTTTTTGAGATCACAAATGCAAACAAGTCTGTAGACGACTGCTTCACACGGGAACTCCTTTGATGGCTCTTGAAAATTGCACCTTCTGAAAGGCAGACAGTACAAACAAAGCTCTGTTCTGCCTTGCTAAACACACTGGAAACCTTGGGTCATAGGAAAACCTTACTGGAGACGCACCTTTCGGGATCACAAGCTCTCCCACCTACGCTGGCTCCCGTGCCAGCCCTGCTGACTAGCAGGAAAGGCTGTTCGGCAGCACACCTTCTTCAGCTGACCTTGGAGCAGCGTCACAAGTGGCCTGTGGTGACCCAGCAGACCTTCTGGGGAGGCACACTTGGCTGTGCGGGGGTGCAGGTCCTTCCCTGAGAAGGTGTGAGCCTCAGGGGAGGGCGCTAATGGGAAGGCAGAATTCCTCTCATCGTGCCTGGCTGGCTGGGTGGATTGTCAAAGACGGGTGCACAAAGAATAATGACTCCTAACAGGAAGCTGGCGCTGGGACAGCTGGAGATGGAGGTAATTTGGGGGGAGGAAGGGAGGGAGGAGGGAGATAAGTGTGCTCAGAGCAGGGCCGGCAGCCCTGGCCGCTGGCGAGAGTGTGCTGGAACAAAGGCTTGAGCTGCTTGGAGGTGCTGGAGCACCTTCCTCTCAGCTCTGTGGCTTCCAGGGGCAGTGCAGATTATTCCCGCCCCGCTGCCAGGCTCTGGTGTCCGGAAGTGTAATGGGAAAGCACCAGCCCTCTGCTGTGTCAGTGGTTAAAAGAAACGGCGAGTGCCTTCCGGAGCAGGTTTCAGCACTTTGCTGTTCACTGTTATTTGGCTGTTCAAGTTTGTGCCACGAGGACTTGACTTTAAAAATCACTCCTTTGACCTACAAAGCTCCCGACACAAGTACTGATGTCTGTTCGTGCTCTAGAAGTTCCCGGGTACATCATTCCCTCTGCAGAGCAGAGCGCTGGTGAATCGTGATTTCCTTCTCTCATCTTCAATGTAGTAAATATCCTCACTTCTCACGTGGAGAACTGAGGAAGCTGGTGGTGACAAGGGGGTTGAAAAGCAGGTGACTCGAATCCTAAGTCATGAGCCCAAAGTAAAAGGTTACCTCTGTTTCCCTAGAAGGGCAGTAGGGAGAAGTTTGAGGTTGGTTCACATGCATGGTGGGTCTGATGTGTGTAACCTGTGCCCTTCCTGAGGGGAAGAGGTGGCACCGAAGGACTTTGTTGGCCATGATCCTCTCTACCACTTGTCCTCTGATATAGAGGAAAACATTGTTCCAGCAGAAGGGCTGTGGCTTGAGCTGCTTGGGTAGGTGATGGTGAAAGGATGGATTCAGTCCCTGTTAGCAGGCTGAAGCTTGCTCTATCCCAAGTCAGAAGTTTGCCTTCTGTAAAGGTGGGTTTGACATTGCTGTGCTCATCTGGACATCACTGGGGCAGGAAGGACCCCACAGCTGGTCTCTGCTCTTCGTGCTGCGTGGCAAAGGAGAGGTCCCTGCAGTGCGGAGCCGACCAGGGCCCAAAGGGTTCAGCAGGCAGGAGCGGATCCAAAGCTGTCCCTATCCCTGGGAACGCTGGCAGTGCCTGGTGAGGTCCCCCAGCCATCTGGCATTCCCTGGCAGCGGCGGGTGGCGGGATGAGGCTGGTGCTGATGCACAGGAATGCTGCTGTATTCTGCAGCATCTCCCCGGCAGGCTGGATGGCTCCTGCTGCAGGGGAAGTGGATTAACTTTCTTTTCTCATTGTCTGGAGCGAGACAGCAGGGAGCTGTGTGGCCAAGTCTGTCTGAGGCTGGGGAACAAAAGAGGGATTTCTGCTCTCCTGGCTGGCTTGCTGCTAGAGCTCCAAGTCCTCTGGAGTCAATAACTAATCACGAGATTGTTTTGTGTCTCCTGTCTCTGCAGTGTGTGCCTCTCTCTGCTGCTCCCCCACTTGTACACCACTTGTGCTCATCCGAAACCCTCTTGTTTGCTGCTTTCTATGGCCAGGAGACATGCTGTGGCCTCACATCTCTTGTTTAACACAATGGAAGAACAAGTGGAGCAGAGTTCTGTCTGTCTGATTTGCTTCCAAGTGTGACAAATGGGGTGTGAGTGCTTATCTCTTCCCCGGAGCAGCGCAGAGCTGTCGGAGATGTAGGTTGTCTTTCAGGGCTGGAGTCAGGTAGGCAGCAGGGAGGCTCCTTGGCTGGGAGGATGAAGTCTGTGTGTTCCCATCCCTGTCCTCTGGATGCAAGTCCCCATCCCTAGCATGGCCCCACAGGCAGGGCTGGGCGAGCTGGAGCAGCAAGGGAAGGTTATGGCTGGGGCAGCCCCTCTGCCAAGGGAGATGTGGGTGCGTGGATGGGCATGTTCTGCTCTGCTGTGTCAGGGAATACCTATTGCTGAAAGTCATTCTTGGGAAAGAGGAGGAAGTACATCTGTAAAAGACATGTAGCTGTCACTTGACTTGGTGAAGTCTGGGCCAGGAAGAGTAGGATGGACATGGAGACTGTCCTCTGCTGTCTGGAGAAGGGAATGCTCAGGCTCTTCCAAGAGAAGGGCAGTGGGTGAGTTGGGTTGTGCTGCAAGGCTGCCATGAGCAGCCTCTGTAGGAAGGTGCTCTGCCTGGCATTGGGGCAGGTCTTTCCTCCTCCTCAGGGCAGCTGCTCCTGGGTCAGCCTGGCAAGCACACCAGGGGCTGGGTTTTAGTTTGGTGCCTCCTTTCTCAAGGGCTGATTGCCCAGATAACCAACGTACAGCCTTTAGGCTACTGTTGTGACCGCTGAAGTCTGGCAATAGGGAGTGCTGTGGAAGTTAATTACGTCTTTGTGCTGCTCTTAAACCCCGTCACTCTTCAAATCTCTTGTGTGGAAGAGCAGACTGCTTAGGAGAGGAGAAAATGAGGAAGGACCAGAGTGCTGCCAGTCAGCAGGTTTTTTCCCTTATGCACAGCTGTTCCTGTGTGTGCCCCGAATCCCTGGGTCATGTCCAGGATATGATACAGGAGGTGGAATGGCTTCAGTCCACAGAGATAGGCAGGCTTCTCTCTCCTCGTGATGGTATTTGGACAGCAAGTCTCCCAGCCCAAATTCCTTCTGATGGCCAGTCAAAATGAGCTGATGGGGTGCCAGTGTCAAGTGGAGAGCATATGGGGTGTCCTGAGGTGAGAGTGGATGCTGCTTTTGACCCCCTTGGCAAAATGAGGGTGTCAGGCTAAGTGCCAGCCTAGGATTGTTTGGAGACCTAGTTTAAAAACACCCTGACCTCTGAGCACCTTAATCTCGATTAAAAACCTGATCTTACCAGATATCTGCAGCAAAAAGGCTGTTTCCAAGAAGCATGAATCATTTCTGGAGCACTAATGCTTGTAACTTCCAATCCTTTGTTCTTGCTGAGGAGCTGTGCTCTCGGTCATTCCGGCTCCCGCAGCTCTGGCCAGAGGTAACAGCTTGCTGTCCATCCCTCCTGAGCTGAATCCCAAATGCTTCCTGCAGTAGGACTTCAATAAAATTGGCTCGGAAGGCAACATTCCAGGGAGGAAAGCTCAGTGTGTGGGTATCGGGTGCTGCTGCTTTGATGGGGAGTGTCGACATGGGACTGACTGTCAGTTCCAGGGGTTTAGCTCTTGGTCTCTAATGCTTCATTTTCTATCAGCTCAGACCTCTGCAGGTGTCCAGCGTGACCATGAAGCGTGTCTTGTAGTACTCCTAGCATAGCAGGGATTCGTTATCTATCTGCTGCTCCGGTAATAACAAGAACATAAGTTGTCTTTCCAAACTGATGATCTTGCTATAAATAGAGAATCCAGCTGCTTGTATTGAATGGCATCAGAGAAAATCATAGGAGCAGCTCTACTGCAGAATGAAGTGGATTCTAGCTGCTTTCTCTGAAGATGCTGGGGCAGAGGGGTTTCTTGACACCTGAGACGTGTGAAAGCGACACTTGATGTGGCGTGTGACATCTTCAGTGGAGAGCAAGTGAGGGGATGTGGCTGGGTTCTCCCATTGTGCTGTCCCACACTGCACCTCCCGCCTCCCCACTGGAGAGCCTGGTATGCAGACTAGGAGAGGAGGCACTAAATGCAGGGTGGTTTTACTGCCTATAAATAAGGCTCCTAAGGAAAAGGCACTTGAAACCTCCCCTGCTAGGAGGGGCGAGCTGGCTCTGGGCTCGTGCCTGGGGGCTGCAGCAGCATTAAATCATTTGGAGGTGTCTCAGCAAATTCTAGCTGCTGACTTGTGAGTTCAGCACCGGGATTAGAGCAGCAGGGTGGTGGGCCTCAGTGCAGCTATGCACAGTTGCTTGTCCCCTGTGCTCTTATGTCCTTCCCTCATATGCAGGCTCTGACCCCTCACATCAGAACTGTCGTTTCCAGAATGCTTGAGTGCTCCTGAACCTGCTGCTTTAGTCCTTGGTGCCTTGGAGGCAGAGGCTCGCTCAGGACGCCTGGTTATGGCAGTACTGTGTGTGCCCCAGACACATGTGGTGGGGGTGTCCAGCCTGTAACAGGCCTTTTCCTGGTCAGTTGGGTCCTGAGCTGACTTGGGGAGTGTTCAAGGCCAGGTTGGACGGGGCTTGGAGCAAGCTGCTCCAGTGGAAGGTGTCCCTGCCCATGGCAGAGGTTGGAGCTGGAGGAGCTTTAAGGCCCCTTCCAACGCAACCCATTCTATGAGTGTCCTGTGATTCCTCTCTGAGGACAAGCAGGGGGTGCTGGGGGGTTCATGCCCAGGAGGGGCTGGAGGAGCATCACCCCCTTTCCTGAGCATCTGCAGGGCTGGCTGTTGCTGAGGAGACCAGCAGCGCTGTGTCAGGCTGTGTTGTGGGTCTGCCAACACCAGCATCGGCCAACAGGACTTGTCCGAACCTTAACTCCCAGATGGGCACCAAGAGTCCCAGAAGGAAATGAGCCTGCCTCAGTGCCGCAGCAGTGTCTGGCCCCCAGGATGCGGGTGCTCTGGAATTACGGGAAGCCTGTTAAGCGTGAATCTCCACGGCTCTTTGAAGCCTTTATTTAGAGAGAGCCTGAAAAGGGAGTAGGCTCTGGTGAATCAACTTCTCTGTGGTTAAGCAGAGAAACCTGATCAGTCGGCTCTTTATCTGCCTGCACTGAGGGGTGATGCTCCTGCAGAGGGGCTGTCCGGCGGGGCTGTGCCCGCTGGTCCTGCTCCGGTGCGTGGGATGAGCAGAGCGGAGCTGGTGGTGGTCGCAAGCAGAGCAGGGGTGCGTTCCAGCACAGCGGGGAGCTCGGCCTGGCCCTCAGTCGTGGCTTCTTGTGCCAGCGAGGTGGGAGGAGGCTCTGCACTTGCCGGGAGGGAGCAATCCAGTTTGTTCATAGGTTTAAAGAGGCGGTTTATTACAGTGCGGACTGGTCTTACAGCACCCAGTGACCTGCAGCGCTGTGTGGTCGGCTGTGGTGGGGTTTCGTGCCCGGTTCTTCCTTTCTTAACCACCCAAGTCAAGTGTCCCGGAATATCTCCACTGCTATGGCCTGAAGTACTGCTAAGTGCAGGGTGGAAACCTATTTCAGTATGGGCAAGCTATAAAAAAGGAGGTTCCTCTCCTCTTTGAGTGCTGCTGAGGGGTGGCTGTGGTCCCTGGCTAGCTGCAGTGCTGAGTGCTGGCAGGTCCTGGTGTCTGTCAGCATTCCTGTGTGCCGGGGCGAGCGGCTGGCTCTGCTCCACTCGCCTGGCTGCATTTGGGCATCTGGACTTGCATTCCCCTCCCACAGAGCTCTTCTAGGGGCCAAACAGTGCAGGTGAAGATGTTGACTGCTTATGTATGTCCGGCTTTGTTCTGCTTTGGAGAGAATAACTTGCTCAAATTCAGGTTGCCCAAGCCTCACAAAAGTGAGTTTAAGTTGCCCAGGTCCCCTGAGAAGGATGGCAGGAAATCAGGATCTGCCTTGTTAAGGGGTTGTGAGTAGAACTCTCCTGGACCTCACTGAGGTCCTAAATAAGATATGTTTCTGTACCAAGCTGGCAGCATTTGCTGCTTTGCACTTGAGAGCACGGGGAGCTGAGAGCTGCTGGGGCCAGTGTGGGACTCTTGCTGCAAGCTCTGACGGGAGCTCGGTCCCATCTGTACTGGGGAGTATCTGGCAGAGAGAGGCAGATCTCACACTCACTAGAAATATCTCCATGCCAGCCACCCACCTCAGCTGCACTGCCAGCACTCAGCCTCCTCTCCTAATAACCATCCCTCTGAGTAACAGGAGAAAACAGAATCCCAGCCTGGTTTGTGCTGGAAGGGACCTTAAAGCTCCTCCAGCTCCAACCCCTGCCACGGGCAGGGACACCTTCCCCTAGAGCAGCTTGCTCCAAGCCCCTGTGTCCAACCTGGCCTTGAGCACTGCCAGGGATGGGGCAGCCACAGCTTCTCTGAGCACCCTGTGCCAGTGCCTCAGCACCCTTCCAGGGAACAGCTTCTGCCTAAGAGCTCATCTCAGTCTCCCCTCTGGCAGGTTAAAGCCATTCCCCTTTGCCTGTCCCTACAGGCCCTTGTCCAAAGCCCCTCTCCAGGTTTCCTATAGCCCTCTGAGGCACTGGAGCTGCTCTAAGGTCTCCCCTTCAGGAGCCTTCTCTTCTCCAGGCTGAACCAGCCCAACATCAATCTGAAGCTAAAAAACCCCACCAAACCCAGCCAAAATCATCCTTTTTTTGGTGAAAGGCAGTTCTGGAGAAAGGGGATGATGCTGGGGCAGTCCTTTTGGAGCATGTTTGGTGAGCAGAGAGGGGGTTGTGGCATCAGCAGCGTGGGGGGATTGGGGTGAAGGGCTGGATGGCTGCAGCCCATCACAATGCCCTGCACGTGGATGCTGCGGTGTTCCCTGCCTGTTGCTAAGGAGCTGCGGTTGCCTTTGGCAGCAGGAGTGGCAGATCCAAGGCACAGACTTTGTGGCATGTGGCTGTCCCCCTCCCGCAGCCCCGGTGGCCTTGTTCCCTGGTGGGTTTTGCACCTCCAGCCTGACCCGTGCAGAGCTGGGCTTGTTAAAGGCGCTCAGCCCGGGATTTCATTCCACGTGTTTGAGGTGACTGCTGCCTCTGAGGGCAGCCACTGTTCTATCAGCACACTGCGATGAAACACCGGGATGCTATAAATAAACCTGCCAGCTCTGCAAGGGAGAGAAGCTTTCAGTTTCAACAGGACCTTGCTCTGCACAGGAGCCGCAGAGCCTGCTTTCTTCTCCTGGGATGTGCGTTGACCCCTGATTTGGGGAAGAAAATGGGAAATGTAGGTTTCCCTGTTAGTCTCAGCTTGATGGAAGAAAGTGGCTGCAGAGGGGCAGGATCAGCCTGCCTGGGAATGGACTCGGAGACAATTTGCTACTCTGCTTTGGCACAGACTTCTGCATCTGCTAGGAGAGCATCCTCCGTGTGTCAGTACTACCTACATGGACGTGCCCTTCCCCATGCTGGTGTGGACTCTGGCTACAATAACTCATGTGTAGCCAAAATAATGGCTGTGGGTCACTTTGTCCCTGTGGCAGAGCTGCCACTGCCTTGTTGTTGCTACCGGTGGAGTTTCTACAGGCCCTCTCCAGCCCTTCTGCAGCGTGGGGCTGTGTTGGGTGGGCCTGGGCTTCCTGCAGGTTGTGTGGGGCTGGCTCCTCCTGCCTTAGCTTGATGGCAGCAAATACAGCCCTGTCCCGTAGCCGGGGAGAACAGGCGCTTGTGGCGCTTAGGATGGGTGTTGCTGGGCTTGGGCTTGCTTTGCTGGCAGGTCAGGGCGAGGAAGGGACAGTCTCTTCCATTGTGTGATTCTTCTTGCAGGGTGCAGAGGGCCGGTGCAAACCTGGGGAAGGAATGGCTGAGCTTCTCTTGCTCCTGGACACTAAATGATGCTAAAGCTTGTGCGCTGCAGAGGGGTGGTCCTGAGCCCCAGCTGGGCTTGTGCATGGCAGCAGCACAGGGACACAGACTGCCCAAACTGTAGCGGCGAGGCACTGGTGGTTCTCTGGAGCCTGTCTGCAGGCTCTGAGCAGAGCTGCACCGGGGTGACGTGTGTGACGGACTGCGGGAGGTGGGAGGTCCCCCCGGGTCACGGGGGGCAGCAGCCAGGTCCTGGTGTTGGAGGCTGCTGCTGGGCTGGGAGATGTGCTCAATGTGTGCCAGCTCCAGACGAGTCACCTCCGGGGGCCTGGCTGCGGGCTTGGGTTTGAGTTGAGATGGGACGCGTGAACTACTCCTCCCAACAGCTCCTCTCCATCCGCGCTGGAGGCCGAGTGCCCTTCCTGCCCCTGTGCTGGGCTCTTGGGAAGGAAGAGGATAAAATCCTCCCCACACAGTCCTGAACCTTGCACTGAACCCTCCTCTGCCTCCAGCGGTCGGTGTAAGCTCTGCTCTTGCCTCACTGGCTCGTGCCTGTGTCTCGGGAGCTGCCAGGATGGCCCCAGAAGGATGGGGACAGCTGAGACTTAATTAGGAGCTGTTGGTTTAATTAGTAGTGTCACCGTATTAGTATTATTAGTATTATTAAGTGGTGTCACAGTATTCGTGCATGAGGGCTGGGCACTGAGGGAGTAGCAGATCTTGGGAGCTTCCAGCCTTCCTGCTTAGCAGACATGAGCTCTTTGTGCCTGAGGTGGTGCTGGTGTGTTTCTGTGTAAAGGCCGTCAGTACGAAGGCCTCATCCTGCCCCTCTGTGGGGTTTTGGCTTCCTCAGCATGCACTTCTCGTGGAGCTTTTCTAGGAATCCCCCAGTCTCTACAATCTGTTGAGAGTAACTCCCTCTGTCTGTGGGCTTTCCCTTTTCCCAGCACCATCCGGTCCTGCTTTGCTGGCTCTGTGTGCAACCCCAGACACATCATCTCCATCACATCGAGGGCAGGGACTTCCCCGGGCCAGGAGATCTCTGGCTGCACCAAGAGTCACCATCTCCAGACCCAGGTTTCACTCCAGGGTGGAGCTGCGGTGCTGTGTGCTGAGATGGCTCCTGCTGCTGTTGTGTCAGCCCATCGCTCTGTGAAGGACAGGGCCCCGGGACCATGCACTGGGCACTGGCTGAGGCTCTGGGCAATGTCACCCCTTCTCCTGGGGCTGTTTCTGGCCCCTGGGACATGCAGGGCCGGGGCAGGGAAATGCATCCTGTTCCCAGCTCACCGAGTGCTGAGCCCCTGCAGCTCTGAGCATGCAGACAGCAGCTTGAGGCAATCTAGTTACATTGTGGTGATCCTGCCTGCCCTGGCTCTGATGGACAGGGATGAGGAAGGGGGGCTCTGGCTTCCTGGGGCTGGTTTCTATGGAAGTAAGTCTTAGATGCACATTCACTTGTCTTCCCCAGCACTTTCTCCCTCTCTGCTCCCTCGTTATCTGCTTCAGGTGAGCACAAGTTTTCCGAAGCACCTTTCAAGTCCGCAGGTACCTCTGAGCCCATTGGGAATGCACGTCCTGGTCCTGCGGGAGGTCACGGCCCAGGCAAAGGGTGGCTTTGGGCCATCCCCTTTGTCGCATGCTTGCGGAGCTGGAGCCTCTGTCCAACAGACACGGCTGAGGCCATATACGAGTGGGCTTCAGCTTGTGAAACCCCAGGGCTGGCTGCAAGTGCTGGTCCTGTGCTCAGCACCAGCTCTTTGGCTGTCTTTTCAGTGGAAGGGGAGTCATGGGATGCTTTGGGTTGGAAAGGACCTTAAGGTCATCCAGTTCCAGCCCCCTGCCGTGGGCGGGACACCTCACACTAGAACGACACGTTGGTCCGTTTGTCCTGTGTAAACTGCTGCTCAATGCAACAACCACCACCCTCGACTGCTGCTTCCCCTCCCCACCCCAGAACCCCCGAACTAACGAGGCTGGTGGTGTCTCCTTCCCTCTTTCGCTGCCTGTTGCCTGTTCCTGCTGCAGTGGGTGTGTGACATAGATGGGACTTGAAGCTGGATGGGGCTGGCCCTGCTGCCCCATTCACTGTGCTGGTGAGACTCTGCTGGCTCAGCACATGGCTGGATTTTGGAAGCAGGGATATGCGCATCCAGCAGCTGCTTTCCTCTTGCCCAAGCTGCAATACCAGCTCTCCCGAGGAGGGCATCTCCCTGGGTCACCAGCAACAGTAACGTGAGGTCTAAGACTGCTGTTCTCAAATCACCTTGGAAGGTGGCAGACATGCCCAGCTCCTGGCATCTCTATTTTTACTTCGTGCAGAGATGGATGTCTCCACTGTCTCCTTTTATTTCCAACATATGGCACGTAGTACGTTGCTAAGGATGTATCTGGCTGGATGTGGAGCTGCCCACTTCCCAGATCCCTGGGGGACTGCAGGGGAGAAGGCTCTTGTCTTCTGCAGGGCTTCATAATTCATTTCTTCTCTGCTCACTGATCTTTGGTTCCTCCCTCCACTTCCCTTCTCTGTATTTATTCAGAGCAGCCTGGGTACACAGGGCGCAGGAGCCTGGTAACCTGGGCACTGGTCGCACTGGATTCCAGTGGCATTTATGGGTTTCTGTTAACTGGAACCAGCCTGTTCTGATGTAGAAACTTCTCATTTGCTTTGTCTGCAGCTTGGCACTGAGGTTCCTCAGGAAGGCTCAGGCTGTGCATTTTGCTTCCTGACAGTGGTGCTGAGAAGCTTTGCCCCTCAGGTGGCTCCAGTTGCAGCTCTGGTGGTGCTGGTTTCCCAGAGCTGTCCCACTGACCCTGGTTTTAGCTTGCAGCTGCCCCAGCTCCACATTCCTGAGCTGTGGCCATCAGCTGCCCCCATCCCTCCTCCTGCCTGTGGGCAGGAGCCCACACGGATTGTTGGGAGAGTCCCCAGTATCTTCCTCTGCCCGTGGGATGCTTCTGCATTTCATGGTGAGGCTGCTCCAAAACCTGGTTAGGGATAAGAGAAATCACAGCATCCCAGCCTGGTTTGTGTTGGAAGGGACCTTAAAGCTCCTCCAGCTCCAACTCCTGCCACAGGCAGGGACACCTTCCACTAGAGCAGCTTGCTCCAAGCCCCTGTGTCCAACCTGGCCTTCAACACTGCCAGGGATGGGGCAGCCACAGCTTCTCTGGGCACCCTGTGCCAGCGCCTCAGCACCCTCCCAGGGAACAGCTTCTGCCTAAGAGCTCATCTCAGTCTCCCCTCTGGTAGGTTAAAGCCATTCCCTTGTCCTGTCCCTACATCCCTTGTCCAAAGCCCCTCTCCAGGTTTCCTGCACCCCCTTGAGGCACTGGAGCTGCTCTAAGGTCTCCCCTTCAGGAGCCTTCTCTTCTCCAGGCTGCCCCAGCCCAGCTCTCTCAGCCTGGCTCCAGAGCAGAGCTGCTGGTTTGACCTGTTGAACCTGGCACCTCTGAAGATAACCCGGAGGAACAAGAGCCCTGTAGCTGCCAGGCTTTCCTGCTTGCCTTGCTCTGTGGCTGTGGCGATGAAATGTGGGGGCTTTTGGGCTACCCTGGATCTGCTGTCCCCCTGCTTTGCCCACCCTGGGAGGAGCTGGGGATCTGATGGCTCCTCCAGGAGCTGTGGGATGAGCTGTGGGATGATCCCTGTATCCAGCTACAGCCCCTCTCTCAGCTGTGGGGTAACACACATGTTGCCCACCCCATTTCTCCCCCAGTGAGGTACAAGAGGCTTATGTTTCTGAAAGAGATTGGAGAAGATGCTCCATAGCAAATCCTCTGCCACCTGAACTGCTCTGAGGCTTGCCCTATACCTAGTGAATTGGTGTGCCTGGTAACGCTACACTGGCAGCGCTGGAGAGTGTAAAGGGGAGGGTTTCTCCATTAGTGTGAAATTGCCTTCAAGCTTTTCAGCTTGAGATGCTGCTGTCTGGCTCTTTGATTGTCCTCATGCATCTGGAATGGCAGTCCCAGGGCCTGTGATGGTCAGGAATGTCACTGGAGAGGGCTGCAGGACTGGGACCCCGAAGAGCCCCAGACCTCTCCTCCCTCCACGACCTGTCTGTCTTCCATAGGCACAGGCTGGCTGCGACCACACCAGTTTGGGATGCTGGTAGTTGAGAAGCTCTGGAGCTGACAGCTCCTGTGCCTGTGATGGACAACTCCTTAGCTACATGCAGTGAGACCCTGAGGCACAGTTAAGTTCAGCCCTGATGCTGGTTACAGGGGTTCCACCATCGCAGCAGGGACCACCAGGCAAAGGTTGGTTCTGCACGTCCCACTGCAAACCCGCCTTTGCTTGCCGAGTCTGTCTGCTGCGGGAAGGGAGATGGTCTATAACATGTATGTGCCTGAACATTCCTCCCACCTGCCTCCCAGGAGCAGGAATGCCTCAGCACCGCAATGCAGCAAGCTCAAATTCAAGACCATCATCCCTGTATCTGGGCGTTGCAACAGATGGTGGTGATCTATAAACTCCTGTGGTGAAGGGAGCCTGAGGGGGAGCCTGTTGCTCCTGAAGGATGTGAATGTTCTGTGGATGTTCTCCAGTTCTTGGTTGGGTTTTTCTTGCTCTCATCTCCTGTGTGAAAACGTGGGAGTGGAGCAGTTGAGTCTGGGCTTGATTTGACTTAAGCCATCCAAGTTCTGGGCTAACTTGAAGTGGGACAGGCTTGTTGTGAATCCAGTGATGCGGCAGCGTGTCTGAGGTGGAAACATGTGATCTGGTACCAGTGTGTGGGTACCATTCCCTGCTCCTTCTGATGCTGAAGGCCCTGTGTGGGTTTGGCTCTGCCATCTTGCAAAAGTGAGGGTTGGATGTCCCAGACCTGCAGGGGGGTTTGGGGTGATGGTTTGCTTCAAGAGGGGACCGGTGTCTGCTCAGACCACGTGTGTGTGGACAGCTCCGGTTGGAGGCCACGTTCCCCTGGAAGTGCCTTGGAAGTGGCAGTGCACATCCCAGACACACACAGGTGAGCTGTGCCAGCGTTGCTGCTCCGTTGCTGTGTGTCAATGAGAGTTGGCTTCTGGAGCTGTTTATCCACTGCCCTTGAGTATAAAACAGCACTTTGACTGCAACAGGCTCTGGTGTTCAAAGTCATGATCAGGCTGGGAAGGTATAGTAGGAGATCTGATGGGGGGAGACTGTTCTTCATTGTGGGATGAGAGACTTCAAGCCCTGAGGAGCCCGTTTCACCTGAATGCATGCAGCAAAGCACCAGTAGGGCACTGGCATGAGAACTATCCATTCCCCTGCAGAGAGGCCTGGGTTTGGGTTTCTTTCCACCCTGTCCTGAGTCAGTGTGGGGAAGAAGGTCACAGCAGCCAGGCAGGAGCTCTAGAGAGCTGTTGAGGTGGTTGTGTGCAGCATCACACAGCCCTTGGTGTTTGGGGGGGCGCATGGCTGAGGAGGCGTGGGGAAGGGGAGAGCTCTGAAGCCAACATGAATTGGCCTCCTGCCTCCCAGGGGGATGCTTCCTGTGAGACACGGCTTGGATACAGGGGAGCAGATGGGTGAAATGGGAGCAGAGTCTGTCTGGTGGTTCCTGCCAGCAGAAGCAGTCACACAGCAAATCCAGTGAGGGAGTTCTGGGGGATCCATCAAAGCTGCTGCAGAACCTGGTGACAATCAGGACAGGAGATGTTCAGCTGGGACAAAGCTGAAGGCCCGGTTTGTGCTGTGATGGGTCTGTCTGCATCCTCCCTGCGTGGGGGCAGTGCTGCACATCATCTGCTGTGAAACAAGGCCAGTCCATCACGTTTGTGTCTGTGGTCCAGCATCGACATCAGAGCTTGATTTCAACCTGCTGTGAACTGGCCAAAACTAACTGAAAGTGTACTGTGGGTACCTCTTCTGAAAGCCATTCTGCAGGGTGGGCTCTGGGGTGGCTTTCCCAAGGCAAGGCACAAACATAGCTCAGATTTACCTTCCTTGCTTTGGGACCATCAGATGGCATCTCAGGTGCTTCTTGACCTTGCTGTGTGGCTTTGCTGTGAGTCCTGAGTCTCTAACAGGAGGAAGAAGCCACTCAAAGTGGCCACAAAAGTCTTTGCTGTCAGCCTGAGTGCTGAGGCTGACATTCATGTTGCTTCATCTGGGAGCAAACTGGAGAGAGGGTTATCTCTTGGAGAGATGGAATCACTGCTGCCAAGGGTTTCACAGTGCAAGGAGGCCAGGACTTGAGGTGATAACATCTGGGAATAGCACTGGAGTAGCAGGGAGCATGCAGTAGTGTTCAGAGTAAGGGGAAAAGATGCTTCTGAAATGAAATGAAAACATGACCCAATTCCTTTGCTCTGTTTTTGCACCTTGTGTGTGTTTCATGAGGCCGTGTTCCTGCACAAGTACCTGAAGCAAGTCTGAACCTGAGGTGTTGCTTTTTCCCAGAGCTCACATGTGTGCTTTCTTTCCACAGCCATCAAGGTGAGCTGCGTTGGATCCTGTGGGGTATCTAACAAGATCAATGACACAGCATGGACTGTGGAGGAGCAGTACTTTAACAGCACGCTGTCTCTGGCAGACAAAGGTAAGGTCCACAAAGATGTGGTGGAGATCTGTGATTCTGAGATGCTCAACAGGAATGAGTTGCCAAGATTTCAGCATCTTCTCAATGTGCAGTACCCCTTCACAGGCTGCCTTGGGCTGTGCACAGAGGATGGGAGCCAACATTAGAGATTAGAATAGCTTAGAAGGAGCTGTGCAGAGAAGCATCCTGAGTACCTGCAGAACTTGGCAGCCACCCCACAAACACTGCTCGCGTGCTCTGGCCCTGCTCTGCCTGAAACAGAGCTGCCAGCAGCGACTTCTCCGCTGTTTCAAGGCCTTGCGGGCTCACTCTGCTCTGCTTTCTGTGTGTGTTGGCTGTGGTGGTCACAAAACACTGACCAAAGCTGGTCAGCAGAACCCACTTGCAGGCCAGGAGTATTTGCACTGAGAGGGATGTGGAGCTCTTGCTTGTCCTCCAAGAGGCATGGCAGGAACAGCCTAGGACAAGTTACCCCCATGAGGCGAGATGCCCAGAGATAGCAGTGGGGTTGTGTTACCCTGTGGGGTAAAGTGACACCAGCAGCCTCCGGGGACTCTGGGCTGGAATGAATGCTGTCTTTCTGCTGATAAATAGGTCAGCTCACCACAAATAATTCATGCTGTGCTCTGGCTCCTGTTGCAATCAAGACGGGCCAGTGTTCACCTGCCAAAGGCAGTGGCTGCAGCAGTAACTGAAACATGGCAAAAGCCGAGGGTGGCAGGAGCTCAGCCCTCCAGTGCCGTTTTATCTCATAACGGGAAGTGGGTAAACCTGAAGTGGCAGTTCCTGCTAGCTCAGCAGTTGTCCAAACAGAGCTTTAGCATTGAGGGGAGACTGTCCTCATCCTCGCAGCAACTGGCAGGAGCACTGCTTGCTCCCAGGCCTGGAGAAGGGAGACAGCCCTGTGCCTGGCTCATAGCCCAGGGGCTGCAGCTGGAGGTGAACTGCCAGGGAGGGCAATGAGAAATGTTCCTGCCTAGGTTCGGATGTGGTGCTGAGCACAGACAGAGAGCTCAGCTGTGAATGTCAGGGTAGCAAAATCCCAGGGGCTATAAGGTGCTGCAGGCCACTGAGCTGAGGTGGGAGCTGGAGGCTGCGAATGATTGTGTGTTCTGGAGAGGTTTAAACCTGCAACCGCAGTGGAAAATCCACCTCCCAGCTTTTGTTTGTAATATTTAAAGGTCCAAGGGAGAGCTGTGATGCTGTGCTTGGTTCTGTGCTGGTAAAGCTGAGCAGTGGCAAAAGCCAAGCAGGGGTAGGAGTGGGAAGGGGGGGTACGCTGTTGGTTGATTGTGCAGCCCCTGGGAGAGTTTGATAGTCAGGTCTTGTGAAGGGGCCCTTGGGAGCTCTCCCCTTGACAACTAGGGCCAGTGTGGAAGGATGCAAGGAAAATACATTAACAGCTACACCCTTTCATGCTCTGAAGTGTCCGCTTTGAAGGCCTCAATTCCAAAGACAGCCAAAAGCTGGTATTCCCAGCTGGTATTCCAGTTCATGGACAGCCCTAGTCTTTTAGCTTCTAATTTCTGGCCTGAGGCTCTGTGTATCGCCCGGTGCAGTGCTGCTATCTGTGACTGCCAGCGTTACAGACTCTGCCAGCCTGAGACTTGAATGGGTGCCCGGGGCAGGGCTGGGTGCTGTGCTGGAGCTGCCAGCTCCGTGCCAGGGGTGTGATGGGACAGACCGGGCTGGCTGAGGGCTTCCAGAGCTACCGCAGCTCCAGGCCAGTGAGGGGAGAAGTGGTAGTGGAGGCCTTGTAAGGACATGTAAGGGACAAGGGGAATGGCTTTAACCTGCCAGAGGGGAGGCTGAGGTGAGCTCTTAGGCAGAAGCTGTTCCCTGTGAGGGTGCTGAGGCGCTGGCACAGGGTGCCCAGAGAAGCTGTGGCTGCCCCATCCCTGGCAGTGTTCAAGGCCAGGTTGGACACAGGGGCTTGGAGCAAGCTGCTCTAGTGGAAGGTGTCCCTGCCCGTGGCACGGGTTGGGACTGGATGAGCTTTAAGGTCTAACCTAAGTCATTCTATTATTCTAAGACATTATATGACTTACCAGAGATGTAATAAATTGAAGGGAAGATGTGTCCTTTAGGACTGTAGAGTCCTGTGCTCGAAAGCTGAGGTGTGTTGTACTGTGGTTACTGCCTGGTGTTGCAAAGCTACAGTGCAATTATGGGGAAAAGCCTGGTCCCAGCTACCAGCAATCAATCCAGGGCATTGTACCAGGTACCTGGTCACTGACCTGTGTGTGCTCTTCTGCTTTCTGTGTCAAAGTGGACACAGCCACTGGGACCTGCCAGCCTCTGGCTCCCAGCTGCAGGGATGTGCATGTCTCTGCATGGGATTGTAGCCAAGGGCAGTGCTTGTGGGGCCGGAGTTACTGTCCTGGACTTGCAGTTCTTGTCCTATGTCTGTCTTCAGGCAGGATGGCTGGTCCCAGCGATGACACAGCAGAGTGAGTAGTGGGATGTACGTGGTAGGGGACAGCGTGGACCTGCCTTTGTACCCATGTCCTCCAGCAGAGATGGGTTTGAGGCTGTCCCTTGCAGTTACACTGGGCTGTGTGGAGTGGAAACGAGAGCCCTGGGGCTGGCACTGGCCCAGCCTGTAGCATGGGCTGCGAGATAACTGCTCTCACAGCTTGGCCTGACACTGATGCATGTCTGGGCTGGTGGAGCCGCAGGAAGCCAGGCTGCTTCTCCGTGTCTGTGCCTCCACACGTGCCTGGCTCTGCCTGCCTGCCTGCTCCAAGGGGGCTGCTGGCAGCGTGGTGCCTGGCTCAGCACAGCAACAGCAGGGCAGGGCTTTGCTATGGAACTCATGCAATAGCCTGGTGCAGGCAGAGCCTCAGCGCTGACTCAGCCACGGCGTTTTTAGGCTCCCCTGGAATAGCTCTCAGCTGCTCTGGCCTTTCCTGACCAGTGGGAAGCAGCTCCAGACAGATGGACCCTCCCTTGGTGCCTGCTCTGCTCAAAGCTGTCCCATTCCCTGTGGCTCCAGCCAAGAGCATTCCACAGGGACGAGCTGCGCCAGTGTCTGCCAGAGAAACTGTTTGAGGGGAGCTGCCTCTGGGGACCTGCACCCTGTGCTCGTGGGTGCTCCCTGGGTGCCTCCCTGCAGCTCTGACACACAGCGGGGAGGGGAAACTGAGGAAGGAAACACTCCTGGCTCTTGGGGCGCAGGGTGTTGAGCTCGCTGATGGGTGACGGCCGGAGCCCAGGTGAGTTAATGGAGTCAGAAGCATTTCTGAGCATAGAACATGGGGCCAGCCCATGACTCTCTCCCTGGCCAGCATCTGACAGCCACCAGTGAAAAGCAGTGCCACAGGAAGAGATTACAGTGGACAAGTGCTGTGGTGACATATGGGACAGTGCTGTCACACGCATAAAACCATGCCAAACCCCCTGGGGTGAATATGTGCCTGTTCCTCAGGTGAGGGATGGCTGTGCCAACCCTTCCTCCTCGCACCTTGAAGGGCAGAAGGGAGGGCAGGACCACGGGAGGCCCCATGTGTTAGGTGGAGGAGCTGCCATTCTGCAGTGCTGTGAGAGCATCTTATCCATAAAGGGGGATACAATCCCAGCCTGGTTTGTGTTGGAAGGGACCTCAAAGCTCCTCCAGTTCCAGCCCCTGCCACGGGCAGGGACACCTTCCACTAGAGCAGCTTGCTCCAAGCCCCTGTGTCCAACCTGGCCTTGAGCACTGCCAGGGATGGGGCAGCCACAGCTTCTCTGGGCACCCTGTGCCAGCGCCTCAGCACCCTCACAGGGAACAGCTTCTGCCCAATGTCACCTCCCAGCAGCACAAATGGAAAATGAATGGAGGAAGGGGAGAAATTTGCTTCTCCCTCAGAGGACTCTGCAGTTCCTGGTTCCCCCAGTTCTGGTTCCCCCTTCCAGCAATGCTGTTACCTCTGGTTTTGAGCCTGTGTCCACGAGCTGCAGGGGGGAGCTGGCAGCAGGGCTGTGCCCTGGGGTGCAGGGGGCTGCCAGGCTCCCTGTGGCACCATTCCCAGCCCTCTTGCAGAGGCCTCATCCAGCCTGATAGCATCACCTTGTGTCAGGGGAGGTCCCTGGTCTCCTCAGGGTCGTGCAGCCAACACATCTCTGGCTTGCCCTGGCACGTGGCTCATGGATGTGGAGGAGTACAGGAGGCAGGCTCAGCCTGGAAAACAGCCTTCCTCGCTCCTTCCCTTCCCACATCCTGAGCAGTGACTGAAAATCAGTGATCTGTGCTTTTGAGGACATGAGAGGGGAAGTGAAGAGGGGGTTTGCAGAGCTATGGAGGCTTGGATTGCTCTTTAAGCAGCTAGGAATGACTGTGTACTTCACCCACATGCCTCTGCACTGAAATAAGTGAGGGGGCACCTCATCCTCTGTGGCATCAGCTGTTGCTGTATTACACACTGGTTTGGGGTATTTTAGGGGTATACTCTGTATGAGTAAGGAGGCAGGCCCTGAAATAACCCAGATGCCTGGTTTGCCACATAACGCACTTATTTCAGGCGCTGGTTTCATCCTTAATTTCCCTTCTCATCCCCCACCTTGGAGCAGCATCTGTGGTGCGGAGGACTCAGCCTTGCTCTGAGCATCTGCGGGTTGGTGGTTGGTGGTTTTGCTGCTGAGAACCCTGCTCATGTCCCTGCTTGTCCCTGCTTGAGCAGAGCAGTGTCTATGCCCCGGGAAAGCCCCTGGCTGGGGCTGAGCAGGAGCTGGAGGCAGCAGGGAGCTCACACTGCTCATGGGTGGCTCTCAGGAGAGGCTGAAGTGTGATTTGCTTCTCCCGCTTGACAGCCGGGGAGCTGGAACAGTGCAGACTCCTGGAGCTCAGCAAGGGCAAGTGCAAGGCGCTGCTCCTGGGCTGGGGCAGTCCCCAGCACAGACACGGGCTGGGGGAGACTGGATGGAGCAGCCCTGAGAAGGACTTGGGGGTGGTGGGTGATGAAAAGCACAGCGTGAGGCAGCAGTGTGTGCTTGCACCTGAGAAGGATGTGGAGCTGTTGGAGCGGGTCCAGAGGAGGCCACAGAGCTGCTGTGAGGGCTGGAACAGCTCTGCTCTGGAGCCAGGCTGAGAGAGCTGGGCTGGGGCAGCCTGGAGAAGAGAAGGCTCCTGAAGGGGAGACCTTAGAGCAGCTCCAGTGCCTAAAGGGGCTGCAGGAAACCTGGAGAGGGGCTTTGGACAAGGGATGGAGGGACAGGACAGGGGAATGGCTTTAACCTGGCAGAGGGGAGACTGAGATGAGCTCTTAGGCAGAAGCTGTTCCCTGTGAGGGTGCTGAGGCGCTGGCACAGGGTGCCCAGAGAAGCTGTGGCTGCCCCATCCCTGGCAGTGTTCAAGGCCAGGTTGGACACAGGGGCTTGGAGCAAGCTGCTCTAGTGGAAGGTGTCCCTTCCCAGGGGTTGGAGCTGGAGGAGCTTTAAGGTCCCTTCCAGCACAAACCAGTCTCAGTCCCTGACTTTGTTCCTGGTGCTGGTTTCTCTTGGGTTCCCCTTTTATAAAGAAATGCAGTAGGGGTTGGGGGAACCGTGCGCGTATGGGGGGTGTTGGTTTCCGTAGGTGCCAGCAGTGCAGGAGTACAGTACACCAGTTGCAGTGAGTACAGAATAGCACCACTTGTGCCCACAGTGCTGCTCTCTGACAGAGCTGCCTCTTTTGATCCGATATAATGGAGTAATTCAGCTCAGTGGGGCCTCTCTCCTGCTCCTCTCCCCTCCCCTACTGCAGCTACAGCCTTATTCAGGCAGAAAGGAGCAGGTCCCCCATGTGCTGGTACCCGCACGGGCTGCTCTCCTTGTACACCCTGTATCCCTGCACACACAGCTCCTGCCTGTGGATGGGTGGTGCATGAAAAGGTTCTTATTCCCTTTAAATCCTGCTTGTACCTGAGCTGACCCGTGCAGGGAGCTGGCTGCAGTTTCCAGCTGACCTGACTGCTGGCAGCTTGTTCCTCAGAAGGCGCTGCAGGGAATTCCTGGCTGCTCCACTCACACATTTCCTGCACAAAGAGCTAAAGAGGGGCAGATGTGCATCACCTCCTCCCTGGGGCGGTCCTCTGCCAGCCTGGCACAACCCCTTCACAGCCAAGAGCTGGCACAGGGTGAGGATCCTGGCCTGCAACTGAACTGCGAAAGCTCAGTGACCATGGAGCAGGCACTGGGAGACTCTGCTCTGTTGTTCTGTGCTCAGGGATCACTGGAGGTGACAGCAGGGATGCTCCTGCCCAGCCCGTGGTGAGTGCTGGAGGGTGCCCATGGACACTGCTGAGCTGTTAAGGATGTGCTGGTGCCAGCTCCTGGCCACAGCAGCAGTAACTGCAGGTTCAGCCCAGGAAAACCATGTGGAAGGAGCTGCAGTTGCTTTGGGTCGCAGCAGCTTCCTCAGCACTTCCCGGTTTCTTGCCTGAATAGATCAGTGTTAATCCTGGGAGGATTTTTGCAGCGTTGCTGTACTGCCAGATCCTGCTAATTCCCTAAAAATGGCCCTGGAAACTGCTGGCACAGGGATTTCTGAGCAGCGGAGCCCCAGTCTCAGCACTGGCCTTTCTGGGCTGTTTTCTTCCTCTCGCTGCACCTCCTGTGTTACAAAGGTTTGTCTCTCCTGCATTGACCATATTGGAGCACTGAAGGCTGTACCTACTGTGTGTTGGTGTGAAGGCAAATCCTGTGTGAGTGAGTAATAGGGACAACAGTATCCTGGGCTGCATGGGGAGCAGTGTGTCAGCAGGTTGGGGGAGGTGGTTCCTCCCCCTCTACTGACCCTGCTGAGGCCACATCTGGAGCACTGTGTCCAGTGCTGGGCTCTCAGTACAAGACAGACAAGGAGCTGCTGGAGAGGGCCCAGTGGAGGCCACAAGGATGATGCTCAGGGGTCTCTGATGGGCCTGGTTAGTCTGGAGAGGAGCAGCCTGAGAGGGGATCCCATCAACGCAGATCAGTGTCTCAAAGGTGGGTGCCAGCAGGATGGTGCCAGACCCTTTCCAGTGGTGCCCAGTGACAGGACGAGGAGCAACGGCCATAAACTAAATCACAACAAGTGTCACCTCAACATGAGCAAGAACTTCTTCACACTGAGGATGGCAGAGCCCTGGCACAGGCTGCCCATGGGGGTTATGGAGCCTCCCTCTCTGGAGCCATTCCAAACCCACAATGGACACGTTCCTGGGTGTCCTGCTCTGCGTGGCCCTGCCATGGCTGGAGATTGCACTGGATAATCCCCAGAGGTCCCTTCCATCACGAATGATGCTGGGATTCTGAGTTGCTGCTTTAAAGAGGAGCTTGGAGCCAGCTGGGGACTGCTCCCTCGCTGCTGGACACCAGCTCTGCTCGGGAGGAGGACAGCTCTTGCTTGAACAGAACTAAGCTGAGCTGAAGACTGAGCCTTTCCCAGCAGGTTTGGCTGTGCTCGCTGGCAGGGCACTCTTCCGGCACCCTCTGAGGCCCCTGTGCCTGCTGCAGAGATGGCACAAGCAAATGTGTGCATGTCCCCTCATTAGCTGCAGCTCGTAATCCTGTGTTAGCCTAATCCACCCGAGGCTGAGCTGGAGTCCTCACGCTGAAGCTGCAATGGCCGGGTGTTGCCTGAAGTGCCCTGGCACAGCCTAAATTCGTGCTTCCCATCTGACATCTCTGATACAGCCTCTTGCAAGCTACAAGAGCTCTGACCTTCTTGCTTTTACATCCAGCATTCTATTTTCTGGGTTGCAAAGTGGATGAGGAGGGCAGGGGGAGCATGGTGCTGCTGTCAGGGCTGCTGTGAGTGATGGTGCTTCCTGTACCTGGGGACCACTGTCCTGTGGCACAGTGTGGGCACAGGGCTGCCTCTTTCTCCACCTCAAAGTGGAAACCACAAACCTGCTGCTGTCCTGCTCTCTGCCTGGACAGGGAGACGAGCGTACCTGAGCTGTGCATCAGTGACACTGGCATCACTCTCAGCACCTTCAGAGGAACTCACCTTCCCCATAGGAGACAGAGGGCTGATTTTAGGCAGCAGGAAGGCTATACTGCTACAGGCAGTGGCAGGGGGACAAGCAGGCACCAGGTACCTTCCCTGTACTGCGTGATTTGGCCAGCACAGTTAATGCATCACTTGCTAAGTAGCCAGAGGGAAAATGCCATATGGCCTGGCCTGCTGTTCCTCTGCTAGAAGACCCAGAAAATATGTGCTCTCCAAAAGCACAGCTTGTGCCTGCTCCAGCATCCGCATGTGCAGCAGCAGGGAGCAGAGCCACTGCCGTCTGCTTGGCAGGTACGGGCCAGGAGGGGTGGAGGTCGGGGCAGGAGCCCTATTACGGGGGCCTGTAGGTACAGGCCAAGGGGAATGGCTTTAACCTGCCAGAGGGGAGACTGAGATGAGCCCTTAGGCAGAAGCTCTTCCCTGTGAGGGTGCTGAGGCGCTGGCACAGGGTGCCCAGAGAAGCTGTGGCTGCCCCATCCCTGGCAGTGCTCAAGGCCAGGTTGGACACAGGGGCTTGCAGCAAGCTGCTCTCGTGGAAGATGTCCCTGCTCGTGGCAGGGGTTGGGGCTGGAGGAGCTTTGAGGTCCCTTCCAACACAAAGCAGGCTGGGATGCTGTGATTTCAGCCACTCCTGGCTCCTGTGCAGGGACACCTTCCAGTCTCCTAGCTGTGGTTATGGAACAAATGATATCCTTCTCTTTGGGGAACGGGGGAGCAGTACAAGGAATATTCATCTCTTTCGCCCTAGCCTGGCCATGGATGAAGCGTGGTGAGGCGGAGGTGTGTGTGGTATCACACACTGTGGTTGCCTGGCCCACGCCTGCTGTGTGCTCAGGCCTCTGGGCTGTCTCTCGCAGCACACCAGGGTGTGAGTTCACAGGGGTGAGTAACAAGGCTCGGCTGAGTCTGTTGTGTTTGTGCATCAGTGATCAAGGCATCTCCCAACCCTCTTCTGGATCCTCTCCAATGCCTTCCCCCTGCTGGCACCAGCCTGGAGGTCCTGGCTGTGTCACAGTGCTGGTCAGCCTTGTGGAGAGCTGACTGTGACTGCCTGTGGCTTCCAGCTCCACAGGGATGGAGGAGCCAGCCTGGGAGGAGGTGTTTGGCAGAGACGTCCCTGTGGTGGCACTGGTTTGAACCTGGCTCACTGGTAAGACTGGCCTGTTTGCTTGGGCCACTAAAGGAGAAAGGTGCAGAACAGCCCTGGGGAGCACAGGCAGGACACAGCAGGTAGGGCTCAGCATCCTTGTGTGTGTGGTTGGTTCCTCCTGAGCCCCAGGGGGTTGCTGCTCTCATGCCAGGGCAGAGGCTGCCAGAGGACCTTGTCCAGCCTCAGCTGCAACTTCTCTTGCTCTTGGAGAGATGATGGCTTTGAAGGGCTGGTCCCTTCCTCTGCCTGCGCTTCTCAGAAGGAAGCCTTTCATCACCTGAGCTGTGGTGGAGTATGCTCAACTTGGATTGAACAGTGTAAATAGAGACCTGTGGTCATCTCACCACACAGGGTTACGATGGTGTCATGTTTTCCCTGTGGTTGAGCAGTGGTGCGCTGGTTTGCAGTGAGATGAGCACAGGGAAACCTTTGTGGGTTGCAGCAGAGCTCTCTGTGGGGAGAGGATGGCACATCCAGCCCTGGGTGGGCTCAGGGGCATGGTCAGCCTGAGCTGTGCCTGGAAACCCCATAAACCCTGGGGAAAACCCCTGGATTTCTGTCCCTCCACTGCACACGAGGGTGACCACAAGTGCTGCAGGATGGTGCTGCACCACTGGGTCTGGTGTTTCATACCGGGCTGGGGGGCACTCCCCATCACTGGTGATGTTTTACAGGCTCTGATGGCGGAGCAGAGCACGCCCTGGGCCTGGCATCACCAGGTCAGCTCCTGGGGAGCCAGCAGAGGACTTGGGGTTACCCCTCTGGATCAAGGCATTTCCACACGATCAGGCCTCCTTCATGTCCTCTAGTACCAGTGAACCACCCCGCATCCCGGTGTGGAGGGCAGCAGCTGAGCTGTGAAAGGGAGAGTCTGTTTGCTTCCACACTAGATTCCCCCACTGGATTTGGGGACATCTCCAAGGTCGCTCTCTGCTGTGCTCTCTAGGACTGCTCCTCCACACTGTTGGCTGTTGCTGCTGCTCCTGCTGCCTGCGTCTGTTTGTTTTCCAGCCTGTCTGGGGCAGCAGCTCCTTTCCCTGCAGGAATGTTTAGGGAGGATGTTTCCAGAGGCTGTGTGGGGGCCGCAGGTCGCTGCTGGCTCGGCTCCTATCGGAGGAAAGGCTGCAGCAGGTATGGCCCCGCAGCGGCGCTCTGCTAATGCAGCTGCCTCTGCTGCCTAATGACTTTCCCAAGGTATTTTTAGCTGCACGTAAACTTCAGGAAAAGCTTTTTTGCAGCCACGCACACTGTGGCCTTTGTTCAGGTTTCTGGGAATGGGGAGGTAATGGCTCAGAGCGGCTGCAGTGGCTGGCACAGCCCATTCCCCTCACAGCGTGGTTGCTCACAAATGGCTCAGCAGCGTTCCAGCCTGGTCCATGGGGCTGTAGGGACCCCTCGAGTGATGCTGACCTGCTCTCACCCATGCAGCCTCTGGCTTGGTTTGGCACAGTTGTTGGTTCAGGAGCAGCTTGGAAAGGAGCTTTCACAAAGGCTGCTCTTCCTGGGCATGCTGAGGTGTCCATCAAAGGAAACCATCTCGCCTCTGCCCGCTGCGAGCCACTGTCTGTTGCAAAGTCAACTTGCATGTGCAATTGGTACATTCAATGTCCTGTTCTGTCGCAGGGAGTTGGAACTTAAGGTCCTTTCCAACCCAAACCATTCAGGGATAAACAGCTCTGGCGCTGAACTCCAGCACTGCTTTCTGCTTCCACACCAGTGGCTTCTGGAGGCTGCTGAGGGTGTCCCCAGCCAGACACAGGGCTGAGCAGGCTGCTGCCCATGATAGCCCCTTCACCAGTGAGCTCCCAAACAGCTTCTGTGCTTGCAGTAAGGGCAAGAAGTGCAGGGGCTCAGCTGGGAGTTATCACAGAGTCATAGAATCAGCCAGGTTGGAAAAGACCTTTAAGATCATCAAGTCCAACCTGTTTGCCAGCTGTCTAGCAAACGAACCCCCATGCAGTGGTATCTGTACCGGTGTGTAGGATCTGGGCACTTGGTCCAGCCTGCTGCAGAATTCCCCGTATGTGGAGGATCTTAAGGCATGAAGATGCTTCTCTGCCTTTGGGATAAGGAGATTGCGAGCTGGAAGGAGCAGGTCTCAAGACAAGAGCTATTGCTTATTGCCTGCAGCATCTCTTTGCTCAATGGAGTGAAGAACAGAGCACGCTGCATTCCCCTGGCTCAGCACAGGGCTGAAGTCTGGGCCCTGATGGCCGTGGGCCGAGTGCCATTGCTCCCTGCACCCTCGGTCTATGTGAGCTGTGAGAGGGGACAGCTTCAGTCTGGAGTAGCTGCTCCTGGAACTCCTCAGTGGCTGTGAAGAGCAGGAATGGGCTTTTCCAGCCTCGTGGGCAGCTTGTTGCAGGCAGGAGCTGCAGGAGGGGTTTGCAGGCTGCAGACAGCGTCAGAGCAGGTCTGGGCATGGTCTCGGGGTGCTCAGGCATGGTCTGAGCTATCAGGGTGCTCTGTGCTGTCCTGTGGGCAGTTTTCATTGGGTGACTTAGTCAGAGGCTGGGTTACCTGTGTGGAAACTGCATCAGTGCCGCCGAGTCACACAATGGCTCCGACAGCCAGACTGCATCCAACAGGCTGAGAGAGCT
This sequence comes from Ara ararauna, assembly GCA_028858755.1. Lineage (NCBI taxonomy): Eukaryota > Metazoa > Chordata > Aves > Psittaciformes > Psittacidae > Ara > Ara ararauna. The sequence goes on from CM054384.1 coordinate 15,824,443, forward strand.
GGGCTGGGGCAGCCTGGAGAAGAGAAGGCTCCTGAAGGGGAGACCTTAGAGCAGCTCCAGTGCCTAAAGGGGCTGCAGGAAACCTGGAGAGGGGCTTTGGCCAAGGGATGGAGGGACAGGACAGGAGAATGGCTTTAACCTGCCAGAGGGGAGACTGAGATGAGCTCTTAGGCAGAAGCTGTTCCCTGTGAGGGTGCTGAGGCGCTGGCACAGGGTGCCCAGAGAAGCTGTGGCTGCCCCATCCCTGGCAGTGTTGAAGGCCAGGTTGGACACAGGGGCTTGGAGCAAGCTGCTCTAGTGGAAGGTGTCCCTGCCCATGGCAGGGGTTGGAACTGGAGGAGCTTTAAGGTCCCTTCCAGCACAAACCATTTTGTAATCCTTCATGAGTGATGCTGGCCACATGTGTTGTGGGCAGAGTGCATTGAGAGTGCCCTGCTCGCTGCAGCTGGGAGCGACCTTGGGAACCCCTGGGTTTCTGTAGGGGGTTATGAATGCCAAGTGCCCACAGGTTCACTTCCAGCTGGTTTTCTGTTGGCGCACATGAGCTGGGCAGGAGCTCAACCAAAATGACTTCTCGGATCGTGCCTCCTGCAGTGTAGAAGGGGGAATTCCACTTCGTGGAGTCTGGACTTATCCTCAGGGTCCTGGGAAGGCTGTGGGGTTTCCTGCTCATAGCAGGAGGCTTGAAATCACTGTCTGTGTGTTCACCTGCTGGTCAGAGAGCTGGAAAGCCTCCAGGTCTCAATGGGAACTCAGTGGCCACTGCCCTCGGGGACTCCCATGTCCCTTCTGCAGTGCAATAACCGCACTTGCTCCCTCTCCCTCCCAGACGGAGCGGGTCCCCTCCCTGCAGTGCAGAAGCTGCACAGGAAGTTGATGTACTCCAGTGTGTCAGTCCGCTTCCCGAAAGTAAGCGCAATGTTGAATGGTGCCCAATAAAAGGCAGGTGCCCTTGAGTCACCTTAGCCAGGCTTTATCCCGTCCCCAACACGCGAAGGCACCTCGGCTGCTGCCGTTAACGGAGCGAGGCTTCCCCGGAGGGAAGGCAGGAGGTCCCCAGCCCCTGCCTGCCCCAGCCCTGCAGGCAGGGTGGCAGCTGTGGCTCTGTATCTCCACCTGGTGGCAAGCGCGGGCGTTGCAGTGTAGGCTCCATAATCCGGGTTTATCTGGGGGCCGGGGCGGGGATGGAGTGAGCAATCTGCCCCTGCCCTGGAGGACAAAGCACATGAACGCGCATCGGTTCTCTCCTGTGTTGCCTGTGCAGCGGTACACGAGGGGATGTCTGTCATATCATAGAATCAACTGGGTTGGAAAGCCCTTTAAGCTTACCCAGTCCAACCGTTCCCCAGCACTGCCAAGGCCATCACTAACCCATGGCACTGAGAACCTCGTCTGCACGGTGTGTGAACACTTGCAGGGATGGTGACTGCAGCCCTGCCCTGAAGCTTGTAGTTTACTCTGCCTGCCCTTGCTCTGCAGACAGGGTGCTCACTGACTGGGGTGGCCCTGAGGGATGGCTGAGAGAGCCAGGGGCAGAGCTGCAGTTCTTCATAACGTGAAGGACGGACCGAGTCAAACACCACCTCCCCTGGGTCGCAGTGTCAATGGGACGGCTTTACCTTTCTTTTTCTCCCACCTTCCCATGTCACTTTATCCCCTGACAACAGGACTTGCTGTCAGCTCCAGTGTTGCCGAGGGGCAAGCTGCCTCCTCCACAGGTTTAGAGTCTTGGTTCTTCCAGCAATGGTCTTACAAAGCAGCATAACCCCAGCCTGGTTGGATGGGAAGCCAGGTCTGCTCTCAGCGCTGCCGTTCTTGTCTTTGCACGTCGTTAACAAACGTGGGTGAACTTCAGGGCTTTTCTTACTGAAGGCAACTCTGGAAGGTGCCTGATGTCACCAGATCACAGTTCAGGTCCAGTTCAGCCATCCCACTGCCCGAGGAGGGAATCAGAATCCAGGTGGGAGCGCTGGAGGGTGGATGGGGTTGGGGTGTCTGAGTCTGTAGCTGCTGTTTTAGCCATGTGCTGAGTCTTGGGGGTGCATGATCTGCACTCTCAAAGCTGCTATTGCAGAGCAGGGTATGGTTGAAGAAAACCAGTACTGAGGTTTTGACACTGTGGAAATCTTCTCCTCAGGTCCTTAGATGCAAGGAAGAAGTTCTTTACTGTGAAGGAGTTCTCTACTGTGAGGGTGCTGAGGCGCTGGCACAGGGTGCCCAGAGAAGCTGTGGCTGCCCCATTGCTGGCAGTGTTGAAGGCCAAGTTGGACACAGGGGCTTGGAGCAAGCTGCTCTAGTGGAAGGTGTCCCTGCCCGTGGCAGGGGTTGGAGCTGGAGGAGCTTTAAGGTCCCTTCCAACCCAAACCAGGCTGGGATTCTATGATTCTGCTGGGCTGAGGTATTGCAGGTCCTTTCTTGGGACCAGGGGTGGGTTTAGGTCTGGGAGATGGACCTCTGGTTCCAGGTCCTGAGCACTGTGCAGTCTGCATGGGGCTGGGTGGGTGGCTAAGGCAGCTCAGTGCCCACCAGACCTCCTTTCCACCCTCAGTGCCTGTGCTTTCTTGCCTTCCTCCCAGCTGGCTTTAGCCTGCTTGAGGGTAGATAAGCACACAGCATCCCTTCTCCATGCCCTGTGTCAGCAGTGTGAGCTAATCACGTGCTGTGGTGCTGGGATCCCTTAAACCCTGCCCCAAACTATCTTATTTACAGGGTATCTTAACGTAGAACCAGTTATTGGGAATGGAGACATCTCCCATCCCCAGGAGAGGTGTGTGGCAGCAGAGGCTCATGTTGACTCAATGGATCTAGATTTGTCCCGTGGGCTGCAGGCAGGAGAACAAGCTGTGTGGTGTTCCCTGTCTGGTGGCCTCACTCACCAGAAGATGACACCATTCCATGGGCACAGCCTGTCCCACTGACCTTTTACTCTTGCTTCCCACAGGGGTCCTGACAGCTGGAGAGCACAACTTTCCCTTCCAGTTCCTGCTGCCAGGTATGATGTAGATGAAGGGCTGAAGGCACTTCCATGTGAGCCTTGGCTTGCGCAGCCTCTCGGGGTGCGCTGAGAGGCGTCTTGGCCCAGAGACACTAGCGGGAGCTTGGACAAGCAGGTACCTTCTGTGTAGTGCAAAGCAAGGTCTGAGTGGTGGCTGATGCCTCTCCAAGCGTGACCGTGTGAGCTCTCTGGTGTGCACTGGGGTCCTGGCCTGTGGCTTCGAGAGAGGATCTCTGCTCTGACACCCGTACTTGCAGAGGATCTCTTCTTGCAAGGAGGTTGCATCAAGGTCTCCAAGTGACCTTAAGTGTTCAGCCCCAGTCTTTTGGGGGGCTTTCCCATGGGCTCTGTCTCTCGGGTCCTTGCAGACCTCCTCAGGAGAAGAGGAAAGCTGTTCAGAGGGACTGTACTTCCAGTCCAGAAACACTTGGCCTGACTCAGCCTTATGATCCTTTTCTTTCCCTCTCGACTCCAGCCTCTGCTCCTACATCCTTTGAAGGGCCTTTTGGCAAGGTCCTCCATCAGGTGAAGGCTGTGATAGACACACCTCGCTTCTCCAAGGACTACAAGTGCAGCAAGATTTTCTACATTCTCTGCCCTCTCAACTTGAATGACATCCCTGACATTGAGGTAAGAACAAGGAGCATGGGTGGGACGTGCCGAGGCTTCAGCACTTGTCCTTGTGTCCTATGTGCTGTCTGGAGAGTAATTGTGTGGCTGGACAGCGCCCTGACTGTGCACCAGCAGGACAGGGCCTCCTGATCTGTCCTACCTTGATGTCAGTCCCTGCTCCAAGTGATTTTTGAGTCTTCCACATGTTGTTTTAAAAGGTTGAGGTGAATTTTCAGCCTGCACAGGGAGGTGTTGGCCAATAGCACCAAGTCCTTGTGAAGAACTGGGTTTGGGGAACTTGCTTTGGAGGGAAGAGCAACTAATAGGACAGCAAAACTGGGGAGATGGAGAAGTGAGAGCTGTTGTCTGTGGTAGTGCTGTATTGCTGGTTCTTTGCATCCTTATAGACCAGATATTTCTGCTTGTGTGTTTTCAACCTCTGAGTGTTTCCTTAGGGGCTCTCTGAGTCTCTTGAGCCAACATCTCTGTCTTTCGCTGTCCTGCAGCAGCCCAACACTATGTCAATCACCAAGAAGTTCAACTACAAGCTTGTGAAAAGTGGTAACATCATCCTGACTGCCACCTCGGATCTGAAAGGGTACATCGTGGGCCAGGCCATCCAGCTCCGCACCGACATCGAGAACAAGTCGGGCCGGGACACGGGGGCTGTGGTAGCCAGTCTGCTCCAGGTGAGCATCTGAAGGCTGGTTCTGGGCTTGTGCTGGCACTCCACACCCCGAGGTCTCTGTGAAACTGGGGCAGTTCTCACCCTCACCACTGTGCATCTCTGCTCTGCATGGCTGGGAGGGGACAGTGAGGGGTCCAGGCCTCTGGCTACCTCTGATTCTCCCTGCCTTACTGGGGAAAGAGGTGGTAGAACTTGTCTTGCTCGTACCCATTGAGTCTGTCATGTAATGATGGTATTTCTGCTCTGTAATATGCACGTGAGCTTTGTGCTCCTGCTTGTTTGACAAAGCAGTTGGGTGGTTCTGTGTTCTGACTTAAGTTTGTGGGAGACAGAATCCCAGCCTGGTTTGTGTTGGAAGGGACCTTAAAGCTCACCCAGCTCCAACCCCTGCCATGGGCAGGGACACCTTCCACTAGAGCAGCTTGCTCCAAGCCCCTGTGTCCAACCTGGCCTTGAGCACTGCCAGGGATGGGGCAGCCACAGCTTCTCTGGGCACCCTGTGCCAGCGCCTCAGCACCCTCACAGGGAACAGCTTCTGCCTAAGAGCTCATCTCAATCTCCCCTCTGGCAGGTTAAAGCCATTCCCCTTGTCCTGTCCCTACAGGCCCTTGGCCAAGGCCCCTCTCCAGCTTTCCTGGAGCCCCTTTAGGTACTGGAGCTGCTCTAAGGTCTCCCCTTCAGGAGCCTTCTCTTCTCCAGGCTGCCCCAGCCCAGCTCTCTCAGTCTGTCTTGAGACCATCTTCAGTCTTTCTGCTAGCTGTGTTTTCTCCTCTCTGTACAGAAAGTGGCTTATAAGTCCAAGCGCTGGATTTATGACCTGAGGACCATCGCAGAGGTGGAAGGCTCAGGAGTGAAAGCCTGGAAATGTGCAGAGTGGAGGGAGCAGATCCTCGTTCCAGCGCTGCCCCAGTCCATTCTGCAGGGCTGTAGCCTCATCCATATCGACTACTACATCCAAGTGAGTCCATCAGTGCTCCTGGGAGCTCCAGTGGGCTGGGTTGAGCTCAGCTGCTGAACTCTGTGGGTGATGTGGGTGGCCCTTGCAGCAAGTGAACCTTCCCAGTGCAATGTATGCTGAAGAGGATGCCACTGTTTTTCCTTCTTTTCCAGGTCTCCCTCAAGTCTCCAGAGGTTTCAGTCACGCTCCCCATTTACATTGGTAACATTGCTGTGAACAGGGTGCCCCTGAGCCCCTCCCGGCCCATCCAGCACGTCCCATCTGCAGTGGTACCCAGTGCCCCCCCGGAGGAAGAGGAGGCTGCCAGCGGTTATCACCCCATGGACAATGTCTCCATCCCCACCAAAAGCCATTCCCAGCAGCAGCCATTTAGCTACGCCCCAGGACTGAGCTTCCAGGAGATTCGGGTGGACTCGGAGCAGGCGGGCTCCCCAACCCACCCCACGCTCTGCCTGTCAACGGGGGCCACTGTCCCTTACTATGCCGAGGGGAACGTGGTGCCTGTCCCCACCGCCAGCTCCCTCATTTTACCTCCAGAGTACAGCACGTGGGGCTACCCCTATGGTGAGGATCCAAACAGCCTGGCAGTGTGCTAGCAAACATCTAGCACGAGAGTCTCTGCTAGCTGTGAGCCGGATGGGGATACAGGGATGTCAGCCTGCAGTCATGGCAGAGGGGATCATCGGATCTCTCTGCCTGCTCTAGCCTCTGGAGAGGTGCCCTCTCACAGCTCTAGAAGCTGCTGCCCATTCCCACATCTGTACCCATGCCTGCCCTGGGCTCGTTGTTGTTGTGAGAGGATCTCCCTGTTCTTAACTGAGCTTCCAGCCTCCCACTGAGACAAGAAAACATCTTGGCTTGTGGTGAGGCTGGTGGGAACTGAGCCAGGAAAATGTTGTAATGCAATCTTCTGCCTGAGCTGGAGTGGGCCCGCAGCTGGTCTGAGGCACAAGCTGTGAGGGTGGGAGCTGAGAGACTGCCCAGGCTGGAAAAGCTGGGGGAAATCCCAGTGTGATGGATGCCTGGAGCTGTGCTTCTCCAGGCAGCCGGGCTGGAAGAGGCCGGCGGTGGCTGTTAGCACAGGCCTGCCTGAATAAACCCATCTGTTAGCACTGGGGAATGAGACGTGTCACCTCAGCCCTGGCTTGGGCTGCAGGGAACGTGAGGCACTTGTGATCTGGAGGTAATGGAGGTACGTGAGGATGCTTGTGAAGAAGAGGGAACAGACAGGACCTGGAGGTGCTGATTTTAACCCCTGCAGGCATCGGGACAGGGATGGGGCTGCCTCACTCAAATTCCACCTGTGCACTGCATAGAATCATGGAGTGGTTTGGGTTGGAAGGGACCTTAAAGCTCCTCCAGCTCCAAGCCCTGCCATGGGAAGGGACACCTTCCACTAGAGCAGCTTGCTCCAAGCCCCTGTGTCCAACCTGGCCTTGAGCACTGCCAGGGATGGGGCAGCCACAGCTTCTCTGGGCACCCTGTGCCAGCGCCTCAGCGCCCTCCCAGGGAAGAATTTAACAGCTTTGAAGTTATTGTCAGGAAGTCCCATGGCACGTGTAAGCACACAGGGGTGAAGGGAACCTCCCAAACACCCACCACAACTGCTTTATTCCTTCTTCTCCCTGCAGAGGCACCTCCATCCTACGAGCAGAGCTGCAGCAGTGCCAACTCCAGCATCAGCAACGGCAACTGACCTCCCCTGCTCTGAGTCCTGCTGGTGCTGCCCACCCCAGTGCCACGGTTCAGCTGCCTACTCCAAGGTCTGCTACAGCACGAGGCATCTCTATCTCTCTGGCTGCTTGGTGGGGTAAATGGCACGGCCCAGCCTGGGCTTTTTAAGTCTCTTTCTAGGGAGGGGGGTGGGAAAACCAAAAAGTGCGGCCAGAGCAGCCTGTGTGTGCATAGGAGAGGTCTGGGAAACTCAACTGCTGCTGCACCAAAGGCTGGAAGACTGGTTTAGCCCCAGGGACGGCCTCTGCAGCAGCCTGCGTTTAAAGTACTGTAGTCAACACTAACTGCTTTACTATCAAAGCACCTGCGATGCCTTATCTGAAATGCTCCTGACTTGGCATGTCTCCACTGGAGGTGAAGGCTGGGCTGGGTGGACTTTCCTTTTCTCTTTAGGGGCCATGTGCTCTCCAGAAGTGGTTTTGACGACCCTGTCCTCATAGGGCCTAAGTAGCTGAAACAGGAGGTTTCTTGGAGTGAGGGGGTTCGGGAGGTCAGGGACTCTTCAAGAGCCAAAAGTCCTCCCTGTACCTGTGCTGCGGGGTGAGGGACCTGCAGCCTTTGGTCCTCTCACAGTCTGTGAGGAGGGGAGAGCAGGCTGGGGCACTCACTCCTAACCCAGGAGGCCCTGCGGAGCTGTGGAGGGAGCCCAATGTTACCCTGGGGTGCCCATCACCCAGCCTCTGGCCTTTCTCAGCAAAGGGGGACTCTTTCCTCTGGAAAGCCCTGGAGGAGACAATCCATCCTGGCTCATCACTTGGGATGAGCAGCTCTCGTCAGGCTGCGGCGATGGGACACCCCAGATCCCTGTGTCCCATCTCCCACCCTGCAGGGTGCCTGCTCCGTCCCAGCTGCCTTCAGCAGGCCAGAATTCCATGACGATCAAGTTAGAAAAGTCCTGTTTGATGCTACCTCTGAGTCCCTGCCCGTGGAAGCCCTTTCCTTTCGGATAACCCTCCCTGGAGGCTCAGCCTGGTGTCTCACAGGAGCACCCAGCACAGCCAAGCCAGGGCACGAGGGCGCTTGGCCTGGGCGCTGCTCTCTGGGTGCTGGCTGACCACTTACCTCCTGAGCTAGATGAGGGAGTGGGAACACAAAGCGCTGCACTCCCGGGCCCGGCAGGTCGGGGCTGACGCTGATGGATGGAAACCAACATTTTTCTTCTGTGCTTCTCCCTCCTCACCTCTTTTAAGCTTTTTAGTACCAAGTGCCCAAGCTGAGGAACCCACAACCCTGGGGCACGGCTGGTGCAGAGCTCGGGCCCCTCTGAGCACTGGGCTCACACCGGGCAGTGCGTGACAAAGCTCTGGGGAGCAGCACAGCCTCCCCTCCGCCCTGCACACCCGCTGCAGCTGGGGACAAGCCTGCTTTGCACTCTTCCTTTGCAAACGCTTTTAGTTTGGTTCATTTTAAGTGTTGAACTGCTTTAAGGATAGAGTAGAGAAGGTGTCGTTCTGAGCAGTGCTGGCGCAGCACGCACCGCTGGTGATAGAATGATTGTCATTGTCCCCGAATATATATATATATGAGATGAAGTTTTGTTTTTAATGATTGAATTCAGAAATACAAATTTTAATGCTGTATTTAATAAATTATTCTAAGAGTAACGCTGTGCTTTTTCATCCATTGCTGATGCTTATCCATGTGCCTCTTCATGCCAAACCCAGGGATGCACCGTGCCGGTGTGTGACAAAGTGAAGCACGGTTTTGCTCTGCCCACAGCAGGTGGTGACTTCTGCTGACACCCAGCACAGTGCAGCCTGTACAGTGTTCCAAAGCCATGGTTTGTCCTAGTGGCCCTCTTGGGCACTTCTCTCTGCTGTCCAACAGGAGAGGAGGGCTGGTGCGGAGGGATGGCAGCACAGGCTCTCCCTTCAGGAGGATGGGGATGGAGCAGGCAGGGTCTGGCTGGAGGGGCTGGACACCACCAGCGCCTGCCCTCTCTTAAAGAGCCATTTGGAATCAATGTGTTGAAACTGGAAGAAGGTTCCTCCCCACACGCAGTTTGGTGACTCTATGGCTGAGGTGTGTAGGTGCAGACTAAGTACTGTCACTGCGAGTAGCCAGAGGTGTGAGCTGGGTCTCAGACATGAGGATGCTGCTTCACTCTCTGCTCAATTCATGCTTCTGCACAGCTTTATTAGTCAAGCCTCTCTCCTTTGCCTGCTGGTCTGTGCCTGCCATCAAAAGCATTCTTGATAAGCAGGGGGTCAAAGGCAGGAGCTTGGTTGTGGTGGGGCAGCTCTTCCTCTTCCTCCCAATTACCTGAACCTGTTGTGCCTGGCTCAGCCCGTAGCTCCTGTGGCCTTCCTTGCTGTCAGCAGTTTGTATCCCTCCTTTCCTCAACCCAAACCCCTTGCACACCTCTGGACAAATCCCAGGGAGCTGTCCATGTTTCAGGCCCTGCTGGGTTGGCCTCACATGCTCGTGGCCCAGCTGGGGGCCAGGAGAGGCAGGCTGGGCTGGGGCTGGGTGCCCACTTCCTTGTTCTCCATCCCTGGAGCTGAGCTGCTGATGTCGTGTCCAGCCCATGTTCCTCTGCTGGAAAACTCGGATGCTGTTTGGTTGCTGTGGCCAGAGCCACTGGGGTGCCCTTCTACACCCCCAGCCATATCTGTCCTCCTCATTTAACCTTTGCAGTTGGGGATGCACCGCTCACGGTGGAGACCATGGCAAGGAGAGGCCAGCTGTAGCTCACAGAGCTCCTGTGGCGCCCTGCATCGCTGCAGTGCTCCCTTGTTGCTGAGCTTGCTGTCCCAAATCACATCTACTACAACCCGGTCCTTCAGCATCTCTTGCTGTACATGGAGTCCCCCTGGCAAAGCAACAAGCGGGATCATTATTCTTCGCTGGTGAGGACTGCCCATCTCTGCTGTGGAGGGAGCAGGAAGGAGTTGGAGCTAAACCGCACAGTGATCCTCATTGTGGATGCCGGGGCTGGGCACAACAGCTCCTGCAGAGAAATGCCCTCTCAGACCTGTGGGGAGGCTCCAGCCAGGGTGCAGCAGGTCCCTTCCTTGGCCATGTTCCATGGACCCTTTGAAACGGGCCAGCGCTGCAGGATGGAGTTAGTCCAGCTCTTCAGCCTGCCTGCAGTGGTGGCCCCAGTGCTTGGGGTGTAACACGCGTCGGGTGAACACAACGGGGCAGATCCCAGTGTCCGTGTCTGTGTTCCCCTGGGAGAGGAGCAGCGGCCTCGCTGCTGTCTGTCTCCTCTGCAGCCTCTTTAACTTCTAAGTCCTGGGGAGCTCCTGGAGGCCCTCGAGCATCCCTCAGTCCAAATGCAGGGATGAAGAGGGAAAAAAGCCCATTTTCCCAAACCCAGCTCTGGGTATAAAGAACTCCGACCCACAGGGATTCACTCACATTCCTGGCTTTAAGCAGTTGGGTTTGGTTGTGTTGCAGTGGGGAAGCAGTGGGGCATCAGTGAGCCAATGGTTTCCAAACAGCATTCCATGGAAAATGCGAAAAATATCGTCTGCCTTTTTCCCTTTGCTGCTGCTTTTTTGTCCTTGTCCCACTCTCCCCATGTGCTGCTTCCGTGTTTTGGGCATTCTCAGTGCTCTTTGTGTCCTGCTAAACTCCGCTTTGGCACCTGATGTCCCACTGCTGCGGGAGATGGGAAAGGGGACGCAAGGGATGCAAAGGCTCTTGTGTTGGACACTGTCTCTCTTCCAGCTTTCCACTGAAGCAACGTACTGCCTGCTAGGAACTTCCCTGTTGAGCCCGCACAAGAGAGGAGATGAAGGGCGCTCTGGGCTCCCTTTGGGTTTTAGTCTCTATTTGAAGACAGTTGCAACGTTCTGCAGCAGGAATGTCCCATCCCTCCTCCCCAAGGAGATACCCGGGGGGGAAAACCCTCCGCACTCGGTGCCCGTTCGTGTACCCACACCAATGGCCGTAATTCTGTACTCCTATGGTTCCCTTTCAGCCGTGGGGCGTTTACACAGCATTTGATGGCTCTGTCCAGTCTCAGGCTGCCGTGCCCTTTGTAACCGGGTTTTGCAGCGGAACGCTGCAGTTTTACACGTTCACCACCGCTCCCGGGGCCCGTTTGTGCCCTGGGTTTGAAACCACCCAATGCAAAGAACTGGAAAATGGAAATAAAGGTCTTTTCTAAGGCCGTGGCTGCTTTTGCTGGGGTTGAAGCGCGATGGGCTCAGTGCGGCCGCTGAGGGCTGCGTGCAGCAGCCGAGAAGGGGCTCCTGGTTCCAGAGGTCCACGGTTACAGATGAAGCTCAAAAGCCGCTTCACAGCCACCGTCAAAGCTCCAATGCACTGGGGCGGGAAGGCACCGGGGGGTGGCGGAACCATCCCGAGCTCCGGCGATGGAGCCGTGTCCCGCGGGAAGGACCCGCGCTCCGGGCGGAGGCAGCGCCGGGGCCGCTCTCTTCCCGTCAGGAATCCCGGGATGTGGAGGCCGCTCCCTGCAGGGCGCGGGAGAGGGCGATGTCAGCGCGGATAGGGAGGCGATGGGGCCGCCGCCATGGTGGAGCCGAGCGCTGGCTCCGCCTTGAATCCACACTATCCGCGCTGCCGGATGTTCAGCGGTTCCCTTGGGCGCTGCTGCAGGGAAATGGGCAATTGCTTGGTGGCACAGCGGGTCCTGCCCTCGCCCTGCTCGCGTTAACACCCGAGGCGAACCCAGCGGTGGGCCGGGAGCCCTGGCAGCAGCAGGGGCTCTGGGGGGTATTCCCCGTTATTCCCGCTCCCTCTGGGAGCCTCTCCCCGTCCCCATGGCCAAGGGGAGGTTTGTCTGTCCCGGCGGCCGCGGCTGCAGCAGGCAGCACCCCCCAGGCCCTGCTGCGGGGCGCTGCCTCACCGCCACCGTGTCCCAGTGCGGGCGCAGGGATGAAGGCTCAGTGATCCCCTCCCTCCGTGTCAAGCGGAGCATCCCCCCTGCGGGACGGCGGCGCGCTCCGGGGGACACTGCTCCCCGCAGGGCCCACGGCTCCAGCGGCATCACCGCGCGGTGCAGCGGCTCCTTACGGGAGCACGGTCCCCCCACGGCGGGGGGACCAGAGGCGGAAGGACACCCAACGCCGCCATCACCCTCCGCGGCCACCGCAGCTCCGTCCCCCGCCGCGGCCCGGGGGTCTCCGCACACAGCGGGAGGCCCCATGGCGGGGTCTCCACAGGGACGGGTGCGCGTTAATGAACTGATTAATGACCCAATGGGCTCATCCGGGGCTCCCCCGCAGCGCTGCCCCCGGGCACATAGCGCGCCTCAGCCCCGGGGACTCTTATTTTGACCGCGGCGCTCGGGGCCGGGCGGGGCGGAGTCCGGGGCCGTGGGTTCGCGCCCCGCAGCCGCGCTCGGGGCGGTCCCTCGCGGTGTCCCCGCGCTCGGCACCCGCGGCTGCGGTGCGGGTGGCGGCGGGGCTGGGGGGGGGGGGGGAGCTGATGGGTGCGTGGTACTGCCTGAGAGGAGGATGGAGCCAGGAGGGGGCTGCGCTCTGCTCCCAAGGAACAAGGGATGGGACAAGAGGAACCGGCCTCAAGCTGCACCAGGGCAGGTTTAGATGGAGCTGAGGAACAACTCCTTCCCCAAAGGGTGCTCAGCATTGGAACAGGCTGCCCAGGGCAGGGCTGCAGTCACCGTCCCTGCAAGTGTTCTCACATGGTGGAGATGAGGCCTCAGTGCCATGGGTTAGTGATGGCCTTGGCAGTGCTGGGATAAAGGTTGGACTGGATGAGCTTAAAGGGCTTCTCCAACCTGGTTGATGCTGTGGTGCTGGTCTCCTGCCCTGTGGGTGCCCATGGAGCTGTGTTGGGTGAGGCTCCGCGGGGTGTGTGGGGACATGCGGTGGTATCCCTGCTGGAGCCCCTGCACTAGACCAAGGGGGCTGTGGGGGAGCCTCCAGGAGCAGACACGGCCAGGGCCCGCCATGGGTGCTGCGCTCAGGGCTCAGGGTGCTGGAGGGGGAGGCTTCAATGACATGAAAGTGAGAGGAGGGAGGTGCTGGTGTGGGGCTGAAGGGAAGGAATGGTGTTCCTGGTAATGACTGCAGCCTGGTTTGTGTTGAAGGGACCGTAGAGCTCCTCCAGCTCCAACCGCTGCCACGGGCAGGGACACCTTCCACTGGAGCAGCTTGCTCCAGCCTGGCTTTGGGCACTAACAGGTGTAAATTGCCCCCAGGGCACTCAAAAGGCTTCTGTTTCCCTCTAAGGAACAAACGGGTTTATCTCCCCCTTTGCAGTATCTCCTGCTTCGCTGAAGAGCTGTAAAAGAGCTAATTGCTTTGCAATCATGGCTTTACAGGCCCTGCCATTAGGAGGGTGGGATCTGGGGGGATGGAAGCGGCTCCTGTGGTACTTGATTGTGGGAAAGGGGCGAAGCGGCTGGGAGCAACCCCTCTCTAGGCTTCTCTGGGCACCCCCTTTCCCAGCCTTTAGCCGGGAGTTGCCAAGCCCTGGGCTGGAAATGACACCCAAGTGGGAGAAGCTGCGCAAGAGGAGGGTTTTCACAGGTGAGCTCTTTGCCAGGAGGATGGATGGGCTTCTGCCTCCTCCTGGGATCCTGCATGGATCTTCTATAGGCTTCTGGATGCCGGGCTGCTCCTGAGCATCGGCACACTCCTGCTCTGTTGGGTGCTCTGCACTGCGCAGCACTGGACGGGCCGAGTCGCTGCCGTGGGTGGTGGGGTGAAACCCGCGGTGTGAGGGGCTGCAGCCGCCCCTCGGGGCTCCTGGCGCAGCAGTGGCGAGCACAAGGCTTGGGAATGCCGGGGGACCCTGTCCCCATCCCAGCGCTGCCCCAGCTGTACGGCTGCCGCCTGACGGGCGCCGCCATGACACCGTACGGCCACAGGAGCCCCTTGGGGGCCGCCATGCTGCCGCACGCATGCGCGGTGGCCGGCGGAGCGTCTCCATTGAGAAGAATGAGGGGAAAGGGGCGGGGCCGAGGCGTGAGGAGCCGCCGAGGGGGCGGGGCTACGCTCCGGGGCTCCGGCCATGGCCACAGTGGATGCCGAGGTGAGTGAGAGCGGCGGCGTCCATCTGCCCGGGCGGGGGGAAGGAAGATGGGGGAGCGTGGAGTGGTATCGCCCAGGGCCAGGCGGGTTCTGTCGGAGTCCGGGAGGGGGGCCGTGCCCCCGCCGCCCCATGGTTCAGTCCAACTCCTCTGAGGGGAAGAATGTGGGAGCTGCTGCCATTGTGTGTAGGGGGGCCCGGGACTCTGTATAAGTAACACCCCTCCGCGGTGAGTCAGTGGTGTGGGCCATACAGATTCCGGGGTTCCCCCCAATGGGAGCGAGTGCGTGCGGCGGAGGAGGGGGGGGAGCGGTGATCGCGCCATCCATGTTCCGGGGCTCCCCCCATGCGGCGCCGGGCGGCGCTGGCGCGGCGCCATCCAGGGTCCGGGGCCCGCCGGGCGCGGCGGCGGCGGCCGGGCCGCCGTATGCGCTATGCATGGTCCCGGGCGGCGGGCCCGCGGCCGTGCGGGGGCAGGTATGAGCTATGCAGGGTCCCGGGCCCCGCGCGGCGGCGGCTCCGGGGAGGCCCCGGCCCGGCCCCGCGGCGGGAGGAGCTGCGGCAGCGGCCCCGCCCGGAGCCCGCTCGGGGAGCGCGGCGGCACCGCGCCGGCTGCGGGATGCGCCCTCCGCGGCGGCCCGGGCTGTCCGGGAGCGGGACGGGGCTGCGGGCGGGCGGCGGCGGTGGGGGTTTACCTCAGAGAGCTCGAGCCTCCCGCGGTTCCCCGGCCTGACCCCGCCTGGCTTCACTCGCACCGGCCCTGCGGCCGTCGGGCGGGCGGAGAGCGCCGGCCTTGCTGTGGAGCAGCGGTGTGTCCCGGGCACGGCTCCACGGCAGCGGGCTGGGGGTGCCGGCCCGCACAGAGCCGTTGTTCATCGGGGCACAGAGTGGTCTGGGTTGGAAGGGACCTTAAAGCTCCTCCAGTTCCAACCCCTGCCACGGGCAGGGACACCTTCCACTAGAGCAGCTTGCTCCAAGCCCCTGTGTCCAGCCTGGCCTTGAACACTGCCAGGGATGGGGCAGCCACAGCTTCTCTGGGCACCCTGTGCCAGCGCCTCAGCACCCTCACAGGGAACAGCTTCTGCCCAAGACCCAACCTAAATCTTCCCGATCTATTCTCATCGTGAGTGTAGTGGTTTAAAATGCACTGAGTGCCAGGCCTGAGGAGAAAAAAACCTCCCCAAATCCCCCAAGAAAATGAAGTTTGCCTCGTAATGACAATTAACCGTGCTCAGCCGGATCTGTGAATGTCCCAGAGCCCAACATGCAGCTCCAACACTGTAAAATCCCACACGTGGCACACGGCGCTGAGCTGTGCTTGCGCTGCTTCTGTGTGCTGGGCTGAAACTTCTCCTGGTTTCCTTAGAGAATATAAACTCTTTCTGTAAGTCTGTCTGTCCTCAGTTCAACTCCGGATCGCAGCATGCTGCCCACGGGGCCTTCCTGTGCACAAAGAGGATTGTAATGCAGGTGCGTGGTTACAAACTAGCCATAAGCTGCGTACAAGTCGATGCTCTGTAACTATAGCAGGTACCGGTCAGCATCTCTTGAGGGCTGGGACGAACCTGACCCATGTGCTGAGCTGTGCCGCAGCCATTCCCGGCTTTCCCTCTGGAATATGGGCTGTGCTGTGGCAGGGAACCTCTGCTCACTGTGAGATGAAGTTTGTGGCGTGGCCACACAGGTGGCATCAGCAGTACATTGCAAGGCACTGCAAGGACAGCTTGAGTTTATTGCTCAGACAAGATTCCTGTCATCTCTGGTGGGAGCTTCGTCCTTATGCTTTCTGTTCCATCACAACTGCATCTCAAGGCCTGATCCTGCTGCCCTTCCTTTGTGCTTTTGAAGAGGATCCTGTGTTAACCTTCCTGTGTGACAAAGGAACCAGCCCTCAGGTACTTCGGTGTCGCCAGGGTCCGGTTTTCCCTTCACTACCTCACTTGGGGTGATTGCTTTCAAGAGAATGGCATGGCTGGAACAGGGGCAGGAGTTGGCTCATAACTTGTCAACTTAATGCACAGGTTGGTCTTAACAGTGCAGGTGCACAGCCTTTAATTTGGGAAGCATTCTCCCAGGAGTGCTGGCAGGGTCTGCTCCCTGCGCAGAGCATCAAGAAACAGGTTCTTGGAATCAGGCTTAATATCCACAGATGTTGCCCTGGATTATGGGGAGGGAACTGTGCTGCCTCATTTGGAGTTTTAATTCCTCCCCTCACCCATAAACTCAGTAAATCTGAGGCTGGATCTGCCTTTGCTTATACCCCTCTGATGCCAGAGGTGAGGAAGTTGGTATAAATCAGGCTGGAATTCAGACATGCTCTTTGCTTCCTCAGTGCTAGTGGGGGTGAGCAGGGACGAGCATCCCGCAACTGCAGTGTCCTGCCATGGGCAAGGTGGAGCAGAAGGGAGGGATTATTGCATTTGGTTGGGAGAGATGCAGAGGTGCGTTTGTGGGAGGAGATACTTGCTCTGAGCAGATTCGGGTGGGAGTGGGCAGGCTGGAATAGTGCTCTGTGTGTGTGTCTGTAGGGAGAGTGCACACCACCTCTGCAGACAGTTGCTGGCAGGCAGTTCATTCAAGACAAAAACTGTGTAGACCAGCAGTGCTAAATCTTAGTGTTTGATGGGAGAGGGAGAATCTCTGTGAGCACCAAGTTCCTCCTCAGTTCTGAGCTGTAAACTTGGGTGGTTATTCTTTCCTGGCTGCCTTGGAAGCTGCCCCAAGTAATCTCTGTGCTTTGAGCTGCCAGGTAAGTAGCTGTGCTGCAGTCACAGGGTGCACTAACTGCGTGGCTGCAGAGAAGCCTGGTTTTGCTGTTGAGTTTCTTTAGCGAGTGTCTTGTAGCCAGGCTTGGTGCTTTTACGTATTTTAGACCTTCTGCAAGTACAGCACTAAAGATTAAAGTTTAAGGAATAGAGTTTGTCTTCCTCACCCACTTTCATAGTGCAGATTCATTGAATTTGATGTTGCTACTCCAGTTTGCATCGCTTTAGTGAGGAGAATCAGCTGACCTTGTGTTTGTGTGTTTCCTAAAACGATGCTTTGCTGTGAGGTTGAAAAGGCAGGTTTCAAGCCACGCTGCCTTCCCTGGGGCTCGTGCTCACCTCGGGAAGGCCAGTGCTGAACAGGAAGCAAGGTGCATGTGTGGCTTTGAATGCAGTGGTTCCCTTCAGAACTCACGCTGCAGTTTTCATCATTTTTTCCCCCTCACTGTCTGTTTTGATCTGTAACATCTTTTTTTCTGGAGATGCAGCTTTCATCTTTAAAGTGAAGTTGTGAGCCACACAGAGGACACGTCCCCCCACTGCTCCGCACCCTCAGCTGAGGCTGGGTCTCCAAGGAGTATGGCACCGCAGCAGCTCCCACCTCTTAAAGCGAGGACTGAGAGGCTGAGCAGCCTCACAGATCAGGCTGGTGGTGCTCAGGCTCTGCCCTGCCTTTGATCCTTGCTGTCCTCCCCTGCGCCAGCTGGTGCCGGGAGCTCTGTCAGCCGCCCTCCGCCTGTTCAATGAACTCCCGACCGGATTAAGGGGCAGCATTCACTCATGTCAAAGTGCTTCCTATTCGCGGGTCCCTTGGCTGGGAGGAGGTTGCTGTAATAGGCCACTGAGTGCAGGAGTGATAATAGGGAAAGGCAGGACCTAATGAGCGGTGCCTTTGAGCAGTGAGCACATAGGTGATTCCTTCAGTTTCCCACTCTGTGTTTTGCAGGTGATGTGAAATCCAGCGCTGCTTTTCAGGCCTGCTTTGCCCTTCCTCCTCTCTGATTTACTCCTGGAGCTGGGATTGCAGTGAGGAGAGGGCTTTGCTTTTAATGCTGAGTCCGTTTCAGTAAGCTACAGCAGGAAAGCTCGGAGCACTTTAAACCCCATCATCTTTTCCCCGTTGCGAGCTTTGGTGGCTGCTTTCCTCAGGCTCCTTAGCGCAGTGAGGTATATTGATACTACATTGGCATGAGCTCGTGAACACAGGCAATATATGTGTGCTCCCAGTCGTGTTAAATACCTTCTGGGGTACCAGGTTTAATACTCTTGAGCTGTGTCTTTGTGTGTGGAAAGACATTTTTTTCCCTCTCTGATACACAACACCTAGAAAGGAGAGTTTATAACTTTATCCACACAAGGGTTACTTTGTTAAGGTGTTAAAATTACACATTTTACCCTGTGTCAAACAGAGACTAAGACTGACTTCCCTACCAGGAGTTCTTGCACGCTGAGCGAGCTATGGGCTAGCAAAGGCCCTTTGGGAGCTCACCCTTTTCTTCCACCTACAGAAACTTTAAATAGTAACAGAATGGGCAAATGTGGCTTCTGAAATGTGAAGCAAGCCTGAAAAGTGCCCTTCAGTTGTGTTCGGTTGTGAGCCAACCCGACTGAAGAATGCTTTGTCAGTGAGGGCAGGCTCAAAGGCCTGGTTTATACTTTTAAGAAAGCTCTTCCAATATAGTTATGCTGGTTGGAAAGGAGGATTTCTCATTTTTCCCTTGCTGAAGTAGCCATAAAAGCCCTTGCTGTCGATGAAGCTGTGTTAGTTTAGAGGTGATTTTAGACCGAAGTAACTTCTGTTTTTGCTTTCCAAAGCAGAGGCTTGGTCTACTTTTGAGAAGTTTTGCCAACTTGGTTATCTGCAAAGAAATTGCTCTCCTCTCAACCAGAGCTGTGTCAGCAGAAGTCCTGGTAGTGATGCAAGTACCAGCAAAAACTCCAGTAGCAACAGCAACAGCAAGAAAAACAAACAAGCAGCTTTTCCATGGGGGAAGTGCTTGGAGCTGTGCTGGCAGGACACTCACCTGCAGACAGTGGATGTTGGCATTAGCATCCTGCAGGGATGTGCTGCCGTGGACACAGGGGATGTGCTGGTACCCAGGGGTGTCCCACTTCCAGATGTGCAGCTGATATGGTGATGGTTTGATGGGTACTGTTGTGTTGCTGCTGATCTGAAATGCAAATCTGGGGCTTTGCTCCATTATCTTGCCTGGCAAGACCCCTTGTGAGGTTGCTGAATGTGGTCCGCATCCCCTCCACAGAAGCAGGGCTGTGAGGGGATGGCAGCAGGTCCTATTCCTCTTGCTTTTCCTTAGCAAAATGCTTGGAGCAGAGAACAGCTCTGCCTATGGTTTGGGTTACTGTGTCCCAGAAAAGGAGGTGAAGGGGGGTTATGTTTTTGTGCAGCACGTTGAGAGGTTCAAGGGGACTTCCTGAGTGCTTCAAGACTTGTGCTGGAGATTTCCCTCTCCTTGGCTGCCTTGGAAGCCAGAGGTCACCATGGCAGGGGGTTGGAACTGGATGATCTTAAGGTCCTTTCCAACCCAGACCAGTCTGTGATTCTATGAAAGACTCACCTGTCTGTGCCTCACGTGGGTCAGGGAGAAGTTGTATGAGTGTGTCCTTGGTGCATGGGCAGTCACGTCCCATTGGTGATGGCTGCTGACTGGTTGGAGTAGAAGAGTTTGCTGCGGGCCTGCTGGCTAACGTGGCTGCCAAGCTCTCTGAAACACACAGAAACCCCGAATCAACTGTACTTAGAAAGTGCTTGATGCTGGTATTGCTGTGTCTAAAATAGAAAGGCTTTCCTGCTTTTAATTAAAAACCTCTAGCATAGCTAAAGTTTCAAGGAACGACATCCAGAGTATCCTACAAGAAAGCTGGAGAGGCACTTCTGAAAAGGGTATATAGCGATAGCAAAAGGGGGAATGGCTTTAACCTGATGGAGGGGAGACTGAGATGAGCTCTTAGGCAGAAGCTTTTCTCTGTGAGGGTGGTGAGGCCCTGGCACAGGTTGCCCAGAGGGCTTTAAGCTCCCTTCCAACCAGTCTATGATCCTCTTTTCAAGTGGGAAATGTTCTTCTGATTAGATTCCGGTTTCCTTAATACCCAGCCCAGTCCCCACCATTCTCTTGCTGTCTGCCTCCATACCAGCTCCCTCTGCTCAGGTTTACATGTAGGATAGTTTGGCTCCACAAGGGAGTCTCCATTCAGACACATGCCTGACATAAACTGCAGACGCAGCGTAGGGCTGAGCTAGGGACTGGCCTGGGGGTGGAGGTAGGCTATTGTATATTAAATCCATCCTTTTCCATATCCTTTCTCCTTCCCAAGGGAGTGGTCTCAGAGGCAGTGGTGAGCAGTGTTGGTTTAGGACAGGGAGATGGTGGATGGGTAGAACAGAAAGTTCAGGTCCGCTTCTGTTTGCATATGCTGATGATCCTGCAGGGACGGCACAGGGAGAGGGAGGACACTTGCAGGTGGGGAGGAAGTAAATACAGAACAAGATAACCAGGCTGGAATGGATAAAGTCCAAATAAAGCCAAGTAAATGACTTCTCCCATTTGTTACAGAGAAATGGAAAATTATGCAAACAGGGATAAAACTAATGGAAGTGGTTGTAACTTCTTGAGTCAGCCGGGCCAGCATCTCACCCAGGAGGTAGGTATGAGCTCGCTGTGGCTGCAGCATTCACAACCAACAGCAGAGAGCTGGGGAGCTGAGCAAATTGAGGTGAGAGGAAACAACAGTGATTCCCAAAGGCTACACAGCAGCTTCATTGCCTGCGATTTGGGGTAAAGTGTTTGAGCCAAGCCCAGAGGCTTGTGATGCTGCAGCAAAATGTGCCTCCTTGTGCTTGTCACGTTGCTAGAAAGAAAAGGGCTGTGGTGCTCCTTGCTGCTGAGGGCAGCCTGGATGGGTGTGGTGCAGGAGCCATCCCTACGGCCAAAGGGGATGCAGCAGGAGAGCAGGGGCACCTCTGTGGAGAGAGGATTGCAGCGCAGGTGTCTGAATTAATGTGCTGTGCTTTGGTCTTGGTTATGTTGAGAGAAACTGTGTGTGTGTTGTTCAGAATGCCTTGTAATGAATTTGAGAACTCACGTGTTGATGTGGACATGGATTTCGGCACGTTAACTGGCGCAGAGAAACCCTGGACTGATGGCCATGACCTGCTGATGCTTCTGAATACCGAGTGCAGTGAAATCCTTTCTTTTCCCCATCTTCTTTTCCTTTTGAAGCCTGAGCTCCTGGATTCTTGAGTCTCAGCTACCTTCTTCCTCTCCAGTCACACATTTCTAGTCCTTGCAGTGTCAGAGCAAGCTTTAATAGGTAATTTCTCCTAAAGGCTCAAAGCCGGAAGGCAAATTGCCCAAATGTTTCACCTAACTTCAGTGCTCGGTGGGGAGTCTCATTCTGTCCACCCAGACTGTTCAGAACCTACAAGCAGCTTCCCTCCAAAATCATGCACACGGATATGACGTGGGAAGGATTAATGGGTTTCCAGATTACATGCTTCAGCCTGCTGTTGATTTGGGAACTGAAAGTACATCTGTCACAGTATGAGGAGGTGCTTACTGAAACATGATGTTGGTCGGTGTCTGGTGAATGCAAATGCTTGAAGGCCTTTGACCAAAGGCTGCATTAGCTCAGCCCAGGTGTGGCTGGGCACCAAAGGCGTATGGATTTCTTATTGTTTCTTTAGTTTAATTTGTCCTCTAGATTATCTCAGTTCCTGGGGCATGGTTACCCAAGGCATGGTTTTACACTGCCCTTGACTGAAGTTCATTCACTTTGAGTTTTGCTTCAGACACATGGAAGGGACCCATGGGAAGGTGCTGGGGGCTGGCAGCAGCCTGTGAGATCCCCTGCAAGATACTGGAGAGGGTAGCACCTTAGCCTGGAGGTCATCAGGACCTGCACTAGATGGGTGTTTAAGTCACTTGTGGTTTTGGGACTTGAGAAATTAACTTCTTGTGATGCATTTCTTCTGTCCCAGGAGGTAGGTGGCAAATTTACACTGTCAGATGTGGTTTTATCAGTGTGAAGAAGAGAGTATCTGTATTTGGGAGACGAAAGCATTAACATGCAGGCTATGAGCTGGTTTGTTTGCTTTCATCTAGTACCCTGTTGGCCTGTGAGTCTGAACATAAACCTCCAGATTACAGGAACATAAAGGATGAATCTAAACAGAAACTTGGCATAGTAGAAGGTGTCCCTGCCCGTGGCAGGGGGCTGGAACTGGATGAGCTTTAAGGTCCCTTCCAACACAAACCAGGCTGGGATTCTGTGAACTAGTTTATTAATTGAAGGGCATTACTAGTATTTGATAGATGAAATCAACACCCAGAGGGCTTTGCAAAACGCCACTGCTGAACTGGTAACTAAGACATGAGGGGTTTTTACTTGCAAATGTGTTTGTAATAGCTTTTGTCAAGTCTGTGTGGTAAATGTTAAGGATTGGTGAATTCCATTCATTAGGAATCCTTTTGTTCTTTGGCTTAGGAAGGGTGTTTCTTACCATTGCTGGGATGCATTGTTTCACACTGGTGCTTTAATGCCTCTTTAATATGCAAAGATGGCTGTTTATAAGCAGATGTCCTATAGGACCTGGGAATGACATCTGGAATATTTAATCTTTCATACCACACTTTGGGGAGCAACAATGGGTGTTCCTTTAAAGACGGCCTTTGGATGAGATGTGCTATTTGATGTAACATTTACTCTTGCTGTGGTGCCAGATCCCGTGGGGAAGAGCCATGCTGGCTTTTAACCAGTATCCCCAGGACCAGGGAACAAACACACTGCTGCTGAGCACGTCTGTGAAGATGCCTCTGCTTTGCCTTGTGAGGATGTGCATGGGGCGCGGTTAATGCAGCTGCCAGTTCGCAGCCTTCGACACGGCCAGCCGGGGGATCACATTCTGCCGTGGTGATTTCCACTTGGTTTTCCTCTCACTGCAAGTTGTATTTCCCATCTTTGTTTTGTAAGATTTAGGCCGGGTGCCTGTCACGCACAGTGTGCTCTGTGCCCAGCTCCCACATTTGGGGGATTTCTTTGTTTTATAGTCTCCTTCCCTACTGAAAGTACCCTTTGTGCTGGTGATAGTTACATTCTTGGGTTTCTAATGAGTTGAGTTTCTTGAGTTTAATGCTTTTTACCATGGATCTTGATGTTGATAGGACATTAGTCTTAACCATTTATGGCTTTTATTAAAACCAGATTGGTTTGATGCCTTTTCAAATCCACACCTCTAGTCTATCCTCATGGAGGCTCTTTTATAGCCATAATTTACCCTCTGCCCCTGTGTTTAGTAGACTAAAGTGTTACCTATGGCTTCAGATGTAGATGCTGGTGCTTTATGTGGTGACACATTGCACGTTATGTTGCTGCTGTTTGCCCCGGCGTTGCGGCTCGAGGCTGCCGTCAGCACTGACACACGACATAAAGATCCTCCTCACCCCCGGCCACCGTGGGGGCTTAAGTACGGGTCCTGGTGTGATCCCGGAGGCTGCGGAGGAGGAGGTGAGGAGGAACGAGGGCGATTTGTCAGCGCGGAGGCTTGGCGAGCGCCGGGGAGCTGTAGCAGCCAACGAGCCTTTCTTCCCGGGGCCTTTGTTTCCAGCCACGCTCGCGATGAAAGGCAGGAGCGGCTCCTCCATTGGCTGCAGGAAGCCACCTCCCCATGCGGCACAAGCCCCTGGTGAACACGCGCCGCGGCCGGGCGCCAGCGTGGATGGGCTCCAGCGCGGAGCAGCCCTGGCAGCAGTGAGCCCCGGGCTCCAGCTCCTGGGGGGATGGCTCCTGCCAACGCGGCCTCCTGCGACTGCGGCCGGGAGGGAAAACAGCTGGGAGAGGGGGCTTCCGTCCTGTGCCCTGGAATGCACCTAGCACAGGCAGCGGCAGCGGGCCCTGTGGTGCCTCTGCTCAGGGATGGTGGCAGGACACAAAGGGCTTGGATGTTCTCGGCCAGCTCCCAGGGCTAGGGAGGGTTGATATGGATCCCGCACAGTGTGACTGTGGCCCAGCAGCGCGGTTGTGTCAGTAGCTTACAGCTGGTGCAGGCTCTGTTGGTGTAATTCACAGACATAGCCAAAGAGCTGATTGCGGGAGCCTCTGTTGCCTGCGTGTATTTGTGTTCAGAGGGGCTGGAGCAGCTCTGCTCTGGAGCCAGGCTGAGAGAGCTGGGCTGGAGCAGCCTGGAGAAGAGAAGGCTCCTGAAGGGGAGACCTTAGAGCAGCTCCAGTGCCTAAAGGGGCTGCAGGAAACCTGGAGAGGGGCTTTGGACAAGGGATGTAGGGACAGGCCAAGGGGAATGGCTTTAACCTGGCAGAGGGGAGACTGAGATGAGCTCTTAGGCAGAAGCTGTTCCCTGTGAGGGTGCTGAGGCGCTGGCACAGGGTGCCCAGAGAAGCTGTGGCTGCCCCATCCCTGGCAGTGTTGAAGGCCTGGTTGGACGCAGGGGCTTGGAGCAAGCTGCTCTAGTGGAAGGTGTCCCTTCCCGTGGCAGGGGTTGGACCTGGATGAGTTTTAAGGTCCCTTCCAACACAAACCAGGCTGGGATTCTGTGATTTATACATTGGATGCCCAGGGATATTCTAAATTCTTCTTTAAATGTCAAAAACTCCACAAGTGGAAGTTGGTTTGGAGCTGCCAAGAGCCACTCCTGATGCAACAGCTTCTAAAGAGAAATGTGGACATCTGGAAGCGTCCGGCTCCTGCCTGGCTCCCTGGTGAGTCAGATATCTGAGCCTGCACTGGGATGGCAGTGCTGATGCAGTTGCTGATTGCTGCCAAAAGCAAGGAGTCCACACAAGGAGATTAGAGAACAGTCCTTTTCCCTGCTGGGCGCTCATTACCATTTTCTTGCTGATGTATTATTAATTAAGCTAATTTTTATTGCCCTGTTAGTATAGATGGTGCTTTGCAAGCACGGAACAGAACCTGCTTGTTTCCCAGAGTTTCTGAAGTAAGTGTTGGGCCTTGTGCAGGATGAGAGTGCTGGAAAAACTGACTGTGCAGTTGAAGTAAGGTAAATCTCTGGGGTTTGTTTTCCTTTTCCTCTTACTTAGCAGACATCTGGCTTTGGGGCTGGTGAATGTGGAGCTGTATGAGCGGAGAGCTGAGGCCCTGTAAATGCCCTGAAGGCAGAATTAATGTGGACAGATAATAGGACTTAAATGCAAGGAGTTTGCAGCACTGACCCTGCTCGAGACAGAAGATTGCATAGACTGAAGTAGAGTGTTCCATTATAGTGTTGGGACCTGATCCAGCCCCACAGGTGTGGGGGGCAGCAGTTTAAACTGGAGAAGTTCAAGGACTGGTTGGTGGAGCCTGATAATGAGGTTTAGAATGTGTCCCTGCTGAATTGCTGCTGTGCCCGAGACACTCTATAGTCATGTCAGATGGGAGCTCTGGTAGTTGTGCTGGCACGGCCATCGTGGTGCTTTGTCTGCCGAGGCAGTGGCCCTACTGCAAGCAGCAGCCATGTGCTGCCTGTACCCATGTGTCTGTTCTCATCTCTGAAGCTGTTGTGTTGGATCCGGTTGGGATTGGGCTGTTTGGTAGTCCAGTGAGTTCACTGGGGTCCAGTGAGGCTTGTGAGGTGGCTCTTAATCTCAACATGCCCCTCAGTCCCTGCTGTGCTGGACATCATAGGATCCCAGGCTGGTTTCTGTTGGAAGGGACCTTAAAGCTCATCCAGGTCCAACCCCTGCCACAGGCAGGGACACCTTCCATAGAGCAGCTTGCTCCAAGCCCCTGTGTCCAACCTGGCCTTGAGCACTGCCAGGGATGGGGCAGCCACAGCTTCTCTGGGCACCCTGTGCCAGCGCCTCAGCACCCTCACAGGGAAGAGTTTCTGCCTAAGAGCTCATCTCAATCTGCCTGGGGTAGGCTGTGTGATGCTTTTCCTGTCCGTAAAACAGAGGGAGTATCTTTGCGACATCCTGAGGCTTGACTTGGTGCTAGAAGCCTTTAGCTGGAAGTGTAGAAATGCAGGATGTTGGTTTTTAAGCGCACAGGTTACCTTCACTGGGAAGAGATGGCAAGTTACACAAGTCCAAGTGTTCACAATTTCATGTGCTCTGGGTTCTGTCTTCACCCCTTGAGATCATGGGTGGGCCTGATGAAGAGAATCAGAAACTTCTTCTAGAAGTGCTTTGTAACATGTGAACTATTTGTGATCAAAGCCAGTGTGACTCCCGGTGTCCAGCACCTCTGCTTTGGGCTTCTGATAGCAGCACTGGACTTGGAAAGTGTGATCTGTAATATTTCATGGGTTCTTTTTCTCCATTTTTAGATTAGGGGAGTGTGTCCTGTCCCAGCCCATGCAGTCATGAGAACCCTACAATATGGCATCTATTGTATGGACATTCTGTGCTCCTTGCTGGGAAAAATCCACTTTTGAATAAACAAGTCCACTTTGACAACCTGCCACTGACTTCTCTAAAGCCGAACACTGGGTAGGAAAGTTTCTTTTTGATGAACTTGCCTTTTTTGTTACATGGCTGTGCAAGAGCAGAGCAGTTGGAGCTGGAGTTTCAAGGTCTGGTTTCAGAGTGCAGGTGAGTGGAGGAGAGTAGGGAAGGGACTAAAAGGGACTCGGGGCCCTCCATGAGCATCCTGCAGCATCAGCTCTGTCACCCTGAGCGCCCATCACTGGGTTGGGTTCTCCCATCCATGGTGTGGCAGTGCCTGACTGGGCAAACTCACTGGGGGAAGCTCTGCTCTGCTGTTTTGTTCAGCTGCTTTATGGTTCTGAATGAGAACAAGCCCTTAATGTTTTGGCCTGATTTCACAATGCTTTTTCCTCTGTGCGTGACAAACCCATGTGGTTACAGTCTCTTGCTCAGCCTGGGTAGGATCCACTCGCTCATGGGCTGCTGTCAGTCAGGTTCCTAATGGAACCTTGCTCCAGCAGATGTGCTTTGCTTGGCTCTGGGCATGAGAGTGGGATGGCGTGTGTTAAGACTGAGTGCTAGAAGTTAAATTGCATGGAAGGAAAATCAACCCGAACTGTTTCTCACTGCAGTATCAGAGCTTTGGGAAGGGTTGGCCCGTGTAGGCCATGACTTCTGTTAACCGTAGATACCCCTGTGTGTTACAGCACCAGAGTGGCAGAGGCAGGAAAGGGTTTCCTGCCTCTGCCATATGACATGACCTGTTGTGTAGGCTTTCAGCCACGCGTGTCTCAACAGATTGCTCTTTCAGTGTTATTGTCTAGGGGCTGTTAGACATAGGCCACCTCTGCAAATGAATTCCCAAGAATACAGTCACTTGCCTGCTTGGTTGCCTTGGGAAGACCTTAGAGCAGCCTTCCAGTAGCTGAAGGGGCTGACAAGAAACCTGGAGAGGGCCTTTGTGCAAGGGACAGAACAAGAGGGAATGGCTTTAACCTGCCAGAGGGGAGACTGAGATGAGCTCTTAGGCAGAAGCTGTTCCCTGTGAGGGCGCTGAGGCGCTGGCACAGGGTGCCCAGAGAAGCTGTGGCTGCCCCATCCCTGGCAGTGTTGAAGGCCAGGCTGGACACAGGGGCTTGGAGCAACAAAGTCTTGGATTCTGTGATCTCAATGTAGGAATGAGCCTGTGGTGCCTCTTGTAATGGTACTTTGCAGGTCCAGATCAGGCAGAAGAGGAGCTCAGCTGTGTGCTGTGGTGTGTTCTGCTGTGTAATTGCACTGCATGGTTAGACAGGTAGGTTTTAATCTTGCAAACACTTATATATCTGAGTAATAATTATTAATATGCCATAGCATTCAGTGTTACAGGGAGAGCTGTTTGGCAGTGACATAGTGGCTCAGATGCTGCTGTGCCTTAGCTATAGGGTTGCACGTCTAAGCCCTGGATGTGCAGGTAGATGCCTCCATATGGGAATGCCTCTTGGTAAGGCTGTGCAGGTGTCTTCTAGTGCTCGAGTGTGGGTGCAGTTTTGGTGTCAAAATAAGCACTGTTGAGTGGAGCAAGCTGCTTCCAGGGCATGAAGACCTCTCAGCTAAGGTCTCCCACTGAGATGTGTTCCTCACAGCCCGCCTCAGCAGAGCAGAGAAGCCAGGAAGATGACGGTGTGTTTTAACCAGCAGTTGCAGGTTTTCAGCCGCGAGCCATTTGATTTGTAGAAATAACCATTGATGGGATGATCCTGGCAGTTCCTTTGCATGTTGAAAGCTATTAATTATAATAATAATATTAAATACTATTAATTTTGTATTGGGAGAGCTCATTTACATACAGATTTTAGCGTATCCAGACTGAACCTCTACAAATACTAGGAGGCAGTTAAAGTTAGCACTTCTGTACTGGTATAGCTAATTCCTGTGCAGACAGGGCTTAGCTGTGTTGGTATAAGCTGGTGTAAATGTGGCTGTGCTGCGCATCATGTAAGGTGTTGACCCAAGCCATATTCACAGGAGCACATTTATGTTGGTATAGCTTGGAACAGGCTTTGAATTGTCTCAATAGAGCTTTCATGCTCTAAAGGATGCCTCTGTCAGGTGTAGCTTAAAAGATGCAAAAATTGTGGCTGGACCAGTAATCAGGTCATAAAATCACAGCATCCCAGCCTGGTTTGTGTTGGAAGAGACCTCAAAGCTCATCCAGTTCCAACTGCTGCCACGGGCAGGGACACCTTCCACTGGAGCAGCTTGCTCCAAGCCCCTCTGTCCAACGTGGCCTTGGACACTGCCAGGGATGGGGCAGCCACAGCTTCTCTGGGCACCCTGTGCCAGCGCCTCAGCACCCTCACAGGGAAGAGCTTCTGCCTTACATCGAACCCGAATCTTTCCTTCAGATTGAACCCATCACCCCTGTCGTATTGCTACAGTCCCTGATGAAGAGTCCCTCTCCAGCATCCTTGTAGCCCCCTTCAGACACTGGGAGCTGCTCTGAGGTCTCCATGCAGCTTCTCTTCTCCAGGCTGAACAGCCCCAATGTTCTCAGGTCCTTGAATTAATTCACTTAGTTTTTTTACATTCTACTCTTCCAGTGTCTGTCAGTCCATGTGTTTGCATTTCTCTGTGTTTGAGGTTTTCTTTTTAACAGGGAACAAGCTATTTTGGGACCACAGAAACAACAAGCTGGAGTGTAGATCCAGGCAATGTGAGGCTGGACCACATCCTACCCTCCTTTGCTTTGCCTGCTGGGTGAAAGGTGTGTGGTTGAGCACAACAGAGGAGGGAATGACTTCCAGAGCTGTGGGCAGGCACACTGGGAGGCATCTGGGCCTCCATATCTGGCTGTGGTGGAAGGTCGCAGTCACAGTCCTGGGCTGTCAGGGCCTTTGGATGAAGTTGCTGCAAACCCCTTCAGTTTTCCTGAGGTCTGGATCCTCACTGTCCGTTTGGGAGCGTGGGGCTCGCCCCTCTGGTCCCTGGGCAGGGCAGGTGCTCGGTGCTGTGATCCTCAGTAGTTCATGTGTCTTCTCCACCTCTGAATCTGCATTCAGAGGGTGGATAAAGCCCTCTTTGTGCTTGGTTGGTAACCTGTATATGTGTTACAAGCCGGAGGTGAGGCCAGTTCACCTTTGAGCCTTCATCCTTGCAGCTGGGAGTCCCTTTGCGAGCCATCATGCTCATTTTCATCAGGCCCTGTGAGCAGTTTTGTCTTTATCAGCTTCACTGAACCATTTGCTTAAGCTTTGAAAAACAAGGTTACTCTTTCTTTTGGCTTTCGTACTTCAAGCCAGATGCCTCCAGGACTTCCTCTCTGCTGCTGCCGAGTTTGTCTGAGTGATTCTTAATCCCATGCCAGCAGGGTGTAAATGTCTATAGCAATAGGACTGCTGCAAGTGGTTTGCCCTTCTTAGCTACCCCTTGGAGCCTTCTGGAAGCAGTTGGCAGACAAAGGTTGAAAGCCACTGGGGTCGGTGATAGGAAGCCTGGGGACAGGTTTTGCTGAATGAAGATAGGATCCCCTCAAACAGCCCATGGTTACCTCGAGAGGCAAATCAGGGTTAGTCACATCCTCGTGACCAGTGTAGGGCAAAACAGATCCATGTGTATGTGAAGTGTGAGGATCTTCTGAGCTCTGCTGAAGTTCTCCTGTATCAAAACTAGTGCTGCAGACAGCATGATGCAGCAAACAACCATCATGGGCTGATTTTGACAGTGGGTTGTCTGCTGTTTCCTGTCCTCCCTGTACTCCAGTGTGTAGTATTTACAATTAGGGCACTGTGCAAACCTCTCTGGGGTTGTGTCTCCATGCTACAAGTCCCAGAACCAGTCTGCCTTGAAGATTGTTTTCTAGTTCATCCATATTCATTGCAGCCATATGGGCCAGTCTAATAAGCCCTGAAAGGTGCAGTGAGATCCCATTTTGTCTGCCCTGCCCAATGGAGTGGTGGAATTCAACCTAAATTGGATTCTCCAGTGAGAGGTACTCTGACCACATCACCTTCTGCACAGGCAACCTGCCAGACGTGCTTTGCCTTTACAGAAAAGTCTGTCCCTAATTCCTGCCTCTCTGCACCACAGTCACCTGTGAGGTCTTGGACTGCAGTGGCATGTTCATGCTGGGCATGACAGAATGTATCATGAAGAGGAGCGATGGCTTGGTCAGTTGTGGAGCTCCTGATAAGAAGCAGACATGGGGCTGAGCTGTTGTGGTTTCTTACCAAGATGATGGCCTTGCTAAATTATCACTCTGCCCACCGAAAGTGTTGGAGATAGCAGTTCCCTGCTCTAAGGGAGGTTTCTCGGTCCCGTTTTACATCCTTGCTACCTCCTTGATAACATCCTTGGTGGGGCTGTGGAGCCGTTTTGGTCTGTGCTCTGGTTTGTAGCCTTTGTTGCTCTAGCAACACTTTGAAGACCCGAAGCAGCAGGATTCTGGTGCTAACATGATGGTTTAAAAGAAGGAAATATAGTACAACAGATCCTCACCAGCATTTGTATGATATGGTCATGGCTGGAGATGGGAAGGGTGAACAGCAGGTTGTGATATCTCATAGTCTTGCAACTGGCATTGTTTTCATCACAGAAGATGAGAGATAATCTTATGTTACTGCCGCATTGATGGTGTGTAACGTTGCTTATTTTCCTTCCTATTTTCCTTTTGTGGAGTATGACAGGGCAGGTTAGGCTGAGGCTGTGTATCCACTGAAGCCAGGCCAATGCAGACAGCATGGCTGCTCTCCCTTGTGGGGAAATAACTATTTCAGTGCTCAACAACTCCATCAGCTTTGCAGGCTCCTCTTCAGAGCTGGGCTACCGCCAGCCTGTCCTTACAGCATGGATGCACTGACCTGCTCTTGGCCCTGCTCATCTGCGTGTTTAGAAGGGGGAGAAAAGGGTATTTTATACCCCAAAATGCAGGTATGTGTGAAAATAACTGAGGCTGCAGCACCCATGAACCTGCTGCTGCTCTGCAGTGTGGTTTGTGGGATCCTGTCAGGTGGGTTGGCATTTTGTGGCTTTTCTGTAAAGGTGACAGTGATACAGTGTGATGTGCTGACATGGGTTTCCTTCCACGCTTCACCACGATGTTGCAGACGAGTCTGACAGTGTAAAAGGCACCTGTAGATGCTCGGTGGGTAAGAAGAGGAGAAATCCTTTTCAGATTTTGGGCTTACATTCCCACAGCTTCCTGCTGTCCCAGCCTCTGGTGAAACGAAGAACCAAGTGCATCGTGTGTAGCTAGAGGTGAAAGCCTCAGTAGGCTCCTCCACAAGAAGTCTGACCCGGCTGGCGAGTACAATTGAAGTAATTCACCTCACCTTCCCTCCCAGAGCTCTGAGAGGTGTTGAAGACTGAGGACATGGAGGACATGTCCTCAGGCACCTGCATTTTGTGGCACATGGAGTGTGAAGAGTGGGTACCAGTCCTGGGGCTGATCCTGCTTCCAGTGGGTCTCCGCTTTTGTGTAGATATTGGGCTCAAAATCTGTTTTCTTTTCAAGTTAGAGTGACTGGAGGGGCTCAGTCTGTGGGGTTTGGTCATCATTGTGCAAATACATTCCTTCCTGGGACCAGTGGTCACGTTCAATGGAGCAAGAAGCCTCTGTGCTCTGTTCTTTGTGAGCTGCTGGTAGCACGTTCCCAAGTCATGCTGCCACCTTCTCTTATGTATTTGGGATTGTTTAGACCTCTGGCAGCCTGCCTAGATGGGGTGACATCTATGCTGTGTATGGTGGTGGAGCTGCCCCAAGCTCCTTGAACCTGGGACACTTCTGCAGCATGAGAGAAAGCTTCATGGTTTCCAAGGGTCTTGGATTTCCTGGACTTGAGGAGCTTGTTGGTACATTGTTTACTTCCTTCTGTGCCCATGGCTAACACCTGACATGGAGGATGCAGCATCCTGTGGGTCTCCTTCCTCCTCTAGCAGCAGAGGCAGAATGATTTGTGAAGCACCATCTGTTCTTTTGGTACTTTTAGGCTGTTCCTATGACTTATGTTGAGAACCCATGTATAAACAGTGAATGTACAAGAGTTCCAGGTTCTGCAGTAGAAACATGGTTTGTGTTGGAAGGGACCTTAAAGCTCCTCCAGTTCCAACCCCTGCCATGGGCAGGGACATCTTCCACTAGAGCAGCTTGCTCCAAGCCCCATCCAACCTGGCCTTGAGCACTGCCAGGGATGGGGCAGCCAAAGTTTCTCGGGGTACCCTGTGCCAGTGTCTAGTTCCAGTGTTCCAGCACTAGACAGAAGGTTGCGTTCCAGCTGTGTGTTCTCCTGCAGATGATACAGGCAATTCTTAGCTTTTCTCATACAAATAAGTCTTTAATGGGAGTCTGCACTGGGAGCATAAAATGCATACACAAGCCTTCAGCAGAGGCTGATTTTTCTCTCTTGTACCATGTTGGCACCACTGGATTTGACAGCACCACCTCTGGGTCGCAGTGAAATGTGCGAGAGGAGCCTTTGGCTCATCCACTTGGATCATGTTTAGTCCATGAAAAAGCAAAGCAGTGCCTTTTTGGGGTTGAGATGATTAACTGTATACCCGGAGTATAGAGGTCACAGCAGGGACAGCAGAAAGGTGTCATCAGTTTGCTGTCATGGTGCTGTTAAACACACTTCCTTCCATTGGGAATTCTGAGGCTCCCAGTGAGCAGCAAAGGGGGTCCAGGTGAGCCAGGAATGGAGAGCATTTAGGGAAGGCTGTTCTGCTTCTTCCCTACAAGTACCTGTTTGAAGGAGGAGGGCTTTGCTTCCTCCTCTCTCTCATCATCATCCTGCTGCAAGTTTCATCCTCCCCATGACAAATGAGGAGTGTCAGAGGTGGATCACACCATCTCCTGCTCAGCAAAATAGCTCTGCAGGAATCTCCCTGTGTCCTGGCTGCTGGCTCAGGCAGCTTGAAGGCTGGGGGAGTTGGTAAATGATGATATTTTCAAATTGGAGAGCAGCTTTGATTTATTGACCTGCTGCCTCTCGGCATCGAGCTGTCTGGGCTGGCATCTGCAGATAAGAGGCTGTCGAGTAATTGCTTATTATTGACTGATTGCCAGCTTGGGCTGTTTGCTTGAAGAAGAATCAATAGCAGTCAATCTTCAAAGGCAAAGTTCTCCTGGAGTATGACTGGTGTCCAAATTGGGAATGACAGGTCAGGATAACTCCATATCTGAGATCCCAACTTCGTGTTTGGGTGTAATCCTGCAATGGAGGAGGAAGTGCAGGACATGATCTTCCTGTGTCAAGGTTTTTTCACATGCTCTAAAGCCTGGGCTTTTCCTTTGCAGGACAGATCCCACCCTGGCTCCAAACCTTCCACCCAGGGCTTGGAGCAGCCTCGGCACCACCTGAGATCAGTGGGAGGCGAGGGCAGGATGACTGCCGGCATCATTCATTAGGTCCCAGAGGATAGAGCAGGGAGGGGTGGATGAACAGCCTGCGCTGTGACACATCCAAACCAACCAGTTCGGATGCTTTATAAATAAAACAAAGCGTCTATTTTAATGCATGGTAACAGAGATTTCCTTTCTGTGGGTGATTCTATTTAGGTGACAACAGAACAAACTATCCAGTGTCACCATAGGCTTTATCATTCCTTACGGAGCCTGTCGCTATGGTGAGTGTTCGTTTTCAAGAGCAGACGTAGCCCTTAGTTAACACTCTCATGACACGTTGCCTTTTCTGTGGGTTCACCAGAAAAAGGGGGGCTTCATGGCATCAGAGGTGTTCAAGACTGGTGTGTAAAGAAGGGATGTGCAGGTGTTTGCAATGGCTGGGTGAGGTCTGGTGCCTGGATGCAAGGAGCCATCCCAGCCCTTGGGCTGGAGCCTGCTCCGGTGTTCCCAGCACTCACTTACTCCGGGGCTGCCATCTGGTCTCCAAGAGTCCTGGGCTCAAGCAGGGCTTCAAACTTGAAATAAGAGCCTTTCGTGGGGGAGGGGGAGCTCAGGTCTCCATCAGCTACAAAGAGCAATTAAGCACCAGGACATAAAATAGATAAATGGGAAGGGGAAGGCAGAACCCTGGGAATGGGGGAAGAGGGAAATGGAAGAATCTGATTGGAAAGTATAAATATTTAGCACTTCATTTTGGAGCTTTGCTTTCACCCTGGTTCTGGGGTGAGAGAGAAATCCCTCCAACAGAGCGGTGTAACTGCGGTGGTCCTGGAGGGAATGGACACGATTACTTGAACAGCCTTGCTCAGACACTGGATTTGTTGTCTATAGCAAATCCTCATTTGCATGGGTCCTTAATCTGTGCCGTTAAACGTGTCTCTGGATCTGTTACCGACTGTGGTACCGAGTTGGGAACTAGAGTTTTAAAGCTATTCCTCTTCATTGGAATGTTTTCCCTCCCCTCCCCCCCTGCACCCCAAATGATCTTCCTGGTTTTTCCTTTCAAGCAAAGAGGAGCCAACGAGAGACACAAAAGAACAATCTGCCAGCCAGAAGCTGCTGTTTGTGACTCCAGGGGCGGTGGGTGAAGTGTCCACCAGCCTGGAGAGAAAAGCCAAGATCAGCCATTTCAAACGTGTGTCGCAGGGAAGCCACTGACCCCCCCTCTTCCTGAAAGGGCACATGAACGTGAAACCTTTAAACCTCGTTGGAGGTGGAGGCTTGGGCAAAGAGCCTTTCTGGAGCTCTAGGAAGGGCTGAGCCCTGGTTTTGGGGGCTCTTTCCCTTTGCCTCTCATCCTGAAATGGCATTTCCTCGTGTCTGCAGCAGCCCTTCATTTCATGAAATGGATGCAACTGCTGCAAAAAGATCTCGCGTGAGCATGCTCACTGGAAGATTAATCCTTTAGAGGGAGTTGGAGAGTTAAGCTACTGTAATTTCTCTGCAGTTGGCTGCAGTAAACAACTGCTCTAAAGACACGAGGAAAAAAATTGACGGAGGTATATGGGATTAATGTACATATCTTTTTGTGTTTCTCCTTGCAGGTTGAGGGTTTGATACAGGTTTTGTTTTCTCTTAAGAGCTGGGGTAGAGGGAGCTGTGTGATGATTTTATGGGTGACCTTCATGTTGTGGTTTCTTTTTTCTTTTCCTCCAGGCCAAAGTAATCCTATTTCCGTGCAAGGCCATACTGGGGCACGGGCTGACTTCCTAGAGCTGGGGTAGAGCACCAGGGTGGCTTCGTGTTGAGTGAAATGCTTGTACGAGGTGAGGCCTGCTGCACGTTGAGCTCTGTTGGCAGCAGGGGGCTGAGAACACCTTAGTCCTGTTTAGTTGTGATCAAAACCCACTGGGACTCGATCTCTCAGTGCTTTTGTTGGGGAGAAAATGTGAAGGGATTAGCTTGGATTGCCTACAGAATAATAGTGTTTTGTTTTGGTTTTGCTCCCCCTCCTCCCCATGCCTGAGGAGCTGCAAACCTGTGTCAGATGTGGGAAGGAGAATAATCGTTGAGATGTTTTGGCTTTGCTTTAAAGGACCATCACTTCTCACGTGTTGAGGAGAGGAAAAGCCAGCGAGGTAAGTGTTGCAGGCGCACAGATTGCGTCAAGGTGAACCCGAGCTCCTTCCTTCCCAGTCCCTGCTTTGTGGGTGCATCCTGGAGGAAGGAATAACCTCTTTTCCTTCCAAGGGAGTGAACAGCGTTTTATCTACTCGCCCTCTGAAGGTGTGGGTGAAGGAGGAGGTGATTTACCACCTGCTTGGTGCTTTAGATGAGCTTCCATGTACTTAAGAGTGGTAGAGAGCCAACCTGGGGCTGCCAGGACATCGAGCAGGGGTACCCGGTGCTTTGCTTTGTCTGCAGCTGCTCAGCCAGCGCTGAGCTTGGGCTGGGAGAGGCAGTGCTCACTAACCACAGCCTGCGTCCTTCCCTCTTAGAAACATCCAGCTAATCCTTTGGGATGAGGAGGAAATGGAGGTGAACCGTCAGCAGAACTTGCCTGGCTGGGGGGGAGGGGAGGGCATGGTGTGAGTGGTATGTACCTAAGTGGAATGAATCGTTCCCCTCAAGCTGGAGCTGTTGGAGATCACTCCTAGCAGGTCTCCAGGACTGTGTCGCAGTGGAAGAAGGGCACACCCTTCCTCCTTCGAGCCGGGAATAGAAATAATAGTGCAACTCTGCCTGTGCTACTGAAAATTCCTGTGTTGCATGGCTATGACGGTGGTCCTGGTGTTAAATTTGCATCCAACAGCATGTATTGGGAAGTGGCTCCATGTTTCCTTGGAGTGGTGTGAAGAAGGGAATAATAACTCCATCATTTTGCACGTCAGTGGCTCCCACTGGACCCATCCCGTGGTGTCTGTCAGCTCACGTGTGATGGGTGCTGTTGCTGGTGGGTGACTGCTGAAGGGCCGTGCTATAGCCTTGGCTGAGGTCAAGGTATTGAGCGTTGGAAGATAATTTTACCACCCCAGTGCGGAAGGTTTTCGCTTAGTCCCTCCTTTTCCCCTCCTTTCCAGAAGCTCTGGCTGGCACAGCTTGTCTGTTCCCTGGATGGGTTTAGGGAACATTGGTGGCTGGGTGCGTAGGGGGAATAATTAGCTACCAAATGCAGAGATTGTTTCTTGCTG
This sequence comes from Ara ararauna, assembly GCA_028858755.1. NCBI lineage: Eukaryota > Metazoa > Chordata > Aves > Psittaciformes > Psittacidae > Ara > Ara ararauna. Next base: position 15,861,074 of record CM054384.1, read on the forward strand.
TTTCAGAATCATTGTAATTTCTATTGAGGGTGGGTTAATTACATATTCGTTTTGATGGGTGTAAGGAAAATGATAGAGATACAGCAATATGAATCTGTGCAGAGGGATGTTGTTTTCAGGATGCTGTTTTGGAAATCGTGGGAACAAAGACCTGTCTCTTGGAGGACTGTGGCTGTCGGGATTCAATTTCTCAGTGGTGGAGGAGTGTTTTCTATGTCAATTTTTATCTTACGCCAGCGATGTATCTGTCACCATGACAAGGGGGGTTCAGTTTGGAGGAGAGCGATCAGATTCTGGTTAAAGTGCATTTGGTTGAAGGGCTGGGAAATAGTTCTCAGAAAAGCAAAGGTGAAAGCAAGAAAGTTGAGCCTTAAAATGTATGATCAAGGTGTAGCACAAATACATCTAGAACCTGAAGGAGGCAGGGAGCTGCTTTACCAGTGCAGGACCCAGAGGCCCCAGGCCTGCTCTATGTGCTGGAGCAGGGGCTTGTCCCCCAGGTGCCATAGGGCAGGGCATCACTGTTGATCACTCTTGCAGTGTGTGACTTCAGGGAGCCTGGGGATGTCATCTCAGTCTTTCCCAGCAGCCCCACTGGGAAAGCGAATCAAGTTCATCTCTATGATAGATTTGGATCAGCTTTAACCTTTTTCCTTTGGTCTCCAGTACCAGGGCAGGCATCTCTGGCACTAGAAAACAGGGAGAGGCTCAGTGAAAGGACAGGGGTGACTCTGTTTCCTTAAGTGAGCCTTTTGACTCAAAGCTAAAGAGTAAAGCCCTCCTCCTCTTCTTATTTTAGAGTAAAATGTGGTGAATGAGCTGTTTTCAGTGACTGAGGAGAGCCCTTAGCATGGAGCAGCACGCTCTGGTCTTCACCGTGCCTTTGGTGTCCTCCGGATTGGAGCAGTTTTAGTGAGAGCCTCAGCCCAGAGCTGCTCCCTCCTGTGCAAGGCTGCTATTAGAGGGCATCCAGCTCCTCTCCAGCAAGCCTGGAACTGAGGAGTCTGGAAGGAAAAAAATAGCTACAGCCACATTTCATTTCTGTTTGGTTTAAGGTCTGTGGATGTGTTCATGGGCTCTGTGAGTGACAGCTCTGGGACAGCTCTGCATGTCCCGGGTGAATGCCCCATCCCTGGCAGTGTTGAAGGCCAGGTTGGACACAGGGGCTTGGAGCAAGCTGCTCTAGTGGAAGGGGTCCCTGCCCGTGGCAGGGGTTGGAGCTGGAGGAGCTTTAAGGTCCCTTCCAGCACAAACCAGGCCGGGGTTCTGTGTTGGTTCCTCTGCTTGGGCAGCTCGCAGCCCACCAGTGTGGGTGCAGGCTCTGCTGTGAGCCCCAGCAGCCAAGGGCACAGGCATGGCTGTGGCTGCTGTGGGTTCTGTTCTGTGGAGACCAGGGGGATCAGTGGTGAAGGATGCAGACAGTGCTGTGGCTGGAGTCATCTGGGGAGAGCAGAGGTGGATCCCACCCAAAACCGTGACCGTGGGTCTTAAACTCATCTATCCATGTGGATGGGGCCGTGTGGACTGCGGTGCAAGTGGGGAATGCAGCGCTGGGGCATCCTGTGTGCTCTGGTGGAGATGGGTGACTCGGACTTCCCAGGAGGATTCACTGCCTGAATTTGCAGGCTCCAGTCTTTAGATTTAGATTTAGATGTATGGCCAGTTCTGTCTCTTTCTCCATCAGCACAACTTTGTTCAGGGGAGGAACTGAAACCTGCGTTTGGGACTTGCTCACCTCTTTGGTACCGTAGCAGCCAAGGACCGTGTTCAAAACAGAAAGAACAAACTGGAACTGAATCTTGCAGGTGCATCTAAAGAACCCTTCTGCAGCCCTGGCAGCCATAGGGAGGAGAAAGTCACTGTGCTGGAGAATACACTGCATCAAAGTCCCAGGCTTTCCTGATCAAATGATGACCGCCTCAGAGCCGGGTGTCTTTGCTTCTCTCCCTTCTAACTGCTTCAGCCAACCTGTAGTCAATTGGCAATGACTTTAAACCCACCCATTATGATAGGAGCCTTGTAATTACTTGCTGTGATGAGTCCTCATTCTGCTGTAAGCTGTAGCAGGGTTCTGTGTAACACACAGTGTTCCCCCCCCTTCGTGCCTCCATGAGGCTCTCTTGGAAGAGAGGTTTTATCTCCATCTCTTCTGCCTGCCTTGACACTTTGAAATCCAGCCTGTGGCAGTGTCTCAGCTTCTTCCTTAATGCTCTCAACTACCTCCTTGCTGCTGCAGCCTTGTTTTGTGCCCTTTTGTGATGCCCTCCTGCTGTCCTGAGCCTTCCCTGTGCATGCAGGGTGAAGCCAGGAAGGGGCTTTCAGCATCTCCTGTGCTCCTGGGAAGGGACTGGAGGATCCTGAAAGCAGCAGCTGGCAAAGGGGGCTCACTACCCAACATTTCCCTGAGGATTGCTGAGTGAACTTACAGGCACAGGGGAAGGAGCTGCATTTTCTAACCTGGCTCTACAGTCAGTAGAATAACCACATTCCACATTATTCCACAGCATTCCACAGTGGCTTCAACCTGACAGAGGAGAGATTGAGATTAGACATTAAGAAGCTCTTCCCTGTGAGGGTGCTGAGGTGCTGGCACAGGGTGCCCAGAGAAGCTGTGGCTGCCCCATCCCTGGCAGTGCTCAAGGCCAGGTTGGACACAGGGGCTTGGAGCAAGCTGCTCTAGTGGAAGGGGTCCCTGTCTGTGGCAGGGGTTGGACCTGGATGAGTTTTAAGGTCCCTTCCAACACAAACCAGGCTGGGATTCCTGTGGTGGATGAGGCGTACTGAATTGATCAGTGTATAGGACATGCATTTGGGTTTCCGAGTGTTAGAGAAGCAACACAGTGTGTTAGGTTCTGCTTGGAAAAACAGGGTCTGTGGAGAAAGGGAAGATGGAAGAGAAATCCTGCTTTAAAGACCTGCATCTACCCGTGGTGAAAGATGGGATTAAACAGAGCAGGAAGAGAACAGGAATGCAGGAGCCGGGGCTGTGAGCATGGCAGGGGAGGAGGACAGGACTGGAGGAGGAGGATGGCATTGAAGGAAGTGGTTGAAGAGCCTTGGTGGCTCCTTAAGGGGAGGGGAGGGGAGGAAAGAAAGAAGAGGAAATGAACAGCAGGTGATTCTTCAAGCGTCATCTAGCCTGTGACCTACTTGCTGCTGCAGTGATTTACAGCTCCAGAAGCAAACAGAAGGAATGGCCGTTCCCTGTGGGAAGGGTACGGGTGCTGAAGGGAACACAAGGAATGGCTGTTCCCTCTGGGAAGGGCAGGAGTGCTGGAACAAACGGGAGCTCTTCCTGGTGGCACTGTCTCCAGCTGCAGAGATGTGGCTGCACCCAGAATCCACAGAACCACTGCTTAAGATAGCCAAGGGAACATCCTGAGTCACACATTTCCCTCTGTTCCTTACAGGGGAACAGTGCTGGATCCAGGAACCAGGCTTGGAGCTGGTTTAAGGATACGGCTCCTTGATGTGCAAGTGAGCTCCTTCCACAGGAGGGGTGCAGGGCACTATATGGCTGGCCTGTCTGGGGACATAGATCACTGGGACATGATGGGAAATGATTCATCCCAAACCTCCTTAACAATCCACTGCAACGCAGGAATCTGTGTTCTGCTTCTGCTCCTTCAGGAGCCCGCACTAACCTGATCATTCTTAATCACATCTTACTTTCCAGATCATCAGTTTGATTCCTCAGTACTGTTACAGTCCTTAGTGTTCCCGGGAATCTGTGCCTCCATCAGTTCATTATCCCTGTTTCTTCTTTGAGGCTGTAGCAACCTTGAACCACAGTTTCCTGCTATTTTTATAACTCACAGTGCTTATTAGAAGAGTCCTTCAGAAAGAGATACCCCTGATTTGCTCAGTAAATAACAACTTCATCTCTTGCTAATACGAACTGAAAGGTTCCTTTTCCTCTTGTTCACTTCTCCCACTGAGAGAAGTTAGGTTTGAGGTTTGGGAGTTAAATGCCTTGCCTTTAACTTAATTCAGATTTGTAGCTGTATGTGCAAGTCGTAGTGTATCTGATGCTCCTTTAACCATGTTAATCATGATGCTGAGCATCAAGTGCTACAGGCTGGCATTGATTAGACAGCTCCTCTCCTTTGCATTCATCAGCAAGCATTAGCATATAACCTTCCTTGGCTTGATTTGAAACTGGTTCCAGTACCTTCCACAGTGCTTGAAATCCAGATAAATTCATTAGCCTCAAAGGACTTAATGTGGATTTATGAGGGACAGAGATTTGAATGGGAAGGGGACCCTAAAAAGCAGTGACCTGCTGTGGTCAGTGCCTAGTGCTGGGGCTGTGCTCACTCCCAGGACATCTTTCCCACCTTTCCCCCTTGGACTAAGGCTGCTTCAGATGTCGCTCTGTACAAAATGGGATTGGGAAATAGCTTTTGTGTCTTTTCTGGGGGTGTTCGAAGTTTCTATATTAAATATATGAAAAGTAAGTGGCTCTGGGAGTGTCTGAAGTGACAGCCTGAAGTGACGTGCAGGGAGTTGTTTTGGAGTTAGCAGCCCAAGGTTATTTAACTCCAGAACTTCTGCACTTCCCTTGCAAACTCCATCCAAGAACATCTTCCCTTTGGAAAGGAAAATGAAAAGAAGTCCTTTGTTTTTCCCAAGTTGTCAACTGTGCTCTTGTCTAAGCTGATTATTTTATTTATTCCAATAATCTCCTCTTCCACAGTAGAGGAAAATGAATTGTCCTCCTATTTCTGTAATGATTCGCCCTTCAGACAGTTGCCAGGCAAAGTGCTTACATCTGAAATGAAAAGATGGTGAACGTTTAAAATCATTGAGCTACTGTAGGGGCATGTTTGTGTTTAATGGGGTGGTATTGAAGGAGTCCTGGAGTGCTCTTTGCTCTGTGTCCTGCAGGATTAGGAGGGTTTGTTGGGATATTTTTGCTCTGCAGTATGAAAATGGGGTCAAGCCTGCTGTGGTAGATAGTGCAAGTCTGCTCTAGGATTTTACTGGCAATATGGGCTGTCTGCAATGGAAGCCCTCAAGTGATCCAGCATTAGTGAGGAGACTTGTCCTTGGGTGTTTGCTGGAAAGAGCATCGGTGCTTGGGGATGCGATTCTCCCCCTCTGCTCAGGTGAGACCCTACTTGCAGCACTGTGTGCAGTTCTGGTGTCCTCAGCGTAAGAGGGACATGGAGTTGTTGGAGCAAGTCCAGAGGAGGCCATGAGGATGCTCAGGGGCTGGAGCAGCTCCTGTGTGGAGACAGGCTGAGAACGTTGGGGCTGTTCAGCCTGGAGCAGAGAAGGCTGCGTGGAGACCTCAGAGCAGCCTTCAGTGTCTGAATAGTGCTACAAGGATGCTGGAGAGGGACTCTTCACCAGGGACTGTAGCGATAGGACAAGGGGTGATGGGTTCAAACTGAAACAGTGGAGACTGAGCTGAGCTCTTAGGCAGAAGCTGTTCCCTGTGAGGGTGCTGAGGCGCTGGCACAGGGTGCCCAGAGAAGCTGTGGCTGCCCCATCCCTGGCAGTGTTGAAGGCCAGGTTGGACACAGGGGCTTGGAGCAAGCTGCTCTAGTGGAAGGTGTCCCTGCCCATGGCAGGGGTTGGAGCTGGAGGAGCTTTAAGGTCCCTTCCAATCCAAACCATTGTATGGAGGACAAGGGAGTCCTTACAGGTGTGATGGAACAAATTCTTCCCTCCAAGAGTTTTTCACTGACACCCATCTGGCTCTTGGTTATTTTTAATTTTGCCTGGCTGAAAAACAGTTACCTGATTAATCTGGGAAGACACTGGAATGCTTCCTTAAAAGGCTCAAAAGTTACCTGATTAATTTGGGAAGATGCTGCGATGCTTCCTTAAAAGGCTCCAGAGTGATGTAATACTCAGTGATGAATCTCAGAGCTAAATTAGAGCTTCGTGGGTGCATTGGTTGAGGAAGGGAGTTTCATATTTTATCAGCTAACACATTTATTTTCTATAGCAGGCTGCATGCTCCAGCTCCTGAAAGCCGGGCATGCTGGTGGAGCTGGGGTGGGAGCAGTGGCACAGCTCCAGAGCCACGGTGGTGCTGGGGAGTGGTGATCCTGTCCTCCACCCCGCTTTCCAGCTTCATTCCAGCAAGCTTTGAGAAATATATAGAAACTTGGAGCTAGGGGTGGCCCTGCTTCCAGTGGGGAATTACACTGAGGGTGGGTGAAGAGAGAAAGCACGATGTTAAAGCAAGTCTTGTGTAGTGAGCAGGGTTTGCTGCCCATCACTACAGGAGAGACATTGAGGTGCTGGAGCGGGGCCAGAGAAGGGCAATGGAGCTGGTGCAGGGCCTGGAGCACAGTGTGATGGGGAAGGGCTGAGGGACCTGGGGGGGTTCAGATGGAGAAGAGAAGGCTCAGGGGGGACCTGATCGCACCCTGCAACTGCCTGAGAGGAGGATGGAGCCGGGGGGGGGTGCGCTCTCCTCCAAGGAACAAGGGATGGGACAAGAGGAACCGGCCTCAAGCTGCACCAGGGCAGGTTTAGATGGAGCTGAGGAACAATTCCTTCCTCAAAGGGTGCTCAGCATTGGAAGAGGCTGCCCAGGGCAGGGCTGCAGTCACCGTCCCTGCAAGTGTTCACACACCGTGGAGACGAGGCCCTGAAGGCCATGGGTTAGTGGTGGCCTTGGCAGTGCTGGGCATGGACTGGATGAGCTTAAAGGTCTTTTCCAACCCGGTTGATTCTATGATTCCATGATTCATGTCCCCGTAAGCATTGCTCATCCAGGCATAGGGCAGCAGAGGTAGAGCTCGTTTCCATTGTATTCAGCAAAAAGGTGCTGGCAGCAGATGTGGATGTGGCCCTGGCTCATTCCTCATCTCGTAGCATTATCAGAGGTGCTGGTGAAAGTTTCAGGCTGTGTTTCAACAGAGGAAACCACATGGCAATAAATTCCTCATATTTGATGGATGTTCGCCTCTGCCCTTACGTGGAATTGCTCCAAAGGGGCAGTGTAATCCGTCATGGATGAGGGAAGGGTGGGAGTTAATTCATTTTCATGATCTGCCTGTTGCACTCGGTCCAGCTAATAGTGATTTGTCTTACTTGGCTGCTGCAGGAATCCCATGAAACCCGCTGGGAGAAGGCTCTGCCCAAGGACCATGGCCCCATGGTACTGCCATGAGTTGAGGAGCACGTGTGACCTTCTGTTGCATTTGCGCCTGCCCCATGCCTGGCAGTGTCCAAGGCCAGGTTGGACACAGGGGCTTGGAGCAAGCTGCTCTAGTGGAAGGTGTCCCTGCCCGTGGCAGGGGTTGGAGCTGGAGGAGCTTTAGGGTCCCTTCCAACACAAACTATTCAATGCTTCGATGAATTGCAGCCAGAGTTTTGTGCTGCCCTCTCAAGCAAAAGGCCAGTGGAAGTAGTTTAATAGCGCCCAACTCCAGGGTCTGAGGTAGTGATTCATGGCCCAAATGTCCCTTAGCATAGGAGAGGGAGGGAGGCTCTCCTGATCAGAGTGAGTGCAGGGAACGTAAACCAGGTGTGTGAATATCTCCTCAGGTCTCACCTGCTCTGCACTGCACATACAGTCTTTTGTTTGCTGTTAAACACCTTACACCTGGCAGGGGAATTCATTAACATCAGTCTCAACAGGCCTCCCTTCTGCTAAAGATTGATTTGGAATTGCTCTCCCTACTCCTAATGGGAGAGATCTCCCTCTCCTCCCCTTTCAGAGGGCCCAGGGGGGTGTAGATGTAGGCAGCAGCATCAACCCCCCCCGGGTTTGTTCATGCTCTACCTGGTAGGCATTGCTGTTTCTTGCTGTGGGTGCGCTTGGCTTGTGCACAGCGTGGAAGAAGTTGCCCCAGACAGAATGCCCAGCTGGCCACCTCCTCTTGTCAAAAGCCGCTCTTGGCTGTGTATTTTAGGCTCGGCCTCTTCAGTTGCAGATGGAGCTGTGTTTCCAGCGAGTACAAACCCATACAGCCCATGGCATTAGATGAAAATACAGCAGTTACGGTGCTGATCCGTAGGCAGCGTGCGCTACATGTGCATGGTGTGGAGGGAGAAGCCTGCATTGATCAGTCACGCAGTCTTGTGTAAAGCAGCTCTGTGCTCGCTGGCGTGGCTGCCAGGAGCTCTTTTGAAATGGCAAAGGTTGTGAAATCGTGGCGGGGAACCTCAGAGGATGGAAGCTGGGTAAGAGAAGGAGTCTGCCCCTTCCTAAGGCACAGCAGAGGCTGGACAGTGGGTGTTAATGTGATACCTTGTGAGGCATCTTCTTTGTGCTCGAGGCATTTCGGGTGCTAGGCACTGACATATAGGCCTGTCTCAAATGAGAGGAGTTTTACAGATGTAGCCTTTACTGCTGATCTGTCGATGGCTCTTGGCAGGACTAACTCTGGTCGTTAGCTGGGGGCTGTTGCTAGTCCCGTCAGACAATAGTGCTTTTGAAAATACATAGGTTGTTTTTAGTCTCTACCACCATACTGCTAATCTTGTCCTTTTGTCTCCTGTTCCCGAGGGAGGTTTTGCCCTTCCTGGATCTCATCCTGATCCCTGCTTGCAAAAACAAATCCCGAGTTGCTGGTGAAATCAGCTGTCTGATGCACAGCATCATCTATGGTTGTGCAGGGAGGGAAGGAACTGGTGCCCTGCCAGAACAGCAGTGCAGTGAACATCGTGCTTGGGCTATGGGCACCCCGTCTGCCTTCCTTTGCATCCCCCATCTCGCTCAAGTAAGAGAAGTTTATCATATTGGGGTCCTCAAGAGTATCTGCTCCTGCTCTTGTGGTTAGGTTGGTGAGAGTCCAGAGGAGGCCATGAAGATGCTGCGAGGGCTGGAGCAGCTCTGCTCTGGAGCCAGGCTGAGAGAGCTGGGCTGGGGCAGCCTGGAGAAGAGAAGGCTCCTGAAGGGGAGACCTTAGAGCAGCTCCAGTGCCTAAAGGGGCTGCAGGAAACCTGGAGAGGGGCTTTGGCCAAGGGCCTGGAGGGACAGGTCAAGGGGAATGGCTTTAACCTGCCAGAGGGGAGACTGAGCTGAGCTCTTAGGCAGAAGCTGTTCCCTGTGAGGGCGCTGAGGCGCTGGCACAGGGTGCCCAGAGAAGCTGTGGCTGCCCCATCCCTGGCAGTGTTGAAGGCCAGGCTGGACACAGGGGCTTGGAGCAAGCTGCTCTCATGGAAGGTATCCCTGCCCATGGCAGGGGTTGGAGCTGGAGGAGCTTTGAGGTCCCTTCCAACCCAAACCAGGCTGGGATTCTGTGATTCTATATACTCAGATAAATTTATATATATATGTATAATATACATAATATATAATATGTACAACAGATATAATTACGTATTAGCCCAGTTTTCTCTTCAAAGAATCAATGTGTCTTTTCAGACAGCAGCTCCATGCAGATTTATGTGTCCATTATTCACTGCAGTGTGCAGGGCCACTACTGAGCTGTCACTCAAACCTCAGCAGTTTGAGTTTCATCCATGTTTTTGAAGTGATGCTTCCCCTTCCTCCCTACCCCAGACCAATTTAACAGTGGACGCTCGTGCTCAGCGCTCTGACCTTGTACGTGCATGGAGGCAACCACAGACACCAAAAAGCCACAGCTTCTCTGGGCACCCTGTGCCAGCGCCTCAGCACCCTCACAGGGAAGAGCTTCTGCCTTAGATCCAACCTGAACTTCCTGTTTCAGTCTGAACCCATCACCCCTTGTCCTATCATTACAGTCCCTGATGAAGAGTCCCTCTCTGCATCCTTGTAGCCCCCTTCAAACACTGGAAGCTGCTCTGGGGTCTCCACGCAGCTTCTCTTCTCCAGGCTGAGCAGCCCCAACTTTCTTACAGATGTGAATGTATTTTTACGCCTAAGATTGACTGAAGCAACTTTCCTCTTAGGAAGTCACCGCTGTCTTTTGAAGCAGGTGGAAGAGTTGCTGAACTGAGGTGATGGTTATTGGGCCTTTCTTAGGTTTCCAGAGCTCACAGCAGTACCAGAGGAATGGATGAGTTAGATTTGGGGGAAAACCCACCACAGACCCCCTCAAACTAAAAGAATCTTTATCCCATTTCAAATCTTCCATCTCCCCCACTTCCAAATGTGCTTGCGAAGGAGTTACAAGTGCTTGTTGGCATAGAAACTACAGACCGAGGGTGAAGCATGCAAATGTAAGAGGAGCCCTTCTGCCTCAGCAGCACGAGTGAGGCTCTGCAGAGCTGGCTGAAATCTTCTCTGAGGCAAAGAGAATTGCCCAGATGTTGCTCAGATTCTAACAGCACTGTATGTTTAGGTTTTCGGTTCAGCTTACATCCAAAAGAGCTTCAGTGCCGGAATGCAGGTCCAGCACCAAAGGGGCTTCTTTTCTTCTGCAAGAACTCATAGTCCAAAAATATTGCTAAAATCTGTTTGATGCCGAGTTGTGCCAAATCCTCATTAAAACATGTGGATATTTCTGTGGTTTAATCTGTTAGAAATGCAGTCAGGATCCAGTTATGTTAAATTAAGCAACAATATTGGCCTTGGATGTTGTTTGAAACATTAAAGGTGGCAGTCGGAACAGCAAGCAGAATGTTTGCACATTTTAATCGCTCCGTGAGTTCTTCTTTTTCCGAATTTTGTTCCAAGGAATGATCAAGAGAGCTTTAAAATGGTCTGGATTTGTCTCCTTCCCCCTGCCAGGCTCTGGGAGCAGCGCAGCATCTCGGCTCCTTGCTTTCCTTTGCAATGGGATGGAGCTGTGGCGGTGGGACGTTGCTCCCTTTGAGCACGCTCATCATCACCTCTCATGGTGCAGAGCACATGGATGTGCTGTTTTAGCCCTCCCAAAATCCTTGATGGGAGTCTAAAAGCCAGCACGGCCAAACAGGTCTGATAAGGAACGGCTGAGGGACCTGGGGGGTTCAGATGGAGAAGAGAAGGCTCAGGGAGGCTCTGATCGCTCCCTATAACTGCCTGAGAGGAGGATGGAGCCAGGAGGGGGCTGCGCTCTGCTCCCAAGGAACAAGGGATGGGACAAGAGGAACCGGCCTCAAGCTGCACCAGGGCAGGTTTAGATGGAGCTGAGGAACAATTCCTTCCCCAAAGGGTGCTCAGCATTGGAAGAGGCTGCCCAGGGCAGGGCTGGAGTCACCGTCCCTGCAAGTGTGCACACACCGTGGAGACGAGGCCTCAGTGCCATGGGTCAGTGGTGGCCTTGGCAGTGCTGGGAATGGTTGGACTGGATGAGCTTAAAGGTCTTTTCCAACCTGGTTGATTCTCTGACTCTATGCATCACACCAGCCTGTCCTTCAGAGGCTTTTACTGTTGATTCCCCCCTCCATTGGGATGGACAAAATGCCTCTGAACTGGCTCAGCAGTACGGAGCAGCCGGTTGGCTCCTGCCTACTTCAGCCTGCGCCGGTGGCTCCAGCAGCATGGAGTCTGTGTGCTGAGGGTGCTGCTCCCTCTGCACCTCTCCCACCCCACAGGTAAGGCCTTGGCCTGCAGCAGGGCTTTGTCTTGATGAGCATTTCTTTATTATGGTTTAATTTTCCCCCTCGCAGTTGTTAAATTCCTCATGCTAAGGCAGGGCCCCCTTTTCTTCTGCTTTAAATGCAGCTGTGCCGAGGAAGGGCTCCATGTTATGCATGCTGGAGCGGGTGGCAAAGGGGCCTGCGGTGCCTTGGGACACATTCATAACATAGAGCATGTCAAAAATATCCCTCCTGTGTGGGTTTATAATGGGGTGCGGGGGCTCTTTGCTTTCCAATTCGACACACTGCAAAAGCAGCTCTGTTTCGGTGCCTGGTTCGTGGTTTAAGGGTAAAAATGAGGGTGGTTGGGTCTTTTAGCAGCCCTTTGTTTTGGGGCTGTTGTGATTGCGTGGCAGCTTGTGTTGTGTTAAAATGAGCACCTCGCTGGGAAGTGGCACGGAGCAGGCTTGTGTTGCCAGTACCTGTGTGTGACTCGACAGCATTCACGCCTCTCTGTTGTCAGACATAAAAAGGGCAGTGTACAACGCTGGTAGGCTCAAAATTCAGCCATGCTTTACTTTTTTCCTCCTTCCTATAGAGCACATCTTTTCTGTGGAATAGTTTGGGTTTTTTTTAGAAACAAACCCCTGAATCTTCAATGCATTTTTCCTTTATTATTTTAATTTAAAGAATAACTACATGATGATAAGTGGGGATTGTTAATGATCCATGGTGGAAGAAAGCCGATGACAATACAAGGCATAATGGGGTGGAGGTTACTGCTGTAAATGTCCTCTGCAAAGCAAGCGAGTGAGCTGGGGAGGGGAGCAGAGGGCCAGGGAGGAACCAGCCTCAACCCTTCTTCTGGGAGCTGAGAGAGACATTGAGGTGCTGGAGCGGGTCCAGAGAAGGGCAGCAGAGCTGGTGCAGGGCCTGGAGCATGGTTAGTGGTGATCTTGGCAGAGCTGGGGGACGGCTGGACTTGGTGAGCTTAAAGGCCCTTTCCAGCCTGGTTGACTCTCTGATGCCGAGGAGTCCTGTTCATATCCACTGAGGCTGTTTGGAGGACGGGTGTCGGGAGCAAGCCCGGTCCTTGCCGCTCCTGGGTGCTTTGCCAGGCCAGAGCTGCAGCTCCCACATCAGTGCTGGTCTGTCACGAGAGCTGAAAGCACCGAGGAGGCAGTGACAGAGCCAAGTGATGTCTGAGAGGTGCTGCAGCAGCTCTTCACTTGACTCACCCCTTGGGGAAGGGTCATCACACAGACTGCAACCAACATGCCGCGGTGATGCTGCGCAACACTCGTTGTGTGTAGCTGTATATTGTCGGCTGCTGAGTAGCAGGGAATCCTGGAAATCCATCTTGGAGGGCCAGATCCTGTCTGGCTGCTTTTCCTTGGCTTATGCATGGAAACAGTGCTGAAATTCAGTTCCCCAAGTGCAGCAGGAGTTGTTAATCGGAGGCATGCAGGAAGGAACTGTCTTGGTGGGATCTCTTGAAGTCGGTGATGGGGATGATCCAGCCACTAATCAGTTTCATGTGAAACTCCAGACTTGCAGCTACCAAGCAAATGTCATACAAAGCTGCTTAAGCACAGGAAGCTGACTTGGGCAGCTCTTGACACTGTTTCATTGAAGCCCAAGAGTGATCAAGACCAGCATTCGGCTTCCTGTTGCAAAAGAAGACTACTGAGATTTATTTCTTTTTCCTATTGCCTGTGAGTTTTTATTTTATGCTCTGTATTACCAAACCAGAACCAGGCACTTCTGCTTGTCTTTTCTCTGGGTAGCACTGCATGAGGAGAAGCTTTCAAAGGTCCATGAGGCTTTTGATGGAGTTCTGGGCTCTTCAGTACAAGACAGACAAGGAGCTGCTGAAGAGGGCCCAGTGGAGGCCACAAGGATGCTCAGGGGTCTGAAGCATCTCTCGGATGGGCCTGGTTAGTCTGGAGAGGAGCAGCCTGAGAGGGGATCCCATCAACGCAGATCAGTGTCTCAAAGGTGGGTGCCAGCAGGATGGTGCCAGACTCTTTCCAGTGATGCCCAGTGACAGAACGAGGAGCAATGGCCATAAACTAAAACTGATCAGATTTTAGCATTTTCTCGGTTTTTTCCCCTAGTGGTTTGCTGTACTTTGAATCCTTTAGTTTAAAATGTTTACAAAATTAAGTTCTATGCCTCCTTGTGAGACAAGTAAGTGGAAATGATCATACCCACTTATTATCATAGAATCTTAGAAAGGTTTGGGTTGGAAAGGACCTTAAGACCATCCAGCTCCAACCCCTGCCATGGGCAGGGACACCTTCCGCTGGAGCAGCTTGCTCCAAGCCCCTCTGTCCAACCTGGCCTTGGACACTGCCAGGGATGGGGCAGCCACAGCTTCTCTGGAACCTCTGGAAGCTCTGAACCTCATTGGAGTATCTGGTACGCTGGAGTCCAAGACCTGGTTCCAGAAGTGTGAAGCATTCAGGGTTCGCGTCAGCTTTAGCACTGGCTCTAGCAATGACTCTGGGATTCTCCAGTGGCAGGGAATCACAAGGCTTTATTCTTTATGTGGAGGAAGGAGGCTTTTCTTGTTCCTGTCAGCTTCTGTTCATGCAGTTCCCTTGGCTTTTTCTAATGCAGTGATGCTAACAGGAACAAGAGAAGGTTTGGGTCTGCTCCCTTGGATCTGAAGGTGGTCTTTTGAAGTAGAGACTATAACCCAGCCCAGTCGTGTTGGTAAATGAACTGTGCATGAGTACAGCATGTTGAAGGAGCCATAACTTCATTTACTGTTCTCATGTGTGTCTATTTTATGCCCTGTTCTTCCCTGTGAGGGTGCTGAGACGCTGGCACAGGGTGCCCACTGGAAGGTGTCCCTGCCCATGGCAGGGGATTGGAACTGGATGAACTTTAAGGTCCTTTCCACCCAAACTGATTCGTATCTGACAGAGTTTGAAAGGTGCTGATGAAGGCTCTGGAGCGTGAAGGCACTGCCTGCCCCTGCAGATGAGGCCATGGATAACTCAGCTCTGACACTTGCTGCCCTCGCTCCTCTTCCTTGCTCCCTCAGAGAGGTTGTGTGTCATCACTGTAGGATTTACTGCTTCCAGCGTGAGGACCTTTGATGTGAGCAGCCCCTGGCAGAAGAGTTACAGCTACATAGAGAGGCTGCTTCCCACTAAGCCCTAATGCATGCCCTCGGTGGGAAAAAGCTGGGATTCCAACAGGCAGAGCCTATCTAGAAGTTATTCCTTCTTTTGTATTAAGCTGATGTTGCCTCTTCAGTCTGTGTTGAAAGCAGATGTGTTTTGAGCTGCACTAGTGCACGTTTTGGAGTGATGTGGTAGGAGCAGTACAGGATTTCCCCTTTAGATTGTTCCTCCCCTGGAACCAGTGTACCTAGCCCTGGGTAAGCAAATGACTCTGCTTTGCTACATTTTCCCTACCTGTCCCCAAGGAAACACTATAAATGCCTCAAGTGTGTATCTACTGAGGGACAAAAGGATTTTTAAATAGTGATGAACTGTGCTGTTTTCCCTTAGTGCAGCAAACCCGATTGTTCCTTAGTGAGATACATTAATAATTCTCTTACCCACCTTCTTGGGAAGCGAATCTGCTTTAATTCCTTCGGATCAGCAAGAGCTGCAGGTATGGATGGCTTCCTTGCATTGAAAAAAAAGGAAGAAGGCAACGCTTGCAAATGGGTCTTTGTTTCCAAGGAAACAAATTTGACATGCTTGAGCTGTGCTAGATGCAAACACTCCAGATTCAGCAGACATGCCTCAGGATTGTATGGTCTGAGTAGTATTTTAAACCGCCTCCAATTTAAAGGCAAGGGCGAGGATGAGAACAGAATTTATCAGCAGGGTTTACCAATCTGTGCCTGATGAAAGCACCGTGTGGTATCTCAGAGTTGCCTGATGTGGTGTGGGGAGAAGAGCATCCTGTGCTGATAATGGGGTCCCTAAACAACATCCCTGCTGCAGGGCCTGGGGCTTGGGGAGATAACTCCAGCACACGAGAGCTCCGAGGGGAGCTGAGCACGTGTTCCCTGAGCCAAATGACTCTCATTTATCCTGGGTCACTCTGTGCTCCAGAAATGCTTCAGTAAGATGCAGCTCGCCAGTGCCTGATGGGGAAGGGCTGCTGGGTGTTGGGAAGCCAAATGCAATCAGTATCCCAAAGAATCTGCTAAAGAGCTGTGCGCTGGTATTGAGGCCTGGGCTCAATTCATCTGGCAGGGGATGGAAGAACAACAGGCTGAGCTGTGTGCATGCTGCATCTGACATGGATGTGCTGTGGGCTGATGGGAATCTGGACTTTCGCTTGGCTTATTGCACTGGATAGAAAGGCTCCTGGCGTTTTTGTGATTACCTTGGAAGTTTGGGGCAGGGGAAGAGCTGGGATTCGGCATTCATCCGTCACCCTGATGTGTTCATAGCTGCTGTGCTGAGAAAGTAACTTCATTCAGTTCATTTTTTAATCTTCCTTTGAAGAATTCAAACGTGAGCATTGAAGCAGACACCGTCCACCCATGCATTATCCATGTGTGCATGGGAAATGAGCATCCACAAGTAATGGATTTGAACATGCAGAGTTTTTTCTGGCCTGGGCCAACATGAGGAATAGGGTATGCATTAAATCTTCCTTGGGATTAAACAACCAGTTTTTGCCCTGGCCTGCAAAGCTTTACTTCTGCATCAACTATCTTTGCCTTCTGCAGTAGTTCTGTGAGCTGGTAGGGATGTGCTGGGGACGTACAAAGGATATATAGGGAAATACAGGGTTTTAAGGAACAGTCACGTTCTGTGTGCAGATCACTCACAGTGAGAAAGCCTGGTGGGCATCAGCATTGTTTGGGAAACTGGAAAGGAGAAAAATCCTGTATTAATTCCTCTTTGAAACAGTCTTACTGCATTGAGGAGGTGAGTAGTGATAGAGTACTGAAAAACCTCTCTTCCAGTTCAGCTCCTTAGGAAAACAAGGCATCAAGTGTGTGGTACTTTAGTCTCTTTTCCCCTCTTTCATCCCGCTTTTTAACTTGCCAGCGGAGTTAAAATAACCTTCAAGGTGATGGAGGGTAGAGTAGGGTAGGTTTAGCTTTAAGATGGATGGGAGCACTATTTGCATCGCGATCTAAAAGGCTCAGTTGAAGCCCATTGGGGGGAAGAAAATAATATTAATGGCATCTCATGAAAATACTGTAATGTGTGGAAGGCCCAGCGTGACAAATGTGCTGGTGTGAGTGGCACTGGGAACGCTCCCTTTTCTTTGCACAAGGCTTGCCTGAGACAGGCTTTTCCTGGCTTTTGTTCTAACCGAGATGCTTGCTGCCTAAAAATGCCTGTGATCCCTGCAGCAAGGGCTTCACCTCCTTGACAGAGGATGGAGACAGGAAGGTTGGCCGGATCGGGAGGAATCCTGCACCTTTCTATTTTTTTGCTTCTTGTTAATGACACTTCCTTATGCTTACATTTCATTAAAGCTCTGAAATGGCTGGAGATCAGCCCGTACTGAGCATGCTCCGGGGTGGAGGCTGCACCCATGGAGTGAGATGGATTTGTGGCTGGAGGAGTGATAGGCCTGGAGTCAGGATCTGGAAGGACCCAGCAGCTCCCCGCAGCCGGGACCGAGGTAGGGCAAATCCAAGCTGACTCGGGGGAACGTGGAGACCGGAGGAAGTAAAACCAGTTGGAATGGATTCAAAAGCAGCATAGTTAACCACTGACACGAGATGGCTTCAAACCGCTTCCTGCGGATCAGCGGGGAGGGCTTGTAAACCACTGACCTTTACTGGCTGGGGAACCTATGGAAAGAACAGCCCTGTCTACTGTTGGGGAGGTGACATACAGTGACAGCAGGCAGGGCTGGCAGTGAGGGACTGCTGGAGCTGCCTTCACGTTGCAAGGCATGTGATCGCCTCTCCGTCGTGGGCTGCGCGCTCGGGCGCTAATTGTTATTAATGGGAAGCCTTGCAGGGCACAGCCCTGCGCCACACTTCCAACCCAGAGCTGTGACTGTGGGAGGCTGAAAGAATGTCACACTCAAGCTCCCTTTTTCGGGCTTATTTTGCATTCCAAGGATTGCAAACAAACCTTGCCACACCAGGTCCTCCAAACTGGCAAGGCGAGCAGGGAACAGGGATGGGTTTATTCCTTTGGCGGGGGTTTCACGTGTTGGGTTGGGGGAAGGAAAAGGGGATCCTGTGGGTTGTGCTGGGGTGGGCTGTTGGATTGCGCCTGTAGTTGCCAGCTTTTCACAAGGGCTGTGTACGCACCAGCAGGTATGTGCTGCGTGAGCCGATTGACTCCAGTTGTTGTACAAGCAAGCGGCATGGGGAAGTGCCAATAAAACATTTACATTGGCTCTCGAGGTTTGGGGGAGCGAGGTGCAGGGAAGATCTGGCTTCGTGTGGAGCAGGGGGCTCAGCCCTCGCAGACCCTGTCTCCTATGGGAGGTGTGTCCCTGGGTGTCCACCCTGGCCTGTAAGTAAAGGTAAGAGGTTTGCTGTGCTTAGGGCACTGTGAATACTCTGGTATTATGAAGTTATTGCGTTTAACTTTATTAACAGGAATCTCTGCTCATGGTCTGTCTGTAGCCTGTGTATCAGCTCTTCCTTCAGGGCACCTCTGCCTGCTTCTCAGTGCAGTTCAGGGGTGACTGGTAAAGAGAAAACATGGATTGATATCTTATTGATGTGCCCCAGGTGCTGGTCTCCCACAGTTGGGTCAATCTGCATGAGGAGTCACTTCACTACCTCTAGTAACTCGCCTATTTATTGCCTGGTTCTGTGCTTCTTGTGTACTCAGTGTTTTCTGAGCCTGTTTCCTATGTCAGCCCTGCACTCACTGGTGACCAGTTTGCTTACTGGTGTGGCTTTTACGGTCCCTGCACAAAAGGCTGCTGGAGCCCCAGCTCACTCTGGTCATGCAGAACTTCTCTTACCCATTAATGGATGCTGGTTTGTTTAGGGTTGGATGAATGCACAAAGGAGAGTGTTTATGTAAAATAAATGGCATTGTAATTGTACATGGAAAGGAACAGGGTTGGATTTTCTCTGGCTCAGATGGGAGCTGTGTTTATGGCTTTGCAGAATGGATCCTGGTGGCTTTTCCTCCTTGTGTGCCTCTGGCGTTGAGGTGATCTCAGCCCCACGTTTTCATCTGTGATCTGGTTCTCTTGATGAAGAGATTTGACTTAAACGGTTTCAGATGCTGGAAAACCACTGGTGTGATTATTTCCTATTGTGCTGTGTGAAAGGCGTAAGGTAGCCTTAAAGACCCACTGCCACCTTATGGCAGTTGCTGAAAAGCAGCCTCTTTAGAGCCCATTCTGTACACACATCATGCTTGCTTTATTTCTCTTCTTAACTGGTGCTATCTGCATCAGGGCAGGAGCTTTGTTTTTAAAGAGTTCCTTTGCTCCTTCTCTTCCTTGGAGAAATTGCATAATGTCAGCAGAATTCCTTGTAGAGCCATCAACTGCAGTGCTTCATAGGTGAATCCATGTTTGGGGAGAGATACAAAAGCACCATGCAGCATTGATTCTTCTCCAGTGAAGAACTTGCTTGTTTTCACGTGAATGCCCTAATCCCTAAAAACGAGAAGGTGTGAGGTCGAGGAACAGGGACACGTTGAACATGTGAGGCTCCTCAGCAGGATCTCCGGCATTCCCGTTGCAGCAGGAGCGGGATCGGATGTGAGCAGCCATTTGCACAGCTGACTCTGCTGGCAGAAGATTAGGAACAAGCAGGATGGTTCTGCGCTGACATGGGTCTCATTCCCACCCCATCCGCTGTTCCCAAACTCAATCAGGAAGACATTTCTCTGTGGAGCAAACAGTGAGGGTGGTTAAAGTGATGAGCCTGCTTCTCTTCCTGAGATGGAGTGCTCTGTTAGTACAGTAGAAGCTCTTGATACGTGATAACTGACTGAAGGGGAGCAATGGTGTTTTCAGATTTCCAAAATAGAAGGAGCTGTGGTTACTGTAAGTTAAAGCTGAAGGAGTTTCTAATTGGGAACTGTTAGGAATACAGTATGTTCTAAATTACAGCTGTCTGGCCAATATGCTTCTAAATAAAGTGCTAGGATTGCCCTGTAAATGAAATACTCAGTGCATATTCCTATCAAAACACAGCGCTTGCATCTCCGGCTCTGTCGCAGCACAGTCTCTTTCTTTATTTCCCCCATTTTTTCCCCTTCCTCCTGGTGCATGTGATGTACTCAGCGCAGCCTCCCAGGGAACAGTTCATGTTTCCTATTAAGTCAAAGCGGTTTTCAACTTTGCTGGGGAGAGGAGGGGGAGGAAGGGAGATGGCTTGGAAACTCCCAGGGAAAAAAAGCCGGGTTTGAAAGGTGGCGAAAGCTGTCATTCCAGAAGTGTGCATTAGTGACTGCCGGCTCCTTCCAGGCTGTTGTCTGAGCCTGGAGGCGGACATTTGGGCTCCCTTGGAGGATGCTGAAGACACTCAGTGTGTCCCGGGAAGTTCTGGTTAAGAAACGTAGTCCATGATGGCTGAGGAGGGAAGGGAGGCATTTTAATGGCTTGTGGCAGAGCTGGGAAGTGGTTCCCTGGTTCACAACAGTGCAGAAGCAAATCAGGATTGCAGCAGCAATGTTCTTCTTTCTATTGAAGATCCCTTCAGCTTGTTGTGCTTTTGGGATTGCTTCTGAGGAGGCTGTGAAAGGGAGCTTCAGACTGAGCAACTCGAGGGTCAGGAAGAAGAGGAGCCTGATGGAAATAGGGAAAACTGCCTGTACTTTGCAGAGCTAAATATTGTTCTTCATATAGAAAGAAAAATCTCCCCTTGCCTCCCGTTTGTGCTTCCTCTGCGAGGGAGCTCTGAAAATGCCATGCATAACGTGGTAATGAGGCAAGAGCCCTGAGGGACCTGGCGTCCTTTGTGCAGGGAGGTGGCTGTGCTGCTGCCTTCCTCCTGAAAATGGGAGATTTCTGAAAGGGATATTTGAGCCTTGAATCGGACAGCAGAGACCAGAGAGCTCTGGGGTAGAAATACCTTGTGGTTGTATGGTCCCTGTAGAAGATATTGACAGGGGGGTGCTCTGCTGTCTTGTACTGTCTTGGTGGGGAAAACTGCTGGAGAGTACTTGGGACACTTAAAGGGGAAAGCTTCATGGGGCATGTTCTTAACCTACATCGTGAGCAGAACAGCTTCCTTGTCCAGCCTGGAGATGGGTCTGCAACCAGCTGGTTAGAAAAGAGCCTGTGCGGCTCCCAACCCCTGCAAGATGGGGGAGATGGGTGCTGGGGGCCCTGGGGCAGGGGCACCGCTCCAACAGCCCATGGACCCTGCTTGGGCACAGGAGTGGCTGTGCCCTGGAAGCTTCTTTCTTTGGATGGCATAAATTTAAGGTCTTCTTAATGAACACACAAGCATCCCCTGCAGATGCAGTGCAGAGATGCTGGTCCGATGCCGATTGCTTTGCACCAGTTGGCTGGTGAAGCAGCTGCGATGCCCTGATGAGCTTTGCTTTTTGTGTGGGTTTTAAACAGTGTTTAGTGCTGTCAAGGATGGCTGTGAGATGTGAAAAGCGTCTCTGGTAGCTTCTGCTTGCAGAGTGTGTTTAACCTCGGCAGTAAAAACGTGTCTAGTGTTGAGATGCAGTGGGGAACGCTGCCCTTGTGCATGCGCGGCAAGGCCGAGGCTGCAGTACGGGTCTCGGGGGTTATTCTGCCTCTGAAAGGGGATGTTGGCTGTGGTGGTTCATTGACACTGCTCTTGTTAATAGCTTTGGGTTTATTTCTGGGGTTTTGATGAAAGCTTGGTAATTTCATGCTGCAAGGAAGGGCAACGAGTTGACTGTTTTAAAGCCATCTTTGGTTTGAGCTACAGTTATCTTTTGATGCAGTGGGTAATGCGACTTGTGTCTGTGTACCTGGAATTGCTTTTGTTTGGGGAATTGCTTTTTGTTTGTGTGAATGAGCTACCCCCACACCTCCTAGAGACTGATAGCAAAGCCAGGGAAATCTCATTTTGTGTATAAACCTGAAGATTTACATCAAACAAAAACCCAGTGGGTGAAAGATTGATCCTTGCTTTATACTGTCACCTCCAGTATTCCTTCCCTGTGAATTTCAGTCATCTTGGTTTAGCCATGTGTTTTAACTGTTTAGTATGAAACTTCTCCAGAGTGTGGAGGGAGAAAGTGCCCTTGTAGCCAAGGGAGTTTCATAGGACCTCTTCTGCTGATTTAACTGCTGCCACTTTGCAAGTGTGCCTGGGCATGGTGGTGAATTCACTGCTTGGGATGGAGATTGTGTGGCTCGTAGCTGTTCCCAGCCCGCAGCGCTCTGATGGCAGGATGTGCTCCGTGCTCTGGGGATGCCCAGCAGAGGGGGGGACGGGTAGAGCAGCACAGGGCATGGCTTCCTGCCTGCGTGTAAGGGCTGAGTTTACCTGCCCGCTTCTGGTGCAAGGAGTGCGACAAACAAAACGCTTGGGCTCCCCAAACCTCACTATGGATTTTGGTGGCTTCTTTTCTCCCTGCAGTGCAGGCTGCTCCCTGCTCCCCCAGGCCTAACGCACTGCACTCAGCTCGCCTTCATTTACTTTCTGCTCTTGAAGAGAAGTGTCTTTTGTGCTCTCACTCTTCTGCAAAGGGTTTTCCTTTGGCCAGGACAGCGCGGGTGGTGCCACCGGCCCTGTCTGAGTTTCCTCTTCCTCCTGGCCCCTGCTCCGGGGGGAGGTTCTCCAGCAGACACCCAGCTCCTGCCTCCGGTAAACACCCATCTTGCTCTTGAACCCGGTCCAGCCCATCGCTGCTTACAGATGTTCTGTGAGTGGCTCTGGCAGTTTTACTGGGAGCTTGAGCAGATCCTGGAGGTTGCCAAGAGTTTAGGCTCAGTCGTGGAGTGGAACAGAGACAAACTACTTTTATTTTGAAGCTAGAATTCCTTCTTCTCATCTCCCCGGCTGGGCCAGCTGCATCGTATGGTTTGACATAGGCTGAACTCAGAGCACCTAGTAGTGCACTATCACTGCACTAGGGTTTTCCCCCCTCATCCCATTCCCTGCCTTCTTTAATGACTGTGCTTGCGATACCCTTCTAAGGTTGGTTGTACCAGGTCAGGTTGTCTTATTAAGTGACAAATAGCTCCTGTTCAGCTCAGCAGACTGGGTCTCGAATGCCCTTGCAGTTGGACACTGCGTTATTGAAGCAGTTTAACCCATGTGCCTTCATCCTAGTGCTTAGAGGTCGGGCGCTTTATTAAGTGGAACAAAATCATCACAGGAGCATCCCTCCCTGTCCCTCCTGCCTCTCCTTTCCCTGCGAGCAAGGGCTTCTCTTGAAGGCCACCGAGACAGAACACCTCGCTGCATGGTTTAAAAGGCTTTTCTCTTTGTTTCAGGCGAGCGCTCAGTTTTGAGGCCTGGCACCCTGTCAGAGAGGTGACAGATGATCAGCATTACCGGTGCGTCCCCGGGATGCCCGGGCTGATCGCACTCCAATGGACGCCCTGGAGCCGGCAGGTTCTCTGTGAAATGGCTGCAGCTTGGAGGGAGCAGTGAAATGGTCTCCTCTGGGCATGCTCACTCTGTAGAGGGAGCTTCTATCACATGAGCAGAAACTGAATCACTGCTCATGAGGATCTGGAATATGCAACTCTTTGAGTCTTCACCAGAAGAAGACAACAGATGTCCGCAGGTACCGCAGGGCCCACCTCTTGCAGAGAGCGGCTCCCTGGAGCAGGCAGGCTGGCTCCCGATGGGGAGCTGGAGCCTTGGAGAGGAGGAAGGCAGTGTGGAGAGCCATGGCTGGGGCTATTCGTTTAGTTGTTTCTAGGGACATTGGTTTTACTGCTCCGTGCGCGGGGGCACACAGGGGAGCGGGCAGAGGAGGCTGGAGCAGGATGGAGCATGCTGATGGAGGCTGGCTGGGTCACTGCTGCCCAGCACTGGGCCCTGGGCTCTTGGGGACTGCAGCATCCGGCGTTGCCTGGCTCTGGGAATGCTCGGGCTTTGTTTCCTCGCATCCACGTGGTCTTTTATTTGTCTTGTGGGGTGGGAGGCTCGTCTGGGGCTGGTTCCGGGGGGTTTGCGCTTGGGGCTTTTTGGTGCCTGTATTTTTTAAAGTGGGAAGTTTCTGGAAAACCCTCCCAGGAGCCCTCCCTGCTTGCAGCTCTTGTGAGCAAGAAGAGCAAAGCCTGGGGTGTCCGAGCTGCTCGAAGGCTGAACCTCCAAAAGGGGAAGAGCGGGCCTGTGGCCACATGGCACCTCCTCGCTAGGTCTCCTTTGAACACCCCTGCTTGCATCAAGCTCTCTTCTTCGGGAGGAGGTAGGAGCACACTTTATTTTACCAGGATGAAACAATCCTTTTTGTTTTGGGCGGCTCCTCCCTTCTTTCTTCTTCTCTGCTGTTTTTTGGTACCAGTTCCCTTGCAGTCCGAGGGAACAGCTGATTAAACTGGAACATCCGTGGTTGATTTCATGGCACAAGGCCCGCGTCTGCAGCTTATTTTAAGCGTTGCCTAAAATTCAGCCCCCGGCCCTGCCGTGCTCTTTGTTGTTGTTCTGTTTGTGCTGTCGTTTGTGTTACATGGGCTGTTGGCTGCTGCAGGCCTCAGGGGGGACACTGGAGGTCCCAGAGCCTTGAGGGGTCTGGGCAGAACACAGGCAAGCTCATGCTGTGCTCAAGGGAGACCCCTGAAGCTGCCATGAGGACGCGACATTGGATTTTCAGTCGAGGAGTGAGACGTGGAGGTGGCGTTTGAAAGATTAAGGAGCTTGCGGGGCAGTCTGTGATACCAGATCTAAATATCCATCGTGTCTCCACTGGACTATAAATACTCTCATTGTTTGTCATCCAGAAGATGTGTGCTACAGGAAAAGGCATCGGAGGAAGTCAGGAAGAGAGAAATGAGATTTCATTTGCACAGTGAAGAGCAGAGGCCTTGATGTGCTGCTTGATCAGCTCCTATCCAAGGGAAAAAAGCATGCTTTGGCTTTGATGAAGGCTGAGGAAAACCAAAACCATGCTGAGGTGTGCTCCTGTGGTGGTGACACCGGTGTGACAGCAGCCAGAACCACCCCAATGCTCTGTTCCTGTGGCTGATGCCCTTTGAAAGCATCTGCAGAGAGACGCTGAACAGCCTGACCTACTTTGGAGGCAAGAAAGAAACCCAAGGGCTGGACTTGGCGCTGCTTTTCAGCAAGGGTTAAGAGCCCCAGAGTGGGGCTTTCAGGTCTTGTGTTTTCTCCACTTCAAGTATTTAACTGACCTTTTGGTGCCAGCGCGAGCCCTTCTGCTCCTCTCCACAACGCTTTGGACAGAGCTGGGCTCTGTAGCACACATGGGATGTATTTTCTGCTTGTCACCCCCTGTTAGACAACCCCTGGGGCTGGCAGGAGCAGGATCAGGCCCACGACGTGGCGTCAGGCTATGGTGATTGTCCTGGGTCTGGACCCCTGACCTCCTCCATGTGGTGCTGTCTCCTAACGAAGGATTGCATGCATCTTGTGCCATGGCAGGGGGCTATTTCATTCAGGTAAACAAGGAGTTTTAAGGCGCTTCACCTTCCAGGCCAGTTGGTTTGTGGGAGGATTGGCTTGATTCCTGCTGCTTGTCCTTTTACTGCTTTTCCCTGAAGTTTTTCCTTCTCCCTTCCCGCTCCTGGAGCTGAGTGGTTGAGGAACTGCCGCAGTGGGAGAGTTACCTTGCTTTAGGTACAAGCCAACCAGCTCGGGGCTCCGACAGCGCGCGCTCCCCGCTCGCGAGGCTCGGCGCACCATATGTTCCTGCAGTGACATGGAATGTCAGTGATTTGGAAGTGAACCTCCAATTTACACTCCTTAGCTGCCATTTCCAGCCGCTTATTTGGGACTCCTGTATATTCTGAGCTTTGACAGTAGACCCTTATGTCCCCTTGTGTTTGCTTTAGGGGATCCATCCATCCCCGTGTCTGTGTGAGCTGCTTGGTCTCTTGGGTAGAGGAGGAGATGTCTGGTTTTGCTGTATGGTGGTGTAGGGGGGCAGAGGAGGAGGATGGGCAGCGCTGTCTGCCAGGATTTACAGTAGTCAGGGAAGCAGCAGGAGCGAAGCGCACAAACTGGATGAGCTAATTGGGAAGGAGCCTTAAAAAGGAAGACAAAATGTAGAGGAAACAATGTAGAGCAAGCTGTTTGAAAATGCATCCTGGGATCCATCACACCAGCTTCCTTCCCCCAGAGCAGGCGATGGATTTATCCCTTCAGTCGCCATCAGCAGGGGGAAGGCTTGTGGACGTGGTGGAGAAGGGTCGAGGCAGTGGGGGTTAAGATGTGACGTGCAAGTGTCTTCCCCGCAATGCTGCCATGCTGTGTCAGAGCAGCACAGTGCCTCTTGCAAAAGAAGCTTTTCACAACTTGTCCTTGTTCCAAGGATGAGGAAACCTCCGGCTCTTCTGGCATTTTCTCTCTCCGTCATAGGTCAGAGCTGCTTTCACCTGTAAAGTATGATGAGCGCGGACTGGGAGAGGACTGGAATGGGGAGGGGCTCGGAGCCACCTCGCAAGGCTTTTCATGGAGCTCTTGGTGTATAAGGAGGAACTTTTCCCCTCCTCCTCTCCTCGTTTTCCTGTGTGCCTGCAAAAGTACTCTTGGTTTGCATTTAAAGGAGAAAACTGTAAGTGCTGGGGCTAAGCCAACCTGTTTATTCATGGGGAATACCCTATTTCCAAGCCTTTCTCTCGCAGAGGAAGGCTTGAAGGAGGATGCAGACTGGGCTGGGGATTGTATTTTTCGGTGCCATCGAAGCACGGTTGTGATTCGAAGGAGCTAAAACTCATGGCTGGCAATGTGCATCGAGCTCTGCAAGACCCCTCTTCCTGAGTGCCCCCCAGCCCTCAGAGGGGTCAGCTTCTCCCTCCAAAGCAGGTGGATTTTGACCTGAAGCAAGGAGGGAAAGGCGAGGGATCAGCATCAGACCCTCCACCAGGAGCCCACGGGCTGCTCCTTCCCAGCCTTTTGCAACCTCCCATTCCCAAACCGTGGGTCCCGGTGAGGAGGGGCCAGGGTCGGGAGCCAGCGCCCGCTCCTCTGCTCCTGTCAAAAGATGGCAGGTCAGCGTGTGCCTGTAAACAATGCGGTTATGAAATGGCAGCGCCGGCCGCGCTGAGCATGCTCGGGAGCAGCCTGCAGGGGGAGGTGAGCCAGGGAGATGATCTAATTCAGAGCAATTCTTGGGATTGAAGGAAAAGACCAGGCTCCACTCTTAATGACAGAGCAGAAAAACCAGGCCCCACGCCGGGGACGAAGCCCGTAGGCCATGGAGGAGAGGGTGTGAGGATCTCCCACCTCTAGGACTTCGGGTGCTGGGCAGCGCTGTGTCGCTTTCTCACCCTCCAGGAGAGTAAAGCCTTGGTGAGGTTTTGCTGTAGTTATTAGAGGGACAGGCCCGAGGGTGAAAGTTTTGTTATTGTTATTTGTCTCGTTTTTCCTTCCACTTTTCCGTGTCTGCTGCTCCAGCTCGCAGGCATCGCTGCCTTGCTGCTGGCCGCTCGATGGCTGGAGGTGACCCAGGCGGAGGTGGCCCTCCAGGTCCCCCTTGGGCTCAGGGAGAGGGACCTGTTTTTGGCTGCGGTGGTTTAGGGGTGGGAGGAAGAGGAACGCGGAGGCTGAAGAGGTGCCTGAGCCCCCTCGATGGGGGCTTGCTCCGGGCTCCTCGTGGAGCTCCGGTTGTATCCAGGCTGAGCCTTCCAGGGGAAGGGGTGTTTCTGAAATGGCTGGTTTGCTTTTGCTCGAGGTGGTGATGACTGTTGGTCTCCACGTTAGGGTTTGCTTCACCCCCCTCGCCTCACGGGTGGTAGGAGAACCAGGCAGCAGCTGTACTCCTTGCTAACCTCAGCCCGTGCAGGAGGAGATGCCTTTGTCTGCTCTGGATTTACACTTGCCTGCACATACAAGTTGCACTGGCTTTAACTCTACTGGGACACAGCTAGATGGGGACGACGCTTCCCAGCGTGCAAGCAATGAGGAAGCGTAAATCAATCTCCTCTTTACAGGAGGGCCTGGGCTCTGTGACCCCCCCCGGCCTGAAGCCTGCACACCATTGAGGGCTGTGCTGGCTTCCGAGAAGCCACTTTAAGTCCTGTTGTGTTCCATGCACGTGTCTCCTTGTTCCCAGCTGTTGCATGCAGGGACTTGCGCCTCGTTTCTTACGCTTCCCCGTCTCGGGAGTTGATTTGTGCGGCTGGAAGAGGAGCGAGGACATGGGGGTTGAGAAGGAAATGCTTCGTGTCTCTTAGAAAGGACCCGGATGAAAGGAATTCAGGAGACAAAGGAACTGCAAAGAATTTGATTTGGGGGACAAACTTCAAGCTGAGGGCAGTGCTTGCGAGCTGCAGATAAAATTCCATGTTCACATGATTGCATGAGGCTTATAAGGAAGTGGCCTTAACCTGAGGAAAAAAGGGAGCTTTGAGGCTAGTGACTGCATTGTAGGCCAGGTATGCTGGTGGCTGTGTTTCCTTTCTTCCCCAGATCAAATGCTTCTGCTGCTTCTAATGACAGGCCCGTGGTCAGCATCGCCATGGGCAGTGATCCCAGGCCTTGCCCATGCACTGCAGGACCCGAGCAGAGCCGAGATCCGAAGTGGGCAGCCTGCACGTGCCTGCCCAAGGAACACTCCTTCTACAAGCATTTTCTTAGGCGTTACTTCCTATATAATTAACTCCAAATGTTTGTCTTCTCTTTAAGGCAAAGGTTATTATGAGCAAGTTGGTTTGGGTTGTGTTACTTATTTTGTTTTAGAAGAGGAAAGAAATGAATAGGAATCTGCTGGTGCTGGGGTTACATCATTGTCTGAGGGCTTTGCCTCCTGCCTTGCTGCAGCATGCATTGCAAAGCATGGAAGGTGGGATCCTGCCCTCCTGCAGGGCTGGAGGGAGCTTTGCTGAGAGGCCGGTGTTGGGGTACATACCCCAGTGCTGCGGTGCCCGCTTGTGTCCACCTCCAGGCTGATGCCTTTTGTGGGTCAGGCAGGATCGGTCCCATCCATCCCACTGGTGTGCAGGGAGATGTGTTGGTGCTCTGGGTGGGAGCGAGCAGCGTTTCAGAGGGGTCCTCCTGCTCCTGGCCCTGTCAGCTCAACCTGCTGTGGCTGTACGATCAGCACAGCGCTGCTGCACAGCCTCAGGTTCCTCAACGGGTGAGTTTTAAGACCAGAGAATAAAAAGACCCTGGTGAAGGTAGACATCTTTGCGCATCAACCTCCGCTCTTCCTGCTCTGCCTGGAGAGAGCTCTGCTTCATGGGGCAACGCACAGGTCTCTTGGGCTTGGTAAGCTGCGACACGTTGGAGTTTTGCTGTGCATGCGTTGTCTTTGCCTATAAAACCTGTTCGGGTCGTTGCGAAGGGCACCCGGATGGCGGGTGAAAATGCCAAGGAGGAGGCTGAGAAAGCCCTTTCTGTTTCCCAGCTTTGTTCTTTTCCTCTTTTTTTCTTTGGTGGGTTTCTGTTTGTTTTAAAGGCACCACTGTAGCTTCTGGTTGTGTTTGGAAATGCTGCGGAGCCTTTCCTTGGCCGGTCTGACCTGTCCTCCATCCCCTCCAAAGACCTCACAGAGGAGAGGAAGCCTGTTTTCATGTAAACAGAGCTAAAACTAAACCAGCCCAAGCTCCTCTGCTTGGATCCTCGTGGCTTTTATAGCCAGAATGGATCCTTCCGAAGGTGCAATAAGTCTTCCCCTTGAAACCTGAAAATGAAAGGGTTGGGGGGTGCTAAGGCTTTGTTGCTGGTGGTGTCTATTCCTTATGGAGGCTCTCCAGCCGCTGAAGGTTAATAATCAGTCTGGGGCTGGGGAGGGAATGGAGGCGGGTGAGGGAATGGAGGCGGACTGCTGCAGGGAAGGGGGGAAGGAGGAAAGGGAAAAAATAAATGGCGAGAGTGAGACTTTTATTGTGAAGCAGCGTGTGCTTGGCAGTTGGCTTTGTTGGGGCTGCTGCAGGAGCCGGCATTCCCGGCGGGAGGGTGGGTATAGGATTTCCCTGGCAATCCGAGCGACGGCTGGGGCATGAGGAGTGGGAGCAGCCAGGGCAGCTTGCTCTGATTTCAGGGAGGGCAAAACCACCCCAGAACCCAACACACACACACACACAAATGGAGGTATTGACACTTTGCAGTGAAATTGCTGCAAAGTTGGCTGGGTGGAGCCGTGGGTTGGTGGGAATGAATGGGCAGCACTGCCCTTGGTGGTGGGTGCCCCTGGGTGCCGGGAGTGGTGATGGAGCAAGGAGGGGAAAGGCTGGCCTGGGTGGAAGAGGCTTTTAGCGCTTCGCAGGGGGTTCCTGTAGCTTCCTTCGGATCAAACGCTTCCAACTTCCCAGCTGGCTTTTTATTTGTACTTATGATTTTATGTTCTACCTTGATGCTGAGTTTTTGTCTGTTGCAGAGCAAGGCATGGAAGTTGTAAAGGCGCTGCCGCTGCTAGCGAGGGATGTGGCCGTGAGCTAGGAACAGGAGAGCCCATCAGGTGCCGTTGGGTTAGCCTTGCCTTGGCACCCACCTACTCTCCCAGGACTAAAGGGGATGGTGTCATTGCTTTGAGAGCTCCTGCTGCTGGGCAGGACCCCTGGGCAGTCTGCAGCTCCTGCTCATTGCAGTGAGGAGGGAGGGTGGCTGTTGTCTGCTGAGGTCTGATGGGTGCCAGCAGTGGCTTTTCTTCAGGCATCATGGGCTGAGCAGCAGCAGCGCCTCTGAGGAAGGGAGAGTGTGAATGGTTTATGGAATGGGGTTACTGCTGATGAAATAAAGACAGACTTAGAATCAGATGGCTCCAGTGACCTGCTGGAAGTCCTGAGGCTTTCAGTATGAGTCAGTTTAACAGCAGGAGTAGCAAAACCTTTCTTTGTTGCAGCAAAGGCTGGGAAAACACCCTGGTCCATTTGTAGGCTGAGGGTCTTCATTTGCTGCTGCTGTGTGTGGCATTGGCCTGGGTGCCCTTTCCCGTAGGTGGGAGCCACGGGGCTGTGCCCCATCTCTCTTGAGCCCCATCTCTCTGCAGGTCTCTTTGCATTAGTCTTGCAGCAGGGTGAGTCCATGAGGAAAATGAAGTTATTCCCAGTTTACAGAAGGTCTGGCTAGACGAGGGGTAGGCTTTACAGCAAATGTTTGCAGCAAGGATATCTATTATTGGCTTAGCAAATATACATAAAAAGAAGCTGATCTATGTTCAAACTCTGGGCTGTGTTTTCATGATCGTTTCTTGGTGGAAGCTGTTGGACACTGGCTGCTGGAGGTATGTTTTGTTTGAGGCTCTCTGGTCGGGTGAGGTTTCTAATGCTTGCAGTTTGATTTTTGGTCTGTGTCTGAAGCTGGTGAGCTCGGGGCAGAAGTTCCCTCTTGCTGGGAGCATCTAGACTTGGCTGTGTTTGCTGTTTGCTTGTGCTTGGGGCAGGAGCCATGTGCAACCACCTTCCTCCTTGCTAGAGGAGCAGTCCTTGAAGCTGCCCTTAGCAGGCGGTGCAGACCCTGTGCCCAGCTACGTCCCTTGAATGTCCTCCTTCCATCAGCTGTGTTGCTTTGTAGATAGTGGCATTTCGGTGCATGATAGAGGGGGCCTGCTGGCACCGAGGGGCAGGGATATGGTCCTGGGTGAGCCAGATGTGGATGTGGTTCTGGATGAGCTGTCCCTGTCTGCATGGAGCTGGGGGCTGCCAAAATCAGGGTGAAGGAAGACCCCACACTACAGCACTTGCCAGAACTTGGCATTGCAGCTGAGCTGACTTGGAAACACAGATGAGAGGGTGGCTGGTTATAGCAATGCCAACATCAAAGCTCATCCCTCGTGCTAGATGCAGACAGAAACATGTGGGGAAGGGTGAGCTGCTGCTGGGGATGGTTTTGGAGCTGATATGCCGCGCTTCATGTGTGCGTGTTATCTCTTTCTGCTTGCTTGTAGGAGATGGGCAGGTTGATTTCTTTCCCTTTCTTTATCACTCAGTGTGCTTTAAACCTTGTGATTTGCAGGGCTGCAGGCACCATCTGCTCTGTGCAGGCCTGCAGCACTTGGGTTGACCTGGGCTCATTCTTCTCCTGCAACACTGCCAGTGTGCAGCAAGCCCTCTGCCCAGCCTGGCCTCAGGACACAGCACCTCTACGCTCACCATCTTTACCTTTCAGACCAGCTTGTCCTCTGAGCACTGTGTCAAAGGACCCCTTCTCTGTGTGTTTGGAGGGGTTTAATACCTTTTTCCTTTTGTTTTGGTAGCTCTTTTTTGTCTTGATATGTCACAAAGAGAGAGGGATTTAAAGCTGCAAACCTGATCTAGCAGCAGGACTCCAGGTGTGTGAAAGGCAGGAGTTGAGCAGGTGTGTTGTTTTTACAAGCAAATAACAAAAAAGAGGGGAAAACCCCCAAATTACTTTCTACAGAATTAAAACTAGAGCTCATTAGCTTTTAATACACATGGATGTTATGAACGATGAGCTGGAGGTCACTGATGGTTTGCAGTTTGTAAGTTACGTTTGCATGAATTAGGAAAGAACCCCAAAACTAAACACCGAAAGCATCCATGGGCTGTAAATGTTGCTAAATGATGTGGAATGACAAGTTTGACAGATCAGCCTCCCCACACCTAAAACCTAAGAAGTTCTGGGGGAATAAAGGTCACCTCCTTGAGATGATTAAGTGTTCAAGGCCAGGTTGGACACAGGGGCTTGCAGCAAGCTGCTCTAGTGGAAGGTGTCCCTGCCTGTGGTGGGGGGTTGGAACTGGATGAGCTTTAAGGTCCCTTCCAATGCAAACCAGGCTGGGATTCTGTTGTGCCTTTCATGACCATTTCAGTCCATGCCTGCACAGCCAGACTCAGCTGGATTCCCAAACACGTAGAGAATCTGTCTGGCTGCATCTGAACCACACTGAGCTGCGAGGTCCTGGCCCGGGTGCAGCACGAAGCCCCTCTGCTCCTCATGGGGATGAGCTGCCAGTTCATGTCTGTGACCTGTGCCTTGGTGGCAGTTTCCTGGCAGCCGTTACTTTGCAGAACGAGGTTTGCACTGATGTAAACAGGATGTGTCCATGATTGTCTCTTCTTTTCGATGCAGCTTGTGTATGAACATTGAGCTAAACTGTGGTATTTCTTTCCCATTTCTTTCCTTCCCCCTTCCGCATCCCTTCCCTCCCCACCCCTAGCGAACAGTGCTGAGTAAGACAGAGCCAAGGAAAGACGCCTGCATGAAGACTGAGCTGCTGAAAGATATCACTAACAACAAAGAGGAAGGTGAGCACCTGCCTCAGTTGAGGGCCAGACCTTGCTGGTGAGGCTGGCGTGTGATGGGACCAAAACTGGGGGTGTGGAGATGGGCTTTGTCCCCTGGGTGTGCTGCCACAAGCAGTTCTGGGTTTATCTGAGCAGAGCTCTTCCCCAGGAGATGGCAAATTGGCTTTTCAGCCTTCCATCAGCACCCACCTTATGACTGATCGCTGATTTTCACTTCTGCTTTGGTGTGTCTGTGAAGCACAAAGGAGTTCCTTTGAACCTCGTGTGTATGACTGGTTTGTACTGAACTCTGATCCTGCCATGTGATGATCTGGCCCTTTTCCTCCCTCTAGCCAAGTGAACTTTCTGTTTTCCTCTGGGTTTCTCTTGCTCCAGAGCAGGCACAGATGGCTGCAGGGCGGTTGGTGGGGTTCGGGCCTTCCACACCTCGTGCTGTTGTGGGGTGCTTCATGGCTGCTGTATTGTTTCTTCTTGCTTTTCATTTGCAGGATGCAGCACATATTAACTTGACGAAGTCTTTCCTGTATGGCTGGCTGGGAGTTGCATGCACACAAATCCGAGGGCTTAATAAATGTGTCAATGGGATTAGGGAAAAGAAAAACCCACCACGCTTTATCTCTGCAGCCCCCTCCTTTCTTTCCATGGCTCTATTATTCCTTGACTAGTTACTTGTGATAGCTCTGCAGGGATTTGGTGTATTTTTGTTCTCTTTTCCATAATAGAGCATTAGAAGAGCACTGAACTGGCCCCATCAGAATACCTTGTCTTAGCTAACAACACAGTTTTGGACTTAATTCAAAGCGTGTAGTACAGCAGTGCTCTTCCTTTCTCTTCTCTCCAGCATAATGTTTTGTCATTTCTTTACTTAGAAAGTAAAGCTCAGAACAGACAAAATACTGAATGCTGCATCAGATGTGGCCACAGTGCTTGTATATTAACTGGGAGCACGTGAGTGCTGCTGCTGACACATGTATGCACCAGACCTCTGCTCTGGGAGACCAAGTCTGAGGTGGCAGTGGGAGGTCATGTTGCTCTGAGAGGAGACTCTCGCTTTGATCACTTGCCTTGCTTGGCTCAGGACTATAAAGGTGTTTATTTAGCTCTTGGTTGATCTTAAGGTAAGTGTCAAGAGTCTGTGCAGGTAAAAATCCAGGAGGAGGGTTGGGAGAGAGATGTTTCTACACCTTGTATGTCTTGAGTGCCTTGGACTGAAAGCAACTGCTGTGTATCAAAGGGAAGCTGAGAACCCTCCCTGCGCAGGAGCAGTCTTGAGGCTTCGCAAAAGTGCTTGGATTCCAGCCACTTCAGCTTCTTGTCCAGTTCTGCTACTGGGGAAAGAAGGGTGCTGCAATATGAACTGTATGGTCTCCATTCCTGTGGTGACATTCAGATGTTAGCTTTGCCTTCCTGAGCACACCACATGTGTAAAAGACAATGGTTTGTGTGGTGGTTGTGCCCTATGCATTGTTCTTCAATGGCCTTTGTTACCCAGCTGTGATTACTGAGACTGGCAGCAAGAAGACCAGACAGGGCATAATGATGCTTATGCGTTTTAGATGTGCATCCAGAGGTGCACCCAGTGTTCATGTCACCTGCTTCAGGGAGGCTGCAGCAGCAGAAGTGCTCTTGGAGCTGGGCAGCTCCAGAGCCGGAGCATCCCATGGTCACAGATGGGCTGGGGGCCTCGTTGCTGTGCTGTAACCCTGTGGACCTAATCCCATGGCAAAGGAGCAAATTAATATCACCCAGGCTGTTAAGCTGCTTTGAGTCACCATCAGTATTCATGTGATTCAGCCCACCAGAGAGATGCTGAATCCCATTTATCTGACCTCTGCAATCTCAGTATTCAGCATTCACAGCAGAAGTTGTTAGGGTTTATCATTTTAGTTTTCCTGTTTTGACTCGAGACAGGAGAAGGGCAGCGGTGACGCTGCCTCAGGGAGACCGCTCCAGGGCACTGGGAGCAGTGGTGTTTGTGTTTTGGAAATGCAGGGCAAGCTCTTGGCTGCATATCACCTGCCTTCATGGATTTAGAAAGGGGACAGTGGAAGAAGAGACCCTCAGTCACAGCATCCCAGCCTGGTTTGGGTTGGAAGGGACCTTAAAGCTCATCCAGGTCCAACCCCTGCCACGGGCAGGGACACCTTCCACTAGAGCAGCTTGCTCCAAGCCCCTGTGTCCAACCTGGCCTTCAACACTGCCAGCAATGGGGCAGCCACAGCTTCTCTGGGCACCCTGTGCCAGCACCTCAGCACCCTCCCAGGGAAGAGCTTCTGCCTAAGAGCTCATCTCAGTCTCCCCTCCGGCAGGTTAAAGCCATTCCCCTTGGCCTGTCCCTATAGGCCCTTGTGCAAAGCCCCTCTCCAGGTTTCCTGCAGCCCCTTTAGGCACTGGAGCTGCTCTAAGGTCTGCTCTTCAGGAGCCTTCTCTTCTCCAGGCTGCCCCAGCCCAGCTCTCTCAGCCTGGCTCCAGAGCAGAGCTGCTCCAGCCCTCGCAGCGGCTCCGTGGCCTCCTCTGGCCTTGCTCCAGCAGCTCCATGTCCCTCTTGTTGCTGTTGCCCCAGAGCTGGACACACCCCAGAGAGGAACTTTTCCCTGAAAACATGGTTCTCTTCATTTCCTGTCTTCAAAATGCTCCACTTTTTGGTTTCAGTGTAGAGGTGCTGCTTTCCTTTCCCATGGGTGCAGGATCTCCAGCCCCCAGTTCTCCGTGGTCAGCCCCCATCTCTTCAGCATCCTTTTGATGTCAGCTGGGCTTCTCTCTGCTTTGACTATTTATGTATTTTTGTACTTTGAGGAGGAAGGGGAGGGCACTGCTGTCACACAGTGGCTGCAACCAGGTGCATTCCTCCCTTGTCAAAGTTGATCCAGCAGGACAGTTACTGAATAAAAAGACTGTGGTGTTTTAAAAGATGATCTGCAAAGTGCTTAAGGTAAAACACCTGTGAGGTGTGATATATGGAAATGTCTGCAGTGCTTGTAGTGCACTTCATATGGTTTTATATAAGCTCAGTCTTGGCTTAGTTCAGAGGTGGATGTTTCTCTTGCAGCAGACGAAGCTTTATGGCCCTGTGCTGGGGACGCAGGAAATTGCTGGGGACAGAGAAAATACCCTGCAAGCCCTTGTTGCTTGTCTGTTTCAGGTTGCATCTCTACCAGTGCTCAGCACCA
Source organism: Ara ararauna (assembly GCA_028858755.1). Lineage (NCBI taxonomy): Eukaryota > Metazoa > Chordata > Aves > Psittaciformes > Psittacidae > Ara > Ara ararauna. Next base: position 15,896,839 of record CM054384.1, read on the forward strand.
AGATGTTCAGCAGAACACAGGAAAGTTCCATGTTTCAGCAGTGTCTTTACTTCTAGGATATTCTTTTTCTTTCTGTTTGTCTTCTTTTCGTCTCAGGCCCAGTGAGGATTGCAGTTTGGCCTGGAGTATAAGGCTTGTAATGCTTGCATATTATTCTTACTTGTGTCGCTGAGGAGTGAGATCTGAACTCAAAAATCTATATTTCAGGCTTTGTTTTCACTGCATTCTCAAATAGAGAGTTTTGAGCTCATCCATCTGGCAGCCTGCACATGGAAAGTGGCTGCTCGTCCCCTTTGGTCTCTGCAGCGGTGATCGGGTTCCCTTTGGCTATGGCAGCGGTGGCTGGCGAGACTGTGGCATGTCTGCTAGAGATGCTCTGCCCACAGGCAGGCTTTGGCAGGCTGAACCCAGCTCTGGCCAGCTCCAGGGCAGGACCAGAGCCAGGCCTGGCTCTGCTGGAAGAGCTGGAAGCAGTGGAGAGGAACCCTCATTGCAGGAGTCTGGGCTGGCGGAGCAGAGGTGGGTTTCATTTTGCCTAATTTAGGGTTGGTTTTGAAGTTCCCATTCTAACTCTGAGCTGGTCCGGCTCATTTCTGCTTGCACATGGTAGGCATGTCCAGGCAGTGGGTGGTTCAGCCAAAGACAGCTGCCTGAAGTCACACTGTGCTTATCTGAGCTGTCATCTTCTTGGTTGTGATGGTGGCTTAGGGGCACCCTGGAGTATGAGATACCTTTTGGACACTTAAGATGAGGTGAGGTGGTCTCAGCCTGTCTGACTTGGCTTCTCCCTTACTTTTGTATGATTTTGTTCCCTTCATGGGGATTTTAATTCAATTTTGAATGACTGTGGTATTGAGAAGATACTGAGATTGATACTGATAGTGAGAAGAAAGCTGATGCCTGAAACTCGTGCACAGGGGCTGCTTCAGCCTGGGGAAGGGTAGAAGGGCTGGAAACTCTGCATCACTCCAGTGAGCTGTTAATTCTGAGAAGTGGTTTGGATATATTACTGATTATTCTTTGCCGTGTAGAGTCTCAGTGACTGTGGAGCTGCAGCATTTCCTGAGTTTTAAATTCCTTGTGTTACTAAAATGTAGCCAGCTCCAAAGAGATAAACCTTTAGTGAAGTTTCTTTCATCTTGGGATCCAGGTTAGATGCCAAGGCCAGGTTGGACGGGGCTTGGAGCAAGCTGCTCTAGTGGAAGGTGTCCCTGCACATGGCAGGGGTTGCAATTGGATGAGCTTTAAGGTCTGTTCCAACCGAAGCAACTTGATGATTCTATCACTTTCAGACGTCAATTTCTCTTGGGCAAGTTACACATCCCAAATTAATCCCAAATGCTTGGATTGGGATGCAGGCAGCAATGTGGGCAATGTGACAAGGTTTTCCTGCTGCATGTGGTGTAGGGGATGCATAAGGGAGTTCTGAAAATGCTAAGATGCTTCTAGTAAAAGAAGTTACACTTCCATGGACAGAGGCTCTGTCTTTCTACCTTTCATGTTGTAATTAAGGAACGAATGGCTGTAGACTAAAGAGCAGTGACGGAGTTGGAGAGAAGGGAATACTGAGGAGAGGTAGTTTTGGTCTGCTTGGAAGGAAGGAATGCTGTCCAGTTGTAAAGTTCTGGAGAAATGATTATGGTTTTTACTCACTTGCATTTGCAGCAAAAGAGCAGAAAAGCTGTTGACCAGAAGAGAACTCAGTGCTGTGAGGTGTCTTTGAAATGAAGATCTTGTCAGGTTTGCAGTGATTCATCCTGTTTAGTCATGAAGAAGGGGAGATGAGGAGGTCATGGCAGGAGGCTTTACCTGTCTGATGAGGTTGAAGAGCTTGTGTAGGCTGTTGCAGTCAGTATTTCTCCATTGTGAGGTTCCTGCTGTCTCTAGTTCGTGGTCCTGTCTCCATCTGTAGGCCATATTTCAACAGAAGTGTAAATATCTCTTGAATTGTGTCTGTTCAGCACTGGTTGTAAACGTGCACTTCATGTGTCTAAGACTTGTTGAACATGGTCAGACTTGCAGACCTGTCGCATTCCACAAGGATGGAGCATGTGTTAGAGGCAGAGCATCCCAGCAAGAGGAGCAACAGCCTAGCCTGGGGGAGCAACTTCTGTTCTGCTGTTACCAGATTAAGGATTTTGGTTGTGAAACCCAGACTCCTTTGCTTGGGCTACCACATCTTATTGAGTAATGTAGCTCCTGATCTAAACTAGTTCTTTGGGGGGGTCTCTTTAATGGGATGTATCTGAAGGGAGCCTACAAGGATGGTGGAGAGGGACTCTTCATCGCAACTGTAGTGATAGGACAAGGGGCGATGGGTTCAAACTGAAAAAGGAAAAGTTCAGATAAGCTCTTAGGCAGAAGCTCTTCCCTGTGAGGGTGCTGAGGCGCTGGCACAGGGTGCCCAGAGAAGCTGTGGCTGCCCCATCCCTGGCAGTGCTCAAGGCCAGGTTGGACACGGGCTTGGAGCAAGCTGCTCTAGTGGAAGGCGTCCCTGCCCATGGCAGGGTTGGAACTGGAGGAGCTTTAAGGTCCCTTCCAACACAGAACATTCTGTGATTCTACAGAGGTGGAAGCCCTTGGATCTCATTTTGCCCAGCAAAATGAGCAGCCCTTTACAGCAGGGCAGAGTGGGTGCACGATCCTGTTAGATGAAACCCATCCCCTGATGACTGCTGTCAAGTTCTCCAGTTCGGTGCCACTTGAGGGACTATGAAATTTCCTATCTTTATTTAGGCAAACCTCTACTCATGCAGATCTGGGGGTCTGGTGCCAGTTCATAAGAGATTGATGGTGCTTCCACACCCACACTGTGCTTTGCACACTTCATTAGAGTGTGTGTGGGAACTGGACGTGGGATTTTCGTTTCGGCTTCACTGATTTTTCTGGACTAACACAGTAGCCCTTTCCCGTAGGGCAGTGCTCTAATGCACCTTGTTTTGGTTGCCTTCATGGCAGGTAAAGCAATTCTTGCCTTCTGCTTATTCTCTTTATCTAATAGTCGGCCACTGAAGTCATTTGACTGCACTGGTGGGAGTGTGCAGTGTTTAAATCAACACATATTGAAGACTGAATTCGGACAGGGGCCTGGTGCTGAGCACTGGAAACCTCCCATCTGTGGTTGGGGAGCTCATTTGTTGTTTCATTCTGACTTGGCTGAAAGAATTGTTTAAATGGCAACAGCAGAGTCTCTTAAAGACACCAAATGCGGAGAGAGAAGCGAGGATTGAAAGAATAAAGGCGCAGCTCTTGGCTCCCTCTGCTTAGGACTTTTCAAGTAGTTAAATAACAGTGAAAACCCGGCACTTTGTCTTCTCCAGGTGTCATTGCTCTCCAAAACAAACCCTTGTGTGGCTTATCAGAGCTGTCAGTACACAGAAGGTGGTCTGGGTGGTGTGATAGGGCAGCAGATGGAGGTGATGACTTTGAATTGTGCTTGGAGAACCACTTAGTTACTGCCTGCTGGAGGAGGGGTTTCTGCCTCTGCCTCCTGCGTATGCTCCAGTGGGCACTGGTGAGCTCTTTCAGGAGGTTTTGGAACTCTTTTGGGAGGTTTTGGAGCTCTTTTTAGAGGCTCTGAGCCACCAAAGTCTGTGTGAGAGGCAATCGCAGGCTGCTGTGGTGATAGCACTGCTTCTCCTCCCTGCTGATGTTTGCATTGAGCTGCTTGTGCTTGGGCATACAGCAAAGCCCTGCAGAGCCTGCATTTGAGCAGTCAGCCCAGGTACGTTGGACTTGACATCCTGGCATCCAGGATCCTGGTTCTGTTTCACACTTGAGCTTTGCATCAGGTTTTGCCAGGTCAGCAGAGACACTCAGGGTATTGTTTTCCTTGAGTGTCTGGGCTTCAGGAGTGGAATGAAATGAGATGCTGACAGCAGTATGCTGCTCTGGCTTGCAGAGCTGTCCTCTGCTTTGACTCTGGGCCTTTCTGAGTACTGTACATGAAAACTGCTTTGATTCAAGCTGGTTGTAATCAGTCCTACCTGCTTTGACAAGGCTTTTGCTGGTGGGACTTGTGATGCTGTGTGGCCTCTGGAAGGGAAACAAACACAAGGGATCCCTAACAGCAGGTTGATTGAATCGTTTCACTGAGAGTGCCAGTGAATTGTTATCACTCCTGGTTGCCTGGGGAGCTGCTGGTTTGTCATGTTGGAAACCCTTCTGCAAGTACACAGATGGAATTAGATGATCTTAAGGTCCTTTCCAACCCAAACCATTCTAAGTACACAGCGTTCATACTTGGGTTTTCTTCAGCTCAGATCTGAAACCTCAGATGGGGCAAACTCATTGATGAGGGGAGCATGGAAGTGTTTGGAAGGAGTAGGGAAAAAACATTTTTGCATGGGCACTCCTGTGTTAGCTGGGTGTGAGCTTTGAGCCTGCAAAATTCTTGCTGCTTTTGACGCCTGTCATTACTTGAGTCTAGAATTGCACTTCACATGCTTCCCCCTGTGTTTACTCTGCCTGTTGCCTCTGAGATGACACCATGAATCCCGCTCCTGTGCTGCTTCATCCCAGGAAAAGAGCCACTGGATAACCTTGCCAGGAGAGCTGGCATTGCCAAGGAGTTACTCCTTGGGGTGTTCTGTGTAGTGGCAGAGCCACTTGGCTGCTGAGCTGTGTCTGAGCCACCAAAGCTCACACGACTTCTCTTGTGTCAGTCTGGCGTTCTGAAGGGCTTTGCCCGAGGTCTGAATGCAAGATTGGGCAGTGTTTTGTTTGATGTGCAGGGGGATGACAGATGGTCCAGGAAGTGTAGTTACTGGAAAAGCATAAGGTAGTATTTACCCTGAGAAATCCATACTTGGGAATAAATGGCCGCATCTGCAGCTGAGGCAAGTGAGAATGAGTGCGCTGCTTGCGACTGAGGCACACACCCCACTTTTCACTGAGGATCCAAGCAAGCCAGGTAGGTGAGTGAGCAACTGAAATGGATTTACATATATAACTATATAGCAAGCAGCTTTCTGGAGGAGAGGGTTGTTCTTCCTGAGCCGCTGTAAGTAGCTGTGCCTTCTCTTTGGAGTTTCGATACTGCTTGTGACCCTTTTCCTTCTCTCTTCCTCCTCCTCCTCCCTCTTTCTCCAGGGTTTAATGCCATGGCTGCAGATGAAAGTGCTACAGAAAAGCAAGCGGGGGAACCAAAAATGGCTGTAGATGGTGAAACCAACGGTTCCTGTGAGCACAGCGAAGCTGGTGGCCACCCAAACCCAGCTAAAACCACTCAGGACAATACGAAAGTGAGCCAGCAGGACTCCAGTACTAAGTTAAATAGGATAGCAGAAAATGGCATTTCTGAACGAGATGGTGAGACTGGGAAGCAAAACCATCTGAAAGCTAATGACTTCACACAGACTTCTGTAACAGGGAGCAATGGATATATTCTAACCAAGCAGATGGCACAGGAGCAGCCTCTAAGGACTACCAGCACCTTTGCTTCTCTCACCGGCCATGCTGCAAAAACCCTGCCAGGAGGAGCAAGCAAAGGGAGAACTGTGGGCTCCTTTTCTCAGATGCAAGCCACAATGCCAACCAAGCTCGGGGAGGGCAGTAAGGACATGGATGCTAAAAAAGCCACCGCTGCTAACGCTGAAGTCAAGGTCCACAGAGCACGGAAGACAATGCCTAAACCCATCGCTAGCCTGGTAATGTATATGCCCAGCAGCCAATGCTGCTGCTGTAACTGCTCTTGGCTTGCTTTGAGTGCATGAGAGGGATGCTGTGCTGCATGGGAACATGAGTAATTCCTGTGATTCCCACCAAGTGGATTATTAGGGAGGTTTTCATGTATATCATAGAATCATAGAATGGTTTGAGTTAGAAAGGACGATAAGATCATCTAGTGCCAACCCCCTGCCATGGGCAGGGACGCCTCATGTTAGACCCTGTTGCCCAAGGCCCTGTCCAACCTGACCTTGAGCACTGCCAGGGATGGAGCATTTACCACTTCTCTGGGCACCCTCACAGGGAAGAACTTCTTACTTATATACAACCTGAACTTCCCCTGTTCCAGTTTGAACCCATCACCCGTTGTCCTATCGCTACAGTCCCTGGTGAAGAGATTCTCTCCAGCATCCTTGTAGTCCTCTTCAGACACTGAAGGCTGCTCTGAGGTCTCCACACAGCTTCTCTTCTCCAGGCTGAACAGCCCCAATGTTCTCAGCCTGTCTTCATATGGGAGCTGCTGCAGCCCCTGATCATACTCGTGGCCTCTTCTGGACTTGCTCCAAACGCTCCATGACTGCTGGAGCAGTTGAGGACACAAAAACTGCACACAGTGCTCCAATATATGTATATGTTATATATGTTAATTTTTATATAAATATATATATATTTATTTTGTCTCTTCCGACAGAGAGCAGAGGTGTTGGAATAGATCCACATGGCCACCACCAGCTCCCTTCCCCAATGTGTTGTTTCTAAATATATAATTGATCAGTTGCCTTCTCCAATAGATACATGTGAGACACTCGGTGGCCTTTCTCTCTTGGCTGTGTTGCTCATCAGCCATCTGCTGCAATCCAGAGCTGCTTGGGAAACAGATTTCTTCTAAGTTGGACCCAGAAGAAATTATCCTAGCATGTTAAACTGGGGCTTCTCCTAAGCTTGGAAGCTGTCAAGAAGCTGGTTTGATAGGCAACTTGATTGCATTGCCCATGGCATTGTAGTGGTAAACCAGAGGATGTTTTCTCTCTCTGTTGCCTGCAGTAATGCAACTTGTTCACACATCTTCACTCCAGAATCCTTAGGGATGGATCACTTAATAAAACAGAGCTCTGCCTTGTTTTTAGGAGGCAAAAGGAGATGTGAACTCACGTGGTGGATTCATGTTACAGTGGGGTGAACAGAAATGGGTCTTTCTTTGTCATTGGCCAAGTTTGGTTCTTTTGCCAAAGGTAGGGAGTAGACACTGGAACAGGCAGATGTCCCCTGGTCTCCAGCCCTGTGACCCTTTATATTTAGCTCCATAACATAGATCCTCTCATTGTGCTTATTTACTAACGGGAGAGAGACCAGCCTTTAGGTATCCTGCACCTAGGTGAAGGAAAGGATTGTTAGTCTTGCTTGGCAGTGTTAGTGACACCCACAAATACATGGGAAGCTGCTGCAAAGGTTGTTGAGCAGCAAATGCCAAGTGATCCTCAGATGTCACCCACATGTCGCAGCACAGCAGCAGTACGATGTGAAGGTCTCAGAGCTTTGACTCGTTGTGATCTGGAGCAGGGGAAGAGAGGAAGAACAGAGATGGGTGGCACGTAGCCAGGCACAGATGGGAAAGGTGGCCTCAGCTGCGGCACCTCCTGTGCTGCGGATGCAGGTGGGAGTCCAAAGAGCACATCAGGATTAGAGACCTGGTGGGCACCCAGCTCAGCACCAGGGCACAAACCACACCTGCCATAGGATTTCCCATCCCTTCTCCCAAACCACTGTTTCCCCTCTGCCTTACCCTGATTGGGTTTGAATTCTCTCCTTCTCACACGCTGCTGTGTTTTCTGGCTGGGGAAGCCCAGATGCAGTTACATGCAGCCTGATGAAAGTCTCTCCTAAGGCTGTCTCTTACCAAACAAGGCTGTGCAGCCTCACAGCTTCACTTCAGCAGCCTGTCATGCACTTAAATGAGGGCAGGCAAACCCCCAGACCCTTGTGGAATTTGACAGAGAGAGCTCCCTTGGGGCTGAGCAATTGGAAGAGGCAATTCCCTTCTAAAAGATGACTGCTGGGTTAGGAGGGAGAGTTTTCCTCATTCATATTTTATGATACATCAAAAAGAATATTTGTACACAACCCCTTGGGCTTCAAGGTTTGTCTCTAGAAAGCTGCGTCTGCAGGTGCTTGCAGACATGAGGGGCTGTGATGATGCTGGTGGTGGTTATTTGCTCACACACTACCAGCAGCTTCGTAACCCGAAGCCTGCAGTTGTTGGACCACTCTAGGATGCACAGCCTGTCCTCAGCACCTCTAGCCATTTCCTTTGGGCTTAAAATAGGGAGAGAAAGAACATGCACAAGCAGGGTGGTAAGAAGAGGCTGTTCCCATGTTCTCCACTCAATGCACCTGAATGTGAGCCCAAGATTTGATCTCATTTCTGTAAGACAATAACACATCTGGTTTGTTCAGCCCTCCTGATAATTACTACCTTGTTTTTCCCCATTGTCTCTTGAATGTACGTGCTAGTTTCTTTTGAGCAGCAGAGTCCTTGCTAGTTGTCATTTTGCCGTCCTGATGAGTTCTTTGTGGAGCTGCTTGTAAGAGGCTCATCAGCCCAGCGGTGCAGGAGCGTTTCATGCACCAGCCTCCACATTCACACCAATTCCCCTTCAGAAACACTGGGAGAGCAGGTGCCGTATTCCGGGAAATGTGTTGTGGAAATCACACAGAAGTTGATGGCAGGACACAGTCAGTTCTTTACTGATAAGTTTTAGAGCAATGCTGTTTTCTTGGTCGACTGTTCTTGCTGCCTGGGAGCAGGAGGGGAGGAAGCTGTTTGGTTGCCTGCAAAGTGGCAGGAACATTTGTTCCCCCCCCCCCGCCGGCTCCTGCAGTAATCCACTGGGGCAAAAAATAGTGTTTTCTGCAATGCAGTCACTGTCAGGGGACCGTGGCAGCCTTTTCCTGCACACGTGGATTGGTTATTGAAAGGAGGAAAACAATTGTCTCACAAATGTAACCAGCTTTTTCTTTGTTTAGGAGTTGCTTCCTGATTTGGGATCGAAGCTGAGCCTGAAACAGGTGATGATTTTAATTGATGTTGTTGCATGTTAAGGTGATTTTTGAGCAGAGACCTCAAGGGTTGTTGACAGCATCCTTTCTGCTCCCCTGCTGAATAGTGCAGTAACATAAGCACTGCACCTTTTGGTGCATTTTCAACCCTATTGAGAACCCACAAGTTTCCAGGGCAAGGCAACAGACTGAAAGGGGTTTGTAAGTGTATCCTGTGCTTGGAGGAGGCCCCGTCATGTCACTAAGATGTGTCTGGATAAGGGATGATAAAGGAGATGAAAGCATCCCCTATCTCTTGAGATAAGAGGAGCAGATGACTGAATTGGGAATCCAGGTTCTGTCTTCCTTCATTACTTGGTGACCATGAGGCTGGAGTTCGAGGTGTGTGTCGCTGGTGGTATTTTCTTGTGCTGTGCAGAGGAGTGGGTTGGGGGAACTGAACTATCAGAAGAAATAGTGCAGAAATCCATTAAATTTGTGTCTCAGCCTAATTCCCAGTGAGCACAGAAAACAGGGTGCCAGTTTAACTGGGGGAGACAAAGCCTGGACAGGGAAGGATGAGTTTGAAGCAGGAGATGCTTTGCTTGTCATGGAATCATAGACTGGTTTGGGTTGAAAAGGACCATAAAATTATCTTGTTCTAACCCCCTGCCATGGGCAGGGACACCTTCCCCTAGAGCAGCTTCCTCCAAGCCCCTGTGTCGAACCTGGCCTTGAACACTGCCAGGGATGGGGCAGCCACAGCTTCTCTGGGCACCCTGTGCCAGCGCCTCAGCACCCTCCCAGGGAAGAGCTTCTGCCTAAGAGCCCATCTCCATCTCCCCTTGCCAGTTTGAACCCATCACCCCTTGTCCTATCACTACAGCCCCTGATGAAGAGATTCTCTCCAGCATCCTTGTAGCCCCCTTCAGACACTGGAAGCTGCTCTGGGGTCTCCACGCAGCTTCTCTTCTCCAGGCTGAACAGCCCCAATGTTCTCAGCTTGTCTTCATATGGGAGCTGCTCCAGCCCCCTAAATGGGTGAATGTTGGTGTTTCAACCTTTATTCATCAAACTGTACCTTTAAGCAGCATTGCCACTCTATATCTCATCCCAGGACTGATGAGCTATATCCTCTCTGTGCACACGTTGCTGTTGCTGTGGCTGGAAGTACGATTTTCCATGCCAGTGCCCAGCAGTTCTGCAGTGATGTGCTGACGTGGTCTGTGGGATGCTCTGCAGGAGCTCCTGGCCTGAGAACACCTTGTGTTCATCTCCTGGGGCCAGGCAGGTGCTTTGCAAGTGTCTGGAATTGCGCAGCAGGCTTTAATAGGCGGAAAACAAAGGGCAGGTGCTCATGGGGATGGTGAGGGAGACAGTGACTTCTTGGAAGGGAGGAAATAAAGAGTAGAGGGCATAGTGGAATAGAGGACTCTGATTGCAAGTGCTGCTGTCAGCTTGTCTGAACCCAGAAGGTGCACCCATGGAGGATGCTCTCCTGAGGCGTAACCAGGTGTCCATGGGCAGAGTGAGACTGAAAGGGTGAAGTCCACATGTGAGCTTGGCCACAGTTAAATGTTCCCTATGGGAACTCTCCTTTAAGAGTGATGAGGCCATAGACTGCCACTGGACTTCTTACATAGAGGGTTTGCTGCAGAGGGAGGTGGGAAGTCAATGTAGGTTTGTAGCATGGTTTAGGCTACACTGAAGCAGTCTGCCTGGCAGCCTACACCACTATGATTTTATGCACGTATGTACACACAAATCAGTTCAATTGTAATCAAGTCACACCAGGATCCCTCTTCTATAGGCATGTGTTAATCTGCAGATAAAAGGGTATTAATAAGAGGATCAGCCTCGCAGCTTGTCTGATCTAGATAAGACCAAAGCCATGCAGATTTCTTTTGGTTGCTCCAAGGTAAGGCTTTGGCAGGGGTCAGGATCCCCTGGCAGCCACGCTGGAATTCAGTCGTGAGAAGTGTAATTCTGCAGCAGCAAAGGGACAGTAGCACCATGACAGCTCCTACAGGCACTGTCATCTGCTGGTGATCAGTTTTTCACAGCAGACTGATACTTCTTGCTTAAATATCAATTGTCAGAGGCAGATACCCCTGGGAGCTGCTGCTTTGTGCTGTTCAAAGGCAGTGCCTTGGAACAAATCTTGTTACCCCTCTGCATGATGGATGGAGAGAAGAGGGTTGCTCCATGACAGCTGCCATGTTGCTCCTCCTGGCTATTTGGCTTTGGTTTCAAGCTTGTACTGTGCTGGAGATGCAAGTCCTTCAGAGGAGAGAAGTAAGAGCTTGTATGCATAAGCTGTTGATGGTTTCAGGTGTAAAGAGCGAAGGACCATGGTGCGACACTCACTGAGCTGCTCTGCTCCAAAGCAGGACCTTGCTGGTGCCCTTGCACCGACCCATGGGTGATGTTCTGCTCTGGTTTCTCTTTGGTTGTGTCCAGCTTGCTTGCTTTGGGAACTGAAAGCCTTAATTGCTGGGCTGTGGGAAGAGCACCGTGTGCAGTCTGTTGGACCAACACGGGTTCAGTAAGGTTGGTTTGTTCTATATTTTGCTTTGGAGAAGGATATTCTTTCTTGCTTTGTTTTTAGTAACTTCTCCCTGCTGCTGTAGGGGACTTCTGTGCCAACAACAGATACATGCTTGATCCCATTAAAATGTAGGAAGCACTTGAGTTTAATGTTTATAAACACATCAAATACTGTGTTCTTGTCTCAGTCTAAGCAAGTTTCTGGGTTATTTTTCTCGCCATGGTGTCAGACATAGTTGTGATCCAAGTTTTGCTGCTTCCAGACACAAGAATCTCTGGAAACGTTGGCCTGAGCCTTGGAATGGCTGTCTCCAGCTTCTTTGACTATTCATTCCAATGCCCAACATGAAGTAAATGACTTTACAGCCTTTTGCATAGGACGGGCTGATACCACATGAAAAGGAAATGAAGACGTTAGTACTGCGGTTTCTTTCTCTGTGATTTCTGGTCCTTTCTGGCCCCCAATGGCCCACACATGTGGTGACTGGGACAGCATGGAACACAGACTGGGAGCTCAAACTGTCTCCTGGAGTTGCCTCCTCACTGTACTTCTCTATAACTGCAGCTAAAACTGTGCTTGGCTATTAAATGTAATTGGGGAAAAAAGCCAAAGACCACGGCTGTTTGGACAAGGAGAGCGCAGCCCGGGAGTTTATTTAGGGTCAGGAATAGAGTTTCTTGCCTCTAATTTTGCAATTTGCAGTGGAGCCCTGTAGGTGTGAGATGAAAGCACCTCTGCTCTCCTGAGCGTCTCGTGGTTTAAGTGAAGGAGGATGAGCTTCATCCAATTTCTGAGTGTAGGAGTCTGCTTTGTTGAAAATACAGACTGCCTGTGCTTGTTAGTGTCCTGACAGAGCAGTCCATGCCCTGCTGATACTGAAAGCTGTGCATCACTTGGGCAGACTCCAGCAGAGGCAAGGGACCTTAAAGCTCATCCAGCTCCAGCCCCTGCCACAGGCAGGGACACCTTCCACTAGAGCAGCTTGCTCCAAGCCCCTGTGTCCAACCTGGCCTTGAGCACTGCCAGGGATGGGGCAGCCACAGCTTCTCTGGGCATCCTGTGCCAGCGCCTCAGCACCCTTCCAGGGAACAGCTTCTGCCTAAGAGCTCATCTCAGTCTCCCCTCTGGCAGGTTAAAGCCATTCCCCTTGTCCTGTCCCTACAGGTCCTTGTCCAAAGCCCCTCTCCAGGTTTCCTGCAGCCCCTTTAGGCACTGGAGCTGCTCCAAGGTCTCCCCTTCAGGAGCCTTCTCTTCTCCAGGCTGCCCCAGCCCAGCTCTCTCAGCCTGGCTCCAGAGCAGAGCTGCTCCAGCCCTCGCAGCAGCTCCATGGCCTCTTCTGGCCTCGCTCCAGCAGCTCCACGTCCCTCTTGTGCTGCTGCCCCAGAGCTGGATCAGGACTGCAGGGGGTCTCTCCAGAGCTCAGCAAAGGGGGAGCCAATTCCTTAGGGCGCAGCACATCTCTGCAAGGAAGGGCCCTGTTGTGCTTGAACCAGCTCCTCGCCAGTGTGATGGGATTTTACGGAAGAAGGAATTTCCCAGCAGACCACTGTATGCGATTAACAAAGCCTCTTTTGTGGGAGTGTTTAAATTTGGAGCAGATAGAGCAGAGCATCAAAGCTCAGTGTAGGAGACTAGGTTGGGTTGTACCTGCAGGCTCGAGCCATGGAACTGTCAGAATTCAGAGACATTAGAAATGGGAGAAGAATAAAGATTCATCCCCTAAACACTCCACTTGTGTAAGAGTCAAATTTAATAAGAACAGCAAAGAGGTAACTTTTATCTAGCTAAGAATGAAGAAGAATGGGGAGAAAACTGAGTAGAAGTGCTTTCAGGTGTTTGTTGATCCTTTTATTACAATCCTTAGATTTAGTAATTTATACATACATATATATGTATTTCTATACACGTGTGTGAGAGAGAGATGTTTTTACTGCTGCCCTGCTCAGCTTCCCATAGCATCAAGCTTCCTGAGAGGTCCGGACACCTCTCTGCAGGCATTCTCGTTCTTTGGCATTGCTGCATATGCCTCCAAGTACCAATGCAGATCTCCCAGGGCTTAATTTGAGTTTAAAACTGTGTTTTACCAGAATTGCCCTGAAAAAGTCACATTTACCACTTGTTCTGCAGCCCTTCTGAAGATTTCAGATTTATTTCCATATTGTAATTACAGGGGGAGGGAAAAACCCCAAGCTAATAACATACTACTTGTTCATTTCAAATTGGAATATGTTCTCCCAAACAGCCTGGCGTGGTCTGGATGTGGAATCTCACTGGTTGGGAGTAAGGACCCACTTTGGCAGAGACCAGCTACAAGAACCTGCACTTAAAGGCCCAAACCTGCAGCCCTGTGGGCACCTGTTGCAGGCAGCGCTGGGTCAGCTCTGCCTCTCCCAAGCTCATTTTTCCCTTTTTAAGTTAAAAATGGAAAGCAGTGGATGTTCCAGGGGACTTCTCAGAATAATCCTGCAGCCCAGCGTTGCTGTTAACCTTCACATCTCTAACTAGGGACTTTTGAGAGGTATAAATAGTATTGTTGAGACTATTATTGGCATGTTGTGCCCAGCACTCCTGACGTACGTTTGGTGAGGGGTAGGACAACTGGGAGCAGGCTCGGAAGTGATCCAATGTCCAGAAAATCATCCCGTGGACGCTTATTTTGCTCATTCGATTAAACTTATTGAAGTGAAAGTTTAAAAAAGAATGATATATGGTCATAGTCCATAAGTATCTCCTTGGAGTGAGAGTTTCTGATGATACAGAGCTCTTTAATTCAGTGGCAAAAGCATAATGCATTTAGTCATTTGACAGTGAGAGCAATTAAAGATGGGGACAGCATATCAAAGGCTGTGGTGGATTTGTCATCTTTGAACTCATTAATCCAAGACTAGATGCCTTTAAAGAAAAGCTGTGGCGATGGAGCCAGGAGTTATGGGCAGTCTAACAGAAATCATTGGCAGTTTGGTGGCTTTTCCCTGCAGGTCAGGTTGATTTTATCAGCCCAGCTTTTGTGGCTGTGTGGAGCCAGCAGTGTGCACGTGGCAGAGCTGTAATTAGGAGAATCAGTTGCTTCCGTCTTTGTTCACAAGGTCACAGTACTTCAAAGCAGTGCCCAAGGGTGCCTGTTTGAACCTGGGCTTTAAAGAGTGTTTCTCTTGCTTGCTGCTTCTCACTCCTTCCTTTCTTTTACCTGGATTCCTCATTCTCTTTTGGTGTTTCAGCTGCTGCTTCAGAAGTCCCATAAGAAGCGTTCTCCTGCAAGTGGAGCAGCACTAAAACATTGCCACTGCAGAGCTTGTGATCTGCAATGACTGCTCTTGGTTCTCTGGAGCATCTCTGCCAAACCCGCCTTCTATGTGGCAGTTGAGTGGACAGATGTATGGAGAGGCTGTATGGACCTACATCATCTGTTTAATACTTGAGAGGGCAAATCCAGTGTAAAATGTCAAATCAGGGTGGCAGCATTTCCTCCACCTGTGTTAGTAGAGTGGTTGCCATGAAAGATGCAGCACGTGTGGAGCTGTAGGAGCCTCTTTCATAGCCAAAGGTGCTGGATGAGACTGCATTGAGTATGTGCTTTGATCAGAGCAGGTGCGAGCTGCCTTGGTGCCAGAGAGCCTGGCTTCAGCAGCACAGGCTGCAGTTACTGCTGTGAAGTTCTCTTGGTGTTCGGGAGGAGCCTGTGGCCTGCCCTGTGTTTGACATGGCAACAGCTACATTGGGAGTACCTGGTTTAAAGTAAGCTTGGGCATGGCTTTGCTGTGGCAGTGGCAGCGCTGCAGGTGAACCTGCCATGTCGAGCGAACACCTTTGCCTGTGTTCTGCTGTGGGCTAGGCTAGAGCTGGAGGCCTTTGCTATGACTTGGTTGTACCAAATACTGTCCAGAAGGAAGCATTAAATCCCTTCATGTTGCCTCCTGCACTTCCAAAAGGTCTCTGCAAGACTGTTCTTGTGTGTGCCTGATGTGACAGCCGTGCTGCTAGTGTGTTTCAGAGAATAGGTGTATTTATTCAGAGAATCACAGTATCCCAGAATGGTTTGGGTTGGAAGGGACCCTAAAGATCATCTAGTTCCAGCCAGGTGTTTTGCAGTCTTTAGGCAAAGTATCATCACACGCTAGAGAAGGGGCTGTGAGCTTCTGCTTTGAATGTGTGGTTCTGTATTTGAAAGTGATTATGTTTGAGAGAGACAAATGAAATTGATGTATTGATTTTAATTTTATTTGATGCAGAGGCTCAATTTAACTGCATTTTGTTTTCCAGCATGCAAGTAAAGACCCCAAAGATGGGAGAGACAGCAGAGATCAAAAAGAATCCAAGGAGGAAGGCAACAAAACCATCCTGGAGTTTGGGAAGCCGCTGCCGTTGCCCTCTCTCCCGGGCCTTCACCAGTCACTACCTCAGAACCAGAGCTATGTGGCCACCACGAAGTCGCAGACAGGTAAGAAGGACAGAGTTAAGGGCAGAGTTATAATCCCGAGCAGCACCTTCTTCCCAAACACGTGCGTCAGTGGCGAATGGGAGATGAGACAGGTTAGCAGGGACTGAAACCTCTGTCAGCACCTTTTTCCCACTGAACTCCCCTCAGAGTTTCCTTTCCTGCTGGCATCAGTAGGGTTGCTGCTGCCTCAGACCTTGTTTGACAGCTGCTGTGTCATTTGGCCTCTTCTCTGCAAGTGCCCATCACACAGCAATTGTGGTGCTTGTGTGCTTTGGACTCCCTTCTGGTCACCTAGGGGTGTTGTACAGGGTATGTTCTGTCACTGCCCTGTTAAAGTGGCCTCCAAGGTGAAGTCTACCCTTTTGCCACTCCACAGGGGGCTCCTGCCATTCAGTCCTGCCTGTGCCACCTTGTTTCACTGGGTGCAGGTTCGTCCTGGGCAGCACGGGCAGGCAGGTTGCTCTTGTTTCAGTGAGAGCAGGTTCATCCCGGGCAGCATGGGCAGGCAGTTTGCTCTGCCATGCTGAAGATCACTCTTCTGCAAAGAGTTTCTGTTAGAGGAGCTGCTTTCATCCAATCTTCCTGTGTGGTATTCCTCATGTTTCTGTCAATTCTTGAGGGCTTCATGTATCACTGCAACAACTGCTTACCATGAACTAGAGCCAGTCATGTCCTGGGCTGCATCCCCAGCAGCATGAGCAGCAGGTCAAGAGAGGGGATTCTTGGTTAAATTCCAAAAGGGGATTTTTGGTGAAATTCCATCCTAGTGGAAGATGAAGAAATGCTCTCAGGGAACAGGCTGTACAGCTGCACATGATAACCCTGGTGCTGAAGCTGGCTGTTCCCTGCTGTATGCTGTTCTTAAAAGAGCCTGCACTAAGCATCCTTCTGATGTGTATTCACCAAAGACAGCACCAGGCAGTGAGATGTGATGACTGATTTGATTAGAAGGCCAGGAGGGAGGCTTAACAAATTAAGACCCAATCAAAGGAGTGAAAGGAATCAAACAAACTTCCATAGTAGGTGTGAAAGGAGGTTAAATTGCAAAAGCTCTTTATTTAAGATACCTGTTCCCTGTGTGTTCCTCAGTTATTACACGATTGCTTTCATTGTAAGTTGGTATTATTAGTCTTGCAGTATCTATTTGAGCAAGTTGGATTCTATTCAGCCTCCTACAGCATCAGCAGCACTGCCAAACACAGGCTAAGTTAAGGATTTGATGTTGTGTATGGTGATGTAGGGGCCAGGAGGAGTGTGGAGAGGACACTCAGAGTTTGGGTGGCTTTGCAGCACTGGCAGAAAGCTCTTTGTGTGTTTGCACATAGGAGTGTGTCATCTTTTGGTTGACTTGTAAATAAACCAGTTGGAGTAGGAAACCTCTTGCCCCCAGTACAGCCTCTGCTCTCTATCCTGTTGTCTTCTCATTCCTGAGCAAACCTTGGACTTCTTTTGTTTCTCTTTTCCAGCTGCTGCAGTATCTCGGAAGAAAAAACGGAGAATGGGAACCTATAGCCTGGTTCCCAAGAAAAAGACCAAAGTGTTAAAACAGAGAACAATGATTGAGATGTTTAAGAGCATAACTCATTCCTCTGCAGGTGTCAAGGTAAGGGGAGTGCTGAGCCCACTGGGCATGGTTTGTTGTCACCATACACATCCCTTGTCCTGGCGCACCAACCCCTGTGTAGGCTCAGGGATGTGCTGGCTTGTTGTGGTCAGCATCTTCCATTCTGAATCTGCATCTTCTCTCTGGCAACAGCATCCTGCCCATAACTGTCCAGTGTTACTGCTTGAGGCTATACAACAAAACAACTGGTTGCTTAAAAAGGTTTAGACAGGGACTCACTCCTGGTCAGATCCTGCTTTCACTGCAACCCATGCCCTGAGGTTTTGGTCTTTGAATTCAGGAAGAACAGTGCTAGGCTTTCATGGAGTGGAATGAAAATCACTCTGCGATTTAATTTCCCTTTCCATTCCCTAGAAACTTCTTGCATCCTTGGTGGACCTGCCATTTCATGTTTGCGTTGGACTGCAGGGGTCTGTCTGAAGGCTCCTGCCCAGCAGCTCTCCTTCCCTCAATGTCTTGTTACAACCACATGAGTCTGGACTGACTCTTCATGGTTCCTTGATTCCTGGATCCACAGGGTTAGGTGACACATGGCAGGCTTCCTGGCTGGCTTTGCTGGCAGCTTAGAAGAACTCTGGAGGGACAGAGCCAGCTTGAAGCTACCCTGGTAGCTTGAAGGCTCCTAGCATAGAAGAGGTCTAGGATGGATTTGGCTGCTCTGTCCTCTGAATTGATGTTGTCTTTGTGGCTCATGTGCTTGGACAACTTTCAGAGTGAAAAGGACCTGGGTGATGCCAGCCCTCATGTGAATGGGGAAAGCCTAGATGTAGACTCTGAAGAGGAAGACTCTGATGAGTTGGAAGAGGACGATGATCATGGAGCAGAACAGGCAGCTGTGTTTCCTGCAGATGATAACAGGACTTCTAAAGACAGCGTATGTGATGCAGACAATGCCAGAAAGGTATTCACATGCCCTGTGCAGGACTTGAAGGAGTGGGTAGGACACTGCAGGTGGGATGGGAATGGCAGGAGTTGAGGCAATTGTAGGTTTTCTTAGCCTGCAAGAAGACAGAAAGCACAGCAGTGGTAGCCAGGCCTTTGGAGGACCATTTCCTGCTCTCCCTTGCGCCCTTGAGAATCTCCACAACTACCCCCCGTTTCAGCTTTGCTGCACAAATCTGTGGTCCACTGTAGATGCAGAACCCCCACCACATTTAGTTATGGAATTCACTGAACCAATAAGAGGCATGTTCCCTTCCAGTGCCTAAAGAGGCCAAGAAAGCCAGAGAGGGGCTTTTGTCAAAGGGTCTGTAGGGACAGGGCAAGGGGAATGGCTTTAACCTGCCAGAGGGAAGATTGAGATGAGCTCTTAGGCACAAGTTCTTCCCTGTGAGGGTGCTGAGGCACTGGCACAGGGTGCCCAGAGAAGCTGTGGCTGCCCCATCCCTGGCAGTGTTCAAGGCCAGGTTGGACACAGGGGCTTGGAGCAAGCTGCTCCAGTGGAAGGTGTCCCTGCCCGTGGCAGGGGGTTGGAACTACTACATCTTTAAGGTTCCTTCCAACCCAAACCATTCTGTGATTCCTAATCTTGCTTGTAACAGGCTGCTAAAGCACTAAAATTGATTTAGTTCATTCTTTCCCAAACCATGATAGTGTAGACATGAGGCTGGGTTTGGATAATCAAGGAAGTTAAGATTTGGTTGGAGAACTTTCTTCTGGACTTGAATTTTGTTTTCCCCTGTACCATTATTCTGGATGTATCATGACGTGTATTAACAGCCTTGGAGTTCTCATCCTGGTGAAGAAGTTCTGTTAGTTCACATGCAGGCTGGAGCTGGGTGCTGCAGCATGGTGGGGGGATGCTCTGCAGGGTGGGGGGCCCAGCAGTACAGTGTGGGAATCATAGAATGCTTGAATGCTTTGGGTTGAAAGGGACCTTAAAGCTCCTCCAGCTCCAACCCCTGCCATGGGCAGGGACACCTTCCACTAGAGCAGCTTGCTCCAAGCCCCTGTGTCCACCCTGGCCTGGAGAGCCCTGACCTGACTGACTCTTTCTGTTCTTGGGCAAATGGTGGTTGCAGATTGACGATGGCGAGTCTGAGGAGGAACAAGAGTCTGTAGAGTCTCTGGAGGAGGAGGAAGATGGAGATGAGTCTGACTTGGTAAGCCTGGCTGCTAATTGTGTCTTTCAGCCTTTGTCCTGTTAATTTCCACTTTGCTCCGGTGCCAGAAGGAGCATGAGCACGAAGCTGTGGGGTTTCATGTCTCTGACAAAACTCACTCTGAAACCACCCCCACACAGTAGTGTTTTCCACAAGGTGCTTAACCCTGATCTGTGATAAAGTTCGTTGCTTCCTGATGCTAATTACTGGGCTTTTTTTGGTGTTTTCAACAAGGTGTTCAGTGCTTTTAATCACTGAATGTTAGGAATGTTTGAGAGTCCTTCAGGTCTTCAGATACAGACTTGGCATGAGGCAGGAGCCAGCAATGGTTTCTCAACAACCTGCAGCTGTGTGGAGCTCAGGTGGGATTGTTCACAAACCCATTGGCCCAGCCCAGAGTTTAAATTCACATGGCTCTGACATGACACCTCAGGGCACCCGATGAGCAGATCTTGCCAGGGAGATGTACAAACAGCACACCGAGAGACAGACTCTCTCCCTATGAGGTTGTCTGTCTCTTGCTAGAGCAAGACTTCCGCGAGCTGCTGGTGATCTGTACTTGGTATTTTTAGATAGCAGGTGAAGAGAACCTGATCTTTGACTTTTAAATTTCAGTTGTTGCTCTTTGATTGTATCTGTCTCCCGCCCTCCCCTTTACTTAAAATGTGTTCCTTTCCACAGCACCTCAAGTTGAGGAGCCAGCATTTAAGGCACCCCAACTCTTCAGTCACCTTGAAAAAATTCTTAGCTTCATTTTCTTGATGTTTTTGCTGAAGGCAGAAACAACTCTACCAAGTGAATCAGAACTCTGTAGGGTCTTGTGCCCTGTGCCCTAACACTACAAGAGCCAGAGAGGACCCAGCAGCAGGAGCTGTGTAGCCTGACCCTCTCTTTGGGTAGCTGAAGCCAGTCTGTAGCATTAGCTCAAAGCAGGGCTTGAGCTTACAGTCAAGTCCCAACTCCGAGTCAGATCTCCACATCCCAGACGGTGGTTTTTGCTCTGCTCACATCTCTGGTGAATCATTTGGTTCCCCAGACAGGGACTGGCCCAAATGCAAACCTCTCCCCCACAAGCAGAGTGATGCAATGGGTGTAAGACACGTGGCGGGGCCCAGCTGAGCCCTCGCTTGGGGACAGTTATCGGGGGCAGTGTAGGCACAGTGCAGAGCTGCCCCGGAGAGCCAGGGCTCAGCACCGCTGTATCGCTCCCTGTGATAACAGGGCATGGTGCAGCATCGGCTTCCCATGCAGGTAGGGCCTAATCTAGCCACTCTTAATGGTAGCAGGAGGTTTTTCATAGGCTTTAGTGGGAGATGGATAAGCATCAGGAGCTGATGGGTTTAGTTGGAATGTGGGTTTTATGATGATGTGTTGAACGCTGCCTTACAGGGTCGGGTGCCTGGTTACCCGTTCTGATGGTGACTTTGCAAACCCACCCCAGACAACTGTATTTCTTTTTTAAACCAAAAACCTGTTTAGATACATAAATATGTCTGAAGATGTGCTGCATGACTAGTCTGTGCTGCCCTGTTCCTTGCTCAGGGAAGGGGCTCATCTGCTGCTGTAGCGTTCGATTCCATTGGGTCCATCCCAACCCCGTAAGGTGGCTCTTCAGGTGCAGGGTGGGTTTTTGTTGGCATTTCCTAGCACGACTGTGGAGCAATGTGAATATTTGAGTTGGAAAACCCCAGTTTTTCTGGGGAGAAGCTAGAAGTGTGCGTGTGCCTGTTACTTGCCTTGCTGCGCCGAGGTGCTCAGCTACTACTGCGATGAGTGTGGTGTAAGAGCCTACATGGAAGAGAAAGTGAAGCATTCTTGAAATGGCAGGAAATGCACCCACACGTGTGCTTGTGTTTCCTTTTCGGCGCTGTAAAGACATCTCAGCACCACTTGATTGCAAACCCCCAGCCCTTCAGGCCTTTGCACACAACCCAAGCTGCGGGAAGGCTCTTCCGCATGGGCGCGAAGGGCTGCTGGGACGCTGCTGCCAACATGCCTTACATGCACGTGGCCTCTCTGGTTATTCAGAGCTCCGAGTCCAGCGTCAAGAAGAAGCTGCTGAAGAGGAAAGGAAAGACGGAGAGTCCATGGCTGAAACCCACCCGCAAGAGGAGACGGAGGAATAGAAAGAAACAAGCCAGTGTGCTAGGTAACTCCTGGTGTTTTGGTCCTGAATTGCACAGAAATCAGCCTTCCACATGGAGGGGTAAGGGCCTGAGGCCCATTGGGCAATGGCTGGCTGCAGAGCTCACGCTGCAGGGTGGTGAGGCACTGGAACAGGTTGCCCAAGTGGGAAATGCTCCATCCCTGGCAGTGTTCAAGGCCAGGTTGGACAGAGCCTTGGATAACATGGTTTGAGGTGAAGCATCCCTGCCCACGGCAGGGCAGTTAGAAGTAGTTGATCTTAAGGTCCTTTCCAACCCAACCCATTTTATGATTCTATGATTCCTTTTGGGCTGTATGACAAACCCATGCTTGAACTTGCATCTCCCTGACAGCAGAACACGTGAGGTGGCTTTATCCGTGGCATGCTGGAGGAATATCTTTTTATTCATGAGTTCCCTTTAACCTAGGAGTATCTAAAATAAAGACCTTGTGGACTCATGTCCATGTGGACTCATGTCCCATGAGCTCAGGGAGCGTGATGTAGAAGATGTAGAAGGGAAAAGAAGAGCCACCCTACAGTGATGCTCAGTTGCTTTTGTATGGATGTTTGGCCAGCTAAATGGAATGTGCAGGTTATGTTTGCACCACAGCATTTGTAATTGGCTGCCTCTGGCCCATCTCGTGGTGTGGGTGATGTTCAGGTGGTCATTCTTGTTTGACCCAAGTTACCCAGTGCTCAGAAGAAGGTTTCAGTGGCCTTTGTCTTCTGAGAGCTGTCGGTTGGGGAGAACAGGAGTGCAGGCTGGAAGGGATACTCCATCAGGAAACATAATGACATGGGTAAAAAGAAGTGGGTAGTCTCTGAAGTGAAGCTGTGCTTTCAGCTTCATTATGAAGGTGTCACACATCCATCGCCATCAAAGGGTTTGTTCTGTGCTTGCTGATTCTTTGCAAACAGGCCATTTTTTATCAGCAGATCTGTGGCTACTTCTGAAGTAGCCAGAAGTAGCTAAAGGACATTTCAGTCTCTGGTCTGTGCCTGGGGTTTGGCTGTCATCTGCCTTGCTCCTCTTCCTCCCGAAACAGCCCCTGATCAGCCATTGATCCCTTTCAGAGCAAATAGCTAATCCTTCATTTCAGATGCTGACTGGACGAGTGCCCCTTCAGTAAAGGTGGCAGCCAGTCTTCCAGGCTTATGAAAGTCTCTTGGCCAAGCCAGAGTGGGAGAAGCAAACCGGGAGAGAAGGCAAAGCCAAGGGAATGCGAAGAGTCTGACAATTCCCATGATGGCTCTGAGGGATCCCCACACAATCTTTTCCTGGCAGCAGCTTTGTTCACTTAGAACCAGAACTTGGCTTTTCTGGTTTTCCCCTCCCATTAAGCTGAATGTCCCTTGGCTCATTCTCTTGGTGACATCCGTGATGAGCCGGTTGGCTCTGCCTGGCTGGAGGGTACCTGGAGCCCTTTGCAGCAGGTCGCAGGCAGGAGGATGCCTCAGCCCTAGTTTCATCCCTTGTGCCATTTAAGCTTCTGCAGCCGAAGCAGTGCAGCAGCAGGTAGATGTGCCTTTCAGAGGCAGAACTTGTCTCATTTATTCTTCTTTTGTTGTTACCTACCTTAGTGGAAGTGGGAATTCTGTCTGATCAGACAGGGGAGGAATTAAGAGGTTGATCGTGCCCAGATGTTGCATTTCCATAATTCCATGTGCATCTGTACTCTTGGCCTCTCTGAGGAGCCTGCATGCAGCCTACTGGCTTAAACATGGCTCTCACACCCGCACATGCTTGCAGCCAGCTGGGTGTTTTACTGTTAATCCTTGTTTTTAGCAGTGTAAATACGCGTGTGTTTCCATCAAGGTGCCGAAGCCTATAAATCATCCTTGGGAGGCAGAGAGGGCCCTGGCCAGGAGAACAGCATGGAGTACATGGAGGTGTCCCTGGATTCCCTGGATCTCCGGGTGAAGGGAATCCTCTCCTCGCCGGCAGGAGGTGAGTGGGACCCCCCGGACCGAGCTCCCCCTCCCCAGGAAGCGGGACCCCCGGGACTGGGACGGGGCTTTGTTCCACCGGGCGCACCGGGGCCCGGCTGCCCCCTGGCGGCTGCGGGGCCCGCCCGGCTGCAGAGAGAGAATGGGAATGGGAATGGGGATGGAGGTGGGGATGGGGATGGGGATAGAGACGGGGATGGGGATAGAGACGGGGATGGGGATAGAGACAGGGATGGGGACAGGAATGAGGATGGAGATGGGATGGAAGCAGGGGTGGGGATGGAGGCAGGGATATGGGGATGGAGACAGGGATGGGGATTAGAGACAAGGATGACGATGTGGATGGAGACAGGAATGGAGATGGGGATGGAGACAGAGATGGGGATGGAAACAAGGATGGGGATGGAGACAAGGATGGGGAGCCAGGCTTGGGTGGAGCTTGGAAGATGTCCATGAAGGGCTCCAAGGTGCTGTCCCAGCCCTCCTATCCTGCTCAACAACTCCATTCCTGGAAGAATGCTGATACGGCATCTCCCCAAATCACTGCCACTGCCCCCTGGGTAGTCTTGCTCAGCGCTGGGAAGAGGGGGAACTAGCGCAGGTTCCTGGGTGCTGGTTCCCAGCCGCTGTTCCCAGTGCTGAACGCTGCGGATCCAGCTCTTCCTGGCTGACCTGGATCCCTCAGCCTGCAACTCCCCCTCCCCATCGCTCTTTCACTTTCAGAGGTTGTCTGGCTCTTTTGATAGAGGCACATCAAAGAGCAGGTGGGAGTGTTCACCACCATGGGAGGGTCAGCGTGGATGAGGGATGCTTTCACCAGAGCCTCTGCATGTCAGAAAGATTATGAAGGTGACAGCTCGGAAGGCGAGGGATGAGCTTTGTGATTTGTGGTCCTAGAAAAAGCTCTTAAACCTTTAAGATCTTGACAGGATTTTACATGGAAACTGCAAGGACTTTCCCTCTGCTTGTACGGCTTGAAATATCCCATCCCTTCCCTAGGCTTGAGCTTGCGTGTTGTTGGCTAAAGGAAACTCCTTATGGGATGAAAGAGGCTTGTGCTTGGATGGGGGGGATGCTGCGGGAGGATGCTGCCATTGCCAGGGCAGCCAAAGAGGAATCTCCCCCAGGAATTAAGTCAATCTTTGACACTTTGCAGCAAAATAAATCCTTTCAAAAGCTTAAGAAATAGCAGCTTCCTTCTCCCTGTGACTTGATCCCATCATAGAGCTGTGATAGGGAAAGCCTGGGACACGTCAGGGTGACCTGATCCAGAGGCAAATAAATGTGTGAGGGTTTGCTTTTGTAGTGAAAATACTGCAAAGAGATGGTAGGACTGTGTAGGATCAGGAGTGTTAGGCCTAGGAGCAACCTTTTTGTTGGTAGGCCAGAGATTGAGCTGAAGCCAGAGGAACTACAAGTACATTCACTCTGTGCCCCCACACCTGGTGGTGAGCCCACTCAGAAGCCATTACCCACCTTTAAATTGCTTTAGAAATGTCCAGAATCTGAGAGCTAGGGATGAGGAGAAGGCAAGAACACCGGAGCATCTTGCTGCTCTCGTTTCCCTGGTTTGTTCCCTGTCCAAAAGAAATCAATTTTGGTTGGCTGAGACCAGATTGTCCCAGGAATTTTGTTTTTCCATCTGTGTAATGAGCCTCTGCAAATAGGAGTTTGTGCTTTCCTGATCTGCTCTATTTATCACTCCACTGACTACATAGATTTCCATCTCTGCCTTGTTTCCAGCAAATTTTCCAGTGCCAGAGCACAGTGTTGTGGGGCAGGTGGGAAGAGTGATAAGAATCTGCACTTCATCATTGCTTTTCCTTTCTCTGAGTAAACTGTTTGTAACTTACAACTTGTGATTTCAGCACAGTCATCTGTAGGAAAGAACAGGATGCTTTCGCCAGCTCCAGCTGGTGTAAGAATGGGTCTGTTTTACAGGATTTAGATAATGCCTTGAGTGTTTCAGGATGTGGAATGCTAAAGTGCCACAGGACACGGGTGGTTTTGGTGGACTGTAGCTTTTCTCCTAGAAGTGAGTTTCAGAGTTGATTTATTGGTCTTCTGTATTCTAGGTCTTTCCAATGGTCCTGAAGCAATGGAAGTAGATGGGCTTCAGGAAGTCCCCCTCTGTAGCTGTCGAATGGAAACCCCCAAAAGCAGAGAGATCACCACGCTAGCCAACAACCAGTGCATGGCCACGGAGAGCGTGGACAATGAGGTAGGAGCCTGTCTTTTAGCTTCTCACAGACTTTGCTGCTCAGGACAAAGACATAAAGAATAAAATGCTGTGCCAGGAACATTGTGTTGGGTCATACAGGGGCTCTGCAGCCTGCTAGGCTGGGAACCCACTGGTGTGTGGCAACAGCAGGGCCACCCTGCTCTCTAAGCTGAGGGCACCAGCACTCTGCATGTGTTGCATGGCTGGGTTGAAGGCCTCAAAGGGACGAGACGGTGTGATCTGCAGTAGGAGAGGCTCTGGGTGGATCCCTCCTGCTTGTCGTGGTCTCTGCAGCTGGATCAGATTGATGGAATGGCCACGCTTCAGGCCAAGCGGGCTAAAATGCATCAGCATGATCACAGTGAGAAAACCCAATGAGAGGAAGCTCAGAGCCAGTTTCCCTTGACTACCAAGGAGCTGATGCAAACCTTCAGCTCTTGAGTTTTGGGAACTTGGCATGCTTCCCACCAGCTTGGTCTGCCCTAGTCTTCCTCTCTCCTCCTCCTCCTCCCCCAAGAGGCTTCTGTTACAAAGCTTCTTGTGGAGGCAACCCTGTGCAGCCTCCAGGTCTGCCTGGCTGAAATGGTCACACTCAATGACTTTTGGTCCAGATGCTGCTCGATGCCTACTGGTTCCAGAAGTGTGGAAGTAAGTGGCAGAAGTGACCCCTTCCCAGAGTCTGGAAAGTGAGGCTGCAGGACAAGAACAGTGTTGGTAGATCCTCCTTTTACTGTGTGGCACTTGGGTTTCTTTTAAGCTTCAGCTGAGCTGCAGTCACACTGCAGTGCTCTGGTACTTGCTGGTAGTAGAACAAGGAGTGAGAATATCCCTAGTTCTCCTGTAGGATCCCAGGAGAAGGGTGGATCAAGGGAGAAAGGAATAATCAAGGAATAATAAGGGATTGGCAACCCAGTTCTGCTTCTGTTAGTACTTGGTGATATCTATAGAGAAAGGAACATCCAAAGCATGCCAAAATAGATTGATTTAAGACAGAATGCTCTGGAGACTCAGGAGAGGGGGACCCCAGGGCTTCCAAATGTAAAAGTAAAGGTATATGAAAGTTTCTTCTTGTCTGTGTAGTGGTTTGACAGTTCTGACCCTGGTTAAATCAGAGAGGAATAGCAAACGCCATGCTTTATGTTAGATTCTTTTTCATAGTGGGATAAGTGACTCATAGATGTTACATTATCCATGTGAATAGTGGGTTCTCCAGACTGTCATGTCCTTGGAGAATGTTAGAAATAGTGCTGAGCACCCTGCTGCACTCTCTGATGGTTGGAAAATGGCAATCATTTTGTACTTTGTTAGAGTTTCTAACAGGTAATACAGTGTGACATGATGATGCAGGGACTTCCTCACTGAGACATACAGCTTTGCACGTGTTAATCCCATTTCCTCAGCTCCTAAGTAGAAATCAAAGCATGGTCCTCTCTGGCCACCCTTGCAGCCCCTGGGCTCTGGGTGTCTGAGTGATGAGTGTAGCCAAGGTGTCCAAACCACAGGTAGACTTTACAGTGGAATTTGGGTTAAATTGGATCAAAGATGTGAGGAGTGAAGGATGAGCCAAAGTTAAAATTCGTCCTGTCTTTTGGCAGGGGGGTTGATTGTGCAGAAGTGGAGTTTGAAACAAAAACTAGAGAGAAAGTCTGGTTTTGCTGAGAAAAAACAGCAAATGAAACCTCAGCTCGAACAGGCTGTTGGTGATGAGCAGGCACCATGTTCCACATGCGCTCCTCTGCTCACAGTGGCAGCACACAGTAAATGGTGCCCTGGTTTCAGCAGGGACATTTCCTTGTAGCAGCCTTTCACGTTTGTATTTCTATAACTGTCCTTTGCCAAGCACCTGGGGAAGCCAAGGTTGTTATCAGGGGGAACTTGCAGAACCCAAACATGGTTGTGTCATGCAGGTGGCAACTGGGATGTGCAAAGGTTGTGTTTGTGTGACTGGGGGCAGCAGGAGGAAGAGCTGATGCTTCTGAGTAACACCGGTTAGGAAGAGTGAACCCCAATTGTGCAGCCCACTGTCTTTAACAGAACAAGGTAGTGAACAGAAGGCAGGTTTTTAAGCCCAGAGCTGTACATTGATGAAACCCTTCAGAAAACACCCAGAGCTCTCGCTGTTCACCCCTGTGGTGTGGGCAGGGGCCAGTGCTGGAACCAGCACAGACGATAGCTCCACTGGCAATGAAGAGCAATTACTTTTCCCTTTATCTTCCTATGACTTGACTTCTGAGCAGTAACAAGATTTAGTGCATATGGTCTTGTTCTCATGGTCACCAACACCCTGCTCCTCCTGGTGAGCTGAGAGCTGTGCTGGGTGAGTCAGGCCCCTGGGACTGCCCCTTCTGCTGCTGCTTGGCTGCTGCCTATTTCCAGTTCAAGGCCTTTTTTTCTTGCAAGGAACAAGCAACTCAGGGTCCACATGCATGTTAGTTAGTAAATGATGCATTTCTTCCTGTGAGAGCAGCTTTCCCAGCTTCCTGCTGCACTGCTAATGCTATCTGGCACACGTCTGAATTACTGTCAACAAGCCAGGGCTCACCAAGGCAGTGTGCAAGATCTTCCTCCACACAAGCACAGAGAGTGTTTTGGTCTCCAGTAATTTCATTTCCTTTAATTTCTCCTGTTCCAGCTGGGCCGATGCACAAACAGTGTGGTTAAGTATGAACTGATGCGCCCGTCTAACAAAGTCCAGCTTTTGGTGCTCTGTGAGGACCATAGAGGGAGGATGGTGAAACACCAGTGTTGCCCTGGCTGTGGATACTTTTGCACTGCAGTAAGTCCGTGCTCTCAATCTAGGGAAGGGGGTACCTGTCACAGTAGCTGGAAGAGCTGAAGGTGGAAGTAGTACCCAAAGGGGTTTACTGACTTCCTGGCATCAGCTCCACCTTGTTCCACAGCACATCAGGTGGTGTTTTCAAACAGGAATGTGTAGCTGCAATTCTCACCTTTATCTTCCTGGAGGCCCCAAGGAGTGTTACTGAAGGGTTTTCACTGGGAAGTCACACAGTGGAAGTTTTGCCTTAGGAATTTCTTTGGAACAAGGATTGTTTGGGTTTTTTTTTTTTTCTGTGGGCAGATCAATTGCATCAGAAATTGTATTAGCTTGGTTTGTAAATGAATCTATGTGCGCACATCAGTGTCCTCCCACCTGCCTATGATGGTTTAGATGGGAACCTGAGTGATGGCAGTGGAACAAGGCAGTGCTTGAGATCTGCTTCTTCCACTTCTGCCACTGAAGCTTTTAATGGTCCAGTCCTTTAAGTTGTCAGCATCCTAGTTTCCCTGTTGGTAAAGCTGAAAACCACCAATGGAGTGCCTCATGGGTGTGAGGAGGATTAATTGTCTGATGCCAGTGTTCTTGAAGATGAATCAATGAAAGATGCTACAATAGGCTCAAACATTGCTGTGTAAATGGAGCCATCCTGGGGTTTCATGCCGAGTCAAAGATCATTTAAAGGCTAACATCCACAAAACCCTTCAAGGCATTTCACAGAGTTGATACAGAGTTAATTAGATTGCCTGGGAGGGCCATGAATTCAGGAGAAGAGTGGGGTTTGACTAGTCTTCTCTTACACACTTGTACGTCTCTCAGTGACAAGCCATGGTTCATGTAGTTCCCACAGTTCACAGGTAAACCTGGGAGGGTTTGTCTGTGCTGTCCATCACTAAGAGCGCAGAGCACAGCAGGGCTTCAGGCAGCACTGATATTCCAGGGCTCTGAGTTCTGGGGTCCTTCAGTTCAGTTTGAAACACTTTGCTGGAAAGGGAAAATAATCTTAGGACAAGTCTGTTGAAGGAGCAGTCAGCCACGTTGTTGGGGTTAAACAGCAGACAGGACCAGGCAGAGGAGTTGCATATTTGAGGTTACACTGGGTTAAGAGCTGGTTTAATCGTACTCGTGGAGGTCCTGGAATGGTTGGTGCGCAGCTTGGGCAGGTAGTGTTAATGCTGGCTCAGCACACAGGAATGAAGTTTTCTCTTCCAGTTTTGGGGCGTCCTTACAGTAGACTGGCACTTCTGGGAGCATAAGCGAGAACTTAAGCGTTAGATGAAAGAGCTGGAAATCGAACTTCTTGCTTCTGTTTCCCAAGCACAGTTAAAAGAACTTGCTTTGCAGTCCTTAACCAAGTTTTTTCCCCATTAACTTGGTTTTGTTCTCTTCTAAAGAAGTGGCAGTGCTGGCTTACTGTATTGGAAGCGCCAGGGACAAGAGTGGTGATGAATGAAGTGTTTAAGAGATCTGTGGATGAAACATGTGGAAGGGGTAAGGCATGAAGTGACCAAGGTGTGAATTTCTTCTCTATGGTTCTTTTAGGGCACTTTCATGGAGTGTCAGCCGGAGAGCAGCATCTCCCACCGTTTCCATAAGAACTGTGCCTCCCAGGTCAATGACATGAGCTACTGCCCACACTGCGGGGAAGAGGCCTCCAAGGCAAAGGAGGTGACAATAGCAAAAGCAGACACAACCTCAACGGTGTCTCTGACCTACGAGCAGCAGAAACCAGCGGCTGTGGAGGGAAGGGCTGACACCACGACAGGGAGGTGAGCTTGGGACGGTGATCTCAAACCCTGGGAGGTGATCTCAAACCTCATGCCAGACCATGCTTTGCATTTGGATGCTGCTGATGGAGCACAGTGCTTTCTGCTCCTTCTCTGACAAGCCAGACTCAGCTGCAGGTGTTTTGTGTTGCTTGCTGTGTTGGAGAAGAGCGCAGTGGCCACAGGGTGAGCTATGAAGATAGGAGGGGTTCAGGAGTTAAAGCCATCCCTTCCTCTTATTGTTAGGAATGGAATAAAAGTGGAATAAGTTTATGTTGCCAGGTCTGCTAAGTGACAGGGAAATAGAGGCAACACCTCGCTGTAGCTCCTGGCCTGCACAAATTGCCAGAAGTATAAAGAGAGGCTGAAAACGTAGAGGAAAAAAAGAGCCGTCCCTGGGTTGAACAGTGCTCTGACTTCTATCTGATCTGTTCTGGTGGCCTTTATGTTCCTTGTTTCCCCGCATTCCTTGGTTTCCTGTAGCACAGAATACATCAAAATGTGCTCATAGGGCAGTGCAACTTCCTGGGGCAAGTTCTTACCGAAAGGGCTGTAAAATACGTTGGTTTGTGTTTCAATTTCACTTACACTTCTTTAAAATCCATTTCCTTCCCTTCTTTGGCATGAGATCCAAGCTGTTGGGTATTTTAATGGTTGTGCTTTGGCTGTTTCTCATTTTATCTCTTCGGTAGCACTGGGACGCGGTTGTCAGAGGAAGACAAGCCAGAAAGTTCAGCTACTGAGGGGTTTGACATAGCTGGGTCTTCAGTTTTTCCAAAGCCTTCTACCAGCCTGACCCAGGGACCAGTTAAAGAAACTCTGGAAAGTGCCCTGATTGCCCTGGACTCGGAAAAGTAAGAAACAGACCACTGTGTCTCTCCAATTCCCAGCAAAGCTGCTTAACCTAGAGAAGACTGAGATTGAGCTTCTGTGGATGTTGGTCCCAGTGAGACCTTTTCTTGTTCACTTCAGTCATTTGTCACCCCCCACAGACAGACGACTGATTCAGAACAGTTATGGCTCTCGGTGTTTTGTCTGGGGATTTAGTTTTTCACTGCCCTCCAACCACAGCTATAACTACTAGGAATTCCCATTTACAGTTGTAATACCCAGAATTTGTTGATGAGCAGCACTCATGGATAACAGTTCTCATTAGAACAAGGCTGGCTGCAATTGGAACTGGATTTTAAGATCTCCTTCTGGAGGCTTGTTCTGTGTTTTGCTGGTGCTTTGGAGCTGTACCATAGGAGCAGCCTTTGTCATGCACATGGGCTGGCAGTGGGATGGGGTGAAGTGCCAACAGTTCTTCAGTGGGTATTAATTGTGCCTCTTTTTCCCACTCCTGCAGGCCCAAGAAGTTACGGTTCCATCCAAAGCAGTTGTACTTCTCTGCAAGGCAAGGAGAGCTGCAAAAAGTCCTGCTTATGTTGGGTAGGTGGCTCCTTCCCAGGACATTGTGTGTCTGGCAGTACTCCCAGCTCCTGCCAGGCAGCTGCCAGAGTCCACTTCCCAGCATGGCAGCACGTCATCTTCCCCACTGCCCCTTGTGAGTGGAGTTGGAGGAGAAAGCCATTTCTGCAAGTGATGTGTCATTGGAAATGGCTTCATCTTTCTGTGAAATGTGGACCTGCTCCCAGCTTGTTTCTGCATTTGGGCACAGTTTTATCCAGAGAAGCTCTTTCTGTCCCCAGAACACCTACGTGTAATGTTTCTGGTCTGATAGAACTTTTCCTCTCCATGCAGTGGGATGGTTAGGTACTTGCATTCAGTAGGGAAGTAAAAAGATGGGAGTCAGCTTATGCTGAGGCCCATCAGCAAGAGAGCAGAAAGAGCCCTTCAATACAAAGGGATGGTTTGGGGGGTACATGGTTGTCTGTCGCCAGATGACTTTTAGATGCTGAGCTTGTTTTTACCAACAAATATTCCTGAGGAATCTCCCTTTTGAAGGACAGTGTTTCGTTGGGATCATTTCCTTTCCACTCCAGTACTTTGCAGTACATTTTTGGATGCTTTCTGTTCTTTTCATTTATCAGATTCTTCTCTTTTTTTTGTCTAGCAAGTATTAGCTTCATTGTTTCTGTCTTCAATAGCACAAAAGTGTTACTCATTGATATTTAACTACGGCCTCATCATATGCAACATGTTATCATGCCCAGACGTCTTTGTCTGGCTGTCATCATCATCTGTCAGTCTTTGCACAGCTGTGAGAGTCTGGTCACATCCCCAGCTTCTGCTAGTTGGAGAAGCTCCATCCACTCTGTAGCCCTGTGTTTGCAGGGATGCAATGAGGTTCACTGCTATTAGTTGCAGTTACTAGT
Organism: Ara ararauna; assembly: GCA_028858755.1. Taxonomy (NCBI): domain Eukaryota; kingdom Metazoa; phylum Chordata; class Aves; order Psittaciformes; family Psittacidae; genus Ara; species Ara ararauna. Next base: position 15,929,428 of record CM054384.1, read on the forward strand.
GATGAGACACAAAGGCCAGGTAGTTCTGAATCTTTGGTGTTTCCAACTTCTCTTACTTTAAACGAAGCAGTTTTTTGTTTTCCTTTTTATCTTTGTATAGTGTTTGTTGGTTTTGTTGCACTGAGAATTGGTGAATTGTGAATCTGAACCATAGAATCCCAGACTGGTTTGGGTTGAAAGGGACCTTAAAGTTCATCCAGTTCCAACCCCTGCCATGGGCAGGGACACCTTAGAATCATAGACTCATAGAATAGTTAGGGTTGGAAAGGACCTTAAGATCATCCAGTTCCAGACCCCCTGCCATGGGCAGGGACACCTCCCACTAAACCATGCCACCCGAGGCTCTGTCCAACCTCGCCTTGAACACCACCAGTGATGGAGCATTCACAACTTCCCTGGGCAACCCATTCCAGTGCCTCACCACCCTTACAGTAAAGAACTTCTTCCTCATATCCAATCTAAACTTCCCCTGTTTAAGTTTGAACCCATTACCCCTTGTTCTCTCACTACAGTTCCTCATGAAGAGTCCCTCCTCCGCATCCCTATAGGACCAGGTTGCTCCAAGGCCCTGTGTCCAACCTGGCCTTGAACACTGCCAGGGATGGGGAGATGCCCTGTGTAGAAGGAGAATGGCCTGTATAGAAATTATGATGCCTTAAAGGTCTTAAACTTCTGAAACTCTTGGTTTGAGGGCTGTTGCATGTTGAATGCCCGTGGGCTGCCAAGAGGGCTTTCTGGCATGAATGGGCAATGAGAGATGAGAAGGGCTGAGGGTGGGCCAGAAACCCATCCTTTAAAAGGATTTAGTTGAGACCTGGTTTTTCTATTACCCTTTTCTCTCATCTCTGAATGGTGGTTGAACACATCCCTGCTCTGTTTTCCAGTGGATGGCATTGACCCCAACTTTAAAATGGAGCATCAGAATAAGAGAACTCCACTGCATGCTGCCGCCGAGTCTGGCCACGTGGACATCTGCCATATGCTGATTCAGGTCTGTCTCCACTTGTTCTTCTGTACAAGCCATTTTCTGTGGTTTCTGGTCTCCTGCCCACATGGCAAAAGCATGTGAAGCTTCAGTGTAGGGCACTGTGCAGCGTGTCGGAGCCTACGTGCCCATCATACCTAGCAGTGGTGCGCTGCCAGATGTGCCAGCACAGGCGGACCGCAGGCAGGCTGCAGGGCATCTGCAAGCAGCTGCCAAAAGGCTCCTTGTGACAAAGGCAGGTAGGCTCTGGAGCCTGGCAGCCAGTGTCTGTCTTCCCTGCCATCAAAACATGAGTAAATCCAGCAGGATTTTCCTCTACAGGGTAAAGGTCCTGCATGTGGGAAGGAGAGAAGGGCAGATGCAAGTTTGGCTTGTTGTCTGAGATTTGGATTCTAATGGAGGGAAGATGGTCAAAGACATAGGGGCGCTTTTGTTGAATCCACTCCAAAATGATATGGAGGAAAAAGAAGGGTTAAAAAAGTTAGAGTTTTTCCTTTTTGTACTGCCATTTATCACCTGGAGTGACTGGAAGGATGCTCTATTTACCCTGTGTGACTGGGAAACCTTAAAGGGCTCTTGAGAAAACAGCAATGCCATGGCTTTGAGAACAAGCCTGCTGGGTCATTGCATTTCAGTATCTGGAGTCAGAGGCTTACCAAGTGCTGTTTGAAGGTGCAGCTATGGGCCTACCCTGCTGCTGTCATTCAAGTTACTGCACGTGAAGACAACAGAGTGACTTGTATGAGTAAAAGGAGTAAAATGTTTGAGCTACTACAAACAACTTGAATTAAGTATCAGTAGAGTTGGTTTGTTTCCAGAATCCTTCATCATCTTGTCTCTTCCCTCATGTCTGGCTACTGCAGTAGAACAGGATTTGGCTGGGCATGTCCCCAGCTTGTTAAGCTTGAAATGCCTCTTCTCAGGTCTGGTTTAAGTAGCTTTTGCTATTTTAAAGTGATCAAAACAAACACATTCAGTGGGAGGCACCTGGAAGGTGTGAACTTGAGTCAGCGTGTTGCTGCTGTAAGCAGGTCCGTGCTTCACACGTGTACGTGCGTGTGTGACCTGCCAGCAGTTGGGCTGTCTCAGAGGTCTTCTGGTTTTAGGTGTTGGGTGGGTTCCTGAGCTAAGCTAAAGAGTTAAAGCAGGTAGGACACACAACACAGGAGTGTTTTGGAAAAGGGTGAGATTTTGGTTCAAGGCACTCCATGGTCAACTGAGAACTGAACTGAACTAAGCTCAGAGACCTCTGTAGGAACATTGCCATGGGCTTGCACAGGAATAGTTAGACAGTCTCCAGGAGTATTTTTGCAGCTTCTACCTCTGTTGCAATCAGCAAGTTGTTCCCGCTGCTTGTGACATTGAGAAGAGCTGGCTGCTTTGTTCATCGTGTCCTTAGAAGTCACAGACCAGGGAAATCAAGGCTGCTGGACAAAGGAGGAGGCTCATTTTTCCCAAATGATATCTAGAAAGCGGCAGTACGAAATCCATTAATAACAAGAGCTATTTGATACCAGTTGTTGGCTTTCTTGCGCCCTGGTTACTGGCTGTAGAAGGCAGGGGGGAGGGCAGACAGTGTGTGCTGCTTCCTAAACCAGGTGGAATTGCCCTGTCTTCTTTCTTGGGTTTATTTCCTTTTTCTTTTCTTCTCCCCTGCTCAATATGGCTGAATTTCAGTAAAAAAACTTGCTACTAAATCACTACTCCCACATCCTTCCTCTGCTCGCCAGCAGTGATTGTAACTGTCCTTGTATCTGCCTCGGCCTCCTAACAGGCTGGTGCTAATATCGACTCCTGCTCTGAAGACCAGAGGACCCCACTGATGGAAGCAGCAGAAAACAACCATCTGGAAACTGTGAAATACCTTATCAAGGCTGGAGCACTTGTAGATCCCAAGGTAGCAGTTGTTTCCTTATCTTTTTCTCCTGAAGAAGCCTTTGTCCATCATTTCTTTCTTGATAGGTCTTGGGCGGAAGTGCATAGGCAGAGGGGAGGTGGACCTGCTTGTTGGGCATGAAGGCTTGGAAAAGGCCATGGTTGTTGGTAGTATTGCTGGAGTGGTGCAGTATCCTGGCTATGAGCAGTTTGGGGCAAGTGCTGCCACTGGCTACATGAAGTTTGTGGAACCAAGTGTAGGAGGTGTTTGAGTTCATCTGGGGCTACTAAAATCCATTGTAGTGACTTTGGAGTTTGCTTTCAGAGTTTTCTTCATAGACTGTGGTAATGAGACTTTTGGGGTGACATTTTAATATGGGCTGGTAATTAGGTGCTTGCCAAGCCAGCAGAAATGACAGAGGAAGCTTTGCTTTCCAAAGGACTGCCATGTGGTTTCTTGCAGTCAGGCTGCAGTGGCAAAATTGTACCCCATCTTCAAACTCTACCCTTTAATTTAAAGCAGTACAATAAAACACAGCTGTCTGTTTGCCTGTAGCATACTCTGGTTACTTTGCAGTCTTGGCAAATGCACAGATCATGTATTAGTCCCCTACATCAGATGCTATTTGAAGTTCAGGAGCCCTCCCCATGTGAACTTACTGTTGCAACATGCTGCTGTTGCCACAATCCTCTGCTATTGCTGGGGGATACAGCTGGGCAGGGATGCTCTTTTCATGAGGGAGCTGGTAGGACAAGGAGGACTGAACAAGGTGCTGCCCACCCCAAGCCTTAAACAGATCCACGAGAGCCTGGTTCTGAGCTGAGAAGAGGGAAAAGATAGGACAGGCATGTGTGGGTTCATGCTAGCCATTGTCCCAAGTGTCTTGGAGCAACCCAGATACCTCTTGCTTGATTTATTCCTGGGGAAGTGAAGAGGGGATTTTTCATCTGAAGGCAAAGGAGAGCTTGCAACAGCAAATGAAAAGCCTGAGATCACGTCTGAAGTCTAGACTAGTTTATTATGTTAATTAGTTTCCCACACCAAATTAGTCATCTGTTTGAAAGCAGCAACACTGCAGCTTAAAATCAGCTTCAGCCATTGCAGTGAGAAGTCCAGACATGAGCTGCTGTGGTGTGCACCCAGCCAGGCAGCTGAGGGGTGCTGGGGGCACTTCTCAGACTCCAGGTGAAGGTGTTGATGGGGTGCAAAAGCCATACACCAAACCTGCAGAAATTTGATATTAGAATCATAGAACCACAGGAGGTTTATGTTGAAGGGACCTTAAAGCTCCTCCAGTTCCAACCCCTGCCATGGGCAGGGACACCTTCCATAGAGCAGCTTGCTCCAAGCCCCTGTGTCCAACCTGGCCTTGAGCACTGCCAGGGATGGGGCAGCCACAGCTTCTCTGGGCACCCTGTGCCAGCGCCTCAGCGCCCTCCCAGGGAAGACTCTTCTTCCTGATATCTAACCTAAATTAGACTTTTAGGTAAAAATTATATTAACGTGTGTCTGCTCTACATAGGGTTGAGAAGCTGCACTTGGCTCATGCTAATCTAAGGGGGAAACTGTGGTATTTTTCAGGTGTGGCACTTGTAGGGGTGTAGGAACCCCTTCTTCACCCCAAGAGGCCCACACAGTGTAATTCCTGACCCAAGATGTCCTGTCCTTGGTGGGGGGGTTGCTCCCCAGCCCTGTGCCACGCTCCCCGATCAGCTCCATCTGAAAGCTCTCGCCTCCCATGTTTCTTCCACGGGCTGGGCTGGAAGCAGTCATTTTACTTTTCAGTCTTTCATTTCCTCCTCCTCATTTCCTGGTCTCTGGACTTTGCTCTGTGCTAAGCTCTTGGGATATAAAGGCCTGATCAAAATCAGGCTCCAGCCACTGCAATCTTTGGTGTTAGCATGGAAGTGTCTCCATCGTGACTCACAGCCTGTCCGTCTCCTCCAGATCCTGTATTCTCAGCTCCCAGAGGCATTTTTCCTTTCAACCTGTGGCTATTTTTCATCTCCTATCTCAGCAGACAGCTGCGGGCATGCTGGGGGCTTGGTCTCTCACGAGCTTCTTAGCCCCTGTGCAGGACACCCCTTTGCCCTCCTGCTGGGTGCTGGGATAAGGCCTTGTGCTAATACAATCCAGCAAAAAACCTGTATGAATGGAACATTTCAGGTTGAGACAAGGCTCCTTTTCTCATGTAAAGTGAAAACACCTGCTCTGTAAGGGATTTCTGCCTCCCTTGGCTCCCCAGCACATGGAGAAGAATTGGAGGGGGTTTGCTGGGGAAGGGGAGCATCCGTCTGCCAGGGTTTGAGGCTGGTGCTTTCCCTAGGCTTCAAAAAGACATCTCTTCTTGTAGCCTTTGCACTCTCAGCCTCCTGCTGTGCATGGGTTGCACCTCTGGGCTTTATGTAAGGCTCCCTCTGCTCAGTGCTGGCATTGGCTCCTGCGCTCTTGCCTCCTTCACAGCAGCTGAGGGCTTTTGGAGTCCTCTGTTCTATCTGGGAACTTCTCTGGTGTTCCTGAGGATCACTGGAGTTGTACAGACATGAGAAACGCTGGGAAGAGATGACCTCTGAGTGCTTGTTCTGTGGTTGTGTCCAGGATGCAGAGGGCTCCACATGTCTGCACTTGGCTGCCAAGAAGGGGCACTACGACGTGGTTCAGTACCTGCTCTCCAACGGGAAGATGGATGTCAACTGCCAGGTGAGTTCTTTCTGCGAGGGGCAGGAGCTGCTTTTCTCAGCTCAGGGACTCAAGTCTCAGCAGTGTTTCTCAAGGGCAGTCCTGGGAGGTACCTGAAGAACATTCTGTGGTGACAGTGCCATAGGCTTCCCAGAGAAGGCGAATCCCCTCCACTGGCCTCATGGAAACTTTCCTTGCACGTGCCTTGATTTGCAGTTTCTCCTTGACTCTGAGTTTGCTGGTGGAGCCTGTTGCTCAGGGGAGTCACTGTGCTCTTCCCTAGCAGGGGAATGGTGGGGATCACAGACATGGTGTGGGATGGGTTGAGCCTGGCCCTTGCAATCAAAGAGCTTATCCACTGCTATGGAGTGAGGCAGTGCTGCATCAGGGTTCCTGATTCTGGGCTTCTCAGGGAGCTTTGCAATAGCTCTTACCGAAGATGGATGTTCCTTCTGCCTTTTGGACAGTATTTGAATGACCTGGACATCCATTGCCAGTGTATTGAGCTGCAAATAAACTCCAGCCTGCTGAGGCATGTTGGTTCAAATGGTGCTGGGCTCTGCAGGACTCTGAGAGACCTCTTCCTGCAGCAGCATAGACTGAAGAAGAGTGACGAGGCAAACATGGGGAGGGAAGGGGTTTGTGGCTCCCAGGCAAGGTGCACCCTGCTGTGGCTACCAAGGTGATTGTGAAGCCAGCAGGAGACCTCTTGCCAATCCTGCATGTCTCACCCTTTCCCTTTCCCTCCTCAGGATGATGGAGGCTGGACGCCAATGATCTGGGCCACTGAGTACAAGCATATTGAGCTGGTGAAGCTGCTGCTTGCAAAGGGGTCGGACATCAACATCCGTGACAATGTAAGGTCCTTCCTGGAATGCATTTCAGAAATCAGCCACTATCATAGAATCATCACAGAATCCCAGCCTGGTTTGCTTTGGAAGGGACCTTAAAGCTCCTCCAGCTCCAACCCCTGCCACAGGCAGGGACACCTTCACTAGAGCAGCTTGCTCCAAGCCCCTGTGTCCAACCCGGCCTTGAACACTGCCAGGGATGGGGCAGCCACAGCTTCTCAGCTTCCCTGGGCACCCTGTGCCAGCGCTTCAGCACCCTCCCAGGGAAGAGCTTCTGCCTAAGAGCTCATCTCAATTCACCCACCGCCAGCTCACAGCCATTCCCCCTTGTGCTGTCATTACAATCCCTTGTCCAAAGCCTCTCTCCAGATTTCTTGTCGACCCCTTTAGGTATTGTGCTGGGAGCCATCAAGCTCCAGGAGAAATGCTTTTGATTGTGATCCTGCTGCAAGCAGTACCTTCAGCAGTAGCTGGTGCAAGGCAGAGTAGCAAGTCCAGGTGTAGCATCATGTGGTATGCAATCTGCAGGGTGAATTTTTTCTGTATGTGATGTAATTAAGGTTTTCTTTGTCTAGATGTTACCACAATGGGAGGCAGAAGCTATATAGAAAAAGGCTTCTCCACTCCCTGGTGTATGTTGGTAGCCTCCCATTTAAGGAAGGATCTAAGTTGCAATCACTCCAAGATTTGCTTTGGTTTCGCTTAAAAAGAAATAGAAGAGAGTTGATCATTACTATCACTGCACTGTTTTAATCGATGTCTTCAGAGCTTGTCATGGGGAGGGGTTTGAAGTGTGCTGCAAATTGCACTGGAACTGAAAACAGAGTATCATTGCTTAAAATACCTCCATCGAAAAGATGAGTGTTCAGCTATTTCCAGTGCTGCTAGTGAGAGATGAGTACATTCAGTATTTAAGAGCTGCCTGAAGTCAGATTGATTGTTCTCCCTGTGGCTCGTGGTTCTCTTTCTAGCACCTTCATAGTCCCTATAGCTCGTACTGTGCCCTTTTTAGTTCTGTAGCACTGGAGGCATGCTGACTTTCCTGTTGGCTGGGCTGGGGAAGCTCAGCTTCTAGCCTTTTCCAGCATGTTGGTTCATGTCTGCCACTTCTCTCGTGGATAAACTGAGACTGGTTTGTAGCTTAGAGACAGATGATTTGCCTGTGTGTCTAAGGTAGGCAGTGGACCACTCTGTGTGCAGCCTCCTCATCCTTGGTACTTGGAGGCAGCTGGAGTGAGAACTCCCTGCTGTCTGTGCAGAGATTTCCCTGCCCACCCTGGCAGTCCCACCCAGAAGGAAAGAGACTGCAAGCCACATGTTGCATGCTGCAGGTGTAGAGCTAAGGATGGTGGATCCCAAAGCGATAGGGGTTTAATGCACTAAACAGCCTCTGCTCTGTTCTCTTTCTCCCCAGGAGGAAAATATCTGTTTGCACTGGGCTGCTTTTTCTGGCTGTGTTGACATAGCAGAGATCCTGCTGGCTGCTAAGTGTGATTTACATGCAGTGAATATTCACGGTGACTCGCCCCTGCATATTGCAGCCAGAGAGAATCGCTATGAGTGTGTAGTGTAAGTACAGCTTCAGCCCTGCAGCTCCTCTCCCTTCCCCTGGTCATTCCTTTTTGCCTGGTTACTGGCTGGCAAGCTCAGGAGATCCTCTGAAATGCCTCTGGTGTTTAAGCACAAACCAGGTTTGGGATGGAGGGCTGGTTTCTCCATTACCCTGCTCCTAGGGGCAGTCTTCTGAAATACAAGCTGCTGCTAGAGCTGGTGGAAAGTAGAGCAAGAAACAAGGAGTGGTGCTGGAGTCTTGGGCAGAGGCTCGAGGGGCTGTGCTCAGCCTGGGCTTCCCAACAGAAAGGCCGCTGGCATCCTTGATTAAAGCTTGCTTTTTGTCTCACCATAACTAGCATGGCATAATATGGTAACAGGGCTTTCCCTTTGCTCCATCACTGCTATGAATAAAGTCATCCTGGGTACTCACCAAAAACCAGTGAGTATAAACAAGGGCCAAGTCCAGCACCAGTTTCCTGTGGGACTTTTTCATTTCCACCCCATTTCTTTCCCTGCCAGAGAGAGTTTCAACCTTGTGTGAAGTTAGGCTGGTACCAGCAGAGTACCTGTCATGCCCAAAGCAAGGCAAGGTTTGCCCAGAGCTCTCAAGAGTGCCTAGAGCTCCAGTCTGTGGCTTCTACCAGCGCCTTCATGTTGAAGGATTCATTGAACCATGCTTTATAAGGAGAACTCAGGTGATTATTCACTACTACAGATTCTTCCTTGCCCTTAAGGGCTCCTGGAGGATATGATTCAGCTTGTTTTCCCCTTGCACAGTTTCTCTCAGGAGATGCTTACCCTATCTTGCTCTTTTGCAGTCTCTTTCTTTCCCGTGGCTCGGATGTCACTTTAAAGAACAAGGAGGGTGAGACTCCACTCCAGTGCTCCAGCCTTAACTCTCAGGTCTGGGTGGCCCTGCAGATGAACAAGACTCTCAAAGAATCATCTGCTGAGAAGCCTGTCCAAATAGAGAAGGTCGTGAGCAGGTGAGAATACATCTGGTTTTGCCTGTGGGTCATGAAATAGAGCCCTTGCATGGGGGAGGCTGAGGGCCTGGTTTAAGAAAGAACTGAAAGTGCATGCTTAGCCTTTTAAACTGGTGTGAAGGTTAGTTTGAGCTTAGCAAGAGCTAAGCATGTGCTGATTCAGATCCTGGTTTGTAAATTCGTCCTCCAAATGGAAATACTCTCAAGCACAAAGAACAGTCTGTAAGATGGGGTGAAAAAAATGAACTCTCTGCTAGTCTGAACTGCTTTAGGCTTTGAGTGCTCAGTGATCAGAGACAGTAATTCTGCCCCAGGATGGCAGTTGAATGGGCCCTTTTTCAGGGGAGCTTTTCTTCTGTGACAGTTCTCTTTCTCCCACTGACAGAGACATCGCCCGGGGCTATGAGCGGATCCCCATTCCTTGTGTCAACTCTGTGGACAGTGAGCCTTGTCCTAGCAACTACAAATATGTTTCACAGAACTGTGTCACCTCCCCGATGGACATTGATAGAAACATCACCCATTTACAGGTGAGGGAGCTTGTGTAGCCACGTGGGTATCCTGTCCTGGTGTGCTGCACCTCAGAATGGGGTTTGCATTCAAATGGGAATGTCTGCTCCTAATATGGCCATCAAATTCCAGCTAAGGCTGTAGTCCTAAACTCCAGCTCTTTCTCTAGGAGATGGGATTCTGCTTTAACCCAACACTTAAGCTAATCTCTGTGATCAGCTGTGTGCTGTAGCTGTAGCTGGCTGATGTGGCTCCCATTTATCCTTTTCCTCCGTCCTGCATCTAGAAAGTTAGTAATTTGTTGGGAGACCTTCCTCATGCTGTCTTCCTGCTGACTGCAGCATCCAGGCCAAACTTTTCAGTGTGATACTGGAAGTCCTGGAAGGGCTGGGTTGTGAGAGCAGAGGTGGGGAAGTGTAGGGTGAGGGAAAGCCCTCTCTGGGCAAAGCCCTCAGATGGCTGAAGTGGACTTCCCATGACCAAGCCCTATTGGGCAGCAGCTGGTGATTGGATAGTGTTGGCTTGGGGAGTGCTGAAGCCAGTTGGAGCGCACGTGGGAAGAAGCAAGCAACAGGCAGGACTGAGATGTCATGTTGCATCATCTCCCAGCTCTTGTCCCTCCTTGAACGAGTACTTGTCCTCAACGACTCCACTCAAGTGTGGAGTACAGCTCATAGGGCATGCAGGACGGTTAGTAACACAGGACATCCTCTCATGACAAAGGTGGCTCAGTGTGAAAGCACACAGAAATTGCACACAGAGATAGATAATGGAGTAAAACCACTGCTCAATTGGTGAGACTTGTTGTCTTTCTGACTAGGGAGCTGCAGCAAGAAGACTTGTGGTTTCCTCTCTGATCCAGTCACAGAAGTTGCTCTTTCAGTTACGTGTGTGTGGTGGGGAGTTAACCCCTTCTCTTTTCTTCTCTTCCAGTATTGTGTATGTATAGATGACTGCTCCTCCAGTAACTGCATGTGTGGCCAACTCAGTATGCGCTGCTGGTATGATAAGGTGAGGACATAGAACCTGCTAGTGGGTCAGGTCACTGTCTGTGAGCTGAACTCTGCACAGGTCAGGGTTTATAGTGGTACCTTTAAGCCAGTGCCACAACTCCTCTCTCTTTGTTTTAAAATGCCTGAAGTTGTAGTCTCAGCTCTGAGGTGTGTGTGATAACAACAAAACACATAAGCAGGAAAGCTTTTCTAGTGTTATTTATTTGTGTTACTCACATGCCAACTGAGCCATTAATTACACCCATGTGCTAGATAGTATTGAATAATCCATGCGTGAAATCAGCTTCCAGTTCAGAGCAGTGCAGACAAAGCTGTCGTATGTAAACAAGGGCAGGGTACTAGAGAGGTTTTTTGCTTGCTTTTATCTATTATCATTGTGATCCTTCTGGCTGAAGGCAAAGTAGGGGTGTTTTAACTGCAGCACTGCCAGAAGCCTGGTTTGGTTTGGGTAAGTGTGCTTCAATGCTCCAGGGAGGGTTTGAGGTTAACATTTGGACAGGTTCTGCTAAGATCAGAACTTCCATGAATCTCTGCAAGTTTCTCCCAGGGGGGCTGTTGGCATCTTTCTCTGCTCTGTAGTCATTTTATTTACATGTTAATAGGTGATTGCATCTTTCAAGCCTTAAAAGCCAAATTTGTTAAATACGATCAACTGCGTCTGTCGCTTCCTTCGTCCTGTCTTGGGTTGGTTAATAATTGAATTGTAGCTTTTGGGGGAGTGTTACTTGGGAAGATAATGTGGTTCAAAGAACGTGGGTGTACTGGCCTTGTACTCTGGAAGTTTAGGCTTTGTTCCAGAGGCAGACAAAGCATCTGCTTCTCCCCTCCGGCACTGCAAATGATAGTAATGATGGTGATGCACTCTGGGTTTTTGCACAGCTCTGTAAGGTATTTTTTCTGGTGGTGCATAGGGTGATGCCAGGCAGCAAAAATCTAGATGGTGTCTTGCTGTTTGGCAGCTGTTGGTGATAGTGATGATGATCTCCAGATGTTGGTGATACTGCTGTTGGGGTAGAGCAGAGCCACTGCAGAAGCTGAGGTCTGATGCTGGTTTGGGGGAGGTTGGGGTGTGCTCCACCTTGGGATTCCCTGGCCTGCTTTGACACTCGGGGGATTTCTGCCCTTGGCTTGCCCCTGGTTTGGAGGGGTGGCAGGAATGAACAACTAACCCAGTCTGGAATGCCTCTCCTCTTCAGGATGGCCGACTCCTGCCGGAATTCAACATGGCTGAGCCGCCGCTGATCTTTGAGTGCAATCACGCGTGCTCGTGCTGGAGAACCTGTAGGAACCGGGTGGTGCAGAATGGGCTCAGGTGAGAAGGAGGATCCAAACACAGCTTATCTTGGCAATACCAGCACCAAACCTGTGAGCTTTCTGGCTCTCTAGTCTCAGCTCACCCATAAACCCACAAAAACCCCAGGACTTCCTGAGGTGAGGCAGAAGTTGGGGCAGGTGGAATGCATGTGGGTTTCTGTGTGCTGCTGGTGGGAATGAAGCAGCAGCAGGTTGTTGAGCTCAGTTAATATTCACACCCTGCCCTTGTTGCTGTCATGTTGAAAACGTGGTGTTCTTTCATCAGCCTGACCACAAAACATGGACATGACTTGTGGCTTTGCTTGAGCAGCCTAGGTTTAACTTCTCAGATGGAGATATGTGAAGAAAATAACAGCAGCAGGAACTGCAAAGCCTTCATTCAGAAGAACTTGTAAATTAGCAGTCTATATTTAATGCCTTTGAACTGCAAAAGGGGAGATTTAGATTAGACATTCTTCCCTGTGAGGGTGGTGAAGCCCTGGCACAGGGTGCCCAGAGAAGCTGTGGCTGCCCCATCCCTGGCAGTGTTCAAGGCCAGGTTGGACACAGGGGCTTGGAGCAAGCTGCTCTAGTGGAGGGTGCCCCTGCCCATGGCAGGGGGTTGCAACTGGATGAGCTTTAAGGTCCCTTCCAACCCAAAACAGTCTTGTTATTCTATGATTCTATATTACATAGGGCAGCATGCCCAGATTTGGCTGCTCAAAAGTTCCAGCTATTGGCCTGAGTCCCCCTGATCGATACCTGACTAACCTGCTGGCCTCAGTGCTGCAGATCAGCTGCTATCATTTTGGTGCCAAGCTAAAAGTGCCAGTGTTGTGTTTTGGACCTCTGCTATGGAGAAGTTTGCCAGTGCACTAAGTCCAAAGGAATCCCACTGGAAAAAAGACTTTTGCAAAGTTTTTGTAGTGCTGACAACACTTTTATTTGCAAGCCTTGTAGTTTGAATGACATTTTGCAGTATTAAAAACGAATAAGGAAGAAGCTGGCTGTGTTTCCACAGAGCTTTATTTCTTCTGGCTTTCCCTGCCGAGCTCCAGAGCTCCGGTGTCTCTGTGGGTGTTGATTGAGGAGCTGTACACCTAGAGCTGTTGCTGTTGTTTTTTTGCCTTGCCAGAGTGTTTTCTGAAAGCCAGGAAGTGTTGGAAACCCAACCGTGAGCCTGGGAGAGCGGCTGTGTTGGGAAGCCTGCGGTCGGGTGCTTGGCAGAGCTGCGCTTGAGGTCGCTGGGGAGGAAACCTCCTGCATTTGGGCTGCAGCATGACACATGGGTGTTCCCGCTCCATTTCAGTGCTTCCTTGATCAGATTTGCTCCAAATTAACTCTGCTCAGCAGCACACACGTTTCCATCTGGCAGGGTGACCTGGCTTAGCTGGGAAGTTGGGATCGGAGCCCTGGTCTCGCTGCTGCCTGTGTCATCCCCAGCAGCAGAGCCTGAACCTGAGCTTGGTGCTGTGCTTTGCTGGATGATGCAAAACATGGGGGAGCTTCCTCAAGCCTGAAATAGTGTTATAACCACTCTGAGAGTGATCATTCTCATGAAGTCATGTTTTGCCATGGTGAAGGCTTCAGGAGCTGGGAGCAAATACAAGAAGATGCACAGCCCCTGGTTTAAGCTGATGGTGAGGCCAGGAGGGAGTGCTGGGGAAGAGAAGTACTGGGAAAAGCAAGAGGGTGAAGTTGAGGTGAACACTGGATTTCTCTTTATTCTGATAACAGCGTTGCTGAGAGTGTGTTTTGTTTCCCTCGGGACAGCATGAGCCTTCCGTAGGCCTGGAGACTGTTCATCCTGCACTTAACTCAAGTTCTGGCGGAGCAGGAGGCACAGTGACTTACAGGATTGTTTCTCTGCCTATAAACTCCATCAGTAGAATTCCACAGAGCAGCAATTACACCAAGAAGTTTCAAGTTGCAGTGTTTCTTACTTGTCTTTCAGCCAGGGAGCTGGGTATGATGGAGTTGCTAAATGCACTGGTCTCTACAGAGGGCAAAGGGATCAGAGCACTTAACTTAAGGTGTTCTTAATTCACCATAAGCTCCCTGCCTTCCCCCTGCAGCATCCTCCCTGCAGAGCTACACTGCCTTAAGTCCCGTTCCACCTTCCTGGCCTTCTCCTGAGTGTGTGGAGGGAAAAAGAAATGCTGGTGGTGAGACTCTGGTATCCTACATGTCAGTCATCAGTGGTGTAACCACATGGAGCATCCACTCCCACATCCTTCTCCCCAGTCCTGAGGGGTGCAGCTGGGCAGGGAGAAAGGGATGCCCATCCCTTGTCCCCAGGCAGTTTCGGTCATAGAATCCCAGCCTGGTTTGTGTTAGAAGGGACCTTAAAGCTCCTCCAGTTCCAACCCCTGCCACGGGCAGGGACACCTTCCACTAGAGCAGCTTGCTCCAAGCCCCTGTGTCCAACCTGGCCTTGAGCACTGCCAGGGATGGGGCAGCCGCAGCTTCTCTGAGCTACCAGTGTCTCACCACATACCTAGTGAAGAATTACCTGCCCAAATGCTCAGAGCAGTGGTGGGAGTGGAGTGTTCCCACAGTGGTGCCAGTGTGAGAACTGGGGGTTGAGTATCAAAATCAGCTTTGAGTTTGTGGTCCTGGAGGGTTGCTGCCTTTTTCGCTTATGCCTCTATAGAAGTTCATCATCTTTCTGTGCAGTGCTGCTATTAATGTGGCTTCTTTTCCTCTTTCCAGGACTCGATTGCAGCTTTATCGGACACAAAAGATGGGCTGGGGTGTGCGAACGATGCAGGACATTCCTCTGGGAACCTTTGTGTGCGAGTAAGTTCCTCAGCTTTCAGTAGCTCCCACAAGCCCACTGCTTCCTGAGGCCGGGGTGGTTTGTTGGTCTTTAAGGAGAGGTTTTCACACCAGTCGCGCTGGCTTTGAGCCCTCAGCCAATTTGAATGGAGTTTCCTGACTCCATTCCTGCTCTGTTTGTCCTTTTCCTCATAATGTGGAGCTTTCTCCACCCCTCGCTGACTAGATGGGATCTGTGCTGAGCTCTTTCCCCTCTGAAACACAAGTGGTGAGGGGAGAATGCATTTGGGTTGTGCTGCACATGTGCTCAACTCACGTGTTCGCTGTGGCCGAGGGGACGTTTCAGGCCAAGGCAGCTGGGAGCAACTTCTTTTTAGGGGATCTTTTTCTGTTTCAGTACTGACTTCTCAAGAGGCTTTCCAGTGTCACAGCTCTGGCTTTGGTCTTATTCAACAAAACAGTAAAGCACTTGGTGTTAAGCATGTGTCAGCTCTGATTCACTAAAGTATTTAAGAACAAAAGTGTTCAGATATATGTCAAGGGAAAAAAACCTGCCATTGAGCCCCACAGTTTTCAGGCTTTAAAGTGCTATATGTGCTTTATAGATGTTTCGGGAAGTGTTTTCTTCATTGCAATGCTACAGTGAGTTAACACCTTCTAAAGAAGGCTGAACTCATGGCCTTCATGGAAATAGGTGCTGGGGTTTTCTAGTAGTTATTGATGTTTTATAGAATTGGGGCAGGGGATTGAGGAAGATTATTGCAGAATTATGTCAATTCTGCAGTGAATTGGCCAAGTATTTCTCCCGTGTTTGGAGCTGCCAGATGACAGCGTGTTTTGTGCAGAGGTAAGGCTTAAAACTGCTGTTTGTGGGCAGTGTCCCAAGTCTGTCTTCAGGTGGGGCTTTCTGTCAAGTACAAAAGATCCCAGTGCCCTGGTTTTCAGCATCCAGAGATGAGGCAGAGCCTGCAAGTAAACTGCTCCCGAAGAGGAAAGGCACCAACTTTACCAAATCACTACTGGAATGCTAAACACCCAAGAGGTACTGGCAGTGGTGAACTGGCAGCCAGGAAAACAGGGCAGCCCTGACAGTGTAATGGACACAGGCGCATTGTGGAGCACATCATTACTGATGGGGGGCAGATACCATGACCATACTTAACTCTTCCCTTCACCCTTGCCAGGAGCTGCTGACACTATCTTCATCATTCTCTAAATAAACTGCATACTAAAAAGCTGAGCTAATCTGTGTCTTGCCCATGCACGTTCCTCCTTATCTCCGTCACTCTCACACCACACTTACTGACTCAACTCACCAATACGCAGTCCTCCTCTCCTCCTCCAGCTGCACTGAGGTCCTTCCTGTGGTTCTTCATGGGCTGCTGATAGACTTGGTTTCTTTTTTCCCCTCATCTCTGGCAAAGAAGCACCTGTGCCAGAGGTGTTTGAGGGCTGCCTGCACACAGCAGCTCCTGGGATAAACTCCTGTGGAAGAGGATTTTGCATTGAAAGTCTGGATTAGAGCCCTGAGCAGCTAGTGGCTTCATACAGCAGTTCTTCCTCTGCTTGGGAAGGATGATAATTGTATCAGGGGAAGGATGACTTTATTCCATAATTTTTCACATTTGCTTGCATGGGGAGCAGGTCTGGAATAGTTCTCGCAACACTTTCATTTTGCAAAGCTCTGCTGGTCCTGACTATTTCTGTGTGCAAATGCCTTTTTTACACACATGGAGCATTTCAGCCTAGTTTGTGCTTTAGAAACCTTTCAGCTTTTCTCTACAATCACTCCAGCAATCGTTTCCCTTTCTGTTTCTGCTTCTGGGTTGTTCCAGCCTGGTTTGTGTTGGAAGGGACCTTAAAGCTCCTCCAGCTCCAACCCCTGCCATGGTCAGGGACACCTTCCACTAGAGCAGCTTGCTCCAAGCCCCTGTGTCCAACCTGGCCTTGAGCACTGCCAGGGATGGGGCAGACACAGCTTCTCTGGGCACCCTGTGCCAGCGCCTCAGCACCCTCACAGGGAAGAGCTTCTGCCTAAGAGCTCATCTCAGTCTCCCCTCTGGCAGGTTAAAGCCATTCCCCTGTCCTGTCCCTCCATCCCTTGGCCAAAGCCCCTCTCCAGGTTTCCTGCAGCCCCTTAGGCACTGGAGCTGCTCTAAGGTCTCCCCTTCAGGAGCCTTCTCTTCTCCAGGCTGCCCCAGCCCAGCTCTCTCAGCCTGGCTCCAGAGCAGAGAGGCTGTGAATTAGTGGGGTGCAGGAAGCAGAAGCTTGTGAGGATCTAGTCTGTTGCTTTCTGTGCATGCACATTATGTGGTTTCATTTCTGTGTGAAAGAGTGATGCTTTAATAAGATACCATCTGCATTGAGCCAGGTATTTTAGCCACCCCTTCAGCCAGAGAGAGCCCCAAGTGTCCCGTTTTCCACAGTGCATGGAAAATCCTGGAGCCTCTGCTGGGACCTTCTTGTTGCTCTTGATTTTTTGCATGGAGTGAGCTCTGATCTTGCAGTGATGAGTGGCAGGGTAAAGCTCAGATGTGGTTACTTGCCCACACCATGCTGAATGTCTTGCTGAGAGGAGGGATGTTGGCTTAATTTTGGGAGTTCTTAAATGAAGGGACTGAAGCTTTTGCTCTTTTTTTGTGTAGGAACATGTGCCTCTGGCACATCCCTCCCTAACTTTCAATCTGGGAAATAAAAGGACTGTTTGTATTTGTAAGCAGTCCTGGAAAGGAAGTGAATTACAGGAACAGTCATTAAAGGAACAGCAAACCAACAGTTTTCATTTTGGTTTTGGTTTTTAGTTTCACTAAGTTGTAAACCTGGAGTAGCTGTCCCTGAACAGAGCAGTCTCCATGCAGCATTATTCAGCTGTTTCTCAGCTGCTGCTGGCTACTGTGCCATGCTACAGCAGTTCCTCTCTGGCCATCCTCTTCCTGTTGCTTTAGGTCACCACTGAGCATGTGATTTCCAGTAGTGCTTCATAAGTAACAAGATGTAGTGGGGCAAAGAGGAGAATCACACTCAGCGACAGCCAGATCCCTCCAGATTTGATCCCTTCAGCTCTGACCTGATCCCTCAGATTTGGGAACTGCAGCCAGATGATCCCTTGTCATGGAGTGGATCCTCTCCAGGTTGATGTTTTGTGGGTCTCCTCTGTCCCAGCCTTGCAGTTAAGTGCTGCCTCGAGCCAGAGGGGGAAATGGATACAGTTGGTTAACACTGGGAAGCGCCTTGAGAGCTGCAGAGGAATGCTGGGATAATGGCTGCTGATCATGGAATTTTGCAGCATCAGTCTCTGTTGATAACGTGAATCCTTTGCTTATAATTAATTAGCATTGCCGTGTAGGCCAGGAAGAGTTAGGTACTGCCGTGCTGTTGCTGCTTTCTCATATCCTGCCTCTGGCTCTGTACCTCTCGTCTTGTGTCTCTTACTTTGATTGCAAGCAGTTCAAAGCAGGAAATGTTGAACCTTGACAGTCCAAAACTGCTTAAGATGGAGACAGGGAGACAAATGTGGGAACACCAGTGCAGTGGGGACTCCTGCACCAAGAGGGGTTGCAGCAAAACCAGCCTGTCTGGGGTGTGGAAGGTGATTGGGTGTATTTAGTCCTTCTGAGCAAGCCAGGCCAAGCAACACATGCATCGTGGTGCTCAGAGGACCTGGCTGTAGTCTGCCTAGCGCTTGGTTTCACAGCAAGGTGGTTGTTAATGGATCACAGTTCTGATTTATTCTGGTTTGAGAGGGATAGAAAAAGAAGTTGGGATCCTTCTGGGGATCCTGCCAGGTTAGGTTAGACCTAAGACTTCGAAACCAAACCTTTATAAGGTATGTAGCCTATGTAATCAGTCAAAATACCCTGGGAAAGACAGGAGGGACAGACACAGCTGTTTTGCTTTGGGATGTACACAGCACAAACACTGCAGCGGTGTACAGGAGAGCCAGGACATGAGTCTGAGCAGAAGGAGAATTGGATTAATGTGTTGATCTTGGCCAACAAGAAGATTTGCAGAAGGAAACACAGTCCTCAGACGAAAAGTAAATTGTATTGGAAGTAAGACTCCAGTTTTAATATTGAAAGCGTTGCCCTAAAAATGGACTTTGGAGCAAGATTTTAGCTGCTGTAAGTTGGCAAAGCTCAGTTTGCCTGGATGGCTCTGAGATGACCTGCGCTGTAAGGCTGGAGGTTGCCACCTGTGGCTGGGCTGTATCTCTTTCTTTTCCTCTTCTCAGAAAGAGAAGTTTAAACCCAAACAAATGATTACATGAGCATCTTATCTCTGCCTTCCGTGTTTGTCTGCAGGTACGTTGGTGAGCTGATATCTGACTCAGAGGCAGACGTCCGTGAAGAGGACTCCTACCTCTTCGACCTTGACAACAAGGTACTGTATCTGAAGGTGTCTAATGAGACAAACCCAAGGTCTTGCCTCTCCAAAAGGGCAAAGAGAGTATTTGTCTCCATCTTGACACACAGCAAAGAGGAGAGCCACAAAATATAGAGGGGTTGAGGTAAGCCTTAGGGCTTGTTAAAGCAATGCTGGGCTAACATGGTGTGTGCTCCCCACACCCACACCAGTTTTGATGCAAGATACTCTTCTGTCAAAACTGTTTAGGTATCCTGAGTTGAGTTGTTCAGTTTTTGATACTCAGTGTGTATATGCAGACTTGCAGTCCTGACTGACAGCTTTGTGAGTTCTTCGTAAAAAGAGGAGTTGGAAGACTGAAAAAGCAAGCCTGGTTCCCTCAGAAGGGATCCATCAGATACCATGGCAGGGGCTGGAGGCTTGTTCTGCTGGTAGTTACCCTATGCTGCTCTGTGGAGAGCTGTCTGAGAGCAGAAACCCTGCTTTGAAAGTGCCATCTAAAGTTTTTATCAAAGCCATCACTTCAGACTTTGCTTGGGAAAGGAGGAGAGAGGTGAGCTGGGGACCCAGGGGAGCGGGGCAGCTTCCAAGACGTCTTGTTTCTGTCATCAGCTAATGACAAAGAAGCTTTGCTTAATTTTTTTGCCTATTTTCCTTTTTAAAGCAATGCACACTGAACAAGTGAAAGAAGACAAGTGCTGAGTGTTGTAGTCAGTCTGAAACCAGGAGGGTCAAACTGTGATTATGCAGTTGAAAAGCAGTAGGGACTTCAGCCTGGTTTGTGCATTTAGAGCAAGAGCACACCTGGGCCTTGCCTGGCCTTTAGCTCAGCCCCTGCCTGGCTGCCTGGATGAAGAACCTCTGGGTTTGCTCTTAGAAAGCCTTCAGTGAAGCAAAGAGGAAGACCCAAGGCACAAGCATTGTCTGTTTTCAGGGTGTCTGAGGCCTGGGGAACACCATTTGTGACTCCATTCACCCCCACTTTTTGGGCCTTGCCATTCAGGCAGGCTTTTACGCAGTGATCAGTGCACCCATCCAAGCCATGAACACCCAGTTTCTCCGGGAGAATGCTGTGGGAAACAGTGTCAAAGGCTTCATTAGAGTCAGGTAGACAATATCCACAGCCTTTCCCTCATCCACTAAGTGGGTCATAGAAGATGAGGTCAGGCAAGCAGGACCTGCCTTTCATAAACCCATGCTGTCTGGGCTTTGTCACCTGGTCATCCCGTATGCGCAGCATGATGGCACTCAGGATGATCTGCTCCATAACCTTTTTCAGCACTGAGGTCAGACTGACAGACCTGTAGTTCGCTGGATCCTCCTTCCGGCCCTTCCTGTAGACAGACATCACATTTGGTAATCTCCGGTCAACCAGGACCTCCCCAGGGAGCCAGGACTGCTGAGAAATGATGGAAATGCCCTGGTGAGCACTTCCACCGGCTCCTTTAGCATGCTTGAGTGGATCCCATCCATTCCCATAGACCTGTGTGTGCCTAAGTGGCATAGCAGGTTGCTGACTATTCCACTTTGGATTATGGGGGCTTTATTCTACTCCCTGTCTCTGTCTTTCAGTTGAGGGGGCTGGATACCCAAGAACAACTAGTCTTGCTATTAAAGACTGAGGCAGAAAAGACATTCAGTACCTCAACCTTCTTCGCATCGTTTGTCACTATGTTTCCCTCACATACAATAAAGGATGGAGATTCTCCTTAGCCCTCCTTTTGTTGCTAATGTATTTATAGTATCATTTTTAATTGTCTTTCAGAGCAGTAGCCAGATTAAGTTATGGCTGGGCCTTGACCCCTCTGATTTTCTCCCCATACCCTCATGGGAAGGTGGGAAGCACTTTGCTTTGGGACTCTTCCTCCTCAGCAGCTTCACAGTGAGGACTGTGCCTGGGTCAGTCAAGGCAGCAGAGTCCTTTCTCAAGAAGCACATCTTGACTTGCATGGTGGAAGGCCCAGCTCTTTCCAGATGGGCACTAGATGTGGTAGTGGGTGATGTTGCCCTCACCAGCCAAGGCATTTCCATGGAGGAAAGTGAGGGGATGATGGGAATTACTGATAATTGCAACACGAAATAACAGCGTGTGTGTGTGTTACAGGACCATGTGGGGTGATACCTCCTCAGCCATTGGGACACCTCCCCTGTGTTACTGTCCCAGTAGGGTGGTATGATCTGGCACCACTTGTCCATTAACAGTGGTGAGGTGCTTGCTCAAAAGGGAGCTTGAGCGCTGCTAATGGAGCCTTTTGCTTTTGGCCTCTTTGCAACTGAAATTAGCTCCTGTAATTAAAGCCTCTGCCTTGCACAGTCATTCTCTGCTGGAATAAAAAAGCCCTGAGGGAGGTTCTTTTCTTTTCAAGGAAAACAAAATATTACTGCTCTCTGGAAAGGGAATTTCTGTGCTCTCCCTTGCACTTTTATCTGCAAAAACCTGTGTTTTCTTGAGGCTCCAGCTTTGTGTTTCCTCACTGTCATGTTCAATTAGAGGACAGAACAGATACTGTTCGCCTCTCCCGCAGCTTGTACCCCTAAGGTGTTTGTCTGCACCAGACATCAATCCCACCATGCCAAGCTGGTGCTCTACCTGGGCAGGGTGGAGAGAGCCGATGGGCCAGGCAGTGACAGGAGCATTGGGCTGGTGTGGGCAGAGGGCTGTGCAGAAAACTGGGGGTTCGGGGTACTGTTGGATCTAAAAGTGTGTGTTTAGTCCTTTTAGACCCGCAGTGCGCATCTTGCCCTGGTTGTTCTTCTTGAAGCTCTGCAGAGTAGTGGTAGAATGACCGATAGTTTGGTCATTTGTTTTATTTTAACAAGTAGCAGTAATCGTGGAACCATGGAGTCATGGAATGGTTTGGGTTGGAAGGGACCTTAAAGCTCCTCCATTTCCAACCCCTGCCATGGGCAGGGACACCTTCCACTAGAGCAGCTTGCTCCAAGCCCCTGTGTCCAACCTGGCCTTGAACACTGCCAGGGATGGGGCAGCCACAGCTTCTCTGGGCACCCTGTGCCAGTGCCTCAGCACCCTCCCAGGGAACAGCTTCTGCCTAAGAGCTCATCTCAGTCTCCCCTCTGGCAGGTTAAAGCCATCCCCTTTGTCCTGTCCATACAGGTCCTTGTAAAAAATGCACTGATACTAAACCCAGCCTCACCTCATGGCTAATGACACATTTCTCCCCTAGGATGGAGAGGTTTACTGCATCGACGCCCGTTTCTATGGCAACATCAGCCGCTTTATCAACCACCTCTGTGAGCCAAACCTCATCCCCGTGCGAGTGTTCATGTCGCACCAGGACCTCCGCTTTCCCAGGATCGCCTTCTTCAGCACGAGGCACATAGAAGCTGGAGAAGAAATCGGGTAAGTGCTGTCCCAAGGCTGCCACTGCCTTGCTGCAGGGAGGATGGAGTGTGGTGGAATGAAAGCTCTGCTGCTGCTGAGCAGGGTCATAGAATCATAGACTCAACCAGGTTGGAAAAGCCCTGTAAGCTCACCCAGTCCAACCATTGCCCAGCACTGCCAAGGCCACCACTAACACATGGCACTGAGGCCTCGTCTCCACGGTGTGTGAACCCTTGCAGGGACGGTGACTGCAGCCCTGCCCTGGGCAGCCTGTTCCAATGCTGAGCACCCTTTGGGGAAGGAATGGTTCCTCAGCTCCATCTAAACCTGCCCTGGTGCAGCTTGAGGCCGGTTCCTCTTGTCCCATCCCTTGTTCCTTGGGAGCAGAGCGCAGCCCTCTCCTGGCTCCATCCTCCTCTCAGGCAGTTGTAGGGAGCGATCAGGTCCCCCCTGAACCTTCTCTTCTCCATCTGAACCCCCCAGGTCCCTCAGCTGTTCCCCATCACACTGTGCTCCAGGCCCTGCACCAGCTCTGGTGCCCTTCTCTGGCCCCGTTCCAGCACCTCAATGTCTCTCTTGTAGTGAGGGGCCCAGAACTGAACACAAGATCACTTCATCTCTTCATTCCCCAGGGATCCCACAAGCACACTCCATCCCCTGAAGCATTCCAAACCCCCCAGCTCTGAGGATTTCCAACCCTGGCCTCTGGCTCCAGTGCTCCCTTTTGCTCCTGTGTGCTGGTTCTTTGCAGTGACCCCATCTCTGTCTCTCTCTTGCAGCTTTGACTATGGAGACAGGTTCTGGGACATCAAAGGCAAATTCTTCAGCTGTCAGTGCGGTTCACCCAAGTGCAAACACTCGAGCTCAGCGCTGGCCCAGCGGCAGGCGAGCACCTCGTCCCAGGACACGCAGGAAAACGGGCTCCCCGACACCAGCTCTGCCACAGCAGCCAGCCCCTTTTGAGGCTCCGCTCCCCAGAGACTGACTCCTTTTAACCCCATAGATTCACAAACTGTCTGAATTCCCATTTAAAGAGAAAAAAGATTAAAACACACACAAAAAAAAGCCCTCTCCAGGAAAGCCAAGAGTTCGTGACACTTAGGGCTGTGCCACCGACTGTTACTTGAGGAATAAGTAAAAGCAAATCCTGCCTCCGTGATGATGTTCTCCCCTCCCTGGGCCTGGAAAGCTGCTGGGTTTCACAGTGTGGAAGGGTGGCTGGTGCAGTTTTCTTCTCCATGCAAACTGCCCTGGCCGCCTCCTCTTAAGTGTGCTCTAAGTGTTGTCCAGGGGAGAGCCTCCCGTCCTCAGAATGTTCATTGAATGGATCGCTCATGCCAAGTCATCTCCAGTTCACTTGGAATAAACTTTGCGTACTTGATGGGACTTTGTTCCTAAGCAGAGGGAGGGAGGTGCTGGCGTTCGGGGTGCTTGGCACAGCCCCAGGGCAGGTTCTGCTGGTTGGTTTTTGTTGGGTTGTTTGGTTTTCCGGTTGGTTGGTTGTTTCTAATCATGGATTTCTCCCACATCTCACAGGACGTTGTGGTGGGGCCTTTCTGTAGGAGCTAGAGGGCATTTCTAACAAATACCCTCCTTGTTCCCAAATCCACCGGCTTCTTTCTCTTCTGATGAGAGGAAACCCATGCTCCTCACAATCCCTTTGGTCCCTGGCTCTCCCTGAGCCAACCAGAGATGCTTCCCCTGAGCCTGGGCTCCCTTTGGGCTCTCGTCCGCAGCACTGGGCCCTGTTGCTGTCTCCATGGAAGGATTCCCCTCGCCCCGTGATGTTGCAGAGAGGGAAGGTCGAAGGGGATCGTACAAGACACTAAACTTCTGCAGCAATTCAGGTTTTTCCTTGTTTTTATAAACACGAAGTGAATGATAAACGTATTCTAGAGGACCTCAACTTGCGGCCGGGGCGAAGAGCAGGCGAGGACATCCCAGATGCCAGCAGCTCGTCTGTTCCCATCCCTTTCCTCAGCGCTGGGCACCTTCGATTCATTTTTAAGCCACACGCTATGAGGTTCCAAGAAACTGAGTCGTTTTTTACCAGGACATTGGGGACTGGCGTTAAAAACCCACAGAATAAGAAAACCCCCCTGAGAAAAGAAAGAAACCCCGAGAACACCCCGAACCAAAACCAAAACGACAACAAAGAGAAACCACACAACAAAACGGTGCTGATTCTGGTGTGATTTTTGCTCACCACGTGAATATAAACTTATCAATTGTATAAAAAGAACAAAGTGATTTTAGTATAAAACTGCAGGAAAAAAAAAACAGACCTTTTTTTAAATGGTTAGTATTGTAGTGTGAATAAAATCTGCCATCACCTTTTGTGTGGTGGCTGTGCAGGTCATGACCTTCACTTCTGTTCTGTTTCTGTTTTTGCATATACCTTTAAATCCTGTAATTAGGGCAGTCCCAGTTCCTTTCGTTCATCTCTCCTAGAACGTTCATAATGCCGTCATGTTTATTATTATTATTTGCGGTTGCTGTTGGGCCCTCGCAGGAGCGCGCTTTTGGCTCCGCTCATTTTCTTGTTCTGTTTTCAACGAAATCAATAAAAAAAAAAAAAAAAAAAAAAAAGGAAAAAAAAGGAAAAAAAAAAAAAAAAGGTGTTTTAAAAGGATTTGGGGGGTTTTTGTGTGCAGGGCCTGGGGCTGGCGCCATCCACGGGCTTGGGAGCGAAAGAAGGAATTAAACCCCCAGCCCTGCGGACTTTCAAGGTGGGAAGAAGCAGCCTGAGCATTGCTTTGAGTTATGGGGGAAGCTGAGTTTTATGTGCTGTGTAATTCATAGAATCCCAGCCTGGTTTGGGCTGGAAGGGACCTTAAAGCTCCTCCAGTTCCAATCCCTGCCACGGGCAGGGGCACCTTCCACTAGAGCAGCTTGCTCCAAGCCCCTGTGTCCAACCTGGCCTTGAACACTGCCAGGGATGGGGCAGCCACAGCTTCTCTGGGCACCCTGTGCCAGCGCCTCAGCACCCTCACAGGGAAGAGCTTCTGCCTAAGAGCTCATCTCAGTCTCCCCTCTGGCAGGTTAAAGCCATTCCCCTGTCCTGTCCCTCCATCCCTTGTCCAAAGCCCCTCTCCAGGTTTCCTGCAGCCCCTTTAGGCACTGGAGCTGCTCTAAGGTCTCCCCTTCAGGAGCCTTCTCTTCTCCAGGCTGCCCCAGCCCAGCTCTCTCAGCCTGGCTCCAGAGCAGAGCTGCTTCAGCTCCAGCTCTTTGGTCTTAACATCGTCCCATTTGGGAGCCTGGCCTCTGCTTGTGCATCTGCTTGTGAGCAAACCCTGGGATGTTCCCTGTGCTGGGGAGTGGTGTCGGGAGGGACTGTGGGGCTGTGGCTGTTGGGCTGGGCTGGGGTTGGGGTGCTGTGGGGTGCGCCCAGGGAAGTGGTGCTGGGAGATCCCCCCCAGCCCTGTGGTTCCAGAGCTCCAGACATGGGTAGGGGCTGCCGAGGCAGCAGGACTAAGCCCAGCCAGCACATGCCCTCACTGCTGACCTGTGTCGGGAACACGACAGAGCTCTGAGTCACTGCCAGTCGATAGCTCATAGGAACAGCAGGAAAAGCCCAGCCCGATGCCAGCAGGGATGGGAAGAGTGGGGATGGGTCTGGC
The DNA here is from genome assembly GCA_028858755.1 of Ara ararauna. Taxonomy (NCBI): domain Eukaryota; kingdom Metazoa; phylum Chordata; class Aves; order Psittaciformes; family Psittacidae; genus Ara; species Ara ararauna. Next base: position 15,955,278 of record CM054384.1, read on the forward strand.
CACATCTCACGCCTCTTGCTCACCTCTTGTCCCCCAGTGATGTCCCTCATCATCGCCCCTCATCATCCTCCCTCACCTCAGGCTTGAGGTCAATGAAACGCGATGTCTGCAGGCTGGGTTGGTTTGATGGGACAGGGCAGTGCTGCAGTCACCGTCCCTGCGAGTGTTCACACACTGTAGCCGAGGCCCTCAGTGCCATGGGTCAGTGGTGGCCTCGGCAGTGCTGGGCAATGGTTGGACTGGATGAGCTGAAAGGGCTTTTCCAACCTCGATTCTGTGACTCTATGTTGAGTTTTTCTGCTGGAGTTGCATTGGGTGCCATTGGGATGAACCGGAGCTGTCAGGGAAAGTGCGCAGGACCCTTGGAGACCCCCACGTGCCCTCGCACATCGAGACCATTTAACTACAGGCTAATTATAATAACTCATTCCAGTATTGGCTAATTAAACACTGTGATGAGAATAAACTGCTTTAATTGAAGGTGAGAAATGGAAAACCCTCAGAGAAATGTAATCTCTGAGCGTAACGTTCCTAAATGAGTTCTTCTGGTGTTGAGGGTGGGAAACACACATGGGTCTGGGGGCTCATGGGGTCGCACGATGCTGGTCCTGGCTGCCAGGGGGATGCTCACGTGGGTGGAGGTTGAGCATGGGTTGCTCACAGTAGCCCCCAGCAGCGCTGAGCGATGCCTTTGCTTTCCTGTGCCAATAACTGCAAATCAAAGCTCCGCATTTAAGGCCCCACCACACTCCACAGGTGAGGATGAGCTGGAGAAGGGCCGGGTGTTTAACAGGCACTTCTGCCCCAAAACAGCCGGTGTGGACTGGGGGGCTCTGGGGCCGGGGTATGTGGGTGAAGCTGCCCCCACTCAGCTGCAGGCAGTGACTTGTTAAGACGCTTCTTCACTTAAGTTGCATCACCTTAAAGGATGCACACGTCAGTGTCAGTATGTGCCCCTGGAGCCAAGCTGCTTGGTCACTGGCTGCTGGCTCCTTACGAAGCCCAGGGAGGTGCCTGTGGCTCTGATTCTGCTTTGTTTGGATGGAGAGGGTTCCTCTTCTTTCACACTGCAGAGCAAGCATCTGCTCCAGGCTTCGCTCCCCAGCAGCTGGTTGTCGCTTTGCTCATGCACTCCCCTGCACAGGAGCATTTCTTTTCAGCCTCTGCCAAGCAGGACACCGAGGGCCTCACATCCACCCTGTGCCAGGCCAGGGCTTCCCTTAGCTCTGCTCTAAGTGCCAGAAACCTTCAGTCCCTCCTTGGCTTTGTGCTGGGGATTTGGGCACCTTGGCGAGTGATGCATTGGGGTGTCCCCCATGTCACAGAGCTGTCCCCAGGAGTGGAACCACATGGATGGACTGCTGGATTTTGGTGCTGAGCTCAGGCAGGCGTGGGGCTGAGCTGCAGGGGCATCTCGAGCATCCTGCAGCTTCTCATCCTTGCCCCTGTGGATGGGAGGAGGGTAACGGGAGCAAAACCCTGATTCAGAGAGCTGGAGGAGATGCTGCTCTCCTTCCATGCATGGAGCATCCCTACTCCCCTTCGTGTTCCCACTGGGTTGCCCTCAGGAATGTTGGTGACCCTCAGTACACCTCCCTCCTGGTGGGGCATCAGCCCCTATAGCTATAGGGGTAGCGTCCAGACAGGGGCCAGTCCCCTGCTCTGGGGACCAATGGATGAGACACGGATGGACACAAGATCCAGCTCGTGGCGAACCCTCTGCTGGGTCTCCTCTTCTGGGGGCTGCTGGCATGGGGGTGTTAGAAAGCACCAAAAGGCAGTGTCTGCTGCCCTGGAGCTGCCCTGGGCCAGCAGAGCCATGGAAAGTACCCTGAAGTACAGGAGCTGATCTTGGCTCCTGCTCTGATATCGCCTCTGTCCCTTTGGCCCACACGCGCTGAGCTCCCTCCCTGAGGAAATGTGAGGAGGGCGATGCTCATCCTGCAGCCTGGAGGAGTTATGAGAACTTCTATAAATGCAGATTTCACCCCATGTCCTCGTTCCTGAGCCTTGCCAGAGCTGGAAGAGATATTCGTTAATCTCACCGATAGCACCGAATATTCCCTCCCTGCTGAAAGAGCTCCCCTTATCGCCCTTTTCATTTCCTTTCGGTGCTTTGGGCAGGATGAAAAGCACCGGGTGCTGTGGCTGTTGGCAGCGAAAGGCACTGATGTCCTGGCTGCTGGTTATGAGAGCCTCGCACCAGGCTTCAGGTTTCAAGCCCACAGAAGGGATGGGAGGGATGAAGCAGGCAAGGGGGTGAGGGGGTGACACCCCCTGCCTTCCCCAGGCATTAGCACTGATGGATTAAATGACCAGAAAAGCAAATATTGCTCAACAGAGCCTGCGAGCAGCAGCGGGATGACTTTGGGGGGGGGGGGGGGGGGGGGGGAGGCTGAACAAGGTCAGCCCATGCCTGAGCTTTCCTGTTCAACTGTGCCTTTTAATGTCTGTTTATCCAATGGAGAGCCATTAAAGGACTCAGCACCTATTGGCTGTGTTAAGCAGCTGCTGGTGACAGAAGACACAGGGCGGGGGGGGACGACACTGTCTTGCTGGATGTACCTGCAAGCTGGACCTTGGTTACCTCTGCGCTTACTGCAGCATCAAAGCAGCTCCCCCAGCAAGGAAATGCCCCCGTGACCAGCAGGCTTGTATTTCTCATGGATAAACGCTCCCCATCCCCTCTGGGATGGGTGGGGAAGTGGAAGGAAGGAAACAGGCAATGAGCGTGTTCCAGCCGCGTTACACCCGATCAGCACGCGCTCAGCATCAGCAAAGGTGGCCAAAACAGTTGGGGTTTGTTGGCAGCTCCTCTCCCTCTCCCTCTCCCTCTCTCTCCTCTCCTCTCCCTCTCCCTCTCCCTCTCCCTCTCCCTCTCCCTCTCCCTCCTTTCTGCGGGAGGACTGAAGGGTTTTAGTCACAGAATCACAGAGCGCAGGGTTGGAAGTGACCTCCCGGAAACAGCCCATGTAGAGTGAGGAGCTCTGGGTCGGGGTATGTGACAGAGAAGCTGTGGCTGCCCCATCCCTGGCAGTGCTCAAGGCCAGGTTGGACACAGGGCTTGGAGCAAGCTGCTCTATGGAAGGTGTCCCTGCCCGTGGCAGGGGTTGGAGCTGGAGGAGCTTTAAGGTGCCTTCAACACAAACCAGGCTGGGATTCTGTGATCATCTGGCCCAGACTTACTTTGCAAACCCATGCTCCAGACAAGGTGCCCCAGCACCATGTCCAGCTGAAGCTTAAAGGTGTCCAGTACTGGGCAATCCACCACTTCCCAGGGAGATTATTCCAGGGGCTGGCTGTCTCATTGGGAAAAGTTTTCCTCTTGCATCCAGCTGGAATCCTCCCAGGATTAACTTGTGCCCATCGCCACTCACACTCTGTGTTAAAAGGGAATCTCCATCTTCTCTGTAAGCCATCCTTTAAACACTGGAGCACGTAGCCGAATGCTGGAACAGGTACCTGAGATGAAAGCCATTGTCCCCTGCCCAGACCTCATGGGACCAGGTTCATGCCCAAGGGCTGCCAATGCTCTTATTAAGCCATCGCAACCTGATGTTTGGCTGGGATTAAATCCATCATTACAGCAAACTTCCCAGCTGACCTGGTAGGAGCAAGACATCGGCACAGTAAGCCAAGACCTTGTTTAAATCCTTGGAGCTCTGCTATCTAACAGGAATGACAAGAGACTACATTAGGAAAAGGGCTGGCTATTTTAAGAGAGATCCATTTGCCAACTTCCCTGGCTACAGAAGTCTTTAATACCACTGCAGGAATAGATAGTGTTGGACACATATGGATCCTACGCGCCCAGTTAACCACTGAGGGTGGGTTTGCAAAGGGTATAAACGCCTCTAAGCCTGGAGAGAGCCAAGTGCGTTTTGGGCTGAGCTGATTTGGAGGAGGTGGCTGGGAAGCATTTTGCGTTTGGGATGGTTTTCCCTTCCCTAAGGAAAGGGGAGAAGGGGTAAGTGCTGCCAGCTGGTCTTTACAGACTGATTGATTCCCATCCCACGCTGCTGCTCCGCTGGGGATGCTTTAAACCACCAGTGCTGGGTGTGAAGCGTTTGACCTGAGCTCTGCTGCATGAACACAGGGTCAGTGGGAGGCTAAACAAGCTGGAACAACGGTAAGATGTGGATTTGTGGTGTTGATAAAGTAGAAAATACAAAGATTTAGGGACTAGATGCCCTCTCTGCTGGGTGCACTATGCTAATCCCATGGGAGCCTGGAAGGGAACTGCCTGGAGCCTGCTGCTTTGAGGACACAAAGCACCCAGTTATCAAGATCTTCCCCTGTCTTCTGAAGGAGCTCCCATCTGTGTTTTCAGAATGAGGTTGATTTGAATGGTGATGCATTTGTAATGGGTAATAAGCTTAAAGAAAGAGTCAGCAATCCTTGTTTGAAAAGCAGAGTGAGATGTAAGAACTCACTGGGGTTTTTCTTCCTTCTTTCAGAAAACAGTGGCAATGAAATAGCTGTGATGGGTAAATAACAGAAGCCTTCTGTGTGGCTCCCTTGTACCAGATAAAGTATAAAGCCCCAGGGCTGAGGGTGGGCAGAAAATATTCACCTGAGCAACAGCAATTAGTGCGCTTGGCTTTGTCCTGCTTGGGCTTTGTAAATGCAATTCTGAGCAGCAAAGAAGCAGATAAGCTTTACCCAGGCACAATAAGACAAATATCCTCTGCTGGGAAGAGGATTTCTCTCCAGTTATGCAGCTGCTGGAGGAAAAGAACTGGGATAAATTGCTTGGGAATTAGTGAACAGCAAACGTGGTCCGCGACGTTAGCGAAATGATGGTGGGAATGGGTGAAGAACTGGGGAGAAGGCTCTTGTATTGTGAAGATCCCCTTGATGGGAAGGGGATGGAAGCTCAGGAGCTGGAGGGAGCTCAGCAACTTCTATGTCATGGAAGCATTGTTTCTGCTGAGCCCGCCTGTATCTCCCTCCTGCTGTGGCTGGAGCCGCTTTTCTGCCCACGGCGCAAATGTCCCCAGGCAGCCGCAGCTCTTCGGGGGGAGCAGCTCGGGCTGGTACCCGGCGGGGCCCCGGGGTGCAGGGAGAGCAGCACCTGCTGACTCAGTGGGCAGAGATGTGATGCTCAGCACCAGCAGCACCCACCCTGCGCGCTGGGATGGGCAAGTGCCAAGCTGCTGGGTTTAGATTGGAGATAAAAGCAGATTCAGGCGACTTTGTGCTGATGCTTGTTCTGCTGAGCTCTCACTGCATTTCTCTTGGGTACAAATCATCTTCCTGAACTCAGCTGTTGCCACATCACTCAACTACGAGACATGAACGTGTCCAGCTCTGCCCCAGGCTTGGTTGTGTTTGGTGGCTCACCCCCCGCTTTGCCTCTTGCTCTCCCCATTTAAAGGCTTTGTACATTTTAAGTAGTGGCTCAGATGCTCTTACCCAGCCCTCTCTGCATCCTCCCCATAGCTGAGAGGTATCTCTGCCTCAAGTTCCCCATCAGTCAAAAGGGAATGATGGTTCCCATTGGACTGTGTGGTCCCGTGTGCTTCTGACTTGCCCATGGGCATTTGAAAGCCTCACCCGAAGTCCTTAACAACTAATGAGGGTGCTTCTGTGCTGGATCTTGTGTGTGTCTGGGAGAGGGGACCCTCTTGCTCCCATAGGAAGACAAAGAGAATAGAAAGTCGAGGATTTGGGGCCAAGCTTGCAAAGACATTGGGGAGATGAAGAAAGTCTGTGGTACAACACTGGCTTTTGAAACTAGCCCGGAAAGCAGACATGCAGATAAATATTCTTAGTTTTGTGATTCTGGGTTATTTTTTCTGCCCAAGTGCCCAAGGCAGTGTTCAAGGCCAGGTTGGACACAGGGCTTGGAGCAAGCTGCTCCAGTGGAAGGTGTCCCTGCCCATGGCAGGGGTTGGAGCTGGAGGAGCTTTAAGGTCTCTTCCAACACGAACCAGTCTGTGGTTCTGTTAAAGGACTATTGCAAACGTCATGATCCTATGGCAGAGAAGGGAAAAGAGTACCAAGCGACCTGCAAACTCTCCATCCTTGTGTCTCCATGCAGTGCACTGCTGGTGAAGGTGGTGGTAAGCCCCCAGGCTGGGTGCACTCCAAAGCCAGTGCTGTGGATGTGTATCTGCGCTGAGCAGCCTCCCAGGTCACAGAGACCTCCCAGTGCAGCTCTCCCATAGCAGGAGACCCAGCAGCACAGCATCTACTATTACAGATAAGCCACCTCCCCAGGTACAGTGACCTCTGTTGGGGTGTGATGCTGTAAAGGGTTTCTCTGTGCACAGTTTCAGCTTTATGCAGACTGCTGCCTCTTACTTCCTGTGCGGGTTGTGTCTCTGGGCCTGGAAGGTGACTGCCCCTATGCCATCCCTGGGAGCTGCTTGCTGGCTCTGCAGCTCTGTGCTGGAAAAGCACTTCCCAGACCCTCTGTGTTGCATGAAGGTGCTGTTTGATGTCTCTGCATCTGCTCTAAGCGTGGAGGTCTCTCCTAGGGGTAAAAATACTCGTTATGGTGGCTGGTGCCTGGATCTCACGGTCTGCTGGCCTATGCAAAATCAGTTTCTTCCAGTTATTTGCAGAATCTCCGTAATTCCTCACGAATTGCACTCAGAAAAAGGTCAGACAATGGATGTTTGGCTTGGTTATGCACAGATTTCCCCAGGATTCCAGCATGGGAAGGAAGATAGAGCTGCCCAAGGGGATCTCCTGGGGCTGAGACTTCCTTGCAGCCACACTGCCTGTGTGATGCTGGTGTAGTCATTGCCCCATGGACCTGGATCAAAGGAAACTCACTTCTGCTGATGCTGGGCAGAGGATGGGGACAGAAAAGGGGTCACTGGGAGCTGCTGCCATCAGCCAGACCCAGAAAGTTATATTTCTCTGGCACCAACAGTTTTGCTGCTATTGGATTTTGCTGCATAAGGAATTCAATTTAGAAAACATTATGCTGAGGAGAGGACGAGAAGTGCAAAAACATTATGGCTAAATAATTCCAATTAACCAGTCCAGACCTTTCTTGCTAATTCAGTTGAAGTAAGTGGTGCCTGGTCTACAGATCTGCAGAACTGAGATCCTGGAGCAACATCAGCAGATGCTGCTTCAGTGATGACTATGAGGAGTTCTTCCAGCTGCTGGCTGGACCTCAGGACATGATGCTTTGATGTTATTGAGCCTTATTTCTTGAAGCGGAATAAAATCTGGGCTGTGAAATGGAGCTCAGATACCTCTTGTGCACCCAGGCCCTGCTGCCGCTGCACTTGGCGCTTGTGACTATTTTCAAGCTAATTCTTAAATCATTGTAAACATCAAAGCACTGCCTAGAACTGGGCAAACGATCTAATTCCATTCTGCTTTGAAAAACAACAGAGATCCAAATGTGAAGCTTTACCAGAAGTCTTCCGTTATCAACTGTGCATTTGGAAGATAGCAGATACATTCATGCCAGAGGTAGTTCAATTCAGTGTACACATTGATTATTCTTCATTGACCTTTTAGGTAATTGCCTTTGGTGTTAAGAGACCAACAAGTGCCAGGCTGTTTGTCTTATCCAGCTGTATTTCAGGCCAGTTCCCGGGCTTGGGTGACAGAAATCCTGGATTGGTTTGTGTTGGAAGGGACTGTAAAGCTCCTCCAGCTCCAACCCCTGCCATGGGCAGGGACACCTTCCACTAGAGCAGCTTGCTCCAAGCCCCTGTGTCCAACCTGGCCTTGAACACTGCCAGGGATGGGGCAGCCACAGCTTCTCTGGGCACCCTGTGCCAGCGCCTCAGCACCCTCCCAGGGAACAGCTTCTGCCTAAGAGCTCATCTCAGTCTCCCCTCTGGCAGGTTAAAGCCATTCCCCTGTCCTGTCCCTACAGGCCCTTGGCCAAAGCCCCTCTTCAGGTTTCCTGCAGCCCCTTTAGGCACTGGAGCTGCTCTAAGGTCTCCCCTTCAGGAGCCTTCTCTTCTCCAGGCTGCCCCAGCCCAGCTCTCTCAGCCTGGCTCCAGAGCAGAGCTGCTCCAGCCCTCGCAGCATCTCCATGGCCTCCTCTGGACTCGCTCCAGCAGCTCCACATCCCTCTTGTGCTGCTGCCCCAGAGCTGGATCAGGACTGCAGGGGGGGTCTCCCCAGAGCGCAGCAGAGGTTCAGGATCCCCTCCCTGAGCTGCTGCTCATGCTCTGGGGGTGCAGCCCAGCACACGGGGGGGTTCTGGGCTCAAGCGCACACTGAAGCTGGGTCATGGGGAGCTTCTCATCAATAACAGCCCAAGGCCCTCTCCTCAGGGCCGTTCCCCTCCCCCCCCCCCCCCCCCCCCGGGCTGTTTTACTTCTTTGTCTCTAGTAAATAAATACTTACCTGTGGTTGAGTTCTGGAAATTCCAGGGATTTCAGCTCAATATCAAAGCAATCTGAAACACTTGGAGGCTTGGAAAGCGCTATAAAGCCCTGAGAAACCTGTCTGCGCTCATGCTGGGTTTTATCCTCACCTTACCTCTGCCAGCTCTGATTTCTGCAGGGAGCATCTTCCCTGAGCTTCCGAACCAGCTCTCATTCCTTCAGTCCCCTTCTCCAACATTCCCAAAAACAAAATGAAGAGATGGAAACAGCTTTTTTTTCTCTTTGTCTCCTGTTTTTCACATGCCTCCCCTATGCATTTGTCTGAATGGTGCCTCTGCTTGGTTTCCTTTCTGGTTGGAAGTCTTAATTTTGATTCTGAATTCTTTTGGTCAAAGACCGTGTGGTTTTGCGAGTTCATTAACTTGTTACTGATGCACATACCCTCAGAGGGTGCTGTATAAGCTCAAGTTGTTCAGTGTGTTCGGTTCCAGCAGTATGGAAAATGCTGGTTTTCTGCTTGCTCTCCTCAATCTCTTCTCTCTCTGCTCTTTCCCAGTTTCCCGTATTTTCACTCTCTAACTTGACTCTTGTCTCCCTCCTCTCCCTCATGAGGCTTTCTCCCGTATCTGCTGATGTAGGGGGAAAACGGGAATCTTTGCTTTTCCTTTCAGCAGATCAGCTCCCACATGGGCTGACCTGGCCTTGCGCTGCTCAGGCTCTGCTGGGGCTCAGTGTTTAAGGAGAAGCTGTTGTTGCTGTTTGACGCAGCCATAAGGATGAACGCATGACATTAGCTCTGGGGACTGGCTTTTCTGGCCCCTCCAGCTCCCATCACCTACCTCAGGCTGGGGCTGTGTGTTACCCAGAGGATGGGCTTCTTTATGGGCTCTGCAGAGGGTTTTTTCCCTTTTCTTCTCTCCTCCCTTTCAAAAGGAGCAGAGCTCTTGATGTTGGTTCATGCATCTTAGCTCTGCTGGAGAGATGCAGGCCTGGGAGCTGTCAAGGAGGCTCTTTTATGAGCACTTTAAAGCTAAAAAAACCAAAACCAACTGGTGCCTGAAGAGTAGATAGAACTAATGAAGCTGTTTTATCTTTGCCATTTGTACATATACAGGATGGGGGGGAAAGGAATCCTACAGACTGCAGCAAACACATGTAGGGCAAAGCAGTTAATGGGATGAAAATGAAATCAATACCGAGTACTTAATTAAGAAGCTGTTTTTATTTATGTCCCAGGAGAAAGGCCCCCCACATCTGAGATGCCAAACCCTTGCTGCTTGCACGGGCAGCATCCTGCAGCCCCCTGACAGCCCAGCAGCCTTATCCATTTTATATCCAGCTGTGTCTTCGGTAGGAAAGGGCAACAAGGGAAGAAATGAGGGTGCAGTCTAATGGTCCTCCAGCTCTGACAGCTGCTGCTCAGAACTGCAAAGATATTTGGGGTTCATCTGTGCAACCTCCCAACTCCTGTATGTGCTCTTTTGTAGGCTTCATGCAAAGAGAGGGTTTATAGGCTCCGAGGTGGGATAAGGAGGGAACACCGAACACTTGTCCTAGAAAGTATTGAGCTCTTTTGCTTTTATGCCGCTTTCAAAGCAAAATGAGCCGATGTGTTTGTTTCTCAATGCAGTGAAAAATGCAGCCTTTCCCAATAACTAATCCTGTACTAAACCAAAGCAGGAGAAGTAAGGTCCCCAGTAAAGAGAAAAGCCTAAGCAGCGAGCCGGGCTGCTGGGTTATTGTGTGTTATCAGCTGTTTGGGGACTAAAGCAAGAAACCAATTTCTGATTAAATTACTGAGATTGTGTTCTGGTTATGGATAAAATGAGCAAGGGGCTCAGAAAGGTTGGAGAATGGATGGATGGAGACCATGCCTGGCAGTGTGAGTGTGGTGCTGGCCCTGGTGTTTGCAGGCTGATTTGGCAGGGAGGCTGATGGAGCTGGGCGGGAAGGGCAGAGCTGGATGCAACTACCCCATGGGCCTGTTCCCCATCCGCAGGGAGGTGAGACCTCAACGTGGGAAAAACAGTTGTGTTCCTTTCTCCCTTTCTCACACAGGGTAGATCAGTAACTTGCCCCATTCATACTCTCTGCTGCTGCTGGTATCTGAGTGGAAAGCCAGGCTTTATTAACCTGCCTCCAGGCTCTCCTTGCTTTTGAGAACTGCATGAAAAGGTGCTGTTCCTCTGCATGGCTCTTTGATAGAGGCATCAACCTGTGTGGCCCACTCTTCCGCCCCAGAAATGGTGGGCAGCCCTGTCTCTGCTCTGTCCAGGAGGTGCTTCAATGGGGCTCATTTGGGCTGTTGTTCCCTCCTACCTGTAATGACCAGGGGCTATTTAGTGCAGGTAGTGGTCCTGGCAGCTTTATGAGCACAAGGATGTACCATTCCCCTTTGTTCTCACACTAAAGCAAGTTGTGACCTTGTCAAGGATGCTTCAGAGCTGCTGCCACAACCTTGCTGGCCATGCAGAAAGAACCACCAACCTTGCTCAGCTCAAATACCCAGCAAGTCCTGCTCCTGCAATAGCTCCTGTTGCTTTTACCTCTGTCCTTATTGCTCCAAAGCGTAAAGAGCTCAGTCAACTGCACACCAAGCCCTTCTGGTGATTCAGGTCCTGGGGGCCTCTGCAGCTTCAGGCAACTGAGCCTGGGGATACAGAATAGCAGCAGTGCTGGGAGCTGAGCTGACCACCCTGCTCGCTGGCATTAAAGCACGTTTCTACTCCACCCAAGTGATGATCCCTCTAATTTCCACTTTTCAGGAGCTGATGTCAAGTGGTTACTGAATGCCCCATTCACTGCACTGGAACGTGTCCCTCCCCTGAACGCTTGTGAGCTGTAATTACTGTGTTCAATCATAGAGATGCCAGTATTTAAAATGCTGGCTGTACATTCGTATTTTGCCAAGGAGTAACTTGAATAGCGAACACCATCATTTGACATGGACGTGGGGACTCGCCTCTCATGGGGAGTGGGAGAAGAGGCCATTGTGTTGCTGCGCTCATGGAACAACACTGATCTGGGGAGAGGAACAGTCCCGGTTACATCTAAAGGTCCTGGATTAGTTAACTGAGGAAGCATATAGAAGTGCTTGCTCTGATGATCACATGGTAAAGCAAACATCAAACAACTGGACATGAAAGGCTTTGTCTCTGCCCAGCCCAGCCTCCTCAGCTGCGTGTTGAGTACCAGTTGTCCCTGAGTTCCGTGGGTTTCTTTCTCCATTAAAGGTCCAAGTTCTGCAGCAGATGGAGAGGGGGAAACTTCCAAGTGGAGAGAGACTGTGGGGTTTTTTGGTCCAGATCATGAAAGATTTTCTGTTGTTTTAAGACCATAGACAATATCTCTGGTCCCAGAAAACCAAGAATGGTGTTTCACTGTGAATAAAGCAACCATGGGCTTGAACCATAGACTGGTTTGTGCTGGAAGGGACCTTAAAACTCATCCAGTTCCAACCCCCTGCCATGGGCAGGGACACCTTCAGAGCAGGTTGCTCCAAGCCAAAATACATATGATCTCCCATGGGATTCCTGCAGGGTTTCTTAATGATACTAGCTTTCGTCTCTCAAACTTTAACCACATTTGGGATAAAGAAAAGACTTGGAGCTCCACATTAGTTTTACCAGTGAGCTCCTGGGGAAGGCACCATCAGCAGCTGAGGGGCTGTTGTCACCTCTGGGTGCTGTGCTGTGTCTTTGGTGATGGGACATCACTCTCCGGACTGCCCTAGCGTAGAAATAGCAGATATGGTCCCTGTGCAAATTGGTTGATGTACCTCAGTGTCTTTGGTGACACTGTCACCTTTGGGAACTGCAGCACCATCAGCCCACGTGTCCTGAAGTGCTTTTAGTTGGTCTTAGAGACGATAAACACGTTGTAGTGAGTCAAGTGCTGACTTCATCAGGAATTAGGTGCCTATTGCTGAGGTGCTTATGAGAATCCCGCTGGGCTAAAAACACTTTTTGAAACTTTGCCTTCAAGTAATTTAAAAGAATGGAAATGCTTTAGAGAAGTTTGCAGTGTGCTTGTTTTCCAGAAGCTGCCAAGAGGTTTAGTGCTTGTGAAAAGCTGCCAGATACCTTCAAGGCTCCTCTTCTGACCGCTGAGCTACCCTTGCTGCCAAAACTGAGACATGAAAATGGGCCTCCTGGTCCTAAATATGCTTTGCTTGACTGTATTTATGATTTTTAACCCCTGCGCTTGCCAGTTCTTGGGATGTGAAGTTGTTAGCTGCTGTTTCTTGCTCTAATGCTCTGCTTTATGGCATTGCTGGGCCTCTTCTGCAGCAGTACCCGCTGAGAAGCTTGCTCAGCTTTGCTCCCTGAGGTTTGTGGGTCAGGCTGTGTAGATCAGGCACACACAGCTCTATACAGTGAGGGTTTGAAATACGAACTCTTCAGCTTTGTCTGATAAATGTTTGGTTGCGGCATGTGCTCTGTTTGCTGGTTAAAATGATCTCCTCCGTTGCAGAAGCTCTCAGTGTCTCCTCTAATGTGAGGAGGAATAATTAAGTCCTCTTGGTAATGCAAATAAATAATGCCTTTAGAGAGTCCTGAGTGCATCATAAATCATCAGAGTTGTGTGCCTGAGATGCCACCTCCTCGTGTGCTGATGCTGAGTGCTTACAGCAGGGTGCTGTCATGTGTTCTATGCAGCTCACCCGCTGGCCCTGACGCTACATGTAGTGTCACTGCCTGAAGAGTCTGGTGATGCTGTGGTGTCCCCAGTGCCTGTTTGTGCCTTGTTATTGTTTTATCAAACCTCTTCAGAACAGGAATGAAGCATCTCGGGATTTTTGACTGTCTCTCCTCCAAATAGCCCTGTCATGGAGAGAAATGCTGCCCTCCCTCCAGCTGTACTGAGGGGGAAACATAGAAGACCTGGCCTGACAGAATGCAATGCTATGCTATAAACGTTTATATGCACATTTGTATTTATAGATGTATGGTCTTTAATATATATGTATTTATCCATGTATACAGCAACATTTTATGTTGTTTGGTTTATAGTTGTTAGAGCTTCAGGAGCTCATACGGAGCATCTGGACACCTACCAGGATTAAGGCAAGAAGCAAGTGCCTAAGAAAAAGATTCCCAATGGGGAACTGGGGGAAATATGGACAAAGGTGCTACTTCTCCCACTAACTACCCAAGAGGATCTAGCTCTTGGATTCTGATCTGTTTCTGTCATGCTTATTCCTTGGGGTGTAGCTTATGTGCTCTCTCCTTGAGGCTGGTCTTAGAAGACTTTCTGAGTTGGAGGAGGTGGCAGGGACTCCGTTCTGCAGTATCCAATGCTCAGAGCATCAGGAGCTCCTGTTCATCACATTAGAAGGGAAGTGCCTGAGCCATGACTCTTGCTGGCTCTAAGTGTGAGCATGTGGCTTATTCACTTCGCACTGTAAGGGCTGGGGAGTTTCAGGCATGACCAGAGGTGGGTGTTGAGGGATGTAGGAAAATTTTCTGTTGGAAACTTGGAGCTTTAAAGACCTGAGGTGCCCCCAGTGTTAGGGAGCAGCTGGGCAGGGGGTTTTGCACCTTTGGATGGAAATGCTTGCCAGCAGCAGGTATCCCTGAGTTAGTGGCTTCACCCATGTGCATTAGAGCTGCTTGAAAAAGGAGCTGGAGCCTTTCCCTAAAGGTATTAGAAATGTCAGGTTTTGCACATCATATCTCAGTTACAGCAGGTTCCATAGCTGGAAACCAGCTCATGGATGAAAATCCTTCCTTCCCCATATGAGTGACTGAATGGGCCCACCACCGGGCACAATGGCTTCTCTCCTGTTCCCAGAGCAGAGGACACTCATTGCTTCGGGAGCCTTGGCTGTAAGCTTTTCTGAATGAACACTAGCAGCTTCCCTCCTCGGAGACAGACTGGCTTGTTTAGTCTGGCCCCTTTGCAGAGTCTGGCATATGAGCATAGGAAGGAGCTGCAGGAGCAGCTCTGTGCTATGGGAGCATCTGTCTGTGGTGCAGACCAGCTCCTCACAGTGCCTAATCCTCGGGAAGGAGGAAGAGAATCTCTTAGGTCGTGGTGAGGAAGCTGGACCCCTCTGCAGGGATAACAGCCCTGGCAGGGCTCCGGCTTCCCTGAGATCATCATCGCGGGAGGAAGAGCCCATGGTTGGGCCATGGATGCTCCACTCCTGCCTGCTCCCAGAGCTCGTGTGCATCGGCAAGTGGTGGCCAAATGTCTATGTGAAAGAATCCACATGTGCCTGTGCTGAGGATAGAGGAGCTCCGCAGCATGGCAGTAGTGGCTGCCTAAAATCTAGTGCCAGCCCTGAGGCTGTGTCTTGCGCTCCATGGGAGGAGCTGGCTGCAGAGATGCTCCTGATGCCGGAAGAGCTGATGTCCAGGCTGGGTGCGTGTTTGTACGACTCCCCAGCAATTTGCCGCGCAGATCTTTAGCCTTTCAAAGTCTTGCACAAACCAGAAACCTGCTCAATTTATAAGGCCGCCTCGCTGAGTGCCAGGGATTGCGCTGGCTGCGGACTGCAGGCAGGGGCGACGAACAGGGGGTGTCACGAAGGGTAACAAAGAGGTGACACGACTGCAGGAGCGCCCGTGGTGCGGGTCGGCGGCACCCACAGCCCCGGCTGGGACGCGGAGCGGGGCGAGAGGAGTTTCAGTTCTGACCACGCCGGAACAGAGGGCGCTGGAGCCCGATAAAAATCCCGAGGCTGCAGAGAGCGGCTGACGGATCCCGAGGCTCCTGCGGCCGCCGTGGGAAGGGAACCAAGCGCCGCCGGTTCGGGCAGCGCGGTCCCGCTGCTGCGGGGTGGCCTCTGCGGGGTTAACCTTGGTATCTGTGACGGTGATGGGCGCTTTACCCCTCCCAAAGGCTGCCTGTCACGGGTGATGCCTGTCACGGGTGATGCTTGTCACGGGTGATGCTTGTCTTGGCAGCCTGGGGCCATGCGGGGAAGATGCTGAGGCTGTGGATGAATGGTTTTCCTCAGAGGCAGTTTCCCAGCTCTGGGCAGTCTGAGGAGGCCAGGCTCTCGCCGGGGTTTCTGTCCACCACCAGCTCAGGTGCAGCCTGTGCTCCTGTCCCTCCACCGCCTCTTGCGCTACGGCGCTTCCAGCCTCACCTTCTTGGCAGCACTGCTCCCCTCCCTCCCGTCTTCATGGGAGCTCTGACTCTTTCGTGCTCTCCCATCTGTAGCCAAGTGGAAAGGGGGCCCCTGCCTGTGCCTGGGGCTGCTGCTGCTCCTGGCAAGGACGTGACATTTCCAGGGATGGGTGTTCCCAGGCATCACCCTCCTGCATCCTGGGGCATCAACCCTGGGGCTGCGACTGCTGGAGGCAGAGGCTCAGATGCTGCAGGCTTGTGGCAAGGAGGAAGTGTAGCCCCGTTAGCACAGAGCTTCTCAAGCCAAAGGCAGAACAGCTCTCTCCTTCCCATTTACAAGGAGCGAGGCCCTGCTGGCTTTATTTTGTCCCCTGGCTGTAGGTGTGATGGGTCCTCCAGGCAATGAGCTAATGTCCTGAGTGGTTTTTGTTGGCTTTTAAACCGAATTTTCTCCCACCAGTGAGGGAGAGCAGCTGCCACCCCATCCCGTTTAATGTTCTGCGATGAGGATAAGTGATATGCTTAAAGGATTAACTCCTCTTTTTCCTTAGCCTCTCTTCACTTTACCATGTGAGCCAATGGAGAGAGTGATGGAGATTGCTGCATCGTGTGTGTGACCACAAGAGATTAATTAAACAGTAAGCCCTAATTACGGAGGCTAAGGCTGACCGACTTACTGTGCCTGTAAAATAGCTGAATACTTAATTTACACGAGAGTGTGGACATAACTTTCACCATTAGCTGAATAAACAATGAGCACCCAAGCTAAACGGATTGGTTGCCTAATAGATGTACCATTATAAATGGAGCTATCTCCTGGCACAGGCTTTGGCTGCCCTCAGCCCTGCCAACAGACACAAAAGAGCAGGTTTTGTAAGGGGGAGCTGCTCTACAATGCACCAACCTGCTTTAAACCTGGGGGATTCCTTGCCTGTCAGGATTACTCAGCTCTCAGGCTGCTTATCAAGGTTGCTGTCATTTGCATTCCACTGCAGGTTTGGTTAAAAAATAATGGGGAAGATATTCAAAGGCGTAAACCAAATCCAAGCCCCAACTCCCAGTGCAAAGCAGTGGAAGTAGGGCATCTAGCTCTTATTCCTGCCTTTCAGTCTCTTCCTTAATAACAATAATAGATTCTGAGGAGTGAAAGTTAATCTGTAGCTCCAGAGCTTTTTATTGTGTTTCTCCCTTTTTGTGTGCATTAACCTTTCAGAGCTGAGGAGGCTGTGGAGTGTGCACGGCTTTTGTTTAACGCCTATTATTCTTGCTTGCTGCATGGTTCGTGATCTGGTCCTACACAGAGGAACAGCACATTCACCCATTAACTGTAGCTCATTGAGCACTTCATCAGACCTCCAGCCTGTCTCCTGAATTTGTGTGTTAGATGGATTGGAGCTCCCAAGTGGGTTTGGGGCTTTGCTGAGCTGAGCATTCTGCAGAGCATCCCAGGATCACAGAGATAACAACTGAAACAGGGAAAAGGAAGGAAAGGACATCTCGGTGCCTGTTTTGAGATAAGGAAATAGTGCTTTAAAGGCCTTAGGGATGTCCATGTGCTCAGGATTGTTGAGAGTACTTGTAGCAAAGCCTTGGTGGACCCCATGACTCCTGACTCTAGTTCAGCTCTTTGCCAACAGACAATAGCACTCATTGCATGTTGGCCAAAATAACTCCTGCAACTGCACGGTTTGGAGAGGGGAGAAGGTACCACTGCACTGGCTTTGCTTCTGCTTGATGTGTGGCTGAATGTGTCTGTAATTTCATTCAGTCAGAATACCCAACTTTAAAGGAAAATCTGTCCATCTTTTGCTATGCATCTTTTACGTTGTGTCATATGAGCGGAAGACCACATCCAACAAATGGATCCTTGTTTTCTATCATCTGACCGCATGTCACTAAAATCTATTCCTTTTCCTAAGCTAAAAGGACCAAAACCATCTTGAAACTGGGAAGACTGGGAATGTGTTGGTGAAAGGATTCAAAGATACTTCGAGGAACATTTCCTTGCAACAGGGTTGTGCAGGAGGATGTGATGTGTAAGGTGAACAGCCACTGACCTGGGTCTAGCTTCACCAGGATCTCCTAACTTAGTGCAGCTGCAGCACTTAAACACTGTTGTTACTCCCTATTGCTTCTTTGCTCCATAGTGATACCTTCTGTGGGATAAGCTTGCTCAGACAGCTGTTTCCAGCTGTTCTAGGGCAAAGGCTCTTTTTTCACGACATGGAAACCTCCCTCAGATATGTTGCATAGACAAGTGCCTAATTACTGATGTTGCATACACAAGCGCCAACTTTTTGCAGGTATTAGGTGCAGAAACACCCATGGAAGCTGTAGGTGTCCAGAAAGGAAACCATCATCTTCCTTAGTTCTAGAATATGAACTTTCATGATAATTGCCATCCTACAAATGAGGAAGAAGGTGACACTGCAGTGTGATACTCTCCTTGTGTAGTATAGTTCTTCAGCCCTTAAGTTCTTCAAAACCTTAGAGGACTTTGGGCCCTCCTAAACCTTGTCATTGAGCACCTCAACCCAAAACTTGGCAGCTGTTTGGAGCTGACATAGAGTCATTTCCGTGTACGTTCATTTCTCTCTTTATGCCTGATGAGCTTCTCTTGCCCATCAGTGAGAAGATGACATGCTCTTGGTCCTTGATCAATCTGTATTCACTAATAATGCCCAAAATAATCCAGGCAAAGTGTAATTCTTTTTGCAGAGTGATTTGACATGCAGCCGGTGCGCTGGCAGCTTTGCATAACACACAGCAGACGTCTGTGGGGGCCAAGTAGAGACACTGCTGGGTTTATGTGGAAAAGAACCTGGGAGCAGCCTGTCTTCAGCTTGCATTAACCTGTGGGCAAGTGACTGGTGAAATTCCCAGACTTCTCTGAGTTTCCTTTTCCAATCCGTCCAGCTCCTCATCTGGACTGATAAAGTCCTGGTGCTCTATCAGTTCTTATGATGCTCCTCACTCTTGGGTGTCAAGAGTGATGCTCACGTAGAGCTGATCCTGTGCATTACTTCAGTTTGTCTAATGTCAGCTTTGAATGAGTGTTTTGACATCTGGGTGATGAGAAGCATCTAGGCAGCTTTTCAGAAGAGCCCAAGCAGAGGACAGGCCTGAATCTTAAGGAGGATTAGCTGTCTGATCGTTGTGGTACGACAAACAGATCTGCAGTGACAGACAGGCTAAAGCTCACCAAATCCCCCTCTCTGGTAAGCAAGTTCTCAGTTGAATTGAGGTCCAAAGCAATGGAAGAGAAGGTGTGAACTTGTTGTCTTTCCCTGCTGGCTGGTCAGTCTTGGAGACCGGTGGTGTAGAAATGCCAAAGAGAATAAAGATATGAAGCCTGATTTGAAACTAACAGTACTTTTTATCCATCACCTTATCTCACTTCCCTGCCATGAGCATGGAGTGTATGTGAGCAGGTTGCTTTTCTAGAGAGCAAACACTGCTGTGGTATTGCTGGGGCTCAGATGTGGGGCAGTAACACTGTGAGGGGGACACTGGGCACCAAACAGAAGGTTTCTTGTGTGTCTTCAACCCATGGACAGCTTTGCTTCACTGCGTTTTGATTCCGTAGTTATTCATTGCTGTGAATTTTCTAGTGCGGCATTATTCAGATGTTGGTCCTGCTTGAAGTACTTCCTGAACTGACTGCCTGGTTATCTGGCTACCTGGGATATGAAGCGAAGACACCAGCAGACTTCAAGTGCCTTGTTCCACAGCCAAAGAATGGCTGATGGGTTTCATGTCATGGTCTATCTACAAAGGAGTTAAGTTCAAGGGAAACAGAATGAGTGCAACCGCTCTTGGTCTCCTGGTGTTCACTCAAGGCGGAGAGGTGATGTGGAAAAGGTGCTGAGCTGGGACATGTGGTACCTGATTTCCCTCCATGACCTGCTCTGTAAGCACTGTGCCTCAGTTTCTCTTCCCTCCATTTTGAGTATTTAGACTAAGCTCTTGCAAATGCCAAGCTTGATGTGATCTCCTGGGCTGGCAGAGCTGGGTGGTGCTGTGGGCTTGGGGTGGTGCTCGCTTGTGCATCCCTTTGTGCAGAGATGAAATCCTGTACAGCCCGGGAGCTTTGCAATTGATACTGATGGGCTCTGAAGGCAGGGTCTCTTTTAGTCTGCATTTGCACAGAGCTGAGGGCAATTGGCCAGTGGCTACAGAACATACATGTGCCTAAGAGGAGCTGTACCTTCATGAGGCCTCTCTTTCCCTTTATTTACTCTTTTATCCTTTAATTCTTGATAAAAAGCACCAGAGCACCTTCCTCGCTGCCCTCCCCTCACTGCCTTTTGCACGATGCATTCTGCATTGTCTGGTAGACTCCAGCACAACCTTCAGTTATTTTCTCTCCCTGCATCACAGCAGGCTGTTCTTCTAGCACAGCTGATCCAAAATGTGTGTTTGGGAGTGAGGAGAGCAGACACTGCTGTCTGGGAATGCCTTGGGAAGCTGCTTTTCTTGGCCTGGAGCTGTGGAGCTTCCTGTGGGCTGGAAGGTGAGGTGCAGCCTGTGGGGTTTGTTGAGTTTTTTGAAGGAAATACGCTCTTGGGAGCTGCTTTCTTTGGCAATGACCTGGGTCCAGAGCTTCAAGATGTATGGACTCGAAGTGGTGGCTTCTGCAAGTGTCCCCCCAAAGCTGTTCAGTGGGGGATGTTGGGATTGCGTTTTGGGATTGCACAGCAAGCTGGAAGCCCACTTCTTTTGTGGTTCAACCAGAACCCTCACCCCCTGAGACAGAGCCAGACTGCCCTGGGAGTCCCTCTGAGCTGCGTTGCCAAGGCAGATAAACAGTGCTGCTGGTGCTTGCTGTGACCCAAGTGTCCCAGTCATCCGACAGGCAAAGACCTGCAGTATTTTCTCTACCCTGTCACCTTGCTGGAGGGCTTCACTTTTCCAGATGGAAGTGCTGCTCCATTAAACCCAGCCACCTGCCTCCAGCTTGGAGCTTGGGATGGAGGTGAAAGTCCAGTACAATGCCTGGTTGCCTGACAAAGCTGCTAGGGGAGGGCAAAGGCTTCTTCTTGAAGCCAAACCAGTGCTGGAGAGCGGTGTGGTTTGCTCACCTCTGTCTTTGGAGCTGATGAGGAGGAGTTGCTCATGACTGAATCCATATTTAGAATTTGCCATGACAAGCTCTTTGTCCTCCTGTCGTGGTAGATTAGAGATGTCTGCCCTTTGCAGCCCTCTAAACTTTTTGCTTTCTCTTAACTCTCCTGCTCTTTTCATAATCTCAAACAGCCCAACTAAATCCTAATGCTTTCCCTCTTGGAGCTAAATAATCCTTGCAATTGCAATTGCTTTCTTGTCTTTAAGGCTTTCAGTGTTTAAGATCTGTGTGATCTTCCCTGTGGTGTGGAGGCAAAAAAAGCAAAGCTCTGAGCATACAGACAGAGAAAAGGGCAAACTGGGGGTTAATAGAACATCTCATGACATGCTCACATCGGTTTCTCGCTGTCACCACCCTGTCTGCTGCCTT
This sequence comes from Ara ararauna, assembly GCA_028858755.1. NCBI lineage: Eukaryota > Metazoa > Chordata > Aves > Psittaciformes > Psittacidae > Ara > Ara ararauna. Next base: position 15,976,158 of record CM054384.1, read on the forward strand.
TACTGCAATGCCATGGTGGGGAGTTTGCTCCTGGCAGAGGACGGATGGTTTGGTGTGTCTGGGATAAGAGAAGGGGATGCGGGTCTCGGAGTTTTACCTGACTCCCAATAGCACCTGATGCCAAAGATAGTGTTGCTTTGGGTTTGGCTTTTCAGAGCTGTTTTGTCCACCCCTCTAGCTTGTAAGCACAGGAGGATGCAGACAGAAAGGTTTGTGGAAACCGAAGTATTCCTTTTTTTCAGGTACTGATTTCTAGCAGATGAGGTGGGAGATTACTGAAAATGGTGTTTTCCCTTCCAGTGGCTGCTGATTGAAGAGCCAGATTTTTCCACTGAAAAAACAGAAGACCACAGAATGGATCAGATTTAGTGACCAGAAGCAGAGAAGTAAAAATGTTTGACAACTGAATAAATCAGCTGGGGGAAAGTTGAGTTTCAGATGAAAAGAGAAATTCAGTATAGGAAAAATATGGAGGGAGGATGAAAATGAAAATGGGTTCAGGGGACACTTTAGAGAGAAGAGCATTCCCCTGCCCTGCTCCACTGTGAGCTCCTTGTGCCCTCCTCCTCCCACCATGAAGTAAAACTCTTTCCTTGCTGCCTCAGTTGTGTGGATCAGCTTGGCAGTGCTTGGGGGTGAAGGCTCCCAGGAGGAAACGCTCAGTTTAATCTCTTCCCAGGGTCTGGTTGAGTGTGTGAGGGACACTGAGCCAGCAGGACCTGGAGGATCCTGGCACGAGGCTTCATTTCCAAAGACTTCAGCTTCCTTCTCCAGACAAAGTTTTTCCTAAGGACTTCAGCACTCACTTTAATCTGCAAATTATCCGATACTGGGGGTGGGAGGAAAGTCTTCTTTTATTGCATTCCCATGGGAAGGCAACCTACAGACTGGAGCAGCTTCTTGCTGCCCTGGTCCCCTGGGCTTATAGAAGTTAGGTGGCTGTGGCTGTGTCTGGGTGGTTGGTGTTTGTTGCTGTTTCTGACTGTCAAGGAAGCAGGATGTGCTGAACCTTTCTCCCTTTCTCCTTTGTGGCTGCTCCCGGCTCACCTCAGCAGCCAGTGCTGCCTCTGAGGATATCTTTGGGCTGTGCTGCAGTGTAAGAAAGCCCTTCAGAGATGCCAAACCCCTGAGTAAGGAGCCAGTTTCTCCAAGAAATCACCCTTTGGGTATTGCCAGCCCTCTTGCTGTCTCCTGAATTCAGCAGATGTTATTGCTACAGACTTGCCGAGTTGGTGGGTTGGTTTTGAACTGAGACAGCTTGGATGACTAAGGCAAAAAACACATTAGCAGCAGAGTCCAGGGTTTCCTTACTGTGGGGGAGTGAAAATGTCCCCCTGTTGACAGCCCTGACTTCTCTGGAAGGTCCTTTCTAGAAGTTTATAGTTTGTATCCCAGATTTAGCCTACATGCAAAAACGCATCCTCACCAGCTACTGCAGTGCCGGCTGAGCGTGAGGCGCTCCGGGAGCAAGGAGGAGTTAGCTTTCTGACTTGTGGTGGATGGAAGCAACAGAGGGTGCTGGAATAAACAGGATTAAAGGATTTCGTCCATAAATACAGGATTAAAGGTATCCAAGTGCTCTGCAGGAGTCATTCAAACCGAGGAGAAACAAAGTTGTCTGAAGGAAGGGCGCAGCTCTGGTCTGAACATGGCTGAGTGCACACAGCCCTGCAGTGCCCCATCCCCGGGTGCTGGCGCGGGGGGTGCACCCACACCTCATCCATGCCGCGGTCCCGGGGACTGGATCTGAGCTGAGCACCCCCATTACCCCGCACCCCCTGACCCCATCGCCCCCGACCTTCTCCAGGACTACTGATGGCACCCCCCGGGGGTGGGGGGAACTCGATGCCGAGTGCCGAGAGGGCACCCATGGGTGCAGCAGCTGGGCAATGCACATCTGGGCAGCGGCGCGCAGGCGCGGGGGCCGCCTCGCCTGGTCCCCCCAAGGCGGAGCCCTCCCCCGGGGTCTTTGCGGTCCCGCGGAGCGCTGCGCAGGGGCGGGGGGGGGATCGATCCCTCCTTCCCCGCGGCCCTGGGGAGTGGCCGCGGCTCGGTCGTATTTATCCGGGTGGGCGGTGGCGGCCGGGCCGGCTCCATCCCTCCTTCCATCCCTCCCTCCTGCCTCCCTTCTTCCCTCCCCGCCCGCCTCCCGGTGCCGGTGCTTGGGCGGGCGGAGCCGCGGCGGCCGATTGGCTCCGGGCATCACATGCGGCGGGGCCGGGCCGTGCTGTGCCGTGCCGGGCCGGGCTGGGCTGGGCTGGGCACGGCGAAGCGCTCCCGCGGCCGGCACGGCAGCAGCGCGGCCCCTTCCAGCCCCACCGGCCTCCCCCCGCCGAACGGACCCTGCCGGAGCCGCCGCCGCCCCGGGATGGGGTCGGGCCGGAGAGACGGTACCTGCGCGGGGAGGTGAGCGGAGCCCCGGCGCCTTCCGCCCGGCCCCGGGCAGCCACAGCGGCGGGGAAGAGGAAGGGCTGGAGGAAGGTAAAGGGAGATATATATATACGTATATATATATATATATTTAACTCTATCTATATATTTCGCTGCGATCAACCCCGATCCCACAACCGAAGCCCCCGGAGGGAGAAGTGCTGCGCGCTGTGATGCGTCTTCCTCTCACCTCGGCTGCCAGTTTGGATTGTAGCGCCCGGCTCCGTGCACTGAGAGAATGGCTCGGTTCGGGGATGATCTGCCAACCCGCTATGGAGGCGGAGGGCCGGCCGGGGCTGGAAGAGGGAGCAGCCGGCAAGGTGGCCCCCAAGCCGGCCAAAGGATGTATAAGCAGTCAATGGCTCAGAGGGCCAGGACTATGGCTCTCTACAACCCCATCCCTGTCAAACAGAACTGCTTCACAGTCAACAGATCCCTCTTCATCTTCAGTGAAGATAATGTTATACGGAAATATGCCAAGAGAATAACAGAATGGCCATATCCTTTCAGGGAGGGGATGTGGGCACGGTGGGGAGGGGTAGAAGAGGACGGGGGGGAAAGAGACCCCCCCGGCAGCTAAGGCTGAGTGTCTGGTGCTAATGCAGACATATGTGTGTGATCCGGTGTGTGATGGGTGTGTGTGACATGGAGCCGTGTGTTAGACATCATGTACAGCCGTGTAGCTGGGGATCACAGGAAATTGCTTCAATAGGAATGGCAGAGTGTGTGTTTGGCTTTGCCAGGGGTGTGTGGGAGACATACGTGCATTTCCCTGTGCCTTTAGGTGTGAAATGTGCAGTTACAAAGATCTACATTGCCTACAATTTAAGCCAAATGCAAAGGGTTCTGTAAGATTCATGCTACTGAGCCCTCATTCCTATTTCCATCTTAGAGCCTTTCAACCCTTCTTTCTCACTTTGAATAGAAGAAGGAACGTGGGATTAAAATGGTGACACCTTAGCATTAAAGCTGCATTGATAGTAGGGATGTTGAGAGCTGAGATACCTTGTGAATCCCATTAATGCAATCATTGCAGTGAGGCTTTTAGTACATCACCTCTTGAATCCGTTAGAATCAACGTGAATCTTGTCACTCTCACTAGGTGCGTAGCCTAAGCTCAGGCTGTACTAAAAAAATTAAACCCAAAGCTGTGGTGGGGGGAGGCAGTAAGTGGGGAGAAGGATCATCTGCTGGGCTGTGAAAGGAGCAGATGCTTCCTGTCTCAGACCCAGATCCCAGGCCAAGTGAACTGCAGAGATTGTCCTCAGAAGGGGACTTTGCTCGTAATGATGCACACAGTGGGGTTGTAAGTCATGAGAAAAGAGAAGCAGACTATTTGAGGTTACCTGGGGGTAGATCTAGGGGGTGTGTGTGTGTATGGTTGTGCATTACACTGGTATCTCAAGGGAGCTGGTTGTTTTCTTTTCATTTAATATCACACACCTATTAATCCTCAGCTAACAGCAGCAGGGCCTCCTCCCAGCCTCCTAGCAACACTTCCCATTGCCACAGAGGCCATCTCCCATTCAGGCTCCCCCAGCTTTCACCTCTTGAGGGGCTAAGAAGGAAAAAATATACACCAGTTGAGTGAACGCACTTCTCTTACCCCTAAATACAAACACACACATGCGCGCACACACACACACACGTCGTGATTTTTCTGTCCGTATTATAGAATCACAGGGATTGCTGCACTTCCTCACCCACTTCTCCTTCCCTGCATTCAAGTCTGAATAAACCAGCTTCAAAGCTCCCATGGCAGCCACAGCGTCGCCTTCCCGCAAGGCCAGGAGCAGTCTCGTCCTCTCCAGCTTCTTGTGCCACTCGGCTGCCTCCTGCTAGCGGGGTGTGAGGCGGGGACCCGTAGCGCTGGGGCTCGGGGAGGGGGGCAGAGGAGCCGCCAGTAGCTCCCCACGCCGGACCTGCGGGCGAGGGGCGGCCCGGTCCGGGCGCTGTCCGCGGTGCTGAGCGGAGCTGTCCGCGGTGCCAGCGGAGCGGGAGCCCCGCCCTGGGACAACGAGGGCTCAGCGCAGCATAGGGCTAGAGACGATGGGCACCCGGTGTCGCTTTTGCCGTCTTCCCCATGAGATTGTTTCCCTTATACATCCCGACAGGGCATTGGTGATTTGATTCTCCCCAGGAGTGGGCATTGCAGTCTAGCAGGAATTCATGTTTTGGACCTGTGTAGACACTCTTAAGCAAACTTTTCGAGCCCATCGCTTATTTACACTATGTGCTCCAGTTAAATGACAGGGAGTTTCTGAAGAACAACTCAGCAGATGGCATTCAGCTGTAGAATCTATTTTGGGGCAGTTTAGCTTATCAATATCATTTAAACCCAGCAATTACTAATAGCTTTCTGCTTCCTTGGGACCTTTCGCTTCCTTGCTCCCAAATTCCTTGAGCATGTTGGGTTCTGTATAAGACACCAGCTCCCTCAAAGAAAAGAGACAATTTCCTACTTTTCTTCCGAAGACACCCCAGAAAGAGCTGAGGAAGTCAAGGAGACTAAATGCCTTCAAAAAAGATAAGAAATCTCAGAATGCTCAACTAATGTAACTGTTTAGGTAGAAATGGGATTTGAATGAGGCTCTTTTCGTGTTGTCTAGTGTCTTCTTTAACTTCTGGTCCCTACTCCATTTGAATACATGATTTTAGCTACAATCATAGCCAACTGTATTGTGCTGGCTCTGGAACAACATTTGCCGGATGGAGACAAGACACCTATGTCAGAGAGATTGGTGAGTTGTATTATTCATTTCAATTTCTTGTTTCTGTTCTAATACAAAAAGCAGTCAGCCCCCTGGTGTTGTGAGTGCTTGTACCTACTGTAAAGATCCGTGTATAAACAAATGGGCATTTACCTGATAATCAGACAAAATAAGACAGTGACAACAAGTATAACTCTAACCTGCACATCCCATCTCCACAAGAATGCTTCATCACTCTAGCCCTGCCCAATTGCAGGAGCAGAATTATGATCAGAAGAGCAGCAAACTTAGGTTGATTATAAACCAGGACAGAAAGGAGCTGCCAAATGCTCAGAATCATCTGTAGAATCATATGAACTTGTGTGATATTTTCCCAGGAAATGCTAGAACAGAGTAACCTTTTAGGTTCCCATGTCTTTAAGCTAGTTTCCTGTTACAGCATGTATCAAGGATCCTACAAAAGCAAACTTTGGCTTTGGATGATTACACTTCCCTTCCAAAAAAAGAAACCGACTTAGAGAAGAAAACAATTTGCCCACAGGCTTTATGGTAATGAGCCCAATTACCTTATTTCAAAAGAAAATATATGAATAGCTTCAAAATCATTCTTCCATTTATCATCACTGTAGGAAAAATGGGTAATATTTGGTTTGATTTTTCTCCTGCTGTTAATGGTCTGGAACATCTTTCATGCCTAAATGCATTAATCATGGTGGATGTTCAAAGGATGAATAAATACAAACCCACATGCCTTTTACATGTCGATATTAAATTATGCAAACCAAAATAATATCAAGCTTATTGCCAAAAGCCAGAGCCCCTGAATACTGGTTGCTACAGTTTCCAGGTTTGGTCCACACCAGTGGGCAACTCTCACAATCTCATTGTGCAGAAACAGGAACAAGCGTGTAACTGATACGTCTAGAAAGAGCTTCAGGGTCAGTGAGTTAATGCTGCCTGTTTGGAAATGTATCTGCTCATGCTGGCTGCCCACCTGCATTGTGTTTGCTCATTCTCTTTCTGTTTGAATTCTTTCTACTTGGGAAGACATGGATAAAAACTTAAGAACATGAATGTGTGTTTTGGGGTCGAGTAGCCAAGCAAACCTGGGTGTGTGAGTAAAGCAGAAGTTTAGACTTGGGGTGATGATTGAGCTGGGGAAATGTTTTCCAGAGTTCTGAAAACAGGAATCACTGAAGGGGAAAAGTAGTTTTGTGGACGTTGTGGTTTGGTAACCCTTTGGTGCTTTGTTGTTTGAAGGAGTGGTAGGTATAGTTAGCACGTTGTTTCTATGTTCATCTGTAACTCTTGATTTGTAAGTGGATCTTAGAGGTTCTTTATTGGTCTTTTTCCCCACTGTACTAATTCCATTCTACAGCACCGAGTACGGCACACACACCTCCAGTTTCTGCCCAAATCATTCCAAAAGGGGCACTGGCATTACCACCAAATTGTGCAAGGTAATTGTATGAGCTGAACGCACAGTCTCCACCTTGTTGGCTCCGTCTTGGTGAAGAAGAAAGAGCTAACCCTTGCTTTTTGTCCCAAACACCGTTGTGCAATATTGCCTTTGATCCATATATTCTGAAGCCATTTTAACTACAGCACATTTGTAACTCTGAAGTATAATGGGATTTAGCATAGAATAACACTGAGAATCTCTACAAGTCAAGTAATATTTTTTATTTTCAACATATGCTTGAAAGATTAAGCATTGTGAATATGAAAAACTGTCTCCTGTTTTTCAAAGTGAAACCTCTTAGAATCCTCCTGCCGCTTCCACAAACTGTAAGTTGTTTCATTGGAAATGTTACAAATCCATGCTAAATCACAGTGACCAACATTCCCATGCGTTTACAGGTTTTGAACCAAATAACTAGTCCATGAACAAGAGCAGGGGTTCTATTGCTGTCTTTAGCAGGAATGGAATTGGCCTTTTTGGGTTAAAGATTGATGGCTGTACCTTTCCTTATCCTGGGTTCATTAAAATCTCCAAATTGGAGTGAGGGCTCATCACTAAAGAGTTAGTCACATCTTAAGGATATGAGATGCACATCACAAGCTTTTTATGACTGGGAGATGTAGGCAGAGGTGTTAAAGGGAAACCAAAGCTGCCCAGATACTTTGTGGCACAGATACAAGGACAAAAACCTTCAGATTGTCTATTGGTTAAAGCTGAGGAAAAGAGGGAGGAGTCATGCAAACATTTCATGATTTTTCTCTTCTATTCAAAATATCCTTCTATGTAGCTCCTCAGAGACCTAAGATATGAACCTGCAATGCAATCTCTCTTGGCTGTTTCCTGTGCTCGTGTTACTTGTTAAGCAGGGTTAATTAAGCACATGGGAAGAGCAAGTGATGTCTCAGTAGATGCAGTATTTCAAGAATTGGAGTGGCTGAATTATGAGTAATCTTTCTCTGTCCATTTTCTGCATGTAGCTGTAGCAGAGAAAAACATTGCATTAATGTGGGTCAAAATCAGGGCTCTGAAAGAAACACCATATTGGTGGTGAAAGCATTTAGTGGTGATCTGAAGCATTGGCTTCAAGGACTTACTCTTCAGACTAGAGAAATAAGCTCATTCTTCTGCTAGCTGTAGAATGATCTACCCTCCAGTTTCTTGCCTGCTCTGAGCCAGGACTTTCACATGCTTTGCCTGCTGGAAGAATTTACTTCACATCAGTAATTATCCGCTGGAACAGATACTACAAACTTGCTGCTGCCCATCTCAGCTGAGTGCCTTAGCCAGTAGGTTACAGAGTCAGCCTCCTTCTGTCCTAAGAAATATTGCATTGTTTATACACAGTGGAGTGATGCCAACTGAAAAGATGCTGAGAGACTTGTATTGAGTGGCTCAGTGCCTGCAATTGGGAGCTCCAAATGTAGGAATGGGGAGTTTCACATGTAAACCCTGAATGGCCCTGAAGGTGGATGCTTCATGCTCCTGATACTCTAGGCTCTTTAGGCTGAGACATGGTCATTTTCTCCATGTCTCTTCCTAATGTCTCACTTTTTCTTGAAAAGCTTCAGTAGACCATAGATTTGCCCCAGCCTGACAGAGACAGCATCTATAGGATGTTCCTCTGCACCCCACTGAAGGGCTTTAAGTGTTTGGCTCCCCTGGGTGCTTTTCAGGGGAGGACATAATATAACTTTTCTCAGATATTCAGCATGGCAGCTCTTGCACTTTACGAATGGATTTATTTCTTTATCCTATCCACAGACACTTCGTGCAGTCATATGTGAGCTGTTCATATTAACTTTTGCATGAACAATGCCTGACACACCCAAACCTATCAAGGCTGCCACATCAAAGGCCAAGGAAAGACACTAGGACACAGACTAGGAATAGTAATGACTTTCCAGACTCAGAAGCTGTTTCTGATCTGAAACATATTGATTAAATGTGTGTTTGGCCCAGCCTCAAGCTTTGCTGTGTCCACAGCAAACAACCTGCTGGCACAGCCCTGGCTGCTGCCCAGCTTCTCCTCCTTCCTTCCAAGTATGCACACTGATATTCATTATCACCTGATTTCCTACTCTTGAACCCAAGCAGCAACACAACCTCCTGTCCAAAGGGGGCTGCAGAATGTCCTGGCAGCAGGATTGCTGATCTGGCAGCAATGTCCCCCATGTCCTTTCCCTCAGTTCCCTCCATCACACAAGTCATGCAACCCCCTTTTTCCAGCATCAGGCCCCAGTAAGTAATGGAGCAAAAGGTTTATTTTTCATCATGTTGTTACTGTCCTGAATGAGTGTAAATTTAGACAGGCTTTAGAAAAGACCCTTTTTCTATCCCCACTTATTTCCCCAACCCTATAGATGACATTTTTTTCTTTGTAATAATACTCAAGCCCGTCTGTGAGCCTTCCTGCTTAGCTAGAAGCTGACAAGACCTTCTTTGACCCCTTCCTAAAAGCTCTTGTGGAGTCCTAACTTTGGGAAAAGCATATTCTACCAAACCCTTGAGTACCTGAAGCCTGGATCTTTAAAACTGGGAGCTGTAATCACAAGGCACCTGACCTAGATTGAGCTAACGACTGGGAGCAGAGTTGATATAAGGATTCCAGGAAGTGAGGGAGTAATGAAAGGAGGTGTAGGTGGGTAAAGGTATATTTTTTGTATGTGTTAGAGGAGTTATTTTTAGAGGCATACTAGTAATTGTGGGAAGGAAGCACAAGATGGTTTGGGAGGTCTTTGTTTGCAAAGATTTAATATGCTTGTTGAACTAGAAGGTGTTGTGGGGTTGAAGAGTAGGTAGATTAGGCTATTAAAGTGCTCCTGCATGTATGGGGGAAAGCAGAGGACGAGTAAGGTACTGAAATCACACATGTTGATTTCTGACCACTTTTTACTTCTTCCCTGTTTTCTTTACTGGGTTGGAGTCCTAAGATGCCTCTTGTTCGTGTTATGAAGAAACTGCTGGAGGAAGACTCTTATTGTAGGATTTCTGTTGAAGGTCATAAAGGGTCTGATGGCCTTGCCTGGTTCCTCTTTTTCTGTGGGTAAATAGCACTGAGATGGGTAGTTGGTCTTTCTCAGTCTGTCAGTGATAGTCTCTGTATCCTCTGAGCAGGGTTTGTGGATGAGTTGAGGGCCTGGAGGTGCTGCCATTTGTGGAAACAGCTCTGACTGGAGCAGAAGATACTTTTGGGTTTGTTATTTTTCCCCTCCATTTCAGCCAAAAGCCTACAGTGTGAGCTCAACAGCCACCTGCCAGACAGGGTGTGTGTGATGTGCAGGTGACTGGTTATCTTGCCTGGCCATAGGGGAATGGAAAGCACTTTCTGGGCTGTGAGGTGAGGAAAGGTGGAGAGGAATGAGGATGGTGTTAGAGTGACAGATGAAGTGTATGGGGAAGCTGGGATCACTGAGGTGTGTAGGGATGTGGGGCAGGAAACAAAACTGACAGGAGAGCTTTTCTAGAAGCAGTAATTTCCAGCAGCTTGGAGGCACCTTCAGTGGTTAGTGCTTTGTGGTTGACTTGCTTAGTTGGGTATACATTGATGTGCCAAGTGTGTAAGCCTCTTCTGGAGGGGTATGCTATTGTATTAGTCTTCTAGGTGGGAAAAACCTGTCTTTCTGTAACAAGTACCATGCTTAAAGCACGGGGCTGTCTGCTAGTACTGGATCAGAGTTTAGCAACTGTTGCCATGCTTGTAAAATAAATTTATGTATCAAAACCAATTCTTTCCTTGTTCTGTGGCTGCAAGATTCAACATTCATGTTCTTTCCCTATATAAGAACTAAAATCACCTTTGTCATTAGTAGAATTGCAAAATATAAACAGCTGTATATCAAAGAGCAGTCCAACTCTGATGGTCTGAAATGCCAAAGCCACTGCAACAAAGATTTCTACTCTCTTAATCTGGGAACTTGCTTCCTTTAGGCTAGGGCTGTTTTACTTCCATTGCCTTCAGCTGAAATCAGGGATCTAAGGCACGCTTGGAAATTGGTTCCAGGTGCCAAAGCTAAGTAATATTTTGTTGAAATTGGTTGCCCATCCCTTTCACCTCTTGCTTTGTTCCCACTTCTAGCCTGAATCTTCCTTCCAAATGTGAATGCTTCCATTTGGCATTGCTTTTGTGTTGAAACTCTTATAATAAAGTAGAATACTAAGGATCTGGTGCCACAGATGAAAAAAATGGTTTAGTAAAGCCATAGAGACTAAGCTTGATTCTTTTGAAGCTGTGATCCCATGGTTTGCTTTAGTCTGCACCAAGGGCTTGAGATAAAAACCTGATGCTTCTGCTGTTACTGGAAGGGAGTGGGGATTTCTTCCTGAATCAGATACACATGGAAAGGAAAGCAAATGACACTGCAGCTGTGGAAATTCAGAAACTGGAGGAGAAAGAAGGGAAGTGAAGGAAGAACTGATGGAATAAATGATAAATAATTTCCTGCCAGTGTTTGCAAGCTGGCTGTGCTGACTGCTACTCCCCTAGATATCCACATGTTTTGGGTTCCTGGATGAATTGTAAAGCACTTGTTTTCTTCCATGTCACTAACTACAGAAGTATATGATTTCAAGTGCAAATATACCCTTAGAGCAAAATTTGAGTATTAAAATTCCCTCCCCAATATTGAGTAAAGATAGAAAGAGCAGGGTGAAACAATCAGAATAAAGGCAAATAGAGTTGTGAAAAATGTGAAAAGGCAAATTTACCATCATAGTATAGTTAGGGTTCGAAAGGACCTTAAGATCATCCAGTTCCAACGCCCTGCCATGAGCAGGGATGCCTCACGCTACACCATGTCACCCAAGGCTCTGTCCGACCTGGCCTTGAACACTGCCGGGGATGGAGCATTCATCACTTGCTTGGACAACCTGTTCCAACACCTCACCACCCTTACAGTAAAAACTTCTTCCTTATATCAAACCTGAACTTTGCCTGTTCAAGTTTAAACCATCACCCCTTGTCTTACTGCTACAGAGAAACAGTAACAAGATTCTTCTCTCTGTTTAGTTCCATTAAATCAAAAACTTTTGGTTTCTCCTCTGTTCAGAGAGCTGAAAAGTGCAGAAAGTTAGTGCATGTAGTTGTTTGTATGACTCTTGCTCTCGGTGTGGAACTGTAGCTATCTCCTTGACACCTTTGGGTTTTATTCTTTTTCAGGATGACACTGAGCCGTACTTTATTGGAATATTTTGCTTTGAAGCTGGTATAAAAATCATCGCTCTGGGGTTTGTTTTTCATAAAGGCTCTTACCTCCGAAACGGTTGGAACGTGATGGATTTTGTTGTGGTCCTCACAGGGTAAGTGACCTCCTCCTGCTCCGAGTTTAAGGGGGACTCTTGCTTGGATTTGTGTTGGTTTTTTCAGCGATGGGTTGGGGTGGCAGTGATTTTAGTGAAACTACAAGAAAACTGTATTTTGACCATACTGTTTTAAAACGGTGGCTATTGTACTAAATGAATCACTTTTAAAGTGGTGTTTGAAACAACTGCAAAGAGGTTTGGAGGATAGTTATTTGCATACATGCTGTTGTGCATCTTATCTGGATGTTTACCAGCATTGCTCCAGCTTTGCAGGTTCTAATTGCCACTGGGTACTTGAACCTGATTTAAATCAATCTGTCTTCTGACTTTACAGGATGCCTTTAAAAGTCAGCATGGAGTGAGTTAACAAATTAAATGCATCCATTTTTAAGCTGTTACAACTTTGAAATAGGTGGAGTTTGTGCAAGAATGACTTTGGCCTGCTATAAAAAACCTCTTCTGTAAAACTAATTCAAAGAGCGTGTGTCTTACAGATGGATCTGAAAATGCTACCTGTGTGTTTTGTACCCTGGCTTGAAATGATTTCCCTAATTTCTTTCTTGGAAATGCTTACAATATTTTTCTGTTATGCATTGCAACAGTTTTAGTATCTGTTTATATAAACACAGTGTAATGCTACTGGGTAATGAAAACACAAACATTAAGTAACACTTACGGTCTACAAATTGTGTTTTAAAGCTCCAGAGGAAATGTTCCAAAGGTCTGCATGAGGTCCTGATCTTACAGCCTTCATCTTGGAAGGATTTCAGTTGGTTTTTCCCCCAGAAAACTGCAGTCTGGCACTTGTTATTAATACAAAGTCATTTCACACACCTCTGCTACTGTGTGCGCTGAACATCTCTGTTCTTTGATCTGGTTAGCAGTGTGGAGTAGGATGCTGTTAGGAAAATGCTTGTGTACATATATAAACGTATTCATTAGACACATTATCACCGTATTTCTATTTGCAGTCGGTGTACCTTGTGATATAGCAGTTGAGAGGCCAAAGGGAATTCTTTCTGCACTGAGAGGAAGAAAATAAATATGCAGGGCTTGATTCTCCTGCTGCTGGGGCTGGGTGTTTAATCAATAGAAACTTCAGTGGAGTCACGAGGAGAATCGGATTTAAATGCTTGGAAGCATAGGGGGTACCAGGATGAAAAGAGAATTAGCACGGATGCTGCAATTACTCTCACCTATGGTATGTTCTGATTCCTAGTGACCACTATGTAATTTTGTGTGTTTAAAACCAACTAAATAAAAGAAAGTCAAGGCCCTGATTCTAGAAAGGACTTTTTCATGTGGCTTGATTTATCCTTCAGCAAAGCATTCAAGTACACGTTTGAATTCAGCTGCCTCCAGTGGTTCTGTACTGAAAGTTAAGGCTATACATAAAAGCTTTCTGAATTACAGCCATATTGGTATTTGTTTAGGCATGTGTTAGACTTTTTCCCATAAACTCAGGTCAGGAATCAGAATAGATACATGGGTTTTGAACTGCCTCGCTATAACTGAGATGGTAAAAGTATTGCAAGTGTAGCTGAAACCTCCTCTATGTCCCATGCTTGTGGAATCACAACCGAGTGTGCGATGCTCGTACGTATGACACCAGCATTTACTGGTGCTGGTTTTATTGTGAGTGCTGCTCGCAGAGCTGTTTGATGTCAGAGCATAATTGTGGACTATCAGCTTGATTAGACAGCTGGAATAGGAACCCTGTTGCCATCTGCAAACATGCGTAGTCTTTTGAAGTACAATCCTGTTAACGTCAAAGCTGCTGGTTTCCAATGGTGATGCTAGCTGGGCTGTATTGAAATTGTCTTGTACATGGACTTCCCACCAGGCAAGCAATGTAGGGAAGGCAAAGTGTAAACTGGTCGACATTAAGTCCAAGGCTCATCTCCACTGAGGAAATCAGACCTCTAATCCTATAATTCAAGGGCTGGATTTACAAGGCACTTGAGTTCATGCCCAGTTTTCGGTGTCTGGGGAGTGTCTGTGTGGGGCTACTGAAAATAACAGGGTTACTCATGTGCTTGGTTAGATGAATGCTTTCCTGAATCTGGGGCTGTATTTCCAAACCCAGTAATGAGGCGGAGGGACCTAAGGTAGAGAAATAACACTGAAAGATCTGCAGCTTCACACGGGGAACGGAATTAGTGTTTTCTCAGTGTTTTCTCTGTAGCCTGTTGTGTTTTGCTCTGAATTTCCTAGATCCTTATTATGTTCTTAGCTCACTCCTGTGTTGCCATGGGTCTGTGCTAGAAAGCAGGAGCTCCTATTCATTGGGCTTCCTTCACTGGCCAGGAACCCTTTCATCTGCCTATTGCCTGGCTCAGCTAACAAGCGGAAGGCTGAGCAAGGCTGATTATTGGAGACAGACATGATCCTGGCATTCCATATTGAGACTGCTGAAGAAGAACATTTACTACTGAGAAACCCGACTGTTTCTCCAGGGACAGGGTTTAAGGTGGTGACACAAGTGGGACCTTAAATTTCATTTCTGTGGAAGATAGACTCAGATCCGTGTGTTTCAAAAAAAGATCAGGCAGGTTCTGGAATTTATTCTGGAATAAGAAGAAAGGACAGTGCTGAACTTGCACTTAATATGTTCTTATAAATATAGATAGGTAGCACATCAGTTTTTGAAATACCATTTTACTACTCTATCCAAAGCTTCCCTTTGCCATATGTGCAAGATTTCTGCTTGAAAATGTTACTTCATGTTTCCCAGGCAGTGCTGAGCGTTCAGTTCTTAAGCTCAGTTTTGCATTGATCTTCAATGTTACAGAGGGATTTTGATTTCCCTTTTTTAATGTGTAGGCACGAAAGATCATGAAAATGCATTTCATGATACCACACATAGAGTCGTGTATCTGCTAATCCTGTTGAGTGCACATTTGTATTAAGGTAAATGGTGAATGTCAGAAAATCTGATCTCATTTTCAGCTTGTAGCTAAAACCCATGAAAGCCAAGAGCAGCTTTTGCTCTCCTTAACTGTTTCCATAGGAAGAAGGCCAGCCAGTGTCTGGGTGTGTTTTGGAGGAGGCTGTGGGGGAAGGCTCTGCATTTATTGAACTTACCCTTACGTAAATAGTACAGTGATCATGCAGTACCCCTTTCCTCCTGTTTTTCCCAACCCTCTTTTTTTGCTACTCAATGCCTGCACACTGGCATTACTGATAAAAGTATTTTTAATTTACCTGCAATGATGGACATTTTTTTTGTCAAAAATCAGGCAGTAAAGCTTGTTAAGTTGAGAATAAATCAGGGCTGTGTTATATGCAGCCAGGATCAATATCCTATTGAGCTAAGCTTGAACCTAACAGATAGCGGCCCAAAATGGCTTGGTTTGTTGTTCTAGAAAGCACTCCCTCAGTTTCTTTCCACAACAATGCATGGAGCCTGTCTCCTTTACTTTCCAGGAAGCATGCTGATCCGCTGTTAATAAAGACCATGGAAAATAATAGGTTACTGCTCCTTGAAAGATTTTCTTGGTAATTTTTTTCAGTTGTTTCTTGTAAACTCCTCCAGCTGTAGATGAGTATCGAGGAAAGCTGCCCCGCTGAGATGCGCCTGTTGCTATTGTGAAGACAAGTATATTTTAGAGCTCCTATTCACTTTCTTTTCACATTTCTATGGGATTGCATTCACTCCAGTAGTGACATCACCCATTAGCAGCTCCAAATCACACAAAAGTGCAGTTTCTCAGCTGGCTTGGGACTATATGTTTTCAATGCAGTATTCCCAAGGTAGGAGCAAAAGGACTTCTTCCTATGTTGCTGCAACCTGTCTTGGGGTGGAAACCTCAGAAATCTTGGCAACAAGGTCCACTCTACACTCAAACCCCTCAGAGGGCAGTGGATGGAGCTATGAACCTGAATTCAGGGCCCTGAGGTTCAGACCTGTCTGTTCTTGTTTGGGGTCATGGGAAGATTTCTCCTGGTGTCCTGGGCCTGAAGGACTGTTCTTCTGGGTTAAACTACAAACCTCTTCTCGAGCTGGAGCTGGTGACTGCTGAGGAGAGTCATGGAGAAGAAGGCATGGATAAAACAGTCCTTATCTTCCTGATTCCTGAAATTCAGATGTCTAGGGATTTTTGAGAAAAAAATATGGGTCTGATGGCTTTTAAACTGTGTGGTCCAAGGGGACTGTCCTCCTTGGCTGTGTTTTGGGGCCTGTTGACACCTCTGGATCCGTCATATCCTGGATAATGTTTCATATTTTAATTACATGCCACAAGAAAAGGTGCTGCTTGTCCCTTTTTTCATCACTAATTACCTGAGATTTCCATTTGTCCTCCCTAGGTTTTGTATGAGATCTGGAGTACAGTCATTCCTTTTCCTGCATGCTGATGGTATTTATGAATCTTCAGCATTCCTCCAGTCAGAGATTCATGCTGCCCAACCTCCTTTAACCCAAGAGGCTTTCTGTGCACCACTGGCCTATGCTGTTGCTCTGGTCCTTTCCTAGTTCTATCATATTCTCTCGGAGGCAGCGACCACAACCATATGCAGTGTTTGTCCAGCACCAAGAGTTGCTAGAGTCTGGTATAAATAACAAGAGCACTTACAAGGATCATGCTCTGTCCTTTATGAGCAGAGTTAGGATTTTTGGCTTTCAATCAGCCTGTCCTAAACACTCTCGAAGAGTCCTGGTAGCTTCTTGAGCCAGTTGGACCAGTTGCCTGGATCTCTGGGTAGGACTGGCAGAGACAGTGTGTGCCAGGCCCGGAGCTGCCAAACGATGTGCACAAAGTCTCTGTGCTGTTACTGATGTCTCAGGCTGTCGGGAACAAATTACAAAAGCTAGAATTATCTTGATTGTCTGGATGACTGAGAAACGTGCTCCTAGCTCCTGGTAATGCTAATAATTTGGAAGGTAACTCATTTTGTAGCATAATAAAGACCCGTTCATCCTTGATGTTAGCTTTGCTAGTTACCAGGATCATCTTAGTATGTGGGCAGTCTGAGATGCTATTCCTGGTACAGTGTATGAGGAGCAGCAGCAGCAGCCTTGCTTACAGTGCTGACTGTCAAAGGGGGCGGCATAGGAACCATCCAGCCTGCTCTGTGCAGCAGAGGGCCTCTTGGGCCCTCTGGGGGCCTCTTATTTTTCAATTCAGGGTGGACGTACCTCCTAGATGGGGTGAGATGTGACCACAGGGGTATTTTAGAAGTAGATGGCTGGTTGAAGGCTGGGATTATTAAATAAAAGACAGAGATGCCTATAGTCTCTGGCATTTTTTTCTCCATGAGCATGTTCCTGTGCATTCAAAATCTCAAACTAGCATGTCCGAATTATGGGGTCCTGTGTGACTGGTTCTTGTGTGATCCCCAAAACATTTCAGTCTTGCCACCTGCAAATAACTATAGAACAAAATAATTAGAAAAGCAAAATCAAAATGCAATAAAACCCCCCGGATGCCCTGCTGGCGTCTCTTCAGCCAGTGTGCTCAGTGCTTTGTTTAAAAGCTTTAAATCTAGACCCTGGGGAACAAAGGAGTAGGGAAATGCAGGTTTCTCTCTGCTTTTATGGCATGGAACTTCTGGCACTTGTGTGCTAGAAAGCAAAGCTGGGCTGCAACAGGAGTTGGGAAAGTGGATACTTTGAGAGACAAGCTTCATCTTGATTAGTTGTCACAAGGAAAACAAGTAAGCCTCTTTGTACAGTATGGGTGGTGATGGACTAAGGCTGATTGCTATTAGCACTGTGCATGAGTCATGCCAAGAGCAAAGCCTCTATAGATTTTAATGGAGCTCATCCTTGTTTTCAATTTCTTTTATGCTCCAGTGATGGATGGAGACTTGCTGGCTCAGAAAAGCTAAGGGTACCTTCTGCAATCAAATCAGACAAAAAAAAAATGGGGAAGGCAAAGGGAATTTACCTGTTTTCTTGAATGCAAGCGTTAACTGGCAATCTGGCTGATGTATGGGGGCAGTAACAGAGGAAGGCAAGTAACCAGGCTTTTTTTGAGGCAGAGAAAATGAGTGGTTAGTAACTGGAAGGGAAGAGGGTGTGTGAGGTCTCAGTTTCAACAGTCAAAAATAGTTTGAAATTCTTCTATTTTCTGTCCCTTGGCCATCTGGGCTCTTGGGGAGCTGAAGAAGCAGTTTCCTTCAAAGGAGATAATGCTGGACAAGGAGGAAGGATTTTTGGGCTCTAATCCCACCTTGGCAGATGTCCCTGTTCCCTTTAATGTGCTATTGCAACCAGTTTTGCCCAGTGGGGCATCAGGATCCTTGTGACTGGAGCTTGCTTTCCCTCTGGGCTTGTTTCACCTATCAAAGGGGGTCCCAGGTCATGCTGAGACTGCTGGAGTGTTAATCAGGGCTCATGTCTTTTGTTGTTACTTGTAGTGGCTTTTGTGCACTGATTTTGGTGCGGGTGGGAGAGGCAGGTTGAGTTAAGCAGGTGGGTGTGTAATTGTGTGGCTGGCTGCTAAATTAGAAGGAGACTTTCCTGAGCAGAGGAGGACTCCGGGCTGTGCTTAGAGGAAGGCTACAGATGGTCACAGACTCTCACAGGACCCGCAGGTGGGGACAGCCCTTTGCTGGCAGAAGTTATGCTTGAAGCATGGCTCTGCTCTGGTTGTGGCAAACTGAATGTTTCAGGTCAGAGTACTTCTCAAAGGCAAATAGATAATGAGATTGACGTGCTTAGCTCTTACTTTATTAGAAGTGACTGCAAGGTATTGAATACCTGGTCTGTGAAGTGATAAATGATGGTACTGAGCGACAAGAAGCCACAAAGTTGAGGCATGGAAAAATAGCATTTGTCCCAAGAGAGAGGAAACAAAAGTATTTCTTCAGATTTCTATCTTGTGCTGCTTCCCATATTTTGTGTCTGTTTGTGTTGCTTTGAACTGTTTTGTTCACAGAGGAGAGTGTCAGACACCATCTGAGGGTATTTGCATATCCCTGGCCTGTGGGCCATTGGGCAGCTGTAAAGAAAAAGTGGCCATCCCAAGTGAAAGCAGGGAATGCTTCCTCTTCACAGCCAGGGCTCTATCAAAGCCAGGTAGGATCATTAGTCCAGAGAGTATTTTTAGCTTTTTATGGCTCTCAAAGGGAGGCCGGTGACAGGGAAATATTGTCTCTTGTGAGGGAACCAGATGTACCATGCAAAGGCAATTGTGGAGATGGCAGGTTGGGAAGAGGACTCTGTACCTTGTGATCTGCTTTTAGTGTCTGGTCCTGCCCTAGCAATTGTGTAGCGTGGGCATCTGCTTGACTGCTCTTTTCTAAAGGTAGAAAGCATTGTACACCTATCTGCTGTTACTGCTGGATGTGAATGTTAGGAATTTAAAACCAGAAGAACAAATAAAACTGCAACTATGAAGTGCTTTAATGTTCATTTTCTCACTGCTGCTCTGTTTTAAACAACCCCAAAACCTGCAAGTCCTCTGTGTGGTCTTGAGTGCTGTCTCATGATTAGATGAGGAGGAGTGGGCAGGGTTTCTCAGGCTCCTGTTTCTCAAATGTTTCTTCTGCTGCTGTGTCCCAGTTCCCAGGGGGCCAGCTTTTGACAGCAAAGTGCCTGCTCATCTGAGATGATAAGAACCTGGCTGCTATTGTTGAAAAGAAGGAGGATTTAGAAAATTAGCCTAGTTTTAATTGTAGTCTAATCCCAAGTGCCAGGAGCTACAGTGTCACATTAGCACATGTATCCCTGGATCCAAGACTCATCCCAAATGTTTTGGGTGCTTTGGAACCACTGCCTTTCTCAGGGCTCTCTGAAAGCATCAGGGAACCTTAGTAGGGGTGGAAAATTGATCTTCTGTTTTGTTCTTGCTGAACCACTAACAAGGTGTGTGGGATGTTCTGGCCAGGGCAAGGCTTCAGCAGAACCACGAGGATGAGTGGCTCAAGGTCTCTGTATAGGTGACCAAAGCTCTAGGGTCAGCACCTGACATTTGGGTACCTGGAGATGCATTTTAACACTGTTAGACTCCTTGCTTGACTTCTCTGCTTTGAAGGATCTGACTGAATTGGCATAGAGGGAAGGGATCCTCTGTGAATGAGTTCAGCAGGATGGATGGAGCAGAGTGTACTTTTTGTCAGCTCCTGGCTGCATGGGAAGGCTGCTTTTGTGCCATGGGGAAGCCTAGTAGCTCTTTGTGTAGCACGTGTCAAACCTGTAGTGCCCTGATCCTCACAAAGCACGGCCACCTAAAAAGTGCTCTTCAAAGGCATATGAGCGGTGTTTCCTTCCTGACTTGGCCAGCATTGGCTAAATCAATGGCTGATAATGAACATAAGGCTTCGTGTCTCCTCTGTCCTCCATTTTCATGTATGCTGGAGGTCAGGAAAATCACCTTTCTTTTGTCTGAATTTATCTGCTCAGGGATCTCAGGGCAGGATACTGAGGTCAGGTTTTTCCAGTGGATATTCTTATTCTGTCAGTGCTGGAGAAGATGCCTTGGTTTCAAAAGCTGACTACAGGGGAGGGTGTGTATGTGTAGGTGGTTCTCGTGATCAGCTGAAGACTTTTAAAAGCATCCCTCTGGAGCAAGAAGTTCAGGTCACTCCTGAGTTAAACCCCAGGTTTCAGTCAATGATGGGTTTAGCTGTTGGCTCAGTAAAGTCAGTTCCTCTTGGCCTGTGTAATATTTAAACAAGGAAAAGATCAGAAGTAGATGCTGGAGAGGTGCTTCACTGCGAAGGTTGTTCCTTATGGATGTTTCTGGAGAAAGGCTGAAGTTGACCTCTCTGCATCACTAAACATGTAAAAATTCCATTTAAGGGTCTGCAAAACAGGAAACACAGTGTCTGAAACACCCAGTTTTAGAGCATGTTGATCCATAGGGAGATGTAGAAGTAATAGAGCGAAGGACAGAAATGAGCTATTTGAATAAGACTAAGACTTTCAGCTACACAATGTCCCTGTCCTGAAGAGCTTTTGAACTAAACTGATAATCAGAAATACTTAGTTGGATGTAGCTTGGTTCTGGTTCAAAGAGAACTTAAAAGAACTTAAATTGGAGCTCTGAGCTTATTTTCCATTAAAAAAAAGAGGAAGATTGGGCTGCTTTTTGGCTTGGTTCCTCGTCTCAAACATCCTGAACCATCATCCTTGCATAAAGTTTGGGCATGAGAGTTTAGGAGGAAGGCTGTGGAAATGATTAAAGGGCTGAAGAAATGCCCATTTAAGGAGAGATGAAAAGGCTGAGAGAGTTAAAATTAAGAGGGAAGTCTCATAAGGGTGAGACTGATAAAGAAAAAAGAGAGGAAGTAATGTTTCTCTATCTATTTTGGCAAGTTTCAAAAAGCATTAGTAAAGAAATTGAAGTTTTAGAACTTCTTTACTAATGGAAATGTAATTAACTCACGGAACTCAGCAAGAATTTGCTTCAGCTGAAATAGTCTGTTTTGGGCCTAGAGATCAATGGGGCCTAGAGATCATCTACAGATTCACCAGAGGGGAAATGGATTTTTGAAGGAGGATGATTAGGTGCTCCCTGAAATAAGTGAGGTGGAAATGTGAACAGGCTGTTTCATAATTGTCCTTTTCTTTATCTTGTAATTTCTTCTGAATCATGCTGGAGACATGACTCCAGAGCAGCCATTCAGTCTGTTACTCTGAAATACAGCAGTATATGCCAAGGCTAAACTTTGTCTTTTTCTACATGAAACAATATCAATAGGAGTAGTGGTATTCCATCACTTGATGTCTGATTTAAAGATCAAACATCTTACTGCAAGCTGTGCTGCAGCTTAGAGAGAAACTTCAATGCTCCAGTACAGTGTTAAGCGTGCCCTCAAAGCCCGCAAGCCTAAGTTTCAGTGAAAGAGCTGGGTTTGAAAACTGTCACTCATTTAAAATGAATCCAAGGTGGTTTCTAATATTATAAATGCTGTTTTGATAACGATGTTCCGGTTTTGTAGAGGAGGGAGGTCTGGCACCATCAAGTCAGGTGCTGCCGAAGTGTTACTGCTCTCTTTCCATGGTGGAACATCCCCTTAGCCTTGCTTTGGGAGGAGAGTTATCTCCTCAGCTGTGGTCTCCAACCTTTGGAGGATTTGGAGCATGGAAGAAGATTCAGGCAGGTGAAATTATCATGTCAGAGGGTGGCCCTGTCCTGAATGAGGCTTCAGTAAGACCTGAAAACACATCCAGCTTGCCAGAAGTTGGACATGAAAGCTCTCGTGTTCGGTAGGAGTGTTAACAAACCTCCCTCTCAATGCCAAAGACAAATCTCTGCTGCTTTTCTGACCTTCAGTATGGGGTGAAGGGTGGCAGTCAAAAGCTGTGTAAGGTGGCAGTGAGCTATTTCTGCTCCATGAAGGAATGCACTGTGCTGATTGATGCGTTTGGTGGTAGATAGGGAGCAGCTCTCTTGATGTTCATCAGAAGTAGGTCTGGGGAAGAGATGAGACAAAAGCCTAGATGTGCTGTTGTACCCTGGCTGCTATTGCTACAGGACAAAGACTGAAATCCAGCAAACTCCTGAAATGTCTTTTTAATCCCATTCTTTTTAGAAGCTCATAACCATGTGCTCCAAGTAAGTGATGCTTTATCAGTCCGTAAACATTTAACTGATAACATCCTCATCACTGACCTATGCAGATCATCTCCACCCATAGAAAAATGTGCTGTAATGAAAAGTTTTGCCTTTCTTGTCTTCTGATGTCAAATCCCAGCCTTGTTTATCCACTTCTTGGGCAGAAGCACTACAGATTCCCGAAGTTACATGATCAAACTTTTGTCTTCGCCTGGACTGGCTGGGTGAATCCTGAGCTTGTTGTACACTTTAAACTTCTTTTTCTCTAGTAATGAGTAAAGTACTGGTATTAGTTAGGTACAAGGGAAGATCTGGAAATACCAAACTTGGCTGCTGGTTGTGGAAAAGGTAAGTCTTCTAATAAAAACCACTATTTTTTTTACTCTCTCAGGTTACAACATTAAAGCTAATTGTAACAGGTATAAAATGATGGCAACCACTGGCTTTCACAAGAGGTGAAAAGGACAAAGGAAGCTCAGCATGATCCAATTTTTTTTGCTTTAATTGGAAGGTATGACAGAACATGAGTCCATAGCAGCAGATAATGTTGTCTATGAGACTGATTCAGGATAATACAGTTTCAGCTCTCTTGCCTAGCAGATTGAGCAATGGAGGTGGGATTAGGGTGTCCTGTTTTTCTCTTCTCCCCATGTCATTGGCTAATAAAGTATTTTAGGCCGCTGCTTTTCTGGCTGGTGTCCACATTCCTACCTCTTCAAAAATGAAGATGAAATGTTGCCCAGATTCTTAATGTACTAGTGAAAAAGGCTGGGTGACAGTATTGAAAAGAAATGAGTTTAAAATGTCTCAAAAGAAGTAAAAATAAGTCTTTAAAAATGTTGAAATCAAGTGAGAAGAATTTGAATCAGAAGTAAAATAGATGGTAACAGCATAATCTTCTAGAAATGCAGATGCTCACTCACAGTGAGTGGGAGAATCTTGCATGGAGCTCAGTGTTCGTGTACCACGGGGAATGTGTCAAAACGATGGCGTGCCACACAGGGGAAGTTGCAAATGTGGGTGTCTGTCAGATTTTAACCTGAGGAAAGATTGGACCTTTGGGGGAGGTGACATCCTTTGAGTCAAAATGTCCAGAAGTATTGTCACTGATTTGCTAGAGAATAAAAAAAAGGAGTGGCTTCACTGTTGCTGGAGCAGAAGTGTCTGAATTGGGAAAGAGGAATGTCTTCCATGGCAAAGTCAGTCTTCAGGGTAGCATCCTGGCTTTAGATTGTTTGAACCATGGGTAGTTGAGTAGATACGGCTCATGGTGCATACAGGGAATGGATAAAAGGGAGAAGCTGAAGTCCTTGCCTGGTGCCTGTTCCCACAAGACAAAGGAGGCCGTCATGTTTTACTGCTGCACAAGCCTCACTTGTTGCTGGGAAAGCAGCGCTGCTGGAAGCGTCGACTATAACCACTTGCCAGATTCAGCTGCTTGGGTTTCAAAGGCCTGAGCTGAGGAATCAGCCAATGCTGCTTGGCATGAAGGAGCCCAGAGGACAAAAGCAAGCAGGACCTATATTTTTTTTTCTTCCCTCTGAAACCTGGAAGACCTCCAGCTCATCAAACAGTATTTCTGCTTCTGGTCCCTCTAGAGCTGCACTCTGATCTTGTTTGTATGGGAAGGATGAAAAATCCTTCCCCTGTAATTACAAACCTTTTGTCTTTAGTAGTGGTAAGATCAATGTTGTGTGAGGTGGAATATGGGGAATTAGTGTCCCTTTTCCCCAGGCCGTTGTAGTACCTCCTTGTCCATTACCAGGAATGGAACAGCCCCCCTGCATCTTTGGAAGCCTTTGTTCCTCAGGAGGAAGGTTTGGGTGAGGTTTAATTTCTATCTAATAGCCTGTTAAAATCCTCACATCGTTTCTTTGAGAATGCCATTAGAAATCAATTACATTAATGGGGCTCAGTTGGAGATGTTCTGAAATATGGATAGGATCAAGAAAAGTGACTTTGCAAAACAGGGCCCTTGGTGCTGCAGACATTTGCTCTGCTTGATCTTTCCAGCCATGTGTATGGACCAAACCTGATCTTTGTTTTCATCTGTTCTGGAGAAGCTGACCTAGCTGTTGAGGAACCAGCGGCAGATGTCCTACACCATGCCATGAACAACACTGGCAGTGCGGTTAAGAAGGAGTAATTCTCTTGCCACGTTTTAGATGGTGCCCCAACAATACAGTTGGGCTGCTTGCTTGAAATTACGCCAGCATCACTATTGGCTCTAGGAGTTCCTTCAGGCCTTGGTCATCCAACTCTGACTGCACAGCAGATACCTGCCACCTTAGAGTGTCTGGTACTCCTTGCTGCTGACATCGCAGTGTGTCCATGAGCTTAAGTCATTGTGTGACAAATGGTCTGTGTTCTCTGGTCCTGAACAAAAGGACTATCCAGTGGCTGGACACTAAGTGGGGTGAATGGAGATGAGCTTTAATGCATGACTGCCAGCACAAGCTGTGTCACTTGACCCCATATGGGAAATAACAGCACTGCCCAACTGTGTAAGAGTGTTGAGAGGATGAATGTGTTGGAACATCTTTAATAATTGTATCCTCCAGTAAGGCAAACTGACAACAACTTCTGAGAGGTTTGTGAACAAGTTCTTTTGAACATTACAGGGTGGTATCCCCCCGGCCTGATGCTCCAGAGGTATGAGAGGATTGACATAAATGCAGTTTGTGAAAGAGGATCCTTACCCATGGAAAGAGGACTATAATAGAGTGAGGCTTAATGTCCTTGTGGGAGTGGTGCAGGCAGTGTGCATGGCATGGAAAAGTGAACCATGTGGACACTCACTGTGAGGCTGATCAGGACCTTGTATGATGGAGGGATTGAGAGAACAACATGCACTGTCACTTTCATGGGGTGTGATATGATGGGTGCTCAGGGCTCTGCTGGAGGGGGCAGAGAGCCACTTGCCTCCTTATGCAGCTTGTTTCTGGCAGTTGTGGTGTTGCTTTGGCTCTGCTGCTCATGTAGGAAGCATGATTGAAGCTGGGATTGCAGTGAATATGCTGGGGAAAGCTCTTTACATGGAGCCTGGTGGCAGAAGGATGACTGGATTGGGCCCGGGCTGGGAAGGAGCCTGCAGTAGCCACAGCAACTTGGGTGAAGGGAGGGAGACAGAGCATCTCCACCAGGATACAGACAAGGCCTTGGTGTACATCGCTGCTGGGCACTTCACATCATACTTTGAGACTCCTTGCTCTTTTCACAGGAATGTTTGTGGGAAGGGAAGAGATCTGTGCAATCCAGCTGCCTTATGCCAGTGTTTCCAAACGGTGTGTGGGCAGCTCAGCTGCAAGCAAGTGGTCTGAGGGACTCAGGCACGAGGCAGAGTCCCGTGGTGTTTGAGCTAAGTGTTAGGCAGTGTATGGGTGTCTCTGTGAGGTACAGGGAAAGCCTACGAGTATTCGATACTGCCTCTTGCTCGTAGGAAATTAGTGGCTGTTACTATATGCTCATCCTCCTCAGGAGCCATGGGTCATACTTACATCTGCTTTCCTCTTTAGGAATGAGGGGCTTGAGCAAAATGAAAACAACCAAAACACTGACAGAAATGGGGTGAGGACACACATGGTTGCTCATGTGCCTTGACTGAAGGACTTCCAAGGTACAGCTAAAAAGATGCATCCATTGCCTTAGTTAAAGCATTGACATAGGGTGACAGGTAGAAAACAGGTACATCTGATACCCTTCAACAGAATTGCATCCCCTGAGAGGGCTTCAGGCAGCGTGTTATCACCTTTCATCTCTCAGGGCTGAGATCTAAGATGGCATGTGAGCTCCTTGGGCTCTCTGCCCTCTCTTGGCACTGCTGCCTGCCTCCTTGTGTAGCCTGTGTGGGTCATCTGAGGCTTGGCATATGTTAGATGCTGGAGAGGTGACTTCATGAAGATGATGACTACCAAAAGGTTCAGGCTTTGCTTTTGGAACTCAAGGCTGGATAACTGTGCATGCCTTTCATGACACCCAAACGGGTGTTGCTGGAGCTCAGGCGTTAGGTAGCCAGCTCCTGCAGCGCCGGGAGCTAAGCTGCAGTCTGTGCTGGATGCAGATCCTCTTCCCTTGTGCTCTGATTAAAGCAAATTCAACTGTGCAAAGCCCACCTCTTGCCACTTCCCACCTCATCCGGCCTGAAGGCTGATTTGTGTGTGCATGTGTGTATGTGAGGAGGATCACTAAATCCCTGAGCTCAATAGGAGTGTAACCTTGCAGCAGGGAGATGAAAACCGTGTTGCTTGAGACTAGCCCCAGCCAGACTAGCAGTGCAGCATTCCTGGAAGTGAGCTGTGGTTCAGGCAGATATCCGGGAGCTGGGGATTTTTTTAGCCTGTTTCTTGCTGTTGATTTTCTCCCTGGCACTGGGCTGCAATTCCAGGAACCCCGGTTATACTTGAGAGCGCCTCTCGAACATGGAGAAAAGTAATTAAACCTCTTGGATTTCTCCTTTTTAGACTGATTGTAGCTCTTCAAATGTAGATTTAAGAAGGGGACAAAATGTACAGACTGAGATCTGACATCCTGTTCCAACACTGAGCGGGTAAATGAAAGGATGAAGAGACTATTCAGAGGGCTCCAGTGTTGCCCCTAGAGCAAAGAGAGATGGCTAGTTGCTGCCAGGTGCCTTTCTTATTGTTTCACTCTTCCCCCATAATTAAGCAGTCAAATTTAGCTGTCTGATAGGTATGGAAATGTATGTGGTGTAACTGCTTCGGTTGTGCAAATAGCTGTTATTTTGACTTGCTTGTAGCTCTGAAAAATCAAGGAAATTGTTTTATGCCATGCATGAGCACTGAAAGAACCAAGTTTCAGATGAAAAGCATATTAAAAAGAATTGAGTAAAATGAGGAGTAATGTTTTTGTCTTATCTGGATTAAGAAAATTTTGTGAGCTTTTAACGTTCCCAATACCTTCAGTTTTGTTTGGGAAATTAAAATGGAACATCTTTCCAAGAAGAAAAGACCAGACTCGAAAGGTTTCAGTTGGACCATGTTGGCATACAAAATGTTCTTCATGTTCCCTTCCTTCAAGCAAACGTTTTGGCAAACTTGGCATGAGCTACTCAAATGTTGTGGTTGACCTAAATCTGGGGGGACTGTGTGTGTGAGAATTCAGCAAAAATTACTCAGCAAAAAATTCCCCTCGTGCAGCTGTGATGCTCTGCTCCTGGGCAGGTGGGGGCCAGCAGACAGCCTGAGCATCCTTAAAGATGCAGTCTTTTGCTGAAATGTCTTCTCTGTTAGCAAGTCACCCAGTTTGCTCTGTGCTTGCTGTTTGGAGTGATGGCCCAGCCTGCATAAACTGGATTTCAACCTGCTTGGGTTAATTTAAAGGTTGCACACCAAAGCTGAGGTCTTTTGGGTGGTTTGATGTATTATGGATCTTCATCTCCTGAGGAGCTGGCCAGCTCCAAGCCACTTTCTGCCTATTCCTGATGGAAAGCCATTGCTTGTGCTTATCAGCTGAGGGGTGAGATTTGCCTGTGATGGAGAGCCCGGAACAGGTGAGCACCAGCCCGGGCACTGGGTGTGATGGTACATGCTGTTGCTGCTGGGTACAGATGGTCTCCACTCTATCGAATATTAACTTGCATCTCCATAACACACCTGGCCCTGGAGCCTTTTACTCTGTGTGTGTGCAGCATGTGATGGGTGATGTCATGGCTCTGTTTGCTCTCAGTGCCTGTGGGATGCAGCATGGTGGGGAGGAAGGCTTCCGGTCTGCCTTATCCCAGCTGCACCAGTGTCATGAATGGGGAGGGGATAGCCTTCCTGGGAGCACAGAAATGCTTGGTGGGGATAATTGCAGGAGCATCTCTCCAGGCACATGGAATGTCTTCAGGCTGATTTGTCCTGTCACAAAGCAGGCTTGGTGCCCTGAAACCATTTTCTGCTCAGTAAGCAATATGTTGGAAATGGGGAAATGTTGGAATTAACCCCGTCTGGCAGCGTGTCTGCACTGTGCTGCTCTTTGATCGCCCCTGTGCTTCTCTGCTGGACTCCAGCTTTGTCTGAGGCTACAGAAGGGATGGTGCTAATGCCATTTGCCATCTTTATTGTTCAGCACACAGCACTGAGTCTTATTTACAGCTCACTATTCAAACTGTGGGCTGAAGATGGAAATCTTCATTTCCTTCTAGGCCTTTTTTTTTATGGACCTCATTGCTATAGTATGAGTGCTTCACACAAACATTAATTCACTTTCACAACACCCCTGTAAGATGGCCTTTGATGCTTATTTTACAGCACAATGGGGAGTATAAGAATATGAAAAACAAAAATAACCATTAATTTTTCACTTAGTACTTTCAAAGCATGTTTTTGGGATCAGTGACAGGCTCGTTTCTCGTGTAGGGGCTCATTCCCTGTCAATTTTCAGGGCACCAATCCAAAATGAAAGATTTCTAGGGATTCTCATAAAGTCAGTGGAGTTTTCTTACAGCCCTCCTTGATTTAGGAAGGGCCTCTGCCACTCCATCAGTTACTGAAGAATGCTCAGACACCCAGAAAACTTCACTTCAAAGTAGAAAACTTTAAACAATAAAAAGAAGTGGGAGTGTTTGCCTTTAAGTCTGTTGGAATCTGTGTGTGCTTCTCGTCTCATGATGTGTAGACGCATACAGGAAGCAAAAAATCACGTAGGTGATGGTGGTAAAGAACGTCTTAGTGGACGTTTTAGCTTAAAGATGACAGTTTCTGCAGCTTGCACTGAATGCTCATCTGAAACCTTCTACCACTCATCCCATCCTTTAGCCCTGTTTGCCATCTGTTAGTGAAAAGTGATTTTTAAAGTTGTTGGTAGTATAGCTGTACTGTGGAGGAAAAAAACCCTTAGTGATATTACTTCTTTACTTGGTATGTGTGTACTTTAGTAAGAAAATGTCCAAGAATAATTGAGATGAATCAGTTTTCTATATGTGGATTGTTTGAATATTTAACATCTGAGATCTTGTGAAGCAAAAAGGGCAAGGAACAAACACCATTTATTTTTAGGACTGGAAAGTGGATGAAGCTGCTGGCCTAGATAGTGTACTCCTTCCAGGAGGAGCAGGGGAGAAAGCAATCATAAGCAGAGCATGTCTTTGTGTGATGGGAGGGTTTCTCGTATTTATTTAAGCTGACAAAAGCAGTTGGTGTTCAAGAGAATTGTTGTGGAGGGAAAAAGTAAGAAAGAATCATGGAAACTTTCAATAAAATCCTCTTTATGAAACTGGTTTCATTTCTCATGTCTAAATTGAAATGAATTCAGCCAAATTGTCTGAACTAAACATACTTTATTTACTTCTTCTAAAGGGAAGACTTTCTCCACCTCTTCCCCTGTTCAGCTCCTGGGTTATGCCCCTGGTCAGGAGCTGTGAGCTACTTGGTGAAAGAGCTTCCCAGAGTCCTGTTTGGGCCAGAGCTGTTGTAGACAGGATTGTGCCCTGGGACTCAAAGGCCACTGCGGGACTTTTTGTTTTAACAGGACAAAAGCAGGTCAGTTGCATGCCAAAATGTAGGGGAGCTGGCTGGTGCCCATCTGCCAGAGGGGATGGGGTGGGCTGGCATTGGCACATTCCTGCTGATGCTCTCTGAAAACCTACAGCAAGATATGCTTATCTTCACCAGTGTTATTGCAGTTTTCTGGGGTCCACAGCCACACTGCTGGCAGGTGCTCTCGGATCAGATGGTCCAATGTGAGCTTGAGACACACTGCTGCAAGACTGGTTGTACCCCCTAAGAGGTTAAGCACATTCATCGTTATAGTTGTTGCCTTAAAAGTTTACTCTTTTGACCAGTTAGCATCAAGAAGGGGGAAGAGATTCATCTATGAATATGTCCTCTGGAGAGGGACTTTTCATCATACTGTAATGATAGGACAAAGGGTGATGGGTTCAAACTGAAACAGGGGAGATTATGGCTGGATATAAGAAAGAAATTCTTTACTGTGATGTTGGTGAGGCACTGGAACAGGTTGCCCAAGGAGGCTGTGGATGCTCCATCCCTGGCAGTGTTCAAGGCCAGGTTGGACAGGGCTTGGAGCAACCTGCTCTAGTGGAAGGTGTCCCTGCCCGTGGCAGGGGTTGGGACTGGATGAGCTTTAAGGTCCCTTCCAGCACAAACCAGTCTGTGATCCTATGAATAGAGTGGTGCTGAAAATTAACCCTGTTTGCCGCCACCCTTTGTCCCACTTCATTTGGGCAAACAAGGCTAAACTGATAAAGGATAAAATATGTGATACCTGTTTCCCTGGGCAACAGTCAGTTCCTTGCTTTCACATCTGCCACAAGGTGGAAATCTTGGGAGTTTTGGAGTCACCTGCCCTGTGCCATTCCTGGTGCTTTGTACCCATGATAGTGAAAGACACAGGGTAATGCTACTGACCCGCTCAGAAAAATGCAACTGTTTGTCACCAGGGTTATAAATAGTCTCCAAATTAAGCCATAGTTACAGGTTGGGAAGAAGTCTGTGCTTTCACTGCCTTCGTTACTGGGACATATTGCGGTGGCTTTAGAATTAAAAATAAGAGCAACACATACCGAAAGGATGGAAATAAGTGGGGAGAAAAATTGCCTTCAGCTGAGACCGAGAATGGAAAATTTCTACCCAAAAGCAGAATATTTCTGGAAATGACAACTCAATGGAAACGTAGTTCTCTAAATCATGCACTGTTAAGTGAACATTATTTATATTGGAGGAAAGCAGCACAATGTGGCATAAGTTATTTGGCTGCGTGCTGGGGGAAAAAAAAAGGAAACCCATGAGCAGACTTTCCTAGTCTACAAGTGGGGAGACTGGGATACAGATGAGATAAAGGATGAAGACTCCAGACGATTGCTCCTGTAATTTGCATTTTGTTGGTGTATATAAAATTAAATTACGATTATATTTGTTTCAAGCAGAAGTGCTTAGCAGGCACAGGGAAAGCTGTCTGAAACATTAAGAGGATATTCAAACTAGTTTTCTTGGAATGAAATCATTAGGAGTAAATAGCTACTCTTTTCTTGCTGAGGTGGGATCGTGTTCTTTATCTTGCTTTAATAGCAAGTGTAATGCTGTTTTTGAGACCTTCTTTGCGGAGGCAGCACATTCTTAGCCATGTGACCCTGCAAACTGCAGTTGTTTTATGTTAATGCTTTGATGCTTCTTGCTCCAAAGGGGAGATGCAAACCCCAGCTGGCTTGGTCTGGTTTGTGTGATTGACAGATGAATTCAATCCTGGCGCGATCCTAGGCAGAGATTTTCATTTTTCTTCCCTTTACTTGGCCCTTCTGAAGGTGTTATAATGGTTTGGGCTTTATAGTTGTGTGATGCTGCTGCTTTTGTAGCGCAGGTTCTGTGTACATGACGGAAGGACCTCCAGCTCTGAGGACTTGGCTGTGTTGAGTTCTGCACAAAGATGAGGATGTGATGGGAAGGTGAGGGAGCTCCCAGGGATCCTCCTCATTCCAGCTCAAAAATATTTCTCTTGTGCATATTTTTCAGCAAGTTCATCTTTACTGCACTCTCCTGTAATGGTATGGTGGCCGATCCCCATTCTAACCCACTACATAGCTACTTTACCAGGTGAGTCAAGCATCTGTGGAATGGGTCTTTCCTTCTGCTAGTGGGAAAGGCAGAAGTTTTGTGTCTATGTTTTAACAATTTGCTGTAAATGGCAGATCCTGAACACTTTTGGGCTGGCTTCAACGGGTTTCAGATCGGTCCCCAAGATTTCTGACCATGTTGCAGTATAGAATAGTCCCAACCAGCTTGGGACTGGCTTGGTTGGTGCAGCTGTTGATAGAGGTTCCACTGGCTTCTCACAGTTCCACAGTCAGCTCAAGGGGGTGAAGGTAGAACAGTGTCACATTTGTACAGTGCAAAGAGATGGGCCCTCCTGTCCCATGGCTCACTGTGCTCACCTTGTCTTTCCCTATTGTTTTAGACTGATGTGCATAGGTTGGGGCGTGGCTGTGCCATTCGTACACATTCGTTGTGGGGAGGCACAACATCGATGATTGCTGGTGGGGACCTGCAAGCCGCTGCTCACATAGCACCCAGCAATGGTGTTTGGGTCTGCAGGGCTCCTGTATCCTGTTGAATTATTCTCTTAGCAATAGAGGGAGTCAGACTGACAGCTAAAATATTTTCTCTTTGTAACGACTGTTTTTTCACTGAAAATTTATGGATCTCTTTATGCTCATAAAACATAGAAAGTATATTCTCTGTCTTATGCCAGCGTCACTTGCGTAAATTTGAGTCTATCTCTTTGAAATGATATCATTGTAAAGGGGGTGCAGGATGAGTCATGAAATATCTTGAACCCTGGTAACTTCAAATGAACGTCCTTTACTTCAGAGTAATTACTGTCCCATAAACTAATGCTTTGTACCTCTGAATAAGGCTTTCTAGTCCCCCATTCCATGAAGTCCTTCAAACTGTCCCTTTCAAGCTGGTCTGAGCCAAAAATATGCATGGACTTCGTGTCCTGATAATTTCTCAACCCTTTTAATTGGTTTTGTGGAGTTGTTTGAGGCTGGGAGTGTGGCTGGAGCACATCTCTGGATGACTTTGTCCTAGACACCAGTGTGCTTTGCAATAGCCCTGTTGCTTTTTCAGTCTCTGAACAGCATGTCAATTTTGCAGCTCATTCTTGACCCTTTTGGAGCAAATAACAAATAGTTGTGCTCATCTTTTGTTGCAAATAAGTTCTACCCTGTTCTTCTGGCTGTGAATAGAGGCTTCTAGGAACATCTTATGATAGGATTTTTGCTGATGAAAAGAGAGGAAAAGCTTCAAACTGAGCTATAGGTGAAGGTAACTCATGTCCTTCTGTGTGTCAGGTTTGCTTCTGTTTCTCAATGCCCGTGGCACAACGAAGGAAAGTCTGAACCTGCTTACTCACGTGCAACTGAGGAACAACTGCTGCTACTGAGCTTATGGAAATTTCAATCCACTCTCTTGCAGGAAAATCTTTTCTCCCACTTCACTGGTGCTTTTTGATTGATCTTGCTGAATTCTAAAATTGCTCTCTTGGTTATAGATAAGGAATTGACTCTGGTGTCTGAAAGGAGCCTTAGCAACATGAATATATCTCCACAATTTTTAGGATGATTACTCTGTCTTTCAGGCTAACAATCAGACTCTTCCCTGTTTCTTCTTTCATGGTTTGCACTGTTTTCAATTTGTCAATTTTTGTAGTATTATTCTATCTGTTCTATATAAAGTTGAGCCTTGTGATTGGATTATTTTGCACCTTCGTATCATTTGAATCAGAAAGATGAGGAGCAGAAAGCCATGCACACAACTTCTCCCTGTCACACCCCAGGGCCTCTAAAAATGTGAAAGGCTGGGCAAAGTATTGGAGAGACCTGAACCTGCTTGTGGGCTAATGAATCTGCTTCATTTTATAATGACTAGTTGGTGCTAGAAGCTTCAAGAATAGCCTGAATAACCATCAGTGTGTGGCATTAAACAGGGACTGACCCAATCAACCAGAGCTATTTTAGAATTTAAATATAATCTCTTGGGAGTCTGTCTCTTCATGAATCTCTGGAGGCTGCAGATCTGCATTGAGTCTTCTAAGAGAAGTTTACAAAGAAGATTTAACCTCTCTCTCTCATGCTTAGGATCACAAGTGAGATGGCCCTGATGATCTAAGTAAATGAATGTGCTGCTGTTGGGCTGTTTCATCTTCATAAGGGCCATTTAGCACTCTTCTATTTTTTCCCCTGGTGCAAAGTTGCTCTTCAAAGTAAGGGTCAAGGAACTTGATGCAGACAACTGATGCCATCCTCCAAGCTGTCCTTGCCAGGCGCCCAGCTTTAAATATCTCAGATGACACTGTGAAAGACTCCCCGCAGGGCTGTGAGAATCCAGAATGAATGAGTACCCTTGGATTAAATGATGATTAAGTGGTTGATGAAATGAGATGAATGAGGTGCCACAAGGCAAGGACT
This sequence comes from Ara ararauna, assembly GCA_028858755.1. Classification (NCBI taxonomy): domain Eukaryota; kingdom Metazoa; phylum Chordata; class Aves; order Psittaciformes; family Psittacidae; genus Ara; species Ara ararauna. Next base: position 16,010,490 of record CM054384.1, read on the forward strand.
CCTCCATTATAACAGCTGACCTTGGGCCAAATTTCCTCCCTTTCCCCATCTGTAAAAATGGAAGCCTATTGTGTCAGGTTGAAGCTGGTGCCTCAGAAACCCACTTGCTCTGGAGGGTGGAAATCACCTTTCTGCTCATAGCACCTACCCCAATACTTCTGCACCACTAATGATATTTAGTAGAGACTTTCATGTAACTAAGACATGAGGCAGGTTTTTCCGTAGACTGAAATCCTTTGTGTGAAAAGCACCATGTCAACATGGCTCCACAAAGATGCCCCCTAAGCAGGTCTTCACGAGGCCTGGTGGAGATGGCCATGCTTCCAGCTTCTGTACATCTTTCCTCGAGGAGCTTACAGCAGCTGGCAAACAGGTAATTACCGAGTAGCTAATGAAGAATGGGAGAGAAACAAAGCTATTACCTATCTTCTAAGGGAGAAAATGAAGGAGGGAGGTAGTAGGATAGTAATAAAGCAACCGAGAACAAAAATGCAGTCGTCTTAATGTTTGATTGAGGCAGCTGCCGGCTTTTTAAAGAGCAGGAAGAGGAGCGGGTACAGAGCATGCTAAATTCCTCCTCCTCTAGAACTCAGTGTGAAGTTCATTGCTGATCTTCCTAAAGCAGATAAAAAAGTGAGACCCCAGCCCAGCAGGGTCACTGAGCCCACATGGCACTTCTAGCTGAACTGGGTTTTTTTAGTCCTTGCATCCTGGTAATGACACATCTTAGCATCTGCCTCTGTAAGCCTTCCTTGCACCTTTAATTGCATATGGTTTCTTCTTAGCTTCCTGGCTGGGTCTTCAGAGCACCATTGAACATTGTGAAATAGCTCCTTGCCATCCGTCCCGGTGGTTGCATCCGTGTGATGGGACTGTTACAGCTTGTAAAACATCCCTGGATCATTTGCAAAGAGAGGTGCTGTACATGTTTAGGATCATGATTATGATGTCCAGGGTGTCTTACCTGCACCGTTTGGTTTTACATAAAACCAATTACTCCCTGAATGATGAGAAAAATGACCCGTTGCAGCCTGGATGAAGAATGCCTGGCTATTACAAAGGCTCAGCACTGTCACGGGGAGCTACTTGTTATGTAAATCTGGAAATCTGACAGATGAAGTAAAGAAATGGAAATATAGTTTCTGATAGCAAATGACTTTATTTCTTTACGGTCGTGCTGTATTTGAACAATGGTGCTATCTCGGGGTCTCAAACACAGCAGGAAGCATCTCTGATATCTCCTGAATGAGATTTGCTGACCCCCTCCTAGCCTGCAATAACGCACAAAAAAGAAAAAGGGGAGAACCCACTTAAAATGGATATATGAGTGGCAAATGCCACTGGTGCTCTTTTTTATCTGCGTTGGAGATTTTATATTTGCCTTCCTGAAAGTGACTGTTTCTTCCACAATTGATTCCTCCTGGATGATGCAATTTTCTTGCCTTGAATGCACTCCTAGTCAGGCAGAAATACCAGATGTGATTCTGGTCTTGTTCCCTGGTGTAAGCCATTGCCGTCAAAAGAGTCCCGTCACTTACGTGAATGAAGGTAGACTCACAGAGAACCTTGTTTTCCTGTATTCCAATTTATTTCAGTTAGTTCGGACTGAATATTTATAATGCTTTTCTTCAAAAGATGTCAGAGAACTCCATGAGATTGTTCTAAATGAGCTCTACAGAGTCCTTCATACAGATTTTGGGCTGTGAGCTGTTTTCCTTGCAGCCTAGGTGGTACTTTCTGCCTCTTTGAACAGAGAAGATGTCCGACAAACCCTTAAGGGAAGGGGAAAATGTTTATCAAAAGCAACAGAAGGGCATGGCAACTCGGTGTGTGGAACAGGGAAAAGCATTTAGAGATGCTGAGGGCTTGCTCTGAAAGGCTCAAGATGTTTGGGCCTAATATGTCTTCTTTAATCCTGTGGAACCTGGTAGAGAGCTCTGCAGTCTAGTTCATCCAGACAGGCTGGAAGGGAAGGGATGGAAACTGGATACAAGAATTGCTTTTGGTGTTGGATAGACTCTTCAGGTGGTCCTGGAGGCTGTAGATCATAGAATCTTAGAATGGTTTGTGTTGGAAGGGACCTTAAAGCTCATCCAGTTCCACCCCCCTGCCATGAGCAGGGACACCTTCCACTAGAGCAGCTTGCTCCAAGCCCCATCCATCCTGGCCTTGAACACTGCCAGGGATGGGAGCTCTCACCTGTGAAAGGCAACATGAAGACTCTCAGCTGTGCTTTAAGCATGCCTCAGGGGCTAGGGCACACAAAGTCTCCTTCATCCTCATGTTCTAAACTCTGTTTCTGATGTGTTTACAAGTGCTGTTTCAAATCTGTTCCAGCACAAGCTACTTTCACCCATTGTGCTCCAGAAAGGTAGACGTGGTTAAGAGCATGAACAAGGAAGAAAGCAATACCATAAGGAAGACATGAGATTAATTTTTAATCTGTTAGTACCTTTGTTGAAAGATGAAAGTTTCAATGTAAAAATAGGTAAGGAAGAAAATTAAAGTACTTCATATCGGATGCCCCTGGATATATTGATTTTATGTATTTGAAATGATACTCTTTGACTTTATGCTTTGAAATAGCACTGATCTGAACTGCAAATGAAATTTAAATGACTCAGACATCATAAACCTGTTGCATTCTGGTCCAAATAAATATTAGGTTGACCTAACAGGGCTCCTCTCAGATGCTTTTTCCCTAGGAAAGTACATTGTTTTGCAAACTTTTTTCTCAAGTTCTTCATTTGGATCAGGGCATTCCTGTTGAACTAGAAGGGACCTGCCTGTGGACATGAGAAGTACTTAAACGTGACGGGGAAATAGAACAAAGTAAATACAGCACAATAAGGAAACTAAGACAGTGTTTCTGATAGCAACCTTACATCAAGCCCTGAATGGGTGTTCTATAGAAAGAAGGAGTCTAGCATGATGTGGGGAAAAAAACCGATATACTTTTATTCTGTTCAACTGGACTGTTTTGAAACCTCTGTGGAAGAAGCATGTTGGTAGGAAGAATATCCTGTTACACAAAGCAGCAGCATGTCTCTGGTCTTCTGTAGTCTGTAATGCCAGAAGAAACACATGTAAAAAAACTGATTCCTCAGTGTAGCATTTGGGCATTGCTGGTGGCAGGTCTTGGCTGTTAAATCTAGTTGAAAGTATCTGAGGGCTCTACTGAAATAGTTCAGGCCTGAGAAGGAAATGAAAAGGAATAAGGAGAGGTTAAGAGTCTCCTACCAGCATTTCCCTGGAAAACACAGAGTGTTACAGGATCTTTTGTATCACAAAGAGAAGGTTGAACAGTCTTCAAACACTGGCAATCAGAAAAGGCTGCAGTCAAATAGATGCTGTGCCAAATCCAGGCAAGAGTTAGAATGATGCATCTCTAAGTAGAGCTCCCTGGAGATAAAAGCATGGGTGGCTCTTGCCTCACACAGACCAATGCCTTTACTTTACTCTGTTTTTATTGGGAAAATGATTTAAAAAAACCCCTCTGCACTGATTAGTTCAAATCTAAGAGGTTTAGAAGAAGGGCAGTTTCTATCACCAGGCCTCCCTGTTCCTCCTGGTGGATGAATTGCTGAAGAGGTACTCAATGATTCCATTCTGTTTTGCTTTTCCCTCATTGCCTTCAGCCTCTGTATTGATGGGGAGTATTGGGGTGACGTGGAAGGGTCCCCAGTTTTCTCTGGGTTTCAATGAAGTCATAAGAAAGAAGCCTGCTCTTCATTTAATTTTCCACAAAATGCTTTGAAGGTTCAATGCTCTTTATGAGCTGCATGCTCATAAAACGGGGCTCTGGTGAGGAAGGGGAGAAACAATCTTTGAGGCAAAAAAGCCCTCAATAACCACCCCCTCTCCCAAGCCAAGGGTGTCCTCTCTGCCTCTTCCCCAGAGGGAAAAGGAGCTGAAGCTGAGTGAAAAATGATCACACAGTTCTCATAACCATTTCCTGGACCGAGTGCATCCTGCCAATTGCCACCCTGAACTCACCATGTCCCTGTTTCCTTTAGTCTGGTCTTTTTGAGGATCTGAGCTGTGCAGTGATGGGATTGTCTTACAGCCTGTTTGTACACTCAACTATAAACCAATCTGCCCAAGATGGCCCTGGTCCAGTTGTAGGCTGGTCCTGGAAGCCTTCTGGCAGGAAAGGAGGCTGTCTACCCTTTCCAAACACTTCTCTACGTGGGATTTCTTCTCTAAAGTGTGTATTTACATCTGGTTTTGTTTGCTTGTTTTGAGCTGGGAGGTTTGCTACATTCATACCTTTATTTCTCAGGGTCTTTTATCTCCTCATGCTTGTCCCACCAATTTCACCCCTCGGCTCAAGAAGGACTAGGGCAGGTTTCATCTAACTTAGGAGGAGGAGCCTAAAACCTTGTTGAGAATTTCTTTCAGTGGTTCTTTTTCAGGTTTTAGTCAGTTGGATACAACAACTTCTTTTATTTCACACTGCATCTTCCAAGGAGGAGTCACTTTTAGAACTATTAAGTGGAAATGTATGTTTTTGTATATATGCATCTATAGCTATACGTACAATACCCCCCTGCACATACAGATACATTTGAACTGAAAGGCTTTCTTCAAGTGTTCCTAAATTCAAAGAATCTGAAAAGCACTTTTAATTTAAGTGAATTTCTTGTTAGGGTTTTTAAATAGAAGCAGGGCTCAATCATGGAATATCTTAGCTCCTAATCATCATGTCCAAAGTATTTTAATTTAAGAAATTATTACACACCATTTAATTTTATTAGCCTATTTATCTACATGTGCAAAGAGCCCATAGATGATCCAGGACTGCATTATACCAGGTCCTATATAAATATGAGTTGGATCTGAAACCAATTACAGACTCAATCTCATCATGTAGGTCAGTCATTAATCTCTGGTTTGCCAGACAATATAGCTACTTTCTCCAGTACAATAACTACACATCTATATTTTGAGAATGGGATTCAGAAGAAATTAAGCTTGCTTGTAAGACTGTAATCGTTGCATCTCCGCTAGAAGGAAACAGTAACAGCATCTGGTTTAACACTGATGTATAATATATTTGTTAATGATCCAGAAAAGTGGGCTGTGAAGATGCAACGGTCAAAGTCTCATGTAATTAGTGACATTAGTCAAGACTGGAGGATTTCAGGAGGTGGGGACCAAGCTAGCAGGATGGGCAGGATGATAGCAGTGCTGACAGCCTCAGAAACACGGTTTACACTGTGGAAGGGATAACTGGAGCTTCTGGTATGATAACTGCACCCTGAGTGGTAACTGTGGGGAAGAGGGGGCGAGAGAGATCCAGGTGATGCTGTGGAGGGTGAGTGGAAAATCCACTCAGTGCATGGTAGTAGTGAAAATAGTAACAAACACATTAGGATTTCAGTGAGATAAAAAAATGTGTCATAAAATCAGCAAAAGACCCTTTCCTGAGCTGCTACTCTGATCCTTGCATCTAATGGGGTATATGGAGTAGAAATAGAAGTTGTCAAGATGAAAAACAGTAGAGCTAAAGCAATATTAATGAAAAGCCTAGGGTCATTTAATGTAAAGGAGATGACTAAATGGGGACATGAGAGATGTAAAACATCAGAAACGATAGGCCAGTGATTCAGCGGCTCCTTTTCTTACTTATGAAGCACAAGTAGAAATTGCATGTAACTATTAAATATAGTAATAATAAAAAACCCTCCACATGCAGGGAAGCACGATGTTTGCACTTCCTGCAGAGGACACGAGCTGGGGAGCTTAGTCTCTACATGTTATCAAGACTGAGGACCTGTTATGTATCACATCTCAAGGCTGCTCAGCACTGTTGGTGCTGCATTAAAGGCATGGAATTATGGTTGTGTTTCATGTCACTTGCAGGCCTGGAAGGGAGGGAAGGAGCTGAGTGGGAAACACTCTGGGGTTTCCTGCCTTTTCTCCAAAGCAGCTAGTCCAGGCTGTGGTTGAAGATGGATTCTCTCTAGAACAGGCCTTACTGTGTACAAGCTTGTCTCCAGGCTGGGGATGGATTTATATTTGTGCTGCACGTAGAAGGTTCAGGTGCTCTGTGATCTGCTCCCAGAGCATTCCCTTTATGCACTATTGAAATGCGCAGATGCCAAGGGAACGATCCCATCGTGCCCCACAGCCGCAGTGGGTGCGTGTGGAGGTGTGCACAGGCAGCACCCCGGGGGATGCCGTGTTGCAGAGGGTGGCGGGTGGCTGGGGAGGAAGCCTGCTGCAGCTAAAGATAAAGCCTGTGGGGCGGGTGGGGGATCTCCCCACCACACACATCTGCTCTTGGGCTGGCGCTGCTCCAGGCATCCTTCTCGCCTACCCCACCTCGGCCCAAAGTGGTTGGTCTCTCTGGTTGCTGTCATGTTGAAATTAGCTGGGGAGAGACACTTCACCCATTTCCTTGCCTAGTTTCTATGGTGATATTCCACTCAAGTGTTTTCAGCAGGTCTGAGTTTATTTCCCTGCAGATAAGGCAGCCTATGCTAATATACTGCAGCCTGGGCTCTAGATCTTGGCAACAAGCCGAGGGTTCGTACCACTGAGATGAAATGGCTCTAGGTAGGACCTATTTCATGCTGGCTTTGGCAATAGGTGACATTATCTTGTGAAATAATATTTTGATTGTTTATTGCTGCTGTTTGACACCCTGAGCTGGAAGGCTGGGAAGTACATGGAAATGTGCATTCTCATGTTCCTCCTCCTCTGTACTCCCTGGTGGAGAAAGCTCAGGGACAATGAGCTCTGGCTTGGTGAAAGCTGAAATACAGTGCATGATGTGGGAGGAAAAATGTGTGAGAGAAGGGTGTTGGAAGCAGTGGGAAAGGAACTGTGCTGGCAGTGCTCAGGCTGGTTAGATCTGTGTTGACTCCAGGTGAGTAATTCACACCCCTTCCTTCCATGAAGGAGCTGTTGCCATTCCCATCCCTTTCCCACCTAGAAGGTCTTTGGGAGCAAACCCACCTGTGTTTTTCTCCCACATGGCCCTGAAGGCTTTGGGTGTTCGCAAGGGAAGGTGATGTCTCCTCGTGTGCAAGGGGGTGACGGGGAACACTTTCCTGCTGCTCTTGAGACTGGTGCAGCCCCAACCCAAACTGCTTGTTGGACACTTTCTCTTATGTTGGCTCATGGGGCTGCAGCTCATCCATCCCCATAGCAACTGTCAGTCACAGAGTTCCCCAAGGATCCTGTCCTTCACTCGTACCCCAGAGAAGGAGGCTTGGTCCCACTGCTTGGTGCACCAAGTGCTGCAGAGGGTTGTACAGCAGCTTGGCTTTGACTGTGGTGCTATTTGGGAATGAAGGTGTTCTCTTTAGTCTTCTCCAAAGAAGATATGGTTCCAAACTTGCCTTTTGCCCCCAAGCACTGATGCTGTGCCAGGAGCAGCCTCTCCCTTTTGCTATGTACAGTGGTTTGCTCCTGCCAGACAACATGACATGTTTACTGAGGCTCACCTACCTGAGTCATGCTGGCATGTTTGCTGCAGAAGGAAGACAAATAGACTTTGGGAGAGAATGGAAAACCCCAGCCCAGCAAGCCAGACCGTGACCTATGAAAGGACCTGAAAAGTGCAGACAACTATTTTAAAGGCTTCATATAGTTTCCTGCAGGTGGGTAACCTAGGGGGAAGAGGACGACTGGGAATATAGCAGCAGAACTCATGGCAAAGTGTGACACTGATCATTATGGCTTTGCTCTGAGGAGGAATACTCTGGCCCGTCAGGACAAAGAGGACAGGCAGTCCAAAATGCTGCAGCTGTGCCCTGGGGACCAAGGAGCCTGCAGTGCTTCATGGAGCTGGCAGTGCAGCTGAGACCTTGCAAAGGGATAATATCTTGAGAACTGCCTCGCTTTGCTCTGGTGATCCTTGGACTCTCAGCTCATGTCTCTGTGTTACTCTCACTTCTTCACCTCCATGTCCCCAGGCTAAAGCCTGCTTTGGGGCTGCCATCATGAGAAGTGCCTTTGGAGCCTCAGTAATGCTGACTCTTCCTGCAGTTGCTGTGTGAGCAGGCAAGAAAGCAGGTCTGTTGTGGGCTCAGACGGCATCTGTGCCTTCACAGGAAATGTGGTGGCACCATCAAGTCTCCTGCAATGTGACGCAGGTAGTTGGCTGCTTCCCTGATACACTTCACACCTCTCAGAAGTATGACTGATCTCACCAGTGGCATTTTAACATACCCACCACCGAAGCTCCGGGCTGACGTTTGCAGCAAATTCTGTTCCATTTCAAAGGGCCGCAGTTTAGAGAAGACCTGTGAAAACAAATGAAGGTTTCACTTGGGAAGTTGCAAATTTAAGCTCATCCCAGACTCCCCCTGAAGATGCTGCCCACCTCCCATAGTTGAGGTGATGGAGGGTGGAGCATCGTCAAACCCTGGGCTCAGCTCCCACCCCCTGTGATCAACCTGCAGCTTTTTGGCCCACTTTGGCAGCCAGGGACCCTGTCTATGGAAGAGAGGAGGTAAACCTGGCCCAGGTTGGAGGAGGGATTTGGGGAAAATCACTGCTGTTTCTGAAAGGCTCAGAGCCTATTTACAATGAAGGTTATAGAAGAACCCATAGCACACCTCTAAGAAGCACTGGAACCTGGAGCAACTCCCTGGATGTCCTGACCTCATGCCATACAGTGTGATCTTGTTTCCACATAGAGAAACTGTACAGGTATAATCTTGTTCCTCTGTGGTTTTAAGAACAAAATGTTTTCTTGGACCCAAATAGAGGGTATTAATGTAGCAGGTAGGGTTGGACAGTTCAGGAAACCTTCTAAATTTACTCCAGGTCTTCAGGGCATTTATGGATCCAAAGCAATGTCCAACTCAATGCTGTATAAGGGAAGTTTAGTAAGGTTATAGTTATAGCCACTAAGCAACTCCAGACAACTGACCTGTGTTGCAGCTAATTGTGCTGCTTTGGTTTATTTTTGTCCATCTCAGACTAACAGCTTGTATGTCTAACAGAAGCTTGCTTTTTCTTTTCCCCTTCCAGTGAAGGATTATTAATAGATGAGGCATCAACAAAGAAAAGACCATTTGAGAAATAAGATGGGGCACTTGCTCTACGGTGGAAAAAAACAACAGCACACACTTACATGAAACACTATTTTCTTTTTAAAGAACATTGACAAGAAAGCCCTCTTCCCTTTGGGAGGCATTCATATTCTCCAGAGTTCATGATTCAGCCAGCATTTCTGTCCTCTTCAAATGGATTAAAATCTGAAGGACTTTTCCTCCCCCACCCCCCATTGTGCTTGAATGATTTTAACTTTGGTCAGATGCTGACTTGCAAAAGGCTGGGCTTCAGAATCATCTCCTTTTATCACTCCTATCAGACTTTATGGGCTTTCTTCAGGCTCAAAATAAAATGGGACTAAACATAATAAAATCTTCTGCTTCAGGGCAAAATATAATTACCTGGAGGGATCAGGAAGAAAATGTTGTTATTTTGTGAATAACAGTGATTAATGCAATGTGGGTTGACAGTGGGGTTTTTCTGACAAACAGTTATGGGCTGCCACTGGAAACAGAGTCCATGGGGCAAAGGTCTTTGCTTTTGATATGCTGATGGCTCATATCATGGGGCTTGGAAGGTGGATTCTGAGAAGCAAAGAAAATTAATCTTCAGGTTCTTGGAAGCTTTTGGATTCAGAGCTGAAGTAGGACTTCACAGCAGAACAGTGCAGAGGAGCCAAAAGCGTACGCTGGAGAAGAAACGTGCTTCCTCCATTCTGACATTGAGCTGTTCCCAGGGTGCCACCACCCATGGGATGCTGCTGTTCTGGCCACACTTCCCATTTGACCTCCTGTGAAACCCAAGATACATATTTGTCTGGAAAATTTCTCACCTGTAGTGCAGGAACACTGGAAGGTATTCCTGCTTGTGGCAGAGGATGACCAGACCTTCTGCTGGTGCTGAAGGGAGAGGTTGATGCTGGTGGAAGCTTGAGTGCAGAAGGTGGCTGAGCTTGGATGTGGGCTCTAGCATCATCACTGGGGCCAAAGATGTATTTGCCCCTGAATTCCTCCTCTTGTCGAGAAGAGGGTAACAGCACATGCCTGGTCTAGGTCTTTGCCTCTTGTGTCTCTTGAGAATGCAGGTTTCCTGGAGCTAGGTACATGTCTCCTGCCTGTAAAGCTCAGTGTTTGTGTGGGGTGTTGGTGAAGTTGAGTTTTCCAGGGCTGTTACGATGTTGCATTGTGTGCTGGCTTATGAACCTTAGGTTGCTGTTTCCATGCTGTAGCATCACTTTTGATTGAAACTGCCTGGTGTTTTCCCATAGTGACATAGATGTGGCTATTAATTTGATAGAAAAAGCTTATAAAGCCCCTTTGGAAAGAGAGCAAAGGCTCTGCTGTTATCCGTGATGGTGGGCCATGGAAGTTGTGTGCTGCGTGATACAGGGAAGACAGCAGAAGTCCCAGGCCTGTCTGCTGAAGAAGGCGGCTGAGTTTGAGACTTCACTGTTGAAGACCTTGTCTCCTGGGTTAAACAAAATGAGAGCTGTCTTTCCTCATAGAACCAGTTTCAATGTCCTCATAGAACCAGTTCAATTTGAGCCAGGCCTCGAGTCTCCCATAATTTAGGAGGTTATGTTGGAGCAAGGGAAGCAGGTTCAGAGCAGCGTCTGGTGATACTTGATTTACACTATCGCTGCATGTGTGATGATAACTTAGAGATCTAGGGTCATCCAGCCTTAGTTTTCCCAATTTTCTTGTTTCTCTGCTGCAAGTGAGAATAAAGTAGCCTTAGGGGCAGCACATTTACATATCCCAGGACCTTCTGGCATGATGGGCTGTATTTCTTCTCTGTCCTGTTGGCTGCAGATAATTGGTAGCTCAGATACCGATGAAATTTTAAAAAGCCTCAAAGAAGATGATATAAAAAGGAAGAAAAAAACCTCAAAACTGTTATAGTTCTGGAACTGGGACCTGAATTACACAGAAAACAAGAAATATAATAGCTCCAAAAGCCCTATTTGTTATATACCTGAAATGCAGGGATCTGCTGAGAATCCAACAGCTTTGCTGGAAGTATAGGCATCAAAACTAATAACCCACTGGTTATATAAGGACCTGCACAAATAAGAAGGACATATAACAGTTGCCATGTGAACCAGAACTTTGCAAACGGTTTTTTCTTTAAGTTAAACCCTTAATTTTATTAACAATTTTATTTATAAAGTACTTTCTTGGAGGTGCTTGAGGTGTTGCACAAGCTGTAAAAGTGCACTAATAAAGAAAATAGCCTCATAAAAAAGTATAGAAATGAAGTACTAAAAAGGCACTTTCATGAAGACAGGAGCTGTTAAAAACCGTATATTGATGTCAAAATTGTCCCTTCTTATGCTGTAAAGATTAATACTTTGCCACTGGGAGCTCAGATACCATGGTGACAGAACCAGGATAGGATTCTGAGTAGAACAGGACAGATAAAAAGAGTGAAGTCAAAGCAAAGGTCTTGCCAACCTCATAATGTGAGGTATGTCACCTGCTGCATCAGCCTGGACCAGAGCAGTGTCCTGGGCCCCTGAAATGAGTTGATTCCCACTGGGGATCAGCGCAGCACTTTGTTATGTACCTGCCATCCTCTCCTGTTCTGTCTGGGGCTAAAGAGGTGAGCATAATAACTGCTCTTTAGCCTGAAGCATTGATGAACAGAGTACAAGTGCTGTAATCCCCGTGCTTATGAGTGTGCACAAAAGCTCTATCCAGTCAACGTAAAGGTGTCATCTTGGTATTTGTCTTGACCTGGGGATCTTGTGGGTTTGTACTTATTTCTTAGAATCATAAAATCCCAGCCTGGTTTGTGTTGGAAGGGAACTTAAAGCTCATCCAGTTCCAGCCGCTGCCATGGGCAGGGACACCTTCCACTAGAGCAGCTTGCTCCAAGCCCCTGTGTCCAACCTGGCCTTCAAAACTGTCAGGGATGGGGCAGCAACAGCTTCTTACCACCCTCACAGGGAAGAACTTCTTCCTAATGTCTGATCTCAGTCTCCCCTCTTTTACTTTGCAGCAAATCCCTTAAAGCCATTTAGAGGTAGAAAATCTGTGTCATCCACTCATCTCTCCCTGTTCCTCACTGTTCCCATCCTGCAAAATTTCTGGTCCAGGGATTTCCCCAGAGCTACAGTTCCTGAGCACTGGTGGCCTCTCAGGCTGTGATAAAGGCTGTGCTGTCTTCCCTGTGTGTTCAGTTGTGTGTGACAGCAGGGATTTATGGGGTCTGTAAGCTGTGGTAGGGGTGTGAAAAGCTGGAGACTGATGAGATGTACAGGAAGTGGCTTATCAGTTCTTTCTGCTGAGCCCAGAGACAGCCTCGAGTATTGCACAACACTGGTGGCACAGTAAATTGTGCTTTTTGTAAAAAAAGTGGGATTTTTAATCAGTGGCAATTGCTATGTGATTTCTCAGAAAGAGGAGCAAAACATACCCCCGCTTCCATCCCCACCTCCGCTTTCAGCCCCCAGTTTATTCTGCCTAGGCTATTTTTGACTTCCCAGAGTTACTGGGAGAACAAGATTAGCAACTGATCATTTATGCTGATTTTTCTAAGCACTGAACTGTCTTTCATTAAAACTGTCATTCAAGGAAAAAATGTTAAATTGTGCGTTCAGTTTCACCATGTGCTGCAAATACGGATGCAGCTTATATCCATGTCTCCGGGATGGAGAAATCTGGATGCTGCTGGTTGCCAATTTGCTATGTTTGAAAAGGAAGAGAGGGGCCAGCAGCTGGAGGGGGCAGTCAGTCCAAACTGTGCCTGATTGTGTCCCTCAGTGCTCCCCAAAAAGCTGTTGTGTGGTGGAGTTAGCTGTGTGGAGCAGCACGTGGGATCTCATAGTTGTGGTGTGTGTGATCCCTGCTTTTATCCAGCCAGAGATGGAGATGCTCTCCTGGCCTGAAGAAAGCGAGGGGTTGTTTATCAGCAGTGTTGACAAGAAGAGCCTACTTTTGCTTCCCAAAGCTGTGGAAAATGCTTCCCAGCCTCTGGTTTGGAGGCATTTACGGTCTGAAGTTGAGAGTGTGCCTTTCCCTGGGATGGAGCTGGTGTGGAAACATGCCAGCTCAGTAAAAGCTCTCAGCAGGGTTCCCTGGAGGCACCAACCCTGCTCATGTGCTGGGGATGGGAAGCTGAGAGGGAATCTGGCTTCCAGCTCATCCCGCTATTAACCCCTCTGTGCCAGGTCAGGCATCCTGCTCCTTCTCCTTGGTACTCTGGTGTTTCCCTCTGCTTAGCTCCACAGCCAGGCACAGCTTTGCTGATACCCCACCAGCCAGCTTGCCCTTCCCTTCCAGGCTTCAATGAGGGCCCTGAAGCTCTACAAGGCAAATAATTGGGCATGGCCTGTGATCATCTATTTTATTCCCTTTGTAACCACAGGCAGTATCTGCAGCCTTGAAAGGCTGCTGCAATTACCCACCGTGCCACCCATTGCTTCTCTCCACAATCTCCATTTTGATCCACACTACTCCTGGCATCTTGTAGTGTTACCTACCAGTGCTTTGATGTTCAGAGGCTGAAGTATGTCAGAGGCAACATAAAAATTGCATGTAATTATCCTTGGTCTGGGTCTGTGAGAGCAAGGAAACATCAATATTGATGCGTGACAGCATTTATGTTTTATGTGTGAGCATAAATCTCCTCTCCCCCATATTCAGCAGGAGGTTTTGATCACTGCCTGTGTCCTGCACTGTTAGAGAGCTGCTCTCATGCTGTTTCCTTTCCTTCTGGGGCTGGTGCCTGGGGGATGAATGCTGTGGTGGCCTCCAAAGCTCATTATAGCCCAGCCCTGGGGGGCAATGCCTCCACAGTGATGGCATGTGATGGCAATGACTGGCAATGCCTCCACAGTCAGGAGAAGGGTGACAGCTTCGCAGTGTCTCTGCACCCAGCTCTCTACCTCTATCTGTACCTCTGCACCACTGCTGACATCAATGAATAATTCAGGCTGTAAGATGGGAAAAGGAGGATGTGGTTGGGAGAAAGGAGGTAATGGGAAGAGGGGAGTGGTAACAATCCTGCAATGGCCATGGACCAGGGGAAGGGAAGGGATCAGGCCACAGTGTGTGTTGATGGTGCAGAGACAAAAGAGAGGGCAATGCTGCACCTGGAAGGAACTGTATCACCTCTCCTCAGTCTGAGAATGCAGGGGATGTGCTATAGGGGAAGCGGTGGCTGGTGCAGGGAGGGGTTCATTGTGTTCCGCAGTGTTTGGGCCCACAACACCCTTCTTAGGAGAAAATCCTCATCAACTCTGGTTCTCCCTGACTTGGCCTTAGATCACAGTCAGGATCAGGTGTTTCCCACCTCATTTTCCCTTCTGCACTCAACCTGTGGCTCCTGCTCTGTCTTTTCTTCCCGGTGTTGGTCGTGTTTGGCCCATGTTGCTTAATAAGCAGCTGGACTTGAGGAATTTGCGCTTTGAGTGTCTTTAAAGGTCTGTTCCCTAAGAGGAGCAGGCTGGGCAAGGCCAGGGCAGGATGGGTTGGGCAAACACTGGGTAGTGCTTGCGCAGAAGAGTCAGCAGATGCAATGCTGCAGCCCTGATGGACCATGGGATAGTGAAAGCAACCCTGGTGAGGGCTGTGTGGGTTCCAATGGGACCTTGCTGCGTCTAGGTGAGGTTTGCTCTGGACCGAACCAAACAAATGAGATTGAGTTTAGGAATAAGTCTGGACTAATTCTGAGAGGGTTAAAGAATAGCAGAAGGAATCTGTGGGGGAATGGCATCATCTCCTTTGGGGCAGAGTGTGTGTGTGCCAGGCAGCATTAGGGATGGTAGGCTCTGTCTGCCTGCCCAAAGCAGCATCAGATACTTGTAGCACTGCAGTCTCATGCCCTACCCTGCCCCAAAGAAGATGTGTCTTCAGGCTTCTAAATTCCAGACCTTTTGCAGCTTTGACAAACCTGGATCTTGAATCTCATGCACTGAGGTCCTGCTGACATCCCTCCAGCATGTAGAAAACGCTTGGGTGTTTCTGAACAGAGCAAGGCTGGTAGGATGGTGCTACATTGACAAAGGCTCTGATGGCTGTGGGGTGATCTTCTGGTGCATAAGGCTATGGAGTGGGTTCCCTCTGACATTTCATGAAGCCCCGGGACAATGAAACTATTTAAACCATGCAGAGGTCATGCTTACACCATGTTTCCGAGTGATTAAAGATTTGTACTGGTCTGCAGGGAGCTGTGCCTGTTCTGTACGTGTGTACTTGGGACCAGCGCATGCTCAATGCACAAGATTTCACCAGCGTCTTCCTACCGCCACTCAGTACTCCTCAGATCTCAGAGGAGGGATTTGATGAGAACTGCCACTTCTCTGGTGTTTTTAACCGTGAATGGTTTCTTTCAGGGGAAGCTGCCATTTTCCTAATGCTGCATCAAAATGGATTTCCTTCCCAGTAAACCACAGAAATAGCAGAAAAACCCCCAAACCCTGTCATTGCCTCCTAGTCACAATGAAATTTGCAATTCTCCATGCATTCAGGAAGGGAAGGACATTTTCTGTGCTGCTTTTCTTTTAAAATGTCCTTTACTTGAGGTGGTATCTCTTTGGCATAACTTGTATGTACTAAAAGCACGTACAGGGTAGTATCTATGTAACTAAAGCAGGAACAGCCATGGTATATCCTCAGGTTGTCAGTGTCAGCTCCAGTTTGTTTTTAAACTTTTCCTAATTACAATCCAGAATCATTTTTTAGCAGCTGCTCCCCCTTGTTGAAAGGAGTTGCTTTGATGAGGACAATCTATGATGCTTCAAAGTGAGGTTGGGTTCTTGCAGGTAGTGCTGTAAATTGGGTACCACAGGGGCTGCTTGCACTGAAGTTGAGCTGAGCATGGAAGTTTTGCTCTGAAGTTAAATGCTAGTGTGGCTTCACTGGGTAATGCTGGCAACTTTCCTGGAGTACATTGATTCACTGTGACACTTCCAAGAAAAAAAAGCAACTAATTCACAGCTGGGTTTGAAAATGTGGAATTTCTAACATTGGATTTGGGTTGAATGTCCTCTGTTATCTCATGGAGGATGATGGAGATTAAGGTGGGTGATCTCAAGAGCTTCTCTCTGCTATCCCTGCTTGGGTGGATTTATTCCTGTGCTCATCAGTCTAATCTGATTGCAAACAGCCTGACACTGAATAAGTACTGGATTTGTTTGTTAAAAAAGCCTTTCTTCCCTAAAATACATTGCTAAAGAAAATTACAGTTGATATTTGTCTGCGTGGCTTAAATCCCTAAAGAAATAACTTTTTCCTCTAAAAAAAGACAGCTACCAACAGTTTTTATTTCCAACATATTGTAACTTCTCAGCGTGGTTACAAAGCAGTCTCAGTTGCAAGGCACGAGTTGAAATCATGACCTAGGGCTGAGATTAAACAATCCTTTGCAGGTTTGCCCCTGTGTTGGCATATTTGATGTATTGCTAATCCAATTAAGTTTTCACACAGTGGTTGTATTGTTATTGCAGGACTTCTTTGTTTATTGACCTTTTCTTAGTGAGAAATTCCTTCCATAACCCTCAACAGATTGGACATATGTTAATATTGCACAAAAGAGAAGAAGAAGTGTCAGAAGGAGGTGAATGAGCTGCAGTTCTGCTGGAGGAGGTAACCACGGCTCTGCTAGGGCTCAGGTTAAGGGGGTTCAGCAGTTTGCAGGATCACAGTTGCTGTTACAAAATGAAATATTCCAGATGGTGATACAAAGATTTTTATCCATCTATCCTTCCATTAAAGCTTTCTACATTAGGTGGTTTGCAGCCTTTAATCATCGATGGTTTTGTGGAAATAGATTTTGCTCTCCATCCTGTCACTGCTGACATTTCAACACTGTTATCTTTGTTACTGTGGACTAATAAGTCAGTTCAGACATGACGATGTTTCTGTTCCTTATGCACTGGTGAAACTGTATTGTGGGAGGGCACTCTGTCTCCCGGGGACAACCCAGTGGGGTTTTGCCTATGTGTGCACCATATAACATTCACTTGTAATCCCCTGGGCAAAATGTGAAGGGTTGTCATACAAGGGCTGGAGATGGATGGTGTGTTTCCCATTGCAGCAACTGCATGTTAGCTTACAGAGCCAGGAAATTGATTTTGACTTGCTGGTCTCTGCTTCGTGTCATTCATCAGGTATGTGTCTTAATAACACGTTTGCCTGACTTCCCCCTGGAACTTGTATCTAGAACCTCTGGCTGTAGATGCACAAATCCCTGGGACTCAGGCTGTGGAGCCAGTAGTGGTTCCCTGGAGGGGAAAGGCTCCCAAGGATCTGTGCCTTGCCCAGCCCCATGGGGAAGAAATCTCGGCATGGCATTTTTGTGCAGGGATCAGCTGCTGCTCACCATCCCTTGCTGTATTACTAGACTTTGGCTATGAGAGTTTGCAGAATCATTGTGTGTGTGTTCTTTTAGCATCCAGCGACCCTATTATACTGGTCATTCCAAGCGCAAGGGTCAAGTATTCTCGTTTTTTGTTTCCTGCCACTGTTTTTCCTGTGCAAATTCTGGTAGAAGTAAGCTTGTTGTAAAATACTAGTGAAACAAACCTTCCTCTTCACCTGGCACAGAAACAGCAGCAGAAAGGTAGCCTGAGCTCCTCTGTCTTACAATTCACTAAGCATCATGCAAGGTCTCCGTGACAAGTCCAGAGCACATGCTTGGCTCCATCCCGAATCAGGGAAACATTAGTAGCATAATTAAGTCAGTAGGATTTATTCCTGTGGTTAAATGCATGCTCACAGGTTTGGCTGGATCAGGGCCTGCACAAATAAGAACTGTAAACCTCGAAGTTGTCAATGTGGATTGCTTTCCATAACTTTAAACAAAACCTAGGCTTATTTCCTTTAGATTTTATCTTGTAGACAAAGTTTTCTGGCCCTTTCCTTTTGTCCTATTGCAACTATCCTGGAGCAACTCACAACAACCCAGACTCTCTGCAGCTGATTTCCCTGCTTAGATATTTGCTACTTCATAACAACCCCTATAGGAATTCTCCGTTTAAGTAGCAACCTGACTCCTAGCAAACAGTGAAAAGGGGCTGAAGGATATTTGACTCACCAGGTGCTTTCTCTGACAAGGAACAAAAGTAAATAGCTTCTTTAGGCTTTACTCAAATGTTTGTTCTGCTTTGACTCCTTTCCTTTTGAAATGGCACCTATAGCGTTTATAGCATCCTTTGAGAGCTGACTGAGCCTGCTGAAAGAAGGAAAACATTGGAAAAGACTGGAAAAGAGCAGGGCTGGCTCTAAACTCAACACATAGTTCTGTTATATCATTTAAAGAGAGTTTTCTTCCCTCTATTGCCCCTAAAAATACAGATTATTAGTTCAAACATACCAGCTCTATAATGTTCATCACTTTGGGAAGCTGGGTAAGAGGGAAATTGCTTCAAACACCTTGGGCACTCTTGGCAGTTCAACAGTCTTATCATCAGACATGGAGCAGCATCCCATTGCATTCACTTTGGCTGCTCAGCAGCAGTAGCTTTTCAACCCTATGGGCTGTGCAGCAATATGGGCAGCTACTGGGGACCACAAAGAACTCCATAAAGGCTTCCTAAGGACCTACAGTTCTCCCAGCACTGCCCTATTTCTTTTTAATGCCCCAGATATTTTTAGATCTTGAGCGACAAATATAGTTAATGCATTCAGCACTGACGTCAAACCCAGAGCCAGTGGGTAGCTGGAATAGCTAACATTTTATTTAATCATCTTGGTAAGCAATTTTTTCCCCCTTCCTTTCTTTTTCAGTTAGAGAAAAGGATCTGGAAAGGCAGATCAAGCTGGGCCAGAGCGTAGGGGAAGGTTGGTTTCTTTTGGTTTCAAAGAGGAACCTCATTCTCTATCTTGTTGCTCTTCAGGAAGTAATCTGTGTTGGAAAAGTGAGACTAGGATGCTAACCTTTAGATCTGCCATTGTCAAAATGTTGTTCTGGAGAACTCGTTAGTTGTGTTTGTCCCTTTTTGTGTTGAGTCCATGGAGGATGTGAATTCCCGGGCTCTTGTGTTTTGCTCTCTAGTTCAGACCCAGGTATATTGGTCTCTGGCATTTTAGCTGTGCAGCCGTGAATGATGAAGCCAGTGATGGATCTAGCCATAAGATTTCCATAGGGATGATGGAGCCGTGACCTCTCCCATGACATGAGGCACATGTAGAGCTAGTTTGGGAATTAATCCAAGTATAACTGTACGAAAAGACAACATACCTAAGCACTGAAAACAGCTGAGGCTGGCTGCAGCTATGGTTTTGCCATAGATCTCCTGATGGTGTGGTCCTAAGTGTCCACTGTGCTAAATGACTGAATGATAAGAGCATTTGAAAGTGCTTTTATTGCTTGGTTTTGTATGAGATAAAGGTGCTTGAAATGTTGGTCAGAGGAATGGGATGGACTGGGACAGGCCGCGGGACTGAGAATCCAAAGCAGAGTGAGACTTCATGAGGTGCTGTGTGCCCCAAGGAGATGGGTAATCTCTTGGTTGGCTTCTCTGTAGCAATAGCCACAGACTCTGCCGCTTCTGTCCTTATGAAGAAGATTTATTTTTCTAGTTCTGAATTCTAAAGTATTGGTTTGTCTTGAGAGCTGGCCTCAGAACTTGGCTCTGTGGGCTGCCACTGAGTTGTCTGTTCCTGTGCGAACCACCCAGGCTTCATGGTCAACCTCTGCCTCCTTTTGGAATGCCCATTCCTCCAAAAAGATGTGGGAAAATACAATATATTATATTATTATATTTATATTATATTTATTATATTATTATTATTTCATCAGAGGTTCTTGAAGAAGTATCATTCTTGATAGAAGAAGTATCATTCTTGGTAAAAGAAGTTGAGTGACAGGAATAAACATCTCCACTCTTGTAACACCAGTGAAACTGTAAGAACTAGCCTGCTTAATGCTGGGGAATTCCATGTACATCTCACAACCCTCTCTTGGAAGGACCATTTGGAAGGATGGTGCATTTGGTTTGACTCTTCCAAAGGCTGAGTGGGAGCAGCAGCAACCTATGTTTTGGCACTTGGCACCTCTGTTGCAAAGTCCTTGCTTTCTCTTTTCAACCACATCCACTGAGGTAAGGGGAGCATGAG
The DNA here is from genome assembly GCA_028858755.1 of Ara ararauna. Taxonomy (NCBI): domain Eukaryota; kingdom Metazoa; phylum Chordata; class Aves; order Psittaciformes; family Psittacidae; genus Ara; species Ara ararauna. The sequence continues at coordinate 16,030,565 of CM054384.1, forward strand.
CCAGCCTTTGTAGGCAGCTGGAGGATTGAGCAGCTGGGATTGCAAGGTGTGCTGTGCTCAGAAAGGACTGAATCACAAATTACATCCGATTAGCACTGAACAGTGAGCTGGAGTATGAGAGCACATCAATGCTATGAGTTAAAACTTGAAGATAACGCAGGAGAGAGATATTTCTACAGGTAGCTTTAGAGCAGTTTAATTGTTTTGCCTCAAAAGAGTCTGGGCACTTGCTAAAGCTTTGGCTGTGCTGAGTGTATAAGCCCATAAATAGGTTCTTGTAAGTCGTGCAATACCATGAAATAACCGTGTTTACAGAGCATGGAGGTAGTATCCATGGGGCTCCCAGCTCTTCTCAGCAAGCCAGATGGAGAGAAAAACTCTCTGATGGCTCCAGGCACTGGTTTGGGCTTGGTTAGTCTTACTTCCTTGTGATCTCCCACTCCCTGCTCAGCCTTTGCTTCTGGTTTTGCTACACTTCCTTGCTGTGAACCAGCTTGTTGCTCTGCTCGGTAACTTGAGGTTGTTCTACCTTATTTGTCAGAGAAGCAGAGCCCGTCTGGGTACCCGCAGGCTAAATGTGAGGCAGATGAGCACCCATGTGTCCTCCTGGGAGATGGACCATTTTTCCTTGCTCCCCTTGCTTTGCTGCTGCAGGGCAAAGCTGAGACTCTGTGGAGTCCACAAGGCTCTCTTATTATTTAAGGATATTGGTAAAAGTGACTCCAGGGCCTCTTGCAAACAGGTTCTACCTGTGCCTGAGACTGTTTTGTCTTCTGTGAGCCATCCAGCATGCCTTTCCCCTTTCTCTGCCTGCAGCTCCCATTATTTCAGCTCTTCCTCTAGGCTCATTCTCCAGGTAACAATGTTCTTTCTCTGCAATAGTAAAACCAAACATTTTTCTTAACAGACAGGTCTCTGTGCTATTATGTGATTTTTTTTTTCTTGGCTTTGTAAATGCACATTGCAGCAATCTGCATTATAGGTGCTTTTGGTGGCACTTTAGAGAATTAAAGAATTAGGGTCTCATCACTGTTACATAGGGTATGTTGATCCAGAAATGAGCTGCTCTTGTCATTTATGTGCAGCTCAGGCTAGATTTGGACCCCCGCTGGCATTGATTAACCCACACAGCAATGACTTTGACTTTCCACCCTAAATTGATTCCTATGAAGGGTTCTGCTGGGATTCCTCTTTTGTCTTTGCCTACTGAGCACATCAGGTAGGTGATCTCAGCTGAAGCTTGCCAAATATTTGAATTCTGCCCTACTGTAGCTGTTGCAAATCTCAGCACGTTCCATAGTGAAGCGAAGGTCAGCATCAAGCTGCACCAGCTTTCTTCAGCTCAGATCTCAAATGCTTGAGGAAGGATTTGGGGTGTTGTGGGTTTGGCCAGGATCTTTCAAAGCAGAGTTTATAGTACTGCAAAGCCTCTCCAGGGTTGGGATGACTGTAGGTGCCACTGTAGTATAAATGCAACTATTTGTCTGTGTTCTAGGAAAAGGAATTGGGCTTGTTCATAGTTTTCCTGCCCTGCTGTGGGACTGCATGGCTGTAGCAGAACAGACAGCCCCATTCTGTTAGCTCAGACTTGTGCAGCGGAGCTCAACGTCTTCGGTAAGGGGCTCTACATGGTAATTAAGTCACATACGCAGCTCTGTAAGTACGCCACAAAGTCAATACCTCTAGTTCCTCTGCAGACACCCCCTGCCATGGTATTTATAGCCTACCTGCTAGTGGGTGGTGTGATTCTTTCTTGTATTTTCTATGTTTTTTTAAGTTTTCATTCATGAAGGATGAGGCTGCGCCACCCACTCGGGACCGATGCTGTCAGCCTCTGCTGCTGCGAGCAGCAAAGCGCAAACCCTGCACAGAGGTGCCCACACTCTGCAGAGAGCTGGTCAAAGCTGATAAGGCTTTCTGCTGGTTATGGCCAAAATCCCACCTCCCCACACCACCTCAGTGCCTCCTGGGGCTGTGGTTCTCTTAGAGGCTTAGTGCAGAACTGCTTTTGGCTTTGTTAGCTGCAAACTCCCCTCCTCCGTGGTTGACACTCTTCTCTCTCCTTCTGAAGCTCTCTTTCTCCCCTAGTGCTGTCAGATGTATCTCATCCAAGCAGAATGAGATTTTTGTGCCCCAAATTGGTTGTCCAAAGGCATTTACCCTCTTACCCTTCTGAAATTCAGGGCTGCTTCACCAAGTCCCAAGTTGTACACACAAAATTCCATCTTGCTTAATATTTCTTCCATTACTCCACCCCTTTCAGCAGCTTCTCCAGCATCTCCAGCACCCACCCTTGCTCGCCTGCATTCTCCTTCGCTGGTGTGTTCATCGCCCCCTTCTCCTTGACAGCTTCTCTCCTGTTCCTGCTGGACCCTGATGCCTTCCTTGGTGCTTCAGGCCTACGCCACCTTCTTGCTTTCTCTTCCATGACTATGGCCTTCCTAGAATAAAAAACTTCCCTTTGCTTAAGAAAAATAGTCACGTAAGCCCCTGCTGCTTGCTTTGCTGGAGAACCCTCCACCATCTTCCTGAACTTCCCATTGGAAGGGAGCTGGGATAGCTGTTGCTTTGAGGCTAAAGAGCATGTTGGGAGTCTTATGGATCTGGTGAGCATGAGAAATGGATGCAGCGGGACAACTGTATCACTCAAAAGGGGTGCAAAGCTGGGGCTATCTCAGAGCAAGGTGCCAGACTTGGAGCACAGCATCCAAGCACGGGGCAGGTGCCCGTGTTCCTCCCTGCCAGCAGACCTCAGAGGACCCCATCCTGTTCGTGCCTGGCATCTGCCCAGCCTTCTCCTTACAGGCAGTGGGTCTGAGACACATGGATACCTGCCCACCAGGACCTGGACCAAACCCACTTGCTTCACGCAAGCCACCAAGCAGCCAGCAGATGGTGGTTCTGCGTCCCTGCTGCTCTGGGCTGGACTAGGACCAGCAGCTTGTGGGCTGGGCAAATGCCTGCCAGGCTGCAGTAGCCCCTGAGCTCCCAGGGACATGCAGGTAGACACGTGCTGGATGGTGCATGTGGACCTGCGCAGTACAAAAGCGTTGAGGTGATATTTTTGGCCTTGCCCTTCCTTAGGGATAGGGAATGTCAATGCAATAAAACTCACTTAAATGCCTAACTTGAAACTAAACATCCTTGGAGGACTGAGTTATTTTGTAGGCTTTTTAGACAGCTCCTGAGTGCACCGGAGGCCTCCAAGAGCAGTTTGGAGGAAGAGGTGGATTTTTTTAAGACTATGACCCCAATGAACAGACTGTTTGAAGGAGTAAACTTCCAGATGTAAATACCAGTAAGTCCTCTAAATAAGCAAACCCAGGCAGGAATCAGTCTCCTCACTTCTGCTCATGTGACTGCACATAGGATATTTTCTTTCATCCTCTGGAATTTAATAAAAGAAAACATTTTGAAGAAATTAAGTCAGTTTAAACAGGGAGTCAGAGACAGAGCTCTTCCTGCAGCTCCCCAGTCCACCTCCATCTCTGCCACAGGAAAGCTGAATGAAAATCATAGTGAAACAAAGTGAGAACAAGGCTGGTGTCCTGCTCAAGGTGGCCTCCAGTGCTGCTCCCCATGTTGGGGTGCAGGTGGTACCTCATTTTGAGCACTGTCGTGCACTGTGGTATGGGATAGGGATTGCTCAGACCTGGTGACAAGTGCTCCTTCTGGGTACCTTCCATGGTCCTGTTTTGTTTCAGGAGGAGCATGTGTTCTTGTGTGGCTGAATTCCTTCACCTGCAGCCCCTAAGCTCAAGGAATAAGGGTGGGAAATAGATGCAAAGAATAGAGAGCTTCAGGAGGAGGCTTGATAGGGAACTGTGAATGAACAATTACAAAGCCAAGGTTCTGCTGGAAGAGATTTGGTTTTGGACAAAGGGTTCCAGGAACTGAGAACAAATTCTCCCAAACACTAAGGAGAGCTTGATCCATAGCAAGTGGTTCTGTGTGGACTTGTGGCAGATCAAGGCAGCTGCTTTCAAACTGTCTTAGTTCCTGGCTCCCTAGACAGGAGATGCAGGCTTCTGAATTTCTTAAAATGGTTTGGGTTGGAAGGGACCGTAAAGCTCCTCCAGCTCCAACCCCCTGCCATGGGCAGGGACACCTTCCACTAGAGCAGCTTGCTTCAAGCCCCTGTGTCCAACCTGGCCTTGAACACTTAATAAACTTTATTTTTACATCTCCTGTAGCTCCCTTTGGAAATAAACCAGAAACCTTCCTGGGAGGTCTATGGCACATGAGGTAATGGCACGCAGGGAAGGTGGAATGCTGCTGATAATGTTGCGTTGTGCTGGAAGCACAAAGACCTTCAGACTTCAGTGATGCTCCCAACCTCCCTGCATCTGGAGCATCTGGAGTGGGAAGTCCGTGTGTCATGAAAGAAGATTGAGCCATATTTGGCTGCTCCAGCTCTCTGCTGAACCACGTGAATGAATCTGGTGAAATACGGACAACAGGGGCTTTTGCTTTCTTTGTCCACATGTTTCTACATCTCATCAACCAAACTGTTATGTGCTGCCAGCAGCTTCCTACAAGCGAACAGGGTTTTTCTATCCGATCAGTGGCATCTTTCTGAGTCCCACAGACTGCAGCTGAAGAGCATTTGTTTTCTTAAAATATTTCCAGGTTATGCCCAGCAGTTTAAGCTTACAGCTTGTGCCTATTCCTGTAAGTCGAAGAGTTGTTTATTGCAGCTCAAAGGTGAGGAAAGTGTTACAGCATCAGAGGGGTAGTGCTTTGCACCAGGGCAGTGATGAACTCAGTTGTGTTTGATCTGGCACTCAGTCCCACGTCATCCTGGCTGGTTTTCAGCCTAGCACGTGTTTGGTTTGCCATATTGTGCTGCAGTAAGTGACAGCTCAGAGTGAGATATGGACTGGTTCCCAGTCCTGACCCTGCCTGAGCAGGAGGCTGTGAGGTTCGGCTCATGAATGCTGTAACTTGGCTGGCTACAAGGGGAAAGTAGGGATGTAAAAATATATCTGCGCCTACTCCATTCTTCTCCTCCAGAGCTCAAGAGGGGTAATCATCATTGCAGGTCACTTCTACAACACTGCTGAGAGAACAAGTGTTTGGTAGTTGGGATGTTTCTGAATAATACAGCCCTGAATCTCTTCATTGCGGGTGCTGCTCCTCAGCTTCTCTCTGCTCACGGGTTGCAGCGTTGCCAGCTCATGTAACTGGGTTTGCTCAAACTTCGTGTAGTGTTTCCTGTTGTTTTGTGTTGGACTTTCATGGCTGCCCATGAGTTGCTTGGTTTTCTTTTTAAATATAAGAAGTGCTCTTGGCTGCAGAGTAGAGTTTCAAGGCAGGACTGTACTGGCTCAGAATGTAGAAGAATCATCCTCTTTGGAACTGTTTTGGAAAACTCTTTGGCTCCTTCAGCCTGTCCCCAGCCTTGTGAGTGGGGCTGAGTGCTGAGATGTGAGCATGTGGCAGTCCCTGGGGTGACGGGCATAAACCGGATCCCCTGCATTTCACTTCTAGTTTGATGCCTCAAATGTAAGCTGTGAATTTCTGACTGGGAGTGGCAGGCTGTCCTCCTGTATCCATATAATTTTCATCTGGTATTACAAATCCAGTGTGATAAAAACATGGTTAGGGAGAGAGACAATAAGCAGAGCAGCCATCATTGGTGCCACATAATGCATTGCGTCCTCACAATATAAATTTTTCCATTTCCTTTTCTAATCTCTAGTAATTGAGCTCAATGAGCCTGCTTGGAGCTGATTTCTCGATACATTTTTCTTTACATCTATTTCTGATTTCTGGCCTCACTCCAGCTGCTTGCTTGATGGTGCATTTTATTTTAGCTTCTTAATTTGCTGTTAGAGTTGTCAACAGCATGGAGCCCCCTTGCTGCTCTGCTTTGCTTAACTAGAGTGGATATATTTCTTAGATTGGTTAACAACTTGGTAGCTGCTAATACAATAAACCTTGCAGGTGTTATTAGAAGACACCTATCGTGTTGGTGGGAGGCGAGTTTAAGGAGGCAAAGCAGGCTGTGCTGCTCAACATGCCAGATAGGGAACAAGCCATGGACATGTAGTTGAATTTACTGGACTCGTGTGCCTTTGATTCTAGTGACGTCCTTGTACAACTCAGAGCTGCCCAGCAACAATCCCAGAGTCTCTTTCCCCATCCACATACAGCAATCTGAGTGGAATATTAAGGGCTCGTAAGCTATCTGCTCTAAGATCTGCTCATAGATCTGAGGAGGTCAAAATATCAGTCTTTGCAAGTCCATGCAGTTTTGTTGAGTGCTGCAGAGCAACATTAACCTACAGCTACCTCGGAGCTGGCTCACTGCCTTTGCAGTTATCTTTCACACTGCTTTTTGTTGATGAAACAGAAAGCATTTCCATCTTCTCTTTATCCAAGTAACAGATATGATCAAATCAGGGTTGTGATGAGGCAGAATGAAAATACGAGGCATAAAACAGAAGCACAAATGCTTTCCTTCATCATTTCCTTCTTCCCCTTGGTGGCTCAGGGGTTTATGGCTTTATAGGAGAACTTGCCCCAGCATGTTTTTCTTGCATTACCCATTTACATTTTGCACAGTCTAGTTATGCAGGTAAAAAGTCACTGTTCTGCAGGTGTCCTGATACATTTTCACTTTTCCAGAAGATCATTTTGACACAGCACAGCCTCCTAGGCACTGCCCTGCTATTGCTAGTTGAAATACCCCAGCTGGTTGGTGTTTAATGTAAAAACTTGGTCCTAGAATGTGTCACCCCTTATGGGACTTTATTGTTTAAGCTTCCATGTTGGTTCTTTGGGTGGGTAGTCATGCGAGTAGCTCTTGACACTGGGACCGTGCTATTGCCTGGTGGCTGTATATAAGACATCATGTTCCATTGCTCATTGGAGAATCATCATTGAGAAAATCAAGCACATGTTTGTAGCCTGTTGCTCAAAAGCTGATCTGCTGCTTTAGCTGAATCATCAGCCCTATGCACATAATCACTGTTTCTTGTTTACCTTGCTTCCGAATTAATCAGCGAGTTGTTTTGGAGAGGAGAAAGGGAGAAGCAGTTGTTTAACCTTGCTTGTGGCAAAATCGCTTTGGATTCCTCATTACTGCTGAATTGTTGTTGCATCCTGGGTAAAATAACTTCCCTTATATTTCATACATGGGGCTCATAGTCTGGCATGCAGTTGTGACTATTGCTGCGCTGGAGAATGTCTAATTATGCCTATATCTTGTGTTATGTAGTGGGTAGGAATTGGAAAAAGAAACCTGATCTCATTGTGTTGTGTGATCTACTAAGGCACAGGAATGAATAACAATCTCTGCCATAGTCTAGAAGTTGGGTGGGCAAAGCACCAAGGGAGATGCGGTTACACGGTGAGTAGGGTTCAGTAGGAGAGTGTAAACCTAATGATACAAGTCACTGTTACAAATTGGGCATGCTCAGCCAATGTCATCAATAGCACAGCTCCTTTTGCAGCGAAGAAACCAAGTGCAATTACTTTCTGTTTATTAGCCAAAAGAGGATTTTGTTGCTGTTGTTTTTCTCTTTTCCTTGAACACAGACATCTGCAGAAGATATACATCAACCCACTTGTAGCTTGAATAGAAGAGGATTTTGAGCTTGATGGTGATGGAAAAAACCCAATGATGGTTAATAGTTTCTAGCTTTAATTCTCTGCTGGGTGCTTGTATTGGCAAAGGCTGTCCACCCTTGGAGGCAAGTGGGTGGTGATTTGCATAGAAAGGAGGAAAAAAGATGAAGTTGGGATGCAAAGTAGAAAAAGAAATAGCCATTAATCGGAGAAAAGCCTGGATTCATCCCAGTTAGCTTTAAGTACTTGAATGATGTACCTGCATCAGAAGATTAGGCATCAGAGAGAAAGGTCTCCATAGGGCAGTTCCTCATGGTAGAATTGCCTCAGGGGGCACCTCTGTGAGTCACGGAGTGAGTAATGAGTGTGCATGGGCAGCTGGTGTGCTACTGGGTTACTCTGCCCTGATTCATCTTTGTGCCAACCCTCCATGGCTCGGTTGTGCTTTGCTTTCCCCTAGGCCTTCAATAATAAAACTGGATATGGAGGGAGAGACCTGGGTGAGATGGGAATCACGAAGCTAAATTAATTCATCATTGAAAACTGCCTTGGCTTGTTCAGGTGGGTTTTTGCAGTTTGCAGTGCAGCCAGCAAGTCTCTGACCATATGCAGGGAGTTGAAGACTTGCAGGGTTGGGGCTACACTTATCCAACTTGAATTCCCAACTCTGAGGAGACTGCAGTGTGAAGCTCTGTGGCAGCATGCCACAGAGCACGTGAGAGGAGTGCATGCTTACAATTCACATGCAGAGCACATAAAGCAGATTTTACAGCCTGAGGTAAAACTTTAATAGTTATTTGATGGTAAATTTCCATGTCAGCTGCTCTGGAATTTGGTTTCAGGGCCGAGCCAGGAGAAGCATATTGTAGTGGGGGGATTCCTGGTTATGTGAGAGCCACAAATGTGACCCAGGAAGGCAGAGATCCAAGAGGAGAATGCAAAGCTTGAATGATAACAGTTGCTTTATTCCAAGATGCAAATGAAACACCAAATGTTCAAGTTCAAGCTGGGGTGGCAGCTTTTTTCCCCCTCCCCTTTTGAAGGATCTGGCCACCCCCAGACTGAGTCTGATGTAGTTTCTTTTTTGAACATATTGAAGGCAGAATTCATCATCTTTGGTAACTTTTTCCATATGGCTGTTATTCCTCCTGGAAATAGTTCTGTGTTTGGCTTCCTGTTCCCTGGTCCCCTTTCCCATGTCTCTCATGTCTGATTTCTATTTTCTTTTTATATATATATTTTTCTCCTGCTTGAGAACGATTCTGGGTCCTTTGCAATTCATAACTTGAAACTGAGCCTGTGTTGAATCTGGGAGGAAAGATTAGCAGGGAGCAGGTAGCACTGCGGTTGTAGCATGAGCGTCTCTAGCCCGCTCGTTTGCCCAGATGTATTCAGTCATCCCAGTTTCCATGCGCACACTCATTCACCTCCTTTGTCAAGTCCTCAGCTCCACCTCAGTGTCAAAAAGCAGGATAATTAAACCCCCATAACTTTTCTGCTTCTTTAGGGTCTTTATATTAGCACACCTTTATATATAGTCTTCCAATACCTAAAGGGGGCCTACAACGTATCAGAGGATGGGCTTTTGACAAGGGCATATAGTGATAGGATAAGGGGAAATGGCTTTAAACTGACGGAGGTGAGAGTGAGAGGAGCTCTTAGGCAGAAGCTCTTCCCTATGAGGGTGCTGAGGTGCTGGCACAGGGTGCCCAGAGAAGCTGTGGCTGCCCCATCCCTGGCAGTGTTCAAGGCCAGGTTGGACACAGGGGCTTGGAGCAACCCGTCCCTTCCCATGGCAGGGGTTGGAACTTGGATGAGCTTTAAGGTCCCTTCCAACCCAAAGCAGGCTGGATTCAGTGATGTCACCTGTCAGCTACCAAAAGGGAAGGAGGTTAGTGGGACTCTGACCTTCTCCAAGAGGTAATAAAATCAAATCAGCATCATGTTTTGTGCTCCTTTATTAGAGCAGTGTTTCTGTCTTTGGTTGCTGGGCCTGGGCAGAGTGTTTTGATTCAGAGTCCTGATTCTTTGCAGTGAATCCTGATTGTAACTTCAGCAGCCAAAGGAGGGGAGCATTTGTTGTCAATGGTGCTTTCACAGCCATCTTCTTTCCCTGGTATTCTCACTAACACCTGATGCTGAAGTAGACTTGATCTTAGCTGGAACAACCTTGAGATGTTCTATTGCTGGTGAAAATCCTGTGCGAGTGCCAAGGACTGACTCTCCCAGGGCCAAAAGCTCTGGGCTCTGTTCAGCTTGAAGGATTGCAAAATGACATTTAGCAGCGTAAATTGGTTGCCCGTGAAAGTTAGGAGCTGATGCTAACTCTGTAGAGAAAGGAACAGAGTATAGGCTGCCCTCCCACACTCTGCTCTGCCCGACACCTGTATCTCAAACCACATTCATCTCGAAGGGAAGAGGATGGGAGCTTGCTGAGCAGACTGAGAATATCCATCTGAAAGCTCTGATGCTCATTTGATTTGCGTGTCATGCTCGTCAGCATCCACTTCTCCAGTAGTGCCAGGCTGTGGTAGTACCCTGTTGGTGCCAAACACTGACTTCATTGGGATGTCTGGTATATTGCAGGTCAAGCTCTGAGCGTCCAGATGGCAGAAAATTGCCAATTAGGTGCATAATTGGGTTTTCCGGAAGGGAACAGGACCTGCGGCTGACCTGTGTTCCTAAGAGACACTGCTTAGTAATCTTAGATGTTGGACCTGGAGCTGATGGCCTTTGGGGAGCATAGAGTTCTCCTGGCTCTCCTTGGTCCTGGGTAAGCACGGTAGGTACCCTCTGTGCATATGCAACCCAGAGAAGGCATTAAAGTATGTTTCTTTCTCTACTGGGCAACATTAGATGGGGCATGGAGTCTAAGGAAAGTTCACTTTTGGAGCTGAAGCTTTTCTGAGCTCCTGGCTGGTGGGGCCCTGAGGTTTATTATGGTAGCAGGAACACAGAAGGATGTTGTGCGTGATGGTGAGCTCGTTAGCACCACCAAATGGTAGTGAATAAAGTCCATCAGAGCAGGCTGGGAGTGATATAAGGTAAGTTAAAGCCCCTGGAATGAAGAGGGCAAAATGGCAGACCAGAAGCCAGATCATATGGTAGATCCCAGGAGGGGGACACAGAGAAACAGCCTAATTATTGTCATAGGCTTCACTGGCCAATGTTAACCTTCAAACCCCCAAGGCATGTGCTGCCAGTGGAGACACTGGGACAAAGCTGGTCTGCAGACCACTTGACTGACTTAGGAAAACTGGGTTCAGTGGCTCCTTGAGGGATCCTCTCTCTTAACATCTATGGGGAATCAAATGCATTTAAGGGTTCTGGGGAAGCTGTCATGTCCTCAGTCAAAGCAGCTGATCTCGGAGAGAACAAAAAAGAAGTTGTTTATTTTGCTTTTTTGCTTGCTTTCTTAGCAGTCTGTAACCATAAGATAACCAGACTCTGTCACCTTAGCTTGGCCAGACTGAATAACCCATGTTCATGTGTGGACATTGCTGCCTTGCCTGATGAGATGTGAAACACTTGAGCAAGGCTAGGGAGAAAGGGGTAAGGAGGTGGATGGAGGTAGCCTTCTTGGGCTGTGCCAGCTGACCTGTACCCAGCTTTCCCAGATGGAAGTGGCAGTTGCCTTGTCTTCTACTCAAGGTGTGCTTAGTCCACAGGAGGATAACACTGGTGCAGTGACAATCTGGAGGTTTCTTGTTAGAGCAACTCAGGGCGCTGCTGAGAAGGCAGCTGCATTGCCAGTATCTTCTTGACGATGTACTTGGCATTATCCTTGATATTCAGCATTGTTCCATTAATTTTTCACATTAAAAGCTATCACCCTTGCATAGGAAAGAGTGAGGACAGACGCTGACACTGCTGCTTTGCCATGGCCCACCTTGCCACAGAGGGTCATTTCTCTCTAGACATGGACAGTTTTGTTTCCTGCAAAATAGCTCCTCTTAGGATGCTGTAGCTACATAACAAATACATTCCAGTTTTAACGGAACAATGCTATATGTTTTAAACTTTCTTTACTGGAATATCTGAAGCTATTAACTCAGCCTGGCAAGAATCTCTGGAAGTTGGAAGAGTGCTATCACTGATTCCTGTTTGTACCCATGGGGAAACTGAGGCACACACTAACTAAATGCTTCCAAGAGCTTGTGCGTGGAGCCTCTTGCTCTGAATGACTGAACTCCTCTCAGATTTCCTTCCTTCCTCCTCAAGTCAATAGTGGACTTTGCACTCTGTGGGATGATAAATAATGGCAGGTTGTCACCTGGTGCCATCCCTATGCGAGGATGATGCTATATTCACTGTGTTGTTGTGACAGAACCTGGCACAAACAGAAGCAATGAACTGTCAAATATTAGAAGCTGACCTGTGACTCTTACCATGTGTAAGATGTGCCCATGTGTTTGCAGACTTGAGTCCTCATTTTCTTTTTACCTGGTACATTAGAACTTTCCCTGACTCTACTAGCACTCTTTTTAGGAGCTTTTGTTTTGGGACATGCTCAGCTCTCACCCAGTTCTTGTTAGACAGGCAAAGGTAGTATTTCAGGAGCCTGCGAAGATCCCACGTTCCTCCCTGAAGTGTCAGTCTCAGCCATCTGTACCCCTTCCCACACCCAGAGCTGATGCTTGTGCTTTTGTTTTCTTTGAATCTCCCACCCCATGGCCAGAAGGAAAGCAGCTGGGCTCCCATCCTTTTGTGCATGGACAATTCCAAGGTGTTTCTTGCAATCCATCCCAGTCTCCAGCCTGCCTGTGGGTTTGCTGTGAGGACACCAACATGGGGCTGAGGCAGCCCGGCAAATGCCAGATCACTGCTTCCCTCTGGCGCAGCTTGAAACACCAGCCTGATGCCTCCTTCAACTATTTCTTGGCCTCAGAGAGGGGTCTCCCATGGAGCCCTCGGATGTTTCCCTTTCCCTTTGCCTGTAGTGACCAGCAGAATAGCACATTTCCCCTTTAATTATGCTCACTATGTGTAGGAGGCTTTGGGGCTGCTTGCTCAGCTGGAGGGTCTGGAAGCACAGCCCAAGGCACCAGACAGGGGATGGTTTGACACTGCAGGATGTGATGCTGTGCCAGTGGGACCCAAACCAGCACAGTGTGACACCCTCTGGGGTAATAGCCTAGATGTCACCAGTGGGGACCATTCTGCCCTGGCTGAGATGCTTCTGCTCTCAGCAAACGGGACTGGTTCAGGCAAAGGGCTGTGCTCAAGTGCTCCTGGTGGTTTTGGCCAGCGGATATTGTGGCATTATTCAGCCCCAGCAATCCTGGCAGTCCTTCTGCCTCTTGACGTCCCATGCCACAGGACACAGAGTAGTGATGCTGGAGGAATTTAGCTGGGGACCACGTAGAAAAGGCAAATTTAAGGCGTCTCTGCAGGTCTTATAAGCCATGACTGAGGAGGCTGACTCTTTGCAGATTCATCCAGTAGCTGCTTCATAGAACTACAGATCTTGCTCAATTTGTGCTGAAGACCAAGGTTAACAAGTTCCTGATTGATGCACCCTGATTGTCCCCTCTGGCCCAAAGTTTTTGGTTATTGGTGGACAAACTCTTGTGGCATTTGATTTGGAGTATTAACTGGTTTCTCAAAGGTTAATAATAAGCAAGGCTGAAAAGCAAGTAATGAGGCATGCTGGTGGGGTGATGAGAGGTGTCCAGGAAATACCTGGGTCTTGATGAATTATCCCTAGAAATCTTTATACCACATTTAGCAAGCCCAGTTCTAACCACTGCTCGGTGTGTTCAGTGCCCCTCTCTCTGCAAGAGTTGACTCTGCCTGGTAATTAATCTCATTGAGGTTTAAATGGTTTTCTTTGGTGACTTCATTTCAGGCCCTTGTGCTGTGGGTTGACTGTGGATGAGGAGCAGGCTGGATTACTGAGATTTATCCTTACAAATGCATGTGACCCTGTCCTAAAAGACCAGGATTAAATTCCCATTGATGTCTCTGTTTGTCACCCTTGTTGTTAATAGCTGAGGGAAGACAAATGCAAAAAAGTTCTCTAGGAGGCTAAATTTGCTTTCAGAAGATAAGGAGAAGAAAGATGAGTTTTAGTTTATTTGGCTGTGTCTCGGTGACTACTTGACATCTGCCTCCTGTGGAACTTCATGCCTTGTGACCAAAGTACTTGCTTTGGTCCCAAAAGCACAGGCATCACCTTAAAAGCCAATGTCCTGCTTGCAGCAGCCCCAGATGTCAGGTGACCATGCAGGAGATGTCCCCAACCTGTCCCCAGGCAGCCCTGTGGTGCACAGCCAGTCTGTGATATTTAGCCCAGAAATCAGAATTTGTTGCCATTCCTTTCAATAAAGGAGGTTTCAAATATTCCTATTTCCTGCCTCCTTTTCTTTGCAGTTCCACATGCTTCCAAGCCGAGGATTTAGGAAAAGCTCAGATGCTGGTTTTCTGCACTGTGTTGCTTCTCCAAGCCCAAGTTATGCTAGTGGAGAAGAGGGATATCTTGTGCTTCAGTCTTTCTCACTGTTGTCTTCTCGTTGCAGCATGGTGCCAGCAGTGGGAGACTGGCTCTGCCACTCCTATGCTGGATGGGATGTCCTGCATGGGACATCTCCTCGTGTTCTTGGTAGCCACCTTCACACGTGGAGTTGGGCCAGGGGACCAGCTTGGCTCTGGAGCACTTGCATAAAGTGCAGAGCATCTAAGTGGGCTCTGCTGATCTGCAGCAGGGCTAAAATGCTGCCTCTATAAATAGAGTGAGTAGGCCAGTTTGATTTGAGACAAGAATCTTCCCTCCCCCAAGAGCATCCTCAACTTTCATGTTTGATGGAGCTGGAATTGCTAAGGAGACAAATTCCTTGCTATTAATTGCACCTTGGTCTTCCCTCTCCCTTTGTTTGGGTTTTTAACCTTATTTTTAGTGTTAGTTAGGGTGCTCCTGTCCAAGCCAGCTCTTTTCAGGTGAGGATGCTCTGGTGAGGCATGCCTTGGTGGTAGATATAGGACTCTTCCATGAGTGAATAATAGGAATAGATCAAGGATAGAGGAAAATTTGAGGGTTGGTTCGCTTAAAGAATGCCTTTGCAGAGGTAACTGTGGCCAATTTTCTTCTGTTAAAGGCAGACAACATGAAGGACAAGCAGTTGAAGGGCTCAGACTGCTTTGGAGAACTTCTGGAAGTGTTACCAAAACGCATTTGAGATTTGCAGGCGGCCAGGTGCAAATCCCCCAGGACCAGCATGGTGCTTCATGGAGAAAGCTCTGCTCTGCTTGTCTGCCTGTGATGTCCCTCATTGTGACTATAGAATCATCCTACCAAATCCGCTCTTCCCTTTCTTTGTCAGACCAGCTCCACTGGCCCCCAGTAGACTTGGCCTACTAAATTGAGTCCCATGTTCAAGGTACCCAAACCCCTGACTATGGCACCACCCTTCTAACCATTTATTAACCTGGCCAATCCTCCGCACCTTTTTGAGGTCCTGCCCTGTATCCTGGAGAACTGACAAAAAGACAATCTGAGCTCCAGAGCCCCAACCACCTCTCCCAGAGCTCTGTAGTCCTTCTTTACGATGTCTTTGTGTATGAGGATTGGTGCCTCTAGCCTCATCGAGCAGGACTGAGTGACACTGGCTTGGCCTTTGTCCTCGTCTCTGCTTGGCACTGGCCATCCTCCTTGTCACCAGTCCTGCTCTGAGCCACCCTGCCAGGCTGTGATCTCCTTGGGTTAGTTTTCATCTGAGGGTCAGGCCAGAAGCAATAACTTCCCTGCATCGCCCACTGCTGGAACCAAAACTGAGCCGAACCTTAAAAATGTTCCCATAAATTCTTTTGATTTCAAGTTCAGGCCTTTTTTTATTTTTTAATTTATTTTATTTTTATTGTTCTCTTAATCCAGCCGTGAGAACTTGGCGGAAATTGGGAGCTATGCCCCTCCCCTACCAGCTTGAAAATGTTTCTGTATCAAGGGCTCCAAGCTGCTGGTTAAATACTGATTCATTTTCATTCATTCCTGCAGCAAGGGATAAAGGAATTGTGCTGAGGAGCTAATTATTTTTGGATGTTTCAGACCATTTCTGCAGCCAGGTGTTCTGGTTCTTATGTCTTTCTTGGCCCCAACTCTGCCTCCTGCCAGCTTCTCCCATTGGTGCTCTGTTCTCATGGATAAGGGTAAATGGTTTGGATTAGCAAAGCAGTGCTGGCATGGTTTCCTTGATAATGTGTGGCTCAGGTGATGCTTGCTCAGTCCTTGCGTTCTCCACCAGAGCATCACGTCTGCCCTGGCCCTTTCTGTGAATCATGACTCTCTCACTGTGACCTCAGATTTCCTTTTTCTTTAGCAAACGATTCTTTTTTAGGAATTTCTCCGTGGAATTTCAGGAGGAGGAGGAGGAGACCTTTGTAGAGGAAGCGCTGTCTGTGCGCAGCTCAGCACATCCGGCACATCAGGTCCTGCTGGGCTTCGTGCTTGAGCAGAACTGAGAAATGACTCAGAATAAAGAATAAACCTTCTGTTTTCCCCAGGTGCGGAATAACAAGGGGCTGATGTAAAAAATCATGTGTGTGTGAGAGAGATCTATCTATAGCCAGGTTGGATGAGGCTTGGAACAACCTGGTCTAGTGGAAGGTGTCCCTGCTCATGCCGGGGGTTAGAACTAAATGAATTTAAAGGCCCTTTCCAATGAAAACCATTCTGTGACCCTGTAATCTATATACACACATAAATAAAATATGAGAAACTGTAAATAAGCCTCTCAGAAACTATTCTGGGGCCTTGTTCTTCTCTTTTCTCTTTGTCATTGGCCTTCGGACTTGCCAAGGCTAGTTTGAAGGCAGAGGTTTGCCTCTCAGATGGCTGTGAGAGGACAGGAGTGTACATATCCCTCGTCACATAACTGCAGGAGGATGCTCTCTTCAGAGTTATCTGCTAGACAAAAGGGAGGCAGGCCTAGGCAGAGATGGTGGCAACCACAGCTCTTTCCTTCATATGCAGACATTGGATGCTTCATAATTTTTCCATTCCTGTTTTGAAAGTGGACTTTGAGGAAGGCTCACATCTAAACCAGAAAATCTTGTTTGGTCTGTGTTAGGGTATGAAACATTGCTAGGTGTGAGTATGTTGTTGAACACTGGAACATGGTGATGTGAATGAGCAGCGCCGGTAGGGTAGGGCAGGCTGTATGCATCCAGCCGAGTCCTCTTCCTGGTGCCTTGAACTCTCCCAGTAGCACTATGAGTGAAGGTGGAGCTTGAAAAGCCAGCAGGCTGCTTCCAGAGAGGCTGGGGATGTGCAGGCAGCCTTATGGGCATGCTGAGGGGTGGTGGGGTGGGTGTGATATCTGTGATCCCTGGTCCCTTGCCTCCAGGCAGGGTAGCCATCACCCAGGGGACCTGAGTACAGCCTCCTTCATTTGGGCCAATTGTGAGTGAAGCTCCAGCCAAGAAAATCTTTATCTCCTATTCCCCCCCCCCCCCCTTCTAAATGTTATGACACATGTTTTTGTATTTAACTTGCCATGCTTCTTTCTTGCTTTCATCCTCATTTCCTACCTGTCTGGTAACAAGGCCTGGTTGTCCTTTAGGAGTTATTGCTTTTAGTTTGCGGCATAGTGCTTGGTGCCTTCCAGACGAAGTATCTTAGGGGATTAGAGGCTATATGTATTTATTTCATGCTGCTTCTCTCTGGCTTACTGACTTTAACACCTTTGAATCCCACCGAAACATGCTTCTTGTCCTGAGATTTGGAATTGATTGTGTTTCCTCCCCTTTTGGTGGCTTTCCTCACTGGCTCATAAATCTCACCAATAAATCTATGGGCAGCAGCTTTAACACTGTCAGCTAAAAACAGGCTTAAAAAGGTCTGTGTGTAAGGAGCTTGATTGTCCTTAGCTTTGATTCTGATATCTCGATCCTAAAATACTGTCTTTTTGGTGGGAGAAAAAGCCAGAAGTGCCGAGATTGGTTTTCTGCTGGTTTTGCTCTGTCATCCCAAGGTGGATCTGCAGCAGTTACCAGAAAAATCCTCCAGAGATTGAGATGAATCATTTCCCAGTTGAGGCAGGCGCTGGTAGAAGCCTGGGTAGCCAGGGGAAGCCGTGCAGTAGGGCTCTTTAATCTCCTCAGTAGTAAGAACCTGTGGCTTCCTTTTGTGCCACTCCACATTGAAGATGCAGTTGCAACCCACTCAGGAGATAAATCTCCAGATAAACATCTATTTGTCTTTAAGCTACACTAGCTGCCTTCATTCATTTCCCCTAAAAAACAGATCGGAATTTATGAGGCTGGTCCAGGTGCCAGATTGCAAACTGCTTGGGGACAGTGTCATTTGGGTTGAGTCTGCAAGAAATCATAGACTCATAGAGTGGGTTGTGTTAGAAGGGACCTTAAAGCTCCTCCAGCTCCAACCCCTGCCACGGGCAGGGACACCTTCCACTAGAGCAGCTTGCTCCAAGCCCCTGTGTCCAACCTGGCCTTGAACACTGCCAGGGATGGGGCAGCCACAGCTTCTCTGGGCACCCTGTGCCAGTGCCTCAGCACCCTCACAGGGAAGAGCTTCTGCCTAAGAGCTCATCTCAGTCTCCCCTCTGGCAGGTTAAAGTCATTCCCCCTTGATCACAGGAATTTAGGGTACTCTGATACAATCAACTATCTTTGTGAAGGCTGCAGGGGACCTTGGTGGGTTATTGTTTCTCCTGCTATTAGCCAGGCTGGACCTCACTGCTCTTCTGGGCTGCAGTGATGTCTTCCCCTATGGACAGGACAAAGCTGAGCTGGGTGGGTCTGTGCTTTGGAGCCAGGGCTAAGGCAGGCTGGGAGCACTGCTCATCACAGGGGTAGCCACTGTTTGGTCCCCTCCTCTGTTGTCTCTCTGAATCAGAACAGGCTGGCTATAGCAAGTCACTGAGATGAGTTTGAGATTAAGGACCTGAAGTTCTTCTAGGAGAAGAACTAGAGTTCATGCTAACCCTGAGAGATGCCCTGGGCATTTGCTGGAGGACAATGCCCCCCAACATTTGCAGATGGCAATATTACTGCTAAAGTAAGAGAAGAATTGAGCAGCGCCTAGGAGGAAGCAGAGAAATAGAGGAACCCTGAGTGGGACAGTTATTTGCAGCTCAGGCACTTCCTTAATGTGGTCTCTTTCCCTGCTTTTCAGCAGAACACCTGACCCCTTTGCAGCACGGCGATGTCCTCCTCTCCTTCTTATTTTGTCCCAGGGGTCTCTGCTTTTCCTCATTTCGTCACCTCCATCCCAAATAAAGCCTCCAAAGGTACTTGCTGCTGGGTCCTGCTCCTGGTTCAGCTGATCTTGCTGATGTAGGAGGAAATATCTTTTGGTGGCCCTAGGACATCATTTCTGCTGTCCTGCGCAGGGTGGAAAAAGTAACAGGAATCGGGGACTGTAACAAGCAGTTGGGAACAGTAGAGGGAGCTTGGAGATGGGTGCAGGATCCCGGCTGGGGGATTTTGATCTTCGGTTTGACGGCTCCACCTGGAGCTGGGGAGCTCTCCCGTGCCAGCACAGCTTCACTCGTGTCCCCATGGAGGGAAGGGACACGGGAGCAGAGGAGACCCTTATTGCTCTTAGGGTGTGTGAGACCTCACAGTCTCCAGTGGTTATACACTGCATTAGTCTTTATCTCCTTACAATTTTAGGAGGCCCTTGCACTTGAAGAACTCCCCAGTACCTCCCTGTAAAGCCCTTGAGCTCAACTCTGAGCTTGTCCTTAAGCACTTTGCAGAGCAGGGCTCCTATTCCACATCCTTCCCAAGGAGGAGAGGGAGCCAGGAGGGACACAGGGAGATGTAATATGGGCTGGGAGTGAATGAGGCACTGATCCAGTGGCAGAAATATAGGGAAAGGAGCCAAGTGTCCCTGGGATACCTCTCCAGGTGTCTGGTGGCTTTGTTACATGACCCTGGGCAAGGCAGTTAATGTCTCTCCAGGTTGTCTGCTGCAAAGTGCTGTGGGAGCTGCTGGTGAAACCACAACCATGCACTTGGATCAACAGCTGGGGGGGACATGGGTATGATCCAGAAGCTCCAGCAGCATCTGCTGCTTTCCATCCACCCAGATTAGCTTTATCCTGCTCTATTTTTAATGATGGAAGTTTGTTGGTTGTTAGTGAGATTAAACCCTACACCCAGATGTTTTGTGTGTCAGAGAAGGGAAATGATGTACCAGAGGAATGGCTTGATGCCGCACTGAGGGTGATGAAAAGATGTCTTTTTGAAGAGCTACCTTATCTTGTTCACTGCTTGTATGTTTTGGGAGTTCATTTGTTGTTTTTCTCTTTGTTAGTCACTCCTGATAGTTCTCATTCTAATGATTCAAGGGGCGTTTTTTTTTGGTTGGGTGCTTTTTCACTTTAGGGTAAAGGCTAAAAAATACCCCAAATCCTAATCAACCTGTAAAGCTGCTGGGATAAGAGAGGGCCAAAAGGCGGAGCAGCTTGTGTGTGTTATCTGTGCTGAGCAATCTGAATGGCAAAGCTCAAAAGCTGGCTGGGTTTATTATATGGATAACATAAGTGCTGTCTGCCCCCCTGGAGCCATGCTAAGTCAGGTTTTACTCAGGCCAGTGCATGTATTGCTGTGGAATTCACACTCAGCACTGGTGAACAAAGCAGGGAGTGCTCTGTGGGTTTAGTGTGGTGCTTCTGACATTGCCCGGATTATAAACTGCTTATGATGCTTGGTGGTGGTGAGCCTCTGAGGAGTAGGGTGAGAGCCACCCCCAGGGCATGGCTCCCTGGCATTTACTCACTGCAAAGCCTGGGTCTACAGCATAAGCTTATTGAGGTGTTGGTGGATACATTTATTCTGCAACATAGGGTGAGCTGCTGAGGCTGCATGTGTTGCTTTGTGCAAAGTGTTGCAGACATCCCTTTGTTTTGACATGAGAAATCACTGCCCTCAACTGTGGCAGTGATTCCCCTTTTGGAGGTAAAGTTGGGGAAAACTGTAGAGAAATGCACCATGTCTTTAAGGGGGAGCGGAGGGAGGTAAAATAAGGTCACCCAAACCCATATCTAAAGCTTGCTCCTGGCTCACTGCAGGCAAAGCAGAGCAGGTTGGTTAATTAGTTCTGTCTCAATGGCAGTTTGAGCTGAGCTACATGAAGAGCCACATCCCTGAGGTGGGATGATTGTCTCCAACTGGGACAGGAATTTTCTACTTTGTCCCAACAAGATCCACAAGAACATGAGATGAGGTGGTGGCTTTATGGCATCTTGCTGGGATATGGGTGCTTCCTGACTCCTCTGCTCTGGATGCTTCTGCATCCATGATCATAGAATCCCAGCCTGGTTTGTGTTGAAGGGACCTTAAAGCTCACCCAGTTCCAACCCCTGCCATGGGCAGGGACACCTTCCACTAGAGCAGCTTGCTCCAAGCCCCTGTGTCCAACCTGGCCTTGAGCACTGCCAGCGATGGGGCAGCCACAGCTTCTCTGGGCACCCTGTTCCCATGCCTCACCACCCTCACATCCTTCTTGTTGGTCACTCCATGGCCACTTTTAAGATACAGTGCTAAGAAAAGTTCATTGTAGACTTCACCACTCCTTGCCATCTTCAGAACCCAGACAGCAGAAGGGATGCAATGCGAGCAGTGGGATTTGGACACGGTGGTGCATTCTCTGCATTCAGCTTTTGAACTGCAAGTGGTTAATGAGCAGGGTTATTTGAAAGGCAGCTTGGTTTCCCCCTCTGCCTTAATACTGTATGAAGAGCAGGTGTATAACGAGATTGGGCTGGTGTTTTCTAAGAGCAGCTGAGGCTGATTTTCTGTGCTGAAGGCACCAGAATTCAGAATATAATGCTTTTAATGTCTGAGAACTGGAAATGAAATGAATGCTCTCAGAGTACCAGAGGGAGCAAGCAAAAGGCGATGATGAATGTAATAAACTGTGTGATGACAGGAGAGAGGAGAGAAAAAATGAAAACCAGGGAAAAGAACAGAGAGGACAGAGCAGGTGTGAGAAATGACATCCATGGGCTGGATCCAGGAGAGATTTGGTTCCTGGCTTGCTTTAACATCAATAGGAGTTAGATGCATAAATACTGCTGTGACTCTGTGACTCACGAATTTTGCTTCATTTTTGTTACTATTAGCACAGCATTTTTTTACTCTACTTTTGGCAACATACAGAAGACAGAGACCCCAGTGCTCCCATGGCATGTTCCTGCTCAGAAAAGCCAAGGAAACTCCTGCCACCCATCATGTGGAGAGGTCACCCTCTGCGTCATCAACTGCGTCTGCTGGAGATGTAGGGGTTTTGCCAGGGGATCTCCTGTCTTCTGGAACAGGATCTTACCATGATTTTTTCCCAATAACTTAAACGGGGGAAGTTCAGTTTAGGTGTAAGGAAGAAGTTCTTTACTGTGGGGGTGGTGAGGCACTGGAATGGGTTGCCCAGGGAAGGTGTGAATGCTCCATCCCTGGCGATGTTCAAGGCCAGATTGGACAGAGCCTTGGGTGAGATGGTTTAGTGGGAGGTGTCCCCGCCCGTGGCAGGGGGCTGGAAGTGGATGATCTTAAGGTCCTTTCCAACCCCAACTATTCTATGATTCTATAACCCACACAACATAGAAAAAATCCCAAAACTACCCTATGAGAAAAATGTTTGCATAGAAGCATCCCTAAGCTAGCCCCAGCCTCACCACTCTCATTGATATGATTACAGTTGATATCAATCTAAGTATTCAAACAAGTATTATGAATATTCTGTAGAATTAGTTCATCCTATTAACCCTCTTGGCAAGAAGTGCTCACACCATTTCAAAGTCAGGGCAGAACCTGGAGTTTCCACTGCAAAAGTATTTTGCAATGGCAAAATTCGTGTTTGGAAAGCTGAAATATGCTCTTCCAGTGCAAGGAAAATTGGTGGTTTGGGGGGAAAGAACTAGTTTTCTTCTGTTTTTAGAAATAATTTTTGGTGTGAGTCTTCAAATGAAAGAAAATGTGGTTTCAAATCAGAACATTCAATAAGACAGATTGTGACTGTTTTCCTAAATGAAGTTTTTATGAGTTTGACCCATTCTAGCAGAAAATTTTGATATAATCAAATTGTCATTTTCTGTCAGAAAATTGTTCTTCCAGAAAACCTGCAGCCAGTTCTAATCAGTATTTTCCTTTCTTGTGCCCCGGGCATCCTTGGGAATGAATGTCGCGGTGTAGTTCATTGTAATGTTTTTCCTACTCTCTGTGACATAATTTAGCTAAATTGCACCTGGAGACAGAGGAAGTTTTATAACCCCCTTCCTGCTCCTGAGCTGCCTCCTCCGCAGCCTGCGAGCTCAGCACAATTTGCCTCTGTTACATGAAGCCACTGGAGGAGAGATCTGCTGCTCCGATAATGGTCTGGTCTCTGCTGCTGCTCCCTGCCCTAGACTCAGATCTTTCAATGCATCCCTCCTGGTGTCCCATCCAAAGCCCCCACAGGGCTTTGAGTAAAGGTGTTACCTGTGGGTGGCAGGTTTGCAGGCCCATTGTGGTACTGCTCTTGATGCTTATGGGTCCATGATCTTAAAATCCCAGACTGGTTTGTGTTGAAAGGGACTTTAAAGCTCATCCAGTTCCAACCCCTGCCACGGGCAGGGACACCTTCCACTAGAGCAGCTTGCTCTAAGCCCCGTTATGGTGTTGGACCATTGTGGTGTTGGCAATGTGGGGCAATGGGAGGAAAGGGGAACTAAAGGTTTGTTGCTGGCCCTCAGAGATCACACCAGCATCTCTCTGCATTGAAGAGCTTTAGCTTTACTAAAGAGCCAAGGATTCTCCATGCTCCTTGCAGGGGGTTGAACTAGATGACCTTTGCAGGTCCCTTCTAAACCAAACTATTCTATGATTCTATTCTGTGATTCAAGTGGGAGCCAGCCGCGGGTCTTTGCATGTGGAAGTAGTTGCAGGAGTCAGTAGGAATGTTTGTGCTTGCTCAATTCCCTTCCTGTCTTTGATCCTTAGTTCCAGAGAGGGTTTTCACTCTGGCCTGGCAGCATGAACACCCTGGCCCAGTTACAGGCATCTGGAATCCAGCTTTGCCTCTGTCCTGTGCTGCTGGAAACCAAGCTGGGAAACCCCAGCACAGCAAGAGGGGTTACTGGGGCTGCCTGCCTCCATCCTTGCCTGGCTGATGGGCTGGGAGAGAGGCTGGCTCCAGCCCCAAGGCAGGGTCAGGCAGGCTCTGCATCTCCACTGAATCACATTTTAAAGCCGTTTCAGTTCTCAGCTCCTTCTGTAGGGAACAAACTTGCCTCTGCATGTCAGGAGGGTGGGCGATACAGGAGATCTCAAAGGGTCAATGTGAAGTAAGCCCAAAATGATCTCTGGCTCTGCTGAAGGGATATCTCCTTGGGGTAGTGATGGGGTGCAGCGTGAGCTGGGAAGGGGAGGAGGTTTGAGTAATTCTTATTTGATGCCTGCTGTATTGTCTGAAACGCAAAACCCAAGCCTGAATGAAAAGCACAAATTTCTAGGGCTGGAGCTGAGCAGTTGGGGCTGTTTAAGCAGCGTGTGGGGAGGCAGATGTTTTGGAAGGTGTAATCTCCTGTTATACCAAATGATACAGCTGCAAAAAAACACATTGGTTTTCTTCTTTCTTCATTTCTTTATTTTTTAAGCAATCATCTTACTGGCGAATAAATTCCTGAAAGCTGCTTGGTTTTCCCAGAGGACCTAATTGGAAACATTCCCTCTCTCAGCAGCCTGGCTGCCCCTACCTGTGGTCTGTCAGGAATTCAAGCGTTCTTCTGTAACATGAAAAATACTTGTGTTTGCCATTTTAATGACTGCTTTAACAGATTTCTGACCCTTGGTTTAGGCACCGAGGGGAGTATAAAACACACACTAGGGTGTTACACAGGTACTGGAGGGAATCCAACTGTCCAGGGACAGCATTTGTCTTTACGAAGAGCAGCAAAGCCAGCTCAGCCCTGAGCAGTGCTCACTGCCGGTTGTGTAACAGCATAGGCACAGCTTCCAACAGGCATGAAATCCCTGGGCGGTGGCTCTCTGGGGATACATGAGTCCGAAAGTAGCACTCCCAATCTGTACATGCTCACCCATCATCAGCTAAGGTGGGAAGATGCACCAGTGCTAATGCTCATCTCATTTCCCTTCGAAAAGAGTGATCCCAGTGTAGCTGTTAAGGCACCAATATGCAGCTGGGTAGCTTTTGAAGGGATACACTTGCGTGCTGCAGTGTGCTTCTGCAGGATGCACCAACTATCTCGAGCGTTGTTGCTGATAGGAGGAATGATGGAGCAGAATGACCTTTCCCCATTCTGGGATCAGCTTGGAGATAAGGAGTAGTTTCTGGTTTGGGCAAGCAGAACAGACAGCTGAAGGTTTTGTGTCTTGGAGGAACAAAATAAGAGCATCTTGTTCTGTTTAAAGACTCTTCTTGACCTGATCTGGTTTGGTGTTTGATCAAATGGTATGTCTGGTAAACAGGAATATAGGTGTCCTGCTGTAGGGCTGAAGCTGTAACTGCTTACTTTGATAGCCTCCTTGATGTTTTGAGGGTGTTTACATCAAGTGAAACAGCCCAAGTGAAGTCATGACTTGCCCAGGAGCTCCTTGCAGCATTATGCTCAAGAAATTTTGGAGTCAAGAGAGCAAACTTCCGAGCTAACCTCTGCTTGATTTGAGGGCAGGAACCAAGAGCAGTGTTGCATTTTTCAAGAGTACTCTAATCATCAGGCTGCCGGGCATTTTGAATCCCTTTTGGTGGAGCAGCTCTTCTACTCTACAGAAACAATATAAGTAGCTGTTGAAGCAAGAGCATGGAGGATCCCTCAGTGGGTGCTTCAAGCACCCATGCTGGGGTTGGCCAACTGCCTTCCGCTTCCTGCCTAGGTTCATCTTCACGGAGTGAAGCAGCTTCAAGAGGAGGCATTGAGAACCTCTCAGCCCTGCTCTCATGTCCTAGGAACAAGGACCCTGTTTTGGCAGACATAAGCTTGCTGGGACACACACACATTTGGCCTCCTGTGACCTGGACAAATATGCCAACATTGAGATCTTGTGGGGAGAGGGGTGGCATTTGTGCTTTGTCCTTCTCTGATGTGGTTCTGAATTTGGCCTCTCTCTTCCCAATCCCATCCTTTTTTCCAGCACCAAAATATGTGGGAGTCAGCAAACACAACTGAACCTAACTGGAAGGCTATTAGGGGCTCATTCCTCTAGGTCAAGGTACTCCAAAACCAATTACCCACATTTGCTGAAGGCTTGTTCTACACGTGTTTTCTCTATTAAGACATAAGCTCCTGATGAATTGCAGCCACAAAACAGGTGAGAGGAATCAGGTCCATGAAGAGCAAGTGAAACTGAATGGAGGAGGTATGGTTAGTAACTCCTAAGCCACCATTTCTTCTTTTTGGAGCTGTGGCTGTCCCCAGGAGGAGCAGAACCGCTAGGATGGACTTACAGCCTGTGTAGTGAAAGGCCTGGGTTGTGGGAGAGATGGAGCAACTTTGCAGACTGGTCCCATCATTTAGGCCATGGGGAAACTTAGGTAAGACTGTCTTCTAATGTGGGTTGCAGTGAGGGCATCTTTCTCAGTTATCTGTCACCTTGGAGCCTTGGCCACCATGGTACAGGTCACCCAGCTGTGAAGGTCTGTGGGCCGGCACAGGGGTGGACTGAGCAGTCCAGAAGCTTCAAGGCATCCCTCTGGGCCTGAATTCTGGAGTTTTATCATCTTATTGTCCACTTCTGTTGAACAACCTGGGGAAATCAAGCTCCAGCATACTTGGTGACCCCTTGGTACTCTTCTCATTGTACTTTTCTCCCAAGATGTGAAAATAAGATGTGTTGATCCATTTTAGTGTTTTGATATATATATTAAAGCTCATTTATGCTGACATATGGAGAATTACTGAAGTTAAAACACCATTTTGAACCACCTAATTTAGCAAACACCAAAAGGAAATGTTTGATTACTCCTTCAGCTCTTCATTTTTCCTGGCTGAGGCTATTTACTGTGTTCAGCCCAAATTAGCCAGTGCTTTTGGTTTCACTCCACACACATTTTCCTTTAATAAAGTATTTTACAGAAGAGTTTGCTCAGCTCTCTTCCATTCCCAGTGTTTATAATGAGAAAGAATCTTCTCATTCTCATCCTACGAGGGTGTTGAATGGGAAACTCATGTTATTTAGGATGCACACCAGTGCTTTTGTAAGGGAAACTCTGTGCAGCTTGAAAATGCTGTAATACATTGTGTACAGACTTTATTTTCCTCAAGTGATAGCTGTATTTGCACACAAGATAGGCATTTCACACATGTGTGTGCCCCAAATAGTTGTTTGCTTGAGGGAGACCTTTCTGGGGGTCTGCATATCAGTAGCCAACTCTTAATATTCCCTTGTGCAGCTGCAGAAGATGAGTTTCTCCTGTTGCTAATATTGAGGCTAAACCTTACGATGTTACCTTATGTGTGTTTAAATTTTTATTAGGGTAATTACTGTAGAATAATTGAGAGTCTTGTTCTGGTTTGACCTGTATCAATTAATTAGTTTCTTCCCCTCAGTGTAAGAGGATGGTGCTCTTCACCATCTGAGGTAGAGCGTTTAAAAGTGCATTTTCCAATCTTTCTGCTGTGCTGCTGTGATTTAGTGGGAGAGAGGGGCCCTCTCTCTTTATGGATGGCTTTAATTGAAATCTACTCACCACACAAATGCTTGAAATCTCCAAAGACACTAGCAGTTAGTAGCCTTTGTGCTGACTTCATACACGCATATGTATATAAACACACAGACATATATATAAACACATTCCTTGCACCAATATATATATGCAATACATACATACTGGTGCAAGGTAGAGACTGTGTGCTAAGCTGTTACCTGTCTCTGAGGCAGCCAGGGCTGGGCAGAGGTTTTGGATGTGGCAGGGACATCTCTGTCGCCTCATATTCTATGATTTCCCAGGTCCTTTTCTCAGTCTGTGGGGTTCCTTTTGGGTCAGATGTTGCATGTGAATGCAGCTGCTTCTCAAACACATTGGCTTGTTTAGGGGTAATGACTTACAGAGTGATTTCATTAAGGATGTGCTGGCTTGCAAGCCCAGGAGCTGGAGTTGTATTAGCCCTGCTGTATATGTGTGTGCTGTGTAGGTATATCTGCCTTCTGTTCTCCTTTATGCCTTTTAAAGATGCAAAAATAGCTTTAAACTGAAAAAGGGTAGATTTAGATTGGATATTAGGAAGAAATTCTTTGCTATGAGGGGGATGAGGCACTGGCATAGAGAAGCTGTGGCTGCCCCACCCTGGCAGTGCTCAAGGCCAGGTTGTTCAGGGCTTGGAGCAAGCTGCTCGAGTGGAAGGTGTCCCTGCCCATGGCAGGGGTTAGAGCTAGATGAAGTTTAAAGTCCCTTCAACCCAGACCAGGCTGGGATTCTATGACTGTGCTATGTTGGAGAAGTAAAAGGCTCCGGTTAAGCCGAAAGAGAGATCCCTTGTGCTGACTGCAGTGCTTGTGCTCCCTGTGCAGGCAGCCTGATGGGAGCATGAAGCCAGGTTCAATGCTTCAGCCTGCTTGTCCTCTGAGGCTCCCCGGGAGCAGCACAACCTTGCAGACGTGGCTGGTCCTCAGTGACTTCTTGCTGGCATGGAGAGAAGGACAGGGTAAAGCTCTAATTATAAAGCTGCTCCTGCCAGATATTTCATGTTTCTAGTTGCTGACACAGGCTGGCCTGGGATGTTTTTCTCTCTCCTTTCCTGCTTAAATAAATAAGTAAAAGCAGGTTAACGGATGCTCATGTTTCAGAGCAAGTTGTGTGACAGATGGTGGGTGGAGATTTCCACAAGAGCTTTTGGCCTGACCTTTCCATAGCTGCCCTGAAAACCACGTTGTGAGTGGGGCAGGGATTTATTGACTGGCAAAGTTGGTACAAGGCAGCTTGAAATTTGAAGGCACAATTTGACTTCATCTTCCCAGCCCAGGGAAGACATGAGAGCCTACAGATGAGTCCAATTATCTGGGCTGCAGACAAAGGCAGGCTGAGCTGTGGAGGAGGATTTGCTGACCTGGCACCCCACTGAGAGGCTGGATATTGTGAAGGAAGACGATCCGTCATTGAGATGGGGAGCATGGAAAAGTGCTGCAGTGGCTTGTGCAGGCTGGAGGGGAGCATCTTGCAGGGATAGCGATGGGAGAGGAAAGTGCGTCCCAGAGGAGATGGCCCAGCATGTGGTTGCCGCCTGTTTGTGGTGTGGTTGTGGTGGAGGTGCTGAAACCAGCTGTGCTGCAGGGGAGGCACTGGCTCCCTTGTGGCTTTTGCCTGGGTATTGAGCTGGAGGATAAGGATTCTCATAGAAGTAATTTAATACATGCATTTTTAATTTGATGAAGACTCATCAGCTCCATAGCCCTGGGCCTTTCAAGTGTCTACTGCTGTGTCAGTGCGGAGCTTGATGAGACAGAGCTGGAGCTGGCAGGGTCATACTGCCCTACGTGTGGCTCCCAGTGAGCTTGGGGGGCTCTACGTTGCCCAGATGAGAATCAGCTAAATTCTGTTCTTCTGCCATTCCTGTGCTGCTGGTGCCCCCTTGGAAATGATGAGTGGGACAAAGCTCCCGGATAAATGAAGGATTAGAGGTATTTCTGTAAACACATGGGATTCTCTAAACAGCCACATTTGCAAGCAGAGTTGAGCAGCAAGAGCAGGTGGATTGAACGCTGTCAGATTGCACAACTGATTTTAGCTGCCTTTTCTTCTTCCCCTCTGCTTCATCTGGGCTCATGCAGCTGTGCCCAGCAACTACCTGGGGAGAGCTGTTCGCAGGCTGAAAGTTTTAACCTCATAAAGCACAACCTCCAGGCACATCCCCTCTCCCAGATGCCCCATCTCTATGTGCAGCCGGTGGCAGGCTCCTTCCCAGGCAGTTTCTGGAACGAGCTGGCTGGGTTTTGAGAAGCGCATCCTGCAAAGCTGTTGAGGCTGTTGCTGGAGCTGTGTGCTGTCGGGAGATGCTGCTGGAAGGCCAGGTGTGGGATGCAGCAGGCACTTACTTCCCGCTGCGTCCTCCTGCAATGCAATCCTCCGTCCCTCTGCCCTGCTCTTGTGATGCTGCTCAGAACCTGAAGCTTTCACACACAGAGCAGAAACTCCACCAAACATCCCCTTGTTGCATCAGGCATCCTCAGGAAGGTCGTCAGTGCACAGGAGGCTGTTACAAGCTGTTTGGGATGGCTGCTGTGTCCTTGAAGGCGTTGGAAGGGGTGGTGCCAAGATCTGATGCTGCGTGAGGACTCTGCACATCACTGTGAAGATGTAGGAACACAGCAGTCTGAGGGGCTACAATGTATAATAGCACAACAGGACAGTTAAACCCCATGTTGCTGGGTAGGTCATGAGTGACGCTATTGAGTGGGAAGAGGCAGGGAAAACTCTACTGCTGGTGCCCAGGAAAGCAGTGGTGGAAGGGTAGGCCAATACCTGTATACTGGTTCTTCTGTGGTGCCTTGAGATGTCTGGGTGCTGGATGGTTTCTGAGGGCTGAGTCCAAAACCTAGGATAGTTTCCTAGATTTATCCTAGGAACTAGGATAGTTTTATCTTAAAATGGAAAGTAAGCCCTGGAAGAAGGGAAGAATTGCCCACAGACACCAATTTTTCTGTCCTATCAAAATTAGTGATAATTTTGACTTTGAGGAAACTCAGCTGAAATGTGTTTTCGGTTTTGGCTTTTTTGGATACTTTTCCAAGTCATTAGAGCATCACTTATCATTAAGGGAGAAAAACATCCTCTTCTGCAATGGCATGAAACAAACAGCACAAGCTGTTGGGATGCTGGTGGGAACACATCCTTCTGGGAGCTTTTGTAAAGTGCTGTCCTACCTCTCAATTTGGAAAGAGGGAAGGAACTCTGGTGGCAGTAATAGAGAGGACATCATATGGTCAGTTATGCATGGGTAAAGACAGTAATTTTTCAAAATGTTCCCCTAAAGATTGTAATTAGTAAAATTAAGTGTCTCAAATGGTAATTTCATTCTACTCAGTAATAGTGCAGAGCACAAAACCCCCTCTATGAAACAATGCACCCAACATATTTAAGCCAACATCTTCGTGTTGGGATCTGTACGATGTGTGCTTGGTTAAAATTATATTTAGCTCATACAATTATGGACAATTTATTGTCTGGGGGAGAAGAGCCCTCAAGTTGCTTCCGTGCTTGGGAACACAAGTGAGGATGGCTCATAGACTGAAAGCAGCTTTGGTACCAATTCACAAGGAGACCATTTGGGTGGAGTTGAATGGGGCTGAGAATGGGGACACCAAAGTCCCTTTCCTGCTCTGTGCCTGTTTCCCTTTCCATTTGTAACCTGCCATCTACAGCCAGTAACACAGTGAACTGCTTTGGTGATGATGGGATGGCGCTCTCCTTACTCTCCAGTGTCAGTTACTGGGCTCAACAAGTGCTGTCTTTATTTTAACATCTCCTTAGCCCTCCTGATGGTTTGGAAACAGTCTGAGAGAGTAGGATCCCTGAGGCAGGTGCCTTGAAGCAAATGTGTATTTGAGAACATGCTGCTGTGATTTGGGGTGCTGATGTCTGTAGCTGAAAGCCTGAAGGTACTCTAGGACCAGCTCTGTGGTGAGGCGTGAGTATCATCAACAGCCAGGAGCTCTCATCTGCTCCTGCTCGGAGCTTCCTGCTCCTTTCTTCTTCCCTTGAAGAAGAAGCAGGAGGCTCCCCTGCTCCTTTCTTCCTTTTGCTTCTCAAGCAGCCTTGATCTGCTGCTCCTCATGTGCTGAACAGACAATTAGCTTCTACATTTCCCAGTGAATTAGTGGTGGCTGGTCCTGTCGCTGCAAACATTAGCTGGAAACTTTGTTATAGAAAGAAAGAACAAAGTCGGGTGGCAGAGGAGATAATTGCCTTTCTAATATCATTATGACTGGGCTGGTGAGCCTTTTATCTCTATCCATGTACTCCTGGTGGCAATACAATAACAGGCAAGGATTAAAATCTGCTGGGTTATCACTCGCCTATGGCAGCCAGAGCCATTTTCTCCTGCAATGGGGGGAGTTTCTTAGAGAAAGTTTCAGGTTAAACAACAGGGAAAGATGAAGGAAAAGGGGGAGAAGCCCTTTGTGCTGCTTAAGCAGCCTGGATGGAGATGAACATCCTGTGTGTGAGTTTGTGTTCAGAGATGGTCTCGTCCGTGGCCGAGGTGCCACAGTCTGATGTGAATTGAGCTGTGGATTTGGAGCATGGAGAAGGTTTGATCTGATTGATGTGTGCAGGAAGCAGTTTCTGCACTGGGGCTGTTGTGTGACCTGGTCTGTCAGTGCTCTTCTTTGGGCAGTCCCTTCTATCACTGTGGAGGTGCAGGGATGGGAATGACAGGTTCCTGCTTGGATGGGGAGGATGCAAACCCCAGAGCAGCAAAGCAGAAGGCAGAGCTCCCTGTCCCCCTGCCCAGCCAGGTGACAGCACTTGAATTAGTGTTTGGGAAATAGCCTGGGGTTATGCGCTTGGGTCTGAGCTAGTCTTTGTGGTGGTCACTGTGTTGAGACAGGGGACTTCATTGTATCTTCATTTCCCAGCTGGTGAGACCAAGGGAATCTGTTTTCTGCGCTGCTTTTCTATTGCTGTCTTCTTCAGGCTTTCAAAAGACAAATTTACATCCCTGGGACCTCCCTGGGGCACTGTGCTTTCCTCCCCATCCTGATGCCTTCAGCTACAGGATGAATAGCAGGGACCTGTATCAGCCTCCTGCTTCCAACCCTTTGCCCTTAGCTGTTCCCATACTGAGGGCTGATGCTATAGAAGACAGCTCCTGGTCCTGTCCCACCAGGAAAGCCTCCTTGCTGTTTCACCCTGAGCAACAGTGGTACTCTCACTGCTCACCTCTGCTCTGCTCACCCTGCCTGAGCACAGAGAAGGGAAGAGTTGGTCTGGACAGCTGATGGAATTATAAACCACTGAAAAGGTCAGAGTGATACCGATTGCTGTTATCTCTCACAGAACATAAGAGGCATTAAAATTCTGCTGTCTCATTCATGTAACAAGGGAGAAAATTGTAATGAGAGGGAAATGAAAAGGAGGAAAAATGTCTTCCTTCCTACAGCTGGGTCAGGGAGATGGGAACCGTGCAGGTTCAGCTGTTGTGACTGTGACTTCAAGGGGTTGGATGTAGCTGCGTGTGCAGGTCCAGCCTCTTATTTCTATGTAGAGGAGTTTAAAATCTTGCTCCAGGGACACTCGCTGATGTAGTGAATTTGGTAGTCTCGGCTTTCTCCTTGTTTTGGGTTCACCACTGTGGTCTTTGGCAGAGCTCGTGCTCAAAATCCAGGAGGTCGGGGGGATGGGAAGACCTGTCAGGTCAGTTTGAAATTATTTAAGCTGGAAAAACAGGATGTGAGGATGAGTTTCTGGCTCAGGCAGAGGTGTTCAGGACTGGGATGGAAATGGCCAGGATACATGTGCATTCAATGTTGCTTGCCCGCAATGTTGCATTCACTCCCAGTCTTCTCCTTAATCTGATGGTGCAAAGCCCACCTTGAATCTCTGCTCTTTCTCAGCAGTCTGTGTTTTTGTCTGACTGAGCTTTCCTGCCATCACCACCATACCATGCCAGGTTAGTGGGGCTATGTGGCCACAGCACAAGAAGGATGTGGAGCTGTGGGAGCCAGGCTAGAGGAGGCCTTGGAGATGCTGTGAGGGCTGGAGCAGCTCTGCTCTGGAGCCAGGCTGAGAGAGCTGGGCTGGGGCAGCCTGGAGAAGAGAAGGCTCCTGAAGGGGAGACCTTAGAGCAGCTCCAGTGCCTAAAGGGGCTGCAGGAAACCTGGAGAGGGGCTTTGGACAAGGGATGGAGGGACAGGACAGGGGAATGGCTTTAACCTGCCAGAGGGGAGACTGAGATGAGCTCTTAGGCAGAAGCTGTTCCCTGTGAGGGTGCTGAGGCGCTGGCCCAGGGTGCCCAGAGAAGCTGTGGCTGCCCCATCCCTGGCAGTGTTGAAGGCCAGGTTGGACACAGGGGCTTGGAGCAAGCTGCTCTAGTGGAAGGTGTCCCTGCCTGTGGGAGGGATGAGCTTTAAGGTCCCTTCCAATGCAAATCAGACTGGGATTCTACTTGGGAATCTGTCAACAAAAGAAAAGGGCCAACATAAATCCGTGCTTCTCCACAAGCTGCAAGAAACCAAAGGAGTTTCCTTGCCTGCCAATAATGTAGTTTACTGTGGACTGCTGTGACAAGCAGCACACTTGTATAAATATCAAAGTGCAACCAGTCATCTGAGCCATCAGCAGCTGAAGGGGTCAGTGGGATTCCTTGAGCCATCGAGCTGGGGTCAGTGGCTGTGCACAAGCACTACTGGCACATATGGGCATCTCATGAGGTGATGTGCTGCCCCAGCCCTCCTACACGGCTCTGAAGGGGAGGGAGATGCAGCCAAACAATCGTCTCCATGCCAAATACTCAGGCCCCACTCCGTATCCTATGGTAACGGGGTATGAGCTGACTTGGAGTAAGGGCAGGCTCAATCCAGGCTTGAAGCAAGGCTGCCTGGAAATCCAGATTTTTCCCTAGTGGGAAAGAGTGGAGGAAAACTCCTGGTTCCAGAAGTTTTTGCTCCAGAAAATAGTTTCCCCTTGGAGGTTTCAACCTGATTTTAAGTGGAAATGCCTACTTTCAGCCAAGCTTTACAGTATCACTGCAGTTAAACCCAACCCAATAAAAATAAAATCTCAAGTTGTATTTGAAGTCAAAATGAAACCAAAAAGTTTCATTATTTCCCACTGGAAAACTGAAAATTATGTTTCCCTGAAAACAAACATTTTTTTGGTGGAAAGAAGGCATTCTTCGGCACAAAAAACCCTTCTTTTGCTGAGTGCTTTCTCTAAGAACTAGCAGTGCTTCTTGATTTGCTTCAATTATTGCCATTAAGATGCCCTCTATTTGCATTTTGTCAGGGCTGCTCCTTAATGTAGCAGTTACAGACTGCAGTGTTCTGTGCTTTCTTCTGCTGTTTGTTTTAATTGAGGTACTGCTTAGAGCTCTCAAACATAATAGCAATGCCCTTGTGCTGGGTGCTGAGTGCTGCAGAGCTGTTGGCAGCGTCTGGTCTGAGCTATGGACTGGTCCAATGAAGCTGGGGAAAGCAGAATGGAAACAGAAAGAAAGCAGAGCAAGTTGATGAAGGTCTCCAAACAAGCTGGGGCACTGATGGAAGGAGGACTTAAACTTTATTTAGGTGCTTCTCCCTGCTGGTGTCTCCACAGACCTCGGTGGCTGGGTGCATTTCATTCCCAGCCCTCTGTCAGCATCCCAGTGCCCTGGCTTGAGGATTGATGGAAGGGTTACCAAATGAAGTTGTTCACCTGTGTGCTGTGGGAAGATAGATTTGGTGGTGGTGAGGATGGGACAAAGCCCAGTTCCTGCCCAGTGCCACCTCAAAACAGCAGCCCACATCTGGAGCTGCCTCCTTCTGCTGTTTCCAGAACTACTGGAGGAAGGGATCACTTGGGATACCAAACTGGAGGGAAGGAGATGACTAAGCAGATGCCAGAAATGCTTACTCTGGAAAGCACACTGCATCTCCCCGCATCTTCCCTGGCTGGAGCTTAATGCTATCTGGATGATGGGCTGCTCTGTGCAAACTCAGCGTAACGCCAATGGAGTGGGAGAGTACTCAGAGGTCTGAGGAAGACCCCAGAGGTCCTTCCCTCGTGGGTGCAGCCCCAGCACTGCCTTTCTGGGGCTTTTTTCTGTTTGAGCAGCAAGTTGGGTGATTAAATGGTGCAGGGTGTCATGGCCAGGAGAGGAACTGAATGGGCAGGGACCAGAGCTGGGTATTACTAGCCCTTTAAGATTGAAACCAAGTAAAATGTGAAGCATCTCCTTC
Source organism: Ara ararauna (assembly GCA_028858755.1). Classification (NCBI taxonomy): domain Eukaryota; kingdom Metazoa; phylum Chordata; class Aves; order Psittaciformes; family Psittacidae; genus Ara; species Ara ararauna. Next base: position 16,065,962 of record CM054384.1, read on the forward strand.
CTAAAAAGCACAGCTTAAGCAGGAGGGGTGTATTATAATGAAAAAACAGCAGCATGGAGTGAAACAGTAGCTTGTCTTGCTCTCTCAATGATTTAATTTGTCAGGTCTTTAAGCCACTCTTGCAACTCCTAGTCCAACCTGACCCGTGCACTTCTGACAGCAGATGCTGCCACTACTGCTTTTGGTTTCTTTTCCTCTGCTTATGCTTTTCTCCATGGCTGTAGAGGCAAGCCTGAAATGATTTAGCTCCTATCTAAACACTTAACTCTGGTGCTGAAAAGCTAGGGGTGTTTTCTGGACCATTTCACAGCAATAGGCTGCTTCAACAAAAAAGCATCTGATGCTATTGGCCTACATCCCAAAGCCCTCAGTGCTATATTCTCCTTGTCAGAAAGCTGCTGTGAACCATGGGATGCTTCTTACCTCTTCTGCAGCTGTCTAAGAAATTCCACACAGATCTTTCTCCTGCCCAGTAACTCAGGTCTGTCTTCTCACAAAGAAAACTTGCTGCAGCAGAGCAGTGGTGCCAATGAACAGTCTTGTCTGGTGCATGCTGCTGTCTGCCTGGATTTCAGATGGCTCCAGCCCGTGGGCAAACTTGCCTGCCTGGTCAGGGGAGTGAAATGAAGCCCTGAAACCCATGACTGAGGCAAGTGCAGCATCCCCAGGAAATCTGGAGCTTCCATCTCTGCTTGTCCAGCTTGGAACTGCCTAATAGACCCAAAGGGGCTGCTCTGGAAATCTGTGAAACACAAACATTTCCTGCTTTCTGGGACCTGGTATGTCAGTTTTTTAGCCCAGAGCATGTATTTTTCAATGGCTGGATTATACAGCCCAGAAACATTGAGTTTAGGATGAAAATGCTGCCAGGCTTTTATCTGCAGTGATTCCAATGTTCTTAACAGCCCAGGGGAGAGCAAAAGCCTCCTTTATCTGAACTAAGAATTAAACTAAGCACATGCCCGTATCCTGTTACAAAGATGTCTCTTCTATGCACCAGTGACATTGCTCTGCCCCTGAGGTCCCACATGCTCTGCAGGACCTGGTGGCACTGCCTGCTCCCATTGCCGACTGTGCATCCGTGCGCTCATGTTTGTTTTGGGAAGGGGTTATCGTGCCTGGTAGATGAAAAAGGCTGGGCAAAATAGGGGAAGAGTGGGCAGCTGCAGTACGGGTGGTGGAGAAGGAGAAAAGCAAACCAGTGTTTAGAGAGCTCGTGATCATGGACATGGGTTGGGTTGGTGTTGAGGTGATCCTTGTAGTCACTGAATGTTGCCTCCTGAGCACTTAGCAGCTATGCTGTGTTCTCTGAGCATCTTGATTCCTGGCCAACATGTACCTGGGTGCACCTAGGTAATTTGATTTCATAGGCAACAAGGTGTTTCTCAAATTCTTTTTACCCCAGGACCTCAGTGCTTTTTGACTCCAGTGTAAAAATAGCTGAGCACTACTGCTCAGATTTATAATGAAACCAGCAAGTTTCTGGTAAGTCTCCTCTGGGACAGTCCTCCTCAGCAGGGCTTGTGCACAGGCAGATCTCTGATGGCGTGGAAGCATTGTTGAGATGCATCGTGGTGCCACTATGCTGAGCAGAAACAGCCCTTGGAAGTTGCTGTGCTGCAACCAGCACTTGCCTGGGCCTGCTCTGGACCTTGTCAGCTGCAGAACTTGAGCTTCATCTGTACAAAATAGGGGGAAAGAGGAGGTTTAATTAACACATTCATGATATACTGTTCCCCAAGCGTAGGAGCTGATATGGCTAAATTATCCTGAAAAACAAAAGGGGGTAGTTTACAATTTCTGTTTTCAATATAGAAGGAATAAATTCTGACTTTCTCATGTCCACAGCCCAGCTTGCAACAGGTTTAAAGCATGGTACAGATGGCTGTGCAATTATTGCCAACATCTCCTCATTATATTAGATAAGGCCCTGGGTTTATTTAGCAGAAGCAGATGGAGGGAATACACAATATTTTAGATGTCTTGGCAAACTGTGTTTTCCTTAGAACAACATTGCGTGTTTGCTGTGAGAGTTCTAGCCAAAAGAAATAGAAGAAATTCTAAGAAAGAGTGAGTAAGATCTTTTGGGAGTGACAATGAGGAGTGCATGAAAGAAGAGATATTAGATTGTAAGTCTGATGATATCTGGTGCCTTATATTAATCCCTGTGACAAGAGGAGTGTTTCAGCTTTTATTTGGAAGTGTGTATCTGTGTGGCTCACAGGCTAAAGCTTGGAAACATGACCCTGACTGCCTAGAAAAGCTGAGGAATCACCAGACAAATAGAGAGCCCTGATAGGTTTTAGAAAGAAAAAAGGTTTTTTAATAGAGCCTTGTTGATTTCGGGGCTGCTTACTTGTGTGCCCACTGGCAATGCTGCATTTCTGAGCAAAGGGCACTTGCTGCGATTGGAAAATGGTGGGGTTTTGGGTCATTTGAGCATTTTGAAGAGTCCTGTGACTACATGTAACATCAGCTAAGAACCAGTTCCCTGACCAGCCTCTCTCTGAAGGGAAGAAACCTGATCAAGCAGAAGAGTGAGGGTCTTTCCCTGCACAGAGGGACTGTGGCGGTTCCCTCAGTAAGGAAGTAGTGAAGGAGTGGTGGGTGCTTGTGCACCCACTAACCACCTTTGATGCTGCTTTGGTAAATTGGGTTTTAGCACCTGGATGGTATTCCTCTACAGTATGCAAGTGGCAGCATGAACTGAGTGTCACTGCTTGGATGTAGCCTGTGCTTGTGCTGGGAGGATGAATGTAATGAGTACCAGACAGGAATAGAGGTGCAGTGACATGGTGGTGGCAGCAGGAATCTGTTGATAGCCAGTGTTTTGCTGTATTGCAGGAAAGCCCAGAAACACTTGACATCCTGCTAAAGCTTCTAGCTAGGATGGCTTGGTTCAGTGTGGGTGGTTTTGGGTCTCAAGCCGATCAAGTACACAAGTACATCCAGGTGTGGATGATGCTGATGATCCAATTTTGGCATCTGTTTGGCTTTGCCAGTGAGACTTGGCTGGCTGAGTGCTGGTGAGTGAACACAAAAACTGTGCAAATGTGGCAGCACAAATTAAGTAACTCTCCCTTCTCTACCTTCCCATTTATTGTATCAATATTCTTGGCTATCATTTTATATGCTGTGTTTATCTTTGCACATTATTTGCCCACCTCTAGATCACAACAATCTAGAGCAACCTGATCTAGTGGAAGGTGTCCCTGCCCGTGGCAGGGGGTTGGAACTGGATGACCTTAGAGGTCTGTTCCAACCTAAACCACTCTATGATTCTGTGTTACAGGATTCAGTGGTGCAGTGGCAAGGTGGGACGGCTGGACTCAGGGGAAGGCCATCCCTCCCAGCACTCCCTCTGGAAGATAGGGCATAGTTCAGCTGGTGGCTTGGAAAAGCAAAGCCTGCAGTGCAGAAACGTCCAGACAACAGTAAGCTAACAAGAGGTCTTCTTTCCACCCTGACAGATATTTTTCCTTCTCTTTTGCACCATACCTTACTGGCTGCTACTCTCACTCCTTCTCCAGCAGCATCGGTTCAGCACCCCAGGAGGAAAGGCTGAGCTCTCTTTTTGAACCATTTTGCCTTTTTAAACACCAGTGTAATTTAATAATGATGGCATTTTCTGCTGAACTCTTGAACCAACTATTTCTGGGGAGTGGCCATATGCAGAAGGTGATGTGATTCTGGTTCCAAAGAACACATATCTCATCACCATTCCCAGGGCGGTCTGGCAAGGAGGCTCTCATTTCATGTGTACTATAAGGAAGGAAGGTCGAGATGTGTTTTTGGTGATTTGGACCTCTTGCATCCTGCAGTGATGTGCTGCCCTGCTAGCCCACCTGGCAGAAAGATTAACCCCAGTAACCTTCCCAGTGTCCTCCGTCCTTTGCCCAGTTTCAAACCACCAGCTAGTACAAACCAAAGTCTTGCTCCTTCAGACCTTCTACACAGCAATGAAACGTGGTGTCTAGTTTGGGTGGCATTTATCATGCACACAGCAACTGGGGGTTGTATTTTTCAGGAAAATGTCAGGTTTAAATCAAGTCAGAAATATTTGCAGGCTTGACAGGAATTACTTGCACTAAGGGAAAACACATTGGAAGTCAGAATGCTTAATTTTAGAACTTGACAAATGAAGCAAGCAGTCCCTAACAGGGGGTTGGAATTAGATGATTTTTAAGGTCCCTTCCAACCCAAACCATGAAGTGATTCTGTGATTCATTGCTCTCATCTTTCCCCAAGTAAAAATACTTGAAACATTTTTGCTCACCCTGAAATTCCCCTCACCTCTCAGTTTGCTACTGAGTTAACCCTCCCCCCATCATGACTTGCCCGTACCCAAGAGACCATTGAGTGCACAGTGGGACACCTCTCCAGGAAAGGGCTTTGAGCTCCCAGCTCCTGCTCTGTGCATCCTCTGATGCCAGGAAAAAATTCTGGCATGCCCATTTCCAAGGACAGAAAGCAGCTTCTTCTCTCCTTTGTAATGTTAATGTAGTGAGGCTCAAGGTATGACCTACTTTGCAGCCACAGTGAAGTGCAGGATGGTTTTAACTCCTCTCTGCTCAGTTTTCCCAGCGTGAGCTCACTAATATGTTTTGGACATGTGCTTTTTCCTGCCAGCTCTCATTACTTATTGCGAATGAGCCTCCTTTTCTGCTCTGTGGTGTGGCATGTTCACATCTCTCCTGCTCAGAAGCAGCAAGGGCTTATTTGAGCAATTGCCTCATAACCAGAATATCTTCCTTTATTCTGGGCAGAAGCCAAGCTCTCATCTCCCTGCACACAGCAAAACCTCATTCGTTTTGTCTGAGAGTCATATACTGCTTGGTTGTTGTGCCTCTTGCTGGAGCAGAGGACTGTCTACAGATGCTCCTCTCCCCGTCTTCTCTCTAGAGCCTGGCTCAGGAATTACAGTGAGGAAAGTAGGTTGCAGGTGGTTTTAGGGGGGGGGAATTCTGCTCTCATTTTTCTTTGCCTCCTCCCAGGAATCTCAAGCATTTTTGCCATAAAAGAGGAGAATTGTGTTCCTATCTGGGCAGCTCTGTATGCGGAAGGATGGTGGCAAATTAAATGCTGGCTACAAAAGTCTTTTAAATGTGAGACCAAGGAATGAATTGGCTGTTTGTGCCTCTGAAGCAGAGCAACCCTGTTCTGTTGAATATTGTTATTCCCTCAGCGTATTTTATTTTGCCTTCTGTTCTCTTCATGTTACAGCTAAAGAGAGGTTTATCCCTCTCCATAGAGAGGCGATGTTGAAGAATACAGTTGATTATGAGACCAACATGTTTTTTCTGAGCAAGGGGATCAGACTGAGTTTCTCTGAACGGGTTTTCATTAAGGACTGAAACCCAGGAGATTGTCTTGTAGATGTGATTTGAAGTGAAGAAGTTGGCTTAGATGTAATATCATAGAATCACCGACTGGTTTGAGTTGGAAGACCATCTAATTCCAACCCCCTGCCATGGGCAGGGATACCTCCCACTAGACCAGGTTGCTCAAAGCAATATGCAGGTATCCAATTAGATGCTTAGACTAAAGCAGAGGCAGAGAGCTGGTAAGCTGGGCCCTTTCACATGGGAGGGACTATGAAAGGGATGGGGAAGTCTCCAGTGTGGAGCGATGGAGCCAACAGGTGGACGTGGTAGTGCCATAAATTAAACTGTGCAATTAGCATGCCAGATTCACTTATCGGCTCAGACCTGGTGTCGACTCTGTCTTTGGTAGTCAAGATAAAGCTCACACACCATGAAATCAAACTGAGAGAAAAGGGGCATCCTTCCAACTGTTCCAGTCACCATTTGCATGCAGATTTGTCCTGCAGTTGGGAGAGGGAGGGAGCAGCAGGACTGACACCGTGTAGCTGCAGTCTGAGCACAATGCAGGCTTGGGCAATGCTGCCTGCACCTGAGGGGCTGGTTCATGGGCACCCCTTGGCTGGGTTCCTCCCCTGGCCTGCCCTGAAGTCTGAGGCAAGGAAATCAGATGGACCATGTCACAAACCTAACCCTGAGCAATGTCTTCAGTAGGCATTAGGGAGTGAAGAAGGTAAAAAATACTCATTTTGATTTGCACTGCAGCTGAGGTGTCTCTCAGCGGGAAGACACCCACTACTAACACTCACCACATCCTTCTTCAGCTTCTAGTGTGTGCAGCTGGCGTGGTTTTTCCCTGTGAATCATGCTCATTGGCTTCATCTGCTGCCAAGGCATTGTTATCTGTTGCTGGTTGGTATATATGAGGGAATGGGGGCAAGTGATGCCCTTTTGCCGCAAGTTGTTAGAGACAATGGTGCCTTCTTCTCCACGGTGGTATCTGTTTGCTATTGATGCTCTCGTTGTCCTTGGAGGTCAGTGCCGTGAGGACCTAACATTTCTTCTTGCAATGCTTCCAGTAATATCCTATTTCTTATTCCCCCTCCATAATCCATCAGGACCTGCTGTTTTCCTCCTGCAGCTCTTCCACCTGCTGTCTGAGTGACTCCGCTGGAGCTCAACTTGTGCAGGTAGAACTTGCACCCTCCTCCACCCAGGAACGTGAGGTCCAGCCCTCACAGACATTCACCTGGGCAAGAGTTTTCCTGATAGGAAGCTCTGTCTTGGTGGTCACCTCCACTCGTCACAGGATCTCCCAGATGGGTAGATAGTTCCTGGCCATTGTGCAGGGTGGACACTGGGGAATCCCAGATAAACACCATTAATTCAAAGGCTGGGATGTGCACTGTGAGGCCAGTGGTTGCTCTGTGGTCGTTGGTGTGCTGTTGGCATTCCTGGTCCTGGAAAGTCTTGCCAGCTGCAGCCAGAAATGTGCTGCATGCTGATTTGGAGTTAAAATGCTCAGAAAGCAGCAGCAGAGCAGCCTCCCATGGCAAATGGTTTCAGGGGGGGAAAGGAAATGGAGAATATATACTTTCATAAATTTTTTATGTTCTGCATATGCTTTTGAAAAGAAAACACCAGATAAAAAGCCCAGCTTCTTCGAATGAATTTTATGGGCCTTTTCTTTGAGAGAAATGAATATTTTCCATAGAATCTCTGATTTCAAAAGAATGATTTCTTTCCAGCTAAGTATTACTGTAAAATTCCCAAGTGTTCTCACAGTGGTGTGGGATCAGAAGGACCTTGGAGGTTTTCCCCTTGGGTTGCCAGCTACCATGAATACAACAGTGATCCTGGTGGTGGTGACAGCTCCACAGGGAGTTAGGGACATTCTTCACCCCCTGGGGTGGGGAAATCAGGAAGGATTGGGTGGGCAAGAGACACAGCTAGAGGCAACAGTCAGCCTACAGGCTGCCCATAGATGATGGCGGAAGTGTCTTTAAACTAGTCAGCCAATATTGACAAAGATCTTAGTTTTATTCATTGTTCCTATTGGCTCCCATTTCCTGGGTGTCACTGTGGTTTGTTCAACATTGTCAGCCTACACCCAGAGTCAGGCCCTGGGAATGGGGTTGACTTGATGGAGTTCTCTGCGCTTCTATCACAGGTTTTAGGATTGATGCTGCCAAGGTGTCTGCATCAGTTGGAGTTCGGTATGCGGGTAGCAAGTGCTGGTTGCTGTTTCTTTTCATAGGACAGCTGCTGTACAGCTGGCTACCTTTATCTTTTATTTGAGGGAAGCTGTCTGGTGGGTATTTATCCTTTCTCCTAATTCCTCTGAAGAGGTTGGTTTGGTTCTCAGGAATGGGTGCTTGGGATAAGGTTTCTGGAAAAAAATCCCTGTTTCCACTTTCTAGGACTAGAGTTTCTAATAAACAGCAAGGTGACATTAAAAATGCCTGCAATTTATGCCAATGGCTCCTACTCTAGCAGGACCTTCCCTGGCACCAGTGTTGTCCAGTGCTAAGAACACTTTGGAAGTGTTAATCATGCTTAGTTATTAATCTTGCTGCTTTTTGCAGTATCTGTACATTATCTGCTAACAGGCAGACACAGTGAAGCTGTTGGACTTGCAGCCAGATTTAGGTCTCTGCTACATGTCTCATGCTGCCTCTGTTGTGATTTATAGAAAGTGATACCAGGATACTGGGAGGTAAGCATGCTCCATCACCTGCAGATACATGTGTGTGCTGAGTGGGGCCACACCAGCTCCTCTTTGCTGAGGCTTCACTCATGGTGTAGTTGGTCCTACAAGCAGAGATATGTGTAGAAAACCCTGTATTTTTGATCATTTCTTCTTGGTTCTCATTGGGACATCAGTGTTTCTATTCTTCCCCCTCTTCCTGCCTTGGGGGAGATACAGAGCACCTCTGACACCTGCGTCCAAAGAGATCATCTAGAAGAACTGAAATAAGTCCTTATAATAGTCTTAAAATACCAAAAGGGGCCAACAAGAAACCTGGAGAGGGGCTTTGGACAAAGGCCTGTAGGGACAGGACAAGGGGAATGGCTTTAACCTGGCAGAGGGGAGACTGAGATGAGCTCTTAGGCAGAAGCTGTTCCCTGGGAGGGTGCTGAGGCGCTGGCACAGGGTGCCCAGAGAAGCTGTGGCTGCCCCATCCCTGCAGTGTTCAAGGCCAGGTGGGACACAGGGGTTTGGAGCAAGCTGCTCTAGTGGAAGGTGTTGGAACTGGGTGAGCTTTAAGGTCCCTTTCAACACAAACCAGGCTGGGATTAATACGATTCTATGAAATCCACAAAAAGGCAATTAAGGTAAGAGGAGGACAAGGTGGGGATGATTCTGAGCAGCAGGATTAGCTTTTTCCTTCTCCAGTCCTCAGGATCTGGAGAGCTGGGGCTAAGCATAAACGAATTTCAAGGCATTTTCTTTGGGCAGGCCTTCAGCAAGGAGCTTTTTTATCAGATAGCTCTGAAAAGTGCAGCATTGTAAGACAGCATGTGTCTTGTTGAACTGCTGCACAGAAATCCTGAACTCCGATGTACTTTCAGAGATTGCTTGCTAATTATTTATGTTAGCATAACATTCAGGACAGGAACTTCCCCTTCATTCTTTGCTTCTTTTATACCCAAAGGAATAAGCTGCTTTTATAATTCCTTCCAGGCTTTGCTAGAAGAAAAATTATCAAGCATTTATCATAAATTTGGTCTCGGTCTCTGGAAACAGATGTCAGTCAGAGCATGTTAGTGGAGGTGGTGATACAGAAAGCAGTGTTTAACCAAGTTATTGTGAAAGTGAGGAACGACTGCAGCAGTGCTGAGCCTCTGCTGGGCTGGCAACATGTGTGCCCAGATCCTCCACAGCAGCACATCATCGAATCACAGCCTGGTTTGGGCTGGAAGTGACTTCAAAGCTCATCCAGCTCCAACCCCTGCCACGGGCAGGGACACCTTCCACTAGAGCAGCTTGCTCCAAGCCCCTGTGTCCAACCTGGCCTTGAACGCTGCCAGGGATGGGGCAGCCACAGCTTCTCTGGGCACCCTGTGCCAGCGCCTCAGCATCCTCACAGGGAACAGTTTCTGCCCAAGAGCTCATCTCAGTCTCCCCTCTGGCAGGTAAAAGCCATTCCCCTGTCCTGTCCCTACATCCCTTGTCCAAAGCCCCTCTCCAGGTTTCCTGCAGCCCCTTTAGGCACTGGAGCTGCTCTAAGGTCTCCCCTTCAGGAGCCTTCTCTTCTGCAGGCTGCCCCAGCCCAGCTCTCTCAGCCTGGCTCCAGAGCAGAGCTGCTCCAGGTCTCTATAAACAAGAATGGCTTAATGGTCAGCCATCCTGCTTGTAAAAAGTCAAATTACATGGAAGAACTTTTCTAATGAGTTTTTGTTGCACTTAAATGCTTGAAGCACTATCAAAGACAACATCCTAAGCCTATCAAATCTGTGTGCCTGTACAACCTGTTAAGATACAAAAAAGGCAGTAAATCAAACCATTTATTCATCTTTGTGAAGTTATCTCCTAAAATCTTTGCTGGTTTTTTTTACCTTTCACTGCAGACTTCCAGCACTGGCTCACCCCTCACCTTTGCTTTGTTCCCAGCTGTTTGCTGTGCAACCAGGGATGCTTTGGTGGGATTGCCAGGACGTGCTTGTCAGCCAGTTCACTTGATCTCTCTATTCCTCTTGTTTTGAGTGATCATTTCTGACTTGTTCTGGCCTAACTCACAGTGGCTGCTGTGAGCTTTCAGCTGGATTAGGGGAGACGGTAAACCAGAATGATTCCACTTAGGCAAATATCTCCCTCACTGGGGCATTCTTCCATGCATGTCTGGACGGTTTAGAGGATAGAAATTCTGAGCAGCTGTAAATTAGCTTTGGTTTTGCAGTGAGAAAAGGCACCATCTCCACCCTGGGACATCTAGGGAAGTTCAGGTTAGATATAAGGAAGAAGTTCTTCCCTGTGAGGATGGTGAGGCATGGGAACAGGTTCCCCAAAGAAGTAAATGCTCCATCCCTGGCAGTGTTCAAAGCCAGGCTGGACAGAGCCTTGGGCAATGTGGTCTAGTGCGAGGCATCCCTGCCCATGGCAGGAGGTTTGGAACTGGATGATCTTAAGGTCCTCTCCAACCCAAACCAGTCTATGATTGTATGAGTCTATGGAACGCGTTGGATGCCCACCTGGGTTTTCTCATCTCCTGTCTCATTTACCTGCAAGGCTCAAATGTGAATTTTTAGACCTAGAGCCACCATCTCACCCCCATGGCCTTCTGTTTCTTCCTCTAAACAAGGCTTTCTTTTTGGAGGCAGCTGTGTTTTTTATTCTCTCCAGGCAAAACCTGGCCAGGGCTGTACTGTTTTTCAGGAGCTGCTGATTCATGTGCAGATGTAGCAGTGACAGCTTAGCTGTACAGTCATGGATGGTTTGCACAATTCAACTGTGATTTGATAGGATCCTTGGACCAGCTTTCCAGCTGTGGGAGATGGTGGGCTGTGCAGGTTAGCAAGAAGATCACAGTGCTGGTGATGTGGGAGTTAATGAAGAATTAGGGGTCTTGATTTGGGTGGAGAGATTGGGATGTTGCGCAGTTGAAGCAGATTGGTTTTAACATCAGACCTATGTAAGAAGACAAGACAGGAATGAAGACCTCCAGTCACTGGAACATTTACTGGCACCATGGGACTAATTGATAGTGTCCCCCATTTGCTCCCATTTTCTTTCTGAATTTAGAAAGAGAAAGATGAAGTACCGAGCACCCCTCAGCTTGCACCAGGAACCAGGGCTCTGCCTAATGACAGCACAAATCCATCTTAGCTCACTGGAGACTAATTGTGCTGTTAGTAGCAACATCCAAGGTGGATGTTGAAGATTATCTTTTGACTTGAAGTGTGCGCTGTTCCCAGACTGCTGAGGTGTATAAGTGAGCAATTAAGTTGTGAGGATGGAAGGAAGAAGAGGAATGTAATCATTGGCACGGGTGCAGAAGATGGAATTAGAATTCTCTGCATGTGATGGTTCTTGGTTTTAAGTGTCTCCTGTTGCTTTATGTTCAAACTCCACCGACAGAGCTGATGTAATGTGAATTTTCTGGTTGTGAAACTGTAGGAACAGGTGTCCTACAGAAGAGATCCTCTGCTCCTCGGGTCCTGGCTTGCTGCTGCCTCTTGCCATCCATCTCAGCATGCTTTTTTCCTGTTCTCCAGCACCTCCTGCTGATGGAGTCTGGCCCTTTCCACACAGCAATGCTGATCCTGCTCTTCCCTGGCCCATGCTTGGCAGCAGTGCTAAGTCAGTCAGTAAGTCAAGGCCAGGGTTTTTATATGACTGTAGCTGTGAGTGCTCCCTACACAGCCACGTCCTGCCCTGCCGAGTTTGCCAGGCATGCTGTATAATACATGTTGCAGAGTAAAACTGTATCTCTCCTCTTGAAAAACTCTGCTTTCTGTTATATTTTTATGGCAACTGGCCACTTTGCTGAATGCTCATCAGCCAGTTATCAGGAACCAAGAGAAAGGGCTCCTGGGTAGGTGCAGATACATGGTGGGTGCACACTGTGGGCGCTCTGCACTTCCCAGAGCGTCTTTCTGCTCCACTGTGGGACAGTTGCTGTGCTGGATGCTTCATCACTGTGGAACTACCTGGGATTCATTGCCCAAGACTGGCATCTTCCCTTTAGCTCTGCCCATGGCAGCTCTGGAATCTCACTTTCCAGCCACGTTTCCAGGTCTCTCCTGCTGCAGTAGCTCCTGGGGAAGGGTTGGCAAAGTGTCTGATTATGGTCAAGGTTGAGTCTTCCCAGGCAGTGCTTTCAGCAGTTGTAGTTCACAAAGTGGTGGCATCGCTTATGCAGGGTACCAAGTGGTTGGGGCTCGCAGACCCTGCTGGTCTGTTTTAAATCAAGAAAACTTCTGTTGAAGCATCATAGGAAGTGCTGCGGTAATTAATGAAGGCAGTTTTGTCTTGCTCTCTGTGGGGTACTGTGCCTGGCAGGGTCTTCCCATAAGGAGTTTCCATCATTGTGACTTGTGTGACAAGATTTCCTCCTTTGCTGTGCCCTAGAACAGTGAAACCATTTGATTTTCTGTGCAGAGCACTTACATTTTGAAGAATTGTTCTGTTTTGGGGCTATGTGTCTAAGCAGAGTTACTGCAGCAGATCAGAGGAAACACTTGCTCCCTGCTCTGGATGTTCTCCTCAAATAAGCTGCTCTGAACAAAAATTAATGTTGCACACACAGAGTAAATTGTATAACTAGGAACTGCTTCAGATATTAGGAAATGCCAGACATCAGTACTTGAGGGATTTCTGAATTCATTATAGAGAAAGGTTTATTTCTAGCACAACATTCCATCTGAAAATGGTGTATGCTTTCCTATAAGCACATGGTGCTGCTCTTTAATGGCCCAAGCCAGGCCTGCTGTCTGTGTACAAATGGCCTCATATCAAGCAGATATTGTGGATTTTTATAGCCTGAGCAAGGCTCAGCAGCTCTGGAAGAGCATGTGAATTGATGGGTTTCAGTGGATACACTCTGCAGTGTGATCACAGGTGGAAAGTTTAAAGCAGCTTGAAAGTTCCCAGGTTTTACTCACCACTTATCCATGCTTTGGAAAGAGGAATTTGTATTTAATGTCAATTTCCCCCTCTCTCCTCTTTTGCATTTAGGATTCTAGCAACTGCTGGGACTGATTTTGACCTGCGGACCCTGCGCGCCGTCCGAGTGTTGCGACCCCTGAAGCTCGTGTCGGGAATCCCAAGTGAGTGTCACGATAACGTCACCTTCCAGCCACTGGGGCTCTGTAGCTTTTGGGGTGTTACATGCTTTTCTCAGCAATATTTCCTTCCCCTGCTTCCCCGTGGTCTGTGGCTCTTGCCCTTGCTATGCTCTGGTTTCCTGCCATCTCATTTTGCATACCGCCAGCTGATTTCAGCACTGTGATTCCAAACTTGCAGGTGAGCAGCAGGGATTTGTCCGAAGACTCCTTTGCCTTTTGGGGTTGAATTAATTCTCTGGGCTGTGAAGATCTGAGATCCAAATTCTGCAGCTTTCAGGCCACTGAGCTTGGATCTTCTGACAGTTTTTACCAGCTGAGCATCTTGCAGTGTGGATTTTGCCTCTTTAATAAAAAAGTCAAGGAGCAGATAGGACTTAATCTTGCCTACTCAATGAGCAACTTGATATATTTTGCGTGTTAACATGAAGGGTCTGAATGCTCCAGTGAGGAGCTGCATCATGCCTTGCTGATGCCCTGAAGCCATCAGAGTCCCAACCCCATTGCTTAATGCGGTTTTATTTGTCACCAGCCGCTCTGAGGGTATTTCATTTCTGAATGTTGAACAGGGAGGTTTTTCCCTGCAGCAAGAGCCAGTGAAAAGGAACTGCTGCTCTGTGGGATGCTCTGCTCCTCTCTACATTAACCCCTTGGCAGCCAGGCTGCCCCCTTCACTCCACCAGTTCTGTCCCTGTACTGGCTGCTTCAGGACTGAAATATTGGTGCTGTAGAAATCCAGCAAGGGGTTATGCTTTGCAATAACAGCACCCAAATTTCCTGAACTCAGCAGCATTTTCATGGGTGAGGATTGAATCTGAATTCCCACGCAGGATTGGTCCTTGGCTAGCCTTGGGAAACGGTCACTTATTAATGGGATGTCTAATAAGGAGATGCTTCTGGGTGTTTTTTCATGGACTTTTTGCTTGTGCAAGGCACTATGGTGCTGTGGTAGTGACAGGACATCAGAGAAGTAAGGTGGCCCTTCAGGGGTATCCCTGTCCTGGGGGGGTGCATGTTACCCCCAGGGTGATGTGCTCTCCCCCCCAGTGACGTGTCCTGGACCAGCACGGTATTTTCCCACAGAGCATTAGCTGCTCTCCTGTTTTTCAGTGATGCTGTGGAAGCAGCACAAGCATCTCGTTTGCTTTTCTTCTGCACTCTCGGTGTTCTTCTTGTCTAACAGATCTTTACGCCTTTTTCCTGCATGCACCTGTATTGACCTCAGTAGTGTTGCACAGGGTGGCAATACAATGATGATCCTTTATTCTCCACAGCTTAGGACAGGTCATTAAGGGAGGTTTCAGCTGCTGCTTATCACTGAAGGTTTTTTTTGTTATGTGTCTGTTTGGTGTTATCTGAAACCTCCATCTCCAGCCTTATGTCCCCTGGGTTTAATTGAAAATGAGTTCTAGTGCCAGTGAAAAGCTATGGACGGATAGTCCTCTAGACAGGGTTGCGTTCCTTCAGAGTCAGGGTGTGATAGGCACAGCAGCATCATGGCTATTCTGTGTGTCACAGCAGGAGGGGCAGCTCCAGTGCAGCTCAGTGCTCCCTGCCCTCCCTGGCATGCCCACTGCTGCAAGGTCTGCTTTACAGATCTGATCCCACATCAGGCTGAGCTTTGGGACTCCATTTGCTTCAGGAAAAGTCCTTTTTGTGTCTCTGAGGCTTAAGAGAACTTTGAATCTCATCTTTACTTTGAATCTCCTTCCCTGTGAGGTTGCTGAGGCACTGGCACAGGGTGCCCAGAGAAGCTGTGGCTGCCCCATCCCTGGCAGTGTTCAAGGCCAGGCTGGACACAGCGGCTTGGAGCAAGCTGCTCTAGTGGAAGGTGTCCCTGCCCGTGGCAGGGGGTTGGAACTGGAGGAGCTTTAAGGTCCCTTCCAACTCAAGCCATTCTATGGTTCTATGAATCTGCAGCCTGAAGAACAGAGGTCAGAAAAAAATAACTCTCCTGATTGTTTCTCTCACATCTTGAGTGCATTATGGCTGTTGCAACTTTTTCATAGCACCCTGGGAAAAGCAGCTTTGCTTGGGATTGCCAATCCTAAACTTCCCCTTGGACAGCCGCTCTCTCCTACCTCACCCCACCCCTAAGCCTTTGTTTTCCTTCACTCACTGATTACCTGTTTTTCCTTGTCCCCACAGGCTTGCAGGTTGTCCTCAAGTCCATCATGAAGGCAATGGTGCCCTTGCTTCAGATCGGGCTGCTCCTCTTCTTTGCCATTGTGATGTTTGCCATCATCGGGCTGGAGTTTTACATGGGGAAGTTCCATAAAACCTGCTTCTCTAATGAGACAGGTGAGCTTTGAGCTTTCTTCCTCTCCCAGCATATCATCATGATGCTTCTAGTCCCCTTCATCTCATCAGGATGCTTTCTGCCCTACTCTTATGTTGCTTTTCCTTTTTCTACATTCACTGCATTCTCTCTCTCCTTACCTACCTACTTCAAGACTTAACAGGCTTTTGTGCTCACCCTACATGTACTGAACAGATTCTCCTCTCTGCTATACCACTGTGGTGCCCCTGAGTAGGTTTCTGTCAGTCTACTCGAGTGAGGCGAAGGTGCTTAGGGCTTCCTTTCATGGTAGAATATATCTGTAGTACAAATACAGAATTGAATTCCTGTTGTTCTAGCTTGTTTAAGGCTTTTTTGGGTCACTTTTTTTGATTCATTGGTCTGTTTCCATTTTCATTGGGTTTATCTCCATGATCAGCTGCTGAATGTTGAACTTCCTTGCAAGGTTTCTAGGGCATGTTTCTGTTGCATGGGTATGAGAACTTTGGTGTGAAATAGTAAGATTGGAAGGACTGGGATCAACTAGAAAGACAATAGATTGTAGGCAAGGAGCCTTTTCATGGAGAAAGGATAAAAAATGTCCTTCAAACAGAGAAAAACAAGGGAAATTGGACACTGCAGAGTAAATGATGTGTCTGCTTGTGAATGAGGGATAAACCCCAAAAGATGGAGGTGGAGAGGAAGGATGCCCTAAGACACTGAGCTGGGACTGGCTGCCATGTCACAGAATTCATGCTAGTTTAAAACCAAAAAAGCCAATTTTGTCATCTAATTCCTCAAATCTTTAAATATTCCTTTATAGTAGCGCTAATATATGTTGGTTATCTGGGCTATCCATGGCTGAAAACATTGTTCTTGTCTCCAAAAGATTGTAATTTAAGGTACAATTGACTGTCTTTAAACACAGCCTTGTATTTTCAGTGATTATCACTAATAGGTCTTAATATTGATTTATTTATATGCATTCAAATGGTAATAAAAGTGCATCCCTGCCAAATCTCTGGGCATCCTTCACAGCGCTTTCTAACAACAACATGGAAGCAGTTTAATATATTCCCTTTACACAGAGCTTTAAAAAAGCAGGGTGAAAATATTTCCTTGCTTCCTATGTTAGTTAGAAAAACATAATGCAACTTGTGAAGGACAGCCAGACTGTGTGATTTGGTTGGATGGGGCTTGGAGCAACCTGGTCCAGCGGAAGATGTCTCTGCCTGTGGTAAGGGGTTGGAACTGGATGAGCTTTAAGGTCCCTTCCAACACAAACCAGGCTGGGATTCTATCATTCCTGGAAGAAATGAAGTTTTGGACTGGATTTGTAGGAGATTACTGTCTTTTTGCAGGGGAGTGTGTGTTCATGCCAAGCAGAGAGCGTCTCAACCCACTGCAGTAGCTCTGGGGCTATGCAACAATTACATAGGAATAACAACAGTGGCAATATAGGTGTGTAGGAGGCAGAAGCATTCTTGGCAGGGAGAAAGCAGTTACAAGCAGCTCTGCATTTTCTAGGAGCATTTTCAGGTGTGTTAAATTGCAGCTAAGGAGGGTGATTTTTTTTTTTGCACCCTTCATTTGCAGGTAGTGGCTGTAGGCTGAGCTCTGAGGCTCTTATGGACATTGAGACTTATCGGCTTTATTTGGCCATTGGCCTAAAGAGAAGAGGGGTTATTCGTTCCCTCCCCCCCCCGAAAATAGTTAATATAAAAGCAGAAAATAAATCCCAAAGCTGTGTTGTCTGCTGGCAGCATTCTGGCATCAGTGATGACTGGGAGGTCTCTGTGCAAGGCTTGGGGACTGAGAGCAGATTTTTGTCGTGCTTAAGTGACTCTTGTTTGCTGGACGGCTTCCGGCTAGGAATTGGGAGTGCAGCTGAGAAACTGTTGCGTGTGTTGCATATCTCTGCATTACAGCATCCAGCATCTTGGTGGGAGGGTGCAGGGTCTCACTTCCCCCTGAATCCACTCACCAGGGAGTGGGGGAAGGTACCTGCATGGCAGTGGCCCTGCTTTTCCCAAGGGCTATGAGCTGGTTGTTGAACGATGGGCATCAATTCCTTCTGCTTGGCGGGAAATGGCATGATGGTGTTTCTGGAAAGGCAGAGAGTGGTGAGGTTTCCTGGCGCTGCGGTCCCTTGTGAGTAGAGCAGCAAAGCATCCCACAAAGCCATCAGCAGAGCCTTTTAAAACCTAAGTGCTCATCATCTCCGAAGAGGTGCATTAACAAGCTCAGGCCTGATACCATGGGCTCCAAAGGCTGGCTTGAGTGTGGAAATGTGAACCTCATTAAATGATGCTCCTGTCAGAGGGTAGCAAATTGGCGGAGGAGGAGCCATTCGCGCTCGTTTCTGTTCCAAATCCTCAAAGTGAGCAAACTCCTGCAATTTTTCCTGGAATCAGGAGCCACATGAGAGGTACCAGCTGTTCCTTCAGCCCATCATGAAGGGAACAGAGTAGAGGTGTCAACACCAAATGTTGCTACAGCCATGCTAATCCAGTAGCCTTGGGTAGGTCAGTAATAAGCCTCAACAGAGAGGGATGCTGGGGATCAGAACACAGCGAAAGGGTTATTTAAGGCCATTGCCACTCAGCCTGACAGGCTGTTCCAAGCTAGCGGAATCGTTTATCTATTTTAATGGAAAATGGGTAAAATTTAACGGCAGTGCATGTTCCAGTGCATTCCTGACTTGGTTTTCCCCTCCCTGCATCCTCTGTGCTGACCTGTTCTGCTGGATTGTTTTTAAGCAGCCGCACTCTGCAGCTAACCCAGCCCAAGGGCCCCAGAGCCATTCCAAGGGAGGAGGGCACTACATTTGTTTCCCATTTTACCTTGAGACTTCCCCATTTTCTCTGTCTTTCCCAGCCATGGGAGTAGGGACCAGTTCTGGTCTCCCTTTCAAAAAGGAGAGACCTTCACAGTAGATATGCATTGCATTTTCAGAGCATTGCCTGTCAATAAAAGGCCAAACACAGATAAAACTGGATCCTATTTTAAGACACACTCACAAATGGTCTGCAAGTGTCAGATTTGGTATTTTCTTTTTGCTTGTCTCACTAAGCCCTTGTGAAAGCCTGTGGTGGCCCATATGGGAGCTGGAGAGAGATGCCCTGTGTTAAGGTGTTGAGTCAACAGGAAAACACGTCACACACTCCCGTATATCTATATCTATCTCCTGGAGCCACAATGCCAGTCTTGTTTTCCTCCTACAGGCTTTGCTCTATGGAATGATTATTCCTAATTATTGTTAGTGCTGATCTTGTTTTCCCCTGGTGAATCTGATTCTGTGCTGTTTGCTGCTCCATTACCATAACATGTCACTTGTAAACCCCTTTAATATTTCCCGAATTGCATCTCTGTGTAAATAGCAGTATTACTTAGTTTATTTATTTACTTTGAAAACCCCAGGACTTAAGTTTTTCAAACTGCTCCGAGTTGTTGCTCTCAGCATCTCTGGAGGGCTGCAACACTTCACAGCTGAGCCTGGAAGATGCTGGCCACCATTCTGGCCATCCCCTGTGGTCTTTAACTACGACAGACTCATCCTCCTGTGCCTTCTCTGGGTCTAAAATAAAACTCATCAGAGAAACTCCATCCCTGCTGCAGACAAGCTGATGGCTGGATGCTTTCCCTGACAAGTGTACCTACAATCTGCCCTTTCGGGACAGAAACATGAAGCTTGCAAAGCGGCTGGAGCTCTTATTCCACCTCACAGACTGCTGTGGTCATACGTTGTGAGGAAGCCGTGCAGCTGTGGTTTGATATCTGTATCTGGGCAATTTTGGGGCTATCCACAAGCCACTCTTGCCACTGGTGTAGAATTTGCCCTTTTGCTTTAATGTCATAAGGCTGATATTTAGCACTGAACTGTGCTGTATGAGCATGTCTCTTTGGCTCACAGTGTTTGAAGTATGCACCATTCCCAACCCCTTGCTTTTACCACACTGGGGGTTTTCTGTGGCATTCCTCATATATGACGTGACTGAACACTAGGGCAAACTATGAACTATGGATACTTCAGGGATGGCTCTGCTGCACCCTGCCATTGAATCACCCTATAGCAGTATATAAGTGATTATGTGGGTTTAATCTCTTTTACTTTCCCACAGTGGCACAAGGAAGCCTTAATTTGACTCATGCAGTGGAACCAGGAGGATACAGCAGCTCCAGCTGCTTGGCTGGCTTCAGCTGGTAACTTTTGCCCCTGTTGTTGTTCTCTGCAGGTGATGAGGTGGGAGATTTCCCTTGTGGAGAAGAGCCTCCTGCCAGGCAGTGTGAGAGTGGGACCACCTGCAGGGAGTACTGGCAAGGGCCCAACTACGGCATCACCAACTTTGACAATATCCTCTTTGCTGTGCTCACCGTCTTCCAGTGCATCACCATGGAGGGATGGACCGACATCCTCTACAACGTGAGTCCACTGCTGGGTGCTGTGATGTGTTGTGGTAGTTTGTAAAAGGTTGCTCTGGAAAAAAGTAAATTAGTTTGTGCTTTTTCCCCTTATTGTTTAGCACCTCATCCTGCTTTTTAGGAGGATTTTTCCTTTTATCTTCAGGATTGTTCTGTAGGTCCTGTAGGAGCCTTTGAACCAGTGACATGGTTTGAAGCTGCAGACTTGCTTACCTGCAACATGATGTCTTGTGGCATTGTGGTGTTGCCATACGTAAGAGCTAATGTGCGTTACTCCAAGATGATTCTGTGCTCTGCTGTAGGGTGGGTGAGTAGGAGCACGTTCTCGTGGTGCCCTATAATCAGTTACCAAATTGCACAGTACAGGGTGGTTATCAACCAGTGACTTGCTTAGAGGTTGACTGGGTATAGCCTTTGTGATCCAAAGTGCAAGCCGCACCAGTGAAGAGCATCAGCTGGATGTTAGCACTAAGATCCAGTACTAGTTTTGGCAACTCCGGTACAGCTTTACAAAGCATTATCAGTCACCTTCACACCCAATATGACTCTGTTGGCTGTAGAGAGGATAAACCAGGCTGAATTTCTACACTTAGGGTCTTCGCTGGCTGTGCCTCCTCTCAGCCAGAACCACGCCTGTCACAGCCAGTTAAGGTCAAAACCTCTTGGTCAGATTTGCTATTTTCAGTTTTACAACTGGAAATACAAAAGAGTAGAGCAACCTCATCAGTTAACAACAGCTGAATGACTTCACTGGCTTTCAGGCAGTGCAATGCTCTCATCTGTGTCTATAATTCATATTTGAGGTGTCCTGTCTTGAGAGGCAAGCACCTAACCCTTATAACAGTTTGGGAATAGAGCCCTTCAGCTGGGTTCCAGTATCTGTACCATTTTCCTCACGAAGTGTGAGAGCTGCTCTTCAGAAGCTGTAAGGTACCTGTGTGTGTTGCAGATCTGTTCTCCCCAGCTTTGTGATTTGCTTAGATCTTCAAGTGCTCCTACAGTGGGTGTAAAGTGCTGTGGTTTGAGTATGGTGGGTGGTCCAGCTGATTTGTACTTCCATTTTCTATGGTAGTAAAGGACTTTATCAGGTACAGAGCAGGAAGGAGAGAGCGAGTGATGGTGGGCAGCAATGTATGGATACACTGGCTGCTTCTTTCCATTGACTATAGAAGGAAGGACAACCTGACAGCTGAGCACAGATGGTCTGAGTTACACCACACTCTCCTAGCTAGAAGTGTCAATGTGGGAAAATAACTAAGGTAGGCATCAATAATGCCTCCAGATCAGTTCACTAGCTGTTAGGACTACAAGTTGTCCAGTTTACTTCATTATAGACTCTAGACAGATGCTGGGCTTTTCCACAGACCTTCCTGTGAGGGTTTCTGTAACAACAGGAAAGTATTATTAATATCAGCCACAGCAAATTACAAGGTACAATTTTGCTGTGTTTGAAGCCAATATATCTGATTTAATACCTTCTCCATTTGTCCCCTGGATTCTTTGTTTCTTCCCAGTCTCTGAACCAGTTAGAGCGATCTCTAGAAGGGCCTGTTTCCCCACTGCATGCCCTTCCCTCACCCTGAAACTTCATCACACAACCAGTTTCTCCCATTCTCATTCAGCAGTCCTGCTCCTTCCTTCTAATGCCAACCGTTGTAAGCAAAGCCCATTAGCATCCTGCCTGGAATTGATTAATCAATATGTGGTGTATTAGGTCATCTTCTTTCAAACTGCCTTTTGTACCACATGCAAAAAACCAGAGCTTACTATTGGGGTATTGATTTTAGGGGTTGCTTTAAAAACGATTATAGTATCATTCTAGATACCTGTTAATCGGAAACAGATGCCTGGAAGAGATGTAGTTGAGTATTTGTTATATATAATGCCAAGCATTGTCTGAGACCCCAGCTTAGGTTTTAATGCTTGGTGGGTTCAGGTCTCTGGAACAGTCTGCTTGAGGAGTGGGGGGTGAGGGGTGTGAGTTGTGCCATAGAATCACAGAACCAACCAGGCTGGAAAACACCTTTAAGCACATCAAGTCCAACCATTCCCCAGCACTGCCAAGGCCACCACTAACACATGGCACCAAGGCCTCGTCTCCACTTGCAGGGATGGTGACTCCAGCCCTGCCCTGGGCAGCCTGTTCCAATGCTGAGCACCCTTTGGGGAAGGAATTGTTCCTCAGCTCCATCTAAACCTGCCCTGGTGCAGCTTTAGGCCATTTCCTCTTGTCCCACCCCTTGTTCCTTGGGAGCAGAGCCCAGCCACCTCCTGGCTCCATCGTCCTGTCAGGTAGACCTTCAGGTCTACCAGGTAGGTCCTTTCAGGATCATTGGGCAGACAGTGTCCATGTAACTGGTGAAGCAGTGTCTCTGTCCCATCTTCTTCAGCCCTGTCCTGCATGCTGTGTCATCCCTCCCATGCTGCTCCACTTGCTGAGGAGCTGAATGTGCTTTTGCAGGTTAGTAGCCCAGGAGAAGATCCATGGGTGGAGAAGATCCAGTCTGTGCAGCCCTTACGTTTTTCACAGCTTCAGTTTTCTACTGGTTTCTGGTCACTTGGCTTTTGTCTTGGTTTCTTCTGTGCCTACTCGGAACTCGTCAAATTTAAAAATGAAACAAAAGTCCAAACCAGGCTGCAGCGATGACTGAAAATCCAGTGTTGGTGGATCTCTGTGGATGCAGACTATGCCAAGCTAACAGTAGTGCAACCAGTCTGTCCACCCAGCACCAATTCACAGCTGCACGGTAATGCTGCCTGAATCAGCTGGATCCCAACTGGGCCTATAATGGGTTGATATGGGAAGAAGCTGGAAGGTGTTGCCTCTTGCACCCAGAACTTTAATGGTGGGTTGAGTATGTGTCAGTGTCCTACTTGGTTAATAGACTGTAATAAGCCAACCTACTTAGCCTCAGACAACAGGTGAGTGTTCGGTTATTCAGGGGATTTTGATTACTATTTGGATCCTCTGCTGCTGTGGACAAGGTGGTTGGGCAGGAAGATTTTTGCACTGCTGGAGCTAGTTTGCCTGCCAGCCCCAGCTTTCCTTAAGGAAACCAGCAGCCCCCTGGTGCAGGACACTCATCAGAGCTTTGAGTAAGTGAACTTGCTTTCAGTATTTTGCTTAAGGCTGTGGGACCACAAGACGCAAGATGTGGTCTATGTAAGCTATGATTATGTGTTAGTAGGAAAAGAGACTTGTGCTTTTTTTCCCACTAACCAACTAAAAAACAGGGAAAGCTGCTCCTCAGGTGTAGCAGAGCCCTTCCTTCACCCCTCCCTTTGTGCTGGGTTCAGTTGGGGTGGGTTTCTTGCCTTGCTTGCGCAAACCCTCTCCCTTCCTGCTGTTAGAGCAGCCAGACCACATGGGGTCCTTTCTTAAGGCTCGAATCCCTTTGATGCCAGCTAGTCTAGGACCGAGAGCCATTAGAGGGAAGTTGAGGTTACGACTCTTTCCTTAATGGGCCATTCATTTCCTTCAGCAAAACGGTGATTGATTGATTGCTCTGCATCAATAGGGCTTTGTTATTGCTCCTCTTTTCCTGCTACTGCATTTGCTGTGGGGTTTTTGGTTTTCAATGATGATGGCTGGAGTCAGTCGCAGAATGAGGCTGTGCTTTACTAGCTCAGCATTCATTTAACTGAGGGAGAGAGTTTGCTCTGTCCTGAAAGCACCTTTGAGACTGAAAAGCTGGTTTGTGGTGGCTTCAGGCAAGCTGAAGAGTTTGGTGTAAAGTGATGTTCAGGGAAGACGAAGCTTGAGTTTGATGGTTTGGCTCAGGTCTTTCCAAAGGGAGAGATTTGTTGGGGAGGATTATTCAGTCATTTCCAAAAGACTGAGATGACTTTATATGCGGTCCAGATGCAGCCTTTCTGCAGATTTATAGAAAAATAGCATCAAAAGCTAGTCTTTGCAATAAGAAATCAACTTTGCAAATATTCTCTCCTCCTCCTGTGATAAACTGAGGAATTGGGAGGGCAGGGAGAATGCAAGCTCACGAATTTCACCCTGATTTTTATTTGCTGATCCACTGTTTATAGTTTCCCAGAGCTGCAGTTTAATTAGGGCCAATGTAAGCTTTCTAACAGGACTTTATCTGGAAGGAGGTTTGTGCTTGAAGGAAAAAGACTGAATCATCAATGGGGTAAAATGCTTTAAGAATCAGCTGGGGAAACCTCTTTCCTGAATCAGCAGCACAACAGCATCAGAACAATAGCTCCAAACAAGCTCTTCATGAGCTGCAGATTTGTCAGCTGTGGAACTCTTTCTACTCAAAAAAGGTCGAAGTAGCAACAAGTGATTTGGGAAGGTCGCCGTGTCTTGAGGTTGGGGAAAAACCTTTTCCTCCTGCAAATGGAGTGCATTTACCTCCTGTTAATTAAAAGCTTCAATGTGATCTTGGAATGCATGAAAATAGAGTAACTAAACTGCTTTCCTCTGTGGAAGGACTTGGTGCAGACTGATCAGAGATCCCTGAAGGTACAGGCAGAGCATCTTTTGGACTGTGAAATTAGGTGGGAAGCCTACCTAAAGCACCAGCTCACTGTGGGCAGCAGTGCTGCTCAGTACAACATGCCCTAAAGTAACAAACCTGACTTCTTTTCCTGCAGCTGGAACTAGTTTAGCCCCAGGCTGGCTCATTAACAGGAGCCAATGTGGACCAGCCCCTGCACCAGGCTGATGGAACCATTCTGTGTCCTGGTTTGGTGGTGCTGGCGCAGGCTCTGCTCTGGGCCTTGTCACTCAGTGCAGGCACTTTCTGCAGTCAGTAGTGTTCACCTGGAGCATCACACTGGGAGTGATGGGAGACAGCAAAGGTTGCTGTGTCCACCTTGTGTGTTACTGAGGTAAGTGGTAAGAGGTGATCAAATTATTTCTTGTACCTATTATGTAAATTTATTCACTATTTCCCTATGAAGTATTTTAATATGCTAAATATTACCATCAGTCCTGTTCTTCCTCCAGATCTAGTTTATGTGCTTAATGTTTGTGAATGACAGTGATTTATTCATCTATTGCATATTGCTGATAGAGGCTATTTGGAGGCATTTTAAAGAAGCAATAGTACAACTCCTAGTTTCCTCTTCTATAGCAGTAATTCTCAGTCTTTCCAATGCAAGAACCTTATTGTCTATCGTGAAACACTCTTCTGCCTTGAATCCTGATTGCCATGGGAAGCTCACCTTGTTCTGCAAAGCAAGAAAAGCCTGAAAAGTCTTGTGCCTGCCCATGAATTCCCCAATTAAAAGAATTCTTTTACTCTGCTAAGTAGCATTCATTACAAAGCCTGAAACCAAAGAGGAGATGTACTGGTGGAGCCTTCAATGGAATACCCACGGTGGACTTAGCGCTGTAGCCGTGGTTAGCTTGCAGCTCAATGCTTTCCATTGTATACTCAGTGGATTAGGAAGGGTTTTGAGCATCTTGCTGCAGTCATTACACAGTCAGCACTGTTTGAACTAGCTGGTATATACCCCTTCATGAGGTGCAGTCACGCCTTTGCAGTGGAGGTGCATGATGAGCTCCCAAGGAGCTGAGGAGTGTGGTTTGTTGGTCCCAGCTCTCCTACAGAAAACCATGGGTCAAACGTGATTCATCTGAAGCTGGCAGAAGTCTTGATGTTAACTTTCAAAGAGCTGGGTTTTCACCTTTTATCTTTTCTCTACAGGAGTTCAAAGCTACATGGTGGAATTTGCTTTGCAAAACAGGGACTCCTTGCAGGAAAGGAGAAATGTCAAAGTATGCACTCATTCTCTTTTGATCTTAATGGCAAGAGATTTTCCTGTTTCTTCTGTTTTCTACTGACAAATATTAGTGTCCAGTGGGTATTTCAAGACTGTGGACTGGGCCTAACCTAATATGCTTGTAAGTAGGTATGAAGAGTTCAAATAAAATGTAAATCTACCCAAAATTGGATCCCAACTAGAACTTCACCCTTCCTGAATTTAAAATAGCTTATGATTCACTTGCTATTTTTCATTCCCCTTTGTGGCTTTGAATTTCTTGTTTCCGATAAAGATACAGCAATGGAAAGTTTGGATGCAATTGTTGTTCCATTTCCAGCACAACCCAGAGGTAGTTTTGTTGGAGGGATGGTGAGTGTGTTGGAGCTTGTAGAGGTAGAAGAGAATCTGTTTGGCATAGTTGTTTGAGCTCACAATGTCTTTCTGGGAGTATTTATCTATAAAGATCAAACCATTGACACTCAGTCTTCATCAGTCACAAATATGAATTAAGGAATCAAAGGTGATGTTCACAGGAGGAGATTAGATGTGAGTAGCATTGGCTGCCCAGACGATGAGATGGTTTCCTGTGCAAAACTCTACAGAAAGGTAGAGGGAAGGGTGCAGGTGAGTGTGTAACATAAAGCAGAAGGGGAATAAATAACACAAAGCAGCATCCGTTCATCTCAGAGACTTGGATTAAGGTTCCTCTTAGCTTGTTGCCTGCTTATGAGATTCCTCCCAGGCTCAAGAGCCCCCCCTTCCACCCCTCGTACTTTCAAGCACCTCTTAAACCAGCCAGTTAAGGCTTAAAGATGATTTAAGCGGCTTTTTGCTGTCCATCTGCTCATGACTCTGATTTCCTGTGAGGTTATGCCCTTGGCTTTCCTAATGTGACTGTCATACCTACCTTGGTACAGCACTAAATGCAATAGCAAAGCCTGTGGGACTCTGTTAAGGTGGCTTTGAAATTGCTCATCTTCCTAATACACCCAGTATGTATTAGGAAGATGTGCGTTGTCTGCAGTCTGTTAGGTGTGGCCTGAAGTCAGTACACCAAGGCACAAATCCATAATTGCTAGATACTGAGATGGATGAGCATAAACGAGGTTTTGTTTGCAGTGATGTATCCTGGGGCAGGTAGCCTTCGGTGTTAGTGGCTGAAGGGGTTTAGGATGGGTTCATTCTCCTGTGATCACTCTTTGTGTTTGTGTGTGTATTGGATCTCCTTGTTCTGAATCAACATACTGAGGAACAAAATTGTTTAGCCAGCAAAACTGTGAGCAGACAGGAAAAGAGAGGGAAATTGACTGAGGTGCTTTCCTTACATTATGTTGACAGGAAGGAGAAGGACAAGGAAAGGTTTTGTTTTGCCACTCTGAATCACACAACGCATTTCTGATATGGTTTCTTTCTTTTACGCTGCATTCTTTGTTGCGTCCAAGGGTAAAGCGTTGCTTCAGTTGAATGTGGGGTTTCAGGACCCTGGGTTGGAGGAGAGCAGTACCAGAAAAACAGAATGGGATGCTTGGCATCAATAGCTGCACAAGAGCAGCATGAAAACACAGGTGCTCTCCTTTCTCTTAGGTTTTCTGTTATTGCGTTGCATAGAATTTGCAGAGTGGATTGTGTTGAAAGGGACCTTAAACATCATCCAGTTCCAAACCCCTGTCACAAGCAGGGACACCTTCCACTAGAGGAGGTTGCTCCAAGCCCCTGTGTCCAACCTGGCCTTGAGCACTTCCAGGGATGGGGCAGCCACAGCTTCCTTGGTCACCCTGTGCCAGCGCCTCAGCACCCTCACAGTAAAGAATTAAGCATGAGCTGATATATTCCCTGAGAACACAGCATGTGGCCAGGGCCTCAAGGTTTACGTGGGTCTTCAAAGAGGTGGCCATAGCCCAGTTGGAGGTCTGATAATGCAGCACAGCATAGGAAGTGAGGAGCAGACAGATGAAAAGAAATAACAATGATAAAGCAAGCAACGCTTAGAGGTGTGTGAAGAAATGTGCCACCATAGCCTTGTGTATTGCAAAGAGCCTATTCTGGCTTCTTGGCTTTTTAGAGCATCTCAGAGCCAAAAGCACAGAGCATCTGCTAACAGCTGGGTTATATACATATATAGTGTAAAGTTGCCCATAGCCCTATCTTGGGGAAAGATTACCTTTGGGACCTGATTTTCATCAGCACTGAACTTGTCCTGTCACAGTGTGTTTGCTCTTGGAAATGCACAGACACCCAAGGGAGATGCTCGGGACCAGGCGCTGCATTCCAGAGCCAGCAGTGCATGTGTAATATACTGGTATTGTGGATTAATGATGGAGATGGGAGCTGAGCTCCTGTGCTGTGGAGCTACGTGGATGTAATTGTGCTCTCTTCTTCCCTGCAGTTTCATAAAGAAGAGAAACCCCCTAATGTTGTTAGTGCTAAATTGCATTCGCTATCGAGTTAAGATGGCTTTAATTTGCTAATAGGAATCAGACACAAAGGTGACAGATAATTGTCGGTGTCTCTCTGCTGCTGTCGGGCTAATGGTGATTTCTTGTGTTCCAGTATCATCAATTGCTTACAGGGAAGCTGGGCAGCAATGACAGGGTTAGGAGCAGGCAGCCAAGAGCCTGGCAGCAGTTTTGAGTGAGGATCGGTGTGATATTGGGTTGCTGGGGGAGAAGAAGGGAAGAGTCTAGACTCTGTATTGATGCTTTCCTAGAGTCAGTACTCAGAAGGCAGGGACTGACATAGGGTTGATCAAGATCTTGAAGAAAAGCACAGAACAGAGCAGCCAAGCTATTAACTTGAGCAGAAAGCCATGTTGGAAATTCTGGGTAAAGACTCCCCATGTATGAAACCCATCCCAACAGACAGAGCCTGCATGTGGCCCGTGCATCACCCATGTCCTGTTTCTATGTCTTCCAAGGTCTTGAATGGGTTGATGTATGGACCTCCTTGCAGCTGATTGTAGAATTGTGGATTTCACCCGTGTTTCCTGCTGGTCTTAAGCCTGTTTCATCCCATTATGTTGTTACAGCATGCATTTTGCTTGAATAGCAGGGTGGCCTACTACCATGTAGAAAAATGAGTCTTTTGGTCAAAGCTATAGCTCCATGCCCAAACTGTCCTGAGCATCTTGCTCTTAAGAAGGTGGACTGGATTTCTCATCTCCTGTTTCCCTAGAGGGAAGCCTCACACCAAGTTTTGGAGTAATTGCTTCTAATGTTACCTTGTCAGGTATATATAATGTAGTGGTATAATAAATTGGTGTGTATGTCAACAGACCTGAGGTTCAGCTGAAAAACCCCTTGAAGATCCCTGAACAGGCAGCCTAAGTTTTCCTGCCTGGTTGAACTGCTCTGCTGGCCCTTGTGATAGGGCAGCACAAGGTAAATGGAGGAATCTGTACAACTGGCAGATCCTGTGTGGAATGATGAGCTGTCAGTACAGCAGTCTCATATCAGTCTAAATTCTGCTTTAGCTAATATCCATTTATTTATGCTTTCCCCCTCGATTTTGGAGGGCCAGAGGACCTCTTGCCAAAGGGCTGAACTCCCGGATCTTTTAGGGATGCAATGCTCCTGCGTGGCAGGCTTTGCATGCTTCCTTGTCTAGAAAGTTTTGCAGAAATCCAAAGATACTGTGATAGAAAATATGCAACGTGTCTAGTGCTAGAATGGCTTTGAAATATTTAGATGCCAAGGTGGGTGCGATGCATGTCTCTGACCATGCTGGGGTCTCCATCTGTCTGGAAACACAGACTGTCTGACCCTGCACCTGCATGGATGTTCTCTCTAAGGCTAAAGGGATTGGGATATTTCAGCCCTGATTCAGCAAATCACCCTGTTCAGAAAAGCTCTTGAGCAGATGTGCAAAGCTGAGCAAGAGTTTAGCAGCTTCACTGAGGCTTCTGCATTGTGTTTTAAAGTCTCAGTGAAGGTATACTCAAAATAACTGTGGGGTGGCCACCTCCAGGTTTAGTAGGAGACATTTAAAATATACAGCAGGAGAATGACATATATCACCCAAGCTTAAAGAGCCCCTTCAGCAGAGCAATTGGTCTCTGAAAAGAAATGAAAATCTCTCCAAACAGCTTAATCATGAGTGCTTGCCAAGAAGTGAAAACTCCAGATGAAGAAATTCACTTGCAGCTTGACAATATGATAGCATTGAGGGTACAAGCAGCTCTCTTACATGCCCAACAATTGCTTTCCTCCACAGGATGAAAAAGGCAGCTGCATGCTTTCAGGAGTATGCTTATTCCATGACTACGGAATCTGTGGTTGGAGCAGAAGAGAATAACAGAATGCTTCTAAGGAAACCAAAAGTGAAGCCTTTTTCTGCTCTTGTAGTTCCTACAGCAACCCAAAATACTTGTGGCTGAGGATCTCTGACAGAAGAGGCTGAGCGTGTGGGAGAAAGACTTTGCTCTTTAATCTATAGACCACATGCCCTGTGGATAGAATGCGGAAGGAGAGAAATGAAGGCAGGCTGCTGTAAGGAGCATAATACCGTATTGGTGTGGCCTTGGGTCTAGACACCTTGATGATGGGATGAGTAGGATGTTTGGTGTGTGGGTGCAATGCAGCTCTGGGGGTGCAGGGCTTAGGGAACTCCACAGATGTGTGCTATCAGGGCTTTTTCCTGTGCTGTGTCAGCAGCAGAGAAGACAGGGAAGAGTCTGCTGGGGTCAGAGGTAATCAGGGGTCAGTCTGTTGGTGTATGCCATGAGGGTGCTGCAATGAAGCGCAAGCTGAAGTTGCTTTTTGGCAGAAGGTGCCGTTGCTCTCATTTGCCTACCTTCAGGGTCAGCACTGGTGACCTTCCTTCTTTTTATAGAGTCATGGAATGGCTTGTGTTGGAAGGGTCCTTTAAAGATTCTCTGGTCCAAGGGACACCTTCCACTAGAGCAGGTTGCCCCAAGCCCCATCCAACCTGGCCTTGAACACTTGATAAACTTTGATTTTATGTCTCTTGTATATCCCATTTGAGAGGTGGCCAATGCCAGCTTCATGAAGTTCAACAAGGCCAAGTGCAAGGTTCTGTACCCGAGTCAGGGCAATCCCAGGCACAGCTACATGTTGGGTGAGGTGATCCAGAGCAGCCCTGAGGAGAAGGACTTTGGGGGTGTTGGTCAATAAGAAGCTCACAATGACCCAGCTTCAGTGTGTGCTTGACTGCAGAACCCCCCTGTGTGCTGGGCTGCACCCTCAGAGCGTGAACAGCTGCTCAGGGAGGGGATTTAATGGGGTTGGAACTGGATGATTTTAAGGTCCTTTCCAACCCGAACCATTCTGTGAGTCTATGAAAGATGCGGGTAGTTCCCATTGTTTTGACCAGATGTTTCCTAAACAGCGCAGATGTAATTTAAAGCATTTGATACCAGGTTTTAATAACAGTTAAGTTGCCTGCTCATCAACACAAGGAAAAAAGCTGAGTGTATTTGCTTATTTGAGGGTTAGTTTGTTTATTAGCACGGCCTGAGGCAAAACCGTTTGTTGGTTGTCATTGGACACTTTGAATACATAGTGCAGCTCTGAGCTAGTCTCAATTTTCTGCAGACATAATGAATTTACACTGTAGTAAATATTTTCACACTTAAATTTAGAATTTCACAGACAGTTTTCAGTCAAATTTGGAACAATTTGGCAGGGCTTGTGGTTATGATTTTTTTTTTTTTCCTGCAGCAAACTGTCCCTTTCTATTTAAAATGTCTTTCTAAAACCTTGCGAAACATCTTTAGATGGAGCTGAGAGGATCATGACCAACTGGTTGTGGTTTAGTTTTTTTGTTGTTTTGCCTGAAACAAGAAAATGGTGGTGATAAAATAGCTTTGGACTCCTGTTCTGAGAAGTAGGGTTTGCATTGACAAAGGACTGTTTTCAGCTCTGGGCCCCCAACCGAAGAAAGATGTGGAGCTGTTGGTGTGAGTCCAGAGGAGGCCATGAAGATGCTGCGGGGGCTGAAGCAGCTCTGCTCTGGAGCCAGGCTGAGAGAGCTGGGCTGGGGCAGCCTGGAGAAGAGAAGGCTCCTGAAGGGAAGACCTTAGAGCAGCTCCAGTGCCTAAAGGGGCTGCAGGAAACCTGGAGAGAGGCTTTGGCCAAGGGCCTGTAGGGACAGGACAAGGGAATGGCTTTAACCTGCCAGAGGGGAGACTGAGATGAGCTCTTAGGCAGAAGCTGTTCCCTGGGAGGGTGCTGAGGCGCTGGCACAGGGTGCCCAGAGAAGCTGTGGCTGCCCCATCCCTGGCAGTGTTGAAGTCCAGGTTGGACACAGGGGCTTGGAGCAAGCTGCTCCAGTGGAAGGTGTCCCTGCCCATGGCAGGGGTTGGAGCTGGAGGAGCTTTAAGATCCCTTCCAACACCAACCAGGCTGTGATTCCCTGAAAGGACTATTGGACCTGGGGGTCTGCCATGCTCAGAAGTTTGTGTGGCTGAGATCTCAGCTCCAGCTAGTTCTGCAAGCTCTAGATGTATTTGCAAGAATATTTTCTTCTTACTACTAAGTAGAGGAGAAGCTGTACTGCTGGAGGTGGTCTTAGAAGACAAAATGAGAATGTGACCAAATTTAAATAGATAGACACTCTGCTCAATTCCAATCCTCTGCTGAAGCATGCATGCATGCAATGGCCTCTTGTTATAATTTTATACAATGGAATCAAGACTTCAATTCATTGGAACAGTTTCCTGCTGTTGAAAATTTCTTGGGAAGCTGTTGCCAGCAATGCTTAGGGGGAAAAACAGGAAGAATCTAGATCTGCATTTAAGATGATAAGGAAGCCTGTGGATTATTCTTAGAACTGTCATTATCTACAATGATTAAGGGCATTGACCCACAATTTCCTATATTGCAAGTCAGGAAGTGATTGAGTGTTGGATTGTTCCAGTGGTCTGGGAATTGGTCCATGTGACTGGTTCTGCCTCACTGACAGTGGCTGCAGGCCACAGGTTTATTCTGCATCTACTTGTTAGACCAACAAAACCTGACTTTCAGTCTGAATGCACCCATACCTAAATATCATATGTATCCATGAGCAACTAAACTGAACAGAGCTCTAAATACGTGAGTCTGTGTGTGTACGTAAGTGTATGTATTTCTCCTTCCTTATGTCTTTAGGAGAACATTTGGGAACAGCTTTGACTTTTCAATGAAAGATAGCAGATACCTGAAGCCTCATTGGTTGGCTTTGCAGTGCAAGACATCAAGAGAGCACTGAATTTATTCTAAGTGTAACTTGATTTACATGAGTCTTCTCAAGCAATGAATAGCATGTAAAGCATTCTTACCTTCCAAGAATTTCAGACTTAGAAGCAGTGCCTGTTTTTGAAGGAGCAGCCCTCCCTCAAAACCAGCACAACCCAACCTCAGCCTCTGTGCAACCTTGCCTGGGGACCTGGTGATGATTTCTCCCCTTTCTCAGACAACAGAACTCAGTTGTGTGTTCAGAGAAGAGAAGCCTGAAGATAACTATATGAAGCACTTGTGATGCTGGTCTGAATCGTATTGTATCTTGGAGTTTTGCTGAATGAATTGGCTGTCCCTCCACATCTCTGTTTGCTTCATATTTAGGTGAAACTATGTGAATTATGTGGTTTTACTAGCTATTTGGCTTTTAGATTTGTGACGAATATTGAATGCAGGTAGGGTAGGTTTGCCCTTTATTAGACATTGGTTTTGAGGACGTTGAGATAAATTGCTTGATGTGGATGCCCTCATGGCACTGTGGGGTTGAGTGCTGTGGTCATCAGCAAGGCAGTGCCTTGGTCTGCTGTCACAGCTAAAGACTCCAGCTAAAGACTCAAACTCAGAAGTTTTGGGGTTGTTCAAAGGATCTGGGGTTGTTTAGTCTGGAGAAGAGAAGGCTCAGGGGGGACCTGATCGCTCCCATCCTTATCTGCCTGAGAGGAGGATGGAGCCAGGAGGGGGCTGGGCTCTGCTCCCAAGGAACAAGGGATGGGACAAGAGGAAACTGCCTCAAGCTGCACCAGGGCATGTTTAGATGGAGCTGAGGAACAATTCCTTCCCCAAAGGGTGCTCAGCATTGGAACAGGCTGCCCAGGGCAGGGCTGGAGTCACCTGCAAGTGTTCACACACCGTGGAGACGAGGCCCTGAAGGCCATGGGTTAGTGGTGGCCTTGGCAGTGCTGGGGAAAAGTTGGACTGGATGAGCTTAAAGGTCTTCTCCAATCTGGTTGATTCTATGATTCTGTGGTTTGGGTGCCTCTGGTTACAGCTTTGGTCCTTCTGGGCTCTGTTCATCACTGTGCTGTTAGCTTGCTATGTGACCTTGCAGAAGGTGCTCATATATGTAAAACGCCTGTTCCAGACATCTTCAGTGCTGTACCTGCCATATGGGGTTCACAGTGTCTGGCTGTGTGGTTGCTGGGGTGTGCTTTCTCCTGGGTACCTTCACCATTGGTCTGTTTCCTTTTACTGTGAACATGCATTACCTGTTTCCAATTGGAATTGTCTAGACCAAGTTTATGCTAATAATTAAACTCTACAGCTGTTTAAAAATAAAAGAAAGGGGAGGAGAGATGACAAAAATAGAGCTTAAGATGACGGGTAGAGTCCCTTGGCCAGCCTGTGGTTTTTGACAGGGAAAGAGCTTTCACAGTGCCAGGCAGGCTCATGAATAAAGTAACTGAGTGAGTCCACAGTATCTGGGGAAAGAATGAATTTTTTATTAAGAAATCTGTTAGCATATTTATGTATTGATTTATTGGTGCCGTAAGCCCTTGCATCAAGGCAGAAAACCTCAGTGCTTTTGCTTTTTTCCATCTCCCCAGCTCTTTAAGGCTGAAGAAAGGAGGAAGCAAAGAGATGGATCTGCTTCTATTTAAACTTGGCTGAATTAGCATTATTATTATTGCATGCAACAACTAGTTAAAACATGTTCATACAGGGCTAGATGCATTGTAGCAAATTCAAATGCTGCTAGCTCCTAGGATTATACTGAGTGTCTTGTGTTATTCGGGTTGATTTCATGCATTTGGATGCTTCCATCTGAAAGCCTGGCTCCTGGATTTTAGTGCTCAAGAGAATTACACCTCCCTTCCTCTCTTATTTGGGGCTTTCTTCCTCTCGTCATTGGAAAGAAAAGTCAGGGACTGTAGTGATAGGACAGCGGGTAACGGGTTCAAACTTAAACAGGCAAAGTTCAGGTTAGATATAAGGAAGAAGTTCTTTACTGTGAGGGTGGTGAGGCATGGGCACAGGTCACACATCAGCACTGTGGCTGATGCCTTTTGTGTTCTGCCCTGAACACGCTTTTATGCAGCTTCCAACATCACCACCACCAAAAGATGCTTTATCTTTAGCATCACAAGCTCGTTTAGATTTGGCTGGGCTCTTAGCCCCAGCGGATAAGAGCTAATGTGAGGCCTGGTGTTGCACCCCTCACCATTAGATGGTGCTGCCAATGCTTTAGAGTCTGCGGGAGAGGTTGGATGTGTGCGGTCGCAGGTGAGTTTAGTTTGCAGAATATGAAACACTGTGGATTTGATTTTGATCCTGGTAGTGTACAGCTCTGCGTTCTGCTCCTCTGAACAGCAAGTGGCTGTGGGGCTGGATGAAAATGACCTCTCTTTGGGAGCAGAAAGATTATCTTCATTTCAAAACATCATTGATTTTCGTGTCAAGAGGCTTGAAGGATTTGCAGATGTTTTTCATCTAATGCCAAATTGGGAACCAGGAGTTATGGGTGGATCTAAGGAGTAACTGGGGGATGTGAACAAGGTGGATTGTTACTACAGCAGTGAAGTGGACCGACCTCTATTCTGGAGGTGAAAATAAAGAGTGGAATAACACAAAGCCCTTCTGTAAGGAGAGAGGCTCTTACCAGAAACACTGATTTGAGTGTAAATGTGCCAGGAGTTTATAATGCCCAGAGATTTCAGTTTGAGCAGGCGTAAACCTGAGACTTGGTTGCCTTTGTCTGAGGTTTGATGTGAAGAGAGCAGAGGTCAGTGGGTTCTTTGGATGCTTTTGTTACAACTACCTGCCACAAGACAACAGGTAACCCATCCCAAAGCACCCTCCAGCAAAAACACGTCCTTTGTTATTAAATATCTTCTAGCATCCAAACCCCACTTGAGAACTACCATAAAGCCACAGAAAGCACAGTTACAGCACTGCAGGAGAAGATCAGGAGACCTTCCAATCTTGAGTTGTTAGCTGGACCTCATATGGACCTCATAAGGCTTCCTGAGACCCTGTCCATCCCACAGCCACAGGTGGAATCCTCCAGCTGAGGAGTTTTCCTCAAAGCATGCATGAGCAGCTATAACCGCAAGGGTTGAAGCCTGACTCAAATTTCCCTGCAGCTTGCTTGGGCTGGAGCACTTCCATTTTAATTCATTCCCCCTTTAATTCACCCTTCAGATACAAGGCAGAAGTTCTTCCCTGTGAGGGTGCTGAGGCGCTGGCACAGGGTGCCCAGAGAAGCTGTGGCTGCCCCATACCTGGCAGTGTTCAAGACCAGGTTGGACACAGGGCTTAGAGCAAGCTGCTCCAGTGGAAGGTGTCCCTGCCCGTGGCAGGGGATGGAGCTGGGTGAGCTTTAAGGTCCCTTTCAACACAAACCAGTCTGATTCAGTGATTCTCTCCTTATGTCCTATTCTAACAACCTGAACCCACTGATCCCAAATGGAGAGATGGTCATGGGGGGTATCTGAACCCAAATCAAACCTGGTTTCATTGTACTTAGCATGTGTGGGAGTGTGATTTGGGCTGACCACTGATTTAATTAACCAGCCTGGTTTTGCTTTATTCTTCACACAGATGAGCACACCAGGCAGGTGTTCTGCCATCTCCATCCTGTGGGGGGGTACAACCCCTGAGCATCAACTGGAAATGCACCTCTCTGCTAATTTAATTTGGGTCAAAAGG
Source organism: Ara ararauna (assembly GCA_028858755.1). NCBI lineage: Eukaryota > Metazoa > Chordata > Aves > Psittaciformes > Psittacidae > Ara > Ara ararauna. Next base: position 16,102,372 of record CM054384.1, read on the forward strand.
GTCACTCACCAGCACTCCCCTATCCCTGGCTGCCTCATCCCTGCAGAGCTGAACAACAGATGCTCTCTGCAAATGGACTGTAACATCTGAAAGTCAGTAACCAAAGTTATTGGACTGACTTTGTGCCAAGTTTGTATTTAAACTGAAGCTGGGAGGAAAAAAATAAAAGGCCTTTTTTTTTCTTTCAGATTCTGGTGTTTTGTCTAAGCCAGCACAATGGGTCAGGACTTGAGAGATGGGACTTCTCTTGCTGATCTGCTGGGAAATGTGGAAGCAACTCTCATTTCGCCCAGTTTAACCTTCTGTAAAGCTGGGGGTAGCAATAGAGACGTCCTTAGTGCAGGGCTTGGTGGTGTTTCTGGGTGAAAACAGCTACAGAAAATGTAAAAGATAAAAATTTATTAGGTTTTTATTAGTTTTTTTTTTTTTTTTTTAATTTTAGTTCTTCTGTTTTCTGTTGATCCAAAGAGATGTGGGGTAAAGAAGTAGGGAAAAAAGGAAAAAAATGAGTATTTTCAAAAAGCAATAATTTTTGAAACCTTTTGGTAACTGAATTACTGGAATAGAGAAAAAATATTCCACAGGTCTATTGAATGAGATGTTCAGGTACAACTTCTTCAGGGAGGTAAGAAAGATGCTGTACTCAGCTCTTACCTCTATGTCATGAAGGTGAGACTGAGGCCCCTCTTTATCTCCTATGTCCCTGTACTTATTCCTGAAGGTTGCACTGTTTTAAGAAATAATCCCTCTGGTTCCCTTTTGTGGTCCTCTCTGTTTAAAATGAAACCTGAAATACAACAAAGCTGTGCAATGTTCTGCTGGATTTTAGACTTGAGATTACCTTTTTAAGGGGAAAGCCAAGTGTCTCGTGCTCTAATGTGACAATACATTGGGCTACACTCTACCAGACTGGATTTTGGAGCAGAGGTATTTTCTCCAGGGTTTTCAAGCAGAATGGGTTCCAATCTTTCCCCCAGGGATTTTGCTTACAAATACAGTGCAAATAATGAGTATTTCTTAACTAGAATGGGCAAAGCCTATGCTTGACCACAGCTATGCATTCAGGGATGTTAGATGTGAGTTAGATTTGGACTTGGAGCTATTAAGTTCATATGCAGCCCCTATACCTCATTCTCTATCTGAGAAAGCACTTTGCACTTCCCTGAAGTGAAGATCAACCCTTTGGGATATGACAGTAACGTGGACTGTGTAGCATCCGAGAGAAGTGACTGGTTCAAATGTCATCAGAGTCTGTGGCTATTTTGTGACTAGTTAGGTCATCACTGATTCCACAGATTGGACTTGGAATGGCTTTTCTCAGCAAATTTGGGGTTTTGCCTTTAAACCTTCTCGTGCAAGGTCTGTCTGTCTCTGATGAAGAGCTCAGTGGGAGCAGAGATGTGCCCCATCCCTGGCAGTGTTCAAGGCCAGGTTGGACGGGGCTTGGAGCAACCTGCTCTACTGGAAGGTGTCCCTGACCGTGGCAGGGGTTGGAACCATATGAGCTTTAAGGTCCCTTTGAACCCAAACCATTCCATAGTTCTGTGGAGTTAATGCCAAGAGAATATGCGCTGGGTAAGGCTGCATGTGCTCACTGTACATACTTTTATTATTTTTGGTTTTGTTCTTATTAATTTTTATGTTCACCTAATCCTAAGAATAGGAACAGACAGAAATAAATCAAACATAAATGGTGTTGCTAATTAACAGGAGTAGTGAGGAGCAAATAGTGAAAAATCAGATGAAGGGTAAATGGAGTTCAGCTCTCCAAGACAGCTGAGAGTTTTCCTCAATGCAAAAGCACTTATCTAAGGGAAGATTACACTTTAATTGGCCCAAATAAGTCAGGCCCTACCATTGATTAGATTAAAGTGAGTAAACTCTAGGTGTACTACACGTTTTGATTAAAAACATAGTAAAGACCTAATGGGCTGTGGTGGTTCAGCTTTGGCTGGATCTGTCAAATTATATCGCAGCTTTATTGAACCCCACTCGGGAAACATTTCCAAAGGATTATGTGTTAGCTCATTAATTGCTTGTTTTTCACATTGATGGACAACGTACTGAGCAAAGTGGTGGCAGAATTTCTTCCTTGGAGATCTGGGGCAGATGCCTCAAGTTGCTACTCCTGTCAAAAGTGGCTGACAGAAGAATGTAAGCAGCAGAATGGCTCCTTGTTCAGAGGCAAAGAGAGTTGGTTTGTTGTTCTACTGGTGAAAAAAGTGGAGTAACAGTAAGTCTAAATGGGTTTCTACCAGCTTGAGAGCCTAAAGCAGCATCTTTGCACAGCCAGGGAAGCTTAGCTAGAGATCTGCTGGCAGGATCAGCCTAGATCTTGTTCTGGGATTTGTTACTCAGGTTGGTGCTGGTACTTGGCAGGGTGGTCTGTGACTTTACCCTTCTGTAGATGCTGCCCTTAAGGTCTCATTTAAAGCTTCAAAGTCAACAGAAGAGCACCTATAAAGGCATTTTGGCTGCCTTTAAGCACTGGCAGAGGAGCTCTAGTGAAGGCTGCTGAACAGCCACTCTCTTTGAGAGGTGGCTGCCCACCCATAGCAGTAGCTTAAGAGAATTCAACCCTGAGCCATGAAACCCTGGGTGTGTTTCCTTAGCTCCAGCTGTGAGCAGGAGGGGGTTTGCATTGTGGTGACAGCACCCACAGAAGAGTGGGTGCGGTGGGGGTCTGCCGTGGGGGGTTAGTCCACCTTACATGGGCAGCTGGCCTGCACTGGCATCCTACCCTGTGCAAGTCGAAGTCATCAGGAAGTCTGTATAATTATATTAATTATGTATTTGCCATATGGTCCATGTGTTCACATGTGGGTCTGTGGTGATATAGCTGATCTGGTGTAGCCTTGTGTGTGAACATCCCTGAGTACTCTATTTGTCCCAGTGCAGGAATAAAGGGACTGCAAATGAAGAAATGGGTGATATTTGGAGAAGGGCAGAGAGCACGATGGTGTTTTTGTCAGAAACCTGGAAATCAGGAGCTGAAATGTGAGATATTTTTGCAGCCCAACAGTCTCCAATCAGAGTATATCCAGTCCCTGCCACATGCCGAGAAACATTTTCCTGTGGCAAAGGTGTTGTTGCTTTTGTGTTCCCCAAGAGGATTTAATCACGTTCAGTAGTGTTTAATAGGCAACTTGAAGAAGTCATTTAAACATGTGGTGTCACTGCCTGGCTCACTTGGCCCTTAGCATGTGCTGAAGAGGACTGTGGGCATTGCAGAGAGGTTGCAGGTCTTCTGTGTGCACCAGCTAGGAGAGCTGTCAGCTTTGGACTGCAGATGCAGCCGGTCTCAGCTTCACCCTGGGGCATGGCCTTAGTATGCCAGTTTGCTGGGCACTGCACGGTGGTACACATGCCTGGGTACGTGGCAATCTCCTATCCTTTTCTTACATGAAATATAGATATAGGTTGCATTGCAGAAGCTGGAGAGGGTAGAAGGTTGTGGGCAGCTGAGCTGTACCCTTAGGGAAAAGAGGGGGGCAGGATTTTGGGGATTATTCTGTGTTTGACTTGCTCTAATTTGAAGCCTGGAAAGCCCCTGAAACCTAATTTGCTACACATTGACCAGAAGCAGTCACTTGCCTGTGTAAACCAAATTCCCCTCGGATTGTGTGCTTGTTAATTTAGGATTCCAGAACCAGGAGCTCATGGCTGATGCAAGCCATGATCAAGAAAGAAATTGCACAGGATTCCCTTCCTGGGGGCTGCTGGGGCTTCTTCTGCAGGGGCTGTCATCATTAACCCAGTGTCTCCCCACCGCTGATGGAAGCCTCCCTGGCAAGGAAGTGCTGAGGAGTATTCACATGCTCCTTCCCCTATCAAGCCAGCTCCTGCTCCCTTTGATCAGCCCGTTTGAAGTCAGCAGCATATGGGATTTGGCCGTGAGGCTGGCAGGCTGTGCGGCTCCCTGGTGGTGCCCCAGTGCTGGGAACACTGAGCTGGAAGGAGGCAGGGTCCTGCGAGAGCCGGTGTGGTGCTGCCAGGATGGGGATGAGCTGGGAGAAGGATGTTGGAGCCGGGAGGGCTTCACAGACCACTTAATGGTGAGGGGATGGGGTGGCTGGAGCACAGCTGCAAGAGGCTCCAGCAACAGATAAACTCATTTCTGGGCTGTCAGGCACAAGGGCTTTGCCTCCCCCCAAGCCTCAGAATATGGGCCATGGCCAGGGAAGATGAAAGGTAATATAAAAGCATTTCTGGTCTCTGCAGCGCATTGCAAGCAGCAGAAGGCTGCTTTCAAGTCAATTGTTTCAAAACATATCTTTAAATGAATTAATACTTTGAAGCAGCTGCCATCTTGTTAATATAATGAAGCAGTGGCCCTAAGAGCTCCCTGTGTCTGAGAGACTGAAGTGAGAACTAATACTGGCCTTTCTCTGGTGTTGGACAAGTCACAGAGGTTTGGTTGTGGGAAGTATCTTGTGCTTTGCTGGAGCACACTCAGTTCTCTTGGGTTCTATTGGAGCTCAGGGCATTAAGCTCCCTGTGTGACAGGAGCCTTTTAGCTTCTGCATTTGTTACAGATGACAGCGTTCACTTCCCTATCTCTGTGTCTGCAGAGAGGTGGCTGTGCTGTCGCTGCTTGGAGATGCGGGCAATGTGCTTGGTGCTGCATGGAGGTGCTTAAAGGCAACCATGCATTGTGTCAACATATAAAGGTTTGTTCTTTGGCATCCAGCTGTGACCTGGGTGCTCCTGCTGAGTAGGGGTATCCAGGCATCCAGGGTGGATGATGAAGCAGGGTCACATGGAGGAGGCTGGAAGGATGCTGTTGGATGTAGGCTTTTAGCAAACAAAACCATCCCCAAAACCAAAACTGTGGAAAGGTTTGGGCTAGGAGGGACCTTAGAGATCATCTAGTTCTAACCCCCAAGAAGGGAAAGGGCGGCCCCAGCTGTCAACAGGCACAGCGGGTGCATCTTGGCACAAGTGCCATGTCAGGGGTGGAAGCAGCTTGGAGTTGAGCAGGGTTAGGCAGAGGGAGCCGTGGCTGCTGGGCTTTTCGGAAGAGCACTCCAGGGGCTAGACGGTTCATAAGGGCTTTATGTGCCTGAGGTACTGGACTGGGACACTCCTGGAGCAAGGCTTCAGCTCCACGTGGGCACTATTTGTTCAGGGGGTGCTTCTGAGGAGCCCTGTAGCTGTTACTGACCTACGGGTTCCTCAGCTCCTGGGCAGTGAGAGAGCTCTCCCATAAGCCCTTACTGTATGGGGATGGAATTCTGGCACGTCAGGACAAGTGTTTCATTTCTCCTCCTTCCCTGCGGCTAGGATCAGGTCGCGCTGACAGTCAGCCAGGCGGTACAACAGTGAAACACACTGTACATAGACATTGATTTGATCTCTTGGCTCATCCTGCTTAATGAGCAAGCCTGGAGCCAGGCCACAGCCCAAGCCTCAGTGGCTCCATGGGCAGAGGGCTGCACCCTCTGCTCAGCACAGCCAGAGGTGCCTGTGGGAATCCAGGCTTTCCTTGGAAGAGAGGAATTCAGTTTTCCTGGCAGCAAGCAGGATTGATTCATTAAAGCATCTCACCATGGCAGAGCCTGTGCCATAAACTGTGATGGGGTTTGAGCACGCTTGGGAGCACTGGGAACGATGCTGCACATCCGGGAAGGCTCTGCTTTATCAGGAGAGCTTTTCTGTCGACTCTTTTGCTTGGTGTTTTGCCCTCTGGTTTGTCTTGGATCTCTGTGTGTGAGGCAGAGCAAACAGAGCAAGGCCTTTTCTTGCCCTGAGCATAAAACAGTCTAGCAAACACTGAGGGGAGGGTGGTTAATTAGTTGTTTTTCAGCACATTTCATTTCTAAGGGCTTTGATCGTGGCATGGAATTGTGGATCTGTCGCCAAGTTTGGGCTTCAAATGAATAAATAAACGATAAATGATCATTTGGCAGCAATGAACCCACTGCACTCTCTTTGCATGTTTATGTGGTTTCCCTTTTCCCATCTGTTCCCTTCCTCTAGCTCTTCCTTGTGGGTTGGTTTTCAAGCCCCCCTTGCCTGTCTGATGGCAGATTCCAGCCTGGCGGATTGGGATGCGCTTGCTCCAAGTGAAGACGTGAAAGCTGCCACCTCTGGCAACAAAATGGGAATTGAAGAACAGCTTCTAAATCTAAAAACATGGCTTTTGCTCTGGTAACCCCAGGAGAGAGGCTGGAGCTGAACCAGGCACTTTTCTCACCTGATGGAGAAAAAGGCACTGAGGACGAGCATCCTTCTTTCCTCTGAATTCATCCATAGGGATGTGGTGCAGGAGAACAATGAAGGGAAATAGCTAAAGGCAGAGAGAGGGGAATGGAAAGACAAAACAGAGAATGCAGAAGTAGCACAGCTTGGGTAGGATGCCAGGTATTGCAAAAAGGCATTAAAAAACCATGAGAGGTTGTGCTGTGCGGTTTTCCCTGTCCTCCCGCTCTCACTTCCCAGCCTGTTTTCCCTTCAGATTCATGTGTCTGTCATGCTGGTTTTGCCTTTAGCAGAGGTGGTTTGTGATGGGGTTGGTGAGTCCCTGTTCCTCTCAGGTGAGTCACTGATCAACTGACACAGATATTTCTGTAGATCTTTTGCTGTTTGGAGCAATGCGTGTTGTGAGTCTGATCTGCAGAGTGTTCCTTGAGGAAGAATTAATGCAGATATGCATAATATTAACAGATGTCACAAAAGGTATTTGCTTGCATCAGTGCTATAAGTGTTATAACCTGTAAATAATGCTATGACATCGGTCACGCATGTCACACGTTGGTTTTGCTTGTTTATTAGGTGACTTTGAGGCGGCACTGAGTGCATGCTTGGTTGAAATAAAGCCCATTTAAAACACTTCTTTCTGTGAATCCTTCTGCGAGCAAAATGACACTTGCAATCATGGTTGGGAATAATGACCCAAAAGCACCACAGATAATAAGTAAAAGGCACCCATAATAGTTAGAATTAATGCATTTTTTTGCAAGCTGTTGTTTGAGAGCACTTCTCTGTGGTCTCTGCCAGCCTCTGTGATAGGGCAGGTAGGCTCAGTGTTCCTGCTATTCTTTACCCTCTGCAGGAGGAGGAAGGAGGAGGAGAATGTCTTTGGGTCTTGTCTTTTCTTTTTGCTTCCCTTTTCCCCTCCCTCCCACCCAACAGCAGATTCTCAAATTGCTGCATTCTTCACTCACAAGAGGAGAATTTGCATTTTCCTCAGCACTCGGCTTCAGTAAATGGCAACATGGCATTTTACATTTCAGCACTTCCTTAAAGAGCTCCCTTGTGGTTGATGAATGCAGAAACTTTGTCATAAACTAAACCACCTTTCCCTCCCCTCTATCGAGGCTGCTGCTTACTCAGGGAGCCTCACACAGGGTTTGCTGACAGAAGCCCAAAGTGCTGAGTCAGCAGATGTAGAATTGCAATCCCTCTGAAGATGCCTGCTTTCCTTGCTGACTTCCTTGTCTTCTGCTCTGTGTGTGTGTGCGGATTCTGGGCACGGAACCACACTCTGCCTTAATTGCAGCACAGATTAATGCAGGGCCATGGGTTCCCTCTCTTTGTTTTGTGTCTCAGTTCAGATGTGAATATGACATTGATGTGCAGCATATGGGAACGCAGAGTTGAGGTGGGAAGGGAGCAGGTTGGTGTCCAAAGTCTCACCAAAGGTGGGTTTCTTCAAAGCATGTTTTGACCCTGCAGCAGAAGCAGCCTGAAGCTGTGGGATTACAGGAATCTTCTCACTGGAAAGGATGACAAGTTGTGGTGTGTATGGTGGGACAGTCAGCTCGGTTCACCAGTTCTTTTGCTGGCATTTCAGCTGGTAAACATAACAGAACTAACCAGACATCAGCGGGGGACAGCCACTCACTGGAAATGTGAGGGGAATCTCTCCTGCCCTCTGCCCTGCAATTTCCATGTAGTACTTTGTTTCGGGTGTGAATTAATATCTGTTTTTCTTTCTCCCTTTTTTTTTTTGATTCCAGACAAATGATGCTGCAGGAAATACCTGGAACTGGCTTTACTTCATCCCTCTCATCATCATTGGCTCTTTCTTCATGCTCAACTTGGTGCTGGGCGTCTTATCAGGGTAAGACATCTAACAACTTGCTTGTCTTCGCCTTGAAGGGAAGATGTGTTGGACTTAGCACTGTGGGATGATGTAGCTGAGAAAGAGAGGTTGGGGTGCTGCATCACACTGTACATTGCCGCCCTACACATACTTCCTACCCTGTCCTTTCCTTGAAGTGGGGTATTTTTAGAAGACTCTAGAGCCATAGATGGGGGATAAGTTGGTGAAAAATCATTAACTGAGATGATTCTTCCCTGTGAGGGTGCTGAGGCGCTGGCACAGGGTGCCCAGAGAAGCTGTGGCTGCCCCATCCCTGGCAGTGTTGAAGGCCAGGTTGGACGCAGGGACTTGGAGCAAGCTGCTCTATGGAAGGTGTCCCTGCCTGTGGCAGGGGGTTGGAACTGGTTAAACTTCAAGGTCCCTTCCAACCCAAACCATCACAGGATTCCATGATTCTGAATCCAGACCCCAGAGTTAGGTGAGCTCCCTGTCATTATACTGACTTGACCCTGTGCAGCCAACACTTACTCCTGCATCAACTTGAAAGCCCACCAGGATCCCACTGATGCTAGTATAAATATTTCAGTGCTAGAGCTGGACAAAGGGTTCATAGTGCATTCAGTGTAGCTGATCAGCATGGAGAAAGGAGAAGCTCAGGCAGAAGCAATGAAAATATCTCAGGGTTTTTTCAGGCTGCTTGGGGTCATTTTTGGTCATGGTGTTTGTTTGAAATCTCTGGCTGTTTAAGCCAATGTCTGGATTTTGGGGACACACTGGTCTCTTGATGTTCAAACCTCAGGGGTCAGCCAAGGATTTGGTGTTTGTTGCGTATGAGTTTTGGGTTTGGGCCATTGTAGAGCTCAGGCTGCCAGGTTTGAAGCCTAGCTGGACCGTCCCCAGCATCTGTGGAAATCTGATCTGGAATTAACAATCTGAATCACCTCAATGGTTTGCAAGCTCTTAGACTTTGGTACCTCGTTTTGCACACAGTTTCTCTTTAGCCCATCCGTGTGATCTGGATTACACAGATCTATAAAGATCTGGATTTATTTCTGGCTCTTGGCAGCATGGGAAGAGAGAAAGGAGTTAATGCTTCTGAGTGGTAAAAGCCCTTCAGTGCTGCACCTTTGCTCTTTCTCTTAAGTTACTAGAGAAGGAAAAATGTTTTCCGAAGACCAGATTCTTGCTCAGTTTTATTGTTTTGCTCAGTTTTCTTGTCCTCAAAGCACATGCTGGAGGCAGGAGGAGGGAAGCAGCAGTGTAGTTTTGTTTGAGGGCTGACAGATGTGCTGCTACAAGAGAGGGTCATGGGTGAGGTACATGAGATGTCTCATGCACTTTGGTGTTCCTTCAGTCCAGGAATAATGGTCATGATCAAGAGCTGATCAAAGCCATTCATTTGCCATCCTGTTGTACCAGAGGCTTTGTCAAGGAGAGCTTCGTGACCATAACTTGTTCGATGTATGATTCAAAGTGAGCACCAGAGCCAGGGCTGAGTGTGGTTCCTTAGGGATTCATCTTCTTTCTTCCACAGTGGAGTCAGCCCGCACAGGCTGAAATGATATGTGTGATTTAAAGCAAAGCTCTAGAAGCCTGCAGGCTCCTGTCACTTTGTGCTGGAGACCTCTGCCTGGCTCTGTGGAAAGCCTCTCGTTGCCTGGAGCAAAACATGAATGTTATATAGAATCATAGAATCATAAAATAGGGTTGGAAAGCACCTTAAAATCATCTAGTTCCAACCTAAATGTCTCTTCTATTAAAAGTGCAGCTTCGTGCACTGGGGGTCTCCTTGCTTAGTGGTAAGGATGATGGTGTCTTCTTCAGAGGGAAGCTTCTAAATTCTATTTTGCATAGTGGTTTGATGTCCTTGGCTGGAATAATTCTAGGGGGAGGCTGAGGAGAATAAACATCATAGCACAGGCAATTGACCACAATGCTCAGCAGGATGCTGGTGGACATTATTGAGCTATGGCAGGAACTGGGTACGTCTCAATGAACAGCCGATAAGGCACCAGAGAATAGAATGACCCTCTGAAAGCAGAGACTGTTGTAATTATATTCTCTAGCCAAAAGGCCCAGAGAACGTTGTAGAATACAGAGAAATTTCTGCTGGAGAAAGGATCATTGGCAAATGACGTCCATAGGGTACAGTTTCACTCAAGGACATTGTGCTATCCGTGTCCCAGTGACCATCAGTTAGTGGATCCCTCAGCTGAGACTCTTGGCAGTATCCCACATACCTGTTTCAGTAAAATGAAGTTGATTTAGTGACATATAGTCACCAGTTTCCTAAGCTTGTGTGTGATCCTCGTTGCTGTCCTCTCTCACAAAACCCCTGTTGCTCAGGTTGTATTTTATTTTCCAATACTTTGCCATATGCATCATACGTATTGGGATTAAACTTCAGGATGCCGCTGTCTTCACCTTGGAAAGCCACACAAAAAGCTTTTACCTGAGTATTTGTCATTGCTGTTAGTTTTGAGCTATTTCCTCTCAAATATTTGTGTTCCTCAGTGGTTATAAGAATGCTACAAATTTCTGAAACAGGTATGCAGATGCTATACAGATCATGGCAATAATGAATGATCTGAAATGACAAGTTGTTGAGCTTGCTACTGCACTAGATAATACTCAGTTTTGCCATAACTCTTGGAAAATGTTTTTTTTTTGGCTTTCTGGAGTTGTTTGTGAACCCATGTCCACACTGGGCAGATGAATGGGCTTAGCTCATGGGTTTCTCTCTTTGGGCAGTCCAAGTAGATTGACCCAAGTCTCATCTGCTAGCAAAATGTGGACACATTTGCATTGCAAATGTTACAGAAGAGATGATACCTGTTTTAAAATAAAGAGCAAGCAAGCCTTTCCCCTCTGCTGATTCTTCTGGAATTGTAATGAAAGCAAAGGCAAGGAAGTGACAGGGAGACGTGGAAATCTGTAAGTGTTGCTGAAAGTGTGGTATAAAGATAACCCCTAATCTTGGGCCACAGTTGTGTGACAGAAACCTCTGAGTACTTAGCTAAGGATGTAATTAAAAGCATGTTGACTCCATAATTCAGATTAGATGAGCCTCTGCCTGCTGTACAGTGTGTCCTCTTGATATGTGCTGAGCAAAGCACTGCCAGTGCTCTTGAAATGGGTTAGTGTTTAAACATCCCCCCATATGGTGAGCTCTGCCTTCTGTCTCCTTCCTCTCACTGATGCAAGCACTAGGGGCCAGCCAGCAGAGCTTGGCTCTGTGCCGCTGAATACCCAGATTTCTCCAATGACCCCAGGACATGGGCTATGGACATTCCCAACATCTTATTTCTGCTGGTGCAGTAGGGATGTTGGGCTTTCCTATGTCTTTACAGAAGAAGTATGTTGCAGTGGATACTGTGTCATACACAGTGCTAAAGGTGGGTCTCTGGCTGGGGAAACTGGTAGCAGCTCTCTATTACTAGGTTGCACATAACGAGCTAAGACAGACTGTGCTGTTCTCTTGCTGTGAATGGGATTGAAAGTTTTCCTGGGGTGCTGCAGAGTCATAGGTACACAACTGAACTGTGGTTGAAACAGCTCCTAAAATCCAGGAGCTTCCTCTGCTTGTTCATAGATGTGGGGCTCTCCAGCAGGAACACAGCACCCTGTTTGCTGTGGAGTGGTAATGTGGTTTGTGTCCCTTGTTGGGGATATTCCTCTCTCCTCACTATGTATTCCCCTGCTTTCTGTTTTCCCTCTCTGGTGCTTGATCCCTCTTTAAGTTGATAAAACCCAACAGCCCTGCAGGATCCAAGAGAGCAGAAAACCAGAGATTGTTTTTTTCTGGAGGAGCTTTATTGAGTGGCATAGCTGATTCAAGTGAAGATGGGACTGTGTAGGGCCAGGATTGCAGAAGCAGGAGATTTCTCTCCCCTTTGATAGCATTAGGACATTTGGGAGACTCATCTGCATGTGGAGGTCTGCCCACTTGATCAAGATGAGAAGATGCAGGGTGACTTCTGCTCAGCCATGGAAGCTGAGAAGCGTGTTTTGGGGACTGCCTAAGCCTGACACCTCCCCAGTCACAGACACAAATAAAGGAAAAAGGGAAATGTAAAAAAACAGAGGAGCTTAAACAGCTGGTTGAAGTTCTGCTGCATCATCATCCACTCAAAGGATGAACTGTTTTGTTCATAGTAGAGACCTGCCCTCGACTTTACATCTGTTACAACCATCAGAAGCCATTCTAGCCATGCTAACCTTGTTCCAGAAAGCTGGGCCACCTTGTTTCCCAGAATCTGGGGTAGCTTTTTGTAAGGTTTCCAGTAGAGACTGGAAAAACAGCTAATCCATCACAGAGAATACCACCTTTCTATAGAAAAAGAGATTGACTGCCTCTGGTGCCATCATGGAAACATTCTGGCTCCAAGTCATGCCAAGAAGGGTTGACCCCAGGTGCCTTTCAGTTTCCCCTAAAGACAGGGTTGTTTGTTGCTGGGGATGTCATGGGATTTAGCTTCAATTCTGACCAGAAAATGCCCTGAGGTGATCCTGATAAACTTTTTATTGAACTCTGCACATGGTTCTGCAGTTTACAGTGAAGAGGGCATCACAGAATCCCAGCCTGGTTTGTGTTGGAAGGGACCTTAAAGCTCATCCAGCTCCAACCCCTGGCACGGGCAGGGACACCTTCCACTAGAGCAGCTTGCTCCAAGGCCCTGTGTCCAACCTGGCCTTGAACACTGCCAGGGATGGGGCAGCCACAGCTTCTCTGGGCACCCTGTGCCAGCGCCTCAGCACCCTCCCAGGGAACAGCTTCTGCCTAAGAGCTCATCTCAGTCTCCCCTCTGGCAGGTTAAAGCCATTTCCCTCGGCCTGTCCCTACAGGCCCTTGTAAAATGTTCCCCTTCAGATTCCTTGTAGGACCCCTTTAGGTATTATAAGACTGTTACAGGATTTATTTCAGCTTTTCCAGATGACCTCTTCAGGGGCAGGCAGCAGAGGTGCTCTGTATCTCCCCCAAGGCAGGAAGAGGAGAAACAGAAACAGATGTCTTCCATTGTATTGAGAAGTCCTGACCAAGGCTTATTCTTCATCTGACTTTGTACTGCTTTCTTGCTGCACCCCTCTGCCACCTGGGCAACCATCTCCATGTACACCTTAGCTTCCTGGTGTTCCCTGCCTGAGCAGTGATTTCCAGTGCTGTGTTTCTCACTCTGCTGCTGTTCTCTCCCAGTCCTCAGCATCCTCTCAGCCCAGCTAGCAGCTTTCTCCCGTGGGCTGGTGGGATTATGGAGTTTTCTACTGCTGAGGTGTTGAGTTGGGTATTAATTTTGCCCGGTAATGAGCTGGATGATTCTGTACAATACATTTGTGATTGTGTAATCCAAAGCATCAAAACAATTCAAAGAGGATAAATGTTACCATGGGATGCTGTGAGGAAGATGATTTAACTTATTTCAAGGCTAAGTGCTTTTTGGCACTGCTTCATGCAGTGGTGGGGGTGGCGAGACAGCAGGAGTGCTGGCCAGAGAGGGCAGTGCACTGTGAATAATGCATTTGAATACTGAGTCTGTTTCTCTAAGTGTGAAAAATGCTGCTTGTCATGTCCTCAAATATTTATGGTGAAGGCTGAGGTATTTCCAGACCAGCCTGTGAAGAGAAATGATCTTTCCTGAGGTTTACTCATCTGGCTGCGATAACCAAGCATGGAGAGGCACTGCAGTGGCCAGATTGCATCTTCCCTTCTCAAGTATTGCCATAATAATTCAGGTCAGGTTGGACACAGGGGCTTGGAGCAAGGTGCTCTAGTGGAAGGTGTCCCTGCCTATGGCAGGGGGTTGGGGCTGGATGAGCTTTAAGGTCCCTTCCAATACAAACCAGTCTGATCCTATGATAATGTGGTCCAGAGCTGCTCTGTCCTGAGATGTGCAGCACCTGCCTCTTGTTCTATGAGACCACCTGGTGTAGGAGCTGCAGGGAGATGTTTTGAACGGATGCAGCATCTTTGTGACAGCAGGAGCCTGGCAAGGGACACAGCTACAGAGTGTGCTGGCACCTTGCAGGCAGACCAGGATCAGGGTAAATTGTGCTTTAATTCTTCCCTGCTGCACACTGTTTTGAGCTGTCTTCAGCATAAGGTGATGCTCCCTGGGCAGACTCCCATTAAACACTCTCCTGGTTGTACGCTTTAGTCTCCCTGGGGGATATCTGTTTCCAACTGTTGTATCTTGGGTCACTGAGGCTTTCGTGCTTTAGAGTAGTTCCCTGGGAGGAAGCAGAGCCCCATCCAGACCTTGCTGAACCAGCTGTCTCGGTGACTTGCTCTGCTGAGTTCCATGACATGTTTTCCCATCCTGAGAAATTTTGCCAGGTTGAGATCATAAAACTTCAGCCTGCAAAGACGTGCAGAGGCTGGAGAAGAATCAGGCTGATTAATTTGTCATAATGGCAAAGCATTCTTCTGTCCTCCTTCTCCCTCATTACAGAGATAATAATTCATCTTCCCTGCACATTCGTTCCAAGTTCACTGTTACCTGCTGTGATCTGACTTTGGCTGCTGTTAATTATTTGCAGTGAAAGAGTTGCATCATGAAAAGAGATGGGGTTCTGCTTGCTTTCTCGTTGCTTTTAGGCTTTCCCCAGCCTGTGCTTAAAAAGGAGAAGAAAGGGCAAAACCCCTTATTTTCTTTGCTGTTGTTCCTTGCTCATCCCCCTTTCTAATGAAGCCACTGTTACAAACAGGAAACATGGGAGCAGCATGTGTGTTTCTTACAGAAGGGGTCAGGGAGCAATGACTTTCCACGTGAGCTTCATCTCACCGAGCTAAATGTCCTATAAAATGTGGATCCTTTGCCTCTTTTGTGGTTTTGGTTAGCATAGGAGAGACAGACTGCTTTTATTTGCTCTTCTGTTACACTGCAATGAAATTAAAGTCTGCAATATAGGAATGATACATAGGAGACCTAAATTTTTATATCCTGGGGCCTCTGCTTTGGACTCAGTGGTGGAGACTTGATGAACAGAGCCAAAGGTTCATCCAGCAACTGCAGTAGGCTGATCCTATGAAATAAATGATGCTTTTTAATCCTTTTTCTCTCTTCGTTGTTACCTCCTTCAAGCCAGATTTGCCCAGTTGTCACACTCACAGCATTTCAAGTCAGATTAGGTGGAATCAAAGTGAAATCAGCATCAGCTGAACATGAAGACAAAAGGAAGGAAGATGTATTGAAGGCTTCACCTCTGTGCTGTTCCTCTTTCTAGAAATACAACATGTATCCCATATCTGCCTTGCATTTGAAGCATCTTCCTGCTATGTTCAGTGATAAAAGTGACTGTGAAGCCTGGCTCGGTGCTGAGAGATCAATCTCTCAGTGATGCTTTCATCCTCTATCAGCTGGTTGAGGAGAGCTATATTTTCCCCCTCTTTAGAGCAATGAGGAGGAAGCAGAAGTAGCTGTAGCTGTGCAGGATTGATTGAGCCAGTCCTAAACTTTGGATATAAAGATGGGTTAGGCAGCTGAGCCAGCTGGGTCTGTATGTTTAGGCTTAGTCTGGGAGAGATGGACATGCCTTCTCAGGCCATGCACAGTGTGACCTTGGCCATCTATAGATCCAGGTGAGACAGAAACATATAGCACTGTGCATCTTTGGGATTTCATGCAACTGATGGGACAGCTGGTGAACCACAGAGCTCTGTCATCTTCTGCACTAAGAAACCTTAGTCCTTTGCTGGGCTTTCCTTGTTTAATAACAGGGTTCAGAACTCTGACTGAGCAAACCACCAGGAAAACAGCATCTTGGAGGCAATAAATGTCACTGGCGTAAGGAAATTCTCACTGATGTTTTTCCAGGTAAATCAGTTGCTTGGTTTCATCTCATTCCAGCAACTTCTGGTGCGATGTCTCTGTGCTCCTGGGATGTGTTTTCTTTCACTTCCCTCAGATTTTCTTCTTGCCCAAATGAGGTGCATTTCCATGCTTTTTCTTGTTCGAGATGGGCTTTCTAATCAATGTGCTATCTTACGTTCAGGGGTAACATGGACCAGATGTTAGCGGTATTTAAAACAGAGATTTAACAACACGTGTTTCTTTTCACATTTTCAGATCAGTAAGTCAGAGGCATAAAATTGGCTTCAGTTTTACCTGCAGGTTTCTCTGCACTTGAGGAGTTTGTCTGTTAATGAGAATAACCATACCTTGGCTCATCCTTCAAGTCTTCCTGGGCCTTTCTGTGCTAAAGATGTCTGATGCTATGGTAAAGAAACTCATGTCCTTGCTGATCTCATTTTGTTTGCAGCCCTCCTGGGTACAAGGGTCTGACTATGGACACAGCTGAGCCACATCCTCTTGGGTTTGCATCTTCCTAGCTGGAAATTGCACTGCTTGTCTATTTATTCCTGAGTTTATTCAGCATTTTTCTTTTCTAAAGCCAGATTTGATTCTATCCTCCACCTATATTTCCAACTCACCATGTTAGCGTACTGAAGGGAATGATGCTCTCTCTCTCCCTCCCCACCCCGTGCATTCCTCTTGCCCTTTGCTTTCTGAGTGCTGCAGTGAATAATTCAGCCCCTGCTGTGGCTGCCTTTCCTCCTCTCCTAGGGGACCTTTTGTTAGAAACACCAAAGTTTGGTGCCTTTGTAACGCTGGCCTGCAGGGTGTCATCCCTGCAAGACTGCTGTTCTGCTACTGCCTCCCTGGCAGCCCCTTTCAGGCTCTCAGAGCTGTGTTGTGAGCTGAGGTGGGTCCTTTAATCCCTGGAAGTTCAAAGAGTCACTGGCGCTGCTGTTGATGATGGTTTCCTAGTGACAGAACCAGAGAAGCTGTGGCTGCCCCATCCCTGGCAGTGTTCAAGGCCAGGTTGGACACAGGGGCTTGGAGCAAGCTGCTCTAGTGGAAGGTGTCCCTGCTCGTGGCAGGGGGCTGGAACTGGATGAGCTTTAAGATCCCATCCAGCCCAAATCACTCTGGGATTCTATGCCAATGCACCCTGCTGAAGCAAAATCCTGCAGGAATCAATAAAAGATGATGTCCATGGTCCCTGCTCAGATCCCTGCTTTGCTGTTGTGATTCACATACCCACCTTCCTATCTGGTGTCCTGACTCCCTTTGCACTGCCTAAGTCACTGCAACACCTACAGGAAGGGTGAGGATGCTTTGCAGGGTCACAGACTCTTCCTGTGCCTACATCCAGGACACTGAGCATCTGCTTTTCTCTCTTTCCACTCCCCACTGTCCACCTTGCTCCTGCTCATTCTCCATCTTGGACTCCCTCAGTGCCTTTGTCTCTCAAAATGTTTCCAGCAGGTAAACCAAATATTTAGCACGGCCAAGGCTTTGTGCCTTAAGTTGCATAAACAGTGACAGTCATAAAGGTGTTGGGCTTTTTTGTTGCTTTCTCCCTTATAAAGGATCTATTGTTCTCCAGGAAGACGAAAGACACAGATATGAACCCATAGAACAAATTCTTTCCCTGGAGCAAGAATCGTCTTTTCTATAAACACATGGGTGCTTCTGCTGTTTGTGAATGAAATGTTAGGAGCATTACCTGGATCAGACCTGGTGAAGCAAGCCCCAAGGCTCTTTGCAAGAATGTGTGTGTGAGGGAGCAAACTCAATCACACAAATACTGCAGGACCTATGGAATGGCAGAAGCGCAAAGAGGGTTGGCTCAGCAGGAATCTGCCTTCCGTGTTATTGTAACTGGCTCCACCCAAGCAGTAGGGATTTGGTTGGATTAGGACAAGGTGGCAAACCCCAGCATCAGAAACAGACCTGAGAGGGAAAGGAAAAGTTATCTGAAGGCTCTTTCCCCATTTCCTTCTCCCAGCTGATTAACCAAAGGAACTGGTAGGAACTGGACTTCCCCCCTTAAAATGCAATTGTTTCTGCTTGCATATGGATGCTTTCAGGATGCTGGGAGGCCTGGAAGTGTGTGCAGTCCATGTGCTGAGAAAGCACAAGGCACTCTGAAGGACCTCATAAGTGACATACAGCCCCTGAGCAAGTGGTTGCAGCCTGCCAAAAGCACAAAAGATTTGGTTTTACTGAAAAATGCAGATTGTGTTCATCTTTCTACCTCTCTTATCCATTGTGTTCATGTTTGGGTGCTACAAGTGCATGTTCTTATCTCTGCAGTCCCTTTTCAGCCTTTTAAGGAAATTCCTGCCTCAGTCTTGCTCTTGTTGCAAGCTTACTGAAGTTATGTGCATAATTGGCACAAAGTTTCTTTTGGGGTTCCTTCCTTGCTGAATGTAAAAGGGGTGGATTGAAACAGGAACTTTGAAAACTTCACTTTCCATCCAAGCATCCCCAGAGGAGCAGAACACAAGTGATTTTGTACCACTGCTGCTCTTCCAGCAGGTGTTGTGATGCTTTTCCATCTTGCCAGGCAGCCACAGGAGCTGTTGTACTCCATCTTCTACCTCCAGCCTGTTCCTCCCTGCTCCTGAGTGACATGGGCTGCTTACCAGGCTGCTGACAGGTATCAAATCTGTTCTTGGGCGCTGCTTCACATTCAGGCAACAAAGCTTACAAATCAAACCTCCTGTCTTGGCCAATTTTGTTTCTCCACCTGGAGGATTCTTGAGTTTTGGCCTTTGAGTAACTCAGTGAAACATCTGCAGTGCTGGCAGGTTCCTTTGCCAGCAGCTCACCCACTTGAGTTACCTGGCTCCCCTCCATTCTTGAGGGCTGTATTTCTCCAGGCAGGAATATGTCCCTGGACATCGTGTGCCATCCAGGAGCAACTTTACTCATTCCTTTGATGTACTTGGACTGGAGAAGAAGCCAATACTAAATTTTCTTTTTTTTTTTTTTTTTTCTTTCAATTATATTTATTTTTCAGACTTAAAATTCTGAAAGTTCTTTACATCTGCATTCCAGGAGTCTCTGGCAGAGTCCTTCTGAGATCTGTGCTTCTTTCAGCTCCCTCTGAACAGTGCTATAGGTTCAGTAGCTGAAGGCTGTTCTCCCATTTTTAACATCTGAGGTTTCATGAGATTACGTGTGTAGCTCAGTGGTATTACCCTGAATGAGCAGCTAATTATCTGTGTTGCGATTAGGAATTGCTAATCATCAGCCCCATTAGGGGCAGCTAGGACAGTGATGCTGTATCATCTCTCTCTGCTTCTTCCCTGGGAGTGGGAAGCATTCCTGTCTGCTTTCCAAGCAGAAAACCTGACTTGCAGAGGTTTAGCACTGTGATTAGTCTTGCAGCAGACCTGCTGTCACCCTGGGAGGGGGCCATGAAACCAAAGACCAGGAGGCACATTACATGATGCTCCATTTCAGCTCTCTGCTGTCATATAGGAAAGTTAATCAGTGTCTCAGGGGATGATGATTTTAGGTTATTTAATTTTTCCCTTTTCAGTTGCTGTGACAGTATTTTTAATTCAAGGCCAGCATGGATAAAGTACTTGTAAGAACTTCATTGGTTTATAGTCTTTTCTTAACCATGGTAGTTACTCATGAGTTGACCTTGTCTCTTCTGTGGCTGGGGGGTGTGCTCCTGTATTTCCCTGAAGTGGCTATTTCAGTGCATACTTACACCAAGATTTATTTTACTCTTCCACCCACCAAGGTGATAAGCAACAATCATCCATTTTCCTGGTGGCTTTAAACACCGACCACTCTTGAGAAGAAAAATGTGACACGTTAGGCTTGAGTGTATGGCATGTGGTTTCCATGATGAATGCCCTTCCTTTGATTCCTGTTTGTTCCTGCTGTCTCTATAGAATCAGTTATTCACAACTGTCATGTTGTAACTAAATGCATGATAGTCATCTACTCCGAGTGGGGCTTCTTTCAAAGCAGTGTCTCCTGTTGCTGCACTGCGTGTAGGAGTACCAACCTTTCAGCTTTCCTCCTCTTAATGCCTATCTGGACAGTGCTAAAAATGAATGTTTTGGGGCATCATGAGGTTGACAAAACCCAAGTATGAGAATGGGTGAACATCATTTTTCATTCCAGAACTGGCCAAAGTTCTGGAGGACCAGCGTATTTCCTGCTCAGGATTCCTTCTGGTGATTTGGGAGATTTTTGCAGCCGGTGACAAGTCTGCCAAATAAAAGAGGAAACTTCCTTAGTGCTACCAAACATTCCCATAGGACTTTCTGTGATTTCATTTAGAACTGGCAGGAAAACTTCTGCTGAAATATTTTTAGATGAAATATGGCATTTTGATGTCCCGTGAAAAGCGTGCGTAGCTGTACAGAAACTACTGAAGGTCTGAAACTTTGCATAGTTTCTCACTTGTTTTCTTACATGTTTAAAGTTGAGATTATAGGGATAAGTTCTAGGTAGCTATTACTTTCCTTAGGCCAGATAGGAGCTGACAGAGGATGAAAGGCTTTTCAAGGGAAAGCTCTCCTTTGCCTGCTCCTGAGGGACGAAGGGATGATGCCACAGCTCATCTGCTGCCCTTCCTGCCTGCCCTGGTCCTTTGGGAAGGACACCATGAAGTGGTGGGACACTGGCACAAGGTGCCCAGAGACGCTGTGTCTGCCCCATCCCTGGCGGTGTTCAAAGCCAGGATGGACGGGGCTTGGAGCAACATGCTGTAGTGGAAGGTGTCCCTGCCTGTGGCAGGGATTGGAACTGAATGAGCTTTAAGGTCCCTTCCAACACAAACCAGGCTGGGATTCCATGAAACTCCCCACTGGGTGTTGCCTCCTGCTCCCACCCAGCACAGCCCAGCTCTGGGATGTTTGCGGTGACTCGAGTCTGCAGTGCAGGAACTGTGACCCCTCCATGTCTGGCAATTTAAATGCATGTTGGCACCTTGTGCTGCCTGATCTCATTCTTCCTGCTCCAGAGAGAAATCAAAAGTGAGAGGAGGTCTGTGGCCCCAACCAGCAGGCACTGAACCAGAAGTGAGTACATTAAAAAGGAAAAGGGAGAAAATCAGTGGTCCAGCTGACACATGCAAGATTCCGACTCATGTGGCAGACACATGCTGAATGCCAAGGAGGAACTGTCAATTGAGAGTGATGTTTCAGCTTCCTCCATTTCAAGGATCGGGTCATGGGCTGCTCTGTCAGGTGGGGGACAGGAAAGGGGAGTCAGGAGACCAGGATGCGCTGCCAAAATCAAGGTAACAGCTCAGCTGATGGCAGCTCTCACATCGGTGGCTGGTACTGATCTGCGTCACAGTGCTGAGCCAAGTTCTTCCTACAATCCCTTCCTACAACCCCTTCTCACACAGTCCTGCCAAACAAAGCAAAAGTGTCAGCTTTGAAGGGTGAAGTGTGTAGACTGTGAATATAAAGGTGCCTCTGGCACTTTGCAGTTTGTTTTCCCCCTGTTCTTCCTCCTTTCTCCTATGTTCTCACTGGTGTTTGAGGAGCATGTGTGGGTTATGAATTGGTGACTGGGTGAGATTTTAGGCCCGAGCAGTGCCTGAGTACAGTTTTGCAGCAACTAGCAGCTAACTGAAGGTTTGAAGGATGCAGCAGAGTTAAGATCTCAAATGAGGGTTGTGAACCACTGGTGTTCATAGCGGACAAAAGCCCAATCCCACAATTAACCATATAGATTAAGCTACTGTGGGAGTTGCTCCAGTGTGTGCTTATAGTGAGGGGTTGCAAAGGCTGGTTCAGAGCTCCATAAATGGTAGATAAGCATCAGAAACTTTTCAGAGGTGATACAGATTAGCTTGGGGAAACTCCCAGTGTGGGTGTCTTAGGGTGGTGGCTGAACTGTTGTTTCTGCCTCATTTCAAACTGGGCAGTAGGATGGACTTGGGTAAGGTTTTTGCAAGGTTGTATGAACCTTCCTCTCTGATTTCCCTGTATTGTCCTGTTTTAATGATCTGATATCAAGATGCTTGCTTTACATGTGATTTTTAGGGAATAGCAAGATTATTATTACTCCTTTGGGTAACAATAGCATTGGGGCTATTTCAACTTGACCCTAGTGTGCCCACCCTCACTTGTAGCTCTTGTTTGAGTTGTGTTTGTCAGTCATCTTAAGCATGGGAGAACTTGAAGAAAGGCTAGCAGGGAAGAGTAGAGCTCTTCCAACACCAAAGAAGTGCTGGTGTCACTGTGATTTGATATTGGGCTTCTAGAGAACTTGGATGACAACACGTAGCATGCTGTGGTTTCCACTCACTAATGCTGTCATCGACTTCACAAGCTTCATAGATACAACCTGAAAGACAAAAGAGGGGCTGTGTGTTTTCCCTGACCACTTGTGTTGTGCTTTCTCATTCTCTCTCTGTAGTGAATTTGCCAAAGAACGAGAGAGGGTAGAAAATCGTCGGGCTTTCCTGAAACTCCGCAGGCAGCAGCAAATTGAACGGGAACTAAATGGATACTTGGAGTGGATCTTCAAAGCAGGTAAGGCAAGAGATCTCCCATCCTTGTTCAATGTGTCTTGTGGCAAGAAGAGTTGGGTGGTGATAGAGAACTAGTCCTCAGTGTCAGAGGTAATGCAAGACTAGAGAGGGCCCAGGTAGCACTTGTTATTTTTGTTGGACTTGTTTTGGAGCACTCACACTAAAGTTATTGCAAAAGATCTCAGTTCGGTTAAAGAAAACCAAATGAGCCGGGCCATCTTTATTGCTGAGATCAAAACAGTTGTCTTAATACAGTGTGATATAAAAAGTGATACAGTGCCCAAAGTGTCCACAGTGGGGAAACTGTTCCCTTGGATGAGTCATTTGTGTTTTATTTACTTTCCACCACGGCTGTTTTATAAACCTCTCTTGCTGTGATGGCAAAATACAGTTTTATGAGCTACAGAGATCACTTCCATGGAACTCGCCCCAGCACACATTAACATTGCTTTATAACTGTTATAACTGAGCATTGCACTTTATTGCAAGCAGTGAGCAACTTCAAGGACCCAAACACACTAATTCAACAAAAAATAACATGCTTTTCTTTTCCTTTTTATCGGGCAGTAAGGATTACCAATAACCTTTCTGTGTCATAGAGTAGCTGACATAACCACAGTGCAATTCAGTCACGTAGCATCAAGAAATCTTCCGGGGTTAATTTGCTTCCTTGCTTGCTTTTGTGAGAAGCTGGAACACCTGAGTAAAGTGAAAATGCCTTCTAAAACAGTGATGGAGGAAGAAAGAAGGGGTGGTTTCTCAAAAAGATTTTCAGGTGCCTTTCTAGGCACATCAGCTCAATCCTTGCTCTTTACAAATGGGGAAACTGAGGTCCAACGTTATATAGTGGCTCACCTGACATCAGTTAATGGCAGAGCTGGTCCTAACCTGTGGGCTGGTGCCACACAAAAAGACACATCATTATTTCCTGTTTTGAAACCCGTCCTGATGCTAGAAGCCAGATGTGCTAAAACGTGCTCATGCAAGCAAGTAAATGTACAGTCACAGCAAATTGTTGTGCATGCCTAAGCTGTGTACAAGGCAGGAGACAGAGCATCCTGCTGCTGTTCTGAGGCAAGCTGTTCTTTGTCTGCACAAGCCTGGTGCCAGTATTTGGAAGAGCATTTACATGTGGCTCTTGCTGCTTTGCTTCTGCTGTCTCCTCTGAAGGGATTTGATGGCTGATGTTTCCTGGGGAGTGGGGCTCTGCCCTGCTGCAGGTCCCTCCCTGGAGGGCAGTGGTGTGGGCATGACTTATGACAACCTGGCCAGAGAGAAAAAAGGCTGAATCATGGAAATGTAAACCAGGAAGAAGTAGCAGCAGTTGATATGGTGTCCGGAAACCATTATTTCCCATAGCACTATTCAGAGTGACAACTGAGTACCAGTTGTATTGATGGGCTTTTATTCACTGTGACTGTTCTACAGCAGCTGTCCTCAGTTAGGTGCCCACACTTCATTCTGTGGGTCTGTAGGATTAAAAAAGAAGAATCATTCACTTCCCATTTTATAGTTTGTCTTCCCATGTGTTTAACGCTTTTTTGTGCTACCTCATATTCAAATTACTGGTTTATCCAGTGCTCCGTGGTTCTCCTTTGGCTCTGGTGCCAAAGGCTTTTAAGGCTTTTAATCTTTCTTTTAAGGCTTTCATGATTTCTCTACATCCTGGCCTCTGCATCCATAAAATAAAGATGAGAATTCCCTTGCAGGGTTGCTTCCTTTAGGTTTGGTGACTGTTCTGCTAAGAAGAGCCATGCAGAGGTCATTAGCTGAACTTGTCTGAAAGTTGAGGTAGAGAAGTTAGAAATCATACAGCCAATCTCTGCTCCAGCTTTGCATCCCTGTGGGAATGGCTGGCTATTCTATTTCTGTATTGCCAGTGCTGAATAAATACCACATTAGTATGCTGTATAATGCCCATCTTTTTATTTTGTCTAATAACAAAAGATCCAGAAGGTTTTCTAGAACAGGAAAGTGTATGCAAAATAGCTGAATCAGTGAATAATAAAAATACTCTGAAAAAGCACAACTGAAAATACAACAGGAATATAAAGAAAGCTTCCAGTACAGCTGAATAATATCAATAATTAAAATCAGCCTAGCAGTGTTAGCAAATCTTTGGATACAAAAGGTATTGTGAAGGCTTACCAAAACAGAGCTGAGTGTTTTGAGTTCAGGAGCTGAAATCCGTGACTGGCATCGATGGGATTTCCCATTTCTGCTTCAGAGGCCAGGATTTCAGCCAGGAAATGATCTTGGATTTCCAAACTAGACAGCCTTCCTTGTCCAGTACTGTGTGTGGGACAGTGTTGTCATTCATGCAAATATCTGTTTCCTTGCCCTCATTGAATCTTGCAGCAAGGAGTTCCACAGCTTAACAGCCGGTTTGACTCAAAAAAGACCAACCCACCAAACAGTATGTTCTGCCCTCAATTTTAAATGTTGCCTTTCTGCAGTGAGAGGAAAAGCCCAGGAGTGCACTTCCTATTTCTTTCTATTTCTTTTGTTTCTCTGCTTTCTCTACTTTACCTTGTTTCACCTTATTTTCCCACTCTAAAGCATTCAGAACCCATCTGCTCAACCCCCTCCCTTCCTATGGAAGGATCTCCATACTTCTAATATTTATAATATCCTCCCTGAGCAGTTTGTTCATTTTTTCTCATTTATTTTTGATGCAAGGTAGGAAAGCTGCATCCCAGTGATTCATAAAGTGATATTTAATGCTTTGATAGTTTTTGCTCTGTAATGTTTTACATCTTCTCAGTAGTTGCTGGAGCTGGAAAGGAGGTTTCCTTGTTCTTGGTAGTTCTCAAGCTTTTATCGCAAGGGCTCTAGCTAGTTTAGGACCAAGGAAAGGAGTTGAGTGTCTGAAATCACTCTTTCATCTGTACACTACCTGCCATCTGTCAACGATTTTATTTAGCATTATGTTCATTATTTTTTGACCACTCTTGAGTGTCTTTAATGCTTCCCACAGCCTTCCCTACTTGTAATCTGAATGGTATTGCATTACCTCGTGCTGTACGTATTGCATTAAAGATGTGAATCAGATAAAATTTGAAGGGTTTTCACTATCAACCCTTTCTTATACTGAATTTGCAGACACTTCACTCCTCCAGAATGAAACAATAGGGTCTTTGTTTCCTACCTCTTAAGTGCTGACTTGAGTACGTTCCAGACCTGGTCTAATGACTTGTCTCATATTTGTGGTGTAAGAATGAAACTTCTGGCTCTTCAGTAGCTGAATTATACATTTTAATTCTTTTTTTTTTTCTAGTGGTACCTTTAATTTTTTTCCAGTAGTAAAGTAAGAGTATAAAGAGGAAGAAAAATATTGATGAAAAGTGCTTGTGAAGTTTTCAAGGAGGTACCTTGGCAGAGTTGACAGATTTTGGTGCCAGCTCACTGCTGATAAATCACAGGAAGTGGAGTTGTGGTTGAAATGGAAGCAAACATAGCTCAGGCTGTTTTAAATGTGGATTGTTTAACACTGCAGCATTATCTGCTTGAGGGATATATACCAAGGTGTTTTAAACAGTGACAACCTTAATGTGCAAATACTTGTGTGAGTTGTACTTAATACAGGAAGCCTGAATTGATAAAATGTTTAACAAATGCTGTCTTAACAAAGGGTTGGAGAATGAAAGAGAAAATTATAACACAGATAAATGTGCTGAATTTAGACATGCATGACTTAAAAGATAAAACTCAACCCACAGTCCTACAAATTTCCTTAGATTTAGAATTTACTTTCCTCACTTAGGATTATAGAGAGGCCAGGCAGGATGTCTCTAGCTTTGCTTGTTTCTCAGGTGCCTGTTGAAGACTGGATACGCAGGGTAGTCGGGAAGGTTTAAATATTTTCAAATGATGTAACAGGAAATTTCATGTAGAATTCCCATATCATGAGGTCAAGACTAAGTAAGTAAGGAGTCTGGAGCATCTCTCTTATGAGAAGAGATTGAGGAAGCTGGGCCTGGTTAGTCTGGAGAACAGCAGCCAGAGAGGGGATCCCACCAGGGCAGATCAGTGTCTCAAAGGCAGGTGCCAGGAAGATGGTGCCAGACCCTTTCCAGTGGTGCTCAGTGACAGGATGAGGAGCAGTGGCCACAAACTAACACACAACAAGTGTCACCTCAACATGAGCAAGAACTTCTTTCCACTGATAGTGTCAGAGCACTGAACAGGCTGCCCAGGGAGTTGTGGAGTCTCCCTCTCTGGACATCCCAAACCCACCATGGAGGTGTTGCTGTGTGACCTGCTGTCATGGGTTCAGCAGCAGCAGTCATTTTTTTTTTTCTCCTCCTTGGTAGCTGGTGCAGCACTGTGTTTTTGATTTTGGGCCTGGGAGCAGCGCTGATAACACCAGTGTCTCAGTTACTGCTTAGTGATGTTTTGGTCTGGCCAAGGACTTTCTGAGTTGCATGCTCTGCCAGGGAGGAGGGGAGTCAGGAGGAAGCAGAGACAGGACACCTGACCCAAACTGACCAAAGAGGTTATTCCATACCACAACACATCATGCCCATGATGGAAGACAGAGAGCAGAGACCCGGAAGGATGGGGGTGCACTGCTTGGTCGGGCTTGGTTTTAGGTGGTGAGAAATTGTATTCTTTCCTTGTATTTGCCTTGTCATTATTATTATTGGTGGTAGCAGCAGTGATTTGTGTTATACTTTAGTTACTAAACTGTTCTTATCTCAACCTGTGGGAGTTGCATTCTTTTCGATTCTCCTTCCCATCCCTCCGGGAGCGGGGGGAAGAAAGAGTGGGGAGTGAGAGAGCGAAACTGTGTGGCTGACTGGACTTAAACCACGACACCTGCTCTGGGTGGCCCTGCCTTGTCAAGGGGTCGGACCAGATGATCTCCAGGGATCCCTTCCAACCCTGATGATTCTGGGATTCTGTGAAGGAAAATTGTAACTCAGTAGAGGTTCGGGTTTGTTTTTTTTGAAAGCACTTTGCTCAGAAACTGGAAGTGGTTCACTTCAGAGCTAATCAAGTTGCATTTTAATTCTTTGCAAGTCCACCTCTTTCACAGAGCACTTATTCTGTAACTTGAATGCCATTCCTTGACACAACAAAGCCTTATGAACCTCAGGTTTCAGCTTTCTGTAGAAGAAACAGAGCAATGAGCCCCTTGATACAGCTGGGAGAAGACACCAACAATCAGTGACAAAGGGCAGGAATATGAGTGATAAGGCAAGGGAGAGTAATTGCCTGAAAGACAAATTTGAGTTCTATGTGATGATAGAACTGATGGCTTCTTCTGCTCTTCTTTTATTCACTTTTTCTTTTTAACAAGTCTGAAGCTTCAGCAGTTAAATTCAATTGTTCTCTCTTTTTTCCAACTTCTATTGCCTGTTGAATGTGTGTTATTTCTTCTAATCCATTCTTCTTTAGAGCCCACAATGTCCTATGTCCCCATGCCGAAGAGAAAGAGATAGGGCACTGTGTCGCTCTGCTGCTTTTCCTTTATTGTTCACTTTGCCACTTCCTCAGTATAAGCTTTACCTTTATTTCCAGTCCTGGAACATGCTGTATGTTGTCAGCACTTAATGACCAGCAATTAATCTTACTGCTGGGACATCTCTCACTCTGATATCCTAGTGAAGCCCCTGTGCCTTTGTTTGGAGGCTGGAAAGATGCTGATCTGATACTGTCTTTGTTGAATATTATTTCTAATGTAGAAGCACTGTTGTTTGGAGGTTTTCCAGGCGTCCTAATTATCTTCTTCCATTCTCTGTTGCAGCGATGACTAAAGGCAATGCAACTTCCAATCCTCTGCTTAGGGTGCTGTGTGGCTTTAGAAACAAAAGCTAGCAATGATGACTAACCTGCTGAGCTGGCTTTATAGCAAGCTTTAAAAACCATGTAAAGCCCCACTGAGGTAAAACCACTTTGGTTTCCCAGAGGAGAAAAGACAGACAGAAGTAACTACAAAGAGAGAGAACTGGAGAGAAATTGTATGGAAGAGAGTTGGGCTTGAGGGAATTGCATAAAGGAAACTTTGGGTTTTGTTCATTTTAATGGAACAGTAAAGTTGTGTCCTGTCTATGGATGGAGATATGTTTGAGCATCAACTCAGGGCCTGAATTCTGGGGCAAAGACTCGGCTGGTCTGCAGAGCTGTCTCAAATGAGTGTGCACTTTGTAGGTGAAAATACGTTGGTATCACATTATCGCACCTTACACATTCTGAGGTGCCAGTGGCATTTATAAATCTGGTGTCTGAAACCTCAGTATGGCTAAACTGCTTACCATCTGACTGGGGACACAGGTGACACTGGAACGTCAGAGGGCATAAGCACACCGTTGCAAATCATGATGATTATGTATCCACACAGTTCATGGTCCCCAGAAGTGATCTGGGGACTCAGGATTGTTCCTCTCGTGCTGCCCAAAGGACAATGGAGAGTCATGACATATTGTTACAGCAACATGCAACACAAGATGCTGCTTGGAAACAGGGGAAAACAAGAATTCTTTTTTCCTACTTAGAGATCTTCGACTATAACCAGTGCAATGGTTGTCCCCCTGCACTGATATGAATCAAGTGCAGGACTGAGCTTCCAGCTAAGGGAACAGGTTCTTTCTTTCCTGCAGTGTTTTAGTGTTTGACAAGACGTGACTGAAACCAGCAACCCTCAGAGCATTGACCAGCAAGTGTGTTGGCTCTCGAGGGGATCTTCCCTCTGCAGACACAGCACTGTTGCATTGCACTCGCCCAGGAGTTGTCCCTGAAGAGCAGCTGCCTGCCTTCTGACCTTTGTCAGCTCATTATTTTCATTGCTCAGCTGCATGCAGTGTGTCTGCTCCCTGCAGTGGCTTGTATTAATCTATTTAATTATCAAACGCTGTCTAAAAGTCAGTGTTTCTTTCTCAGAGTGGCAGAAGAGCTCCTTTGGGATGGGTTCACTTTCCCATTCTTGCTGTTTGTTGCAAGACCTGAACATGCATGCCACTCCAAATGGTTTTGACTTTTCACTGTGATTTGCTAGTGTGTAGGATAGGAAAGAAACCACATCTGCATTGTGCAGAGGAGCACAAGATGAAGAACCCCAAAGTACTGAGGACTGAACTAATCCCTGAATCCAAAGGAGTGCAGAAACGTTTATGTGACGCTACTGACTCTACCAGTACTAGGAGTTAGACTTGTTTTATGTGCAGAATCTTTTACAGTGATGTGGGTGTACACTTTCAGATAGGACACAGAGTTTTTAAAGTCACACTTCATGAGCAGTGTAGGCTTTTAAAAAAATCTATAAGAAAATGTCCACTGTAAGAGCACCTCAGACTCACGCTTCTTCCAGCACAGGTTTGCGTTGTGTTTCACATCTACAGCCATTTTGTCCAGCTGCCTTTGGGAAGGGGTCTCCATATCAGACCCCCATCCCTTCTACGTGTTTTAGGGCAGACATATTCATTGTTAATTGCTGTTTAACTGCTTATCTACTTTTACTCTCCAAACACCAGTACAGCTTTTCCCTAAGGCAAGACTTCAGAAGAACCATTTGGTTTCTGAGGTGCTGATTTCAGAGAGAAGACTTTGGAACTGTCTAAAAAAGTCCATTTCACTCTCCTGACCTGTCTTAATGAGCCTCAGAAAAAATCTGATTTGTACTGGCTTGTGGGTTTTGGAAGGATTTCATACTTTTTAAAATGCAGATTTTTAGCACACCTGACTTTTCCCTCCCTCTCAGCTCTCCTTCCTCCATCTCTCTGGTGCACTGGTTTGTACTTTCTTATTTTCATAGAATCATAGAATGGTTTGAGTTGGAAATGACCTTAAGATCATCCAGCTCCAACTCCCTTCCACAGGCAGGGGCATCTCACTGTAGACCATGTTGCCCAAGGCTCTGTCCAGCCTGGCCTTGAACACTGCCAGGAATGGAGCATTTACCACTTCTCTGGGCACCCTGTGCCAGCGCCTCAGTACCCTCACAGGGAAGAACTTCTTCCTTAAATCTAACCTGAGTCTCCCCTGTTTCAGTTTGAACCCATCACCACTTGTCCTATCGTTACAGTCCCTGATGAAGAGTCCCTCTCCAGCATCCTTGTAGCCCCCTTCAGACACTGGAAGCTGCTCTGAGGTCTCCACGCCTTCTCTGAGGTCTCCACACCTTCTCTTCTCTAGACTGAACAGCCCCATCTTTCTCAGCCTTTCTCCATACGGGAGGTGCTCCAGCCCCTGATCATCCTTGTGCCCTCTTCTGGACTTGCTCCAACAGCTTCATGTCCTTCTTATGTAGAGGACACCAGAACTGCACATTTGCTCTCCTCTGCTTGCTTTTTTCATTCTACCTCAGTCCTGGATATTATTTTTCAGCCTTCTCAATTTACTGTCTCATTAATAGATCATTCACTTTCTTTCCCAGATGATTAATAAAGAGATTATAAAAGGCTTGTGCTGTAGCGCTGATCCCTCTAGTATTCCTCTATACAGTTTTCAGATGCACACTTTGATGTTTGGCCTCTGGTTTGTTTGTGTTATTTCTGTTTTGGAAACTAGTTTTCCATCCAGGCTGGCTTAAATGGACTTTAAAGCAAAATGTGGTGTGAAAACAGTGTCAGATCTTTAAGCAAGATTCCAAATTGCATCAAGCGTGTGAAAGAATTTGTCATTTATATTAACATAAGAAGTGTACAGTTTACCAGCTGCTAACTCAATATTTCTTCTGCTTTAGATTGTCCTTTAGAAAATCCTCACATGATTTTCCAGCACTGAGCTCAAATCTGAGGTTCAGACTGTATCAACTGTAGGTTTCAATATTGGCACAGCGTGGTGCGTACTGCAGTGGACTCAGTCGATGACATTTGCACTGTGAAACCTCAGGAAATTTGGTTGTCTTTCATGCAGATCACAATGAGTCAGTTTGGGGAAGTTTCCTTTTCAGGGTTTTCTGAATTCTTTTCCTCTAGGAAAGCATAAAATTGTATTTTGCAGATAGGTTACATGGAGATGTAAAACCAACCACGGTGTTCCAGCACGTCTGCACAACCTGAACTGGGCTGGCCAGAGCTCACCCATGGAAACTTGGCTGTGGGTTTTATTTGGACAAAGATTCAATGTGATGGCTATTTGGTGATATTCTGTCTCCTGCAATGTGGCAGCAGCAATCCCTGCCTGTGTTACCCTGTGCCATGAGATGGAGATCTGTTTTTCAGGGGTTGAGCCTAAGTCTTCTTCATGGAGACTGAAGAGCAGCAACCATTCACTTCTGTGTCTCCAACGTGTCTGAGTATGGCATCCTCTGGCTTGCAGTTTTGCCTGGGTTTGAAGGAAGGTTTTTGGTCTGCAGGAGTCCCTTGCTGATGATAGCTGGGTAAAGAAACTGGAGTGGGTGGTTGATTGTAAAGAGGGCAATCATGAAGGAAGTGCTACAGTCTTCCAGAGGTGTGTCTGGCCTCCTTCCCCTGTGCAAGAGGGACATGGGGTCAGACACACAGTACTCTGCGCCATCTCTTCCTCCACAGACTTCTTATACCCAGGTGACATAATAGGGTAAGCTTGGTGGCAGCTGGCACAGATGCCTGCTGCATCCATCTCAGGTGGTTTTAAAGCAGGGACGTGATAAACCTGAAGTTGAACCTTGTTGCTTTCCCTTCCTTTTACAGAGGAGGTGATGCTGGCAGAGGAAGACAGGAATGCAGAAGAGAAATCTCCTCTGGACGGTAGGTTGTTTTTGCTGTGTGTTTTTTCCTCCTGTGATACATGAGAGGTTCACCTGTGTACGCTGACATGGCTTTCCATTGTAACCAGTAGGGTGTGAGAAACACGCTCTTGCATGCACTTGGCATAGGTTGGGCTAAAGAGCCCCTTTTCCCATATTAGGTCTTTTCGAGGTTGCAGGTTATGTGACACACCACCCTGGGATGGGGTTCTGCCCTTGGGGTTGGTTGGTCCCTTTTCAGCCTGTGGGACTGCACCAGTGTGACTGGTCAGCCTCTGCCAAGCGTGGCTGGCTGTGTCTACATGCAGTTTGTGGTGGGGGTAGGCTGCAGAGCGGATGCCAGAAGAGAAATGCATTGACCAAGAGAAGGCAGGGCTCTAAACTGAGGTTTCCAAATGGATCTGACAGAGAGACTAAGACCCCTGTTACTTGTAAGCAGTAAGACATAACAGGGTGTGGTGATCCTACCTTCTGACGTGCAACCCTAGTGATGCAGGATGGCCAGAGGTACCAAGCTTCGGATGCAGGTGCAGCGAGGCTGCAGGGACTGCTCTCCCTGCGCCTCCAGACTGATGAGCTCTTAGGATGCGACAGCCAGTCAAAGTTCAGTTAAAGATTCTTCCCTCTCCCTTTTCTGACCATCTTTCGTCCTCCCATGTCTCCTCCTTTCCCCTCCCCTCCCTTTCCCTCCTCTTTTTTTTTCTCCTCCCATTCACTGTCAGGGAGGGCCGCCTCGGAAGGGCCGATTCAACAAGGCACCGCACCGGCAGAGACTAGCAGCGGCAGCAGCTACAACAGTGAGTGGACTGCAAATCACCAGGGGCTTAGGTGGCACAGCGGGGCAGTGCTTCTTCCCCACAGCCCCACGTGCCCAGGTCACCAGCCACGTTTCCCGAGTGGTTTTGCACCTTGGTCCAAGCCACATGGCTCCTTGGGGCATCAGGCTCCCAGCTGCTGGTCCTCCTTGGCCAGCATGGTGACCTGTGCTCGGGGAGGACTTGGGGATGGAAGAGCTGGGGCTGCAGAAGGTCAGGGCTGAGGTGTGCTTGGCAAATCTTCGTGCTTGTGTGCGGGTGAGTAGGGGTTGTGTGTGTTGTGGAAGTTTGTACAGCACGTGGGTGCAGCCAGAGCTGTTAGTCTCAAGCTGAAATGGGTGTCTGGAAGAGCAGTCTGTGAGCAAACTAGAGGTGAGTGCAGGCCATGGAGTAAAGACCCAGGTATACTAAAGTTCATTCTGTACTAGTAAGCTAAAGGAGCCCAGCAATGTTCCCAGCCTTGAAGCCAACTGCTAAGGAGCAACCCATATCTATGCTGGTAAATTATCTTCATCTCCAAAACAGAGAGACACTGCATCCAAGTTGCCTGAAGAGATGTCATGACCTCATTGCTAAACACATGCAGGAGTTATCTGGGGAGAAGATAAAGAAGAAGGTCCCAAATTCACACCAGGGAGTGTTGTAAAACTTTATTCCCAGGACTGGTTATGTTCCAGTGCTGGTCCTGGACCTGCTGGAGACGGTTGCTGCCTGCAGGACCCAAAAGCTGATAGTGCTGGGACTGAAGATTCAGCCTCCTGCTGGGTGGAGAAGAAAAGAGCAAAAGCAGGTTTATTTGCAAACAAAACGGGATCCAGATTACAGGTTGAGAGCATCCTCTCCTCTTTGAGCCTCAGAACCTGGGTGGTGGTCTGGGTGTTTTCTTAGAGTGACAGAAGCACTAACACTTGTCTTAGCTGTGGAGAAAGAAGCGCTTTGGTTTCTCTGTCAAGGCAGGAAGCTTGTGTAGAGTGAGGGGATCTTATTGTCCAAACCTATCCCAGAGCAGTCGCTGCAGAGTGCGTGGTTTGCTGTGTGTGCCATCTGACCAGTATGTATCACCACACCGTGGGGTGTCTTACTGCTGATAGCAAATGGTGCTTAGTTACTGTATGTCTTGAAGCTGTTACCAAACTGTGTCAACGTATTTTTTTCTGCTAGTTCTCAAGGTTTCACAGGTAGGTGGTTGTGGGACCAGTGTCCGTCTTACCCCTCGTGCACTGGGTGAATGATGCAGACCTCTCTGAGCCTTAGCCTCCAGTTCTCTTTCCATGTCGAGTAACACGGTGTAGCAATGTTTCCCCTCCCCACAAGAGATGCTGTTGGACAAAGTGTGTTTTCAAAGACTTATGACATCCCCAGAGGGAAGGAATAGTACACTGGGTGCTATTAAGAGGATGATTTGTGGCAGTTTCTTTTGACGCAGCATTTCTGGTCCTTGAGGCATTGTTCTGTGGTAAACTCTGTCTGAGCACTGCAAATGTAACTTCTTAATGGTGCACACTGTAAACAGCGTTAATGTTTTTAATGGATAGAAGCACTCATCTCATAACCCACTGGGGCTCAGTAAGATTCAGTGACCCTGCCCAGCCTTCCTGCTGTGCTGAAAGGTCCTGCAGCTGCAGTGGCTCCCCCATTCCTCCTGCATCTGCTGGGATGAAGCTTAAGGATGTAGATCTGTGCATGGCCAAGCCTTCAACATCTGGAAGGTCAAAAAACTAAACGACCCTGTAACTGAAGCATGCAGAGCCCCTGCAAGGTTGTAGGTCACCTAATTTGCTCCAGCTTACCCATGCGTGAGAGCTTTGAGCTGGCATCGGGAAGTAAATGCTGTCCTTGGAGAGCAAAGGGAGGGGGAGAGAGAAGCCACTCTGAATGCTCACGGGGCTTTTTCTCTTTAATTTGCACACAGTGTTGAAAAGAGCTGCAATAAAGAAGAGCAAAAACGACCTGATTCATGCTGAAGAAGGTGAGGACCATTTCACAGACATTTGCTCCGTTGGTGAGTACTGGCTTCGCATTCCCTGAGGTTCAGATCTCCACCTAAACGTGTTCATGTCATGTTTCCTCTGAGGGACTTCTTGCCTCCAGAAGCCGCAGTTTCAAGAAGGAGAATGATCACTCCTCCTGCAGCAACACTCAACTTCCCAAAGCAAAAGGCTTTGTGGTTTCACCCTCTCCCCACGCTGCCCTGCTCAGCTGTTGCATGCTGCATCCTTTAAAGAGCCCTGCCTAAGAGCTTGGATACTCCTTGCTGTGTTGGCCATAGTGTGATTCTGCTTGGAACACGCGCATTCATGCTAATTAAACCCAGATATGTCAAATGGTGCTTCTAAGTCTCAGCTGTTGAAGGGAGGAGAGGAAGTGGACACTTAGTCACATCTGCCACTAATGCACAGCGTGTGGTTTTGCAGCCTTTGTTGTGTCAATGGTTCCTGGGGAATGCCGGGCAGAGGCCCCAGTTCTCTTGTTCTTGCCTTATAAGAAGATCTTAAGGCAATTCTCCACATTCTTAAAGCTAGATATGGAGATATCACACTTGTGTACATGCAATTACCCACATGCCTCCAGTGCAGATTGTGACATCCTGCTTAGGATAGCACTGACAGTGTGAGTTTGGTATCTTCAGCTCTGGTGAATAAGACACTGTCAGGCTACAGAGGTGTT
The DNA here is from genome assembly GCA_028858755.1 of Ara ararauna. Classification (NCBI taxonomy): domain Eukaryota; kingdom Metazoa; phylum Chordata; class Aves; order Psittaciformes; family Psittacidae; genus Ara; species Ara ararauna. Next base: position 16,137,869 of record CM054384.1, read on the forward strand.
GATGGTGCTGCAGCTAGCAGAAAGCCAGTTTCCTCATAAGACATTGCTGGGGCAGAGTCAGGAAGCAGATCTGGAGTTGTGGGGAAAGGCAGGCACCCATATAAGGGGAGCTGATAGGATATCAGCAGAAAGACCTTTCAGTTATGGGCTTTTACTTGCTGGCTGGGGATACATCTTCCTGACTGCTTCTGAGTTAGCTATTTTGCTTATTCCTGTCCCTGTTGTTTGAGTCTGTATTTTGTTCTGCTGCTGAAGCAGCAGATGTTCTCATTATCTTCCAAAGAAATGTCTTGGCACCCCAGTTACCACGAAGCAGCAAATCCTGGATGCATAAGCGGAGCAGCACAAACAGTACATTTGAGAGTACATGTCCATATATGCTTGCAAGCATGAGTGCCTCAAATGCTCTTAGGAAATTTGGCATTAACATTTTAAGAGATTTGAGCTGCTGCTGGAATTTATTTTTTTGCCCTTTAAATCACAGAACAGTTTGGGTTGGAAAGGACCTTAAGATTATGTAGTTCCAATGAACACCTGGTTACAGGAACTGAATGTTGCTTAGCATGCTACTGACCCCATCACACCCTGTTGAACCACCACAGTTCCCCAGGCCCAGCAGGCTGCAGTGTTTGTGACTAAATTGATAGTTGTATGAGAGGTTTGCTGCTGAAAGCGGACAAAAATGTAGCAACCGTGTGCATTTTTGTTCTGATTTATTCTGAGCAGCTTGGATTCCTGCATGGATAACAAGAAGTGGTCATTTTTGGAACATTTGTGGCAATAATTATGAGATCTTTGCATTTGCATCCAAGTCCCTCCAGGCTCTGGGCACCCATGTCGCACAAACAGATCTTGGAATTCAGCATTTCAGGTGGCAACGGATGACGGAGCATCTGGACTTGTGGATAATCTGATGCAGAGCTGGGAACTATCTTGGGAGCATATGGCAGGGAAAATAACAGCAGTGCTTTCCACCTTCTGCAAGTGGTTCACCCACTTGGGAGAAGTGTTTTTGACTTTGATTTATGGAACAAGGCAGAAAAGAAGAAATGGATAAAGCAGATACTTATGCAGGCTGAAAAGCTGAAACTCTGCCTAACATAAACAATCAGATCAGATGGGCAATTATGCATAAAGAATATGTTTTTGAGAGAGGGGTTTTTGGATTGTTTTTGATAATGTTTTACTGATGGGAGCATAGGGGTTGCGGAAGAACTAACAACATAATTACTGAGTGAAGATGCAGACCAGAGTGGTAGAGACTCTGACAGGTCTCTTGCTGGCCATTGACTGAATACGTTGCACTTTAATTCAAACACAAGTACCTCAGTGAGCCTTATAATTGTATTATAGAGCTCTATAGTGGTAAAGACTTCCCAGTGTGTTCTCTGGAGTTGTTCTTAGCATTTATTCTTTTCTTTCTGCCAAACTCTCAGCCTTTCTTTCCGCAGTAATAAGCATGCAGCAGTAGATGCTGGCTCCTTCTGGCTTCCCACCCTCTACACTGTACCAGGCACAGGACATTCTTAATTGCCAGACAGTGGAGGTTGGAGAACTGGGTGCTTTCTATGTGAGATCAATTTAAATACTGCTGCTTTTCTTTTCTGGAAGATCATTAGAACCAGCAGAGAGAGGGCAAAAGGACAGCAGACAGGGCCATGCAGATCTGAGAGTATAGACTGGCTTGACTATCTGAGAAGTCTTTACCTGCTAAACAGTATTACAATATGGTGTAACCTCTATTGTAACCTGTATTTCATCTTGTTTTCTTAAAGCAATAGATGGGTAGTATGATTTGGGTTGGTTTTTTTGAAACTTCCAAAGGGAGGATTATCAAACCAACAGAACACCACTGAGCTTTTCCACAAGGAGCTTGTTCAAAGCCTGGCCAGGACCAGTCCTGCACTTGGCATATTGGTGGACAGCCAAAATGTGACATGGAGCAGAGAGCTTGCTTTCTATTAGGAACACAGCACAGCTGCTCTTGTGTAGCTGTGAGGTTTGGAGAGCCCATTGCTGTCACATCTGGATGCTTCATCCTTTCTATGGGTGCTGTGTTTGATGTTATTGCAGGATGAAACAGGGTGAGAGTCTCACCCCTGCCAAGTGTTGTAATGTAAGGGAGTACACTCAAAAATGCAGCTGCCACAGCTTAAACACTTTGTTCGTGTAACTCAGCCATCTCCAGCAGCAGCCCATGCAAGTCATCTGCTCTCGCGGTGCTTTGTCCAGCACAGGACCATGTACGTCCTGCTCAGCCCTGCTTACTGGGAGACTCCATCCCATGATGGGGAAGGACAATAGCATATTCTCTGAGAATCATAGTATGGTTTGGGTTGGAAGGGACCTTAGAGCTCATCCAGTTCCAGCCCCATGCCACGGTCAGGGACACCTTCCACTAGAGCAGCTTGCTCTAAGCCTCATCCAACCTGGCTTCCCTTCCTTTCCATCCTTCCAAGGATGGAGCATTCACAACTTCTCTGGGCAGTGAAATGAAACCTCTTGCCGCAAACCATCTATAAACAAGGTTTGCTTATAGTCTCTGAGGGGTGCCAGCACAGCAGGAAACAGGTAGTGGGCAGCCTGTGGCAGTCATGATTTTCCCTGCTGGCAACAGCATCTGCGGCTGTTGCAGATGAAGTCCAAGGGATACACGTGTCTGAGTAACGTGTGCTGATTTCTCCTGCCTCAGCACCGGCCAGAGATTGCCTTTTCATCTTCTGTTTGAAGAGTGCCTGCTGCCACAGGGGGAGAGCTTACATTAGAAATAATTTTTTTCTGTCAGCTTCCTATTGTTAAAACATTTGATTCTCTTCCAGGGTTTCAGACCAGACTCAAAATGTAGCTGATACAGGCAGAATTGGTACAAATGAGTAGCTGTGCCCAAAATATGAAGCGGGGAGGTACATCGAGCCTTCTGCTGTAGAAATACATTAAGTTGGAGAGTGAAATAGGGAAACTTCACTCAATTCAGTAGTAAGGGCTGGGTCTTTGCTTGGTCCTTAGAGTAGGGGAAATAGGGACTAGCTTTCCAGTTCCAAGAGCATGTGCTCCACACTGCGGGCAGCGATACCACTGTGCCAGGTTCTTACTGTATCTCCAGTCAACCAGGAACCCAAAAGTTATGAATTAAACTGGGATATTCAAGATTGCTTCATAGACTTGGAAGCCTGGTTTCTTTAGGTAGTGGAGCTGGACATTCATTCATTAAGTTCTAAAATCCCAGCCTTCATCCCTCATGATGTCATTGCAAGCAAGAATCCCTTTCTCAGCCCATAGTCAATGTGTCCAGCTTTCTGCTCAGCTGTGTTTCTGGTGCTCGGGTGCAGATCTGTGTGCCCAGGAACATCCTCCAGCTTTTTGCTGGCTGGGATGTGGTGTGGTGACTCTTCTTTCTATGCCAGGGTCTCCTTTTGCCCGTGCCAGTTTGAAGAGTGGGAAGAACGAGAGCTCATCCTACTTCAGGAGGAAAGAGAAGATGTTCCGGTTCTTCATCCGACGCATGGTGAAAGCTCAGAGCTTCTACTGGATCGTCCTCTGCGTGGTCGCCCTCAACACACTCTGCGTTGCAATGGTGCACTATGACCAGCCAGAGAAGCTCACCACTGCGCTGTGTGAGTACTGGTGTCCTCTACCAAGGTCTTGCATTCTTGATCACTCTGAGCACTGCTGTCACATCACCATGAGGTCTGGTTTTCACCTTCCTACACTTCCCTCAGATGAGGGTCAGAAATGCATTAATGAATGGTTCTAGTAACTCAAGAGTAATTGAGTCCTACAATTCAGAATAAATCTGCCAGGACATGATACTGGTTTGAGACGGGAATGTTACCCTAAATGTTGTCTTAAACTTAGATGCAGCAATTAACACGGTAGAAGGATTTGTTCCTTAGCAGGCTTTATGAAAGGAGAGGGAATGGCTGTCTACTTGGGTAAAGGGAGGTTTCTCTGTCTAATCAACATTGGTCCAGAATCCTGCAGAATACATGCCACTGTGCAGCTGATCTGCATCTATGGGTGACTTTTGCTGTGGACACACTTAAAGCTCTGCCAGCTCTGATGTCCCTGGTGTAGCAGCACATGCAGTGGACAGTGCTATCTGGAAGACAAGAATGTCTGTCTGTGCTTATAGAATCATACACTACTTCACTGCAGTTATGGAAATTATTGTTATGTTCTTTAAAAGGTTACAGTTTTACAGAAGGTCTCGTTTGATAATCATATCTTCCCTACTAATGGTGTGTGATTAGATGGGATAGATGTCACGATGCCCTTCTGTGAAAATATGTGCAACTGTAATGATAGTAATACCACACAGAAGATTATACTCTACCTGTGCAAAACCTTTAATTTTAGCTTGGTTCCTGTGGTCACCTATCAGTCCAGTCTTCAGAGAGTCTGTAAGTGCTTTTGAAGTATGATTATTTTTATTTAAATTGCATATTGTTTTGTCCTATGCTGAATAACAAACAGAGGCAGCTTTCTGCAGCCAAAGCCTTTAAACATCAACGTTACACTGAGGTTGCAGACTTGCTTGTGAAGCCTGTTTCAACAACTGTGGAGGGTGAGGGACAGAGCTTTTTTGCTTATTTTAATGAAGGATGTGACTCCTAGAGCTGGAAAACTGCTACAAATCTGTAAAATAAGAATATGGTGATGCTAGAAATGAGACGCTGCAAGTTCATCCTTCTGAAGGGAAGGGATGGAGGATTTGTTTCTTGAAGACAGAGACATTGGGTTGTCCACTTCTGACTATAAAATGGCCAGGAACCAATCTGTTGTTCAGCACTTGATATTCAGATGTGGCTAGTACAGAATTTGTTTAGTCAAACTTCTGAAGCAAGAGAACAGAAGACCAGGACCCCCCCCCCCCCCCCCCCCCGAATACTGCACAGTCTAACTTAACAATTTCTACTTAGATCTTTACAGATACTTATCTACCTACATCTATTTGATTTCTCTATCAGTTAGAAAGCTAAATATTTCTAGCCCCAGATCCTTAGGTTTTACCTTATTGTAAGGAAGCCAACATTTGAAGTTTTTTTGTTTCATAGACCTAGAAGGTCAAGAACGCTCGCTGCTCTGGCTTCAAAACCTCCCTATTAATGCTTGCTGAAACATTTAATAGCACCAGGTAACTGGAGCACTAATGAGAGATGCTTCTTTCAACTGTGGGTTTATTGTTTGGTTTTGGATTTTTCCTTTTTCCTTCTTTTTTTTTTTTTTTTTTGCCAAGATTTAGACTGAAAAAAGAGACAGACTACACAGAAGTCATTCTTGCTTACTCATTTCCTAAGATTAACAAAGGATATAGTAAGCCACACTGGCAGAATAATTGAAAGTTTAACGCTTAGGATTTCCTCTTGAAGCAGGAGCAAATGTTAGAGAAACCCTAATTTTAAGTCCTTCAGCTCAAAAAAAGGCTTCAGATTTACAAACTCAGTTTTGGGAGCACCTTCTGTGTAACTTCTCTAAGAGAACGTAAAGAAATCCATGAGCCAGCAAATTCTACTTAATGTTCATATGAGGGCTGGGAGGGATGTTTCTGTTGATTAGAATTAAAGCTACACCTCCATGTGGGAAATGTACCTGGGACAGAGGCCACAAATTAGGCTCCTAACCTACCTCAGCTGAAGGTGAAAAATAGGAAAGGTTGAAATTGTGCTGTGCCTGGCATCAGGCGTTGGGTGGATCCTTCTTTCAGGAGCTCTGCATGTGTCCATAACATCCAGGATTGTCAATTAGTTTCAGAAACACTTGGGTAGCATACTTCAATTTCTTAGTGTTAGGGTACTACCTAGATAAGAATGAGGCATCCCGTTGGCTTATTTTTAATGGAAAAATCAGAAAAGCAGCATAGAACCTCTTAGGAGTTAAATCCTCCTCATCCTTCCAGCCTGTCTTTGCATGGGTAATGAACTAAAGGTTTCCGCCCACTTTCCTGGGGGATTGTGGAATCCTAGAATGGTTTGTGTTGGAAGGGACCTGAAAGATCTTCCAGTTCCAATGCCCTGTCACGGACAGGGACACCTTCCACTAGAGCAGCTTGCTCCAAGACCCATCCAACCTGACCTTGAACACTGCCAGGGATGGGGCAGCCACAGCTTCTCTGGGCACCCTGTGCCAGCGCCTCAGCACCCTCCCAGGGAAGAACATCTGCCTAAGATCTAAGCTAAATCATATTTTCATAACATAACCTTTTCTACTAGTTTAAAATTTAACATTGATTGCAGGGAATATTTTATGCCTTGAGAGATGTGGGACTTTGTGTGGACTAACAGGTTGCTTTGATATTGTGGTCATGGTAAGACTGGACTTGACCCCGCTCACCTCTGCCTGCTCTAAACCACAGCCAGCCTGACTTAACCCCACAGTAAAAACATTTAGCTCCGTAAGTGGCTTAGCCCTTGGGGAGTGCTCCTTGAAAGCCCTGTTCTGCCCCAGATTTGTGTACAAATCTATTAGAGGTAGTCAGAATAAGTTATTGCAAACCCAGGGGGTTTTAAGCAGCTTCTGGAAATTCTTGGCAAAATCCTTTAACTGTAAGAGTGGCAGAGTTTAAAAATGGCTCTAAGGTCAATCCATGATGAATGAACTTCGCTACGCAAGAGCAGGACTTGGTTAGTCTGATGTAGAGCAAGAGAGAAGTAGCCAATTCTAATTGTGTTGTCCCAGGGAAGGTGCTTAGAAATGAACTGATGAAGAGTTTTGTGAGCTTGTAGCAGTGGGAGACGAGGGTGGGAAAGTCTGGGAGGATCCACTAAACCCTGAAACTCTACCCAGACACCTCTAATTCAATTATACCTGTCCCTCTGGGGAGAAGTCTAATTACATTACAGATTAATTTTACTTAACGGTTGGCAAAAGCCTATGGGTCCTCACTGATTTTTTTCCCCTTGGTTTTTCTTTGAAATTTTCTGTTCTTGAATTGTTCTGATTAGCTTTCTCTGCTTGATATTCCATAGTACTGCAACTGCTTTGGAAAAGGAGCTGTAGGAGCTTTAGAAGAAGCTTGGGATTCCTTTAGTTTAGATTTGATGAGGAATTGTTTGAACTCTTGTGGTGTGATGAATAACAGGACATCCTTTATGGCCCTGAAATTATCCTCAAATTAGATCAGAGATTTTCCTTCTCTGTATGAAAAGGTTCCAGTACTAAATTGCAATAGGACTTTCTGCCATACTACACGTGGACCCTTGGCATGTTCACTGAAGCATGGAACTTCTGTTAAATAAGTTGCAGTTTCTTATGAAAGTATATATTTCATGCAGCCACACATGGTTGTCATCTGTTTGCATTAATTTCTACCACTGCCAGTGTCCTCAGAAAGCAGAGACTTCTGTCGGAAGACAGCTCTGTATTCTAGACCCAAAAAGCATCACAGAGATCTCCTAGCAGCAAAGATGCGTCTTCAACTGAGGGCAACAAGCTGGCAAAATCCATAATGAGGGCGCACAGTGGAGGTGCAAGATTAAGGTGTTTTCCAGTTGGGAACCAGAGCTCTCTAGCCTCCACAGGGTGGGCTTTAGGGAGCATGATGAGAAGGTTTTAGGATCAGTAAGGCTTTGCTTGGAAGCCCTCTCATGGTCCTTCCCTTCCCCCGTTGCTGCCCTCCCTGAAGCAGCACTCTCAATGTTTCTAAAGCTAACATCACAGTGATCCTGGACTTGCTCCTAAATTTACAACTGTCTAAAACCAAGATCCAGAATTTCTCCTTTCTGATAAATACAGTGTTTGAAAACAGTATTTTATCCATTTTGGCCTGAGAACATCTTCCCTGTGTGCCGTGCTATGCTGCATCATGTGCCTGGTGCAATTAGGCCTTTTTGATGATGTTGTGTTTGCCTTTGAGGTAAATAGCCAGCTCCCTCTGGATATAAATATGCAGCATTTGCAACTGTGAATAAAAAGGCTTTCTGGAGTGAGCATATTTCTTTATGGCTGCTGAATGTTTCACTTCTGCTTTGTCTGAGAGGAGGAAGTTGTCCTCTATTGAGGTTCTCTTTGTGGTTGGCTTAATGTGTGAGTAGGATGAGGAAAGAAAATCAAAGCATCTACTCCTAATGACAATGGACTTGGGACTGGGCATAAATGGAATTAATCCATGGGTTACTGACAAAAAAAATTGCTGCTAACTGTCTAATTCAAACATGTGGGGCAAAAAGATGCTAGTGCAGACTTTGCCAATGGCACAAATGAAATGAAATAAGAGTATTTGTATCAAACTTTTTCCCCTTAAATCACATTACAAAATGTTTCTGCTTAAGGCAAATTAAATTACATGTGGGGTCTGAATACCAGGAGGTCCAAACAATGAAATTTCATTTGCAATTATATAGGCAAGGCCATGTCAGAAGAAATCGTGTTTCTGATCTGCCACTGGAGAAGCTGATTCATTGCAAGTCAATTCCCTCTGCTCAAGGAGTTCACTGTGTTCATATTTTCCTCACCTCCTTGCCTCCATCCCTTGTCCTCACAGTGCTACGATTTGTAGTACCTGGTACCTGCTGAAATAGAGCTGTCACTGCCTGGTTTGAACTCTGATCTAGATGGAAGTCATCAGCTGTGAAGGGTCAAGCGGTGTGGTTCTTTAAAGAGTAACAGAAGAAAGTTGTTTCTTGGATGTTTTGAGTTTCTAATGATTACTGTTGCTGTTTTTCAATCAAATATTTCTTGGTTTTATTTTACTTAGGTAGGACCTTTGCTTGCTTTTTTTCTCCTATGATATTCTGGTTTTGCATGTATATTTGCAGGATGCGTCAGTCTGATGATGGAACATTGCACTTGTTGATACCTGGGTTTTGTTCATACTTCTGCCAGATGGGTGACTGAACATTAATCCTTGTTTCTTTCCTCCTTCTTCTTCTTTTGCAATGATGAAAATTGTCTTGGCAAAATGTACTGAGATTTTTGGCCAAAATAACAGTAAAACTCCCCCTACCTAGTATTTTTTTTACTCTGTGGAAGCTTATGGGATGTACCTGGAATGTAGCTCTTAAAGGTGAGTCTGGTGAACAGATAAGAGGATGAGAATCTCGCTGCTGGACAGAGGAATGAAGCAGCAGCAGGATGTGCAATGCTTTCTGTAATCTGATCTACAACCCGTCTCTATGCTTTTAACTTTTGTCTGCTAACTAAGCAAGGCCACTAGTTTCAAAGCACTGGCTTCGTGTCAAACCTTGTGATACGGCAACTTTCCACTGAAGTCATTCCAATAAGCAACGTTGGGCTTGCTGAGCTCTGCCAAGCATGAAGCTGAAGATGCAAGTGATAACCACCCAGCAAGAAGAGACTCTTGTCAGCACAAACGCTGGGCAAGCTTTCCCTCTGGGCTAATGAAATAGGTGACAGCAGCAGCAGAAATTCTTTCCCATCCAGAGAAGATGCATATGCTTTATTGGGGGAGTTTTGCCTTCTGTTTCTTACCATTTCCAAAGTACATGTGGTGCAGAATGGAAGTTCAGGATGTGATCTGGAAACTAGCTTAAGCTTCAGATTTTTGGGGCCAGCTATTAATAATTAAGGATTTTAACATTCTCACTAATTCACAATTATGATCTTTTTAATTCAGGGCAAGGGAATTCAATACCACTGAACATGTGTTTTTTAAAACTATGTGGTTTTGTATTTCTGAACTTGTCAGCCATCTCATTTTATGCCTGCCATTGGTTTCCTGGTCCCTTTCTCACACCCTCTGCACTCATGTAGTCAGATGGGTTGCCAGTGTAGCTGTGGATAACTCCCTGTACTGGGATCCCTTGTGTTGGAAACAACTGTTTGTTCATTGAGCATCAGATATCAGAAAGAAGAGGAAAGTTGCAGCATGGTGCAGGTGTTGGATCTTGCTCCTCCAAGCAAGACCCAAGATCAAAGGGAGATGGAGGTGTGCTTGCTCCTTCATGTGCTTCCCCTGAGCACTGTGATCCAGCGGATGGCACCTACATCTCAGTAGGAAAAAGGCTGAGAAGTTGGCAGATTTCATACTTTGACATCTTATTCCTCAAATGTGAACACTTTGCCTTTGATAGTTTCCTTTAATGATATTGCTCCTATTTTCAAGAGGAGTAGGTTGCATGGTATAATTAATACTCTCCTGGTATTTCCTTCTCTACTGCAAATGTTGGCAGAAGCGTCCTTGTAGGCTCCTCACTGAAGTGTTAATAAAGCCTTTCTCATCTGATTAATGCTTCCTGGATTTCAGTTCTCTTTATGCCTGTGCTATTTCATGACTGCCTTTCATTTGAAATTTAAAACCTCTTTTTATTTTTTGATAATTGAAGCTGTATTTTTTCCCAAGCAATTCCAAAAGACAAGCAGCAATGTGAGATGGGCCTGGGCCAGCCACACTCAGTATGAATGTGCGAGGCTGTGCATGGAGTGAAAGCCATGCATTCCCTCATCTCTTTCCCCACACTCATTAGCTGAAGCCACATATTGCAGGTGGTGTACAAAGCACTTGGGATTCAGGATTATCTAGCTGAAATCTTCCTCCTTGCCACTTGCATGTGTTCTTGCATGTGTTGCCCCCTGTGTGTGTGTGTGCACCTTTGAGAGAAGTTTGGTACCATCTTTATTATTCCTGAAGTAATAAAAATGAAATTATAGAAGATAACTTTCCTGTAGCATCTATGCAGCTCCAGCATCTGAGAACCGTCTGTTCTGCACTAAGCAATGTGATTAATCTCCACTCTTTGAAGTTTGATTCTTTCCTCATCGTTTCTCTAGAGGGAGAGGTTTGCCTTATGCTATTTGGTTTGTTTCGGTAATGTAGAGGGGGGTTTGCCCTTTTCATGTTTGTTTTTTAATATTCCATTGTTGCTGTTGCTTATTGGCCTCCAGGTCGAAACTTGCCTGACTTAAAATGCCAAAGGCAGTTTTCTGTAGCTTCAAGACTTAAAAACTTGATGTGGAAACTGCAGTCTCCAGCTATATTTTCTTTCTGCCCTTTGTTTCATTGTAGGTGATAAATTTCCTCATCAAAAGCTTCACAGCCTATTTGCCTGTGCTATGTGAAGCAGAAGGAAACAAAACTTGTTCTTCCATAATTATATGGTTATACTGACATAATAAAAATAAATGTGGTTACGTGCTAACAGTAGACACAACACCTCTGAATATGAGCTCTCAGAGGCAACGGTTCCGTTGCATCTGAAGGTATTTTTATCATGAGAGGATGTTACAAAAGCTTACACCCTGCTCCCAAAAGTGACTGTCTTGTATAGGTACAGAAGTCCCAAATACACATTTGTGAAGCATTATCTGTGCAATTAAATGAGACCTTTAGCAATGAGACCTTTAGATCCAGAGCTTTCTTTTGAAATTCCTTTACAAAGATGAGGAGGGTGTTATTTAATGCTCATACCATGTTTCCAGAGTACACATGAAGCACTGCCTTCACAGTTCTTGAAGGCTGAATAGAGCTCATGCTGCATATAGAAATAACTATGTGAAACTGTCCTTGGGGTCCTGTTTGCCATTCCAGAGGGATTTTCTCCTGGCAGGAGGCAATCAGTGCTGTGAACAATTACCCTTGTTCCCCACATGACGAGATCTGCCTACCGAGGTCTTGTGGGCTAATTTAAACTCTTCTCCTGTTTGCAGATTTTGCAGAGTTTGTTTTTCTGGGTCTGTTCCTTACTGAGATGTCTTTGAAGATGTATGGGCTGGGGCCAAGGAATTACTTCCACTCTTCATTCAACTGCTTTGACTTTGGGGTGAGTCTTTGTAGATGAACGTGTGGTTTTCGCTTTATTCAGGGGGCTGGGCATTTAAGGGTGAGTAAGGGAATCCATGAGAAATGGTGCTCTGTGTGTGCCTTCTGTGGGAAGTTGTCATTGTATAAATGAGCTGCAGTGAAACACATTAAGCTTCCCCTAGTTATCATCTTTTTTGAAGAAATGTGGCAGCTGGGGATTGCATTTCCTCATCAAGCTATGGGGTGTTCGCAGCATCAGCACCAGTAAACGCTCTGATTAGTGAGAGATTCTCTCTCCCATTTAAATGAGGTGATTGAAAGACAAAAAAAAACCTCACATCTTATTGCTCATCTCCGCAGTCATCCATTTAATGGCCTTTACCTCAAGATACATAGGCAGCACTTTTCAGACATGACTGCCCAGAAGTAGAAGTCTAAACACATGATTAGGTGACAGAAAGGTAATAACTCACATCCTTTTATTGCAGAAATACAGGCTCTCCTCTTCATGTTAGAACTACAGCATTGAAGTGTCAATAATGGGGTCAGTTTTGGCTCTGTCTAACAAGGGACACTGTGTGTAGATGTTATTCATTAAAAGCTATTAGGCTGTAATGTGTCCTCACAGAGGTTAACTCAGCATTTCTTACCTTTAGAGTGGGCTGAGCACTGCATGCCAGAGCTGGAATCAGTCTAGAAGCTTTCTTTAACAAACCAGATACGAAGCTTATGATACAGCCAAAGGCAAGAGGGAAACAATTCATTGTACATATCATCCAGCCCTCTCTCAGAGATTTAGTCTGTTGTTTCTAGTCTTTATCTGCCAAAATGCTGGGAGTCGTTCTTCTCCCCTGTGGAGCAAAATTCCCTGATTCAGGTTTGCTCTGGCCATGGAGGAGAGGAAGTGTTCTTACCTTCAGTAAGTGACCATTCCTAAATCTGAGGCTACAGGCATTATAGAATCCTAGAATGGAAGGGACCCTAAAGCTTATCTAGTTCCATCCTCCTGGTATGGGCGATTTAAGAGCTTGCCCTAAGCAAGAAATGAACCTGTTGGTCTCTGCTTTGCACCACGCTATTGTGAGTGCAGCACTGGAAATAAGCTTTGCTGAGTGTTTCCCAGGCTGTAAAGCTGTTGGTCTGTTTCTAAGTCTTCCTTCTTCAGAGAATCCATAGGGATCCAGCTTCTATCTATGTTTCTTCCTCCCCGCCCACCTTCCAGCCTCCAGAATTAATTCAGCTACTTCACCCCCGCTGGGACATCACAGGGATCTGTAGTCAGTTTAGTTTGACAAACCACCAAGATGAAGCCATTCAAATGCAAAAAGTGAAACAACAAATCACTGCGGCATCAGTCTTGGGAGCAACAGTCCAGTGGGGTCTCATGTGAAACGAGCTCCCAGGAGGCCGTGTGGAGATGACAGCAAAATTAATTATCAAAGGAGACACATACGGAGAGTCTCAGGAAAGGTTTCTGCTGATTCATGAGGGAGTCTCAAGAGTGAAAGTCTGGGAGAGAAGTTTTAGTTCCTCCTTTTTCTGATGAGAGGGGCTGGATCAGCAACTGTTGTGTCTTTCCCTTTCCTCTGCATTTGGCCGATGCTGAGGGTACAGCATTTCTTGCAGAGAAGCTACAAGCAATGCTGTAGTTTTGAAACAACATCCAGGTTTCTGTTTAGAGAAGGGATTTGTTCCCAAGATGCTGGGTCTCCCAGCACTGCACAGGCACTCAGACACAGCTCTTCCAACACTGAGTTCCCATTAAGGCTCCCTCTCACAACACAAACCAGCTGCTGCAAGGGTCTGGTGATAACGTGTTTATGGTGCTTCATGCAACTGGGGACCGTGGTCAATGGGAGCTCTGAGATGCTGGGTTAATGCAAGTAATAACTGCAATTGGCAGCCAAACGCCTGTCTTATTAACTGTGCAGTAACCTGTGTGGATATAATTGTCCTTTGCAATTGTGCTTAACCCATTAAGGGTCATTTTGTAATAAAGGATTTCAGAAGTTTCTGTATCACTTGCGTTTAATTCTTTGCCAATATTTAAACAAACAAGGAAAACAAAACAAAACCTGAAAAGCACTTTGATTTAGGACTACTTTTTTAATAACCTGAGAGCCCAGCTGATGAGAGGCTGTACTTGCTAGAGATTTTTCAGGATTTCTTTATAGCTATTACCTTAATTGCTCTCCTAAAGACTCTCAGTTGCCAGAAGTTTCGGGTAATCTTGCCCACACCTGATGATTCATTAGCATTAGGTATGGATCACTGTGTATGAAGTCTTCATACACAGCTTCTGCAGTGCTGTGTATGAAGACTTCTGGTGCTTCAGATGGGAAGGTGAGGATGGGGCAGTGTCCCCCTGCATCTGCATGCTGTACTGACTATACTGCATTAAGTGGGAAAATCAGGTTTTGGCATTTGGTCTTGCCCTTTTGTAGACTGGAATGCAGAAAGTTCATAGGGTCCCAGCCTGGTTTGCGTTGGAAGAGACCTTAAAGCTCCTCCAGCTCCAACCCCTGCCACGGGCAGGGACACCCTCCACTAGAGCAGCTTGCTCCAAGCCCCTGTGTCCAACCTGGCCTTCAACACTGCCAGGGATGGGGCAGCCACAGCTTCTCTGGGCACCCTGTGCCAGCGCCTCAGCACCCTCACAGGGAACAGCTTCTGCCTAAGAGCTCATCTCAGTCTCCCCTCTGGCAGGTTAAAGCCATTCCCCTTGGCCTGTCCCTACAGGCCCTTGGCCAAAGCCCCTCTCCTCAAACAGAAGTTCCTTAAGAAGTTGGAACAAGATTTTTTAGTGCTGTTGGCTAACTCATGATATTGCTGAAGCCTTCATAAGACAGCCAGCACAGACCATGCTCAGATTCTTGCTCTGTCATCAGCCTCCTTAGGTGAACCGTGAAGAACAAAGCAGAAGTTTTGCTTTATGTAAAATGGACTCTTGTTGCAGGTGATCGTGGGAAGTATATTTGAAGTCATTTGGGCTGCAGTGAAGCCAGGTACCTCATTTGGCATCAGCGTCCTGCGAGCGCTTCGACTGCTGAGGATATTCAAAGTAACAAAGTAAGTCCAGCTCCCTTTCTGCTCAGATTAGACTTTTAGCACTATATGGAGCCTGTATCATCAGCAGGATAGCACTCTTGTTAGTCCTAACATTGTACATCTGTACTAGTCCTAATAGGGGGGCAGGAAGAGAAGTGCCCTTTCCTTGGCTGGGCTCTCCAGGTTTGTAGCAGTTTGGGGAGCTCCTGAGCCTGTGTTTGCATCCACAAGAACTTTTAATAGCCCTTTCCCCAGGCTCTTGTAGAGGTTTGTCTGTCCTTGGGTAGAAGGTTCCACAGCGCTGTGATGAGCATGACAGCATCCATCTGTTCTTTGGTTTTAGGCTTGCTTGAAACAAAAAATCTCATGAACTGATCTCTTATTTCTTGTGATAAGAGAAAGAAGTTTATCAGTTTTCTAAGCTCCATAAGCTTCCCGCTGTCCTTATCTGCTGCTGAACCATTGCCTGTTCCTTAAGTATTTAGGAAATACTTAGTATTTAGGAAATACCAAGCTCCCCTGATTATTGCTAGATTCCAAATCATGGTGCATGAACCACTGTGTTCACACAAGTATGAAGTGTGTTGCTGCTGCCTGTGCTGTGTTTGCTCTGGGTATGTCTGAGTTTTTCAGTCTTGAGCCTGAGAAGCTGAATTGTCACTAGGAGTTGTGTTGCCCCAGCTTTTCAGTTGTCTTCATGCTCATGCATTGCATTAGCATGCACTGGCAGTAGTAAACTGCAATTTAGGAATCCATCTAGAGCAATTTCTGCAAGATTTCAAAATTATGGTGTGAAAATTGATGCTCCTGCTGTTGTTTTCCACCTTTTTCTTCTTTTTTACACCATTTAGATCATTACCTCCTCATATCTCCCCTCTTTCTATCACTCCATTACTTGTTCTTATCTTAAAGTAACAGAAGGGGGAACAGCATCTCCCTCCAAAGCAAACCCAACCATCTCAAATAGATGGAGTACAAGTTATCACAGTTGAGAACAACAGTAATTTAAAGTATCCAGGTACTTAAACAGCTATTCAGGCGCATGGCTTTTGTCAGCTCTTAGGATTTGCTCATTTGCATTTGCTAATCATCATGCAGAACCAAGATCTGTGTGTGGCACACTGTCATTTGTACTGGGGGACAAAGGAGTTGGAAACGTGGGGTTCTATGAATGTTCAGCAAAATAGGTGGATGCCTGCCCCACAAATATCGCTATAGTTTACCTGTGAGCTACTGTTAGTTATGGAAAACTCCAGGATTTGTAGCAAATTCATAGCAAGTCAGCAGTTAATTTTATCCAGAGCTACTGAGATTCAGTGTATCTGGTTGTGTGTTGTACTTTTAAATAATTTTGGATATTTTTGCAAGTTAAAATGATCTTTTTTTGCAATTTTTGACTATTCAGGGGTTTAGTCAAATGTATAAAGGGTTGAGCCTGAGATTTAACTTAGCAAAGCATATCATGGAATCAGCCGAGTACTATCCCCCTTCTTAGAACAGCCAGTGAAACTCTCACCCCACTGATGTTGAAGTTCCCTTGACCCTCACCATGTGGTTTTTGAACCTGACATGACAAATATGTTCATTGCATTACCAGAAGCCAGGTCTCACCCTCAGAGGTAGCTCAGAGTTGCTGGGCCACGTTATCCCAGTGCCTGACCAGCTCAGCCCTAGCATCATTCACGGACAGTGGCCAAAGCAGTGGCACCAGGCACAGATTGCTGCCTGCGTGCTCTCATTACAGTCTTTATTTTACATCCTGGTCCTCAGTAGTTTTCTTTTTTCCATCTCTTTCATAGAAACTTTCCTCTGAAACTCCATGTCCTGTTTTTTTTTTTCCCTTTATGTTTAATAGAAGCCAGCTGCACTCCAATGCCTTGAATAATTGATGGTATTAGACCTTCTGATTCATATCTCCCTAATCAGTGACTACAGACAGCAAAGTGATGCAATAGTTTAGAAGCTAAATTGCAATCATC
This sequence comes from Ara ararauna, assembly GCA_028858755.1. Classification (NCBI taxonomy): domain Eukaryota; kingdom Metazoa; phylum Chordata; class Aves; order Psittaciformes; family Psittacidae; genus Ara; species Ara ararauna. Next base: position 16,154,591 of record CM054384.1, read on the forward strand.
CTAAAGGTGGCAGAAGGCTGCACTATGAGTGAACACAGCCAAAGAAGGGCTAAAATCCAGCAAACAGGACAAGGAGAAGACAACTTCATATGTTTTCCTCTTTGTCATCACATGGCTGAATGGGGACTGGCACTTGTAGATGTACAACTCCTAATTTATATCCTGGCTCTATGTAGGCAGGCAGGATTTGGTGCTGAGCTATTCCAGGGCAAGACAGAACCTCCCCATGTATTTCATGCCCGGTTGTGTTAACTGCTTTTGTGGCAGGCGTTGCCTGAAGCCATTGTGTCAAACCGGAACGAGCCATGTGAGCAGCAAACACTTCCTCCTCCAAGGATAGAAGCTCAGCCCCTTTTGCTGAAGAGCTGCCTCTGAGTAGATTTGGTCCCGAGAGTTTCCCCTGAAACTCTCTGTCACTGCATTACGACATAACTTTTTTTGGAATGGGTCAATGGGAATGCAAGATCCTGCTTCTCCTGGGATGCACGTGTCAGTATCATCCTCAGCACAGAGAAACATGGGGTGATTCAGTTCTCCCAGCTACACCTGTGAGAAGGAAGAGGAGGAAAGCAAAGATAAAGAGAAGAGAAAGGATGGTGTTTCTCTGCTTCTGACTCAAGCTCTGAGCTTCTCTCCTCATCAGATAGGAGGAATCCATGGACTTTCTTCTGCTGGATACCCACAGCTGTGCTGCAGGAGGGAGCTTATTGTGCATCTGTCCCTAAAACTGCAGCCAGAGGACACGCACACCCCGGTGGTAAAGCTGCTGCTGAGAGTGGCCTCTGAATGGCAGCTCTGGGTGCTGGGTGATGGAGAGAAGTCACTGGAGAAAAAGAGAAGAAAATCTCCCCTCATGGTCTCAAAACTTTTGTCAGAGGACACTTGAAATGGCTCTAAATCACTCAATTCCTCCTGTCTGCTCCAGCCCTGTTGTTCTGCCTGTCTGTCCAAAAGGAGATTGTCGAAGAGCTCCTCTGCTTGATAGCTCTTTCTGCATTTTCTGATTCATTAGTTTTCCTAATATAAATGCTCCCTGCCTGTTCCCAGCAGGGCAATAAAGACAGGAAAGAGAGCTGTTCCTGAGCACCCTCCCGCAAGCTGTCACTCGATGTGCCTGCCTGTGAGTGTGCCAGAAGTCATCCCTGGGGACAGGAGGGATGAAAGCAAACTAACTTCAGTATCTGGCCAGAGGCAACTTGCATGTGTCAGGCAGGATTCATGCTGAGCCATTCCCTCTTGCCAAGTTGGAGTTAAATGTCCCAGATTTGTTTTCATTGTCCAAAGCTGTTGCTTGGTCCTGGATGCCTAAACTATGTGGTTGAATTGCCCCACAGTGAAGGCATCGTGCGCGAATGGAATGGATTCGTTGTGCATGAATGTGTGTGTTGAGCATCTACAGAAATATCTGAATGTGTGGGAGTTTAAGTCCACTTGTGGCTATTGTCATCTGACAAGCTGGAAGGACACACCACAAAGACATGGCACTGGAAATGAGCTGATTTGTGTCTTACAAAGAGAGGTTTTCACTGTCCCCATTCATGACATTGATACATCCCTGGTTTGACACCCCTGCTGGCTGCCATGCTGGAGGAGAAGATGCAGAAAGGTTGATATCTGCATCAAGAAAGTGGTTACTGGGGAATTAAACCGAACACTGTCGCTGCATACAACTGCTCTGCATGGGTACACGTGCACTGAGGTGGCTATCTCTGCCCTTGAGATCCTACAAGAGGTTTTGCTCCTCAGTGAGCTGTATTTTCCAATCAGGGAGAGGCATTTGAAGATGCTGATATTCCTGGCCATTCTTTTTCTTTTCTATAATAATAGATTGTATTTGTTTCTCACCAGAGGCTCTTCTCCCTCTCATGTTCCCTCTTTGCTGCTCCGATCTCCAATGCAGGTACTGGAATTCCCTGAGGAACCTGGTGGTCTCCTTGCTGAACTCCATGAAGTCCATCATCAGTTTGCTCTTCCTCCTCTTCCTCTTCATTGTGGTGTTTGCTTTGCTGGGGATGCAGCTCTTTGGAGGACAGTAAGTGTAATTCATTGTTGTCCTTTCAGGGGTAATCCAAAAGCAAGCACCTGGAATGCTGCAGGGGCTGCAGGGATGAAGGATTCACATCCTAGGTGCAGATGTCAGACTTAATGGGATGCTGAGAAGTGGTTGCTGGTTTATAGGAAAGCAAATCCTTTTCTGCTCTTTTACCTGGAGCTAAATTCTTTCTAGTTACCCTAATTCAAACTCTTGTGTCATTCCCTGGTCCCCATGTGAACCCAGAGCTCTGGAGCAGGACTGGGGAGGCAGCTCTTTTTTCCACTGTTATGGAAAAGGCAATTTCTTTTCCCTGAATTTATTCACTTGGAATATTTTTCTGCTGGAAAACACAGTTCTGTTGAAGCTGATTTTTTCTCATTAGAAATGTTGTTTGTGATGAATTTTGCAACAAGAAATATCAAAATATTACCATTTGAGCTGCAGCCTGGATTTTGAAAGGAGAAAACTTATTTGTTGTCTGTTTGGGTTTCCAGACATTTACTGTTTTATCTTTAAAATATTAAAATGAAATAATCTACTAAAAGGGCAATTTCAGGTTTGAATTCCACACTTGAAGCAAAAAACCTCTTGGAGTGATTCGTTCTGCAAAATCCATTGAGATTTCTCTTGTTCCTTTTAAATGTGGGTGAAAATGAATGTCAAAGCATCTGGATTTTCTTCAGCAATAAAATTGAGTTTGTGCTAATAGTTTTGTTAAGCATCATCTCAGAGATGCTACATTCCCCTCTGTGATTGCCTGGGGTGTTATTGCCAGGTGGAACAAATGATGCTCCCTGACTCAGTTTACAGGGTATTACGAGACCTGCTTGTCCCTTACTGCTCTTGGGTTTATTTCTTTCTAGATTCAATTTCCAAGATGAAACACCAACCACGAATTTTGATACCTTCCCTGCCGCCATCCTCACAGTATTCCAGGTAAAGCCGTACCTTGTCCTGGGAGAAAATGAATTCCCGGGAGTCTCTTCCTGCTTATGGTGAATTAAAGAAAACTGGAACAAAATAGGCATTTGGTAAAATAGACATTTCTCAGCCTGGCTTAAAGACTGTTTGTGCCCAGGTTTTCTTCTTCTGAGGCCCCTGCCTGGGGCTGCGTGCTGGGATGGCAGCACTTGCATGTGCCTTGCTGTGTGAATGTCCTTTCTGCAATCCTAGACAGTGTTTGACCTGTTTCCCTTTCTCCTGTGGTTGCCATAATATAATGAGCAGAGAGGCCTGAGCTAGCTCCGGGCAGTGAGGAAATAATGTAGCATTTTGCACTGTAATGGCTCAAGATAAGATAATGCTGGATAAGAACTACAGTCAATGGGGAGGTTCAGAAAGAGGCCTCAGCCTTGGGCAAGTTTGTGTGGTGGCAGGAGGAAGTCTGCAGCTCTGGCAGCAGCACTGCTCGGATTCAAGAGCCTAATTCTGCAGCTGTTCTCTGCATGCCTGTATTAAACCAGTTATTTCAGGTGTTTCAGCAGGGATCTGAGGGTGCTGCACCCTGTTCCATGTGCAGGTAACACTCACAGCTCTGTGGAAGACTGCCTGGCATTTATAGCATTGTCCTATTCTTGATGTGGACTTGACCTTGGAACCAAACATTCATAGGTCTCAGCAAGGCTTGGCTGATGTATTTCAGTGTCACGTCCCTAAAGGGGGGGCGGGAAAGGAGGGAAGCAAGGAATTGATGAAACTTTTTTGATTAAACCAGAAAAAGACTCTAAAAGAAAATGCGCACTGTGACCATAATGACCTTCATATGGGTATTGCTTCTCTCCAGATGTGAAGCAGGTTTGGTAGTACTTACCTCGCAGGATATTGCAAATCATGGTAGATTAGGATTTGCATAGTAATTTTGGTACTCATCAAAGAAAAGGCTCATAGGAACGTAAAGGTATTGCCACAGATCCAGAACTGAACCTGAGTCAGGCTCCAGATATGAGCCTCTGGAAGTGTTCGTGTTTTAGTTTGCTTTGGGACTAGAGCAATACTATTGAGAATACTTAGCTGAAATATTTCCTTTCTATCCCTGAGGCACACACCCCTGTAATGCAGTGGCTGTGGGATGAAGGAAAATACTGTTCATTTTATGACATTTGAACAGGACCTTAGAGCTACGAATTAAAACCGGCAAAACCCATCAGCACTGAATAAGCTCAGAGCAGCCTCACCACGGCTTTTTGATAACCTCTGCTACCAGTTCATCCCCTCTTCTCCACTGAATTGCAAATAATGTGTCAATGTTTCTTCAATATGGGTTTGGATTCTCTTTAACCTTTTCTTCATAAACTCAGGCAAGAAGCAAACCAGGCTTCTTTGGTTGCTGCTCTAATGAGCAGAGTAGCATCATTCAGTGAATGCATTTGATGCGTTGGACAAACATAATAAAGCCAGATGCAGCCTGTCTGTTCCTAACCCCTTTGGAGAGCCTTTGAGAAGCAGGTTTAAAGTGTTCTGCAGCCTGCCTTAGCCCCATTCATCTCAGCAGATCTGGCTGGGTCACAGTCCCCTGTCACGCGTCTCCAGGTATTTTTGTCACCTGGAGTTGGCTGAGCTCAGTGCTGGGTGCAGCTGAGCACAGCTCTCCCTAAATGCCCTTTGAAGAGCATTACATGTTTTTCTGCAGCTCCTGGGTCCCAAGAAAGCCTTTGTGAGCTGAATGCCAAGTTGTGTATAGACAAAATACAAACACAAACTATATAGTTTGTCTCCAGGCTGAGAGAGCTGGGCTGGTTCAGCCTGGAGAAGAGAAGGCTCCTTAAGGGGAGACCTCAGAGCAGCTCCAGTGCCTAAAGGGGCTGCAGGAAACCTGGAGAGGGGCTTTGGCCAAGGGCCTGTAGGGACAGGCCAAGGGGAATGGCTTTAACCTGCCAGAGGGGAGACTGAGATGAGCTCTTAGGCAGAAGCTGTTCCCTGTGAGGGTGCTGAGGCGCTGGCACAGGGTGCCCAGAGAAGCTGTGGCTGCCCCATTGCTGGCAGTGTTGAAGGCCAGGTTGGACACAGGGGCTTGGAGCAAGCTGCTCTAGTGGAAGGTGTCCCTGCCTGTGGCAGGGGTTGGAGCTGGAGGAGCTTTAAGGTCCCTTCCAACACAAACCATTCTATGACGATGTATATACGCATGCAAAATAACTACTTGCATCTCCCTCCTCCAGCAATCGAGTTGGAAGTGTGTACAATATCCGTAAGTGCAGTGACTCTAAAAAGCAGAAAGAGGTGTGTTAACTATACATGCTCTCCTCTCTCAGAGCTGTGTAAGTAATCACATGCTGCTGGCTGCTAAGAGGCAGAGCATTAGTGACCACTGGAGGTGAGGAGTCACAGTGGCAGGATGGGACCAAACCTCAGCTCTGCTGATGGGTGCCCTGCTGAGGTGTGGCAAGCAGACCTGGCTTTGGTTGGATGTCTGTGTGCTCCAGCTGCCCTTGCTGACCTGCCTGAGAGATCTGATACTGAGCTGATGATTTTACATTCACTCAGGCACTTCCTCAGGAAAGCATCTCTCTTTGAGGACAGCCCTTTGGAACGGTGCAGCATGGTTTCTCCACAGCTGAGTGTCTCCCACTGTTAATGTGCTCATTAGTCCATTAAGGTTTCACAGCAGCTCTTGACAGTTGTTTTTATTCCATCACCTGGTGGCTCCTCAGCTAAGCCTAAGTGTTAAATGATGAGAGGCACTCCACGGAATGTTTATTTGGGGCAGTCAAAAGCAGTTTTGAGGCCAGGGACAGCCAAAATGTTTGGGTTTCGTCTCACTCCAAAGTCCTTATTGTTTGCACCCCTCATTTTGCAATGTTGCCCTTTCTCTACTATAAGAATAAGTTCTTACAGCATCCATGAACAGAGACTTTATAGAGCAGAAAGGCTTTTATCTACTGTATGTGTTCTGATCCTTGAGGGTTGCTACCTAATGGCTTAAGTAATTCCTCCAGCTGATGGGTGGCAGGATGAGCAGCAGGAAGGACACCAGGTCAAAGTGTCTGTCCTCTTGCCAAGGCATCAGAGCATCCTCATCTTTGCCCAGGCAGACTTTTGCAGAACAATAAATAGTTTAACCCGCTGGACTTGCTTATGTGAAGTTGTAATTTTTGATACCTGCGAGTCCTGTTCTTCTGCAGGGCATAGAAATGTTTTCCCTGCTTTCCCTTTCCATGAATGTTTGTGTCAACAGAAATCACTTTATCGTTATTCACAGAAAGCAGGAACAATTGAGGATTCATGGAAATGATGTGAATGCAAGTTTGTGAACAGTGCTTTGCATAATTGAGTGCCAGAGTTGAAAGCCCAATGCTCTGGTTCTTATTCTCTGATGTAAATCCAGAGTAACACTAATGGTATGGGTTAGTCTCCGGCTTTGAACTGTGGTCTCTGAGTTATTTGAGGCCAGATTTTGCATTTAGGATACAAGTTTGTGTATGCACTGTATGTCCTTGAATAGATTTACTCATAGCCTATTGCTGTCATCAGCACCAACCCTGCAGCAAGAGTTTTTGTATGAGCAGCTGATGACTAGTCTAGAATGTGTAATTGTTTTGAGTGTGCTTGTATGCACGTGGGGCTTGGTTACTACAACTTGCATCATGCTTTGGGCTTTTTTTGGTTCTTATTTTATTTTCTTCTACTAAATATAAAAACAACTTTCTATTTAGGAATTTGAGCTTCACATCCCAATAGACATCTTACAATATACTGAAAGTGACTACCCTTAACTCTGCCTTGGCAGGTAGATGAAGTGTTGATGTGCCAAAAACGTTGCTCTGTTGCAGCCATTGGTGAAAACCAGGAATGGCAGGGAACTCAGATGGTGCAAGATTAGCATCTAGCAGAACAGTGATTTGAGTCGTAGATGTTTTCACTTGCTCTGATTAGTTTTGCTCTTTGTCATGTGTTTGCTCATTAGCCTCAGGTCAGTGTGCAGAGCCTGCAGTCAGGACAGCTCTGCAGAGACAGGCTGTGCTCACCTCTGTACAAGGTGAGCGCAGAGGAGGATCAGAGCCACCTTCAAGCTACCCTCATTTGTCCTCACATTGGTTATTGCCTCTGCTTAAGGGTTTTTTTGTGGTTTGTGGCCATCTGGGTGGCTGAAGGGTCCCTCTGGCCTGAGCAAGCAGGAAACCTGGAGAAGAATCCATTGCGGTGCAGCCTCTTGGCTGTGGTTGTGCTGTGCAGTGAATGGCATTTGGAGTAATGTTCATGTGTGTACCAGGGCTGTCTGCAGCCCTGAGGAACAGAGGAATAGTGGAAGAGAGCTGCAAGAGCTGAGCAAACCCTTGCTGTATGAAGTCAATGAAAGGAGTCAATACTGGCAGAGTTTCCACTCAGGACTTAGTGGTCAGAGGTTTTAGAGAACTGTGGGAGATACTGTGCATGGAGCTTTTGAAACCTGGTATCTCCACACGACTTAAAATGGAGAGGGGGGGAAATCTTGCTGGAGTTGAAGTGTTGTGCATGAGAGCCTGAAGTTGGAGGTGGGCAGTAGGCACGTTACCAAGAGCAGGCAGGAATGAGGCAGTCGCGGTCCCTCACCTGTGATCCTCCTCCTTAGCTTGTGCCAGAGGAGAAAGCTGCATCCAGCCTGGGGTGAAGCCATCCAGGGCTGGGGTTCGATGTCCACTGTTCAGTCTGCCACACTAACATGCTCATCCATTTTCCACCTAGAGACCAGTCCTGGATTGCATCAAGCTGCTTAGTTCAGCTCCCCCAAACCTTCCCGACTTTGTCTTTCCTTTGACTCACCCTTTCTTCTCTTTCAACTTTTGCTGTGCAGATCCTGACAGGAGAAGACTGGAATGCTGTGATGTACCATGGGATAGAGTCACAGGGCGGCGTCCGCTCGGGGATGTTCTCCTCCATTTACTTCATCGTCCTGACATTGTTTGGTAACTGTATCCTTACACACTGTCTTGTGCTAAAGGCACAGTGGGCCATACACCCTTCATGGGGTGCTAGAAATACCTGGTTTTGTTTGAATTCTCACACCATCACACTTTTTAAACCCAAATGACTGCTGTAAGTTTGCTCTCTACAGGGTAAAAGGCACAGGTAAGTTGTCCAAGTGGCATCACTTTTCTGTTGGCAATGTGAGCATTGTCTTCATTCATTTCATTTTTGAGGGCTTACCTTAAGAATGTCCTATTACGTTTTAATTTATGTTGTGGGAAAACTGATTGAAGTTAAGTCAGAGCAGGACCTCTGTAGCTTGAATATCTTCCAAGAAGGTTTGCAGTAGGTCAGCGGAAGGAAGAACTGGAGTTGGTTTGGTGTGTAGATCAGGCTCCAATCTCTTGGAGCCTTTGGCAACATATAGCAGCTTAACCAGCTGTGCTCTTCCAAACACCTAAAATTCTCTTGTATCCACCTAATGCTAAAAACTTAAGTCCAGGTCTTGGTTTTTGGGCTCTGTATTTGTTTGTGTTCCAAGAACTGACACATGATGTCTGAAGATGTTTTGTTCTGCTTAGTCATGAAAATCTCTTGAGGGCAACAGGAAACTGGGACAAAAATGTCCCAGGGTGTCTTCTGGGACCAGCAGCACTCTGACGTGTCTTGTGTCTCCAGAGAGGCCTAAGGAAGCAAGAATTTAGCAGTCAGAGATGGAATTTGGAAAGGGACGTTGTATTTTATGCTGAAATGAGTAGAACTTCTTTGACCTGAGGCTGGGTATGAGAAGGAGAGCCAGGAGAGCACAGCAATTGTGATGGCTCAGTTCCTGTCTCATGACGGAGACTGCTAGTGGGTCAACATTGCATAGCACTGCTCACATTAAATAGTACAGAATTGTCAGTGTGAGATGTTTGCTGGCTGCAGTGACAAGCTGTGTGGAATCAGAGCATCCTTGAAAATGGAGCCTTAAAACCTGTTGTGTATATGAGGCAGCCTGGCTGGTTTGTTTGTTCTGTGAAACAGGGATAAGAATGCTAAGCAATGCCACTCTGTGGAGGGATTCCCAGCAGTGTGAACCTTGTTAGTGAAAACCCCAGCATTCATCTTTTCTTTGGAGCCCCGTTTGGGTGGTGGCATTTGCTGAGTACCTAGGAGAAAAGGAAGTGTACATGGGGAGCAACACTTGTGCTAAAGATGTAGAGTTGTTATCGACCCCTTCAGTGGGTGGACAAGATGAGACGAGACATCAGTGCCAATGGAGTGCATGGCAGAGCTCCAGACCTTTCTTTTGCCTGAAATCTCTCTATTAGCATGAGAACGGAGGCAGAGAACAGCGGAGCAGACAGAGTGTGAGCTGTGCCTGTCACACAAGTGTGTCTCTGAGGGATTTATCCCATTAACGTGCGCTGTCAGAGCCAGAGCAGTCGTGATGCTGGGGCTGGCTCCGCAGCTCTGCTCAGACATCAGCCTCGTGCCCTCTTCAGAAACAGAGGGCTTTGGAAAACTGGGTCAATGGAGAGCTGGGAGGGAGGGAGATCTCTAAATCCTCAGGGCTTGGCGTTTGAAAATGAGATTAAACTATAATCAGGCTTGACAGCAGAGCTCAGAGAGACACTTTTACCTCAGAGCAGCTAAGATCCAGCATTTTTGAGGAATACGATAGAAATTCCCTTCTTGCACCTTTAATACAGAAGGGGGGTCATGCTTGTCCTTCAGTTTTCATTAAAAAGGGAAAGAGCAGGGGATGCTCAAGAGGATGGAGTAAGGACCTGGTTCACCTATTGCCACTGCCATGAATTTGGTATTTGCCTCTGCTTGCCCTAGCAGAGTGGTGATTCAAAACCTTACCCATGTTCTCCCTAAATACCTTCCTGGCAGAGAGCAGATGTCTTGCTTTCCCTTCCTTTTACAGTACCTAAAGCAGCTCCAGGAAACCTGGAGAGGGGCTTTGGCCAAGGGCCTGTAGGGACAGGCCAAGGGGAATGGCTTTAACCTGCCAGAGGGGAGACTGAGATGAGCTCTTAGGCAGAAGCTGTTCCCTGTGAGGGTGCTGAGGCGCTGGCACAGGGTGCCCAGAGAAGCTGTGGCTGCCCCATCCCTGGCAGTGTTGAAGGCCAGGTTGGACACAGGGGCTTGGAGCAAGTTGCTCCAGTGGAAGGTGTCCCTGCCTGTGGCAGGGGTTGGAGCTGGGTGAGCTTTAAGGTCCCTTCCAACCCAAACCAGGCTGAGGTTCTATGATTCTGCTGTCCTGCTGCTGAGATAATACAGGGGGTGACTTTCCTGGCTGCTTCCCTGGGACCATCTTCAGTGTCCCTCTCATCCCCCTTGTCCGCAGTCACATGCTCATGGCATATCTTTACCTCAGCTCCTGTGTGCTGAGCAAGGAGGATGTGTCAGGTACGATGCTTTAATTCTCTGAGTGCTGCTGACAGGGATAAGTTTGCTGCAGGTGACTTTATACAAACACAGAAAGAGGGGAAAGCTGGCTGACAGTAAACAACATTCAGAAACCCTTTTATAATGTCCTGGAAGAAGGCTTTCACCAGCTTCTAGTGATCAGAGTTATAAACCTGAAGCATTTCTATGGAGATTTACATCCCTGTTTGAGAGTTGGAGACCTGGCCCAGATTGTCTCTGTAGAAACTTAGTCTGAGAGCATGGAACAGAATCATAGAATCAACCGGGTTGGAAAAGCCCTTTAAACTCATCAAACCCAACTGTAACCCCAGCACTGCCAAGGCCACCACTAACCCATGGCACTGAGGCCTCGTCTCCACGGTGTGTGCACACTTGCAGGGACGGTGACTGCAGCCCTGCCCTGGGCAGCCTGTTCCAATGCTGAGCACCCTTTGGGGAAGGAATTGTTCCTCAGCTCCATCTAAACCTGCCCTGGTGCAGCTTGAGGCCGGTTCCTCTTGTCCCATCCCTTGTTCCTTGGGAGCAGAGCGCAGCCCCCTCCTGGCTCCATCCTCCTCTCAGGCAGTTGTAGGGAGCGATCAGGTCCCCCCTGAGCCTTCTCTTCTCCATCTGAACCCCCCAGGTCCCTCAGCCCTTCCCCATCACACTGTGCTCCAGGCCCTGCACCAGCTCCGTTGCCCTTCTCTGGCCCTGCTCCAACACCTCAATGTCTCTCTTGTAGTGAGGAGCCCAGAACTGAACATCAGCTGCTTTTGCAGATGGTTTGTACAAGTCTTTCTGCATCACATGCAGACCTGTTTGCCTTTTAGGCACCACTGGCAGGAGGGGAGAACTGAGGCGGGGGTGTGTGATGGAGGTTGAGGGGTTGAATCTTTTCATGATCTGTTTATGCTCGTGCTGATATTTCAAACAGTGTTTCAGTAAGGTCAGTGCTACCCCTGCTTTGTCTAGTGACAGTTTTGATGCTTAGGGCAAGCAGCAGGCAGTCATTAATCTCTCAGGGAAAGCTGAACCGTGTGACTTGCCAGGGACTTAAGTTGTCATTAACTGTCAAAACATAACCAGGAACATCTGAAAATCAAGTTTAGTTTGCCAGGAAAGAGCAGTCCTGCATTTTTGCAGGAAGGGAAATACTCATTAATGTCAATGATGCAGCAGTGTCGCAGCTACGTTAAGGACAGGCGAGTGTCCAGGGTGAGGTACAGGTCTGAGCCTTGGGATCACCTTCCCAAGGAGAGTCCCACAGCCCAGTGGACAGCCTAGAGAGCTCAGTCCAAGCTGCTTAATTATAGATTAATGTGAAGTGCCTTTTATGCTTTAACTTGGGGCTTCACAAAGATCTTCCCACTCTGCCTTTACAGAACTCCCTCCAAGAAGCTTTAATAATGTCCTTTTTTAATGCAACTTTTCATTTCTCACCTGTGAATTTGCCACCAGCCCTCCCCACACAGCATCCACTGCACCTGAATTCCTTAGGTGGGACTTTCTGGGTTTATTTTCTTGTATCACTACCATTTAAATCAGTCTAAGCCTTTCTGGATGCTCATCAGCAAAAGGCACTTTGGCTCCTCTGCCTGGAGGAGTTTTGCTTTCAGTTTTTGAGCATTGGTGAGACTATATTTAAGGGTTTAGGCAAACTGTATCAAATACCAACCGTATCCTGGGCTGCATCAAGAGGAGCATGACCAGCAGGTCGAGGGAGGTGATCCTGCCCCTCTACTCTGCTCTTGTGAGACCTCACTTGGAGTACTGTGTGCAGTTCTGGTACCCTCAACATAAAAAGGACATGGAACTGTTGGAACAAGTTCAGAGGAGGGTCATGAGGATGATCAGGGGACTGGAGCACCTCCCATATGAAGATAGGATGAGAAAGTTGGGGCTGTTCAGCCTGGAGAAGAGAAGGCTGCGTGGAGACCTCATAGCATCCTTCCAGTATCTGAAGGGGGCCTATAGCGATGCTGGAGAGGGACTCTTCATGAGGGACTGTAGTGATAGGAGAACAGGTAATGGGTTCAAACTCAAACAGGGGAAGTTTAGATTGGATATGAGGAAGAAGTTCTTTCCTGTAAGGGTGGTGAGGCCCTGGAATGGGTTGCCCAGGGGAGTTGTGAATTCTCCATCGCTGGCAGTGTTCAAGGCCAGGTTGGACAGAGCCTTGGGTGACATGGTTTAGTGTGAGGTGTCCCTGCCCATGGCAGGGGGTTGGAACTGGATGATCTTAAGGTCCTTTCCAACCCCAACTATTCTATGATTCTATGAAATCTTGCTGGAGAATTGGCACTGGTGATGTTGGGTTTGCTTGCAAGACCTGCTCTTTTAAACATGAGGGACTCCTTTCCCAGAGCTGCTCAAGGCATTGTGATTGTTCTTCATGAGGAATAGAGGTGCGTGGGTGCCAGCTTCTCCTGCTTCTCAGTTGGTTCTTGGAATCCATTTACATTTTCAAGGGGCTATTGCAAGGAAAAGATGCAGAAACTTTGTTTTTCTAAGTCAAAAGACTCTCACGTTGTGTTTCCAGTGACAGAGAGTCTGTGTGGAGCCTGACCTCTCTGTCTGAAGTGATTTAATGGAAGTAGTATGATGAGAGTAACAGCAGGATTTAACTGATTTTCTAGGAAATGACACTGTGCTTGTATTCACTGTGTTCCACTTAATTGATAAATGGATGCCTCTTGTTGAGGAAAAAACCCCAAACTACGCAAACCTACCAAGGATCCTGAAATGGAAAGCAACAAATGCCTTTCTCATGCTGTCCTTGCCGTTAGCTGCCATGCAGGAGAGCTCTACTGGTCTCAGCTAGGCAGAGAGGTCCATGGGTCTACCCGGGTTATCCAGCCTGGACCAGAGGCTGGAGTTTGGGGGATGTTTGGGAATCCCCAAGCTCTGCAGGAATGACCAAGGGACCTTTTTGGGGGCAGAAACACCCAAGTCTGCTGGGAGATGGATCCAACCAGCCTGATCTGTTAAAAAAATTCATGAATTCTATTTCCAGGGGTCAGCTATGTTACAGGAAGCATTTTCAGTGTGTGTGTGTGTAGCCAGGGTAGGAAAACAGTTTTATTACTGAGACATTTATTCCCAGAGCAGGAGACTTGGAAGTGTTTCCAACTTCTTGGAAGCATCCTAGAGGAAAAAACCCAAACAGTGTCACGTTGGGCAGCGGTACCTCAGCCTCCTGCCTGCACCCCAAGCCCACAGGTGACAGGTTCCTCTTCCCAACTCCTGGTTAAAAGGAAATGGGGAAATGGGTACCTCTGCAAATCAAATTTGATGGAGCTCTGATTTCAGTGCAGGAGGAAAGTGTTAATTTCAGCACCATCTTTCCTTTATTCTTGTCCTTTGTCTGCTGGGTTCACTGGGATTGAGGTCCTTCCACCCTGCTGTCCTGCTGGAATGGAGGAAGGAGCAATTGATGGGCATCATATTTTAAACCTCTGTCCCACAGGAATTTCTTCGCACAACAAAAACCTCCTTCCCATTTTATATGACATTGGAAAAACATGATAGATGACATGACTTTTTCCTGGAGAAACTCTGTGTTGCATTCCCTGCATGGTTTGGCAGTCAGGATGCATCCTAAGAGATTTAGCACAACTCCTGCTTCCCACTGTCACAAGCAAAAGCTCCAGTTTTGATAGGCATTCAGGCTCTGGAGACACTCATCTCAATGGGAATTGGAGACGTGAGTATGTGGTTCTGAAGTCTTAGCTGATTTATGTTTGGTAAAAGCTCTTGAGAGGGAAGCAATGAGGCTTTGAGCTGGTTGTTTGGGCCAGCTTTGGTCCCTGGCTGTTCTGGGAAGTCTCCTGATGCCATGCCGATGTGGGGCAATGGCTCTGCAGCTGGCTTGCTGCCTTGGAGGCTGCTGGAGTATGGGGATTAGCTGGAGCATGGAGCTGGGCAGGCTCCTGTTCAGCAGAGGTGATTGCAACCAGTGAATCAGCCTTGCACTTCTGCTTGTAGAGAAACCTCAGGTGCCTCCTCCAGGCATCCTTCTGAAAGATGGAAAGCAGAGGGCACCGAGGCCAAGCGTTCCTAGTATCTCACTGCAGGTTTGACAGAAGCCTGAGAGTTCACAGCTCCCCTCATGGAGCCATTGGCTGGCTCCCCCCTGCACACCAGCCTCATCCCACTGTCCCGCCTTCCCTGCAGCCTTGCTTTGGGCACTGCTTCCAACTCAGGTCCAAAACAGAGGGCACATTAAACCAGTAGGAAATAACTGGGTTAGTTGTGTAAAACTGCTGCAGTCCTTCAGCTCAGTTTACAGGAACCTGCATCTGGTCCCTGACTGGGATTTGGCTCCGGTGAGAACAGCACAATACAAACACTGCAGTGGCGCATCTCTCTTGAAGCCTTTGGGGAAATACTCATGAAATCAACCTCATTCTCATGTACATTCATATTTAGAGGAGCAACCATAGTGTTACACAGCTATGGCGTGACTCTCCTGTCCTGTACAAGAGCAAGATCATAGAATCTCAGACTGGTTTGGGTTAGAAGGGACCTGAAAGCTCATCCAGTTCCAGCCTTCTGCCATGGGCAAGGACACCTTCCACTAGACCAAGTTACTCAAAGCCTGAATTTTATTCTTGGAAAGCAGTTTAGACTTGGTTTTGCCTTGCTTGCTCTCCTTTCACATGCAGAGGTATCTGATTTACAATTGTTTTGGTGCTGGTTTGCAGACGCATTGCTGGAATAACAACAAAATATATGAAGAGACAAGTAACAGCTGAAATCATTAAGTGGAAAAATGAAAGTAAAATAGGAATAAATAGTGTAGGCAGATGTTATGTCTTAGTGATATAATGTAGTATTCTGCAGAGAGACCCAACCTAAGGTAGCACTGTGGTTCTGTAGCTGGGCTGCAGGCAATTTTGCTGGGGCTAATGGCCTGTTTCTCAGCAGAACTCATTAACTTGGACTGGGTGTCCTTCTAACAGGCTCTTCTGTAGCTGTGCTCTGTGGGCTGCTGCAGCACTGAGGATAGAGGATGTCTGTGGAGGCCTAACTGTCATATTGACTTCAGTGTGATAAGTCATGATGAGTCCTCCCACCAGTATGAAACGCAGCAGTGATCTGAGCTTAACTTTATCATGGTACCCTACGCCTTTCTATAGCTGTATGTATATATTATGCAAATGTTGGCTTTAAAATGACTGATTACCAGGAGCTCTACTGGTTGTCCTTTGAGACAAGAGGGGAAAACTGAAGGTGAAATCCTCTGTGTGTGTCTATGGGCAGGACCAGAGGTGCAGATCTTCTGGAAGGAAAATAAGGATCCCTTGTGTCTCCATAACCACCATGTGGTCTCATACCAGTGGCATCTCTAGTGGTGTAAAGCCCCTGTGTGTGTATTCTCATCAGGGATATGAGCTTGGAAAGAGATAAATGGCTGTCTAGCACCCACTGTCCTGCAGAGCTGGCTCCCAGGAGAAGGAGGTGGGCTAGAGATGAAGACAAAGCAGTGATGCAAGGGGCCAATGTGTAATATACTGATGATTATAAGTGGGAAAAGAAGGGTAGTGGCAGCAGCAGGGGAACAGTTTACTGTATCTGCTGTGTGAAGGTTTTTTCCTTAGCCGCTCCCCAAAAGATACGCTCCTGAACGTGTTCTTGGCTATTGCTGTAGACAACCTGGCAAATGCCCAAGAGCTGACCAAGGTACGTGTGAGATTTCTATTTCTTCAAACTCACCACAGTTGCTGATCTAAAGCCCACACTGCCAACCCTTCCAGGCACCCTGAGATGTCTCCTAGAGCCTGTTCATGTGGTATCGCTGTTTACCAGTTTATGTTGCAGAGAAGTACCTGGAGGTTTATTCTTGTTCAGGTTTGTTTCATTTCAGGCTTGCTTCATTGAACTATTTTGTGTTCTTCAGCTTTGTTTCATCACAGAATGGGCGATGGGCATTGCTCACCTCGCTGCTGCATGGAGGTGCACAGGCATTAGCTGTTTTCAAGAGCAGAGGTGAAGCAATGAAAGGGTTTTGGCTGACCTGAAGCTTAGACATGGGGAAACGCAGGTGTTGTGTTGCTGCTTCGGCTGTCTCACACTGGTGCTTCATACCTTGCTGAGTTTTGGGATGAATCAAAGAATTAACATTCTCTAATCAACTCTGGAACACAAGCTGCAGAGGCTGTTGTGAGCACTCACTGAAGAGGGTATAATTTTCCTGCCTCTCACCAGGCGCAGGAGAAATCTGAGGCACCAGCAGAAAGCCAGGTACTGGCAAGAGATGGAAATGACACTGATGTAACTTTATGCGCAGGTTTATATTGGAGCATTCCCTATGGAGAAAACTTTCTAGCCTCAGTATGGTGCAGGGAGGATTGCAAGTGCTGCAGTTTGTATTATTACATACTTTTGATTTCTCATTGTGGCATACTCAGCTGTATTGACGAGGCAGCATTAAATTTTGTGTGCACGTTTCTGGCTTATTCTCACTGAGTGGATAAAATTCTGCCACTCCATTGATGTGCCGCTGCCACAGACTGGTTTGGGCTGGAAGGGGTCTTAAAGATCATCTAGTTCCAGTCCTTTGCCATAAGTCAGTGGCAAAAGTAGCACCATATTCACCTTAGCAGTTGTATTTTACAGGCTTCAGCTTATATACTCCTTAAGAGGATCACTAACCATGTGCTTATGCAGCAGCAGGCAAGGATGTTTTCTCTTTTAGAGCTGTAGAAAAGTGCAGTAGTTCATGGATACTCAATGCAACTCCACAGTTCAGGGACACGGAGCCTTTTGGGGGTTTCCTACCCCACTCCAGCTGTTGAGACCAGAGCAGCCAACCCCTCTCTGTTAAAATCCATGTTTCTGCAGCTGAGAGACAAAACAAGGCTCCAGCTCTCCCTTTGTGCTGTGGAGCTGCATGACTGGCTTCAGCTTCCAGCTTTAGCTGGAGCCTTGTTTCCTGACAGCTGATACCCAGCACAGACCATACAAGAAGGCTGGTGGTTCTCAGATGTATGTTCCTATGTCTCTGAGACCATGTTCTTCACCCCTCCTATCTCATTATGCATCTCAGGGCTGTGTTTAATCGCTCTCTGTTTTCTCTGTGAGGTTTTTCACTTGCTCCTCAGCTCTTCGTGTTCTTTCTAAAGCCCTCAGAAACCTCCAGCCTGGAGGTAGCATCCTCCCAGCCTATTCTGGAGATCTTGGGGCATCCCTTGCATGTGCTGAGAGCGAGAACTGAGCCCTGCACAAGTCTTTGATAATGAAGCTCATCCTACTTCTTCCTTAATCCTTTAAGTGCTTTCTTGTGAATATTTCAGGAGCTGACTGGGACAGTTAGAAACCTGCCTTTGTTGATGTTTATGCAATATAATTAAATATTGATGGATTCCACAGCATTGCCAAATCATAAAGCTTCTTGAGCAAACTTTTGGTTTTTTGGCTTTAATTTTATTTCTGATCCCCCCCAGATCACTTGGGCTTTCAAAAGAAGAGGGAAAAGATAAAAGTAATTCAATTGTACGGCATACCTGGAGAAAGAGGGATTCATTGCTAAGTAAATATGATCATACAAACCCAAGAATGGCCTGGAGATATAATTAAGTTACTCAGGAGTCAGTTGGTCTCAGGAGGCTTTCTCGACATTTCTGTTGTAAAACTAATCGAGATCAGTGCTGCATATCATGTGGGGAGACCACAAGCAGTTTGCAACTGCTTTTGGAAAGACAGAAAGGTTTCCTGCTAAACAGCAGGACTGAAACATTTCAACCGACAGTTCCAGTTCTGGATGCTAATTTGGACTTCTTTTAACATAGCATTCGAACATTTCTCAGTAGCCTTAGCTGGGCCTTGTGACCTGTAGCAGAAGTTATCAGAGTTGTAACTAAATTTAACTTAAGCTTGATCATCCAAAGTACTTGTGAGGTTTGGAACAGACACTGGAATGACTCATTTTGGGGAACAAAAGAATCACTTTCTTTGCTTTCAATATCTAAATAATCTGCTCTCCAGCCTCTTCCTCTCTCTCCCCAGGTCTTTCTCCTGCTCTTTCTGTGCTGGCTCTCCCTTAGCACTGACTTAAACTCTGCCAATTTAATTTCTAGTGATCTCTCAGGACTGTCCTGAACCTCTCTGGGCTGCCTATATATGGAGATATATATATATGCCTCTCTATATATGTGTATGCCTCTATATATATATAGGCCTATATATATAGTTATAATGTTATGTATATATAGGTGTATATATATGTGTGTATATATGTATATATAGTTATTATATATATAGTTATATATATAGGCATATACGTATTTATATATCTCTATATATAGGCAGCCCAGATAGACTCAGGACAGTTCTGAGAGATCACAAGAAATTAAGTAATATATAGGTATTTTTAGGTGTGTATATATGTAGGCTTATACATATAAGATATATATACCAGCGTATATATATGCTTATATACCCTGTAGTTATTTCCATATATTGGCAGGTTTTTCTTCCTGTTTGCTTACTCATAGTGGACTCAGAAATACACCCCAGAGTTTGCTTTGAAAATCCTCTCTGCTGACATTCCCACATCATCTCCAGTGGCACACAGCAGTTCTTCATCCTCCTTACTCTGGCATGTAAAGTCACCACAAGTGACCCTTTATTTTCCTCAATATCCTAGAGTACTAAGCGTGTTTTCTGATCTCTGTGCACTGCCAGCAATCCCTGGGGAAGCAGTATAAACCATGCAATATGGGGTGGGAATGATGTGTGAATTTTACATAAAAATATATTATAAAGTTGAGAAATCCTAGAAATAAGCGACTGAAGTGAGCAGCAAACCCAGGAGTCTTATGGGTGTGAAGAGCCCTCCTCCTCCTCCCCAGAGGAGAGGTGTCTTTTATTGGGTGAACTTGATAATGAATGGTCAGTATTAACTATGCACATCATTATGGGTAGCACTGAAGGTGAGTTTTACTGTGTGATAGACTGTGTGATTGAAATACGGATTTAGAGCTCTAGAAAACAGAAAGCAAGCATAAGAGATATCCTTACAGGTAGGGCCTTTGTATGCACTTGTCCCTGTATGATGATGGTGACAATTGGCTGTTGCTGCGATGGATGGATGGATGTTGCCATCACAGCTCAGACCTGGCTTCAGTCATACACCATCACAGCCCTGTATGTTCCAAGCAGAACAAGATGAGCTTGTGCCCCAGTGAGACCTGTTAGTGTAAGTATTAGGCAAAAAGTTAATTAACTTTAGTAGTGATCTGCAATTTCTGGATGAAAGGAGCTACAGAAATGTTATTAAGCAGTCATCTGCAAAAGAGTGGGCTTGTCCTGAGTTAGGGATGGCTGCATTTGTAATGACAGCAGATATTTTCTGCTTCTACTTCAAGATATGGAATCCAGCAGAATTATTGATGAACCAGGATGAATGGAGTAGAAGCTACAGATTCTAAAGAGATGGATAAAACTGCACCTGGTGCTTTAGGTTCAGAGAAAGAAAAATCAAAAGCCTTTGAATGTATGTGATTTTAACACTGCTAGAGGGTCCTCAAGGGACGAAACAACTTGAGCATACCTGTGAAATGAAAAGAAAATCTGAAAAGCCTTCTTATTGCAGGCCTTCTTCCTCAAAAGCTTGATGTTCTGCAGATACCCTTTGTGCTGGTTTTGGCTGGGGTGGAGTTAGTTTTCTTTACAGAAGCTGGTGTGGGGTGTTGTTTTGGATTTGTGCTGCAGCGTTGATCACACAGGGATGTTTCAGTTACTGCTGAGCAGTGCTTACACGGAATCAAGACCTTTCCTGCTCCTTACATGGGGTGGAATTGTTTTTGCATATGGTATTCAGGATAGATAAATCTGGATGATTTCCTGTTTCAGAGCTAGGTGTCTTGCTGTCTGCTCTCATTATTTTAAGCATAACTCTTTCACAACAGTAACACTGAAGAGCAGAGGTAGATCTATGGCATGTCGTAAAATTCGACAGCAGAGCCTGTGACTGCTCTCACTGTGACATGTGGTTATTCCCCGAGTATGTGTGATGCTGCTACTGCCATCAGAGGGTCTGTGTTTACCGTGCCGTGATTTTACCAAATGCACTGCCTCAAAAGTGTAAGGGAAGTTTAGCCTAGACCACCATTAAAGATGAACCAGGTTGTTTCTTTGCTTTTTGCCCTCATCTCATTGCTTGAGACCCTGTATTCTGAATTTGAACAGTGTTTCTCTTGCCATTACAATGGGTAGGAGGAAACAAATCAATTACACTCTGAGGGAACTTGCAGTGCCAACAGAGGTTAAAAATCCACATGATCTGGGGTGTATGCAGAAAACATGACTTATAACCATCTTTGTGATGGTTATAGTGCTTGAGTCTACAGACTTCGAATACGGCTCCTCCTTTCTGTCGTCACTCCTTAAATCTTCAGTGATTCAACTGAAATAAGTGGAAATATTGGAGTAAAGTTGGTGTGAGCAGGATCAGTCAAATCGGTTGTTTATTACACTTACTGCTTCAGAAAAGTCAAGCTGGGAAGTAGTCATGAAAGATTTAGGACTCTGTCCCATGCATTTCAATAGGACTTAGGCTTAAGAGTGATGGGGACTTAGGCTTTAGAGTAATGGGACTCACCTCACCCCAGAAATGTCACACCTGTGGTCAGGTCTCTCCCTGCTCTGCCACAGTCTCCTTCCCCAGTGCCAAGAGGAGACCCAAGAGAAGTAAGCTTTGCAAGGAAGATATAACCTTGGTAAAACTGCACTGAGCACTTGACCGAACCTTGCATTTCTCATCTCAACCGGCTGTTGCTGGCACTAAGACCCTACCCAGGGGTCCCTGCAAGAAGTTACGGAATTATACCTTATAGTAATGAGCTTCCACTGTTCTCACAGCTTAGTGGTGATGTTCACACATGACTTGTGCCTTGGAGAGCTCCAGTCATCAACCTTGCATGATGCACACTCTGATTTCTCTTGGTTTTCTGCACCAGGATGAGGAGGAGATGGAGGAAGCCACCAATCAAAAGCTCGCCCTGCAAAAGGCCAAGGAGGTGGCAGAAGTCAGCCCCATGTCTGCAGCCAACATCTCCATAGCTGCGTAAGCATGACTTTGATACTTGGGAACTTTATCGTTTGGTTTCTGTTTTTCAGTGTCAGTATGTGTCCGTTCAACATGAGCATCCCATAGTCTTCTGTGAGCCCTTTTTTATCTATTACTGACAGGGCTTTATGTGGACTGAATACTTCAGAGCTGATTGTTTAACCATGAATTTAATTCAATATTTGTTTGTTTTTCCTTGTAATGCCTCATCTTTTGCCCTGCTATAAATAACTTGGTTTTTAGATGATTTTTTTAAGCTGTCCCAGGATAGATTTCACCAGGTGACGTGTTAATAAATCCATTCACTTTGGATTTGCCATTACAAGAGGTATGTTGCACATGATAACTATTTTTCAATGATCTCTGCTTTGAAAATTAAAGTGTTAAGGCATTCTCCTAAATATCAGACTGAAAAAAAGACTTGAATGCTCTTTTTGCTGTTTGAAAGAGAGATGGGTTGAATAAAATCACTTATGTGAACAGTTAGTAGTTTGAAGCGAGAAACATCAATTTGCACTTTCAGATTCAGGCTTTTCTGTATGGATGTGGACATGAGCACGGACTCTGTGATACCAGAATCCTTAAAAAATATTGACTTGGGGACCACTTTTTCATATATATGGATCTAAACTGATGTGAAAAAGATTCTATGTTGGTGGAAGTATTTGTCCCAGATGTTGCTGAGGTTAGTGCAGATTTCTGCCTGGGCGGGATTATGGGCTGGAGTTTGATACGTGCCCACCTTGCATGGATTTACCCAGAGCTATGTTCTTTTTAAGAGTTCATTTAATTCTTCTGGAATTTTAGCATCAGGACAACCAGCATTAAAAAAAAAAAAAATCAGGTTGTGCCTCAGATTTTACTGAAAGCCGCTAAAGTTTTCCAGATCCCTTTTGCAGGGGAAACCTCCAAGGGCTGGGAAAGCTCAAGCATAGAAAAAGACATTTCCTGTTCAGTTTTATTGCAAAGCATCTGAAATGCAGCAAGATCCCTGTTTGTTCCATCAGGGTAAATCTCTTGACATCCTTGTTACTGGGAGTTTAATTCCCTTTGTCAAAGACAATAGGCCAAATGAAGCCAGTTCATTGTATGTGAAGGAAAAGAATATTATTAATTCGGCTATTTTATTCCTCTTACCATTTTATTTTGCCATTACTGCTTTAATCAGCTTCTATTTATTCTGTATCTCTTTGTTGGGTTTAAATATGATCTTCTTCTCACAATGATTTCCTGTCTAGTCTTGAAAAGAAGTCAAATGAGGATATTTGCTCTTGTTCTTTGATGAGTTTCCTGGTAGTGTTATTTTAAAATGCAAGATGATGATGCTTATTTTCTTCCTGGATTAATCAAAAGCATGTGAAGATTTCTTATAAAGCAGAAAATGGAGCTAAGATTTTACACCACATTGTTAGTTGCTTTAAAATAACCTTATTCCATGATTTTTCACCAGACTTTCACCTGGTTTTCAATACCACAGGGCCAGGTTTGTGACCACAATTGAAAGTGAGTACAAAATTGTGGATTTCTCCTTATTTTGCCTCAAACTCTATCTGCCCAGATCCCTACCTGCCATATCTGTACGGGCAGGTAATTAGGCTTTACAAGTGAGCTCATCTGAAAGTGCAGTCAGTCACTTTCGCAGCTACTAACCATGGCAGCATTGTGCGTGCTCTGTGGGAAGCACCATCTAACAGCCACTGTGTGACCTTCTTTTCTCTATCTCGGTACCAATGAGGTGTTTCCAAGTCCACTATCAAAGCTTGCAGGGCTTTAGTCTGGAAAACAAATGCGTTAAGGTCAATCTGTTGATGACCAAATGGATGATGACCTAGAGGAGAGGGCAAGAGAGAAGTCGGGTGTTTAGTGAGGCAGAAATAGGTGTATGGATGGATTGCTGGCTCATGATCCAAAAGATATTTAGTGAATGCATGCCAAAGCAATTTGCTTAATACATAAATGCATCCACAGCAAACTCAAAAGGTTTTTAGCAGCTACAGCTTTCAGGCTTGCAGGACCTATCATTTAGATCCAGAATAGTAGGGCTGATGATGGGACCCAAGGTTAACAGCCAAACGTACCCTGTTACTTCATTTCTTATGGTCTTCAGCTGCACAGTGGTCCTGAAGATGTAGTAAATGCCATGTTGATGGCAAGACTTCTTAGGTCACATCTCTGATGCAGTTCAGAGCTGGACATGCCAAGAATGAATCCAAGTGCTGGGCACACTTGGGAACAGGATTTTTGGTGCATGGAAATACCATCACAAAAAGCAAACATATGTAGAACTTGGGCACCCCACAGTGGGTGGTGAGCAAGGGCTGTGAAATCTGGGACAGAGCTACCAAAGACCTGCTTCAAAGATGGGTCTACTCTTCCAGTTTATATTTTTATTTTATCCTAAGGAATCATTTTTTACTTTTATAACTTGATTTTATTTTCATGACCTATGAAAAAGAACTTCTGTAACAACAGGCATCAACAGCATGGATCAATGTTCTGAAAACATCAGTATTTTCTCTACCTGCATCAATCAAAACAGGTCTCTCTGGTGTTGGCAGAGGGCACCATGACTTGCATTTCCTTAGCCATGATGTTCATGGTCCTGGTGTGCTTGTCCTCCTCCCATAGAGGTGATGAAGCTGTCCTGGGGCTGAGTCTGGTGGAAAGTCTTTTCGGTCTTTCTGCCTTCCCACCAATAAGGTGCTGTGCTTGCTGTTTTGCTCCTTTCCCTTGTCAGTCCTGCATCAAGGACTGAGAGTCTGTATCTTCCCCTAAGCTTCCTTCCAGGCCATTATGCACTCTGTGGTGTTGTATCTGCTCCTCTACCTCTAACATTTTTCCTGTGCACCTACATTTTTCACCCACGGTTTTTATGCTCCTGTGCCTGCAGTTTATCTCCACCAGTTCTTCTTCTCTCCTTTGCCATTGAAGCCTCTCTTCATAACTGACCTCCTGGAAACGTTCAGTTTATTGCATTAGTTGCAAAATGTCATTTCCTAGGCATAAGAAACTGGTTGCTTATTTAGCATGTCAGCCTGCTTGGAAGATCTGAAGAGGAACTTTCACCTGCAATGGGCTGCTGCGTGAGCCACAGATTGTCTTGTGGTTGATAGATGGTGAAGCTCTACGGTGTCTTGGGGATCTGTTTTAATAATATACTCATTATTACAGTGGCATTGAGATATCATCTATCTTGCAGCTGAGTCCAAGTGCTTTATTACAATGTTCTACCTGCACTTGGTTTGTAGCTCTCACTTCATCAATCTCCCAGGATTTCTATGGTTTGTCTTCTGCTCCACCAAAGGGACTCAACGTGAACAGATTTGTCTGTCTGCACTTTGTTTTTTCGCCTGGTGAACTCTATCCTTGGGCCTTTTTGTTTTGTGTTTTTTTCAATATTAAAACCTAGCCTGGGAAGTTGTTTCTGTCCTTGTAATGTTTGATTTAAACCAGAGTAGCTGTTTAACGTGTGTTCTTACATTTTAATTTAAGCCCATTGTTTCATTCTTATTTTTGTGATTTGTTTTGTTTTCTGTTTAGCATTTTCCTTGATTTGTTGTTTCTGGAGGTGAGTTTCTGGGTTTGTTCAGTTTGCCCAGCATTATCTTCGAGACCCTTTGTTTCATACAGCATTTAAACCTCCTCAGCCTCCTGAACTCAGAGACTGCAGATGGACGGGTCCTTAGAGCAAGCCATTGGTGCAGCTTCCTTGGTGGCAAGAATGGAGGAGGGGGGAGAAGGGGGCCAATTACACAGGCAGTGGATGTACAAACCACTTTGCAATGCCAGTGAAAAGGTGCTGGTGGAAGGGAGAGGCATTGGGCTCATTTTCATGGTCACAGAAAGACCCTAATATAAACATGGTCTTTCTATATATGCCTAAACCAAAGCCTTAACTCCCCATATTTGGGTTTTCCATCCATCTTTTCTGTTCCAGCCGGAGATGCACCAATGGCACGTACAAAAGGGGCTGCAATAAACACACCCAGCCCAGCATGGGCCAGCAGGCCAGCTGGAGAGGACATGGGCTGCAGCTCACCTGGTGCCCAGAGCCCATGTATTTTCCAGTGGCCTCTTCAGATTTTCTTGGGAAAAGCCTTAAAGCAGCAATCACAACAGCTAGCAACTGCTAAACTTGTAGGAACCATCTGTAGGTCATTTTCCTGAAGTCATGCTGAGTGAAACTGATTTGTACCTTATGTGTCTCTTTTTAATTCCATGTGGTCATGGGTTACAGTCTTAGCCAGACCCAAGGGAAATGTTTAAGTATGGGTGTAGGGTGCGAGTTCTGGATGGGAGGAGAACTTCCCAGATGTAGTGGAAGAAGCCTTGTTGACAGTGGCAGAGACAGTTTCTGCACTGTGGGCACTAGACCTAAAACACATTCTGTAGGATTGCCCACTACTGTTTTCCAAAGTTACCCGTGCTTCCCAGGAAAACCTTCCAGCCTCTAAAGACCTTTTCCTCTCCCCAGGCTCTGACTGGTTTCTGCTGGACCCTCATGTGGTTATTCAAAGCAGTTTACATTATAGTTGCACACCCACAGGTAGATACTGCCTGTTAATGTGAGCAAGTTGACCAACTCAGC
Source organism: Ara ararauna (assembly GCA_028858755.1). Lineage (NCBI taxonomy): Eukaryota > Metazoa > Chordata > Aves > Psittaciformes > Psittacidae > Ara > Ara ararauna. The sequence continues at coordinate 16,180,565 of CM054384.1, forward strand.
AGCAAAGTGCCAAGAGAAACTAAGGTGGCACATCATTTCACAGTGACTTCTCAGAGTTGTCTGTCCCTTTTGTACAGGTCTGGGGATAAAGGTGTGTGGGGTGGGAGTTGCTCTGTTTTTCCAGGACATTTTCCATCTCAGAAGTTCCATCTTTTCCTTCTGTCTTGGGAATACTGTGGTCTATTTCCAAATCCCTGTTGGGTTGTCGGTACCCAACAGGACCCAGCAAGAAGTGTGCCTGAGCACCCAGCCCGTAAAACATCATGTGCTGGGTGATGTGCAGACTAGGAGAGGTGTTCTTTTTCTCTTGCTGGCTTGGGATTTCTTCCCTTTCTTTCCCCCCTGAAGTGTGTTGATGTGTGAGGTACTGTGATTCCTCCTGTTAGTTAACCTTTTTGCCCTTGCTGTCAGTGTAACGGTGACTCAGCTACACCTAAAGACACTCTCTTGTACTCTGTCCCTCATGGATGGTAAGTAGCACTGAGCAAAGCTCAAGTACTTGTGTCATTTTGATTTGGAAAAGGAGGCTGTCTGTGCTTTGTGGCTTTACACCCTGCAGTTCCAGCAGAAATCCTGTCAAATTTATGGTTTCGAAAGAGCAGACTCCAGCAGCGGGAGCAGAGGAGTGAACCTGGAGTGCTGCAGGACTTGCATAACATAGGCTGGCCAGGTTATAAGGACACTTGGCAAGACGCAAGCATGGCCTTCATCCTGCACTGCACCAAATGAGGCAGGGATAGGTGCAAGGGTTCATTCAAGCCTCCTGCCAAGGGATGCTGAGATCCTGCTTTCAGCAATTCTAAGCCAAATTTCCTCAGGTATTGCACGGTGTTGGTGCTGACTTGCAGGTAAATTAGGGCAGCCCAGTGCATTCTCTTCCATCACGAGTTTTACACCTATTTTGCCCAAGTAATTTCTTACCTACTCTTGACACATTCGTGTAGTCAAGGGTTTGTTCTCTGCAGGGTTTAGCTGATAACCTGGGGGCTCAGCACCCCGCCAGAGAGTAAAGGGGTTCCCAGCTGGAGCAACCTGGAACCAATTATTTTCTTGGCAAACAAGCAGGACGTGCCAACCCCACTTTGAGTCCTGCTCCCATTTCATTTGGCACTCCACAAATGTAGAAATAGTAAAGTTTAGACAAAATGCTTTACCTGACGGTTCAGCAGATTATTTGCTCCAAGCAAAACTTTTATGATGCCTTTCATAATTTCTCTTGTATTCATTCCAGATTTCTTGACTTTTGGATTGTTGTACCATAGCCTTTACCTCGGCCAACATTTCTGTTCAGAATAATTCATGGACTTGAAGTAAATGCATATTTAAACCTACTTATAAGATATCCAGAAAACATTAGATTTTAAATGAACCTTCTGGTTTGCTAGTATTGGTCATGAGCAGATTAAAACCCTCATGGAAGCAGGAGAAAAAATTCTGTAAGGGAAAAGGCATATTCAGGAGGTGAAGGGATTCTATTTTCAGCCTTGGGGCAGATTCTCTGGATGATGTAGATTTATAAAGGATATTTCTTATAACAATGCAAAAATTAGTACCTCAAGCCAAGATCTATCACGATATTTCAAATCCTGGTTTTTGGTAGATTCCCTGCCAAAGGAAGAATAAACTCTTTTTCAGTGCAAGCCAGTGATTTCCATATTTAGAACCCCCCGCCACATACAAGGGTGTTTATACAAACACTGGATGGAGGAGAATTTACAGAATTTCTTGTGAACTGAAACAGGCTCCTTCCAACCATTCTATGATTCTGATTCTTTGTGTCAGGCCCAGCAGACCTATGAGGTTTAGGCACAGTGAGCTGTATTTGAACAGTCTGAGCTCAGGCACATCCTTATGCCTGTTAGAGGAGAGAGGTAGGTGCTTCTGAAGAGCAAATCCAGGGCAGAGACTGAGGAGAAGCAGCCAGTCTCCAGCTGCTGGGGCTCAGGTGGATTTGGGTTCTCGGGACGAACCCCAGGTTCCTTCCTTCAGCCCCTGCTTTTCTCTGTGCTAAGGCTTCTTCCTCATGTCACAGAGCCAGAGTGGGAATTAGCATCCTGTTCCCACTTGGAAATAATAATTTGCAGCACAGCTGTAATAGCAACCACCACCTGTTTCCACAGGACCTCTACCCTGAGGTCCAAAAAGATGACTTCTACGGAGGACTTGGATTGTGTGAGTATAGCACATGAAGGCATAAAGTCCTAATATCATTGTGTGGCTTTTGGTTCACCTTATAATTTTTTTCCTCCTTTTGGTTCTGTTTTTGATTCTTTGGTTGTTTCCCTGTTAACTAGAAGGTGGTGTGTTTGTGGCTTCCACACTTTCTGAAGCTTGCCTGGTTTCCTACCAAGATGCACGTTGCAGTCTGCATTCGATAGGACACAGCCTGTATGAGTCTCCTCCCGATGTCTTTTATGGTTTCTCTGCTCTTCTTTATTTTTATTTCTTTTTTCTTTTTGTTTTCTCACTTTTTGTTTTCTTTGTTTGTTTTGTTTTTGCATGTGCAGTTTTGTAAAGCAAACTCGAGGTACTGTATCTCGCAGCTCGTCAGTCTCCAGCGTAAATTCACCGTGAGTTGCTCTCTGTTACAATATTCAGTACATGGATTTCTATCACTATATTTATAAACCTCCCTCTTTCCCTTTCTCCTTACACCTTCACTTCCCTCCTCGTTTTTCCCAAAAATCATTCCCATCATTGTGGAAAGCCTCCAGACCAACATACAGTGGAAGGACTGGAAGGTGTACGACATTGCCATATAATGCTTGTGATTTGATCGTGAGCAACTCCACAGTGTTTTGAACATTGACTGTGATTTTTCCTCCCTTCCTTCATTTTTCTCCCATCCCCTTAATTGTTTTCCTTTGTTTATTCCTTAACTGTTTTCCCTCTTCTCCTGTCTACGCTCATTTGATGGTTCGTCTTGTTTCAACTTGTATTTTTGTCCTCTGTGTTTATTATGTACTGGGCTGTTGGCTTTGATGTTCCACCAGTGTTTGCACTTATGGTTCAATAGGAGAATGGGGGCCAATCATGAATGTGCTCTTCAAAGGAAAGCTTGAGAAGGATTATAAAAGAAACTTGTGGAAATGGGGCCCAAGGGAGATCCAATTGGACAACCCTCCCTAAGCATCTTTGGGAAACTTACACTCATGAGAGTGCTGGGTATGCCTGTGCTCTCTGACCTTGAGCTGGAGCTCAAACCTACAGATATGGTAAAAATTAGGCACCCAGTAAACTCCTATGTACCTGTGGTTGAGCGAACACAGGGATAGACCTTCCATTCACTCTGTCCCCTTCCTAACAAGCAAATCTTGCTGGCTTTGCTGTGAATAGTGGGTGTGCTTTGACACCAGTGCAGGTTTGTAGAAAATATCATTGCTCCTGCTGACTAATACAACAGAACTCATCATCAGCTTCTCATGAACTCATCTCAGTGTCTTGGCTTTGGGTTATACCTTTACCATTTGATGTTATCTTTCTTCTTTAATGCTTTTGAAGAGACAAGTAAGTGCAATTCAAATATGTGTGGGTTTATCTTACATGCACCATGGCAGCTACCAAAGGCACAATGAAGCAAAAGATGTTTTCCACCAGCGTCCTGACATCTTCCTTTTTCCCAGGGTGTTTTGAGTGTCCTTATCTACTGGTGGATCTTAGACATGTTTGTATTAAAAATATGTTGATATGATGTGTGAGCTTTGCTCCTTGTGACCAAAACTGAACTTTTTCAACTAACAAAAGTAGGTATGACTTGTCTGTGCTAAGGTCTGAGATGTCACAGGGTTGGGACAGTGAAAATTTAGGGGAATAAACTAAACCAAGGCAGCTTTTGGTTCATTTCTTGCAGTGCATTTATTGGCTGCAGGATGTCTTGACAGGCAGACAGGTGCAGAGAGAGGTCCATTGCCCTTTGGTTCCATCTGACCCTGCCTCACCCCTGGCAGGAGGAAGGTGATGGGGGAGAGGTGCTGAGCTGCCTCCTCACCAACACTGGAATTCACTCCAGCAGAAGTTGCACTAAAATGGTCTGAGGCAATGTTTGCCCAATAAGAAATGAAGCCTTGTAAGCATGAAGAATCCGTCTCCTTTTCCAAACTTCTATAGACAGAGCTGCCTTATAAGACGGTAAAATCAAACACAGGTACTAAAATCCCCTTGGAAGGAGGATTTGCCTTTATCTGGAGGCATTTGCCATTGAGGTCTGTTGCTAGCTCCCCACCAGCAATAGAGACAGTATAATAGAGGCTTTTTTTGCTGATATGACTCACATCTGGTCTCTGAACAGAATTAATTTTTACTGCAAAAAGCTGTAACTGAGGATTCTTCTCCTCTTTAACATTTCTATGCACCGTCTGGGCAGTAATTTGTAATTTCCTATGCAAACCAGGGCTGGTTTTGACAGATGAGCTGAGCGTGCATTCTCTTCTCTGTGGGTATCTAAAGAGCATTTCTCCAGCAATACCTCCTGTTTTGATTAAATAAATCGCTGTACCCCATTACAATGTGCAATGTATAAAAGTACCCGCCATCACAGAGCAGCAGTAGAAGTTCCCTGCAGAGTAAAGACATCTGAAATTCTTGTTTACTCAGTATAAATGTAAGGGTTAGAAATGCGGGGGTTTATTTTCAATCCAAATAGATAAACTGGAACAACTCCCCTTAGGGCCATGCAGGTGCTCTGGACTCCCATTCCCTGGGTGAATATTAGCATAAGTTCAGGATGCCTTTATACCACTTTGTTTCTACCTACTGGGAGTGCTATTGCTGTAATTACACTGAATAGATAAATGGTGTGATTTTTGGGCACAGATGGAAGTTGAACAGTTTTGCTGATCGAAAAGAGCTTGTAAAAGGTGCAAAAATATCCCCGTTCCTTTTTCTCCCTTGGATTGCTCGAACAGCAGAAAATACTTTGGGCCTTGAATATCATTAAGAACCAGGATCTGCAAAGCCACGGTCATCTGTTTTGAAAGAACAAAGCTCACTCAGAAACCTTTCTAGATACAAAGGGTTGGGTTTTAGTCCCCTATCCTTTGCTTATTAAAAACATTAATAATTGTACATTGGTAAGAAACTAAAGACAACATATCAGAGCTAGTTTCTTTAAATAATCAAATTGAAGTAATTTTCTTGTGCTAATTCCAGCCTTTCGAGCTATGAGATCTATGATACAGGCAGTGCAAGCAGTACAAAATACATGTTTAATTCACTGAGGAGAGGTAGTTAAATACAGATCTGCTCTATTTCTTCAAGAAGATCAGCATTTATCTAAGATACATTCTGCAACTGGTGACTAATTCATATGTACATAGGGGATGACACACAGCTAACTGAATAATTACGTTGTATTTTTCCAGTAGTAGGTATTTAAGAGTTATGGGGTGTTGAATTTTCATATAAATCCTTATATTGCAATTGCTGATGAAATCAAAGTGGTGCAGTAACTTGAGGCTTTCTTTGCATTACTATTGGATATTATTTCTAATGGGATCCAGAGGTGTCAGTCATTGCTCTAATATGAAACTTGACATGTTCTTAAGGCATTTTCTAGATTGATAAATAAAGCAAATGCCAGTGTTTCACAAGCTGAGGATTTTTATTTCCAGAAGTGCTCGACACCAGCATTGGTCACAGATTCTTTTTTGCCAGAACAAAACTTGGTTTTCTTTGAGCAGCTCTTTCTTTCCCACCCAGATCATCACAGCACGTCTCTGCTGCATCCACCCAGCTGTAGATGAGCTGATAGAGCACAGAGGGAAATGAGAAAACTTCAATATCTTCTACCAGAATGAATGTGTCATTCACCATCCAAGAACCCAAATTGCTCTTGATCTCTATCGGTTCCTTCTCTGTAGTCACTGTCTGGGCCCATCTGCTTTGTTTCCATCCTCATCATGCGCAAAGAGGGGTGTGACTTCATTCCCTGATGTGTTTAGTCCTGGGTTTTCATAGAAGTCTGGAGTTCATGGTGGGATCATTACAGAATGGTTGTGGTCCCTACAGAGTCTTGTCTGGGCCATTGCAGCTTATTTCATAGGCTGAGAAAGTTGGGGCTGTTCAGCCTGCAAAAGAGACCTCAGAGCAGATTCCAGTATCTGAAGGGGGCTACAAGAATGCTGGAGAGGGACTCTGCGTCAGGGGCTGTAGTGATAGGACAAGGGAATGGCTTTAAACTGACAGAGGGGAGATTGAGATGAGCTTTTAAGCAGAAGCTCTTCACTCTGAGGGTGCTGAGGCGCTGGCACAGGGTGCCCAGAGAAGCTGTGGCTGCCCCATCCCTGGCAGTGTTCAAGGCCGGGTTGGACACAGGGGCTTGGAGCAAGCTGCTCGAGTGGAAGGTGTCCCTGTGCATGGCAGGGGTTGGAGCTGGAGGAGCTTTAAGGTCCCTTCCAACACAAACCGTTTTACAATATGATTCTATGATTTGCCAGAATGTCTTCTGGAGAGCATGGCTTGAACACTTCAGAGGCAAAACACAAAGCAAATGCAATTTGACTGGATTTTAGGAGAATATCATGGTTCCACATATTAAACCTTGGTGTGTTTTTTGTTAAATTGATCCATAGTGATGTGGCTTTTAACTTTCATATTTTTGTTTTACTTGTAACTCTCTCTGTTAAAGAGCCTGTTACTTACTGCTGAGGATGCAATTATTTGATCACAATTCCTAGCTGCAATATCAAGGAAGTCCTGAGGTCTGAAAAGGGATCTTGTGACTAATGATAGCAACGTAGCTTGAGTCAGATTAGATAATTTCTGGCATTTCGTTAAAATGAGAATATGCGTAAAATATCTGGGGTTAGTATGTGATGTCCTATTATGAAAAACCATTAGGAAATTTTTCACATTAGAGGCATAGAGAACAGCATGCAGAATGGTGAGTTATGGTTGAGTGAAATTGCTCTGTTATGAAAAACTGAAGCTGAAAAGCAGTAAAACTCCTGCTATGGTAACATAGCACCAGGAAGCTTTGGCTTGGATAGCTTCACATCACTTCAGAGCTGTACAAAAGCAAGTGGCTCAGCTGTCTTCAAACTCTAAACAGCCACATATAATGATTTCTGCTGTGTTTTGGAGATGGCAGCCATGGACACCTCATGGGAGTGATAGCAAAGCACTAGGTCTTTCCTGAGCTGTGTTATGATACCTTGGATACCTTCTGCCTCTGCATTGGCCAAAGACCCCAGCCAAAGGGCTTGCAGTGTATCATGTGTGACATGCGCTCAGTGGCTCCTAAAGGACCTTCAGCAGTGCTCAGTTGTGTCCCACTCTGGTATCTCAGCTTCTTTCTCCTGCTGAGACCTGTGGTCATCATGTCCTGCATCTGCAGCTCTCCAAATTGCCTAAAAGAGCAGGTAGAGGGAGTGGAAATTCAATCTGAGGGTGGTAATACTGAAAAAAATATCAAAATGTTGCATTTTGATGCATGTTACATGGCTCTAAGATGAAAGAGGGTAGATTTAAGTTAAATATAACAAAGAAGTTCTTCCCTGTGAGGGTGCTGAGGCACTGTCTCAGGGTGCCCAGAGAAGCTGTGGCTGCCCCATCCCTGGCAGTGTTCAAGGCCAGGTTGGACACAGGGGCTTGGAGCAAGCTGCTCCAGTGGAAGGTGTCCCTGCCCATGGCAGGGTTTGGAACCGGATGATCCTTAAGGTGCCTTCCAACACAAACCAGTCTGGGATTCTACGATTTAGTGAATTTTCTCAATCAAAGAAGTTGGTATCTCTTTGAAAGGCATTTCAGATTTCAGTAGCAAGTTTCTGAGCATAGGGGTGTGATACACAGCCAGCATTTTATTAGGCTTAGACCACATTCAAAATCTGGAGTTTCTAACTAATAGACATTAAGAAAAATATAATGTAAGAAAGGGTTTTTTTTTTTTTTTTTCTGAGAAACTTCGGTATAAAAAATTCTGATATATATAGAACCAAATTCAAGGATAATATTGGAGGAGACTGAGCAGTGGTTTCTGCAGCAGTTCTTGATGGTTGTATTTCTGATGCACACCATTGCACCAGCATGGTGGGACAGCGCAGTACATGTCCTAGAAGAGCTCAGGTGGAACATGGAGCTCATAAAGACGAGAAGGTGCCAAAGCATCCAAGCAGCAACTCCTGGGTTCACTGGCAAAGCAAATTAAAACACTAGTGATGAGTTCATCTGAAGAAACCTGTGTTATCAAACCAGAGATAAACTATTCAGCTTTATACATGCCTGCCCCAAACTAAAACTCTACCTTGTATTTTCCATGTGGAAAATTGAAACATGGAGAGAGCTTCTCCCAGTTTATGAGCAGAAAATATGATTTTAGAGGAAAGGTTTTTTTGCATTGCATTTTTTGTTGAAACTGTATTTTAGCAAGAAAATCCCTTTCATCTGTAATCAGAAAATATTCTTTCATGCCCACAATCTAAAATGTAGGTATTTTTAACATCAAATTATGATGTTCAGAGTCAGCTTTCATTATTTACTAAAGCAAAATTTGAAGGATTGCATTTATGTAGCTGATTAAACCAGTAGTTCTGGGAAGCAAAATACCATTAACTGAAGCAGCGCTTTAAAAGGTTATGATAACAACATCTTTACTCATTAAGGAATACCCTAAGATTAGAATATGACTAAAAATATGCTTTCCTTTTTTGAACAATCTACACAGTGACTGGCTGCTTTTTTTTAAGACCAACATTAGTCACTGATTCATTAATATGAAGTTTATTTGATTCTATATGAATTGTATGGTTTTATTTATGGCCCCAGTCAGGATTTGTTTAACTACTGGCTTCTTAATCCAAGCAGAAGCAGTGGAGCTACTCAGAGAAGCACATTAGCAGTAATATCTACTACAGCATTTCAAGCTTACAGGGCCTGAAAACTGAGTATATGGCCAGTAGCCTTCAAAGAGTTCCAAATATTCAATAGACAGAAAATAGGGATAGAAAGTAATTATAATGTGAATTATCATTCATTTTTGTACCGTGTCTGTAGATCAGAAGTGATTATTGCCATTTTCTGAATAGATTCAGAAGGATTTTAAGAAGCAAGCAGTGAACAGGATTTCAGATAAGGAGTTGGCTTCATAATCAGATAGTTTTCTCTTCTGGAAAAAATACTTGTTATCACAGAGGCTCATTTTTATCAGTTTGTGGATAAGCTGTGCTGCAGCTTATCATGCTTGTACTGGAGACGGTTTGTGTCTGCTCCAGTTCATGCAGGGTCAATAATTATGTGGACCTAACACTAGAGGAAGCAGAGGAAATGATTTTGCCCTGTCTGTTTTTCCATCTCTTCTGCAATACTTTATGTTGTGTGCATAAACACCATATCCTCACAGATAGGCAGTTGTAATGAAACCAGGTTTTGTTTCAAAGTGGCATCCTGTTGGGCCACAAATAACTTCGAAAGCTCTTCTCTGCAAAGAGCTACAGCAGAGCAATAAGAGAGAAGCTGTCACATATGGCCATGCCCAGTTGTGGTGAGAACCTTTAGAAAGCAAGAGTCAGATTAGGTTGGACAAGGAGATAACACATTCCTTCCATTTGATGCTGCTTTGGCTCCCAAAACCCTGAAGCACTGTCCCCAGAGGGACCAACCTGCTTCATTGCTTTACTTTCATTTCCTGCAGCAGACTTTATGTGCAATGTCACTTGCTCCTGATGTTCTTGACTGGGTTGAATAGGATAATGAGCTTGCAGGCAGGCTGCACATTCTCCTGGTAGTGTTTTTACTGCACCTCAGATATTTTCTGATTTGCTTCTTTTTTTGGTGTCTTTTCACATAGAAAGCAGAAAGGATGAAGGCTTTACTTCTGAACCTCCTGCTCTTCGGCTTGTCAGTAGCCAAAGCAGTGGGTGGCTATGTGTGTAGTCTTTTGGCAGTCACCTCTGCTACTTGTGTCAACGTTAGGGATGCATCTCATTTCTAGATGCTGAGAAATTTGAATCTATAATGTCAGTGTCTGTTTTAAGAAAAGGATTTTGGCAAAATAGGTTTTGTTAATATGAGCATTACTTGGTTGCTCCAGTTTCTCAGTGGTGTATGTACCTGTCAGCACCTTTCAGTTCGCTATAAGTGAGGTAGAGTGGAAGCTTTAGCACCTCAGATATAATTTAAAGGCTGTTTTATGTTCTTGGCACAACTGAAACACAGCTAAAACCCATCCCGTAATGATACATCTTGTGCCAGAGCTAGCAGATTCTGAGTGTCTCCTCCGCACTGTGATGAGTACCAACCTTGCATCCTCAACCTTCCTCCTCACCACATCCAGGCTGATTTAGGAGATTTTCTTTTACATCTTGGCTTTGATGGGCTCAGTGCAGGCACTTATGGAGAGGCTGTGCCCGGGGAAGTTGCCTGGTGGCTTATTGTGTATTTTACTTTGGAGAGTCTCTGCAGGGAGGCTGGGACTTTGCATCCCACCCCTGCGTGGTGCCTGTCCCATGGAAATCGAGCACAGGAGACTGGGAGCAGGCAGTCGTGCTCTTCTCTGTGCTCCTGGTTTGCAGATCAACTGAAGGCTTTGGTTAGCAGAACAGTTTCCTAGCTCTAACTTGTTATTCCTAGGTATTGATTCAGTGTTGACAGCTCACTCTGGCCGTTCAAAGCACAAACCAGAACTTGGTCCCCACCTCATAGACTTTCTTTATGAAGTGAGAAATGCCCTCTAAGAGCAAAATGCATTTGGTGGCTTGTGCCAAGGCAGCACTTGGACATGCACATGCCTGTCCCTAAGCTGTCTTGTTTCCCTGAGCCTGTGTGCTAAAGAGGAGGTTCATCTTTCAGCCCACTTTGTTTAAGCAGTGCTAGATCTGGAGCACTGCAGAGCAATGCACCCACCCATCCTGGAGGATGCACAGGACATCCCGGGATGCCTGCTCAAGGCAGCTTCAGCTCTCAGTGCTCATCTATGCTGACCATGGAGGGCTGCAAATACAGCTCCTCATGGGAAATCCTTGCATGGGGAAGCAGGTCTGGTCAGTCAGAGGCTTTGCATGTTTACTCATTAGTTCTTTCTAAACCCAAATAAATTTGCTGCTGAGTGATAACATGATAATCTTTCATAATATAGAACCAAAAAGAAACGGCAAGTTATTGCCTGCTATGATGAGGCTGTTCAGTTTTGTATCAGGGGTCACTAGGACAGCTTGGGGAGTGCTCTTCCCTAATGATGGGTTTGTTCTCCCTTTGATGTGTGATATTTGGTGCATGGGGCTCTAAGCTATGTCCTCAGTACCTTCTGGTATAATTTACATTTAGAACTGTGATTTTTGACACCAGTTCTTATGCTGTACTGGAAATGGGGCACTCGGCTGCCGGTAAATTAGTCCAGAATGTGCCTATTGAGAATGGGGAATGTAGATTTGTGGGTTTGGTGGATAGCTCTGTGATTTCTGGTTTAAATCAGATGCCTTCACACCTGCCTGGGTGCCCTTCCTGTCTGCAGAGAGCGGTTAAGTAGGTTTTTGCCTCTTTAACAGAGCCAGGCAGCAGCACCTTTGGTGAAGAAGCGATCCCCAGCAGAGCTCTGAGATGTGAAGCCTTTCTGACAGCTCCCGCTGTGCTACATGAGTGCTTCTTCCCCTAGGGTCTGTGCACAGTGACAGACCCTGACAGTCCAAATCAGCGCATACACGCACAGGAGCTGCTTTCTCCTATTATCAAGGGAGCCCACAAAGTGCGTCAGGAAAATGCTTCTGCCTCTCTTGTAGGGTGTGTTAAGTGCTGGAGCCCCACGGAGCCCCTCCGGCTGTAGAGCTCAGACTCACGTGTGGCAAAAGGAGACCACAGAGCAGGCTGGGGAAAGGAGAATAATTTCCCTGTCCTTGTTAGAGGAAGTTTCTTTAACGAAGAAAATGGGTGCTGGGCCTCCATCCAGCTTAATGCAGAACTCCACCCTGGAAGCCAATGGGTTTACTTTGGGGTTATGCAAAAGCAGAATTTGACTTGCAGTCTTTAGGAGGAAAGCAAAACAGCCTTTCCTGCCTATGTTGGCTTTGGGAGGTGACCCATTTGCATGTAGTGGTCAGAAACCAGGAGCTGTGTTGAGGAATCAAAGCATTAAGGCAATGCCAATGAAGGCATCTTCAGCATAACAGGTGGCAGACATAAAAAAGAGCTAGTCCTTCCATGGGATAAAGGTGCTGTCACCATACCTACTCCTATGTGGGACTCTCTCCATCCCTGGGGTCTCTTCACAGTACACAGAACAGCTCAGGGGCAGATTTCATTTCTCCTTGCTCTTCCTGCCAATCTAATTTCTCTTCTTCACTGCTGATTTGCTCATCCAGATGTTTCCAGGTGGGGACAGAGGTGCTGTTAATTGTGCGAAGCCTTGTAGGCTGTTTCAAAGCTCTGGCTGTGCTATATGATGTGTGCAGAGACTTTAACCCTTCAGGCTGTAGCTGGCGCTTCCAACAGGGATGGCTTTGTTTTAAAAGCCAAGATAACTCCTTTCCAAAGGGCTTGTTCCATAATGCCTAACGTGTGTGTGGACAAACTAACACTGATGATCCTGCTGGCTTTCCCTGCTCATGTTTTCTGCCAGCCATTTTCTCTCCATTCTTATAATTTCTTTGGCTCAACCCTCTAATCCCCCGTCTCAGCTGAAAAATTCCTCATGTATTTTTGATTGGTTTTTAGGGAATCAGTTCAAAGTTGGATACTAATTTTCTACCTTCCTCCCCTCCTCAGCAAGCAGCAGAATTCCTCCAAATCCAAGTCTGTTTGGGAGCAGAGGACCAGCCAGATCCGAATGCACAACTTCCGAGCCAGCTGCGAGGCGCTGTACAATGAGCTGGATCCAGAGGAGCGGGTGCGTTACGCCACCACCCTTCACATCAGGCCGGACATGAAGACTCATTTGGATCGGCCACTGGTGGTAGAGCCAAGGAGCGAAGGGAGGAACAACATCAGCAAGCTGAGTCCTGTGGATGTGCAGGAGGTGGAGCAGACAAAAGTCAGCTCTGGTGATGGGGCAGAAGCTCCACGGAAGCATCACCGGCACCGAGATAAGGACAAATTGGGAGAGCAAGAGAAGGGTGATGTGACCAAGGATGAGAATGGGGAACCTGGTGTCAACAATAAGGAGGAACGGCACAGGCAGCACCGGAGCCGCAGCAAGGAGGTGGAAGGGGGAAGTAAGGAAGGGAAAAGTGATCGGAACAGGGGACAGGAAGGGGGAAAGAGGCACCATCGCCGGGGTTCAGTGGAAGAAGGTGGTGAGAAGGAGCACCGCAGGCACCGGCCTCACCGGCACTCTGCCGACCGGCAAGGCAAGGAAGGCAATGGGACAATCAACGGGGCCAGGAGCGAGCGGCGTTCCCGACACCGGGGAGGGTCAAGGTCTGGGAACCGGGAAGGGGAGCCCGGGTGCAAGGGCGAGTATGGAGAAGAGCCTCACAGACGGCACAGGTTCAGGAACAGGGCGCTGTCAACCTACGATTCGGTGGAGAAGGAGAACGGGGAGAAGGAGGGAGAGGCTGGCGAGAAGGAGCACCGGAATCATCAGCCCAAGTAAGTGAGTGCTACGTGGTTGGACTCATCCTTGGGACACAAGGGCCACGAGACCACAGATACAATTCAAGGGAATTACTTATTCCCCTTCCCATGGTGTTCCCTGCTGCTCTCGCACCCACATCAGCTACCACCACAACCTGCAGATCTCTTTTGCTTAAATCAGTAGTGCCAGAGGCTCCCAATGGTGTTTTAGGTCCATGATGGACCATAGAATAGCTCAGGTTTATGTAAAGGAATATCCTTGATGTAAATACCATCAGACCCCCTAGGGCACATAACATGGAGCAGAGAATTTCAGGGAAGTTTCTGTGGGACAGATATTTAAATAGCATCCAGTCTTGCTTACAGTCCTTTAGTTCTCTTTTTACTATTTCATGATGAGCCTGTCAGCTGCATCACCAATTGCTACAGCACGTGGCTTCTTTCATTAAGAACACTGATGTACCCCATTTGGTTTAATTCTTATGTAAGTCAAGTGAGAAAAATTGTACTCGTGAAGCATTTAAAGTAGTTAATAAAGAAGGATAGATTGCCTTTTCAGCTTTATTAGTCTGGTGGAAAAGAAATTTCACTGGGATCCTTTAGAATAGCATTCATGTCACCGTGGAGAGCTGTGAGTGGCACTGAGATAATCATTTTCCTGTCTATATTATCATCCTTTCAGATGCATTTCAAAACACTTTGCATACTGTTTAGTTTGATCATGTGCACAAGCTCACTTTCCTTCTCGCTGAAATAGAACTACTGCTGTGGAGGAATGCAGAAGCTGTTTAGCTGCATAAAGCAACATCACAGAGGGGTTTAGGACTGGGAAAGAGAGTCGCCATATTCAAAATAAGGTCTCGGGGGAGCATTAAGCAGCAGAATGTCAGAATTCATTCAGAAGCCAGCTGATGCTGGAAAGCTAATGTCACTGTTACATGCAAGTGCTGTCTGGTCCTTCCTCATGAACCTTGGTTCTGAGTCTCATTAAACTGAATAGAGTGATGCTCAGTGGCATGGTTCCTCTTAATGTTGGCTCAGAGGAACAGGTCACATACTGTGCTTATCAGTAGGTTGTCCTGCAGCCTGTGACTTTCCTGTAAAGGACTTCCATGGAGAAAATAGTCTATACAACCTAGCAAGAGGTACAGCACCAGGGTGCGTGTGTTCTCTGACTCCTTCTTGGGCCATATCCAATAAAACCTGCTTTTCTACCTTAGGGAGAATAAGTGTGAGATTGAGGCTAGTGGAAGTGTGAGTGTCCCAGTGCACACCCTTCCCAGCACCTACCTGCAGAAGGTGCCGGAGCAGCCAGAAGATGCTGACAACCAGAAGAACGTGACACGGATGATTCAGCCGCCGCTGGACAAAACCACCACTGTGAACATCCCTGTCACCATCACTGCCCCGCCGGGGGAAACCACTGTCATACCAAGTGAGTGCCTTAGCTTTTTGTTAAGAAGTTGCCAGAAAGAGGTGACTTTCTAAGGAGCTATCAGCACATGATGGATGATGGGGATCTCCTGGCCATCCTTTCAATAGGTGGATAGCAGAAGTTGCTGATACAGGCTCCACAATTCATGCGGCCTGCAGGAACCCAAAAGGGGTTCCTGGGTCACCTGGTGGCTCTGGAAAAGACCACATCAGGTTCCCTGGAGATGGCTCACCCAGAGCACATCCACGTGTCTTTATGTAAGAGAAGGAACAAGAAAGACAGAAAGATGTAGTAACTGAGAGCTGTAAAATAAGCAACTTCTGCAGCAGATCTTGTGAGCACAGGAGTCGGTCCTTTGCTTTATTGCCTTCTTCTACTGCCATGCAGCAAGCTCCGACTCCAGCAGCGCCGTTTTATGGTTGCTCTGGTGCCCCAGGGGCCTGATGGGCCACAGACTCGTCAGACAAGGGCATGGGAAACAGTGGCATTGCATTCAAGCCCACAGACCAAATTTATACTTCTTAGCTGAGTCCACTGTGGAGCAGCAGGTCTTCTGTGGCGGCACAGCTATCACAGCGTCCATCGGGTGACCCTGCTGCTTTGGGTTCCTGCAGGCTGTGTAATCTTAGAGCTTCCTGCAGTCCTCTGTGTCTCAGTTTCAGCAGATCCACCCTCACCTGTCCTTCTCCAGAGCTCCATGCATTGGGTCTATCAGTGTGGATCTACCCTGTTTTACAGATGGTCCAAGACCACTGTGCCCATGGTCTGCACTGCAAACACCTGGCCACCAGCTCATTCTGACCAGGTTGTGGCTCATCCCTGGCAGTGTAAGCACAGCTTGGAAAGTCTTGAGACCTGGGAGTGCCAAGGAGGATTGCAGTGTGAGATCCAAGAGGTCCACATTAGATTTCAGGCAGTCAGGACACCGCTTTCCAAAAGGCACAGCTAAAAGTTGATGGCTTCTCTATGTACTTTTTAACTGTGTTGTCAGCCACACAAGACTGGTCTCCTCACACACACACACACCCCCCCCTTCCATTCCTTATTTCTTCTTTTTCTTAAGTGGTAATTTTACTGTGTTGCAATACTGAGTCTCTGTCGATCACAATTTATCAGCCTCTCTCTTTCCTGGCCATTTCCTTGGTATCTGGCTTCAGATACAATAAGGAGTTTACTGAACATGTCACTCACACACAATGCAGTGTCATTTTGTTGCAAAATAAAACAAAAAGTAATAAAACCCTGCACCTAACACATTATAAGTGGGTGGAGGTTTTTGGATTCCAAGTCCTGTGAATGAATAGACAAGTGTCTGTCTAACAAGAGAATTTGCATCATAAAATATTTTCCAGTTCATATATTGGAAATTAAGCAAATTATCCTATAAACCCACAACAAGTAAACTTATGATGGAAATTAGAGAATGCATTTCTAACCTTTGGAAGTGAGATTCAGAACTAACATCTAGAAGGGGTTCATGTAATGAAAAACCTGATACGAGATGGAGCTCAACACATTTATACATGGGGAGCTCTGCCAAAACTGGGGTGCACTATACAGGTGCAGGGCTAAGGGTTCCAAGAAATCCCTTCCAAGTCTCTTCGTAATTCTGTGAAGTTCAGCATTTAACCCCAAAATTATTGAAGCTGATCTAAGAATCTGCTCTTCTACACATTCAAAAGCCAATATGCTTATGAATGCTGATCCATGGGAGAAGAAATGGGATTTTGGAGTTAGTTAAACTCACTGTCTTTTTTCTTTCCAAGGATCCCTAGCTGCTTCTCTCTCCATAATAATTTAAGATATTTGGAATGGGATTTCCATCCCCAGTTTGGCAGCTCTTGTGGAAATAAGAATAAGGTTTCTTTGTTTGTCAGCACTGGGCATCTTCATTTCCTGGCCATTTCTGATCTATTGCTCATCAGTGCAGCAGTTAAGGAGGATAATTGCAGTGTATATCATAGTGTAGTAAATAGTGGTGATAATAATCAAATGATTGTTCATCACATTTAATCAACGCCTTCAAAGGCTGTTTGCTTTCCCAGCTGCACTGTTTGCATATCCAGCTGTTGCAGGCAGCCTGCTGTATGAAGATACATTTTTAACTCTCTGATTTCTTTTTCCTTAAATTCATGTTTCAGTGAACAACGTTGAATTTGAAAGTAAAATGGAGGAGAAGAAAGACATCGATGACTTGACAAAAAATGGGCCTAAACCAATCTTGCCTTACAGTTCCATGTTTATCCTAAGTCCTACAAATCCGTAAGTACTCTGACTCTGTAAAACCACTTATGGGTTACAGGTACTTCAGGCATGGGTATTCAGAGCAATAACATCAGCTTGATCTTCGTCTCTGCCAGTCAAACACATTGGGAAATGGCATAAAAGCTTATGGAGGCTGCAGACCAGTTGCTGTCTTTCAGCTGGGATTTTCTGGGGGAATATATTGGAAAGACAAGCAAAAGATGCTGCTTTAGGCAGACCCTTCCTAACTGCCCTGCTGATGGGCAGGTGGGCTGTTATTTGCTCAGTTGTATCACTATAAAAGGTGGGAGCATTAGCTATCACTTGGAGAAACATCACCAGGAGATGCAGGTTAGGGGCCTTTTTTGGTGTCAGCAGATTCCTGCAGGTTTGTCAGCTGGAATTTGGGCTCTTACTGTACTAGGACCCTCACATCTCTGAAAACCTTCAGCTTCTGGGAAAACATGAATATTTTCCATTTGCCAAGGCTGAGAGTACCGCTCATGGGGTCTGTTGGGATTACAGCATTTCTTCCGCTTCAGGCATCTGTACCTCATGGGGAGCTTTGTACTCAAAGACTGTAAACACTGAGTATATCACTCTGAAGGCTGCAGGACTAGACAAGAGCAGCAGGAGTTGTAATAATTGTAGCATGAAGGTCTGCGAGTCATTTTAAGCAGTAGCTTGGGGCAATGGAGGGTTTTGAAACTTCTGCCAACCCAGAGATCTGCTAGGAGCAGATGTGATTATTTCTCTCTGCCTCAAGTAGACTTGCTGCAGATCCTCGTTGTTGGTGTCTAAGGTTGTACTCTGCATGCTCAGGCACCTAAGGGGAGCTCAGGCCCTTCCTTTAGCAACTTGGTTCAAGAGAACAATGAGTGCTCCTTCACCTGCTGCTCTTCAAGACTGCGACATCTTGGCTGCCTGTGCAGCTGGTGGAGCAGAACAGGCTGCTCTATGCACTCATCTTTGACATCAGAAATGCTTCTCTGGTGGAATCTACAGTCCAGCAGCCCTGGAGAGTGGGCAGCCTTAATGCTTTCTTTAGAAACAAGTGCCAGTTACGTAGTTCAAGCTACAGCCCTCCAAGACGGTACAGCTATGAGCACAGAAGGAGTTCATCAGTGGGAAAAGTTAGAGGCTATCTCTCAATGCCAGCTGTTAGAGAAGGAGAATGACCCAAAACTACTGCTAATCTAATCCTGTCTCAAAAGGAAATTAACTGAAGACTCAGTATGTGTCCTTTCCGTCTCAAATCCACAAGAGACGCTCATGTTTCCCTTTGCCTTCTCCAGGTAGATCTTGGGATTCTTGTGATAGCATTGTACTATTTCCAGTAAAGAAACATATCCATGGAATTCCTGCAAAAGACAACCAAGGGCAAGGCAAAGCATTAGATGAGGTACACTCATAGTGTAATTGTACTTACTGGGTCAAATATAAATTATGCAGCTTTGCCCTTGTCGTGTTGGATAAGAAAACTGTATTTCCCTAATACTTGGTAGCACAAGTCCTTCTGCTGTGGAGTAACCACCGAAAGAGAGCACTAGCTGTAAAATGTCTGCTGAAGGCAGCATGGCAGAGTGGAAATCTGGGTGATCCCAAGCCCATAAGGGTCTGAGCTGAGGAGTGGACTGGGCAGACAGAGAAGCAGCAAGAGCAGAGAAGCTGTGGCTGCCCCATCCCTGGCAGTGTTCAAGGCCAGGTTGGACACAGGGGCTTGGAGCAAGCTGCTCTAGTGGAAGGTGTCCCTGCCCGTGGCAGGGGTTGGAGCTGGGTGAGCTTTAAGGTCCCTTCCCACACAAACCATGCTATGATTTCTATGAAGACTTTTTACTTTTGTTGTTTGCTTGTGTTCTCCCACCTGCCCCTTCAGTTATGACCTTCTGAATCTCACAGTCCAGGAGCTAGTATGTTGTTTCAGTCATCTGGCAGTTCTCTCCAGTTTTCTCCCCAAAAGCTGCACTGCAAGATAGTTCCCTGTCTTGCAGTGAAAACACAAAGCTCACTGGGAGAGACATATTACACAGGACCATGGAGAAAAAACAGGATAAAGACCAAGCTTCAGGAACATCAGGGGCTTGTTTTTCTTCCTCTGGGCAAGATGCAGATCCAGCTGCATCTTAGGTGGTTTAGTTGGTGATAACTTCTAAAGAAAGGAATTAGCTTTCTGCTTTCTGGAGCACGCAGGTTTCCAGCACAGCTATTGCTACCCCCCCCCAAGCCCTGCTGGGGATGCGTGACCTGGGTGCTGCCAGTGGGCAAAACTGTTGTGAGAAGCATAAATGCAGTGTGCTACTTTCCAAGTGCCATCACCATGCGTCTAAAATGATTTCTCAAGCACCACTGGCACTTTACAAATGCTCCCGCATCTCACTGCTGGTTATGAACAATGAAGATCTCAAAATAGGGACTTGTAATTCCTTCAATGAATTGAGTTTGATGCAAGAATTACAGTTACAAATGTTATTGAAAATGTTGGCTTTCACGTCTATGGATTTGTGGAGCATGTAGATGATAATCTTCTCCTGTCAGATTGATGACCAGAGTTCAGGGATCCACAAAAGCACTTTTCTTCATGTTGTTTTGTATCTAATCTGTTTCCTTGGTATTTGTAACTCTTTTTCCTTCTGAATCCATTAGCAAATTCAGAGAAAAAGACTATATCAGTAGGTGTGAAAAATTAGTTCTAACTGTTCAGATATTTGCTTAGAGAAAATGTGATGTAGGAACTGAATTACATTCTCAGATAACAAGGTCACTGGTGAGTTGTACCTATAATTTGATTCTTGGTCAGAACGTAAATCCTTTATTTAGCTGGCAAATATGTTGCAGACTTATCTGTGCTGCTAAGTATTGGTGAACAGTGGTCAGAAAGTTATAAACTGAAGTCTGTGAGGAGTTTTGCATTTCTTCGAAATAGAAGCATTTGTCACTTTTCTTGGACACTATTTTTTTGGGGAAAAGTATTAGGTTAAAGCAATCAAATATATTACCGTAAAGTATTTATGCAGCTTATAAGGCATATATATCTTAGAATAAAGCACAGGCAGAGGTACTTGGCAAGGCAGAGATTGGTAGAAGTAATACTCATAGCCACAAAGCCAGTTTCAGCGAAAAGTCTCAAAGTGCATAGAACATATCTCAATTTTAAAGGGATTTATTGGTATTAAAAGGATTTCAAAACTAGTTTTGAACTCACAGGACTTCAGGCTGTGAGTTCAAAGTGAAAAGGAGGGGGGGATATATAATCATAATTTGTAGAACTGAGTCTGAATGCTTGAAAGCTCTCAATGCTCTTATGATGATAGATAGAAATTAGATGTCATTGTTTTGCAGAGTGGGTATAGAGCAGTGCAGTGATGTTAAATGTCTTACTTGAAATCTCACAACAGATCAGCTGCAAACTGAAGTTTAAAGCCATTGATCCTATTTTCTTACCATTATTGTAATAGGAATTGGAACTGGATGAGCTTAAAGGTCCCTTCCAACCCAAACCATGCTATGATTTCTATGAAGAATTTTTAGTTTCATTATATCGATATTAGGTGATATTCCTGATGAATGCTGTCCTTCTGCCAGCCTTTCATAGCACTACACTCGACTTCCAGGACCTGCAGTAGTCCTCCTATGTGCTTCTGTTGTTTGCAGGATTCGGCGCCTTTTCCACTACATCGTCAACCTGCGCTATTTCGAGATGGTCATCCTCATAGTTATAGCCCTCAGCAGCATTGCCCTGGCTGCAGAAGACCCTGTCCAAGCCGAGTCACCAAGGAACGATGTGAGTACCAGCCAGCATGGTCAGAGTAAAGTTGTTCTGCTTCTCCCAGCAGTTCTGCACAAGGCATGTCCATTCCCATCCCTAAAGGATAACATGATGCACTGGCAAGTGTAGAACTGGAGCTCTGCATACTCAAATTTGCATGTTCCACTATCAAAATGCTCACAGTTCCCATCACTTTCTACTGCTTCACCCAAATGGGAACTTGGAAATCACTGGTTTTATGGCTGGTGTGACTTACAGGGAGGATGCCTGCAACACTTACACATCATTCGGCAATGGAAAAGGCTCCTCAGTCACAAGCCAAGGCTGACATTGTCTTACTATCCCCTTCCCCTGCCAGAGCAGAGCCTGTGGAAGTAAAGCCAGATAGGGCTTTTCATCTTGGTGGAGCATGGCAGCAATATCTTAGATTTAGTAGCAAATCTAGTTATCCATGCATATCAAACCAAACTTGGCATCTCCACAGATAGGTGCTGTTACAAGCAGAAGTAAGAGTGTGCCACCTTGAACATGAGAGCATCCTGCCCAGGAGTGTTCATGAAGCAGATAGCTGGGTGTCTGTCTTTCAAGCACATTCACAGAGCTGGTTGCAGCTGCATGGACAACTGAGAGTCTACAGAACTGAAGATGATAGAAACTGCAAGATGCAGTTGCCTAATTTTAGACTCTTCAGTGTAGATAGTTGCAGTATCACGTGATATTTATATTGACCTAATATCCATTCACTATGTATAACGATATGGATCTGACTGTGAATAGGTGCATCCCATCCATATGAAATTCAGGAGATGGCTGGGTGTTTGAATGGACTGTTATCGTGTTTACCAGGATGTATATGTGTGTGTATATATATATATATAAAAAAATATATATATAAAAAAATATATATAAATATATATATTAAAATTTATTTATATATAAAATATATAAATATATATTAAATAATATATATAAATATATATATATGTATATATACTGAGGAGCCTGTGTTCATCCACACCTTCAACAGGTTAAGGAACTGAATTGTTCAGAGCACAGGCTGGGAGACCAGGTCAGACCAGGAATTTCCTGGCCTGGCCTCCTGCTTCTGTATCTAGTCAGTCCTAGCTTTTTCCAGAGAAAGATCCACAAATTCCTATATCAATAATGAGCTGAAGTAGCTACAGGCAGTCCCTGTCCCTCATCCTTAATAGCTGGGAAATGAGTTTTACAAAAAGGATTTTAGCACTTTCTAACTCTCCCAAGGTTTTCAATAGCACTGTCATCAGCTCAGCAGAAGAGAAACCCAGGCTGCTACACAGATGCTGGTGAATAAGCTCTTTTAGAAAGGATATTGAAATATTTCTATTGGAAATACCCAGTTTTGACTTATTAAACCTGCTACATGTGCAGGTGAACTGAAGCAACGCGTGGGCATGCACACTGCAGTCTGGCAAGGACTGGAAAACATGTTGCTGTTTAAATCAGATGATGCAAGTTTGTGCCTAAACTATTTGAAAGCCTCTCATGAGATATTTACCTACTACAGCAAATAGACTTTAGCTAGATCAGACTCTTTGCTCATGTGTGGCTTATTTCAGTGTATAGTCCCCCCTAATATGTGTTTCTCTTTCCCATTTAGGCTCTGAAATACTTGGATTATATATTTACGGGTGTCTTTACCTTTGAGATGGTAATCAAGGTAAGAAGGTTTCCAAGCAGAAAGGTTCACCTCCCGTTTCAGTTTTACATATCTGCTTCTGTGAAGCTGGAGAAAGAGGGTGAAGCACTATAAAGATCCCTGAGGTGCCTGGAGAAGCGGTGGTGATGGAAAGCCTTACTTCCAAATGGTGTTCCTGGGTTAGGCAGGGCACAACATATGCCTTTCTGAAGTGGCTCTCCTGGTTGCTTTAATCTCCCATTTTATAAGGGAAAATAAGGATATCTTTAGTAGGTGATTGTGTAAGAGGATTAGAAATGTGTCTGATACAGAAGTGTCTGTGCGTGTCTAAGGACACAGGAGCTGATAGACTCTACTGAGACATGTCTGATTCTTCCTTTTTCCTTTGATGCTGACCAGGAATATTAATAGCAACTGATTCTTGCTCTGTCATGTTTCCAAAAGTTGAGGATTTATCTTTTTACTCAGTAGGATGATAGGTTTTGCTAAGACCATGGGGCAGTAACTTTCCAGAAAGCACAATACTAATAAAGTAAGAATTTATTCTTGGGGGAGTGATGGAGTTTGTTTTTAATGTCAGAGCAAGGTGCAAAAGAGATGCAGAATAAATCCCATATTTCCTTTGTTCAGTAAAAGGAATTGAAGCTATGTGAGAAAAGCAGCCTTACATGGGCAGTGTAGAGCTCTCAGAAAATGACATAAAACCTAGCATGCACTTCGAGACTGTACTGTAGAAGATCTTTAGCAGCATTGCAAGGATGGGGTCAGACTTGTGCAGAAGTGCAATATCCTCTGCCAGTTGTTAACTCCTACTAATCTGGAAGGATTGGGGTAGGATGCAGTCAAACTGTTTGGATGTTTCACACACAGACTGCTGTTCCCAGAGATGAATGTATGTCTATGCAGAGAGTCCTGTGTAGCAGTTAGGGCTGCTGTCTCTAGTGCTTTTGGTAATGGTTTATTGACTTCAGCTTTGGTTTTGACTGAGCACTCAGTGCCTATTAGAGATGAGCAGCTTGACTAAGTATCCAGATGTTGTCCTGCTGCTGCAAAGGCCTATAGAAGTGTTTGTGAAGGATCATTTGATCAAGGACATGCCTCTGTTCCCCGGTACTGTTGATTTGGTACTTGTTTTATTAAAACTCTTTCTTTTCCTGTGTTTCTCCTGAAGATGATTGACCTGGGGCTGTTACTCCACCCTGGCTCCTACTTCCGTGACCTGTGGAATATCCTGGACTTCATTGTGGTCAGTGGGGCCTTGGTGGCATTTGCCTTCTCGTAAGTACATGCTCCTTCACATTCCAATTTCTAGGAAATAAGCTGCAGAGGAGGCAGAACCTGGGCACAGCCCTAGCCGAACTGCAGCGTTTGTGGCTCCGTTTCTCAGTGAAATGTTCAGTTTCTGTCCTTTGTCATCTCAGAGCTGGGGGAAAGCAAAAAAATGATTCCCTGTATTTGTGTTGTAGAATCCCTTGAAAATTCTCCCAGCTTTAGGGGGTTCATTCAAACCTTAATCCAAAGATTTTTATGACTCTTTGGCCAACTTCCTTTCAAGGACACATGGGAACAGTTTGTGGCAATCCAGTGTCTTCAGGCAGTTGTTTTGAAACTTGTCCTTACTGTAAAAGAACAGTTAATGCAGTCAGCTGAGAAGTTTGTGAACTCTTTACAACCTTATTTCTAGAGTCATGGGTATTTCTGGTTCATAGACCTTTGGTGTTTCTCCTCCTCCTCTCTCATTCAGGGTACTTCAATTTCCAGAGAGTTTCACTCCACAGGTTAACTGCTCCCTCCCTGAAACACAGCTCTCTACTTAGGGCATTAAAGAACCACATGGAGCATTATTTAGTGTCATGGAGGATTTTGAGCAACAGTCACAGAGGGATTGCCTTTTAAAAGTGAAGATTAGCTTTTCTTTTGAGCATTTTCAAATTAAGAGAGCAGAGGAAGAACAATGCAGGTTATTCAGAACTTGGGGAACTCAGATTTGGGAGATGGAAAGAAATTTTCCATGTATAGTTGCTGCCTATGGAATAATTGTATTGCAAAGTTTTTCCTGAGACATTCTAGGAGATGACCTGGAAACAGACTTGGCCAGTTTAATCTTCTGCTAGATTAACCTTGAGTAATTACGTGAACATTTAGCAGCCCATGTGCAAATTGCACTCACTTGTTTATTGACATTATGATTAGAGAAGGTGAAGGAATTTTTTTACTTGCTAATGAGAAAAAACATTCACCTTTGTCAAGGAACTATGGAATTGTCTTGTATATTTTTGACTGCAAGTAACTTTTAGGCAGCCAGCCACATCCATTGCTCCTTTTATGTGCTCTGCTGATGAAAAGTACTGCCACGTCCCTTGCAACACAAAAAGGTACTGGGACCTTTCTGGTAAGGTTGGCCTGGAGTATTTCTTGAGCTTTTAATTTTCTGGGGTGTCAAAGTTCCTTTCATGTGAAGGCTGTGAGATCTGCATTTTAGATCTTCTGTTCTTCATAGCAAATGCTGGACAAAAAAAGTCTAAGCTAATTTCACCAAGGAGTTGATGGACAGGAGATGGGATTGACACTGTTGGTATGTTTTGTGAGCCAGTTGAGGAGTGACACTTTGGGGATATTGGGGTGTGGGCTTTGTGTGCCCAATCCTACACCAAAGAATTTAGATCTTGGAGCAAGTCAGGTCCAGTACAAGTTTCTTGAAGGAATGCTGCCCTCCCTTCTTCAAAGGCTTTGTCCTTATTCATTGGAAATCTAATTTTCAGAGGAGCTGACTGCCCCTTTGCAAACAAGATTGTCTTGAGATGGAATTGGTGGACTGGTGAATGCCTTGCTTACCTCAAATTTGACATCCCAAATGAAGCTGCTTTCTAAGATTGACCAGATATTTGTGAAGCTTGGTTTCCCTTCATATGAATTTTATTAACACAACATCTTTCACCAGTGGATGTGGTCAGACTGAGTCAAGCGAAAACTTACTAAAAAAAGTTTAGCAAATTAACAGAGCTCCTCTGAATTGAAGAGAAGTAGAAAAGTACAATAGTATTAGACATAAGTGTTAGTTGGCAAAACAATATTACCTGAGTCTGTCATTCACTGAGAATTTCTCTTTTCCATTAAAAATTCAAACTTCCAAGACAGACTGGGAGAAGAGGCATTTTGTGAGCCTTTCAGAGCAGCTCCATGTGCTGTGAGAACAGACATCAGAGTTTGCCTTTTAAACATCTTCTCTTTGAACAAGGTTTTTTTAGGGACAGGTTATGAATTAAAATAAGCAATTATTAATCTTTCTGAGTCTTTTTGTGCTTAGGTTTTCTATTGCTTGCATTGGGCCATGAATATCTACCAGCATCTCATCAGCCTCTAAATAAATTACTTGTTACATCTCAACTGCGTTTCATAATAGTTTGCCCCAAGCTGCTTCTGTTTTACGTGCTCTTTGAGTAAGCATTGAGCAGGGATTTGCAGAAAGCCAATACATTAAACCTGCCTGCCTCTTTATTGTGTCCCAGATTAAAGTGAGTCAAACCTATTTCTGAGACCTGGGGAAACCTGAATTACTTCTGTGGTTTTTATTATGGCTGTAACCTCTTCTACATGCCCATGTTTCATCAGGCAGGGAGTGTCGACATCCAGTTCTGAGAATACTGCAGTTTCTCTGCTCTAACCTGCGAGCAAGAGTGAAGTCACTCATAGGAAATGATTTGCTCTCTGTTCCCCCAGTCCAGTTATGAACACTATCAAGTCTCAGACTGCTCTAATGAAAATAGATAGTCACCTCCTTAGCTCAACTGCATGGTTTGGTTAAACCAGATGGATGCACCAAGCCTGTTGAAGTTGGATAATACTGAAAAAGAGCTTTTGGAGAACAATCTGAGTAATCTTCCCCATTTTTAGTAGGTTTGTTCCTAGCAAATGTTCCAGGCCTGTAATTCAGCATCAGTGTCACTGTAAAAATATATTTCATGTAGCTGTTACCAGGTTGTTTGCAAGAATACATGATTGCCACTCAGCAGGTAGGATTTAATTCATGCATGTTCTTGACCTCATTGGTGTCCAGTGAAGGTGATGTGAATCAACTTCTTTCTGAGTAGACATGTCGCTGAAAACCCAGGAAAAACAGAGCTTCCCAAAAGCTTCCATCTGGAAATGCATCCATCTGGAATATTGCAATAGGCTATTTGTTTAGGCGTATGAGATAGTATCAGTGATTGCTGCAAGGTTCATAAAATCCATCTCATCCTCTCAAAGCAGCTATCAGTCTGCTTTGTGCCTGGAGCTTTTTAGAAGCTCTTCTGTGCTTGACTGTACTTCAAAGCAGTAAATACACTTTAAAATAAGGCCCCCAGTGAGATGCTAGAAACATCAGTAATACCAATGATGATAATAAAATAATGTCTTCTGTTTAACAATGTATTTCAAACAGAAATTCTTTTCTTTTTCTAAACATGCCACAAACACAGAGACATGTTTTGGTTTTTAGAGAAGTAGAATTAGAGGAGCTTAAAGCAAGCTAGCAAAGTCGGCTTCAAAATCTGTCAGCCTCAGGTGTAAACTGTACTTGTTCAATAGAAATAGCTGATGAATAGTCAAAAGAGACTGCATTTTTACATTTTCCACCACAGAAAGGTGGCTGAGATGCACAGAATTTCACACAACTCTTTGGAAAAGCAAGCTGCATTTACCAAACAACCAAGGTTATTATCTCCCAAAGTGTCAGGAGGAGGGAGGTAGTTTCTCCCCCTGTCTTGTCAGACAAAGGGCTGATGCACCATGGGGGATGTGTGGGAATATCTTGTACAACCAACTTGTTGCTCCCTCGCTTGTTTTTATGAAGATGGAGTTGGTGGGTGTGGGACAGGGGATGGGAATATCTGCCAGCCCCTATCTCTATGTGCATGGGGGGCACTGTGTAGCCTTACCTTTCTGTTTGTCATTGACTCTGCTCTTTCTTTGTCTTCTTCTTGCTGGAATCTCTCTCTAGGAGTTTCATGGGGTAATATGTTATTCCTGTCTCTTGCTGCACTGTTATGCTTGTTAACTGTGTGCACACACACTTGCCACTGTGGAAACAAACCATGTTACACCCATTGCATCAACTTCTTTGTGCCTTTATTACTCATTATTCAGTGAAATGTATTTCCCCTTAACAAACCTCATTCATCCTAATTTTCCTGAAGCAGAGGACAGAAGCAGAGTAGAAAGCAAACTAGACCAGAGAGTCAGAAACCATGATAAGCAGATATATTGTACAGAAAAGATTTGAGGGGATGGCTTAGAGGGTGTATTGTTAATATGGGAGCGTGAAATTCATGAAAATCCTAATAATGAGGTTTAAAGAAGCAATTTTGTTCTTAGAAGACTGCATCTCTAAACTGCATTAACAGTGCTAGAAGCTTCAGGACTTATTTTGTGCAATCTGGGCAGTGTGACTCAGCTGGGATTCAGGCTGTTATCCTCTGACATTGGTGAACAGGCTTTGACGTGAAAACAGAGTGTAGAGAGCTTTTTGAGAGGATGGCAGGGGTAATTTGTAAAGGAGGAGGTAGCAAAAGTTGTGTTTATCTATCTGAAAGGAGGTGGCAGTTGCAGCGTTGGTGTAGTACAGCACAGATTTGCTTTGGGGATTGAAGAGGAAGAGGAGCTGCATCTTCTCATGCTGTGGTTCCAAGCAGGGCAGGAGCTGGGTTGGGTCCTCTGTAACAGATAAGCCAGAGATGCAATGAAATGGACGCAAGGATGTGGACCAGGAAACTGGGCACTGGTTTCTTTGTTCCATCTAGGAAACCAGATCATTTAGACCGTGGAAGAGGGTGGCTTTGTGCTTGGGCAGAGTTGTGTTACCTCAATTGGTCTTTGGTGGAGGAACTTAAGGCCTAGAGAGTTGGAATTGTTCAGCCTGGAGAAGAGACCTGGGGAGACCTTATTGTGGCCTCTCAGCACTTAAAAGGGGCTTATAAGAAAGATGGGGAGAGGCTTTTTAACAGGGCCTGTTGCAATAAGACAAGGGATAATGGTTTTAGCTAAAACAGGTTGCCCAGAAGGGTGATGGATGTTCCATCCCTGGAGACATTCAAGGCCAAGCTGGATGACATTTTGGACAATCTGACCTAGTTGAAGATGTCCCTGCTCATTGCAGGGGATTGAAATAGATGAGCTTTGAAGGTCCCTTTCAACCCAAACCGTTCTATGATTCTATGAATTCATGTTCTGCCCTGGGGATCTCAGGCGATTGCACAAGGTTGTGACTCCACCTGACTCTGAATATTTGATGGCATGAGTCTGAGACGCCCTTGCCTCATGAAATCAGAGGTGCTGGCAGGAGCAATAGAAACAAGAAGCTTCCATTTTAAAGAGCTATTAATTTTTGAAAGGATCTTTTATTTATTAAAGAAAAAAAGGCTGTGTCAAGCTCTTTAAAAATATTTTTGATGTTTTTTATAGCAGCAAACTGCCCCCCCCAAAAGCCAGAACTGGCCTAGTGCAATTTATTTCTCTGTGGTGTCCTCTTTTTTTAAGCCACTGTGCTCCTGTTTGCTGTCTTCATCTCTTCTGAGGCTCTTCTGAATTTTGCAGTTGTTGTTCTGCAGTCATCTAAGATCTTGTTCCTTTCAGAACAATTTATTTCTGTTGTGAGAAATATTCTGGTCAAATGTGTCCTAGTTCCACCTGGACCTTTTATTCTGTGGGACATCTGGCTTTGTCTTAGAGTGGTGTATAAAGCAATATTGGTGGAAGGGTTCTTAAAAACACTGAAAACAACCATTAAGGTTTTATTTGATAGGTTCGAGCATCAAAAGGAGCATGACCAGCAGGTCGAGGGAGGTGATCCTGCCCCTCTACTCTGCTCTCATGAGACCTCACTTGGAGTATTGCGTGCAGTTCTGGTGTCCTCAACATAAAAAGGACATGGAACTGTTGGAACAAGTCCAAAGGAGGCCACAAGGATGATAAGGGGACTGGAGCACCTCCTGTATGAAGATAGGCTGAGAAAGTTGGGGCTGTTCAGCCTGGAGAAGAGAAGGCTGCGTGGAGACCTCAGAGCATCCTTCCAGCATCTGAAGGGGGCCTATAGGGATGCTGGGGAGGGACTCTTCATGAGGAGCTGTAGTGATAGGACAAGGGGTAACGGGTTCAAACTTAAACAGGGGAAGTTTAGATTGGATATGAGGAAGAAGTTCTTTACTGTAAGGGTGGTGAGGCCCTGGAATGGGTTGCCCAGGGAAGTTGTGAATGCTGCATCCCTGGTGGTGTTCAAGGCTGGATTGGACATAGCCTTGAGTGGCATGGTTTAGTGGGAGGTGTCCCTGCCCATGGCAGGGGGGTTGGAACTGGATGATCTTAAGGTCCTTTCCAACCCTAACTATTCTAAGATTCTATTCTATGATTCTATGAGTTGCAGAAGATCCATTTAATTAAAACGCAATTTGCATCACTACAGTTCAGAGTACCAGTCCTTTAGAAGAAACCTCGCTGTTAGATTCTTCTATAGAGGAACCTCACTGTGGCAAGAAATCAGAATGATTTCTCAGGATCATCATGTGACTGAGATCATAAATCCCATTAACATTTAACTGGTTATGTTCTTTATTTGCTTAGGTGCCTGAAAGGGGGAAAAAAAATAATTCAGCCCTTCCTCATGACTTTCATTCAGGCAGGGAGGAATTTAGTAAAACCAGAGCTGTCTGCCATTCACCTGCAGGCTCTCAGTGCAGACATCCACATGCACCCCCTTGTGAAGGAAAACCAGCTTCTCTCATAGACCCAGGAGGGAGGATTTGCCCTGTCCCACCTATCCACTAGTCCCCAGTAGGTCTGTTTATCCTTCCTAGTTATATTAAGCCCACAGAGGTTGTTGCTTCAGGCTTGGAGCCAACCCTATGAGACTCGGGCTTGCTCCTTCAGAGCCAAGAAGTGTCTCTGTTCTTGTCTTGAACTTCCTTTCCAGAAGGCCTTACTAGCACAGTTGTTACTTAGCACCGATGCATGGCAGTATAGAAGATGGGTGTTTAGGTTTCCTGGAAGCAGGAGCACTGGAAGACACCGTGCAAAATATCCTGTGGTTCTGTTTGAACCCAGATGATGACTCTTGAGGTTTACTAGTTCAGTTGCTACCTGCCAATGCTGCGCTGCTAAGCTGGGGCTCTGTATGCTAACCTGCAAACCAGAAACATGGCCACAAATGATCAAAAATTGAATACAGTTCTGGACCAAGGTATCCCACCTCTTATTTTTCTCCTACTGCCCCAACCACATGTCCCTTAACCCTTCACTGTTCTCTCACAGCAACTTTTCGTAGTTCCCAGCTCTTCACCCTCTCTCCCCTGGCTTCCTCACGTAGTTGAACTCTAAATGTCTGGTGATCATGGAGAAACCCAAGCAATTTCCTTGGTCTTCCAGAGGGTGAAGGGACCAGGAGGGGCAGCCAGGTTGACGGACATGGGCTGGGTGACCGTCAGCCATGGACACAGGCTGGCTGGCTGTGCTAGGTGGTATCTCCTTTCTGGTTATGGTGACAAGGAGATGGCTGCAGTGCCCATGCAGGATCATTGCTTGCTAGGAGCTGGTTGAAAGCAAGTTGACAAAGCCAAATATGGGCCAGATCTTCATTTGTGCTGAAACCTGAAAAGAAAGGCAGCAAAAGCTGCATTTGCACTGTCTGCTGCATCTCAACCAGATCAAAGTGTCTGTAATAAGAATGAAAATTTATTTCTTTTAAATATATAATAGCTACTTCGTGGCATAAAATCAGTCCTGTAACTCCATGAGTATCAGCTCAATCACCTGGATTTACAGCTGTGCCAGCAGTCAGACATGATTAAAATGGTTCTAAAGCAGCCCTGAAAGATAATGAGAGGATAGGTAAATCTCCATCCAGTTTTCCCTACCCTCCATTCCTATTAAATCATGTGCAAAGGCAGCTTGTGTTCTATGTCTAAGTCATGGGGATGCAGCCCTTTGCCCTCCAAAAATTCCTTGTATTTCACTGTTTATTGCATTTCAGGCCACGTGCAGTGACCGGTAATTGGAGAAAGAGACCAGATTGGAGATGAGAATGTGTGTTTCTAGGTTACAGATTCAGATCCAGTGCAAGTTTTGAGTAGCACAGTATTAGCGCTGAATGAGTAATTAGTTTTTTAGAAATAGATAGATTGCAAAAGGGCACCTTCCAGGGCTGAGCAAGGTCAGCCAGCCATGGAACTAGGTGCTTTCTTCCACTCTTCGTGCTTATCCAATTATTAGCATCATGCACAGCATGGGGGAAGCTTTGTGGTCCACTACCTGTACATCTCCCGTGGGTCTCTTGGGTTGCTTGTATTCCTATTGCTTTGCTGTTGAGAAGAGGAATGTTTAGCAAACTGGAAGAGCATAGAATAGGTATATCAGCATCTATTCCACATGTTATTCATTCACACCTGTGTTACCTCAATACAGTCTCAGACCCAAACCTCTAGTCATGATTAAAACTCTGTTAAAGATTTTCATCCCATTTTTCACTCCATAAGAAATGAAGAGGAATGTCATTGTTTTGCTGTTGGGTTGGAAGAAGATATGACCGTGTCTTTTTTATTTTACCTTGGAAGTGCATGAGGAAAGGAACTCTGTCCTTCCCCTAAAAACCTCTTAATGGTAACAAGAGGAATGGTCTCAAGTCTTGCACTCATGTTTAACAAAAACTAAAACTAAAATATGACTTACAGCACCCGCATGTGTAAGTGGGAAGTTCCCTAGCACTGTTCCAGGCATGTAATATGCTGTCATATTACATGTTCCCGCATGGGTTTGGTAGCATGTCTTCTAAGAGAGACACGAGGATGAGGGTGTGCGCATGGAGCAGCTCTGGTCCCCAGGAGAGCTCTGTGCCTCACCATGAAGTCTCCACTTCCCTCTGGTCTCTGTCTGCTTGTCTAGACACAGCATCCCCAGAAGGATACAGAGGAACATCCTCCTGCCTCATCCAAGTGCCTGGGAGGCAGGAAAGCCAAGTGTGACTTTCTCACTTCTGCCTGGGGCTGGGATGGATACACTGAGCCTCTTCCTGTTGCCTGCAGCCGAGAGCTGCTGCTGCCCTGGCTCTGCCCATTGACTGGGTGGGAATTTGGGGCAGGAAGGTGACCAGTTCCTGGGTGATGCTCGGTGAGTAGCTGGGAAGGGAGTGAAAGCCAGAGAGCACGTGGCTGAATGCTGGATGGACCTTGTCCTGCCCACAGCCTTCGTCCTGTGTGGTGTCAAACATGTCTCAAGCGGGCATTCATCTGCGGTCCTCACTAGGACAGTCTGCATCCGTGGGGAGGATAGCAACCAAAACCTGCAAAAAACCCCAAAACCACATCAGTTCCACAATCAAAACCACACTGGGAACCTATAGATGCTGTAGTTAATGACCTGAGGACCAAACTATTCCCTCTGTTGTTCTTGTGCCTTTTATCCCTTGCAGAGGAACCAAAGGCAAGGACATCAACACGATCAAGTCACTGCGAGTTCTGCGAGTCCTAAGACCGCTGAAGACCATTAAACGGCTGCCAAAACTAAAGGTTAGAGAATAACCACAAATCTTTCCTTCTTTGGAGGTTTACAACTGATCTGAGGGGAAGACGATGGCTTAAACTTATTCCAAGTTATTTCTATTCCTTTTATTTCATTGCAGTTAATCTCTTTGCCAGATTTATAAAAATAGCCATGCAGATGTTTAGCAAATGTCAAACACTTGTTTCTTTTGCAAACACTGTGTGCAGTATTATCAATTATTGTGAACCCATGTTAAAATCAAACTTCTAAAAAAGGAAAAGGAAAAAAAAGCAAATAAATTAAATTACAGTTCATGAGTGTGATGCTTTTAAAAAGGATGAAGGAGAAAATAGATTTTGGAGTGTTTGGCTTTCCCTAGAGAACTTCACTTGAACATTGCAAGATATTCCACAGTCTGTCTAAAGAGAAGTGTCATTGCTGTATGAGGACTTCAACTCTGTTCATCTTTTCTGTTAGAGGATATATAACACAGGGTTTTGCAGCAGTACAATTTCATCTCTAGGATACTGTGTTATAAAGTAAAATTAAAGTAATGGCCTGTGGTTATTTATTCAACACCATTTCACAAATGCTTTGAGATACAGCCAGCCCCTGGAAGCATAGAATGGAAGGAGCTACAAGATTCAATTTCTGCAACTCTTGAATACCTATCGGAGAACATCTTCATGTGGCATCACTGCTTGCATGCTCTTTTCTGCGAGATGGGGAAAAAAGCAATGGGTGCATTTGCAACGGTGAAGACAAATCCTGGTGCTGCATAGTGGCACATAAAATCAGGATCAGCTGTTCTATAGATCTGCTTTTGTCCTTACCCAAAATTCACATTTAAATAATTCTGATTTTACATGGTTTTATGCAAACCACATTTACCTCAATAGATAAGGAAGAGTAATGTTGAACAATGTAGAAAATGGTCTTTAGAAGTTTGAAATGTACAGCTTTTAGGTCATAAACCAGTCAACAGTAGCTCAGGGCGCCGAATGCTTTTTATTGAACGTCTTCCTTATTTTCAAGCTGTTTTACAGAGTAATTTCACCACTTCTAAAGAAGCATTCAAAAATGTTTATGTGAAGCAGAAGTCATATTCATATGGTTTGTGAACTGAACTGTGTCCAGTTCTGGGCCCCTCACTACAAGAGAGACATTGAGGTGCTGGAGCAGGGCCAGAGAAGGGCAATGGAGCTGGTGCAGGGCCTGGAGCACAGTGTGATGGGGAACGGCTGAGGGACCTGGGGGGTTCAGATGGAGAAGAGAAGGCTCAGGGGGGACCTGATCGCTCCCTACAGCTGCCTGAGAGGAGGATGGAGCCAGGAGGGGGCTGCGCTCTGCTCCCAAGGAACAAGGGATGGGACAAGAGGAACCGGCCTCAAGCTGCACCAGGGCAGGTTTAGATGGAGCTGAGGAACAATTCCTTCCCCAAAGGGTGCTCAGCATTGGAAGAGGCTGCCCAGGGCAGGGCTGGAGTCACCGTCCCTGCAAGTGTTCACACACTGTGGAGATGAGGCCTCAGTGCCATGGGTTAGTGGTGGCCTTGGCAGTGCTGGGGTTACGGTTGGACTGGATGAGCTTAAAGGGCTTTTCCAACCTAGACATTTCTATGACTAAAAGTATTCACAATTCTGTAATTTATTTTTTTCCTGAACATGGTATGCAATAATCAACAATATCAATGTGGTGATTTAGAGATATTTCCGGTGTTTTAAATCAGGATTTCTGGGTTGCATCAGGAATGCAATTTTGTGAGTTATTCACTTCCATTCAGAGAGACAGGAGCAGTATTGTACAAACCCCATGCTCAGGCAGTAAAACTGCTCCATTTCTATTATTATGACAAACATCTCAGACTAAAATTAAACTGCAAATGACAATGAATCAGTGACTAATAACCACATCATAAATGTATTTGAGAAGTTCTTTGCAGGGAGTTCAGAAGTAACATATGCTGACTGGATTAGTCACTTTATTTTGAAAGACAGTTCATAAGAGAAATATTATTGGAAGGATTTGATTTGTATCTGGTATATTGTCCTTATTATTCAACAGTTAAAATAATGGTCAACAAGTAACATATTTGATGAGGTTTTACTTGTCCGGTAACTGGGAGTAAATTAAACTGAAGTACGATTTACATTTCATTACTGTCTATGATTCTATGACTTACATGGCCTGGTTTGGGTTGGAAGGGACCTTAGTGCTCATCCACTTCCAACCCCCTAC
This sequence comes from Ara ararauna, assembly GCA_028858755.1. NCBI lineage: Eukaryota > Metazoa > Chordata > Aves > Psittaciformes > Psittacidae > Ara > Ara ararauna. Next base: position 16,215,929 of record CM054384.1, read on the forward strand.
CACAGGCAGGGACACCTTCCACTAGAGCAGCTTGCTTCAAGCCCCATCCAACCTGGCCTTGAACACTGCCGGGGATGGGGCATTTTTGCTTAGGACTAATGCTACTCAGTGAGCTGTGATTGTCTTTAAGCATTATGGGCAGCACCAGACAATTGAGTGACACAGTCAAACTCATCAAGAAAGTGGGAGATGTAGGAGGCTTGTGGTGTTATTTCTCACAGCTGGAGCATGACTCTTGATCAAACACTTGGTGCACAAGTCCAGGAAGACACCTGTGGGTTGTAGGTTGGGTCATTACCCCTGGGTGAAATTAAATGCCAGATGCCAAGATATTAGATGCACTTTTCCTTCCTTTCAACCCCTTAACCTTGTTCTCCTCCATCCCCAGGCTGTCTTTGACTGCGTGGTGAATTCCCTGAAGAACGTCCTCAATATCCTCATCGTTTACATGCTCTTCATGTTCATTTTTGCTGTCATTGCTGTGCAGCTCTTCAAAGGCAGGTTCTTCTACTGCACTGATGAGTCAAAGGAGCTGGAGAAGGATTGCAGGTATGGCTGGGGGCAGGGTCTGCAGGGGGTATCCCCATTTCCCTTTGGCAGCAGCAGCTCCCTGACTGCCTCAAGGCTTCATTTGGGTATCTGCTGAGCTTGATGAGTCTCCTGTAAGTAAGAGCAATGCTTCGGCACAATTACCCTAGAGGTGAACTCTTCCTTTTGTTGTTTTAACAGCTGCATCATTTTTAGCTCTGATCTAGCAAATGCTTAATGATGCAGGGGAGTGGGATGCTTCTGCAGTGAGGGCTAGGTGAGATTTTAAGCTAAGGGGTTTTTGAATGGATGGTGTGACTCCTTTCTACCTGCTGCCTTGATTCTTTGGGCTCATATGAATTAGAAAAGCAGAATGAATAAATAATCAGAAGTGAGTTGGTAGGAAGTTAGAGAGCTCCTAATTAGCTGAAAAAGGAGACAGTACTTGAATATCTTAAAAGCCCTGTCGTGCTTTGTCCTTTGAGGCAGACTGTCACCCTGTATTACTGCAACATGCATCTTTATCACTTGCCTTTTTTCTTGGCGCCTAAACCACATCCTCAGCACTGCCTATGTTTGCCTTTGTTACCCCTCTCCTGCTGTCTGACAAGTGCAGGACACATCCCTGGTGGGATCACATCCATGCATGCAGTAGCTGTGGAGACTGTTGTTGCAGCTCTTCCTTGCAATAGAGCAGATAAATACGTTACAGAAAGGAATGGGAAATCACAGACGAGTGTATGTTGTAGGCTGAAGGGGAGTTTTTCAGCTGCCAGGTTCCTTAGACTATGAGGACAGATCCAATCCAGAAGTAGGAACCAGAGCCTTTTCCCTATTGAACAGCACAGTTTTCTGTGGGTCAGACAATTTGGGGTCAGCATGCTCTTAATTGCTGTCTTTACCTAATGAATCAGTGCCCTGATTACAATTTCTTTCATTTTTAAGACCCCAGTCCAGTTCCTGTGGCTCAAAAGGCCTTGAATAAGCCCTTTACTTCTGTTACAAACCTAGGGGCTGTCTCTTTATTTGTCTTTAATAGATAGCACAGTCGACTCTGCTCCTGGGGCTTTTCCATGATCCTCCATGAGCCAGATGAAGCGGCTGATTTGGTTTAATTCTCTCAATCTGAATTGCTGCTTTTTCCTAGGGGTCAGTACCTCGATTATGAAAAAAATGAGGTGGAGGCACAGCCCAGGGAATGGAAAAAATATGAATTCCACTACGACAACGTGCTCTGGGCTCTGCTCACTCTCTTCACTGTCTCCACAGGAGAAGGGTGGCCAACGTGAGTACACAGGGCTCCAGGGTCAGTGATCATGGAGGTAATGGTACCTTTCCACAGCTCTGAGGGACACGTAAGCAGCAGTGATGAGTGTAATAAGAAGAGTCTTTTCCCAGCTATGTTTTTATTTCCCGTTGTGTGATTATTGAGTGAATCAGCAGCAGGGCTCTGTGTTTTCCTTGCCATTCCTCTGAGCTTGCACAGGGATGCTTAGGCGGTATTCAGTACTTCGTATCTTGCTTGCTCCAGTGTTTTGGACTTGCACGCCTTCCTCAAGTGTACCAATTGATAATGAAAATGTAAGAAAAAGAGGGGGAAAAAGTATTGTGACCTATGCTGAAAGTATGCTGGGTATGACAGTCCCGAAGTGGCATTTACTGTTCAGCATATGGCTTTATTTTGGCACTTTTCTGCTGTGACACATGAAGTACAAATCATGGTCAGGGTTTCTCCATGACAGGACTTCCTTGTCCTTCATGTTCAACTGTTTCATAAGATAAAGAATAAGACACACAGCACCAGTCTTCCTTTTCCAGTTCCTCAGTGTGTTCCCCTACTCGGAGATCATCACTACATTTCTTTTCCCACCCTTGCTTTTTATTCCTGTTGATCTGAAAAGAGAAGCCAGATCTAACTGTACCCTCTCCCCTTGGCCAAGGGAGATAAATGGATCTGTATGTAGCAAATCTCCATCATTCTGACAGAATGGTGAAAGCAGAAAGGGTTTCCTTAAAAATATCCTCAAGGACAACTTCTTCCCAGGCATAACAATGGGAATGAGCTTGACCTGAGCATATGGGGAAGACCCTTTGCACGAGTGAATGCCTGTGAGTGGCTATCAGGGTGTCATTGGTGCTTCACACTGATTTCATTGACTTTTCTTCTCTCTTTGCGCTTGATTGCAGTGTGCTGAAGCACTCGGTGGATGCCACCTACGAGGAACAGGGCCCCAGCCCTGGCTACCGAATGGAAATGTCTATCTTTTACGTGGTGTATTTTGTTGTCTTCCCTTTTTTCTTTGTGAACATCTTTGTGGCGTTAATCATCATCACCTTTCAAGAGCAAGGAGATAAAGTGATGTCAGAGTGCAGCCTTGAGAAAAACGAGGTACCCATGTCTTCTGAATCTGGGGGCTCAGAGCACCTCGATCCCAGTGCAAACCCACTCCTCATCCCTCCCATGCCTTAGGGGACTTTAGAGCAGTCATTATCTGAGGGTGTGTGATGTAGACACCAAATACAGACTGTTCCAGCTTCTGCACAAAACCAGGGAGAGCCCCCAATGCCTCACATTAGTAAGCCCTGTCACGCGTCCCCATGAACCACACCTTTGCTTCACAGCAAAGGTAGACTTGCACGTTAGCTTAAGCAGATAGGTGTGAAAGGAGGTAAATCTTTGGCCTTTTAGAAGCCAGCCATCGGAAATCAAACTGAATTATAGTTGCTGCAACTCCCCAAACGAAATTTCCTCTCACCAGGCTGGTTTTGTGCCTGGCTGAGATGATGTCCTGAGAGCAGCCAAAAGCAGGTGCCTTGAGAAGAGTGTAAGACCAGGGCAAGCACATAAGTGGCTCAGGAACATCCTGAGTTGGATGTGGATTTATTTGGTGTACCTTTCTTTCATGGATGTACTGTTTCCTCCTGAACCCATGCAGATGTTCAGCATCTGCAACATCCTTTGTCTGGGGTCCCACAGCCTCAATGACCTGTTGTATGAAAACCCATCTCTTTTCATTTATTTTGAAACTGGAACCTGACTGTTGATGAAAAGAGATGACTTATTAATCAGTTGTTATTTAGTGCATTGTTTGTCTATATGTCCAAAATAAAGCAGAATATTTAGAGGTGTTTTACCCATGTCATTCTTAAACTGAGCAGAAAGTATTTTTGCAGTAATTTATGAATTTTTACCTAAATCCAAGCTGAGAAAATGCTCCAGAATTAAAAGTTCATGTGGGTAGAAATCAATTTTTAACTAGTGTTATGCTTATAATAACGTGAACAGAAATAGGCAACTAAGGGGGGGTCTTTGAGAGTTCACACAGTGACATTAGTTGGATAATTTGTTGGTAGAGTTCAGTTCACATTCTATGAAATGTTATTAGCTACAGAGGTTTTGCTGTGTGTGAGAATATACCTGAGTTTCCCAATAGTTTTTAAGCATAAATAACATCTTTACCAATCCTCTGCTTTCTACAATTACACATCAGGAGGAATTGGCAGTGTTTTCTGAAGTGAGCCTGTGCATTTAAAACTCCTTTCCCTAAGTAGGACCTACCAGGAGCTGGGTTGTGATGGAAAACTGTCTCCTAGGATTGCAGAGGACCATAGGGGTGTTTGGAGGTTTAATATTTTAGCAAATGGACAAAAGTTATCACTATCTAGGCATCTTGGGCTGCATTTTACAGCAGTCATCAGTGCTCACATCATGTGTGAGAAATGCTTAGAAATACCATCCTCCACCAAATGCTCTGCTCACTCTCCCAAACTGATATCTCGACTGACAGAAGCTGCCAGCCCTTTTCTGTATTCTTTTCATCCCCTTTTTGTTTTGTAGAGGGCCTGCATAGACTTCGCCATAAGTGCCAAGCCACTGACCCGCTACATGCCTCAGAACAAGCAATCTTTTCAGTACAAGATGTGGAAATTTGTGGTGTCCCCTCCCTTTGAGTATTTTATCATGGTCATGATTGCACTCAATACCATTGTCCTCATGATGAAGGTTAGTCAGCTCTTACTGAATCTTTGCAATTCCGGGTGAGTGAATGTGGTGTTTGCTGGAGAGGCTTTGTACTCTTGATCTAAGAGCTGGGGGGTGATCAACAGGAACAACTACCCCTTCTCATTTGCTGGTGTCATTTTCAGATGCCTCAGTCCCCAAAGGGAGGTGGTATAGTGGTCATGAGATACTGAGAATGGGATTCCCCCACTCGTCACTGTTTTGGCTCATAGCCCCTTCAGTATGTGGCCAGTGGGATGGGAACTGGGATCTGCTGGTCCTGAGCTCCCAGCTTAACCTGGGCTTCCTGCGGCAGAGCAGGGTCACTTTGGGATGCTCAAAATTCATCTATGCCAGGGAAATTACTACAATTTTCAGCAGTGTCTTAGGGTCTTCTGGAACAAAACACAGCTTTGAACATGCCCTCTGGTTTTGAAAACGCCCTTTCTTGCCCTGGTCCATGTTGTGCTTAAAGGGAGATGTACGCCAGCAACAGTCCTCCAGTCCTGGGATTCCCTCCAGCTGCCCCATTAGGATAGCATGGAGGCAACAGTGTGCTTCTGGACTGGCATGAGTAACTGTGTTGTATGCCCAAGTCTTGCTTAAAGTGAGCACACGATCTGGCACTATAATGAGCAAGAGTCTTGCAGTCAGACAGGTCAGCAGGGAAGCTTTTATTCTGTAAGTGATCCTCCAGTAACAGCCTTTCTTCCATCCTGTTTTAGTTCTATGATGCTCCAGAAGCATATGAAGAAATGTTGAAATGCCTGAATATTGTGTTTACGTCCATGTTTTCAATGGAATGTGTACTGAAGATCATTGCCTTTGGTGTGCTGGTATGTGCCTTCCTTGTTTACTTTCAACTGCTTCCTCTCTACGTGAAATGCTTGTATTTCATGATGTGCATTTTAAAACCCCTGTGTTGCAAAGACAAAAATAACCCCTGGATCCCCTCTATCCCCTTTGTGTTTTCATTTGGCAGAATTATTTCCGAGATGCCTGGAATGTCTTTGATTTTGTAACAGTGTTGGGAAGTATTACTGATATTTTAGTAACTGAGATTGCGGTAAGTACACTTTGCTCTATTTGCTACATTTACAAACAAAGCTGTACCCTGTCAAGACATTGCACCTTCTCCCTACCAGCCTTATCCCCTAGAGCTGCCTCTGGGACTCAGTGTGTGATGATGTCCTTGGGTGACCTGGCAGCCTGGTTCCATTAGCTCTGCTCTTTCTACAGAGATGAGCACAGCCCCAAAGACTCTCATGCAAAAAGCTCTGATGAGCACGACAGTGCTAGTGACCCTGCCAGAGAGCAGCCTTTCTTTCGTGTTCAGCAAATTACTCTAACCCTGAGCCATTTTTGTCTATTAATGGAAAAACCCTGTTGAATTTAATAGAGGGAAAAGATCAAAAGGATTCTGTTAAAGACTGCTGGTTTATAGTGTGAGGTGCTTTGCAGGGCACACAGACATGTCTGTCCCCTTGGGGCTTCTACCCAATCTTGGTCACGAGGCAGAATGAAGATGATAAGAGGAGTGAGAAGGGGAGGGGTGATGGGAACATAGAAACAGCCAGAAACTCATCAGCCTGGATTGTGTGTTTGGTGCATTTCTGTCCTGTGCACAAAAGCTTTGTGAGGCAATGATTCAAACAAACAACTTCACCAGAGGGTTTGTTGGCCAGCCCTGCACTGGCTGCTGTCCCTCTGCTAATGTGGCCTGTAAATGACATGAAGTGTACAGACTTGCCATTAAATTCAAGAGGGGTTTTCCATGAGGGCAGAAAATGTCTCACGCAAGCCTTGACAACCTGGTATTACCCATTTTATGAATTGCTCCTCTCCTCTCCCAGTGCATGTTATAGCTGAGGATGCTGTATCTCTATGTGATGGATTTGAACTTTACCATAATGTTTTTTTCTCAGTCCCTGGGATTTGCTTATAGATCTGTTTTGTGTGTGCTGAGAACTATGCTCCCAGACTTCTTTACAGGACATTCAGATGGTGATGAAGACCATATTACTGTTTCTAACAGAATGCACCATAATCTAACCTCTTATATACAAAAAAGCACAAAACCCCCCAGTTTTACTCCCCACACAAATGGTCCTCATTTAATGGTTGGTGAATCCTGTCTCGTAGGTTTTGGATTACCTTTTGCTCTCAAGGCACAGCTTACAGCCAGGGTAAAGTGACTCAGATCAAACACAAGGTCTAACTGCCACTTCTTTGTGTGCTTAGAATCCTTTGCACTGATGCTTTTTCCCACTCCCTCTCATGGGGCACCCTTTCTTGCCAGTCTTAGGTCCCCAAACTTTTGCCTTAGTTTGAAACTTGGTGAAAACATTTGCAAGTCAGCTACGGAGACTGATATTTCTCTTCCACCCCTCCTTTGACCGGGAAGAAGCATCACAACCAACTCGCATGTGGTAAGGGAGCCTGTGGTCTCTCAGAGATTGGTATCTTCTCCTTTAGAGAGACGTCTCCTTCACAACAGCAAGACCACATGCTTCTTGTTAAAATCCTGCTTTGTACAGCTACTCAGCAGGCAGAGAGCAGGATCAGTGTTGCCGGTTCTCTGCTTGGCAGTAATTTCCCTTGTCTCCAACATTAAAGGCAGCAGCAATTTGGGGATGACTTTGAAGAGTAGTATGAATTACCTCTAAAACCAGTCAGTAAACTCCAGTAGTGTTAAACTCCCAACCACCTATTCTCCTTTCCATTATCCTCCCAGGTAGTAATGGAGAGGCCTTTGGTTTTGGAATACTAGATCCTTTAAGTCAAACCTTTGAGAGAACTTTCTAATGTAGTTTAACAGCTTTCCTGGGCAGTCTGTGCAATACAAAGCTGCTCACAAGCATGTCTTAAACATAAAAGCTATATGTCCCCCGAGTACCACTCCAGCCCCTGACCTCTTGGTCCTCTGTCTCAGGCTATTGAAGTCTCTAAATCTTCCCCCTCTTCAGCATTTCCATATAGCTATAACATCTCCTTTCCACATGTTTTCCCTTAGGGCACATAGGGTGGAAAACCAGCAGAAGGATCCAGCACTCTGCTCTGGTTCTGTTTTGTTGGTTCCACAATAGGTTGTAACGTGTTATTCTGACCCACAGTGCATCAGGGGAAACCCAAGAGGTCCCAAAGTTGCCTGTGAAAATCCAGGACTGTTTTGCCACCTGGGAAGTGGCACAGTACATGGATATTATGGAAGAGTTACACTTTAATCCATCTTTGTAATATGTAACTTGTTATTTTGCTGAACTAGAGGTGCATCTGAGTCACTTACATACTACTGGTATTTAGAACCAATTAAAAAATGCAGATAGGGGCTGGAAGACCTGATGCAATGATAGTGAGTAAACTGTTTGCCAACAGCAGGGACCAAAACAGGACCAAGCTGGTGAGTGCCTCAGACACAGAGCACAGATCAGGTGTGTGGCCTCAAGTCTTCAATCCCACAGCCTCTGCTCAAACTCTCTTTGCACATTAGATTTCCAGGTAGTGTAGAGGAGTAACTAAGGGTAGGGATGAAGATTGACTCTGCACAAAACACAGTAGCTAATGTTGAACCCAACTTCATCAGCTTCCTGGCTCAGCCTGTGATCAGGGGTGCAGCAGCTCTCTGAGCTCTACACAGCTGAGAATAAACAAAATGGAGAGCTCTTTGCTTGCCACAACTCAGAGCTCTGTTCGCAGCAGAGGATTCTCTCTTCTCCCTTTGCCTGCCTTGGCTCCAGCCTCTGCTTGGCTGGCAAGCAACCATGGGGATAGCTGGGTGGCACCCCCATTAGTCCTGTCCTGAGTATTCAGCCCCATTATTCCCCACCCACCCAGGCTGAGAAGTGGGGGTCACCCGCTCAGGTGACCCCCACAATGTGATCTTGATGCATCTGTGCCTGTAACAATCAGCCATGAATCATAGAATCACAGCCTGGTTTGGGCTGGAAAGGACCTTAAGGTCATCCAATTCCAACACCCTGCCATGGGCAGGGCCACCTTCCACTAGAGCAGCTTTCTCCAAGCCCCGTTCAACCTGGCCTTGAACACTGCCGGTGATGGGGCATTCACATCTATAGCTCCCTACAGAGAGGGGATGCTACCTGGGTATAATTTTAAGATCAGGCTCACAAGTAGTTACAGGAGCACCACTTTTCTCCATGACTGTGTTTTCCAGCTCTAAGGTAAATGAACCTGCTCACCTGGGCAATCTCATCTTGGCTTCCACCAGCTGTGCTACATCGGTACTTTAACCCACTGAAAAGTAAAGATAAAAGGAAAAGACATGTTGATTAACTGCTTTATTTTGATTTTCTAGTCATGTCGTATGTAATTTACTTTGTGAATGCAGTGGAATATGTGTATATATTTTTTTATTTCCTTAGGCAAAACCACATATGTCAGTTTTTTACCCTCTCAGTAACTGAGGTATAACAGGGGACACCAAGGAGGAGGTGTTCGAACGGGCATATAGCAAACTGACATCTATTTCTATGCCTGGAAATACAAAAACCTTCCTGAGAAGTGTTTGTGAATTGCCTCCCAATTTGCATTACAAAATGAAATGCAAATATCTACTGCACTGTCTGTGTTACTGTTTAGGATCCAGAACCTGTTTTGGTTTGAAGCATTTTTTGGTTTATATAACTATCACAAAATAACACCCCCCTAAAAACCCAACAGTTTCTTTTCCAGTGAAATTTTCAGAGTTTCCTTTTTTGCTTGTCCTGATTACTCATTTTCTCTTTTTGTTTCCTGTTTTGTTCTTTATTTTCCTTATCTACCTGCTGAATCACGCCATCCAATCAACATACAATGCGAAAACCATGTCTCCGTCTGTATGTTGTGCACCTGCTGCTCAAAAAAACCCAATAAATTTGTAAATAACCTTGCAAAATCCCCATCCATGACAACATCACATATAGGACACGGTTGGTTTCATTGAATTTAAGCAATTCTTTAAATTCTCTGCTTTTATTTTCTCTCGTTTTTCTTTAATTTGACTCGTTTTTGATGAGATTTCCGATTGCACTGGTGAAAAAAAGCCTCACTGCAGCGTGCCTCAAAACTGGCTTCTGCCCTGCATCTTCTTCCCCTTGGCTAATTGGTGACGTGAGGCAAATGCAGTTACCAATAGCCTGTTCTCTGCTCTTTGTTACACCTGGCAACAATAAAGGGGAAACTGACACTTGCTTTATTTTGGTGGAAAATTGAATGAGAATAGGAGGGAAGGATGCTGCTGGATGACCTGCAGTAGAGAAGATTGGCTGGCTGGAAAACCCTACCTTTTGTGAGTGGTGGAACAAAATTCAGCTCTCAGAAACTGGTTTTCTTTTATGATGAGATGCATTGAGCTTTCTGCAAAGGGAAGCAGCACCTTTCAGAGGGCTGCCTTGGAGGTACTTTAAGCCCATGGTTTACACTGTAAGGTAAGGCAAAAAAATGATTGAAGTGATTACAGACTTTCTTCTCTCAAATCAAGAGAACTCATAGGAAAGAGGGATGCTGAAAACTCTGTGATACTAGCATATAGGAGCACTTTGCCACCACAGCGGACACAGAGTCCCTGGATGCAAAAACAAAGATCTGAAGTGTAAAGCACTGGGAACCAGATCCCACTGGGAATTCAGTGACTGTCTCTAAAGATGCCTTTGGCAATACTGGCCTTTGTCTTTGAAAATCATAAATTAGGTAAAATAGAATGAATAAAGAAAAATACAATCTAAAAAATACAGGTAATTGTCTTGGCTATGGTTAATAACACAAATGAGACCATAAGCTTATCAAAACTTCTTGCTTGGCTACCTGACAACAGCTCTTGGATCTGTGTTAACATCTGGTCTTCCTGTTGCACAGTTGCTGTAAAGCAAGTAAGAAGTAAAAGAAGAGTGAATCTTTGTGGCAGACTGCAAATATGCTCTATGTGCGCTTCCTGGAGGGTCACAGAAGGGAATTGTCTGCTAGGAAGTAGCATAGGAAAAGATGACAATGTGTAGGTTAAAAGTTTGCCTAGCACAATCTGAGAATTGGAACCATTACAGATGTGTGGGAGCTTAGAGGATGTCTTTGGAGACTTCATCTTCTGTACCCCTGGTCCAGGCAGCACAGATGAGTGCTCTGGCACCATCTGCACACAGGGAAAAAATACTGGAAAAAATCAGCTTATTTCTGTTTGGCCAAATTTTGGCCTTGTTGCTGTTAAAGATTTAAATGCTCATCCCAAGGTTTGTTAGGATTGCAGTCTCTCTGGTCATGTGCAGGTACAGGCTCTCTCTACCACTCAGCATCCAAGATGGATCTTTGGAGCACCAGGTTTCCCTCTGGAGCTGCCTTCTTCCTTCCACTGCTGATGATGAGAGCATACAGTGACTGCAGCAGAAGCACCAAAGTTTAAAGATAGGAGGGAATGAGGAGAGATCTGGGCATCACACACAAAATCACTTCTGGCTCAGGAGGAAAGGACACGATCTGATAAGCCTATCACTGCAGTGCCCCCAGGACACAGACCAGTGTGGCAAACATCTTCAGCCTGTTGAAATCAGCAAGGCTGTCCCCAAGTTTCAAAGGAAGCCAAGACCCTGTGCAAGATTCAGGATCTCCTCTTCAGTACTGACAAGGGATGTTTAAACGGAAACACAACCATTTCCTTGAGAGTAGTTGCCTAGCACAGTAAGTTAATTCTTGTTGATGCTAGATGAAGACAACTGCCAAAGCTTCCTGAGTGATCCCATTCTTGGCTTGGTTGGATTCCTCTTCCCACAGCTCTTTGCAACTTTGTGTGAGCCTTTCATTTTGAGGACAGAAAACTGAAGTTTCAAGCCCAAGGGGTTGTTGTGTTCTGCAATAGGGCTGGGGAGAGAAGCAGGGATGCGCTGCTCAAATTCTCCCAAATTCATTGCAGCGTAATGAAACCTCCTTTTACATCCTGAAGAGCTTGTCCAGCCATGGCACAAACCCCTCATATTCCTGCTGCAGGTTTTAAGAGCCAAAATACTAAGTCTACTGAGCTGGTGCTTTGCTACTGATGTACAGAATGGAGCTTGTTCCTCATCCCTGCAGGTGGTGGGCACAGCTCTAACATTTGGGAGGAAACCACTCTACTGCTGAAGAGCAGAGCTGAGCAGTCGTTACATGTCCTAATCTTCATGTCTTTTCAGTATGGGAAACACCCTAAGACAGGGCAAAGGGGCTGTCTGCCCATGTTGGGACAGCAGTCAAGGCCAGTTCTTTATCTGTTACATCCTGCTTTGCAGTTTGCTCCAAGAATGATATCTCTCAACTGAGATTTGTTCATACTCTGGTCATGGGAAGCTGTGGCTGTGCCCATCACCCCAGAACCTGGTAGGTGACTGTGGGCCTTTGGTACCAGAGCTCCGTCTTTAAGGAAAATAGTGACGGGCCAGGAGGAAATGTTTTTCCAACATAATTTGCCAGTCCTCAGGTAGATCATAAAATCATAAAGCTACGGTGCTTCTTGTGAGCACCAGCCAGCCTTTAGCATCTGTGCAACAGCAAAGCAAACTAAAACCTGGAAAGCAGCGCCTTAATAACCCAGATGATGGTCATCTGTGTGTAATGTGGTGGCTAAGTGGGAGGAAAATTGATGCAAATTGCTGTTATGTACAAGAAATATTGCAATGTGGAGTTTCCCCTTTAACTGCATGCAGTTCTAGTACCTGCCTGGATAGCTGAGGTGTCGAAGGATGGGTTTTCTACCTGGTGTGCGAGGGTTACACACGTGGAGCCCTTCCGTCCATCACGAGCGTGTGTAACTTTGCCTCCCTATGAACAGCGCAGAGAACAGTCCTTCGATCAGTCTGCAGATGTTGGTGACTGGATTTTCCTGGGTTGTGAGTGATTCCCAGCAGAGCTGAGGCTTTGACTGCACTTGAAGAAATGGCACTGCATGGGTCAGGGCGGGTTTGGGGAAAGAAAGAAAAGGTTATAGAGTGTTTGTCCCTCCAAATCCCAGGAAGTGGGTAGTTACAGATGTAAGTGCAGAGTTTCAAGCCCCCTGTTCCATACTGTATATATGGACACTATCCTGTTTAATGCCTCATGTAACACAGGGATAGCCTGGGCTAAGTATGACCTTGCAGTTGGCCTAGACCACAGCTGATGTTAAGCATCATGTCAGCTGTGATGATGAGATTATAGCAAAGCCTGAACACAACAATGTTCTTCATGTCAAGCTGCAGTAAAACAAGGGAAAAGGGAGGTAAGGCAGGTTCATACACAGAGAGACAGATCCTGCACATGCTGAGTGTGCGCATGCTCCTTGGAGGCACTTTAGGTCTGGACTGAGTGTTGCTCTGAAGGTAATTTGTCAGACTTGCAGGCATGATGCCCAAGTGCCATGAACATTACACATAAGGTCTGATCCAGTGGGAAGACCTTCCATGATTAAATGGGCTCTGGGTTAAACCTTTGCCCTGCACTGGCTGACTCTGCTCTGCAGAGGTCTATCAGCCAGTGCCACAGGGGAAACAGGCTGCTAAGGACCAGATTAGTGATGGCACCTGGGTATCCAGCCATGGTCAAGCTCTGCCACTGGGTCTTACATGGCCCTTACCTGTTAAGGTGGCATTTTGTGAAGGGGTGTGAAAAATGAACCAGAAACTGATGCTAAGAGACAAGTGTTGAAGTTCTTGTGCCTATTTTGCTGACCTTGAACAACCCAGGGGAATCCTCGCTTGTGTTTTGCCTGCCAGAGCTGCATTCTGTTGCTGACTTGAATGAGCTCAGTGTTGTCTGCTCTTTCATTGAACACACCTGTGCTTTTCTCTTTTCTCTTTATTTGAGGACTGAATCTGATAGATGGTCTGTGCCTAACTCTGAGCTGCTTGTGTTTTAACATGAGAGAAACCGAGTGCATGCCTGAGACTGATTTCTTGAACTCTGGGATTGGTGGAATGCAATGCTAATGCCCCCAAAATTGAGCTGGCATTTAAATAAATGAATAGATCCAACAAGCCCCCCCAAATTCAGCATGAGCAAGAAATGTGGGCCATTTCAATATGACTGAGTATCTCCCGGTAAAGCAGTAATACAAGGGAAAGACTATTTTTGCTCATCTTTACCAACAGGAGCTCCTTATGATTATATTTTCCACTCCACTGCTCAATAGTTTAAAGTGGGATGCTTTCTTTCTTTAGCTTACTCAGTCAAATATGTGGCTGTGAACAGAATGAATAAGCAAATTGGAAATAGTATGGAAAGGGGGGAATTTTCAATCTCCTTAAAATAGGAGGGCAAGAGGGATCTGGCTTTTGCATGTTTTGTTTTGGAAAGAACCCTCTCTAGATTAGCTCACTGGGGCAAGAAACCTCTTTTCCCTGAAAAGAAGATAAAAATGAGGTGCAGGGTAGGGAGAATCATACAAGCCCAATGGAAATTGGAATCTGTACCCAGCAGTTCTTTAATCCACCTGCAAAGACATGTTTAATATTAATCTAAAAAATCAGCAGGTTCCTAAGGCCCCCTCCTGCTGTTGAACCCTCAATCTGCCCAATTGATTTGCTGCCATTGATTCATCTTCCAAACAGTCTTGCTGGTGCCATTTCTCCTTGATGAGCCTGTCCAATCACTTGTTGTATAAACCTTTAAAACCTCCAGGTTAGAAAACATCCTCATTCCTTCAAGGATGTTTTAATCTTCACTGGACAATACCTTTCTTTGTTATGGTAAAGGTTAGATGTGCAGTCCCTTGCAACTGTCTTGGCTTAAGTTCAATTCATTGCAGAAAGAGAACTGACCAAGACTTCAAAACAAGCTCATTCTTTATGAAATGATAATACGGCACCATCGCCTCTCCCTGAGTCTTTAGGGGGAGAAAATCTGCCTTGCTCAAAGAAAATAAGCCCTCCATGGACAGCGTGAAAAGGCCTTTTCCTTTTCCATCATTGATCCAGTAGCAGAGGGGAGGGCTCTTGTGGAGAGGGATTTTCTCATACTTGCTGCATGTGGAGTGATCTGCACTGACGAATGTTTCTTTTGGAAGGTTTTCTGGTGGCCGATTTGCTGCTTAGATCGTGAAGCTGGTAATTTTAATTTCTTTTTTGCGGGCTGTGGTTTCCAATCGCGTTAATTTCTGAAGGACACAAACCCTTTACTTTCCGCAGGACAACTTCATCAACCTCAGCTTCCTGCGGCTCTTCAGGGCAGCCAGACTTATCAAGCTCCTCCGGCAGGGTTACACTATCCGCATCTTGCTCTGGACGTTTGTGCAGTCATTTAAGGTGGGTGTTATGCAGGTGGGAGGCAGGGAAGAGACAGGGGAAGATGGTGACGCTTGGCATGTCTGTAGCACCCTTCGCTGGGTGTCAAAGAGCTTCTCTTTGCCAAGGGAACTGCCTATCTGCACCTCTACAAAGCAGTTAGAGGAATATTGCTAATTGATTTGTACTGACATCAGTACAAATCAGTACAAATTGAACATCCCCTGAATACTGCAGGGGATGAGCAGTTTGGAAGCTGAGCCTGAAAGGCGGATGGCTCCTGACACAGACTTGCAAGTGTGCAAGCTTAGGCTGCCCTTGAAACTCTACAGAATCCCCATGGCAAAGTCTTGAGACTTGAGTACTTGCATAAGGAAATGATTGACTGATAAGTGTCTTCATGCCTGCTGTTTGCTGCAGCAAATGCAAGGTTAAATTGCTTTCACCAGGTTTCAGTCTTGGTAGGATCTGATAGAAGTAAACCCTGAGCCAGTGCATTTTGATGCTATAAACTGTGAAGCTGCATGGCACAGAGCTGTGTTTGTATGACTTGGAGGATTGAAAACTGAGGTTTTGTTCTAAAGTTGAGACAGTTTCTTTGCTGGGTTTCCTTTACCCTTGCCCTTCCCTCCTCAGAATCTTGTGGCCAGCGTTAACTTGTGGCACAGGGGTGTCTGCAGTTGGATATGGCACTTCTGAACAAAGAGACCTTCATACAAATGCCTTACAGCAGCTTAGCTCAACCTCTGCCTAGCTTCGTGTTAGCTCTTTTCCAGATCTAAATAAAGGCCCACATGCCCCAAAGCTGGGTATTGAACAGCTCTCAGCTCATTTGCAGCCCATTTCTACAGCTTGTGTTCTAACTCCGGTGATGGGGCATGCTCATGCTATGCAGTGCAGAGAGGACATCACTTAATCTGAAATGAAAACACTTCACTGCATTAATTATCCATTCATTTAGCCTGAGTGGGAAGGAGCTGTTACTCTCAGCTTGGTTACTGTCATCATTACATTGTAGCCTTCACTGATCTCTTGCTAAAACTTAAGTCTTTTTGTTCTCCTGGGGTTGCAATCTGTGCCTGTTCCAGAGCAGGAACTTGTCCCTTGGATGCCTACTTTTTTCTCATACTAAAATTACAGGAAGGTCATTAAAAATTAATGTTCAAACAATTATACATAGAAAGTGCCAGTCCTTGCCAGTAGCTCCAGTGCTTGCTGTGGAACTTCTTACTGTGCTTTCCCTGCTTACTGCTGATCTGCTTGCAGGGATGTATGGGGAGCCATTGGAAAGCCCAGACTGTTTTGTGATCGATGAATACCTGTCTCCAGGGGTTTGTCTTTTGAAGGCTGCCAGAATTCATAGAATCACAGAATCCTAGTCTGGTTTGTGTTGGGAGGACCTTAAGGCTCATCCAGCTCCAGACACCTGCCACGGGCAGGGACACCTTCCACTAGAGCAGCTTGCTCCGAGCCCCTGTGTCCAGCCTGGCCTTGAACACTGCCAGGGATGGGCTAGCCACAGCTTCTCTGGGCACCCTGTGCCAGTGCCTCAGCACCCAGTTCTCTTCCCAGTTCCTTCACCTGAAAGAAGAATGCCAGAAATCACAGTAATTAAATGCTATCAGCTGATGTTTGCATCTGCTGTCATTAATATTGCCTTCTCCTTTTCCACAGGCCTTGCCTTATGTGTGTCTCCTCATTGCAATGCTCTTCTTCATCTATGCCATCATTGGCATGCAGGTAAAACGTTGAGCTTTCATACTGACCATAATCAGCCTGGTTTTGTCCTGCTGGTTCAGGGTGCAAATGGGTTATTGCCTCCACAGGAAGATCAACAACTGACTTAGGAAGAGGGAAAGGCTCCTCTTGTCTGGTGTCAGGTACCTCAGAAGTGGGGAGAGAAAAGTCATTTCTTCTATGCTTATTGCTAAGTTTTGTGCTGAATGTCGCCCTGGGTGTACAAAGGGAGAGGGTGAGCAGGCAAACCAGCTGCAGGAGCCACAGCACAGCATCTGCAAGGCATTGGTGGGCAGCCATGTCTCCCTTGGGCAGGACATGTCCCTTCTGAGCACAGGCACTTCAAGAGGCTGAGAGCAGGGAGCAGCTCAGGCTCTGCACCTTCCTGATGAGAAATGAGAAAGTTCTCTTGACCTGGGGCACTGCTGGTGTTGGAAAGGGTCTGTGTGAAGGTGAAGCACATTAACCTCGTTTTTGTCCCCATTTAATCTCTACAACACATTTTCCCCCCTCTCTTCAGCACAGAAATGATTTTAACTTTCAGATCCTTTAAAAAATTACAAATTATTTCCCTGCCTTTTCTTCCTGCTCCATTAGATCCACCTTCACTGACAGTGTCCATATGAGGATGTGTTTGGCCTGAGTCACTTCTGTTTTCTGTGGCAGGTATTTGGGAACATTGCTCTAGATGATGAAACCTCCATTAATAGGCACAACAATTTCCGTACCTTTCTCCAAGCCCTGATGCTTCTGTTCAGGTAAGTAGAGGATAAAATACCATATGACTTGCATGTGAACAATAAGTAAGTCTTTGATTTTACATGTATCAGTTTAGCTGCTGAGACTTAAGCATCCTCTAAGAAAGGTATGTGTAGTAAAGCATTCTTTCCTCCTTCATCCTCCATAGCATTAAAGGTTAGCCTGGAACATGTCTCAATAGGACAGATCTGTTTCAACACACCGATATCTCCATAAAGTGACACTCAGAGCCTTGACAACCCATATCAAGTCAGGCAGAAGCTTAATATAACACCCAAGTCACTATAACCAACCAAATCATTCTGGTATTTCTGTATCTGCCTGATATGGAAAATAAGAAATGCAAGGAGAGAAGCAGGTTTCATTTCCCATCATCTCCATTGGGTTTACCGCCAGCACAAGGACAGAAATGTTAGCTGCTTCAAAAGGGAACCATCTAAACTCTGTTTACTTACACTGCACTGGACATGTTTAAATCAATCTGGTTTTATTCTCCATAAAACTAGTAAAGCTCAGCCTACCTTAGTCTGGTGAGTTTCCTCTACCCCCTGGTAATAGAGGGAAATGCTCTTTCTCCTTTCATTTCCATATCAGCAGGCTGGTAGTTCAAATTCCTGATGTATAAGTAGCATCTCCACCTGGACACAACCTTCCACTTTATTAATGTACTTAGTTAAGCGCAGTAATACCACAAGGTGGATGTTCTCCGGGTGTGTAACCGCGATGGGGTTGGATAAGCTCACCCTCTGCCATTCCCAACTGCAGGAGTGCCACAGGGGAAGCCTGGCATGAGATCATGCTGTCGTGCCTGAGCAACAGAGCCTGCGACCCGCTCTCCGGCCTCACCAAAAACGAATGTGGCAGCGACTTTGCCTATTTCTACTTCGTGTCATTCATCTTCCTCTGCTCCTTCCTGGTAAGTTGGATCCCATCTCTCCCATGAGGGGGTACTGGTGTGGATTCCCCCCCTCCCAGCCTTTCCCTCCTCATTCCTTTGCTTCCTCCTTCGCCCTAATTATGATTTATACGACATTACAAGTGAGTTTCACTAAAACCCGTTTATCATCCTGGTGATAAAATCCCTTTAATCCTCAAAGAGATAATTTAGTTATTAAAGGGGGTTATCTTCCTTCTCACAGGGGAGTCTAATATTTGTCATTAAGCATTAATCTGGTTTGTCTTGATTTCCTTTGAGGAAGCAAACTGGGCAGAGTACAGCAAGAATGGCCAAGATAACATTGATTCATCAGTGATTGCAGAAGACAGCTGGGAGCATCATACTTACTCGATGCCTTGTGTTCTGTTTGTCATGTACATGTAATGATCATTTTCTTCTGCAATGGTGCCAGGAAAGCTTTAGACATGAAACTAGACAGAGCTGCTGTACTTGATTTGTGCCTGTGGTCATCAATATCAGGCTGGGTCTCAGCTCTGATAGGTGCCAGTGTCTTTCCAGTCACTTACAGGCATAAAAAGCTCTCTGCTCTAGGACCTTGCTTCACTTTCTGCACCACTGGGAGAGAAGGATGGAAAACCAGGGACAGGAACCCAATTAAACTTTCAGGAGAAAGAGATGAAAGTCAGTTCTGAAATGCACTGAAAAGGAGTGTATCAAGCCTACATTCAGTTCCATGGCTTTGCTTTAAAATGTGAGATCTGGTGCTTTGTGCAGCTAATCCCTGCTGTCATCAGAGCCCTTTAACCAGGAAAAAGAGGCACACGTGGCAGTTTGATGCTGGGTGTAGATAGAGTAGCTTCTATGCCAGCTATAGAGATCGTTTGTCCTACTGCTGTTGCCCCTTTGACATCCCATGCTTTATTTCTTCTGCATATATCAAAAAATATGAGTCCCTTATACAAAGTTAACGCTCCATTTACTGATACCTTTGGCAGTCTATTTCAAAGCCAGTTGTTTTCCTCGTACAAATCCCTACCCTGACATCAGACATCTTTATTGTTATTTTCCTCTGCATTTTTGTTCCTAAAGCTTGTTCTTTAAAAGACAAAAAACCAGCTCCTCCTGGCTCACCCTCCCTGGCTTGTGTCATCCATCCCATTCCACATGTAGTAGCAGAATGAGGCTGGAGCACATCTGTGCAATATTCAGCTTTGCATGAAGAGCAAAGTAGTGAGGGCAGGCTCCAAAAATAGGCAGGGGAATGCCAAGCAGCTGGGCTGCACGGGACAGGGTTGTAACTCAATTCTTCAAGAGCATTCAGCACTTCATTGCTGTAAAACATGTGGTTCCCCACAAGTGATTAAAGCATTACAGAGCTGCAGCCTGGCCAGAAGAGCACATTTTTATGGTTACACCATAGAGTGGGAAGGGTTGGATAATGTATTTGGGTTTAAATGTTGTTTCTGGCTCTCTGTGGATGTCCAGCTCAACAAAATTTTCCTCCTGACATTTACACTGATGAGAAACATAAACTGAAAATTGAAAATATATCGGAATTTTAGAAGCAGCTGTGTGCAAACAAGCGAAAACCGTACTGACCCATGGCTGGAGCTGAGAGCAGTGGAAAAGGACGTTTTGCTGTCTCTTGATGCTCTGTGGGTACTGTTAAGTGTGGGGTACCCGCAGCGCATGAGTGAGCCCTGTCCATCTGGTTGTAGTGCTTGCAACTGTTGAGCAGCTTATTACTATTACCCTGCTTATGGCAGGGGATTGGAACTAGGTGATATTTAAGGTCTGTTCCAACCCAAACCAGTCTTTGATTCAATGATTGAGAGTTGGTTTGGACATCCCTGTCCAGTACTGTATAGTGCACTGCAGCAACATCCTAGGACTTGCCTAGGCTGTGTTGCACAGAGCCACTGTGAGCATTCGGGAACCAGGGTGGCACAAAGTACTGGCTTGGTCTCCAAACCCAGCAAAGTTATTTAGTGCTGCAAGGCAGAAGCCTTGTTTGCAGCTGAGACACTAACAGGGCTGGGGCGTGCTTGGCTCTGTGCTCTGCAACTTGGCCTGAAGAAGACGGTGGTATAAGGCACCTCAGGACCCTAGTGTAGCCGTGGATAGATTGGGGACTGGGTTCTGCTCCCCACTTTCTTTTGGGGTGCATTGTAGAAAATAGATGGACTGAAGATCTGTGGAGTCCCTGATTAGTGTTTGGGGTGATTCGTTATGAACTGTGCTTGTCTGTACTTGGTAGGTTGTGTGTTCCAGCAAGCGCCAAGACCCCTTCTCCCTCCAGATCTCACAGGAATTGTTTAAAACTGCACAACCACCAGACTCCTCTGCCTGTTTCCTTTTAATGGCTGACAGACAAGACGGGGATATTTGCATTCAGTTTAATTCTGCCCATTCTTGGGTGAGCACTCTCAGATGGCTTCACCACAGTCCTTGCCCAGTGTGGTGAGGGGGAGCAGAGCTCGTAGCAGAAGTTCAGGGTCCCTACAATAGACACAACAAAGGTAGAAAGGTCCCACTTAGGTCTTTATCCAGCATAGGAGCATCTGTTCCCCCTGCCCTCCTGCTCTTCCATTCCGCTGGCTGCAGCTTGATCTTTTCTTATTGAAATCCTTGTGACTCTTCTCTTGGCTTTAATAAGAGGAGAATCTTTAAATGCCAGAAGCATTTGCCAGGCTCTGTGTTAATGGCCATTAGGGACAGGAACCTTTTATGTGCCCTGCACCTTGTCTTTCTGGGGATCTTTGAAAGTTTGAGTTGTTCTGAGTCTAAAATGGGGCATCCAGGCTGAAGAAGAGTTTTTCTCCTAGCTGTTCTTGCTTTGATGTGCCTTAATATGAGAGTGTTTGAAGAGTCCACCCAGTTCAACCAGTTGGTGCTGCAGTCGCTGCAGCCCATGAGCTAGTCTGTGCTGGAGCAGAGCGAAGATGGGGCAAGGGAGAGGTGCTGAGCCAGTGGACTTTGGGATGGGTCATGCTGCAGGGCATTTCCAGTGATGGGGTTGAGGCCAAAAGCCGTGGCAAACCTGCTGCTTGCTGCAGAGCTGGTGGTGGCTGCAGAAGAGGAGGCAGCAGGCGGCCCAGGAACCCAGTGCTTAATCTATAGTGTTTATTCTCCAGTGTGCAGCTGCTTCTTCTAGAAACCACAGTAAGGAAATCATTCTAATCATGCTAAGGGATTCATTCCAAGATCTCTTCCAGCTTTTCTTCTCTTTTCCAATTTCCCTTTCTTCCTCCTTCTTTTTCCTTCCTCCTCCTTCCCTTTTCCTCGTTCTTTTTTCCCCTTCTTATTTCTTTACTTTCCCCTTTTCTTGTCTCTCTAACTGTATTATTGCTTCCTCTCTGCAGATGTTAAACCTGTTTGTGGCTGTGATCATGGACAACTTTGAATACCTGACAAGAGACTCTTCCATCCTTGGGCCCCATCATTTGGATGAGTTTGTTCGTGTCTGGGCTGAATATGACCCAGCTGCCTGGTATGTACACTGTTACATGTGGAGAATGGCATCTCTGTTGTGTATAAATACCATGCCTATACACACAAACAGCCTGTTTTAATGTGAGTACAGCTCCAGAAGGAAGATGACTCCAAAGCTTGGGGTAACATCGGTGGTAAATGCTCCAACTTCAGTTCACTGCAGACTGGAGATGAACAAATCTGGTGTCATTACAAGGACATTTCCTTTATATAGACATGACATAGACATGAACCAACTAATGAAGAAAGCAAAATGCACCCCCCACCCCTCACTCCCTACCCCGGAGCCAAAAAATAGTAGATTCAAATGATTTTGGCTAACTGGCCAAGTAGAAAAGCTGTTCCACATTTTCGAAAGGAGCTTTGATTGCCTTTGGTTTCTGCATCCCAGTTTGGAGATAAAAACATGCTGAATCTCTTGCCCTTGGCAGTGCTTTAGGTAATTAGAGAGTCCAGGCCTTGTTATACCTCATTTATGCAGCATTTCTCTCCTAGTTGAGAACCACCCTAATGGTCCCACAAATCCTGTGAAGAGGCCTAAGGCCACACAAAAGACTTCAAACAATTCAGGTTTTCCAGGTGCTACCCATCTCTTAAAAGGAGTTGATGTACCCCCCTGCTTTGCATCCAAGTCCGGGGCTGCAGACTCAGCCTTCATCATTTGTGTTCACCCACCTGTGAGGCAGCAGGGAGTGATCTGAGTTTCTCCATGTAATGGTCTTTTGCTCAAAACATGAGATTTTCAAGCAGACATGTCTTATCAAACCCAGTGTTTGGATCTTGGAATCCTCCTTGTAATGCCAGCAAATTGTACAAGGGAATTTTGTTCTTCTAAATAACATTTTCAGCTTTTGGACTTGCAGTTGGAACATAAGATGTGAAATAAGAAGAAAAGGCAGGAAGCCTGGCTTTGGAAGCATTTCAGTTCTCAGTGAGCCTCTGATAAAGTGTTCCTGATAGATGAGTGTGCTAAAGGAAGAAATGGTTTTCTCACAGCAGTTGGTGAGCTGTTTGGGTTTATGGTTCTATTTCTTTGTTTTCCTTATTCAAAGACATTGCCAGAGAATGCAGCTTGTCTGGGATGAAATATCCCAGTGTGTGGGAGACCCAGGAGCCGCTGCTGAAGCATTTTAAGGGATTTATTAAGCTAAAGGGATGGTTCTGGTCAGTGGTCACCCCCAGAGCAAGACTTACTTTGCTTTTCTCCATTGCCCAGAGAAAGTTACTGCTCAGCAGTCCTGGTTGTTGGATGCATTTCTAGATGATCAGTCACAGTAGTTTCCTTGCAATTCTGCAGCTTGGGAATTTGCCTGTTGGGAGACTTAGCCCTACTAATTCTGTATCCATTTGCTTCCCCAAAACTTACTCTGCTATGAATCTACTCTGTATTTGTAATGAAGCTGCCTCCAGCTCCTCCAAGCTTTCTACTCTTATTCGTTTCCCTTCAGTAGAGACAGATGCAGCAAGTGTTTGTATAATCAGCATTTCAAACTCCCTGCTAAGATGCAATTAAACAACTTTAAAATCTCAGTTAAATTGATTTAGGCTAAATTTAAGTGTAAACCCATTTCAAACCGACTGCATTTCTCTGCACTGTGTGTGATTTTTAACTATCTCAAAGCAAACCATACCACGACCCCACATATATACTGCACACGTTCTAGCAGCTTGTAATCTCTGAGCAGATTTTCATTGCCACATGCTCTGTAACACAGACAAGTTTTTTGTGGGTATTTGGCAGGCAGTAAATAGTGTTTTTTCCCCCCATTTTCAAATCCAGTCCTGTGTTTTACCACTAGAAAATCTCAATGACACTGAAAACTTGGGAGTGCACCTTCCCTCCTTATAAATAGTCTTGGCTCTGGTGAGCAACCATGGGAGAAGTAACACACCTGCAAGGGGAAAATTTAGTATCAGTGTGGCTTTTTAATGTTTTATGTGTTCAGGAACTTTCTACCCATTGGAGTCAGAAGCATTAAGCTTACAGAAAGATTTACTTGCCTTATTAACTCTGAGCACAGAGGTTGTGTTTCATGAGTCACACATAGGCCAAACCTTTTCACTTCTAGAGTATTTTATACAGAGTATGTCATATATTGAGATCCTAATCCTGTTTTTCTCTAAGCTTGCTCCCATTTTGCTTGGTGTGACGCTATTGATGTTGGCAAAGGGACCAGGGACAGAAGTGAGAATCAAAGGACGGCCAATGCATGATGCTCAAGGCTTGATCCTAAAACTTGCTCATGTTGTGGATTTTCCATGTGTGAACAGTTCCACGGAAATCACTTGTGTTTTCATAAATGGGACTAACACATCCTCAATTTAAAGGTAATCTGAAATCTATTCACAGTTTGAGGCCACAAGAGATCTTTTGATCATTTGGGTTGAACTTCTGTGAAGCTCTGGACATGGTGTTTCACAGCAGCTATCCATGGACTGAGCTTAATAACTCGTCTTTCAAGGTACCGCTCCCAGGAGCACATCCCATCTTGACTTGAAGACACAGGGTTTAGAAGAAGCATTTTTTTATTCAGCCATTTGTTCACTGGTTGATCAAACTCACTGAAAGAAAATGTTGATCCAATTTTTGCTTTCCATGTTAGCCCATCTCCTTTTAGCATTTCAAGGCCAAGTTGGATGGGGCTGGGAGCAACCTGCGCTAGAGGAAGGTGTCCCTGCCCATGGCAGGGGGTTGGAACTGGATGAGCTTTAAGGTCCCTTCCAACACAAACCATTCTATGATTTCAGCTTCCAGTATAGACATTTTTCCTTGGTTATCTGAGATAAAGAGATGCTGATGAAAATAAACAGAACTTAAATGGATTTAAACAACCTGGGAAAGAATCCCTATTTGTCATAATTTGACACAACTTGCTGCCATAACCCTCTGATACAGTACCCCTGCTGTTTTGAAGGCCCTCCACGGACTCTACCTTAGAGGAACTGCTCAAGCATATTTTCTACACACTGAATTTACAAAACCAGTCTATAATTTCAGTAAACTTCTTGACTCATTTAAACCAATGTACTTTTTATACCCATGATTAGGCCCGCAGCCAACACTTGCATAGTTCCATTTGATCTCTTTCCGAATTAATAGTTTTGAGTGGATTGTGAAGGTTTTGAATAGACCTTAATATTTCACTTCCAAAAAAAGCAGTAATAGTGAAGGAGACAGCCCAAAATATTCCAGCCTTCTTTCCATAATGTACCAAAATAAACATAGTGAAGCCAAATCATCTCGTTTTTCAGGAGAGGTCATCTTGAAGTTCAGTGCAGTTCTTTTTGTACATGAGTTGGTTGCTCACAGTAGGTTAAGAAAACTAATCCTGCTGTTAAATTAGCTTAAAATATTGTTGGGAATTAATGAGACTGAGAATAAAGCTACCTCGAGGCATCTGGTTTCACCTGCTGGTAACAAAGGTTTTCCCAGTGCCAATGGCCAAGCCAGGTCTCATGATGGCAGTTTCTGGACTCAGCTTATTACTCATAACGCAGAGCACAGCCCTGCTGGAGTTACGTAGGTGGTAACAGTGGAAGGTGATGGTTCCCAAGCTCTTTTGAGCCGGCTAATTGGAATCCCAGTAATAACCCACCAAACAGGCTGTTTGTGTGCTGCAGGCTCTGGTTTTGTTGGGCATGTTAGTGATAAAGGTAACCAGATGCAGTGGTTGGAAAGACTTAAACATGACTTGAAGTTTTCAACAAAGAAAATGCCAGGATATAGATTTTGTTGAGCAGTTGGAAGTTCTTCCTTTCTCTGTGTGTGTTAAAGTGTCTCCTTCGTTGCAAGCCCAGTCGCTCTCAGACTAACCTTGCTTTTCAGTGTATTTTGCTCTTCCAACTTCTCCTGTTTGCCTGGGGAAAAAACTGATTTTTGCTGTCATAACATCTGATGTTTTCTTTCCAGTTGCCGGATTCATTATAAGGATATGTACAATTTGTTACGTGTTATTGCTCCACCCCTGGGCTTAGGAAAGAAGTGCCCTCATAGGGTGGCCTACAAGGTTTGGAACTTCAGAGACTCCCTCCAGCATTTTCAGTTCTGGTTTTGTTCCTTTTTACACCCCGCACCCTCCCCTCCAAATGCAAATGCAACCAGTACAGAAAAGAAACCGCAACGTAACTAACCCCTTGCCTGAAAGAAGGAATGATTGACTGATTGCCTCCTTGTTCCTTGATGCGTCTCTTCCCCATCTACTCCCACACCCCAGCTGGCTGGAGGCAGGCAGCTTTATGAGACAGTGAACTCTCCAGCTTCCATCCTGCCAGGTCTAGGTGGGAAGTGTTGGGAAAAAGCAGCACAGCACCCGAGCACTTTCTCTCTATATATATACACTGGAGAGAAATGTCCTCCCAAGCTTTATAGGGAGTTGTCCATCATGTCTGGACTTCAAAGCATTGTCATTCCAGTTGCATGATCAGCATTTGAGCCCCTCCCTTTCCTGAGCTGGAAAGATGTTTGATCTGGGCATTGGCTGACTGGGCAGCAGGGTGGGATGGTTACCTAAGCTGGGGAGAGATGAAGGAATGAGCTTTTTAAGGTGCAACAGCCGGAGATGGCCTTGGAAGGAAAATTACATCTCCGAGATCCAGTGAAACCTGCTGGCTTATGGCACAGGAAAAGTACAGTGTCCTTGGGAGCTGAGGTGGGAATAAAGGACAGATCTTGCAAGGAAACAGCACAGGATGACATCAGACTTCAGTGGGGTCCGAGTTAAAGGCAGGGATTTTCTTGCAGTCAGTACATGGAGAGCAGAAGAAAAGGAGAGACAAATGGAAGGAGCCAGCATAGAGCTTGCTTTTCACTTCCACTCCAGTCCAAGTGTTTTCCAAACCTGATTTGGGGATTTAGAGTTATTAAACACTGCAGAAAAGGCATGAGACCCTCTACCTCCTGCCAGAGATCAGAGGCAGAAGAGAGGAGTCAGGGGGAAGCCATTGACTTTTATTGCAATTTGTGCCTCTCAGCAGCCTTTAAATCAGCTCTGGGCTATAAAACCTGGGTGGTATTTTAACTGCCTTAGTTACCAAGGACAGGAATAGATGTTTTTGGCTTGGTAAGTTCTACCGCCTCCTGCATCAATGCTTTACATAGGGATTGAGACCCATGTCAGCGCAGTGTGCTGGTGCCTGCTTCTGTAACTGTCCTGCTCAAGATAAGGGGTTTCAGATGGGTGCTTAGGTCTTGGTTTCTTTCCTAGTATAGTGATAAAACTATCCTGCTTTTATAGATGTTAAACATTAATAACATGTTTCAATATACTTAAGTCTCCTCAGATCACAAGCGGCACAGATTTGCACAATGTAATAAGCAGACAGCTCCCTCGGAAACCTAAATGGGATTATCATAGTCATGTGCCCAGTTTCAATAGCCAGAAAAAAGCAGAGCAGGAGAATTCCTTGTGGTTCCTGTGTCCCTTGCTTTTCAGGGCAGGATGTTATTTGCCACCAACATGAGCTGAAGGTAGATGCCATCAGTAATGGGCCTGTCTAAGGGCCTTTTCCCAGATCCCTGCAGTTCCCAGCTCTCTCTAATGAAGGACAGCCAGCTGCTCCTGGCGGTAGAAATAACCATTTGATGTTGGGTTGATGGAAGAGGGGCCCCATCACACATAAAGGAGAAACAGGTCCCCTTTCTACCACCTGCCTGAAAAACAAGTGCTGGGCTCTGGTTTTGTCAAATTCAGGCTGGAGGTTGTACAGAGCTGTACCCTTGGCTTGGAGTCAGAGCAGTCCCAGTCTGGCCCCCGAGCAAGCACACCAGATTGGCTTATTGCTTCTCTCATAGCCTACAAGCTAACCTGAAAACCAAGCTCTTTATTCACTGAAGGAAAGCTGAATGAGTTCTCCAAGCCCTACCTCTCCCTGTCCCATAACTCTGCCTACCAGCTCTCCCTGGCATGGTGAATACAGAAGGTGAAGCATCCTCCACTCCTGCAAAGAGCCAGCTAAACCGAGCCCTCCCCGCACCCTCTCCACCCCAAGCAGAGACATCAATCATTCCCCACAGGGACCCAATTGCTGAGGCGCAGCTCCGGCCATGGGACATCCCTGCAGTGAGGAGATGTTGGGCACTGAAACACAGCAACGGAAGCAGAGAAACTTCCTATTTACCCACCTCTTTGGTTTTGTTTTCCTGAGAAGTCTGATTAACCAGATCTCTGTTTTCTTGTCTGCTTTCCCTTCTCTCTCCTCCTTTTCATTTGCTTGGTTGTGTTGCCTTTTTTCCCCATCCCTTTCCCTCTTTTTTCCCACCCATCCACCTGGTCTGGTTTGATTTCTGTGTCCCTTTGCTTTTGCCTCCCTCCTTTTGACTCCAAGCGGGCGCATCAGTTACACAGACATGTATGAGATGCTGAGACACATGTCCCCACCTCTAGGCCTTGGAAAGAAATGCCCAGCTCGTGTTGCCTATAAGGTAGACCAACCTCCAAGAAACTCTTGCCAAACCACCAGCTTTTTGTGCTGTCGCTGAAGTGGGTGCCGGGTTTCTGTGGCGTTAGTGTTGTTCTCCTGGATTTTGCTGGTGCTTCCTCTGCTTTCCGAGCAGACTGGATTTTGGATTATCTGCTTTTCTTAATTTTTTTGTTCTTTAGTAACCTTTTTTTTGTCGTTAAAATGATGGCACATCACTTTGTCTTTATAAGTATGTCTCTGCTATCACTATCAGTGTTTCTCTCCTCTCTCATTCTGCTTCCATTTAGGCTTATTTGGGGAGGGAGGGTGCTAATGACCAATTTACCCCACAATATGATCCCCATTTATCTTCCTAAAGCTTTGACTCACAGCTCTCACTAGCCCTTCAGTAGTATGGTGGTTTTCCCCCCTCTTAATTAGATTGGAGTAATCAGAGTAGGCAGTGCTGTAGGAGTTAGCAAGCCATTAAACAGAGGCAACACCAGAAGGGCTCCTGAAATACCCTTTGTGAAAGAAATTATTTGAACAGAAATCACTGAAGCCAGGAAGATGAAGAAATCGCTCAAACTTATTGTTTACTGTGGAAAACTTTTTAATTGATTCACAGGAAATGCATTCTAACCAAAAGGCTGCAAGCTGCTGCCTTCCAGACGCTGCATGAATGCAGTGGAAACACAGAGCCAAGATCATGGAGCAGACGCAGACCCTGCCAGTTAAAGCCATGCTGATCATGGTGCTTGGAAATCTGCCTTTGTAGGGTCTATTTTTCTGAAGCTCTTCACATTGAGCCCCACAGTTTCAGAGGGAAAGGTTTTCCATAAACGTTTAACATTGATGTAACTGAGCATCCATCAAACTCAAGGGGAGTTTTTTGCTGTTGATGGCATTTCGGCCCCCACCACACCCAATTACTACACCCCATCATGCTGGGTCCAATGTATCCAAATCACAACAGCCCCTCAGTAGTGCTTGGATTCTCACTGAGGCCATATGAAAGCAAGATTTTGTGAGAAACTCAAGCTAAACCCAGACCTGAGCCTGCCTTTATGTAGGGCAGTTAGCAGCAAGAAGACGTTCAGATGCAGCTTCCTCCAAGATCCTTCCTCAGTGTGTTAGGATTTAAAAAGGAAAATTTAAGATAAACTTAGAGCGAGCCAGTTAGATGTCTTTTCTGTATTCCTTTTGATTTGTTTCTGACCACCTTGGTAGGTGCTTTAAAAGAGCATCTCTACCACAAGCAGTTCCTACCCACCATGCTGTAGCTACTCTTGAGAAACTCAGCTACATCAAAAAGACAGCTCCCAGGTCTCAGCTATTTCAGACAGAAGAGTGGGCAGCTCAACATCCATATAGACGTACCAATTATACAAAGAAACCTAATGATTTTTCAAGTAATCATTATCTCCTTTTAGCGCCCATTGGTTTTTATTGACATCAAATGGAGCTGTGTCCTGTAGTAGGTGTTTGCAGCAACCAGATCTGCTCCATGATTACACATGAGTACCAGAAGCATAAAACCCTCCCTCCCCTTTCCCCCTAATCTTGTATAGTTAGAAAACAAAGAAAATAAAAGGCGATAAAAAGATCATGTGTTAAAATAGATGGTTTTTTCAAGCCTTTTGCTGGTTTTCATAGTGTGGTGTTTCTGTGTCTTTATGTGACTGTGCTCAGCTCTTGCCGCAGACTGCGCCTGGGCAGGGGCACTGCAGAGTGTCTTTTCCCTCTGAGTTACTTGGTACCTTGTTTAATTTGTCTGTCTTTGCAGGACAAATTCACAGAATTTAGGTACCTAGAAACAGACTCCTGTTTTTTTTCTTTTCTAACACATCTTCAATTTTTACCCATCTACTTAATGAACCCTCTGAGAGGTGTCTATATGCACCATAATGATGGGAGACCTGGGGAAGACAGTGCAGCCCACAGAGAGCCAGCTTGAGGGGTGACAAAGACCCAGTTGTCCTGCATCATAGCTCAGTCAGTGCCAACAGCAGCCAGGACTTTGTCTCTGCATTATTTTTGCTCTCTCCTTCTGAGCCAAATGATTTTTTTACTGTTCTGTCTGGCAAAAGCTCTTTTGCCCCACATATCTACCCCTTTCCTTTCCATATTTATTATTCCTAATCCTCTCTGCAAAGGTTTTCCCTGTGTCTTCATCTATGTTGCCTTCTCAGTATGTGCTCACTGTGATTTCGTTTGGATTTTCCTCTCTGTTGGCCTTCTTGGCTGCTGTCCTTCCTTTCTGCTGTTTTCTGGTTCCTCTTTCTCAACCATTCTCCTTGGTCAGTGTGACCAGCCTCTGCAGTTTTGTGCGTGTGGCTTGCTGCTTGCCAAGAGGTGCATGTGCTGGGTCCTCTGGCCACGCTGCTTGGGCCAGGAGAGCTCTATCCTGCACAGGGTGGAGGGGGTGAAGGGGGAAAGAACAGAACTTGAAAATCTCTTCTACCCTCTATGCTGAAAAGAGGAAGAAAACCACCTTGAGTTCACTCAGATGTCTTGAGGGTTGGTCACTTCTTCGTTTTTAGATGAAAGTGGTGATGTTGGCCAGGTTGGGCAGGGCTCGAAGCGACCTGCTGTAGTGGAAGATGTCCCTGCTCGTGGCAGGGAGCTGGAATTGGATATTTATAGTCCCTTCCAACACAAACCGTTTTATGGTTCTGTGATTCTATGGGGGGGTTTTTTGCTGCATTTACAGTCATGTATTGAGGCATTGAGGCCTCTTAGACTCAGCTTGTCCACAGCTAAAGGTCCTGGGGCTTTATCTGCTATTCAGTAGCAGCTGTAAAACCAGCCTTTGCCGTTACCTGTACTCAGTCCATCCTTTGCACGCTTTGTGCGCATCTTTAAAGAAAATGGGACAAGGAAATGCCCGTAATGCTGCTAAATCTCTCTGGGACTACTGTTCCATCAAGATATCTTGCAGATATCAGCATGAGTGGGGTTAAAGGATGGTTTTCTGAGAGCCTAGGCATGATTCTTAGGAAGAGTGGTGCTAGGAAGTGCAATAACCCAAGCCTTTCCCCTCTGCTCTGAAGAGTCACCTTTTTACCTCCCTCTCTGGCGACAGAAGACAGCATTGCCAGTCAGCATATCTCCACCTCTGTCTGAGTAGCTGTGGGAAAAAGTCTGCACGGAGTCTGCAGGGTGATACTGGCAGCTGGAGAGGGATCTTGACTTCATTTTGTGGTGGTTTTGGAGCTGTTAAGCACAGCTTTGCACACCCTGTTTCAAGGGTGATTTATTGCAGGGATTGCAAGGGCTCTGGCTCTGCTTTAAACACCTCCTGACATGGCCGAGGCTCCTGAATATGTAATGGGGGTGATCTAAGAGCTCCCCATCCATGACTGTACCTCACCTTGCCACATGGATTTTGGGATCTGGATTGCATCCCTGAAAGCTAAACAAGAGTTTGAAAGGCCCATTTGCTACCTGCCCAGCCTTGCTACCTCTTCCGCACAGTTAGCATCATACAACGCTTTTGCTGGACAAGGAGCAAGGTTGCATCTGCTGAAGGTAGGATGGCCACTCCGTGGTCCAGTTGTATGCTAGAGACAGAGCTCATGCTTTGGGGCACAGAACTGGCTCCTCTGTTGGCTGTGGGAGAGAGGAAAGCCATGGCCAGCCTCCCTGAAGCCAGCAGAAGAGTTAAAGAAGAGCAGAACAGTTACAACTAGGTCAGGGTGAATTATTCATAACAAATAATTTATTCACCAAACTCAGCTTCGTTTCCCACAAGCAGTGCTCCATTGTCCCGAATTTATTCACATTTGGGGGCTATTCCCAGAGCAGTTCTTGTCCCAGAGGCTGAAGTTCTCTTAATAATTCAAATCCATTGGGGGGCCAGCCAGGTTTCCCGACATTCAGAATGCTCCTGTTCCTGCTCACATTAGACAAATGTGCCAGTGAATAAAATCTACAGTGCAGATAGCGCAGTGCTCACTTTCTGGGTCAGGCTGGGAGCCCACAGGGGACCTTTTATCCTGGCTTTTCACAGCAGGATGAATTTCCCCCCATTTCTCTATCGCATTCTTTCCTGTTCAGACATTAAGGCGTTTCTAAGCGGAAGATCTGCAGAAACCAAATGCTGAAAGGACATAAATTCTGTCAATCCTGCTTGACACAAAGCTTTGGTTTCTCATTAGGGATGTCTCTATTTGCAATTATATCACTATAAGAAGTGGAGGGGTGCCTGCACCCCTCCTGACCACACAAGTAACCAGAGTAAATCACGTTGCCTCCCTCAACCCATCTGTAATTGGTTACTACTTTATTATGCGCACTGAATTAATGAGGAGACTCTGGAGACAATATTGCAGCTCCTGCCTCTGGGGCCTTCTCCTGCAGCAGCAGTAACAAGCTCCCCTTGCCATGGCTGGCTAGGGAGGGAGGGGAATGCCTCAAACCATCTCATTAAAATCAAGGGCAGGAGGAGAGCTCCCCAAGCACAGCTGGGAAACAGGAGCGGGGACTCCATCTGCTGCCCGCTGCCTTCCCTCCAATGCTCTTGGAGGAAATTGGAGATGAAGGGAGGAAGAAGAGCAGTATCGGGAGCAGGGAGATCATAGAATAGTTTGGCCTGGAAGGGACCTACAAAGGTCATCTAGTCCAAACCCTGCAATGAGCAGGGCTGCTTCAAGTTGGCGTTGCAATTTCACAATAAAACCAAGCTAGGAGCACTTCACTGCCAAATCTGGGCACCTGAGAGGGATTTTTACCTTTTCCTTTTCCTGTTTCCCAATCATTAATTCACCTGAATGCCTCCTGTTTATGGCTGGCAATTCCCAGGATACCCCAAGTGATGCAAACCTTTTACTAGTGCAGGGAAGCATCAGGTCCCCTGCCATCTGTATCAGCAGGCTTGCATGTTTTCCTTCTGGGGTCTAAAAAGATGGAAAATTTTCCAAATCAAGTTTTCTTTTTTTAGTCAGATTTTTGCTTCTTATTCTGAAACTTGAGGAACTGCTAAGCCCCATCCCTGGCAGAGCTCAAGGCCAGTTTGGACGGGGCTGGGAGCAAGCTGCTCTAGTGGAAGATGTCCCTGCCCGTGGCAGGAAGTTGGAACTGGAGGAGCTTTAAGGTCACTTCAAACACAAGCATTCCAGGATTCTATGACTGGAAACTTCAATGACCTAAAGGTGTCTGGGTTGACCTGTTCGATCAGTTTGCATACTGGGTTGCTGTATATAGCTTTGATGCCACCTGTATTCCACATCCATGTGTTTTGGGAATTCAGTCTGGAAAGTCAGTTGGGAGGATCTGGGATGACTCAGTCCCAAAATGTTTTTTTTGGCTCTAGTTTTTGTGAGGATAGAGCTCTCCTGTGGGGAATTACTTCTCATCTGCTTGTTCTTCACCTCCATGCATCTTCTTTCTCTCTCCATCCCTTAACTCTCCCACTGTAGTAGGATTCAGTGGGACTCTGTAAGTGGTACCTGGGGACTCTTGTCAATGATATAATTTCTTGGTAACATTTTGTGTGCTGAGGGCAGGGTCTGCATGAAAATCCTGTTTCATTTAACACAAGTGAACAGAAAAAAGTGTTGTTTCATTGCCAGCATTTGATACTGTCATTGGATTATAAAGTGAGGAGAGTCTTGGCTTTGATTTCCCTATCTGAGGCTTGTCAGACATGGAAGATTAACTCTGGGCAAACTTTAAGAAGGACCTTTGAGATTACAGTGGCTTGTCTCAGACTTTAGGAGGCAGTTTGCTACAAGAGCCTCTTGTCCCTGCAGCATGCAATGAGATCTGAAGGTAATGAAATAAGACAACTAAGACGGTCTTGGCTCCTTGAATGTTAGCTCACTTCAGAAGCAGACTTGCGCCCGCAGTCTGCCCCTTATAACCCTTTGATAGACCAAGTCTTC
Organism: Ara ararauna; assembly: GCA_028858755.1. NCBI lineage: Eukaryota > Metazoa > Chordata > Aves > Psittaciformes > Psittacidae > Ara > Ara ararauna. Next base: position 16,249,841 of record CM054384.1, read on the forward strand.
ATTCACCAGTTTTGGATTGGTTTTGGGTAGAGCACAGGCATAGTAATTGGGGCTTACACTGACCAACCTCCCTCTCACCTCACCTAATGCTCCAGGCACATCCTTGCTCTCAGCTACACTGTGTTTCTCTTCACCAACCCAAACCTGCCCATTGGCAGCAGTGCTCCTACCACCCAGCTTCCCCAGCCGGTAAGGAAGGTGAGAGGGGCTGCACAAGGCACCCCTCAGCTGCTGTAGTTGCATCTGGAGGGAGGGTTGAACCAGCAAAGCTGCATCTCTAAATGATATTTGCAGCCACTGACACTGCACAGTATTACAGTGCATGGAGCCGAAGGGGGATCTGGCCTTGCCTGTGTACTCTCTCCCTCAACAAGTCTGTAGCCCGCTGCTGAAGGTGCTTGAATTTCTTTAGCAGCGTGTTGGGCTGTTGTTAAACAAAGACAAGGTTTCTGTGCAGCGATAGGGATCAAAATAACAGCCTAAAGCAGCTTTCAGGTGTGGATGAAATTCCCTCCTGAGCAAGGAGCCCAGGCTAAGCTAACAATTGGGTTTACAGGCTGCTAAGAGGCTCTGCTCAGGCAGATTAACACCCAGTGACTTCCTCAAGTTGCACATACACTTGGTGAGTGGAAACACAGGGGCTTGTCTGATGTGGCTTGGGCCATGGAAGCTTCTAAGCAGCTTGTGAAAGCTGAGAGGCTGAGAAAACATGAGGCTGCTGGAGGAGAAGAAGTCAATCCTTTAAATGCATTGCTTAGGTTATCAGGAAGGCTTGGAGAGTGTTTCTCGTCATCTGCCTTTGCATGCTCTGCTGCCAATGGTGTCAGGAGGTCACAGCTTCCCAAAGCAATCTCAGGTACTTCTTTGCTTACCAGAGTGATAAATTTGCACTGCCAGAGGTGGTCCCGGCTGGTGATGAGGAAGGAATTGCTCTCAGTTGTGGAGATCTTGGAAGATACTTATCCTGAGGGACTATTCCGTGCTCAGACTGAGTGAACATAGTTGGGTGAAATTATAGTCCTTCTCGTGCTACCCCTATGGGTAAGGTCTGGAAGGAGCTGTGTAGCTCGTTGACAGGAAGGAAAGGAGGAGACCTCCAGAGCTCATAGGATGCCACAGTGAAAGGAGGTAAGAGACAGAACCCAAGTGTCTCCAATAAAAAGGATACTGCACACCTTTACCTATTAAATCCAGGCCCAATCTGCCCTGGAGTACTTGAGCCACACCGCAGGGCTCCCCAGCCTTGTTTTCAAGTGTGCTTCAGGCTGTGTACGAAATGCATCCTCACAGGGCTGCTCCAGAGACTGCACAGCTGCTGTAGAAGCACTCACATGCCTCCTGTTGTCAGCCATTGAAAGTGCATTTATCACATCCTGCTCACCTCATCTTCTGGATGGAGCTGCATCCTTGAGTGGTAGATACAAATCATCCATCATCTTGCTTTATTCAAGGATTCCAAGTCCTCTTTGTTCCTGTTTCTGCTGTTGTAGAACCAGAATACGGGTGAAGGTCACTGGCATAGGAAAGGATGGTGGAGGTGGCTTCATGGTTTCTACCTCCTGAGCATGCCGCTTTGGCAAGGGAGATGGGTACCAGCCACATGTCTGAAGGCTGCAGACATAATTGGAAACTGCCAGGAGCAGGGTATCAGGCTGTGAAATGGGATGGGATCAAACAGGCTTCTTCTGGAAGAACTCTGTTTGTAGGATTGCAGTACAAATGCTGGCAAATAACTGTTTAACCACTAAAGCCACCGTTACGGCTCAGAAGAGAGCTGACATCTCTACAGAGAAGTTGTGTTTAACTCAGTGCACAAAAGGTTAACACACGTTTGTAGTCTGGCTATTTCTATGGCCTTGCAGCATGGGAGGGAAGGGGCAGAGGGGGGAGGAATCCTGGCCCAGGCTCACAGCCACCACGACTCTCTCTGCAGCGCCTGGTGCGGATGAACATGCCAATCTCACCTGAAGATTTAACCGTCCACTTCACTTCCACACTGATGGCCCTGATCCGCACTGCCCTGGAAATCAAGCTCGCCTCAGGTGAGAGGGAGGTGATGTCCTACAGCACATGTGGGCTCAAACCCCAAATGCCTGTTGGCTTGGTGTCTGCCCTGGGTGGAAATCCCATTTTCCTATTGCCTGACTGCCATCTGCCAGCACCTGAGGACAAGGGAGCCTCATGGACAGGCAACAGAGGGGTCTGGAGCACTGCTCTGCCTTTGGGCTGGCTGCTTACAGCATCCCTGTGGATGAGACATGGGGGACTTTGGCCATCCCCATTGAGGGCTCTTGGAGGAAAAGCTCTGTGCATGTGCTCGCTGCTGCATAAGAGAAATGAGACTTTCCACACCTCTTTTCTTCACTATTCCAGCATGAGGGAAAACCAGCCCTTCCTCACCAATTGCTGCCTGCTGGCAGCGAAGCAGTGACTCCAAATGCCCTGCACATTCTGCCTTGTGATAAGATTTAATTATTTAAGTGTTTAATCAGGCATTTACTTGACTTCCCAATTAAACATTGCAATGTAATAAAAGACATTGGCCTTTTCTCTGGGTCATTACACTGTTTAATCAGGCTGGCTGGGGTCAGAAGCAAGGCACGACTGGCCAGAGCACTCCTATACCTAATGTGAAAGCTAACAGGAGGTAACAATGCTCTTACAAGCAAAAGGCAGGGCAGGGTTAGGATGTTGTGCTTTTCCTAAGCACTTTCAGGTCAGCCATTCAACCCCTCTGTATTAGTTACCTCCCTCATTTGTTGCTTAAACTTTGTCTTTGATGCTTTGGGCAGGCACTGCTGGAAGCAGACTATTTTGAGGTCACGGGGCCTCCCCTAGGGAGTGACACCAAGTATCAGATGCTCATTTCTAAGGATGCACTTAGACTTTATGAGATTTTAAGGGCCAGCACTTTATTTCAGTTATATTTCACCTAGATAAGGATGCTGTGAGTGTCTTATTTAGGCTTCTTGTTACCTATCAGCAATGGTAATTGAAATGGCCTTTTTCGACTCAAAAAGGCTTCCCCACCCCTTTCTTCAGCTGCATGCTGGAAGGGAACCAAAGAGAGCTCAGCTGATAGTGCTGGATTCTTTTTCAGGTTTCTATCTGCTGTGGGTTGGGAGGGTTTGACCTGGTTTGTTGTTATACACTTCGTTTGAATAGTTTCCATGTGTTACAATTAATTGAGTCTTTAGTGGGATTAACAGGCCCTTAATAAACCCTCCCTAATGAGTTTCTGAGTGGGAGTACAAACCACTGTATAGCAGGGAACCCAGAACCTCCTCCCATTACCTTTCTCTTAGAAAACTAATCTCTGTCATTCAGATGAAGCACTTAATTGCCTGCTGTGCCGTGCAGTCATCTGGGAGCTGGCCTCTTGGCTTACATGTATTTTAATCACTTTCCACTTGTGTATTAAGAGCTCACTTTGGCCGTTTGTATAATGTTCTGCTCTTTCTGTTTTACCTTGCCATGTGGCTGCCATTTGATGCTGCTGATACCGAACAGCGTGCTTATGTCTCATGGACAAAAAATCTTTAGGAAGAGACAGTGTGAAGAGTGTTTATAATCAACCATGGCATTACTCATAGTCTAGCACCTAAGACCAGGTCCTTTACATCACCCCTGGGAGGTGCTGCTGCTTTCTGGTGACAGAACCCAGCACCCTAGATGAGCACATAGGTAGAGTAGGTCTGAGCTTAAGTTTAAGCTCCAAATAACCGTAGAGGGTCACCAGGCTGAAGCAATGATGGTGCTGCTGCCCTCACACACTTTTGTCACAGAGGAAGTCACTGATTCCCTTTGTAGCATCCGCTGCATTGACACTGGCTTGCTGTCCTTAAGAAATGGGAATGGAGGAAATGCCCTCTCCTATGCTTGCTGTGCAGTGGAATGTGCTGGCAGGACAAGGGTTTTCACTCCTCCTTGTGTTTCTCTTTCCCTCCTCTCCGGTTCTGCAGGCGGTGTTAAGCAGCACCAGTGTGATGCGGAGCTGAGGAAGGAGATCTCGCTGGTTTGGCCCAACCTGTCCCAGAAGACTCTGGATTTGCTGGTGCCTCCTCACAAACGTAAGCGGTCCATCAGCAAGCACCCAACCCATCCCATGCAGGATAGATTTCTCCCTCTTCGCCTGCTCTGTTCCTGGCCCCATCGAGGTGCACAGTCAGCTGGAGGATGCAGAAAAGAAACTAAGGGCATTTCAGCTTCTTGGCATCCTCTCCACATGGTTCGTAGCCTGCACCACCAGGTCACAGAAAGGAGTAGGGAAGCTGAGGTCACATCTAGGCATGCATTTCATTATGCTGCAGTAGATTTTACTGTACTCAGGGCATTTTTCCCTTCTTGGCACTATTTGGTTTAGGGTTTTTTTTCTGTATGGCATCTTCCAGAGCTTTTTCATACCTCTATCTGCCGCCAGCCTGTGCCTTGCTGGACAGCAGAGCAATTTCTACCATCTGAGCTCCAGGAAACCAGGAGAAGAAAATGGAAGTTTCCTGAGAACTTACCAAATCAGAAGTGAGGTAGTTTGAGGCTAAAGGCCTTTGTGTTACTTGATGATGTCCTGGGCACATGCCCTGAGAAAATGGGAAGTTCTGCCATTATCTTGATTAGCCCAGACATGGGCTCTGGATTCCTGATTAATGAGAAACAGTGCAGAGCAAGGTATTGTTCATTAAGAAGAATGAGGCAGCTGAGGAGGTGCAAATCAGTGGGTAGTGGCTGCTTAAGTCTTTTTCTCCCCTCCTCTCTTGATACCTCTATATCTGCTGCTTCAACTCCCTGCTCCACAGTAAGTGCTCCACTGCTGTGCAGGGAAGGGCTGGGAGCCCATAGCAATGAGGGTGGAAAAAGACATCTGGAAAGATGAAATACTCTCTAAATCTATGTTAGCCCATCATGCCCCAGTCGACTGTAATTGAGAGAAATAGGAATAAGGCTGCTTTGTTGATAAAAAGCTGGCTGTGGATCTGGTATTAATTTAGTGATTCTTCTGGCTGCAATGCTTACAATGGCACAGAGTCTTCCTGCCTGTTTTTTAACAGTCTCTTTTGCCCCAGAGAGCTGGAGGTAGGGGCCATCCTCCTCAGATGTGGAAGGCAGCAACAGGAAAAGAGCTGAAGAAGTCTGTTGTAACCTTTTCTTGGCCTTTTTTTCTCTCCTCCAAGTTTCTGTGTGTTTTGCTTCATTACTCTCATGTCGCCTCTTCTTTCTCTATCCTGCCTATTTGTTGCTATTTTCATGCTTATTGACTTATCTTCCCTTCTGATCCTGCTCCTCACCTGGATGTCTCTGCTGCATTTGTTCATCTTCTGACAGCCGATGAGATGACAGTGGGGAAGGTCTATGCAGCGCTGATGATATTCGACTTCTACAAGCAGAATAAGAACAGCAGGGAACAAGTCCACCAGCCACCTGGAGGCCTGTGCCAGGTACTCAGCCAAAAGGTGCCCTCCTTGGTCCTCCCTCCTGGGCAGCCTCTTCTCTAGGACGGCTGGAAAAGTCTGTTCCACAAAATGTCAAGTGACATCTGGCATAAGTCAGATTCTCAGAAGTGGCACGTACCACAACCTGCTGGGGAACACCAAAAGAGTTCTTTGGGACACCAAGGAGTTACTGAAAGCTGATGATATATAGAATCACAGATATATGGAACCCAGGTTGGAAGAGACCTTAAAGCTCGTCCAGCTCCAACCCCTGCCACGGGCAGGGACACCTTCCACTAGAGCAGCTTGCTCCAAGCCCCTGTGTCCAACCTGGCCTTGAACACTGCCAGGGATGGGGCAGCCACAGCTTCTCTGGGCACCCTGTGTCAGCGCCTCAGCACCCTAACCCTAACTTCTGTTTTTTATCTAATCTGAACCTCCCCTGTTTAAGATTAAACCCATTAATCCCATATATAATAATTTTTGGTTTTTTCCTTCTGACAGACCAACCCCAAAGGGGGGGATCAAAGAGTCCAATGTGGCTGTGTTTATATGGCTATAAAAAGTTTAAGTTACTTATGAAAACGGGAATTCTTCAAATTCATTTTGGATCTGAGAGATTTGAACACTCTTACAATTTCTTGACAACATTTCCACACAATCATCTTGGGATTGGAATCCCAGTGGTTTCTGATATGACAAATGCCTATAGATTTCAGGATGATAGTCCTGCTGATTTCCTGTCTATCTCACAGATGGGAGGCTACAGCACAGCTAGTGTCGCAACGAATTGCACAGCCCCTTGGGTCATATCAGTGTGCGAAATCCCTGCTGCGCTCTTGTGACCAGGAGGATGCTTTGTTAGAGAAAGGGGGGATTGCAGCAATTCCTTGTGCAGTTCTGTGGGCAGCAAGTGTCCTTCAGAGCCTCTTACAGCTGTGGGGAGGCTGGAGTGGACTTTCTGCTGGGCTGATCTCTCAGGATGACAAAGTGGACCTTTTATTAACTGGGAAAAGAGCTGCAGCCCATCTTTCCCATATACAGCTGTTTCTGATGACCTCTCCTTGTGCTTCACAGCCTGGACCAGTGTCACTCTTCCACCCCCTGAAGGCCACTTTGGAGCAAACCCAACCTGCAGCATTCAGCAACGCAAAGGCTTTCCTTCGCCAGAAGAGCTCAGCCTCACTCAACAATGGGGGTGCCTTGTGAGTATCCTGAGACGTCCCCACCAAAGCTGCAGGACAGAGAAGGGACACACTGGGTGTATCCACCCACCCCAACCACTGCTGGTTCAGTGGCTCTGGAGGCGGGGACACCAAGACCAGGAGCTCCTTCACACCCTAGCTAGGACAAGTTGCCACTGGTGGCCACTAAAATGCCTGGTGCAGTCGTCCATGCACTGGTAGTGTTGGGTTTTCTTAGTGCTCTCCTCTGAATCTTGGTTGGAGAATTTTCCACATTGTAAGTGTGAGTTACAGGGATATGGACACTATAAAACAACCAAGCAAACCCTGACCCACCAACCACCACTGCAGTGAGGTCTTGGGAATCAAAAATCCTTGGGAACAAAGCCATTCCTGAAGCTCATGGCACTTGGTAACAGCAAGAGCTTCTTCAAACTTTCCAGGACACAATCTGGTTCATCTTTGGGCAAACTAATACCTCCACAGAGATCTTACTAAACAGTTACAGTAACAGTGATCCCTAATCCGTTCTCTTTTTCAAGTGGCTTTCCTTGGGTCACGAGCACTATGGATTGTTAGTGATAGACATCTGAAGTTTAAATATCCTAAATAACCCTGATGGGGAAAACCATCATCAAACTCTACAGTGAAATCCAGAGCCCCCTGTACCACTGTACATTCAGTGAACGTGCTTCAGCATGGCCACAGATGTGTTTGACCGATGTCTAACTGGCCTTGCATGCATAATTTGCCTGAACTCCAGCATTCTTCGTTCTTCTTCCTCAGAACTTTAGCTGCGGAAGTTGTTTTCCTTAGTTAACTGAAGAAAAATGTGGTGTCTGGTTTGATTTCCTTGTTGCTCATGGGATCTTCAGGCTGTATAGGAAGTGGCCCTGTCAAAATCCAGGGGACTTTATAGCTTCACCAGCAGCTGTGCCTATCCTGCAACTGGTTTCACAAATGAAATCTCAAAGGGTATCTGAGGGCTTTACCCTCATCACAACTAAAGAAGCAAAATCTCTATGCGGAAGAGTTGATCTTTTTTCCTCTTTCCCTTCTGACAGGCCAGCCCCAGAAGGTGGGATCAAAGAGTCCAGTTCTTGGGGGACCCAACGCACCCAGGATGTGTTTTATGAAACCAGGACACCAGCTTTTGAGAGAGGCCACTCTGAAGAAATCCCCATTGAACGGGTGAGCAAACAGGGTGAAGATGTGAAGACAGGATGAGATGTGGGAGATATTAGAAAAGATATATAGAGATTTTAGAAAATGTTTAGAAAAACTGGGTGAAATGCAGTAGGCAGTAGGTCTGTCCCTTGAGACAAGTATTACTGTGTCTCTTAAAACCCCAAGTTTGCTTGAACTGGAGAAAACCCAAATCTGGAGGTGGTAGCCTGTATAGTCTGATAGCTGTACATGTGGACACACTTTGCATGGAATTGTGTCTGCTGTGATAGTTTTCTTAAGGTTATTTCTTCCTAGTTTTCCCATTGTCACAATTCCATTGTCCCTAGTGTGCAAACTCAGATGAGGGGTTGCTGGGACTCCTTGCTATGGCTGGTGGAAGAACTTGGCCCACTGTTGTCCTCGTTGATGACATCACTGTAGATAGGGTAAACCTGGGCACTGTAAATAAGGATAACCTGGGTACTGTAAACACAGTAAAATGGACACTCCATAGCTCTAAATTTACTTTCTTTCCCACACCAGCATCTCTTCACAATTAAAGCAAGCTTAGAAGCAGCCTGCTCAGATGATGCCTTCAAAGCTGATGTTCACGTTCTCGCTAACTGAAAGCATTCCTTGTTTTGATCAGGTGGTAGAAATGAGGGAAATCAGCCCCACACTTGCCAATGGAGAGCCCCAACCAGGCCTGGAGAGCCAGGGGCGGGCAGCTTCCATGCCGCGCCTGGCCGCTGAAACTCAGGTGAGCAAGGGAGATCCACCGACGGTGGGAGACCAGGAGTAGGGCAGGAGCTCCGTACCTTCTCCCTGCTTTCTGTGCCCTTGGAAGTTGCTTGTCAATACTTGTTTTGAAAGACATGTGTTGAACCTGGAGACAGGTAACCAGCCTTCATGCTTGGATGGCAGGGGTTCATGTGTAGACACAGCACTGTCATCACCTTTACCCATCCCTGGTTGTAGCAAAAAGTGACCCAGAGAAACCCCTCTGTCTGGGTAGCTCACTGAGGACTACCTACCCAAGAGTGTCTATTCTGACTGATTGGGGACAATACTGTTTGCCAGCCTGTATTTCTGGAAGATGTGTTTTCCATTGCCTGTTGCGTGCCATCTATCCAGTCAGTCAAGTCATAGCCATAAAGCAAGCTGGAGATGTGCGTGTTCATCCCTTTGATGGATGTAGTAGGTACAAACAATACCAGGGAGCCTGTGCCTGGAAGGCTGAACTGAGACACTAAGTATCCACCCTGGTTTTCATCTTCTTACAGTATGTATTGTGACTTTGGTCAGGAAAATGTTGAGGACTTCCCTTGTTTAAATTCTTGTACAGATATCTCATCACCAGAGTTGACTTTTACAGTACCTTGTGAAGGTTACTTAGTGCATAGGCTGTCATGGTTTCCACAGATCACTTCTGGGCATTTCACATGTTCATTGCTAGCTTGTTGTCCCAGATGCTTGTCAGCAACTTTCCTGCCTCCTGTGTGTCAGAGCATCTCACCACTCCTAGCCGCGTGTCTCTCATTCAAAGGGCCTGATTCATACAGTCAGGGATGAGCAGCCCATGGTTGTGGACTGTTTCTGCTGCTCTCTATGGGAAGCAGAATGTGAAAGATAAAACTAAAAGCTTGTGTATTGCATTCCCACCAATGGATGTTATCTGTCTGCTGACGTGCTCAGGCTGGCATAAACTACACTTCATCAGCCAGCAGCTTCACCTTCAGAAACTGCACCCTTTGTATAAGAGCTGGGGCTGCCTTATCATGAGCACCAGTCAACATATTTAATAAAAGAAACAGACCCCAAAGCAAACCTGTATTCTCCCCCTTTCCCCCTTCCCAGAACAAAGTTGTCCTTTATCCTAGACCATAAGTTGCATCTTCCCTTCCAAGGCAACGCAGCTGGCAGCAGCAATGCCAGCAGCACCAGTCTTCCCTTGGGGAGCTCCTCTCCATTGCACTCAGACATTTGCAGAGGTGAGCATCTCCCATGGTAGGTGTTCCCCAGCTGCCCCACGTGAAAGCTGTCTAATCTCCTTATGAATCAGGCCTTTAGTATCTGAGCAAATCTAACCTCATTTAATAATACAATGTTTTGGCGATTGTAGCTTCAGCTGAATAACTGATGTACTTTCTGTGTGTGTCTTCCCCCTCCATGCCCCCACCTTCCCTTCTCACATGCTGCTTCTGCTCCCCTCCCCAAATCTTGACTTTCTTATAACTCTTACTTGTAATGCTTTCTGTTTCTGGATGTCTCCCTTTCCATTTGCCTGTTACTCCTCTGTCTTTTTATATTTCTCTTTTTAACCCCAAACCTTCCTATGCTTCCAACCTCACCTCTTTGTTGCCCTCCTCCCAACCACCTCCCCTCCCTTGTTGTCATCATGTCTGCTGCACATCTCCCGTGATGTCTGACACTGGCTGTACTGTTGGGCTGCTTCAAATAATGTCTCTCATCTTGTCCGAATTGTTTGCAGAGGAGCAAAGCACGGTCACCGGGGAGTTACCTAGCAGTATGTAGTTTCCACTAAGTTGTATCTTATTCAATTCCTGTTAAGAAATAATGAACCTTCCTTAACCCGTTACTTTTTTCCCCCTTCTCATTTGGAGCCCAATGTCTCAGTGATTCAACCGCTCTCTCTTCTCCCTTTGCTGCCGAACCCCCGATCCACAGTTGCACGCCGCACGCTGTAAAAGGGAGTTTGTTTGTTTTGCTTATTTATTTGTTTCTCTCTGCCTTGTTGCACAGGAATTTAGGAAGTGAAAACAATGGGGTTGGTAATGAAGAAGTAATGAGTGACTCTCTGGAGGGTTATGGTGTAGTCTCCCAAGGCCTGTGAGGAGCCCTGTTAACGTAACAAGAGTCAGGAGCTATAGAAAGGTTATTCATTGGTTTGCCACTTCCCATTAGTGGCAGGGGGACTTCCATCCCTGGAATAAATACAGAATCAGGTCTAAAGAAAATGTTAATTTCTCATCAGTTTGGCTATTTTTTTTGGTGGGAAATGTCCGTTGTCTTCTTCCTGGCAGATCCTATATAGGATCATAGAATAGTCTGGGTTGGAAGGGACCTTCCAAGGTCATCTATCTAACCACCAGTGGATTTCAGAAATCCAAATAAGTGTTTTTGGTGGGAAGTATTCTCAATTGTCACTTTTTTGCCATCAGACTCTCCAGTTTACAGCCCTCTCTGCCTTCCTCCATCTTCAGGCTCAACAGCAGGCAAGGAGGACAATCATGAAGCTCTTCAGTGTAACTTCTTGCCCACACACCAAGGTCCTCAGGAGGAGACAAGGGCAGCACAACAGTGCTCTTCTACCCCAGAAGTGCCTGAAGAGCTTCCCATCTCTAGCGCAGCATCTCTTGGTGGGAAGCACCAACATTTGGGCAGCTCCTAGCGTGGAAGAGAGCAGAAACAAAATTTCAGCCCCAACTGCACCTTTACACACAAGATAATCCCTCTGCAACGGTTCTTTCCACTCAAAATAAGGAGCAGAGCTGTGAAACAACCAGCTTTGCATTGTGTAAATATCACAGGACAGCAGAGATCTGAGTTTTGGGATAAGCAAACAAAATAGCATAGACAGTAAAAATAATACAGGGCTCTTTGGAAAGGTTACAGTGACCAGGGTAAATGTTCTGCGAGAACGGTCATTGGAGGCACATATTGGGTTGTGAATTCAAACAAGAGGAAGAGCTGAGGGACTGGGGAATGCTCTGGACTCCTTCCCCATAAGGCAGGACCACTGTGCTCTGAGGTTCTTCCTGTGCCACACAGCTTTGATGCAGGGATAGACCCAGGGAAGGCTCTAGAGGATGAGTGAAGCCCTGTCTCCACCACAGAGGCCGGCAGAATGAAAGAGGAGGACACATGGGAATTGTCCTCCTTTTCTGAGCTTCACAGCTGGTGATTAGGTCATAGGGAAGGAAAAGACTGTGAGAACAGCTGTCCTGTAGCCCACTTGTCTTGGTTTCTGCAGAGCATCTTTGTAAAGGTTTGAACCTAAAGGGAAGGGAGCAGAGTCTGGAGCTGCCACTGGCACAGGGGCAGGGTCCAGCAATGATGATGGGAAGCAGTGTAACTATGCTTAGGGTCCAGATGTTTGGCCACAAATGATTTGAAAACAGAAATAGTAAACCCAAGTAGTCATTTTCAGAGTTAAGCTGTTAGAATTTGAGGACATACATGCTATCCCACTTGTTTCAGCCAGATGGGCCTCAAAGAGTGATGGTAGGACAAGAGAGGTTTAAATGTTTAATGGGAGATGTTCTCAACTGCAGGGAGATAGAAGTAATTCCTCAGTGGCTTGGCCTGTATCTTGCCCACTTATTCCTGAGCTTGCTCCCTCTGTTTGATGCCCAGCAGTGCTTTCCTGCTTTCCTCTTTGGAGTTGCTTTGGGGTGACCAGAGGCCCTGAAGCAGCTTTGGGTGAAACGAGTCTTGGAGATTTCTCTTTGTGAGATGCTTGGCTATTGTGCTATCCTATGCCCCTGCTGGTCCACCGCTGCATCCCGTGGTGCTGTGTTTGGTGTGAAGTGCTGCATATCGCTCTGCACCCTGTGGGTTGGCACTCTGCTAAAGTAAACCCCCTTTCAGCAAATGGAGATCCTATTTGCTCCTCAAATGCAGCACAAGTCCTTCTGCCCATCCCAGTTATATGCAATTAACAATTTTTCTCCTTCCCTACGCTTTCCCCTTCTTTTACCTTATAACCCTCCCCATGGTGGGAAGCAAGCTGCTGAGCACGGTGCAGCTGCTGCTCTCACCCTGCTCCATATCCCTTCATCTGCCTTGCAGCCCATCCCGGACACAAGCCCCATGAAGCGCTCCGTCTCCACACTGACCCCACAGCGTCCTCACCCCATGCACCTCTACGAGTACTCCTTGGAGCGCATGCCGCCCGAGCAAGTACATCACCACCACCACCACCGCTGCCACCGGCGGAAAGAGAAGAAGCAGAAGTCCTTGGACAGGTCCCCCCATCAACTGGCAGATGGACAAGCTGGTAAGTGCTTTGCAAACCAGGATTTGTCCCTTGTCCTCCTCCCTGCAGGATGCACAGCAGTCCTCTAATGTGATTTGGGATCCCATCTGCCCCACACTTGGGAGTTCCTCCCACGTTAGTGACCCCCAACAAATGTTCTTTCAGTGGCCCATTCTGGGGAGTCTTCTTCCAAGGACAAGAAGCAGGAACGCGGGCGGTCCCAAGAGAGGAAGCAGCACTCTTCCTCCTCCTCTGAAAAGCAGCGCTTCTACTCCTGCGACCGCTACGGCAGCCGGGACCGTTCTCAGCCCAAGTCTGCTGATCAGAGCAGGCCCACCTCGCCCAATGGAGGGCCAGAGCAAGGTCCACACAGACAGGTGAGGAGATGCAGGGTGGGAAAAGAGCTCTAAGGTTTTCTAGGGATGTATGCGCATTTTCATACTTTGCTTAACACAAAGAAGACAGAATGAGGAAGGAAGGTCAGGAAGCAGCAGATGAAGCCATTGAGGTCTTGCTTGGTCCTTCACTGCCAAAACGGGCACGGAAATGTCACTTGATGGCTCTTCAGAAGCCATCTACAGAGTGAGTGACTCAAGGCATTGTGCAGAGATATCACTGCCAAGGACACTCTTGCTCATGGTTTCAGGAAAGCCTGGGAGACCTAAGAACAAGCAGTTCTTGATGCTGGTGAACAAAATGTATCTGAGACAAGTAGTGTGCTATGGGACATGGGCAACTGAGCTGAATGTTCCTCTGCCAGCATTAATCCTGCACCTACTGCTGCCCTTGCGCAAACATTTGATGTCTGCCAAGGAAATCCTTGGCCAAACCAATGTACTGCAGTATAGGGACTGCAGACAGCCAGAGCTGTGATTTCAGCAGGGTTTGCTCATATTAGCAGCATTTTCCAATTGCTGTTGCGTGGGCTTCAGAGCTGTATTGTGGAACAGGTTCATTTCCTGAAAATTGAGGAGAAAGTCCTTTTTAACGTCCATCTGGGAGGGGAAATCGCAGTAAGGGAGAGGAGGAATGTAGGTGAAGGCAGGACCTGGGTGGAAGAGTGCTCCCCACGAAGATCTCAGGGTTACAGACAGCGCCTGTGCTGGTGGGGAGGCTTTGGCCACTCTCCCAACTCTCCCTACGTTAGCAGCTGGTGTGTGACAGGCTGGGTGTCTTGGGAGGAGGTGGGTGATGCTGCCAGGCCTGGAGCAACATCAGCACCTGGGGAGAGGGAGGAAATCCTGTGTTCATCAGTTTGAGCCCAGGGGAAGGGTTTGCCCAGGAAGCTGTGGCTGCCCCATCCCTGGCAGTGTTCAAGGCCAGGTTGGACACAGGGGCTTGGAGCAAGCTGCTCTAGTGGAAGGTGCCCCTGCCCGTGGCAGGGGTTGGAGCTGGAGGAGCTTTAAGCTCCTTTCTAACCCAACCGTTCTATGGTTTAAATGACAAGGCTTCATAGGTCCCATTAGCTGCAAAATGAAGCAGCTTTTTGTCTCCTCACCCTGTGCCATGCCTTTCTCTCTCCTTGCAAGGTCTTTAGCAGCATCAGGTGCTCTCCGCGTAGTGAGTGCCTGGGGGCTGCTGCCATGCAGCTCTGGAGACACAGGGAATGGGATATGCTTTGCACAATCATTCTCACCCATGAGAAGATGGGACATCAGTGTAAGGTCTGATAGAATCATAGAATCAGCTAAGTTGGAAAAGACATTTAGGAACTTCAAGTTCAACCTTTACCCAGGACTGGTCCTGATGCACCCAGGGTGGGGCTTTTCCGTTTCTGGTTGCTGCACTCCCCAGCTGGCCTTCATCTGATTTTTTTCAGATGAGTTTTTATTTCCATTTCTTCATTTTTCCCCCTGCTTTGAGAGGCAGAAAAATGCCACTGATTTTCAACATGAAACCTCCCTATTTTTGCATGCTCAGGACTTTGAATATCACATATGTCTTCATTAAAAAACTGAAGCCTTTCCTTAGTTCATGAACATTCAGCATTAGAGCATCAGCAGCCTTTTATAAACCTGTTCCAGTGAAGTCTGCATTGTCCCACGTGTGGGTTTAGTAAGGCAGAGAGGAGAAAGCCTTTTGGTTTGGGGTCCATGTGTTTCATCCACTCACATGTTACCAGCTTTCAGTGGAGCTGCTGATAGATCCCTGCTTCCTTGGGAAAGAAAAACAGATTAAAAATACCAGCCAAGCCAGCAGGTCATTTCTGTCCCAATGAGCTGAAGACCTTTTGTCTTCATAAAGTGTCTGCAAGAAGCTCTTGTCACTTCATTTCCTGTGTTGTTTTGGCTCAATAACTAGGTGCATGTAAACCCCTGGAGTGTTTTCTTTGTTAGTCTGTCCCTTTCCTTGGGAGGAGCAGCTTTTCCCAGGAGCTCTGACCCAGCATGTCCCCAGGGCCCTGGTGGCTTGAGCTTCACACTGCCAACAAGGTGGCTCCCTTCCAGCAAGAGCCAAGCCAAAAATCAGGGCAGGTTCAAAGAGAAGCTCTTCAGAGGTATTTTTGATGCAAAAGAAGGAGGCAAAAAAACCAAGCCATGAACTTTTCAACATTTTGGAGTCAACTCACAATGCTTGAGTTTGACACATAGAAATGTTATCTTCTTCTATGAATTATTTCACTTTTCAATACAGGTTTCTGCTTCAATACAGATAAATTGTTCAATAGAAATCCCATTTCAGGATGAATCTGGGAAAAGCGTTTTTAAAAATGAATGAAACTACTTGGAATTTCAAACTGTTTTAGCCAGAAGGATCTTCTTAGACATTTTGAATAAAGATTTTACTGTATTTTTTACAACGGTGCTGGATAAAAGAAGCAAAAAAAAAAAAAAACCAACAGATTTTTAGACAACTTAGTTCTGCATTTTTTTGTTTGTTTGGGTTTTTTTCACAAAAGAATTGCAATTTTGAGGTGCTCAGCCTCAGCCCTTTGGAAAAAGCTGGGCATCTTCCCCTGGCTGTTGGAAGGTTGCAGGTCACTGGGTGGTGGTCACCAACATCTCAATCACCATGGGATGCAGGTGGTGGGAGGCAGCTTGGCCAAGTGGCAGGTGCCTGTGATGGGAATACTTGTCTGTAGCAGCGAGTAAGGCTGAAATGTGTGGAAGCCAGGGAAGGGAGAAGGTGAAAATGAAAGAATAAAAAGGCAAAGACTTGGTTTCCAGGCTGAGGGAGACAGGAATCATTGGTCCAGCAGCATGAGCAGTAACTGCTGCATCAGTCCCTGATGCTTGCAGAGGGCAGGGCTACAGTGAATGACACCACACTGCTCTGATCACGTGGGTATCACCTCTTCTTCAGATAGACATGGCACAACAAACAGGGAAAGCTCAGGTTAGATATAAGGAAGAAGTCCTTTACTGTGAGGGTGCTGAGGGGCTGGTGCAGGGTGCCCAGAGAAGCTGTGGCTGCCCCGTCCCTGGCAGTGTTCAAGGCCAGGTTGGACACAGGGGCTTGGAGCAAGCTGCTCTAGTGGAAGGTGTCCCTGCAATGGCAGGGGTTGGGACTGGATGAGCTTTGAGGTCCCTGCCAACATAAACCAGACTGGGAGTCTGTGATTCTATGATTCATAGCACCAGCAGCTCAAATGGCTTCTCCATGCAGCTGCTGGGCTGGTAGCCTCCAGCACTGCTGGGATCACCCTGAAATCTGTGCTGGCAAAGCCAGGCAGAGCAGAACAAGCACTGATTGACAGCCCAACAACCAACTACCTGATATTGTCCTAGGGAGGAAAAGCTGCTCTTTACAAATTAAAGGTCTGCTCTCAAAATGTTAGGTCATGAAAGGCTGAGAGGGTTTTCAGATGTGCTCACAGGGCTTTTCATGTACTGCCCTGGGGGAACGGGAACAGAAAGGCCAAAACAAGTGCCTGTTCCTCCCCAGTCATGACATTTTTTGACTTAGTGTAGCTTAGTTCACTCCCACATTTCCCTGTTAGTAGCTCAGGAAGCTGTCAGAATCTTCTACCACTCAAAAATCAAATGTGTAATATTAAAGAGGAGATAAATGCATTTTACTATCCCTGCCCATGGCAGGGGGTTAGAACTGAATGAGCTTTAAATTCTTTTCCAACCCAAACCAATCTGTGACTCTATGACGATTCTATGGTTTTTGTTTAAGGAACTTGTTAGTGAAAGCCCATCCGAAAGGCATTTTGTTGTTGGTTCAGAAAGTGCCTATTTAATTGAAATGCATTTCATTCCCAAGCCAGCAAAAAAATAGCCTGTCCCCACATCCTCCTGCCACATAACCCAATTTTAACCACAGAAATGACCCCCAACATTAGCATTCATGGGGGAAATCCTGCAAAAATCCACCCAAAAGCCAAAAATGCTGTTTTGCTACGCTCTGTTTGCAAACCACAATAAATCCCTAGGTTTTGAGCTGCTTCAGCCTAGTCCAGGTAAGGAGCATGTCGAGCCCATGTGTGGTGTGGATGCCTTCCCTCTGGACAGTGTCCCCTTCTGTTGGAGCCGTGTGCCAGTTTGCGTCCTTCTGATGCTCTGATTGTTTCTGTTCCTACTTACCTCTGTCAGAGTTCTCCAGCTCTTTACATCTCGTGTTGAATTACTTCTTGAGAACCTCCTCCCCCTGACTGTGCTTGTCTAAACTCTCTCTTTTTTCTTTTGCTTTTCTTTCCTCTTGTGACTCGTCTCTCCCTTCTGTTGCTTCTCCTTCTGTTCTGTACCTGCTTGCCTTTGTGTTTGTCCGGTGTTTCCCTTTTTTATTTTCTGCTTTGCTTTGTTCCAATTTTTATGTAGGGCAGTGGTTCAGTTAATGGGAGCCCCTTGCTGTCGACATCTGGTGCTAGTACCCCATGCCGGGGTCGGAGGCAGCTCCCACAGACTCCACTCACCCCACGCCCCAGCATCACTTACAAGACCGCTAACTCCTCGCCCGTGCACTTCACCACTTTCCAACCTGTCCTGCCCACCTTCTCCCCGGGACGCCTGAGCCGCGGCTTGTCCGAGCACAACGCGCTGCTGCGGGGGGACCAACAGCCGCCGGTGGTGGCTCGCATCGGCTCCGACCCCTACCTGGGCCACCGCGACGACGCCGACAGCCCCTACCATGCGGTGCCGGAGGACACGCTCACCTTCGAGGAGGCCGTGGCCACCAACTCGGGACGGTCCTCAAGGACTTCTTACGTCTCCTCCTTGACCTCCCAATCTCACCAAATCCGCAGGGTGCCCAACGGTTACCATTACACGCTGGGTCTCAACACGGGCCCCGGGACTGGCACCAGAGGACGTAGCTACTACCACGAAGCTGATGAGGATGACTGGTGCTAGCAACATGGCAAAACCCTTCAAAGTGTGCGTGTTTAAAATCGATGAGTTTTATCATCTGGAAGGCTGTGTGCTCCGATGCACACAGTGCCCGGGGCCGGAGGGGGCCCATGTGGTAGCCCCCATTGCAAGAACTGCTCTGCCCCCAGGTCTGGAGACACTCCTGCAGCCTCTCTCCTCAATTTTTCTTTAGTTTTCCTTTTTTTGGTTTTCTTTTTGTTTTTCACTAGACAAATGGAGGCAGAAGTCTCCCTCCTTAGGGGGAAGGCAGCTTGCGGAGCGCATCTCTCTCCCCCTGTCGCCTGCCTACTGCCTTGTCTAGTTCAGAGACATGCACCCGATGCCAAGTCTGCGACGCAAGGGAGAAGCCAAGAGAAGAGCAGTCCTCACCTTCCACATCAGAAAAGCAGGCAGTCAATCCTTCCTGAGATTGGCACTGGTTTTTGTTGGGCTCTTTCTTACTTGATTTCTCATTCTATTTTTGCCCCTGGTCAGGGTGGGAGTCTGGGAGCTGCAAATGGACATGACACATGAACAAAGCTCATATCCACGGTTTATCCCGCTCACTGCTAAGAAGGAAGAGATCTATCCACGAAACGGGGAGAGGAGAAACACAGACCAGAACAAAGGACAGTCCACTGGGACTTGATGTTCAGCCACAGCAATCCTTGTCGGCAGAGCCAGTGCCACGCTCCAGAGCTGCCCGAGCGTTGCGGCAGCCGGGACTCTGCTCCAACACCGCTGCCGTGTGGATCTCTTTTACTTCACTCACCACGTTGGGTCCTTCACACTGACACATGATGAAGCCACAAGAGAGCTACTTTGTAAGGACTGTTTCCTTGCTGCTGAGACTTCTCTTTCCGTCCCTCTCTCCTGTTGACCGCAACACGCCCTCACTGTTTTGTCTTGTTTACAATATAAGCTTGATTTAGCAAAAAAAACAAAAACAAAAAACCAACTAAAAAAAGACAAACCCAGACAAAAAAAAAAAAAAAAAGGAGGAAAAAGGTTAGGGATGAGAAGAAGAAAATGTTATTGGTTTTATATCAAGCTATTAGATAGAACTTTAACTTTTCATTGTGTGCATTTTTGTAAATTGTACAGTAAAAAAAAGAAAAAAAAAGAAAAAAAATTACTCTTTATGTAGAGAATTAGTCCAATTGTCATTCCAGGTCCCACCGTTTCTACCGAATGCTCCAGTTGTTCACTACTAAGTGCCTAACCTTTGAAATCTTTCACAGCGACGATGCAACCTCTCGCTTCGATGCATCAGCCCTTGAGGCGAGCATGGGGAGGAGCAGGAGGGGAGGGAGGGCAGGGCCCAGGGGTCCCGCGGCATGGTGCTGGGTATCCCAGTACCAGGTTAGAAGCTTACAGTGGGGAAGGCAAACATGCTTTGGGGTTGGTTTGGGTTTCGTTGGCCTTTTTATTTCTTCTTCTTTTTTATAGATCTATACTTTCATGGGTGGGAGGGGAGTGGTTGCAGCAAACAAACCCGGCCTTTTCTCATTGACCAGTGTTTAGGTCCTGCAGGAGAGATGCAGGTGGAAAAGTACAGCATCTGCGGAGAAGCTCTTCTCTTGCAGGAGAAGCAGTGTCCTTCACACTGCGTGTCAAGTCGCAGTCGGGCTGCGAGAGCTCTGGCCATGTTCCATGGTGCATAAGTTGTGTTGAGGGCAGTTGGAGAGAGTCTTGGGTTTATTGCCTGTTAAGAGAAGGTTAAAATAATAATAATATAAAGCAAAACCTCTAACTCTGATTCTCAGGGATGAGATTTCTGTGTTCTCGAAATGATTCTTGTGTTGGATGATTTCTTTCTTTTGTGCACGTGTGGGTTTCTGCACTTTGAGCCTTGGGAAAGGGGCAAACATGATGTGCTGCTTGGGAGGGAGCACTGAAGGAGAAGCCTGGGCAGGACCTTGTGTCCGTGGGTCTGATGAACCATTGTAGGGCTAATCTCGGGCACAGGGACCTGTAGCATGCTGACAAAAGTTTGAAAGAGAATGGGTGGGAGGTGCCAGATGAGCACACCACTAAAAAAATGATAGGAAAGAGGAGAGGGTTGGACAGATGATTTTTTTCAGAGGATCTATCAAACCCCAGAACTGTGAAACTTCTTAGGATGGGTGTTGATCCTTCTGGACCCTGGGGATTCCTTTTGTATCCTGGGTGGTTGGAGGGTATGGGATGCTACCACAATGCTCTCATGCGCTCAGCAAGTGTTTCACCCTCAGGCAGGGAACAGTCTGCTGTAGAGTGGTTCTTCACATCTGTAGCTCTTCTGTTGAGGAAATTCAACCTGTTTTTGTTTCCTTCTGTGGTTTTCTGTTCTGTTTTGTTCCGTTACTAAATAATAATCTCTGGCTAATCTCATCCCTGGATTCTGCTAAAGGATAACTCCTGTCTATATCTCTGTCTCTGTATTTGTGTGCACTTTGAATAAAGGAAGTGCAGTAGCCAGAGGGCTGCCGTGGGTAACAGCTGTGATTTGCAAACGGAGGGCTATGCAACAAGATGACACGTTCAGAAACACATCCAAACCACCAACAGTCCGAAAGACCTTCATCCATTCTGTAGCTTTATCTGCTGGATTTTCCTGTTTCAGGCTTCAGCATGATTGTGACCAAATGTTTTATACGTTTTCCTTATATGAAGGCACAAACGCTTTATTTGGGTTTTTAATGAAAATGTTCCTATTTTACTCCAGGAAGTAAAGGAGAGGGAAACCATAATTTCTCTGCCAGTGCATGCAAACATTGTACCCAAACTGGAAAGCAAAAGAGGTGTCTTTCCACATGGAATAACTTTGTCTTTCCCCTTCCTTTACCATTTTAGACACTCAAACCCCCAGTCCCCCACTAACACACCATCTGGAAGCGCACAGCCAAAACCCATGGCCTTGAGTCACTCCAATTCTTAGGAATGAAGAAGAACCTCAAGTTGTCCAATCCTCCACCCGCCTCATAGGGGTCGATGCCAGTGACAGACAAGCCTGACCACAGTTGTTCATAACCCTTTTCCCCCCTTTTTTTACAGCCTCTCTGCTGTCTCTTCAATGCATACATGATATTTCCAAGAGTCCTCATAGTGAGTTGCCAAACCTGAATTGCACCAATCAGTTTTCTGCATCCAGAAACCAGTCTCGTAGTGGCTGTACTTTGACTAAGTAATGTTTGCATGTAAAATATATACATATATACATATCTATAAAAAAGTATGTGCATGGAAAATGTTTACCTTCGTACTTTTTTGATACAATGTATTCATCAGTTGTTAATTTTTAATTATATTTGATATAAATTGGGGGTTTGTTGCAAAACTTTATATTTAAAAAAACAGTGTTAAAAACGATGAAAGTTCCAACCATGCAACACAAGTGGAACTTTACCCAAAAAAAAAAAGGGGGAAAAAACAAAACAAAGAAAAAAAAGGTTCTGTGATTGCCTAGTTTGCTGCCTGAGTAATATTTATCAGCCAAACTTTGAATTCTGCAGTTGTTTCTACAATTACATTTTGTATGAAGCAAAGTCCTTGAATTAAAATAAAAACTTAGCAAAAAAAAACAAACCTGACCAATTCCAAGACGGTGTGTGCAGTGTGCATGGTGACAGGGACACCCCATCCTGAGCCCGGCCAGTGCCATGCAAGGCAGCTTGGCCTGGCCACCACATTGTGGGAGAGCCCCTGAGATCACTGGCTGTAGCTGAGCCTAACTTGGGATGCTGGAAGAAATTGGCTACCTCTTGTGTGTGTTTCCATAGAGGCTTCACAGATGCTGGTTCTGAGTAGGGAGGTGTTTGCAGATTTGCTTTTGCAGTGTGGAACCAGCACGGAGATTACATATTATTATAGCTGTGTTACCACAGGAGCCTTCCAGTATCTAAAGGGGGCTACAAGGATGCTGGAAAGGGACTTTCATCAGGGACTGTAGTGATAGGACAAGGGGTGATGGGTTCAAACTGAAACAGGGGAAGTTCAGGTTGGATCTAAGGAAGAAGTTCCTCCCTGTGAGGGTGCTGAGGCGCTGGCACAGGGTGCCCAGAGAAGCTGTGGCTGCCCCATCCCTGGCAGTGTTCAAGGCCAGGTTGGACACAGGGGCTTGGAGCAAGCTGCTCTAGTGGAAGGTGTCCCTGCCCGTGGCAGGGGTTGGAACTGGATGAGCTTTGAGGTCCCTTCCAACCCAAACCATTCTCTGAGTCTATGATTCTATGATTACAGTTCCTGGAGTCCAATAGGCAGCAAAATTGCATAAGTTGAGGATTACAAAGTCTGGCAGTGGTTGTTTCCTTCCAGGTGGTTGTTGTTGATGCACAAAACTATTGGACATGTAGCTACCTTTAGCATTAACCCTTATTATACCTTAAACTTATTCTCAACAAGCATTCTTGGGGCTACTTCAGGTAGGCTTGGGCATGGCAATGAGTAGCACATGGGGTTGGATTGGTGTCAGGAAGTGCCATGTGTCAAGGGTGTAGCACTTGTAGAAAAAAGAATACTACTACTACTTGATTGTACCTTGAAGTTTGTACTCCCAAGGCTTGCACTGAGCAGAAGAAGGTTGGACAGGTCAGGTTGGATGGGACTTCGAACAAGCTGCTCTAATGGAAGGTGTCCCTGCCCGTGGCAGGGGGTTGGAACTGGATGAGCTTTAAGGTCCCTTCCAACACAAACCAGGCTGGGGTTCTAAGAAAAACCCAAGGGTTGCTGGTACAAGAGGAAGGAACATTTCATGTCTTTGGATAACTGGAGAACCATGCTCATTCCTTACAAGGAAGAGAAAAATCCACTGTGTGAACCTTCTTCATCAGGGTCTGCTGGTGCAACACTTCAATGTCTTTGAATGCCAAAGACTCTCCTAAAGGTACTGAGGAAAATGAATGGCAGCTCTGGAGCCCTGCTGAAGGGAGGACCATGACACTGCTGCATTTTTCAGTACTCTTCAAAGTACAAAGTCTACTGTAGTACTCAGCTCTTCTTCTCTCTTGATGCATCTTTTCTGTAATGAGACCACCCAAGGTCCCACCTGAGCTTCAGGTTATTGTGTGAAATGCAAGTAAAAGGTCCTTCACTTCCTGATCATCAGGAGGTAACATAGGAAGAAAATGGTTTTGCTTGGGATCAAACAAGTTTGGAACAGAACTTCCTTTGCCTTGAAGTCTGGTCTGAAGTGCAGGGTTTGGTTTTCTGGGGTGGGATGTCAGTGGAGCAGTGGGGAGGAGAATAGAGCTTTTATTACAGATTTGAGGTATCCCAAACATGAGAAATGGAGATTTCTGAATGTGTCTGAGCAGTGGAGAAGGGCAGGTTTGAAAAGCAGCACAAGATTAGCGTGTCCTGACTTCAGCAGAGACCCCCATGGCATCCACTCAACCATCTGGGGAGCTGGAATCTACCTGGAGGATGAGATGAGCAATCTCTCCCCATCGGATATGTATCACAGAGAACCTCCAAAACCAGTTTACAATCCTGAATGTGTTTTCAAATCCTAAAAGCCTTTGGCAGCTTTTGCCTTTGTTTTTTCTTTCTCCTTATTTCAGCTTTATCCTATTGGTCCACAAGACCAAGGCATCAATGTGCCCATTGTCTTCTCCAGGGATAGCCTGGAAGGGATCCTGGGGTGAAGGAGCAGGCGGGATCCAGACTCAAAGCATCTCCCACATCGAAGACACTGGAGCTGGACCACCTGGTTGTGCTTCACTCCAGTTTAAGTCCAGTTGAACTCCACAAAATGGTTTTACTTTAGTATACGACTGGTTCTCATGACCAGTACAAAGCTCTTCACCCAAAGCTGCTGTGAGCTGCTGTCTCTTTCCCTCAGGGGCACACCTTGCTAGCACCTTGCCTCCTTTCTCTCCACTCCCAGCCCTGCGGATAAAGTCTGGATCGACATTCCCAAGGACAGCACCCCCACGCCTTGTTTTACCATTAGGGGGTAGCATTTTCAGGCTTTTCCGACTTCATAGGGAAAGAAAACAATGGGAAAAGGCTGATTCATCTCCCCTTGCCAGTCTTTGAGGGCCATTCCCTGCAATATTTGTTTTAGGATGCAGAAAACTCAGGGTGAGACACTGAGCACGCTGGAGCTCAAGGTGCTCGGGTACCTTTTGTACTCCCTGGAGCATGAAAACCCAGCGTCATCTGCCTGATTCCCTATTCCAGCCACATTTGCAGACAGTGCCCATAGACTCCTCCAAGGTGATGAATTCATCTCTGGTCAGCCCTAAGTCGATCTCCTGCTATTTGCTATTTGGGCTGCAGAAAGCACCGTATCAGAAAGTACCTGGCCATAATAATGAGCCTCAACACTGTCCTCAGCGTATTTTGCAGAAGAAGGAAGTTTTGCATCTTCATGTGATTTAAAAAGCAAACTGAGCCCCCTCACGGGGGCTGTATTGCCCAGGTCACCCAGCAAGCGAGTGCAGAAGCAAGGACAAGGTGTCCTGAGCTCTTGTAGGTTATTCTACCCGTTTTAAATCACTGACGTGTGACTTCTCTACACCCACAGGCTCCCAGGAGGGTGCCAAGGAGGTGACTCTGGGAACTGAGCATCTCAGTAGCAGGCGCTTTGGTTCATTGGAGAGAATTCAAAGGCAAGGTGCAGGAACAGAGCTAATGAGAGGTGGGGGCTGATATGGGGTAGCTGTGAGGAGCTCTGGCGCAGAAGGGTGGCTCTGATAAGGATGTGCAAATACTCATGGGGTGAAGTCTGAGGTGGGTAACGGCACGAAGGAGCTGCTGAGGCTGTTTGGGGAGGGAGGGCTGAGCAAAGCATCTCCCAGGGGAGCCGATGGGAACACCAGAATAGAGCCCTTCACCCACGGAGGAAGCCTGGGATGTGCTGATGGAGCAGAGCGGTGTTAATTCAAAGCAAACAGTATCAGTAACCATAATTTAATACATTTTATCCCCATCTCCACTTTGTGTCGTTGCTCTGAAACAGAATATCCCAGCACTGCCTTTGTCTGTGTCTGGTTTTATTATTTCTCTGTCTCTGGCAGCCTTTCCTCAGGCCCGCATGGCACAAGCAGAGGAAGAGGAGGAGGCGCGGTCCTTGCCCAGCAGCTCCTGCACCAGAGTCTGGAATACCCACAGGGGTGTAGGAAGAGGCTGAGGAGGGGAGCGGATGTGGTGGTGTTACTGGATTCAGCGTGTTCAAAAAGATGCTGCTGAGCTGAGCCAACAGGACTGTGGCACAATAAATGAATGCCTTTGCCAAGGTGGTTTTTTCTTCCTCATGGACTGAAGAGTGTTTAAAAGACTTCGTACTGCAGCTGACCCACCTAAAAAGCCTCCTCCTGCAGCTTGTGGTCTGTGAAAGGATGGCAACTGAGCATCCTGCAGCAGGAGAGAGCTCAGAGATGCGACAGGAGATGTGCTGCTGGGACAGGAGGTCACCGCTGTGGAAGTCAGTGGGATTCAGCAGCACCTGAGGAAGGAAAAGCCAAACCCCTGTCACATGTTCTCGACAAATAAAGGCCTCTAGACAAAGCAAATGACTCCTTAAGTGTCTCTGACCTTCATTTCCTTGGCAATGAGTCAGTGCATGGCAGGGGAACCAAGGGCCTGGAAATGGGCAGAGAGGGGTGAGAGAGGCACATTTTGCACCACACTGGGCTCACAGCTCCCCACAGTCAAGGAATTCAAGACAGGACCTTCAGAAGCCTCATTTCCCACTGCATGGCACAGTGTTGACTGAGCAAAGTGACAGCCAGGGGATATTCACCCACAGGCAGGTCTGCCGCTCGCTGAAGCTGCCCATATTTATAGGGGTCTTTGGGTGATTGCTGCAAAGAAGATACCAGCACAGGCAGGGACTGAGCCTGCCTGCTCATTGTGGTCACAATGACAGGGTCTGTGCCACTGGCGACACCAGAGAGCTGAGAGTGTAGTGGAGAGCAGGGTCTGCCATGGTGCAGCACTGGTGTGGGGCTGTCTGGGATGGTGAGTGGGGAAACTCACTGCCGGGGCTCCTGTCTGGGATGCTGGGAGCTCCAGAGGAGGCTGCAGCGGTGGGAGAGCTGGGCAGGACCTGGCTGGGGTGCAATGTAACCCATGCAATGCCAAGAAGGGGGTGAACTGGCCCTGGCTCAGGGCAAGGGGAGTGGGGATTAAACTCAGGGGGCCAATACAGCTCCAACAACGAACTGGGGTCCCTCACGCCACCCAAAATGGTGAGGCTGCCATTACATTACCCTCTCCCGCAGTGCAGCATCAGGCACCCCCTGCTCCCATCTCCCATGTACCACAGCCCTGGGATACAGCTTCGAGGGGAAAACACCCCGAAAAAACACACCAACTTTCATTTGGGTGGTGGGGGGGGTTGTTCTTCCTGTGGATGCCAAACCAGCACATGGCGGGGGGGGGCGGGGGGGGGGGTATTAACTTCTGCAGCACCGGATACAAGCGGTGTGTGTCCTTTTGTGTCTGTATTAACCCGCACAGCTCCGCTGGGAAGGGGAATAGGGAGGGATCCCCACTCCAGGCCCTGCAGCGCGTCTGACTTGGGGTGATGGGACACACACATTAACCCCTGCAGCGCTGGTCCCGCAGGAGCCTGGGGAAGGGGCGGGGGCAAGGGGTGCTCCCCATCCCCAGCAGGGTGCGGGGGTCCCCGCAGCGCGGGCGGGCCGGGGCGGAGCGGGGCGGGCGCGGCGGCCGTGGCGGCGGGGCCGGGCCGGGATGCGGTGGGGCCGGCGCCGGGCGCACGATGCGCTGCGGGGCGCTGGCGCTGGCGCTGCTCTGCGCCCTCCCGCTGTGCCCCGCGGGGCTGGAGCCCCCCGAGCAGGGCTCCGGGCTGCACGCAGGTAGGGACGGCACCGCCGCACCGATGGGGGGCACCCGTGGGAGAAGAGGGGTCGGGACGCTCGGGACGGCGGTCCCTCGGGCCGGGGGGCGGCCACGTGCGTGCTGTGAGGGCGGAAAAGCTGCGTCCCCCCACCGGTGGGGGGCATCCCCTCCCGCGGGCTGCCGGCGAGCGGAGCGGGGGGCTGGCAGGGAAGGAAGGGCTCTTTTGGGGGGGTCTCGGTGTGGGCAAAGGTGCCGGAGCTCTCTCCATGAGGGAGAGGAGCAGGCGGACTTGCCGGGACTTGTGCTTGGGTTCTCTGATGAGTAATATAACGTTATGGAGCCAGGAGGTTGCTGGTCTCTTCTAAATAACAAGGGATGGGACAAGAGGAACCGGCCTCAAGCGGCACCAGGGCAGGTTTAGATGGAGCTGAGGAACAATTCCTTCCCCAAAGGGTGCTCAGCATTGGAACAGGCTGCCCAGGGCAGGGCTGCAGTCACCGTCCCTGTAAGGGTTCACACACTGCGGAGACGAGGCCCTCAGTGCCATGGGTTAGTGGTGGCCTTGGCAGTGCTGGGAACGGTTGGATTGGATGTGCTTAAAGGGCTTTTCCAGCCTGGCTGGTTCTGTGATTCTGTGATCTTGGGCTTGGATGTTGGAGTTGTCCTTGTGCTGGGTCACTGCAGCACCTCTCTGTGTCCCTCTGCTGCCGGTCACTGAGTGAATGTCCTCAGATTTGCTCTGAAACTCGTCTTGAAACTTTCGGGGTTGCCAGGTCCCATCCTGCCCGGTGCAGAAGGCCCTGGGCAGCTCCCTCCTGGGATGGACACAGTGGGGCCCAGGCCCTTCACACGGTAAACAGGGCTCAGGACTGGTTTGCTCATGAAACCCCAACCAAGCTGCTGCCAAAGTGTGGTGCATGGACTGGGACTTTTCACTGGGAAGAGGTGGGCTGTATGGAGGACGGTGAATAAGAAAGTGACTACAAAAAGGGATGTTTGTTTTGAAAGAAGCACTGTTTCTAAGACATTCATTACTGCATTTACCTTGTGCTAATGCAGCCAAGGAGGTGACCCCATGCTCCTGTGCAACCCCCTGCCCAAACCATGTGTGTTTGAGTGTGCTGGAAGCTTCAACAGAGCTGCATCAGTGGGAATGTGTGTCTGAGAGGGAAATCACTGATTTATCTCAGTAGAGCTTAACTCCATTTGAGGCTTGGCTTGGAAACAAGGCAGTTCACAGCCTGGGAAACTGAGCTGGGAATTGCATTCCAGGGTCTGAATCTGGAGCAAAATCCAAGCGGGGATAAGGTATAAGATTGGGGTTGAACTGAGGAATTTGGGAATGCTAACTCCAGTGAGGGTGCTGTGCTGTGTGGGCCAGAAGGGAGAAGGCAGAGAGGGGTGTCTGCAGCCAAGCACAGCAGGGAAGGGAGGAGCTGGAGGTACCCACTGGCTCTACCAGCATGAGAAAGCTTCATGCTTGTTACACGGTTCTATATCCTTTGGGTCATGGAGCAGCCCTGAGGAGGATTTGGCTGTGCATCATCCTGGTATCTGACTTTACCTTTTGATCACTGCTGCCCAGGCTGGCAAAGGCCATGAGTTCAGGCAGGTTTTCAGGCTTTACTGTAGATCCTGCTGGTGAATGGGATGTGGCTTCCTCAGGCTTTGCTTTAAAACAAGGCAGTTCTTGGGGTTGAAGCTCTTCTTCTTCAGCCAGTCCCTGCTGATGGTGCAGCTCTGCTCTGAGCAGCCCTATGAAGCTCAGCAGCAATCAGTATAATCAAGGAGAGGGATGAGGAGTGAGGGGTAGTTGATTGCAGAGCTGGCTGGTCTTCCTGACCCCAGAGCTGAGCTTGGCTGTCAAGCTGGAGCAGTGACCTGTGGCTGATCAAGGGCTTTGCTGCAGAGCCTGGGTCAAGTGGGGAAGAACTGAAGTGGTGAGTAAGTGCCAGAGGGGAGCAGAGGGTGACCTGAGGTGGGAGCTGGTGTTTAAAGCTGCTGAGACCTTGCTGAGGTTGCACATTGCTCTGCACTGGGCACGGTGTGTGGGGTTTGTGGCACCTTGGGGTTGGAAGGAAACAAAGGATCCGTTTCTTAGGTGGATCCATTAGGAAATTAGGATCCAAATCTTTCCCTCACCCTAGCTCAGTCAGGATGCAGCTGATGGTGCCTCTTGGTTCTTCGTTTGGGTTGGGGTAGCAAACACTTGGCATTAAGTGCTCAAGGCCAGGTTGGACGGGGCTTGGAGCAAGCTGCTCTAGTGGAAGGTGTCCCTGCCCATGGCAGGGGATTGGAACTGTATGAGCTTTAAGGTCCCTTCCAACACAAACCAGGCTGCGATGACTCTATGATATCTGCAATGTTGCTGTCATGGGGGTGGCTCCATCTTCTGCCTTGTGTCAGGCTGGAAGAGCGATTTGTATGGCTCAGCCTCGGGAGAGCTCAGTTTCTATGTTCATAAACCCCAAGTGGGGGCTTTGGGTTGTTAAAGCAGGAGGTGAATCCATCCGGGTGGGAGCTGGGCTGTCATGTTTGTTGGGTTTGTAGCTGTTACCAAAGGCAGCTCACTGATGACCGCAGGAGGGCTGGAGTGCCAGGAACGGGTGGGAATTGGCTCCAGCATGCTGGGAATGGGGATTCCTGGTGTCCTGTACTCTGTGAGCACTGCTCCCTTTGAGCACAGCCATGCCCTTAAAGCAAACGGTGTCCGCGCTGAATCGCATCCTTCGATTGAGGCAGAATCCACACATTACCCAGAGCAGCAGCTGGAAATGATGGAGAGGTTGATTTTTAGGGGTGTTCTAAGGCCGAGGGTGGGAGCTGAGCTCCCCGTGGTCACTGCTGCTGTGTAAGCTGGAACGTGTGGGGTGGCCCCTTCCCAAGGCTGCATTATTGAATTAGCACCTATTTCTTCTCATGGCTTGAGCTGTAACAATCCCTGGGTGAGCCCTTCGTGGTGCTGTGGGTCTGTGCTGGTGGGGGAAAGGTGCCCCTGGCACCAGTTCCCTATGAATTTGGGTTGCTGTGGGGTTACACGAGCCCTTTCTGACCCACAGAACCACAGCCTGGTTTGGGTTGGAAGGGACCTTAAAGCTCATCCATTTCCAACCCCCTCCCATGGGCAGGGACACCTTCCACTAGAGCAGGTAGACCCTGAGCATCCCCTTTCCATGTGCCATGATGTGCCAGCACAAAGTTGGTGTCTCCAGAGCTTTGCTGAGCTCACAACGCCAATCCAGGGTTAAGAAGGAGCGGAAAGTGGGAACCCTCCTTGGTGTAGCCGGAATCCAATGGCTTCGGGGCTCCCAGGACCTGGTTATTCCCCCCATAAAGTGAATAACTGCAACGCGGCCCTGCACAACACAAACTTCCCCAAAGCAACCCAGAACCCCTCCGTCTGGGAATGTGACCCACAAACGAATGTGCATGACCAATTTTCCAGTAATTAAAGCTTTGAGTTGCCCAATTAAAACCTGCATAATTAAGGGAAGCATCTGAAAATGCAATGCTTGGCTCCTACACACGGTATTTCTTGCTCTTGGCTTGCTAAGAGTGGGCTCCTCCTGGCGGTCTGGTGCTGGGACACGTGGAGTTGTGCCACAAGGCTCCTCCAGTCTGGTGGCTCATGCTATGGTGTGCTTGTAATTAAGATGTGCACATGGACTTGGTAAACTCAGCATCTAACCCAATGTAAACAGGCAAAAATCAGACATAAATGGTGATGTTAATGCTGTTTGTGTTTGTACAGTAGCATATGTTTTATGGGATAGAGTCCCGTAATTCTATGTGTGCGTGCATGTGTGTGTATCGAAAGCTTACAAAAGGATGGTAATCTTCACTCATTTCAAGGCAAATTGCTTAAAAATCCAGAAATACCAGATTTGGACTCTTACTGTCATCTCCATTAGACCCTGCAGTGCAGACACATTACTATGGAGTCCTCAATTAGGCAATTATATGGTATTATTCTTCCCCCCCCCAAGACCCTAAATTGTGCATTATAAACTGGGATAAATACAGGGGTCACTGCCTTTGTCCCCATCACAGAGAGCATCTGTGCGGCCTTGCCCTGCGGGTCTTTGCCCCCATGAAGGCAGAGAATGGATCACTAAAGGTTTGGGGCTTGCAGGAGTCACAGGACCCCCAGACAGAGCCCATCAGTGTATCTGTACAATGCAGCTTTTGTCACAGAGGGCCTTCATGTGCTCCTCTTAACCGAGGTTTTGTGCACCAGAGGATGGAGGCGAGAATCAGCCTGGGATTGTTGTGCTTTGCGTCCATCCAAAGGGGGCTGGAAGATGGATGTAGGGTTGCCACAGGGCTGCAACCCCAAGGAAGGGGAGATGGCCAGATGGGGGTAATAGCATCCCAGTTTGTGCTGAAGGGAACTTAAAGCTCATCCAGTTCCAACCCCTGCCACGGGCAGGGACACCTTCCACTGGAGCAGCTTGCTCCAAGCCCCTGTGTCCAACCTGGCCTTGAGCACTGCCAGGGATGGGGCAGCCACAGCTTCTCTGGGCACCCTGTGCCAGCGCCTCAGCACCCTCACAGGGAAGAGCTTCTGCCGAAGAGCTCATCTCAGTCTCCCCTCTGGCAGGTTAAAGCCATTCCCTTGTCCTGTCCCTCCATCCCTTGTCCAAAGCCCCTCTCCAGGTTTCCTGCAGCCCCTTTAGGCACTGGAGCTGCTCTAAGGTCTCCCCTTCAGGAGCCTTCTCTTCTCCAGGCTGCCCCAGCCCAGCTCTCTCAGCCTGGCTCCAGAGCAGAGCTGCTCCCGCCCTCGCAGCATCTTCATGGCCTCCTCTGGGCTCCCCCTAACATCTCCACGTCCCTCTTGTGCTGTTGCCCCAGAGTTGGATCAGGGTTGCAGGGGGTGTCTCCCCAGAGCGCAGCAGAGGGGCAGAATCCCCTCCCTGAGCTGCTGCTCACACTCTGGGGGTGCAGCCCATCACATGGGGGGGGGGGGTCTGGACTCAAGCGCTCACTGAAGCTGGGTCATGGGGAGCTTCTGATTGACCAAGAGCCCCAAGTCCTTCTCCTCCTTTGGCATTTGTGTTCCTGTAAGCTGGAGCACAGACCTGAAGTCTGCAGCATTCTCATGAGAAATCCTTCCTGATTAGACCAAGTTGGAAAATCTTAAACCTTCCCATGAGCAATGGGCTGTACCGAGCCTCATTTCCTAAAATGTTTCTCCCCCTGTTGATTGGTTAAGTGTCCACTCTGTCTGTGCCAGCAGGTCTGGATCCTGCCCTGGGATCA
Source organism: Ara ararauna (assembly GCA_028858755.1). Lineage (NCBI taxonomy): Eukaryota > Metazoa > Chordata > Aves > Psittaciformes > Psittacidae > Ara > Ara ararauna. The sequence continues at coordinate 16,281,954 of CM054384.1, forward strand.
GCAGCCCATGTCCCCATACGTGCCACTGTGCAGAGCAAACAAGGACTGAAGTGCTCCTTCCTGCCCTCCAGCCGTGGATGCTGCTGCTGTTTGCACCTCGGGTTTTTTCATCTGGAATAGGTGGAAATCATCACATTTAAATTCTAATGTGCTGGGAAAAGGGTTTCAAGGGTGAATAAGTGCCTTCCTTAGGGGAAGATTTTTCTAGAGAGATACCTAGTGGCTATGCTGCAGGCTTACAATCACATACACCTATGAGGATGCTCAGCTGCATGGTACATCCATCACACCTGCATTAAAATGAACAGGTTGAACTCAGCTGTGTGCTGTTACGCCTAAACCAGTGCCTGCCCCATGGAAATACTGACAGAAGCCTTGCTGCAAAGCCTGGTGCCCATAAACTGCTCAAGCGCAAGATAAGCTGGATTGAGGTCTGCTTTCAGTAAGGTGGAGGGGTCCATGGGGGCAGACACAGGGTTTGGTGTGAGAAGCAGTTCGGGGTGGTTCTCCCCATCCCTTGCCTTGGGGCAGGCTCCCCAAAGCCTCCTAATTCCTTGCAGGAGCAGCCACCATCTGCTCCTGGTTGAGGTCCCGGCTGCGCTGCAGGGGCTGACGTAGCATCGTTCCACCCCTGCGGAGGAAGCCAGAGCTCTTTGTGTTGGTTCAGTATGTGCTATATATACGTACACACACATGACATCAATCTTCACTCTCACAAGCCCTGCAGTCATCATGGGGCTGGTGTTAAGCCTGTGTGGGCAAGGGATGCTGGCTGTGGTACTGCTACCAGTAGCTGTGAATGGTTATGGCTCAGCCTCTGAGGAGAGGAACCCACTTTCCCCTTCACTGTGAAGTACAGGATCATTCAGTCCTCTGGGGTTTGGTTTAGTTTGAGGATTGTTTGGGAAGGAAAGTAGAGGAGCCCCTTTGGAGAGATGGTGGGCATTGGGTGGCTTGTGGGGGCTGTTGAATGCTGGAGGCTTGGTCCTTGTGCTCCCAGCTGGGTCTAGAGTTGAGACTTGGCTCTGCAGGGCATGGGGATGTGCTGGCATCTGGGAGGGATGCAGGGATGCTGGTGCTGCAGCTCTTGCCAAGGCAGGCGGGGGAAGGAGCTCTCTGTCAGTCCCATTGGTGTTTTGGGGACAGATGTGAGCACAGAAACCTCATTCCTTTCTTTGAACAAGAGAGCAGATGGCTCTTTACCCCAGCCCATCACACAGTAGCATTTAAATAGCTCTTTGGTTCTTTGCTCCCTATATTTAAGCAAACCAGGCTGGCAAGGCTGGGTCTGTCCCCTCCTTCACATCACACAGCGAGCATGAGAGAGCTCAGCACAAGACTGAGCATCCTTGGCTATGCTGTGGGGCGTAGCAGTGAGCTAAGACCAGGTGGGACCTGGTGCTGCTGTGGGCTCTGCTTCACTGGGGGCACATGGTGACACTGGCAGAGGGAAGCGCATCCTGGTTTCCAGCTGCTGGCAAAGGGATGCCTTGTCCCCACTGTTCCCACATTGTGCAAAGGCTTAATTCAACCTGCAGCTGCTGTGCCAGAGCTGAGCAGCTTTGCTCTCTTGTGGCCATCCATTAGGAATAAAACCTCTCTCAGACTTCAGCATCCTCCTCCTCAGCCTTTCCTGCTCCAGGAACTCAAAAGAGCAACGCAGTGATGAAAAACAGCTTCTGTTTAGGGCACCTCAACCTTAACAGTGGGGCTCTGTCCCACAGTGATGGCAAATAGTGCAGCACTAATTACCCACATGGAACTTTGCCTGGGTCCCTATCCTTCCTGCCAGTGTAGTTCATGCGGGGTTAAAGGCCACCTCAGGTCACACAGTGCTGATCCCCGTCCTGGAGCAGACAAGGGTGCCCCATGGCCCTGGTGCTGGCTGGGGGGACGCAGCAGCCCCTTGCCCTGCGGTCACCAGTCTGTTTCATTGGATTTGCTGCAGTGGTTTCATGGATGGGTTGCAGCAGCTCTGCAGGAATGGGCATTGGGATTTGCTGTGATGAGGATGATTTCTTTTCTGGACAGGCTGAGAACATTGGGGCTGTTCAGCCTGGAGAAGAGAAGCTGCGTGGAGGTCTCAGAGCAGCTTCCAGTGTCTGAAGGGGGCTACAAGGATGCTGGAGAGGGACTCTTCATCAGAGGCTGTAGTGATAGGACAAGGGGTGATGGGTTCAAACTGGAACAGGAAGTTCAGGTTGGAGATAAGGCAGAAGCTGTTCCCTGTGAGGGTGCTGAGGCGCTGGCACAGGGTGCCCAGAGAAGCTGTGGCTGCCCCATCCCTGGCAGTGCTCAAGGCCAGGTTGGACACAGGGGCTTGGAGCAAGCTGCTCTAGTGGAAGGTGTCCCTGCCCATGGCAGGGGTTGGAAATGGAGGAGCTTTAAGGTCCCTTCCAACCTGAACCAAGCTGGGATTCTGTGAAGCACCTTCTGCAAGCAGCTGCAGCAGTTTTTCAAAGCCCACCCTTTGGGGCAGCTAGGGCCAGCCCCCCCGCCTGGCACAGCCCCTGATGCTCCACAAACTCCAGTGAATGTGAGGAATCCCAGCCTGGGGGAGATGCCCTTGTCTTGACAACCAGACACTGGAATATCCCTGCCCCATCCAACTTGGCTGAGAGCAGAGAAAACCTGCTGGTAAATAAACCAAACCAGGGATGTTTAAAATAGCCAGGCAGCTCATGGAGGTATTCTGGATTAAAAAAGAGAAGGGATTCTAACATTCTTCCCACGTGAAACAGTTTGAATGAATGGAAATGGACCAGCATATTTCACTGGGAGGGAGCTCGGTATGGGCCATCATCTTGTGGAGCTGCATTAGATCCCGGGATTAAGGATCCTGCTTTCCTCCTTCCTCCCCTGCTTGGCTGGGACAGAGAGGGAGAAGCAGAGCAGGGCAAAACAGCCCCTGAAGAGAGGGGGTTTGATACCACCCAAGCTGGAACTGGTTTTCCTGGGCTTAAACTGGCCTACAGAAATACTCTGTCTCTGTTTTCCCAATGGAAAAGCTACTTCTTTTTCTAAGAGGAAAATGTCATGTAGGAAAATCTCACCACTGGAGCTAATGTAACTCACAACACCACTTTGGGGAATTCCTGTGGGTGCTTTTCCCAGGGGCTGGAATTTGCCATTCAGTGGCACAGTAACCTTCCTGCCACCAAAGCATGCAGGCAGGAGATGCTGCTGCCAAGAGCAGAAATGTCGAGTGAAGCTGAAGCAAGTTCCCATGGGATGTGAGCCCATTCGCAGTGTGCTGTGAATTGTGGTGTGTCCATTAAGCCTTATATCCAGCTCTAAGGATCCCGTAACTCGCATTTATGTTCACTTGAGAGCTCAGCTCAGCAATGGGGACCCAGCACTGGGGATAGGACCTGCTGCCGCAATACCTGGTGTCCCTGGGTGTGTTTAACGGTTCCATATGGCAGCTCTGCAGAGTTCATTCCCTCCTAAAGCTGCTGTGGGCAAAGTGCAGGGGTTGGGCACAGATCAAACAGATTTAGCCCAAGGAAACCAGTTGATTTTTGTTGCTCGCTCCAGTGTATAAAAGAAACCAGATTTATTAGTTTTCTTAATGATTTGTGGTCTTTGAAAATCATTCAAATCACAGTTTCTAGTTTCTTAAAGGAAAAAGACCCTAAAGAAAGCGAATTAACTTTTATTCATTAAATCTGAGTACCCTCACCACTAGCATTATGCAGAGATGCTTCCCCACTTGCAGGACACGGATGTACACGAAGTCGATACACTTAAATAGGCAAAATATTTCCATTGGGATTTGGAGAAATAGGAGAAGCAGGTAGGTAACGTATTGAAGAGACATCTTAAAGCACTTCAGTCCCAAACTCATCCATGGTGGATGCAGGGATATTCTCTGCTCTATACCACAGGCAGCTGTGGAGAAGGATATAGCTGATGCTTATTGCCCGAATTGGGAATATTATTGCTGGGAATGAAAACCAGGAGAGGACAGGGGAAGATGGTTTGGTGCAGAGCAGCTTCTGGGATCTTTCACACCAGTTCATCTGGATGGTTTGGTGGGAGAAGCTGGCTCAGTATCCCTGAGTCTTTTTCTGGGTGGGGAAAGGTCTGGATGTTTGATGCCTGGTGCCCCAGCACTGAGTGCTCTTCCCATGCATGAGATGGCTGGTGGAAGGGCTCCACGTGCAATAAATAACTTCAGGATGGGTAATTCCTGGGAAATAAAATGTCCATGGGCTTTGGAGGCAGGACTGAACCGGTAAGCACTGGGATTGGGTGACTGACGCAGCACAGGGCTGGGGCTCCCTGGTTTCCTTGCTCCACCATGGCTCTGTGGTAGCTGCTGTGTTTCTCTGCCTGTGGTCTCCATCTGTAGAGCAGGGAGTGATGCTGCAGAGATATGTGCCTCCGCTCTTTCTGTGATGGCTCTCGGCTGAGATCTCTCTGCAAGGCAAAATGCAGTCAGGCAATAGGTTACGGTACATTAAATCATAGAATCACAGACAACAACTTCCACTAAACCACGTCGCTCAAAGCAGCAACTGAAGCTCTTCCATGCGAGGGTGCTGAGGCGCTGGCACAGGGAGCCCAGAGAAGCTGTGGTTGCCCCATCCCTGGCAGTGTTCAAGACCAGTCTGGGATTCTCTGTACAGCACCATGCAGGACCCAGACCGGATGTGCTTTGGGGCATTTCTGTGCCTCTGCACTAGGCATTCATTGTGTGTATACCTAAGATAGAGTCTGAGTACATGATACAGGTGAAATATGGCTGTTCAGAGGGAAAGAGTTCGATTTTCTTATTACTTTTTCCTCTTTTCCTCTGCTGAGCCTTCGTTACAGCCACATTTTCAATGGCAGCCTTCCACTGGGAGTGGGAAGTGCTTGATTAAAGCAGGTTAAACAAGTTGTCATCCAGCTCTGCAGGATCTGCTGCACAGGAGGGAAGGGAAACCTTGAGTTTGACCGGGTTACATTATTAATATTGTTCTGAAGTCCTTGAATGGCTCAGTTAAACTGGGTTTGCCTGTGGCAATGCTGGGCTTGGTTTTGGTGATGGGGGCTGAGTGCGGTGCTCTGTAGTGAGATCTTTAATGATACAGAGAGAGTTTGAAGTTGGATCTTGCTTTTTGGCAGTACGCTTTGCGTGTGAGCAGCTTTTAAACAACTCCTGTGTGTTTTATCCCTGCTCCCCTTAGCAGAGCATCTTGAAATTTTAACATTGAGGGCGTCGAGCAGACAGATTTGGGTGAAAGAAGTGAGAGGAGGCTCAATGGAGGACCCACTCTCCATTGTGCCGCATGGTCCAACTTGTCCTGCCCAGTGACTAAAGGATGCAGGGTGTGAAGTTTAAAGGGAGCTGCCGATAAAGAGGGAGAAAGAGAGAAAACCAACGGATGCACACACTGTGCATAGAGTTTGAGTGAGTTAAAGAACACTCTTTGGCTGGGTGGCCTCGCTATCTTACATCACTTGGGACCTCCTGCCCTTGCCTCCATCCCCGGTGCCTCTCTGGTGTTTTCCCCATGGATTCTCTATCAGGTTTGAACGCAGCCACAGAGCTGTCTGTGGTGTGGATCCCAAGATTTAGCAGGAATCCTATGGCTGCAATCAGGTGGTTGCAGGGTTCCAGTGGCTTCCAGGGCTGGGTGACTGGTGCAGGGACCTTCATTCCCGGCAGCACATGGAGGGGTTTGGTTTCATCTCACAAGTTGTGTTTCTGCCCTGTGGCCTCACAGCAAACCCAAGCTCAAGCCTGAGCTCATTACCACAACTCAGTGAAAACCTGCACAATTTGTTCCTTTTTCATGTTGATAACAGCAAGGTTTTGTACTCATATAGGAGGAAAAAGCCCAAGTTCCTCACACACGAGTGTCTGAGCAAGATTTCATCCTGGGGCAGGTTGCAGTCCTGTGCTCAGCCCTCCCATGCTCCATAGGCAGCAAAAAAAGGCAACTGGAAATCACCCCCAGCCTTGTTGCTGACGTGCTGGGATGGATGTGTTGTTGAAGGGACAAAAGCTGCCTCATAGCTGCTCCTGGGGCTGGTACAGAGGGGGAGAGTGCTCCTTCCCGCTTCCCAGTGGGAAATGCATGAGGATAAGTATTTAATCCCCCCAAGCTGCAGTTCATAGCCAGGTGCTTTCCAATTAGCATACACCTTGCACCAGCTCTTGTCATCAGATCTCTTGAGGCTGAAGTCAGCTTCAATGGCTCTAAATCAGACGCCACCATTACCATTGGGTGCAGTGCTTGCTCCTGCTCCATGAACCTGGATGCTAAGTGGGACTCCAGGGCTGGCTGCTGAGCTGCTCCCAGCCTCAGGGATGAGCTGCTCACCCCAGGTGAAGGATGAACCAAAGCTGTGTCCATCTCCCTGCAAGCTGCTGCTCAAGGGAAGCGACAGTCACCCTGCTTGCACTGGGCAGGTCTTGCAAAACATGTACCATGCCTTAAGAGCTGAGGTCCACGGTGCTTTCCTCCTTTTCAGGGTAAAGCCTTTAAGGCCTGAACTTGCTTTTGAGCAAAAGCTTCTTCTGGTGGGCCTCTCTAAAGAGGAACTCAGGCTGCCAAGAGCAGGCAGTTTCCTGTGTCCTTATTGGGTTCATTTTATAGTGCCTTTGCCATGGTTTTCCTCTCCAAATGAGTGGACTTCTGGGAATCTTGTGTGTCTGGTAGTAAAAGTGCTGTTAATTTTCTTCCCCAACTCTGTTGGTTTTAATTATAATCTCCCACGTTGACTGTAACAACCCATATGTTGATTGTATATGTGATTTAACTCACTGCTGCCTACCCCAAGGTTGGTTTGTGGTAGAGCTTTGGTGCTGAGAGGACTTGAAATCCAGATGTTCTTCCAAAAGGGAAAGATATTTTTCCAAATTCAGCCACAGCTGTTGGTCTTAAAGTAGGAATTAAACTGGAGATCTCCTTTGTCATATTCTTTGTAGGACAACAGATTGCAATGGTTTGGGTTTTTTCTGGCTTGAAAATACATGAAGAGGAGCAGATCCCACAGAATCAACCAGGTTGGAAAACCCTTTAAGCACATCCAGTCCAACCGTTCCCAGCACTGCCAAGGCCACCACTAACCCATGGCATTGAGGGCCTCACCTCCATGCTGTGTGAACACTTGCAGGGACAGTGACTTCAACACTGCCCTGGGCAGCCTGTTCCAATGCTGAGCACCCTTCTGATGGATGCTGACTGAGCGGAAGTGACCTAAACTTAAATTAAAGCATCAAAAATGTCCTGTTTATGCCAGGCACAGTTGGTTTATCCCAGGAAGTGCTTGGAAGTCACATCTTTGGTTCTTGTGCTTTAATGATCTAGATCTTTTATTTTGATGTCTTAAATATACAAGGCAGCCGTGGTACTGGGTGGGCAGAGTGTGACTGTGCCCCAGCAGCACTCCTGGTGTTACCGGCGTAGTTGCTTCCTGCTTTCAGGAAGAGCGGGGCTGGTGAGAAATCCAGTTTTATGGCTGTTGAGATGCTGCAAGTCTGTTTAACATCACAGGCAGCGGCAGGACGTGCAGGGGAGGTTTACCTCCCACATCCAGGAGTGGGAGATTGTCACAGCATAATTCACATTTGAAGAGACATTTGGACATCATGGAATGCAGCTCCTGCTCCAAGCAGCTCCATTTAGATCCAGGTCATGTCTCCAGGGTCACCTGGAGATGAGTGCTGCCTCAGGATGGTTTTCCTGCAGAGGTGTGAGTGGCATTCCCCAAACTGTTCCTTTGTGCCTGGGGTCTTATTTTTGCTCTGCACAGCCTGGTTTAGTTTAACGTGGTCTTGAGCCTTGGAAAGAGGTGTCTGGGGTTACATCAGAGACTGCAGCCTCCTCCTTTCAAGTACAAGGAGTTGGTACTTGAACAGGCAAAGGGAAAGGGAAACAGGGCTGACACACTCCAGGAGGTCCCAGGGCATGGAGTGAGCTCCAAGCCTGGTTGATGTGGAAATTGCAGTCCCAAAGCAGCATTTCCTTCTGACAGAGAAGGGAAGGAGGGGAGGGTGAACGTCAACAGCTGGATGCTGATCCTAAACCGGGCAGTTCCAGCTCTCAGAGGCATTGAAGTGATGTCGGAAGGAGCATCCCTGGTGTGTTGTGCTGCTCCAGCTTCTCCCAGCCCTTCCTTCCAGCCAAGGGACCCCCTTGCCTTGCAGCTTCCCGCCTCTCCTGAGCCAAACGTGCAGACGTGGCCGTGAATCCCACCCGGGATGGTTTTTACACGCACAGGCTGGTATTTCCTCCCTGCGCCCTCTCCCCCTGCACGGCCCCTTCACAAAGAACCAAATCAGGCATCGCTTGTGACCTTGACCTCCAACCTCTCCCCTCCTCCCAAAACGTGCAGCATCTGGCAGGCATGTGGGGCTGGTGGGGCTGCAGTGATAGTGCACAGCCTGGGGTTTGGCTCCATTGTCCCTTCACCCTTTTGGGATGTGCTTGTAGCCCTGGAGTGGTGCCTGGCTGGTGATGGGGAGAACCTGCCTCTGAAAGGGGTCCCTTAGAAGAGACCTAGAGAAGAGGGGTGGCCCCTGCATCCAGTGGTAGGGCTTGCTGGATGCACTGGAAGTTATCAAGGGTTGGACTGTCAGCACGAGGAGTGATCCAGGACAACTCCAACCTGTGAAGAGTGAGCCAGAGCTCTTGGTTCCTGTATATGCCAGGCTCCCAACCCAGGGAGATCCAGAGTTCTTCTTTAGAAGCCATTTCAAAGGGGAAACAAGCTAGTTGTGGTTAATCCCTTCCTGATGCCTCCAGCAGCCATGATGTTGTGTGGTCTGACCTTCGAAACCAAGCACAAAGACACCCAGATACTTGTTCCCTTGCCAGAGTGTAAGTCCTCTCCTGCCAATGCAGGCAGAAAGGGAAAAGAGGTTCCCCCTCTTCCATGGGTGGTTCTGGGGTGCTGGGGATGATTCCTCCACCTGCAGGAGGTCCCCGAGATGCTTCCCATGGATTGTGTGGCACAAGGGGCAGCTGGGAGCCCTGGTGGTGGTGGTCCTTTGAGTGGAGAGAGGTTGGATCATGGCAATTGCTGTGAGCTGGAGGGGCCTTCTGAGACTGTTCCTCACCCAGAACCACTCTCAATGTCTCTGCAGGGAAAGGTGAAGCATCTCTCTCTAGGATGGTTCATTGCAGATGTGATTGCCTACATCTTGCATCTCTGAGGCCAACTTGTGAGCATGTTTGCTTCTGTCAGGGAGGAGGTCTTGGGGCTGGACAGGAGAGAGCAGAGACCATCACAAGCACTGCTGTGGGGCTTGCAAGACAAACGTGGTTGTAGTGCTGTCGGGAGATGGAAGCTTTCATCAGGGCTGGGACGTGGTGGATGGGCAATGGCTTCCTCCTCGGGGTGGAGATGGGCCAAATCCAGTTTTGTGGATGGGATAAGAAACTCCTGGCTTAAAAAAAGGGGTGAAGTTTTGAAAGAGTCACCTCTGAACCTTTGCATTCAACTTTCTGTGCTTGGACCACAGGCAGCCAGGTTTTCCAAGCTTTTCTTTATAGCTTGAGGCTCAGGAAGTTTAATTAAAGAGAGATTCAGAGCTGTTAATGAGTCCAGCAGCTGAAGCATTAAGTCTTGGTCTGCGTCAGCAAGTAGTGTGCTTTACCAAAGGCAGATCTACAGAGCAGCAGGTCCAAGCCTCCTGTGTCCACTCTATATGGGCTCTGTGGGTTTTACCTTGGAATTTCCGGCCACAGGATACTCTCAGTGTTGAAGAACATCAAATGTCCTCCGCAGTACTTCTTCTAGCTTAGCATCACCAGAAAGGCATCAGTTTGTGCAGTCCAAGACTGCTCTGCAGTGTAACTAAAGCACAGTGAGTGGGGATGGTTGGGGCGTTCGTCCTGAAATGCCTTCCTGAGCCTAATTAAAACAACTTGTGTGGGGTTTATTCATTTATTTATTATTTTCTATGTTTATTTTCCCCCTTCAGAAGCAGTCTGCAGAAGCGCATTGTGAACCCGTGTTCACATGGGAATATGCCGTGATGCTGTGCTGCAGCTTGGTAGAACATGGTCTAATGCTGTCCTGCTAGAAGGGAGACTGAGATGAGCTCTTAGGCAGAAGCTGTTCCCTGGGAGAGTGCTGAGGCGCTGGCACAGGGTGCCCAGAGAAGCTGTGGCTGCCCCATCCCTGGCAGTGTTCAAGGCCAGGTTGGACACAGGGGCTTGGAGCAAGCTGCTCTAGTGGAAGGTGTCCCTGCCTGTGGCAGGGGTTGGAACTGGAGGAGCTTTAAGGTCCCTTCACCCCAAACCTTTCCGTGATGATTCTATGATTCTATCCCAAGGAAGCCCTTTTCAGCCCTTCTGTCTGATGGAGACAGGAAGCACGGAGGTCGCCATTCCACACTTGCACCTTTGAAGAGGTACAAGGATGGCAGAGCTGATTTTCAAGCAATCTCTCATAATACCCTCCAAGATTTGCTCCTGCTTGTGAGTCGTACAGAAGGAGATGCCCTGGCCCTGGGCTCCTCCCTGTGTGCGCTGGTGACTCTTGGTGTGGCAGCAGACGTGCTCTGCCTTGCAGGCTCTGTGCTTGTGGACTGTGTTTGCAGCACACAAATGTATCCCCAAGCAATGGAACAATTCCTTGTCTTGGAGGTGCTGTCCTGGCTGGTGATGGCCTTGGGGAGCCCCATCCCTGTTCTGAGCCTCCCTGAGCTCTTCCCCTGGTTCTTTGCCCCCTGTAAGATGCAAGGAAATGAACCCTGCTCCTTTTCACAGCACACAGTTGCCTTTTTCCCTGCTTTAATCTCCCTGAATGTGTTTTTGTTTCATTTTTTATATTCCTTTCAGGCTTTTACTGGAATTCCCACAGGGCCCAGGCCAACCGGGTAGAGGATGCTGATTGGAAACAGAATACGACTGGAAGCAACTGAGATAAATGGCCTGATAAAACAGCTGGAGCCTGACTGATGTGCAGAACCAGTGTGGGACTGTCCTTGCCCCTTCCTCCCTGCTTGGAGAGGGCTTGAGCCAAGCAGGAACCAGCCCACTCCAACTGCTTCTCTATTTCTTCTTTTTTCCTCTCTTTCTTAACACCAGCGTACAAACATTGCTGCAGTGTGTGTGGGTTAATGCAGGTCAAGCCCTGGCTTGCATACAGCCCAAAGAAGGTCCCTCTCTTTGATGGGGTTGTGCATGGCAAGGTCTTGCTACATCACTTTGCACCCTGTCTGTATAGGAGAGTTGACTGCCAAGAAGAGGGATGAGCATCAAGCTCTCGTTCAGCAAAAAGGGTACATGTTGCTCTGCTTGCATGAATGAGTCATTTTTCTTCTTATCTCAAACCTGAAAGTGGGTTAAGCATGTAGGAGAGAAGGTGTCTTAATTTGAAGCCTGTAACATCAACAGTTGCCATATCAAAGACAGCTCAAAGCGTGGTGCAATGATCAGGAGATTGTGACATCTCTGGCTGACGTTTGCTGGTGTGTTCGAAGCAATGACCTGGATTTGTTGCTTTTGTAGCCCCTTCTGCAGTCAAACAAAGCTGCTTCTATAGCTCCTCAAGGACCTGCAAGCCTCGGCCAGGATTTCTCTTTAGCTCCTTCCACAGTTTGCTGCTAAACACCATGACATGGGGCTCCCTTTGTTAATGGACTGCAGTGGACTTGGTGGAGCCTGAAGCTGAGCTGTGACTAGAGAGGTGTCGCTTGGTCACTTGGTGGATGGGATGAGAAAAGAGGTGGATGGATCTGGTGAACCTGGGTCTTTAAATTGGGAAGTGGGAGTGGAATTCAAACCCATCACAACAGTTGTTTTTCTTGTGTTTTACAAAGAAAGCTTTTGGTTGGTTGGTTGGGGTTTTTTTTTTTGGGGGGGGGGGGATGTTGTGGCATCTCAGGGGTTTAAAAACTAACTTATATTTTCAGTTTCAGTTTTTGTGTTTCAGTTACCTAAAGTTAACTTGTAATGAATTAAAGACAATAAGCAAGAGGTGACTCCTCCCCAGACTGAGCTGAAACCCGTCATTTCTGGCCTAACTCAAAATGACCCACTTTTCCTTCTTTTTTTTTACTTAAACTTGGGGAAAGTTTTCTGTTTGACACTGATTTCTTCCCAACTATTTCATTTAACCCTGAGACCTCCCCCACATCCCAAATCCAGCATTTTCCCCATGTCATCTGTTGGTGGAAGCAGTGCCTCTCTAACGGATGTGTTTTCCCCCACTCAAAGACAGCGGGAGGAATGAAGAGCACATTTAATTTCACATCCCTGCTGTTAAAACAAGACTCATCAACCCCATGTCTGAGGCTCTTCCCAAACTGACACCCTGATCTGAGCTGCGCTGTGCAGAGGCAGCATGAATGGGTGAGCGTGTGTGACCTCGGCCTTCTTCAGCTTTACTTGTGATGAATGCTAAAGGCTCAAAAACTGGGGTTTGGTGGGAAAAGAGAGATTCTGCTCTGAGTTTTTCTGCATAAATAACTCTGGTTTTCTCCCTGGGAAATTCTCGAGGTTAGTAAAGAAATAGAGAGAAAGGGAAACTTAATTTGAGCCGGGAAATGATTATTAGAGGGTAGGATGCTCCAGCGCAGCATTAGAAGACAAAGGGATGGTTGTGAGCCAGCCTTTGAGCAAGGTGCTTTTCACAGGGAGGAAGAGGATTTTGAGCCTTGGGGAGCAAACAGGGGTGGAGATCTCCACATCCCGCTTTTGCATATAGGCCAGCTGGTGTAGAGGTTGACCCATGCTCATGTGCTGAGTGTGTCCTCCTGGGGACCTCATCTGCAAATAGAGTTGCAGGAGGCTTCTTCACTCCCAGTGGAGGATCCATGCCCATCCTCACCCAGCCTTGCTGCCTGCAGAGCCTCCTCCTCCCAGGATCTGGCCATGGTGAGGTAGGGATGGGATGTGAGTCAGCCTTGGGATGCGAGGGAGCCATTGTGGATGAATGGGATGAATGTCTGCTGAGGGAGCTCTGAGAGGATCAGCCCCTCCTGGGTTTGGGGTTTGACACCTTCTCTCCACATGAAGGAAATCCTGGTTTATCTTTATTTACCCAGAGCCTTCTGAGCTGTGGCTCAACCATTCCATGACCCAGGAGGCTTTGGTGAAACAAGACTTCAGAAGAAGAGCTCTTTTTTTGCCTGGAGGATCTCAGGGTCCCTATCCCTGCAGGTGGCTCTGATGCCTGGGACAGCAGCAGCTCATGGCGTTGAGCACCTTACCATGACATTGAGTGCTCACAGCACCCAAATGTACTTTGGGTGTAAAGATACCAGTGGAGGGGAAGACGTAGGAGGCGAATAGCTCTGCGAAACGCTGAACGCAAAGAACTTGGAGGAGCATTCAGGAGTTGAGCAAAGGCAGAAACCACAACAATTGGATTGTGCAGGGAAATTGGCAGCCACGAGTGTGGAATGAATCACAAACGTGCACATGTTTTGCCCGAGGTGAAAATCAGAGCGCTTTTTGGCTGTGAAATGTCAGCTTGTTACTGGGAAACACTCCTTTTTAATGTGTTTTTCTTTATTCTCGAGAGCTGTGCTGAAGGGAGCATGGAGGGAAGGTCAGGACTGCAGCTCCTGCTCTGCCCCAGGCCGTGCTGATGCTGCTGCTGCGCAAGGTTCTCGTGCTTCTTTCTCTTGCTCGTCCCTGCTCTGTTTCTGCAGGTCCCTGGGGGCAGGTGGTGTGTGATAACTGGCTACAACCTCTAGAACCTTGGTCCTGATCAAATGAGTTTTAACAGCAGATCAGAGCCTGGGCACTGACCCTCGCCATAGCATTTCTAAAAGGGAAGTCTGCAGAAATAGGTCCCTGCAAAGCACTTGCCTGCAGTGAAAACTTTCCCTTTAATTAAGTGCACTGGGACTAATTTTGGTTTGGCCATTAGTCATAGGCTGAGAAACAGGAGCTGGTAGAGCAAAGCACAGTGACAAAGCTCAGTTCAGGCAGGTCCAGCTCCCACAGCTTGTGGGCTCATGGAGCAGCATCTATGTCCATTCTGCCTTGCATGGAACCCTTTCAGGGAAGTCCAGTATCTCCAAGGTGATGAATTGCAGCATGAAGTAGCGGTATGTTAGCTCAGATCAACCATGTGCTGACCTGTGGCCATTCTTTAAAGGGGAAAATTGTCCTTGCTGGATGAAGGTGATGCACAGAGGTAAGAGATTTGCCAGATGCTTGCGCAATAGGGAATCTCCTGTAGTAGACCCCGTGCTGTTGAGGGAAAGCAGACAGGAGTTACCTTTCCTTGCCAGCGTTTTGGGACCTGGAGTCTCCAACTGGCTTCCATGAATAATGGATCCATGGGATCCATGAACAAGCATCCCTAATCCCATTGCTGTGGGCAGCAGAACTGTCTTGGCCCTTGACTTTCTGCCTGCTGTGCTTGGCACAGCACTGGAGCATGTCCCTGGCAGCCTTGTGTCCAGCCCTATGTCCCCTGTGTATCCCTTGCCTTTTGCCCTCAAGCTTTCTTCCCTGAGTGCCAGCTTCTCTCCAAAGCCAACCCTTCGAGACAAGCGGTGCTAGTGTGCATCCAGCTCCATGGATGGAGCTGCTGTGTTTGCCCTGGGCTTTCAGGATCATGGGCAGTCAGGGGTGATGTTTTGAGGTTTTCTCTGCAAACTGGTGTGCTGGAAAGAGCTTTACGTCTGAAAGCAGATGCCAGTGAGCATCCTGCCCCACAAGGGGTTTGTGTATGGGGCACGATCTACCATCACAAACCTAATGTGAGCTGCAAAGAAGTGTGTTGCAGTCTCTGCAGTTTGTTTCTCCAGCCTCTTGACACCCTGAGTTTGTGAATTCGTATGAATCAAAATGGATGTGGATGTGAATTTGCCAGCTCTCTGCATGTGTACACACAGGATGGGGCTGGAGGGCACGAGGCCAAGGGCACAGTAAATTCTGGGTAGGATCATTGCCCATTCTCTTGCAGGGATGTGATAACAAGGTATTTCTTAGGGGTGACCCGAGCCAGACCTTCACAGTTGCATTATATGATTTCTCCCTGAGTGAAGTCATTGGTTCTTATCAAGCCTGGAAAATGAAGCTATCTGAATCCCTCCCCCAGCCAATTAGTCTGGGCCACTGCGGGGAGGTTGATAAACCACATTTATCGTGAATACACTGAGAGCCAGCAGAGGAAGAGGGTCGCGATTGCCAGGGCTTGATGTTAGGAGCAGAGCAGGCACCTCTGCAAAGGGGCTCTGAGCACACAAAGGGAGAAAGCTTTGGAAAGATGCTCTCTGGGTATCAGTGGGTGGATGTTTCCCTTTTGCTGGCACCTCTCTATCTCCTCAGCAGAGTTTCAGAGGGGAAAATCAGGCAGGGTAGGGAAAACACACTCTGCTACTTTGGCTGCAGTGAAGAGAATAGCAATCAGTTTGATCAGTGCAAGAACTGAGTTGTGGAACTGAAAAGCTGCAGTGTTTATTGCTTTAGCTGTAAGAGATCCCTGCTTGGTACACAAGGTCTTGAGGGAGCAGGGAGAATGGCCCAGGGGAAGACAAGCAAGAGCTTCCAGGGCAAGCTAATTCTCCAGTCCTTCCCTTGGCTGCGATATAAGCATGTGCATCCTCATTGCCTCATACATGTATCCTCGCAGCCTCCCAACATTAGCTCTGCTTTGTTTCTCCACCTGCACAAAAGGAAAGAAATATTTATCCATGATCATGGGGACATGGAAATGCAAGCCTGGGTAGATCTGCTTGAACAGAGCAGGTTGTGATCTAGTGGAAGGGGCAGGGGACTGAGACTGGATGAGCTTTAAGGTCCCTCCCAACCCAAACCAATTATGATTCTATGCAGCAGCATCCCTTTGGATGCTTAAGGAAATATATTGTGTTCAGTTGTAGCTCTTCCTGGGGATCTCAGTCATCAAGGACACCTGTGTACAGCCGGGGACAGCAAAAGGACTCCCATATGGATATTGTGTGAATGCTCAGCTCTAACTCCAGCTCTAACAGCCACCAGAAAAGCTGCACTTGTGGGTGCCAGTGTGTGACCCAGTGAGGCAGCGCCGGTGTTTGAACAGGACATCCCTTGGGTCTGAAAGCACAAAGGAACTTTCACTGCTTTCCAGCTGCTACTTCCCGCAGGGTTTTGATGCTTTCATTATAACTTGGAAAACGGGAGTAGCAGAGATCCTGAGCCAACACGTGCTTGTTCATGGAGTGACAGATGGCTCCTGGCACACGATCAGACCCCTTCTGGTTGCCTTTCACCAGCAACTAACATCTGGGCTTATTGCCTTAGGTCTGGCTTGCCTTGCACGTTGTCAGTGATATCAGGTTTAAGCTTTGGTTTTCCAGGCCTGGATGATGTTACATGTACAGTTAGACTAAACCAGAGGAACCAATCCATCACTAGTGAAGGAGTTCAGAGGCAGGTTCTGGTTTTGGGGAGCACCGAGCCCTTATTTGCTGAAATGAGAGGAATTCCCAGGAAAAGCTGCCTGGACGTGTTTGTTTGGATTTTTCTCAGGCTGTAATCTCTCCCAGATGTGTATGTCTGCAGCAGAAGATACTGATCCCACAGCTCCTCTTGTTAATCGAGGCACTTTCAACGTTGCCGCAATAATAGCTCAGGCTGAGCCTCTGCCAGACTTGAGAATAATTGCTCTAAAAGAATGGGAGTTGGAGCTGGAGAAACGTTTGTGAAGATCAACTTGTAATGGAGAAGAAGGAAACAAAGTCTTTCAAAATGAGATATTTCCTATCAAACTGCTGCATCATTCCCAAACTCTGAAATGCCTTTTCCTTCTGTAAGAAGTCTTTCTGCCTTATCTCTACCTCTTCACTGCACTTTCGTAGCTTCTGGTGTAGATTTTGCTGCTCCCCCTTGCCATTTAGTGAAGAACAGAATCATAGAATGGTTTGGATTGGAAAGGACCTGAAGATCATCAAATTCCAACCCCCAAGAAAGTGTAGTTAGGAGGTGAATGGCAGGAAAGACTTAAGTTCTCACCCTTTTCCTCTCCTCTCCTGAAACCTTCTGCTGTTGGAGCCAGGGATGGGAGCTGCAGGGACTTCCTTGTGCTCTTGACCTTGAAGTCCATCACATCCAGACAAGTCTTGGCCATGGAAGCTGGGAGTGGTTTGTGCACACCGATGTGCAGTGCTCTTCATCAGCACGAGAGGATGCTGAGAATCAGGGGTACCATCTTTGGCTGTGCAAATGCCCCATCCCTGACAGTGCTCAAGGACAGGTTGGACAGAGCCTTGGGCTACATGGTCAAGTGTGAGGTGTCCCCGCCCATGGCAGGGGATTGGAACTGGATGATCTTAAGGTCCTTTCCAACCAAACCATTCTGGGATTCTACGATTGCTTTTCTCTGGTGGCTTTGTGAGTATTTACGTGTCTGTCTTCCAGCCCAACAAAACAAAACAACAGAGAGGGAGAATCTTGGAAGGCTGGAGCTGGAAACATGCCGCTGGAGTGTGATCATTTATAGAATTTGCTCTTAATTTACTTGGACTATGGTGCAACAATGAGAAGCTCATTTGCTAGTGACAGTGAGCGCCAGTGGTTTGGGACTTGTCCCCACTCAAGTGTCACACAACTTTTACTAGTGTGTTTTGTAACTGTTCGTAAATGAATCCCACAGAACACGCTGTGTAGGCATTGTGGAGCAATTCAAACCTAGTTCATGCTGATTTACTGTAATTCAGTAATGAAGTTGAATTACTGCGAGGTGGACCTGGACAGACTGAAGAGTGACTGTGCAGGGATTTGCACAGGTTTAAATCCATTTAAAAACACCCTTCTAACTAAACCTATTAAGCTCTAAATACAGATAAAATATCAGTTCTACTGTGTTAGGCTTGAGTGAAATGAAGGATTAAACTCAACCCAAAAGCATTCGGAGCGTTCAAGGCCAGGCTGGATGGGGTTTGGAGCAGCCTGCTCTAATGGAAAGTGTCCCTGCTCATGGCAGGGGGATGGAACTGGTTGAGCTTTAAGGTCCCTTCCAACCCAAACCATTCTGATTCATTTGCTGTCAATGGTCCAAGAGGGAGCAGGACATGCATACACAGAGCAGAGAAAGAAGGAACTGGGAAGGATCCTTGGAGAACAAGGGGTAAGAGACACACCAGGGTGTGTGAGCTGGGGGTGAAGGGTGAGCAAGGCTGTGGTGAAACATAGCATCCCAGAGCACTTTCCTAGAGACCAGGAGCTCTGCACTGATGTTAACTCCCTTGGTTGATCAGGAAGGAGATGGTTGATGGGCTCTGCAGGATCTCTCAGTACATGCCTCAGGAAGGTTAGAAGTGGCTTGTAACAAACCAACCCAAGTGAGACCACTAAATCTTGCAGGGAACCCAGCCCTTGTGAGCTTCCTTCCCAGCCCTTCCCAGCCCCTCCTTCAAAAGGGTCTTTGGACTTGTCAGGATATTAATTTGTTCTATGTTTGCAAAGTGAACACACATATTTCCTTGTCCCTACAAGGGCAGGAAATGCTCTTTCAGTTAATGGGACAAGATTGTCATGCTGCCTTATGATTTGCTTTGGGATTTGCAGAGGGAAGACCTGGTAAGGGTGATGAAGCTGAAGGATGAAATGCCCATCAAGCCCGCTTCGCCACTCCTGTGGCCACTCTGGTTTCATCATCTCCACTGTGGGTTTAGCAACTCTTAAACTGTTGACCTCCCTCCTCCCGTTGCTCATCTCCCAAAAGGCATCTCACAGACCCTCTTTTTCTTCCACTTGTCCTACTTTTCCCTGTAGCCAGTGTATCCTTATTTGGGACCATCCTTGACTTACTCAGCCCTTCCTCCTTCCCAGGCTTTGTCCCCAGAAGCCCCATCCCAGCAGAGCCCCCTTGCTGGGCCCATACAAAGGAGCAGCAGCACGCATGCAGACCTGTGTATGGAGCCTGAAAAGAAGCCCGTGCTCCCATTTTTCCTGTCCAAACAATGCTCCCAGCTGGCTCTTTCATCTGAAAAGGTTTCTCTTCCCTGAAATTCTCTGTCCTCTCTGTGGGTGGGTGGTTGCATTCACTTCTCTGCTAATAGGTACCATGTTCTCTGTGAGAAATGGGCTTTTGCTTTCTCTTCCTGCTTTGGCTCCATCCCCTTCAACTTGCAGCTGCTGGGTCGAACCCAAATTCTCTCTGCTCTCCGGAGCAGGGAGGAGAAGGTTGAAATCCTGTTGCATAACCTTCTGTATTCATGTTAAACCTTGCCTCGTGTGGCTTGTGGCGTTGTCCTTAACAAGAAGTTGTTCGGTAACAAGGGAAATAGGAGCAATAGAGAATGGACCTGGCCCAGGAGGGGACATGGATGGCTGCTGTGGGCATTATTTACTTTACAATGCAGGGATGGAAAGAAGCAGGAAGAGCTGCTGGACGGCTGATGACATGCAAACAACATGGAGAAGGGAGGGCTCCAGGGGGACCTTATTGTGGCCTTTCAATCCATAAAGAAGCCAACAAGAAACCTGGAGAGGAGCTTTTGACAAGTGCCTGAAGGGACAGGCCAAAGGGAATGGCTTTAACCTACCAGAGGGGAGACTGAGATGAGCTCTTAGGCAGAAGTTCTTCCCTGTGAGGGTGCTGAGGCGCTGGCACAGGGTGCCCAGAGAAGCTGTGGCTGCCCCATCCCTGGCAGTGTTGAAGGCCAGGTTGGACACAGGGGCTTGAAGCAAGCTGCTCTAGCGGAAGGTGTCCCTGCCCATGGCAGGGGTTGGGACTGGATGAGCTTTATGGTCCCTTCTGACCCATCCATTTTATGATTCTCTGTCTGTACAGCACCACATGGTACCCAGACTTGATGTGTTTTGGGGCATTTCTATGCTTCAGATGTGAACTGTCACAGAGGAAGTGGAGGAACCTCAGTGTTTTGGGAGGGCAACCTTGTTTCAAATGCTTGGCTATGGATCACTGCAGTGGTGTCAGTGGTGTGAGGAGCCAGGAAACCCTTGCCCCAGTATCAAGTCCTCTTTTTCCATCACTTAATACAGAAAGCCTTTAATATCAATTATGGCTGTGATGTATAAGTCTCTCTAATTCAGTTGCAAGCGCATGGCCTGTGATCCTAGGCAGACTCTAATAGGAGTCTGTTCATAAGGCACTCAGAATCAGGGGGACAAAATACCCATCAGTTCATATGCTCCATCCCCCAGCCAGCAAGCACCGGGGCTGTCCTCTGGGCTTGTCCAGCCCAGTTATTTCGGGTCGCAGCCTGTGGTGCCATATCCAGGGGAAGTGACTCAGCCTGACAGACCCAGTTACGAGTTGTCCCAGGGCTCCAGTAATGGTTTATGTCGTTTGATTTAATTTCCTTTTCCCTCATTTCCCTCCTCTGAGGAGGAGTTAAAGCGTAATATAAGCTTCACACGTGCATGAATGCCACAGGAAAGCATGGATAGTCACTTGGTTGTGTCTGCAACATGGGGTACCCCCCCACTACAGAACACCTTCCTCTGGGATGAAGCCTTAGGGATAGGATGTGATGAAGAACTGCTATTGAACCCTGTCTTGTCCCTGAGAGCACTAATGGGCCTTAATGGCTCTGACCAGCCTCACCTGGGACCTCCACCCACACCTTCATTCCAGGAGCCCATTTAAGCTCAGCCCTGCATCCTCAGCCCTTCCCTGAGCTTTGGTGTAGGGTGTTTGCTTCCAGCTCTGGCTTTGCCTCCTCATGGACCTGTACTGGGTGTATCTTGTCTCTTGGTAGGGCCCCTCATATGTTTGTCTCCTGTCCTGTCTCTCGGCTTTGCACCCACTCTGTACCCTTGTTTCCAGACCTGCTTCCACCCATGTCTTTCTTTGTCCTTCACTGTGCTCCATACAGGACCCTGGACCTGTGAACCCTCTTACCGGTGCCTGGGGCTGCCCATAGCTGTCCTGGCTCACCAGCAGTTGGTGCTCCCCACCACCTTCCTTCTCCACAGCCCAGGCTGATGGGTGCCTGTGTGCCAGGTATGGTCCAAATTGGCCTTTTGAGTTAAGCAAAGTGGTGTCATCTCCTCTTTGAAAGAGTATTGTCCGTATATTGTCATGTATATCCTGACCAGGGTATTGTCCATGTTCCCTGTTTCTCCTCTTTTCCCTTGGGAATTTTAACTGTGTGGTGCTGCAAGACTAATGAGGGCAAGGAAGCCCTGTATTGAAAATATAGAGCTTATGGTCTGATGCAGGTCCACTGGCAAAGTCCAGCACCCAACAGTGCAGGGGCATAAGCAGAGCCCTCTGCCTTCATTTCTCCTTTATGCTGGAAATGCTGGTGCTTTTTGTGTGCTTAGTATTTGGGCTGGAACTTGCAGATAACTTCCCACTCTTTCCGAGTGCTTTTTTCATTTTGAAGAGGGATCCACACATTTTTGGGGATTTTCTGTTCAGCTTTACCCAGGAAGCAATCAAGAAGCCAGAGCTTTTTAAATAACCTTTTAAAGTGCTCCAATGTGCTCAGACCAAGGCAGTGGAGGTAACGATGGTCCAGAGAGCGCTGCTGACCATCAGAGAATGCATCTTGTCTTGCTGAGCTCTGCAAGGCTCTGCTGGTTTTCTCCTCCAGGCTGAGCTTAGCATTGCTGGGTCACCTGCACTGGCACACTGGGTCAGTCTGGCACAGCTGGCTATTGGAGGCAGAGACCTGTCACAACACCCACCACCACAATGGATTCATGCGGTTGGATTCAGCAGCTTTATAGCTTATCTCTAATAGCTTTTTATAGGTGTCTGCCTTTGCACTGTTGTGCTCCCCATCTTTGAAAGCTTGTATCCCCAAATGTGCCTGGCACCCTCATGGCTAACTTCAGCTTCAGGATAACTTCAGCTTGGGATGCTTGGCTCCAGCCCCACTGGCTGGTGCTTGTCCTTGCTAAGCCTGTGCACAAGTCTCCTGGCACTGGGCTGCCTGGGAAGATTCCTGCACTACTTTGGGAGCCTGGAGCAAGCTGAATTTGGCAGCAGTTGTTGAGCTCCAGGAATCTCCTTTCCAGCATAGAAATGGCCATTCTGCAGGCTTCTGGGTTGAGGTTGAAGAGCAAAGATGGTTTGGCATGCAGAATGTGCACCGTGGGCAGTCCTGCCTGGCTTTTCCGGGGGTGAGCAAGGAAGAGCCCACGTCTGGAGCTCAGTGTAAACCCAGCCTGCCTGTGGACACAGCTTGGTGTGAGCCTGTCCTCAGGTCCTGGGCACCATTGCCTCCAGGTGCAGGTAGGAGCATGCTGGTTGCTCACTACTGCTCCCAGTGTGCACATGAACAAGCGGAAAGGTGTTCCTAAGGATGGGAACACAGCCTAATGCCTCCCATGATGTTCAGGCTCTGATGGCTACTGCAGTGCATGGCCTCTTTGCCAGAGCTGGGGTTGCTCTGGGCATACAGTGGGATCAGTCTGTCTCTCCCTTGGCTGGAAGGTGCATGGTCTGATGCCTCATGCTCTGGACAGCCACTCCCTGGGCTATGATGGGCTGTGGCTCCTACCTGTTGCCTTGCCTGGGCATGAAGAGATCTCATTAGTTTTGCTCCTAATTCTGTTTTGCTTCTATGCAAAATTCTTATGCTTCGATGTTCTTTTGGTATTGGGGAGGGGTCCAGAGGCAAACACCAGCCCTGGCTGTTCAAACCTCCTGGTGTAGCCCAGATCCTGTGATCACTCCTCTGTTACCTCCAGTTCTCAGGCCTCCAGGAATCTCTGCTACTTTATTTAGGAAAGCACCAGGCACATGCCTAACCCTAACCCCAGCTCCATGTTTTGTCAGGGACCATGGGTTTTGCTTTCAGCAAATGCTCAAATTGTGTGTTAAGGCCATGAAGTAGTAGTTCCTTTCTATTGTAGTACTACATTCCCAGATGCAGCTTATGTAGGAAAAGCCTTAACATGAGAGGAACCACTGAATTCAAGCTCGTGTGCCTGTATTCACCAGCAAAGCTGATGGGTAATGAGAGCTGCAGCCCTTGCAGATGGAGCTTGCAGGTCTTGGCACGTCCACTTGTGTCAGCAGCTGGGAAATCACCTCCCAGAACTCTCTGGGAATGAGAAAGGATGAGCATTCCTGATGGATTTTTCCCCCTCTGTCAGCTGTGTTTGATCTAAGATCAATTCCCCCCACTGTGCACGCACATCACTTGTAACACCAATAGGCCCTGCCAGCTCAGTGCTGTTCCAGGGTTTGTGACTGCCCAGGTCTCTGAGGGGCTCAGCCCTGCACCCTGTCTGGCTTGGTACCACTCTTCTGCAGTGTTCCTGCTTCCAAAGGCTGTTGCGCATTGATGTTCTAAGCAGAGAGCTGCCTGGGAACACAGAATCCCAGCCTGGTTTGTGTTGGAAGGGACCTTAAAGCTCACCCAGCTCCACCCCCTGCCATGGGCAGGGACACCTTCCACTAGAGCAGCTTGCTCCAAGCCCCTGTGTCCAACCTGGCCTTGAGCACTGCCAGGGATGGGGCAGCCACAGCTTCTCTGGGCACCCTGTGCCAGTGCCTCAGTACCCTCATAGGGAAGAACTTCTTCCTTAGATCCAACCTGAACTTCCCCTGTTCCAGTCTGACCCCATCGCCCCTTGTCCTACCACTGCAGTCCCTGATGAAGAGTCCCTCTCCAGCATCCTTGTAGCTCCCTTCAGACACTGGAAGCTGCTCTGAGGCCTCCATGCAGCTTCTCTTCTCCAGTCTGAACAGCCCCAATGTTCTCAGCCTGTCTCCATACAGGTGCTGCTCCAACTCCTGATCATCCTTGTGGCCTCCTCTGGACTTGCTCCAGCAGCTCCATATCCTTCTTATGTTGAGGACACCAGAACTGCACACAGTGCTTCAAGTGAGGTCTCAGAAGAGCAGAGCAGAGGAGCAGGATCACCTCCTATGACCTGCTGGTCATGCTTTATTTGGTGCAGCCCAGCACACATTGGCGTTCTGGGCTGCAAGCACACACTGCCAGCTCATGTTCAGTTTCTCATCAACCAACACCCCCAAATCCTTCTCCTCAGGCTGCTCTGAATCACTTTTCCACCCAACCTGTAGCTGTGCCTGGGATTGCTCTGACCCAGGTGCAGGAGCTTGTACTTGGCCTTGTTGAACTTCATGAATTTGGCATCGCCCTCATGTTGATGCTGTGACCATGTGGGGGGCTGGGGAAATACCAGGTGAAAACCCAAGTCACCACAAAAGGCTGTGTCTCCTGCAGGACCCCATTCCCCCCCCTCTCCCTCCCTTACCAGCGCAGGGCTTTTCACCTTGTCAAACCAGCTGAGGAGATGGTGACTGGACCACTACATTAGCATCTGAACTGGATCAAAGCCGATTTCTGCTCAACTGTCTTGTTACTTTGCAGAGCCATGGATCTATGTGGTGTGTGGATGTCCTGTCAGGCTGCAGCATGCCTGAGGCTGTTCATCTGCCCTCACATAAATCTTGCACCTCATCAACAGTGGGAATTGGAGTGAATGCAGAGGCTGGATGCTTCCCAAGTGATGGCAGATGCTAGTGCAGATGGTACTGGCAGGATTCCTGTTGACGAATCATCAAGTGGCATTGTCCATGCCCTCCCAGTAAAGGGGCTGTAGGCCTGGAGTGATCCAGACCCATCCTGTAAGGCTGGGCCCATGGGATACTGCCCTGGGTCTGTTCCTCATCCCCACCCCTGACAGGGTATTGCTGCACTCCCCAGTAGCATAAAGGGCTGACAAGAAAGGAGAGACCTGGCTGTAGATGTCTCAAAGATAGAAATGGTGTGTCTGGATAGAGCCAGGTGGCTGCAAGTTTTCTTGCTAATAGAGGGGAACAAGAAGCCTTGTGGTTTTAAACAGTTTTCTGCATGGTGTTTCTGTAGCTGAAGGATTCTTTAGTTGATGAATTAACTTGGAAAGGGATTGTCTCTGTTCACCAAGGGAATTAAAAGCTCCTCAGGAGACTGAAGTGATGGTGCTGCCAAATAGCCCAGACCAGGGGCTCTCTCTCAGTTCAAGCCATCTTGTGTGTTCACAGCACAGTTCTGAAAATGGGTCTTTCACCTGGTGGGAAAGGGGTGTTTGTGTGATGCACAGCTCCTGATGGAGCTTCCAGCCTAGTCAGGACATGCCTCTCAGTGAGGGACATGGTATCTTCACCCCACTTCTTGGTCCAATTCTTCATTGAAATTGTGCAAACTTCAACAAGGAACCTTAGGAAGGACTGAGCGGGATTTTCGGTACCCAGCTGATCCAGAACTTGTGTTTTAGCACATTTGTGTCCCAGGCTCTGCTTTAGAGTCCTGAGCATCTCAACTATATGGGCATAAAGGTACCACTCTTGCTGGGGTAGGAGTGGCCCTTCATGTCTTTGGGACCAGAGCCTTGAAACACATGTTCTATGTGCATGTTTCTATGTTTCATGTTTTCTACATGAAACACATGTATTAGAAATACCACCTGCGTGCTTCTGGGGTTATCTGGATGCTTGTTTTGGTCCAAGTTTACTGAGTTTGTGGATTATTTTAGTTTCTCCAAATTGCATTCTGTTCTTCCTGGGGGTTTTGTCTGTTGCCTAATAGAGCAGAGCCCTGTAGGGAAGGTATCTCAGCTACTGAGCATCTCTCTTCTCTTCCTCCATGTAGATGAAGTGAACTTGCTGGACAAAATCACTTCCCATGCACAGGACCTCAGCAATGTCTCCTTTGGCCATGACGAAGCCAACTGCAGCATCCTGGAGATCGGGCAGTATGCTACCCTCAACATCCCCACCAGAGAGGCGTTTGGGGACAGGTAGGCTGCCTTCAGGGGATGGGGTTGGGTGGTGGTGCTCAGAGTCATCTCATGCATTCATGTTGGTGTGAGGGGTTACTTTAAGACCCTCTTCCATGACACAAAGATAACGCATCCACTCTGAGCTCTTATGAGCCCAGTGCTTCTTCCATCTTTCTTGGTTGTGTGCAGGGAAGACATTGGCACACCATTGACTGACCATTTCCAGGAATATGTTTTCTTGGTGTTCCCTTTGGGAAGATTTCTCTGCTCCAGCACATAACTGGAGAGAGCAAGAGAGACAGCACATCCATCTCCATCAGCATTGCTTGATACCAAGGCACTGGTCTGTGGAGGCATAGACAAGGTCAAACCTTTAATGTTCTTGGTGTAGGGCTGTAGCTTTCTTTGGACAAGGACATGGTGAGAGAAGACAGCATGGAAGAGCTTCTTGTAACTGGGTCACTATCCATTCTCAGCCATGGGCAAAGCAGGAGTCCCATGCAAAGTCATGCACAGTCACACAGACATGTGCTGAGATTAGCACCTGAGAGATGAATAGAGATTATATGGACAGTGCTGATTTTGGCCTGGCTGCTGCTTTTCGAGTCTCTGATCCTATAACCGGAATGATTGCTTGCTCTCATTTTGCTTTTATTCTGTTCTTATTGAGTTCATTTGCGCTGTGACTCAGGGTTTTTGTCTTTAGAAGGAAGTTCATGGTGACGCAGCAGACACTGCACAATGTGTCACTTCTTTCTACTAGCTTTGCAGATGAGTTGAGTGTGCTCATGAAGCTCAGGTACTCACTGAAGGAAGACACCAGCCTTGTGACCATCCTCAGCCATCAGAGCCATGTGCTCTTCCAGATCAGGATCAACCCATACGCCTTGGTCTTTGCCACCACAAGGAGGAGGCACTATGAGTAAGTTCTAGCTCAGGTGGCTTCTTCTGCCTTTTCATGCTTCCATTATTACTCCCAAGGCCAGAGTTAAGGTTTCCCACTCTGGGTGCTGCTCTGACCCCACCTCAGCTGAATCAAAGTCACGTCCCCTCATGAGTGGCAGCTCCTCAGACCTAGTGGTGTGACTGCATAGGTAGTCACTGCCTAACTGCACTGTCAAAACAATGTAGATCTGACAAACAAAGCAAAGAACAGAAAGATTCAGGGGATAAATCCAGTGGGGAGAGACCCAAATACCAATAATTTCCTAGTCACCTCAACTGGTTGTAGATGTGCCCAAATCCATTGGATAGAAACAGCATCTTCATGCTTGAAGAGAAGTGGTGGTACTCACTTGTCACAATAGGTAGACTCGATTTCTCTAGTTCTGTCCCTTGCATCTATACTGAGGATGGATAATGAGGCCCTGGTAGCTGGTAGGGGTGAAACCTTGTCCTGCAGAAGATGTGGGACCCAAGTTTCATGTTATGCCTCTTCCCTTCCCGCTCTGGGACATGCAGGTTCCCAGTTTCCTTCCTCAGCGATGGGCACTGGCACCAGGTTGCTCTCAGCATCTCCTTGGAGAGGCTGGAGTTGCATGTGGACTGTCGGCTGGTGGACAGAGTGAGCTGGTCCAACTATTTTGGGATGGGAGTGAACACTGAGGGGCTGATCATCGTTGGAGGCCTGATCGAGTCCTTTGAGATCCCCTTTAAGGTGAGAGCTGGCCAGGCTTGGCAGAGCTGTATTGGAGGACATGGTCTGCTCTAGCTGCATGAAGTAGAGCTGCAACTCCTTCTGAAAGGAATCCATTGCTTTGTCTTCCTTTATGCACCATTTATTTTCATTGGGAAGGATGAGCTTTGCAAAGGCTTTGAATTGTGCAAAGTGCTTGATTTTGGGTCAGAGCAACACAAGTGTGGCAGTCAGGTCAGCAGGAGAGACCTCTAGGTTACAGGCTTACACTCATCCTCCCTTGCTGGCCATGACTTGTACCAGGTACAGAAGTCATCTGTGCAGTCAGCATACAAAGTATGATGAGGAACTTGTCCCATGCATGTGTTGAAGGTGAAGTCTCTGCTCTGAGGACTTTACAGGCAAAGGGTTCCCAGAAGCTCAAAGTAGATGGCAGTGTTAAAATGCCTGATGAACTCGAAGGCCAGGTTCCTAGTGTTTTTGTATGGCTTTGTGTTGATATCCAAGAGTTGGGGTGGTTCAGCCTGAAGAAGATGCTTTCAGCCTTTGCATCCAGCTTTTGAAGACAGGCAGTGAATACTTATTGCCTAAACTATCCTTTAAAGAAGTCCCTGGTTATGAGAGGCTGGAGACAGCCCCCCAGACCATCCTGCTCTGGAGGCAACAGGGGTAAACTATGGTTTCTGTGTGTCTTCCTCCCCAGGGTGCTCTACAGCAACTGACCTTTGTAATGGGAGACCCAGCAGCTGCTGCTGAGCACTGCCGCAGCTACAACCCAACGTGCACATCCTCCTTCAACCTCAACCGCTTCGGTTCCTCATGGGAGCTTCCAACAGCCTGGCCAGAGGTAGGGCTGAAGGCAGCTGCAAAGCTGGGTTTGCTCCTCTTTGGTGGAGCACAATTCAAATGAAAGGACCAGCCCAGGGTGTTAATACAGCCTGGAAGCACTTGAGTCTCCAGTTTGAGTTGAGATGTAAGGAGGTGATGGTGACCAGCACATAGGGTGTTTCTTCATTCACCACCCAAACCCTCCCTTCAAGTCATAGATGGGCTTGGTGCAAAGGGAGGATGAGTTAAAGGGAGAGTTTCCGAGCCAAAGAAAGCCTGGGTGTGTGCATGACTGTATGTGCTCATGTGTTTAACACAGGGAAGCTGTGAGTATCTGTTGAGTAATGCTGCAGCTGGAGCTTTGCTTTTGGGAGGTGGTGAAGTCTTTACTTGGGAGTTTGAAGTTCTTGCTCTATCCCAGCAAGATTGAAGCCTTTAGTGCATCGTCCCATCAAAGGCTGTCTCCTGTTTGCCAGCAATGCTAGAAAATGGAGGTTTTGTGGATTTTACTCCTATTTTATTGTTCAGTTATTCCAGCGGTATCTGTGTGCCCAAGAGCCCAGATCACACAGTGAAACCCCAGAGACATGGAGCACCTCAGGAGCTGGAGTTGGCTCAGGGAGACACCTCATCTCTCATCCCTCTAGGCTGGGTATCCTGAAGGGCTTGTAGCTGCCTAGAAAAGGCTTGCTAAAGAGGGACGTGCCTAACGTCAGTGTTTGGCATGAACCTCTGTTGTGTGTAATCCACTTTTCTGGTGGTCTAATGAGAAGCTGGGATTGCTGATGGGAAAGCACAGTGTCAGGGGAGGGAACTGGGGGTGGGGTAGGGCATCTGCTCAATCTGGGTCCTGCCCGGTGTTTCCTTCCTCTGGGATCCTATTGCTAGCACAGCTAGCTAGCAAAGCTTCCTGATTTAAGGAAGATTAGTGTGTCACAGCTCCTAGGAAGCATTCTCAAAATGATCCCTAGCTTTTCTCATGCTGTCAGCCCTTATGTACTGGCTGTAGCTCCAAGATAAGTTGAATTCACTCCCTAGAGCTATAAATGTCTGATTCTATGGTTTAAAAGCTAAGAGATGTGTCCTCTAAGCCTGCAAGGTGATGGTTTCCTCTGAATCTGCTTTTAACACCTATGTTAATATATAACTTATATACTAAACATGTGATAAACATTAACATGTCTATATTAATGTACATAATACATTATATTATGCTCTGTAGGCTTGAAGCACTCACCTGAATGTCTCCAGGGGCTTACCCAGCAGGGAGAAAGCTTTGGGGTTTGAAGCATCATTGCATTGACTGCAAGTGGGAAACCACATGATGGTTCCCATCACTTGATCCTCCTCAGGATTGATGGGCTTTAAAACCAAAAGAAACTGCAAAAACCACCCAGAGACTTGAGAGCTTTAATCAAAAGTTATTCCCCCACGTTGTTATGAATGCCTAGTTCCCGGTGTGCATTCCCTGGATGCTTCTTGGGCCATTGGAGGCAGTGAGTGTTTCAGTTCTGGAGCCAACAAGAAGCACTGAAGTCAGAGCAGGTCCTTGGGCAGTGATGCTTCTCTTTCTCTCTCCAACTGTCGAGGTGTCAAAAGAAACAAATGAAATCCGGGACTCACCTGCTCAGGTATGACTCTTCTGCATTGCTGCAGGGGGTATGTGCAGGGAACACCCCTCCCCATGTCCCCCTATGTCTCACCATCATAATCTCTCCTGGATAAATGAGTTGCTCCAACAGCAAATTGGGTAAAAAGCCCCAAAAACCACATCAAGGCACTCTACTTATTTTTCTTGCCATGTCTCTCGTTCATGGTTTGAGTGTAACTTAAAGTCTTGGAGCTGGAGGTCGAGGGAAGTGTTTAGCTGACCTTCCTGAGCAGTTACACTGAGCCCAAGAGCTGTGGCTTGAGGAAGGCAGTGATGAGATGGATGAGGCCATTGCGTGCACAGGATCTGCCTGTGAGCCTGGCTGGAACTGCTTGGAGGGAAGGAAGCAGTGAGGCTGACAGGTCTCTGCGTGGTACAGGAAAAAGCAGGAGGCTGATGACTGCAGCTTCTGCCTGTGTGTGGGGTATGATGCACGGGGAGGACTTGCTGCTGCTACTTGCTGTGGTTGAGGTGGGAAAGGCTCAAGCTCTGCAGTGGGAGAGGGCGGTTGTGATTCTGGGGGTTAAAGCATCACAATTCCTTGGCATAGCTCCATGTCTGGTGGTGGGAGAGGGGCGGCTGCTCCCCAGTTCGTGGGACTGGAGGCTGCTGCTTCCCCATCAGAGCTGCTCTGTCTCGGCAGGAGCTCGGAGCATGTCTCCAGCTCCTCTGCATGCACTGGGGGGCTGAGTGCTGCACATCCTTTATGTTTCTGCTTTATTTGGGATCTGTGGCCAAGGTTCGTTGTTCAAGATCTTGCAAACAGACATCCTGAGGGGGAAAGCTGCCAGCAAATGTAAAATGAGATCTGTGTGTGTGTGAGCAGAACAGTCCTGTCTGTGTGCCCCTCACCCTCCCAGGCATTGCTGTTAACTGTTTGGGGATAGTCTCTGCTCTCACTCCTGGTTTAAACTATCTGGCTACATCTTATTACTCCTTTGTGCAGCTTGTGCCTTGCATCTGGACAAGTGGCTTCGTGCAGCAGAGTTCACACCCTGCTCCGGGGCTGGATGACACAAGGGTTGCAGCAGTACAGATGAGTGTGCTGCTGGTGTGCTGGTGAGGCTGCTTGTGGGTTGGATTTGTGATGGTGATAATGAACTGAGATGGCAAAATCACTCCCTTGAGCATGTCTGGATGGTGGTCTCTTCCCTGCAATTAGCCTTCAAATCCTGTTGGATCCTGCTTAGGATGTGAGCCCCCATCTGATGCTCTTCTCCTGGTGACTGGTGTGAATTGGTGAGTCACTGCCCTAACAAGAAAAGCGGTGAAATTCATAGGTCCGCCGGGGAAGAATAAGGATATTCTGAATTTGGGACAAGTTTGGTTTTCAAGCACTTAATCAGCACCAGAGAGGCCTCAGGGTCTTTGGCGTGTGAATTTATTAAGAGAAAGAAATGTGCTGCTAACGCGTTGCAGTGTGACAGTAATGAAGAGCAGATCAGCTCTGCTGCAGGGGCACCTCGAAGCTATGCTTTGGAGTTACACTTCCCATGTCTTTGTTCATAAATCAGTGTATCAGGGAATTCCTTCTTTACTGATTAGAGCTAAATCATTACAGAAGGCTAGGAATGGCGGTGGGGAAGATAGAAGTGGATGAAGGCACTAGATTAGTTGGCTGTTACTGGCAGCCTAAATTATGCCTGAACTGCAGTCTATTCCTTTTGTGGGTTTGTTATTTTGAGGGGAAGATTGTAATTCATGAGTGATGTTTGAGATAGGGATGGTTTTGAACCCCTTCTCCTGCCTTTTGTCTTCTCTTTGTCTGCCTGTACTAAACATGAGCAGGAGGGCTGAGCTGATTACTACACTGAGTGGCTTTTTCTAAAGCAGTTTAAACTGGGATCCTAAAACCGTTCAACCAAAAGTCAAATAAAGCTTAAATCCCACTGGGTTCCAATGAGACAAAAATTCACAGGTTTAATTCTTTGGGCAGTTCAAACTACTTCTGAGGTTCAGCCTTCCAATACCTAAAGGGGCTACAGGAAACTGGGAGAAGGGCTTTAGACAAGGCCGAATAAACCAGAAGTGTGCTGGGAACATGCTTGCTTCTGCTCCTGCACTTGCATGTGCTTAACAGGAGACCCCTGTGGGGCACAATTCAGGCAGTGCTTGGTGCCAGCAAAGAACATAGAGCCAAACGAGCTTGGGCATCACTGACCTGGATGGCAGACCAAAATATTTCTAGTGAGGTTTTGTTGCCATCAAGTCTGAGTTTTAACTAAAACCTCTGTCTTGTTGACGTTTGAATATATCAAATGTACAGAGTAAAAGATCTTACCTGAGAGGACTTTGCTAGCTTTTGATCATACCGAGAAACATTCCAGTTGAATGAAGCAGATCACAATGTGGTGCTTTTGATGATAAAGAGAATTCATATGCAAAGAAGAGAGGAAAAAAGGTCGGGATTTTTTGTGGCAAAAGAAACGCTGGCTCTACTTCAACTTTGGGAGGAAGGTCCACCTTACAGATACTTTTTGAAAGCAGTAAATGGAGGTTTAATTGCTAATTTCTTGTTAGCACCTTTGATCGCTTAATGTTGAAGTACCAGAGCATCCTTCCTTTAAATCAGAGCAGTCCAAAGCCTGTGTATCTCAGCCAACTGGAGACCTCTGAAGCCAGTCTCTTAGGTAGGATAAGGTGTCTGTGGGTAATTTATTTCACCTTAAATCCACTGTGTGATAAATGTGATGGAGTGTGCTGGTCTGAAACGCAGTGTTTAAGCACTGCCCCAGGTCAAAGCAGTAAAGTGCTATTCCATCTAATTGAGTCCTGAGGCATCCTGTAGTGAGAGTTACAGCTGCTCTGCCACCCTTTATGATCTGACCTTGTGCCCGGGTTCAGCTTTTGTGCCCTTGCTGACTTA
Source organism: Ara ararauna (assembly GCA_028858755.1). NCBI lineage: Eukaryota > Metazoa > Chordata > Aves > Psittaciformes > Psittacidae > Ara > Ara ararauna. The sequence continues at coordinate 16,314,536 of CM054384.1, forward strand.
TGGCTTGCCTTATGGCAGGTGTGTTGCAGCAAGGGCTTGGCTTGATCCGCAGCTTCATGGGGCATTGCACTTCCCACCAGTGTTTCATAGCCTTCTGCGGGTTCATGGCTGTGTGCCTGGGGCAGCCATATCTGGGTGCAATGCAGCAACGCTGCTCTCTGCCTGAAGGCCACCTAGAAATGGGTTGGAGGAAAGGCAGTGGTGCTGTTTGAGTGTGCGGCAGGGAGCAGGGGGAGTCCTTCAGAGTCTTTCCAGTCTGATTGTGGCCTCTGGGTGTGGAGCTTGCAGGGATGTTCAGGCTTCTGGGTTGCTTCAGTTTGATTGCCTGGGTGGGGTACCAGGGAGCCCTAAAACCCGCCTGTGGAAACAGGGCACTGCTGAGGCGCCTTCTCCAACCAGAAATCATTTCTCTTGTTTATTATTATTTGCTTACAACATATTCACTTCCCAAAACTATCACCCGCCTGTCATATACCATAAAATCCCAGACTGATTTAGGTTGGAGGGACCTTAAAGCCCATCCAGTCCCAACCCTCTGCCATGGGCAGGGACACCTTCTACTAGAGCAGCTTGCTCCAAGCCCTATCCAACCTGAAACTCATAAGCAAGATTTCCTCCCCTCGCTCCCACGGAGCAGTGATTTGGGGCTCACTGTGCTGAGCTACTCCAGTTCTGATGGAGCAGATGTTCCCGGCACACAAGAGCCTGCACATCTGGCCCAAAGCAAATAGAGGAGGACAGTGATGCCTCAGCTGAGGGGTGCAGCCCTGTGCCACCTCTCTGAGGAAGCAGGGGCTGGTGCAGAGCAATGAGGAAGCACCAGAAGAGGCTTCTCTTCCATTGACTCCTGATGTGGATGCTGCAGATCCAAAGGTATAATAATGACTGGATCTACTGCTGAACACAGACCATAGGATTTCCTGGTGATTATTCCTCTAAATCAGTGCAGCTTGCTTAGCAAGGAGTCCAATTAGCCTTGATTTGCAACTTCCTCATGACCATCTTCCAGGGGCTTGATGCTAAAATGTGCTGGAAAAAGTAGTTTAAATTGTCTTTCTCTGATCTTAGACTTATAAATCACATTTTACCTTTGTTTGTTGAATAAAAGAGACTTCTATTAACAAAAATGTCTTTCCTGAGAGAAGGCCCTAAGCTTTGAAATACATGTTTCCTCTTCTGACCTAGCTGAAAACTAGGGCAGTGTGTTATGCTGACTGTCTGAGCTCCTGTAGGCACATATGCTCCAAACTGGGTTTTAACCTCTTCACCATTTAGGAAATCAGCTGAGGTTTTGGATCATGGTATCAACCTCTACTACCAGAAAAGCCCTACAGAAGTCCAGGATCATTCCATCAATGCTGTTATCTTTCTCAGCAAAACACTCGTGATCTCCTCAGGCAAGTTACCAAGTTAGTTACACAGCAGCTCTTTGCAAAGCCATGGCACTAATTACGTTATCTGTGGTTTCTCTGTTAATGAGCCCCATATCAGTTGCTCTGTTATTAACTTGGGCTCTACGTGAGGGAAGAGGTCTGTAATTACTCGAGGCCTCCTGTTTGCCTTCATTTTCTTCCTCGTATTGGCACAACATAAAGCCTTTTCCCAGTCCCCTGGAGCTCCCCCAGCTTTCTGAGCCAAACTGGAAAAAATCAGTGCTCGTCTTTGGGAGAGCCTGCTATTTTAATGCTGCTTTGCTTGAATTATTAGGAGGGGATTGAGAAACCCCTCCTCCTTGGCATTGCTGGAATGGGAAGCATTTTGTTGTCATCTGCATTGTCTGAAACATGGGCAGAGATTCGGCTTCCCACACTGCTGATGGTGGTTTGGACACTTCCACGTGGCAGGGGACCACGATGAGGACCCTGTGCTGCAACAAGGGATGTGTGGGTCAGACACTTCTGTCTTTATTTTCCTTGTCCAAGTTGATTTTCTGCAGATCATAGGCTCTGCACTGCTTTTAGCACATGCTAATTCCCTTTTCCTTCTGTTTCATCATTCTTAATGGCTGCTTTCAATTTGGGCTCATTCCCATAAATGGTTTTTCAACCCGCATCCTTCTGCCTCCACTCTCATGCCTTTGGACAACTCCTGAGCTGTTGAAAGCAGTTCCCAGTTTGTCTTTCTCAGCTGGTTCTTCCCTATATTTGGCTTACTTAAAGGAGCAAGCATCTATGCTATTGATCTTGGCTTTTTGTTCTGTTTACACAGAACCAGAGTAATTCAGTCATCATTCCTTGTGCCTGAGAGACCGCTTTAGCTTAGAGACCCATTTCCCTGAGCTCACCAGATGAGAGTTTCCAGTACAGACCTTTCCCATGCCAGATGGTGAAGTTGAATTAAAAACTGCTTGTCTGCAATGTGTAGGAATTCAATTCCATGTCAGTGCAGGCTGCCAGGGCTGGACCCAGCATTCCCTGGCTGCTGTGTGGCCTATGGATTTGTTCTGTGCTGGCTTCACCTATTAAATACATGAATGCTTCAGCTTCTGCCCGTGCAGTGCTTCACAGGTTGTGATTCATAAGATCTGGGCACCTGGTGACAATAACATTTGGATGTGGTCTTCTAAGGAAATAGGGCTCAGGCTTCACACCGTGCTCTTCCTCACCTGGTGCCATCTGTGCTTGGATGTCTTATCCCAGCCTGGTTTGTGCTGGAAGGGACCTTAAAGCTCCTCCAGCTCCAACCCCTGCCATTGCAGGGACACCTTCCATAGAGCAGCTTGCTCCAAGCCCCTGTGTCCAACCTGGCCTTGAACACTGCCAGGGATGGGGCAGCCACAGCTTCTCTGGGCACCCTGTGCCAGCGCCTCAGCACCCTCACAGGGAACAGCTTCTGCCTAAGAGCTCATCTCAGTCTCCCCTCTGGCAGGTTAAAGCCATTCCCCTGTCCTGTCCCTCCATCCCTTGTCCAAAGCCCCTCTCCAGGTTTCCTGCAGCCCCTTTAGGCACTGGAGCTGCTCTAAGGTCTCCCCTTCAGGAGCCTTCTCTTCTCCAGGCTGCCCCAGCCCAGCTCTCTCAGCCTGGCTCCAGAGCAGAGCTGCTCCAGCCCTCGCAGCATCTCCGTGGCCTTCTCCGAACTCCAGGTCCTTCTTTTGTGTCACCTTATCTGCAAGCGACTTCCCTTGGAAGAATTGGCTTTTTTAGCTTTGCAGAGCTGTTCCATGAGGCAGGATCTCCAGAGCCTTTTTAATCCAGGCTTCCCTTTCTCCTCTGCCTGTCAAATTATTTGGGCTTCGTGGGCTTAATCGTGCAGCCCCTGCAATGCCCCATGGAGCAGAGTGGTGCTGATACCACTAATGTTCTTCTTCACGATGTACAGAATGAGGCACCAAGTTCTCTTCCAATTGGCCATAGCTGAAACTTCTCAATACTGTGGTTGCAAAAAGTGTTTTAAGGGAATTACCACTTTGGATCAAAACTGGTTGGAGGGAGAAATACAGCTCAGGTTGGAAAGCTGAAGTACTTTGATTCTAGCTTCTTTCCCCACCATTAAAGGTGTATTTCAGGTCTCTCTTTAATAAAAACAAAACCCCAAAGCAACAAGATTGTAACGTCAAAACCACACGAACTCACTATATGGTTTTTGGAAGAAAAAGCTGTACATTCTTTATTTCACTTCATAAACCACAGCCATGTCTTTATATCCTCTCCAGGGACTGCTGTGCTGAGAGCAAATATTCCCCTTGTTCCCTCTGAGGGAGCTGCTGTCCTGTGTGACACTTACCCTGTCAAATCATTTCTGGCTATTGATGTTCATGGGCTTAATCATGCAGCCCCTGCAATACCCCATGGAGCAGAGTGGTGCTGATATCTTGTTTATAGGTGGTTCCCTATCTGCTGACATTTGTCCCCTTCTTAGGAGCTTGTCTGGGGTGTATAACCAAGGAGCAGAGCTGATGAGGTTCTCCCCACAGGGGTTCCTCAGACCTGTTGGAGCCCTTGGCAGCAGGGATTGCTCTGTGCAGCTGAGCACTGGTCCATCACAGCACAACCATGGTGATGCTCTTGAGCACCTGCATGGATACAGGCTCAAAACCTTGAGCAAAGCCTCCTTCCAGCTGCATGGGGCTGAGCTGGAGGCCTGGCTTGCAGGATGAATGGTGATGTCAGGGCAGGCTGGGTTTGCATTAGGGACCCCATTTTATTGCGCCTTCAGGGACAAGCACATGTCAGCATGTGGGGGGGAACAGTGGTGAGGATGTCTACTGCTGGTTGTGGGGTGAAGGGGTGGTGTTTAGAAACCTTCCCTCTGTTTTCCTTAGAGATGCCTTTGCTGATTCATCTTACTGGATTTGGTGGCACTCTTTCATAGCATCTTTGCCTGGGACTTTCACGGTGTCTTTAGGCATCAGGTGGCTTTTTTTACCAGCAAAAAAATAATACTTAAAGAAATGATTCCATGTACCAGCTCATTGATTTTAGGAGCTTTCTTGCTACAAGCATTCACGTGGCAGCCCTGGAACCCTGAGCCCAGTCTCCATCGCAGCAGCCAATGCTGCAGATGAGACAACATCCTGGAAAGCCAACCAGCACCTCCTGGCTGGGAACCCTGGGGATCAGCCTCTGGGATGCTCCCGGAGCAGTAACCACCTGGATACTGCGCCTTGGTGCTCCTTCTAGGAACGGATGCATGTGGCTGGCTCCGTTCGACCTGCCCTGCGTGTGAGCAGGGAATGTGAAATCACCCAGCAAGGCTTTTCTCCTTGCTGTAGGAGCTCGTGCCTTGAGTTTGTCCATCCTTTCCTTTCTGAAACTGAGGAATCCCTGCAGTGGGAAAACCTGGAGCTGCTCCTGTCCCTCTGCTACTTCCCCCAGCTCCCTGCTTTGATTCAGTGCCCAAATCCTGCCTTTTCTGCCTCTGTTGGGTGCTTTTATTTCCTTGACTTGTGTTAATTATTAGCAAAGGCCTTGGCTAAAAGGAAGTTCCAGGTTAGAGAGGGGCTGATGTGAAGCCAACGAGTGGGTCTCCTGTAACCACAGGTCCTGGTTGGCACCCACTTGGGGGTTTAGATTGGGAGATTGTGTTGATGTCCATGGTCTCAAGATGGAGCTTGGAAAGGAAAGGCCCCTATTTCCCTCAAAAGACATTAGTCCATAATCAAATGAAAGGAGAAAACACCTCTTGTGGTGTTTCCTGCATCCTTGGGTGTCTCAGGATGGGAGCCTGCAGCACATCCTGGTACCTGGATCACAGCAGCCTGGTTTTTGTTCCACCTCAAAGGAGACATTTTCACTTCCACATTGAAAAGTCCTTTCTTAAAGTCCTGCATTGCTGTGGGTCTGCTCGTGAATGAAAAGGTTGGTTCCAAAGTAAAAAGACAAGAAATTTCCTTTGGCTGAAGAGGTCATCCTACAAAATGGGCAGGAAACTGTAAAATCCAAAGCTAAAGAGTCAATTTTTAATACTATTTTAATTGAAGGTGACAAATAGGCCAAGTCCCTGCCTTAGCAGCTCTCATTTCTATTGGTTTTCTTATGTGCCAAACCCAGAATTGAAGCATGCAACTGGGGTTGCAGAGGGCTCTACTGCTGTGTGGGGTGCAGGAGGAGCATCTGTTGCCTGGTCCTCACCACCAAGCATCCTATGTACCAGGAGAAGGATGGGGGGGGGGGGGGGGGGGGGGGGGGGGGATAAATTAACTCTCTCTGCCTCCCCTCCAAGGTGAGTTTTCAGCCCCTTTCATGCTTCAGATGCTCCTCTCCAGGCTCCCAGCTGCTGGAGGCTTACAAATAATGCTAAGTGTATTTGGTGGGCAGGTGTTGAATGGTTATGGAGCTGCCCCAGTTTTGCTGTGATTTGCTAACAAATGATGCAAGCTCTGCACTGTTGCTCAGGAAGGAAACGACAGCGTGTTAATGGGAGCAATAGGCTCCTTGGGCTACCCAGAAACTCCTCCTGGACAAGCCACGGAGAAGGTGAAATGCAGTGGAGCTATGGCCAAGCATCAGCTTTGTGTGTTTTGAGGGGTTATAGTAAGGCCAAGGGCACCTCAACTGATGGTCTGCAGAGTCTCCTGGTCTGCCCCATGCTCTGCAGCTCACTCTGGAGGTGGATGTGGGTCTCCTTGCTGGGGTGGGCCAAAGGGGGTGACCCAGCTGCCTGCAGGTACCTTTGAGTCCCCTTTCGCTCCTCTCATGCTCTGTGAGATGACCTTGCAGGGAATGTGGTTGCTCTGATTTTAAGACATACAAATGATGGAGTCAAGTTTGGGCCAGGATGCTTTTGCTGCTGCCCTCTGATTTCTTGCCCAAAAGGACTTTGTAAAGTAAGATAGGGGTTATTAGTTTAGGGGGGAGAAAGGAAAGCAAACCAAAACAGGAGTTTGTGTTACAGCTCTTTAATGACCTCCACCAGCTCGCAGCTTAAACAGGAACAGGACCACAAACCACATTAATTGAAGCTAATGACAGGGGGGCTCTTAACTGGATTTGAAATCTGGTTTATATGTTATACTGAAGGAGGTTTTACCCTCAGGTAATTGAATCCACTGGTTCCGATCTATCTGGGAAGACTAATTTGATCCAGGGTGCTGGTCGTCTCTGCAATGGCTGGGTGATGCGTGGTGAGGTATCTGTCATTAACCCCTTGGGTCCCTCTCCTGACGTTGGTAGTGCTGTGTAGCAAGGGAAAAGAAAAGAAATGGTTATGCTGAGTGCTAAGGGGCTGCCAGAGGGAGAAAGCCTCCTGTAGCAAGGGCAGGTTTCTGCCTTTCCTCAACTCAGGTTTCACAGCCTTGCTTTGCCTTGGACCCAAGCACAAAGAGAGGGAAAGGCTATACCTGACTATGTGTGTGATGGGAAAGCACTGAAGGATCCTGTCCTGTCCTCCTGAGAGCCCGTTCTGCCCCAGGGGACTGCAAATATGACCTTGCGTGGGTGAAGCTGGTGCTTTCCTCACATGCTACATGGATTCAGGCCCTATTCCTGCAACTTTGGGGTTGAAAGCACCATGCCTGAGGGTTTGGTGAGCTGATGTCTGAGGATTCCTTGGGATTTGGATACTATGTCCAGGAGAAAGGTTGTAGGGTTAGAGGAGAACATGGCTCCAGGGCTGGGCTGGTTTGCTCCCAGGGCTGTGTGGATGCTATCACAGGGGATGCTCGTTCCTTGGCTGTTTTCTAACATTTGTGCATGACTTAAACTGAATCACAGGGTGTTCTGCTGGGAAGATGTGGTGTTGCACATGGAGTTGCTGATTATCATAGGATTTGTGTTGGAAGGGACCTTAAAGCTCCTCCAGTTCCAACCCTCTGCCATGGGCAGGGACACCTTCCACTAGAGCAGCTTGCTCCAAGCCCCTGTGTCCAACCTGTCCTTGAGCACTGCCAGAGATGGGGCAGCCACAGCTTCTCTGGGCACCCTGTGCCAGGTCAGGATGAGACAGAAAAGGCAAAAAACAAAGGCAACGCAGAGGGGAAGTGGGAAAGCAAAGACCAGAGGTGGCCAAACAGCTCCTCTTTTCCTAGAGACCTCCAGGGAGGACCCACAGTGCTGAGTGGGACAAACGCTGGATGCAACTAACGGGTGCGATAGCAACCACAAAGCCCAAACCCAGGATTCTCAACCCCTCCTCCTTGGTGCTAGGCTGCTTCGTGCCTACTTAACAACTGCTGCAAACACTGTGGCTGTTAATGCCATTTGGGGTATCAACGAAAATCATGGTGCTAGAGGAATGATGCTGCTTTGGCTTGGGACATAGCACTGGCCAGAGGGGCAGAGCAACCCCAATACATCACCATCACTATTGCGTCTCTCTTTGGGGAGGACAGGTCTCTTTCTGCAAGTGGGGTGAAAAATTGTTGTTAAGGGCTGAGGAAGTGGGAATATTCCTGTTTCCTCCCATTTCATTTATTTCTTTTTTTTCAAATTTAATTTTTATTATGATTTCATATTATTTATTGATATTCCTTCAAGTTGCACCTGCAGGGATTAAACAGGGGCCAGGTAATGTTGAGACCTGGATGTGACCCAAGGTGGATTCCTCTGGTACTTACACGCAGTCTTAGACACATTCCTCATGTATTTACCTACCACATCATTGGAGGGACCAACAGAAATGGGTGCACTGTGGGCCTGGCCATCCTCCTGCTATGGGTGTGAGGGTGGAGATGCTCTCTGGAGGTGTCCAGGGTTATGTCCATGGCTGGTATCAGCAGTAGTTGTTTGCACTGATAATTTTTTAGGAGGATGCTTGTTTGCCCCTATTAGGACTTTAAGTGATGTGTTTGGGGTAAATTTTGGGAGGGGAAAAAAGGTCAAAATACTTCATTTTGATATTAAAGGAAACAAAACATCACTTTTTTCTGATCTGAGATGGACTTTAGCTTATAAAATCGGTTGTGCATGAAGGCTTGAAATCAAAGTCAATTATAACAAATTAGATAGAACAAAGATATATTCACACCCCCAAATTTTTACAATTGAGCAAGGAATTTCAGCTGGTTTTAAAAGAAATTCCTCAAACTTGACATTTGAAAGTTGAAGAAATAAGAATTTTCACTTTTGCTCCCCCCTTGGGATGGGAAGAGGTTGGCGATCTCCAGTCTGATGGCGCCCAGCAGCAGAGCAAAGGCTTCAGCAGCTCCTGTTGTCTTTGGATCTCCTCAGCCTCCCATGGCCCTCCAGAAGTGGGGCTTGTTTGGAGCCATCTCCCCTGACCCACCAATACCATTGGGTTCTTACCTACAGAATCACCACTTCTGGCAGAGAAATTGTGGGTTTTTTCCACTTGCTGTTGATGCAAATGCACTTCGGTGCTCCCAGGCAATCGTGCGTCTTGGGTCCATGGTGCAGAGCAAAACAAGAGCAATGGGTTCAGTCAACACAAGCTGGGATGGGAAGGATGCTTCATAGCACCATGTACCTCCCTGCTCCTTCTGCAGCCCCGCAAGGCAACCATGGGCCTGCATCTCCCTCTAGTGACTTCTCACAGACTATCTCCTCATGAGCTGCATGGCTCCAGCCCCAAGGAGCCACCAGCCAGGGCTCAGGTCCCACCCAGCTCTTCTGGGTGCCTTGAGTACACGGTACCAGGTTGTCCATGTCCCATGGAGCTCAGTGGGAGCCCAGAGCAAGCTCTGAGGAGGGTGGTGGGATGTGGGGCTGATGGGGATGCTGCCAGTTGTTCCAGGGGAGGTGAAGGTCCCTCACACCCCCCAGCCAATCAACCCAATGCTGGACCTGTGTGCATGTGGCTCCATGTGTAAGCCCAGCCTGAGGCACTTGCACTGGTGCTGGGTGCATGATGTGCATTTTAAATACAGGTGTCTCTCTACAGGTTAACTCCTTTTTCACTCCTTTGCCTTGAGCATAGATGCCTCTACCAACATTGCAGTGTTCCTCCATCCCCAGGCGGTATCTGGGCTCCACTGGTGGTTGTAGGGCTGAAGGATCCCTTGGGACCTGCATTGTCCTGCAGGGACCATTTGAAGTGGTACCTAGAGACAGAGGGAAGATGTGTGGTGGGAGCTCCCCTCCAACCTGCCTATACTATTCCCCCTTGGAAGAGGCACAGGCAGCAAAATCAAAGGCTAAAGGGGCCTGAACCCTGGTGTAACTCTATAGGTTTGATTTAGTGATTGCTCTCAAGGTTGGTTTTCTCTATGGGCTCTTCTTGTGATGCCCTTCTAGCAGAGAAAACTTGGGGGGGGTCATTGCAACGGCACTGCGAGGAGGAGGTTCATGGTTCATGTCAGCATGGCCCACCCTGACAATGGGCTCATTTCCATTGTGGAGGATGAGTTTTGTGTCGGTGGCTGAACTGGGGTGGAGGAGCTGCCCTGGAGTTTACAAGCCATGGGCCGCCTCATTGCCGCAGCAGCATTTCTGCACATGGGAAGTTAAGAAGCACGAGTGTCCTGAATGGGGAAGGGGAAAAAGCCGGGTGAAAACGTCAGATTTCATGTTTTCCTTCTTCTCTGCCAGGACTCCAGGCTCACCCATTCAGATTTGACCCTGGGGCTCCCTTGGATGCAGGAGGATGCCCAGGAGACCCTCAACATCCCCCCTGATGGGAGCGCCCTGACTTCACCCCCTGCCACCCAGATGCCATCGGCTGTGGAGGAGGAGAGCAGTGTTTCCATTGAGGAGGAAGGCTTTGAGCTGTTGAACTCCACCTATAATAAAATCACTGGCCCTGGCAGGCCAGGGCTCAGCAGGGCCAGCCCACAGGTTCCTGGTAGCTCCGGTGAGTCCAAGAGTCATAGAATGGTTTATGCTGGAAGGGACCTTAAAGCTCACCCAGCTCCAGCCCCTGCCACGGGCAGGGACACCTTCCACTAGAGCAGCTTGCTCCAAGCCCCTGTGTCCAACCTGGCCTTCAACACTGCCAGGGATGGGGCAGCCACAGCTTCTCTGGGCACCCTGTGCCAGCGCCTCAGCACCCTCACAGAGAAGAGCTTCTTCCCTATATCCAAGCTGAACTTCCCCTGTTTCAGTCTGAACCCATCACCCCTTGTCCTATCACTGCAGGCCCTGATGAAGAGTCCCTCTCTGCATCCTTGTAGCCCCCTTCAGACACTGGAAGCTGCTCTGAGGTCTCCACACAGCTTCTCTTCTCCAGGCTGAACAGCCCCAATGTTCTCAGCCTGCCTTCCACCATGATGCCCGGTACCTGATGGTGCTTTTATCCACCCAGGCTCCTCCATCAAAGCACCGAGAGCAGCCAAGAAGGAGCGAGCCCCCAACCCCTGGGAGGAGAATGTCACCACAGAGAAGCAGATGGGTGATGTGGGCACCCGGCAGCAGCTCCTGCCCGGCAAACCCGGTGATGCCATCACTGACCTGGATGTGCCTTCCACCTTCACAAAGGTCTCCCCATTGCCACGTCAGGGAGCTGCCCCCAACGGAAACGTGCCCAAAGGTCCCTTTGGGTCGGGGTCAGCAGAAGGTCTCCTGCAGCATCCTCCATCAGCAGCCAGCCCTGTTGTGCCAGGGCTTGGGGACAGCACTGCCTGCCTGGGACACCCCGTGTCGCCAGTGGCACATGGGATGCAGGGTCACATCAAGCCAGGACCACCAGGGCTGCCAGGACCTCCAGGGCTGCCGGTGAGTGCTGGAGGGCTGGGATGGGTGCTCGTGGTGCTACTTCCCCTCTGGAGCAGGTGGTGGGTGCAGGATGCTGGTGCCAGAGCCCACCATGGGGAAGTGGGCAGGGAAATCTCTGCGCAGGCAGCACGGGGCTGTGCAATAGCCTGGACCTCAAAGGAGGTGTTCTGGTGTCCCTGAGGGAGCTTCAGTGGCCACTGGAGAGGAGATGATTCCATTGTCCCCCTTCCCTAGAGACTGGTCTCAAGTCATTTAACCACATTGTTGGCTTTCATCTTACCCTGAGTCTTTAAAGTCCCTTAAACCCAAACCATTCTATGACTCTATGGTCCTGCCCAGAGGCAGGCTGAAGGGCTCAGTGTGGGGCCAAGCCACCTCTCCAGACCCTGTGCTTGCACCAAACCCCAGGTGTCAGCCCATGCGCCTGCTGGCATCACTGTCCGTCACTTCTCTACCACTGCAATGTCCCCAGATTTGTGGTGGTTCAAAGCAGAGCATTGAATTGACTTAAGATAAAGTTTGATTGTTTGTCAGATTGTTCATCCATGGTAGTGGATGGAAAAATGGGAATTAAAAGGTAAACCTAGGATGGATGAGATTCCATGGAGGTTCCCAGTCTTCAGTGGGAAGTAGCCGAAAATGGTTTTATATATTTTCATAGGATCCCAACCTCGTTTGGGCTGGAAGAGACCTTAAAGCTCATCCAGCTCCAAGCCGCTGCCTCCGGCAGGGACACAGCACAAACCAGCAGTGCCAAAGCTGCTTCTGGACATGTAGCCTGGCCTTTACACCCATGCCATCGGCACGGGGCAGCAAGGGCTGGCTGCAGCAGGGATGCAGCATGTCTGTGCTAGGTGGGAATGACTCCGGTGGATTCCCAGGCTCAGACAAGGCTGTTTGTTAGCTCAGAACAAAAAGCAGCTGTAATTGAAGCCATCAGATCCGCAGGTCTGCAGCAGACATGCAGTAGATGTGCTGCAGCCTGGCGTGTTATCAGCCTGGCTAACTTCTTCCAGATGGATTTCTTTATCAGGCAAAGCCAGGATCTCCATCTGACTCTGTTCCTGTCTGGACAGATGCTTTCGTGAGCCCTGAAGTGGGGTCACTGCTTGGCTCAATGTGCACTTTTGCCTAGAGAAGGACTGGATCAGACCTTACACAAGCCACAGATGTTTGCATTCTCCTCCAAACTACTGTGAGAGCATGTGGCCCTGATCCAGCTTTTTGGGATTGTTTCCTAACACCTTCCCTTTCCACACCAAGTGTCAGGAAATTCACTCCTGCACCCTGGAGTTATGGTGTGGGGCATTTCTGTGATGGGTGCTGAGCAGAGCAGGAGAATGGGAAGGAAGCAGCATCAAATAGGGTGTGATTTCCACCCCACCGCTCTTTGGGGTGTTTCTCTGAGACTTGGTGCTGCTGCTTTAGTTCATTTCCTACTTCCCTGGGGCTGCAATGGCCATAGTAGGGGTCATCCAGCTACAGTGGGATGCCCCCTGTTTGTGGGGGTCTCCTTTTGTGATAACTCAGCTCTTCTCCTTTGCCTTTCAGGGCTGTCCTGGGAGGCGTGGACTGGTGGGACCCAAAGGAGACAAAGTGAGTATCCAGGAGAGCACAGGGTATAGGGGCTGCAGTGACTACATGGATGGTTTGGGTGGGTTGCATCAAGAAGGCACTGTGGGATTGTGAAGCTGCTTCTCGATGTGCATGTGGAAGAGGAAAGAACTGGTGTTACCAGGTGTATTAAGCCCAGGCTCAGGACTGAGCTGATTGACAAGATGCGGTCTTTCCCCTAAGCCACCTAATGGCTCTTCAAAGGCAGCAGAGCAGGGAAGCAAAGCAGCTTTAGCTCAGGTCACCTGGAGGAGGGATGCTGGTGTGTCCCAGCGTCCAGCCCCTTCGGTATCCACCAGCTCCTCTTGGAGGGACATGTCCTCCAGCACCGTGTTGGGCAGACCCAGGCTGCCCTTCCTGCTCTGGGAACCTGGTGCACAGCACCCTGCATGGCACAGCTTGGTCTCCTGCTGCATGCAGCATTGTCCAGTGCACTGACATGCTTGGAGATGCCTGGATTAAGGGTGGTGCCTCAGTTTCCCCACCAGTAAAATAGCATAAGTGCTCCTAACCACCCTTGCATGGGAGTTTCCATCCTTCCCAAACTGTAGATGGGCAAAATCATTGCCCCACAAAGCTACTTCTGTGTGAATTGCCTTCGATACCTGTGGCACTGAGATGGGTCTGGGCACACCTCAGAAGCTCATTCCTTTTGCTTTCCCTGTTGCTAGGGTTATTTAGACCTTAAGAGCTGGTTTGAGCCCAGGAACGTGCCTAGGTTCAGACTCCACTCAGAGGCTGATTTGAGTGTCCAGCCTGTGTTGAGTGGCTTTATGGAGCTGCCTTTGTCTCCACAGGGGTACCCCGGCGCTGTGGGGCGCATGGGCCTCCCGGGTGATCCGGGCCCCATGGGCATCCCTGGTGTTCCCACCATTGTGCTCTGGAGGAACTCCAGGGAGGACTGGCAGAGCTTCACGGTGAGTTACAGCCGAGCACTTGGGGAGCTCCGTGTCCAAATCCCCACCAGCGCCTGCTCTGCTGGGATGAGAGCCGGGAGGAAGGGCTCCTCGCGGTTTGAGGTTCCTAATTGGTTGGGATAGAGGGAATGTGCCAAGGATACAGGTGTAGCTCACTGGGAATGGCTCTGTAGGCAGATGCAATGGGATCAATGTGCACCCCGTTTGCATCTTGTGCTCACACAGCTATTCGCCTGTGACTGATTGGGAGATCTTGGGTCCCTGTGGTTCACACGCACATCCATGACGTCCCTAGCGTGGTTCATGCCCTACCTCTGTAGAACAGGGAAAAGAGAAGGTCTTAAGTCATGCAGAAGGCAGCTCCCCTCCTGCTCTGCGTTGCTGGTTACAAAGCATTGATCCTATTTTCCACAGTATCATAGAGTCATAGGCTGGTTTGTGTTGGAAGTGACCTTAAAGCTCATCCAATTCCAACCCCTGCACGGGCAGGGACACCTTCCACTAGAGCAGCTTGCTCCAAGCCCCATCCCTGCTGTGTGCCATGGCTCTGGCTCACAGGGTTTGTGCCCATCCAACTTCTTGCCAAGATGAAACACTTCCTCACCTGAACCCTGCTGCAGTGGGGACAGTGCTTGGGGTGCTGCAGAACCCCCTGCACTGTGGGAGCAATCACTGCAATGACCCAGCCATCCTCACCCAGGTTCCCCATAGTGACTGCTGTGATTTAGCTTCATTTCAAACCCCTAACAAGCCTTGCCTGGGCCGAGCAGGGCAGTACCTGAAGGCACTGGGTTACTGATGCCTGAGGCACTTCACCGACCTAAGGCTGGAGCTCCCTGGAGCAGGGATGTGTTGTGCATCTGCAATGTCTCTCTGATGGGACTGCAGCCTGTCCAGATCATATCAGCTGCTCCAAACAGAGGCTGGGAGGGTGCCTTGCAAAGCAAGTTGGTGCCAGGGGCACAGTAATGGGCCAGGCTCAATGCTGCAGCCCTCTAAAAGCTTTAATGACCTTGGGCAGGACATTTGGCTTCTCTTCAACTCATTCATTTGTGGATGCACCCTCTGCTCCAGGGCAGATGCCTTCAGTGTTGGCCAGCGGATACAGTGAGGAGCATCTCTGCTCTGCCAGCACTGCACCACGATGCTGGCTGCAGGTAGGAGCTGGGCAGTGGTCCTGTGCAGGTCTGAGCTTGGACTGACCAACCAGAAGCCCTTGGGCCAGTCCTGCCTGTTCAGTTTGGCTTGGATTGGATCAAAGCAGCTGCAGGAGATCAACACCTGCCATTGCGAGATCAGATTCCTCCTGGGAAGTGCAGGAAAGCTGATCATTGGGAGGTTCTCTGTTGACCTGTAGGACCTCCATGTTCTCATGGCCTCCTGCTGCCCTAGAGCTGGTGCTGTGCTGTTACCAGTGCTCACACACCTATTGCAGGCACACAGTGCTGCGCCAGAGCAAACGGGTAAGAGAGAGCAAGCTGGAAGAAGCCAGCAGTGCCAGAGTGCATCCTTATGCCTGTGCCAGGGCAACCTTCTTCCTCCCAGGGTGTTTGGGGCAGACATCTACATAATCCCATTGTCAGGGCACAGTTGCAGCGCTTTGCAGCCTCTTCATGTTCTTTGCCTCGCACACTCACTCAGAATTGTCTATTTTTCCCTGTCTCCATTTGGAAAGGGGCCTCGGGCTTTGTTCTTCCACAGGAACCACGGCTCCTGCATAGGGATGCTGCCGGGGACCCAGGTTCCTTTGGTGTAGCACCACCTTTGGTGTTGAGGTGTTGGGAATGCTACAGGCAGCAGAGGGGCTGCTCTGTGTTTGAGAAGGAGCTGGAGGGCTCCCAGGGGCTGGATGCTGGATGCCGGCCTGGGGCTTTTGGCAAGGAGCCGATCTGGAGGGGAAAGAAGTGAGGGGCACCCACAGCCTCAATGGGCTTTCTGTCTGAGCCCCACTGACCCTGGCAGCTGGAAACAGGAGCACTAAATGTGGGCTGGTCTTGGCTAGGCTGGGTTGAGATAGCACAAGGGGAAAGCTGATGCTGGCTGCTGTGAGGAGGAGGGGATCTGCTTCTGCAGCCCCCTATGACTGATGGGGTAGAGAAACGCAGCTTGGAACAGGGCTGCTGTTGTGAACAGAGGGATTGTGATCTGGGGGCTGCAGGGGTTTGTCGTTGGCTCAGCATTTGGGTGTGCAAGTCAGAGGAGCCACGTCTCAGCCTTGGGGATGCAATGCAGTGTGATGGACTGGGAAACAGGGGACATCAGTGTCTGTCCCAGAGCAGTTACAGCTCTTGGGATGCTCAGTAGCTGCTTCTGCTCCATCCTGGTGGAACAAGCCATGGGAACTGAGCAAAACAAGAGGGATGTGGACCTGAGTCCAGAGGAGGCCACGGAGGTGCTGCGAGGGCTGAAGCAGCTCTGCTCTGGAGCCAGGCTGAGAGAGCTGGGCTGGGGCAGCCTGGAGAAGAGAAGGCTCCTGAAGGGGAGACCTTAGAGCAGCTCCAGTGCCTAAAGGGGCTGCAGGAAACCTGGAGAGGGGCTTTGGACAAGGGATGGAGGGACAGGCCAAGGGGAATGGCTTTAACCTGCCAGAGGGGAGACTGAGATGAGCTCTTAGGCAGAAGCTGTTCCCTGTGAGGGTGCTGAGGCGCTGGCACAGGGTGCCCAGAGAAGCTGTGGCTGCCCCATCCCTGGCAGTGTTCAAGGCCAGGTTGGACACAGGGGCTTGGAGCAAGCTGCTCTAGTGGGAGGTGTCCCTGCAATGGCAGGGGTTGGAGCTGGAGGAGCTTTAAGGTCCCTTCCAGCACAAACCAGTCTGGGATGCTCTGATTCTATGACCTGCAGAGCTGTCTGAAGGGTTTTCCCTGACCTGCTCTCAGGCTGGAGCTTCACAGGAGGACAGATCCATAGGGCATCACTCCCCACCCTTCATCCCCTGCTCACTATCCCTCCTCCCATCACCCTGCTCCCTCAGTCAGAGCTGCAGCAGCAAAGCACTCTCTATTTGCTGCTGCAGTTGCAGAAGGCAGTTGATCCTCTCCCCTCCCCTTGGCATCTGGAGCTCTGAAATACGAGTTCACGTATCTGGAGCTCTGAAATACGAGTTACATCTCCGGTGGGATTTTTACCCCCCCCCTCCCCTTTTTCAAAGGTTGGATTTTTTTATTTGAAGCCTAATGAAACAATATCCTGTCCCGAGTGAATCCGAGTTCACGGATTCCTGAGACAAGGCAGAAGCATTGGCCATGCTCCAACCCCCAAAACCCAGTCTGAGCAGCTTTTGAGGGAGATGGGATCTGCCTGGTCAGGAAGACCATGGCCTGGCCCTGGCAAGGGCTGCACCCGTTTGCTCCTGGTAACCAAACTGGGATCAACTGGGAAGGACAGAGGTGCCTGGTGTGGTGTTAGAGCAGTTCAATGCATCCATCCGTCATCCATCTGTCATCCACCCCCAGCGGCCTGCTCATTATTAGGAGCATACCCATATGTTGAAAGCTCCGTGTTTAGTTTGGAGAATGAGTTCCTTGGCTCCTTCCCTTCTCTCCCTTCTGGTATCTTTGGAAGGGGGACAGGAGGGGGGTTCCCAGCACCCCCAAGCATAAAGCTGGGGAGCACATGGGAATTCTGCCCCTCCAGCTACTTGGGGTTGGGGTGATGAACAAGGAGGGGGCTTTTCTTAGCCTTTCATGCAAGGCAGGGTTTGGAGGAGCTGCCTGGACCATGTGTCTGGGCTCACCATGGGAGGAGGTGGAGGAAAGATCGGTTTTGACTCCTGAGTGTCTGTGGCTGGTGGTTGGGGAGGGCAGGAGGGTGGCTGGAGATGTGCTGGAGATGTATTGGAGATGGGGACTACAAGGATGCTGGAGAGGGACTCTTCATCAGGGTCTGTAGCTATAGGACAAGGGGTGATGGGTTCAAACTGAAACAGGGGAAGTTCAGGTTGGATATAAGGAAGTTCTTCAATGTGAGGGTTCTGAGGCGCTGGCACAGGGTGCCCAGAGAAGCTGTGGCTGCCCCATCCCTGGCAGTGTTGAAGGCCAGGTTGGACACAGGGGCTTGGAGCAAGCTGCTCTAGTGGAAGGTGTCCCTGCTCATGGCAGGGGTTGGAGCTGAATGAGTTTCAATGTCCTTTACAGCCCTAACTATTCTATGAGTCTATGTATTGTAGGTGTGTTGGAGACAGACATAATTTTGTTTCCTTGCCATCACCCAAAACTTGGGGGAACATGGTTTGGAAGTGTGTGAAGAAGATGCTGCTCTGTGGGATTCTAGGTTCTTTACATTGGCTTTGAAGTACAATGGGGTTAGCTGTGACTGTGATTGGATTATCTTAGCCTGTGGCTTTTGGGTAGGCTTTTTCCCCTCTTTGTGGTCATCCGGTCTCCTGACCAATTAGAAGTACCTGGAAGATTTGCTTGACGGAAGCATCAAGGAGAAATCCCCCGGCCACGACTGCTCCAGGGCGTTGGGATGGGGTTTCCCACCTGGGGCAAACTCCAGTGTGCAAACAGTGGATTTAGTTCAGCCTGGGCTAAGGATGGTGGTATCTGCACCACCAACACCACAGTGCCAACCTCTACACATGCTGTGGGCACCCGTGGGGGAGCTGAACTCAGACTTCAGAAGTGAATTCTCTTGTCTTAATTTGCTGATAAGGCCAAGGTAGTTCCTTATCTCCTACACATTGTCCTCAGATTAAGCCTTCTTCAGTGATTTGAATGCACATAGTATAAAAAGAATCAGTGAATTAGAGGATTGCTTCATTGCTGTGTCCTCCAAAGCAACGGGAAACAGCAAAAATGGATTTAGGACTTATTTATTTATTACATTTTGCTTTTTTCCCCATTCTCCTTTCAGCAATCATCATTTTACCAGCTCCTGCAGGCGGGCTGGCCGGTGAGTACCGCTGTCAAGTGCCTTATCCTGTGGTTTGCCTTTTCTCTTGGCTTGGTCAGCTGCCTTTCCTTCTCTCCAATCCCTTTACCAATGAGATGTGCTTTACCAATGTTCCTCTCTTTCAATCCAGAGGAAACCCGGAGCCCCTGGGCCACCAGGGCATCCAGGGAGAACAGGAGCACCTGTAAGTAAGAAATCCCCATGTTGTTTGTGTAGCTGGGTGATGCTTGCTGCCCTGGGCAGGGGGCAGAGTCCATGTCCCCAGTCACTGCCCTGGAAAGGGTCTGTTTCTGTTGGCTCCTGGAATGCTGTAATTAAGGGCCTTGGGTTGGGTTTCAAAGAAGCCCCATTGCTTGTCTGCTTCCCACCGGAACACGGGTGATGGATGACACCAGTCTCCCTGGGTTACGTTGGCAGACGCAGCCTGTCTCTGCCAGCTGAATGATGCTGCAGGGAATCAGATTCCTGCCCTGTGTTTGGATGGGGATCCTGTGGAACCCTCCCAGAGTCACAAAACCAAGCCAGGGAATGACTGATGAAGCACCTGTATGGGGTCAGCCGCAGGCTGGTGGGTCTGCAGCCCCCGGGATGCTGGGTCATGCTTTCTGCCCACCACCCCCACTGGCCTCAATGGCATGAAGCAAAGGAAATGAAGGCAAAACTCCCTGTCCTGACCTTCCATAAGGCATCACAGAAAAGTGGGAAGTGGATCTGTCACCACCTCCAAACCTGCCCTGACCACAGAGCCCACAGAAATGGTCAGGGTGTGCTTAGGGATGTGAATCCTCTGCTCTGCTCTGCATGAAGCTGCCTCTGTGCATGTTGTCCTTCCCATGATGGTCCCCGTGAGCTGCTCTCGGCATGGGGCAGGATCGGGGGAACACGTTTGGTGACTTGATCCCTGTTCATGCACAGGGACCCTGTGGAGATCCGGGGGAGCCGGGGGAGAAAGGGCGCCGGGGGTACACGGTGAGTGGGGTCCTGGGGAGGGGGTGCGGGGAGAGCCCAGTTTGGAGAGGTTCAACGTATGGCTGTGCTGGGGGATCCTCAGAGACCCTGCCCCTCTTGGATCAAGCCCTGAAGCTCTGGGTGAGGAAGAGCTGCAACAGGCAGGTTTGGTGCCTGTTTGGGAGCTGGGCAAGGAAACGGGTGCCGGGTTTGAAGGGTTGTGGGAGCACAAGTTCATGGCAGAATTCCATAAAATCATGGAATAGTTTGTGTTGGAAGGGACCTCAAAGCTCCTCCAGCTCCAGCCCCTGCCCCAGGCAGGGACACCTTCCATAGAGCAGCTTGCTCCAAGCCCCTGTGTCCAACCTGGCCTTGAACACTGCCAGGGATGGGGCAGCCACAGCTTCTCTGGGCACCCTGTGCCAGCGCCTCAGCACCCTCACAGGGAACAGCTTCTGCCTTATCTCCAACCTGAACTTCCCCTGTTTCAGTCTGAACCCATCACCCCTTGTCCTATCACTGCAGTTCCTGATGAAATTCCCTCTCTGCATCCTTGTAGCCCCCGTCAGACACTGGAAGATGCTCCACGCAGCTTCTCTTCTCCAGGCTGAACAGTCCCAACGTTCTCAGCTTGTCTTTGGATCACTCCCTGCCCTCTCATGTAGCCGGACACAAGCTGGCACAGTTCTCCCAGCACAGCTTGGTGCCCCCAGCACCCCTCTGCCTCTTGCTCATTTGTTCTGGATGTTGCTGGGCTGCTCCAAAAGGACAGCAGAGCCCATCCCGCTGCTCCTCATCTCCCTGCTCACCCTCTACTGGAGCAGCCTCCTTCCCTCAGCCCTCCAGTGTTTCTCACCCTGCATAGCATCTCCCATTAACCTTACCCATGGCACCGTGGTCCCCTTGGCTCCCTCTCAGCAATGGCCTTCCTTTCCTCCTGTCATCATTGTCACTATGCCTTCCTCTCCAAAACTGGACTTGCTTTGACTCTGGTTTGAAAAGAGGAGCCAAGGAAGGCTGGGTTTACATGAATTGATGCTGAAGGTGGATGGTGAGCAGGACATGGGCTGGTTCTGGCAGCTGTGTTGGATCTTTGAGTCTCTAAAGCTCATGGTAAAAGTGGATTTCTTGAGTAAGAAACGCAGCTACACCATCAGGCACTCTGTGTCTGCTCTCCATCACATCCTGCTCCTAGTGTCCTGTCCCACTCCCCTGCAGCAGGGGTGTACCCCAGGGATGCTGTTTTAACAGCTGCCAACATCTGGAAGGCGTCACTGGCTCTGTTAAGCCGGTAGAGTGTAAACACTGGAGTCTGTCAGTGTAGCTCAACCAAGAGGTGCCAAAGTTCTTCTTAATCTTCACATAAACAGGATCTGGGAGGGGAGTCAGCAGTTTAGGGGGGGATTAGCACAGGAATGGAAAGGAGCAAATTCTTTTCACTCATTGCAGTCCATGTGCAAGCCTGATGGCTTTAGGTTGAGGGGCTGTGTCATGGCCGCAGCCCTGACTCCATCCCCCTGCTCTCCTGCTCTTGCTTTGGCATCTCCTGAAGGCTCTAAGTGGCAGGTTTCCAACCAGGAAATCCAGCTCAGTTTTGGGCTCAGCTCTTGACCAGCCTGGGCTGGGTTTTGTTAAGGTTCTCGTTTGTAGACCTTGGCCCAAGAGGTCTTTGATGCCTGTTGAGGCTCCAACAGATCTCCACTCTCTGCTCCTATTGACCAGGGCATGCTGATGGGATGACGGGAGGGGTGAGGAAGAGGAAGAGGGATTTCATCCACCTGCATCAGCCCCTGAGCGCATGTTGGGTTGGGTTTGCCTGTGGTGTGTTCTGCATCGACTGAGGCTCCCCTGCCCCAGAGCACAGCCCAAGGTGTAGGGCAACCCAGGTCTCCTTCCTGCAAGGCTGCAAAGAACAATATTCCCCAATTGCAAAGTGCAAAGAAATATTCCCCAAAGCCAGGACTGGATGCAGAATGGGGCAAAAATGCTGCCTTTTGGGCTGGTGCCTCAAACGTACATGGCCACTAATGAGCTATGGGGATGCGCACGGCTATTTGAGATGCTGAAGGCCTTGGAGAGGGAGACAGCAAAGCAAACCTGCCCCAAACAAGCTGTTGTATTTTCACAACCACATACTCACTTGCAGCTGCGCTTCCCTTCAGACTCTGACTTTGTAACCTAAAACAAAGCCCCATTTTTGGACTTGACCAAATGTGCCTGAGTTGTTGAGAAATCCAAACAGAGGGATTTGAAGGGAAATCTCTTTGTTCCAGACTGCTTTATCCTGCCTGAATTCACAATTGCCAGTGAGCAAACACAAGCTACACTTAAGCTTTAACTGGAGGTGCCCAGCCCAGAGAAATCAGCTTAGGCTCTTGCATCTTTGGATGCCAGAGAGGGACTCTTCATCAGGGCCTGTAGGGACAGGCCGAGGGGAATGGCTTTAACCTGCCAGAGGGGAGACTGAGATGAGCTCTTAGGCAGAAGCTGTTCCCTGTGAGGGTGCTGAGGCGCTGGCACAGGGTGCCCAGAGAAGCTGCGGCTGCCCCATCCCTGGCAGTGTTGAAGGCCAGGTTGGACACAGGGGCTTGGAGCAAGCTGCTCTATAGAGGGTGTCCCTGCCCATGTCAGGGATTGGAGCTGGAGGAGCTTTAAGGTCCCTTCCAGCACAAACCAGGCTGGGATTCTTTGATTCTGTGTGGGAAAGCATCAGAAAAGCCTTGGAGTGTTGCAAGCAGATGGAGAAGGCTTTCACTTGACCACTTAATGCACTGCTTCTTCCTGGCCTTCCTCTTTGTTCGCTGCTGGTTCTGGTTGGAGATCCTGGGCACATCCACATCCCAGTGTTGGGGTGCACAAAGCTTCTCTCCCAGCCATCCCTCCCCATCCCCTTGTGAGGAGGCAGGGGCAGGCAGGGCTCAGTGTTTCATTTCTTGCTGTCATCCTGGTGTGGATATTTCACGTCTCTGTGCTTGGCTCTCCCGCACAGGGTGAAGCCGGGCTCCAGGGCTCTCCGGGACGCTCCGGTCACCCTGGCTTGGATGGCAAACCTGGCTTGGATGGGAAACCGGGGCCATGGGGGATGCCAGGAGAGCAGGTGAGCCATGGGTGAGCCGGGCCATGGGGTGCCAGTGTTGCAATGGGGAAGCTGCAGCCCTAAGCCTGGATGGAGGATGGTGGCAGGGACTGGACCATGCAGACAGGGTTGGGGCTTTCAGCAGCCCCCTGCAGCCTGCACTGGGGTGGCTGTGGGCAAAAGGCAGCAGCTCCCAGTGCAGTGGGGCTGGAACTGGGTACGGATGGGAAGCACTGGGCTGCCCCTCAACTGCTCTGCTCCTTCCTCCCTCTCCGCAGGGGCTGCAGGGTTTCCAGGGTGACCAGGGGCTGGCTGGCGAGAAGGGAGACGAGGTAAGCGAGCTCTCAGTGCTCCAGACCCAGTGCAGGCACTTAATGCCAACAGCAAGAGCGCTTTGTTCCTGGCTCCACTGGTACTGCAGCAGCAGTGCCTGGTACCCACATCCCTGTGTTTCCAGGGGCTTGGCAGCCAGGATGTGAAATATCCATAGAAATGCTGGTGTTTTGTCACCTTTTTTTTCCCCTTTCTAAGTGTTAGTTATGATTTTGAGGAGATTTTGGGCTCCTCCTCGATCTGATCATTATGGGATATTTGAAACCCAGGGTCTTCCTTTTGAAACAGCAGTGCCATGTGGTTTATCATCTGTCTTTTCTGGCACAATCTTTGTGATGCTTGTGAGCATCATTCCAGCATCCATACGAAGCATCTCTTTCCCTCTCTGTGCTTGAGCACTTGGCAGCTGACAACACAGGAAGCATTGAACCACTCCTATGGGCCCATGAGGTTTTCTTTTCCTTCCCCACTGCCTCAGTGTGAAGCTCAGGGCACCCAGTGTTCTCCAAGGCACAGGCAATGACCATGGCCCTGCCACAGCGCTGCCATGGGGACCCCATCCCTGTCACTGTTGCATGTGGTGTGGTGCAGCATCAGCTTGGCATGCAATGGGGTGGCCCTGTGCTGGGGACAAGCCAGGCTTTGCTTCTGGTGCCTCATTCAGCACAAGCTTGAGGGATCCATCCCCCTGCACCACCGCTTTGGGGGAGCACAGCAGCCACGTTTGGGCTCCTGATGGTCCAGCACGGGCTCACATGTCCTTGTTCCTTGTTTAGGGTTTCTTGGGTGACCCTGGACCGGTTGGGGAGAAAGGAGAGAAGGGAGTGAAGGTGAGAGGGTGTCTGCCTAGCTATGCCCTTCCCTACCATGGCCCTCAGGCTGTGCTCTCCTCCATGGCTCAGCTTGCTCTTGGCTTTTCCAGGGGGTGAAGGGAGAAAATGGGCTACCAGGTCCTGCCGGGCTTCATGTGAGTTAACAGGGATGCTGGGGATGCCTCATCCCCACCGCACCGGGATTGCTCCTTCCTCCATCCCCTTTCCTTGGTGGACACTTTGCTCCTCTATGGTGGCCCCAAGCCCCATCCCTGGCTCCAGCCCACGTTTTCGTGCCTTTGGGCAAAGCCTGTGTTTTCCCTGATCCTCCTGCAAGGGATGGGACAAAGGAGGGTGAGCACATCATTGACCCCCGCTCCTGGCTTTTCTCCCAGGGGATGTCAGGTCTGAAGGGTGTGATGGGCTTCCAAGGCCCCGTGGGGCCACAGGTGAGTGGTTTTGTATCTCTGTATCACCAGCCCCCCCTGAAGAGGTGCAGGAACCTGCTGCTCCCCATTGGAAAGATGGGGACTTGGCTTTGCAGGCCATTGCCACCCCTTTGTGGTTTGCTCTCACTGAAGAGTGAACCCCAAGAGCTGGACCTAAACTAAACCCCAAGAGTTGGACCTAAAACTAAACATCTGCATCTTTGTCCTGGACATGGCTCTTATTAATGAGGATACTGCTCCAAAGTAACCAGGCTCATTGCATGCTGGGGACCGGAGCATCCCAGCTCATTCTGGCTGGCGATGGAATGAGCCACTGCACAGTACGTTGCATGGGGATTCCTTTTAGGTGACCACCTTCAGCTGAGCTGAATCCCAGGCTGACAGCCTCTGGGTTGCTGCTCTCAGCATTCTGATAGCTTTAACTGCTGCCACATCTATGGGAGGCAGCCAAAGGGTCTGCAGAGGATGTATAAGGAAAGTTGAAGTGGTTTCGGGGTGGTGAATGGAAGCATCTTCCAACATGAAGGGACAGGGGGAGCCAGGGAATGGCCAGGGAGCTGTTCAAAGGGGCACCATATAGCTGATGCTTGATGTGAAGACTAAAAGGAGAGGATCAGAACAAAGCAGGCTGGCAAACAGCATCCTTTCTGTCCTGCTGCAGGGAGAAGGTGGCTCAGTGGGTCCCCCAGGCCCTGCTGGCCCCAGGGTAAGTCACAGCTTTTTGCTTCAAACCATTGCCAAATCGTGGGTGCTGACTGAGCTGGGGGAGCTGCTGCCATTTAGAGGCCACCATGGCTGGGATGTGCCACCATGTCCTGCTTGGTTTCACTCTTTGGGCTGATTTGTACCTGAGATGTGTCTGTTTAAAGTGCAGCCTCCTGGTAATGGGGAGCAGGGAATGGCAGAGGATAAATGGTGTTAAAACTCATGCACACTGGGAAAGCCGCATGGGAGATGCCTTGGGGGATCCCATCCCATCTCCTCCTCATGGTGCACGAGGCTGCGGGGCCAAGCACACTCTCCTGTTGCAGGGAGAGCCTGGCCAGCCAGGATCTGTTGGATGCCAAGGTGTCAATGGCTCTCAGGTGGGTCCGCCCCAGCTCCCATCCTTTGTTACTTGGGATTTCCCAGCCACTGCGCTCATCCTGTCCATCCCCTGCTCTCTCCACAGGGAGAAATGGGTCCTCTTGGCTCGCCTGGCCCCCGGGGCCCCCAGGTATGTCCATGAGCAAACCTCTTGGTGATACAGGGTCTTGGGGGTGCCAGGATGGGGTCTCCTCCAGTGGGGCTGTGATCTCAGTGCACCCATTTTGCGCGATGGGTGCAGGGCTTTGATTCTAACAGCATCTCCTCACCTCTGCTGCTTTGCAGGGACCACAGGGCTTGCAGGGGAGACGTGGCCCCCCCGGCCACAGGGGCGCACAGGTAGGTGGGTTCTGTCCCTTGTCCCTAAGCTGTGAGTACCTCCATTCACTTGCTAAGCAAGCAAGGAGCTGTTGGGTTTGCCCACCCATGTGCTTTGCAAATGGATGTGAAATCTTTGTCCCTGAGGGTCTTTTTGGCCTCATGAGTGGGTGGGAATGGGTGGGAAGGTCTGCGTTACATGGGCAGGGTGCTAGGGTGAGCTGATGGGATCCCTATAGTGTGACAGGCAGCTCCTGGGGCCCTGGCCAGGGTTCATATGGGCTGAGATCTCATCTGCAGAGCGGGATAGTGAGCAGCATCCCAAACCTCCCATTGCCTTTGCTTCTCCTCAGGGTCCAGCCGGGATGGAGGGATCTGCTGGTCCCAAAGGAAACCCTGTAAGAGTTTCTTGATGCCTTGTTTTGACTTTGTGGGGATGAAACCTGGGCTTGGAGGCACCTGAGAGGTGGGGTTGAGGTGTCCTGGCCCTTGATGTGGAGGGGATCGAGGGCTGCAGACCTCACCAATGAAGCCTGCAGGTCCCCAGCAGCCGGGAATGGGTCACAGTGGGGATGGGATCCCTCTGCCCATCACACGTGACCTGATGCCAGCTCTCCTCCTGCAGGGCACAGACGGTGTCCCCGGGGTGAGGGGCCAGCAGGGACAGGAGGGCCCTATGGTGAGTTCATGGGAGCGGGTGGCTGGGTGCGGGTGCTCTCTGACTGCAGGAGGATGCTCTGCTCCCCCCAGTACTCCCAGCTTCCTGTGGTACAAGGGCTGGGGGGTGATGCTGCATCCCTGTGACCACGCTGCTCATCTCCAAACCCCAAAGCTCCTCCGAGTGCTGCTTGCAGCGACCTTGAGCTGCTGCTTTCCTATGGGTTTATCAGCAGAGATGCCCCAGCACCAACCCTGCCTGTTCCTTCCCTGGTGCACAATTGGGTGCGCCCTTATCCCAAGGGTGCTGAGCTGCCCTTTCCAATGGATAAGGAGGCTGGAGCAGCCTGGGCTTCCTCCCTACTGCCCCTCAGCATCCCAGCAGAGCACGGCCCCTGATCTCACAGTCCTTTCCAACCCAAACCATTCCATGATTCTACGATTTGCTTCTCATGTGCTGAACCCCCAGTGTGTCACCCCTATGAGTTTCTCCTTGTAACCTGCATTTTGTGTCTCTCTGAAGGGGTTTATTGGCCTGCCAGGTTCCAAAGGCACCCAAGGAGAGCGGGTGAGTGATGCTCCCATGCCATCCCTGCTCGGGATGCAGCAGCACTGTGTCAGAGCAGCCCAAAGCACCAGCTCCGAATCCTTTGCCTGTGTTTGGACTTGACTTTTGAATAGCTGGCAAGTGCCACTGGGGGAGGCAGAGATGCGCTTGGGCTCACTTCATAATAAGAAGCTTTCGGACCCAACCGTGTGTCCTGAGATCCTGTCTGAGGCACGAGGGAAGTGGGACTGCTTTAGCCTGTGTTAAAGGCCACAGCAATGAGGACAAGGTGCTTGTCATCCTTGTGCTGTATCTGTGATGCCACCACCCACTGCTGCAGGCAGGGAGCTGGGGGGCATTGGCACAGGGTGCTGGGGCACGAAGGGTTTGGGGGTGAAGGAACCAGAACCTCGAGACCCCCTGCACTATGAGGAGATGCAGATGTACCTTTTCCCAGCTCTGAAACCCCCTGCAGGAGGGAAGTCCTGATCTAAACTGGGCAAAGCTTTGAGGCCAAAGCCAGGTCACAGCACGCTTTGGTTGCAAGGAGGGGCACTACAGGGTTTCCTGATGCATCCTCCTCTCTGCTGCTCCTGCAGGGCTCGCCAGGTCCGGTTGGAGCCAAGGGGGACCTGGGAGCCAAAGGACACAAGGTACCACATCCATGGGCTGGTGGGGGCATTCCAGGAGCTGCTTCCCCTTTTGCTGCTCCAGCCGGCGGATGGTGGTTGCTGTGGTTGTTCAGGGACCAGAGGGCTTCTGGGGGCTGTAAGAGCTGGGCAGCTCAGGCTGTGCTTGATCCCACCCACTGCCACCCCTCATCCCCCCTTCCCTGCTCTGGCTTGCTTTGGCTGTCCAGAAGTGATGTATTGCCCCATAGTCACTGCCCCAGGGATGCTCTTGAGGAAGGTTGTCGGGTGCTCACCCACAGCAGCCCCATGCCAAAGGCTGAGTATGCAGAGAGGGGCAGCAAGCGATGGGCTCTCAGGGGTTCCTGCCCTAGGAAGTGGCTGTTTCAAGCCCTGGCTGTGTCTTACTCCTCCAAGGGTCCATGTGGAGCACAAGGAGCAAAAGGACCCCCAGGGATTCGGGGCCAGGTCGGTTTGCAGGGCTTCCCAGGCCCCCGGGGAGCAGCGGGGCCCCAGGGACCAGAGGTAGGTGCTGAGGCTGGTGTGGGGTGTTGTGGCGTGGGGTATTGTGGTGTGCGGAGGGAACAGCCCTGAGGGATGCCCATGGTGCATCAGTCCTCACTTGGGTGATGGATGTTGTGTCTTGGAGCCTGCCCAGAATCCCTCTTTCCCAATCCCAGCTCCCCTCCAGCACCCCGGGCATCTCTGCCACCCTGCTTTGCCTCTTCCTTCTCCTGTGGGCTGAAGGCTCTGAGCTGTCAGCAGCTGAAAGCCCACCAGGCAGCAGTGCTGATCCTTCTGTGCTGGTTGGGGTGGTGGGAGCAGGTGTGGACTAAGGAAGCCCTTTAATGGCATCTCCCTCTGTGCTGTTGGGTCATGGGGAGCTTTGCTCCAAGGGCACTGGAGCTGGTGCAGGGCTTGGAGCACAGTGTAATGGGGAATGGCTGAGGGACCTGGGGAGCTCAGGGGGGACCTGATCGCTCCCTACAACTGCCTGAGAGGAGGATGGAGCCAGGAGGGGGCTGCGCTCTGCTCCCAAGGAACAAGGGATGGGACAAGAGGAACCGGCCTCAAGCTGCACCAGGGCAGGGTTAGATGGAGCTGAGGAACAATTCCTTCCCCAAAGGGTGCTCAGCATTGGAACAGGCTGCCCAGGGCAGGGCTGGAGTCACTGTTCCTTCAAGGGTTCACACACAGTGGAGATAAGGCCACAGTGCCACGGGTCAGTGGTGGCCTTGGCAGTGCTGGGATGAAGGTTGGACTGGATGAGCTTAAAGGGCTTTTCCAACCCGGTTGGTTCTGTGACTCTGTGGCTCTATGAAATGAGCTGGTGATTCCAGCAGTGCGAGGAGAGGGCGGCTTTAGGCAGGGGATTGATTTCCAGCACGTTCAAGGTCCAAGCTCAATCCTGCTGCCTCTGTCCAAGCATCTTTGCAGGGTTCCCACTGCTCCAGGTCAGCCCCTGCACAGTGATATTGCGAGCTCATGGGGTGCTCTCCTGACCTGACGCTAATCCCTGACTCGTGCCCAGCTCTGAGCTCTGTGCTGCCGCTCTCAGCCCTGACCATCACCAGACACAGGAGCCGAGCTCAGCAGCATCAGGAAGCCACAGAAACAGGGCACTATATTTAGAGTATCTTTTCCTGCTCTGTGTGCTCTGAGTGAGCTGTCAGGATGGGCCAATCCAGCCACAGGTCAGTCTTCGTGCCTGGAACCAAAGCCAGGCTGGCTGCTCATCTCGGTGGCTCCCAGCTTCCCAGAAGAAGGAAAAGGGGGGATGATATTTCCCCACCCTCCATTTTGGACTGCAGCATCCCCCTGCGAGTGCTGCCCTCCCCCTCAGGGGATGCCTGCTTAGATCTGCTCTCACATTTGCTATTCAGGATGAGGAACAGATCCTCCATCTCTCCGGGAGATGGAGATGCAGCTCAACTCCTCTGCTGCCTCACAGCACCGGGCTGGCGCTGGGATTTGGGCTGTAACGGAGCAGGCAGGGGTGTCCACACACTGACCCCTTCAATTGCCTTTCATTCAATCAGCAGGAACCAATACTATTCAACTGGGTTGTTTTAGGCCAACACCGACTCATTGAGCTCCCCTGGCCAGTTATATAGGGCTCCAGGCAGACCTTAGAGCAGCTCCAGTGCCTAAAAGGGCTCCAGGAAACCTGGAGAGGGGCTTTGGACAAGGGATGGAGGGACAGGACAGGGGAATGGCTTTAACCTGCCAGAGGGGAGACTGAGATGAGCTCTTAGGCAGAAGCTGTTCCCTGGGAGGGTGCTGAGGCGCTGGCACAGGGTGCCCAGAGAAGCTGTGGCTGCCCCATCCCTGGCAGTGTTGAAGGCCAGGTTGGACACAGGGGCTTGGAGCAAGCTGCTCTAGGGGAAGGTGTCCCTGCCCGTGGCAGGGGTTGGGGCTGGAGGAGCTTTAAGGTCCCTTCCCACCCAAACCATGATTTTATGGTAACTCGGGGGTCAGGGGAAGCCCCCATCCCCACCTCGAAGCTCAACTGGTGCCCCACATCACATTGCCATTCTATTAGTATCACTTCCAGACACATTTCTCCCCTACACAAGGCAGGGATGGATGGTGGCTGGGGCAGCAGTCAGAGGAGCAGGGGCTGCATTTACCCTGCTGACTCCTCTCCTCTCTCCTGGCAGGGGGAAGAAGGGCAGATTGGCCCAGTGGGGCTGAACAGCAGCGAGGGACCCAAGGTCAGTGCCAGTGTTCGCTGTGCACCTGCTTCTCATGGGCTGTGCTCATCCTGGGGTGCAGGACAGGGATGAGGCCACCCTGTCCATCAGCTCTAGCATGGGTCCCTCCAGCCAGGGCACAGCATCATGATCCAGCCTCTTGGCACCCTCCACCCCATGCACTGACCTGCCAAGGTGGTTGGATGGATCCCTTTGGTGCCCACCATGGTGGAGACTCTGGAGGATGCCTGCAGCGCTGCCTAAAATGACTGTGTGAATTTTAGGGAAGCCAAGGACCTGATGGCCTGAGGGGACCCCAAGGACCACGGGGAGCCCGGGTAAGTAACAGGGCGCTGGTACTCGTCACTGCATCTTGGAGCATCTTTGGCTGTGGGAGACTGAAACCACTTTGGAGACCACTCACTGGGTGGCTTGGGCTGTGCTGGGGCTGAGCCACAGCATCTCCAGGCACCAGTTTTGTCCCAGATCTGCAGGTTTATTGCTGGTAGAGGCTGGTTTTCTTAACACTCCTGTTTTCCAGGGCCGTGTGGGTCAGCGTGGGCTGGTTGGAGTCCCAGGGCTGCCTGTAAGTAGATGACCGATGTCGCTGTGGTGCCACGAGCACTAGCTTAGGGAAGCTGGTTCTTGGGTAGCAGCATCTCGGGATGTGGCTGGATCAGAGGGTCTGGCTCTGCTTGGGAATTTGCATAGGATAAGTTGGGGACAAGCAGCTTTTGCAGCCTGCATGGAGTGTTCTGACACCACAACTCCCCTCTTAACGCCCAGTGTAGGAAATGCAGGAAATAACAGCTTTTAAAGCAAACTCTGTCATTCGGAGTCGTGTTTGGTGAAGGAATAAATAGCTGGGGCAAGAGGGGGAAAGCAAGGTCGAGGTGGTGGTGGTGGGAATGGGTTTCCTCCCACACTCGTGTTATTTCCTGGTGATAGCCTCCAAAGGTGGGATGGAGCAGGGAGGAGCTGTGTGGGGATGAGCTGTGCATTAACGAACCCATGGCTTAGTACAGAGGAGCCCTGGGGTTCATTCCACTGTGGATGTGCCACCGTTCAATACTGGAGGGAGGCTCTGGGGTGGATGATTCCTGCCATGGGCTCTGCTTTCTTGAGACGAGCTTTTCCTTCCAGGGCTCGCGGGGCATCCCGGGAGCAGAAGGCACAGAAGGAAAGCCTGGTACACAGGTTCCCATCCTACACTCTGTACTTGACAAGGGCTGGAGTGGTGGGTTGTATCGAGAGGGGGAGCTGAGCCCAATGGGGTTTGGGGGGGGGAACATCCCAACCCCATCATCCCCATGGTCATATGGGTCAAGACCTTGACACTGCTTTGGACCTCGCCATGATGGCAAGGAACTCGGTTGCTGTGGTGGGACTGGGAGAGGCTGCTTCTGCCTCTCCATCCTCATCATCACTTGCTTGTCCTGCAGGGTCATGCAGGGACCATGGGCAGCGCGGGCAGGAGGGGAGCACCGGTGAGTAGAGCTGCATGGGTGGTTGATTCCTGTTCCCTTTGCTCAGCTCGATCCCCTTGGGATGTGCCCCAAAAGCATGTCCATGGGATGGAGGGCAAGAGGTGGTTGGTCCTGATGGAGCAAGACCAACCAAAAGGTGCTCTTCTACAGCATGGACCTGCTGAGAATAGTGCTAAGGGGTGAAAGAGAAGGAATGGTCCTATTGCAAAATGACTTCTCATCCCTGGAGCTGCTGTCCCAGGCAGGGCCAGCACAAAGCCTGGGCTGGTGGCGAGTTCTCCCTTCTGTAGGATTTTTGGTATCTGTTAATCTTTGTTCTGAAATGCAAAAGGAAATAAACCTTGGCAGTTCTGTCTCTGGTTTGGGTTGGTGTTGGACCATGCCAGGAGAGAGCATCTCCATCCCTTCTCCTTTCCTTCCATCACTCGTCTTCTGCCCTTTCCTGCAGGGTTCTGCTGGCTTGCAGGGACCCCACGGGCACACAGGACCTCCTGGATCCATAGTAAGGACACAATAATGCTCGTTCTGCATGAACTCTGCATTTTCCTAGGTGGGAAGTTGATAGGGCTGGTGTCACTGGTGGGGGATATGAGACTTTGCCACCTTGGGAATGAGCAGGGAATCAGGGTATCTGGAGGACCTGGTCTTAACGTCTTGTTAAAATGCATTAAAAAGCCTCAATGGCAGAAATAGCTGGGGCAGAGCAGGACCATTTCCCAAGGGATTCAGCCTGTCCAAGGGCCTTTGCAGCTTCCTGGGGTCTCCGCAGGGAATGGCAGCCCCTGGAAACCCTTTACACATGGGTGGTCCTGGGAGGGGATCAAAGCTTGCTCCATCCTGGGTGGAAATGGTGGTAGAGGTTCAGGGAGGACAGTCCCTTGTCCTTGGAGACCCAGAGCAGCTCCTGCAGTGGGAAGAGCTTCTCCCTTAGAGCCTGCTCTTGGCTGGGCTTCAAAATGATCCCAAGGGATCTGTCACCTTCCCTAGTGGCAACCCCACCAGAGAGCCAGCCATGGGGTGCTGCCATGCAGGAGCCACCAGGACAGGCCGTGGTGACAGTTTGTTCCCACCACCCCAGTTTGGACCAAGTGATGCCCACCCCTGAGCACAGAGGCAACAATGGTGGCTTGGTGGGTTTGGTCTCATCTCAGCACCTCCATGACACCTCCTTCCCAAATGTTTCCAAAGGGCTCTCTGGGAAAACCTGGACCTGATGGAGACCCGGGTTCCCTGGGCCCAAAGGTGAGAGCTGGGGCTGGTTGGAGCAGTGATGGTGATGAACAGCCCTGAGAGGCTCTTGGCTGCCATGGGGACACATGGGGGGACCTTGGGAGTTCTGATGCGAACACCAAGGGTGAGAAGATGCCTGTGGGCATCCCGGGAGCAGAGGTTTGTTGATGCCTCCTCTTGCCTGGCAGGGGCTGCCTGGGAAGCCTGGCTCTGAGGGGCCACAAGGACCTGTTGGCACCTATGTAAGTGACAGCCCCAGGCAGCAGCAGGGCCTGGGGAGATTCCCAAGGCTCCTGCAGTGCTGGGGTCCTGCCTTTCCCTGGGTTCAGCCTCAGCATCCTCCTCCTCCCACCCCCTTGGAGATGCTGCCTCTTAACACCACGCTCTCCCCAGGGCTACCCAGGAGCTGCTGGCGACCGTGGGAGGCCAGGGCGCAGGGGGGACAAGGTAGGGCTGGGAGACCCAGCACCAGCACAGCAGTGAGGGGATGCGCTGGGGTGGGAGTTCAGGCTGTGGAAACAGGGAGCGAAGGAAATCTCTTGTCTCCTCGCAGGGAGAAAGGGGAGCCCAAGGCCCACCGGGACTCCCAGGAAAAGCTGGCCCTAAGGTGAGTGCTGATGCTGCTACCCCGGTTAACTCCATCCCTCTGGAGAAGTGCTGAGCAAAGTCACCTTTGCTGGGCTGAGGATGGGAAATGGGAAATCTTTGCCATAGGCATCAATGGGCTGCACACTGGGGAGAGGGAAGCAGTCAGGGATGCGTGTGGGGCTCTGATGGCGCTTTCCTCCTCAGGCCCTGCCAGGTCCCCCTGGTCCACGAGGTTCTCCTGGCTCTCAGGTAGGGCTTCCTGTGCTTCCCAAGCCTGTCTTGCTGCTCTCCCTCTGCCTGCAGATGGGCAACACTCTGCAATACACACCATGTGCTACCTAAAGTATTGGCAGCATGGATCCTGGAACCCTTTGCAGGACCCTGGTCCTGCTTCTTGCTGGCTGGGTTTGTCCTGATGCTGCACAGGCACCACTGAGGTGGCCCAGGCACACGTGGATGGTCCAAGGGCACTCAGTTCAGGGTTCCCTGTGTCCCTTTGCTATGACCACGCTGCTGAGCACCCTTCTTGTTTCAGGGCAGAATGGGAGACCCAGGTCCTCGAGGACTTCCAGGGCTGCCCGTAAGTGGGAAAGCTGTAGCCGCAGAGATGCTCTGTAGGCTGAAGTTGAGTGGGATGAAAGATAGGTGTCCCCTCTGGAGGCAGCTTCATCCCCGGGCTGGTTGTGGGGCAGAGAATGACCCTTCATTGGGTAACTGGGTGGTGACAGCCAGGGATGGGGACAATGGGCATGGGGCTCCCATTGGCACTGCCCTCCCTGCACCCTGTGCTGTGTTTTGGGTGCTTAAGTGGCCTTTTGGCCTTGCAGGGCATTCCTGGTACACGGGGGCTGGATGGCGTTCCCGGGAAGCCTGGCTCAGCAGGAGAAACAGGGGCTACTGGAGCTGCAGGTGCTGCTGGTCCGTTTGGGTACCCGGTGAGTGCAAATGCGGCTCCTTCCATTGCTCCCAACACAACCTCCTGCCTCAGCTGGTAGGATGGGGTGCAGGGATTGTGCTGGAGCTCCCTGGAGCTGCTACAGGAAGGGAAGGGAAGCTGGTTCATGGCTTCTCTGCCCACGGTGTGCTGGGGCATCCCAGATCCATGCCTGGGAGATGCAGAGGCCTCCCAAGTTAAGGCAAAGTCTTTCTGCTGACATGGGTTGTTTGTCTGCAGGGCCGGGAAGGCCCAAATGGACCTGAAGGGCCTTCAGGGATGAGAGGAGAGAAGGTAAGGACGGGGAAGGTGGTTTGGTTCCTCAGGATCTGCCCAGGCAGGCAGAGCCTTGGGTTCGCTCTGCTTGCCCTAAGTGCGGATGCCTTCCCAGGGCTATAGGGGAACTGCTCCCACTTTGGCCACTGGCTTTTCCCAGTGGGATGGGGATACATATGTGGTGCAAGGTGGGAAAAGAGCCTTGCCAGCCCTCTTGCAGACACCGGGTGTCCAGGACAGCAAGGTCTATGGGGGACGTGTCCTAATGTCTGTGTCCTCTGGCAGGGTGACATGGGACATCCTGGGGATGCTGGTGTCAGCGGGCTGGATGGAGAGCAGGTACATCACTGAGGGTACATCCCAAGGTACTCCCCTTGGCTGGGGCTGCTCCAGCCCATCTCTCCCTATGTACCTTCTCCATGGATGGAGAATGGAGGGAGGAGGTTTCTGATCCTCAGTGAAACCAGAGGGTTAAAGCTGAGCCAAGGGCTCTGTGCAGCTCGGGGTGAACCACCCATGCCAGGGCCGGGCTCTGTGTTTCCTCCCCAGGGACCACCAGGACTACCGGGAGCAGAGGGGCAGCCGGGGCCCAAAGGCGAGCGGGTCAGTCCCTGCTGGCAGCTGGGGTGATACTGGTGGCACTGGGCTCGCCTGGCCCCGCTGCTGCAGGGGTGGGCAAGGACCTAACCCCATGTGGGGTGGCTTGAAACCCACACCCAGCATGCTCATGGGTTTATGTTGCTGGGCATGGTTTGAGTACCTGGTGTGAGGCAGTCTGGGGTGGTGGGAAATGACGATGGGCACAGCCAGAATCATCCCAGTTATCTTCATCCTGCCCAGGGAGAGGCAGGAACCGGTGGAGCTCCAGGCATCAGAGGGGACCCTGGGGAGCCAGGGGAAGAGGGGCCCGAGGGGCCACCAGGGAGACCTGGAGAGCAAGGCAAGGAGGTACGTGAGTGCTGAGTGCCACCAGCTTTGGAGAGCTGCAGCTCTGCCCCAGACAGGCTGAGGTGCCCCACTGAAGGAGGGAGCTGATGCTTTGAGGTCCCTTTGCTGGACGAGGTGTTGCTTGGCTGCTGTGTCCTCAATTGCTATTTGGGCTAGTGTGGGTCACGGCTATAGGTGACCGCCTGGTGCAGGTAAAGCTGTGGGGCCATCAGCACCAAGATTCCAACCAGGGGAGGGTGGAGAAGCCCCTGGAAGTCAGAGCTCAGCTTTTAACCCCCCTGGGATGGGGTGGGGGAGCAGGTGCTGCATCTGATGCTGTACTTCCCCTCTGGGCAGGGTGATGCTGGTGATGCTGGAGACATTGGCGAGCCAGGACCACAGGGGCAGAAGGTGAGTGCCTCTAACTCTGTTCCTCCTTGAAGCAGCTCAGGAACACCCACAGCCTGCTCAGCCTCCATTGCTCCATTTGCCATGGTGGGGGCAGAAGCAAGACAGGGGTGTCCCCGAGATGCAGGGCTCAGACCTGGCATCACCAGAGCACCCTATAGTGAACGTGTCTGCGGTACCCAGTGAGAGGGTGAAACATCATCTCCAAGCAGAAGCTCATGTTACTACTATTCCTTTCTCTTCTTTGTGGTTGCACCTCTGTCTCCATCCCTGAGCAGGGTGATGCTGGCCCCAGGGGCCTTCCTGGAGCACCAGGACCAGGAGCTGCTACAGGGGAACGTGGAGAACAAGGCCATAAAGGAGAGAAGGGACACGAAGGTTTGCTGGCAAGTACATAGAAAGGGGCTGCCTCAGCCCACCATGCTCCCAGTGCACCCACAGCCTGGCAGTTGGGTGCTGGGTGCTGAGAAAGGGGGCTCAGCCCTGGTGGGAAACCTGGGGCACCAGGAGCCATAGAAAGTACTGAGAATTGGCAAAGCTCCGTAATTAGGGAGTTTTGGGTCTCATGGGCAGGACTCCAATGTTGGGTCTTGTTGGCACATAAAGATAGTCTGGACTTGGGCCTGTTGGGGTGAGCCCAGAGGAGGCCATGGAGATTCTGCGAGGGCTGGAGCAGCTCTGCTCTGGAGCCAGGCTGAGAGAGCTGGGCTGGGGCAGCCTGGAGAAGAGAAGGCTCCTGAAGGGGAGACCTTAGAGCAGCTCCAGTGCCTAAAGGGGCTGCAGGAAACCTGGAGAGGGGCTTTGGACAAGGGATGGAGGGACAGGCCAAGGGGAATGGCTTTAACCTGCCAGAGGGGAGACTGAGCTGAGCTCTTAGGCAGAAGCTGTTCCCTGGGAGGGTGCTGAGGCGCTGGCACAGGGTGCCCAGAGAAGCTGTGGCTGCCCCATCCCTGGCAGTGCTCAAGGCCAGGTTGGACACAGGGGTTTGGAGCAAGCTGCTCTAGTGGAAGGTGTCCCTGCCCATGGCAGGGGTTGGAGCTGGAGGAGCTTTAAGGTCCCTTCCAGCACAAACAGTCCCATGATGCTATCTATGCCTTGCTGGGCAGTCTGGGTCAATGCTGAGCACATCTCCCTCTATGTCCCAGGGCCAGGGTGGTGTCACCGGAGATGTGGGACCCGCAGGAGCCAGAGGACGGTTTGTGAGTCACATCATGGCCCTCCTCCCCTTTCGGCCAGGCATGGACCTGGCAGGGGACACGTGTGTGACTGGGAGCACTGGGCAGGGTTGACTCAATGGGGCTCCTTTGCTTGTGCCCTGGACAGGGTGGGATGGGTCTTCAAGGTGCTTCTGGACTCGATGGTCCCAAAGGAGTGAAGGTACCATGGGGTGATGGCTCCAACCCTCATCTTTGGGTGAAATGCCCTTTCCTTCCCTTTGCCCAAGGTCTGGTTGTGGTGGAGGAGCTGGGTCAGACCTGGGCAGGCTGGTGACCTATGGGACCTGCTATGGGACCCTCCCTACCTGAGATCCAAAGCCAACAAGGCAAGGAAGGGGTTTGCTGGGGACAGAGCTCTTCCTCCTTCCCCAGGGAGATCCAGGACCACAAGGCATGCCTGGACCCACTGGTGCTGCAGGACTAGAGGTACAGATACCTGGGGTCTAGTAGAGCTGGGAGCTGCCGAAGGCTTCCCTAATGCTTCACCTCTTCCGATATAAACCAAAGCCAAAAGATTTATAGCTCCGTAGCTGGCCAGGCCAGGGGGTCAGGAATGAGGAGGGGTTTTAATGCCTCACATCTTGGCACTGACTCCCAGGAGCTACTTATATGCTCCCAAAATCATTTGTGCCATCAAAGCATGTTCACTGCTCAGGTGCTGCCTGGGCATGTGCCTTGGCCAGTTGAACATGGTACAAGGGAGAGGATGGTTAAAACACCCGAGCAGGAAGCACATGGCAGTGCCAGGCTTATTCTAAATCCCCACCATCACCATAGGGACCTGCTGGAGATGATGGACCCAAGGGAGATGCTGGCAAACCGGGTCCAGTGGTAAGTACTGGCCCCGACCATGCAAAACCCCCCTGGGAAAGAGGTTTGGTGGCACGCTGAGCCACAGAGCCTGGGGCTGGGGCTGTGCCTCATGCAGGGGATGGCCACAAAGGGAGCTCTGCTGCAGGTCCTGCTTTGCAATGGTTTTGTAACTGAGTCATCGTTCCCCAGAGCCAAAGCTCCATAAAGGCACTTTAATAGAGCTGTTAAACACTGCAGAATTGCCACACCATTGTGCAGTTAATGCCTGGCTCTCAGAGTCTGCCTGAGGCAGGTCCAGGGCTTCTTCCTCCTCTGCCTTCCCAAAGCAATTCTGCAGGGGAGCTGCCTTGAGATGCATTTCATGGTTGTAGCCCTGCCATGGATGCACAGAGCCACAGCTGTATGAGTGATGCTTGCAATCCGCGGCAGGATAAATCCCATCTGCATCCCTGTTTTCCCATGCTGCAGTTCCACTCTGCCCAGGCAGGACAAGTCCTTAGCATCCCTGGCAGCGTTCAAGGCCAGGTTGGACACAGGGGCTTGGAGCAAGCTGCTCTAGTGGAAGGTGTTCCTGCCCGTGGCAGGGATTCAGCTGGAGGAGCTTTAAGGTCCTTTCCTACCCAAGCCATTCCATGGTTTTATGGTTAATTTGTGTGATTACTTTGCTGGGAGAAGTTGGTTCATGGAATAAACCCCAGGAATACAAACACTCACAGAGCTGCTGTTGGGTGAAGCCCCTCAAGGTACAGCTCCTCAGCCCCAGCTCTAGGCGGGTTTGGGCTGGGGTGCAATGGGTGCATGGTCTGTATGTGCACTGCAGGGCGCAGTGGGTGCCATGGGGCCGGTGGGTGCCCCTGGGCTCCGGGGATACACCGGGCACCAAGGAGCCAGAGGATCGGTGGGTGCCAAGGGCCAGCCAGGCCAGCAGGTAAGAGCACCTCCATCTCTGCTATGGGGACATCCCTGGCACGGGGTCCATGGGGGGAACAACCGCACTCCAGACCCTGGCGCAAGGCAGGGGCTTGTACTTGCTCTCCTGCCTTACAAATAACCCAGAGCTGATGCCAGTCTCCTGTTCTGTCCCCAAATGAACTCAGGGTCCTCTCGGGCCACCGGGTGAAGCTGGAGCCACAGGACTGAGCGGCACCGAGGTAAGTGCTGCCCCAATGGATAACCCTGGAGCTTATTTGTCAGCATTGGGTTGATTCCTGGTTTCCTTCCTAGGGCCTGGCAGGGGCGAAAGGGGAGCTGGGTGAGCTGGGAGTACCGGGACCAATGGTGAGGAGCAGGATGGAGCTGGGCTGCTGGCACAGGTGGTGGGATGCTGGGATGTCCCTGCTGCAGCAGTGGATGCTGCCTGTGTCCCCCATGCACAGCACCTCCTGCTCCCACTGAAGTATCCCACCTTAGAGCATCCTCCTGTGCACACTGGCGCAAGGGCAGGCAGGGAGGCCAGAGGGGGCATCCCTGCTGCAGCATCCTTACGGAGGGGTTTCCTTCTCATTTGGGTTTTCAGGGGGCTCCAGGACAAGCTGGTCCTGAAGGGTGGAAAGGCCGCAAAGGAGAAAAGGTACCTCCAAAATCCTCCTCTGCAGATGGCACTGGGGGGGAGCAGCCACCAGGCATGGGGTGGCCAAGCCTGAGCTGGTCAACCCCATTGTGGTCCATGGTGAGAAACCAGCGGGAATCACCCCAAGGAGACCTGGTTTTCCACACTGTAAAGGCAGCTGCTCATCCGTGCGTGGCAAACACAGGGCCCTTGGACACCCTTGGGCTGCCTTGGCTGGTTCTGGGGTGAGGGGCTGGCAGGTCTCCCCAGTTCAGCCCTATAGGTCTGCCTCCATCCTGGCTTAGGTGCCCCTGGGGGGGACACAGGGGACTTCCCTTCACTGGCCAGCTCTGCACCAAGGCCTTGGTGCCCATCCCCAGGGTCCCATAGCAGCCCCTTTTCCCTGGTCCAGGATGTGGCCAGGCTGCTGGTGACCCACACCTTTTCTTCCCCCAGGGTGATGTGGGGCGTGAAGGACAACAAGGAGTCCCCGGAGAAGCTGGCAGACGGGTACATGGCAGCGCTGTCCCCATGGAGGGTGATGGGAGGCTGATGCTTGGAGGTCTTGCAGAGGGGTCCCAGTTTGCTGGGGGCTCAGCATCCCCGGAAGGGGAGCAAGGGGAATGCGGGGAACCGGCTTAGTGCCTTTAACAGGCTTGAATTGCTCCTGAGGCTTTCTTTTGTTATCCACAGGGCAAACGAGGCAAGGCGGGCCACCAGCCCCCGAGAGGACCCCGGGGACACCAGGTAGGTTGGAATCATGTAGCTGGAGGGCCCTGTGTCCCCTTCCAGCCCAAGGGGGGTCTCCCGCACCCCCATGGGCCACTCTCCCTGCAGGAGGCACCAGAGCATCGCTCCTGCCCTGCTCTCACACCAGCCGGGGTCTCTCACCTTTGCATTTCAGGGCCACCCAGGTGACAAGGGGCTGGAAGGACCCCAGGGACCCCAAGGACCCTATGTGAGTATTAGGTTGGGAGGTTTTGGGGTGCCAGCTGCCCCCCCTCAGGTACCACAGTGCAACTCAGCTCCATGGACAACCAAAAGAGAGACTCATTTAAAATGAGCCGAGTTTTGAGGTGTTCCATCCATCCATCAGTCATCCACCTCCTCTTGCCTTCTCCTTCCCAGTTTCATCCCAGTTACACATAGTGTGTGTGCAGTCGGGCAAATCACATCATTTCCAATCAGTTGCTCTGGAGACCAAACCTTTTCCTTCCAGTGAACCACAGAATCCCAGCCTGGTTTGGGTTGGAAGGGACCTTAAAGCTCCTCCAGCTCCAACCCCTGCCACGGGCAGGGACACCTTCCACCAGAGCAGCTTGCTCCAAGCCCCTGTGTCCAACCTGGCCTCCGAGTTTCTAAATCTCAAGCTTTTAAAGCTGCCTCTGAGTTCCTAAAGCTGCCTGAAATTCCTGGAATCCTGGTGGCACCCTCAGCCATAGCGAGGTTGCTCCTTGCCAACAGGAGCAGCTCAGCGCAGGGTGATGCAGTACCACATTGTTTCTCTCTTAGGGCATTCAAGGGCTGAAGGGCATGAAAGGAGACCCTGGACTGAAAGGTCTCAAGGTAGGTGGCATGTACCAGGCACTTGAGCACTGGGGTCAGCATTTAACCTGCTGGATGCCATCACTTTGTCCCCTCTTCTTGAACCCTGATCACTGCAGCATCTGTGGGGGTTGCCCACCAGGTCCCTGTGTGCTGGGACCTTTAGACTCTCTCCAAAGCATCTTCCATCCTCCTGGAGCTGCAAGCAGCAGCAGGCAGTTTAATCCCTGCTCTCAGCGCAGATGCTGGCACAGCACAAGCAAGTACCTCCTCCGTGCCATTACTGATGCGCTGATGGATCCAGAGAGGCCAAGCTCATCCTTATGGCCCCATCCATCAGCTGCCAGGCTGTAAATCAGGGACAGGCAGGCCCTGGGGGCGGGTTGCTCCTCACAGCCATCAGGAGAATGAAACCCTTGTAATAAATACAGCTTTAAGTGCATTGAGAGCTCCTCACCCACTCCGGGGCAGTCAGCGAGGACAGAGCTGGGCAGGTTTGGGGAACTTCTGAGGTTTTTACTGAGTGCTATTCCAGTCTGCGATAAAAGCCTTTCAGACGTGCAGCTGAGCAGAAGAGGGAGATGCTCCATCACCCCCCTCCTTCCCCTCTATGGGCACAGTTAATTCTACCAAATGCAAAGGATGGGCTTGGGTTTTTCTTCATAAATTGCCCATTTCCAGCTGCTTGCTGGAGGCCAGGAGATGTTTGGCCTTGGGACATGTCAGGGTCATGCAGCAAGCAAAGCCTCCGTTGTCTGCCCAGTGGAGGAGCACTGATTTGATGAGTAACTAGATGATGTGGCGTGGTTTAGTGGGAGGTGTCCCTGCCCATGGCAGGGGGGTTGGAACTGGATGATCTTTAGGTCCTTTCCAACCCTAACTATTCTATGATTCTATGATGATGATGATGATGATGATGATGAACTAGAGCAAGGTTCTGATGCCCACCCTTGGGACAGAGCCCCCCCCCCCCCCCTTCCTGGGGTCCCTGGAGGGGTTTCCATCCTTCTCTTTGCCACCAAAGCTCTCCCTGTCTCTCCCAGGGCGAGAAGGGCAGCGCGGGTGAGCTGGGCCAGCAAGGGGACGATGGCTTCAAGGTACATGAAGGGGTTTGCTCTTTTCCTCCCTCGCCTTGGTCCCTTGTCACCCTGCATGACACCTTTGTCTCCTAGGGCAAGCTGGGACCCCAGGGCATCCCTGGAAGGCCAGGACCCAAGGGACAGCAGGTAAGGGCAGGATGGAAGGGGACATCCAAGAGGTGAGTATTTGGGGTGAATTCCTCCTTTTTCCATGCCAAATCCGCCTGGGAAAGGGGCTGTTTTGTTGGAGGACATAGTGCTGGGGGGTGCCCTGACCTCCTCTGGTGTTTTTGCAGGGCGACAATGGCCCCCCTGGCACACGGGGACACCCTGGAACCCCCGGGACACCGGTGAGTCCTTCACCCTCCCATCAGGTTTGGGGTTTGCTCCCCAACAGGGATCGCATCCTGCTGGGATGGGGCTTCAATCCCCCCTGCCTTCCGCTTCCCTGTGCCTTGTCCTTCTCTTCCAGGGCTTGTCTGGACCCAAAGTGAGTACAGGGGAGCGTTGGAGCTGGGCTCAGCCCTGCCATGGGCACCCTCCCCTCCTGCCCTGTCCCTGAGGTGCGGGGCGGCCCCATGGGGCACCCTGGGGTGCAGCTCCACACAGCAGCACCTCACCCTTTGCTTCTCTTCCCTCCTCCACCTCCTCCTTTGGCAGGGGCTGAAAGGCTTCCCAGGTCTGCCAGGACCCAGAGGTGCACCAGGGCTGCCAGTAAGTGGGGCCCCCAATGTCCCTTGTGCCAGAACATGGGTCCCTTGCTCCCGCAGTCTGTGGGTGCCATGGCATGGGGACAGGCAGCTGATGGCACCATCGGAGGAGCTGTGAGCGTGGCGGTGGGCTCAGGGCCAGCAGCCACTGTCACCAGCGTTGTCATTGTCACACAGGGCCCCCCCGGCCCCCCTGGCCCCAGCGGACCCGTGCTGATGCTGTCCAGGGAGGAGCTACAGGTGAGTGCATGGGGACAAGGGCCTCCCATCCCCATGTGGTGCCACCAAAGCTTCCCATCCCTGCTCTGATGGGTGCCATGAGGGAGGGAAGGGACTCACAGTGATGGTGTCCCATGTCCCACTGCTTCTAAGTCCTGTGTGCACAAGGACCGAGGCCTTGTACAAAGAGCAAACAGATAGGGTTAACTCCTCTTCCACCATGCTTGTCTCCTGGATGTCCCAACTCCTCCCTGAGCTCCTGATGATGCTCCTCAGAGCATCATCAGAGCGAGGGGCTAATATCAGCTTGGTTATGTCCCTTCCTTTTCCTTTAGCACCTAATCTATCCCTCCAACCACCTGAACTACACTGCAGTCTGGGCTCTGCTGGACACCCTGAGCCAGGAGCTGCAAGCACTCGTGGAGCATCCCAATGGCACCAAAGGCAACCCGGCGGCCACCTGCAAGGAGCTGCTGCTGGCTCACCCTCACCTCCCTGATGGTACCGGGGTGCACATGGGGGGACCCCAGACCCAGGCAGTGTTGCACCAGCATTAACAGGGGATGAGGATGTGGGGGATGAGCTCAATTGGGTTTCATCCCTGGAGGAACAGGGGAACAGCCAGGCTGCATCCCAAGAGGATGGAGGCTGCAGCCAGGGATACACCATAAGCTGAGGTGGGATGGCACCACGTGGCATCCTCCCCGTGCCAAAACCCTGGTGCCAGGAGCTCCCCTCTGCCTCCCTCCAGGGCAATACTACATCGACCCCAACCAGGGGAGCCCCCAGGATGCACTGATGGCCTTCTGCAACTTCACAGCGGGCGGTGAGACCTGCATAGCCCCTGTCCACAACCAGGTATGGGGCGGCTTCAGCCCTGGGTTACCTCTTGGGGCTGGTGAGGACAGGTTGGTGGGGCTGGAGAGGGACTGTGTGGCCGATCCCTTGCTGTGGTGCCTGCTGCTGTCACAGGGAGCTGTGGGAGCAGATCCTGGTCGTGGTGTGTGACCAGGTTGCAGGGACAGCTATTGGTATCGCTGGCTTTTTGTCCTGCTGGGACAGCGTGACGTGGTCCCCACTGCCCCCAGGTCCCCATCAAGGCTTGGCTGAGCACTTACACCTCTGAGAACACCTTCGAGTGGTTCAGCACCCTGCCTGGGGGCTTCCTGGTGAGTACCCAGCCCCATGCGACGCAAAGCCCATTTCATGGGGCTGGGGGTCTCCCGGTGCCTGTCCCACTGTGCAGTGCCCAGGCACAGGGGAGGGGTTGCTCTACCTCCTTCTGCAAAGAAAACCCAAACCAGTGCTTCAGCAGATGGCTGAATCCCAGCTCTCAACCCTGGGGGAGCACAGATTCCTCCATTAGGTCCATGCAGCTCCCGCTACCTAGTTCCTCTCTCATTGCCCGTAGCTGGAGTACACAGGGGCCAGCGCAGTGCAGCTCCGGTTCCTGCGCCTGCACAGCCGCCTGGTCACACAGAAGGTCTCCTACTCCTGCAGACCGGCCCCGGAGCAGGGCCA
The DNA here is from genome assembly GCA_028858755.1 of Ara ararauna. NCBI lineage: Eukaryota > Metazoa > Chordata > Aves > Psittaciformes > Psittacidae > Ara > Ara ararauna. The sequence goes on from CM054384.1 coordinate 16,359,056, forward strand.
GCCCCAGCTCCAGAAAGAAATCCGCTTCCTGACCGATTCCCGGGAGCAGAGCTATGCAGCCAGCCTGCAGGGCTGCGTGGTGAGCCCACCTGCCAACTGACCCTTCCCTAATCCAGATGGAGCCCCTTCCTCAGCGTTTGCCCCTTGGTTCATGTTTGCACCCCGGGGTTTGGGGTAGACCTGGAGGATGAGGCTTCCCATGGTGGGATGGGGATGGGGAGCATCCACTTCCTGCAGCGAGATGGGGATGGAGATGGAGAGCATCCTCTTCCTAGGACCAAAGAGCTGTGCCTATCGGGGAGCTGGCTGGGGTATGGCAGGGAATGGGATGTCTCAGGGTGACAGGGGGGAGGCCACCTCCCTGGAGAAGCTGGGAATGGAGACCTGGCCATTGGGTGCATCAAGGAGCACCCAGAGCAGCAGAGGGGACAGCGGGTGCTCCATGAGGGTTCCTCAGGCCACCAGACCAGGGTTTTGGCACCGCTCAGCTGCCCCTGTGCTCATTTCAGCTGGACAACGACTCCTCCATCACTGACACCATCTTCCACTTCGCCAGCGAGGAGCTGTCCCTGCTGCCGCTGCGGGACCTGGCTGTGTTCCACAACGGAGACGCCTCGCACCAGTTCGGCTTCACAGTGGGACCGGTTTGCTTCAGCTGAAACCGGTGACACCCAGACCGAGCCGGTGCCCTCCCCACCCAGGAACTGTCCTGCTGGGGCCACGGTGGTGGCTGGGAGTGACAATGGGCTCCCCAGAGATACCTGTTTGTAGCTGCGTTACGGCACAGACTACACTTCCCTTCTGGAGTAGAAGAATGCTGTTTACAAAGTCATTTCTCTATAAATTATATATATTATATACATGAGCAGGTGCTGATTGAATGAGTGATGGGGGAGGCTCGTGAAATTGAAATCATCAGGAACTCTTTGCTAAAGAGAAAACCAAGCAACAACACTGCCAGCTTGGGAGGAAAAGGGCTTTGCTTTGCCTCAGTCAAGTGCACAGATCCCTGCATCAGGCTGAGGAGGAGCCTTGACAGCCCAGGCAAGCAGGTCCATGCACTGCTGCCTGCTCTCTGCTCCTGTTCCCAGCTGTTCCAGCCATCAGGTACTATAAAGGGGTGAAAAAGGCAAAACCCCCCAAGTCCTGGCTCTGTTTTGAGCCTGCAGCTCCTGTGAAGGGCAGCGGGCTGCTATAGCAAGGCTGCTACAAGGCTCTGGTCAGGCAAGGGCAGAGACTGGAGCTGTTTGGCTCCGTGCTGCAGCACTGGTATCACTTTATATTTGCGGTTCCCAGCAGTGTTTCTCTTATCTCTTATCATCCCCCTATCGCTGGGCTGCTTGGCCTCAGGCAGGTAGAGGTTTACACGTGGCACCGAAGCCAAGGTGCTGGTACACAGCCCAGAAAGCTCGGATCTCGGTTGGCTTTGTGCTGCACTGCAGTTTTCTCAGCACCCTTCAGGTTTTGGACTGTTAAGGCAGAGCTTGCCCACTCTGTCCTGCAGCAGAGGTGTCCAGGCTGCCCTATGGTGGGCCACTGAGGTTGGGCATCCATGCCGATGCCAGCAGAGCAGTGGCAGCCAGGTACCCTGTACCAGGGGATGGGGAGAGCAGCAGCTGAAGCTTTCTGGGGGGCACACTTGCCTATGGGGTGGTTCAAGCAATGCCAAATCCATAGAATCCCAGCCTGGTTTGTGTGGGAAGGGACCTTAAAGCTCCTCCAGCTCCAACCCCTGCCATTGCAGGGACACCTTCCACTGGAGCAGCTTGCTCCAAGCCCCTGTGTCCAGCCTGGCCTTGAACACTGCCAGGGATGGGGCAGCCACAGCTTCTCTGGGCACCCTGTGCCAGCGCCTCAGCACCCTCACAGGGAACAGCTTCTGCCTAAGAGCTCATCTCAGTCTCCCCTCTGGCAGGTTAAAGCCATTCCCCTGTCCTGTCCCTCCATCCCTTGTCCAAAGCCCCTCTCCAGGTTTCCTGCAGCCCCTTTAGGCACTGGAGCTGCCCTGCGGTCTCCCCTCAAGGACCCGTCCCTTCTCCAGCCGCCCCAGCCCAGCTCTCGCACACTCACGGTCACACGCTTCCCCCCGGCACTCCCCCCGCACTACATCTCCCGGGAAGCCCCGCGCCGCGCGTCAGGAGCCCGCGACGGGACGGGACGGGGACGGGAACGGGAGCGATCGGAGCTGAGCCGCTCGGGACGGGCCCCGCGCCGCCGCCATGCAGGTGAGCGGGGACGGGACGGGACGGGACGGGACGGGACGGGACGGGACGGGTGTGTGCTGGGGGTGCGTGTGCCCCATCCACCACCCGGGACCCCCGCTCCCCTGCGGGCGGGCGCTGCGCTGTGGCTGCGGCACCGCGGCCGCCGGACCCCGCTTCCCGCGTTCCTCCTTCTCCCGGTTCCCGCTTTGCCCCGGTTCCCCCTTCGCCCCAAGCCTAAGCGGGGCTGGAACAGAGCCCCCTACAGCGGGGGCCGCAGCGAGCTGTGCACGGGTCTGTGTCTGTAGCCGGTCTGTCTGATCCTCACTCCCCCGTGCTGCTGCATCCCCCCCCGAAGGCTCCCCCATCTCCACTCCCACATCTCCCTCTCCCTCCATGTCCCGTTCCCCATCTCCCATGGAGGGGCTGTCACTGCACTGGGCTCACAGCAGACACTCGCAGCAGGAGCTCAAGTCCCAGCAGAGGCCTTGAACCATCTGCCCGAAGTGGGTTCACTTCGCACTCAGAGCTCAGATGTGATCCCACAATCCCAGCGTCATTCGTGATGGAAAGGACCTCTGGGGATCATCCAGTGCAGCCCCTGGCCAGGGCAGGGCCACGCGGAGCAGGACACCCAGGAACGTGTCCATGGTGGGTTTGGGATGGCTCCAGAGAGGGAGGCTCCATAACCCCCATGGGCAGCCTGTGCCAGGGCTCTGCCATCCTCAGTGTGAAGAAGTTCTTGCTCATGTTGAGGTGACACTTGTTGTGATTTAGTTTATGGCCGTTGCTCCTCGTCCTGTCACTGGGCACCACTGGAAAGGGTCTGGCACCATCCTGCTGGCACCCACCTTTGAGACACTGATCTGCGTTGATGGGATCCCCTCTCAGGCTGCTCCTCTCCAGACTAACCAGGCCCGTCAGAGACCCCTGAGCATCCTTGTGGCCTCCACTGGGCCCTCTCCAGCAGCTCCTTGTCTGTCTTGTACTGAGAGCCCAGCACTGGACACACTGCTCCAGATGTGGCCTCAGCAGGGTCAGTAGAGGGGGAGGAATCACGTCCCTCAACCTGCTGCCACACTGCTCCCCGTGCACCCCAGGATACTGTTGTCCCTCCTGGCTGCAAGGGCTGGCTCATGGTCAACTTAACTGATCATCCACCAACAGTTCCAGGTCCTTCTGAGCTGAACTGCTCTCCAGTAGATCACCCCCAGCCTGTACCGGTACTTGGGCCCTTGCTGAACGTCACTGGGTGATGTTTAAGGCTACTGGGTCCCCCCAGTTTCCTGCCACCAGCCTCCTGCAAGGTCCCAGGGGTGGCTCACACCAACCCCAAGGAGCATCTTCCCCAGGACACTGTGTTCCCAGCGTGGGGCTGCAGCTTGGGCACCCTGTGGCAGTGTCCTGCTTGCCGTGCTGCTCTGCAAGCCAGAGGTCAATGAGCTGCAGTTCCAACAGGCTCATCCCGGTGTGCAGGGCCGGGTGTCCCAGTTGGACTGGAGCAGCAGGTCGGGATGTGCCAGGCAGCCTGGGTTTGTGTTTTCACAGCATCCCAGCCTGGTTTGTGCTGGAAGGGACCTTAAAGCTCCTCCAGCTCCAACCCCTGCCACGGGCAGGGACACCTTCCACTAGAGCAGCTTGCTCCAAGCCCCTGTGTCCAACCTGGCCTTCAACACTGCCAGGGATGGGGCAGCCACAGCTTCTCTGGGCACCCTGTGCCAGCGCCTCAGCACCCTCACAGGGAAGAGCTTCTGCCCAAGAGCTCATCTCAGTCTCCCCTCTGGCAGGTTAAAGCCATTCCCCTGTCCTGTCCCTCCATCCCTTGTCCAAAGCCCCTCTCCAGGTCTCTTGTAGCATCTCACTGGTAAGAGGCGTTTTGGCCTCACGGCCACACTGTTGTACCTGAAGACCTGGCTTCACCCCAGGCTGGGGCACCTGGGGCAGCAAAAGGGATCTTCTGCCCATCACTTCTGTTCCCTTGTCACTGAAGTAGTTACCTGCTCCTTACAAGGTGCTGCTGACTTGTGGGTGAAACCTGTCGAGGAGAAATAGCTTCATTTAAATCTAATTATCATGAATCTGTTGCCAAAGGAAGCTGAAAGCTGTGAGCCAATTATGCTTACTAATGTGCAGGGGTGAGGAGTGGCCAGAGGGTGTAATTAGAGCCTGCTGTAGCGTGGACGCCCTGTTGTTGAATGGTGTTTCTGGCCAAGGCCGGTCCTGTAGACTGCATCTGCTGGTGTCAGTAACGGGGTAACAGCAGAGGAGAGGGCAGAAGCCCCACGAACACTCCCTGGGGAGGTTCACCAAAGGGAGGAGAAAAACCCCACAGAATTCCTGGTTTTTGATGGTGAAAGCAAGCAAGGCTTGGCATTGTGGTGCCAGCTCTGTGGGAGGGTTCTTTACACAACAGCAGTACTCCCTCCTCCTGTTTCGGTGTGATAAGGAAAGTGGGTTGATGCCTTTGTAGATCCCAGCTTGCACCAATGCTGCTCTGCCGTGGAGGCGTCCCTGGACCAGCCCATGGTCAGGCGGTTGCACTTGAGGCTCTGGGTGCTTCAGCAGAGAAACCCCTGGGAGGCAAAGGGTGGCTGTGATCAGGCTGTGGATGGTGTCCACCAGCCTCTGTCTGTCTCCCACAGACCTGCCCTTCTCAAGTCTGGGCTGATGAAGCTTTGGCTCATCTCTCGCAGTCATAGAATGGGACATGGAGCTGTTGGAGCGAGGCCACAGAGATGCTGCGAGGGCTGGAGCAGCTCTGCTCTGGAGCCAGGCTGAGAGAGCTGGGCTGGGGCAGCCTGGAGAAGAGAAGGCTCCTGAAGGGGAGACCTTAGAGCAGCTCCAGTGCCTAAAGGGGCTGCAGGAAACCTGGAGAGGGGCTTTGGACAAGGGATGTAGGGACAGGACAGGGGAATGGCTTTAACCTGCCAGAGGGGAGACTGAGATGAGCTCTTAGGCAGAAGCTGTTCCCTGTAAGGGTGCTGAGGCGCTGGCACAGGGTGCCCAGAGAAGCTGTGGCTGCCCCATCCCTGGCAGTGCTCACTGGCTTTCTCACCAGTCCCCACGCACACAGGACCTGGAGCAGGAAGTCAAGGGCAGAGTTAAACCTGCTCAATGTGACTCTGAGTTTTCAGTTCAAGTTCCTCTTCCCATTCCAGAAACTGTGGAAAAACCAATTGCAGCATTTGGTAAATCCCCGCTGGGCTCAGCCCTGGGGGATGGGATGGGGATGTTGCATGGACCTGCTGAAGATGCAGGTGCCCCAACCCCTGTGCCCACCACCCCAAGCCAGTTCCTTGGCCTCTCTTCCAGATGTCCTTCTACTTCTCGGATACAGCAGTGCTGCTCTTTGACTTCTGGAGCGTCCACACCCCCACAGGTAGGCTGCCAGCCCCAAGACACTGTCTGTCCGTCCATCCATGAATCCATCCATGCATCCACACATCCATCCATCCATCCATCCATCCATGCATCCATGCATCCATTTGCCACTGCCTGTGCTCTCCACCTGGGGGTACAGATGTGGAGCACAGAACTGAAGAGCAGCTTTGCACTCCTGTCAGGAGCAGTGAAGAGCAGGACCCCGCAGCATTAACCCTGGGGCACATACTGTGTGCAGGGCTCAGGCAGACCTCAGGGCACTGCAGGCTCTATCCTCCCAGCCTGAGAGCAGCAGACAGGGAGGTGTTGGGATCACCTCCCCAGCCCTGCCGGCCACCATGGGTCAGTGTTGGATCAGCTTCCCATTTTTGGTTGTTTTTCTTTTATTATCCCAGAATCACTTTTTAACCCCCATTTTTTTTTAGTGGAGTTGATGCGAAGATGCTTATTCTTTTCAGAGCAATCCCCCTCCCAAAAAATACTCCCTAGGAATTTAGAGGGAGGAATTGGAAAAACACCATTTTCCAGTGCTTCACCAACCTGCTGCCCAGCTCCAATCCTGGGAGCCCATTCCCTTCACTTTATCCCATGGAGATCATACACTGGTTTGTGTTGGAAGGAGCCTTAGGGCTCACCCAGCTCCAACCCCTGCCACAGGCAGAGACACCTTCCACTAGAACAGGTTGCTCCAAGCCCCTGTGTCCAACCTGGCCTTGAACACTGCCAGGGATGGGGCAACGTCCAGGCGCTATTCCCAAGCAGTTTGTGCCGGTTCCCACCACCTCTTCCCCCACACCAGTGCATGCCCATGGGCAGCCACAGGTGTTTCCCCGCAGGGATGGTGCTCTCGGTGCTGGTGATCCTGCTGCTCTCCATGCTCTATGAAGCCATCAAGATGGGCAAGGCCGTGCTGCTGCGGCGGGCGCTGCCCCCCAGCCTCAGCCAGGACCCGCTGCTGGAGCCAGAGGAGGGGGTCCCCAGCCCCACGCAGGGCAGGTACCACAGGGACCCCTCACACCCTGCTCGGGGGGGGGGGGGGGGGGGGGGCTCAGGGATGGGGATGTGGCCCCCTGGGAGGGAGAGACGCTGGAAAGAGCCAGCCCTGGAGTGCTGAGCTCCCAGGGAGGGGTGGGACGGCCTCAGGAAGTGGCCCCAGGGGTATCCTGCCCGTCTGGGTCCTTTGGGAGATATCCAGGGTGGCTTTCAGCTTAGTAAAGGATCACATTCCCCCAGGAGCTATCAGGCAGGAGGGTTCTTGTGCTTTGGGAATGGGCTCAGACACCCCAGGAAGGCTGCCCCAGGCTTTCCCTTCCCATCACAAGCCCTTGGAGCCAAGCCCTGGTTTCTTCCTCTTGTATTTAATCCCAAGCCATGCCAGAGGATGCTCTTACTGCCAGTATCCTTCAGAGCAGGATTTCCCTCTGTGCTGCTGTTTGCAGCCCCCATCCTTTGTCCCACATCCCAAACCCATCTCTGGATGCTCTGGGATGCCAGCAGGGTAGGGGGGAAGCTTCCAGCTGCCCCAGCCCTTTGCTTATGGGGTTTCTCAAACCATGCAGACGAGGCCCTCAGTGCCATGGGTTGATGGTGGCCTTGGCAGTGCTGGGGCACGGTTGGACTGGGTGGTCTTAAAGATCAACTGGGTCAATTGCTGAGGTGAGCAGCTCGAGAGGGGCCAGAGGGCCTTCAACACCTGAGTGGGGGGAAGATCAGCATCCAGGAGCCTCAACTCAGAGTGGTGAGAGCCACCGAGGAGCCTCAAGAGCCACCGAGGAGCCTCAGGAGCCACCAAGGAGCTTCAAGAGCCACCAAGAAGCCTCAGGAGCCACCGAGGAGCCTCAAGAGCCACCGAGGAGCCTCAGGAGCCACCGAGGGAGCCTCAGGAGCCACCAAGGAGCCTCAAGTCCTCGACAGGACTTGCCCAGGAGCCGGCAGCTCAGCTGATGGGAGCAGGGACTCACAAGAGGCAGTGCCAGGAGGAGCTGCACCAGCCCTGGCTGGTTCAAAGCCGAGCATGGCCGGTCGAGGCAGTCGGAGCGGGGTGGTGAGCACTCGCTGTGTGACCAGCACCCGGTCCTGGAGCTCTGCTCTGGCTGCCCCGGCTGTGGCCAGCGTGGGCACCCAGACAGGGCCCATGAGAGGGGCGGCTGCAGCTCAGAGCTCGGGGTGTAGAGAGCGCCTGCACTGCTCTTCTGAGAGGAGGGTGCACAATGGGCAGGGCTGCATTCGGTGCTCCCTGGTGGAGGTCCTCCTGCAGCAGGGGCTGAGCTGTGGGATGCTGTCAATGGGCTGAAAGGTGTCAGGGAAGCTGAGGGGAAACAGCACTGCTTGCTCCAGGACCGGACTGTGCAGGGGCCTCAAGCGTCCATCGTAGCTTACGGAGGGAAGAAGGAGGCTGCTAACCCGGGAAGCTGGGAACTAGTAACAAAAAACCCAACAAAGGAGGAAGAAGACAATTAAAAGGAAGGGTCTTCCTCCTAAATCTGTTGTCCCCACCCAGAACCACTTTCCTGTCCTGCAGGGGGCTGATGAGGAACCACACTCCCACCAGGAACAACCGGCTGATGCACTGGTAAAGAAGATCTCTACTGGTGCTGCCAGGAAAAAGCAGCGGGTTGTAGTGATAGGGGACTCTACTCTGAAAGGGACAGAGGCACTCATCTGTCGGCCTGACCCCGGCTCAAGGGAGGTGTGTTGCCTACCAGGGGCTCAGATCAGGAATGTTGCAGAGAGGCTGCCTGCTGTAGTCAGTCCCACTGACTATTACCCACTTCTAGTGATCCATGTGGGTGCCACTGATATAGATAGCAGTAGCCAGGAGAACATAAAGAAGGACTACAGAGCTCTGGGAGAGGTGGTCTGGGGCTCTGGAGCACAGATTGTCTTTTCATCAATTCTCCAGGATACAGGGCAGGACCTCAAAAAGGCTGGGAGGATTGGCCAGGTTAATAAATGGTTAGAAGGGTGGTGCCATAGTCAGGGGTTTGGGTACCTTGAACATGGGACTCAATTTAGGAGGCCAGGTCTACTGGGGGCTGGTAGAGCTGGTCTGACAAAGGGAAGAGTGGATTTGGTAGGAGGGTTGACAGACTGGTCAAGGATGCTTTAAACTAGATGTGTTGGGGGAGGGGGGCATCATTCCATCCCAACACACCCAGTCAGTTGCCAGCACCTATAGTAAACGTTCAGAGCTATGTAGAGATATTGAAGCTGCTCCAGCCAATGAGCCGGCTTCAACTGGAGCTCGGCTCAGATGTCTCTGTACAAATGCCTGTAGCATGGGGAACAAACAAGAGGAATTAGAGATGTGTGCACGTCTGTGGGCGTATGATATCACAGGCATCACAGAAACATGGTGGGATGGCTCCTATGGCTGGTGTGTTGGAATGGAAGGTCACAGGCTCTTTAGGAAAGACAGGCCCGGTAGGCGGGGAGGGGGAGTTGCTATTTATGTTAGGGATAGGCTGGAGAGTATGGAACTGTGCCTGGGGACAGGTGAGCAGTCAACAGAGAGTTTGTGGGTCAGGCTTAAAGGGAGAACAGCGATGGGAGACATCATGCTGAGGATCTGTTACAGACCACCTGACCAAGAGGACTCTGTGGATGAAGCGCTCTATAGACAGATAGGAACAGCCTCACGCTCGCAGGCTCTTGTTCTCATGGGGCACTTCAACCACCCTGATATCTGTTGGAGGGATGGTACGGCCCGGCACAAGCAATCCAGGAAGTTCCTCAATTGTGTGGAAGACAGCTTCCTTCTGCAAGTAATAGAGGAGCCGACAAGGAGAGGTGCCATGCTTGACCTTGTACTCACCAACAGGGAAGGGCTGGTTGGAAATGTGATGCTCCAGGGCAGCCTTGATTGCAGCGATCATGAGATGGTTGAATTCGAGATCCTCAGGACAGTGAGAAGAGTGTGCAGCAAGCTCACTGCCCTGGACTTCAAGAGAGCAGACTTCGGCCTCTTCAGGAACCTGCTCAGTAAGATTCCATGGGAGATAGCCCTAGAGGGCAGGGGGGCCCAAGACTGTTGGTTGATATTCAAGGATCACCTGCTGCAAGCTCAGGATCGATACATCCCTACTAGAAGGAAGTGCTTTAGGAGGGCCAGGAGACCTCCTTGGATGGATAAGTTGCTGCTGAGGAAGTTTCGAAGGAAAAAAGAGGCTTATAAAAGGTGGAAGCAAGGACAGGCGGCCTGGGAAATGTAGGGATGTTGTCCGGGAACCTAGGGACCAGGTTAGGAAAGCTAAGGCCCACTTAGAATTAAACGTGGCCAGGGATGTTAAGGACAACAGGAAGGGTTTCTGTAGGTACATTGCAAATCAAAGACAGACTAGGGACAACGTGGGCCCTCTCCAGAAGCTATCGGGAGAACTGGCTACCCTGGATTTGGAGAAGGCTGAGGTTCTTAATGACTTCTTTGCCTCAGTCTTCACCAGAAAATGCTCTGACCACACCACCCAAGTCTTGGAAGGCAGATGCAGGGACAGTGAGAATGAAGACTCTGGGCTCACTGTAGGAGAGGATCTGGTTCGAGACCATCTTAGGAACCTGAAAGTATACAAGTCCATGGGACCGGATGAAATCCATCCGTGGGTCCTGAAGGAACTGGCAAATGAAGTTGCTAAGCCACTGTCCATCGTATTTGAAAAATCATGGCAGTTAGGTGAAGTTCCCAACGACTGGAAAAAGGGAAATATAACCCCCATTTTCAAGAAGGAGAAAATGGATGAGCCGGGGAACTACAGAGCAGTCTTTCTCACCTCTGTGCCTGGTAAAATCTTGGAGCGGATTCTCCTGGAAAGCATGCTGAGGCACATGAAAAACAACAAGGTGCTTGGTGACAGCCAGCATGGCTTCACTAAGGGGGAATCCTGCCTGACCAATCTGGTGGCCTTCTATGGTGGGGCTACGGAACTGATGGACAGGGGTAGAGCAGTTGATGTCATCTACCTGGACTTGTGTGAAGCGTTTGACGCTGTCTCACACGACAACCTTGTCTCTAAGTTGGAGAGACATCAATTTGATAGGTGGACCACTCAGTGGATAAAGAACTGGCTGGATGGCCGCACGCAAAGAGTAGTGCTCAATGTCTCAATGTCCAGCTGGAGACCAGTAACGAGTGGTGTCCCTCAGGGATCAGTGTTGGGACCGGTCTTGTTCAACATCTTTGTGGGTGACATGGACAGTGGGATTGAGTGCGCCCTCAGCAAGTTTGCTGATGACACCAAGCTGTGTGGTTCGGTTGATACGCTGGAGGGAAGGAATGCCATCCAGAGGGACGCTTGTGAGGTGGGCTGATGCCAACCTGATGAAGTTTAACCATGCCAAGTTCAAGGTCCTCCACCTGGGTTGGAGCAATCCCAGGCACAGCTACAGGTTGGGCAGGGAAGAGATTCAGAGCAGCCCTGCGGAGAAGGACTTGGGGGTGTTGGTTGATGAGAAAATGAACATGAGCCGGCAGTGTGCGCTTGCAGCCCAGAAAGCCAACTGTATCCTGGGCTGCATCAAAAGGAGCGTGACCAGCAGGTCGAGGGAGGTGATCCTGCCCCTCTACTCTGCTCTTGGGAGACCTCACTGGGAGGATTGTGTGCAGTTCTGGTGTCCTCAACATAAAAAGGACATGGAACTGTTGGAACAAGTCCAGAGGAGGGCCATGAGGATGATGGAGCACCTCCTGTATGAAGATAGGATGAGAAAGTTGGGGCTGTTCAGCCTGGAGAAGAGAAGGCTGCATGGAGACCTCATAGCAGCCTTCCAATATCTGAAGGGGGCCTATAGGGATGCTGGGGAGGGACTCTTCATTAGGGACTGTGGTGATAGGACAAGGGGTAACAGGTTCTAACTTAAACAGGGGAAGTTTAGATTGGATATGAGGAAGAAATTCTTTACTGTAAGGGTGGTGAGGCACTGGAATGGGTTGCTCAGGGAAGTTGTGAATGCTCCATCCCTGGCAGTGTTCAAGGCGAGGTTGGACATAGCCTTGGGTGGCATGGTTTAGTGGGAGGTGTCCCTGCCCATGGCAGGGGGGTTGGAACTGGATGATCTTCAGGTCCTTTCCAACCCTAACTGTTCTATGATTCTATAAGGAAGGAATTCTTTGCTGTGGGGGTGGTGAGACACTGGAACAGGCTGCCCAGAGAAGCTATGTCTGCCGCATCCTTGCAAGTGTTTAAGGCCAGGTTGGATGGGGCTTAGAGCAACCTGGCCTAGCAGAAGGTATCCCTGCCTGTGGCAGGGGGGTAGGAGCTAGATGATCTTTAAGGTCCCTTCCGACTCAAACCATTCTGTGATTCTGTGATCTTTTCCAACCTGGTTAATTCCGTGATTACAGGGGGTTGGAACTGGATGATCTTTAGCTCCTTTCCAACCCAAACCACTGTGATTCTATGGTTCTTCCACAGATGGTTTCAGTACCACGTTGGTCAGACACTGTTCCATGTGGTGCAGGTGGTGCTGGGCTACATGGTGATGCTGGCGGTGATGTCCTACAACGCTTGGATCTTCCTTGGGGCCATCGCGGGCTCCACGCTGGGCTATTTTGTGATGTACCCCCTGCTCGGTCGGGGTTAGTCACTTCCCATGGGATGCTCCACACTTCTGCTCTTTGTCTGGAATTGCTGCTGTCACTTTGCTGGGTCTGTCCTGTGCTGTGCAGGATGCAGCACCCAGGGACTTGCTGTGGGGACTGGCCCAACTCAGGGTGGGTATTGCTGGGGAAGGGGGGCCCCACGGCCACCGTCTGTTGGTGGCTGCCCCCAGCTCTCAGGGAGCTTTGGCTGGGTGATGATGGAGGGGGGGGTGCTGAGTGTTTCCTCCCCGCACCACTGCAAGGTGCATCCTGGCTGGAATGGGAATGGTGCAGTGATGGGGATGGGGACATAGGGGACCAGCACCCCTGTGCCCTCCTGCCCAGCACCAAGCCCCTCTTCACACAGTGCCTTCTAGGGAGAACAGGGGGTCGTGCTGGGACCCCCCTCCCAGTGCTTCAGGGATGGGGTGGGAGCATTCCCCGAGCTGTGGCCGTGCTGAGGGGAAGCTGCTGTTTGGGGGCCTCTTGCTGCTTCTTCGGGACACCCCTTTTAATAAAACCATCTCAGTGGTTCAGCTCCTGGCTTGTGTTGGATGTATCACCCCCCCAGTCACAGTGGAGAACCCCCAATCACAGTGGGGACTCCCATCCCTGCCCCTCCAGCACAGCCCCAGGGCTGGGTTCAGCAATGAGCACATCCTCTGGCTTTAAATAAAGCTTTTCCATTTTATTAATTATTATAAGCATATTTTTAAACATTTGTATAACTTTCTTAATAAAATATCCTGGAAGAGACAAGTTTTAAGTTCCCCAAGCAAGGCACTTTGGGGGGGTTCAGGGTGGGCTCCCCCCTTCAGAGGCAGAAACAGCAGCACCTAAAATACAGGCGGGTGTCGGGGTGCTGGTCCCTGCTCCATGCGCACACACACGAATCCTGCCAACCCCACCAGCACCTCTGCATGGGGCTGTGCCTGTCCCTGTCCCCACAGTGGATGCCATCTCTGCCCCGCCAGCACTGCGCTGGCCAAAGCCCAAGAGCTGGAGCCGTCATCTGTGCATGGGACTGGGAAGCAAGAGCTGGGATCCCTCCTCTGCCTGGATCCAGGCAGCCCAGTCCCATTGGAGACATGGGGTGAGCATCACCTTCACTGCTGAGCTTTTAATCTGAACTTAGCTGCTAGAAGGGCCTGGGGTGAGTGAGGGGATCCAGGGATGGGTGCTGGGTGCTGTTACCTGTTTGGATGCAGTTACCCCAGCCTGGGTGCTGTTACCCCACGCCTGCCCCAGCTCTTACCCCATCAGGAGCAGTTCAAGCCACCCAGTGCTGCTGTATCCCTGTCATCACATTTTTCCATCATCCCACTGGCATCCCCAGAGCATGGGTGGACTGCTGGTGGGCATTCCCAGGGAACCCTCAACTGAGACCAGTGGCCGATCCCTGGGGTAGCCGGGAGCATCCCGTGCACCCAACCACAGCAGGGCTAGTGCCAGCCCCCCCGGGCAGCCCCAGTGCTTGGGGGGCAGATAAAGCATCTCCTCATTAGAAAAGAAGAAACTAAGGCAGAAGAAGGACAGAGCAGAGTGCAGGGGGTGCCCCAGGATGGGGCCTCCCCAGTCTGACCCAATAGGACCACTTGGCTGTAGCCAGCCCCACGCAGCAGCGGGGACCCCCCCCCATAGGCAATAAGGTCTTGGTGTTTCCCATCCCCTCCCTTTCCCACAACACTGCCCTCCATCCCTGGCAGCACAGCGGGTCCTATTCCCCCTATCCCAACCCCCAGTGTCACCAGGGCCAGTCCATGGTGGGGGGGGCCAGGCTAGAACTCCGTCTGCACCCCCTCACCACTCTCTGTTGTGCCTGGCGGCTGTGGGGGGATAACAGCCACCTCCTCGCCTGTCTCCTTGTCACTGGGCTGATGGCAAACTGAGCCGATGGACAGTGATGGGGTCTTGGCTTTGGGTACAGGTGATGCTTGTGTGCCAAGTGATGCTGGTGTACCATGGGGCAGCTCGGCCTCTGGTGGGACATCGGCTCTGGTTTTGGGTGACGCTGGCATGGTGTGCTGCACACTGGCTCCTGATGGGATATCAGCTCCAGGCACGGGTGATGCTGGTGCAACCGGTTGCACCTCAACCCCTGATGGAACCTGGGCTCCAGGGACCACTGATGCCGCTGCAGCATCCCCAGCCCCTGACACAACTTCAGCTGCAGGCGCAGGCGATGCTGCTGTGGCGCGGTGCACCCTGTCCCCGTCACTGGCAGGACCTTGGGAGGGGACATCCTCTGGGACAGACGCTGCCACCACCACCTCCTCGGTGGCACCACTCTCCCGCTTGGCATCAGTCCCGTTCCTCAGCCGCTCCTCCACCTCACCAGCACCCCCGTGGCTCTCCTTGGCCAGCACCTTCCGGATCTCCTCCACGCCATCCGGCGGTGGCTCCTCCAGCTCCGGCGGCTGTGGGGAGCCGGGCTGCAGCAGCGCCTCGGCGCCCACCGCATAGGGCAGGACCCCCTCGTCATCCTGGATCACCGACACCACTTGCTTGGCCCTGCGGCGCCGGTCGCCGTGCGGCTCGGCCTCGGGCTGCGCGCTCTGCTCGTCCCCCCAGTCGATGGGGATGCTCTCGCCCAGAAGGTGCAGGTTGGGGTCGCTGTTGTGCATCACCACGCTATCGCGGTACAGGTTGTGCTTGCGCTGCACGGCCGCCTCCTTCACAGCTGCGGGCACCGAGAGAGGGGTCAGAGGGGCTGTGGGCATGGGGCAGAGCCCATCGCATCCAGGCATCTACCCCATTGCAGCCCTCGGGGGGTATGGAGCCAGGCAGAGGGTTCAGCATACTGCCAGTGGGAAGGACAGGGGGAAAGATGCCCCCAGCATCCTGCATGGGGTCATCCATCCTCATACAGCCTCCCCCAGCACCCTGCTGAGGATCATCTTTCCTTGTACATTCCCAGTATTCAGCATGGGGTCATCTTGCCCAGAGGAGCTGTGGCTGCCCCATCCCTGGCAGTGTTCAAGGCCAGGTTGGATGGGGCTTGGAGCAAGCTGCTCCAGTGGAAGGTGTCCCTGCCCATGGCAAGGGTTGGAACTGGATGAGCTTTAAGGTCCCTTCCAACCCGCGTGATTCTATGATCTCCCTCCTCTGGTCCCCAGCACCCATCATGGACCCTGCAGGTGATGCTGAGCCCAGGCTTGGCTTGCACTGACTACACCCAGCACACATCCCGGGTGCTGGAGCTCCCTGTGCTGCAGGACTCTACCTTGCATGATGTCTTTCATCACCGACTGCAGCACAACCTCCTCGTAAGTGTTCTCCACCAGGATGAAGCTGGCAAAGTCCTCGAAGATCAGCTCCTGAAACTTGGCTAATTCCTGCCATGGGGAAAGAGGCCGCTCAGCCAGGGGGGGCGGGAGGGATGCTCCAGCCCCCTCAGCCCGAACTTCACCCTCTTACCCCCTTGCAGGTCGGCGCCAGCTTTTTCAGCAGGAAGGGGATGGTGATCTGCAGCAGGGCCTCCCTGAAGAACTTCTTCCGCACGGTGCTGCTGTCGTAGTCGTACTTCTGGGGAGTGAAAAAGTCAATGGGTCAGTGAGGGCTGGGGCGGGGGGGGGAGGTTTCTCTGCCCCTCACATCCTTCTTATAGGATCCCAGCTTGGTTTGGGTTGAAGGGACCTTGAAACTCCTCCAGCTCCAACCCCTGCCACGGGAAGGGACACCTTCCACTAGAGCAGCTTGCTCCAAGCCCCTGTGTCCAACCTGGCCTTCAACACTGCCAGGGATGGGGCAGCCACAGCTTCTCTGGGCACCCTGTGCCAGCGCCTCAGCACCCTCACAGGGAACAGCTTCTGCCTAAGAGCTCATCTCAGTCTCCCCTCTGCCAGGTTAAAGCCATTCCCCTGTCCTGTCCCTCCATCCCTTGTCCAAAGCCCCTCTCCAGGTTCCCTGCAGCCCCTTTAGGCACTGGAGCTGCTCCAAGGTCTCCCCTTCAGGAGCTTTCTCTTCTCCAGGCTGCCCCAGCCCAGCTCTCTCAGCCTGGCTCCAGAGCAGAGCTGCTCCAGCCCTCACAGCATCTCCATGGCCTCCTCTGGCCTCGCTACAACTGCTCCACGTCCCTCTTCTGCTGTTGCCCCAGAGCTGGATCAGGGCTGCAGGGGGGTCTCCCCTGAGCGCAGCAGAGGGGCAGGATCCCCTCCCTTGGCCCAAGGCCATTGAACTCCACCAAAGCCCAGATCCATGCTCCTCACCTTGAGCACCCTCTCAAGGATGCGCTGGATGGACTTGCAGAGGTCGTCCTTGCCCTGCAGCTTCCCCAGCTCCTGGTGGAGCAGCGTCTCGAACGTGTGCACAGCATCATCCATTTGCTGTCAGCAGGGGCAGATGATCAGCACACGGGGACCCAAAGGGACCATCCCTCCACCCTGATGGTTTGCACTCCCTTCCCCTACACCCTGCTCCAGGTTTGGCTGGGTTAGACCCCAGAATTGGGCTACTGGGTTCACTGGTGCCACTGGGCTTGGTAGCAAAGGGGCAACTGTGCTGTGATGCTCAAATCCGGGTGCTGAGCTAAAAGCATGCCCCATGCTGCTGCCATGGACTGCCCCACTGCTAGGGCTCCAGACCTAAGGGAATGGCCAGATCCATCACACAGCCTTAGGTGGGTACCAATGACATGAAGGTCCTTGAGACAGGGCAGCCAGGTTGGACCAGCCTGGGCTCTGCTCTGCCTCTGCCCGGAGGGACACAGGTGGACCCTGGTCCCTATCCCACCTGTCTCATGTGGATCTGGGCCCTCTGCTTGAAGACAGACGTGCTGGTGACATCGAAGCGCTGCTGAAGACCCTCCAGTTTCAGCTGCTCCATCTTCTCATAGCACGACTGCATCTTGACCGGGTGGAAGGCCAGGTGGGAAAGCTTCTCCATGTACTGGGGACAAAGCCAGGCTCAGCAGGGCAGGACACACACAGGGGCTTCATCCCCATGTACTTCCTGGGATCCCCTCGTGCTGCCTGCACTGAGGATGCAGCAGGACTGGCCCTGCCACCCCCAAGGCCCCCAGCCAGCAGGGTCTCACCTCCACCAGCTTCTCCAGGCCGCCTTCATTGACGATGTTCATGTTCATGTCCGTCACCTCCTTGAAGAACACCTCTCGCACCTCGGCAAAGCCCTGGCTCGTGGGGGTCATCAGGGCCTCCAGGATGGAGGAGATGTAGGGCTGGACGTGGTTACGGACACACACCTCCGCTTTGGGGAGGACAAATGCTGGGCAGAAAGCAGGGGTGAGCACAGTGAGGCTCCTTCCAGCCCTTCGGGTCAGCTCCTAAACCCACCCCAAAGAGGGGGACATGCCTCTCTCTCCAAGGCCCTACAGGAGAAGGCTTCCAGCCTTGCAGGACAACACAGGGTGTTAATGCAGAGGGCCCTCAGTCTGCACTGAACCCGCTCCTACCCACTGCCCACCTTGTCCCCCACCTCTTAGGACAGTGCTGATGAGGATGCGCACTCCGGCACCTTCTGGCATCTCCCAAGGGTTCCAGGCCATGCTGCACCCCAGGAGCACCACACCTTGGTGAAACAGCTGCAGTGCCACACCAGGGACACAGCTACATCCCTGTCCAGTCCTTGTCTCCATGTCCACATCCTTGTTTCCCCACAGGGCCGTACCTCGGATCTTGCTGGCTAAGTGCTCCTTAGAGGTGATGATCTGGTCCATGTCCG
This sequence comes from Ara ararauna, assembly GCA_028858755.1. Lineage (NCBI taxonomy): Eukaryota > Metazoa > Chordata > Aves > Psittaciformes > Psittacidae > Ara > Ara ararauna. The sequence continues at coordinate 16,376,891 of CM054384.1, forward strand.
TGCGGATAGTGCTCTCCATCTGGGGCCGCTCCTGCTCACACTTGGCCATGGCTGCATCGTACTGAGCATTGGTCTGTTCATAGACCATCCGATAGACAGCATCTGAGATCTGGAGAGGGTGAGACGGAGAAGTCAGCAGCCCCCCCCATGCTTCCTATTGCCCATCACCTCCAGCAAGAGATGCCTGCAGGACCTGCCAAGCCTTCACCATGCCCTGAGCAGACCCCTTGTCACAGGCTGACAGGAGATCTTGACACCAGGGACCCCCCAGCTGGGGGAGATGAAGCACCCATGGAGCAGAGGTGGCTCAAAGTGGTACCCAAGGGGCAAAGAGCTGAGCATCTGCCTCTGTTAACCTCCAGGCAGGTCTAGGGGGGGTGCAGGGATAGAGGGTCTGCAAGGATGTGTGGGGGCTGCAGGGATGGAGGGGCTGCATGAATGAAGATGCTGCAGCGATAGGGGGTCTGCAAGGATGGGGGGCTGCAGGAATGGGGGGCTGCAGGGGTGGGGGTGATGGAGGGATGAGAATGCTGTGGGGATAATGGGGCTGCAGAGATGTGGGACGTGCAGAAATGGGGGAGATGCAGGAATGGGAGGGCTGCAAGGATGGGGGGCTGCAGGAATGGGGGGCTGCAGGGGTGGGGGTGATGGAGGGATGAGGATGCTGTGGGGATAATGGGGCTGCAGGGATGGGGAAGCTGCAGGGATGGGGGAAGCTGAAGGGATGGGGGAATGCAGGGATTGGGGGGCTGCAGGGATGAGGATGCTGCAGGGATGGGGCCTGGTGGTCTGGACATGAGAGCCCATGATCCCATTTGAAGGCTGTTCCGTCCCTGGGGTCTCAGCAGCCCACCCCATGGTGGGGGTGAAGCTGCTCATTGAGGCTTCACACTCACTTTGCAGCCACACGCAGTGATTCCAGGGCTGGCAGAAGGCAGAGCCACCCCCTACCACTCCTCCCCATCTCCCTGGGGCTTCCCAGCTTTGCAGCTACAACCACAGCTCCTGGAAAAGCAGCACTTGGTCGTTTTTCGGCTGCTCCAGAGGCACATTCCAGGCCTGGTGGTAATTACCCATCAGCTCTTAGGGATTTAACAGGCGCTTCGAAAGAGCCCTTGGTCTTTCGCAAGGGTTCAGCCTGGATTTAGCTTGTGCTGCTCTAAAAATGGCGTACTAAATATAGCCAGGATGGGCTCTGCTCCAGGGCTGGGCTTCCGCCTGCGTGCTTCCCCACCCCAGGGACAGGCAGTGCAGGCAGGGCTGCTGTGGGGACAGCAAGGAGACAGCGTGGAGAGTAAGGATAGAGGGGATGGAGGGAGGATAAAGGATGGGAGGGAATAAAGGATGGAGGGGGATAAACGTTGGAAAGGAATAAAGGATGGAGGGAATAAAGGTTGGAAAGGAATAAAGGATGGGAGGGAATAAAGGATGGGAGGGAATAAAGGATGGAAGGGAATAAAGGTTGGAAAGGAATAAAGGATTGAAGGGAATAAAGGATGGAGGGGGATAAAGGATGGAGGGGAATAAGGACATGTGTGGATAGGGATGGAGGAGTTTGAGGATGGTGGAGAACGAGGATGGAGCAGAATAAGGAGGTGGAGAACAAGGATGGTGGAGAATAGAGATGGTTTCTTAGGGGGCAGATGGATGTGGGCAGCTGTGCTGGCTCTGGCACAGAGCAGAGGCAGTGCAGGCGCTGATGCCCCCCCAGCAGCTCCATACCTGGATCCACGTCCGCTGGCGCTCCTGCGCTTTGCCCTTCAGGCGGGGCCCGATGGCGTTCCTGAGCTCGGGAAGCAGCTCCTCCATCACCAGGTTGCTCAGGACCTGCAAGGGCAGGAGGCTGTGGCGGCCCTGCTCATCCCCCATCCCTGCCTTGGAGCCACGGGGGGAGCAGGGGACCTCACCTGGGTCTCGTTGCCGCACAGCATGTCCCACGTGCCGTACTGCTCCTTCGACTGGCGGTACATGCGGACTGCATCCGTGAAGGCTGGAGCCTCCACTTTGGACTGCTCGGAGATGCCTGGAAATGAGGGATGAAGGGGACGGCGGATGAGTGAGCAGCTGCTGCAGCACCCAACCACCTTCAAGGGGTCCCTTGTGTCCTCCACACCCTTGGACCCACTCAAGGAGCTTGGGGCTCTCACCAGGACTGGGAGATCACATCCCAAGCCTCTGACAGGGGTGGGGGCAGCAGTGGCTGGGGGGGTCCCAATCTGCACACCAAGAGCAGGGAGGGACCAGGAGCAGGGGCTGGGCAGGATGAAGGGGCTCAGTGACCCCCAATGCTCTATGGGGCCCCCACCAGCAGGATGGGGCAGCCCGAGGGGGGGCAGGATGTGGGGAGGAAGAGGAAAGCACGTGCTGGGAATGAGTCAGCCCTCAGGGTGCTGGGAGCCCATGGGGAGGAGGAGATGGGGCAATGGATGTGCAGGAGTCCACTGGCGCATGGCCCGAGAGCATGGGATGACAGTGGAGGGTCAGAGCACGTCCCTGGACCACCCGGCAAGCTGTGGAGATGGAGCCAGGGCTGGTTTCTCCTCCCCAGCCCAGGGTAGGGAGCGAATCTCCTCCAATCACACAGATTTTCCTAAGATGATTACATTGAACTCAAGCCTGAGCAGCTTTTCCTAAGGGGCAGAGGGAAAAAAACATGGAGAAAGTCAAGTCCGAGCCTTTCTCAGTGCTTGGTGGGAGATTTCAGGGCCTGGAGCCTCTCCATCCATGGCTCAGCATCACCTCCTGGGTGGGACAACCTGGTGTGGGCTTCACAGTATGGTATGGGCTTATACCATGGTAAGGGCTTCCTGCCATACCAGAGCTCTATGGCCAAACCTCATCCTCGAAACCTGGGACTTTGTCCCGTAGCACAGGATCATCCCCTCTTGCTGGGGAAACTGAAGAAGGAATGCGCATCTGAAGCCACTTTTTGCCCAAATCACAGCTAAAACGGGGATAACAGCCAGTGCAGTGGGCAAAAGGCATCACACAGGACAAGGGACATTCCTGGAGCAGCCAAGGGCAGTCAGGCTCCAGAGGAACCAGGCTGGACAAAAGGGAGGTCAAAATCCCCACCCTCATCGCAACCAGAGGCAGAACCAGAGCCTCTAATAGGGAAAAGGATAAATGGATGCTTGACAACAACAAAAGAGCTTTCATGGAATGGGAAATGGCATCTGCAAGAGCAGAGAGGGGTGGAAATGGGGCTCAGGAGGGAAGAACCATCCCAAAGAGAAATCCAGGCTGTGGAAATGCAAGAATCCACGAGCACCGAGCATCCCTGGGACCCCAGCGTACCCTGAGGGGCATTTCCGTCACATGCTGAGGAAGGGGAGAGGCTTCCAGTGCCTAAAGAGGCTACCAGAAACCTGGAGAGGGGCTTTGGACAAGGGCCTGAAGGGACAGGACGGGGGAATGGCTTTAACCTGCCAGAGGGGAGACTGAGATGAGCTCTTAGGCAGAAGCTCTTCCCTGGGAGGGTGCTGAGGCGCTGGCACAGGGTGCCCAGAGAAGCTGTGGCTGCCCCATCCCTGGCAGTGTTGAAGGCCAGGTTGGACACAGGGGCTTGGAGCAAGCTGCTCCAGTGGAAGGTGTCCCTGCAATGGCAGGGGTTGGAACTGGAGGAGCTTTAAGGTCCCTTCAACCCAAACCATCCCACAGTTCTATGATCCCTCCCTCTCCCCACCTTCACTCGCAGAGACCATGAGATGCTCAATGATGCTCAGCCAACTCCTCCTCTTGACCTCCAAATCGTCCCCTTTGGCCCCAAACCCAAACCAACCTCCATGGGGGGTGGTTGGAGCAGGAAGATGCTTTGCCCCCCCCATAGCCCCACGTTGTCCCCCCCCCCCGCATCCCTCACCATTGTTGCAGTGCCGTACACAGTCCTGGAACACTGCCCTCCACTTCTCCTGCTCCTTGCCTGTCATCACACAGAAGTAATAGTGCCGGGCATAGGGGTGCCAGAGGATGAGGGGGAAATCCGTGGGGCACTTAAAGATGGGGGTCTGCCCCAGTTTGGGTGTCACACCTGCCAAAGAGGGGAGGATGATGTGAGGAGCAGAGCAGAGATGGGGATGTAGGGCTGGGGGTGTAGCAGGGACACAAAAGATCCCTCAGCTCCTTCCCAGTGCCTTCGCTGTGAGTTCTACCAAAACCATGGGCAAAGGAAGTGCAAATTCTTCCAAAAAGAAAATCAGAAGCGAAAATTAACAAAAAAACCCAAGAAAATCATTATTTCCAGTGAGAAACCTTTCCCAAAGGTCCCCAGCGGTGCTACACCCCAAAATCAGTCCTTATAGAAGGTCCAAAGAGATGCTACACCCCAAACCCACCCCTTCTTGAAGGTCCATAGGGATGCTACAGCCCAAAGCCACCCTTTCCAGAAGGTCCCTAAGGATGCTACACTCCAAACCCACCCTTCCAAAGGTCCCCAGGGATGCTACACCTCAAAACTACCCCTTCCAGAAGGTCCCCAGTGATGTTATAGCCCAAAACTACCACTTCCATAACGTCCCCTGGGATGCTACATCCCAAACCCACCCCTTCCCAAAGGTCCCTAAGGGATGCCCAGCAGCACTGGGGTGCAGGGGACCCTGAGCATCCCTGCTCACCCCTAGGCACCAGGAACACTAACCAGGCAGGCTGCTGTTCACCAGCTCCAGGTACTGGTCCACCGAGGTGAGGATCTTGTAGCCAGCACTGTTGATCAGCACACGGGGTGGCAGGTCCCGCTCATAGGCCTGAGCAGAGAAACACGGGGATGGATGATGGTGGGTGATGATGGGGTGTCCCCCTTGGGGGCTGTGCCCACCAGTGGTGGGAGATGCCCCTCACCAGTTTGTTCTCATAGAGGACCAAGCCGTAGTTGTGTGGGACCACGCAGAAGCGGTTCCTCCACTTCTTGTTCTCCTCGATGTAGTGGAAGAGGTTGCCCGAGTAGATGACGTGGTCCTCGAGGGGCACCTGCATGGAGGACAACACAGGGTGGTGGCACAGGGGGTGCAGGGAGAGGGGCAGCTCCATCCCACAGCCACAGCCTGGCGCAGGGAGCTCAGCAAAGTCTTTGTGGTGGTTTGGGTCAGGGTTCCTGTGCTGCGGCTGTCCAAGGTCACCTGTGGATTATGTCTGATAGCACTGCAAGTTCTGGCGCCTGAATCATGGAATCCCAGCCTGGTTTGTGTTGGGAGTTTGCCTCTTCCATGTCCCATATGGAGACCATGGTAGGGCAGAGCTTGCTTCCTGCCACCTACAGCTTGCCTCGGACCTGCACCCTGGTGGGACCTTCTCTCTGATGGCCATTACCAAGCATTCCCACTCATGCCCCAGGCTGTGGCTGCCCCATCCCTGGCAGTGCTCAAGGCCACGTTGGACACAGGGGCTTGGAGCAAGCTGCTCTAGTGGAAGGTGTCCCTGCCCATGGCAGGGGTTGGAGCTGGAAGAGCTTTAAAGTCCCTTCCAACTCAAACCATTCCATGATCCTATGAAGCCACCTCATAGAGCCCAGCACCAGACGATGCTTAAATGCTCTGGACTTCCCGGATAATCAGTGTCAGGAGCAGGCTGTCTCTCCAGCCCCTCTGGCTCACACAGCAGCAGCATTTACTCCATTCCAAACACAGGCTGAGCAAGCCCAGAATTCCTGCCAGGAATTTTTATGATCCCAGGAACATAAACGAGAGCCAAGAGCTCGGGAGCGTGCAGCGGCGCCTCTGCTGCCTTGGCCACCCACCATCCACCATGGTGGCCATAAGGAGGGACCAGCCAGGGCTCGGGTCCCACCATGTCCAGGACCTTTCCCTCTTCTCTGCCTGCTGTGTCCATCTCCTGGTTCACAGGAGCCCCATTGCCTTCCCTCAGCCCCACAACCTCACACATTGGGCAATGGGAGCCGTGGGAGCAGCTCAGCACAGCAAACAGGCTCGCAGGCACTCACTGCTCCTCAGTGCTTCCAAAGACCTTGGAAGGAGCAGGAGAAAGCACAAAGTCCTGCAGGGCTGGGGACAGTGGGAGGGATGAGGACCGGGCCCTAAGGCTATGAGCAGGGATGGGGACAGGAAGGGGGTGCCAGCTCCAGGAGAACATCAGCATCTCTCCAGGGTGGCTCATCCAAGGAGAAGCAGCTTTACAAGCACTGCCCAAGGCAGATGGAGCCCTAGAGACTGGATGCGAATGGAGTGCTGAGCTATGACATGGGAACACTTAACCATGAGACAGGGGAAGTTCAGGTTAGATATAAGGCAGAAGCTGTTCCCTGTGAGGGTGCTGAGGCGCTGGCACAGAGTGCCCAGAGAAGCTGTGGCTGCCCCATCCCTGGCAGTGCTCAAGGCCAGGTTGGACACAGGGGCTTGGAGCAAGCTGCTCTAGTGGAAGGTGCACCTGTCCATGGCAGGGGTTGGGACTGGATGAGCTTTAAGGTCCCTTCCAACACAAACCAGGCTGGGATTCAGGGATTCCATGGCCAGCAGGACGCGGGAGCTCCAGCACAATTGTCCCTCCTCACACCTCCTCCTTGCCCCAAGGCAGGCACCAAGGTGTCACCACCCAACCCTGGCATGCATCTGGGACAGGCAGGTATGTGCCAAATAGCTGGGCTGGACTGGGAGTGCCCTGTGCTGTCAGCACCATTGCTGCAGGGACTGGGAGAGATGGGGACCCGGACCAGGGTCTGGATATGCAGGAAGGGCTGATAGGAGAAGAGAGCCTGGTCCTGTCACTGCTCCTCCAATAGGCCCAAAGCATTCAAGCATCGTCTGGTGCTGGGCTCTATGGGGTGGCTTCATAGAACCACGGAATGGTTTGTGTTGGAAGGGACCTTAAAGCTCATCCAGTTCCAACCCCTGCTACGGGCAGGGACACCTACTAGAGCAGCTTGCTCCAAGCCCCATCCATGTCTTGAAAGCCCACCCCTTCCAGCACTGCACAAACACAGAAGCCTATTCCCATGTGCAACCACATCTCCTCCTGCTTCCACAGCACCCACAGGGCAGCAGCTCCACTGACCCGGCCATGGAGGGTCCCCAAACCCTGTCTGCCGACGAGCAGCCCCTTCTGGTGTGCATCTGCCTTTGGAGGTGGGCAGGGAGGGCAGGATCCAGGGGCTGCATCCACAGCACCAAGGAGGGATGACACTTAGAGACCTTTCCCAAGGTGGGAGGCACGAGGTTCCTGGAAGCTCGGAACAAGCTCCTCTTCCCCATGGGGTAAGGGATGCTGCAAGGGATTCCTGCCCTCCATAGGCATTTGGAGCATCCTTCACACCCAGCAGTGAGAGGACAACCCAGCACACCCTGCTTGGGGCTTCACTGGGCACAGTGGGGTCCCAGGAGCTGCCAGCCCTGTCATCACACACAGACCTCCATAGGGGCTGCAGCCAAGAGCCAGCCTTGCCTGGATGCACTCATTGCACGGATTGGGAAGAAAAACCATCCCGGGGAGCTCCATGTGCTGCACGGGCAGTGCATGATGCCACAGGGATGGGCTGGACCAGCGGCATGGGGCAAGGGGACATTCCCAGGCACAGTGGCAATGGGGATGGAGCTCCCATCAGCTCTTACCTTGCGGTGCAGCAGCTGAGCCTGTGGCCCCCCGTTGCCTTCGATCTCATAGCGGACGCTGTTGAAGAGTGCGACCCCGAACTGCTCCTTATAGCACCGGCAGAACTCGCCCAGCACCTTCCCCGTCCTCTCTGCAGTGGGACAGCGCAGCTGCGTTAGCAGGGATGGACCTGGGGGGCTCCTCTCCACCCCCCCGCTGGGACACCCTCCACAGGCACTATGTGGGGCCAGCAGCATCGCTGTGTGTTGGCCTTTTCACGCTGATGCCACGGATTCCGCTCCCTGGCAGGGAATTCCTGACATGGAGCTGATGCCGGTGGTGCCTCATCCACTGACACTGGGGGGCAACCGTTTTCCAGCCCCAAGCATCGCTCATCCCCACCTGATGGGGTCCAGTAAGGATCAGCCTACAGAGGTGTGGGGAAGCGCCGATGCTCCAGGCAGGAGATGAGAAGGGGAAAGGACCCACCAGGCCCCCCCATGTCACCTCCCTGTGTGAGGCAGAGACCCCCACATCACCCCCCAGCTCCAGAGCACGGTGCTGGAGAGCATCCCCTTCCCTGGCAGCCCCATGGATGCCCACGGCAGGAGGGACATTGCAATCACCCCCCAGCTCCAGGGCTCCTTCTGGACCATCAGCCACAGGGGAAAGGAGGGCTGTATCCCCCCAGGCTCTGCCAGCACCCCTGACCCACATACACTGTGCCCCATAGAGAAACCCCTGCCCTATGCAGCACCCTCCCCACGTACACCCTGCCCCATGCAGCACTCATCCCTCTCCCCACACCAGCTCCATGAAGCTCCTGCACCAAACCAACTCCCTCCCCAAAGCGTCTCAGCTTCCCCAGCGCTGCCTTTGGCCTCGCCTTTGAATCCTGCTCTCAACTTCACCCTGGAGCCTGTGAAAGGAAGGAATCCAAGTCTCCTCCAGCCCTTCCCGACGGCTGGAGCCGGTGCCAAGGCACTGGGGAGGAGCGACGCAACGCTGGGGGCATGAACCCAGACTAAACACCCCCGACGCTGGCCCTGGCACCGCTCGCCGGAGCCAAGATCCCAGCAGCAGGCAGGGAAGGAGCTGTTTGCAGCAGGGGATGCTGCACATCCCATGGGATGACAGCAAAACACCACTGGGATAAAGCCATCCCAGGGGGGATGCGCTGTGATGGAGGGAAACATCCAGCATCACGCTGACAATCCCTTCCCAGGTAAACAACCCTTCCCCATGGCAAAGAGCGAGGCGCCTGCACATCGAAGCAGGGAAATTCCTCACCTCCCAGCTTGGCATTTTCCCCTGGAAAAGAGCCTCTGCTGCAGCTCAGCCTGAGTCTGGCTGCGGCTCCGCGCAGACAGCTCGCGTTGGAAAGGCCATTCCGAGGGTTCATTTCCTTTCGGATCATGGGAAAAAGGAGCTCCTTTGTCACTCACTGTCCCTGGGTAGCCAGGGCCCGACTGGGAGGGTTGAAGTCAATGGGAAGCAGCAGTCGATGACTTGCAGGCACTGAAGCAGATTTGCAGTCAAACACTTGCAGTGATTAAACCTTGCCCGGCTCAAGAGGGGGCAGAGGGAACATGGGGGGCACATCCCAGGGACCGTGACTCCAGCACTGCCCTGGACATCCGGTCCCAATGCCTGAGCACCCATGAGGAAGGGTTTGCCCGGTGGTTGGGGTACCCATAGCCTTGCCCCTGCCCTCCCTGTGCAAAGCTGCTCCTGACCCCTTTATCAACGCCTGCAGCCATGTGCGGCTCAGTCCTGGGCATGGCTGTGGGGAAGAGGGAAACGGGAGGCTGAGGAAGTGCAGGGATGTCAATGCTCCTGCTGGGACAGGCATTGGCAGCCCCCTGGGACCACAAAGCTGGTGAGGGGCTGGGATGTGACAAAGGACTCGGCTCCTGTCCCCAGACCCCAGCTCAGGGCTGGACTTGCAGCCAAAGCTGCTCAGGGAGGGATGGGAGGTGAAGGAGCCAGTGCCCAGCGTGCTGCAGGCTGGGGGAGGTCAGGGCACCCATTGGCAGGGGGTTCCCATCCTCTGCTCTCTGTGCCTGGCTGGAGCACAGTGTGATGGGGAAGGGCTGAGGGACCTGGGGGGTTCAGATGGAGAAGAGAAGGCTCAGGGGGGACCTGATCGCTCCCTGCAACTGCCTGAGGGGAGGATGGAGCCGGGGGGGGGCTGCGCTCTGCTCCCAAGGAACAAGGGATGGGACAAGAGGAACCGGCCTCAAGCTGCACCAGGGCAGGTTTAGATGGAGCTGAGGAACAATTCCTTCCCCAAAGGGTGCTCAGCATTGGAACAGGCTGCCCAGGGCAGGGCTGCGGTCACCGTCCCTACAGGTGTTCACACACCGTGGAGACGAGGCCTCAGTGCCATGGGTCAGTGGTGGCCTTGGCAGTGCTGGGATAAAGGTTGGGTTGGATGAGCTTAAAGGTCTTTTCCAACCTGGTTAATTCTATGGTTCTATGATTCTACACCACATCAGCTCCACATCCACAGCCACGCTCCATCCCTCCCTGCCACATCTCCAGGGACCCGCACAGCCTCCCCATCACGCCCCAAGGGCACAGCAGAGCAGCACCCCAGGGACACCCTGGTAGGGTGACCCAACAGGCAGCGCAGGTCTGCCCTTGTCCCAGTGACACCCGAGGACAGAGGAGCCTGAGGGTTGTCTGGGTGGAACCATCCAGGTCCTGCTCCTGCCCACCTCCCCAACCGGTCGTGCCGGTGCAGCCCTCATGGAGCCCGAAGCACTGTCAGCAAGCCCAAAGCATCTCCAGCACAACAGTCCCCATGGGGAGGCGGCAGTCCTCAAGCAGCCAGGGCTGCACCCCAAAGGCACGTGCAGCCCTCGCCTATGGAGAGGTCACAGCCTGGGCAGAGCAGCCTTGGTCCAGCATCCATCCCTTTGAACCAGGGCAGGAGGTGGATTTCACCCTCAGAAGCCACAGGAAGCTGCCCAAGCTGGCCCAGCAGCCTGGCCTTGGAAGCATCTCCAGCACCGTCGGCAGCCACACACATGCACATCTCCAGGCAGAAGCCAGCTCTTATCCTGACCTCCCATACGAGCAGGGCCAGCCCCAACTCCAGCATCAGAGCAAAGCCAAGGGGAAAACACAGCCCATGAACACCAGGTCCAGCCCAGAGCCCTTATCACCTGGAGAGCAGCATGGGCAGCCTGGTCATATCCTTCCCTCCAGCTACTTGAATGTGCTGCCTGCAGCTCTTCCCAGAACCACCCTGGCTGATTGCAGAGCTCTGGAGCACCAGTGCTCAACACCTCATTCCCCTCAAAACCATGTGAAAATGTGAGTGATGCTTTAAATAGCCCAGGCCAAGGCCAGCAGCATCAGCAGCTCTGGCAATGGGAGGTCAGAGCCTCTGCAGGTCCTGCTGCAGCTTGCCTGGCCCATACCCAACAGCAGTGTTTGTTTTGCCTTTGCTCAGCATCCTCCCAATGCATCCATGACCCATCTGTAGCTTCACAGCACATCCCACCCGGAACAGAGCCCAGCAGGGACATGGCTCAACCCTGGTGTCTCACAGGGTTTGGGGACCAGCTCAGCTTCCCCCAGCACTGGGATGCATTGCACAGCGCTGGGCAAAGCTGCTCCTCAGATGAGCATCACTCCTGTGCCCCTCCAGAGAGACCTGCGAAGCTGAGGATGGAGATGGCCTTCGCCCTCTCCTCATGTGGCAGGATCTTGGGTGGGCAGCAAAGGGTTAAAGCATAAGAGGAAAAAGGCAGGGAGGATGGACCCAAACCAGCCCTCGCCCCCCTGCTCCCTGCAGGAAGGCGCTGGCAGCCTCTGGGGATGCAGAGCTGTCCCCTGCTCCCCATCTGGTGCTGGCAGGGCCACCGGGCCCCAAGGGACAGGGACAGGACAGGGAGCATGAAGTGAATCCACACACAGCCATGCACGTACATGAACACCCATACGCACACCCCATGCACACACACGTGTGCACACACACATACCCCACATGCACACCCATACCCCCAGGAGAGGCTGGAGCCCCGTATCTGACACATCCCAGCAGGAACACCCATGTGCACCCTCCCTGCAGCCCACATCCCACTTCCCAACCCCAGAGCCCATCCCTCACTCCTGTCACACCTTCCGGACCCCCATCATCCTGCTATTCAAGCCTACTGGGGAGAGGGAGCCTTTGACATCCCAAATTCCCCAGGACCCCCCCAGTCTCTGTGGCTGGGACGGGTGGGAGCATGACCAACCCTTGTGGGATGCCGCAGGGATGCCTCACCGAAGGCAGGGAATTTTCCTCCTGCTCCAGCACATAAAGAAGGACAAAGCCAAGGACACAAAGGCCCATTGAGGCAGAGCCCAGGGCTGTGGAGCCCTGGCCCCCGCACGCGTGATGGATGCTTGCTGGCTCATTGCCCATGGGACAGCCTGAGTCAGCCCCGGCTCCCCCCATGTCCCACATCCCCTTACTGCCACCTCAGCAAGGGGTGGTGCAAAAGGATGCGTCTGCAGAGCAGTGGAGGAACAGACACCCAGGAGGACCATGAAATCACGTCCTTTGCTGGGTGCCACAGAATCCATCAGGTTGGAAAAGCCCTTTAAGCTCATCCAGTCCAACCATTGCCCCAGCACTGCCAAGGCCACCACTGACCCATGGCACTGAGGCCTCGTCTCCACGGTGTGTGAACACTTGCAGGGATGCAGCCTGTTCCAATGCCTGAGCACCCTTTGGGGAAGGAATTGCTCCTCAGCTCCATCTAAACCTGGCCCATGCTGCTGGTGACAATGGACATCCCTCCGGCAGGGCATGGCCAAGGCCGCTGGGAAGGAGCTGAAGTTAATCACTGCTGCAGTCAGTAAATGATGGGAGAGTGCAGGCGGGTTGCTGGGGCAGCAGCACAACCGGTGGCACCCACAGGGACACCCGGGGGGGGCACACGGTGACCACAGCCTGGGCAGCTCACCTCTCGGCTGTGATTTGCACATGGGCAAAGGCAGCAAAACCAAAAGGGGCCCTTTCCCACTGGGACTCCGGCTCCCGGGTGCAAGGGGTGCTGTCACCAGGACATCCCTGGCTGTCACCACCCAGCCAGTGGTCCCCATACCCAGCATGTGAGAGGGTAGGAGGGTCACCAGCATCCTGTCTGCATGCCAGGGAGCATGGCGAGCACCCGGGAAGTCATCCAAGCATCCACTTCCCATGCTGACCCCCCTGTCCTGCCCCTCACATCCCATTCTCCAGCTGCTCCCATTCTTCCTGGTGGCCCAGGAGGACAATGAAGATGGCTTGTCCAGTAAGGAAAACCCACCACAAGGACAAGCTCATCACAAGTGGGTTGATGTCAGTGGCTGGATGAAGGGTGGCCAGGATGCTCCAGCAATTCTGCACTGGTCTAAATGCACCCGGGGGTTTGCCCGCTCCCCCTTGGGATCTTGAATTCTGGCATAGTGCAGATGATGTGTCTGGGCATCCCCAGAAGCAGGAGAGATGGAAACAGGGAAAAACATCTGGGAAGAGAGCGAAGATGGGGACAGTTTCCCCTCTTCCCTTCCTGCACCCAGATGCACCCTTCACGCAAACCCATCCACACCCAGCCCAGGGTGGTTCTGCCCCAGGCTGTCACCTGAATTTACACTGAGCTTATCCTGGAGCACACTGGCAGCAGAGCTCCCTGTGCTGTCCTCCAGCTCAGCGCTGCTGGACCCGGCAGGACAGGGATCGCCTCCTGCATCCAGCATGCTCCAAACCCCATCGGGAACACTTCCAGATAGGGCTGGAAGCACAAATGGGAATGGGGCAGCATCCTGCCCCCCCCCCCCCCCCCCCCCCCCCCATCCCGAGCAGCCGCTGCCCTCTGACTCACACTGCTGCGGGAAGGGTGGGCAGGACGGGGGCTGAGCAGGAAGGGATGAGGCAGCAGAGCCTGGGAGGAGAAACCAGATGGGCCCAGGCCTGAACCGGTTCATCCTCTCCCTGCCCCTGCATCACAAGGCTCTGCCCCCACATGAGTCAGAAGCAGCCTCGGTGCCAGCTCAGGGCTGGGGCACCCGCTGGGGACAAGGCTCTTTGCTGGTGCCTGCACCAGCCCCCTGCAGCATCCTGCATCCCGCCTGCATCCCTGCTGCGGTCATGGTGATGCTCATCCCAGGGGGGTCCATCCCCACCGCGGCAGCACCCTCCTGGTCCCCCCACACCTCACCCAGTTGCGGCGGTTGCACAATGCTGCTCCCAGCCCAGTGCAAACAAACCTGCCCCAGCACGGCGGCGGCAGGATCTAAAGCATGAAATCCGTGGGGCCAAAGTGAAGCAGCACCTTCAGCACCACCTCTTCAGCACAGGAACAGGCAAGAAACCCCGCTCCTTGGTGCCCTTCACTAGTTTCTCCTGCTGCCCAACCCCACCAGAGTCAGCACCCTGCATCGCCCCCATTCCCGTGGCTTGGCAGCGCTTCCAGCCCCACGGATGAGGGATTTGTGTTTTCCTGCAGCTGGTGTCCCGCTGCTCCCCGGGAACAAGGCTGCGTGCGAGGAATGTGCACGTGAGTCACAAACGGCATCTGGGGCCCTGACACGTCTCAGGAGGAGCTGGCTGGGGCTGGATGGAGCCCAGCATGAGATGTGTGCGCTGAACCTCCCTGCCCAAAAGGGAGGGAGCCTGGCAGAGGATCCCCCTCCTGTTCTCCCATTCATGCCTGATCTCTCATCCCTCTCCCTTTGATCAGTGCTTTAGTGGTGATGCTCCAAAGCCATCGGGCCCATAAAGGCACCGCAGCTGGGCTAAACCCACCCCAGGGTCAAGCCCATCAGAGGATGCAACGGCACCCGCAGGACAGTCAGGATACGTCCCACAGACACGGAGGTGGCTGTGAGTAGATGAAGCATTCCCATGGAGCAGCTTGGCTCAAGCTGGATATCCCCAAACCCTGGTGCTGGATCTGGCTGCAGACACATCACCACGCACAGTCCCTGTCCCCCAGGGTCCCACCAGCACATGGCCAGGCTGAAGAAGAGCTGCAAACCCAAGGCAAAGGGGCCAGAGCAGGGGGAAAGGAGACTGAGATGAGCTCTTAGGCAGAAGCTGTTCCCTGGGAGGGTGCTGAGGCGCTGGCACAGGGTGCCCAGAGAAGCTGTGGTTGCCCCATCCCTGGCAGTGCTCAAGGCCAGGTTGGACACAGGGGCTTGGAGCAAGCTGCTCTAGTGGAAGGTGCCCCTGCCCATGGCAGGGGTTGGAGCTGGAGGAGCTTTAAGGTCCCTGCCAACACAATCCAGGCAGGGATTCTATGATGGAACTTGGGCATCTCTGGGTCCCACATGCTCCCGGTACCAGAGGGTGGGTACAATCTGTGGGATGCCCCAGCAAATGCTCCTATCCTTGGCAGGGACAAGCAGCAGCCCCTTGTGCCCAGCCCCAGTGAGAGGAGCTGGACCTGGCACGCTCCAAGCTGCTCAATGCCAGTGGGAAACCCAATCCCACACCACGGGAGGAGACCAAACAAAGCCCTTTATGTGTCCGGACAAAAAACCCAACCAAACCCAAAAGGTGTTGGAACAAAACAGCCCTGAGCCTGTCCTGGGCTCTGCACAGCCCCTGATGCTGTGCCCAGCAGGACACAGGGTCCTGCATGCCCCACAGTGCTTGTCCCACACTGTGCCCTCATGATGCTCCCTGCTCCCCTTTGAGGGTGATGCCCTGGAGCACAGGTCCATGGCTGGCAGCATCACCAGCATCTTCCATCACAGCAACTTCCAGTGTTGGAGGGGGGCTACAGGGATGCTGGAGAGGGGCTCTTCATCAGGGGCTTTAGCAATAGGACAAGGGGTGATGGGTTCAGACTGAAACAGGGGAAGTTCAGGTTGGATATAAGGAAGAAGTTCTTATGCCCACGGCAGGGGGCTGGAGCTGGATGATCTTAAGGTCCTTTCAAACCCTAACTATTCTATGATTCTATGATTCCTTGCTATGGAAGTGTGGGCAGCAGCCATCAGAGCAACGGGGCTCCTAGGCAAGGTCAGGATGCTCCCAAGGCCAGGCTCTGTCCTCAGGTGATGCCCTGCATGCACTGGGATCAGAGTATGGCACTTGGGATGCTTCCCATGGCAGCTCCACCATCACTTTGGGTGCCTGGGAGCTGGCAGCCTTGCTCTCCTGCCCCGCACAGCAGCACTGAGGTCACCCCAGCATTGGCACACATCCCATCATGCAGAGAAACCCCCAAGGGGCATCACACCAGGCCCTGAGCTGTCCCATCCATCCCTGCTGCATGGGGACATCCCATCCTGGGGACTCCCATTGCTGAGGGGTCTGAGCCCCCCAGGGCAGGAGGACATGGAGAAGGGCACTGTGCCCTACGAGCCAGAGCTGGGACCTGCACTGAACACTGCTGCCCTTTCCCTTTGAAAAGGGGGAAAAGGTGGAGTTTTACTCTTTCCTCCCCATCCGGTCCAGGAGCTGCAGGAAATGTGCTTGGAATGAGCAGCTCTGCTCTGCCCCTTCCTCCCCTCCTGCCTCTGAGCTCTTCAGGACCAGAGCTGGGTCCTGCAGGGGCAAACGGGGTGCTCAGCTTTGTGTGGAGACCTGGAGCTCACCTGCGTTCACACCTCACCCTGCCAGCTGCATGGACGAGCATCCCTGCATCCCTGCGGAGAGGCACAGGGCACAGTGGTGGTGGTGAAGGCAGGAGCCCACCCTGCGAGCAGACAGCGTTCTGCTTCCCCATGTCCCTGCTCCTTGGGAGCAAGGACAGGGCAGGATGTGAAATAGAGCCTGAGGGGTGGAAATGGGATGGGGCGGCCTGACATGGCTCCTTCCCAGAGCCTGGGAGCAGGCTCCTGCACACAAGGTCTGTCCATGACACCCAGCACTCACTGGGTCCCCATGGACCAGAGCTGTGGGTACTTTAGTGCTTGTTTCAGTGATTGTCCCCATGTCCATGAGTCACCTCTGCTGTCCCCAGCATGGCAGCTCCATGGGTGGGAGCTTGTTGCAACCTGCTGTGGGGCTGGGGCAGAGGGACAGGAGTCCAATGGTCCCCAGAAGGGTGAGACAGAGCTGAGCTCTATGATGACCTCAGTTCTAAGAGCTCATCTCAGTCTCCCCTCTGGCAGGTTAAAGCCATTCCCCTGTCCTGTCCCTACATCCCTTGTCCAAAGTCCCTCTCCAGGTTTCCTGCAGCCCCTTTAGGCACTGGAGCTGCTCTAAGGTCTTCCCAGAGTGCAGCAGAGGTTCAGGATCCCCTCCCTGAGCTGCTGCTCACGCTCTGGGGGTGCAGCCCAGCACACGGGGGGGTCCTGGGCTCAAGCGCTCACTGAAGCCGGGTCATGGGGAGCTCCTCCTCACCCAACACCCGCAAGTCCCTCTCCTCAGGCTGCTCCATCTGCTCTCTCCTATCCCCCTTTGCTGGGGAGGGAGGAACTCCCAGGATGGAGGTCAGGCTGAGCACAGGGAGGGCTCCCTCCTCCTGCCCCCATGGGAAGGCCTCCAGCACACAAGGACCATGTCCCCTGCCCCAACACGCTGGTCCAGTGAGCCCCGTGCCCTGACATGAGAGCTGCAGGTAAAGCCCTGGCATGCCACAACCAGCCCTTGCCCTGGCAGGGAGCCCTGACGTGCCAGGGAGATGGTTATTCCAAGAGGAAAGGAGACATACGCTTGGTTAGGAGACACCACGCGCATCCCAGCATCCATCGGAGCTCCCTGCTCTGGTCCCTCTGCAGCAGGGTGAGGGTTTCAGCCTCACACCAGCCCCAGCGACCATCACCGGCAGCCACCACATCCAGGAGCTGATGAGCGGCCAGGCTAAGAAATGAGTGTCACGCTCAAGGAAGCCACAGCGAACCTCTTCCCACTGCTGGGAACCTGTTCCCACAGCCTTTGGCATTTGCTGGCACCACCAGACCTGACCCCGCAGCCCATCCCATCGGCACACAGCTTACAGGGATGAGAAGGATGCTCCTCATTGGCATCAGATGGAGAAGAGAAGCTGCATGGAGACCTCAGAGCAGCTTCCAGTGTCTGAAGGGGGCTACAAGGATGCTGGAGAGGGGCACTTCAGGGGCTGTAGCGATAAGACAAGAGGTGATGGGTTCAAACTGAAACAGGGGAACTTCAGGTTGGAGATAAGGCAGAAGTTCTTCCCTGTGAGGGTGCTGAGGCGCTGGCACAGGGTGCCCAGAGAAACTGGCTGCCCCATCCCTGGCAGTGTTGAAGGCCAGGTTGGACACAGGGCTTGGAGCAAGCTGCCCTATGGAAGGTGTCCCTGCCCTTGGCAGGGGTTGGAGCTGGAGGAGCTTTAAGGTCCCTTGAAACACAAACCAGGCTGTGATGCTATCTGATGCCTGGCAGGCACTGTAGGGGCAAGGCTGTGGGTCCAGCATGGGGTTGAGGCTCGGTGTCACCTACGCCACCACTGTGTGGGCTGACATCTGCACAGGTCCCACCCCAACTTAACAGCTGCTTTAGTCAGTAATTAAGGAGCTGGCAACTCCCTGGGAATGCCAGAGCAAGGCGTGAGTTTCCAGGGACCCTCCCTACACTGCCACCCACCTCCCCATCCCGCCCAGAACATCCTGCAGCACCACTGAGCTCTCCCAGGACCAGGAGGCAGAGCCACCCAGCTCCTGCCTGCCTTGCTCCACCTCACCCCCTGGAGAAGGGGTCCATGGGGCTGGGACACATGAGGGAAGAGCTTCACCCAGCCCCTTGCTGATGGCACCCCTTGGCCTGGACAGGAGGGGACATTGTGCAAACCCAAAGGCATGCGGTGACATCCCAGCTTCTCCACTCCATCCCTGCCACCCTCGTGTCCCCAGGGATGGTGCCTGTGCTGGGCACCCTTCTGCAAGGAGGGGGCCCCAGGCCCTGAGTTGGGAGCAACTCCTAACCCACATTTGGGAGGAAGAGGAGGAGGAGAAGAAGGGCAGCCCAAGGGTGTTGGCAAAGGGCTGGGTGACTCAGGCCAGGAAGATGTCTCAAGCAGGGCAGCAGCAGGAAGAACTTAGCGGTCACAGACTCCGGAGACAAGGATGCAGGAGCTGCAGCAGCACTGCCTTAAAACCACCCCAGTGTAGACCCCATCCCTGGGCTGCTCCATCATCCCCAGTTCAGGGATACTGGGACAGTGCAGGGAGTCAAGGATGTGCAGCAGAGCATCGCCAGTGGGAGGAAAAAATCATGGAACCATGGAATGGTTTGGGTTGAAGGGACCTTAAAGCTCCTCCAGCTCCAATCCTTGCCACGGGCAGGGACACCTTCCACTAGAGCAGCTTGCTCCAAGCCCCTGTGTCCACCCTGGCCTTGAGCACTGCCAGGGATGGGGCAGCCACAGCTTCTCTGGGCACCCTGTGCCAGCACCTCAGTACCCTCACAGGGAAGGCAAGTTTGACGTCAGAGGTGCCAGCGCAGAGACCGTATTGTGCAGAGGATGAGAAGGCTTTTCACCACCTCCCTCCTCCTTAGCCCACCTGCAGTGCTCATCCCACAGCTCCCAATGGGATCTGAATGAGGCTCTCCCCATGTCCCCACTGCCCAGGGCTTGCTGCTGATGGAAGGGGCTGCAACCACAGGGAGCATTGCCAAGCCCTGAGTGTCCATCCCTGCTGCAATCAGGGGGGACAGCAGCCTGGAAGCTCCTCCGAGCTCCCCAAATTTGATAGGACAACCAGGAAAAGCTGCTTGGAGAGGGGATGGATCCCTCCCCAGCACCCGCAGGAGCAGCAGGGGGAGAACAGGCCGAGTCAGGCAGGAAAACCTGGAGTTCTCCTGACACATTGCTTTGCATTCTGACAGCAAGTCCTGCCTTGCCTGGTGGGTTCTGGCTCCTCCCAGCTCTGGGGCTTTCACCCAGCAAGGAGCCTCTGTGCTCAGTGAACCCAGTGCCTCCAGTAGCTCCCAGAGAGGTTTCCCAGTGCAGTAGGGTCCCCCCTACCCACCTCGCACCTCAAGAGCTGCAGCACGGCACAGGACATGCACCAGCCCCATCTCCATCACCCAATTTGCCAGGAATCCTGTTTTCCCCATGAAAACTCATGTGCACCCCCCCAAGCTGAACCCCCCCAGTGTAACCACTCAGTCCCTGCCAGGCTCCAACCATCCACCTTGACCTTCAAACACGTAATTTCTGGCCCAGCGGACACAGATTCCTGCATAGTTATTCCTTGTTATTCTTCAGGATTCAGACCACGGGGCTTGCACGGGGAGCGATCTACGCACAGTTAAAGGAAGTTTCAGGATGTGTTTTGGACCCGATGCAGTGAGCAGCAGGGCCGAGCCAGTGCTGGAGCAACCCCATTGCGCTTCAACTGCGCAACACACGAACCCCATAGTGAGTTCCAAACCCTCCTCCAAAGCTCGCAAACCTGCTGGTGCCCTGCTGAGCCACATACCACGGCAGCATTCCTGCCAACCAGCCCGCACGGCATGGCCCATGGGCTCCATCACACACCGGGTCCATGCGCCAGTGCCACCACAGCCACCCCACACTGCTCCATCAATGCCAGTGGGATAAAGGAGCCGCTCCCATGGCTTTATGGTGGAGACAGAGAAAAGATAGGACAGAGCCACCTCCAAACCCCGGCACACCCCAGCCATTGATCTCTCTGCACAAGGTCCAGTACAAAGCCACCGGCCAAGGTGCGGCTTCACTGCGGGGTTGCCTATGGAGCTTTCAGCCTGGGGAACTGAAACTGGAGCCGGAGCACGGCAGGGAAGGGCCGGGAGCTCAGGTCCTGCCTGCTCGGGAGCCCCGGGAACACAGCACAAGTGACTCAAAGCGGCCTGGGGGGGGTGGCCCCACTTACAGGGTCAAGTCAGTCACCAGCGAGACAGCCCGGCCACCCTCCCACCCCAGTCCCACTGCACAGAAGCCGTAATTCCACGTTCGGCGATTCCCAGGCAATTCCCAGGCGGCACCGAGCAGACATCCTGCGCCGGGGGCAGCGACGCCTGGGTTCTCAATGACCACATTGTCACATTCCCCGTCCCACAGCGCTTGGTGGGGGCAATGCCGAGCCCTGCCTATGCACAGGGGTACCCTGAGGGTGCAGCCAAGTCCTTCCCTCCATCCCAAGAGCCCCTTGGGAAGTGCTTCCTTTGGGATCCTCCAGCACTGCTAATGGGGAGAAAGTTCGTCTGCCGGCCCAGCCCCAGCGAATCCCACGCTGACAGTGGTTTCCCGGCACAGGACCCGGCTTGCCAGCACCAATCCGGAGCCCGGCTCCTCGCCTTCCCTCCCCGCAGCCCGGGGAAGCTCAAGCACAGGAACATCGGAGCCAACACAAACACCCTCGGCACAACCCAGCCGTTCATCTGGGAAGCAGACAGGCACCTCGGGATATCCCCCCCCCCCGCCCCCGCCCCCGCCCCGGGATGTGTCCAACCATGGGATAGGCGAAAACACGGGGAAAATGCAACGTGGTGGGAAGAGGAAGAAAAAAAGGGAGGCGAGAAAAATAAGGAAGTTTGAAGTGTGGGAAAAAGGGGAAGAGGAGGCGGGGGGCTCGCGGGACCACGGGGAAAAGGGGGGGTACTGAAGAGAGGGATGGGAAGAGCCCGAATGGGATGAGGGGAGCGGGGTCGGGAGCTCACCGGCGATGTGCTGGCGGCGACCCTCGTCCAGGTGCGTGGAGACCACATCTCCCATGGCGAGCGGAGCCGGGCCGGGGAGGGCGAGGAGGAGGAGGAGGAAGGCAGCGCCCAGGGCGGTCCAGGCAGCGCGGCGCCCCACTGAGCCGCGGCCACTCCCCCCGCACCGCCCCTGCACCGCGTCAGCGCCGGCTGGGCCGGAGCGTGTTCCAGGATCGTGGAATGGTTTGGGTTGGAAGGGACCTTAAAGCTCATCCAGCTCCAACCCCTGCCATGGGCAGGGACACCTTCCTCTAGAGCAGCTTGCTCCAAGCCCCTGTGTCCAACCTGGCCTTGAACACTGCCAGGGATGGGGCAGCCGCAGCTTCTCTGGGCACCCTGTGCCAGGAAAAATACTGGAATACAAAAATTGCAATGGGCAGTTCGGCTTTGGAACAATTTCCTCTTTGAAATGACTTTCAGGGTGTGGAGAGGGCTCATGTGCGGTGGCATCCTCGGGGCTAAGCCCAACCCAGCTCCAGCAGCTCCCTGCTGCAGCCAGGACCCAGCCCCCTGGCTCCTGTGGGTGCTGGGGCTGATATAGGTGACATCTGGGTGCTGTCCTGATATCCTTTAGCCTCATATTGAGTGCTTTGCCTTTAGCAGAGCCCAGCCTGCCATGGCAGCACCCAGATCCCTCCCTGCTCAGGAGGATGCTTGGTCCCATGGTAGCACCCTGGCGCTGTGATGGGGAGGGGGGGAACCCCCAGTGCCCATCGGGGTGCACTGGGCAGGGTGTGAGCACATCTGAGCTGCAGGGAGAGGTGTGAGCAGCCTCCATCCGCTCCCCATCTCAGCAGCCTACCACTGGGAACTTCCTACTATCTCCTTTCCATCTTCCTTCTTCCAGCTTCAAGCCATTCCCCTTCGCCCTATCGCTGTATGCTACTGTAAAAACCCCTCTCCCTTCCCCGCCTTGTAATTAGCTGCTCTAATTAGCTCACTGGGTCACGGTGGAAAGCTGTACCCCCTTTCCCTCCCCCCCCCCCCTTCCATGCCCGGTCCTGATGCCGTGTGCCCGCACCGCAGGGCCCCGCGCCAGCTCCCACGGCTGCCGGCGCCAGGCAAACCAGCTCCGGCTGCTTGGCACCGGCCCCCGTTTGCCTCACATTGCTTCATGGGGCGATTGCAACACCGGCTCCTCCCTCTGCTACCTGCGCTCACACCCAGGGCTGGGCAGGCTCAGCCGCGGCTCCTCGCCACGGCAAGGCTGAGGGTGGCCGTGGAAGAGGGACTGGGCAGAGCGGGATGCAGGCGAAGGACCCCTCTCCCTCGTCATGCGGGAGAATGGGATGGGAAAACTCACGTTGCCTCCAAACACTCCCCATAGAGACTGAACCACGTATTTTGGACCCCTGTTTGGCACCGTTCTTCCATAGTTGGGGGAAGCCAGGAGCAGGCCGGCATCTGGCATCACTGGGGAGCAGGAGGGCACGCTCCAAGTGGGACCAGTAATGCTTCATCAGTCCAGCACATGCTGGATCCACGGGGTGAGCTCTCAGGCCCAGCGAGGGAAGCAGCCGAGGAGCTGGAGGAAGCGGTGGAAAAGCTCCTCCTTCCTCTCCTGTTGCTGCAGCTCCTCTCCCCAGAGCAACAGGCGGAAACAGCCCTCACAGGATCCCCCGGCGCTGCCTGGGCATGATCCGGCCGGAGGAAAGGCCTTGCCTGCATGATTCCCAGCTCCTGAGCACAGCGCACAGCCCGGTGTGACCGAGGGAGGAAGAGGAGGAGGAGGAGGAAGGGGGAAGACGTGGTAGCGTGGCCAGAAAGTTCAGGCTGTTCCCAGCTGCAGGGCGGCTCCACGGAGTCGCCGCCGGGATGGATTCGTGCCTTGGGATCACTCCGCTCCATGGCTCATTCCAGACCGTTAGCCTTGGCTGGTGGCTCAACCATGGCCAGGTTGTTTGGCTCTGGGGCTGTGCAGGGAATCTTTTCCTGGGCTGGACTGTTTACCCGGCAGTGGGAAGGAGTGGAGGTGGCCAGCCTGGAGTGAGGCATCCTGTTTATCCTGCCTGAAATAACTCTTGGCCAGCCACAGCAGCTGGGATGGGGAGGGGATGGAGGCTGCTCACACCTCTCCCTGCAGCTCAGATGTGCCCACCCCCTGCCCAGCACATTCAGGGGGACACCGGGGGTCCTTCCCCCCTGCAGCCATGGCAGGGTGCTGCCAGCCTGGCACCAAGCATCCTCTTGAGCTGGGGGGATGAGGGCGCTGCCAGGGCAGGCTGGGCTCTGCTAAAGGCAAAACACTCAATATGAGGCTAAAGGACATCAGGACAGCACCCAGATATCACCTGTGTCAGCCCCAGCACCCGTGGGAGTGGGGAGACCACGTGTGGGCTGTGACCAGGGGCTGGGCTACCCCTGAGGTTGCCACCACACATCAGCGCCCTCCATCCGAACACAGGTTCTTACCCCTGCGAGTCATTTCGAAGGGTAAATTGCTTCAGTGCTGAAGTATTTATTCCAGTGTTTGCATTCCAGCATTTCCACTGGCACAGGGTGTCCAGAGAAGCTGTGGCTGCCCCGTCCCTGGCAGTGTTCAAGGCCAGGCTGGACACAGGGGCTTGGAGCAAGCTGCTCTAGTGGAAGGTGTCCCTGCTGCTGGAACTGGGTGAGATTTAAGGTCCCTTCAACACAAACCAGGCTGGGATTTTGTGATTTACCTTTCTCTCTCTGCAGTGCCCATCAGTAGGCTTTTCCCTGAGCACTGGGTTTGTTTGCAGGTTGTTTCCCTGGCCAAAGCACTGCTGAAATCAAGAGATTCCCCTGGGAAATTGAGCTACAGCAAAACCTCATTGAAAATAGGAGATCTTTCCACCAGAGGCTTTTGAGCACTGATCCCAGAGGAGTCTGGCTCTGAATTCATTCAGAAGTCAGCCTCAGTGGGGCGAGGGCATTTTAAAGGTGGGGGGACATGCATCCACCTCCCTCAAATGAAGAACAACAACAAAATAGGGAGTAGCTACCCATAGGACCTTGACACGCTTGTGAGGTGGGCTGATGCCAACCTGATGAAGTTTAGCCATGACAAGTGCAAGGTCCTACACCTGGGTTGGAGCAATCCCAGGCACAGCTACAGGTTGGGCAGGGAAGAGATTCAGAGCAGCCCTGCGGAGAAGGACTTGGGGGTGTTGGTCGACGAGAAAATGAACATGAGCCGGCTGCAGTGTGTGCTCGCAGACCAGAAACCAACTGTATCCTGGGCTGCATCAAAAGGAGTGTGACCAGCAGGTCGAGGGAGGTGATCCTGCCCCTCTACTCTGCTCTCCTGAGACCTCACTTGGAGTATTGTGTGCAGTTCTGGTGTCCTCAACATAAAAAGGACATGGAACTGTTGGAACAAGTCCAGAGGAGGGCCATGAGGATGATGGAGCACCTTCTGTATGAAGATAGGCTGAGAAAGTTGGGGCTGTTCAGCCTGGAGAAGAGAAGGCTGCGTGGAGACCTCATAGCAGCCTTCCAGCATCTGAAGGAGGCCTATAGGGATGCTGGGGAGGGACTCTTCATGAGGAACTGTAGTGATAGGACAAGGGGTAACGGGTTCAAACTTAAACAGGGGAAGTTTAGACTGGATATGAGGAAGAAGTTCTTTACTGTAAGGGTGATGAGGCACTGGAATGGGTTGCCCAGGGAAGTTGTGAATGCTGCATCCCTGGTGGTGTTCAAGGCGAGGTTGGACAGAGCCTCGGGTGGCATGGTTTAGTGGGAGGTGTCCCTGCCCCTGGCAGGGGGGTTGGAACTGGATGATCTTAAGGTCCTTTCCAACCCTAACTATTCTATGATTCTATGGTACCAACTTCATGATCAGAAACCAAGCATCATTCCTTTAAAAGAAGCACTGTCTGGAGTATGCTTCAGGCACTACACACAGTCCTGCTAACCAGATCAAGGACATGGCATAAGCCCTAGCCTTGCAGAGCCAATCCCAAGCAGCCCATGTCAGCACAGGAGCACTGCACACTGAGCCATTGCCTGCCTCTTTTAGCCACGGACATGTTTCTTTCGATAAACAAATACCCCCCTCTTCATTAAAAGGTAAGAAATAGAGAGCATTGGCATCGCTGCCTTGCAAACAGGGAGGTTGTGTTTGGGGCACGCAGAAATAACGTGTCAGCAGAGGCTGGAGGCTGTGACGCTGACACAGAGACTGCTTCTGGGCCTTGAGAAAGCACCTGAAGCTGAGCAGGACATCTCAGTCTCCCCTCTGGCAGGTAAAAGCCATTTCCTTGTCCTGTCCCTACATCCCTTGTCCAAAGCCCCTCTCCAGGTTTCCTGCAGCCCCTTTAGGCACTGGAGCTGCTCTAAGGTCTCCCCTTCAGGAGCCTTCTCTTCTCCAGGCTGCCCCAGCCCAGCTCTCTCAGCCTGGCTCCAGAGCAGAGCTGCTCCAGCCCTCGCAGCAGCTCCATGGCCTCCTCTGGGCTCAAGCCCATGGCAGGGGGTTGGAGCTGGGTGATCTTTAAGGTCTCTTCCAGCCCGAACCATTCCATGATTCGATGAGCCTGAGGCTGGTGCAGAAGTCGACTGTGATGAGCAGAGGAAAACCTCTCCTTCACTGTCCTGGGGGCCCAGCACATCTCCTGGTCACACTTGATGCCCCAATCCATGTATGTGAGGGAGCATTTAAGAATAAGAAGTTGATTCCTTGGTGTATTTGCAGGCTTACAGCAGTCAAACCAAACTTGCCACTTCAGCTGGTCCCTCTGGATTTGGTACCCATGCATCACCCCAGCCATTATCACCAGAGTAAAATCTGACCTCTCAGCAGCAAAGCTTCATGTACCTGCAGAGCACCCAGAACATGGTGTTCTCCATCACCTACCACGTGCTGAATTCCTGCAAGCACTAAACACAGGGGTACTTTGCAGGAGAAAGCTTTCAACCTGGTGTTTGTTTCCCTTTCTCTGTCATAAGCAGCCATCAGTGGAGCTTTCCTTTCACTCTCATTGACCCTGGGACGAGGATCTGTTTCCACCTCCCTGCATCACCAGGAAACCTGAACATTTTGGGGGTGCTTTAGGGCAGGAGATGCAGGTTTCAGGGTGTCCTTTGCAAATGGAGCTGCTTGCATCCCTGCAGTCACCCTGGCAGCCAGGGTCACGTCCCATCCATGGGGAACGGACGCATTCAAACCCAGCCGGTGTCACCTCTAAGGCCTCAGAGGTGAATAAGACTCCTCCTTGTTCAGGGATCTGCTGTGGTGCAGCGTCTGAGAGGGCCAAGAGGGAAAAGCTCCTGGCAAGTGGGTGTGAACGTGTCCTGCTCGTGCCCTGGGAGCTGCTGCCCCCCATGGAACCGGTATTGGTGCCATTAACAGTTGTGTAATTGCAGCAGTAAACCTGCCTTGTGCTGATAAAGCAGCGGCGGCTCTGCCTGTCCCTTTGGATCAACAATGCTGTGTGTGGGGATGTGCCCCATGGGCTGTCGCACCCTCAGTCCCGCTGACTCCAGCGGGATTTGCTGTGCTGGAGCAGCGATCCCACACAACAGGGCGATTAGGGAATGCTGGCTCAGACCTGCTGCAGCCCGTTGTTCCTGCATCAGAGCCAGAGCCCATGGAGCACATCCAGCCCCAGCCACACAACGGGATGGAGGGAGCAGCTCAAATCCCTGCCTTGCCTGAGCGGCACTTGGGGACCCTGCAAAGCACCCTCCAGCCAGTGCCAGGGGCTGTGGGGCAGCACAGGGTCGGGGTGAGCACCGGAGGGTCACAGCCCTCCATGGGTCAGCCCCCACCCGCCTGCCCGCTGCACGGGGGGCACCGCGCGGCCGGGGACCGCAGCCGCTGCGCTAATCCGAGCACGGGTGGAGCAGGGGGATGCTGTGGATCAGCGTTCCCCTCCGCTGGATCAGCATTCCCCTCTGCTGGTGGCGACTGGGATAACTGGGAGCCTGCAGGCAGGGAGACTGCGGAGGGTGCGACAGCTTTGGCTGCACCGGCACGGCATGGGCATGGGTATGGAGGGTGGGAATGGGAGCCAGCGTTGGCATGAGCATGGACATCGGCATGGCATGGACACTGGAATGGGGTGTGGGAACGGGCACCAGCGTAAGCACCAGCATGGGCACTGGCGTAGGCATGAAGCATGGGAATGGGAAGCAGCATGGACACCAGCATGGCATGGGTCTGGGGACAGGCATGGGGTGTGGGAATGGGAGCCAGCATGGCATGGGCAGTGGTGTGGGGTCTGGGGACAGGCACCAGCATAGCATTGGCACGGGCATGGGGCATGGGAATGGGAGCCAGCATGGCATAGGCAGGAACATTGGCATGGCATGGACACTGGAATGGGGTGTGGGAACAGGTACTGGCATAAGCACCAGCATGGGCACTGGCATAGACATGAAGCATGGGAATGGAAGGCAGCATGGACACAGGCATGGAATGGGTCTGGGGACAGTTACCAGCATGGCATGTCGTGTGGGAACGGGCACGAGCATGGGCACCAGCATGGAGTCTGGGGACAGGCACTGGTATGGGCATGGCATGGGCATGGCAAGGAGCCTCTCTGCCTCTGGCAGCGGCACCAGCAGGGGCAGGAGGTGTGGGAACAGGCACAGGAACCAGCATGGGGTGCTGGCACCAGGATCATGAGACATTTGTATGGACACTGGCAAGGGGCATGTTTGTGGGTGGAATGGGAATGGCATGTGCATGGGAATGGGGCATGGGAATGGGGCATGGCATGTGCATGGGTCATGGGCAGTGCCTCTCCAGCCCCTCCAGCTGCTTGCAGGATGCTGTGGGGAGCCCAGAGGGGCCGGAGGCTCTGCCAGCTTCCCCAGGGAGCAGCAGACACCAATAAACATGGGAATGATGGTCTCAACCCTTTGGCCTCTGGGGCTTATTCCTGGCATGGATCAAGCCAGGATGCAGCCCTGGCTCTGCCTCCTACTGTGAGTTGTTGTGAAGTGTGGGCTTCTGACCTGTGGGTCCTGCCCCACTTCCAGACCCAGGGCAGGGATGGGGCATCCCATCACACAAGGCCTGGTGCTGGGTCACTGCAGCCACTGCTGTGGTGTTTGCACTGGGGAAAGGAAATGAAGCCTACGTCTGAGCAATGGGAACAGCTGGGAAAACCCAACACAAAGCCCTGCTTGCACCCAGAGCAATCATCACCTTCACTGCCTCCAGCAGGAGCACTGGGCACTTGGGGATTGGATCTGCTCGTGAGGATGACAGCAATGGGTGCCTGTGCAGCCACCTTCCCTTGGGACACATTCCAAAGCCCAGATGCCTTAGGAGAGGATCAGCAAGGAGGGGTCAGGATGTGGCCCCAGGGCTGAAGTGTCTCCTCCATCCCCCCCCCCCCAAACATCCCCAAACTTGCCTTTCAGGAAAACCGGCTCCCTCCAACTCCTTGCCCCTGAGACCCATCCTTGTCTCACATCCCAGCTCCCTCCATCACTTAGGCAGGGTTAAATCCCACACCATCAGTGCTGCTCCCTGCAGAGGTCCCACCTGCCAGACCCCACTTCACATCACTTGGACCAACTCAGCACAGGATGGAGCGAGTGGGGCAGCAACCACATCCCTACCCCGTGCCGAGGCCGAGCATCCCTGAGGAAGGGGGTACACCATGGGACCCTGCTCCCTACATGTGCTGTATCCTTGCCGCCACAAGCAATGCTCGTCCTCGCAGGAAGACTGATGGGGCGCTGGGAAAGCCAAATAAATACCTCGCTCTTAAATAGCTGCTGTATTTATAGCCTGCGCTTGGCACCGAGTCCAGGGCTCTGACAAACTCCACTCCAGCTGAGTTTAAAGGAAGCATTGGAGAGAACAGGTTTTACAGCAAAGGATCCAGACGCACGTCTGCACAGTGCAGGGCTGCTGGGAATGCGCGTGGCTGGGATGGAGCATGGGACCGTGTCCCGTTCCTGTCCCCACGGACTCACCTTTGCTGTCCTGTGGCCCCAGGCACCCTCCATCCTACTTCACCTCTAAATGATGGGGTGCACGTATATGTATGGCCATACATAGACACACATATATATGTATAAAAAAGTAATATAAATTATATATATGGATATAAATGTAGACATAAATATATGGGTATAGATACATAGGTATAGATACGTAAGTACAGATGCAGATATATATAGATATAGATGATATAGATATAGGGTCCAGAGGAGGCCATGGAGATGCTGCGAGGGCTGGAGCAGCTCTGCTCTGGAGCCAGGCTGAGAGAGCTGGGCTGGGGCAGCCTGGAGAAGAGAAGGCTCCTGAAGGGGAGACCTTAGAGCAGCTCCAGTGCCTAAAGGGGCTGCAGGAAACCTGGAGAGGGGCTTTGGCCAAGGGATGGAGGGACAGGACAGGGGAATGGCTTTAACCTGCCAGAGGGGAGACTGAGATGAGCTCTTAGGCAGAAGCTGTTCCCTGTGAGGGTGCTGAGGCGCTGGCACAGGGTGCCCAGAGAAGCTGTGGCTGCCCCATCCCTGGCAGTGTTCAAGGCCAGGCTGGACACAGGGGCTTGGAGCAAGCTGCTCTAGTGGAAGGTGCCCCTGCAATGGCAGGGGCTGGAGCTGGAGGAGCTTTAAGGTCCCTTCCAGCCCCAACCATTCCATGACTCCACGGGTCACACACCCGGGCACATCCCCTCATCTCCAGCCACGTTCTCCCATCCCCTCCCTCCCCATTCCCCCTCCTCACCCCACACGGGCGCGCGCTGTTGTTCCCTGTGCCGGCGCCAGGGGGAGCTCCGCTGCGGCGAGGGAGGGGCGGGGCCAAGTGACGCAGGTCCCGCCCCCCCGCGCGCGCGGTCAGCTAAGCCCCGCCCCTTCCCCGCACTCTCCCTCCCCCTCCTCTCCTCGCTCTTCCCCCCCCTCCCGCCGCAGCCACCCGCAGCCTCGCCCGGCTCCGGTGCGTGCGGGTGCCCCCCCCCACATCCATCACCCATCCCCAGCCGCTGCGGACCCCCCAGGAGCCATGGCCCCCATCGGACTCAAGGCTGTGGTGGGAGAAAGTAAGATCCGCGTCCGGTCCGCGGCGGGGGGGATCACAGTAACGGGGTTCAGGACCCCCCCTCCCTTTTAAACCGGGTGGGGGGATGCTGCGGGTGCGCAATATGGACATTCGGGATGGCATCAGCGCCTGGGGGGGGGGGCACACAGGGGACACCCCCATGGGGCAGGCGCAGGACGTGGGGACAGGGCGGCCCGGTGCGATCGGGGATCGCTGCCTCCCCCCCCCCCCCCCCCTCGGTTTTTATTCATTTTGGGGGGTTTTGGGGTTTTTCTGCAGTGCTGAGGGGAGGGGACGGGGGGGGGGTGGTGGAAAACGGAGGGTGGAGGAAGAGGGAAGCGAAAAGCGCTTGAATCTGCCCCCCCCCCCCCCAAGCTTCTAAAGGCCGAGGGGCGATCGCATCATGAGGAAGAGCCCCTCGCCCCCCTTTTGGGGGGGGGGGGGGCTGAGCAGGGCCGGGGGGGGGCCGTTGGTTCAGGCCTTTGGCTTTGTCCGCAGCGAGCCCGCTTTCACCGGTATTCCTTATGGATATCGGTGTTTTCCCGGCCGCGGCTCTGCTTCCTCGTTCCCGGGGGCGGGATGCCCCCCCCCTTACCCCCCTATAAACCCCCCTTTCCCACGGGCATTGCCCCTCGGGTCCCGGTCCTGCGGCGGTTCCGGGCCCCGCGATCGCTTCCTTCCTGCAGCGGTGTTTGCAACGTCTCCGTTGGGGGGGAAGAGAGGGGGGGTTCCCAAAACGCCCCAGGCTGGAAGCAGGGGGGGGAATGGGGGGGGTCCCTTCCAAAGGGCAAATTAAAGCGCCCCCCCCCGTATTTATCTGTGTATAAATTGGACTGAAATCGAGAGGAGAAAGGGCAGGAACCGGTGAAACTTCCCCCGTGCTCCCCGCAGCCATGAAAAGCCGTTCTCGTCCCTCCCCGCTCCTCCTGCGGGATTTATTTCCGTGGCATCCGGGCCCGGATTCCTGTGTTTTTGGGGATGGGGGGGCGGTATTTAGAGTGTAATCTCGGAGGGGGGTTGTTGTATGTGTGTGGTTGTGGGTGACATCCCCTCGGTGGGGATGCGGATGGTGCAGCCGGGGCTGGTGGTGTGATCGGGTGGGTGGTGATGTGATGGAAAAGGGGGGGGGGGGGGGGGATCCCCCTGGATGGATGGCCCTGCTTTGTTCCCAGGCATCACCCTGCCCCAAGGATGGGGGGGTTGAGCCCTTCCCTCCTCATCATCGTCCCCCTGGGGTGCTGCGTTGGGGCTTTGAGCCCATCCGGCTGGAAAACCAAAGGGAAAAGGCAAGGGAATGGTTGTTTCTCTGCTGCAAGATGAGCTTTGGGGAGGGGGGAGGTTGGCTCTTTGCTGGGTTTGCTTTTGGAGGGGTCCCCTCGGCTGCTGGGTGGGGGACAATGACACCAGCCATCCACCCGCTCCCAGGCCCCATCCAGCTCTCCCAGTGCCCTCCTGGAAGGGGAGACAGGGACCAGCTCCTCTGCACGTCCCTTATTCCATTCATTGTCTCTGCGCTGAAATAGCTGGGGGAGAACAACACACACACATACACATCATGGAAATGTCTCCATCCTCCCCTTCAGGGTAACAAACTGCGCTGTGCCTCCCTGAAAAACCTCATTCCAGACTGAAAACTATGACTGGGAGCTGGGCATCAGGGAAGCGGGGGTGTTGGGAAGGAGGGAGCAGGGATGTGCAGGCAAAATGCTGCAGAGCAGTGAGGGACGGGGCCCTGAGGAGCACCCTGCAGGCACCAGCCCTCCCATCCCTCCTCGGGCTCCCATGGGAAGCTCCTGGCCTTGGTGGGTCCGTTCCTGCCTTGAGGTGCTGTTTTCAGCTGGAGTCAGGAGCAGGGTATCAGGACCTCCCCCACTGGGCACCAATGCGGATGGCAGACGGCTCTCTCCCACTGCACCAGCCTGCTCTAAAGGGATTCCCAAAGGTTTTCCTGCAGAAGATGCTCCTAAGGAGCAAGAGGTCCAAGCCTGGGGCTGTCCCCGGGGCAGGGTATCTCCCCCACGGAAGGAGGGAGGGAAAGCTGGATGGATGCTGCTGCGTTGCCATGGCTCGCTCTACCGGGCCCCCCCTCCGTCACTGCATTCTGCCCTGGCTTCCCTCCAGACCCGGATTATTCCTCTGACCAGCTGGTGCCATGGCAGGGTTTGGAGGCCCCTGGAGAGGTGGAAAAGGGGGATGAGGTGGGTGAGTGTTACAGGAGATGGGCAGAACCAGATTGTCCCCCCCATAGAGCCATGGGGTGCGTGCTGGAGGGTGTCCCTGCGCCTCCCCGCAGCATCCATCAGGGATGGCTGCATTCCTTCAGGACTTGCTTTCCTTCAGCCAGGGTCAGAGCTGAGTGTGATGCCCAAGGACCACGTCCTCCTGTTGTGCCTCTGTTCCCTCTGCAGCCACCTCCCCAGAACCCCACTGGAGAACCAGTCCCTTTGCTCTGGTTCTGGTTAGCAAAACCTCACCCAAGCATGGAGCTGATCCCATTCTGAGGCCCCCATCCCCAAAGCTTCCTCTAACCCCCATCACATTCACATTCCCCATCCTCTCTTGCCCCAGGGCTTCCTTACACCTCCTTGCCCTAGGCTTCCCCTGCCCAGGCTGGTGCCTGCTCTCCTGCAGCACCCTGCAGTGGAGAGGAGGAGGAGGAGGAGGCAGGGTTTTACTTCACTGAACCATCACCAAGATGGGTCTGCTGCAGGGGTGACACCTGCACAGTGCCTGCCACCGCGATGGGCTGGTGCAAGACACGCAGCTGGAGTGATGCCCACAATGGATCTGAACCCCCCAGACCCCTGCAAGAGGAGAGAAAGCTCCCCAAGGGCTTCTTCGTTTTGCTCACGATGCTGTCATGGACAGATGGGAGAAGCAGAGCAGCCCTGGGATAAGGGAGAACCCTGCTCCCTTCTGGAGACAGCACGAAAACACCTTTCCCCCAGGACAGGAGCCGATCTTCCTGTGGAGCATCCTTGCTCTACAGCCTCCTGTGTCATAGTGCTGCCTGCCAGAGCCCCACTAAGGAGCCCCATGGTTAAATCCTGCTTGGATGAGGTCTGATGGGCCTGCAGCACCCATGTAACAGCCGCATCGTGTCCCCATCTGAACCTCTTGAGGGTCCACATTGGGATGTGATGACTTGTGGATGCAGGCTCCTTCTGAGCTGCGCATGAGGTGCTGCACCTCCAGGGACAGGGATGAAGCACAGGCAGGGGCCATGGGGACCCGCTGCCAGCTGCTGGTGTGTCGCTCCCCCAGGATGCATGGGGCACCCCATAGCTCCCACCACCCCTGTGCAAAAGGCACAGATGCTGCCCATGAAGGATGCTCCATGCCCAGCTCAAGGCTTATGTGCTGCCCCAGGGCCAGGTCTGGCAAGGGAGAGGAGGCAGCAAAGGCCACAGGGCTGGCTGCTCCTGATGGGACCATTGCAGGGATGCACATTGCATCCTTCTGCCTACACATGGTGGTCTCTGTGCCTTGTCCCCTATGGGTGGGAGCAAACCCTGAAGCTGAAGCCAGTCTCTTCCTGAGCAGCCCAGCCTCCCAGTGCCCAGCTCTAGGGAGTCCTGGGGACAGGGAAGGAAGGAGGGCTGAGGGATACTTGCCCACACATGACCATGGAAGGGTACCAAGAATGACAAACCTCACTTTGGCATCACATCCACCCTCTGGTGTCTGCCTGTCCAAGAAGGTTGAAAGGAACTTGGACTCTTTCCCTCTAAAAAGAAGGGAGAAGACTCTGATTCCCCTGCACCTCTGAGGAGAAGCATCCCAGGAGAGATTCCTTCCCTCTTCCCACAAAACCAACACGATTAAAAAGGGAATCATTGTCACATGGCTTTTAGTTGCACGCTGAGAAGCAGATGCTGCGTCCACCAACTCATGGTGCGGGAAGGGACTTGGCTCTTGTGCTTTAAAGAGTGCAAAAATAGATGGAGCCGGAGGTGCATTAACTTATGGCTTCCGTGTTTCCCATATGAACGAGTACACACCCGTGTTGACACATGTGCTGTAGGATCACTGATAGAGCCCATCAATGAGCTTGATATTGTGTCCGTAAGGGAGCAGCAAAGATCATCAGGACTTGCCACACATCAGCTGGACCCTCTTGGTTCAGGGCAGAGAAGAACCAGCTCAGAAAGTCATGGTCACACACATAGGAAAGGGTGACCTACCCCTGGGAGGGGGTCACCTCCCCTCCAGGACACTGACACCCCATGTGTGCTGTCCTGCTGCAGCTCCTCTTGCCACAAAGCATCCAGGTACAGCATCTCCGCCAGGGATGGTATCACCCAGTGGAAGAGGAGAAGCATTACTGAAGGATGATGCCTTCAGAAGGGACCTGATATGCTCTGTGGCCCATTGACTCCACCCAGACCTGCTCAACCCCCACATCCTTGTGCACACCTGAGGAATCAGTGCCAGGGGCGATCCCACAGGGAGACCCTTGTGAATGTCACCACACTTCTCCAGTGCAGGCTGTGAGAGCCATTCATAGCTGTGATCATGCATTTCATTTCCCTTCCTTCTGGCTATGTTACTGAGTTCAAGACCTCCAGGTCCCTGTTGTCCTCCTCTCTGGGCTCTGCAGGTTTCCCATGGCTTTTGTGCATCCTTTGCAAGAGCAGAGCAAATAGGAAAAGGAGGAATGTATAAAAATAGCCAAGATCACCTCATCCAGGGCTGGGGAGGAAAGGATGATGCTGAGCCTGGGCAGTTCTGGGCTTACTGGAGCTGGATGGCATCTGGGCTGCGCCATTGTCAGGTTCCCACGTGAGGAACGTGTCCTCCAGCAAGGTGTTGAGGACACAGAGTGCTGCAGGGAGATATTTGAGCCTTGGGTTATGGACACAGTGTTCTCCAGACTCACATCGTCCCTGAGGTGGCCCTTACCTGCACTGAAGGACACCAGCCAGGCTCTGCCTCCTGTAAATGAAGTTTTCCTGTATGTCCTCAATGGGGTTGATGGCTTTCCTGCCATCTGCTGCTCCATGGAGCCTGTTTTACTGGGGACTGCTTGAGGATGGAGTGCTGGCACCTTGAGGTCCCTGCTGAGGATGCTCAGAGGTAGATCCGTGCTCCACTACATTCAGTCGTGGTTATGTCTATGCAACATTCGCACTGTCTTAAGCAATTAGTTAATGAACCAGCAAAAAGCGGTTGCCAAGTCAACCCAAACCAAACGTTCCTCTTGGAGATGCAGCGTGACAGCTTCAGAGGAGAAGTGGGTCTTGAGCAAACTTCACTGTGGGTTCCTGTGGTCCCTGCCTGCAGCATCCCTCACCCGTCCCAATGCTCCTGGTGGATGTGGTTCTACTGCTTCCACCACTGGTGGAGGTCAGGGCTGCTCATTGGGTTTCAGGCTCTTTCTGAAGCCGGACAATGGGCTTGGGGCATCCCAGATGAGTCCATCTCAGCACAGGCGTTGTGTGGGCACAGACAATGGCAGGGTTGGTTCCTCTTCCCCTGCAGCCAGTTGGAGGCATGGGGCTGGCTGCTGTTGCCCAGCCAGCTCACTATAAATACCTTGGGCTAAGCCTCTTGGAGTGATGTATAGGCTCAGGTCCTACTAGGCCACCGTGTCACCAGCTTCTTGCCCTGCTTGGAAATGATGCAGTGGGGTCATTTCCATGCCACGTGTCGCCGTCCTCCATTGGCAGATGGGATGTGCTTCCTTGTCCATAGGCACTGATGTTGTCTCTGCATTGGAGGATAGGTCTGGAGCTGTCTGTATTGTCTGTTCTTGGTAGATATTGGAACTAAAATCATTCCAGGAATCAGATGCAGTGTGGTAGGTCCAGACAAGTCAAGTGTTGAAGGCACTGGATGAGATGCACATATGCCTTTTTTTCCCTGGTGAAGATGAAAAGCCTGGCTGTGAGCATCACCAACTGATGCTAGAGTCCAGCAGCCCTGGCTGGCCAGACCACTTGGGGACATTGGTGTCAACATCTGACCTGCTAATGTGGAACACAAGAGCATCGCTTCCCAGGAGGTGGCCAGGCTCGACTTGAGGACCTCAGGGAATGAAGGAGTCTCTTGCTGATCCTATAACTTCTTGCTGGCATCCTTTCTACTGGCTGGATGTGCTTGTGCCAGAGGTGCTGCTTAGGAACTGTCCTGCTCAAGGACAGGTCTAGTATCTTCTCACATCTTGCTTTGGCCAAGTCCTTGGTGCCTCATCCATCCCCATGTGCTCGTCTCCCACCCAGCAGCAGATGCAGGGCCCTTGTTCAGAGATGCCTGGGTACCCCCGTGCTCCTCACCATGGTGTGAGCAGTGCTCATGTCCTGCCCAGCATCCCATCCACAGCCCCAGCTCCTTTGCACCTCAGAATTCCCACATTGCACCCTTTCCGTGCCACCTCTGGGGCTCCCGTGTCCTGGGCTGTCCCCTCCTTGCTTCAGCAATGGAGCCTTTGCACCAAAGGGCCCCAGGATGCTCTTTCCCAACCTCCTTCCTTCTTTCATTCCCCTCCCAGCCCTAGAGCAAAGCCATCACAGGGGCAGGATGTCTTTTGACAGCCAGACCCTGACCCTGGTCATCATCAATGGGGCACCACCATGGCCCCCTGTGCTTCCCTCCACATAGTCTTGTCGTGGTTTAAGCTGAGGTTGTTGGGATGGGATGGAGGGCCGGATCTGCCTTGTAAACAGCTCCGTTATTCCTGGAGCCTTGCTCCGGGGAAGGAGCCAAATGTGAGTAATGGAAGGAAGAGGAGGGATACTCTGGCTGGCATCCCTGCTTCCTGACTGTGCTACTGCACCAGCGAAGGACTAGAGCACAGGATGGGGCCAGGCTCCTGCCTATGGGGAAGACAATTCCCATTCCACGTTTTTGCTGTGTGGATGACCTGAATTCAGGTGGGCAGCACATATGGGTGCAGGCAGCAGCTTTTTCCACCCCAGCTGTGCCCAGCTCCATCCCCTTTCCCTGGCCATGCAGCCCCTTTACCAATGGGAAGACTAAAGGATATGACCGCTGGCCGGCAGAACTCCAGGTTGATGGCCTGCATCCTTCTGGAGCATCCCATAGGCAGACATCACTGGGAAGGAGATGATGTGCAGCGGCTGCCTCCAAAAGCTTTGTGTCATGGTTTAACACTGGGGGGTAACTCAGAAACACACAGCCACTTGCTTGCCCCCCCAAAAAGAGACAGGAATAAGGGGGCAGACACTTTATAAACCCAAAAGGAGCTTTACTGGGGGACCCAAGGCAGCGACACCTCGATAGCGGGCTGCACATAACACATGTGTTTAATAACATATAACCATTCCTTAGCTGGGTTTTAACTGGGCATTTCAATCCCTTGTCCTGGAAGCAGGGACTCAGAGAAAAGCCCTCCAGGGCAGAAAGCCAGGGAGCAGCACCATGGAGAGGAAACGGATGCAGATTCTCCCTTAGGATCAGCCAGGCAGTTCCCAGCACATCCCTGCTGTGTGAGGGGTGATGCTTCATACACCAGGGTACAAAAGAGACCTTCAGGGACCCCCCAGTGCAGATGTTTGGCAGCACATGTGTCTGGCTGGAGGGCAAATACTGATTCTAGCAAGGCTTGAAACCCCATATCCTGCAGTCCAGCCCCCCAAGTGACACCCACTGCACCCCACTCCTCACATGGCCTCAACCTACACCCCACAGGGAGCAGCCCCACCGGCACCCCATGGCATATGGGTGCAGGGTGGCCATAGGGCCGAGGGGTGTGGGGAGACCCCCGGCTGCTGCTGTCCCTGTTGGTTGCATAAACCCAGCCAGCGCAGGAGGTGAAATGGGATTTGGGGGATTACAAGGACCAGGCTGAGGCCGCTTGAGTCTTGTTTCTAAAAGGAGCTCTTAAGCCCTTGTTGTTTTCCTGGTGCTTCAGATTAGGGCTGAGACGTGGGGGGGTGGGACCCCCCCAGTGATCCCATAGCTCCCCACTTGCTGTGGGCTCTGCTGTTAATGCCAAACATGAGATAGAAACAGGGCTGGGGGTGAGCAGTCCTCCCTGGGTACCCCAAACCCTTCCCCATCTCCTAACACATCCCTAAGAAAGGTGCTGGGGAGTGGGGCTCACCATGGGTTGGGGTTCAGTGCCTCCCATGCTGCTGTCAGTGGTCCCTGGGGTGCTACGAGGGGGGCTTGGGGTGCTCACCCTGCCCTGTGCTCCTTTCCTTGCAGAGATTATGCATGATGTGATCCGGAAAGTGAAGAAGAAGGGAGAATGGAAGGTGAGCATCAACCGCTGAGTGGGGGATAGGAGAGGAGGAGGAAGCAGGGGGTAGGTGCAGGCAGGGAGCCCCCAAGGATGGGGAAGGGATGAGGAAGGAATGGGAAAAAGATGGGGGAGGGATGGGAAAGGGGAGCTTGTGGCTGCCCCCTGTGCCCCAGCTCACAGCCCTCTCTGCAGGTGCTGGTGGTGGACCAGCTCAGCATGCGGATGCTCTCCTCCTGCTGCAAGATGACCGACATCATGACCGAGGGCATAACAAGTGAGTAACCAGCCGCAGCCCAGCAAACCTCACTATAGGAAAGGCAAAACCTCTCTCCTGGGCCTGCAGAGACATCTCCAGGCTGGCACAAGCCAGTCCATCCATCCCCATCCCACTTGGGATGGAGACACACTACCTCCCATTGCTTATGGACCACTGTCTTGATGCCAGGCTGATGGTTCAGAGCCTCTCTCCTTACCTGCTCTGGCTGGAGGAGCCCAAACACCTCATAGCCTGGTGGTATCTCAATTTGAGGAGGAGACAAGGTGCTGTCTTATGTCACCCTTCTAAATAGCTCCCTGCAGCACTCAGAAAGGAGCAGAACACTTTAGGCCGTGCACCGGGAGGTTTTGCCCCAGCCCGGGTACCACCAAAGCATCACCCACCCTGGGCGGATGTGGAGGGATGTGAGAATAACCCAAAGCAACAGCAGGAAGGGAGCACACAGACAAATCCACTGCTCCCCTGTGACCTTACCAGTACCTCCACACAGCCCCATGGATTGGGACTCCTGGGTGGGCAGTGGTGAGGGGTCTGGCAGGGCCGGTGGGATGTCCAACAGCTCCTGCCCTTGCCTATCTCTGCCATGGTCGTTCTTTTCCCCCTCTCCAGTTGTGGAAGACATCAACAAGCGCCGGGAGCCGCTGCCCAGCCTGGAGGCCGTGTACCTCATCACCCCCTCTGAGAAGGTGAATACACAGCGTGGGGCTGGGGGAGGCAGTGGGATGCCCATGCTGTGCCCATAGGGAGCATCTTGGCTCCAGTGAGGCCAATGGTGCAATGGAGCAGGGGCTTGGAGCATGCCTCATGCCAGGAGGGAGGATGCTGGTGCCATCTCCGTGCCCAGCCCAGCCGGTCACTTCTCTCTTGCAGTCCATCCACTCCCTCATCAATGACTTCAAGGATCCCCCCACCTCCAAGTACAGAGCTGCCCATGTCTTCTTCACTGACTGTGAGTACCGCGGGGGAGGGAAGGACCCTGGCACTAAAGGCGCACAGGGATGCAGGGATGCTGAGCTCCTCCTCTCCCTCCCCTCACAGCCTGCCCTGACGCCCTCTTCAATGAGCTGGTGAAGTCCCGTGCTGCCAAGGTCATCAAGACCCTGACGGAGATCAACATTGCCTTCCTCCCTTCCGAGTCCCAGGTGAGGCTGGGATGGGGCAGCCAGGGGATGCTCAGGATCCTTCTCCAGCTCTCAGGGTCTGTGTCACAGCCTCACACCCCAGGCTGGTTCCTCAGCCGCTGCTCAGCCCTTCCTCCCTGTCTCCTTTGGTTACTTGTTGGAGCTGATCCATTGTTGGGGGTTTAGCAGGGAGCCAGCCTGCCTGGGTGAATGGATGTGATGAGGGGGACCGCAGGGACAGATGGTGCTGGACCTGCTGGTGCCATTAACCCTTCGGTGTTTCTGGGGAGGCACAGGGTGGAAGATGAGCTCTTGGCATGTCCAGTTCTGGGCCCCTCACTGTGAGAAAGACATTGAGGTGTTGGAGCGGGGCCAGAGAAGGGCACCAGAGCTGGTGCAGGGCCTGGAGCACAGTGTGATGGGGAAGGGCTGAGGGACCTGGGGGGTTCAGATGGAGAAGAGAAGGCTCAGGGGGGACCTGATCGCTCCCTACAACTGCCTGAGAGGAGGATGGAGCCAGGAGGGGGCTGCGCTCTGCTCCCAAGGAACAAGGGATGGGACAAGAGGAACCGGCCTCAAGCTGCACCAGGGCACGTTTAGATGGAGCTGAGGAACAACTCCTTCCCCAAAGGGTGCCCAGAGCAGGGCTGGAGTCACCGTCCCGGCAAGTGTTCACACACGGTGGAGACGAGGCCTCAGTGCCATGGGTCAGTGGTGGCCTTGGCAGTGCTGGCATAAAGGTTGGGTTGGATGAGCTTAAAGGTCTTTTCCAACCCAGTTGGTTCTGTGATTCTGTGATCTCCACCTGCAGCCAAACTGGGTTCTGGTCTTTACCAGGGGAGCAGCGTGTCCCCCAGGTCTCTGTCCCTGCTTGGGGCAAATGACTACTGTGGCACTGCCTTCTCTGCTCACCCTGTGTGTGGGTAAGGACCATGCCACAGAGCTGGGGAAGACACTGGGGTCCAGTGCTGGCAGCAGAAAGCCCAGAGGATGCTCTGAGCATCACTGAGCTCAGCTGGGGTTAAATCCAGTTCCCAAACCCACCGGGGCTGCTCCCCCCCTCTGACCCCGCTCCTGCTGCTGCTCCAGGTTTACTCCCTGGATTCAGCTGACTCCTTCCAGAGCTTCTACAGCCCACACAAGGCGCAGATGAAGAACCCGATCCTGGAGCGCCTGGCGGAGCAGATCGCCACGCTCTGTGCCACGCTGAAGGAGTACCCGGCTGTGCGGTACCGGGGGTAAGGACAGCACCCACTGCACCCCTGCACCACTGCACCTCACCCACTGCACCCACTGCATCCCTGCACCCCTTCACCCCTTGCGCCCACTGCACCCCTGCACCCACTGCTACTCTGCACCCTCTGCACCCCTGCACCTCTGGACCCCCTTCATCCCTGCACCCCCTGCACCCCCTATGGTCATGGGGGCACATTCTCATCCCCAGCACGGCGGAGCTGGGGCCACGCTGAGCATGGGACATGGATGTGGCTGAGGACAGCGTGGGGATGGAGGAGATGGGGATGGACGCAGTGCTCAGTGTAAAAGTGCCCCGGGCTTGAGGATGCTCTGGGAGATGGGTTGGGATCCTAAAATCCAAGTGGAGCACTCCAAGGGGAAGTGACAATAGGCAACAAAAGTTGCTGAGGTGCCTTCTCTCCCAAGAGCAAAGGGAAACCAGCAGCTCCTTCCCATCCCATGCCACTGCCCCGGGGAGCTCACCCCTCCCTCTGCTTCCTGCAGGGATTACAAGGACAACGCCATGCTGGCGCAGCTCATCCAGGACAAGCTGGATGCTTACAAAGCTGATGACCCCACCATGGGCGAGGTGAGCAGGGACGAGGGGAGGATGCTCGGGTGATGCTTCACTCCTAAAGTCCCACTGGAGCTCTCAGTCACAGTCACAGACCCCAAGTGGGGACCCCAAAATGTCCCCGGCGTCCCCCAACTGCCTGTGGGGCTGGAGGAGCCCCCGGCCCCACTGCTGATGGTTCCCCCATTCTGCAGGGTCCAGACAAGGCTCGTTCCCAGCTTCTCATCCTGGACCGTGGCTTTGACCCTGCGTCCCCGGTGCTCCATGAACTGACTTTCCAAGCCATGAGCTACGACCTGCTGCCCATCGAGAACGATGTCTACAAGTGAGTGCAGTGCTGCTGGCCCCAAAGTCCCCATGGTCCCACCCAGGGCATGAGCGGCAGTGGGATGCTCGTCCCTCCATCCATCACAAGCCATTGGTTGGGAGAAACCATTCCCACCTGCAGTGTGGCAGGGCACGATGGGCAGCTGTGATGCAAAAGGGGCTTTTCTTCCCTTCAACCCGTGGCCTCTTCCCAACATTTGGCAGTTGAAGGGGAGATGTGAAACTGGGTTGAAACAACTGCACCTGGCTTCTGGCAGAGCCAAGAAGAGCCCCCATGTCATAGAATCATAGAACCATGGAATGGTTTGTGTTGGAAGGGACCTTAAAGCTCCTCCAGCTCCAACCCCTGCCACGGGCAGGGACACCTTCCATTAGAGCAGCTTGCTCCAAGCCCCTGTGTCCAACCTGGCCTTGAACACTGCCAGGGATGGGGCAGCCACAGCTTCTCTGGGCACCCTGGTCCCCCACCTCCTTCAAACCCAGGCACCAAGGGGACATCACGTCCCTACAGGCCCCACTGTGATGCTCCCTGTCCTCTTCCCAGGTATGAGACCAGTGGCATTGGGGAAGCCCGGATTAAGGAGGTTCTCCTGGATGAGGATGACGACCTGTGGGTCACCCTGCGCCATAAGCACATCGCCGAGGTGTCCCAGTGAGTGTCCCTGCTTGCTGGCATTGCCCCACACCCCTGTTGGTGTCCCTGCTCCCTGACAGCGCTGTCCTCCTCTCCCCAGGGAGGTGACCCGGTCCCTGAAGGAGTTTTCTTCTAGCAAGAGGATGAACACAGGCGATAAGGTAACGACTGCATCCGCCAAGCTGGGGATGGGCCCATGGGGGTCTCCTGGGGGACACCTGATGGGGACCTCCACAAAGGGTGCTCATCTCTCCTGACGGGGGGAGATGGCTCTGGGGTGCTGGACCCATGTCCTGGGCTTGGAGAAAGGAGGAGGCTTGGGGTCAGTTTGCCCCTGGTATGGGGTCCGTGGGGGTGCCTCTGTCCCCAGGTGGTTCCCT
The DNA here is from genome assembly GCA_028858755.1 of Ara ararauna. Taxonomy (NCBI): domain Eukaryota; kingdom Metazoa; phylum Chordata; class Aves; order Psittaciformes; family Psittacidae; genus Ara; species Ara ararauna. The sequence continues at coordinate 16,419,768 of CM054384.1, forward strand.
GAGCTGGTGGCAGTGAGAGGGCCTTGGTGAAAATAGGATGTAAAAGTGGCCAGAAGCTGGAAGCATCTCACCTGGGGGGCAGAGGAGGGGGTTTCTCCCCCCATCACTGCAGCTTGCAGAGCTGCCCCTCAGCCGGCAATGCCAGGTCACCCCCTCCCTGCTCCTGGTCCCCCAGTGAGTGACCGTGGCTCCTTCCCTTGCAGACCACCATGAGAGACCTGTCCCAGATGCTGAAGAAGATGCCGCAGTACCAGAAGGAGCTCAGCAAGGTATGGGGAGGGTGGGATGTCCATGCAGAGAGCCCGTCTGTGGAGCAGGCTCTCCCCACAGGGTCCCTGGCCATAGGCAGGGGCTTGGGGTGGTGGCACAGGGACCCTTCGCTGGTGGTGACCGCACCACTCGTGTCTCCCCAGTACTCAACCCACCTTCACCTGGCTGAGGACTGCATGAAGCACTACCAGGGCACGGTGGACAAGCTGTGCCGAGTCGAACAGGTACCACCAGCCCCACATCCCCAGTGGGGACAACTGGAGCTGGCAGCTCCTGCCCCACAGCTCAGCACTGAGCCACGGGTTGAGGGATGATGTGTGTTATCTGCAGGACCTGGCCATGGGCACTGATGCTGAAGGAGAGAAGATCAAGGACCCCATGAGGGCCATTGTCCCCATCCTGCTGGATGGGAATGTCAGCACCTATGACAAGATCCGCATCATCTTGCTCTACATCTTCCTGAAGAATGGTGAGGAGGACACGTGGGCAATGGTGGCAAACAGCTCACAGTTCAGCCAGCATAAGCCAGATGGAAAAGCTGTCACCCGTTAGAAGGCTCATGCTGGCGGGAGAAGCCCCATATCCCCACCACCACCGGTCCCACTGTCCGGGGGTGGCAATGGAGGGGCTGTGTCCCTCCTGGGGAGGCATTTCTCAGGAGGACACCATCTCCCTGTTTCATTTCCAGGTATCACTGAGGAGAACCTGAACAAGCTGATCCAGCACGCTCAGATCCCAGCTGAGGACAGCGAGATCATCACCAACATGGCCCACCTCGGGGTGCCCATCATCACAGACGTGAGTGTCCACCTCCCACTGCCCATGGTCCTCCTTGCTCCTCGGGAGGACGGTGCGCGGCACCCAGCGTGCTTTGGGATGTGCCTATGCTATGGGAGACCCCCAGCACCCCTGTGAGGTCCCACACCAGTCTCAGGGTGTCTGTGTTCTCCCTCTGCCCAGTCCACCCTGCGTCGCCGGAGCAAGCCGGAGCGGAAGGAGCGGATCAGCGAGCAGACCTATCAGCTGTCCCGATGGACCCCGGTCATCAAGGACATCATGGAGGTGAGCAGCAAGGACAGGGATGGAGCAGGAACCTCAGCACCCACCAGGAAGGGGCTGCAGAGGACCATGACACCTCTCCATGGAATCAGACTGGTTTGTGTTGGAAGGGACCTTAAAGCTCATCCAGTTCCAACCCCTGCCATAGGCAGGGACACCTTCCACTGGAGCAGCTTGCTCCAAGCCCCTGTGTCCAACCTGGCCTTGAACACTGCCAGGGATGGGGCAGACACAGCTTCTCTGGGCACCCCGCTCCATGCCCTGTTTGCTGCCTGTGTGCCACAATGGGCACGGTTGGTTGGCCTTATCCCAGGGATGTCCCAGCCAAGCCAGGGGACAGGCACAGCACCATCAGGAGCTACCCCTGGACATGGCCAGGGGACCCCAGGCGCCAGAACTGCTCTCCAGCACTTGCTCAGACACACAGACCCTGGAGCCGCATTTGGGGAGGGGGACATCCCTGCAGTCAATGCCACCTCTGCTCCCAGGCACCAGCAGCAAGCAGAGCTGCAGCTCCAGCAATTCCCACAGCCCATAAAAGCTCACCTGGAAGCCCTTCGGGGGTGGCTTCTTGCCCAGAGAGCCCCTGAACTTCACCCCCAGGACCAGAGGGGACTGCAGAAGGCAACAGCATCTCACCAGCTCCATAATGTCCACCACTGAGGAAAGCAGGAGCAGGGCCCTTGCTCTTGGGGGGATCATACCCTGTGCTGCAGCCTGTGCTGCCCCACAGCATCACACCATTAATTCAGCCTATGCAAATAATGCAAATGAATCCTGACCTAAATGGGCCAATCCTATCGGGTGCAGCCTTATGGAGGTCCTCTTGGGTTTGTGCCTGCCCCTCGCTGACCCCATCTCTCTGCCCGCAGGATGCCATCGATGACAAGCTGGACACCAAGCACTACCCGTACATCTCCACCCGCTCCTCCGCCTCCTTCAGCACCACTGCTGTCAGGTGGGTACCAAACCCTGGCTCCCAGACATAGATACCTGCATCCCTGACAGCATCCAGCCCTCGTCTGTGCATCTGCAAGCTGCTCTGCGGTCATTCAGCATCCTGTGCCTCAGTTTACCTCTGCAGCAGCACTCGTGGCTGGGCTTGCACTGACAGCAGCTTGGGAGATATTCATAGAACCAGCCTGATTTGTGTTGGAAGGGACCTTAAAGCTCCTCCAGTTCCAACCCCTGCCACGAGCAGGGACACCTTCCACTAGAGCAGCTTGCTCCAAGCCCCTGTGTCCAACCTGGCCTTGAACACTGCCAGGGATGGGGCAGCCACAGCTTCTCTGGGCACCCTGTGCCAGCGCCTCAGCACCCTCACAGGGAGCAGCTTCTGCCTAAGAGCTCATCTCAGTCTCCCCTCGGGCAGGTTAAAGCCATTCCCCTGTCCTGTCCCTCCATCCCTTGTCCAAAGCCCCTCTCCAGGTTTCCTGCAGCCCCTTTAGGCACTGGAGCTGCTCTAAGGTCTCCCCTTCAGGAGCCTTCTCTTCTCCAGGCTGCCCCAGCCCAGCTCTCTCAGCCTGGCTCCAGAGCAGAGCTGCTTCAGCCCTCGCAGCATCTCCATGGCCTCCTCTGGGCTCCCCCCAACAGCTCCACATCCCTCTTGTGCTGCTGCCCCAGAGCTGGATCAGGACTGCTGGGGGGGTCTCCCCAGAGCGCAGCAGAGGGGCAGGATCCTCTCCCTGAGCTGCTGCTCGCGCTCTGGGGGTGCAGCCCAGCACATGGGGGGGTTTAGGGGTTCCGGGATGCTTTATGCCCATCCTTCACCCTCGTCTTCCTCTGTTTAGTGCCCGCTATGGCCACTGGCACAAGAACAAGGCCCCTGGCGAGTACCGGAGTGGTCCCCGCCTCATCATCTTCATCCTGGGCGGTGTGAGCATGAACGAGATGCGCTGCGCCTACGAGGTGACGCAAGCCAGCGGCAAGTGGGAAGTGCTAATAGGTGAGTGGGACCCTGTCCCTGTCCCCACCGCGCTGGCTGCTCATCCCACCTCCTCCATCGCGCCTGTTCCTGGCTCCACAGCACCGTGGGAGCTGGAATGCTGCGGAAAGGGTTCCTCCTGCCGCCCGGTGTCGCCCCTCTGTCCCTCCTCCCCAGGGACAGCACATGTCCCTCAGCCATCCCTGCCTTTGCTCCCGGTTTTCCTCTCCCCAGCTGGTTTGGTTCAGGCAAAGCTGGGTGAATGGGCAGGGGGTTTTGCAGCTTGAGTTGCTCCTGTCACCCCCATTACACCGTTGGCACTGGGGTTGTTACAGGAAGGGAGCATGCAATAGAGGCGTGCGACTGCACACAGTGACCACGATGGGCACTGTGTGGGCAACAGGAGATGCATTTTTGTGTTGCACACACGCTGCATGTGCAGTGCATTCAGGAGGTGCATTGTCCCATTGCACACATTGCAACACGTGTGTGACAGGATGTGTGTTCAGCTCCTGGAGGAGCCGTGGGTCAGGCATGGAGGACTCGGTGGAATTCCTGCCAGGTCTTAGCAAGGAGCTTTGGGTGCCCTAAAATCCGCCAGGGAAGCACGGCTGGATACACATCTTGTAGGGCAGGAGCCCCTCACCATCTCATCTACCAGGTTTGCCTGGTAGAGTCTCTTGCCAGCATCTTATCCTGTTCCTTGTATTCCCTTGGGAGCAGCAGCCCCCTCTCCATTGCCTCCCATAGCCCCCGGGACCCAGCCCTGCTGCCCATCTCATCCCACCTCTCTCTGGGGACCATCCCCTGCATGCGCCTGCGATGCTCCGGGTGGCAGCCGCGTCCTTCCTCTCCTCACGCCAGCACAGGGTGTGGGGGGGCCCGGGCGCAGCCGTCAGCCCCACTCTGTTCTCCTGCAGGTTCTACTCACATTCTCACTCCCACCAAATTTCTCATGGACCTGAGGCACCCCGACTTCAGGGACTCCACTAGGGTATCATTTGAGGATCAGGCTCCAGCAATGGAGTGAGCCAAAGAAACCAAGTAAAGGCAGCTTACTGATGAAAAAGAAACTCTTCCTCCCTGAAGGGTTTTCTTTGATTCTTCCTCCTTTCTTTAATTATCATTATTTGGGGGTTCATTTGTTCGGTTCTCCGATAGGAAAATGCTTGCAAGTTCCTCCTACCAGGTGGAAAAGCATCCAGCGCCTCTCCATCATCCGTCTGCCATGTCTCTTGGCCAGTCCTGGCTGGCTCCTTCATGCCATGAGCTCCCCCTTTGCCAGGGCTGGAGGGGCTGGGGGTGGTGGGTTAGGGTCCAGCAGCAGGATCCCAGGGTCAGGCAGCAGGACGGAGCATCCCGGGATGCTGCAAACAGCGCACATCCAGCAATGGGGCTGGAGGTTCAGTGCCCAGGGCAGAGCCCAGTGCTTGTCCTGGCTCCAGCCCCTCTCATCCTTCCAGCAACAACTGGGTGCTGCCGTGACCCCCCCTGCTCCCAGCTCCAGGGTGTGACGGGGCTGAAATCCTGATGGGAAAGTTCAGGTTTGCTCTTGTGGTCCCTTTTCCAAGGCTGCCGTTGAGGCCCATCATGGCATTCCCATGAGCCATGTGCCGGTGTGCACGGATCCAGGCAGGCTGCAAGGGCAGCGGAAGGCAAGAGCCATTTTCCTCCTCCTCTCCCACCCTAACCCTTCCCAGCCACCCATTTGACCCAAGGATGCTCTGTGCAGGCAGGGGAAGAGCCTGGGGGCTGGAGAAGATCTGTACACGCTGCCTGCCCTCATCCCTCGTGGCTTTTTGGCATCCCCAAAGTACCCAGGAGTGTCCTCACTGACCATAACCCTGCTTCAGTCACCCCCAGCCCCTACCTCATCCCACCCTGCTCCATACACCTCTTCCACATCTCCTTTTCCATTCCTTCCCCATTATACACTCCCAAGACATACATTTCCTCGCAAGCATTTCCACTGGCGTGCGGGGCTGTGGCCACCAGGTAAGGCCTCGCTGGGGGGGACGGGGGGACCGGGGACAGCGAGGACATGGACCGGGGCATCAATGGGGCATCCCAAAGCCATCACTGATGCTGCCGCTCCGTTTCTTCTACCCTGCAGGGTCCACGCACATCCTCACCCCACAGAAACTGCTGGACACGCTGAAGAAACTCAATAAGACAGAGGAGGAAAGCAGCAGTTAAAAGGAAGCGCCGCCGCCGCCACCACTCGATGCCGAATCCAACCTTCCCCCTGGGTGCAAGCAGCACCCAGCCCCGGCCCTGGCCCGGCTTTCAATCTTGTTCTTGTGTTGATTCCCCCCATTCCCCTCCCAGCGCTTTCCCAGTCTCATTTTATCCACAGGGAGGGGACAACAGCCAAAAAGAAACACATTAAACCCAATGCGTTGTGTTGAAAAGAGGAAAAGAACACAAATTCTCTATTTGTAGCTGCAGCTATTGGAAGCACCCAGGAGCTTGTCACTGAGTGCCCCATCAGCGCATTGCTGGCCTTTTTCCCAACGCTCCTCCAGGGAATGTGGTTCCGTGCGGATGGATAATGGATGAACACCCCCCCCATGGCTCCAGCCTCTGTGCAAGGCTGGGCTCGGCTCTGCCTGTCCCTTCTTGTTATGGGGTGGTGGGTGCTCCTGCCAGATGTGCACGCCAACATCTGGCCCGGAGGACGGGGGGGGATCAGGCTGCACCCGAGATGCTTCACGCTATTGCAGTTCCCATGTGAAAAGGGACCAAAATGGTCAAAACCTGGAGATGGGGCCTGTTTGCTTGTATGGCTGCTCCTCTGCCCTGCTGCAGCCCCCCCTTCTCCGGGTCTCTCTCTATATATAGAAAGAGATATATATGAAAGAACCCCTGGATTTTTACATATATATCTCCCTCTTCATCCATCCCCATGGAAGTCGGCGCTCCTGTGCCCGGCTCCTTGTGTCATCCCATGGTGAAGCATCCCCGAGCGTGCCGTCACCCCGAGGCCACCCCCAGACTCTGTGTATATTAATGACTGTGTCTGTGATGTTCTTACAAGCTTGGTGTATAGTGATTTACCCAAACCTCGGGTTTTTAGTTGGTTTTTATTGCCCCCCCCCTTTCCCTGCCATTAGGTGCACTGCAATATTTTGGGGTCCATCGTTTTGTTCTTGAAGGCTGTGACCCCCCCTTTTTCTTCCCTTAAATCTCTCTTTCTTGCCTCGTTGGTGGTTCCCCCCCCAAATCCTTTCCTTCCCCATCTATTCCTTGCCCATAAAGTTAAATATATATTTTTAGGGCAAAGGCTGTATCATTGCACTGATCTTTGTTGGTTCCTCCTTGGTCCTCCCGCCCTGTTTGAGTTCCTTTCTTGGTTTTAGCAATGCAAATGCTTCAGGATCTTGTATGTTGGACATTATTATTATTATTATTTTTTTTTCTGTTAACAGTTATTTATATAAAAAATAATTTATCAAAAAGGAAAACTTTAAAAAAAAATTAATCTAGTCTGTCTTGGACCTTGTTTACCTTGGAATTACTGGAATCTAAATGTTGGAAAGTGTTGAAGCACAAACATCTATCATCTCTGTATATCTGTTCTTCTGTACTAAAGCACTCGAGTGACTCAATAAAAGCGATCTCCATCCCTAGTGCAACCTGCCTGTGCCGTGCCGCTTGCTCAGGGGACAGGGAAAGCTCCTCTCCCGACCCCAAATGCTTCCAAAGGGAAAGATCCTGGTGCGGTGGTGCCGAAATTCACCCCAGAACCGGTTTTGGAAAGGAAGGCAAAGCCACAAAGCAACCAACTGCCTTTATTTTGTTCAAAAATAGGTGATTCTCTCAGTACAAAATAGCAGCCAAAGGGCTCTGCTTGGCCTTACAAAATCAGAGATACGGTAAAAAACATCATCTTTGCTCCTGGCTGGTGCATTTGGGAGAGCTGGATATGGCTGCGTGGTCCCTGCGTGCTTCCCAGCTGCACTGGGATGCTTGAGACACAGGGAGGAGCAGATGCAACCAAAGACATAGAAATCCTCTTTAAAAGCCCCCTCTGTGTGCCCCAATCCTCCCTCCCCCCCAACCACAGTATTGGGACCCCCCATTCCCAGCCCATCACCACAACCTGGGCTGGTTGCAAGGTCTGGGCTCAGTGGCTTTGGGAGGCTCTAAACCTGAGTAACTCATGGGGGGTGTTTGTGATCCCCCCCCTCCAAAGGTGGGGCTTTGTACAGCCACAGTAAAATACAAACACGGGCACTTCAGGTAGGTCCTACCTATAAACACAGCCAGGGGCTCCTGCAGGATGCTCAGGATGGAACAGGGGCTTTGGCTGGACCCATGGGGTGCTGACCCCCTCAGGGCTGGATCCTGCCCCTGCGTAGGTCCCACAGGGTGATTCTTAACTCTCGCAGCCCAGATCCCATGGGAATGCCAAGGAACAGCCCAAATCCCTCTCGGTTTCTGTCGGGATGACACAGGGGGATGGCCATTTCCAGGAGCGGCCAAAAACACCCCATAAAAATGCCCTAAGGATTATGCTTGAAATTAAAATCAGGACATATACATATGTATCTATATATAGATGCATATCTATATATAATATAGCTATAGATACATATCTATATATACTATACTTATATATAGAAACATGTCTGTATATGCTATATAGACACATATCTAGATGTATCTATAGATACGTATCTAGATATACTATATCTATATATAGACACACGTACATACACACACACATGCTATACCATCAATCACCCCCTCCCGAGTGACTGAGCTGTTTCTAGCTACCTTAAAGGAGAAAAAATTCCCATCAAATCACAAAAAGAAGCATTTTTCCAGGGAAAATCCAGCCGGGTTCAAGTCCAAGGGCAGAGCAGAGGATGGAAGGGGGCACCCGGATCAAAGCCTGGGCATGACCCCCCCCTCAAAGAAGCCTAAAGCCTGGGAAAGGGGTTGAATTAGGGAATGCCATGGATTTCTGCCTATGCAGGCATGGAGGTAAACACAGCTGCCAATGGGGGCTCTGTTGTGGTAGGACCTACACAACATCAGAGCAGCCCCAGAAGTGCTGAGCTCAGGGGGGGTGTCTGACCCGGGGGACATGGAGTCACCCCACTGGTGCCAGGGGATGGTGTGACCCCAGTGGGGCTGTATCCCATGGCATGCTGCAGGTCTCAGGGAACCTCTGCCCCTGTCTTGACCCAACTCTTGCAGCGTGGCTGGTCCTGAAAGTGCGCAGATGGACAAAGTGATGCAGAAGGTCTAAGGCAAGCAGGATGGAGATGAGAGCCGGGACCCCATGGTGCTGCCCCCAGCCCCGGTGCCCCCAGATGTGGCAGGGAGCAGTGCGGGGATGCCGATGCAGGGGCACACCATCCTCCTCCTCCGTCTGCAGGGGCAGGAGGGGCTGCAGGATGCTCAGAAGAGGCAGGAGTGGTGCAGACCCCGTGCCCGGCTCAGCTCAGCTGCCAGCACCCGGCTCATGCGGGTGGTGGTGACCTTCACGCTCCGGGCAGCAGCCATGGCCCTGCTCAGGGACCAGTTCAGCTCCTCCAGCTCCAGTGGGAGGCAGTGGTGGGGACCAGCAGCAGGGGAACAGGGGGGATGCTCTGCTCCACACTGCCCCACAGTGTGGGGTGAGGTAGGTACCACTGGGGAGCAGTAGCTGCAAAGAAGAAGGGGACAGGGGATTGGCTTTGCTCCATGGGTTGTGCCCCCCCAGGGCTCTCTGTGCCCCCTCCCCCCTTGTTTCTCATCCCTCTCCCCCATCTCATCCATCTTCAACCCCCAGCGTCCATCTCCATACACTCAACCCCATGCAGCCCCCCCCAAAAGGAGCCTGAGGCTGCATGACCCACTCTGAGCGGCTGCCTGGGTTCTATGGGCAAACCAGCAGCTCCCTGGGGGAACACAGCCCCTCTGGGGTTCACCCCCCTCCCCAGGAGATGCAGACCTCACCCCGGTGTCCCCCCCCCCACCACCACAGAGCATCCTTACAGCACAGAGGGCGCATAAGGCACGATGGGGACTGACGCCAGGCAGCTGATGGCAGCGCTGGCACCGGGGCTGGCCAAGTACCAAAGTCCAGGTTGCTCCAGCTTCTGAGTTCGGGAGCCAATGTGGGAGCCTGGGGATGATGTGGCACCAGGGCCGTGCTCTCCTGTGGGGAGAAGGTGGTTTGATGCCCCCAGGGGTGTTCGATATCCCCATATGAGCCCTCCAAGTGCCACATTGGGTTGGGTGGGAACAAGAGAGCCCCATGGAGAGCACTTCTGTTCCCCAAGCAATCTGCCAGCGCTGTGCCAAGGGTCTGAGGGGGGATCCCTCTTCCCCACACCCCATCCCTGTTGCAGGGACAAGCCATGTGCCACCCCTGTCACCCACCGTGTGTGGCTCCATCAGATGAGGGGGCACCCATGGGTGCTTGGCAAGCAGGACAGTGTGTCCTCCTTGGGGTGCTGTGCTGGGGCTGCCTCGCAGCATCTCCCGCCTGCCCTGCTATGGAGAGAGGAGCCAGCGTGTCCAGGAATGTCCCCATGGACCAAGTAAGGGAGCTTGGGAAGAGCAGAACAGTTTGGAGGAGCAGTTGGGACCGGAGGTGGAGCCTTTCCCTGCAAGCTGCAATGCGGGCTGCAATGGGGGGGGGGGGGGTGTCTGCAAAATAGGGGGTTCAGCAAAGCCCTCTGCATGCATTGAGCTCAGCCCCAGGCAGCCACAGGACACAGCAATGCCCAGCTCTGTGCTGTCATCCACAACAGGCTGGGTTAACCTTTAGCTACAGGACAGGGCTGAGGATAGGTTCTCACTTCTCCCACTGCCTGCAGCAAGGAGTGGAGAGAGCCCCAGACCATGGGGAGGGGGCTCATAGCTCCTGAACCTCTGTAATTAATGAATGAATTCAATTACTGAATGGAGACCCCACTTGCAGCACTGTGTGCAGTTCTGTTGTCCCCAACATAAGGACATGGAGCTGCTGGAGCAAGTCCAGAGGAGGCCATGAGGATGCTCAGGGGCTGGAGCAGCTCCTGGATGGAGACAGGCTGAGAACACTGGGGCTGTTCAGCCTGGAGAAGAGAAGGCTCCTTAAGGGGAGACCTGAGAGCAGCTCCCAGTGTCTGAAGGGGGCCACAGGGATGCCGGAGAGGGACTCTTCATCAGGGGCTGCAGTGATAGGACAAGGGGTGATGGGTTCAGACTGGAACAGGAAGTTCAGGTTGGAGATAAGGCAGAAGCTCTTCCCTGTGAGGGTGCTGAGGCGCTGGCACAGGGTGCCCAGAGAAGCTGTGGCTGCCCCATCCCTGGCAGTGTTCAAGGCCAGGTTGGGCACAGGGCTTGGAGCAAGCTGCTCTAGTGGAAGGTGTCCCTGCCCGGGGCAGGGGTTGGAGCTGGAGGGGCTTTGAGGTCCCTTCCAAGCCAAACCAGGCTGGGATTTTCTGATTCTATGATTTAACGTCATCAGCAACTCCATGAGCTGCCTTTGGGAAGGGCAGAAGGGGCTGGGGGCTGCCCCAGGGTCACTCACCCGATGGAGTCCTGCTCTGGAGGCACCGGGGGCACTCGGGGGTGCGCGGCTCTTCCCGGGGTGCTGTGCTGCCACGTGGCACCCCTGCCTGGTACCGTGTCCCTGCCAAAACGCAGCGTGAGCACCCCGGTGCGGCAGTGAGAGCTCTGTGTCCCCAGCACTGAGCACAGTGACACCCACCTGTGTGCTGTCCCCAGAACGTCACCGCATCTGGGGGGCTCCCAGGGGTCTTCCGTGGGGAGGGAGTGAGCCGGGGCCCAGGAGGAGAGGGGTCCGACTCGGAGGCTGGGGTGGAAGAGAGGGAAGCAGGGTGGGATCCAGTGCCCCACACCTACCAGGTCCTAGGGGGGCACCAGGACCTGCAGCCCCACCAGCACCACGCTCCCATTGGGGCACTCTCCCCACCCTGGTGGGGTCCTACTTACTGAGGTCCAGCTCTGGCCTGTCCCGTGGCAGTGACACCGACCTCCCCCTCCTTGGGGGTGCCACCCTGGGGGCCACCCTGCCCCGCACTGGGGGTCTTGGCTCCCTGTGGAGGGGACAGAGCTGCTGTCACCACATAGACAACACAGTGCACCCATAGGCATTATCCCCCCAGCCCACCACCCCCAGCTCAACCTCTCCATAGTCACAGCAGGGATGGGATGGGATGGGATGGGATGGGATGGGATGGGATGGGATGGGATGGGATGGGATGGGAAGGGGGGGAGGGGACAGGGGTGTTCCCACACCCATAGGATACGGTGCTGCCACCCTCCCACCCAGCTCAGGGTCCCTTCAGCCACCTACCCCATGGGTGCTGCGTCCCTGGGGGACAATGGTGCACTGGTCACCGGCTGCCTCCTGCCCAGGGTGACCCGCCGGGTGGCTTTTCCCTTGGGATAGCTGTGGGAATACCGCAGGCTCTCCTCCAGCCGCAGCCGCAGCCGCCACACCTCATCCTGCAGGTCCCGGATGGCCTGGCTGCAGTGGGACAGAGGCCACGGTGAAGGGCACCTCCAGCCAAGCAGTGCTGGGGAGCAGCTCCATGCTCCCCATCCCCACCGGCCAGGACATGCTGTGATGCTCCCCAAAACCAAGCTTAGGGCTTGACTGGTCAGGGGGGGTTCATTCTCAGCCAGTCCATGCACCATGAGCCCAATCGAGGTCCAGGCTCTCCAAGAAGGACAGAAGCATCTCCAGAAGATGCTGCTGCCTTTGGGAATGTTGCTTGGTGGGGTCCCTGCACCAGCCGCGGGGGTTCAGCTCGGTTTGGGGGTACACAGGCACTCACTCGCGCTCCAAGCGGGAGCCCAGCAGGTCACAGTGAGCCAGGTCTAGGGATGGTGGGTCCAGGGACAGCGGGGTTGGGGACGGTGTTTTGGGGGATGCTGGGGTGCTGCCTGGGCCCCTGGTGGTGCCCGGGTGGCCACTGGTGCTGGCACAGCTCCTGCCTTCCACCTCCGAGTCCGTGTGAGCTGGAGAAGGGGGAACATCATGAGATGAGGTTGGTGGTGTTGGCGCGTCCCCCCCGAAGAACCCATGGAGAGCAATCAGCAGGGGGAAGACACCCTCAGGCCAGCACCCCAAGAGGGTGTCTGGGGCAACACCACAGAGCCAGACCCCACCAAATCCCAATCCTTTGGGACACATAGCACTGCCTACTCACTTCCAACACCACCACGGTCCTGTCCTGCCTCGCTGCCTGGGCTCTGAGTCCAGTGTCGAGGGGAGCTGCTCTGCGAGGGGGTGCTGGGGGGCCGGCAGGTCCCTCCTGTGGTGCCCATCACCGTGGTCTTGGAAGGAAGCAGCTTTATCTCTGTCTTCCATGGAGGATGGAGGGTTGCAGGGATGGGGAGGGAAGGTCCCAGTGAGCTGGTGTTCCTGGGGATGGAATGGGTCATAAGGCAGCCCCCATGGTTTGTCCCCCAGCCGTGGGTCACCCTGAACATCTCCACCCCCAGCATCTCTTCCCTGCTCCCCTTCAGCACCCCAAATCCCTCCCAAGAGCCAGAGCCCATGTCCCCAACCCCCCCAGTGACAGTGGGGACCCTGAGCCATACCCGGTGCCGGGGGGCTGGTGCTCGGGGGTGTGCACAGGGGGTGACACCCTGCTGGCCTCCGAGCCCACGAAGCCACTGTCCGTCTCCGGTGACACAATGCGCTGCTCCTGCAGGAAGGGGAGGGCAGGATCGGTGCTGAGCACCCCCCTGGCAGGGTCTGGGGTACCCCAGCACATGGGCGCTCACCTTGTGGGGCCGGCGCTGGGTGCCAGCATTGCCCACCTGGCGGGACAGGGGTGCCTTGGGGAGCCCCAGGCGGGTCATGGCTGCAGATGGTGGCTCCTCAGCGGTGGGGAGGGAGTGGGGGCCCTGTGTCTCCCCCAGCCACGGGGGCTCCCTAGGGGACAGTGGCACCGCTCTTCTCTGCAGAGGGCACCTGCAGGGAGAGGACAGAGCAGGAGCGATGAAGATGAAATGCCCCCCTGCAGCCTGGCTGGTAACTCTGAAGCCCATCCATACCGGGTCATGTAACACCTGACCGAAAACCTCCCACTCGCCCCGTCTGGGGGACACGGCCTCCCCCAGCACTTACAAGGGAGAGGTCTCGAGGTCAGACCCCTGCTCCAGTGACCGTGTCCTGCAGGGGACCTCGCTGGGGCCACCATCCCGTGCTGCAGGTCCATCTGCCTCCTCTTGCGACCGGCTCTCTGCCAGGCTCAGCTGCTCCAGGCTTAGCGACCCCGGCAAGGACTTGAAGTGCTCGTACCTGGGGGGGGGACACCCACAGACAGGAGCTGGTGGCTCTGGGGCTCACTGCCCGCATCCCTGTCAGGACACTCACTGCTCCAGCAGGTCACCAAAATCCTCCTCCACTTGTTGCTGCTTGTGCCAGAGGGGCTGAGGCAACCCTTCTGTCACCACCTCAGCGTCCACGGTCCCCTGGGGTCCATCCATCGCCATGGGGCTCTGTAGGGCACAGCAAAAGGGGGGGTCAAGAAGCATGTCCCCATCCCCGCCCTATCAGCTCTGCCCCCCTGGCCCTGCCCAGCTCACCTCGGGGTGGGGGCAGCGGGCGGCTGGTGATGGGGAAGGGGCTGGTGGGGATTGGGGCCGGTCCAGGCGCTTGGAGGGGAACTGCTGCCTGGCGCCGGGCTCCAGGCGCTCCTTCAGCTCCTCCAGGCGCAATCCCAGGTGGAAAATCTCCCCTTCCACAGTGCTGTGAGACACAGAGCATCAGTGCTGGGAGGCACCGGAGCCACAGCACCGGGAGAGGACCAAGCACTCACCGGTCAGGGTCGAAGTCCCCCAAGGCCTCCGGGTGCTGCCGCGCTCCCAGGTACGCCTGCTCCAGAGCATCCTGTGCTTCCTTCAGCTTCCCAAACCGCTGCCGCACAAGGGAGGAAACATCCCAGCCTGAAAGCTTGGTCCCTGCCACCCTCCTACAGCACGGGTGCATCCCCAAAGCGGGTGCTGGGAAGGGGCTGCTGTACCTGGAGCTGCTCCTGCGGTGTGGGCTTTCCTGCTTGGGTCCAGCCTTCGAAGGAATCCACCTGCAGGGAGGAAAAGGGATGATATCAGCCCTGCTGCAGCCCCAGACTGCAGCACCCCAATGCAGGCACCCCACCACTGCAGCCCCTACTGCAGCACCCCAATGCAGCTCCACACCACAGACCCCCACCGCAGCCCCAATGCAAACCCCACCTGAGCCCCAGTGCAAACCCCACTGCAAACCCCACTGCAGCCCTAATGCAAACCCCATTGCAGCCCTAATGCAAACCCCATTGCAGCCCAATGCAAACCCCACCGCAGCCCCAATGCAAACCCCACTGCAGCCCTAATGCAAACCCCATCGCAGCCCAATGCAAACCCCACCTCAGCCCCAATGCAAACCCCACTGCAGCCCCAATGCAAACCCCACCGCAGCCCAAATGCAAACCCCACCGCAGCCCCAATGCAAACCCCATCGCAGCCCAATGCAAACCCCACCGCAGCCCCAATGCAAACCCCACCTGAGCCCCAGTGCAAACCCCACTGCAGCCCCACTGCAAACCCCACTGCAGCCCTAATGCAAACCCCATTGCAGCCCTAATGCAAACCCCATTGCAGCCCAATGCAAACCCCATCTCAGCCCCAATGCAAACCCCACTGCAGCCCTAATGCAAACCCCATCGCAGCCCAATGCAAACCCCACCTCAGCCCCAATGCAAACCCCACCTCAGCCCCAATGCAAACCCCATCGCAGCCCAATGCAAACCCCACCTCAGCCCCAATGCAAACCCCACTGCAGCCCCAATGCAAACCCCACCGCAGCCCAAATGCAAACCCCACCGCAGCCCCAATGCAAACCCCATCGCAGCCCCAATGCAAACCCCATCGCAGCCCAATGCAAACCCCACTGCAGCCCCAATGCAAACCCCACCGCAGCCCCAATGCAAACCCCACCGCAGCCCCCATCACTTCCCTGTGCCTGCAGCCTGTGGGCCTGCCCTGCCAGGGTCCGTGTCAGCCGGGTGCCAGGGCAGCAGCAGGTCCCCAGGCAAGTGGGGCAGCCCCCCATGGGTGCTGAGCTGGGAGAGGGCTGGGGGGCTCCCCCCTGCTCGGAAGGTGCTGGAGCTGCGTGAAAACACGAGGGCAAAGGGATGCGGGCTCCGTCCGCACCATGCGGGGTCCCTCCGCACCACGATGGATGGGGACACGCTCCAACCCACCTCCACCCGGCGAGGGCACCGCGGCTGTGCTGATCGCCGCCGTCCTGGCCTGCGCCATGCTGAGGGCCAGCACCCGGCTACCGGAGCCCATGGAGCCCGTGGCCACGCTGCGGCTGGGCTGCGGCGGGTCTGAGTACAGGCTGACCTGGGAGAGGAGCACAGGGCTCGGATCCCGCCGTGCCCTCGGCACCCAGGGGCACCCGCACGGCAGCCTGGCCTCGGCCCTCCGTCCGCACAGGGCAGGGGGTGGCGGTGGCTTCACGCTGCCCCCCGCCATTCTGGGGTGGTGTTGGCCATGCCATGGAGGGCAGCCCCGGGCAGGGGCACGGTGGCGGCCGCACAGCACAGCTCTGGGCCGGGGTTCTCCAACTGCAGCTCCCCAGGAGGAGGAAGAGGGCAAATAGAGAAGTACGAGCAGCGGGGATGGAGGGGATGGCCCTGCTTGGGGCCCTGTGTGCGGATATGGGGCAACAGCACAAGAGGGACGTGGAGATGTTGGGGGGAGCCCAGAGGATGCCATGGAGATGCTGCGAGGGCTGGAGCAGCTCTGCTCTGGAGCCAGGCTGAGAGAGCTGGGCTGGGGCAGCCTGGAGAAGAGAAGGCTCCTGAAGGGGAGACCTTAGAGCAGCTCCAGTGCCTAAAGGGGCTGCAGGAAACCTGGAGAGGGGCTTTGGACAAGGGATGGAGGGACAGGACAGGGGAATGGCTTTAACCTGCCAGAGGGGAGACTGAGATGAGCTCTTAGGCAGAAGCTGTTCCCTGGGAGGGTGCTGAGGCGCTGGCACAGGGTGCCCAGAGAAGCTGTGGCTGCCCCATCCCTGGCAGTGCTCAAGGCCAGGTTGGACACAGGGGCTTGGAGCAAGCTGCTCTAGTGGAAGGTGTCCCTGCCCGTGGCAGGGGTTGGGACTGGATGAGCTTTAAGGTCCCTTCCCACACAATCCAGGCTGGGATTCTATAACCCTGGGGAGGGGAGAGCAGAGCAGGGACCCCCCCCAGCCCTGGCACCCACCCTGGCACCCAGGCGCAGGCGGTCAATGGTGTTCTCAGCCTCAGCATACTTGGTCAGCAGCTTGTGATAGTCATCCTGCAGGGAAGGGACATGTGTGATGGCATCCAGCACGGGGATGGGGGCTTGGGGTGGCAAAGCAGGATGCGGCTCAGAGGGACCCGTGTCAGGACAATGGGGGTTTCCATAGGGGTGCAGAAACCCACCCCTAAAACCCCCAGCACATCTGGCGCAGACGTGGCCCCGATGAACTTCCATCCCCTCCCATGGGCAGCAGCGTATCCCAGCAGGAAGCATCCTGGGGCCAGCGAGCACTGGGGTGGGGGTCCAAGCACCCTTGGGGGACCACGAGCATCCCTGCCTCCACCCCCCGGTGCTGCCCACATCCCTGCCGGGGTCATCAGCACCAAACCTCCTATCAGAGACACAGGGGGGCCATTAAGGCTGAACCGGGGGAGCCGGGCGTTACCTGGAGCTGCTGCACCAGCTCGGTGGCTTGCTCGGGGGACCTGAACGCCTGCGGCAGCCCTGCGGCAGCGGGGGGCTGCGGGGGGACCCCCTCCCCGCTGCTCAGCAGCACCTCCCGGACGATCTCAGCCGGGGACTTGAAGCCGATGGGGGGTCCCGGGGCGCTGGGCACAGCTCGGCCCCGCGGTGGCCGATAGCTCCGGGTCACCTTCACCCGCGCCTCCACCTTGGAGAGGTCGGGCAGGGGGTGGTTGAGCTGCCCCCGGCCGTAGCGGGTGTCCATTCCTGATGGATTCCTCGCCTTCTTGCTGCCCATGTGCTGCCGCCGGGGGCCCAGGGACTGTCTGGGGGGTAGCACCCGGGGTGCTGCCTTTTTGGGCACCCGCGGTGCAGGGGGGTCCCCAGTGCTCTGGGGGTCCCTGGTGGGTGCCAGGCTTGGCACGGGCTTGGTGCTGGTGCCATCATGATGATCCTCAGTGGAGCAGCGTAGCAGGATGCTCTGTTTTGGGGTCCTGTGCCCCCCACCCCCATCCCCAGCCGTGCCCCAGCTCCAGGGAGATGGGGTGGCAGGGCCAGGGCTGGCATCTGACAGCCCCGAGGTGTCCCCCCCGTCCGTGCTGCAGCCATGGGGCTGGCAGAGAGCCCGGGGACCCCGCAACACCTCGGGGCTGCCGCTGAGCCCCGAGCCCCATTGGCCCTCATAGGACAGCTCGGGGTAGGGGTCCCCATCACTCTCTGCCCCCAGGGGCCCCTCATCCCCACCAGAGCTGCCCTGGTCCTCGTCCTCCTCCACCAGGTCCTGCTGTGGGTACCAGCGACCCTCCTGCACTGAGGACCTCTCCTCCAGGTCCTCTCCATTGCCTGTAAAACACCAGCACCACGGGGCTGCTGCGTCACCCCGGGCCTCTCGCAGCCCCCCTCTGCTCCAGTGACACCCCATGAGGGTCTTTGGGCAGCGGGGAGGGGACAACTCACCCCATGGTGGGCTCCCGGCACCATCCCCCAGGCCGATGACCCCATACGCGTCCATTTGCCTTTGGAAGCCGTCGTCTTCCTCCTCCTCCTCCTCCTCCTGCTGCTGCTCCTCCTCTCCCTGCCAGCGCCTCAGCTGTGTTTGTGTGCGGTGCAGCCATGGTGCTGGGCTGGCCATTGCCTGCGGGCACCGCGGCACCATCACTTGCGCCGCTTCATGGCCCGGCAGTGGCAGGCTGGGCACATCCTTGCCATGAATGTAGGTCACATCATCACAGCTGCATCCTGACAGGGGTGAGGGACAGCGAGGGTGCTCAGCACGATACAGTGGGATGCTTGGGGTGACCCCCCTGCTGCTGGCGCTTCCCCTATTCCCCAGAGCCTGGGGACAAGAGCAACCCCAACAACAGGGTGATGTCCAACTGCATCCCGCTGTGAAGCTGGAGCTGCTGCATCTTCCACGGCCACAGTGGTACCCATGAGGAAGGAGGCCCCAGGGGCAACCCCAAAAAGCTTTTGCCCCCCCCACGGCCATGAGGGGTGACACCCAACTGCATCCCACCATGGAGCTGGAGCTGCTGCATCTCTCATGGCCACAATGGTCCCCAGAGGTCCCCATGAAGAAGAAACCTCTCTGGATCACTTCAAAAGGCTTTTATCCCCCTTCCCCAAGGTGGGTATCAGGGGACACCCAGCCCGTACTAAGACCCTATGAGCATCACCCCACTGGGGCAGCCACAGCCTGGGGACCATCAGCAGGAGCACCCTGCTGCCCCTCCGGCTCTGGAGCGCTGACACAAGAGGGATGACAGCAGAGGCCTGGCACGCTCACTCCACTGATGACCTAGAAGCAGGAACTCACCCTCATCTCACTCCTCCCTCTGCAGCTCGAGTGATGCCGGATGCCAAAACCCAGCCACGGGGCAGGCAGCAGGAAAGGCCCCGGGGTTTCCAACCATTCCCTTGGGTAGATCTGAGCCCCCCACAACCCAACTTTGCCCATAAGGGGGTGAAGGTGGGGTGCACTCATCTGCCCCAGCATCCATGAGACATGCTCATCACTGTGACCCCTTTGGGGGTCCCCAAAGCAGCCTTGCTCTGAGCACCCCAAAACCTCAACTGCAGGGCTTTTGTAGAAGGAGGAAGTGAAGCTTCCTGTGAGCTCGCAGGTGGCTGCAAAGCTCTTAACCCCATCAGGCCCCGAGGGAGGACAAGCCCTGCTCCCACACTGCTTTCCATCCCAGCCTTCGGGGTTTTAAACCACTGCGGAGCACAGTGCCAGAGCCTTGCCTGGAAAAGCGAGTCCCCCCCAACCTACCTCGAGCCCCACAGCACCCCAAGAGATGAGGAGCCTGTTGTCTCAGGGCAAAGAGGGTTGAACTGCTTCCTCCCTGGTTTGGGCAGGCTGGTGCCTGGACCATGCCCTACCCACACACCAAGGGCTGCCTCCCCCTTTCTCCATCCCATCCCCAACCCATCCCCAGAGCTACTCTGCCCACAACAGCCACAGGCAGCAAATCCAGCCGCACTCATCACTATCCCAGGAAGTGCCTCCAGCAATGGGCACAGCGGTAAGGGAGAAAACTCTTGGGATCTTGTTGGTCGCTGTTATGGTAACACAGAAAAGCTTGAGGAGTGGCGTGGCTGCATCGTCAGGAGCCACAGAGTGAATGCAAACAGTCCAAGTGTGTGTGTTTGTGCATCCTGCTCTGGGAAAGCCAGGATTTTGCAACAGGGTAAGCACAGAATCCCAGCCTGGATTGGGCTGGAAGGGACCTTAAAGCTCCTCCAGCTCCAACCCCTGCCATTGCAGGGACACCTTCCACTAGAGCAGCTTGCTCCAAGCCCCTGTGTCCAACCTGGCCTTGAACACTGCCAGGGATGGGGCAGCCACAGCTTCTCTGGGCACCCTGTGCCAGCGCCTCAGCACCCTCACAGGGAAGAGCTTCTGCCTAAGAGCTCATCTCAGTCACCCCTCTGGCAGGTTAAAGCCATTCCCCTGTCCTGTCCCTGCTGGCCCTTGTCCAAAGCCCCTCTCCAGCTTCTCTGTAGCCCCTACAGGCACTGGAAGAGCTGAGTGCTGCCAGGTCTCAGCACACTCAGCAGGCAGGAGGGGTTACCTCTGCCCATCCCTGCCCTCACCTCTGAATCCCTGCTCCTCTCTTTAGGCATCTTCAACCTCCCCCACTCCGATCCCATGGGACTGATGAAGGCTGAGACACCCCAACTTGTTCTATGTGTGATGCAGAGCACACAGCCGCATCAGGGCTCCTGGCTTCATTAGTGGCGACAAGCTGAGGAGGCTGTCAGATCCTCAGCCCCAGGGCTTGGCTGGTGCCATGGAAGGGGAAGACAGGGCTGTCACTCTGCCTTTGCTGCCTTGTCAACCCTAGGTAGTGCAGGTGGGTTGGGGGGGTGCTAATGCCAACTCACATCCACATGGCAATGGGGAATGATATTCCCTGTGCCCTAAAATAGACATCCCTTGCTCTAGGAGGGGGGTTAAAGCCCCCCACTGAGCCCCAAAACAGGCTTTACCCCCTCCCCCTAAGGCAAGCAATGGCTATTTTAGTCTCCTAAACCACCCATTTCAATCCAATACTCAATTCCAGACAGCATCCAACCTCCCATGGGTCTCCTGCAGCACTTCCATGCTCCCCTTCCCCTCCTCAGCTCCCTTTTTATCTAAGACACAGCTGTGCTGCCCCTCAAAGCATCTCTTTTGGTGGATTGAAGGAAGCCAGAACAGCCTCAGGATGAAGCTTGGCACTCCAGCAGGGAGGAATTCCTGGTTTATAGGCCCTTTCTTTCCAAGTTTAGTCCTGGTTTATGAGCATGAAAGAGGGCAGAGAAGCTGCTTGCTTAGTTTGGGTGAAACCATCCTCGTGAGGAAGAGCCTCACAAACCCTCTCTGTCCTCTGAAAGCACATGTGCCTGTTCCTGCACCATCACTCTAAACCCCACGGGTCACCCCATTCCTCTGCCTGGAGGGGCCATACCCCCCCCAGCTCCTCCACACCAGCATATCCCCATGGAGAGGTACCAAATCCCTGTGGAAACAGCATCTCTCCATCACTTCCGCAGAAGCAGAGCCCCACGGGTCTTTCCCACCTCCTGCCTGCTCCATGAGCCCTCCTGTCCCCAACACATGGTCCTGTCCTCAATAGGGACAGCCTTGTCCCCATGGCATAGCCTGGCAAGATCCAGGGCTGAACCTCTCCTTACATACAGGAGATGAGGGCTGCTGATGGCAGTAATGCCTTGCAGAGGGCGGCCTTAATCCCTGTCTGGAAAGAGCCGGCAGCAGAGATCCCGTATTAGCTGGATTTGGGTACTCTGCAAGGGGTCTTTTAAACACCCCTGCCCGCATGGCTGCTGCAGAGCGACAGAAACCCCGGCTCCGCTGCCGGCACCCACCGGAACAGAGCTGCCCTTTAAGTAAAACAAGGAACTGAAGCTGGAGGCAGCAGCCACTTCCTCGGAGGAGCCGCAGGCAGCGGCACGGCCTCGCATCCCACAGCCTCCGTGCGAGCCCCGGCCATGGCTCCGCGCCGCCCTTCGCAGCCTGATGAAACCCTCTGCAACCTCCGGAACCCTGCGGGCGGCAGATGCAGCCCTGGGCGGGGAGGAAGCGCCGGAATAAGAAGAGTTCTGACAAGTTTCCCCGCGGCCACCAAGGCTCCGATGGCCCGGGGACAACGCGGGCAGAAGCGATGCCGCAGCACGAAAACCCAGCCTGGTTCGGGTTGGAAGGGACCCTAAAGCTCATCCAGTTCCAACCCCTGCCATGGGCAGCGACACCTTCCCCAGGCATGACCCGCACTCTCCCCGCGCATCCCCTCGGCTTGTGACCGCCCGCTCCGCCCTGGGACCCCGAGCAACTCCAGCTCCGAGCCGGGCCCAGCAGCGCCGGGGACTGCAGGATGCGGCCCCCCGGGATGGGCCCATCCCCG
The DNA here is from genome assembly GCA_028858755.1 of Ara ararauna. Classification (NCBI taxonomy): domain Eukaryota; kingdom Metazoa; phylum Chordata; class Aves; order Psittaciformes; family Psittacidae; genus Ara; species Ara ararauna. The sequence continues at coordinate 16,441,623 of CM054384.1, forward strand.
CGGCCCCCAGCTGCGCATCCAGCTGTGCTCCCAGCGGCGCCAGGGGGTCCTCTCCCCCCCCCCAGCTGCAGAAGGCGCCCTGCAGGGATCAGAGCGAGCGCAACGAGCAGCGGCGCGGGCCCCATCGCCCTGCCGCGGCCCCCCGGCACACGTGTGTGGAGCACATCTGGGCACCGCTGGAGGAGCACCCCCGCCCCGCGCACACCACAGCTGTCCCGCGGCCGCTCACCTGCGCGGAGGGCCCGGACCGCTGCTCCTCGTCCGATGCGGGGCGGCTCCGCACCGCGGTCACGATCGCGATCACGGCCCCGGTCCCGGTCCCTGTCCCGCCGCCGCTCACCCCCGCCCCGCCCCGCGGGACAATAGCGCGGGGCCGCCGGCGGCGGGAGGGCGGGGCCTCTGCCCTCATTAGCATACCCGCGCCTACCCGCCAATCGGAGCGCGCTGCCCAGCACGGAGCGGGAGATCGTTAGCAAAAACCCCGCCCTCCCCTATATTTGCATATCACTCGTTGGACGACCAATCAGATGGGTTGTCATTATCATAATTTATGCAGCGCGGGCACCCCCTGGTGGGGAACTCCCGCACCTCCCCCCGGACGGCGCCGGTGGGGATGGGATAGAGCATCCCCAATGCCCGGGATGGCCCTGGCAGGGGGTGGGATAAGTATAGGGATGGGATGGAGCTTCCCTGTTTCCCAGGATGGCCCTGACAGGGGATGAGATGGGATGGGAGCACCCCCAATCCCTGGGACAGCCTTTGGCAGGAGGCTGGGATGGAGCACCCCTTTCTGGGGATGGGGCAGTTTTCCCTATGGCCGTCTCACTCCCACCTGCCCTTGCCAGCACCCCATAGCCACCCGTGTCCATTCCCTTCCTGCCCCCCTATTCCAGCCCTGAGGAATCCCGCAATCCCAGCCTTGGTCTATCCTGATCGATTTATTGAAAAATTAAAGCACAAGCTCTGTCTATAGAAACACAAGGACTCTGCCAGCGATTTACAAGGCCTCCGGTTGCTCCCTCTGCATCCCCACCTATGGCCGTGCCACCCACCTGGGCCGGCACCCGAGGGAGCAGGGACCACCCAAACCCCCTCCAGCCTGAGCCACGGGCCCACCCTGTGCTTTGTGTGGCACCCACATGGCAGCGGGGGCACCCGGGCCTCCCCTGTCCTCCTGGCCTGCTCCCACATTGGAGAAGCAGAGGACATTCCCAAAGGGCAGTGCCCCCCCCGATCCAAGAGACGTTATGGGATGCGCACTGATTTCTGCCCGTTCTCAGCCTGCCCTACCCAGGCGTGAGGCTGCAGCAGGCGAGGAGACACTGGGGGACAAGGTGCGGGGTGTCTGTGCGTGCGGGATGGCGCAGCGGGAGACGGCTCCGTGGGGTGGGAATGCAGCTTTCCCACCTCGGCGCTGCCTTTCGCTCCTATCTGGGATGCTTCCCCATCCCAAAGTCTGCATCCCTAAAGGGCGACATTGAATTCTGTGACCAAGAAATCAATGTAGTCCTTTTCCTTCAGCTTAAAGGCCTCGGCGATGATCCGGGCGGCTTCCCGGTGCTCCTTGCCCCGCAGCCCCGTGCCGTTCACCTCCAGGATGACGTGGCCCACCTTCAGCTTCCCACAGTTGTGCGCTGAGCCCCCGCGCTGCAGGATAGAGGTGGTGAGATCCCGATCCCATCACCCATCCCAGGGATGTTTTGGGGGGAAAATGAGAAACATTTCATGTTTCCAAAAGAAGGGATGAATTTGGCTCCCGCTTTGCTTGTCCCAGTGGAATGGCCAGGAAGAACCAAGGTGGAGTCGGCTCTGCTTTGTTTTGCTGTCAATGACTTGAGTTTTGCCCCAAGTAAGCAGCAGAGGAAGCTGCTGTTCCCAGCTATGCATCCACCCCAGTTATCACCCACCATTCCCCCTCTCCCAGTCCTCTGAGCAGGAAAAGGGAGTTTCCAGCCATCTGGAGACACCAGAGCCAAGCTTTCAGGGCTGCCAGACTCCCTCTGGATCCACAGCAAATCCTCAGCTCCCAGGACATGCTCTATGGCATGGGATGCTCCACGGGACACCAATGCAATCCTCAGCACGCCCTCTGCAGCAGAATGATGCTGCTGATGTCAGGGGAGATGCTATGGGGGGGAAGCACACCTCCAAAATCCCCTCTTCCCCCAGGGAACAAAGGACAGGAGAAGGGGAAACGGCCTCAAACTGTGACAGGGAAGGTTCAGATGGAGATAAGGAACAATTCCTTCCCCAAAGGGTGCTCAGGAGGAGAGGGATGGGTGGGATGTGCAGAGAGTCCTACCTGGATGGTGACGATGCGGGGCAGTGGCTGCCGTGTGTTCGCTCCCCCCTCGATGGCGATGCCCAGGGTCGGAGCACTCTTGGATACGCGGATCAGGCACGACGTGGGCTCCAGCAGCCCCGGCTGGGGAGAGATGGGCAGTGCTGCTGAGGGGGACCGGGACTGGTGGGATGGGATGGGGATGGGGTGGAGCACCCTGAATCCCCAGGGTGGCACTAACAGGGGGTGGGATATGGATGGAAGGGGGATGTGTTGGGGATGGGATGGAGCATCCCCAATCCCAGGGATGCCCCCGGTGGGGGATGGGGATGTGATGAGGCCGGAGGCTTCCGTCCCAGGGATGGGGCATTTTTCCCCATGGCCGCTGTACTCCCACCTGCCCTTGCCAGCACCCCATAGGCACCGCTGTCCCTTCCCTTCCTGCCCAGGGTCACCCCAAGGAAGGCTCACAGGGGAGGCACAGACACACCACCTGCCGATGCTCTCTGACCCCCAACATCCCATGTGCAGGTCTGTGCATGGAAGCACAGAAGAGGGGGTGCTGCCTATGGCAGGGGCAGCCCCAGTGCCCACCTCCCACCACCAGCACCAGCACCCATGGGCACCCACCCTCACCGGCTTGGAGGCTCCTTCTGCCGCCCCATCACTGCTCCGGGCTTCCTGGAGGCTTCGGCTTTTCCCAGAGATCAGCTGCTGGCCCTTGTCCCTGCTGCTCAGCTCCACATCACCGATGTCCACCCCACTGTCCTCGCTCAGTGTCTGCCCGCTGTCCGAGAGCTGCGACAGTGTGGAGGCTGCGGGACACCAGGCAGGTTATGGGGTTAGGATGTCCCCAGGGCAGGGACATCCCTCCTGCTCCCAGCACTGGGCAGGGCCCTTGGGATTTAGAGCTGGACTTTGGAGGGAGGTTCCTGAGCTTCCAGTGCCTGAAGTGGGCCACAAGGATGCTGGAGGGGGGCTCTTCATCAGGGCCTGTAGCGATAGGACAAGGGGTGATGGGTTCAAACTGGAACAGGGGAAGTTCAGGTTGGATCTAAGGAAGAAGCTGTTCCCTGTGAGGGTGCTGAGGCGCTGGCACAGGGTGCCCAGAGAAGCTGTGGCTGCCCCATCCCTGGCAGTGTTCAAGGCCAGGTTGGACACGGGCTTGGAGCAAGCTGCTCTGTGGAAGGTGTCCCTGCCTATGCCAGGGGCTGGAGCTAGAGGAGCTTTAAGGTCCTTTCCAACCCAAGCCAGGCTGGGATTCTACGATAACAGCAGCGCTGCGCACAGGGAGTGCCAAGAAACAAAGGGCCTCAAAGGATCCAACCCAGGTCCAGGATCCAACCCAAATCCTGAACTGAGATGGAATGAGGGGGTGATGGGATTAGGGATGCTGCCGGAGGCAGGTTTGAGGCAGCGTTTGGGAGGAGATAGCGACAGGCCCGAGCAAAGAGGAGCTGCCAGGTAGGGGCTTTCTCCCCTTTGAGGATGAAGACTGTGGGTGCAGATGGAGATGAGCACAACGAAACACGGTCCGACAGCACTGCAGAGAGGGCAGCGGGCGCGGGACATCCCCCGGGGCTGGGCGGAGCTGGAGCCACACTGCTGACACCCTGCGGGCGGAACCCGACACCGCTCAGCTCAGAGCGGGTCCCTCAGCCCCATCCACAGCCCCGAGACGAATGAGCTGCAGTGGGAGATCGGTGCCACAGGAGGGCGACAACGCCACTCGCACCGGTCCCCGAGCATGGACGAGAGCGGGACATTCCCGGGGTACCGCAGCCCCGGCCCCAGCGGAGGCAGAGCCCATGGGGGCCAGGACCGGCTCATCCTGAAGATGCTGCGAGGGCTGGAGCAGCTCTGCTCTGGAGCCAGGCTGAGAGAGCTGGGCTGGGGCAGCCTGGAGAAAAGAAGGCTCCTGAAGGGGAGACCTTAGAGCAGCTCCAGTGCCTAAAGGGGCTGCAGGAAACCTGGAGAGGGGCTTTGGACAAGGGATGGAGGGACAGGACAGGGGAATGGCTTTAACCTGCCAGAGGGGAGACTGAGATGAGCTCTTAGGCAGAAGCTCTTCCCTGTGAGGGTGCTGAGGCGCTGGCACAGGGTGCCCAGAGAAGCTGCGGCTGCCCCATCCCTGGCAGTGTTCAAGGCCAGGTTGGACACAGGGGCTTGGAGCAAGCTGCTGTAGTGGAAGGTGTCCCTGCCTGTGGCAGGGGTTGGAGCTGGAGGAGCTTTAAGGTCTCTTCCAACACAAACCAGGCTGGGATGCTGTGATTCTACAAACTGTTTTCTGAATGGAAACTCATCTATGACAAACAGCAAACCAAAGAACAGGGCATGGCAGCACTGATCCAGGCTCTGAAGCTTTCCCCCCACCCTCCTGACCAGGAGTTTGGACCAAAATGGGGATGTTTTCCCCTATAGCTCTTCATCAGCATGTGCTGGAAGCCCCCATTCCCAGTGGGAATGGGGAAACCCTTCAACCAAGCCCCACACTCCTGCAGTCTGATGCAGGTCTTACCCTCCAACCCCTTCCTGCCCTTTAGATCTGTCACCTCCCTTGAGGAGCACCCCAGAGAGGGTTTATTTTGTCACCCCATGGCTGATAACGCGTCACCCACCTCTGGCCTGGGGCAAGGGCCTCACTTCATTGACGTCAGGCTCGCTGTTGGGCTGGTGCACCTCCACCATGATGAAGTGCTGGTTGGCCACAGCCTGGGGGCTGCCCTTGTCCGGAGGAGGGGGCGCTGGGTGGGACGGAGGAGGAGGCGGCGATGGGGAAGGGGGGCTCTGAAGCCCACCAGATGCAGGCCCGTCCGGGGACAGGCTCTTCAACCTGGTTGGGGACTGCACCCTGGGGAAGGGCCCGATGTGGTGCTGGCTGACCAAGGAGAGCTGAGCATCCATCTGCCTCCTGGAGCTGTGCGGGGCCGGGGAGATGGTGGCATAGATGGGGCTTGGGGCTGACTCCTCGGTGGATGTGGTGGCTGTGGAGGTGATGCTGACCGTGTCCTTCTCGGGGTGGCTGGGGGGGGGCGTGGGGTGCCGGGGGGCCATGAAGAAGAGGCCTGACTGGGAGGACTCAGAGGAAGGGCGCTTGGGCTTGTCCTTCCCTGGGGTCCTGTGCTGGGCAGAGGAGGGGGCCTGAAGCATCTGCGGGGCTGAAGGAGGAGGTGGAGGCTTGAAGTTGGGTGGTTCATCTGGGAAGGAGGAGAGATCATCCTGCCAAAGCAAGGACACTGTTTAGGACATGCTCCAGGCTCAGAGCCACCTCCATCTGCCTTCTCCTGGTGAGGATGGCAAAAATGAGCTGACTTCCATAGAAACACCTTCCTGACCTCATTGGCAAGAACATAACTCACAAATGAGGATGATCAGCTGACAAACTGCCCAACTTTTGCTCTACACAGACGCTATCCAGCCAGAATCCTTCCAAACCAGTCTCGTTAACTTCCTTCAATAACATCCATGGGGTGTTGATTAAGCAAAGAGCTATAGAAGTGGAGGCAAACCTCAGCATCACCATTTACCTCCATCTCCCGTTTGATGTCTTACCAGGGAGACATCCGGCAGGGTGTTGATGCTGCTTTGGTGGCCATCTCCACCTCCCTCCAACTCCGACGTGTTCTGAGAGGGCAAAGAAGGAAGAGAAAACCAGGTTAGAGCAGCGAGGAGCACCCAGCACAGCGCCAGCACAATGGGGACCATGCAGAGTGCTCACCCAACCTCCCCCATGCAAGGCCAGTCTTTTACCCAAGGGCTTCTGTTTCCTTGGCAGTTCCCTGCAGAGTCACGCATCACCTGAGCAAAGCAACTGTGCTGGGATCCAAAGCAAAGCAGCTCTGTTGGGATATGGGCTCTCCCAAGCTAAGAAGTGTGCTCAAAGCATGCTGTGAACCTGCAGTGGAGGATGTGATCCTCTTAATCCAAACCTCAGCTCCTCCTGTTTGGTTTGGACCCAGCAGGTTCAATACCTGCATCTTTCCTGGGAGAAGGGCAAGAGACAAGTGTAAAACCTCCCTCCCTTGCAACCCAGAGCAGTGAGATGCAAACAGAACCCGCTGCCACTGCTCTCCCTTTAGGAGGCGAGAGGAAATGTCCCAACACACCTCCAAAGCCATCCCAGCTCCAGCAATCAAGGGGGGCTATGGGAATCTGTCAGTCTGTGCAGGGGCAGCTGTCAGCAGGATGGACCCAAGGAGAGGATATGGATGTGGTCAAGCAGAGCAAATGAGCCCCTTGGCTACAGCAGGGATGGGAGGACACAGGGTGCACAGCCAGGGCTGAACCCAGCTCATCCTGACTTCAGCCCAGAGCGGAGCTCTGCTGCTGCCTTTGCCATCCCCAGCTCCATCTGGTTCCCCTGCAAGGCCCTGGAAGAGCAAATCCATGCTCAGCATCCTTCTCCCACAGGAATTCCCAATCTGGAGCAGCGCTGCGCATCATTCCTGTCATGTTCCCAGGGCTGTTTGCTCGCAGGTGCTGGAATGGGACGGGTACAGTTTGTTTTCAACCATGTGTTATTTACTGCAGGGTAAACAAGTGATCAGCTGAACTGCTGCAGCTGCATCCCCCCATCTGCTGGAGCCTGCTGCTGTGCTGCGAGATGGCAGCATCCCAGAATAGACACGGGAGACGATGCAGAGCATTAAAGAAGCAGCAAAACCACCGACGGGAAGTACTTTGAGCTCCCTGGCTTCAGAGAGAGCCCTGGAGAATGAGAACTGAAGGCAAAGGCTTGTTCAGAGAGCGAGAGGTAAAGCCTTGAGCTTGGGAAAACTCCTGCCTCTGGCCAAGGTTGATTCCATCCAGCATCCACCACGTGCTGTGTCCCAGCCCCGGCTCCGTGCTCCCTCAGCACCCCAGGACACTGACAGTGACTGTGCAAGCAGGAGATTCTCCTCTCCCCACGCTGATTACTTTGGGAGCAAAAGCAATTCAACAGCAACTGCTCTGGGCTATACAGTGCAAGGGCTTTTAAGCTGAGCACATTCGCTCTCATACATTGGCTATTTTAAGACAGCTTTCTTGGATTTCCTTTGGAAGAGCCATTGGAGCTACGGTGCCACTGCTCCGAGGGGTATTTATTGAGGAGGCTGCTCCCTCCCACCAACCCTGCTCCTTTACCCAACTTGCTTTCCAGTTTCTTATGGAAACTGGAGGCAGACGAAGCTCTTCCAGCCCCTCAGACGGCAAACTTTGGCCCTTCCTATCCTGGAGCCCAGGGCAGGAGTGATGGAGCTGGAAAGCATCTTTCTTTCAGAGCATCTTTCATTCAGCCAGCCAGTTTCCATTCACTGCTTAAGTGATGGAGGAGCTCCCACCTCCCTGGGGAATACAACCCAACCACTCATTAACCTCACAGCTCCGAAGGAGTCCCTTGTTTTCAGGTTACTGCCAATGAGACTTGTGCAGCGCCACTCAGCCTGAACCCTGCACGTTTACTTCGGAACAATGGCACCATTCCATGCCCAGCTTTCCTCCGCTCTCCCCTTCCCTCTCCCAGCCCAGAAAGGATCCATAGGGCTGGAGGAGCCCCAGAGCCCCTTCCCTATCCCAGCCTGAGCACAGACCTGACTCTGGGGGCTCTGAGGGTGACAATGGCACCCATGTGGTGGCTTCACCCTGTCTCACCTCACTGCCTGAGAGGGTCATGCCAAGCACATGAGAACCCTCCACATGGGATGTCTGTGCCTGTCCTGGAGGGGTCAGAGGACACTGGGAGCTGGAGCAGCAATAACAGGAGATATCGGTGAGGAAGATGTCCCCTGTTCCTCTGCTCTTGCTCTGCTCTCCCTGTGGGGACACAGAGATCATGTGCCAAAGAGGCTGTGGACTCTTGTGCTTGAGATCCACTGTGCAGAGAGAGGAACAGCTCAGTGCCAGCCTCTCCTTGCTTACACTTCTTGCGGAACAGAGACCAAAGAGACCACAAAGGGGTTTAGCAACAAAACTGGGTTACCTCCTGGGGCCCAATCCTGCAGCTTCAGGGAGCTGGAAGCAAGGCAGAGCCTGTGGGATCAGGCCCTTGCAGGAGAAGGCACCTTCAGATGGCAGCATCTTTGCTAGGGGTAATGCTGACAATGAGGGCAGGAGGCAGTGCCAAAGGAAACACTGCCTGGCCTGTGAGCAATGACAAACTCATCCTGCTCTCATCGATACCTTGCACCTGACCATTGCTGCTACCATTAAATTGTCAGGGAGGCAAAGAACTCTGTGTACCACGGTGCCTGGGATAAACTCCATCTGGGAACACTACAGCATCCCCTTGTAGAGCACTGCTGTTTCTAGAGGGGGTTGGAACTGGATGAGCTTTAAGGTCCCTCCCAACCCAAACCAGGCTGGGATTCTATGTGTGACAGGATGCGACCATCATGCTGGTATTTAGCCAGGGTGTTCTCACAGCAAGGCAGCAGTGCAGCAGGTAGAGGCAGGCAGCAAGAGGAGGGGCAGCGTGGGGTCCATCAACTCTGCTGGTCCTAAAAGCCCACCCTTGAGCTGCCAGTGACACACAGGGCTCCAGTGCAAGCAGAACACTGGGTCTGGCTCAAAGCTGAGTCTTGTCTGCTCTGCAGCACCACGGCCTTAAGCTATGCTGGAGCAAAGGGACTGGAATGGTTCAACAGAGCTAAGGGATGAATCGAGATGCTGTTCATGCGGTCCCTGTGGACATGCTGGTCCCTGCGGACATGCTGGTCCCTGCATAGCCCGTTCCCTGCCTCCCTCCCAGCACCCATCCACACACACACTCGTCCCCTCTGCTATGGCAACCGCAGCACTCCAGCAGCCCCTACCTCCATCAGGTCTATGAGCCACAAGAGCCGCTCCTGGGGACGTGCGGGGGGGGAAAGCAGATTGAAACAAGTACAAAAGCAAAACAGACCATCAGGGGGGTGCAGGACGAGGCGGGCAGACAAGCAAACCCAGCACAAGGCATCCCTCCTCCCTCCAAACCCACCCTGCAGGGTCCACATCCACCTGCAGCCAGTGCTGGGCAGGGAGAGCAGCAACAGCTCAGGGCAGAAGAAACCATTTGGGAGCTCTGCCCCTCTTTATGTCTCCTGCTAGATAAGATAAGCATCCATCCACCGTGATGCTCTCTGCTTGGCACTTGCTCCAGCAGCAGCGGTGACAACCACCTCATGTGTTAGCATTCCCAACACCCCAGGCAGAGCTTGGAGCAGGGCATGTTTCCACACCCATGGAAAGAGGTGCCCCACTGCCAGGGAAGACGTGTAGAGACCAAGGGACATCGTGCTGTTCTATGATTCTATTTGATGGATGATTGAAGGAAGCCCTTAAAGCAGTGTACACACTCTATGCCAGCACAGCATCCCAGTCTCCATCCCTGACCTCAGGGCTCGTGTGCCAGGTAGGGCTGAACCACGGCTCGCACACCAGGCCGAGCAGCCACACTTGGTGTCAGGGAGCAGGAGCAAGACCTTTGTTTCTCTTGATCCAGAAAGCATCTCACTGTAACTCATTGTGAACAGAGCACATGGCTTTCCTAAGGTGTTCGTGAAGTCAGTGGGACAAAAGCCCAGCTCTGAAGCTCTCCAAGGACTCTTGGGATGCTGGAGTGACCTGTGCAGGCAGGGACAGCCTAGGAATGCCCCCAGTTCCCACCCTACCTGCACCTTCTGCACCACATTCCCACTCTCCCTGGCCGTGGGCTGGTTTCCTTGTACCCAACGAGCAGAAAGCCCCTTGGCATCCGCTCCTGTCATGAAGGTTTTCATTTCCAAGGCTGCTGATGCGTTTATGGTGACACGCATTTGATGGCCAGGAGATTAACGTGCACTTGGAGGCGATTACAGGAACTTAGAGGGTGCATGCAGTGAAGGGAGATGTGGGAGAGCTGCCACTCAGTGCTGGAGAGTGGGCAGGGGCTTGCACAGGCCACCGAGGTCCCTGCTGCGATGCAGAGCAGGCAGCAAATGTCTTTAAGGAGGTGATTCAGGCACCAGAGCTGGTGAACAGCAGCAGGCGCGGAAGGACAAGTCACTGAGATCCCTGTGTGGATGCAGCTTGCACTGCACAGGGGACAAAGTGACAGCACCAGGTCAAGACCCCATGCAGAGGACAGTCACATCACAGTCTCAGGAGCATGGAGATACCAAGCACATGTCCTGGCACCATCCAATGCACCTACAAATCACACTGCTGCACCCAGATTAAGCTCTGGGGAATCCATCAGGGAAGGAATTCATCACTTCTCCTGCAGGTGAAATGCCTTTACAGCACTGCAGGGATATGAGGGGGCTGTAGGGGCTCACCCGGGCTGAGCTGACGGTGGTGGCAGTGAAGTGGCTGCTGGAGGAGGAGATGGTGTCGCTGTAGGACATCATGGAGTAGGAGTCGGTGGCCAGGGAGGGCCCCGAGGGCTGCCGCGCCTTCATGCACTCGATCTCCCTCTTCAGCACCAGGTTGTCGAAGCGGTCGAGGTCTTGCGGGGAGATGACGCCGCGCACATCCGAGAGCAGCGAGAACTGCGCCAGGAGACACGCACCATGGACACGTTGGAGGAGGCGAGGACCCTGCCTCCCACACTGCCCAGCAGTGGGATGGGACGCACTGGCAGGTAACAGAGCCTTTGGTGAGGCGCCGGCACAGGGCACCCAGAGAAGCTGTGGCTGCCCCATCCCCGGCAGTGTTCAAGGCCAGGTTGGACACAGGGGCTTGGAGCAAGCTGCTCTAGTGGAAGGTGTCCCTGCCCATGGCAGGGGTTGGGACTGGTGAGCTTTAAGGTCCCTTCCAACACAACACAACCCATTCTACGCAGTGCATGAGGAGGTTTGATCCCAAACATTACCAGAAGCTCCTCTGCTACTGAACACCAGCCTCTAACCCCCATAGTGTCCTACCCCTGGATTTTGCTTTCCACCCTCACCATTGCCCCTGAGCAGACAACCCTGGAGACTTATCTGCTGTGCCAATGGCTCTGCTCAGTCCACCAGGAACCAAGGAACCATCCCTGACCATGGTGTGGCCTCACCTTAGCATGTGTGTTGAGTAGCTCAAAGAGCGCCATGACCAGTGCATCCACGGAGATGTTGCCTTCCTTGTACTCATCGAGGTAGTAGCCCATGGTGGCCCGCTCCTGCTCGTTGAGGAGGTGCCGTGCCTGCTCCTCCAGCATGACACGGGTCTGGTTCACCATGGTGCTCAGTGTCACCTGCGAGCCGGCCAGGCCCCGATAGAACACGGGCTGTGGGAGACAGGGGAGAGGCTTTGGCTTGGGATGCCAAGGAATCGGCTGAAAGGAGGAAGCAGGGATAGCCAGGCTGCACAAGAACTGCCCCTCGCCCTGGGCTCTGCTGCCAGCCCTATCCCAGCATTACAGGCTGCTGCTCTCACCCAAGTACCTGTGCCAAAGGGAATGGAAGGGGAATGCTTCCAAAATGACCAGAGGGAGGTGTCCACAAGGACTCACCAGCATAGCTGCTCGCTCACTGTCACTTGTCCCTGTAACTCCAGAGCCAGTTTATGCAGAATAACCAAAGCAGCTTCAGGGCTCTGCTCACAAGCTGTCCCTTGGCCAGCTCTTGATTTAATAGCAGGCTGCATTCCCTTCCTGGCAAAGCTGGGGAAACGGGCCAGCAGGAAAGGCAAGCTTCCCATCTTGTGGAAAAGGCACATTTGCCCCCTTAAAGCAGAGCCTGGTGAAGAAAGAGCTACTGGCAACCAAAGGAGTACTGGGAGAGACAAGCCGGGCTGCAGGTAAGAGGCTTCTGCCTCGGACTGGGATTTCTAAGGGGAGGTCCTTGCTGCTCCCCTCCCAGACAGTGCTGGCACAGTCCACAGAGGGATATGGAGCCAGACAAGACCCTGACTATCCTGGAGACACTGCAAGGAGTGAACATGGCATGGAACAGCACGGAGCTGTTATCAGTGAGAGCCACCTGTGAAGCCTCGCTGCTTCATTTCCATTTCAAAGACAGGAGCTTAGCAAGGAGGTGTTGAGAGAAGCCCTCCTGGAACTGCAGCTCTGCTTCCACTGGGAAAGATCCCAGGAGCTGGCAGGGCCCAGAGGCAGCCACCACGCAGAAGGCATCACAGTCACCTCTGTGGGGTGCAGGGGTCCTTGCCTGTCCAGGTGACCATTCCCAGGCTGGAGGCACCAGGTGTGCTGCAGACCCACCAGTGGCACAAGAGAGGGGATCATGTCACTGCTTGTAGAAACACAGCTGGCAACATGAGGTGGGGAGGAGAAAGGCTTGAGCCAGTTAAATCTCACAGGACCAGCATCCCTTTCAAACCAGGAGCACAAATCTCTCCCTCCCATGGAAAACAGGGGACAAGAATGGTGATTCCTTTTCCCAAGGCACCAGGAAGGACTTGTATCACTTACCCTGGCTGCCACCTCCGCAGCACGGTCACCCAGCGCCCTGCGAGGAGGGAAAAGAGCAGTTAGCACCGAACACCGTGTGCCCATCACTTATTGCATCGAGCCTGGCTCCAGACCTGTGACATTCTTCCCTCTCTGTGCCTGTGAGGAACAAGGAAGGGGCAGCAGTGCGCTCTAAAGCCCTGATCCACCTTCCAGGCCAGAGATGCCTGAGAAGCCACAGTGCTCCCACGGACAGAGTGCCCATGCACATTGCATCACATCAGGCTGCCACCATTCTGGGTACTGGAGCTCCACAATGCTCAGTACATTCCAGGTCCTGGAGCTCCACACTCCCTGGGTGACCGTGCCCACCATACAGGAGCTCTGTGTTGATAACAAACCCGCATGGGGTACACCAAGCACGTACCCTGCTGAGGTGACGAGGGTGTCCCCAGCCTGGGAGCTCGCTATCCACCTTGTCTCATCCACCGTGGTGCGGGCATGGGGCAGCCTCCCGATGTCCTTCACTGTCATGATGAGGTGGCGGGAAGACTTGAGCAGCTTCACGGCCTCGTCGTGGGGGATGCTGAGGAAGCTCCTGCCGTTCACCTCCAGGATCTGGTCTCCAACCTGTGGATGCAGTGAGGCTGCCATGGCCTGGGGGCTTTCCTGCTTGGGATATGTCTCCCGATCCCACCAGGGAGGAGCTGCTCTGTCCATCCCACCTCAAACTGGGGACCACAGCAACTGGGGGGGATCAATGAAGGAGATGGGCCAAGTGCTGGTGGCTGGAGACCAAGCACTCGAGCTGACCAGCTGTGAAGGACCAGTGGAGCCTGGAGGAGCCTGTCAAGGATCCCAAGCCACACCAGTCTGCCCAATCTCCCCCACTAACTGGATCTACAGACCACTCTGGTTATAACAGCCCCCAGAGAACATCTTGCCCTCCAGCCCCAACCCCTCCTGTCAATGTGGGAGGCCAGGAATCATCTGTGGAAGCCCCAAACCCAGACCTCTGCATGCCAGAGGGAGGGTTCAACTCCAGTGTCTCACCTCAGTCTCCAAGAGGTTCTGTAGGAGCTGAGAGAGCTGAATTTCATCACTCCTCTCCTCCTATTTCCTTCCCAGCTCCTCCCAAGAGCTTTCATGCTGTGGTGGGGCCTTCCCCGACAGCCTGGCCATATCCAGGATACAGGACGCATAGAGCACCCCATGTCCTCTTTCCCTTTGTTTCTCGGGCTCTCAGTGCCAGCCCTCCTTGCTCCCGTAGCACAATTCAACCTGCCCCTGACAAGCCACCCCTTTGAAACTGCTCTTTCACATCTTTGCTCAAGCACAGGCTCTGTTCAGCTCTGTCAAAACTGTTTTATTCCCTTTATGCTGCAGTGCAAACAGAATGAGACATCAGTTAAATAACTCGCCTCCCCGGAGGAGGAGACGAGAGGGAATGGGGAGAATTCCTAAGTCTAATAGAACAACATGGAAAGTCAACACAATCCTTTCGGCTCACTCCTGGACTGGGATTAGTTCTCTTACTCCATGGAGGAGCCAAGTCTATGGGGTGGCTGTGACTCTGCTGTCACTCAGTTTACCCAAGACTTTGCTGGGGTGAAAGTGAACACCAGGAATACCACCAGCATAAAGCAACCCGGGATCCATTGACTACCCATGGCAGGGGGGCTGGAAACCGATGATTTCAAGGTCCTTTCCAACCCAATCAAAAACCATTCTGTGATTCCATGACTGCTCCAGCAAAGGTGGTGTCCTGGTGTTGGCTGGGATAGAGTTCATTTTCTTCCTGGTGGCTGCCGCAGTGCTGCGTTGTGGCTGTAGTCTGAGTGTAACGCTGACAACACACTGATGGTTAACTGCTGCTTAGCAGTGCTTTCTCTGACCAAGCACTGTTCAGTCTCTCACGCTCTGCCAGTGCAGAAAGGGAGCCAAAGGCAGCCTGAGCTGGTAACAGAGACCAAGACATGGGAAGGAAGGGAGGGAGGGAGCCCAGGGAAAGGCAAGTGACCCAAATGACCGCATCCCCATCATCAGACTCTATAAACTCCTCATCTTCCATTCAAGCTCTGTCGGCTCTAAGCTGACAGTCTGAAAAACGCTGAGCACCAACACAACAGGGAGAGGAAATGACCCAAGTGCCTCAACTGCCAGGAGAAACACACATGCAGTGTAATAAGCATCATTCCTCAGGTCTTTCTGATGCACTGGGCAATCCGCTGGAGTGGATTTTGCTGCTCAAATGAGGAGCATCAGGCTCACTGCAGCATCAAACAGTGAAAATCCAAATCCGATTCGATAGTGTTATTTTCCAGATCAAGGATTTAATGTCCTTACTTATTTTGTTCAGATATAACAGCCTTCCTTTAGTTTCTCCTTTCAAGAGAGGACCAAAAGGAACCTGACAAGCCATAACAGGGACAGCAGAGGGGCCCTGCACAAGCTACTTCATCCGCATCTGTCCTTCATGACTCTCAACATTAACCCCAACTGTGCTCAGCACAGTGCCCAGCACAAGACCACCTCTACCGATCTTGATGAGAGGCTCCTATTGGAACTGGAAAGGATTGGGTTTGCTAATTAACATAGATGATAATTACTTCTCTTCTCCCTTACCCCCCCAAAGTCAAGGACAATTGGGAAGGCAATGCAAAATTGCAAAGACGCAGAAGAACCATCTATGAAAGCAAATGTTGACCCTGGCACATTATCTGCTGTAGGCACGTTCCTATCCCTGAGCACCCAGCTCCTGATGGAATGTAACACAAGAAATGGAGAAACTGCCTAGATTCTATGATTCCATTCTATGATTCTATGCAGCGGGGTCAGGGTTAGTCCTAGGACCTGTGCCTGAGTAGGGATGTGCAAAATAAGCATTGTTGGGCTTTCTTGTGCCTTCCTCCAGCAGCAGTGAGAACCTTCCCTGCAGAAAACAGCCAGGAAAGGAAAGGGAACAGCATCAGCTCTGAAAACGGGAGTATTCTCATTTCCTAAGGAAAAACCTACCCTGAAAGACAAAGGCTGAACAAGACATGTGAAAGGTGACAGACAAGAACCAGAGAGCAAATACAACACAGCCCAATGACAGCCTCGTCTCCTTCTCTTACTGGGGACAGAGAGAACAGGAGGTGCAATCAAGAGAAACATAATGGGCTCAACGCAAGGGTTGTGAGCACCTGAAGTCTCTTAAAACTGATCAGAATTGGCTCTGGGAGGAATTCAGTCACACGAGAAGTGGGCGAGAGCTTTTCAAAGTGAATTAATGCTAAATGACACCAAATTGAGCTGGGAATAACGGGGCTAATGGGATGGCAAATGGTTTGGCACTAGCACTAGTCTTATTAAATGCTACTAATGTGCTAGGAGAGAGGTTAAATTACTTACGGGTGCTACTGAAGTGGAAGGAGTCTCCCTTTAGCACAAGGAATTACCAAAAGGAGACCTTAAGAAATTGAAACTATGGGCAAGAAAAAGTGGAAATGTCCAAACTAAGACTTGCAGACAACTGAAGAGGTTATAATCAGCTTCCCCAGGGTTGGGGCAGATAACCCACATCCAATGAGGTCAATACAGCCTGTTGGAAGGACCCTTACGCAGGAGCAAAGCAAGGGACAGTGGGCTCAGTGCCATCTGAAACACGTTCTTCTCCCCAAACCTTGCAATACGAGGATGTGGAACAAAGCAGATGCAAACGGAAATGGAAGCATACAAGCAGAGGAGGCTGTCTCCTGGGGTTTGTGCTGGCCCCCAGCCTGTCCCCATAAGGGTGACATGGTTTGAAGGACCACTCCACACCGCCTCCAGGCTCCATCTGCGCACCACAACCACGCACATCCTCACTGCGTTGCTCCCTATTCAGCTCATTCCCCAGACTCGAAGCAGCCACGAGGCTTTTTATAGCTTCCTGCCTACATGCAAACCTCTAAAGACGAGCCCCTGCTCAAGAGGCAGCTTTGTGACTAAAACCAATGACGTAAAATCATTCACCTCTTCCTATTTACAGTCCCTCTTTTACTCACTCGTGGATATATAGGCATAAACTGATTGCAGTGGCCTCTTTTTACCCCAGCCTTTGTGCTGGGATCTCAATATTGAGTTGTTTGTTCAAAGCAAGCCACCTGAAATCTGCTATTTCTGATGTAAAGGTCAAGAAGAGGCAAAATTGGCTTAAAGACCCACATCCTGACTAAACAGACCTTCAAAAGGAATGAAGGAGGAAGAAATGGGGATGAGCAGAACAAGCTCAGCTCCTGCATTGGCATCGCTGTGAACGTCATGGGGGACAGAAACTGAAGTTTCATCATGAATAAACAGAAGGAAGCCAAGGCCAAGAGTATGAATATTTAATGCTTGACTGAGTGCAGAGATCAGCCTGCTCTCTGCTGGCACCTGAAGTGCTCTGCTCATGGCCATGGAGATGCAGTGGTACCCAGATGGGCATCAGCAGGGCTGGGTCTCCCCTGTGACACACTGCTCAGACCCTGGTTCTGTCGCAGACAGAAGCCAGCTGAGCTTTTGGGCCTCAGAGAAGCTGCCTTGGCTTTGACAGGTTTCCAACACCACATCGATGGCCCTTAAATCAAAATTGAAGGGAAATGTGAAACATGTTATTAAAACATTCAAAATTCAGATTTGGTGCCATAGATGCAAGAAGGTTTTCACTAAAAGTCTGGCAGAATCAGAGAATCCCAGCCTGGTTGCTCCAAGCTTTATGAGGGGCTTTGGACCCTGCCATAGGAGAGGGTCACCTGGGCAGTAGGGACAAGGAGCATCCTATGGAGATGGCTGAGTGTTTCTGAGGGCACCAAGAAATGAGAGCTGCCACTGGAGACTCCTTGCAGAGCATCCTTCTCTCCCAGACCCTATGTTACCCCTTCTTGGCCACTTTGCACCAGTCTGCCTGCACCTCCCAGGGTACACAGCATCTCCTGGGGATGCCAGCACATGCATCAGCACAAGGTTGTGGTGAAAGGCAGCAGGGACAGCGCTCTGGGACGTGAGGACTTAAAGACGGAGATGATAAAAGGCACAGAACAATTAGTTTCTGCCCAACAGAGCTAGGAATGGAGGGACTGACTGGAGCTGCTCCATGTGTTGCATGGGTGACTTTGCAGAGTCAGAGGATGCTTGTCCCCAGCACAGACCCTGTGCCAGTGAAAGGCTCCATCTCCTACACCCCAGAAGCCTGAAAAGGCAGGAAAAGAAGAAGTGGCTGCATTGTTTTTCTCCAGTTCTTTCTGTTCATTTCATGGTTACTGCTCCCATACGGATCCAAGCCCCTGTTTCTGCTGCTTTTCCTGGTTCAATCCCCATGCCCGTGAGCTCAGCACAGCCAAGGTCTCACAGCAAACCAGCGCACACAGGAGTCGCAGCAGCAGAACACACAGCTTTATCCCTGGGGTGTGTGTGTGTGTGTGCGCCAGCAGGATGGTGCTCTCCTGAATGCCAGCCTTGATGTGATCTCAGATATGCACCGACATTTCCCACCCGGGTTTGTGTGTGCTACAGGCTCTAAGTTTAGAGCTGCTGGGAGGTTTGCAGTTAAAGAAAGGCCTTTTATCATGGACTCATAGTATCCCAGCCTGGTTTGGGTTGGAAGGGATCTTAAAGCTCATCCAGTTCCAACCCCTGCCATGTTCTGCTGTTGGAGATGGCTGGGTGTAGGTTGCTGCTCCAGGTGGTGGTGGAAGGGATGTGACACCACCATGAGGGAAGAACTGGTGGGTAAATGTGGTTTCCAGGTCATTCACTGCATTCTAGAATGGAACAACTGTGGCGCTGTTCAACGGGAGCTCAACCCAGCCTTGCTGGCTCATTGGGAAGTTCCTGCTGACTTCCCAGGCAGTGAATGCCTCTGTGGGTTTTATGGCTTCCACTGAATTTGTTACCAGAATTGTTTGAGTTGATTCCTTAGAGCAGCTCCAGTGCCTAAAGGGGCTCCAGGAAACCTGGAGAGGGGCTTTGGACAAGGGCCTGTAGGGACAGGACAGGGGAATGGCTTTAACCTGCCAGAGGGGAGACTGAGCTGAGCTCTTAGGCAGAAGCTCTTCCCTGTGAGGGTGCTGAGGCACTGGCACAGGGTGCCCAGAGAAGCTGTGGCTGCCCCATCCCTGGCAGTGTTCAAGGCCAGGTTGGACACAGGGGCTTGGAGCAAGCTGCTGTGGTGGAAGGTGTCTCTGCCAGTGGCAGGGGTTGGAGCTGGAGGAGCTGTAAGGTCCCTTCCCACCCAAAGCATTCCATAATTTCCCTGCTAAAGACCTGAGAGAGAGGTTAAGACTTGGATTGATCCAAAACTCCAAGCTCAGCATTTCCCTTTGGTGTCAAAAAGAGTCAGGAGAAAGAAACAGGAGCCAGCAGAGGATGATTAAGTCCAGAACTGGTTGCATTACCCCCACCAATGGCTCCTTGTCTATAAAGCAAACCCTGGTGATCTCAGTGCCCAGTCAGATGCAGTGTTATGTGCCACAGCAACCTGAGGGACAAGACTGTGTCTGTTCCAGCCTAAATCACAGTCCTGCACCACACTGTCCACACACTTCACGCTATCAGCTTTGATAGCTTTAAGTGACTTTATGGGGCCACGGGAGCAAAGCTGAAGGCTGAGCCCTATACCCTTCAGGGCTGATCAATGGAGAAATGGACCACCACAATACAGAGAGGGGATCAGAGTGGATTAACACCAATGCTCAGCAGCCCAGCATCATTTCAGGGAGTTTAGCATCTACTGAGTTTTGACTGACACAGGGAGCAGGGAAAGAACCGTCTCTAAGAGCCCATAGGATTGCACTGGAGGAAGCAAAAAGGGCACAGGGGGATTGTGGGGAACTGGATCACTTAGAAAAAACACATGTGAAGACAAACCCTGAGTGATGAAATGCTACAACCTGAGGTGTCCAAGTTTCAGATGTGCCCCATTCATGAGCAGCAGACACACAAGTCCAACAGCTCCCTTCTCAACTTATTTTACTGGTGAACCCCCTAGAACATACATAAGTTTAACCCAAATGACCCTTCAGGAAGAGCTGGGGTCCCAATCCCATCCTGTTCTGAGGCCTGGTACCATGGGAAGGCTGGAGGAGCTTGGAGATGATGTGTGTACATGGTGGGATGAAGGAGATGCAAGATCGCACTTTACAAGAGGTCTCTGTAGCCAGCTCTGGACCAGGGCAGCCTCAGAAGGACCCAGCCACCCCTCAGACACCCTGTAGGAACCTGTTAGACTATGGAGGGTGCCTGACATAGCCGGAGGTCACACCAAGCCAGGCTGCTGATAGATGAGCTTTGCTCTATCCCTGAGGGTGATCCTGCTGTTTCTGCCTTTAAGACATGATGCTTGTGAATCCAGCGCTGCGGGAGGACACTGGCACAGGAGACCTGGCCTCCTCTCAGCACAGCAGCTCAGCACATGCTCTGCAAGCTGGCTAAGAGCACCCTGTGCAAAACACCAGCTTCAAACATCATGGCTTTGAATGCAAGATGCAGGAAGAGGGCACAGGACCAGGATCTTTAACAGCAAACTCTTCCCTGCCAGTGCAGGGAGGTCACAGTGACTTTCTGCACTTCCAGCCCAGGCTACACTCAGGTATCTAATCAAAACCATCCCCAAGCTGTCTCAAAGGGAAGAAATCAGGTGTGGGGCTGTGCTAAGGCAGAAGACAAGGTACAATCTGCTCCAGAAGCTCCCTCTCTGCACAACCACCTTGCTCCCTAAAGGTTTAATATCCAAAACACCCTGAAAAGCCATCTCCAGGAAAGCAACTCTCACCTCTCCATTGAGACCCCTGTTTGGGTCGGGATAAGGGGTAGGAACTGCAGCTAACTTGGCCCTGCACCCTCAGTGTCCGAAGCTCAATCTCCGTCTCCCATCCCAGCCCACCATGGGGTTGTTTTACCTTTAAGCCGGTGCTCTCTGCTTCAGAGCCTTTATCCACACCGGTGATGTAGATGCCCAGGGAATACTCCGCCCCTCCTCGGATCATGAGGCCCAGGGATTTCCCTTCATTCAGGACCAGATTCACCTGTAAAGGATCAGGAACAGTCATTTACATGGTGTCTCCCCTGCCGCCACCAGCTCTCCACATGCTGGGACAGAGCCCTTCTGTAGGTACCTCCAGACAACCACAGCCCCAGATGGAGCTTGAAACCAGGGATATCCCCTCCCTGCTGCAATGCAGAGGAGGGAGAAGAGAAGGTTTATACAATCCCAGCCTGGTTTGTGCTGGAAGGGACCTTAAAGCTCATCCAGTTCCAGCCTCTGCCATGGGCAGGGACACCTTCCACTAGAGCAGCTTGCTCCAAGCCCCTGTGTCCAACCTGGCCTTGAACACTGCCAGGGATGGGGCAGCCACAGCTTCTCGGGGCACCCTGTGCCAGTGCCTCAGTACATCTCTTGTCCGTCTCCCTGTGCCCAGACAAACATCATGGGTCCCTGTGGCTGAAGGATGCTTTAGAGGTACACAGCCTGAAGGTGGGTTCAGCTAAAGGTACAGAAGGAAGCCAGGGCTCCTCCACACAGCCATGTGCTTTATGATCTCTACTTAATAATGCCAGGACAGTATTTCCACCCATACTGCCCGGAAGAGACAGCTCATACTGCAACACCTCACTGGAGTCAGCAGGACGGTAGCTCTGCATGAAGGCTTTACATTGCCCTTTAACACTATCCCAAGGCGCTGGTAAGCTGAGAAGCTGCTCTCCCCACCCCAATACCATCAGATGGAGTAAGAGATACTCCCTGCAAACCCGAGGTGCTGCTGCACGAGCTGGTTCATTTACACACATCCCAGGCAAACCCAGCCTGCGAGGAGCAGAAAGCAACGATCCAGCCCCAAAGACCAGAGGCTGTAAGCACCTTCCAGCAACCCAAAGCTGAGTGAATTAACCTAAGCACCAGTTAAACCCACATCGCTCCTGGCAATGCTACAGCGTTGGGTTGTAGAGGCTTAATTGCATTTCTTAATCAACTGATACCTGCGTCTCTTGGAATAAACCCTGTGGAAACCACAATAGCAACTGAGGCTGTTGGGAAAAGAGTGGCAGCAGCAGCAGGGGCCAGGGAAAAAACAGCTCTGGGAGCATTTGGCTTCCTGACAAACTGCAGATTTAGGGAAGAGCTGAGGAATAAAGCGAGGGCTGCAGGCAGGGGGCTCAGCTTGAACAGGCTGCGGAGCAAGGAGGAGCAGAGAGAAAGCCTTGAGGAGCCAAAGCAGAGATAAGCTGCTTGCAGGATGAAGCAAAGGCTGAGTCACTCCGTGTTAAGGGCTTAGGGATAAGAGGAGAGGCTGTTTTGCACACTGTTTCCTAGGGAAGAGGCTGTTCCCACTGCTGGGGCGCAGGGCAGAGGTGGTGCTCAGTAGGGCTGGCACCGTGGTGCTAGTTGTCCCAAGCACAGCACTATCTGCACCCTCTGCCATCCTTGAGGACCCCCATGCAAGGTACCCCCTGTACCCTGCTGAGAAGGAAAGGTACTTCCAGGCTCATTGTAGCACCAATGCTGCCCATCCCCACCTCCTCCCCTACACGGTACCAGGGCTGTGTCCAGCCCCGGGCTACAACAAACACATTGGGAAGATCAAGGTCACACTTTTAATTTCTATTTCAACGCTGAAGCATCTGCCACCTCCTATAGCAGGGAATCGAGGGGAAATAAATGCCACCATCAAGAAGGCATTTTCTCTGAGCTGGTTTTTACATGGGATTTCATTTCTCTGGGTTTATGCAATTACCTGTCGATAGATGCAATTTTACCGTTAGAAAAAGCACTTCCAGACAAGAATTACTCTCCATCAGCACACAGCTGCAGGAGCGCATGGGAAGGCTTCGCCCATGCCGACAGCTCTTGCCATGCCATTAGTGCTACCACACAACACAAACAACACTTCAGGAGGCTTGCAGGGCTCATCCTCCTCCTGCTCACCAAGGAAACCCCACTGGTTTATGTCTAGACATCCTGCAGATGCGCAGGCACAGCTCACAGGAGCACAGAGCCAGCTCACAGCCTTTAACTGAGGCACTGGGAGCAACAGTCGCAGCTGCTGGGGGTGCTGCATCCATCATTGCTGCCTCGACACCAACCCTCCCATCCAGGGCAGGATGTGTAAGGCCATGCTGGGGATTTGGCTGTCACAGTTCCACTGGCACAACCCCCAGGAGCGCAGATGCAGTACATAGAAACCCTACAATAACAAGGAGATGCTCTGGTTGAGCTGAGCTCTGACCCAGGGAGCACATTTTGGGCTACGTCTGCTGGGATGCTGCTCCAGGCAGAGGATACCTTTAATCCCCAGTGAACTGGGGACCAGTGGCTCATTTAACGTACTCCAGTCACCACAGGGAACAAACCACATAGCCCTGAGCACACTGAACATGCTTCTTGCTGTAAAGCAGAGCAGACCCAGCCAGGACAGAGCAAGCAAACAGCGAGATGTGGTGAGCTCTATCACTTCACTCGGCAAATGTCATTAGAATCATATAGAAAGAAATCCTTCCTTATCTCCTGCATCTCTTCTCCTTTATGCTCAAGTAGGCACCATTAGTGCCTCAAACATTTAAGCCATGCAGTGTTATCATAGATCAAATTTGTCTTCTTTTTTAATAACAACAGCTACTTGTGGAAACAGAACTGCCTGGAGGCAAGGGGATGCTCACACTCTCTTTGTGCATCTTTCCCCTCTTCTGCTGCACCAAAAGCTTAAAGGAATAAGCAGCTCCCTGGCAATAAGCACATTACAGCCACGATGCAGCTGATGAAATGGTGTTTCAGAGAATTAGCAGCCCAATGCTTGCAGAGCATTTTGCACAGTTCATTTTCCTCCCAGCTCGGCAGCACCTTAAAGTCTCTGCTGGCTGATGGTCTCCAAAGTGCTTTTAATGGAATAAGCTCTTGATCCCAGAAGGACATCAAGGACAATTCACAGCACAAGTGGTCCCTGATGCGGTGAAAAAATGAGAGGACTTCACTGGACAGATCATGCTTATCACTGACCACCACCACTGGCTACTTCATCTATGGGGAGATGGGCACTGAGGAAACTCTGCATCCACTGATTCCAACTACAGGGAAGGCTGCCCTTAGTGAGGAAACTAATCATAGCAAACCTGAGGGAACAGAGTCATGTGTTCAACCTGCCACAGCCAGCACATGGTGAATGCTCCACCCCGGCAATGTTCGAGGCCAGGCTGGACAGAGCCTTGGCAACATGGTCTAGCGTGAGGTGTCCCTGTCCATGGCAGTGGGTTGGAATTGGATGAACTTAAGTACCTTTCCAGCCCAAACCACTCTATGATTCTATGCAAGAATTAAATGGAATGGAGTGATGAAGGACGTAGGCAAGTTGTTGCATATTCCCATGCTTTCCATGATGAAAAATCCATCATGCAGCCCCTGGTGAAGAGTCCCTCTCCAGCATCCTTGTAGCCCCCTTCAGACACTGGAAGCTGCTCTGAGATCTCCACGCAGCTTCTCTTCTCCAGGCTGAACAGCCCCAATGTTATCAGCCTGTCTCCATACAGGAGCTGCTCCAGCCCCTGAGCATCCTTGTGGCCTCCTCTGGACTTGCTCCAACAGCTCTATGTCCTTCTTATGTTGGGGACACTAGGATAGTGAAAACAAAGCCAACAGGCTTTCCTAACTTCCCAAATCCCCCAAACGGCTTCCACTCGACAGTGAAAGAACCCCAGCATTCCCCGCTACAATGCAGTGTAAATCCATGGACCAGGTATGTGCCAGCCCTGGGGCAGGTACACGGATCCCTCCTCTACCAGGCGGATCGGTTACCCCGTCACACACACGTCAGCAGCAGCAGTTTCCATTTCAAGCCCTTTGATAATGAATGCTTCTGCCTACAGATAAGCAAACATGTTTCACATACAGAACAGTTGTGTGGAGGAAAAGGTAGCCAGGCAGGATAGCTCTATTGCCTGATGTATGCAGGATGCCTCCACCAACCTTGAATCTAACCTTGGAAAAGCTGGAAACATCAGGTTAACTACAGCAGCATCTCAATGCACTAAAACCTACTTGGTTTATATCACTTCAGCTGCAGGGCTGAAGCCTGATCTCTGCTGTATTTTCCCTGTTTGAAAGCTTTTGCATATGTACTCTAGGGCAATCAGATCAATTAGAAATAGGGGGGGAAATAACCAACTAAACCCACCCCCTTGCTCACAATGTAAAGCTATTCAGACACCAACTGATCGCAGCAGTACCTGTCGATTGCAGTCGACTGGGCTGAATTCACCAGGAGTACGTGGAATTCATTTACATGGTATTTGTGAACAGAATGACCCCACTTTCAACAGTTGAATAGATACAACTTCACACATACAAATAAAGAGGGGAAAAAACTAGAGACAGGCTGTTCCTACGCTCTGGGACACATTTGCATCTCGATGGTCCACAGTACCTCAGGACAAAGCAGCTCAGCTAATTCATGCCCTGAAGCAGGAGCTGAGCAAATGACATGAGCGGTCAAAGCAAATAACCCCTCTCAAATCTACCAGGCAGGTCAGGCTCTCCTTAGTGCAGCAAGCTTGGTCATAGGGACCAAAGCAAGGCACCTGTGGGTACAGAAGGGTTTGGTGGCCTTGGTCCTCTTCATCAGGGGCTGTAGCAATAGGAGATGATCTTGAGGTCCTTTCCAACGCTAACTGTTCTATGATTCTATGACAAGGGGTGATGGGTTCAAACTGAAACAGGGCAAGTTCAGGTTGGAGATAAGGCAGAAGCTGTTCCCTGTGAGGGTGCTGAGGCGCTGGCACAGGGTGGCCACAGAAGCTGTGGCTGCCCCATCCCTGGCAGTGCTCAAGGCCAGGTTGGACACAGGGGCTTGGAGCAAGCTGCTGTAGTGGAAGGTGTTCCTGCACATGGCAGGGGATTGGAACTGGATGAGCTTTAAGCTCCCAACCCAATGCATTCCATGATTCTATGATTTAAGTTGTACCATTCACTGTCTTTTGCAGGTCTTGCAGGTGGGAATTCAGGAGTGGAGGTTACTGTCACCAAGGCTTGCACACTGACATCAGTGGGCAGGATTGTGAGGAGGAGCTGGGCTTGGAGGCAGGCTTAAGGCACAGCAAGGAGTAGAAGAGTCAGTGCGCCAAGGGCCAGCAGCCTGGCTCAGCTAGAATGGGACCACTTGGAGCTGGGGACCCCTCACACCTTGGCTGTGAGTGCATCCAACAGCAGGCAAGCCCAGCATGGATGCTCTTCAAAGTTTAATGTGTCCTTCATTCAATTTGGCTTCATTTCCTTCCAAAGCAGATTATGCTGCAGTAATTGAAACTCTTTTAACTTGCAAAGATCAGGTGGATCCTTCCTGTGCATCCCCTGAGGAGCTCAGGAGCAGCCCAGAGGAGGGCGCTTTGCAGTGGTAACTGGTCCATACACAGCCAAGGTGCCCAGGGACAGCCAGGGCACGTGGAATCCCATCTCTGCAGGGACTGTCGGGAAGGGCCTGCCTGGTGCCACACAAGGTACAGGGCACACATACAGGCTTCTAAGCATCTCATGTCGATACACAGCAAGGACTAAAGGAACAATGTGCAGATAAACACCTACCTCCAGCTTCAAAGAGCGGCTGCCTGCTGTATCAAGGTGACATGGAGGGGTAGGGGACACCAGCAAGCCAGCCAGAGCTGCTTTTCTCTTTTCCTTAAAGTAATGGGGCCTTCTCCCTTGTGGCCTACATGAATTTTGCATCAGAAACTGCCTCAGCCTGGCTTAGATTTGTTTCCTCTCTGGCTGAGGTGGAAAGCTCCAGCTTACAGACCCCTTCAGGCAGAGATGAGGATGCTTTGGGCATACAGTCATAGGATCCCAGCCTGGTTTGTGTTGGAAGGAAGCTTAAAGCTCCTCCAGCTCCAACCCCTGCCACGGGCAGGGACACCTTCCACTAGAGCAGCTTGCTCCAAGCCCCTGTGTCCAACATGGCCTTGAACGCGGCCAGGGATGGGGCAGCCACAGCTTCTCTGGGCACCCTGTGCCAGCGCCTCAGCACCCTCATATTGATCTCAGGCTAACAGGATGGAAATAGGCTCCAAGCAACATTGTGCCTTTGGGAAAACCACAGTGCTCACCCATATGCCAGTATCCCATGACCGCCAGTGAGGCCACACCACCTCCTGGTTGGACAAGACAAACAAGCTCCCTATCCATCATCACGGAGAGAGTCTGCCCCTCCAGCCTCTGCCTCCAGTGCAAGAGCCACTGTTGCTCTGCACCTCCAAGTCTCTAGGTCTGTCAGGCACGGGAAGCACAAGGTGAAAGAAACACTAAATCTCTCAGGTCAGGACTGAAACTTGAAGTGCTGGCTTCACTTATTATAAAGACAGTTTACACAGTAAGAGTACTGGGAATTAGAAGGTGTCCCTGCCCATGGCGGAGGGTTGGAACTGGATGAGCTTTAAGCTCCCTTCCAACACAAACCAGGCGGGGATTCTATGACTCCTTGTGGAGACAGAGGGAAAGCTACAGACCAAGGGTAAAAACAGTACCCAGAATATCCAGAAGGAAAGACAGGCTGCTGCCACGGAGGTATCACACGAATGAGCGGCATAAGGGCTGGCATCTACATGGTAACAACCACAGAGAGACCCCCAGGGCTGTGCCACATCCCTGTGCTCACCTTCTTCTCATCTCCCTCCTGCAGGAGCTGGAGGTGGCTCCTCTTCTCGCTGTCCTTGCGCAGGGAGCTGTGCTGCTGCTGTGCCAGACCCACCGGCGGGGACACGCTGCGGCCCTGCGGGTCCACCCATGTGTAGATGTGGTTGGTGACGTACCCCCCTGGGATGCGGCCCACTGAGTGCACGGACAGGTTCAGCTTCTTGCAGCCCTTCAGCACCTGGAAGGCAACCAAAGAAAGCAGAGAGTCAATGCCTTTGAAGGGCTCAGGACTGCAGCTTGGAGTGGTTTTGCTCTTCCTTGAGGTGAAAGACTGCAAGCTACTCTGCACCCACCAGCTGAATGATTGAGCTACATAAGGAAGACAACATAAGGAGGACATGGAGCTGTTAGAAAAAGTCCAGAGCAGGCCATGAGGATGATCAGGAGCACCTCCTGTATGAAGACAGGCTGAGAACATTGCGGCTGTTGAGCATGGAGAAGAGAAGCTGCGTGGAGATCTCAGAGCAGCTTCCAGTGTCTGAAGGGGACTACAAGGATGCTGGAGAGGGACTCTTCGTCAGGGACTGCAGTGACAGGACAAGGGGTGATGGGTTCAGCCTGAAACAGCGGAAGTTCAGGTTGGAGATAAGGAAGAAGCTCTTCCCTGCGAGGGGGCTGAGGTGCTGCCGCTGCTGGTTCCCCCTCAACCCATACTGGCACTGGAAGAGATCCTGATGCTTTAGGGAAATCCAGCCTCTGTTGCCATTCCATCACCAGCTGCCTTCCCCAGCACAAGCAATTAATGAGAACAACAGTTATTAAGTATATATATCTATTAAAAGCAGCATGCACAGAGATGATGCTGGGACCCAGATGAGGTGATCCGCAATTGCTCCTCCAGCTTCCACTGTGAGGAGCTGCCATAGGAATTACAGTAAAGTTAAATGAACAGGTAGGAGCTCCACCTGGGGACAAGTGTAAGTGCCCTGAGGCCTCTGGAATGTTAACACTCTGGGTCTGTGCTCAGGCGGTGCTTTGGGGTTATCTTCCCACATATATATGTGCTTTTGATGAACTGATCCCACAAGGTCTCCTCTCCCCACTGAGCAGAGAGGCTGCTGAGCAAAGCTCGTGACCAGGAAGAACAAATCCCAGCAGCTCTTTGGTGAACAGTAATACCATCAGTAATACCGGGCTGGCTGGATCCCAGCTCTGCCCTGGCACCACTCCTGTCCTTCCCTGCCAGAGCCGGCAGGAATCCCGCTCGCCAATTCCCAGTTCAGCATCTCCATCACAGATAGCAACTTGGCTGCAGGTCTGTCACATGCTCCCAAGGTCACCACGTGCCTGGAGAGCTTAAACAAGGTTTGTGAAACCAGCAGCTCCATCAGAACAAGCACAGAGCACTTCAGCATCCCGAGCTGCTCACTAAGGCCAGGCCCTGTCCCCTTGGTCCCTCAAACATCACCAGCCGGGAATCTCTTCTCACAGAGGCGCTCAGCACATCCAGGCTTGATGGCATCATTCCACGTCTCACTGGAGGATGGAGCTGTATCTGAGCCCATTGTCCACCCTAGGGTAACACAGCGCAGGGACCCATCCATGCTTCAAGGCACAGCTGGGATTCCTTGATCCAAAGCTCCATCATGAGCTGCCCCATGGACAGGCTCGGATGATCTGAACTGCACGGCAATGAGTTGGGATCAGGGAGGCTTCTCACTTACCCTCAAGCTACCAGTGCAAGAGTGACCCCTATGAGATGGGGTTCAGCTTCCCCCCAAAACATCCTCCATTCATTCAAACTAGAGCCATCTCCATGAACACCTGTTTCAAGCCTGGATAATGGCATTTCCTTCTGTAGGTAACAAGACAGCAAACAGCACTGACAGTCCCATGAACAGCCTCATCTCTGAATGGGGCTGCAGCTCCTCAGCAAGCATAAGCAAGTGATGAGGATACACAGTGGTTTGTCCAACTGTACATGGTTAATCCTCCTCCTGCCACAGAAACCCCACAGCATCGACACTTGCACTCCCACCCTTTTCCCCTCTGTTTGCCCTGATCCCAGGCATTCTTCATCTGGACATGCTCACAGACTCTGTCAAAGCCAGCTGCTGAACAATACAACCTTAAATAAGGGAAGGAACAAAGCAGAGCTAAGGCTGGGTCAGGAGCACACCCAGGCCCCTCCATGAGTTCCCTTTCCTCTCCCACATTCACTACCACAACATTCCCTCACGGATCTGGTCAGGACTGATGCAGGGACCCTGTTCCTCCCTTCCATAGAGAATCCATCCTGGCAGGGCAGTGGGGACCAAAAAGAATGCTCTGGGGTTTCGATCCCACCAGGGACAGGAGAGGTGACCAGCGCAGGCAGGGCTCCATGCTGGGCACCAGGAGGCTGATGAAGGTTGGCTCCATCCTGCCTCAGCACATCCCCATGGCTGATGCCTATTGAAGAGCTAGGGCAGGAAGGTAATGGAACCCCATCATAGGCCTTCCCTATACTTAGAGGAGCCTTTCAGGACATGGCTCTGCTGCCTTCCCAGCCACATGCACCTTTTGGAGGCCTTTCAGGTGATCACAGGTAGGGGAGGACAATGACACCCACAAAGGGCTTACTGCTGTGGGGCAGAGTGGGACCATCCGTACAGATGGCAATTCATAGAGCCCCAGCCTGGTTTGTGTTGGAAGGGACCTTAAAGCTCCTCCAGTTCCAAGCCCCTGCCACAAAGCTGCTGTGCTCTGCTCCAAACTCGGAGAGATTTTGGCTTTCCCCATCAATAACGCATCTGAAGGCTGCCATGAAAGGTTTAACGCTGGCCCCACAGCGTGCAAGCGCGCTGCTATAAGGCAAGCTGAAGGGAAGAATTCAGCTGAATATGGGGATCGGTGCCAAAGCATTCAGCAGGGAAACAGCCCCCGATTGCCTGGAAACGTTATTAGAAGCAGCAAGTGCCAGAGAGAAGGGCAGGCTGGTTCCATGAGCCCACCCATCCCTAACAACACTATGGAATTAGCTAGCAAGAACTTTGGGAATGAAGTAGATTGCTTAAAGCGGTCAAAAAAGCAAACACACATCTCATGTACCCACAAAACCAGACCAACACACAACACAGCTTGTTCCTTCCTGACACAAAGCCTGGCAGCAGCTGCCCTTCCCAAACCCACCGGTGCCAAGCCATTCCTGCCCAGCATGTCCTGCGTTATTGAAGGCTTAACCCTCCCACCTTTGTAATGCTCCCCTTGTTCTTGCCACTTTGAGGGTGCCAAAGGGTTGAACACTGTGTAAAAGCATCTTCCGGGCCTTCCAAAATGCATCCAGTAGGAACACTGATGTCAGAAATCAATGGCACTTAATCCCCGCTATTCCTTTGGCAGCCTGAATTACATGTGCCTCTGGTAGGGATGCAGCCCACTCGTTTACCTTCAGTGCTAATGAAACGAGCAATCCATTCCAATTCGTGCCCTTAGTGGGTAGAGCACAGTTTGATGCAAGAAGCATTAACTCTGAGCCATCCTCCCCCTCGCTACAGACTCAAGCTGCTCTCTTCCGGCAGTAATAGCCTTGCCAGAGCTCTTTGGCTTCTTGGGCTGCTCGGATAATGGGCATCCAAGCACTCGCTCCATTTGTGAGCTGCAAAGGTCAGTGTGGAGGTTATCAATCACTGAGCACCACGCAACCCTGTACCAAGTGCCCACAAAGTGATGCTTTACAGAGTTCAAAACCAAAAGCTGCAAAGGGGAGAGAAACGCAGAGATGCCACAGGAGGGAGGCAGAGGGAGCTTTTGCAGCACGTTCCAGCACCACAGAGAGGCAGAAGTTTCATCGCTCCTTCCTGCACTATCACAGAATCCCAGCCTGGTTTGTGTCGGAAGGGATCTTAAAGCTCCTCCAGCTCCAACCCCTGCCATTGCAGGGACACCTTCCACTGGAGCAGCTTGCTCCAAGCCCCTGTGTCCAACCTGGCCTTGAGCACTGCCAGGGATGGGGCAGCCACAGCTTCTCTGGGCACCCTGTGCCAGCGCCTCAGCACCCTCCCAGGGAACAGCTTCTGCCTAAGAGCTCATCTCAGCCTCCCCTCTGGCAGGTTAATGCCCTTCCCCTTGGCCTGTCCCTACAGGCCCTTGTCCAAAGCCCCTCTGCACGTTTCCTGTAGCCCCTTTATGCACTTGAAGACTTCTACTGGACCCAGGTAGTTCTAAGCTGGTGAGCTTCGCTACACCAAGCAAACTCATATCAGTGCCCATGGGAATGATGCCTGCATCTACTACAGACAGTGGGGGCTGCAGGGGCACAACTGAGACCTTCTACAGGGAGGTGGATTGGACAACATGAGCTGAACGGTTCCTCTGCCAGCAGGAAGGATGGAGCAGAAGGCAGCAGCACTACCTGCCCCCAAAGGGATCCTCTGCATGCAAGACAAATCCAAGGCTATTACAGCTCCCACTGCACACCTTGGTTAAGGCCAAGTTTGCCAAGTGCTGTACAAATGCATAGGGAGAGTTTGTCCCCAGCCCATGACCACAGTCTGCTGCAGTGAGTAAGATGCTTTGGATCAAGTGTATCCCCACCATCCTGCCTGGCAACAAGCAGGGAACTGCTTCTATGCAGAGGAACCAGGAGACTGGTCTGCACTGATGCCTGCAAACAGCTCATCCCTGCATGGGGAGGACAGAGACAAGTGGAACAAGACAAAGGTGACACAGAAGCAGGTGGAGAGAGAAATCAGTAAGAGGAGGGATAACGGAAAGCAGCGACACTCCAGATGGGATGCTGGGTGACAGGCACCAAAGAGGGAAGTAGTGGGTGACACAGCACAGGGGATGCAGGGTGCAAGATGTCCTCCTTGTCAGGAAGACTAATGAGAATTGCGGGAGGCACAGTCCAACCTCTCCCCCTCTCTCGAGGCAAAGGTGACAGCAGTTTGGCTTTTAAGTAGCTGCACTTATGCAAATGAATGCAAATTGATGCATAATTATGGTGATTGCACATATTTAGCCCCAAGGCACCGGGAAGCCAGTGTCCCTTTTACCTGGAGAGGTTAAACGAAATCTTAGCTCAAAGGCTGTCTCCCTCCAATTGCTGACATCCCCCATTCCCACTCCGAGACAAGAGCTCTGTAACCTCCCACCCCCCTCAAAGCTGGTCACTGCCCAGAATATCCATAAGCAAGCCCAGAACAATTTAAAACAGAGCAGGAAAGTCCACATCCTGTTATTCCAAGCTTGGAAAGCTGTTTAGGTGCTTTCAGAGGGGAGGTAGCGCATGAATGGAATCTCGACCAACGCACTGCCCCTGCTTCCTCTGTTACCTTCTCTTTCCACTCCACATCAAACCATGCTGAAGACCATCACAAGAACCACCAACAAACCATAAAGAACCATAGGATGGTTCGTTAGTTGGTGGAAAAACCAACTTTGAAAGCATCAGTGGGGGGAAAGGAGCAAGATATTTGACTAGGCACCAAGGATACATGGCTTGGAGCAAGATGCTCTGGTGGAAGGTGTCCCTGCTGTGGCAGGGGGCTGGATGAGCTTTGAGGTCCCTGCCAACCCAAGCCATCCCATGATCCTGTGATACCCAGGCCCTGCCAGCACATCCCACCCTCAGAGGCTCAGCTGCAGCTCCTGAACAAGAAGCTGGCAGGAGCAGCGCTCTGCCAGGCCGCCCAGGTCCCTGTTTCACCTCCATTTACTGAGCGCTTGGTGGTCCATGACCAGGAGCATTCACAGAGCACCCAGTCAAAGGAAAAGAAGCCAAATCCTTTTAGCAGACGTGCTGTCAGCTCAGGAGAGGGGATTTGGAGCTGAATGATTCTCCAAGCAGACGTGGCATTGAGGAAGGTGTCAACAAAATCCATCGTCCCCCCCAAGGGCTGAGGAACTGAGTAAAAGATGCTTTGATTCCCCAGCTATGCTGCACGTTAACACTTCTTTTTTCTTCTAATAGACACTGGAAGGAAAGAAGGTTTTGTCCTGGGGGTTATCTTATCAATTGCTCTACTGAGGCAGAACTGTTTATCTACAAGGAGTCCACTAAATAACATTAACGCTAGAAGAACTCAAGGATGCCCTAACAAGAAGAGTCGACACCAATGCCAAGTACTATTGTCCCCGCATTATAAGCAGAGGAGAGATTAAGGACCTCATTCTCATCTTTCGCATCAGTATAATGTCATTTGATTTCATTAGGGCTGATTGTGATTTGCTGGTGTAATGAAGGGAAACAGATGACTGAGTAACTTGCCCACTGAGGGAAATGAGTGGCGGAGCAGCAATACAACCTGCTCCCAACTCCAGTACTAAACCTGCATTCCCACAGATGCTCTCTGCAGCTGCAAGTTCCCTCCACTTTAAGGTACATGTGGTACTAACTTCATTAGCTCAGATTAGCTCACAGTGAGGATGGAGCATCACTTCCCAGCCCTGCTGTGGGGCACCTGACATGCAGGTGAGGACCACTGCATGTCATCAGATCTGCCTCTGTAACCACGAGCATCACTTATCCCATCTACACTGTCACTGCTGTGTGCCCTTCCCTTCAAGGAGCACTCAAACCAATTTAAAATGCAGATGCCTCCAGGATCCAGAGTGACCTTTTTCTTTTCCCCTTATTTTCCTAGGAGCTCCTGGTGACTTCCCAACCCTCTCCTTTTGAGCTCAGCTGCTACAGAACTGAAAATGGGAACTGTCTGCAGGACAGAAAAGCAGAGCATCATGCATGGCATTGCACAGCACCTGCATCTGAAGCTGCATGGCTTTTTTGTGCGCAGTTTTGGGGGGTTTTGTGTTTCTAAGCAGACCGGGAGACCAAGGAGTAGATTACCACTGCATCTACCGAGGGAGATGCTACTCATATCCTTCTTTTCCATGCTCCAGCCACCTGAGATCCCTTGGAAAGCAGACAGGTTTTTAGTCTCTGGATCAGTGACTTCTAAAAATACAGACACAAGCAAGCAGGTATTTAAAGGAACAAGCCTGGTATCCTTATGGAATCCAGGGACTAATACATTGCTTTCACTCCTCATTCATCTCATGACTTTGTGTGATGGTCCACAACTCCAAGTACTTGGAAGGGTTAAAACCCTACCAAATTAAGCTGCATTCATTCCTACAGGCTGTTCCAATGCCTGTACAGAGCAGTGGTGATTACTGACTACAGCAAAGCAGCAGTCACAGATGATGACAATCAATTCATTGGGCATCTCAAGAAACAATCAAATGAGAATTGCCTTCTTTAAGCTGCCTGGAAAGTAAAATCACTCTAAATACGCCTCCAAGGCTCAAGGCTGCACAGCCCCTGTGTCATTTCTCACTGGTCTTTTAGCAGTACCACAGGCAGCTGGAGCTCTTTCGACAGCATATGGAATATCACCTCCTTGGAAGAGATCACCTTGTTTGCCACCATCAAAGTCCAAATGAATAGAAGGTAACAAGAAAAACTATTTTAACCTCCTTTTCATTATTTTTCAATGCCAACTTCAAGCAGGAGAGGGCAAGGCTGGTTTGGGAGGGGTGAAACCCTCTGAGCAAGGACGTTAAAGCTCATCCAGTTCCAACCCCTGCCATGGGCAGGGACACCTTCCACTACAGCAGGGTGCTCCAAGCCCCATCCAACCTCATCATAAGCTTCCCCCAGCCCCACCATACACAAACATTGCAGCTTCTCCCCATAGCCACTCTGAAGAGCCCCATAGGGTGGGCTCAACCCACCTCACATCCTTCAGAATAAACCCACTTCACCAAGCTACCACAGATTAACATCAAGATGAAAAGAACCACGCTCCCTGCCCAACACACACAAATGAGTCTAGTTTAGGGGATTTTGATCAAGCTCATCCAGATCTGCCCTGCTGCCAGCATAGACAGACACAGCAGGGCAGACGATGGAGTCAGTGCAGCTCTTTTGAGGGCTGGTGGAGTTCATAAAGCCAAACCCTCAAGCAGGAATGATCCACCAGTCATGATACGTTAATACTTTCTCTTCTCCCCTTCCTCCCTAAATGATATAAAGGACATAAAACCCTACTGCAAAGCAACAAAAGTCAGGGGAAGGGGAGTGTGAGCTTAATGCAAACCCAGAGCAGAGGAGAAATACCCCCCTGTGTAGCGTTTTTATGGTCTAAACACCCAAGCACCTCGATTTTAACTTCTTTAGGCAAAATATTACAGCTTATCAAGGCAAACTTTCAGCACGACTGCTGCAATATCAACCCTGTGCTATGCAGAAAGGCTGCCGAAAGCCAAGCAAGCTCTAAAAATATATGACAGCCAATACAAACTTCTCCACTTACCCCATAATTCAAATTAGAGTGGTCTATTACTGAAATGCACTCTTGAATGCTGGAATGATAGAGCTATAATTGTAATGGAGTCATTTCATTTTGATTTGGATGAAACAGCGAGCACGAAGCAGGCAAGGCATAAAACTGCACTACTCGCATAAAGGTTAAGAAGCTGGTCATTAAGTGAATGGGTTTGGAGTGCTTAGGTAATCTTCTCATTTAAGGCAGAATTCCACTTTTTAACTTATTTACACTAAAACATCCCCAAGCCCCACTGCAGTGGTGACAGAGCACACATCAGCTGCTGGCTGGGATGGGATGCAGCTCCCGACTTGCATCTTTGTACAGTGTTGTGGCAGTTGTCATCTAGTGCCAGGATTCCACTTTTGGTACATCATGGCTCCGAGCAATGCCTGAAGAGATAGAAATTGCTCCTGCTCCAGTTAGTGCCTCTCTTCTCCTTGACAGGAGTGCTGGGCTACTGCTGCATGGCCAGGCATGAGAAGGCAGCAAGTGAGCTACCACGACTTGTACAATGAACGCAATACCTAGCGTGAATGCTCTTAGATCACACAAGCAAGCTAAGATGATGCGTTCATTCATGTTCCATCTGCAGAGCTGCCTTGTGCCTGCAGCTGAGCACCCCCGAGCACCCTGACAGGCACAAAGTTGATCTCCAGTTCAGTAAGTTTGCAGTGCTCACCCACCGAGTGCGACGCAGCCAGGAGCAGCCTAAGCCAAAGCCTTCCCCATCTCTGCAGTTGCCCTGAAGAGCAAGCTCTGACAACTCCTCTCACAACAACACGTTCTGCATACTATGAATAACAATGCTGCCCTGGACAGACAGCTTCTTGCTGCAGGTCAGGCAAGATGGAAGTGCAGCACAGGAACGTGCTCCTGCTCAGACAGATGGAGAGCCAGAGCATCCTCCACACACAGAAATGGGAGCTGCGCTTTAATCAGACAGCTTCTGACCGAGGGAGAATTCACATCTCCCCATCTAAAGCAGGCAGACAGCGTTTGGGAGCTACGCAGCCATGGTTTTGTATTAAAAAAGCCTCTGCTCACCTTTTTTTTCCCCTCATTTGAACCCACGTACAGTGTACACAGAAATTCCAGGACCAAACCCAGCTGTTTTCATCCTGTTTCTCTCTCCATCGATCCACTACAGAGCAGACCAACAGACATCAGTGAGGGTGTCAGGACATGGTGGGGTTTGTCCTGCTCAAGCAGACCAGACCACAGCCAGCAGCCTTTGTGCAGCTCTTAACACTTACACTGAGACTGAGCTCCCAGGTTTGAAGGGGATGCAGAGAACCCAGGGTCAAGCCCGCCTGCACATCACCACCTCTCCTCCCTGCAGCTCTGACACCCTGCCTGATGTCCAGATCAGACTGAGGTATTTGGATCTTAACCCCAGGGAAATCCTTCACAGACTGCCCTTTAGCATCGCTGAATGCAATCCACTCCTCAATGCAGCATGCAAGGACACTGGCTTTAGTTTAAACCCTTGGGAGTAACTACCAGCGCTGTCCTGTAAATCACTGAGACTCTTCCCAAGGAAAGTGTTTCTCACACCACTATGTGGGTCATAAATCCATAGGTAACAAGAGTGCAGGAGCTCTACAAGATGCCAGCACAACTGGGTGAGTGACAGAGCTGTCATTTAAAGAAGTTCAGCTCACAAGCAGACCATTTCTAAGCTTCTCTTTCCTGCGATGCCACAGAGCAAAACCTTGGCAACCCACATCCTAAAGGAATGATTTCTGTGCAGGAAGCACTTAGTTTCACTCAGTACTAATAGTGTCTAAAAGACATCAAGTATATTGTAATAGAGAACAAACAAAGTGATGTGAATTACCCAGCAGACTGGGATGAATTAGAGATGAGGTCATTTAACAGACCAGAGCACTCCTGACGCCTCATTTCTACCCATCCCAATGCCACAGCCAAAATACAGCAGTTTGAGGCGGTTTTTGCAATCTTCAGGACACAAAATTGCAGACAAGCTTCTAAAAGCTCTTACACTGTCCTTGTCATAGCATTAGGAAGGAAAAATCAAAGGAATCCCTACAAATCAGGCCAGGTTAGATGGGGCTTGGAGCAACCTGCTCTAGTGGAAGGTGTCCCTGCTCATGGCAAGGGTTGGAACTGGATGAGGTTTAAGGCCCCTTCCAACACAATCCAGGCTGGGATTCTATGAAATCCTTTCTCTGGTCCCGGGATCACCAGGGACTCATTTCCAGCCTGGAATACATGCCCTGCCTGTGGTGCAGGTTTAAAGCCAGGACAGGGACCACACAGGCTGGCTGTGAAGATGCTGATCAAAGCTGTGCAAGATGAATGTGCTGTCAAAGGAATGCACCACACGAAGCAGGCTGCAAACAGCAGTGCTTCAGCTTATTATGGGAAAATTACAGCACAAACAGCTGGAAAACTCTGGTCAGCCCAGACCCTCGCTCACCACGCTCTGCCTTACAAACTGCTGCCCTACAAGTTGATTCTTCAGCTTAACAGGTTTGTGCCTGGCACTGCTGTGCCATGGGAATGCCCAGAGCTGAGCCCACCAGGCACAAGATGATCTCTGGGAATGGGATGGGTCACTTGGACATGAACTTTGGCTCAAAACACTGAGTTCCAGGGGAAAATCCCACAGTTAACAGCACTCCCACACCTAGCCTCACAGGAAAGCTTTTATCCATAGCACCCTGATGCAACGTACAGCAACAAGGCCACAGGGAAGGCAACAGGGGCACAGGGAAACGCTGCGCAGCTGGAAGAGCACCTCCGTTGTGTAACTGTTCTCCCTCTCCCCGATACAGTTGGAAGGGGATCTAGGACCTGCTCCTGCTTCGGGCACTATGTGGTCCTGGGGAGACTGCTCTGCTCCTCCTTGCCTCAGTTTACCCACCTTTCGGAGGAGAAAACACGGTCTAGCAGCTCGAGTACCTGCCTTAAAACCTGGACCACGCGCGTTGCCAACTTCCACAAGCCTCCCGGACTGAAAGGAAAACACAAGCAGCGCTGCTGCGCTCCAGAGATGCTGTGACAGAGGAGAACATCTTGGCTCGGACAGGACGAGCTGCAGACGGTGCCCGGCCCGCCCCGGCGGCGCGTTACTGCCCGCACACACCGGCGGGCTCGGCTCCCCGCGCTGCTGCTGCCCCGTTCTCCGGCGGGACGGGCCCGATCCCTTCGGCACGATGCGAACCGGGCGCCGCAGGCTTCCACCGCCGCGTCCCAGAGAGCAGAGCCGGGATGGGACGGGGCGGGAGAGTGGCCACCGAGGCCTAAAGGGGCGAAGCAGGACGGGGCGCACCGCGGGGGGAGCAGAGCGGGACGGGGCGCACCGCGGGGGGGAAGCGGGCACGGCCGCCAGACCCGAGCCCGGAGCAGGCTTACCTTGACCGCCTCGGCGTGGGTCATCCTGTCCAGGGACCGGCCGTTGACACCCAGGATCTGGTCACCGACGCGCAGCCCCTCCCGCTCGGCCAAGGAGCCCGGTTCCACCAGGGACACGTAGATCCCGACGCCGTGCTCGGCCCCGCCGCGGATGCTGAAGCCCAGACCCTCGTGGGCTTTGCTCCGCCGCAGGGTGACCTGGCGCAGCTCGCCGGGGACCACCGGCGGCGGCGGGACGAGGGGCGGCAGGTAGGGCCCCTCGGCCGTGTACTGGTCGAAGAGGAGCTGGTCGGAGCGCGGCAGGACGAGCCGGAGCAGCGGCAGGAGCTGCCGGCGGCGGGGCCCGTCGAGGAGGGCTCGGAGGGAGCGCACCAGGTCGCAGACGTTGCGGCGACCGTGGTAGGCATTGAGGCAGAGGATGAAGCGCTCCCGCTCCGCCTCGCTCAGCAGCGCCGTCAGCGCCTGGTGCAGCCGCCGCACGTTGGTCGATAGCGGGCGAGGCGCCGGCCCCGCCGCCGAGCCCAGGGAGCCCGAGGACGAGGAGGAAGAGTGCACGGAGACTCCGTCCAGCTCCGCGCTCATCGCGGCGGGACCCGAATGGACCCGAGCGGGACCGGCCGGACCCGACCAGACCCGAGCCGGATCGGCGGAGAACGGAGAGGACCCGAACGGGACCGGCCGGACCCGAGCGGGATCGGCCGAGAACGGAGGTGACCCGAGCGGGACCGGCCGGACCCGAGCCGGATCGGCCGAGAACGGAGAGGCCCCGAGCCGGACCCGACCCGACCCGACCCGACCCGACCCGAGCGGGATCGGCCGAGAACCGAGGGGACCCGAGCGGCGCCGAACGCGCTCCTCCACCTGTCCGCGCGCTCGCCGGCGCCTCCCGGCGGCTCCCCAGGAAGTGACGTCCCCGCCGTTGCCAAGAGACGGGTTATACAGAGCGGCCCCGGGACTGTGCTCCCCCCCGGCCCCGCCCCTCATTAGCGGTCCCGCTCATTAACGCGGCTCCCCCCGGGCCCCGCCCCTCATTAGCGGTCCCGCTCATTAACGCGGCTCCCCCCCCAGGCCCCGCCCCTCATTAGCGGTCCCGCTCATTAACGCGGCTCCCCCCGGGCCCCGCCCCTCATTAGCGGTCCCGCTCATTAACGCGGCTCTCTCCCGTGCCCCGCCCCTCATTAGCGGTCCCGCTCATTAACGCGGCTCTCCCCGGGCCCCGCCCCTCATTAGCGGTCCCGCTCATTAACGCGGCTCCCCCCGGGCTGAGCCCCGCGCGCAGCTCATCGCACCCCCGAGCCCCTCATGGGCTCAATGACGCCTCCAGCACAGGTCTCATTTTAGTCCCAACTCAACAGGTCAACAGGCAAGCGCGTTAACGACGGCGCTGAGGCAGTTCTCGATGCCGGCCTTGGAGTCCAGCCCCAACTCGCTGCCAGTTTACCCCCTTCAAGCAGCAGATCCAGCCCGGAGAAGCCCTTCCTGTGAGGGCTCCTGATCCAGATCCAGTGGTCAAACCCAGCATGGATCAGCGGCATTCAGGAGGCCACGTTCCTGCCTGGGACCTGCCATACGCCTGGTCCCCTCCATCCTGATTCCACACCCCTAACCTGTCACATCCCATCCGAAAGGGATCGGGATTAGGAGCCAGCACAGGAACCCAGGGGTTGCTTTTCTCATTGCTGGATGAATGATTTCCTACCACATGAGGTTTTAGTTTCTTTTACATCTCTGGAGCAAAGACCGTTTTCCATCGCAGTCATTTGAAACCTGTTGTTGCTGAAGTGCCTTCCATCCGCTACAGCGCAGGAGGATTAAACCCAATTTATCAGGTAAATCTTGATAGCAATGGAATTCGTTCTGTTCATGGATACGATGGAAGAGCTTGAACAGCTGCATTACAAGTAGCTTTATGTACTAAAGCTTTGTCGGAGCTTTCAATGCCTTGCCGAAGACAAAGCTAAACAAAGCAGATTGCTAATTGAAATTCAGGTTCTAACTGGGGGTGATAAATAAGCAGATGGAGCAGTCAACATTGCTGCAGAAAAACGGACAATATAGGAGAGAAAAGTGAGTAAAAACAAAAACACGCCTACATCAGCCAAGCAAAACAAGGGCAAGCAAGGTACTGCCTGGTTTTGAATTGCACTCAAACACAATCTTCATGCTTAGCACCCTGCTCAAAGACTCCTCCAAAGCACTACTGCTCCCACAAGCGCCGTATGTGAGCAGCTCCAGCCCTTTTTTATCCTATGAGAGGACACCACACGTGTTAACAGCACCAAGAGCTGCCCCTGCTCCGCACCCATGCCAGGACGGAGCAGCACATCCAGTTCTCCCCACTTAGCAGAGCACAGCATGGCTCAAACCGCAGCCACAGCAGGTATTCAATGACCAGAGCTGCCCAGTGCTGCCTCTGGGTCCCTGCTATTTCAGCCAGGAATCATCACAGAGCCAGTTTCTGAAGCCTAAGACACGTTGAATCCAACACTACCCAGCAGAACCACACACAACATTGACATGAGCAACCTGGCCTTGAACACTGCCAGGGATGGGGCAGCCACGGCTTCTCTGGGCACCCTGTGCCAGCGCCTCAGCACCCTCACAGGGAAGAACTTGTGCCTAAGGGCTCATCTCAGTCTCCCCTCCGGCAGCCTTAAGGCCAGCAAGTGCAAAAAAGGTGGTTTTC
The DNA here is from genome assembly GCA_028858755.1 of Ara ararauna. Taxonomy (NCBI): domain Eukaryota; kingdom Metazoa; phylum Chordata; class Aves; order Psittaciformes; family Psittacidae; genus Ara; species Ara ararauna. The sequence continues at coordinate 16,483,218 of CM054384.1, forward strand.
CTTCTTTCTCTTAAATCATTTTTACAGCACAAAGTAATCCACTGCATTCTAAGCGCCACATGAATAAATTGCTCAACCTTTCTGCTTTAATCCATTGTAATCACGTTCCAGAGTGCTCATTGAAAAGTGAGCTCCATGTTTCCAGAGCAGCTGTGCTCCTAATTAAAAGGCACTGTACCAAGAAGACAACAAAATGTGATTCTGGTTGGAAACATCTTGCTGCAGAGCTGGAGGACTGAGCTGAACTGTGAGGAAGAGGAAGCAGCCGGTGCTGCTAGGTTCCTTAAGAGAGTATTAGGAGATGGCTGGCACACAGGGCTGCCTCTGGGCTAAATCCTTATTTAGCAGATTGGCTCCCTATCCTCTGTCCCTGGCTGGCTGGACTGGTTTGAATCCCAGCCTGGCTTGTGTTGGAAAGGACCTTAAAGCTCATCCAGTTCCAATCCCTGCCATGGGCAGGGACACCTTCCACTAGAGCAGCTTGCTCCAAGCCCCTGTGTCCAGCCTGGCCTTGAACACTGCCAGGGATGGGGCAGCCACAGCTTCTCTGGGCACCCTGTGCCAGCGCCTCAGCACCCTCCCAGGGAACAGCTTCTGCCTTATCTCCAACCTGAACTTCCCCTGTTTCAGTCTGAACCCATCACCCCTTGTCCTATCACTGCAGCCCCTGATGAAGTTCCCTCTCCAGCATCCCTGTAGCCCCCATCAGACATTGGAAGCTGCTCTGAGGTCTCCACACAGCTTCTCTTCTCCAGGCTGAAGAGCCCCAACGTTCTCAGCCTGTCTCCACACTCGTTTCCCTCAGCATTGGCAAGAATCAGCTGAGTGGTCTATAGAAATAGCCAATGCAAGGAAAAATGCACCCTGAGGGTTTTCTAAGAGAGGCCCTGGGTACAGTGAGTTCCAGCACCACCTCACCATTGTCTTGCCTTAAAGCTGAGTCCAGCACGATGCAACACACGGTCCCCGCTGTGCTGGAAGCTGCACGCTCCATCTTCTCAGCCCCAGGTGGAACAGGCAGAAGGGGGACTTAAAGAACAACCCAAGGAGCAGTGAGAAATCACTATTTTAAAGGTGATTCTCTAAACCCTGAGTTATGAGCACAAACGTAATCCACTCCCAATAGAAATGTTCCAATTTATGGGTGCTGCCGTGCTTAATCAAACCAACTTCAGCCAACAGCCAGAAGAGATACTTATGAGCATGGTTCCAGCAGGCAGCAAAGGCAGGGAATTCAGACACCTCTTAAATCCTCCTGTATCTGTGTATCTACAAATCTTCATGCTGATACTGCTCAGTGCCACACTGAGGCCGTTACTGAGCAAAGCCAGCCTGAAACAGGTTCAACTGGCTGAGAATTGATTGTTTTCTATTGTGCAAGAGACTATCAAAGCTGAGAATTTTCGCTGCAAACTGGAGTTTCCATAGGGTGAACATCACAGGATGTTTTTAGTCCTTTAGATACTGCCTAGATTAAAAAGTCAATGGAATCAGAGAGCAAGAGTTTCACCTATCGTAACAGAAACACTTTGTTTTAGTGCCATTGGAATGCTTCGACACTTCTTAAACCCCCAAGCCAAAGCAATTCAGATTAAAACAAACCCACATTTTAGGAAAGCATTTGCTTTAGATAGAGCTCCATTTTCTGCTGAGAAAAAAACCCAACAATAAGTTTCCCTCAGGTTTGCCTGCAGTGATTTCTCCACTGTGCCAACCCCAGAGCGTAACCCTGCAGCAGTGCCAGGGGGTGGAAACGCTGCAGTCCTCCTCCCCTCTCCCTTTCTGAATGCCTGAACAAGCCACTTGCGTCACTGGCTCTTTTTTTATGCCCAGCACAAATCATCCATAAGGCGTGATGTGGCCCTGGATGTTACAGCCAGGCAGAGCAGAGCCTTGCTGAGGATCAGCCTTTGCCATTGCCTGGGCTCCAACTTGGACACCTTGGCGGTTCAACTCTGTGTATAAAGGACACAGAGCCTGCTCGTGAGGGTCCTGAGGTGCAAGAGGTGAAGTCTCTAGAGCAGTGGCATAGGCAACACATGCAGAAGGAGCCAACCTTAGGGGTGCAAGTTAACTCACTCCACGAGACTGGACTTACTTGTATCAACTCTTAAGCAAATCTAACACTCTCCCAGCGATGAGCTGGGCAGCAGAGGATGTGCTAGATTTGATTGTGATGTTGCAGGGTGCTTTGACAGAGGGGAAACCCAGACTCTCTCCTTAGCATCGCCTTTACACATGTTCCAGGGTCTACCCTGCACATGGTGGGTGCCTTCACTCCTGAATTCTCCTTCTCATGGGTACATCATTTCCCCTTTCAGTCAAGGGCTTTCACTCACCCTTCAGACAAGGACTGCCTCATACTGGGTGTCTGCACCTCAGAGCCTTGACTTCCCTTGGAGCTACAGGTGAGGCACCTAAGCCAGTGCAGCACATGACACATACATCAATCCCTGTGGCTCGAGAGCACCTAAATGAATCTGTGGGAAGTACAGCCCCTTTCTGAAGAGCTCTCTATATACCTGACAGCTTCCAAAGAGGCCTGAGCACTGCAGAGCTCATTTGCACAAGTTCAGCTTCCCAGCAGGCGAGAAGTTCCATGGCTTCACTCACACTGAGGATTGACAAGCTCACACGGAGCTAATCTAATTTGAAGCTATGTAATTTGAAGACCTTTATCTCATTCAAGTAAATGTATGTAAATCTACTGTTGTGGAAGCCTGGCAGGATTTATGGGCTGTTCTCCCCACATTATTTTCTGCAGCAGTGGAATTCCAGGTGCCTGAGCACAGTGGCACACGCTATCCCTGCAGATTTGCATCACAGCACAGCTCAGCAAGCAGGATAACTCAACTTCAAGGTCTGACGTGTGGGAATAAACACACCAGGAGAGAAAGGAGGGTTACTCCTTAGAGCTTCTCACTGAGACTATCTCCTTCTGTGTGTATCATTGTAATGGAGACTGTCCCTTGTCCTATGGCGAGTGCAACACAAACAACACAGCTCACTCCTGCTGTGACAACCTCCAATGCCACCAGAACACCAGGCAGTCCTTTCTTCCTCAGCCATATTCACCACACCAGAGGTTTTGCACTGCTGAGTTTTGTTCCTTATTCAACCATTGCCACAGTTACAGGGTTGAGATCCCAGACTGGTTTGTATTGGAAGGGACCTTGAAGCTCCTCCAGCTCCAACCCCTGACACAGGCAGGGACACCTTCCACTAGAGCAGCTTGCTCCAAGCCCCTGTGTCCAACCTGGCCTTGAGCACTGCCAGGGATGGGGCAGCCACAGCTTCTCTGGGCACCCTGTGCCAGCGCCTCAGCACCCTCCCAGGGAACAGCTTCTGCCTAAGAGCTCATCTCAGTCTCCCCTCTGGCAGGTTAAAGCCATTCCCCTTTTCCTGTCCCTCCATCCCTTGTCCAAAGCCCCTCTTCAGGTTTCCTGCAGCCCCTTTAGGCACTGGAGCTGCTCTAAGGTCTCCCCTTCAGGAGCCTTCTCTTCTCCAGGCTGCCCCAGCCCAGCTCTCTCAGCCTGGCTCCAGAACAGAGCTGCTCCAGCGCTCGCAGCATCTCTGTGGCCTCCTCTGGGCTCCCCACAACAGCTCCAAGTCCCTCTTGTGCTGCTGCCCCAGAGCTGGATCAAAACTGCAGGGGGGGTCCCCCCAGAGCACAGCAGAGGGGCAGGATACCCTTCCTGAGCTGCTGCTCACACTCTGGGGGTGCAGCCCAGCACACAGGGTGGTTCTGGGCTCAAGCACTCACTGAAGCTGGGTCATGGGGAGATTCTGATTGACCAAAACCCCAAAGCCCTTCTCCTCATTAGTGCTCCATCCAATCTGCACCCAGCCTGTATGAGACCTATGACATATATGCCTGTATGCCCTCACCAGCTCCTGCTGAGGCAGCCTGGTGGAGAGTGAAACTTCCCACAAGCATCTTTCCTGGTAGGGGTGATTTACACCGGGTTTCCTCCACTTAAAGTAGTAATAGGGCTGCAGGGTCATGTTCCTCATTGAAAGATCAACACTCATGTTCTCCAGCCTACAAGCCCATCTCTGCCAGGCTGGAGAGTGATTGTGAGTACAACACTGCAAGAATACAATCAAAAGCAAAGGTTAATGATGTACTAATCACTATTGATTCGTAGTATATAATGCAATAAATACCCACTGCCATTGACTAAACACAGCTGGTCAAAGGCATCTAATCAATCACATCAGCCATTTGATTTGCTTGTTCAGAATTGATTTCATAGCATCAGGGAGGTACTGAGAGACACCAGAGGAGCCCAGGGAGCAGGGCTGGCTGCCAGCCACAGCCTCAGCTCCCTCCCAGCAACCACATCACTGCTGATGGGGCTCTTCCTTCACTGGGAAGGCCACAGTGAGGAATCAGGAGCATAGAGGGATGGGAAGAGAAGCCAGGACAAGCTAGAATCCTGGATTCCTCCTCTGCTGGCTTTCGCTTGTTCACCTCCAGCCCCAAACCTCCTTTTCTTGTAGGAATGAAGCATTTGGGAGAATAAATATAGGCTTTAGCAAAAAAGCTGCTCAGAATGCGGAAAGTTCTCCTGAAGTGAAAATGTCCAATAGAACACAGATGGGGGAAAAAAACTGTCTCAGAGTTGTCATCACATTTCTGAAACTCCCCGGCAGAGAAGAAACCACACTGAGATTCCTCCTCAGGAGACAAATAGGAGAAACCCTCTACAACCAGGCACAGGCACTGCCTGGTCTGGCCTGGAGAGGTGGAGGACAGCAGCACAATGGCATGCTGATGTCTGTGGAACGCCAAAGCACTGGAGAGCATGCTACAGGCTGGGTGAAGTGATTCGGAGCAGCCCCGAAGAGGAGGACCTGGGGGTACTGGTCAATGAGAAACTGAATATAACCCTGCTTCAGTGTGCCCTTGAGCCCAGAAGCCCATCATTTGCTGGGCTGCATCAAAAGAAGCATGAGCAGCAGGTTGAAGGAGGTGATCCTGCTCCTCTCCCCTGCTCTGGTGTTACCAACATAAGAAGGACATGGAGCTGCTGGAGCAACTCCAGAGGAGGCCACGAGGATGCTCAGGGGCTGGAGCAGCTCCCTTGTGGAGACGGGCTGAGAACACTGGGGCTGTTCAGCCTGGAGAAGAGAAGCTGCATGGAGACCTCAGAGCAGCTCCCAGTGTCTGAAGGGGGCTACAAGGATGCTGGAGAGGGACTCTTCGTCAGGGGCTGTAGTGATAGGACAAGGGGTGATGGGTTCAGACTGAAACAGGGGAAGTTCAGGTTGGAGTTAAGGCAGAAGCTGTTCCCTGTGAGGGTGCTGAGGCGCTGGCACAGGGTGCCCAGAGAAGCTGTGGCTGCCCCATCCCTGGCAGTGTTCAAGGCCAGGTTGGACACAGGGGCTTGGAGCAAGCTGCTCCAGTGGAAGGTGTCCCTGCAATGGCAGGGGTTGGAGCTGGAGGAGCTTTAAGGTCCCTTCCAACACAAACCATTCCATGGTTCTATGATTTGTGACTGCACCAGCCAGGCCAGTGCCTTGGCTGCCAGCAGAGATGAGACTAATTATGCCTGTGATCTCAACTCACACACACTAATGCATATGGATAGATCTCTAATGCTCTCAATACATGCTCATTAGCAGAGACAGCAGACACAAGTGTGTTATGTCATTGTTAAAATCCTGTCACATTTCCCCAGTGACTCTGATTACAATTTTAAAGGTATTTATTCTCCTCTAGAGCAGGATTATCTTGCCCTGGAAGCCCTGAACCCATCAGATTTGCTCCAAGCAAAGCTCCCACCCGAGAAGCAGTTAACTGATTCCCTGTATCCTAAGGAAAGCAGAGCTCCCCGGTACAGGGGAGAGATCCCTGCAGGCAAATCTTTGAGGAGAGGGCCTGTGATAGCAGCACCTAAAAGTGGCCATGGTCCTTGCATCACTGATGCGTGAGCAGCCTTGGAGCTGCCTGCAGAGGCACATGTGAATGGAGGGCTTGCAGGAGTCACTGCTGCATGTGGAACAATTCAGCGACTTGCTCAGAGAGAAAAGGGAAATGCGGCCATGTGGGAAGGGCAGAAAAGGAGGCTCAGGCTTGCTCCTAATACTGCATCTTTTCTCCCTCTGCTGTCAAGAGTCAAACACTGAAGGTGGAAGCTGGCTTCAGTCCATGGGCACAGTTAGTGACCATTCCTGAATCACCAGCCTGACCCTGAGCTAAAGGTGCCCATCCCATCCAGCTTCTGCCTCTAAATGCTATTAATGAGATTCCCACCTAAATAAATCGGGTACATGCTAAATCAAAGCCTAGATCCCGCCACATTCAGTGGTAGAGCCAGCAACAGGTCTCAGCCCAGCATCCCAGTCCCTCACCTGGACTATCCTATTCTCTACCCTGGGCTGGGCAGGAGATCTCTGCTCCGGGCAGCTACAGAGCACCTTTGAAAGGAGTCTCAGAGTAAGGTCACCATCACACTGCTCTGAAGACAGTCGGAGGGAAATGATTCCGTCTCTCCAAGCACAGAGGCACTGCTGCAGCAAGAGGCAGCAGCCAGATTACACGAGATAATTTAGTAGCTGACATTAAAAACATCTCATTTAGCCTGGAATAAAAACATCTCCATTCAGCCTAAGCTGTATTGAGATAGCTGAATACACAGGAAGTCCTGAATAGCTGCTCACCTGGTCAGTTGAATGAAGATTGCCTCCTCCATGCCAGCACCTTCCAGTCATCACATCCTTGCTGGATATCAGGAATGACAGCAGGGACGACTGCAGTAAATGGATTCTTATGTGGTCCAAATCTTTCTCTGCGGTACAACATTTAATTTCCCAGCTTTCGTTTATGAATTGCTTTTTACCTTCTTCCCCATGTGGGCCGCCAGCCTCCAGCTAATAGAAAGTGGAGATGAATTTTGCTGCATCTCAAGCAGCTGTTGCTATATTTTGACTTGATGATGTGCTGTAAAAGCCGAGCCTCCACTAAAGCAATTGAGTTAATAGTAGCCTGAATAAGACAAACAACAGGGAGAAGGGATGTAATGGGATGTAGCGAGGGGGGAGGCTGTAAGCAGTACTTTAGCTGACAAATCCTGCAGTTATACACTCTGTTCTCTGCTTTCCAGCACAGCCCATCGCAGACAGAGGAAAACAAGTTCTACATGACATAAGCAGAAGAGAAACAATCAGATCCTCGCTCCCAGTGCAAGACTAATGCCGTGGTGCCATTTCTGTAACCTTTGGGACTTCCATAATAAAGGAAACACAAACAATGGAAGATGTAATACTTGTCCAGCCCCATTTTGGGGGCAGAAGCCCAGAAGAATCTCTGAAGCAGCTGAAAGGTTTCAGCAGCAGAAACCAGAGCTCTCTGCACAGCGGTGTTACCTGCGATCCCCAGCTCAATGAGTTTCTATTGTTATATCTGGAGCTGAAGAACTGGAGTTTGCAACTTCTGCACCCTCTATGGAGGCTGCACACAGAGGCAGGAGGTGCTGGGCTCTTCAGAGCATCTGGGTACCCAGCTCATGGTTAGCATTGCTCTAATTGTTAACCATGTCTGAACATAACTCCTAGATCTCTTCCACAAGGATTTGCTCTCAGCTGATGCTTTATGGGTCACCTGCTGCTGGAGGGGATGGACAGAAGGACTTGCAGCTATGAAGAAGTGTAGGATGATCTCACCTGGTATAAGCCACAACAGCACCTTTGGCTGCATCAGAGCTACCTGATGACCAGCCTGAGGACCAGACCCCAAAGGATCGCAACAGTGCAACCCCAAAGGCCTCATAAAAACAAGCTCTGTATGTCCATGGTCTACACGCAATGCTGATGTACCAGAGCAAACCAGAGGGGACATAGTTACCTTCTGGATCTGCTCTCTGGAGCGCTATAAGAAAAATCAGAGGACATTTAGCATGTATAGCTGGATATTAAACTTACAATGAGGGTGTCTGGGCTTGTTTCCCAGCTTTGAGACTGACACACTTGGAGAATTCAGCCCATTCACCTTCCCTTCCAGGCCTGATTTCTCCCTGCTCTGCACCTTGCAGGGTCATTTTGTACCCGTACAAGGCATTAGCCCAAACAGAACATTGTGCTCCCTTACACAGCTGCCACATTTTAGCATCAACAGAGGAGCACTTTCAGCATCAATTAATGAGGCTTTTTTTACTTTGCAGAAGAACTTGGCAATAAAGCTTGCAAGGATGAGGAAGGAGAAGCGCTGCCAACTGACAGGCAGGGAGCAAGACAGGAGGTGCCTGACATCCTCCCTTCCCTTGGGTGAGCATAGGAGGGTTGTAAAGGCAATCCCAGTGCTGCATTGGGGCTCCCAGCAAAGGTAAGAAGATAACAGAACATCTCTAGGCACATTTCCTCACCACTTTGAAAAGACGCTACCCCTAAAGAAGACCTCACTAGAAAATGAACTCTTCCAGCCAACAAAACCCAAGGCAGGCACAGCCACCACGCTCCTACTAGGAGTAGCTGGCTGCTACCCTCTCCTCTTATAACCTCCAGCCTGTCTTCCTTCTCCCAATAAACACTCATCAGGATTTGGAGTCTCCCATCACCTGAGCTCCTTCTTGCTTCCCCTCATAGGATTTCCCTGGGAGAAGATGATGTGCCAAGAGGGCTGTTGAGCCTTTGAGTGTAAATGAGCTCTTTGTGCAGCTGGATGGCTCCATTGCTGTGTGAGTGTATTCCTGTTCCCTTTGCTCCTTTAGCTCAGAAGCAGCTCCTGGAGCTACAGGGGCACCTCAGATGGGGTGCTCCCCATCTGCAGCTCACAGATGGGCTTTCTGAGCCATTAGGGACACAGAAGTGCAGAGGGTCCAGTCCCACCTTGGCTTCCCACTCCTCCTGCTTGCTTCTTGTAGTGTCCATAGCCTTGCTGGCTCAGGATATGCCTTCCCTTTCCTTGTACAAACCACAGCATTTAAGTGGTCGCTTAGATCCCTTTGGGATACATCTAAAACCACAGACAGGCCAGGAGGAGGTAGCATGTCAAGCTTGTACGTTCTGAACTGTTTTGCTGCAGGCAGGGAACTTTGCAAGGATTATAACAAGAGATGCTGGAAACAGAAAGGCAAAGAGAAACCTTCCACGCTGTCAGAGCTGTGTCTGGTTCTCACATGGGTGACTGTGAGCCAGCAGCAAGTTGTAGAGGAGTATTTTTGTCAAAAACATCGTCGCGAACACCATTGAACTTCCTTTGGCCTTCCAAGAACCTGATTTGGGTCATATGGATCAGGAACACATCCTCCAAATTAAGGATTAGCTATAGTATTGCACATTTAACAACCAACCTCCTGCACCATAGAGCTTCTGGTTTCCCAAAGCACCAGACTCTTATCACCTCTTTCTCTTGGTGTTGCTATAATCAGCAATCCACAGCAGACAGGAGCTCACCTCCAAGTTGTCCGTTTAGGACAGTGCAGCAGGGAATCTCTAGCACTATGGCACTGTGGCACCAGAACAGCAAAGAGGCTCTTTTATTTGCTATATAGCTTCAAAATAGCATAAAAGTCAACATGGATAATGATGTAACAAGGAACATGCAAGGCTGATTTAGTGCTGCTTTAAGGAGGATGCTTGGTTTAACAGGCACCGAAAGGGATTAAATCACACAGGTGTTCTTCGGTAAAAGCATCTGCAGCGAGGCTGTGGTGGGAAATTGTCAGTGAAGTTGAAGAAAACAGAGACAAGGAGACAACTAAAGAGGATCTGGTGAAAGAGATGGCAATGGTCACTGACAAAGGGTCACTGGTGCTCCTCATTGCAAGGAGCACAGGAATTAGGCTTTAAGGGCTAATTTTGCTCAATAACTCCTCCATTACTCTGGCAAAGTGTGAGACTGTGCAGATGAAGGATCTTCCCTCGCTGTGGTACTCCCTTCCCTATGCTCCATGTGGCTCTGATTTGCCATGAGCAGCCCTATCTGGGCTCTCCACCCACTGCCTTTCACCCATTGGCTCAGGACATGCATTTAAGCTCAGCCCTTTAGTCAAGTTGGACTTATGTGAGATGGATTTGTGCCTTGGTTCCTTGACTGCCTTCTGGAGTGGTCTGGAGAGCTGTGGATTGCTGGTCAGCCTGGAGCTCCTATTGTGGGGGTGCTGTGTCCTCCTTGGTAAGGGTACTTCCTCTTCCCTTGCTCAGCAGCCCTCTTTTGCTGTTCCCTACAAGTTGCTACTATAGCAGCAACCTTAATTCTGAGGTGCTGTGATGCTGTGGGCCGTTTCCCTGGTCATGGATGCAATATGATGCAGCAAAGAAAGTAACGAGTTGTTACCAGTGAACTGTAGTGCTGTGTGGAAGACTCTGGAGGCTGGGCTAGAATAATGGTAGGAGCTACCAGATAAAGAGAGCTAAAAGACTGTATAGAAGAAATGAGGTGATGCTCCATAAATTTCCTCTTATCCTAATGTGAAGTCTGTGTTCTCAATGTTTGCCTGCCGTCAGTTCCACAGCCAGACTCGGTGCTGAAGATGAAACTCTGTTCCTTTGAAACTGCATGAGATGCTGCACAGCAACCTGTTAGCTGAGACTGGTGCTTTGTTGCATATCTACACAGGCACCAGAAGACACAGAACCTCAGCCTGGTTTGTGTTGAAGGGACCTTACAGCTCATCCAGTTCCAACCCCTGCCACGAGCAGGGACACCTTCCACTAGAGCAGCTTGCTCCAAGGCCCTGTGTTCAACCTGGCCTTCAACACTGCCAGGGATGGGGCAGCCACAGCTTCTCTGGGCACCCTGTGCCAGCGCCTCAGCACCCTCCCAGGGAAGAGCTTCTGCGTAAGAGCTCATCTCAGTCTCCTCTGCATCCCTTCTGTTTCTAGTGGGAAGGATGGGCTTTCCCTTTTGTTTTTCCCTTCTCTTCCCAGAAGAGCTCTGCCTGGTGATGATAATGCCTGAAGCAGCACGTGGGTTCTCCACTGCTCCAGTCTGTAGTCGTGGGATGGTGACAAAATCCTTCCCTAGCAGCACTTGTACTTGCTCTATTTCATTCAGACAGTACTGGATGCTCCTTTTGAAAAGCCAGTATATGATGAATAACCTTGTGTTTTCACATGTGATTAGTCTTCATAGTCTCAATCAATAAACACAGTGAGCTTGAACAGGCCAGTGCTGCAAGTTCCTTAAAATCATATCCTCTATTAGAGACAACAATCAATAGTACTTATTCCAGTTTAACAGTGATTATCTGCCTGTTACTGCAGAACAGCACCAGCCACCCAGGAGGGCCTGTTCTTTTCTTTTGGTGTATAGCACATCTGCCTCGCTCTATAAATGTTAGGTTTTAATTAAAGTGGATATAATGCTTTAGAAAACGCTGTGTGCTTGTTTAAATGCCAGTCATTAGTCACGGGAAAGGGACTAAATCAGGGAAGCCTGAGTCTGTTGTAAAGAGCAGAAGGCATCTTACTCTGCTGGATGCAGTTCATTCAGTGTCAGCCCCAGATCACTCATGCCCTCTAAATTAGAGGGGGAGTAGGGAAGGGATGTATGTGTATATATACATTATATATAGGAAATATTTGGGTTTGAGAAGAATTTTTATTAAAGGTAAATTACCCAGAAAACACAATTGAGAGCTATCCCTCCATTTGGAATGATGGTCACCAGGGAGTTCAGGATACCTTTGATTAAAGTGGATGTAGCAGATAGGGGTGTACCTGTCACTTTGAATCTTACCTGCTGGAGCACTGTGGACAGCCAGACTGCATTCCTCTGGTCAAAATCCCAGGATTTAGGCCTCCTATAGTAATAAACTTGGGCCAGAACTGAAGAGATGGTTTTACCCAGGAGCAACACTGGGTATATGAGAGCTATGGACAGGGTGTCTGTGGGAGGAACAAGGATAACACTGCTCTAATCCCCCTTGCTGGCCTGGCTGAAATGGACCTGGAGTTCGGTCTTTGCCAGGAGCAGAATGAGATTGCAGAGAGAATCTCCTCATGGTTTGGAGGCTTTTTCTCCTTTTTTATTGCAAATTCACTTTATTGCATTTCATACTGGCCAGAACCACCAGCTGAGCAAGCAGTACTGTGCTGGTTGTGCCAGGTGTATGCTGCTCCAAAGGGACTCCTGTAAGCTACATAAAGAGATGGGTCATGAAATCAATGTGATTTGGATATCAAGAGACAGAGCACAGGATGTTGATGGACCTCTGTGTATCACTTGGAGGCAATTCCAGGCTCCAACACCACTCAAGGCTTGCTTAGACTTTGGTCTGGGCTATGGCTCTGCAGTGAAGACCTGGCAGCATGGAATCTACTGCTCAGGCTGAATTACCAAGTATGTGACATGAGGAAGCAGAGTTTTGTCCACTGGTATCTGATGCCTGCTGCTCCCCACCAATGTAGGGAGTAAGGACTGAAGGATGCAGCTGTATGGATCATTGGACATGGATCAGTGCAATGTTTAGTGTGTTGCAGGAATAGGAAAGGAAGTGGCACGGGCAGTTAGACCTAAAGGATGTCAGTTCTAACAGTGCTAGATGCAGTGAGCATTTTCTGTCTACACAAATGGATCTATGGAAGCCTTCTGAGAATTAATATGTAAAAGTTGCAGCCAAGTGCCACAGGTAACTAACTTTAACTGTTTAAACTGCAGCAGCATCCAAAGATCCTGGTGGGGGACTGGTCCTTGACGCTTCATGTATGCACTGAAAAACGCGGGAAGAAGTTCTGCTTTCATGTAGGTCTGACCTCCCCAGGGTTGTGCTACTTTGGTACATACATCACCCAGAAGCTCCCATTATATCAGAAGTGGATAACTCCACCATCCATCTTTGCCTAGCAATACAAGTCTTACCCATGCTGAGCCTTCTGCCTTGTCACACTGCCAACTCATCAGTATTGTCTGGGGCATAAAAGTTACTAAGCCCAGAAGTAAAAGGCTGCAAAGGCTGATTTTTGGCAAGGTATGAGGTGTTTCAGGCTTTGCTTGCATAGAGATGTCACCCTGCCACTCGTTAATCCATGCTCTAAGCAAGCTGTCACCACTTCACAATGCTGCAGGTGTCGTGCAAGTCTAAGAATGATGGATCCTTTCAGGAGGAGTGGCAAAATTATCCCTGGATGAATCAACTGCACTTCCTTATGCCTGTCTCTGTGTGCCCAGGCACAACATCCTCACCTGTAGGCAGTTGATGGGCTGTGCATTGCTCCAGCTCTGCACCTCAAGATTCATTTCATGGGTCCACAATCTGATTGTTTTAGTGATGCTGATATAGGGTATAATTCCTGAGTCAATGCTGTTTTACTTGAATAAAGATGCCTTATTCCCTTCTCTGTGGCAGAATAAGCTATCTCAGCTGTGTCTGTACCACTAAGAGCGGGTGTTGACTTAGGCAGTCAAGTCTGCAGCTCTGGAATATGGGCAAGGCCGAAAGGGGTTTGGCTCTCACCTCTTTGCATGTGAATAGGAGTTAGGAACTTTATTCTGAGGGTCCCAGAAGTGGGATTCTCACCAAGTGGCACTCAGTGTCACTTATAGATGTACAAATGGTTTTAAAAGCCTGCTCTTGCATTGTTTGACTACTGCAGCACCTGCTTGTGAGGACAATGTGGGATTATCAAAGGCATCTAATACTGCTGAATCCCTTTGGTTTGTATCCACTTCTGCTTGCGAACAGATCCCAAGTGTTTGCAGGAGTAGGAGTTTCAATGGCTTTAAGAGGGTCTCCCACTCAAACAGCAGTATTCCAGCACTGTTATCACAGCTAGGCACTGAACCCCATCCCTAGTTTCTTTCGAAGCCTAGATGTACTGATTCCCAAAGGAGTGACAAGATCTATCCAACAGAAGAGCTTTACATGGGGTAAAAGCAAGCTCACTCATCCTGGCAAAAACCAAGTGATGCTTTTAAAGCCCTCAATAAGCAAAGAAGTCTTTATGTGAGCATTGTTCTGCCTCGGGATTAGACATGAACCCCCCCCTGAAATAAATTGGTTTTGTTGATCCATGCTGAGGGGGCTTGCATCAGATTGAGGTGAATACAGAGCTACATTACAGCTCCAAGGATTCCGCTTGTCATGCCAATAGCCTGGTGTTGCTCTAACAGATTGCATCCTGCTCAAAGTAATTGCCTGTGTTCATATATCATGTTATCTGCAGGATAAATTTGTAGTGTCTCTCTTGGGCTCCTATGCCTCATCACTGGCAAGCTAAAATAACAGGTCCCTCTTGAACCCTCTGTTCCCAGGGGCAAAGTGAGGAGCAGGGAGCCCTGTCTCTTGGGAAGGGCTGCCAGGGCAGGGCTGGGTAAACTGCATCTAAGGTTATGGTCTTTACATTATGTGTGTCCAAGAAGCAGCAACACATTATGTCTATTCTATGATTCTATGTCTATATAACCTGCACGCTTGTCGATGGGAGAAGAGTGCTGCAGTGACTCAGTACCTCTGGGGATGGCAGCAGAGATGAATTGTTAAGGAACTGGAAGTAATTCAACTAGAAGATGCTTTGGGAAGGAGTGGTTGGTCTTTCCAGAGGTGAGTCTCACCTCTGGGAGTGGGGCAAGCTCTCCCAGATGCTGTCTCAGTCTTCCCATGTCCTGACTCCACCACCACAATGTGTGAGAGGCTTTGAGATTCCCAATCTGCCAACCTCTGGATTCCTCCTGGCCCTAAACTGTCTCCTCTGGGAAGAAGGAGGTAGCAAATTGGGTGCAGGGGAGCCTTGTTGCAGTTCCCAATGGTTCTTAAAGGCCAAATAGGTCATAGGCTGTCTTTCCTCTGATGCCACTATTAATACAGGTCAACAGACAGCATGGTACCAACTTCCCCTGGCTCAACCCCTGGATGTGTTAGTGATCTCCTTGGCTTGGACCTGATTTTTGTCACTGGCTGTGTATTTCTCTTCACCTAAAGCAATGAGCTGTGGCCCAGCCATTTGAATCGGATGGCAGACTTGCTTTGATTTATTAACAGCAGCACTTGGTACTTCTTGTCCCATCTGTCTATATGAAGACTCCTGCTCAACTCAGCCTCAGTACAAGGAGTACAGAGAAGCTGTGCAGCTCCTTATGCTCTGAAGAACCAACCAGGGCAGAAGGGCTACACAGGGGTCTGTAATCTGCTGTTCCCAGTGCAGATTAGAGGTGATGGAAGGGGCATGGACAGGGGGGTTCTGAGCTATAGCAATACCTGAGCACCCTCCTACAGAGGTGCTACACTTAAGAGCATGCAGGAGACTCGTGGAAGTGAAGTAAGTCCTGGTCTGCCCTGGGGCTGGTGTCATGTAAGCCCTGCCAATGCCTCCCTGCATATGGATGGTGTCTGGGTGACGCAGAGGTCTCTGGGTGCTAACCCCAAGCCAAACAGCTGTTTCTCTGCTGCTGTTTCTGTGCCTGTGGACAGCACTTGCAAATTACCACCTGAAATGTTCCTTGATCAGAGGGAATGTAGCCTGCATCAGAGGCTGAGGCACATACTTGTTTCCCCCATAGCCGTGCTCCTCTCTAGCTCCTAGGGTGTGGGTATGAGCACTGTAATGCACCAGCAGATGGTTAATGAAGGTCTTTGGACAAAAGGTGCACAATCACCAAAGCAAGACAATAACTCATCCTCCCTGTGTGTGTCCAAGGAATTCTATTTGTAGTCTATGCAAAGGAGTTATTTCCTTGTGCGTCCAAGGAAATGAGAGCTCAGTTTCCAGCTGTGGCTTACAGTGAGTGAGATGTGGTTATCTGATGCTTTACAGTTCTTCAAACCCAGTGATCCTTGTTGGACCCTCATTTCTGCTGGTGGGAAGGCAGCTGGACACAGCTGGGTTGAGCCTTTAGCAATAGCCCAGAGTTTGCATTCAAAGGGCTGGATATGAAAAAATTCCATGAGCAAGTCCATGGAACTGGATGATCTTAAGGTCCTTTCCAACCCTGACTATTCTATGCTTCTATGATTTTGGGGCTTTGGATTGCAGGGAGCACCCAGCCCATCACTCAACAGCTCAGTGTATCTTGCAGGCTCTGGATTGCTCAGTGCCGGAGGAGCCACACTCCTGCCTATGTCCTTCCTGCCCAGAGCAGCCACACCTCAGCCTGGTTCCAGGCCCTGTAAAGTCAGTCCCAAAGCCTTCTGGAAAGGGCTGGCAAGTAAATGGAGGCAAGGAGGAGCAGGCAACTCGGGTGAAGGCTTTAAGATTTGGACACAAGTGACATTACTTGTGTCCAAATCTGAAAGATGGAAAAGCCAGCGGCCTTTTCCCACATCTTCTCCATTCCCACAATCAAGTGCTGTTTGGCTTTTTCCTGGGTACTACTCTGTGCTGGAAGTTCTTATGGTCCTGTAGACAGACTCATTGCTTTCCAACGTAAATCTCCCTCCCCAGGCTACCTCTGGAAGAAGATGATTTATTGTTCTTGATAATCCATTTGTTACCGTGGTTGCTTCAGGTTAATCACATTATTAATGTTCTGAAACCTCCTTAACTTCCATCTCATTACACAGAGCCCACCCTTTGCTCCTATAGCCCTGCCCAGAACACAGCCAGGCAGATGATTGCAGCCTCTGCTCTAGCAGCTGTGCATGGGACAAACCAAATGGCCCAGGGCTTGTTTAGTGGTGGCCAGCTGCTGGAGAAATCATCTTGGCAATAGAAGGCTTGATGCTGGGCAAAGCGTGAAGCTGATGGATGAGGTGGTGGAAAAAGAGATTGATTTGCTTTTCCCCTGCAGCTACAAGCTGTCTGGCAAATCACAGTGCAAGCAAGCGGGAGGGAGCAGGGGTTTGATCTGGAGAGGGAAGAGCAGTGAGGGGGTAATTCAGGTAAACTGGGTACACTTGGTTCTGCAGTGAACTGTGCCTTTGATAATTGAGTTAAAAATGGGCATAGGGCATTGTACAGCAGAGTAGCTGCCTTTGGGTCTTGTTTGTCAGAAACATCAGGGTTGTGCTGGTTGTCAGTTTATTGCTGGCCTTTTCCCATAGCCCCACATGAGTGGATGGGGCCAGGAACCACGGGGATGACAAGCTCAGATTTTCCAAAGGCATTTAGACTAAATATAGAACCAGTTATTAAGCTTTATCCATGCAAGTTGTAAACAAATTAGTTCCACTAGGTAGCTATTTGCATGTGTAGGTGCTTATGTACTTCTGAAACTTTACTTGAGGAGCTATTTGTTGTCTGACTTCAAACTCTGAGCTGGTGGTGAGGAAAGCTGCCCCTTCCTGGTAGCAATTCAGAGCACTTGGTTGAGCCTTTGCAGTGAAGGCTCTGTTGCTCCACTGACTCTTTATGGAGAAACCAATTCATTTAGCAGGCAGGAATCCTGTAGCTGACAGACAGGAGGAGCCCTGTGAGGAACCTGCACATCAGCAACTCCTGTTGCACATCACACGGAGCCCCAGAGGTAAGTAGGATATTTGCTAGAGCCCCAGGTGCTGTCACTTGGATGCTTTCAGCATTGCTTTCGTTTAAGTGAGTGCTTGAGAAGGATCCCCCAGCACCCACATCTTCCTTCATGGCCTAGGAGCACATCAGCTCTCCACTGCTGGTTGGCAACACCGCTGCAGTGTTTTATTGTCCCATCTTTCCATTCCTCTAGAGCCCATGATAAGCCTCCAAATGAACTGGAGGCCCCAGACAAGTTTTGATATGTCCAAGCAATATTAATAATGAGTCTGATCCTGCAGTGTATTATTTATTTAAACATCTTTCAAAGCACCAAACAATCTATGTACGCAGGGATGATTTCATCACTGAAACTCAGCCACTGGAAAACAGTGGCTGTACGGTGCCATTACACAGCAGTTTGGGGCAGAGAAAGATGAAATGAAAAGCCAAGAAATCTTTTATGGTAGGGAAAATAATGGGCTGTGTTTCTTCCTAGTAGAGCAGGAGTAATGTTCTTCTTGCAGAAGCTGATGGAAGAACTGGTAGTTGCCATCAGCAAAGCTTCGGTGAGACCCATTATAGGAGAAGCTACTTATTAGTGTATAACAGGACCTGCTTTCTTCTCCTGTTGTATCTGAAAGATACAGACAGGCCCAGTCAGCCTGTATGATGTGCAGATGTGGCTGAGTCCATGACAGCTGTGTCCCCTAATGCAGGGTTCCCCAGTGGCTTAATGTTATTGGACATCCCAGCAGTGTTCAGTCACTCGTCTAACAAGGGATTAAACTTTCCAGACATATCCCTTGCAAAGAACACTTGACCCCTGTTTGAGAATGGACACCAGTAGATATTGAGGAAATAGAAATCGAGATTTCTTTTGGTACATGAGGAATTCAAAAGGTCTACTGGAATGTCATCACAACAGGAGAATACATAAACAGCCGCCTTCCCTGACTCCTATGGGAAATCATGGAACCCCAGACTGGTTTGTGTTGGAAGGGACCTTACAGCTCATCCAGTTCCAACCCCTGCCACGGGCAGGGACACCTTCCACTAGAGCAGCTTGCTCCAAGCCCCTGTGTCCAACCTGGCCTTGAACACTGCCAGGGATGGGGCAGCCACAGTTTCTCTGGGCACCCTGTGCCAGCGCCTCAGCACTGATTCATATGACAGTGAGACCTCTGTTTGCTGCTTTAGGTGGTGAGGGAAAGGTGTGATGGGTACCAGGGATGGGGCCCCACTGGAGAAGCCACCTTGCAGCAGGGCTCTGGCACAGCCATCACCTTGGTACCAAGCTCAAAAAGCAGCGCTTTTAGTGCTGGAGGAACATGTTCATCAGCTGTGTTGGTCTGTGGGAGCCCAGCAGAAAGGGCTGCAGCACACCTCAGTGCGATGCAGATGTGGCTGTGGGAGGGAGGGGGGACCCTGCTTGGGGGTGAAGCTCAGGAAACCTCCAAGCTCTGAATTCTAATTAATAATTATTCATTGGTAGTCTTTCAATGATCATTTATCAATACCCAACATCTGCCTCGTCTCAGTGCCTCAAAGTGATTTGTGTTAATGAATTAAACCTCAGAAGAGAGAAACCAGTTCAGGTCCAAGGCGTTCCACACACAAAACCTGCTTGAAAGAGTAGGTACTTGCACAGCACGACATTCTAAGTCAACAATAAAGATTAATAACATACTCAACTGAGAGTGCAGAGGAATTTAGGGAGGAAAAACGTAATTACCTGACCTGAAAAGAAGCCAGACACGATGTTTAAAATCTCATTCTTACAAGACGTGTCTTGGAATCCTTAATGACTGCAGGACCAGAAGACATGGCTGATGTTCTGTGCTTGGAACCTAAAGAAAAACCAGACAATCTGTATTTTTCCTTCCTGATTCTAGAAACACCTGATGTTTCAGAGACCAGTGTATCACAAGCTTAGAGTTATGACCCCGTGTAGAATAAAAACAAGAGAGATGAAAGATACGACTCCAAAGTGAAAATCAGTGTTCAACGCTTGCAAGGAGATAAAAAGCTTTTGGGGAGGGGGAAAGGAAGAAAATGAAGAAATCTGTTTAATTTCATTTTCATTAACGTGACCTGCGGAAGGAGCCAAAGACAATGGTTTATTCCCATCAAGCTGGAGGATGATTGTTCCTTTCTGGAAAGGGAATTGAAATGAATTGAAAAGTTGATCAAAAAGCCTTTAGAGTCACATGTGCTTCATGTGATGCATGCCAGGAGGTTTCAATTAGCTTTTGAGCAATCTGAAGCTAAAAGGCAACACAGCCAAACAAAAGATTGCTTTAAATCATAGAATCCCAGAGTGGTTTGGGTTGGAAGGGACCTTAAAGCTCATCCAGTTCCAACCCCCTATGAAAAGGGCAGTGTTATCAGCCAGAAGCAGGGACTCTGAAAATCAGAATCACACAAGAGGAAAATAACCCTCTTGGGGTTATTACATGGGAAAGCTGGGCCTGTTTCAGCCCCTCTGCTGCAAACTCTGCTTGATCTTCAGCGCATCCTGGGTTGCTCATGGGTTCAGCTCAAGTGCTTTATTTAGTAGCAGATGCAGACCAGCAGCAGCTGATGAGGATGGTGGGATGATGAGGACTGTGGGTTTCTAGATGGGAATGGAACCGAGGGGCATCATTTGAGGGCTGCAGGAGGCAGTGGGAAACTTGAATGCTGTGGCTTTCGCAGAGGTCTGAGGTGAGGACAGGGGCTCCTTGGCTTTGGAGTGAGATGAGAAGATGCTCGTATCTGGGTGTTACTGCTGTAAAGGAGCCTGGATCTGGCCCAGCTGAGCCCCACTGGGTGTTTTCAGCTGTGGTGTACTCTGAAACAGAGACCTCATCCCCTTGGCTGAATGTGCCCCCTTTGTGCCCATGCTTCAATCCCCAGATTTATGAGCTCTTCTCCCCATCTTTCCTTCACTGAAGCAAATCTAACACTGGATGGACAGGCCTGCTAAGCCCATTTAGTTAATCACTGGGCCCTGATGAAGGTCACCCTGACAAACACTCATAATTCCTATTCCACGCTATAAATACACATTTGAATCACTGTCTCCTGGCGCTTCCATCACGGGGGACGGAAGAGGTGTGACAGCAGCCCCCTCATCCCTCCCTGCAGCCACATGAGTGCCTGTCCCAGCCTTGGTGCTTCGGCAGAGCAATATTGTTCATCAATAACGTCAATTTATACCCTTAAAACGTTGGGGGAGCCGAGTTCTGGGCTTTAAATCAGCTCCCTGGGATGTGATGACCAGGGGCTGGGCTGGAGTGGGTCAGGGTGAACTAGGGGGGTGTGTGTGTGGAGCCGGGGAATTGGAGCCCCTGTAGTGGGTAGTGCTGGACAGTGATATACTCCTCTGTGCTTGGGGGCCAGACCCCATGTCGTGGGCAGTTGGGGGGAGATGGTGCTGCCCAGAGGGGAGCAAAGCTTCCCCTGGTGCCAGCAGCAGCGTGAGTCCTGTGCTTGCTGCGAGGCCAGCGGCTGAAAACATGGAATGAATAAACTAATACAACCCCAGCCGGGTTTGTGTTGAAGGGGCCTTAAAGGTCACTCCGCGCCAATCCCAACACCTTCCATAGAGCAGCTTGCTCCAAGCCCCTGTGTCCAACCTGGCCTTGAACACTGCCAGGGATGGGGCAGCCACAGCTTCTCTGGGCACCCTGTGCCAGCGCCTCAGCATCCTCACAGGGAACAGCTTCTGCCTAAGAGCTCATCTCAGTCTCCCCTCTGGCAGGTTAAAGCCATTCCCTTGTCCAAAGCCCCTCTCCCGGTTCCAGTCCCTTTCCCCACTCCCACACTGCCTCCCTAAGGGATTTAATGCGCGTTCCCTTCACGCCCCCACCCCGCTCAGGGCACACACACGCACCCCCCCGCCGCCGGGGAGCCCCCCCACGCCCAGGCCGGCGGAGGCGGAGCCCAGGCGGGGCCGCGCCTGACGCAGCGCGGTTGCGGCGGGGCCGGGCGGTCCGGGCCGGTGCCGCCATGGCGAGCCAGTCGCAGGGTATCCAGCAGCTGCTGCAGGCCGAGAAACGCGCCGCGGAGAAGGTGGCCGAGGCCCGCAAGCGTGAGTACGGCCCGGCCCGGGCCCGGAGCTGCTGGGGGGGACCCTGCCCGGGCCTGGCCCGGCCCGGCGCCTCCGCCTCAGGGCTCCCGGGCCTGGCGCGGCCCCGCTGTGGGGAGCGGTACGGCGGTGGAGCGGAGCCCGGGGGCAGCGCGGGGCCGTGGGCTCCTCGGGGCGGAGCGCGGGTCGGCGTCTCCGAGTGCTCGTCCCCTGTGTGAGGCACGGACCGGCAGCGGTGCGGAGCCTCCGTGCCGGGGGCCGGAGCGGTCCGTGGGGGCTCCCTCGGAGGAGGCCGCCATGGAAACCCGCCCTCCACGGCAGCGGGGCCCTCCTTTTGGCGGCTTCCCTTCCCTTTGACTGCGTTGTGTTTCTTCTGGATGAATACGGTGTATTTTCCTGTTGATAATTAGGGATTTTATGGAGCAGAGCGAGCTTTTCCATGGGGACCCAAGTTGGCTTTTTCTGCCGAGCGAGAGAAATTCAGGTTACAAAGGTCCCCACCTTTACCAATGTTTCCTGGTTCCAACACATATTTGGTTTAATGAAGCTGCCCTCTCTTGCAGCTGTATCCCTGGTAGCGTTGCAAGGAGTAGGTTGTTGTAGCTTCCCCTAACGATAGCTTTGAAGGGGAGAATGGGGTGGAAAGTCCAAGAGGGGAAGCCGATGGGGCCAGTTCTGTGAGTTGCACAATTGACCTGAGGCCAAGCTTAAGGCTTAATGTGCTTTCTGCTGTCCTCTTTGCAACTCGGAGGGGTTGCATACTCACACGAGCAAGGCCAGACCTGCCGTTGTCCAGGGCATCCACTGGCCCGGAGACCCTCTCACTGGCTGAAGCTTGTTGCGTGGTGAGCTTGGAGATGGCTTGTTGGCACGTGGGGTGCTCCTGAGGTTGATAATGCCTCCTGCAGAAGGAGCTGTTGGAATGGCAAATGCTCTCATGATTGCTGTTCGTTGGGAGGAGGAATGAGCTCGATCCTTTCTCTTCTGTATTTCATTTGGCATGTTCTTTGCAAACAGGAAAGAATCGGAGGCTGAAGCAGGCCAAAGAAGAAGCCCAGGCAGAGATTGAGCAGTACCGCCTGCAGAGGGAGAAGGAGTTCAAGGCCAAGGAAGCAGCGGTTTGTTTTCTAGCTCATTCACTGTTACCTCCAGCCCCTTTAGTCTTGTGTTTGGGGTTGCTTCCCCTGAGAGGAACCCTCAGGGTGGAACCTGTTGCTGGAGGAGTACTTCCCTAACTGCCTTCCTGTGATGCACTGCCATGTGCCATGGAAAAACCAGTGGGAATGAGTCAGAACATGGCGCGTTACATCTCAACAGCAGAACTAGTGACTGGCAGGGAATTAGCTTCATAAGCTCATGTGCTGTCTGGTGCCCTGATGGGTGGCAGCCTCCCAAAACCTGCTGTATGCAGTGTCAAAAAAGACCGCGCTCAATTCCCCCTGTGACAGGCTGTTTTCTACAGCACTAATGTGGTATAGACAACTTGCCTCGCAGATGCTGCTCACTTGCTGAAGCAGATGCAAGGCTTGTGTTCTGTTCAGCAGTTCCCTGCTGTGTCCCAAGAGGTGTGTTTTCCTTCTAAGCAAGAGAAGGCATTCCTGGAAGGAATACCTGATACTGCCTGTGTGCGCCTGTCAACACTGAAGTCATTGGAAGATGCCCTGACAGTGTCCCTTCTGTCCATATTCTGGTCAGCACAGTCCCACTTCATCTGTTCTCCTACCTTCATACAGGAGGCCAAGATGAATCTTTCACAGTCCCTTTTTAGCTGGGTTCATTATAGAATCATAGAATAGTTAGGGTTGGAAAGGACCTTAAGATCATCCAGTTCCAACCCCCTGCCATGGGCAGGGACACCTCCCACTAAACCATGCCACCCAAGGCTATGTTCAGCCTCACCTTGAACACCGCCAGGGATGGAGCATTCACAACTTCCCTGGGCAACCCATTCCAGTGCCTCACCACCCTTACAGTAAAGAACTTCCTCCTTACATCCAATCTAAACTTCCCCTGTTTAAGTTTTAACTCATTACCCCTTGTCCTATCACTACAGTCGCTAATGAAGAGTCCCTTCCCAGCATCCTCATAGGCCCAATAGTGCCCAATTAGGCACATGATACCAGGTAGTTCCAGGCTAATAATGTGGACTTCACTGCTTGTCAGCTGGTTTGGTTTTATATATCCTCCTCCTGAGAGGGAAACTTTGAATTGCAGGCCCAGGGTGCTGGTCTCAGCATTATTCTTCTGTGCCTTTTTTTCCCCCCACTTATAAAGGGCATTTGCTTTTCTGCCCTTGCTTATGTGTCAAGAAGAGCGCTGTAAGCTGTGAGAGTCTCCTTGCTGTGTGTATCACATGGGCCACAGTCCTGTTAGGAAGGCAGAGGTTTTTAAAGAGATTATTTTGGGGTAGAAGCAATGGGATAATGTGAAGACTGCACCTAAATTAAATCATGGGTGTCACTTTCCTTGCGCTCTCCAGTACAGTAGTGTCCAGGGGTTCCAATTTCCAGGCACCAGTACAGCAGGCCCTTTTATTTCAGGTATTCTACAGAAGCTTGTGCTCTAAACTGACAGATAATGAATAAAAGAGGACAAAAGGCATGGGCTGTGTGTAAAATATGAACTTGGACAAGTTCTGTGGGAAATGTGTGCAGAGAATCCAACGGTACTTTTTTGGTTGCTGTTCTTTCAGTACAATCTGTCCCTCAGCAAAGATGAATGGTTTAGGTGCACCACTGAGGCAGTCAGGACAAA
The DNA here is from genome assembly GCA_028858755.1 of Ara ararauna. NCBI lineage: Eukaryota > Metazoa > Chordata > Aves > Psittaciformes > Psittacidae > Ara > Ara ararauna. The sequence continues at coordinate 16,507,369 of CM054384.1, forward strand.
ATACAGAGCTAAGCCTAACGTTCTCCTTGTTACGTTACTTGCATGTGAGCTTTCTCTTTGCTGTTTTGTAGGCACTTGGATCTCATGGCAGCTGCACCACCGAAGTTGAGAAGGAGACCCAGGAAAAGATGAGTGTCATCCAGCAGAACTTCCAGAAGAACCGGGAGGTGGTCCTCTCCCAGCTCTTGTCTCTTGTGTGTGACATCAAACCTGAAATCCATGTGAATTACCGCATCAACGGGTAGTCCTGGGAGAAGGAATAAGCATACTGGGAATGGCTGGTAGTAACAGCTGAGCTTCAGGTGGAATGTACAGCTTTTAGCCATACCTTAACTGTTCTTGTAAATGTGTTAAGTTATTTCAGTGCGTTGTTGGAGTTCTTTAATTTCTCTCTTGACACTGATTTAGAGCTTAATCAAACATTAAATGGCCATGTCTCAAATCTGTGCTAAGTTATTATATATATATATTTGAGTTGGCACATTAAAGCTCCCTTTTGATCTGGATAACATTCAGTGAGAGGTTCTGTTCTGCAAACAGAAAGAGGAGAGAGATGCTGGCCAGGTTTAAATGGAGCCAGTGTCAGTAACCATTTGACCTGTGTAACTGTTTTCTTGTTGACCCAAATGCATTTCTCAGTGTGGTGTCAACCCTTGTAGAGGGGTTAAACCTTGTTCAGAATAATTCTCTGGCTGTGCAGTGCTGGCTGATAATTTTCAGGTGCTTGAATTTCTCTGTCTTGACTGTCTGCTATATATTCTACTGTTAAGCTTGAGTTACAAGTCTGGCACCATGACACTTGAAAGTAAAACCACTTACTTAACTCCAAAGTCTCTAGTCAGTCTTCTTGTTCCTGCTAACTTGTTTTGAGAGTCTCTGTGTTTCATGGGAGTGTGGACTCTGCAGAATGACTCTCAAGTATTGATAAACGAAAGAGACACAGCAAATGTCTTTTGGTCGCAGCAGGTAAGTTAAAAACCCATTACAGAGCCTCCTCCTCTTGGCCTCAGTCTGATGCTTTACCTGCCAGCTCATTCTGAAAACCTTCAGGAACAAATGTTCTTGTGTCCATTAGGGGAAATAAAATGCTGCCAGTTCACTGAGATAGTTTGATAGCCAGGCACTGTGCAGTAATTATCCTTCCATTGATCAAACACCGGTCATTGCTTGTTATACCAAGGTCATACCATACCCTGCAGCACCCTGCTAAACAGCAGAAGTTTCATTTTTCAACAGTTTCATTCTCTCCCTCTCACCTGCAGAATATTAAGTGCAGGTTTGTTTTTTTGAGTCCAGTTTAAGGTTTTTTTGCAGGAAAGAGACCTCAGTCGGCACCTGATCAGACCCAAGTTGTGCAGTTCAGGATCTATGCAAGGAACCTTCCTGGTGCTGCTCCTTGGACAGGACATCCTGTATTCCCACAGGCTGGCAGGGTAGTACCAAAAAGCCTCCAGATCTCTAGGGTTTAGTTGTGCTGGGGAGGGAGGAGAGCAGGATGGGTGAAAGTTATACCACAGAAACCAGTGTCTGCCTGCAGTCACACAGGGTGGTAGAAGAGCAGACTGCTGTGGTGTCTCCTGTTGTAATATATTAGTCTAATGTAGTCCTGGAAGGATCACTTTAGGAGTTCAAACAATTAAATGGGTTGTAAAATCGAAGCAGAAGCCTCCTGCAGGGTCAAACATTCCAGACTGGGGGAAAAAGCCAGGTCAGTACAAAGAGAACAGGATGAAAGCTGTTCTAATCAGTCTAATCTAATGGTGAGAGGTGATGTGGCCTCATGAAGGGTTGCAGCCGTGCTAAATCTAGTCTGTCCTTTGACGAAGAAACATCGATTCCCGTTGAGAGCAGGTGCTCAGGCTCCAGCATGATGCTCCTCAAAGAGTCCTGGCTCCAGGCTGTAATTAGCAGATTCATCCTGTTTGAAGACATAACTGTCCAGAAAGAGCACAGTGCATGCCCCACTTTCTCATATTGGTTCCTAAGTTTGCATTTAATGAGGTCTTTCTATCCTTAAAGGAAAAAAAACCCTTCCCTGATGCTTTCCTCTTGCCAAAGGTGGTGTGAATGAAGACACTTCCTTTAGAAGATGCACAAGTTTCAGTGTGTTGCAAGAATATCAGTTCTCTGTAATACTTCCCTGAAACTGAACTGTCGAGAGCTACCTGACTCTCTGAGTCTGAACTGAACAGTTTCAGGTCCTGCTGTCCGGGAAGGCTTTCTTTGCAGTGTGGATGTTTTATTTTAAGTCAGCATTCCTTCATATTACACTGATGCTCTGGGAAGGGGAGACCTACTCCTACCTTCATGCATAAGCTAGACTAGGCCAGACAAACATGCTGCAGGGAGTAGTCTTCTACTGACAGAGGTGTGGAGTTGGACAGGGGGCTTTTTGCCTCTGAAATCTGATTTTTCTGCAGTAAGAGTAAAACCTTGAGTAAGTTCCAAGTACAAATCTGTCTCTGAATTGTGCTGCTACTGATCTGCCTCCATAATCCCTTGTAGATGGGGCCCATGTACACAAGCCATAGCTTGCTCTGTACCTCCGAAAGGGCCAGAAGCTGCTTTGGGCACATGTACTGCTGTCTGATTCCCTGAATGTGAGCTCTCATCCCTGGAAATAGCAGCTGACTGCCAGGATGCTCCGAGTCCTGGGGCTGTATGGAGGTAAGAAGCACTCAGGACTTCTGTCTTATCTCATTTGTACCATGTCTAGTGAGTGGCTGCTAATGCTGATTTCTCCTGACTAAAACTGCTTATGAATAAGCACTTTCCTGGGATCAGTGGGGGCAGATTGGGATTTGCACAGTGTAGTTCAGCTCCAGTCATGTCCATGTTCAGCAGCAGCAGTTTGGACTTGATTTCTGTGCAGTGAATATATAGATATAGACATTGCCTATATATTTATAGAGTTAATACTGCTCACTTTTAAAATACCACTGGGCAGGTGTGTCATGTGTACCAGCACCAGATGGACAAATGGCTTATTGACACCAGAGCATGAGTGTCATCTGGATGGCTTAACGGGCAGCACAGGGTACAATTAGGACACACTTTTGTGCTGCTTGGAGCCACAGGTCAGTTTCTAAGGCTCGTCTCTGCTGACAGGGCTCGATCCCCACTTTCCTCTGGGCTGAAGGTCAGCATTTCCTCACTGTTGTCTGTTGAATCAAGGAGGTGAAGAGCAGTTAAAGAGTGCAGGACCCCTTTGGGAAGCAGGGTGAGGGGAAATCACGGCCTCTGATCCCCGTTTGCTCCAGCAGCTCTGCTCTGCCTGATGATGCTTCATGACTTTTGGTCAGTTCAGAGCCAGTATGGGTTTGATCCCCTGAGCATTTGTTGTAGTTCAATGCAAAAACATGAGAGAAAGGGCTGGTGATGAGCAGGAGGGATGGAATGTGTGTGCAGTGATGGCAGGGAAGTCCCTCCCCAGTCACTCACAGCCTGGGTGCTCCTGTGAGGAGCAAGGCAGTGCTGCTGCTGGAAGGTTTATTCTGTGTGGGATGGCAAGGAAGCGTGCTTTCTTCTGCCTTTGATTCATGGGGCTTCCTATGACATAAGAACAATCATTCATCAATTATTTTTATAGAAGCATTTTGTGTGATGTTTGACTTGGTTTTGTTTCTTTCAGAGACAGTAATTTTCCACTCTAAAGACGCCCCTGCGCCCTTTTCCCTTCCTCCTTTCCAGAGAAATAAAGGTGGGGAATCACTCACAACCCCAGGTATGGAGTCCAGGAGTTTGGGAAATCTTTCCTTAATTGGGGAGCAATTGTGACTGGAGGGCTTCATCAGGAACTCCCCTGGCAGCTCCATTTGGACAGTGTCAGGACCACAAGAGGGGACCCTACGTTTACCCAGGGCTGTGGCTGCTGCTGAAGGTCAAGGAGCCATTCCTTGTTCTGCCTTGTCGTGGCAGGCTGCTAGACCATACATAAATGAGACATTGAAGGTGTTCCAGTGTGTAAGTCCAAATTGGGCAACCTTACATTCCTCATTCTCCTGCCTTTGAGGTCCCTACGCAATTCCTTATGATCTTTACTGGAGATGCTCTCTTGGCTGTTCTGCTGTACCATCGTGCAGTCCCGTCTGTAGGTTACAGGTAACTATGTAAAAAGATTCCCCTTCCTTCTCTCTGCCTGTGTGAAACCTGCTCATTTTTAACTCTTTGTTTCTATTTTCCTCATCTGGAATCTATTCCCCTTTTACCTGACATGGCTACTTCTTGCATTAATAAGAAAGACAAGCCTAGAATCCACTGATCCCCGCTGAGATTTTGGCTTCAAAGTATTAGGAGATGATCTGAACCCCTCAAAATCAGTGTTTTGTTGAACACGTTCCCCAAACTAATCCAAGAAAGGTGCAGTGTAATCTTTCTTGGAGGTTGAAAGGAGAAAGTATTAATTTCATGCAGAAAAGATTGTATCTCTGACAGACATAGGGATAGAAAATAAATAGCTATTAAATTACATTTGGCTGTCTCAATCTAATAAAGCATCTTCTGGATCAATAGCTGAATCATTATCCAAGGCACACAGCAAGCTTCCCCTCTTCTCATTTGAGATGCAAGAAAGAGCTTTTTACATTACCATAATAAAAAGAGTACATTAAATCTTCACAGCAAAAGGGCAGAAGTAGGGGAAAAAAACCCCAAAAACCACACTTTATGTTTTAAGCAAATGTCATTTTTCATTTGAAATGTGTAATTTAGGGATATTGGGAAATGAAGGTTTTATATTTAACTACTGTCAATCTGTCAGCATTGCTGAGCTGTCTGACAAACCCTAACCCAGAGCGTGTGACAGGAGACTTGGAGTGCAGGAAGAGATGGGAAGGGCAAGACAAGGCTTTCACCCACTCTGTTCTCCTAATTAAAGCTCACTGGGGAAGGATGTATAAAAGGTGATGGAGCAGTTCCCCACTGAAAATGCAGTTTCATCAAAACAAAAAGAGATCTGCCTGTGCTGGCTGCTGCTGAGCCGCAGACAGGACATGAGCAGGGAGAAACTGCAACCACGTACAGAATAAAGCAGGACTAAGGGATGTGTTATCAGCCTTTCCAGTACTGCAAGCCAGTGAAGTCTGTTAAACCACGTAGTGTGTACCGAGAGAATATGGTCTTAGGAGTTGGATAGCAAAAAGCAGACGAGAGAGGATACGTGGCAGTATACATGGTTCGGGTTGGAAAAGACCTTAAGATCACCCAGTTCCAACCCCCTTGATAATGTGATAGAGGATGAGGTTATCCCTGAGGACAGGAGGCATCTGGGGTTGCTGTCACTCTGGGAAAGCAATTCAAAGGGTGGATGTATTTTTCCTTGGAATCAGGTTCTGTGTAATATATTAATGCATGCAGCACGACGGAATGGGGAGTACAGTTACAATATGTGTCCAGAGCAGCAAGCTGGGAAGGGGTACAAACAGTACAGAGGACTGAATCACAATTCAAAATGATCTTGATAAATGGGAGAAGAAATGATCTGAAACCAACAGCAAAAGACTCCCTGAAGAGAAGTGTAACAATGAACTAAGAAAGGTGAAACCAAACCCAAGGAATCAATATCCAGTGCAGAAACTCTGAAACAGGGGTGAACTCCCCCAGACTCGAGGTGTTTTGGGTTGGAAATGAAGTCACCTCTGTGCAATGTATTGATACAAGGGTCCTGTGTGAGATGGAGCTGAGAATGAGGGCCGTGTGGTTGGGTTTTGTCCCTGGCAGCTGAGTGGTGGTGGAGGGAAGGGGAAGTTCTCATTTGACAGGAAGGTGGAAGCGTCCCCTAATGAGAAGGCTGTGGTGGGAGCTCCTCACTTCGTTATCAGAGGGTTAAGCAGAAAATAGGCCAGCGAGGAAAGGTAGGGAGACTTTGCAAATAGCTTTGCCATGTGTTAATGTTAAGTCAGGACATGCTTCTTCATAGGAACCAGTGAGTGAAGCTCAGTGTGAACCTCAAGCTGCCTTGACTCTGATTTGTGTAACACAAATCCCCAGCCAGCACAAGCTGAATGTGCAGCTCCCACAATGCTTCCTGCAGAGCAGATGTCTGCGTTTTCATTCACTTTCATTTAACTGATTCTCATTTTGGTTTTGGGGATACCTCATTCGCAGACCATCTTTTTTGAACAGGGTGTCAGTTGGAAGACCTTAGCAGCCTTCTAGTGCCTAAAGGGGCTGAGAAGAAGCCTGGAGAGGGGCTTTGGCCAAGGGCCAAAGGGACAGGCCAAGGGAATGGCTTTAACCTGCCAGAGGGGAGACTGAGATGAGCTCTTAGGCAGAAGCTCTTCCCTGGGAGGGTGCTGAGGTGCTGGCACAGGGTGCCCAGAGAAGCTGTGGCTGCCCCATCCCTGGCAGTGTTCAAGGCCAGGTTGGACACAGGGGCTTGGAGCAAGCTGCTCTAGTGGAAGGTGTCCCTGCCCGTGGCAGGGGCTGGAGCTGGAGGAGCTTTAAGGTCTCTTCCAACACAAACCAGGCTGATTCAATGGGCTCTGTCAAACAAGCATTTCCAGTCTGTGCTGGGATCCTGCCAGCATCATCCGTCTGTTTTGCCATCAAATCGATCCTTATTCTTGAGAGCCTTTACCTCACTCTCCAAATTCCTTTCTCATTTACTGCTTGACTTCATATTTGCTGTTAATTACAATTCTGTCTCTTGGCTTTAAGAGGGTTAAATTCTCATGCTGAAGTTTTGGTGGGGCTATTAACAGGTGGCATAGGAGTGTTACAGACACAGCTTTCCATTTCAGAAGTGCGAAATGCATATGTGCAAATGCAAAAGCAGCTTATTGTCCAGCCAAAATCCAAAATGTGGTGTTTGTTGTTATATATCAACCAATGGATATTTTATACCCTGGTCAGTGGGACCTGTGGCTACCGGATACTGGCTTGGATTGAGAAGGAGCCCGGTAGGATCTCACCTAACAAAAAAAAGCATCAAGATGATGCCCCAAATAAGACGATCAGAAAACACGTGGCGAAGGTTTCTGAGCATGCGGCTTGGTGACTGCTGGGGTCAGGAAGAGTCAAGCTGGGAGACCTTGGCTGCTTAGAGCCCAACCTGCAGATCCATTGTCTCCTTTGGGCCAGAGCTGCAAGTTCAGGGATGTGCTTAGGTGGAAAACCATCTCAGAAGAACAGCTGGAAACCCTTGCTGTCCATGGGTTAAGCTGCTGTGGAGCTTCCTCCTTTGTTACATGGGTAGGTGTGAAGCAGATGCTTTGAAAACCTTCAGAAAGAGCCTGTCGATCTAAAGGTTTCTAAAGCTTTAACAGTGTGGACTTTTTGGTGCTTCAGAGCAGCAAAACAGGGTTTGCTTTAAACTTGGAATAAGTTTTCTCCCCCAACACCCACCTCGGTTGAGCAGGATCGTTCTGCCTGCGCTATGGGATGAGGTGTGGATGCCAAGATCAGCCCATCCACGCACGTCTTGCTGAACCAGATATGTGCACTGTATGTGCTGCAGGTGGTTATGAATGTGGCTTTCAAGTTTATTGCCCCCACAGAGCTTTGCCTCAGGCCTTTCCTTGCAGCGAGCTGACAGGGCCCTTTCGAAGCACTTTGGTCCTCACATTCTCCCTCCGTCAGGATCTTTGTGTGGGTGAGAAAGGGAGGAACCGAAGCCAAAGCTTTTCATTGGGAGCGTTTGCAACAGAACCTGTAGTTTTGCATGGCCCCGTCTTGGGTGGAGATTTGAGCTGGAGACAGCAGCAAGAAGCTTTATCTGATTTTCTCAATACCTGAACCATGTTACGATGCAAGGTGCCAGTTGCCGGTTTAACAAGATACCATGTGGGTTAAATGGCTTTGGAGCCAGTTCTGTTCCCATCCCTGGTGCAAAGAACGCATGGCTCAGCAATGCCTAAAATCCATCCCTGCAGGAGGAAAACTGTGTTTCTTCTGGGAAGTGAACACAGGCACTGCAAGAGCTGCTTTCTTTTCTTCTTAAACCATTGGCCAAGACCAGCAGTCACTAAGATCATCAATTCACTCCATTCCCAGCCTCCATGGATCCTCTGGCTTTTGGCAAGCCATGAAACCATAATTCCCAGGCTGATGAGCCGTTTTCCCTGCGGTGTCTCTCAGTATTGTCTCTTCATATGAGCACAAATGACTTCTCCAGCACGTGAAGCTGTCCTGGTGGATCTGTCTGACCCTGCTGCTTTTATTCTGAGTCCAGCATCCAGAGAGGAAACTCTCACCCATCCTCTGTACCAGCACAGCCTCCTGTTTGAGGAGGGTGCAGTTCTTACCCTGTGTGCTATTCCTGCTTCTCTGTGCTTTAACATCACCTATTGCTGGATACGCAGTGACCCGTTCTCAGCCTTGAGATCTTTGTGCACCTCTTCTCATCTCGCCAGCCCTCGCACTGATGCTTGGCTTTGACTCTATTGGCAGCAACTAATCTGATGCAACCTCGAGAGCCCTGCCCAGCTGCTGGAGGAGGAGGAGAAGAGCCTTCTGCCTGTGCCACTTCAGCTCTTCACTGCCTTTAGGGTGCAGCTCTGGACCCCAACCTTGCGGACGTGAGGATAACTCCTATGGCGGGACCTGCTCCCGTGGCTGTGGCTTTGGTGGGGAAGCACTAAAGCGTTAAACCACACTTGTGAAACCACCCAGGGCAGAAGTCACATGCACGAGGGAGACGTTGCAAGTTGGTGCTTGCAGCTCCGCAGGCAGTGCGGAGGTGCAGGCTCCTTGCCTTGGCTGAGCCGTGCCTGGTTAGCCCATGGTGCCCAGGAGATGCAGAGAGGAGACTGACCCAGAGCACAGGCTGGGGCTGTGGCACTGGAGACCCCGCATGGGGTACAGGGGGATGGCAGCAGATAAAGGACAGTGAGGAGGAGGAGGGAGCTGAGCTCGCTCCCCAGCAGCGGGAGCTGAGCTGGATCAGGTAAGCCTCCACAGGGGAAATGGAGCAGAAGGACTTGCTGAATGCTTCTCTGCTGTTTAGCTGGGGCTTGGAGGGGTCCTATAAAGAATATCCATGGCCTGAAGGAGGCAAAGTCACCAGAGATGTTGGCATTGCATAACGAATAACAAGAGGTATAGAAATAGAGTGCAGGAGATGAGAAGATGCCCCTCGCATTAGCACAGGAGGCAGCAGAGGAGGCTTTGGGGCAGACCGATTTCCAAACATGGGTGGTTGTTCTGCAGTAAAAGGCCAACCGAGGTCTGTGCTGCACGAAGTGGTAAAAGCAAAGCTGCTTTTCCTGATGAGCTTGTCCTGGCTGGGGAAGGCTGCTCCCCTCCTGTGGGCTGGGGAGGGCTGAGCCCTGCCCCTGCTGCATCCTTCACATTGAGCCCTGATCCTGCTCTTGCTTCCTGGGATTGCCTTCCAGAGCCTCAAAACTTCCAACATCTAAGCCAGAGCGCCTTGATTCATCTCGAGCGGAACCTGACAGCAGCACAAGGCGGTAGGTTTAATTAGCTTTTCCTTTGTCTCCCTGTTTTTCTTACTCTCCGCTGCTTTGTATGGGGATTTCTGCCCTGTTTTGCATTTTCCCTTCTGATTGACGCTAACCTGAGGGGATTGAAGGCAAAAAGGGGAAAGGAGTGAGAAAATTCGCTGTCTGAATCCCCCTTTTGATGCTCTGTAACGTGGCTGCCCATGCTCTGCAAGGAAAATCTCGCCTCTGCGGTGAAGAGTCGAGCTGTGCCCATCCCGTGTGCACACACTCACACTGCACACCCCTTGTGCAATGTGCACCATGGTTGATTGCTTTAAGTGTGTTTCCAGCCCTCTACAGGGTTTTTCTACAATCGGAGGGACCTTTTGTGTTGTCAAGCTGCGCTAGTGGAAGGTGTCCCTGCCCATGGCAAGGGGTTGGACCTGGATGAGCTTTAAGGTCCCTTCCAACCCAAACCACTCTATGATTCCCTTGCCTCAATTTCCCTTCTGACAGTCTTTCAACCAGTGCCTATCCTGATTTAAGCCAACCAAGACAACCAGCAGCCAAAACCAAAGCAATCCTCTTTGGAAGCAGAGTGGATGACCATTGCGAGGGACCTTTACGCCAAGAGACAGCAACAGGCTCCTGGTGCTAAAGTAAGGGTGAGCGGAGGTTGAAAAGTAGATGTTAGTTTTGGAGAGCCATGAGAATGGAAGGTAATTGAAGAATAGACCTCAGAGTCCTCCAAGCATTTGCCTTAATAACCACCCACAGGTGGTTATTTAATAAGCACGGGTGGTTATTAAAGGAGGTTCAAGGCTGTGTCAGCAGTGTTTGCCTGGAAAGCCCATGGGCACCGTTCCTGCTGTATGTGCCCATCAGCTCCTGGCACTGCCCGTGGTGGAGAGGAGAGGGGAAAGGAAAGCAGAGACCTTCAAGGGCCTTGCTGCTGCTGGGTGAGAGCTCCTGCTTGCCTCTGCCTTCACTGGGTGTGTTTGTCTTCCTAGTCTGCACTGTGTCCTTTTTGTGGTGGGGAATCATGCACCAATGTCTGTGTATGGGGCATTTACATTGGCTCTGCTTCTTCTGAAAGTGCTTCCTGAAAGCAAAAGCAAAAAGCCTCTTGACTTCATCATTATGCTCCATCGCTGGCAGTGTTCAAGGCCAGGTTGGACAGGGCTTGGAGCAACCTCCTCTAGTGGGAGGTGTCCCTTCCCGTGGGACTGGATTGAAACTGGATCAGCTTTAAGATGCCTTCCAACACAAACCAGACTGGGATTCTGTGATTCACAAGGAGAAATCCTGCCTATTCCTTGACTGTTTACAAAATAGGAATATTTAAGGATGTTGTGATAACAAGCAATTTATAAGGGTAACTTTTCTACCCATTAACAAAACATAAAGGTAATTGCAGCAAAAGGTGAGGCTGTGCATATCGCACTCATGGCTGGCCAACACCCACCTGGTGATAACATCCAGTGGGAGCGGTGTCCAAAGAGCAGAGTACGCCGCAGCGCTGTGTGCTGTTACCCTTTCCCGGCTGTCTCTACAAGGTTTGGGATGTTCTTTTTCCCTTTTCCAGGGCTGGAAGATGCCTTCTTGCCCATGGAAAGCAGGATCTCATGGAAGCTGTCAGTGGTAGTGCGAATGAGGATTTCACAGTCTGCTCCCCAACCAGGAGAACAAGCCGCCTGCTCTGGGGCTGAAGCTGTGTTTCTTGTCGGTGGAAGATAAGGCAGACATCCAAAGTGCTGGGTTTGTGACAATACAGCACAGCTGTCCCAGGAGAGACACCTTCAGCATGGCGCATACAAGCCAAACTGGTGGAACTGAGAAGAACGGGTCACTGTCCTCCATCCTCTACTGTAAGAGTGATTTAAAGGAAGGATCCCTGCAGTGGGTGAAAGGTAAGTGAGGAACTTGATATGTAGGAATGAATGGACATCCACCTATAGGAAACCAGGATCCTGGAAGGCCTCTTCTCTAGAAATCGTTGGGAAGCATCACTTGTGCTTTCCAAGTTACTCCTTTTCCCAGTAGCAATTTGCTCTTTCCCTGCAGCGCTGCTTCCAAAGCTGCCTGAGGTTCTGTGCAGAGGCAGGAGGCAGCGCTGGGAATGCCTGTTCCCACAGACACCTCCATGCACCATTCAGGGCATCCTTTCTGCTTGCTGAGTGCATGGCACGTCCTTAGTGCTCAGGTTTTGCAGAGGTGAAGCAGCTTTTGTCACTCCAGCAGAGGCCAAAGTGCCGGACCCCTCTTCAGAACTGGGGTATCCCAGCCTGGCACCCAACTTGCTAGACTTTGTGCTGAGCTTCTTGCCCAGAGGAAGACAGGACAGTCAAGCACAAGGCTGAAGCCATTTGTTTTTATTCTTGCTTTATGCTCACTGCCTCCACTGCTCAGATGAAATAAACCTCAGCAGACACACAGGACCTTGTTATCCTGGAGGTGTCAGAGGCATCTGCCCTTCTCATCTTGACTCGATGCTGTCACACCCCTATTGTAACGTAATTGCCTTGTTTCACTTGGCATCTCCTGTTCCTGAGCAGTGAAGAAAGGATGAGAATGAAGGACATAAGTGGGAGAGAAAGGAAAGGTGAGCACGCACTGTTTCAGCCAGCACAGCATCTGGGAGAGCAGCAGGAGCAGCCCCAGGAGACACATTGTGGATCTGACCCCAGATCTGCAAAGGGGAAGTGAAGCTGGGTGAAACGTCAGTGAAACAGGAGCTTCGCTGAGCAAGCACTTCCTTAGCCCTCATCCCTCCCTCTTGGTGCAGCACCGCCTGTGTAAACCCTAGCTGCATGCCAGATGGGATGCCCAGAGATCACTGTGCTGTCCCGAGGTGGCTCTGCGTCAGCTCCCAGCAACCTGCTCTTCAAATCTAGGACAGGTTGTCCTCATCTTCCCAGGCTCCTGGCTGCGCCCTGGGTCTCTGGAGCACATCCCTGATCCCAGCCCTAGCTGAGACCAGAGCTGAGAGCCTTGGGCAAAGCCAGGCTGCCCAGGAGCACTGCTGGGACAGGGAGCTGGATGTTGGAGGAGCTCAGCGTGAGCCACATCCCTGCCAATGTGATTGTTAAGAAGCACTTTGATTGCTCAGGCTTTGTTCAGTCTTGTGGTGGATGGGGTGGATGGGCAATGGGGGACCTCTCTAAGAGGCAGGGAGCTCAGAGCACCCAGCAGCTTGTGTCCATTGTGCTTTCAGTTAGGGATCAGTGAGGCAAGGTGTTATCCTGAAGATTAGAGCGTTGTGTTGTCTCCTCGCTCCTGCAATGGGTTAAAGGTTTCCCCTTTACTGTAGGTTATTTCCTTACAGTGGACATGAGGCTGCTTCCAAAGCTCCTCGTGATGTCCTTAGAAATGTCTAAGGGGGATTCTGGGCCTGTTTAAAACACATCAGAATGGTCTGCATGCCCCAGCCTTCCCTTTGTCTTGCACTCCTTAGCTGCTGGGAACAAAACCCATGCCAGAGCTGTGCTCATGCCTCCTTTGGGCTCTTGCAGAACCCCTCAATGGGCAGGTGCTCATGGTGCTCAGCATGGACAACAACTGCTCAGCCACCTCCTTTGATATGGAGCTTTGTGCAGAGAAACTCCAGTCCCTTGGGATCCAGGTAAGCTCCTCAGGTGTTATCCCCCCAGGGGGATCAGCATCGTTTGCGTCTGCGGCCACATCACAGACAGCTCTGCTTTAGTTCTTGTTCTGACAGTCACTTGTTTCAGTTTCACTTCAGCCTATTCCCCATGGGCTGCTAATCAGCTGTAATCTTGGCTTAAACTACCATGAAGAAACCCATTCAACACAGTGAGCTGCTTGAAAGTCACTCTGAGGGGCTGGATCATGCCTGGGACAATCTGTCCTTCATCATGAAAAGCTGGTTTCTTTTGTGACCTTCCCTCCACTTTCCAGGGAGATAATACTGCAAATGAGGCAAGAACACAAGGTTTTGGTCTGTGGGAGCTGTATGGATGAGATTGGAGGTGTGCTCTGGGATACAGTTGGAGCTGCAGTGAAACCTGGCCCTTAATGACTGCCCAGGCTAGGATCTGATGGGATTTGGAGCCTGAAACTGGGGGGTGGCTCCAGTTTCCTGCTTGTTCCCTGAGCAGGTGGCAGCGGAGCAATGGAGAAGGTTGATCCAGGATGCTGTTCTGAAGCCTGAAGTGAGACGGTACATGCTATACAACTCCAGGGCATTCCAGATAGCCATTGCTGTGGTAAGTACAAGAGGGGGGGGGTGTCTCAAGACCTGCAGCTGGGGTTCTTGTGCCCAAGGAAGGTGAGAGGCTTAGGTGCAGAGGAGATGCTGCTTTTCACATAATAGTGGACTCCTTGGGAAACCTCAGTGCACGGATTTTCTGTGGATGGAGGTTAAGGCACCATCTCCAACCCCTCGCTGGTAGTCCCACCGAAGCATGGCTGAACAGCCAGCCTATACCGAGGTAGTTGTACCTACCACAGGCTACTTTTTGACTTGATTTTAAACATCTGTAGAGATTCTGGTCCTGATGCTAATTCAGACCAAAGGACAGTCAACTTCTTAATTACTGAAGTGTTTGTCTAATCTTCTTCTGGTGGGAAAAGCTCCTCCAGAGACACCAACCATTAGCATCTACTGTAAGGCTGATAGTTTGCAGCGTGCTGAGAATGTGATAAAGCCTGACTCCTTCATTTAGCTGCATTGATTTTTTGGGATAGCCATTATACGTTTCTTCTCCTCCTTTCCCTAATATTGTAGGAGCTGGTGCTCAGTGTTTTGATGGGTTTGGTACCCGTTTAGTGTAAATACATTACATTAGTGCAGGATAACATGGTGATACTGTGACATGCTGTGTTGTGTATGTCATATTTGCTTCTGGGCAATCTCCAGCCCAAATACATGTTCTCTGAAGTAAAGGCCAATTGCATGCAATTTTGCCTGTCTTTGTGCAAAGGCCAAGTTTGTCAGTCCTTAATATAGTCCTTGACCCCAGTGTCAGCATCACCATTTACTGTGATTGAGTAGTGTCTGCACCTCCTAGAGTGTTTTGACACAGGAGCTTTCTAAATGAAGGGACTGTTAGAAGTATTATCAATATGCCTTGGTGAGTGCATGTCTTATCTAAATGGAAGAACTCAGTTGAAATCCTTCCTAGGTATGAATCATCCTTAACAATTCACTCTGTGATGACTGCTAATTCTTTATAATAAACTGGGGTCAGAGTCCTTCCAGTCCTTTCTTTTCCCTATTTATTAATGGAAGAAACGCCCTGTCTGTCCTTTTCGCCCTCTGAAAATCTCATGTGACAATTTATGGAAGTTGTTACCCATGAGGAGGGAAGAGAGCCCCAGAGGAGTCCACGGAGATGCTGCCAGGGCTGGAGCAGCTCTGCTCTGGAGCCAGGCTGAGAGAGCTGGGCTGGGGCAGCCTGGAGAAGAGAAGGCTCCTGAAGGGGAGACCTTAGAGCAGCTCCAGTGCCTAAAGGGGCTGCAGGAAACCTGGAGAGGGGCTTTGGACAAGGGCCTGTAGGGACAGGACAGGGGAATGGCTTTAACTGCCAGAGGGGAGACTGAGATGAGCTCTTAGGCAGAAGCTGTTCCCTGTGAGGGTGCTGAGGCACTGGCACAGGGTGCCCAGAGAAGCTGTGGCTGCCCCATCCCTGGCAGTGTTCAAGGCCAGGTTGGACACAGGGGCTTGGAGCAAGCTGCTCTAGTGGAAGGTGTCCCTGCTTGTGGCAGGGGCTGGAGCTGGGAGAGCTTTAAGGTCCCTTCCAATACAAACCAGGCTGGGATCCTGTGACTTCTCTCACTTTCATGGTTCGTGTCTGTGTCTCTGGGTTTTCACAGGTTTTCTACATGTCTCTCTGGACAAACATTTACTCCACAGTCCAGCTGTGCTCCTTTGGACGCTACTGGGAGGCTGGCGTGCTGGTGACTCTGGCTGCTGTAGCAGTTACTGTCATTGTGATACTGGTTATTGACCATCGCCAGAGGAAGGTAAGAGAGGGTGCTGCTTGTGTGCAGGCACAGGGAGCAGGACTTCCTCCCACCAGAGTGCTGGGATGTAGGCTGTCATCTAGATACGTACTAAGAACACAGTTGTCTGGGGAAGGAAGGAATGACTTTACAGCAGACTCGGAGATCAGGTTATGCAGCCACGATAGGTGTTGTAATACCTAAACGTAGGTGTGGGAGCTGGGCAGGATGGCCTAAATCACTTCTTCTTGGAGATAAAGCAGCCCTTGCAGGGCATGGCTCATGCTCCCACAGCTGGTGGGAAGCCACGGGAGCTCACCAGCAGAGCTGCCTCCTGCCCCGCTCCTCATGGTGGTTCTTGGCTGCCTGTTGCCATTAAGAGCTTCATTCACTTGTGCTGCTGGAGCCATGGGGTCATGGTCCAGGCCCCACCACATCTGCCTTGCAACAGGTCCAGAACAAACAGGCAGCTCCTAACTCATGGCTGTTGCAATGAAGTCATAAACCCAAAGTAGACTGGGCAGCAGAAGGAAAAGGGGAGATGCTGTTACCATGACAGGCACCCAGCCTGCAGCATCTACTGCTTGGTTGGTACCAACTTTTGCTCATAGAAATCACAGGAATATGGAGATTTCTAAGGGGTGAACTGAAGAATAATATTGGAAAGGCTTGATTCAAAATCCAGAGGGGTCTCTGCACTGATCTGAATGGATCTTGAAGCAAGCATAGAATAACAGCTCTGCAATGATCCCTCTAAGGGGAAACCTGGCAAACGTGTGGGTGCACAGAGGTGCAGAACAGGAGTCCTTTGTCTGGGAGCTGCTGTGGGATGGAAGAGAGAACACGGCTCTGGAGGCCAAAACCACTTGCCCAGCTTCTGCTGCAGAGCATGTTAACTTCTCTTGCATTGTTTGACAGATAAATATGAACACAGACGTGAGGCTGGCTGCTGTCAATGAAATCTTTATCAAACACAGTTTAATTTTGGGCATTACAGATGTCCTGGATGGGCCACACAACATCTTGCAAGTATCCTTTCTGTAGGGAATTGTTTGTGTCCCTGCTGGGTAGCTGATGATATGGAGCTATTTGTTGTTATTATGTTCCATGAGGATTTCCAGGGGCTGGGATGTCTAGGATTTGTTCTCCCATCGGATGACATGAGGGATTGGTTTTTTTTTGTTCTATAAATGGGGATTAAGCTATGCCCAGAGGCAATTGAAAATAATACGACTAAAAGATTGAAATGGGATTAATCCTTTGGGCAAGGCAATTATTCCTGAAAGTGTATTATATTTACATGACAGTGATGATTCTTAAGATGAGCAGAGTGACAGCAACGTGCCTATGGCAAAAAAACCCCAACAACGAGAAACCAACACAGAGCAAACAGAAGTCCCATTCCCTGGGCTCATTTGGTGCTTTTCAGAGATACCTTTTCTGCACTAGGCAAAGATTTAGGGGAAAGAAGAGAGTTTCGAGACAGCATGGAAGTGTTAAAGGAAAGTGAGAGACGCTCTCCCAGATTTGCTGGTAGACTTCACGCCACCCCATGTATACAGAGAGGCATGAATGGAGGGGGGACCAAGGCTGAAACACGGGGTCAGAAATGGGGACAGGGAATACTGCAGGAGGGCTGGCGGGAGTGGAGTTGTGCAGAATGGGGAGGAAACACTAAAAGAACCTGAATTACGTGGTTTTTATAGACCACCATAGTTTAACGCTGCAGTAAGTGAGGACTAATCCAATGAGCCTTCACCTACCAGTCCCAGAACTGCCTGAAGGCAGAAAACAACCCAAGGATTCCCTTGATTTTGTAAAAAATAAATGGAATTAATCCCTAGAACAAAAGGAAAGATATCAAGAAGGGGGGTAGGGGAGCTAAGTCAACATGGCACTATGTTTAGATGCAAGGCCTCTGAGATGAGTGATGGGCAATGCGCTGGCTTACCGCAGTGTCTGCACCAGGCTGCAGAAGGTGTGTAAGGACTGGCTTCCATATGGGGCAATATTCCCCCTTCTCTGCCACCCCTCTGCCCTTCATCTTTAGCTTGGCTTAAAATTGCCCCTGTGATGTTATGTGGCTCCTGAGTGTACCCTGGACATCCCGCAAGCACCAGCTGCCTCAGTTCTATCCATACCATGATCCGCAAGGAGGGCTGCAGAGGAGGAAGCATAGAAAGACTCCTTCCTTAACCAACCCATCCCAGCTGTGGTTTGTGCACTTCAGCCCAGAGCGCTGCCTCCAGTCGTTATCAGCCCACATCATGGACCTCCAGAGGACACGGGAGGTAAATGATGCTCGAGCTGTCATGGTAACCCAGCTTGGGTGGGATGGAGTTACGCAAAGCGAACCAAGTGTCTGAGTGTCCTCCTGGGCATCCCCTGCTGTGACCTGGGAGCTGGATCAACTGCGTCTGTTGGTGCCCAGTTCAGCAGGAATTTGTGTAGGTGCTGTGCACCTGGGTAATGAACCGTATGAATTTGATGAAGGAAAGGCATCAAGAATCAAGGGCAAATCTGGAAAGCATGTGTCGCAACTTGAAATAAGTAATGCCTTGAGCTGTCCTCTTGAAATGAATGAGATAGCCTGAGGAGTAAGCAAGCGCTGGGTTTACTGTATGAAAACACTGTCTTCTTGGCCTTCAGGAAATGTTTCCTCTGTTTGGTTGTATAAATACACAAACCCCATATTCTCCTGCACTGGAGGGTTGTGAGATGAGAGGTAAATGGGGCACAACAGTCTGAGAATCTCAAGGCTGCTCATCCATCACCATGGGTGACTGCAGGTGCAGGTTGGGGGTGGATAATCACACACCATGTCACATACTGGCTGATATAACTCATCTAGCTTTTAAAGACTATTTTAAAGACAGGTTTTTTCATGCCAGGCTGTGACCGTCATGCTGGGAGAAGTCACTGAAGAGGCAGCTGATGGCAGCAGGCATGTGGGATGAAGGCACTCAGCACCAAGCGCTGTGCATAGCTCTGGGCATCACTGTATTTTACTCTTAACTCCTAGGAGTTAAGAGCATGCAGGAGCAAATCCAGGCTGTCCTCAAGACACCGCTGCCTTCCTGTCTCTGGAAGCCCCCAAAATCTGTTTCTCTTCCAGCCAGCCCTGCGGCACAGCCTGGATGAGCTCTGTGTGGTTATGGAAGCAGTGGTTTCCCCTGACCCGGGCACAGAGGAGGAGGCTTCGCGTGAGGAGTCCCCTCTGTTATCCAGTGGGGTGAACCTGAATAAAGAGCCTGTGACATGCAATGAGCTGCTTCACCTCGTTCCTGAGGGCCCACCAGAGGTAAGGAGAAGTAATATCCCTCCCTGATGAGCAAAGGTACCAAATCGCATCTCCAGACACCTTGTTTCCAAAACCCATCCCAGCAGCCCCTGGCCATGGGGGACACCTCCTTTATCACTAATAGAAGCCCCTGGAAGCTTGGAGGTCCTCGCACACACAGCCTCCAGCCCTAACAGTGCTGAGTAGTTAATGAGTACTGAGCAGCTAGTGCTTAATCCTTAAGGAATTAAAGGATGGGGCTTCCCCTTGCTGGTGGCCAGGGGTCCTTGTCTGGAAAGTAGGGGTCTGTGCAGAGACCCAGCGCCTCTGTTCTGGTTGGGGATGAGCCCTGGATGTGCCCAGCCTTTGTCTCCTCCATGAGTGTGCTTCCAAAGACTTGTGCCACGCTGAGCAGCAAACGTGGCCTCATTCCTGCTCAGCAAGAAGCTTCAGATGGGATGATTTTGATTCATTTCACAGTTTTCCAATCAGTGTTACTGAGTGAATTTGGTGCAGGTGACATCCCTGCTGGTTGAAGCTCTAGAGGCAAAACAAGGCAATTGGAGGCAGGGACAGAGCAGGCAGGTCCCCAAGCAGCCTGGTTGCCTGGCCACCCACTGGTGGGGTCATGTCACACCCCCATGGGGACAGTGTGCCAGCACTGCTGACCAGACGGGGATCTGGGGCAGTTATATATGCCATTGGCTTCGGTCCTGTTTCTTTCAGAGAAGGACAGTCCTTGAATGAGGGAACAAATGGCATTTAATGTGTCATCACTTGTCCTGCTCTGCTCTGACTCCTTTATTGCTTGTTCCAGGCAATGGCCCAGCAGCTCCTAGTGATCTTCAGTGGATGCTATGTCCGGCTCCTGGTGACTGGGCGGCTGCCCCGGGCTGTGGCAGGGGGGCACCTGGAGCAGAGCAACGTGCCCTGTCTGTGCCAGTTCATCCAGAGCTCTGTGCTCAATGCACACCGGACCTGGTTCATGGCACGGTGACCAGAGGGGGCTGGAATATGCAGAAAGGCAAGCTGTCCATACACAACAGTGTGAAGATGTCATGGGGCAGAGCAAAGGGCTGAGATCGCTCATCCTGGACTCAGCTGGATGAACAAGGGGAAGTAGGACTCTAATAAACCAAACAAGACACTCGCTGCCTGCTATGGTCCTGTAGAGCTCAAAGGGCTTCACTTTGGACCACTATTAACAGGGTCACAAGGTGATTGATTTTAGTCATTAATCTCCATCCTGGCCACAACTTGAGTCAATAATTACTAGAAATGTCTCAAAACTCAGTAGCAATGGTACTGTTCCAGTTGGGTTATGATCAAAGGAAGGCTCTCAAGGGGCGACTGCTTGTCCCAGCTCTCGCTTCCCACCTTACTCAGGGACCAGGAGTCCTTGGTTTGGTCAGCTCCTCCTCCTTAGCCTCCTTAGTTCCTGCTATGGTCAGGGATGCTTCACCACCCAGCTTATTACACAGAGGCCAAAGCCCGACAGGAATTCCTGAGATCGTGGAGCAGTCCACAGGATGCAACGGGAGGTGCACTGCTACAACATTTCTCCATTGTGTGCATCCCATCCTGCCACCGAGTATCTACCTCTTGTGTGATGTGGTACCAGAAAGGTTTTGGTACCGAAGGCCAAGCATCGCTCAAGACAGCAGCAGGGGACCCAGGAACACCACCACCACCCTTCGCACTGGTGCAGCCTCTGCATATAACACAGTTCAGGAGCTGGTGTCCCCAAGCTGTCTGGGGGTCAGAACCTCTGCTGGTGCCAATGGGGCAGCTCCCTTTATTGCAGTGAAACACCCAGCAGTTAACTACAGAGAAAGAGCTCAATTGCTTTGCTCAAAGAAGGAGCTGATTCCTCTCCCTAATACAAACAAATGCCTGCCCTGATCTTTCCACGTGGGGCCTCTGAAAGTTTAGTCTCCTGTTGCAGTCCAATGACTATGGTTCTGCTTTGCCTTCATCAGCACTTGACTAAGGCACTGGAGAAGGGAGACATCCATTTTTTCCTCATGACATCCCCCCATTAAGGAGCCAGATCCCGTTAGTTTAGGGGAAAGGTGGTACTCCAGAGATTTTATAGGATCCCTAGGGATGCAGTTCCCTTTCCTTTGCACACAGCACATATGAACAGAAGGGAATGGCTCAGCCCTGCGTCTGCCCTGAGGGTGCCCTGGCAGAGGTAGGAGACCACCGGGCATGACTTGAGCATCATGCTCGTGCCAGGGTGCAGCTCTGGGCATGTTTGCAGCAGAGCATCCAGGAGTGACTCAGCTGAGCCAGTCAAACGTGCTGATGGGGCAGATCTTCCCTGAGCTGAGGTTCCTTTGTCTGCTGTTCAAAATGGTTCCATTTTGACAATTTCAACACCTGAGCAGCACGGATGGGTGATGCCAGAGCAGCCTGATGCAGGGATGAGGAGCAGAAGGGTCTGGAGGAGCAGCAGCTCTTGAGGGTATCACATGAGTGTTCTGCAAACTCACAGTGATTTGTGTGCTTAAAATGGGCCAGGAAAAGGCTGGGGAAGGTTGGCAGCAAGGAGAGCGATCCCTCATTGCCAGCTGCGTGCATGGTGATGAAGTTTGGTGTTTAGCAGGGTGCTGAAATAAAGAGGAGTGTCCCAGTGAGGCAAAGCTCTGGCAGAGTGGTGCTTTAGGAGGAGGCATTCACTCACCCCTCTGACTGCCCCCAAGTCAGTCTGGCCTCCCTTCCAAAGGCTCATCCTCCCTGCCAGGGACTGGGATGCAGCCACAGCGTTTAAAGGCAAAACCCAGCAAGGGGAGGTAAAGCAGATTCTACTGTTACAGTTGTTTTGCAAGGAGCACGGCTCTAGGAGAGACTGTGGATGCTGGAGCACAGGCAGGGAGGGATGGGGACCAGCGCATCTCCCCTGTAGGAAGAGAGATGTGATGTGATCCCTGTGATCCCTCTCAGAGGAGAATCAGCCAGGGATTGTGCTGGACATAGGGCAGGTTATGTCCAAAAGTAACAGAGGAAACAGAGGGCTCTGGATTTAATGGGCTAAAAAGGAGCTAGTTACTGTGGCTGGTGTCCTGGCTGTGTTTCAGACCACTCCATCACCAGCCTTTCTTCCCCTTCACATGCCAAGGCCACACAACAGGCTGAGTATTTAGTGTGCAGAAATCCCTCCAAGATCTCTTGCCTCAAACAAGAAGTTTCCTTACTGCTGGTAACCACTCAAACCATCTTCTCCTTAGCTCAGCAAAGCCATTCTCTTCTGTCAGCCCATCCCTCTCTCTTATATCTGCAGTGGTTTTTCTTCTTCACAGCTGGCTTCCTCTTTCCTTCCCTCCCATAGGCATGTTGCTCCAGTAACACTCAGACACACATGGGGAAGCAGGAGGCTCTTGGAATGGAGAAATGCTCTGAGCATTGGTTTTGGGCAGCAGCACTGAGGGCTGAGCCCACCATGCCATTATGTGACTTGGGCTTGGCTGGAGGAGCTGCTGTTGGTGCTTTGTGGCTGATGGAGAACCTGGGTTTGAGGTGTCAGAGCTTAAACCTTGTGCTGTGATCTCTAAGCTGACCTGGAGAAGGTCACTGCAGCGTGAACTTTGCTTGTGTGGAGCAGGGGAAGAAAAGGACGTTGCCTCTCCTTTCCTGCTTCTGCCTGGGCTCTGCAGGGATGAGAACGTCCTTCCCTACCCAGCCAGACCTTCAAACCTTCTTGTACCACGTCCCGTTGCACGCAGGGTGACATCCCTGGCAGATAAGACGTAGGCAGTAGCATTGACCTTGGTTTCTCCAGGGTCCTTCCACCATTCCATCTCCAGAGCACTGCTTGCTTTTGTCCTCAGGGTCATGGCAGCCATTTACTCACCAAACACAGATTTTTGTGCAAAACCTTGCTGTGGTTTATGCTTGTTGATTCCACTGATCTTGATGTTAGGTGGATACTGAAAGCTGCTGCTTTGAGAAGGACAATGTGCTTCCTGTCTCCAAACCCAGCACTATCTGATTCAGGCAAATCGGGCTTTGGTGTTGATGGCATTGCTATGGGGTTATAAAAGGGTGGTCAGCTGTGGTTGATGGGGGACAGGTATTGCATCTCCTGGCGCTGAAAAGCAGCAGCCTGGTCTACTGCAGAAGAAAGAGAAGGTTCATTGTATGATGCAGAGAGGAGCCCTTGGTGTTGTTCTGCTGTTCCATGTCAAGGGATCTGAGTGAGCTCCGATGCACTGGGCTGAAAACTGTAAAATGCAGCATAGAAACCTTTGGTTGTGCTGGTGCCCTGTCATGCTGCTTGTGGTGGGAGTGAAAGGCAAAGTTTTGAGTGGACATGGAGAATGATGTCTGCTCTAAAACACAGAGGACTCACCATCACATCATCATTTGTCACTGGAGCCTGCAAGAGCGTGTGACATAAGATGTGTAGGTGCTAAGAAAGAATTAAATTCAAGAAATAAACCCAAACCCTGAGCATCCCCCTCTAGAGCTCATCCCCAAATTCCCTTCCAATCCTGTCTGGAGGGCCCCATCTTTCCATTTCACAGAAGGGTTCACCAAGGCAAGAGCAATGATTCCACCACAGCCTTGTGCTTTAACAGATAGCGAAGGCATCTGGAGGAGTAAACTGCTCTTTGGAGGCTTTGCTTTCAGTTGTTTGGTTCCCCCTGACTCCAGACCCGGTGTTCCAGATGAGTGCCATCCTTTGCCAACGTGGAGCTGATGCCTTGGGTTTACAGATGGTACCCTCTAGATGGTGCTAAGCTAAAGAGAAAAGTCAGTGGTGAGAGGGAGAGGTTGCCCTGTGGTCACTGCCTCTGCAGATCTTGCACTGTCTGAGGTCTCCTGGGCTAGGAGAACATCTCTGCTTGCTCTCAGTGATGCACCCATGCAGTTCTACACTTGCTCTTCTATGGAGCTCACTGTGTCTTATTTGAGCAAATACTTCTCAGGCCCTTCTTCCCCTTCGTATTCCCAATGCTGGAATGTGAGATTCCACAACCACATCATGATTTTAACCCATGCACCTGCCACTATCCATGCACGACATCAGACAAGTTGTTTTTTAATGGCAAAATGTCTACCTTAACTACTCTTTCTGCTTCATTCAGTTTTACTGCGCAGAACAACTACAGCTACTACATCAGCTGAGTCCTCTCCTCATGCATCATTACCAGGAATCTTTACCAAATTCAAGCACAAATAATGTATGATTTCTTGATGTGACCAAGCCAGAGAGAGAATTCAGGCACAGAATGGCAGGAATCAGTGAGGATTAGCTATGAAGTCTGTTACATCAACAGCTGAACAGATTTTACTTTGGAGTCACAGATGGGCAGTAAATAAACTATTGAAAGAGAGCTATTGTTAGGAGAGCATTTTCAAAAAGAATAGCCATGTTCAGGTCTGGTTTTCTTTCGACTAAATACACATAGAGAGAGAGCAGCTCTGTTCATCTCAGTAGCATGATACTGATGCAATGCTGATGGGAGACAGCTAAATTCCTCTCTCTGTGCCTTGTCTGCAGAGGGAAAGATGCTCATAGCACTGATAGTATTAAGGCACAACCTGCTGCTTTACATAGGGCTGCAGGAGGCAGCTCTTTGGCACAAGCAGCCTTGGTTCAACTGGAGCCAAGCAGTGTTCAGCTCCCATCCAGGTGCCTGACCTAGAGAGCAAGCTGACAAGTGAGTTTTGGTGTCTGTGTCGTTCCGGCTGCCCTGATATCACCCTTCCCTCAGTCTGGACAGAGGCTGTTGCAAGTTTTAGTTATTCTCCAATCCAGGTTTGTTGGCCTGAGCTTTGAACATGGTCTCTACTGATGGGGTGGTGAAAGACTGCTTTTGTCAAGCTTTCCTTCCAAGAATGGCTCAGGTGTATTCATGAGGAGCCTATAAACTAGATTAAGAGCTCAGGGACAGATTCTCTACTGTTTGAAACCCCAAATCTTGGCTGAGCAGACTGAAGAGCTCAGTCTCCTTTTAAGCAGCAAATTATGGTCCAAAGTGCTCAGCACTTTGCAGTTTATATAAGCCTGTTTGAGGATGTGTTTCCTGCGAAGCACAGCACCCAGTGCTCGGGGATATTGGGAAGATCAGGGCAGGTACCTGAGTGCTGACGTGAGACCTGAGCTTTTCTGAGGATGAGACTCCTCAGGTTCCTGCTTCTCCTTCTCAAGAAGTGTAAACACCTCTTAAAAATGAGTTGTCAACCCATGGGCTGCAGGCAACTTTTCGTCCATTGAAACCTCTGATATAGCCCATAACCACACAACACTGACTTGTGTAGTTCTTGAGGGACCTCATGTCATAGAATCATAGAATCATAGAATAGTTAGGGTTGGAAAGGACCTTAAGATCATCCAGTTCCAACCCCCCTGCCAGGGGCAGGGACACCTCCCACTAAACCATGCCACCTAAGGCTATGTCTAACCCGGCCTTGAACACTGCCAGCAATGGAGCATTCCCAACTTCCCTGGGCAACCCATTCCAGTGCCTCACCACCCTTACAGGAAAGAATTTCTTCCTCATATCCAGTCTAAACTTCCCCTGTTTAAGTTTGAACCCGTTACCCCTTGTCCTCTCACTACAGTTCCTCATGAAGAGTCCCTCCCCAGCATCCCTATAGGCCCCCTTCAGATACTGGAAGGCTGCTCTGAGGTCTCCACGCAGCTTTCTCTTTTCCAGGCTGAACAGCCCCAACTTTCTCATCCTATCTTCATACAGGAGGTGCTCCAGTCCCCTGATCGTCCTCGTGGCCCTCCTCTGGACTTGTTCCAACAGTTCCATGTCCTTTTTATGTTGAGGACACCAGAACTGTCATCAGAGTCCGTTTCAGTGCTGCTGCAGACACACCCATGACCTGTGTGTTCTGCAGGTAGACCTGAAGATACCTTTAGTGTGAATGAAAGTAGAGCTGTCACAAGGAGAACCTCATTGGTAAAAGGAGTAGTAAAGATGTAAGCAAAATGTGAGCAAGCCCAAACATGGCTTTCCTCCAGATGTCTGTGAGGCAGCGATGGAGGGGTCTTGGTGTGCAGGATCTGCTGATTCTCTTGCAATGGCAATTACGTTTGACTATAAATAACATAAGGAAAAGCTTTTTTTGGAGCCAAAACTGTCATCATGTTTTCCAGAGGCTTTATTTTTGGCATGGATGGTGGGGAAGTCCTGTTGAATCAGGCATTCCTCAGGTGGGAATGTTCTTGTCACTTTCCTGACCTCTTTGCTGTGGTGTGATGCTCTTTTTTTCTGTTTTGCTCTTCCTGGATGCAGTCATCGTAAGAATCCTATTTCTGAGTAACTGTTTGCGGTTATTTGCAAGTCTGAGGATAGATGAAGGTGTTTGCAAGCGTTTCTTCAAAACACCCCCCAAGTGTTCCCCTGTGCCATTCCCAACCCCTGGCAAGGTGATATCCTTGCTGAGAGGGAAAAGCCTCATCTCATAAGTCAACAACCATGACATGGGAAGGGCCAGACATGATGGGGATGGCTTCAGGAGGATGGGGAACTTGTAAGAGCCCCAGGGAGAGCGCAATGGTTGGTTTGTCCCAGGGCAGATGGGTGCCGGCGGTGTCAGCCTGGCTTGGCTCATCCCCAGGTACTGTGAGCAAATACCAGCAGCGGAGCCAACAGAGGAGATCCCTCGGGGTGTGTTTCATCTCCTGTTGTTTGCTAATTACTAGCAAGGAAATGTATTTTGAGGCACTTTGCCCGCAGGATCAAGATCACTGTCCCCAGCATCGCCTCTGGATGCACATAACTGAGTGAACACGTAAGTCAGAGCTGCAAAGACCCATGTGCATTTTCTTCAGCAGCCTGCTGTCACATAGCGCAGCCTTAAAACCTGTACAAAATAGGCAACTGTATAAAACAGTGCTCAAAACCCTGCTCAGACTGGATGTATCTGCTTCCTTCATGCCCACACAGATGCCTGCTCTTATGTGACCCAATTTGCTCTTGGCAAATGCTACTTGGCTGTCTCTTGTAATTGAGTTGTCATCAGAGCGCTCATGTAGGTTTTAACATTGCACCCATGCTCCACTTTGCCTTTCTGACCCCCATATCATGGTCTCTTCAAGGAGATCTTGGGATGGCGGTTTGAACTCCAGAGTCTTTCACCCAGTAGATACCAGTGTTTTCAATATTGCCAAGTATTTGATGCATTTTGTTTTAGTGTATACAGTTCTCATGTTTTGCTGTATTCCTGCTGCTGTGCTGGTTGTTCTTAACAGTATCTATTCTTCTCCATGGGGAGGGTTTGCTTAGCATGCCTTTTCTTTGCCGAGCTGCCCACTCTTCTGCTTCTCTTTGCTTGCTTTCTGGTTTCAGGTTTTCAGCCAGTTCACGTTATGAACTAAAACTAAAACTGCCCCTTCACATGACGTAGAACAGTTTTAGAAGCAGAAATTTGCCTTCTCTCTGGAAGCTGTGGTTTTGTTTTTCACCCACTGTGGATACCAGCGCAACCACATGAGTATGCACCAACCCCTAGGCTGGATTTAATGTTGGCGGAAGCTGCCTGGAGCATGCCATGGCAGAGTGCAATTCAGATGTTATTCCTCCCTGCCTTCCAGCATCTGGATTTGCTTGTCACCAAGAACTAGAGCTCCTGGCTTCAAAAGAGAAACTGGTTTTGACTGAAACCAGTTTTGGGATCCTTAAATAGCCAAACAGAAAGTATTTATCCACAATCCCTTTCTGTTACCACTATGTTTGCAACCCATCTCCTGTGGTGCACTTCTATTAGGAAAGAAGTGCCTCTGTGGTTCAATCATGTTACAGTGCTGTAGGGCAGCCAAATGTGCATAAGACTTTTGGCCCAACACTGAGTATTCTGGGGGGTTTTGTGACGGTGCATTCTTTTCCCATGATAAACCATGGCTTCGAAAGCACAGCAGAGCTTCCAGTAATGAGAGACTACAATAGCAGGATGGAATGGGAGGTGTCTCTTGTTATGCTCCTCCACAAGAGTGATGTGGACCTGCTGGCGGGAGTCCAGAGGAGGCCATGGAGATGCTGCGAGGGCTGAAGCAGCTCTGCTCTGGAGCCAGGCTGAGAGAGCTGGGCTGGGGCAGCCTGGAGAAGAGAAGGCTCCTGAAGGGGAGACCTTAGAGCAGCTCCAGTGCCTAAAGGGGCTGCAGGAAAGCTGGAGAGGGGCTTTGGCCAAGGGATGTAGGGACAGGACAGGGGAATGGCTTTAACCTGCCAGAGGGGAGACTGAGATGAGCACTTAAGCAGAAGCTCTTCTCTGTGAGGGTGCTGAGGTGCTGGCACAGGGTGCCCAGAGAAGGTTTGGGATGTATTTAGCAGGGAACTCGAGAAGGTTTTAGCCTTGCTGACCTCTGGTTCACCATCAGAAGGAGCTGTGGGAAATCAATGCCAGAGGATTCATTATGTGCAGGATGGGCCAGGGCTGTGCTTGGCAGTTGGCTCAGTTGCTGATTTTAGCTCAGTCATAAGCCACCCATCAGGTGAATGTTGCCCAGCATCTCTCATGTGGTGGGCATAATCCAAGGACTGATCCATCATCTTCAGGGTGCGTTTTACTTAAAGGCTTTACTTAAGTGGCTCCCACCACTTTCCTGTGGTAGGAGAATACCTAGAAAGCCTCAAAAGTAATTTCTTGCAGGAGGAAATAACCCATCAGAATTCATACTCATGGGGAATTTTCCACTAAGTGAACTTTTACTGGGTGAGAAGTCGAGGTAGAATTCATAGAACTGAAATCTTTGGTGGTTTCTGATCAGATTTTGTCCCATTGTTTGAAAGAAGATAGTGAAAAAATGATCCTTTGCCAGAGTTCTGTCTAGACCCCTGCTAGTGACGATTCTATATTTGATTGTCTTGAAGGGAACTACATCAGCTTGCAAGCACTAATGGTGTGGTCTGTCAGCTTTGAGAGCAAATGAAGTAAGGATGGTTGATACTGCCTTAAATGGGGCAGAGGTTTTTAGAGCAGGCCGGGAATGTGGTTGCTAATGGAATGTTAAGGGAAAAACGTCTCTGGGCTGCTGTACAAACCCCAGGGTGGCTGTGGGCCAGGCTGTTTACTGCATAGGCCTGATGTGACTTTTACTCAGTCATTTTCAGTCTCCAGAGCCAGCTCCCTTGACCTTGGTTTTACAGCTTTGTAAATGGGGCTGAAATCAAGTTTTCTTATGAGAGGGTGAAACTGATGGCTTTGTGAAGAGCCCAGCCAGCCGAAGCTTCTGCAATGCTGACATCTCAGAGCAGGGTGACAGTGGGGTTCTCAGAACCACCAGGCAGACCCCCAGTGTCCCCATGTCATGGGTTGTGAGCCTTCAAAAACCCCAGCAAAGGCCTGACTGAGGCAAGCTGCTTTCAAGTGACTCCCTTAGACGAGGAGGTTAAGGTCATTCTCACACAGGTACATGGCAATAGGAATCGGGTCCATGAGTAAAGTGGTCCACCAAGCAGATGCTGCTCCCAACTGAGTGCCTGTCGTGCCACTGAGAAACCTCAGTGTCGTTGCCCCCATCAGCTGCTTCTTATCACATAATTCTACCCAACCACAATTGGAAGTGCAGAAAATCTGTGAGAAGCTTGGAGGCTTTGCAGATATTGCAGGTAGACAATAAGCAGTGATGGTGCTGAGCGCGACCATGGAGATGAGACCTGGTGCTTGCCTGCTGCATGCAGTCACTCGTCTCTTGGTGGATGTGAGGAGTGCAGTGCTGTGCAATGGGGGTAATGAAGGGGCTTGCAAAAAGGGGTGGTCAGAACCATAGAATGGCAGAATGGTTTGGGTTGTAAAGGACTTTAAGATCACCTAGTTCCAATCCCCTGCCATGGGCAGGGAAAACAGCTTGTGATGCTTGAGTCAGCTGAAGGTTTGTGAGGTGAGATGCCTGAGGAAGCATGCCCTTTCATTCATATGTGAGAAAAATTGGGAAAATCGGGCAATTTGGCAGGAAATCAGGATTAAGTGCAACCCTGAGACATGCACCGGGCATGCTTGCTGAAGAGTACAGGGAACACAGGGATGCTGTTCAAGGTCACTGAGAAACAGATGCCGAGCCAAAGCTGCTGTTGCTGCATGGCCCAGCTCGAGCTCTTGCTCTTGCTCATGCTCTTGCTCTGCCTATGTAAAGTTCCTTTGCAGGTGGCAGCACTTGATGATGCCTGTCCTACTTCTGCAGCTGTTTCTTGCAGGGTAATAGAGCCAGGACTGTCTGCCTGATCCTGAAATGTATCCCCAGTGTCCCTGAGTCAAGTGTTCCTAGGAAAAATGGATTGATAGCTATTAGTGTTAATAACTATTAATCAAGAAGAAATCAAGCAGATTCCCACACACTGCACAGCAGATGCTGTCTCCATAAGTGCGATCCAGGAAAGAGTCTCACCACTGGAGTTAACTGTGGCAAGATGAGTGAAGAGACTGAGCTCTGCATTGTGAGAGGTGTCTGTGCTGTTCAGTTTGAGGCTGGGCTGCACTTGGTCTGCCCCATGTCTATATTTTATCATCACTCGGTAGCACCTCTTGATGCCTACATGTTTAGCTTCTCAACCAAGGTTTTATACCCAGCCTCTTCTCTCTGCTATCTGATTTCCACCTCATAGAATCATAGAATGATAGAATGGTTTGGAGCCAATTCAAAGTACCTTATAGCTCACCCAGTTCCAACCCCCTGCCACGGGAAGGGCCACCTTTCACTAGAGCAGGTTGCTCCAAGCTCCATCCAACCTGGCCTTATGTCAAAGATAATGTCTCTAGGATCAGTTTCCCCCTTCCAGGAGTGAGGGAATTCAGGGGTAACAGCTCTTTAGGAGATCTGCTATCCCCAAATTTAGGAAAATCTTCAGATCTTCCCTCAAAGGAACAGATGATGTCTCCTGGGGTATAGAAATCCCCAAAGGCCTCTTCTATTTGGCATGGTCTAGTGAAGCACAAGTTGGTGCAGGACTGATGCTTTTCCAGTACCCTGAGGGCACCCTGCCAAACATGCTCAGCTCTTCCGTGTGGATCCACGCAGCATTCTGCAGACACAGCCCTTCTTTCTAATCCTCGCTCTTCTCCTTCCTCGTGAGGCAAACCAGACCTGGAGGATGTGACAGATCATGTGGAAGGTTTCCTAAATAGGCACAAGAGTTGGGTTCCTGGAGCGGGGCAAGAGACACCAGCTCCTCTCCTGGCTCTGCTCTCACTGTGCTCTTATGCAAGCAGCTTCACTTCCCCATTTCCTCCACATCTGAGGAGCTAAGAGGTTTTTCTGAGCAGGAGCAGTGCTCTGTTTTGTGTGAAGCACTGCCTGTGAGAGAAACTGATGGGGTAAAATACCCACATCATGTCGTGCAAGAAGCAGCTCACTCCCAGGGCTCACACTGCCCAATGTCATGGACCCTGCTGGAGGTCTCCAACCTGATCCATGCAGGATCCCCAGAACCAGCTTCTCAAAGGTCCTAAAGTGCTGCTGCTGCAGCACCTTGCCCTGGTCCTAGGTGTCAGCAGGACTTGGATGGGAGATGGAAAAAGGGCCCAGCTGGGAGTTAATTTGTGTTGGTACAGATTTTGTCAACAGAGAGGTCTCAAAGTTTATGATTTTCATTCATTTTTTTAATACTAGTAGAGAAACTTCGATTCCAGGAGGATATTATTTCCTCCTTGGTATAAATCTTGATAAATAATTCCCTACAAAGGCAAATAATCATCTCCCAGTAGACTTTGGATTATTAAATCTATAGCCGTTAAGGATTGTGGTGTCATCTGCTTTCACTCTATGTTCAAGCCCATTACTATAGCTGTTCATAGAAATAAACTCAGCTACCTTTTGTTTGTCCTTGGCCACCTTATTATGATTCTTATTATGTAAGAACACCACAGCAAACAAATTGAGAAAAGGGATAAAAGAAATGACAAAGTACCAAGGAGATTAAATGTTATTCTGAAGAGTTTTGCCAATGCTGTTGTTTGCTGAAGGATGCTTAGAATTCATTTCCTATGATAAGCCACTGGATAGGGGGGTTTCATACATTTGCATTCTTCCGTATGTCTGTGGCTAAAAACTTCTGTACCTAATCCATCCATCCCAACAGCTCTGCTGTATCATGTCCACTGGCACAGGAGACAGGGTCGTATTAACTCCAAGATAGAATTGAAAGCTGTATTACAAATCACTGAGGCAAGAAGCTACTGCACAGGCTTGCAAGGCAAAAAGAACTCATTAATGTGGTTTCTCTGCAGACCTCAAGCTGCTGATGTCAGGGAGTGCAGAGTCTTGTGGCTTACAGGGGTTTTGTTGGGAAATTTGGGCTCCATCCAGGCTTTAGCACTTGGCTGTGAACCAGTTACAAAACCCACCCTGTGTTTTGGGACTGTATGGGAGCTGGGGGCTTGGGGATTCTGCCCATGAAGATTACAGGGACATGAGTACAATTGCTTGTTCTCCACTTACTGTCTCTGAATGGAAGCATGGCCTCTGCCTCCACCAATATATCCCACCCATAAAGCATGCATGCATGTGGCTAAGACGAGGTTCAAATGTATTACCCACATCAAAAAGAGGATTGGAAACACATCTTCACAGAGCTTGGCACTCTCACGGGGTGCCAAGGCCTGTGCTTGCAACAAAGTCTGCTCCATTCCTGCTGCAAACTTCTAGATGTGAGGAAGAAATCAATTTGCCCACAGAAGTGGTGGATGCACCATTCCCAGAGACATTCAAAGCCAGGCTAGATGTGGTTCTGGGCAACCTGATCCAGTTGAAGATGTGCCTGCTCATTGCAGGGGGTTGGACTGGATGAGTTTTGAAGCTGTCTTCCAACCCAAACCATTCTATGATTCTATGTTTTTTCAATATCTCAATGAAAGGCACTGGGCCCCTCTGGGTGCTAAAAGTCCCCAAGCCACGGATACACAGAGAAAAGTGTGGTAGGTAAAAATGAAAATCCAAAACCAAATGCCAAGCACAGGGGAAGAAAACATTGTATTATTTTTAACTACTTCTTAACTGCATCTTCCAAAAACCAAAGAAGCTTGCAGCAGAAATGGAGCAAACTTTGGGGTAAGCATGGGCCTTTTCTCTCCAAAGAGGGTGCCAAACTATGTGCAGGATGAGTTTCCAATCCTCTTTCTGGTCTGCCCAAAATATTTTCCCCTTATAAACAGGTAACCATCATAGTTGGCTTGCTTAGCAGTTGGTCACATTAGCCATGCTATTCAGGCCCTTCCTGCTGGCTGGCTCCTCGTCTGGGTTCCAGTAAATAGCTGGAACCAAGCATCTCAAACTGGTTTGTTTTTGCAGCTAGATTAATTTCTATTTATACCCCAGACGCAGCACTGTGTTTCTGGGCTAACATGGAAATTCAGCTGCGTTAATTAAAACAAAGACTTAAAAATAGCCCGGGCTACCGGATCTGACCTCGCCACTCTTGGGATAGTTTATTCACGAACTTCATGTTTTCAGATAATCATCGTACTGTTCAAACAGCAGCTTCCACTTGGCAAATCAAAACAGCAATCTCAGAAAAGAGGCTCATTTATTAAGCTGGAAAGCAAACAATCTGGTTTTGTATAGCTCTATGCTTTAGTGGAAATCCCAAATTAACAACACAACCAAGGGAGAGAGCTGAAGAAGGCAAACTGAGTGCTGTGGGAGCAGAGGTCTGCTCCAGATGTGCTCCTTTAAGCATGTCCTGCTTTAAGGACTACTTTGAGGCAGTGCTGATAAAGCTGGGATTGGAGAACCACACAATCACAGCATGGCCAGGGTTGGAAGGGAACTTAAAGCTCACCCAGTTCCAACCCTCTGCCATGGGTAGCAACACCTTCCACTATAGCAGGTTATTCCAAGGTATTCTTGATGCAGCGTGAGAATGGCATCAGCTGTGTGCAAAGGTTTCTCACAATCTATCACCAGTACAGGGTGTCAACGGATCCTATCAAACCTTCAGAATATTGCTGCAAAGCACTCCTAGCAAAGTGGCGAGATGTGTACCTGGAAGGGTACAGTTAAGAGCAGAGACTTTCCTCCATTCCAGGAGGTTACTTCTGAATTTCAGCACAAGGGCTGCCTGGTGGTGCTGGTGATATTTACTTCATAACTGACCAGCACCTGCAAACAGCCATCTGAAATCCTCTCGGTTAGGTATAGCTGCAGGGATGTAATATATGCTTGGATATAAGGAAGAAGTTCTTTACTGTAAGGGTGGTGAAGCACTGGAATGGGCTGCCCAGGGAAGTTGTGAATACTCCATCCCTGGCGGTGTTCAAGGCCAGTTTGGACAGAGCCTTGGGTGGCATGGTTTAGTGGGAGGCATCCCTGCCCATAGCAGGGGGATTGGAACTGGATGATCTTAAGGTCCTTTCCAATCCTAACTATTCTATGATTCTTTGATTTTATGTACTCCAATTGTAGGAAAGCTCTTTCTCTAAGAAGCACTTTTATGCTCTCCAGGTCTCTCCAGGGAGACCCAGTGCCCTGACTGCTCCTGCTCTGGGCACTGCAGTTACCGTATCCCCCATGAGCTGTTTTGGTGATGCTGATTGAAGTTAGCATCACCAAACTAGCCTCAACCTAACTTGCTTTCTCCTCAAGTGCTTTTTGCTTTTAAGTCAATCAATCAGCTTCAATTATGCTATTAACAGGGCCTTCCCTTTGTCTGGGCTGATCTTCCCATTTCTCCAGTCCCAAACCTTGTGCTAACAGGGAACTCGAAGGCAGGACCGTATTCCTATTGGGGTTCAGGGCAGAGTGTGGAATGAGTTGGGTCCAATACAACCTTGTTCTCCCAATGGAGGTAAAGAGAGTTCCTATTGGTCAGGAGGGCTCATGGGCAGCTGTGCTCCCCAACACAGACATGGAGGTCCCAGGCTGGGTTGGATGAGTCTGCAGTGCCCTGTCAGCAAGCAGAAATCCCTCCCAGAGAGAATTCATCACATGTGAGCCACCGAAGTGAGAATATGTCACCTCCTCACAGCGGAGTGTAACGCAAAACATATCCAGAGTGAGCGAGATATGCTCACTTTGGTGATGGAAGCAATTCACTCCTGGTGCATCCCACTGAAGTCCGTTATCCTCAGTGAGTTGTATTTTCGACTGTGCTTTTCAAACTCCTTGTTTCCTGGGGGCAAACAAGTGGTGCCTGGGTGTTAACATGGTACCAACCTGTGATCTGATGGATAGGGAGAATCATAGAATCATAGAATAGTTAGGGTTGGAAAGGACCTTAAGATCATCCAGTTCCAACCCCCCTGCCATGGGCAGGGACACCTCCCACTAAACCATGCCACCCAAGGCTATGTCCAACCTGGCCTTGAACACCGCCAGCGATGGAGCATTCACAACTTCCCTGGGCAACCCATTGCAGTGCCTCACCACCCTTACAGGAAAGAATTTCTTCCTCATATCCAGTCTAAACTTCCCCTGTTTAAGTTTTAACCTGTTCCCCCTTGTCCTATCTTTACAGTCCCTCATGAAGAGTCCCTCCCCGGCATCCCTATAGCCCCTCTTCAGATATTGGAAGGATGCTATGAGGTCTCCGTGCAGCCGTCTCTTCTCCAGGCTGAACAGCCCCAACTTTCTCAGGCTTTCTTCATATGGAAACATAAGAAAATCATGTCACCAAAGACTCCGTCCAGCCTGGCCTTGACCCCTGCCAAGGCTGCTGGGTTTGTAACATTGTTGGGCAACCTGTTTCAGCGCCTCACCACTCTCACAGTAAAGGACTACTTTCTTATATCTAACCTAACTTTCTCCTGTTTAAGTTAAAACCTACCAACCCTTGTCCTGTTGCCGCAGTCCTTGATGAAGATTTCCTCCTCCATATCCCTGTAGGCCCCCTTCAGACACTGGAAGCTGCTATGAGGTCTCCACGCAGCCTTCTCTTCTCCAGGCTGAACAGCCCCAACTTTCTCATCCTATCTTCATACGGGAGGTGCTCCAGTCCCTTATCATCCTTGCAGCCCTCCCCTGGACTTGTTTCAACAGCTCCATGTTCTTCTTACGTGATACGTAACAGGGTTTTAAAACTGTTCTACACAACTGAGTCACTTACTTGTGTTTCATGAGTGCTGC
Source organism: Ara ararauna (assembly GCA_028858755.1). Classification (NCBI taxonomy): domain Eukaryota; kingdom Metazoa; phylum Chordata; class Aves; order Psittaciformes; family Psittacidae; genus Ara; species Ara ararauna. The sequence continues at coordinate 16,543,007 of CM054384.1, forward strand.
AGAGAAAACCTGCTCAGTCCAGATGGTTTAAACCAAATTGGGATCAAAACACTTGGAGCTTTCAAGAACGTGGAATTAGGCAGCAGGCAGTGAAGTGTTGCATTCAAGTAGCAATACAAGCGGTAAAGCCCCACACTCGACACATGAATGCTAATAAAGACAGGCAAATATCTAAGCAACCTGTACAGGAAACATTACCCTGTGTAACAAACTGTCCTGGGTTCAGCAGTAGCAGGCATTTTTCTCTTCCTTAGCAGCTGGTTCAGTGCTGTGGTTTTGACTTTCAGCCTGGGAACAGCGCTGATAACACCGATGTTTTCAGTTGCTGCTCCGTAATGTTTACTCTGATCAAGGACTTTCTGAGTCTCATGCTCTGCCAGGGAGGAGGGGAAGCCAGGAGGAAGCAGAAACAGGACACCTGACCCAAACTGACCAAAGAGGTATTCCATACCACAGCATGTCATGCCCACTATATAAACTGGGGGCGGTTACCCGGAAGGCCCAGGTCACTCCCTGGGTCAGGCTGGGTATCGGTCAGCAGGTGATGAGCGGTTGTATTATCTTCCCTTGTTATTTCTCTTATCATTATTATTGGTGGCAGCAGCAGTGATTTGTGTTATACCTTAGTTACTGGACTGTTCTTATCTCAACCCGTGGGAGTCGCATTCTTTCCATTCTACTCCCCATCCATCTGGGAGCAGGGGGAAGGAAGAAGTGGGGAGGTGAGTGAGCGGCTGCATGGTTCTCAGTTACCATCTGAGCTTAAACCACGACAAAAACACAGAAGAGATTCCTTAGATTCTTCTTTCAAAGAAGAAGACCTCACCATAAGCAGTGTAGTAGCAAACGTCACTCGGTGTATTAATAAAGAATGGTGAGGAAATGCTGTATGCTTTCTACATTTCTGCAAAGTTCATGCAGAGGGAACCCAAATCATTTTCTTTCACCTTTGGGGTCGCCACAGTCAAATGACTGCGTGGTATAAAAGCCTTTATTGATACGGTCTGAACATACAGATTTATTCACAGGGTCACCCCGCAGTGGTGCCCAGTTTGTGGTCACCATGGGCAGGGACATCCCCCTGGGGCTTCTGGGCACAGGCACTGCCTCAGGGCCAGCAGCCCAAAGGCCTTTCTCAAGGGATGCTGGGCAAAGGGGCAGCAGCAGCAGGGCTGCAGTGGGCAGGGCTGTGAGTGCCCCGTCATCCCTATGTCATAGTGCCAGAACCCGGCAAAGCAACACCACAATGCTCTGGGGCAGTACAAGTCCAGCACCCTCCCCTGTCCCACTGCCAGAGAGCCCGGCACTGCCACCAGGACAGAGCTGGCAGCCTGAGAGGGAGCCCTTGAGACATTGGGGAAATTACTGGGAGAGGGAGGGTGTTGATGGGGGGGAACACTTGAAGCTGCACGAAGCGGCAGGAGGTTCTGTGCTGCAGTTCCAGCTCCTGAAGGGGCTTCGCTCAAAGCTCATCGGATGGATGGATGGATGGAAATCCTGCTTCAGTCGTCGGGGAGCTCCCTGTCCTCATCTCCTGGGCACTAGTGAATTAGGTGAGCGGGGGACTGAGGGAGGGAACACTTAAATGCGCGAAGCTGCAAGAAGTTCTCTGCTGTTGTTACAGCTCCTGGATGGGCCATGCTCAAAGCTCATCGGATGGATGGACGGACGGACGGACGGATGGATGGATGGAAATCCTGCTTCAGTCATTGGGGAGCTCCCTGTCCTCATCTCCTGGGCACTAGTGAATTAGGTGAGCGGGGGACTGAGGGAGGGAACACTTAAATGCGCGAAGCTGCAAGAAGTTCTCTGCTGTTGTTACAGCTCCTGGACGGGCCATGCTCAAAGCTCATCGGATGGATGGATGGACGGACGGACGGATGGATGGATGGAAATCCTGCTTCAGTCGTTGGGGAGCTCCCTGTCCTTATCTCCTGGGGAGAGAGTGGCAGCAGCCAGAAGAAGAAGGAGGCACAGATGGCTCAGTGCCCTCCCCCAGTGCTCTGGAGCTCCCACTGCCAAGCACAGGAAGATTATTCCTCTGAGGATTCATCAAACCAGCGGCATTTTGGTGTCATTGGAAGCCTCTGAGATGGCTCCATGTGGAGGCAGAAGAGGCAGTGCCAGTGTCCCTTTGTCCCCTTAGAGGCATAACCAGTGTGTGGACCAGGAGCCGGTCTTGCTCACATGCTCAGGGAGTAGCCGATCGCCAGCACTGGGGTCAGGAAGGAATTTTCTCCTGGGGCAGATTGGCCCCGGTCCCCGGGGGTTTTTTGCCTTCCTCTGAGCACTGAGCATGACCACTTGTCAGGGCTCCTCGGGCCATTCTGCCTGCGTTATCGCCCGGTGCTCGTGCACCCCAAAGGTGGCCCCTCGTGTCCTGCAGCTGGGGGGGGAAGGCTTTTTTCTCCCCAGGCTGCACCAGCAAGTGTCCCTGGGGTTTTTTGCCTTCCTCTGCAGCCGAGCACAGCCCCTTCATGGGGCTCCTTTGGGTCATTGTGACCCAAGGGCAGCTGCTCGCGCTCCATGCAGGTGGCCCTCGTGCCCCGCATCCGGGGGGAGGCAGCCTTCTGGGCTCCCAGGCTGGCCCCAGTGTGGCCCCGGGACTTGCTGCTGTCCTCTGTAGCACTGAGCACCATCCCTTGTCAGGTCTTCCCTGGCCCTTTCTGGCTGGGTTCTTCTTGCACTGCTCTTGAACCACCATGGCACCGCTCCTGCTCTGCCTTGCCTTTGTCAGGCTGCAATGGAGGTTTTTTCCAGCTAAACCGAAGGGTCTAAACTAAACCAGACTAAAATTAACTAAGCTAAACCAAGACAATTCAAATAACTTTATTTCTAAATAAAATAATCTTTCCAACTGTAACCGTTCTGATTTGTGTCTTTGAAAGTGCTTCTGGTGCTGAAATTCCCTTGGCATTTCGAGCAGATAATGGTCTCCTCATTGTACAACTCATTGTGAGTTCAGAGAATGAAATAGAACGGAATAGAATGGAATGGAATAGAAGAGAAGAGAATGGAATGGAACAGAATAGCTGTGCTATGTTATACATATAGAAGCATAGAACAGTTAGGGCCAGGCAGAACCTCAAGATCACCCAGTTCCAACACCACTGCCATGAGCAGCTACAGTTCCAACCCTCCAAGAAGACCAAAAACTGATAGGCAAAGGGATGTAGTCATAAAGTTTCTCAAAAATTTCCAAAAAAAAAAAAAAAAAAGCAGTAAAATAAAATGAAATAAATGAAAAAAAATTTGGGTGGAATTATCCATGTTTTATATCAGCTAAAAGGTAAAAATCAGGTTTAATCACTCCACTCGAGTTCATACAAGATCTTGCACATCAGCATGTTACACGAGTCACAGGAAAGATTCATGAGCATTATTAACATCATTGATCTGCTGGTGAATAGAGTTGCTGTACGTTGATATATCCCAAGCATGATTGATCTCTTGAGATTAATAATTTGTGTATCAACCTTTCAGCTTCCTCATGTGAAAACATTCGGCCACCTTTGGCTCTTGTTAAAGCATTAGAGCATCTGAGCCAGTACTGAGAGCCAAATCAAAAAGCCATCAACTTCCTTGGGGTGGTTCCAAATCTCAGGACAATTAGGAAAATCAGGCTGCCAAGCTTAACTGACTACATCACCTGGAAAGCTCTCTCTACTTGCAAAACTGTGATACCTTAAAGAGGGAAGCTAGCACAAGCTTACTGTGACTGCTGCTGAGCGTGAATGGACAGATTTTATGCAGGTCCCTCCTTTCAGCCTCAGCTGTGAGAGGTACCATGAAGAAAGTCAGAGTTCAAGGAAGATTTAATGAGTTTGATGCAAGCTGATAGTTTTTTATGTGATATTAGTGCCAGCAAGGTGATAACAAGATAGTCATGGCAGAGCAGTGACAGGAAGGAAAACAAGAACTCAAAGAAACCTTCATCCCAGCTCTTTTTAAATGGATAAGAATAATTTACATCGTTGGATGATCTTAAGGTCCTTTCCAACCCAAACTATTCTATGATTCTATGATTAATGGAGTTGGTTCAATGGTATCTATTGCTCACCTTCCAGGAACAAAGATGCCTGCTGGAAGCATTCCTGGGTCATGCAGAAGAGAGGTGTCAGGATAAGGGGAAGGTCTCTAGGGATAGGCCTGCAGAGCACAAACTGTACCAGAGCAAGGCTCAGCACTGCGGACTCCTATGGCGATGGAGCTTGGTGTCAGGAGGCTCCTTTGTCCCTGTCAAGCTGGAGATATCCATGCACTGGAGCTCTGAGGTCCCCAGTTGCATGAGAGCAACATCTGTGTCAAAATCCAGTTGTGCAAACAGTTGTGGTTCCACTTCAAACTGCAGTAGGAATACTCCCTGCAGTGTCATTGCAGGTCCCCAGCATGATCTATGAAATGCTTTTGTGTCAATGCCACGGATGGGCTGGATGGCATACCTGGTAAAATGCTTCTTTCTGCTCTTTGAGACCCTGGCACTTTACAGAGGTGTAGAAGAAACAAATTTAGTAGCAGGTGGATTTCTGGGAAAGGATGAATGGGTGCAAATTGCTAAGGATAGCCAGAAAAATAAAGCATCATTAAAGAAAACCACTGTATGAGCAAAAGCACTCTGGGGTGCACAAATCTGTCCTGCAGAGCCTTGAGCTTAATCCTTTCTGTACCCGAGTGATTAACATGCCCTTTGAGCAGACAGCAGCACGATGGCATTGAAGATGGGCCTGACTCAGAGATGCCTTCCAGTGTCACGCTGCAGAGAGACTGCAAAGAAACCAGAGTGACAAGTGAGTGATGTGCCCAGGAGGCTGCTGTCTGCGTAGGCAGTCAGTCATTTCAGGATTCAGAGTGCTGAAAAGCCCTTTCTCATGTGGTTGTCTTGAAGGTCACAATGGCACAACGTGCTAGGAAGCAGTACCAAGGCTTGGTGATGAACCTAACCTCAGAACAGACCTTGTTTGTTGCATTTCCCTTTTACCAAATCTGTGATTTCTTGATTAAGCTTTGGCCCCTCTACTTGTTCTCTGGGAACTTGCAACCGAAGACATGATAGGGGACTTTTACCAGGAGCGCAAGGGTACAAATGATGTTCAGCCCCAAATATGTTTATCTATGTTTATTTATGTATGTGGAATGCCTTTTGGTTGTTTAATATTTCCATGCGTTTCTGATATGATTTAATAGGTGGCTGCTGAAGTTGTTTGCAGTAAACAAGAAAGAGCGACCAGACTCAGAAACTATCCCTTTATGTCCCAAGGTCCTGATGCTAATGTTTGCTATGCATAAATGAAGTGTCCCACTGATGTCCTTCGGATGTCCTGCTGATGGAGTGTCCACTGATACCCATGGTGCAACTTAGAAAGCATTGCCCAGTTTAAGTGTATGGAGCTGTCTGCTGGAAAGTGCACAAGGACAAGATCATATCCAAGAATTTCGGCTTTCATTTTGGAATTTCTCCCAACCATGGTTTCAAAGGATTGTTTTTTATTTATTATAATTTTCAGGTTTTATTTGTCCGGCTCAGAACTGTTTAGAAAAACAGGTAAAATGTGGAGATGTTTCAGCTCCTGCATGCATTCTAAACTGGTATTTTCTCTTCCCGCTGATCAGCACATCCTTTCCCAGGGGAATGCACAGCTCCCTATTCACCCTGTCAGACAAACCAGGAGATATTGCAGGATATTTTCTATTCATCTAAGGTGTGAAATGTAATTACTGCTGCTAGACATTGCCGGGGTTTAAAATTATCAATTCTCATGAAATCCCTGCACGAAGGAGCTGAGCCTTATCTCCTTCCAGTGTGCTGACAACACAGCCCACATAGACTTGTTCCCATTTATTTGTTAGGAATTTGCTTGCCGCTTAATTGACTCAGTTCTTGCTCTGCTGCTGCAGTGTGCACAGCAATAAACTCCTGGCAAAATGCTTGTTAAAGAGGGAAAGATCAATCCTGTTTAAGCACATCTCTCTTGCTTGGTCTAAGCTTAGAGCAGAAAGTCCACATCTGAAAGAGAAATTAGGGTATGTTGAGTCATAGTCATAGAATGGTTTGGGTTGGAAGGGACCTTAAAGCTTATCCAGTTCCAACCCCTGCCACGGGCAGGGACCCCTTCCACTAGAGCAGCTTGCTCCAAGGCCCTGTGTCCAACCTGGCCTTGAACACTGCCAGGGATGGGGCAGCCACAGCTTCTCTGGGCACCCTGTGCCAGCTCCTCAGCACTCTCACAGGGAAGAACTTCCAAATATCTAATCTAAATCTGGTCTGGTGGGTCGACTCTTATTTCTGAGCTTGACTGTACCTTTTGGACCAGACAAGCTGTTAAAACCCTTGTCTGAGACTCTCAGCTCCAAAGCCAGATACTGGTGATTTCACCTTATTTTAAAAGCAGGATAAGATTTAGGTGGCAATTATTTAAGGTTTGCAGCAATAGGTTCCATTGGGTTAGAAACTGACAACTGCTGATTTCTTCTGCTTGACTAATTCACATTAGACTTTTGCCCTTGGCCACAGGGAAAGGCTCAGCATGCAGCTTTCCTGTGCAAGTCCATGCTGATATGGATAGCTGGGAAAGGGAGACCAAAACCACCTCCATGTGGCTGAAGCCATCCCTCACCTGGTGGAGGGTGGTGAGGATTGGGTTCAAAACAGGTTGGAGTGCTATTTATGCTGGTAGAGGTTTCACTTTTGCCTTGCTCAAAGTTGTTTCTGTGAGTGGAGATGCGCTGTGGATGTCAAATGAGACTGGAGTGGTGTGGCTTCTCTGTGGGAGCATCTTCTCCTGCATGCAAGAAGGCTCCAAAGGGTGTGTTTTGAAGTATGTCTGTAAGGGTTTGTGTTTGAGTGTGGCTCTCTGACATCTCTCAGGTGTACAGGAAGATGCCTGAAGGATGGGGAGGCAGTGCGGGGTTAGGAAGGACTTCATCGAATGCTCCTGATGAAAAATCGTATCTTGGATTATGGCCATACCCAAGCAGTTCAGCAAGATACTTGACTCACTGGTTTGTAAAACCCCCAAGCTGGGACCTGTTGCTTTCTCCTCTTCCATCAGTGATGCAGCAAGCTCTCAGCAAAACAGAAACCTCTTTTAGGAGGTACTTGAGGGCCTTTTGTGGCTTCTGTAATATACACAGCTTCCACACTGGAGGGCTAATCTTTCCCTATGCTGCTTGTGTTAGAAGGCAGAGTTGAAGGTCTCCTTCCTATCACTATTTGTTGCAGCAAAACATCCCCATGCTGTGGGTTTTGCCTTTCCCCTGAGCTCTGCTGATGGAGGTGACTGGGATGGGTACCATAGATGCTAAAAATACCACTGTGGGGGAGCTCATTTTATTGGAATAGAGAAATACCTGGAAAAAGATCATCCAGACTGAAGCCCTGCAGCACATGCCCCATTTCCAAGAGAAATTAATAATGTCCAAGCAAACAAAAGCAGAATAATATGCTGATTTTGTAGAAGACAGGGAAGGACAGGACAGAGCCCTTCAAAACCAAGACAGATGAAACCTCCTTAAGCTGCATCCAGCCCCTGCCTAAAGAGGAAGCTGTGACCTTATAGGAATGGGGTTGAGCTGGGTCTTGCTAATAGCTGCCTTGGAGATACGTTGGAATTGATGCTAAGACAGGGTGAGTTTTGGGGACATGGAGACCTGGAAGTGAGGAGCACGATAGAGTGATGCTGGTTTCCATTTCCCTCTTCTGCTTGTAACTGGAAATTGTCCTGCTGAAAACCAGCATGGTAATGGCCCATCCTTGCACCCATTTAACTCTGATGAAACGAGCACAGTTACAGCAGAAAGGAGCCTATCACACGACTTTAATTTTAGCCCGACTGGAAGCAGAAAGCAAGAAGAAATGTTGTAATTGAGCAATTTCTGGTTTCAGAAGGTCTGGAAGATTCTGCTGCTCAAGTAAATATGCAACTGCCTCAAACTTAGCACCTCTTTATTATTTCCTATCACTTCTCTCTACCTTAAACCACAACAAATAGACCTGAAAAGCTAAGGCAGTCATTTGGGATTTAGGTGGCTGGCATGAAATAACTAATTTACTATGGTCGGGACAAGGGGTTAACCACATTGCATTGTCCCTCCATCCCTAATGGAGGATGTAGGAGCAGGTACTCTGGGAGTGGTGCTGTGTGAATGCCAGCTAGAAATAGCTGTCAACCTTACTGTGCAAAGACAAGTTTGAGCCTTTACAATGAACATGCAGCTTGACAGTAAAGCTGACACATTGAGAAATACTTCTCCCAGTAACGTCAAAGCCAAGAAACTCAATTAGAGAAATATGCTTTCCATTACAAGATGCATCCACTATTCACTTGACTCAGAACTCTCTTACTGGCCGTGCCCCACTTTGCACTTCCACTGAGCTGTTTAACTTTGGAGCTAAGATGCCCAGAGGCTGCGAGCAGTGAAATGTCAGTTCGGATGCTCTTTGTAGGTGAGCATCCCTACAGATGACTGCCTCTTTAGCTCTGATGATCCAGGTGGTACCATACAGCAGGATGAAAATTGAAAAGCCCATTCTAATGAGTCTGAAAATTTTTTGTTAAGCTTTTGTATTATTTTTTCTTCATATATATTTTTATGATGTCCACCATGATTCAGAGCTTGTTGATCTGCTGCTCTTGCACCATGAGCCTGACCCTCATTTAAACCAAAACCACCAGAAGCAGACTCAAACCTGTAGTTCTCTTGGTTTCTTTCCCCTACCATGAATGTCTCTGCAAGATTAACAGCTTCTTCCATCTTCAGTGCTGACTGTCCTGTGGACACCCGCCTCCACATGCTGGTGGAGCTTCCAGAGGGCAAGATGCTGCTTTTTTGCTCTATGGCTCCACAGTGACCAGTTATGTTCCTGCATTACCTCTGTCATGATCATCAGAAAGGGAGCTGGGGTTGTGCTGTGATAAAGCTCCCAGTCCAACATTCAGCTTCTTTAGTTTGAACTTTGGCTAACCTTTTGTCTGAGGGCTCCTCTCCTGACAACCTTTTCAGCTGTAAAGCCCAGTGTGGCTGCTGCCTTCAGCCATTCAGCCCTGCCTGTTTTCTTCCCATATTTTAACCATTTGAGAATGCAGTTTTCAGTGGAAGCAAAATATAAAACTACAAAACCTGAGGTTGCATTCATAGAGTCGTAGAATGATTAGGATTGGAAGATCACCTAGTTCCAACCGCTGCTTTTGCAGGATTCTCTGTTCTTATTGTTTCAGTTTCCTGGAATATACCTACATACCTCCAAGGAAAGCCAGCTCTTTCTGTTTCCCCTCATTGGTTGTTCTTTCTCTCAAGGATATTTAGAAATACATTCCAGTTTTCTCCTGAAGGGAAGAAAACTCCTTCAAAGAGTTACAGGGAATAGTTCACACCTTGCTATGCCCAAGCTGTTGACCAGGAGGGTGGAGGGAAGGTTTGCTAGTGCTTTCCCTTGAAATACACAGAATAATGTAGATTCAAGAACAGTGATTTTTCTTGTGTCTCACACCTGTCTCCTGTGATTAGAAGAAAAATGCAATACTCAAACTGCATAAACTAAACCAGCATTTTTCTGTGATAGGCAATATGTATTTCTGCAGCACAGCAATGTGCTCTTGCAGATTGGAAATACTTTACAAATATTAGCATAAATTACCATTCTCTCGTCTATTTCAGTGTAGCGTCCTTACATGGTTTCCATCACATATTCAGGGAGCAGAAACACTTATTCATATACAGTCATCCACACAACCCAAATAGTAGGTATCCATTTGGAATAGGCTAGCTGAGATCTAGACAGATTTGGAGGTGAATTATTGATACCAAAATGAAAATTAAGCCTGAACTAAGTTCCTGTCTGCTGTGAATGGTACTGACAGAAAGTGAATGCACTCCCACCAGTGGAAGCAGAAAGCTCTAATTTGCTATCAATTCACACTGTTTTTGCAAAGATGCATTTCTTCCAGAGGATATGCAGAGGTGCAAAACCAACTCTTGAAACAAAAACATTTAGACAGCCCTGCTTCCAAAATCCCATAGTTAGAACAGAAATACCACTACCGTCTCCTCACGCAGTTTCTCCTGGTGCTGTGTAGATAGAGTGAAGCTTTCAGGACTGGATCTCTGTTTCCCTAATTCACCTTCAGCATCTTGCCTTCCTTTCTGAAGATGTTATCTCCATTTCTCTCTCCAGGCTGGTAAATGAGCTGAGCTGTCTTCTGATGGAGCATCCCAACACCTTATGACTCAACCAGCGGTGCATGAAACAATGGCAGGAAACCGAGCAAGGCTGTCGGACAGGCTTGGAAGAGGTTTGTGCTGTGATTCTCGCTCTGTGGATATTATTCACGCAGCAGCAGGTGCCTGAGCATGAGCTCCTGAGGCTGCTGCTTGGTTGCTTTTGTTAACAACATCATTTCCCCTTCTCAGCCAGTGTGACCACCAATTCTGGGTGCTCTGGGTTTGGGTTTGTCATCTGGAACAAAGGTGTGAAGATAATTTTCCAGGGTATCTGGTCAGATTTTGATCTCTGCAAGCTGGTCTTTGCATCCAAATTTTGATGTTGGACTGTGAGCCAGACTTCTTTGGTTATCTAAGCAGGAGCAGGAAGGGTTTTCTTCCACCAAGGAACTAGGGAGCTAAGCAAACAATAAATTATATTCTTTTCAGAAAGACTTTTTAGGGTGAGCTTGTGAGATGTGTCATGCTGGAAAATTAAAGTTAGTACTAGAACTGTCAAGATAAGAGAGATGCCGTTGCTGATAACAATATGGAAGTTTCAAGTAAGAGCACAGATTTCCTCTCAAAGTAGATGGCAGTTAGCTGAGGGTATTTACCTCCTTTATGACATATGATGTATTTAATTTATATTATAAATAGATGTAAAATCCAAAGCTAAGTTGGAAAAAATCAGATTGAATGGCTTGTGAATGGTTGGCAAGGATCACTGGGGGTTTCTTCACGCAGCACACTGTCCTGCATAAAACAGACCTGTCCAAACAGCTGCCCCTAGAATGTTTGCAGAGAGTAAAACTGGTGCAAATTCAGGCATATTTCACCTGAACACATTCCTCATGTCTGCATACACCCACCTTAACAATGTGGATAGAATGCGCTCGAGCTATCCCTGCGCTCTTCCCTGGAGAAAATCTGGCACTGGTTCGTTTCCTATCTGTTATCAGACATCCTGGTGATAAGGATCAGTCTTTCATCTAAGATCATGCTTTTAGCAGGAGGCTGAGCAGATGCAAGGCCTGGAGCGCTCCTATTCCTGTCTTGTCTTAAGCAACTTCAGGAAAGCTTGGCAATGGTTTGGGTTAAAAAAGAAGGATATTTGGACTGGCACAGGTCTGATCTAACAAACTTCATCTCACAGTTGCCAGGAGCAAGCACCAGAAACACCACTGCGATTCACTGTGGGAAGTAATAACCCTATATAGCCGGCATGGTACATCTGTGTTCAGATTAGTTTCTTTAAAGGTGGGAATGAAAACTGGACAGCGTCACTTTGGTAAGGAACATTTACTCCTTTTCCCTTGGGACAATCCTGTAGTGGTCCTGCACACATAGTGTGGGATTTCACTCAGCAGTTGCTATTGCCTTCTCATGAATCCCACTCAGCATGTCCCTGTGAACTGCTTTAGATAAACACTGTTAACCAGCCCCCAAAGCCACCTTCATTGGTGCTCTGAAAGTTTCCAGACATCTGCAATTTCCAGCTGCTTCTCCGGAGTCAATTCCCACCTCCCATTTTGAACTGGCTTATAGCTTCCTTGGTTTTGATTAGTTTAACTGAGGTTCAATGACAGTCACTTAAACTAAAGCAAAAGAAGGGTGATGTAAGTCAAACAGGGATCATCCTTGTTTTGTGACTGTCTTCCAGCTGATGATGAATCATGAAGTGAGAGCAGTGCAGCCCTTGGTACCTCAGCAAGCCCAAAGGCTCTGTGGCAAGAGACTTGCTGCCTGTATCTTTCACAGTTTGCCCAGGGAAGTGGTAAACTCATCATCCTCAGCAGTGTTCAAAGTCAGGCTGGATAGAGCCTGGCAGCAGGTTGGAAACGGATGATCTGAGGGTGCTTTCAAACCCTCATGCTATGTTCTGTGTTCAGTTCTGGACCCCTTACTACTATAGGTGCTGGAGCAGGTCCAGAGATGGACAATGGAGCTGGTGCAGAGCCTGGAGCACAGTGTGATGGGGAACAGCTGAGGGACCTGGGGGGTTCAGTCTGGAGAAGAGAAGGCTCAGGGGGACCTGATCGCTCCCTACAACTGCCTGAGAGGAGGATGGAGCCAGGAGGGGGCTGCGCTCTGCTCCCAAGGAACAAGGGATGGGACAAGAGGAACCGGCCTCAAGCTGCACCAGGGCAGGTTTAGATGGAGCTGAGGAACAATTCCTTCCCCAAAGGGTGCTCAGCATTGGAAGAGGCTGCCCAGGGCAGGGCTGGAGTCACTGTCCCTGCAAGTGTTCACACACTGTGGAGAGGAGGCCTCAGTGCCATGGGTTAATGGTGGCCTTGGCAGTGCTGGGAATGGTTGGACTGGATGAGCTTAAAGGTCTTCTCCAGCCTGGTTGTGTCTGTGATTCTGTGGTTCTTCCAAGCCTGTCACAGCATGCAGAGACAATTCTGGCAAAGACGGCTGTGACTCAGCTTCACGTCTTCCCCCTCTCTGCAGTGCTTCTGGTTTTGCCAGGTTCCCCTTTCCATGCCAGCTCCCTGGCAGATGCATTCAGGAAGTGAGCAGTTCAGAGGGTTTGCAAAGCTGACTCCTTACAGCTGCTCCAATTGTGCCTTATATTTCCTTCCAGTGGGCTTGGACACGGTACAGCTGCTGTGACATCACTGGCCACAAGCGTGGCTGCCTCCCATCCTTGGCTGTAACCCTTTATTTATAAGGATTTTATAGCTCTTGTTCACAAATCATTGCTATCCAGAGCTGCAGAAATCACACCTGTGGCTTACGTGAAGTTGTATGTAGTGCTAGAAGACATTCTCTGTTTCCATCCTTGTTTTGATACAGACATTTAGCAGAGGCAAAGTGAAGCCCTGAAGTTCTTTGGAGCTTTTGTGTTTCGGTGTCAGTTAAGGGGAGCTTTGAGGAAAATCCATCCTGCCTGCCCTGTGTCACGTCACTCCAGTTCTCCTAGGATTGTTCCAGTGCTGAAGGCACAGGAAGTCAGACTTCAGATTCTTTAAGCCGTTGTCACACATTTGTGACAAGAAATACTAATACCTGCCAAGATACTCCAGGCTGCTCTCCCATGCCTTCTGCCATGGTGTTCCCCCAGAGCCTGCATAGTGATGGAGCACGTCCTCACTTGCGTGTTGTCCGTCATGCCTGAGCAGGCCTGGGAAATTCACCCCCTTGTCAATCTGTAAACCTGGCCCAATATCAGTTATTTTACGTGTCTTGGTTTAACAAACACACTCATGTATTCCCAGCCTGAGAGAACTTGCTAACACAGCTGTGGCTGCCTGCATTTGCCAAGTATGCAAAACCAGCACCTGAAAATGCCAGTATGCTTCTAAATCTTACATTGCCAAGCCAAGGCAAGGGGGTGTCTCCATTTGTCTCCATTTTGGGGATTAATCACATCAAAGCTTGGGGACCTTTCCAGCCTCAGCTTTGTGTTAGAGAGCAGCAATTCACCACAGGGTCTGCTGTGAGCTGGATGCTAGCCTGGGAACCCATGTGCCGGGGGGGAGTGGACTGTGGCCAGCCATGCATCTTCTAGCACATCTCTTCCCAGATGGCAGGACCTTAGCACAGACCCAGAACACGCACGGCTGCAGGTGAACATCATGTCTATCTTCCTCCTTCAGCTAGGATTAAAGGTCATGATCTCCAGATGGGGCGTGTTGTAATCTTGTTGCAGTCATGACCCCATTACAAGAATTACTTCTATCATGCTGTGCTTCCTCCTTTCCTAAGATCCTTCACCAAAACCTCTGTTGTGTCCAGATGTTGTGTCTGGGACATGTAAAATTGCAGCTTGTATTACTCAGTGATGTTGCAACTGCTGGATGGCTATTGAAACAGTCCCACCTAAGCTCCAAAACCAGCCCATGGGTATAAGGATTAAGATCATTCTACAGCGTAGATCCGTATCACAGCTTCCTAACTCCTGCTTTCCTCTGTGGTCAGCATATGATGACCTTCTTATGTGAGGAGCGCAGCTACATCTCCATGATTGCATTTCCCTTGGGATAACTCACAGGAAACCTGAAGGGTCTTTGATCAATGGCTCACGTATGTTCTTCTTCTGCCAATTCTTTATTCAAAATCCAGAAACCACACAGTTATTTTGAGTGAAAGGGAAAGAAATCTGATGATTTTTGTTGGGACATTCTGTGTCATTGCATGTTTACTGGAAGCTTTTTGGTGGAGTTTCCTTCAAGGATGACATGATACTTCATTCACTTATCTGAACCCTGGATATGGCTACCTGTAGAAGGCACATTTGATGTACTGGCACACATCCTTGGTAAAGGACCAGCTCAGGTCCTGCAGAGCTGGGAGTGCAGAGACCAGCATCCATGGTGCCTGCCAAGCAATCTTCTCAGGCTATGTGCAGAAGTGGATGTTTGCCCACATGATAGGGGTGATGCAAGTGTCATCATACACTTGAACGTATTTTAAATGGCACACTAGAAAGCCTCCTTGTTTAAAATGTATCAGTTCTCTTCAGATTACCTTCTGTTTTTCCTGTTTGTGAAGCTCCAGAAGCTACTTTACATATTCACTTATTTCATTCCCATCCTCCTTTGCTAAACAAGTCTAGTATTTCATTTAGGACAAGAACCTAAAATATCCCATGAGCTTTTTCCTGCAACCTGGGCCCTGGGGATCTCACTCAGTGCTTGATTTCCAAGGAACATGGAAATTACACATCGGGGTACAGATGTCACTGGGGCAAGGCAGCTTTTTAATTAGAACACAGCTCTTGCCGGTGCAAGCTTCCCCACCATTTATATCCTTCTTTCTTTCCTGGACCTTTCACCTTGCTTCTTGTTCCCCTCTATGTCCCTCCGTTGAAAGTGTTTCTGGGAAGGTGTATGTGGCTTCCTATCAGCCGAAAGGCACATGTCCCTCCTTCCTTCCTACATTTCCTCTCTGCTGGTGACGAGCCACCGGGCTTCATCTGCCAGGGGGATTCCCATTGCTGCTGGTCTCATATCTGAATTCCTTCCAGAAGCTATTCACAAAGGGAACCCAAAGGAAGGCTCTGTAAAGCTTTTCATTGACATCTGTTAGTATTTGTAAAGCATTTAGAGAACAGCAACTGGGTGGAGGTTGGCTTCTTTTTTACTACAGGGCTGCAACCAGAACAGCTGTCTTAATGATAAAAGGATAGAAACAAGACACATGCTTGGTTATTTGATGCTTCTTTTCATTAACTATGGATAAGTTCCCTAAGGTATACAAGAAATGTGATTTTCCACCTTTATGCCAAAGCAGAACTGAGCTTGAGCCCACAACCAGCACAGGAAGAAATAACCACAGGGCAATGCCCCAAGGAATGGAGTCCATGAGCCAGTGGTCTTCTGCCTGCTCCATCCTGGGTTGGGTGTTAGACTTCTTGGCAGTGAATTTCACTTACTGCATGCAGAGTTTTCCCAGTTTCTGGTAAAGAAAACCAACTGATGCAAGTTTTCACAGAAGAATAGCACATTTCTTTGACATTCTGCAACAGGATGGACTTAACACAAGAGTTTAATCTAACAAAAGTTCAACAAAGACAACAATTCTAAACCAACACTTGATCCATTGGATTTTCAAAGCTTTTTAGGAGAGTAGAAAATTGTTGCAATTCATCTGTCATTGGAAATCATTACCCCTTTAAAAAATAAAGTGCATGTCTTTAATAATGTTGGAACAATTAAGGCTGCAACATACAATGGTGTACATCTTAATCGCTCATTTGTTGCAGTCAGCCATTACATCATTGTAGGAAATTTTAAATCTCTGTGATTGTAATGAGTAGCTTTATGAAACTACTATCTGCCTTTGGTATTGAATTTAAAATGAAATGTGCACCACAGAGTGTCTGATGTTAGCCACTTGGGCATACACAGGGTAGAAATCCTCTGCTCCCATAAACTGACATCCTTTTTTGGGTTACTACATGTGTGAAACCCCCCATTACTGGTGATATAATTATCAGTAAGCAAAACACAAAACCTCTTAGCTTGGGCTTGGAAAACTGCACGTACTGGTCTTCTGATGCATCCTCACCCTAAACCATGGCAGATTCCAGCAGCACTGCAGAGCTCTGCTTAGAACCACAGAGTTAAGCAAATGATGGGATCTTGTGCAGGCAAGAATAAATGGGAATCCTCATATATGGATAATGGAAATCTTATCATCCATACATTATGAGATCATATATGCTCCTGAACTGTAGACATATACTTTGAAAGAAAAGTCTTTATTACCTTGGAATGATAAACTTGAGATTGTGTGTTCTGGGTTATATCACAAGCATTTCTCCACACTTAGTAGAAACATACTCAAGTTGATCAGAAGTTTCTTCTACCCATCTCTCTTCCTTCTCTGAGTTTCAGTAAACAGCTTCAAGTTGCTACAGGTATAATAAAACCTGAATCTTTTTTTTTTTTCAGTTTTGGTAGAAATTTCATTACACACAGCTTATTTTATTTGGAAGTTATTCAAACTATTGCCTCATGAGTAATAGCAGTAATGCAAGAGCCAGACCAAGCCAAGGGAAACTGGTCACTTACTGTGAGTCAACACTAGAGATGAGTAGACACAAACTTGTTTTGAGAAATTCTTGCTTGTACAATTTAGTGTTTAAAATTACCACTTCTCATGGAAATTCAAAACAGTACCAATGAAAGCTTTCCTTATGAGAAATCCTGATTTAGGTTATGGATGTGAGCAGGGCTTATCTTTGAGTCTCTGACTCGAATCCAAGGTCTTTGTGCTTTGGACTCCCTTTTAGAGGTGACTCATTGATCGAGCTTTTTTGAGGACTGCATTAAAATTTGTTTTCTTACCTTAGCTTCATGCTCATAGGCACCCTTGATCTAATTTCAACTGTGCAATTGCTTTTATTTAACCCTGATAGAAAAGTCCAACATTTTTTTTGTAGTGCAATTGACCCAAAGACTTGTATGAACAATTCACTTGCAAGAGGTTGTCGGGAATACCTCGTTTGTGTCAGGCTGGGGTATAAGTTACTGAGAAAAGCTGCATCCATCTGTTCATCTGCCCTAAGTTTTTGAGTAGGACATCCAACTCTTTGATGTTTCGGTTCAGACTAGGTTTAGATCCAAGTTCCTGCTTTGATTTAGCTCAGAGGAGCATAAGCTTGACAAGAACTGTGAGGAAGATGACTCAAGCTATATCAGGAGTTCCCTGGTTTTGGATGGGATGGGAAACATGCCAATGACTCTGCAATCAGTTGTACTCTTTGTGAGGACTGAGTAATCCTCCCAGGAAGGGTGAGGCTATGCAATCTATTGGCTACTGATATTTTACTGTTAACTTGGGAATCTTTCATTTTAAGTTTCTTGTGTGTAATTTGCCTGACATTTATACTGTTGAGAAAACAGGATAGAAAACAGGGCAAGCTGGGCTTGCTGCTGCCTACACAGCAATATTTATAGTGGGGTCATTTGAATAAGCAGCGCATAAGTAACAGAACAAAGAACATCCTAAAGACTGAAGATCTGGAAAGTGGCACTGAAAACAGAACCTGCAAGTCACAAGCCCCCATTGCTAATCCACTTTTGGCATGGATGACTTCTGTAACGCTCTGCTTTTGTTCCTTACCTTTATTACTTCCTAGGCTGTGAGTAAGACACCAGCAGTTAGATAAAGACCTCACCAGGCCTTCTAGATGTGGCTGAAGGTAAGCAAGGGTTAGACGTTTGACTTGAAACCAGATCTCTACAGAGGTGCCATAGATTTGGCATGCAGCATTGGCTGAATCTTAAGTTATGGGTTGGTACCCAAAGTCTAAAGGGTAATTACCTTGTTTCTGTGGTGATGTTTAAATCAATGAAAACCTGCAATAACTGCTGTAAATAAAAATAATAACAAAAGATAACACCATTCCTCTGTTTTGCACACAGTGAAATAATGTGCTCAGACTCCAGTGACTCCCCTCAGGGGACAGCAGGCAGGTCCTATCCTCAGCCTTCTTCAGGGTTCTAAGGGGCAGGGAGAGGATATGTCTATTCTTCTGGCCACTCATCCTGAGCAATGCAACAGCCTCAAGGTGCACCAGGGGAAGTTTAGGCTGGAGATTAGAAACAATTTCTTCGCTGAAAGGGTTTTCAAGCACTGGAACAGGCTGCCCAGGGCTGTGGTGGAGTCACCGCTTCTACAACTGTTCACAGACCATATAAATGAGATATTTAAAAGATGTGGTTCTTAAGGACACTGTTTATTAGTAGCCTTGGCACTATTAAATTAATAGTTAGACTTGATGATCTTAAAGGTCTTTTGCACCCTAAAGAATTTTATGATCTATGAATTCCTTGGTGTGTTCTGACCTTGTGTGACACCCAGCAGTGGCTGTGGAATTCTGCTAGACTACTGTGTGCCTGCTAGGCAAACCCACTGAGAAAAGCCACCTGAGAGATGTTTCCTTATCATCATACACCATCCTGCTCCATTAGATTAATGAGATGAATAAGAGTAAACAGTAAAAACACACAAAGTTTCCAGGTTTCCCCTAAAGTTCCTTCTCCTACAGTGGTGTTTCCATTGAAACATCTCACAGCAACACATTGAGACAAAAAACCTCAGGAATAATTAAACAAACATCTGGTCCTTTGCAAGGTGAAGGCAACCAGATTTGGCAAATACAACATGAGAGTGGAATAATTTATGGCTGTGTGGAGGCTTCAGTCAAGGAAGGACTCTATCTTACAGCCTTCAAATGAACACAGTGAAAGAAAGAAGAAAAATCTCGTTGTGAAGCTTGGTGGTCCTTGCATTTGAGCAGGCTGCTACAGAAGTGATTTGTTAAAGGTCAAAGCAGGTACTAATATTGCTATTAAAAGAGTAGGGGAAAAAACTTAAAGCTTCACAGCCTATGTCAATACTTTGCTGAGATTAGAATCAATCCAATTGTCAGGTTCTATTTGGGTCGTGCTTTTCTCATTGCTTTAACCAGTATTTCAACTGCGTACAGTTGTGGTGTCCTCAACATAAGAAGGACATGGAGCTACTGGAGCAAGTCGAGAGAAGGGCCGTGGGGATGATAATGGGCTGGAGCACCTCTTGTATGAAGACAGGCTGAGAAAGATGGTGCTATTTATCCTAGAGCAGAGAAGGCTGCGTGGAGACCTCAGAACAACTTCCAGTGTCTGAAGGGGGCTACAAGGATGCTGGAGAGGGACTCTTCAACAGGGACTGCAGCGATAGGACAAGGGGTGATGGGTTCAGACTAAAAGAGTGGAAGTTCAGGTTGGACCTAAGGAAGTTATTTACTGTGAGGGTGGTGAGGCGCTGTCACAGGTTGCCCAGAGAAATGATAAATGGCCCATCCCTTGCAGTGTTCAAGGCCAGTCTGGACAGAACCTTGGTTGACATGGTCTATCCCTGCTCATGATAGGGGATTGGATGATGATCTTATGGCCCTTTCCAACCCAAATTATTCTATGATCCTATGTTTTATAGTTGTGACTATGTATGTTGCTTAACACAAAGCAAGCAGAAGAAGAAAGGTAATTTTGTGGGTGGGTTTCCCTTCTGTCCTTTCACTTTTGCTTTTCCAAAGGTTTCTCTCTATTTTTCTCTTTTGAATGACCTACAAGATATTTTGGTGGAAATTACTTTGTGAAAGTCAGAAGCTTAGGGATTTTTTAAGATTTGTGTGATGTCTGCTGACAGTTTCCCAGTTCTCCATCATAGCTTTTCTCATCTCACATTTTAGATGTTCAGGCTCTCAGTTGTAAGCTTCTGTCTGTGACAAATGACATGTGTCATCATCTGGCTTGTGATCAGTGACAAAGATGTGTAAAGCTAACAAAGACCTCCTCCACAACGTAACCTTTGAGGTTTGCAACATTTGTTCATTGTCATTCAGTATGAACTGGATGCTGTGGTATCAAAATACATTTTGAGCGTTCTCTAGACATTATAATTATAAATCTTATTTCTCTGTGGCATATTAGGTGCTTCTGTGCAGTGATTTGAAAATGTTTATTAAAAGAAAGTCATTAATGACTATTTAGCATCTGATGTGGAACTGTAGGTTGAATAAATGCTGACTAAAACCTTTTCACCGAGAAAAATAAATGAAATATTGTGGTTCATTGAATAGGGTATTTTTCATGGGAGCATCATGTTTTAGAGTAAGATTTCTGCTTTTAAGTTAAGGAAATACCTATGGGAAGGGCACTTTCAAACATCGACATTGCAAAGGAAATGTTCCACCTTTTTCAAAGAAAAATTCTTGGGTGTGTTTATTCAGTGAACTTCTGTATTTTTGGGTTTCATCTCACTTGAAGGTTGAAAACCCCTAATGTGCAAGTTCAAATGTGGTTGACCAGGACTTTGAGACCACAAGTCTCTCAGTGCACCCATCATTAAGCTTGCTTAGACAAAACCCTTACATTGGAAGAATTCAACCTGTCATTCGCTCCTTGCTTAAATAGCTTACCATGTCTGAAGGTTAAATGTTTCAAAGCTGTGAGGACTTTTACGTGAGGAGTAAATACAGAAAGATGTATATATTTTAGTTTTTTTTTTTCCTAGCAGTCTTGGAAGTTGGGTTTGAAAGAGGAAAAACAAATGGTGTAAGCTGCAGATGGAGATTGCCTGGTACTTTCAGAGGTGGGAAAAAGATTCCTGTACTCCAGCACTGTGATGTTTTCGGTACCTATTCATGTACATGACATTTTCCTAAAGCCTCAAACTTTGAAATGTCAGGTGGGAACTAAACCAAAACAGAATCAGCGCTGAGCATGTCAGGGAGATTCAGAGGTAACTTCCAGGGGAAAAAAGCTCTTCAGTAACTTTGACTACAGAATTCACCAGGTTCTCACTCTTTCTGCCACCAGAGATGGGGAAAACCAGGATACAGCTGCCTGGGAATCAGTGGGTGGCTTTTAGTACCCTCTGCTTCTCTCTTCCGGCTCCCTGCTCAGTTGAGCAAGTGATCTTCACATCAATGTTGCCACACAGGTTCCCAGAGCCAATTGTTTTTGAGTGCATGAGAAATCATGGGCTTTGCCTTTCCACCTGTCCTGCAATTCAGTAGGAGGAGAAGTTGAGTTTTGGAAGTCTGATGCGATTGCTAACTGCTTGTTCTTTGCTGAATGAAATCGCCCATCTCAAGGAACCGAAAGAAAAACCCCAGAAAACGCACCAAAATGAAAATCACCTTTAGCTCATGGTCTCTGTTCTCAAAGGAGAAGCATGAACTCACATTTAACTCTTGGTTTCACTTCATGTTTATGTTGTAAAGTGGAAGAAGCTTTCGTATCTCAGCGCTTCAGCTCCCAGGTCTTGCCTACAGTGATGCATTTCCTTTCTCCCCCCCATTTCCAGACATTTCTCTACTGGGCTTAACCTCCTCCATCTTTGCCATGGACAGTATGCAGAGTCTCGTGACCTCAGCTTTAATAGAAGTCCTTAATTTTTCCTAGAAAGTATAGGGAAAGGTGCTTGATAGAACGCACTGAAGTGGAAGATGAATGGTTCTGGTAATGTCTGCAGTGCTCAGGGTAACTGCAGGGAGTTGTCTGTCTGTGCATAGGAGAGGGACAGAGAGGGTTCCAAAGTTTTCATGTCCTTGGGTTTTCTCAGCATGCTTTGTTTATTTAATGACTCTGGATCAAACCCCATTCTAGGGATACATTCCTCGAAGTGTTTTGTCCTTTAAAAGAACCCACATTTGAGTTCAAAATTGATAACAAGGAACTGGTCAAGGAGGGATCTTAGATAAGAACTTTTGTGTATGAACAGTTTGTCAGTTTAAGCTAAAACCAGGCAGAAAATGGGAATACTTCCCACATCCTCATGTCTGTTCCAGCTCCATCTGCTGAGCCTCTAAATTGCCTCCCACTTTGTTCATGTCATTCTGACAGCTGGGGCTCAGCAGTGTTCTCCTTAGAGCTGTGTTCAGCAGCTAGACCTTCTCTGTCTGCATCTCCTCCAGCTGCAAGCAGTGCAGTGGTCAGGGCAGATGTTGCAGTGCAGGTGGCTTTTTGCATGGTCCAGAGCCAGCATCCATACATTCTGCAGTCAGCCTCCACCAACCATCCAAGCTTTCCTCAGTTCATTAAACAGTCTGTTCTGACACAAATCTTGCCAAAAATAGATCTTCAGTCTGACATCCAATACTCCCAAAAGAATAACAGTCATAATATAATCCTGAATATGTGCAGGATTTATGGATATGTCAGACATTGTTCAGATAGTTTCTATTTTAAGGGCAAATAAAAGAAAACCACCAAGGAGAAAAAAATACTTCGAACACTTAGTCCTGAACCTTTCTATTAAAGAGAAAAGAAATATTACTTGGACAATTCAGAGCATAGTCTGCATATGCCCCTGACAGGGGACAGAAGGTGACTCTGTCCTGCCACAAGCCTGAAGTCAGGCTCCTCTGTAATGATTTTCCCTCTCTGATTATGTTCTGAAGAGGCAAATGCGTTCTTCTGGCCATGGTGTATCAGCAGCAGAGATGCTGCAGGGGCTGCTCCCCTGGGAGCAAAAGCACGTTGTTTATGAACAAGCCCAGTTTAACACTGATTATTTCTGTTTGCTTTGGGAGATTGCAGAAGCTGGGTCACTAATTCAGCTCTTTTCCTGAATCATTTAAATGCAGAAGTTGCCAAGTCTTCCCTTGCCTCCACATAATCACAGGAGGTCATTTTTGCTGTGTGGCAGCATTTCTTGTCCCATAAGCTGTGTCTGTGAATGATTCCAAGGGTGTAACTCAATCTTGCCTCGAGATAATACTCTGGTGAAGTCCATATAGAACTAAATACTGTCTCTAAACCACTGTGGTTTCCTCAGATGGGTGTCAGGATGTTCACGACGGACAGCAGCAGCTGGAGTTTGCGGAGTGAGGGGAGCTATGAGCTGAATGAAGTCATCTGCATCAGTGTGAACAACTCCTCTGACGCCAATGGGATTGCATGAGGTCTGGGAGAGGATTAGGGATGCTCTCTGCATGACAGTCACATACGTGCTCCAGCAGCCTGTCCCTTCTGGGTAAGGATAGGTGACGTGCAGGCACTCATCACGCTAATAGGAAAGTTGTTTAGGGGAATTCTTGCAGCTCTATTGAATAGCCCCTGGTAATTATTCACTGGCACACATCTCTCCTACTTGTTAGAACAGTTGTTGAAGGTAGTTCATACTGAAAGTAGTTTTCTCCTTGGAAGTCCTGACATGGCCTTGAGGACCGGCAATGGGTAATCAGAATGCAACATGAATTGTTGAAAGTAAATCAAGCCACTTTTCAAGATAATGAATAGTTCTTAAAAGTTCGCTTGCGCCACCACAGATCTTGAAGCTGGGACAGATGTTTATTACTAAGGAACTGCAAGTGGAATTTATTGCGGCCCTTGTGACTCCAGTGGTTTTATGGGAGCCCAGGGGAAATGCTGGGGATGCCCTGACCTCTGAAAGGCTGCTCCTCTCCAAAGGAATCACCCAAACTTCTGCTTTGGGTGCCTGCCTGGCTCCACATGCTTCTTACTCAAACACACTGCAGCTAGCTGGCATGCTGATGACTTCCTTGCTGGTGACTGGAGTAAGACTATAAATTGCAGTGCCTAATTCAGACTTTTGCCTTGCATGGATAATATGAAGTCCAGGAACAAAGGCAGATGCCAGTAATCAGGAGCTGGATCAATAACTAATCCTTCCAATATCTGAAGGGGGCCTATAGGGATGCGGGGGAGGGACTCTTCATTAGGGACTGTAGTGACAAGACAAGGGGTAACGGGTTCAAACTTAAACAGGGGAAGTCTAGACTGGGTATGAGAAAGAAATTCTTTCCTGTAAGGGTGGTGAGGCACTGGAATGGATTGCTCAGGGAAGCTGGGAATGCTCCATCCCTGGCAGTGTTCAAGGCCAGGTTGGACATAGCCTTGGGTGTCATGGTTTAGTGGGAGGTGTCCCTGCCCCTGGCAGGGGGTTTGGAACTGAATGATCTTAAGGTCCTTTCCAACCCTGACTATTCTATGATTCTATGATTCTATAGCAGAGACACCCTATACTTGTCCAAAGTAAAACCTTCTAGACTGAGACTTAAGCAGCTAAAAAGCCTGCTTTTGTAAACTCATTTATTTTCTTTCCTTCCCCTCTCACCATTGCAATGTTTCCAGCAGGAGACACATTTCTTCTTCCAGTGAGGGACACTGCCAACATTGTCTCATTTCCCTCTGGAGACAGCCAACAAGCTGGGCAGAAGCGTGGAGACATGCATGACAGCATTCCTGAGTGGAGTGAATTTCCCCCTAGCAGTGAGCATTTTCCAGTGACAACAGGCAGTCCTAGGGTATTTGGGCACTGTGCATGCTGCAGAGCCAGTGAGTTCCATCCCCATTCTGGATCCTGAGAGCAGGGCTAGAGGTTTCCCACTCCATATCTCCAAGTGGGCTTCAGCTGCTGATGACAATCAGGAAACTGGTACCCGAGACTCCATGATCTTAAAGGTTTCCAACCTAGTTGGTTCTATGGTTCTAACCCAAGTGAAGGTCCAGGGTCCGTGCTGGCCCCATATGACACGGAGCTTGCACTCATGCTGCAGAGCAGGGTGACTCCAGTGTCCACCCCTCAGCCTGTGTAGGAGGGGGAAGTCCACTCTCTGAGACTGTTGAGGGCTCCCACTATCCCCTGACCAACAACCCCTCAGTGGGTGCCGGAGGGCAGGGAGGAGGTTAGGGAACAAGTGGGGGACTTTGGAAGAGCTGTCTGATTTCCTTTCCTTTCCCCACCGTAGGTTTCCTGTGTGACTCCGGACGAGTCATTTGGTGTCTCCATGGTTCCCTATTTGCAAAACCGGACTTTCCCTATCTCATAGGAATGATACGAGAATAAATATGCTAATGAGCCTCGGATACTCTCTTGATGTGGACTGAATCCAGTTAAATCAGTACCTCCTCTTACTAAAGAGCCAGAAACATCCTGATTTTCTGGGAATACATAAGTTATTCCTAAGAAAACAAGTAAGATTTTGGGTGGCTGCATCGGATCACACATGGTGTTTGGAAGTCCTTCCTGATAACTAATTCTCTTTGTCATGTGTAAGTCATTGTCGTTTGGCTCTGTTGCTCCTTTAGGTCATTCCCTGTGTAGACAGGGAAAACAAAGACTAAATTACAAGTAATGTGTTCTCCAATGTAAGTGGTAAATGAGAGCACAGAGCTCACTTGTGAAGGGGGAGACATTTGACATCTGTGGATGGGGATAACGCCATAATTTGCAAGGCAGTCTCAGAAGCCTAATGGCTGGTTCTTTTTCACCACATCCATATCAGAGCAAAAGTGCAGGTAGAAAAGAATTACAGAAGTGGGAATCTACCCATGGCTTGGAGGCTGAGGAGAGCAACCCAAGACATCTCAGAAGAACAGAAAAGCACCAAGAGAGTGCTTATGCATTTTGGTGTTGTTTTGTTGACTGAGGTGCAGCATAGAGAGATGCAGACAGAGCTTGTGTTGAGTTGGGGAGGTCATCCCAAGGCAGTGACACATGCAAGAGGGCTGATGCCTGCCATAGGGAGGAAGGTGTTAATGAGAGCTAATTGTCTCCATTAGCCCTGCAGGTGTGAGCATGGGAGAGGAAGACAAAAGGGGGAGTGGGAAAAAGAGTGGTTTTCTTGGGAGTGGGTTGCTGCAGGCTGGGAGTGGAGGCTGCAGTAGGTGCTTTGGTGTGCAGTGAGCTTCAAGCATCTGGATGTGCTGATTCATGAAGGTATGGAAAGAAACTGAGGCATGTTCTGTGTGGTGGCTATAGGGGAAACTGAGGGAACCTGACTGCTCATGGTCATGTTTTAATCTGCTTTTTCATTTTCTCAGTTCTGGCTCCCTTTAGTGCCCCAGTAAAAAACATTCGAACAGCAAGTAATGCTTATGAGGTATTTCCTGTTGTGTGCAACTCTCAGTTGAGTTAGTGCTTTGGCTTCAGCCAAAGGCTTCCTCTGGACCCTATCCACACAAGCAATCACTAGTGATGACTACAGAGTGAGTGGGAGATGTTGCTCTGCTCCCTGAGCCTATTGTTGTGATTCCTGTAATTCCTTGTAGATCCCTGCTGTGGGAAGGGTGTGCTGTGGCAGATAGAAGCCTTCTGCTGCACTCCTGCTTGATCCATGGAGCATGGCTCTCAAAGAACTGCAGGGTGAGAGTCTGGCTCTGTGACTGTCACAAAGGGAATAGGGAAGAAGGAAAAGAGAATATGAAACGCTGACTTTTGATGAAGAGTCAGGTGGACAAGCCCACATAAGGGAAAGCAGCAACAAGCAAGCGATGTCCTGTCTGATGGCTACTTTCTCTCTATTTCACAGATCTGAGACTAATGACTGCGGGGCTTGGAGCAAGCTGCTCTAGTGCAAGGTGTACCTGCCCGTAGCAGGGGGTTGTAACTGGATGAGCCTTAAGGTCCCTTCCAACCCAAACCAGTCTAGGATTTTATGATGACATATAAGAACGCAGAAGATGGCAGGATAAAGAGAAGTAACATTTGTTCAGTAATATTTATTATGCTAGCACTTACTGACGATCTTTTTGAGCAAAGATGTTCCTTTGACACAGGGTGCACCCTGCTCACTGCAGGATGGCCTCATGTGGTGCAGTAAGCCAATCGCTCTGTGGATTAGCATCTATGCTAATTCCTGTGGCTTCTGGTAGCCAAGAAGACACAGGTTGTGTCCTCCCACATGGATATGTTAAGAGAGAGTGTGAGTGTGGCTTCTGATGTGGTTCCTTTCATGTGGTGCATGCTGCTGAGTGATTAACAACTAGAAACACAAGTACTGAAGGGCAACTGTCATGTTCAGAAAGGAGAACCTGTCCCAAACTTGATCACATGTCTCCTGTGCTCCAGGTTATTGCTGCAGCCCCAGGCTCAACGGCTGTTCTCATCTTCAGGTTGAATCAGGTAAGATTCTCTTACACAGCAGGGAAAGAATTTCAGGAATCTTCCTCAGGAAACTGAAGGAACAAACAACACTGACTTGTTCAGAATGTCATTAATCGTTTTGTGGACCTGATACTGATGAGTTTATTACTAAAGGGAACAGCTATGGATGCACCCTCTGAAAACCCTGCTATGGCAGATGTAAGCACGGTTGCAGTAGGATGGGAGATAAATGAATCAAATAGTTGTCAGAACTCTGTTCTCTCTAAACAGCATCTTCTGCCACTCTTGTTCAAGTATTGGCTGCCATAGACCATTGGACTGATATTTTGGAGTGTTGCCCATATCTTCAAGTATCTTCAGTCTTTGATTAATTGTGAGAACGAATCTTCTGTCTCTTCACCTCTTGTTTTGCCAATGTGGTGTTTCTGGAGCTGAATCCTGATCTGAATGTGCTGCTTGCTGCCAGTACTGTACTTGTAATGCATTAAAGTATGGCAGAGTTTTACTTCTGAGTTGTACATGGTTGCTTACTTGACAGTTTGGGGAAGACTACTGAACATGAAATATTCCCAGATGGTGGGGTGGTGATTTCTAGGGCCACTAAAGGCTCTCAGATACCTGCTTTGTGAAGCATGAGCTGAAGTTATTAATCTTCTGCTGATTTTTAAGCTGTGTGAACATAAACTTGAATGAATGAGCCTTGATTTGTTTGCACCAAATTTGATATTAGACTGGCCTTAATGTGCGATGAAGGTGAAATAGTCTCATTTGTATCCTCTGCTGCAAAGGGAAGGGTGTCCTGTGTGTCAGCAGAGGGACCTTGGGAACTTCTGGAGTTAGAGGATGTAGCTACTTCTGAAGGGATAACAGAGGGAGTAGAGAGCAGAGGTTATGTTGAGGGGCCACAGTCCTTCATAGGAGGATGAGCATAAACTCCTTTATGAGACAGCTTTAGTGTTTGAAGCTTTGCACCCTGGCGATGGACATGCTTAAAGGCAGGGTGGAGAAATTACAAAGCTCAGACCCACTGGGGTGGTGGCCTAGGAACCTGCCTGGTGTTCCCTTATCACTGTTGCTCTGCTTTGATCTGACTTGGGTTATAGAAAGTGAAGGAGAAGTTCTGGGAAGAATGGCCATAAATATCTTCTTGAATTTGTGATTGTAGTTTAGCAACTGGGGTAAGGAATAACAGATTTGCATATGTGAGAATTAGCTGCAGTTGATGGGTAAATATTCTGGGTTCAGCTGTAACAGTCATTTTTCTCCTTTGTAGGAGCTGGTGCAGTGCTGTGTTTTCGACTTTAGTCTAAGAGCAGTGCTGATAGCACACAGATGAGACAGTATCTGGCTTCAATGGAGCTAGAGATCTGTATGCAGATACTGGAGTTTTCCACGTGCTGTAATATCTTTCTTACCTTCCCACTAGATAACTCAATAGGAAAGAGGAACAGCCCCACTGTTATAGAAAAATGTTGTTTCATATCTCCTTGGTTTTGTCTTAAAGAATCCCCTGATTTACATACAGAAGTCCCACTTTTTTTTCTTCATGAAACAGTCACCTTGCTCTAGGGTCGGGGCCTGGGCAGCACTTGCTGCTCATCATCTCTTAGAAAGGATGTAATTTTTGACCATTTGCTTTCAGGCACTGATGGGAGAAAGGAAGTGTAGTGAGCAAACCTTTATTTTGTGTGGATTTTGTTGGGTTTTTTCCCACGTAAAAGCGCCCTGGCAGCTTTTTGCTTGGTGATGCCTTCATAGATTCCTTCCACTTTGTTCTGTGCATGCAGATTTATTTTTTCCTTTGGTGTTTTTGCAGAAATAACAAGTTGTGGGGTTGGTGAATTGAATCCAGTTGTGAGAATTAGGAACGGAATACTTAAGTATTTTCTGAATCTATTTTGAATATATTCTGATTCTATTGTTGTGCTTCAATGTGAGATGCTAAAAAAAGTATCAAAACCCGGTGAGGTTTTACTGAATAATCTTGTTATTGCTGAGCAGAAAGGAGTTAAATGGGAGGTTTTTATTCTAAAGCAAGGTACAACATTTTCGGCATGCACCGAGAGAGTTTTTTGGAGAGAGATAGATGTTTAAGGGTGCTTGGCACCTGTAAAAATGAAGGTGAGCTTCATCTATTTCTTAGAGAAAAAGATTTAAATCAGTGTGGAACTGAGAATCATAGAATCACAGAATGGTTTGGGTTGGAAAGGACCTCAAGATCATCCAGTTCCAACCCACTGCTATGGGCAGGGACACCTCACATTAGACCATGTTGCCTAAGGCTCTGTTCAGTCTGGCCTTGAACACTGCCAGGGGTGGAGCATTCACAACTTCTTCGGGCAGCCTGTTCTGGTGCCTCAGCACTCTCACAGTAAAGAATTCCTTATATCTAACCCAAACTTCCCATGTTTAATTTTAAAACCATTCCCCTAGTGCTCAGTCTTATGCCATTGCCCAAAATTCTCTCTTTAAAGCCCTTAAAATGAAGGTTTGTGAAAATGCCTGAAATTTGTCCTCAGATGAATTTGGCTCATTTGGATTAGGAACAATAATCTTCTGTGTGTGCATTCTGTATGTGATTAATAGCTTACACAAAAAATACCCAAACCCTACACATCTGAGAAGCTCTGTAACATGCATTACACAGCATACTTCAACCACTCTGGCATGAGTAAATGCCTGCCCTTCCAAACTGTAAGTATGAGCACTCGGTGGGTGTTCATTAGAATAAAGACAGACTCAGGAATAAATAGAAATCAAATAAAATCCTTTTATTTCTTTTTGCTTTAAGACAAAATTCTTCTTTAAAGAGCTATTTGGAGACTTCATTGTCAGAAAGCATCAAAATCATTCTCTAAAATAAATAGCTAGTAAGTATGATACAGCTAAACTTTATACCATAATTTTTACAGTTTCTCTCACATAAAATTAAAACAACCATATGTACAGTATCAATAAATATGCAGCAATCACTTTCAGTGCCTTTTTGATTTTTTAATATAAAACTGTACAATCAATGAAAGTATTTTTGTGCAAGAATGAGAGCATCTGGAAAGCTAGTTCAGTTCATCATTCAGCAAAAACCCCAAGCAGTCCTGACTTATGGTGCTAAATAAACCAGGTTGTAACTTCTTGGGCAATGCCTTTCATGCTGTTCTGAAGGATTTAGCAATAATACTTCTAAGGAAAAATGAGTTTGGAACTGTCACTGTTGACAAACATGGCTCCTGTTTGTGCAATTCTGAACCTAGCTTTGGCACCAGGCCTCAGAAACAAACCCAAGAGTGGAGTCCTCATTTCCTTTGAGAACTTGTCTGACGGATGCTGAGTGTGTTAGAAAACACGTCACTTATTCAGCTGCCTGGCCGAGAGCTGAGGTTTTAATAGCATAGGACTTCCTGTGCGAGGAGATCCCTTCCATTTCATCTCATCTTATGCTCCATCCCACAAGATGCTTAGGGGACAAAGTCTCCATGCCTTGCCAGAACTCTTCCTAAAAGCTGGACATATTAACGCTGACACTGAAATTGTCCCCAGTTGGGAAAAGGGGTCTTCATATAAGAACAAAGCTGGCAAGTAGCACATCCAGCTGCGGGTGAGCATCTTGGCCAAAAGATGAGAGCAAGGAACTCTCATGGGTAGTGTTCTACTCTGCAGGATGAATATCACGGAGCAACAACTTTATCATATGAAAGTGAGGTTCTCGCTTCCCTCAGGATTCATGTCCACATGTGTATTTGTTAATGCTAAACCCTATAGAGATTCAGCCTTGCCAGTAGCTGGCCAGCTTTATCCAGCGGAATGAGTGCAGTGCATGGCAGTGATTACATTCACTGAGTGCTGCTATTATCTTGCATTTAACCAAGAAAAGACTACGCACATCCCTCTGCAGCCCTGGGAGAGAAGCACCTCTGTTATCCCTACCTTTCCTAGCTTACGTAGCCTTACAGGAATGTGCATCTCTTCCCACTACCTGGCTAGAGAGGGAGCCTAGAAAATTGTTGAGAATAGACACTTTCTATATGGTTAAAGGCAGGCAAAATGAAGCACAATGCTCGATGGAGGAGGCTGTATGTGCCAGTTTATTTAAACCACAAAGATGATGCTAAGCTATTACCCTGGATGTGCAAAGCAGAGAATAAAATGGCAATAAACCAAATCAATTCTGCTTAGCTAAGTTAAAAGAAAATAATAGGAAAATTAGAATTTATTTTTGCTATTCTTTTAAATGAGAGGTAGAAATTGGATAAAAAAAAACCCAAACCCCCAATCTTTTTGGTGTTCCAGGAGAAAGCAGTTTGGTTCCTATTCTCTAATGAAATCTTGGCTCGCCTACAGAGGCTGCATTTACAGGTGGATGGAAACCAGGGTAAACACGTCCTCTGTCAGAGTGCTCAAGTAAAAACCTGCCTTAAGCCTTATCAGAAACTTCTTCTGAAGCAATTCAAATACAACACTCTGAGTTCCAGCCAGGAAGCAACAAATTTTGAAAATACAAAATAATCTGGGTGAAAACTTCTCAATTTTGCCACCGTAATGAAAGAATTTGCATTCTTGGCAGCAGAAGAATTGAAGATAAAACATCCAGGATGAGAAATACATAACCAGTGGATGCTGCTATTATGCTGAAAGTGTCAGGACAGCAAAGTTTGAGCTAGAACAAGGCTAAGGATGTCCGTAGCTCGGCTGCCTTCATTTGACCCACATTTGGCCAAGATTTCCTGGCTTCGTTATGCCTGGAGCCGAACAACTGGAAGTATTCAATTGCTAAGCTGCCAAGGAGCTGTTATGCACGGTTATCGATGGGGCAAACCTGGCTTTTTGGCAGGGTGGCAATACTGTGGCTCCTGTCCCCCATGGGTGCTCAGTGGGTGCAGCTATGATGCAGTTTCTGATGATCATTGCTTTTCATTAGGACTTGCTTTTTGAAAATAGACTGAGAAATAGCAAAAAGAAGGAACCAGCTTTTCCCCACCCTGCAAATGGACTAGCAAAGGAAATCTGCTCAACCTTTATGGCTTTGCCTTCTGTCTTGACAAACCCTGGGGGAAAGAATGACTTGGAGTTCACTCTGGTAAGGGACCTCTAGCAGTGCACAAAATAAGCATCATTCACACATTAACACACAAGAAATGAGTTTCATATCAGCATTATCTGGTTCTACTGGCTCACTCCTCTTAGTTGTGCCATTTGGTTAGAGTTTTTGAAACCAGGATCAAAAGTTGCTACATTAATTAACTTGCATTTTTATTATCATAAAGCTTGGAAACATGAGGCTAAGTCAGTTCTACTGGTAAAAACACATCAGTGCTGAAGCACAAGGCATTAATACAATCACTCATATAAAACTCTTTACAGTAGCAAAATGCTATACTGGTATCTAATACCCACATCTGGGCAAAGATTCTTGACATCTCCTGATTCTTCTAAAGAATGAACTTTCTCCTCATTTCTCATCTGAAATGATGGGCCATTTAGGAGATAGATAAAATACAGCACAGTGTGGTCAGTTATACCATACAGAGGTGAAAAATAAGATTCCTTCAACTTCCCTTTCTGCTGGTGTGCTCAGTCTAAGAGCTACTAAAACTGTTATGTCCAAACTCATCTCAGCAGTATCCTTTTCATCATTTGGGTTACATTTTGCTAAGGAACATGACCTTCAGTTTTACACCTCTACACCCTAATCCTGCCAATATACATGTGCTGGAGATGGTCCATGTAAGTGCTCCTCGATTTGGAGGGTTGCTTCTACAATAGTGTAGTTGGTGGTGGCATAGGTAAAACATTTTATCCCCTTTTCAATTGAGCAATGTAGATTTTTATCCTTCCCATACACCAAACAGGAAAACTGAGCTTGTTTTGACAATGATACCCCTCTAGCCACATGCTCAGGACTAAGTACGGCACAAGTATATGTTGGTAAGATTGGAGCTGTGATCTTATTGCTTGATTTAAATTGACTTCTTTATGTCTACGGAGAGAAAGTTAATGCTTATATATCAATAGTTTTTATGGGGAAAGAGAATGGTAGGTAAGTGAAACTAAAAATGAATCTGGGTTATATTTAGTGTTAGGTTTTTGGGGATCAAGGAGATTAAGGAAGAAGAAAGTTCCTAAGAATAGAAGTAATTTGAGCAGGTTCACATAGATCAATAATAATAATAATTTCTTGCAATGGTTTTGTTCTGTTTCCTAAAAATATATAAAGCGTCAAACCCTGAAATTGTGTGTTTTTAACTTTTTAGCATGAGCTGCCTCTTTTTCTCCAGTTTAGATGTTTTTCTTGCAACTGTTTAAGTTTCACATCTGCCCAAACCAAAACATGTTTTCAGTTTGACCACAGACGGAAAGGCCATTTGCTCACATGGCCAGATTGCATCGTCCTCTCATTCAATCAAAAATGCTGATGCATCTGCATTTTCGCTTCTCTAGGTCTGATTTGCATTAAAGATGATTTTCTAATTCACTAAATGCAAACTTCTCAGAACACTTCAGTTCTTATGTAGCTTTGGGAAAAATCTGAGCATCCACTTCATAGATTCAGCCTGAGATATTTCCATTTAAGCTTGTTCTCTACCTCATTTAATTGGCTTTACTCTGACTTTATGCCATTGACTTCTGTGGAGGAGGATTTGATGTAACACAGGGTCAAAATCAACCCCTGTATATTTATTCTATTTGTTGGTCACTATTACAGAAACATAATTAGCACTCAGAGGGGGGAAAAAAGGGAGAAAGAGAGGATTTCCACTAGGGTAGATGCATAGGTTAATATGCTTGCACCACTTTAAAACAAGTAATGCCAAATATATTGCTATATGTAACTTAAAATGTGCTAGTGTGCTAAATGTGCTAAAAGCTGATGTGGGTGCAAAAGCCAGATCTAACAGGGCTACAATAAATATCTTGGTGCCATGGATAATGGATCAAGAAAGTCCCACCTGTGATGGAGCTGCAGCAGGCACCATTTTGCTTGTGAAATGCACTGTTAGTGTACAGTGGACACAAATGATGTGCCTTGTGGTAGAAAAGGCTTGTTATTGTCAATAGGCTTCCTGGAACTCCTATGGAATATATACGCGTGTCTATTCCATATATATATGTGCATGTATATACCCCATAGAAGTCTCTTTTATTCTTTGCATTGACCACTCTTCTCCCCCAGATCTCATATTTACCATCATTTTGAGCATGAGGCGTTAAGGGATGCTGACTTTAGAAACAGTTTTTTTGGTAATCTGCTGTAGAAGCATTATGGCCTCAGAAGGATGCTGTATCATCTCATTTGTAGAGATACAGAGATTTCTGAATTCCTATAACTGTCTCAAACCAGCTGGAATTTGCACCCCAGATTTTCCCAAGGATAAACCAAATCCATCCTACATAACACTTCACAGAAGCTTCCCTATCTAGTTGCTGAGAATCACCTGTCCCGGACAGGTCACTTTTAAATCCTCCATGTATGAGATTTACCACATGGTTTTGTGGTCACTCGCAGTTTCTTGCTAGCTTACAGAGTATTAAAGAGCTCTTAGTTTCTTTCAAAAATGTGTTTTTCCTTCCCTCTTCTTTGTCATTTCCCTCTGCTTCATCTGCGCTACTGACTTTGCCTTGTCTGTTCAAGCTGGTCTTTCTATAGCAATACACTTTCTCCTGCTAGGAAGAGGCTCACTGTAGATAAAGAAGCCTGGTCTCTCTGCTGTTTCGGCTGCACATGGTCTTTTCTGTAGTTGGGGTCTCTCCATCACAGAACTTCTTTGCCCATTTAAGCTGTTCAGCTCCAATCCCTATCCCCAGTGCTATGTATTCCCCAACCTCAGTGACTCCCTGACATTAACAGTGGCCTTCTGGGCACTACCATGGCTTTGAGTGGAAATGTTAAGGAGGCAATCAAACCATGCTGTCATTTCTGGCCAAAAAGTCGGAAATGGAGGAAATCCAATGAGGTGAGGAAGGAAAGAGAAAAAGATGCAGAGAGCGCATCTGGTCATTGCAAGAATGACTGGGTTATAGCTGCTCACATGTGAGACCTCCTTGGCAGATAAGAGTGTAAAGTCCAAGTCTATGAGAGCATGACTTGAGTCTCTGTCAGTGATCTATTTATTGTGGAAGGAGACAACAAGCTGGGGATTTTCCCTGAGAGACAGTAAGGTCTATAAAAATAAGTGTGAGGTGAGGAGGTGAACGTTCTTGAGCTCCACACCTGGCCATGGCATGCTATGATGGTGCCTTTGGATCTAACCTTGTGTAGGGAATGTTGGTTGCCAGCCTTCACCCAGGGAAAGGCTGGGGAGTCTCTTGTGGTTAGGGGCTGCTGCAGCACTGGCAATGGTTACAAGGGGGAGCACCAAGTCAGTGATTTCTTTAGCTGCACTTGCCTTGAATTAAAACATAATGGAAAGCAAAATGTTGCAGAGGTTTTCTCTCAGCATTTCAATGGTTGATTTAAAAAGTGTGGGAAATTTTGCTTCGTGTCTCTCTGTGGCTTGTCTATTCTGTTTTCCTAATGAGAGGACCTAGCAGGGAGAGGTTTCATGCTGAAACAGAAAGTGTTATTGGGGGGAAAAAATATCAAAAGTAGCTTCTGCAAAGCACAAGATATAATTTAAATCCACTTTAGAGGGAAACTGGAGGGATTAATGAAGCAGTTGATGACCTGAGCTTTGTTAGTGTGAAGTACTGAGCAAATCCTTTTCCAAATACCAACCTGTTTCTATGGTTCTAGAAGGATATGATGGAAAGGAGTTCTCTTTTCGAACTGAGAATCTATTGGAAGTGCTGGAGAAAGCTCAAACCCACTTTTTTGTGGTTTTAATTTATACATTGAAGGTGGAATTAGTGATGTAGCCTAGCTGCAATATTCCAGATCAGTAATCCCACCCACAAATACAGACTGCATCCTCCCTATCTTACAAAGTTTTGAAGAGCTGTCAGTTTTCACCATCAAAACCGTATTTTTCCTCCAATCCTACTTTCATTTTTTCTGTTTGGTTGGTTGCTGGGTTTATCTGGGGGGTTGTTTTGGCTTTTTTGGGGGGGGAGGGGGTTCAGTTGGTTTTGCTTGTTTCAATTCAGCCTACAGCTTCAGCTTTCCCCTACACCTTAACGTAAGGCTGCAGAGAGCTGCAGAGAAGTGACAGTACAGAAGGATAACAGCACAGAGTTCGCACCCCAACATACACCCATAAAGCCAAGATCCAGTGAGGTCACACCAGGACCCTGATGGAAAGACCCTACCAGCTGCTGCCAGCGACTACAATAAAAAAGCACCAAAGAAAGTTATGTGCTCTTTGGTGTAATCCACCAACTTGATGTCGCTGACATTGACCATTAGCCTGTCTCCTACTTCTAAGGAGACCACAGCACCCAGATAAATGGGTTGGAACCACTTATCTTCATTTTCACTGAGTGTCTTGGTGCCAGTCAGCAGCTCAGTGGGCACAGGGTAACTGTCAGTGACTTTGGTGATGATCTCAGTGACAGGATTTGATTTACTGTGACCTTCAATTGGCCCTCGGAAAGTGACCTGAGCATAGACATAGTAGTCCCCAGACACAGGTATCACCAGTGAGTTGCTGGAGTAACTCAGGTTGTTCTTGGTAAAGGCCAAGCCTCGCTTGTCTTCCCACTGCAGGATGGGCATATGGTTTCCCACGACGTTGGTGAGGTCTTGTTTCTTCACTGTGGGAGGAAGAAAGAGGGAGAATGGGTGGGTTAGTCTGCTTTAGCTAGGGATAAGCTGCAGGATGCAATCTGAGATCTCTACTTCAAAGGGTGAACTATTTAAATGGGGTAATAAAAATGCTAGGACAGAAATGTCCTTATTTTACAGCTTGAAAACTAATATGAAGTGGCTGCAGGCCAACTGTCCAGTGGTGGTCCTGGAGTGTGTTCATAAGGCATCCAGACTGAGCAATCAGGAGTCAAAGTTAAGGATGCTTTTGGAAGACCTTGGGCAGTACAGGCTGCCTGAAGGAGTACGCTGTGACTGGATGTCCTGGTTGTGGGCAGATCCTGAATGATGAGACTGTCTTTTCTAAAGGCTGAGTCTCATGGCACTGTGGAGCATCCGAGGTGCTTTCTACCTATTTACAGAGTAAAAACCTCATCTTTAAGTGAAACCAGTGCTGGCACAGTTGTATACACAGTTACCATGCCCATAGCTAATAGTTCAGGACAGTAATAAATATTAAAGTATCACTTTCTTCAGTAGCTATGGATTGCAGTTATGTTTCTTAGACACTACTGTGCATGCAAATATTTCCCCATGATCAGCACGATCTATCACCAAACACTGAGGCACTTCTATTCCTGCCATTTTGCTTCTGAAGGATGTTAGGTTTTGTCAGCCATTGTGACAAGCTTCATGAATGCTCTCAATGAAATATTTTGATTAGAATTGCCTTTGGTTTACCAGTGCCATTTGATTTTATCAAACACTTGTAAGACCCCACTGTGCTTCAAGAGGCCCAAATCCAAAGCAGCACATTAATTAAAGCCATTTTCATCTCTTTCATTTCCTTTTCTTTGATGCTTTGCTGGAACAAACCCCTAAGCTAGTGTCAGCCTCAGCTTTCTCCAGACTTTTTCCCAGTCTTGTGGTTAGCTGATCACGAGCAGAGCTCTAAGCCAGACATCAGCATCAGTCTGATCCAGGCTGAGGATGCTCCCCTGGCTGCAAGGGTCTCAGTGGATGAATCAGGGAACTGCGGCCCTATTTCCTTTGCCTCTCCTCCACTCTTTCAGTTTCTCTCACACAACAGCCAGGAGATTAAGTCCTAGACTTATTCTTACTCATTTTTTAATGCAGGGAAACAAAAAAGCTTTCTCTTCTCTTTATTGTTTGCTACATGAAATTTTTGTGGTAAAACAGCAGCTGAAGCGGTGGAAAGGAAGAGGATAAAACCATTCAGGTTCTGCTAGGTATTAAAATGAACCTGAAAAGTTAATCTTAAATGCTGAGAAAGACTGAGGCAACTGATCTCCAGGAAATGAGACATTTTTCATGAGCTTGAGTTAATGTTTAAAGTTTATTTTGATTTAGTATTTTGGGAAGTGGCACATTTGCATGGGCAGGGATGCAAATGGAATGCAGGTAAGGGAAAGCTCTGATACTCTCTTGACTATAACCATTAGGTTTATCCTGGGTGAAATGAGATTCAGAAAAAGCAATGTGCTCAGCTCCCAGTGGCATCTATTTCCCTCTCTTTTCTAGAAATCAATAATCCCTAAAGAGATAAGAAGGTGTTAGGAATGTGATTTCTGGCATATTCTCTGTGTAGCACAACAAAATAATGGGTGTTTTTCAGCCTGCCTGTCAGTGCTGCTGAAGTATCAAATCTTTCTGGTCTTTCCCCAACAGGCAAAGTACATGAGGTGAGTATTTCTGTGTAGGAGGGATTATGGTAGCAATCCAAGCTAAATTATAGCAGTATTATAAGAACTATGAGGCTTAGAGCCAATGGAGCTTTTCCTGATACAGAGAGAGAGGAATAAAAGAAAGTGGAAGTGCTCATGGCCTGCCTCCATCCTCATCTACTTCTCAGGGTGTCTAATGACAGGTCTGAGTCCTGGCAAAAGCTTAAGTAGCATTTGGGTCACTCTAAGGTTTACAAGAGGTTGGAGTAACATGTCTCAGAGATCTGTTGATAGATGATGAAATATTGTTTGAGATGTGAAGGATCAGAAAAGATCAGAATATTCCCAGAAAACATCCTGGGCTCTTTTCCATCTTGGAAATTTTTGGGGGAAATTGAAGAGAAGCTGCATGTGAAATATTCTTTTCCATGTAGAATGACGCATTTAGTGTCAGTGACATCCAATTCTTCAATGTCTTGTATAACTAACAGGCAGCTTAAGTGAAGTACATGATTTCATAACTTCTAGAATTAGGGAACTGTAAGTTTTACAGCTACAACCACCCTTTTAGGATAAATCTCACTCTATTGATGCTATTTTCAAGTTAATTAATTTTTCCCATGCTTTCAATCCTGATCAAGGGGGAAAATTCCTATTCAAATGATTTGAGTACAGCACATTTCCTTTTCTAGCAGCATTTGTACTTTGTAGTTTCCATTTACTTCTTTTTGTAAATAGATGGAGCTATACTTCCTATCACGCTAGCTCTTGAAGTCAATGAAATCTGCTTTAAATAAGGGCTTAATTGCTACACTTCCTTCAACTTTCCTGTCCACTATAAACTTTTTGGCATCTCTTACATGTGAAATTACTTCTCTGTTCCCCAAATCCCTTTTGGCTTAGTCCCTTGCTGAAGAATCCCAGTTGCTTGGCAGCTTTTGGGTACAGTTTTGGACATATTGTTGAACTTGTGGGTTATCTAAGCTCTCACTGGTGTGAAAACCTGACACTGAACACTGGACTCTGAGGCCAGACTCTGGGTATCAGTGAGAGATTAGAGTCTGAGTCTCCTGTTGTAGTAAAGCCCAGCATGTAGTACAGAACATCATGTACTGCAAAGTCCTGTGGCTGCAGGGTCTCTGTTACTCAAGAGTGTGCCCTGGGAGTTTAATAACTGCCCTTAGAAAGGTCATTACTTCCAACAGTCAAGTGGAACCAGAAAGTAAGGCTCTACTCATATTTAGTGGAGCACCTGGGGGCCATAGGCAGCATAGTAAGTGTGAGCCAGGTACCTCGATGGGGTTCCTGCACCATGCCACAGGCTGGACAAGAAGGAATATGCATTGGTCTGTGTTGTGACCCAAAGTGCAACCAAACAAGTCAGAGAGGGGATGATGGCATGGTATAGTCAGCACTAAATACATCTTACCTTGCAAGAGAGAATAGGGATGAGAAAAGTCCTAGCTAGGTATTCCTCACTAGCTATAGCCACAGAGGAAGAAGAGATCTAGATGCCAGTTTGGGTAAGTTCAGAATGCTTCGTGTATGTTAAAAAGACCAAAAGCAGGTGGAAAATTCATAATAAAGGAACAGAAATGAAAACATTGAGTCATTCTCCTATTGCTAATTCAATGGTACATTGCTGTGGAAGTACTGTGTCTAGTCCTTGTTCCTCTCACTCCTTTTCTCACCTTCAGATTATATGTGTCTAAAAGGCTATATGTGTCAGAGAGCTGAAAGAGATTTCCTACAGGTGAGAGTCTGTAGTCTAACACCTTCAGCTTGCAAAATACACCTGCAGTGGGGTAATGTCCCATAGACTTGAAGAATAATTACTCCTTTTTCACTTTCTATGCATGGGCCGTGGTTTCTGAGAAGACAAGGGGGCACCCAAGAAATCATCATGCTGCAAGTTTGAAATACCAGGAAATACTTCCCGACTGCGATGCACTGCTAAGCTTGGGAAACTCTTTGCCATAGGGTTCAGCACCAGAAATAAGCTTGGGCTAAAAAAAGGGTCAAAGATAAGCTCATGGAAATTAGGTTCTCTGATGGCTACATAGAACTGCAGCCTCTTCGCTCAGAATCCCCTTAGCTTTTTCTTTTCATTCTTGCTGTGGCCAAATGTGACTGCCCCCTCTCTCTAGCATGGGGGGAGCTGGGAAATGGAGAGACATTAGCAGATATGGTCCTTTTGCTCTTTCAAATGTGCACTTAAGCAAAGATATGATTCTGAATAAGGACAGGTCAGTTTTGGAGCTCTAGCAACCTGCATGCAAAAGGGGATGGGATCAAGGAAGGAGCTTGTGGATTAGCGAAAGTAAACTATGATGGGAAAGAAATCACCTCTGGAATACAGATTGATTTAACTCTGTAGGTGAATTTGTGTGAAGCGTCATGCCACTTCTTGCATGTTTCAAGTTACTAACAGGCTCCCCTGGTACAATACTCAGGGCATTCGCGTTGCCTCTGCAGTGAGGTTTTGAGAGCTGGAAGTTGCTTTGGGTCAGAGCAGCTGGAGAGCCTTTCAGCATTCCACTCCATCCACATGGGAACCAGCCATGAATTTTTTCTCTTTCCTGGAAATACCTGTATTTCCCAGGTGGGGGGAGCTGGTGAGGATGGGGGAGGGCTCAGGATAGTGTCCTTGGTGTGGTGACAGCTACAACTTCAAGGCTGAGGTGGTGAGATAGTGGCCTTGCAGATGCTAGTAGCCCCTTACAAACGTATTGCAACCTACTCTGCAATACAGCTTCATGGCAGCACCTTCCTCATATAGGATAAGGGCTTGGAGGGGTTCAGCTGGGCATTACCCTTCCTTTGCTTGCTCTGATGTGTTAGAGTTGATCTCATAGAAAACAGGAGCAGTTTGATGGCAACTTGGTGTGTGTGACCTGAGCCAGATCTTGCAGAAAAATAAGGCCTAGCACTGGTCTTATTTTACCTGATTTT
Organism: Ara ararauna; assembly: GCA_028858755.1. NCBI lineage: Eukaryota > Metazoa > Chordata > Aves > Psittaciformes > Psittacidae > Ara > Ara ararauna. The sequence continues at coordinate 16,584,374 of CM054384.1, forward strand.
CTCCCAAAACCGGTAGTTCTTCCCATTTCACTACTCCATGTGGACTCCTTTCCTTGCCTTTTCTAAGGGATTCAGCAGATCACTAAGATACCAGGCACCTATCTAAGTACAGTTGCAAGAGCTGCTCTTTCAGTGGAAGAAACATAGGATCATAGAATCCTAGAATGGTTTGTGCTGGAAAGGACCTTCAGATCATCTAGTTCCAAACCCTCTGCCATGGGCAGGGATGCCTCATTCCATCTTGGAGACATGGCAACATTTCTGTTGACGACCTCTTTTGCAGGGCCTTTCCTACAAACGCAGCCTGTTGTGGTCAGCAAGGCAAAGGTGATGATTACTTTCCTTGCAACACCTGATCCTGTCAGATCCGTATAAACTGAGATTACATCTGCTGGAATATTCATGGGAAACACTCCATTTTTGAACAAGCATTACCTGTCAGGTGAGCTCTTGGCTTTTCAGCACTGGAAAGTGTATCTGTAACTGAGGGAAAAAAGGGAAAAGCAGTGAGTAAGCACATTTGCTGCTATTCAAGTCAATGAGATGTGAGTGGTGATCAGTGCTGCTGAGGAAAGCTGTGCAGCCCCTTTCCATTTCTGCGTATGAGTCAAGAGTTATTTGCTGAGATTGTTTATTGACACCATTAAGGTAATAAAATCCTTTCACACATGGATGAGCTTGTTAGACCTATATTTCTGCAGGGTGAACTGAGGGGAGCTGTGGTGTACATGGACCAGAGGGCTGTGTGCATGGGCTCCCGAATTCATGGTTTTGCATGTTATGCTCATCCCAGAGAGCTGCCGGGGGTGTCTGTGCCCGCATTAGAAAGGGCTTACCCGGTCCTGGGATTAGGAGTGGCTCTCACTTTCACTATGGCCCCAGTTACCTCCTTGCATCTTGTCACCAAGGTTTGCCTCTGTCTGCCCTGGCTTGTTTGGCTTGGGAGGGGTTTGGGTGCTGCAGCAGCGATTGCTAAACCTCAGCACATGAAGGTGTTGGGGATGGGGGGTGAAGAACAGGCAAACTTACCGGTATCTACTGCTCGTTGCTTCAGAAAGTGAGAGCCCCCCTCTTCTGTGACCTGCAGAAGAGATTCCAAGCGGTTAGCTCCAGGCTCCTGGGTGTACAGCACCGACATAGAGGGTCTTGTTTGTGTTATCCCAGAAAATGGAATGTGCTACAGTAATACTATCGAGTTCAGCTAGAGTTTTTGTGTAGAAGGACAAGCCCTGACAAGGCTTTGCTTCATTGCAAGAGCTTTCTGCTGTTTGAAACTGCCTTGTCTCTGAAAGGGTGCCAGGGACAGGACCTAGGCTCCTGTAGTGGTGGTTGTGTTCAACTCCAGTCGTCTTTAGAGGCCGGACAAGCCCTTGCCACAACTGGGAGAGGACTGGCAGAGTGGCTGGTGTGAATTAGTGATCGCTAGCCCTCCACTGGGATGGTGACGCCATCCAGCACTGCTGGATCACCTCTGCTGCTTAGAGACTCTCCTGTTCCTCAGTCTTTGCAGAGCAATGTGAGCAATTCCTCCCTGTCTCAAGACTGTCTGGAATGTTAGGCAGCCTCCTTAGAGGATGGAAAGGAGCTGAGCCTATCGAAGAGTGCAGGTGGCAGAGGGTGAGCTCTGCAGCTCACTGATGCTCCACCAAGGGATGGCAAGGTGATTCCCAGTTCCTTGCCTCTTACATTTTGGTCTAGAGCTGAACCCCAGCATGCTCACAACCCATCCCTGTGCCAACATGCAGTTGCATAGCAGCAGGACATGGCCCTGGACTGCACCCAGTGGTTCTGATGTTTAGGTCAAGCAGTTCAAAGGGAAGCTGCTCTCTGTCTGCTGCACGCCTAACAGGGTTGGTCCTTCTAAATAATGCTTGGGCACAGCCAGTGGCTTCTTGCCAAGTGCCAATTCTTTAATGACTCCTAACTGCAGGATGCTGTGCAATGCTGCCTCTGGATCTGGCCTCCCTGTGGTGTGAGGAGCATCCCTTATGCTTTCCGCAGAGCACAGTTCATTGCAGGTCTATGCCAACAGTGTGGATGCAGAAAGAATACAGTCTGGGATATGCAGCCAGCTCAGGACTGGCTGTCAGGAACCTCATTACTCAATGCTTGTCAGGAGCACACTAGTCTGATATAGTGTGTTTATGAACAGCTGGAATAAATACATCAAATAGAGCAAACTGCCACTGATCAGCTTATAGGTAATGATTTGATTCATATTACTTCATAAACAGGCTGAAATAATATTGACACATGGATGCCAAAGCTGTCTCCTCGTGCCCGTGTCTTGCACAACTTCGAATACTGCAGGAGAAGTAGGAAAAAGATAATGTATAGTGGCTGGGGGAAGAAGACTGCTTTTGGGAGAAGAATCAGGCTGCCTGGGTTTGGGGACTGCCAGCTACACTAGTAAGCCCAGAGATATTTTAGTGTTTTACTTGCAGGGAACATCCATGTGCTCCTGCAGGAAACCGTGATTTCTAAAACAGTTATTCCAGTGTGTTGGAATAAAACGGAGAAGGAAGACTGCAGGGAAAATCCTCTTTTTTTTAAACCCCTTCACCACCTGTACGCACATATATAGCCCAGCCACAGCAGTCTGCTGCCCTGCAGGAAACACTGTTCAAACTCTGTGTGGCTGACAGAAATGGTGTTGCATTGTCCGTGAGATGTCTGGGCCTTTCGTTATGACTAATGAATTTCTTTAGGGTCCTGTCTGCTTGCTGTGGTGTCTAAACATGACTGTACTTCTGATGTGACACAATCATAGCCAGGTGATGTGACATTGTCATAGCCAGGTGACTTTGTCCTTCCCTTGGTAGGAAGCACAAGATGCTTGGAAGATTTCCCTCAAGCATTCCTCCCTTGCTTTTGGCCAGATGTGTATGTGAATGAGTTGATTTACACCATTATTTATGTGACACTTCCTACATATTTATGAAGTGACATACTTTTTAACGATGCTCAGTAGTGCACTGAGCCGCAAATCAATCACAAACCTACATTTAATCATGTAGCTTCAGTGGGACTGTTTAAATGTGCAAAGCCTGGCTTCCGCTGAAGTACTGTAAATAAACTCGGATGTTGCAATGCAAACAGAGATGATGGGAAAGTGGGAAGGATAGCAAGAAGAATTCTGGGTTATTTTGGTTTTTTTCTTGGTTTTGGGTTGTTTTTATTTTTCTTAATAAAGAAAAAGGTTTTGACTGAAAGCTGAGGAGAAAGCATTTGGGGATGCTAAAGAAGAGCATGATGCGGTAGAGAGAGCAGGGTGTTGAGAGGTGTGGAGTTATTCTGCTACTTGGTAAAGTTAGGATTCTGACTTTTCCTAATTGTGCTATTAGATAAGAATACATACTGCTAAAGCCAAAAAGAAGGGCTGAACTTCCTCACTCACACGCTTTGCCTCTTGCACCTCCAGGAAGGGCTGGGGCTATATGGTGGAGAACTGCGTGGGAAAAGCAGCTTGGCATTGCAGGCAGAGAGATTAATAAGCAGAATGTACCCAGCACCTCCGTCCTATCTGTTTTTAGAACAAAATACTGTTTTACAGACAGGGTCTGTACAGCTCATACATGGTACATGCACACACAGTTTTGCTAGCTCCAGAGATGCTGCGTGGCCTGGGCTGGGCAGTTTTGGCAGGGACCTGTTCTGTGCCACTAAAAACTGGCTTTGATGCCCTTCAAGGGCCTTTAGGTACAGGCCAAGGGGAATGGCTTTAACCTGCCAGAGGGGAGACTGAGATGAGCTCTTAGGCAGAAGCTCTTCCCTGTGAGGGTGCTGAGGCGCTGGTACAGGGTGCCCAGAGAAACTGTGCCTGCCCCATCCCTGGCAGTGTTGAAGGCCAGGTTGGACACAGGGGCTTGGAGCAAGCTGCTCTAGTGGAAGGTGTCCCTGCCCGTGGCAGGGGTTGGAGCTGGAGGAGCTTTAAGGTCCCTTCCAACACCAATCATTCCATGATTCTATGATTCTATGACTTTAAAGTCTCTCCTGTACTGCAACAGCTCCCTTCTCCAAGGGAGACAAACAAGGCTGACATGGCATACAGGTTCATGTCAACCCTTTGAACAGGTTTTGGAATTTCCCTTTACACTGCTTGTGATCCTGGCATGCCAAGGATGCCATGAAAATCCAAGTGCCAACATCTCCAGAGCACAGGACTTGATGCTCTGCTTTGTTGGCCTAGCTGAATGGGTTGCTAAGGCAGCTAGAAGATGCTTTCCTGACTGCTGTGCCATTCCCATGGTAGATCTGTGCACTCAGACTGAAACTTGGCTTCCCTTTGGGAAAGGATACACACCATTTCTGGACTTTCTTCTAGAAAGGCATCGTTAATGCCTTTTGTAGATTTTTCTGCTGGTAACACCAGCCATGTGTCATTGCTTAAAGATCCTCAGAACCCTATTTCCTGACCTTGTTCTGCCTTGAGGAACAATATAAGGTGATTTATGTTTTCCAAAAGGGAAGCACTGTAGTGAGCCTGGAAGGTGTCCAGGGAGGAAACTCACCATCAGACTTCAATTATTCATGCAAGATGCATTATACTATGAGAAAGAGAAAACTGGTGGCTCACACTTGTTGCTGTGATGACATAACTTGCCCTACTTTTTTCTGGAAGGGACATTTCCAGAGGAAAAGCTGAGTTTGTATCCCTTTGGAAGCAGAATGTGACACCAAGTGCACCCGCACGGAGGCAGAGATGGATGAACTGCCTCACCCTGCAGGCGAATGCAAGAGGCAGAACCCTATTGTACAAGCCTTCCCCAGCTCCCTTCCCACTCCTCATTGCTCCAGGGAGGATGGGCTTCTGCTTTTTACCTGCTACTGAGTTCCCCCCTTCCCACTGTCCCAATGCACATGAAGCTGACAATCTGGCATGTGTGAGCTCAGCTCTGGATCTGGGCAAGAAGAGGACTCTGGTGATCTCGCTGATGTCAGGGTCAGTGGGCAAACATGCATCTGGTGCAAACTTGGGTCTGCCCACTTGCTCCCAGTATGAGCAGGGCATCCACACCCCAAAACCAGTGCCACAGAGAGCTCTGACACATTCACTTGGTCTCAGCCTTGCTCTTCTAGGTAGGATTAGGGTTGGAATAATTAGATATAAGGCCAAATATTAATATTAGATTAAATATTAGAGATTAGAGAGGAGACTGAGATGAGCTCTTAGGCAGAAGCTCTTCCCTGTGAGGGTGCTGAGGCGCTGGTACAGGGTGCCCAGAGAAGCTGTGGCTGCCCCATCCCTGGCAGTGTGCAAGGCCAGGTTGGACACGGGCTTGGAGCAAGCTGCTCTAGTAGAAGGTGTCCCTGCTCATGGCAGTGGGGTGGAGCTGGATGAGCTTTAAGATCCTTTCCAGCACAAACCAGTCTGTGATGCTATGATAGGATTCTACCATTCTGATTTGGGCTATCAAAGGGGCACATGAGGAAAGCGCATCCTTTAACAATCCAGTTGTAACACTTCAGATGCAGTAGGAAATGCAGAAAGTCATTTTCCTGGGAGCCTTTATGCCTGGAAATGTTCCCATAGACTGAAACACCCTGCAGCCATGCTGAGCTGCAGGACTGAGTGCCTGGGCTCAGCATGGCACAGCGCTATGGGGAATTAACAGAAAGTCCCATAGGCAGACAGAGCGCTCTGCTGCTGGACCACACTGGTGACAGTCACCAGTAGTGAATGGAAAGCAGGATCCAGCTGAACTGCAGCTCCACCTCTGGCCTTGACACAAAGGCAGCGGGCAGCCAGCCAGCCCCAGTGATTATTCTCTTCCTCACTGGGACTCCCAAGCTGCTGTAAGTCATCTGATCACCTCATTGCATCACTGTGGGAGTACTATGCACTAACAATCTGTGCATACGCATGTGAAAACACACTAGTGCAGCCCAAGCTAGAGCAAATATAATGGCTTAAATTGTGCTTTTCCTCTTCAGGAGCCAAACCCACTCACAGAAATACTTGTCGAACTCTGCTGATAAGGTCAAGAGCCAAGAACATGTTAGTCCAATCAGGCAGGCTAACATTGCATTATTATTTCACTCTGAGATAATTTCAAGAACTGAACCCTTCTGCTCTGTACAACCTCACAGGGCAATGCAGCTGAGACTGCCCAAAGCACCTCTTCACTCTGTGTTCATCTGCTCTAGCTGGCCTGAATCAGAGTCACAGATTGGTTTGGTTTGGAAAGGACCTTAAGATCACCCAGCTCCAACCGCTGCCACAGGCAGTGACACCTTCCACTAGAGCAGCTTGCTCCAAACCCCGTCCGACCTGGCCTTGAGCACTACCAGGGATGGGGCATTTGCCACTTCTTTGGGCAACCTGTGCCAGGGCCTCACCACGCTCACAGTAAAGAACTTCTTCATTATATCCAACCTGAACTTCTTCTGTTTAAGTCCGAGCCCATCATCCCTGTCGCTACAGTCCCTGATGAAGAGTCCCTCTCCAGCATCCTAGTGATAGCAGTAAGAGGGTCAATGCAATAACATGCGCTTTCACGTATGCATGAAATAAATAGGCAGATTTAAGAGCCCTAGGTACTGCCCACGCCTGATGCATCTCCTCTGAACTCTGCACAAAGGTTTAATAATAACACAGAAGATGTTGCACCCTAAGGCCAGCATCACTCGGGCGCGAGATGCAAGCTGTGCAGACTCGTGCCAGCCCCAGTTTGACTTCGTCTCTGTGCAGCCCAGAGCGCATGCGTGCAGCCATGGGTACAGCTGCAATGCTCTCCAAACATCCTTAGGCTAAATGTGTGTGAGGTTAGAAAGCTGCCTTCAAGGCCACTTACTAACACTGCTTTCTTTTTTGTGGTTTCTAAGTGAGCCTAAAACAAGCAGGATAATTACTGGGGGAATATCAGACCTGAAGCTAAAATTCAAACCTTAATTCTTCTGATCTGTAGGTGTATATACATCATTCTAGCATGGAGCATTCCTCCTGAATTCATAGTCTACTGTGGAAATAGGCACTTGTTTGCAGTCTGGCACAAGAAGGAGTGGGGCTGCATAGAAAAGCATTAGAAGCAACCATAGCAGCGAGCTCATATTGCTAGGAGCAAAGTGAGTTTAGCAGTTTGTCAAAGGAGATGAGCAGAGGAGATCCCCAGATCTCAAGAAAGTTTTGATGGGGAGTAAAATTGGGATGTGAAATTTAAGGTTAGACTCCTATATTGTCTCAAATCATGTCTCTGCAAGAGTTTGTATTAATAATAAACAAGAGCTGTAGCTCTCTGCCCAGTGATGGATGATGGGCCCTGATCCATTGACATCACCAACACAGTCAGCAGATGTTTCTTGAAATAGGACACTGGGAAAGGAATTCTCATTTCTTAACATGAAAGAAGGGAGGAAAATGAACCATAGTGTCAAAATCTGGCTGAGATCAGTGGAGAGGCACTGATTTCCATCAACTAGCCGTTTTTCTCAAGTGTTTCCTACAGCACAACACTGAAAGTTTTGAAGTTGTGCCTTGTACTGTGACCTGAATGAAATTAAGAGGAACAGAAACCGTTGCCTACAAAGACCAAACCAAAGTAACATTTATCCCAGGCAGATTTGCTCTGAGTAAGGAAGAAGGAATGTAACGGTGAGTTTCTTGCATTCCCTTAAACATGAGAAACTCATGAAGAGAATAAAAGCACCAAACAAACCCAACCCTGGAGACGCAGGAAGTAGCACGGCAAGATAGAAATCAGCCATCAGTCTCTTACCTGTCCAGCACAGGAGCTGGGTGCTCTGAGGTGTCCAACCAGCAGGTAGGCAATGGGCAGCACGAGGATCAGCACGGAGAGCAGGCACAGCAGCACTGCGCACCGTATCCTCCTCAAATCCTCCCTGAGGTGCATCCTGGCAGCTGGGTTGGTCCCAGGAGCCACTTCTTCCATGGTTATCTCAGCCACACGGCCCATGCCAGCGCCTGGTGTGCAAGCTGCTGCTGATCCTGGATGAGAACTGGGAATGGCAAAATCTCCTCTGGTGTCTGCCCTGCATGGAGGCCCCCATTAAATAAGAGCTGCCCAGAGTGTGGGAAGGCACCGACACACACACCCTCCCTCCCAAGGAATGCACCGCCTACAATAGAAACCTAGCTCAGGGAAAGAGAGCACTGTGGCTCCCTGAGCTCCCCGAGGTGCTGCTGCTGGCCTCCCTCTGGCTTTTTCCCCCCCTTCTGCACAGAAGGAAGCTAGGAAAGTCCCAGTGGGTGGAACCAGGATAAACCCTGCTGCTGGGCTGGATAAACTTGAAAGCTTTTCCGCATGGCAAAGGGAACATGAAACCAATAGGAGTGAAAGTGAGAAGTAGGGGGAGAGCAAGAGCCAATTGCAAGCGTTTGGTGTCCCGGAGCCCAGCAGTTTCAGCGCAGCCCCAAGAAGAGAGAGGAAGAGACTCATAGACAGTGTGAGGGTATCGCAAGGCGCCCCAAAGAAGGAGTCTGGTTCTTTGGAAAGTTGCTTCATTCCTATATCTTAGCAGAATTCACAGCAGGCTGCAGTCAGTGTACCTTTTGCACCAAACAATCCAGGGTCAGGCCTAAAATAGGGCGTTGTGGGGTTCATCATCTCCCAACTCATTGTAATTGTGCTTTCAAAGAAGCCTGTTATCATGTCTTGGAAAAGCTATGACTTTATTGCACTTGGGAAAAAAGTGATGTCATCTTTATTGTTAGCTGCTATCTGTGATTGAAGGACCCGCTGCTTATAGGCAACCTGAGGAGCTGCTTAGCAACAGGTTCAGGAGAAACAAGCTCCAGCAGCAGCCAATGTCCAGCAGGAAGGGGCTCCATTCTGCCAGGAAAGGCTGGTTGCATGCTCGCACCCCAGCACACAGCAGTAGCCCACCCTCTATCCCCTGGCCTTGGTAGGGTTTAGGAAGGGCTTGGCAGGAGCTGTCTGGGAGGTGGTGATATACAGACTTACCCAGGTTGTTGAAATGGGATTTTTTTCCCTAAGAAAACATGGTTCTTGCCCAAACTGAAACTTTCTTCGATTTATACATGCACACATACACTGCTGTGCAGAAACTTCTCCTTTTTTCCCTGCGTAGAGAAACAGGGTGGAAACCTACGTGTTTTTTAGTGAAAGAGCAACAAGGTTTCCCCCACCTCCCTATGAGAAACATTTCAGATTCATGTTATTGCAAAATAATATCAAAGAAAGAAAAATACTTTCTCGTATCCCATTCTGTCTACACCAACCCCCAATAAAATTCCAGCCAGCTGTTATCACTTGCACTTCAATAACGCTGCTAGAAATCATCCTGTTACAATAGTCCAGTGCTGCTCTTGATGCGCTAGAAAGCTAAAAGTCATGCACTGAGTAATGTATAATTTAGTGATGATGGCTGAGGCTGCCAGCAGTGGGGATGGGAATTCTTGCCATCAGACTGGACTGGGAATAGGTCAAGGGAAATAGGAAAGTGGGGAAAAAGAGAGCCTGAAATAATGAAACCCTGTATGGTTTAGGGAGACAGGACAAGAGAGCTGGTAAAGCACCAAAGGATTTGTGCTCTAATCCGAGCCAAGCCACAGAACTCCTTTGGGACCTTAGGCTAGTGACTAACTTCTTTCCTTCCTTAATTCCATGTTTGTTTTTATTGAGGCTGTAAAACTTCCAGGACGAGGACTGCTGTGTGGTTTTACAGTGCCCAGAACTGACTTCAGGGCAGCCATGGCTATGTTCATTATCAGTTTAAAAACCATAATGAGCAGGAAGGTGCTGCTAAGATGAGCAGAAAGAACACTCATATTTCTGTGGAAGAGCTGTGTAGAGATATAATTGATTCCCTCCCTCTCCGGGGTCCCAGTTGTTTATTCTAGGGCAGAGTCCAAAAATCCTAATACTAATATTTTGGCCATACATGTCAAAGTTAATTTTCTTTTCATCGTGAGTGCCAACAAATATTTAATTTGCTTACAAGCAGCCAGCCGCACATCTCCAGTCTGTAAACTAGCAACCCCCTGTGGTTTAATGGGTTTTATTTTCCAGGGAATTGCAGTGGAATCCTGAGTTAAAACCGCTCAAGAGCTCTTAAAAACCTTTTATTGGCCTGAGATTTCTTGCAGCGGTGTGTGACCTGCAAGCTGTTGGCTGGAAGAGGATGGGTAGCTGGAGCCTTGGGGAGAGAGGGCTGGGCATTGAGGTGAGATGGGAACAGATCCATGTGCCTGGTTGTGAAGCCAAACTAAGAATTTGTTCCTAAAAATCACAAGAAAGGAAGGAAAAAAATCTGTTTTTCCTCTGCAGCGTGCATCTAGTACACAGCATGCCTTTTATTTGCCAGGAGGTGACTTGCCCAAGACAGCTCAGCAGAATAAATCAGAACAGCCAGAATAAAGCCAGGTCTGCAGACCAGTGCTGGGCTTCTGCTGCCCTCGGTTGCACTGTACCACACAGGGTGCTTCTGCCTGGAGTGTTTCCATCCCCTGGGTGCAGAACAGGGAATGACTTCTGGTGTTCACAACGGTCTCATCTTCCCCTTGAATGGAGCTGTCAGTCATGGTGCTTTTCAGATATCTCCTGGGCTCCCTGGTGTTCTCAGCCCTGACTGGTGGGTACAGTCTTCTGCTCACATTAGATGTGTTCCAGCTTATGATCCTTGGCTAGTTTCTATTTATTAGAGACATCTGCAGGGGTTACCAACCCAGCTCACTTCTGTACTTTAGCAAGATTTAAAGAGGGGAGATGATTTACTGTGAAGGTAAATATGTGGGACTTTGAGATGTTTCCACAGAAAAGAAAAACCATGAAAGGAATTAGGTATCCAAAGAAGCAGGTTGTCGCTGGGGCATGCCACCTCTGTGCTGCTGAGGTTTCTCTTCTTTCTGCAGTTATCTTTCTTTCTCTGCTTTTTTCTTTCTGCATGCTTGTGTATGGTGTGTATGAAGGCATTTTATCTGAGGACAAGTAAGATGAATCACATATATAGTGAGGATCAAGTACACAAGGATGGTATTGCAGGCATTTCTGTCTTTAGCATGGAAGATGCTTAGCATATTGCATTTTTATTCATTCCTTGTCAACATCAGGCTATGGCTGTGATTTTAGATTTTAAGCTTGCAGTGAGTATGGAGAAAAAGTAATTGAGCATTGAAAGACCATTTCACACATTTCTGAAGAGTTTCCAAAGTGATTTTTGTTGACTTTGTTCAGGATGGTTGATGTTTCATCTTCACGGTTTCATGCTGAATCCTGGGAGATTCCCCTTAGAAATACAAAGCACAGAGCATCCTCCTGCTGGGAGGAGAGGCGGAATCAGCAAGTTGATCCTCTTGATCTTGTCATATCCTTCCTGCTTGGTGTTTCGCTAGGTTGTCTGGAGTCTCATGTGTTACAAATGTGGCATGGATAGACTGTAGCTGGTGCTAGTGGTGTGGGAATTTCTACTCCATCAGGGTCAGCCCATGGATATCCAATAAATTCACATGCTGATGGCTATGATTGCTGAGAGCAGCAGGGCTGGAGGGAAGGCAGAGGGATGAGTGGCTCATCTTAGCATGACTAGAACCACCTTGGAAAAGGGACCATTCCCTCCCTTGTGTACAAGGATTGTGGGAGGGTTTTGCCTTAGGCATAGTCGGTATGGATATGTGTCAGGAGGGGCTTTTCAGGACAGTCATGACTCTTACTCAACTCCTGACCACCAATAAGCAGAAGTAGGACATAGCTGATTGCTACGCGAAAATGTTACCCAGTTGGACCGGGTTTGTCAGGAGATGGGGACCAGCTCCTCAAGTTGCCATTTGCCAGGGGATGACGTATGTTGGGAAGGAGTGGTAGTGTGCAGGATGGTTCCCACCTCCAGCCGCTGTGTCCCTGCTGTGACCTCCCACATCTCTGCTACTGAAATCCTCCTTTGGCTGTGTTCCGTAAGCACATTTCCCTCCTCCACATACTGAGTGAGACAATCAGCTGGGCGGTACTCCCAGAGGATGGTGTCAGAAGCTGAAGGAATGTCATGGCCCAAAGGGATGCTGCTCCCATGTCCTTGGCTCCATCCCATGGCTGTGGAGGAGGCAGGGATTATGGGATGGGAACTACACCATGCTAGGGATTTCAGGAGAGCCTTCCAGGGCAAATCCTGGTGTATCCCCTTCTGTGCGCTGTTGCAAACCATGGTGCTTTTCAGCATGACATAGACAACCTGGAATTTCTTGAATTTTAAGCTGCACTGGGCACCACATTTGTTGCTGTGCTGAGCTGCTTCTCCTTCTCTTACTGCTCCCAGGAGGCTTTTCCCAGCAGCAAGACTCAAGGTGAGACACAGAGAGACCAGAGCTTTGGTCTCTTGTGGTGTCCAAGTAACCTTTGTTCACCGCTCTGTCTTTACTTTAAGGAGAGAAAGGCAAACGATACACAGGATGCTTTACATTATACCAGGCTTCCTGTATGGAGTGCACTGGGGCAAAGTGGCATGGCATAAGGGGAGTGTAAGGGTACAAAGACTCCTAGAAGAACTTTGATGCAATGTATTGAGCAAAGAGACTAAAATCCAGCATGGTCCCTGTGGGATGTATTCCCTGGAAGAATTCATCTTCTGCTCTGTGGATGGATTTCTCACCAGGGAGACTACCTGGTTTGCCCAAGACACGCTCAGGATGGAGTAACATGGACAGCTTTTAGAAGTGTGAGGGATAAGATTGCAGCACTTGACAAGGGAAGATCACCTTAGTCTCTACATTAGTCTTCAAGAGGCTAAGAACACCTTAGTCTCTCTCTTCAAATCTCTCTTGAAGGCAGAAGAGGTCCTGTGCAGGGCTCCCTAGTTCTCATCTAGAACTCTCAGCATTTGACCAGATGTGCTTTCAGCATTTGCTTATGAGCTGTTGCAGCTCAGCAACACAATGTAGTTTGTTCTCTTGGAAATTAATTCCTGGTGACCTGAAATCCTCACTGTCTTCACTCCTTCCTAGGCATAACGCTCTCTACTTTTCCTTGTCTGTTTTCTTCCAGTGAATTTCCCAGGATCAGGAAGTAGTCAGAGATAGGGAGGGAAGCTCAACCAAAGAAATCGTTTACCATTTACATTTGCAATAGCCCAACCCAGGCCCATCTGATTACAGAGCTGAGAAAAGTGTTCTTAGCCAAAGTCCAAACAAGATATTGTGGGAGAGATGCTCTACTTTTGGCTGCACTGGCACAGGTAAGTTGAAATCTGTGAGTGAAACCAGTGCACATCAGCCGAGGATGGGCTTCCCCGCTGAGATTCAAATGACACACCTGTGCATGGACGCAGAGTGTGACTCTGCTCCTCACTCATGGGGATGTTTAGGGAACAGGTGATATCAGTAGGAAATAATTACAGTCAGATCAGATGTCTAAGGTTTTTCTCCTGGACTAGTACAAGATGTATTTATAGCAACACTGCTCATTCCCATATGCTTCCAGAGAGGCACCTTGCTCATGGTTTGCAAGAATACATTTGTGGTGTGGGAAAAGGTTAGCTGGACATTTTCTCATCTGTTTCAGTGCTTACAAGAGAGCTGGCTCTGTAAAGCATTCCCTTCATGATCCAGGGCTTTGTTTTTCTCCTTGTTGTTGAGAATGATCCAATGAAGCAGTTAACTCTGCTCTACACCAACCTCCCTCCTCTACCTGTTACATTAAGATGTTGTTAAGGATACACGCAACAGCATCAGTGATGCCTGTTTCTATGTGGCAAAGACAAACAAATGAAGAAAATCTGATTATAAAGTGCAGTTCCTGGTTATTTTGTGGAAAGGACTAAGTAGCATGGATTGGGGGAAGAGTGACTATGTCATTACCTTCGCACATCACAGCTGATCTTTCCTTTTCTTGTTGCCTTCTCTGGGAACAATGCAGCCTAGAAACTGTCAAATGTGAGCAATGGGATCAGGGGACCTTGCTGCTTACTTGTTCCAGACTCCAGATTTCTCCCAGCATAGGTGAAATAGTTTCAGCTCAAGGTCTTGGCCTGTGTTGCCTTAAAATGCTCTCAGACCCTTGAGACTCAGTCTTGCCAAGGCATGCTTGTGAGTGATACCTCTTTCTTGTTTAAGAGAGGGCTTCAAGTTTAAGGGTGCCACTGACAGATGAAGTTCATGCCGTAGAAACCTGGGAGTAGGAGTTGTCTTCTTCCCCTATAGGGATGCCCCATGTTTCTTCAGACAAGGCTAGCTGCTCCCATAGACAATGAGTCTGCTAAAATAGCCCCAGCCATGGCTGAACTGATGGGGCAGGATGCTGCTGGTGTGCCAGCAGGGCAAAGGGAGCCAGGGCTGAGCAGAACCAGGGTGCCATTTCCAATGCTGCCCTTGCTCCTGCTCCCCCCAGCCACAGGATCATTGCCAAAGGGTGCAAAAACACTTTCACGGGAGAGAAAAATGAGTTTCAGAAAAGCTCAGTGGGAAAGAGTTGTTTGCATCATGAAGCAGGATTTTAGGGAGGTCTCTTACAGATGCGCTCTAAGGAAGTTTATGAGCAGGTCCAGAGATGGACAACAGAGCTGGTGCAGGGCCTGGAGCACAGTGTGATGGGGAACAGCTGAGGGACCTGGGGGGTTCAGATGGAGAAGAGAAGGCTCAGGGGGGACCTGATCGCTCCCTACAACTGCCTGAGAGGAGGATGGAGCCAGGAGGGGGCTGCGCTCTGCTCCCAAGGAACAAGGGATGGGACAAGAGGAACCGGCCTCAAGCTGCACCAGGGCAGGTTTAGATGGAGCTGAGGAACAATTCCTTCCCCAAAGGGTGCTCAGCATTGGAAGAGGCTGCCCAGGGCAGGGCTGGAGTCACCGTCCCTGCAAGTGTTCACACACTGTGGAGACGAGGCCTCAGAGCCACGGGTTAGTGGTGGCCTTGGCAGTGCTGGGGTTACGGTTGGACTGGATGAGCTTAAAGGTCTTCTCCAACCTGGTTGATTCTGTGATGGAAGGCTTGTGTTAGATCTAAACCTTTTCCAATGTATTTCTGATTTAGCTGCAGGCCTCCCCCAGTGCTGAAAAACCCATTCACAAAGAAAAGGTTCTGTATCAGACTTGGCTCAGTGGTCCAGCAGCAGAGGGACGGCTGTGGAGCCACAGAGGGAGTGACTCTGCTAAAGGTAGAGCAGAGAAAATTAAATCCATGCTTTTAATCCTGGTGCTTTATGGAACAGATCATTATCTGTGATGAAAAGGAAGGAGCACCCTACTTGTATCACATTGCGTAAGTGAGTATGGTCACACTTAACCATATCCCAGCTATCAGGTCCTTGCCAAGGGCAGAGACAGACAAGAGACGTCAGCACAAATTGACCTCAGGATCTCTGTGTCCTTTTGTACATCTGGTGGATAGTGAACTTTAGCTTTTGCATCTGAGAGTAACCAATGTCTCCCCATGAGCTGACAATTTCCTGGTGCTGATTAGGCCCTGCTTTTCTCTTGAAATGAACAGTGGGATGTATTTATCCCTCATTTACAACACTTTCTCCCACACTTATGTTGTCAAATATTTTGTCCTTCCTGCCATCCTCTATTAGCTTCCTGGTTCACTTTGGCAGGGTCTTTATGGACTATGTCCCACCAGGTAAATAAACCACAGGGACAATACCCTTCACATGCACTTATTTCAGATCTCTCCTTCCCCAGCAGATGAGCCAGACTCTGCTCTCCTAGGATACGTGTAAGAGCAAAAGAGAAGCATTTAGAGCCTTATGTTACACATGTGATGGAGCCATGACTCCTTAGCATGGACCTTGGTGGCAGGACTTGCTTTCGGCACTGCTTGGCCACCTTGGCTCCCCACTGGAGAGGTGCTGAGAGCTCAGCTGCAAAAGCACTTGTTTAGATGGCAAGAAGGTAATTAGAGATTGTACAGGAAGAAACCCCAGTGAGGTCCCTTCTCTCTGGTTTTGGGCAGGATGCCCAATCTTCAGCAGTTCAGATTTTACAAGTGGTATTACTGGTGTGAACCTCTACACCTTGGTTCACAACGGGTGCTGTGAACATCACAGGAACCAGCACATAAACTTTATGATTAGCTTTCACTGCCAGGTCTTTATGGCCACCATCACCTGAACCAATTAGATTAACAGTAGGATAGGTTCCAGCACTTGCTGAAAAGCTAAAACAGCAAGAGAGAGGTCCAAAGAAACCAACACCTCCCACCCCATTTAGGCTGTAGAATTCCTTTCTTTAGGATACTCTGGATGCTGAAAACTTCCATGGGTAGAAGCACATGCTAGATATGTTTATAGAAGAGGTGTTCTACCTGGGATCTAAATACTCAGGATCTTTGTGCCTCAGGAAGCCCTGAGCTTCCAATTGCTGGAAACTGAGGGAATGTTTTCGGATGCATTGTATATATTTGCCCTGTACATTGGCACCAGGGTTGGGAGATTTGGGACAGGCCTGTGGAAAAGGCCTCATGGTAGATCTTCAGCTGCAGGCAGTGCTGAGACACTTCTGGAAATACTGCACCATCACTTCCTGATACTGGTGACTTGTCATGGCTCCAATGGGAGGAAATAGGTGGAGTTACTGTGCAAGGTCTGGAGGCTATAGCAGCAGGGTGATGTGGATACACATTTATGACCAGCAGAGAAAGGGTGCCACATCAAATGAGGCCACGCTGAGCCTGCTTCCTTATTTTGATTGGTATTAATTGCACAGTTCCTGATGTGAGTCTTTCAGCCCAGTTCATCTCTTCATTTGAGTAACACCTCTATGGTTTCCCTAGGTGGGCTGTGGAAGAGTATCCTCAAATGGATTGCTGGCAGCCATCTCTTGCGCTTGGCGTGGGAGACTCCTCACTTGTATCGCTCTTCCCCTCCCTCCGACGCACCCTTTCTGTTGGCTGCAGTTCTGAAGAACCTGCTTGCCCACACAAAACTCTTACCTTACCTGAAATGAAATTAGGGATTAAGAAATAAATGCACTTTTCCATGTCTGTTCTTTGGGAGCTGATCTTCAAATTGATATTCTCAGAAATGGGATGTATCGTGAGAAATTTCAGGGTGGAAATAGCATGGGAAGTTCTCCCGGATCAGTTTTACATTTCTAAACCTGTGAAGCAAATACGTGTTTCCGGATGGAAGCAGGCTGAAAAAGGCATAAAGATTATACATGACTTTGGTTTTAGGGTGCTCTTAACATTTCAACCCCACTCTTTCAGCAGCCCTATGTGAGACTGCATGATCTTTTTGGTCTTTTCATTAATCCAAAGGGATTTTCCTTCTATTGACACAGAGGTTACAAACCCACTACAAGTACTTTTTTGTTGAAGTACAGACAAGCAATTGCAGCTTATTGTTCTGACACTGCAAAAATACGCAGGCACAAATATCACCCACGATTGAGTTCATAGTCTTTGCCTTGCAGTGGGATAATTCCTTATTGTTTATGGATTCTCCTCCTATAAAAAACATTTGTTAATGAAAGCAAATATTTCATGGCACTGGAGCCCAAATATTGCTTTGTAAAGATGAGAATGTTAAATAGACAGCAAACACAGTAAATTTCTTTGTGTTTTAAAGCTTTCTGTCTGTCCCTCTTGTAACTGAATGGCAATCAAAGAACACTAGGGCTATTTCCAGGCATACAGAAGATGTTCAGATCTTGCTGGGTGTACAGTGACCTCTCAGGGTCAACCTTTTATTGGTATATAGAGACGTATTTGGATGCGTGGAAGATGGTGTTTCTCTTTCGCAAAACTCTTCTTTAGTTTAGCCTGGATGACCTGGTGGGGCATTTGAGACTAGTTGTCAGCCAGCATTAAGGTTGTTTTCCACCTATCCATAAAGGGCTACCTAGTTTTTTGTCCCTGGAAATTGCAATATATAAGCTGCTTTGCTGAATTAATATATGATAAATTTCATTGTGATTCATAAGGGTGGTTCAGCCTAGAACTCAAGATGCAAATCAAACCAAGAGACACTATGTAAGGTCTGTAAGGACTCGTGAGCCTGTGTTGGCAGTGGATGAATGATACTTATACCACAGCCTCATAGTAGGATGAGAGCTGAGGTGGGAGAAGGGAAAGGAAATTACAGAGGGAGAGGGAATATTAGTTTCATGTTGTGCAAATTGTTCTCATGGCTTCAAATGCAGAAGTGATACAAATGTGAATGAGGAGGGACTGATACAGCCTTCACTTGTTTTGTTGCGTTTGATGCTGAACAGATTCATGTTCCAGGGATAACATAAACATCTGTGAAAATCTGAACAGAAGAGAAAAATCATCTCAGTTTTATAGAATTGTCATAAGACTCAGATTAGCTTTATGCAGCATTTATGATTTATGCAAGAAGGATGCTCAGGGGTCTGGAGCATCTTTCAGATGAGGAGAGGCTGCGGGAGCTGGGCCTGGTTAATCTGGAGAAGAGCAGCCTGAGAGGGATCCCATCAATGCAGATCAGTATCTCAGAGATGGGTGCCAGCAGGATGGTGCCCGACTCTTTCCAGTGGTGCCCAGTGACAGGACGAGGAGCAATGGCTATGAACTAAAACGCAACAAGTTTCACCTCAACATGAGCAAGAACTTGTTTCTGTTGAGAGTATCAGAGGCCTGGCACAGGCTGCCCAGGGGGATTGTGGAGTCTCCCTCTCTGGAGCCATCCCAAACCCACCATGGACACGTTCCTGTGTGCTCTGCTCTGGGTGGGAGCTGCTCTGGATGTTCCCTTCCCTTCAACCCTGGTGATTCTGGGATTGTGGGATCTATCTTGAGGGTGTATGTGGCTTCTCACTATGAAGGGCTACTAAGTGCTCTGTCAATACTAGCTCACTGGACCCCTTAACACCTGTGAAACACAAGTATCATAGGAACAGTTCCTGAGATCTATTTTTCTTGTACAGATTAGGCCTATTTTTCTTGGAGTGATGCCCCAAAAAATGGACCAAAGCTGTAGCTTCCCTGAAGGAAAAAATGGTACATTCCTGAGTAAAGCTGTGAAATTCCCCCTGTTTTTTTGAGATGTCATTTGTACAGAGGAAATTATCCTATAAGGACAGTTACGTGTTTGCGTGCATGTCCTGCAATGCAATTGCTTTCAGTTGTTTGCTCTGAGATTCGTAATTTGATTTCAGGTTTTGATTTGAGACTCATCATTGGAATTTTCTGGGGAACTGGTAATTAGTTCTCTCCATGACTGGTTGGAAAAGTATATCAAACAGCAAGAGTATGCCCGCATCTTACACTGGCTAGATACATTAACCTGGGACTACATACAGTCATCACGTTATGGCTCTTACAGAGGGTTGACCACCCAAATGCTGACCAGAGAGAAAATAACTGTCTGCTCCAAAACCTAACTGCAGACTATCAAAGTGAGCAATAATAAGATGGGACCTCTCTTTCAGAACCACCTTTCAGGTCACTATGTGGAGGGGCTATATGAGCCTGGTGCTGGTACGAACTGAGCAGTGAGGTTCCCATCACAAGAGGAGAGTGCTTAAGGTAGGCACTAGACAGGCTTGGAGTATGAACACATTTGGCTTTGTGGGTAGGTGTGGCAGGAGGACAAAAGCAGCCTGGGAAGATGAGATCCGTGGGAGACCCTATGGCCAAACCTCATCTCAGGGTCAGTCTGCAGAAGGGCCTGGCAGAGGCTGGTAATTGGTTAGCCACTAAGATGTAGGTTTAGGGGGCCTGAGGTGGAAAAGTGGGTCTGTCACATCCAAGAAAACAACTTTACAGCAGGCTTAAATGCACCAGACAAAGTGTGCTTCGATACTGGGCAGGTTTTAGGAAAAGTAGTGATGCAATTAAGATGAAGTTGCCTCTGAAGCCTGTTTGGGATGGTGGAAGAGCATTGAGAGGAGTCATCTCAGCACAAGCAAAGGCTGTCGGGGTGGGGTTAATGAGGCAATTCACTGAAAGACATTATTGCTCTGTCAGCTTCATAGGTTGAATTGCATCTTGAGTGGGTGAGGAAGGAGACTTGTTGGAACAGCCCAGCCTCATGTGCAGGCTACAGCTAGGAGTCTCTGTAAGGCTAATGTTTCTGGCTGCTTTCTGAGGTCAGAAGTTTGCTGCCTTTCTCAAGTGCCAAGGGAATTAATGAGTCAATTCCTGAAACTTGTCAACAGATCCATATCCCTCATCACTGCTCCTTGAGTCTCCTGGCAGAATCTCACTTGTGGAATGAGGAGCCCTCTGCTATACACACCATTCCTGGTTTGTGGGTGTGCTCTCAGTCCATGACAATGCAGGCCAGAGCAAGAGCTGGGACCACACTATCCTCTGATGGGATGTTCAAGTGTGGGCATGCAAATGGGGAGATAGAGCCATCATGTGTGCTAGTATGTCCGTGAGCCTGGAAGAGTGATTCAACAGACCTCATGTCCCAGTCCTGTTGTGTGGGCAAAGCCAGTGAGTCAATGACCTCTGGGAAAGAGCTGAAATGATTTGCACTGAGCACTGGAGCCGAGATTTCCGGTGGATGAAATAATGGGTTTACTGGACTACAGTGGTGGCTTTTAGAAGGATCCCTATCTCTTCACACAGGATATGACTACACTGTAGTCAACACTTTGACTCCTTGATTACCTGATAAGACTGACTGGATCTAATTATAAGCTCACTGCTTTTGTAGAGACAAACTCTAATCTATCATTGTTAAAAGGTGTTCTAGGTTAACCTATACAGAAATCAAGCAGCAAAAGTTGCATTTTTTAAAAGGCTGGCATCAAAGAATTATCTGAAAAGCAAAATTCACTCACAGCTTGTTGGTTTTTCCCACTTGCCGCCTCTCTGACACAGTTGGACAGAGCCTTTGGCTGCATGGTCTAGTGTGAAGCATCTCAGCCCACGGCAGGGGGATTGGAACAAGATGATCTTAAGGTCCTTTCCAACCTAAATATTCTATGATTCTATAAGGGGATTATATGGTGAATATGCTGAGAAGTAAGTAAATGACACAGTCTGTGCCTTATCACATAATTATATCTAGTTGTACATCTATCTGTAAGTGCATCTCATTTCCCAGCTTGTTTTTATGCTTTCATCAAAAGTGATTGTTACTTGCATATCAATATCATGACATAATTCTTGCCAGAATATTCAGCCTCTGGAATGTTTTGTTAGCTAATCTTATGGAATTTGAACTCTATAAATCAATATACTATCACTGACAATAGTAGGAATCTTTTCTTTCTGAGTCTTGTAAGTGTAGAGAAAGTAGGCTTGCAGGAGGCGTGCCAGAGTGGAGGTGGATATCACATGGGTTCGTGTAGGTCTCTTATAAAGAAATGCTGTTTCCTGATACTCCCTCCCATTCTATTGTTAAAGGCAAATCACGTCGGGTTTTATGTTGATCAATAAAGTTCTGGTTTTGGTAATCTGAAAATAGAAACAAGGTAAGATTATAGGCTTGGGGAAATAATTGCATTCACCAAAATATCCTGGGATGTGAGGGAAGAAACACGATTGTAATATTTTATGTCGTTCATCTAATTGCCCCTTGCTACCTATGGCTATGGCAGGGGGATTGGAGCTAGATGATCTTAAGGTCCTTTCCAACCCTAACTATTCTATGATTCCAACTTACACACTGATACTTACAAGTATTCTGGCCATAGTATAAGACTGCAGTGGTGCGGCCTCCTAGAAGGCACCCGAGGCCCAAGCATGTCCTGCTCCTCCAGGCACAGAAGTGACTTCCTAGGGACATGTATTTCCCTTTCAGTTGTGTGGTGGACCCTGTTGCACTCAATTCCGCAAGCAGGAAGGGGACAGGTCCAGGGAATGGTGGAGGGAAGTGCAAATGGACTATCAATGGGCTGTAGCGCTGCCATGGTAAATTAAACAGGGTGAGGGCAGAAGGATTTTAGCCTCTTTTCCTCAGCCTCCTCTTTTCTCTCCTTCAGTCTCAAACAACCAAGTTGAAGAATGTAGACCAGGACTTTCAAAAATACCTGGAGAACCTGAGCAACACAGGTTTAGGGAGTCAGTTTGAAGTACTTCGAAAGGATTTGTTGTGTAAGACTTTGAGAACAACTTTGAATAAGAGAACTGGCACAAAACACACCTTCTCTCCATCCTTTATGCTATCATAGGTGGATGAAGCAAGAATGCCATAACTCTCCAAAATTTTCCATATAATCATGCCCTGTGTCCTAGTCTCTTTGTCATGTACAAGTTGCATGATACTGGTTGTAGCTGATGGACTAATGGCAATTTATTTGTAATTATAAGTCTTTAAACTCTCCTATTTAGTTGCTAGCAGGTGAATTATTATGGAAAGCTTTGATATCTGCCATAGAATCATAGAATTGTTAGAGTTGGAAAGGACCTTAAGATCATCCCGTTACAAGCCCCTGCCATGGGCAGGGACACCTCACACTACACCATGACACTCAAGGCTCTGTCCAATCTGTCCTTGGACACTATTGTCTGTGTCCAAATATATAAATATAAATACCATGCAGGCTGCCATGTCATTCCCAAAAACTTTACCTGTTATCTGAAATTATGGAGTATAGCAAGTGCGGAGAAACATCCTAAATCATCTCATCTGCTGGGAAAAGCAATGATCTTAAGGTAATGAAAGCTGTACGAAGCAATAGGAGGGTCATTGTAGTGACTTCCAGAGCTTTCAGCAAAACAACCTTGATAGAAATGGTCTCTGTATGTTCATATCAAGCAGATGCTGGATGAAAAATACCCTTGTGCTTCTTTCATCCTGTTCCACTGAGCTTTTAGCACAGCAGCCCTCCCCACCTCATGGGAAGAAAAGAATAAGTTTGCATCATGAAGCTATTCTTGCCTCCCTGCCTAGGCTAGCAGGCTCTTCTATTTTGTTTTTTCCGTTGAAATTTCCACCAGGTTTTAAGTCACAACATTTCCCTTGTCCTCCCAAATTCCTCACTTTCGTCTTCCTCCCTCTTATCCTCCGGGTCATTACAGGAACATCTTTTTAGACCACTGAATGTTCCTCCACTATCCTTCAGTCCTGAATCCCAAACTCTCAGTGTGATGTCTCACCACTGAGCCCTCTGGATTTTGCAGGAGCTACCTAGTCTTGGGGATACAAGGGAAAAATCTCCCTTCATGAATCATTTAGCACTGGTTTTTAGAATGAGTAATGAAAGGGCATTTGGGTTCAAATGATATCAGTACAAGGAATGAGTAACTATTGTCTTTAATGTAAATTACAGATCTTTGGTAAAGAGAACATTAGTAAGCTAAGGTAGATGGACTTCTCTCACATCTGGGCCTGCTTGGTTCTTTCATTTTCTTCCATGTTTTTCTCAAATGGTGTTGCCACAGGTATGATCCAAGAGACTACAGCACCTCTGTTCTGCCTCATGTCTCAACTGCAGTACAAAAAAGACTTCTTGCAGGTGCCAAGCCATCCATTTCTTTCCTCATTCATAGGTTTAAACTGTGCTGGACTGCTCACAGCATCCTGGTAATAGAAACAGGGTGAATAGCTCTCATTGTAGTGGCTGTTCTCATAGCAGGGAAGTCAATCTTGCTCCTGGAAATCAGCACCAATGAGATTGCACAATCCCTGGCACCCAAAGCACATAGTGATGTGCCATGAGCCACCTCTTGCTGAACTGCCAAGGGCACAGATATGCAGCAAGCCTGGAAGCCAAGGGCATCCCTCCCATGCTGGGATAACTATGGGTCCCCAGCAGGCCCAATGCTGGCTTGTGCACTTGGGGTGCACAATTCACCTCTGTGCTGGGGCATGGTCATTTAGGGCACCATGGTCTTTGGAAAAGGCTTTCAGAAACGGCTAGACAGCTCTGTGTGCTTCAAGGCTGCTGAGCAGTTGGTCTCGAAGGGCTTTTATTCCCCCTACCCAGTGAAAAGATTATAAAATAACAGCATAAAATGCTGTCATGTATGTATACCTCCAGCACCTCTGTAGCAGCATGTCCATTTGGAGGTTTTCTGGGAAAACTCAGTGAGAATTACAAGAGGTGTGGAGAATGCAAACAGCGTAAGACATAAACACAGATGAAGTGCATGGTTAAAAGAAAATTATAGGCCTCTTTGAGAGCTTGCTACTGAAACTACAAAAAAATGCCCTTGAGAGGAGGAAAAGGACAGAGGAATGAACTGCAGCTTAAAAATGCGTATTACGCATATTTGTGAAGCACTTGAGGAATTCATCAGAAATTATTATTATTACTACAATTATCATAGAATCATAGAAACAGACTGCTTTGGGTTAGAAGGCACCTTAAAGCTCATCCAGTTCCAACCCCTGCCACAGGCAGGGACACCTTCCACTAGAGCAGCTTGCTCCAAGCCCCTGTGTCCAACCTGGCCTTGAACACTGCCAGGGATGGGGCAGCCACAGCTTCTCTGGGCACCCTGTGCCAGCGCCTCAGCACCCTCACAGGGAACAGCTTCTGCCTAAGAGCTCATCTCAGTCTCCCCTCTGGCAGGTTAAAGCCATTCCCCTGTCCTGTCCCTACAGGCCCTTGTCCAAAGCCCCTCTCCAGGTTTTCTGCAGCCCCTTTAGGCACTGGAGCTGCTCTAAGGTCTCCCCTTCAGGAGCCTTCTCTTCTCCAGGCTGCCCCAGCCCAGCTCTCTCAGCCTGTCTAGTATTTCTATCACTGCTAGTATTGCTATCATTATTATTAATGTAGGAGTTTTTCAGTAATAAGCATTTCTTAAATGCTAATACTCTTTTCATCTATGATATCAGTGTTGTTTAGATTAATCTCTGCACTGTTTTATGTTGCTGCTGTAGTGTGGAAATACTTTCTAAGTCTTCCTAGGTTATATAACAAAACTTACACTGTCTACCATGATTGGAGGGAAGGGAACCAACACAACTTTTTTAGAGTAACCTTCTTTTTTATGGCTGTTTTACATTATTGGGAAACCAGCCATGTTAATGTGATGCTGTTCCTTGGTGCTAATGCAGTGACACTCACGTAAAATGGTTCTTAAGTTGCATATTTAGTTGCTTTTGGTCAGTGAAATAGGTGCTGAAATGCTGTTTTAAAATCTGTTTGCCACACAGTGGTCTCTGCCTCAATACCCAGCTTTGAAAAATGGATGTATCACCTCTCAGGTCCATTGCAAGAGCACCTGATGAACAGAAGTTGTTTCATGTTGTGCACACAAATCATGCAGCACTGAAGGGTTATGCTGTGGTCAGTGCAATTATAACATCAAAATAGCAATGCGCCAGGATGGAAAGGAAGGAGGACTGTCCAGGACAGAGGGGTGGTAGTAATTGAAAGGAAAATTAGGCTGGCAATGCTAAGGTAAATTACTTACAACTTAAGATCAATTAGCTCCTGATCTCTTCTGTTAGTTTGAGTTAGCTTCACTGGAGTTAATAATGCGCCTAGCACCAGGCAGGACACTTGTTTCCTGTGCCATGTGCTGGAATGTTCAGCTCATTTCACACTCAACTGGAAAACATGAAATGGTACAGAAAATCAGCACTATAGGCCAAGGCACAACACAGCCTGCTCTTAGGTAGTTCAGAGAGCTAAACTGGGTTAGGGCAAAGAGGGTGAGGTGCAAAACTTCAACCCCATGGCACATTCATTCCTTGACACTTCGTTTTGAGCCATGTCATATCTGACAACACTGTTTCTGATGACAGGAATACTTGTCTGCTGGAATAAAATTTGGTGTGAATGAACAAGTTCTTGGAGGAATGGCACTGCCTTTGTCAAGGATAATCATCAATAAGGTTAATTTTACTGATGTTTGGTGGTCCTGTTTCAACTTAATTTGACTTAATTTCAAACAAATCTAATCAAGTTCTTTTCTCTGTTTTGGTCAAAATTATAAAGAAACATCTCCACTCTTCCAAAGTTAAATCTTACACAAACTGAGAAATTCGATTCAGGAAAAAGCTTTCAGCTTTTCAGTTTGTGCTGGAAGAAAATAAAATGAAACCTTTGAATATTGCCCATAGAAAGGACATTTTAAGTATCATCTCAGCTTAGCAGTGATGAAATAAAAGGTAGGGCTGTCTTAGCATGTGATAAGTTCCCACGAGAAAAAGAGCATTTGATGTAATACAAAAAGTATTTTGTTCACAATATGCACAAGCACATTTCCGGAGTTGTCTGCTCTGGCCTGATTGCAGTGGTCACAAAGAGTTGTTGCATTACTTTCCTATGCAGTATCTTTATTTATTTAATTCATTTAGAAAAGGGATGTGCCAAAAATAGAAGCAGAATTTTAGGCTTTCCCATGATAAATACAGAATGAATATGGTGCAACCAACAGAATGTTTGTGAGATGAACCCAATGGTACGGGTGTGTCTATGCTCCTGTGATGTTCTTTTCTGTGGATCTTAATTCCTATTTGCAATTTTGAACTATTCTGAACATTCTCTAAGGTTGCCAGAGAGAACTGGACTCGACCCCAGTGAACACCCTGACTTCTAATCCTTAACCTCTCCTCTGGCCTTCCATCACTTTTTCCAGAAAAGCCTAAATTAGAAATTACTAAATATTAACATGTGGAAGCTGAGGTCTGAGATCATCCTTACACGTCAGATTTTTGCAGAGGTAGATTGCTTTACCTTTAGATACTTCCCCCTACACCATTTGGAGCAGATCTGCTCCCCTTGGCAAGCTACAATAGCATGAAGGCTCCTCTAGTATGTGCTTGCAGCAAGCAAAGCTGGGGACAACCTCTTGACCTGAGGTCTGCACCCTGAGAGCTACACAGCTTGCTGTCTCAGTACATCTGCTGATGCCAGTAAGTGTTGGTTGTTGTGTAGTGGTCCTCAACAGGGCTTTTATTGAGAAATCAGAGAAAGAAACTGTCCTTTTCTGCGTCTTGCATGGTGTTGGCTCCCTTCTTTCATAGCTGCAGCCTGCACTGCTTTTAAGGCAGCTCAGGAGTGCCAAGACCTCTTGGTTGCCATCTTGTGTTGAAGCAAGTTGCATCTGGTCTCTCCAGCTTTGAGACCATTTAAGACTATGGTATGGTGTCTCAGGTCAGTGCCACAGCACCCTTCAACTGCCTTCATAGATGTGCCACGAGTCCATGTCAACACTCATCGCCCACCATTCAGCACGCTCTAGGGGGTGGGTTATGTCTGAACTCAATCAGAAGCTTTAGTGCCTCAGAAATGTCCCTGTGAACAACCTGAACTTTACAGGGAAGACACTTCATGACAGCTGCTCATTCACATTTTCTGAGGGCAATGCTGTGGAGACAAACCTGATGAGCACAGTGTGCGAGGACATTGGTGTCTAGTGAGGATGCAGTCCATGATTAACACTTATCAGAGCATTGATAAAGTCAGAAAATGTTTAAGAAAAATTGCAATTTCATCTTTTCTTTTGGTTGAAAGACTACTTTCAGTTTGCTTACGTTGTTGATGGAGCAGAGCCTAAGAAGGAGGAGCAATCCTGTTTGATTCATTAAAGTCTTTAGCCATGATGTAAAAATTCTCAAGGAGGACAGGAATGTTCCAGAAATATGGCAAAGCTTTGTGTTCCTGCACTGTTATTCACATTTCCAGTGAAAAATACCTGCTTCTATCTGTGTATGTTGTTTGTGTAAAGAGGAAGATGGGGAAACAAAAAGCAACAACAAAACATAAAATGATTTCCTGCTGCATTCCTTTCAAGTTCAGGTATGTAGAAAGAATCTTATTTCACATTCCTTTCTCCTTTGGCAGCTACAAAGCTGTCAAAAAAGAACAAAACCAAGAGTAAAAGCCTGGAATCCCACGCATGTGACCACACAGGATGAAAGTCCCATGGCCTGCCTCAACACACCCTCTGCAAAGTGTTTCCTCTCCTCCTCCGCTGTGTCCAGAGGCGGCCAAGGAGGCCACCTCCACGCAGAGAAACTCCTCTGCATCTCCTTGGCAAATGATGTGGTTTTTGCAGCTGCAGGGAGCTTTGTAGCTGCCAAGGGAGAAAGGAATGCAAAATAAGCTTCGTTTCACATACCTGCACTGGAAAGGAATGCAGTGGGTGATAATGTTCTCCATAGTCCTGGTAGGGTGGCTCTCTTCATTTGTCTCAAGGAGGGGAAATCACCAGAATCCAGAGAAGACAAATTCAAACCCATGCTCTGTGGGCAGTTGGTGGTGTTGGCAGGTTTGTGGCAATGCTGATAAAATAGAAGTACCCAATCCAGTGAAATAAATGAAAAGTGTTCTATGGCTTTTGATGAAGATTTGACTGAGGCCTTATTACACCAGATTAGGTACGAATGGCAAAGCAAAATGGTTTCTTTATATCTTGATAAATGTCAGGAGGAAAGTGGCCAGCAGACCAAGAGGCATTATGAGACTGCATCTGGAATATGGTGTCCATTTTTGGCTCAGGATGATAGGATAGATTAGACTAAAATAGAACAGACATTTCATTTGGAAGGGACCTCCAAGGATCACCTAGTCCAATTGCATGACCACTTCAGGACTAACCAAAAAGTAAAGCAAATTATTATTAAGGGCATTGTCCAAATGCCTTTTAAACACTGACAGGTATGGGGCATTGACCACCTTCTAGGAAGCCTGTTCAGTGTTCACAGCCTCTGTAAAGAAATGCTTCTTAATGTCAAGTCTAAACCTCCCCTGGTGTAACTTTGAGCCATTCCCATGTGTCCTGTTGCTGGATACCAGAGAGAAGGGATCATCGCTTCCTTCTTCACTTCTTATTGGGACCACACAGATGCTTAGGGTCCTGAGCAGTATGACCTCTGAGGAGAGGCTGAAAAAGCTGGGGTGGTTTAGCTTATCAAAGGGGAGATTAAAAGTCTTGATAATGTCAGATAATAAGCAAAGGTGTGATAATAATTCACAGCCATCAGCTGTGTTTTAGGAACTTGTTCCTGGATGTTTGGATGACTTTTTTCACTCAGTGTTTGATACAGCACAGGAATGGGCCATCGGAGAGGTGCCTGAATCCCTAAGCTGGCAAGCTGTCAAAGCTTGGCTAGAGAAAACCATGGCCTGCCTGGTCTAGTGCTAGTGACAGTCTTGATTTGAGTAGGCCAGTGCTAGAGTTCCCCAAAGATCCAGTTCAGCCAGTAAACACACATACATGTCTATAGCTCTTTCAGCCAAGGACTTAGATTAATTAAAGGAGAAGGTGTTGTTAATAATCATGAAACATCCCCCCCCCCCCATCAGTCACGCATCCAGATACACAAGAGGGACATGGAGCTGTTGGAGTGAGTCCAGACGAGGCCACGGGGATGCTGCGAGGGCTGGAGCAGCTGTGCTCTGGAGCCAGGCTGAGAGAGCTGGGCTGGGGCAGCCTGGAGAAGAGAAGGCTCCTGAAGGGGAGACCTTAGAGCAGCTCCAGTGCCTAAAGGGGCTGCAGGAAACCTGGAGAGGGGCTTTGGACAAGGGATGTAGGGACAGGCCAAGGGGAATGGCTTTAACCTGCCAGAGGGGAGACTGAGATGAGCTCTTAGGCAGAAGCTGTTCCCTGTGAGGGTGCTGAGGCGCTGGCACAGGGTGCCCAGAGAAGCTGTGGCTGCCCCATTGCTGGCAGTGTTCAAGGCCAGGTTGGACAGAGGGGCTTGGAGCAAGCTGCTCTAGTGGAAGGTGTCCCTGCCTGTGGCAGGGATTGGAACTTCAACCCAAAGCAGTCTGTGATTCTACAATTTAAATAGCAGAAGTGTAGTATCAAGTTTCTCTTTCCTCAGATATTGTGCAAGGGGAATGTGCTAAATTCCTGCTTTTTCCTGAGTTAATTATTCCTACAGTTTTGCTTTGCTTAACCATGAGAACTGACCAGCAAAACTCACTTTTTCAACACATAGTTGTGTTTATCGTTTAGTGATGAGTCTGGTTATCATTGCACAGGAGTTTATATACCAGATAACTTGCTTTAGCTGAGATTTTCTGGGGAGATGTTTTGGTGTCCTTTTGAGATAAAGATGCAGTGATTAACTCCATCTCAGCGTAAGAAGAGAGATGGCCACATGCCATAAAGAGAGAGCAAGGATGACAATGAAGCAATACTGATTGCAGGGTAGGCAGCAACACGCAACATTATACATGTCATCATTTCATTTTTTTAATTATGGTACGACAAGCATGAGAAGAAATGGAGAAAGCAAAAGGAGGAGTAACAGCAGCAGTTGTAAGTCATCTGAAACACGGATTTAATGGAGCCTTGCCTGCATAGCTCGCTAGCAGAGACCCATGGGCACACACAGAGGACCCTGGAGGCCGAGTGAGGTTTCTCTGCCTTTGGTAGTGTGTGCTGGGCACAGCTGCTGAGAAGGCTGGTGGTACCTACCCCTCTTTTAGGTCAAGGGAGTTACTCACACATAAAGCACACTCAGCCTTCCCAAGGGTGGTACAGGTCCAGGGAGGCAGGAGGCTTCAGCTAACATGTGGGCTGTGTGATGGCAATTGGATTTCCTTGCCGTAGTGGCCCACGTACCAGATAAGGTTGGCAGCAGCCCAGGCACATGAGAGTGAGGACCTGGAAGGCTTCCAGGAAAGATGTAGGAATGGATTGTCACCAACAGCACAGTGGAGCTGGGGTGGGATGTGGGGGTGTTCACTGGGGCAGGGGAAGCCCAGTCCTTCCTGCAGTGTTTCCAGATCTGTCGTTGCCCACAAATCAAACTCCCTTCAGCAGGAAACAAGCGTAGAAAAGGCTGGCCACTTCTGGCAGCTCAGCAGGGCACTAGGATCAGGTAAGGCAGCAAGCCCATGTCTCCAGAGCTGAAATACCCTTTCGCTTTTCCACCCTCCCTTTTGGTATGTCAGTGTGGTGGCATGCTGAGCTATGTTCATCTGCTTATGATTGATCTGGACTCAAGGACCGTGCTATATAATTTATTTCACTATATTTATTCTTCCTTTTCTTGAAGTTTTTTCCCTCAAAGCCAATCTTCCCTTTCTGCCAAAACCAGGCTGCATTTGTCCAAGACCTGGATCATTCAGATCCCTGGCAAGATCCCGTTCATGTTGCAATGTCTGGTAGTGCTTTGTCAAACATTCTTTTTCTGATTAAGGAGCCCAACATCTATGTGTTGCAGAAAAAGAGCAAGAGTAGCAAGAAACGTGCAGGGCTCTTTAATGTTCACAGGGCAGGCACAAATGAAAGGAACTATGATGGGAAATGTAATAGGTTTTGCACAGACAGTTAATGTATTAATGAAAAGCAATGTCAAGTGGGTTGTTGTCTATTCCTCTGCATCTTTACTAAAAGTTAAGATTCTTCTTGATTTAATATATCAGGCCCCTTGAAAAGGGAAGAAGCTGTTTCAGGGCACTGTGGCCGTGGTGGAATGCGGCAGACATTCCATGCTGTACAGGCATGTCTAAACACATGTGAACTGGGAATAAGCAACATCAGCATTGTGAGGATGTCACTGTGCTGCTGAGAGATTATGCAAGCTGTTTTGATCGATCCTGAGCCAGAAGCCAAGGCATAAGAAAGAAGAGTGAAAGTGTAACACAAATTGATTTAGTTCCTGGGCTTGTGATGCTTCTCACTCCACTTTCTTCATAATGGGCTCCTTGCTCAGTTTCAGAAGAAATTGGTGAAGATTATATCATTGCCTCTTCCATTACAAAATAAATCCTGAAAAACAGTGACCTACCTATCAGCAGAGTAAATAGCAATTGCTGGCTCGTGCCTTATAAGATGAAGTCATTGTCTCGTCACTTTTTGCTTCAGAGTAGTACCTGGTAGTGTCAAATGTTACTACATGGCTCTTCATCTTCCACTTGCACAAGACTTGGTCATAGGCCTCTTTCCATCACAGATTCACAGTATCCTCTCCTGCATGGTGTTTAAGTTGGCACAAAAGCCTTGCTGTTCAATTGTGATAGGCTTCAACACCTTGATGCCTGATAACATCTATAAAATCACTCTCAATGGTCTGCCTTCAGGGATTTCCTTCCATTCCTCACCCAAATGATTTGCTGTATGAACCTGGTTTTTGGTTGGTTTATCAGGAAGCCTACAGGGTCTCTTTTTGAGCCTTGCATTGCTGTATTAAGATTTGCCACTTAACCTTCTGGCTTCAGATGACTCACTGTGTCAACATGTACAGGCAACAGGGTGAAAAATGTTCTTTCCTTGCCACTGTGAAAAGCCACAAACATTATTAGTAACAGAAATGCCAGCTGTCCCAAAGAAATTCCCTGGGTGGTGGCATCTGGCTCATCAGGTGAAGGGAAAGGCACAGATTTAGGGGGTTTCCTCTCCTTTCCATGTACTTGGTATATCCAGTCCTGACCGTAATGGAAATCAGACTGTATGACTTCATTAGTACCTTGCCACAGACTAGAGATGTGCTGAGCTTGTGTCGTAGCCAAGAACTGTTTGGGAAAGAATTGCTTTCTAGATTCAATTATGTGCTGCATTGGGGTGGTTTCACACAGCACTGTGGCACTCAGGGAGGCTGGGGACTTCTGTGTGAGGGTGTAAGACCAAAGTGGCTCTTGAGCTGGGAATCATTAAGGAGGGTTACAGAGCCCTGGGAGAGGTGGTTAAGGTCTCTGGAGCTCAGAGGGCTGGTACCATAGTCAGGGGTTTGGTTACTTTAACCATGGGACTCACTTTGGGAGGCCAGGTCTACTGGAGGCCGGTGGGGCCAGTCTGACATAGAAGAGGAAGAGATGCTTTGGCAGGAGGCTTGCCAGGCTGATCAAAGCAGCTTTAAACTAGATATGTTGGGAAAGGGGGGCATTGATCCACCCCAATACTCCCAGTCAGTTGCCAGCACCTGTAATAAATGCTTGGAGTAATGCAGAGCTACTTCAGCTACACCAGCCAATGAATTGGCTTTATTTGGAGCTTGGTTCAGATGCCACTAGACAAGCGCCTGTAGTATGGGGAATAAACAAGAGGAATTAGAAGTATGTGCACGGCTCAATATGACATTGCTGGAATCACAGAAACATAGTGGGATGGCTTCTGTGACTGCAGTGTTGGAATGGAAGGTACAGGCTCTTTAGGAAAGACAGGCAGATGAGGAGGGGGAGTTGCTATTTATGTTAGGGATAGGCTGGAGAGTATGGAACTCTGGGGACAGGTGAGCAGTCAATAGAGAGTTTGTGGGTCAGGGTCCAAGGGAGAACAGCTGTGGGGTACATTACTGTGGGGATCTGTTAAAGACCGCCTGACCAAGAGGACTCTGTGGATGAAGCACTCTATAGACAGATAGGAATAGCCTCATGCTCGCAGGCCTTTGTCCTCATGGGGGACTTCAACCATCCTGATACTGATTGGAGGGACAGTATGGCCCAGCACAAGCAGTCCAGGAGGTTCCTTGATTGTGTGGAAAGCAGCTTCCTTCTGCAAGTAATAGAGGAGCCGACAAGGAGAGGTGCCATGCTTGACCTCACCAACAGGGAGGGGCTGGTTGGGAATGTGATGCTCCAGGGCAGCCTTGGTTGTTGCGATCATGAGGTGGTCGAGCTTGAGATCCTCAGGATAGTGAGAAGAGTGTGCGGCACGCTCATTGCCCTGGACTTCAAGAGAGCAGACTTTGGACTTTGGCCTCTTCAGGAACCTGCTTAGTAAGGTTCCATGGGATGAAGGCCTTGCAAGGCAGCCTTCCTATTGCAGGGAGCACCTCCTGTATGGAGACGGGCGGAGAACATTGGGGCTGTTCAGCTGGAGAAGAGAAGCCACATGGAGACCTCAGAGAAGCTTCAAGTATCTGAAGGGGGCTACAAGGATGCTGTAGAGGGACTCTTCATTAGGGACTGTAGCAATAAGACAAGGGGTGATGGGTTCAAACTGAAACAGGGGAAGTTCAGGTTAGATCTAAGGAAGAAGTTCTTTACTGTAAGGGTGGTGAGGCACTGGAATGGGTTGCTCAAGGAGATTGTGAATGCTCCATCCCTGGTCATGCCCAAGGCCAGGCTGGATGGAATCTTGAGTGCCATGGTTTAGTGTGAGGTGTCCCTGCAAACGGCAGTGGGGTTGGAACTGGATGATCTTAAGGTCCTTTCCAACCCTAACTATTCTATGATTCTATGATTCTATGAGCTGGGCAACTTTGCCTGATGTTTGGTAACTGTGAATTAAAAGGGAAACCGAAGGGCAAGAAGAGTACTGTTTGTAATGAGAATGTGAATAAATGCCTAAGTGTTGTTTGCAAGGCTTAGGGCGTTCAGCAGTTCCAAGGGAAGCTGATGAATCTTTTCACTGTTTCTGATTGCTTAAAACCTGTTTTTTCTTATTATTTTATAGAAAATAACAAGAAGAGAGTTTAAAGACTTTCCATTATATGATACAGATAATTATTTCCCAGCATAAAATTAGATTTTTTTTTTGACCATTCCTTCTATCTCATCATAGAGTCCTAACTTCTGATACCCCACATGTCCAGACTGAATTATTTCAAGTAAATGGAAATATTCTGCATATCAGAAATCCTGTTTAAATAACATCACTCTGAGCAGAGGAATGCACTGCTGTGTAATTTTCAGCCTAAGAAGAATAGTAGAGATTAGCAGAATTTAACTTCTTTCTTTTCAAAACTTTTCCTTATGATTTGGTCCTCTGAAGACATCTCTTTTTTGTGGTTGAAGGGCATAATCTGGTATGTGATGTTTAAAATTTCTCCAAACCATTTAAAGTTTAAGCTACCATGCTGAACTGGTTCTGCTTTTGTACTATAGTATTTAGATCCTGATCAATGCTACTGTGGGAACTACCTTATACCACTTTAGTCCCAGGGGCTGTGTCCCATGGGGGTGGTTCATACATATGCAATAGTGGAAACTTGCCTTTTAAAGCCTTCTGTGTCTTCTACAAATTCATCTGTCATCGTTATACATTCCTCTGTTGACATCATGGCTGTGATTTTGGAGCATCTATCTGATGATGCAGAACTAAAGTAACGTTAGGTACAATTTATTGTGGATCAGGAAACATAAACATCAGATAGGATATGCACAAATATTCTCATAGATGGTAGTTCATTTTGTGCAGTGCTTTTGGAAGATGGTGAGGGCAAGGACATACCTCAAGCAGGGCTTGTGAAAATGGAGACAGCCTAAAATGGTTGCCCTGGACTCGCCAGAGATTTCAGGGGATGCATTTACAAGCTGAAGGTGGATTTCACCTGGATCCTGAGTCCAGCTTTGCTGTCCTGTGCTGTCAGTGCATGGACTGAGAAAACCCAGAAACAAGCAACAGCATACAGTGTGAGATTTGCTAAGGGGTGGGAAGGAAATGCAAGCCTTAACATGGGCCAAGAAAACATCAGCCTACAGGTGAGCCTGGCTGGCCAGACTGCCTGCCTTGTAGCAGCATCACTGGTCCCAGAATCCTTCCTGGGATGACCCCAGCCTTGTGCAGGGTGTGAGATTTGTCATACTCTGACCCTTCCACAGAGTCGAATTACCAGCATCCAACACTGTGGTTGCCCAATATCATCACCATGCCCAAAACAAACCCTGCCCTCAGGTCAGTGTAGGCATAGCTATGCTGAGTCATTGGCAGAGCTGGGAGCAAACAGGTATGTGTTGTTTTTAAAAAGCTCCTATTCAAATGTCAGCGAATTTCTAAGCAAACTGTGCATTCACTTTTTTGCACTCCTTGGAAAACCCCAGCCAGATTCCATCCTGAACTCTGGCAAGTGAAAAGGTTATTCTTTTCAACTTGCAAAATTATTTCCTTCCTCAACTCCCAGAAGAGTTTCTCCTATTAGGAAGCAGGCAGCTGTGTCTCAGTGCCCTTCTACAGAAGGGATTTCTGTCTACCTACTTTATCGAGACAGGATAGCTCTCAGTTGCATGACATAAGAAGCTGGAGAAAAAGGTAGCAGAGGCTGTGACTGACACAAAGCAAATCAGCATGGGAGAGAAATGTACTTGAGGACATGGGAAGAGGAAGTGCTGGATAATACCTTGTACTTTCTGCCTTTCTGTGTGGTGAAAGAAAATAGCAAAGAAAAGGCCGAGCACGTATTTTCCAGGGATTTCTTTGTTTTTAAGAGAGGAGTAAGAGCCTGTTGTCAAGAAGGCAGTGAGGCATAGCTGGAAAATAAGCATTTGAATGAAGGTGGGTACTCTCAGCACTGTTCCAGGTGCTCTTCCAGGGGGATGATACTCAAAATCCATAAGGGATGGGTACTGCCTTTTCTGGAGACTTACAAAGTGATGGATTTTCCAGAAGACTCAGCAACTGTAGACAATAAATGCTGAATCTGGATTGAAAATTGCTCCGGTGTGTTGCAAGTATTTGCAGTTCTCCAGGACTCTACTATGAGCTTCTCCCATCAACTTCAAAATCACAAACCAAATAGTTGAAACCCATTTACTAGACCTTTGATACAAGGGTAAGGCATTCTTGTTGCCTTGGGTAAAAATAGTACTTTTTGCACCACCAATCCTTCCAGCAGGGGAGTTGTATTAGGCCATCCTGAGCAGTTACTCTCAGATTACATCTTCAGTACTTGGCTCTTTGTTTAATGCTTTGGGGCTTTTCAGACATAATTTGTCATTAGCAAGGAACCAGATACTCGGCAGCCAGGGGATACCACAACAGGATATTATAAGCCACAATCAATTTCATATATTAACTAACAGAAATACATGTTGGTGGTGGTAATGGGGAGCATAGCACTGGGGATTGGGGCTGTCTACTGGGCAGTCCTCCATCAGAGGAACCTGGTGTAAGGCTTTGCTGTGACATCCTCCTGCCTCTGTGATGAGCCAGATCCCCTGGATATTTTGTGTGAGTGTCTTGGTCTTTCTGTGGTTTTGACCAGAAATTCCAACATGTTTTTAGCAACTTCTGCTGATAGATGTTTCAGTGAGACTGGTATTTTACAGAGAAAAAAAGAGAGAAAAAATGTGGCTTTGTTGAAAAAAGTATGCCTTGTACTTTCTGGGACACTGGTTTTCCTGGTGGAGCTGAGTCCTGCAAGCTTTGGGGAAGAAAGGGAGAAAAAGACATGTATTTCAGTTTCTTTAATGTGATATTCTCTTTGCCTTTAACATAATCTATTCATTTTGATTCTCTGGTGGGCAATTGCTAATATAAGGTTGAGAAACAGACTTCTCCTTTCCCAAATCCAATAGCATCCTAAATGATGTGAGCTTACATGATACAGGTCCCCATCAAACAGGGATGCATATTCAATCTGAGAAGGCTCAGAATATTTAGAATCT
Organism: Ara ararauna; assembly: GCA_028858755.1. NCBI lineage: Eukaryota > Metazoa > Chordata > Aves > Psittaciformes > Psittacidae > Ara > Ara ararauna. The sequence goes on from CM054384.1 coordinate 16,621,373, forward strand.
TGGAGGATAAATCAACTGTAGCATATGAAATTCTAAAAGCCATTAAGGCAAAAGCTTCTTTGCTGTTAGAAGCTAGAATTTTTGTTAATGAACAGGTGTGGATTTAGTTTTATTTCTTGTATTATGTGTTGCTGTTGCTGTTGCTCAATGCATTCATTATGTCCATTCGATAGGATTTGGGTTATATGGTAAAACCAGATAGTTTCTATGAAAGCTTTAAGATGTATAAAAGCAGATTTCCTGAATTAGCTCACAAGTTAAGTAGGGGAGTGTACTACTTGTGTGTTTTTTCCCCCCTAGTTGCATTGTATTCTCTTTCATTCTTTAGTTTCCTCTCTGTACAGTTTAGTTAAACATCCTTGTTTTTACCCACTTCGTTTTTGTGGCTAGTTCTGATTGATAGCAACAGGAGAGAAAATATGTGAAATGGACTGTAGATTGAAAAAAATTAGCTATGACACCTCAAGTGAGGGAATGTGTAAGTTATTTCTGCTTTGGGAACACATTAAGGAAAACCAGTCAGTAGTGTCTTACCCTGATGTAAAGGGCATAAATTAAAAAAACCTGATTTTTTTTCCCCTCATATTTCTGAACAATCAGTCTGTGATTATTGCATTTGAAGGAGGTTTGTGAGTTACAAGATGTTAATGTGATCTTTAAGAGCAGTGGAGTGTTAATATACATACAGCATGTTAAGAATAACTGAAAAATCCCATGTCAGAGGTCCGGATGATCTCCAGGAGTTCCTGGTGGGATGGGATGGTGCATAATATGGACCTCATAGCAGCCTTCCAATACCTGAAGGGGGCCTACGAGGATGTCAGAGAAGGACTCTTCATCAGGGACTGTAGTGATAAAACAAAGGGTGACGGGTTCGGATTGAAACAGGGCAAAGTTCAGGTTGGATATAAGGAGGAAGTTCTTTACTGTGAGGTGCTGAGGTGCTGGAACAGAATGCCCAGAGAAGTGGTAAATCCTCCATACCTTGCAGTGTTCAATGCCAGGTTGGATAGGGCCTTGGGTGACATGGTCTGGTGTGAGGCATCCCTGCCCATGGCAGGGGGTTGTAACTGGATCGTCTTAAGGTTCTTTCCAACCCTAACTTATTCTACGGTTCTATGGGGATAGATATCGCCCTTTTACCTGGCATAGCCATGCTGGCCACTGTGGATGTCAGGATAGCGGCTCTTACTTTTGCTTTCCTCTGCAATACATAAACTGGCTTTTCTTCACCTTTTCAAAAGGATCAGTCCTCTAGCTGGCAGTGTTGCTATGAAAATCCTTGACAATTAGTAACATCCTAGTGAATCTGCTACGACAAATCATCCTTTTGCTTCATTAGGGTCCTACTGCTGGTAAATCTCAGACTTCAGTAAAGCAAGAAAAATGACCTTCAGAATTGTACATGTACCTCATGGGGTGGATTATTTATGAAACTATTTTCTAATTTCTTTATCTTTCACAATAAGGAAGTGACTTTGTCTTATCTGCATAAATATAACAGAGGAAAACTTGTAGAATGAGTCATATCTGTTGTGTTTTCTTATGCAAACTTACAGTTACTATAGTTTCCTTTATTAGTTTTATTTAAAATTTGGGGGAAAAAACGTAGCTTAAGAATTTTTTTGATCTTTGGCTTTTCAATTCCTGTTACGCTTTTAGTGACTTTACGCAATACCTAAACAAAACGCGCACTGAAGTCCTTGGTGCTTATTGTTTTTTACAACCTTTAAGTTCAATTGAAGTTATCTGGAGCTTCAAAAGCCCCTAATCTGTGAGGTAATGAAGGATCAAAGTCTAAGGAAAAGCGAAAAAGTTCAAGTGACTTGTTAAAAATAGACACTAGCAAACGTGCATTACTGGTAGTTAATAATGCCATGACCCAGAATTACTGAGGCACCTAGATTCATGCGTTATGACTGCTCCTGCATAAAAACACTCGAGTACTGAAGCGGCCATGTATTTTTAGAGCCTCTTGGTTGCAATTAAGTACCTGTTGAAGTGAAGTCTACCCTTAAGTGCTCCTCTGAGTCAGAGCAAAAGTACTGAACACATTACAGGACTGAATTGCAAAACTTGAATTAGGATTTAACTAAAATATTGAAATTCCTAAATCTCTGTACAGACATTTCATTCTCATCTGAGGAAAAAAAAAAAAAACCTGCCAAATTTCATAACCACTTCTTTAACCTGAGGACCTCAGTCAGAAAAAGGCCAACTAGACCCATGCATTCATGTTGCTACAGCTATGTGCCTTGTTATTGGAGAAGGACAGATGCTCTTTGCAGACCTCTGCCTTGAGCACACAGTCCAAAGGGCTGCTGTGGTCCAGCACTAGGTGAACTCACCCATAAAGAATAGGTTTGGATTTGGAGAGGCTGCAGAATCAGTTCTGTACACATGTACCTGGAGACATGCTTTGTGGTGCTCTGAAGATAATACGAGACACACTCCCCACCATGTTATGAATTAGACATGTTTATTGAGGAAAACCAATGCCCCCCATATTTAAACTGCAATAATTAACACAGAACCATTCCATATTACATGACATAATTATTTTAACCTTTCATTGTCTATTGATAAAGCCCCCGATGAATTGTCTCACAACACAGTTGGGTTTATACGTGAAAAAAATACCCTTTAAATATAAAGGTTCTGCTATACTGCACACAATTCTGCTTGCCAGAGGCAAAAGTTATGTTCTCCTACCACTGTCAAGCTTCAAGAGCTTGGTTGAAGCCCCTGGAATTACATTCATAGAAAGTATTAAGAAATTGCATAAAATTCTTATTTTTAAGCATTAAACTTATTCTTCCTCTAAAGCATCAGCTGTAGAAATGTCTATTTTCAGGTTATTGCGTATGCCAATCATCACTTACACCCTCTGAGTTAGAGTTTCTGTAGAGCTCATTTAACTGTATAACAGGTTCAGGTTTTTTTCCAATTCTTCATGCTGCTTTGGTTTCCTCCCTTTTCCCTCCTTTACTTTATAATTTAGTTACTTTTTCTTATCCACTTTTATGCAGAAATAGAGACTGAAAAATAGACTCAAAAAGAGGAAGAAGCAGAATCGTAGAAACCCAAGGACATTAAAAATATGTAAGCTGAAGGAATTAATTGTCAAATATTTAGACAGGTTTAGGTGATAAAACAGTCACTTCAAACCCAAAGTACTGAATTGGTGTCTATTTCCAAAATCTTGCTTTCCCTGTATTAGCTCTGGACATGTCCAAGTAAAGCAACAGATGCTGGTGGGAACAAAAATAACCTAAGGAAAAATATCTTACTCTTTAGCATCCATAAATCTATCAATTCTTTACTTGCCATTTGTGTTTTACCTTACAAATTCTGCTGGAGAAGCTGTAGAAAGGGCCCATAAAGTAGAAAGTGTCCATAAATTATCAATCCACAGGTTAAATGATCTTTTATTTATCTTGAATTCATCACCTTCACTTGACCAATCTGATAGCCTTCTATGATGGAGTGACTGGCTGACTTGACGAGAGAGAGCAGGGAATATTGCCTACCTTGACTTCAGCAAGGCTTTTGACACTGTCTCCCATAACATACTCAGGGATGTAAGCTCAGGAAGTGTGAGTTAGATGAGTGGACAACGAGGTGGATTGAGAACTGGATGAATGGCAGAGCTCAGAGGGCTGTGATCAGTGGTGCAGAGTCTCATTGGAGCCCAGTGTTCCTCTGGGATCAGTACTGGGTCCTGTCCTGTCCTGTTCAGACCTCGCCCTCTACTCTGCCCTGGTGAGGCCACATCTGGACCACTGTGTCCAGATCTAGGCTCCTCAGTACAAGAGAGACAAGGAGAAGGTCCAGTGGAGGGCCACGAAGATGATCAGGGAACTAGAGCATCTCAGGCTGCCCAGAGAGGTTGTGGAAATATTCAAAACCCACCTGGACGTGATCTGTGCAAGCTACTCTAGGTGAACCTGCTTTAGCAAGGGGGTTGGACTACATGATCAGCAGAGGTCCCATCCAACCCCAACCATTCTGGGGTTTTGTGTTAACTGAATGAAAACTGAGGACTCCAAGGGCAGGTCTGCGTAAAGACTCAGCAGTTGACTGCGTTTTATCTAGGCAGCTATTTGTGGCTCTCTGACTCACCTCCTGGAAGCTCTTGCATCACATAGGCTATAGAGTGAAATAGGGATACTAAATTTAGACTCTGTCAACACAGTTGAAGGGAAATGGTGTGTGCCAATACTGTGGAATACAGCATCTCAGCAAGAACTGATGACGTTACCCATAGTGTACAACAGCTTTGCCTTACAACAGGAGGATGGTTGCTGCCTGCAGTGAGCTCTTTGCAGCCCAGAGGGGATGCTGAGCACGGAGGGTTGCATCTGGCCCTGATGCAGATGTTGGGCTCTGGGGGCTCACCACCTCCATTCTGCTTGGAAGCATCTGAATCACTTCTTCGGTCTCTACCTTCCTCCACCCCAAATCTTCAACCTCCTGGGATCCGTACTGGAAAGGAAAACCGGGAATTTAAACTGCTTTAGCTGAGCTCCTGGGCTGGGGGGCTGGCTGCAGAATGCTGTCTTCCAAAACGTATTTCCCAGTATCTTCACAATCTATAATTCTCTCTTGAAATTGAGCCTATTATAAGCATAAAAAGCCGAGGCTGGATGACATTTTGAGGTCACTGAGAGCAACTCCTGGTACCACAAGTGTTGCTTGTGAGACTTTGCATATTCACAGTTATTCTCTAACAGAAGCTGCATTTGCTTTGAGTTTTTTCCTTGCTGTTCACACCAAACACAAGTTGTATCATTTCCAGGCTTCGAAGACCAGAGAGTAAGACCCAGCTAGAGGTCCCAAAAAGCAAAGGCTTCTTATTTATTTCACTTTTTGGTTGGTTAGTTGAGCTGTGTAGTCTCTTTCTTACTTTCACTTCAAGAAAAATATGGCTGCTTGTAATTTTTGTGTCTTTGTAATGTTATTACATTACAAAGAATAATAATAGTAATTTAAGAGCATGAGCAAGTGGCAAAGGTTTTGCAGAGTGCTGTTTGCTCTCCAGAGGAATCTGAGTGCAGAAGAGGACTGCAGAGTCAGGTAGCTGTTTTGCAGAAGAAGGTACACTATTGATACACTATTCATCTGAGTGGGATCTTTAAAATTGGACTGCTGTTCATTTTTAGGCAGCACAGAGCCCCTGGTTAGCCCATGGCACAGTGAAGGATTCCTCTTTAAGTGACTGTGGTATTTCCTGCCTGTAGGAAGTGCTGAGGAGAGTGAAGTTAAACTAAACCAGACTTGAACTGAATGCAAAACTCCCGAGTCCCTCAGCAAGCAGTTGCACAGCCTAAATAATGAATCTGTGTCAGATAAGCTGTGACCTGGTTTTTAGATCTGAGCTTTGAGGAGTTTGTCGTCAGATTAATTTCATGGGAGGTGTCACCGAGCCTTGTGATGTTTAATTGCAATCCTGGTTTCAAAGGTGAACTTTGGATCCGACTCTGTCATCTAAGCTAAACTTGATCTGATTTTGGTTTGCTGCCCCCGGGTGAGCTTGGCTGGAAGTGAACTGTGTTGACTTGTCTTCTATTTAGGTCCCTACGAAAAATATTCTGTAGCAAGTAACAATAGCCAGAATTAAGCCAATAACACACATTCTTTCCTACCCACCAAGAATACGAATAATAGCATATATTAACACCTACAGATTCTCCTTAGCCAAGCAGAAAACAGTTTAACAGTGCATCTTTTTTGGTGTCTGCAATGGGCCAAGAAACCTCAGCAGAGCAGACTTGCTTGTGAGATTGCTGCTGCTTCCTGTTTCTGGTCAAGTTAGCAATAGAGCATACGCACAGAAAGCCACACGTTTGCCACATCTGAGGGCAAGGGGAGGGGTTTTCAGAGTTTCTCCATGACTTCAGGGCTTTCAGTAGTGCCTCATTTCTCATGGGCTGAGCCCTGTGGTGGGAAACCAGAGCAGGGTTTCTAGGGCTGAGGTACTCAGAAGAGTGAGGGACCCTCCTGTAGAAAAGCCCATCAGCTGCATATGGTGAAGCTAAGACTGTGGAAATGGGTTGTTCCCCAAAGAGAATTGCCACTGATGATGCTGAAAGGACCACGCTGTGTGAAGGGTCAGCCTGGACTTCTTTGTAGTACAAGATTTTTGTCCAAAATGACCTGCTTCAAAACAGTAGGAAATAAGAGAAGGCAAAGGGGTGAAAGAGTGAAGTGTCTTGGAGTTTGGAGGAAGCATGGAGGCTGCTGCTGGCTCAAGGTCTTGTTTCACTGGAAGATATTTAACATTGTCTAACTGATGGCAAAATTGCACACTATTAGTGGGTTCTCTTTATGGCTATAATTTATTCTTCTTCCTCAGAGACAACAGAGTAGAGGCCAGATTGCTTTATCCTGTGGTATTAAAAAGCCTGGGGCTGAGAAGCTTAGCACTGCTTTGTTAGGATTTTCTCCATCTGGTAAAATAATAGAATAAAGTCATCCTATGCAGAGCACTGATTTACTTTTTTTTTTTTTTAAGGAATGGTCTTTCTCTTTCAATTCAAAGCCGTTAGGAAAAGAGAGTGGGTCGTTATCTGTGAGTAAATGTATATTTTCATTCTTTAGCTGCCTTTTCTATATTTAGGAGCTACGACTCCTTACTGCTGGGCTTGCTTAAACTTCTCTGGGCACCCGTTGTATGCACTGAGGTGAAGGCAGATAGAGGTTAAAAACCCTGTTCAGAGACTTGAGAGATTTATAGGGCCTAGAGAGGTGAGAAGATCTCAGTGGAGGTTATCATGTCATAGGCAAGATAAGCCTTTTCCGTGAGGGGAAAAGAAAGAAAGAAAAAAAGGATTTAGTTTTGTCTCCTTTTTTTCCCCACATTAATAGAAAAAGGAATTTTTGTCCTTTCCAGCCCTAACCATTCTATGATTCTATGTGTACCAAAACAGTGTCTCTAGAAATGAATTCTACCAATTGCTCATGAACCCTTTGAAAGTTTCTTGTGCATTTTGAAATCTCACCACTCTGTACCATCAGCTTCTGGTGACAGCACAATTAACAGATTACTACTATTAGGAGTATTTTTGAGTGTGCTCATGCAAACTAAACTACCTCAGTTGACAACATCAACTAAGCTTGAATAAGAAGACACTTCGTTTCTGAAGCTAGAAACTAAATCTGTGACTAAAAGTTTTGAAGTGAACAGTGCACTGAGCTATAGACATGTAAAGAAAATAAGACACAGGAACACAAGGGGAAAAACTTGAATACTAGCTAACATAGACCTTCGTAGGATCTCAGGGATGAAGGAAAAAGAGAGTGAACTGGTATCAGCTTTTGTAACTTTTTGGTCCTATCTTCACACTGTAAAAATTAAATCTCAAATACATGACTGTGTTACTGCAATTCATACACTAAGAGAGCCTGAGATTGCTCTTTAATCCTTCATTATCTAAGGATTCCACTAAGCCAAAGAAGCTCAGATAATATCTGTCCTCTGGACTGCGCAAACTCCACAGCTCCTGGCTGAGGGGCAGGTTTGAAATTGTTTCTGGGAAAGTCTGGACCTCAGGTCTAAATCTTGGCTTTTCAGAAGGTGAAAGCATTAGAGGTGTATTTCCACACCAGTGTGGCCTGGTGTCACGCAGGGTACTGTCAAACAGGCAGGACAGGATTCAAGGAAAACATACAGTAATGAGCTTGGCTCCGTGGCTAGATTTGTAACTAGATTACTGTTTTAATATTTGTTATGAAAAGGTCTAGCAACCCCAGGTGAGACCAGAGGCTGAGCATCGCGCACATACAAAGTCTCTGCCCCAAAGAGCTTAATATTTAAACAGAAAAGATGGATAAATAGTGAAAAGAAAGACACTTGGATGTAAATTGCACAAAGTCCATAGCAGGATGCAGCACAGAAATATCCTGTAAATCCCCTATCTTCTGTGTCCTGTCCCAGAATTTTAGCTTGAAAGTCAATAATATCATTGTCTTTGCTTTCATACATTCTATCCATAAACCTACTCCAGAGTTATGGTTGCATGGTCGTTGTAAAGAAAACCCAGATTACAAGCTTTGACTGTCAGTTTTTTGGTAAGTCCATGTCAAAATACTACTCCATGAAATTCAGTTAAAAAGATTCCCCCATCTCCTGAGCACAGGTGCCTTGTCAATGGTCTATTAGCCAACAAGTCTCAATATTGTGTATTCTTCCCATAATCTGGTTATGTTTTAATCTGAGTTTGCACATTATTGTTTTGAGGAACCATTGGGAGATAATGTGGGTTATATGCTGGGTAGTCCAACAACCATCCAACCCCAAATCACACCAGAGGAATCTGTCAGGTGTGGGCTTTCCAGTGTGTTAGGTTTTGTTCTGGGATACTCGCAAAGTTCCTAAAGGTGTTGCCTAGTAAAAGCAGACTACTGTTGTTCAGGGAAAGATCAACTGGGCAGCAGTGGGAAGTCAGAGAGCTGCTCACATTTCATCACTGTACCTCAAGACCCCAAGAACATTTTCATTGGGAAGAAAAATTTCATCCAAGAATTTAGGATGATTGAGTGTTACTGATATTCGGTCCTTCACATACAGGGGTGTCAAATGGAGCTGGAACAAGGTCTTCAAAGTCTTTTTGTGGCATGTTTTGCAGGCGCACCACGTGGATAACGTTTGCCTGTTGACTTGATCATTCACAAGGAGCTCTATCTTGAGGTCAGTGGGTCTGTTTGAACAGCTGGGAAAATGAAAGTTCAAGTGGCAATAGATCAAGTAGAGGCCTTGTTTCTTTATCACCAGCTCTTCTTTCTTGCACTGGATGTCTTCACAAATGCCCTTCTCAACCAAACTCAGTTTTGAACTGTTTACTGGATTGGACACTAGAAAGGAAAGCAAACAAACTTTAAAATGAGCTGCTGAGCTCTACTGACCTGAATTCAGCCTTAGGTGACCTGCAGCAGTGTGTTTCCTGATAAACAGATACCTATTCAGTGGTTTTGCCATAGGAAGATCCAAAAAAAGGCCCTGGCCAGACGACTGGGAGTTCACACATGGAAGTGGGGTGATAAGGAGTTCCAAGGACCTACACATCCCTTGGGAAACCCAGGTAGATGCAGTAAAAATGGCCTTCTGCAGTACTTGAATGGAAATAATGGAGGTGTATAATCATGTGTTTGTGTGCAGAAGGTATCTACTTATTGATTTTTCCTTATCAAGTTAAAAACCAGAGTTTATGTGGTCAGAGAGGGGCTTTACCCAAGACACCCACATTTCAGGAAAGCTAAGAATGTTTTTACTTATAAAATACCCATTCAGTCAAAAAGCCGCTTGCCATTAAACCCAGTTTGAATAACATACAGCCTGCTCTTCAACCACCTCTGCAACCTCTCCTTGCCAACACTGAGCTCCCCACTGACCTCTCATGTACGCAGCTGCTCCCTTGGTCGGGACACTCTGTAGGATTCTTAAATAGTCTTCGGAGGTGTTCTCTGAGGGAAACAACAGATTAAGTGACCACTCCTGCTGGTTTTGTTCTGTAAAATGCTGTCAGCATTTGGCATCTCATGTATTTGCTATAACTGTGCTATGGACAAACCCCACAGCAGCTGCTCCAAAGCAACAAGCAACAGCAGCTTGAATAGCATGCAGGAGAGCTGATTATTCCTCTGTTATTTTGTGGTTGTATAGAGCAGTTTGCACCGTCCTGTGCAGCCCATGGGCACATGGATACAGGGACAAGATACAGGCTCAGAAAAACAGTGTATATCCCAGTATTTGCAACCAGACAGGGTGGATGGTTATTTCTCATTGCTTTGGCTCTTCTTTACATCTCCTGGCTGTGTTTGCAGCATACTCTCCCAGGGTATACAATGACTGTGGAGATCCTGCAACTCAGTTTATAACATCAGTATTGGAGTCACCTGTCCTCAGGGTCTCTGAAGGATGAGTTAATACACCAAACTAAGTTCTAGCACATCTTGGTACTACCCCATGACATTCGATACATATTTCATGTTCCTTATGTGAATAAGAAGGAGTCAACTAAATGCAGTGAGACAAGGACCTTAAGTCTCATAGGATTCCTAAAACTAAGGGTCAAAAAAAGAATTTGGATCTCCAGACCCTTGCATTGTCTGCATGGCCTGATTTCTAAGAGGTGCTTGGTCAGGAAGGATAGATCAGGGAGAAGCTGGTCCCCTCAAGTCCCCCTTGTTGGTGATTTGTAAAGTTGCACCCTCTGCACTCACTGCTGGAGAAGGAGGCTGGTGATGTCTTGAAAGAATTGCAATCTCTCTCTGTTTTCAGCAGTTTAAGCACTTTTGAGGGAAACAGGTTCTCACTGCACTCCAAGATTGAGCAAGGCACATATCAAAGTCCCTTGGCCGTGACGGAAATCCCCAAGAAAAACCAAAGCCTACTTTCCTGATGTTAGTCATGTCAATGTAGTGTTGTAGTGATGTGGAGTTATATCATAGGGTAGGAGAAAACCCTTCTGGCCCTTATTTCCAACTGAAGCTGTTAGGGTGGCAACGACAGTCTCTGGTCATACATAGTCAGCACCGTGAGCCTGCTCACACTACAAGTGTCCTGCAAGAAGGGAGAGTACTTTGACAGAAACTCTGTGGCATTTAGAGAGTTTACCCTATAAAGCAGAAAATCCCCTGCTGCTCAAGCAGCCTCTGGGAGTTGCAGCCTTGCAATGTCTTCTGAAGCAAGCAAAGTGCTGGGCCTACAAACAGCCTGGTGCAACCAGGAACCCCATCAGTCATAAGCTGTCTCGAGATAGTCTTGGCATCACTCAAGACTCACTCCTCACTGAGCTAGCTTCACTTTGCACTTCCAAAGCTGCACTTACATTTATTGATGTCAGCAAGTTTTGTGTGTGTGTGTTTAAAGCATTTATTTGGTGACATCAGCTGTGTTTCTGAGAAAGCAAGTTATGGGAAAAAAGGGGTTTATAGCGACATTTCCGGCTCTCACTTTGCTAAGGCAGCTAATAGCTATTTTCTTGTTTTATTTCCCAAGTAGCAAAGTAGCATTTCAGCACAAGCCAGGAGAGACTGAAATTACTCCAGTTTCAGGCCTGATTGATGCATATTTTCAATCACATCCTCTAATTTGCTTTGCACTAGTAATTCTAAATGAGAAGTAATCCCACTGAAGTTAATATGATTTTATGACTTTAAAAAAACCAAGAGAAAGAGGAAAAGTAAAGCCACATTTAGGATGAAATACCAAGGAGACCTCACTGGTTTTGTAGTCTGACAGTGTAGATCAGGCTGCTTTAAGGAAGCCAGCTAGTAACGAAGGAGTCATAGTAGGAAGCCATTTGGACTATTTTGCCCTAAAGAAGGTACCAGAAGATAATTCACTCTTGTCTTCCTGACCCCTTTACCGTAGGATGAGCATCCAGAGGGTGCAACTATGAGGAAAATTCCCAGACTATTTCTGTGAGCTTAATGCAGCTTTTCTCCACTGAGCCAAAGGAGACTTTGAAATGGGACTCAAAGGTGCTGCAGCCTCACCTGCAGTGCAAAACGGAAGGAGCCTCATCATAGAATCATGGAATGGATGGGGTTGAAGGGACCTTAAAACTCATCCAGTTCCAACCCCTGCCACAGGCAGGGACACCTTCCACTAGAGCAGCTTGCTCCAAGCCCCTGTGTCCAACCTGGCCTTGAACACTGCCAGGGATGGGGCAGCCACAGCTTCTCTGGGCACCCTGTGCCAGCTCCTCAGCACCCTCAAGGATAAGAGCTTCTGCCTAAGAGCTCATCTCAATCTCCCCTCTGTCAGGCTAAAGCCATTCCCCTTGTCCTGTCCCTACAGGCCCTTGTCCAAAGCCCCTCTCCAGGTTTCTTGTAGACAAACAAGAAACATCAAAACATAACAGGACCCTGTTCAGCCAGGAGAAGCCCAGGGTCTGTGGGACGAGTAGACATATGGGCTGCTGCCAGCCAGATCCAAAGAGATGTTGTGCTTCTGATGCCTGATGCCTCCATCCCTGTGATGCCTGGGGAACTTCCCTCACTGCTGGTTGTCTCAGTTTTCCCAATTTTGAGTTGAGTATAATGGGAGCACATACAAAGGGCAGTGAAACCAGGAGCTGAAAGTGGCATGCCAGAGTGCAAAATCTTGCTACCTTGACATGGAAAGCCCCTCTAATGCTATTTCTGAAGCTTGTCCTAGTAGCTGTCATCTCTTCCTATGGCATTCCTCTGCAGTATCTATGGCATTACAACTAGCTGGAGGCTGAGCGTGAGAAGGCACTAAAATAGAACAAGAACCTGAACTTATTTTAAGAAGTAAAGAATTATGGGCTGGCAACAAACAGCTTTCGATTCCCATACCCCCCATTGATTTAAGTGCTTGTAAAATTAGGCAAGATGATTTCATACATCTCTGTCAGCACGCTAGAGCTAGCAGAACTTGCTTAATGTTATGTCTTAGCAGCTGCTGTAAGAAGTCCCCGTAGTTATCTTAAGCTCTCTCCTTCCAGTTCAGTGTCCTGCAAACAGCTGTTTGTTGGCCCTGATGGACTGTGCCAGCTGAGTGGTGCTCTCACACATGTACCAAGTGCCTGTGGTTCTTGAGAACCCAAGGACTGTCACTCTGATCCTGTGCATGGAAACGGGCTGAACTCTCTGGCAATTTTACCTTCTTCCAAAAGCAAACTTTAGAAGTACCCCTTTCTGTCCTCCAAATTTAGGAAGCACTCAGTACAGTCTCATTGCTGCACACCTGATACTACAAAACATGTAGAGTTAAAGGCCCAAACTATTTAGGATTCTGTAGCCTAAGGCCACACAATTTCATGAGCTGCTAATAACTCCATATCTATATTAATCTCTAACTTGCATTTTAGGTATTGGAGAGATGGAAGATCTAACATTCTTCATCTTGTAGCAATACCGATAATCTCATTATGAATTAAGAAAGCAAACAGACCCTTTATGACTACCTGGAATCTGCCTGGTAGTTGCAGCTTGCTCTGGATGCTGGCCTCAGATGTTGCCTGTGCACTCTTTCTAGCATTTGCAGGCCCAGGCTTGGCAAAATATTTCAAACTGAGAAACAGCTCTTCTGCCCTCACCTCAGAGCAGACAGAACCTCATACAGTTATATATGCACACAAACACATACGTGTACTGAAACTGAGAGCACAAAAATCTCTACAGTCTAAACATGAAATATCTATTTCTGAAGAGCCCACCATCATGGCACTTGTGACTAACAGCACATGGTTTCATTAGTGTTGCACTAGGACAATTCCAAGCTGGAAGAGATCAGACTTAGTTGCAGAGGACCAAACTGCACTCAGATAGTGCTGCAAATCTGGAAGGGCTTGTTTGCTTCACCGGCTTTAGCCTCGTTCACTCCAGGGTAGCAAGGATGGGAATAGCACCTGTATTATAGTAATTTCTCAGAGCCAGTGTTTTATTTGGGAACCTATTTCCCATTGAAACTGTCAATGGGATGTGGGGTTTCCTTTCCTGCTCTGTCCACCAATGGATCCAGTAATGGATCTTACCATCACAAAAAGATACCTATGAAGAGTGAGTGTGCATGTGCCTGTGTAGATGCAGGGTTTTCCTTTTATAAATAAGAAGATGTTTTGGTATTTTGTCTTTGCAGCTCAAAATAACAAGAAAAGCCATCAGGCCAGGATTACATTTATAGGCATATGAGGCTTGGAGAAGACAGCAAGGAGCTGATGAAGGCTGAACCTCTCCACATGTTGTCAGGTCATAAATTTCTCTGTGAATCAGGTTTCCCTCTAAAAAATGAACCTAACAATAATACCTGTCTCACTCATATTAATGTATGATTTGATATTTATGAAATGTGGATGAGTTCCATTTCTCATCCAAATGTGGATGACAGATATATATTCCAAGGGAAGAATATTTCACAAAAGAAATTCATGATGAATTTCAGTCTTTCCCGCTGTTGCTCAGGTACTCCACTGACAACAGCACAGAGGATTGGAGGAGACTGATGCCATTTTTCACACAGACATTTAATTAGGTGACACCACATCGTGCTTGGGGATAACTTCAAACCCATCCATTGAGGACTAACAGATGAGTCAGAAACTTAAACCTATAAATCTGCTTTAGTGCCCACTGTCATTTAGCTATTCACACAAAATAATCTAATTGGGGTTCTAAATGAAATCATTGTGGGTTTCCTGCTTCAATATTACAGAATTAACTCCAAGATGTAGCTGTGTTTGGACCACTGTCCCTTTGGGTTACAAAGCAATCTCTGCCTTAGTGAACCCTGGCTGTTCCCAGTAGCACAGTCCTGCATCCCCCACTAGCATCTCTGAGATGTTTCACACCAGTAGGTACCAACAGAGGGCTGGAGCAAGGCTGAGCACCCAGCTGGCAGCCCAACAACACTAACTTTTTGCTAGCTTGCCCGTTTTTACAATGCCGTGCTTGGAAGCCCTGGTTTGAATAGGGTAGGTACAAAATACATCCAAACCACACTACCAGCATCTGGGCTGCCTGAAAGGCAGACCCAAAGCCAAATCTAAATCCACAGCAACTTCAGCCTTGCCACAGTCCCCTGCAATATTTCTTATGCTTCTGTTTCTTCCTATTCCATGACTGCTGGTTGGGACTTTACAATGGTCAGCACAGCTACTTGCTTAGAAATCAGGAAGCAGTGCCTGGCAGCACATGGTAGAGGTCCCTGCCGAGGGGACCTCAGTAAAGTACCCACTGGGATATATTAATCCATTAGCCTCGCTCGATACATTTTAAAAGGAAAATAAAAGGCCGTTGTAATTCCCTCACTCTTCAGTGCTCTATTACCCTGCCAGAGACATACAGTGAATACTGATAGGCAGTGAGGGGGAGGCTGATAGAGCCCTTACACACATTGCAAATGGCTTTCAACTGTTCCTGCAACTCTTCTTGTTTTGTGGGGTTTCTCTATTGTTCCCTCCTTTGTCTCTCACTGATGGCATCATCTCAGATTTAGCAGCTGCTTTCAGAGCAAGAGGGTGTCTGTACTGATATTGACCCCAAGACAGAAAGGTTTCTGGCTGATGAAAACAGCAGCTTATACATTCCTTGAAAAAAACACTTTCCTCCTGCCTGGCACCTGCCTGTTAGTGATGAGGAGAAAAAGCAATTGGCATAGGTTGCCTGGTATAAAATACATACATATATACATATATATATGTATGTATATTGCAATGCACTTCTGGGTTACTGAGATCATTCCTCCCTGCCCTGGGAATACCAGTATCGCTGGTCAGTGCTTTGCTTTGAAAACCACTGACCTACAGATACAGCATCAGTGGCTCCTCCTCTGTCACTGACTAGACTCCACACCCACAGCTTTCACTGTCTCCTCCTAACTGGTGGTAAAACAGCCATGAAAACCAGTATGGTTCTGCTGACATCTCTGAGTTTATGCTGGCATAAAGAGAGAGGCTCTGCTCTGGGGTCCGTACCACCTTGCAGCGCTGGGGACTTTCCGTCATCTAGGGGGACCAAGGGCAAAGAGGCTGATGCCTTGCAGCCCACTGGGTTTGCAAAGCTACTTTTTGGGCACCTTTTGGGATGCATTGGAGCGGGGCTGTGATTTGTCCAAATGCCCTTATTCAAATCTGCCTTGTGTGTTCAGAAGCCGCTTTATTTCTGAGGAACTTTGCATACAAAATAAACCACTGAAAAAAGACAGACTTACAAAGTTGTAAGGAGCTACTTCGGTTGATAGAGAGAAAGCAATATGTGCTTAGGATGTCCTAGGGGAAAGAAAATCTCTCCAGGTTACGGGAATTTTAAAACAGAAAAAATGATGATCAGGCATGATGTGAAGCTCTCAGGAAGGACATGCAGGGGCTACCTTGAGACTTGTGGGCTAGGAAACAAGCCCAACACAGAAGAATCTCAGATTAAAAAATTATCCAAGGCTGAAAGGTTAAGATGTGAGTAATTGGCTTATTTGGGATGCTGGGCAGTATTTGCATTACAGATGAGACAGTTCACATGTACTGTTTAGGTGTCTTACCTGTCCTGAATGGTTTTGCGATGCCCTCTGTGGCAGGATCAGCTGCCTGAAAGAGAAGGAAAAAGGGGTGGTTATTCCATGAGTTACATCCATCTTCAAGTACAGTCCTGCTTTAAAAGTGGATTGTAATAGTTTCTATTGCATGCCATGTAGGCAATATCGAGCCTGATGTGCAGGGAGCCAGCACCAGCTGCTACAGAGCTTATGGCTCCTATAGAACCTCACAGGTTGAGTGAACAATTGCTGTGGAGCAAACAGCTCTGGGAAGCTCTCTGATGATCCTCCAAAGATCACCCTCAGGCGTACCTCATCACAGCCCTCTTTTTCTAAGGTAGAAAATCTGCATTTCTGACACAGAAAGCAATCCTCTCAGTGCAGTAAGAAATGTGTGTGGGTTTTTGAAGCCCTGAAAACCTCACTCTGTGGCTTGCAAAGCTTGAAGAGAGAAAGGCAGAATGGGACTTGTTACCCTAGAAAGCCAATATGTGCTCCTGGGAAGCCAGTAGCTGGATGAAAGTAAAAGAGTGATGGTGTTGTCTTGCTTCACCTGCCTCCTACTTCTTGCTGGGATGCAAACCCAATGGTCAGATTGGGCAGCTGTCCTCGGTCAGCATGGCCTGAGAACATCTCAGGAAACAAGCTGCAAGTGAGAAATATGGTAGGCTTCATCTGTGGTCTTGCTTCAACTTCACCACACCTCTCTGCCATCCAAACCTACAACCCTGAAACCTGCGCTCACTTGCGTATTACCACCACACAAGTGAAGTCACTGACAGCTTGTAAACATCCAGCAATGCCCTCAAGGAGCAAAGAAGTTCTTCCAACAGGAAGATACTGAGGAAAGATACTGAGAGTGCCTCAGTGCTTGAAACTCTCTCATATTCCCTCACTCACTAACACAGGCAATCCCACGGTGATTTCAGTATCAGGGAGAGGTTTTTCCTCAGGCTAGCCTAAACCAGCTCCTCTTATCTGGATACGAATTACCTGGGCTAGTTGTGCAATCTAATGAGGCCAGGCCGTATTCAGCGTGGGATCGTAGAATCATAGAATCATATGATATCTGGAGTTGGAAGGGACCCTGAAGGATCACTGAGTCCAACTTTCTGCTCCTCACAGGACTACCTAAAATTAAACGAAATGACTAAAAGCATTGTACAGATGTTCCCTGAGCTCTGACAAGCTTGGTGCTGTGAGCGCTTTCCTGGGGAGCCTGTTTCAGTGACTGAACAGATGCCCAAGAAAACTAAATTTGGGAAGCTGGTACCAGATTTAGCAGAACATTAATATCTCCTTAGAGAAATGAGACACACCACATATGTGGTGGAAGACAACCTCATAGTGCTTCATAAGCACTATTTCTGTGTGTAAATAGGATAACACACGAAGAAGGAAGATGGTTGGACAGTGAGAGAAGTCAGATTGTGCTTATTTGTGGTATTTCATGTTTTTGCCTTCAGTATTTAAGAATACTTTTAATTAGACATTGGCCTAATGCAGTCATGTTTTCAACCAAGGCTGAAGTGTAAAGCTGCATCTGCCTCCAGCAAAGCAACATCATCTTTCAGTCTAATACCAAAATGCTGTGTCCTGCAGACAGATGGCATAGGTGCTTCATGATCTGGGTATCTGTAATACATGATTTCTTCATTTCCTCTCCCCACACCCATGTACGACAGCGGAGAAGTTATTTGTTGAGACAATAATTCTCCAGGTTATCTCCCTAAACTGCGCAGGAAGGCCTTTGGGTTAGAAGAATAGGAACCTAAAGCTGTAGTTTGGAAAACCAGACATTTCCAAGCTTTTTGGCCCTTTGCATGCCATCCTCTCTCGCAACCTCTTATGGATCCTATGCACACATATCATCAAATGTGGGACTGAGAACAGACTCTGCTGAAAATGCTTCCAGGGAGCATCTCAGCTCCTGTCTTTACTCTTGCCCTGGGATGTCCCTCTCACACGCACTCAGGGCTAAGAGAAGGCTTGCTTCTCAATGCTATGTATGAGCATGTCTGCCCTCTGCAGAGAGCTAAAGGCATTTCTGCGTGGAGACGCTCTGTCCCCAAGTAGATTGTGCTAAATGAAAAGCAGGCAGCGGAGAAGTGTTTAGTAAACTGATTGAGCCATTATCATCAATGAGGTGTTCATCTTGCCACCTTCCTTGGAGGTGGCCTGCAGGACAAGGCTGATGGCTCGCAGCTTGCTTTGGAGTCAGGACAACAGAAAGTACTAATGTATTGTGTTCTCACCTGGGAAGTCTCCCAGTGGGGGGAAACAACAGATACTAATGCAATTTATTTTAGTGACAATTGAATAGATATTCAAATAGAGTTTTACAGATTGCTTTGAAATATTACTGGCACTACTTCTTCCTTTTCTGACAGCAAAAATGTTGCATGTAATGCTGAGATTTGGAATGCAAAGCTGCACGCAGCAGGAGCCCAGAGAAAATCAATTCTACAGTGCCAGCTCAGGTAGGATGCGTGACCACGAATTTCACCCTGTCTGGAGTGAGCTGGGTGCTGCTGCTGAAGAATCTCAGTCTTTACTCAGCAAGTAGCATAGTTTGAGTTTGTTTCATTTGAGAAAATGATAATCAGGTGGCAGTGAAAGTTATTTCTTTCTTCTGTCTTATTTTACAAGAACTTTTCCCAGGCTGAGCCAGATTGGTGCTGCTAAAGGGACATGTCCTGTGTTAGAACCCTGAAAAAAATTTAACCATCTAACATACTGGAGTACGTATCTGCTTCTAGAAAGCCCAAGAAAACACACCTCCGAATCACAGCCCCCAAAAAACTTGCCTGGGGTCAGCTGGACAAGGTCCAGCGCTCTCCCAAGAGCATGTCCACTCAGTGGCTCTGTGGGGACAAGCTTTTATGGCTGCTGCCCTCAAAGGAAGTTTTACCACTTGAAGAAGAGCCTCAAGGATCTCCTGTGTCTTTGCTCAGTTTCCAACCATCGTTACACATCTCTGGCTGAGGGGGAAGGCAGGAGGTGGCACTTCAGGTGGTTGGCCAAGAGGCAAAGGTAGAAACTTGACATTGAGAATGCCAGAAAGTGGAGCACCGTCCCCACAGCTGATCTCATAACGAGTATCACATCACAGGAGGATGAAGACAGGAGGTGGCTGGTATGTTTTCCCAAGGAACAAGGGATGGGACAAGAGGAAATGGCACCAAGCTGTACCAGAGGAGGTTTAGATGGAGCTGAGGAACAATTCCTTCCCCAAAGGGTGCTCAGCCATTGGAACAGGCTATCCAGGGCAGTGCTGGAGTCACCATCCCTGCAGCAGTTCAATACCGTGTAGACAAGGCATTTAGTGACATGGGTTAGTGGTGGCCTTGACAGAGCTGGGAAACGATTTGAACTTGATAATCTTAAAGGTCTTTTCCAACCTCATTGATTCTATGAAGCAGAGCCCTGTGTGAAATACGGTTTTTCCAGTCCTGATAAACCCTATTAAAGTCACCCCTCCATGCAGCAGGTGACTGTCACTGTACACAACACCGACAGCAAGCGTTGGAGCAACGCATTTGCTTATCTAAAATGCCTCAGTGGTTTTGCTGTCGTGTTCAGAGATTGGAAATCTGCTTTCGGGGCAATAGTTGGTGTTTGGGGTTTTTACCTTTTCCTTTATGTCAGGGTTGCCCGCCAGAGGGGGCCAATAGGCCCCGAGTGGGGCAGTGCGTGACAAGGTTATCTTTAAGCAGACCTAAAACGCTGGTATCATTGTTGTCATAATAGGTGCTATAGGTTGTATCGTGCAAGGTGCTGTAGGAGCAATTTCTGGTTACAACAGTCCCATTGCTAAAAAGGTTTGACATTTTTAACTCCAGCAGCCTTGAAAACTAGCTCAGCAAGTAGAAGTAACTGCACTGGCTTTTGGCATTTGCCACACTGGTGTCTTAATGGTGCTGAAAAGATTTGCCTATTGAGTTTGGAGGTCAAAAATATGAAGTCTACAAGATCCAGAGCAGTGGTGGACTGTCCCAGACTACAGACTTTGGACATTCATACAGAATTTGTCCATGGGGGTAGGTGGCATAAGTGTCTGATACAGCATTCCTTGCAGTACAGTGTAAGATTTGCTGAGGTCTGTGGTTCTTAAAATGGCATTTTTCTAGCCCTTTCTGTCCTATACTTATTCACTGATTTTGCATATATGTCTCTATATACACAAACATCTATGTAGGTGTATGTCCTCAACATAAAAAGGACATGTAACTGTTGGAACAAGTCCAAAGGAGGCCACAAGGATGATAAGGGGACTGGAGCACCTCCCGTATGAAGATAGGATGAGAAAGTTGGGGCTGTTCAGCCTGGAGAAGAGAAGGCTGCATGGAGACCTCATAGCAGCCTTCCAGTGCCTAAAGGGGGGCTGTAGGGATGCTGGGGATGGGCTCTTCATTAGGGACTGTAGTGAGAGCACAGGGGGTAACGGGTTCAAACTTAAACAGGGGAAGTTTAGATTGGATATAAGGAGGAAGTTCTTCACTGTAAGGGTGGTGAGGCACTGGAATGGGTTGCCCAGGGAAGTTGTGAAAGCTCCATCGCTGGCAGTGTTCAAGGCGAGGTTGGACAGAGCCTTGGGTGGCATGGTTTAGTGGGAGGTGTCCCTGCCCGTGGCAGGGGGGTTGGAACTGGATGATCTTAAGGTCCTTTCCAACCCTAACTATTCTATGATTCTATGTATAAATACATAGATGTGTACATATACATACCAAGATGCGCATATATACCTATATCCAGTAGCAGTGAAATGCGGCAGACAGAAGGGTGGATGTATTAGCATTCTCATAACAGTGTTAAGAAAACAAATGAAGGCTACTGGCCACCATAGAGCAGCTATTCTTATTCCAGAGAAAAATAGTCACTTGAGAAAGATCTAGACAAGTGAATGGCCCGAGGCCAAGGATTTCTGCAGGTGAAAGCTGAAGAAATGGACTGATTTAAGCACTGCATGTAGTTTCAAGAAACATAGTTTACTTCCCCAAAATGGTGCTTCCCAGGACTGACACCAATGTGATCTGCTGCCCTTCTTGAAAACAAGGTGTAAAGGAGAGTTCTTCGGCTGTTGGAAAATGGGAGTGTGCTTGTGAGGGTGCTAATGTGTATTTTCAGTGCTGCTCGATTCAGAGAAGCAGCTCTGGAATCATAGTTGCTTTTTTTGTTTTGGTCTTTTATGTTGGATTTCCTTTTATTCAGAGCACCCAGATACTGGATGAAGCAATTACCTTGTTTCTACATGGTTTGATTTTCCCTTTCTAATGCATCATCCTTCATCTTAAACTAAGCAAGTGTAAATTCATCAAAAGGAAGACAGTGACGTGCATGTACCTGCAGTGGGGTTAGGAGACTGTATGAACTGCTTGACACCAGAAGAAGCCTTCTCTTAATGTAGTGGTACCTGAGGCATGGGTCACAAGGGCCTGCATTGCCTCTAAGACCCATTAACCTAACACTCCTTTGAGCAGAGGAAAAGTTGCTAGCTCATCTCTGCATGGGGAGGGCAGGAAGTTGCCATCATTGCCCCTGTGGTCAAGGACCACTCACATAATCCAGCTGACAACATCTGCAGTGTAAAACAGATCTTCCCAAGAGGCTGATCACACAAAATGTTAGTCCTCTTTTTAGAAGTTACAAAGGAAATTAAGCCAATTGATGAAGTTCTGATCCCTACATCAATAAGACTCAATGTCTACAGGGCTCCAGGTACAAGAACCATCCAGACTCCATGTACTGGAGCTGCTGAAGACAATACTACACAATGCTCAGCCCAGCTACAACTGTATTTGCCGAAGGAGTTTGTGCCTAGCCATATACTGATGTTGTGACCATGAGCTAAAGTAGTTTTGGGAGTAAGCCCCAGAGTTTCTTGAGGAGCCTGACTCACAGCAGCAACACTTGCTCCCAGTTCAGGACGTTTAAAACCAGTCACGGACGGAGAATAACTATGCTGCTTCAGAGCCTGGGGGTCTTTCCGCTCCCTGAGAGCAAGAATACAAGTTATGCTTTTACTGCCAAATTCCTCTCATAGTGTAAAATTGATGCTTGATTTTATTTGTGTTCCTCGCACACCTCAGCTTCCTGCTTTCTCCTTCAGCCAAACTCATTACCAAAGCAGCTGCAATAATGTCATTACTCTTTTAAATGAAAAGCTTGACTCTTTCAGTAATATTGTTCCTCTGGCAGCTATAGTGTAACTGCGTTTATCCTGACGGAGAGGTAATTTAATGCTTACTTTCATAATAAGTACAAATGAAAGTCTCATTATATAGGGAAACTTTGGCAATTCTTTAATTATCCAGCCTGTTATTTTAAATATCTCCCTTAACGTCCCACTATCTGTCACTTGAAAACCCCCACATCTCATTTTAACTGTGCCCAAACTGCTTCTCTTTTGGAAGAGCACTGATTTCAAGTAAATGTCTCCTCTCAGGTGCAACAAAGGAATATCAGTCAGGCCTTCACGGTTTCATTTCTGTGTAATGTGCATACAGAGGCACACAAATTGCAGAAAGTTAATTTAGGAAGAGAAAACAACGAGCTGAAAGATCACATTTTGTTTTCTGTGGCCAACTTCCTCCGGCAGCCCCACACTGGTGCTTTTACTCTATGAATAGTTGTGGTACTTTAGCACTTGGATATTTGCAGTAAGATTTCAAAGCCTGTAAAATGCCTAACCTGGCATTTCATCCTGGTAAAATTCATGGCAATGTTCCTGGTAAGATTAGAAATGAGCTTTTTATATTTGCAACCACCTGTGCCTCTTTCCTGTCTGTAACTTCTCACTGATTTCTCATTCAACCCCAGGTGCACTTGAGAGCCGTTCTCTTCTTTTTAAGAAGGAAAAAATATCTGTAGGCAGAGGGAACAGCTGTTTTTGTGAGACCTTGTGAGATCTTCCCTCACTTACATCCTCAGTCATTGTTGCTATAGCCTTAATTTAGCATTAAAAATCCCACCCAAGAATGAGACTGACAAAAAAAGAGAGCAGAAGGGAGCTACTTTGCCCACATCCACTGCTCTGGGTAGTTCAAGTGACTTCTGCCACACCACAGTATGGTGCATCTACACAGTGTTATGCACAGAGATGTTTCTTATTATATCCATTACTGAAATTCATCAGTATTTCAAAGGAAAGCAGGTAGACTCTAGAAACCAGACCAGACCATCTCAGAAAGTGGTCATTCTCCAAAGAAGTGAACTGAGACATGTAAAAAGAGGTAGCAAACACTGAGGCACTACATCTTCTCTGCACTACACCTTCTCTTCACCTCCTGTCCTAACTAGGCAGGATAGAGGGTGACTTGCATCTCAGGCTATGAGTTTTCCACTTCAATTTACAGAGTAGAAATGGCATGCTAGAAATTGATGCTGCCCATGGAGAAAGCTTGAAGGTTCTTTTCTTTCCCTCTTTGTTTTATCTTTCCCTCTCTTAATTCATGTGGGTGCATTTATAAGAGGAGGTAGTGTCAGTTTTTCTGGCCACAGGATAATTTTGGGAAAGCCCTATGGGTGAGGAGGAAAAAAGAGAAAGGGGGAGAAAGGGAGAATGAATAAAGTAAGAAATTCCTTACCATCCTCTGAACGACTAAGACCATGATGGTGGCTAATGCAAAGATGAGTAACGCAACAAGAGTAGCGATGATGAAATACAAACACGTTCTGTTAGTGGCTCCAAGCCTCCTTGAAACGGTGTCTTCCTTCACATGCATGGCTGACTCATGCAAGTCCTTCATCTGAAAAAGTGTATGCTCTTGCGCCGAGCACATTCTTATATAGCTCTCCGGGTACTGCTCTGCATCTCCCCTTTATCAGGTTCAAGTTGCAGCCCATCTCTTTTCCTGGCAGGATTTTCCCCCTTCATCCTGGCTCATGTGATCTGGAAAAAAACCTTCATCACTCGTAGCACAAAAAAAGAGGGACCTGGGGGCGTGAAGCAGGATGCAGCTGTGAAGAGGGGAAGGAGCTTCATGTTCTTGATCAGGGATTTTGCAGCTGTGTTCTCGGGTGCTGCATTGGAGGTTTCTGATGTCAGAGGGTGAACAATTACCCAGATCTGCCGTCCCCTGCCTCACCACTGGCTTTCTGTGAAACAGAGCTATGCAAATCCTGTTTCATTTTCTACCCAGTGCAGCTACAATTCAGTACACTGAATCACCCTGGAGCTCTGTCCTTCCGTTGCACAGAGTAATCTCTTGTTCCCAGCAGCGTCCCAGAGCTGTGATCTCCAGATCTCTGTGCTCAGAGGTAACCCAGGCTTTGAGTTGGGTGACTGGTGCTCTCTCGTCTGTGAAGGTCTGGAGATGTTGGGTGGGATTTTCCTTGAAGAATTTCATAGAAGTGTGTCAGGAAGATGTTTTTGAAGCAGGAAGCATGTTCTAGGCAGAGGCATAGAAAGAAATTGGTCACACCACAGTGGCTGAAAGTGGGATGTTAAGATTGTCTGCAGAGGGTCACTATATTCTCCTTCCTCCCCTGGCTTATTTGCAGCTAGCGAATTGATGCTCATTTCTATACTGCCCACAAGACTCTCCTCTCTCCTAGCCTGGGACTATCACCCAGCCACTGGACTTCCCATAGAACTGAAATGAGATTGCTTTAACTGGAAACATTCCTACTTGTTTCCGGTATGGAAGGAGCAGTCATTCCTAACCCTGCATTTTTGATGTGAGATGACTCCTTGCCTTCTGGCCAGTCAAACTTGAAAGACACTTCTGATGTTTCTGAAAACTTCCACAGTTAGATGTGTGCCCTCTTTTGATTCATATCTGTGCAAACCGGTTTCCTTGTATAACATGATCAAAATGACTGGGAGTATCATTTGTCTCAGATATTCCTGGTTTGGGAATAAAAGGGCATAAGAGAGGCCAAACAGGATTTTAGCAAAATTTCACCTAGCTCAGCATCTTACCTTCAGTAGAGAGTAACAAGGGATGCCTTGGGAAGAACATCAGAACAGAAAAATAGGTATATGTTGGTGCAGTTCTCCAGTTTCCTCCGATTTAGGCTTGTGGACTTGAAAACCAGAGGTAGTACCATTCTATTTTAATCCAATTCTTCTTTACACCTCTGGCATTACAGAGTCCTGGGATTTTATTGTTATTACTACTATCTTTAATAAAATCACAGCACTACAAAGGTTTCTATAGATTTTCAAAGTAGTGTTTTTCAGAGCATCTCTCATCACTGTGGAAACAGGCATATATTCTGTGCCAGTGCCTCACCACTCTCACAGTAAAGAACATCGTCCTTACACCTAACCTGAACTTATAGAATCATAGAATAGTTAGGGCTGGAAAGGACCTTAAGATCATCCAGTTCCAACCCCCCTGCCATAGCAAGGGCACCTCACACTAAACCATGCCACCCAAGGCTCTGTCCAACCCGGCCTTGAACACCGCCAGCGATGGAGCATTCACAACTTCCCTGGGCAACCCATTCCAGTGCCTCACCACCCTTACAGTAAAGAACTTCTTCCTCATATCCAATCTAAACTTCCCTTGTTTAAGTTTTAACCCATTACCCCTTGTCCTATCACTACAGTCCCTAATGAAGAGTCCATCCCCAGCATCCTTGTAGGCCCCCTTCAGGTATTGGAAGGCTGCTATGAGGTCTCCTCGCAGCTTCTCCAGGCTGAGCAGCCTCAATGTTCTCATCCTATCTTCATACAGGAGGTGCTCCAGTCCCCTGATCATCCTCGTGGCCCTCCTCTGGACTTGTTCCAACAGTTCCATGTCCTTTTTATGATGTTGCCCCCAGAACTGCATACAGTGCTGCAAGTGAGGTTTTACGAGAGCAGAGTAGAGGGGGAGGATCACCTCCTTTGACCTGCTGGTCACGCTCCTTTTGGTGCATCCCAGGATACAGTTGGTTTCTGGCCTGCAAGCACATACTGCTGGGTCATGTTCAGTTTCTCGTCGACCAGCATCCTCACGTCCTTCTCCACAGGGCTGCTCTGAATAAACTTGCTGAGAATTGAAAACCCATCCACATAGTCAATGGAAATTCATCCTTGTCTGAAGTGTGTGAGAACTGAAAACCTTTCTGGAAGACCTTACTGGCCAATTCTTCAGAGATGTGTAGGTATCAGTTGCCACTGGGGTGTGAAGTGCAGAAATGCAGTTTTGGAAGTTTTTGGTTTTATCCTTGATGGGAACTGGGTCCATTTCTCATCAAAATCATCATTCATGTTTACATCCATTAGTTTGCCACCAAAACCTCATCCTTAGCTTTTCTAGGCTAAGAGAGCTCAAAGAAGATGCACCATTATATTTTATTACCCCGGGTGATTTGTAGTCCCCTCCTGCTCAAGGGTCTTATCTAGAAAGATACCTTGAGCTTATCTTCAGAGAGACCCCATTAAATAGAGGCTTATTTAACTTCAGCTGAGTCACACCTGACTGCTCGTGTATAAACATGTGAGCTCATGTAGAAGCTTGTAAATCATTTGATATGGAAGTTGATATGGAAATGCAAAATCAGTAAAATGAAGTTACTGCAAAACACCATTAGAACTCAAAGCATGAATCAGCTTGTTGTTGGAGGCTTTTAAGTTCCCTCAGATGAATCACTCTCCTATTGCACTTCAGCATGATGTCGGTGCTCCACATCTCAGCCCAAGCCAAGGGAGGTGGGTGCCTGGGCCAGAGCTGAGAACATTGTTTATTTTGAATTACATTTATTAGAATGCCTTCTATGTGGTGCTAATCCAAGGTTGGTCACAGAAGGAAGTAAATGGCACTCCAATATCACACTCCTAACACTGTTGCTTTTGATGTCTGCCACCACAAAATGGTCTTTTGAGAGAGATGCTGTGTATCTCCCATTGAAGCCTTCTGCTTCTGCAACATATTGGAAAGGTTCCACAAATAGTAATGTTCTTTTTGTATTTTGTTTCTCAAATATAATTATTGAATAAAAATAGATATCATACGGGAGCAAAATAAGAAAAAAAGAAAGCTTATGGCTGCTGCTGCACTGTATTATCTCCTTGGGAAGCTAATAGCATTTATTCATGCTGTGCAACTGTCTTCCTTGTTCAAAAGAATTGTATCAGTCAGCCTTGTAAGTCAATAGAAAACCAGGTATATTAAATTAGCTGAAAATTTGCTGTAGGGGAAAACCACCTTTTGTTACTGTAGGGGATATGCACCACCCATCTCTTTTGAAGAGCAGGTAGAAACCAGAGATATTAGGATAGATAATAAAATGCAATATTAAAGCAGTACAAATAGAACAGTTATAAAAGTGCAGTTACTTCCACAGATGTGTCAGAGAGTGCTTTTGCTCAGTAGGAGTTGTTGTCTGCCCAAACAGTAACAGCTCTTCCCATGCAGCATCCTTCTCAAAACAGGGAGCTTTGCTAGTAAGAGTCAACCCAAATAGAAAAGCTCTTTTCTGGGTATTAAAGCCCTTTGTATTCTGATTAATTACTTGGGAGTAAGATGAAGAAGATGACGCATGAATCACAAAGCTGGAAGAAATGGGATAATTAAATAGCTTTAATAATGATAATAATAATAAAGCAGTTATTCATATTATTTTTTAGGCACATCTAGAGATTTCAGATACCTGAAATTCCAGTTATTCTATTTTCATAATGTTCTCATAATTCGTTGAAAACCAGGCTATTTCTGTGAGATTCAAACAGCATAATAAAAAATTGAGGCACCCAGAAGCATATCCAGACTCTGGTGCCTCCTCTGGAGTGTACAACCAAAAGAAAGAGGATTGTATTAATTTCAAATCATTAAGAGAGAGAAAAAGGACATTTGCTCATATGAATATGGTTCTCTAAGTCTCTGGACAACCCTGAATATCTTGGCAAATCCATGAGGTGGTTTTGGGTCAGCAGAAGCAAGTTCTAATAAATGGATTTGAGCAGCAGGAAAAAATAACCATGAGCATTGAAAACCAGTCAAAGGAATGGAATGGCTCCATTTCATTGTGCTGGACTTTGGATGAGCATTGCAGAGAACACACCAGGACCATGTGTTGTATGAAGGGGAAGACACACTAAATCCAGCTGTATCCAGGTATAGCCAGGGTTGGCAGAGAAATGCATCAGGGTGAGCAAGGCATCATAGAAAAGGATCTTACGCTTAACATGTGTAGGAGATTTGCATCCTGTAAGTCTGAAAGGGGCCTTCAGATCATATGATCTGACTTGCTATGCAGGAAAAGGGCGTACGGTTTGACCCAGAAAACCTGGGAAATTATAATGGTCATGAGCCAGGCAAAGAAACATCAGGTGGGTCCTGAGTTGTGGGACAGGATCAGACCCGAGCAGCATTCCGTATCTGTGTGTGGCTCTCCCACCCCACCTAAGGAAGAGTGTGAAGCATGTGGGGATGCAGGTGTTGGAAAGGATGACAGTGTCTCTTAAATGGAAAGGGGAACTCAGTTGTCTTTGGGGACATAGATGTAAGTGTCTAGTTAGGGCATTGCTCTGGAAATGTTAGGCTGTAATAATAAGGGTTTTCCTGTGTGTGAATACGAAACTTTTAATAACTGGCCATAATAAGAAGTGGAATCCTGAACTAAAGACTAGTTGGTCTGATTCATGTCGAAAGCTTCAACATTATTTGTGTTCCCTGTGCATAAGAACTATGTTGAAAGCTTCTGGTCGAACAGAGATGAGTGATCTGGAGGTCAGATCGAAAGTAATGAAGAGGTCCCCAGGCCAATACAGAGTTGATGTGAAATGACTCAGGAGCCTGGGCACTCATGGAAAAGCTGTAGCCAAAAGTATCTTGATTTAAGTGATTCGTCAAAATCTGTACAAAAGAATGATGGTAAAAGAAGGAAATAAACCTGATCTCAGGGAGATAGGCACTTTCTCTCCAGATATGGAATTAGTAAAAATCCGAAGAATGAGGCAAGAAAGATGTTTCAAAAAGCCTTTAATATGAAAGTCATCTGGAGTTTTTATTCATGGCAATTGGCAAAAGTTTAGCTTGAAGCTATCAGTAGCTTTTAGCTACGAGCTTGGGTCTGGGACACCTTCAAGCAGTAGCTTCTTTCTAGTCTCCCACAACCATAGTTAAAGACAAAAACCACCATAAAAATACTGCAAGTTCCCTCATTCGAGCTGTGTAGCACTTGGCTGCAATCAGCATCTCCAAACAGAGCTGTTTAGATCCCAGCCCTGTGCAATTTACGGTTATACCAATCCACAGCTGTGCGAATGTACAGCTCAGGATGGGCATATTTCTGCTGTGAATTTTCAGAGCTGCTTGGCTTCTCACAAGCTTTACTCACTGAAAAGGGGCAAGATCTTCATACATGTGTCGGATGAAATATTTCTCAGCTCCCCAGACCAATTCTGAAGGCAGGCGTCACTGCTAGCTAGACCGTGCTTTCTTGGGAAGTGATTCAGTCTAGCTTAAAATAGTTGAGTCAAGTCAGGTGAATGAGTTTGGTAATGTTTGTATCCCCAGCCTATATTATGGAAACAGGCAAGTTGTTTGGTCTAGATATCTTTCAGATAGCTGAAGGCAGGGAAGTGACTGGGTGTGCTTGTGATTTATGATCCTCATTAGCAAGCAGAAAGCTGGGAGGTTGATCACTGTGGTTCATATGAAGAATCACACCCACCTTTTATAACACCCTTTTGAGGGTAGCAGCCACCAAATAACCATAATGCACCATGTCTGTGAGTGAAACTATACAAGGCCATCATCAAGCAGAGATCATAGAATCATAGAATAGTTAGGGTTGGAAAGGACCTTAAGATCATCTAGTTCCAAGTGACCCAGGGATTGAGAGCTATCTTATTTTGGTGCATCCAGGAGGAGTGGTAACAGTGGGATAAGGAAATCGAGGCATCACTGCATCACAACAGCTGTGACTGCCAGGGCATGATCACCTCTGGAAAAACTGGCTACTCCTTTACATCAGCCAGATAAGATGTAGAAGCGACAGAAGAATAAAAAAGCAGAATCAATACAATCAGGCTTGAGTGACAGTTCTTCTTTGTCCTTATGAACAAAACTGTCTGGAATAATACTGTACCTGCCAGCATTTTCATTAGAACATGTGCCCTAAAAATGCACAAAGCTTTTATCAAAGCTGGATTTCTTATCCACAAGACGGACTTGTCCATCGTGGATCCTGTTTTGTTTGCTTTCCGTGGAATTAAATTGGGTGTTTCTGTCTTGAATTCCAATCACAGCATTCCCATTGATCTTCATATCATTTCTACTTCAGCTTCGCTTGAATTAATGCAACCCAGGAATTTTAGCAATGTCATTCCCAATTTATGCAGACTGATAAATTTTATCTTGTCTGTTCTTGAATCCCACCCCCACACTTTTCTTTATGTCTTTCTTTGATGCCTTTGTGCAAATGTCTTAGTACTTTCATGGGCATACAGCACACAGCAGGTTTTCCTGATGGAAAAGCAGACTTTTCTCCCTACACAGAAGAGCTGGACACTGAGATGCCCAAATGAGAATCAAAAGAAACCACCAACGTGAACCACACTAACAAATAGGAAGGGGTTTTCTAGCAATACTACTTCCCTGTACTTTTTCCTTAGATTTTTCCATGCCGGAGGCCTTCCAGCCTACATGTGGATTTCTAGCTGATTTGGGCAAAGCAGAAAGAATGCCACAAGGCAAGCATTAGCCATGCCTTCAGAGATGGGTACCTGTACAAGAACTTGACAATTCACAAGCAGTCGAAGGGTTATGGGATCTATAGTTTAACGAGTCAGCAGCCAACACTATGCAAAGCAACTCAAAGTAGTGCTAAACTCAGCAAGCCTGACCTGCGGTTTCACCCTTTTTCCTTCTTTTAAGCTATATGGATTCATGTCCCCTTCATTTCACTCTCAGTTTCAGGTATGAATGAATTCAAAATCTTTAGGTGAAATTCAGCTAGAAGAAACTACCTACTTTGGGCTAGTTTCAGTCCAAACCTAAGCAAAACCACAGAATTTGTCATGGTTTCCAGAGCAAACCATACATTTCCCCTTGTTTTTTGGGGTTTCATTATGAAAGTTTCATGGAGTCTGAAAAAAAGATAAGCATGAAATTTAAACACTGTGAATTGCTATCTATGCACTTTTACCTACTGGGAATATAATGGTTGACAGCACCAGCCTTGGCTATCAGATACTTGGTTGCACTGAGACAGTTCTCTGCACTGTGTGAATCTCCAGTCTGTTTTAAGTGAAAATAGATTGGTTTCTTGTCCTTGAGCTTTGGGCTTGGATTTGGCCTTTGTATTGGTTGTGTTAGTACAGGTTCAGACCTGAATATATACCCAGAAGATGAAAACCAAGGATTTTCTTTGTCATGGGGGGAAATCGTGGTGCAGGCACAGCATACCCAAGACTACATCTTTTATTTCTCAGGGTTTAAAGAGATTGGGAAAATACTGAGACTCTACTCTTGTTCTCATTGATTAAAGGTGGCTTATTCCTGAGAGAATAAAGTTTGAATGATTTCTAAGTCAGAAGAGGGAGCTCATCAAGCACTTGGTAGCTCATGCTGTGTAAGGGCTGTACTCATAAAAGATAGCTTCAGCCTTGAATTCATGCCAGTCAAATAGTAGATAAGTTAAAATAGGAGTGAGATGAAGAATGGGTAGCACTACAGACATATTATACTGAGGCCATTTTGTCTTGAATCTTAATGTATTTTTAGTGATATATAAGCAAATATGTGTATTTATGCTGGATACATTACCGAAGGCTGTGTCTTACCTACTGAGCCAATTCTGAGGATACATCAGTACTGATTCTCCTGCTGAATTCCTTAGAAACTACCTTATTGAGCACTACTGAACCAAGAAATTCAAATAGACTGGAAGATTTAATTTTAAAAGACAGCTAGCTTTCATTTCGAAGACTTCAAGTCATGATGGACCTGCCATTTCCTTCAAGGTGTCATGGTAATGTTTAACTAACTTCAGCCTCATGGATTCACTTCTCGTTTCTATTGGACTGACAGAGAATCAGACAGAAAGGTAGAAAAGTGGAAAGCCCTGTGTTGGGTTTCTTTCTTTCACCTCATCTGTCATTAACTCATTTCCACTAGTCAGAACTTTTCTTTCCTTAAATCTGTATGGACCCAGGTTCAAATTTTCTTCTTTCCTCAGTTTGGATGAATAAATAGCTAAAATAATAATGATAGATAAACAAAATCACTCAGCTCTCTCATGGTTAAGTTATTTTCTAGAGCCCAAATAATTTCCTTACTCTGACACTGCCACGGTTTGACAGGGAAATGTTCAACAGAGGATGTTTCTCAGAACATGCAGGATGGGAAACTGCAAAGTGCAGCCTCAAACAGTGCTTTGAATGAATAGAAATACAGAAAACAATTGAAAGTTAGAGGCACCCACTCAGATGCAAAAATGTCCTATTGCTCTGTGGCCTCTGTCAAACGTACTGAGGCAGTTTCAGGATGTGTCTCGACACGCTGGTTTGTTTTGTTTTGCTTTGCCTGTTTTCTGGAGGAGGTTGGCCTGTGGGTAAAACTCAGACTGAAAAGAAACTAGGTTTCAGGTCTGGTCTCTGCCACAGCCATCCTGCCTGACCAGTGCCATGGCACCTGCTGTGTCCCACTTTCCCAGCAGCTCCGTGAGGGACACAGCACACTCACCTGGGTGGGAGCTGCGTGAACATATGGCCCCACCATCTGTCAGCATCCTTTGAAAGTGGAGGGTAATTTTAGATGAGGCAATAATGACTTTGCCTAGAGTTTCTTAGGCCAAAGCTCAAGAGAAGAGGGTGGGAGGGGAGCAGTTGACTGCTCTGCAAGGGAAGCCACCGATCCTTGCTCTGCACTTGTTTGCTGCTTCTGTGAATGCTTTGGGAAGAGAAATGTTTGAAGCCAGCACTGAGCAAAATGACCTGCTAATGCCTTTGGATCTAATTCAAAATACTTGAACCTCAGAGCTCAATATACTTCTTCCAACCCAGAGCTCGAATCCTTTTGCAAGAATGGTCAACCTGATTTCTACCATTTTACAGACAGACAAAGTGAGGCAGAGGATAGAGAAGTGACCAATGGAGTGAAGAGACCCTGCTTCTTCTGAAAGCCTTTGCCAGATGCACTAGACAAGAGCGATCCATGCAGCCACAGGGGGTCTCTACCATGAACTTAAATAGTTTGCAGAAGCATCATGGGCCAAAAAAAGCTCCGCAAGCCCCTGTGTCAGTGGGTTTTTGGTGTCATGATGGCTCAGCCTGAGCAGTCCTTTCACATGTAGCCAGGCAAGGCAAGGAATGAGGGAAGGAGTGAGGTGAAGATAATGAGAAAGAGGAGGTGGTGGTGTAGGTTGTGAGTGAAGATGAAACAACTTTGATACAAGCAAAGGAAACTTCACATTTGGAATTTCAAAAAACCAACTCAACATTTCTGACGTAGCAGATAAACATCTGTCTGTTTTATTGCTAGGAATCATGCTTTTTTCTGCTTATAAATAGAAAAAGCCTGTTAGTTCACGTTATTTC
The DNA here is from genome assembly GCA_028858755.1 of Ara ararauna. Lineage (NCBI taxonomy): Eukaryota > Metazoa > Chordata > Aves > Psittaciformes > Psittacidae > Ara > Ara ararauna. The sequence goes on from CM054384.1 coordinate 16,654,846, forward strand.
CTCTGGGGCTTTTTAGGGGGGGATTGATACATGTGGGTGGTAAACAGCTCATAAAGTATTTTTTGTTATTATTAGTCAATATGAAGTGCAGGAGGGCAGGGGCTGGGCTGTGACGTACCAGGTATAGGTTAGCCACAACCCAAATATAGGTCTTCCACTCATATAGGGTGAAGGAGGGACAGTACAGCCAAGCCACTATTCTGTGGCTGTGTTTATTGTTGCTTTGCTATATTATTAACACTCCTATAAGTGTTTTGGTTGCCAAAAAGCAGATGAGGCAAAGACACAAAGACTTTAAAGTCTAAAAACTAGAAACAAGACATAAAAGCAGCAATAAACAGCTAGACAGACTTATCAGTGCACTTATTTAAGGAAGCCTTTTAGCCTTGACAGAGACTTGCTTGTGTCGTGGTAACAGCTAGCAGTGGAAACACACAGTATTGGTTGCTCTACATATTACAAAGCAGTTTTGTGCAGATTAAACAGAAGATGCAAAGTCTGATAGGAAGCAAAAGCTCGGAGCGCTGGTTTTCTCATCTTTAAGGCTCTGCCTTCCAGCCTAAAAGTGCATGAACTGCCCTTGCCTGGAGCAGCCCAAAGGTGGGTAACAAAGCTCTTAAATGCTGATGCATCAAGAATGGTTCTGCAGGGAACAGGTCTGGCTTTGAGGAGATGGAAAGGGAGGACCATCAGGAACAGAGACTCTGAGATGGGCTCCTGGGGCACCCACAGCATTTCTGCATCCCCATGTGTGCTCCAGGCATGGGGGAGAGTCTCAGCAAGTGATTGCTGGTAGATATGTGCCAGTATGTTCACCAAACACAAGGTAACCTTAATCCTATGGGTGCCATGGTATGTTTGGGGTTTACTGTGGATATTCTTGAAGGCCAGGTTAGACAGAGCCTTGGGTGACACGGTCTAGTGTGAGATGTCCTTGCCTGTGGCAGGGGGTTTGAACTGGATGATCTTAAGGTCCTTTACAATCCAAACCATTCTATGATTCTATGAATCTGTGATATCTGACCAGCGCAGGCTTTAGAGTCACCTTCAGAGCAACCTGAACTGTCAGGGCAACTCTAGCCTGAAGGAAGGGCTGTGAAAGTCATACTGCAGGTTTGTGTCAGTTCCCACCTCGGGGCTCTGGTCTTCCGAGTCCAAAATGGCATGCAGATAGTTGGAAATATCTCAGTGGATTCCCCTCCTCTCAAACCTACTGTTTCTTTGAAAGCAAAGCTATTTTTTAAGAAATATGGCCATTCTGATACAACTTCCCAGAAAATGAAAAAAATCCTCACACTTCAATAAGGTTGAAAGCCTCAAGTTCAGCAATTTGGTACTATTTTTCTATTAAAATGATATTTTGTTTCGGAACACTCTACTCAGTATGATTTTATTTATTCAATGTATTTATTCAACTTGAAACAATGGGGAAAAATAGCCTTTTGGTCTCCATTTGATACACTTTGGGGTGGAGAAAGGGACTTTCTAGGATTATTTTTGTTTCTGAATAGAAGTTAGTCTTAAATGGCAGCATTACAACTCAAACACAGAAGCTAGTTCCTGATGAAATATTTGCATGACCAGTGGTTCTGCAGTGATAGCAAACCCTGTCAGCACTTTCATTCAGTAATTCAGGAAGGTTTCCCTTGCTGCCAATCTAATGAATTTCATAATGCTTTGAAAAATGATTGATTTACTTTGCTTCCCAAAGAGACGCCTCTGCAATAAGGATTGGATGGTGGTGCATAAAGACTTGGAAAGAGGAGTCAGGGCCTTGCAGGAAGGTAACGTAGATAGAATATAGGAAAAGTTGGAGAAGTAAGGAGCTGTAGATAGCTGAGGGATTAGGTGGCTGAAAGATTAAGTTTGTGTGTCCATGGGAATGGAGAGGATGCTCTTCATGAAGTCAAGTCTGCCATGGCATAGCTTAGAGCCAGGGCTTCATACTTCTGCCATGACTGCATCTCACTTGGAAACTTCTCAAATGCCCTGGAAAAGCAGTATAGGACCACCCAACGGTCATGAATATTCACAATGCAGGCACACAGATGAGCTGCTGCAGTGTCAGTGACTGTATTAGAGCAACAAGAGACTGGGCTGCCTTGCTAGCAAGGGAGAAGCTTCAGTCCTTGATGAAGCACTTGAGGGTGACAGAGGGATGGAGGAGGTTGCTGGGGAGATAGGATAACCATGAGGTGCCATGATGAATATAAGGGAGTTGGGGGCTGGACTAGATGGCCTTTGTAGGTCCCTTCCAACTCAAAGTATTCTATGATTCTATGAAGAGACTGTGTGGATATGGTCCAGAACTGGGTAGGTTATTCATACATATGACTGCAGGACTGAAGAGGAACTGAGAATAAGAGATTAATGGGGTAAAGGCAGCACACTGGGGACAGCAGAGCCTGTGCCAGGGTGATGCGCAGGCATTGGACAGTGAAACCTGTGGTGAGTCACTATGTGGGCAGAGGATGTGGTACATGGCTTGGAGGAGAGGGGAAAACAAAGCCCCAGTGCTGCTGCTCACCCCTCTTCTTTGGAGAAGAGTAAGCAGCGGTGTGGGGAGATGGCCCTGCCCATGGCAGGGGGGTTGGAACTGGATGATCTTAAGGTCTATTCCAACCTTAACTATTCTATGATTCTATGGCTGAGGGCACATCTTGGGCAGGCTTCATGGGATATGGGCACAAGGAGCAGCCCATCTGCAGGCAACTGGGGATGGAAGCAGGCAGAGGTCAGGTAGCTCCTCCAGTGAGCTCTCCAGCAGAGCAGCAGACAGAGACAGGTGACTGTGCTTTATTTCATTGGGAAATTTTGGGTTTGGGAACCATTTTTCTTACTAAACCAAGATGTTTGGACACTGGTTCTCCACACAATGGGAAGACTTATTACCTCTTTCATAATGTTAAAATCTAAATGTTTATCCTGACAGCTGTGTAACAGACGGGAAGTAAGGCATGTGGAAAGCAAAATGACAAAGCACATGATGGACCCACAAATCAAAGCATGTCCTAATCATAAGGCGACTGCAACATATGGTAAATTTAACCCTGGGAAATAGTTTGTTGAATGCAGTTTTTGAATGGTAATAAATCTGCTGAATTAATTGAAAGAGGATAGAGGAGGAGGTACCACAAGTGCTAAAGTTACCACAAAAGATAGTCCTAGACAGTTGCACAGCCCACAGCCTGTTCTTTCAACACTCCTATGGCGGAGTCAGATGTGATAGCCATCTCCTTGAGCAAAGAACCCACTTACATTAAATGCTGTGACTCTAAAGGTGGGAGAAAATTGTTCAATGAGTCATCAGTTCATTGGAAAAGGTACTTTTGGGTTGGCCAAGCCAGTTTATGAATTCGAGTTGAATTTTGCTCCAAAATCACAAATGCAGAAAATTTTTGGAGTGCTGAAACACTGGAATTTGACAAGGGTAAACAGTGGTTTAGACAGCTCAAAAGTAGTGGCACTTCTGACGTGTTCTGTTCATGCCAAAACCTGAGCTAGGTGATGCAGACGTTGCTCCTCATCCATTAACTGGATGATTAACGTAACAATGCGCACCATAATAAGTGTAGATATGATCTCCCTCTTTGAGTAATTCAAACCACAGATTTCAGCAACCTCCTCCTGTACTCAAGAAATCATTATTACTAAATAGTACGCACAAACCAGAATACCATAAAATGAATGAAAGGGTAGGAAAATACCTGATAAGCATTTCCTGAAAACTGCAAGTTAAGATTCCCTCCCTGGGACTCACTTTTACAGGATAAGTACCCATCAGATATTCAATCACTTATGACCTGGGCTCCTTAAGAGCTCAACAACCCATTCCATATTAGTTGGAGAAGGAGAGAGCTGTAGTTTAATTTGCATGCTGGGAACAGCAGCAGCAGAATTAGACACTAGAAACGTGTAAAATAAAACCATTCTAGAGCTAGTGGATGCAGATTGTCAAGGGCAGCTTAATGAATAAACAGGTATGTCACCACCCATTGCCTTTGGTCACTGCAGTGAGTCAGAGCACTGTACTGAGTCAGAGCAAATCCCATCCAGCCCAACACACCACCTGCAAGCACAGTAATTAACTCAAAGATGCTTTGGGAGAAAGTATAAGCAACAGGCAAGATATAGTGGACATTACCTAAGTTATCATCTAATTCCTGTCTGAGCCCACTTAGGCACTGTGACAATGAGATCCATAATTTCATCACACTATGTATAAAACAATTGTTCTTTTCATTTATCTTAAATGCTTTGAAGGGTTTATTTTCCTGGGATGCCCCTTAGACTTGTTAGATAAAGAACTGCAGCCATCTCTGGCTTGCTGCCTCCAAGCATTCATTATTTCGTAGCGCTCTTTCCTGCCTCTTTGCAATCAAGAGGAGGAAATGGACATTTTTCTGCCTCATTGTATGTATCTGTTTCAGGAGCTCCTGGGAAGAAGTAGTGTAGGATGCCCTGCCTGTCCCCGTGGTGGAACAAAGCTGCACACCCCATCTTCTGCATGGAGAGCTGGGGAGGATGCAGCCCTCCACACCGTGGGGGAGACATTGAGCATCCCTGCTTTGCTTTAAGAGGCTTATCCAAGAGCAGGAAATCCCAAGGTGTCTTTGAATGCAGTCTTTGAATGGCAGTAAATCTGCTGGATTAATTGAAATTTCAGCAAATTATGAAGCAAAATTAAAATGAAACAATATTTACTTGTTAAAAGAGCCGAGGCATGGTTTTTGGTTTCATTTCGGCTCATGCCAGGTCAGTTTTTGCCCCAGTCCCTATAGAGGCAGGTGCAGTGAGAACACACTTCAGACTGCTCGTGTGGTTTTCTGTGGGTTTCTATGTTTTTCTGAGAATCGAGGGACAGTTCTTGTTTTGCACTGTTACAGAAACCCACCAGGGCTTTAAAGAGTTAATAAACAGGTAGGTGCTGTGAAAGGTTAGGGAAGGGCAAGCACTTGTAGCGCGGCCATGATCAGCTTGTCTGTGTGTAGCAACAGTGAGCATGCTACACCGAGGGGTCTGACACACTAATAAGGTGGATGGTTATGGAGCTGCATGATAAATGCAATTAGTTTCACCTGCAGCAAATTCCTCTCAGAGGCCCTCCCACCAGGCTGCATGTGTTGTACAAGATGATGCAGAAAGAGCAGGAGGAGGGAGATGGTTGTGTCATATGTTCCCCTGGGGCCCGCTATTTTATATTTTTTTGGGGAAAAAAAAGCAAGCTTTAGAGTTCTTGTTCTTTTTTCACAGTGGAAAATATTACAGCAGTATCATAGGAAGGATCCAGGCAGTCCCCTATCTGCTTGCTGAGCTCATTCCAACCCCTATGCTTCAAGGAGGAGAGCTGAGGATGAGAGCAGATGCTCGCATGGCCGAAGCAATGGGGATGGCAGTCAAGGGAGGAAGGTGATGATGCTTCTGGGTCTGGCAGTGATTTGCTGTATGCATTGAACTGGCTGTTTCATGCCTCTGTGATGAGGTTTTGACACAGATAAAATGGAAATCCCCAGGAGTGAGGAGGTCTATTGTGGGGCTGCTATCTCAGTGTGTTTGAGAGGTTCCTATAGGAAATGTTTAATAGCAGATTTCTCTATAAGAAGAAATACTTAATAGAAGAAGGAGAAAGATTAGGAAAATATGTAAAGTACAAAATGGTAGTAAGCAGCTCTTACTTTGCCCTCTCCCCCATCCTCACATGTCCCCGGAGAACATCTATATCTGGCTATGCTTTCTTCCAATTATAGAAACAAAGGGAATTATAGAAGCAAAAGAAAGTCTTCTTCCATAAGTCTTTCCCCTAAGAAACCAAGAAAGCCATAGAATCAGTGATAATCCATGGTTAATGAAACAAAACATCTCTCTTCCCCAACCACAATGGGGATTTACTTTCTCCCAGTGGTCTTGAAAACATCCTTATTCTTAGGAGCAAGCTGTTTTGATGTTTGGGTACCTCAGCCAATAGAAAAGCACTTGGGGCTCTCAAAAAGTGAAGGCACTTCTGTGTGATTTCTGGTATGTTTATTTCTTTATAAGAAGCAGTGAAACACTGTGATACCTCTTACACTACAACGTATGAAGCATCTCTTGAAAGGTTTGTAATGTGAAAAATAATCTTGTGACTCTTACGAGGACTAACCGCGTAGCCTTCAACTTAGTAAATTAGAAATAACACCATTTATTGTTGTACACACAGCTAGAACCAATGTAAGCAGTGAAATAAGTGCTGCCAGATGCAAGAACTGGCCCCAGATGATCAGATTTGGGCAACAGCTCTGGGTTGCCTACTTCCTGATGTCCAGACTTTATAAACTTCCTAATAATTGGCTGAGAGCCTTCAGCCCCACTGGAAGTCAAAGGGAAGGTCCCTGCAAGTAAGCCTAACTGAAGAAAGAAACCTTGAAACATCTCACACTGGCCAAGGGGAAATGAAGGCTTCTGAAGTCATGGGTGGCTTCAAGAGAGTAGGCACCCTGGCTGATGTAAGAGGCCTTTCTGCCCCACTTGGACCTACCCACGCAGGTTGTAGGCTTAAGGCTTAAACCGTAAAGAAAAAGAGAGTATGGTGCCAAGGCTGCACTCCAGACCACTTGTAGCGACATGTGGCTCAAAGGGATGTGTGTTTGCAGAAACTCCTTTAAAATAAGCTGTGGTAACTTGAGGGGAGGACTTTTCCTTTCCTGTGAAGTTCATCTGGCAGTTTAGCCACAAGTGGGCAAGCACAGCAATGTCTTTGGGTTCACAGTGCCAACTCACGCCACTGCTGAGGTGCAAAGCTTTTGTTAGAAATGGAGGGGGAGTGAATTAATGTTTTTTGAAGAGTGTTTGTTTTCTGTGCTTTATTTCTTTCCAGGAAGAGATAACTGAATCTCAGAACTGATGCACTCCAAACTCTTAAATGCTGGCACTGCTTACTAACTGCTTGCTCAGTGGAGAATATTCTTCCTTATATAGGCCTTTCAGAAACTAGGTCAGAGTATTAACATGAATACTGGTTGCTAAAAATCCTCTTTGACAGCCTGCCTGCACTTATTATTTTCTCTCTTTACCCATTGCAGACGCCAATGTCTTCCAACTTCTCTATTGATTTCTCCTGGGGTAAGCTGTGAGGACCACAAAAGGGAGCTCCACTCCGGCCACCCTCAGCTGGTTGACCTATCCGACTGTAAGCCCCTACATCAGTTGTCTTCCCAGGAAGGAGAAGTTGTTTTTCACAGAAATGTGGCAGCCTGGGCGTTCAGTTGATTTGTCAGTGGAAAAACATCTGCAGGCAGATGCCCTCATGTGCTAAGGGATGGTGTGACCAGGGTATGCTGCCTTCATTGTCCCAAGGTCCTATCCCAACAAGTGAGATGCTCACACAATGGTCCCCCCTAAAAAGCTCCATCTTGTCAACCAGAGGGTCTAAGAAGTACAGCATGGCAAATGATTAATGGGTTTAAACTGAAACAGGGGAAGTTTAGATTAGAAATAAGGCAGAGTTCTTCCCTGTGAAGATGCTTGGGTGACATGGTTTAGTGGGAGGTGTCCCTGCCCCTGGCAGGGGGGTTGGAACTGGATGATCTTAAGGTCCTTTCCAACCCTAACTATTCTATGATTCTATGATTCTATGCTGAGGTGCTGGCACAGGGTGCCCAGAGAAGCTGTGGCTGCCCCATCCCTGGCAGTGTTCAAGGCCGGGTTGGACACAGGGGTTTGGAGCAAGCTGCTCTAGTGGAAGGTGTCCCTGCTCATGACAGGGGTTGGAACTGTATGAGCTTTAAGGTCCCTTCACACCCAGACCAATCTGTGATTCTATGAAATAACACCAATAGTAACTGAGTCTCCTGTGAAAAGTTTGCACTGAAACATCAAACTCCACAGAGTTTGCTTTTAGACACTGTTGTTAACTCTGAAATGTCACACACACAGTACATTTGTGCTGATGGGACATTTCTCCCCGTGCTGTTTACAGGAGATAGGTACCATCTTTCTGTGATATATATATATTAAAAAAAAGATACACCCACACATTCACATATGCAGATCATCAATAAAAGACTTCAAAACTATCACTATACACCAACTTATCTGAAAAAGAAGTGATTTCCTGGCAGAAATAGCACACACTATAATAGTCACGTATTCACTTTCACACTATCAGCATATATCCACTTTACATACACTCTTCGTTTGATTCCTAATCTGTATGGTATAGATACTTAGTTCAGGACTAAGCTACCATAAAATAAGATTCTCAGTGAGGGTTTTAACATCTCTAGATGGCCAGGGCAAAGTGACCTTTGCTCCAGAACACTAAGTGCAGCTCAGTCCCCCAAAACCTGCTATACCTGCGTCCCTTTGAAAAATGTGACCCTCACAAGAGCTGGTTTGCAGCTGATCATGAAGCCTTTAACTGGAAAATACAGCAGCTGATGTTTCTTTGGCCAAGAACATACGCAAAGCTCAGAGGTTTCTTTGACACAGAAACCTTAAACTCTCATCACGTGTTGTTTGCTTTGCAGTTGGAATAAAAGGCTCCTTATGTCCGAGTGTATCCCTTCTGCTATTTCTCCTCCAGATCCGTGGTCTGATGAAATATACACTCAAGTTACCACTTCTCACTTGGGCAGTAACTGTGAAGATAGCTGAGCATGTCAACTCTTGCCATGTTCTAACTCCAGGCAGCCCATCAGTTGCAGGTGACTTTGGGTTTGTTGCCTTTGTGACAGAGTTGAGGGGATAGACTCATTTTTACTGCCTCCCGTTTAGATGTGAAGTTGGTCTCTCATCTCAGAGGGGCCACGTGTCTCCGTTTTTGCTGTTCCCTGGGTACCCACATAGATAACATGATCAGGTGGTGTTTGTTCAGTGTCTAACTAAGACAAAGCAAGAGGCTTCTCCAGAGGCCACTGTGTGGCAAAACCTCCCAGATCAGTGCTTTGTTGAGGTGGGAAGTTTGATGAGAATTGCAGAACTGTAGCAAGGAGAGAAGCTATAAAGGAATAGATTGTTCAAATCCTTATCTGGGAGAGATGAAACTTCCCTGCTAGGAGCATTAAACAAAGCTGCAAGTACACACTTACTGTTCCTTTGCTTTGATTACCTCCCCACCTGCTCGGGCCTTGGGCACATGAAGCAAGCTCTGATTAGGAAAGAATCCCTCCCTCCCAGACACCCCTTTCATTCTTTCCTTAGTTATTTCTCTGTAACATACTTTGAAGCATGAACGTAAGTGAATGAACAAATTGCTGCAGAAATCAGGGCACTCCTACTCATAAACATGCTGTAACAGGAACAACAACCGTGCGTGTATCACACCCTAACAGAGGAGTGGAAAGGGAAATCTGTCAAAATGTTCTGGAGCATTGGAGCTTGCCTGCAGCGTGGGGCTGGTGGAACTTGGCTGCAACAGGCAGTTGCTGTCAGCTCACCAGGGCTGATGCTGAGATCCTGGTACCTGCAGCCAGCTGAAAACTCAGTGGTTTCTGTTCACTTTGTAAACTGCAAGTGCTGACAATAATGACGAGCTGGTAGCGCTTCGGGGGCTCTAGACCAGTGGTGCTCCCAGCCTTTAAACAACTGTAATCTGTGTCTATATCTATATATCTATATCTATCTATATCTAAATCTATATCTATAACTACATCTACCTATATCTGTATCTATATCTGTATCTATACCTGTATCTATATATCGGTCTAATCTGTGTGTTTGTGTGTGTGTGCATGCTGTTTATGTGTACACACACTCTTTCTTGCTCTCTTTTTAATGTGCAATGACTAGATCTTGGTACAGATGGATATTTGTGGGCAAATGCATATACAGACAGGGATATTTTCTACATACACATAGGTATACCCGTAAATGCGTACATATCATAGGATCCTAGAATGTTTTGTGTTGGAAGGGACCTTAAGCTCCTCCAGCTCCAACCCCTGCCACGGGCAGGGACACCTTCCACCAGAGCAGCTTGCTCCAAGCCCCTGCGTCCAACCTGGCCTTGAACACAGCCAGGGATGGGGCAACCACAGCTTCTCTGGGCACCCTGTGCCAGCGCCTCAGCACCCTCACAGAGAAGCATTTTTTCTGCATATCTCATCTCAATCTACCTGCTTTCTATAGGAGCACAGCTGACTCACTGAAGGATGAAACTATCTGGCAGCTCCCATGCTGGCAGGGTGCAGGATGTTAACCCAGCCCCAGAAGTGGTGGGGAGAGCCTTCTCCCTTGCAGAGCCATAGCCCAAAGGCCTCTACAAACCCACTGCAGCCCACACTGAGCCTGTGCAAGGCAAACAGGAAGAAAACAAGCTAGAGGGACTGCACCCTGTTGCACCGCAGTGTGGGAGGTGCAGAAGTGTCCAGGGATGTGTCACCTAAATTGACTTATAACATCCTCCAGCACATGGGATTTTACAAGGGGAGTTTCTTGTCTGAATTCTTCCCTTGGTCTGATGGCAGTTGTCAGGCAGCACAACTAAAGGTTACTTGCACTTACAAAACCACACCGACACACCTCTGCGCTGGTACGTGTGTGTTGCACTCCATATGCAGAGCAATCCTGTTTCATCTTGCAGCAAAGACAGGGTCACCTTCTGCCACGTGGAAGCAGATCCTCATCAAAGACCTGTTTTTCAGCTCCGTAGCCAAGTGAGATGACAAAGGTTTGCAACATGGAAGATGGTTTGGAGTGAAGCAGGGCTTAGAACTGAAGTTTTGCCCTGGGGCACTGATGCTTTTATAGCAAAGAGACTTTAATCCATTATTTCAGTGAGAAGATTTCAAAGCAGTGACTGGAGCTGTGAGTGTTTGAAAAGCCTGTTGGAAAGCAAAGATCAGGCTGGTCAGACGCAATCATGAATGTGAAAGCTATTCCTTTCTCTAAGCCACCCGAGGTATCCACATATAACTGCGGCTGGAATGAATTCACACACAAGGCTCCAGAGGAGACTCCTTTGGGCTAGTGGGAGACTGCCAAAACACAGAGCTGCTGCCTGTATCATTAGTCTGATTAACTGATTAAAAAAGCATCTGCAATTAATTAGACTGATGTGCTAGCACTGCAGTGGGGTGTGTTATTTCCAGGTAGTCTGGTTACTATAAGGTAGAGGATGCACAGAGCTTGTATTTAAAATACATAAAAATTGGCATCTGGGGGGGTTCTATCTCATTTTTACTGGTTCATGGTATACACATAGCGAGAATATGATGGATTTTGTTGTTCTGTTGGGGTTTTTATTTCAGTTAATCTCAGCTAGTTACACTTCTTTGGTCTCTCACACTTGAAACATCTCCGTGGGAGCTGCTTAAAAATTCCCCATCAGAAACTTTTTCTAGGGAAAATAGATTCTTTTTTGGCGAAGCACCTTCTTTACAAGCAGCATCCTATTGGCATGGAAACCTAGAACATCTTGTTCATAAAAAAGTCCCAACTCTTCCTAACACTGAGACTTTTACAATTGATTTGATGAAAGAGTGGAAATTATATTTGAGAACAAATCTGAGCAGTTGTGCTCTCTGGTGATATAGCCAGGATATTTTTGTGTTCCATTTGGACAAAGGACAAACAGACAAACAGTCTTTTCCACATTATTCCTCCTCTCTCTCAGTTACAGAAATAGAAGGACAAAGCACTGAGAAAGTAAAAGTAAAGCAGCAGGGGGAGGGTAGGGAGGAAATTGGCACTTTGGGTCCTTAAAGTAGTTTCAGTTTAAGCAGTAGACAAACTTCCAGCTGTTGGGTTTAACCTTTTGTGTAGGTTAAAAGGGGGGCTCCGTAGGCAGAGGGAGCCACAAAAGTGGCAGTGAAAGGGGTTATCTGTGCTGAAACCATCCTCTGTTGGCTTTTTTTCCCTCCTTATCTGTCTTTCCTCTTTGCAGCACATAATTTACAGTAAAAACACAGGAAGCTGAACGATTTCCTCTGAGGAAAGTACCCGACAAAGAGGTGAAGGAGTGAAATCATCAGGCCCTTTGACTTCATCGCTATGCATGCATCCTCAGCAGTGTCAGGCAGAGACAGTATGGTGCAATGAGACACCTTTGAAGTGGCTTTGCCAGTGCTGGAGGGACACAAGGCTTAAATCTTTCCCTCTGGCAATCCAAACACAGAAAGTCCTGAAGCTATTAGTTATGTTGCATGTTGTACACCAAAAAACCTCTAAACCATTAACACACTGTGACTAGTGTTCATTCTGTACACAGCACCTGGGCTTTGGAGGCTCCTTTCCATATCCAGAGATGGAAAAGTGTGAGGTTGAGTCTTGGGAGCTGCAATGAGGAGGGCAGGAGCGGGAGGCAGTTTGCAAGCTCCTGCTGTATGGCATAGCCATAGCTGCTGTTCCTAATCTGCTCTATTCCTCTTCTGAAGCCAAGACAGGGAAGCAAAATATCAGCACTAAGGAATGTGACTTGGGCCTCCTACATTGCAAGGCCCCTTTGTAAGGCTCAGCCCAAACACTTGCAGTTTCAGAGATCCTGAAGGGGGATCTTCTACCCTCAGGAAAATTTATCCTCAATGTCAGCTAAAAGGGCACAAGTGAGTAACTCATCAGATATCAGATATCTCAATGAGACCATGAGTTCCTCATACTTTAAAGGTGACTAAAATGGCAGTGGGTTTTTCAGTGTGCATGTGTCTCAATGTAGGAGTAGAAGGGATGAAAAACAGACAGAGATCATCTACTTGGGTAGAACATCAGCCTCATTTTTAGCTATAATGCAATAACTTCCTCTGCCTTTCTTTTCCAACTCCTACTACTATTAGAAAACCTTCCTTTAAATTGCAGGGGTGTTGAAATGCTTGCATGTGGTTGTATTACAGCTCCGTCCTTCACTTGGGATGTCATTTCCACTGCAAAATGAAATAGGACTGATTCATTTTGCTGAAGGAGCATGATTGATACGAGCCCGGATGGAGACTCATTCTCAACCAAGTGGAATTTCCTCACCAAGGTTGCCAGTCAAGTGAAAACCATACCATCATCAGTGTTGATGATTGTAACTCCTAAACTTCTTGGGCTGGAGCCAGGAACAGTTTGTGAGCAGCTGAGGATGACCTAGAAAACCAGAGGTGTTCTTACATCATTGTACCATTCAATTTTCTTTCCCTCTCACCTAAACCAGCTTCTTCACCACAAAGAGATCATGTTATTCTCTAGATCGGAGGTCTGATTAAGATGTGGTATTGTGGTTCCATTTAGGCTCTTGATTAGTGAACAAAATGGAATAGAATCAGGAGAAGAGGTAATAGAGCTTCACCCAGAGATGGTGCAGCAGAAGAGGGTGCTCGCCTATGGTCAAACTGAGCCCACATCAAGGTCTTACTCTGGTTCAGGCAGATGGAGGAATTTGGAGCATCTCTCACATCACACTGGAATGACCCACTTGGTCACGGTGGCTGCACACTGAAGCCTGGATTCAGAAATAAACTTCATTTAGTGCTCCAAATCCCACAAAAAGCCAAAGGATTTAATAACCTAAAAGCCATCAACTTAAGCCTCAGTGCTCCAAAACTATCTACCCAGCTGTCTTTTGCCCAACTGGCTTGAAGCACTCACCTCACCCCAACTTAAGTAAGACTTCCAAGTCTGAGATTTTGCTAGGACTGCAGTATGAATAAGGGTCTGTAGGGCTTGGCTCTTGCATCTACAAAAGGAAGAATGGGTACTGTGGCACTGGAGAAGATGCTTTCCAAGTGCGTGTCTCAAAAATACCCCTTATGGATACAGTCATAAATCCCACTCACTTCCCCAGATATCTTCTTCAGTGTCTTTGAGATCTTGAATCTTGCTGCTTGAACAGTTTGGAAACCCTTCCTCTCTTAAACTGCTTCATCATGTTAAGTATTAACACCGGCACTAAGGTGACTTCTGTGTTTTTAAGTTGAATAACCAACTTGTCAGCAGTTTGGGTCACCCTTGGCAGGCTTATAAATTGATTTCAAAATTGAGGGTGCTTTTAAGCTATTCTCACAAGTCACAATCAGGAAAGGGAGGAGAATAAAAACAGAAAGTAAATATCCCTTACAATGGCCCATGGTGGAGCTGCTTGGTACTGAACCAAGCTTGTGTCAGCTCCCAAGGGTTGGCGTGTGTTACTTCAAGGAGTTGCCAGTTTCTCTTCCACAGTAGTAATCATGAAAGATACCAATCAGGGCATCTGTCAGTGAGTGATTACAGGAAATAGCATCTTCTATGCAGTGTGCTTGCATCCTTTCTGGAGCGAGGTACCAAGCTGAGCCCTTCTCCAGCAGCCCTCTTTGGTTCTGCCAAGCTAAATGGCATCACAGCCAGATATAGTCAGCATGATGAAGTTACTGGAATGGCGAAATGATTTCATAAATGTCAATTCTTCCTCTGAATGTCTGCAAACAGAGTCTAAGAGCTTTCAAGCTTCCAGTTATACAGATTTAGTGCCACTTCCTAATAACTTGAAAAGCATCTTGAGAGTGAAGCATATTTCTTCATTACTGGATTTTCTCACTTTTATACTGCCAAACACCAAAGAAGGGCTATTAATTACAGAGAATGAATTTTACTATAGTGCTGCAGCTCAGCCCCTTGCCAGTGCTCTGGAAGTTCAAAGACATTTGTGTTCCCTGTGCAAAACAAACAGTATTCACTAGTATAACTTCCATTTGGAGGGGTGGCAAGGCAGAAGGAAATTCAAAGTACATGGTATAATATTAATGAAGTAAGTTCCTCTTTGACATGTGCTTTTGCCGTGACCTATTCCTGCTCTTGCAAGCCAAAAGTAAGCTTCTTCTCACAGTGTCCTTGCAAAGTTCCTGCTGTGAGACCACAGGCTGATGCTTCACTACCTGCGGTTAGTTTTCCTAACAAAGACCACTGCTGCAGGGACACCAACAGCAGCTGGGAAGCTCAGAGTGCTGGATGTCACTGCCCAAGAAGACCACAGTGAAGATGGCAGATGCCGGATATCCACAGGATTTCCAAGTGCTGCTGAAGAGAACAGGCAGCGACCAAGGCAGACGGACTCCTTTTGCCATCTGCCGGCAGCCCAGCTAATGATGGATAAGGAAAGAGAGCAGGACTGCCAAGAGACACTGGAATAGAAACTGCATGAACGGAAGACTCATGCTGAAGAGGAACTTCTCCCACTTCCCCAGCATGGCCTTCTCTGTTCCCAGACAGTAAATCCTCTGTACCATCCCTGAGCATTCACTCTGTGGTCCTAAAGTCTGCCTAGTGATGAAAGCTGTGCACTGTGCGAGATGGTTCCAGGAGATGCTTCATAAATACCTACAGAAATGAGACATGAAATGTATCTGCTGAGACTGATTATTAATAAAGCAGAGCTGGTTTTGTTGCTCCTGCCTGCAGCACCTTCTCTACTTCCATACAGAAACTGCTGTTGTGCTGTGTGGGGCTCTCTTACAGTAAAGCTGGTCCCAGAGCACACCTGAGTCAAGACTATGGACAAGGTAGCCCTGGGACATAACCATTCCCAAGGGCTATTGCTCAGCTAAAGCTCAGAATTGCACGAATGGAAGGATGATAATTCAAAATAAGAAATAACGAGAAATAATTAGGAAGAGAGGAGCTAAGGGTGAAGGGAAATGATTCCTTCCCTCTTTCCTTTCATCCTTCATGATTTTGATGGGTTTTAGTGATGTTTCCCATGCACACACACCTTTTACACCCTGTGTCAAATCAGCATTATCTGACCTTACCTCATTGCTGCCACTTCACAGTAAGTCTTATTCACAGAGCTGATCACATCTGCTCTCGCTGACAGCATCTTCTTTCCCAGCCACCTACCAGTGAATGCCAAGGAGGAGGTGGAAACATTTGTTCTGCTTGAAAAGTGCAAGCTTGAAGTAGGGCAGAGAGACTGGATTAAAACAACAGATCTTTTATTGTCTTCAACTGAAGTGTATGATACAGAGGAACTACACATAGGTTTCATTCATATAAAAAAAGAAGCCCTTTATTTACACGTGTTCAAAGTTGCCAATGGTACCTAACAACATCTGGATTTTCTTTGCATTCTTGTTAGCTATTCCCACCTAGATGGAGCAAGCACTGGTCAGTAATGCTTAAAAAAAAAACATGTAAGAAGCTTTTGGGCAGGAAAAATAAGAAATATATTCTCTAAGAAACCAACTCCTTACAGGCATTTCACTGTAACAAACCCAGCAGAATAATTACAACCAATCAGTCACAAAACGGACAGATTTCAGTAGGGGCACAGCAGCCTCATCACCCTCAGCCTTTCTTTCATTTCCCCATCTAAGTAAATATACCCCAGCCATGCACAACTCCACATGTATGACAAAAAGGTAGAAATTTATTTAGACGTAATTGTGCTTTTATTTATAAAAACAAAAAATTTACAATCAGACACTGTCCTGCTGTGTTTCCCAAGCATGGCTCTCTTCAAAATGACCAAAACTTAGCTTATTATCATCATTATCATTATTATTATTACTTTGTCATTATATTAATAATATTAATCTTATGCTTAAGTTTAAAACCATACTGCTTTCTGCTTCCCACCCCCTCCTTCTTTCTAGTACTTGATATATATATAAAACCAGGCTTTCCAATGACCAACGTATTTCAATTCTAGCTAATAATAATAATGATAACTAATCATACACATATCTGTGTGTAAAGTATGGCTGGTTCTAAAACAAACTACCAATGTACAAAGCTGTTCTCCCTCCCCTCCCCTGGGCCACCCAAGAGATAGTCAGACTGTGGAGGAACCTTATCCCAGAGGCTTTCTGAGAAAATAAGAATTAGGAACCCGACAACCCTTGAGATCGTTGTCTTTGGTGTGGAGGACGTTACTGGTGGGCAACTGGAGCCGCTCTGCTGGAAAAGCTGGGATGCTTAAGGCTTATTGTTTGGAATGCTGCCGAAGCCTCTGTTGGGCCAAGTGACACTGATGTTTTGGTACAAGTACCAGCTCCTCACACCCCACCACCCAGTGATGCTAGAGGATCTCCCCACACCTCTCCCCACACCCACACTCAATATCCCTCCCCCCATCACCATGCCCATAGCCCCATTGCCATCTTCAGGGTTTTATGCTCTCTTTCTCCTTCCTTCCAGGTTCCGGAAGCTGGAGGGTCTCAGCTTCATCTCTGCAAACTGGATGGAATATTCGTGGCCCTTCCAGTGGAACCAGTTAACACCCTGCAAAGAAAAAGATGAAGTGTGGGAGATTATACATCCACTTCTCCTGTTGTCAGCCTTTAGTGCTCTTGTTTCGGACTGCAGGTTGTTTTGTAACTAACTTGGGAACAGAAGCACAACAAATTGAAGGGGCTTAAGGAAGCACAGGGCTCTGGTTACCAGCATGCACAACCTGGATGAACAAACCATGTGCTGTCTCTCAGAGCTGTAACTCTTTGCGTGGCTTTCATGGCAGGAAGAACATTCTGTTTCACGTGTTGAAAACTACAGTTGTTCCCTCCATACTTGGGATATTCCCTTGGAAAATCATACAGAAACAGCCCATGTTTCACCAGCTGACATTAAATTCCCCTTTTGGGAGTAACTGCCCATATCTTTCCCTATGATCCTTGGGTCTAGAGGGGTGGCTTGCTTGGTGCTCTGATGTCCTGCTAGCTGAATCACAAGACATATCCATAACTGCAGTTCCCCTTCTCTTAATGCATATTATGGAAGACTTTAAACACCAAACTCACCTGACTGTGGCTGTTGTCACCATATCTGCCCATCAGATTGACTCGGTGACAATTCTTGTACCAGAATGCCCCCTTGTATGACAAAGCACAATTGGTGATGGCAGAATCATTGTCCTTGTCAAAAGTGGAGAAGGACCTCCCATTATGGTATGTCATGGAGTCACCTGGATGGGGAAGATGAAAGTAAACAAGGTCAGTGTTTTACCTACTTTAGATAACATGGGAGTGACAATTCTGCAGCAAATGTTCCTCAATTTATGAGGAGTATTTTTATGCAGCTCAATTTCTGCACTTCTTGCTGAGAGGTGGATTTTGGCTGTGTGCGGAAGGCAGTAAGGACCAAAGAGACCTCCAGAAGGACTGAATCCACAAGACCAAAGAAGTCTCCTCACTTAACTGGTCCATGCAGTAAAACTACACGTCTTCTTTACCTGGAAACACAGCCAGAGAGCTGTCTGCCTACCACTGACTTCCCACTCCCAGGGTCTGGGTGCCTATTTACAGATGGGTGCCATAGGAGCAGCTTTCAGTGTATGCCTGAAGCAGAGCCCTCATTCATACCTTAGTATCTGTATTGCTCTATCCATAAATCTTAGACCTGAATGCTTAGGAAGAGGAAGTAGTAAGACTGAATCCTACTAGATATAACAGCTACTACTGCTCTGCACCAATGTGTTTGCCTCAAATAGACATTAATTCTACTACTGCTGCATATCCTTTGTCTGTATCCCTATAGGTTGTGCATAAAGTCTGTGTGATGATCACAGGGCAGAGTCCATGCACACATGTCTCTGTGGAGTTTTATGCCCCTAGCAGCATGAAATTATCTCCTATTAAGACATCCTGTGAAGCTGAATTTCTCTCTTAATCCTTTGAAGCCCTGATAAGAGTTTGCCCCAGCATGACGACAAAGGCATACAATTTGACTACAAATCATGTTATAGCAGGACATTTCTGCACATTCCACTGACAAGACAGGAGGCTGTGCCGAGCTATTATTATCTGTATAAATGACAGTCAAGCATTGACCAAATGAGATAGATGGCTGTTTAATACACTAGTTTATATTCCGCCACAAGCATGCCATAAAATGTGCCACCTAAATGACTGAAGGATTTAAAATGGAAACATAAAATATAGTGATATGTTCCTATTTTCAAGCACCTAACATACATAAAGTACCTGCTGGGATGCTGATCTGCAACAGTCGGTTATCTTGAGGCAAGTGGGAGGAAATTGCAAATCAGAAGGCAAAAATATTCCCCTCACCTGCTGTGCCACTGTAGCCATCCACTCTTAGGCGGTATCTGGTCTTGGAGTCTCCAATGCTGAACCTGTCGTAGACAGCATAAGCTGTCTCACCTTTGTCCTGCAGATCCACACGCAGTTCATACTGGCCCTGAGAAGTGATTTTGTGGAGGTTCTCCAGACCTGGGGGCATAAAAGAACAATTCATTTGTCTCCCCGTGTTTACTTCTGCACTGTCATGTTATCCCATAAAACAGTTACACTGGTCTGTTACACCCGGGCATAAACACTAATGAGGGAAAAGCTATTCTTGCTGTAGGGTAATATCAGCGCAAAACCAAACAGGTAAAAACAGGCTGGCTGATCACAATAGCAGGTAGCCCTTTGGGAAAAGGAAAGTAGTGCTGTGTGATCATTACTGGCATTCATTTACAATCTCAAACAATGTAGCACAAGCTTTGAAACATTGCTTTTTACTGCTATTTTCCCTACTTTGCTTCTTCGAGTTGTATGGTTTTGCTGCTGGGGTGTCCTAGGAGTACCGGAAGAAGCAGGTTTGCAGCTGCTTCTCAGCTTAGCTTCTGACTTCTTATAGAGAGCACCAGTGAGCACTGATTTGGTATGTACCATGTACGTTTGGTATGTACGGTGCTCATGAACTCATGCAATACTCATGAACAGCGAGCACTGATTTGGTACGTACCATGACATCTATGAGCTGCAACTAGAGGGACTGGCATGGACAATTTCAATCTCCCTCAGAGCATGCTCTCCCTAACCTCCTTTGCCCAAACTTTTGCCAACTAAATGGCAAAGTGGCTTCTAGTGTTTAGGGCTGTGCTCATGTTTTCTTTTTTAAAAAGACAAATTCTTGCCACTTGCCTATCCAGAATTCATCCTTAGGATCTCCAAAACCAGCCACGTAAGTCTTCCAGTTCCTGTAGAAATCTTCCTTTCCATTTTGACGCCTCAGGAACACCTACAACCACCACATGCAAGAAGTGTTATGGACACACTGCCTTTGACAGAAAGGGGCTAGCAGTGTGGCTTTTACAAATACAGAACTTGGCATTGCTGCTCCCCTGCCTGTACCAGCCAAAGCAGCAGTCTCACTGCAACTACTGAATGGTACCAAGACTTCTTTGCTTTTTTAAAGTCTCTAGTTTCTCTGTTGGGTTCCCAGGCTTTATCATATGGCCTTTCTGCTTTTTTTAGCAGCCCATTGCAACTCTACATCTCTCAGCCAAGGCTTTCTACATGCCCTAGTCTCCTAGCCATGCATTCCTCCAGCTCCTTCTTCCCTTCTGTTCCTCATGTCCCTCTGGCACGTTCAGATTTGAGGATGTCATTACAGAGAGTTGGCATTTTTATTTCCATTCATTTGTTGGCTGGGTGGGTTGTGTTCCTTGCATAATGGCCTGGGAAGCCTGGTTGGCCATCACACCACATGGCTGCTGAAGAAATATTACTCTGGTCTGTGCTTTAACCTCCTCCACTGCTTCCCTCATTCAAATAGAGTCAGTCCATCCTCCTCTCAGCTAATTAGCTCTTTAGAAGACACATATCTGATCTAAGCTGGTCATTTCAGCCAATGGAGAGAGATCAAGTGTTTTTCCTAGTACTGAAATCGCTGATGTGACTCATCCTGTGGAGACACCTCTCTTTCCTCCAACTACAGAAACATCTGGTAACCTTGTTCTAGGCACGCACGTGTCCTACCCAAGATTAAATTCCCCAAATTTATAGACAAGTCAGCCCTACTCTGACAATAGCACACTGTGAGGGATCCCATAGACAAGCAGGTATGGGACCTGCTAGCCATGCTCTTAGCACAGGCAGATGCATGTAAAGGTGGTGCGGGCCCTCTCCCTGTTACTCACAATCCATCCACCGCCGTCCTCGCTCATGTCACAGAAGACTTGCAGAGGCTGAGCCTTGTCCCCATTCAGGTAAATTGTGTAGAGCCCAGAGGTGGATTCTCCATTCAGGAGAGCCTGAGAGCAGTCTTTAGGGTAAGGATAGAGAAGACCAGCTGCACACACACAGAAAGAGAGAAAGTAGTCCTTAGGAAATCAGCAGTTACAAGGAACTTGTTGAATACAGATGACTCATGAAAATCTGTTGTAGGTCAATGGCACAGCCAGGTATAGAGCCCAGGAATGGGCTTGCAATTCCCCTCCTACATACAAAAGATTCACAGTCAACAGCAGATGATGCAAATTTTTCTTTTGAATATGCTTCTGCACATCTGCCTACACTTCTGGAAGTGCTGTGAATGAAGATAACTACTTCTGCCATGATGGGAGTGCATCCTCCAGATAAGTATTTAAACTGCATGAACAACTTTTGGATAAATCCAAATCTACCAACATCTCATTATATGACAGAAATGGGAAGGGGAAAAAAAAAAACCACAGGACTACAACCTAAAAGAAACTGGGAATATTTTGCTAGCAAGTACAATATTGAATGTTATAAATTGAGGCTTTTAAAAATGAAAGCAAACAATGACAGTTGAAAGTAAAGGGAAATGTTGTTAAGCATTTCTTTTTGACAACAATATAGTGGGACCATTGCAGTCAGAACAATTTCAACCCCAAAAAAGCTTTTCTTCTTTTCTTTTTAAGTTCACTTAGGCCATTAACTATTTCAGCCAATGGTCTGATTAAGTGATGTTCTAGGTGTATCCACAGTAGAGTGTTTGACTGTGGCTGCTCACAGAGTGGCTGTTGCTCCCTTTCCAGTGTGATGCACATCCCTGCCTGTTCCTCAGCTACAGAGAATTTGCATCAGCTTTGGGATTAGGAGAAAAGCCTCCCTCTGCAGGGAGCTATTTCAGTGTTTCCTCTCGCTAAATAACACACAAATGTATGTTTAGAATTAAGGCCAGGCTCAGATATCCGCTTGACTGAGGCTGCCTTTTTGTTCATATAGGTGAAGCCACCCCATTCAGTCCTGCTGACAGTCAGTATGTTAAATGTCACTTAAATAAACCCAGGTTCAATTCTTCTCTTATTTCCGGGTGTGGATTGTCACCTATTGGTGGAGTTCATCCTGCTCCAACAAGGGAGTGATTGTGAGCAAACTTGAAGTTGTGTGATCTTTATTAGCAGTTCTGTGCATCCTTGGGATGAAGTTGGTACAAGCAGCAGAAGGGAGAATGGAAACAGCTGAAGGTCCTTCCTGAAAGGCTGCAAACTGTGAAGAACGTGACTAATGACAGGCAAGGTTTCACAGTTAATACTGAACAATCTCTTTTTGAAAGTCAGCTTTAAAGTGACCTTCAGAGAACCCAATCTATTCTTGCATTCAGCTCACTGCAGAGCTGTCCTGCCAGAGCTGGAACAGATATGCCATGTGGCTTTGCGAAAACTGATCTTGGAAAAAGGAGAAAAAAGTCTGCCCTAAAATTCGTCTCCTTGGACTGAACCAATCTGTGTGTGCCTGTGTGCGTGGCTTGCTTCATTTCAGCTTAAAACACTGTTATTTTAACAGCTTGCTATGCATCAATACAGAGGCAAATCAGGACGTCAGTTTGGATTTTAGAGTAATGTTCCTTTTGATACTTTACACCGGATGTTCCCTCAGAGAGAGGACAATAGAGGTGATGTGGATGGATGTAAAGAAAAGAATTTCATCCTGCCAGTCTGGGGAAAGCAGATGACAGCTTGGGGGGAACAGTGACTTTTGCACTGACACTACAAGCAAATGAAGTGCATACTGACAACTGGATTGAAAATCTTCTATGAGGTCTATGTCTCCTCATTGCAGAGCTCAGCTTATGTATTATTTCTACTGTGCGTGTGCTCTAATGTCCTTACTTGTGGTGAAAATTGTCTGGATCGTTTTGCTCTTCAGGGATCCATTCAGTGCCTGGAGTCTCACTGTGTACTGGGTAGATGGGCTTAGCTCTGCCAGGCTGTAGGAAGTAGTCTCAGGGTTTAGGATGACTTCCTGTGGGGAGGAGAAACAATGTAGGAAAACCTCAGTGAGAAAACCATAATGACTGGTACTGTCATATATTTTAGTCTGTCACATTATTTTTTGTGGTAATGATTTAGGACCATTTTAAGCATCTAAATTGTTTAATACAGAAGTTCTATTTCTCTAAGATTTGTATTAAGCTCAATTTTTTCAGTAGTTGACTTGAAATAAATGTTTATCATCAGAACATGTAATCTGTGTGGTTTAAATGCGAGTTAGCATAAATGCCTGCGTGCCTTGAACTACACATTGTATAGATGTCTGTGAAACTCATAAAAAATAGAGAAGAATCACTCTTTACAACAAAGAAATATTGTGCTCCAGTCTTTGAACTGCTGTTTTTCTGTAGCCTTAAAAGACTTCAAGTCTGCTTAAGGCATTTGCATTCCTGAAAATCAGAACCCTTCTTCATGTACCAGGCTGGGCATTCAAACTTGTCTGTCAATTTTGCTGGGATTCACCTCATTTCTATTTAAGCATCCATGGTAATCTAGTTATATATGAACATAATACAATTATTGGAGAGCAAAAGGCACTTTCAAAGGTGATTCATCCTGCCTTAGAGATCTTACTTGCACAGGGATGGATTTTCCTGAGATTAGAGAGAGGAATCACATTCCTTGGGGGGGGTGTGGGGGTGTGTATGAGTTTATTCCATGATACTGGTTTGGAATGAGGCAAAATGGTTGCTTGTGCTTTTATCTGAGAGATGACTGTCAAAACTCAGGCTGCAATTGAGCTTCTGTTTCAGGATATAATACAGGAAAGTACTGAAGCAGGTTTTAAATACATTTGTGCTCAAGCTAACACTGAAACAGGTACTTAGCATTTTGCCATGTTTAACGTAAGCCACATGACTGTGTTCTATTGCTGGACACTTCAGAGCAGCCTTACTGCCTTGTTTTGAGGCACAGCTGTCCTGGTTTGGTTACAAATGCTATACCTTGACTCTGCCATCAATGGACTCATAGATCAGGAGATAACCAGTGACAGGAGCACGTGGAGGCCTCCAAGTTATCACAGCTGTTTCTGACTGGACCTCAGAAGTACTTAAATCTCGTGGAGCATCCAGTCCTGAAGGAGACAACAGATCAATTACAATCACATCTATGTGGAGTTTAGTACACAGGCTATCTTGTGGGCAGTATATTAAAACAGGCCAGGAAAGCAAACTTGTTCCCCACAGAAATTTGAAGTTGAAAAATACTTCAATCTAAATTTTGTGACAAAAAAGTGATTTCCCCATTGAAGGTTTTAAAGTAAAGGCATTTACTTTTTCCAAGTTAAAATATTGGCTTGTCTCAAGCACTTTAGTTTGTAAGCAGCTGCGTTGAAATGTGTTTCAAAACTATATTGTGCCTTTTATTATTTCCCACAAGACAGATCAATATTTACATGTTCCCAGGAAAAAACTCTAGTTCTGACGATGCCTCTTTTGAATAGGAAAACTTTTTGTACTTGGTCAGGTTACAGCTTCCCTTCTCCACTGTAATTATAACACTGAATTTGCATGGCTTAACTCTCGGCTCTCTAGTTAACACCCTGCAACCAGTCAAGACAATGAGAAATCTCCATGATTCCATTGATGCTCATGGAAGGCCACAATATGAAACCAACTGGATATCTTCAACATTGGTACCCCAACATCTGGACCCCCAAAGAAGTCCTGCTTTGTGTGAGACTGTAGAACTGATGACAGAAAACCGCCATCTGGATCACACTGGCCTTCCACCAGAGAAAAGCTGGTGAAAATCCTATCAAAATCCAGGTTTCTAACAAAAAAGGCACAAAAGTGCTGTTTGACTTCCAGGTATTCGAGAAATGTAAGCCCAGCGGAACTAGAAGAGATGGCAGGTCTCCCTGCAAAGAGGTGGGATACAGCACCTGTAGTGAACCTGGTGGAGAGGGTCTCACTCTTCTGTGTGTCCTTCAGTGCATGGACACTCAGCGTATACTCAGTTGCAGGTTGAAGGCCCTTCAGGTCATACTCCACAGTGTTTCCTGATACCATCTGAGTAACTTCTGGTTCTAAGAAAAGAACACAAAAGAGAAGAAGTGCCATTATTGTTCACTCATGTCATGATGTACTCAACCCCCTGCTCCACTCTGATATTTTTCTTACTAGCTGCAAGCAAGGTCAAAACTGTAAAAGCCCAGAGCGCATCTCTCTGGTCATATCTACCCTGAATGTGAATTAACACTGGAGTCCTTTATCTAAAAGTATTAGCACTCTCTAGTGTTCATATGAATAATAACACCAGCTTTTCTTTCCAAGATTCACTTATCTCTGTTCATGCCTGCATTGGGGATGTTTAACTAATAGCATCATTATTAAACTGCTTTGAGCAAAGAAGCCTCTCCTTCAAGTAACACCCCCTTGCATCTTCCTGGTGTCACACTGCTGCACCCATTTCTGAGAAGGTCTCAAGACTGTAATGCTGTCAGCTCCCCGACCCATCACTAACTCTTCTTACCATCCTCAGAAGCATAGGAGACAATGTAATTATCCACAGCAGCAATTGCTGGCTGCCAGGTTGCCAGAGCCTCAGAGTCTGTGATGTTCACCACTATTAGGCCTGATGGGCTGTCCAGAGCTGCAAGAAAGAGAATAACAGATTCAGGGTATTTGACAAACACTTTTCAGCTCTGTGCAATTCTCTGTTGAAAATATATGGTATAAAATGTGCAAACAGTGCTGTTTGAAGTAGCTTTTATAACCCCCTTTGGAGTTGTGGAGCTCCACAGAAAAGACTTCAGTGCCCATAAAGAGACATCATATGCCTCCACTGGAAAAGGAGGTCAATGCATGAAAAGATTCAGCACTGGGAACAGACATCACTATGTTCTCAGATCAGTCTTGATATCACCAATCTTAATGGCTCTGTCCGAGGTGACATATTTCTCTTAGCACCCTCCAATCTGACTGCTTTTTGGAGCAAACTCAGGAGACAAAGCTGGAAAAAAAAACTAACGTGGCAACTGATAGTCACTGTGACCTTCCACCAGCTTGCCCTGCATGCTTCAAAATAAACCAAACAGCTAGCAACCATCCAAAATCCCCACACATCCTGCCTTGCTTCCTCATGGGACTCATTTTGCACACAGGTTTATGCTTTTCCTGAGTTGGGATAGATATCTGCCTCCAGTACAGCTGGAATGGGTTATACATTTCATGATATCAAGGACTGTAGGGATATGATAAAGGGTGATGGGTTTAAACAGGAGAAGTTCAGGATAGATGTAAGGAAGAAGTTCTTTACTGTGAGGGTGGTGAGGCACTGGAACAGAATGCCCAAAAGAAGTGATAAATGCTCCATTCCTGGCAGTGTTCAAGATCAGTGTGAATGGAGTCTTGGGTGGCATGATCTAGTGTGAGGCATCCCTGCCTATGGCAGGGGCTTGGAACTTAAGGATCTTAAGGTTCTTTCCATCCCAAACCATTCCATGATTCTATATTATCCAATACTCAGCATCTTGTTCCTTGCCTTAGTTCTGTGCATATCTATTATCCCCCACAAAAAGAGAATGAATGAGACAGCAGGATGAGGTCAGCAGGAGCATGGTGGACCCACATGTCCCATAGGGATATTTAAAGCTGTATTGAAGAAAAACTATGAGAGAGACTGTTTTTGTGCTTAGAACAGTCTGGAACCTGGGAGGTGTGGAGTTTAAGTGCATAACAAAACTGGTTTGAACTGCTCAGCTGAGCTGGCCCTTCGCTACCTCCTCTGTAAAATGGTGTAAATTAAACTGTTTTTTTTTTTTCTAATGTATTAGGACTGTAACTACGTGAATGGTCTCTGTCTCACTGCAAGTTGGTTCAGCCATTAGCAAACGGGAGCCTGATCAAACATACAAGTTCTGGATTCCAAGAAAGACCGGCCACAAATCTTCCTACAGTTTGTGTGGACATCAAAAATGGGATCTCAGTGGGTCTATAGCTCCATTTTCTGAGTCTTTCCTACAGCACAGACAATGCATTTGAAAATCTCCCATTTCCTCTTTATATATTACCTGTTTTCAGAATGCCAGAGATGGGTTCACTCTCTTCAAAGCCTTTCACAGAGATGATACTAACATTGTAGTCTACACCTGGGACTAACTTCACCAACTTGGTCCTTGTCTTGCTTCCATCGACTGTAACAACATTCGGAGTACCTAGGAGGAAGCCAAATGCCAAGGGATTAGTGACACAATACTCCAATAAATGCTAGAAGGATGTGTTCCAAGTTAAAGACATTATGACCACCATGGATGTACTTGTGCAGGAGGAGGTGAATTTTCTCCAGTTAGTTACAACCACCAATGTCAAAGCACAGCCTCAGGAAAAAATATTGCTGCCATGACACCTACCTCTAAGACACTGGTTTGATTCATTGCTAGTGTATGCCAACAGTAAGAAAAAATCATAACTTCTGCTCAGAAAAATCTCATTTTACAAATGAGTTGTAAGGTGAAAGCACAGCACTTTGTACCTGGAAGTTCTTACACCTGTGAGGACAGGACTTGCAGTTTAGATCTGCTTTGTTTCTGGCAAGGGCTGGAAGTCTCTTCTTCACCCATCTCATTTCAAACCAAGATATAGTATACGTTATTTTAAGAGGTGCTGCATATGTGGGTGAGAACACGATATACATCTGTTTCATATCCTCAGTTTATTCCAGGAAGGCACTTAGACCAGTGCCTAACTTTTTGTCTGTGGATTTCTCCTTTTCCTTTGTGGTGGTACCGCTATATATTTAAAGTTACATGAGTGCTTACATACTGCATTGTCTAAAAGCCTATGTGCTTTCTTGTCTGAGTCAACAGCAAGTCTTTTATGGTCCTGCTGTCTGCAGTGTTTGCTCCTTAGCTATTTCCTTTCAGAGATGTCCCTAAGTTATGCTAAGAATCTGTTTAAGTATAGGAAGTTTTTTAAGCTGAACACTAAAACAGTCATATAATGGCTGGAATGAAACAACATTGGGGAGTACTAAGAAAAATCACTTCCTTGGAAAACTATTATACCCATGGATCACGATTATTATTTCCAAGGGCCATCTTTTCAGAAATGCTTAGCTCATAAAGTGCATGCAAAATAATGAGACAATTTGGAAATAAAGCCTTACTTAGGAGGCTCAGCAGGAATAGAGAGTTTTGTGAATGTGGCTCTAGTAGGGGTACAACCACCCAACATCTAGCTCTGAGCAGACTTATAAGTCTTGCCCATGGGATGTGGGACTATGTTCAGACAGAGGTTGACTACTGGGACCGCGTATGTACACCCATGGTTCTGGTCAGCAAGTTGAAGAAAAAGGGGACCGAAGATCATCTGGAGCTGCTCTGAGAGATATCAACAGAAGAAACCCTTTCTGTTCTCCCTTTACCATTTCCCTCTCTGTCCCTCCTCCCAGTTCTCACCTCCTGTGATAGGGACATAGGAGATACGGTAGCTCTCCACACGGGTGCGAGGGGGTGTCCAGCTGACTGTAGCAGAGTTTTCAGTGATGTCAGAGAAAGAAATTCCCTTGGGAGATCCAACAACTGTCAATGGAGAAGAGAGAACAAACACACCACATAGAAAGAAAAGTTAAATCATTTGCTTATCAGTCCTTAGTGCTGGAACACTGATTTGTCTTAGCCCTCTATCCCAAGAGGTGATGCTATCAATATTCTGTCCTGAACAACACTAATGCAGGGAGTACCAAACAGCTAATGGTTTTATCACACACTGACAGCAACTATCGATGTGGTCTAAGTTCTCCTTTTTCAGTAACATTACAGTAGTGCATAGCTTAAAAATACCCCAGATGTATGCCTACGTATCATGTACATAAGAAATAACAGAGATTTCAGTGTGATAGAAGAGCATGAAAGAATACTTACAAGAATGCCATTCTATTACCCAGGAGTCATTGTACTTTTATTTTTTCCACCCCAGTTTCCTTGAATGATTTTTAGACATTCCATTGGGTCTCAGAGCCCTGTATGTGACACACAGCCATGGCAGCCCTTAGCAGTGGAGAGATCTCTCTGCTTGAGCATAAAGTTTCTACTACATGATGCCTAACAAAGACAAGGACTCAGGTGCAGCAGTTCATCAAAGGTCCATTCTCTCCAGCACTGACTGGCTGTAGTTTCTGTTGGCTTCAAACTAGAAGTGATCAGATTTTCTTCTTGGAATCTCTATCTGAGACCACGATTTTCTTAGGTGCATTCAAGCACATCCATTCAGAGGACATCCAAGTACAACCATCATGAGGACAGTACTCTGTGGTTCCACTGCAGCTCTTTGTCATACAACACAGCCTCTCCCTGTATAAACCTGAATACTATATTGCCCATCCAAATTAGATCAGCAAGCTGGGTAAACAAAGCCTAAGTTTTGCCAAAATGACCAACCTTACTATGCAAACCAACACTTAATGTGAAACATCCCAGTTTAAGGCTTAATTCCGCTACTATAAAACAAGCGTGGAAAGGGCTTCTGGAAGGACATGGTAAAGAGCCCTGCCACTTCAAAGTTCACCTTAAGCATCTCACTTCCAATCTGCTCTTTTGACTGTAACCAAAACAACCCTGACAGTTGTGGAAAAAATTAAACAGCCCCCACACAGTAAGCCATTAAGCACAGAGGGGATATCAAGACACATTAAGAGCCGTGGAGACAGGTTGAGGGCAGGGGCAAAGGATAAGAGTGACTGGGCTTGAAATAGCTTGGAAAGAACGTGTCTGTGGGCTAGAAGTCAAAAAGCTGTTTGTTCCATGTGTCCCCAAAGCTGTAGCTTCAAGGCACTAAATCAAGTGAAAGGCAAGGAAAGAAAAACAACGGAGCTCTCAAGAGAAATGTAAATTATTCATCTGGAGCTCATGAGACATGTTGAGTTTGAGGGGTTTGCTCTCATGGGAAAGCCAGAAAAAGGAAAGAATTAAAGATAACTAAGAAAGTGGGGTGGGGTTGGTAAAAGTACACGGTGCATGAAATTGTTACTGATTTAAGTACAGTCTGAAGGAAACAGAGGAGCATAAAGAGAAACTGGGAAAAAGAGAAGTGAATATCACATTGATTTTGCTTCACACTGTAGGTGCACTTTGTGACTGGTGAAAAGTGCTAGTGATGACTCTTGAGGCAGAAGAGATGAACCAGGACTCAATTTCCATAGACATGGTAAATTCCAGCTTTTCCCAGAAAATAAAGTACCCAACCCATCCCATTTGGATTCTCCTGCACACATTTCTTTGGGCTCAACACTTGTTTTCTGTAGCAGGTAAACTGTATAACAAACAGTAGTAAGAAAAGCCTTGACTACTTGAGAGTTCCACATCCCGAGGTGCCACAACTGTAGGTATTTTCCTGGAAGCAAACCTGGCAAAGGAAGTACAGTGGGCAATGACAATAGGCATCAGTCCTGGCATGAGTCCCAGAGATGCATGAGTGGTACCTTTGAGCACAGGGAAATTAAAAAGCAGCAAATGAAACCATCTTCTGGAAGTACCTGAAAGCCAAAATTAAGCAGGCATAAAAATGGCCAGCGTGCTTCTGTCTTGTCACTCACAAAACCCCAGTTCATCTGTTGGGCAGATACAGGTAATGGGCATTATCCTCCAGCATCGTTCCCCATGAGCTGTATGAGAGACAGAGAACTTCCTCATGAGGTTGCTGAAGCACCCATGAAATCTGAGTAGCTGCTATTCTTTGGGGATTTTTTTCCAGGAGCTTGTTCTTCCATTCTTAACAGCCTACAGGAGTATGTTCTCCTAGGCAACAGGAAGCATCAGGTGACTTTTATCATGTATTAAGAGCATGTGAAGTATTTGGTGATCCTCTCATCTGAAAAATGCTTCATGGCGTGGCAGAACAACATTAGAAGAAGAGGAAAGCAGCAGCGTAAGACCCACATTTCCTACCAAGGACATGAAGTGGGACTTAGCCAGGCTGTGGTCCCCAGTGAGGGCTGAACTGCAACTTAACGAACATAATACAAACGAATTTCCAAAAGACACCAACTGTCCCTCTGAAAGCAGCAGTGGACAAACTCCCTTGCTCCAGCTTGATTAGACTCTGCAGATCTGCATGATGCTGCCTTGCACTGTAGTGTTTTTATAATTAATGATTTCTATCAAAGCAGAAGTGATGAGGGTAAAAGAACAGATAAATGCAGAGTAGGGTACCATCATCACCCCAAAGAAGGTAACCTTTTAACAATGTGATTATCAGGGTCTGGGGGAAAACTGCTGTTCACTTATTTGTGTATTCACATAGAAGTAAACAATGGAGGAAGAACTACTCGTGATGGGTGTGAGAAGATTGCTTGGACCTGATCCCTGAAGGCAACATCTGTGTGTGCAAGGGCACATGCCCACGTGGGGAAAAAGGGAGAAGCTGGGAATGGTAAGTACAGAGAAGGATTTTCAATCTGCATTCTTCTTCTGCCTTCATTTCCAGGTGGTGTTTGCTTTAGGTTTGCTGCTCTGTTTGCTAGCTTTGTTCCAACTGTTATTTTACTATCTTCTCCTCTACTAAACCTAAAGACTTTCTAGCTAATTTATTCCTTGTAACTTGTACACAGGCCAGAATAAAGCAAGGCTGAATATAAGCCTGTGTGAGCTACACCTTTCAGAGACAGGAATATTTCTTTGCCACCAGACTGGACATGCCATAAATATACATATGCTTGTGTCATAATCCACTCCTAAGAACAGAAATTACTTAGATGTCTCGGTGGCCCAGCTTCCCAATGTGGTGTAACTTGCAGTTCACATCATTTAGCTGGATTTTTGTGGCTCCAGCTCTATTACCAATTATCCACAGGCTATTTATCTCTGACAAACATCTTCTGGGCTATCGGTTTCAGTAGGTGACATGTGCTAAATCTCCCTGAAAGAAGTGAAGAATGTAGTCATGAGGCAAATGGGAACTCTTCGTGGTTTACCATAAATATTCTGGAAGTCAGTGAAAATGGGGACATGTTGCTAACAAGAGCAGCTGACTTTAAACATCCCTCTCCATTATGAGACAACCCACATGAGCCTGCAGAATGGTGGCTTGTGACAGATGCATGTTCTGCTTCATGTAAATGTCCGGGTGAGGGTAAACATGCCCTTGTTGTTTATTCAAGGGGTGTGATGGCAATCAGTAGAGCTGCTCAGAAATGCACTTTTCCATGTTAACAACTGGCACCACAGACATCAGGGTGAATCGTGAGTCCATGGTGTTTCAGGAGAAGCTGTTCAGTGCTGAGTTACTGTTGTCTGGAGTACACTGCTGCAACTGGGGAAATGCCTCTTTTATGCTTTTCACTTGGCTTCCTCACGCACTGAACTCACTTGGTCCCTTCTCATTCCCCGCATGAAATAGGTTGACTTGAAATTACTGTGTTTTCATAACAGATGAACATTTTTAAGAGAGTGAATGTGGGCCATTGCTTCATTTGCTTTGGATTTAAATGTTTCCAAATGAAACCATGACTTTGATGGGGGGGAAAAAAAAAAGAAAAGCTTTATTCAAAAGTACCAAAATGAAATGCTTCAAAGTATGAACCTTTTCTTTGTTTAAATTAAGCTAAAGAATTCAACCTAAGCCTCGAGAACTTTTTGCTCTCTTAGTACCTGCACGTATTCATAGAAAAATAAAGGAAGAAGAAAATATTCCCATTACAGAAGCAAAAATGTCCTTCTCCCTGACACTGAGAATGTGAAGCTCTGTTCTGGTGGGGTCTATTCAGGAACACAAATAGGCTTATGCCAACTTCAAACAGAAGCCATTTACAGTTATGTTTACAATGTTTCTTCATTCCCATCAGTGTTTCTGACACACAAGAAGGAGAATATATGGCAGTTTCTGCTGAGGGAGTTCAAAGCTTTGATTCTCCAAGAAATTCAAGTTGATTTTGGATTATCAAGCACGTTTTGCTCCTGCTAAGATCTATCTAAGTTAATGGTGCTAAGTCCTTTGCTGATCAAGTCATAAATAAACTTCTCAATAGCTCTGGTATATTTGTTTTGTCATACCTCTTTTCTAAGGAGGTAAAGTGTTGTGCAGTGCCGATATGTAATTAGTGTCAGAAATCACAGAAAAAGGCTGATGCGGAGACAATATTTCTGTCCCTCAGAGCCTGTGCTTTAATTGCTATAATCTGATACCTAATTCCAGATCATAAAAGTAATTAAATCAAACCATATTAAATCGACAGTGATGAAGCTAAGGAATCTGAGATGACTGATTATAAGTAACTACACCACACCGAACCAGTAACTTGGATAAAGGACATGAAGGAGACAGTTTGTAACAGTTCAAGCAGGCTATGAAAAGGAGAGATGCTGAAAAAACCAGGCATGACCATGTCATGTTTTTCCTACTGCAAAGACAATACCTGTGGTTGCTACTGTGTTTATGGGTTGGGAACGTCGTCCACTGCTAAATCCATAGAGCTCAATCTCATATTCAGTACCCTCTTTGAGCCCTGTTATATCCTGGGTGCGCTCATGGCCTGGTACTATCAGTTCCAATGGATCAGATTTCCTTTTGGTATCCCTGATTTTGAGAACAAAACTGGTGAAAACCCCATCATCTGCAGTCCAGGACAGACGGAAGCCATCTGGAGTAGCATCTGAAACCAGAAGGTTGTCGACCTCGGGTTCTGCTTCTAAAAAAGGAGAAGATAACAGTAGGGAAAAGAAATGACTTTTTAATCAGTTCATTAGAGACCTGTTTAAGGTCTGGCTGTAGCACACTGCAAGAATCCAACCACAGTTCAAACAAAGGGAAACAATCTGCCATCTATTGAAAAAAAACAAGTAAAAAGACTGTTAGCATTACACACATACTGGAGAAGATACATGTGAGTGTGTGCAGGCTCATTCAAACTTCCACTCTAATAGCAAATCCACTGCATGGACATACACCTCTGACATGCAAAGTTACACATGCTAATGATAAGTTTCAGGTGCATTTCTCCCTTGCTATCTCTGTGAAACCTTCATGTATAATAAACCCAAGCTCTTGTTATAGAAGGCATGCCTGAATATTGTCAGGTCTCTTTCTGTTAGGAGGACAATACAGAAGCCACTTCAAAGAGTCTTTTACTTCATGCAAATCCCTTATTTCATGCACTTCTGGCATCTGTGATGCTTCATATCAGATGGACCCTTTGCTTCAACATTAAACAAATGCTGAAGCAGCAAGGGAAGTCATGAAAACTCATGTCCCTTAAACCACACACTTAAATCCAAATGCAAGACTGTCTTTAATGAAAGAACCCATTCAAGAGGATCCCAGGAGCTCTAAGTTATTTATTACCTGCAAAATATCTTTAGCGCAGTATGGTCAAGCATCATTACCTAGAGAAATGCTACTGGAGTGGTTACTGTCTTACAACATCTCCAAAGCACTTCTTTCTTCCACAGAAGAACCTCCAGTGAGGTAACCCCCAGCTTTACTACTGCATAGACAGTGTCATGCAGATGAGACTGGATGGTTATGGGGCTAGAGAATAGGTCTGCAATGATTGTTCAAGAAAGCTCAAATGCTTCTGGAAAACAGCAGCTATGATGAGGGTGAACACATGAACTTCTGGAGAGAGATGCCAGCCAACTTTACAGGTGGCACTGATCACACTCAATGGTCTTTGGATGGAACCCACACAGAGAGTGATAGAAAGGAGGCCATGGGCAAGAAATCCATGACTCTTTCTGAAGGTTCTGATGGTTGCAAGTTGGAGAATGCTGATGTGCCCAGCAGCTATTAACAAGACGATCTCCCACATGCAGCTCTCTATCTTTAAAGACTTCAGTTAGAAGAATCTGCCTGACCACACCAGAAACTTTCACCACTCAACCAATGTCATGCTCCTCTACAGGATCCCTCATAAAGGGAAAAAGGAAACATCAAGTTAAAAGGAACAGAATTTCATTGGTGAACCTATCAATCACAAGGAGTTATGTGTAGTCATGATGCAGAAAAGGATGCAAAAGCCAAGGTTTGCTTTGCAAGTGGATTGCATGAGACATCTTCCATGTGAGAAGAAAAGCAAGAAAAAGAGGGTGGAAGAGAACAATTTGTTTACATTAAAATACCTGTAACAGCCACAGTGCTTAGGGGCTTTGTTTGGTGCCCCTTGGCAAAACCATAAAGCATAACCTCATAGCCAATGCCAGTTATAAGGCCTTTAAGCTTCAGTTGCCGCTGGGCTCCTGTAAGGAGGAACTCCTGTGGGTCCAGCAGCTTGCCAGAATCCACCACGACTACTAGAAAGTTGTCAAAGGCATTCTCCGATGCCATCCACGACACTGTGAACCCATAAGGGTTAATATCAGAGATAGTTAGGTTTTCCACTTGGGGCATGGCCTCTGAAAGAAGGGAAGGTGCAAAAACACACACAAAAAAGAAGCGAAAAACATTGCAAATTAGAAAGTGTCACAGATTTCACCAAACATAAATCACATTTTCCCCCAAAGTATGGATTTAGTGCATAGCCAGGACCACAAGACCAGGATTTTCAATGGAGCCTCCAGACGTTAGTTGCTAAATTTTCATCAAGGGTGTCTCAGCACCATCAGTTCACAAGCTCTATTGAAATTCCCTCCAAGCTCACTGTATAAGCACATTTCTTCTGTTACACATGCACTGCAAGACAGTTATAACCAAAATTGGCTTAGAAATGCTATGCATAAAGCTTTCATTTCCTTCCACTTGTCTCTACCATTGGTGTTTTAGGGACAAAGCCTCAACTTTGGCATTCACAGCTCCTGTATTTTGCTTCTTTATCTCTCTACTTCACATGAATTATCTCCAGCTTTTCATTTCAGTGGTGGAGGGGTCAGAGTCGCCAGAAGCAGGACATTAATCAGTCAGGGTCATAGCCAGTGCAAGCACTAAATATTTTGGGTTTTGCTGGGTATGGGAGAGAAGCCAGAGTTTGCACTGGCTAAGGGCAGGGGCTAATGATGGCAGAACAGAGCTAACGCGTCCAAAGAGCTTCACAGGCAGCTGCTAGTGTGGTCTGTTGACAACTTCAAGAAATTCCAGTGAGCGGTCTTTTTGTGTTCCCATCAGCGTGACGTTTGTCAAAGCTGGGGATCAGCTCCTCAAAACTTTTCCCCCAAGTTACTGCAAAATCAAGTCAAATAGAGGCCAGATTCTCACAAGACATATTTTGCTCACTCAAAATCTCAAGTCAGATGGATAGGAAGATCAACTGGCTCTGCTAAGCCCTGCTCATATCCTGAATGCAAGGCATTACTAGCATTTCTCTACACTATTAATCAAACCTTGATGTGTTGGCGTGGGAGCTAAACTCATCCCATCTTCCAATCATTCACATTCCACTCACTTAAGAAAATACCAGTAGGTTGAACACTGAGTTTTCTCTGGGAAAGGGCTTTGGGTTTGGTTTTGACATTTCATAACAGCTGAAATCAATGCTCTGTTAGAACTTGGCATGAAAATTCTCTCCTGAAGCTTTATAATTTGAAAGTCCTTATGTTTTGATGTTTACACATTTGGGTGCCAGAGATTCAGCTCAAATTTACTCAATTTGGAGTCATTTGTGCAGTTTACTTACTTCTAATCGAGCAATCCCAAAGATTCACATTTTGGTTAGGTCTTTGGGAGGGTGGGTAAACAAATAATGAGCTGAAATTACTTTCCTGGGATAGGTGTTGAGTGACACAAACACTCTAAGCCCAGCAGATTTATGTAAACTGCTGGCACATCCTTCTGCTGTTTACCTAGCTGTGGGAAGCTTCCTCTCCAAATACCAATGTCCATGGTTTATTTTCAGCAAGGAAGCATTTGGGCTCTGGTGGAGCAGAAGAGCAGGGGGTTGGAAGCCGTTGCTCACTTCTGGCTATGTGACCGACTGTCAGAAGGGGGCAGATCGGAGCTGGTGCAAAACAACCATTTGCCTTAAGGAAGATGATCGTGGATATTGCCTTTCACAGAAAGCCACAACCCAGATGCTGTGAGGATGTTGCTGCTGTAACTGGTGTTTCCACTGCATGTTAGTGAAGAGAGGAGAATAAGGCCTCAGTTTCTCCATTAATCCTATTTAGGACATCCATATGTCTATGTGACAAGCCCTAGTAGTGCATACTAGCCACATAATACATACAGAAGATGAACTCCGTGGCATTTATTTGGTCATCTAGGAGGCATGTGATGTACAACCAATCCCACTCAAATCTGACCAAAATATTCAGACATAAAGGATGTGTTGAGGTGACAAGGATGCTGGGGAAGGACTCTTCAGCAGGGATTGTAGTGATAGGACAAGGGGTGATGGGTTCAAACTGAAACGGGAAGTTCAGGTTAGATAAAAGGCAGTTCTTTACTCTGAGGGTGGTGAGGCTGTGGCACAGGTTGCCCAAAGCAGTGGCAAATGCTCCATCCCTGGCAGTGTTTAAGGCTAGGTTGAACAGAACCTTGGGCAACACGGTCTAGTGTGAGGTGTCCCTACCTGTGGCAGGAGGTTGGAACTAGATGACCTTAAGATTCTTTCCAACCCAAAGCATTCTATGATTCTGGAACACCACAGGGCAGGAGCTGTTCTAAAATCCAGTCCCCTCCGGATCCTTCAGATGTAAATATTGTGTATTAGGTAAACTGCTCCCTCAAACTTCAGGAGTCAAAAAGGTTATTAGGCATGGGAAAAGGTTATTAGACGTAGCAGTGGGTTGGAACTAGATGGTCTTAAGGTCCTTTCCAACCCAAACCATTCCATAATTCTATGGTTCCATGACTCCAGAGGGCTCTTAAACCTCTTTAAACTTGTATTCCTCCTGGATATTTTTTTTAAGGTCAACATGAGTGGTCTGACCCATCCTTGCAGAAGTCTGCAAACAAAACCATTGTTGCTGGACAAGATATTCAGTGCTGTAGAGAGCCTTTCTTTTTATCCATGCTGGAATATCTATTTTTATGAGCCAATGAATAGTCTCCAAACCTTTAAGCAGGTACCTGTCATGACAAAAGCAGTGAGAGGCTCTGTGTGAACACCTGCACTGGTGGTCCCCTTAATGTTAATGTCATAGCCAGTGTAATCTAGCAGGCCTGAGATGTGAGCGCTGCGAGCACCTCCTGACACCGTGAGCTCCTGGGGTTCATGTGCTGCATAGGAATCTCTAATGTGTATAACAAACTTGGCAAAAGGCCCATCTCTCGTGGTCCATGAGAGGTTGAAGCTGTCGGGGGTAACGTTTGTGAGGGTGAGTGTGCCCAGCTGTGGCTCAGCCTCTAAAGGAGAAAGGAACATAGGTGAAGACACAGCGTTACTCCGCGGGGCTGGGGATAGCAGTGGGAGTCTATAGAAGCTTAAAGCTAAGACTGAATATATCAGCTTTGTTTTGCAGCGGTTGAAGAACAAAAAAAGAGCGTTGCAAGAGCTATTTTGTTAAGGTTTTGGAAAGAAACTGCTGAAATTAGTGCTGACTTTGATTTTTTCATTCCATTTTCTTACATAAACTCAATTTTCCTAATGAAGTGTGGGCCTGATTTACAGAAGCACCAGCAGTGTACAGTCCTGTGGTAAAATGGTAAAACTATAGAAATTTCAGGAACTCCACACTGGAAATTTGATGGGAATACAAACCCACAGCAATTCCAAAGTAGATAAAATAGGATTCAGGCACGAATTAGGTGAGTCCAAATCAGACATCCTTGAAATCCCAGTACAGCTTCCGTTTAGCATTTCTGTTGCCTGGAGTTGTAGATGCATTTTCTATTTGGACCCTGAAGTTTATGAGGGGTTTTAATCCTAACAGTTATTATCTCAGCACTAATCTCAAGCCAAAACCTCCCTGGACTCCACAGATAAGGTGTTCCTCATCCTCTGATTAGGCACAACCAGAGAATATCTAATAGACTGACCAAAAACAACTCCACAACACTGCTGTTGCTCTCCTTCCTGACTGTTCAGTGGTTAGAGTACTTCCTTAAGAAGCAAAGACTTTCTTTTTCTGCTATAGGAGATTAAGAATCACATATCCCCCCTGCCAGGAGAGAAACTGGGTCTTCAGGCTATTGGAGGGGGAGATCCCCTTGCCCATCCTTTTTAGAGCTAGTCCATTCAGCCTAAAATCGTTAAAGATTCATTAAAGCACAGAGAGAGCACAAACACGACCCAGCAGTCAGGGGTCAGAGAATCCCATGTCTGCTCTCTGGGCTGATTTTCTCTTTTTCCTGTTGCCAATCGAGTATGAACCAAGAACACCTTGGGAAATACAGTGAGATACAGGAAAATATTGATGCAAGAGATTCATGCTGGGAGAAAAGTAAGAAAGCTGTATCCCACTGACAGAGAGAACAGTGATAGAATGAAATCCTTTTCTTAACTAAAACATGAACTGCTGCAAGATGTTCCAACTTTTACTCCTATCCCTCATTGCAAGACTTTCAAGTAATAGTCCACCTTCTTCTCTGGGATTGTCTAGGAACAGGTGAATCCAAGTGGCCCCAGTTAAGGACACATGCTGTCATCATGCTATCAACCAGTGACCATCAATGCCTTCATGGCCGACAGTGAGGATGTCACCATGTAAGCATGGTACTTCTGAAGACAGGTAAGGAGATGAGAAAATATCCCCAAAGCAAACAGGCTTGGGTGCAAAACCCAGTGAAACCAAGCATGGAGCAATCAGCCCTGCATGCAGGTCGGAGAGGGTAAACCAGTCCTTTCTAATCTCATCCTGAAATGACCACATTCCTTCACATGCTGCTTACATCCAGTCAGGCACGTTCACATCAAGACACCCAGACTCCAAAGAGCACTACATGCAAAAGGCAAGTCCTAGTGATCTCCTGCCATCCTGGAATCACCATCACTCCAGGAAAAGCTCTGACATCCCGTGAAACAGGACAGGCCTTAGAGACTCAAAGGCAGCAATGCAAGTGACAGAGTGGGGGACTGACCATCAAGAAAGGGTGAAGTTGCTTCTTGAGCCCTGCTCTCTGCTGGGAACACATGAAAATACCAGGCAGAGAAGAACATCAGAAATTCAGACCACTCCATGCAGCTCTGGTTGGACATTTAGCATGCTGCATGAAACTCCAACAAGAGATGCAAATGTCTTGGAAGACATTTGAGTTTAAGAATGAAGAACAAAAATGGCATGCAGGTGCCTTTCAGGCTGATAAAGACATGAAGGCCTCCCATCCACAACAAAGCATGTGAGGATAGGATGAGCGAGAACTGTATTCCAGATCAAGTGCAAAGATACTCTGTGAAAAACATTGACCTTCTGGAGCAAGTCAATTATATATACACAAAACTTGCAGATTAAGTGTATATATAAGGAAACCAATCATGGTTTACTACTGGCTCCCTTAATGCTGGGGGCACTTCTTCAGCCTTTTCCATTGTCTCAGATCTCTCTTTTTCCAAGCACCCTCAAGCCCAGCATTTTTCAGCTTCCCCTCATAGTAATCTCCCTATAATTTACCAAAGGCAGGATGATGAGTTGGAGCCATGTTTTAGAGCAGTTCGATGGACAGCAAAAGAAAGAAGAATAAAAAGCAAACCTGGAAGGTGAAATACCTGTGGTTGCCAGTGCTGTCAAGGTCTGACCACCTTGCCCATCAATTACACCATGGAGTTGGACAGTGTAATTAGTGGCAGCTTTGAGGTTGGTGACTACATAGCGCCGGGAGGCCCCTGGCACTGTGTGCACCAGGGAGTCCAAAGGGAAGTCAGAGTTTCTGACTTCTAGAATAAAATGGTCAAAGGCATTGTCCTGCGCTTCCCACGTCAGTGACATGCTGTCTGAGGTAGCATTTGATACACTGAGTTTGCTAAGAAGAGGTTCCTCTACTATGGAAAGAAAAACAAATGGAAATGTATTGCAATCATTAAAACCCAAAGCAACAAAATAAAATAATATAGAAGTTTGAATACACGTGAGCCACGGGTCACAAAGATCATCTAGCTTTGTGTTTCTCAGTGCTGTTCATACCATTGCTTTGGCAGCCCTGCCCGTGCAACCCATCTGCTGATGCTGGAAACTGGAATGCTGTATTATCTGATCACTGAAATTTGTTATTCTGCTAAACATCACTGGCCATGTTCATCTATTGCTACGATACATTGACATGATCTTAGGAAAAGCTGTCATAGGAGCAAGCAAAACTTAAACGATCAGAACATGAACTATCATCTGCCTACCATGAGAACACACTTTCCGTTTCTGTAGTCTACTGCTCTCCTTCCACTTTCATACTCTTACTGCATAGAGCACATTGAACATTTGACTTCCCTGTCTTTTCTGGAAAAACTGCCAACTGTAAAACCTGAAGATGTGCAATGTGCCAAGAGCTAAATGCCTTCCTGTTTCATTCACCAACATCAAGACAAATGGGCTCTTTCAATCTCTCACCCAATGCAACCTGAATTCTGAGGCTGAATTCAGGCAATGCATCTACCTTATAGGAGTCTGCTGCCACAGACTGAAATATGCCTGAAATCTATTTAAAGAATCAGGATAAGAGCTATATCTAGAAATCAGCTTATCTGAGAGGAATAGTGTCTCCTGTATGTGGGTGACAGATGCAAACACATGATGCAAGGCTAGCACAGTGCATCATCTCCCACTTGGCTCTTGGGAAATGTATTTTGCTGTGGCAGAGGTTGCTCCAACCTGAATGTTTGAACAAGAGCAAACTTATTGTGTGAATGAGATTGCATCATAATGCGATTGACTGACTTTGCTGGATGGGATGGTGGATTAACATTCACAATTCAAAATGTCTCCGCAGGTCTTCCTTAGAAGGTTTCAAACAGTGAGGTAGAGGATTTGGTAATGGGTAGACTGATGGGGTAGTTGAGGGCAGGGAAAGGGGCACAACCTGTAAGGAAGAGTTAGAAGAAAGGAGAATTAGCATTGAGGTAGTTTTATATACCTGTTGTAGCTGCAGCACTTATTGCCTGTGTGCGGAAATCATGAGAGATCCCATAGAGGTAGACAATAAAATCAGTGCTGGGGGAAAGCCCTGAGATATGAGCAGTTCTTGAGTTGCCTGAGATGTTGAGCTCCATGGGCTCCAGCAACCTGTTAGAATCAATAATTTCAATAGTAAAGACGTCGAAGTCCCCATGGGTGGTTGTCCAGGAAAGGTTGAAGCTTTCAGGAGTAATGTCGGAAACTGTTAGCTCACCAACTTCCGGGTGCGCTCCTGAGAAGGGAAACAACATTGGTCAGAAAGGAACAGCCCTGGACCTCCTCCTGCTCAGAAACACTGTACTTCTCTCTGCTCATGCTGGCAGCACTCCCAGCTGCCGCTGGAGAAGAGGGTTTAGGTAAAAGCTTGCTACAAGCAGACAGTTACTGAGGGTAAGAAATCAAATAAAAGCATCTCAACATGTTAAATAAGGAAATAGCTATGGCTGTTTCCCTTTTCCTCCAGGTGCAGCCATGTGTCTTCGAGGTCTAACCATGCAAGCAGATGCAGAGGAACTTTTCTGAATGCCCCCAGGGTATTTGGAAAAGTCAGCTTCCAGTTTTAGAAGCTAAACCAGAGCTCTTTCTTTATCCAAAGCAAAAGGTTGTGTTTTGTTTGCTTTTTTACTTTCCCTTTTAGCTTAAGCCCATGAAAGCTGGCACACAATTTTGGAGCTGGAGCCAAAACGCAGAACAGTGATTGCAGCCTTGGGGTTTCTTCCTCTCTGCAGACATCCCTCGGATGTTACAGGAAGACTCCGAAATTTCTGACAATTGGAAGTCCCCAGAAGGGAAAGTTTTGAAAAGCTGGGTGCTGAGCGTGACCCAGAAAGGGAAGGGAAAACATCAGCAGGGCATCTTCTGCTGCTTCTATGAAGCAAATAAGAAGAGAGCACATTGCATAGTTAGGCAGGACACCCATGATGTCTGTTTTCTTGTTTGTCCTTATACAGCCTCCTTTGTCTAGCTACGTTTGTCAGTTTTCAATGGGCAATCTGCTAGCAGCTCACACTCAGGACTCTCAAAGCACAGGACTTCTGCAGCAGGACACAGCCTAAGGCAAGTGCCTTGTGCCAGGCACATTTCTACCTAAGCCAGGCTGCCTAAAGCATTATTGAAGCAAGCAAGCTCTACTGTGTTTCATGTTTTAACTCTGTTTAGTTCTTATTGTGTACTTTTGTCCCCTTCTGTGCTGGGGGAAATCAAATATGATTCAGCTCTGGCTATCTCACAATCACAGGAGGTTGCAAAGGTCTGTGAGGAAGCCCAGATGCAGCAGATGCTGTCCAGCAAAAATTACCTGAAGAAAGAGCCACTGAGCCATACACAATAGACGGAGGTATGTTTTTACCTCTCACAAAGCTTAAGTAAGCTCCCCTTTCAAACTGACATCTTTCACAAGATCAGCCAGAAAATTATTATTGTGGCTTATGATTATTTCCATGCAACCTTCTGATAATGTGGAGCTTACCTTCCTTCTTTCAGGTCAGTTTTATGCCAAGGCAGTTCTGCTGAAGTTGGTCTTCTTGCATTGTATCTTTTTCAGACCAACCAAGCTGTTTAACAACCTTACACGGCTTATTGTATGCTAATACTCTTGGTAGGACTTAATTTGTATTCTCTTCTATATGAGAACATATAGGTGTCTGGCCTTACATTGAGTTAGGTGCACACACTATATACCTAAGTTTTTCTTTATATGGAAGCTAGTGCATCATTCCACTGGTGGCTTCCTGAGGGTAAAAACTAAACCTGTTATTAGGTTTTAATTATCTGGGATATAATGAATGGATTTTTTGTAAGTTTAAAAGGCAACCTGGGCTTTTCCAAGCATGTACAACAGTGAGTTGGGGTTTGCTGTTAGTGTCAACCAGCAAAAAGCAAGTAGAGGGAACAAAATCAGCCATTCGGGGCGGGGGGGGAGGAGAAAGCATTCCTAAAAGTGAAAGGCTCCATGTGCGCACTGAGACTCTTATTGGAAAGTCTGATCAAGAGACATTTCCATGCCAGAGATGTTCTGCCAAGCTTTAACGAGTTCAGTGCGCCCCATGCAAAGCCGAGCAAGTGAGCAAGCTTTGCTGAGCAGTTGCAATAGCTCTGGCTCCCATTCCTGTCTGCAAAGAAAGGGAGCCACCAGGCTGGGTGAGTGACTTGAAAAGATACCTGTCATGGTTTCAACAGAAAGGGGTTTGGTCCTGTAGCCTCGAATCACACCATAAAGCGTGATGTTATAAGGCGTGTTGGCCTTGAGGCCTGTAACATTCATAAAGCGCAGACCGCCTGGGACTGTGATATTCCGGGTTTCTTCGGGGTTCTCAGACTCCTGCACCTGAATGATAAAGTTCTCATATGCCCCTTCAGCTGCTGTCCACGTGAGCTGGAAACCATCCCAGCCAGTCTCTGGTACTGATAGTTTTCCAAGCTCAGGCTCCTCCTCTGAATAAGGACAGAGAGTCAATCAGTTACTCACATTACAGACTAGTCGTGATGACATATTATTTCATGGTGCTCCATGTTAAAGAATGTCACTTATAGTCAGTGGCACAAGGATGCACCCACACCCACACATTTACATTCTCAGCTGCCTCAGATAACTTGTAAAGTCTCTTCAGAGACATGGCACAACAGAACAGTAAGAGAAGAACTGTAATAGTACATAATAACCACATGAATGCTAAAAGACTGCTTACAGAAAGCAGCTTTTAGACCATCTTACAGCTGCAAGTGTCTCACTAACATTAATTACAACTCACTATGAGACAAGTATTACTATAACC
This sequence comes from Ara ararauna, assembly GCA_028858755.1. NCBI lineage: Eukaryota > Metazoa > Chordata > Aves > Psittaciformes > Psittacidae > Ara > Ara ararauna. The sequence goes on from CM054384.1 coordinate 16,699,421, forward strand.
ACTGTCCTGCACTAGTAACATCACAGTGTTTGCCATTATGAAGTGAATACTGCACCCTGTTGTAAGGGTAGAAAGATATCGATTTTAGCAGTTGGAATTCAGATGTCTATGATTTTAATTGTGCCCACATGAATGATGTTATTTACTCTTCCAAACTATTTCTAATCCAAAAAATAAACATGGAGAAAATTCTTCCATGTCTGCATATCTTTTGTTTAATGGACTTCTTTTTATTACAGTATTCTGTCCACAAAACCTTCCTGGGGCAGAGCGTTTTGGATTTTCAATGTTACTGATTAACCTAAATACCGATTAACCTAAAACTGAAATCTGCATTCAAAGAAATGAACATTCTCATAAGCCACCACAAGGGTGGCAGAGGAAGTTGGGAACCATCAGAGCTAACTCTGATGTTGTTAAAGCTGAAAGTTTAGGTAATTTTCTCAGCAAGAATTGAAAGTCCTTGTTAGAAAGAAAATGCAACTGATTCCTTCAAATTGGCAGTCATACGGGAAAATGACAAAGTAACACCTGGATTTTCCTGCATGGAAAAACTTCCTATATGATCTAGCATTGGCCTTTGGACTGCTATGACATCTTAGCACTTACTTATTTGCACTGTCAACACATCAGCATTATAACGAGAACAGAATCCATCTGAATAATCCCAATCTGAATGCCTAATAATTTATAAAATGATGCACGAAGGTAAATGGATTTGATTTGTCAGTTGTAAACTTCAGCGTTAAGCTTCATGCCTATTTTAAGGCAGAAGATAAAGTGGCCCTGAAATAAGTTAAATTTAGACTCAGCAACATTACTCATATAAACTACCCCCCTGTAAAAAAACAGTGCTTATTGTATGACTGCTGCATAGCCTTATATATGCAGCTGGGGTTGTATTTTCAGTGATGGATCACTCACAGATCACAGTCAGTTACATCTCTCTGCAGTGAGAGTCACTAACACATAATAAATTGCTATTGTAAATAGCTACTCAGGAACACAAAAGTTTTTATGAGCTTTTCCCATCCTGTTGGAAAGAAGAGATTGTTTATGAAATAACAGCGATGTTCAACCGCAAAAAAAAGCATGAATTCAGAGCTGGTTTGCTTTATCAGGAACAGAAATTAGACTCATTGAAGTAAAATATGAATCCTGTTGAAATAGCACTGTTGAGCTGAAAAAAGAGAAAGGACAGAAAATACTGTATCAGAAATAATGATCTTTTGGTGGCAACAGAAACAAATCAAGCAAATGCATCACCTTCAAATGAAAATGAAAAGTAAAAACTTGATTATAAGTAATGCAGGAATCATCACAGCTTAAAAGCAATTCAGATTATTCTGAATTTCAGTTCCATACACCTCCAAGATGCAGAGTCTCTTTTCCTCCCGTTCTTTTCTCATGCATGTCTGCAATGGAAGTGCACGCAACCCCATCATGCTTTTTAGGGAACAAGAGATTCTCATACAAGATCATGCACCAACTTGGACTGCTGGAAACCTCCAAATGCCTCATCCATAAAGCATCCAACATAGATGACAAAACAATGACAATTTCATGGCAAATGATATCAAGGGATGATGTTTCTTACTTAAACAAGAAAAAAAAAGAGAACCAACCATTGGGAAATCAGATGCTCTAGCCTTGCAGTAAGTGTGAAATAATCTGTGTGTTTCTATGCACATATTTTATCCCATGCTGTGAATTTGGATTTGGTGATGGACAGGTAAAGTCAATAATCTCCAGATAGGTTCTCTGGATATGACCTTACTCACTGGTACTTCGATTATTATCGAACTGAGCCCTGTAGCTGTAGGCCTGTTTCCTCGTGAAATTCATGAAACCGAGATAAAAGGTAAAATGAATACTCCTAATGTGTTACAGTCTTTTTTTTCTCCAACATCACCACTTCCATGCCAATGTTGCAATCCACAACATCCTTGCAAACTTTCTTGTGCTTGAACCACAATACAGATAAATACCTGCAGCATCTTGCTATTTTCATGTGCCTTGTAAATAGCAGATGCATCAACATCTCTCATTACATGCAATTTGAAAGAGAGAATTGATGCTACATCACCTTAAAAGCTTGAAAGGCATTTTCCATGCTACACCACTGAAGGCTCTCATTCCATAGCAATAAGATGCTTATCCCATGCAAAAGTAAGAAAGAAAAGAACAACTAAGGAAGGATGCATCACTCACAAAGCCCAGCATTTCTGCAGTGAGACAGCAGTACAAAATGAAGTTCTGTATTTCAAAGCAGAAAGAGCTAAAGAATCCATAGAAAATACCTGTAGTAGCTAGGGCTCCCAGGGACCAAGAGAGCTGACTTTGAGCACTTCCATGGAGGATAATCTGGTATTGTGTGCTTGCTCTGAGATTGGTAAATTCTGTTTCAAGATGGTTTCCCGGCAAAAAGATTTCTGTTTAAACTGGGCAAGTCCTTCCGAGTGATAAAGAACTGATCCAAACCTCATCCTGTGCTGTCCAAGACAGAGTGAGACTACTGAAAGTCTTGTGTATTATGTTAAGGTCATGAAGAGCACCAGTAGCTTCTGAGATTGGACCAAAAAGTGGGCACCAAAAGCAGAGCATGAGAATCAGTGCTGGGGTTTACTGAATAGCTTAGCTCTGTAGGCACAGGACTGGTGGGATTAAATGGCGTTACACTGAGAGATTCTCCAGGTGTTGTGACTAGAAGTGCTAAACAGACGTAAATTACAAGTTAAAATTTCCTGATGATAAACTCCCAAATACACCAAAAGCCAGCTAATATCTGCTACAAACAGTTTGTGTGCTTTGCAGTAAAGAGCTCTAAGAACACAGATGGGCATGTCTTTTTTGGAGACTGAATTGAAGCCACAAGGAAAGGTAGCAGCACCAACCACAGTGTGATCCTCATGCAACAATGCTAACAAGCAGATCCAGAGCAACAACCGTTAAACACAGGGTGAGCTGAAATGGTCCCAGCAGAGAAACAGGCACACCCTCAGCTGGTGTAAATCAGTACACTTTGGTTACCTCCAAAGAATTTTGCTAATTCACACTGATGAGGATTTGAACCCTAAGTCTCTCAAACACACCTTTTCTCTTTACTACACCACATAAGTTACTACTTCTGATACAAAACATAAGTGGAATGCATGCCAAATACTGCAAACATATCCAAATCCAGACTGAGAAATCAGCCACAACAGAAACATGCTAAATCTTATCCTACCCAAGCAGAAACAGGCTTGGAGGAGTGGTTCATCTGGATACACACAGGATTTGCATAAACGGGAAGGGGACACACATCCTTACCTAAAAACTAGGACAGAAAGAACCTGAGGAATCTTTCTTTAAAGAGAGCCAAAAGAATGGAAGTGAAAAAGACTTGGCCTTCAGCATGCTGAATGATCTGTGAATACATCCTGGAGCACAGACGGATTCTGAGAATCTGAGTAGTGTGGAGATGACAGAGAATGTGCTCCTGATCACAGCTGCAAGGCAAGAGGTAGGTGATTTCTCTGACATGCAGAATTACCTCCTCATTAGTGGCTAACCACATCATTTCACACCTCAGTGACTTCCTTGCTTACATGCTCCACTTGCATTCAATTAAGAAAGAGCAAGGCATCTTCCACCATCAATCAAATCAGCACAAATACATGCTCAGAATTCAATATCTGTCTCCAAATTCACACATATACCAGAAAAAAAGAAGTTTTTGGAGGAGAAAGATCAATTAAAAATGTGTATCAATGTGAATGCAGAAATGTTATCTTGAAAATATACTCTCAGGTCAAATGTATCTGTCTCTCAGTCTCCAGGAAGGTGAGCAGAAGCGGGTGAGGCAAACAGTGATTTATGTTTACATAAATCATTGATATTCTTGACTTAACTGAGGGCCTGCCTTAAATTACCTCAGCACCTGATCTGAACCAGTCCCTATCTATGCTGTAACCTGAAGAAACTACCACCCCAGCTTACCTGCAATATAACCACTAGCATAATTCCCTCTTCCTTGATAAACCAGCTGTCAGAACTGACTGCACCAAGGTTACTGTGCTTATAAAATGAAGTAGGAAGACATACAGTGAGGAACCATTAGCCTTCTGGGACTCTCAGCTCCTTGTGCACAATTAGATGTCAACCAGCACTTTCCTATTCTGGGAACAGGGAAAAAACCATCAAGCATCAAGCAAGTGCATTGGTACTTGTTCAGCCTTGAGGCTGTCTACTTGATATGCATAGTGGTAGGTGGGCTTTACTGTGGAGTGTTTCTGCAGAAGACATGCATAGGTAGAGTGAACAGACCAGTGGGGAGGACAAGGCAGCAGTACCTGGTACAGGTACAGCTCCATGCTCTGGATGATCCCACTGGGAAACTGGCATGCACCCTGAATTGGAAACTGAGTAAAAACATCCGAAAATACAAGGGAAAAAGTAAAAAAAAAATAAAAGGCTGATATTACAGTCCTGATATACTGAGGATCTATGAGAAAACTCTGTATAATGAGAGCCAAAACTGGCTTCCCATTTTCCCTCATTTTACTGACCATCCTACTGACATTCTCCCAGATCCAGTTGTAGTATAACCACACAAGAACTTGGTTACTCTAATGTAAATGGGAAATACAGCAGCTGTTCAACTGTATTATACAGAAACTGGGGTACCAACTACCTAAATGGCACTTTAATTCAGAAGTTTGCTGTCATAAGTGGATTAATTTTATTCTGCCAGCTTTGCCAACTACATGGCAGGTTGCCATGTACAGCTTGTCTCATGGAGCGTATCTAATTATATGTAATTACATTACCTCTGATTATATTTCAGACCTAATTCCGAATATTACCTTGGGTTTAATGACTCTACAAATGAATTTGTGGATGAGAAAAGGTGGTCTACCCTCTACACACATGTATTAACACTCATATACGCCACAGAAAGTTAATGTGTAATAGAGGAATATGTGGCTTTTTGAACAAACAACAGATAGGAAAATGAAAATTATAGGAACACATAGAAAATTTTCTGATACCACAGACAGTATCAGCGTTCATTGTTTAGTGCCTGGAATACTACAACACATAACAGAAAATCTGGAAAACCATTGAACTGTAGGATAACAAGACCAATGGAGTTCAAACACTTGACTTGGCAACCAGGGGAATATGTGGGGAGAAGAGAAACAGAGCTCTAGGAGCCCTAGTTGGGTGGATGAGAGCCAAATAGAGTGATTCATGGTGGCAAGATGAATGAATAGTTGATGCCAAAGAGCTGAAAGCAATGTAGAGGGGAAACTGGATGGACAGCAAACATATGCTCTTTCTCAGACTGGAATACTTCTTAATTTAATTCTCTTAGTAAAATCTCCAAGCTGAATATGGCCTAAATACGTCTATACTGCTGTTGCTAGCCTTTTGAGGAATTCCACTGTAATGCTTTACTGGCAATTTTACTAAAAAGAATGCTAATGTCCTGCCAGGACATTTCCTCAGTTCCTTGGGATTCAGTATTCATAATACAGTATTCTGCATTATTTCTTGCTTCTTGGGTTTTTTATTATTTGCCAAGAGGAGCTGTCAGCCAGTTTCATTGCAGAGTCTCTCATAAGCTCAAGCACACTGTAAGATATGATGGTTTATCAAGGCTTTTTGGTTCTTTTCAGATCTCTCTGGCCAAATAACTTTCCCCTCTCCCAAGCAGCTGATTAAACTGGGCTTAGAGTGCCTCTGCCCCTCTGAATTCCGTAAAGAAAGCATTGCAGTAAGTAATAAGCTAGAAACATTACAGCAGCTCCCACTAAAGTCAGGTTCCAGGTGTTCTCAGCACAGGAATCAGCTGAATAAATGGACAACCTTTACTGGCAAATTTAGTTTGCCAGTCACCAGCACTGCAGTTTCCCATTGAACTACCTCATCTAATCATTCTTCCTAATGTTTGAGCTTGCATAAGAATGGGTGGCGCAATATATGATGAGTAGAAGCCAGGAGAGGAATAGGGACTGACGCACAGCACAGACAACAGTCTTTGGTAAACAGCATAAATTGTCTTAAAAACATTCAACAGAATGGAAAAGATACTTCTCCAAGCCATGCTTCTATGTGCAACTCACTTCCAGATGCAAGACAGTATCACAACCAAAATTCATCAGCAGTTGCTGCACAATCTGGGTCCTTCAGCAGAGAAATTCGAGGTTGGCACTTCGTTTCTCTAATGTCCAATCATTTATTTCCACACGCCTCTCATGGCTGATGTATTACCATCCATCCTCCTCCAGGGCTCACATTGTGCTATGCAGGCAGGGTTCCAAACCAGAGCAAGAACAAAGCTGGACTCAGGCTGCTCAGCTTCCTCAGAGCAGGATTACGTGCTCACCCTGCAGATTAGTTGTTAATCTGATGAAACATTCTCAAGACATGCTGCCAGAAAGGTCCCTCCAACTAGTAAAATGGCTCATGTTCTTTGATATCAGAAGTAGTTCTAAACCAAAACCTTAGTGTGATGCTGGGTGGGACCTCTAACAAGCAGGGAGTACCCTAGTTTGTGATACTTTTGTTAATAACAGAAAGGAGGCATCTGTTGTAGCCACAGCTTCCAGAGAAGAGCGCTGTTCTCCAGCCAATCCATACACCTTGATTTTATAGAAAGTGTTAGCTTGGAGGTCATCACCTAAGGATTCTCTGGGCAGGGAGGATTCTGCAGGGCGCTCAGCTGTCAATGGCATGTCACTGTACTCCACTACAGAACTATTGTAGACTCCTGTATTTGCATACCAGGAGACATGAAAGCTATGATCTGTCATCCTCGAGACCACAAGGTCCCTCAGCGCATCCTCTTGCATCCCAGAGGCCTCTGGAGCGTGAAAGCTCCCAGAGCCAGGAAGCAATTCTGGGTAGGGACCCATTGACTGCATTAGGATTTGACTATATAAAGATACAAAGAAATAGACAAGCAAATGGCAGTGTGAAATATTCAGTCTTCCTTTTTCAGTACAATGAAATGACATTTAGCAAACTGTTCACTTTATAATCTTTATCATCCCTTAAATACAGGATTGTTGACATCAGTTAAAAAAACCTTTGTCACTTGAGCTGCATTTCATCTATATGAAGAGACAGAAACATCAGAAAACTGTCATCCTGTACTATGGAAGGTTTTGGGACATGTTCTTTGTTCATGAGCTCTGAACATTTCAGCTCTCTGCGTGGAGAGCTGATATACATAAAAAGATAGTAAGAAGAATGCAAGAGGGGAGAGAAAGTACCAACAGAAGATCTTCAGCTCTGGGGCTGAAAGAAGCTTTACCCTCAGCAATAGAAAATCCACTATACAAATAAATAACACCATGTGGGAAGGTCCTGAATAGCAGCTGTTGGAGATGCCTGACTCTGATCAGGAAGCTGGGAAGAATGCAAGATGAAAAACTGGCAACGTGGAGAAGCAAAGGAAACTCTGAGAAGAAAAGCTCTCACCCCTTTTGCAGTCCCTGCCCCCCCTTGTTCAGCAGGGGTGGCACGTGCCCCTCCAAACAGCAGGACTGTCTTCACCCTCTGAGAAGAGCTAGTCCAGTCCCAGCTGTGCTACTGGCATCTTCCACCTCAGTCATTCTTCTCTCTCCCTTGTTGCTCCAAGTATTTACTCCAGCAATGCAATGGACCTGAGATCCCACATAGCTTTGCAGGAGAGGGTAAACCAAGTTTGTTTGGCTTAGCCTGAGGACTTCAGGACCTTTCAAGTACTGGGAACACAGATAAAGAGTATGGAATTGGGGGTGGATAAAAAAGCAAACTCAATGAAATACCTCATCTCTTATAACCCACAGGCTTATAGAGCATTTCTGCCTCCCCATGACCATGTGTTTGGATTTGTCCATTCCTACACAGGAGGAAGGTCACAGAAACAGGTTATGTTAACTACTGCTGATGCTTCTAAGTAGCCCACTACAAAGAACTCTACCGGCTGCTCCGAGTAAAGATGTAAATCAAATACACTGGCCAGAAGAATGGATTTATAAGAACTCCAAAACCAAATCAGGAAAAAGAAGCTACCTTGTGAGACTTGGGAAGCTGGTGCTGAAAACGCCAGACTGTGAAATTTCACGTGTTGTTTCTGCCGATTCACCATCTACACATACTCCTTTTGAGACCACTCAGCCTTCAGACAGACGTGGAGACACTTCAGACACTTGGGAAAGTAACTTGGGAAGAATCAAAGCCTGCTCACTCTTGCCATATAAACCTTCAGCTTCCTTTTGTACGTGCGCGCCTCAAGGCTTCCTATTGTTTCCCAACACTGGACACAGGCCTTGCATGAAACAAGTAATTCAGTACTGATTGTTTTCTGTAATTTACATCATACCATAAACCTCTCTGCAGTATTGGATAAGTGGACTCTATAAAGGACTCAGAGGTCCTTGCATGGACACTACCAAGGAATATGAAACCAGTTTTAATTGGTTAAGCTGTTTTTAATTCGTAAAATCCATAACTTCTGTCACATGTTTACCTCATAGATGGTCTTTGGGAGAAAAAGAGAAACACTTTGATACCTGTTAAGGACAGTAATTGTCAGCTGATTCTGATTTCACTGTCTTTGCTCACTTAACACACTATAGGCTTTGCCTTACAGGATTTAGCCTGAGTGCATGCAAGATTCAGGACTTATTTATGCTCTGTACCAAGATATAATTCTGTGTGCAATAAACTTCGGGTTAAAACGTTTCACAAAGAATAAAACCTTGTTCGGTAAGTAATCCACTGATACTGGTTAGTCGGAGTGGTTTGTACAAATGAAGATGACAGAAATGGCACGCTTCTTTGCAGACAAATGTAACAGCCATCGTCTCCATGGAAATGTTGACTGTGACCAAATTTGTAGACCCTTCTAGCTTTTGGATGACGAAACTGAAAAAAGGCAATATCAGAGCCCTGTTGACCCTGCTGAAGCATGATGGGTGGAAGCATGCTGTGAAGAGAATTCATTAGGCAGAAACAAGTAATGTTAAATACATTCTGGTTGCTCTTCCTCTTTGTTTTTGGCTGTAGAAAACAAAACAAGTTACAAGACATAATACACAAAGAACAGCCTCATTTAAAACAAAGGATGAGGTCTGCATTTCATGCAGGACAAAGAGCTGTGTTCTTTGCAAAGGTTAAGCAAGAAATCATGGAGAACATGGAGCTAGATATGGTAGGCAGGGAAATGCAGAGCTATCCCTCAGTTAAACCTATCATGGTAGACAGAGCTAAGTCTGCTCTGTAGGCAGTTTTTTCTAAGCAGTTCCCCAGGCATGGCTTACAAAATCAAGCGAAGAAGACTTGGGCTAGTCATTGCCCAATGACCTGGTGCACGGCACTCATCAAAAGCTATCACTCACCAGTAGAACCCTTGACAGTTGTGGGTTTGCTTTTGTGTCTGCCTTTCTCCGCCACCAGACTGATGGTGTATTCTGTCCCTGCATCCAACCCTCGCAGGATAAAAGAGGTGCTGTCCACTGGGATCTCCACTTCACTCTTCTTTCCAGAGGGGTTAACAGAAATTAGGCGATAATGATCAAACTTGGCCACTGGTCTTCTCCAGCGAAGGGATAAGGTGGTTTCAGTGGGGTCACTGACTTCCAAGTCCTTGGGGTTATCAAGATCTACAGGTTAAAAAAGCAAAGTTAACAGATTAGCATCTATTCTGGGTGTCTAGCAATAGCTCTGTGCCTTATCCACCTGATTTGCTGCTTCCTCCAGAGCAAAAGGGGGATCAAGCTACTCACCAGTGCCAGCATTAATAGTAGCAGGAGCGCTTTCCCTGTCCTGTCTCACTGCTGTCACACCAATGCCATATTCAGTTCCAGGCCTCAATCCTAAGTGAAGAGAAATAGAAGTATGAGTTTCTGTCCATGGAATATGCCTACAGGCATTTGTTTAAATAAAGAAGCCTGAATGTATGCAAGTTAAGATATATGCTTTCCTGTGCATGCAGAGAATTGAGGTTTCAGTTGACCCTCCAGCTGACCTGATGTTAATAAATCTTTTTCCATGTGCATGCTTAAATAAAAAGATTATGACTGAGATCTTATTTTGGACACTGTGCAAATGCATAATCAGAGATAGCTTCTATTTTCAAGAGTTTGCAGTTACAGGTATTTTTGCCAAAGAAAAGCACATAAACATCCATGTGATATTTGCCTGTGCTCAAAATGCATAACTTCTGCTTTTACCTCTTATGTATAGTGACCAAAAAGGTATTTTTGCAGTACACTACTGTGCCCTAGGTGATGGCAGTGGCATGACATTAATGACTAGCTCACCATTCCCCTACCTGTAAGTGTAGCTCTGGTTGTTGCTTGGTTGCCCTTTGGCACTGTGATCTCAGCATGGTCTCCACCAGAGATGGGAGCAAACTTAATGCGGTAGTTATCAATATCTGCATGGCTGTTCTTCCACTCCAAAGTAATGCTACTGTCTGTCTGTGACACCCGCTTCAGGTTTTTTGGAGCATCCAAGTCTGTAATCAATAAACCAATGAATAAATAAATAGGAATAATACTTTAATGACAGAAGTCCCTTACAGCAGTATTTTTTAGAAGGTGAAATGATCCATCAAGCTGCAGTTAAGTTTCCTCTCACATGATACCACAATGTTCTTAACTACATCAACCAGATTTCTTTTAGCATGAAATGAAGAGTTCACTGATGAGAGTTCATCAGTGGAAGAAATTAAACTTTTATCTCCTAAGACAAAAATAACAATTTCAACTTTAGCAATTAATTTCTTTACAAAACAGGCCTGTGGAAAAACACATTTGGATGAATATACTACTCTTCCTCTATAAATACCTCAGCTTTCAAGAGGATCAAGACTGCTGATCATCTCTAGAATTTCTGTTTTGTAATTATCTTGCATTCATAGCTGAAAGGAGCTCTAAGGCTTAAAAGAAAAGGTGAATATGATGTAGAAGGTCAACAGGCTTTCGCTGTTCTCACCTATAGTAGACACAAATCCTGCTCTGAATGAACGACTATATTTCAGGATGAAAAGGGTGGTTATTTTCTATGTACCATTTGCTCAGCTCCCTTAATGCATCAGACCTTGATGACATGCTAAAGGACCCACACTTTCATAAAGCATTCCCAGGATCACTAAAGAGCAAAGTAAATTTATAAAAGCTTGACAGAAAACATTTGAAGAACTGAAGTATGAAAACAAAACAGTTTTCTGCTAGTCTGTTATGCTTTAGACAAACAGAAATCAAGTCTTAGATAGAATAGAAACCATAGAAGATAAGTAACCCATAGTAATTTGTTTCCTGAAGTAGCGATTCAGGGCATGATGAGCAAAAGCTTTTAAGAGACTTAATAGCATAATTCTCATTTTCAAAATACATTTAGATACCTGAGGAGTATATTTTGAGCCAGTAGGGTATATAAGGCACAGAAAAACATTCTCCACTTTCATGTACCTCTATAATGGTGCTGCTGATTCTGTGTTGATGAAGTAACTCATTAACTCAAGCAACACAACAAAAATAGCACAGGAAGATTGATGGTGGTTGCATTACCTTCCCAGAGGTTGGAATTGGTATCCAAGTCTCTTACCTGTGACAAAGACTTCTTTCATGGGATCGCTTTCCATGTCCCCTCGACGAGAGATGAGAGTTACTTCATACTCTGTGTGTGGCCTCAAGTTTCCAATAGAATATTGGTTTTCATCTTCAGAGAGGTCAATGGTTGTCCTGTCCCCTGGAATATCTTTGGGGCCATAAGTGAGCTCTATGCCTTCAATTTCAGCCAAAGGTTTGGACCATGTGATAAGAGCTGTGGTGTCTGTGACATCTTTTGCCTCAATCTGGCTGGGGGCATCGAGCTCTGTTACAAAGAGAGAAAAGTAGTTTTTAAAGAAATCTTGCCATAAAAATCATACACATTCTTGTGCTTTCAATTTCTTATTCAAAATTAAAATGAGTGGTTTCTACGAACTGAAGCTTATCTTTATTTACGTTCTCACTTTACTTTCTATAGCTGCAGAAGAAAGTGCGAAATGGAGTCAATTCGTCAGAAGCAGATTCATCAAAATTCAATAACATCTGAAGCCACCAAGCAAAGACAAGCAAAAACCCTAAGAGGTTCTCCCCCTGCACAATAGAGACTCTCCTTTAACCTATTTCTTCATGAAAATGATATTAGGATGAAAGAAATTGTATTTGCTCTTGATGTACAATGGGAAATAGAATAAAAATGCTCCTTGCTACCTTCTAGCTAAAAAAATTTCATTTCCTCTTCAAGCAGGTAATTTGGAAAGGAATTAATTTCTTTTCATGTATCCTTCATTAGCAATTCCACTACTACCTCTTTTCCTCCTATTGATTTACAGTATAGAGAACTTGGTATTCTCTTTGTTTAAAAACTCCCTACACTAATCAGCAGTTGTTTTATAGTGACCCTACAACAAGTACAGGTTGTGCTTACTTGTGGTTATCACTTTGGATAGTCCTGGTCCCCTGGTATTGTTTTTCACTATATGAAGGGACACATTATACTGCTGTCCTGGTGCCAAACCTGGCTGCATATAAGATGTCTCTGGCCTTTTCAAGCTGCTGGTTATATCTCCATTATCATCCTTTTTCTGTAACACATGGAACAATCAGTTAGTATTAACATAAAAAATCCAGACCCTTTCACTTGAATATGGCCTCTTTCCATATGCTCCCTTACCATATTACGGAAGACCAACTCCCAGCCATCAAATGAGAAGTTTAAAGGATCCCACTCCACCTGGACGGATGTTTCTCTAACAGATTTGAATTTCAGACCTTCTGGAGCAGGCAGATCTGTGACAGAAAAGAAAGATATCATTACCTGGTGACAAGTTCTCTTAAAGAGGACCCTGGGAGTGGGATATCTTCCCACCACTATGAATATCTGCCTTGTAGCTATCTGCATCTGAGATGTTTAAACCCTCTTCGCAGCCAGTCGTTCTGTCTTTGGAGAGATATTCTCTGACCTGGTTTAGATGTCAGAGTAAAAAGAATTTTGACCTAAAAGTCTCTTTTTCTGCCCTCCTGAAAGAAGCCTAGTATGGATATTTAAAGACAGGTGACATGAATCCTGCCCCAGGTCTCTAGAAATGAGCATAGTGACAAAAGTCAAAGAACGTCTTTTGAGGCTGGGATGTTAAGCTATGGCTGTGATGTGCACAATACAAAAAGGAAGATGAACAACAAATGAACGGACAGGTAGATAGAAAGTAAGTTGTAGAAAACCACACAGAAGATATAAAACAAAAGCTCCATTTCAGCCAAAACAGTTTGAACAAAGTGATTTCACATTCCTCTTTTATACACTTATATTTTTCTATTTTTAAAGGAAGCATTACCAGATTTTAAAATGGACCTAATTATGAAGAAGCCAAAGGTCTTAATTTACAAAGACCTCCTAATATTCATTGGGAGGCACCACAGAGCGTGAAAGAGTGAGAGAACTGTAACTTTGAATGCAGTCATTGGCATTGGAAAATAATAGAAAATGAAAGTGCAGAAGGCTGGCTTTGTCCAGAACAGAAGATGAATTGAAAACGGAAAATACAAAAGAAATAATACCCCCCAAAAGGGATGCAAATAAATACATACTACATTATAGACAAAAGAATGAATACAGGGAGTATAAAACTCACATGTTGCTACCCTGGCACTGACTGGAATACTCTTCTTGTTTTTAAGGATTGCAAAGACACGGATAAAGTATTCCACACCCGGCTCCAGTTCATGAATTGTGGCAGCTGTCTGGTTTCCTGGCACAGTGAACTGCATATCTAAGCCACCACTGCCAGTAGGGACATAGGTGATGAGGTACTCATTGACAACATTCTCATGCTTCCATTCCAGATTGACAGTTTTATCTGTTACGTCTGTCACAGTCAGCTCAGTTGGAGGAGACACTGAGGAGGGGAAAAACCAAAACAAATGTGTAAGAAGTTTTCAAGGCTCAGAAAATAATGACTTACTCAGTTTCCCATTTTCCCAGGAATCATCTAACAACAGAGAATGAGGAAGTCATGTCCCACAAATTAGCTGCTTGAAGAAAGGAATGTTCAGCTGATGAAGTCTACAGACATTTCCAAATGGCCAATTTCTACGTTCACACTTGCACACAGCCTATGGCTGACTGTGTTCCAGCTCCTCCTCTCATAGTTACTGCACAAGACTATAGCTGGGTCCCTAGGGATTCAGACATTCAATTCAACTGCCAGCAACACATGGTTTTATAGCTGTAAGTCCTGGGGTTTGCATGGGTTTTCCAAAGTAAAATAAAACATTATTATTTTTGTAAATACTTTCAATAGATTACTCCACGTTTGCAAGTGCAAGAGCACAAAATGGGGCTTAAGAGTCTTCCAGAAGGAGGAGATGAAAATGGGGATTTCTTTTCAAGGGTATTCATTGTCTTTTATAATGTTCCCAACCCCAAAGTACTCTTTGATTACTCTACAAAGATCTTAGTTCTAAAATTTCTCCCCTGGGCTCTACTAAAGAAAACTACTTCATTTATAGCATAATGCCTGTCATTATCTAGCTGCCAAAATTTTCTATCCATTTCCATAAAGCCAGAGGTATTGGGAAACTAAGCATGTGGCTTCATAGCTAACTTTCCACTCCAGCTGATTCTATGATTTTACTCAAAGCTTTTGCCAGGTCTAATGTTCACACACACACATATATATATTTATATATATATGTATGAAATAAGGATTTACTTTAGTTATAAAGATCTATCTGACCAAAATGAGAGGTAGCCAAGGCCCCTGTGGTAATCCTGAAAGCTTGAACTGCGATATTTGCCCCATCTGGCAATTCCATTATAATAGTTGTCCCATAGAGTTCACTCAGATGAGAAAACATTATTTCCTATGTGTGCCCAGTCTCCACTAAGTACACCCTCTGCCTTCACCAGGGATCCAGCTCAGAGACCTGTCTTCAAAGCAAAGTCACTGAGCCCCTGGAGTGGGTCTGTTAGTGTTGTCAGAGCTGTGTGTTTCACTTTCAGCTGCCTACAGTAGTGATGGCATTATAAATGCAAACCCCTTTCTTATCCATCCAGCATGAGACTGAGAAGCAGAACCTGGCTGTAAGAAACGTTTGCTATCCAGGCTCCTTTTCCAATGGCATCCGTTGTCTACATTCTCTCATTCCTGCAAAGCCTTATTCTTTACTCAAAATTCAGCCCATATTCTTTTGACTAATCCTGCTGAATTCCTAGTAAGATGACTCTGGATACATCTTCCTTTTCTCCACATCTAGAACAGTTTCTTTCATTTGCATTTTGCTTTTTAAACATCAAGAGGTACTATGAGGAACTGAAGGTCATGGTAACAAATCTCAACCAGTACTGGCTCCAGTGGCATTGTGATGGGAGCAAACTGCATCGCCATTATCAGCCCTTTGGCTTGCTGACCACCGTAATTCACCAGTAACCTCTAGACTGTATAGCTCTGAAAGGTTAGGGAGCTCAAAAGCTTGCTACTGTTGTTGTTACTTCTCCAATTCAGCTGTGTGTGATAAATAAGAGTGGCAACAGGGCCTGGCTATATGCAAAAGGTTCACAGAGCTTCCAAAGCTGCTGGAAGGGCACAGGGAATTACCATGGGGAAGCAGTTGAAAAGAGACATTGCAACCTACCATCGGAGCAGTCATCCCCCATGTAACCATCCTCACAGACACACCGTCCGTCGACACAGCGGCCCACATTGTTGCAGTCATTGGGGCAAGACTGTTCTCGGCAGTCCTCCCCCCTGAAGCCCTCATGGCACACGCAGCGCCCATTGATGCAGCGCCCGCGCTGGTGGCAGTCATTGGGGCAGGACAGCTCACCACAGTCGTCCCCTGTGAAGCCATTGTCACACTCACAGCGCCCCTCCACGCAGCGCCCACGGTTGTGGCAGTCTTCGGGGCACCGCAGCTCCCCACAGTCCTCCCCTGTGTACCCTTCATGGCACACACACTGCCCATTGACACAGAGACCACGTTGGTGGCAGTCATTGGGGCACCTCAGCTGGCCACAGTCATCCCCAATGAACCCTTCATGGCACACACACTGCCCATTGACGCAGCGCCCGCGGTTGTTGCAGTCGCTGGGGCATCGCAGCTCGCCACAGTTCTCCCCAATGAACCCTTCATTGCACACACATTGCCCGTTGACGCAGCGCCCACGGTTGTGACAGTCATTGGGACACCGCAGCTCACCACAGTCCTCACCCAGGTACCCCTCATGGCACACACAGCGCCCATTGACGCAGCGCCCGCGGTTGTGGCAGTCGTTGGGGCACCTCTTCTCGCTGCAGTCATCCCCCACGAAGCCCTCATAGCAGACGCAAAGCCCATTCTCACAGCGCCCGTTGCCATTGCAGTTGTTGGGGCAGGTCAGCTCTCCACAGTCCTCCCCAGTGAAGCCCTCCTCGCAGAAGCAGGTCCCATTGACACAGCGCCCACGGTCGAAGCAGTCGTTGGGGCAGATGAGCTCGCTGCAGTCCTCGCCGGTGTAACCCTCATCGCAGACGCATTCATTATCCACACAGCGCCCGCGGTTGTGGCAGTTGTTGGGGCAGAGGGGCTCACTGCAGTCATTGCCTGTGAAGCCCTCGTGGCACACGCATTGCCCGTTCACGCACTTCCCATGCACACTGCACCCCTGGGAGCAGAGCTCTTCGCTGCAGTCTGTGCCTGTGTACCCCTCAAAGCACACACAAACACCATCGATGCACTTGCCTTGGTCGTTACAGTCGGCCGGGCAGGAGACCTGGCGGCAGTCCTCACCCGTGAAGCCTTCATTGCAGATACATCTGCCCTGGATGCAGAGGCCCTGGTTGAAGCAGTTGTGTGGACAGGCTGGTTCAGAGCAGTTGGGACCTTTCCAGCCAGCCTCACAAATGCAGCCGCAGATCTCAATGCTGTAGTTGCCGTGTCCACTGCAATAGGGTGTTGTGTCCAGGCGACCTGTACCAATGATCCAGAAAACCAATTACTCCCTTTGGCTCTGTGATGCATTAGGCCGGTGTGGCACAGACCACCCAAAAGTGGCCTAATGCTCCTAGCTCCCTACAGGAGATAATTTCCAGAATCACCAAAGCTTTTAAATGACAATAAAACCTTCTTTTCCCAGTGAGATTCACTTTACCAGGGAGGCTTTAATTCATACTGATGCCAGGGAAGAGCCCCTGCCAACTATTTGGTTAAGTGAGGATGGTGGATTCCTCTGCCCTTCTCCAAATCACTCTTCCACTAACTGAGCAGCTTTCCTGACTGCTTCATTAGGGCTTGCACCATGAATCATTATTCCCCAGCTCACTCCTGAACATAAAAACCCAGGCAGCAATTGTATCATCAACTGTGAGAGCAGCTCTGTGCTCTGAGGGACAAATTATTACTGAGAAGACCCATGTTTCTCTCTTGCATGACCAAGCCCTTACCTTTTTTCCCCCTTCCCTTACTATTTGGTCTTGTCTACTGCCTTATGTCCAGCTGTATTTTTATCAGTCCCTCTTAAAGAAAACTTGGAAACGAGAACAGTTACCTTGGCAGCTTACTCAAGGGGACAAAACGTGGAGCCAAGAGCTTGGACTGCATGAGCTTTAATCTCAAATCCAACACAGACTGTCACCATGCCCAAGTGCTGTACATGTTCAATGCCACAGCTACAAAGCAGCCCAGGCAGACTTCTGACCCACAGATTCATAAACCAGCAAAACTGTGAATGAATGGATCTTGCAAGCTGGCCAACTACATTCCCAGTTTTGATTACATTTCAAATTCAACAGGTTGAATTTTGCTCATTCTTGAAACAGATTTGAGTATCTACTCTAAACCAGATCCACAGCCAGCACAAGAATTTCCCCAAGAGCAGCTCCCCCCAGTCTGCCTTACCTTCTACTGCCTGGGAGTTGGGACAGCATCCAGCCCCGCTGGCACACTGCTCTCGTAGGGAGGATACCAGCCCCTCCAGCTCCTCGAGTCTGCTCAGCAGATCCTTAATGTCTGGGGCAGCTGCACAGCCGCAGGCTCGGCGGGGAATGTTAATCCGGTGTGTGAAGACAATCTGGTTCTCCTCGTTCACCGTGTGCTCCTCGTAATTCTTGACGGGCTCAATTTCCGCCTTCAGGTCTGCATCACCACTCGCTGCATCCAGGTCCACAGAACAAAGGGAGCCAACAGGCAACTTAATGTTGTAGACGTGGTTAAAAACCACAGGCTGATTATCCTCTGGCAAGGTCACATTTAGCCCAGTCTCCCGCTTCTGCCGGATTATTCGCTTGATGAGTCCACCACTGACATGCTGGTAGAGCAAAGCCAAGATTGCACAGGCCAAAACCTGGGTGGGGAGTCCCATCGCGGTGTTTAGGTCCTTTTCAAAGCTGATGGAGTGTTATATATGTTTGGCCTTTATATTCTGGAGCAGGAATTGGAGAGCCAGTTCAAACCAAGTTGGATATCCTTTCCTTTCCTGGCAGACTTGTTCCCTAGAAAAAGAAGGAGCAGTGTAAGGGATGTACCACAGTTATACTCTGTAGTGAAAGGCCTATGACACTGAATGTGTGTTGGTGTCCTTAAAGAACATCTCTAAGGACTGGGGTGCTACTTAATGTACCATTTCACTTCACCCAAGCTGCTCAACTTGCTCTCATATATAACAACAGACATTTCCTTGTTTTCCAGGATCTCAGTGTGCTTGTGAACAAAATGTCACAGGACATTAATCTGGAAGGAAGCTACTATTATTTCCAATTCAGAGCAAGTATAGTGCAATATGGAAGGTTTAACTGCCTCAAGCAGAAGACTAGGGAATGGGAGCTTGCTGAGTCTCATCTCGACTGAAAATAACTATTTTCAGACAGAGGCAGGTAAAATGGATGTGTTCTGTCATAATTCAGATATATAACATTAAAAGTCTGTATTTCCTTCACCCCTTAGTTCACTGCTTGAAGGTTACTGAAAGCTGGATCACAAAAGAAGCTCAAGACATTGTCAACAGGTATATCAACCCTATGAAGCTCATTGCAGCCCTTTTCCATATGCTTTGAATTACTCCAGTAGCTTGGGAATCTGAGCTTCAGGGCTTATAGCCCAGTAGTAAGTTTCACTATACTGATGATTTGTCTACAGCATGTTGATAAATGGAGTTCTCTGGAGAACACTGCCGGTTGAAGGTTTGACAGTCAGTGCTTGCATCATAGCTACCAGCGTTTTAGCATAGAAGTAGTGAGACACAACAGGAGACTCCAATACAGGAGACAGACTATAAGAAACAGCAGTGTGTACACATACACATAGAAAGGGAGAGGAAGAGAAGAAAAAGAAATTGTTTGATCATCTAAGTCCTTCAAGAGAGAAAGCTTTACATCAGCACAGGTGTAAAAACACCTTTTAGAAACCTTTTCACTAGGCAGCATTTCCCACTGTCTGATATTTCATCAGCTATAATACAATAATTTGCTTATGGTTACAAGCACCTGGCTACACTATAGTAACTCTTCCAGAAACTCGTTCTTTCCACTTAGCTACAATACTTCCTCCTCAGTCTGTATCTGTTCCTTTCAAATACAAGCCAGGGGAGCTGAAGGACAGCTATTGACTTGTGTGCAGAGTCAACCCTTCAGCAGGTAGAGAACCAGAAATAGCAAATGGACTGACTAAACAAGCATACCTTATAAATGTCACCTTAGCATTTGTTTTCCCTTGTACTTCCAGAGCAGCTTAGTTAAGCAGTTAGCTCAGTGACTGTGCTTTCACTACTTGTAAGTTAGTGATATGCCAGTTCTCTAAACAACACTCTTGGTGATAATTCATTTGTCAGATGAGAAACCAGCTTTTTTCAGCCTTCTGCTTCCCCCAAAGCACAGAGGCAATATTTTCCCATGCTATCCCAGCTGCTTTTGTGAAAGGATGACAATAATACATCAGACACTTTACCGAAGTTAACGGTTTTTTTAGACAATGCTGAGCTCATAAGAAGTGAACTTCATGCCTTTTTATTGGGGAATAAATCACAAGTAAACAAGCAGCAGTGGAGGTTTTTTCTTGCCATGAAAAAGCATTCAGCTTTAAGCCATTTCTAGCACCACATTTGATCAAATAAGTCTGCAACAACCCCATCTGCACAAGAGATCACAAGGTCACTAATAAAGAATAGCAGAGACAGACATGGTCCAGGTCTCATCTGTGACTCAGGCCAACCCCTAAATTGGGTTGCAAGTTCATGAAATACATTCAGGACAGTATGTGAAGTGGGATTTTACTCTCAGGAACTCCCACATGGGGTTTGCTCATTGCTGTTCACTTTTTTCTCTGAGACAAGGTCACATTGCTAAAATTGGTGCCTAATCCACAAGTAGTTATTTAGGGGGCAGGCTGCTTGACAGATGCACCACTAAGGGAAAATGGAACAAACTGGAAGCAGGTCTGCATCTAATTCTCACTGAATTTTAGTGAAAGTCGAGCATCAATTTCCTTATGGCTTTTTTAAATCCCAGCCTACAAGAACTTGGACCTTGACCAAACCAAGAAAATTGATTGTAGTTTTTCTGCTGACTGGTGGGAGTTTACACATCGTTTCATGACAGTACAAACTGTTGTTTTGTTAGTATGCCAGGAAAATGAAAAATCTACTTCTGACAAGAGCTGCTGTCACTGTTGCCTTCACTATTGGTGAAAGGAATATGAACACCATTACTTCTACTGGAAACTCATTGCATTAGAGTCAGCCAAACCTCTCAGCCTGCAGATGATACTAGGAGACTTAATGTACCTTGGCTGAAATTTATGAAGAAGCACTCCCCAATATTTGATCTGACCTCTGTGTTTTGAAACCTAGTGTGATATCAAAGCTAAATCAGATCAGATTCTCATCTGATCTGCCAAGGACCCATCCGATTAGCTGAGCTCCATTGCTAGATCTGATATCTACAAAATGAGACACCTTCATTCAATTATTTGTATTTATTATTAACCATATTTTTGGCTGGAAGAACAAAGGTAACATCCTTCTCTCCAACTCCCATTCCTCAAACATATCTAAACAACAGCTCAGACCACAAGGGACCACCCAGGAGAGGCTGTTAGAAAAATGGAAGCCACAGCAACCGTACCTTCTCTTACTTTCCTTAAGAATGGTTCATGGAGGTTGTATTTTAAACCTGC
Source organism: Ara ararauna (assembly GCA_028858755.1). Taxonomy (NCBI): domain Eukaryota; kingdom Metazoa; phylum Chordata; class Aves; order Psittaciformes; family Psittacidae; genus Ara; species Ara ararauna. Next base: position 16,720,594 of record CM054384.1, read on the forward strand.
CAATTGGAGATATCCTCTCAATATTTGCTTTGCAGAATCAGCCGCTGGATTCTTTACAAGGACCTAAAAGTCATGCAGCAGGAGTTTTCAAAAGATGACCCTTATCATGAGTTCAACCTTGCTGTAATACATACAAAAGTAGATGGGTGATGTTCATACCGTATCTCTCAGGTATGCTGGGAACCTTGTATGACCCAGAATGTGTCTATTTTTGACAAATAGTTTGTATAATACAGAATATTACTCATCTTAATGGACTGTGCCCCTCTGCTGTCCTGACTATAACGCGACTGCTCCAAAGATCTTGCAGTGATTAGGTGGTTGATCTGCAAAATATTCTCCTTGTCATGCAAAACAATAAAGTCTAGAACTCATGTTCTCCCAGTCTAATCACTGGCATCTTCCCACAGCCATCACCCTCACTGGGCAAGAGTTATCTTTTACTTCTCTCCTGTTCCTATATAATCCCTGCCATTAGATAAATGATAACAGAAGGTGCTATGGCCTCACACACATCTTAAACTTCCTTGATCAGCAATGACTGAATTTTGTAGCCCTGTCACTTACTGAGTTGCATGCTGGCACCAGATAAAAAACAGATCCAACTGCATATCACCTGGAGTCATCTGAGGTCTGCTCTGCATTACCTTTGTTTTCAAGAACACTTAGGTAGCCTTACCCATCTGAGTAGAACCTGAGTATAGCTTGTGTAGGTACAGGCCGAGTAATGAAACCTTGGACACTAATACTGGATGCACCAGCTATCACCCTAAGAATGCTTTCTGTTTGTTTAATTGTGGAAGATCTTCTTTACAGCACATTAACTTCATGAGTGATGTATCTCAAGTGACTGGTCTAGGTGCCCAGGATAGAGAAGTCAGTCTACCTCTCTGACACGTGTGCTTTCCGTATCACTGCGATGCGGGAAGAGGGCGTTTGGCAATGGCTCAGCCACTGTGGCAGCAGTGGTGTTGAAAGTTTGGGATTTTTGCTAGGAGAGTTGAGTTCAAGTCAGAAGAGTATGAAGATAATCCATATTTTTTCATCACAGCCACAGGCTGAACTGTTGTATCCTCACTGCTCCTCCACCTTGGCTGGCTCGGAGCATGTAACTATTCACATATAGAGTTTTTTCGGCCTATTACAAGCATTAGAGACTATCACTTCAGAAGCTAATTATAACATCTATGCAGCACCAGCTGATGCAGAAGGAGAATCAGGAAAACAAACATTTTCCTTTTCTTGTAGAAACACTTCTCCAAAGAGAAAGAAAGAGACCATTTCTAGAAAAAAACAATTAAAACCCTGATCACTAGCCACTAATGCTCTTGGTAGTATCTGATGGAAATAAGACAGTCTGTCAATAGCACAAAGGAAAGGAATCATTTTCACTTCCATTGCAGCCCTTTCATCCTAGGACCTGAAAGCACATCACGGTCTGGCTGTCAAAAGCTGAAAAAGTATTGCAGTTATTTTTTTGTTTAGACATCACCTCCCCCCCCCCCGACATCAGAACTTTTTCAGGACAGTTCCATTAAATTAGAAATATGTTTCTTAATCGGAAATTTTCAATCCATCTTGAAAACCCCCAGGAATCCTGACTCCTGGGGGATACTGAGCAAAGGTAATATAGGAAGATTATCCTTCCCCCCAAAGACGCATTTGTTGTAAAGCAGCAGGTGTGAGAAACTAAATTAATATTTGCACAGGTCAAATTCCTAGTGAACCACTCGAGTCTCTGCTGCAAATTCAGGAGTGGCAGAGCTGTGAGATGATTTGTGGGTATGTGGAGTGATAAATATGCAGATAAGAATCCTGTGATTTTAATCAAAGCAGATTGCAGCAATGGAGCAATGGAGGTGTTAAAAACTATCTCAGCTGTCCTTCTTAAAGCAGGCAGAAGGCTGATGAGAGTTGCTCAGACACCCCATACATGTCATGACTTGGAAATTAAGACTTTAAAAAGGCAGAGAAAGAAAAACAGGAGATAAAAAAGGAAACAATTCCTCTCTAAACAGGTACTTCCAATGTTACAGGAGGGGATCAACTATTGTCAGCATCTATTGGATTCAAGCACCTCGTGTTAAAATCTGCATTAAAGCAGCAGGTACTGCCAGAGAGAGGGCTGAGAGCCACAGCCCTCTACAGGAACCACAGAAAGGTGCGATTTGAGGTTGGTTAATTGCTAATCCCAGAAGAGTTTTGTGTGATCTGTAAAGTGAAGAAACTTCATGGTTCAAGAATTCCCACCAAGGCATGACCTGGCCATCTGTTCCCTCAAGACCATGGTATCCAGCAACACATGTGTAGGCACTGGCATCATGGTGCTCTTCTCTTTATCTATTGCCACACAGACAAAAGATGTTAGGAATATGCTCTGTCCTGGAATATTCCCTCTTTGCAGATACGTAGAACATGTGCATTTTCTACAGGGAATACAAGCAGTGCTTTTACAGAGGATTACTAAAATGACACTGTCACTTGGCATTTTTACAAGGCTCTTCAAAAGATGCAACCTTTTAAAGGAAAAGTGCAATGTAGCTTTGCGGAGAGCATGCGACTCTTGAGGCTCCAGGCATCTTCTCAAACACAAATGGTTTAAGACTGAAGTAAATTGAAATGTTCTTAAAGAGACTGAGGGAGTGTGAAAGTTTTGACATGGCAAACAAAAACACAAACAGTTCTGACCTCTTCATCTTTCATTGCTGATTCCATGCACTCTTAACTGCAGAAAATCATTTTCTTTCCATTCCCGATTCCAACAGGGAAAAGGAATCAGCAGGGATGCTCAGTGTAGGTCAAACTAGATTAAATCACAGTGGAGAGCAAAAATTCATAACAGTCCTAAATCATCAGCACTGAATCTTTCCAGCAGAAATAATCAAAGCCAACTTGTTGCTATTTTTTGTCTTCTTCTCTATTTATATTGTAGTCATCTTAAGGAGAAGAATTTTAAGGCAGCATAATTCCAAAAACTGCATTATGTTCCCCAAGGTTCACAGAGGACATGTGCACAAAGAAACGTGATTCTTTCAACACCCCTTAGACACCACAGATGCAAACAGGTCCTTGGGTTGTGAACTCCAAAGGGAAATACTCATAATTCAGAATTTTTATTCACAGTCTTTAATCGACCTCATGAACAGAGGAAAAGAGGATTGTAACTGTCAAAGAAGAAAGAAAGAAACTGGTTCTCTCATTCTAACAGCTAATACGCAGTGTGACAAGATGCAATACATCCAGATTCCAAGTTACACTGTGAAGACTTACCTCTAATCTATATTCAAACAACTTTGCTTCTACCTCCATGGCCAGTTGATGAAGAAAAAGCATCCTGCATGTACTCTGCAGTTTTCTGTATCAGAAATCCCACATCTGGAAAACCCATAAACAGCAACAGACCCAGACTTAGTGACACCCCCACTTAATAAACATCAAAATGCAAAGGCACTGATTTCAAGGCCTTTGCCACCCCGTCCTGATCCAGATTTGCCAACTGAACCTCTTGCTGGAAGTTAAAAGGAAAGAAGAGCATTAACCAAAAAAGATATTGCTGTCTGTGGATATCCAACAGCAGTGAAAAACAGGGAGAAAGCACCCAATTGGAACAAATGCATGGAGAAAGAGGCAGAGAGGAATCAACTGGGAATGAAGTTCTAAACCATGTTTGTTTAACTAGAGTAGTATGATGTCTAAAGATACAAGTTGGTACAGGTGCTAAAATCCACTTTCTGTTACAGAAGTGATTTGGTGATGTCCATAGCCCCAGATCAAGGGCCCCATGTCATCCATGTGTGGTGTAGGTGTGGCAGAAAGCATTTTCTCCAAAGAGATTTTGTAATTATAATGGACAAATGCCATTCTTCCAATTTAAATATGGAAAATTAAGAGACAGAGATCTGGCATGGAAACACACAGTCTCCTAGAAGCCTCTGCAGTTGGACCTAAGTTTTCTACCCTCTGCAAGACTGATTAAGCTGATCACTTCTGTTGAGTCCCATCACAAACACCTCTCAGAGGCATTTTAGCACCTTACATCACCATGCAAACTGGCAGTGTATGTTTTATGTGGATAAGCACCCATAACCCAGAGCTCTGCATACACCCTGAAGCCACCCGTGTTTCATCTAGTGCTGGCCCTGCACGTTTAAGAGCAGCCCCCTTCACTGGAGGGAGAGCACTTACAACTAAGGGCACCCTAATGCAGAGAAAGGCACTGATTTGCACAGTTAATTCACAGTTGATTTCTGACTCTCATAAATCAGGGGTTTCATGTGCAGAATGCATCCATCACACATTCTGAGGGCCTTGCCCACACCACTGGAATTACCAATAAAAACAAAACAACTGTTAGATTACCATTGATGCACCCTACAGCATCCTGGTGATCACTAGAATAGCAATGACATTTGTACCTCAGATTGATTCAAAGAACAGCAATTAAAACAAACACATAGATACTTTTTGCCCCATCCAGCCCCTGAGTTCCTGCATTAAACATCCCTCAGCCTAACAGTGAACTCTTCACTCCAGTTAATTTATCATCTTTGGCTTCAGCTCTTAGATGATGTTTCTATTTCAGGGAAGATGTCTAGTTACTGGTTCACAAGATCCTACTGCACATCATCTTTAAATAAAACCTTTGGGTTTCATTTTAGCCTCTGCCCATTCTACCTTGGCTGAAAAACTGCATATACCAAAGCTTTACCAAGGCTGTTTGGAAAGAATTTCAATTAATTGCTTTGTGTACAATTTTGAATTTAGCAAAGGCTCATATTTCAAACCCATCAGCATGACAGCGCCACAAAAGGAGAAGGAAAAATAACCCACTGAAGCCAACATCCATAAAAATGTGAAAGAGCTATGGTAAATTCTGAATGATAAGCATAAAAAGGAGCCCCATGAGAGACAAAACCTTCTGTCGTACAGTGACTATTTTGAGTTAAATTAGCATAATTATTCCATTATAAACGACTTTGTCTCAAAAGTTTTGTACTCTTACCCATGGCAAATCTCCCTATGTCTATCCTTGTTCAGGATCTCGGAGCGAGAGCAGACCTTTCCTAACTGAACAGTAAGCTTGGCTGTGTTTCAAAGCAGTGCAAAAGTTCAGAGATCAGAGGAGGTGTTCTTCTGGTATCAGTAACACCTTTGATCAATAAAGTATGAAATATGACGAGCAAATCTCATGAATTAAAGGAAAAATTAAGTCAGCTAGGAGAAAACCGCTGCTGAACACATGGAATAATTAACCAGAAGTGCCAAACAGATTATGTTTGAGGTGTCTGCAATGACAGGATATTGAACTCAACAACCAAGAGGTGCCTTCCAGTTTCACAGTCCTAAAGACATTTTTGATTTATGTTTCTTAGCAGTTACCTGGCTGCTGGGGAGAAAAGTAAAGAAATTCTGTCTGAACACACTGCTGCTGCTATTGTGATTCCATCAAGAGCAAAGGAACAGGAACTCAGAGGAGAGCCAGATGTGTGGAAATGACACTGTGCTGGGACTTGTGAGAACTGGGATCATTCCCAGTTCCTGGCATAACTTCAGCCAAGACAATTATCATCCTGATTTCTAACAGGGAGATTTGCACCATAAACAAAGTGCAAGTAACTAAACTTAATTACTTCATGCTTTTTATGTTTCCAGTTGCTCCTCAAGAGAGATTCTTTAGTTTCCCTCTATGAAGACCTTCCCTGCCATCAATTTTTCTGCCTAACTTCATGCTAAAGTTTGTCTCTTAATGCTTGTATATACTACCTACATTAGAGGAAGCCCTAATTGCATTAAATAATAGTGGCCAAGTGACTACAGTTCTTAACAAGGTTTAATCACAGCCACTTTCTAAATAGGCCACAGATAGACAGGAGACAAGACTGATGGTGAAAAGGACAAGTGAGATGCCTTTGGAGATTATACAATCTGGTTAGAGTTGAGCTGCTCTGAAACAACTACCACACTGTTTAGGGCTGCTGGGTATAAGATACTTCTGTTAAGGCCGTGCCTACACAATTATTTATAGAATAAACTCAGTGCTTCCTTTGGAGCTGTTCCAGAGCCCAGCCACCATCAGAGGAAATTAAAAACCAAACCCCTCCACGTGGCTTCCTGCAGCAAAGTTCTCAAGCTGCACATTCAGGCTGTCATGCTATAAGCAGCCTTCTGTCCCTTGGAGAAATGTAATGGCACAGCATGTATTGTTACATGATAGGCTCAGAATGCCTGAACCCTCAAAGTGAATACAAATATCAACTGGAAAACCTCAAAAAAAAAATGGGTTTGCATCATCAGTTGTCCCACCAACAGGTATCATAAGTGTTACAAAGAATTCACATGCACAGGATCAGACCTGAAGGAAATGGCATCTGCGGAATCCTAGAATATCTCAGCTTCCCTTGGCTTGTGCCAGAGCTTATAGGCTATTTAAACACAGTTGTTTATAGGAAAAGCATCCAATGTGGCACAACGTTAACAGTTATATAGAGCCAACAAGGCTCAGGAAGAGACCCCTACTAAACACAGAAATCAAAAGCTGTGAATAACCCATTTTTGGTACTGCCAGAATTAATAAAATGATCTGAGTTCAAAATGAATTGAGATAATTGCTGAGAGCATTGATGTGTAATGCAGAATTAATCAGACTATGCTCTTAACTGAGTGTTTAATCTCTCATGTAATATACTGTTAAATGTGCATAATTAGAAACAAATGATACATCTCAGCCTGAGTTGCAGATGTGTTGCCCTCCAGCATGCCTGTGGGCTCCTGCCTATGGATAATGTGGCTGATACCAAATATGCCTCCAGCTTGTGACTTGGCAGGATCTTGCCTTTATTTTACTTCAACAAGCTTCATCAGCCTTTCCTGCCTTTCCTGCCTTTTCTTGAACACCCTATAGTCTTTGCTGTTATATCTTGCCCAGCAAAAGCGCACCAGGGTGGGAAGCTGCACTGCTCTCGATGTCCTCCTCTTCGTTCATGGCGAATACAAGCTGTTATCACACCCAGAATAAGATTTCAAAGCACCTGGCTAGAAATCCACACACTTCCTGAAAAGTGCCTACAAAAAGGGTATCTTAAGGATGTTGTTGCTGCCAATTATTAGCTGCTAGAGACCGTGACAGCATAGAGGCAATATATATTAGTGTTACTTCCTATGTATTAGGCGGCTGCGTGCCACCTTCTGGCAAAGGGTTAGTTTGGGGAGTGCTGTGTGGGAGCCCACAAGTATTCCCAGAGGCAGCTCCTGGCTGCCAAGGCTCTCAGCACCCAACAAAACCAAGACAGACAATAGGAGCTGTGAGTGAAAACCAGACTTGCTCTATGACTGCAAACCTGTGCCAGAGCTTGCTGGTTCCAGGAGGGCAATGGCCCAAAGACACCGTCCAGCCAGCAGCTTTTGAGTGCACAGCAGGCTATTTGCGACCAGGAAAATCTGCCTCTTGTGCTGTATTTCCATACACGTTTAATCCCAGTGACTGAAGAAGACATTGGCAGAGCATATGCCCTGCGAATGGAGGTGAATGAAGCACTTCACTGCAAATGGAGCCTAACATTTATTTTGGGTGAGCGGTGGAGTCTGAATTCATGTGATAGAGTAATCCTGGGTGAGGTCATGTGTTCCTCTGAAGGGGCTTTTTTGTACCCCGTGTTAGTTAGCAACGCTTTTTCTGTTATCAAGCATCTGATTAAACTCACAAAAGAAGGGGCTTTAAAAAACAGTCTGAGGCAGAACTGAGAAGTGAATAAATAAATTGGGGTTTGGGTTTTTTTTTTTTTTTCTTTTCATTTTATCCGACAGGAAAAGGAGATTGGAATAAGATGGGAAAGGGGCACAAGAATGGGATTCATTGTTCTCGGATGACAGGACAAAGTTTCTTGATCTATTTCCAAATTTTCTACAGAGCCCAGCACCATGGCAGATGTTGGTTAGATACATTCACAGGGCAAACTTCACCTTGAGGGATCACAGTGTGCTGTCCCAATGGCACACAGTGCACTGTCCCAGTGGCACAAGCCTCCTAGAAGCCATCCTCTGCCTCTCACCGCACAGCACCTACCTTCTGCAGGAGTGAAATCCACTACCAGAACACTGGGCTTTTGTGCCATTACAGGGGAGGTAAACTATGCCCCCTGTTTTCACTTCACTTAGCCCTTAGGCTGAGAACATTTATCACCCTGAAGCTCAAGCAACTTTGGTAGTGCTTTACAGTTCCCCTTATGATGTGGCAGGAACACTGCAGGGAAAGAGTGAGTTATAACTACATCATTACTAATTTCCCCTGCAGGACACACACCCAAGGTCAACTTATACTGGGAAGTCTAAGAGCAGCAAAGCCTGAGTTGGTTTGCACTGATTTATCTGTAAGCACTCAGAGATGTTTATAAACATTAAGATATCTCTTGTTAAATACTTATACTCATCAGAATTACATTATTTCACATTAGTTACTTGGTGGTGTCAGTGATCTCCTATAGCAGAAAAAACAATTAACTCATTTCCTCTCATTCTGCGTAGTTTCATTCAGTGTTTCTCTATCCTCTCCACTGGACGTCCCAGCAACCAGACATACAATGACTGGCTCTATAAAAAGAGCACAAAAGAACTGTGACTGAGTGATGATGAATTAACAGATAACAACTGGCTGAAAGTTTTTTTCCCAACACGTTTTGCCATTGAAAGATGCGATTCTTCGCTCAAGTCTGAAAACTCAGCAAGAAGAAAACTGAAATATGGTCAGCAGCATTTCAGAGTTCTCCTGCTCAAGGAAAAAAAAACATTCTGCCCTGAAAGACCTTCTGAGGAAAACCTCTTTGAAACCAGTGATTTCTCTGCTAGGGCTTGCTGTGAATAAAATGGCCTTTTTGAAAACACACTCCACTCAATCATTTCTTCAAACTACTTTTCCTGATAAAAGACAGACCAGCCTGGACTTCCACTTATGAAAGTGAAACAACAGTGCTTATGCTGTCCTTCATCCCAGGACAGGAGGAGGAAGAGAATGACTCTTACGATCATTTACACCTTTAAGAGTGTAGGGATGTGTCCATGAGGAAGACATACCAATGCATTTTAAAACACTGTTATATACCAAACTAAATTTTCAGGTATCAAAATACTTCAAAACGGCAGTCCAAGAGGCAAAGAGGGTTTTATTGAGGTTTGACTCCTTGTCCATTTACCTTCCTGCTTCTTACCTGTTTATTTGCGAACACTGATTCTTCTGTTTGCAAGGCAAGTTCTGCTTATAATACAAAAAAGTATCATAACTACAGATAAGTAACGCTTCCCCTACACCTTCCAGGCATGTTTGGCTGGAAATCATCTTGGCAAGGAAATAAACAGCTTGAAAGAATGGGAAAAGAGAAGAGAGAAGAGCCGAGGAGGGATGGGGAGGAGGAGCAGAGACGATAGATACTGAGTACTGCTGATTGTAGTGCTCTGGTGCGTTAGCCAACTCCACATTCTCTTTTCCTACAAAGCATGTTAGACCAGCTGGTGAATTTGACCTGGGGCACTCCAGTGATTCACAGCAGCTAAAAATATGTCTCTGTATTACTTTTTCAGAAATACAGTTTTTGGGTGAGGCAAAATAAGGATAAGAGCATGTAAGAAGGATGCTGCTGAATGAGTTCAAGGGAATGATGCAAGCAGTAGTAGGCTGGCTGAAGTAATGTCTCACATGGGTTATGCTGCTGCTTCTTTAGAGGTGCAAAGCCTGGGAAATTAAAATGCTGCATAAAATGCACAGGATTTCTTACATATTAGGTTTATTCCCTTTCTTCTGTGAATGTTCAGTTGAAAAAGCCAAATAAATGTTTGTTTGAGTCAGCTTTTGAAAACATATTTGAGGTGACATTTACAAGAGTGCCTTGTATGTTGGTTTGATTTGGATCCTCCTACTCACACAGTATAAGAGAAGGAGCAATATCCTCCAGATTTGTCCTGCAAAGACATGTGGAAGATGACGGCAGTCAAAGGAGCAAAGCAGCTCACTTCTGTTCTACCAGAGACTTGAGTTATGGTGTTGTGAGGATGGATCTTTCTAAAGAGTAGAGAATCCTTTATAAAGACTGGGAATGCAGACTGCTAGATGGACTTAGTAGGGAGTCAGTCTGCTGCTGAGTGATGGGAAAATCAAAATGAAATTTGATATATAGGGCAGACAAAGACTATGTTCCTCTGTTCAATGGAATGGTGAGGCACAGACCATAAGATACCTTACAGGAAGTGAGAAACAAAGAGGTCTCCCACCAAATGGATTCCCCAGGCCCAGAACAACTACTTCTTAGCAGTAATTGACACATAAGCTTCCCAACCAAGAGTCTGCCATCTCTGGGTCTTCTGAACCATAATGAGAGACATGAAGCTAAATAGAGCTGGCTTGTTAGGGCTGGACTTGTGGAGTACCCACAGAAACTCTCAACAGGGACTCCAGAAAGTGCTTACAACTTCAGGATTAATCCTGTGGTCTCGTGGTTAGAACTGAAGCCTGAAAGTCAGACATCCTGCGCTGAAATGATTTTATAAATCATCTGGTGTGTCCCAGTTTATCCACTGGTAAAACCTCACAGGGAGAGTGTGTGTCTCAGGGAATTCAGTATTCCAAGGAGCTCACAGGAAAGGTATTGTCAAATCCTCATTTCCATGATTAAATATCTTCCTGAAGAGTGCTAAAAAATTACTAGGGAATACATAAGTAAAAAGCAAAGAACTGAAGTGGTATCTCCTGCAATGTAAGGGAGAATGAATCACCAACAGGGAAATGTCTTGCACTGCAGAAGAAAGTCTGACCAGAGATGTGTAGCCAATACGCAGATAGCTACATGACTGCTCGAAATGCTAGGGTAACTCTAGAAAATTGAAGACTTATTCTGAAACCAAAGCACAGCCAAGCCAATCACCAGAATATGGAGCTGAATCCATGGAAATAAATGATAAGGTTAACAAAACCCACAGAGAAACACACCAGAAAACTGGAGAAAAATGTGCAACTGAAACAAAATTCCTGGGTGCAGCTAATGGTCTTCTATCTACAGAACGCCCTTTCATCTCTAACAGTCTCCAGGCATTTTATAAACTCAGAGGGATTATTCATACACACAGTCTTCCTCCATGATGAGCTGTATCCACCACTGTGTAGCAACATCTTCTGCTGTTGTACAATTGAAAAGTTTCGTGCTTTCAGACAGGATGTAAAGAAGAATACTACATCCAGCTCAAACCACAGATGGAGTTTTATAGGAGCCACAAGAAACAAGCTAGTTATTTTATGGGGCACATTATTCAAATGTGTTACATATAAACTAGAAAAGAGAAATAGAATTAGAAGAGGTAACTATGGGAAATCTAGCACCAACCCTGTCTGGTCCAGCTACCAGTGACTGAGAGGAGGCACAACCGAACAGGGGATTCAATCTGTCCTTGGAGCTTGTTTTTTTTGTTAAGAGCTCTGACACTCGAGCATCAATTTCTGGAAATGGGAAGTCAGAAAAAAGAAACAAACCAAGCAGATCAGTGGGGTGCTTTTGAGCTGCATTCAGACTAATGGCAGGGTGCACAGCAACCAGCCAAGTAGAGCAATTTGTTACAAACTTGAGGAAAAAAAATAGAGGACTACACATCTGCTAAGTGCTTTTTTTCCTCCCATCTGCAAAGCAACCTCTGTGCTTACTGTAGCTTTCAGAGCTGTAAGAAAAAAAGCCACTGGTAGATACAGCCTAGACAGAAATCTGGATTAGAAACAGCAGGACACAAATGAAGTGAACAGCAACAAAGACAACAGACTCAGAAAATCCATCATGTTCTAAAACCAGAAGCAGGACTATAGAAATGGGTCATCTCAGAAGGACTCCATGGAAAGCAGAAGGTTCATGCTTTTCTTTTGCTTAGTTTCCCACCAAAACCCCTGTTCACATTTACAGCTCAGAAGTGAGTTTTACCCATTAGTCTCTGAAGACACATGCAGAACTCTGGACTGTTAAACACAGAATTGAATTAGGTCCATCGCAGAGCTACCACAGACACTGAAACCTAGATCAGTGCCTTCTTGAATATGAAAATCCCCTTTCACAGCAAAAGCAACTTTTGCACATAATCTCTCAGCAATAATCATTCTTGCCTCCTATGTACATACTGTCCCTTTTAATAACGCCTTTCCTAATAGCAAAAGCATTCGCCTGGTCTCTTGGCTTTTTCCTCCTCATAGCAAAGACTGGAAAAGCTCTACAGAGCTTCTATAGCTGGAAAGGAGCTACAGTTTTCTAAACTTGTCTTTGGAAAGTTTCTTTGCCAAGTTACACTTTGTCGGGAGCTCATTATTTTCTGGGTAGACACTGGAGACTTCACTTTGAATTAGTTTGAGGGATTTGCTGATGCAGTTTCAAACTATGAGGTTTGGGTGCTTTTTTGCATGAATCACAGCAACTTACATTCAAGCCACAAAGCAAGCTCTGCTTCATTTCCAGACCCTTCACCACAGTGCTTCTTCCAAAACCACCTATAGGTTTTCCAAAGTCTATTTCATAAAGTCCTAGATAGGTTTGTGCTGAGATGGGAAGAGCAGAAATTCAGGAGCTCTGAATTTACTTCCCACTCCCTTCATGCTGAACAACAGTTTCTGAGAACAAAGCAGCAGCCAGTTCTGGGAATAGGAGCTTAGTCTCACTTGTCTCTAAAATTCACAGCTGATTCACAAACACCAGCTATTTTACAGATAATGCAATGCAAGAAAAGAATCACCAACACTCTTAATAAATATAATATGGATACGTGAATAAGTGATCTGCTATAAAATGGCAGATGCCAAATCAGTACTTTTAACAAAAATATTGGTGAAAACTATGCAGTAGAAAATACGATCTTTGCATTTAAAGAACCATGAACCACTGACATATTAAACAAGGACATAGTGTACAAGTGAATAGGCTAAACAAACTGAGGCCACATTGTTTTGTACAGCATCTCTCATGAAGCTGTTTTTCACATTTCCTCCTGAAGGTCAGAAGGAAGAGGTGAGCCAAAACCCTGCTCCATACATCCAGCATCACATTTTTCCATATTTAAAGTTATTTTAACTGAATGAAAGTCACATACAGAGAAAAGTGATGTGGAATTCTTCTGTTTTAATGACTTTGCTGCAACTAAGAGCACAAATAATTTACATGTACATTCATCTGGAATGAGAGTGTTTAAGTAGCAGGAATTGCTACAGATTATGTTGGTCAGCAGGATGCTTTCAGAACTCACAGTGGCTATTTACACATGGTCTGTAATTTTAGTTTCATTTAACTGTGTATCTGTTCAAGCACTGAAAATGACATCTCTAAAAACATCTCAGAACTCAGGCATAAAAGCCTGTGCTATTCTTGACAACCAGAAATACTATTACTTGCCTCCTGTCATTTGCAGCCTTTGGTCATCATCTTAAAAGAAGCTGGGGAAGCACATGGGTAATCCTTCAGCAGGCAATTCTCTGTTTTTAAAACAACTATTAGTTTACTTGGGTGGCTTTTCCTCCCCTCCGGAGCTCCTCTGTCCTTGGTACTAGCATCGGGAATGTGCTGGAATGTGCACATTCTTCCAACTCCCCACACCACAGAAGGAGTTCCTTGAAATCCGGCTTCCAGTAATAGCCCCTTGGCCAGATATGTGCTTGGCCTGGTTCTGTCAGATGTGGTAGCATCAGTGTACATCTTTGGCAACCTAGGGTAGGCTTGCAAACTCATAGTAGAACAATATACCTAATGAAGAGTGAAGATGGAGTGAAATCAACCACAACTTGGCAAGACAAAGGAAAAGATAGATTAGAGTCACAAAATATGAAACAAATTGAGTGCAAGGCATGTGGAAAAAGAGAGAAGAGTGTTCCTAAAAAGTGTTTCTCAGTGCTCTGATGTAAAGCAGAAGCACTTATGTAATGGAATGGAAAATACAGGCACATACACAGCCCTGAGCAAGTGATTAGTTGTGATGGTGACTGAACTCGGACAAAAATCTGCACTGCTGCTTCAAATGTCAACAAATTGAGCACTGTTACACTAATGGGAGACTTGAGAGACCTCCACCAACAACGTTGTAACCTCCTTCTCTTAACCCACAGTGACTTGAGACCTGTCTGAGCTAAAGTCTTAGCTGGAAGCAATTTGAGCTGTGGAATACAAGAAGGGATGTGGAGCTCAATTATCCAGCAACAGATCTCCAGTGAAATCAATTCAATCATGTCACATGAGAACCTGGCTGGCAGCCTTTGCAATCTGCATAGGAGAAACCATCCCCTTAGAAATGCAAGCTGGAGTGAAGCGGACAGGGGATAATGCTCCATGCATGAAAAGTGCTCGATGGATTCTAATTTCCTCTCCGCCAGTCTGTTTTTATCCTCATGTTACTCCATGAGCAGTACTCCTGACCTATATGAGCACAAACCAAATTGGATCTGGACAAGGCATCCTCTACAAAAAGGAATTTCGCTGCTATATAATTAAGACAACATCAAGCAGCTGTACTATATGCATGTTCAACACCCTGTATCAAAGTGAAATAATTGTTCATGTTAGCAGAAAAAGCTCTTTGCCCATGTGAAACCACTGAAGTTAGACTACATAGACTCAATTTTTATTTACACTAAGGCTTCCTTTAGCCAGTGTAGTAGGGCAAATTCATAGGATTATAGGATTTATAGGGCATATTTCTGTTGATAGAAATTGCACTTTTCTTACATCGAGTGTGAAGTTTATGTATACACACAGAAACAAGCATCATTTAAGGGTTCCTGCACGTGTTCTGAGCAACATAAACGTACAATAGAGAGTCAGGCCACAACCTGGAAAGCACTGTATTAATTCAGGATCAGTGCCCTGTTCTTACAGCTAAGACTTCACCGATTTGAATGGTGCCAGAGGGACTATTAATAATGTGAAAATGTAATCCCCTACAAATCTAGAGGGATCCAAACCAAAGCAAATGAACTCTGTGTCCAAAGTCACCTTCTTCAGCGCTGACATGGCATCACAATACCAGAAGCATGGGGCTTCTGCTGGCACAGATGGGGCAGTGGCTCTGAGCATTCTGAGATGCAAGAGCCTACAGACCAGTGCTGGAGAAAGCATGGAAAAGGGGACACATGGCTGGCTGGTAGTAAACTGTACGTCCTTACTTCTACCAGCAATCCTGACAAATCCCAGTGTAGTACTGCTAAGGTAAATAAACAGTGTATGAAATTACCACCTGAGAATGACAAAGTACAATTCATGTTAATGCATTTGAGAATAGTGCTCTCTCTAGGTGCTGTACTCTTTCCATCAAACATGGAACTGCAGCACTGGTAGTGCTGGATCCCTGTGACTGACTTGCTAACCCATAAAGTGTATAAGTCTACATCATAATTAACACTTGGCAGTGGAAATATAAATCCCCTGGCTTGTAGATGGTATATCCTCCTATAAACATTGCACTTGGCCACCAAACTGGAAAAATAGATAGGACATTTATAAGGAGTGCTCACCATGGGAAATGTCAGTATTTTTTCCTGGAAGCTATTTACATTGCCAAAATAATTCAGTAAGAAAAATTATCTGAGACCTTTCCTCTAATATGCATCCTGTTCTCTTTTGACTTGTAGGCTACAGTGCGCAGCATTCTTTCTGAGTCAGATGTGAATTACTGTAGTACAAGCAATGCAGAAGGGAAGTGTAAGCCACAAGTAAAGGAAAAATATGCATTACACTGTCTCACTAAGAGGAATGGATTGCCTACACATCATAAGCTACCTTTATATCTTTCTTGGCATAGACCTTTGTCACACAGCACAGGAAAACTATTTAGGAGGTTTCAGCATATCCAAAAGAAGCTGGCTTTCCAAAAGGACCAATAAAAACAAAGAACCAGTGCAAAGTGGACACTGAGCTCCTTTTGAAAGCCTAACAAACTGACTTCTGACTAAATGAGATCATGCCAGGCCAAGAACGAGGATAACCGCTAAGGACTTGTACTGAAGTGTACAACACATACTGAAAGTGAAACTTTCTTGTCTGACTAAAGGCTTTTCATCAAACCAAGGAGGCAGAAAACCATGGTCACAAGAGCATTGAGCTTGCAATTGGCACTTACCTGCTCGCTCTGCATCCTGTCTTTGAGGCAAGCCCGAAACTGAGGAACAAAATCTGTTTCCAGTTCTTTCGATTTTTTGGGAATGAAAAGTGAAAACTCCTTTCCTGGAAATAAACCTCTTTTTTTTTTTTTTTTTTAATCCCTTCCTAGCAGGAGTTCCTTAATGGTGGAAATAACTGTTCAGCCTGTCCTGATGGGCCAGCAGGGAAACAATCTCAATTTAACTTTTATGTATGCTCTGAAGAAGATATTTATGTCCCTTTTTAGTTTTGTGCCGACTGAATGGTATAAAAGAGCATAAAAATAAGGAAGAATCAAGACAGTTTACATTAAATTATGGTTAATATCCCAATCCCATAAGAAAATTAGCTTTTGTGATTTTAGATTTCTGAGTTTATCATGTTCTAGTGCATCTGAGGATAAGGCACAGGCAAATGCTCAAGCAGGCAGTTGAAGGAAAATCATTTCAGTGGAATTTCCCCAGGCACCAATTTCAGCCAACATCTATACACATATAGTCAATGCCACAGCCTGGCATGGGGACGGGGCAGACTACTACAACAACCCTTTGTTGTGCCTATGATTCAAGCAATTGTTTTTAAAATCTGTATTAAAGATTTCTGTTCCACCATCCTGCACTTTCAACTCAATTACGAAAAAGAATATGTTTTTTAGGCATGAAACAATATCATTTTTGTGGAGAGTTTGGAAACGAAGCAGTTCTGTGAACTGAAGAAAGCTTCCTTTCTCTTCCCCGTGCAGTTCTGCTTATGGGGAAAGAGTTTTCTGTGTGAGTAATCTTTCTAAGTAGGAAGCAGAGCTCCCCTATTGCTAGGGAAGAATGGACCTCCAGTAGGCTAATATGTGATGGATGACTGAATGCAAACTTGGCAACGTTGTTCTCCGCTACCCAAAGAATACAAAATGCCAGAGGCTATTCTCATACAGGCACTCTCTAGTTGGAGGTTTTGAAAACTTGGCACCATCCCACCTTAGTTTAATTGAAACTACAGTGGCAAGACAATTAAGGATGTGAATTTGGAGACATTTCTTGCAACAAGAGCTACTCAGGATGAATTTATCTTTGATGACTGACTCATGCATAAGCCAAACAAAAACAGAAATGGAAAGTTATTCTCATTGACCCGTGAGTAGCAAAATCTGACCTTTGTTTGTGAAGGGCACTTAATGGGATATAATGCATATTAGCTAATATTTTATAAAGTTTACATCCAAATATACTCACTGAAGCTATAGGGTTTTTTTTGTGTTGATGTTTTGTCAGCAACAGGATGTGCAGTATATAGGAGAGATGAATGATGCCTATAGAAATCCTGTAAGATATTACATTAAGGCCTTGTCTAGTTATAAAGGCATGTATTTCATTCCAGCCAATGTTAAAAGGGGACACTAAGTTATTCAAACTTTGCCCTTTTGGCAGAAAAGGAAGAAGACTCCATTCTTTCTTTCAATGCCCAAACACTTTCTGCTGGATCAAGAGGTATCTCTCATCAGGCAGTTCCCTCTCCAGGCTGACTCCTCCTCCCCACCCTGCCCATTCCACACAGTAAGTTACATCATACAGAGAAAGATTTCACTACCTGGAAGAATGCCCAGGTTTTAACTTTTTGCACATGTGGAAGGCATTTAACTTCAGCTCAGCTTGGACAAAGGGTCAAATGCATGAGTGGACAGCAAGTGCCGAGTTAGGGAAAGTTTCACACTTGTATAGACCCCACAGCTCATTGAAAATGGAGATGGCTCAAGATTGTCTCTTGGGGTTGTTTATTTTCCTTCTCTACGGTAGTCCTGTTCCACAAAGAGCTGCCTTCCTCCTCCTTTTTTCCCTTCACTACACAAAGAGCTGTTTTGAACAGCTAATAATAGTAATTGTAAGTTGTTTGTGGCAGAAAGCATTGCTTATTATGTCTATTCACCCTTTCTAATACAATGAGGCCCTAAAATACTGTTGCAATAGTAACAACATCATCAGCTTCTAATAGACTCCTGCACAAATCCAATAGAAGCAATGGCCAGCAAGTCCACTTTGATATCAAACATTTTAATGAATTAAATTACATCTTATGTAAATTCATCAAAAAATTCCTTAATAATATCCCTTATTTCTCAGCTCTTGACTTCAAGTTATAATGTTCCCTGTCCAGAACGTACCAGCCCTACAACTGCTTGCACTGGTTTTGCATATCTCTGAGCCTGGGTGACGACAAAATATACTAGACTTAATTTACTGAGACTGCTACCTTCAATAGCTTCCTTCTTTAATAGCAAAGATTCCTCCACAATATTACATCAGCAACTTCCTTAAAGCTACTGAGGGTAGCTATTACCTTCTACAGCAGTTTCAGGCTTCTATAGTTGATAACCATGGGGGTTGATAACAGAGAGCAGCTTTTGAGAAGGATGTGCTAAGTTCACGCCAGAAATTAAGTCTGAGAAAGTGCACTTTGGTAAACCAGAGCACAGTTTTAAAGCCCAATATCTCAAACTGCCACAATTCAAAACAAGTACCTTGTTATTATTGGAAAGCTGAGATTTCTTACGTTCCAGTGATGTAAATCATCCATTCCTAAGACTAGAGCTTTATGAGAAACTGGACCCTAAAACTGTCAATGGCCCTTCAGCTTAGCAGACTGTGATGGCATGTGTCCAAGGACGAATATATCAAGTCATAAGCTTCAAATTAGAGTAATTTTTAACCACTCTTATTTCTCATGTTTCAGTAGATAGGGCAGGACAGATGTGTGTGTCACTGCTGGTGAAGCAGACACCACCCTCTGCATTTACACTTACTTCCAAATGCAAGATTCAAGCTAGATTCCGAATTCAAGCTAGAAGGTACCAGGGTTCAATAATGGAAATGGCCAACTGAATAAACACTGTTTCTCCCTTACAGATTTGCTAATATGGGACATCATTTAAAGCAGACAAGCACTATATACCCCAGAACGCTTCACTGCCAGTTAGCACCACCCAAACCTCGAACACAGCCTACAAAACTGGGTGAACAGATATACTGTTGTGTTGTACCAGGAAAGGGGCAGAGAACTGCATGTGCAAGTCCAGTATTTCGAATGGTGTCACCAGAAAGGATGAAAGGGTTAAAGCCCAGGCTTCAAAGCAACTTCTCAAGTGTTTCAAATGCACACCTCTCAGTTCTACTTCAATCTTAAAAAGGACAGAAAAGTCCCAAGAAACACAGACTCAGCCATTAGTCTCATTTTCTTATCAAAAAGTAAAACAATAGTCAAGAACAGATTTTGACAGTTCCTGTACAGCAGAACATGTCAGAATATCCTCATACCTGAGTAGGTTTTGGGGTTTTTTAGATATTTTATAATAAGTAGTAATATGAAAAATAAGCTACCTGACCTGAACTTCAAACACATTCAGAAATGCTGCTCTAGCAACCTAATAGTGAAGTTCAAGTGAACACTGGTGAGAAATGATCCAGTCTTAAAGAGCTGGGATTAAATATATATATAATTTTCATTAACGAAAGTCTCCAGCTAACACAGTTACTCATAATTTTGTGGACTTTGAATCTGAGTTTAGGGATATTCCTAGTAAGTTCTAAGCATCATTAAGCATCATTATTTCAAAAGGAGGTTTGTATCTGGCTGGTTCTCTTTTCACATGCCTATCACTACCAATGTACCTGGATGAGATTTCTTTAGCAGAAAATCAGCTTCCCCTCCAAATGATTCATGACATTCTCATCTGCAGGCTGTATGCTTTTCAGCAGATCCTTTGGCTCTTTTACAGCTTTGGAAACACTGATAAAGTAATTGTAGGCATAGGATTAAGGACTGGAACTTGCAAAGAATTTTCCCTGGGCTGAAAGGAGCCAGAGGTTTAAATTGATGACCAAAAAGTATGGGAAACAAGTAACAATTTGCTGAGGATAGTGACTGTGACAGGGTCAGTGAGGGTGGGGGCAAGCAGCTCCCCATACAGCATCTCCTGTACAGCAGCCCCTTTACTCTGCCCCTTTCCAGCTGTCAACGGTCCTGCTCAGCCTAGATGCACATCCTTTGTTGAGTAAAGGTGCAGAGGTGCAATAGCTGTAAGGGAATACCCTGAGAACTCTTCCAAGTACCTTCAAAATTCACTGCCAGAGAAGGTGAACTGCAGAGAGATGGATTCACTTTTGGCTGAACAGTTTCATTTGCTCAAATATTTGCTCCCAAGTTCCCAATAGCAGTAAAAAGAAGAAACCAAAAAGCATCACAACACTTTTCTCCCAGTCTTCCTGGGATTCAAAGGCTGTCATGAGCCCCCGCTGTCCCTGAACCATTAAGAAAAGTCATTCTCAGACTAGAGCACCCTTAATATTTCCCAGCTTTGAAAGGCAAATGCACAACCCCAGCATAATAAAGAACACTAACAGGATGATAACCAGGAAGAGTGTAAAATTAATTCCCATTACTTAATATGATTTTAAAAGAAAAAATAAACTGGGAGACAAAAAACAAAGACAGCGTCTTGACAACAAGGCTTTACCCAGTCCATAGTTACATGTACCTCACTGGTTTCTATGTTTCAAATGAAGGAAAATCTGATAAATATCTTTATTATGCTTTTTAATTTTATAAGGTCTCCCCTGTACAGGGGGACATGTCCCCATCACTTCAAGCTGAACACAACGTTTTCTTGCATAGGATGACACATACTTTTCCGAAGTTTAGAATAACCGCCCAGACCTCCGTCTTCTAGGAGCCAGAGAGCAAATCAGCCAGGGGAAACTCTGCGGAGGTGATGTAACATCAAGTTTTGAGTAAGTGGGCTTAACTCCTAAACGAAGCTGAGGGCGATCACCTTCTCCCCGTCCGCTTCTTTATTTTAAGCCAATTTGAGCCTAACTGGTAAATGCAGACACAGTCATGCAGAAAAGCTTCGTGCACAATGCAGCAAGTAGTTAAGACACACCATAAAGCGTCTCCGTTTTTCCAAGAGGATGCAGAATTTCACCCTCCCGGCGCCCAGAACCCTCCCGTTTAAGCACTGGTAATTAGATACCAGTTGAATCTTCCTTTGTCTTCTGCTCCCCACTGCAGACTGGTGTTGCCACACTTCTGAAAGAAACTGGAGCCCAGCGGGGGGCAGGGAGGAAGGTGACAAAGGCTCCAGCGCAAATAAGTGTGCAGACAGCAAACTGCAAAGGGAAGGGGCCTGACTTCTCAGGTCACACACAATAGCAAAGGAAGAGGAGTTTACCTGAGAGGTTTAAGAACTGCAAGTGGATTTAGTCCGGCACATGAGGTGAGGATGAGGGAAACGTTTACACTACTTCAGTAGCCAAGAGGAAATCCCAAATCTGATTTTCTACCTTTCCTGTCAATTAGGTTTCTGTCTCTATTTCTGTAGATGTCCAGCATTCAACTAACTCATCCTTCATTCATTCATTGGATCAGATTGGTATCACTGATTTCTTATTCCACCGGACAATAAAAATAGCCGCGCTCCAATCAAAATTAGCCTCTAATAAGACCCCTGCCTATCCGGACTGACAGTGTCTATGAGGGTCATGACAGAGCACTCTGGCATTGCAAACCTGTGTGGGAGAAGAGGTTTGAATTCAAGAGGGACTTACCTTACAGACTGACAGAGCTCAGATCCCGCTGTGAGCAGTCTCCATGAAATAAATAGGATGTTAAAGTCAGCTGCTGCCTTCTGACTTCGCTGCCGTCCTGTCAAAAACTCGGCGAAGTTGCGTGCTCTGATTTTGCAGGTGAGTGTGCGAGAGGCAGAAACGTTTGACAGTGAAGCGAACTGGTCAGATCAGCCAGATTCTGCTGGGTTTATATAGCTGAGCTGCAAATCCTGATCCCTGGCTCATTCCACTGTAATAGGACGCCTGAAGGCATTTTTTTTTCCCCCAGTTTTGCTTTAAAGGAACAGCCCCTCTCTTTGGCTTCGCTTCTGAAAGACACACAGGCACACTCACATACACACACTGTCATCCCCAGGCACACACACACACTAAGAATTTGCATGTAATTTATGGCTAAAGAAGGAAACCCCTGAACCATTCAAGAAGAAAGTCAGCTCAGGGCAAATGACTCAGAAAGCAAAATATTTTCCTTACAGCATCAGCAAGTAAATTATCGGGAGTTTTAATCCCCTCATCCCCTTTATTTTAACATTGTGAAAGAGTGGCAAACTTCAATAAAATCAGAGGAATCACCAGCAGGATTTCAACTCCTACAAAACATAATGAGGCTGAAACGTAGTTTGTGCAAATTGACCCCCTTCCACTGGGTCAGCTGAAGGATTCAGATGCACACAAGATGAGGAGCTGGCAAATCCCCATATATTTAAGCCTGTGATCTCCTTCACCTCCTTTAGTACTCCTACTCTCTCAAGAGCCATAGGCAGAAG
Source organism: Ara ararauna (assembly GCA_028858755.1). Taxonomy (NCBI): domain Eukaryota; kingdom Metazoa; phylum Chordata; class Aves; order Psittaciformes; family Psittacidae; genus Ara; species Ara ararauna. Next base: position 16,743,103 of record CM054384.1, read on the forward strand.
AGTGGAGAAATCAAGAGGGAAGTCTAATGAGCAGAGCCCTAGCCTGGTTCTTTGTAAAAAACAGAGGTAAAAGCCCAAAGCAAATGACACAGAAGGGATTCCTTTTCTTCTCAGATCTGATAAAAGCGATTGCGTGGTTGCGTGTGTGCCAAGATAATCCAACCACTTTTGTGAGCCTTGTGGTCTCTCCTTCATCCCATTTTCCCTGATTCCCAGGCCAGAGCTATCTGTGACACCCAGAGTGCTAATCTGGAACCTTTTCAGGGTGTTTGTTATCTCTGACTACCCTCGAGCCTCAGGCTTGTGGCAAAAGGTAAAGATCACAGTTAAAGGATGTTCATTAACACTCATTTCCCTCTTATCTGGTACTAAAAGCCTACCTGTCTCTTGTCTGCTCCCCAGCCCACTATGGATTTGGGTTTAATTTGAAGTTTTTTTGCTGGAGGTGGTGGTGGCACCAGGGAAGAGACGAAATTAATCTTTAACTTTCAGGTCTGTCTTCTAGGATAAGGGACAAAACCACTCTTCTGTTTGAAGATTTGGAAAGCAAGACTTATCCAAACACTTCTGAAGGCAGTGAACACAAAACGCTTCTCACCGATGCCAAGGGGCAGTGGGACAGCCTGGTAAGAAAGAAAAGGGATCTTGCTCAGGAGCAAGGATGCTCATAAAGATAAAAACTGATTGCTCAGGCCTTGCTGCTGATGTTTCTGAATGTCTCTGCACCCAGCTGGCCTTTCCCAGGCTCCAGGACTCACACACATCACTTTTTGCTGCTTCACAGGCACAGCACTGACAGGAACACACTTGGGCAAGGATGGGAGAATTCCTGACCCTGAAATTCTGAATCACCATTTGAGAATCATTATTTTTGAGACCATAAAAAGTAGAGTTGCTCTGTTCACTGAGCTACTTCAGCTTTCTTTGCTGCGGCTTTCATACATAACATGATTCTTTCGTGTCTAGTAATATCACTGAGCTCCCACTGAGCTCCCTTCCACAGCACGGGACACAGATTTTAGTTGCTTTCAAATAGCTGCTGCTGACAGAACAAGCAAAAAACAAACAAAAACTTTTGAAGTTTTTACAAATTATTTTTCAAACAGATCCAACTGATTACAGAAAGGTTCAAAAAACACCGAGAGCGGGAGGTCCACTAAGACCAGTGGTGTATCTGCATCAGCCATTAATGCGCACCCATTCCCAATTTCTGAGTTTATTTTTTACGTGATGTGTTTCATAACAGGCACGTCCTAGGACAAGAAATGAGCCCCTGTTGGAGAGAGGGTCAGAAATGTTAACTGATCCCTGGTAAAGGCATCGGATCCTCTTTGATCCATGATTTCTTCAAATAAATCTTGTTCTGTATATAGAGTGGTTTGGGTTGGAAGGGACCTTAAAGCTCATCCAGTTCCAAACTCCTGCCATGGGCAGGGACACCTTCCACTGGAGCAGCTTGCTCCAAGCCCCTGTGTCCAACCTGGCCTTCAACACTGCCAGGGATGGGGCAGCCACAGCTTCTCTGGGCACCCTGTGCCAGTGCCTCAGCACCCTCACAGGGAAGAACTTCTGCCTAAGAGCTCATCCCAATCTCCCCTTTTTCAGCTTAAATTCATTCCTCTTGTCCCATCATTACATGCATCTCCACCAATCTCAAAGTCAATGAGGTTACTGTATACAGCCAGTTGTAAGTCTCCAATTTGTATGTGTAAGTCTCAGAATACTCTTGAGATGGTTCTGGTACCAGCCTGGGTGAGCTCTGCCCCAATTATACAGTCGTGGTAAACTCAATTAAAATATGAACTCAAAGTCATAAATTTAATGTGAGGTATAACACAAGTTTTCCAACAAAATCTGCCTCAGAAAAATTTCTTCCCCCCATGCACTGACTCATTCACTGTGTCTTACTTCAGCAGCCCTTCCACATACATTTGCAAAGCACTTTATTTCATTGTCCATGCCTACAAGTCTAAAACAACATTGTGTGTGAATTGTGGAAAGTCACTTGCAGGATTGGGTTTCGGAGCTTTTCTACCAACATTTGTTGCATCAAAACTTAAACTAACTTTTTTCTCCAACAATTCTCCTCCCTCTTACCTGACTTAAATGAAGTGAGCTTCAGGTAAGAGTTCAGGCCTGTTCTTGTTTTATCTTTTTGGGCTCACCCATCTTCAATTACACTCTGTTGCAACTGAATGAAACACTGAGTCAGAAGCAAATGATAACATGAAAGAACAAGGAAAATGTATTTTAATCAGAAAGATAGCTTCAGGTTGTGATCTCTAACAAGCCGGATTCTGTGCCCTGTGGTATCATCTTTCATTAGCTAAATGTAGGGAGCAATTGATTTTTTTATATGAAAGGAACAGGGAGAAATTAAATGAACATCAAACTTCATGCTGTTGAGTTTATTGCTGTGGTTTTATGCACTTTTAAGATAATATTAGAGATAAAATTCAAGCATGTATGGAAGATCATAACAGATGGACAAATCTAGGAGCATCTTGTTATTCATGAAAGTATAAAAGAGACCAACTTTGGAAAATAGTGAATAGCAAAAGTTGTGCTCATTATTATCTTGAGACAAAATTGTACCACACAGGTAATCAGACTTAGTTCCCATTTCATACCTGTGTTGGTTCACCAGGTCCTAGGCATAACCTGCTTCATAGGAGCATATTTGAGAGGGTGGAATCTGCCCTGAATGTGAAGATGTGAACCCCAGGGAGAATTCACACCACTGGCAATGTAGCCTGAGAAATCCTTGGTACACACATAATGCAGCTGATTTCAATAACATGCAGCTGGGAATGAAGTGAGCCACTGGAATATAATATATGAGACATAAATGGCCCACCACATGATACTGCCTTAGGGCAGGGAAACAGATACTTGATTTGGACAGTTTAAGGAGCCAGAAGTATTCAGTGCCTGTAGCTGGAAGGAAAAGAATTTCTCATAGAAAGCTAATATTGAGTAGGACAATGCTCAAAAGCAGCACAGAGTGGAGGCAAGCAAGACAGCCAGCTTCAGAAACAGTATCAATTTAGACCCAGTGAAATGCATCCTGCTGAGGACAGCTTCTCTTACTTGATGTTGAGAGGAAGATGAAAAATCTAGATTTAAACAGCAACTATAATATCACAGCATTGATCCTTAAAGAGACTTGACTTTAAAAATCCTTTCCCTACTCCATTCTTACAACTGATGTTTTTGGCTCAAGTAATTTCCAGAGACATTTGATCCTTCTTCACTACATCATTTGATCCTTTCCCTACTGTCCTGGGTTCAGCAGTAGCAGTTATTTTTCTCCTTCTTAGTAGCTGGTGCAGTGCTGTTATTTTTTACTTTAGCCTGAGAACAACACTGATAACACTGATGTTTTTAGGTGTTGCTAAGTAGTGCTTACTCTGATCAAGGACTTTTCAGTCTCATGCTCTGCCAGTGAGGAGGGGCACGGGAAGCCAGGAGGAAGCAGAGACAGGACAGCTGACCCAACCTAGCCAAAAGGGTACTCCATACCACAGCACGTCATGCCCACTATATAAACTGGGGGGGAGTTATTCTGAATGCCCAGATTGCTGCTCAGGTCAGGCTTGGTATCAGTCAATGGGTGGTGAGCGGTTATTATTGTTCTCTTGTTATTTCCCTTATTATTATCATTATTGGTGGCAGCAGCAGCAGTTTGTGTTATACCTTAGTTACTGGACTGTTCTTATCTCAACTCGTGGGAGTTACATCCTCTCCATTCTCCTCCCCATCCCGCTGGGGGTGGGAAGAGGAAGAAGGGAAGTGAATGAGCAGCTGCGTGGTTCTGAGTTACCTGCTGGGCTTAAACCACAATACTTCCATCTGCTATCTTTTGAGACTACTGTATTCAAAATATTTCACTGGCACAGAATCAAGTTCAAGTACTTTTGTCTTTATGTCTACACTGCCTTGATTCCTTTACATCTGTAGCCAAATACAGGTCAGTTAAGTTTAGTTCACATTGAGTATTCTGGCAAACTTACTAAAACTTTGGCACTGGGGGTACGATTTTATCTGTTGCTTTTCAGTTGACTTCCCATTAATTTGCAGCAAATCACTGTCCCAGTGCATTCACTGCTTCTTACTTGACAAGCATTTGCAAACAGACTTTGATTTCTAAGAGAGCATTTATTTAGAATCACTCAATGATAATATACAAGAGGACACTTCAGCTTCCCCAGAAAATATCTAAATATCTAAACTATTGCTTAAATATCTGCTATTTGCAGCAATTCATGTTGCCTCTACACTAATACCCTCCATTTCCTGATGTGATAACTCTTAAATAGAATAAGTGCGTTCAAGCACCTTAGACTTACAGCTACTTGTCCAGTGCTTCTATTTAGATCTAATTTATACAGTCATACATTGACCATGCTTTCCCAAACTTTATGAGCAGTGGTATGACCATGTTCAACCATGGTGAAGACATGCTTTGAGGCTGGATTGATACTGATAATTGCAACCCATGTTAAAAGGCAGGAAGAGTGTCCAGTATTTTGGTATCAGAGAATGCAGAAGCTCGCTCTTAACTCAGGGGAAGTTTGACCTAAATAGACCAATGCTTGTAGCAGAAGGTACAAGTTTGCAATTGCTGCACAGATCAACACCACTGAGTATTTCAGTGGAATCAACTGAACCTGTAAAGACAGGAAAGTTGAAGCCCCATAATGTCCATTAAAAATATTCATTAAGTACCACACCAACCACTAAATTACAAAAACATACTTGTCAATTTTGGAATTTTTAAGAGATGATCTCCAAAAAGGAAATTTCCTCTATTATTTGAACTTATTATTATTATTATCAGACCATTTCCCCAGGGTTGCATTCATTCACTAAGTAAAGAAATAGGAAGCAGCTGTTTGAGAGCAAACCCACTGACTTTGCACACAGCTTGTACACAGGAAGACACTTGCGACAGATATTATTTAGCTCTCCTTTAACTGTTCTTTTAAGAGCTAAGTGTACCCTGGCAGTATCTGTATGACCTGGACAGGCCACAGGCTTAATCACAAACAAGAGGTAATGGAACAGATGTTGGTGTTTAATAAAGTTATTTCGAAGTCTCTTATCACATTGATGAAAAGAAACAATGTACCTGTTAAGGGATACCTGAGAGTGGAGCCGGATGAACCGGGTGCTAATGCAAGGTCTGCCTTGCTCTAAAGAGATGAACTTGTTCATGTCCCTCCCTGATGTATGAAATAAATGTCCTTTGCAAGATAGATTTCAACTCACTGATAATACACACTAGACAAGAATTTGTTAGTGATATCACAAATAAAGTTGATCTAGATTCAAAATTCACTCCAGAAAAATCAAAGCTTCACTGAAAAAGAAATTAGTAAATAGACAATAATAACTATATAGGACATAAGTGTATTCCTTTCAAACTGCTGATGTGAATGTCTGCTACACAGAGTGACTTGTAATGTTCATAAATACCTTCATCTTTTATTATACTTGCAGTAGAATTTATTAAAAGTTTATGAGACAAAACATAGCTTTCACTATGTAGAAAGAGTGACAAGGAAGACTACGAAATTGCTGAGGACTGAGAAAGTCAAGGTCCCTATGCGGGGTAGCATAAAGCATTTATCAGCATATTACCATTAATCATAAGTTGCTAATACATAGATGACACAGGGAAAGTAACTGCTGTAAAGGTTTTATGCTGTACCACACCAATTTGTATCCTTTAAGTGCTTCAATGCATGAATATACTTAAGCACAAGCTTCTATCCATCCCTAAATACTTCCATGCATTTTACTGTAATCATGTTTTTAAGATTATTAATGTCAAAATTACAGCAAATCATGTTAAACACATCCTTAAATGTCTTGCAGGAGCAGTTTCCCTACTGCAGCTTAAGTAATGAAAACAGCCAAGCAAAAGCCCTTAGTGCTCATCCATTCTATAGGAAACATGCTCAAATATAATAATAGCCGTTGTCTGTATATGCCCTACACTGATGAGGGTTCCTAATGTTAATAAAGACTGAAGGGCGAGTGGTTACACAGCACAAACAGAGGTGAGCACACCTAAATAACCTTTTGTTGGAAAACATGATACAATTCCACCCAACTATCGTCACAAGGGGGGAAGGCAGCCTACATTGCCCACAAGACTGCTCTACCTCACTCACTTAGAGAGAGATGGGGGCATCTAATGAATGTGGTAACTGAAGAAGGCAGCAGTCCACAGAATGATGGCAATGTTCCCTTGGTCTCTAGCTTGGTCTATCAAGAATGGTTTGTTTAATAAGAATGTGTCTTAATTTGGGGTAGGAATTTGATGGCACTTACTACCCAAATGTCATCACTTAACGCCACATTAACACCTCGCATGCACCTCCTGCACACCCCCCAAAGAAGCTGTGGACAGTTCATAATCTTCAATGTCCTCCTGGACTAAGTGATGACCCTGAAGGGCACTGTAGTAACAAATGCCTGGAAGAAGCACTACCCGAGGTGAGATGTTGCTCCCAGAAAACATGATAGGTCATTAAAAGAGGTGCCAATTTGCCACCAGAAATGGACCATTAACCTCACATAAACATTAGGCTACCCCTGTGCAGGAATATACAACTGTCACATCAACATCTCTGCTGTTACTAAACATAAAAGCTGCTTTCTCAGGAAAAAGGGGAATGAAGATGTAACCAGATGGTCTTGTGGAAGCTAAGTACTTCCTTGAATGACTCTATTCAGTGTGAGCCATGCAGTGTTGCAATTAAAAGCCAGCAAAACGGTTGCATGAGTTCAAGCAATCATTAGTCCCAACTACAAGTTTCATCCAAAAATGTCAAAGCACTTACAAAGAAAAAGAATGAGATGGGACCTTGCAACTAATATAATCTTTACCCAGGGTACAATAAGTTGTACCAAACCCAATTTAGTTTATAAAACAAGCTTGGCAAAGTGTATAGCACTTGTTTGGGAGGGAGCTACACCAAAATTAAACATGGCAGTAGCAGAATGAGAAAGCAAACACAAGGGTCAAGCCTTTCTAATACCCAACCAGAAGCCTACATGACAAATGTGGTACTTTTCAGCTATCAATACACAGTACACAACACCCTGGTTCTGCTGTAATATGTCTCTATTCTGAGGAAAGCAGTGGAAAGTTCATTTCTAATGAGAGAAAACAATCAAAGAAAGAAGATTGCAGCTCAGTTTAGTCACTCATGCTTCAGGCAATGCAGTCATTCTGAAAGCTGTATCCAGGCTGTTTGGCTGTTTAACAGGTAACCCATAGCAAATATACACATGCAAACACACACATACACCCCCACAAAACAAAAGAGAAACTTTACAAGGATATGGATCCATGGAGTTGAAGGTGGTGTGTTTGATAATCATTGTGCAGAGATTAGTATTTGCTAATTGGAGAGACAAGACTCACTGACTATCCAGGTAACCATAGAATCATAGAATCATAGAATAGTTAGGGTTGGAAAGGACCTTAAGATCATTCAGTTCCAACCCCCCTGCCAGGGGCAGGGACACCTCCCACTAAACCATGCCACCCAAGGCTGTGTCCAACTTGGCCTTGAACACCACCAGCGATGGAGCATTCCCAACTTCCCTGGGCAACCCATTCCAGTGCCTCACCACCCTTACAGGAAAGAATTTCTTCCTCATATCCAATCTAAACTTCCCCTGTTGAAGTTCGAACCCGTTGCCCCTGTCTGACCTTAAATCAGAAAGCTGGTCACAATGGCTGTCTTCATGCTGAAGTAAAGTTCTGACAAAGGAAGACACTGTAGGAAAATGTAGCAGAAGAACCTTCAATGATGTACCCCCTAGACATGAAATAAAAGCTGCTGTTTAACCACATTTATAAACATCGTATCATGCATATCATCACTGGCATTCCTGTGAGTGAAGGTAAGCAAGCATATAGACAGATTAGTGTTTATGATAAGTATTGCAATCAATGTTCTATCAAGAGCATCCATAAAAGACCCACTTGAGGATAAGCAGGTGGACTGTGTCCATCTTGCACAGTTTGTCTGGTTTTTTTTGAAGACAGTCCTGTTCCATTGATGTAAAAGAGAGAGGGGGGAAAATCATTTCTATCCAAAGCACTCCCATAAGAGAGAAAGAGACCTGTGTGACTGTCCTTGGAGTCAAAACCAAAAATATCCCCCAGACTTCAGAGAAAAGCTGTCTGTCCAAGTACTAGAAATCTCAATCTGTGGTTGAGACAGGATGTATCCCAAACCAACTAAAAGCTACTTGTTTGTGTTGGTTCTACATCCTTATGTTTCTATAGCCTTCAAAGCATATCCTAAAATCATTTTAATCTAATAAATCATGGTCACAGCTTAACAAATAGGGCTGTTTAACTTCTCCATCCAGCTTTTGGGGAAGAGCAGCAGATAAAGTCATTAAAGAAAGTCAGGAATGTGGCTGATGGAGAACCCATCATTTGCTTTGTGATTCCCAGCCTCTGCAATCAGCTGAAGAGGTGAAAGGTTCACTGGAACAGTATAGACAGAAGCCAGACAGCAGAGCTGCATTTGTACAGACCAGCCAAGTGTTTGAGTGTGAGAGTTGGAATAATCTGTTCATTTTCAAGGAAGAACGAACTTTGGATGTTGAACCTCAGGTTCAAGAACAATATCCCAGGAGCAGAGGGAAGGCAGGCTGGTAGGCATGATAAATGCACATACTTGAAATAGAATTCTGGCTTTCTTGAGTACTCATAAAATGTTTTTTACAGCTACATTTATGTAATTATTCCCTCGCTTCTTGATAAGACAAGGAAAAGCAGACTTGTGAGAATTTCCTCTTCACTCCCCAGCCCCAGTCTTGTTGATTTTTAGTGAAAAGTGCTAGTTAGCATGTTCCTTTCCTCTGTTTTTAGTCAGAATTGCCTCCTGATCTGCTGGGATATCATATAGTTGTAAAGACTGCCAGGGACCATCTGCATGGTTAACCCTACTTCACACGCAAGAGTTCTCAGTGTTGTCCGGCCTGATGTAGCTGTTCATCTCCAGTTTGCACCCAAGCACAAGAGACAGGAGCACTGTCCTACCAGCCCAGTTCCTGGCACTGCCCATTCTGAAATGTCTATGGACATGGCACAGCAATGGGAGAAAGGAGAGGTGATGGTGGCTCTTCACAGAGCTCATCATTCAGGTTAGATATAAGGAAGAAGTTCTTTACTGTGAGGGTGGTGAGGCACTGGAACTGGTTGCCCAAAGAAGTGGTGAATGCTCCATCCCTAGCAGTGTTTAAGGCCAGGTTGGATGGGGGTTGCAGCAACCTGCTCTAGTGGAAGGTGTTCCTGCCCATGGCAAGGGGCTGGCACTAGGTGGTCTTACAGTCCTTTCCAACCCTAACTATTCTATGATTCTATGATCCATTTTAGATGGCAGCGAGGGGAACACAGGCTCTTCCTGTTCTCTCTCTGTGTATTGCTCAACACACTGCACTATGTCACTAGTGAGTTCACGTCATAAAAGCAGACCAAAGGAGCAGGGGAGGCCTTTTTTCCTTGCTTTTTTCCCAGCATTTCCGGTAGGAGCCTATACACTCTCCTCATATCCTGCATTTGGCTTCTTCTGGGACCAAAGGGAAACCTCAAAGCAGATGGGATTTAGCTTACTGACATTCTCTCGAGCTAGCTCAGATTTTATTAAACACAGCTGGAATCCCAGGCTTCTTCAAATGGGTTAGCTCACTTCTTACGCTGCTTCTATGTCTTTAGAAATCCAGCTTTGCAATCAGTTGGAGCCAAAAGAGTGAATTTGTCAGCAGCATCCAAGTCATAAATTTAACAAAAAAATGCAAGTCTGTAACTGAGCTCACACCAATCCTTTCTTATTTACCATTTCTTCACATCTTCAATAGGTCAGCATAATCCACCCTAGGCTGAGACTGAGACTATCAGGTAACACAACAGAAGCAAAATAGAGTCAGACAGGAAAATGCATAACTGACTACTCCTTGTACCAAGTGCTTTTCCTGCATTCTCTAAAGCACAGGAGCACCCTGTTGTCTCCTCAGGAGTTTGGGGGTCCCTTAACATCAGCAGAAAAGTAAACCCAGTTTGAATCTCCTCTCTTGCTTGTAACCATCTTTCCCAACTCAGATTTAAGATTATTTCCCTTTCAGAGCTAGCGAACAAGGCAAACCTTCCACAGCAGAATAATACAAATCATCCCACATGGAAATAAGGTTGCTTGCAAGCTATTTATATGACAACACAACAATAGAAATCAAGTATACTGTTTTTGTTCTGAATAAAATTCTTTTATCACTATATTTATGGAATATTCTATAACAGTATCGTGCAAACACTCCTCCAAAACTTAATTTGCAAAATTGAAGTGAACAAATTTACAATTCACAAAACCCAGACATTTCAGGGGTTTTGCACCATCAGTATCAATAATTTAACACCTGTTTTCAAAACAACCAAGACACAAAAGCCTCATTCCTGCTGTAGATCTCTGCTTTAATCTGTCATCTCCAGAACAGCCCAGATTTAGTTAGAGTGTAGTTAGGTTTCTCTTGACTAAAGCAATTTTTAGGGCAAACATTTGCATTATAAGAGGGTTTTTCCTACTGTTGTTGCTTTAAAATGCATTTATTCTGGCAAAGGCAGTGCCTCCCACAAGGCTGAATTCTGAAACTGATGCCTGGAGGACAGCGAGAGGACTCAGAACCTCTATATGTATCAAATTCCAAATATTTTATTCCTTCTTTAAAAGCTTTTTACAGCCACCATTATGCAATGAGGATCAGCAGTACTCATGTAACAGCCAGTGCTTTAGTGTCCCAAAACACTCATGTCCAAGACTTCTCATTACAGTTAGGAAGTGATTCCATTTTGTAAAGCCAACAAAAGATACTCAGTGTCATGAATCCCAGTAATTATAGCCAAATTCAGCCCATGTCCTCCTTCTGTAGTTTTCCACAACCTCAACATGGTAACTGCTACACAATAAAGTGTGTATCTCACTACCAGTTGCTAAATAAAAATAAAATATATATGTATATAAAAGCCACCGTGGTGGGAAACCCAGAATTCAACACATCAAGCATCTTAAGTTTCAACTTGGCAGTTGGCCACAGTGCAGAAGCACTTAGGGACTTTACACATATTTCTCTGATAGTGTTATGACTCCTCTTTTTCTTTCCTTTTGTTTCCTTCTGCCTCCGTTACCAGTGTCTGTTCCCAATTTGCTGCGTAATGAAGTGACACAGGGCTTAGGAATATTGCCTGGAACAAACCACCAACCCCATCGCCTACAGTGACTGGGAGCCTCGTGGCTCTGACTTCATGGCACCTGGGACTCACCAGCACAAAGCTACTGCAGCAGCCTTGGCAAGAATCACAAAGCAACCAGACTCTATACGTCCGCCCAGTACTGAGGGGGAAGTGAGTGAGGACACATTTTCCATTCTATAGCCAGAGGCCCATCTTACGGGAAATTTCAGTCAGTAAAAGCAAAATGTTACTGGAATGTTGCCTTCCGGAGCTTGCGTGGATTTTTTTATTATTATTAAAGTTGGAGAAATAAGTGTGAAAAATTCATCTCTTTCCCAACTGGGCTTGTTCAGAGTTTGCAGATTGTGTGGACTCTGAGAGATGCAAAAGGGTTTCTGTCTGGCAGTGGTACCTGCAGACAAATACTGGTTTCTAATCAGCTGCAGGTGTTCCCCCATCTGCCCACTCTAAGGCAAGCCAGAAGGAAAACATTTGGCAATAACAGTGATATTGTCTGCTGAAACAAGCTGTCAAGTAACTTCCTTTGCATTTAGAGTATCCCATAGGGAAGCTGAATTATCTCAGTTCTTTGTAAGCAGCCACAAACAAACTGTCTGCTGTAGGCAGAAGATGCTCAACCCCTACTGAGATACTCCCAGAGAATGACACCAAGACCCTGTTAAAACACTGACTGCTCTTCCTTTAGGTAAAAAAGGAAAAGGCTGCAAAGAAAAAGACTTCATGGAGGCAGGAATCTTCTTTCCCCTTAGTGCTACCTCCCTGTCCATGCTCCCAGACCTCAGACACTCAAGACAGGGCTGCAAGGGGGAGGTTAACCCTTGTTGCATGGACTCTCCTATTAGAGAGCACCATGCTAAGAATGTGAGTGCAACATGACACATTTCAATATTCAGTTAAGGTGGCTTTACAGGCATTTCTAACCAGTCAAGAGTGTGGGTAGGTATAAGCAACCCTACGTCCTATCTGGCGGAGGTGTCACAGTCCTATAATGCTGAAAAACATTAAGGTAAGAAGTCCTTGAGCAGGCAGCCAGACAGTGACAGTAAGAGAGCTAGGGAGAACTGGGGAGAAAGGCCCTTTTTATTCTATGGGTCCCTCTGTTATGAGCTGTATACGTTTAAAGACATGCTACAGTTCAGAAAGGACAGTACAATATTTGACTCCATTTTCAGCAGCTGGCTCAGACAGCAGAGACATGGCTTGAGGGGATCTCAGTTGCAGAAATAAAAGAAGTAGTACAGAGAGAATACCAAGCGATGCCTCAGTAAATCCATTGCATCTCCAGGCTAATGGACACTTGAGGAAGTCACTGAGAAATAATATTGGAAGCAACTCTTGACACCTGTGCCTGTTCCAACACTGTGGTACAAATGAATAAATTAACCTCAGTAAAACAGAAAAAGAAATTCTTATACATGTGCGCAGTTCTGGTGTCCTCAACATAAAAAGGACATGGAACTGTTGGAACAAGTCCAGGGGAGGGCCACGAGGATGATCAGGGGACTGGAGCACCTCCTGTATGAAGACAGGATGAGAAAGTTGGGGCTGTTCAGCCTGGAGAAGAGAAGGCTGCGTGGAGACCTCATAGCAGCCTTCCAGTATCTGAAGGGGACCTATAGGGATGCTGGGGAGGGACTCTTCATGAGGAACTGTAGTGAGAGGACAAAGGGTAACGGGTTCAAACTTAAACAGGGGAAGTTTAGATTGGATATGAGGAAGAAATTCTTTCCTGTAAGGGTGGTGAAGCACTGGAATGGGTTGCCCAGGGAAGCTGGGAATGCTCCATCGCTGGCAGTGTTTAAGGCAGTGTTGGACAGAGCCTTGGGTGGTATGGTTTAGTGGGAGGTGTCCCTGCCCATGGCAGGGGGGTTGGAACTGGATGATCTTCAGGTCCTTTCCAACCCTGACTATTCTATGATTCTAAGATTTTTTACATCCCCTCACAGACAAAATCAAACATCCCAGTAATGAGGGCAGGGAACATACAAAGTGTTTGAGTTTTCTAATTCCACTCATGTCCTTTCCAGAAACTGGCTGCTAAGGATTCAATGGGTATAAAAATTATTTTGAGGGGACCAACAGATCACAGATGCTTTTTGTGTTTCTCTTGTGAAAGTAGTCCAGGGAATGGATACTTCATGCACTGTGTATAAAAACCAAAGCAAAACAAAGCACCAGAAACTCTTGTGGACCAAGATGATTAAAAGCAACAGGGTTTGCTCACAGAGGCCTGGGAGTCCCTGAACAGCATTTTCTAGGGTCAGATTCAGCCTCCCTGCATTGTGGCCACCTCACAGCCCGGTACACAGCAGGTATTATCCTTCTGCATGGCCTGGTGGTGATTCAGGCTTACACACACATATGTGTGTATTTGATTAGGGTGCCCAAAGACATCTGCTCTCCCCTTTCCCTTTTTGCTTCTAGTTCTTATGTTTCATTTAAGTGCAATGCACTCTGCCAAGGTGAGAATGTATGTGATGCACTTACTACAAAGTGGATTTTCTCTCCAGGTGCTGGACTATGTGCTTGCCAGCCTTTTCTCAAGGAAGCATTGAAAGTGAGCTATCTGTTCCATAATTAACCATTTCAGGGACTGCTGTCTAGACCTGGTCTGAAAATTCCCATTTCCTGCAGAGTCTAATGGCATTGCTCCTGTATCACGTCTTTTATTTCATTTTGATTTTTTAACCACGAAATTAAATCTCTTCCCTCATTAAAGAAGAATCTGATAAAAGAAATATCTATCTCAGTGTGAGTTGATATATTTACCACAATGGCACAGGACTGTCTGCCCTCCAGGCTGATACGGATTTAATGTGGGAGCCTACAGAAACTTCTATGTTTTAGCCAGGCAGGAAGAGGTTGAGAGGAAGGAGAGCACTCAAGAGCAAATTCTGCTCTCAGAGGGGTATAAATCCAAAATAGCTTTTTCAGGTTTTGACTGGTGTAAATGATCATGTCTCCTAACTGACAGGTCAGAAGTTTGATGTTCTGGACAGGAGAAGTGGAAGAGGTTAACGTTTCACCACACTGTAAAAAGCCAACTGTGTCAATAGAGTGTATTCCACCTGGAGGAAGAAAGCTGCTAAAAGTGGTCAAATGCGACATCAGAAATACATTGGTGCAGCCTCCTATACAGTACCAGAAAACACAATGCGAGATGCTATATGTCAATGGAATATGTTTTACCTCAAGAACATGAATAATGTGATCATTGAAAACACATCTCAGGGACCCTCTTAATTTGGGGTGTGCAAATCTCAAATTCCTTCACAGGTTAATAGGTCTATTTGGAGAAAACAGCAACAATCTGGACTCTTCTGCAAAGCTTTCTCTACATGCTTCCATGTCAATTTGCCTTGTAAACCAGGCTGAGCACAGCAGGAGCCCCGGCTCTCCTCAGAGAACTATGGGCATTGCTAAGCATAATTTGAAGGGTTTTATTTGCTTGCTAAATTCAAGCTGCACAGGAGGTTTTGAGGACTTTGTAAAAATGACTGTAATGTATTTAGTTTTACAGCTGATGAAAGTTCCTGATCACAGACCCATTGCAAAGACAATTACAACAACCAGGCAAACCTAATCATTTCTCCAGACAAGGTGGTTAGAGGATATGAAATAACAACACCTATGCCATGCAAGTCTTAGACCAGATTAGAAAGGCACTTGGCTCTTACTATGAATTTCTAATTTACTAATGAATTATTCATATAATATGAAGGATCATATTATGGTTTAACTGGCTGTCCCTCTCACCAGATCCTGACAAGTATTATCCAGAGAGACAACTACAGGAAGTGCTTACCTGGGAGCAAAGGATTACATTCAAAATGGCAATATTAAAGAGGGAAGAAGACCTGAGAAATCAACTCAGTGTTTCTGTTATCCTCAGGACCATAGCACACTCAGCAGCCCCTGTATCCTAAAGCCCAGGATAAGCTTGTTCAAGTTGCATGCTCAACTGACACCAGACTGCTGCCAAAATCAGTTGGAGAAGCATCCTACCTCATTCATTTTACAATCTTTGCAGTCGAAATCCTTTTGTTCCTCATCCCTGCAGAGGAAATGACAGGTAGAGGAGCAGACCCTCTGTACTTCTGTTGCACCAGCCAGGCACTGTGAAGCCATCTGTCTCCTCATTCAACCTGAATTCATGATCCAGGGATAGACTCAGAAACAGCTTGTAGGGATGTTTTCCTCCTGCTTTATAAACCACCCCTGTATCACATACAGCTCTTGCACACAGCTGTAGCCTCTTGAGTATCTCGTTTGAAACACATGCAACATGGTTTTGCTACCTAGACAAACTACAGTTTGACAACTGTGGAAGCAGCTTATGCCAACTAGATCCAGACCAGATGGCAAAGGGAATGATGAAAGTGAAGACACAGAAAATAATGTTTCCATCACAACACAGATGTGATTGAAGGTGTGTTAGAGAATCCCAAGGGAGTTTTGAAACCATTTTTGAGTGCCACAGAGGTCCTGCTACCAGAACTAGAAGTTTATATGCACATATTTGAGCCAAGGTTAAACTAGTATCATACCATTGGCCTGCAGTACAGACATACCCAAAGGTCCCGTATAAGTGTCCAGCTCTTTCAAATAGAAAGAGGAAATGAAAGATACTTGCCAAATACCCAAAATTCCTAGAAAATTAAGTATTTTCTGGAGTCGCTTTTGGCCTGTGCTTCCCGTTTTGCCAGGGCTTCGGGCTGCACCTGAGCCAGATATGAGTGTTCTGTGCAGGTCCCTTCCCAGAGCAGGCAGAACTGGTCTGTGCTGATTACACAGCCTTGTCTGAGTTCCCTCAGCAAGACAAAGAGGGATTTTCCATTCCCATGATGATTCCTGACTGGCTGTAGTGACTTCCCTGGAGTTACTGAGCACTTTCAAATAGACTTTAAACACCAAGAAAGGAAAGCAACAGCTGAATTGGGCACTGCTAATAAAAATGTATTTATAAAAGCTGTGCTCAGATTTACAAAACTCATCCCTTTATACGAGTGAAGAATGTAAATAACAAAGTAGCATAACTTTGCTGAGAATCTTTGCAAGTTTTTCCACAGCAAAGACTGGGAAACTCTCTACATCGACAGTTACTGAGTTCTTTTGAGATCTGTAACATGAACTTCTTCATAGAGACTTCTAAGTTAGCCCTGCCCTAGAATAACAATGATCTTTGGCTTTGCAGCTGTATGATCTCTGCTGAAAAGGCTACTGTTCATCCACTCTAATGTATTCTTGGGATGCATCTGCACAGCACGATATGGGTGCAACTTGTTATATTGCTTTCATCTTATCAATGCAGGCAGTGGTGGCAGTGGGGGATTTGGCTGCAACTGAAGTTAGCTTTGAGAGTCTGCTGTATACTGTAGGAACATAACGTGGTATCTCTCCAGTACTAAACTCTATCATGTATTTTAATAGTCCTCACAACTCATGCCACCCAGTTTGAAGCTTACTTGGAAGTTATGCCCGCATGTAGTAGTTAGCTCTTTGTTTTGCTGGCATATGTGAGGACAGAAAAGCGAATTCTCAATGAGTTCAATGTGGGCTCCTTTCAAAGCAGCTGGAAGAGCCCCAAAGTTATGGCATAAATGACATCCATAAGCTCTCTAACTACAGTCTTCATGGGCTTTTAACACACTATAACAGAAACAGTACAATCATTTAAGGGGCTAATGGTCACCCTTTAATGACTCTAACTCACTGAGGTTTCAAAGGTACTTTATAAACATGGCTTTGGCTCTCAATTACACTATGTAGTCAACATTTATCACAAACCAGTTTCCCACAGACAATGTTGAACCATCTTCAATTCAGAGTTCCCTTCCAATAATGAAGAGGGATGTACGAACCTTTTTATTGTTCTTAGACCTTGTGAGCTCCAAGGTAGGAAAAATCCTGGAGGAGTATCGCTCAATGTCATTGACTTCAGCAGTAGCAAGAAAAATGATGTCATCAAAGACACCAAGTCTATTTCTTGGAGATATTTGGATGCAAAAGCTATGTGGGGGACTGATTCCATTCCAGAAGAATCCCAGCTATAAACAGATTAGCAAATTATTGTGACAGACAGTAAGCCTTTCGTGAGAATGTTTACCAATGAGTTCCACAGGCCAGGACCTGGCCAGTCCCATCATCTTGAAACATAACCAATGAGTAGAGACTTCCAGGAACCACATGCTGCTAAGGAAGGTGACAGCAAGGCAGGCTGGAAGCTTGAAGATGGCTGTGGAAAAGGTGGTGGGGACAGGGAGGTGAGGATGACATTCTTTCTGGACTCTTGCTGCAAGAATCAAGTTTGGATCCCAGAGGACAGCAAGCCAAAGAGCAGAACACATCTGGTTTTGCAGAGGTACTAGCCAGAAGACTCTGATAAATGGATTTGTGCCTACACATCAGGTCCCTAAGGTGTAAGGCTAGAACTGTGTAAGTAAAGATATGTGATTTGAGCTGTATCTACTTCAGATTATTGTGGCAGTTATTTTCCTTCAGTAAGATAATCAAAGCATTAGAGTAGCGAAGGAAAGGATGGAAATACTTGTATATTCTCATAAAGGAGAAATCATTCCATGATACACATCTTATTCTTCCCAATACAACAAACCACAATAAAATCCTTTCCGGAACAAGATAGGATTAAGATTGAAAGTTGAACCTGACAAACGACGAACTGTACATTCGTGTTATTCTTTGCCTTTCCTGAATTCTTTACCTGAAACCCCCATTGCATTTTGTATAGTGAGAGACAGAAAACAAAATAAACACCAGATGACACAGATAAGGTTACATATAATGTCTGACAGAGCTAGAAGCAGCCAGATCTCCTTGCACCCAGGAGGATGCCTCGTCCAAATCAAATCCCTCATCACTTTGCAAGTCTGCAATGGAATTCATGGCTCCTGGGCAAGGCAGAAGTAGAAGGAAACTTTCTTTGGAATGGACATATCTGGGAAAAAACTGTTTCAGCTTTTCAAAATGGAAAAACCCAACAACCTTTCCCAGCCTTTAAGTTAAAGGATACTTTTTCCTTATGACTCATGATAACTGTCAGACCCTGAACTTGCAGACACTTACACATTCAGCTGACTACAACCCACATCACAAACTCCATTTCATTGGCGACAAACTGGCTCACTGGGACCCCAAGCACAAGACAGAATGAAGCTTATGGGTTACTTGAGCCAGCAGGGAACAAACACATCACTGAAACCAAACCTCTGTCTTCAACAAACCAAAACACTTCCTCTGATGCTTCAGTATTAATATCAACACAGGAGTAATTCTCATCTTGAATTGGACATCTACACCTCTGCAGAGCTATTTACCTACATGTCTAGAGCTTCAGAAAGACATCTAAGATCTGGCAAAGAGCAGATCCTTATATAAATTTCACTGGCCCCCGTTCTGCCCTTGTGAGCCTCAGTCATGTTTGCCCTTTTCATTCTTATTAATGCGGAGTAACCATGCATTCCCCACCAATGATGGCTATGTTCATAAATATTTACAACAACTGACTAAATGAAATCATACTTTGTTCCATCCACCCATCCACACTTAAGTCAGAGAGCCTAAACTATTACCCTGCCAAATACAGAAAACTTCATGAAATATAAAGCAACACAGCTCATCTTGGCTTAGATAGAATTCGGCCAATTTCTATCAGCTGTGCATCTCATTTTGTATATAGTCTATGTTCAGAACCTTGTAGCACCACTTGTTTCCTTGGTATACTATGAGATATCCCGACTACCTGTTTTGTCTGCTCCAGTTGCTGTGGTGTCCTAGTTGTGCATGGTTTACTTTAGAAGTCCTTCCTGAACTTCAGAGTCTTCTCACACATAGCCCTGCACACCATCCTCACACTGCTCCCCAGCAGCCCTTAGCCTCACTGTGCTTTGTGTCTTGTTCAGGATTGATGCAACCCTCTGATCTCATGCCAAAGGATGGGAGAAGGCTCTTTGGTCCATTCATGCCCAGTGCATGTCAAATTCAACCCCAGTTATGGAGTATAATGAGTTGCAGCTGCCTGTCAGCTCTTTATTCATTATGTTTGCATGAACTTAGTAGACTGGGGCTTTCTCCAAATGCACGGTTCAAGTACAGAACACCACAAGCGCTGGGTTTAGCTTTTTGGCCCCAGACTTTGTTTTTTTATCACAGTTTATTACAGACTGAAGCAAACTTTGGGATGGGAAGAGGAAGGCTCTAAATCCACTCTCATTTCATCTTCCTCACAGCAAAAAAAACCAGGCCTTAGAGCCAAACACTGATTCGACTGCATAGCAGCAGGCGAGTTTGCTTTCTTACCGTACCTATTCAGAGGCAATAAGGCTCTACCTTTCTCAGTTTGGTCTTGTATTTCTAATTACTAGTAAGACTGGATTGTCTTCTTTTGAATACAACTATCTGGCATAAGTAGACCCATGCCATTGCAACAGCTCTGCAGTGCATTCACTAGAAATACCAGTTGCTTCTCTGCATTCCTGCACACTGGATGCTGAAATCGCCTTTTAATGAAGGCTTTGGCTTGCTGCATTTCACCTCATTGATCCTGAATGTAAATAAAGTTACAACTTCTTGGATTCCAGTTTAAAATGTGATCCAGTGTTCTGTTCAGGGGGGAAGAAATCAAGAAAAATCCAAAGTTCTTGGAAAGCTCAAGAGAAGACCAGTGCTGGAATTCACTGGTTCAAATATGCCTGTTTACTGCTTGTTTGAAAGAGGAAAGCTTCACTCCTCTTATGTGGATACATTCCTTGCCTTATCTTGTCTAATTCTTTGTTATTCCCTGTAGTGATAACACAGCTTCCAAGGATTTAGATGGAAAGTCCTTCAGAGGAAAGCATGATCTATTTGCCGTATACAGATTTTAAACATTTCAGTTTTACTTTTGGTTGTTGCTTCTCATTGTTATAGGATATTAAATATGATCACAACGATGAAGGGACACAGTCTTGTAATAATGCCCTGACTACCCCAAGACATAGACAAATAATTGAACTTTCTTTGTTCCTGCATTTCCTCATCAGTGATACCTACAAGTCCTTGATTTCTTCCAACTTTCCAGGTCCTTTGCACATAACAGATTAAAGCAGGGTAATAATAAGACAAATACTGAGTAAAACCAACACAACTGAGGACAAAATAAGACCGAAGCTGTTCAGTACATTAGTCCCATCCCAGTTATTATGTATGAAGGCTCAAATCAGAATGAAGTGCAGCATCAAAAAACATCAACTACAGAAAACCAAATTTTCCACAAACCTGGGGTTTAGTGACATTCACATACAATATCAAAGGCAGGATACTGCTGACTGCACATGCAATTCCCGTATATCCCTGTTACTGGTATGTTGGGAAAGCTCTTCAGTGTCCAGCTACTGTTAAAAGTATTTCTGAAGCATGCTGAGATGGATTGCAAAGGAAAGGAGGAGGAGGAGGGAGCAAACGGACTGGCCTATCACAGCTTCTCCATCACTTTCTTGTCCCTATTTGGAGGGAATGGGAGCTTTCCAAATATCTGCATCCAGGAGAGGCTGTAGGTCTGAAATCTTCTATGTCAGGGATCTGAGCTCTCACCCACCACCCTGCCAGACACAGGCTCTGCCTGGAGGACCCAAGTTGTTGTGGGACCTGCTGAGCTGATTATTTGCAGCGCAGTGTTTTAAAGTGCCGTGAGGAAACCCAGGGGATATTAAGCAGAGCTGTTCCTTTCCTGTCAAAACGTGTAAACATGAACAAATATGGGGTCTGTCTGGAGAACATCAAAGTCAAGTAACACTTAGCCCAGTGCAACATCCCATAGCTGTGGGGGGACTGAAGTGTGAAAGAGTTCTTGTTTTACATACCTGGTGTGCGACGTCATGCAGCCCAGGGTTAGAGCATGTGTCGGCTGTGTTTCCACAACAGGAACCTGAGTCTTCCTCCTTGTAGCTGCCTGGAGCCAGATTGTTTCAACCTTTTGTTTGCTTTAGAGTGTCCTTCTTGTCCTGCTTTTCTTGAAGCATCACACACCCTGTATGCAAGATGCTGCTAATAGAGCACTGCTCACTGGATGCATATTCTGACCTCGTGGAAAATAAGGGAATCATTTCTTTCATGTCACAGTTTGGTAGTGTACACAGCACAGAGACAAATGAAGTGGACACAATTCTCCCAAGCTGTATGGTTACCCACACAGAAACATCTGCTCTCAGGCACAGACACTTCAGCTTCCAAACACAGACTTAGTCTTTTCATGTCTCAGAGCCTGACTGCAAATGCAGAGACAGACATGAAATTCTGAGGCAGATCTTAATCTTTCCTTAGGTGAATTAGATTGAGGAGTCATGTGTTTATAGATTGTTTATATGTGGAAGATCTACAAGAAAAACCTCTGCTTGGATTTATACTTTATAAGGATATGACATCCTATAGTCTAAGTAAGCTGCAAATGCATTTGTATTCAGGGCCAGAGCTCTGCTCTGATACAGCACAGCTGATTTTGGTGAAGTCATGCTGAGTAACAAGCTGGCCTTCTCTCATTAGTTCATCATTTTGATTTGCTCTTGCTATTTTAAAAGCCCTGCCTGGGGTTTCCCATAGCAGATATGACCTCCAGGCTGCCTTTTCTCTGTGGTGACACAATAATCTATCTGCAAAGCCTTGAGAAAATTTATAAGAACATTATGCACCATTCTTGATCAGATCTTGATTCTGATTCAAAATAGTTGGCTCTGTGATTCAGCTGCAAAAGTCAGCTACAACGAACGGTATACAGTTGTCCTATTATAACAGAAAACCTGAATTTATACACCGCATCTTTCCTCCAGATGAGGAACTCCTTCTCTACAAAGCTCTCTTTAAAGAGTTGAGTAGCAGTTACTTTATAAGAGAAAGGAGAAACTGCTTTGCTTTAATCCTCTTTAAAAACAAGTTGCTCGGGTTTTTCCCCACAGCGATGGTGGCTGCTACATCTAGCAGGTATAGATGGAAATCAGCAATATTAATTCTCTGCAGAAGTCCAGACCCCTCTGACAGAAGGCTCAAGCTCTCTACAAATCCCAGAGGTCCTCAATGGGCAGGATGGACAGAGGAATCACTTAAACAAATTCTTCTTCAAAGCCCTTTTAGAAGAACTGGATCTCCTCCCACCTCATCCCAGCAGTGTGATAAGTGTGAGTTTCCTTTACCACTTACTCCTCTGCAAATGAAGAATGTTTTCATCAGCACAGAGATGAAGTCTGTTCTTGCACCTTTTGTGTATCTTTCACTGGAGAAGTTACACCACCAGAATAAACTCACTGAGTGACAACTCATGATCTGTAACTGTGCATGTACAAAGCCACTTGTCTTCCTAACTCCAGCACTTTCTTCTACATCCATTTTTAATGGCGCCCTCCACAAGGTGCGTGTTGTCACACAGCTGGTGTCACAGAGCCACCATTGGCAAATGAATGGGATCCATTTGTGAAAACCACTTTCTTAAATGAAAGAGCTGTTGGGGGAAAGCTCATGTATACAGTAGGGCTCTCACTCTAGGAGAACGTACCTGAACACAGCGCAGTTGAGGACTGGGGCAAAAATACCTTTCATCTCTTGAACAGTACCTGAACCTTCAGATAAACCTATAATCAAACAGAGTTGCTCAGTTGGGTCTGTACCAGTAGAGTCCACTACAAGGAAGATCTCTTGTATCATCACAGTGACATACGTGTGCCAGGGAGAAAAGAGGTTTCTCAGTTGCTTCTCTTTCTATTTTTACTAAAACAGGGGGAAAAGGGATGTTTGCAAATAAGCTACTACCCATCTTGAACAAAGGAAGAGATAGACCCGCTGTCCTTGAGGAAGAAAAAGTTCACAAAAGTTGCTGTGAACTACTTGTTTGCTTTTATTCTCCTATAGAAAAGCCTATGCTTTACTAACAGTTCGTATACAAGGTCTTGTACAAGCAAATTACATGTCTCCTCCACCTGCAACCCACGCTGGCATGACACAAGCCAGCAAATCTGCAGCTATGACAGCTCAGCACTAAACCTAAACTGACACATCCTTCTTGGCACCACCTGGGATTTCAGTGCTATTTTAACACTGTTCTTTAACCAGAGGTGGTGCACATCTGCCAGCTTAGAGCTCATGCTGTACAAGTATGTGACTGTCTACTCCTGTCTGCATAGCCATCATAAGGCTTACCTTATCCAGTTGGGAAGCAGATGAGCTGAAATTGCATGAAAGCACTCAGGAGAATGTCCACAGGAGGATTCACTGCAAAAAAGAGAATGAACTTTAGCGGCAATAGTTATCCCCTGATACACAAGTCTTGAGCTAGTTTGTTTTCTGCTCTGCCCCAGCAGCAAGGCAGTGACAAATTCCCTTTTACCTGCGCTGGCTCTGCAGCTGTAGACAAGGTCACACTGCAAAACTACTTTCAGTAAATCCTTCTGAAGGCATCAAGCCCAAACTACACTAAACTTTGCTTACTTTTTCTTTTTGCTCTACACAGCAAATTCCACCCCCCCTACAGATCCATGACCTAATTCAGTCTCAAAAGATCCAGCAGAAGCACACAGAGAAAAACCAATGAACATTGTGGAATTATGGCACTGTATCTTTCACGCAGCACTTAAGCCATTTCATCCTGGATATGTTTTTGTTGCACCCGACAGCTCTCTGCATGTGATTTGTGGCACGAGGCAATGACACAGGGCATGATCGTTGCAAATGTTGTAGCAGCAACTTAACAAATTCCTGTTAAGAGAGATCAAGGCAACATGACGTTTACAGAGAGAAGGATTAAGTTGCTTTTGTGTGATGCTCTAGAAGGCTTAAGAGCTCTTGACAATTGTTTGGAAGGCAGTGACTTTTGTTTCCTCCCTAGGAACAGATTCTTAAGGAATGAAGTGTGTTATCTACTTGTACAAAAAACAGGCAGGCAGACATGCTGCTGACACTATGGAATTCATGAGGAAGAAGGAGGCAGTAATGACAAGAAGATGCAAACATTTTAAGAATCAGGAGGCTGATCCAGACCAGCAAAGTGGGTACATTTGGCTGGAATGGCAGTGGGAATATCTTCCAAAAATATTCTGTTGATTTGACTTCATGTCTGTTGATGAAACTCATGAAAACTTCCATGGTTTAAAAATACCTGTGGTAAAGGTATTAAACAGAGGACATTCGGGTTGCGTATGAGGAAGAAGTTCTTTACTCTGAGGGCAGTGAGGCACTGGCACAGGTTGCCCAAAGAAGTGGTAAATGCTCCATCCCTGGCAGCTTTCAAGACCAGATTGAACAGAGTCTTCAGCAACATGGTCTAGTGTGAGGCATTCCTGACCATGGCAGGGGGTTGGAACTGGAGGATCTTAAGGTCCTTTCCCACCCAAAACATTTTATGATTCTATGAATGTCTGGGCCTTCAGATTTCGTGGAGATGACTATGCTGGATATTGGGACACAAAGCTCATTCTCTGCACCCTCCGTCTATTAAAAAAGGATCGAATTAGACATTTTCAGCTTAGTGAGTAGCACATAGAATCATAGAATGGTTTGGGTTGGAAAGGACCTAAAGATCATCTAGTTCCAAACCCTCTGCCATGGGCAGGGACACCTCAACACTATACCATGTTGCCCAAGCCTCTGTCCAACCTGGCTTTGAACACTGCCAGGGATGGAGCACTCACAACTTCCTTGGGCAACCTGTTATTGCCTTCACCAAAGATATGAGACATGGGAAAACTAAGGTCTAGATATTTTGAAGTAGGATGTTGACAGAATTTTGGCATCTCAAACAGCTTTGAAAGCTTCTCTTTGTTGTTCTTGACACTTTTCCCAGTGAAATTCCCTTGATATCTAAAGCCCTGTTTCTTCATTTCACAGAACAGCTGATATAACTCATGTACTGGGAAGGGCTATGCTCAACCACGGACCACTTTGCCACTGAAGGGGAACAATCTGTCTAAAGACAGTTCACAGAAAATAAGCAGCGGCCAAGTTGACATAGGAAGGGTGTACATAGCTTATGCACTTTATATATTAAACAGTAACTGAGGTAAATTCAAATATTTAAAATAAAAAAGCTGGACAATTCTATCAAGCAAAATAGAATCACTTCTACTTAAGGAGGTACCAGCTCATGAGATCGTTGGCACACATCATCCCTCTGTATGCCATGCAAAATGCACCAATTTGAGCTGTTTAAAGAAAATGCACATCAGATTAAGCACAATGGAAGACAATCTTGCATCTTGGGTCTTTCTTTTTTTT
The DNA here is from genome assembly GCA_028858755.1 of Ara ararauna. Lineage (NCBI taxonomy): Eukaryota > Metazoa > Chordata > Aves > Psittaciformes > Psittacidae > Ara > Ara ararauna. The sequence goes on from CM054384.1 coordinate 16,768,631, forward strand.
GCTGATCCAGCTGATAAGTAATAGCACTGCTGAGGTTATAATGATGTTCAACATCAACTGCAATGATGTTCCACGGCTTCAACCTCCAAAGTCGTGGCTTAGTGCCACCACCACTGCATGTGCAAGAAAGATTGTAGAGGAAAAATGTTATCTTTCAAATAACAGGTTTTATGCTAACAACCTGTAAAGAAAGAAACACTAAGAAATAACACTAAACTGACAGAAAACAGGTGTGTCAAACTGGGTCAGTATGTCCTGAATTTTCCACGTCCTTCCACCTTTTTCCATCTGAATCTCCACTTTAATCCTGAAAGCCCTTCTGAGAGATCAGTGTAAATCAGGCATACTTTCATGGACTAGTTTGGGTTGGAAAGGACTTTAACGCTCATCCAGCTCTAACCCCCTGACACGGGCAGGGACACCTTCCACTAGAGCAGCTTGCTCCAAGCCCCTGTGTCCAACCTGGCCTTGAACACTGCCAGGGATGGGACAGCCACAGCTTCTCTGGGCACCCTGTGCCAGCACTTCACCACCCCCATAGTGAAGAATTTAACTATATTTTATGTGAAGATTAATACAGTTCTGCAATAATAAGAATAAAAACAATAAAGCAGTAAAGGCTTTAACTATCAGCACAATCAATACCCTAGGAGATTTGAGGCAAGCAAGTGAAAGGTGTCACAGCTTTCAGAGCCAAAACACACTGATAGGTTGTAAGGCAGAGAGCAGCATTGTGACACTTAATGAGCCCAGCTACAAGTTTCAGCCAGATTATTTCACCTGACAAATTTAATGATTTCTGAACTCACAAATCTTGGTTTATGTAGAATTCCTCTCCTAAGATGGCTGTATAGATCACTGAAACAACACAAAGATTTCTATAGAAATTAGATGGCTGAAACTATTCAGCCTTACAGAGTCCATTTCCATTTTTAAAGTTCAGCTCGTATTTAATAGAGCACTGTAAGTACCATGAAACAGTTTGAACCCCATGGAAAAGACCTTTCTGGTGAGCTGTTTTTCTCCCTGCGAAGCTAGGAACCTTGTGAGAAAGCACGTCCAAGAGGGCTGTGCCAGACCACCTACCGACCTGTTTAACACATGCCAGGAGCTGCAGGATGCCAAGTGGGCCAGTGGGTTTTTCTCCCCAGATGAACTGCTGTGTCCCGGCAAGGGCAACAAGTTCAGCCACAAGACAAAGGACCATTTCATTTCTCCTGCTTTCCTGTTCCACTTTTATGTCTGCCTGGGAGTCTCTGTTGTTAAAAGCAAATGATTAGTTGTACACTGGGGAGCTGTCAGTTTTATTTTCTTTAACCAGTAGATATTTCTCAACTCAGTTGCAAAGCCTTACAAGATATTTAGTGTTTTCTTCTTGAAATTTTATGTTCCTAAATGCATAGTTTGGGTTTCAATTTTTTGTGGGGTTTGGTTTGGTGTAGTTTTTTTTAAGCTTCTTTAGCAGAACTTGTACTTGTCAAAGCACCTGAAAAACCAGCGAGCCCTTGCAATGTGTTAATAAGAATCCTAAAGCCAAATCCAGCTCCCTCACCACAATATAACCCAAAATAATTCTTTTCACTTCTGTAGACAAGTAGCAAAACCAGGTGCCATAGCCCGATTAGAGTAACAGTAGTGCAGCTGCAGCATGTGTGCTGGGCAGTTTACACCAGCCAGGGGCTCTTTTAGCGCTGAAAGAACCATCAAAAGCTGGGCTGTTGCACATAGCCTCTCCTTGTGGGACAGGTGGGCACAAGCTTCATCCCTTCCAATCCAAACCGTTCTGTGGCTCTATACAAACTGCTTGATACCAAACTTCTGTGTGCTGCTTAAAGCTAATCAATGCCTAGGTCAGCCACATTTACCTTTTTGCCCCCTATGGTCTGGCATAAGGGAGCTTCAAGCAAACTCAAGGTTCGAGTATGTGTGTTTATTACCCACTCCTCTGAATCTGGCTTACTTCATAAGCTACAAGGTCTTCAGGAGAAAAACAGATGCATCTTGTACACGTGAGCTGTGTCAGGAAGTGTCACTGGAATTCATCATCACTGTGGGTAACAGCTTGTCACTTTAACCCTAAGCCACAAGTGGTAAAGTACAACCAAAAGCACAGAAGTGAAGTTCTCTGCCTACAGAAATCAATGAGAATCTTGTCCTTGACTTCACTGGAACCAGGCTTTGTCCAATGTACTTGTACTTTAGGTTTCCCATGGTGAATAAATAGAAACAAAAAGCTGAAGTTCTTGCACCAGTGTTATGAGTCAGACAATCAAGTATGTGCAGTATGCTTTTCTTCAGGAGAATCGGGCTGTTAGGGTACTGGTGTTTAGACATACAACCATGTGAAACTGTTAAGCTAGGCAGCATGACTTCTTTAGAAGGAGCAACAACCTCCTGCATGTTTACTTTTGTAGACAGGAAGCCAGGAGGGTTATCAATCTCAAAGCCGTTTTGCAGATACCAAGTTGCTCTGGGAAGCATACAGGGCTGTTCAGAATGCTGGGGAAAGAGGGCTGTGAAAAGAGTATTGCCAAAGCTGGGACAGCACTTCTCAAAGGCCATGATGTAAACACAACACTCGATGAAATGAGGTTTTGCTGTTTTATAACCCAAAGCAGTATTTTGCCCCAAGTGAGAATTCTTCCCCATATCCCAGCTGAAAGACTCCGTGCTTTGTAGGTACTTACACCACTCTGAAAAGAGTAAAAAGTATTTTCACAACGATTTTTGGTACTAATTATCAGCCTTTGTAACCGTGTGTTTGTCACATAAGAATTACTGTTCACATCCATTAACCCTGAGTTGTTTGATGCCATGGTGTAATTTTCTGTTAGGACCATCTGACTAGAAAAAGAAGTAATTCAAAAGTTAAGTGAGACTACTATTACAAAATAGCTCTTAAAATCTTTAATGGTGCTCCTTTTGTTGTTTGGTCTGCCCTTTACCTGTTAACATGTTGGAGAAATTACAGCTTTCCCGCTAGGCATAAACATCTATATTTTCCTTTTCTTTTTTAAAGCATAGCATGCTTTCTGTCTGTATATACCTGCACATATGTACTAACCATCCCACTTTTGGGTATCCATAGTCATTGGTTATTTTGGAAAGAAACTTGGAGTTAAAAATCATAAGCAACATGCAGGACCTGTGCATCTCCAGGATCTGTAAAACCCAAAACATTCTTCTGCTGATTGCCTTTTATAGCTTGTGTCTTCTCATGTTCAAGATAACACCCATCTGCTTTGCAAGATGAAAGAGAGATGCCATAGAAATGGTTATATCGACATCCAACAGTTCTAATAGCAGGTTTTTTCCTCTTTTCTCTGTTTTGGGGTTTGTTTGGTTTTTCATAAATCACACACTGAAAGTCCAGTTCTTTACAAAATTACAGGTCTGTCGCACACAGTCCTTTTTGCCATGTGTCTCTGAAGATCACCAGTCATGGAGCCCCAAGAGCCATTACAACACTGCATGCACGTATGCATCACACTCAACTCAGCTCACAGATGCCAAGGAGAGGGTCTGGTCCCAACCTTCACCAGGTGCCACCAGGAAATCCCATGTTCTCCACATGAAGCAACATGATGTGCTGCTTTAAGAGCCCTTAAGGGAGATGCATCAGAAATCCCTGAGCTTTTCCTTCTTTGGGTCATTCCCCTCTCCTACTCCTCTCTCCCCTTCTCTGCAGGGAAATTAGATCTGTGGTGCACAGACTTTCCATGTCTGCAGTTCCTCATATTCCCTTGTTGTGGTTTCTTAGGAGCATTTCTGAACTGTGAACTTGTTGATTCTTCCAGATTGGAGAACGGAAGCCAATCCAAGTGTTCCCCCCTTGATATGAACAGACAGAGTTCAGCTGGTTTGCACGCGAAGCCTGAACTCCAGAGAATGGCTGAAGCTAGAAGCAGCTGCTGATGCTATCACAACAGGATGCTAACGGCGCATCTTCATGTAAAGACATCACTTAAAGCCCTCTGCTAACAATACCAACAGCTGCTTTTCTGGCTTGGTTGACGCAGATACTGCAGAGTGAGATATACAGCTGCCCGTGCCCTTTTCCTTCCTTCAGACTCCTTTTAATATCCATTTAATTATGTTTACTGTTTTTCTCTTTAATCCAAATGATGACTTCAAGCAGCTCAGTCAGTGGCATGCCTGACTTTTCAAGTGAAAGATATGTAAACACACAATTAGGAGGATGCTCCCTGACCAGCTTGAGGGCTAAACATTCACTGAGCAGTGTGGATACTAGGGCATCTCAGGGACAGGCCATAAGCTGCAGCTCATGATTCAGTTTAGATATGTTAACATGGTATCCAGCAGAAGGCAGGAGTTTGTTCTATCTATATGAAACAGAGGAAGTTCAGGTTAGATATAAGGAAGAAGTTCTTTACTGTGAGGGTGGTGAGGCACTGTGACAGAGTGTCCAAGGAAGTTGTGGATGCTCCATCCCTGGCAGTGTTCAAAGCCAGACTGGACAGAGGCTTGGGCAACATGGACTAGTGTTGAGGTGTCCCTGCCTTTGGCATGGGGATGGAACTAAGTGTCTTAAGTCCTTTCCAATCCTAACTGTTTTATGTTGTTCAGGTGCAAGCAGCCACAGGCCCCTTTGAGCATTAGCGTGGCAGAGCTTTTGTAGGTACATACTTTTGCCCAAATCAAAGAGCTTTACAGAGATGTGGCAAGTATTAGATCAGGCACAGATCACAGTCTGTATCTTTTGGTCATAATACATAGTCATGCTTCTTTTGGTCAGTTTGGTGCTACGATAAACAATCTCATGTTTCCCCCAAAAAAGACCATGAAGGCATGATCTTAAATACTCTCCAAAACTGCAACCCAGCTCCTAATTTTCCTTAGGTTCTCTTCATAATTTTCAGGTTACCATTGTTTGTTTTGAAATCACTATGGTGATTACCCAGGCAGGTATCTGATTCAGATGATTTATTTTAAAATGATTAGCCTAAGGTAACATTATATTCCCATCTAGAATTAATAAGTGTAAATTGCACTTATCCAGCTTCCAGCTCCACAGTACCTTCTCACAGACCTCTCAGGGAGGTGCAGCAGCTGTCAAGGCAGTGGGCAGAGGTGGCTGCTCTGATGGAGATGCTGATGCAGAGGCATTGGTGCTTCCTGAAAAGATACTGGGTAAATGTTAGGAGAGTACAAAAACTACCCCTCCTCAACAGGGCAGGAGAAGAAAACAAGATAGAAACCTGTGGGGCAAGATAAAGACAAGGAGATCACTTCTGAACTACAGCCATAGGCAAAAGAGGCTTTTTTAAAAAGTGATTTAAGGTACTATCAATTAAAATAGGTTTGGAAAGCAAGAATCAAATTAAAGCACCTTATCACCTCCATCATCCCTTTTTTACAGGCTCAGTTTCACTCCTTACTCCCCTGCTTCTGTGCCAGCCATGCAGGGAGACAGGGAACAGAGGGTGATGGTCAGCCCATAACGACTCCCCTCTGGCATTATTCCTTCCTTAGGCTTTTCGCTTGCACCAGTGTGGTGAGGCCAAAGTTTCAATCAGGAAGCATCCTCCTGCTCCAGCATAGGGTCCTCTCTTTAGGCTGCAGGGAAACACCAGCTCCTCCTCCACAGAGCTGGGTGTTCACAGGGCTGCTTCCTTAGACTTTTCCTCTCATCCTCACTGCCTGAGTGGTGATTCGCCCCTTTTGAAAGCACATGTTTCACAGAGGCACTACCAGTGCACTCTTATGCCCAGCTGTGCCCTGAGGGAGGTGGCTGAAACCAGCCAGGGACAGACTCCCCCCCACCACAACCAGGACACATGTATACAGACTTTGTGCAAAATATGAGGCTTTTTTTTTCCCCCGTTCTTTTAAACAGATGAATCTCTGCCCCTGAAGCACAACCCTTTTGTATGGGTGGGAATCATAGAATCCCAGCCTGGTTTGGGTTGGAAGGGACCTTTAAGCCCATCCAGCTCCAACCGCTGCCACTGGCAGGGACACCTTCCACTAGAGCAGCTTGCTCCAAGCCCCTGTGTCCAACCTGGCCTTGAACACTGCCAGGGATGGGGCAGCCACAGCTTCTCTGGGCACCCTGTGCCAGCGCCTCAGCACCCCCACAGGGAACAGCTTCTTCCTTAGATCTAACGTAAATCTCCCCTGTATAAGTTTGAACCCTTGTTCAGATGGTGGGACAACATTCACACTGCAGACCAGACACCCTAGCAGCACATCCAAAATCTGACCTAGATTTCAGCTGAATTTGGCTTTGGCTAAAGTCAGTAGCCAGAGGCCTCTATTGCACTGAAACACCGACTCCTCGCTCTGAAACAACGGAAACTGGGACATGTCAATTCCTGCAAGAAACCTTACAACATCACATCCTGAATGGTGATGAATAACACAGCATTCATCTTCCACACGGAGCAAGCCGTGGCTTTGCCAGCTCTCACCCCAGCAGCCGGTGAGTCAGCAGCAGGGACGCTCCTAGCTCCCGTTCCAGCAGCACATGCTAACACAAGCTAGACTACTATTTAAGGTCATTCCTAGCTGCTGCATGGCCCTAGGCCAAATCATATTTGAGGGCTTTAGCCAGCTCCTCCTCTAAAATGATGTCTTCAAATGTGGTATGCAACCACTTCCTCTGCATGTCCCTGGTGCTTCAGGCTGGGATGGCTTCCTCCTCCCCTGCCACCTCTGCATGGCACTCCTGGGGCAATACAGGACATCTTTCCCCCAGAAACACAGCTGGAGATTCGCTTTCTGGACCATGAAGCCAAGGAAATCACTCACAAATGCAGCTGGGGCTGCAGTCAGACCCTAAATGGGGAGCTTTGGGCCTTGGTAGGAGCTTTCATTTAGCATTTAAACAATTGTTTTTGTGTGACTGTGCATCCGGTAACAAGTTTGTGGCACCTGGTTTTCAGAATAGTGCAATCTCTTCTAACTCCATAAATCACACAGGCTCTCTGAGTAATCTTGCCTGGGTGAATATACAAGCTCTGACCCAGGGATACTGCCCAGATGCAGAGGAAAGAGATTTTCCCAGAAGGTTAGATAGGAATACCTCACTTCATTGTAAGGAAGCAGAATTGAAGACATAGGGAGACATTTTCTACATTTCTTTTACAAGGGTAGAGGTAGATGGAATTTTAACATCAACCTTGGTTACACGTTTGTTGCTTGTATTTGTTGTCAGTCCAGTGATATCCCAATTGTTAACAAAAGTATTACAGTGAAGAACACCAAACCCAAACCAGAACAACAACTTGAAATACTTAAATATGACTATAGAGACAGTGGAAAACTTTAGCTAAGGCATTAGGAGTATAGCATTCAGCTTTTCTTAACTTTCTTTTATTACTCTTCTCCCATATATAGAGGCTTGACTCCAGAAATGAAGGGGTTAGAGATTAAGGTAATACCTAAAGATGTGTATTCAACATTTTCTCCCCCACCAGAAATCCTGTGTGATTTTAGGTGATGCACAGTCCTTTCATACCACTCTTCCTCACCCAAAAAATTCTTAGCATCAATTCTACCTTACAGGGGTGTCACAAAGCAAAATGCTTTCAAGATTAGATGTTCTTTTAGGATCAAACCCAATGGGATTTATACCTTGATTTCAGAGTAAGAAAAGCAGACAAACTTCTGAGCAATCTGAAAAATATCACTTTAAATCCCACTTCTGTCTCATTTATAATTTTTCAATTCCATTTACGTCAACATTTAATTTACCCCTAATCTATTCATGTCTCTAGCTGCAGTTGATGCGAGCACCTTCACAGTTACAACAAGAATCTCAAAGAACTAGGTAAATAAGGACAGGTTCTTGATCCTATGCCCATCCATTTGGGATCACTGAGAAATTCCAACCCTTCATTGATTATCACAGTAACAGATGAGGCCCCAATGGGCTGGATTGGACATAGCCTTGGGTGGCATGGTTTAGTGGGAGGTGTCCCTGCCCCTGGCAGGGAGGTTGGAACTAGATGATCTTAAGGTCCTTTCCAACCCTAACTATTCTATGATTCTATGATTCTATGTTTTGCAGGAAGAAGCCAGTATATTGAACAGCAGATCATATTCAAAATTACTTGGAGAGAGGTGGAGTCTGAAGAAAGTCCAGTGTTTAATTCTGGGCTGAAAGGAGATGCTTATCTCCAGAGCAGTCTCCTAGAGAGAACCAATGCAGGTGAATCCTATCTCACACAAGCCCCAGAAGACCACAGATAGTGCTAGCCTCTTCAAGTCAAAGTCAACAACTCAAGTCATTTGGAGTGAATGAGGCTTAGGACAAAGACCCAGCTTTGTTGGATCTGGAACAAGGATGGGAGCCCTTGAATCAAAGCTCCTACAGCAGTCACTAATTACCAGCTGGCAGTCTCTCAGCTTCTCCTCGTGGACTTGGTCTGCTTTCTGTCACTAGCTAAATAGTTCTTGGAGCAAGGACAGGAAGCAGTTCCCTTATTTGTATCATATTCCATCTCAAGTGGAGCATTTGGAATGGGAGGTCAACAGACGAGCCGCTAGAGAAGACTTTCCAAATCTTTAAGCCTGGCAGAAGAATTTACAGAGAGCTACTGGGTAGAATAAGGAACACTTTCATCTGAAGTTTTTTCCCAGCAGGTCAAAGCACTCTAAGTCCAGCTCCTGAATCAGACAGAAAAGCTGTGAAGCAGATACTTAGCTTTGAAAGAGCTGCCAGCTTTGTTGGTGTTGTCACAGATTAGCAGAAATTTAGTCACTATTGATTTTAGGAGTAGAAAGAGTCAGAGATCTGGGGTAAAGGAGGGCAAGCAGGAAGCTGAGTGAGAGCATTAAGAATAACTGCAGGACCTATGAAGTAGATTTCCACGCCGAGAGGGACAGCAGGGTCCCCAAGGACCTTTAGCCATCCTTTCTCTCCTGCCTGGAAATGTGACAGTAACATCTCTTGAATATGCAAAATCAACTTTCTCAAGATTACAATCTGTGTGTTATCAGAGGGTAGGAGTCATCTATCCTATTTCTAACCATAGCAAGAGTCTAAGAAATACCCATCTGGTATATATTTATAATTCTTATTCCATGTGAGAATCTAAGTGTGAAAGTGTATCTTTGATACCATCCAAGACAGTGCAGGTGAAAAAGGAACAGAAAATTTCTCATACGAGGAAGCCTCCTCTTATGTTGCTTCTCATGAATAGAAAACAATAGTGAACTCTTGAGGTTTTAGTCCAGGCAGCTCCTCAAAAACAGCACTGCAGCAATAACAACTGGCGTGTATCAATACGCTAACTGGATTTTTGCAAGTTTAATTTCTTAATAAGATGTTGATTCATTTGTAAATTGAGAACACTGTTTGTTGTGCAATCTTCTTTTACATGTCATTCAAATATCAAATGCACAAAACTAAACAGTGGCTTGCTTACCAAGAAGATGAGATTCTTTTTCATTTAGAAGAAAGTTGTTTTGTCTAAGGCTTGGGGTTTCTTTTTCCCCAACATATGACAACTGTGCCAAGAACATACAAATAGAATACACACCATATGTGCTTCAGAAAATATAAAAGCCAAGATTTGATATGAAAACAGGACAACACTAAAGAGGTGATTATGATTAAACCAGTTATTCTGCTCAAGTTAGTTCTATGCTCAGCAACCACAAAACCCACTGTCCTGCTTTTGGCTGGGATAGATAGTTTTCTGGTAGCTGGTACCATGCTGTGTTTTGGATTTAGGATGAGAATAATGTTGATGTTCCAGGGATGTTTCAATTACAACTGAGAAGAGTTTCCACAGAGTCAAGAATTTCTCTGCTCCTCACACCACTCCACCGACTAGACTGGGGGTGCACAAGGAAATGAAGTAGGGGACACAGCCATGACAGCTGACCTCAACTGATCCAAGGAATATTCCAGACCATCTGGCACTGTGCTGAATGATAAAACTGGGGAGAGTTGGCTTGGGGACTGGCTGGGCATTAGCATGTGGTAGGTGAGCATTGCATTGTGCATCACTGGTTTTGTGTATTCTTTCATCATTATTATTCTTTTCCCTTCCTTTTCTGTCTTTATCTCAATCCAGAAGTTTTACTTTTTGTCCTGCTCTCTCTTATATCCCATTCAGGGAGAGCAAGCGAATGCTGTGTGGGCTTTAGCTGCTGGTCAGGGTAAACCACTTCAAAAAGAAGAAAAGCTGCACAGACTTATGTTTGCTTCCACAGTTAGAGAAAAAATGAATAACAACTTGGTCAGGCACTTCGTTAGTGTCAGTCACCAATCCTTGTATCATCGAGCAAGCAGCATTATGTTTCAAGTAGCAGTAGTGATTTACATAGAATCTGCAAGGTTTTTCTCCATCAATACTGGCCCTGCCACCTGAGCTGCATGGCTGAGCTGCAGCAGATCTGCTCAAAGAGGCAAGATAAACCATCGGAGTTTATAATGAGATGCATACAGGTAGCTGCCTTCAGCAGTGAGATGCACTACACCACGTAATTTATAGTGAAAGCGCAAGGGTCTGCAGATTGTGTAACAGGGCTCAGCAAAACATCATGAGGGACAGTGAAAACCAGTTGAGTTTCTTGTAAACCAAAAAGATGACAAATTAAAATCAGTGTATTCTGGAGAAACTGTTAGCTCTGACAAACAGAACAAGTTGCAAAACAAGCCATCTGGAAACCTCAGTGACACTAGAGGCAGCTTCCAGTTGGGAAAATGGATAGCACAGCTCTTTGCAGCACTTACTACCACCTCATGCTGTGACACCAGTGTAATCAGGCAGAACAAACTACTGCAGGAAAAGGAGCAAAACCATGGAGGAAAACATGCATTTTGGGAAACAGAAAGACAAAGTGATCTTTCTCACTCTTAAATTAAGCTGAGCCCAAGGGGTACAGCAGCATGCACACTAAGCCAGATTTCTGTACTCACAAAAATGGAGTGAGCAAAAAAAGGAAAAAATTACTTCCAGTGAAGTTTTACTTTAAAAGAGCTGGTTATCACAGTCACTTTTGTGAAGACTAAGCAAAGGTTGCCCCTACCATGAGTTGCAGCACAGCCCTCAGAGCCTGAGATCTGCCTGGTATTGGGTCATGCCTATACAATGGCTCCATTTGAATGCAGAGAAGCAGAACTTGTCTTGCTTCTTGTTCCTTGCTAATACTGTTCAAGAGTTCAAGCAATTTACATTGTCTATAAATAATGTCGTGGTTTAAGCCCAGCCTGTCACTCAGAAACCACGCAGTTGTTCGCTCACTCCCCCCCCCCCCCCCCGCCTTCTTCCTACCCCTGCTCCCGGAGGGATGGAGAGGAAAATCGAAAGAATGTAACTCCCACAGGTTGAGGTAAGAACAGTCCAGTAACTAAAGTATAACACAAATCACTACTACTGCCACCAATAATAATAATGACAAGGGAAATACAAGGGAAGAGAATACAACCGCTCACCACCCGCCGACCGATACCCAGCCAGACCTGAGCAGTGATCTCACCCTTCCGGGTACCTGCCCCCAGTTTATATAGTGGGCATGACATGCTGTGGTATGGAATACCTCTTTGGCTAGTTTGGGTCAGGTGTCCTGTCTCTGCTTCCTCCTGGCTTCCCCTCCTCCCTGGCAGAGCATGAGGCTCAGAAAGTCCGTGGTTAGAGTAAACATTACTGAGCAGCAACTAAAAACATCGGTGTTATCAGTGCTGTTCCCAGGCCAGAAGTCAAAACCACAGCACTAAACCAGCTACTAAGAAGGAGAAAAATGACTGCTACTGCTGAACCCAGGACAACTTGTTTGGATATGAGGGGAACAAACTTAAAACTTCTCAAAAAGATTTTTTTGGGTTTCTAATCCGCATACTTTTATAAGGGACAACACCACTTCATCTTTCCTTATATTGGTCCCTGGGGTTGCTAATCCTTCTCAAAATGTTGCCTTTACACAAGAATGGAAGTGCAGGGATGCTCTGGCATGCCTGTGCACCACACCCTCTTCTCCCAAATGAAATGTTCTTGGTTATTAAAGCAAAAAATAGTCTTGTCTTAATCATTCACCTCCAGTTCGACTGTTAGTCAATTAGGAACATGCAACTTTCCAGCAAAGGATGCACACTCCATCTCAATTTAAATTAAATCCATATGCTCAAAAAGAGCATCTTGCACCCCAAACCATGTTTCAGACCTGATTTAGTTATCCTTTTTATACTTCTGGAAGAATCTTGCTCTCTCAAAGTTTCCTTCTCCTTGCAGTCTGATGTTCCCTTGTTCACTTGCTTTTATAGATTGTATTATAGCAGCAAAATTCTAAGCAGAAAATCTCCATTTATTTTGGCTCCCTTTCTGTAAGATACTTGAGAATTTTTCCTATTTCATAATAATGGTGATAAACCCAACAATACTGTTACAACACTCAAAAATTATCCTGCCAAACATCTCAAAACTTACAAATACTTAGAATAAGACAGTCCAAAGTTATTCTCCAAAATGTTCTGTTCATTTCTAGCACAGGGCACAGCTTTGGGCCTTTTTTCCATGAGGCAAACAGAAATTATTTGCAGTGGCAATGCACGTCAATGCAAATTTCTCTGAGTCCTACTCAGTTCTAAAGTCAGGCCAACATGAAGATGCTTCACACATTACAGCATTGGGGCTAAAAGAAGTCTGTGCCACATCTGCACAAGACAGCAGGCTACTTACAGCAGTGAGGATGTAAATCTCACTGACACTTAAACTTCTCTGGGAATGCAAGTGGGACGCTGGAAGCAAAATAACTTATGTCTGCCACCAACTTCCAAATCCAGAATATGAGGCAGTCCCAGTACAGATGGAAAAGAAGCACAAGAGCTTGTGTTCCAGTAACTAAATCAGAGATCAGAGTAACATGATAAGAAATACCCCTGCAGTCAATGCAATGAGTGTCAGACATAGCAAGATATTGATTCAGGCAATGGGGCACTACTCATCACATTCACATCATCTCACCTGCTCATGTGTGCTCTGTAGCATGTTCTGGAACTTGTAGCAATGTCAGAACATTTCATTACAAAGGCTGACTGGAAAAAGAAATTTTAAACACATTTTATTGAAAAGGTAAAACTTCAGAGGGACTCTTCTTATGCCACTAAAGGATGAAATAAAAACATTTTCATTCTGTTCAGATAACAAAATATAAACCCCAAGAAATAGATAAGAAATTAGTGCTCATTGCACTCCAAGGATTGTGCTGAAGTAGGTTTAAGTCACTGCTCAAAGTGTTACATCTCAGGGAAGTATTTTAATTACCAAGATATTAAGTTTTTCCTATCAGAACTGCATGAACTCTAGATAAGAAACTGAACACAGGTTTGATGACCTGGTCACCCTCCTAAATGGGACAGAGTTACTACTGTTCACCTTTGCAAAAAGAGGACAACTTGAGTCTGACTTCATCCACGCAGCCATGGCTATCATGGGACACTTCCCTTCCTCTGTCTTTCCCCAACAATTCCAGAAAAGGGGAGAGAACTCTTCCAGATAAGTTTAATCAACACTGCTCCATTTCCAAGAGCAGCTTTGGAAATCTACCAAATTTATTGAGATGTCCCAGTCATCCACTCAGTCTTTTTCTGTTAAGAAAACTACTCTTTGCATGAAGTGGAGCATGTAGCTCATTAGAGAAGCCCTGACAGTGTTTGTAGCTTTGGCTTTGAGAAACCAGGCACTGGCTCTTCATACAAACACAATCAGCAGCGGGTGAATGGGTAAGTTTGAAGATGTTGCAACCAATAGGAAGAAACTGTCAAACAAAACAAGCCACTTGGAAAACCCCATTTCAGGAGACCAAAGAACTGTGGTCATTTTCCCATCTGACATTAAGAGAAGCCCCTTTTTGCTTATGATTTCACTTTGTTGGTTTGGCCTTCTGGTTTGTTTGGAGGTGCTTTGGTGGCTCTTTCCTCTCCCAGTCTTCAGCGTGTGCCTGCAGAAAAGGCAGCATTCCCACCAGCAATGCAGATCACACTGTCCAGTCAACCTCGCCACTTGGAGAAACTTAGTCTCAGGAGGCCAAAAAAGTAATTGTTGCAAACTTCACATCTGAAGGCTATTAAACTGCCTTTATTATGATTTCAGGTTTGTTTTAATTTAGTGTCATTAAAAGAACCAAGCCTCGCTTGTCATGTAATAGAATCATAGAATAGTTAAGGTTGGAAAGGACCTGAAGATCATCCAGTTCCAAACCCCCTGCCAGGGGCAGGGACACCTCCCACTAAACCATGCCACCCAAGGCTCTGTCCAACTTGGCCTTGAACACCGCCAGCGATGGAGCATTCCCAGCTTCCCTGGGCAACCCATTCCAGTGCCTCACCACCCTTACAGGAAAGAATTTCTTCCTCATATCCAATCTAAACTTCCCTTGTTGAAGTCTGAACCCATTACCCCTTGTCCTATCACTACAGTCCCTAACGAATAGTCCATTCCCAGCATCCCTCCAGCCCCCCTTCAGATACTGGAAGGCTGCTATGAGGTCTCCACGCAGCCTTCTCTTCTCCAGGCTGAACAGCCCCAACTTTCTCAGCCTATCTTTGTACAGGAGGTGCGTCAGTCCCCTGATCGTCCTTGTGGCCTCCTTTGGACTTGTTCCAACACTTCTGTGTCCTTTTTATGTTGAAGACAGCAGAACTGCACACAGTACTCCGAGTGAGGTCTCAGAAGAGCAGAGTAGAGGGGCAGGATCACCTCCCTCAACCTGCTGGTTGCGCTACTTTTGATGCAGCCCAGGATACGGTTGGCTTTCTGGGCTGCAATACAATAAATATATAATTAATAATGAATAAATATTAATATAATAATTAATATATTAAAATATAAACAAAATATTATAAATATAAAATACAGATAATATAAAATAAAATCTAATAAGTATATAAAAAGTATTTTTGATACTGTTAATTACCAAGATAATAATAATTGATAAAAGACCTCAAAAAGAAAAAGCCATTTGCACAGTGTCTTCCCTTTGGAATTCAATGTTTCTAATTGGCATTTTTGATTTATCATCATTTTAATTCACTATAGGGAAGGAAATAAGAGTCTTCTCTTGTTCTCAGATCAAAGTTGATCTGAATGTCTAAGCCATCTACAAGCTCTGACACAGGGTGCAGTCAGATTTGTTTCATTTTCTAATTTTCTATTAAAAGAGGAAATTTGAAGCCACAATATTTTCCCTCCCTGGATTTAGTATCTCCCAGGAAAGCCTGCTACTCAAACATTCTCATTTGTAAACCAGTAAGTTCAGACTATAGCTGTTTGCATTACAATAGAAGAAATGAATACATCAATGCACGGTCATCTGCTGCAAAATAAACTGCTAAAAATATAAATAGATCCAAATTTACCCTTTGGGCTTCACCCCATAAACAACAAGAAAAAGGGAACTCAAAGCCATGCTCTCTGCCATTGATTCCTCTGTCAGCAAACCCTTGTAGGCACAGACATTACTGGAGAAGACTCACGTTTTAGGCTTTGATCCTTATTATGACTAGAACCTTTAAGCCCTACCTAGGTGCTTTTAACAGATCACTTATGTAGAAGATGCACTGCTTTAGCATATTAAGTTGAAAAATACCCTGGCAGATGGTAGAGCATTATCTCTTCTCAAATCTCACTCATTACTGATGCTGCTGGTTTGCTGCTACTTCTGTTGAAGACATTGTACAGTGACAACTCAAGGCATGGTTTTGCTTGGCTAGCTCTGCACTATGCTCACAGAGCTGCCCCTGGGAAAACCACAACCTCACTGCCTTGCTGAAGGCTTTACTGACCTTTCTCAAAAGGCCACAGCAGCTACTTTATGAAGACTTGTGAGGGAGAGAGGGGAACTCAATCACCACAAAGTATTTCTCTCATTATTTCTCAGCTATTTCCTCATTACAGCTAATCAAGAGCTCCAAGGAACAGACACCAGGGCAGGCAATATTGCAGGTGGTGACTGGTGCCAGGAGAACCATCTGTAGCTCTGGGTTATGGTGAAGATGAACCAGAGGAGCAGAGAAGACAGGAACTTACATAGCTTTCAGCACTGTCTCTTCTGTAGCTGACCACTTACAATGAGAAAGCAGCAACCAACCCAGGCGTGCAACGGCAGCTTTTGAGGAATGCAACTCTTCCAGCTCACTTGCCCTCTGAGCAGATAGGCAAGAAACCCCAACTTTCCTACTAACCTCAAACATCTAGGTGTTGCTAGAGAGGAGATTTCTTTCCTAGGATGCTTAGGGGGTAATTAGCTTTAGTTAACCCTTTAGTTGTTTGGTTTTCAGTTTGCTCTACAGCTGCATTTGGTGAGGAAGCTACAGCCAGGCAGCAGCTCCCTATTTGCCTTGCCCTACCTGCTGTGCTTGGGCTGAAACAAAATAGGAGCAGCTAAATCCAGCCACAGACCAGAGTTTCACTGTCACCAAGTTCCTAGAGCAGTGTCCTGAAACTCAGGAATCAGTGGGCTTCTCTTCAGCATTGCTGCACCACGCTGGCTTTGTGCTACAGTCAGGCTTCCCTACCCTTTGTCACATCTGGACATTAAGCAATTTTCCTCCCCAAAGGAAAAATTAGTCAGGAGTTTCTGGAAGTGCTCAGCATTGTTGTACCCGGAATTCATCTGTACACAATGCACGATTCTGACTGTGAAGTTCCTATTCCAAGGAGCAGTCCGAGGTGTTTGCTTTAACAACACTAATCTCTGCAAAAGCTATCAGCTATCTGCAGTGATCTGCTCCCTCCCGAGATATTTTTCTGTTAAAGACGTTATTGTCTCACAGGAAATCATTACCTTCCATGCATACACTACCTACCTCAGGCTTTTTGGTCACATTGCTACCAAAAGGGAAACTCAAAATCATGCCTAAGCTGGGATGATCATTAGCTGTTTGTATAGGCAAAGTACCTTATTCACATGCTGACCACACAGAGTCACCCCCTTTGGCATCGGCTGGAAAACACGCTGGAACTGCCTTGTTTCTTTTAAAAATAGCATTGAATAAAGGGCTTCTTCATTTCAGGCAGCTACTGAGGAAATCAGAGCATTTTCTGATCCATTCCTTTGGATTCCCTGCTAACATCTCCATTTCATTCAGAAAGCTGCCTTAGGTTTGTGCTATAAGCAATGAAAATCCCCCTTCCCAGCAGGAATAGAAACAGTGGTGTAAAAAGATCAACCAAAGGAAGCCACAAAGAAAGCCTGTAGGCACTTATGAAATGCTGTAGAGCAGCGCAGCAGCTTGTTCCATGTGTGTTCCCTGTGCAGGCAGTCTCTGCCACTAGCACAAAGTGACATCTTACTATGTCACTTTTTGGCAAGGGAGTGGTGGAGAATGTTTGCAGAGCAAAATGCAGCTCCATGTCCATAACAGTTTCACAGTCTGTAACCAACTCAATTCTGTCTCCTATATAGAGCAAGGTAGAGTCTAAAAACCAGACTAAACTTCAGAGACAGATCCAAAGCCTACGAGGATTCATTCAGCCAGATGTGTAACCATTACTTACTTTGTCATATGCACTTGTTGGTATATGCCGACTATACCATTTGAGTCAGAAATAAGATGGACACCAGCCTGATTTTTTGCCTTTGCCCAGAATTTTGTGGCTATACCACAGAAATGGAAAAAGCCAGTGTACTCCAAGTTACAACATCTGTGTAGCAAACCCTATTTAAAAATCTTACCTTATAGTTGGACTACGTCAAATCTGCATGGACTGAGGCAGTTCCCAACTCAGAGAATGAGTTGTAGCAACTGTTGTTAACAGGACACAGAGCACCAGTTACTATGCTCTGCCTCTCTGCTGATGTGGATCTGAACTGGCTCACATCAGTCTTTCTTAGAGCACAAGAAGAGTAAATAGGGTCTGTCTGCGTCGTCATTGAACATGTGCCCTTGACTCCACACTGCTATAGGGTATCTTACTGCTGTTTAGCCTGTAACAAGCTATAACTCCTTTGTAAAGCAGTTAACAAAGGAGTTACAAAGAAGCATTCTCAGGTGTAAGGAAGTCAAGACGGAGGAAGGTAGAGACGGGAACAGACAGGGAAGAAACAGAAGAAACACAAGCTTTATCGAAAAGTAAACTATACAAAGAGAGTGAGGTCTCGCCTGATGCAAGGCTCCATAGGAGCTTGCGTACTCTGAAAACAAAACTGAAGAGCAGTTTCTGACAGGCCTGATTCTAGATTGTGTTATCTTTAATGGACAGAGCAGCATCTTGAGGGGACATCTGGCAAAGGCTCAGGTAACCAAGCAGACACAGAGGACTTCTGGTGAGTCTTTTAGGGAAGAGGAAACATTGTGGGCCATAGAAGGAAAAGGAATAATCCAAAGTGAGACTTGAGGTGTTATGAACAGACATTGGTAAGACAGCGTAGCAGAGTCTGAGGGGCAGAATCACCATTGCTCACTGGAAGCCAGAAGTAAAATAATTCAAGAGGTGAAGCACAGAGGTGGTACGAAGTCCAACAGCAAATCTTTGCTCTTAAATCTCTTCTTAGGGAGCATACATGCAAAAAGGCTCAAGAGGAAAAGCAGTGGCATATTAAGTGGGGTGCTGCATTACCCTTTTAGCATTTCCATTCATGCTTACTTTCCTTCAATCTGGCTGTTGGTAGGCCTGGGCTTCAGGAGAGGTGGCCCTCTTCTCCCTACTGCATAGTAACTGCCATCAACATCTGTAATTGCACCACGCGTGCAGCAAGCGAACATGAACTTTTGTGGATATATCACTTTGATGCCAACACCAGTAACTAACTTGTAATTTAAAGCACTTCATTCCATTCACTGTAACATAAATCAGCCTGCAAGGTTCTGCCAGCTCTTGAAGTTGTCACAGTCCAAAAGGCCCTGAGGATAGATACAGAAAGAGAGGATAAACCAGAGTCTTTAGAAGTCTATGCTAGAAATGAAACGCTACCAACAGCAGCCCCTCCTTCATTAAGTACTAAACCAAACACAGTTTCTGCCACCTTAATGTCCCTGTCTCACTAATAAAATCCTTTTCCAAAGCAGCATTGGCCTCAGCTGAAATACATTCACCTTTTTTTTTCCTAGCTATACAGAGAAACATCATCTCACTTCTCAGCTTGGAAAGCACAAGTCACCTTTTCAATCTCCATCAAGACAAATCGATCTCCACTAAAAAGTAAAACAGTAAAGCTCATATATCCCTTGCCCCTACAGATTCTAGGACATAGAAGAGGACTTGGAAATGACCAAGTTTCTTATACAAATCACAGGTCAACAACATTAATTATTGTATTACAACATCAATGGCTCATTGATGAGACATCTGTTCCCATGCAGAACACATTTAACATCCTTTGTATCCATCGCTGTGAAACAAAGGTCTTTGACTCTTGTTATTGAACATAGTGTCTCATAGTCGAATGGTCAAACTTTTATAACCTCCAGGTTTTAGTACTCCCCCTCTCACGCTGATGTTATTTGTGCCATCTTTCTACATCCTGTCTTTGCACCTAAAGCCAGTCATCTAATTCCTGTAAGTTTTACAGCTTTAAGTCAGAAATGTTAGATCCTCTCTGGAATGGAGAGACACGTATCCAGTGATGACTATGAGACACTGAGCTCAATAACAAGAGTCAAAAGGCAGCCCTTTGGGTGAGATAGAGATAATGTATTTTATTTTGTGGAAACAGAGGCACCTAGAGGTTAAACATCCTGCCCAGGGCTTCAGGGAGTCACTCTGAAGGCAGAGATCGGTCTGGAAGCCTTGTTCCTTTGCTGTAATCAATTCAGCACTTTTGCTCTTCAGGATTTATTTCCTCTTTCATCCCTGGTGACTCATCTACTGTCTAGAGAGGACATTAGACGCTACAGAGGGGCTAATTCCTCCTTGACACATGCTGTAGGGTATAACATGACCCAATGTTACCGAGATAATCAGGCCCTTGTCTCAGTGTGCTAATTGAGACAAATGGTGTAATGAGTCATGTTTAGGTGTCTGCTTCAATGTTCCCTCTTTGTTTTCTGCTCCCCCAGATTAATGCCTTCATTCCTTGGAGGTGACTGCTGATGCTCCTCCTCTCTAAGCACCACTGCTAGGATACTGTGTGTGCTTGTGCTATCTCATTTGCAAAATATTCTGCTTATTCAGATTTGCTATTTTCAGTCTATGGAGAATTCTTTTTCCATGCCCACTGTTTCTGAGGTTAAAAGCAAATGAGAAGAATAGAATCAAAACAAAAACCACTTTTCCACCCCCCACTTTAACATTTGAACCTAAACTGTGAACCCATCATTTATAAGCTTTGCATTTGGGATTATGTTGAAATGATTTTATCAGCCAAACATTAGTCAGCTGTTAATCAGGAGCGTTTCTGTCAGACTTCCAGTATGGGAACCCTTACTCACAAGGACATGGATGGAGGAACAGAGGGCAAAGAGTGGTCCCCAGGTTTTACAGCAGGGCCTGGTATGTGGTATTTGCTATATTCATGTTTTCACCTTTACAGGGGAGAAAGTTCCCCACAACCAGCTACTTGAAGAAACACAATCTAAATCATTCCCCCAGAGAGCAAACCCACAGCTTCCCAAGCTGAAAACACAGCCAGTTAAAATGTGAGCTAAAACCCTAAGGTAAGATTGTGACACTTCCTCACTAATAGCTGAAATTTGGGACCATCTACTTCCCTCTTTTCATCCCAGTAGGTTGCATCTAGAGCACAGAAAAAGGATTTCATGTCCCTAGCTGTATCTCAGGCAGCTTCCCCAGTCTGGTTTCTCCCCAGTTGGTAAGGAGCGCAAAGCAGTCAGAATCACTGTGACATCTCTTAGCTGGCCCCAGGCACGTAGTTTCATTTATACCCTTCCTAACAGATGAAATTCCAAGCTTGTTTGGTTTTTGTTTCCAGCCTGGAAGTACAATACATAAACACAGCACAATCACATCTGAAACAAGTTCTGATGAAGAAGCTTGTTTCTGGAAAGTGGTTAAACTGCCACCAAAATATTTGGCTGCCCGTGTAAAGAAAGGGGGTTCCCCTCTCTGCTGGGCTAGTTAAAACTAAATGACAGCTTTATGGGTTCTAAGTGCTTAAATAAGGACATGTCAGAAAGTTCAGTCTGAAACAACAAGAAAACACTTCTTTTTCCCTTTCCATTGCCTATTCTGTGATTTCCATCTGATGCTTCCAGGCTGGTGTTTTCTCAGGGACATAAATACCCAAGGGAAGCTTTAGATTTCCAGACATTACAAAGTTATTTTAACTGAAAGACAATTATTCAGCTGATGTTTTTATATAGTAGACAGAGACTAAACCAGGCCATTAGCTTCATAAACAACCCAACCCTGTTTCAGTTTAGTCCCTACACCTGCGCATCTCTTACAGTGCTAAACTAAAAAGCTGGATTATGTCAACACACCGAACTGAGCCTTATTGCAGTTAGGGAAGAGCAAACATGGGAGTAATTGAACTTGAACTTTCTAATGAACAAGTTAAAGGTAACAGCTGCTATTTAACATCTGGAGTTTAATTAGTGGGGATTAGGAAACAGCTAAGCACCCTAATACCCGCTCCTGCCTTCAGCCGTTCCATCATGCTGAATGGGCAACAGCATGCACAGCAAGCAGGGCTTTGCTGCAGCGTGTTCCAATTCAACACACAAACCCTTGAGGAGAGGCAGAAAATCTATCATTCCTATACATACAAATGTTCTTCATGTTTTTTTGGACAAGTGTGCCCACCATCCTTCTCGCTGCCAAAATAAACACAATTCCTGGCTTTTTATTTGAAGAACAATCCAATTACACGTTATTCAACGTGCACTGAATGTATCTGATCCTGCACAATGACTTAAAAATCCAGATAAAACAGGTTATACCAAAGGATTCAAAGTGAAGAGATGAAATGAAAGCTGATAGTAGTTTTAAACCCAAGGTCAACATTACTTTGAGAAATGCAGCAGAAGCCTGAGCTGTCTTCTTTTAGCTGCTGCCTTTCCCTCTCTTGCCTGCTCCCCTCCTCATCACAAGTCTCAGCCTCAGACAGTCCTGAGTCTGGTCATGGTGCTCAGGAGTACTGCCAAACCTCTGCAAGGACCTGTTACCATCCCAGTTGAGACCTACAGCTACAAGAGACAGAATCTGTTCTCTTGGAAGCTTTTTAGATCTCCTCCTCTGCCCCTTTCTTTTCCTTTGTTTTCAATGCAGAAGCAGTTTTCAAAAAACAAAGGGCCCAGTGAATGATTTAATAAATTCTGGATTAAGTAAAAACTAAACTGTGCCATACACTGTATTCAAACAGCTGGAATATACATACATATATCTTTTCAATGGGCTTTAAGAGGAGAGGAAAGAAGGAGGGGGGGGGGGAGATATGGAGAAGAAAGTGTTTTAAAGGCAGCAAAGCTCTTCTGCAGATTTCCAGAGACCCCATGGGGGAGCATATTCCCCAAAGGGCAACGAATGAATGGAGACTACACACAGAATAGTTTTATGGTGTGGGGTAGGGGAGGTGGAAGAAAAGGTGTTTGGTAACAGAGACAGAAGGAAATGCCAGAAGCACAGAGAGGAAAGTGCTGGTGGAGACGAGATCACCCCTGTTAGAAGCTGACCTTTGACGGGGCTCTGCAGAGCAGTTGCAGCAGTTCTTGCTCTGTTAAGTGCAGCGCTGGGGTTGGTAATAGGACATGGCTGGAGGCGGTTTTCACAGGGAGCTCTTTGTAGTGGCGTCTTTAATAGTCTCGTAGTCTTCCTGAGGCTGCTGGCAGAGGCTGGAAGGGAGATAGAGGGCAGCGTAAGATGGGAGAAACAGTTCAGAGTGCTGAAAGACAGAAGAAAACAACAGCAAAATGGATTTCCCCACGGGCTGCGGTGGCAAAAACATACACCAGAGGCTCAGGGTCTTGGGAAGTTGAAATGGAGGATTTAAATTCAAGGTGGGATAACATTTTCTTTTGGGAGCTCAGACTATTTACATTCCCCTTGTAGCTGTGAATGAGCCAGGATAACCCCGAGCACCCCTCCATCTTCCTGTACTGACAGGCTCAGCCTGTGCCAGCCAGGAAGCTTAAATCTGCATTTGTTTTCTGATCCACTATCCCCTCTGTCCCTAGAAAAGCTGTACTCAGGTAAATCATTCTGCCAACCTCTTCAAAGAAAACACTTTATCTTTCATAGCATCCAAGTGCCCAGTGACCCAAAACATAACTGTACTTCTATGCTACTTCAATTCCTTTCATTTTCAGATCTTATTTCAGTGAAAATGGAGACTAACAGAAGCCAGAGGGCTCTCTTAGATGTGTTCACCTTAAGGAGAATTTGATAGAAATGAATAACCTGGCTGCAGACTGCTGGGAGCTTGTTCAAGAAGCCACACATACACATGCACAGACCTTGCTGTGTTTAGCTTTTGCAACTGTTATGATCCCATTATTTTAATCCTTGATGAATTCTGTAAGACATTCTGATAGTAACAGCTAAACTCCGAGGTTCTTGCTCCCTTTAAGGCATCTCTTCTCTCTGATGCCTTCCCCCAAACTACCATCTCAAACTAAATAATAACATTGAGAACAAGTGATGGAATAAAAACTGGAAATAGATGAGTAGTTTCCACACCCATCCCCTGCATCACCAACAAATCATCAGTCAGTCCCCCCTGGAGATGAGAACAAACAGGTAATTTTAGCAGAGCATCTCTACAAGTGTCACACCTTCAGAAAGAAGTTTCACTGATTTTAAGCAGCTCCTGTTTCCAAACACCAGTAGAAGACATGCACACAACCATAGAACCTGTGATGACCAAGAAAACACTGCTTTCTTGCTTACTTCCTTTATTCTATGTTCAGTCTTTTACTTGTGGCTTTTACCTCTTGGTTTGGATAATGGTAACTGTTCCAAATGCATATGCTTATATCCATCCATACTGTAGCCACTTAAATACAAGAACTTTGGATTCAGTGATGCGCTGATATGGCCTGCTGTTGCATCATATGGGCCTGACATGCAGTGCCACATCCCCAGCTGCCACATGCAGCTAGTCTCTTTATCTGCCGGTATGTGCACACACTCAAACCAGAGAGCAATTGTACCCAAGGATGTACCAGAATCCATACAGAAGTTAGTCTGGTGCTGTGGGGCTCCTCATAAGTAAATGCACACCATCAGGTGTGTACTATATGATCAGGTAGATCAAGTACAGGGCCAACAGCAAAGTTCCCTGGTCTGCAGTAGGGAGGCAGTCTTCTAAAGCTAGAGACAGATCCTGTCCTGCCAAGTCTCAATTTCCTACAGAAATGCCTTCTTTGACTTTCTTCCATTTGGATACCACCTGCCTTTAATTCTTCTTTCCTCTCTGCGAGTACACAATGGCAAGCTGCATCCCTAGTGAACAGCACATCTCCTGAGAACTTTAGAAATCAGTCAGGATTTAGTCAGCTTCACCAAAACCACTAATGTGCCCATGTACATAAAAGTCTGTTCCCCTCTTATGTTTGTACACAGCCAGCTGAAGGGAATGCAAACACACAAGGAAACAATCGAGGTTCAATGCCCTTCTCTGTCCATTGCCCATTTTTAAGGCAGTTGTAACCTGCTTCTACACTCACAAGCTCAACAGATCTTCCCTGTTCCACAAGGAAGAAACTGGGTTCTTCCACATAAATAAGTTAAAGCCTGAAAATTTGAGTGCTTGCTTGGATGTGGGAGATACAGGCTTGAATCTCTTCAGGAAAAAGAGAAGACTGAGCCAGGGCTTACAACCGCCTCAATGCCCCAACTTATAGTCTGCTTAGAGAAAAGGGAGGAACACCACCTTTATGACTCTCTGCTTTTCTTTACTTAGACCCCAAGCACAAAAAATGTTTGCGGTAAAATTTATTTCCTAAAGGACAGTTTCATTCCACAGAGAAATGAGAAATACTGAAAATATAATTTAATTGAAGTAGGTATCTAAACCGGGGCCAACAATAAATAGGCAAACAACTACTCAGACAATCCATCAATTAAGGCATTCTGGTTTTCTTTCCACTTCCAACCCAGTTTTTTTCTCCACACCCTTCTCCCAGTTCCCTTCTGATTTCCTCTCATTCTTTCAGCTTTCTCTGCAGGGAGCTGGGCCAGGCCATTGCAGCTGGCAACCATGAGCTGTACCCACCCCTTGATGCAACTTGCTGCGCCATTAACAACTCGGGGTACACTCATGGATCTACTGGCCACAAGCAAAGCCTTGACCTGCTGGATTCCTTGAAGCAACACAGGATTTAAGCAGCAGAATCCTCCTTTTTCAGGAGACATCACAGTATTTTTTTGCAGGGACTGATGTCAGCTTGAACATGTGGCAATTGGAAAGACAACATTTGTACTCTGGGAACAGCAAGAGTTGTTTCCTTTCCTTTGTAACTAGATCTTCAAGTTGGCCTAATCCATCTGCTGCACAAAACCAGCATACTCTTCTTAGCCTCAGCAAATCCAATTGGAAAAAGACTGTCAAAAAGCCTGCTCTAAAAGGTGTTCTTAAGCCTGTTTTGTGGCATAAACCCTAAAACTTACCAACTACTGGATCACATGTAGTTGAAAGGAGTCCAGCAGTTAAACACTTCCTCAGGATAACATGAGAATGGGCATACCCTCTGAGCTCTGGAATGGAACTGTTATGAAACAGTTTAAATCCAAAAGCAGGAAGCACCTGCACCTTCCCTCATAGCTTAGGTTAAAGTCATTCTCAAGAAGTTATATTGTCCTAATTCCACCTGTTATGCTTTGCATGTCCATCTGGAAGCATAAGCTCCCTTTACTCTCTAAGTCTCAGCTTTCCAGTAGCCTGTTGAGAAGACACAAACCAACCAAGGCACTTGTGGGAGCCTGTGTCTCCTATACAAATGTGGACAACTGTGCTAACCTCTTTTGAGAGCTACAGCAAAGAGTGCTACACGAGGAGGTTACTAGCAGGAGGTGAGTGCTTTATAGAATCATAGAGTAGTTGTGGTTGGAAAGGATCTGAAGATCATCCAGTTCCAACCCCCCTGCCACGGGCAGGGACACCTCCCACTAAACCATGCCACCCAAGGCTCTGTCTAACCTGGCCTTGAACACTGCCAGAGATGGAGCATTCCCAACTTCCCTGGGCAACCCACTCCAGTGCCTCACCACCCTTACAGGAAAGAATTTCTTCCTCATATCCAATCTAAACTTCTCCTGTTTAAGTTTGAACCCCTTATCCCTTGTCCTATCACCACAGTCCCTCATGAAGAGTCCCTCCCCAGCATCCCTATAGGCCCCCTTCAGGTGCTGGAAGACTGCTATGAGGTCTCCACACAGCCTTCTCTTCTCCAGGCTGAACAGCCCCAACTTTCTCAGCCTGTCTTTACACGGGAGGTGCTCCAGTCCCTGATCATCCTCGTGGCCTCCTCTGGACTTCTTCCAACAGTTCCATGTCTTTTTTATGTTGAGGACACCAGAACTGCACACAATACTCCAAGTGAGGTGTCACGAGAGCAGAGTAGAGGGGCAGGATCACCTCCCTTGACCTGCTGGTCACGCTCCTTTTGATGCAGCCCAGGATATGGTTGGCTCTCTGGGCTGCGAGCGCACACTGTTGGCTCATGTTCATTTTCTTGTCGACCAACACCCCCAAGTCCTTCTCTGCAGGGCTGCTCTGAATCTCTTCCCTGCCCAACCTGTAGCTGCGCCTGGGATTGCTCCAACCCAGGTGGAGGACCTTGAACTTGGCATGGTTAAACTTCATCAGGTTGGCATCAGTCCACCTCACAAGCGTGTCAAGGTCCCTCTGGATGGCATTCCTTCCCTCCAACGCATCAACTGAACCACACAGCTTGGTGTCATCAGCAAACTTGCTGAGGGCGCACTCAATCCCACTGTCCATGTCACTGACAAAGATGTTGAACAAGACCGGTCCCAACACTGATCCCTGAGGGACGCCACTCGTTACTGGTCTCCAGATAGACATTGAGCCATTAAGCACAACTCTTCACATGTGGCCATCCAGCCAGTTCTTTATCCACCAAGTGGTCCACCTATCAAATTGATGTCTCTCCAACTTAGAGACAAGGTTGTCGTGTGAGACAGTGTCAAACGCTTCGCACAAGTCCAGGTAGATGACATCAACTGCTCTACCCCTGTCCATCAGTTCCGTAGCCCCACCATAGAAGGCCACCAGATTGGTCAGGCAGGATTCCCCCTTAGTGAAGCCATGCTGGCTGTCACCAAGCACCTTGTTGTTTTTCATGTGCCTCAGCATGCCATCCAGGAGAATCCGCTCCAAGATTTTGCCAGGCACAGAGGTGAGAAAGACTGCTCTGTAGTTCCCCGGCTCATCCATTTTCCCCTTCTTGAAAATGGGGGTTATATTTCCCTTTTTCCAGTCGTTGGGAACTTCACCTGACTGCCGTGATTTTTCCAATATGATGGACAGTGTCTTAGCAACTTCATTTGCCAGCTCCTTCAGGACCCACGGATGGATTTCATCAGGTCCCATGGACTTGTATACTTTCAGGCTCCTAAGATGGTCTCGAACCAGATCCTCTCCTACAGTGGGCCCAGGGTCTTCATTCTCACTGTCCCTGCATCTGCCTTCCAAGAATTGGGTGGTGTGGTCAGAGTGTTTGCCAGTGAAGACTGAGAGAAAGAAGTCATTAAGAACCTCAGCCTTCTCCAAATCCAGGGTAGCCAGTTCTCCCGATAGCTTCTGGAGAGGGCCCACGTTGTCCCTAGCCTTTTATTTGCTATGCACCTATAGAATCCCTTCCTCTTATCTTTAGCATCTCTAGCTAAGTTTAATTCTAAGTGGGCCTTAGCTTTCCTAACCTGATCCCTAGCTTCCCAGACAACATCCCTGTATTGTCCCCAGGCCACCTGTACTTGCTTCCACTTTTTATAAGCCTCTTTTTTCCTTCTAATTTTCCTCAGCAGCTCCTTATCCATCCAAGGAGGTCTCCTGGCCCTCCTGCAGCACTTCCTTCTAGCTGGGATGCATCGCTCCTGAGCTTGCAGCAGGTGATCCTTGAATATCGACCAACAGTCTTGGTCTCCCCTGCCCTCCAGGGCTAAGGTTTGTCCCATATTTTACAAGAAAACTATGTCTGTAAGCTCTGGCCTGAAAAAACTTCTCAATTCCAAGTTTGCTGTGAAATACAGAAAAAACATTTCATAAGCCAGTTCTCCCATTTTGTAAAAATACATCTCAGTATGAGATCCACATGGGCTACATTTCCTCCTAGGCCATTCTTCCCTCCTTGGCAACTAAAACAGATTTCTCCCAGCAGGAGACATTCTGTGATGTCTCTACTCCACCACAGTGCCAACACATCAGAAACCCAACAGTCCTTATGCCTGATTCTGTTCTAGCAAATTTGATCCATGGGCCATTTATTTTCATCAGAAGAAGGAAGTGCTTGAGAGCAGCTCTGCATTCAATTTCCTCATTACTAAATTCAGTTCGGTTTACCCTCTTCTCCCCTTCAGTTAGTTGTTTCTAATGTACTAGGCAGTTTTGGGGCTTGTTTTTTACCTTCAGTTGTGGAAATGCTATTCTTCATTAGACTGCTTTAAACTGGGTCAGTGAAGTGATTTGCAATGAACTGACCTAATATACTTACCAGCGTGTAAATCCATACCACTTCTCTTTGTGATTCCTTTCCTGACACATACATCCCTGTAGTGTTTTGCTGACGTATTTTAGAAAACCTCTATGCCCAGAAAGTTATCCCATACAAGTGAGGACACGATTTAGCAGGGCGACAGTGTGTGGAGCTGGTTTTATCACAAGCTTTTCTATGAGAGTCATCTCAAAGCCAAATTATCCTGAAGTTCCAAGTTACTTTGAGAGGCTTCATGTGTTATGCCCTGGGTTGTAGGCACACAAAATAAATACTTATTCCTCATTAATAAGGCACAGAAATTAGAATGAGTATTTATGCTCTCTTTGATAGAAACATGAGAAATGCAACAATTAACCCAAGCTCAGTGTGAACATTTTCTACTGTTTTCCATAAAAATAAGGTGTCTGCTTTCCTCAGCAAAGTTGAAATCTTCATTAGAATCCTGAAAACTTTCCCCTGAAATGCTTAATTTTAAGTTCTACTTCAAAATAAATGCACCTTACGACAAGTATTGTCAGTGCTTCATCAAGTGTTTGAGTAAAAGGTTTTGGTGGAAAACCATATCTGACTACTGCTGGTAACTACACAATCTGCCACCCAGAGCACCTTATAACCATGATCGTGTTTCTGCTTTGGAAAAAACAGTCTTTGTGACAGAGCAGTAGCCAGGTATGCACAAAAACCCCACAGAAAACACACCAGTTCCAGCTAGATCAAGAGATCTAAACAGCAGCTCTTGCTGTGCTGATGATGCACAAGTACCTCTGAATCTCTAAAGACCCTTTTTGACTTTATCAGGAGGTTTCATAGACAGCTGCTCATTATGGTCTACTGATACTCTAGATTTGTTGCAGGTACACACTGAAAAACAAATTTTTACTTGCCTTATTTGCCATTAAATAAAAAGAAATAAAAATGACAATAACTCAAGGGAGTTCCCAGCCGCTACACTATGGACTTAGGCAATGCCTAATTTTACCTGCACTAATCATATCTGAAGTTGGTTTCATTTGTAGTAAAATAAAGCTCACAACACCAAAGCCTGTTGTCCTTTATCACAATTAATTGATATGCATCCTACAGCACTGGCTGAGCGACAGGTTTTTGATCAGAAGCCAGGAACCTTACTCCAAAGTGATAGGTAAAATGTAACTAATCCAACAGCATGAGTTAGGTTTGGGGTGTTGTTTTTCACAAACTTTATGCAACTACTGTAAGTTGCATCAGTTCTATGGAAAGCAGAGGCCAGTCAGCAGAACATCAAGAAGTTAAGCACTGATTTCAACTCTCTTCCAGCAGCTGAGGATTTAGGGTAGAACATTCCCTTGCCCCCAGCTTGTCCTGGAGTAAGAATCTCATTAGCTCAGTAACATGACCCCAGAGTGAGACCGAGCATAGCTTGAGAAATGAGCCCAAAGAAGGCTAAGAACCAGAGCAAATCAGTGCAAGGGATGTCAGGACGGGTGCCAGAGCAATCATTGCAGTTGTTCTCTTCTGACTTCGGGTGGCAAGAGAGCACAGCCTGCAGCTTCAGAGGGTGTCAAGGGAAAGAGATTAGCTCATCTCTCCCCGACAGACAGGAGCTTGGCCTGTGTTTTTTCAAAAGCATCACCTTTCCCAAGGGAGGAAGAATTTACCCCCTTGTCTGTCTCAAGCAATAAGTGTCAGTTATCAAATGCAAACCTGCTGCCTTCCAGTCAGCACTTCTCCAGAATGACAAGCAGCTGGAGGGAAACAGCACAATAACCCATTGAGTACGAGGGAGAAAGCTTTTTGCCCCAGGGCAGCATTACAGGTCTTTCTGAAGCTTAAGGAAAGGTAATTAGAAGTCTTGTATAATCTATTCTCCTCACGTCTGTGCTGTAATGGAAAAAGGACCTCCACAGCTCTTGTAAGAAATTTAACATACTGCTGGAGACACTTTAAACACATGGCATTTTCAGTGTAGTCCCCAGTCTTGAATGCTGTGCAAAATACTTACCGTGCTGGTAACCTTTTCAGTACAATGGCTTTGCGGTTTCTGTGTTTCAAATGCACAGAACAGCTTACTCAGTGTAATGCCTTTCACTATCAAAAAGCTGAAGAGTTTTCAGCCAAGTCAAACTTTGGGTAGAAGACATATGGGGAAGATTTGCCTGCACTTCTAAGGGGGAATTAAACCTTCCTAATCCAGTCGTGTTTTGGTAAAGGTACTGACAAAACAGCCCCAAATAATCTTGCTTCAGAATCTCAGCCTGTATCTGTTGGAGTAAGCATCTGAAAGTTGCAAATTAATGTGAAGAGCAGACAAAAGCCAGTGCCACCTCCAAAATCCCTGCCACAATCAGAGTCTGTAAAAAGGGTTATAAAAGGAAAAGCTGTCCCAAAATAGGAAGGTGTCAATCACAGTGGGAAAGACTCTTTTCCTACGATGAAAACACTTTTAAAAGAAGAAGGGGTGACAAAATCAGGAATGCAGAAAAGCGAAGGAAAACCATTTCTGAGAAATGGCTTATAGGGTGTTGAAAGTGCTCAATATCTGCTTGGCACAAGAGGTGTGTGTGGGAAAAGCCACGTGTTTCCTTAAAGAAGGCAGCAAAGGGAAGAGGAACAAAGGAAACATAAATTAAGAAACCCAAAAGACAGAAAACACGGAGCTCATGGCTTTCAGTGTGTCCTGCAGAAGCAGGACCCAGCACTGCTGAAATGACAGATCCATCTCAAGAGCTTTTAAACACATGGAAAGTGACTAGCTCTTCCCAGGGACTCAAAGTCTAATGGACAAGGTAAGTAAAGAAAGTGGTGGAAAGGGGAATAATTATCCAGTGTTCATAGATGGGGAACAAACAGACTAAGTTACTTCTCACACAATAGCTTGTGTTTCAAATGCCTAATCCCACAGTCTAAGCAATAAAGACCACCCTTCCTCTTGACAGCGTATTTTTAATTGCACACAATGCAAAGGAAAGGAAGGCTCTGTCACTGGGATGTATTAATCCTCCTAATTAAGTGGAGTAGTTGGAAAGCAGTTCAGAAAGCAAGTGAAAGAGTGAAAAGAAACCAGCTGAATAACATCAGAAATAAACACTAGATTTCTTCCTAAATATGACACTTCCATCAGTCAGAAGCCCCAGGGGAGAGCAGTGCTGGAGACAGACTGGTATTTCTTGAGGAACATTAAAAGCCTGAGGAGCACTTTAAGCAGTACAGTGTATAATAGCTCCACAGAGCCCCACCGGAGTGGGGTACAGCAAGCAGGAGGGCTGAATTGTATCCCTTCATCTCTCACTGCCTGAAGTAATTCCAGGCTATTTACTTGGCTTAGCACCTTCAGTGGAAATAACTGAATTTGAAAACTCACCTTAAAATAAGAATCTAAACTGAAGACATTAAAAAATCAGTAACCTTTTTAAAAATGCCTTGTCATTTGCTTTGGCATCCCAGTCATAAATGAAAGAGAATGGAAATCACCATCTTCATAGAGTGGTCAGACATCTCTGATGGCAGAGACAGCCATGGGAAGCTCTTGCAATTGAGGTACTTTTAAAGCCCCATCGCTAGTGCGCTCGCAGATAACAGCTGTACCTGCAAGTCAGAAGCATGTTACAAATCAGTACTAAGGCAATTCCCCCATCTTCAATAGGAGTAAGTATTTGAACAGGCATGCCACATCGATAGTCTTTATGACTCTTCCTCTGAAACTACAAAACATTTGTGATTTCCTCCTAGTAATAAGTATTCACGATGCCTTAGTAACAATTTGGGTCTACTACTCAATGTTAATTACGTTCACATTTTCAGGTCATGTGTTTAGTCTTCATTGCATAGTTATCAGACTTTGTTCTCATATTTTGCCTTTTTCCACCCCTTTCTTTCAAACTTGGTTGAAGCTTTATTTTTTCACATTTGTCCTTTTCCCATTACACTGCTTGAGCTCTATAGTAGTCTTTTCCTCACTCCTTTTGGACTCTACACTTAGAGTCATTGAAGATGGCTCTACTATTGCTGGTTACATTTTGGAATTCATTATTATTTTCCTAGCTCCCTTTATCTCTTTATCCATTTACCTCCTTTGTGTATGATGATACATAGTCCTGATATTTTTAACATTTTGACCATCAATAAATTCCTAGCCTGTTCCATTGTCAAGTCCTTGAGCTCCTCAGCCACACGACTTCGTTCCCCACTTCCCTTTAAAACCAGCTCAGACTTACTTTCGCTTCTTATATTACATCTCAAGCCGCTGAGAAAATTAAATTGGTTGGAAACTTTTCGGCTAAAGGAATAAAAGCCTTTAAGTCCTCCATTCCCAAACTCAAACAATGGAATAAGAAAAGCCCTGTTGCCTCAGAACTGTATAGGCAGCAAATCACAAAGTTACAGCAGTGTATGAAGGTCAGTAACGCAGCCAGTCCTCCTCATCTGGAATTCCTGATACACAGAAGCTATTGTCTATCCAAAATGAGTAGAGGAGAGTTACTGAGGTTTTCTTCCTCTTTCAGAGTAAAGAAGGTCAAACACACATCCAAGAAAACTCCCAAGTCAGCAAAATAAGAAGTAATTGTGTTCTTCCAGGCCAAATATGGCCATAAGAAAAGGAGGAAAAGGCCTTTTGACCATGTGAAGAGAATTGTCAAAGCCAGCTTTTATTTTATTGTTCGGCTATTTCAGCACAACTGTAGCCCCTGCATTTCTCAAGAGAAAAAAATCTACAAAAAATAAAGAAAAACTACAAGAATTGCCAAAGAACAGAAGTTGAACAAACAAAATGCAGTCAAATTCCTGAGAAATGGACTTCAGTAAACTTTTTATTTGATCATCTGAACTCTTAAAGTGAGAAAAAGCAGGAAAAGAAGTCTTTGCAACTAAAGCATTCTTGAGGATAGACTTTCGAGGCCACTAGTCAGAATGCACATAGCACATTAAATCACAGATCTTCACTTAACCTCAAAGACTTGGTTTCATCAGTACCTCTAAGTTATTTTCCCTTTAAGAATGTGTAGTTTTCTATTTGAAGCTGTATTGCAAATTGAAGTCTTAAAATGCTGTTTTGACAGTAACAAGCGTTTTCTGAAACAGAATTTACACAAAGACCTTTAGCTCTCCCCATCTGAACAGATAAAAGGGAAAAGAAGATTCTGGGCTCATTACAACATCTCAGCCCTGAGATGAGGAGCTGAGCTGATCACAAAGCATTTCCCATATACTAAAAATATTCTGTAGCTTCAAAAGCTGGTGAAATTGTGTGACACTGAGGTCGCCACTGAAAAACCTTCACAGCTTCCAACCACTAGTATTTAGTTTGGACATATATTTATTAAAAGTGGCTATAAAAAAAAAACAATTTTCAGGATATGGGGGATAAATTTCTATTTTTCTTACAAAAAGCCAATTTAATCAGTGAGGCATAAAAAGCCCAAACTGACAGTACAGCACTGGCAAAAATGGAAATAGAATCTTTCTAGCATAATGCCATTCCAAACAGCAGCACTGTGCTCCTCCCAGGAGGGCTGACATTTAAATACTCATAGGATCAAATGCTAATGACAGAAGATCTGCTTGATATTGCCAATGAAGGATACAGCTCTGTAATGGCTCCTCGAATGTTTATAACTGTGCTTCCATTTAAGTGAAACAATAATCAGGGTTTTCTCCCATTTTGTCTTCTGATGAGTTCAAGGCCAGAAGACTCATCAGCTTCATCAGATCAGAGGGAGGGGCCTTACCTGTACCTCAATCCAAATCCAGATGAGGTGCTGTGCAATAAAAAATCATGAAGTAACAGTTTTCTAGTAGCTTATCAGCCCTCCAACTGCTCTTACTAGATCATGTTCTTACTGAAATTTGAAGGCAGATTCACTGCACCTCAGCAAATCCTGCAACAGCCTGGCTTGCATTGGAAGGGTCCTTAAAGCTCATCCAGTTCCAACCCCCTGCCACGGGCAGGGACACCTTCCACTAGAGCAGCTTGCTCCGAGCCCCATCCTACCTGGCATAGAACACTGCCAGGGATGGGGCAGCCACAGCTTCTCTGGACACCCTGTGCCAGGCCAGTTAAGCTGATGTTGCACTGATTTAACAGAAGTAGATCTGAATACACTGGGAGAATAAGGATTGCTCAAAAATCTAATGTGAGCCCAAGGTGGTTGTGGATAAACCATCTACAAAATAAATCCTTTATTTATAAAGTGCCAAAATGCTAATTTAAATGCAAAATGTAAGTTTTAGGAGCTCATCTTCTGGACTTTCTTGGTAGCCCCGAGAAGAAATATCTTATTGCAAAATTGAGACAAATTGAGACTGAAGTATTTCATGGATGTAACTGGCATGACACAGAAGATGCGGAGCTAGAAGTTCTTTGCTGGAAAAGCTTTGGATTATCATGACAGGAAAAGAAAGTTCACCACAAAGGGAAGTAGTTGTTGTTTAAAGTAATGATCTCCTATGAACGACCATGATTTGATGTCTTAGAGCATGTTGGATAAACAGCACTTGACAAAATGAAGCTTAGCCTTTATAGAAATATTAAAGTGATAAACAACACCCCTCAAGCTCCCCGTGTACCAATGTATTAACCTTTTCACTCCCACAGGAGAAGTATAGGAACAGTCAGCTTCCTGCTGATACTAATAGAACATTCTTTCTCTAATCTGAAGTTTTCTTTACAGTAATTTTTACTTCTCTTTACAGGAAGTAGGAATCTAATACTACTGAAATCCTCTGATATAACTATGTAAACCATGATAAAAAGGACATTAAGTATCCGCAAGAACAACATGGACTAGAACAAACAGGTAAAAAACTACTTGGGTGTTTCCTCTCTCTGATCACACCTGATCCTTTGTTGTTTTCTTCACTGAGGCCTTCATCATCATGACAACCAAAGCTGACAGCATTCTTAAGCACCTTTTTTTACCATTCAAAAGAGCATGTTAAACCCCTATCTTCAGGCCTCTTCAACCAAGACCACCACTGCCTCTAGGTAAACTGGAGTTTTTACGGGTCAAATCACAGCTCTACATAGAAAAACTTGCTAATGTATTGTCCTTGAATACTGTAATCTTACAAGGCTCAAAGTGAATTTCTCATTAGAAGTGACACTGGAAGTTCAGAGAGTGGAGGATGCTATTTTGTTTCCTACTTTTATCACAATTTTCAATTAGCTACTTGTTAAATTGATTTTAGTGTTTGATGCTGTCTGTATTTAAGTATGTGTTGTACCCTAGATTTCATTTCACATTATGTCTGCTGAAAGAAATACACATATCCGCTATCTGCTGTTAATTCTAAACACAGATAGAATATATTAAACAATGACAGGGGCCAAAGAACTCGATAAAAACTTACTGGCTGCATTATGGGATTAGCAATTGCTTCATAATTCCCTGCACATAGAAGATGAGCTTTTCTTTCTCCTGGCAAACCTCAAAAGTGGACTTTTATTGTGAGAGACAGAACATTAGAAGGTTTCAAACTATTAAAGGCAATAACAAATCACGACTTTTTCTTCCTCCTCCAAAAAGATTAATGTAAAGCACCTCAGAATTTGTCTACATTAAAAGATTCATATGAAATAATTGTTGTAAAAATACTTGACAGCAGTTGTCAAAAGCTGTCCTTTAAATAGTTGACATCTCCATTAAAGCCTCTCTCAATTAGCATTCTATTCAGCGTTAGTAAATGGTAAGTGTCAAGCAGTCACAATATAGTCCCAGCTGATGCAACTAAAAAAGAATCTAATGCATATTCCAGCAGGCTTCAGTTGTAGTTTTTAAGCACTTTCCATAGAGCCCAGCTTTTTATTTGCTGACAGATGCTTTTGTAGCCCTGCTAACTTCTGAAGCCAGCAAGCAGCAATCACCCAGGCAGAGGTTGCATCAGCAGAATAAGTACAGAATAAGTACAAAGAATAAGACTCCATATTTTGAATGAAACTTGAGCACATTTGCCAGTATCAACAGGTACCACACCATTGTTTCTTGGAGATTCATCTGCTTGGGTAAACTGTCCCAGTTCTCTCTGGCAAAAAGGAAAAGCTGCTGTCAAATTTCACCTACATCAGCACCAATGAGGAGTAACACCACAAAACCAGAATTAGTTCCAGTTTATAGCAAGATTACTGAGGTTGAAGCCCTTGAAATTTCAATTTTCCAGTCAGTGAAATGAAGACAGTAAACAATACTTGCCTGCCATCAGAGGGAATTGGGCTGACACAGGAACATTTACTCAGTGTTCAGAAAGATCTAGCTCAAATAATTCACATACTCTAAATTTGCCTTAAGTGCCTAATGCCGGTGATTTCAATCCACTTACACCAAAAGTGTTTGGTCAGCTTTTTTTCCCCTTCTACCTCAAAAGCACACTCTGTGTTCTGCTGCTGCGGCCAAGTGAAACACAGATGCTTCCTTAGCATGCAGCCAGACACAGATCTTCTTACCTGGCAGCAAATCCCCATGCCAGGGCACTGCTCAGTGGCCTGAAAGCGTCTGCATGTAGAAAAAACGAGAAACCGCATGGAACCCAACCTTAATTTCATTTCCCTTCCCACTTGCCAGCCTCCTCAAGCAAAGAATTTTTGCTTCAGGCTTTTTAATTAAAGCTTCTCTTCTACAGCTGCACCACATCAGCACAGGGCCCATTATTTGGTTTCCAACACACCTTTAGAACCTACAGACATGTAGGACTACACATGTGAAACAGGAATTGCTAGACGGGGAAGGGTGAGAAACATGGCTGCTGGTGTTCTTGGGTCAAAGCAGACAAAATAAGATGATCTCCATGTCAGCAGAAGGGCAGAAAGGAATGGGAATCCAGAAATCTGCATCCAGAAGTTTAAGAAACAACACCCCCCCCCCCCCCATGATTATGGTTAAGTTACAAAACCATATTCAAAATGTAATCTGCTTTGTAAAAATTGTAGTCTTGAATACCACCATTGGCTGTTGCTGAAATCTTTCATTAATGCCTCAGTTTACCACTTCAAGATTCTTTAACTTTACCTGCACCTCTGTGCATTACCAAAACACTTTAATCTCAGTCTCATGTTGTTAACTGCCCAAGCTCTGGCTGTGCTGGAATGAGATCCCAGTGCTGCATGACCCTCCTGTTCGACCAGTCACA
Organism: Ara ararauna; assembly: GCA_028858755.1. Classification (NCBI taxonomy): domain Eukaryota; kingdom Metazoa; phylum Chordata; class Aves; order Psittaciformes; family Psittacidae; genus Ara; species Ara ararauna. The sequence continues at coordinate 16,806,276 of CM054384.1, forward strand.
GGGTGTTCAGGACACAGAACACATAAATGTCTCTGCTGGAATACACTAGTAACCATAAACATCTTCTAAAAGATGAGCAGAGAATTAGATAATATTCTCTGTTCTCACATACAGCTTCCTAACCTTTACAGGGCAAACCCAGGGTAAGGCTCAGGGAACATCTCTCGGAGACATAATGACAGTTACAATCCATTCCCATACTGGTTTGGGGATGTGATTCATTAGCTTATCTATACAACTAAGAGTAAAGAGGTTTGCAGATGTCAGTTACAGTGAGCAGTCAATACAGCGTCTATCATCAGCTGCCAGTTGAAACCAGTAGCCATGTTGAGTTTCTTTTCCCATCAAATGGGAAAACAAACTCATTACAGTGTTTTATTGTGATTTCATGAAGAAAGTGACATGTATTGAGAATTAACGTTAATGAAAAAGAACCAAAACCTCATCAGTTTGGAACAGAGTGTCCTGGAATGCAAGAGAAAGTTTAGACCTAAAATTCAAGATTCATTTTCACAGCTCGTAGTTCCCATTTTCTGCCAAAGACGACAAAAAAAGAAAATAGCAGATCTAATGAAAAATAACCTAAAGCCCACAATCTCAGTACAAAATAGCAATGATACCTAAAGTGAATTACAACGTTTTGACTAAGTTGTTATGCAAGAGCGACCACACATGAAGCAACCACACAAACGCTGGACTGCAGTGCTGCAAGAAGCGGAGGCATTGAAAGGGCAAGACATAGAGGAGGGCTGGAACTTTGTACTGCGACAAAACCACTGAACATCAAGCTGCTCCTGCAGCTGGTCCTGGTGAGCTGCAAAGTGAAACAATATAAAATCCTTTTTGTAGTGCCAGGCACTTCAGAAATTTGGAAGCCCATGAAAAAAGATAATTTGTAATTAAAACCAGAGTTGATTGTTGAGGCACCCCTTGCTTAATGGAAGGCACTGCTTCTTCAGCCCTCGGACGTGGCTGCATTTCAAGCCAGGTGGTCATACTTCACCCAAGGCCACTGAACAGTAGAACTGTACCACAAAATGCTGCAAAGATTTGTCCTAAGAACAAGCTGGAGTCTCTCCACACCCCACCAAAACAGTTTTACATATCGCAGTCATAGAAACACAGCCTGAGTTGGGTTAGAAAGGACCTTAACGCTCATCCAGTTCCAACCCCCTGCCATGGGTAGGGACACCTTCCACTTGAGCAGGGTGCTCCACCTCCCAGTCCTTTTTTTCCTTACAGAAGTCCTTTATTCTTCTCATTGAAATCAAGAGTTTCAACGAAAGGGTTGGGCTTATAGATATGACACATATTCACAGCTATGATGAGGGAGGTGGTTTGCCCTACAACCAGTGTTGTTAAACAAGGAGTTTAAATTTCTCATGGGCCAATTCAGAAAGCAGACAGTGAATAACTGAGTTAAGAACAACCCCAGTTACTCAAGAGCTGCACATACAGAGCTCTTCGGAACAGCTCCTGCTGCCCAGTTTAATTCAACATCCACCTTTAGTGAGGGCTGCAGAGAAGGGGGTGATGGGCCCTGCGCCCCGCCCGGCGCTCTCCGCGCCCGTGGTGCTGAAACCCGGCTGCGCGGGCAGACAGGCAGCACAGCATGAGGTCTCTCTGCACGAGTTACAGTAAGCTGCATCGTGCCATCCCAGATCACCAGGCTGGAAGGGAGCTCGAGGACCATCTGTTTCGATAAAAACTCAGCATAGGCAAGATGTCCCAACACCCTGTCCAGCCCAATCTGAAAATTGTCAAGCATTGGGAGTCCACCACTTCCCCAGGGAGATCATTCCAGTGGCTGATTGCTCTCACTGTGAAATGTTTTCCTTTTGTGTTCAATTGTAATCTCCCCAGGAGTAACTCATCTTTTCCATGTGACTCCTTGTCAAAAGGGACACACATCTTCTCTGTAGCCTTTAAACACTGGAACATGGTGATAAGGTCCCCTCTGAGCCTTTTTTTCTCAAGTCTGAACAGTCCCAACTTTCACAGTCTTTCCTCACACAGCTGTCAGCCCTTGGATCATCTTTGTGGTCCTTCTCTGGACCCACTCCAGCCTGTCCCCATTTTTTGCATAGCAGGGAACAAAACTGAACACATAATTCCAGGTTTGGTGTGACAAGCACTGAGTACAGTGGGATGTGACATACTTATCTCTGCTGGTGATGCCCTCGTTGATGTTCCCCAGCATCCTGTTGGCTTCCCTTGCTGCAACAGCACACTCTTCACTCCTCTTGAGCTAGTGTCCCCCAGGATGCCCAGGTCCCTTTCTACAGCTACTTCCTAGCCTAGTAGATCCCAGCCCGTGCTGCACTCTTGGGATTGTGTTTTATCCAGGTGCAAGACCTTATATTAGTCTTAATTGAACTTTCTAATGTTCTCATGCTCTTCTTCATAGTGTCAGCATGTACTTTTCAACAAAGGAAGCTGCTAAGGATCTCTCCACCTCCCCCTGTCATATCTAGGCCAAGATACCTGTGAATCATCACCAGAAGTGAAAAAACCTGCACTTCATCTGTATCCTAAACAACCTAGTGAATCTTAAACTCCCATTTTGCCTCAGCCCTGCACATTTTTTGAGAGCAGAGAACCAGTCACAGCATCAGAATGTACCTCCAGTATGAAAATTACCTGTATCACCTCAACAGATGACACAAAATGAAGCTTTAGGGCCTTTGGAGCATCAGTAAAGGAATAAAACTGTCTGTTCACCTAAAGATGGCTCGAGACACCTTTACATGAGAAAGGCAGAAACTACCAGTCAGTCCACCTTTTGATATGGTTTATAGCATAACACTAGTAGCAGAAGTTACGGATACACTCCCCAGTTTACCAGATGCCTTAATGAGTCTTTTCACAAGCACCTAGAATTAACTGAAAACAAGCATAATTATTAATTGGCCTAAACCCCCAAGTTGTTTCCATTCCTGGTTGGGACAAACATTTAAAGGTTTGCTCTACAGTTGGAACATCTGCAGGACTAAACCTCAGCAAACCTCAGAAATAAATGTCTAAAATCAAAGAGATGTACTGTGCAGTTTTAAAATGTTCTTACATTCACTCCAGTGAAAGCAGCACGAAGCTGACCAAGCACAAATGCTTTCACACTGCAACAACTGTAGCTTAAGAGAAAGATTCATTAAAACCTTTCATGGAAAATTCACATCTGTGAACAGTGATAAAAATAGAAAGGCAAGAAACAGCTTGTTCTTAGACTTATACTGTTTGCCAGCCAAACCCTCTGTAGTTCAAATAACTTCTCTCAACTATGCTTTTAAGCAGGGTTATATATATATTCTTGTATCATAAGCCCTGGGAGCCTGTTTTCAATAAGATTTAACTTAACCAGCTGAGTATATACGTACCAGCCTACACACACTGCTTGTAGGTTTCTGTTGCTTGTGAGTCTTTGGTTAAGAGCTGTCACTGTGAGATCATCACATAGTTCCAACAACTTCACAAAACAGGATCATCTTTTCTTTTTCTTATTCCTCATGGTTCTTTGGTATCACTTCCAGAAGCTTTAGAACACAATTAGTACATCTTGAAAGACAGCAACTCCTCAAGAGACTTAAGCCATTGAAATTAGAATCTCTGAAGTAACAGAGTAGGTATTGTGATGAATTTTTCCTCTCCAAAGAGAGCAGAGCTTGATGTCCTGCTGTGGTAACCACATGTTAAGAACTACGATGAAGCTATCTGTTATATGACAGATTACATTTGCACCTACCTTTATTCAATTCTTTCCCTAGCAATTTTATCTTCTCATTCCTGTGCCACCTGAACAGCAGTCTCCATAGGATTAATCCTTGCAATGCCATGAAAAGAGGGCAGTTACAAAACTTCCCAGCATCATACAGAGCTTGCCAGAAGTGTTTCAAGGAAATAAAAATTCCTTACGAAATGCCATTGGAACAGACTCTTCTCTCTCTCCAAGAATACAGCATCTTGTAATGTAAAAGCTTCTTAGGTCCAAACAGTATTTCTAGTTCTATATATTTAGATCAGGAAGTATAAGTGACAAGTGATTATAGCACATGTTTGACATGCTCGTGATGTGGAACATCCTTAAATCTGTAGATAATTTCTTTATTCGACTCTTAGAACTAGAATCATATCTCAGAGATAAAGAAGATAGCTCTTAAGAAAAGTAGTCATTCACTAGACCATAGATAATCTCACACACTTCAAATGGTTGAGAATTATTGCAGCAGAGGATGCTGAGAGCTATACATGGTGTTAAACAATGATTTCTGTGCTACTGACTTGACTGACATTTTACATCATTTCAAATCTCTGCTTTAGTTTGTCATTTGTAAACTAGAAATGAGACAATTCATTAAGAACAAAGCCCAGAGACCTGCAGGTTTCGCTGTAGTCTTACATTACTGTCTCCGACTGCATTCTGTTTTCTCTTATTTGACATCACATACAAGTAATACACTGTATCAGACTAAACACAAACAAGCTGCTTTCAAATGTGGTTAACTAGGCTACTTTAGATCATCTTCAGCAGCACATCTGACTTATCCCAGACCATTTACTTGATAAGAACCGAAGATCTCACGTTCAAATCAGCACTTAACCCTGTTTTAAATTGCTACAACAAGCTCAGCCTGGTTTTCTGCATTTCCAAAATTATCCCCACAAGTTCTTTCCAGAAAGAAATCCTGCATTTTTTAGAAGGGTTTTCTTCCAAGTGTGTCTCTACTTTCCCTCTTAAAAAATGCAGTATCTACTTCCCTGTACACCTCCTAAATAGTTTTTATACCCTGTTTTTTTGATTAGGCTTTTCAATGCCTCTCAGGTGTTATCCTGTCACTAAACACAGATATTTCTTTAAATTCTCATCATCCTCCTCTTGGTTCCGTTTTCCACAATGCTTCAATAACCCTGGCAAACAGATTCCTAGACTATATCCTGGGTGTGCTACCCTACAGCAAGACAGAACCTGGAAAGCCAACAACAGCAATTGTTTTTCAACAGGAAAGATATCAACTGAAAACAAAGCTAGTTATTTCTTGATAAGCATCAGTAACTTCTCACTCAGAAGAGAGGAGTTCCATGGGATTTTTATCTACACTACTGCAAATCATTCCATTTACTTTTTCCAAATTAGTTTTGACTGAGAAAATTAAACTTTTAAAAGTAACATTTGTGGTCAGAACCACATACCGTCTAGGACCTCACACATACAAAGCTCTCAGGGCTTCCCTTTAACAAAGTGTCCTCAGTCTAACTCCTATCTCAGGCAGTATTTATGCTGCTTAGGCAACTAAAGCTACATTTGCCCCAAAGGCTATAAATAGCCAAACAACATTACCTGTTAAAAACTATGATCAGCTTGATATGGCATGCTTTTTATAGGCCTTCAAAGCTTAAGGTGGTAGGACAAGCTATATAAACAGCTCTTCCTGGTCTGGGGGGGAACATTGCTTTTTTGATTGTTGCTTTCCCTTGAGAAAACTTCCTGTAGTACCTGCAAGACGACCCCACAACATCTAACTCCTGAATAAGAACTTCCACTGCCATGACTCCCCTTGGAAACTGCACATCCATATGTATTATAAATAACTGCTTCTGACTAAACTACACAGGACTTGAACAAGCTGATCTTTTCCCATTCTGAAACAAGCCAAAACAATTGAAAACCCAAGTCTGGCTTTTTATGAGCTCTTCTTCCCAGCTCATCTCCCACTCCCAAACTGCTGCTTCTATCTCTCTGCCTCAAACTGAGACAAGATGTTTCTGTACAACCAATGTTTGGTGCTCATTTCTCTGCTAAAACTAATGCCTGTTTGGAAGCCCAATATGGGCCACAGCTCCCAGAAGCTAGTAAATGGCAACCTTCATCCTAGCTTATTGGAAGTGCACCTTGCTAAATCACTGCCTAATAAAGACCCATTAGGGTGACCAGGCTTGATTCCCTTAATATGTAAGTTGATTTAAGCCACAAAATATGACAGCGGAGGAAAAAAGAAAGAAGGGGAAACAGTGATGGCTAGTAAGTAATTGCTAGCAAGTTCTATGCAGGGCTTTCAGCCACACTATAAACTCTGTAAAGTGAGAAAACTCATTATCGTTTGGCATATTACCCTCATACAGAAGCTGAGCAATGCCTGACTAACCTACAAAAGGCAAAAACCCCAAAAAGTCGGCCAAATATTTGTTGCCTGGAGCTAATATTTAAGTGCTACAAAATATTTTGCAGTTGGATTTTATGTTGATGCTTGAGGCACTGGAGAACACATTTCCTAGTTTGTCAGGATGGTAAAACCACACAACTTAAGGTTACAGAACTCAAGTTTTAAAACTAATGCTGGTTTTACTGTACATAAATGCAGGCAGGCAGATAGTAGGGAGTGACAGACTCAGATACTATTAGAATAGAATAGCACACATCCACATACGATCATAGAATATTTAGGGTTGGAAAGGACTTTAAAGTCATACCGTTTCAACCACCTGCTATGGGCAGGGACGCCTCACACGATGATATTGTCTGAGGCTCTGTCCAGCCTGGCCTTGAACACTGCCAGGGATGGAGCATTAACCACTTCTCTGTGCAACCTGTGCCGGCACCTCACTACCCTCACAGTAAAGAACTTCTTCCTTTATATCTAACTTGAACATCCCTCATTTTAGTTTGAGCCCATAGGCAAAAGACCTTGAAAATTCATCATCTTCACTGATGGTGAATGACCTATGGCTTCCAAACTGCTTTTTACTTTATGCAGGAGTTCCAGTATGTATTTTATTTTGAGAATGGCAAGTTCATAGATGCAATTCTTTACCTGAATTTTTTAAACCACAATAGTTGACTGACCCTGACTGTTCCACCTTCTTTGGCTCCAGTGAAAAAGCCAGACTGAATGCAAATTGGGCTATGTACTATGATTAAGCAAGGCACTATTCAAATGCTGGTTTTCCAAGTCTGTTCAGGCACAGCATCTTCTGCAGATATGCTTTCATCTCAGGCCATAAGCTCATAATTCTCTCCAGTCTGCAAAAGGAAAGAGAGGCCTTTCATGCTTCCTCTAGAAGGAGCAGTTCTGCCTCTTCTTGTTGCCCAGGGTATGAGACGCAGTTGGGTCAAACGTACTTCTTAATTCTCAGCATAGCAGACTCCAAAAAGTCCTCCCCCCATCTAGCAAAGCTCTCCCAGCGCACAAATGTTACCACAGCTGCTGACCTCCAAACTAATATTAAAGAGAACAGAAATTACACCCTGTTAAGGCTACAGACAAAATAATGATCATGGCGAAGTTTTAGTTTCTACCTAGGCCAGCTTAGGTAGAAAGTTCTGAAAGAATTACTGAAAGTTCTTTTGAGCAATATATAAACTGTCACCAAAATTCTCTGGTGTTCCAACCCACTTGCATATTTCCAATCAGACATTATCAATATAATCACACAGACATGCAGAGTAAGCACTATTAGAATACATCTATACCATAAGCTACCCACCTATGTTATTTTAATGCCAATTGCTTTAATACTGTGAGGTCCCAGTCTTCAGGTCAGGCCTTGTAAATAGTTACAATGGACCTATGGAGGAAGACTCCAGTGTGTTCTGCCATGGCAATCTTTGTTAAGAAACAAAGATTTTTGTGTGTTTAAATGCATTAGCAAGAATGGATGTTAGCATTCTGCTTAGCTTTGCAAATATGTGCATCTTAGCTTTAAGAAGCTGTGCATATCAATGCCTAAAATACTACTACTAATAAAAAGTGAGATTCAGTGATTCCCTCCCAGGGAGTTGAAATCAGGTGAAGTAAAAACCTGAAATCAGTTCACCAATTTAAAGCCTTTGGCCAGAATTCTAGGCTGCTAGACTTGTAGCAGCCAAAGCTATCAGATGTGCAGAGCCTTCAGACAGCCTCACTCTACACAACATTCACATCTGGCACATCCCACACATGGTCTTTGGTCCTGTGCAGGCACATATGAATTCTTCTACTCATTAACTTCAGCCCATTCCTTCCAGCTAGATTTGCCAGCATACAAATCTACACAGAAGTGAAAAGTTTTTGTATGAGAAGATAAAGGTCCGATTAGAGTCCTAATTAAGCAAGTCTTTGAAACACGTGTCTAATTTCAGCATGAAGTAATTCAAATGGAAGGCTGAAAGCTGGGAAAGTGCTAAAGTGCTTTCCCTGGTGACATCCAAAAAGTAGATGAGCACTAGCTGAATAGTAAAATCAAAAGATTTAACTGGTTGATAGGATCAGCAAGAAAAATTCTGATCTCAAATTGTCATGATCTTGTCTGCAGTTTTGTTTCAAACAAAACTATCTCTGACTGTGAGATAGTTTTAAATCTTAAAATATCAAGTCTGAATCTTAATGATCCATTTACACTAATGAAGCCCTGCCTTTTCCACACTTGAGAGTGTCCCGAGCCCACTTGCATGAAAAAAACATACAGAGGGATATAACCTTCTAGGCAGAACAAATACAGAAGACTTTTCTTTTCTGCTGTTTTTCCATTTCAAACCTTCAGTCTGCAGCCACACTGAGTCAGGTGATGAGCTTCATAAAAAGCAGTCACAAGAATAAACATGTGATTTCAGGGGAGAAATTAAGTGGAATCAATAATTGAATAGTTTATCCAACACATCCAGACTTCCTCCCAGAACAAATCATCTTACTGCTAGGAACAGTGGTAACATCTAGTAAGAAACAAGCTGTCATAAATGAAGAGTAATCTTAAAAACGAAAGGGTAGACAGTGTCCATTCATGGACTAATATAAATTATGACTATAGTTTGTGGTGTAAACTGTGATTAATAATAGTGTTCCTGATAAATAATGCCATTAGCTCCAAAAGGAATGGTAATCCATTTTACCTTTTATACTTTAAAGGATATAGTAGCAAAAGGATGCAGAAAGCTGTGCTTTCTCAGCTCCAAAGCCAAGGTGAAAGTCCACTGCAATAAACTACACCATCAGGTCTGGGATTTTTAACTACCTTAAAGTCGAGACATCATGGAATCCTGTTGGAGCCATTCCAGACTCCCTGCTCCATCACTCAACCTCTAATCAGAACCAGTTAAGGGGAACCTGACCGCACAGCTCTGACTCAAATGTTTGGTATGCACAGAATAAATAGAAAGTAGCAAATTATTAATTTAAAAAGCAACCCTTCAAGCAGAGGTGATACCTTAACAAACACAAGGAGATTTCAGAAGGATCTATGCATGTAAAGTCCCCCGTTGCTAAGGAAAGGAGATATTATACACCCAGTACAGGAAAGCTCCAGGGCTCAGCACACCTATTTCTTTCCCCACCTTCCCCTCCCTCTTTCTTTCTACTAATTGTCTAACTATGTATGTCTGAGGCAAGAGTTTGTCACAGTTTTCCATGCAAGAAGCCAAGCTCAGTAGCAATACATATGGAATATCAGGGTTATTACACAAAACTCGTATGGCAAAACCACAAAAATTCAAAACCTAAAACTGATATTTACACATGGGCCTTGCCTATTGTAATTAAAACTCTTCTTCTGGTGTACATGCTCTTTCTTCTCAGTCATACTTACTGCAGCGTGCTCAAAGCTTAAGCTGCATAGTGAGTGGCGTACAAATTCTGTGCAGAACTTCTGCACCCCAGCAGTGCATGAAGTGCCGTTACTGCTCAGGTACTCCTGATAGAAGATGTTGTTCAAAAGTGGTTCTGGGCTGGTAATAAAAAGCAAAATGATGCACTTTGAAATGAAATAGGTTCCCTGATGGCATTCAAAAGGAAGAGTTTGGCGCAGAGCTCCTCCATTCTTTCTACCCCCATCATCAGTTTTTGTAGTAAATTAATCACAACAGAGTAAGATCCAAACTGAATTTTGAACTCCACTTGGTTTTCCTACAACTCTATTGCTGGAAAATCCTATTTCCCAAACACCTACATGCTGCTCCACTGTGCCCAGCAACTGCAGATCTCCATAGCAGCGCATGTTCTTTCATAGGGACCTGACGTTCTACTCTCTCCTTGGCAGAGCTTGCAAGGGACTTCGCATGCCTGTTACGGATGTGTCACAGCAGTGGGTTTACCTCCAGTCACCAAGTCGATCAGGCAGACTGTAAATACACATACAAGCATATACTAACTGGGAACTGTACACTCTCAAATACATGGGATTGGCAGGAGGGGAAGTCACTACGTGCTCGTTATGCCCAAAGGACAGAACCTGGCTGACAAAAATTTTTTGACTGGAAAGAAAAACAAATTCTCATCCAGGACTTGAGGAAACAGAGTTTCCAATATTGTGGGAATTAAACCGAAAATTAAGAGCTGACAATGCTGTGAAGATCTTGTATTTCTTTGTTGCTAAGGAGTACTGCATTCATCTAGGTGCCTGACATGGAAACCCTTAAAGCATTATGAATTCTGTTGCTATGGCATACATACATATGGAGACTTATATCCTGCAAAGCACCTATTTGTCTGGCAGGCTGGAAAATATAGAACAAAGGGGGAATCTTTCTGAATGAGTCAGTGTGGGAGCTGCTCAGAACCTTCCCGGGCGGTCTGGGTATTCTTCTGGCTTTTAATGTATTTCAGTAAGGATTGTAGGGCTTGGTGTAATCCTAATGATTCTCTTTCCCTTGGCAGAATTCCACCTTTGTGAGGTAAAGACTGAGGTTTACAAGAGCAGTAGGGGAAGAAAGATTAGTAAGTGATTCTCAGTAACTCTCTAACCTCCTCCATTTCTTTCACTGTTGGCTCTCATCAGTTCTTTCCCCACCATTCCTCAAAATGCACTTCAATTACTTCATCATTGCCAAACAGAACCACAAAACCCCTGTTGACTAAGTTGTCTACAATAAAAAACAAACACACACATAAATACATATACACTCTATAATAAACCCTTCAAATCTAGAGCTTAGAGTGATTTAAGACATTCTAAATATAGTACAGGTTGTGGGTGAAAATCCCATGAGTGTTTTTTCCAATCTAGGAAATAAAGCTTTCATCAGCCTGGAATTCCAGTTCTAATAAAATTGAGGGAGTGCCTTTCACTTAGTGTTACCACTAATGCCTCAGGTGGTGTGTTGAGCAGTTAAGGTTCACCACAGACACTTACAGATGAAAGCTTTAAAGGAGATCCACAGCTGTTAGAAGGGAATCTGAAGGGCTTCTGAGCCTACTGAAGACAGTCTTGCATGAAGATGCTCGTCTGTTAACTGTGACAGCAGTGACAAAGGACACTGAGCTGCTCTTGAAAGGCAGGACACCTCTGGCTAAGGGACAGCTAGAGAAAGCGTGAGCAGAATAACTGTTGAATCTACTAGAGCTCAATCTGCCAGTGTTCTAAGAACAGATCAAGGTGGACTCTCACACCAACAGCATGTAGTATTAAGAACTGTATAGAACCAGTTTTAGCCTAATGAATTGCCTTTAGTAATCACTGAAGTTTCTTATACACTCTGCTTGTCCTGTGTAGGCTATAAGCACATTGTGACCAGGACTGTCTCACCCCCCTGTTCTCAAACAGCTTCTAAAAGTGGAGACCATGACATGGGGTTGATAAGACAGCTGAAAGAAAACCATAAAGGTATAGATGATTAAGTGGTTCCTCTTTGCCTCTTGTTATCAACTTTTCTAAGCAAGAGAAAGCACATTGAGCTCATTCATAGATCGGTGCTTGGGGAATAGCTTCTAAGGAACATAAAGGACCATTAGGCTACTGAAGATCCAGAAGCTATTAACTGAAATCAAGAGGATAAGCTAAGTTTAAGGTGATTATCAAAGAAAAATTAGGCTTTCAGCACAAGGAAAACACGCAGAAAGTTAATAGTGGGTGATAGTTCAACTTTCTGAATGGACCCTGAATGCAGCTTTCATGGTTTCTCTGTCATGCGGCTTTGCAACCGATCCTAAAGGACCACATGCAACTGATCTTCTATACTAAACTAAAACAGGGGACAAGTGCAGATCTAAAATCCTCTTCTAAAGCAGTGCAAAGGACATAATATCCCTATGTGTTCTGATTAGCATCAGTTGCTGCCTAGCAAATCAATAGGCAGAAACAGCAATAAGTATGCTGGTATTTGCTCCTTCAAACAAGGGGTGGAAGGAAGCCTCAGTCATCAAATGGTTTCTGCAGTAGCTTTGAGAAGACTGACATTAAAACCTCACCTAAGCACCTCCCTCCCAGCAGCTCTCACCCATGAGGCCCTATAGAAGCTGTGCAGCTCACTTGCCTGTAGCTGGCTGCTGCCATTGACAAGTTTCCATTGCTAGTGCTGGCTTGTGATCAGGCCAGAGTGAAAGCAGGAGGTATTCCCCTCCAGCTGAATGTTCTGTCTGCCTGTTCTTTAACCTCACTGACATAAACTCCGTACTTTCCCCCTCCTCCTTTAGTGATTAAGTTCTGTTTCAGTCTAATGGCTAGCTTGGATGTTTGTATTTGCTTTTGCTTTGATTTATCGCCAAGGTATGTCTGAAAACATCAAGGGGTGATGGAAATGTTTAAAAACATATTAAAACTCATTGTTTTCACATGTTACATGGGTTGTTTCCCCCTCTGAAATGAAGCTAAATTTCTTTGAACACTGTTCTTCCTCATCCTGCCTTCCCACCATGCCACTGTAAGATGCAGGTGTTAGCCTTTGATGGGATGCTGCTTGAGATCAGACCATTGAGTTTGCCTAAAGGAAAACATCAAGATAGCCTTGCTTCCCCCAGGCAAAAGTTTTACAGTGCAAAAGGGTAGCTACAAAAAGGTGATTACTTTTACCCAGTTGGCACTTCTGTGTAGCAACTCCCTATATCTGAGGCTAGGCAAGGATGAACTACCTACTTGTGAGCTTTAACAGGTAAATGTAACTGCACCGGCCCCAGTGAAGGAACACGTGCACTCAGACTAGTTCTGAGACATCACAACCAATAATGGGCACTTCCATTGAAAAAGCCAGGGATCATGGGGAGCTGCACATTTCATACAGCGCTTCACCTTCTTTCCCCTTCTTTCAGGATACTTAGATATCCGAACACAGGAATCTGCTTTATTAAATAATTTTCTGCCATGTAGCTGGTTATACTTGATGCTTGCTTCGTACTTGGTTATTGCTGGAGTTGGTCACTGGAAGGCTGCATGTGGCAACAGAGTGGACTTCAAGACATGAGAACAGTTCTCTTTAATTTTAAACTAGCCTGAGCATGGGAACTGAAGTCATTAGGGCACTATAATACAGTCAGGTTAGTAGCACAGACTAGGGAAACAGCATGTGTTTTGGGATGAAATACAACCTCTCAACTGTGCCATTCACATAAGCCAAATGTGCATCTTTGGAGAGCAGAGCCACACATTACCTGACAGCTTTGTCCATTTCTGGGTGCAGTTTCTCATTTCTTCTCAGTAGAGCAAAAACTGAATACCCAAGCAGAGTCATAGCCATGAGGCAAAGCACTGAAAGGCCAGTGACAAGTGGTCCCCTTTCTCTGGCTTTCCTAGCTAGAGTATCATTTCTTCTCATTTTGCGTGGATCAGGTTTGATGTTTCACATCTCAGGCTTTTAGACACAAATTAATAAACAGTGACAGAACTATGCCAGAATGAGCATATAAGTAGAAAACCTAGGTAGGAAGAGAAAATCCACAGAATTATACAATTATTAGTTTCATATTCCTTTGTAGAAACAGTAAAGAAATCCAGAGGGCTATCTCATTACTCCACTGACTTAAGTAGTAGGTTTTGATTTACTGTCAGCGTAGGTAAAAACAGCAAGAAGAGAGAAGGAAAAAGTGAAGTTTAATGACGGGGATGCTGTTATGGAAGCCTATGATGAAGTGAAAAATGAGTTTTGCTAGAAGGGTAAAACTGTCACACACAGAAGAAAGTAGTAGCTTCGGCAGACACACTCAGAAATTAAGCAAAGACTCCTTACCTTCTTCTGTAGCCTTCTATTTGTAGCACCATATTTGTATTAAATAAAGCAAACAGCAGAAAACACTCCCAAAATACACACTCCACTGTGTATATAGGGCTACCACTGGGAAGAAGATGAAAGAGCAAGTCATTTCAGGGTTATTAATCGTGTAAAGCAGTGACACTGTTTAAACACTACAGAAGTGAAAGTACACCAAAAAGAAGCATTTGACTTATTTTTAAGAGGTTGCTATCTCTAAACAAAGTCCCTCATCTTCGTTTTTCACCCCAAAACAAAAAAGCAAAACCCAAAATAAATACAGGCTAGTTTCCAAGATGTGAACTCTGCAAACAACTGGTCATGAACGCATGAGGATACTGGCAACTTAACATAACCATTTGGCTCTTGTTGAAGGAAGTACTCAGTAGCAGGCAGGAACAGTTCGCATCCATTGTGCATCAGGGTGTACAGCATAGGCAGATATCCGCACTGAACAGAAATGGAGCTTGTTTCTCAGAAGCCTGGCTCTCAAGATATCTTTTACTGGATGTTGCTGTTGTTGCCAAATACTGGTTTGATTCACACTGGTGGAACTGGAGTTTTGTTTCTCTGAGCACTTTTTAAGATAAGGCATTTGGGTCTGAAAAGATAGCAAAGCAGGAAAAAAGGGATCTCAGTATTACATGGTCCCTATCAGTGCCACCTGAGTAGAGCAAGTGACATTAGGGAAATGATGGTGGGAAGTTTATGAGCTAACCCATGCAGGACTTCTCCTTTCCAACAGATTTCCTTATCTATCCTATTACCAACTCATATACTGGTATCTGCAATTCTAACGTGACGCACTGAAACTGCTTGAAGGCAAGTTTGTATCCAGCTACTCTATACACACAGTCATGGCTGTTCAGCAGCCATAGGCATTTTTCCACAACAATTCAGGTTAATAGGAAATATTCAAGCTCCTCAGCACAAATTCTTCACCTATTCCACTCAATTTTGCAAAGAAATACAGCATAGATGCCTTCTTGCCATACCCTGTCCCTCCCAAGCCCAGATATGCACCCAACACCAGAACTCAAACTGAATCCAAAAGTGAAATTCTTCCTCAGATCCTCCCTTTGAAATAAACTCGTCTGACAGCACTGATGCTGCACTGGGTCCTTCTTGTTACTGAAGGCCTGTACCTTTGTGAAGGAACATAAAGAGGTGTTAAATAGCTCTTGAGTTATTGCAAAGTAAAAGCTTATTAAGAACTGACAGCTACATATTAAACCAGAGAGATAAAAGTTTAAAGAGGGGACAGTTCCTTTGCAGAAATGGTAAATAAACTTCAGAACGTAGCATCCAAACAAGTGGCAGGATCACTCCCTTAATACTCCAGGAGGAGAGGTCAGCATCTCTCCCTCAGTACCTAGAGATGGAGTATCTTAAGAAATGCTTTAACAAAAGAAGTTATGAGGTTCCATACAAGGAAATGTACAGCCTGAAACATGTACCATCTCTCTCTGACCTCTTATAAGAGCTCCCTGGAGCTTAAGCTCTGTGAAGCCTTTCTTCTGTCTTCCTATCAAGCACAGGCATTTGCCTCTGGAAAGAGAATCCTAGACAAGAACAGTGTAGAGTTACTCAGTGTGGAGTCATAGTTGTGCTAATTTGAACAAACATGAGTTTGGCCAAACTAAAGAACTATTGCTTGGTGCTCAGTGGCAATTATGGTTTTCCTGAGGCTTTGGTCAGCTTTAGAAGGCCAGACTACGTATTAATCCACCTCCTCAGGCTTTGCTAGCCAATTTATACTTTCTTAATCATCACTATGTTCTCCATGGGCAGCTCCCAAAGCCACACAGTTGTCTGGTGCCATTTCTTTTGCCAGCCATGACTTAATGATAACCTTCTCACTGGCAATTCCATTTCAACAGCAATCAGCAATTGCCTCGCTGGCCAGGATTCCAGCTGTAAAGTTCAGTGTATTTTCTGCACGTCAGTATGGTTAAGAAGTCCTTACCCACATGTTTCCAGCATGCCCACAACTGGCAAGCACAATACCAAAGAAATCAGAAGGGTGGGAAAGCAGTTCACTGCCCAGTTTCAAAGGTGAAGAGTAGTAACAAGGCTGAGTTACAATAGCACAGTTTGTTCACCTACGCAGCAGCCTTTCTGGCCTCCCAGAACCCCATAATGAAAAAATAGAACATTTCATTGGGCCAAACTGAGGTGTTTTATAGACATGGCTGCCTACACATGACTTCAGATGTTAAAATTACCTTGAATTGTTCTGAGTAAGCATCCTGGGATAACAAAGAAACACCAGCTGGAACCCTCCGAGCTGCGCTGCACTTGTGACAAAACTCAGCTCTGGTACACCAGAAAGCTTACGGAATTTTACTGTTGTCTCCAGTTCCAGAGGCCCACTCAAGGTACCTAAACCAGTGATCTGTGCATTACACTTCACTGCATGACAAACCAATGTGACCATGTGCACAGGTTTGTAAGTTCTGCTCACTCTGAGCTAACAAAAATAAAAAATGACACATGGCCTCACAACTCATAACTTTATTAATTTAGAATTAATAAAGCTACAAGACAAGTTCTCATAGCTTTATTAATTCTGACATTATTCATTTCTGACTTATATTGACAAGTTTTGCCTCTTGTAAATAACTATTTACAAGCATAAGTAGTGTAAATCACTACTCACAAGAGGCAGAACTTGTATTGGCAAGTCAAGTTCCCTCCATGTTCAATGTGCTTCAGAACTAGAGCTGCCACACTTGCTCCCTGTGTAGCCGCTGTCCCAGTGAGCTGTTCAGTGTGCATTTTAAATTAACAGTTAGTATTCATTTACTTGATTTCTTTTTTCCTTCCTTTAGTCCCTCATCACTTTCAGCCTGTAGACAAGATGTTGCCTCTTCATTCACTCTAGTTGAGCAACAGGACTTCCTTTCTTTTCTCAAAACTACACGGCTTTTCCATTTCAGAATAGCACATGGACACTTGTGTTGTACCTGGTCTGAGAATGAACAGAATTCCAGTGTTCTGCTTAGAGACAAGGGCTACCCTCTGTGGCCTAAACACATATTGCAAAACAAAGCACAGCTGCAGACACAACTTCATGCTTGCTTGAAACACAAGCTTCAGATTCTTACATCAGCCATGCCAGCATAAGATAGAAGTTACTGTGCTCTCTTGCAAGTAAGTTAACTTGGACATTGCTTCATAGCCCAGATGATTCTAGTATCTATCTAGGACTACTACATACCTCCTTAGACCATGCTGTAAGCATATATTTTATTCTTAGAAGTTGCAAAGACCTCTTTTGACTCACAGGAAACATTACTGTAGAATAGAATCATAGTATCTCAAGTTGAAAGGGACCCATAAGGATCATTAAGTCCAACTCCCTACTCCTTGCAGGACAGCCTAAACCTAAACCATGTTACTAAGAGTGTAATCCAGACACCCCTCAAACTCTAACAGGCTCAGTACTGCTGGCACATGGAAAAAAAACCTTTGACTTGGTTTTAGATTAAGAACAACCCTTTTTCTTACTGCAGTTGATGAGAGAGATTTTCCTTCAAAAACCAGAGAAGAGCAGAAAGGTGGCACAGAGCCATTGCACTACAGAAGTTCTTATTTCAAGAACAAATATTCCCAGAACCTATCAGAAACTTTGGGCAAGTGTTTCGAGTATGGGTGACTGAACCTGAAGTCCTGCTGCTGTGAAACTGGCTGAACCTGGGTCAGTCTTCAGGAGAGATAGTATTCCATCTGCAGACTATAAATGGAAGGATGGAAAAAGCAATTGACCCCAATTCAGAAAAAGGGTGTTTGGCAACCCAGAGACCCAAGACGTATTTGAAAGTTTCCCCAGCTCAGCACAGAGGCAGCTGTTTGAGAAGTCAAATCATGAAGGCAAAGGCAAAGTTCAGTTCTCATCTGAAGCTTGGAGTGTCTTTCAACTGCTACAAAGCCTGCTGTTTCAAGTGCCTGCTTCTAAAGTGTCTCTAAGCAACAGAGATCTCATTCATCCCCAGGTAAAGTGAAATGGGACCTTCTGTAACCAGTTTATATTGGATTGGACCCATACCTGGATAACCAAGTGGCCCAAATCCACACTTAGAGAGCAAGCAGGTACAAGCTCAAGCTGTATGGGTACAGTCTGCAAGAGATTTAAGAGCACCAAGTGCCCTGCATCCACAGATCAATGCAAACTCAAAAAACTTTGCTGTTTTAAGAAAAGCTATACTTCTTTCTACTCCCAGATGTATTAAGCAGAGTTAGAGCTAATACATAGATTTGTAAGACAGCAGGGCTGAAGGATAGCTCTATATATGGAAGGCGCCTGTAATGCAGATAAGTAGTTTTCCCAAAATGAGAAGGTGACTAGGCTGACAGCAAGAATTCTGGCACAAGAGATCTTTTGTGGAAGGGCAACCATTTATCTCCATTCTCCTTCTACAGCTCTACAAGAAGCAATCACTAAGATTTATAACTGGCCATAAATATGCTTAGTACCATTGCACTCCTAAAGCAGCCCAAAAGGGACCACACCATACACTAAAGATTTGAGACGTCTCAGAACGAGTTTAGGAATACATCTGAAAAAGGCCCTAATGTGTAATGGTACAGACACCTGAAAACTGCTTATAGTAACCTGCTACCTCTGCCATGACATTAGGTTAACAACAGCTTTGTTTCAAAGCTTTCTGGAAGGACTGTCTTCCCCCCCATCACTTTTAGCTTTCCTCCTTGGATACCAGCCAAGGTTTCAAGAACAGCACTGATGAAAAAGCAACTCAAGTGAAAACAAATTGGGACTGAACAAAGGCACCCTTACATACTGCCTTCCCATTGAAGCCAAGGCTTCTTATTTCCTTAGTGACTTTCAACTTATGAAGCTGCTACTACACTAACAAGAACAACATTTCTTTCAGCAGTACCCAACTGCTTCTGCCAGATTTGGCAGCTTGAGCTCAACCAATCCTTGCTTTACAGCTCTCCCACCTACCAGCTTAAGCTCTGGCCCATGCTGATTTTTATCATTTCAGCTTTTCTTTCTCCAGCTTTAGAGATAAGCAGCTCCCTGGTTCAGGATTTCTGTGCTTCATGTCCAGTGGGCAGCAAATCCCACAATCAGCAACAGCACACAGCAATTCTGTCTTCTAAGAAATAGTATTGGATGGAACTAAGGGTGGATGACACTGCAAGGTAAGAGCCCCAGTGTTCTATAGAATCATAGAATCATTTAAGTTGAAAAAGACCTTTAAGACTGTTGAACCCAACCATTAACCCACCACTGCCAAGGCCACTACTAAACTATGTTCTTAAACACCCCATCTGCACATCTTTTAAATACCTCCAGGGATGGTGAGTCCACTGCTTCCCTGGGCAGCCTGTTCCAGTGTCTGACAACCCAAACAGGGAGAAGCAGCCAGAACCCAGCCCATGTGGTATAAAGTGACACCTCAAGGTGATGTAGGAAATTCTATCCTCCAGTAGCTCTCTGTTCAGCACAGATTCTTCCCTTCAAGCAAGCATGCCCAGCTGCCACTGGCATGAGACTTCAGCAACATGTTTCAGGACCTATCTCAAGGCTCAAAGCCCAGAGAGTTTCCACCAGAAGAATGAATCCTTCCAGAGGACTGAAAGAAGGAGGAAGAACATGTCCCTTATTAGAGCAGTCCAGTGTATACACAGAGGAAAGACTGGAGTCTGACATTTCCAGAAACCTCTTGGAAAAGGGCAAAAGCAGACAGAAGAACAGTGATTAAAGTTCAGAGGAGAGGTAAGCGATCCTTGGCACCAGTCTAAACTTCAGTATCGGATTTTTTGCATATCTTGATGGCACATTTAGCTGTAAGGCCTTTTAAAATAAACTCAACTTTGGATTCCAGGCACATTCTCTACTTCTGATTTCATTTATTGCAATTGCAGCAGGGCAATATCAGGTACAGCACGGATAACCACCCTTTGTATATAAGATGCACAGCTGTGATGCACTCAAGTGCAGCTGACCTACCTAGTTTAAGGTGAAAGAGTGAAATGCCAACAAGAGTAAAATCAACTGGTTGTCTTCAGAGTAAAGGGGTAGGACAACCTCTAGCTTTCCAGGGTGCAAAAGTTACTGCCCCTGAATCAGCACTTACACATCCCCAAAAACTATCCTAGAGGGCAAGAGTTCAACATCCACTGATCAAGGTCTTAACGAATCCTAATTCACACTTCTGAACTACAAAAATAAGAACATTGTAGTTAGTGACAAGCCTTTGAAAAGAACTCTTTAATTGCAACAATATAACTTGAGTTTAGTCACCAATTCCATTGTTCTAGAAAGAAGTAGCTCACTAACAAATTACTACTTCTTTCTGGGGATTTGTTTAGAACTATTTTCTATTGAAACACAAGTTGAGTAGCACAGAAACATGGCACTTCCACTGAAGTACCATTTAAATCCACTAATAATATTGCAACGGGCTTTTGTGTGCTCAGAAAACAGGCAAACTCAGGAGTAGCAAGTAAAGAATTCAGAGCAGTTCAGCTTACTAAAGTGCAGACTACAGCATTCCCCAAGATCTAACATCAGATGTACAAGTCTGTCCCTGTAAGTGTTAGTCTCAGCTGCTTGTTGACTAATGACAACATATTTTCTTCGTCTAAATAGAGGGAAGGGAAGAATTATGCTCAATGTAGGTGTTCTGCTCTGTAGAAACTCCACTCAATGGGTACTTTAAGTGCATCTATCATTCATAAGACAATACAAGTTATAGACAAAGCCTTACAAACTGAGGAGATACTTAGGTGTCCAGCATGAAAGACAACACTGCCGGAAGTGCAACAAAGTGAAGTACTGCCTGCAGGTGTATGGCTGAGTAAAGCTAATTTCAGGTACAGGTTAACATAGCTTGGTGGATCAGGACAAGGACACAGGAGAGCAGTATGAATGGAGAGAGTAGCCGCTGATTGCACAAGGCCTCCATCACAGTTGAACAATGTTGTTCCACCAGTGAAAAAAAGGTTGGTCAGAAAACTAAAGCCATTAAAGTCCTTTTCAGGACTGACATTTTACTTATAGAATTCTATAAAAGGTAGTTTCAGGAAGTTTTATTTCCATTTTTACCTCTAAAAAATTTTTTCTACTCCTGTGTATACTTCCCCCTGCACCTCCTGTTTGCTTTCCCTCCTACGTCCTGTATTTTCTCTTCTGCCAAGAGAATAAAGAAAACAGGCCAGCTTGAGAGTTTATCAACCTTTCCAACATTCACATTTCATGGGAGTATGAAGAAAAAGAGAATCTTTTTCAATATAAATATTCTTAGAGAAGCCCTTTCCCAAGTCCAGGATCAGCAGTTCTTGTTGTGCCCCAAGCAAGGTAACAGGAGGCCCACAGCAGGCACTTCCTTCAGCTACTAGCTCCATGACTGAAGAAAGGGATGTGACTGTTCCTTACACAGCCTTCTAAGGCAGAAAAACTGAGCCAACAGACTGCCTAAGTGGAATGAATCGGACCTTGGAGAAGGCAACTAGCAGGGTTATACTCAAGAAGGAAATAAAGAACAAGATGCATGAGCTCCTTTTCTACTGTGCTCCGTGAGCAGCAGCTACGTGCTGCTTCCATCCCTCAGGACAGACTGTACTGTGCTCTTCTCCATGCCACTCAGTATGTTATGCCTAAGGTTCCACAAGTATCCTGGGGACTTAGAGTGCACTGCTGGAGGAAGGAAGGGGGAGGACAAGATGACTTATGAATAGAACTATTCACCATAACCCACTGTGGGCATTCTTTTCAGCTTGGAACAGCAGCCAGGCTCTCCAACACTAACCACAGATGGAGGTTCTGCCAAGAGAGATGCTGAGAAAGGGGAAAAAACCTCCTGGTTGATTCATATTTAATCAAAGTAAGGTACTGCTAAGACTCACATTATATAGGGACCTAAGATGCCTCTATATTTTGAATAGTAGATTTTACTGTTGATAACTAGACCTGGATTATTTTTCATCATGCAAAAAGAAAAGCAGTCCAGGCCAACCAGAACTATTTGTAGATTAAAGCCAAGCCCTGGGAGTAGCTGTGGTCAGTTCCATTTTCTTCTTCAAAATGTTAATCTGTTCTACTGTTTGAAAACTGAAGCCAAACAAGGCAGCACACTAACGTCACTTTGCCTAACTTTTAAATGGCAATGATCCCAGAAGTATTTCTTAAAAGCCTGAGATGTGTATCAAGAACAGTTTTATCCCAAAGGATTTTCATTTTAGTTCAGGAGTAAGCCGTAAAAAAGTGATTTGTACAAGTCAAACGCTGCATCAAGAACCAAGAAAGCAGATTTACTTTAGCACCCACCTCCTACTTCTTTCATATCTAAGTGACACTCTTAAAAGACGTCTTTGTCCTCTTGAGCGGTCTCCATTCTCTCCAGGATTCCTGCATTTCTCACATAAGTCAGATTCTTTTGAATGTTTAAGACATGAAAGTTCATCCTTGCTGACAACTCTGCTACTATGTACAAAAGCCCAGATAGACCACCAGTCCTTTGTGAATTGAATGATCTTCTGCCTTGTGTAAGGTACACTACCCAAGAAGAAAATCCAAAATCATTCACTTAAAATAGTGGATTCATTAGGCTGTCTCAAGGGGATATACAAACAGTGCCAAAATGTCAAATACTATTTCTTACATACCTGGTATATAAAAGCTTACTGCAGAGCTGGGAGTTACTGCCACAACCAGTGAGCATCTCGAAAACAGCTTCTGTAGAAAGATCTTGTCCTAGAGCACTATAATTATATTTTGCAGAGTTCAGACTTCTAAAAATTCAGATAAATTCTCATTAGAAGCATCTGTTTAGCTCAGGTTAGCGTAAGGGATTGAAATATAATCTCACCAGTTTTACTCCTATTTCCTATTTACTGTGTTGCACTACAGCAAGTTTGCACCTGAAGCAAATCATACGTGGCTGCAATAAACAAGGATCCATGCCACATAATTGAGATATCCATGACTGCACCACCAGAAAACCATACAGAGCCTTTTTATGAGCATTGAGTACATACTTTCTAGCATCCAGAATAATTTTGGAAAGTCTTTCCATTTGTGGGGCTATAACAGGCTGAGCAATTTGGAGAAACCCCTTTAGTCCTTTGGTGCTAAACCATTTAAGAGGCTCATCTTAACAGTGAGGTTATTTAGACTTAAAAGAGGTTGAAAGCAGATGTCAGAATTGGAAACAACAAACTAATACACCTATAGCAAGTCCATGATTCTAGCTCTAGTAAGATAAAGGAAAGCTCTATTGTCCCCACTTCACTTCTGATCATGATTCATCAGGAAAACACAGAACCAGAGCTCCAGACAAGCAGCTTCAACTTCAGCTGTATTTTTGCATTAGTTGGGAACTTAGGCTTGGAAAGCAGAAGCATGTACTTAAGAAGCAGAAATCCTGTGTGACAGTCACTACTGAATGCAATCAGGAGCCAGGAATATAGCATTTGAAGGAACTGGCAAAGATCTACAGCACTGGAAGATGCACATCTTCCATCCCTAGATGGGGGGTTATTATAACACAGGCTTCTGGCAAGAAATTAAAGACCCTATAAAACAGGCCTCTTAAGAGAAAAGAGCCTTAAGGGAAAAAGCCTCAAGGATACTGGGGTATAGGAAATGACTATGCAAGCAGACACATGCTCCTTCTCTGGAGGTTTGATGATGGCAGTCAGCATCCAGCACGGAAGCTAGAGGTCATTGTGAGGAGCTGCGCTGAGCACTGAGCTGATGCCTCTGCTTCCATGCTCCAGAGCATCAGCTTGAATTAGCACAGCCTGGATGTACACAGGCCTCCAATTAGATGGTTCATGATCCAGAACACAAACAGCTTTAACAAAGTATTAATTCCACTTCAAAAGGCAGGCCCTTTAATGAATTTATACAAGCCTTGAGGCTAGAATTACCATCCAAATATTACTGCTCTTAAAAAGAAGGAAGTGAAGAAGGGAGGAAGTAGAAGTAAAGATAAACTCCAGCCAGGAGCTCTGCCAGCAGACATGGAATTACCTGGCCTGGTGGCTGGGACAGTGAAGCAGCTGGGGAAGTAACAGCACTGCTGTAAAAGCCTAACTGTAGCTGCACAAGCGCAACACTGAAGTACTTCAGGCAGATTGCAGCCTTCAGAAACAAGAGTATAGCTTTGGAAGGGCTCAAGGCAAACAGTGATGCAGGTAGGAAAGTGCCTTCACTGGGATTTTAGCTCCCCAGCTGAAAGGCACAGCAAATTTACAAGGAAGTTCAGAGTGGAATTGCCCAGGGCAGCACACCCTACACCAAGCTTATTAGCTTGGGCTCCATCCTGCAACTCCTTGCTCTTTTTACCGTCAGAACTGGATGAGCAGAGACATCTAGCTGGGAGGCAGCACAGCCAACAGCAGTTCAGCATTGATGGGGAAAGACTGGAAGCACAGAGGAGAATAATCCTCCATACTCTGCCACTGACCTGATATAAGATAAAAAGACAAGTATTTGTCTTGTCTATCTCAGTATATTATCTCCTATAAGTACTTCAATCCAGCTAATGGAAGGGACCTCTAGCATAACTTTAAATAATATCACTCACATCCCCGGTGGCTGTTGGCCAACAGCTACTATACAAGCCCCTGTCTTCATCCTCAGCGAGCCAGTTTCCTGTCAATCATGCCTGTGCTTCACACCAGCCAAACTAGCTCTGATCCCAAAGCTGCACAGCTACTGTAGTGCAGTACTAAACCTGAAATAGCAAACTGTCTCAGGTATAAATGTGAAGCACTTGAGGTACTCTGCCTGTGTACCTGCCGTAGGCATAGGCAGAGAAACCAGTGACTGACATACCAGGCAGGCAGAATAGACAAGATGCCTCATGAAGATTATGAGAAGTAAGAACAATCTGCTACCCCGGGAACAATAAGACCACTGCAAGGAGGGTGAAGGATTATATCAAAGCAGACATTGTCAAACAACTCCTGGGTGCACTGAGTATGCAATTTTAACATCACCCTTCTTGCCTATTGGAGCATGTCATTAGTCTCCAAGGTAGACGGCATTTTTAGAGCCCATCTGCCCGGAGAAACATTTCTTCCTAATACTGCTTAGGCCTCTTTGCCTTGTAAGGTAAAGGAAAGCAGAAGGGAAGAGTTGTTAAATGAATGGATTAATTGCTCTCAGAAGTTTTAGTTGTCCACATGGAAACTCAAAGCCCTCAGGAACAGCATGGGTAATAAGTCACCGAGAAGAGAGTTGGTGATGAGGGTGCTTTTACAGGTCTTTGGCACGCAGGACAAAATCCCAAAATCTATCCATATATAGAAGGAATTTCCTTTCCTAGTCCCCTCCAAGAGAATGCTGAAGTGGGTAAGTGCACCTCCTTTTCTTTTCTACACCCACCTTACTTTACTCCTACCATGCTTCCAAGGAAGCTCCTTGCCACCTTAAATTCCTAGTACACAATTGCCTGCCTTGCCAGCTGCCTTATACAAGGGCCCCAAGAAGTACAACCTTGTGTTCACAGTATGTTCAAAGATCTCTCTGCCAAAGCTGTTAGTTAGTCCATCCATTACTCTGCCTCAGCAAGTTGCATCTCACATATCAGCTTTGCTTTCTTACTGCTAGACTTGAGCTAAATTTGGCCCAACACCAGAGGGATTGCCCACAGTTCCATTTGTGTTCATCCTTCATGCAGCCCCTATGAAAGTAGGGTTTATATACTACAGTATTTAGTGTGTTGCAACCATTAAATGCTCTTACCACTTTCACCATCAGAAAACTGAGCCAGAGAATAAGCTGCATGCCCACAATCCCATGGGAAATACATATAAAATAATGAGTCAACTTCAAGTCATTTAAGTCCCATGTAACAGTCCCACTTTCTCCAAGCTCAGATGTAGTCATATTGAACCCCGAAAGACTGTGCAGGTGTCCAAAATCACTCACATGCTCAAAGTAAGCTGTTGAGAGGAGACCATCAAAATATTACATACATATTTTCTTAAACAGTGTTAGGCAATGTATAAACTCTTGTGAATAAGGCACTGAGCAACTTGTCCTACTGCCACTCTCACTGCTCCCATATCAAGACCCTGAGCAATTCACACAGCCTGCTTGCAGCATGGCCACTTACATCCGCCACACAGACACAGGGGAGGATTGCCCAGGATGGACACCACAGTTGTAATAACTTGCATCCAATTACAATCCATCTGCAGGGGCCAGAAATAAGCCATTTTCCTTCAAGACATTATCATGCTGTGCATCTGATCAACAAGCAAGGAACTGAACATGGCCTGAAATAACTCTTGAAGCTGGCTGTCTGGAAAAATCAGTTTGCTAAAAAAAGAAAACCCTATATAAAAGCACATGCCTTTGTCAGACTCTTACTGGTTTGCAAGCCTCCCAGGACTACTTTTTATGAAGACAAAAGCAAGCAAAATGCTGGCAAGAATCCCACACGGCTTGTATCTGTCCAAATCATCAGCGATGTTTTTGATTTAGCTGCAATTTAGACAGCCAACTTCAACACAGTGAACAAAGAGCTGCTCTAAAGATGCTCTGAAAGTAAAAGGAGAAAAGCCATTCATAAGCAAGAGCAGCACAGTCAGGCAAGGCTCCTAGATCTCTATGGAAAGAGAAAGAGTGTTTGGTGCCTTCAGCACTTGTAGATCCTAAACAACTTGGGAAGGTGGAGAAAAGAGAGCTCTTCTGTAGAGCTGGGGGATTTTTCTATTTCAGAACAAGGCAGCATTTGTCTTTGTATTTGTCCTTGACACTGTGCAAGGCCTCTTTGATCAATACCATGTCTTTGTTTTGTCTCCTTTAGTGTTGTCAGATGCTGCCTTTTCTTTGTAAAACATTATTTCTGCAAGAGCCTGCAAGGAGCTCCTATGCCCCTAACAGCAAAGGAAAAGAAGTGGCATGAAAATCAAAAGTACTTGGAACAGGTAAGCAAGAGTCGCCAACAGAAGAAAGGATGTTGGTGCTACACATGGATGCACTTGATTCACCAAAGCTCATGCAAAACTGTCCAGATACCCTGCTTCTACCAAATCCAGAGAGAGAGCTTCTACTGATTTCAGTACAGCTAAGAACTAACAGGACACTCACAAGCCCCAGGGGACTGCTACCAGAACCAAATTCTGCCTATTCTTCCTTGTTCTTGTAGATACTTCAGGACTACAGCTTGCTTTAGTGAATCAATAGGATTGCAAGGCATTATTGAGTAATACAGAGGCACAGAGAATTATGCATGAGCCACCTGAGCAGGGCTGAAATCCTTCAACCCAAAGGTCTTCCCTACCCATCCTGCTTTCAAACTACACCATCAGCCTACTTACAACAACCTGATCTCCCAAGAAAATTTGGGAACAAATTTTCATATTACCTTAGCAGCATTCGAGGACGAACACTAGACTATTGCTCAAGCCTTATTTCTGGACAGAAAAATACACCTCTATAAAAGCATGCTATATCTCAGATATTAAATATCAGAGCAACAATTGCAGCACTGACTGAAAAGTTTACACACTGAAATTAGGTTGCATATTTTAGGATCCGAAGCAGAATTTCCAGAGAATAAAAGTAGTAAGTGGTCTGGCAAAGCAAACACATTCTTGCCAGTTTAAAACTATGTCAATCCAAAATAACATTTGACCCCCAAATTAAGCATGTTTCATTTACATTTTGAAGACATTCCAAAAAGGAAAACACACAAATCAAGATTGTTATGAAAAGAAATAATGTCAAAGCTGAAAGAATTTAGTGTTTAGAAGATGCCAAAGATAAAGCTGTCGCATCATCTATGGGTTATGGAAGATGCATTTACTAGTTTGGTACCCATGCAGCATGTTACAGAATGTTCTGGGTGCTTAATAAACTGACATAAGAGATGCCAGCAAAGGCTTTGGCTTTCTGACAGCTCAGCGTTTCAGACTAACATGGGTGGTGGCCTTTTGGATAACTTCTTTACTGTCCTAGCACAGTATCTTATAGTCTTCCAGAAATTATTTGCTTTGTTTGAAAGATCCTCAGCCCGAAGTAACTTTGCTGGGGAAGGCTCCGAGTCAAAGAGACTGAATCTGGGGAAGGATTCCTGAATTCAGCACCTGAGAGGCATTTTTTTGTGGGAAGTGGTTTGCAAGAGATTCCTGATTAGGTACTGCTAGAGCTGGTGAAGGCAGATGAAGAAACAGAGGCAGAAGGGTCACAGAACAGGGACCTCTGGGCAAGTAGAAGTCAGAGTTCAGCTAAAAACCCTCCACCACACTCACAACTGAGGACATAAACATCTACGAAAAGATAAAACAGGTCCATATAATATTTCCCTCCAATATTCTCCCAAATTCAAACTGTTTTTACCTCTAGGAATTCCCCAATTTGATACTGTTTGTTCTACTGCAAGCCAGCTGCACAGCCTGGTTTCTCCATCCCATACCTAATCCAGCTATTGAATCTCCCTGTCTCACACTGGTGCTGGATTACTGTGACTTCTGTTCTGGAAGCAGACTGCTTAGAAGTGGAATCATTGTAAACATTTTGATTTCCACAGACTTATTTTTCCTGTCACTCCTACTGCTTCTCAGAATCCAGTGAAGATGGATGTTTGCATGCTAGTCTACTCCTCGAGGAGGTTATTACCCTTAGTACCACAATTTGCAGACTTTAAAGAGAGTCTTCTTTCCTTGAGATTTCCTATATAAAACTGAACTAGGTAAGGTTAAGCAGTTTGTCTTTCCCTTTAATTGATGTTTACTTTCTGTTGGTGCATACACATCAGTATTTCCTTACATTGCTCAGAACAGGATGAGGCATTGCTAACGCTTACATGAGGAGTCATGTGTTTCTTATTTATGCTAAGGCACATACACATCACTCATCTCCAGTTCTTTTGAGAAAAGGAATCAAAAAAGGTCCCTTGACTAAACAAACTGTCCAGTAGCATAAATACTTTGTCTTAAGTGCTTCAAAATGTTTGACTGCGAGATAAGAGGCAGTTGTTTCTGCCTTTCACAGGCTTCACTGGCAACAAGAGATGTGACTCTTCAGATCTGGTGCTGTTCCTCTCCCAGCCTAAAGATTCTCCATTTGCTCAGGTGATGGTTCCTTGCCCTGGTATCAACGACCACTTCAGCAGGCACACAAAATGCACCTTTTATGTACACCCATACTGAGACATGCCAGGTTCTTTGACCTCTAAGGATCAGTTTTCTAAATGACTATTACAGGAATAAGTTTCCCTTCCCCAAACCAAATAATAAACCAGATTTAACTAAAGAGAAGAGTAATGTGCAAGCTTGATAGCTGGTTTAAGGGCAGTAAGGAAACCTGGAAGATAATGCACAGCATCCACTATTCCAAAGAATTGATATGGCCCAGGGAAGGGCAGGATAACTCCTCTAAGAACTAGCATGCTTCTCGTAAGCTACTGCAAATGCCATAAGCAGAAATAAGTGAAACTCCTTTTCCCCCTCTCAGAACTAATTTATCACCTGGAAAATATACTAAAGACTTCTAAGAAGCCTTGCTCATTTCAATACATCTCCTCTTCCTGTTCATACGCTTCTGATCAGAAACCCCATACGCCTTTCCCAAAACCAGACACATTTTAGTAAGGTCTGTAAGGAAGGACTTCAGCTATCTACTCCCTGCAACAGCCATGCAATTCAGTATGTGTATGTGATGGCCAAGACCTTTGAGCTGTATCTCTTTGTTCTGACTGGACATTTTGCGACCATAGCTCATTTTGCTTGACTACACACTCAGAGGTTGCATTTTTATTAAGGCTGCATCTAAGAAAGTGTGAACTAGCCTGGGGCATTTGGATCACACCAGCAGTGATGCTTACCAGCAAGTAACTGATTAACTAATTCTGTAGTGTCAATCCTGAATCTTCAGACTGTACAGCAGCAACCTAGACAGTCTGCTCATCCCCAGTTCAGGAGAACTGATCATTGTTTTCTTTGGCATTGAAGTTTTCCAGTAAACTCTTTGCATCACTCCCTTTTTCTTTGTTTTCAGCTAAAACGTGTTTCAATCACACACATTCAAGCATTTTCTGGAGTTCCTTGCAGTTAAAACCACACCCTGCCTTATGCATCCGTGTATGGATCTCACCAAAGCAGACCTGTGCATCTTTGCTGGCCAAGGCTCCCCACATCGACTATCAAGGAATATGATGGAATCTAGGGATATGAAAGCTCCCACAGTTGTTTCACCAAGTAACAAATACATGTGAATATTACCAGTTGCATAGTTGGGGAGCACAAGACATTTAATCCAGCTAGGCAAGCTATGGATTGCTGGACTGCATCCTTGTTTCTCTTGGCTGGTGTTGTCCTCCAACCCAGCTGGACCTGTTGAGTACATAGAAGATTCCTACCAGAGAATTTGAAATCAAGCTCTGAATGTTTCATATGACTAGTTAAGATTTGGTGATGTTCAGGCTTCCACATAGAACCATAGAATAGTTAGGGTTGGAAAGGACCTTAAGATCACCCAGTTCCAACCCCCCTGCCATGGGCAGGGACACCTCCCACTAAACCATGCCACCCAAGGCTATGTCCAATCTGTCCTTGAACACTGCCAGCAATGGAGCATTCCCAACTTCCCTGGGCAACCCATTCCAGTGCCTCACACCCTTACAGGGAAGAATTTCTTCCTCATATCCAATCTAAACTTCCCTGTTTAAGTTTGAACCCGTTACCCTTTGTCCTATCACTACAGTCTCTCATGAAGAGTCCCTTCCCAGCATCCCTATAGGCCCCCTTCAGGCACTGGAAGGCTGCTATGAGGTCTCCACGCAGCCTTCTCTTCTCCAGGCTGAACAGCCCCAACTTTCTCAGCCTATCTTCATATGGGAGGTGCTCCAGTCCCCTGATCATCCTCGTGGCCCTCCTCTGGATTTGTTCCAACACTTCCGTGTCTTTTTTATGTTGAAGACACCAGAACTGCACACAATACTCCAAGTGAGGTCTCACGAGAGCAGAGTAGAGGGCCAGGATCACCTCCCTTGACCTGCTGGTCACGCTCCTTTTGATGCAGCCCAGGATACAGTTGGCTTTTATGGGCTGTGAGCGCACTGCTGACTGATGTTCATTTTCTCATCAACCAACACCCCCAAGTCCTTCTCCACAGGGCTGCTCCAAATCTCTTCTCTGCCCAACCTGTAGCTGTGCCTGGGATTGCGCCAACCCAGGTGGAGGACCTTGCACTTCTCATAGTTAAACTTCATCAGGTTGGCATCAACCCACCTCACAAGCATGTCAAGGTCCCTCTGGATGGCATTCCTTCCCTCCAACGTATCAACCAAACCACACAGCTTGGTGTCATCGGCAAACTTGCTGAGGGCGCACTCAATACCACTGTCCACATGAAACACTTCATAAATATAAAGCAATTAGGAAGTCTTGACCCATATGGGAGGTAGAGAGGCTAACTGCACAGTTATACCTCGTATCAGAGTCAAGCTCTTTAATACTTAGAACTGCAGACAACTCAATTTGAGAGCTTTGTTTTGGACCCATGCCGTAGTGTAATAGTTTGCATCATTTTAAGTTTTGTTAAGATCAACTTCAATGGATATATACTTCTTTGACACAATTAATTACTTAGATTATCTGAGGGCCAGATTCCAAGCTGATTTACTGGCTTTGCTCCTTTTAGACCATGAGACATTTGCATTGCATCACTTCTTTGTCAGTAGTTCTAGATTGCGACAAAAGCGATGCAACCACAGTTTGTGCCCCAGATCTGAAAATGATCACCTGAGTTATGCCAACAACCCTCACATTCTGAAGCTGCTGTTGAAGTATTTCTGCAGTGACAAATGATATCTCTCTTAAGCACAATTAGCTGTGAAGAATCCAGGGATGATTTTTCAGAAGCTCGAGACACACAGGAGCATTCCAATCGGTTCATAAGTAATTATAATATAGTTACAGATGTCCTACTCACATTTGACTTAGTCACTAGTGGCTTTGTCCTTTGGAAACTGAAGCACTTGGTCACATGCTGAGAATATTACCATTTCTCAACCAACCTTACTTCCATGCTACCGTCAACATCCTCAACTAAATTCAGGAGGGTGAGAAACAGTGATCTCCACACATCCCTTCATGGTGTTGTAGCTATTCCCTCTTTCCGCTCAGCAAGATGATGGGAATGAATTATTTGTTAAAGCAAAGGAACTCTAATTCCTTATGCTGTGTGCTCTGGGGTCAGAGTACTGCGATGTTTTAACACCCATACTAAGAGTTCCTGAAAGCTGTAACAGCAGCTGATGGATCTGCCAGGCATAGCTTTTTAAAAGCATCATCAAGTTGCTAATGGAAACTCCAGCCGTTCTCTCCCTGTTGTTTCATACATAAGTAGTATTTCAGTCATGTTAAGCATAAAAACACTGTCCCTCCACACACATTTGATTCAGTGCCAGATCTCCAGTGCTACTTCAAAGGCAATAAATTAAGCATTGATCAAGTTATGTTTACACTGCCTCCTAAGGAAACATGGGTGTGAAAAGCCAGTAACAAAATATGGAGTCTGGAGTCTGAACCAGAGTTGTGCTTCCCCTTGGTCTGGAACAATATATATATATAAAGCATTGCTTTGGACATTATTCCACTAGCTGTAGGAAGAGCTTGTTATTATTACGGCTAACTATGCCAATTTGCATGAAATACCTAACCTGGGCCTTCACACCTAAAAACTCCAGCCAGTTCTTCTGGTACTGAAGTGCAGACACGTTCCCTCCATCCATTCAGGGCTGGGCCTAGAAACACTGAAACACCGAAAGTCCATTTCTCTGTGGTGTTCACCGGAACCATATTGTTATACAGCTAATACAACAAAACAGAAAATCAGGCTTCCTAAAAAGGCTGTCTCTCCATTTCCCCCACAACAAATCTGTGGTCCAAAAGGTTTTACAATCCTAGTTTTACAGATTCATATTTAAGTGTGCACAAGAATCAAAACAAATGAAAAGCCCCTGAATACACCAATGAACTGAAACTGCCACAGCCTGTTCCAGTAGCTATAGTCTCCATCACATAAGCAAGAAGCTCATTCATTGGTACTTCTCTCTCATTTAAGATTACTCAGTAAAGGAGGCCTCAAGAACCTCACAAGCAGATGCAGTACCAGCATAACTCCAGTTCCCAATAAGGCTGTGCCAAACATGAATACTTGCAATCCAGATTTCAGATTCTCTGGTGTTATCAGGGTCACATCCTTTCATTTACATTTGTTGCTTCATATTTTGACTTGGAATCCACAAAGGACAGCCCTTCTCTGATTATCCCTCCCTGTCTCCTCAGTTTTGTTTATCATATGGCTGCAACATAACAGCTGAACTAAGGACTATCACTCACAACAGAAACCTAGAAACAGCTCTTAAAGCCTCAGTGTTGATTCCAACTACCACTCATTCATCCTCAAATCTCAGTTTAAAACTCAACTTGAACTAATCTCATTCACATTAATCTAACCCAAACTTGGTAATGTTTACCTGTAGGAAGCCTGGAAAACTTTGAGGGCTCTACCTGCTGATAAAAATAAGCCAGCTTAAGGTAGATAACACATTCACTTAGATGGCAGTTTATCCATCTCAAAGAGGGAAGAAAGCATCGGCTGAACAGAGAAAAGCAGAGGAAGATGCCTTTCTGAAGTGAAACCCTTGCCACATGCAGGAACCCTGAACTCTTTTGTGATGATTATCCATCTGAAAATCCTGCCAGGTTTCATATGGAAAAAAACAAGCCTTTCAACACTCACTCATCCAAAGTTTATAGTTCAATCCTTTTTTTCCCCACTAACCACCTCTGATTACTTGCCAGGGGTGGAGTCCAGGGAGTACTTCCTGTTGAGTACAAGCACATACCCTTGTTCTTCACAATATCTGAACAGTGAGCAGTGGAAGCAGCAGCTATTAACGCATTTGCACATCAGTACAAGCATCATACCAGATGGAAACTACCGAATCCGTGCCAGTAAAAACTAGAGGCTTGGCATGTGATAGATAGATAGAATCTTCTTTCCAAAAAGCAGAAGACAGCACACATCAACACTGCTGACTTAAAAACAAGTCCAGGGGAAGCCTAGATGGCTGGGACATTCCACAGGATTATGTGTGTATGTAGGACTATATCACAGAAAAAACATAAGTTAATATGGTCACCAAACTGAAATGAGGCTGAATTGCTACAAAAATCCAAGCAAACTAAAGTAATAAGGGATAGTGAATTCACATCATCAATTCACATCATGCAATTCACATCAGCAAGGATGGAGGGCAGCCCTCTCCTTCACCAGATGGCACGTTCTGATACTCATTTTTCTAAAGCTCTGTTTGACCACCACACAATCTCACCAGATACCCTCAGCTTTCACTGGAATTCAGGCAACCTTTCATAGCATGAGAGGTAGAGCACACAGACCTTGATTAATGCTCTATCTAGAGCAGACCTTATGGTGGAGTGTTCTACAGTAACTACATGAAACAAAACATGCACTAATCTTATGCAGCCACTAAAATAATTTATATAGACTTAACCTTGCATGACAACTACATACTTGAGTTTTTGAAATATTCACATAGTTATTAGTTCTGAGCTATAAAAGATTCTAGCCAGAATGCTAACAGAAATTAAGCACCTTAAGGCAGAGTTTGGTTGGTCAAAAGGTATATAAGCCCGACCAAATAGCAAAAGCAAGATCTCAGCTATTACTCAAGAGGTACAAAGTAACACAGGAATCCTAATAAACCACATGAAGAATCATAGAATAGTTAGGGTTGGAAAGGACCTTAAGATCATCCAGTTCCAACCCCCCTGCCGGGGGCAGGGATACCTCCCACTAAACCATGTCACCCAAGGCTGTGTCCAATCCAGCCTTGAACACTGCCAGCAATGGAGCATTCACAACTTCCCTGGGTAACCCATTCCAGTGCCTCACCACCCTTACAGGAAAGAATTTCTTCCTCATATCCAATTGGAGAAGGCTGAGGTTCTTAATGACTTCTTTCTCTCAGTCTTCACCGGAAAATGCCCTGACCATACCATCCAAGTCTTGGAAGCCAGACACAGGGACAGTGAGAATGAAGACCCTGGGCCCACTGTAGGAGAGGATCTGGTTCGAGACCATCTTAGGAACCTGAAAGTATACAAGTCCATGGGACCTGATGAAATCCATCCGCAGGTCCTTAAGGAGCTGGCAAATGAAGTTTCTAAGCCACTGTCCATCATATTTGAAAAATGGCAGTCAGGTGAAGTTCCCAATGACTGGAAAAAGGGAAATATAACCCCCGTTTTCAAGAAGGGGAAAATGGATGAGCCGGGGAACTACAGAGCAGTCAGCCTCACTTCTGTGCCTGGCTTTTCCATCCAAAATTCAACATTTTTCAAGTCAAATTGATTTTATTAAGCTGACCAAAGTCCTGATTGTAAACATTTCTCCCCCCTGCTAAATTATGCACTTGTAATGTTTCTGAGCCAACAATTAGTCTTTGAAAAACCTCCTCCCTACCTCTTCTATGGTATAATCCTACACTAAACCCTCCCAAATCATGCAGCTGGAAAACATAGAGTAACCTACAAGTAACAGTCTCAACTACTGGACTTATCCTTAATATTTCTACAAGACCATCTTAGATGATGCAATATGTTCTTTGAGATATCAGGGTAAAAGCCTGATGAGTGCTGGCAAGTGCTCCCTGAGCCAAACAGCTCTTCTTGAGTGAGTTGTGTGGCAGCTCAGTGAATCAACAACAGAAGGTAAGCTCACAGTTGCACACAGTAATTTGTTCACACGGCTGTGGGAGGATTATAGATGTGCCATGGGGAAAAGAGACAATGTGGAGGAGCAAAAATATAGGAAAAGGTGTCAGGCAAGAGAACTGGGACACACGGATTAGAGATTACTCTTTTCTGGAATAAACCTTAAAAGATCCTCTGAACTTTTGAGGATTCTCTTCAGTTCCCTTGGGCAGGTAGATCACAAAAGTTCATCTCACATGGACAAGACATTTGCAAGACTTCTTATAAGTCCAGTGACTGATCATCATTTACTGCTGCCTGGCAAGTTTGGCTTTGAGTTTTAGCAGGAAACTGTTATAAGTATGTCCATAAAGAACTGAGTGGATTTGCTGCCAGCATCAGTCTTTGAGCTGCCATTTAAAAATAAATAAAGGAGATCTTACATGTGCAATCCTTCTCACCCCAAATGATTCTAGCAGCATACGTGTATCCCTAACTGTACCTGCAGGAACCTCTCAACAGTGAGGGATGATAGCAAACCTATCTGAGCATCTTTTACAGGCAGAGAAGCCAGCATGTGGCTGAGCCCTCCTGCACTCCAGCCAGCAGCATTGAGTTTCCTTGAGCATTCCTGTGAGGACAGCATGATGAGAAATACTTGGATGAGAATGAGAAACCACAACCTGAAAAACAATTGTTTTCACCTTCTCATGTTTATATTTTAAAAAATAATAATCAGTTGCATATGGGCTTTGTGGTGCCAAAACTGCCACCGAAATAATGACAGAAACAAAGCAAATATCGACCAAAATAGAAGGGCACCAACACAGCACATTAGCAACAGAAAACATAGTGCTCCTCCTGGAGAGAGTTATAAGCCACCACACGTATCTTTGCAAT
This sequence comes from Ara ararauna, assembly GCA_028858755.1. NCBI lineage: Eukaryota > Metazoa > Chordata > Aves > Psittaciformes > Psittacidae > Ara > Ara ararauna. The sequence continues at coordinate 16,842,811 of CM054384.1, forward strand.
GAAATTCAGGACTTTCCAAGGTACACAGATGTGCTGTGCATGCCCTTTCATATAAGATCCTATGGTAAGTGTAGCTTCTTATCACAAGTAGGATGAGATTACATCATATTCTGCTTATTAAGTTCATTTTAAATGATGCATCAAAGCTTCCGTTTCTGCCACTGCTGCCAGGTTCAAATACACCTACTGTGATTCTACCTCCTTCACATCATCCCCAGAAAACAAGAACTATATATATATTATGCACATTATATATATACACATATATGCATACATGTGCACATATATATGCTCATAATATATATACACATATACCTTACTTGTGTACAACATACAGCATGGGATATAAAAGGTATATCCAAAACCAGTTCTCTCTTTTTGAGGCAGTCAATTGCCTGTGCTCTATTAATACTCAATGCCCAAGTTAATAGAACAATTTCTGGTTTGGTTCTGTCACTACACATCCAGGAATATTTATTTTAGTCTTTGCAGTCAGAGTAACTATAGTACTGTAATAAAGAGAACATTTAATTTCAGTGCATTTACAACACAGATGCTGTAGTCTGTCACCTTGCATACACGCTGTCATTTAACACTTATGTAGAATGCTACCAGGCAGAATGTTTTGCCTCTACTTTATCCTTCCTTTCTAGCGTTGTAAAAGTTGTAAGACGATCCTGTCCTCCCCTCAGCTATTTCCATTACTACTTTCAATGCTTGACGCTTATAGTAATCCTTACAGCAGTGAACATCACTCTTTGAACTGAAATCAAACCTCATTCAGAGCTGAAGAGTCATCACAATATGAACTTGAAAGGCTGATTGGCAACCACTGTGGCACTGAAGGTTTAGGACTAATAGAAAGACCAGAAAGGAGATATTTATGCTTTAGGGAATGCACATGCTCAGGCTGTTTTCCCAACTGAGAATACAGCAAAGCACACAACCTCCATACTTCTGTCAGATAGAAAGACTCTGCAAAGATGAACCCAGGCAGCCACAACACAGAACTCGATTTTCCTCTCTGAAATTCAGTGTTGACTACACGTTGTGATACATCTATCACCCAAGTCCAGCACTCAGGACACCAAGATCTTGAAATCAAAAAACATAACTGTTTGACATTCAGCTGCCTTGTAAATCAGCATCTAGGAAGAGATGGAAAAGTGCACATGGCTCACAGATGCTACGTAGACTCTGGAAAGAGTTTTAACTGCAACACTTAAGGGCCAATCCAACTGGCTTCCAGTGAAGTTGATGTTCTAAATGTAGTAGAGTGACTTCAAGAAGTTAACTGCTGAACTTTACAGTTGGCTTACCTCAAGTTCAATTAAGCTCCAGGAGAAAGAGCATTGTACCTTATTTTATTGCATATATGCCTTTAAGTGATGTCTAATATAGAATTAATTTTATCCAACAGGGAACTGTAAAAATACGGAATCTAAACTTCCAAGCTGCTGCTATAGCTGGAAATATTTCCAACAGCACAGTGCTTTCTTGAAAAGTCATCATTTAAAAGGTGACCTTAGGTGATAATTTCTGAGAACAAGCAGAAGAGCATTAACTTGAACATATTTGATGATGGACTACCAAGAGAAAGTAGCCAGCCTGCTATGCCTTCTGCCACCTCTTCAGAATGCACCAAAAGGTTAATAGCAATTCAATAATTAGAGAGTTCTGACACAAACCCAGGGAGTTGCTCGTACTCCCAAAATGGCACAGCTGAAAGCTAATGGACAATTCTGCTTTGAAACCAGTAGCAAATCCATTCCTAAGGAAAGTGGTCACATTACTTGCTGAATAAATCCTTTGTGTTAATATCAGCAGAGTCAAAGAGACTGTGGAAAGATGCTCTTTGAAAGAAAAAGTTCATACATAGTTTCTTTTAATTTATTAGCAATAGTGTTATAGCTTTAGAGGACAACATAGAACCACAGAACAGTTAGGGGTTGGAAAGGACCTTAAGATTATCTAGTTCCAACCCCCCTGCCAGGGGCAGGGACACCTCCCACTAAACCATGCCACCCAAGGCTATGTCCAATCCAGCCTTACTCACTACTGAGTCACAGACACCTTATTGCACTGCTGAACTAAATTTTATGCACATCAACAGCAATAGAACCACCAATCAATTGAAATACGATTCAGCACAACCAGTTCTAGCAAAACTATTAAGAATAACCTGAACTTGGTGATTTACACTCTGGACCTATATAGGTTGTGAGAAAGGGATAAATACCTTCATGCATGTAGCACAGCACATGCAAACTTCGTACAAGATTCTGACTCTGGATGAAAACTCTGCATCATTTTCTACCATGAGAAAAATGTAGTGAAAGCTGGCATCCATCTGTAGCAACCTCCTTTCTTTGTAGGAGAAATGGAGTTCCTTTGAAGGGAGGAAAAACAATTCCCCAAATGACACCTTCAAACAGTAAGGCACATATAATTCCCTCTACCCTACAGCATCACTGTGATGGATGCACTTGACCCCTTAGCCAAACTAGCAGTAATTTGGTGGAGGCTCCAAAGGAGGTAAAAGACTAAGCCAAGTTATAACTGACCCAAAAATTAAAGTTAGCACAGGATTTCCTCTCCCCAAGTCTAAAATGAATATACATGACATTAACCTCCAGCTTTTAATACACACGCACCACCACCATCTCAGTTTGGTTATTAACAATACCCTAATAAACCTGGAAAAGCATCAGGAAGATAATTAATCAGCATCGTAATTCTAAAAAGGTTAATAATAACTGATACTCCCGACTCATTTATCCAAGACACTAATAGAAGTAGCACACACAGAAAGCAAAACGTTGTTTTCTGTAAGGACTAGCAAAATTCCTACTCTATCTTCCCGAAGTAGGAGAAAAAAAGGATCATAAAGAGTCTAACATAAAGTAAGCAAAGAGATTTGCTTTGAGGGAGGTAAAATGCATAAACTTACACCAGTAATTATCGCCTAGACATGACTGATTAATCCAATCCTATCTGATTAGAAAAAAAAAACCTCTCCATATGTCATCTTTCAGTACAGAGTACCTGAATGTTTGTAAGAAATTCAGACATCATATTGCTTTCCTTCAATCATTCTCTGATCACTAAAGGAGAGAAATACTCAGTTTATAGTGCGAGCTGGAAATACTTCTGCACAACTCTGACAGATCAGTATTAAACTGCTATTATCTGGCTTCATATTCCCACCTACTGTCTCATGTAATGTGGAAGGAATGAAAAAGAAGAATACAGGCAGAAAGGAGCAGCATATAAAAATAGCTTCCTCAAGCCTCTGGAGAGGAAAAATAAAATGCCTAAGGGTTGTTTTTCATGAGTAGCCACATTAAATGCACCATTACATCACCATGATAGACACTGTAAAGCTTATATAGCTTCAAAATAATGGAAGACTTAACATATCACCTTAAACAAGAAGTCCCCTGAGTACATCTATAAAGCACACATTTCCTTCACTTCATCAGGGACACAAGGACCAGTTACGCCACAGACCCCCATCAAGAGCAAGAGGAAATAGAAGCAGAGACAGACCTGGAAACAGAACTACAGTGTAGGCACAAAGTCCATCTGAGATGCAGAAACAAAGTCAGGACTAGAGATAAACTACAGACATGCATACAAAGAGTACCACCAGGAGATGACCAACCTACATCTCTATACCCAAAGTCCATTGAAGAGGTAAGACCAAAAACAGGGCAAAGGCACACCTACCTCCAAGAGATGTGAGGGTCCAGGCCTGAGCTTAAATGGGCTTTTTGGTTCCTGGGCTGAGCACCTGGCAGGCGTCCCAGCTGAGGCTGGTCAAGGCTATTAAGGTGGACTCAGGGTCCTGACACACTCATCACAGCTCAGCCAGTGTTTTTTGTTTAGACGTATATGACATATCAGGACATATACAGACAACATGGTTTAACTTGAACATGTGTGTTTTGAATACACATAAGTGATTTAAGATGCTTCTGGTTACAAGCTTACTTTATGAGCTTCAGATAAGAGACTGCCCATAGTTAACCCCTCCGCACTGAATCACAGCAGTCCAGAGTTAATATCATTATGCTACTTCCTACTCCTGCTTCCTTTTAATCCTTTCTCTCCTCCTAAAATGGCAAAAAAAGACAGCTTCATGACAGCAAAACTACTGAGGATGCACCCAAGGTCTTCTCAGTACTCCAAACTGAAGCAGAAAAGCCTCTTCTCTCCCAAACCATCCTCTCAGCCAGCAGTACTTTCAAACTGAAGACCATTCTACACCTCTAGGCTACTAAAATCTCAGCATTTAAACATGTAGACATACTTCTACAAGATACAGGGTAAACCCAGGCACAGACAACTACAGCTAGCTGAATTCATAATCATTGTTTTAATCTACAGGGATAGAGAACCATAATACAGCTTTTCTTGCACTTATACAAGAAGTCTTCCTACTGCAAACCACCAGGCACCTCTCCTACTCCCTTTTAAACTAAACCTTGTCCTCTACTGGCAAACCAAAAAGGGAAAACACCTACATTTTCCACTGATATCATTGACTGAGGACAATTAGCCTTTAAATGAGCATGTCAACCCTTTCCTCACTTAGGTAGTGTTTCTCTAGTATAAAAGACAGAGTGATTAGAGTAATTAAAAGAAAGAAGACTTCAGATCTTCACCTGTGAACTTGCCATATTCTCTGGTAACTTAATGAAGGGTCTGATGATTGCAAGGCTTTCCAGGGAGAACTGTCTTACTCCAGGTGTTGTATAAATACTAACAAGGAAACCTAGTCAGCGTATTGCAAACAGTTTTAAAGAAAGACATAAGTAAGAAGCTGGGCTATAAGCAAATTAAAAGTCCCAAATTGAATGCCATGCAACAGTCTGGCACCTCTTGGATCACAGTGTTCCTGATACTGGAGTATCACAAAAGACAAAGAGGGAAAAAGAATGGATAGGCTTAATGTAAATATTGCCAGTCTGAAGGTTCCAAAAATCATAAGACTGTTTTAAAAACAAGACCGCTTACTTTATACTTTGGTAACTCTGCCTTTTGGATGCACCCAGACAACAAGCCTGATTCTTCTTCCAGATGCACACAGGTCAAAAAGCACAGATTTGTGGTAACAACAGCTGAACTCTTCATGCCACTTATCAGGTCTGGAAGCTGAGGCACTGTAAAGGGCCCCAGATCCTTAGATTTTCACACTCACAGCTGTTAACAGAAAAACTCTTTCAGCGCTTCTTTTAATGCAAGTGGAAATGTTAAGCCCTCTCAAAGCACCTTCCTAGTCACTGATTAGGAGGGAAGATAGTAAAAAGCTGTTGAATTTGACTAGCAAAAGCTAGCAAGAAAAAAAAGCGTTTATCTGAATGATAATGAAAATGCCATTTGCACTGGAAGCCTCTCCACACTGCAACTGTGTCAACATCGTTATTACTGCATTTTTCCCCTTGCTAGTTGGGGGATCCTTTAAGGTGTTGCCAAGTGTCTTTGTCCCAGCCAGATATAAACCCTGCGCTGTTTTCCTTGCAGAAGGATTTCCTGTAACTCTTCTCTCTGTCTTTCATAGTCTTTAAATATGGGCTGTGTGGCAGAATGGGTGTGATGGTTTATTACTAAACCACTAAATAAGCAGTCAAACATGGGGACATGTTGTGTGAATAGCATTCTAAAGTTCATTTAACTTATTTTGCCTTCTACCAACTGTATTTAACATCCCAGCTCTCATGATTTATCATACATTGAACATCTGAGTTTTGCCTAACAGCCCCAACTATTGGCGTATGGCATTTGAACACAAATATCTTATTTTGTTCCTGATTTTAAGCATTATAGATGTAGAGAAAATCTTGAACTTGTGAATCCTACAATTTCAGAAGCTAAAGAAAAAAAAATCTAGTGACTTAAGGCAGTCTTGTGATTAATTTCTTTTTAATGCTTGGGCAAAGAAACACTGACTCACTGTAGCCATGTCAAACATCTCCAAACACCCCTGACAAGGCTATTGCCTGGCCAAGATTTCTGCTTACATGTTCCAGCTGTTTACGAGGTATTTGTGTGGAGGAAATATGTGGCAATAAAGATGTTTCTTCTAACTGAAAAATGGTTGAAGGGGTTTTCCTCCAAATTCCTCAAAATAAGTGAGCAAAACCAACTGTGGGCCGGAACTAAACACCACCAGTTCACAACAAAGATAACATTTAGGACTGAAATCTTTCTGTACCTTTAATTGTGTATGTAGCTTCCCTGTGTTAACTGAGGGTGGCCTAAGGAAAGACGGATGCCATTAGGTATTCATCACAAAGGTGCCCCTGTGGACATCTATGAAATTCACTGTTCTGTATGTGTAGACTAGCAACATGTTACAGAATTTTCATTTGTGCTCTACTCATAACACTAAGACCAAGGGAGAACATCTAAGAGAAAAAGTGTTATCGATGTTCTGCAGATTTGGGGCACCCCACTTTTATGCTATTTATATTCCACTTGCAGCCAGGTCTTAGCAAGGCTTTTATGCAACAGAACTGCCTGACTCGTATGACTTTAAGACTGACCACAGCTTTGTCTCTGGCATGGGGTTCTACAGAATACCCTTTTAAATTGGTGGTCGAGCTTTAAAAGATGAAGTCTACCAATACTTCTAGGTGCTGTCTCATCTGATTCCACCACATCTGTCTTTGTTTTTAGAACACATCTGTCTACATGGTTGTCTTGGTACTCATTGAGGAAGGTCAGGAGAAGAAGCTGTAAAATGGGTTGTCCCATTGTATTTTGGGAGGTCTAAATGCTCTCAGTTCAGGATAATGATCTACCTCATTCATTCCCCCTATAAAGTGCTCCTAGCATACAGGAAAGTAGAAAAACCAAGATAAGCACAATCCTTGTAATCATAAAAAGTTATTGCATCTCTACAACTTTTTCAATTCCCCAAAATATGTTTATGGATAGTTTTACAAAATTCAGTGAGATCTTTGGTGTTTGTTCTAGCTTTGCTCGTTCATGTTTGCATGTTCGTTTGCTTCACACTGGCTTTATCTGGCACAGGCTGCGCATCTCACCTCAGCCCAAAACAGGTTCTCTACAAATGCTTGAGACCCAAACTGCGGATATTTGGCACACAAGGTAGGATAAACCTGTTTAGCTAGAAGTTAAGTATTTAGTCTAAGTCTGGCTTGTATTACAGTCAGTGAAGAAACAAGCACTTTGATCTGTTGCATTGAACTCATGCAACTACGTTGGGTAGGCAGTGAGGATCTTATTGAGCAGAGAAGGCATTCACATAGCCATGGACTGAACCAAAGAGACTTCTGCCATAGCAAATGCGGCACTAAGAAATAATTTGGGTAGAGGAAAGTCACAGTGGCTTAACTTGCCCTTTCTGGATGTACAAATAAAGATAAGCCCCTGTTTCAGGACCAGTGTTTGATTCCACAGTTCACCCTGTGAAGACCACTGGATATGCATCTTGAGTGTACATCTGGTTTCAAGAATCCCAGTGTGCAAACAAAGCAGTTTGGCTTGAGACTAACAGGCAGAAAGCCCACAGCATGTTTATAGCAACAGTTTTTTGGCTTGTATTTATCTGAAGGGTTCCACTTTAGGTTTAATTACATTCTGTATAAATCATAAGTAAAGTTTTAAATATAACTAGAGAGTTCTCCTGATGTAGAACAGTTTCAAGGCTTCTGCAGTCTCTGGAGAAAGAGCATCAACTAGCCAGGGCAGAGAAAAAGAGCAACCTGAGCATTAACCAGACCTATGTGCAGACCAAACTCATGCCACGTCCTGCTGGCTGCACAAAAGGCCCAGAACCAAATATATTGGAGCTTCCCAAGGAAATGTAAATGCTGATTAAGTGTGTAGTTTCTGGAGGTGCATTTCTTGCCTGTCAGATGTGCTGTCCTAGGAGCTCCAGCAGCTTTTTCCACAGATGAAGTGATTTCAGTGTCACTGTGAGCTACAGTCACTCTTACCTGAGTCTATCTTCTCTTTGCATGTGATTTCTATGTCATAAATATACATGCCTGCATATGTGAAATCTTCTATTTCAGGAACACAGACAAATGACTATTCGTGTGTTAAAGATCTGATATACATCAGATTACCGAGAGAAAGAGAATCCTCAAATTCTTGTATTTTGGAAGATTAAAGGCAAAATACAGGAGTACTATGGGAGAAAGTACAGCAAGGTGCCTTCACGAGGCTTACTCTCCTTAGTGCTTCCACTTCAGCTTTCACATCACAGGCCCCACTCGACTTCATGACTTAGAACACCTTAAGAGATAAATCAAAGTGTCTCTTTCTTCCACAGAAAGTACATCTGAAGGGCAGCTTCTCTCCTGCTTCTTCCAAAATCCCTTTTCCTACTGTTCCTGGCTGTGTGGGTGACTTGGGTAAATGCTTATCACTGGCACTTTCCCTGGCCTCCTGCTCCCTCGTATACAGTACTTCATTATCCATATATGAAAAACATAACTTAAGCTTAACCAGAACACATAAGATGGACCCAGATTCAAATGGCAGGCTCCCCTGGTGTTAACTCACTCCCCTTGCCATGAGCATTCTGGGAATGGGCAGGATCACCGTGTGGGGGTCCCACATGCAGGGGCTGCATGGGAAGTTGCTGCAGAAGGATGGGTGGGCAAGGGTGATGGGCTGCCTTTTTGTGCATAGCTGTCAGCAGAGAACATTATGGAGCCTCTTATTTGATGTATGGAGGTGCTTTGCCTTGCAGTTGCTGTGCCATGGAGTAGGCAAGGATACCTACAGGGGTTCCCCTAGAGCTACTGGGGTACAGGCTGTGCCTTGCTTGGGTGCTGCTTCATGTCTGAACTCTTTGGGATTGAACTGATGCTTTCTCTGGGAGGAGGAGAATGCAGAGCAGGCTCCCCTTGATGGGGTGCAGGTGAAGTTTTCATGTGTGTCGTGCTGTATGGTTGCACTTGGAATGGTACACTCTGCAAAAACATGATTTCCTTCACCTGAGTTTTAACAGTGGAGCTCCCTCTGTATCTGTGATGCACAGCTGAAAGTAATGGATGCTGAGGGTAGTGTAGAAGAACGGAGGTGAGAGGTGCTACTTCCTAGTGAGAAATACTGCTGCCTTCATTCTCCTGTAAATGGCATCTCATTTTGAACTGATGAACTTTATCATATTCCCATCAAATATTTTATAGGAGCCAGTCCTTCCATTACTGTTACTGTTCAACTTCTCATAATTAATACATTTTTCTAATGTGTATCTTATAAATATACATAGAAATAACCCATAACTGGCTTTATTTTCTGCTGTTATCCATTTTCTTTTTCCTATGCAGAAAGTGTGAATGAGTGTGAAACGTGACCATGTCAGTGTGCCTCTAAGATCTAAGTATTACTTTTTATGTACCCACATGCAAATTAATCTCATTTTTCCTTGCACAAAACAACTGTAATAACAATAACATTGACTTTCTGTTACATAAAATGTGAATCCCTGCTATACGGGGAAGTTAGGAAAGGTGCTGTACAAAACAAAGCTCAGGCACAAGGGCTAGCAAATCCTGACTCTTTCCCTGGCCTACCTTTAAGCTAGCTCAGCAAAAGCTGAAAGTCCACATGTTGCTTTGAAAAGCTGAATGTAAGTCTGTTGTTAAACTAGGCTGGCCTTTTTGTCTGGCAGCTTAAGCAAACAAAGGCACAGGGAGAAATAGAACAGTACTTTGAGTGCCCTAGTCCTGGCTTGAGGTGATGGACAGGAGCCCACTAAAACTGGCATTAAGCATGAGTAGGAGAAAAGCTTGGAAAGGACTTGTGTGGTCAGGGTGCAGGCACAGAGAAGCTGAAAGGGCAAGGTGACTCAAGGAGCTAGTCTGAAGGCAAGTTTTGCTCTGACTCAGAAGGACTGAAACAGTTCTCGCCGTTCCAGTCACTATATCAACATTTTGGAAACAGCAAATGGAAACGTAGAAATAAGTAGCTCAGGCAACTCAGACTGGTGGAGGTGTGTTTAGACTGCTTGGTTAAGGTGAAGAACCAGACCACCAGAGCCTATGTAACTGTTTACACAAATCTTCCTCTGTAAATAACATTCCTGCAGGGGTGTGTATGCATGTATACCTGAACTTAGCAGTCATAGTTATGTTAAATTATGTTAAAACCCAAACAAAATTTGATCTAAGCCTGTGAATGATGCCTCTGTGAATGTCTTTAGCAGAAGGAAAGCAGAACTTGATGTGAAAAGTGTGTTTTCCTGTTCCCTTTTCCTGCTCTTTTGCGGAGCAAGCTCAGTAGGACTGATGTGATGCTTAATATAACAGAGCTTGATCTTCAACGTGCCTGTGACCCAGGATGGTAGACGTGTGCTAATGTCATCCAGTTTGATCATCTTTCTCATGTAAATGGATAAGTCTCTTCTGTTAAATGATGCCTGCAATTTCCTCACCCTTAAACAAGGTTTCATATTCTATTGTCTAATATTCATCTGCCTCCTTGGAGGAAGAATGGTGTTCCTCTTCTCAGAAGAGGAACAAATAATAATTAGAGGAAGCCCATTCTGTGGCCAAAGTGGAGTCCCTTAGCATTTTATCTCTACTCTGAAATCTGATGATATTGGCTTTAGATAAAGAGACGTTTGTGACCTTGCAGATTTTCTGCATTGCTTGTATCTCATAAAAGTGAGTAAAAACCAGATAATCACATCGCTTGCCCTACGCTTATTCCATGTTCCTTTCTATTTGGGCCTCGTCTCTGTCGCTCACACTCATCCAACTTGCATATAAATCCTGATGCTATGTTATGTGTCATTTCCATACTCCCTCCTTAGTGCCTTATAACAAAGAAAATCTGTGATGCTTGCTCTCATCATCTACTTTTGTAAGGAATAAGCAATCAGGAAAGATGAATTGCGTTGTTAAACCAGCAAAAGCACAGAGGAGGGGAAGTAATAAGGGGACAGACTTGCTTCCAAAAGTAAGAGTTTGACTTAGCCAGGCCTCATCTACTATTGACTTCAAAGAATTTAAACTCACAGAGCTGGACTCTGGTTAAAGAGGCTTTAAGTCAGTGCTAAGAATGTGCAAACATATTCAGATAAGATAAGCACCCTGATTTTTTACTTCATAAGCCTGAGGTTTTGAAGTTGTACTAGAATTAGAGCAAACATCCTCCTCATACAGTTTTGTTCTGAGGTTTTATTTGTCCCATTGCTCCCTGTCTTCAGATTTCCCATATCCTGAACTTCTTGCTTCCTGGTGGGCAGGACTTCAGAAATAGCAATGCACTTGAAGGAAGATGAAGAGCAATTGGAGGAACCCTGGGGGAGAAAAACAAGAATGATCAAAGGTTTAAAAACAGCCATGACCTTTGGTGTAAGACTGAAATAAATGGTTTATTAAATGTGGAGGGGAGAACTGAGACATAATGTTCTTTAAATACGTAAAAGTTAGCTGCAAGAGATTAAACTGTGCTCCATGTGCAGTATAAATAAGAATACCAGTGAATGATTTGAATCCCAGGAGAGGAAATCTTAGGGCATGTGTTATGAAAGATGTTCTAAGGAGACTGAGGCACTGAATTGCCGCTGGGATGTGTGGAATTGCTGTCGCTGGAGAGTTCTAAGGACAGAAGAGTTCAATATTTCTTGGAAAGGAGGTTAATTAATGCCAGGACCCAATCTGTAAGGGAGAAAATCGGACCCTTTCAAATCAGAGGGATATTATGAAAAACATCCTTATGTGGGTTTCCTTTTCAGTATCTCCTTCTTCTTAAACAGAAAAACTTGTTATAACAAAAAACATGAAAAGGCCCTTTAAAATATTGACATAACATATCCCATGTTTTGCAAAGACAGTGTTTTATGTTTTCTTCAGATTTTGGTGAAAATTGAATTGCCTGTTTTTTTTCCTGAAATTGATGATGGTCTTATATCCCCAAGAATATTCCTCTTTTCCATAAGGAAAGCACATGAGTATTTTCTTTCCAGATCTCTTCATGCGTAGAGCAGCATTAGAATCTGAACAAGACTTGTGTCGTTTTTCATGCTGGCGAAAAAAACACAGTATTTTACTACAGAGACACAAACTACAGCTTCATCCTTTCACATGTTGGTCATCTTCATGCAGCAAATCCAACCTCAGGCCTTAAGGGGACTTTGATAACACATGCAGCTCCAATAACTGAGGTTTGGATCTTGCAGGATGAGCTACTGACAAAGTTCCACCAAAATATCAGTTGGCTTGTGATGATTTGAGGCCCCCCCAGAACCAGGAAAAAAGGAGAGAGAGCTCCTTTTCCTTTCTCCATACATAACTGGCTATTGACCTGACAGCGTTGGCTAAAAGCACCAGTGGCAGGTTTAGGAAGAACAGACTTTGGGAGTGCTGTGGACTAGACTACAATAGATTTAGCCCTGTCTGTGGCTGACCCACCTGAAATGCATGAAGGAGGTAAGTGCCTGCCCTGAGCTGCAGAAGTGCTCAGGCTGTGAACCTCTGAGGCTGGTGGGCTTTAGGACTGAGCTGTCTGATGGGCAAGCACTGAGAACGGGCTCGGTCCCAAACTGTGTCTGGAGTGAGCAGAGCTGTTAAGTGTTCCAGGTCGTAAAAAGAGGATTATGCTCAAGGCTGTTTGATTTTATGCAAAACACTGTGTTCTATCTTTTGATTGATAGCTTTTCAATCCTTCCGAGCTGAGGTTTACTGATGTGTTTGAAACAGGTTTCTAGTAGCCCTCTGCCACAGGAGCTGCTTGCTGGAATAAAGTTACTCATTTGTTCATGTTCCCAAAATCAGAGACTTACCGGGTTGTTCTCATGTGTAAGTTCTTTAAAGCAAAGAAGAAAATTTTGTGCTCTTCATCATGAACAAGACTGGAGAGAGCGAGGCCAGTTGTGCAGCATTGGGAATATAAAACAAAAATAACATGATCCCAAATAGCCATCTCCTTTAATGTTTAATGCTGACCTTGATGAGGACACTGTTTTCTTAATCCTTGTCCTTAAGCCTGTTCTGGGTACGCCCCACACTTGTGTCGGGACAAGTGAATGTGGTGTTTGTGCCTGCCCTGGGCAACAGTTCAGCAAAGGAGAAATTGTCACCAAGAGTAAGGTAAGCAGGATGGTGTTCTGCCTCTGCTTCTTGCTGGCTTCCGTGTATCTCAGCCTGGATGCAGTTTATTTAGTGGATGTTGCTGTGGTAGAAAATCCAGCTACAGACTTAGCCATGATGTAAATGAGAGATATGCACGACCAGTGTTTATGTCATGAAGTATTAACTACAAGGCCCTACCAGGAGCTGAAATCTGGCGCTTTTCATTAACTCTTTGATGAGAGCAGAAAATCTACTCATCTCAGGGAAAATGAAGTCTCTGGCTGACCATGGCAAACATGCTCTAGAAAAGCAAGGTTTGCTTATGCAAGGTCTTGATGAAGCACTTAGCTTCCACTAGAGTCCTTCTGGGGAATGCTGGAGCCCAAAGGGGTATATGGATCCAAATCTTACAAATCATCCTAGTTTCTGGGATGGGCAGGAACAAGGCTGGGAAACTAAACATTTGTGACCTTTGCAGAAAGAAGTGATTGAAATCTAGCTGTGGAAACAGCGTAACATCTGAAACTGGCCCTTTCTCCTAGTGAAACGTTTCCAAAGTGTTGCTAAAGTTTGGTTTTTTGAAGGTTTCAAACAAAGCCGTGCTGGCTGCTGGGTTATGGGCCTTTAGACACTGCAGCCCAAACATCAAAGAAGGGCTAGTGCGTTCCCTATAAAATTCATTTTGCTTTTCATTCCTCTGGTGGCTATGAAATTGCTTCAGTCTGGGGAGCTGGGATGTGTGTATTGCAGCCCTATGCTAAAGTGAACATAGATGTTGACTGGTATTATGCTGTTGGAGGAACTAGGGAAAAGGGATAAAAATGTCTTTCAAGGTTGTGTCCAGTTTCTGGCTCTGTCAGCTGTATCATAATGGCATTCATAAGTGCATCAAGATGGATTTTCGAGTCAAGACTGAGTCCCACTACTCCTGTGAGGAGGCTGCATCAAAACTTTATCTATGATGGTTAAAATCCTTCTTATTTCCAACCTTAGCATATGACTGCCCTGCTTATGGCCATTTATTACTGAAAGCTTTGAGCAAGGCTGCTGAACTCCATTTCATCAAGATTAAATTCTTGTGCCAACAGCCTTTTTTATCTAAGCTCTCTCCCTTCCTAACATTCACGCTCATGAATGCTAGTCTAAATATTATGCCACCATGTCTTATTGCGAAATGGCGTGCTCTGCTAGAGAATTGGATTAATAAGAAATCAACCCCCTTCTCCCACCTTTTCTTAACCCTCTCCCAAGACTTCCTAAATCTTAGGTTTCTTCTTCCTCATATACTTTACCCATGTTTTCCGCATCTGTTTGTGATCTGTTCCAGTCCATCCTTGCTGGAACCTGAAGCATCACTATCACATTCTTTTAGCTCTTGCTTTGCCAGACCAAACTCCCCCTGGTTCTGAGTCACTTGTTTGCACCCTTCTCTGGATTCATCTCCAGGAGTCCTTGGGAGCGGGCAAATGCCTTTCTACTGTAAAATGGTCTCCTCCTCACTAAAGAGGTTTTTGATTGGAAATACTGCTAGGAAGGGCAAATTCTTTCAACACATCTTTTACAAAATCTAGCAGATTTTTCCAAGCTGCGTGCTTCATTAACTGGAATCCTTCTAAAAGGAGTCACAGAGAAAAGCCAAGGGGTGATGGCTACGTTCTGATTGAGGAATTTTTCCCAAGAGAAAAATTTGTCACAATAGAAAAATTAGCCATTGGAATGATCTCTCCAGGGAAGTGGTAGATTCCGCAACTTTGGGCACTTTTAAGATTCAGCTGGACAGGGTGCTGAGCCATCTAGTCTAGGTCATGGTTTTAACAAGAAAGATTGGACCAGATGATCCTTGAGGTCTCTTCCAACCCGCTATTCTGTGATTGTATGAATATTCTTTGGGCACCAAATGTAGGATTTAGTGATGGTCTCTGGAGCATCTTGTCAAATTCTAGGTTTTCTTTGCCATGAATTTACTTCTAGAGCCTTTTCCCTCTGTTAAATCAAGGTGGAGTAGTTCATTTTCCTCTAGGCCAGAGGGATAATTGCTCTGTTCCTTCTTGTTTCAGATGTTTCTAGTTTTGGATGAGGGTGGTGAGGTACTGGAACAGGTTGCCTGAAGAAGTGGTTAATGCTCCATTCCTGGCAGAGGTCAAGGCCAGGCTGGACAGAGCCTTGGCTGACATGGCCTAGTGTGGCATTCCTGCCCATGGCAGAGGTTGGAACTAGATGATAAGGTTCTTTCCGACCCATACCAGTCTGCAATTCTATGTTATTTGTGATCCCCAGAATATCCTATGGGCATCCTATAGCTTCTCTGGATAACGTGTTTTAAAAGAAAACATGCACTTTCTCAGTGTTTCTCAAAATGATTCCCTCCAATATTTGATTGTGGGAAACATACTTCTGATATGGGCCAGAATCCTGGTACTGCTGAAGCATCCTTATATCACAGTTACAATATAGTCTGTGCAGCAGGGTCACAGAACTGAGGATTCACATAAAAGTTGAGGCTCATGAGCCTTGGCTCATCATCCTTGGGAGCCCCTCAGCTGCTGGCTGAAGGGTGTGCTCTCCTTGCTCAGTCTCTGCTGGGAGAGTCAAGGACATACTGTCTCACTTGTTCTGATTCTGGCCTGAGTTGGTTTGTGCAAATATTAACATTGGCTTTTCCCTTTCTCAGCCTGCCACCTCTTATGGTAAGAGACCACATGTATGAATAATGTGACAAGCATTTCTTTTGGTGCGGTTGGAAAATGCAACTTTCCTAGAGTTAGATCCAGAACTGGCAAGAGTCACTGCTGCCATTCAGTTCTTGGACTTCTTAGCAGAAGCAGCAGCAACCCCTTTTCATTAGCAGGCATCTGGGGCAGATAAAAGGCCCACTGAAGTCAATGGGCGCCAGAGTACTGCATTGGAGACTATTTACTTCCAAGTCACAAGGCACTCATGCTTTGTGTTCCCTCTGGGAAGAGCAACTGCTCTGCTGCTTTTAGCTGTGTGCATTTCAGGAGGCCCAGGGTGACTCCTCAGATGACCAAAGGACATGGTTAGCCACGGGAGGAAGCACATAAGCAGGATTCCCCTGCTAAATTGGAAGTGTAAAATGTATTTGTGGATAACCTGACAAGAGGGGACTACCCTGGCCATACCAGTTCAAAACTTTGCTGGTAAAATGGAAATGTGGTTGAATAATAAGAAAAAAGGTCAAAAAGCGTAGGAGTATTTTACGGAGGATTATCAAGACCTCTCAACATATCAACCTAAATCTAATTGCAGTCCCCTTCTTGCAGGCTGGTTAGAGCTGATTGAAAATAAAATTAAAGCAGCTTTGATTTTGATCCAAATATAAAGCTGAAATACTGAAATAGCATGAAAAGACGTTTTTCTTGTAGTAATTTCTGACCGCATGAAAATAAGGAAGTACTACAGATCTTTCAAGAAAGCCTAACTTTATGAGATTTCCAGCATCATTTCCAGATTAAACAGATTTGGCTCGATGCTCCAACTTCTTTAGGCTCATCTGAAAGAAACACATTGAGATTAATGTCAGCCTGGGCTTTACTCCTTATATAAGTCCTACTGCAGATTCTTTAAAGCTCTATTAATGGATATATTTAGGGGAACTGTGCAAATCATTCAGCCTGAATCTCCAAAGCCTGGATTCTGCTTTCAGCAGCAAACCTGGGATCACTGGCCAGATCAGTGAGAGTCTAACAAACTGTGGACAAGTCCAGGTTGGATTTTAATTTTGCCTTTCTTAGTTTAAAGAAGAGAGAATATTGAGGAATGGGAATGCTCCTGTGTGAGTTCTTGCTGTCCCACAGCCTGCTTTGATTTTTAAGCCGGCTGTGTAACTTCTAGAAGCTATTTAGATATCCAGTTGCTGTTGATATTAATCAGAGGTAAGGAGAACCTGGTGAGGGTTAGCTCATGGCTTTCTGAGCTGATGTCAGTGATGATTTTATGATAATACCTGAGTTGAAGCTGTTTTGCCAAGTGTGACTGCTGAGCCTGCTGGGACCATCCTACAGAGCGTATGCAGTCTGCATTATTGCTTCTCTGAAGAGACATTGATAACTTGCTTTGGATTCCTGCTGTAGGAATAAAGTTAAGGGAACTCAAGCCCAAATAAGGTATCACCTCTCTGCTTCAGATGTGCATGCAGCAGGCGTGATATAATTATCACTTTGGTACACTAAAGTACTGTTAAATATCATGAAGTGCTTCTTTACTACAAAGATTAGTAAGACCATTCAAGGATTTTTGGATTGTTCTGAAGGAAAAGCTATTGAATTGAGGCCAGTTGTTACAGGGAGACCTTTTAATTTATTTGCATATCAATGGTATGCAGAATGATTCTTCATCTGGGGAATCAAAATATTACTTCTTTTGATGTCTATTGTGCTTTTATGCATCTAAGCTCTCTCCAGATTCATCTGAATGTAAATGCACTGGGGTTGCACTACATAAAGGCCCCCTGAATGCCATGTTCAGCAGGGGCTTTGTTCTTAGAGCAACCTTCTGGACTGTAACAAAGGAGATGCAAACACTGGGTTTTCTTATGACTACCAAAAATTGATCTGCTTTATTCATGCTACTCTTTACAAGAGTCAGATGAAACTGGACAGGATGTGTTTTGTTCATCTGGTTGGGAAAAAAACAAATTAACTGGGAGTCTTTAACATTTAAAGCAGCAAATCCCTGTAAAAATGAAATTGTCCTAATTCAGGAAAAAATGGCTTTCACCATAATGCCCACCTTTCTGGCAGCAATAATGTTGAGCAGTTTGGTATTTTGGGCTTTTGTTTCTAATTAAAAACAAAACTAAGTTTTATAAAGGAGATTTGGCAGAGATGTTACTGTAACAATACCGAATCATGTTAGATATTTTTAATTAGATCCATGCTTCTTTCAAAAAGAACTTTGGATTCCCAAAGAGGATGATGTTTACAGCTCTGGACCTTCAAGATTTTAACTTGATTATTTGCAGGCAACATAGTTTGCCTACTTATACAACAGAACAATAATTGTGTAATCACAACTGTTAAGTGAAAACTCACATGATTTGGGTTGTGTTTAAACTCAGCTGGTTCTTGTTTCTTAATGCGTTGCCATTCCCTTGTACACATCCTCAAGGAGAATGAATCTGGTAATTTGAAACAGCATTTCATCCTTGTCTTTTCATGCTTTATAACTTTGTTATGCCTTTCAAAATGTCCCAAACTGCCGAGGAAATAGCTTCTTGTATTAGTTATCCACACTAATTACACACTTCTGCGTGGAACTGGTCTAGTGCTAATGGCTCAACAAGAGTTTTCCTAGTGAGTGTGTTTGCTCTTATGCATGAACAGCTTCCCACAGATCAGTTTGCAGACTTCAGATTTTAATGGGCCACAGAGACTTGGATTGTTCTCAAGAACACAGTGGAGGTAACACAGAGTAATGGAAGGACAGATCAGAGGCAGCCATCACAAACATATGTATGTGTGTGTGTAAGAAAGAAAATAGATTTCCTGAAGAAAACAAATCTGAATGATGCTCCTGAGGAATTGGGAATAGAATAGTTCCCACACCAGGATCAGAAGATTTGAACTGAGCACATGGCTAACCATTCAGAGCCTTCAGAATTTTAAAGCCCATTTTTGTGCCCTACCAGTTCCCATATTCTATAAGCTGTCCTTTAAAACTGCAGACCTTCTGGAAATAAACCAACAGGGAAATAACATCTAATTTGTCCTGGATAAGAAATGGTATAGAATAAAATAACTAGGTTTCCTGTAATGTTCCATTTGATGACTCTATGTAGTTGTAGCAAAAATCACTGTTTGGGAGTTTAAATTGAGAGTGGCAGTAAATATAAAGTTATGAAATACATGATTTCTGGCTTATTTGTTGGAAGGGAGAAAACAGGCGAGGTTTCAGTATACTCAGAAATACTGAGTATTTCCATTATCTACGCTGTGCCTCCTTTGTTCTTTCCTTCCTAAGATTCTCTTCTTCCTTTATTGCTTCTTCATCATCCTCTTTTTTACTACTTCCATTGTAGTCCCCATGGCCTGGAAAACTGTCTTCAGATAACTGTGGCACTACAGTATTTGCCCTGGAATGGCTGTTGAAATGAGTAGAGGTGAGCTACTAGTGCAGGTAGTAGAAGCTTGGCTCACTTCCTAGAGGCAGGTTTAGCCTGGAAAGGCAAAGTGACACAATATCCCAGCATGGTAGAAGGGTTGCATCCCGCAAACAGATACTTCCCTGCAGTAGAAGACTAGGAGGGCAAATATTTTCCATAGTTACTCTGCCATTGTCCATGTGGCTGTTACATTTTGCTCAGTGCTGGCAATAGCTGCATTCATGAGCAAGATGTCTATTCTTTAATCTCTGCTATTAGCTAGTTTGACTTTCCTTAATCTAAAGTCAATCTTCTTAATGATATTGTGCCTGATTAACTCTTCTGAGCACATGGCTTAAAGTCCCCTGTGCACTATCTTAGCCAGGGTTACCTCACTATAACCACAAAAGAAAGCTGAATCAGCCAGCAGATTGAGCCACAGGTAGTGTCTGAATCCAGCTGCTGCTGAGAGGTATTTTTCCCCTCTTCCCAAGTCTTTTGCTATAGCATAATGTCCACTGGGATCGCTGTGGAGGCAGTATTACTCTGCAAGGACATGTTGTCTCAGTCCTTTACAGTCTTCCATGACTACATCACTTGCAGCATAAGAGTGAAAGTCTTGCTCCTCCTGGAGTGGGCAAGGCAACCCTGCTGCTGCACTGGGAGGAGAGACCACCTCTGATTTCAGAAGCCACTTGGGAAAGAAAGAGAGGATTGATGAGTATTGTTTGAGGAAGACTTTATCTCTCCATTCTTTGTTTCTAATGGCTGAGAAAGTGTGTTTGCTGGAATGGGGCAGACAGGGTCAAGCTTGAGACATGGATTTAATTCCTTACATCTGTGAACAAAACCACATTTCTTGCTGAACAGAACATGATGAGAGGGAAGAGATAGGGGCAGGAATTTAAGCATTACACTGTTTAATAAAAGAAAGGAAGGAAAATGTTCACAAAGGTGACAATTTTGCAGGCACTTCTGCCTTTGCCTGGGCACTAATATAATGAATGTGTATTTGCATAGCATATGTGCACCACACAGAAACAGCAGAGGCAATTATCCATGGATCTAACTGCTTCCCTTTGATGTGCACAGCGGGTGGCATTTGGTCACTTATAAAGCTGGAACTCAGAAGAGATTTCAGATATACACTATTTACTCTTGGCAAATAGTAATGTCCTTGGAAATAAAAAGACAAATAATCAGCAACCTCAGACTCAAGAGAAGACCCACACTTGGTGTGCAAATGTTTGTGGACCTGTTGGATCCTCTTGTTCCATCAGCCTTGACTTTTGTGGCTACCGAGAGCCTTAGCAGCCAAAGGTGATTGAAGGTGCTGCAGAGTTCTGGTATACCTGGGGCTGTATTATTTACCAGCATCCTCCTCTACAAACTTTTGTTGTGTGACAACATATTGTCATACATCTTCATCCATAGTTTTGTGCCAAATATTCCAGTACATTATACACATATCATGGGGAGTAAGGGTAAGAGAACATTTTTCATTACTGGACAGAACCAGAGCCTTAAGTTCTGCTTGGTGACTGACAAATAAGGTGTTCAGGTTTGATCAGTGCAGGTGGGTATTTTACCTGTATCCTCACCACACTCTAGACAGCTTTTCTTATCAGGCTTGGGGGCATGGAAAATAGCTGGTTTTGATATTGAATTGTCTGTTCTGATAGTCATTCTTTTGTTGGAACGAATCCAGAGGAGGCCATGAGGATGATCAGGGGACTGGAGCACTTCCCGTATGAAGATAGGCTGAGAAAGTTGGGGCTGTTCAGCCTGGAGAAGAGAAGGCTGCGTGGAGACCTCATAGCAGCCTTCCAGTGCCTGAAGGGGGGCTGTAGGGATGCTGGGGAGGGACTCTTCATTAGGGTGGGCTGATGTCAACTCTATGAAGTTTAACCACGACAAGTGCAAGGTCTTCCACCTGGGTCGGAGTAATCCCAGGCACAGCTACAGGTTGGGCAGAGAACACATTCAGAGCAGTCCTGCGCAGAAGGACTTGGGGGTGTTGGTTGATGAGAAAATGAACATGAGCCGACAGTGTACGCTCGCAGCCCAGAAAGCCAACCACATCCTGGGCTGCATCAAAAGGAGCATGACCAACAGGTCAAGGGAGGTGATCCTGCCCCTCTACTTCGCTCTTGTGAGACCTCACTTGGAGTATTGTGTGCAGTTCTGGTGTCCTCAACATAAAAAGGACATGGAACTGTTGGAACAAGTCCAGAGGAGAGCCACGAGGATGATCAGGGGACTGGAGCACTTCCCGTATGAAGATAGGCTGAAAAAGTTGGGGCTGTTCAGCCTGGAGAAGAGAAGGCTGCATGGAGACCTCATAGCAGCCTTCCAGTGCCTAAAGGGGGGCTGTAGGGATGCTGGGGATGGGCTCTTCATTAGGGACTGTAGTGAGAGCACAGGGGGTAACGGGTTCAAACTTAAACAGGGGAAGTTTAGATTGGATATAAGGAAGAAATTCTTTCCTGTAAGGGTGGTGAGGCACTGGAATGGGTTGCCCAGGGAAGTTGTGAATGCTCCATTGCTGGTGGTGTTCAAGGCGAGGTTGGACATAGCCTTGGGTGGCATGGTTTAGTGTGAGGTGTCCCTGCCCCTGGCAGGGGGGTTGGAACTGAATGATCTTAAAGTCCTTTCCAACCCTAACTATTCTATGATCCTATGATTCTGCACTTAAGTAACTTTCTTTTTAACCCTTGACTGCCCTCTGAATACAGACCCATTTCATGTTACACTTTAGGAAGTTAGAAGGGCTCCTTTAGAGCTGTGGAGTTTAAGCCACCTCAGTATGTCTTCAGTGCAGGGAGTTTCCATTATGGAGCTTGCTTGGCTGAGATGTTCTATCCAGATATATTCCAGCTGCTTCCCACTTCTCAGCTGATGCAGGCTCTTGGTATTTTCATAGGTAGGTAAAAGAAGCCAGCAAATGCTTATCCCTTTTGCCTCCCCTTTCCTCTCTCACACACAACTGACAGGAAAATAAGCACTAATATATCATCTTTAAAATAAGAGGGAGACATGGTTTCCCTATGAAGTAGTGGAAACACTGACATCATGTTTGGAAGAGCTTTTTCCCCCTTTCCCCTTCTAATTTCACTGAGTTTTAAAGCCAGGGAATAAAATCTTCTCTGGAGTGGGAGAAGGTTCTCCATAGGCTGCTGTTTGTCTGGGCTTGGTATGACTCACGCTGCTCCTTTTGCAGTTCATTTACAGATTGCTAGAACCAGGAGCTCAGAACTTAGGCAGCAAAGGGAGAAAGCAAAGAGTGCAAGTCAGTTGCTGAAAGAGGATGAGGAGCAAACGTTATTTATGGCAAGTTCAGTGATTGATTCCTTGTTTCTCTATTGTATTCTTTTTCTTTCCACTTTAAAGGAAATGGCTTCTATAGCAAGAATGACTCACTCATGAGATGCTGCCAGTGATGGGGGTTTGCCAGTCCCTTATTATGTTAACCTTTTATCACAGCATGGTGCGACTGTATGGTTCCGGATAAGACCACAGATGTGAAGGCAGAGGAGGAAA
This sequence comes from Ara ararauna, assembly GCA_028858755.1. NCBI lineage: Eukaryota > Metazoa > Chordata > Aves > Psittaciformes > Psittacidae > Ara > Ara ararauna. The sequence continues at coordinate 16,865,512 of CM054384.1, forward strand.
ACAGGAGGGGGTTTAAACCCCATCATTTATAGTCAAGCAGCAGTCTTATGTGTCTGCAAGGAGAAGCAAGCTCTTTGATGGCTGTTTGATCTGACCTGAAACAGCATTGAGAGTTTTGTCCTCTGTAGCACTGCGTCCACGTAGAACCATGTCCTGACTTGTATAGGAGTTTGGGGTCTTGACAAAAAGGAGGAAACTCCACCAAGCACAGTGACAAGCCAAGTATAGTACTATGGCAGCTCCCTTAGCTACTTTATTTTCTTGGTGCATGAAGAACATGCTGTGATGACATCTGTCTCCCAGCTCTGCAGAGCTCCTCACAGATCCCCAAAGGGCTCTTAACTCTTCACTAGGGAGAATTTAGCCTTCTGCCAACAGAGGCAAGGGAAGGAGAGAAGCAAAGGAAGGGACTGCAAGTAATGTAAGGAAGTGATCTTTCTAGTTTCCCTGCTTTGCTCTCTCTCTCTTTCCTTCCATGTGATAAAAAATGACAGCAAAATACAGGAAAGAACAGATAAATGGATCCATGAGAGGATGTGTGATCATTCAGTCTATGAAGGAAGCCCAAAAGACACAAAAGGAGTCTGAGCTCAGCAAAGAGAGAAATCAGGACACTCTTCTCTTCAGGGCAGGACTTTAAATCCAGCTGGCTTTGCTTTGTGACTGTGTTGCCTGTTCTGAAATACTTGCACTTGAATTTTCACTGTCCTGAGATACTTGCAGACAGCATGGCTTAGACTCAGCAGCAACAAGACAGTGTAAGATGGTTAGTGCTGGAGACTTGATATTACTCTACCCCAGTCAAATTAATCCCAATAAAACCTTCCAGCAGTGTCTAGAAGTCGCTCTGCAAGAGCTGGCTGCTGATTCCTGGTTCAGTAACATACCTGAAATGTGGTCTACTTACAACTACACTATCAGTACATCTGGACTGCTAAATAAAAAAGGTCAGGGAAATGAGGGAATACAGTCAAGCAAGGACTCTCAGTTGTCTGTATTGCTTTGTTAGGTTTCTTTTGGGTAATTTATAAAGCTACATCTGAAGCCATTTGTTTTTGTACTCAAGATATCAATTCAAAACACTTTTATTTAACAGTAAACTACTTGCCTTCCTCTTTTCTTACCCCATCTCTTTTTGGATTCTCTCAGTAATTCCTGAACACAGCTTGGAAATGAAGCTATTTACCAGCCTAGAAAGATGAAAAGGTTTGGTAACAAAGCTTGACATGCCAACCTTGGTGTCCTCAGCTGGGAACATACCTCATTGCTGGTTTGTGTGCTCTGGACCATTTCAGCAAGCTCTAAAATAAGTCTGCTTTACAGAGTGCTGGCAATAGGCAGTGTGCGTATGAATCAGTAAAGAAAGTCTGATGTTAGAACTGGGTATTGATTCCTGGTCTTCCCTATTCAGCAGTATAAATACAGTCTCTGGAGTAACTCAAAATCCATTGGTATATCAGCTAACACAAGCTTTTTTACTTGATGTCATCCTCACTTCCTACATGCATACACTGGAACGTACAGCACAAGACTGAATCTCTTCATCCAAGTTGGCAGTTCTTATTGCTACTTATATCACCTAATATCCTCGGACCATCAGATTAACTCCATCTAATACAAGTTTGGACACTCATTAGTGTGCAGAATTGGACACAATTGGACTGTGCTTAAACAGTCATCCCAGTAGTGGATGTAGTGGTGATCCGCTCTGCAAAAGAATTAGTTACTCTGGAACCTTTGTGCTTATTTCTGTAACTATCTCAGACATCTAGAGCTGTATCAACTCAAAGTTTGAAGTTCAGAGTTTGCCACCTCTCAGATATCCTATTGCTGCGGGGTATGGGAGAGGTTCTCAAGCATGCAGCAGGGAAGTGATCAGACTTTAAATAAAAGCTATTAAAAACACCCTTAACTGAGTTAATTTCATTTATTTGCTTTAGAACACATATGACTGCCATAACCTAACTGCTAGTGCAGCTGGGAGGAGGAATATGCACAGCTGGGGGCTTCCAGGAGCTTCATAACTTCTTAAAACACTGTTAATGCTGTAGGAGATGAGTGCACCTCAAAGATTCATGTGAAGAAGGTACAAAACATTTCTTTTGGTACTTTAGCCTTACTAAATAACTTACACCAGGAAGTAGTAGAGTGTGAGAGTGTGCAAGGGCAGTGCCACGGTTGTAGTTAGATACCCTGCAGAAAAACCTTTGATACACTTTTCTCAGCATGCTTTAGACCCGTCAGTGCTACTTTATAGTTTGGATATTAGATGTATCAGAATGCACCAAACCAATTCCTTTTAGATAAAATCACTAGGAGGCACACGAGCAATACACAGTTTTAATTCCCCTATCCGATATACCCAAAGTTTGGGGTTGTTTTGCTTTGAGTTGGTGGAATGGAAATTCAAACATTACTTTGAGAGTGTCATAGGAAAGTCTAAAGTGAGGGACTGTAAATAGAGTTTGAGCTGACATTTCAGCTTGGAAGTTAGAGGAAGGAATGAAGCGAGGCAGCCAGCATGAATGATCACTTGAATCTTGAGGGAAAACTTAACATTTAAGAGACTCTTTTTGTTTTCTACTGATATTGTAATTTGTAAAGCCACATCTGAAGGTCATTTGGTTTTGTACTCAAGATATCAATTCAAAACACTCTCATTTAACAGAAAACTACTTGCCTTCCTCTTTTCTTACCCCATCTCTCTTTGGATTCTCTGCAGTAATTCCTGAACACAGCTTGGAAATGAAGCTATTTACCAGCCTAGAAAGATGAAAAGGTTTGGTAACAAAGCTTGACATGCCAACCTTGCTGTCTGCAGCCAGGAGCATTCCTCGTTGCTGGTTTGTGTGCTAGCCTGGCGGTTGTAATTAAACCTGATCCAGTGTTCACCTGGAGCAGTTCTGTTGCGCTTGGCAGTATCACGTATCCAGAAACAGCATGGGCACTTGCTCTGCTCTTTAGGGCAGCACCTTGAACAGCCTCTGCAGAAGCTGTTTTTTATAAGAACCTGTAAAGCAAAGTGAATGAGGCACAGGATGCGTGTCTGAGAGAATTCCTTAGGACTGGAAAGTGGGAGAGTTGCCCACAGATCTTTTCCTTTGCATTCCCTCTCACTGTAGGATTGTAAACATTCATTAATGTTTTAAGACTTATGGTAGTTCTGGGAGATATTATCCTCAGTTTGTGCATAAAGTCTTGGATGATCCATTTGTCTAGAGAAATACTGTTTAATGCTGGGAAACATTTGATCAAGCCAAGGCTAGCACAGAAGTACCTTTGGGAAGTTAGTAAAGCTGGCAGCCAAAGAAGAGATGATGTTTCATCATGTGCCTTTAAAAAATCACCCTGTTGTTATGCTCTTTGTGCTCTTGTGGCTTTGTAATCCAGAGCACTGCATGTGAGCCCTGTTCCAGGTTGCTTCAGATTGCTATGGCAAACTCACTGTGTGCTCTTCCTTGTTTACTACATTCTTAATCAGTTCTCCTTTTAATTCCTGTTCTAATAAGCCCATTTTCCATAGAAAACGACATTTTATGGCCAAAGCTTTATCTTCTGCTCCTGCAGTCATAAAGCCAGTGTAATTTCAGTTGTATGACATGGCAGCTGGGAGAGTCAACTGCAGCATGATCAGGCAAATACAATTAACCTAACTGTAATGCACTTAAGTACTGGTATCCAAGCTAAAAAGCTGTAACAACAGCCTACTTGGTACCCCAGTATATATTCAACAACTGAAACCTATCTCACTGTGAATCTTATTTACGCTGTGTCTCTGCTGTTTTCACCCTTGGTAGACATAGCCCTCAGAACAGCCTATGCATGTTTTCAAAGCAGCATCTTGAACAGCCTCTGAAGATGATGTTTATTGTGCTTCAGGTGGCAGCATCTTCAGCAGGTCCCAGAGGACCTGTTACCGGCTTAAACAATGACTAAAATATTGTGGTCATGAGCTGAATTGCAATATGTCCTCTCTGCTGGGAATAAGCTTGTCTGTCAAAGCTGGAAAGGAAAGGAATGATTTATATCTGGCTGTAGGATACTCAGATCGTACATTCTTCTGCCAGTTTTCCCTTTCCATTGCTGAATGCAAATGCATTTAACTTTCAAGCAAAATTCTGGCTCCCAGGAAAAGACAATGTAAAAAATTCTATAGAATTGACTGGAGCCAGGATTTCAAGTGTTTACACCTTATTTTCATTTATTTCATTTATTTTTATAACCCAGGTAGTACATCAGGAACTCCCTGAAGCCACAGGACCTGTGCTCCTTTATGCTTGAGAGCAACCGATTCCCATTTTCTGCTGGTTAAAACCCTCTATAAAGGGTTTTACCCTCTATTAGGGTTAAAAAGATGGAGATATTTCCTTACAGGTTTGTTTCCCATAGGCTGTTTCCTTCCGTGCCATTTCTTATCCAACATTTTATCAGCAATTCTTCTTTGTTTTGACTCTTTTCCCAGTAAGTTCAAAGCAACCTTCATTCCAGTCACCATGACTTCTGGCCTTGCCAAACACAAGCCTCTTTAGCCTTTATAATGCGTTTGGCATTTTATACACATGAAAATAAGTACAGGCTCAGCACATCGATGTGATTTCAAAAAATGCTGTGACATAATTCCACATCTGAGTGCTTTCGGCATGCATACCTTTATTTCAGGTAATTCTAGACTCTAAGATAGCAAATAGTTCATTCTCAGGATATTATTATGCACTGGACTGATAAGCTCCATGAGAGCTTCCTCTTGAATGTTAATGATGTGCTGTGTATAACTCTTTCAGTATCAGAGAGTTCAGTCCTATCCCAGCAACCCATCTATCATAGATCTGTGATTCCAGTGAGGGGTTGATCTTCCAGCTTATTTCAGCAAGAAAAAATGTTACTAGATCTTTCATGAAATGGAATCATACTGAGACCTCCCAGCCCAGTGCATAATCAGACTCCTGCCTTAAATATTCCAGTTTAAAGCAAAGCATGTTCCGCCTGGGTGTGTGTTGGAGGTGAGTGAGTATGGTTATCCTTTTTTTATACTTTGGGGCACATTTCTGCCTTCCAAGAAGTTGTTTCTCTGAGTCCACAGATTGTCTTGGTAAAGTCTTTTAGGGCACCAGGGAGACTGGCATCACTGGGAACAAGGCTGATACAGAATAAGCAAGACTTTAATAGGTCTCTGGCATCTAAGCTGTTCTTTCCGTTGTGGAAGAGGATTTTCTGTATCGACCAGACAGACATAGCAAGTCTTTATTCAATGTTAAATGTGAATACTATACATTTATGTTTGAAAACAGCATCAGTTGGCTTTGGCAGACTTCTATAGAATGTTTTACCTGGAATCTGTATGTACAGAGACACTCAGCTGTAAAATGATTACTTCCATGATATTCAGGAAGGAATGCTGTAGGCTATGTGGAAGTGTACTCATCCTCATCCTGACCATACAAGCCACCGTAAACATGATAATGATTTTGACTTTTGAAGTCAGCCCTCTCAAGAGAGTTCACATCTTCACAAGTCTTGATGACTTTAACACAGTTAATGCCCTTAACTGTATGCATGGGAGCAGCGCTGTGGCAAAACTCAACCTGTTAACTTAAAACCCTAGGCTTAAAGAGTGGAGTTGAGCTCTCACAGCACAAAAAGAGATTGCAGAGAGTTGACAGGGATAAATTAATGAGACTTTTGTATTCAAAACCAGGCAGGCATTTACATGAAGAAACTCCCTCCTTTAAAATGAGGTTCTACACACTTCTGGAAAAAGAAAAACCACAAAACCAAGAAGCCAAAATAAACCAGCTGCTTATTTAAGCTGACCATATAGAAAAACTGAAGTTTGGCCTATAAAAAGTATAAACCTAGCTGGATTCTTTCTCCACAAGAGAAAGTTGGATGGACACTATGGGACATGTAAACACTGGCTTCGTCAGCGGCCTGACTTGCTCTCTGCACACTACAAGATCTTTTGAAGTGCTATAAATACAAGCAATATCTGTCAAAAATTCCTGTATGTGAAATAAAGCGAATTGTGGATGCTGGCTGATTCAGACAGGATATATAAACTCTGTTTTCTGCAGAGCTGTGGTTCCATTTAGTGTATTCTACTGGGGAATTCTGAGGGTCTTGATAACATTTTCTTAATTAAAAGTACTTTTTGGGAACTCCAGCCTCTCACATCTCTCCACAGCTGACTGTGGTACGTGTGTTCTCCCACATGAAAATCAGTATCTATCCGAATCCAAAAGATTAACAACCTGAAATCAAGCTATATCAACTGAGCAAGCCTCATTCTGCTCATATGCTCTGGGGAGACATCAAAAGCTCATGACCTTAGCCTGGAGATTGTAGACATTCCTGTTTCATGCTCATAGCCATAGTATCCAAGTTGTATTAACCAACTTAACAAACATCTGCTATGTGATGTTCTCTCATCCTTTCATCTCTTCCTTCCAAAGTTAATTTTCACAAAACAAAACTCAAATTGCCTTCGGTTTAGTAGATTTTGCTTTAAATAGCTGTTCTGTAAATGAAAGCACAATAGCAAAACAGAACAGCAATGGTCAAAGCAGAGATCCTCTATCTTTTCCTGTTAAATATTTCCTTCCTATTCCAGTTCATGCATAGAGTAGAAAAACTCCTTTAAAACATTTATCCTTTTCCATCCACAGCTGCCTATGGAGCTGTGATGCGAACCAGAGCAGGGGACTGATGGTATTGGACCAATCTCACTCATGGCATAGGCATCACCAACTTTTATCCTGAAATGTCCAGGTCATGAAGGAGGAACAATATTGATATTGCCACTGGCCTCTTTATCTTTTTAAACTATTTTCATGTTTAGAATCATGAGAAAGATCTTTTCTTAATATCCCACAGAGAACAGTAGCCTTCTGGTTGCAGCTTGCTGTCAGTGTATGCTTGAATCCAAAGTCCTAATGCAATGCAAGTTCTGCACATTCAGAACTGCATTGATTTCATTTCAGCTGGCCTCATGTCCATGAAAACTATTCACTGCCAAAACAGGCAGATTTATCCTTCAGAGCTGACTTTTTGCCTAAAAGACAAGGATTTTAAATCCTTCTGTTACCAGCCTTTTGTTTAAAATATCTGTGATCTAAGGGCTTTAACAGTAGTTACATCTATGCATCTGAAGGAAGAGTTTGCACCAGTGCCTGTTGTAGGTTATGGGCTAAATTCATTCATGGAGCCTGACTGAATTCAGATCATACCAGGAATAATCTGTCTTGGTTTTGACTTTGCTGGACAAAAAAACATATCAGAGGAGTGTGGATGTTAATGTAATGTATGCTTGGGTATGTCTTTGCACTTTGCTAGATCCCCTCTGATCACTCTAAATGTATCTCAGGCTACATTGCAGCATGGATCTGTGTGGGTATCAGTACCACTTACATCACAGGCCAGCTTGCATCAGAATAGTCTACAGTTATTGTCCATTTGTCCTCACTTAGCATGAGCAACAAAGATTCTGGCATCAGAATGAGTGTGAATGGCTCCATGCTCTGTCTAGGTTACAGCCCAGACATACCCAGCCTGTAGAGACCCCAAATGCTCCCCATATGCAGGGGTAGACTGTAGTGAGTGGACCAGACACTCCTTGTGCATGAGTTGCTGAGTGGAGCTCCCTGCAGAGCGTGATTCACTGTCTGCAGGCGAACTGTGGTTGTGTAACTGGATCTTGCTGCCACCTGCCTGAAGCTGGTCTGGGAGTCCTTGCAACACATTCATATGTCCTTTAGGAAAGACTTTTAGTATTAAAATAAACAGATGTCCTGGTGGTTTATGATGTCATACGCATTCTTCCCTGGGAATTAATACACCATCATTAGTGGGTTCACATCTATACAAAGAGTGCTTTTATTCCCCTCTCCTTTTTTCATCCCACATACATGCTGTGTTTCTAGCATCTATTTTACATACTTTGGTTCTTGTCAATGCATTAAGCTGCTCCTAATGGGATTTCAGGGTTGTCATGTGAATTTGGGATGCATCTACGTGGGGAAATGCTAGTCATATGCTGCTATTAAGAGCTCTGTTGACATCTATAGGATGTTGGATACTCTGAATGCATTTTCAGGCATGAGTGCATGCCAGCAATGTAAGCATAAGATTAGATTCCAAAGTGCTGTAAAACTGTTCCTTGCAGACACTCCAGGCAAGAAATTTGCTGGTGGGCAGAGTCTTTCCTTGTGGCACTTGTTTAAATTGAGGATGAAATTAGGGATGGGGTGAGAATAGAGAGATGCAATAGGAATGGGTGAGAATGGTCTATGAGCAGTCCTTAAACTCACACAATCACAGCTGAAAATTGGATGAAGCTCTATTTTTCCCTGTGAGTATACTGCTTGAACAAGCCTTTCTAGGAAGCACCATTGATTGTGATACAGGGGCAGGACACATGGACAGAATCTTGTCTCTTGATTTGGGGTCCTGAAAACCTTGCTGTACTACCAGGCTGTAGATACAGGATAGAGCCTTTATGAGCATAAGATCTTGGATTTTGGGCCTGTTCTTCCTTGCTGAAGAAATAATGGGCAGCTTGCTCATCCAGATGTCAAAGGACACAGGCTGGGTGCATTCACACAGTACAGCTGGATTTCTGGATTGTGCACATAGCTCTTAACACATAGTTACATGCTTTTGCATGCTTTTATCTTCTTCAGTTCAAGATGCTGCAAGTAATGTAGGAACTGTGCTGTACCCCACCAAAATGGTGTTTTCATAGTATGAACATAAAGAGGCTGCATGCCTTGGGATGTGCCATGAATGCATACCGGGGACTCCTGAGGGTGCAGAGTCTCCTGGAGCAGTGTAAGGTAAGAGAACCAGCCTGGTGCACTCTTGTCTATGTCCTAGAACCTGTGTTTCCCAGAACTGGGTCTGGTTGTTGCCCTGAAGACTTCTAATTGGCACGGAACATAATTGTACATGGTACAGCTAACAACTGCATGGTATTGACTGTACTCACTAGTGCCTGAAGTCCTGAACTTGCCCTGTTCCATTTACCACAATCGCCACAACCTGTATGACTGCAGGCGAATCTCTTGAGCTGGGAGTGACATTGTGCATTGGGGTACACTTTAGATGTATGAACTAAACACAGATGCTGGCTATCTATATGGCATAGTGCAGTGCCACACAAAGATACTAAGCCCTGAGCTTAGTAAGTTGCCAAGCTAGTATATCATTCCACTTGTGTTACTTTCCTTCACCAGGGCTCACTGACACAGCTGTACTGAGCCAGGCAGCATGTTTTGCTTGGGAAAGATACACTGTATTGTGTAGAAAAATCCACTTGTTAGTCAGTACTGCGCTAAATTCTTCTCTCCAGTACTTTCTGAAAACTCTTGTATACTTTGCTGTGACCTTTCCCTAGCAAGTCACCTTATTCCCATCTCTCTCTTATATTTTCCCCTCGACTGTTCTGCTCTCCAGTACATGCTTCCAGTCACCATGTTCTCAAATATACCAGCCCTGATCTCTGTTGATAGCCAGCCTACCCACTGACAAAGCATCTGCCATTGGGAGTTCTGCTGCCCTCACTGAGCAGCTTCCTCACAGACAGACAGTCCTCTGGGGAGCATCAGTAACCCCTCAGAATGTTGGGAGGAACAGCAAATTCTCATGCTCTGTTATGAAGTAGACTCCTACTAGAAGGAGAAATAAACACATCTCTTACAAGCAATGTATTCATTATTTGTGCTTTCTAGGGGTTCCTTCTACTGATACCTGCCTTTGGGACACATAAATCATTAGTTTAACCCGATATGTGTGTTTTCTAGTCTTCTATTTTCAGGGCAATGAACATGTTGGCATTTATCCAGTCAATCTCCTCATAGTAGTACAGTTACAGGCCTCTTGAATGCAGTATCTGTACATTTGTTCACATATTACATTATGGTAATGCTAAAAATATTCCTGTAACCTTGCTCCAGTCAGGACCCAGCAGAACAATTGGATTCGTCTGCTTCCCACATGGTACTTCAGGCAGTTGATTAACCAGAGCCTAAATGACATTATTTACCTTGACTGTCTTTTCGTGTCTGCCAACATCGTTTAATGTTTCAAATTGAAATTGGCCAGAGAGATGGAAGAATGTGCTCAGTAGCTTATTATCCTCTAATAGAACATTCCATTGGTTCCCAAGTTCATACTGCTCCTGATTCTCTGTCTTCTTGTATTACTTTTAAGCCAGAAAATAACCTGCTGTCTGTCACAGAACCAGAGAGGAACAGGTACCGACAGTATCAAAAGCTTCCACAGTGGGACCCCATGTCAGTTCAGGTAATCTGCACTTGCTGGGGCAGGGAAACATGTCCAGGTTTGTATCTTAATAAAATACCTTCTTCCAGTCCTGAACCTGACAATCCTGCACGTATGATCAAGACTACAGCTGATATGTTGAAACAAATAGTAAAGACATGGAACCATCCTTGACAACTGTTCTACTCCGACTAGCTGGAAACAGCTAGAAATAGAGAATCTGTGAGGTAGCAGAACAAAACAAAGCTGTGCCAGATCTCCTAGATATCAGGAGCACGCAGAGGCCACCCTCTCTCCCAGATTCCTACAGGCAAGCAGTAGCAGCCTGAAAGCTTGAGATGTAATTCACTGTCTTAGTGAAAATTGTGACAGCAAATCAGGGCTACATTTAGGAAAATTGTAGGAGTTTTGCATTGCATTTTTGCTTCTATCAGCATTTGCACATGCACCAGCATGTGCGAAGTAGCAGCTCTGTAAGTAGGCAGTACCTTTCCTTCTTAGTGAAGCACAAGCTAAGTATTTGTGAGACGGTCTTTCTTACGTGGTCATAATGTGAAGCTGAGAACTACTGATGTAATGGGAACTGAACTGAACCAAAACTCTGATCTGTCAGCATCCAAGTTTCCTTTAAAATTCGTTCTGTGAAAGAAGAGTCCCCCTGAGTCTCATCCAGCTTTAACCCTTCAGAAAAAAGTTGCAGGATGCAGATTTCTTCCTGTGTGACTTGATGCTATGAATCCGAGCTGTTAGGTGTCCATCCCTGATTGTTTAGCCTCAGGGTTCAACTGCAAATTTGCCTTCCTTTAAAATCTTCTCTTGATCTTGTGTAGTGAAGGAGCCCTCATCCTTCTGACAAGTTTGCTTCACAGCTTTAGAAAAGGCAACCTTTTCAGCATAGCTCTCGGAAGTATCAGTGGTCCGTAATGATGTTTTAACATGGATAATAAAATGCCAAATTCTGTTTCTTTTAATCCCTAAGATTTGACTTCCTAGAAGTGAGTAGGAGATATTCCCTTGCACCTGAAATGAACAAAAGAAACAGCTGAAGTGGATGGACGCTGCACTGCAACCCAAGAGCACAGTGTTAAGTTACTAGTTCTGATGGTCATTTCATGTGAGATCTTGGCTAAGCAGCTTCAGAACAGGGATATCCCTTCTGATTCTTTGCTAAGTAGGTTAATATTTCTCTCCCTGACCAAAGTGCTTTGGGAAGAGAAATGTAGTGGTTCAGGGGTAGGTGGACTATCTTTTGCTCCTGGAATCCAGCCTGAAATATATATTCTCTATTGAAAATAACCATAAAAAGCAGCGAAGCTCATTGTGGAAAGGAGAAGTTTTGCTTGTAACAATAGCGACAGTTTCCTAAGTGACGGGCAAAATGCCAGTCTGGTCAGAAAAACATAACGACGATTATCTGGACAGTACAGTGAGCACCATTTGGTCCACTTCTGAGGAACCTTTAAAAAATCTTCTGGTTAAATTTGATGTGTTGAGAATGGCCACAAACCCAAAGCATTGGGCCATGTACAATTGCTGACTTCATTATTTGGCATCCTCGTGGTGTCTGACTGCAGAGGCCAGTCTCCCAGAAGAAGCAAATGGGGTGCCTTGGCTCATGCTCATTTCCACTCGTGAGACTGCTGTCTCCTTGTCTTAGCTATCACTTACAGTTATCTCATTCTCACAGTATGTTCAAAAGGAGGGAAGAATTAAAGGGAACCCATTTCAGTGTAGAAACCATCTGGGCACCACAAATTCTATCAGAAAAAGAATCCAAGATCAGATCCAGGAGGAGGGAATCTTCACACTGAAATAAACAGATGAATATCCATTTGGAATGTGTAATTTTAACTGAAGAGGCTTTCTGATTGCTCTGCATTTCAAGTTTGCCAAGGCCAAGGGTGAAAGAGCAGCTTGGGAAAAAGACTGTTTGAGCTTGCTTGCTAACAGCACTTCACAAATAAAGGGTTGTGAACGATGCATAAGGTTTGACAAGGCCCATGGCCCATCCATCATTTGGTACGTAGAGTCACAAGGTCAGGTTACATGGAACCAAGATGAATTGTAGATGTGCTGAATGTGTCTTAGTGTCCCTAAAAAAAAACTTATCTGGATTAACTGAGTTAAGTAAGTAACTGCTCTTTTGAAGGCAAAAAGACAGGGAATGACTTCCCATCCAGTTCTGGAAAACAGAGAAATAATCAGACGTGTCTTCTCCAGCAGCAAAGCCCATGGAAGAGACTTCGAATCACACACTGCAGTTTACTTGCCCTCAGTAACACTGAGACACCTGTTCTCACATGGCTCTGAACAGAATTACTGAAGCCTAAAAATAACTTCTTTTTGTTTAAGGAGTTTCTAGCCAGGTCCGTGTGTGGCTTCAGAAGCTGTAGTACACACACAAAGGGAATGGGCAGGCTGGGTGTGCACGAGACCTTCCCAAACCGTCCAGAAAAACACATCACAGACAGCACTGGAACCTTGTAAGCCTTCAGCAACTCCAAGCCAGTGATGTCTCAAGAGACTTGTCATAACACAGTGGACTACGCCTTGTGTTTGCAATGGTGACATCTTCATTTTCCTTATCCTGGAAGGTTCTGCCTTCCACAGTGACATAGGTTGGAGGAGTGTGTTCAGCTTTACTCTCCAGTGTAAAAACTAAAGATGGGATTATGATTTCTTTATAGTACTTGATTACCTTTAAATCATCCCTTTGAAAAGAAGAAATATATTCATGGTGTGCTACAGCATTAAAGAAAAGCATTAGCTTGTCCCAGAGGATGGAGGATCACTAGGAACAGTCTGAGCCAGCACCTTCAGATAATTTGCTTTGTGAGCTCTGGTTACCAATGTCCTGTCTTTGCCATACTGTTTGGTTTAGGAATCAGCTTTAAAATACCTAAATGTTCCTTTTGTATTTTTTAAGACTACAAAATGTTAATGAAGAATACAAAGGTTAATGAATTTTGCTCCAGAAGGAAATCCATGAGTGAATTACAACATGAGTAACATCCTAGACAGAAGTTATCTGGGAGCACCATGAAACACAATGGGAATACTCACTGGTTAAGAATGCTGCTGCTGTCATCTCACATAATTTGTTAACGTCTGGCGTCCTCAAAAAAGCAGAAGGGAATTAGGCCCCAAAATTCCATGAAGATTCACTGGATCTTGGTTACTACTTCTATGAGCTGTTGTGTAAACAAACCTGATTACAGTCACCTTTGCTCTTCAGCACATTCAGCCTCCTCTTGTCACTGCTGAGGAAAGATGATCTTGTGCAGATGTGAATACTTGACTTCTGCTCTGGTGTAGGGTGACAGCTTGTTGTGTTACATTCAGTATATGAATTACATAATAACATGTAGTATTGATTGCATTATAATTGCAATTACATTTGCAATAGAGCTGACTGTGTTATGGGTGTCATTATATTGGCAGTCACCATCAGTGCTTGCCTGTGGCCACTTTTCTTCTCCCTTGAGACATGTCTGGAGCAGGAATTGACCTATCAAGGCAGAGCAGCAGAGGCAGGGCTGGCTCTGGGATGCTGTTTGCCTGGCAGCACTGGTAAGGATGCGACACCCACCTTTGGCTACCCAGAGAAGCAGCCCTCACCCAGTCCAGCAGCACGCACAAGAAATTCTGGGGTGGGGTTTGCTGTGGGTGCACACAGGACATGCTTCTGGACCGGAGCAGGTCTGGCCACTTGTGCAGGGGACCAGCTAATGGCCTGGCTGTTCTCTACAGAGATCAGCTAGTGTCTATTTTTAACCTCTTTCAGCTCTCAATGCAAGTTCCACCCATCCTCTGAGAAGGTCTCACCAGGGCAAAATCCCCTCCACAAGCACTATGGCCTGACACAACGAAGAAAAGCATCCTAGAAATAAAGGGGAAGAAATATGCATGTGAATGGTGAGGGTCTGAGAGCCCTGAGGGCACTAATAGCCTTAACAGCCCTGACCAGCATCACCTGGGCCCCGACACTGCCCAGGGGCTTCAGAGGTAATTTAAGCTCACCTATGGTATAGGATTGATGCTTTTTAGCTCAGTCATGTTGAGCCACAGACTTCATTGATCTGGACCCTGAGCCATGAATTGACTTCTTGGCTCAGCATCAAACCTGCATTGTCTTTCTGGACCTGTTTGTGATCACTGGGCTGTGTCTGACACCATTTGCCATCACTGAACCTAATCCTGACTTGTATTTGCTCCTGGCTTGACCTTAAACCTAATTCACCACTATGAATTGGCCTTGTGATTGGGTCTCTTGGTTGAACCTGGCCTGTCCTGCTCATCTTGCTCAGAGGCTGGTGAAGTTCCTGCTCTCTGGCATCCGGATCACTCCTGGCTTTATGTCCCTTTGGAAGCTGCTGACACTACTGTGCCATGACTGAGAGGAGTATGAAAGGATTTGGATATCCCTGCCAACATGCCCACAAGCTTATGAAAGAGTCTCCATTATGCGTTTGCTTGCAGTAGCAGGGGACCAGCCTTGATGACATAGGTGATTCTCCCAGCTGGATGCTGCCGAAGTGCACCTGAACAGGATGCAGGTGTACTGAAGGTAAATTCAGAATGACCTAGAATATCCTAAAGAAATGCTTAGTGAAATGAGGGGACTAACTGTATTGCGCTTACCACTGAGAAGTATGTCTTTGAAAGTGTGTGTTTGACATATTCTTCTTGTGAGATTATGGGGTATTTGGAATAGCTCTTTTGGTTTGCTTAGAAAGCAAAAACTCTGGAGAGTGATTAGCAGGAGCTGTTTTTACTGTTAGCTCTATTCAGGTTTCTAAGCTGATTAAATGAAGCTTTGGATCATGTGTGTCATGTCTCAACACTGTGAGGATGAAGTGTTTCATGAATTTCAGGAGCCAGGGCAGACTTTCAGTTACATCATAAGAACTCTGGTTACATTTTAAAGGCAGCTTACCTCTGCCTCTCGCTGGTTGTTTCTGCCAGCTGTGTGCTCTTAAGTCATTGCTGTTGGTAGGTGCTGTGACTCAAGTTCCAGAAGGGACTAGGGAATGCAGAAATAAGTGCTGCTAGTCTGTATATACACCGCATGGAAAGGCTTTGATGCTTCAGAGCTGAGAAGGGGGGGAAAAAAAAGCTCTAAGCAGGGAGCTATCATCTCCAGTAAGTCAGGAAACACTGAGGACGGGCTGTGTTTTACATCAAATTCCCTTCAACACCTTGCAAGGTCTTTTCCAGAGAAAGTGAGATGTTTTTATTCTTTCCCTTGTTCTCTTCTTCAATTAAAAGTGTCCTCAGACTGTAGAGTACAATCAAGATCAGATTTCTCTCTCTAGCCACAAGGCAACAGCTCATCCTCACCCCCTCATCTGTGTAATTGAAGAACTCTAAATGTCTTCTGTGAAGTGGAACACCTTCCAGAGAAGGAAAGCAAGCATTCCTTGCTCCTCAACTGTGGAGTAGCCTCCTGTCTCCGGCACTGCCCTAAGGAGTGAGAGCTTTGATGTTCACATTGTGAAAGTGGAGAAATGGAATTTATGAACAGAAGTGAGATTAAAGTCACAAACTTTTCTCCCCTCAGTACAGTCTAGGTCAAGTCTTCATTATTTAGCATGCAGGAAGGAAGGAGACAAACAGGAGATTAGAAAACACAAACCATGATGTGTTGTCTTCCCCCAAAAAAGAATAATTCTTTTAGATAGGGCACTTGGCAGAAAGACCAAGCATGGTCTAATCTAGGAAACATGTCATCATTTAGCCTCAGTTATCTCCCAAATAGTGATTAAAAGCTCTAGCCTCCTAGTAAATGAGGACTAAAGACCAGTTAGCTCAGTGCTGAAGGTCACTTTGTGATACGGAGTTGGTCTGTGTGAGTCACAGGGTTTTCTGTGAAAGATATCCATTTCTGCTAAACAGTTTTTTATACAGAATGGATTGGTTTTGCCAAAAAAGCAAAATCACAACCAAAATAAAAAGAAAAATCCTGGAGTTCTGTGCCTATTCCCATTCCTGTATGAATACTTTGCACATATTTGATGTGGACATGTATCTACTTAGAAAATGGTGTGAAGCCACCAGCTCATTTCAAATAGGCCACCAAAGAATTGTAGCACTTGAATGTTCATGTGTTGTTTGCCTGTAACAAATTCACTAAGAACATGTCTCGTTTTGTTAATGCTTCTGGTTCAATGGATGTACAGAGCTCTCTAGTAGAACAGGAAGATTCTTATAAGGCCAAATTAATACACCCTTTCTTTTGTGTGTAGAAAATGTGGGATCTGATTTTCCTGTATATTAATTCCTTGCAGTGAAAAGACATTGAGAGTCCTCTGGTCCATGCATCACATGCCCTTTGAATTTGCCTCGTGACAAGAAAGGCGCATTCAAACCTCACTACTGGCTTTTTGAGGCCTGAATCTCTGCTTAAACTGGCTTAAATTAATGATTTCACTAGGATTATTCTAATTTATCCTGCCATTTCTGAGGGAGAATCAATATGGTTGATATTCAGCTAGCTAAATAGAGACACATGGAGGGAGAATGAGGTACAAATACACTTCCAGAAATGTGGAAGCCAATACTATATAATATACTTGTGAAAAGACAACATAGCACTTACCTCACCTGTCAGTGCATTGAAACTTCTATCAGTCAGAACAAATAACCCTAAAAAGCGATTATAATACTTCACTATTTTTGAACTCTTTTATCCAAGAAATGAAGGAATTCCTTGCTGGAAGGCTCATAATCCCTAGAGTGGTTTGCACTCTGTGTATTTCCCCCGAATCATTTTCATATGAGGACTGGAATGCTTCTTGAAATCCCTCTATTTGCCTTTGGGGACGTTCCAAAACTCTTCCAGAAAGTCTAAAGTTTAAGGGATTTTCTGGGATTATTTGACTTCAGCTGGAACGTGCCTCACTTCACTCCAGACAGAAGAGAAATAAAGTCAGTGTGTTTCTCTGGGAAGCTGAGCCTGGGTGTATAAACACAGCACTTCCACTGGTAACTCACTGTTGCAGAAGACTGTGTGTGTGTGTTTGTGCACGAGAGAGGCCCCTTTGCCACTGAGGCTAGCAAATCATTATCATGATATGGAAAAATTTATAAAGCATAAGGAAATGAGTTTATAGAGTAAAGAATTTCTTGCCTAAAGGCAGGCAGTTCACTGGCCAGTTGTTTTCCTGCAAACAAGAATGTCCTTGTCAAAGCTGGGTTACAGGATGGAAAAAAATGTGGAAAAAGGAAAATTGTGTGGGAGGACAAGCGTACAATAGAGAACTTCAAAGGTGGTGAAGTCTAGGACGATGTATGTGACAGCTGAGGAAAACATGTCCTTGTCTGCCAAGAGCCAGTGGGGAAATGGGTTTTCATGGGAGATGACGTGAATGCTGCATCTTTGAGCAATGTGCCAAAATTACTGGTTCAGGGAACCCTTCCTCTGTAATAAGATGACATTACCAATGAGGCCCAGTCAATGTGCAGGGAGAAAGGGATGTGTTTTCATGTACAATTGAATGTGCTAGAGAAGTTCTTTAAGGAAGATACATCAGCAAGGGCTGTAACTAACTAAAGCAATTCTTTTCAGCTGTAACCTGCCAAGATATGCAGTAAGTGTTTAGCCAGAAATTCGTAGTATCTTTCATTTAAAAATGAATACCCTTCAAGATGAAAGCAGCTGAAATCCCTTTCCAAAGTATCTTATTTATCTCTCCATACAAAAATGGCACTCAGACTGTTCACTGCACCAAGAATTAAAATCATCGAGCGGGTGTTAAAACTTAGTAAGTGATCAACATGAGCAGAGAAATACCAAAGTTAACTATTAGCTCTCCAGTGCAGATACATGTGGCCCTACCTAATTCACTACAGAGCTCTCTAATGCCAGGCAGATTGCTTGAAGGGTGCAGTGAGAAGCAGCCTAAACATCCTTAACCAGCGGAGTAGGTTAGACTGATTATAAAAGCCTAATAAAAAGGCTTTTCAGTCATGTATTAAAAATGGCAATTGAAACCTCTCAAAAGAGATGGAAGCCTCTTCAAAATCTTAACTGCTGCAGCATTCCCTGCTCTCAAGAAAAATGGGAAAATGAAATACAGATAGGAAGAAAAAACATCTCTTCTTTTTCTAGCAACAGATTACGTTACAAGACAGATTTTAGCAGCCTATTCATACTTCACCTGAATGGCTGAAGTTTTCACCTCTTATCCCAAAATAAATGTAAAGGGATTTAAAAGCTTCAGTACTTTTATCTGAGCTGTACTTACTCTTTTTTCTTTTATCACACAATAAACTACCCAATAAGCTTCTGTCTTTCTAGCTCTGGTGGTTATGGAGGTCACTGAGAGATATCTATTACAATTTTGCAGTTGCCTGGAAATCTGAGCATGTCAAATATCTTGGTGCTGGTAGCAATTGCCTGACCTGCAGGCAGAAACTGAACAAATCAGTGCCTGCTTCTAGCCCAGTCCCCCATTTATAGGGGGGGCCCTGCAGATACAGTAAGACTTAAAGGATTTTAGGATTTCCTTTGTGCTGTACTGCATTCTTCTGGTGCTCATCTATATGAGGGTTTAGATCCCACAAGCTGTGTCATATGTTCTTTAAGATTCTTTCTTATATTTCAGACTTTGAAAGAGTTGTGATGCCAGAAAGCAGTAAACTCAGACTGGTTCCTGACACGCTAGCTGTTCATTTGGCAGCCCAGTTGTTAACAGGCAGTGACGAATTACTATCAAAGTGCAATGGTTTGATTATTAATTTCTAGAGGACTAAGTGACCTCAGCTCTTTTGTTTCTTTGGAGACTACATACTGAATGGCTGATGTGAGGAAGGGCTTTGATATCATCCAGAGTGGATTGCTTAATGCACAGCTGTAGCTGAGCTGTATGTCAGCTCACAAAGCCAGTACGCAAGAAGACTTCATTACAAATTCATATATCTTCTGGGGACATACAGATGCATGAAAGATGTCTTTGAAGGAAGACCTAAAATAAGATTTAGAAGGTCTCATTTGGGAATATTTCACTGTGTTATGGGCCCTGATCAGCACACCCTTTTGATTGCACTCTCACAGGGATGACATTTTCTGATGTGGATGATTTGCACAAACCAGGAATAGCCCAGCCTGCAATAATGGCTGAGGGACGGGTAATAACCAAGAGCTGCATACCCATCTCTGTCAGCAGCAGCACTCCCAGTGACATTAATGGTAACTGCTCATTGAGGCAGGGATGGAGCAAGTCTGCTTTTTACAGATGCCTTCAGCTGCAGCCTGTGAGAGTTTCCTGAAACAAGGAGGGTGGGATGTAGCTTGTTGCAGATTTGTGTTAACCGTACCGGTCTTCTTGAGATGAAACTGAAGATATGAAGATAAATCCAGCCTATTTTTGTTTGTCTTACTGAATTGATTGCATAAAGTCTGGCACAAGTAAGCATTTCCTGTAGGTTATTTAGCCAAGTTTAAAATCCTCTTCCTAGATGCACTGCATTTTCCAGTGCCTTTCAGAGGGGATTCCTTCCTGCCAACGTTTTATTATATTTACTCAAGGGGAAGCAGTGTGTTTTCCACAGAGGGATCCAAAGTCACCCCTGCACAAATCCGGGGAAGCTGGTGAAATTATGTTGCCTACAAACAAAATGGTCTTGTTCTTCACGAGGCTGAGAGAAAAATGTCTACAAGCAGGAGAATGTATGAGGAAGATTAGGATGTGACCACTAAAGATGGAGTCCACTTGACAGGCTTGTCTGTATTTTTACTTCCTAAATTTCTTTGGTAGCACCATCCACCATATTATTAATCATGTTGTCTTTCTACATCTTCATTTGTTCCTTGTTAGTTTAATATCTTGTGCTATATGTCTCTGAAGGGTGGAAAGATGGCTTTTTCACAGTTCTGGCTATCTAAAACTCAGGATTTGGAGTAATTCAAAGACATGCAAAACGCCTGCTGGGATTCTGCAAATGTGTGAGGGCAGAAATATAGCAGCTAAGCTGGCTGTCCCTCTTAAGGTACCTCCAAAACCGTATGTCTGAAATGCTGTATTCTTTACTTTTCAAACCAAAAATGTATAGCCTCATGAACCAGTAGACCACTGTGAAGACCTGATCCTACATCTGATGACAGTGAAATTGCAGCTCTTCTTGAAGGTCAGTTTTTGAAGTAACCAGTAACATAGTCAAGAAGATGATGGTTTAAGTGACACCTTTACTCACTTTCCCAGATGCACCTTCTGAAGCAAGGCTTTGCACTGTCGTCTATCAGTTGCCTTTAACTAAAATATTTGTTGGCTTCTAAATCACAGCTACTCACACATTAATTTAGGTTAATTTAGTCACTCAGACAACTACCCCTTTCTAAACAGTGCTAGCATCCCAGTTGTGCCTCCTACCACAGAGGCACTGAGACATGAACAAATAAAGGCAGGTTGCTCAGCCATCACAAGCATGAGAAAATAACTCTGCCAGCATAGAAAATGAGTGTTTGTATTTTGGTTTTCTTCTTTGTTTTTGCATACAAAGCAGCAAATTAAAACCCAAAACAAGTAATGTGACAGCAAGCTTCTTGAGCTTCATTTAATATTCTAATGAGCTTTCTTAAATCTGAGTGAGAAGGAAAGCAAAGATGTGTTTTCCCTAGATCCTTAGAGAAAACACTATTTCCAATGGAAAGTACCAATCTAGGAATTTTTCCCTGGGGTCCTCTTAAGAAGACTTGCTTGCACTGACATCATGGAAGTTGTCTGGGGATGCAGTGACCTGAGGTCAGAGGGGCTGATTTTGGTTAAGAACAGTTTTGGAAAGCTGCTAGAGCTGGCTAAGTATTCACATCTATTTTAAATGAGTGTGATATGAGAAATCATTAGAATGAATATGCTTGTCTTCATGCCTTTTCTCTTACTGGTGGTTATTTAAGTGCATGAATCCATGAAAGAGTAGAATTTAAGTCAAGCAATTAGTCAAACACAGTTTACTAAACATAAGATTGTTTATAAATGTATTCTGAAGAGCTGCCAGGAAAACATGCACTGTGTGGGTATGTGGGTTTTATTGGCTCTCAGTTTTGCTACAGATCTGTATTTCCAACACTGAAAAGCTTAAGGGTCCTCAGATTTAATTCAGCTCTTGGTAGACACTGTGATGAGATGTCAGTCTAGGTTCCAGGTTCACCAGAAAAGGAGGAGAGAAAAATACCCTTTCCACATGTGACTATATTAACCTCTCGTGTGTCCTCACCACTGACGTTAGAGTCTCTGCAGAGGGATGGGAAATGCTGGCTTGACACTCCCCAGGCTGAGAATGTTTTACATCTTGGAGTTTTCCCACCATTGCCTAGAAACAATCACCTATTTTGTGCTTCAACAACATCCATGACGGGGTTCGTTGCCTTGGTTTGTGCTGGGTGGAGAGGTTTGTCAGAGATGGTTACCAGTCTCAAACCTGAGAAGTGGAACACTGCCCCGTGACAATGCTGCTCAGTGACCTAAGCTGTAGAGAGGAAGAGGAGGCGGGTTCTGTGGGTTTATACAGCTCTGCTGCGCAGACCAAGTGCACCTCCAGCTTTGTCTTTTGAATCCCTTCTGTGCATTTGATGTTGTGCTTTCAGAAGGCCGCTGTGACAGAGACCTGAATGAAGCCACAGCCTCCTGGCTTAAAATCCACTTGGCTATCTCCATTCCCCTGACTGGGGTCTCTCTTCTTTCTGTTATGCCTGAAGAAAGGTTTCTTTTGTTAAGAAAAGCTTTTTTTTTTTTTTTCTATAAGCTACAAAAGACAGTTGAGAAGCATTTCCTTGGTCTTGTAAAATGTTAAAGCTAGAAGCTTTGAGAGTCCTCTAAGATTTATCTCCACTGTAGCTCCTATAGCCAGTATAGCTACCATAGCCATTAACTTCAATGGGAAAGTGTTCTGCCACCACATCGATTTTTTGAGTTATTTTTGTGGAAGTGTGTTTAAAGTCTGGCAAGGCCAAGAAAGGTGGGAAAAATCAGAACCATAATTCCTAAGTAACCTGAATTAGGTCTATTTTTATATGTATTTTATGGTACAGTTTCAAAAAATCCAATTATTTTTTCCCCATATGACTCTGTACTACTTATGATGAGGATGAGCAACTGCTCTTCTTATTGTTCAGATCAGTCGCATGCTTTCTTTGCCACACAATATTCAAGTCCATTCTTAGCTTTTTCTGTTTGTTTGGGGCTTTTTTTTCCCCTATTGTCCCCATTTCTGCATCATTTTAGCATTTACAAAACCCTTTCATATGAATTTCCATTATGCTTGGATACAAATGGATGCGGACATAGGGATACAGGATGCAAGCATCCTCTAGCTTTTGGGTGCTTATTGAGATTCCCAGTGGCTGATTTTTCCGGAGCACTCAGCAGCAGAGAGCTCTCCATTTGTTCCCATCTCCCACCGGGTCCAGCTGCAGCAATGAGGACTTAGCACTTCAGCACATCAGGCTTCTGGGACGCAGGTCAAACAAGGAACATACAGTGAGTGGCCACCTGGTGAAGTGGCTGAGCTGAGCCTGGTGGGGTACATGGTGGTAGGAGCTGATTTCCAGCCTAAGTCTGTATCCAGCTGCCAGAGTTATGAGATCATCTTTTGTTTTCCAGCAAATCCTTTCTCATGTAAGTCTTCCTAGAAATGAAGTAGGAGTCTAAAAGTTTCTATTGTTGTACAGCACTAATTCAGTGCAGGACATTTCTGTTGAGGTTGTTTTTAACCCAAATGAAGTATCTTGGAGTAGGAACGGATAGCGTGTGTGGTCATGGCAGAGCTAGAAGGAAGCCAGCAGCTTTGAAGGAGGTAGCGTGGTTAAGCAGAGGCATCATATAGATGCATCTTTGTGGTAGGAGTTGCAGAAAGGAAAGGAGAAAAGATGTCTTAAACTCCTTAATGCTTTTTTTCTTATAGCATGTCTTTGTTAGAAGACTGTATCCTGATCTGTCTGCTTCTTGAGGGATACAACCTCAAAAGGGATATGGAGTGGTCATCTCTGATATTGATGCAGGGAGGCCTATTATGGGTCCTAGTGTCCTGCTTTATGTTTGTCCTGAGCTCCAGAGACATCCCTGGCACCTTTGCCCTGTGGCTACTGTTCTGCAGACTGGATGATTTCCCCCCTATACTCCATGAAAAAGCTTCAAAAGACCCTCATTTACAGCCTCTTCTTTCTAGGAGCAATGAGAAAGCTTCATGTGTTTTGGGGCAGGGTTCATCAATGCTTAGCTGTAGGGCTCTGGAGGCATTTACTAGAGCTTTAATCATCTTCCCAGAAATGATAGAAGAGCAAAGGCCAGAGTATATCAGCTTTTGCAATTCTCTGTTTTCTGGCTATGTGTACAGGTGGTTCCTACCACCAAATGCCTTAAGGAGACATGGAAATGTTTGACTGAGAACAGTGGAGCCTTCAAGTGGCACTGACAAAATTGCAATGACAGCCTGTGGGTCAAGTCCAGAAACTTTCTCCAAGGAGGTATTTTGCTCATTCCCTCTGCAGTAGTTTTAAGAATCTCTTGCTCTAGAAAGGATGGCTAGACCCATGGACAGTCAGTCAGAGGACTGGTGAAGGGAGGAGAAACAACTTCCTTTATATGCAAAGGATTAGGGATGAAAAACGTCCCTATGAAGTTTCTTGTAACTGCTTGGCATGTCGCCTGTTTTCTCATGGTTTAGTCTATTAAGGGAAACACAGGACACAGAAGCCATACACAGATGAGCTGAGAAGGCTATTTTTGTTTAAGGTGGGTTAAAAAGGCTATTAATAATTTTCACTTTAATAATATTCTCAGAAGTTTGAACTAATACTCATTCAAGTGTCCACTTTCAAGTATATGAAAAACCTTCTTTGAGCTTTCTGCCTTACTCTTAACCATCATAGAATCATAGAATAGTTAGGGTTGGAAAGGACCTTAAGATCATCTAGTTCCAACCCCCCTGCCATGGGCAGGGACACCTCCCCACTAAACCATGCCACCCAAGGCTCTGTCCAACCTGGCCTTGAATACCTCCCACGATGGAGCATTCACAACTTCCCTGGGCAACCCATTCCAGTGCCTCACCACCCTTACAGGAAAGAATTTCTTCCTCATATCCAGTCTAAACTTCCCCTGTTTAAGTTTGAACCCATTACCCCTTGTCCTATCACCACAGTCCCTCTTGAAGAGTCCCTCCCCAGCATCCCTATAGGCCCTCTTCAGATATTGGAAGGCTGCTATGAGGTCTCCACGCAGCCTTCTCTTCTCCAGGCTGAACAGCCCCAACTTTCTCAGCCTATCTTCATACGGGAGGTGCTCCAGTCCCCTGATCATCCTTGTGGCCTCCTCTGGACTTGTTCCAACAGATCCATGTCTTTTTTATGTTGAGGACACCAGAACTGCACACAATACTCCAAGTGAGGTCCCGTGAGAGCAGAGTAGAGGGGCAGGATCACCTCCCTCGACCTGCTGGTCATGCTCCTTTTGATGCAGCCCAGGATGTGGTTGGCTTTCTGGGCTGCGAGCTCACACTGTCGGCTCATGTTCATTTTCTCATCAACCAACACCCCCAAGTCCTTCTGAGCAGGACTGCTCTGAATGTCTTCTCTGCCCAGCCTGTAGCTGTGCCTGGGATTGCCCTGACCCAGGTGTAGGACCTTGCACTTGGCATGGTTAAACTTCATCACGGACTGAGTCATCTCAGCTTGTGTTTGTAGCCTTTGGATAACAAAACAAACAGGCAGAAAAATAGAAATCCTGACCATGCTTCTGGGTCTTGAGATGCCTGGTTCCATATATCTACCACCAGCCACACTGCAACCTTTGTGATAACACTTCGTATTAGTTTGCTGTTTGTTCTTTGGATATTTCCATAGCTGGGCCTCTAAACCAGTGACTACCCCACCTCTTTCTTTAGTGTTTGGCTTCACTGGAGTTTTGACCCCTGCTTGGGAAAGCAGTGGTCAATCATAAGTATTTTAAGATATAGTGGTGGCCATAGAAACTGATTGAAAGGAAAATACTCAAAGGGTAGGAGAACAGAACCTGAAGAGCTCTTCAGGGAACCTGTTTCTTGTTGGGTTTACAACTGCCAGTCAGTAGGAATCACAACTGAGCAACCGCAGACTAAAAAAGTTGTGTGTTGTTCTAACAAAAATTAATCTGTTTAATAACTTCCCAGTTACTGTGGTTGTCTTACTGATACCCTTAAAGCAAACTCATGTTTGCTACAGATCTGCTTTAACTAAAGCAGCAATTAAATTGTGGACAGACTAGAGATAATGATCATTGTTTTTAGCCACAACTATGGTTCACCGTTTAGTAGCCTCAGACACTCCCTTGTTCAAGGCAAGGCAAGAGCAGCAAATCCAGGAAAGTATTTTGTTGGCTTTGCACTTGGGTAACCTCAAAGGTACTGGACTAGTCCTGGAGACCAAAAGCTCTGTTTGCAGAAGGGGCAGATCACTACCAGTTAATAAAAGATTGCCCTACCCAGGAGGCTCAGTTCCTTGCTGGCCTAGAGGTGACCTCTTCTGCAGCACTTAATACAAAATAATACTCATTTCTGAGCCTGTTGCTGAGGTGTTTGGGTTGACTTGAACATTTTCCCACCAACTGCACAACACGGACCTTTGACTTATTCCTGTTTAGCAAATAAATTGTTTTCAAATCCACAGTCTGTGCAGTTACCTAGAAGTGAAAATTGTGACTTACGACTTGTCCCTCCTGCAATCTATTCCTTCCACAAACAATATGTATTTGTTGGATATAATAGTGACATGGAGAGTTTTGACTCCAGAGAGTACTTTAAGAAACACATTTCCACATCCCAGCCATAATGTTGCACAGCTGCTTTTATAACCTAGTATTTCAACCACATTTACATGCAAAATCCTTCTAGTTTGCTTATGCTTATATTTTGATGTTCAAAATATCCAACTTCATGAGAGGTGATACCTGTAACCTCAACGTTGATCCAGTTTAGAAAATTATGCGTCTGGCACAATACCTTCTGGTTTCAGTATAGTAAGGTTGATAATACCAAGGACTTCCAGAAGGAAGCCATCCAGAGGGACCTTGAGAAGCTTGTAAGGTGGGCTGATGCCAACCATATGAAGTTTAACCATGCTAAGTGCAAGGTCCTACACCTGGGTCAGAGCAATCCCAGGCACAGCTACAGGTTGGGCAGAGAAGACATTCAGAGCAGTCCTGCTCAGAAGGACTTGGGGGTTTTGGTTAATGAGAAAATGAACATGAGCCGACAGTGTGAGCTCGCAGCCCAGAAAGCCAACTGTATCCTGGGCTGCATCAAAAGGAGCGTGACCAGCAGGTCGAGGGAGGTGATCCTCCCCCTCTACTCTGCTCTCACGGGACCTCACTTGGAGTATTGTGTGCAGTTCTGGTGTCCTCAACATAAAAAGGACATGGATCTGTTGGAACAAGTCCAGAGGAGGCCACGAGGATGATCAGGGGACTGGAGCACTTCCCGTATGAAGATAGGCTGAAAAAGTTGGGGCTGTTCAGCCTGGAGAAGAGAAAGCTGCGTGAAGACCTCATAGCAGCCTTCCAATATCTGAAGGGGGCCTATAGGGATGCTGGGAAGGGACTCTTCATTATGGACTGTAACGATAAGACAAGGGGGAAGGGGTTCAAACTTAAACAGGGGAGGTTTAGATTGTATATGAGGAAGAAATTCTTTCCTGTAAGGGTGGTGAGGCACTGGAATGGGTTGCCCAGGGAAGTTGTGAATGCTCCATCGTGGGAGGTATTCAAGGCCAGGTTGGACAGAGCCTTGGGTGGCATGGTTTAGTGGGGAGGTGTCCCTGCCCATGGCAGGGGTGTTTGAACTGGATGATCTTAAGGTCCTTTCCAACCCTAACTATTCTATGATTCTATGACTTATACAATTTGTTCTATGGATCACAAAGTGTCATCTCCATCTTTCCATGCAAAATTGTACTTCATGAGAATGGAGATAGGCCAGATGTAGGATGAAGACCTAACTAAAGCTCCTATCCTTTGTACCTTTGGGAGAATCTCAGTTTCATTTGTCCTTCATTCCTTCCTTTGCTCTTTCTTTTTTGTCTCTCTTTTGTTTTGTTGTTTGTTTCATGTTCAAGTTGTTAGATGTTTAATGCAGCTATTTGATTCACAGTGAGACTTGGTCTTAGCCGAGTTTCTGTCTCTGCTGAACACAGTGAATGCCCATGTTCAGACAGCTGTAGAATCTACAAAGGCAGAGTCTATACCTGCTGAGCAAGCTGACTGGGCAAATGTATCTGATTCCTCAGAGACATTGGGAAATATTTGCCTTTGATTTTTTGCGAGATTTCAAACCTCTTCTGCCTTCAGTACCTCTGAACACAAAACTCTTCAGGACCTAAGGGTGTGAATAGCTTGAATAATCACATTAGAACTCTTTGCTAGTCAGAACCAAGGCACAGGGAGATCTTACCCAACATGTTCCTTTGCATAGGAGCTTGAATCCATTCCATTATTTTGTCAGCCAATATTTATGGTCTTCCAACCTCTTCCACATGGCAGCTGGCTCAAGTTTGAAAGTAATTGCAAGTCTGAGCTGATGTTTGTCAGTTGTAGGAGGGAGTAACTAAGTGCTAACATCCAAAAACAATTCACTTTCTCTTTTGGAAAGAGTCTCTTGGGAGAAGACCCTTTTCTCTGGGTTAAATTGTTCATACAGTGTAAGTGCCAGATCTAGTCTGGGTGCAGTTCTGGGATGGAATGAACCTATTTTGCCCAACTTCTGTCTCATGTTTCTTTCAGAGTCTTTCACAGGGGATCCAGATCTTCCCCATAGATTTCTACCTAACCTTACATACACCTTTTTTTGAAATAGCAACTCTAACGTTGCATTCCGTAAGAGTCCGTACAGCGTCTTTGCCCAAGGTGTCCCACAAGTGACCTTGATCCTCCTCTGTAGGCAGATAACAGTATTCCTAAATTCAGAACTGGGTTTCAAATTGGGGAATAAAAGAATACGTCATCACCCCTTCATTTAGGAGTTGTTTGGGTGACGGGTGTGACAGCAATATCTGGGCTTGGATGATGAGACAGTTGAAAGTGCGTAAGAAACAATAACCTTCATTCTACAAGCTTTCTCATTTGACTTTTTAAAGTCACCTTTTCTTTCTCCCAGTATTTCTTCTCCATTAGCAGACTTCACTGTATGACTGAAAGGAAATGTTACTGTTTCCCTGTACAAAGCAACGTTTATCAGTTCATGCCAGAAATGCCTCACTTCAGCAAGCCTTGAGATTGAAGCCCTCTCCTTTCCAAAGCACGAGTCCAACTCATGTGCTAGCAACAAACCATCTTTTCTCTCTCTTTCATAGATCTGTATTCTAATATTAAATCAATAATTTAACAATTCCCTCTCCTACCCTAATTCCCTATTGCAGTGACTTCTGGGATGGGGACGGTCCTAAATTGGACAGCTGTTTTCAGGATTCAGTCCTGGGCCTGACTGAATTTTTAGTGCCTCTTTCTAGTCAGGGCTGATGGCAGTATGAGAGCCAGTAGGCAGCACTGTTGCTGCCTGCCCTTGTGAATCAGGAATTGCTCCCCTTGCTGACATCACTGCATCATGCTCCTGGAAAGAAAGCTGAGCATGATTGTAGGGTAGGAAAGAAATCACTGGAAGAAAAATTACATTGGTTTGAGGTTATGTCCGTGGTTGTAGTCCAAAGATGCCCTAGGACTGACTGTCCTTTATAGCAAGTGGTCGAGGGGAGCGCTCACACAGCAATCTGGCAGACAGAAACCTTGAGATAGCCTTTGATAACCACAGCAAAAAATCAGGGAGTGGAGCCAATGGAAGCTGCCCTGGAAATGTACCGTCTAAAAATAACATTTCAAGAAGTTGCTTCTCCTAGCTGCGTTCTATGAATGCCTGTTTATTCAGCACTATGTACAGTGTGTTCTATTCTCCATATGCTATACATGACTTATCCTGCGGTCTGAAATCATCCTGAGCAATAATACCCCCAAAACACTTTACAGATGCAAAACTTCAATCCACAGATTAAAGGCTTAGCACCAAACTGCAGGGCCAGACCACCATGCCTGGAAGCTGGTAAGCACTTCAGGAAGTTTCATGTTATGTGCCAGTGCTTCTCTCCTCCCCTGTTATATCACCCCTTCAGCTCCACATCTGGACCCCAGATCACCTCTGGATGCCTGTTTGCATACCCCTGTGAAACACATTTTTCATAGCTTTATTGAGAACTACAACAGGAAGTGAGGAGGTGGTATTTCACAGCAGAGCGGACAGACCTTCACACCTTTATGAGCTTCTTGCCTAGGCAATTATTTTGCTGATGACTGATGAATGCTGTAGGGCCTGTATTGAGCATAAAGAACTACAGTGCCAGAGCACCCTCCAACAAGCAGCGTTATCCTTGTCTGCTTGTAAGCTCTCTTCCAGGCTGTGTTTCTTCCTGGTCCCACACAAGGGCTAATCCCCCCAGCAACCAGTGGTGTTTCAGGTAGGGAACAGCATGGGCAAGAGATGATGTCATGTTTTTGACTCCTCCAAGAAGCTTTTAAACAGCTGGAAGACTGTATGAGTAATGAATTGTTAAAAATGGCTTATGTCAAGAGGTCGCCTCTGCTGCTGCAGGATGTGCCAGTGACTCCAAAAAAAGGCAAATGGTTTATTTCTCTGAGCGAGCAATGACTCATTAACATCTGCCTTTTTCTATTTATACGTGTGAATTCTCTCATTGACTTGCAGATTTTCCTTTCCATTCTCTTTTACAGTAAGACTGTTACTATTTCAGCCTATTTTAGTCCTTCTATAGGCAACTTTTTCCTCTGCCCTCTTCCACTTTGTCCTTGGGAAGGAGTTGCTGCTGAAACCCCCTTTCACAAGGACCACGGCTCTTTTAAGCCAGTTTGTCTGGAAACAGTGGTGTTATGAGATCCTTCAGTGCCAAAGTGCAAAGCATTTCACAGAACATTCTTCTTAGAGGCTTATGGAGTGTGGGACTTCTGAGAGAGATAGATCTGAAGTGACCGAGAGCTCCTATACAACTGCTCTCCTGTCTCTCTTTGGCAGGAGCTTTCCCCACCATCCTCCACACTGCCAGGCTGTCTAACCCAGCATGCTGCTGATCTTGTCAGTTTGGTCAGGTCTATCTTTGGCTTCCACCTCTGCAGAAATCAGTTGGTTTCCATGTTTCATCAAAGCACTCTGAATCAAATTAAAGCCTGTGATTTTCCGTTTGTGTTCTCAGCTGCCAGCAGGATGCTGGTGGATTTCTTTAATGACAGTCTTGGGGACATGCAGTTGTGCTGTGGCATTCTCTGCTTCCAAGAAATGCTGTGTGTAGGTGCTGGCAATGTCTCAGAGGTGAGGGTGCTGACAAGGCATTGTCCTTCCTCTTCCTCTGTGCCACTGTGGCCCAAAGTATGGTAGGCAGTTCTCAGAAACAGAGCAACTCAAAGTCTGGGTGTTGGGGTGTGACATGCTCTTTAGGGTAGCTTCAAAATAAGTTGTTTCATTTAGACTTGTTTAGTGCTAATGTTTGTCATGAAATAGGCAAAAGGGCTTAAAGGACAAAACTGAAGCTTTAGCTGTCATCTCTCTAACGTATAAAGGATCCCAGTCTTTGCATTTCCAGAACTTTCTGGACTCTAAGCTCCATATAGCTAAACTTTTCCAGACTCTCTTACATTCCTTCCCTCCCTCTTGTCTTGGTTGACTTTGGCCAAGACCTCTCTACACTCCCAGTTCGTTCAATTCAGACCAAAGTTTGAATCTAGAGCTGTAAATGTTTTCTTAGAAATGCTTATATTTGTGACCACATCAGCAACCTCCATTTAAAGAGAGGATCTTTCCACTTCAGTTCACTTATCTCTGGGGTGGAAGATGGAAACTCTTTGAAACCTTTAACAGTGCACCTAATTTGAAGCAATGAGTAAACAGATTACCTTATACAGCAAGGAATTCGTAGAAGTTTAAGTAGGGTAGAAATACTACATGAGACTTACACCAACATTCCTGATTTCTGGTGATATTCTGGAGCTTAATTCCCATAAACTCAAATACATGTTTGGTCTTAGTGATACAGGAGGTCAAACCTCAGCTCACGACATTCTGCAGGCAGCGGCTGCAGCCATGTGGAACACTCTTTTGTTCCGGAGCATGGTTAGAGTTTACTTGAACACTCATGAAAAGAGATACACCTGCTTTTCCTGGCCTCCTCTCAGTGTCCAGGCGCATATGGGAAAGTACATCTTCCATCTGCTGACTTTGGGTTGTTTCTGTTCTTTAAGGTCTCTGTTACAAAACTCACAGAATCAGAGAAAAATCTGCTTCATAATAAAATGCTCAGTAAGTGGTTCTGAGAATGGAAAGTTAGAGAAATCCCAAAGAAATGGCTTGGTTATTCCCAGCAAGGAGTGCTGGATGTAGTCACGTAATCCCTGGCCCTGCACTACTATGGGTTGCTGTGTTGCAATCAAGACATGCTTAAACTTCCACAGTGAATTAATTTATCTGCTGCTCTGAATTACTTGTTTTGCTTTAGGAAATATGACTGCATTATCCAGAAATGTTCTCTTCTGATTTGATTGCAGAGATCAGTTGCTGGAAGGTATCAAACATTTACAGCTCCAAAGGGAGAGAGAAGTTTATACATGGTAAACACTTCAGGTATCGCATCCTGACAGAGAAGGCATTTGTGATGTAGAAACAATTTGAACAAGAAGTTTGGACAAGAAGGACATGACGGACCAAAACTTTGCCTGGTGTGAAGCAGTGTTGCTTTGCTTGACTTTCTTAGTGCATGGCTCGTGATGGCTGAGGCTCTGGTTCAAGTACAAGCAGTGAACAGACTGTAGCAGGTAGAGGGATTTAGTGTAGAAAAACAAGTTCACTGTTTATACAGATCTTTTCCAAATGTTTTCAAAGATTTTTGAGGAGACAAAACGACGTTGGAAAATTCAAGATTTTTGTTTTATTATTTATTTTTTTAATTCTTGGATTTTCCATGGGTCCAAATAGGCTGATGGATTCTCAAAGGTAACTTAAACCGTTCTAACTGTAGCAGTTGGAAGAACCTGGGATGTCAGAGATACGCACAGGAGAATTAAAAGGGCACCATCAGTCAATTGAGGCTGTTAATGGCAAATCAAACATGGAAAAATGAATTTAAAAGTTGCTGGCTCTGATTTTAAGACTATTTTGTACTAGATAGCTTCCCTGGTAAACCTCCAAATATACTTGGATCTAAAGTGTTCCTAGACACTAGCCAAGCTGCCACAGTCTTCTTTAGTTTCCATGATCCATCTCCTTTGCAGCTAATCTAGAATGTTCTACTTAGTTTATTGACAGCTCCATCACCTTTGGACTCAACTCTGTGGTTAACATGTGTGCACATTCTTAACTTGCGGTAAAAGCACTGAGACTTGATATAATGCAGGAGGAGACACTTTTAATCAGGTGCTTCATTGAGGTCTGTCCCATCAAGGCAACGTGAAAACAGATGCTCAAATTCCTCTGTTCCTTTCTAAAATCCTGAATCATGTCATATTAACCAGGAATCTTTTTTGTTTCAGTGAAAAACAAAAGTTAATTAGAAGTCAATTTATTCAGCTATTTGACAGTGAAAATAAAGACAGAACTGAGTAATGAAACTTCAAGGAATCTTTCAAATATGAACCAAATGTATAAAATAAGGGGTTATCTATTCAGTAATCTAAAACAGGCTGGTACCTACAGCTTCCACTCTTCTCTGTGTGGTAAAGTAGTCCAAGGTTAAAGGTAGCCAAGCTTAGTTTAACTCACCATAGGTATTCCCCTAAAACTCGGCTAAACCCCAAATGTTATGTGTAGGGAAATCAAGACCTGACAGCCAAGACCGTGCTGGCTGCTTAATATCAGTCTTGTTAAATGTATCTGCCCATGTTGCTTGTCTGTCACCCTGTCCCTGGTGTGAAAAACATTATATAAACTGCATTGTGTTAGATGGGGTTGCTGGAATTCAGGCTACGAAATGTTGTGAGTCACATTGTGTTTGCACATGTCCAGGGGATCTGAAAAACTCATTAAGCTCTCCTGTGTTTGGAAGGTTTTGAAACTCATTTGGCATTTCTGTTTGGAAGGGTTTTAAGTCACCTCAAGCACAAGCTGAGAGACATGTATCCCCTGAGTCTTTCCTTCGCTTCTTGCTCAATCTGCCCATCAAGGTGATAAAGGGGTTCACCTCTTCTGAGGTCAAGAGAGATGCTAGAGTGCGGTCTTAGAGTTGGTCTGAAACCTGCAGTAGGACTCTGTGCAGTAAATCAAATTATTACACTGCTGATGTGCTTTTTGCCCAGGAGAAAACTCTCCAATCTCTGTGTTTAGCTATTTTCTAGTAAAATACCACTGAGAAGCCAGAGTGTCTGTGAGCAAATGGATTTCACTGCTTGAGTGGTACAGGAACTCAAGGTACAGTTCCCTGGTCTCTGGTATGGCAAATCACATCTCAGATTCTCTTCCATTGCTAACATTATACCATAGAATCATTCAGGTTGAAAAGGACCTTTAGGATCATCAAGTCCCACTGTTAAAGCTCAGCTTGACTCCTACAAGTCTCTCTCCAGTCTAGACAAAATGGCATCTCAGGATGTGCATGAGGCCAGGATTACAGGTGTATCCTCTGTACAGCCTGTCTCCAGGTATTGCTGGCTCCAGCCGTGCAGAGAAAGGGTGAGTGCTGTATAAAGCAGAAGGTGCAGAAGGGAAATGCTGCCTATTCACACTGTATATCTAACAGAAGTGTGAGGTTCATACTGCATAATCTTGATGGATGCAAACAGATCTCACCCCCTTGGAAGTATACAACTTATATTGAGCTCACATAGAAAGTGAGGCAGCATCAAAACTCAGATCTGGACCTGAAATCCTACTTGGTCTTCAGTGTACTTTTAAATCCATGTAACACTTGGTGCTTTGAGGCTGGATTTATGTAGCACTTAGAGAAAACTGGATCAGACACCAGATTCTGGTCCTCATAAACCACTCAGCACAGTGCTCCTTACCCCTGTGACTGCCCATCTTTTAGCTGACAAGTAAGTCTCTCCTTCAGCACCGTGGTTTCAATTCATGCTACTGGCACTGTAGAAAACACATTCAAACCTCGTGGCAGTGATTTGTTTTCTTTCATTCAGTTTTGTTTCACCAGCTTTACTGGTGCCAAGCAGAACCAGCCCTTTGGGCACTTTATTTAAACCCCCTTTTTGCTGTGACTCTCGGGTGTACCCTCCAGAGTGACCACCAAGCACTGCACATGGCCAAGCTTGCCAGAATGATCTGAGAAACTGCTCTTCCCTTCCCTCACTCCCCACACTGCCTTTTGTGGTTCGCTATTTAGGGATCTGGACAGAAGAACAGATGGAATAAATCGTCTGGTGGTAACCAAGGGACTGAGCCACTTCTGGGAAATGCTGCATCTCTCTTTCTGTTGGATTTATATGTGAGATGCCCAGAAGTCACTCTTGTGTCAGGAGTGTCAGGAACAATTTCCTTTGCAAAGCTCTGTAAATCTCTGAGTCTGTTCTGCTTCCGGGAAGGCTCCCCAGCAGAGACGCCTGGAGCCCGCTCACAGGGAGTTTCCAGCCAGCTCTCCTCTAAACCAGCATCCGTGTGGTTTGAGCACGCAGGAATGAGGCCAAAAGCACCATCTATATATCACCTCTGCGGATGTGGCATATAAGCAGGGGAAAAGGGGAGGCACACTTTAAATCTTACAAGTACCATTTTGTTTTCTCTTCCTTCTTCGCTTCCACCCTCCTCCTTCCAACCCCCTGCTTTTTTTGCAGTAGCTGATGGGGGTGGTAAAATTCCAGGGGGCCAAGACAAACTGTTAAACACTGTGATTTCTAATGATTCCTCTTGAAAATTGCTGACAGATGCTGGTCCTGAGATCAGAACAGCAGAGGCTGCCAGCGTGAGGCTTGGGGCCAGCCATTGATTCCCTTTGCTAATAGTGAAATCTATGGTAACTCCAGGCAGAGACTATATGCTGCCTTTCTCAGAGTTTCTCCTTGTCCCCTCATCTTCGCTCTTATTCCTATCCCCTTCTCCACTTCCCCAGACTTCATCCTTTACTCTCCATTTCATAACTTTAGTTTATAACTTTGTGTGTTTCCCTGAGCTCCTTTCTTCCTCTGTTTCTTTTTGCTGTCTAGCTACTGGACTCTATGGATGCTTGCCCAGCTTCAGCTTAGCAAAAGGAAAGTGCAGGAATTTGCCTGATGCAACAAGTTTCTCTTCTTTTTGGAACCTCTAATTCACAAGACAGCCTATTTGTGTCTCCAAATAATAGATGGATAGAGCCAATGGGGGAGATGGGATGGGGGTCTCACTCGGTATTGAGGTCAGTCAGGGTCTTGCAGAAGGAGATGGAGGTAAGCTGCCAGCTTAGGGAAGGAATGTGTTTTGATTCCAGCCAGACGTGTAGCTGTGTTTGTGCACACTGTGGCTGAACTACTGCTGCATCCATAATGCGCCCCAGCACCTGGCATAGCAGTCTGGGTTTTTTCCTTACTTCATACCATCTCCTTGCGACAGAATATCCCTAACGGGAAGTTTTGCAAAGGAAGAGATTAGCCACGGTTTTGGGTTTGTTGGTGGAGCTTGGAAAAGCCCTGCCACAAACCCAGACATTGTCAGGAGTTTAAGAAACCAAGTCAGGCCTTGGATGTGGAGGAGGGGAGGTGTTTGTCTCTGGAAAGGTTCATGGAATTTGGATGCCATTGGAAACTGCTGTTCTCCAAGGCACAGATTTTTGTCAGTATCCAGGGTTAAGTCCCTAATTCAACTTTCGATTCTATGACTGTGGAAGCACCAGAGGTGCAGGGATGAGTACCTGGAAACTGGATCTGAAGTCCTTAATTAAAAGTAAATCTATATGCAGAGTTGAGGGACCAAATCTGCTTTCTTTGGTTACTTCTTTGTAAGTGTGCTACAGCCACAGGTTGTTGTGTAGGATATCCATATTGGGTATGGAGGAAAATCTCTTCACTAGGAAGACCATGCAGTGCTAGGCAGGTTACCAGAGAGACTGCCATTGCTATCCCCAGGGGCTCTCTGTCTTGGCTGCCTTGATTGAGTAGTGGCTACAGTCCAATAGCTGAATGGGAGATTTGACTAGAAACCTCCAGAAATCCTTTCCAAGCACCACTTCTGTGATCTGTGATGTTCAGATGCCAGTTGGCCAGGGCAGGATGTAAACACAAGTAGGCAGAGCTCTTTCCCCTAGAAATATTCACTACTGAGATTCCCAGCTGAGGCTTATCCCTGTTCCAACAACCTGATCATGAAATGGTGGCTACTCCTTACCTTTTATCTTCAACAGTGGTGTCAATAGACCTCAAGATAGCACACAGAGTTGCCAAAAAGTATGACCCATTCAGAGCTGTGCTGCTTCATCAAGCCTTGCTTTCACCAATATAGCAACTCATGCACGGAAAACTATTTAATCCCTTTTCCTGCCTGCAAGGGCCTCCAGTATATCCCCTTTTCCTTATCCAACAAGGAAATTTTGGAGCTGAGATCTGCCAGTGATGTGAATCCCCAGCTTCCTGGCTGGCAGCATTCATGGCCATGCTTGCAGGGTACTTTGCTGTCTTATTAGCAGCTGTCAGCACCACTAAGGGAATGCCTCTCACTCAGACCAGTAGCCACAGGAGATTAATGTGTGAGATCCTAGAGGAATTGTTTCTTCTGGCTGCTGATGTGCCACAATTAGCACCTTCATCTCTAAGCTGGTACTTGCTTTCTTGTTCATAAAACGATTGTCAAGGATTTCCTTCCAGAGGGTTGGGAGAGTGCCATGCCAGAGAGGCAGTGATGATGGATCAGCTGAACAGCAGCAGAGCTTGGGAGCTGTGCAGATATTGCATTGCTCGTGTCACCACCTCGTTACTGTTGTTGGGGTTTATGGCACCATAAACATTCGGTTGTACTGTTTTCCTCCCAGTGCAGACAGTGAAACAAGGGAGCCATCAGCACCTCTGAGGAGGCACTCAACATGATGCAGGAGTGAGTTCAGCCCGTTACCCTAGCCCTTACTACGGTAACAAGGGTAGTAGAAGAGCAGCCTGGGAGAATTTTGAGCACAGGCTGTGCATCTTTTCCTGAGGCTGAAGGGTTATAACAAAGCTTCAAAAGAAAACCTCATGTCCAAAATGGGGATGAGCTGTCCTTTTGTCCCAGAGTTCCAAAGCATAAAAGGTAACTGCACTGCATGGTGTCTTCTGTTGCTAAAGGGCACTGTGAAGTACAGAAATATATCATCTTCACAATTACATCTACACCGCCACTACTCTAGAGGTCAAGTTCTGCATGTTTAACAGGGAAAGTCTGAAAGGAGAAGCAGCTACACATGGGCATCCCTATAACTGGTTAAATGAATTCAAACAACTGACTCACTGACCTGCATTTATCTTCACTGCAGTCTTCAAACACTGGTCAGCAGGGAGAGCCTGCTCAAAGCCATTTCTGAACCATGAGCTGTCCCCAGTGCAATGTAGTCCTCTCTCAGCTTCATGGGGACCATGTCCGTTCTGTCATGTAATGCAGATGAGCAGGAACCATGGTATACGGTCTAGGTGAGGCTTGTTTGTTCTTCAGTGCTCTGCTTGCCTGCGACAGGTACAGGTATAATGCTGGTCTCTATCTTCTGTAGAAGATACAACTGAGAGCACAGTACAGACTGCAGCAGTCACAGATACTTAATCAAAACCAGAAGGAATTACATTGCCTCAACCCACAGGCACCTAACCACAGATGAGCAGTCAATGCCTAACTTCGGAAGCATGACTGGAGTCTTCCAACTCTTAAAACCCAAGTGCTACTTGGAGAGCGAAAGCACTTGTATGGCCTCTAAAAACCAGTGAAAAGGTATCATCAAGGGACTTAATTCAGTCAGGAACAGCAGTACAATAGCACAGAGACACAAATGAACTCATTGCACTTTGGTATTTTTGGCAAAATACAAGGCATATATAATTGCCAAGTTTCATTGCCAAGTTCACTGCCCAATCATAGCGAATAAGTAATGCTAGAAGAAGTAAAGTATATATATATGGGTATATATTTCTATAAATGTCTCTCTTACAATTGCTGTTTTTTATTTCTATTGTAGTAACACCTAAATCTCATCAGAAATTGCAGCTCTGTTGTCTTAGGCACTGTACCCATCCAAAGTGCCTAATACAGCCTTTGTTTTGACATGAAACCTTAAGCAATAGTCTTAAGACCTGAAGTGTGCTTTGAATGTGAGAATGAGTATATCAGTTTGCCTTAGGTATTAGGGCAGTGATCTGCCTGCTGGGAATGCTGTTTGTGAGGGCACAAAACAACCTGAGAGATGTTTGTATGTGGCTGTGGGATGTAGGGTGTGAGCGTGCATCATTAGAAAGCGGCGACAGATGATAGAGGTTTCAGATCCTCCTCAAAGCTTGAATTCTCCACACACAAACAGAGGAATGGAAATACAAAGAGAAAATATAACCCTGAAAAGCAAGTGCTTTCATGTCACAAAGATGCAGTATATGTGAGCTCAGTTGGATTTTGCATTCCTACTGATGTGGTACTTTGCCAAGACCTGTGCAGCTTTTACTAAGTTCACCCAGGGATCTCATACAGGAGGAGGAGGAGGACAATTGTGTCTTTTCTTTGAAGTGTTTTGTTTTCTGCCTGGAGACGCTCCCGTGCAGAACCAAGCTGTGATGAGAGAGAGATGGGGAACAAATAGAGGTCTAGAATACATAAATAACCATGACAGGGTTTCTGCAGAGCCAAATTACTTTGCATGTGGGAAGAACTAAGCAGCGTGAAAGAAAAGCTATAGGTTAAACCTCAGGAGACTGTGCTAGAAAATGACTCATTATTAACAACACTTGTCAAAAATTAGTCCCTTCCCCTCGCACAGGATTAAAACCACATTGACTACTAAAGTGGATAGAGCCAAAATGTTTTCAGTACCTATTACAGAAAATGTATGAGACCCCTGAGCAAGAGATTGCTGTAAAAGAAGTTGGAAAGGTTTGGCTTTTTCAGCCCTAGCAAGCAGGTAATTCTTCAGGCAGAAGGTACCAAGCAAGGACTCCTCTCCGTCCACACACACATCAGAGCCACCAATGACACCAGAGCTCAAATTCCTGTTGTGCACCAAACCAGGACCTGCACAGAGATCCCTGATCATTTGGATGAGGAATGACATGAGATCAGTATCTGACTCATGTTGTCTCCCTCAGCTTGTATCTTCTGTAACTGAAGGGAAGCACAAGCCAATGCCACTCTAGAGCTGTGAGCATGTGCTGCTTTGTGTCTTGCCACCCTGCCCTTGCATCTCCCCTGGTGCTAATGTGCTGCCTTTTATGCACTGTTTCAGATGGAAGAGGAACTGTTGAAACACAGACCCAAGGAAACAGTGTTAATGTCACCTATACCCTGATTATGTCACTGTAAGGCTGCATCTGTTTGGTGCCCTGCAATAAACTGCATTTCTGGTCCTCCTCAGGGGCCTGTTCAGGCTTAGTCCAGAGCGTTTCTAGCTC
Source organism: Ara ararauna (assembly GCA_028858755.1). Lineage (NCBI taxonomy): Eukaryota > Metazoa > Chordata > Aves > Psittaciformes > Psittacidae > Ara > Ara ararauna. The sequence goes on from CM054384.1 coordinate 16,905,324, forward strand.
ATGGGCTTGTGTTTCTTTGCCTGGAAACTGAAGTGCAGGAAGGCCTAAGCAGGGTTGGGACTCAGTTCTGTCACAGAGTTGGATCTTTGCCTGTGTTTATACCAAGACTTGGGAGCCAGAAAGCATTCCTGGGTCCTACAGCATCACCTGGCTTACTAATCACGGCCTCATAAACCTGGTTACATCAAGCACCTTCTTAGTTCACACCTGCGTTGTAATGAGGTTACTAAAAATCAGGAGTAGGGATTTGAGGGGAATTCCTCAGCCTTTCGGATTTCAGAACTGGAGGCAGAGCTGTTCATATGAAGCTTGCAGAAATGCACTCTGTGTGGTCCAGCTTGGCTTTGGTGCCGATGGAAGTTTTAACATTGGAAATAAACAAAATTAGCAATGAAATACTGAAAAAACGACATTTAAACCCAAAACAAATTAAAGCCAGAGGAAAGTTTGAAATAACAAACTCTATTTTCCTCTTTTTAGCAATCTCTTTCAATTATAATCTCACACAAACACTGTAGTTTATAATCTGCACTTAATTTATCGTGTGTAATAATCTAAAATCACACAAACAACCTCAGATTGTTACCTTTCTTTTCTAGGTGCTATTGTAGAAGCTTCAGAACTTGCAAATGAAGGAGGATCTTTCACTGGTTGTGGTGCTTGGGAACTGTGTTCAAGTCAACGTTAAACTCTCAGATGGTATTTCAGGGCTTTGTTATGATTGATTTCCATGGAAATTTAGGTGCCTTGTAAGAGAGCAAGTTACAGGACAGTGACTGGCCTCTGCATGCTGTAATGTGAGAGTGAGCTGAGGAAACCTTTGTGGGTTTTACCTTTCACTGAGGGTGCAAATCAGCCGACACAGCAAGCTCTTGGCGTGTCTGAGCCCTTGGATTGGTTATTCCTCTCTTTCCTATGGACAAAATGAAGATTTCAGTATTCATCTTCAGGGTGAAGATGAGTGTTTGTGTTCATAAAGTTGTCTTATGTTAGAAAAATACTGGGATGTATAAAAGTGCCAGTAAGTGGATGATTGTATGATTTCTTTTGTGTGACTTGCTGATGGGTTTCTGGTAACAGGGTTACCACATGTTCATCTAGAGAGACAAGTGTTCCTTGTTAGTGATTAGTGTTTTAACCAAGATTATCAGAGCTGCCCAGCACCTTTTGGAAATGGATGAATAATTCCCCTATATAACAAGAACATAAAGAACTGATTTCTTCTGGTTACTACTTTCCTTCTATATCTTGTTCTGCTTTGTGTTAGTAAAGGTTTTAGGAAACTGAGCGATGCCCTCAGGAACCAGCCACAACTCCAGGAAAGACTCAGGTTTGAATAGTTCAGCTTTTCTCCAATTCCTTGTTTCAAACAGCCCTTAGGGAGGCAGCAGCTGTGGGCAGAAGCTCAGACTGGAAAAAAGACATAGAGATGCATCCAGTGTGTAGCTGGCAATGGTGATAGGCTGCATGACACATGTACAGCAGGTCAGGGTGGGTGAATGGGTAGTTTCAGATTTAGAGGCAGTCTGTATCCTTCTTGCAGCACAGGCAGACCTTCAGTCTGTCTGAAACGAGCCTGAAAAACCTCTCTTGAAATCTTGTGACTCTCTGTGCTAGGCGCAGCTGGGAGCTGTTGGGCATCCTCTGTCTGCAGCCCCTGCAGGGAGGCGCTGGTACAGGCACAAGTGACGCACTGTAAACTTCATTTAGAGAAGGCCCAGGGGACACCGTGTAACAGTCTTCCAATACTTGAAGGGGGCCAATGAGAAACCTGGAGATGGGCTTTGGACAAGGGCCTGTAGGGACAGGCCAAGGGGAATGGCTTTAACCTGCCGGAAGGGAGACTGAGATGAGCTCTTAGGCAGAAGTTTTTCTCTGTGAAGGTGCTGAGGCACTGGCACAGGGTGCCCAGAGAAGCTGTGGCTGCCCCATCCCTGGCAGTGTTGAAGGCCAGGTAGGACACAGGGGCTTGGAGCAAGCTGCTCTAGTGGAAGGTGTCCCTGCCCATGGCAGGGGTTGGAACTGGATGAGCTTTAAGGTCCCTTCCAACACAGACCAGTCTGGGATCCTATGATGATCCTGTGGGCTGGATGTATATAGTTCTTCTAAACAAAAAGGCATCAAACACTCGAAGAACCTAAACAGAACTTCACAGCATTGAGTTGTGCTGTGCCACCACTATGTGGCCACACTCTTGCAGGGCAGTTATTGCCCTTTCTTGGTGGAGGCAGGAGAGTGAGCACTGCTACAGGGGGGTGGGGAAGACAGGGGCTTGTGCTGTCTCCCTGGCTCATCTGTTTGCTGGATTACTTGAACAACCTTTCCTGCATCTGTGTCATAGTGCATGGCTTTGTGGCTGGGACTGAACTGGTGCTGGTTGCTCTGCTCATTCAGAGCCTTTTAATGATAATAATAGCCAGTCCACCTAACCTGTTGATAGCACCTCTGGTCTTCTCTTCAGACACAACTCATCCATCAGGGTTCTCCCTTTTGTTATTCCTCTTGATAAACATTCCTCATTTTCCAGTCTATTGCAGAGAAAGAGCTGGGACCAGGATGTGTTGCAGTGATTGTGGGGATCACGCCGGCTAGTGACTGCAACACGAAATGCACTCATTCACTGGCAGCTGGCTCTTCCTGCTTTTCTTGTTTCCCTTTTTCCAGCTCCCCCCGCTGACGTTTGTGTGGAATAAGAGAAAATTAACGAGTAAATCATAGGAATTTAAAACGTCTCCAAGGCAGATGGATCCTATTAGCTCCACTTCTCAGGCCACAGTAGTTTTCCAGGGCTTGGGACAAAGTTCTGAGCAGTCAGATTTGCAGACATGGATTGATGTGGCAGTTACAGGCAGCAAGTCAAGTGTCAGAGAAGATCCATACCAAAGGAAAGAGAGAAAATCTTTCATTTCTTCTTCATAGAAGGGGTAAATCAACAGGGTAAGATCAAAAAATTGTCCCTAGATTGAGAATACAACAAAAAAAAACTGACAAAAGCCCCAAACCACCCTTTTTTCTGTCCCTTTTACATTCTCTATAAGAAAAACCCCAGAACCAGGACAATCAGGTTGCCGAAGTGCTGGATGCCCCTGGGATGATTCTTGTGAGATTCCTAGTTTTTCAGCTGTCAGTCAGCTCTCTCAGTCCCTGCACAGTTCTTAGGGCTCAGGGTTCTGGGCCAGTTCGATAGCTTGAACATGGCGCTGTGATGCCCACACATACCCAAATAGCATGGTTACAACTGTCATATCCTCCTAACAGTGGCTGAACTAACAAAAACCGTAATAGGATCAACATATTAATCAAGTGGGAGAACTCCTTAGTTCTTAGTTCACCTGAAGCAAATACCCCTTATTCTGCAATAACAAGGTGAAGGAGGAAAGTACAGAGGGCTGATGGATGCCCTCTCTCCTGTGGGCATGTTCCCAATATCACTGCTTGCTTCACTGTTTGGACATGTCAAACCAATCCCTGGGACTTGCTCTGCATTGTATAGCACCTTGCCTTGTGCAAGGCACAAACAGTTTTAGCCTCAGCTACAAGACCAGTCCAAGGGCTGAATCAGAAGGAGCAAACTAATGTTCGAAAGATAACATCAGGGGATATTGGACATGACAGAGATTAAAATGTGTTTCAGGGAGCTCTGGAAGAGTTTAACAAACACAGATGACATGACAGCAATGGATAGAGGAATTTTGTACAACCTTTCAGGCAAAAAAACAGCTGTCAAAACCCTTCAGCACGCTCTTTGAAATCTTTCACACAAATCTCACTCTTCTGCCAAGACAAACTTTTCCCTTTGAAAAGCAGAAAGCATTTTCAAAGCACCTTTCTCCCATCATTTAGTTATTATGATCTATTTACACATCACCCGAGACACTATGCCCTTGACTTTGCTTGTATCAGTAGTGACTGGCAGAAAGTGAGAGGCAGAGAGATGAGCCAGCCAGGATATCCGCTGGTATATCTCCCACTGAGACAAAGAAAGGTGATAGTGTTCATTATGCATAAGTGGAGCGACAGTAGGACTAAAAGGATGATTCAGTTCCTCTGAGTGGCACTGGTCTGGACCTTGAGAAACAAAGACAAAGCATGTACATGAAATCTTTTTCTTTCATCTTTATCAGCTGATGTAATAAAGTAAAAATTACATGATTTCTCCTCACAAAGCTCACTGATGTCTTGTGCCATCACATCTGCAAAACTGTTCTATTGTGACTTATCATTCTGGTGCTGTAGGAAGAGTGAAAACATGTATAGGAATTATAGAGTCCCAAAATGGTTTGTGTTGGAAGGGACCTTAAAGCTCATCCAGTTCCAACCCCGTGCCATGGGCAGGCACACCTTCCACTAGAGCAGGTTGCTCGGAGCCCCATCCAACCTGGCCTTGAACACTGCCAGGGATGGGACAGCCACAGCTTCTCTGGGCAAAGGAAGGTATAGAAGTTACGTGAAGACAGAGAAACTGCTCTAGAACAGGATCATAAATTGATTTAATAGGTTTAACTGGTGAAAGAAAATCCTGAGAGGTGAAGTAAATAGGTAAGTACATTCCTGGGGGAGAAATCAAACACTGGGCCATGCTGAGCTCCTCAGTTCTCCAGCAAAGTAAGAAGCAGCAGATAGCTCTGAAGCTGAAGAAATTGGAATGAGAAATTCTCTATTGCTGGATGTTTTTACACAAAGCCTTTCTGGAAGAGACAGTTTAAGCAAACAGAAATTATTTGATTCAGAATAATTGGGTGAAATGTAATGGCCTGGCCCACATGAAATGTTGGAGTAGGTGATGTAGTCATCCCCATTGATCTTAGCATCACTATGCTCTGTGGCTGCCCACACCATGCAGAGCTGTCTGATAGCTATGCAACCAAAGAGTGGGAGCGGAGGCAGAGGTTAAGTGGCTTGCCTGAGGTCACATTATGGAGCAGGAAAGCAAAACCCTTGTCTCCTAATGGCCCCCACTCCCCTGTGTGCCGCCTTGCTCTGTATTTCCAACTGTGTCTTCTCCTCCACACATCCTGTTGGGACACTAAACCCAGAAAAAGGCAGCTCAGGAGATTAGCCAGAAGGTCTGAGGTAGTTTCCTGTTCACATAATAACTTTCCGAGCTAATGGGGCTGTTGTCCTATCCTTATAATGGTAATGAATGGAAAATCCTGAGTATTAATGTTCTCAAGCAGATCAGGATCAGTGGTTGGACTTGATGATCTTAAAGGTCTTTTCCAACCTAGCTGATTCTATGATTCTATGGTGTGTGTATTGGTGGCTGGAATGTTAGGTAAGGTATCTACAAGTCAGGTGGTGCTGATGGACCCTCTGAAAGGTCCAGACTTCCACTATTTTTGACAGAATATGTTAGGCCAATGCATGCTGGTTTACAGAGGCAGTTGTGTGTCTTTATTGCCATAAAGCTCATGGGGAAACTAAGGCACGGGGTGGCAACTGACTTTTCCAAGATGTTTCAGCAAGTCCCTAGTGGAGCTGCATGCAGCAGCTTTGGCAAATGGGTCTGTTCTAGTATTTGCTGCTATCTGACTCTGACAGGAACTCTGGAACTTCCCCAACAGAGAAAAGGAACCAAGCTGAATAGTTAAACATCTATGAGACATCCCTGACTCAGGATCAGGGATTAGTCTGCAACTAGTTTAAGAATGACTTCTATTTTTATTTATTTCTATTTCCCTTGTAGCTGTTTCCCGTATCTTACAAATGAAAGGTACCAGATATTCCTGATAGATAAATGAAGTGTCAATGTCAAAGAACAGGCAGTAAATAACCACCTTAGGATGAATACTTCTTTGTCCCCTTTGGCTGAAAGGCACTTTCATGGCCTTTTCCTTGGTTTAAAGCTAACTGATGCTTAAATTTCTGTGTATATCAGTTCTGTGGTGGATCAGACCTTTGAAGGTGCCCCCATCTCCTGTGAAAGGCCGGATGGTGGTGTGGGGCAGCCAGTACATCTCCAGTCTGGCAGCTACTGAGTTTAGGAGACCTGCTGCCTTCTGCTGAGGACTATGGCTTGTTTGCCCTTGGGAGTGCATAGGATCTGCTGGCTTCTTATCTTGGAGAAATAAGACCGTTGTGGGCTTGAAGTTTAGGGTTCAGGGAAGAATTCTTACCACTTGAGTGAAATGAAGATCCAGCAATAGGAAAGAGAGAGAAACTGGGCAGCTTTGGGAGGCAAAGCCACAGAGAATAAGAATTATATTATTATTATTACTATTATTATTATTGTTTTAAATATATTTTTCCACAAGGAGAGGAAGGAATGTTACGTGCTGGAAGGGTTATACACTACACAGCTTGCAGGAAGAAAGTGGCTCTTGGAAAACTGCTAACTAGGTTATGGCTGAGGAAGGGGATGAAAAAGAACACAGATCCATGTAAAACTGCTTATTCAGGCTCAGCCCACCCTCTTACCTCCCATATAATAGCAGTGTGAAATCCAAACCCATCGAAGCCAAAGCACAGATGTCTAAGCACATATGAAGGAGAATAACCTATAATAATGTGCTATCTCTTTTCAGCTCTCTCCATACTATTTCACATCATTAAGCTCCCAGAAATGGTGTGTTAGGACACGGATGCTGCATGACTGGATCTGGAGCACACCCACAGAGGAACTGCAGGAAGGTATTTACAATATGGGTGATGATCCCTTTAGGCATCCCCTGGGTTTCACCCCCCAGTTTCACTCTCAGTCCCCACCAAATGCCCAACCAAAGCACAAGCTTCAATCCTGGAAAGTGGAAGCACTCATGGAGTGCAGCCCTGGTGAACCAGTACATCCTGTACAGATGCTGTTGCTGAGGAGCTGAGGACTGCCAGCAGGAGCAGCCCGGCTCCACAGGGTCTTTCTCCTGAATTCCTCTCATCAGACTATTCATAGTGAATAGTTTTAACTCAGTGTCCTGCACAATGATACTCACCCAGCAGTTTCTCAGAAGATGCTTCAAAGCCTGACAGGCATCACTGGAGCTGTTGTCTTCTTTTCATTTCTTTTTGTAAACTGACTTGAAGCCAATATCAATATTTATCTGCAACTAGGGAAGTGTTTTGCTGCCAGGAATTTCAATGTTCTGTTTTCCTCTAGCTATAAATGGGGCAATTACTAATGAGAATATTTCCAAAATGAATGAGTGGAACATTAATTTCCCCTTAGCCCCAGTCTCTAGTCATCCCACAAGTAACCCTTTACATGCTTTTAAGTCTTATCTGATGGTTGAGTTGCAGGATCCATTAAAAAATCTGATTTTATTAAGATATTCTGGCTGTCGCTATCCCTCAGACCTTAGTTGTTTTGTCCACATTAACTCTGGTTGATGGGTGCATTTCTTCTGTGTTGCAAAAGACGAAAAGGTACCTGAAGAAACCATTTAGCCAGCCCCATGCCCAAGGCTGGATCTGCTGCACGTGAACTGTTGTCTACAGAGAGCACTGACCTGCCTGCTCCCAGAAGCCTGCAACCTTGGCAAATCCACAGGTTCCTTCCACAGGTTATCCAGGGGCTTCAATATTCCTGTGCATTCCCTATAGTTTCATCAAAGCGTCCTCAGCTACTCTTTAAACTTGTGACTTGTCTTTACCATTATGGCAAACGTTTTATTCCCTTGTTTCAATTACCTTCCACATGCTTGAGCACTGTTATCATGTCTTTCCTTTACCTTCTCTTCCCCAGGCTTAAATAGATCAACCCTTTTCAATCTTTCATCACAGATCACATTCTCTAGAGCTTTGATCATTCCTCTTGCTTTTCTTTGGACTTCTTCCAAGTGATCTTCCAGTCTTTCTTGATGTGCACCAAGCTGAATAGACTGCCAGCTGGAGTCTGATGGTGTGAGCACACTGACAGGTGATCTATCAGCTTACAGAAAACAGTAAGGGGATATAAAATAGAGGCTGATGATTATGTGTCATCTGCTCCCAGTATGTCCACTATCTGTTATTCTACTAAGTTGCAATGTATACTGGTGTGCCAGGTAACACCATCAGACCAAAGGAGCCTGATGTTCCTTTCCACCTACACTTTGGCCAGCTGTGATGTGATTAATTTCTAATAGTGGGAGGTGAGATGGGTTCCAAACCTGCTCCTTTGACACCATCCATCATTATTAACCTACTAAGCCAAATAACAATGTTCTTTGATGATAGCTCATGCCCCTGGAGAGGAAAAAGGTTGGAAGAAAAGTTGGAGAAAATGAGACGTTTTATTAATTACCCCATAGCAACTTAGTGGGAGGCTGGATATTTTCCTAAACTCCCAAGCTGTTTTGTGCACACATCCTCCCCCACATTTATTTCTGCTTGGTACATTATTTCCATCTCTCCATTAAACTCTTGGTGTTGCCAGTTGCCAAGCTGAGATCTTGCAAATTCTCCCCTGATGTTGAAAACAGGGTCATTTCTATGAATCACTCAGGCTGAGTTATCACATGCCAAGACTCTGGTGACGGATAGACTTTAATGGAAGCTGTGACTTCACATATTTATATGTATAGATCAGCCTCCAGCTGTGGAAGGATTCCCTCTTCTCTATCAGTTCAGCCTGGGATGTGATCTCACCACGTTTTGCTTTCTCATGGAAGATCTCCAAGTAAAGCCTGGATTACTGTGGGAAGCTGTGCTGTAGACTTAGTAGTTGCCCTCTTCCATTTCAGCTTCCAAGCCAGTCTCTTATTGTAAAGTTTGCACAGTGTCCATAAAAACCACCATGCTCATGGTAGAGGACTGAAGCCAAGTCCCTCAACACCAGTATCCCAGATCCCTGTAACTTTAGCCTGTAAAGTAGCAATTTAATCCAGCAGTTACATTTTTCTCTCTAAAACTCAGACCTAACATTGCTAAATTAGTTCTTGATTTCCTTTCAGAGTTACGGCATTAGAAGAAATGACAGGACCAAAGTAGGTAATGCCATGTTTTCTAACATGCTTCATTAAAGCATGCACACAAATACCTCCTTGCATAACCAGCCCTAAGTTCTGGAGATGTTCCAGTCAAGAATGAGTCTGCAGTTCTCTCCTCTGTCTTGTCTCTGAGCTGCTGCTGGATGTGAAGCTGTTCCACTTCTCTTTGGCCAGTTGATCAGTCCTTTAAAGAAGAGGAAAAAAGATGTCGTGGTTTAGCATTTTGTTTCTTTAGGATTTCTTGTCTTACTGCGATGTAAAGGGTAGGCACTGTATTATTGTCTTTGGATAGGAATTTGCACAGTTTAAAGACCTGCTCTTAAACCGCTATAAATTAAGTCTGGATTATCCAATGTTAACTTTATGGAAACTCAAACACTAACACTGGATGTTTGTAAGATTTTTATCAACGTACATTTTTGGATTAACAGTTAATTAAAAAAATCCCTCTGATGCTCTTATTTATTCAAGCAGATTGTGGGCAGGAGGTGAGATTCAAATACAACCTCTCACTAACTCCATGCTGAATTCCCAGTTACAGATCGCCAGCATGAGTCCATCAGTTACATTTACATGGAAAATTACTTCATTAAAAAAATTCTTTAAAGATCAAAATTGCTAGTGGTGGACATTGCAGAGTGGAAGGGAAAATCCTCTGTCTGCATGCACCAATTCAGATGATGTGTTTCCAGTCCTAATAGAGGCTGAAGGAAATGCTGAGCTGTGTGTTTTCTGCACTCACTGTCCACTGTGAGCATCTCTGGAAGGATGCATGCTGCTGATCAGCACTTCACCCATAGCCTTCAGCAATTCCAGATAACTGTGACTTATGGAACCAGAATTTTATGGGAGATCCTGACAATCAAATCCGACCCTCAACTTACTCAAAAAGGCAGGAATTCTCAGTTTTGGTTTTTACATCATGCGTATCTAGCTTACTCTTTGGCTTTTTGGCCATCTTTTCCATTCCTGAATTTTCTCTTCTCACTGAAACATCTTTACTCCATCTACTCTGGGGACAACGGATTAAAGAAACATCATGAAAATATCCCCATTCTTCAGTATTTGCTAGACAGGCTGGAAGTTAATGCTTTCTCCACACAGGAGACAGTTTATGTGTATCTAGAACAGCCTTGGCTTCCTTTGTCTGTAAGATAATATACCCTTCCTTGGTCTCAATGCCACGTGCTGTATGGCTCTAAACTTCTAATGGCATCTGTTGCATGTTCTTGGAATCCATAGGCAGTTGTTGGCATTCCTGGGGATTATCTCCAAGGCACATACATGCTGGGGAAGGACCACGGCCTGGTTTAGATAACGATGACTTCTTTACCTGAAACAAATCTGGTCTCAAGCCCAGAAACCTTTCTGAACTCGTTAGAGATGTCATAAAGCTGAAGAAATATTTGAAAGCACACAGGGTAAGCATTCCCACCCTATTGAAGTCCATTGCAGAGGTTCCTTTGCCATGAACAGCAGCATGAACAAGCCCTGTCAGAGGTGAAGGAGAGCTTCCACCTTCTCAGGAGGACTCATTGAAAGAGCATCTATAAAGAAAACAAGTATGTGATTCACCCCCTGAACTCCCCAGAGTCATCCAAGCCTGAACCACTGCACGTATAGAGGCAGATTAATTGGAAAGCATTAATTAATAATTTAAGGATAAGATGACCCTTGGCTCTGTGCTCATCCCCAGCAGGTCTCTCATACCACTGATTCAGCCAAGCCAGTTCCAACATGTGATGTTACACAGAGGTACTTGCTTGCTTCCATTGTGGGAAATAATGCAGTAAAACACATAGCCAGAGGGAATGAAAATACAAAGAGCACAGATTTACACTATCACTTTGAGTCTGAGCCTGTTATTAAATTCTCACATGCCTCCATATTGTTTGCCAGCACTTTGACTAAGCCTGGAGCTTGCTTGAGGGTCGAGCTTGAGGATGTTCCGTGCTTTAGCATGTACCATGTACCCATTCATGTAAGTGGGTGAGTGCAGTCAAGTATGCTCCAGTCCACCAGTAGCTATCTCCTTGCAAGGTCATCTCTTATCTTAGACTCCTCTCTCCCCACCAGAACCCAGGCCATTTGGAAACTAGGAAGTGGGAATCCTCTGCAAAAACCAGCTGAGCATCCTCTGTACTTTTCATATGGGAAACTGCACTCAGCTGGATGACCAACATCTTTTGAAGCTGGGATATGCTGGGGCTGAGCATTGTGGACCAACCTTAAGTTGTATTTGCAAGGATATTTTTTTAAAATCCAAATTGTAATTTGGATGCATCTAAAATCTCACAGTGACATGGAGATTTTCTGAGGTTGTAGATACATATGATGTAAGTACCATGATGGGTGAGCTGGAGACTTTCATCATCATTAAGGTAGAACCAGCTTGCAGGTTTTGACATGCTAACAGCTCTTCAAGGACTCAGATGACACCTCTCTCTTGGCCTTTGACATAAATCCCAGTGTAAGTCTCCCCAGTGACTATTAGTGGTGGCAATCCACAGGGCTCTGACTTCAGTTCTAACAGTCATTCAGTAGTTTATTTGCAAAGCTTTTTGATTTGAAATGCCAAAATGAATCAGAGAAGACATCCGGCACTAAAGATCTTAAAGGAGAGTAGATTAGGGGCATGTCTTTTTCCAGTGAATCTTTCAAGACTCTTGGACTACATCACCATGTAAATGCCTTTACTTAGACAGAGTTGTAAGATAATTTTGGAGACCTTGGCCACTCACTCAAAGGGTACCTGGCTTTTCTTATACAATACATAGCTCTTTTTGGTGCTGTATAGAAAGCACTTATGATTCTTTGTTGTCTTGTAACAGTACAAATGACAGGATTGCAGACTCTGGCTTCATTTTCTGCTGTGCATCTTCCAGCAAGAGTGACATGTTTGAACCTTCAGGGTGTCATTTAATTCCATTACAGAGTCACACAGCTATATGAAAGGCAGTGTTGTTTGTTCCAGTTATAGGATTGGTCCATGGTAGATAAGTATATACTCAGGTATCTTCACAGCCCCATGAAATGCCAGCAGATGACTCTCTCTCAGCTCATGTTCTGGTTGGTATAAATGATTATGAAGAAACAACTCTGCATCAGCCTCAGACATGTCTGAGATTTCCCATCTCAGACATGGGAAAATGTGTTAGAGCCATGCATGAACTTCCTCATAGGTAGGAAGTTTGCATCTCCTTAACCAGCTGTAATGACCTTGAGCATATTACCATTGTAAACAGTTGAAATACTCTAGTCCATCTTGCACTGCTACATCACTTGGCTTTTAACTCAGTTCTCTCTCCTCCCATGTGTAGCCTCTGCAAAAGAATAGACACACCAGTATTAGTGCTATAGAGGATCAGAGCAGGAATGAGTGGTGTCCCTTGGTACACTCCACTGCTGGCAGAGGAAAGTTAAACCTAAATATAAAGCACAGTGCTGTGCTTTGTGTTTTCTGTCCTTACCTTTTTCCAATGGTCAAGGGTTGGTGGAGGTACTCACTTTTTTCTTACTCTTGCTGTTGCATTTAAAACTCCAGAAATGAAGGGATTTGCAGCACGAGCAAAGCTCTGCTCAGAAGCTGGCTTAAAGCATCCTAAGAATTGCTTCCAAGCTTTTAAAATATATATTATTATCTCTCCTCACTCCAAAAAAACTGGTGAAGAAAAAGACAAAACATTCCTTATCACACAACAATCACTCTCAAACACTGCTTCCTTAACTGTGTTTTGTATTACTGGCACCCCTCCCATTTCCATCTCCTGCCTGGCTCTGCAGTGCCCAGGGGACTGTATTATCATGATCAAGTGCAGAGGAAATTACAAAGCTGGCATCCTGTAATATTTCATGCAGGAATCAAATGCTGCTTTACCATGAAGTCATTGGTTTCAGTCTGTACTTCCAATGCACTTCAGTAATTTCAGTTACAGGATACAATTTTTAGACTGGAAAATAAATGTACAGGAGCTGAAGTGGATGTGATCCCATTTGGGAAGAGAACTCCATGTTTCTGTGTGACAGCTGTCAGGAATTCACATGCCTCCAGAGACTTAGGGCCTTTCTTTCACTCCAAGCAGTGGTAGGTGCTGTCAGGATTTGACTTCTCAGTTCCCATAATGCTGCGTATCTCAGCCCAGCAATGTGCAGTAAGAGAAGGTGACAGTAATCCCTGCTTGTGGTAAAGTGTCTTTGGCATTTCAACTAAATCCTCTTGCTCACTGAACAGGGAAGTTTCCACTTGTCACTTGGCTAGAGGATGGTAACCAGATGTCTGCACCTTGGATGGGGCAGTGAGGCCACCAATTAATTCCTGTTGGAATGTGCAGCCAGACAGATCTGAATAGCAGATGCAGAGTGAGTGCAGTGAGCACAGAGCAGTGACCTCCCCTTGCACAAACACCGTGGTTCATCTGAGTAGGCACCATGAGCATTCCTCTAGGATGTCCAGATACTCACAGGCTGGTCTGAGCTACTGCCCTGACTGAGCTGGGAGTTCTGCAGGAATCCTGGAAAGTCAGCCAGTGCCATTATGCTTGGATAATTGCTGAGGCAGAGGAAGCATATGCATCCGGGCTTTCCCAGACACAGGGTAACCTCTCAGCTGCTACATTTAAGCCACACATTCAAAGTTCCCTCCCTAATCAAGTTACTCATTCACTATAAATACGCAGTGCTGGCTTCCCTCAGACTGCTCTCTCAGTGAGGACAATTCATTCTGAAGGCAATCACATTTGCTGATATCCCTGATGAGGCTGTCAGGAATTGGTGCTGGTACTTGGATTAAGAACAAGCTCCAAATTCACTTCCTCCAGGCAGAGAGCCAGACCTACTGACAGACGGAAGTGCAGGCTCCCTTAAGCAAGACCAGCCCTGCTCCTTTAGATCCATCCTAAATTCACAGTTTACAGGGAAAAGACACTTTCAGCAGCCTGTGGCAGTTGCTTGATGACTCCCAGCCCTGCTGCCAAGCTATACCTACAACCTAGAGGCAAAAAGACAGCTGATGTGTTTAATTCTCTGCTGACTAACATGGAAGAGCAGATTTTCAACAGAGGTTCATGCCTAGGCCAAGCAGCCAGATCCCAACAGCTCCCATTTGTAACATCTCATGGGCACTGTCTGGATTTATCTGACATCTGACTTTGAAGCTCCTGAGAAGCCAAAGTGACAAATAAGCTCTTTGAAAATCTTCACTCCCTCTGTAACTAAACCTTGCTATTTGCAGCATTTCTGATAAGCTCAGAGAAGCAAGTGTGTTTGGGGCTGGACTATCTGTGAGGCTGGGAGAGGATTTGAAGGACTGTTACCTTCTGCTGCTGGTTTTGCTTCTTTCCCATGGGATGACGGAAGAGGCAGAACCCCTCACCCCCAGCCACATTGGGAGCTGGTTCTACCTTTCTTCAAATGCAAGCCTGTGGTTGAAATAATGTTCTGCTTCTGCAAAAACACAAGCCCATTCCACTGGCTGCTGGAAACTGCTCCTCTTTGTGTGGCTTAAGAGACCGAACCCAAGATTTTTGTCAATCGAATTTAGAGTAGATGGCTAAAATCATCCTGGTTTATCTGGAATCCATGCCCTGTCTCTGACTACTTTTACATTTTATTGTAGTTCGGAGGTCATTTACCTGAAGAGGGAAAGAAGTCAACATGGAATAACTCCAGAAATTGGGTTTAGACCTCAAGGAAAGTATTATTTTTTAAGTGTCTCCAAAACTACACATTTGAGGTCCTTCATCAACATACTGGTGTTAAGGCAAACATTGGGAAGTTGTAACTGGAAGGGTCTGGCCTAGGTTCAAAACTGCAGGGAAGTGTTGCAGAGCCAAGCCGAGGGCTGTGGGAATTCACAGAGATAACCTGCAGTGACATCCTTTATACTCCAGAGCTGACACCAGTCCTCAAAACCAGGAGAGATTGTTCCACAAAGGAGAGCCTTGAATAGGAGAAGATGGTGTCTATGGCTGCTCTGGTTTGACACAATTAACAGAAGCCAGTTTAATGCTGCTATGAGTAACAGCGCTCTCAGCCTGGGATTGCTGAAAGCAGCTCTGGTGTAAGTTGTCCCCCTCTGCAAAGGCATCCCAAACTGGTTTCCAGGGATTGATTTTTATCAATGTGATGGGTAATTCCCTACCTGTTAGCAGCTATTCCTTTTGGACTGCCCTGTTTACCTTTTCAGATAGTGTATTTAAATACATTTTCCAGCTGGGAGAGATTTCATAGGGTGAGAGGAAGACTTTTGGGGAAAGGATGAAGATCTAAGGAAAATCAGTTCTGTGGCTGTAGGAGAGGCTCTGAAAGGGAAGAGCAGACTTGGCCGGAGGTTTTATTGACTATGTATTATATTCAGTTATGCACCCGCAAGTGCACATAAAGGCTGTAATAATCCTTTTGAGTGTCTCCAGCTCCACTCCTGTGTTTGGTGATGTCACCAGCAGCAGGTTAGAGGCAGAATGAAGAGAGAAAGAGAATTCTATTCCTCATTTTGGATGATGTAGGAAGCAGGGATGTGTAAAAGCGATTCTTGGCACAGTGTTTTTCTTGAAGACATGTTTGAGGCAACCTGAGCTGCACCCCATGTGTTTCTTATCAGTGGCCCAAAATAGTGGTTGAATAGTGGTTGAAGGAGGTGATCCTGGCCCTCTACTCTGCTCTCACGAGACCTCACTTGCAGGATTGTGTGCAGTTCTGGTGTCCTCAACATAAAAAGGACATGGAACTGTTGGAAGAAGTCCAGAGGAGGCCATGAGGATGATCAGGGGACTGGAGCACCTCCTGTATGAAGATAGGATGAGAAAGTTGGGGCTGTTCAGCCTGGAGAAGAGAAGGCTGCGTGGAGACCTCATAGCAGCTTTCCAGCGCCTGAAGGGGGGCTGTAGGGATGCTGGGGAGGGACTCTTCATGAGGGACTGTAGTGATAGGACAAGGGGTAACGGGTTCAAACTTAAACAGGGGAAGTTTAGATTGGATATAAGGAAGAAGTTCTTTCCTGTAAGGGTGGTGAGGCACTGGAATGGGTTGCCCAGGGAAGTTGTGAATGCTCCATCACTGGCAGTGTTCAAGGTGAGGTTGGACATAGCCTTGGGTGGCATGGTTTAGTGGGAGGTATCCCTGCCCATGGCAGGAGGTTGGAACTGGATGATCTTAAGGTCCTTTCCAACCCTAACTATTCTATGGTTCTGTGATCCACAAAACCCTGCACACCTGCACACCTCATCACTGCAGGAGCGAAGGGGAAATTCACTCTGCTGCAGTGCCAGCACAGAAGAGGTGCTCTCATGCTTGTCTGGTGATTAACTGTCTACCTTGAGCCTTGTTTTCATTAGGAAAGAGCAACAGAGCAAGTGCCAAGCCTTCATTGTAAGCTGATCCTAAATTAATAGTTAACACCCAACCCAAGTAATAATTATCACCCATGTTACTCTCACATGGGGAACTGGAGGGGTTTTTGCTTACCTGGAGTATTTTTTTTGGCTTTACATATTCAGAACCTAAGCTTGTGTGGAAGAAATGAGCTCTTTTAATTTCCATTCGATGTTGCAGTGTCAGGAAAGCTTGAAAAACACTCTGAAGGTTTCCTTCCGAGCAACACATTGCAGGGAAGGAATTCATCCATGAGCATGGCTCTGTGGGGATGTCAGCCTGCCATGAAACTCTGCTGCCATCCCAGGTCCTTCTTGCCTGCCAGTGACATTCAGAGCCTTGGAACAGAGCTGGCATGTCACAGGCTCGTGACAAACAAGTACATTGGATGGACAGTGCCTGAACCACTGAGATTACGGCCTAAATAAGCAAAAAGCAGGAGGGCAAGCTGCAGTCCTTGAGGGAACAGGCAGGGCACCGGTACAGCTGCTCCGTGTATGATTTGGACAGTGACTAGAGT
This sequence comes from Ara ararauna, assembly GCA_028858755.1. Classification (NCBI taxonomy): domain Eukaryota; kingdom Metazoa; phylum Chordata; class Aves; order Psittaciformes; family Psittacidae; genus Ara; species Ara ararauna. The sequence goes on from CM054384.1 coordinate 16,922,112, forward strand.
AGGTCTGTAAAACAAAGCGGCGTCCTTCACTTCAGCACCCAGCTGTATATGCACAATGCGTAGGTGCTTGTTTTAGTTCTCAGAAACACAGAATTTCTGCTGTCACCCTGCAAGGACACATCTGTGTGGCTAAACACTGCTACCACTAAACAGGATGGGGTGGGGGGAATTAAAAGTGTGTATGTCAAGATGCAGAGGGAAAACAGGATTTTCTCAAAACTATTTTGGTTTTGTTTTGCTGGGAATGGATTTGACCTACCTCTTATTGCAGGATGCTGTGGCAAAATCAGTGTTACTCCAAAAGCATGGGAAAATGCTGCAGCCTGTCTCACTGCTGTCTCACAGTGCCTTGCCCTAGAGCGTGGCAAACGAAATGCCCTGTTATCTGTGCCTGCCTGCAGCAAACACAGCTTCCCTGCCATCCACACTGCTCATCAGCCAGACTGATTCTTCTTCTTTTGTCTCACACATAGACTTGAACACAGGCTTTCACCCCATGCACAGACAGGGCTCTGTAGTCCCAGCTGTCTTCAGATTCTCTGCTTCGGGGAAACGAATGGCAGACTTGGGGTAAAGGCTGGACTTGAGGATTTGAAAAGTCTTTTCCAACCTCTGCCGTTCTATGAGTCTATGAGGGGAAGCAGAAGAGCAATGTGCATTGAAAGCTTGCCACCTTCCGGACACTGAAGAGTACTGTGTCTTCTACAGGAAAAGTAACTACACGAAAGGAACGCAGGCCACCAAGTATAGGTATGCAAGTGTCAGTGTACCTCTATGAACTTCAGGAAAGAAAAAGGGAAAAGATGGCTAAAGGAGGAATGTGAGTTGCATAGGACAGCACTCTAACCCATCCTCACAGAGCCTGGAGTGCTCATTTTCTCTCTTTGTGTATGTTGCTGAGCTTGTGTAAATAAGGGATGTATAACATGTGCCGGTGTGCATCCTTCCACCACAGATCTCCTCTTTTCCCAGTCCCACCTGCACATCTGCCCAGTGCTGATGATGTGCTGGCCCTGTCCCCTCCCACTGCACACCCTTCAAGCAGCAGGGCCCCTCTGTGCCACACTCTCCCCGACACGTGCTTTGGCCAGGAGCACTGAACTGTGCTAATGCCTGTGAGACACCAAATCCAGAGGTCCTGGGCTGTAACACGAAGCACAGACACAAACCTGTTTTCACTCATAAGCCACTATGGTTTGGATTCAGGGCTTAGGAGACAGGAGGCCATGGAAGTCACCCACTGCATCTACTTGCTGTCTAAATGCCACAGAATTCCCAGCCATGGATTTCATACCTGGGTAAAAATGCTCTGGTGATCCTATTGAGAGCTGTGGTCTCATTTTTAATAAATAGGTGCAGTAAAACAAAATCCCATGGTAATAATAATAAACCCTAACCATGGGGCTTCAACATGGGACTTTATCCCATGTGCACTGAGCTAAAGGAGGGTTTCTGCTGCTCAGAGCATCTTTTCTCTGGACTAACCCACAAATATGAACAAATCCTTCCTCTAGCAGTGAATAACATTGATGGGATCCTGAAAGGGTTTTTTACCTGAAAGCAAAGCAAAACAAAATAGAAAGTATTTTATTTGGCTTTAGATGAGTCCCTCACTTGCGTCGCAAGTGTGAACAGACATTTGTGCAGTCTCAGTACAGCTTTACTGGTGTGACCGAACAAGGAGAGCCCTCAAAATCCCCAGGATCAGTACAGCTCTTCCAATCCTCCCCTTTCATTGGAATTTCACAGCATTCCCCAGTAACTCAACTCTCAGCACAGAAGCAAGGCCTGCAGGAGAGCAGATTTGTTTACGTAGCTGCGTCAGATCTCAGTGACACCCTGTGTAAGGGCTCTGGGTGTTTACAGGTCTGGGAGCAGTGACATAGCTACCCCAGAGACAGAGTGCTCAGACAGACCCCATGAAACCCAAGGCTCAAATTAAACAGCAGTATATTACTGTAGAGAAAATCATGGCTATTCTTGCTGTGCCAGGAGCCATAAACATAGATTTGATTCCGAAATAAGGTCAGAGTTACATACTCTTGCAAGCTTCCAAAGGCTTTCAGCTCCTATTGAAGAAAACAGCTGCAATAGAAAGCGATCAATACACCAAGGAGGTGGTTTAATTTTTGCCAACAAATACTCCTTTTACTTTCTTGCTGGAGTAAATTGGAGCCAGAAATTGCAAAACCCCCATACATGCAGTGTCCAGCATCTCCCCCAGGTATTGGTACCTATACATTCATTTAAAAAGCAGCTATAAGCACCTTACAGGATGAAACAGCATCTAATGTATTATTATTTCATTCCTCCAAACATTACAAATCACTTCTTTTCAAGCCCTGTTAAGCCTGACCTGCCTGAAAATCAGTTCAGGTGACTCAAATGAATTGTTTTCCCTCTGTCACCCTCCCAGCCTGGTGCTGTAGCAGAAATTGCTTTGGATATTTATGTTCAGACCCAGGGGCTTGGAGCAACCTGCTCTAGTGGCAAGCAGTTGGAATTAGATGAGCTTTAAGGTCCCTTCCAAACCAAATTAGTCTGGGATTTGACTTCAAAAACAAAAGGTCAGAAGAACATTTCATCCTTCTCTTGCCTGCAGTGCTGCTGCTTTGCTCTTGACTTTGCACACATTAGAGCCACATCTTGGTGTGTGCAATGCAAACAAATGGCAACCACAAATTTGCCTTTGAGAAACAGAAGACATCTTTTATACAAGTAGACATACTTGGGTCCCCAGGGACGTGCAACCCTGAGTTTCCTTTGGGATGCCAGAAAGGCTTCAATCTCTCCTGTCTTTCTGCACCCTTGAAGTGCTGCCTGAGCCTTGGTGCAGTTTTTCTTCCTGCTGTTGTCTGGTGTTGGTGAGATGGTATATGGCATAAACTGCCACAACCCCTCCACAGCAGGATTAGCATTTCCTACACCTTCAGGTCAGCCCAGCAGTAGTAGAGATTTTTTTTAGCTACAGAGGCTTTTATAGCAAAGATGATGATTGCAGTAGGCATGCAAATGAGTCAAGTCATTTCATCTAGATTGGCATCGTCTTAATTATACTACTGTGACCAACCTTTTTGGCCATTCAAATTGCCTACCAAAACCACAGCAGGGGACATCGGGCAGAGCTCAGAGAGCTGTGAGGAGAAGGAATTCTAAAGGCACTTTGAATGTGTGAGGTGGAATCAGCCTCCAGAAACTGAGTCCCTGGGCAAGATGGTGATTTGAGCATCCCCCTCCTCACTGGGGATTCATATGAACCAGCAGGCCTTATGCTACAAGGCTCTGAGACCATCAGGAGTAAAGGTGTGTGTGATGTGGTTACAGCTCCTCTGAGGCTCACAGGGTACCCTGAAGCAGGGGAAAGTATGCAGTTGCTGTTCGGTACACTGCATAACAGCAGGTCTAGGCTGCTTTTCCTTTTTGAAGTACTCAGGAACTGTGCATCTGTCTCCCAGTGCTGTTCTTAGTCTCTGGCTGTCATCACAGAACTGTTTTCTGGCTAATAACACAGGGGTAGTTTCTGTTGTCAGTCACCTTCAGCAGGGTGTGTGAGGTGAGATGCCACCCTAGGCAGAAGACTGATGGCTTTTGGGTTTTATACCACAAAACAAACTTCAGTCCCAGGATATAATACATGCAAATGCAGCAGCGTAGCCACCTGCGGCAGCATCAGCCCTTCCGCTCATTTCGCATCAAGGTGTCCCTTTGCCTCATCAGACCACCACAAACACAGACCTGAAGCTAACTTCACAACTAGCAAAACCAGGGCCACTCCTGAGACACCAGACCTGGTGGCACTGCTGCTGAAGCTGCACCAATGAGGTGACATCAAGGCAAAAGAACAACCTTGCCCTGCAATATTGCACCACTGCCAGCCACTATCAGTGTCCCAGGAAAGACACATGTGAACCGATACTAGGCCATGGTGGAGCAGCCTCACAGTTTGCAGGTCTTCTCTCCTTAGATAATCCCCTGAATGCACCCCACCTGAGCACCAGTAAGAGATGCAGTACCCTGACTGAGCCCTCTGGACCAGATGATGTCTGGCATGCTCAAGGCCTTGCGTTGCAGATGTTAAACACAAAATAATGGAAGGTTTCTTGGAATGTTTCACTATCTGCAGAGGAGACCTTACTCTAAATCCTTTCATGTCTCTCTTCAGAAGACACCTAAAATTACTAACATCAACCCTGCTAAAAATACTTTGATTTCTAGTAATATTAGCTACTGCGTTTTGTTACTTGCAGCTAATTCTCTGTACCTGGAACAAATCCCTTCCTTGTCCTCAGGGTAAGACAGTAACCTCAAAAGCTTTTTGAACAACCCCATGCTGTGCAGATCTCAGGCAGAGGCACATGGAAGAGCCCTTGCAGATGTAAAAACTACAGAGGCTGTTGTCTGAAATAATACACAAGTGCTTTTGTAGCTGTCATAATTCTTGCCATTTATCTTTGCCTTTCCCACCACCTTCTGAGTACATGCAGGTGGCTTCAAAATCTTTAATTGCATTCATTTTAGCCATAGCACCTGCCTTTCCTTTACATTTCCACATGTACACCTGGCTCCTTCTTTTACTTCCTGCCTCTCCCTTTAGCCAGGAGAACTAGATATGCTGGTGTGCACCATACCACCCTGGAGTTAGGGTCCTCATGTGGTACCAAAGGCAAGACTCAGCAATTCTGTGCTGTCCTGCCTTTTAGAAGTGGCACAACTGCTTCCCATGGCATTTAGCTAGGACAGAGCTTTTCCCCTTGCTCCTTCTCAACGTGGGAACACAGAATCCAGACATAGGAATGAGGAAAGCCCCCACCCCTCCTTAGCCCTTGCAGAAAACATCTTCTCTGTTCTCTTCTTGCTTTTACCATCACAGCTTGTCCCAGGCCCCACCAACCCTTCACCTCTGCAGCTCCATGAGAGAGCAAGGCTCTCAGAGAACCAGGGCTGCTACAGACTGCACTCCACTGCCCTGGCTGGGGAAGGGGGCAGAGGAGCCGCAATCAGAGCACACCAAAAGCATCCTTTGGTGAGCCCGCAGTTAACTCCATCCCAGCTGCAGGCAATGCGATGCCAGCCCAGGTGTGTCCCATGAGTGTTTAAGGGCAGGTGCGGGCCCTGTGCTGTTCTCCTTGGGATTTAAGGGCAGTCGTGGTAGCAGCGCTCTATTCTGCCTGAGGGGTCGAAGGGTCCTGAGGGGAAAGCTTCAGCTTCTGCTTGATGTTCCCGTGGGGAAGGGATGGAGCTCCCACAAGAGGCTGGAGGGAAGCAGCGCCGTGCTCCTATGGAGAGGCACCCGGGGGGGCCGGGTTTGGGGCCCACTAGATGGCGGCAGCTCCTTAGAGTTGTGCCTTTAGAGCAGGAAAAGCGGAGGGTGAGGAGGGAAGAACGCGGCTGTGCGGGATGGAGCTGGGAGCGGAGCCGAGCGCCCCGGGCCCTGGGGTTCTGCATCCTCATGGCTGAGGCTTGGGGCAGTCGCTGGAGCCTCTGCCTGGGGGTGTTGGTGCTGTCAAACGCTTGCTTTGGGAGCTGCGTTAAGTGCAGGGGGAGGCTGAAGCGCTCCAGTGCGTAATTCCCGCAATAAAGGCTGCAAACGTGTCTCTGCCCCAGTGCTGAGCGCGCTGCTAAGCCTCGCTCCGGTGTGCTCGTACCCGTGGGGCCGATGGAGCCTGTGCATCCCCGAGGCGGTCTGCGGTGCCTTAGCAGGGCTGAACGGCCTCACACAGCGTTGAATGTGTGACCATCACATCCGCCTGTGGAGTCCGGGGGTCTGTGCAGGGCTGCGGCCCCCCCGGTATGTAGTGGCTTTTGCTGTGTTCAGGGTCAGACTTTTAGATGCCAGCAGTAGCTACGGGTGGAATGGGCAGTAGGTTTGAGGACAAAGTCGTTATTTGCGCCAGTGTAGCTAACAGCCACGTGTTCAGGACGGCGGATGTTGCAGCCTAGCCCGGGTGAGTCCGGCCTTTGCCTTTGTTGTGCAGATCAACCTCTTTAAGGCTCGGAGCCTCTTCTCTCTAGGCTTGCTGGAGCTCTTGGCAGTTAATGTGAGCATGAGCAGTAGGGCACAGGCTGCGTGGCTTCTTCTGAAGCGCAGTGGTGATGAGAAAGGGAGTTTTGCAGCTGTCGATGGTCATGGTAAAATCTGCTGTGAAACAAAGTAGTCCAAGGTTATTCTTTGTCCCAGTAATGCTGCTTGGTGAATGAGAGAACTTGTATATGTGAAACTTAGCAGTTTTGCCTCCTGTCCTTCCCTGGAGTGGCACCTTGCTGTGGTCTGCGTCCTGATACGCTTTAGCAAATGTAGCTCAAGATCTCCCTTGTGTTGTGTGAACCTTGGACATGTTCACCGTGTGAAATCAGTCCTGGCTAAAACCTTCACTCTGCAGATGCAGCAGAATTGCTGTGTTATGCTATTTATAGACAGGATAGAAATAACTTGATGAAGGTCGGGGGAGAAAGTTGTGGTAAAGCTGTGAGGTAAATAAGCGCTTGATTCATGGGCAATGACAAGGAGAAGAGGACAGTTATGTTAGCTCAGACATCTTAATTCACTTTTCACTGCTGTTGCTGTTAAAATAGTCCCTCTATTTTTGCATGCTCATTTGTACCTCTGCTGTGCAGCGCACACCCTCTTCTCCTTTGCCAGGCTGCAGAAAGCATCCCTTTCCTACTGCGGGTGGGATGCGTTTCAGTGCAGTGAGCATTTCTAAGTGTTTACCTGCTGCGTTGCTTCACTGAGGTGCAATGCTGGGAAGAGCAGCTCCGAAGCTGGTTATAGGTTTGCTGGGAAGCTTTCACTGGGTAGCTTTCCTGATGCTTCAGTCTACTTGTGTACCTTTGTAGCAGTGCAGTCACCTCTAGGAGTTGTATTGGGTGACAGCTACCATGGTTCTTGCTGTTGTCATGCCTAAAAACTGGAATATGTTTCATTGCAGGTGCGTTCCCTGGAAGCTGTGCCTTTTGCTGTAACACTTACCTGGTGTTGAATGTGACAGACTGCCTTTCCAATAGCCCACATACAAGCCAGTGCAACATGTAAGTGACTTAAAGATGTGCAATCTTCCATTTGCTTATCTTCTTGTAGCAAAATGATGCTTCTCGTGCTGCTGAAGTGCTCACCCAACTGTGCTGGGTGGGATATGTTCATCCAGATTCTGATTTTCATGGAACAGTCTTGCAAAACTGGACAATATTCCCTGGACTTCATTTGCGTTCAACCCCCTTCCTGTCCCTTCCCATCAGTGCTGCTTAATTGTGATGTGAATTTCATCCTTTTTCTGAAGTGCTGTTTTCTTTCTGCTTTCCTAATATTGTCTCAGAAATGCTGATGTGCTCTGGATGCAGTTAGAGCCAGTGCCCTTTGTGGAAGGCAAAAGGGAACTTTAAGTTACCTCCATGCCTAAATAATAATCTAACTTGGTGGGGTGGAAGCGTTCCCTTCTGCCCAGTGCAGTTGTGTTACTGCTGTGTGTTACTATTTACCCAGATTAGCACTTTGTCAGTGCGAACATGGTAACTGGGCTTGATGAAGACATAAATGGGATGAATACTGTTAACTTACATGTAGCTCCTGCTTTCCCCTTGTGTGCTTGTTCTGTGAAACGTTTGGAGGGCTGAGCAAAGGATGGTGCATTTGAGGCCTTTATTTCCATTTGCTGAAGTCAAATGACTGGGATTAAATGTGACCTGAATGAAAGCAAGCCTTGTTTCCAAAAAGTGCATGGGGAGCTGAGATCAGAAGACACATTACAAACATTGCAGTAGCATAACTTGAGGCAAGTGCAATCATTTACTTGACTAATGAATCCCCTGGGCTGCTAGCAAGAGAGCAAATCCCTCATTCATCTTCTTAATTTAATAAGCAGAGGGGTTGGCCTTAAGGGTAAATGAAATGCATAGTGATCCTATGAATGTTTCAACAAATTGCTGTACAATAAGATAAGGGAGATCCAGCAAAAGGCTTGCTTTAGTCTGAGAGACTGTCAGTGGGCCTTAAGGGAAAGATAGAAGCTGGAGCCGATGGCTCTGGGTAGCTCTTACATGGCAGTTCTCTTTATCTGTCCAGCTTCTACAGGCTGGAACACAGGATTTTTGTTGGGCTATTATCCAGTGAGCTTAGTACAGAAGTAGTGCTTGTGCTTGGTGCTGCACATGAGTTATCAGAGATCAACAAGCTTGCGAGCAGGGAATGCAACCTCTCTGCAGCTAACACCCAGCTGCTGCTTTAATGTCTGTGTGTGCTCCTTGGAAAGGCTCATGGAAGAGCTGGAGGATGCCTGTGCTTGTGGGAGCTAATGAGGCTCCTTCCTGTCTTTCATGCTTTTAATTACTTTAGGGGAGAAATCAATGGTGTGAAACAATGAAATGCCTTAATTGTTAGAAGAGTGGTTGCTGGTTCTGCCATTACAGCAATTACTGTGTGATCACCTAAGCAAGTATTGTGTGTTAGGGAAACTGAGGCAGGGATCAGGTCATAATATTGCTATGGATGATAAACTTCTTAGTATGAAAATAAAGCCATGATAAGGAAGCTTCTGCCATGTGTAATACACTTGGTAATTTGTTGGGGTTTTTTAAACTGAAGAACAAATGAAAACTACAGAAAGGAATGACTTTTAAATTAGAATTAAACCATAAGCCATATAAAGTGGCTTTTGGGAGGCTGGTTAAAGCATAAAGTTGAAAATGGGAATGCTTGTTCTTGGCGATTGTTTGAGAGAGGATTTTTGGATTAGATGGGCCATTGCTATTGAATGTAGTTTAATACTTGTGATCTTCTAAGGCCCTTTATGATGAACACAAAATCAAGAGTGGAAAACCAAGCTGGATTATCAAAAAATGAGGGACTTATGGTTTGTCATGAACTTGAGTTCTTGAAATCCAACTGGATGGTCAGACCTGTGTTAATGAAGGTAAAATATAGAGCTACAGTGTTCACATATTGCATTGGGATCCGAAATAACTGTTAACTCTGATTTGGTGGGATGGAAGCTACATAATGTGGATTTAAGTTATGAAATTCATGTATATGCATTAGTGTAGCTCTGTACTAGAATAAGATTGTTTATAATGGAGTGCTTTTGGATGCTAGCCAGTATTTGCAGGGCTGTTCTTCTGAAGCTTGGTGATTTTAAGAATGATGTGTAGCAAATTGCTCTTTTTAATTGAGGTAGGTGGGTTGTCATAAGCTAAACAAGGCCTTGGCATAGTGTGAGCAGTATTTTAGGGTTCAAGTTGCAGTTCTGAACACATCAAGGATCGAAGACCTTGAAAATCTCAGTATTGCGGCACTTATGCTAGCACAAAGCAAAATCCCTCAGAAACACCAAGTTGGTGCCTGGATTTGCTGTAAACACACACAGGGGTTCTTTGCACTTGGAGGCCAACCTGGAGTCAGCTTTTTTTGTCCTGTTGTTTCCCCATGGTCAGCACACTGCTGCCTGTTTGCTGCAGATGCCATGTGCAAGGTGCTCCTGTGTAAGGATGCAGGCAGTTTTGAGTTGTGCATAGCTTAATTGTGTAACAAAGAACACTTGAGTGGACTACTGATGCTTTGTGTCCTTTGCAGTTTGGGAGCTGTAGGAAGCATTTTTATTTGCATGAGAGAAAACAACAACCAGGTATTTGCATTTCAGGAAGCTGGGGAAGAAGGGAAGCTTCCAAAGGGGAATATCCTCATTTCCCCTGTGTCTTGGCATTGAATGGTCTGTGATGTTGAGCCTGTCTGGAAACTAAAAGGTTTAGGCAGATAGGTTGTGGTCAGCTTCTGCTTGTTCATGGAGTGAATGGCACTAGGGAATGAAACAACCCCATCAGGGTATGCGGTGTCACTCCCTTAGGTGCTCCCTCACCTGTAAGGTGACTTTAAACTGGTCAGTAAAGACCAGTCTATCCCCAGATCAGACTTAAGATATGAGCACTCTCAGCAGACGAAGAGGAAAGAAAAGTGTCCTGGTTCTGCAGCTGAGATACAATGGATACGTGGGATACATTCTTCTGTTGGCTCCTGTGATTTGGAGCACTCCTCAGGTCTTGTGGATGGGCTGCTCACTGCTATTCGAGTTTAGCTGCTGCCTCTTCATCCCTTCCTGCAACAGGGCTAGTTTTAGCAAAAGAAAAGCCTGTACAGAAGGAAGGGACATGCTATGGCTGAGCCCAAAGGGCACTTCTTTCCTGCTGGAAGAGGGTAGGCTGTGTAGGTCTGCTCTAGCTTCTGGTTGTAAAGTCTGTCCTTAACTAACAGTATTATCCATGTTGGGATAACACAGTGTGCATATTAGTTCTGGGTGCAGGTCCCTGGATAAGGGGCTTAACTCTTAGACTACCCCCACCTCCACCTCATTCCCTCTTGGCTTTCTTCTTGGTATTTCAAACCTGCCTCCTGATATGACTTTGGCCAAGACTAACTCTTTGATGCTTCAGCCTGTTTTCACTTGAGAGTGATTTTTGTGCTGGTGTATTAGAATAATGAGGGGTTTTGGCTGTACTGCTGCTGTCACTTCCTTCCTAAGAGTCTGAGCATCATTGAGCTGTGTTAGATGGGGAGAACTAATGTGGAAGCATGAAGCTGATTGAGCCAGTGCCTAGATAATGCTGCAGTGTGTGAAAGCCTGATGAGCATCAGGGTGAGAGGCCAGCAGTCCTGGCTGAGAATTCACATTTCCAGTTCCCAGCTTGGTGTGCATAGCTCACTCCAGACTGGGAGTTTGTTACTGAACTGGTGTCAAGCTTACAAGAAATAAGCCCTCCTTGCTGACAGACCCCAGGCTGTCGGTAAACCCGAGTGTCCCATCTCCCAAGCACCTCTCTTGCTTTGCTGTCTCTCTGCATATGGGTTAATGCACTGTGTTCCTGTGTGTAGCTGGTGAGTGAGTGACTCCAGAAAAGCCTGCCCTGAAATAAGGAAGAGCTGGATGCTAAGGGGTACGTGAGTGCTGTAATACCAGCCAGGGCCTGAGTCTGCATATTCCTGTATCTCTGAAGGTGGCCAGTGCCAGATGTGCCTGCAAGGTGCCAGGAACTCATTAGTGTGCTCTTTTAAAATGTCAGACCCTTCTGTCTGCTCTGCAGAGTGATGCATTCTGTCATGTCTTCAGCTGAGCCTCCATATTACAAATGGTAGTTGTGCACCTCGTTCCAGAGCTTGCTGGATTCCACTTGGCCAGAAGTCCAAACCTCTCCTGTGCTCCTGCCCCGGGAGGTTTGGCCTTAATGCATTTATCTGTGTGTACAAGGAGAAGGGAACATTTCTGTTTTCACAGATGGCGTGGGTTCAGGAAACCCAGTCAGCTGGTGTGGATCTGGAAACCATTCTGCCCTTATTAACACCCTCTGATGATATAAACAGAGAATCCCCTAAGCAAGGAGCAGTCTAAATAAAACTTCAGGCCAAACCAGAACATCTATGGTGTGCCAGATCCTGCCTTGGGGAGAGAGAGGATGGGAAGTGCCAGGAAAGGGAAGATCTTAATTTCTAAGAGAACAGATCCATGATTAAGGAGGGTCTGTACTCCTGCCTCTCCCAAGAGGGCGAGAGGAGAGCTGAGGAAGGGATATCCTAAAGAAAGGGGTTTTCTCTGCCACTGCTTTGTCTTGTCTCTTGGAAGTGACTGGTGAGATCTAAGCCAAGAATTGTCTTAAGACAGAGGTTGGAGGCCAGAGAGGCTGTGTAGATCTGAGCCTGTATTTGCTGTCTGCCTCAGTTTCCTGTCTGTAGTACAGGAAGAGCAACTAAAACTATCCAGCTGCAGAGCAGTATCTGTGCCTGTGGTGGGAGCCCTGGGGTGCTGCTGGATGCCATACGGTCCTTCTTTCTGGTTGCAGGTACATTGCATCAGGGTTTGGGGATGTGCCAGTTGCTACCGGGTGCTCAGATACATCTGCTTTGTGCCCCCACCTGATGGGTGTTTGTAGTGGGGAGTGGATTGTGTGATCTTAAGTGGGGTGTTTAAGAGGTTGTTCCTATGGACTGGGACAGCTCTTCCAGGGGTGACAACTCCAAAGAAGACAGAGATGAAGGGGCTGGAAAAGGCTGTGATGCAACTTTGAGACCTGAAATAAAAAAGGGAGTTTCCTCTTTTCTTCTACTGTCTTATCTCTTTGTTTTCCTTTTCTCTCTCCCCTTTTTGTTTGTCTTTTCTTTCCCTGTAACTCCAAAGTGTAAGTAAGAATTTAATATGCTAAGACAGGAGAGAAGCTGTTCCATGTGTTGCGGATGCACGACATGTCTTCATTAACTCCTCATGACATTCAAAATAGCTGCAGATAAAGACAAACTAAATCTGTGCAGACAAATATAAATGCTGTTGCCTCTCCCCTCCCTTCGCCCCTGCACAGAGCACCCCCCTCGGGGCATGCATTCAATTACTGGAGATGAATGGAGCAAAGCGGTGCAGCTTTTGGGATGCTTCGACGGGCCCTGCCTGCTTCTGCCATCAGATGGCTCCACACTTCAGGAAATGTGCTTCCTGAGCTGGCGCTAGCCTGAGAGATGCTCCATGGGGCCTGGGATGCAGCCTTTCCCTGTTGGGGCAGTCAGGGAAGTCTGGTAGAGTCCTGGGCAGGCGTTGCTTCATTTCCCACAGTTGTCATCTCTTTTTGACCTTCTAAGGCGTATGGAAGGGCAGACCTTAGTGCTTAAGGCACTAGGTGGTGAGTGAGGATGTTCTCCTTTGCCCTACTGTGTAGCTGTGAGCAGTGATGTAGCTTCTCCCCTGGGGTGTGGGCATGGGCTGTGGCAATGGAAAGCAGGATGCTCCCTGGGACAGGCCCCGTGTGCAGTTTCTTCTGCTCTTCAGCAAATCTAGATGGCATTATAGAGAGCTTGAGCTTCTGGCTCTTGCTGTGACAAGTATAGGCTGGAGTAGCTGCTTGTGTGTCAATGTCCACCCTGGCTTGGACTTGTCTCCCTAGCACACAGGGTTTGGGGCTCAGGGCTGTGTTGCTGTAAGGAGGGCTGATGTGCTACAGCAATGCAGGATCTCATGGAGGAGTCTTTTAGACACAGGATCCTGGTCTGTAAGATGACTGTGAGCATATTACGGGTTTTGTTTAGCAGTGGCTAATGTGTCTGTACAGGGCTGCACAACTCCTAGAGATTTGGACTAAAACTTGCTGTGTCTGTGGGGAGAAGTCTCTGCCCTGAGGTTTGCAGATGGTACCCAGAGCACCTCAGCTTGCGTTGGCTCACACAGAGTTGCTCTTTCCCGCATCTTTTCCTGAGTCAGACTCTGCTTAAGCTGTACTTGTGCGGAAGTCTCTGATCTCTCAGAGCTATTCTGCTGCTGCAGTGCTGCAAGACTTGGGGTGAGCTCTGATTACTGCGAGCTGTGGTGAGCAGCTTCCCAAGGAAGGACTTGCCATCTCTTGCCATTAGTCTTTTCAGTTCCCTCTCTGCGCACAGCAGATGATTATCTCGCAGAAGCATTCTGGGTTTTTTTTTTCCCTGTGTAGTTCAAATTATCCTTTCCTAAGTGCATTACCTTGCATTTGTCTGCACTGAACTTCGTCTGACTCCGTGGTGCCCATCCACCTAGCTTTGTTAAATGTAATTGAAATTGAGTTTGGGCTGGGGGGAGGCCTGGGGTTGATGCAGCAGGAAAGCAGAGGCCTGTGTTTCCAGGACTGAAGAAACACGGTGAGCTATTGCAATTGCTGGGTCCTGTTAAACCCAGTTGTGTTCATGTTACAGTGAATTAAGTGAACATCGAGAAAGAAAGGCAGGGCAGGACCTCATCTCTGCTATACCAGGTTTGAAACTAGAATAACTGAATAGCCTTCCTTGTGTGGATTCATGGTTTGTGCTCCTTAGTCTGAGGTCAGAATCTGTCCCTTGGAAACTGGTTAGAAATGGCAACTTCTTTCTCTAGAAGCAGGCAGAGAGTGTGAATGGGGATTGTTACCTCGTGTGAGAGGACACAGCCCTCCAGGGTTCACTGGTGCCCAAGCAGGGATCTGGATGCAGTTTATTAATGAAGAACAGTATCTCTGCTTCCAAGGACTTAAGTGAGTTCATCCACACCAGTGAACTGGTGAATAGTCTTACAATTTGCTCTGAGTGTTTTATTGTTTAAGTTACTCCCAGTAACTGGCTAATAATGAGCAGCTTTTAATAACAGTAGTGGGGGTAAAGCCACACACTACTGCTAAAATGAAGGTGCTGCTTGTGAATAGAATGATACAGACCAGTAGACTAAATAGTGAGGGACTATATCTGGCAACCCAGGTAAGGCTTTGCATCCCTTGCTATTAAAAAGGCTTTAGTGGTGTAAGGTGGCATGCTGTTGAGAAGGACCCAGAGCTCCATTTGGAGAAGTGAACTCAACACTTAACCTGTAGCTCACATACAGGGCACATGATGTGCACGTGATTTTTGTGCAAGGAGCCCATCATGACTACATAGAGAGTTAAAACTATCCCTGCTGCAGCTAGAGAAGTTGCCCTCTGTTCCTCTGCTTCTCCTTATAGGAATAGCAGCCATAAATCACAGAATCCAGGCTGGCTTGTGTTGGAAGGGACCTTAAAGCTCATCCAGTTCCAGCCCCTGCCACAGGGAGGGACACCTTCCACTAGAGCAGCTTGCTCCAAGCCCTGTGTCCAACCTGGCCTTGAGCACTGCCAGGGATGGGGCAGCCACAGCTTCTCTGGGCACCCTGTGCCAGCGCCTCAGCACCCTCACAGGGAAGAGCTTCTGCTTAAGATCTGACCTGAAATCACCTGCACAAATGCTGTAAGCACCTTGGTGGTGCTGGAACTTGGGTAATGGGAAGTTGAACCCCCTTTCAACCCCTTTAACCTGGAATTTTAAGCCTTGCAGTCCTGCTCTGTGGAGGGAGTTATCATTCTCCATTTACAGAGCAGGCACCTGAAATCATAGAATCAACTAGGCTGGAAAAGACCTTTAAGATCATCAAGTCCAACCTTTACCCCAGCACTGGCAAGACCACCTCTACACTGTGTCACTGAGGACCTCTGCATGGGTGGTTTGATCAGCAACAGAGATGAAAGGGAGAGACAGCTCGTTTCCCAGCAGCGACCAGCCAAATTCTGTGGGAGACCTCCCTGTGCTGCATCACCTTTCTCTGTCCTGATGCTTTGTGGTTCTGTTCCTCTCTTCCTCCTCCCTGTGCTCCTTTTAATGGCTTATTTTTGCCTTAATGGGGTTTTCCCCTCCTTCAGTTTGTGTGACTGGCACAATGCACTTCTTCAGCACCCCTGTACATGACCAGCAGCTGCAGGTAATGTTTAGTGGCAACTAAATGAGATTCTCCTCCCCTACCCTCCCCTTGGGTTGAATGAATCTGAAAAGGCTTTTATGGTGGGGGGGAATTTAAAAGGCTTCATAAAAGTGAATTTTAAGAAAAGCCTAATGAAGGAAATGAACCTCCTGAGATCAAAGCTGAACCTGCTGTGCCAGTGCAGAGTTTAGACTTTGTCTTATGTTTCCACTGGCATGAAAACACATGTACGAATGTTTCTCCCAACAGCTTTAACTCTTACAGCCCTGTGGGGTTGCATTAATGGCCTACTGCTGTTTTGCCTGGTGCTGGGCTCAACTGTTCCATTAGAAACTCACATATGTGAGTCTCCTTTTGCTTATGAAGAGGGTTGGGCGTCCCCATGATCCATCAGGCCAAGAGTAGAGAGATGCCACCTTCCTGTCTAAGGGTCAGCTTAGTGGCATCCCTCCTGCTTCTTGCTGCAATGGTGCTATGAAGAAAATCATGGAAACATTTAGGTTCTAAAAGGCCTAAATGCAGTCCCACGTAGGTCTGAAGGCAATACCCCTGCAACTCCCCTGGTTGCCAGCCCTGCTTCCTGAGGGAGGTGGTATTCCATCACCTGGTTGCAGTAAGTTATGGAAATGTTAAAGTCTTAAAATTCCATTTTCCTTAAATTAAAAAAATAGGGGGCTCTCAATAGGCTTGGAGGGGGATGGAAACGTTGCCCGAGTTGTGTAGGGGAAGTTCCATTAATCATGGAAAGCGAACTGAAGGCCCTTAATTTGAACCAATTTCTGTGGGCCAGACTCCCCATACCTGTAATTTTTCCATTACACATGTAATCTCTCTGCAAAGGGCTACGTTTGTTTAGCATCAGTTCTTGGGGTTGTTGTGGATTAAAGCCTGGATGGTTCAAATTTGTCAGGGGCTGGCTCTGGTCTCCTCTCCTCATCTCGTCACTTGTCACCCTTGCACAGGTCCCAAGGCTCTTACTTTTAAAGTGTTTCCATGTGTTTGAGAACAGCCTAAAGCTGGGGCTACACAGAGCCTGATGCACTCACAGCTTCCCAGAGTGCTAATGAGGAACATATTGGCTGTAAGTGCCTGAGCAGAGCGCTATATAGCAAGAACAACAACTTGCACACAGCCTTATTTATTGCAGGCCTGTTTCTCTGAGAGAGGGAATGTCAGCCTGGATTTGGACTTTCACCTAATCTTCTCCGAAAGTACCCAGAGATATTAAGTGGCCACCTACTCAGCTGCTGGACTTCAGTTTAAAAGCGGATCCAAAAGCCTGCTGCTACGAAAGCAAATTATTGGCAGACACAGTGGTGGCTGTAGGTCATGGCCATAAGCCTTATGCTCACTGTAAAACCTTTGGACTTGGTACTTTTGTGTGTAAGCTGGGTGGTTTTGACATGGAGTGGTGTTGGTGTAGGATTGATGGCAGGGGTTGGAGGAATCATGTCCTTCTCTACTGGGAGGTGGTATTAAAGCAGCTACAAGAGGGCTAGGCAGAACATGCTCTTGCTAGAACCTAGCCTAGGAGGAGACAGTGAGCTTTCTTGGGTCTGCAAGTTGGAAGCAACCCTTCTGGCTTCCAGAGCAGCTTGTTTGAGTGAGAAGATAGGGAAGGAAACAGTATGGGCCAAAGTCCAAATTCAGTAATGTGCACCTAGACTCAGGGAACTTCATGGATATGCTCATGATAAGAGCCTGGTTTTTCCGATGGGCCTCTTGCCTTTCAATAGAAGTAATGCTGCCCGGATGGGTGAAAGGGAGGATTTCTTCATGACCCAGCACAGGTGTTGCATTGCTCAGTGTCCTTCATCCCTTCGTTCTTTTGAATAGTGTTCACAACCTGGTATGCTGGGAATGCTCCACTGCAGTGGAGCTCTCCGGTCATACTCCTTACAGAAACCAGTGAGAAGTGTTCCTATTTGCTGCTGAGTCTGTTCATGGGGAGAAGCTGGAGATGTCCAATAGACCATCTCCCCTCTGCTGTGGAGGTGCTTCCAGGAGTCTACAGTAATATTGAATTTGCCCAGTGAACACTGTTATGCTTTAAGTTAGTCATAGTATGATTTTTATAATGAGCTGCCTACTGAGATTCATGATTATCCAGGTGCATCTTAACAACTTGGTTAAGATACCTTTGAACCATGATTTCTCTGCTTTTTTATTTACCCAGATCCAGTTGGACAAAGATATGATGGAGAGCATTTTGCCTTTGACAGGGTAGCAGTTAGTTGCCAGTCCCAGCAACCTAAACCCAGTGTGTATATATATAGCTTTACAGGGGTAGTCTTCAAGGTGAACAGAAGAAATTCTTAACATTCCAGTTCTTTATTAACAGACTGACCCACCTGCTTCAGAAGTGCAAAATGGATGTTGCTCTGATTTACCCTGGCCCAGAACTTCATTCTCTGCATTAAATTACACAAATTACTCTGAATCTTGCAAGCTACAGTCAGTGCCTTCCTGCCAAGGGATGAGCTCATGATCCCTCACTTGTCTTGGGAGGGTTACAATGACCTAACCAGAACCTAAGATGCAAGTTCTCTCAGCTCAGTTTGCCTGCTGTTCCTAGCAGGAACAGTGACTTCTCTGAAAGCCACCGCTTTACCAACAGCCATGTGGGAATGATGGTTCTGTTGCTCTCACTGAAGCTGGAGGAATCTTGTGTTTGTGAGCAGGATGAAATCTACAGGCGAGTCATTGTCTGGCTGGTAGAAGGTTGTTTCTCATTCTTCACTTTGTCTGTGTCTTGGTATTGCAAACAACACAGATTCCCTGGGGATGGTGGTTCTGTTCTGACTGGGTGCAAGTTCTGTCCCTGCACAAACTCACTTATTTACCCGCCAGACTTCTTACTGCTTGTGCAGGGAAAGAAGGAGCCGAAGCAAAGCCATCATCTCACGCTGAGAAACCTTACAGTGAAGGAGGAAGCTGGCTCAAACTAAAGCAGATGCTATGTGGGAACAATTACCTGAGAGAAACTCTGGGAGGCAGTGGAAGAGATAATGAAACACCTAGGGATTTGGGAGTTAGCTTTCCAAGGAGCGAAGGGGTTAGCAGTTTAGAGTTGGAGCCTGCAGCTGTGGTGAGAATCAGCTTTTCTTTCTCTCTGCTCCTTTTCCCCCCTTTCCTTCCTTCCTCCCAGCTCAGGGGATGGGAGGAGAAGGCGACCTTTGGTGCGTGAGTCCTATTGCCAGCAGAGAACCCCGGCTGCAATGGTGCTGTGCTTGAAATGCATCTTGCTGAGCTCAGCCTGCAGTCCTGGCCAATGCAAGCAGCTGCTGTGGGGCTGCAGCAGAGGTGTGGCTGGGTCCTGTCACCACATCCAAGGCAATGTGAGCTCCACGTGGGTGTGAACTTAATGCCCTATGACTCCAGGAGAACAAGAGCAGGATGGGTGCCCAGAAATCATCCAGCCATTGATTCCCCAGAGCCCAAGACTTAGCTAGTTTCCCTCCCTTTCACTTGTCCTGCAGGCAAGCACTCCTATTCCATCATCTGAAAGGGCCAGCTTTGTTTTCAGTTTACCTTCATGGCTTCCAGTACTGCTGGTAGGGGATTTAGTGGATGTGTTAATAGCAGGCTGAGCTGGGAGGAACAGGGGTTGAATAACACTCACTAAGTTCCAGTACCTGTCCTGCCAAAAGCCCACTGTTATTTAAGGCTGTTTCTATTCAGTCCAATAACAAAAGCAGTTTGAACAAATGGTCCTTCCTGCACAACAGCCTGCACTGTTCCGAATGAGTTGCTGTATGAGGTTAGGCAACGTCAGTAGCTCAACAGTGCAAGCATTGCACCTGAAAGTAAAAATAGGGCCAATTCTGGGGGGGGCTGAAGGCCTGCAAGAGGCCCACCTCTGTCTTGGAGCCTTCATAGAATGACAGACTGGTTTGGATTGGAAGAGACATTAGAGCTCATCCAGCTCCAGCCCCTGCCATGGGCAGGGACACCTTCCACTACAGCAGGTTGCTTCAAGCCCCTGTGTCCAACCTGGCCTTAAACACTGCCAGGGATTGGGCAGCCACAGCTTCTGTGGCCACCCTGTGCCAGTGCCTCAGCACCATCACAGGGAAGAGCTTCTGCCTTATATCTAACCTGAATCTTCTGTTTCAGTTTGAACCCATCATCCCTTGTCCTATTGCCACAATCCCTGAAGAGTCTCTCTCCAGCATCATTGTTAGCCCTTTTCAGATACTGAAAGCTGCTCTGAGGTCTCCGTCCAGTTTCTCTTCCCCAGGCTGAGCAGCCCCAACTTTCTTAGCCTGTTTTTGTTTGTAGATTAGTTGTTTCCCCCATCCTTCAATGCCTCAGTTCCCCTCTGTAAGTCTGAGGGTAGTAATGCTGATGGGAGCTGGGTGCCTCAGCAGCTTCTCCATGTTGATTCTGCTGACTTCAGAGCCTAATTTGAGCTTTGCTGGTCCTATTGAAAGGCCTCCATGGTGCTGGCTTTGACACTGAAGAACACTCTGTCCCTCTGAGCTATGGCTTGCTTCAGACAATGTTTTAGTGTTCAAGGTGACTGGTTTGCAAGAGATGTGCAGTAGCCCAGAAGTTAGATGGGTTGAGAGACAAAGAAAAGCATGCCAGGGAATTCCTGAAGCCACTGGTTTTCAACCTGTGGTTTGTGACTGATTCTAAGGAGTTGCTAAGAAATGTTTGGAGGAACCTGTCATCAGGATGCAGAAATCTGCCTAAGGGGGGAGGAACCCATGGTTCATGTACTTTAATAGTAATAATAATAGAACAGTCCAGGTCTGCAATATGAATTTTTATGTACGTCTTGTCAAAGTTTTCAAGTCCTCAATGCAGAGAGCTTCATCTTCTGTACTACAAACCCGTGTAAGGGAGATGTGGCTTTGCTACTTGTCTGTGTGGTACTTTAACCCATGCTGAGGGCTTCAAGAAACTGCACTGTCTTTAAGCCAACACTTAGCTTGACCCAGTTCCTCTGTGGCTTCTGTTTTCCCAGTTTAAATCTAAACAGAGACTATTAATGCTCCATTGGGTGCGTGTTGGGGGAGGTTTGAAATAGTGCTTTGCAGTAGAGGAGATGACAGTCTCCTTTTTCTCAGGCTTGATTAAGTGGGGCTATCAGAGGCAATCACCTTCGCTCCAGGTAAAATGTGTCCAGTTAGCAGTTCCTGCAGCAAGCACAGTGCATCAACGAAGACAGAGCTTTGTTCATTATTTCTTATTGTTTCACCTGCCTGGAAATGGTAATTGCAAGAGCTTTGATTCATGGATTGCTATGCAATTCAGTTTCAGTTGTTGCAGCCCCCTGAGCAAGGCTTTGCGAACTTCCCTATCAACACTTAGCAAAGCCCATCAGATCTCCCACCCCTGCTGCTTCATCTTCAAGAGGGAAAGATGTAGGAAGGTTATCCCTGTTAAACCTAGGCATTATGGTGAACTTGTCCCATATTTCTTAGCTTTTAGTGTATTTTCTTTAGATTTCACCCTCAGGAAAGAAAGGGCTGAAACTGGCTTAAGGGAAGCTGTGACATTGCTGAGAACAGCAGCTGAGGATCCTGCTTTCTGTTCAGTCAGATTTAGGCACCTGTGGATCTTCTATACCTGAACTATTTCATGGTGTAAAGAATGAGCTTTAATTTGGACTAAGGTGTGCAATTAAGGCAGTGAAATGTTTAGAAATACTTTGTTTTCACAGCAATCAGGAGCTGCAAATGAGCATTATCACTGGTGTTACCAGCAGGAGATACAGCGCTGGGGGTTGTGTATGGGATTGCCAGAGAAGAACTTGTGTATGTAGCTGTTGGACAAGCTTGTGTGTGGTACTCTGAATTAAGCCGCTGTTAATCAGAGAGGAGCAATTCCAGAGCTGAACACAATAGCAAGACCTTGAAATCATGGAATTCAGCCTGCTGCTTCCAGACAGGATCTGTTCTACCTTGTTATTCCTGACATACCTGTCTAATCTGCTTTTAATTTGCAGAGAGGGAGTGCTTGAACAAGCTGATTGAGGAGACTTCTGTCTTTCTAATATTTCACCTTAATCTCCCCTGGTTCACATTAGTGGCGTTGTTCCTTGTCCTATCAACCAGGAGCAGAGAGGAAAAAATGGTTTTGTTCCCTCTTGGCTCATTGAAGACTGAGGGGAACTCGTTGTTCTTTCCTAGGCAGGATACCCCCTGAGCCCTTTGTGTGTTTTCCAGGCATCGTATTCCTCCTAATTTCCTCTAAACTTGCTCCAGTTCTGTGCTTGGCTTAAAATGCAGCACCAAAGACTGGATGGGGTAACTCTGCCTGGGGCCTGAACCAGTGCAGAAGAAATACTCATGTTTTACAGGGATCCTCTTTTATGTTTATAGATGTTTAGCTTTTTCCTGTCCAAGGATTCCCAGGAAAGGTGCTGTTCAACTTTGGCTGGGCAGATCTGTGGGATGCTCTGTTTACAAAGTGATTCTATAAAGCTTCCACTTTTGTTTAAGCTCAATAAAAGTATGAGGTCACATGCATAAAATAAAGATCCAAGGATCCATAAAAGCTTGCAGTCAGTGATACTCAGTGTTGCACAGAAATAAGCTCGTCACTTGGACACTTGTAGCATCTTCCAACATCGTGGTGCTCCAATGCTATCTGCAGCAGCCGATGGCAAAGCGGGAGAGCTGATTTGAAGGTCAAGTGCTGCGGAGCCCTCGTTTTCAAGCCAGCCGAGCCAAAGTAATTCTGACACCTCGGCACAAGAGGGTGCAATAGGTCTGGAATAAAACCTAAACGCGAGGTGGGCTCGTCCCCTCTGCCGCGATGATGCCAGTGAAGTTTGTGTGTGTTGAGGCTTGTCTTGCAAACCCAATATGCTGTGAATTGGGGTAGCTGGAGCTGTGTGCCTTTGCCTCATTATTTTCAAGTCCCTCTCATTCTGAGGATTGCCATAATTATGGTAATTGAGCTTGGTGGGGTTTTAATTATTATTTTTGAAAGCATTAGGACTGTAGTTGAATGATGAGGGTGCCAAAATGAGCCTGGCAAGTCATAACTTCAGTTTGGTGCGTTATAAAGGAAAAGCAGCCTTGATTTCCCAGCTTGCTGGGTGTTTTGTTAACCAGATCACTCCAGCTCTCCTGAGGCCTTGGATACCAGGAGCTGTCCCTGGAGGAGCAATCAGACTTTATAAATAGCAGCCTTAACAAGAGCATCACTGCCAGATGCTGCTGCAGTAAGGCAGAGACTCAAAGGAAACTCCCTCATCTGGGGGCAGCCGGGCTCCCATCCATTCTCTAGGACATCCCCCTGCTTGTGACATTCCAGAGAAGCTGTTAGGATGCCTGCAGATGGGGTCACAAGCACATTCCCATGTTTCTCAGATGCTGGGCTTGCCAGCAGCTCCTCCTGATATGCTTTGTGTTTACTACAGGAGTTCAAGATCTGAGTTTGATCTATTGCTTTCACTCTTATACAGAAACAGCAGTAACTCCTCTCTGCCTAATTAGCTCTAACCAGTATGTAGCTGCTCTCCCTTAGCAAGGCAGTGCCTGAGCTGCCTTCTAAGCATCCCTGAGTGTTTAGCAACAATTGGAAGGGGTAGACCACGTTCTTTCCTTTCCTGAGGAATCAAAATGCTTTCTTGTGCCTATTGCCAGTTCTCTTGGTGGGTAAGAGCAGCCTTTTGAAGCAATTAAGGGGAGTGGTGCACAACATACTGCAGTTTTTAGGTAAGCAGAGGATTTTAATGTGTAGGATAGATGTGCAAGTCTTCAGTAAGGCATTATTGAAGTACTGTGTGCCAAGGTCTGTATCAGAAGAGAGTCAGAAGTTACAATCTTGCCTTTCAGGGGTCTAGGTAAAGCATTAAGGACGAGCTGATACTTACATTGCTGGGATTGCATAAGGAAGCAGATGTCTTTCTGAACAAGCTGTAAAAGACTCTCCAGAGGGGATGGAGACAAGAAGCTACATAAGCCCTGGTTGCCTGTCCCATTATTGCCTTGTTCTGAGCGCTGCCTGTCCTTTGCTGCTGATGTTCACAGACCAGCACAGTTGACATGGTGAAAGTGACCTCAAAGCATGCTTTGGTAAGAAGAGAGGACAGGGAAGAGGGACACAGAAGTGCTCTTCGGGGTTCGGGCAAGTCAGCTGGGGTCAGTGTCAGTTTTACCTTGGAACTGAAGCATGGTTAAATACTGCTCTGGGTATGTGCTTTACTCAAGATCTGAGTTTTCTTGTAGCTTCCCACATATGATCACCTCTTGCATGAGGAAGTACTTTGGGTGCAATGACAGGGGACTGCTTAAGTGCTGTGGATGGAAAGGAAGAGACCCATATTGCTGTGGAAGCAATTGACTGCATACCACAAGAGTTTTCTTCCTGATGTACTTTCTGCCTTGTGTTTGATCTCCCATAAGCCTTAACATACAAGCTGAATGTTTCTTGCTCTCACACCAAAGGCTTGGAAATACAAGGGTTGGGATGGCAAGAGCAATATAAGCTTACATGCTTCCATCTTTAGGCACTCTGTGTATTATGAATGTGCTGGTTCATCCCCATGCTCTGAAAAATAAGCCGTTTTCTTTCCAGAGAACTGCAGATCTTGTTATTTTGATAGCTGTTTTGTGGCTGATTTGAATGCATTCCATATTGTGCAAGCTCCATAATTTCTTCTGTTTTCTGACTATGCCTCTTCTAGCTTTAATTTTCAGGTTTCTAGATAGGGGAAAAAGGAATCATGCGGGGAGCCTTCTCTAAGAAGGGAGGATCAGGCTGTTTCACATCTGGAGTGCTGTTTCTCAGTGAAGTCACTCATACTGAGGCTACCTGATTCCCAGCGTGTGGCATGTTAGGCTTTAAACATTAGAAGCACAGTATATCCCCAGTCTATACTGTGATCCTGTACCACAGGATATGTAAACACATCACCCCATGGGTGGAAATATTTGGCTGAGGAACACTTATTTACAATCCTTAAATACACGCAAGGAGTGCACCCTGTGCTAAGCGGCAGCTTCTGTACCTCTTTGTCTACAGGAGGTTATCAAAAGGCTGAGGAAAATAAATCTCCCTCCAAGCTTTCATCTGAAACGGGATTTATAGATCTATATGTATAACATTTGAAAGAAGTCTCCAGGCTTTCTGCGTTCCAGTTGGCTTCTGTGAGCATTTCTGGGAAGATGCTGCCAACAGAAGCACATACATGTCTCCTTGCTCATAACCACTGCACTGTGTGGACTGCTCTGCTGCTGGAACAAACAGGAGTGGGAATGACCAGCTGGGTCGCCACAAAGCTCTGAGAGCATCTTGAGTTAATCCAAACATTCTCTGCCTTAACTTCATGACTGTGCATCAGTGATGTCTCCTACACAGGAGGTACTTGTGTGATATAGATCTGTTCTTAGATGGTGGCATTGAGTAAGCTCCTCTGGATGGGATTACTTGTCCTCCTGCCTGTTGTGGAGGCTTTTTCACAGGACAAAAACAAAGATGCGAAACTTATGTCATTGTGCTTGAAGTCTTTATGTTGAATGAAAGTGACTCCACAAAGTCCAGGGCTGGAAGATGAGGTAGTGTGTCACTTAAATCCTTGTTTCTGTTCTTCACAATGACCTGCTCTAATGCATCTTGCTATGAAGTGAAATTCCTGATTGCGGTGCATAGGGACGAGGTGATCCACAGAAACTAGTACAAATCGAGTTTGGAGCTACTGGTATTTCCTAATAGGAATTGCCCTGAGGAGGGGGAGAGAATGCAGATACTGAACTTGTAGGTGCCTCTGACTGAACTGGGTGTTACTCAAGCAGCATGAATCTCAGATTAGCACTTTTGTTCTTGGAAAACTGAGTAGAGCAATTCCTTGATTTAGTGAAGAGCAAATGACAGCACAATCTGCTTCCACAGACCTGGAAAGCTTTTGAGAGAAAAGGGGAGAAATGTGTTGGCAGTTCTTCATTTCTTATCACAAAGACCTGTATAGTTCATGAGTGGCATCTAACTCTTCTTCTGACTTTGCCTCAGTCTTCATGGTCCAGATTGAAGCGATTTTAGCTGGAAAGTTGCTAATTGTGCCTCTTAGTTGCCCAGAATTGCTGTCATAGTCCAGGAGTGTAGCCTCTTTCAAATTCTCCTTGTGTTCTACTTTGTCCTTGTCTGCTTTTCATAGAATGGTTTGGGTTGGAAAGGACCTTAAGATCATTCAGTTCCAACCCCCCTGCCATGGGCAGGGACACCTCCCACTAAACCGTGCCACCCAAGGCTCTGTCCAAACTGGCCTTGAACACCGCCAGCGATGGAGCATTCACAACTTCCCTGGGCAACCCATTCCAGTGCCTCACCACCCTCACAGTAAAGAATTTCCTCCTTATATCCAATCTAAACTTCTCCTGTTTAAGTTTGAACTCGTTCCCCCTTGTCCTATCACTGCAGCCCCTAATGAAGAGTCCCTCCCCAGCATCCCTATAGGCCCCTTTCAGGTACTGGAAGGCTGCTATGAGGTCTCCACACAGCCTTCTCTTCTCCAGGCTGAACATCCCCAACTTTCTCATCCTCTGCTCCCTGACTTAGAGGTGATGTAAAGCCTGTCTAGTTTAGGCTAAGCTGCCATTTTGGTGACAGGAAGCAAATACTTGTAGTCACCCATATCTACTGGGTCCAGTTTCTATCTGTCTTCGTGTGGAAGTCCGTGATGTTTTTACACAGTCTCAGACTGTAGCACAAGATGCCCTTTTACACCTCCCACAAACAGCTTATGTGGTGCTGTGACCAACATCAGTGTTGGTGCAAGTCTGTGAAGCCAGGGTGCCTTTGCCCTGTGGTGCTTGCTGCTCACCACACTTGAGCAATGCAGAAGGACAAGGAGTGCCGTTTGCTTTCACTCTGGAACAGCCACCTGCAGTCCCTTCCCTCCCAGTGAAACCCATCTCCTCTTTGGGGTAAACTGCTCACACTAAGCAGAGGTTTTCAGTGAATCCTCTACTCCATGTCTGAGTGCTTCAACTTGAGCACCCCTTAGGTGCAGAAGGTCTCCATGGGCTCTTGCTTAGGCAGCAGCTGCATTCCCTGTTTTGCCTCCTCATACTGTTCTTGGCACCACCAGTTCCCGTGGCGCTTGAATTCCATAACCCAACAGAAGGTGTGTGGCAGAACATCTCCCTGAGAAAGGGAGCATTGGATGGGTGAGTCCATCCTACTGCAGGGCTCCAACTGTGCTGCTTCACAATACCTGTGCAGCCTGCATCCTGTCTCTTGCCCCCTACTTTGTGTCTTAGGAGCAGAAGGAGGTGGGTGGGAGAAGGAATTGTCTTACTTGTGAGTCCCCAAGCTCTGCTTTGGAAGGTAAGAGGATGAGGGTAATAAAAGGATGTTGCCCAGGTGATGCCAGCTTTGACTAGTTTATGGTGGGCATTTACTGCCTGCTTCAAGCCATCCACCTACTATTTCTCCTGCCCTTTAACCTAAACCCCAGTCTTCCAAAGCTTGACAAAATCCCCGAAAGGCTTTTTTGAGTATGCAAAGTATTCTTGGCATATGCTAAAAATACACTGAGTGCTAAAATTATACAGCTCTTTCCAGAGACTCTTCCTAATTTTTTTAGATTTAGTGCATGTCAAGAACTGATTTAAAGGTTATCTCATATCCTTATGTTTGTATAAAAAGAAGTGCTGAAGGCTAATGTTTTGGCAAGTGCTTGCTATGGGTTGTATGCTTTGTGCTTGCTTGGTTTTATAGATGATGGTGGGTTTCATCTTATGGAAGCAATTTAAATGGAGTTTTGATTTGAGAAATGAGGGTTATCACAGCTCTTGGGCCTATAGATAAATACAACTCCTGAAAAGGCAGTATGGGCTTTGTTGGAGTCTTGAACTAACTGGAAAATCAAATCTTTGTCAGTTTTTTCTCCCTGCCTTTTTAAGCCTATGGACTGTAGGATATCTTTCCAATGGCTTGGGTTCCTGGTGTATGACATCTGGCTGCACAGGTGTGGTAGACGAATAGCTGATTCCTGATGGCAAGAAATGTGCATCTGAGTCATACGAAGGCATTACCGAGGTGCAGCCTTTAGCCTTGAGCTCCTCAGTACCGCCTGTGTTTGATGCACAGATGTTCCATCCCCCTGAAGAGCTTAGGTGAGAATGGAAGATCTGCCTTTGTTAGTGTGAATAGCAAGAGGAATAATTGGAGTACATTTGAACTTAGCACAGACCCTTTGCAAACCGAGGTGATGTTGCATAGAGGGGAAAGAGGAAGGCTTCCCTTCAACGGAAGCTTGCTGCAGCTCTCACTGAGCTGAGCCTGGCAGTGGAACAAGAGCAGGGGCTGCAATGATGAGGCATATTTGAAGGCATGGGTTGGGTTTATTTCAGTGAACCAGATTTTACTTTCCGAGTGGATCTGGAGTATAACTCCGTTTGTCTTAATGGAGATGTAGTCCAGATTTACAGCGGTAGTGGAGACGAGGGAAAAGTTATGCATAGAATGGGTGGGTGGTGTGGAAAAACCTCTCTTTGTTTTCCCTTCTCCTAGCAGAGTTTTCAATGAGAAATGTTGTAGCCAGCAGCTCCCAGTCTGCCAATGCAAATTAGACAAATTAGAGGGTAGATGAACTAATTATTCTAATGCCACGGTAGCAATGCTGCAGTTCAAGTTGCAGAAGGCGTTCCATTGCCAGCTCTATTCTTCACAGTTGCCTTTTAATTGGTGATGTATTTGTATATAAATCAAGGCAAGTAAGCCTCCAGCCTTCTGTTTTAGAGTTAGGAAAGAAATGCTTCAGTGGGTGTTGGACTAGAAGGAAAGAGGGACCCTTTGCAATGATCAGAACAGATGGTAATGCCCCAAGAGGGGGCTATTTGTAAGACTGGGAATTCTTCTTTAGTCCTCATAGTGGAATAGGAGTTAGATACACATCTGATAAATAAGCTATTTGAAATCAGTGTTTGGGGAGATGAGGAAGTGCAATATGCAGCTGGCAAGTTAAATCTCATCCTGCTTCACTTCTTAGAGCAGACAGTCACCAAATGAAGGGCTTCATTGCAGTTATTGTAGTAATAACTAATAGACATACCTGTATGCATATGTAGATCTCCCTTCAGAGCACAGCTGCAGGAAGAAGCCATGCAAGGAGATAGTTTCATTTGCAGTGCTTTGGAGGAGACTGAAATTCTCCACATCTTTCAGGAACTTTGATGTGCACTTTAGGTGTAAACTAAGTTTCACCTTGTAATGAAAACTCCTCTGTAAATAATCTACTTGTAATGTTCTATTTGAGAGGTGTTATGGCCTCAAAGATGAGAAATGTATTTGAAATGTAGATCTATGCTATAGCTGTGATACTGACCTGTGCATGTGCTAAGTTATCTTACCTGTTTTCTCTTAGAAGGCTTTGATAAAGGAAATTATTAAGGCAAGTGGGGTCTGTGAAACTTCACCTATCTCACTATGGGGAGCAGCTTATATATACACATATATAATGAAACTGTCATCTTGGAACCAGTAGTTTTTCTGGAAGGTGGGTTAAATGACTGTAGTGTGGGGAAAACCTGGATGGAACATGACATTTCCCCTCCGTCTGGAGCCTCAGTGTTTTTGTTTGACTTTTCCAAGAGGCTTTGGAGGGGCTTGAGGGGCTGCTTAGTGACACCTCTGCAGCATCCATTTGGTTGCTCAAAGAGGTGGTAAATGCCCCATCCCTGGCAGTGTTCAAGGCCAGGCTGGACAGAACCTTGGACAACCTGCTCTAGTGTGAGGCGTCTCAACCCATGGCAGGGGGTTGGAAATGGATGATCTTAAGATCCTTTCCAACCCAAACCATTTTAGGATTCTATGAGTTACCTTGGGGCAAAAGCACTGTAGGCTTGCTGAATGGGAATGAGATTATAGATGAAGTTGGGACTGTCACATCTATTTAGGGTGCCTGTACTCACCCCATCCTACCTATCAGGGCATGGGAGGTGGGAATTGTCTTGGTAGCTCAGTGGGCAGAGAACTGCTGACCAAAGTGGGCAAAAGGCCTTGAGGCTGCTTTCAAAATGGACATGCTCTTGTGATGTCATGCTGAGCCATGGCTTTTCCTCAAGAGAATAATGAAAAGCTTGGCAGCTCCATGAATACTGTACCTAAAGGAAAAGTACCCAGAGCCTCTCCTGCTCCTGGGAGCTTCACATTGCCTTCAGTCGGAAGGACAGTTAATTTAAGTATGCATTTGATAGATGTCTTCCAAATCAAAACATCTTGCATGACTGTGATTAAATGAAATTCCTCAAGTATGTTCTTGCCATCTGGAACAACTTTTCCGTATTTTGTTGTCTCATTGACTTTTTGAAATTGAACTGAAAATGAGTTTTCACTGCTTTTTTCTTTTGGTAATGTTTAGTTTTCATCCCCACTGCACTTCCAGAAAAATCTGCAAATCATTTTGGAATAAGTATTCAGGGAAGGGAGCCCTTCAGAGCCAGAACCCAATCCTGCTGGGTGCTGGAGGCCTTCACTGCACTGAGATGCCATTGCATCCTGTCCCTGCCTCCAGCGGACCTGGGGCTCTATGGTTTTAGCTTAGAAGTCCTATCCAGCGACTCATCCTCAGAGTGAGATGGGAAAGGATGTGATGCACGCAGGCCAGCCAGGTAAAAGTAGTCCCCAAAGAAGCAGGAGATAAAGTATCCCCTGCTTGGGATCTGAGTTGCATGCTTGTGTTGGACTATCCTGTTGGTAACAGCAGCCTTCCTCAGTCTGCTTCTGTGAGAATCAGGGTCAAAACATTCTGTGTATGAATTCCAACATAAAATACAAATGATCTCCTAAATGTATGGTCAACTTAGGGCTTGTTGAGACTTGCAGCAAACAAGAAGTGCATGAACTCAAGGCTCAGCTAAGCAGAGATGAAATGCCAAAGCAGGATTTGGGGGTACAAAGGGGTAGATCACCAAGCTTATTGCCTTTCAGTGACCTGTTTAAGCACAGAAATAGGGAGAAATTGCTACACACATATTGCTGTGCATGTGTTTTAGGGAAAGACAACAAAATACTGCAGATGTGCTGGGTATGGACTGAATTAGCTGAACCTGGCTTCTCAGCTGCCTGAGAGCTTCAAATTCACCTGGAGTGTGTGTTTGGTGCTCACTTTAATAACATCTTATTATCTAAATTACCTTAAAATATGTAATTTTGTATTGTCTCAAGTTGTTTGTTTCTTACAAAGTTTTGCCATGGGTTATTTTCAGCAAAAGGCAATGCTCCTGCCCCCAAAACTTGCTTTGCCTTGGAAATAATCTATTGAGACACATAGCAATCAGGCATTTAGCAGATAGAAAGTATTGAGGGGTTCTGTCCTGTACCGTAAGTAGCTATTTATGTACTTTTATGTGACTCACTCTTTCTGATGTGAATAACTTACAAATGTAGTGATGAGGGAAGACTAAATAAGGAGAAGTACAAGCATTGAAAAGGAATAATCCAGAAGTGAGGTTCAAGTGGAACTGCTTGCAATTTACAATGTCTATGGGTTTAGGCAACTTAAACATTTAAACCACAAAGTGAGCAATGTCTGGCTGGAGAGTGCTTTGGCTCAAATCTTGAACCTAATGTAGTCAAGTCTTGTTTGAATTTGAGTCTTGGCCTAAATCTGATTCTAGTGAAGACAGTAGCAGTGTCTCCATTGCTGTATGCCTGTCCACATAAAACTGGGCCAGTGCTTGCAAGATCCTGATGATGTTATAGATACAGAAAAATGCTTTTTATTGTGTGACAGAGAAATGACTCTAATATCTAATATCATTAATTCCATTTAACTTTTGGCACTTAGTTCACTCACGCTGGGTGGTGGTTGCCTTGGTGTCCTACTGTAGGCATACAGGTGGGGATTCACATTCTGATGCTGTGGAAGATCCTTTTGGAAGATGCTTTGCCCCTACACTAAATGAAGGGGTGTAAGGAGCTGTGTGGTTCTATGTGAAGTGGTCTGCAGCTCATCACCATCCTGGATGGGCAGTGGAGAAGGGGATTTCTGCCAGAAATGAGGTACGGTTGCCACATGAGGAGACATCTTTTGCTCACTCCTCAGTCTCTTCCCTCTTGAAATTGATACATATAAGGCAAAACTTTTGTGAAAGTGTTGGCCCTACTCTCCTTTGACCGCAGTGGGAGGAGGGTGAGTGCTTCTTACATTCCCACTCAGAGGTCAAGCAGTTTCCTTTCTTTTCCCTTGAGCCCTCATCATGGATCTGTTGTGAAGAAACTGATGAGAAAATGTCCCTGCATCCAACTTGTTGTTCATGGTGGTGGTGCTGGAGCTGTGCTGTCATATTGTCAGGTCCCAGCTTGCATTTGCTAACTTAGCTACTAGGAAATCTACTCATGTCCTATAAATAGAGATGGCCAAGAATGGCTTGATCAGAAGTTGGCTATTTGAAGTCTCCTGTTTGAAAGCGTTACGCCAGTTGGAGTCATAAGTTTTCCAGAACATACTCATCAGAAAGTTTCCTCAGGTTTGGAGCATCTCTGTGGCAGAGTTATTGGCTTGGGAAGACTGACGAGGTGCAATTGCTTGTCTTAGAGCATGTTGAAGCATCTGTTGTCAATCATGTTGGGCACTCTTTCACCCCCATGCTAAATCTCTTGCTGAGTTTTCCTTGGGATTCCACCAGGGATGTGGAATGAAGCTAAATGTCAACATGACGGAGGGTTTAGTGAAGGAGAATTGTTCTTTAGGCAGTCGTATGCAAGTGGACTGAAGTCTGTGGGACAGTAAATCCAGAGAGCACAGTGTTTGTTCCCCTTCTCTGCCTTCCCCTCCCTCTCCACGAGGTCCTTACTGCAGAACAGAGTGGAATGGGAAAATACTGGAGCATAAAATCCCCCTTTTAAAGGCTTAAAAAACCCCAAGTTGCTTATTTATGTTCCTAAATTTGGGTTTAGGTATCAATGTTAAGCACTCCTCTTGGAAAACATGGGCCTCAATGGACAGGCTGTAGGTTGGTGTTTTTAAGCTGCAGACAGATGAAGTGGGATTCTGTTTACCAGCCTGGCAGGAATAGGGTGGCAAAGCCACAAAAGGGAAGGAATGTTCCATCATTTGGAGGGTGACATCATTTGGAAGTCAATGAATGATCTCCCACATTTAGGAACTTGCATCAATGGCTGTTAATGGTTCTTTGGCAGATCCTGCCAAGCAGGGGCTGGATTAATGTGGTCATTGTTCTAGATTTATTATTCCCTTTTTAATGCTCTTACATATTCCAACAGAGCAGAAGCACTATGCATGGTGGGAAGTGCAGGGATCTGACTAAGGGGTTGCATGACATGCACTGAAATTCCCATCCTGTATTGTGGTTTTCTTCATTGTAAAGAAAGATTTAGGCTGAATGGAGGGGGGTTTAACCATTCTTAGACCTTCTCTTAGGTCTTTCTTGAAGGCTTAGGTACAACCTGGACCAAACTAAACTCCTTTACCAAAGCTCCCTGAAAACTTGGGGAAGTTCAGTCCCAGCCTGGATCTCAGCTTTGTGGCTTCATCCCTTTGCCAGATAATGCTAGCATTTATAAGCAGCACAAGTAGCTAGAATTTCCCTGTCACTTCCTATTAGAAGATCTTGACTGTAGTTGATTCGAACTTTGCCAGACTTGTACTGTGGAGCTGATGTTTTCCATGCTTGGTTTTTCTGGAAGTTGCAGTTAATACGGCTCATGTGTCTCATTGCAAGGGATGGGGCTGGAAAATCCACTGTTGTGCTCATGTGCTCCTTTTTCAGCTAACAATTTTAGAAGCAGGGGTTTTCCTGGTCTATGGAATTCATTGAGATGTCAGCGTTCTCCATTTACGGCACTGGTGACTTCACTGAGAGCTGGAAGTTGGGCCTCATAGTGCAGATGTAGCTGGTTTACACCTTACCTACCATAATGTCTGTGGGGTACACACGACTTCTGCTAGTATGACTGTTGGAGTTCTTGAATAGCAAACTTCATAATGCTTGCCTAAGGAGCTTGAGCCTTCCTTACTTGCAGCTTTCACTTCAACTCTAGATTCCAGAAGTTTGAGAAAGCATCTTGTATTTTGCAAACCGGATGTAAAATATGAACTGGAGCTTTTTTTGTGTTGGTGTTAGGAAAGTAATAAGGGGTTTGTAGCCGTAATCAGGATTTTGCTTTGAAAAGTGTGTGTGGCTTGAAAGCCTGTTTGGGGTTTGCATAGTTTCTGACTTGGTTATGTGTTTTGGTGCTAGTTAAATCCACTTTACATCTCTGACAGCTTCGGAATAGCATCTTGCTTAGGACAGTTCTGAAATGGATTTGAACCATGTTGTGTTCACTTCTGGTTGCAGGTTTACTGCTGAAGGCACACACTTGTGTAAATGCAAAGAAGCAATGGAAATAAGAAGGAAGTGAACTTATTTGAACTTTCAGGAAAGAACTTAAACCCCATTTAACTTCTTTAACATGGGAGTTGACTGCCCAGGTCCCTTATGCAGTTTGGATAAATGTTCCTCTCCTTAATCACAGCAGAGATCAGCCACTAGTTCACTGTATGTAAACTGTGTGCCTAAGGGCTTACATGAAGAGTGAACGTGGGGGAATGATGTTCCTGGTCACAAAGCAATTACACTAATACATTCTGGAAGAGGATAGAAGGGAAAAGGGATGTCCTTTGGCTGGCAGTTTCCATTCCAGCTCTGTACATTATATGAAATGCTGGCTTCACACCATACAGCTTTTCTCCTCCACCATCATTCCTCTACAGTGCTCTTTAAAAGCTGAGAATAATTTGCCTTAGCATATGTAAGTTTATTTTTGATGTAATTACATGTCCCATCATGTTAACTTTGTGCGAAGGTTGATCCTATTGTCCTTAGAAACCCAAAGTGATTATCATGGGTTTGTTTTGTTACACAACTGTTTAAAGTAGAAGAAGTTACCATCATTGTTTCTTCAGTCCAGCTGTGTTTATGGATTAAGATCTACTGACTCAAATATTTACAGTGCTTCAAAAACGATGAGAACATGCAGTGCTGGGGGGTTTCCATATGCTGCTTGGACTGAGAGACTTCTCCATAACTGGAAAAGGAGTCTTGGACCAGAATAGTTTAGTAAAAGACTATCAGGTACATCTTGTATTTATCTGGGCCACTTCTGTCTATCACTCTGGTGTGTAGAGGCAATTCCAGGTTTCCAAGAGAGAGACCAGAGCTCTGGCTGTGATGGGAGTTGAATCCTCTGGAAAACTTGCCCCAGCTGGGGCACTGAGCCCAGAAGTCACATTTTAGCCCAGGCCACCCCAATTTTAACTATTTTCTTGGTGTGGGTGACCTACATCTGCTTCTGCAGTGAGGATGTGTGCAGGGATAACAGCCTGTTATGTCTGGATCAGGGCAGCTCCTGGGAAGCCTGTGGACCTTTTCAGAGCAGATTTGTGTCTCTTTGGCTGAGGCAAACTGAGTTGCATTTGTGTTTGTGTTGTCATTACGGGCCAGGTCTTTCTAATGTCAGGAACTGATGCTATGCCCAGAAGAGCTGTATTTCTTGCGCAAGCCCTCAGGATTTGAAGCCCTGTGGTGCAGCTCAGCAGCATGGCTCTGTGCAGGGGAACACACTGTTCATGGAAGTCTGGGATGTGAGCATGTGTCTATAAGCCCATATTTGGTGCTCAAATGCATCCTCATGCAGGGTGGGAGTCTGCTGGTACTGAAGCCATAAGCCAGTATTGAATGGCAGGCGGATTAGGAGGGAGCTTTCCTTCTTGGCTAACTGTTCTGTAGCTGCCTGCTGCAGAGCTGTTGTGTTTCTCCTTTGTAGCACTGAGTACCAGCTACTGTTGACAGCAGGGCATTAAATTTGTTGGGCCACTACTCTGTCACCATGGCAATTCCTGTGCTTCGGAGAGGGGAGAGGAAGGGACATGAGAGGTCATTGTACTTTGCTATGCTTTCCTGTAAATAGAGCAGGGTGAGTTTGTTGGAAGAGCTGAATCATCAGATCTTGTCCCAAGCTACTCCAGTACACCCTATCCGGGCTCTAGCTGTCACCCTCTGCTACACTGCTCTGGGCTGCTGCTACTTGCACAGCAGACCTCATGTTGTGTTTGGCACCTCCTTTGTGTTTTCTGTCCTGGTAATAAGTTACCCATCATTTTGCTGTCATTCATAAAGCACAAGCTGTTTAAGAGCAAAAAACCATGGAAAGCAGGTGAGATGCATGCCTAGCTTACCAAGGCACTGCCTCATATCGATCTGGAGGCTCTGGGACTAGAGTCTTGTAGACTCTTTCATGGGGGATGTTTCTTGGTCCTAGGTGCACCTCAGTTTTAAAATTGAGTGCAAGTGACCAGGGTGGTCTTTGTGTTAACCAAGGCCTTAAATCGGGTTATGCAAGTGTTCACGTTGCGTTCAGGTCTGAAACTACAAATACCTCTGTTACTGTGGTAAATGAGCTTTTCTTGCTGTATACAGAATCACAGAATCAATCAGGTTGGAAAAGTCCTTTAATCCCATCCAGTTCCCAGCACTGCCAAGGCCACCACTAACCCATGGCACTAAGGGCCTCATCTACACATTGTGTGAACCCTTGAAGGAACAGTGACTCCAGCCCTGCCCTGGGCAGCCTGTTCCAATGCTGAGCACCCTTTGGGGAAGGAATTGTTCCTCAGCTCCATCTAACCCTGCCCTGGTGCAGCTTGAGGCCGGTTCCTCTTGTCCCATCCCTTGTTCCTTGGGAGCAGAGCGCAGCCCCCTCCTGGCTCCATCCTCCTCTCAGGCAGTTGTAGGGAGCGATCAGGTCCCCCCTGAGCCTTCTCTTCTCCATCTGAACCCCCCAGGTCCCTCAGCCCTTCCCCATCACACTGTGCTCCAGCCCCTGCACCAGCTCCATCGCCCTTCTTTGGCCTCGCTCCAGCACCTCAATGTCTCTCTTGTAATGAAGGGCCCAGAACTGAGCACAGGATTTGAGGTGCAGCCTCAGCAGTGCTGATTATGCATAACATGGTCTCAAGTGTTTTGCCAGAAACAAGTCCTTATCCATTCATGTGATGGTACCTCAATCATGAGCAAACCCATAGCAGCAGAAGGTGTGATTCTATGTCTGATTACCTTCAAGTCTGTCCCTGGATCTCATGACATTAGTAGTTTCCTGTTCTGTGTGCCCAGGCTCACTTGCGTGGATGGGGCTAGCACTCATCCAGTGGCACTTCAATTTGCACAAAGCATTCATGAAGGATACTACAGTTTGATTAAAACTAGGCTTATGGTAGCTTTTTAATCCAGAATTCAAGAGAGCAAATCTGTTATTTCTAGCATTGTAATAGGCCATTGTTCATGTCTTCATTCTCCAAGTGGTCAGGCACATAAGCATGTGCTTAAAGTCCTGTTCTGAAAGAAAGCCTTCTGATGTTTTGTTTCATTAATAACACTGTAACCCCTGGTTTTAGTGGGTCTGAGGGTTTTAAAAATTACAATCTATTACATGTATTAAGTTATTCCCCTGTGCATAGGAAATATCACTAATGGAGCTATGGATGCTTTATTCTCCTCTGTGCTGAGAACTCACCTCCCTGTGTCTGCCTAATGACAGAGTGAAATATAATCTCTGTCTCCTTATTGTTAATCACTGAGTTTGGATTAAAATATTAACCTAAAGGATGAAGTGTAAGCATGAAGCAGTATGAAGACAAAGCAAGAACGCCATCTGTTCTTTCCCTTGCTTCCTTTGGCACACAGAGGCATGTTCTACTGCTAAAGTTCACATATCCTTCCAGAGATGTTTTTGTTTGATTTCTATTGAATTATTTAATCACAAGTATTTGTGTGTCTGCTGAGGTGTGAATATCAATGTAATGATACAATGGGAGGTTGTTGGTGAAGCTGATGTGCTGAGCAACTGTGCTCTATCTGGGGTTTTAAGCAAGTTTGAGATGTCCAAATTGTTTTCACCGCCTCTGGGGCTTAGTTTTTCATGAGGTTTTGTAACTACAAGGTTAAACTGAGTAAAAATATTAGCACCAACTCATCTTGAGGTTGTTAAGTATTGTAACTAATAGTAACTTGTGTGCAGAGGCTCATAAATTTGCTGTAGTAGTATTCATTTGGGTGAGTGCTATATCCTAACTGCAGAATGGCATCCTTCATAGAATCCCAGAGTGGTTTGTGTTGGAAGGGACCTTAAAGCTCAGCCAAACTAAAGGCTCTTTTCTGTTCTTTCATTTTGCTAAAATGAGTTTCAGCTCTGATCAGATAATTTGAAAGGGGGCTCTTGTTTTAGGAAGTTGCTGGGAGTGGAAACAGTGAAAAGACTCAAGTACAGAGGTGAACGTGCCCAAAGTGTTTGTTCTCTTAGCTCAGTGCAGGCACCACAGTGAAGCAGACACGTGCCTTCAGAAACACTCTGGGGTTTTGCACCTGTTCAAACATAAAACCTGTTCTAAACTTCCTTGTCAAATTCTCATGCTCAATATCCAAAATATATCTTGATCAGATCAGGTCTATTCTGTACGATTGATTGTCCTATTTCCTCAGGCCCAGATGAGGTTGGTAGCCATGTATCCTTGTAAGAGACCGCTGGGAAATGGTTAAAATCATCATTAAGGCAAGGATGGAGGGTACTTTGTTTCCTCAGTAGCTGTGACACTTTTCACATGAAGCCCCTCACTGTTGTCTTTGGCTGCTCAGTATTCATCGTTTTCCTTCCAAAAACTATATTGTCATGAGAAGCCCAGGCAGTGTTGGGGTGAGTGGATCAGTGAGGCAGGAAGGCAACTGCCTTCTGCCTTGGATATGCGTATCTGTTCTTTTGTTGTAGTGATAGGACCAGAGGTAATGGGTTCAAACTTGGGGGAAGTTCAGATTGGGTATAAGGAAGGAATTTACTGTGAGGCTGGTGAGGCACTGGAGCAGGTTGCCCAGGGAGAGGTGGTAAATGCTACATCACTGGCAGTGTTCAAGGCCAGGTTGGACAGAGCCTAGGGTGACGTGGTCTAAAGTGAGGACTGCCTGCCTATGGCAGGGGGTTGGAACCGGTTCATCTTTAGGTGCTTTCCAACCCAAAGCAGTCTGTGATTCTATGATTCATAGTCTGTCTGCCTGTAATATCAATGCTGCAAAATCCTGATGTTTTTCTCATCACTCCTCATCCACCTCCCACCTTTTGGGTGTGGTAGGTTATTCCCTAAGCTGTTCTCAAGTGTTAGAGTCCAGGGCAGTCTTGCTGATACCAAGTTCAACAGCAGATCAAGGTCTTGAATCGAGGTAAAAATGTGGCAACATCCCTGATTGTGAGGGTGCTCTGCTACCTGAGGGACTCAGCTTGCCAGGCTTGTCCCTGCTGGACCATCTGGTGTGGTGGCTTTGAGCAGAGCCTGGACTGCCCCATAGCACAGGTAACCCATGTCACAGAATGGTTTGGGCTGGAAGGGACCTTAAAGCTCATCCAGTTCCAACATCCTGCCACAGGCAGGGACACCATTCACTAGAGCAGATTGCACAGCTTCAGCCATATCAGCACAGGTCTGAAACCCAAGGCAACCCTATACAGTGGTGTTGATGGAGGCTACTACAGCTGGTGGGTGTGATTTTTCTCTTGGCGCCCTGTCTGAGTGGGTAGATGCCTGGGTTCATGCTGCTAGTTGTGAGCTTTTGCTTGCTAAAATTGAGATGTCCAGAAGAAAAGGCTATAGTGAAATGAATGAACAGAGGTTGAAGAGTGTAGAATAAATAACTTACGGGGGAAAGAGGAGAGGAATATGTGAGCATTGCCAGCCCTGAGCCTGGTGACAGGCAATGTGCTCCTGTAAGAGAAGCATTTCACAGGGCCAAGCAGGGCTGGAGGTGTAAACATGGCATTCGTTAACATCTCAATGTTTGCCTTCAATCGGTTGCTATAAGATCTTTTTTTTGCATATGATATTAAATATAAAGACTGTTCTTGTGAAATCTATCCCTTTCATCTGGGGATTAGAGAGAAATATCAGTTTAACACTCCAGTAATTACCCAGCACACTTCTGCTGATGAGAGCTGTGAAACTTCACAAAGTTTACGTCAGATTTGCCTTGTTCATTAAATCTCTGTCGGAACTAATGGCACAAGTCAAGTCTGAAGGTGACAGATACAGCAGTTCAGTTGTGCTTGCCTGAAACTTGTTTGGCTTACCTGGATGATGTCAAGGCGGATGTATTTATAAAGAATACAGGTATTTTTAACCCTGATGAATGTGTGAGAAACTAGCGGCATTTAAAAACTGCTATTTTGGAAGAATCACTTAAACCTGAACACTAATGAGCATCATCATGCCAACTGTGCAGCCAAGATAAAAGAGCAAAGAAAATAACCTATAAATATCTGTGATAATGCTTAAAAACTGCCGTTTTTATCAAGTTGTAGTGACTGAATGTTTGACTGTGAACATAAGACAGAAATAGCATTCACAGAAGTCTTAGATGATAACACATCACTAGCTTCATTGTATATTTTCTGTTTCATGGTGACTACAGACAACCAGAGTCCACAAAACAGTCTGTGCTCATACAGAGGCACCCCTGTATAACAAATGAACAAAATGTTCTTGGATCAAACTCCAGTTTTCTGATTTTATTTCTTTCTTTAGGCCAGAAAAAGTTATTTGACTGCTCCCACAGCTTTCCTCTTCACCTCTTGTACTGTTACATCCTCTGACATCATACTGAGCTTCCAAGGAGAAGTTTATGGTGTCACGGAGAGGGCCTCAGAAGTTCAGGACGCTGTGACACTGAGAGAAAGTGTCTGTATGTTTTCAAACATTATGGAAATTGTAAGCATGCTTTCCAAAGCTGTCAGGAATCCATGTCTTGAAAAGACGAATGCCTGTGTGGGATTAACTCCTCATGTTACACATGGACTCTGGAGTGTGTTGTTTTCTCCCACTGGTCTCTGGAGCCCAGTATCTCAAATGGAATCTGACACACTACACCAGATGCTAAATGAGGCCTTTCCAAATTGAGGTGTGTGTTTTCTGTGCTGAATGTAATCTTTCCAGACCTAGTTTGTGTGAGTCTGATGGGAGTTGGCCTGCTGTTTTGGAACAATTCACCTGGCTCAACCACAGCCCATCCTTGTGTGTGTTGGTGTTAACAAATGCATGTGGCTGGGTCCCTCCTCCCGTCTGAATCACCCCAGTTGAAATGTCTTGCTGGTACAGCTAGCTGGTGTGCATATGGAGTGTGTTTCTAGGAAATGTTATGCAAACCGGTTCCAAAAGAGAGGCAAGCATAGGAAAATTATATTAATGTTATCCCTAAAGCTGACAAAATCCATTTCATGTGTTATTCCTATTTTTAAGAAAGAAGAAGCAAATAATGATAGCAGCTGGTGGTTCTATAACAAACTGGCACTGTGTTCATAGCTAACACTAAACAGCTGATCTGTTGTGGGTCCTTTCATATAAAGATCTTGAAAGATGGGGTTCACCTGGATATGAAACAAGAAATGCTCCACTAACATTGGCACTCACTAACTTGGAGTATAAATGGCAACTCAAATGGGCATAGCCACTTAAGACACATATCTGACTTGGGTGGATGTTATGTGCCTCCTCTAGAAAGAGGAGGGCCATGAGACTGGTTAAGCGTGTGTAACTTAAGGTACTGATGGTGTAGATGGTACAATGTTGTCAAGCTCCCTCTTCACGTCGGACGTAAATGTCTGGAGAAGCAAATGCCCTCTAGCTCCATGGTGAGGTTGTCCAGAACTTCTAGGTTGAGAAAGAAGGGGGATAGATGGATGTGAGTTTTTCCTTGCTAGTGAGAAGGGCTCATCAAGCTGAGCAGGGACGTGTACTCCAGTCTCTGCCCCCTAGGAACTCTGAACTACAGAATAGTTCACAATATTTGGGTACAATACAGTCCCTCTGTCATGTTCAGTGTGGCACAGCATGAAGCTGTCTTCTGATGATGTTGAGCTGTCTGTTATGCTGTCTTGTAGATAAAGTGCTGTTAACACATCATCTTTTAAAGCCTGAGACTTTCACATGGCAGTGACAGGTAATGTATACTCCTTTCCCTGCAAAGAAGAGATCTTTCCAGTTAGCAATGACTTGCTGATTGCCTATTTATTTTCACAAATCTTCTCATGTCAAAATATTTTGATAAAAGTCTGGCCTGTATTAAATAATCAAGAAAATAATTACTACTTCCAATTTCCTTTAATTTCTGACTGTCAAATAATCTAACAAGCTTATTTTTAGATCTCAGGAATACATCTTGTAAGGTGCTGCAGTGAGTGAGCAAAGCTGGTTTGTACTCAGTGCAGGTTGGGGAACGGAGGGAAGGGGAATGATTCCAAAGCCTGGCATCATTTAGGATTGAAAGGGAGACAGTGTGGGGAAGGAAGCAATACTTTGTGTGCAATCCTGCCCCAGCAACACTGGGTTAATGATCACAAAGTTGGTTAATTACAGAGTAAGTGCTGCTGGTTGCATCTGTCTCATTAAGTCTGAGGAATAAAGCCGCGGAGGAGAGGGACTGAGCAGAGCTGGTAG
Organism: Ara ararauna; assembly: GCA_028858755.1. Taxonomy (NCBI): domain Eukaryota; kingdom Metazoa; phylum Chordata; class Aves; order Psittaciformes; family Psittacidae; genus Ara; species Ara ararauna. Next base: position 16,963,779 of record CM054384.1, read on the forward strand.
CAGGGTGCTGAGTACTGGAACTGCTTTTTGTGTTGTGTAATGTGACTTCAGTGAGTATTGTGGGTTGTCTTGTATGCTCCAGAAATTGTCTATGGGGTCAAGCATTGAGCTGTACAGAATGTTTATTCTGCGCTTGATGTGCTGGTCTGGAGCACGACTGTAAAACCTCTTCGGTCTAACATGCAGCAGGAATTTCCTGTATTTATGCCATTACTGCCGAACACGTCAAAGCTGCAGAGGAAAGGTATGCAGAGAGGAAAGGAGTAAGGTAGGGCAGCAGAGCAAAATTGCAGGTTAAGGGGTTGATTTTTGAGAGGAGGATGTGGGCTATTTGAACAAAGCTTTCAAGGCCGTCCCCAAACATCTGCCAAGGGGGAAATTGCTCGTTGAATACCACCAGGGCACCTCTGGGACTGTGTTAAGCAGCCAGTATGGGATGTACAGGAATCAGGCCACAGTGATGGGACTTGAGAAACCCAAGTACTTCGGATGCTTTTTTGCTTATCTGTTTTGGTTTTGCTATTTGGTTGTGTTTTGGGAGGTGAAAGGGTAGTGAATCTGCCCAGCTGGGTAGCTCCATGCTGCTGTGCCAGATATGAAGTGGGCCAGAGAGGTGAAGGAGGTGTGAGATGTTGGTGATAGAGCAGGGCAGGTGAAGAAAGCAGCTTGAGGAATGACTTGCACATCCCCTGCAGTCCCTGCATGCCCAGGATTCACAGGTTTGGATTCAGGCAGTTACTAGATATGAAAAGTCAAAGTCTCACAAGGTGGTGTGGCACAGGGGACTCCAGCATCACTAACAATGACCCAAGGAAAATGAGCCCTGCTGTCTGTTAACAGGCAGCTCTAGTGCAAGACTGTTCTCTAAAGGCTATTCCTTATGATCCTTTTCTTCCAAAAGCTGAGGGTTAATTGTATTTGGAGTCTTGATATGGGCAGAATGATATTCTGCTTTATGAGAGAGATGGTAATTCAGGACACTCTGCAGAGCGTACGGAGGCCACTGGGGACCCAGTCTAAATGACAGTCTATCTCCATTGACTTTGAATCAGGTTGTTCATCCTACAGCTGCAACTTCTAGCCCCCTCACAAGGATTTTGGACATTTAGTCCCCCATGGAAAATTAAAATGAGATTAGAACAGCTCAGCCTGCTATTCTAAGTGGATTGGATCAAAAGTAGGAACAGGCTTGGGGTTTTGTTAAGAATGAATTGCAACTTAATACTGCAATCACTTTCAGCATCCACAGGGAGGAAAGGCAATATCTCTGGAAAGAGAGGGTATTGTATATCACAGAACTGAATATTCTGCATGGAATATTTATTGGAAAATGATTTACATTCCCTTAATTTTCCCCTACAAATATCTGCCCTTTTCTGGCTTGGAATTATCTTCATAACCACATCCCTGTTTCGAAAGCTGCTAATAGAGCTGATTTAAGTTGTTCGTATAAAATGCTTTTCATGGAGGGAAGGATTGTTCTTAGAGTGCATCTGCCTAAACTCTGCCAAGGTTATTAGCACGTCACATCTTGCAAATGAATTCATCTCTTAGTTAAAATTTTAATTGAACATACATGGCTTTTTTTAATGACTTTCCTGAAAAAAATGATTCTTTTCTATATAAAACCCAGACTGTGCTCACTAAAGAAAAACCTAAGGAAAATTTGAGCTAAATTACCCTTTCCTTCAAAGATGTTTGAAGAAATAAAAGAGAAAAATAGGTCTCTTTGGGCCCTTGCAAAATGCAGATATTTCTTAATGGGCAGGTTTTGCCTGGCTGTTAACTAGTTGTAGCTGTTCTTGCTTCATTTGCTTTGCATAACCATGGCCTAATTCAAAACTATCTTTTCTTAATGTACCCCTTTATTACTACTCCTCTACTAATATTTTGACATTTACCTATTTCCTTGATAACTTCACATCTCTTCTATGAGCAGTGAATGACAGTGGCATTTGTGCCTGAGCCCTGTCTGTCCCTGCAACTGTCCCCTCACCTCTGTCATAAAGGGGTTTGTCTCTAAGGACAAGGGAAATGGGGAATGGTGGCTGAGGTGCTGCTCTGTGCCCCAAGGGGATGATGGATGGACACAATGGGCCTGGGGAAGAGGGACAGGAGGTGGGGTTGTGTGTGGTCCCTTGGGGGCAGGGAGATGGATGTGACCAGGGATGGTGGCTTGGACCTTACCTGTCTAGCTTGTAACTTGCCTGAAAAAGCTGTTGCTTTTGTATTCACCAGCACCATGGGTGCTGAATATGCCCCATGTTAACTCTTCTAGCACCAGAGTGTTTTAGTCTACCTTTACCAGAGAATCCAGCCTCTATTAAAAGCCAGAAAGACTCAAGCAGGGAGAGTCCAAAGCACTTTGACAGCAAACATAAGTACCCAGTTTCCAACAGTTAGTGATTCTGGACTTAATTCTTGCCATACATAAACAGGGGCTCAACCAATTGTACTTTGATACTAGAATGAGTTTGATTTGAAATCAACCAGAACACTTGCATCCTGGCAGTATATCACTTTTATGTTGCATGTGGTTCCATTAGGAGAGGTTTGATGTCACTGTCAGGATGGAATTGCTGATTTCAATCTTGTCTGGGTTCCCTCTTTGCGTTTTGGCAAGTAGAGAAATATTTTGCTCTTCTGTGTAGTTTTCCATTGAATAACTGGGACATCTCAGACTCAGAAAAAAGGCTGGCAGCTTTTTTGCCATGGTAATGCTCTCAGAAAAGGAAAGCATCCTGAAGAGGTTCTCTGCTGACTTTCAGTGCTGTGTTCTTTTATTAAGGTGGGACCCTCTGGGATCCAGCCTTCAAATACATGAAGTCTGCTGCATGGGTGCTGGGTGCTTTACCAGGGTGCACCAGCCACTGTCCTCCCAAGTTTTAACTCCAGCTTTTTCTGCACACAACGATATTAGTATTATAGGACAGGGCAGACTCTGCCCTGGGACCCAGGTTCAGCTGAAAGCTGAGCAGAATGGCTGAAAGCAGATCAGCAAGGGACAGCTGGAGCAACGTGTTGTCAAGCCATTAGACTGTGGTCCCAGTTCACCACTGTTCTTTACCAGACTCATCAAATCACAGACTGGCTTGGGTTGGAAGGGATCTTTAAGCTCATCCAGTTCCAACCCCTTGCTACAGGCAGGGACATCTCCTTCCTTCCTGTGACACCACAGGACAATGTCCATTTTCATACGGGTCTTTCTGACTGCTGCCCTACTGTAGGATGTTTTCTGCCTGTTGTGATTAAGCAAAGCCCAAGTTCCTATCCCCTGAGAACATGAACTCTGTCCCAGGTGGGGTCTAACCATGTTTCCCTGACTTCCAGGCATGAGAGGATATCTGGAAGGGTTTGAGGGGTAATACCATGGCTGGCAGTGTCCCGAGTGAAATAGTGGGGTGTTGACAATATCTTTGTTAAAATTCTTCAGATAAATCTATATGGAATATAACTGCTTTGAATTTACATTTTAAACACAAAGCTCTGCATTTCCATTTCTTTCCTAAGCAGTGATATTGTTGGACTCAGGCTTAGCACTTGCGTGTCCCATTATTATCAGTGATATGTTAAAACATTATGGCCAAGTACCACACTCCCTGTGATATTGAAATAGAGAAGATATTTGGAGTGCTTTGCTTTGACTTCTAATTTTTCAGCAACCTTATACTTTGACTTCTCTCTCAAACCAAGGACAGACTCTGTTCTTCCTCAGGGATTCTGTTTTCAATCAGGTGTCAGCAGCTCAGACTTCTGGGATGCTGTCAAGCAGTGCTGATTATTGATAATTCTGAAAGAATGATCACACCAAAACACTAAATGTTTGCAGATACGCTGAGTCTGTGGCAAGGGTAGGAGTTAGTGCTAACGTGATGGGCTGCATATGGGAGATATGTGTTTTGCTTAAAAGTAAACTTGAAGTCGCATGACGAGCCATTTCTCTAAACTTTACTTTTGTTTGTTAAAGCCCAGTCTATGGCGTAAGGTTTGGATCTGAAGGAGAACCCGGATCTCTGCAAATACTGTGGAGGACTGTCTTGGAGCTGGGACCTGGCAAGAGCCCACTGCTTTTCAAGCAGTTCAGTCATGATCAGTTTCTGCAGCACTCGCCATGTTGCACAGCACCTTTTTTGCAAGTGGTTTTTGGGAAGTGGTGTATTTGACAGGCTGAGAACATTGGGGCTGTTCAGCCTGGAGAAGAGAAGCTGCGTGGAGACCTCAGAGCAGCTTCCAGTGTCTGAAGGGGGCTACAAGGATGCTGGAGAGGGACTCTTCATCAGAGGCTGTAATGATAGGACCAAGGGGTGATGGGTTCAAACTGAAATAGGAGATTCAGGTTAGATATAAGGAAGAAGCTGCTCCCTGTGAGGGTGCTGAGGCACTGGCGCAGGGTGCCAGAGAAGCTGTGGCTGCCCCATCCCTGGCAGTGCTCAAGGCCAGGTTGGAGAGGGCCTCATCAAATAGGTGTAATTTATACTGACAAACTACTTTTGCTGCTATTAGTTGATAACTATTTGGTGAGTGAAAAGTGCTGATAAATGTGCTTTTATATGGCTGCACTGGAAAAGCTTTTACTGGCACAGATCACACAAGCTGACCCTGTTCCTCACTTTAACTGACATCCACGGCCAGACTGGCAGGTTTCTTGTGTAGATTTAGGCTCTGTGCTGGATTCAGACATCCTCCAGACTCTCACCAGGGCTCCAGCTCTTGGGTTTTGTTGGCAAGCCCCAGTTTAGACACAGTGCATGTGTGGCATCGTGTGGTAATCCCCTTGCTTGTGCCAAGCAGGCTGGCTCCAGCTTTGCACCTCCCTGGCTTTAGCTTTAGCTTGAATATAGCTCCTGGAAAATGTTGTGCTGGGGAGTAGAAGCAAAGGAGTTTGGGGTTTATAGGCCTTGAAAACAAAATGCTCCTTTTCACAGGAGGATTTTAGGCTTGGTTTGGGGGAGGGAAGCAGCGAGCTTGTTGAGAGGTAAAGGGAATATCTCATTAATGATTTACTAATGAGCTGTAAAAGTTGTGACTCTTTATAACTTCTGAGGATGGAAAATGTTTCTTGGAATGCTGCAGCCCCACAAAGGCTGGGGCAGATCCTGGCTGCCTCTGTGTAGGGTCTTTGATAGAGGCTGACTTACCTCTTTACTCCAGTCCCTCAGGCCTTAGAAAAGATTAATCACAGTGTGGTGGGAAGCACATGGAAATAGCAAAGAGATGAGAAATGAGAACGGGAGAGAGGAGGGGAAAAAAGCCCCAACATGAAACACTGTTTTCTTTCTGGTAGGGCTCGGGCAGGAATAAATTGCCAATGATCTCACTTTCGAGCAATGTCAGTTTATTTGTACTGACTCTAAACTGACCATTTAGAGGGGCTTCTCACTGAGGCCCGATGGGCTTCCCAGCTCTGGCTTACAAGGGAAGAGCCTTGAAATGACACAGGTTTTGTGTACAGTGCAACAGGCAGCAGGGATTAGGTTTGGAGAGATCCAGGCAGTGCTTGGTGCAGTCCATGTGGAGGACACTGGCTCCAGCCTCTTAGCTCTGTCCCTATCAAATCAGCTCAGACTTCAAGGTGCTGCTGCATATATGAAGCCCATAGATGGGCACTGCGTGCAGCGCTATGGGTTATACACAAGGAACGAGGCAGGTCAGAGCCTAATGAAATAGAGGCTATAAACTGAAACTTGACATCTCTGAGATCCTGGGGTGTTCAAACAGCAGGAAAGACTCCAGCAGGGGCCAGGGTATGGTACAGGTTTGCCTTTCCTGTAGTTGCAATGCATTTCTCTGTGCTATGTCTCTAGCTTGGAAGAATTTGAGTGCTTTCCTGCTATGTCTATTCCTCCAGTAGCAGCTAAAGATAGTGCTGGAGTTAATGCATGGAGCTTGAAACTGGTGTACCAGGGTTCAAATCTTGGCTCTGCCAGTGACTTGTGTAGTCATCAGGAAGTCACTTTATTCCATGTGGGCTTCAACGTCCCACCTATGGAATTTGGGTACCAACTCTTAATGTGGCTAACAAAGCTTTTCTTTGGTTGTCAGTTCACTCTCCAGCTCTCTGGGACAGGGAGGAGAGGATCATGCGGAGCAAGGCTGTTGCTTTGTTCAGACCTGGTGGTGTCTTTCAATGGAACATTAAGAATAACATAAGTGGAAGTTCCTGCCGAGCTTTGCTTTGAAATCTCTTATGGCTTCCAGTTTGCAAACAACCTCTGTCAGCTAAGCCCAGCACAGCAGGAGGCTGTGACCTCCCCAAAGCCCTGTGTGCACCTTTCCTTGCAGTGCCTCTTGCCTGGGAACGGCTCTAACACTGTAAATCCTCCCGCACGAGGCAGCACTCCTATGTCTTTGTACGTTAAGGGAGAGCTGAGGCTATGTGAAGGTGCCGCACATTCACAACCTCATCTTGCTAAGAGAAGTTGGAAGGTTCCCAAGCATCTATCTAAGCAGTGTTAACACTTTGTGTTTTCTTGGTTTTAAAGCTCAAGTGTTTAGTTAATGTCTGCACAGGTGGTTAAATACAATGGCTCCCTCTGCCAAGTTACAAAGCTGAAGTTGACTGGAAAGAAAATCATAAAGTCAAAGTTTACTCTTGGTTTTTGCAGGTTGTAAATGTAAGGAAATGAGACCACTCATGCAGATGGGCATAATGTATGTCTAGTGTGGCACCTAAAAATGCCACTTGAGACTTATAGGCCTTGAGACTCAAAGCAGCGTGCACAAATCCTCTTTAACATTGTTGTTGGACCCAGGTTGCAGTTTACAAACTATGTTCAGTCAGTGTGACTGTGTTTTGTCAGCACTGCTGCAGAAAAGCTTTCTAACAGCAGAGCATATGTATTGTAAACCAAACCCAGACATCTTTCTGAAAGAGCTGCCATGCAGGAGGTGTGAGATTGGTGGAAGAGGATTCTGCATTTGCTTCATAACAGCCTGAGAAGTGGCATTCCAGGTACCAGCGCCAGCTGTGAGTATTCCCTGTTGCATGGTTCTGTCATTTGGTGGTTCTGTGAAGAGCTAAATGGCAAATCTGAAAATTCTTAGAGCAACAGGCGAATTTCTATCTGCTTCTGGAGGCAGGGATGCAAATAGAGTTTACTAGGAGTGACCAGTGAGGTCACATATGCATCTTTCCCTGTTACTGATAACTGGAGGGGAGAGCTTCCTCCTTAGGAACAAAGAACCTTAAAGCTTTTAAGTAACAGAGCCCTGCTCTGTGTCAAAGGAAGTTAAAGGAATTGTTATTGATGGAGGAACCCAGCAAGCCCTGTGGATACTGGGACAACACAGTTGTGACAGCCTGGAGCAAATCCCCCTTGTGCAGGGGAGGACATGCAGCATGTGCCAGGCAGCTGTGTTCATCTGCCTTCCACTTGCACCACGGGAAAGGGAAGGTATCCTTTGAGTAAATGGTCTGAAAATCACTCACCTGAAGCACTGCTGGTATTGCTGCTCTCCTGCCACCAGCTCTACAGCAGAGTGCACCTCAGTTTCTAGAGAGAAGGACACTGGTTTGGTTTTCTCCTGCATTAGTTTTCATGTCACCTTCAGTTTAGGCTGTTGTGAGAGGGAGACAATTGATATTCAGTTTCTGCAAGCTCTAGGTGTACAGTAACCTTCTTGCAGTGTAAATACACTTGTATATTCATGAGCAACAGGCAGTGCCTTACATAGATGTCAGGCCTTTGAAACTAAGACCTCATTCTGAAGTACATGAGGATGTTCTGAATGTGAATAGAACACATTGACAGGCTGAGCTGTTTGGGGGGAGAAAGGGACCTATTATTAGTTGCTAAATCTCTCTTCTGAAGATATGGTGCTCAGTGGGTATGTGCACTCCCACCCCTAAATGCCCAGTGAAGAGTGATGGGGCAGCTCCTGGACACTTGCATAATACCCCGGCATATTATGTTCAATGCAGACTCTAAGACTTTCTTCCCAGAGTTGAGTTAGGAGGCAAGAAGAAACCTTCTCTGCCCTGGTGAACTTGTGTCACTGACATATTGAATCTACTTGGACTATCCCCAAGGAAATAATGATTAAAACAAACCCCAGTGATACATGTTCTTCCCTGCTGCTTCCCAGTGGAAAGCACCAAGGTCTGTGGTGAGATTGAGCTTCCTGCTGAGAAGTCAACTCGAGCTGGCTGGAGATTAAATAACACTTAACTGCCTGATACTGTGAAGCTTAAAAGAAGATGACATGCAGTGTCACCTAGGGAGTAAACCGGAGCTCACTGAAAGGTTTCCATTGAATTCAGCAGGTATTGGAGCATGCTGCCAGCAACATGCTGATGTGACCTCAGGTTACAGCTGTGCCACTGCCACTAAGGAGGTTGTTCAGGTTTGGAGCTCAGAATCTATCCCAGTAAAGGCAACTGAGAAAGAAAGAAAAGGGCTGGGCTTGGATGTGGAGCTCACTTTGGATGCTTTCAGTTTATGGACTGGATTTATCACCGAGAACTGAAATGATTTCTCAGCATTAGACACCTGCCCTTCCCCACGGCCAGCTCATAAATGACATGGCTCTTGAATATAATGGTTTTAAAGGTGCAAAGGGTAAGTTCCAGCTGAAGCAATGTTTAACTTGGCTTTTGTGCTTCAGACAGCTAAGGAGCCGTGGGCACATCAGTTTGAATTTCAGCTCCAGTTTGGTGTCAGGCGCCCAGACCCAGCTTCAAGCATGTACCACAGTGCCCCTGTGCAGGGCCTCGTGTTTCAGGCAGCCCTGTCCTTCAGGGAGCACTTAAGATCTGAAAGATTTATTCCTGGTTTGAATTTGAGCAGCACTACAGTACATCGTACTTCGTTGCCATGCTTGTGAATTGCTTTCATAATCCCCCCCTGTGCCACCACCCAAATGGAGTTCTTCTCCTATGCACACTGTTCCCACTCAGCACACAAAGCTGAAGCTCGCCTGCAGGCTCATGCTTTACGTTTCTCTATCATCTCTCAACCAGTCTGAATGAATTTCAGCCCACACTAGTCCTGTATAGGAACCAAACGTGGTTATGTCCTGGAAGTGAGGGAAAACAAGGTGAAGAGAGATGAATGTGGTGAGTGAGGATGGTGGCAATCCATGGAGGAAAAGCTGTGGAGCTGCCAGCTCCCTCATTCATTTCTGCTACTGGATTTTGGGTTGATCCATGTGTCAGTAGCTGGATTACAGGAAAAAAACCTTTTTGATTGCCTGGAGCTCGTGCCCATCCTGGCAGAGGCAATGGGCAGCCTTCAGCACTCATATTCTAGTTTTAATTACACATTCTTTGAGCTTAGGTGTTTTCCTTGGGATGTGCATATTTTTCTGTTTGAACCTCTGGGAACTGAGTTTAAATGAGAAGATGAGTTCAGTGTCCGTCAGCTTGCTCTGTTCTGGAGCTGTGAAGTCCTTCAAGGTGTTAAAGCTGTCAACAAGGTTATTAGTCACATCTTTGTCCCATGAACAAGTTGGGATTACTGCAGTAAAGAAGTGCTCAGCATAGAGCCCGTATCCTCTGCTGTGATCTGAGAGGAGAAAACTGGATGCAGTTTCCTCTTAATAAATGTGTTCTCATTTATCATCACTCGCTGTCTGTGGAAAATAAGGTGGTTTTTCCAAGTGATCCTGCAGCATTGATTATTCCCAAGTGTTGTCATTGGTTCTTTCTGTGTTTATGTGACGTTGCTCTTAGGCTGTGCTTGGCTCCCAAAGCTGATCCTATTCAGAAGCCTTTTGAATAGGAAAAAACCCACATCCCCACCCCCTGCTCATGGGTTAAAATACTGTTTGCTTTATTCAGTATCATGCTGCTGGGAGATGCCAAACTGAAACTTAAGGAGAGACTAAAAAGAATGTGATATAGATCACTGTACAGTTATCATTAAACCTGTATCATTCTGTTCTCTGAATGTCTGAACATGCAAGGACACAATTGATTCTCTGCTGCCCTATGTGTTGTGGTCGCATCCATCAAAGCAGAAGTCTAAGGTGTTAATAAACCAGACTGTGGTTGATTACACTGCTTTTAAGGTAAACGACTGATGCAGATTCCAGTCTTGCTTTGAATAAGGGAGAGTTGTTCTTATGTAGCAGGTGCTGACACAGACTATGACAATCCCTGACTCAGTGCAGTTAAGGATTATCCAAGTGCAGCTCCTTGTTATAATCCAGAAAGGATGACTGCTATGCACACTAGCTAGTCAGAAGGAAAGGCTTTAGCCTATAGCCTCCAATACCATTCTGCTGTTGAATGCTAAGTTTGTAGAGTTCCTGGTCTTGGTAGTAGGATCCCCAAACACAGGTAGCTTACTGAGGCAGCACTTAAAGTACTGTGCAAAGCCACATGTGAAAAGTGAAGTTTATTTCCACCAGCTCAGTTTAGTTTGGATCTTGAGAGTATCTGTCTGCTGCAGCCATAATGTAAGGATGTTAATAATGACTTTCTGTATAAACTGGGCATAAAACCCTCCCTGTATTCTCTTAGGCAAGTAAACACTCTTTTTACACCAGGCCTTGTAATAAAGGCTCCTTTCTCTGATTCCATCTCCATCCAGATGTTTCTCTGTTACCAGTGTGGCAGAGAAACATCTTCAGCTCTTAAGGCTGCCATCAAAGTGCTCCTGAGTCCTGCTTCTTAGTGTCATCTTCTCTGTCCCGTTCCTTCCTTTCCAAGCATGCACTGTCTTTTCCTTTTTACTTCTAAGAACCATTCTCCCACACTGCATGTCTCTTCGCAAGCGTGAGAACATTCTACCCTTTCATTTGCTCACCAGCCATCCCATGATTTGCTATGGGAACTGGCAAGAACATATAAAATCATAAAGCTAACAACTGTGATCCTGTGTGCACTGGAAGATGAGTGCCTTTGCTGAAACAGGCAGGGGTTTGGGCCCTCTCATTGAAGTCTCCAGGAATGTTAACTGAGTTTTAATTTGCCAGTAACAAAACCTGTATGGAGTGAGTGTGTTAGAGGTCAGGAGAGGGTGAGAGATACTGAGCCGCGCAGGGTGAGCCCATTGCTTAGTGCACGCTGAACGGGTTTTTGGTTACTGAAGCTTTCAGGCTGATGCTCTAATCCTCATTGATTGAGCTGGGGCTCCCACACAGGAGTCAATGCAGCATTACTTGTCCACAGGACTCCTAGAAATCGTGAAGCAGCTTGTTGCGTATTAGCATTACCCCTGCTGATGTGGGATCTGCTGGGCTGGAATGGGAAAATGCGTGTGTGGATCCTTGAACTAGATTGTAACTAGCAGGTGGCCAGGGATCAGGTGAAAGAATGCTTGTTTCTGCATCTGCCTGCTTCTTCTGTGTTCTTTATGGGTGAATCCTTGGGAATTTTCCTTGGAATAGCTGTTGAGCTGACTTGCCTCAGTTTTTCAGGAGCCCCTATCAGACCATCGGTCTGCCTTTGTGCAGCAATTTGCTTCCCTAAACTCATGAATTCTGATTCAGAAGCTGCATGCAATTTAGCTTCACTCAAATGAAAATGAGGAATTCAAAGGAATTGCTGAGACAGCCCTAAAATTAACGATTCCTTTTAAATTACTAAAAGGGCTCGATTCCTTTCTGTTACTTTGCCATTGCACAACATTTAGCAGGTAACTCCAATCCAGTTTTGAAGCGCTGGAAACTTTACATGAGAAGGTCCTGCATTCTGTCTGGTGGAAGCAGCAATCGTCACTGTGTGTGACGACTTGGAAACCAGTTGTGGTCTGGCCTTCAATGGAACGGGCTCTCTCATAAGCACAAAGCTGAGCTTGTTCTGCCCCAGCTTTTTTAAGGTCAACTTAAGAATAACTCTTACAGTAGGCTTTTGCTTTGTGCTAGAGTGAGGAGGTTGGCAAATAATCCCAGGAGTATGTACACCCAAGGTCACCATGTGAATCAGGCAATGGCACACTCAAGTTTGTGACTTTTTATCATTGCATGAAGTTGCCAGGGACTGTTTTGGACCACAGGAGTAGGCTTGTAGAGACAAAACTAGCAGAGCTCTGTGTTGTTTGTTGTAGGAAGGTCGAGGTGAATGCCCTCATGAGACAAGCTGGTGTGCAGCTGCCTTCCAGACCTCTGTGTAGTACACAATATCCTCCATTAATCACATCTGCTGTCTTAGTCTCCAAGTATGTGAAGCTGGCATCTAACTTGGGCATTTCTCCTGCTCTTTAGTGCTCCTGTGGTGTCTCCTGCTATGGCTTTCTGGCCAATGAAGCAGTGAGGAGGAAGGGTCATAGAGTAAATGTGGCTCTGACTTGATGCACGGAGGTCAAGGGGGGCGTAATGGTTTTGCTCCACCAGCATTGTCAGACCTTGTTGACATTTCTCACTCAGTCCTTAATCCATAAAGTGAGACTAAAATTTCTCCCTAAATTTTGGCAGAGCTGAGAGGGTGATTTCAATATCATCTGTGAGGTATTAAAGCACAGATCCTTGAGGCATTTCACCATCTTTTTCTTGTTCCAGAGTTGCTGAATGAAACATGGAAATGAATCAGGCTCATGGCTTTGGGCTGGCTTTATTTGTGATGCTTTTTCTGAGCCTTTTGGTTTGGCAAAACCAGGATAAACTTTTTGGACAGAGGCCACGTTTCCCTCTGAGATCCTGTGCAGCAGCACACAGAGCTCTCGACATAGCCTGCAGTGATAAGGGAGCCATGGCTTGGGAGCTGTTTGGAACTGCTCCAGCTGTTCCCACACAAATCCTTCATTTGGATGAAGGGAGTCTGGAGCTGTTCAAATGATAGCAGTGAATGGCATCAGGAACGCGATAGACAGATGGATGTTAATGTAACAGCTGTAAAAGGCTCATATGAGAACTGGGATAAAGGCTAATTTATTCTCCTTCAGTTGTATTGCATTGTTGTTTGTGAATGAATTGGGTACTTGGCGATCCAATGGTGACATAATTTCCCATTGTAAAGTGATGATGCACAATTACCAAAGCTGTCAGGTATGGCAGCTGCAGAGCTGCCTGCTCAGAGCCTACAGTTGCCCTAATAAGAAGCAGGAAACTTCTCAGCATGACACAGCTTCAGGACGTGGGTGCCTGTTGAAGTGCAAAACAATTTGTTGTTTCCTCCCTTTTTACTTTTGTCCTGTCTCTTGCAGTTCTTGGTCACTGAAAATGAACGTCAGTTCCCCAGTTGTAAGGGAGAAGATCGTAGAATCCCGAACTGATTTGTGTTGGAAGAGACCTTAAAGCTCACCCAGCTCCAACCCCTGCCACGGGCAGGGACACCTTCCACTAGAGCAGCTTGCTCCAAGCCCCTGTGTCCAACGTGGTCTTGAACACAGCCAGGGATGGGGCAGCCACAGCTTCTCTGGGCACCCTGTGCCAGCGCCTCAGCACCCTCACAGTGGAGAGCTGCTGTCTGATTCAGCATGAAGCTAATGAGATGATTTGGAGTCAACAGTGTGCAACCAAGCCAGGAGGTTCACATGGCTGGGCTTGTTTAGTTGGGTGTTGAGGGAATGAAACAGCTCTATGCTAGTGACCTACTGCTACTTGGGGGGGTGTTACCAAAAGGAGGGAGATGTTAGGAGCACCAGATAGTAAAACAAGGGGGCGGTGGCTGTAAAACAGCTGTTTGGAAGCTGCAAGCTGGATATGAGGGAAATAGTTTTCAGTAGAAGGGAAGTGCAGGCCTGGGCTGGGTTGTCTAAGCACCTGTGGAAGCACCATCCTTGGAGCTTGCTATGGCTGCCCTGAGCCAGCGCTGGCAATGGTCCCATTGAGCAGGAGGCTGAGGTCCCTCCCAGCCAATGTTTCTATGATAAGAGATGTTGGAAGGGAAAAGCTGCATCTGCAGAAACACTTATTTTAATGCTCCCCACTGGAAGATAATAGTTGAGGGACAGAATTCATGAGGAAAGTATTGAATATGGAATAAAGAACAGCTTAAAAATGTAATGACAAAATAAGAAGTCCAGACACTATTTTACTTCAGGCCTCTTGGAAAAACCAAGTTCTGCAGCATCTCAAACTATAGCTACCCATTTCTGTGCACGAAAACCAGACACCAATGGATCTGTCATAGCTTTTCTTCACTGCAAGACAGTTTAGCATAGATTCTGTGGGTTTCCAGCACACTGACTGGATAAACCAAATCTGGTTTATGATGTTTACTCATTTGGAAAAGGGTTTATACTTCTGGGTGAGTATTCTAAGAGTGTTTTGAACTCGTTTCAGTCTTTTTTTGTGTGTCACAATAGTTGGCTTGTAACAGCAAAGTGTAGTAATGGGCTGATTGTGGCTGAAATCAGAGCCATCTACCAGAGGCTGGTATGATCTCATGGCAGTTTTGGTCCCCAGCAAAAAAATGAGGATGAATCCTTGGAGCCAGTAATAGTTATGCAGCTTTAAAGTGCTCAGGGTTTCCTGAAGATTCCCTTGTCTCCCTGAAAAGCATGAGCTGGCATGGACAATCATGGGAGAAATAGGTGGTGAAGGACTGTTCATGCTCGTTTCTGTGCAGAGGCAGTGCTCAGTTGCTGTGTGTATCTTGAACAAGCAGATCATAGACTGGTTTGGGTTGCAATGGAGCTTAAAGCTCCAACCCCTGCCACGGGCAGGGGCACCTTCCACTAGAGCAGCTTGCTCCAAGCCACTGTGTCCAACCTGGGCTTGAACGCTGCCAGGGATGGGGCAGCCACAGCTTCTCTGGGCACCCTGTGCCAGCGCCTCAGCACCCTCACAGGGAAGAGCTTCTGCCTTATATCTCCTAGGCAAGATAAATACGTTGTGTCCAGGCTTGGTGCTGGTGCTGTGAAGGAGAGAGATGATGTTTTCCTTCACAGAGGCTTCCTAAACTCCTGTATTGGATCTTTAGAATAAGGAATAGGGCTTAAAGAGCCATGTGGAATGGCAGAACTCCCACGGCTTCAGTGAAGCAAGAATATCACTCATACCTTCAATAAGTACTGTCATCTCTTCAGTTTTCCTTAGAGCTATCCCATCCCTTGAGGGCATGCTTGTCATGCTTGCTACAGGGGAAATTACCTTGAAGGTGTTCTGCCAGAAGCCTAATTCTGGGCTGCTTCCAGTTTGCTTCGCTAATGGGTAAACGGTTGAGTTATCTTGGGAGCTTAGTCACATCAAGATCTTGCTCATACCAAGCACTGATTCATTTAGTTGCATAGAAGGCTTTTGAGCTGATGGCTTCATCATGAGTCAGTTATTCATTATCACATTCCTCTGACATTACACAGCAATGTTGGTGCTGCCATAAGAAAACAGATGAACGATACAGGATTAGATGGACCTAGTCTCTGCTAATGTGTGTCATGCCTCAGACACAAACAGTCACCATGTTACATCAGGCTGCTCATGCAAGGAGACAGAAGCCTTTCTCAGCCCTGCCTGTGGTTAGATATAAATATAGAAGTGGGAAAGTGACTTTGCAGCTTCATTTCGGTTGCTGGCATGGCAGAATTCCTATTCCTATCCATGTCTCCTCACCCTGTTTGCAACCCTTGTGAAGGTATTCTCTTCGATCAGCACTTGTTTCAGTGAGCTTCACAGAGTAATTAGATGTTGCATTACAAAAATAATTATGCCTTTTAACCAGTTTGGGTTATTTACTACTTGAAATGTGCGTTTTGTGAAGCAAACTGGCTCGGTGCCAGAATCATTTGAGCAGAATCTAACAGAGATTAATGAAGTAACTTGAAAAGCAAGCAGGGAGTCCCCCAGCGTTTTGTAATTAAGCAGTTTGATTAAAACCAACTGGAACAACTCCACACTGAGAAACAAAGTGGAACAGTTCTGCATTGAGACCTCAACAAGTATCAAACCCATATCTGAAAGTAATTTAGGTAGCTTGAAATTGTCTGTGGCTACCTGATAGTTTCCTAGGAGAGGTGTTGGAAGAGTGGGCAGTGCAGGTTTTATTCCCCAGGTTTCTACTTTGCAGACACAGAATGACAAAGGGATACAGCTGACTCCTTGAGGAAGGAACTCAACTGTTTATCTCGGCCTGCTTCTGCCGTTCTACGCACACAGCTCATGTAATACAAAGGAGGTGATTGTTTCATATAAGCTGAGAATTTGTGCCATCAGCTTTAATGGGGATGCTTTTGCCTTCTCGTGATGCTGGTGGGATCTAAACCGGGTTCTCAAATAGTGCCTGTGCACAAATGGCCTGTGAAAAGCTGTTACCTGTGTTGGACCAAGGGCTTCAAAGTGCTGCTGGGGTAATATTCCAGCACTGATTTTTGGGGAAGCTGTGCTGATTTCCAGTGACTGACAAGCTGGCATAGTAAATAGTCTGCCTGTGAGCATCCCAAGGCTTCACCAGGCTGCATCCTGTGTGTGTGAACAGAGCTGTGATTGCTGTGAGCAAGGCTAGGCTGAAAAAGCTGATGCTGCAGTGTGAGGCAGTGCTAGATGTTGTTCAGCTCACATTAAAAGCAAATCAGGTAGACATCAAAATACACACATTCCTCTCCCCTGTCCCAGCATCACCTGCCTGAGCTGCCTTTCTGTGGAAATGTGCCTGTCTGAGGCCTCAGACATCAATTTTCTCTTATTTTTGAACCTATTTAGTTCTTTCTCTCACAGGCAGATCTTGTTTGGAATCAATAGCTCCCTACTCTCATTCCCATTTAGTGTATATTCATTTATTGGATTTTAAAAATGGAGAGGAAGAAAACTTAAATACTTTTTTCTTTAGAAGTACTTGAAATGCAGACCCTTTCTTTCGGCTTTTAGTATTACTGTGTTAAAAAAACAGAGTTTAAATCATTTATGTTCCTGCTTGGTTTATAAAATCCATACAGAAACTGCAAAGGTCTCTATTATCCTCCAAGCCTGAGACATGAAATGCTGCTTGGACCCTCTTAGTCAGTCCTCTCCTCAGATGTATCTTCCACACATTTGCAGCAGGTCATAAAGTCTTTCAGATCTGGCTTCTACTGAGCTATTACATGAAATGAGTTCTTGGAGGCATCTGACAGTGACCCGTTCCATCATTGTGCTGCTGTTCCTCTACTGAAGGCAGCTTAGATGGTGTCTGTAAGGACTGCTGGGCTGTCTGGGTTGTAGATTTGTCACTTGCTCTTCATAGAATCCCAGCCTGGTTTGTGTTGGAAGGGACCTTAAAGCTTATTCAGATCCAACCCCTGCCACAAGCAGGGACACCTTCCACTAGAGCAGCTTGTTCCAAGCCCCTGTGCCCAACATGGCCTTGAACACTGCCAGGGATGGGGCAGCCACAGCTTCTCTGGGCACTCTGTGCCAGCGCCTCAGCACCCTCACAGGGAAGAGCTTCTTCCTAATGTCTAATCTTTAAAACTAATTTTTTAGCTGTAATCCATAACCGAGGAACATCCTGTGCTCCAGAGAGCCTGCTTCGAATTTGGATGCTCAGGGAAAAGAAAGTTATGGGGAAGTTGTGCCCTGAGTCCTGTCCTTACCAATTGCTCTTGTCCTTCCCATTTGCTGCTGTGCTGCACACCACAGTAAGAGGGAGTATAAAACTCCTACACCTTCCAAGAACCCTGGCTGAGTGAAACACTTCTCACGTGATAAGGAAAGCTGCCTTTCTTTATCAATAACAATAGGAAATGGGCAGAGAAGTACCACTGTTCAAACGGGTATGTTTTCATATTGCTTGCTCATAAGGGATCTTGCACATAAAGTTATCAGGTGTTGGATGAAATTACTCTTCTTTGTGACTTAATGTGCTTTTGCATGATAAGATCAGACCAGCCTGTTCTTATTATAAATCTGTATGGATGCTTCCCCTCTTTTCATAGGCTTATGAAACAACCAGCTCAATGCAAGTTGCATGTTCCCTTTTTCCAACTTATCTTTTGCCTTTTTTGGGATCGTTTGTGCCTTTTTCCTCAGGGCTGCAGTATGGAAAATGTGCTGATCTTCTGTCTGTTCAGTTGGCAAAGTGTTTGAGGGAGTCATGTGGGGATGGAGTATGTAGTGACTTCAGTAGTTTAACTGCTCGACATGCATGGAATGGCCCTTGCATGGAAGTAATTCCTTGCATATGCATACTCCATGCATATACATACATGGAATGGATGTTCATTGCAAACCAGAGAGCTTTTCTGAGTTAACTCCAGCCTGCTTTGGAATGAAAATGCTTTGTCAGACAAAAGGGTAACCAGGAAACTGATCTCTGCAGTAAACCAAACATAAACAGCAGGTATACTATAGAACCTGATTTTGATACTGCTCCTTCTGACTTGCCTGAGTATAGAAAGAACAGCAGCAGGTCAGTGTGACCTGGGAACGCTGACAGACTCCATGCTGGAAGTTGGTTGCATTTAAGAAGGTCCAGCAAGATTGGAGGGGTTGTAGAATGTAATTTCCTTCACATGTGGCTCCTTTAAAGCCATGTGTCACGTAAGAGGGTTGAAGTATGTTTTAGTAATGGTATTGTCTTAAATCTCTGGAGGGAGTGTGTGTCTGTCTGTACAGTTCTCATGAAGGATCCCAAGAAGGATCCGATGAGCCTGAACACTTATTTAAGTGCTGGTATGTAGGTGCAATGCGGTGTCTTCCCAGGAACCAGGCCAACACCCTTATTGTAGCATCAATCATGGAAATGGGCAAGCACAGCTCTTCGCAGCAGCTTTCTCCTCTGAGTGAGGAGAATACTTTTAGGGCCCAGGGACAAGAGGTGCTTCTGCACCTTCTCAGTGCCAGAAGCCTCAGATACATTAAGCACCAGAGGCAAAAGTCTTTCTTTTGCAGTGTCTAACCTGGCTGCTGGGTGATGTTGGAGTCTTCCTGTGTGTCAGAACCATTAGTAAAAGGTGGTTTGAGTTTGAGACTCCTTGTTTGAGACTGTCTGGATGGAAAAGTGTTGATACTGAAGGTAAGCAAAGCTGAGCCTGCAAAATAGGCTCAGTGTGGTTACTGCAAGTTCTCTTCCATCTGTGTTGAAAGGGACTCTGGAAGCAGGCATGCATGCAGCATAGTGTTACGGCAGGTAGCTCAAGGGCTGGGAGATCTGCACGTTAGCAGTCCAAGCTTCAGTGCCACATGCGTGAAGTGAATCTGAGAGACTTTGTCTATTGGCAGGACTAACCTTTGTAGTTGCTGCCTCACTGCAAGCCAGATTAAAGTTCTTTGTATCTTTGCTCCAACACCCCCTGGATACATTTTTTTGTAGAGAGCCATACTTACAATGCTGATTATTGTGAAGCAAAGACAATCACCTTTCTTCAACTTCTAACATATGCCTGTCTGCTGCTTTATAGTGAGTTTTTGGGTTTATTTTCCTTCAATTTTTGGCAAGTATCTGGCAAATAATGGATGTGAGTGTGTACAAACAGTGATAAACTTCCCCTGGTTTAGACTGCTTCATTTGGGTTACCCAGGGAAGTTGTGAATGCTCCATCGCTGGCGGTGTTCAAGGCTGGATTGGACATAGCCTTGGGTGGCATGGTTTAGTGGGAGGTGTCCCTGCCCGTGGCATGGGGGTTGGAACTGGATGATCTTAAGGTCCTTTCCAACCCTAACTATTCTATGATTCTATGATTTTAGTGCTTTCTACTCAGGCTAAGAATCAAAAGTGGAAAACATAAAGCTTGCTAAAGCATATATTATTTTCAAACTCCAGTCAGGGGCCCTGAACTGTGGCTCTCAAATCTCCTGTTATCCATAGAGCCCTGAGAGAGCTGAAGCTGTTCAGGAATGCTGAGTTGCATCTTCCTTGCATCATGTCTTGTGCTTTGGTGCTGCTGCTTATGGCTCCCATAAGTTAAGGGTCAATGTGTGTGTGTGTGTGTGTGTAAAGCCTGAGTCTACATCTCAGTGAAGGCTTGCACTGATGCTATGCATAAACTGTTCTGGTTGGTGCATTTTCCTATGCTTTGTTTTAATATGACTCTATTTTCTTTTCCCTCTACCTGAGGCTTAGAAGAAAAACATCTCCACTGCACTGTGGCCCCAATCTCATTGCTAAATCTGCTGCTAAATCTGCCCTTCTGGTTAGATTCACCTTACAAAGCTCCCATGGGTGTTTAACAGCACAGGTACGAAGTCGGAACCCTTTTCTTTGTGCTAATGGGTAGTATGAATTCTATTTTACTATTTACCTAGAAAATATACTGATGTGAAGCAAAAGAGGTGTGAAAAAATACTGTAAGGATGGCCATAATGAGGTTTCTTCCAAAACAGTAGAGCCTGCACAGACCAGTAATAAGTTCCCCTTATTGCTAAGCAGATGAAGCTGCTAAATGTGTATAACTCGTAAGTGTTCCCTTAGGAGTAAACAGCCCTTCCTGGGGAGGTTGAAATAATGAGCCATTTAGGCTCTTATTCAGAGTTTAAATTTCACCTACATCTATCTGCTGGGGCTGTCTCAAAATCTAGGCACTACTGAAATCCTCTGGAGACCTGAAGGAAGATCTGAAGACCTGAATCTGAAGGCAGCCAAGAGGCAAAGGGGCTCGGGAGAAATCTAGGCAGCCTGTACATGCTCTTTAGTGGCTATTCACATCTCATATGCTCTCTAGCCAAGAACTTACATCCAAGAATGTAATATCCTTCTTCACTCTTTCCCCTCTTTCTGTCCAGTCCTGCAGCCCTTACATGAACTTTGAGTAATTCCCATCAAAGTCAGCTGGTTTGCTGAGTGAAGTTCAAATCCCCCTTGGCTCTGTGTAGTGCAGCTTAAAGTCCTGGTAATAAAAGAGATTGGGGAATGTGCAGAGAATTAGCAAACCACAGGCCAACTCCATATCCTGCTCACTGCCTCATCAGCCCTGTTCTGAGGAGAAGGTAACTCACTGTCCAGTCTTTCCAAGCTTAGCAGAGAGACCTTAGAGCCTGCTACCTTTCAGCTAAAGATCAGTCTTGAGATTCTCCTCCCTGAAGCCTCAGAATACACTACAAAGGAACAGCATTATTCCAGTCCTGGCAGGGAGGTTAATGAGATCTGATGTCAAGATTGACAGTGTTTCTTGACTGCCTTCATAGTGTCTCTTTGATGCTCTCCTGACAATAGTTTCCAAGGTAGTAAATTATAACTGGACATAAAGGTTTCACTGAGAAATGAAGGCACGATTTTTCATTTACCAACTCTAAATGCTGCTCTAAATACTCAATTTTAAGCAATGCACTTAGACTTAGCTTGAGTTATGATTCAGGCTTCCAAGAAAGATAGGGGGTGTGTGGTTTTATTATTCTAAATGGGATGAAAATTCACTTTTTTATCAAAGCATCAAGATCCCTAAACATCTACTTAATCAAGAATATCAGACTGTAAACTCGGTTGTTCTATTACTCACTTCAGTACAGAGTGAACCTGATGTGTGCTGAACAGAAGAGGGCAAATGCCTCAGGAACATGTTCACTGTTGCAGTTACTACCCTGAGCTGCTTTTGAATCATAGCTGGGCCTTTTCTCCCTGGAATCTGGGTGCTTTTTGGGTTTGAAATGACTGCATTTTTAATTGTCCTTGTCTGAAGATGGGAATATGTTAAAGATGAGCCCAACTGGAATAGAGAAAACCCCTCTCCCAAACTTCAGGGCATTGCCAGAGGGATTTGAAGCAAAGCACTGGGTTTTGGGCCTCCTTTATTGCTGCATCTGAACTGCATCACTTTCTCTTACCAGCCTCAAGCTAGAGGAGTTGATAACAATATGAATCAGTGTCTGGATCCAATATCAGTGGCTTAAGATCAGCTGAAGGAAATAGAGGCATTTCTGAGAGCTGTTATACCAAGGGATGAGAATGGGCAACCCTAATGCGGCTTTCTTTTCTCCGTACTAATTGTTTTAGCTAATGAGGGAGACGGAAGCACTCATGATGTTTAAGCCTGGAGGGTTGGATCCCAGCAGAGTTGACTCAGCTATTCATCTTTGCAAAGCAGATAAGCTCGGTGGGGTGCGTAGTAGGAAATGACAACAAAATGCTTTCCATTATAAAAGGCTATATTTGAACAATGCTCACAGAAATATCCTTCCCCCATGGCCTATCCTAGCTGAAGGGGGGGGGGGGTAATACTGTTAGAAAATGTGCATTTGGAATCATTACCTTAGCAGCTTTGACCGGGCTGATACTATTCACAGGGTAAAACCTCCCAGAACAAGGAGGAGAAGCTGATCTGTGCTGCCTCTGTTGCATCCATGCCCCACCAGCCCCTCTTCAGAGCTGGTGATGCTCTGTGTGCGCTGTTGTTGGCTCAGTAATAGCTCCCACTTCAGCTTGTTAATTTCCCGTAGTTGAAGGTGCTGTAAGGGATTATCTTCCATCTTTCATACATGCTGGGTTTATTTACTTCTCTAAAATACTTATCTTCACATAACAGATGCTCATTCTCTGGCCCTGTGACAAACACGCTTTTGGTGGTATACACAGAGCTACTTGTGTGGTGGGGCAGAGGAATCCCAGCCTGGTTTGTGTTGGAAGGGACCTTAAGGCTCATTCAGTTCCAGCCCCGTGCCACGGGCAGGGACACCTTCCACCAGAGCAGCTTGCTCCGAGCCCCATCCAACCTGGCCTTGAGCACTGCCAGGGATGGGATAGCCACAGCTTCTCTGGGCCCTTGTTCAAAACCCATAGCCAATTTTCTTGTCAGCCCCTTTAGGCACTGGAAGGAATATGCTGTTTTGTGTAGCTGGATGCCAGGAGCATGTCCCCCTGTGTGACATGCCTATGTGTTCTGTCTTGTCAAGAATGAGGTTTTTTAGACTACTGAGGAGTTGTACCAGTGTTACCATGCACAAATCATTGGTGGAATCTGTGCTATTGTGTGAAAGGATATGAGTAACCACCACCTGCGCCACGAGCTGTGATGGTGCAGGATTAATGCTGGCAGCCTGATGCTTTGGATCCTTAGTATGGTCTCATACTGGTGCTGAGCATTAACTTCAGTTTGTGAACAAACTACAGTAAGGAAATGTAGCATAAGTATGGCTGCATTGAGGAGTTTCTGCTCGGGGAAGAAAATTCTGCTTGGCTTGGAGCTGCATTGTGCCAGGGCCTGCCTGGCTTTTGGGAGGGCAAAGGCATCACTTTGCCCCCTCCTTGCCTACTTGAGTGATTAGGGCTTGTAGCGGCTCTTTTGAGCCCACAGGGTCTCTGTTGGTGGCGCCTGGGTGCAAAGGAAAAAGTAGTTCTCTGTATCTACTCATTCGTGCTCCCCTCTGCCATGAACTGGTCAGAGCCTGGAGCTTTTCCCTGATACCTGGGGTTTCTTTGGTATCTTTTCAGTAGCTTCCTTTGTAGGAAGCCGGTGGGACTTCTTTTAGCGTCCATCTTTCTCAACAGGATGCAGTAGGTCAGAGGCAAAGTCCTTTTCCCTATATATTTTTCTTTACAAATATCCCATTCTGGTTATATTCCCTTTGCCCCTGAGTGCTGCTGTCTCATGTGTGTTTATTTTTTCTCCTTTTCCTTTAGGGACATAGAGGAATGTGTCTATTTTCAATGGGGAGAGGTGCCATTGTAACAAGTGTCATGTTTACCCTGTGACTCTTGTTTCTAAGAAAGGAAGAGTTTCCAGGGAGGAGCGGGGATGTCGTGAGGGGAATCCACTTGATCTGTCCCTACAGCTTTTGTGTTTTCTTATCCTCAGGGAGGGGGGTTCTCACTCTGGGCACGTTTGCACATTGACATAGCTATTTGTTATTCTTAGCTGCTTTTGAGACAAGCCAAAAATGGTGGTTTCCATTAGTCATTTCCCATGCTGACCATAGAAGGGCCATGGCAGGGCATGATGCTGGACCTCAGCCTCTTGCCAGTATCCAGAAGTCGGGGTGGAGGACTCTCCCTGCAGACTGTACATTAAGGGGAATTCCTCCTCATGGGTGAAGGTTCACATTTTTCCTCTGGGGCTGGGGAATCATCGTGCTCCCTCATCCAGGGATCCAGCTATGCGAGGCAGCTCCCTCAAGTTTGCCGTGTCTGGGGCTCCCAGGCTTGGACAGGCTTTGCTCAGCCACTGCAGTACAGCTCCGCTTGACGCTAGGGGTAGCGTTAGGTTTGACATACAGAGTGAAGGAATCTGTGTGGGGATAACAAATACAGAGTAAAGCTACGCCAAAATGTGCATCATTTCCTCCTTTGTTTTCTGTTCCGGTTGTGCGATGTTCACACAACTGTGGTTATTTTCTCTCTTTACCTTTTCTCACTTTTCATTTTCTCAGCTGCCTTTGTTCCTGTGGCATTCCTGGTACCAGAGGAAGGACAGGCACTAAAAGGCAATTCAAAGGCTGTTTGTGAAAGGCTTACAGTCCAAGTTGGCAGGCAGAAATGGCATAAGGGTTGGGTGACTATTCGAGTGTTTTTTTTTCTGTGGGCCTAATGCTCAGTGCTGTGTCATTGAATCATAAATGGTATGGAACATCCCTCTGAGCAAAGACTTCATTTGCTTTCTGAAATACTTAGTATGTTCTGAGATGATAATGGTGTTAATAATAATAAAAAGGTATATCAAGTTGTGGAGATGGTCTTTCTAAAGCAGAGAATCACTGACTGGTAGAAAGAACACTGATGCTAAGGGGTAACTTGGTTTTATTGTTTGTTCTTGCTATTACACTCAGAGCTGCAAGGTATAGACAGTATTTTTTTCATGCTTATTTATTGCTACTTGAATTTCTTTTGTCCGGAGTGTGCCAGGAGGCCTTCAGACAAGTCACATTCGTCATAGCTTAGTAGAATCTGAGACTCCTTTCTTGACACCATCAAAGTGTGGAGGGTGATAGGTAGAATTGCATAACTGACAGCACTTGGTGACAGAGAGCGGATGTTCAAGTCACTTGTGTGTTGGAATAGGGCTTAAAGGGGTTCCAGCTCCAGGAGAGCAGACTTAGCTGCACTGTTGCCTTGGGGTTGCAGTCTGGCAGGGGAAGGGGAATCACTTCTCTGACCTCAACACTTCCAGCAAGTTTGATTCTGTCATAGTAAGGTGCATATTTGGAGATCTAGAGAGTTCTACTGTTTCCCTGCTTTAACTGCATGGTGCCACAGTTTAAGGGTGGATATTGAGCTCTTCTTTATACTGAAAGATAAGAATGTAAGGTACCAGAATAAGAAATCTGAAAGCCATAAAGGGTGGTTTCTGTCCTGCTGTGCAGTTCTCTATCAGCAGTACCTGGGTACTGTGCAAGGAATATATTTTTCACCTTTTTTTGTACATTTTACAGAAATGGGAAGGAAATTTCAGGAAAGAGATTAAAAAAAAGGTCACTAAAAGAGTCCCCTACTTTAGTAAATACTGATTCATTTTTTTATGCTTTAGATGGAGAAAATTCAATGAGAAATTACCACAAAGTCTCTGGACTCAAGCACAGGATCCTCCTCCCCTCACTGTCCATCGAGGCCTTTCTTCCTATTAATTTCATTCTTGTGTGGTCTTTCACGTTCCTTTTAATGATGTTATTTATCTGAAACTGTTGCTTACTTAACACTCAGAGCCACAAAAACTGCTGGGGATGCTATTTTTCAGGCTGGAGCTGAAGCAGAATGAAACTGATACTGCTTGTAGTAGAGACAGCACCATTGCCCAGCGAGGTTCTCAGCCTGCCCCATTCCAAGTCACCTCCATGGTCAGAACAGCCCATGTGCCAGCTCCATTGGGCTGTGAATAAGGATATCAAGGGGGGAGGAAACTGGGACATGAGCTCTAGCTCAGTGAAAGCACTTAAAAATCTTTTGGAAGTGCGGAATAGAAGTGATAAATATTTTAGATTTTGGAAAAGGCAGCATTGGTTCTCTTAATTTAAGTCATTTTTCATGTAGTTAATGTTTATCACAGAGCAAAGACGTCTGCTGCCAATATTCAGCTGGTAAAAATTAGTGTATTTCCATAGATGAATAAATCTTGCTCTGACTTATTCCAGCTCAGCATTTGACTTACTACAACTAGTGAAATTGTGAGGTAGGGATGGAAGGAAGGAATTAGCCAAGCTGCAGCTTGGCAGAAACCACTGCTGTCTTTGCAAGAGTCCTGGATGTTCCAGACTGGAATTGGCCCAAAGGCTCATTACAAACAGTATTAACAACTTAATGCCTTTCTGGTTGTTAAGTAGTCACAAATCAACCCCCTTTGCTTTCAGAGAATGTGTTGTTCTGCAATGACTCTGAGGCAGCTCAAAGAGGTTGTATTCAGGCTTCAGGCCTGAATCTGTTTCCTATTCCCATCACTTGTGTGGGGTTGGTCACCCAAGTGACGTGGGATCTTTCCTGATCCTTTATTGGGCAACTGAAGCATTCAGAGCATGAGAATAATTAATACCATACTGCCCCGTTGTGCTGATGGGGAAGCTGCAGGTGTTTTGGTTCTGAACCCCAAACTTCTGTAGGATGTTAAAACTCATTGATGTTGTAGCTCTGAGGGACTTCCACCCCAGAAAAGACCCCCATTGGACTTGGCACTGTACAAATGCCAGAGAGATGTCCCCTGCTCTAAAGCATTTGCAATCCAAGTGATTCTTAATCCTATTGTTAAAAATTACAATGCATCGTGCCTTAGAACTGTACCACAATGTTCAAGAAGCAGAAACAAAGATGCACGCAGTGCCCACTTGAAAACTCATACATCTGTTGGAAACACTTGACCTACTTTGTGCAAATGACCTTCAAAGGTGCTGTCATGGATGTAGAGTTTGAAGGGGTAGGGAGCAAAGATTGCCTTTTTACTTGGCTCCTGTTCTGGTTCTGGAATCGCTTCCCATGCAGTTTTACATTAAGGCTCTTCACTTCTTACCCTGTCCTTTGGAGAAAACTGTTAGCAGCGAATTTGATGAATAAAGCATCTTTTAAAATCTCGTAAGAACTGTGATTTCTACTCATGTGTACCGCGCCTGTGAGCATGTCAAATTTGATGTCCTTTGTGTTCCCATAACAGTATGCAGATTTATATTCAGATTTATCCCTTTTTCCCCCTCCTGCTTATCATTCACTTTGTTTTCCTTATGTTTATGAATGATTGTGACAAATGGGTTTGTATTGTATTTTGCGTGGAGTAGACATGGGGGTTTCAGATTTGTCAAAGGAAATGTGCTGCTGAGTTGCCTTGGAGAAGCTATGTGGGTAAATCACATTCCCATCTCTCTCTTTTGTACAAGTCTGATGTATCCAGTTATAGCTTGCTCCAAACTGCTGCTGAAGTGGTGCAACCTCAATTTTCCCTTTCCTTAGACAGAAGCAAACAACCCTAAATAGAAAAGAAAAAGGTAATTCCAGCAAGATTTCTTCTCATATTTTTTGATTAAAAGACAAACTCAGAAAAGGAGTTTGTGTGGAAAGACTCACTTGTGGTCACTACACTCTTCTGCAGCGAAGGAAAAGATATCCTATTTCTTTCATTGCAAAAAGCCTATTCTTTGTGTTTCATACACATAGATAAGTTTGTTCTTTACTCCAGGGTTTTTTGTCTTCCAGAGCTACATGTTAGAGGCTAAAAACCTGAAGATTGAGACTTCTGAGAGTAGTAACTGGTAGTTAGGAAACTTGAAAGCATCCTTTAAGAACTATAGGTAGGTGCTCTGCTTCATGTAATGAAATGCAGTAGTGGGAATGAGTTGGCTCTGTGAAATATTTTATCTGTCATGTTTTTGTAAAGAAATGACACACTGGAAAGGTATGTTAATATTTCCCATTATTCTGAAGCAAAGCTTTCAATAAGAAAAACTGATTTTCCAATGCAAGCGTCCATAGTTAACACCTCTTTATAGAAGACAAATGATAATGGAATTGGAAAACAATTACTGTAGTCCTTTCAGCTATGAGGAAAAGCCCTAGTGGCTGAAGTAGAGTTTTAGTGGCAGATCATAACAGACAATGCATCATAAAGCAAACAACAAGAATGAGGAAAAGTGAAACTTAACAGCAGATAATTTCCTTTTATTTTCATTTCACTTGTCTTATTTTCCTG
Organism: Ara ararauna; assembly: GCA_028858755.1. Lineage (NCBI taxonomy): Eukaryota > Metazoa > Chordata > Aves > Psittaciformes > Psittacidae > Ara > Ara ararauna. Next base: position 16,991,603 of record CM054384.1, read on the forward strand.
TGGCAGCCAAAACTGACGCTTCTGAGGGAATTAGCGTGTTTGTGACACTCTATCTTCTGCCATCATAAATGTACTTTACAAAGAGATTTAAGGACCTGCTAGAGCTCTGAATTGCCCTGTAGAGCATCTTTTCTCTATTGACCCTAAGGCAGAGCAACTTTCTCTGCTCCAGGCTGGTTTGATGCCTCTGTTGTGCCCTGCTGTGCAATCTTTGAGCTGAAATTTTCAAGAGACCCAGTGGGGATTCCACATTTTTGGCAAGAATTGACCATAAAAATACCTTAGACCCATTTAATGCTTCCAGCCTTTTTGTGTTTCAGTCTCTGTTATCTCAGCACGCAGCTGGCAATGGCAGGGGTCAGGCAGAAGGCCTGGAGCCAACAAAGCACTCTGGCATACGATTGCATTTAAACAGCAAATGGCAGTAGCGTCAAATCATACAAATTAAGGATGATGTTGGTCAAAGCAGTGAACCCATGTGCCTTGGATTCAGATGGTGGGTCTGATATCGAACCCCTGTATGACCTTGGAAAAACACCTAACTTTGCTGTGCATACCTGTTGATCACTATTCTTTCTCTTTGTTTCTGGGGAACTTGGAAGTAAGCATTATGGCAAAGCTCAGTGAGTTTTATCAAATCAGACATTTCTAATTGCAGTCTGGAATGCAGTTCTTTTGAATGTGTCTGCAGACTTCCTCAACCCTTTCAGTTTTCTGGACAGAAAAAGATTCAAAGCCATCAATCTGCTCACCAACCACAATCATAACAAGGGGCTTCCTCCCTCCTTAAGCTCCTGCAAAAGTCCTACCTTTAGTTTGTGCAAACTGTGACTTACAACACAGAGTAATGCATTATGCAAATATGGAAACAGTTGTCATTTCCCCTGAGATTTTGTCTGTGCCGTTTGGAGTGACTGGAATGACGCAGTATTGCTCAGGACTCTTAAAGCATGCGAGATCTGACCAGTAATACATTGCTAAGATAATACTTTCTTATCTCATATGTATGCTGGGAAGATTGATTAGTGTCTGCCTGTAAGATGCTGGAAAGCTGGGAAGGGTTACTTGCCATAAATGCTAAGTACTACTCTTACTGAGGCGTCTGTGACTCAGTTCCTTAGTTTTAAATGAATAAAAGCCTATGTCATTAAAGACAACAAAATAAATGCATAAGGGCTTACTCAGCTACAGACTTGTATGGACAAATTTGAATTGACAAAGTAATTAAAAGCATGAGCTGGAAAAGATCCTCAAATTTCAGAATAGGTCTGAGACCTGGAACTCTGCAATGTCCAGGACTTTTAGCTTTGTATCAGAATGTGTGCTTTTCTTCTCATTTCTTTGAGCCAGGATTAATACCTTGGCTTTTATCTGGCCTCTTATCTAAACACAGGGATATCTCAGACTATGGGCACATTAAGGGTTTCTAAGGATCCCAGAGCAATAAGAGATATCTGCAGAAGCTTGTGTGGTGTTTCATGAACAGAGCTGAGATTTGGGGTAGTGTTGCATTGCACCCCTTCCCAGGATGTGGAAGGAATGGGATAGACTCAGGAGGTCATGAGATTGATTCATGAAGCTTTGGTAAACACTGAGAAATGCTTCCAGGAGCATTTGCTGGGTGGGAAAGGCTGAGGAAAATGCTTTATGAATAACCTCTCCATGGAACTTCTCTCTCTAGCTATGCTGAGATTTGCAGAGAGGATGAAGCTGGGTGGCCGGGCTTCTTTGCAGACCCTGTGCCTGCTAGGAAACATCTTGTACTCTGAGATACTGAACAGCTGGAAAGGGCACTGCAGCCCTGTGCTCACTCTAAACCACATATCTAGCAGGCACTCCTTCCTGCTTTTGTTGGCTTCATGGAGTTTTGCACTTCTCTGCCTGTGTCCTTCCCTACTCTATCAAACAGTTAAGATCTAGTGGATTGTTTTTCTACTTTAATTCCATAGGTGAATTGACAAGCAGCAGATTCTACACAGTCTTTCTCATTAGCTTTTCAAGTGAAGAGATAAGCTCAGCATCTTAATGTAGTATTGATCTGAGCCCTCTGGAATTTGAATTTGCTTGACTTTGTGAAGTTTGCCTGGGTAGGATATCTGAGCATCAGATGCCTGTCAAGCTAGAGCCTGGCCTGTTTGATCTGGGTAACTCATAATTAATTGAGCTGTTAATGTGAGTATTTGATAAGAACACCTAGGGGTGTTTGGCACAAAAGGTGCTGGAGATGTGGAGCTTGACAGATGCATGCTCTCCAAATTTAAATCAGGTAGGTCTTAAACAATGATTTATAGCTGGAGAGAGTAGAATGTGAAGTGATGTGATATTTTCCAAGTGAAGCAGTCTGCTCTTTCTTAAGATCAGGATATGGGATGTACATGATCTGTCTATTAAGAGCCTTCATTTCAGCTGGAACAGGCTTTTCTATTGTGCTTTCTGTGCTGAGTCTCCCTAAGAACTTTGCCATGACAGACCATATAATAGTTCAGATTATGGTGACAACAAATACAGCAGTAATAACACATGTAGTACCTCATTACTGATTTAGGGGTACACTTTGACTTGCTAGGAAACTTCACACCCAAAGGACCTTGTCTGCCAGCCCAAGAGGAGCTCATCTCCAGTGATAGGTAAGAAGAATATGAAGAGCTTTTATTCTTCTGAAGTTACATCCACAGAGACCGTCAGTCAGGTGCTGTAGGATTTCTGTAGTGGCTGTAGAGGTGTGTTGCAGCACACTTGCATGTTAACCCGACGAGGTAGAGGCACCTCTGCAGCATAGCAAGTGGGGCGGGAGAAAGGGGATGCCTTTTGATTTAAGGGGCATGTATCCTTGGTGAGATTACAGCATGCCAGGGATGTAAGTGAGTGGCATGACATGCTTGCCTGGTTGCCACCTTATTCTTTGCCAGTGAAGCAGCTTTCCAGCTGCAAATGCTGATTTTTTTATTGCTGTTTCTCCTGGTGTCAACACCCACTTTGGGAGTGGACCCATCAGTGCTGTGTTATCACAAAGCTCCTTCCTTCAAAGTCTGGACTTGCCGTTGCTGATTCCTCATCATCATGGGCTGTGGTAGCCTAATTTGGCAAAAGTCAAAGCTGTCTCTGGCCCTTGAACCTGAGTGTGTATTGTATGAGAGGAGTGCAACTGACAGCCTCCACATAGTCTTGCTGGATGGGTGGAGAGGAACACATAGTGAGAACTTATTATCTTTGTATTACATCATTCCCAAATATTTTTAACCTCAGTTGTACTAAGATTGTACCCAGAACTGATTAAAACACCTGTTTTAACACATTCTTGGCTTGTTTTGCTCCTCAGACTGGAAAATTTCCCGGGGGAATGAGTGCATGGCTTGAGGAGGGTGTAGGAAGTGGAGTTTGCGCAATGCACGCAGAGTGCCGCATTCCTTTCCTGCACCGTACAGATATATATAGCTCTGTGTGAGGATAGAAACTGTTTGCTTTCCGATCAACCCCCTCAGGTGCTGAACCACCAGAAACATTCATTTACTCAGTAAACTTTCTCCCTTTGTGTCTGATGGCTGCTGAAGTTGAACTCGTGTCTGCCCATGCAGTTTTGGACTTTGCGCTGCGGCTCTTAGGAGCGGAGCTGAGCTAACCACTGTGCCATTGTGAAGAGCATGTGAAAGTTGAGTTTTGCTGCTGATCTCTTCTCAATTGCTTTTGTTGGTTCTGTCTAAATTACCAAAGGTGACAAATTCCACTACAAAGAGTATTCTTATTTCTCAGGGTGTTCTGTTAAGTGCACTCACTGTCAGAAACATTGCTCTGTGCTAAGCGACATAAAAGGGATTTGCTTTTTGTATTGAATTGTGTTCATTTTCAAGTCATAGCATTTAAAAAATCCATTTCTATTGCTAAAAGGCTGACTCCTTAGGAAAAATACTGCCTCAATAGAAGATAGAATATATCACAGAATAACTAGGTTGGGTGTGAGGGGGGCACCTGAGTGTTTCTGGTCCAACCCTCTGCTCGCAGCAGGGCTCAGCTTGAAGATAGATGAGGTTGCTTCGGGCTTTGTACAGTTGCTGTTTGGTTATCTTTCAGGATGGATATTGCAGTGTCTTTGGGCAAATCTGTTCCGGTACCTGCTTTTTCTGTTATTCTTCCCCTTTTTCTAGCTGGCATTTCTCTTAGTGCAACCTGTGTGTTTCCTTTTGCTCTTTGTCTGTGCACCTCTAAGGGTTTGGCTCCATCTTCTCATTACCCCCCTGTTAGATGCCTGAAGACTGATGAAATGTCCCTTTAGTCTCAGGTAGAGCAAACCTCATCTTTCCCCACTGTTCTTCTGCTTCATGTGCTCTGTTACCATCTTAGTCATTCTTCTCTGAGCTCAGTCCAGCTCAGCCTCATTTTACTGACCTTGGTTTTCCCTCTATAGTTATGTCTGAAACCCTTTTCTGGGTTGATATAACTTCAGGCTCTTTCCTGTTAAATGTTGTTAAAATGAGTTTCAGCTTAAAGTTAAGTTTCAGTTAAAGCCGTTCCCCTTGTCCTGTCCTTGCAGGCCCTTGTCCAAAGCTCCTCTTGATGACCTGGCACAGGAGACCTGTGTGTGAGCATCATCCATTTCTGGGGTCTCTGCACTGCAGCTCCAGCGTAAGACACAGAACCAGCAGGATCCCACCGAAATTACAGTGCAAGCCCATTAGATTTGATTTAGGAACCTGAATCAAATTTCTCTCCATATAACCTTTTTCTCTGGCTTTGCTTGTACAGAGCGGTAGAAGGTGCTGTTATTTTTGGAAGTGACTTTGGTTGCGCAGAGTTGTCTGTGAGGATTTGAAATACAACTGTCCCTTATTTCAGCTGGAGGCATTTCCATCTAAAAACTTCTTTAACTTGTCACCGTATTGTAAATTTATTTGGGAGGTTTAAATATTGAAGTCTGCCCTGTGTGTAGTATTAATAAGAGTGAGATTACATGAATGTGAAATTGAGGAGTTTAAATATTCAAAAGGCATTAAATGAATTAGGTTTCCTTCTCCCTCTGAAGAAGCAGTTCTCTGTTTCTCCCCAGCATTTCATGCCACACACACATTATAACTTCAGACTAAGGATACATAATGCATTTGGGCACTATTTCCAATGTCTCCTTTCTTCCAGCCTGCAATGTCTTGCTTTGCTAAAAATCAATTTGTTATTACATGAATTGCTGCAGGGCATAAAGCTGTCTATGGAACTACCCCATTAATTAATACCTTCACACTGTACTTTAATCAAACATAAGAGCCAGGCAGTTAAATATGGGCACTCATCACTATTTGCCAATGGAGCTTGGTTTTTTGTGCTTAAATTATTGCTGCAATCTATCCATGTGCTGTTCCACTGCCTTTATATTGAAATGGAGTATGCCCAGCAGCAGGGAAAGGCTGGGAATTGTGTGGAGATGGGGGAGAGAATGCCCAAGTCTTTAGTGATTCCACTGTTATCACTTCCTGCAGCACTTTAATAATTCGTCCTTCATCCTTGATCCATCACTGGAAGAAAGAGATTGACAAGTGTGTGGGGTTTGGCAAACTGAAGGTTTATTTGTACCGTGTGCCAAACAGAGATAAACATGCTGTGGTGTAAGTTCTAAACCATAAATATGACCAAGAAGAATAAAATGCTACTTTAGCAAGAGATTGTCTTGATTGAAGGGATGCTGGGGAGGGACTCTTCATTAGGGACTGTAGTGATAGGACAAGAGGTAATGGGTTCAAACTTGAGCAGGCGAAGTTTAGATTGGATATGAGGAAGAAATTCTTTACTGTAAGGGTGGTGAGGCACCTGAATGGGTTACCCAGGGAAGTTGTAAATGCTCCATCCCTGGTGATGTTCAAGGCTGGGCTGGACAGAGCCATGGGTGACATGATTTAGTGGGAGGTGTTCCTGCCCATGGCAGGGGGGTTGGAACTGGATGAACTTAAGGTCCTTTCCAACCCTAACTATTCTATGATTCTGTAAATAACGCAGGTTTTGGTAAATGTTGTAACCCAGAGGATGACCCTGAACCTGTCTGTGAGGTTCCATTCCAATTTCGCTTCCATTTGACTGTCCACCTCGTTGGAGAAGATGGCTAGAGCTATGTCCTGGGATCACTTTACAGTGATCTTAAACATGGTTTGCTCCGTGTAGGACTGATGGAGGTACCTGAGCTGTCCCCACACTGTAGGTTACTCTTAATCGACTTTGGTTTGCTGCAGTGTTCAAAAGGGGAATGATCCAGATGGAGGCTGTGAAGAAGTAAAACATCTAAGCCCTCAGGTATTTCCATTCCGCCTTGTCTCTTCTCACCCCTGAGATCAGGGCTGAGTTTATGTAGGCATAAATCTCCTGGTACTGTACAAGCAGGGGAATATGAAGAGTTTGTTGTTATGAGTTGGTTTCTATAGAAATGTTTTATAAGAATAACACTTATACTTTTTATTGTGTATTCTCCTGCAAGGCAAAACACTGAGGTGGAAAATATAGTCTTTGGGAAATATTCTGTCTTACCTGTCAAGTCAAAGAGAGAATGGACCCAAGGGTTCTATCCAGTGATGGATACTGTTGGTTGTTTGTGAAAAACTGAACATAGAACCGAGCTGAGAGAGCTGGGTTTGTGCATCCTGGAGAAGAGAAGGCTCCTTAAGGGGAGACCTTAGAGCAGCTCCCAGTGTCTAAAGGAGCTACAAAGAACCTGCAGAGGGGCTTTGCACAAGGGCCTTGTCGTGGTTTAAGTCCAGTCAGCCACGCAGTTTTGCTCACCCACTCCCCCCTCTATCTTGCCCCCCACTCCCGGAGGGATGGGAAGGAGAACCGAAAAGAATGCAACTCCCACAGGTTGAGATAAGAACAGTTTAGTAACTAAAGTATAACACAAATCACTACTGCTACCACCAATAATAATAATGACAAGGCGAATACAAGGAAAGAATACAATTTCTCACCACCTAAAACCAAGCCCGACCACGCAGTGCACCCCCCACCCTTCTGGGTCTCTCCTCTCCGTCCTCCATCTTGGGCATGACGTGCTGTGGTATGGAATAACCTCTTTTGTCAGTTTGGGTCAGGTGTCCTGTCTCTGCTTCCTCCTGGCTCCCCTCCTCCTTGGCAGAGCATGAAACTCAGAAAGTCCTTGGCCAGACCAAAACATCACTAAGCAGTAACCGAAACACTGGTGTTATCAGCGCTGTTCCTAGGCCCAAAATCAAAAACACAGTGCTGCACCAGCTACCAAGAAGCAGAAAAAATGACTGCTGCTGCTGAACCCATGACATTATCCACCCCTTATTCCATACCATTCACGTCATGCTCAGATCCCACATTTTCAATATACCATCACATGTATATATATACATACACACACAGAGAGAGGGAGAGAGATCATCCCTCAGTGCATAGACCAATCCCTACAAAGCTGCTGAGTCCATTTGGTCCGTGACGTCAAGCTCCATCTTCTGTAACAGCCTTTTAGAGCAGGAGAGGCTGTGTGCAGAGTTCACACTCGTCAGTAACCTGGGCCACAGTGTCCATTGCCAAGTCCACCCCTCGATCATAAGTCCATCTGTATGCTGCATCTCTGCCCTGATGGCCTGAGGTGTCATGGGCCCACCAGGCTCAAAGTAATTCACTCTCCCCTCCAGCAGTTTCTGCAGCTTGTCACTGGGGACTCCATACAGCTGCCTTCCATCTCCAATGCTTCCAAAGCACTGGAGGGGCCCAGTGGACAAGATACTTGCCCATACAGTCCCACACACCCTGCCACTCATAACTGTCCAGGCTTGGGGAAAATCTCTTGGTCATCATAGATTGCAGACTAACCCCAGACAAGGCCCACACCCCACTCTGCTTAACTCTGGGGACCAGACAAAATGGTTGTGGGTAAAACACACTCTGTATGCATGCCACCATGCTGATCCCCATCACAATCAGCAGGCAGGTCTCAAGGGTACCCAAAGGCCATTCAAACCCTTCAGAGCTCTCAAATGAGGCTGCTGTACTTGTCACTGGGGCTGGTGTAGCTGCTGCGCTTGCCGGCTCTCTCACCACCAGCTGCTCTTTGTCTGAGTCCAGAGCTTCCTTCTCTGCCTTGCTGGGAAGTGCTGCGGGGTCTCCTGCGTTCTCCTGCGGCTCCGCGGGCAGCTGCCGGGGAATGCTCTCGGCCGCCACGAGGCTGGGCTCGGCCACGGGACTCTGTTCAGCCTCGGGGCCCGGCTTCTCTGCCATCTCCTCCTGCCGCTCGGTAGCCTCCCCCTCCCGCGGCTCGGCAGCCGCCGGGCTGGGCTCAGTCGGGGGACTCACCCCTTCTGCTACCTCCTTCCTCTGCTCGGCAGCCGTCGAGCTGGGCTCGGTGGGGGGGCTCAGCTCCTGCTCCCCGGGTCCGCTCCCCCGGGCCGTTTCGGCAGCCGGCGGCTCCCGAGGCAGCCCCCCCTCGGCTCTCCACAGCCTCGCCAGGACGGTGAAGAGCAGCCGAACTGCCAGGTACACATTCGCCCCCCACGGCTTCTCGAGCCCGCCCGTATCACAAGCCATTCCAATAAAGTACAATAAAACAAGAACCTTAAACCAAAACCCATATCTGAAACATGCTAAGGTAAGAAATACCGGCTGTAAGTAAGGTACAACAGGCTGAAACCATGAACGCAAGAGAACCAAAAGCAACAACTTTAAGAGCCAATAAATCAGCATTGTGATGAGTGGCTATTAATCCTGTCGTTATCTCAACCCTTCGAGCCCCACGTTGGGCGCCAAAAAGAACTGTCGTGGTTTAAGTCCAGTCAGCCACGCAGTTTTGCTCACCCACTCCCCCCTCTATCTTGCCCCCCACTCCCGGAGGGATGGGAAGGAGAACCGAAAAGAATGCAACTCCCACAGGTTGAGATAAGAACAGTTTAGTAACTAAAGTATAACACAAATCACTACTGCTACCACCAATAATAATAATGACAAGGCGAATACAAGGAAAGAATACAATTTCTCACCACCTAAAACCAAGCCCGACCACGCAGTGCACCCCCCACCCTTCTGGGTCTCTCCTCTCCGTCCTCCATCTTGGGCATGACGTGCTGTGGTATGGAATAACCTCTTTTGTCAGTTTGGGTCAGGTGTCCTGTCTCTGCTTCCTCCTGGCTCCCCTCCTCCTTGGCAGAGCATGAAACTCAGAAAGTCCTTGGCCAGACCAAAACATCACTAAGCAGTAACCGAAACACTGGTGTTATCAGCGCTGTTCCTAGGCCCAAAATCAAAAACACAGTGCTGCACCAGCTACCAAGAAGCAGAAAAAATGACTGCTGCTGCTGAACCCATGACAGGCCTGTAGGGACAGAACAAAGGAATGGCTTTAACCTGCCAGAGGGGAGACTGAGATGAGCTCTTAGGCAGAAGCTCTTCCCTGTGAGGGTGCTGAGGCGCTGGCACAGGGTGCCCAGAGAAGCTGTGGCTGCCCCATCGCTGGCAGTGTTCAAGGCCAGGTAGGACACAGGGGCTCAGAGCAAGCTGCTCTAGTGAAAGTTGTCCCTGCCTGTGGCAGGGAGTTGGAATTGTATGAGCTTTAAGGTTCCTTCCAACCCAAACCATTTTATGAAGTTCCTGGAGATTATCACAGTAGCAGTTAGCACTTTAGCTGCAACTTTAATGACTGTCCCAACTAACTTGGGTGCTTTTTGGATGTGCTGAGCCTGTTGGTATGTGCCACCAGTCAAAGAACTGCAGAAAATGAGGGCTTAGAGGGGGCTGTGGTGGCCTTTGAGCCTGACGATTGCTCAGCTATTGTCACTCAATGATTATCTGGACATCTTTAAGAAAATATCAAGACTATCTTGACCAGCTTTGTCCCAGTTGTTTATTGTTTAAGGCAAGCAAATATCAGGCTAAACTGCAAATATTTATTTGCATGCAGATATTGCATGTACCAGAAGTTCTTACATTTGCTTTTACCTTCTGCAGCTTCCAGCACTCCTGAGACATTAACCAAGTTTGGACTTGAAATTGTGTGTGGATAGTCTTTGTTTTCTTCCAGTCATCCTTTCTCTGTTGTTCTCTCTATAGTTCCACCTTTAAAAACCCAAAGAAATGGACTGGATTAAAACAACAAAGAAAGAAATAGAGGGAGAAAGAAGGAGAAGGACCTATGCCCAGCCTAGAAACTGTATAAAAAGAGAAAATCTGTTCAACCAGATCCTTAGTGTGCCCAATGTCTCAACTTTCCTTTTGTCAACAAAAAGCAGCTTTGACTTTCAGGAAATTTGCGGTTGTTGTATTGAAGTTTTGAATTCTCCAATGAAATCTGCTGTGAGGGATTCACCTGCTGCTTTCTCAGCATCACTTGGTGCCCAGAGCTTCCCCAACCCAGGCACTGCTCAAAGGGTAGCAATTCAATCACTGCTGCTCCTTACATCCTCTGCAAACAGTTCTAGATCTTGCATGAATTCAGGTGGACTCTTTACTTTGTCCAGAATTCCAGTGGCTGTGCAGATGCAGCCTGAGGGCTCTTTCTTTTCGTCTCCCAGCAAAGATTGCATAAGGATTGCGAGCACATGGATCCAGTGCATGGTGTGCGGCAGCCAAATAATCCTGGATTTAAGAGTCCCTCAGCACTCATTCACACGCCAGACCGTAACCGCTCTGATTTTCCCCTTTCAGCAGCTGCAATACCCAGGCACAATGGGGTGAGTTAAGGTTAAGGATGTCGTTTCAGCTTTAACTCGGAATGTCCTTGCATTGGCCCCAAGCCAAATCCTGAAAGTTATTTTAATGTCGTTTTTTGTCTTCGTTTTATGTTTGCATACATTGAAAACCAGAGCAGGGGTTACTTATGTCACAGCTGTGCATACTTTTGAAGGCCAATGGATAAATACAGGCTTTATACTCCAAGAAGAACCATTTTGGAGGACCCAAAATACAAGCTGGTGGAGAGGCTGATTGGTGGGTGAGGTTGGCAGCTGGCACACAAAGCTGTGCCTTCCTTTATTTGGTAGAATTGGGCCCGAGGATCAGGCCCTCTTTTCCCCTCAAAACTGAGAACTTTCCTCTGGCTACTTGACATACAGTTTTGTTTGTATAGAATTATCTGTCTTTTCCCACCCATTGCCTACTTCGTGTCTTTCCTGATTTCGGGTTTAATTTTGCACAAACTGAATCTATTTATCCGATTTCTCCTTTTTTCTTTCCCTAAAGATAAACATTTATTTATTTTGAAGCCAAACAAGTGCTGCGTGGTTTGTGTTGGGGTCCAAGCGGCTTGGTTGAAAGTTCGGATGAAAGGAAGCTTTTCCAACTTGTTTACTGAAGTCTTCCCCACCAACTCGACTAATTCTTCCTTTTCTGATCAGGATTAATGATGTACTCAAAGGTGTTCTGGTCATTTTCCTGGTATCAAAGCATTGAGCTGTTATCTATAATATGAAGAGTCAAAGTACAAAAATGGTTCAGGAGAACCTTTCAAACCTTTTTTTTAGCTTAATAGTAGAGGAAAGTGTTGTTTTGCTTCCTTTGGGGTTGTTTTCTTTGTAACAGAATGGAGGTTTTTAGGATTAATGTCTATTTTCCCTGCATTTTTCTTGGTTTTATCCTGGGTAAAAGCTTCAACTCTTTGTTTTCCTTACAAGCAGAAAGGCATTGGAAATTTGGAAGCCATTTTTTCTGGGATTTTAGTGGAGGAAGAAGGTCAGAGGGACCCAACAACTCCAACTTTAATTATATACATGAAGTTGTATATATTGCAATAGCAAAGAAATTATAATGACAGTAGTTGAGATTAGTGCATTGTGTACCTAGATAAAAATTCACAGATCAGTGGAAGGCTTTGCACTGACCTTAACAAGCTTTGGGTCAAGCCGTAGACTTGTAAGCTGGAATTTATTTCTTTGGCATCCCTCTGTATACTGTGAAGCCATATCGTAAGCTTAGAATCTCAACAGCAGCAACACATTTCCCTTTGTATTGTGACTTATTCCATTTTCCTTCAGATCCCTATGGAGCAGCAGCAGGTTGGAACGTGATGATGCTCATATACAGAGGCAGTGCACACTCGAGCTCCTACCTTGGTTCCTCAGCTCCAGGGCTGGAGAGAGATGAATCATGGATGGTTCTGGCCCCCAAGTACAGTTAGAATCATAGAATGGTTTGGGTTGGAAAGGACCTTAAGATCATCCAGTCCCAACCCCCTGCCATGTGCAGGGACACCTCACACCAGACCATGTCACCCAAGGCTCTGTCCAACCAGCCCAACGATGTGTCCAGTTAGCTGCAGAACTGGACTTCTTTCTAGTGCAGTCACGCTATCCCTGCCATGCACAGAGAATTCAGATGAGCACCAGTGCTCAAACTGAAGGTGTAAGGGTGGTGTTTATGCTCAGTGTAAGACTGATTTCACTCTCCTGGCAGGTGGATTTCAAAGTGTTCATTTTTATGTCAGTGCTATGTCAGCAGTTGTGTTCCTAGGGTTAAAAAATGTAGTTTTGGTTCTTCAGAAATCCGTATTTGCATTAAAAATACCTATTCTGTACTAGTTGAAGGTGTCTCTACCTATGGCAGAAAGTTGGAACTAGATGAGCTTTAAGGTCCCTTCCTTCCTAAACCAGTCTGATTCACGATTCTGTAGAAGCGGGAGGGAGAGGAGTCCTGTTCTGAGCACCGGGAAGGTTTATTCCAGTTGAATGTTTTGTTCATGACAAATTCTTCCTGAGCCAAGAGCGTGGAGCGAGGGAAGCGTGCAGTCCTGCCTGTGTGCATCACGCCTGTCTGCCTCACGTTCATGCCGAACCCTGTGTTCCTCTAAGCAGAGGGGCTATATGAGGTAAAGCTTCAAGGGGCAGTTTCCTCTTGGTTGGAAAGAGACATCTTGTCTCTTGTCAGCCTGCCTTTTCTCTTTTCTCTTTTTTTCTGCTGCTTGAACTGCTGCATCTTGTTCAAACATAAACAGCAGCCGAGGGGCCGCAGCCGGTGTGGTGGGGCCAGAGGGGCTGCAGGCTGCAAGTCAGCCTTGCTTTGTCAGGTTAAACCAATGCTGCATGTAGACCTTGGATCAGCTTCTACTATATGAATGGGGCCCACAGGGATGCCGGAGAGGGACTCTTCGTCAGGGGCTGCAGTGATAGGACAAGGGGTGATGGGTTCAAACTGAAAGAGAGGAAGTTCAGGTTAGGTACAAAGAAGTTCTTTACTTGTGAGGGTGGTGAGGCACTGGAACAGGCTGCCCAAAGAGGTGGTAAATGCTCCATTCCTGGCAATATTCAAGGCCAGATTGGACAGAGCCTTGGGCAACACGGTCTAGTGTGAGGCATCCCTGCCCATGGCAGGGGTTTGGAAGTGGGTGATCTTAAAGTCCTTTCCAACCCAAACCATTCTATGATTCTGTGATTCTCTTTTCATGACACTGGAGGATGTTGTCCGTTAAAGTGGTTTCATTCCACTTGTGGCTTATCTTGATGAGGAATTGTCCTGTGGAAGGGCACAGGGCTGGTGGGGTGAGTGTGCTGGTTATCCGTGGATGTGCAAGAGCAGTTGATTCCTATCACCTTGTTTCTCCAGTGCTCGTGACTCTTTGGATGCAACCAGCAATTGGGGCAGTAGCTTTTTCTTCATGTGCTTTGATAAAACACACCAAAACTTACAAACCATGTTGAGTGCTTAGTGCTGCATGGGTGTTGTGATGTGACACTGTCTTCTGGGGGATCCTAAACTGCGACTTGTGCTCAGTCTGCTGAGCAGGCTGAAACCTCATTGCTGTTCTGTATATCATTTGTCATGTATGGGGCTTGTAGACACCACCCAAGAATTTGTTTTGTGGAACAGACAACAGCTATCATTGTCCTGACCCACCAAGTTATTTCTTGTTATTTCTACACATGTATGAATACTACTGCCTTCCTTGGAGGTTCATTCCTATCTCTTGTGCACCCATTCCTGCAGATAGTTCAGTGTCTTTCAGCAGTGCTCATGGGTTGTGTCACACATGCAACAGGAGACAAGGATTCAGAGCAGGTAAAAGCAAAACAAGCCAAAATTAGCCTCACAACTCCTTTCCCAAGTTTTGCACTTTCATTTCAAGGAGTGGAAGTTGCAATTCTTCTTCTCAATGGAAGCACTAACCAGCACCAACAATTCTCCCCAAAATAAAACCTGTGTTTGGAAAAACATTTTCCCTATGAGAAAACTGTTTAATCTGAAAAATCATCTGAAAAAGCATTTTGTCCATCTCTGATCTGATACAAACTTCACTTTGCAATAACCTATAGCTTCGCCGTGCAATTATCTATAGCAGCCTTTAGTATGCTGGGAACTAGAAATGATTATTCCTCTCAGAAAACTTGATGTTTGTTGAAAAAGGAACAGAACTCGGTTATACAAGTGCAGGCATCAAGGACACTCAGTATCTTCATGCAACCCTACAGCAGAGGTGTTTACACCTACCCTGCAGGATGCAAAGTATTAGTTCTTATCTTTTTTTAGAGCCTTGATCTTTAGCTTGAATAAAAAAGCCATCGATGATGTGCGAAGGCTGCTTTTGAATAGTGGGATCCAGTACCAAAATTGGTGTCATCACAGCCTAATTTAGGAGGTGACTTTTGCTGTTCTGACTTTTTCCATGGCACATGGCTTGTGGGGGTGGGAAAGAGCATGTTACAGACATCATTTGGTGGAATTAGTGCTGCTGTTAGGCAAAAGAAATGAAGCCTCATTTACTGAATCCCACAGCAATCCCCTGAAACAGCCGCATTGGTGCTGGGCATGATTTTAGCTGTTAGTAGAAATTGAAACTATGTCCAAAAGCTTGACGCTGTAACTGTGAATGGAAAAACTATAAGTAAGAGTTACTTGGCTTAAACTAATACCCTTTAGCAAAGGACTAACCAGAAGCAGAGAACTAGCTCGCAATGGAGTTGCATTGTCTGTGGGGCAGACAAGCTTCACTCAGGTAGCTCATAGAGCAAAGGTGTTTGAGGAAGATGCCTAGGCAGGAATAAATCCTGTCCTGGAGTGAATTACAAAATACTGTCCAAAATCCATCTCCAGTGTCATTTTTAAGCCGAGGAAGCAGGACTAGGGTCCCGCTGCAGATACTTCAAACAGGGTAATTTCAACTGTCAGTTGTTTTAGTTGCAGATCTTGGAGGCTGTTAAACTGGCTCAGTTAAATCTGAGCTTGAACAAATGATGGGAAAGAAAAATATAGATGTTTCTAAACCAAAAAGAAGTATTATTATCATTCTCTTCAATGGCAGTAAACTGATAGCATCCTTACTATGGCAATGCATTGTTTTAATTGTTTATTTTAGTGGTGGAAAGTGCCATTCATATGTTAAACAAGTCTTTTTCACAGAATGAAATCTGATCACATTTATGGCTATGGAGGGAGAGTTTGACTTGATGATTGAATAAATAGCACCAGCAAACTTGCTGTCATTGTGGGCCTGATCAAAACCTCAGCGTTTTCCAAGAAGGGAGGCACATGGACTCACGCCGAGCTCCAGCCATTTGCATCAGCAGCCACAGTGTAGCAAATCAGAAGTCCAGTGGAGAGAGAAGTCACTCACTTCTTTTTTTGGCTAACAATAAAGTCATTCAGCTGAAGCGGAGACAAGTCATATCTGATATCATATGGCTTTTTCTATCCTTTTTGCTTATTACAATTTATTTTCTTCAGACTGATATTGCACAGAGAAATCCGGTGCATTGTTCTGAAATTAAACTTGAATCTGTATCAGGGCAATTTAATCCTACTTGGAGCTGGTGGATAAAGGAGCAAGAATAACCTTCAAGAATTCCCTTGCTCATAGCTGGCTTTTTCTCACGCACAACAATTTAGAACAAAATCACTTTCTCTAATGAGAGCCTGTAAATTACTGCTTTAATGAGGCACGTGAAGTTTGAAGAGTTGAATTCCCACATTCCCCCTATCTGTAAGCCTGAGCACCTCAAGGAATGGGGAAAGACCCATAGTACTCAATTTCTCTGTTATAACATTGCTCAGTATTAAGATGATTATTACAATATCATTAAGTCCCAGATGGGAGTCTGTGCTTCAGTGGGCTCGGTATTGTTTCCGTCTGATGTGACATTCTTAAAATGCTTAGAATTGAAACAAAAACTGGGAGGGTAGCTTGGATCTGTCCAAAACCAAAAAGCAGTGTGGTGACATAGTTTCTCATGGTTCCTCCTATGCTGTTCCTGCAAGTGAGCTGCTCTGTGTTTCCCTAAGTTATTTTTCATATAGATATTGACATCTGCATTCTCTCTTGCAAAAAGACTACTGCTTGGAAAGGATGACTTATTTCCTTGGAAAACTAGTACGTTGTAATGTGGTATAAAGACGCAAGGATCAAAAACCAAGTGATCATTGTCAAGTCAGTTCCATGGATCTTCTCTGGCATAGGCTGGTGTGTCTTCCCAGAGAGCGGCGACTGCTTTGTACCCTTGTATAAGGGTTGAGTGGGAGTACACTGGTGGGAAGCAATCAGTCTTTGCATTCTTCAGCTCCACGTCATGGCTCATAACTTCTGCCACTTTTGGGGTCACCAAAAGTTTCTCTTTTCTTGGTCTTACGCTGCAGCATGTGCACAAAGTGGTTAGAGGACAGGACAAGGGCAATGGCTTTAACCTGCCAGAGGGGGAGACTGAGATGAGCTCTTAGGCAGAAGCTCTTCCCAGTGAGGGTGCTGAGGCGCTGGCACAGGGTGCCCAGAGAAGCTGTGGCTGCCCCATCCCTGGCAGTGTTCAAGGCCAGGTTGGACACGGGCTTGGAGCAAGCTGCTGTAGTGAAAGTTGTCCCTGCCTGTGGCAGGGGTTGGAATTGGATGAGCTTTAAGGTCCCTTCCAATCCAAACCAAACGTGATTCTGTGGATTGATCATTTAAATAAAAGGTCATTCCTTGGGGGCTCTTTGAAGAGACTTGTGGCTACAGAGGTTTGTGCATCTATAAGAAAGGTCTATTTATGTATAATTTTATATTTATATGCACATATGTATATTAAATACACAGCACCCAATATACTGATTGTGCAAATGCTGTACTGGCTACTACAGCCCAATTTGTTCTTCGCTGATGTTCTTCAATCATAAGTAATGAGAATATGGAGTGTTGTTGGTGTTTCTTGAAGAATAGGAAGGCAGCTTGTTTCATTTATTCTCTGTAAGCTGCCCTATTGCTGGTATGACACAATGCAATTTAAGGTACTGTCATATTTATAAACCAGAGTGTGTCCTAGTGTATTCTTTCTGGTTGGAGTCAGATCTATTACTGGTCCTTTGCCGCTGCCAAGACCTGCCCAAGGCAGAGCTCTCTCAGCAGACTTTATCTTCTCAGATGTATTAGTTGTGATGTGGACTTTTATTTCTGATGTATTTATACAGCACTTTGCATCATGAAAATCCTGATCCGACTGATTTCTAGCCCTTGGGTGGAAGAAAAGTTATGCAGTGACAATCATTGTCTCCTGTTGGCTTTCAGACTCTACAAAATCGAAGCAGACTGCGTTCTTAAAACAGGGCTAATTAATTGGAGTTGCTCTGCACAGAGAACCAGTGTTTCTCAAAGGCTTTCAAAACTGTAAAACAATCTGTGAGTAGCCAACAGAAAAAGTATGTTAACAATGGCCAAATCAAACAGTGCTTCACAATTTGAATTAAAGGTCATAAAACCCCTGTATGCATTAATCACAGAGCTCTGGTATGAGTCTTAATAGCAGCTGAGAGCTGTTGAATGGATGTTTTAATACGAAGCATTAATTAAACATATATTAAAACTTAACTCTATAAATACTTTAGCGCTAGAAAGCTATAATTAGAGCCAGGCTGGACAAAAGTAGGGCTATTAGTGTCTGTTCTTTTGGGTTAGATGTATCACCAGCGGGGACTGGGTCCGGGGTGCACATATGATTTAGGAATCCCTATTTGCAATGTGAGTTCTACATCTTGCAGTGAGGCTCCTGCAATACCAAGCTTGGAGGTATTTGTGAGAAAGTTAAACTTCCAAACTGCTGCAGTTCTGAGTGATTTCTGCACTAGGGTTACATCAGGACATTCTCTTTCTGCCCTAAAGCAGCTCTCAAGAAATTCTTTGTGGACAAGATGCGGTGCGTGAGATAAGTGGTAGCTGTTTAATGACTGAGCTGGTTCTCGCCTTGAAATCTGTGAAAAAATCCACAAGAAATGCCAAAAAATGGGAGTCAAACATGTCAAGTGCTGTTTATGTTTATGAATCTGCTGAAAGCACAATTTGAACTGGCTTTGCAGACACTGAACATTCTCTCTGCAGAAATAGAAGCCTAAACTCTTCTTTACTTGGCACATCAATGTTTCTACTTCTCCTAGTCGTTGTTATTACAAATGATTTTGCTTGCTCTTGCTATTTTGGCTTAATGTTGTATCAGAAAGAGGGACAATAGCTGGATAGATAAACGTGGCAAGGAGATGGAAGTGACACGTGAAGTTAGAGAGAATTAACCCATGGAAACAAAGCTGTGTTTTAAGTAACTGGTGGAGAACACTGCAGGGGGGGCCGGGAGCCCCGCGGCGCTTCTCAATACAGTGCTGAATTGCAGGCAGCAAAAGCCCTTTTCTAGTAATTGCACTTATCAAGGATAATGGTGAGATGAAATTACCTAATATCCTTTTTTCCTCTGAATTCCTGTACCACTCACTGGCACATTGTAGGGCTCTTTCAGTCGTGTTTCCTAACGAGCTGTGCAAAGGCAAAGGGTGCAAGTGATTCTGAGCTGACCCTGTTGGCCTGCGTTCACGTTAGCTGGGGATGCTGGAGCAGCTGGTCCTCTGCTTCATTTCAGGAACTGCTCAAGAACAGTTTTAGTAATTCACTGCTGTGAAATGATGATTTAGTGTTTCAAATCTAAACACCTTGTCCTTAAAATGCACTGGATGCCTCTTCTTTTGGGCAGTATGTGATTCCAAGGCTCAAGGGCCTGCTTTAGGAAGCAAGGGAATTTTACATGAGGGATTACATTCCTAAAGACCTTATATCTTGAAAGTCTCAGCTCAGACATCTGCTGGCGTTCGTATATAGCCAGGAGAAAACGTGTTTTGTTCTGCCTAGCCTAGCTTACACGTGAGCCTGTAGCACAGCCAGTGGAGAACTTGGATACGAGATGTTTGCAGAATGAACTATGGGTGGGATGATGGGAGCAGGAGTTAATGAGCAGCAGGACAGTCTTCCTTCATGGCTTGCTGCTGCTTGATTACCCATTCCTGGCAGTGTTCAAGGCCAGGTTGGACACAGGACCTTGGAGCAAGCTGCTCTAGTGGAAAGTGTCCCTGCCCATGGCAGGGGGTTGGAACTGGATGACCCTTAAGGTCCCTTCCAACCCAAACCATTCTACGGACAGCATGTGATGCTATTGCTCAGGAGAGAACTCATGGAAGGAGTTACACTGGATACCTGTAAGATCAAATTTCTACTTCTGGGTTGCAAAAAAGTCTTTACAAATATCAAAGACTTAGTTCCAAGTGTGCTGGCTAAATTCCAGAAGGCATAAACTCTATTTGTACCATTCTTCCTGCGTGCAAGTTCCAATGGATGCAATAAACTTGATCTATTTTGCTGTACCTGAGGAGCTGCTGCGCTCGACCTTTGTGGCGACTATGTTTTGATGGCAGGTAAAATGCTGAGTATGTTCCATTGGGATCCTTCCAGATAAGAATGCCATGCAAATTTATTCTTTACATTAGATTTATTTATACCCTGCTGACATAATAGCAGAGGAGAAGTGGATCTTCAGGAGATGAAAATTAGTGAATGCACCTTTCTTTTTGCCAAGAACCTGTCTAGGATGTCCTCAATCATACTGTTCAAGTTGTAATCAGATGGGGCATATCTCCATCTTCCAAGGTCTCTTCATCAAGCACTTGGTTCTTCATTTAAACCATCTTCTGAGTCTGCAAAGGGTTTTCTTTACTGGCCTGAGAGCTGGTTACCTTTAGAGCTCCTTATTCTTCTCCACCTGCCCTTGAGTGCTGTTCTTATCCCCCCTGCTATTGCTGTGTGCCGTTCCAGCAGGCACAGAGTGTGCGCTACGTGGGGAAGCTGAGACAACCTGGCAGCATCCCACAGCAAAGCTGGTTGTCATCCTTGTGAGACAGCAATAGAGGAATCAGCACTGGCTGGTTGGAGCTTCCCCAGTGTCAATGCACATCTCCAACCCTGCAGGTGAGCCTGCAAACAGGCCCTCCCCAACAATCCTTTGGGAATGGTTTATCAATTGGCTACTAGTTTAGATTGTTTGAATAACTTAATGCAAATACAACTCTGTGACAGCTGAAAGGTCATGTAGGCTGCAAAACTGAAAGTAGGATCTGAAACTGAGGGAGAGCTTTCCTTCTGCATAAAGAGGCAGAGCTGGCTTGGAAAATATTCAGTAAAAATATTAATATCTTCATGGACAGGAATCATCTGGATTTTTCCAAATTTCTCATGAGAAAGGCTCTTGTTTTCTTAATAGATATTCTTTTATCCAACAAGAAAGAATTCTAAATTGTATAATAGCTGAAATTAAGCTAAATTTAGGGAAAAAAAAAACATCAAGTCAAGGCAATCTAAAGCAAAACAGGGTATCTTTAAAGTTGCAAAGGAGAACATTCCACTTCACCCAAGCCATTTTTCCTCCCTGGCTCCAGACACAGTTTCTGTGACTTTTTTGTCTGGTTTGGCCATGAGGGGAGGGAGAATCTTCAAAATCCTGGAAACCTTCTGTACTTGGAGTTTAGCAGCTTAATAACCTTTTAAGTTACCAAGAGGCAGCAAATCCAGCATGCCCACTGCCGAAAGCACTCCACAAAGTCCAGTCTCCTTTGCATCAGTACAAAGGGAACAGCTTCCCTCTTACCCCTAATGCTGGTTCCTGATGCATATTTCTCACACCTGCTATTTAATTTGCATTTTAGGGAGATGGAGTACCTTTACAAGGAGGTTCTTAAGGCTTCCTATGGCAATTCCTTCATTCTGGGGTCAGGAGAGCTTTGTTGTGCTGCAAAGTATGAGGGAAGAAGAGGCAGCAGAGTAGGGAGCTTGTTAGCAAAGCTGCTCTCTGCTTGGGATTGATTCTGGTGTCTCTAATGGCTTGATCCTAACAGTTGCACTCTAATTTTTGTACGGGGTTGTGCACATTTCAGGCAATGTAAATATATACATTGGCATGCTTATTAGCTCTGCTGTTGAAGTTAGGGATATTTGATAGTGTATAATAAAACCAAGTGGTCCTGTATACCATTTGTCATGCTGCGCTTGGACTCATCCCTTTGTACTCCCACTCCACCCTTTCCAAATTCATTATATTCCTCCTTGCTTGGAGCAAAATCAATCCTCGTTTTGCATTGGGTGGAAGAGGGGGAATGTGTACTGGGATCTCTCTCAATGCACAGAGCAGTGTGCAGACTTAATGCTTGCTTAAACGATAAACATGGGGCTTCCCTGGGGGGGGAACATTGTAAGACAGCTGAGGTCATGGTGACAGCCTCAGCCCCCATGCATTAAACTGCAGAAACAAGTGGAAATATGAGAGGACCCTTTCCACTTATCAGGAAGGAATACTACTGTGAATGCTGCTTCCCTGAGCCCCATACGCTGCAGGCAAAAGTGTAAGCTCCTGCAGCTCTGAGAAGTGATTTCTCTTTAATCATCCCTTCTTTCCAGAACACTCTTTTCCCCCTATTAGGCCAGTCTGTGTTTTCTTTGCCAAGGGGCTCGTATCAATAACACAAAGCGTCAGGCCTATGTGGAAGTGGTGGTAGAGGACTCAAGGCACTAGGTGAGGCTTAGGGGATGGTATTTATGACTACAGGACCTCAGACATATTAAAACATATGGGTTTCTAGTTCCAGTTGGAGTCAGGTGCTGATTTACGTGTATAGCTTGCTACGGTGAGATGTCAGTGCTGAAGCAGAGATAAGAGAGTCCCACAGGCTGAGAGCTGGGCTTGTTCAGCCTGTAGAAGAGAAAGGTCCAGGAAGACCTTAGAGCAGCTCCCAGTGCCTAAAGAGGCCACAAAAAACCTGGAGAGGGGCTTTGGACAAGGGCCTGTACGGACAGGCCAAGGGGAATGGCTTTAACCTGCCAGAGGGGAGATTGAGATGAGCTCTTAGGCAGGAGCTCCTTCCTGTGAGGGTGCTGAGGCGCTGGCACAGGGTGCCCAGAGAAGCTGTGGCTGCCCTATCCCTGGCGGTGTTCAAGATCAGGTTGCACAGGGCTTGGAGCAAGCTGCTCTAGTGGAAGGTGTCACTGCCCGTGGCAGGGGCTGGAGCTGGATGAGCTTTAAGGTCCCTTCCAACCCAGATCTTTCTATGATGCTAGGATGGTCCCTAGACTGTGTCCTGTCTTGCAGGAGTCGATGCTCCACAGTTTATATCAATCAGGAGGAAGAAAAGCCCTGGAGAGCTTCACCCTGCTATGGCACTCCCAGTGTGGGTAGGTGACTGGGGTGTATATTGTTTTCAGGGGTGTCCTTGGCCCTCTCCCCCTTCTCTTCCCACAAAGACCAATGGCTGAGGCAAATCCTCAGAGTTTTATGCTGAAGCTCTTGAAATTATGCAGCATTGCCAAAAGGCAGGATTTGCTGACAGTCAGAATCCTATTGGCAAACCTGTGTGGATTTATGATCTTGGGTGGAAACCAATTTGAACTCTAATTTTACATGAATCTGATCCCTCTCCTGAGCCAGGCAAAACTTCATGATTCTGGCTGATTTTCACGCTTGGGTTTTGAGCACTTCTGCTCACATCTGAGCTGAAGATAGAACCCTGGGCCTGTGATTGCCTGCGAACCAACCCTTCAAGCAAACAGATACGGCTCTGTTCCCTGCTTCTTGATGTCTTTAGCTGTAGGTTGAATTTCTTGATGTCTCCTGCTTGGTTGCTTTGTCCCCAGAGGAGTACATCAGGAGGTACACATGTGTTCCAGAATATAAACTGAGAAACATGTTGAAAGCATGTGCCACCATCTCATGTTACTACAACAATTGTTACAATTATTGCAAGCACTGCAGTGTTACCTCACCATCTCCTAGCTCCTTCCACTATTTACTCCTCACACAAACTCAATGTTATTTGGAGAACAGCAGTTTTGGGTATTTGGGGTTTAGTTTCTGTTTCTGCTTCAGACACTTGGTGTGAGTATGGAGAGTTACTTCGTAGTTGCCTCCATGCAGGCGTAAGAGTTAAGTGGGTGCAATCTAGTCCCCTGCAGATCTTCATGCTGCAGCCACTGTTTGTAAACAGGAATACAGAGAATAGGTTGAGAAATCAGCTCCAAAACAAGAGGCATTGTTTGTGTGCTGAGTAACTCGAGTCATCAGCTAGGATCTGGAGGAAAGACATGTTGTGTCCAGATGAAGGTAAAACCGGAGTGTCCCTGCCAAAACCACCAACCAGTACCTTCGGAAGGTCTGGGAAGCTTAGTTAAATAATGGAATAGCAAGGGAGCTCTGGTGAGGTGCACCTCATCTCTCACAGCAGGGATGCACCAGGGTAGTGTTCACACTGCTCAGAGTTGAAGCCCTGTGAGCTGAGCTGGTGGCATTTACATTGAGCAAAGATGTGCTATGAAGGTGGTGTCATGATCAACCTGAATAAGTGGTTTCCTACCATCCTGTCAAGGTCTGTACTGTGTGCACTGTGAAGGTGCGTGTGAGGTGGAGCAGTGTTAAAGGATGAAGAAAGGACAATTTACAGCATGGCCCCTTATTAGCAAGTGATACTTGTGTTCTGACTTTGAGAACCAAAAATAAGCAGTGAGGACTGTGGGTGTAAGAGAAGCCCGTTAGTGCCTTGTAGCTCTCTGGGCAGTCATGGACATGAGGCTTCAGTGAACCTAGCTGGGTCCAGAAGATCAGCTGTGCTGAAAATGCAGGTTCATACAAGCCACTTGATTTTCATCTCTTTATTCCCTGTAATAAGAGGGAACATAAGAGAACATGAGAGGGGAGAAGAGAAGGCTCCGGGGAGACCTTAGAGCAGCTTCTGATGTCTTGAGAGACTGACAAGAAACTGGAGAGGGGCTTTGGACAAGGGCCTGTAGGGACAGGACAAGGGGAATGGCTTTAACCTGCCAGAGGGGAGACTGAGATGAGCTCTTAGGCAGAAGCTCTTCCCTGTGAAGGTGCTGAGGCGCTGGCACAGGGTGCCCAGAGAAGCTGTGGCTGCCCCATCCCTGGCAGTGTTCAAGGCCAGGTAGGACACAGGGGCTTGGAGCAAGCTGCTCTAGTGGAAGGTGTCCCTGCCCATGGCAGGGGTTGGAGCTGGGTGAGGTTTAAGGTCCCTTCCAACCCAAACCAGGCTGGGATTCTGTGATCTCTAATTTCTTCCCTATCCATAACATCTGTGGGCATTAGGGCTCTGTCCGTAACTTGCTCCCACACTGCTGAACACAGCAGTTGTCTTCTGAGTTATACCTGTGACAGCTCTTTCCTAAGCTGCACTGGTGACTTCAGAGCCACTCAAGGTCAGTGACCATGCAAGGACAGCAGCAGCATTGTTTGTGATCCGAGGAAAGCGCTTCAGTTGCTAAATGGATTTGAGTTGAGTTTGGTTTCTATCATCCTGCAATAACCACTGCTCCAACAATTGTAATGCTCCTGATGTCTTTCTGGAAAACATTTGGCTTGTTTGGCAGTGCAGTGTTGTGTAAACAAATATGTACCAAGCATCAAAGTCAAGGAGGGGAGGGTGAGTTCTCAAATCATTATGTAAATAACTTCACAGAGTGTTCTCTAATATTGGCTACTATGTGCGTTTATATTAATCAGTACAGACATTACTGACAAGCAAATCTCTCTGCTTCCTTCTCTCCAAGGTTTCGAAATGAGTGCTGCTTTTTGCTCCTTGTGTAGCTGTAAGGGATGCAGGGAATGCCAGGGCTGTCTCAGCATCCCCTTCAGGTGCCTCTGAGAGGCTGAGACCAATCAGACTTTGCATAAATAAGAGTACTACCCATCAGAGTTTACAACCTTGACCCAGCGCTTAAGAAAACACATTGGGAAGAAATAAATCCACTCAGTTGCTGGAATGGCATTGGATTGTCCCTCTCAACCTCTTCAAGGAGGCTAGAGGACAGTCAGTGACTGTAAAGTGCAAATACTTTCATATATATCCCCAGATGAACTTTTTTGATGCTCCATTGACAACATCTGTAATGGATCCAACTTGAGTGGCTCTCCATTTTCCCTAATCCAAAGAACTGGTCTGTTTGTCCAGGATTTGGCACCCATGTGTAATCACAGAGTAAATGGGAAAAAGCAGTTGCTGTTACCACTTTGGTGACATTTTCTACCTCAATTACTAAGCCATTGAAGTATATTGTAAGAAGATGGGAAATCTTCTGGCTTGGTGGTAGCACAGGCTACCTAAAACTGTAAAGTTGGGTAGTCGAATTGGTTATTGATTAGCTGGGTCCCTAAGGAAAAAGAGGGCATGAATGATGTGGCAGGAGGAGAAGATCATCAGGGCTAAGGTAGAAAGCAGGGAAATAATGAAAATTGAATTTGGAAGTGATGTTTGCTGTTTGAGGTTTGAGTTAGGTGGCAGTCAGCCCACTTATTTATAGTGGTAAGAAGAGGAGTGAGGAAGAGGAGGTGAAGGAAGAAAGGGTTGTTCCTATCTTTTAATTCAGCATCCCAGAAAATAGGAACTTAACTCATGACTAGAGCACAAAATCATGGGAAATGAAGAAAAAGCTTTTCAGTCCTTCAAGGTGGTGTGTGCTTTCTTGGAGCAGCAGCTTTCTTGGCTTCAGCACCAGAAAGGGTGAATGCCTGGGTGATGGCAGAGAGACAAAATCCATGGGCAGAGAAGGCATGCTTGGGACTACAGAAATCTCTAACCTGTTTGCTAGAATTTGCCACGCTTTTCCTTTTTCCTTTGCAGCTTTAAGGCAGGATCCAGGTAATGTGATTGCTGCTTACATGATGGCTATGAGCTTATTTGCATTAGGGTAGTGCAAATGTAATGAGCCTTCACACCAGAACAGTACTGTGGCTGCTCGGGTTTCAGTTCTTAATTAATGCAGAGTAGTTTGAGAGCACCCATATATTATTTTCAGTTCTTGGTGTGAAGGTATCATACAGATCTCACTATATTGATGCTCTTGGCTTCTTTCATTGCTGTGGTTGGGGAACTGTGTTTCCATTGTACCCTGAAGGGGAGCAAACATGTGTTACATGCACTGTTCAAACTCCCTGCAGCTCCAGTTGTGAAGATACTCAGTGAAATGAGCATTGGGAAATTGATTAATTAAATCAATTACTTAAGGGTTTTTTCCCCCTTCTGTGCTTGCACAGTTTGCTTCAAGTAGCAGTGTTCAAAATAGCTCAGCCTCTGTTAAAGGTGTGAGTGATTACTTCTGCAGCTCTGTATCTCCTCTGGCCAAAACAGAGCTTGCCGTCAATGGGAAGCTGTTCAGTGTGTACTGCCTAACGAATGGCTTTGGCAAATATTGGCTTTGTACAGTCCAGTATATTGGTAACTGATGTCCTTGGGTGCTCACAGGATCTGCTCTTCCTCCAGCTCACTACTATTTTTCTACTCCTACTTCCTGCATTTTATTAAGCCTGTGTTATGTGTCAATAGCTTGTTTATTGATGGGTTCATTGCCTGCCTCTTACTAAGGCTGTAAAGGCAAAATGGGTGTATTTTATACAATGAAAAACCACAGCAAGACTGCAAATAGCTTTCAGGAAAGCGAGGTAACTGGAATAGACTTCAGGAATTGGGAGACAAGATCTCCTGAGATGCTGAGCTAAGGGAAAAGTGACTTAAGGAAAGCTGGCAGACCTTTAGGGAGTTTTAAGGCCACAAGTTCAAGCTATCCCATTCAGCAAGTATAGCAGGGGACTAAATTGGTTTAATCATGAGCTCATCGCTGACCTCAAATGCGAGAAAGAAATATGCAATAAGAGGAAAGTAGGTCAGGCTCCTGGAATGAGAACAGGAGTGGAGCGGGAGCAGAGACAAAATCAGAAAGGCCAAAGAACTAAATAAAGATGTAACGTTGAAGAGCCATTGGCAGTAACTAGATACCATTCTGTACATCTGTTACAAGAGGCCCCCCTATACAATAGGGAAAGAAAGCTATCAACATACCAGCACTGAAGATAATTGTCTAATGTCTTGTCTTCGTATGATGTTCAACACTAATTACATGGTTTCTGTAATTAGGACTAGTTAGAAATCAGTGAGGTCCCAACCTAGATATGCGAAAATGGGTTGGGGCCAACCTGGATAATTCAGGTGTTTTCTAATTGGTTGGAATTATTACTTTAACTTTAGAATACTAAATATATATATGTTTAAGTTCTGCAACTGGGGTTAACTTGCAAAGGAGAGAATTAGAAGCCTGCAAACAGAGTAGCATAGGGCATATTCTTAAAGCAGAAGAAAGAAGAGGAGTTGGGGAGCTAGAGATCCACCGAGTTAATATTGACTTTTGGAAAAGTACATGAACAAGTGATCCAACAGCTGTTTTAAGCACCTACAAGATAATGGGAATAACATGCCAAAAGTGTCAAAGCCACCCAACTTCCTTGTGCAGCGTGGCAATAGGTCTTGTGGATGGAGAAGCAGCAACAGGTTTGTGTATTCAGATTTCAGTTGGGTCTCTGGCCGTGTCTCAGTGACATTGTAAGTCACTGTCTTAGTCCATCTAAGATCTTCATTACTTTCAGGAGGGCAGTTGTCTCGTGTAGAAGACCTACCCTAAGCTTTACCTCCTGCACTTCCTATTTAAAAGCTTCAGATAAAGTAAGGTGGGATAAATCTAGGCCAGTATTCAGTGCTGTCACCTTAATGTACTCTGGCTCCATGGAGTTTCCAGAAGAACCATAAATGGAGATTCTTCCATGCTCAATCCCATAGGTAATGTGGTGAACATCCCTAAGGTGAGAGGATGCCCCTCTCCAGGAGATCAATGTTTGCTTTGCTGAGAGGGATGAAGAAAAGGCACCATGTAGAGTAGATGTCAATGTATACCGTAAGCAGTCGGTACCAGCTTGTGCTCGGGTGCGAAATCTCCCCAGGATGCAAGGAGTAGGGAATGAATCCACTGTTGGATTAGGGATTGGAGGTGACATCAAGGTGGGAACTCTTCCATCTAGCTTCAGCAAACACCCTGACTTGCACTGTTGCTGGATTTAGCCTTGTACTACTTCCCACGACCCAGCAACCCAGAGCAATAGCCTGGTTATTCAGTCTTAAATTCAGGCCTAATTGCAAACCGGGCCCAGTGGCCAAAGGACAAGAGGATTCTAAATGCCAGATACTTGTGAGCAGCCAGCATGACCCAGGGAGGCACAGCTGCTCCTAATTTGCCTGAGAAGCCTATTTTAAAGCTTAAAAATACAATGATTTTTGTGCATAGCAGGGCAGCTACTCCCTACCCAGAAGGGTTTAGTATTTGTGTGCCTTGGCCTGCCAGCTGCAAGATGGGAAGAATACTTGTCTGCTCAAGGGGCGACTTTGAGACGTGCTAAATGATTTCAAAATACATCTTTTGAGATCTTCAGAAGAAAACTGCTGAATTGTAAGAAGCTTTCAGATGCTGGACCTGCGCCAGGTTAAGTGTTCAACTTGAATTAAACATGGGCTCCCAGTCCAGAGGGACCTCAGTGCATCTCCCAAAGCACAAGAAGGTAAAGGGCCATGAGGATGATCAGGGGATGGAGCACCTCCCATATGGAGACAGGCTGAGAACACTGGGGCTGTTCAGCCTGGAGAAGAGAAGCTGTGTGGAGACTTCAGAGCAGCTTCCAGTGTCTGAAGGGGCTACAAGGATGCTGGAGAGGGCCTCTTCATCAGGGGCAGTAGTAATGGAACAAGGATTCAAATTGAAACAGGGGAAGGTCGTATTAGATATAAGGAAGAAGTTCTTTACTGTGAGAGTGGTGAGGCCCTGGCACAGGGTGCCAAAAGAAGTCATAAATGCTCCATCCCTTGCAGCGTTCAAGCCCAGGCTGGACAGAGCCTTGGGCAACATGGTCTTAGTGTGAGGCATCCCTGTCCATGGCAGGGGGTTGGAACTGGATGATCTTAAGGTCCTTTCTAACCCAAACCATTCTATGATTCTGTGACTGTGGATGCTTTGCTCAGTCTTGGATTGATGGAGCTATTGCAGGCTCATGTTCGTAAAGAATGAGCTTGTCCTGAAGAGGGAAGGGAGGAAGGATGGGTCCAACGGGCTGTTGGCATAACCTACCTCCAGGGATGTTGTGAAGGAGCAGAGCTGGGGCTTTTTGCAGCACACAGCTGAAAGTTATGGCTGCAGTTGCTTCTCTTACAAATGGGGTATCCTCTCAGCATCAGTCTTTGTTCTACCTAGGACAGAGCCCATTTTGCCTGGGGAAGTCATTGTCACTGCTGTTCTTGAGGGGTTGTAAATCCTTGGTAGGAAGGAGCCTCACTGTTGCAAGGAGTGACTAATGGACAAGTTGGAAAGCGATAGCTGCACATGCCCAAGGTATCAGGCAATGCCAGTGCTATGGGCTGGGAATGTTGTTTATGCCTTGGCTGCTCAGTCTGGCTGTGTGGTACAGCTGCTGCTGCTTCACCAAAGGCATTAGAATCATAGAATCAATTAGGTTGGAAAAGACCTTTAAGATCCTCAAGTCCAACCTTTAACCCAGCACTATTAAATCCACCACTAAACCATGTCACTATGTGACATGCCTTGCATGAAAGGAGTTCAGAGACAGGGGATCTGAAAAGAATCTGCATCCCTTTCCCAAGGAGACCCTTGATCCACCCACCTCCTGACAGCACACAGGGAAGGGATACAGTGAAATTAGCCACTGCTGGACCTATATAAGCTTTTTGTCCATGTTATGCGGTGAATTTGGATCACTGAAGCCCACACAGCTCAAACACCAGCACTCAAGAAAATGCAAGCATCCCCGCACAGCTTTTGTCCTCTGGCATCAGCTTCCTCTTGCAGATGTGGTCCTTCCATCTCTGGACAGTGACCTAGAACTTTATTTTAAATGTTGGGTGTCTTTTGAATGTTCTCTTTGTTCGTAGCCACAAGGTGGCATTGCAGATTAAAGGGAAAACAGCTCTTGTTCACTGGGAGATGCGGGAGGTTAGACTGGAAAACAATTGTCCAGCCACTCTGAATTTCCTTCTAAGTCTTGGAGATGTGAGGAAGCTTTTCCTGTCAGCTCACAGGCCCCCAGTTTAGCGAGAAGTGAGCATGATGCTAGCTGCTTTATCATCATGAAGAGTTTCAACTGATTCAGCATCTGCAATTATGTTTGAGGTGCTCAGAGCTGATGCTTTGCTCTCCTCCTGCCTTTGGGATGGGATGTAGTTTTAGAGCTGTGAGAAGGGTGATGGTGTCACCTCACAGGCTCTTCTGTTTCAGTTTGTGTGCTCAGATCCTGAGGAAAACTTCTTTCTTTCTGCCCTCTCCTACTTGTACCTTCCCCTCACATTTCCCCTGGTTTCTGTGCAGGCTCAAACCTGTGCTCTCTGAAAGGATGGTGAGCTTCAAGAGAAGCTAAACCCTCAGACAGAGGCTTGAGATGAAAGTCTTACTTGCTCGCTTATAAAGATGAAGGTAAATCGAACGTGCTGTAGCTGGACCTTCTCTGTACATGCCAGGTTTTACTGTGATCCGGGGCTCAGCCTTTTATGTTAAAGGTAAGAAGACTCACCGCAGGATGCTCAAAGGTGTTTGTTTCTCTGTTGTGTGGATGAAACAACAAGGCATTGGGGAGATCTAAGTGAATCCTTCAGACACACAAAAAATGGTACCAAGTTTCTTACTCTGGAAATGCTGACCAGTACCAGAATGTACTTCATTATTATTTCCTTGTCCTATTACAAGTCCCTGTCCCAAGGAGTGTGTCATCCTTGTGCATGTCCAGCTGTAATACAATGAAGGGCCTGATTTTTGCTTAGTCCCGCTATGTTGCTGCATTAAAACTGATGTACTGCTTCTAGTCCTGACTGTTCTTATCGGTGCTTGCTGCTTTTGTCTGGATATGCTTTCCACGTAAACCAGGAAAAGCAGCTCTGCTGAAAGATGGATCTTCCCAGCAGTGGAAAGAAGTGCTAAATGGAGTGGGGCAGCACCAGGCCAGGAAAGGAAAATCTTACCTGTTTTGGAAAGAAAGTGAAAATAGCTTTATTTTTACCTCTGCTTGGGAGAAGAACTGAAAAGCAGATGAAATGAAGTGAACTTTTGCTCAAAACCCACTGAAAGGGGCTGTTAGGGATTTTTGCAGATAAGTGGAAGGTAACTGACAGTGTGTTTCACCAGGCAAGAGAAATACCCTTGTTCTGACTCTCTTCTGAGAAGGAGGAAAGCAGTGAAAATTCTTCATCAACATTAACAGGCACATGACAGCAGAGAAAAACATCATGTAGTTTTGCTTGGACAATTTTCACCTGGGTGAGAAAGCCAGGGCGTATAAATCCTTACAGACCTACACTTAGAGATGTATTTATATACACGCACATATGGCTAGGAGTTTCTTGATATATTGGACGTGTCTGATTCCTTTTGTGACCAGGGTTTTTTTTTCAGGACCAATGCTAAAAAATATTCCATGTTTGCTTTGCCAATTGCCCATAAACTTATCCTGGTTTTCCCTGTCTGTCTGCCTTGAGGTTGCTGCTCTGACTGAGGAGACTCTTGCACAGACCAGTTGTCCTCCAGCTGTGAAACTGGTTTCCTCTATGGTCCAAAAGACCATGGAGAGCCAGGCCTGGAAGCATGCAGGAATATCATTCTAGGTACTGTGAGGAACACTGATTTTGCTTCAGTTCCTTGTCCTTGTTGAGGGTGCTGAGGCGCTGGCACAGGGTGCCCAGAGAAGCTGTGGCTGCCCTATCCCTGGCAGTGTTCAAGGCCAGGTTGGACACAGGGGCTTGGAGCAAGCTGCTCTAGTGGAAGGGGTCCCTGCTCATGACAGTGGTTGGAACTAGTTGAGCTTTAAGGTCCCTTCAACCCAAAACAGGCCGGGACCCTGTGATTCTGTTACAGACTTCACAACTAACTTTGCCTAACACACTCACCTGCCTCTGTTCAGCAAGGGTGATGCTGCCCAGCGGTTGAGGCTGAACAGTTTGTATTTCTTCTTGAGCAGACACTGTCTCTTGCTGTGTGCAAAGCATGGTCAGACTTGGACCGGGAGGCCTGATGGAATATAAACATCAAGTATTTCTTAAATATTGTGACTATTCTGCTCCTGACATGTAAATAAGCAGTTGGCATTACAATTTATGGGATGCTTGACCGTGGGCAAAATACGTAAAGCTGACGATAACATCCCAATTATGTTAGGATCATTTAAAAAGGTGTATATGCATCCTTCTGGGTGCTATGTACTTTTGGGTGTAAGCCAAGCTACTGACTGATAGGGGTTAGGATGAGGCTAGCAAGAAACCTCCTCTTACCAAGGTTATTTCATAAGTGCCTACTGCAGAGTTTCATATGTACCACTGGAGCAGCTGGTGCTGGCTCAACTCCTCTGTCAGGCAGGGTGCTGAAAGAGATGTATTGCTGGGCTGACCCAAATAGGGAATCCGATGTTCTTGGCTTTTTTTTCAGTCTCTGACCTGAAGGGAGAAGTGAACCTTTTGAAAGAGAAAAGTTAGACAGAAAGAATCCTGCCTGGTGCACATTTCCAGGTGAATGTTCAGGTCAGCATTACCTAATGCTGGAATCAAAGCTTTGGGGATTCATGGGCATTTCCAAGGCTGCTGTGATATTGCAACCCCTGTGTACGACCTGTGCTTAACACAGGGCTTTTATTCACCTTGAAAGTCTCTTCAGCTCTTCAATCAGCTCTGATCTGGCAGGGAGAGTGGGAAAAGAAGTAATATGATTTAGCAGGATCTTTGGAGATGAGCAGATGCAAGTCCAGCTTCACTGGAATAAAGAACTTTATTACAGTGATGGCTGTTGATTGTGTTCTAGAGGAGTTTGTCAAAGAAAGTTTGGGACATTATGAAAGTTTTCTGGGGAAAAGATGCTGTTTAAACTCCCACCTGTGTGTAACTGTTGAGTAGTATACCTCACAGTAGGAAAAAGAGCCCCTATTTGCTGCATCTGGTAAAGCACTGTGTGCACATAGAATCATGCAATGGTTTGGGTTGGAAGAAACCTTAAAGCTCAACCAGTTCCAACCCCTGCCACGAGCAGGGACACCTTCCACTAGACCGGGTTGCTTCAAGCACTGTCCAACCTGGCCTTAAACACTGCCAAGGATGTGGTCTAGTAAAAGTGGGATCTCTCTTGTGCCTATTGCTGCTGACCAGTGAGTACCTTGGGGTGGTCTCAGCCTTGATGAGTTCTCACCAAGTGCCATGCTAATGGGTAAGTTGTGTTTCTGCCCAAGGGGCTTGCTGAACCACACTTAGTGTAGCCTGGGGACACAGGTTCAGACCTGTGTTCTGCTGCAGAATGAAGTCACAAACTAGATTTCTTCTTTGAAGGCCTCCAACCCAATGAACTCTCTGGTGGATTTTGGGGCATTTACATTGTGTGGTGCGTACCTGACTTCAGGTGCTTTCTGTAAAGCAGACGGGTCTTCAACCTGCACAGATTTAAGTATTATATCCCTTGGCTTTTGCTGCTTAGTTTGAATTAAGGGTGGGCAGTAACACCTTTCTGCTTTTGCTGAAACAAATACATGTCTGCAGTATACCTTTGGTTTTGACAAATTGCCATTTAAAACACTTCTAGTGTGTGTTGTTGTGCTCAAATGCTGAGGCCTTCATCGGGAATGGCATTGAATTTGAAATACTTAATTTGGTCTTCAAATCTATAATCTGACATGCTCCAAACGTCTGAGATGGCTGCCAGCACCTAAGCCCATTTTCAAAGCACAAGCAGCGGCTTTAGTAGTAGTTAAGTTGCATGAATCAGACCATTCTGCCTCGGACAGTCCTTTTGAAGAGGAAATCTGTTTTAATTTCTCTATTGTGCATCTGCACTTCATGCTTTCATATGGGAACAATTTTTTCATGTGCATCAGGGAAGGATGAGTAAGGAAACAGCGAAACACTGACCTCAGAAGCCCTCAGGGAACTTTCTAGAGCCTTGCGCTGCCTGTCTGGAGGTGTGGATGTGCTTACTCCAGTCTGTCCTTGTTCCTCTGGTTGTCCTGCGTACACCTCCCACTGATGCACATCCCTGCCAGTGGGCGTGAAGACACCAACAAGCAGCAAAAACTCACAGGTATTTTGAAGGTGGGTGCTGAGAAGTGAGTTGGTGAGAGGTTGTTCATACTACTGCTATTTTTAGCTACCCACTGTGTAGATACAGAGGAATATACTCTCATCAACTGTAAAGTTAGCAACTTGTGTTCTCAGTGGATTCATTTCGAGGTTAAAGGCAGAGCAACTATTGCCCTTGATTTCTATAGCACGAAACCAGAAGTCTCAAAGGCCTTGCTGATGCCCACTTGAGAAGGAAGTTCTATTTCTATGGTTTCAAATGGCACCAAGGCATGTGGGCAGCAGTGCGCAAAGGATGTTGGCATTTCAGAGGTGTCTCTGATCAGGCACTTGTTCTTAGCACAGATATATCATCTTTTCTGTGCAAGGTTCAGTTGGCTAAGAAAGCTTTACTCCCATTTGTTGTTGCAGAAATTAGGGCAGAACCATACCAGAGTAGATTCATGTGTGCACACATCTGGCTGTGAGAGCATCCAGGAATGGGGCTGAGGGGAGCGTGTGTAAGCAGTTCTCTTTGCAATAGTAGCGGGTTCAGTTTAGGAACCTGAGATTAAGGGGTATGGCTAAGAGTTACTCAGAGGTTAATATTTATGTTTTATGGAAAAACCTTAGTGGAGAGGAAAACGTTTTTGGCTGTTTTGGACCAAAAAATGAAATGTTCCATGGAAAAGAATTATTCCCTTTTTAAATTTCCCCCCACCCCTCCTAGTGCATGTAAATACTGGAATGAAATGGGAACAAGTTTGAAGGTTCCTGTCTGGTCCTTGAAAAGCTAACCAAGAGCTGACAGCACAGGAATCGTGGGGTGGTAATGGAGTGGAAGGCTAAAAGCAGTTACTCCTGAGCTCAGCAATGTGGTCTGTGCTAAGCAGGGCCTAGCTGTGGAGGAGCATGAAATCTCTTCTTTGATGTTTACCTTGGTTTTTGACCGTATCATTTCAAAGTTACTGTTAGGAAACACAATAGCAGTTCTCACGTGCTTAACTGAGTTATTGCATTAGTTTAATATTGCTCATTTGCTTTGTATTTTATACTCCACTCCTTTAGAGTGCCTTTCTGTGAAGACCTTTAAGCTCTCTTCCTCTTTCCTTCCCTCTCTCTTCTCCCTGCTGTATTGTTGGTGGCTCATCTGGGACAGGCAGAACCATGTTGTTGTTTGTAGTCTCACAGCCAAGAAGCAGAATTTTTGGTGAGACAGTCACTCAAACCTTGAAGCCTCCAAATAACCCCACTTGCAATCCAGGTCTGTTGTGTTCTCATAACTTCCTAGGCCACAAGACACCTAAATACATCCCTAAGTTGATGACTGCCTGGTGGGTGGCTGTTGGTAGATAACTGAGTTCACCCTCACAGCTCTGCCAGTAGGAATATCGAGTTGTTCATACGTATGACTAGCTCTTGTGGTTGAGCAGGGCTCTGTCTGGGGTGGCCGATGCAGTAGAAGATGGTTTTCTCTCCACTATCTTCCCTCCTACTGACCTTCCCCAATATGTCCTTGACTAAATATGTAGTTCTGCACACGAAAGGAAGGAATTTAGAAGTGTGTGGAGTACTTGCAATTAAATGTCATGCAAGCCACATGTGGTTTTGTTGCTCCAAATTCAGCTCAAATAACTGGAAAGGATTACAAAACGAGGGAACAACTTGGGTCAACCTGGACTGTTAAACAAAATATGTTTTTCGTCATAGCACCTAGGAGTATGTGATGCATTTTACCAAATGAAGACAGCAATGTGGAATCCAAGTCAGGGGCTCAGGCGAGGTCTAATTGTCACGAAGAACGTTGGACAGTGTTGCTTCATAAGCCTTCCTAGTGCTGGTGCTTGAAATAGTTGCTGCTTGCTTTGCTTGGCTTGTGCAACTGCAGAGAAGGGAATGTTTTCCATGCCCACTGTGACAGGACAAGCAGAAATGAAGGTAGGAGTCGGATGTGAGGTCATGGCTTTCGCTAATAGGAAATTAGGCAAAGGAGAGATGGAGCTGTTCGTGTTGAGTGCGCCAAAGCTTGGGGTCCTTAAGATTAACATTGTTTTCACTTGCTGGACCATGCAATGAACAAGAGATTCTCATATGCGAGATGTTATCACCCACCATTCATGTACAGTTTCGCACTGAACCCACTCAAATCTCAGCTACTCCTGTGATAAGGAGACCAGTTTAACCTCCTGATTAGGAAATTTCCCCCTGGTTTTAACTGAGATTTGCTCTGTCCTGCTAGAACAGCTCTACTCCTTTTGGGAGCCAAAACCTACAGCCAACCTGACACAGCCGTGCTGTCTCCTGCACCCCAGGCTCTGCAAGGTTTGGTAGCATTAGCTGATGGAGGAAGGACGTGTGCCTCTTCCTGAAAAACTAAGGAGAATGATTTGCTGTGTGTATCAGCAATGCCATTTTCTTCCCAGTCAACTGCTCCTGCTGGGGCAGTCACGTTCCCTCCTGCCAGCCTTTCATTGTGCTTTTGCAGTAGGAAGAGGGGGATAGAAGAAGGGGGGATCTTAATTGAAAAAGTAGGCCTAGGGCTTGAGGGACATAACAAAGTCAGTGGGAGTGTGTGAACAGCAATTTATTTTGTCAGTTCAAGTTACAGTCACCCTGACATGTGAAAATTGCAGATGCCAGTTTCTCAACGTGTCACTGTGACAAGCAGCATCCCAAATAATGAAACTCTGGACTTGGTTTGCAGAGCTTTGGAAAGCCCAAAGAAACAGGATCTAAAAATTGGCTGATAAACTGAGTTATCTTTGACATAAGGGGCATGATCTTAGCTCAACCTTTCACAAGATGATCTTCATACCTTTCATTGCTTCAATAGAGCGTTCCTATCGTTGTAGTGCTCACACTGTTTATGGCCTTCAGAGCCTCTTTGGGCTTTGGAAATAGAGCTATTTTCATGAGGAATGAAGCAGACCATTTCCCTTGAAAGTGTAAAGGATTGGAAGGAGTGTAGCTGTGGTGTTGATACGCGACTGAGTAGAGCTCCGAAGCCGCTTGTTAAGGCTGGGATCCAGTTAGGAAATTACCTGTTCCTCTGACTGCTTTTTGAATGTTCCATTTCTATACCTTGTTCTTCACATGTAAAATGGGAAGTAATGCTGATATTTACCTCTCCTGTTTTTTCTGACTTAGTTTAGTAAGCAGCAATCCTTTCCATGTATTTCTATAGCACTTAATACAGTTTGGCTCAGCCATTATTATGGTATCTAGATAGCCTAGCAATAGTATCTCTTGTTTTGTGCAGATCAGTTCCAGTAGTATTCTTGCCAATGACTGTTTGTTCATTGGCCTTACAGAAGTGGACAAATAGCCATTAATGATCATTAATGATCTTCATTAGAAAAATGAAGAATTTATTGGAAGTTCCATCAGAAAGAAGCTGTTCTGCAGTGACCCTTAGCGGGAGTTTGAGTAGCAGCAAAGACGTTCATTGTCTTTAAAAGAGAAGTCTTTAATAACATGGCAAAGATATGAAAGGCTCTCTCTCTGATTTCTTCATTTAATCTGGGTTAGGAGTCAATCGGGTGGTCAGAATGTGTGACTTCTGAGGACATCCTGAATAACTAGACTCATTTTATCTTGGAAGAAAAGAGTAAGAGAGGATATGGTGTGTCTTCAAATGCATAGAAGCCTGTGCATGCAAAAAGCAGTATGTTATCTTTGGAGAAGAACAGGATGAGAAGCTGTGAATTAAACCGCAAGGAGGTCTGTGTCCAGAAGCTGAAGCAAGTATCAACAAGGCCCATGAGGTCAAGAGCTTTGTGCTGTCTCCTGTAGCACGCAGTCCTAGCAAGCTGGGCGTGGAAGGGTGTAAAAGATACCGTTGAACCAACCCTTGCTCTAAACCACCACCTGGAAGATTTGGGAAGCTGAAAGTCAGTGGGTACAGGAAGACTGATGTGGTTTTGTGACTTTGGAAGGGCTGCTAAGCTGGCAGGAGGGTTGTGCTCAGGAGGGTTTGACTAGTGTCAGAGGAACCTGTGTTTGCAGGACAGTACACCACCTTTGGCTGTACTGCTCTCTGTTTTCATGTAAACTTAAAAATAGGGGATGGATTCTCAGAGACTCAAAGCCAAACTGTCCTTGTGCAGCCAGGGCCGAAAGTAATCTTGGTCACATGAGGCTGAAGACAGGGATGTGCAGCGAGCCAGAGTGGGATCAGCTCCTGCTGACAGACAAGCGAGCTCGGTCTGTGCGCTTTCCAGGACATGATGACAGTTGAAGTCATTCTTTTCCATGGAAAAGCATCCATTGCCTTTGCATCAGTGCTCCAAGGGGAAGTGCTGTGCTGCCCCTCTCACACGTCCAAGAGGACTATATCTGCTTTTTGGGAACTACAGAACAAAACTATATGTATTAGGCTGCAAATCTATGTTGGGTTTTTTACTGATTGTTCTTCATCCACAGCTGCCCTGGGGACACTCTTGTGGGTACATCCCTAGATGGACAGACTGAGAGAGCTGATGCAGTTACTCAACAGACACTTCACATGATATTAGCTCTGTGCTTGTCTGTGCTCTTAAAACATGCGTCATTGTACGCTGCAATTATAAGGAGAGCGAACTGGCAAGGAAGGATGATTGCATCAGTAAGCCACTGGAACAGGAATAACTAATTCTGCTCTTAACTCCTCATTTAACCCTGGCTCTGACACTGAAGAACAGTGTTCTCATCTGAAAGGAAAAGATATTCCCTACCTGATTTATTTTATTTCCTTGTATAATAGCATCATGTCTGCGTCATACTTTGAAGGGACAGAGACATGAAGTTGTGTCTATGTGATGGGGATCAAACTATAGGTGCCCTACAGTTAATGTTAATAGTAGTAACTATTATAAAAACATTCACAAAGAGGTAGGAAGTGCAATCGTAACAGCAAAGCTAAAAAGGAAGTCTGTAGTATGTAATAGAACCTGGTTAATTCTTTGTGTCAATTTGCAAGCGTTACATCCCTCACCAAATATTCTGGCAAGCTCATAGCGCTTTCAAGAAAAGCTTTAACAGCCAAGTTCCAGCACTGACATCTCATGTTGCTTTTTAGTTTATTACTATTGTAAAATGCGCTACTGAACACTTCTGAGTGCATCGTGCGATAAAATGCTGTGGAATTACAAATGAATTTTGCTTGCAAGATGAATGAGCCTGTGATTTAGAGTCTTTGGTGTCAATATCATTGATGGTTTCGTGGTGAAGATGAATGCAGTCACAAGGGTTTGGGCTTTAATTTGGAAGGTTTGGCATAGTTGGGAAAAGGTTAATTTTGGTGGGATTATTTGTAAGCTTTTATCCAAATTGTTCAGCCACCTATAAAATAAGAGTGGTTTTGGGGTTGGTTTTGTTTTTTCCTCCTGGTTTGCTGCTTTTTCCTCTTCTAGATCCAACATCTGTCATGAAGTCAACCTTTTTCTACCTCTGCTCCTACCTCCCAACCCCTACAAGACCCCATTGTCCCATGGGGCAATGTTTACAGGTCCATGCTGTTTGCAAGAGGCTCCTCTGTGGTCCTCATGCCTCCTTTATTGTGTATGTCCCATTATAAACCCATGCAAAATTCTCCCAGCTGAGGAGCCAAGTCATCACTTTGAAATGCACAGTGCCAAGTAATACTTTTTTCCCCCCTTAAATATTTTAGACAATGCTTTTAGCAAAATGGGTCATTCCTCTGTCTAGTCAGCATGCAGCTCCTGGCAGTGACCAGTTCTAGGTACCAGAGCTGCTGCAGTGGGCAGTAATGGATTAAATATGCCCACTGTGAAAGTTTTTTCCTTAATTGCATTAGGTTGAGGTTTATTTTATACCCTCATCCATGGCATCAAGCCAGAGAGACCACAATACACCTTCCTTTCCAAGGTCCGAGTGCCGAAAAGTATCCCTTTTTACAAGAAGGGTGCTTAAGTGCTTTTCTGAATCAAAGCCTGAGTCAGTGCTTTAATATACTCTGTTCATGCTTGGAAATGGCTTATACTCCTCTGAGCAAATTTCTTTTAAAGAAGCTGAGCCTACTACAGTGTCTGAAGAATTCAATGTCACACTGAAAACTTATCCCACAGATCTGTGTCCAAAGAGATCCTGCTTAATGGATGCTACCTATTACTTACTGCCATACAGCAT
The DNA here is from genome assembly GCA_028858755.1 of Ara ararauna. Taxonomy (NCBI): domain Eukaryota; kingdom Metazoa; phylum Chordata; class Aves; order Psittaciformes; family Psittacidae; genus Ara; species Ara ararauna. The sequence continues at coordinate 17,031,869 of CM054384.1, forward strand.
TCCTCTTTCAAGCACTGAAACAGTCTGTTCCCTCTCCAGGCAACGTGTCAAATTTTTGTCTGGTCGCCCATGGTGTTTTCCATTTATATTCAAGGTTCTGGGGAAGGTCACTTCAGTGCAGCATCAACAGCACCTCCATAACCGTGATCTCATAGAGATATTTGAGGCTGGCTCAAAGGCAAGAGTATGGTAGGACTCAGACTGCCCACTGGGAAGTTTAGGCAGCCATCTCGTGGAGGCATCAGGATTTCTCAAGTGGGAAGAGACCCATAATGATCACCAAGTCCAACACCTGTTTCCTCGCAGGACTGCCTAACACTGAGCCATATAACTAAGAGCATCCTCCAAACGCTCCTTGACCTCTGATAGGTTTGGTGCTGTGGGAAGCTTGTTCTGGTGATCAACCACCTTTTCAGGGAAGAACCTTTCCTTGTGTCCAATCTGAACTCGTCTAAATGCAGCTTCACTCCATTTCCTCATGTCCTATCACTGGTCGCCAGTAAGATCAACACCAGCTCCTCCATGCTGTAGCCATTGGGTGCCATGGGGCACCCCTGAGCTCACCACAGCTTCTTTCAGCGCAGTGGACCACGTTGTCCTTTCAGAAGGTCTGAAGCAGGAGCCTGATCTGCCTGGACATACTTTATTGTGGCTCATTTCAAGCTTTACTGCTGCCCGCTGGTCCCTTGTCTGAGTGTTGCAGTGCTTGAGGAGGATTCATCCCATAGTCTTGCTGGGCTATTTAAAGGCAGTGCTGCCAAGTATCCATGCAAGCCCATGTGCTTCAATTAGCCTTTATCTGGCCTGAACTGGTTTTGTTATCACCCTCTTTTTTGCTGATAAAGCAGGAACATTTTTAGAGGCGATTTCCACCACCCCCCTGCAGGATGGATGGGAATGAACTTTGTCAGGTGCTTAGAGTAAAAGGAATTGTAAGGATACCTGGCTCCCTGGTGCTCCTGACAAATCACTCCAGGGGCCTCGTGGCTCGGGTTGCTGGATCTGCAAAGCAAGGCTAATATTTACTTCCATTATATATATTAATAGCGCTTAGTAACTTTGAACAAGGTCAGGACTTCACTGCATTACCCACTGTGCTAAGACACGCATACATTAGTTCCTGCCTCATGCCTCCTGTAAAGAAGTGACGTAAGGATGCAGTGCCGACGAGATGCAAGGGAATGATCCATAATGCATGATGTATTCTGAGGTTCTGTCCTGTCAGTCTGGCTCATCTGATGGAGTGCATTATGGGCGGGAGATGACTTGAGCTGGCCTTTCCTAACTTGATTATCTTCTTTCAGCATTAATACCCATAATAAGGATCAATGACTAAAGGGAGGCAATATCTGAAAAGCCTCTGCAGAGTTCTGATGCTGCTGACATAAACCAGTGGGAATAAAGCAGCAATGCCAAAGTATGTGTCTCCACCAAAGCAGACACATGCTTTGTTTAAAGCTAAGCCTCACATTTCCATCATTGCCTTAGGTACTGGAGTCACTCTCTAGATGATTCCATGGTCCTCCCAATTCAGACCAATGAGTCTCTGAATTAATTGGTCAGTGGACAACAGCTCTGTTAATCCACACTATGAATTAATAAGTAGGCCGTTTTCAACCCAGATTTAGGGCTGCCTGACAGGCAATGTTCTGCCATAGCCACTGTGCCTTTGTTCTATACTTCAAACTTAGAAGCCACGGTTAAAATAAAGAATAGTTTGGAACCTCTGGATGTTAAGTTGGTGCAAGCTCCCATGGTGGCTGCTGAAGTCTAAACCTGCTTTATGGGACTAAGTTATTCTGGTGGGACCCACACTATGTTAGTGCCATTGCAGAGAGGACGAGGGACCTGTGTGCGTACAAGTGATGTGTTGGGGTAGTGTTGCTGAGGTTATGGAGATGTGAATGTGGATCTGTGATGGGATGTGACTTTTTTGGGTCCTTCTATAAATAGATGATATTGATAGTGGTGCTTTCTCCTTGTACCATCATGCCCATTTGTTCTGGTTTCATATTTGGAGGCAATAGTTAAAGGTCAGGCTGGGTACAAAGGTGACTGGATCTGCTGTTGATCATGTAACTTTGTTGGTGACAAAGAGATTGCACTTGGTCCAGGGTTGGACTGAAATAGAATGGGTGCTTGTCTCTAAAATAATCTCCGCCTGCTTTGAGTTGAAGGCACCTTACAGCTCTTCCAGTTCCAACTCCCTGCCATGGGCAGGGACACCTTCCACCAGAGCAGTTTGCTCCAAGCCCCGGTGTCCAACCTGGCCTTGAACACTGCCAGGGATGGAGCAGCCACAGCTTCTCTGGGCACCCTGTGCCAGCGCCTCAGCACCCTCACAGGGAAGAGCTTCTGCCTAAGAGCTCATCTCAGTCTCCTCTCTGTTTTCTTAAAGCAGGAGCTGTGCAAGCACTTGAGGAAGGAGTGAAGTTCATTTAAGCAAGACTAGTAAATTGTCATCCTCTGTAAGGTATAGAGCTGGATCTGCAAAACCACTTCAGCAGCAGAGCTAAAGCTTCGTATCAGTAGGACTGCAGTGAGATGATGTACTGATATAGATGTCAGCATTATATCCTGAACTGAAATGTTTGTAATGGAGCAAAATCAGGGTGTTTGAGCTCTGAAAGTGGAATGAATCTCAGATTAGATATGCTGTCTGGATAGCTGCTATATATTCCTGTATGAAAAGATACATAAAATAACTTATGAAATGAAGGCCTAGTTGTGAGGTGGTAATCAGTTGCTCTATAGTCGCTCTATTGAAAAATATTCTGAAGGTTTGTGTAATGCAGAATAGGTTCATAAATCATTAAAATCAACAGTGATTAAAATATTCTTTTAGTTATCCATTTATATATATATTTATAATAATCCCACTTTACAGAGTTTTAAAGTGAGATACAGTTCATCAACAGCACTGTATACAGTTTGTGAGATGCTGGCTCTTCTTGCCTTGTAGGAGGAACTCCCCACGCAGGGCAGTGCTCAGGGGAAAAAAAGAGAAGGATCCAGAGATGTCATTCCAAGAAAGAGTCTAGACATTAAGCCACTGCATAAAAAGCTATTGGAAATTCAAGGATTTCCTTACAAGTACTTGCATCTTTCTTTCCTGGCTTCTTCTGGAAGCTGCAAAGAGGTCTGTTGACTTCACTGAGATTCACAGTACCACATAAATTAGGCATAAAGACTCCATGGGAAGGGGGCCAAAGGAAAAGACAGTTCTTAAGTATATTATCTATTTCATTCCTCTCATTTATACACTTCTCTTCAACAGCAGCTCTTCCTCTGTACTTAGTGAAATATGCTTTGAGGTGAGTTGAATTGCCAAAAAAGTAAGATAACTTGCCAAAAATAGTGAAGTTATATCCTCCCGTATGAAGATAGGATGAGAAAGTTGGGAGTGTTCAGCCTGGAGAAGAGAAGGCTGCGTGGAGACCTCATAGCAGCCTTCCAATATCTGAAGGGGGCCTATAGGGATGCTGGGGAGGGACTCTTCATGAGGGACTGTAGTGATAGGACAAGGGGTAACGGGTTCAAACTTAAACAGGGGAAGTTTAGATTGGATATGAGGAAGAAATTCTTTCCTGTAAGGGTGGTGAGGCACTGGAATGGGTTGCCCAGGGAAGTTGTGAATGCTCCATCGTGGGAGGTATTCAAGGCCAGGTTGGACAGAGCCTTGGGTGGCATGGTTTAGTGTGAGGTGTCCCTGCCCCTGGCAGGGGGGTTGGAACTGGATGATCTTAAGGTCCTTTCCAACCCTAACTATTCTGTGATTCTATGATTCATTCTCCATTCTGTATGAAATAACACAGCAGAACTAGTAAATACGAGGGTCATGTTACATCCTGTGTTGATGTAGTGCTTCAAAAATCACCTCAAATTGTTCTGCTGTAAGTGATGAGGTGATGATGATAGCAAAGAAAGATAGCAAAGAAAGTCCTACAGAGCAGTTGGAATATTGGGTCTTTTTTAGGCAGCTGGTTGGATATAGGAACTCATGGAAATAAGCCACAGCCATATAGCTGGCACCCACCAATAGGCCTTTGGAGCTTGGTTAGGTGTCCATTCCTGGTAGAAGTGTCACTGGATAGGTGGTATTTTCTATTTCTTGTTTCAGGATACAGGGGTATGGAGTGTGGTTGTCTTCCAATTGCTTGTGTTTCCAGCTCTCAGCTGCTTTTTGACGATACTTATTTTTGTGATTGTTGTACTTATCAGGGTGGATTAGCAACTCTGTTGACTTCAGTGCTTTGGCACGGGCTATCAGGAATTATTTTAGCAGTGCTCTGCCCTTGACAAAGTGCATCTAGTTTTCAACCTCTGCTCTCACTTCCAAGCAATAAGCTACTGAGGGTTTCATTTACAGTCAGGCATTCAGTGGAGTTCCTATCTGCAGCTCTTTGTTGTACATTGGATTTTCCTTTGTTAAAGAGAAAGGACCATCTCCACCTAATGGTTTCTGGCTACCAGTAATGGTGGCTATTCCACAAGGAGATATAAAGCACAGTAGGATGTTTTCAGAGAAGGTAATAAATCTGCTGGGATTGTCACGAGGAGTGCCAACATCGTTTGAGAGAGAGGAACTTGTGGCATTTCCTTTGCTTCATCTCGGGCGTCATCTCCACGAAGGCTGGAATACATAGGCCAAATTCTCTGCTCAGCAGATCTATCATTTCCCAGCACCGAAAGGGCTGGGCCCATCCCCTGCAAATTGTTTAGGGTAATACCAGGCTTTATTTTCACTATCAGTGTTCCAGGGGAACTGAAAACCCATCCCTCTTCTTGGGCGAGCTGATTGCGCTTCAGGGCTGTGAAGGAGTTTGTAATGGAGCATATTCATTGTAATGGTGTTCAAGGTAAGGAAGAATTTAATCTGAAGTAAAGGCTGATTGTTTGAGACTTGGAAATTGAATATCCTCTCCATGCCATTATCTCCAGCAAAAAGTTCACTGATTTCCTCTCACGTGACTCAGACTAACCTTTACATTCCCTATGAACCTTTAAAGTAAATGTGACTACTCACTCCAGAAGGGTTCCTCACTCTTGTGAATTAGCTCCTTCTCATCATCATTCTACTTGCCTCCCCTGCGGATGAATGTCACCACAACCTCTGTGCTTCCACGCTAAAACCTGATCTCGTCACTCACTTCAAAGATGCAATTCACTGCCAAATACCTCACCTTCATCCATCTCAATCTAAACTCAGCAAAATGACCTCTCAAAAAGTACTCTACAGAGGCACTCTTTAATCAACATCTGTTTAGAGCTTTCCCCCGTTAACTTCACGTAGGCAGATTGTTTTCCATAATTAGACACGGATAGGCTTTGATATAACCAGCTGATATATAGAATACATATTCATTTCTCCCTCTGACTGCTTGAAGGATCTGAGTAATGCAGAAGAAACACCTAGTGCATTTAATACTAGTCTCAAGAGCTTCAGACTTGTCTAAGAGAGTCTGTGAGGCACTTCAGGTAAAACTCAGCTCTCGTTAAAATGAGAGGCTTAGGACAGTGTGATGCTGTTGATGAACTAAGAGGCTGTATTTAGGTAAGAAATATAGAGGAACTTGGAGTCCATGTCTCTTCTTTTCCTTTGCTAGATGGGCTATAAGGGACAGGCATGTTCCCAAGGAGCAAGAAAATGATGCATTACTAAAGCTATCACTGCAAAGAGTTTATGGTTTTGCAGTCACAGCCCTGAGCAGCTACCTGGGGCTCATTGATGCTCACTGCCGTGGACTTCGCTTGATCTGGATTGTCTGAGGCCATTTGTAGAGACTCTAGTTCAGACAAACACTTCAACATATGCTTAAAGTTATTCATATGTAAAATACCTCTAAAGCGCTCTCTACTAAACATGACCTTGATCTCTTGGTGCTGCAGTTCCCGAGTGAAAAACAGACATACGATAACAGCTTAATCAGGCTGAAAACTCCCAGCAGTCCCATGCTACTATTTCTCATGTAACATAACAAAACATATCTATAAACGTGATAGTATTTACTGGCTTGATTCTGCCCTTTCCCTGCAGTGAAATTAAATAACAGCTGACTCCAGAGGCAGGCTGATTGATTTCAGCAAAACTAATGCTACTACTCAACAGGAGTAAAGGCACAAGTAGCGGGGTCAGGCACTGAGCAGGGTCTGTTACTTCCCTGTTAGTGTCACAGAGCTGTGCTTATTTTGAGAAAGCCTGTTCCTATTTTCTCTTTCTGTCTCCTCCTGATCTTTTCTTTTTGCCTTTTCTCAGCTTCATAGAAGAGTCTCAGAAATTATCAGTTGTCTGTCAGCTTTAAAATCTCCTATTTCTGGAACTTTCAGGTTCCTCAAGTGAGTGTTTAGAGCCACTGTATCTCCAAACCATCTGCTATTATTGGAAAAAAACCCAAAACCACTTTAAAAGCTGACAGCTGACTTTGAGAAGTCTTTAGTAATTGCAGCTCCAGTTGAAATTATTGAGAACTAATAGGCTGAGATGTTCTGGAAAGTCAGGGCGCGGGAGGGTTTCCTTTCTACTGCCTCCAGCCCCATCGTTTTCTGCTGTGTTTCAGTGTGTGATTGTTGAAGGTATCCAAGTTTGGAGGTGATTAAAACTCATAAAGTTCATTCAGTCTTTAGCATATTGATTTTAAACATTACCAACAGAAGTAAATGCTTAAATCCCACTAAATTAGAGTCTAAATGCCTTAGGTTTCTTTATAAATCCTTCTGGTAGGCATCAGATATCAAACAGACAAACCAAAAAAATTAAGCTGAAGCCAGGGTATTTTTCTTTCCCTATGGGGAAAAGGGCACCCATTATGCAATGAATCTTCTTTTGTAATGGTTTGGTGGCTTTGTCTAAATCCATTTTATTTCATTGTCCTTTTACTTTACATAATGTCCATAAAATGGCAAAACACAAGAGGTTACTGCTGATGAGAACAACTAGTAGAAAGCTCTTTAGTAGAATAATGTTGCAGAAAAAGCCACCTTTTAGGCCAGAGCAACTTTCTTAGCTGTATTTTTGCATGAAGCTTTGTCTTGCAGTCCCCCAGAGCAGTTTACATCTCTTGTCTTAATATCAGGGCAACAAAAACAAGGAATTAAAGAGCTGGCTTAGTTCTCCTCACATTGTAATACCCAGCAAGTTGTAATACCCAGCACACTGTATGATATCAGAATAAATGTTACAAGACAGGTAAAGCTTAATTCTACCCCGATCCCAGGGGATGCTGAAAACTAGGAAAATGGATTCTAGGAGAATGAAACAAATAAGTTTTTTTAACATCAGGCTGGGGAAGACCCAAAATGGGATCTGTCTGGGAGCCCTTGCTCTCATATGGATACCTCTGGATTCCAGAGAGGAGTTCTAGCTGGGTGTAGGGATGATTTTAACTGAGACCCCATCTCCTGTTTCTCTGTATTTGAGTTCTTTACTGGGAGGGTGGTGAGGCACTCAAGTGGGCTGCCCAAAGAAATGGTAAATGCTTAAGCCCTGGCAGTGTTCAAGGCCAAGTTGGACAGAGCCTTGGGTGACATGGTCTAGTGTGAGGCATCCCTGCTCAAGGCAGGGGGTTGGAACTGGGTAATCTTAAGGTCTTTTCCAACTGAAACCAGCCTGTTTAAATATGATTATTTGCCCCAGATTTCCACCACCCTGCTTCCATATGCACCCTGTTGTGTCCACCTGTAGGCTGTCCTCTTCTGCAATGAACCCTCATGAGCAGACTTTGAGGAGCTGTGCCCAAAGCCCAGGGACAGCAGTGGTGGGAGGGAGGAGAACCTTTGCCTGGCTGATTGTGGGAAACTCCAGGAGCCCAGGAGGAGAGGCTAAAACTGCTATGGGAGTCCTTGCAATTGGAATGCAGTTTTGTAGATGGTTATTTCAGTGGAGAGTAGTCCTTAATATGGAGTCTCCGGAGCACACTTCCTCAGCTCTTTCTTCCCATTCCTCCTCTCACGTACATGTCTATGTGCATTAATCACATCACTCTTGTGTTCTGTCTAAGTTGAACGCAGGGACTTGAGTTTCTTGCCAGCTTCTGCCTAAGTGAAAGCTGAGGTGTTTGATCTGTCAAAGCCGACTGAGCTGCAGCGTGCAGCGAGCAGGTCTCGCTCTCCATCCCTGATCCTTCATTTCCTCTGATGTCATCACCCCAATTCAAACAGAGGGGCCAGGCTAAAAAGGCAGAAATCTCTGTCTGGCTTCAACCTCCAGCAAGTTCGGGCCTGTTCAGACATGTCCATTGACTTGTTTCCAGAAGTGGGTGTGTTCTTGCCCCCCTTCTGGTACAAAGCTGTTGGCCATAAGCTCATTCCTCTGAAACCTCAGTGTTTACATGGGCCCTGTGACTGTGATTCACTCGGGCTCCAGCTGCTGATCCTGACCTTCACTTATCAGGAGTAAAAACTAGAGATCCAAAGCTACAGGAGAGTGCTTCTGGTTGTCATGTAGTTCACAGAATCACAGATTGGTTTGGGATGGAAGGGACCTTAAGGGTCATCCAGTTCCAACCCCCTGCCATGGGCAGGGACACCTTCCACTAGAGCAGCTTGCTCCAAGCCCCTGTGTCCAACCTGGCCTTCAACACTGCCAGGGATGGGGCAGCCACAGCTTCTCTGGGCACCCTGTGCCAGCGCCTCAGCACCCTCACAGGGAAGAGCTTCTGCCTAAGAGTTCATCTCCGTCTCCACTCTGCCAGGTTAAAGCCATTCTCCTGTCCTGTCCCTACAGGCCCTTGTGCAAAGCCCCTCTGCAGGTTCCTTGTAGCTCCTTTAGACACTGGGAGCTGCTCTAAGGTCTCCCCTTAAGGAGCCTTCTCCAGTTCATTCACTGCCCCACAGCTTGCTCCAAGTTAGCCTGTTTGTAGCCAGTGGGGTCTCCCAAGCCCCCATCCAGCAGCTTGTCATGGAATAACATCCAAAAGAGGGAAACAAAGGTGTTTGGGAAGGTGCACCTCCATCCGTGCGCAAGCAGACCTCTTCTCTGGAGAACCTTTGCACACAGGCATTTGAACACTGAGCTTCTCCTCAGGATTATACTTTCTGTTTAGGGAAAGCTGCTGCAGTTGGCACACGCATCCCAGTGCTTTATAGGAGCAGTGGAGAAGTTTGTAAGATACAGCTGGACCTGAGCAGCACCGAGAGCAGCTCTTCAGTGAGAAAAGAGCAAGTACTCATCATTAATGTTTCCGGTAGAAGCAACGCTGTTCTAGGCCTGTTACATTTATGATGGCTTCTACCAACTAAAATGGAGTCTTCAACCTTAAATTTTTAATGTTTTTTGTGTTTCAGCTTGGGATGCAGAACAGGAATCGCCCTCATCAGAGGCAGGGTTTTTAGAAGTTGGAATTTCTTGGAAATGTAGAGTTCTAAACAGAAATCCTGAGGGATTTTCTCCAGAACTGGAAGACTTAAATAATAATGTTAATCTTCCAGATAAAAAAATATATCCTATTTTCAAGAAATACACTGGAAAACCCCCTCAGTATTGTAATACATTTAAATCACACTGAAATGCAGAAGATTTCTAGTTTGGAAGTCTGGCATAGTTGCTGATCTGATCTTGTTCAGTGGTCTGGTTCACCCTAAATCACAGTGTATTCTGTATGTGTTGTTGCAGACCGACTACATCCCAAAATACTTTGTAGAGTTAATGAAATGCAGCCTGAAATTCAAAGGGAAGAGAACAGTGAGGATGTATATGCAAGAGAGAAATGTATTGCTTTCAGGGACAGCTTGGAAATAGATGAAAAGCCTCAGGTGTGTCAGCAAACTTTCTCAGAACACACTCAGTACCTCCTGTAAGAGGAAGAACTTTGCAGCGATTTGAGGTGCTCCGCAGGTTGGATTCTATATCTGGGGTCTGAAAGTTAATAAAAAGCAGACAGAAGGTGTTCCATCATCTTGCTATGGGCAAGCAGATTTCAGTAGCCAGATTTCTTTAGTGCTTGTAGCATGCTTCTTTAGTACGTAAAGGAAAAAATTCTTCCCTGTGAGGGTGCTGAGGCGCTGGCACAGGGTGCCCAGAGAAGCTGTGGCTGCCCCATCCCTGGCAGTGTTCAAGGCCAGGTTGGACACAGGGGCTTGGAGCAAGCTGCTCTAGTGGAAGGTGTCCTGCCTGTGGCTGGGGGTTGGAACTGGAGGAGCTTTAAGGTCCCTTCCACCCAAACCAGTTGGGATTCTATGATGCAGCTTGTCTGATAGAATGAGCAACATTGCTTTGGAAATCAGCAGTGTCTTCATTGCATTGGCTCCTGCAATGTTCATGTACAGCAGTTAAGTTTAGGCTGAGACCTCCAAAAACATGCACTGAGCTTGCTTTGGAAATTTGGGATTTTTTTTCCCAGATGCTTTTCAGGGCTTTTCTGATTGCTGAAACTGTTCCATTTCTCAAATTCCACATTTTTTTTTCCTCTGTCCTCTTCTGACTCAACCTTACACTTTATTCCTCTCTTGATGCCTCTAAGCAGCTCCTGAACTATTTACCTGTTTCTCTGATCAAGATATAATTTGGTCTGAGCTTGGAATGAAATTCTTCTTATTCTGTATCAGCAACATTTGGCCCTGTGCTACTGGTCCACTTGGGCATTATCATTCTTAGCCAGGTCTATTTGAATTTGCACAGAAGTCTGGTTTAAGTAGGAAATGGGGCAAAAGGAAGCCTCTGTTTCCATCCAGACACAGCATTCCCACGTCCTCAGTTCAAACTTCAGCCATTTTTAATTAAGAGCTCATCAAATCTCATAAACCCCACATTAGATTTCTTCTAATGGCTACACTTGAGGAATAAAAGTACTTATTTTGCTTTCAGAGTACTCTATGTTCTTTTGTCGTCGTTTTTGTTTTCTTTCTGTGACATCTGTGGCCAAACTGGATTTGGAGATGATTGGGTCAGTTAGATGAGAAATCATACATTGAGCATAAATAAGTTGGCTTTCAGAATGCTTTTGCTTATCAGCTCATCCACAGAGGCAAAAGCATGCACACATGGTCCCATGTATACTGATTACATGATGAACTTTCCTAAAGGGAAGCAGAAGCGTTTGCATATGTGTTGATATAATTTAGACTTCTGTTCCTTTATCAGGGAATGTTGTGCTTTTATTTAGATGGTTCAGAGTTATATTTGAAGAAAAAAATTATGCATAAACTTATCTGCTCCCTCTGAGTTTCTGGATAATACAGATCCTGCTCTTGCATATAGTTCACGCCCCATAAATTAGTTCCTGAGTCAAAACCCCTCAAAAACATAAATGCAAGCATAAACCCAACAAGTGCTAGGGTAGTTAATCAATTACTTAAGAAGGAAGGAGAGGAAACAGCAAATGATACAGCGAATGAAGTATTCAATGCCTTTTTCATTTGAGTCCCAAAAAAGCTTGGTTGTGGTTGTGTACTAATGCAGTAAGTTTTAACAAGGGGATCATCTGAAATAGCAAAAGACTATTCTGGCTAGCGTTGAGGTAATTCAGATGTTCTGCAATTCAGCAGGACCTGATGAAATCCACCCTGGAGTACTTTGGGATTGAGCTGAAACAATCCCAGAGGGATTAGGGATTATCTTTCAGAGTTCACAGATGACCAAGGTAGTGTCAGAGGCCCGGGTAAGGGTAAATGTAAGGTCTATTTTTAAATAGGGGGAAAATGAGAACCAGGGGGCTTATGGAACAGTAAAACTGACTTCAATACCCCAAAAGTTTCTAGAATTAGCTGTTACAAGCACTCAGAGAATAAGAAGTTAATAAGAAACAGCAAATATGGATTTACTAAGAGCAAATCATGTCAAACCAGTGCAATTTCTTTGCAGGGTAGATGAACTAGTAAATAAAATCCAAAAAGAAAACGTGACATTTGCTGATTTTTAGTAATGAACGCTGTCAGTCTTGGCTTTCTCATAGCCATAGCAGAGAGATGTGCTCCATTTTCAAACAGCCACATTGTGGGGGCACAGGTAGTTGTAAATTAAGGCTTAAAGAGTAGATGTCCATAGTTTGCTGCCTAGGTGGGAAGGCATGTCACATGGGTGCTAAAGGATTTGTCTGGCCTTGGGAATTGCTCCGTGCTTGAGTGCCTGACAGTATAAAGTACATACTAATGAAACATCCTGAGGTCATACTGGGTGGGATTGCAGCATTTTGCAAAGGAGAAGAACTCTGAATGGTTTTTATACCTGATAGTGCAAAATTAGCAACTTGAAATGTTATAAAACCACATCGGAATGGTTAATGAAATACATACAAGTACAAAATGCAGAGCAGAGAATACTTTGCAAGAGGAGCAGTATTTAAAAGTTCAGACAATTAAGGATGCAGAGGGCTGGAAAATCCTACACTCAACGTGATATAACATCAGTGACATACAACTGGATGTGATATAAAAGTGCTTCAGAAAAGACAGCTCAGGCAATGGGAGGTTTTAGTGGGACTTGTGGGTGAAAGAAAAGGGGTAAATTTTGCTTTTCAGGCAACCTTCGTACAGCCTTGGCTGCATTCTGTTTCGGTTGAGCAGTTCAAGCAAAGTCTTGACAAATTGGAGAGGGACTAAAGGAGAGCTCTAGGAATGATAAGAGGTTTGGAAAACGCAACCGATGAGGAAAGATTGAAAGAATTGGATTTGTTTAGTCTAGAGAAGGGAAGAGTGACAGGATGTGATAACATTCCTCCAATATGTAATGCATTGCTAGAAAGAGAATGGTGATGAATCGTTCTTCATAGCAGCAGTGAGTAGGAGAAAAATAATTGGGGTAATTTTTAGCAGAGAAGGTTCAGTTTAGATATTGGAAAAAGCTTTCTAGCTTCAAGGCTTTTTCAGTATTAAAATAAGCTGTCTGAGAAGGTTACTGATCTGTTTCCTTGGAGGTCTTTAAAACAAGTTAGTCATTCATCAAGGATGGTCTCAGAGTATTTTGTATTGTCCTGTGTATGAGGGAACAGGCTAGCCTGCAGCCTTTGGTATTTTCTGGCTGTTGTATCTTAGTTGTAATTGTAAGTGCATTTAAAGATTAGGCTGAAACCAGCAATGGTCAGATAGAGGAGTTTTGATTGTTGGTCCACTCTAGTTTTGGGATGATGCTGTAGATGCATCTAAGGTCTTATAACCATGACAGAATTTATCCATCCAACACATGTGTGAAGTGACTATTGCACGTCTTACAGTAGGTGAGAAGCAAGGCAGAGTAAGTAGCTTCATCAAGGTCATTCTGTATGCTATAAGCTGATCAGTTTAGATAACTAGGCTGGGTGCCCTTTCAACTGAAACATCCTTTAGGTTTTGAGGGAAGCATTATATCTGTCTCATCGCTGGTTATTTGGACAGTAGACAGCTGGGAAGACCTGTTACTTAGGATCATAGTCTTCCTTGGCAGTTGTATTGTGGTTCCACACATTTCTCTACCTTTGTTTTACTTCTTAATTGTGTTGTAATTAGTGATTAATGTGCTTAGGTTTTTAAATGGCTTCATTTGTTACCTACACTTGACTGTGGGATAAGTATGACCGAGTGGAAGCAGTGCAATGATACACAGACAACATTCCATTCCCACTAGCAGGTGAACACTACTTCCTGGAAATGGGGTCCTCTCATTTTAAGTCACAGATGACTGTTTAATACAAAGGTCCATGGAGGCTGGGATCTTCAAAGGGCCAAAGAGGTCCAGACACCTACAGCGCTCTGAGAATGATGAACATCTCATTGCTGAAATAAGGATTGTTGAGGGTGTAATCCCATCTTCCCTCTTTCTTTCTAGAATTGTGACTAGAAGACTAGAAATGGTATTGTATGCTATTTGTTTTTCATGCATGGACCCAGAAAAAGGGGCATAAAGGTAGCATAAGCACAGTTGTTGTACATGGGCTTTGAGTAAATGGAAGTGGCCTCTGGAAAGGCCAAATGTCTAAAACCATCAGCATTTGAAATTTCATGATGCTGTTCATTAAAAAAAACTCCAAGAACAGAAAAAACACTCTTCTGCCCTTTCAATCTGAAATGAGTAACCTGGTATAGTGGAAGGTGTCCCTGCCCATGGCAGCGGTTGGAACTGGATGAACTTTAAGGTCCCTTCCAACCCAAACCACTCTGTGATTCTATGATAAATGCCTTTGTAGTGTTCTCTCAGCATGCCTCTGCGCTGACTTCATGGGGAGGCCCTGCCAGGTGAGGTCTAGCCGAGCAGGGGCTGGTGGTCCAGCACTGTGTTATCCCACTCTAAACTGCCTTTCCCAAGGGATCTCATGGCCTCTGTGAAGTTGTGCAGTTACAGGAAACAGATACAGCAAGGCTGCCATCCCCACTAAATGCCCGTGGACGTTTTGGCACAGCAGTGTGAGTTCTGCTGCATACCTGCATGTTGGAAGTTGAATGATTTAGTTAAGAGATCACCCTGATGATGACAAGTTGAGGGAAGAAGCAGAGCTTGGCAGCTTTTCTGCCTACACAGCACCATGTCTTCCCTTACACCACATTGCTTTGTGTGTCTGAACAGCAGGAAGTAATTGTCCAAGTAACAAGAGCCGGGTCCTCACCACTGATGTGTGTGTTTAGCATTGGGATTGCTGTTTTCCATGCCTTGGGAGTTGCGATGCAGAATTAGGTAGCCTGATGGTAGGTTGGAGGGAGGTTGTTCAGTGGAGCTGGCTGCCCCAGCCTATGACCCTTGCTAGGGCTGGACTGATCCAGATGGGATGTTTTCCAGCTGCACTGACCGCTTCCCAAATTCCAGTTTTAAACCTGGGACTAAATAAAGCGATATCCAGAAGGTTTCTTGTTTGGGGGCGGGGGGTGTATGTATTGATGTGTGTTGTTTTGCTGCACAGCTGCATCATCCCTGAATAAACTACCTCAACTAGAGGCGGGCTGGACCAAGGAGACCTCTGTATCTTGAGTTGGTGCTTACAAGCAGCAAGCCTCTGTAAAATCCCATCTTCACGCTTTGCCTGGGGAACACAGAAGGTTAAAAGCCAAAGCTGGGTTTTACTTTCCTGCAGTTGAATTTACTTCTTTTCTGGTAACGACAGCAGGTGAGATGTTCCCCCTTGTTACACACCTTTTGCTTTTGACTCCTTGATGCTCCCTTCTCATCCCACTGCTGCACACACCATTCCTCTGCGCTACACATTAGAAGTGGGGGAGATTTCTTGAACCAGGGGCCTCCTGCTTAATGCACTAAGGATTCAGTCAGGCCAAAAATGCCTGTAGCATATGGGGAGGGAAAGGGCCAGCAGTGAGCAAGCTTGGACAGATGTGCTACAGAGGGAGCGTGCTGTTGGTGGGGGTGGAGAAAGCTCCACCTCATCCCAACCCATTCAGAGGGTGTCCAATCCAGAGGAACGGACCCTTTTTAGGACCCCAATAGTTAGGGAGAGCCCCCGAGGCAGTTTTGGCCAGGAGGTTGTGCGCGCGCACACACACACACACACACACACACACGGAACAGTTCAGCAGCAGTCCAATCCCCAGTGACATGGAGCTTGTTCTTAATTCAGAGCATATTTCAGGCTTTGGTTTAAGGAAGGGGGGGGGGGGAACCCCCAACACCAAAAACCAGCCCATAAACCATAAAGAATCTATTGAGACAATTGTAAAGGGGGGAAAAATAGAATGTGGCTGCAGACAAAGTTTTTTGGGAGGAGATGTAGGGGGGAGATGAAAAATAAAAGGAACAATTCCCATTTTCCTCACTGGTCAGCCTGGCAAAGCATAGACCTATGCAGGCACCTTCCCAAAACCCAGAGAGGTGTCTCCCTCAAAACACTGCCCTCAGATGAGCTTCTGGTGGATCTGAGCTTCGTGATAGATGCACTCTGCTCATTCACACTTGTTTGCATGGCAGCATCTCTTGTGTTTCTTGGGTTGTTTCCAAACAGAAGCTGGGTGATCAGTAGTTTGTCTTCTGGGTTATTTGGTCTGATTGAGCACCTTCACTTGGGAATCTCACAGCACACTGGAAGCAAGAGGCTTACAAACTTCCTGGCGAGAGGAGGTTATCTGATGAGACTCCACTTCATAGGTGCAGAAACAACCTCTTTAAAGTGTTCCAGTGATGTTTAAAGGTGCCTGGCAGGACTGGGAATGGCACCTTCATAACCCCAACCCTTCTGCATTGAATCTCTTTACAGGGTGATCTTTCCTGGCAACAGTTTTCCTATTTTGTTTGCAATTAGGAATTACGTGCCAGGGTCTAGGCATGTAATTCCTAACAGCAATTGAGCTGGTCCCTACCCCAAATACCTTCCAGCTTTTGCTTTCAAGGGCAGTTTTCCTCTAAAGGCAATTTAGATGCACAAGGCTCTTGGTGCAGTTTGTTCACTGCTGCCAAGGACCTGCAGTGCAGGACGCATCTCCTCACTTAGCATCTGTGTTTTTGACCAAATTGCCTCAGTTTCTGCCTAGGCCCCCAGCTGATATAAGATGCTGAGAAATTATGGCTATTTCTGTTGTTTGGGTGTTTTGGTTTATTTATTTGTTTCAAATCTGCAGTTCATTTTGGCACACTGAGCTGGATTGACTTACCCAGGCGATTCTGATGTTAAAGACAATCACTCCCAACTTATCCCACTGAGAGGTGAAAAACCAGGGGAGGCTTGTGCGTGTCTCATGAAGGGGATCATTGGCATCAGATCAACGGAAGCAATTGGCATTTGGAGGGAAAAGGTGCACCTGCATATTAAGAGGCTTGAATCTGCTGCTCCAAAAGACAAATGCTGCTTTGGCAGGGTCATTCTGTGTTTGGTACCAGTCTCTGTATGCAGAGGCGTTGGGGCTGAGCAAGGTGTCTGGGAGGGAGGTTTAGCCATGCTGGCCCTGGTTTTTAGTTGGTTTTCTCTGTCAAATAAGTCAAGAAGAAAGGCAGGCAAACAAAGTCCAATTTGAGATGGGAACTGGGCACCTGAGCTATTTGTCACCCTGTTTCAAAATGTTCCTTATGCACTTAAAAGTTTAAGGGATGGTGTCAGTGATTTTTGACTGCTGCCTGGGATCTAATTCTAACTCAAATCAGTGAGGAGTCAATAGGAGTTGGATGCCTGGCAATTGCTTTCCTATTGAGGACTGAAAATGGGTGGAGTAATGTTCCTGTGTCTGACAATGAAGCAGCACTTTGTCACCCAACAGTAATTGTTCCATCAGCCCTCTCTGTTCCAAGAGGCTCCTGTCAAGGTTATTTCTGACCGTGGTTTATTGCTTTGCTCTTCCAGGTCTTTATCTATGCTCACCAGGATTGTCCAAGGCAGATAGGAAGACTTTGAACTAAAAGCAGTAGCAGCAACTTCCTTGGCTTTAGTGGCAGCCTTTGGGAAATCCAACACTGTTTTTTTCATCTGCAGTTAAACTTTGGATCTGATGGCGTTGATTTAGGAATCTAGATTCAGCTTTGCATTCCCTAAGGCAATAAACTGCCTGGCAGCCTTGAGGACTAATTATTGAGATTAGGAGACAATGTGGCTTGCTGCCTTTTCCAGGGGAAGTAAGAAGTGCAACCTCAAACACAAACGGCCTTTATTGTCAGGCTCTCCAGAGAGTTTGGAAAGCTTGACTACAGGACAGAAAGAAACCAAAGTGCAAGAGCAGGGGATCTCTTTCCCTTGTCCCTTACTTGATATTAGAGAATGAATTGTTAATTTTTATGCTCTGCATTTCCTCACACCTTGGGGCATATTTCGCTTCTTTGTGTAACTCCCTTTGGCCCAACTCTGGGTTACCTGCCAGACCTCCTCAGTTTAGATTTAACTCTGTATTGTGTATGTATTGTGCTGAACTCTCGTTTTGCTTCAGCCTTGCCTTCCACTTGTGCACAGAAATCCAGACCATCAGACGAGCAGAGCTGCAAGCTGAATCCATCTGGGTGATGTTGCTGGTTGTGGAAAGGTTGAAGATGTGCTGTAGGGAGAAGGAAGGCAGCGTAGTGTGGAGAAAACAACTCGGAGGACTGCCAGCATCTTGTAGTGCTGAAGGGATGTTGTTGTGCAGTGAGGCCATCCTCACCCAAGCAGCTCAGTGTGACCTAGCTGTAGCAGAGACCAGTCTGTAGGGAAATGGTGCTTCTTCTCTCCATCACCTCGTGCTCCAGCCCCGCATCTCCTTTGGCAGGGATAGAAGCCAAACACATCACTGGTGCCAACCCGGCGCCTCAGCTCTCGGAGGCTGTGGTCACAGTGCTCTCTACAAGAGCATCTCCATTTTCTTGGCCAAATATTGATGTGGGTAACTCCATACTTCCTTGTGAAATTCCTCTTGGAGTTTGATTTGATTTGTGTCTGTTCCTTGTGCAATATAAGGTTTTACTTTGTCTTGCCTAGCACTTGCTGTAAATGCAGTTTTGTTCCCCAACAGTGGTAAAAGCCTGAATTTGGAAAGTGAGAGCTTTTGGGAAGGTGTTGCAGAATGTTACCTTTTCCCCAGTGCTCTTAATTTTCATCCACTGTCAGGGAAGGGGATGGTGAATAGATTAAAGAGGCCCAAAGGAGTTTAACGAATGCAAAAGGAGTTAAAAAGCCAATGCTTTTGCAGGTTAAAGTCTGGATTTGGGATCCTCTGGGTATCCAGATATCTGGATATGCTGGTGAAATCAAAGGTCTGTAAGTTCAAGTGTTTACAGGCTCCCAAATTCAGCTAATTTATGACATGTTTAATATGTTTTTACAAATGTTTGCTGTACTCAAGTAGTGACGATGCTTTATTTAGTCAGTAAAATTCCATCCTGCTTCCAGGATGCGAAGACCTGAATGTTACAAAGATATTCTGTGTCTAAGGAGAAATATTCACTCTTATTTTAAACAAATAGTCCAAATTCTTCTTCTTTTTCTTTAACAGAAACTTAAACCTGTCACTGAAACCACCAACAGGACTTTCCAATTCTCACTAACGTTAAGGGATATTTCTGGGTTTTCTGGTTTCCATTCTTCCTCTTTTCACTTTTTTTCCTCCTTTTTATTCCCTTCACCCTCTTTCCTCAGCATAACAAGATTGGAAATGAGTGCTGGCTTGAGGCCATGGCTGCATCTATGAGGCCATTTAAAGTTATTGCTCTCTATTCCCTGTGGGCCAGTAGGAAGTTCAGCTGTGATCACAGAGAGAAAAACCACCCCAAAATGCTAGAAGTAATTAATAAAAATAATCAGCAGAATATGGAGTTGCTTTTATGCACTCAGAGCTTTGGGTGAAAAGAATTGGGAAAGCAGCTGGGAATACTGAAAAGCAGCTTTTCGTGCTGAGGGGCTGGGATTGCTTGGTGAGATTTGTGGTCACGGCCAGAAGGGAGAGTCTGTTCTACTTTGGCCTGGGTTTGGGGTTTTGGCCTCTGGGTTTTACAAAGGTATAATCAGGAATAGTCCTACTGAAGCTGGTGGGGTTCAGTTGCTCTGAAGTTGGAGGGAGGGAAAGCTCTGAGCATCTAGGCTCAGGTGGAAAGGGAATTTGCAGCCTTATTCGTGAGAGAGCTGGGCTGGTTCAGCCTGGAGAAGGGAAGGTTCCTTAAGGGGAGACCTTAGGGCAGCTCCAGTGCCTAAAGGGGCTGCAGGAAACCTGGAGAGGGGCTTTGGACAAGGGCCTGTAGGGACAGGACAGGGGAATGGCTTTAACCTGCCAGAGGGGAGACTGAGATGAGCTCTTAGGCAGAAGCTGTTCCCTGGGAGGGTGCTGAGGCGCTGGCACAGAGTGCCCAGAGAAGCTGTGGCTGCCCCATCCCTGGCAGTGTTGAAGGCCAGGTTGGACACAGGGGCTTGGAGCAAGCTGCTCTAGTGGAAGGTATCCCTTTCCATGACAGGGGCTTGGAATTTGATGAGCTTTAATGTCCCTTCAATACAAACCATATTGAATCTATGATGTGATTGATTTACATGGGCTAGTGTTTTAGTGAAAGAACCTACCTGCTTAGAAAATATCTTCTCTTGTAAATAGAAGATACTTTGGCTGCAAACAGGGAGCTAATGGTGAAGAGCCAGCCTGTACTTCTTCGCACAGATAACCTTTTTGCATGGAGAAGTCAGTGGCTTTTCAAACAGTGTGCACACATCTGAAAGCATCTGGCTTTGTCTTGTTGGTAAAAAAAGAGCAACCTGGCCTACATGAGTGAATGGACACCCCTGAGCCCTCACCCTCCTTTTGCCTGAAATTGAATGACCTGGTCTGAAACCATGGAATGGTTTCACACGAGGTCAATGTTCCTCCTCCCTCCCAAACGTACAATATAGGTGAGGCAAAGAGCCTTACGTCGCATCCTTACTTAATAGCAAATCCAGACCGTTCTACTCAAAGACCATTTATCCTCCAGCTCAATTCAGTGCCATTTCTATTTCTCAGACTACTTTAAATGAATGCAGCCCCTCTCTTCAGTAAACTCAGATTTTACCATAAATTTTAAACTTTGGAAGAAGTCCTTAAATTTCTCCCCTTGGGTTTCCCATTTCTCCCATGGTCATCGGTTGGCAGATCCTGTATAAGAGACTCCTTGATTTTTGTTTGTCAGGAAGGGTTAAAAACTAAATAGCGGCATGTGTTCTGGGGTGCCAAACTTCTGCTGCTGCTCCGTCTCCTTTTGATTTAAAATCTTTGTTTATCTCTCCGTAAAGTCACTGGCAGGCCATAAAGAGATATATTGCCTTGGTGCAGACAGCACAGACTCGGCTCCTGGGAAAGCAATGGCCTGTGAAGTTGAGTGTGTGCGTGTGTGGGCCCGCTCATAATTCAGGAAGGGTTCTCTTTTGGGAAGGTCCCAATGGACGCTGCCTGCAGCCACTTGTGACTTCTCATAGGAGAAGCGTGCATGTATCCAGGAGGGTTGGTCGGGCTCACTGCGTTTGATGTTCTCATAAAGCCGTCACCCCAAAGCTTGGAATCACAAGGGTATTGAACTCAGTCATAATAGAGTGGATAAAGTACTCCAAATGGCTTTGTTTTAGTTGATCTTTTGATAGAGAAATAATGCCATGTCAGAGCCTGGCTTACTCAGGCGCTCTCTATTTGGCCACCATTGAGTAGTGAGGTCACTACTACTGCTTTGCTTCATAGGCACTGCCATCAGCTGGACCCAGGAGCTGTGTTGAGTGTTTGCAGACTGCACATCCCCACTGCTCCCATGGGTGCTCCTGGAGGCTCAGGGAGCGGGGATCTTGGTTGGGATGAAAAGGAGGGTGGTTTAATAAAAGAGATGGAGTAGGTGAGTGATTTCTTTCTGGAGAAACTGCTTATTTAGCTGGACAGAGGACACTTGGATTCAATCTTCGGTGGAATTGACTTGTAATGTCCCTTTTGCTTATCACCAGAAGAGGAATCTGTGGAAAATGAGGGCAGAGCACAAAATGCAGCTGAACCACTGCCAGCAGAAAGGTTATTGATTCCCTGCAAGGGGAGATAAGAAGCTGCCTCTGTCCACTTTTGACAGCAAGTTGTGTTTGTGGGAATCCCCTAAGTGGAATTACTGCTTTCCAAAGATCTGAAAGAGATCTTTGAGAAAGTCTTGAGGGAGGGAGTTGGGAAGAAGCAGCCCCTGCTCTTGGAGAATTTCCTCTGCACAGAGGCTTAGCATGAGAACAGCAGATCATTTCAGTCCCACTGCCTTTCTCAATACATTAAGTGACATGTAGTCTAGAGGAGGCCCCTGAAGATTAATGCTTTCCACAGATTCAGTTTATCTTTGGAAACTCTACCAACATATGTAGCACATGGGCCCTTAGCCTGCCACCTCCTCATCTCCATCAGGCCATACCCACCCTGTTTTACCTTGTGGCTGACACAAAGGGGGTTCCAGATCCACCTTCAGTCTTGTGGCTCTTAATCACAGCCTCTGTGTAAGCTTGTCTGCCCGGGGAGAAATCATCAGTAACTTTTTTACAGGATAAATCTGAGAATGGCCTGAAAAGCTGCAGGAAATTACTTTTCATGTGACCAATGATGTGACCTCTAATTTCCTAATGATCTAGGAAGGGTTCAAGCCCAAGTGCTTGTATATGCAGAATGCCAAATTTCTATATACAAAGCATCATAATTACTGTCATGGAGATTTACAGCGCTTTACAAATCATTATTAATCATAATAATAATATTTACCATAACTCTTTCTGGCAGATGAATTGCAATCTTCTTTGACCATCCTCGAACTACTTTTCTTACAACATCTTTCCCATTGGCATGAAAATGAAATACACAAAACATAATCTATTGACGTAATGAGCGGCTTTATTTGCATGTGTTTGTTTGAGACAAACCCAGATATTTGCTAGTGAGGTGAAAGCAGAAGCATCAATGAAGCAGCAGATCTTGTAAGATGCTGCTACCTTTCAGTCTGTGCTGCATTTCATTCTGGCATTAGCAAGTGATGTGCTCTTATGTGTTTGTTGCAGGCAGGTGGGATTCTTACTGCCTGCTTAAGGTCCCATTTGTGCAATAAATGTATGAAGACACACGTAGCCATTTGCACAAGGATCTTTTAGGTCTTACATGCCTGTTTTGGAGAGGATTATCCACAGATGATAAATGTCAAGTTTAGACTACGCTGACTGGTGTATAGTTGATGGACTGGGCAATAGATATTTCTCATCCTTCTAAATACCATCAAAAGCATGAGACTTGGAGAAAGGAAAGCAAGAAAAGGTTTTCCTATTTCCTTTGCTTTCCTGTTCCTCAGTATTCAAACCTTGCAAGCGGTTTCAGATGGGATAGAAAAATGTTGGTGTGAGGTGGCATCTTTTAGCTTGAAATTTTGTATGTTTGTGTATCTTCTTACATTGTTGGAACAGGTTTTATAAGCTATTTTATTGTAGCAATTTTATGACTTTTCCTGCCATTTTTTGCCAGCACATATTATTCCTGCCAATGCCACTAGTATTGTTTCTCTTGTATGAATTATTCTATCTATGACAAGAAATCTGGTGTTAATCGATCTTTATCCTATGACAGATTGATTATGTTGAAAGGGCAGTTAAATTATTGCTCATGCTTTGTGACAGCGCTCTGTTATGTATTAAAAAAGGCAGTTTTAACATTTTATATCTTATTTACTTATTTCTTATTTTCTCTTTGTTTATTCATTCAAAGCACATTTTGGGTGTAAAACAATCATTCCACTTGCTGTGGCAGGCCAGCAGTGGGGTAGAAGAAACCATCTGCTTAATTGTTTATGGGAATAGTACGCGCTGGTCGGTGGTGAACTAAAGTCTGGCTCCAAGATGTACCAACGGCTCACATCATGGATTGAGCACATGGAGACCTGTGAGCAGCACGTGTGAGTCTAAGTTGCAGAACCATTTAACCTCATATTGAAATGCTGCTTCAAATATATAATATGGTAATTTAATCATTTGTCAGCCCAACAAAACCTTGAACTGCATTCAGTGTTGCAGACTCCCTGCTGAGGTATAATAACTTGGAGATGAGCAAAACTTCCCCACGATGACAGACAGAAATCTCAGCCACCCCTGACCTCAGCTCTGCCTCATCAGACTTTCATCTCTGTGAGACAATTACGAAAGCTCATGTGTTAGAATGCAAAATGGTGAACTGTTAGTGCCTGCTGACATGGAGAAAGATGGTAATGGCATTTCTTCCCCACCTGCCTGTCCTTCAATTGAATTTTATAGCGGTTGTCTCATAATTTTTTCAAGTTTCCAAAAAAAGACTTAAAGACTCTTTTCGAGAAGCAAGTGCCAAGCAAGCGGATTGCAGGAGCTGCTGCCAGCGCTGCCTTTAATACTTTTAAAACAAATACAAATTTACAGGCATGCTCATACCGGAGCCATGTGCCAAAGCCCATCAGAACTAAAGACATTTAGAATATATAACATAAAGTGGGTCTGGTGATTCACCTCATTTGATGCCTGGAGTCAGAATGCATTTACACGATGTTCTTCAATCTATTTCTAATTTATATGATGTTCCTTGTCTAATCTGTTGGTTCCCTGTTCCGTGTGTCCAACAATAGATGGTGTTTGTGCTCACTGAGCAAGGACCGTTCTATGTTTATTCATACATCCTCCGTTCAGTGTAATTCCAGAGACATAATTACCCATGAATGCATCCTCCTTTCTCCACTAAATTAAAGGCTTTCCCATACCACAAGGAGTTTTCTGAGAATCTGCAGCAGTTCAGGTACAAGGAGACTCCCAGCTTAGCCGTAACCTTTGAGGCCCTTCCTATTTTCATCCTGACACCTACGTCATAAATCCCATTACAGAGAAATTCCTCTAATCCGAAAACCCTGCCGGTGGAAAACCCGTCCTCATCCTATGAAAAGCCCGAGGTACGGTGGGGATGTTGTTGTTGTCAATGAATCATATCTGGTGGGAGTTGTTTCTTGTCCTTGGGCCACACCTCCAGCCCCCTCCCAGCCATCTAGCCAATTGCTCTGGCTCAAGCAGCCCATGGAAGTTACAGCGTACAGTAATTGCTTCATTGTGTTGCTTTAAGAGGAAAGGAAAACAGCTATTACTGGGAGCAGTGCTGCTGGTGTTTTTCCCCTAGTGCTGCTGTGTGGTTTGGTCACAAAGTGAATCCTATTCTGAAACTGGTGGTTTCAAGACTTTCTCTTGCTCTGGTGGAAGGTTGAGAATGGGCATCATCAAGGAGGAAACATGGGTTTAGAGCAGTACTCTTCAGTTATAAAAAGGGAGTGAAAGTATTGCTAGTTAGTTTTCCTCCTGATCTCTTTATGGAAGCTAAAAAGCAGTATAGTGTTATTCCTGGAAAGCACACCCAGGGTAGGCTTGATGCCTGGGGATTTTCATCTCCTTTCTAGTTACATGAAATTTAATGGAGATTTGACTTCTACAGTTATTCTGCTTACTTGCTTACCCATTTGGCTATAGATGTAAATAAATATGGAATTTAATGGTCAGTTGGTGGCTGAGATAAAGCTCTTTAAATTCAAGGTGCTGCTTGAGAAGAAGCTGTTCTTCCATAAGACTGTTCTGAGAAAAAACAACACAAAAAGCCCAGCTCCAGTAAACCCCAGATCAAACCTGTTGCTAGAGATAGCTAGAGATTCAGGAGTGGAAAAGGTATTAGGTCGTGACCTGATGGTCTCCTGCTGCTGAGCCTCCAATGGTGAAGTGATTTCATCACAATATGAAGGCTGCTGCCCTCATCTCTGGGTTTTTTCCTCATTGAGAAGCTGAACGTGGTATTCAGGGCTAAGAGGAAAAAACGCCTCCCCACGCATACACATGAAGCGTTATCACTGCCAGCTCCTCTCTTCAAAGACCTCTGACTATGGCTCTGTGTGACTAAGTCCACTTAATTCCCCACCTAAGAGAAAAAAGTAGAGTTCAGAAGTTCAGGGAACTCTTTTGCTAACCACACGCTTGTGGTTGTCTGGGCTGCAGGGTAAAGAGTTCGGCTGAATCACTCAGTGTTCTGAGCGTTTCGGACCTGCTCATGGCCATGGAACATGGTCTTTTGAGGCAGTGAATGACTGAAGAGGTAGAAGGTTTCACATTCTGCTGGTGGGACTGAGGACTCTTAGAGATGTAGGCTTAGATGTCACCTTGGGAGCTGTTCCATATGAAGTATATGTAAGTCTCAGACCAAGTTCTGGGAATGTTTAGCATATGATTGTGTATTCATAGCCTTGACAGGATCATATATAACCCTGTACAGCATCCCCCTTTCCTCCCGACTCGAGTAACTGTTAACAGTAGTAGTCTTCTATAAAGCTTTAAGTGCAGAGACCATTTAAAGCTTGTAACATTTATAGATTGCTATAGTAGCAGGAGAATCAAGCTAATGAAAGGATTGGGTGGATGCCCTGAATTAATACAACTATAATCTAATTCATTTAAACTTCTTTTCTGCTGCATATAAACCCTGCCTCTCTCCCCCAGCAGCACACTTGAAGCCCAATTCGCAGGCTCATGGCAGACAATGGGAAGGTTCCTCCTTGGGTTTTGAAGAGGACGCCCTTGGTCAGAGCAAAGCAGTTATGTTGAAGGTGGCAGAGGTCTTCATGGAGGGCAGCAGGGCACCTACTCAAGGGGGATTGGGAGTTACAGCCTATTTGCACCCAGAGATTATTTTACAGGCTGCTCCTTTCCATTTATGACCATGTAACACTTTACTCTCCCTTCTCTGCCGTTGCCATTCCCTGGAGAACTTGTGTTTGGAGAAAACTTCTTGTTGTTACAACTCTTGAGTACAGTGCAATGAATTTGATTGTGCTTCCTGCTTGTATTCCTTGTTTCATCTCCATCTCCCATCTGTTTTGTTTTTTCAGCCAAAAAGGAAGGATTACTGAGTGCTGTATAGACCATCTCTTGGAAGACTGGAGAGTTAGGAGGGAGCTCAGGACCTGCAAGCAGTCAGGTTGAGGAGCTGGAGGGGAAAGCAGTGAGTTTGAGAGTGAACAAGGCATCCTGGATTGTTCTGACAGCAATCAGATCTGTGTTGCTGGATCACTGAGTCCAAGAAACTATTACAGCACATGTCCATGTAAAAGCCAGTTCATGCTTCTGAGCTTTTCGCATTCTTCCAGAAGCTATGTGTTATGCTGTTTTCTGTGTGCATACTTTGACAGCCTTTCCTTTCTACTGGAAAGCTGTAGAAAGCAATATAAGAAGAATATAATAACATAAAAAAGGAATATCAAATTCTTTTTCTTAAACCTGAATCCATACATACTGTGCTAGGGCTTCAGTAGCTTCTGAGTGCTCATAAGCTAAGGGATGGGCCTGTTCTAGGATGTGGAAAATTCAGTGAAACCCAAGGCATTATAGAAAGTAATAGATGGAAGTGATTGAATGAGGAGCACTGTTCTTCGTGGACCTGTACTGAACTTGTGCCCCAGCACAGTCTGAGGACTGGTGTTGTGCTTGAAGTAAACCTAAAACCAAAGCTGAAGCCACTTGTGCTCATTAAAGCACCCGTGGCAGATTTCAGTGTGCTGGATGAGCAACACCTTGCCCTGATGAGACACGTATTCCAGTGAGACTCTTCTGTGTGTTGATTGTGGCTATTTGTGACACCTTATTTAGGAGGCTGTCTCCATCACTTTGTTTCTCCATTGAATCAGTGAAGGAGAATACATCTGATTTGAGTTTCTTCTCTTACTTGCCTCTGGAAGTGTGTTTTCTTTCCCTCACAAAGTATATAAAAAGTCTGAAGAGATCGATCTCATAATGTAGGCTGAGATGGGCATCTAAAAGTAAGTGGTGTTTATACCTCCATTCTCTAAGTGTCTCCTGCATCCTCATTCAGATAACACATACCTTGTTCCTTCCTCCTGAATTGCTATGTCATGTTAAAGTGTTTCCAGAAAGGCTGCACATCCATCCTGATCTCATGTGCTTCTGTAAGCACCCAGATGTGTATGGGGGCGATAAAATCTATTTTATATGAAGGGAATTGCAAGCAGCCACATGCTGCTTTAAATAGAGAAATGTTTGCCAGGATTTGCATGCACTAATGGAGGAGAAATGCATGTAGTTGAGGAGAATCATGGTTCCCCCCCAGTAATACAATTAACAACCACTACCTGTAGATTTAAGGCTGGATTAAAGTTTAAGTGGATGAATGCAGAGTTGCACTACCTAGAGCTGTGGATGAAGGGTTCTGCAGGGCCAGAGATGTTTCCCTGCAAGCAAGGACCCTACAGACATGCAGTTCTCAGCAGCTTCTCCAGTGCCAGGCTCCATCTGCTCCATCCTGAATCCTGCTGTGATGCTTGTGTGACAGCATCCATACCCTGCCCATGGCAGGGGGGTTGGAACTGGATGATCTTAAGGTCCTTTCCAACCCTAACTATTTTATGATTCCATGATTCTATATCTCTTGGAGAACTCTCAGTGCTGCCTCGAGTGCTGGTGGTTCTGCTGTCAGCCAGCCTGCAGAGCTGTGGTGCTCACGTGCACATCTGGTTGAAAGGGATGTGGTCCAGTCCTTCAGGTCTAGGATGCAAGGAGTGAATACCCACAGTTAGCATTTGCTTTGTTAATTCCTTGTGTAATCCTACTGATAACGCAGAGACCTGACTTGCTGTCTACAAGGGAAGAGGAAATCACAGCTCTCAAAAGGGTGGTGTCAGGATTCATGACATCGTTGCCATAAAGATGTAACATGGCATGGTGAGATATGCTCATGCAAGGCTGAAACCTGCTTAGGTTCCTTGGGGATGAGCCAAATGAGTCTTCCCTTAAACAAAATATCTACCGGCAAAGCTGATGAGATCCTACCCCTGAGGAGCGCCTGCTGGGCCAGGCCTGTGTGTACTCCAAGCCATTTGAAAATGCATGGCAAAGCTGGCCAGCTTGTAAACGCGGTTGTTAGTTTATATACACAGGAACTTCCCTCCTTGCAGAGCACTGAAGCCAGAGCTTCAATGGGGAGGCAACATAGCCCAGAGGCACCTGATCTGGGTGAAAGGCTCTGCCTCATCAGCTAGAAGCAGCATGAGCTGCATATATTTAAAGCAAAGCTCTACTTTAAAAATTAATGATCTGCAAGGGAGAGAGGAGAAACTGCTTCTCTGTAATGCAGAAAAAGGCCCCGATGACCAGAGCCTGGGTCCCTTTCCAGATGATGTCATCATCAGTCTAAATAATAAATTCTTAATGATGTGGAAAAAAAAGGAGGAGGAAATAAAAGAAAAGAGGGGACTGTGTTCCAATGAGGAGCAAAAGGAGCTGGTGGCAACAGGGTCTAAGGAAAATACATGCTTGGGGGAGGTTTCTGCCCTGTGTAATTAGTTTATCCCAAGTATAGGGGTGTGCTGCAAAGTGCACATTGAAATGCCAGTACTGGACTATGTGTCTTCCTCTGCCACATAGCCGTGTAGGATGGTAAGTTGAGGTGCTGGGATATAGGAGGCAGAGGGGGCATTCTGTAAAGGAGGTGGCTAATAATAGGCAGTTAGGATTCGAAGGGAAAGGGTGGGCTCTCAGCAGCCCAGAGACTGGGGGATATTTTCCCCTCATAAATTACAGGCCACAAGAAATGTATTCAGATTTGTGTTTGATTGAGAAATGCGTTGGGTGTATTACCAATGGAGTGCTCACACTGGTTCTGTAATGCAGCTGAAATGACTAGCAAGAGATCCATGTTTAAATGCCCTCAGTTTTATTTCATAGGACCCCCCTTGGAAACGTGTTACCTGTTACTGGGTGTTGTGAGGGTGAGGAGGGCCCAGGCAGAGCTGGGCAGGGACCAGCATGGGCTGAATGATTTTGTTTCTTCACCCTGACTTTGAGCTTTCTCTGTGAGATTCCAGAATTAATTCCTACCAAACCCCCCCCAAAAAAACCAAACCTTAGCTAACGCTGGAATTGTGTGGGATATCAGAATGTATCTGATGTTATTGTAAGCTGTATGTTAAGTGACCTGACTTCCAGATCCGATTCAGGGCTTGAGCTCCAGTGCGCTCTGCATTCCTGTAGGGATGACCCTCTCCATGAAGAACTTTATAAGCTAAGGAGACAAGACGGCAGCAATTCCAACCTGGCAGCCGAGGGGGCTTGGGTGGCCAAAAGCAACAAAACATGTCAAAGCTATGGACCAAAACTGCATTTCTTGAGTCTCAGTCTTGTATTTTCTTGACTAAATGTATTTACCCAAATCAACGTTTTCATGGACCTCAGCTACCTGAGCATCAGGCCCTGAAAGGAGCAAATGTGCTTCCTGAGGTTTGGGGTCTTGTAATAGGAGATTTCAGTGGTTTTAATAGCCAAATCTACACCTTCTCAACCTGTGAGGGGGAGATTTATGTCATGTTTTGTAGTGGGCTGATTCTAATACCCTTGTCTTGAGACAGATTTACTGGAGTTGTCAAGAGTGATTTGCTGTAGAAGTCAATACCTCAGCCCACCCGTGCCTTAAGGAAGAAAGGCCTGGGTGTTTAGTGCTGTAAATGTTTTATTCTTGCTCTGCTATACAAACCTTGTGTGGCCTTTCAAAAACAACCTCTATTATGCCCCAGTTTCTCATGAGTTAAATGGGGATAACAACGCTTCTGAGGCTGGAGCCAATAGAGTTGGTGAAATAAGGAGGCTTCTGACCAGGAAAATGGAAGATAAGTCTTTGCTAGGCCTTATTATTTTCTTTAAAAGAATTCTTGCCTTCTTGCTGTTTTCACTGCCTCTTAAATAGTCATTTTAATTTCTTTTCAGTTCTCATGTAATCATAGAATCACAGGTTCGAAGGGACTCCAAGGATGATCTTGTCCAACCTTTCTTAGACTAGATGTCCCAGCACCCTGTCCTGCTGCATCTTACAAGTGTCCAACAGTTGGGAATCCACCATTTCCATGGGGAGGTCATTCCAATGGCTCACTGATCTCATTGGGAAAAATATTTCCCTATGTGTCCAACAAGAATCTCCCCACGAGTAACCTGTGTCCACCACCCTTCATTCTTCCCATATGACTCCATGTAAAAAGGCAGTCTCCGTCTGTCTTTGTCTCCATCGTATTTTAAACACTGGTATACTTTTGTTCTGGTGCACAAAGTCACACCCTTCAGCTTTGTGGGTCATTTGGTGTCTTTCCATTTTACTGCTCCCATTCCCTTAGCAGGGAAAAAGACACCTTGGAAACTATTGGTCGGGTTTGAGGGTGATGTTCACAGATCTAAAAGAGATGCTGAAGTCAGCAAATTCGATGTGTCTTTCTGCAGTTACCTGGTGGTAATGCAGAGGAACACAACATATGTTGAGTCTTGACTGTTGAGTACTTTTGCCTGCTCTGGGTCCCCTGTGAGAAGAGCTGATGCTGTTGCACTCATAGATGGGTTTCTCTTTTCTGCTGGCCAGGCAGGAGAGGACCAAATGGGACTCAAATCCTCAGCTCACTGATACATCCTTTGTATTCCTATCTATCTTCCAGCACTTTAAACGATACATTGAGCTTTGTGCTGGGCTAAAGTCACTGTCATCCACTTGAGACTGCTACAGTCTAAACCACAACTCACATTTCACTGGTCTAATGCAGACACTTATGAGCCTCTGTGTGCTGTGTTGTTATATTGCCTGTTTTGATTGTTCTTTATGAGTGAGGAGCATAGAGGGTAAGCATGTATCTGTCTCTGCAGGGTGACAGAGTCAGTTAATGAATGAGATGAGCAGTTTGGACAGAGAAAGGACACCAAGTCGGCAGTGAAAACTCACAGTACAACCTGACCCTGTATGGTGGAATCACATAATGCTGGTGGGAGGACTGGAGTCTCCTCACTGTTCTTTGGTGTGTTGCACTGGCTGCAGTGGAGTTTTCTTGCCAGCATACTGGATGCAGAGTGGGAGCAAAAGCGGTGGAGTTGCCAGGGGCTGTCTGGATGGGACGCGAGTGCAGAGGAAGCAGAGCCATCACACCAGCTGCTTGGCAGTGGAGGAACCTGTCTGCAGAAATCAGGCCTCCTCTGAAATGTGAGTTATACCATTTCTCAACACTGAAATGTCTGGGAGGCCAGTGATTCATTCTGGGTTAATGTAAAGGTACCAGAGGGGCTAATATAAAGGAAGAAAACTGATGCTGGCTTTGCAGTGTTTGTGGTGCAGAAATGTGTACAAATGTTTCCCAGGGAAAGAGTGGAACAATCTGATGCAGTATTAAAAACCAAAAAATACCCACACCACAACAAACAAACAGCCATGGGGATGTAGGGGCTGGAAACAGCGTCTGGATATCTGTAAACCAGCCCAAACTGCACAGGTATTTGCTTACTGCTATAACATTTCACTGCACTGAAAGGAAAGGGCCCTTGTGAGGAGGTGGAAATTGTATGTGAAACGTTTGCTTGGATTGCAGCGCTGTGATTATTGTGTTGAAAACACTTTGGTGTGTATCCATGGGAGTTACATGAGGGGCAGACTTTGACCCTTTGGGATAAATACTCTGGGGAAATTAAAACTAGCTATAAAAGCTATATATAGTTGAAAAGGCTATGGTAATGTTTTATATGGTATGAGCCACGTTCTATTCTTTACAGAAACCCCTATCTGTAAAAAAGCAATTAGAAGTGCTTCCCTGAAAAAAAGGCAATTGAAGGCAGTGAATGAACTGCAGGAATTGTACAGCTTCCAGAAAATGGTGGTAGTGAAGCATTTGTGGGATCCATAAAGTCACCATAAATTCCTAACTGAATATGGATTCACTCTCCAACTGTAAAACCACAAGATTTATTTCCTGCTGGCAGGGGAGGTGATGTTGGCGGGGCTGGATGTGCCTGGAGCATGCCAGCAGGTGGTGAAAGCCCCAGTACCTTCTCCAGTGTGTCATGTTCCCACCAGCACCTTCATCAGCCGCGTTCTCTCAAGATGAGAAGGCACGAGTGGGGTTGGTTTTTTGTTGAAGGCCTGTCTGTGCTTTCAGCGCATGTAATTGTGTCTGGGTAGGAAGTTTACCAGCACGCAACGTGTCCTGTTGGAAAAGAAGGATAAGGTAGTGGGTACACTACTGGTTTCGCTCAGGAAGATCTAGTTTTGGCTCAAGCACTGACTTTGAAGTCGCACGAGCTCTGTGTGTGTGGTGGGGATGCTGCTGGAGATACATGTGTTTTGTGGTACAGACCTAAACAATGTGGTCAAAGCTCTTTTGTTTCCTTTCCGTGACATTTTTTCCCCAGACTGCAGATGTTTCATGGACATGAGCTGGTAGGAGGTGTTGCTGGGGATGGTAGAGGGGTTTGTTGGGTATTATTCTCTCTGTGCGTATTCCCATTAATCTGTTCCTCTGGGTCTTGATTCCAGTGCGGTTCACCTTCAATCTCCCTCTTTTATCCATGTTATGTTTCTGCTGCTGAACATGAGGAGGACACACCTCCAGCAGCCAAAATTTGTAGTCACTGACTGCCTGCAAGAGTGATGGAAATGCACATGTTAATGTGGATTTGGGTGAGGGGAACAGGAGGATAAGTCACAACTTCAGGTGGGATGGAGTAAGACAGGGAGATCTGGACCAACAGTTGCTACACAAGCAGGGAGAAATGTGTGGCTGCAGAAATGTATGGTTATTTGACTATGTCTCCTTCCAAAGTCATCTGCATGGCTTGGTAAATGTGATTGCATTCATTTAGTGTGCCTTCATGAGTCTTTTTACAACCACAGGAGCTAGGAATGCCTTTGGTTGTTGTTGCTGTTTGAAAATGAAGCTGACGTTCTGGAGCACAAGTCAGCAGGAAGTGGGGGGCTGTTTATTGGCTGTTTTGGTGGGGCCTGGAGAATAATTCTGCCTTTCTCGTGCCTTTTGTATATTCAGACTGTAAATTCGTTGAAGCAATGACTGCTTTCTACTGTGTGTCTTTATAGCACTTGCTGCAATGGATCTGAGCTCTCAGCTCCATCCCTTAAGGGTTTACAAAATAGAAATTAGGGTAATGGTATAATAAATGTTAAATGGTTGTGGGGGGTGGTTTATTTACGTGAATTATCACCCTAAAAAAAAACAACAGAAAAAGTGCTGAAATCCCCTGGGAGTTTTATCTTTGTGACAGAAACTGCATTATAGAACAGTGTTGAGAAGACAGGGCAGTCATACAGTGCTTGTGCCCTGTTTTGATGGAGAGGATATGAGATGGTTTCTTATACAGCCTCGCTGTACCTAAAGGGGCTACAAGAAACCTGGAGAGGGGCTTTGGACAAGGGCCTGTAGGGACAGGACAAGGGAATGGCTTTAACCTGCCAGAAGGGAGATTGAGATGAGCTCTTAGGCAGAAACTCTTCCCTGTGAGGGTGCTGAGGCGCTGGCACAGGGTGCCCAGGGAAGCTGTGGCTGCCCCATCCCTGGCAGTGTTCAAGGCCAGGTTTGACACAGAGCTTGGAGCAAGCTGCTCTAGTGGCAGGTGTCCCTGCCCGTGGCAGGGGTTGGAGCTGGGTGAGCTTTAATCCCTTTCAACCCAGACCAGGCTGGGATTCTGTGATGGCTTCAGACTTCTTGCACCCAAAACCTCTCTGTGTTTGCTGCTAGCAGTGGGAAATTACTCCTGGTAATTCCTTTCCACAGATGTCAGTGATAGCTTTGTGTTGCACAATGCCTTGGGCAGAGCTTCAACACCCAGGGATATATCCTGGAAAGATAAAATAATTTCTCCCTCCTCCAGCTCCTGCACAGAGGGATCTTCAACACGTTCCCTCTCTGTTTTTGTTAAGAGAAAATGTCATTTAGCCGGACAGATGTAACAGAGTGTAACAGAGCTGCAGCAAGCCACATGTGGGGCCATGCTGGTGTAGGATTTGTCTTTGCTTCATATGTGTGCAAGTAAGACCACAAATGGGAAGGCCTTGGGATCCAGGCTGTCGTGCATGCGTAGGAGCTCAGGAAAAAGGTGTAGAATGCTGAGATTCCTCAGAAATCCAAAGATTTGCTCATGTATATTAGTGAAAAATGGTAACCTTAATCCCATTCAGTTTCTGCTGAATCCAAGCCCTCGCCAGTAGCTCATTCTGCTGCTGGCAAACCCACAGCTCGTCATCTGCCTCCTTTTAGGTGCTTACTTGTGGGTCCATCCATAGCTCAAGCTGGTGGAAAACTGCTCCCTAGCTCTTGTTTTTAGTGTAGCAGCAGCAAAACTCTCTATTGCACAGACATTGGAGCTCTTCATCAAAGTCAGTGGCCAGTCTGTCTGTCCGCCAGTGTTGCACTGCCTGCTCTGGGGCGACCTGCCAGCTGTGTTGTCAGGTCAGCTGGAGGCATCGTGTTTTAGGCTTTGCAGTGTGAAACAGCCCTGAGGCTGGCAAATTTTACTACTACCTATTTACTACAAACCTATTTGTAGGTTGCTCAGTGCAGGGATGTGGCACACTTTCCGTATCCCTATGTACTCCTTGATATTTTTTGGAGTCCAGAATTCCCCAGCTGTGTTCTAGCACTGTTGAAGTCAAACATTTGAATACCTGTCTCTCTGAAGCACCCGCTTCTGTGATAGATCACCCTTGTTTTTCCATGTTCAGAGCAGACAGCACAGCTCAGACACACCAGAGAGCCTCACTCCAAACTTAGAGCAGTGTAAGAGAGCCAAGCTGAGGCCAGTGGTCTGTCAGCAGATAGTCCAGCTCGGGAGGAGGCAGGAACAGGATTTGCTGTCAGCTTCGTGCCAGTGACAGCACCGTGATGTTTCTTGCTCTAGATTAATGTGGGAGAAGGTCCTTGCCGACAACCCCTGCAAAACAGTTCAGCTTCAAGTGGAATTACAGTGGTCCTTTTAGATAAGTATATTTTTGCCAGCTGATCCCCAACAGCACTCCCAGTGGTGGGGAAAGCTGAAACTATTACTGTAAATACAAAAGGGAAGACATACTTGGCATCCCTTTACATTTGAGCTGGCTCAGAAGAGCGTCTGCGTAGCTGTTCCACTGCCAAGATGGATTGTAGTCAGATAGTACACATTGCAAAGGAACCAGAGCACACACTGAGATCTGTTGGGGTTTTTTTAACAATAGTTTATTTGTGTTTCAAAGGGATAGTTGCAGGAATCCAGATCAATATGCTTGTCCAGAACTGTGCCTTCCTATTTTAGGGCCTGGATGAATAGGAGGTTACTTGAGTTCACATGCATATTGAGGGATCGGTGCCGGCAGTATTGCAGCCTCTCAGGCTTGTTACTTTTCCTTTTGAAAATGAACGTGAAAGAGCTGCAGGACTGAAGTTGCCATTGTTCTGGTTCCGGAAGGTGTATTTTTTCCCAACAAAGTCCATGTGGTGTTGCCCATTGTGAGGCTCTTTGTGGAAGGTGAGGTCGTGTCTCAAAAGGAGAAGGGAGCAATCCCCATCCAAGGTGTTTAAATAGACGTTGGTTGAACCATTTTAGATGCTTGTCCTGAGAATGTTAAGGTTTGGACCGAATCAAACCCTTCTGAAAGGGAAGGAAGATTGTGTCTTTCAGTTAAATGTTCTGATTTTCTAAATGGAAGATTCTAAAACTGCAGCTTTGCTTCGATAAAAATATGTTCAGTGTTTCCCAATCCTCAGTTTTGAAACCATCTGCATATTTTCATGTTTTCAGCACTCTATCCCACCTGTTGAGACCAAAAAAAGTTGGATTTGGTTGCATGGGACCAAAAAAAATGATGCCGGTAGGTTCTGTTTGTGACGTCTTTTGAAATGCTGTTTCAGACTCTTAAGTGCTCAAGAATTAGACTCGTAATTGCTTAGAAAATCTTGGTTGGTTATCTGTTTTTTCTTTGCTGATCTTTGTATTTTTAAGGCATACAGGCGAAACAGGAGTTTGAATAGCCGTGGATAGTTAGATGCTCAGGGTAAGAGTAAGATCTTTTCCTCTGTAGAATTTTAAGCCCTGATTTACAGCAAGTGATAGACTTCTGAAAGCTTTGAGCAAGCGTGTACTGCTACAGCACTTGGGCTTTGAGGGCAAAATTGTCCGTTACTTGAGCATTTACGGTATCCAGCTGATGATGGATTGTGCTGCTCATGCTTTGAATGGTGCCACTGCATTTTTTGTGGAGTGTAGACTCAACAAAGTATATCAGCAGACGGATCCAGTTTCTTCTGAGTTTCAACCTATGACAACTCTCTCAACACACACTGGTCTCCGTTGATCCAAGGGGCTATCTTGACGCGTGC
Source organism: Ara ararauna (assembly GCA_028858755.1). Taxonomy (NCBI): domain Eukaryota; kingdom Metazoa; phylum Chordata; class Aves; order Psittaciformes; family Psittacidae; genus Ara; species Ara ararauna. The sequence goes on from CM054384.1 coordinate 17,068,338, forward strand.
GTTCCAGTGCAGCAGTGCTTCAGAGGTCAGATTCCAGTGTCATCTGGCACATTTCTGATGTCTCTGGCTTTAGTGATGACATCCTGTTGCATGAAGAATTTTGGCTGGTGCATGGTGTTCTCCTTTGAGCTGTTTTGCATAGCTGAGGAAGACACCATCCTGGCTGCGTCGGTGTAATTTGCAGCAGTGTGTCTGGTCTTTGCTGAGAGAAGGGCTTCTTTCATCCTGGCTTATTTTTATCCATCTTTTTATTCCTTCCGCCATGTGTTTGTGCAGTCACCCAGCACAGAAGGTGGGGCAGTCACTGGTGGTGACACTCTTCGAGGAGCAATAAGCACAGTGGCTGTCCCAGTGGAGGGCAAGAGAAAGTGTTGTGGTTCAGCAGGGATTTCACAGCCCTCGCTCTTAATCACATTAGAAGGTGAATGATTTGGAAGGTTCTGAAAAGGATGTGGAACATCATCTTCTGTTTGCCACTGATTTTGTTGGTTTGTTTTTACCTGAGCTGATGGGATGGGGAAGACTCTTCCTGGACACCCCAGCACTACAGCCTTTAAGGCAAGATTTCCACAGATGCATGAATTAGGAACCAGGCATAATTGCGGAGGATGTTTTCAGAGCAGAGCTCTTCCCATACCCAGGCCCCTTTAAAAAACAATGTTCAGCATGTTTCTGGCCCTGCAGAATGAGGCAACTGGTCCACCACTGCTGTGATGAGAAGGACTATGAGAGTGCAGTCCAGAAGACGCTTGCACAATCCTTCCTGGCCCTGGCTAGGACTTGAAGTCCTTTGTTGTCCTGAGCACAGTAGAAAACCCTGCACACTGACATTGCCTCGCAGATAGCTGGCTGGGAATGGATTTCTTCAGGGCTTACACTCCACCTCCACCCACACTTGCAGTCCCAGAGTCACCAAAGAAAGTTTAAAAATATTCTGCCAAATGTTTGCTCAGTGAATTTTTGAAGCCTTTTTTCTATTTAACCCCTGTTTTGATTTTTGATTTTGTTTTGTCTGTCATCTCTTCAAAAAGATTTCCCTTCTGGGAGATGATCCATAGGAGTTGGATGTGTAGGAGACTCGTACAGAGACTGCCTTAGCAGTAGTCACCTTGCAAGTACTCCCATGCAATGTTTTTCTCTGCACACATTGGTGATCTGGGTGTTTTATTTAGCACTTTTTTAAGGGAATCAAATCAGTGTTGGTTTTTAACATCTCTTGTAGAGAGGGAATGCACGGCACAGACTGCATTGCAGGGGAAAACACCCAGCACGTCATGTGCCTGCTCGCTCCAGGTTCTTCACTTGGTTCTTATGTTCCTTGAGTCAAGGGATCAACCTCCATTTTCCTCTGTTGAGGAACAAAGTCACTCAGCCAGAGGGGTGACTAAGAGGCAGAGGAGTTCTTGTGTTGGCGTAACAAGAGTTGTGCTTTACACAGCTTTTGGAAGAAACAGTGGGCTTCCATGTTTATCATCCCTGCAGCATGATGCCATGAAATCCATGTGCCAAGTCTGTCTGCACTTCCAGCTGAAGAGTAGAAGAGGGGAGGGTACAGCTTCCAGTGCAGCCCAAGTGACTTAATTAACCCCTCACCTTCAGGGGCTGAGAAACTTGGGACATGCTTCAAGGTTAGGCTGGATGGTGCCTTGAGCAACCTGATCTAGTAGAAGGTGTCCCTGCCCATGGCAGGGGTTGGAACTGGATGAGTTTAAGATTCCTTTAAGGTCTCTTTCAAACCCTAAGTATTCTATGATTTCAGCTGCCATTGGCTCTTGGATGTGGAGGATCACAGTCTGTCCCAGCAGTGGTTCCACCACCACCGGAGTGGTGGATGTACAATAACTTTGATGTACAGTCAGCATTTCTCTTAGGAAGTTTATAACCTGTTCATTTATCAAGAATTTCAATGTGTGCACGGATGGAAAGTAATCAAAGCAACAGATTTATTCCTTTAGGAGGTGGGTTAATCCTGTTTCAGCAGTTCCTGGGCAGGGATGGGTACAGGAGAGCTCTTTCTGTACATCCAAAGCAGCAGCATGCTGTGAGGTGCATTCAGAGGAGTTTCACCCCAGCACGCGTGGCTTCCTTAGCCGCTCTGCTCTTCAGCATCCCAGGAGAAACCCCAAACAAATTACCAATTACACTTTGTGCTTTAATTAAACAGAAAGGTGGGCATATGCTCCAGCGGCGCTGTGAGCCACAGCGTTAGATAATGTTTTCAATGAGTCAGCAAATGGGGGCACTGCTTGCTGCTTTTCTTCACATGTTGGTGATTCCCCTGGGAATGGTGGTCTTGGTGTCCTCCTAACCTGCCCCAAGAAAGGTTTTGAGTCTTGGGGATTGTGTGAAGAGCCTTGAGTATCTGTTGAAGTCAGAGGCAGCCCCATGCTGTTAAGGGTTTGCTAGGTGATGCTCAGAATCCTGCAGCATCTGGGTCCTGTGTGTAAGACCTGATATTAAAGCAAGGAGCGTATCCAAGATTTGTGCCACAGAGGGAAGCATTGGCAGTATGACAGGAGCCCAAAGGTTGTTCTTCATTTACATATGTATTTGCATAATATCAAATGCATGAGATGCACGTTAATAATCACTCTTGCATCTTTGTTATTCTCAATGAGTACAGAGACAGTTTTTTGCTCTCTGAATTCATCAGCAATAAAAACCTGCAGTGTCCTCATTCCGTAATCGCGGGGAATTAGGGACACCTTGGGAGTGACATGGGTTTTCATTCTCTTGGATGTGCCTGCCCTTAAATCTGTAGTCGATAAATTTTAACTCTGGACTAGTTCTGGGCAAGAGAAATTACCTGAAGGGAAAAGTTCTTTGACACTTTTATACTGATGGAGATACTTTGAGGACCTAGAAAAGCTGGCATCTGGATCCCATTGAATTTCACTGCACGTTCCACTCCCTCTTGCTCTGTTCAAAGTCTCAGCAAAACCCTATGGGTCATGACCAAGGATGAGAGCAATTCTGTTTGTATGTTCTGTGTAAGGTCTTAGTGGGACTGACTGAGTGTGGCGTGTCGAATGAAGCTGGTTGCTCTAGATGTGCAGTCAGATACTGTCCCTGCCACAAAGACTTTACTTCTCAAGTAGTCAGAACATAAAAGGACTGGAAGAAGGAATGCAGAATCAGAGAGGTTTGCATATCAGAAAAAGACCAGCTTGTCTTTTTGTACCCTTATCAACTAAACTTCTCTCATTCTCAAGCTTATATTTGCTTTCCAGAGTCGTTCCTTCTGACACCACTGTGATGGCATTATTTAATTGCTGAAAATTGCAGTGGTTTTAGGATGGAGAGTGATGAGATTTCTGCAAGTGATTAAGGAATGTAGTTGTCTGTTGCAGGAAGGACCTGACTGTGATGGCCTTGATTTGATGGACCAGTGCTGTATTCCAGCCTGAAAAGTCTGGGCTTTGCTCATGTTCTTCTTCAATGTTTTTGTTACAGTTGGCCTGAAAATGGGAACTCAGTTCAACAGAAAACATTTTTTGACTTTCTAATGTTTGTTTTCATTTTTTCTCAGATTTAAAACTTCTAACATTTTTCAGGATGGGGGAGATGGAGGGGTATGGTTACATCCATCCGAAACCATCACTGTCCAGTGGCTTGGATTGAGATGACTCAAATTCAGAGTCTTCTTTATTCAGGCTTTGAGTCAAATCTAGGTGGGTACCTCAATCATCTTAGAGGACGTTCTGGAATAGATAATGAATCTCATCTTGGTCTTCTTTCTAAACAATAACGTAACTGAAACTCCACAGTGCTTGGGTCAACAAATCAGCATTTTCTCTAGAACCAAATAAATATCAATAGGGATCATAGCTGTTGTTCCTTTGTCTTCTCTGCTGTATATGAAGTAATTATGGAATATGACTGGAATTGGTAAAGACAGGATAAGGTTATGTATTTTTGCTGCAGCATCTCAGTCTAGCGTTTGTCTTGGGATATTGGCTCTAGAGTTTTTTCAGTGGAAAAGGAAATCTTGATTAATTTGCCTAAGGAAAAAGGGGACAAGCTATTCACAAGCCTTGCTCTGTGTGCTGGGAGCCATACGGCTTTGCAACAAGCAATGCCATGTTCCAGGCACCTTTGCCTCATCAGCAGGATGGATTTGTTACTGGTAATTCTGTTCCACTGTCCAGTTTCTCAGGGATCTGGGAAACTGCTGTGTTTTTCCATAATTCCCTTTACACTTCTATTTCAGCTGTCTTCAAATGTTTCCAAACTTAACACACAGGAGGCTGAGCAGGCATCGATTGCTTTGTCTAAAGCAGAGATCTCACTTTTTTCTTCCATAGGATTTCACTTTATCCTTCAAATAATGTCCGTGCCCTCAGAGTCATTGTGGCTTCTGCACTCACTTTGAAACTGTATTGATCATGTAATTAAAGTGTCTTCTGACCGCCTCGGGAATCTATCAAGATTGAGACCTAAGCTTTCTCAGCTGGTTTCTGAAACCTCAATCTGTCCTTCATTTAATCTGAACTCCCAATGTGATTCTTGCAGTTACTGACAGATCTTGCAGCCCGTCTTCCACTGTGCGGGATTTAGTCAGCTAAAAGATTCCCGTGTCCTGCACTGTGTTAATTCCAATCTTGTGTTGCAACTGTCTCATTTTTAGTGGCAGTAAGTACCAAGGAAGACACAGGGAATTGCTATGCAAACACATGGGAATACAATTCCCTTGGCCTTTGATTTCCAGCAAAGCAACAGGAATGATTCTAGTACTTTTTAACTGATGCATCTGATGGAAAGATGAATGCAATAATCAGCATTCACTGTTCAAAACCATCACTTGTTCACTGTATGTTGCCTGTGAACAATGCCAAGGGTTCTTGCACAGAAAAAAACACTTTGGAAAGATAAATGATGTGGATCATTTAGTTGATTGACTAAATTAAGTGGTACTACAGAGGGAGCCAATAAAAAGAAGCAAGACTGACAAACCATTCAGTCCCTCTAAATCTCTGCAGTATCTTTCTCAGCTGCTACTTCAGAGCCCTTCACAGCATTATCAATACTTCTAAAATATTGGGATAACTACTGTAATTCCAGCTAAATTATTTTGTGAAAAAAGGGTTTTAAAAAGTTGTTTTAAGGAATCAAATGCACATTAGTAACAAAAGGAGGCAAGTCAAGAGTGAATGTGAGTACACTCTGGCAGAGAGCTTCCCGGCTGAGGAATACAATGTAAAAAGCCTATTGGCCGAAAAGTTCTTGTCCAAGACTTCCAAAGTCCAACATTACCTATAGTCATGTCCAATCTCTTGCTGATCCAAAAGCCAATTTTTCAACTCAATTCTGGCTGAAATTAGAAACCCATGTAGAGATCTCAGATCGGTGCAAAAAGCCTGTTACCATGCATGCCAGAGATCATTCCTGCTGCAACATTCTGGACCAAGTGCAATTTCTTCTAATAAAAACATTTCTGGCAAAGCTGTACATTAAGAGTTAGTGTAATCGAATCTGGATGTGAGGAAAGCATGCAAACTTGCTTCCAAGTCAGCAAGAGTTAGGCAGGATTTAATCCTCCATGTATTTTTATTATGATATAAAAAGCTGTTATATTGGTATTTTTAATACATTTATCAAAAGGAAACTGCAAATCCAAAGTCACTTCCAAATTTCCCACTGATATAGGAATGAGTAGCTGAGACAATTCTGAAGTGAACTAAGGCAATGGGATTTTGTAATAGGGGTTCAGCTGCCAGGAGACCGGACTCTGGGCTGACTTTTAACCACTTCACGCTAGACATCCACAAACATTTTCCCTGGACATTTGCTGTAGCATGAAGCTGATTTTTTGTTCTTTTCTCTCTGTTTGTGCACATTTTTCTGTTGGCTTCTCATGAACATTTGAGCAACCCAGAGGATCTCCTGGGATGACAAAGCCAGCCACCAGCCGTGCACCAGCAGCTCCCACCACAGCCAGCACCACTTACTTAGAGGCCTAAGAATAGGAGGCGGCAGACATTTCTATTAAACCCTGGGTTTTAAAGAGAGTTTGGCTCTCATTTACTCGCCTAAATAAGGTCCAGATTTTCAGAAGAGCTCCATAGATTGCGTGCTGAACACTTGTGAAAATAGAGTCTGCATTTCACATCTACTCTGGGGCTCAAGGCTTTCAGAAAGCTGGCCTCAAGTTCCTTGTTCTTGGACAAACAAGGAATTTTTGGGGATACCTTGGGGTTGATTCTGCCTTCCTTGCCTTGGGGTTTCCAGTGGTGTGATGCCATCCAGCATGAGTTCCTGAGCTGGTGTTGACATCCTGTGGGACGCTATGGGAGGAAGTGGTGAGAGGCCTCCGATATGTGTGACGGGTATTTCATTGGCTTCAGGGTCTTTGACTGAGATTTTCAGGGTCTTCAATGGATATTTGAGGGTCAGAAAGAAGCAATTCAGCTCTTGAGTCCTAAAACCAAGATACTTTGAAAGGACCTGATCTTGAGGTCTGCCTCTGCTCTCTAATGCATATCTCAAATTAGGCAGAGAGAGTGGAGGCATGTTCAGTCATCGCTCAGTTTCCTTCTCAGTTGGTATTCTCTGACTTCTTGGTTTGTTTGTTTACTTTATGAAACTCTTGCTTCCTAGGGATTTGTGAGGACAAATGTATTAATGCTATAAAAAGCGTTTGGGAGCTAAGCTAATAGACAGAGCGTAAATCCCACATACCACTTCTGAAGCCCAAGTGAGAGCAGCTTACAGGCACCTCACCATCTTTTTATTCCTTCTCAGCTGGATGCTAAACAACCTGTTCTGAAGCCTGGCTGTACTACAGAATCTCTCATCCTGAAAAACCCTAAAACTAACAGCAAATATATTGCATAAACGATACAGGGATCATTTTACCCATCTTTAGTAAGCAGCCTTTGTGGGTTTGGAAAGTGTGAGAACAGCAGTGTTAGGCAGGAAGCATCATTTTTAATCAGGATGCTTTAATCTGCACCGTGAAAGTCCCTTGCCAAAAGCTCTCTCATCTTTGACCCCTTATGCAGTGATATAATGTGGTTCCTCCTGAGGCATGAGAGATGCTGAGGTCAGCTTTGCCGTGTGGCCTGAATTGCTGATATTAAAGAGGATTAATTGGCATTCCTACTACCTGATACAGTTAATAAGACAGCATACAGTTCAACTGTCTAGAGCCCTGTAAAATAATCATAAGGAGAATACAGTTCTTTAATAGCAATAAAAGTATAATAAGGTCTTTTAAATAGAGTAACAAAAGTTGAACACTAAATGCTATATAGTATTAGAGGGGTTTTTTTAAGCCCATAACAAGGAGATCCTTTGGCACACAAGTACAAAATCAAATTTAACAAGTGGGTTAAGTAAGCAATTAGAAATGGGGATTTTAAACTTCTTTCCAGTCTCAGCTGCTCTGATTTAGCATGAGTGAAGATCTGCCTTGAGTATAGCAAACCCTCCCTGGTGACAACCATACCTGCACACTGGTGTTACTGGAGGGACTGGCATTTTTAGAAGAAGATTGAAGACCTGATTCTCATGGTGGGTCAGATTCCCCAGAGTGACCCTTTCCTCTGTGATGACCTTGTGTTTGAGTGCTCACCCAGGATGCTGGAGAAGTGGATTCAGTTTTCTGCCTAAGAGAATTCAGACTGAAATCTCCTCCTATCCATGAAAATCTCTGTCCAGGGAGCTGGTTGCTCTGCACTGGGTGCATTTTCCAGTACTGCAGTTAGTTTTACTGGTCACTTAATAAAAATGCAGGAGTCACTGAATGAGAAGTGAAAAAACAATCCGAGTCCTTGTAAGAGTGCCTTTGTCAGTGGTAGGAGACCTGAGTTCCAGCTGTAACTCCAAGCTTGTTTAAGGGTTTTTCATGGAACAGCTAAGCTAGCAAAGGAGCAAAACCAGAGGAGGTTGGGAAGCTGAAAGGAGCCGAGTGAGGTGCCTTTAGGGTTGGTGGAGTTTTCAGGTTGCCGTTTTGAGCATAGGAATCTAAATTGAGAACCTTAATCTGAAGATCCAAGTTCTATTTTGGCCTCCTCTCGATGCGCTCTCACAAAAAATTATCTTTATCTTAAAATATGTGTATAGACCAAGCAACAGGCATATTTTCTGTTGGATGAACTCTCCCAGGAAACCATAGTATCTTTCTAGCTCAGCCACCAGGGTTTTACTGGCAAATTGCGTGTCAATGTGTGAGGTCCTTAGATGCTGTACATTGGAGGAGCTCCACGACTGATACTGCTGGTATTCATTTTTGCATCAGTGCCATTGGAAGAATCTGGTCACTTATAGCCATAAAGAAGACAAGCTGTCCTATCTGCTTGTCTAACTGATGAAACTGTTGCAGACGTCCTTAAAATGAGGTGGGATCTTTTAAGCCATTCTCTTCAAGTGTTGTTACAAGAGGCATTTTAGAGGGATTTTGCAAAGCTGGGCTGGTGTGTTGCCATCCCTGGCAATTCTTTGTTGATAATGGACTCCATTACCTTTCAAGTCTCTGTTTCTGTAATTATTGGAAATGTCATGGATGGTAACTGACCGACACAGTAAAGACAACCAACTTTTTGGAGGAGTGCAGTGTTCCAGCCACATTTTGCTTTGCCATTTCCATATAGCATCTGTCTTGCTCAGGAGCGTGTCCTGGTTTAACTCTCCGCAACACAGTGGTAGAGCAGCAGCACCGGCCCTGCAGCCAGCACTAGACATGTCCCTTTTCATTCTCCTTTGTATGACCGAATATTTCCCTTCAGCTATTGTATTTCTTACAAAGAAACTTTTATCTGTAGCCACATGTGCAAAACTCTCAAATGGGCTGTTTCAAATCTAGTCAAGGTCATTGAGAAAAGATATTTTTAAAGTGGCTAGGGCTCTTAAAAGTCCTTTTGGATTCCCCAGAAGCAAGAAAGCAGCATTTACCCTGTAAGCCTTATAGATCAAGGACTTTGAGTATCTTTCAACATCCTAAAGACAGTGCAGACTTTAAACTGGTATTCCCAGCTCATTTGCCAAAAGAAGAGAAGGAAAATGAAATGAACTAAAAGCTTTTGCCTTGAGTTCTGGTGCAACGGGCCTTCTGAAGTCTGTAGTCGGAATTGTTTCAATCTATGTAAATATCGGGAAATTAAATTCCATATGTCCCATGCCAGATGCTCCCAGCTGCTGCTGCTGTGTGGGGAACAGCAAGGAGACAGTTTAGCCCTGTCAGTCGCGGTGGGGGAGAGAGAGAATAAAAATAGAAGGGGTGGGAGGGGGTTGGATTTTCAATTTAGGGTCAGGAGGGTAATGTGCACAAGTGCCTCTGCCAGTGAGCTGACAAGCCAGATCACTGGACAGTTGTAAGTGGGAGACCCCAATGAGAGCATCACGGGACTTGCGTGAGAGCTTGACTCTAATGCATGTTGTTTATTTCAGAGCATACAGAAATTGTGTGCATATGGGAAGCAGTCAGGTTTGGACTGTGAGTGGCTCAAGTGGGTAAATCTGTCTTTGTTGTAGCCTGGGAAAAACAGCCCAGAGCAGAGAATGGCCATCGCTGAACCAGCCATTGCCAGTGACTGCCTGGTGACTTTGCTGCCCTACTGCTTTGCTGGGCCATAGCCCACCATTGCCCATGGTCGTCACCCTGGCTCCAGCCTTGTGGTGGGGCCCCACTGATGTCTTAAGGCAGGCTCAAAGGTCTATTTAATAGGTTTGTTATTTATATCGTGAGCTGTGCGCTGTGGAAGGGAAAGCAGCGGAACGATGCAACCACAATTTGAAATGACCTGTTCCTTAAAAAAGCACACATGCTCTAATGAAACCAGAGATTTAGGAATCCTCGTGGAAACTCCAGCTGCCTAAAAATAGGCAGTGTCCCTCTTGCGTCCGTACGGATCTGTGTCCGTGCTCCCGGCCTGGCTGAAGGTGGGTGGAAGTGCCGCCGGCCTGGCTTGGAGCAGCCCTTTGCCTGCCCCAACCCACACCCCTGCTTCCTTCTTCCTTCTTATATCCCTGTTTTTTTCTATCCTGGTGACAAGTGGAATGGGCTCCTTGTGGCTTGCCCCGACCTCACTGCAGACGTTCAGTAAACACGAGGGAAGCTGGAGCCCCGTGGCTGGGCTGAGGAGGGCCCCGGCGGTTACTCAGCATTTACTGTCTGAGGATGTGAGAGTTACTGTGGAAAAACCCTGCAGCTTTATTGTTCTAACCTTTATTTAAACATAGAACCTATAACCTGTTTTTCCAGCGAATTTAAAATAGCGGGTTTTGTGCTTGCGAAACCAGCCCCGTCCAGCTTCTGAGGGATCACATCCTTATGTATTATTTTATGGAGCTGAAAGAAGGGGGGTAGAAATAACTGCGATAGCCGACGGCAGCGTGTGGAATAAACCCGTGTGCACGTGTCTGGGGAGAGAGGTCGGCTGCTGCTAGTCTGCCAAAGCCTGTGCCTGCTTTGATGTTAGCCCAGCATCCTCCTGCCATAGCTCCCCGGCGTGAAGGGCTCAGGGTGCCAAGTGAGGCCATCATGTCCCCACACAGTGCCCATGAGACGGGCTCGGGTGGGTGCCCTCACCCCCTTGTCAGCCTGGAAGAACTGTTGGTAAACTTTACCAGTGGAGGGATCTCACTGAAAGGCTATTTTCTAGTGGCATGCCTGGAAAAAGAAGGGGATGTGTGTGGGGAGAGGGTATCAAATGAGAGCGGAGGTTTCCTTGGTGCTGCTGGAGCTGCTTAGGCTGCTGTGGTTGTGCTGTTCTGCAGTGGGGTTTGCCTGGTTATGGGACACAGGGGCTCCCCTACCACTGCCCCATTGAAGATGGCCGGCAGTGTTTTGGTTTCTTGTGTGTCACAGGAAACGCAGAATCCCAGCCTGGTTTGTGTTGAAGGGACCTTAAAGCTCCTCCAGCTCCAACCCCTGCCACGGGCAGGGACACCTTCCACTAGAGCAGCTTGCTCCAAGCCCCTGTGTCCAACCTGGCCTTGAACACTGCCAGGGATGGGGCAGCCACAGCTTCCCTGGTCTGAAGTGTCTTGAATTCCCTGTGGATGTCTTGGGCCTTGGGTAGGTTGTGTTGTGCTTTGCTGTCATCTGGGTCTGTGTGGGCAAGACAGAGAAACTGCAGTGCCCAGGGGCTGCATGTTCACTGTTTCCTGTGTGGTTGTTTCTGCCCCGTTCTCACACTGAGTGCTTGGTTCTGCAGAAGGCATGGCATTTTTCTTGAAAGTGTATATTTTAGGGTCTTAAACTGTATTAAAGCAATAAAGTTGTGCATGTGGATATGCCAGCAGAGTCCTAACAGATGCACTTATCACTCATGTATCTGTTTCCCTGGTGCTTCCCTCTCTTCTCTCTGTCAGGTACTTCCCTAGTGTCACAGGATTTAATACTGAATTCCCTGCATTTTTGAAAGAACTCAAAGTGTTTGACAAGCATGGCTGAAAGATCCAGGGCCAGGAAGTATAAAGTTAATGTAACTATCAGAAGTTGTTTGCCAAATCAGAATGGATTGAAGATGGTGGGTGGGTGTGTGTCCATCTCATGAGAGTGGGATAAGGTGTGTTTGTGGGGAAGCATTGCACTGTTTTAGTTTAAAAAGGAGTTATTTTACATTGACTTGATCAAATCAAGGTGACACTGTAGTGGCATCTGTAGTGACACTGTCGAATGATTCTTCACAGTGATCCGGGTGGATATGAAAGCCATAATCCTCCATGTCCACCCAGTGTTTTATATGGTAATAGTTGTCTTGGTGTAAAATTGCAAAGGAATTTTTTGTATTTCTTCTTTTTTTCCCCCACACCCAGGGAAAAGAAGGACCCTGTGGTATTTTGCCAGCCCGTTTGATGGACCAAGTTGAGGCAGAACGTTGTTCATGTTTACTATTTATTAAACAACTTGGCTTGCATATTAAGGCACTTAAATCTCTTCAGTGCTCCCAGAATAAACTCCCAAACCATTTCAAATGAGGACCACAGCATCAGGTCTTAATCAGTGACTCAACGAGTATCTTCTGGTACAAGTTCTTAGATCAGTCACGATTTATTATGCAGATGTGGCACTTGGGGACATGATTTTGTGGTGGACTTGGCAGTGCTGGGTTAACGGTTGGACTTGATGAACTTAAAGGTCTTTTCCAACCTAAATGATTCTATGGTTCTGTTGTGGAAACACACAAAAGTGCTAAGAGAGTATCATGTACATTATCATGGACAACATGCAAATAGTAAATCAAAGGAGGCTGCCAAGGATCAGAACTGAGCAGAAAGTGCAGAGGTAGGAATGGGACTGAAAGGTTTTCAAAGAGCTTTATCTCTGTGTTTCCTCTCCTGATGTCCAATGTGACATAACAGGAAAAAGTGACTGTTTTGGGGAGTCCTTGTGTGAGCACAAGTTGCTCATAACGTGAGCTTGTCTCGAACCAGTGTCTCTAAACATGGGGCATGCTTATGGATCTTTTTTCACCTTCTGTACTCACGTAGTATTTAGGTTCCTTTTGAAGTCCTCAGTGAAAGTTCAGGTTGGTTTGTATTTACCATAATTTATTTACCTACTTTTAACAGTGAAAAAAGGGCACTTTGACCATGATGTCAGGGGCCAGCCTTCCTCTCTGCTCCCCTCCCACAATGTGACCATTATATCAACATATGGCAAACATTTCTCCTCTTCTGTGTTTACTCCCAGCAGTAAAACTTCAGTAAAAAGCCAAGGGCCTTCCATAGAGAGAGGAAAACTCAGCTACAGCCTTCAGGACAGGAAAAGCAAATGCACTTTTAACAAGAAAGTTATTGGGACATTGCTAAATATTTCCAAGAAATAAAATAACAAAGGAGCTTGTATCCAAGAGGAGTCACATATCTTCAGAAAGTATAAGCATCATGGAAAAAAAATCCTGAAGGATTATTATTGAAAATGTAGCTGAAATTAAAAGCACGTTTATGCAGCCAGAGGAGGTTTTTGGGCTCTAATTCATTAGCTCAGGTTTCATCTACCAGGATTCCGCCCCCGGCACGTGTAATAAGATTAGTTCATTAATCGTCAGGTCCTTGGGAATTAACATACTGGAGGTGCTTTTCTCCCCCTCTCAACAGTCCCCCTGGATATATAAACACAGCAGTGATTTTGTTGAACGTGAGATCAGAGTCAGCCCTGCCAGGTTTGGCTTGATGAGAATGACTGAATCCTATAAACAAGTGAACAGTGGGGAGAAATGTATTAAGAAATAAACCCTTGTTTTGTCTTTTGGAGTTGTACTGCAATGTTTGGCTGACTGCAGACGGAAATCCAGCGTATTAACTCTTTTAAAGAAGGAAATACAGAGTGGTTTGTTTTACAGAGTAATGACCCTGGGAACTCTGCTCCTTACCTGCCATGCCATTAGGAAAGGGAGGATGGAAAGTCAGAAGGGGACCCAAGCAGCAGCTGGGCAAGTGTGTGGTGTGGATGTGTGCACATCCTTGGGGGCCAGCCATGGGCAGAGCAATGCAGAAGCATTTTTACCTCCCAAAGATATATGTTGTACATCCATGGAAGGGACAGCAGCACTGGGCAGTCTGGTTGCTGCTGCAGCAGATGTCTTGGAGGGAGCACGTGGTCAGCAGCATGGGAAAAGGGGTTTAGGACTCTTGCCTTTCTTTCCTTCACTCAGAGTCTACCCAAGGTCAAGGCAAGATGTGGCCCAATCCTTTAAACTGACTGAGTGGGAAAGAACCACCTTTGTAATAAGGTCTTTTAAGAATCCCTTGGGCCCTGTGCCCGTTTGCCTTGTGCCATGTTGTCATGCAATTTAAGCAGATTAAAAACACATTTAACAAAGTGCAAGGAAGGAAATGCCCTCCTCTCAAGTGGCAAGGGTCAGAAGTGACGTGAATGATTAGGTGTGTTATTGGGTATTTTGATACGCTGTTGCTGAGTTCTGAGGTTCTTTAAGGATTTTGAAGCAGAGAGCATTAAGGCATGAGGCTATAGACTCACGGGGATTTTACCTGCCAGAGGTTATTCAACTTTCCTTGTCTTGTAATTTCTGATTCCATTTTTTCTTCTCTCTGCAATCAGATGCAAGCTATTTTGTAACAGAGACATATTTCATGTTTGGAGCTGTAGGTAAGCAGTCCTGACATTGGCAGAGCAGAGCAGGGCCGGATGATTTACGAGTAAAAGATTAAAAAGAGCTAAATACGGCTGCTTAGTTTAAAATGACTAAGTGGGTATATGATAACTATCTTCAAACACATAAATACTAAAGAGGACCAGAAATGTCTAGTTTGAGCCAAGAGGGGCAAAGCTAGAGGTGGTGTAAGGAAAGTAAGTAGAAGTCAGGCTGAATATCAAGAGAAAATTTCTGGTGGTGAGACCTCTCTAAAACTCTCAAGGTACAGCATTGATCTGGTTGTAATAATGTCGTCAAAGCGTCCCAGTGCTGCAGATACTAAAGACTGCTGGGGATTTCCCATTTATTGTGCCTGGTGGGATTAACTTCCAGGCAAAGGAAGGCTTTATTCAGTCCTTACCCCTGCGAGGACCTGGAAGGAGCACAGGAGCAATCCAGGTAAACCTCTCAGTGCCAATAAGAGGAGGGAGACGATGACCAAGGGGAAGGTGAATGTGAAATTATCCTATTTGGGCTCCAAGTGCGATGTGAATGGTGAATGCTCTTAATGAAAGCATGGCTGCTTTAGTAACCCAATACCTCCATTACTATTTTAGGCTGTAATTGTAGCTAATAGAAGGAAATGGATTTATATTTTGCTGGAAATGCATTATTTATCAGTTAGAGTTTCAGGATTTGTATAGTGTTGTGGTGAGAGCTGCTTGATAAAGAGAACCTAAATAGACTGAGGCAGCTGTACTATACACACTGTTTCTTTGTGTTTAAACCCTAAGTCTGAAACAAAACAAAGAGAAGGAAGGGTCTGTATTGACATGGCCAAATAAGACTTTTGTGTAAAGGCAGCAGCAAAGAGGTGAGGGTGTAATGTCACTGTGGGATATAGAGCCTGTAAATATGGGAGAGAGGGAACAGGGTAAGGGCAGAATCTCCCACATTCAAGGGGGAAAAGTGTAGAGAAGGACTGGAAAAAAACCCCAACAAATGCAGGGACCCTTCCCAGCACTGCTGAGCTGATGCCTGAGCCCTCCTATGATCCTAAAGATCCAGAGGACATCCAGTTTCCTGGAGCAAAATCCTGTCTTTACTTCCTCAAAAGGGAAACTTGGTGACCCCAGGATAAGCCGCTGCAATCCCAACCAAGTAAATCCTGCTGGGTGTTAGTTCTATGCCATCTCCTTATCACAGAGGGAGGAGTGAGGGGCTACAAAGAGTGGAGTCACATAGGAAAGAAGCACAATAAATGTGGTTATCAGGAAACGTTCGCAAGTGAAGGGCTATGAAACAGTCCCTGCAGCACGCTGGTGGAATCCCATTCTTTAGGGCTTTTTTCAAGGAGTCTGGATGAACTCCTAGAAAACGTCTTTGAAGACAAACCTGCTCTGGCAGGGAAACAAGCAGGATGATCTAAATGGCCGTCTCCACCTCCAGCTCTGGTGTTCCAAGCGCAGTGTCCCAGCATGAAAGCTGAGCCCTGCTGCCTGAATCACTCCAGCCCTGGTCAGACCCACCGCCCCTCACACCAGGCGTCTCCCAGCTCTGCCCACACCGGTGGGAATGCTGTGCCGGTAATTCTTCCCTGTGTAAGAAGTTGTTGCACAACCTGGCCCTTCCATTAGGAAGTGAGCCATCCTAATGAACAATTGCCCATGCACAGCCTAGACATGATTTCTACACAATCACTGCTGGTTTATCACCCCTACTTACGTCTTTGTGGCTGCTGCTGCTTTCAGAAACCAGAGGAAACAAAGTGAGCTATTCTATATTTTGTTTTTCTTAGTAATTTATGATTAATGGGGCAAATCTTGGAATCCCTACTCAGAGATTTTCACTTTGTGTTACCCAGACCTTCTGTTTATTCATGTTTTGTAACAGAAATAAGAAGTACTTCCTTTTAGCCCAAGGCACCTAATCAGGATTAGGCCTGGAGCAGAATATTTTGCATTCTTGCATTCCAGGAGTACATTGATGTGGAGTTATCTTCTGTCAACTGTAGATTGAATATTCAATTATACTACTCTCTATTTAAAAAGGTATTTTAGGGCCTATCTGATCAACTGATACTGAATACAGTTATTCTCTACACCACATTTCGTGGATGTAGGTCTTCTTACAAGTTCATTAACTGAAAGTTGATAGTTGAAGAAGAATCTAGTTTGTGGAGTTGCCTGTCTGCGGGATGGAGGGACTGGGTGCCACTCATTGCTGTCTAAGCTGTGCACATCGGTTAAGGTCTAAGTCCTACACTGAGCTCAGACTAGCAACTCGTGCTTTAGTCCCTGGTTTATGCAGTACATGGGGCACAGGCGTCACCCTATCTCCTACCTGTTGGCAGTGCCTCCTCTCTGCAGACCAATGAGCACTATAATGTTTACAACAAGTGTGATTTATGTACAAAATCAAAGTGCTTTTGAAACAGCATCTAATTTGCAGTTGCTTGAAATAACAGCCTTGCCCTCGTATCTCCAGTGGGTGACGATGAGTGACTGGGAGGGAGACAGATGTCAAATCAAGGCAGAGTCATGCTGGATGCTGCTCAGTCAATGCCTCATTATCAAAGCCCAACTGAATTGCAGAGCTTTGCTGCAATTACAGTAATAAGCAGCTTTATTTAAATGTAATTGCCTTAACTGAAAATATCCTAATGCGGGTTTTTTTGTTCTGTCTGGTGTTTGGAAAAGTCTCCGTAGCTTTGAGTCACCTATTTTGAGTTTTTAAAAGGTCTACGTCTAGTTACGGTACAGACATATTATTACACATCGAAGTCTTAGTCATTTGGTTCTGCTCTTGCCTCCTGGTGTGCTTATTCACTTCGGTTCAGCTGAATAGGGAGGGAGGGAACCTGGAGGGAGTGGGAAGGGTGCAGAGATTGCAGGAAAGGTCCCAATCACATTTAGAAACAATTGGACTTTATTTTGGTTTAGATTATTTTTATTTCATTGACTTTAAATAGTGACACAACTGTGAAAGAGTGAGAAGTCCAGAAAAACACTGGTTTTGTTCAGCTTTCTGAGTTCTATACTGTATTGGAGAGCCCCTTTGAATTGGAACATTGGATATCACCTCTCCAAATAGCTTTTATATTTATGGTGCATTAATTTCTTTTATTTTTCTACAAAGGGATTACTTGTTCTTTTTTATTATCATCATTTTTCCTTTTGCCTTACTGTGCCTGCAATGTACTCAGAAGGACGGGTTGTTACAGTAGTGCTTGGCAGACCTCACTAGGAACTGAGCAAAACTTCCAAATCCTTGTCCTTTGTTATCCCCAAATTAAGATCTGCAGCACAAGTGTGTACATTAGGCTTTGTACATTAGGTTTATCTCCTGAATACCCCAGCTGGTGCTGCGGGCTTTGGGCTGCAGAGAACCTTGTTCTTCCTTGTTCCATTGCTTTCGTTCCCCACCCTTCCTGTTGGAGCTGTGATCTGTTCAGCCACGCAAGAGAGCTTGAATCAGGGCTCCTGAACCTCCTCCTGACCCCGTGCAGGACTCTCTGTACAATGTGAGTCACTGAAGTCTGGCCTCATCTTGCCTGAATATTGGGCAAATAACATCACCAGGCTCTTGCTGTGGTCTCTGGGTCTTCTGGGTGGGAGAAGCAGGGAGAAGACATGGAGATGATGCTGCCCGGCAAGAACTACCCCAACAGCAGTGTCCCTGAGACAAAACCAGTAAGTGTAAAAAAGAGGATTATTAAACAAAATGAATATGGCAAAGCTACTTCAGTGCACTATGCAGAGGAAAAGCACTGGCCATGTACAAGGATAGGGCACAGCAAATGGGGAAGGACACATCTGTAAATGAATATGAAGAAAAGAAGCACATTTCCTTCCAGCCTGTCCTGAGCGCAGCTCTCTGTTTGCTTGTTGTTGCTTTTACCAACAGGGAAGTCAGCCTTTGAAACCCCTCTCCGGCTGCGCAGGTGGCAGTGTAAGTAGCATAAACCAGAACTTGTCAAATCCAGGAATCTGGCTTGGGGAGAGCAAATCCCAGAAAGGGGGGTGGGGGTGGGGGTGAAAAACCCACCCTCAGCCCCAAACCAAAACAAAAACACGATACCTAAACCAGACTTCCACTTCTGGGATCAGATCAAAACACCAAAAGACCCCTGAAAGATTAAGCTAAGCTCAGCTCCAATTAGTTTATTGTGTTGCATGTTTCTCGAGGCGAAAGAGTTTACTTTGGAATTAAAGCACACACACACACACAGAGTGTAGCCCTCGACTGGACATTCAGTGCGCTAATAGCTTGCAGAGGAGTTCAGGGAAGTTGACTCTAAAAACCAGATGGGTGTCGAGAGGCACTGTTGAGGTCTCCGCATTCCTCGCAGTGTATCAACATGGGGTTGTTGTGCTGGGATGTCAGAAACTCTGCAGCTGTTTGATTCCTCTGCTTAAGCAGCTCTGCACATGTACAGCACAACACCCCATAGGGCCCATATCCCCTACAGCGCAGCCGCTGGCAGGGACTGGTCCTGCATGAGCATAGGGAAGGGGTGGAGGAGAAGGGAGGGCACTGCAGGCTGGAGACCTGCTATGGGGAAGCATTGAGGAAATGCTCTGGGTGATCCTTTTGGCGTGCCTCTGCCTCCAACATTTCTTGTGGCTTTGGGGCTATTGTGCGAGAATTGTCCCAAAAAGATTTCATAAATTCATAGAATAGTTGGAAGGGACCCTAAAGCTCATCTAGGTCTCAACTCCCTGCCATGGGCAGGGACACCTTCCACTAGAGCAGGTTGCTCCAAACCCCGTCCAACCTGGCCTTGAACGCTGTCAGGGATAGGGCAGCCACAGCTTCATTGGGCATTCATCTTACAGGATTGGTTCGTAGCATTTTGCAACGTTTTGGGAGGCAGGATCCTGGTTGCAAATAGTACAGAAGTAGCATGAAATTAGACAATGATTAATGAAAATATTTGCTTTTTACCTTTCAGTAAGAGCTTTGGTGTCGTGCTTGGGAATAGCTCATGGATTATTCCCCCTGGGTTGAAGTTTTTGTGCTTTTCTGGTTCATTTATCTCTTGAGGTGAGGGAAGGGCATCTCTTTATGCTGGGGGTGTCCTCACATGTCCTTAGTGAATGGGGAAAACAGAATCACAGAGTAGTTTGGGTTGGAAGAGACATTCAAAGCGCATCCAGCCCAACCCCCTACAATGAGCAGGGATATCTTCAGCTAGACCAGGTTGCCCAGAACCACATCCAGCCTGGCCTTGAATGTCTCCGGGGATGACGCATCCACAACCTCTCTGGGCAACCTGTGCTGGGCTTTTACCATGGTATTAAAGGGTCCCATTGAGCCCCCTGTCCACTGGTCCCTAAGAAGGCTGCCATGGTCTTAGTGGATCCAGCAAAGTGGGGGCTTACCAGTCTGTGACAAGTTCCCATGAAATGGTGCTTCCAGGTGGAAGTGAGGCCAATGGGAAACCATTCGGAAAGTACTGCCTTAGTGACCCTCTTCTACAGTAGCAGTGGGTGCAGCCCTCCCTGTTGTGCTGAGGATTGGCAAAGGCATGGAGATGGTGCCAGTCTAAGGTGCCTGTTTTATTTACTCATTTTTAAGGCTGCAGTCTTGGCAATAGGAAAATGCGAATGGCTATTTGTGCAAGAGCTGCTAAGCTCCTTCCATAGCATCCCTGGGCTGCCTGCCTGGGGGAGGGCATTTCTTTCAAGGTCATCTCCTGAGGACCAAGGATTGCTGTGCTTGGATGAGGGACAGGGTTTCTCCTCTGCTGGTCTCCAAGGTTGCTCAGCTGGAAGCAGTGCACTGAGAGCTTCGTAGTCTGACTGGAGTATGACAGATGTGAATACAAGGACACTATGGAGAGCAGGAACAGTGGCTGAGATGGAGAACCAGCTGCTCTTCTGTTCTACTTATACTGGCCTAACTGCAAGCTCCTCCTTTACTCTGTAATGTCACCTAAGATACAACTGGTCCATTTGGAGAAGGCACAGGTAGGATTACAGGACTCTTAGGGAGCAATTAAGGCCACGAGGCCTCTGACAACAACTCCCAGTCACCCACAGTAGCAAATGTCCTTGCTGCTCCAGCCTCTCCAGGTCAGGGGAGTGCCTGGGCAGGTGCCCGTTAGAAGGAAGGTAAGAAACAGGGGGTGAAGTTGCTTAAAGATGAGTGTCTGAGCAAAAGAGCACTTTAGAGTCCAAGGACGAGATGTTAGAGCAGTGCAGTGCTTGAGGAAAAGACAGCCTGGTTTTCCTTGGTTTATTTTCACATTTGACCTTTTGGTTTAAGAGTCCAGTCAGTCCAATTCCTTCCAGCATAAAGAAAAGACACCAAACTTAATTGGTGGCTGGCAGTGGAAGGTTGTATTTTTGGACCAGGGATGTATACTTGAGGGAACCTATTTATTAGCTTTCCTAATATTCTGAATATTAGTTGCTGCTACTGCTTAATGCCCCTGGCTCCGTGTGAGCAGTGTTTATGCTAGCACACTGCTTTGATGGCATTGGCTGGCTTCCCCAACAGCAACTCCCAAGGTATGGTAAAACAAGGTGGAGCTAGCACATGATAAATAGAACCACCTGACTTTGCAATGGCCTCACATGCCCTTGACTCTCTTTGCAGCCTGTTGATGTGGGGTTTCCCTAGCACTAAATCTTTGTGATTTTATACTGAGTTTAAGCCAAGAGGGGGGGAAATGACTTGGTTGGGTTTGTTTGTGGGTTCATTTTCTAAAGGTCTGACTCTTGAAATAGAACCTAGGAGTCAATAGAGTTGCTGGGAGCTACGGAGGGGATTATTAATCCCACCTTTGGAGCTGAGTGATGACTGTTAAGGATGGATGCATGGTTAGATGCTCTGTAAGCCACAGCTGGGATAATATAAAAATTTAAATCCTAACTGGTGGTTTCCAGGTTTGCTGTTTGCTCCATGGCTGTGCTCCTTGTGCTAGGGACTTGGTCACAGAATGGGCTGTATTTATTGACTCTTACATCCAGCCCCACCAAAAACAGGAAATCCTCAGGAATCAAAAGAATTCTGTCCAAATCTCAGCCTTTAAATGAGAATCAAGATAGCGAATCACAGAATCATGGAGTGGTTTGTGTTGGAGGGGACCTTAAGGCTCATTCAGTTCCAAACCCCTGCCACGGGCAGGGACACCTTCCACTGGAGCAGCTTGCTCCAGGTCCCTGTGTCCAACCTGGCCTTGAGCACTGCCAGGGATGGGGCAGCCACAGCTTCTCTGGGCACCCTATGCCAGTGTCTCAGCACCCTCACGGGGAACAACTTCTGCCTAATGAGGAAACAAACTGCTGAGTCTTCCTAATATAGCATTACTGCTGAGAGCTGGTCCCTGAAATCAGCAAGAAGTTGGTAGAAACTGGTGGCCCTGAAGGTGGAAACTGGCTTTAGTAGGGCTGGAGGGAGTAAGGATGAAATGTTTCTTTCTCCTTTACGAATCTGTTTGCTGCACATTCAAACTGTCTCCGTGTGCCATATTGTGGCATTGGGTTTTTAAATCCTTCATTGATTTGAGAGAGGATTTCTGTTTAAAAAGCAATGGCTCAGGGTGGCTTGTGAGGAACAGGGGAGGAAAGCCCCGTTTGTGTTTGTGTAACATTTGCTAGAATTGGTTAAACAGACACACATCAAAATAAATGCTGTAACCTTTCAATAATGTTTAGTCTCCCTGAGAATGAACATACTGTAAGTGTGTGTGTTAAGCATACACCATTAATAGTCTCAGTGACATTTGGGCTGGCTCCACAGGGGAGATGAAGGGCATGCACTGAAAATGGTATCAAAAGGGAAAAATAATCACCTCAAGTCACCGAAATAAAATTTACCAGAAGTTGCAGGAATAGAAATAGGTCATTTGGGTTCCCTTGATTGAATTTGATCTCTGTGATGTCGCCATGAGAGGACACGACTTAGGTCCTTTCATAGCCCAGGTTTCTCCCCTGAAGTTGTGACAGGAACAAGGCCAGAATTCGTGGAGAAGTGTCACAGGTGATGGATAATTTTGGTGTAAGTTACTTAAAGCAGTGATTTTGTCTTAAATTCTCTCTCTCTATGTTGGTCTTTTCTGTCTGTGATGATACAACCGTAAACATGAATACCTAAGGACAAATTCCCACTCTGATGGACTTTGTTCCCGACTGGTTCACCATGCCAGAGCAACCTGATAGTCTGCCAGTGGAAGCAGTCTTCTGCTTCTGGAAGCATTCTGCCCTGAAGTGAATGGCAGCTGAGAGGTGAGGCTGGTCTAGGTGTCCATTAAGAAATTCCATGAAGGAAGAGCAGTTTTGATGGAGAAGACGATAAAGTTAATGAAGAGTTCTGTTAACATCAGTGGCCTTAATACAGCCTTAGAGGAGCACAAACAGGATTTCTTGTTGTGGTTGGATTTTCTTCTTTAAGAATCATGCTTTACCAGCTCACTGTTATGTGCCAAACAGCCTCTACCTGATGCTTTGCTAGCGCTAGCTATGTGGGTTTATTTCCACTAAGACTGAAACTGAAGAGGGCAATGACTCCGAGCTGTATGAAGTCTTGCTTAGGCTCCAGAAAGCTTGGTTATTCTCTTTTTGTTAACTTTTCTTGTCTCCCTTTATCTCTCCATGATAAGAATGGTTATTATTCCTGGACCATTGAGCTAAGACTATTTAAATTGTTTATTGGTGTAAGAAGGCAGATGTGATTTTTGTGGTGGATCGTATCATCCTACAATAAACACTTAGATAAAAGAAGATGGAATACCTCAACCTGGTGGATTAATGGTGAGTTTTAACAGAACAAGAGTTCCATGTGATGTTCTGAAGGCCCCTGAGTTCAGCCAGACCTGGCCACAGCTGCCTTTTAAGGCTTAGGATGGTTTCTAGAGATAAGTCACCATGAGTGGCTGCTGAGCATTGAACTTGCTCTTAACAGAGGACATGTGTTCTGTCTTGTTCAAACCTGTTCCTCCTATGGTGCGTTGCCCTACTCTGGGGTGTAGTTTGAGTGTAGTTGCTTTGGGTACATATAACCACCAGATCAACTATGTACATCTTGCGTGAGCTACAAGGTTGGATTCGATGTTTTTCTGTGGCTCTTAACATAAACCAACCTGACAGAGAGGTGCTGCAGGTGAAATCTTGGGGCCTTTCTGGAATACCCCTTACTAATAGGAGGACTGGGGAGTCAACTGCAGATCTATTCATTTTGTACCACCTTTGCGTCAGCCATGGCGTTGGGAAATGTTCCAAGGTGGACTGGAATAGGCTGAGATGGGGGCAAATCAGGGCATGGCTCAGAGAGACGGATTAAACTGGTTTTCCAAAAGATTTTATCATTGATGTGACTCAGCATTATAGCAATAGCCAAATGGGTGATCAGAAAGAGAACTTGGGGCTCATCACTCCAAGTTTGATGGACTATAATAAGTCAGAGTGGCATCCAGATGACTCATGTTCTTGCAAGTCTCCAAGCCAATGTTTTTTAAACACAAAAGGGGCTTGAATCTGCTTCTGAACTTGACCCAACCCTCCAATGGTTTGAGGTTCACCTCTTACTATTTTCTGTCTAACTTAGGCAAAGACTTATATTTAGAAAAAGAACTGAGTGTGTAAACATGAAGCACTTTGTTTAAATATTAAGCAGGTCAGGTTTTTTCACTTGAGCATGGAAATATGTAACCTAATTTGCGGAGGTGTGGAAGCCAAATCAATTTTGGGACTGGAGTGAGCTCTGCTCATTGCACTTATGATGTGTGGATTGCTTAGAGCTATAACCAAGATGTTTGCAATTTCACTCTGTGCCCTGGAATAGTCACTGTATGGGATAAAAGAGGAATTATTTCCAATTGTAATATTCCAGTGGTAGGAAATGAAATTGATAATGTCTGATTGCATTTGAATAAGCATCTAAGAGGACAAACCCTCAATTCTGTATAGGCTTTTATGTATAAACAAAACTTTGCATCTTGGGAGTAGCTGCACGGAACAGCAATCATAAGGCATATATTAATCATGTACATATGTCTTTAGAGGACTGGGGATGTAGATGTTCTCCCTCTGAGAGCCAAACCAGAATGAAATAGAAGTATAGAATTTGCCACTGTGATGTTTGTTTGGGGAAATTTGGGAAAACAAGGAACTATTGTGTAAACCCATTCTCCTTGTTGAGGCTTGTGGTTTGTCCTCCTCCCTCCTCCAACAATTACAGTTTGTCAAGAGCAACCTAAGAGTTGTTGAGTAAAGGTCATTTATCTAGCATGATTTTCCCTTGGATTGCTTTTCACTCTGGCTGTCACAAAGATTTGATGCTGGAAGCTGACCGAGTTTGTTAGAGAAGGAAGCTTGCTAATACAGAATGTGCCTGTTTGGAGGCAGTTGGCTGGAGAAAGGTCTTGTCCACTATGAAGAAGTAATAGCCTGTTCTAGTTTGTTACCTCCTTGCTTGCCATATTGGTATCCAGAGAGCAATAACATCCCTACAAATGAAAACAGGAATGACATCCAAATGTAAAATCCTCCTCATTTATTGAAAACAGCATCCAGATCTACCCACTTTGGTTAGATTTGCTGCTTTGTTTTTTTACCTGCTTGCTCCATGCACTGTGCATGGATTTAGTATGATTTTCCAAAGCAGCCCTTCAAGTGCTGCCAGCAGAAGAAAATCTGACAGTGCAACATGTAAAGTACTCAAGAGGACTTCTCTAGCTCAGTGGGCTTTCCAGGGGCACCTTTCCTACCTTGCATCCTCAGCAACGCACGTTCCCACAAGCTGGCATATCTCCTGCAGTGTGGTATTCTTCCTGCAAATGCCTATATCTTTCAGTATGTGGGAATGCCCAGCAAAGAGAGCTGAATGGAGAGTGAAGTGAGTCAGGGACTTGGACAGCTTTAGTACCATGTATCATTAGGTTTCCTGAAACTAGGTTGTCATTCCAATGCATCTTGTGCTGTTGGTGTCTGAACATTTTTGCCAGCTGATGGTTGTCCAGGCATCCAGGTGGTTTAGCTGTATGTGTCGGAAGCAAACAAACACATTCTTTGCTGTTTGGCTGGCTCTGGCTGTTGCACTTTTCAGTATATTCAGCTTATTTTCCATGTCTTTGCCAATTCTCAGCTGCAGGCATTTCTCAAAGCCTTGAACTTCAGGTCTGGTTTGAGGCTGAAGGTGTTTGCTGCATGCAGTGAAAGGCATCCACACAAAAGCCATCACTTCCTGGGAGATCAGTGAGCCACACAGACTCCCCATTAACTGCAGAAGTCCCAGGGCTCCCTTCATAGTCAAAAGGAGTTAGATAATCAGGGAATGGTTTGTGTTGGAATTGACCCAAAAGCTCATCCAGTTCCAACCCCCTGCCACAGGTAGGGACACCTTCCACTAGAGCAGCTTGCTCCAAGCCCCTGTGTCCAACCTGGCCTTGAACACTGCCAGCGATGGGGCAGCCACAGCTTCTCTGGGCACCCTGTGCCAGCGCCTCAGCACCCTCACAGGGAAGAGCTTCTGCCTAAGAGCTCATCTCAGTCTCCCCTCTGGCAGGTTAAAGCCATTCCCCTTGTCCTGTCCCTACAGGCCCTTGTCCAAAGCCCCTCTCCAGGTTTCCTGCAGCCCCTTTAGGCACTGGAGCTGCTCTAAGGTCTCCCCTTCAGGAGCCTTCTCTTCCCCAGGCTGCCCCAGCCCAGCTCTCTCAGCCTGGCTCCAGAGCAGAGCTGCTCCAGCCCTCGCAGCATCTCCGTGGCCTCCTCTGGACTTGCTCCAAAAGCTCCACATCTCTCTTGTGCTCTTGCCCCAGAGCTGGATCAGGACTGCAGGGGGGGTCTCCCCAGAGTGCAGCAGAGGGGTAAATCCCCTCCCTTGTCCTGCTGGCCATGCTGCTTTTGATAAGGCAAAGTTAGGCTCCTGCTGTTTTTTCTAGAGTATGTTTCACTATGGGCTCCTCCCTGGCTGCAGGGGGAACCTGAGGAGGTTAATCTTGTGTGGGACGCCCACCACCATCACACATACAGCAGAACTTCGCAGCTGCACTTCACAGTGTTCAGGGTGACAGTGCAAAGTTCAGGACCCAGCCTGATGCCACAGTACAAGCACTCCAGCTGTTGGGAATGGACCTATTCTGTGCCTAAGCAATCAGCTCCTGTCTCCAGGGCTGTCAATCTGGAACCTTTCACCAGCACTAAATTCACTTTAGGAAAATAAAATAGAGACACAGGGAGATTAGTCAGACCTCTAAAATGCTTCAAGAAACTTTAATGTTATTATCTAAGCAGAAAGTTATCCAGCAATTCCTCAGCTATTTAACCTAATAGGCAGTTGCTGACAAACGACGTTATCGAGCATCCATTCATGAGCAAGGGGGAATGATATGATCTTGCTTAAATTGTATTTTAACAAACATGCCTATCTAACAATTAAGCTGGAGTAATTTCACTCTAATAGATGCTTTTGCTGCTTAATATAGATATTTACATGTTCATTTGTAGCCCCCAGAGATTCCACAGCTGACAGAATCCCAGCTGCCATCACCCCGGTCCTCCCCCTCTGACTTGCTCTCAGCTTTGGCTACGAGCACTTGATCTAAGGAAGCACTTTAAAATACAAATCCCACTGTTTTCTTGGCTGTGGAGCTGGGCTGCATCGGAAATAGGCTGCCTGCCAGCCAGACACCCTTACTCACCTAAGCTAATTTTACTCCATCTGATGGCAAAATTAGTCTTTCCCCCTCCCTCCTTATCAGAATCCAGTTGCACTCTACGCAATGCTAGGAAAGCCTGGCAAGGGCAATCCCCTTCTGTGTGCTTGGCCATGCAGCCTGCCCATCGTCCTGTGTTGTGGGACAGGGTCTGTGCTGCTGGGGTCCAGCAGCTTCGGGCAGGATGGGCACCAGAAGAGGCAGTGTCAGTTGAAACTCTGCCATCCAATTCACGAGGCATTTCCCAGATAAGGAGCTTATAGTGGGAGGTGGCAACAGGCAACTTGGGCGCTGGCAGCGTTTTTCCATTCTCCAGTTTCTGTGTAGTTCAGCCTGGGGCAGGCACGAGCCTGATGTAATACGCTGTGTGCTATTTCAAGGCAATGGAGCCCACGTCCTTCAGGCCAGCCCTTGGAAAGTTTAGGAGATAAGAAATCCCGCTCTGAATGTTCTTACAGTCTCAGATAAGAGAAATAGGAAATGCTTTCTTTTAACTCTGTCAGCGGAATATAGTTGTTTCATCTGAAATCCCAGGGGCAGGGTGCCTGTAGCTCAGCATTTCATGTGCACACATGCTTTTAGCATAGATCTAGCAGGAGGTGACAGGTAGAAATGAATGCATGGCTAGCAAATGGAGAGTTGTTAGAGAAATGTGACATTAGTTACCCGTGGACTAAGTACCAAAAGCCACACAGTGGTGGACATACTCTTTTTCCTCCTGGATAAGAAACAGAGGGCTTTGATTTACCTTCAGGTCTTAACTGTTGTTCTGTCACATGAATGAAGGATCTTCTGGTCTCGGTGCTTTCTTTTGCCCCCTGGGCACAGTTGGAGGCAGAATATTGAGCTAGATGGAACCTGAGTCTGATCATAAGGTTGTTCTTATGCAGGAACCAACAAAACTGTTTCTCTAAGTAACTTGTCCATCAACAGGAGCAAAGCCTAACTTTTCTATGCACTGATTTGGCATGAATAATTCTGTAAGCTATAGACAAAAGGGCATATTCTCTAGTAAAAATTGATTTCTGTTTTCTAGGGATTTGGCCTAGAGCTTTTTTCTCTGCTGTGCATACCAGTGTGATAGCTTTGTAAAACACTGTCAAAACCAATTCATTGTGGATTATCTTGTATTATGATCAGCTGTCCATATCAGAACAAGGGGGGTCCAAAAGAGTTAATTCCTCCACTTCCCCCTTGCTGAGTGATAAACGCCATACCAAAGGTGCCTGCAAGGGTTGGAAGGCCACAGAATCTGTGCCACTTGTTTTCCCATTTCAAACAAACCCACTTTTACTTAACCATAATCAAGGAGGAAGGCAACATCACTCCTCTTGGCAAACAACCTCAGAATAATTGAACTTGCTGGAAAAATTTATAGCTTGTTCCTGAAAAATAGCCTGAGGGTACTGATAGCACAGCAAAATGTGACTTGTGCTTCCTGCATGGCAGAGGGAGTGAGCATCCTCCCTAAATCTCAAGCTGACCCCTCTTTGCAAGGTGACAGATGCCTTCATTTATGAATAGGCTCAATTAGAGTCAGGTTGATAGAGATAGCCAATGAATTTATGAAATTCCTCCTCTGCTGAAGGGCAGGAATGCGTCTTCCGAAGTATCGAAGTATCTCGAGGATAAGTGGTTACCCACGGAAATAGTGATCCTTTGGCTGCTCCAAGGACAAGCAAAGCACTACATTGGGAGATTTTCGCCAGTCTTCCATAAGCTTTCCAGAGATGAACCAAAATGCCCTTGCAGGGATATGTCCCAACTAATGGGGCACTGCCAGTGGAGGTCACCATTGACAGCTTCCTACCAGAAGGTACCTTGAACCAGTAAGTTAGCCAAATGTGGAGGTGTTGATGCAGAGGATGTTTCTGGAGAGCATCTCCCAAACCAGACGCAGAGAGGGAAAGCAAAGTCTTAGATAAGCAAAGTCATGGAGACATTTTCCTCTGCCCATCTTGTATTCAAAAACTCCTGGAAGGAGACTCCTTCATATCTTGCATAGAAAAGCTTTTAGCCTACAGTAACCCCCTGCTGACATTCCTCACATGGCCCCTTGTCACTGCCCTTAAGACATGGAGGGCGTCAGATTAGACACCAATTTTGGTGGAGCTCAAAATAAAGCTTTGGATGTTGGTGTTCAGTGCTTTAAAGTGAAATGGAGGTGGATTTGGTCTCAAAACTTCACGTGGAATGAAAAGTTGAATCCCATTGTTTGGAAAAGTTGGAACTGAAACACTTGGACTTTTTCAAAAGCTTTTGTTTTCTGTTTGTTTTCCTTTCTTTCAGCCAAAACTATTAGCTTAATTTTATATAGCTTCCAGAGCAATTGTGAATGGGCCAGAATTTGACTTACAGCTTCAAAAACCCCAAACCTACCTTAAAACAAATGCCCTCAGGTGCAGCTGCTTCGAGAAGAGGCCATATTAGAAGATAACAGCCAAGCTTATGATTTTGTAGTGCTTTCAACCTAAAAGTATGGCTTTGTTTCAGTTTCTCGTGCAGGCTGAAGTTTTTCCTGCTGGTTCATCTCTTCAAACGCTTGAGCCAAAGTTGTCATCTCTTTCCAGGAACAAATTGGGAGGAAATTATTTTGTATTGCTCATTAAAAACCCTGAACAAGCTCACAGCTGTTTCAATGTGAACCTCTCCAAACATCCACGCAGAAAGACTTGACTTTTATTAATAGGGTGAGGGGGCTCACTCTGCTGATGTGCATCTTTCTGGTCCTAAATCTGCAGCTAATTCTTTCTCCAGCTGTGCATGTTGCATGGTTCTGGAGCCCCTGCTCCTCAGCTCTATCAATGCATAGGAGTTGGTGAGACTGCTGCTCATGCTCAAGTAGCTTCATTTGCTCTTCATCCCAGCTCATACCTGAAGGAAGAATCAGTGCCCTGAGTGAGGCAGCCCTGATGAGCGTGTGATGGTTCTATTGGGGACATTGCACATGGCGAACACAGTTTGATTGCACAGTCAAGCATAATTCAGGGATTTCCTAATCACTGAAATCTTGACTCTGCAACCCAATGAATTTTCCCCCATCTGTGGTGCTGTAATTCACTGTTCTAATTGCAACAGATGGCTGGGTGGTTTTTATAAACCATGATACAGCAGAAAGCTGAAATAGGAAGAAATGGAGAGTCTTGGGGTGTCTGACGTTCTATACTGTGTGAAGTGCCAGGTTCTGATGCAAATATACATTAGGCATTACCTGGCTATAAAATGGAGTTTTCCTAATTGACATTATAAAAGTCCCTGCTTATGTTTTTTGATAGCTCACAGTACACCACCTTCTCCTGGATAGTGGCGGGGCAGTAGCTGCTTGTCCCTGTAATAACTTATATGGCAGCTTCATGGGGCTGTTCAGCCTGGAGAAGAGAAGCTGCATGATCACCTCATAGTAGCCTTCCAACAACTAAAGGGGCCTACAGGGGCACAGGAGAGGGCTTCTTCATCAGGGACTGTAGTGATAGGACAATGGGTGAAGAGTCTGAACTGAAACAGGGGAAGTTCAGGTTAGATACAAGGAAGAAGCTCTTACTTATGAGAGTGCTGAGGTGCTGCTACAGGGTGCCCAGAGAAGCTGTGGCTGCCCCATCCCTGGCAATGTTTAAGGCCAGGCTGGACAGAGCCTTAGGTGACATGGTCTAGTGTGAGGCATCCCTTCCCAAGGCAGGGGGTTGGAACTGAATGATCTCAAGGTCCTTTCCAACCGAAAGCATTCTATGATTCATGTGAATGCATCATCATCCTAAGCCTATCTATACTGACCTGAGATGAAGCACAGATGTAGGAAGGTCTGTCTGTCTTGCAGGCTGCAAGATAAGGATGGGTGATGTGAGTTTGGAGAAGGGCAATGCAACTTTTTCCCCAAATCTTTGGCTTAACTCATGCGCATGAGCTGAGAGTTTTAGAGAAGATTCAAGTTATCTTTGCAGAAAGCTTTGGTTTCTGTAGACCTCTGCAATTCCTGCCTTCACAGCACCAGGGGTGTCAAAACATGGTGTCAGAGGCTGTTTTGGTGGCATCATAGTTCAACCAGATGCAAGATGAAAATCCTAGGCAAGGTTTCCTGCCCTCCTTTGAATTTTGATGAATTTTGGATAGCTTAGAGCAGAAGCAGCCAAACAGCTGAATTTTTTGGGAGGCTTTCAAACAAATCTCTGAACTTTTTTTGGGCTATCAGTGATCTAAGAGAATGTCAGAGTCTTCCCAATTTTCTACTGGGATGAGCAAGCTGGAGAAAACTAGAGAATGTAGAGAACAATCCCTCACTTCCCAGTGCTGGGGAGAAATGTTCCTGTTCCAAATGATGTCTGCCCATCATAATTATCTTTAAAATGCACTTTGCAAGTTATGCAAAAAGGGGCTGCATTTTACCTTTGCAGAGCAGTTACTTGGAAGTGATGTATTGATTAAAGATTAGACTTTTCTCTTATTATTAATCAATTGTTGTCTTTATGCCTACTGTCATTGCAAAGTCCTCCAAGTAGATGCTACACGGGCAGCAGAGCACATGGAGAAATTAATGTCTGTTGACATTTAAATGCTCAAGAACATTGCCAATGATAAAAGCAAAACCAGAGCCGTTCACAGACTGCTGGTAGGGCCGGTGGCATTAATGGGACATGTTGACCCCTTCTTAGGATCTGTGGGAACATGGGTGAGAAGCTTTGCCTGGTCCAAGATCAGGATACTGACAGCTTGAGAAGCCGTGCAGGCAGTGAAAGAGGCCTTGGTGAGAGGCAAAAAGGGCAATTCTAGATACCCGCATACCTGCCCTGCTTCACTGTGATGTTATCACATGGAGCCTTGGGCTCTGTGCGTTGCTGGTAGTTATTTGGGGATTTGGTGGTTTAGTGGCAGATTTTTTGACTGTTTTGTGAAGGCATGGATAGCTTGAGAAAGTTGCTAGTCGGCTACTGTAGAAACATAGAATCCCAGCCTGGTTTGTGTTGGAAGGGACCTTGAAGCTCCTCCAGTTCCAACCCCTGCCACGGGCAGGGACACCTTCCACTACAGCAGCTTGCTCCAAGCCCCATTCCACCTGGCCTTGGACACTGCCAGGGATGGGGCAGCCACAGTGTCTCTGGGCACCCTGTGCCAGTGCCTCAGCACCCTCACAGGGAAGCGCTTCTGCCTAAGAGCTCATCTCAGTCTCCCCTCTGGCAGGTTAAAGCCATTCCCCTTGTCCTGTCCCTCCATCCCTTGTCCAAAGCCCCTCTCCAGGTTTCCTGCAGCCCCTTTAGGCACTGGAGCTGCTCTAAGGTCTCCCCTTCAGGAGCCTTCTCTTGTCCAGGCTGAACCAGCCCAGCTCTCACAAAATTCTCCATAGATTTTGCTGGTCAGCTACCATTTCTCTTGTCTGAAAGTTTTTGAGAATCATCACATAGAGGTAAGAGAAGCTTTGAGCCAACATTACCCACCTTCTGCTACAGGGTGTGCAGCAGATTCTCCCTGCTGCTCAAAGAGCATGCTGCTACTGCAGAGAAAAGTGTCATAAGGTAGCATCATTATTTTCAGGAGACTTTTTTCACTTAATACAATCACTTGAATTTCTAATTGAAGCTGCCTGTGACATCCTTTTAATCTAGTAATGGTATAACTCCATAATAGTATATTTGAAATGTCAGCATCAGGGAGGGAGGATGAGCCGGGCAGCCGGGAAATGTGCTCATCTATAATGCAATTATTAATACTCTTAAATAACTTGCTCAGAAAGAGGGAGAGTGAACTGCTGACTGCACGTTCAAAGTTCTCTCCCCACCTTGAGATCCATTTTCATCCCTGGTGGAGGTGTGGAAGAAGGGAAGCCAAAGCAATGACATAGCTTCTGCCTTTAGCCCCTGCTAGGAAAACATCCTGTTACACCTAATATCCTCCGCAGCGATTGCTTGGTTGGCCACAGCCCAGAAACCTTCCTGCTAGAGCCAGAGCCTCCTGCAGCACAGCAGCAGACACTGGTGACAGCCACTTGTGAGGTGTGGCTCTGACTCACGCTTCATCCTGCCCATCCACCCCAAAACATGTCCATGGAGCAGGGCCCGTGGTGCCTTCATCTACATGGTCCTGCAGCCAAGCCCACCACCCATTCCAGTGCTGCTTCCAAGGCTGCTTCTTGTGCTTTTTCCCTTTCTGGTTTCTTCCATCCCTTCTGGAGGCCTCAATATCCCTCTGGTCAAAAAACTAGACTGATGGCACTCAAAGTGTCCTAATGGGTAGGAGAGGTGTGACTTGGTGTCTCTCTGTTGCCTGGTTGGGAGTGTTGCATCTGCTCTCTGTTCTGTGATTAGCATGTGTATAGCAGGAGCTGCCCTGCATGTTCTCCCTTCCCCTTGTCTGCTCTGGGCACTGCTCTGAAAACCTGAGGACAGAGTGCCTCTAATATGTTGATTCTTTTAATCGGTGAAGACGTGCAGGAGGAAATCAGTCATGGTAGACTGTTGGGCTTATTTTTGAACCAGGTTTTATTCCCTTAGTCAACTATAATGGGACCGCAGGAGGCTTTATGATGAGCTGTAAAAACTTACCGCTCAGTGTAGTAGTTTATTAGTCACAGGGACTTTCAAACAAGAATATAGTTTCTTTTTATGTCATATCCTTTTAAAAAGAAGGGGGGGGGGGGGGAGGGGGAGTCAGGATGTACTTTACAGGGAGGAGGAAAAATAGATAGTGAATGCTTCCAGGAGCTGAATGCTGCTTTGGAGGGGGAAAGGGCGAAGTGGTATATAAAGGACAGGTACCATTTACAAGTGGGAAGGGTAAGGGGAGAGAATGGAAAATGAGAGTAATGGGAGAAAGAAAATGAATGTGGAGGAGTTGGACAGTACAGGAGGGGAAGGAGGCAATTATGGAAAGGGAAAGGAGAGAGGAGGTGAAGGTTACATTGAGAGGAAAAGGTTTTGGCAGGAGGGAAAGTGATGGACTTAATGGGAGGTGGCTGCTGAGAGAGGAGGAAGGGACAGTGGCTGGGTGAGACCATGGCCTGACCGAACTACTGGGTTTCTGTGCTGCTCCTGGAGTGTTGGTTGGACCCTGATATGTAATTTCTGGGAATTTAAGGAAACACAATTCCAATGTTCACTGCTCATGCTACTAGTTTCTGCACAGGAGCACTCTTTCCAAAGATGGTCTATGTTTGGGATTTGCATGGAAAGAAAGATTGCTAAGCAGAAACACACTCAGGAAGACCAAGTATCTAAACTCCTCTCTCAGTGATGAGTCCCCAGTTAGCACTGTCAAAGACAGGCCTTTGTGGTTTTAATCCTAAATGATTATATGGCTTCTGCTACATGCTCTGCTCTGGCAAACCTCAAAGAAAGGCAAGAGCCCGTTGGAGCTAACAGATTCTTTTGTATTCAGAGTAAACTGAGAAAGTAGTTCCCATAATCCCATTGAGCACTCAGGCCATGAATACCCAGACACAAAGACTTGGCATGTAGCAGGATTAGAAGGACATAAAGAGGTGTCACCTCCTGCTTTTCCTATTAAGGAAGGAATCTCACAACATCGTTTTAAAGTCAGCCCCCACCAACCAGTCTGAAATCCAGCACCAGAGTATTTCAGTTGCAACCTGTGCCCGCTCCCTGTTAGAACCTCATTGTTAAGCCTTGATAATGTTATCCCTGTCTCAAAGACCTCCCAGGCCTTTAGGAGATGTAGAGATAAGGAGGTCTGGAGCCACTGGCAAATTGAGACAAGAAAGAATTTCCCTTCCACTGAAGAATGCCAGTGAATTAATTTTATGCAGATGAAATACTTGGCTTAAAAACCCAACATACACACCCCCCAAACAAACAAATCCCCAAACAGAAAACAGGATGTCTCATGACTGGAGAAGGAAATAGTGAAAGTATCAAAGAGCCTTAAGGCCAAAAAGCATTTATTCCTCACTCTGAAGAAGAGCAGCATAGATTTAATGGTCTCTGGAGGAGGGATAAGGAAGCTACAAGCACCAGAAGTAATTATAGTAAACTGTTGTTGTGGTTTAACCCCAGCTGGCAACTGAGCCTCACAGAGCTGCTCACTGCCCCTCCAGTGGGGTGGGCAGAGAATCAGAAGGGTAAGAGTGAGAAAACCTGTGCATTGGGGTAAAGGCAGTTTAATAGGTAAAGGAAAATCCACATGTGCAAGCAAAGCAAACCAAGGAATCTATTCACCACTTCCCATGGTCAGGCAGGTGCTCAGCCATCCCCAGGACACCAGGGCTCCATCACACATAATGGTGACTTGAGAAGACAAACACCCATCACTCCCAACATCCCCCTTCCTCCTCCTTCCTCAGCTCTATGCACTGAGCACAATGTTACACTGTTTGGAATATCCCTTGGGTCAGTTGGGATCAGCTGTCCTGGCTGTGTCCCCTCTCAATCCCTTATACCCCCCGAGCCTACTCATGGGCAGTGAGGAGCAGAAAAGGTCTTGACTTAGTGTGAGTGCTGCTCAGCAGTAACTGAAACTAACCAGTGGCTATGAAGAAAGTTAACTGTACCCCAAGCCAACTGTGCAGAAAATCAGCCTTTCTGAATGGGGTTGTGTCTTGACCATTCGTCAGTGGATAATCTTAGCTTTTCCTTTGGATCCTCACAACCAGACTTTCCTACAAAGTGAAACCCTGGAAGGCCTGAATCTTTCCTTAGGGTGCTGCAAGTTCCCTGGCTCGGTGCCTGCAGGGAGCCTCATGTGGGGACACCCTGGCAACAGCCAGATGGTTAAGCAGACATGCAAGATACTTCGTGCAAGCCTTAGATGTCGAGCTGTGGTACAGCAGTAGAGATGTCACTGTGGATTTCCATTCAGTTCCTTATTGCCTGAGATGAACCGCTAAAAACAAAAGAGATATCCAGGAGCGAAGTGCTCTATTCCTCTGACCTGCTTCCCACCCGGGTATGTGCGTGCTGCCTGCTGTAAACATTAAGGCTGTAAAAGCTCATTGTCAAATCAATTCTGCTCTTACTGAGACTGGAGAGACCAGGAGTGCGCCTTGAAAGACTTTAAATCTTGCCCCTCCCTGATGATTTGCAAAGTTTAATTTCTGTAATGGGCTCTGGTGACAGAGGCATTCACTGTTTTTCCAACAGGAATTGCTGAATGGATGAATGAGTCATTCTGTAGGCGGGAGATATAATGGCAGCTTTCGATATTCCTGATCTAAGGGTGGGGAGGTTGTGTGGGAGGGGAGGAATGGGGTACGCTTGAAGTGAAATTATCTACCTTGCTTCCCCTTCATCAGCAGCCCCTCCTTCTCTCCAAGCCCCTTCCTGGCCCTGGTATCACGATAATGCTGGAAGAGGGAAAGGGAAGGCTGAGGGACCTCCTGTGGGAGATGAAGTTTATAATATATGCATTTGCCTGGAAATGCCATAAGAAATTAATATTACAGAAACAGTGGGTCTGCATTAATATTTTAATCTGAAATGAATATTTAATTTGAAAGCTTTGGTTTGAAAGTGAATGAGACAGCCGTGACACGAACGCTTGTGCTCTTCCTGTTAAGAAATGTTAATGATTTATTGACAATGTCGGTAGCAATAACTTTACATTGCTTCAGTTACATAATGCCTTTGAAATATTGGGAAAGTGATTACTGGGAACAGAAGGCAGGTCTGGCTTCAGCAGCCCAAAGGGGAAGGAGTTCTCATAGAGAAAAGAGGGATTTCCTTGAGGAAGAGAATCCCACCAACATGGCTGAGGCATTGCATTGGGTGGCCACCTTCCCCCCAACATCAGCATCCTACCTCAGTATCAGCCATCTCTCTTGCCTGAGGCACCCCAAGGCCAACACCTTGCTCTCCAGTAGCTCCTGAAGAGTAAAGCTGAACCTGGAGGGGCTGAGAGCTTCCCAGAACCAGGCTTCTCAGCTGGCTTCCTGTAGAGACTCCTGCCATGGACCTCAGCATCACAAATGTTTTGCTCCAGGATTTCTCATGGCTTATCTGGCTGAAGGTGACTCAGGGGCATCTGTTACTTCTCATGCATTTGGTAACCTTAAACATCAAAACCATCTTAATTGCTTGAGCAGGTTTATTTTGTGCATTTTTAAGAGTTGTTGAAGCTGTACCTGTAGTTTCTGGAAGCTCTCTTAGGATTTTACTTTGGAGTGTGAAGGCAGAGAGGGAACAGAGGAAAGCAAACAGGTCTGTTGCCCCATGAGCACCCTGCGTTTAATCTTACACTGCAGCTGAAACTGGAGGTCCTTGGCTGAGTGTGGCTCCAGTGAACCTGACCTGGATGCCCACAGACTGTAGGTGCTGGGTCTGAGGACTCTCTGCCTATAGTTTTTAAACCGCTGAAAAATTCATAGGAAAAAAGCTCTTCTCTGCTGAATAAATCCGGATGTGGAATATTTTTGTGACATGGTCTGTTCCCCATTAGCTCAGAACAAGGAAAATTCATCTAAAAAATAATTAAAGAGACACTTTGGCATGGTGTCTTGAAAGCGGTACCATGCTGTAGGTTCCCAATTCCAGAAATGTGTTTCTTCTTAAGGCCAATCTTTGCACAAAATTAAGAGAAAAATGAAACCTAAATTCACAATGTGACCCAATCTAAACAAACAGAGAGTGGTTTTCTTCCTTTTTTTCATCCATCTCCTTCCTCCCCTTCCCCTCTTTTTTAATTTCATGCCATTGTTACAGTCAGCATTAGTAAAAGCAAGTTAGTGGAATGAGGAAACGCAAACCCAATATAGGATGCGGTTTAAAGTACTGGTTCTTGAGCCTGACGATCTTTCTCATTTTTCAATTGCATTTTTCTGATGGCAGTCTTGGTGAATTTAGTGTTGGCAGAAGATGCTAGACACAGGAAGATGGAGGCTTGAACCTGGGCAGTGAATGTCAGCGCGTGTTTTTGTCTGCTGCACCTCTGCCCTGGTCCCCCTGGTACCTTTGGGTGGGTTCTAGGTGAGGTTTTCAGGAATGAAGGCTCGTAGAATCCCAGACTGGTTTGGGTTGGAAGGGAGCTTAAAGCTCATCCAGTTCCACCCCCCTGCCATGGGCAGGAACACCTTCCACTGGAGCAGCTTGCTCCAAGCTGTGTCCAACCCGGCCTTGAACACTGCCAGGGATGGGGCAGCCACAGCTTCTCTGAGCACCCTGTACCAGCGCCTCTGCACCTTCACAGGGAAGAGCTTCTGCCTTATATCTAACCTGAACTTCCTCTGTATGAGTTAAACTCAAGTATTCCCTGAGCTTAACCTAAATCTCCCTTGTTTAAGATGTGATGTTGTCCACCAAATCACATCAGAGAAGGTAATCAGAAGGGATCAGATCAACTTGATAACCTCATCTATACCTGACAAGGTTGGAAAAAGAGCAGTTATCAGTGCAACCTGCTAGAAACTTAGCAGTAGAATATGTAAACATCAACTCCTATTTAAATCCTTCGCTTCTACTGACGCAACTAGAAAGGTGGGCTCCAACATACCTATACAGCTCTTGATTTTCAATTATTTGCCTCAACCTGTGCCATGGGGCTTATCACTCCTCTCACCTTTAGCGAGATCTGTCTGTGTTCCCCATGAAGTCATTGCTGTAAATTCCACGTACAGCTTTTCCTACTAAAAACTGGCAATCCGTCATTTGCCACAAAGCATGCACTGTTTCGGAGCACGTGGCATTTGAAGGGCTGAAATGTTGTGAATGCTCCTAACAAAGGTGATTTAATTTGTTGTGAACAAAAAGCCTCCCTATTTTTCATCATTTGGCCAACTACTTTGGCAAACTATTTTGACAACTCAAATCTGTTCACATCAAAATCACTCCAGTGTTTTAGTGATGAACTGAATTGAAAAGAGTTTGGTATCCTAGAAAGAGTTGCTAACCTTTCTGGGCAGGTCCTATAGCATTTAATAGCAAAGGGGACCTTCCTGTATAAATATTGTGAACTCTAGAATTTAAGGAGATTTGTATTGCGCTATAGAAATGTCCTTTAGAGAATTAATTTTGAAGCCCGTGGGTTTAAATGTTTTCTAAAAATAGCACTGAACATACACAGGGCTTTGTGCTTCTGTGCCTATTTAGTTTTGGAGAATGTTTTCATGTATTATTTGGTGCACTTTTCTTTCTCCTCAGCCTTTTTTGAAGCATCGGTGGCAAAGGAATGAAAGGAGGCTATTTTTTGCTACAGGATAAATTTTGATACTTCAATTCCAGGTTTTTTTGCCTCCTGAGGAATTTTCTATTTTGCTGAGATTCTTAACCAGGTCATTCCCGTATTCATTGGTTTAATTACCTGCCTTAGCAGTGGATCCGAGCTGCCATTTCAGCAGTCCAGTTCAGTTAGTGTGTCCAATTCTGTGCACAGATGTACTCCTGCAATAGCAAGCAGTTTTCAAGCGAGCATGCATGAAATATCCTCCAATACAAACAAGGTTCTAGTTTTCTCAGATCCAATTCTCTGCAGCTTTTCTAGCTGTCCATATGATGTTTTCTGTTTCTCGATGCTCGTGGGCAAACAGGGTCTGACACTCGATAGCGAGCTGTACTGCATCACAGGGATCTGCTACCTATCACTGGAGAACAGGGTATCACCTCAAAGAGCAAAGGGAAGTTTTGAAAACCCTGTTAAATGCATTAACAATGAGCTGGGGATA
The DNA here is from genome assembly GCA_028858755.1 of Ara ararauna. Classification (NCBI taxonomy): domain Eukaryota; kingdom Metazoa; phylum Chordata; class Aves; order Psittaciformes; family Psittacidae; genus Ara; species Ara ararauna. The sequence goes on from CM054384.1 coordinate 17,107,633, forward strand.
AAGTCAAAACCCTGCTTAGACATTTCAATTGAGAGTTGCCATACAACTATAGCCAGTGGTGGGTCTTGGCTGAAAATGTATTTACACATTTAGACAGATAGAGATGGATTTCACTAGTTTAAACGCAGCTTTAGTGCAGACGAAAGCAATAGGGGGTGGCGGGGGAAGCACAGGCTGCCACTACCCTCACATATGGCAGTTGTTTCCTCTAATGCTTGCAATATTATATTTATTTCACGCAGTGACATATCACAGAAAGCCAAAAAAAACCCCAACCTGCAGCTTTTATTGAGGGCTGTCCTCCAATTTCATTGTGTTTTGCGTCAGTTTTCTTTTTCCTTCTGCTTTTTATCTGTCTGGTTTCTATTTTCCACTCGTTCTGTTCTTTCCTTCTCTGTTTTGTTTTGTCTTGTTTTGTTTCTTTTTCGCCGTTTTTGAGGAATCTCAGTTGCACTGAGAAGCCTGGGAGGTATGAGTGGAATGTTTTGATTTAATACATCCTCACCTGAACTTTCCTTTGACAAATCAATTAATATCTGTGGATTCTGGGGGCAGAGGACTGAGGGGCACAGGGAGATGAGGCTGCTGTGAGTGTGGGGAAGCTTGGCAGCATGGCTGGGATCCAGAAGGGAGGGCTCTGGAGTGCTTGCTTCAGGTCAAGTTACGAGATTCTTTCAGATTCTAAGCTAAGCACCTGACTGGAAAGCCTGGATATGTTGTCCTGGTAGGCAGGAGCTCACCTTGCTCTGCAATGCCAAGTCTGAACTCCAGATTTAAGCTACAATCTGCAGTTTTTCAGAGGTTTGTTCCAATGCTGGTCTTGTGTTTGGACTGATGTAGTCTGGGGCAGGACTTAGCCTTTCACTGCTGGTGTATGGGTGATCCCAAGGACCCAAGAACAGATGAGGACCAGGTATCTGCTGAAGCTTGGGAGCATTTGAGTCAAGGACCCTGCATGCTGTTAAGAGGGGACAAACTTCTAAACTCAGATCTGCTGCTGAAGGCTGTGACGGCTCCTGTATGGAGCCTCACTTGGCTCCATACCTTGTGTGCATGAGTCTCTGCAGCTGTGTTTTTCAAATGCCGTTCAAATGAAAGCAGAAAGGGGAAATCCCATTTCACTGGGAATCGCTCTCAAATGCACAGAGAAGCTTTTCCTCTGAATCCTGTCTTTTGGCTTTCTTGCTGCAGAATGACGCGCGACATCTTTCTCTTGATCAATTTGTTTATCGTTTCCTTGATGATCTTCTTCAACAGCAAGACACGACAGGTTTCTGTTGTTAATCCTGTTAGTGCTGGCATTGGAGCAGATATTTAGTTTAGGAAAAACATTTGGGTTTGCTAAACTTTCTTGTAGATGATGCCCGGGAATACCAAAACATGGTCTGATATGTTTGAGTTTTCTAGACTATTCCCAAGCCGTGTATTTCCATCTGTCTGAGTCCTGCTGCCTGTCTCTCCCCATAAACACGTGCCAGCACCAGACTTCCCTTCTGGCTTTCCTTTTGCTGACTGCACGCTGGGGTTGCTGAGTGAGCAGAGCCCTCTTTTCTATGCCCACCTCCTGGACCCACCTCTCCACCAGTGGCTGATGCCACCTTGCCCAAGGGAGCCCACCCTGGTGCATGGAGCTGGGGCTCCTTCTGCTGTGCTCCTCCTCCAGATAATGACCTCTCTTCTCTGTAATGTTTTAAAAGTGAAGTATTACTAGAGGAAAATGTCAGAGCAGGGCACTGGAAGACTGATGACCTCCCATGTATCTTCTGAACAGGTACCCAGCTAGCAGAGGCCCCATATGCAGCCCCCCTCCCCTCTCTGCACCCATGCATGCTATTTATCTTGTGGGGAAAACATTAGCAGGCCTAAAAGGATAGTTCAGGCTCCAGAGCTCACCCAGTCCTTGACCTCTGGGCTGAGACTGGGCTACGGAGTGGTGACTAATGAACAGCAATTGCAGGGGTGTGTTTTGTGTTGTGGCTACATGCCTCTGGGTGGAATGTATCTGTGAATGTACTGTATGATTACAAGAGCAAAGGATCCCTCTGTAATAAGCAGGTCCCCATCTTTGCTGCCTTTGAGTTACAAGATTCTCTGGTGCTGTTGGATAAGTTTTGGTTCAGTGAGAGAGTCTTGTCTTCTTCCCCTGTCACCCTCCCAATTTGGTCTTGGCTGTCTTGGGAGCCTGAGTGCTCCTGTGCATCCGATGGTGGGTTTGAGGTGGCCCTAGTAGATGTCAGGGTGGGCTTGTGGGTTCTGTCTTGGATGCAGCTCTTGGGACTGCAGCGAGGCAGCCCAAACAAACTGAAAGTGCTCAGGGGTGAATAGAGCAATGGCCCAGTCATTTTCCTGCAGGTCATAAACCAACTACCAGTAACTACAAATCAGTAGGAGGTGCAGATCACAAGGAATATTTCCTTTCCTAGTCAGCTGACTGCATGTCTTACTCCCTTTTGCCTCCCAGACAGATCCAGTTCTCTTCCATTAGTATTTGATCCAGAAGTACTGGAGGGTGTATTTGGGTGAGCTGGTTTGGGAACCACATCACACATCTTGCACTCTGGAAAATCAAGGGATCTCCCTGTGTGCTTTCCTGGGTTTTACCTGTTTTTTTTCCAAGAACATCATTTGGTGTCCCCTTTTTCCTTCTTGGGCAAACAGTGTGGAAGCATTAAAACCAGTGTTCTGCAGTTCTGCGTTTCACCATTGTGGTTTCATCGGAGCATCTCAAATCTCTAGGTGAACAGACTTTTAAAATAGGCATTATTTTAACCTCCTCAAAGGAAAGGGGAAAGTGAGGCAAAGAGCTTTTGTGTTCTTGTAGGGATTTTAAACCTATGCAAGAGGGGCAATGGGCTCCAGGCAGGGCTTTTGATATAGAGGCAATGCCTGGAGGCTCTGAGGAGGGTACTGGGAGCTCACCCCTGCCAAGGACACTCGGGGATGCCCCTCAGCTATCTGGGTGGTATGGTTCTCTCGATATGGTGCTGTGGGCACTTGCTGAGACCCAGGATGTTCTTCCTCCTCTCAGGATCCTTCGCTTTAGGCTGTGAGTTTGCTGCCCCCATCAGTCTGCTGATTCAGGAACCTGCCTTCTTAGCCTGTGTGGCACTCTCCTGTAGCGCATGTGGGCCTGCAGAGGTGAGAAGTAGAGGGTCTGACCCCAAAGTTGCCCCATGGGACCTGCTGGGGCTGCTCGCATAAGCCCTGTGCACCCTCACATATGCCCCTTGGGTCACAGGGATATGACCTTGGAGTGGCGACTAGGCACCACGTAGGTGAAGTATGTGGTGGTTCTTCTCTTCATGCCCAAGAAGAATTTAATCCAGGCAGACCATCCTGGACACCCGTTATTGAGTGTACACCCCAAATTAAAACAGCCCCACCAAATCAATCAGCATTTGCATGGTTTAATTGAAGAGGAAGAATGTGCCTCATCACTTACATCATCTACCGGTTCTTTTTGCTCTCACTACAGTGGTGTAGAATAGAGATTATTACCCCACCCCCAAGAATGTATTTCAAGAATGTGGTAAAAAAAAAATACACAGAATATGTAACTCTTCTGGAAATACGATATTTCATGAGGGAAATTTGAAGGATAAAGTAACCGAATTCCAGGCAAACAGGCATCAGTATTGTTAGGAAAAACAGCTCTCTGCAGGGCAAAAGAGAGTGGTATGCCAGGTTTAAAGAGGAATTTACAGCCACTGACTGCAAATTACCTTATAAAATTCCTGATACCTTCATGAAGTCATCAATTAAGTGTTTAGTCTTGATTGTCATTTATTGCACTTCCTAATTGTTCAGTAAACTTTTCTGGCTTAAATGCTGTATTTCAAACTGACATGAAGCTGCTTTATTGATGTAGATTACCAGGGTGTGTGGTTTATGTGTGGGACAATGGGAGAACCAGCAGTAGAAGAGTCTCTTATCCACACATAAAGGCAACATAGCGCTGGTGATCGGAATTCTGGTCAAGTTAGTGTAGTTGTATGGAATTATGAGTATGCAGGGAATAGTTATAAAGGACCCTTAAAATCAGGGTTTTTCTTAGTGTGGAGTGTGACAGTAAAGGCAGCGCCCAGGCTTTGAATCATATGTCCTTTTTTAAATGGGTGGAGGAAGGACAGATAGAGAAAACATGTAAAAAACTGGGGAATTTACACCGATTCCAAATGAGGTCTTCTGTTAAATCCTTTCCAAGGCACAACATGTTTGGCATATTTGGATTGTTGGCTTTTCAGTTATTGGCATTTCTGCGTTTTCTTGGGCTTACGAGGAGCTGAAGCCACGTTCCACCTAATGCAGCCCCTGTCTTGGTCGTGACACCAAGTGAGTGGCTCTGTCAGTCTCCTAAGTGATGTTGGACATGATGGGATTCAGAACCCAGAATGCCTAAATCCCTTTTTCTTTGAAGCTGTCCTCGGCTCTTTGGGTTTCATTCCTCGCTATTCTGTGGAGGCAGCGTGATTCCTATCATACCATTGTTGATTGCATAAAATATTCCCTGAATCCAACACATTGCCTTAAAATCTGGTGTCTGGGCCCTGTCTGATTCTGAGCAGAGTAGCTCTTGGATTGCGTTTCCATCCTCAACCTAAGCCAAGTTCAGGGAGACTTGATTGGGATATCGGTGAGGGGTAAGAGCCATGCAGATCTCTGCTGTGATTGATGGAGTGGTGCTCAGTGAAGACAAATATGTACAAATACTTGCCCAAAATAGTAGGGCCTCGATTCAGCTGTAACTGGCAGAGTTTTCAGCTTGACTTTCAAGAAACATTGTTTTTGATTGACCTTCATGTGTGTAAGTTGAAGAGCCGATGCTGCTTTTCACAAGGAAGGTTTCAAGCAGCGGAGAATCTCCCCTTGTATGTAAAATTAGGAACTTTACTATATCATGAGCGATTAAACCCAATCCCCAGGGAGCCCAAAAGAATGTTGTGTGACTTCCTTGCCTAATGAACACAGAACAAATGTGAGAATGTGTACATTCCAGCAAATTGTGTGCTAATTGGCCTTAGAGAAATGCTAAATATGAGGAAGAAATGAGAATATAATTTCAAACATATTTGAGAGGTTTTGCAGCCTCCTTGCAAATAAGAGGGGAAAAAAGGAGTCAAAACTTGACAAAACCATTATTTGTTATGATTTATTCACTCAGCTCTAGTCTTGAACCTGGGAGTTATTGGCAGCTGCAGCTAAGATTCCTGCTGAGTATTTCTACTTAGAATGACTGTATGCAGCATGTAGCTCAACGCTGTTTTTTTGGCATCATATCATAGATATCTATTTTAATTCTTGTCTCTATATGTGTATCTAGGGTTTGGTGTGTTTTCCCTTTTTCTTGTGAAAATGACTCTAGATGCAGGACAATATCCTGCTCCCTTTACTTAAGAGAATACTCCACTCGAGTTCAACAGTAGGATTATTCTCCTTGGGTAGAAACCCCTCTGCCAGAAGGCCTGTACATCACTTAAGTACTGGCTTAAGCAGAGAATAAGTGTCCATCTGTGCAGGGTAGAATTTCAGCTGTTGTCAGGGAAGTTAGATCTGACCCATGGACTTAAGGAATCAAGATCTACTCCCTATTCCTAAAATCCCATCTCGTCCACTCTCTGTTCTTTGCCAATCAGGATTCAAGAGTTTATTTATTGCATTTTCTTTACATTTTTGTTATGTCTTAGAAATAAAAGTGATTAAACATGTAATTTGCACAGTAGAGGTGAATTCCAGCCTTTCGTACCTTGTTCTGTGAGCACGGAAAGCTGCGCTTTGGGCTTTTCCTTTGTAACAAGAACACCCCAGAACTTGTTACTAGAGTTGCAGTCTGATGCATTGAAGTGTTGCATTTTGGTCACAGTGGAACTCTTTCTCTTGCCAGTAGTATCTTAAGAAGAGATAGAAGGTCAAATCTGCTCAAAATGAAATGGTGCGGTGACATCAAATGGAAATATTTCAGCCCTTTTCTTTGATGATTTCAGCCAAATCATAATGTCCTGAGGAAGGATTGTGATTTCACAGGGTTAGCTTTTTCTACTGGGAAAACTGGAACCTGCATAATTTAAGTTGAAGCACCTGCTAATCCAGACTCGATGTGGACAGCATTCCTTAGGACTCTGGGGGAGTTGCTGAGTGAAGAAGCGCTCCCCAGCAGTTGGGCTCGTCCTGCTTTAGCTCTCATTTGAACAGGTTCACTTTAAACTTCTGAAGTTGTTGTTTGATTTGCATTGTCCTCTATGTGCTGAATTAGAAGAGCAAACTGCAGTACTTCAGCTCTGATCTTAACTTGTTCCTCCAGAGCAGGCACGTACGCAGAAGTATCCTTTTTGCATCCCTCTGAGTTCTTCAGGACGTTTATGGGAGTTTGTACCGCAGAGTTTGTTTCCTAACTAACAATTTCCTCTTGGTTGTTGAGAGGCTTAATTGCTTTGAGGTCTCCTGTTATAAACTGTGTACATGTTGCCAGTATTTTGTCATGTAAGTAGAGCTGTTGTGGAGGAGAGGTATGTGGGCTTGGAGAGGGGCTGGTCAGCTGTCGTTCCTGTTGGTTTCTGGTAGGATGTTATGGATATACCAAACATCTCTGAAAATGCCACTTGTACATTCTTGGGTGTTTGTAAATTAGTATAAAACTGAAAAAACACCTCCTGGAAGCTTTGCAAATATGCAGCAGCTCTTTCGTAGACTCGCAAGCTGGTTTGTGTTGGAAAGGACTTTAGAGCTCATCCAGATCCAACCGCTGCCATGGGCAGGGACACCTTCCACTAGAGCAGGTTGCTCCAAGCCCCTGTGTCCAACCTGGCCTTGAGCACTGCCAGGGATGGGGCAGCCACAGCTTCTGTGGCCACCCTGTGCCAGTGCCTCAGCAACTTCTGCCTAAGAGCTCATCTCAATCTCCTCTCTGGCAGGTTAAAGCCATCCCCCCTTGTTCTATTAATTTTCTCTCACTGAAAAAATTACTTTCATTAATTTTATCATGTATATTTTAAGTGTGAACAGTCATAAATAACTCATCTTAAAAGGGTAATCTGCAAAAGGAGGAAGATTGCAGTTGCAGGGAAATTGGCTTGTATGATTCCTGTTTAAAGCTTATAGGAAAGCAAGATGTACCAATTGTTATTTTTGAGATGGAGGAAGAGCATGATGTGGGTTGCTGGGTCTGTGGATGGATTTGGTGCGACTTGATTTGGTTCTTCTGGACTTCTAAGTGGCCCGTGGCCTGCGGATTCAGAGAGTGCGACTGCTAAGTCATTTCCACTTAAGTACTTGGAAAAATCCTTTTTGTTGCCATCAGGGGGAGCTTTTGAGACCTTTCAAGAGGGAAAAAAAAATGTATTAAAAAAAGAAAGGAGGAAAAAGAAGAATCGTCCCAGCTCAGAACCAGAGATCTCCAAAGCAGCAAGCAGCAGAACCTTACCTGTGGCTCCAACTCAGCCAGGGAAACCCGGGGAGCTGAATTCCTTAGGCTGAAGCATTGGCAATATTGAGAGAGGATTTTTTGACTCAAGCCACCAATAAAATTAATGATTTATTTTTTTATTATGATTAAAAAAAAACCAAACCAACAAACCCAAGCCTAAATCCAGGAGTCTCTGGAGCATTCAAAAGCCAAATCCTGCTCCGTGACTCCAGCTTCTGGAAGGTAAAATGCTCTTCAAAAAGCTTCACTCTCCTTTTAGCTCCTGATGGTTCGATGGGGACCTTTTTGATGCAACATTTGGATTAGCTGCACACAACTGCACTGAGGGGGACCACAAAAGGGGGAGCCCGGCTGATTGCATAACTTTAAGAAAATACTGAAAGAGGAAAAGAAAGATATAGGAGAAAAGGGAGAAAGAGTGAAAAAAATAAAGGGGAGAAAGAAAGAAAGCAATTAAAAAAATATCTGAGACTCAAGTTTCAAGACTCTTTATGTGCTGCAGAGGAGCATAAGGTTTACCAGCAAAGTGCAACGGGGAGTCTGAGAGGAGAAATAGCTTTCTCTTTTGCCAAGAAAGAAAAAAAATAGGAATGTGTGTTTTGGACTGGACTGAGCAAGAAAGCTGGGGAGCTGGTGGGAAGCGGGGTACAGGATTCCTGTCACATTGATCCATTCATCTTGATTGTCTTCTTTAAAAGATAAATAAGGGGCGTGTGTGTGGGGGGAAGTGATAGGGGAAACAAGGGGAAAAGAAGGGGGGAAAAAGCAAACAGCAAAAGTGTTTGAACCTCTGGAGCTATCTGCTCCTTCAAGCTGATTGATTAGTCATGATCCCTGCAGTTTTAATGGGAATCATTCAATTGGGAAGGTGGAGCACCCTAGAGTAGATTAGCATATTCTTGTTTACTCATCTTCTGAGGGGCTTTTTTCTCTTTTCTTTCATTTTGTGGAGAAGAAGGGAGGGGGGGAGGCTGGGGGGAAGGAGGGGGCTGTGCCTTATGTTATAAAGGAGGCCAAAAAAATAAATAGATTAGAGCATCTTTTGGGGGGAGGGCAATCAGTGGGGCTGAGTCTTGGAGGAAGCTGGGGGGGTTGTTTTGGGGGTTGTTTTGGTTTGTGAGTGAGTGAGTGTGGGGTTGGGGTTTTTTGGTTTGGTTTTTTTTTTTTTTTTTAAGAAGGAAGAGAAAAAAAAATAAAGGGAAGAAAATCCAGCAGAGAAAAGAAGAGAGAGGAATTCCAGCTGTGGAGGAATAGAGGAGAAGAAGACAGATAGAGGAGGAAGAAGAGAAATACATCTCAAGCAAGAAGGAGTTTTATTTTATTTGCATTTGTTTTAAGGGTACAAAAAAAAACGAAAAAAAAAAAAAGAAAAAATCTATAAGCAGGAAAAAGAGAAAGAAAGAAAGAGAAAAAAAAAAAAAAAAAGAAAAAAAGAAAAGAAAAAGCAACTGAGAAGGGTTATAAAAAGAGCAAATACCAAGAAGGGTGAACAAGAGAAGAAAGTCAAGGCAAGGAGGAGCCCAAAGCTGGCAGATCGGGAGGATTTGCAGGGGAGAAGGGGGGGGAAGATTGGAAATGCAGCTCTGGAGTTTGCTGCTGCCTCTTGCGCTTCTCTGTACAGCCCTAGCGAGTGGACCCGAATGTGGGATGGACGAGCGCTCCCGCAGGGCGCGGAGGGACACCAGGCAGAGCCGCCCGCCCCACCACGCTGCCCCGGGCACCTGTGCCACCAGGTTAGCCCGGGGCAGGCGCTCCCCGGCCGGGCTGGAGCCCGGGCATGGCCCCCGCAGGAGGCAACAGCGGGAGGTGAAGGACGCCGAGGAGTCCCTCACCCCGAGCAGGGCGCTCTATTTCAGTGGACAAGGTGATCAGCTGCGGTTGAAAGCAGATATTGAGCTGCCCCGAGATGCCTTCACTTTGCAAGTGTGGCTGAAAGCCGAAGGAGGACAGAGATCTCCGGCTGTCATTGCAGGTAGGGAGTTGGTCGTGCCTGTGGCTGCAGCATCCCTTGTAGGTTTGGGGAAGCGGAGCAGCCAGCTGTAGGCGTGCGTGTGTGTGTGTGTGCAGTGTGTGCGTTGTGTGCGTTTGGATGTGCCTCGGACACTCACAGAGGGATGGGAATGCCTGTGCAGACACGCTCGGCTGCGTTGGGTATCTGTGTCTTTGGTGGAACACTGGAGCTCTGCAAAGTGTCTGGAAGTCTGTGCTGGCAGGAAAAGTTATGTAAACTTTTGCATAGGGAAATGGCAGCATCCTGGGTAGTTCCTTTACTCTGTGTGTATGGAATAAGACGCGGATGGGTGAGAGCACTCTTACGGTGGGTTTTTACCTGATTTTCATTTTGGAAAACTAAACCAGAGCATTTGAAAGTAGCTTGTGTTGTATGTATGGAAAGAAATGTATGTGTCTAGTGTGTGGCTGCAGAGAAATGCGTATCTAAGGTCCCTATATGATTTCCTTAGTTTTATTAGCTTTTTAGTATACTTCCCTGTTGCCCTTTCAGAGGCAATGTTAGTGTGTGGTTTCCAGAAAGCTGTAAAGGAACTTTTGGCTATTGTGAAACCTACACTGAATCAAATGAGTTTATAAAGTTCTCAAGCCCTAGACACTCAGTGAGGGCTGAGACTAGCACTGCAGCGAGAGGATGTGTGGAGTGTTTTTGTCTCTCCCTAGAAATGGCAAGTGTAACACAAATGATTGTAAGGTCAAATAGCCCTATAAAATCATTTAGTACTCAGAGCAGCTACCAGCCTGGGCTGGCTGAGCTGAGCAATCATGAGGAATACTGCACTTTCCTGATTTTAATTTTATGAGCCCATCATGAAGTTGGGTCCTTTCCCCACTCCCCCCCCCCCCCCCCCCCCCCCCCCCCGTCCTCTCTCCACTTTAGTGATAAAGCGCAGCAAAGTTGTCCTGAAATCGGATACTTTTGGGGGGGTTACCAACCCTTATAAATGTCGCCACATCCATCTTTGCAGTGAAGGAAGTCATAGAAAATGGAAATGCCCTTAGAAGAAAAAAGTCAGAAAGAGAAAGGAAGGGGGGGGGAGGAAGACATGTTTTACAGTTCTTTTGGCAAGGAGATTCCCTGAGAGTACAAAGTTTCCATGTCCTAGGATGCCTTAAAGAGACAGGGAGGATTTCCCCTTTCCCTTTAACTGGAGTCACTTCCTACAGTGGATGCTTGTGTTGTGGTACTGGCTTCCCCGTCCCTGTCCCATGCCACCCTCCTCCTGCTATCTTATCACCCCTCCCTGTCCCATGCGACTGTCCTCTCGCTAGAAAGTTGCTTTGTCCTAAGGAAAACACAAACTGAGATGAACTCGGCAGCGTGTTCCCTTTGCTTTCCCCAATCCCAGCTGCTGGGCTTGCTGTGAGGAGGGGGACATGGGGTGTGTGGGGCTGCTGGGGTGGGCACGGGGTGCCGGGCGTGGGCTGGTCCCTCTTGCCTTCAGTAGGACAGGCAGATGAGTGATTTCATAGGTGAAATAGCTTATCACTTGCTTTATTTCTCCTGGCTTTCTCATACTCCACTCTTCTGCTTCCCAACCTTCAGCCCCAGGGCTCCAAGTGCTTCCCTTTCAAGTTCAGAAAGGCAGAATTTGGGTTTACACGGATGTCATCAGTGGCAAGACACAGTCAATGTAATTCTTAATGTGTTTAATCCAACATGTAAGACCCCATGTCTGCCTTCCGTGCAAGTATCTCTTAATTCATACAATAGAGAGCCTAGACAAACACACACACACAAAGATCATTTGTAGTAAAATACTTTAATTGGATGGGGGAGGTTGGGTTGTTGCCTGTATAAAACACTTGACCCATTTTATGCATGGAAATAACATTCCACTGTGAAAAATGAAAAGAAATGCCCCAGTTTTGCACGGCGGAGCCTGCAGCTCAGCCCAGGAGGACTTTGGGATTCTATTTGATTTCCAAGCTGCCTCTGCCCCCCTTGCAGGCACTCTTGAAGAGGAGCCAGGTTTGGCTCTGTGTGTAAACACCTGGAAGAGGTCCAAGAGGAACTCACTCGGAGTATCCTCCACACACCACAGCCTCCCAGACCTGCAGCAAGCTTAGGGAGAGATTACGCTTCCCTCAATGAGGAAATCAAGGGTTCTGGCTGCCAAATCTCTTGGCTTTCTCATTTTCACTGTTTTGGGATGTGACAGGCTCTGGAGCCTGGTTCTGCTGTTGAAGTCGCATGTGTAGGACCTCACTGGAAGCAAGAGCCCTCCTGGGTGTTTGGCAAGGGGCAGGGACTGGGTCAAATTTACTGCCTGTGCCAGAAGTGAATTTCACCCCAGTTTCAATCCCCGTTGCAGAGTGGGGAACTATAACTGTGCAGCCCTGAAGGAGACGGCAGAACTGACTTTAAGACACCTCTTTTTCAGACACCTCTTTTTCAGAGTCCTCCTTGTATCTTCATCTACTTTCTGCCCCCAGCCTTCTGCCTGTGGCAACTGCTCCCCTTCAATCCCCCCTTCCCGGCGCTGCAAGTTGTATAGGAGCCGCACGTGCTATAGGGGAAAGCCTGTTGTGTCTGTTCAAAATTTCCTGTAGGACCCAAGTTGTTATCATCTCCTACGCCTGAGCCCTGATATAACGGAGCTCTTCTGCTAATCCAGGCTACAGGAGTTCTGTCTGGAGCCAACTCTCCTTACATCACCCTCTGCTGCAGTATTCAATTTGTTTTCATAAATGGCTAATTTTACAGCGCTGTTAAGTGGGTTCGTCATCGTGCCGGGCCATGCCCCGTCTCTGATGATAGGCAGCCCTCGGTGCCAGGCTCTGCCAATTTTCACGCCGGTTGGCAGTGATGTTATTGCTGCCCTGGTTGACTTCACTGCTATCTTTTCTGGCATTTGTCAGGGAAAGCTGTTGGGAAACTGGAAGTCTGACCCATTGATCCGCGTTACGCAAAAGCTCGGCAGCGTGTTCGTGTCCGCGCTGTGCTCTGCCGGTGCTGCTCTCTCGGCTCTGTGTGCATTCTTCTCCCTCCCCGGGCCACATAGTTCTTGGACAAACACTCCTTGGATGTGCGTACCTACCACCCAGCACAGTACATCCCTCTTGTAAACACACACATGTGCACATGGTATTAATCATGCGAGTTTGCGCGCTTTCCCCTCTGCAGAGCCTTTGAACGCGCCTCTGATTGTGGAGGAAGGAGTTAAGGGCTGGACTGCACTCAGTTAAGTAACACACACACCGTGCAAAATAAGAGGCTTCAAAGCACTGTTGACCTTGCTTCTGTTGTAATCAAAGAGATTTCAGTTCTACTGGGGAAATGCAACTCCATCCTAGGAAACAGGATCCTCCCGAGTCCCTGTCAGTGTGTTTGCTGCTATATGGCTTAGGGGCGGGAGAGCTCATGTTTTCATAGGAATGAGATGTTGACTCTTTACTGGCTGGGAGCTGAGGAGCAGGATGAATGATCTGGAGTAAGAAGGCGTGTCTGCCCTGAAGAGTGAAAGCTGTTTGTGTTTTGGTTAGGCTTTTTTTTTCCCTTCTCATTTTCATTCTCCTCTGTCTCTCTATTCCTGTGCCTGCCAATAGACATGATGATCCCAACTTAATAAAGCTTCATATGCAAGGGAGTGCCTGTGTTTTCCCAACTTCAGTCCTTGATGAACATAAAACTGCAGCAGAATCCAGAGGGAAAGAAAGGCTAAAATCAGCACAGTGGAGCTCACTGAAAGCATGTCAGGGTCTGAGAAACATCTGTGCCAGGTCCAATGACTGGGCAGTTATAAGGATTTGTAATTGAGATTGTGTAGCTCTGTTCCCTCCACAGGGTTTAAGAATATATGTTTGCTTTTGGGGATTAATTTGGTTCCCTTATGAAGTTTGGGAGTCTCATATTGATTTAATACACTTCAGGAGAATCAGTGAGCTGGGTCCCATCCCCAGAGCTGATCCTTGTAGTGGGTCTGTTGGGAACTTGAGGTTGTTTTCAGTAGAGAGTCTACTCTGAGTTTCATTGGCATTAAAATAACAGGTAGATAGACAATGCAGCATTTCTCATCTCCAACAGCCTGTTGGTTTTTATAGCCTGAATTTCCTTGGGTTGATCTGTAGTGAAGTATTAGAATGAAGGACTAATAAGTAAATCAATGTAAAGCTTGTAGTTCTGTCATGTAATTAGTGCTGGCATTAGCAGGGTGATGGGCATGATGGGTGCAGTGGTTGGACCAAAGTGACAGGAACTTGGACACCTGCCCAGATGTTCCTTCAGGGTGACAAGCCTCCAACACACCATGGCTGAAGGCTGCAGGTAGCTCTGTGGTTTTGGCTTCCCTGCAGATAGGGTCAAATGAGTGCCTACTTCAGGACTATAGATCTGGATGAGGCTTGACTAATAGGCCATGATAAAAACATGGCATAGCTTGTCGTTTACTGAATATTTACATTTGAAACAGCACATTTCCTTCAGGCCGCAGAAGCCAGGACAAGAGTCAGAAACTGGAAAAGGAAGAAAACTTTTTCTTTCCATAAGATATCGCATTTTAATCAGTCTCATTCTTCTGACACATAAGAGGCAGAACAGCACAGTTAGAAGAAAGTTGTGTTTGGGTTTGTTTTTCTTATAGCACTTACATGTAGGCTGCTCTAATTAATAAAATGGTAATGAAAGAGGGAAATATGACTGCGTGCATGAAGAATGGCACATTCAGATTCCTCAATGATGTGTGGCTGTCTTCTGTAGGCACAGAGATGTGTCCCAGGCTGAGCTCGCCTCTCCAAGCTTCATTTGGGCCTGATTTATTTCAAGCCAGCCTGTTCCAGTTAGAAAAATTCATGCAAGGCATAAAGCAAGCTGAGGGATGGTGTTTGGAAAGACAGCGGGAGCGGGGCTCTCCTTAGGGATTCATGGAGATATCTGGAGAAGCACAGAGCAGAGCTGCGGCAGCGAGGGCAAAAAGAAGCCCTTGGAGAGCCTTTGCGCGCTACACCATCGCAGAGAGACTGACCTGGTTGGGGATGCAGGTGCCTGAAAGTTAACACATCAGGTCGAAGCTGCTGTCTGGATCTCCACGTCACCTCTCACCTGAAGTGTTGTAGGTGTCCAAGGGGATCCTGAGGCTGTGGTCGTGCTGAGCAGGGACAGAGATGCCAGCCATCAGCCCCAGCCACATGGGACTGTGCTTAAATTCCAGATCCTCGAGAGCACTGCAGCAGCTGGGAGGGAATCCTGACCCAGACCCTCCTGGCCCAAGGTAGGTGCCACTCACCTTTGTCATGAAGAACAGGACCCATGAGTTTGCTGATGCTACTTCATCAGCTTAATGTGTTTTGCCATGGCTGGGACAGATCCTTGGCCAGGTACGTTGAAGAGGGAAGCATGCCCAGGTCACTGAGGCATGCCAGTGGGTGGAGCAGGGATTTTGGGTGGAGAAATGCCTTCTTTGGAGCCTGGGTCTGGCTCCATCAGGACATACAAGAGAGGTGCAGCCCCAGTGTCTGCCTGCGCAGCTTTAATACAAAAGTGCAGCAGGACCAATGGGATTTAGGGGCTCTCAAGACCCTGGGAGTAACCGAGCGCCTTGGATATTCATTGTTTGTGCTGGCCTGAGCCGCAAAAAGGAGCCAAAATATAGTGGCTTTTTACAAAAAGACATTGAAAAAAACAAAAATAAACCCTTTGGTGGCTGGGGTCAGCTGAAATGTCCCTGCGTAATAGTGTTGTTTCCAATTTTAGCTGTTGTTTTTTTCAGCTTCTCTTTTCCTTTCCCTGATAGAAATTATAGGAGCAGAAGCAGAGAAGGGACCACCTGGGTTGCCAAATTCAGTCCCCTGCAGTGTCAGGGATATAACAGCAGATAATTAGTCCAAACATTCACAGAATATCCACTTTGTAGGTTGTGATATAGCACAGGCCACAGAAAATTTCCCGGTGCTCTATTATAAACCAAAGGTCTTTAGCTAAGACTAAGAGTCACCACTATAATGTAAGGCAGGAAGGGAGAAGGACAGATTGACAACATGTTAAGTACCTGAAATCCAAAGCGTTGGCTTACAAAAGTGTTAAGTATGGGAAAGAAAAACATTTGCTGGTAGAAGATATCAGCTTTCTTATTGTCAGAAAGCACAAAACGAATCAGGTGTTTTGACAGTTATGAAACTCGCATTGAAATTGCAAGTTAGAATATTTCCCACAGATAGTCTGTTTGGATTAATTCGCCTTTTTGCGGAGAAAAATATTGTATTGAACATTTCCCACCCTTCTCTGCCTGGGTGGCAGCTCCCACATCCCGACACAGTAAGAACAAACACGTTCACTTTATTACGTTTTTGCTTCTTCAAATCTTGTATTCCGGGCTCTTCTGAAAATGCATCAGAAAAGTCGTGTTTGATCAAAACGCTTTACAGTTTTCTCTCAACTACATCAGCAGGTTTAATATCATCTTTTTCATCTTTAACCTCCTCTGCCAATACTACCAGACGTTTCCTCTAATACCATCTTTACATGATCAGGATAGATTACACTTTCTATTTCAAATATGCAAAGTATCTTTTCTACTTCCTAGGTTCTGGGCATGTGCTTCATGTGATGTTCTGGGCACAGAGCAATTGCCTGAGCTGTCCTTCTTCGGTGTTTATTTTCCCCAAAATGAGACTTCTAAAAGCGAAGGTTTTCTTTTCTTCTGACCTTATCCTTCCATTGCGCTGTAGGCATTGCCCCCCTTGGGTAGCTGACATAGATTCATAGAATCCCAGATTGGTTTGTATTGGAAGGGACCTCAGAGCTCATCCAGTTCCAATCCCTGCCACAAGCAGGGACATCTTCCACTAGAGCAGGTTCATCTGGGCATGATTCTGAGTTCCATTTCAGCTTTCTATGGAGAAGAAATGCTTGATTGTTGTTCTGCTAATTTCTTCTCGTCCCTACCTTTCCCTTCATTTTCTGCGGTGTGAGCATGCATGCACACACCCTCACAATTTCCAAAGCACCTTTGATTTTTTCCCAGATCAATAGAGCATTTAAACTACACTGATCAAGGAAGAGCAGCTTGTTTATTTCCCCACATATCCTGACACAAGTGGCAGATCTTGTAAACTGCTTTGATTTGATGTTAGTGCCTATTATGAAGTTTACTCTTCCCAAAGCCATCCATGAAGTCAAAGTACTTTCACTCTGAACATGAGCAGAGCAGAACTCAAAAAGGTGAATTTAAATGAGATCAGGAGTGAAAATCTATACTATTTATGATCTTCTCCCAGAATTTTGCTTTCTGCTGCCCTTGTGCATAGTGACTGGAGCAATTCACTTGGCTGAGCACTGTTCAGCACCCATGAGGTTGTCAGCACCAAGTGAGAACACCGTATGTATTATAGAGCTGTGAACAAATATGGATTCAAGTCAGGTTATCCCTTGGTGAGAATGGGGCTGGATTAATGATGTTAGATTTCTGCAGGCAGCATGGGTTTGATCCTAAACCTGTTCAAGATCATGATTAAATACCATTGACCTTGGCTGGCTGTGGCTCAGGCTCTGATTTCAGTCTTCTGCATCCCTCCCCTGCAGCCTGGACCCTTCCATGGCCCTTGCTTTACCATCCTTTATTTTGCTGTGCTTTCTTGCTTTGGATACAAGAGGAATAAAAATGCAAAGCCTTACTTAACGTCAGAGGAATTGGCCAGAGGAAGGGGCCATGTTTGGTTTGGTTGGTTTTGCTGTACTCCAAACCCCACTCTGGCCTCTGTCTCTTTCAACCTTTCTCTTCTTTTTTTTTTTTTCTATTTTTTCAGTGTCAAAAAGAGCACTTATTCAAAACACACTGACTGGGTTTCTGTTTTGCTGGGTGATGTAAGTGTGGAACTTTCCTGTCCAATCTCTCCACCCTCTCTTATCACCATCATAGCCTCAGTTCTTTCTCTACTATCTGGTGTCCTTGATTCCCCCGTCTTTCCCTTCTTCCTGCTCCACACAGTTGCTGGCTCCCTCCTCCCTAACAAGCGTGTGCTGTGAGTAACCCCCATGCTCTCTGCAGTTCTCATCTTTTACCATGGGAAGGTGGTTATCCCCTGCTGGCAGACCAAGGGTGGCCACCAGGCTGGTGGCTTCAGCAAACCGGTGTTGGAAGTGCTGTGGGAACAGAGGGTAAGCAGGCTGTGTGTTTGTGTGCTTAGTCAGGCGTATGTTCGTGCATATTTTCCAGGAATTATTGATACTGTTCTGTTTAATATCCATCCTAGTGGTACACAAACAAGGAGCGAGCGGTTGTTCTCACAAAGAGAGGGAGTGAGGGTGAAGTGAAACTGAGAAGCATCTGGAACTGGCCTGGTGAAGCAGCATCTAAGAGATATGATACCAGCTCATGAAAGCAAAACAATTGCTGTGTCAGAGAAGAAAACCATTCTGTTCTTTGGTGATCAGCTCCTGGGGTCTGGTAGGCTTTCCTTGAGTCCTCCTTCTGACTTTTATCTCTTCTCCTTCTTCCCTTCTGCTGTGTTTTTCCTCCTTTTCCTTATGTAATTTATTGTCTCTCTGTTTGCTTTAAATCACTTTCCCATATGGATTTCTCTCTTCTGACCCATCTTCCCCTCCCTCATCTGATTCCCAGGAGTCTTGTGTCATCATGGAACTGGGAGAAGAGCAGCAGCCCTGTTCCCGACACCGAGCATCAGCTGCAGGCTCTTTTCCTCCCTCATTTTCTTCCTTGCCTGTTCTCTGCTGTTAGTGTTGGAAACATATTCACAAAGATCATCCATTGGATTAAGGAAACAGATCTTATCACCATTATTTTGTTTGTTTTATTTAAGACAGGGAAAAGAAATGGAAAAGAGAGGCCTTCACTGTTACCACTATTAGTTTTCAACATAGGGGTTTTGCTCCTGTGCTAATGTATCCTAGTGCTGTTATTTTCCTTTCTCTTTGCAGTAATACAGTGGTTTTGTCATCCCAATAACTGCCTCAAAACATCCTTCTGACGGTGGTGATAAGTTTCTCAGGTGTGAGAGAACATTGCCCTTAAAACCTGGGAAACTGAGGAACAGAGGGATGCTCTGGTCTGACCAAGATGTGTGTTGGTGACAAGAGCTAGGAACAGAGCCCAGCAGGGTTGGCCTTTTGTTAAACCTTTGTTGGGTTTTTCAGGGGCAATGGCAGCTTTTCCTTAGCCTAACTTGGTCTCCATGTGAAGCCAACACACCCTAATTCCTGTAGGATGTTTCCTTCTGATGGTTCTTCACTGCGTAATGGCTGTACTGGGCTAACGGTGGTGATGAAGTCTTTGAGCTGGTGTCGCACTGCTGACAGAACTGGCAACATAGGGGATGGGAGAGGAAGGCAGCTGGCATTTGTGACATGAGGTCTGTGGAGATGGCAGAAAATCAGATGGTCTGGAATTAATATCTCTGAACTAGACATGCTGGTGATGTCTGAATCAGCATGAGTTATTGTATTTCTCAAATGGAACAGCGTATGCTGCCCATAATGGAAGAGAAAAGCAAATATCAGCAAAGCCCCTTAGTTCAGAGGACTCTTATTTAGATTAGAATACTTTGATATTCTTTATACATCTGTGCATTGATTAATATATTGACTTGCTGAAACAGCTTGTAAAATACGTAACTGCTTGTCTTCCCAGGAAATGCTGAAAATCTGCCTCTGCATATCACAGCTTATTAATGAAGGGCAAAAGCAACTCACAGTTGAGCAACCTGGTCTAGTGGAAAGTGTCCCTGCCCATGGCAAGGGGTTGGAACTGGGTGAGTTTGAAGATCCCTTCCAACCCAAACAGTTCTATAATAGTTAAATCCAGATCAAGTGAGAGGTTGCAGAAGGGGCTTTGCGTGCAGTGTGTTAGTGCCCCAGACTGTTCTGGGGAGGGGTCATCATCTGGTGCACACCCTCATGGCTAAATGACCCATGTTTCAGTTAGGAGCATCACCAAGGAGGCTGTATATCATGCATTCAGCACGATTTTGTTCTGAATTCAGCAGCATCTGTGCTTGTAAAGTCTGAGGTGCTAAGGTTGAAATCTGGAGCTTGCATTACTACTGTCTTACATTGCATCTGTCTGTGGATAAACAGAGCAGCCTCTCTGAGGTCAAAACAGCACCCTTCACCAGTGATAATTTAATGGGAATTATTTTCAGCATGAACTAGGCAGGAATTAGAAGCCTGCGGTGCTGTAGCTCATGAATGGAGATGTTCAGGGAGAAAAGGAGTGCTGGGAGAAAAAGCAAATGTTAACTAAATGCATTACGCACATGATTTTGAAACATGTACTTGGCAGAGAGGAGGGTGAGGAGTACAAGCCAGATACTGCTGTTAAACACACCAATGTAAACCTAGAGTAACTCCTTTGGAGAGGAAATCGGGGGGGCTGCTCCAGACCAATGAACATGTAGAATCTGGGGCAGAGACAAAGTGTGTGCAATGGGGAAAGTGAACAAGCTGAGAAGTGGATGTCATGGAGAACAACCTCCAACCACCGTCACTGCTGTCGATGGTTTCATTTGGGTGTGTAATGGTTACGGTGATGCAGTGGGAAACATTTGTGCAATGTGGGGTTGTTTTTACTTTTTTGGAGCATTTTCTATATATACCTATCATAATCCCTCCAGGCTGTGAAATTAGGCCATAGACCAGTTGTACAGCGAGACCTTTGTGTTTTCCAGCAACGAACACCCTCTGAACTGTACCCTCCAGTCTTGTGGCTCTAAACTCCTTCACCCCCTCCCATACTGTCCCATCTCCAGCAATAATTTCCCCTTCTCTGTTTATAAACAAACACCCTCAGAGGAAGTTGACAGGAATAACAGTTAGTTAATGAAAATCAACCATGCACGCAGGTCCAGGCTGCGGGTTGGAGCCAGCGGGGTTGCTGGATGTTTCCTACTCTGTATCAGCTTGTAGGAGTTTCTTTGCTGAGATGTTTGCCTGTCTGTCTCAACCGTGTCTCTTTCTCTTCCCTTCGTCATGGAAAACATGAAGAAAAAGGGAGTAACATTGTAGTGTGAATATAGGGTGGACAGTATTCAGGAACCCTGAGTGGAAGGCTGGTATCAATGAACTTGTAGAAGTTCTTCTTGATAAATCTACAGATCTGGTCTTTTTTTTTAAAGCCTGAAATCCTGGCTCCTGGCAAAACTCTTGCTCATGAGTTGTGCAAAGGCTGTAAAAGGACTAAAATAGCCCAAAGGATAATTGTCCTGCTATAGCCTGAGCACAAGTTTGGTGAGTCTGGGGTTGCACATCACTCTCACAGAACCATCAGCTTAAGGAAGTAGGAGAGAGTAGGACCTAAGGAAATAGGTACCATGAGACCTGTGTAGTTACCACAACCTCTGGAGCAAAGGATGGATAGGCATGGTAATAATTATGGAAACACAGAATGCTTTAACTTATTCCAGAGGTCCCCCAAACCCTTTACAGCACAGGGAGAATGCAAGAAAAACTCAATTATCCTGTGGTGCTCCTGGGTTATACCCTTAGTACTGTACCTTGGTGGTCTCAGGTAGGAGGTGAGGGAATTACGTGGTTTTTTTCCTTCCAGGAGACACTGGGATCCTCTAAAAAGCCTTTCTGGCTACTCAGAATGTGTGGGGAAATCACCAGATACTGAAAAGCTCAGGGGGCAGCACGCGGCAGGGCTGTGGCTCCTTACTTGTGCAGAGGTGTGCTACCGATGCATTGCTCATGTCATCATCCCAGGCTCACCCTTTTCCATAGGGAATGTCTTTAGAAACTGAGAATACAGGAGTTTTAACTGATAAAATAGATGTGAAATTTGTGGTCCCACTTTTTAGTCCTAAGAGCCTTGTAGTTTTAGATGCCTTCCAAGGGGTCTCCAGTGCTGGCAGAATGGCCATACCTTGAAATGTGACAGCTTCAAATAGTCTTATCTGTTGCTTTTTGTTGAAAGAGCAGTTTCTCTTATTGTACAAATATTTTCTGTCAAGTCTTATCTGTAAGGCTATTCCAGTGTGGTCTATCCACCTCCCACCCCAACAGGGGGGAAGACAATCAGGAATGAGCATTTTGTCGCACAGCGCGGACAAAGGTTTTCAGTTGTTGCACAGTTCCTTTGCCTGTGAACAGATTGAATAAGGAAGGGGGATGGGGTGGTGGAAATGATCCTGATTTATACGGGTGAGCTTCCTCCAAGAATTCCAGGATTAACAATCAACAGTTTCTCCTAGGAGGAGATTCATTCTTGCCCTTTGAAGAGCTCTGAATTAATGAAGAGCAGAGGATCTTCTGCTCTGAGCTTGGGAAAGGCTGGGATTCCCCAACGCCCTCTTGCTTGAGATGGTTTAATCAAACAGACTGTTTACATAGTGTGGCTCACCAGAGGCAATGCTCAAGCAGTGGTGGGCTTCGGCTATATGCTGTAATACTAGGAGTTTAGTTTAGTTTGTTTTAAACATCAACATACCGCCAGTTTGACTTGGAAATGGCTGTATCCAAACACCTGCAAGCTCCATGGAGCAGGCCAGAGAGGGAAGCAACAGCAGCTGCATCCCACAGAGGCAGAATGATACCGTGAGAGGTCTGTGTTTCTTCTCCAATGGTTTCTGTGGGGTTGGAATTTAGCAGCAGAGGTGGGCTTGGGAGCGCACTTGAACTCATGGAGGAAGACCCCTTACAGTGGTGGAAGGCTAAGCACTGGACAAAACTCTTCCTTCTGCCTCAAGCACTGATGGAGACGCAGAGAAGCAAGGGCCTTTCTGCCCCATCCATATGTTCTGTCTCATACTGAGAAGGCCAAACTGTCTTGGTGAAAAGTTTCTGTGCTTTGGTAACTTAAGAAGGCACTGAATGAAATGGGAGCTATGTGTTTAATAAGAGAGAGAGGGAAGAGGGAAGAAGGAAGTGAGATTAGGATAGTTCTTTCTACCATCGCCCATTTCTCCCTTTCCCTCTCTCAGGATGAATGTCTCTTGTACCTATACCAAGAAACTCAATGCTTTATTGCACATCTATATGTCTGAAATTGGCCATAAACCTTGAGTCAGGATCTAAACTTGTTCAGTTAATTTACTCTTTCTTTTAAATACTTTGATATCTTCTGGAAGTGATGCATTTCCGCTCCCCATGCACAGGATTTTCTGTGCATCATTAAGGAGGATGCACGTAAGTAGGCAATGTGGCCAACATTCTTCCCAACCCAAGCAATCCACCCAGCTGTTCAGCAGGGATGTTATTTATTGGGAACTGTCAATGTGTTCAACACATGGTGTCCTCTGCACTGACGAACTCCCAGCCTGGCTTTTATGGCGTTTGCCTGACACTTGTCAAACACTGGTGATAGGGCAAGCTTGACAAGGCACACATTTGTTTTTGAAAGTTATTATGGAAGGGCACTGCAACATGATGTTCTGTGAGCAAAGGAGAGACAGAAACTAGTTGGCAGATAAGAAGACAGGCAGTTGCAAAGGATAGAGGTTTCTTTTTGGCTGGTGGTTTTGGGAAGAGAACAGAGATTTCCTTCAGCGATAAATGAGATGCTTTAGGAGAAAGAAAGGGTGTTTGTTTCCGCAGTGATGAAACTGCTGTGTGAGAGAAGCAGGCTCCCTCTTCTGTGAATCCAGGCTTCTGATTCTGTGACAGTGCTTGGAGGTGCACAGGTTGCTCTGGGGTTTTGATTGCCACTGTTGCAATTGCTCTGACGTGCTTCACCACTGTCCTTTCCGCCTGTGAAGGTGGGACAATGGTTCTCAGCATTATTGAGGTTGCATCTTGGCAACCTCAGAGAGATGTTGCTTATAAGGAATAGGGGATACCACCAGTGCAGCCCTTTGCTCATGTATGATGCTGTAAATGGAAAATGCCACTGTTATGGATGAGGAAATCCTCAGCCAAGAAGCCCCATTGCCCAGGGTCCTGCTGGGTCCCTGCAGTGTTGTGCTGCTGCAGAGAGGAGTCTGAGCTTGTGGAATGCCAAAGAGACAAAAAGACACAAAAATAGGCATATCTTGCCAATCTCCTACTTATCTATTTGTCCCATCTTTTTTCTCTCGACTTGTGTAAGCTCGTATTCATGAGCATCACAGGTATTTATTTTCCCCTACTGAAAAACAGCCCTGTTGCCTGAACAGTGCGACTCTGGCCACATTCCCTCCTCTTTGGCACAATGCAAACTTGGCTCTTTACAAGTTAATATTTTCTGTCAACAACCTGCAAAAAAACATAAAAATCCGTGCTGATAAAATTTGCAGATGTTGCAGAGTTGAGGGAGTGGTAAACAATGACCAAAACAGGACTCTCAGTTGGGTGGTTTCAGAAACTGAGAACATGCAAACAGTATGCATTAGAATAAAGCCAAATGTGAAGTCATCTATATAGGAAGAGGGATGGCAGGTACTACATAAAGGATGGATGGTGGGGGCAGGGTCTTTCACCTGGAAGCTAATCAAGTAGGAGTAGGAGTAACTGCCTGTTGGAATAGATAAAGAGTGTAAATGGGAGCTGCCAGTGTGATGCTGTGGCCAAAGGTTGGGAGTCATCGTTGGCTATGTAAACAGGGAAGCATTGAATGGGATAGGGAAGGTTGTGTTATCCCTGTTGTTGACACTGCTGCTGCAGTACTTTGTACAAGTCCGGTATCCGCAGTTTAAGATGATTGTTGGATGAAAGAGGATTTAGACAGAATAATTAGCCATGACCATAATTGCATGATTAGCAACAATTCTTAAAGTGTTTGACTCCAGAAGATTAAGAAGTGACTTGATCATCATGATCTTTAAGCATATGTTTTGGGGAATATTAATCTGATAATTGGAGGTTGGAAATCTAATAATAGGTGATATGAGTAAATCCAATGGATGCACATGGAGACTAAGCAACTTCAAACAGAGAAAATGCTGTATTTTAGCACTGGGAATAGTCAAACACTGAAAATCCTTTCTGAGTAGAATGGTGGAATATGTCACCATAACTTTCAAAGTAAAATTCAGTAGTTTTCCAAATCACAAGGTCTTTAATAGGAGTTAATTCAGTCATCACCCATACTGTGTCTGTGTGCTAGTGTCAGAGTCGTGAGTGTTTTTCAGCTATTACTGCAAAAACATGCTTGAAGCCAACAGTAATTAGCACTAGGTGCTAATTTCCAATCTTTACCTTTTCCAGTGTTTCTATGAATTCTCCTTGACACTGGTAGGATATTTCTAATCACCGTAAGATTTCCAGATCTTTGTTAGGGCTTCCTCGGCATCATTACATTGAATTGTCAGGCTCAGTTTCATGGGTGCTGAGCAAGAACTCGACTTTTCCCCTTCAAAACAGGCCAGTATGCTTATCTGAGAACAAGTTGAAAAACAAGACTGGAATCTTTTCTCATTTAAGGTAATAAGAGTTTTACTGTTGACTTGAATGAAGCCAAGAATTTACCTCTGGGATACAAACTTTGGGGCGCAAAATCAAGGTTTCCCTCTGGAAGCTGAAGCATTGGCAATGTCAGGACTGTCACGCTAACACAGCAGACTTCGTTAAAAACAAAGAAGTGAATGAGAAAGCAGAGAATGAGCCTGGGGTGACTTTTGCTTGTCGTCTCCTTGCTGGGTGGTCTGTGTCTCAGTCTCAGGGCAGAACAGCAGTACGGAGGGTATTAGGCTGTGTGCTGAAATGACCTATTCCTGTGACTTCGGCTGTGTTGCACACAGAAAATATAGACCAAAGACCTATCAAAGGTAATTAGTGTTCTGAGACAGGATTTTGTTCCGTTTGAGCCATCCCCAGCTGGAGACTGTTCCTCAAAACTCAAATGTAAGCCAAGTGCTCAGAATACCCCGGTCTGCTCCCTCAAACCCTTGTGCACGTGCTTATCTAGGTCCATGCACAGGGAAAGCAGTACATGGACATGCTATGTTGTTATTCTTTATTTCTCTGGTTCCAAATTTAACCAGAAGTGGAAGGGCTGAAATAACACAAGAAAGGTTGGACATATGATATTTCCTGCTGCTCAGCTAAACACAAGAATTGCCAAAAATCTTCCAAGGTAGATTGTTTCTTTTACATTTTTCTCCCAGTTCTGCAGACTTGAGAAGGTCAATTACTTTTGAGAAGCATTTGACTTTGGCAACGCTTATGGAAAGCGAAGTAGAATTATGACCTTTTGGAGGTTTGCCCATCTCTGTCCCATCTTGTCCTTTCAGAACTAAAGGCTGAATTTTCAGCTACAGCCTTTGGTTTAATAGGTGTGAATTTGTTTCTATACACTTCTTCAGACACCGTGAGGATCTGCGTGAGAACTCTCTTTTAGACGTCTGTTTAATTGCGCTCACAGATCAAGTGATCACTGATACTTGTAGAGCAGAAACACAGGCTCAGGTATTTCCAGGAGGAAAATCATACCAAAACAAATGAAATTGGATTCAAACAGAGCAGAAAAAAATAGAGCTCTAAAATTATATACTTAGGCTGCCCTCACCACATACTAACCTATCTGGAATGCATACTAGAATAGTTATGTTAGAGAGGCAGGTTTTTACAACAGGATGTTTCCTAGAAAGCAGAAATATCTCTGTGGTTTGTGTATGGGTTTGGAACTTGTATGCAAGTATGGAGCGGGGAATTTGAGGCATGAAATAGTCATGATTAGAGAAGGCCCAGATCCCTTTCAGAAGCGACAGCAGAGAAACAGGCACAACCAGCTCCATCCCGCCTGCTGCTGTTCACACTGCTCTGGGCGTTGCTTTTAAGGTTGGTGAATTCCTTGGTTGTTTCTATTAGGACAGGAAAGATGCAGTCATATGGGAAAGCCAGATGCAAAAAGGATATTTGAGTCTGGATAAGATCTAAGATATTTTTACAATAAGATATTTAATTCTCACAGAGGCAAAGAGCTTGCATGGTATGAATCAGTGTAAATGCGCTGTAACTACTCAAGTTTTGCACTCACCAAGTCTCTGCCCAAGAATGTTCTCAAAATCCAATTAAATAACTAGAAGTGTTTCATGTGGAAATGCCCCTCAATTACAAAGACAAGTCTTAAGCTATCATGATGTGATTTTTACAGTCTCCTCGCAGGGTGCCCTAGTTTGCATTCATGGAATTTTTTGTTTTTGTTTTGGTTTTGTAATCATGTGGATGTTGGCCATCTGTCTGATCCTGGAAAGGTTGGAAGGTTGTCCCTGCTCCCCAGGTCCTCTTCCCACTCCCTTATTGATCGTAATATTTGATTTAGGTGCCACTAGATTTCCTCCTTTGTTCTTCAGCCCTAACCTCTCCCCCCTCCCCAACACACACACACATTGTGCAATGGTGTAAAAGCTCTTCTCCCTGCAGCTGGGAGTAGTAACTGCTCAGCTGGTTCCAGCGCTGCCCTAAAGCTGCTGTAAAGGTCAGAGACAAGGGAATTCTAAAGAGCAAAACAAGCTGTGTTGTTGTCCCCCCTTCAATCCTGGCTGTGTATTTTGATCAGCACCACAAGCAGTCTCATGCACAGACCTCCCCTGCTCACTGCTCCATGTTTCTGGCCATTGAAGGGGTTCTGCAGGGCAGCGTTGGGCATTTTTCCAGCACAAGGATGGGCTTGGTCGCTGCTGCAGCTGATTGACTTGCAGTGCTTGTCAGGCACAAAGCACATTTTGAAAGGAAATGCCATATTGAACTCCCAGTGAGCTCATGGGTATTGTGCACAGTCATCTGATGGCACAGATGTGCCCCTAATAATCCTTCCAGGAGAACGTTTCCTCCTGGGATGCTCTGGCCATCTGATCTGCTCTGAGGTATGCTGACCTATCTTGACCCAGTTTATGATCAGTTCTCTCTGCTTTTTCCTAAAAGGAGCCCAGAAATACCACTTTATCATTTAGATTGCCTGGAAGTTATGGTACTTACGTGTCTGTTCCTTCCACAGAAGATATTCTCTGTGCTTGCACTCAAGCGTTAACTATAACAAAAGGTAGGAAAGCCACTCTGCTAGCATGCACAACAGAAATTTTCACTGTCGACCTTTGATAGCTAGTCCGTATTTGGCTAATAGTGCAGGGAGGAGGAGACATGAAAGCAGAGGTAACAGATGTTCCACCAAGTACGTTGCTGGGTACGTTCATCTGTGTGTGTAGAGCAACCCTTCTGCTCATGTGCCATTGTATTTGTGCCCTTTTTTTGCAAGTTTGTATGTCCCTCCAGGTTTGTGTGTTGTGCATGCATCTGTGAAAGGTGCCTCTTGATATGTATCCGTGGGCTTTGCAACATCTGCTTTTCAAGTGAGAAGGGTGTTAATGTTGGGTTTCTCTAAAGGGGAATACATTGCTTCAGCTACAATAGGATGGTTAATTCGTAACCTGGTACTGCATATCAGTCTTCATAGATAAGCTTGGAAGTTGAGAGGTGTGTTAAGGTTCCTTTGACTCAAACCAACAAACTTATTGAGAGCTTTTCATTCCCTGTATTTGAAGGATATTGGGGTTTTCATAAACACTGAACTCTGCTTTATCATCAGTGAGCCACACTAGAGTGTTTAAAACTGGCAGCCACCAACCTGAATTCTTGTCCGAAACAAACCAGATGCAAAGATTCCCCTATTTATTACATAGACCAGTGGTACTCTGAAGGAGCATGCTGATGGCTGCAGAGTTTGACTTTTAAGCTAAGTAGTATCCAAACAAAGCTTGCCTGTACTGTTAATTCCGTTCCTATGGCTGCGCGTGTTATGATCATATCTAACAACATGGACACACACTGTTTTTTCAAGCTTCAACCAAAAATAGCCAGTTGTTTCTGAGAACAAAGCAGGAGGAATAAATTGTTGTGTAGATATTAGAATACCCTTACTCTGGTTCTTTGGAATGTTCCCATGGTCCCAGACTTTATAGCAGGGACTGAAGTTTGACCCTTGCAAAGGATGTGCTTTTTGCTCTCCATCTAAAAGCCCGCCTAAACCTAGTTATTAGATCATAAACAGCCACAGTTTGTTAACCAAGTACCAGTCTCCACTGGTTCTGCAGCTTTATTGTGAAATATTTAAGGAGATCTAGATAAGAAGCCAACCTTCCCACTAACACTTGTTTACGCTGATACTCTATGGAGAAGCCCTTGTAAAAGCAATACCCAGTCCAAGGATGACCCTGTTAAAATACTGCAAGGACTGAAGCTGGTTCCTCTGTGCCATCTGGTTATGCAGTGTTGTCTGTTCACTTACACCCCAAAATCATCACAACCTAATGAGTTTTTCCTGACCCCAGCCTACCAGATCTATTTGCAGTAAGCTTTTCTATACTGTTGGCGGGTATATTCTCACAATAGGCTCAGTGAAGTGTCACTAATATGATTGTCCATGCCAGTGGCTGCTCTGTTGCAGCCTACCTGATTTTGTTATCAGAAGGGGAGGATTTATGTAATGTTCATAACTAACCAGCCACTACAAATTCATGTTTTGCTGGCTTAGCTGTTCTCACCTCCCTGTTTTCAGGCTTTAAGGTATCTCATTGAGTATATGAATGACTGGAAATTTGAGAAACAGTTCAGAACAGATGCTTAACTTAATGCTAAATGGCAATGATGTAAAGATTTTGCTATTGCAAAGAGCCTTGGGACAAATTCTCAACATTAAATAGGCATGGCTGTATTAGGCTCTATTCCTGGATGCTGAAGTTCTTGTCTTTCAGGGCAAAACAAAAAGAACTTTGTCCTTCTGTCTCAGCTCTGACTCCTATCTCATAGTTCATAAAGGATAATATCTGGTATGACTTCAGCTAGGTTGGTGGCAGCAGCAAGCATCCTCATTTTGCTCTCTGGAGTCGCACGTTACCACCTGAGCGGGTCTCGGGTGGTTTTGCCTGAGCCACTCCTCGTCTCAGGGGGCGACCTCAGGAGGCCTCTGAGCTGTGTTGGAAATGGTATAGACGGAGATGTTGCCTTAAGTACTCTGGACTTTGAATTATTTAACTATTGTGGAAGGAAGTGGGGGCTGGGGCAAGCACGGCAGAGGAAAGGAGAGATTGTTTCTCCCCTTTGTAAAACTAGATAGGGTTCAACATCATACCATGAAATATCCAGTGCAGAACTCAAGAACTGCTCCAGTGGATCTTCCCTGACTTATCCAATTGCATGGAACATGGGGATGCTTAACCCAAATCTGTCGGGTTTAATTATTTTCCTCTGGACAGATAAAAGCTTTCTATAGGTTCCTGTAGAATATTTGCTCTTTCAAGCGTTCCTCTGTGCTTTGATACTAAACGATTAAAGCATGCTACAGAAAAAAAACAGCCCCAACCTTTAGCTCCCTGTTCTTGGGCCCCCTGACTGCAGCTTTGATTGTTGACCTAAATTCCCCTTTCATAACTGAGTCCTGTCACCTCTGGTTGGAGTCTCCCAGCAAAACAGGCACGGCCAGCTTTCAGAAGTGCGGGGCACTGTTTTCCGTTCTGCCTTGCACGGCTGTGACGGGCTCCAAGCACACCTGATGTGTTCAAAGTCAAACTGACCTCCTTCCTCCCCTTCCCCCAGCCTCCCTGCTCCTGGAAAAGCATAACAAGTCTCCTTTTTTCCTTCTTTTTCCTTTTTTTACAAATTTTTTTCTTTTCTTTTTGCTTCCCATTTCTTGGCAAAGTGAGGAAACCTTTTGCCTGCATAAAGAATTAAATTCTTAGGTAATTATATGGCTGGGCTGATTACCAGGAAGATTGCTGTTAGTAAGATGCATGAAATGACACTGAAGTGAGGGAGGGAGGCCTGGAGTCTGTTACTGATAATATTAAAGTGGATTACAGCAGCTTGCATGGGCAACTTCAGCCTCTCTTTCGTGCTCTGCTCACAGAGTGCTACTTATGACTCCAGCAGCCACAGCCTCTAGCTGTGAGTTCCCGTTTCTCTGTGGCTACTGGTGATAAACATCTCGTCCAATCTCTGCATCGCAGGCTTGGTTACAGCAGTGCCTCGTGTTCTCACCCAGGACTTTGGTCCAGAAGTTCAGCAGCTGATGCTACCTGTTGTGCTTGTGCTGCGAAATTCTGCCCAGCACACAGGGCCCACGCAAGGATGTGGCTCTATTTAAGTCCCCAGCAAAGTCCTGGAAACAAATTGGGTTATAAATCATACTCTGGCCTTGGTTAAGGCTTGCTGGAAGAGGTCAGATGGACAGTTGGGTGCTGGAGCCATCATGGGTCTGTAGCCAGAGAACTGAGATTTCACTGACAAGAAAAAGGGAGAGATTGTATTTTTGGTTTTCCATGTTTGGCTTTTGGCCTTTGGAGTTTAATTTTCCAGCTTTCCCCATTCTAGGTCCCTAGGAATTTACTTTTCCTATAAGGGACAAACAGCATGGGATTGGAAGGAGCTTCATGGGTTGTTGAAGTCTGCCTGTGGCCAAGCATACAGGAATGCAGTATCTTAACTCTGTTCATGCACTCCTCAAGAGTTGTCTGAAAAGTGACTCACTGCTTAGTGGGGAAGAAAGTTTACCGATGCCTCTTACTGGAAAGCTGGACCAGCACCCCTTCTTTTTCTTGTAATAAAAGATAAAACTCAGTTTTAATTCCTTGGGCTTCAGGAACAGGAGCTTTTCAGGGAACAAATCACTCAGGCTGCAGACTTCAAAGGGCTGTCAGTGTTCTTCTCAGCTGCAACTCCATCCCTTTCTAGCAACTCGGAGCAAGCAGAAGTGAAGAAAACTGTTCGCTGCTGTATAAGACTTGTACATATTTTTTTAATCTAATTGCTGTGGGGAAAATAAACATCAGTTTTATTTCGCACCATTTCTTGGCTCGGAAACTTGAGGCGTATTCGCCAGATTGTGGTTTTGCAGTCATTGGCTTGAGTCTCCTTTACCATGAGGCCTCTTTACACCACTTTTGGTTTGTAAAGGGATATTAAGTAGCTAAAAACGTCCCTTACCACATTATTGTAAAGAATTCTCAGTGTAAATGAGACTCTAACCTCTGTATGTTTTTCATGTAAATGCTGGTTGTGGTCACAGCTGAATTCTGAAATTTGGAGTGTCAACCATTGTGAGGGCTGATTTTGCTCAAAACCAGCCTCGTTTGGGGTAAAAGAGGCCTCTTCTTGTTTAAAATGTTCTTAATTATGTCTGAGAAATAACTCATGGCTATGGAACCTTTTACTAAATTGAAATAAATTGTGAAAACATCGAATTATTCAGTTTTCAGAAGTTCTGGCTATTATTTCACATGTCCCTCTTCCAATGGCTTTGCCCTTATTAGTTGTCATAGAAGAAGTAATAAATTCTTGTATTATGACATCCAAAGTCCCAGCTGAAATGAGTTTCATTGTGCTGGGGACAAAACGGAAAAGTGACACTCCCTTAGCTGGAGGATTCTTAGTCTAAAGCCAAAAAGTAAGTGAAGGGTTGGGAAAGTAGGTACAGCATACGAGCAAAAGAATGTCAGAAAGAAGTGGTACAACTTGCAAGTTATAGGGAGTGTGCGTTTCTTATACTTTCTTACTCTTTTTCCTTTCTCTTAAGAATAAAACAACTCTTGCTGCTGAACGGATTGTGTTCAATCCATCTTTTCATCAAGAGTTGGATGTCTGTAATAGTAAAAGTTTGAGGAAAGAATACTGTACATGGCATATGGATTTGGCAAGGACCTTTGCCCTAAACTAGAAAATGTAAGGAACTGGAATAGTAGACTCTTTTAGTTGAGCAGCTTTCATACTGGCATGTTCAGTGGTGTCCCTATTGTCACTGGGTATTTTCTTTCTCTGCCCTCCTTTGGCTCCCTGTAAATCTTGAATTGGTGGCAGCTGTTTGAGCCAAACTCAAGACACGTTGCATCACATCAGGGTTTAAATGCTCAAAGGCAAGGGAGGATTGCTACTATTCTGTAGTATTCCTCCAGCAGCTCCATCTGTTCAGCTGAGGTCAATCACTAGCATCATGCAGCACTTCAGAGAGAGAGGAAGATGTTCTTTAATGCTGGCTAGGAAACCAAATTTCCATTCCACAATTATTTATTAGTTCTTTTGGGGGAATATTTCTACCCCCAGTCTGTACAAGAAGCCAAAAAACTCAACCCTTAAAGACGGAATGGTGGACTTTCTTAGAGCTGGAAACCCCAGAAGCATGTTCCAGGGCTTCCAGCCATCCATCCAACAGCAGGGATCTTGGATGTCTTACAGGTGGAGCTGCTATTGCATGTGTAGCTGCCCTTTGGTCCTCAGGCCTGGAGACTTTGGTCACTGTGGCAAGAAGGTGGCAGGAGATGATGGAGAACATGACTGGGATGGGTTGACCTTCTCTGCTTGCAGTCAGAACAGCCAGGGGAGTCCCTGGTGTACCCTTGGCCATAGTGAAGGCTCACACCTTCTCATGGAGATTTACTGGGACTTGCCCATTTGTGCATCACTTTTTCTGCTCTCTCCATGTTAGCATTTCTGGGCAGGCACAAACCCTCTTACAAAATATCTGACAAGCTCTAATGATCTATTGCAGTAAGCTGGGATTTTTTAGAACTTATTACTTCTTTGGAAGAGGGTCTTGTCTTGCCAGCTGTCTCCTCATTCATTGCAGCATTATCCACTCACTAGCATTGGACAATACCTTCATTTGAGATTCATAAAAATGCATACTTTTGTGGGCTCTCATATATCTGAAAATGAATGCTTTGTGAAAGTATTTATTCCATACAGAAAAATCAAAACCCACTTAAAAAACAGCCTCCAGAAGGTCATTGGTACCTTTGGCTTTCCTACCATGAATTTCTCAGGTAAATATCCATCCCAGCAAATGTCATTCTTTTTTTAAAGCATATTTGTTTTTTCCTTCCCTGGTTCTCCTCCTCTCCTTTCTCATGATCAGAAGTAGCAGCATAAACTAGAGGTTGGTCTCACAAAGGTTTTGAACTGAGTGCGCCCTACAGATGAATAAACACATTACCTTCCGAACCCTGGGATCTCTCTTCCAAAGGCAACAGGAAAAGGGGGAGCTCAGAGTCCCTAGCAAAATACCAGCCTGCAGAAAAAAAAAGGCCTGTTTAAATGCTCTAACTTTCCCATAAGAAGACTTTTACAGGGGGAGGAGGAGGAGGAGGAGAGAGGAAGGGTGTGAGGAGAGAGGGGGGAAGGTGGGTGCTGGGAAAGGGGAGGAAAAATACAGTGAATGCTCCTGTAACCTTTGCTCTGTTGATACTAGACAAGACTGCACTGTTAATGAGTGATTGTTAACAGATGGCTGTTGAGCAACTTAGAAGCAGAAGATGTTATTTGGTTGTAGTGCTGGGAGGGTTAGGGTGCAGGGGTGAGGTAAGGGGATATTTAGTCTTTTCACGAAGACTGAATGGTCAGAGATTTATGATTTTTGGTTAGGCTTTTGGAAGTGGAGGCCTGGGGGAAGGATTGTTTCCCATGTGCTGATAGGAGAGTGGCCGTTTGGTGCTGAAGGCTATAATGATGATTTTCTGGGTTGAGGGCTGTCCCTGCATCCCTTGGCCTTTGAGAACTGAAAGATGAAAATGTATGTCTTTAACTTGCCAAACCTCATTTCCCAAAGTGAGGAGTGGGCTCTTCCCACTCCTTGGAGCTGTCTGAAAGCTGGTTGAGAGAGCTTTAGATGTGGATACACACTTTGTCCACAAGATAAATCATTAGTGCATATCCCCTGAGGTGCACCAAGTTGTTAGTAAGCATGTGTGTGAGGGGACAGGAATCTTTCTGAACATGTATGTCCAACCATGCATGTTCTTTGCCCTTTCCTGGGGAGATATATACCATGTTCAGCACATCAGCATGCCAGCGTGTGCCAGTTCCTCACTGGTTTTTACTTGGTATGAGTTTGAAAGAAGCCTCAACACATCCCATTCACTTTGGGATGTTGAATGATTTGGATGCTTGAACTTATCACAATTCTTGTAGCTGCTCAGTGTTTCTCAAGCTGCAGTACTTAGATTTTGTACTTGTTTATCCTCTGGACCTCCTTAGGCACAGGGTTCAGTGGTAGGAGGTGTGAGTGAGATCAACACTGCTTCTCAAGACTGTTATTTTCAACCAGTGGTGTATGGCTTGAGTGAAGGCAAGAACCAAATGCACAGAGCATCATTTTGCTGTTAGGAATTTGCAGAAGAGGTTTGGCCTTTGGTCAGGAAAGGGGAATCCCATTTATATGTGCAACAAGTACCAGCAAGTCTACCACAGTCATGCACTAGATGATTTTATGTCTTCCTTGTACATGAACATTTTAATGTATGTAGGTGAGTGTGTGCATATACGTAGGTATTTATAGACTAATTTAAAGATTAATTTCTTTATCCTGTCATCCTTATTTATTCATATTTCTTTTTTGGGGGCACATAGGACTATATGACAAATGTTCTTACACCTCCCGTGACCGAGGATGGGTCCTGGGGATTAACACCGTCAGTGACCAGGGGAATAGAGACCCCCGCTATTTCTTCTCTCTGAAGACGGATCGTGCTCGCAAAGTAACCACCATTGCAGCACATCGCAGCTACCTCCCCAACCAGTGGGTGCATCTGGCTGCCACGTATGATGGGCACCTGATGAAACTCTATGTGAATGGTGCCCAGGTGGCAACAAGTGGAGAGCAAGTGGGCAGCATCTTCAGTCTTCTGACTTTGAAGTGCAAGGTGCTCATGGTTGGAGGAAATGCGCTGAACCAGAACTATCGGGGTTATGTAGAGCACTTCAGTCTCTGGAGGACAGCCCGGTCTCAGAAGGAGATCTTGTTGGACATGGGCCAGGCAATTCACAGACAAGACACGCCTCTACCTCAGCTAGTTCTTCAAGACAGTTTACTGAATGTGAAAAACACCTGGTCCCCCATGAAGGATGGCAGCAGCCCCCAGAGCAAGTTCAGCTATCACCATGGCTATTTGCTGGATACCAGCCTAGACCCTCCTCTCTGCGGACAGACCGTCTGTGACAACACAGATGTAATCGCCAGCTACAACAAGCTCCCCAGCTTCCGCCGCAACAAAATTGTGCGCTACCGTGTGGTAAACCTCTACGATGACAAACACCAGAACCCCACTGTCAGCCAGCAGCAGATCGAGTTCCAGCATCAGCATTTAAATGAGGCTTTCAGCCGCTACAACATCACCTGGGAGCTGGAGGTGCTGGAGGTGAAGAACTCTTCCCTTCGCCACCGACTCATCCTGGCCAACTGTGATATCAGCAAGATCGGGGACGAGAACTGTGATCCGGAGTGCAACCACACCTTGACTGGGTACGATGGTGGGGACTGCCGGCACGTGCGCCACACACTCTTCAACAAGAAGAAGCAGAATGGGGTGTGTGACATGGATTGTAATTACGAGAGATACAACTTCGATGGTGGGGAATGCTGTAACCCAGAGATAACAGAAGTCACCAAGACGTGCTTTGACCCTTATTCTCCTTACAGGTAGGCATTTTCTTAAGCAAGCTTTTTGTGGTCATATTAGTGACTCTCTGTCTAGGTATTGATCAGCCTGCTGGGTTTTGAAACTTTGTTTTGTTGCCATTAGAGGCTTTGGAGTTTGTAATTAATTTGGTTTTTTCTTCGTGGTTGGCCCACATTATAGTTATCCAAATGCAATCTCAGTAATGGTCTCACCAGCATCTTAACTGTTGAGTTGGTATTCTTCATCTAGGCTAAAGGAAGTTCAGTGCTGAATACTGAAGCAGCCAACTTTGGTCGACCCATTAGTTGTTGGTTAAGAGCAGCGTATTGTAGCATTGCACAGTTTATTTTAACTGCAGACTCTTAGCAGTGGGAATTGGATGTCACAGAAAGCTCACGTGTATTTGGAGAGGGAAGAGCCCTTCAGCCATGGAACAGAACACAAATACTCTCAGGTAGACTTTAATTCTCTAGGACTTCTTTGAAGGTAGGTAGGTTATTCAGTATTCTTAATGCTCTGAGTACTGTTTTCTGTAAGCACTGCTGTGGAGAGGCAGCTGAGTCTGAGGGCTGTGAGGAGGGAGGTGGGTACCAGGTTCCTGGCAGCGCTGTTGCACACATTTAGCTCTTCTGTACCTCTTATTACATAGATGAAAATTGGGTTAGTGCCACTTCATTGCAAATGGCAGGGCAACTTTCTGTGGGTGGATGTGAGCTTATAAAATCCTGACATCCTCAGCTAAAACTGTGTTGTAGTTTGAAGAGGGACATCCTTGAGTAGCTTGTGTCAGTTGAGTACCACATGCCTACAATTACTCCAATTTGCTTTTGGTCATCTTTAGGTAACAGTTAGTATGTTTAAGGAAAAAAGTGTTTGCTGTGAATGACTTAGAGAT
The DNA here is from genome assembly GCA_028858755.1 of Ara ararauna. Classification (NCBI taxonomy): domain Eukaryota; kingdom Metazoa; phylum Chordata; class Aves; order Psittaciformes; family Psittacidae; genus Ara; species Ara ararauna. The sequence continues at coordinate 17,144,205 of CM054384.1, forward strand.
ATAAACACACAGAAGATGAAGGTTAAAGCTGAGATTCTGTTGTCTGCATCCCATGCTACAGTTTCTGTAGGGCAATTCATGCAGTAATGGGGAAAAACCTCTAGGTGGTCAGAACACCCTGTGTTGTCAACACTAAAGCACAGGTTAAGAGAGGAAGTGTGAGCTGTTCTGGAATCCCTTCCATTACAGCAATTCAGGCTATCTTTGCAACTTCCTCCATAGAGAGAAGGTTTTACGTAACATTATCAGCTCTACTGGAGCTTTAAATACACATAATTAAGCTGCTAAGAAATGTTTCCTTTCCATTTTTGTTTTTGACTCCAATGAGGTTGTTTTTGAAAAGCTTCTTATAGCTCAGCATGACTTCAGTGAGCTCCCAGTGAACAAAGCTCACATGAGGAAATACTTGAAATGCTAATGATTGAAAATATCGGAAGGAAAAATACCGATCTCTTAATAACGTTCAACTGGAGAAGAACACAACGAAGCAAATATCATCAAAGGCATAATGCAAATTGGATTGTATTAACACTGGAGTTCTGAGAAGTTGAGGTGTTAGTTCTAACAGCTATGACAATTTTTAGCAAACTACATTATTTTTAATATGATAGTCCCCTTTTATCACTTGTTCTGTGACCAGCATAATACCCATACAAAATGAAACAAGAAAAGTCTTGTAAATTTTAGTTGGCAGATTCAAGACTGTGCCTTAATGCTATTCTGCTGTTCAGAGATGTTTCTATTTCAAATCAAGTCTTTTTTTCTTTTGTGATGCACAGATTGTACTTGCAGAAGCCTAAGCAAGAAATTTAGTTCCCAAATCTGAAGTTACATTAATGTGTCATAGTTGCTTTTCATACACAGTTGCATGTTCATTTTGGAGACACCCAACCTCGCTGAGCTTGTCTGGAGGCTTTGCATTTCATGGCTTTGAGCTCACAGATCTTCTACATGTTCTTTTTGGCTTGAGAAGCACCTCTTCTTGTCTGTGATCAGTGAGGGAAGCCTGAAGGTCCTCTTTCAAAGTGCAGAGCCTGTGAAAATCCATAGATCCTCCACAGACTTTTTTGCACCAGTTAGATTTCATTTCTTTGTATTTGCACAGACATTGTAATGCAGTGTTGATCACTGGCTATAATCAACATCTTGGCTATGAAAACAAGAAGGGCAGTAGAAGACATTCCATCTCTCTGGAGAGTTTATTTGGTGGCTAATAGGCTTAGACTGAGCTCATACCCACCACTCTGATCGGTGTTTGCACTCAGTATGGCAAAATAGAGCACTTAGGGCTGTGGGCTTAGCCGTGAGGTTTGTAAGGCTGAAGTATTTAGGCTAACAAATACAGGTTTGGGGCCGTGGCTTTGGCAGCAAAGCCTTCATTGACTGAAAGAGCGAGGATTCAAACCCCATGTTTGGCTTTGGTATTGCCCTCAGCATCATCCCCGGAGAGAGATTACCATGCCAGTTAGTGACTAAGTCAAAATCTGTGACTCAGTTGGCACCATCTGGGCCCATTTTGCATCACCAGCCCCTCTTGTCATCACTTTCATTGGCAAAGAGTCCTCAGTCCCCTTTAGTGCAGGCCTTGCACCACATCAATTAAGGCATCTCCACAGCCACTGAGAGCTCACATCTAATTCCAGGTATTTCCTCTGCCAAAGTTCAGTCTAACAATAGCAGAAGAAAGAGAAGTGAGCCTTCAAACTGGTGAGGAAAAGGAGAGGAGGGAAAGATGAAATGGTACCAATAAAAAGTTTCCTGAGCTTTGTGCTACAAAGGCTCTTCACAGTCTTCCTTGGTACTGGGGAGGCAGGCAGATACTACTGGGTTTTGCTCCTTCTACACCCTTGTGTCAGTAGTTTTAGCCAGCTCTTCACCATGCAGAGGTTATTCCTGTAATACATTTGTCCCTTGGAACCAACCAAAAAGTGCTGATAATGCCATTATAAGCAGGAACCCCCTTAAGTGCCTCTTCATTCCCAAAAGTGGATGTATCCATTTCCAGCCCCTTTTCTTCTTCTGTCTCAGTCCCAAGCCTCCATCCTGGGACGAAGTTGTTACGAGTCTCATTGCAACAAACTCCGTGGATGCTCCTTGACTAAGTGCAACCACAGATGTGAGATCACTGGAACCATTTCAAGACAACTTCGATTTGTATTGTAAGTTTCTTGTGATCTTTTCGGCACCTTGGACAAAGTACTTGGGCACTTGAATGGTGTCATTTAGTCACTGTTGCAGTACAACTGTGGTGGCTTTAGAGCTGATCCCAGCAGCAGAAATGGGTATTTTGTTTGCTTGCTTCCAACTCCTGGCACCTCTCCAGAAATATTTTCCTCAAAAGAGCCAAGATTCTGTGCCATAGGTAGTGGGGATGTTGATGCATAGAGATTTAAATACTGCGGCAGAAAGAAGTTTGCCAGAAAGACAATGCTGGTAGATGGGAACTCTGCTCTCAGAGCTGCTCAGCAGTAAACATTGTGGTACCAACTAGATCATCTCTCCTCATTTTTATTAGCCTACGGGGAAAAAACAAAGGACTGGTTAGTATTAGCCAACACAGCAGGCTTTATCCAAGAATATCTGCCTCACTTCTTTTTATTAATTTCATGAGAGTGGGACAAAATGTATTTAGTCCCAGCACAAGATTTGAAAATATTGTTCAGCTTTTCTTTATTTCTGCAATTCTGGGAAATTAGAACATGCTAAGATCATGCAGTCTGGCTCAATACAAAGGGAAGGAGCAAGGATAAACACCACTTGCCACAAAGACACATTCCCTGTGTTATTTGGAGCTGCTGCTTACAAAATAGGGAAGATTTTGAGCTCATGACACCTACCATGGCTCCTTTTCAGAAAAACTTGAAACAAACAGCAAGGGATCATAGGAAATCATGCTCTGTAAGTGCTATTTGATGTGGCAAGTTCTTGCACCATACTATGGTTAACTGAGCCCTTCCTTTTATGTAGTATTGGGTTTGCACATCAGGCTTCACCACAGGATCGCATGGGCAGATAAGAAAGCATTCCCCTTGAAGCCTTCTTAGGAAAACGCTGATGAAATTCCTGAAGCAGTAAAACCTACTGGAGCCTTCAAACTCCCTTGATTCATCCAACCTACTGAATACTTGTTGGAAATCCCCTCAGAAGGAGTGACCCTGGGGACAGGCTTTCTCAACATCCACATGTGTGCCCTGAAGGCCCCTACAGCCCATCAGTTCTGCCCAAACAAGGGGCAGAGATGAGCTGTACAATCTCCTGAGTCTGTTTTGCAGCACATGACTGCAAATGCAAGGGTGACCCCAAGCCAAGGTGGTGGAGTGTCCAGTGCCCTGCTGATCCCACCCTTCTTCCTGGCCTTTTCCAACACCTGTATTGTGCAGTTGAGCAGAGCTTAGTGTTGTGTCACAGCAGCTCGCTCAAGATTAAGGGCACTGGCACATTGCAGGTATATGTAAATTAGACTCTGAATGCATGCTTGAGCAATCTGTACAAATTTCCATATGGTTTTGACTAGCAATGGATATGGCAGAGCCCCGTATGAAGAGCACACCATGCTCTGCCGCATGGACCACAGCAGTAGTGTTAGAAGCAGGTGGCTGGCTAATCCACAGCCTAGGTCAACCTTGTATGGGTAACTGAGCTGTGGCTGCACTTCAGGGCTCCCCCATGGGATTTCTGATCAGATCAGCCCTTTATTCTTTATTCTTCTTTTCCACTGGAAGTCTTTTCATGAGGCTTCTTTACAAAATATGGTCAACTTACCCTGGAGGAGGGAGGCATACTTAATGCCCTTTTCTAGGAGTTAGAAGAGTTCTAAGAAACACTACTTGATTCCCAATAAAAGACTAATTTCCACCTAATCCTAAACACTAAAAGAACAGAAGAAATTCATCAAAGCTCTTCAATTCAGGGAGCTTGGGAACTTAATCCCCTGCCTCGAAGAGACCATTGTGTAGCTCTTGACATCAAGGATTCCTGCATTCACACAGGTATCAGGCAGACATACAGCAAATACCTGACTTTTTGTCTAGGGATTCAGTATTAAATGCCCGGTTCTTTAATTACCAGCCCCAGGGCTGTTGAGAAGGTGGACAGTATCATGCTCAAGAACAGAGCTGCTGTCTCTTGGTAGTTGTCACCCAAAAGCCATGTCCCAACAGGAAATCCTCTGTTCTCTCTGTTTATTCTGTCCTCTATTCCAGATGTCAGGGATGTTAATCAGCTGGGAGGAATTGCATCTGTTCCCATGCCAGCAACTGACATTTATAAGTCTAGTATTGAATTCTGATATACACAGGACTTAGGTACTAAAGAAACTATTTCTATGTACAGGATTGCACATCCTAGAAACAGTAGGATTTTGCTTGATTTAGCTTGACCCACAGTCATCTTTTCCAACAGTATTTTTTCTTCAAGGAACATTTTTTGCCCAAGACTCATAGGACTCATGGTTTCTTTCATGGACATTATCCATTATGTGAAAAGATCATTGTCTGGTCAAACTGCAGGATGCTTGGAATGAAGACAGCCTATAAAATCTATTGAGTAAACTATTGGAGATCATTAAGAACCCTTGTAGGAGACAATAGATTAAAGTCTTATTATACTCTCTGGTGCTAATGCACCCCACAATGAAGGTCTGCAAGCACAGTGTCTGAATTTGCCCCTCACAGCTCTGCAGCACTGCGTGATCCAGGCCCAGCTGCCCCAGTGATTCTCAACCCTTTCTCAGCCTCTGGTGGAGCTCATCCCCTCCCATGGTCTGAAAAGAAGCAGGGCATTTAAGTGGTTTTCTTCTCTTTGCTGATCAATTTGGACATATATATATATATTTATATGAATTATATATATAGGGCTCACACACAGACCCACAGTTTGATCATGTCCAACATGCATCTTCCAAGTGCTGTGGCACCTTGCATGAATAAACCTGGGTTTCTCCTGTATCCATTTCTGTTCAACCTCTCTTCAGCAGTGGGTGTGAGATATCCTTTGCTTTTTTAATTAGCATCACAGAATCCCAGACTGGTTTGGGTTTGAAGGGACCTTAAGGCTCATCCAGTTCCAGTCCTCTGCCATGGACAGGAACACCTTCCGCTAGAGCAGGTTGTATCATCTAAAATCTTCTGTAAAGTAAATTCAGGAGGTTGGACCTTTCACATGGAGAAGGATACAAAGCACAGGGTATTTTAACCAGGTGCAACACTTGCCTTTGCCATTCCCATTCTTTCAGGCCTCTTTTCTGATAGGAATCTAAGTTCAGTTCTTGCAAGCAATAGCTGCCCTTCAGGGAAATACAGGGCAGCCACCTCCACCATGCTCTATTTACATCATCCATGAATGCGATGCATTTGCCTTTGCCTCTCATGTGGATTGCTGGATGTGGGCAAACAGTACTTCAGTTGGTTGGGTTTTTTCCTAACGATCCCTTCACTATTGCTGCCAGTGGAAATGTACAGAAATCTTTCAGCTGAGAAAGGCTGGTACTGCCTTGTGCTACATCCTGGGGGAGTTTGCTCTGTGCAGCCACACTTCAAACCCTCAGCATTACTGGTGCCTTCACATAGTGGGTTCACAGGGTTCAGGAGAAGGGGTGAGGATGATAAGGTGAATTTTCTTTATATAGTCACAGCTGAAAATGTCAATGTGAGCAGAGGCATGAATGCTGGCCTAGCAGCTCTGCCTTTGCGGGTATCTGTGAACTTAATGCTGGGGGAGAAGGCCAACCCAAAGGTGTGATTACTCAGAAAATAGCAGGTTTTATAAGTAGGTTATATTTTTTGGGTAGAAAAATACCTTTATGCCACAGAGGACTTGTCTGCAGCCTCAGTACATGTGATGGAAAGACTGGGAAGAGATGCAAGTTCTGAACAGAAGCAGTAGATAATAGTCACAGACTTGTAGAATGATTTGTGTTGGAAGGGACCTTAAAGCTCATCCAGTTCCAACCCCCTGCCATGGGCAGGAACACCTTCCACTAGAGCAGCTTGCTCCAAGCCCCTGTGTCCAACCTGGCCTTGAACACTGCCAGGGATGGGGCAGCAACAGCTTCTGTGGGCACCCTGTGCCAGCACCTCAGCACCCTCTCAGGGAACAACTTCTGCCTAAGAGCTCATCTCAGTCTCCCCTCTGGCAGGTTAAAGCCATTCCCCTTGTCCTGTCCGTACAGGCCCTTGTCCAAAGCCCCTCTCCAAATGTTTCCGGTAGCCCCTTTAGGCACTGGAGCTGCTCTAAGGTCTCCCCTTCAGGAGCCTTCTCTTCTCCAGGCTGACCCAGCCCAGCTCTCTCAGCCTGGCTCCAGAGCGGAGCTGCTCCAGCCCTTGCAGCATCTCCATGGGCTCCTCTGAGCTCGCTCCAACAGCTCCACTTCTTGTGGAGCAACAGTACAAGGGGCACAGCTTTTGTGCTGTTCCCCCAGAGCTGGATCAGGACTGCAGAGGGGGAGAATCCCCTCCCTGGACCTGCTGCTCATGCTCTGGGGGTGTAGCCCAACACATGGGGGGGTTCTGGGCTCAAGTGCACACTAAAGACGGGTCATAGGGAGGTTCTCCTCACCCATCACCCCCAAGTCCTCCTCAAGGCTGCTCCATCCAGTCTCTGCCCTGCCTGTAGTTGTGTTTGGGATTGCCCCAATCCAGGTGTAGGACCTTGCACTTGGCCTTCTTGAACTCCATGAGGTTTGCACTGACCCATCTCTCCAGCCTGTCCAGATCCCCCTGGATCCCATATCTTCCCTCCAATGTGTCAACCATACCACACAGCTTAGTGTCATTGGCAAACTTGCTGAGGGTGCTCCATCCCACCATCCATGTTAACAACAAAGGTGTTAGTGTGCCAGTGTTATGATTGTCAGGGCAAAGATGTTCTTGATGTATCTGGGAGAGCTGAAGCTTGCAAGTAAGGCAGGTTTCATTAGCAGAGGGGATACCTTTTCTTAAGCCAATTAATAGCTTTAGGGAAAAACATAAGAATAATATAAAGGAAGGTTTATGAGCTTGGATTTTTTTTTTTTTTTACCCAAATCAATCAGTTGATTTGGTTAAAAAAATGATTTCTCCTAAGAAATCATTGCTTGCGATTTTCTTGCAGTCTTTTTTTTTTTTTTTTTTAAGTTTGTTAGTCTGTTGGGGGATTTCAGAGTGTGAAGAATGTATGTCAGGGATTGGTGTATGTATGGATGCAAGTTTAAATGTGATAGCTGGAACAGAGTGAGGACAGGAGATGAACTAAATGTGGAAAGGTGATGGAAAAGATGGAAGGAGGAAGGATGCAGAGATAGATCTGTCAGCAACAGTAGAGCGCAATCTGTGTCTATTGGCCACATGTTTGGACTTCTTTGGAACCAGTTGCTGGTGTTTCAAGCCCTGTTTTGCCTCCTCCCTATTCTGTCTTCCTTCTTACCCCAAAACAGCTTCTCTGTTCAGTATAGGCTCCCTCCTCTGCACAGGTCAGGGCGAGGGGAAACCCAAGAAGTGCATATCTCAATTTATCTTCTTTTAACTGCAGCGAGAATTATTTGTTGTTCCTCAGACACCCCAGCATTAGGAGAGTATGGAGCTGTCCCATCACTTTTGCAGCTGTCCACCGCTAAGATACACCTGTGCAGAGTGATTGATGAGGCCAATTTCAAAGTACGTGTGATGTCTTCTCTGTTAGCTATTTGTCAGGACACCCACTGAAATCATCAGATAGTCTATGTCAAGACACCCATTATCAGATAGTCATAAAACTTTCTCTCTGTGCCTATTGGAGAAGGATGAAGGGTGTGGGTGATTAGAAGGGCTGCAGAGAGTTGCTGGTTATAATTCCCTTGCAGCTATCATGAAATGCAATGATGTGGAGCCTTACAACAGATTTTTTAGGGTTACTGAGATACTCTGAAACCACTTCAACGCTTGTAACGTATTCATCAAAGCTTTGTTATAGAAAAACATGATGCTGATAGTTGTTTTTTATCCATTAGAGCCAGATCCATTGAGGAATAAGATGGATATAACCCCATCCCACAGCCCGGTAGAGTGTTTAGACCAGGAATCCAAACCACTACTGTCAAAAGCATTTCCGAGTTTCCTTGATTGCAGCCTGGGCTGAAGCAGAGTTACTTGCCACACATAGTGTGGAGGAAGATTAGGAGCTCATGCTCTGCTTGGGTCAATGAAATCCTGTCCTTCGGTTTTCTTCGGAGCAGATTTGCAATTTTGGAGTTTCTCCGGGTAACTCAACTGAAACTACCCAGTTAGCACATTTCAGCACTCCAAATTACCATAAATTTGCAAGAAAGTGTTTTCAGGTTCATTAATAATGGATGGATAGCTACACCATCGGAGTGCTTGTTCTCAGCTTCCAAAAGGATCAGCGTAAGCCGCGCTGAGGAAACTTCTTGGACTACTTAAATGCTTGGGGTATGAAACTCTAATAAGCCTCCCAAAAGCCAGGAAATTTGGAGTGAAGGCTGAAACTCCATACCTAGTGCACCCTACTGGGTCTCTGTATTTCAGAACACATTATGTTTGTTCGCTGAAATATCTCCATTATGGAGTCCTTCTGGGTGGAGTTTCACCTCTAACTCTAAATTTCCTGGCATGTGTGAGTTTGAAGCACACACTTCACTTTTCCCCAGTGCTGTTTTTCAGTTTTAATTTCCTTTGGCTTTTAAAAGAGGGACTCTGGTAGAAGGACCCCTGCTAAAAAAGGGACCCCACTGAAACCAAGATCAGAGTTTGGGGCCTAATTTGATCTTTCTGAAATTCTTCAGGAGTACAAGTTTCAGCAGGTTTTTTTGTACCACTGTTTCAAAGACTCTTGTGGCCAATCCCAGCTAGTGAAAAAGATGATAAAACCTGCACCCTGCAGACCAATTACTTTAGAAGGTACCCAGATGTTTGAGTAGTTTATAACAAACCTTAGAATCAGAATCATGGAATGGTTTGGGTTGAAAGGCACCTTCAAGGGTCATTTGGTTCAATCCCCTGCAATGAGGAGGGGCATCTTCAGCTAGATCAGGTTGCCCAGAACCACATCCAGCTGGGCCTTGAATGTTCCCAGGGATGGAGCATCCACCAGCTCTCTGGGCAGCCTGTGTGCATGTTTTAACACCCTCATTGTAAAGAATTTCTTCCTCACATCCAGCCTGAATCTAACTCTTTTAGTTTAAAACCATCACCCCTTGTTCTGCTGCAACAGGCCCTGCTAAAAAGCCTCTGCCCATCTTATAAGTACTGTTAAGTATCCTCATCCCTTTTAAGTACTGAAAGGCTGCAATAAGATCTCTCCAGAGTCTTCTCCAGGATGAACAACCCGAACTCTCTCAGCCGTTCCTCGTAGGTACTCCATCCCTCTGATCATTTTTGTGGCCTCCTCTTGACCCTCTCCAAGAAGTCCACGTCTTTCCTGTACTGCTGAGTCCAGAGCTGCATGCAGGACTGCAAAGGCGGGTCTCACCAGAGCAGAGGGGCAGAATCACCTCCCTTGATCTGCCGGCCATGCTCCTCTGGATACAGCCCAAGATACGATTGGCTTTCTGGGCTGCACACAGCATAGGACATCTCACATGGATTGTAGTTAAGGATCTGGTCATGGCCATTGATATGTGTGAGCTGTTTGTTGTGAAATGCGTTATTGCCGTTCATTTCCTAATTGCAGAAGCAGCCCATGTTTGCTGTTGACACTGTTGGGTTACATCAGTGATGGTAAAATAGTGGAAACAGCAGTGGTTTGGAATGACAGCAGTGGCAATTACCTGCAATGCTTTTAACAATACTTTTGGCCTCAGACATTGAAAAGATGTGTCACCACTGGTTTGTTTGAGGGTGGCTCAGCTGCAGGGATTTGGAGTATAAAATTCTTTCTGCTGCCTCAGAATGCATCCTTTGAGCTATAGTACCAATAGATACTATGGAATAGATCTACTTCTTGCACTATAACCTTGTTGTTTCACTAAATTGAGTACTTCAGTTAGAAGTGAGTCTTCTAGTGGAAGATTTCCCTGCTCATTGCAGGGGTCTGGACTAGATGACCTTTGAAGGTCCCTTCCAACCCAAATTTTTCTATGATTCTGTAAGTGGTAGTTAGTATCCCTAGCACAAGACTTGATTTTTCAAATCCTTTCTATCAGCTTTGCAAGGAGACTGTGTGAAATGTCCCTAGGGAAGTTTGAAGTGTGCTGAAGTTAGGTGCTGTTGGCTTTGTAAGTGCAGCCTCAGACTGGGTGTGGTGTAAGTGCAGGAGCCCCAGCTTGGTTTCCACAGGACTTGATGCTCCCATTCAGTTTCTCTACTGACCCATGTGATGGCTGTGGCATCCTACACTTTGCATGGGAGTCCCTGAAACTCAACAATTCCTGATAGTCAAGAGCTATAGTCCATGCAGATGAAGACTCAAAGTTAAATCTGGAAGGATTCCTGCTGCCTGAAGCCAGGTGCTTTGTCACTGATCAGCCCTTCTGTGATGGGGCTGGTACCCTGTAGTGGTATGATGAGGAACTGTGTCCTCTGCTAAGCTGAATATTTCTCATTCTCTCACTAAAAAGTACTTCATCACTTTACCAGCAGACCATATTCCTCTCCTTTCATCCTTTTCATTATGGCCCCATCAACATCCTTGTGTTTTATTTCCAGCCTTGACTTTGTAATACAGATCACAGCTGGTTGGTTTGAATTTCCCCTGAGTTACCCAGGATGCTGCTGAAAGCACAGGAAGAGCAGAAACACTTTAATCAGTTAAATCAATCCAACAACAACCAAAAAAAAAAGTAGACCAGACCTTCAAATCTACCCCGCGACCTTTGATACTCGCTGTCGATGACGTCTTTGTCCTAGTTCTTTAAGTGCAAGGTTTTATTAGGACTTGGCAGAAGGGTGGATGGAAGGAGGAAGACACAGGAGGGGGGTTTGCTGAGTTAAAAAAGGAGCCAGAAAATGTCAGTGAGAAAATGGAAATACCCTGATGTTGCTCCAGCCTAGTTCTGGAGTTGGGCACTCTCTCCCTTGCAGGGAAGGGGCTCCTTTTCCGTTAGCTTGACTATGGCCTTATTTAATCGCTTTGCTTTGACATGGAGCCAAGAAATGGCTTTGCTCTGGGATGCCGGGTCCTGCGTGCATTCAGGCATCCACAGCTGTTCCCTAGCAAGGGTTGGCTTTTGACTACTGAGGTATTTTTTTATAGCCACAGAGGGCAACTATTAATAGATGAGATTTACCAAAACACAGCACTGCTCAGCGTGGTGCAAAGGGGAAGAGGGAAACCTGTGTGATTTATGCCAGGAAAATTCCATGTCAAAATTATACCGAAAGACACATTAAAAATGAAGATGCCAAGAAGGGGATTTAATCCCTTACTAGGGCCTTGCAAGCATTTCTCCTCCATGAAGGATCTGCCCCATCACATGACGTATGTTGCTGAATTGTTTCTTCAGCATTAAATAGCCCAGATTACACAAAGGATAAAGATAAGACACATAGGCACAAAATACCAGCTTTTTCTGAGATGTGATTAGACTGTGAAAGAAATACCAAAAGGAAGCGGAGGCATTCCTGACCCCAAAGACATTTCAGTTGATCAGACGTGGGATTAGGGGTAAAATGTGAAGAATTCCACATTGTGTGGTAGGAACGAGCCGATCGGGAGTTTGCCTCTTTGTTTATTGGTTCATTTCTAATTTCCATGGTATGATATAATGAGGCTTGTGCCCTTGTCAGACTCACAAAGTATATTTGTGTATCAGAGAAGATATAAGATTATCTTTTTCACTTGGGGATAGGGAGCATAGACCAGAAAGGAGTAAGTGCGTCAATTGAAGCTTCTTTTGCAGTCAAAGCTCAGACATCAATTAAATAACATAAAATCCAGATGATTCACTTAATAGACCCATCACTGTAAACATCTACACATCTTTTGTGCACCTTCCAAAGGCACAAAAGGGGGTTGTATTCCCAAGTCAAGACCCACTGACAATCAGTAGCATGTGGGTATCAAAAACCCTTTTGAAAAGCTTTGCTGAAGTTGTTTTGTGCTTCCTCAATTCATTTATTTGTTTTGTTTCATTAAAAATGAGACAGGGAGAGATTAACTGGTGAAAAGTTCTAAGTAAATACAGAAATATGCTACACTCCTTTAGAGAACGTGGGCAGATGTCAAAAAGGCTGGAGCTTGGTTTGCTTCATGTGAGCATCAAGGGAGGATAGAAATGTTTCCAGACCAACTGAACTGCTTAGGTTTGCAGAACTGGTTGAGAACAATTACAAAACAGCATTTTTCTGTGATCTTCTGATTTCCACGAGCTTGGTGATGCTGTATTCCTGTCTTCAGCCTCAGCAAGCACAAATGGAGACAAACATAGGCATAAGAAATATTAAGAAAATCATAAACTTTTATTGTTCAAAATACCTGAATGTGTTTGTTCTTGGGGTTTTATTTTGCCTTCACATCTGACTTGCTCTTTGTTAAGGGCTAATTCTGAGAGCTGCTGATTCCTCCCCACATGTGTAGTCTTGATGTTGTTATTGCACTAAGTGCTGAGGATAAGCATTGGTTATTTGTAGTCGTTGCTCAGTTCCTCAGGGGAGCAGCCGTGCCATCTGCTCACAGCAGGTATAGACACACAGCGTAGGCATGATTTAGAGAATTACATCTTCAAATCTTTATAATTGCTGGAGAAAAGGTAGGTGCTTCCAGTAGGATTCAGAGCACCTAGGTTAGAGGCTGAAAATAGGTATGCAAATGCCATGCCCAGTTAACACCAGGCTTCCCTATCACTGCGTTCCTTAACAGTCATTCAGTCTTTTCTATTTTTATGTATATGATGTTCCAAATGCATGTTATGCTTTCTGTCTGGAGTAAGTTACATATCCCAAGCTCTTTGAAGTCCGTAGAAAGATTGAACTACCAAAGAGTTTGGGCTTTGGCTTGGATCTCCACATCCAGAGCACGAATGAGGTCGAGAGTCTTTCTGAGATTAAGCGCAACAGCTAAGAGGAAAGCTCCTGCAGAACAGCACTGCACTAGAGTAAGTAGAAGAAATGTTTTGGGTAAGGATTGATGGCAACAGTTCACAGCATTATGAAAATTACTTCCCTTTTGCCTCCAGCCTTTTTACCACGACTGTGTCAGTGCCAAAAACCAGAACTCACTCACTAATTCTTCCAGAATTGATCGGTCATGATAAACTTCCAAACACAGGGTAAAATGCTTCCGTCAGACACATCAGAGTGTTTCTCCCAGTTTGCCTGAAGAAATCTGTGCTGCTTGATTTCCATCCCCTGCACCCAGTTGGATTCAGAAAAGGCCTCCCCCCCCCCGAGTTCCTGGCTTCCTTCTCATACACTCAGAGTTCCTCTAATGGTTTTACTTCTTGGGATAGATGTATTCATGTGTTTTTGCTTCAGAATGTCTTTAAAATGCAGGCTCAAACCTTTAGCTATCCTCATCTAGATCAGGCACAGAATTCGTATTTTATCCATCTGCGAACAATACCTGAAGTACTTCCAGGTTTTGATCTAGAAAACCATCAGGGAGGTGGTTCCAGGATACCTTCCTTCTCTTCCTTCACAACTGAATAAGGCACAATGTCAGGTTTTGTAAAGTTCTTGAGATGTACTTGAGCTGGCAGCAGAGGAGTTGTGGAAGTCAGGGAATTCATAACAGCCCTCCTCTGTCTTTGACAGAGAGCTGCAAGACATTTCATGTTAGGGTATGTTTTATAAATGTGGGTTTGTATAATTTGGGGTCTATCTGTGGGATACCAGGCAAAAATGACAACCTGCAATTTTTGCTGAATCCTTTGCAAAGCTGATTTTGTAGTCATTGAGATCTTAAGGCCTGTAGTAGTTGCTAGTGACATGTTACCAATAAATCACTGCAGCAAACCGGAGCGAAAGTCAATGTGTGGTTGGGAGACGCAAATCAGAGGGGGCAAATGTTAAGGGCAAATTAAACTGCATGGCATGTCTATAGCAGTTGTACTCATGACAAAAGTTGGTCAAGAGATTTGCCGTAAAGGAAAATTAGTGTTTTCCCCCTCTTGTGTTAGTATTCCACAATGGGGAACAGATCTTTGCTCTCGGAGCCCTTTGCTGGAGGGTCTGTGTTTGATTCAAGTGGATCCACAGGCTTGTGGTGCCAAAACAGGCAATTTCTGCACTCGTGTCTGAAGGCCAAATATATGGGTATGATTTCCTATAGTTTACTGTTACATGCTGGATCAGGATTGTACGTTTCATAAGCTGCCAGTCCAATTTTGTAGGGTCTTGGGAAATGTGTCCTCCAGGGAATGCTTACAATCAACCTCATGTTTTGGACTGATAGTGCCTGTTTTCTGGTACACATGTTAGCAGATCCATATGTGAGGCAACCCAAATGTTCTTCCATCCTTTATTTAAGGAATAGAAGACTACTGCTTGATACATCCCTCAGTTCAAGACATGTCCCCTCTCAGAGCACACATGTGCAATGTTATTTGCTTTAGTTTGTATCTAGAACTTGCAGGTCCTGCGTAGATTTTAAACCCAGAAAGTCAAAAAGTTCTTGAGTGTTTGGAAAAGGCACGTTCACATCTTTCCTCCTGCTGCTGTTTCTGGCTCCACAGAGAGAAGTGAGGGGCAGGATTTTGATGTCAGGGAGTTGCATTAGCAGGATCTGTTACAGCCATTGCTACTGCGTTTCATGTCCCAACAGTACTTGCTTGACAAAGTCCTATCTACAAAGTCCATGCTTCTGCTCTTTCCTTTCCTTTATTTCTGTCTTCCTAATGAACAGGAATAGAATAATAATAACAATAATAATTATTATAATTGTTATTATTATTTAGGAAATACACTGTCCACAGTATTTTCTTTCTGCAGCCCTGAACTATTTTCATTGCAGGTGTGCTGGTGTTTCTGGGAACTTCAAAGCTGAATATTCTTATGTGATATTTCTGTTTCAGTGGCTGATGTTTTCTGTTTCCTTGTAATCTCTCCACTGCTGGCAAAGAGCAAAACCAAGCAGCTTTTGTAGATCTTATAATATATAGTGGGGTTTTTTGAATCTGACTATTCCATTTTCTTTCCTTCCTTAAAAAACCTGTTCAAGACTTCACTGTTGAAGATAATGACTTATTAGTATGATCCATCAATACCTCTGAAAACAAACCAACTCAACATTAGTCCTTTGTAGTAACAGGGAGAAAAACTCTCATGAACTTTAGAAATGTGAGGCTTTTAGTGCCAGGGCACAAGCTTTTCTTGCTTTCCTTGAATTGAAGTCTCCATCGCCAGACTATGTCCCTTGTCATCTCACTTTGGTGTCTCCTACCCTTTCCTGCATAAGATGAAATAAAAGGAAATTTCAAGCATTTGAACCAGATTTTCATTTCTTTCTCATGAAAGAGGAAAATTGGGATTATCCTAACCATAAGGCACTGATGATCTGCCCACTGCAGCAGGACCAGCTTTCTGCACAACCCTGCCAGGAGGTTAAGAAATGAGATTTGAAAGTCCATGAGCTGTAAAAACAAAACCAGAAAAAAAGCGGCATCTCCAAAGCACAAGTGATGTTTTGCAAGATGCATACTTGGAGTGGTTATTTTGGCCCATCAACTCCAAAAGTGCCTGTAATAAACATGCGAGGTCTTTTGTGGTTTTACATGATTTTGTTTTATTCTTTTTGCTGATGTCGGCACGATTCCAAGTCGCTCTTCATTCCAATTGCAACGTATATCTCACTCTGTGGCACGGGGTTTATGTGCGGGGAGGATTAGTGTCAAAAAGTGAGATGAAAGGAGCAAAGAATTTGATCTTGTTCCGTTTTTCATCCTGCGTTTTTTCACTGTGTGTTGATTAGGGAAGATGCTGAAGGACCAGCCCCTTAAAGTCCCAGCTGTACACCCCAACAGGGACCCTTCTGCAGGAGCTGTGAGTAACTGCAGCCTAACTGTGGGCACAACAAGGACACAATGCTCCCTACCCTGACATGTGTTCTGCTCCCTAAAAATCCCTGGTATTCCCATGGTAGGTGACCCAGCAAGGCTCACCCAGTCAGGGTCCTGACCCATCCTGTCTGCAGATAGGGCAGGTGGATGGAGCCCAGAGCAGAGCAGTACCCATGCAGGTAACTCCATACTGTCCATGGGCTCTAAAGAGGGGACACTAAGCACTTCCCAGTGCTCTTGAAGCACCCAAACCTTGTTAGCAAGGCACTAGTTTGGGTAGGCTGCAAGTGTGACCACAAGCCTGACCCCTTAGCCAGTAGGATGGAGATGAGAAAGACAGGCTGGAGTTGAATATTAGCAGTGGAAATTGTTAGACAGCTTTAATATAGAAAGTTGCTGCGAGCTGCTCCTGTAATTAAAGAAAACTCTGTGTCAAAGCCTCAAGCTTCCTCTTGATCTCCGACTTCCAGCCTGATTAACAGAGGCTCTACCTAACTCTTGACCTGATTCAAGGGAGTGATGACAGGCTACATTCCTGCTCTCTGGTGCTTTTCCTTAAAAAAATCAGGTTTGTTCTGGTGACTGAAACCAAAATGTCCTTTACTTGAACTGTTGTGCAGTGTGCTACGCACGTATCTCTTGGTTGTTCTTGGAAGCTTTGGGATGAGAGATGGTATGCAAATGCCAAATATTATTAGGATGGAAAAGAGAGCCCTGGTTCCACAGGAAAATCGGTTTCTGAAGTGAGTGTGGTACGTTGTCTTCGGGAAAAGCAAAGCTGAGGGATTCAGGAAGGACCAGCTTCTTATTGTAGAGAGTTCTGGTTTTCCATGTGCTGAGCATGAGATCTTTAGGACTTTTGTGGAGATTGTAAAATATGAGTAAATGAGTGTAAGATATGAGTAAATGATTATTAAATATGAGTGAAGGCTTGTAAAATATGACAAGAAGCCACCAGTTAAAGGATCAGCAACACAAGCTACTGCTTATGTAGAAGAAAGATGATCCTTATTATCACAGGATATAGGCTCAAGAGATCGAGTTTCTAATCCTCTCTGTCACAGGGAATGATTTTGTTACTTTGGACAAATTACTGCAGTTCTCTACCTCAGTTTTCCCATTCAGAAGACAAGGAAAATTATTCCATTTCCATATTTCATGGCATCTTCAGTCATGGCGAAACCTCTCTAGGGGAGGCCCAGTGCAAGGGTTCTTGTTCCACTTTAGTATCACTTAAGCCCTTGGATGGGGTTTGGAGCGGTGCAGAGGGCTTATGCCAGGGCTTTGACCAGAGTGGAATTTCTCTCTTCATGTTTAGGAAGCATTTTGAGGCCCAGAGGGGAAGCACTGTGGAAGTGCCAAACAGTTTAACTGATGGTTAAAATAGCCTAATATATATACATATCTATACACACACCTTCCTATATGGATTTAAATTCTCGTGTGTACATGAGTGAGGTTTACTGCAGCCAAAAGAGGTTTTCCTAAAGTGGGAAAGGGAATGTGTTTTAACTGAAGGGTTTCCTGAAAATATCCTTACGCCGGTTCATTCTTTATCATTTGACTTTTCTCCTTGTTGCAATGGTTCAGCCTTTAGAGTCTGGAAAAACATCAGGGTAACCAGGGCAGAGGGAATATCAAATGGAGATGAGGGATGGATAAGAGACAAATTACAGTACATTTCTCATGGGTCATTTGGCTCTAGTCTTGAAAAGGAGAGAGAGAAAAAAATCCCAAAGTAGTAAAAGAAAAAGAGACAAAACAAATAAACCTGCCAGTATTACTGATTTCAAAGGCCTGTGAAATGTGCATCTATGCTTCATAATGCTTTGCTGCTTTAAAGAGATGCGTCTCGAAATGTTCCGTTCTTTAATCCTACTCAGTCTCAGAAGTTAATTGTACAGTAAGATCGGAATTCTCCTTGCCAAGGCTTTCCCTTTGTTTTCCTTCTCCCTCCTGCATGTTGGCCAGCCAGCAGATCTTTTCCTAGCTCTGTGTAGTTGGTTTGCTTAATTATCTTTAATGGTTGTGTGAGGAAACGGGGCTTTTTGGTTCTTGCTGCACCAGTGAACTTAAGTGTTGCTCCTCTCTTGGACGTAGACCTTGCAAAGGGAGAAGGTTCAATGCTCGTGTATTTATGGTCTGTAGCACTGCAACTCTCCATTAATCTATTAAAGGGCATATAAAGATGGGGTCTCTGGTATAAAAAGTGGGCATTAATCCCTGGGAGGATCAAGGGAGAGAGGGAACAGATAATCTTCTGTATGTTATCAGCCTCCCCAAATTGTTGCCCAGAGCTCAGGCAGAACATGTGTGACACTTGAAGAGGTTTGCATCATCTTTTTCTCCATTCTTTTCCCCTCAGCCTCTGTTCTTTCTTATCCTGGCCAGAACCAGCAGCAAAAGTGCCGGGGAAAAAGAATCTGGTTTC
This sequence comes from Ara ararauna, assembly GCA_028858755.1. Lineage (NCBI taxonomy): Eukaryota > Metazoa > Chordata > Aves > Psittaciformes > Psittacidae > Ara > Ara ararauna. The sequence goes on from CM054384.1 coordinate 17,162,540, forward strand.
ACTGTATTTCTGAATCTCAGCCCAGGTTTGTGAAGGATTTGGCAAAGATTTACAAACCTTTGAGAGAATCCGTGTGGAGATCTGAGGAAACCCGCCTCCCTCCTTAAAAAAGCAAGTTGCTTTGGCCAGAAATTGGGCAAAAATTGGTCGTTTCAACTGAGGTTTCCTTTGAGATTTTGGATTTGAACCTGAAGCTGCACTTTGAGAATCAAATTTTGCTCTGACTGACTCTAGATTTACACTGGAGCAAATGCATCACAGTCAGTGCTGATACTTGTGTGCAGCCCAGTGAGAACAGAACTTGGCTCAAAGTGCAAGCTCACATGAACCAAACCGAAAGAGGACCCGGAGCTAGGTTTGGAGAAGCCCAACCATCAGCTTTATTCCAACCTGTTGATACAGTTCAGCTTATTAAGTAGCTGTTGCATTTACAACATACAGAAGTTATCTGTAAGTAATTGCACAAAATAAAGATGTATCCTTTATTAGGTTGGATACCAGTTTGAATGGAGCTTGGAGCAAACTGCTGTAGTGGAAAGTGTCCCTGCCTGTGGCAAGGGGTTGGAACTGGATGAGATTAAATGTCCCAAACCATTCTATGATTCCACAGTTAGAGCTCAACACAAGCATCCAAGCCTACCCAGGAAGCTGGGTGTATATTTGAACACTCATCCTAAGTGTCTTCTCTTGGATCCTTATCATTATTAAGTTTTTTCCTTTGCCAAAACATTCCTCCTTTCTTGTAACAGATCAGATTTTGGGGCTGTAGACTAGGACATTTTGCCGCAGTGGATAAACCAGAATGGTTTAAAAGCTGCCAAGCCTACATGTGCTGACAGTGCTTGCAATTTATGCTTGTGGACATGACCTAGTGACTGCCTGGTTTGGATGCGGTCGGAATTACAGTTACACAGTTGGATTTCAGTGTGAACATAGGCAGTGATCTGGATCTAAATTGGGACCTGAAGCCTTTCACTTGTAATATTCTGGCTCCGTTCTATTTCAGTCTCTGTCCCAATCACTGAAAGATTTATACCTTTATCAATAAATTATCGTGACTTTTACTACACTTACACCAGTGTCTTAAATTAACACTAAACTAAATGTAGATGAGGCATGCTTCCTGCTTCACATGATTTATGGCAATCTGTCTGAAATGAGCAAAATTAAATTTGCCAGCAAAGGCAGATCTTTAACATTAGGTCAGACAGAAGTTTTATTGCAAATTCACTGCTGAAGAGGGTTTGGAGATTGCCCTTTTTTGTTCAGGTTTTTGATAGACCTGTAGCACTTTAGGCAAAAAAAAAAAAAAAAGAAAAGAATGAGTATTAGGAGTGTTTGTAAGGTCTGAAATCTCTGCTGTGTACTTTATGTCAGGTTGGAGGTGATAGCCAGGACAAAGGTGCAGTTTACATGGCACTGAAAAGCTGTCAGCTTGAGGACTCTGTCCTCTTTTGCTGACCTGCCTTTGAGAAAGGTGTTGAGAGTGCAGATGAGTGCATCAGAAATGACTAGAGTTCTTAAAAATACAGCCAGTGTGGAGAGGCTGAAAAATAAGGTAGAGTCGTCATCTAGCTTCCCTTTTTGTGGGGAATGGCATAACAGGCTTCCCGGGGCAGTGGTGGAATCACTGTCACCTTGTAAGTGTTCACAAACTGTGTAGATGAGGCCCTTAGTAACATGGGGTAGTTGTGGCCTTGGCAGTGCGGGGATAATGGTTGGACCTCATGATCTTTAAGGTCTTTTCTAGCCTGGTTGATTCTATAATCTTCAATACTCATGTGCATCTGTTGCAGAAGAAACAGATTCAGGTAAGCCTTCAGTAAAACTTCTGACTGTAAAGGTATTGAAACATGGGCTGCAGGTTGCTGGGGCAGTGGCAGAGCTCTTGTCATGTGTGTTCTTAAGTATGAGCTAGATAACAAGTTGTTTGGTGTGACATAGAGATGCCCCTACCTTGGGGTGAAGTCTGGCAGTGATGGTCTCTGGCCATCCTTTCCAGGTTTGTTTTCCTGTGACTCTATGACAGGAGACGAAAGGCAGCTTATACACTGGCATCAACACTGCATCTCTAAAGAGAGTTTCATGTCAAACCACCCAAGACTGAGAAATCACAGGGGGGAAAGCTAAATTACGATTGTGAATGTCTGCCAAATGGCCCCATTTCAAGGTCAACTTTCAGTGCTGTTAGAGTCATGGCTCGTACCATTATCTTCAGGAAGAGCATCATGTACCTCAAAGCCGTTCTTGCTGTTTACTGCAGGTGTAGAAAATCTCTAGGTGGACTCTGCACCCAGAATCTTGGACCCCCCATGTTGCTTGAACAAATAGGACCGTGGATGAGTGCCTGTCCACATCCTGACTGCTGTGGTCTTTACTGCTCTAACATGTTAGTGACAGTCCTGGGACCAGGATTGGAGCTGGAGGGATGAAGGGAGCACCAGTGAGACACATCAGCCACATTATGGTGGGAACCACACCTGGATCTGCCACAGGCTGTTGGCAGGCATTGCAGGGCTGTCCAGAAAAGCTTCTTCTGTGTCTGCTAAACTGTATTCTATGGTTTAAACTGGGCTGACAGCTCTTTGGATAGCACCAAAACAACAGAAACAAGGAGTCTTGGGAAGGAGAGCAATATACTGGTCCCTAATTCCAGCAGATTTACTGCATCCTACAGTATGCTGAACCCGCTAAAATGGAGACATTTTGAGGTTGACTTCCCGATTCAGAAGATGCTGTGGGGCTTTGTTTTGTGTTGGTTTGGGTGTTTTGTTTTCAAATTGTGAAATGCAGTGCCTTTTATTCCTAACAAACTCATCAGGCAGTTGGAGACCATACTCCATAGTGAGCAGATAGCACTGTTCCTACTCTGTGCTCGGGTGGAGTCTTGCAAACAATCCCTTAAGTACCCTGTTTGTTTTCTTGCTGTAAAGCGACACTTGTCTTTGAAGGAAAAAAAAAAACAAAACAAAGTCAAATAGGGAATAACTCCGAGCAAACAGTAGAAAACATTTCCTAACAATAAGGGCTGGAAAACTCTGTTCCTTGCAAAAACAACCACAAGCGCAAGAGCCTACACCCCAGGCACGCTGGGGAAACACGGGAAAGCCACTCTGACCTGGAAGAAAATGGGGAGGAAAAGTTTCCAACCCAGTTACAAAACTGCTCGACTCTAGCCACCAAGGCCAGATTTAATATGATTAGACTTGATACCCACTGAGTTTAAAAGCCATTGTCAAATGTGTTTGTAGTGAAGTGGCAGACATTCATAGCTGGGCTTGGCTTTGGAGCTGAGGATCCAGCAGAAGGGAGCTCCATGGAACATGGGGCTAAAGCCTGTGGGCTTCACCTCCCTGCCTGGGGAAGAGTCCTGCTCCAGCAAAGCCACAGCCCAAATGGACAGGAAATGGGCTTGACAGATGAGACAAGCATGGGGCTAATGGCTCCCATGACTGATGGGGCAGGCTGTGTGGCGAGACGCTGCTGGATGAGCTGAAGGCTCCATTAGACTGAAACTGGAGCACTGCATGGGATGCATATTACTGATTGAGGTCTGGGGCTTACTGGATGAGGGCGAGCTGCTGTAGAGTTCCAGGGGGCCATTTACACTGCAGCGGAGGAAAAAAAGCAAAGTGAAGCTGTACATTGGACAAAAAAGTCGATGAAAAGATCTGGGTGGGAATGTGCACATTGCCTGATATGATTTCGTGTCCCAAATGGCCTTAAACAGCCCATAGAATTTCTATGTCTAAACCAGATTCCAGCAAAGGAGACCTTTTATGATGCACTAATAGGCTCATTAGGCTTTCTTGAGCGAGGCACGCTCACAGCATCATATGTTTTTTCCATTACAGGAATTACATGTGTTTTGTTGTGCTTTGGGTTCAGTTTTGTTTTCCACATAGACTTGCCCTGACAGTTTCCCCCATTCAGGTTTATATTGGAGGTACCATCTCGAGCCAATGAATTTTATGAAATATGTTGCTGGCACTCGCGGAGAGATGCATAAAGGAAATATTCTAATGACAGTTGGGAAGGCTTTGATCCCTTTCCAAGACTGCACTCATGTCTTTGAAATGCGAGTTTGGCAGTGCTGGAAAGGCTGGGCTCTTTGGCTCTCTTTGGCACGAGCCCATGTGACAGACATTATGTCCTCTATCAGGGGACCCACATAACCTTGAGAAGTGTAAGCAGCGCTCACAGATTGCATTGGGTCAGATAGTCTGGGCTGATAACAAAGCAGCCACGGCAGCAGGGGGGAGGCAGCCTCATCCAACGCAATAACTGAAAGCTATTTTGACCTGGTAACTGTTGGGTCTGCTGCCTGCGGCTACGTAGTTGGACATGAACTGCAAAAGTAGTTAATTTATGCCTCCTTGAGTGTAGGAATGTGGTGATGATGGATAGGGATGGGAGGTTATTAGAAACATGGGGAGGAAGGAGAGGATGGAATTCCAGCTCGTGTTTTTATCTCTTACACACACACACACATGCTGATTCCTTTGCATGCATACTCTTGGCTGTCTCGCATGTGTGCACAATCCAAAGCCTTGCTTACACACTCACACCTCAGCTCATGCACGCACATGCAGGCACTTGTCCACACGCTTACAAGGGATTTGCCTGAGCTAAGTGCTGGAGCATGTTTATGTGTTGGGGGCTGCTGACTGCATTTACTGCGTTTACTTCCACCCAAGCCTGATCTGCTTACACCTAGTCCTGTGCAGACCCTTTGCTAAAGATCCTCTGGACATTCTGTTCTTACACCTTCTGAATGTATTCTGCTCACTTGCAGACTTCTATTGGCTGGCAGAGAAATGGTGGTCAGAGAAATGCCATAAAACCAAGTCCAGTTGAGTTGGTGGATTTACGTAAGACAGGAGTTCAGTCTCAGTGATGCACTGACATCATTTAACAATCAGTTAAATGCTGCCTACTCTGGATGTTGTCTGCAGTAATAATCCATGTACATAACAGCACCTAGATGTTGAAGCACAGAGCCTGTGTGCAAGTGAGGGAGCGCTTGTGGTCACGCACTAAGGCTATAAATGGGGATTGGATTGAGTAAACAATAAGCAAAGAGACAGCTGAGAATAAAGAAATGTTAGTTTAGATTATTTGAAACCATAAGAGAAGAGTGGGGATAAAAATGGTAATCTCAGGAGGGGAGTCTGATTATAGTTGCTCCTACAGGGATTTGCATAGGCCATGAAGTGTCTGCATCCAGAGTCAACAACCGCAGTCTCAATACAGGCCTTTCTTTCCCACTGTGATACAAAACACACAAACGTTTTTCTACTTAGAGGTACACAGTGCTTCTGTTTCTGTCCTTTTCTCTCTTGCACACAGCATCACACCATTCAGACATTGTCTCTTACGCTTTTGCTCACCGTCTTCTACAGATGCTGCCATACACATGCACATAAACATCCTCCCCTTCCCATGCACGCATCCTCCACCACGTATTATCCCAATGCACTTATGCTTTCATTTGCAAATGTACATTAGTTCTCATGTAATTTCAGATTGTTGCTTGTGGACACATATGAGTCCATGTTTAGAAGAGGTGTTTTCAAAGGCACAAAGATGATCATGGACATAGATTACACACAGCCTCAGAAGGTTCTGCAGATACATGCAGAACAGGCTTGAGGAGCTAAGGGGAAGTTGTGTGTATTTTCCATAGATGCGTTGGGAACAGTGGAGAGATGAGAAATGTGTAAAGGGTCACAGTGCTGACCTGTCCTTCAGGATGTCATCCACATCTGATCAGAAGATAAACACTGTATGGAATGGAAACATACCCTTCCACTGGTGTCCCCAAAGAGCACGTCTTCCTCCATGAGTCAGCGAGGGCCTGGGGACACCCAGCCGTGTGCTATTTTGGAGGCAATGACTTCAGCAAGTGGCAGGGGAAGCTATTGTGGAAATATGAATGTGTTTTCCATTGGGGAGTCCTCCAGGGAAGGACAGAAAGATCTTGGTGCTGAGCCAAGTCCCCTATTTTTTCTTCACCCTTCTGGGAACGAAAGCCTTGCGAAGTATGTAAGGAACCCTATTCACTGAATGTGAGTGTGTTTGGTTTGTGAGAGCTATGTAAGCCCCATGCACACCCATACACAGATGGAGAGGGGGACTTTAGGAAGCAGGAATCAACCTGCTCAAGACCATCATGGTGTCCTTTCCTTACAAGCTAGACAGCCGTGCTTGACTCCGTGTGATCTCTCTCTCTGTTGTTTCTACCTGTCAAGTGAAGACAGTGCAACTTGCCTGTGTTTTAGATCTTGTATTAGCATGCTTCATATCAAGGCTGTGAGCTAGAAACAGAGAACCAATGGGTTTACTCTTATGCTTCACTTTCTCCAGCTTTACTATGTGTGCATCACAGTGCCAGCAGAAGCAGTGTGGTACCATGGTACATGACCTGTGAGTAGCTCCTCTATTCCAATATTGACAAAGTCTCCTCCTTTAAAGGAGTGCAGAGAGTGCTTCCAGTGGCCATTAGGCTTAAGAGATTGGCTTATCTGCAAGCAGATTGCTCTGTAACCTCCAGACATACCAAAAGCTAAGAAGAAACACAGCTCACCAGGGAGGGGAACACCTAAGGAGCCTTAGGAATTGATGTCACAGTATGGTACCACTACTGCAGAGATGTCTTGCAAGGAGACCTTTTGGCACAGCTTGGCTTGCTGGAAATAGCAATTCCCAGCCATCCAGTGTCAAGGTTAGACCATCTGCATCTTCTCACAAGTGGCTGGTGCTGGCGCTAAAGGAGCAACTTTGTGAGCTGGTGTGTGTTGTTGCACCAGCCTGAAGATGTGAAACTTGTTGTGAAGGAAAATTAGAGGTAACAATAATAAACAGCCTAGAGGGAATGTGCAAGGTAACTGCTGATTCAAGAGATTCACTGACCGTAATACGTGGTTAATTACATTCGTGATAAGTAGATTCCTATACTTATCTTTGGAATGTGGACAGCTTTATGTATTTAGCTTGGATTTTGTGGCCTCGGTTAATCAATGGCCTGATATCCTTATATAAGATTCACTGTATGAATGCAAAGTAATCAAAGTTAGGGAGTGGGTTATTAAAATATTTCAGGTGACTGTTATGCAGGATATTATAAGATCTTTGCCTGGATTGCAGCACTTTTTCTATATTTTGTGTTTTTTCATGTCGCCTTTAGAAAACAAAATGCTTTTCTTTTTCTACAGAGCATACTTGGATGTCAATGAACTGAAGAACATCCTCAAACTGGATGGATCCACACACCTCAACATCTTCTTTGCCAATTCCTCTGAGGAAGAGCTGGCTGGAGTGGCAACTTGGCCCTGGGACAAGGAAGCCTTGATGCATCTAGGTGAGCAATAAAGATGTTTCTTCTTTGTAAAACATTCTTTCGAGGCACTAAGAAGGAAAGACAAATATACTTTAAGCTCTGTTCTGATTTCTTATCATTCCTCTAATATATAGTCAGGGGAAAAAAAGTATTTCACGATTCCCAGATACTGGCTCACAACCAGGAAAATATTAGGTTATAAACCCAAAGCATATTATGGTATTTGTAGATGATGTCAAGCTGAAAGTATTTCACCTTTTAAGTGAAGCTACTTCACAGGGCATTCACTCCATGGGAGCACTTTGCAAAGAAGATTTGGGGAGATAGGTGTGGGGATGCTAGACAGAAGTGAATTTTTAACCTTAGCCTATTATGTTCTGATCCTTAGTTCATTTCTTAGTAAGTGTTCAATTAACTTCCCTCGCAGTTAAAATTTGTGTCTGTTTTTCTCTACCAATGTGCAAAAGAGCAAACTGCTGAGAGATTGTATTTCTAATGTTCATTTGAGTGGAACTAGAAGGAGTTCACAACCCTGTGGATTGCCCTGCATGTTTCATAACAAGGTTACTGAGTATGGCTGCTGGAAACCGGGGATCCAGACAAAGCTGTACAACCTCCCAAATGACTCATTGCCCTGACACCCGCAGTGCCACTGGACCTGTGTTCCTTGCAAAGTGCCAGATGAACCTGGTTCAGAAGGCACTGACTGAGTGTGTAGGTACTTCTCTGAACTGCACAAACCTCCCTCGGGCTGCAAACCTCATCTGGTCATCTTAAGAGAGCAGGGATTGTCGCAGATTTCCCAGCTATTTCTCTAGCTTGTCCAGACCTTCCTAAGCTGGAAGTGAAGTCCAGTTTCTGCCAAGTTCAGGCTTTATGAAAGGCTGTTTCAGCCAGGTTTTATATTACCCAGCCCCATCTTGAGCAAAACAGAAAAGCTGTGGCAAATGTAAAGCTAGATGAGGAGAGTAAAATATGATGTTTATTATTCTAAAGCATATTGTGAGAGCTGAGCTACAACTCAAGCCATCAGTCAGGGAGGCTTTTCCATGCTCAAAAATATATTACTCCAAATCCTAGATGTTAACATCTCTTTATAGTCACCATAGCTGAGAGAGCTGAGGCTCTATGGTCAGACCAAGCAGTTGCCCTACCTCAGTTAGTGAATGTTTTATTGTGACATCCGACTTTGCTGCTGCTCTGGCAGGACTGTGAGCAAACTTCCCAAGGACTGGCACTGACACACATCCAGTCTCCTGCTGAGCTAGTCTGGAAGTGAAGCCACTTCCACTCTGACTTGTCTCCAGCCCCATCTCCATGGGCTGCTGCTTGGAGCACCAAGAATAGAAGATGCTGTGAAGAAATGCCTGCCAGTGAGCATTCTCCACAACAACATCTGGCAAAACCAGAGACAGATATTAACCCCAGCCTCAGCTGGAATCCACACTGATGTGATTTCTATCACTTTGTAGTACCACAACCCCCTACTCCTGCACTAGCCCCATAGTAACTGTTTGTTTCTGATTGTGCAACGAGGATGGGTTTGCTGGTGGGAAACACTAGCCCTAATGCCACTGCTGGAGTGAACTAACACAGCAATGTAGCTGATCCTGCCCTAAATGAGTAGTTTCACAGCTTCTATTGGTGTTGCCATGGGAGGGAGCAGAGAACAAGGAGAGAGCTCCAGAGCGCCAAGAAGAACCTTCTGCAAGAGGGCTCTGGCCTGCCCAAAGCCCTGATGAGTTCCTCTGTCACTTCGTTAAGCTAATTGTCACCATCATGCCTGAGCAAAGCAATTTCAACTCAGCTCCTACAGTGTATTGCCAGAATCCATTGACCAGGACAAGATTTCATGGGAGAAGGAAAGAAAGACATTAACCAACACTTTAGAGTTGACTTGAAGTGGGGGAAAAGTAGAGTAAATAAATAATGGTCACATTTTCCTGTCCAAATGGCCCTCCCAGACCTGTGCTTGCTCTGTAAGAATTCAGCTTGAATCTCTTTTTACTCTCTTCTATAAATCCAATATGTCCTTAATAAAAAACTATGAAATATGTCCTGTGGTGCAGATCTAAAGGCTGGGATAGAGCTCGGCTGGGTGAGGGAGTTTATCTTTTCTGTAAAACTGCACTTGATTTAGATTCTTGACAGCTGTGAAAAATATAAATTTCCAACAAAGGCAAAAAGCAAATCTCTGTCTCCAGCTGCCTCAGGGCTGTCCCGAGCCAGAACCATTTACCCAGCCTGTGCTTTTGGAGGCACATCCTGCTGAGGAATTCCACCAATACTCCTGCTATTGGAAAACAAACTCTGGAATTATCATTGGGAAAGAGACCCTCACAAAATATACTCTCTGGGTTGAAATATCTGCATAGAGAGCAAGCGCTGGAGGAATCAGAGCATGGATTGTATAAAGGGGATTGCAGTGGTTACATACTGGTAGGTCTGTATGTAATTTGGATTGAGGAAAACTAGTGTAAGGAGCATTTCAGTGCTGTGGAAAGGATGTGCAGATGCTACATGTGGCATAGTTGTTGCAGTGTGAATGATTTGATTCACTCTTTTTAATCTGTAGTTAAACTTTCAGTTCATTTTTTAAAGACTATATATGTACTTCTACATGTGCACATGACTTCTTTCCACTGTGTCCATGTAGTCACACATGCCCATGCACAGCCTTCTCTATGTTCCTATTTATGTATGTGTCCATGCAGGACACCAGAAGGGGTCCTGCCTCTGTCTTCAGAACTGGTAACATTTCAGCTGCATTGTGTTTGGACACTTGAAGGAAAATGTGAGACAACGGGGAAAACCAGTGGACAACCACAGTCAGGGAGGACTAGAGAAAGGATTGAGCTACATGGAAAGGTGGAATGGATTAGTTATTTAGACTGAAGGAAAAGAGTCTAAAGTGGGGATGATGACAATCTCATAAAAGCTGATGAAAGGGGAGGAGCATCTTCTGTTCTTTGCACCCATGTGAGGCAGGACTCGAAGTCATGAACTTAAATAGCCGACAAATCAATTCAGATTAAATGTGAGTTAAATCCTTGCAGCCGTAAGGATACTGAGTGCTGAAATGGATTGTTGGGGCAGTCAGGGGTTATAATCAGGGGTTATAATCAGGGGTTGTAAAGAGATGTTAGGGCAGTATCTGTGAGGGATGGTATAGAACTAACTGGTCCTGTGTTGTTTGAGAGTGGAGTTTAGGTGATTTATTAAGATCTTTTCAGTCTTATTTTCCTCTAATTCCATGATTATTGCAACCAAGTGTCCAGGCAGATGAGAACGAAGAGTCAGAACCCGGTGATCTCATCTTCCCTGCACTGCAGTCACTGATAGAGTTCCTCCTGCCAGAACCTTTTCTCTCCTCATTGTCACTGAATTGGTAGTGTACCATATCCAAGATTTATTCTCCCACTTTTACAAAGCAATGTCCTGTTCTCATGGAAGGCAGTATACACAAACAGTTTTAAATAAAGGGCTTGGAAAAGGTGAGCTCAACAAGCTAAATAAAGAAAATCTGAAGCATGTCATAAATCCAAAGGTACATCTAACTGAGCTAAAAATATAATTATGATTAATTGAATGTGCTGTCAAGCCTCACTAATTTACTATTTGCTTATCTACATATCCCATAATGCATACAACAAAAAAAAAGCACCCTTGATTTTCTTTGCACACATTTAACAACCACGGAATTCTTTTAGAGTTAGCACATTCCAGGATTCCATAGTTTTTGACACATTAGACTGATGCATATTCATTAGTGGACTGTGCAGTTCAGATCAAACCAGCCTTGTCTGGGTATATGAGCAGAGTGTGTTTGTGACAGTTACTTCAAAGCTGTCTATCTGATCAGAGCACACCCTGCAAAAACTGTTCCAGCCTTGGGTGTATTCTGTTTTCTTTGTCCAGCTCTTAGTTTGCAAACATTGGTACAGCTTACTGCATTTTTTAGGGTGTTTCAGAAGTTAATAGGCTTCTATTATACCTTTACCCTGTGGAATAATATGCAGACAGTGCTTCAGGTATACTGTGTTTGACTGTTGGTATCAATACATTGCTTACACTTACCTGGGCAGAATCATTCTCTTTAAGCACATTAAATTATTTGAAATTGCACAGTAATTGCATGTAGGGTTTCTCTTTAAGTTGACACAAACCAAACTGAGCATATTCAGTTGGAAGACCAATTGTCACCGTGGTTTGGTTTAGGATGTTGGGTTTGTCCCATCACTCCTCCTCCTTAGAGCCCCAGTCGAAGGGTGAGATTAAACCTTGCTGTGCACTTTCTCTGAGCAGGCAATGTGACTGATGGTGCAAAAAGCAGCCCGTGCTATAGAGGATCCGATGAACTGCCAGAGGATCTGCCCTTGGGATTGTCTTCCTTTCCCTTCCTCCTGCTGTTCTGTGCAAGACAAGGCAAATGTAGAAACTGTTCTCTTTTCTCTTCACAGGTGGCATTGTGCTGAATCCTTCCTTCTATGGAATCCCTGGCCACACACACACAATGATCCATGAAATTGGGCACAGCCTGGGGCTCTATCACGTCTTCCGGGGAATCTCGGAAATCCTCTCCTGCAGCGATCCATGCATGGAAACAGAGCCTTCCTTTGAGACTGGGGACCTCTGCAGTGACACCAACCCTGCTCCCAAGCACAAGCAGTGTGGGGATCCTGGCCCTGGCAATGACACGTGTGGTTTTCACAGTTTCCTAAACACTCCCTTCAGTAACTTCATGAGCTACGCAGGTACTTGGGTTTCCTCAGTTTGCTGGTGGTTGGGCATGAAAAAAGAATACAAGTATTACCTCTGATTTCTACAGTCCATTTCATGTGGGGCTTCATGCTGACTCCTGTGCCCATTGGTCTAGGAGCCGGCTTGATGAAGGATCAGATTTAATGGCCTCAGGAGTCTCTTCCAGTTCTCCTATTCTTTTCTTTCCCAGCTTTCCCCAACTTTACACAGTTTCACGTGAAGCCCAGGCAGAAGGTTTTGGGGAGGGAAGAAATGAGATAAACATTAAGAAAACAGCTTCTAAAAGCTCTATGGCAAATTTGACACTTTATTTCTCTGGGATGTGGATGCCTCATCTATGAGGTCTTCCTTGAAAACCCCAAATTCATTTACCCTCTCGCAAGTTGATACTGAATGTCAGCTGAATATTGATGCCACCAAGGCTGTAGGATAAATCTGTGATGATGTCTAATGAGACACTGCTCATGCCTCCATGTGTCTGCTCAAACACCATGTTTATTGTTTGATTTGGAGTGACTATGGTTCAGCTAGAATTGCTCACGTAAGTTTCATCATTAGAGTGGGATATACTGGGATAGTACCTGGTCAGGAATGCTCTTCTGGTCAAAAACCACCAATGTGCTGTGCTGGTTTGTGCTGGGAGTGTAACTACAGAGGCTCCATATCAACTGAGCAGAACCGCCCCTCCAAGAGGAGTAAGCTGCTCAAGCAAAGGCCTGATATTGAGGTTATAACTTCCATAGGCACAGCTATGTTTTTCAGGCATGCTGGTTCATGGCACTCCTACCAACAGAGCATAACGCAAAGAAGCCATGAGCTCCTGTGACGCTTCCCATTGGACAAGGGTGGGCTGGGGTCCTTACTGCACCCCTGCAACTTCAAGGGGGGTTGAATGATCCTCTGTTATTTCCCAGAAAGAACCAGGGATACCTTGGCTTGTATTTCTCCTTATTTTAGGTCACGAGGTCAAGCCATGCTGAAGGTCTGTGACACTGAGCTGACAGCATTTTAAAGGTGACCAATATCCTTATAGCCACTGAAGGGCACCTTAATACACCAGGCAGAAACACAGATTGCCCACTCAAAAGGTCATAGGAGTGCTCATTCTGTAATAAAAGTGTAGAGAAGCAAAGTGTTTAATGTCATCTGGGGCACAGATTGAAATGATTTGTAACAGCAATGCTTTTATGCTCTCCATGGCCCGAGCTAAAAGTGATGCTTAGTTTTCTCTTTATTTTCCTATTTGTTTAGTGGGTGTTTTCAGGGACAAGCATACACACCCTGAGACAGCTCTCCAGCATGCTGTGCACTTAATTGTGGGTCAGAGCCCTAGAGCTTGATGCAGCCTCCTGTAACATGGCACAAGAAACTCAGTGCCTCTTGAGATGAAAATCCCCATCCACCAGATCTGCTGGGGTGTATGATGAGGGGTGGAGCGTGCTTGTTGCAAAACACGAAGGTCTCCTCTTCCAAAGGGAACTTGCCTTCCTAATTCTCTTGAGAGCTGAGACAGAGACAGACCACAGAGATACCAATCTGCTCTTGAGAGCTACATATGTGCTGGTGTGCTGAGCAGAAACCTTTTTTTTTGTCTTGAAAAATTAAGTGAAGAGACATGATAGGTATCTCTAGAGCTCATGCATGAATCGGTTTGTTTTCTGTTGTTGCCAGTGGAATAAAATATATCAGGATATCAAATTGCTGTAGAAATACCTTTGAAACATCTAGTTGAGGTCATGCAGCTCTAAGCATTGCCTTGCCTTTCTGTTTTGCTGCTTGTATGCAGCTTCATCATATCGTGTTTGTCTAATGTGCATCTGTCCAGTTATACCCAGCTGTGTAGTAAAGCACTGACTTAAAGGGTAACTTTTCTTTCCCTAAATAACAAGCTATGATGTCCAGAAGATCGAGAATGTGAGAAATTGGACTTGTGAATTATTTTTACAAGTCCAAATAGCCGCGGTGTTCCCAAATAAAAAGATAAGTCTTTTAGATGATTCTTCATGCAGTCGGCAGGAATTCTGCCTCTGAGTTCTCTTGGAACAATCATCCCAGCAAAGACTCCTCAATTTCTCTAATTATGACTTTATCTGAGGATCTTGAACCTTTCTTGACACGGAGCGATTCAGTGAAATACCTTCCTCCCTCACCTCTCCTCCCTTCCCTCCCCTGGGACACAGCCTTTGCTGATGGGGAAGCAGATTGGGAATGCCGGTCATCTTTCTCCCATGCCATTGTCTCACTGCTTTGTCCTATATATACTTTATTGTTCCTTTATGATGGCTATTAAGGGCTTTTGTCTCCTTCTGTGCTTCCGTGAAGAATATTTATGGCTTTTACAGCACGCTCAGGGATAGACCATCAATAATTATTGAGGAAATCCAGGGATGTCAGATTAAAGCAGCCTTTTGCATACCCACAGGAATTTGTAGATATTTTCAAGCTGGTGGTGGCTGTCTATGCACTGGGTATGTTTGATGAGAGGAGGTTCCCTGCTCAGTGGAATTAGGAGGGATGCAGGGGAACATACGAACAGACACGTCTTTCCTGTGGTAGGGCTGCATTTGAGGCTGTAGTTTGAGCAGGATCCCAGCTGAAGCTGTCTCCTTTTGCTTGCATCTCTGGGAAGATGTGGCAAGGTTTTAAATTAGCCAGCAAATTCACACTTTTCTTTAGAACAAATTCATGGGGTTTTGTGCCTCTTGAGTTGCACAGGGCACGGACTTGAAGAAATCAGAGCATCTAGTAATGCTATTACAATATTGAGCTGCCAACTTACATGCAGGCAAACAACTCTGAGCAGCCTCCAGTGACCTGCATCTTCCCAGAAAAGTGTATTCCTTGACCTGTACCAAACTGTCATTGTTGTTTGTGTCACAGCAGCGTGCAGAGGTCCCATCTGGGACCAAGTGTTACTGGGCTAGGAACTCTGCAGGCACATGGGAAGAAACACTCCATGTTTTCAAGAGCTTTTCATCAGATGGGAAGGGAATCAGAGAAATGGTTCAAGTGCAAGCATCAAGTTCTTCAGCACAGAGCCTCTGGGTGACTTTGCACAACCTATTTATTCCTTCTGTGATCTGCACAATAGAGAAATAGTAATTTTCTGCTTCTCCGGGATGTTGTAGTTGTAAAGTTGTGTGGTGTGCAGAGGGCACTAGATGTGTTCTTGTTGCCAAATCATGTTTGGGGAAAAACAGTTGAAATGAGAAATGGAAATTTGTGGGAAGTTATCCAGCAAAATAATTTCTTCATTTTGAATGAGAAAGAAATTGGAAATATCAAAAAAATGGGTTATGGAAAGTTCAGAAACACTTGAGTCATAACAGGAATGGGGGAGATTTTTAATAGAAATAACGTTATTTTCCTGCCCCCAAATTTACATTTTAAAAATTGATCTTTCAGAACATCTTTTTTTTGTTCATTAAAAAATTGAAGAACTTTATTAAAGTGGTGTATTTTAAAATTCTGTGTTCTTTTAATCTAAGAAAGGTGTCAAAGTCTATTGCACTCATTTGCATGAGTCTCAGTCAGTGCTTTATCCTAACAGCACCCATCCTTCACCCTTTTATCCTGTCTCTGAGGTATTTTAGATGTGAAACTCTTTTAAGCCCAGAGTTCCACTGGTATCCCCAGTTCTGACCAGAAGGTGCTGCACTGAGGCTTTTTCTGTCTCTTCACCTCCATGTCTCTGTCTCATCTAGGGATGATCTCTAGGTGCTTCTTGCATATCCCGGACCTGAGGGAGGGCACATGTATTGATTTATGTTTTCCTTTTAAACTCTTGTTTCCTTTCACCTGCCTCCACAAGTGAAGTCTGCACTAATTTGTTCACAGGCCATTAACTCCTGAGTGCTGGGAGAACCCATCCCTGCCCTTACAAGAAGCTGCCATTCACCAGGTTGTAATTCTCTCCCCTTATCTCCCATGTGGTTGATGTGGCTTCTGTTTTCGTTTCAGATGATGACTGCACCAACTCCTTCACGCCCAACCAAGTGGCCAGGATGCATTGCTACTTGGACCTCGTCTATCAGAGCTGGCAGCCCGCAAAGAAACCAGCTCCTGTTGCAATTGCCCCACAGATTGTGGCTCGGAGCTCCACCTCTGTCACCCTGGAGTGGTTCCCACCCATTGATGGCCACTTCTTTGAAAGGTGATCACATGCTGCTCCATACTCTTGCACTGAATTGAGTGGGAAGGGGAGAAGGAGGGAAACAACTGAGGACCCCCATCCGGGAGCGCAGCTTTATCATGTGCTGTGCTCAGTCTGGATTAAGGCTTCATCCTAAATTGGTTTGTACAGAGGAGGTTATTGATCTGTTTTCTGCTCTTCCTTTCTCAGCCTGTAGCACTCAGTTGAGGGGCATTGATTTGCCATGTAAAGGGCAAATCTTTTCTTCCTCCTTATGTTGTGGGAGGAATTTTCAATCAAGGATTCAGGCCCTGTGATTCCTGCTGTTATTGCTGCACACAAATACCTGTGGGCTTCAGCTCTGCCTGCACATCCTCCCCCCCTCCTCCTCTTGCACGTTTCCTTTCCAAGGACAAAGTGAATCTTGTTTCTATTCCTGTGGCAACACAGAGCTCACAGGCAGTGGTGTCTCACAGGGTAAGGAGGTGACCATCTGGGGACGGGGCCAAATGCTGCCCCCCTCCCTGAACTGCAGGTCTGAGGAATTGAGCAAGGCACAATCAAAGACCTACAGCCTTGAGTATCATGTGAATGTCATCTTCCTGCCCCCAAAGTTGAGTGTGTAGGTCAGAGTATGTGTGTGTGTTCATGTCTGATAGGCATGCAGCTATGTGCTACCAATAACGAGGAGTTAAATGAATGTAGGGCTCTGGACCAAGCTGAACAATTCTACCCTAGGATGACCTGAGCAACTGGGTAGTTCATTTAAATACTCTTAGGCAGCACTTGAATGAGCCGCAGGAGCCATGGAAATGCTAGCAGAGAACTTCCTAAATGACTGACCTTCTTGTGCTACCATTAACTCACCTGCCGTGTTTGCGTTTCTCCTATGCTTTTTTGCTTTCTTATTTTATAGAGAACAAACTCTGTGTGTCCTTCAGCACTGGAGCAGTTCCTATCAAGGGAGGCCGAATTTACAAGCATATTAGCACCGAAAGAGCTGTCTCAGCACTGCTGCTCCCTTCAGTGAGAGCACCTTGAAAGCCACTGCCTCCATCAGGGATGAAACTCCTTCCACACTTAGGACACCGTGGCCATTTCAGTGGCCAGCTTGCACTTTACCTGAGCAGGCAGATAGCTGTTCTTTTCTGCTCGGATGGGGTTTTCCACCTTTACTGCAGATTCATACAGCGAAAGGAAATCAAATCATATTAGGAGTTGATGAAGAGACATCTTGTGTTCTAAGCACTGTTTGCTTTAATTGCAGATTTGCAACTGGAGCCCTTTATTCCCTATGTGTGAAAAAGGCCTTATGTGAAGCTCTGAAAATTAATTCAGAATTGTTTAGCCCATGACCATTTTTAGGTAAATTAAGTTTCTCCAATTTAATTTAGATTTCAGAAGATGCTTATTGTGTGTTAAATAAATACCATCTGCCTCTTAAGGCACATTGATGCAGAGTTAATTGTTATGTAACCAAATATGTCTTTATTACATATTTCTTATAACTCAATCAATATGTTCTTAATAACCCCTAGTTAGTTGCTTCTTAAATAACATCCAGTGGATAGCCTGCAAAATCTAAAATTTCATAAGAGTTATCATATGTTAAATAAATAGTGATTTTTGAGAGAGAAAAAAAAAAGTGCTTTGGGTTTTCAAATCTGTGTGCTCAGTATTACTGAACAGATTTAAAGAGACAGCCTCGAATACTTTGAGTCCAGTTCCTTGTTACACTGAGATTCCCAGCTGTCTAACAGATATAGAAATGCCGTGAGCACTTAAAAATGTCACTGAAATATGTAAATGATTCTGTCTAAAACATATCCAAGTTTCTAATATATTAAGCAAAACAAGGATGATGGTAGTATTATAGTGGCTAATACAGAAGAGCTCATGTGCTGTACTTCCAGTCCCGCCGTGTCCAGCGCTGCTCAGTTAGAGATATGTGCATGTGTCAATTTGTAGAATTGGGTCACTGTGCAAGACAAGTAGGAGGTAAAATTGGCCAAGTATAATCTTATCTGTGTGTGGGAATACTGTAAATCTTTGCAGATATTTTTACACAAAGTGCACACCATGGCCCAAATTTTACTTGCCTCACTTGAATGAATAAACTCATTCACTTCAATGGGACTATTCATGTAAAAAACAGAAGACTGATACTCAACTGCTGAGTGCCTTGGGCCTGGTTTCTAATGCACAGAGGCCCTTTCCATGCTGTTTTGACAGTGTAAAAGGGCCTTAAAAGGCTGAATGGCTCTGGCTACATTAGCAAGTATTGTGGCCCAATATAAGTAGCATAAAGCAGTTGTTAATGAAGACCTGACGTCAACATTGTTGGGGTTCTGGGGGATGGTTTCAGCCTAGCTCTAGCCTGGCCCATGGCATCAGCAGTTGGAGCACACCAGGTGTGGTCCTGGAGCACACCAAGTGTGGTCCTGGAGCACGTCTCAGCTCTGGTTTCAGGCAAAACTGGGTCCAGCTTCCATGCTCCAGGACTGCTCTGAGTGCTCTATGTGGGGAAGATGAAGAGTTTCACTTCAAAAGCTTGCTCCTGATCCAAATTACCATGCTACTGTAGGCACACTCAGCGTAACTCAAGTCCCTTTTATGTCCCTTTTATTCTCTAGAACTGTGCATAGGCAGTGACCTCTGCTTAATGAAAGTCAGGAAGGGAAAATTCAGCCTTGTGTTTAAAAATGTAGTGCTGGGCCAGCTGTAACCGTGGCTGAGGTCCTGACAGGTCTGCAGTTCAATGGAGATGAAGCATGGAAGCAAAAACGATATGCTGCTTCTCTGTTTAGATGCAACTTCGTCACTGGTGCCACATTATTAGGTAGTATTACTTCTTTTAGGGCCTCAGTTCTAGGAATTACATGATTAATTATGTGGATTTGGGACAGAGAGCAAAACTAACTCTTAGTTCATGTAAATTTGGGGTTGGCTCTCCTCACACCTTGGCAACAGTAGCTCCAGCAGCTGTGCACTGGAGTAGATTCTTCTGCCTGACAGCTCTTCCTTACCTGTTCAGTGTGTTCAGTTGGGGGCTTCTATATTACACTAGAGAGTTATTTACCTGCACATAAATTTGCCAACATGTGTTTGACCCTGAACTCCAGCAGCTGGTTGGGCTTCTAAACATCTCTAATACTCAAATATATTAAGAACAAGCATTTCCTCTTGTAGCTACTACACAGAGGATTGGAATACTTACCATTCTCCATCCTCCTCCATGAAAACCCTCACATACACATATAATAATGTGTGATAATCAAATAATAATAGAGCCAACAAAACAAGTGAAAACAAGTGAGAAGAAGAAAACTCTCTTCATTTCCTGGCTGCATCTATTAGATGCGTTCATCTGCTGTCGCTAAGCATCCATTCATGTGCCTCCTGTTTGATATGCATAGGCAGGATGTAAACAGTTACTGTAATAGGGCTCAGCAGCAAATTCTGCTACGGCAGAAAACTTTGAATTCATATACTCTTCCAAGTTTTCATTGAGGTGACTGCATTAATTTCCATGAATCTGATGCTATCTTGTTCTTAGCAAGTGAATATTTTGGTCAGTATGGTGTCCCAGATCTAGATGACTGGGTTTGATATTCAGTTGTTTAAACCTTGCTGGAAAGTTTCAGTGCCTTAGAGGAGGGGCGAGCATCAATTCTGAATTTCAAGTAAGCAGATACAATTTGGTCTGAAAACAGACACTTTTCCTTGAAAGGAATGGCAGATTTTAGCTGGGTTTGAGTTGCACATTGAACTGGTGCTGGCCCTGCAGAGAATTGTCTGGGTTTCAGTAGTAATCTTTAGATTTGGAATCCACTTCCCTGGAATATCATGCTGTAGGAATGAATTCCTCCTGCGCTCTGAACTTTATAAGCTGGAATTTCCCCAGTACTTGGCTTATTAGAAAACAGAAAAGTCTAGATTTTCCATTACCCTGCACTTCGGGCAGTCATGTGCATCGGTGTCTAAGGTGTCAGATATGCTATCGTTCCTAATTAATAGTGTTTTGAACCAATTCACACTCATTTTGTCTTGATGTCAGGGGCTCCATAAGGTGTAAGGATCTGGCTTAGGTTTTCACAAGCCTGTAAATGTGATTCCATAATTAGTTTTAACATTCATGGCTCTTTGTAAGATTTGTGTGCAAGAGTCTGCAGACCAAAAGCTTTAACCCAAGGGTCATCCCCTGTGTAACTCCTTTCAGCCAGTGGAGTTACATCAGGGTTGCGTTTGGCTCCCAAATTGGAAAAGTAAAAAGAGAAAGTTTGCTCATAGCCTTTCCCACATGATGCTCCTTGTGATTTCTCTTACCTCCAAGTCCTTGCTGGTAAAAGAAAATGTTTGTCCATAAGCCTACAGTTTTTTCCACCATGGCAGCCTGTGATGAAATTGTATAGCTGCTAATTTGAGTAAAAAGCAGTCCTAATTGTGGAAACTTGGCTTTCAAAGCCCTGTCCTCATCCAGGCCCAAGTGCTAATGCAGGAGTAGAGAACTGAAAGATTATTATTGCAGGGACTTCTATCCTGCCTGTTTGTGGATGTGTCTGAAAAGCAACTGCACAATAAGAATTGTACATTTTGATTTTCCTGTACCTTTTATTCTGGATTCTTGATTTTTATATACATATTTATATATAATATTTAGGCAAGCTGAGTTAGACCCTTCAACCGCTGTTAAATAGGCAGCTGAGAAATGAAGTAGGGAGGCAGTGTCATACCAATAGTGCAGGTGGGTGAAGTGAGACAGAGAGGAAAGTTATTCACAACGTGCCCAAATTTATTCTTTACCAGTGTTACCGACCATGCAAGGAAGAGGAGCGCAGCTCTGCCTCCCTCTTCTGTATTCCACCCCATTGCCACATTTCACTCTTCAGATGTTTTCAGCAGGTGCATCCCTTTCTGTGCTGTCTACAAGTTCAGTCATTCACTGTCTCTTTGTAGGGGTGGCTCTGGGCCATGTTGAAATGGATATGAGTTTTACTAGCAATGCCATTCCCAGTCCCCCCCCCCACTGACAATCCCCACTTCCACCTAATTAAGCCAACAGAAAGCTGACTTTCAAATAGATCCCCGCCAACAAACAGGAGATGCTAAGCTGAGGAGCAGCTGAGCGTGTGTCATCCCTACCACCAACAACCTGGGAGGGCTGTGAGAGTAAATTTACAGTCCTGGTGTCCTCACTGAGGATCCAAAATAGCTTCTGCCTGAGGAACACAGTGCCCTTCACAGAGCACTGCTGAAACAACCCGCTCGATGGGGGACGGGTAACATTTGTGTAGCTGATTATAATAATTGATGTTAATTATAATAGTTGACTTGATCCATACTTACCTGGGTAGCTTAAAGAGTGCACTGGGTGTTACACAGTGTTTGCATAAAACTTCAGGCCCTTCCTAGGTGCATTTAATCATTAAGAGTATTAATTCCTTTCATTTTGAGTGGGCAGTTTCCTTAAATAAGAACAATGAATCCTGATTCATAAACGACTTACTGGGATGAATAACCACAGATTCTAGGTTCCTCACAGTTCTACCTGTTGTGACCCTGAGGAATATAGGGCTGAACTGTGTGAGATGCATCTTCAGCTGATAGAAATCAGCTTAATGTTCTGGAAGATATTGGAGTTACTCCAGTCTACATCAACTTATCGTAGTAGATGTATGGTGTAGATGAAGTGATGCTGGTATTGGGCAGTGAATTGCCTTTCTTAATGCCATGTCATGCCATCTGATGGCATGGAGCCATAAGATGTTCCAGTTCAGAAGGAGCCATGCAGTGGTGCCAAAGCTGCCAGGTATCTTATCCAGGATTAAGGGCATGTTCTTTTCTCTATGTTCATAACCCACCCCTTTTCCAGGCTTGAAATGATCTGGGCTGTGATGCACCTCCAGAAGCAGGTCCTTGCATACAAAGCTATGCTTCACAAAGCAGTTCTACCTGATGTTCTCAGAACCTGGAACTTTGCCCTCTCCTTTGATCACCAGTAAGCCCACGGCCTTCACAGTCACAGAATCCAGAATGATTTGAGTTGAATGGACCTTAAAGCTCATCCAGTTCCAACCGCCTGCCATGGGCAGGGACACCTTCCACTAGAGCAGCTTGCTCCAAGCCCCCTCCAGCTTGGCCTTGAGCAGTGCCAGGGATGGGGCAGCCACAGCTTCTCTGGGCACCCTGTGCCAGCACCTCAGCATCCTCACAGGGAAGATACAAACCTGAAGACACTATAAGTTCCAGCAATAAGTCCATGGCAGGAGCAGAAATAGATCTGAAATCTCCTGAGGCCAGTTTCCCTGCTCTAACCACTAAGCAATATGTATTTTCTTTTGTCATGGTTTGATCCAGTTGTAGTTCAGGGGAAAAAAAAGAAATCTAGCTGAGCATGTTTTCACAGGTTGCTGTTGTTTTGTGTTGGATGGGGGACTCACAGATGCCATCTACACAGGCTGTTAGCCCAAACCTACAGAAGGTCAGCTTCAGAAAACACTCTTGTCAGTGCCTTGAGAAAAGAGGGTTAAGTGGAACAGAATTCTAAGTTTTATTGCTTTTAATATAGTTGAATAAGCAGCTCATTCAGCTGTTACTAAGTTGGTGTGTTTTCCTGTTTTCCTGGCCTCCTAGAGAAGTGGGATCAGCATGTGATCTGTGTGCGGAAGGAAGAGTCCTGGTGCAATATGCCTTCAGCGCCTCTTCTCCAATGCCCTGCGACCCCTCGGGACACTGGAGCCCTCGGGAAGCAGAAGGTGAGTCACAGGGCTGGGGACAAAGATGTGGTGGAGGAGAAGATGGGATAGAACAGAAGGAGACCCCCAAAGATAGTGGGAAAATCTGGGAGAGAGTGACTGTTTATACAGAACAAGAGGACAGATGACTGCGCTGTGCCCTGAGGTAATGCTGCTGGCTGAAATACCTGTGTTTTGGCTCTCATGTCCTGACCCTGCCCGTGAATTAAATGAATTCCGGGAGCTGAACCTGAATTTCAGAAAGCAGCACAGTGCCAAGAAGTGCTTACCATTCACAGCCGCCAGCTGAATCCCTCAGGGGAGCTGTTTACTCCTGCTCCGAATCCAAAACTGAAGAATTGCAAGAAATGCATTGCATTGGGTCTGATTTCTGCTGCCTTCATTTGCATTCAATAGCAGTGGAATGCACCAGCAGACAGGCTGAATGGAGGTTGCCCTTTGGGCAAGTACTTTACAGCTTCAACTCAGGTGACTGCATCAAGCGCTGTCTAGTTCAGGGTGTTTTGCAAGTCATTCTTACTTCGTTGGAGGGAGAACCGGTCTTCAGGGCTGGTTGTACAATGCCATTAGATGTCCATCATGAAGTCTTCCATTACGTAAGCAGGTGGATATGGCAGAACATACTTAAGATTATACCAGGTAGAGCTCAGTAATCACAGAATATGGTTTGAAAAGTGCATAGTGTTATTTCAATCTGTCCATCACAAGCTAGTCCTTTGGGAGCAGCACACTTCACTGTAAACACACAGGTGGGCTCACTGAACTCAAAGGCCAATCCTTGGATTTTGAAAACTCATTCTACAAATACCTCCTTACATTAAGTGCTTCTCTGTTCTGCAGCTGGACTAGTTGGGAGTTATTCTATAAGGACAATTATTTGTAGGTTAATATGGTGATATATGTAGTGCTGGCACCCAGGAGTTGTCCCTAAGGCTCCTAAGGTCAGCAAGCTGCATCCTTGCCACCTGATGGGACAAGATGTGTAGGCAAGCGTTCTCTTCCCTGAGCACCCATCTCTCAGGGCGGGAACTCAACAGGGGTTTCAGTTCACTCCAACATTTGGAGAGGGACTTTTGACAAGGGCATGTAGGGACAGAACAAGGGGGAATGGCTTTAAACTGGAAGAATATAGATTTAGATAGGATATAAGGAAGAAGATCTTCCCTGTGAGTGTGCTGAGGCGCTGGCACAGGGTGCCTAGAGAAGCTGTGGCTGCCTCATCCCTGGCACTGCTCAAGGCCAGGTTGGACACAGGGGCTTGGAGCAAGCTGCTCTAGTGGAAGGTGTCCCTGCTCATGGCAGGGGATTGGAACTGGATGAGCTTTAAGGTCCCTTCCAACCCAAACTGTTCCATGAGTCTATGACATCCAAGGGGCAGGGTTACCAGGTATGGCACAGAGCACACCTGCCCCTTGGATGTCATAGACTCATAGAACAGTTTGGGTTGGAAAGGACCTTAAAGCTCATCCATGGATGTTGTTCCTCCGCATTCATCCGTGTTCATCCGTGTTGTTCATCCGTGGATGTTGTTCAAGAGCTCTATCCTGGGAAGCAGTGCTCTGGCTACAAGTGTGACTGGATTATCAAGTAAACAGGATTAGCTAAATTTGGATCACTCACAGTAGTAGTGCAGGGTGGAAGGTGGAATTTCCACTTAGCCAAGGATTACAAGACTTTGAAACCTGGTTTCGTTTGGAACAAAACCTGAAACTTTTGAAAGTCTCCATGAAGAAAATTAAAAACAAAAAGTGTTTGAGGCTGGCCAGAATGTTTTGTTTAGCTCATAAAATTCCTCTTTCATGAACTTTGGTTAAATTATGACATTTTAAAATATCCCTTTTTAGTATATAATCTAGGGCAAAAGCAACTTTTAATATCCAACTGAAAAGTGTTTCAAAGGGCAAAAGTGAAACAATTTCTTCCCAAAATGTCAAAACACAATATTCCAATATTGTTAGAACTTTCTTCCCATTTTCTCAAAATAAAATTTTGGCCAGATAACCCAAATTTGTCAGTGTGTTTTGCTTTTGAGAGAACTTCATATTCCATTGCGATACGCAGTTCTGTCAAAATCTCTCCAATGGGCTCCGATTTGAAACCTTCCACATCTCACACGTCTTGCCAGCAGCATCATTCCTAGAGAAACTGAGCTGCTCTAAGATTTATTACTCAGCTGCATTTTGCATTCAATTTCCTCTTCTTACAGTGTGCGCCTGCATGTTCTTAATTCTGAAGGGTGCAGCCTGATCCTTATCTGTCTCCTACAGTTGTCGTGGTGCCATTGCTCTGGAAAGAAAATTTGGGAACGTTATCCCCTTACTATGTTAATAGTTGTCTCCACTTTAGGGTAGAAAAAGTACCAAGTGTATGGTACTTGTTGCTCTCTAATTTTCTGTCATCGCTACCACACTCCCTGACATTCAGGATCTTTGCCTATTCGCACTTGGTCTGAGTTACAAATAGCACAGTTAGATCATTGTCTGGCTTCTTTAATTATCTGTGAGTACTCAAGCATGCAAGCTTTAAATCCACTTTCTGCAAGCGTTCATGTGTGTAAATCTCCACTGCTTGAGTGTTCATGGAAAGTGAATACAAAAGAGGCATGAGCATGGCCAAAATGAACTCATTTTACAATTTGAGACGACACTCATGGAAAATGTTTCTTAGTACTCCAGCTTCTTACCAGAAATCCACACTTCTCACATGTCTCCAGAGCAGCTCTGAACCTGGTTGGTCTGATTTCATTTTCCTGAGACCTCACAGTGGTCATGCTGTTCAGTTGCTCCCAGTAGCTGACACCAGCTGTGGTCTGGACTACGTGTGAGCCATGCCCATTGCAGAATGTGCCCTTCCTAATGTCCAGCTTCTACCTGAGGGTGGTGGTGTCCATATCTCTGGGTTGAGATATCTTATGACTCTTTCTCAGCCAGTCATGCCCCTCACATGGGGGGCTGTTTGCTCCTTGGCAGTGGTTGTGGGAAGGCACTGGAGATCTGGCAGTTCTGGTTTACTGTTTACCTTCACATGGAGCGAGAAAGCTCTGACTTACCAGGATTCTCACCAGCAGCACCAGTTAGGCAAACAAACATTACAGCACTGTCACAATGCAGCCAAAGGGGGGGTTTATATATGAAAGGTGGTTCTGGCTCCAACCCAAGTAAGTGCCTTTACTTTCTGTGCAATATATGCATATATCAGTCAATTCCTACTGCCTGGATCACTATTGGCTAAAAGAAGTGTGATAATATAATGCAAAATATTGCTCCCTTAGGCTGATCTAGTGCCCTACCTTTCCCAGTAGCCAATGTTTCATTTGAGAGTGATTAATTCTGTATTTGCAAGTGGAATTGTCTCAGTTGGACATTAGAGTTTGGCTCTCTAACCAGGAGATGGGGGTTGGCTTCTTTTTACAAACCTTGTGTTCACATGTTGTGTTAGGCAAGGCATGATGTTGTACGAGATGCTCTTCTATGACCAGTCTTGCTGGCGACCTCATAAGACAAAGGGTTTTCAGAACCTATTCTTTTTTTGTATACAAAAATTTTTGTAATAGTCATAGTATTTACCAATCTCTAGGAATCTGGGATTACACGGAATAAGGTTTCCATCCTCTTCCACAATTAAACAGATGTTTCTTACCCAGGTCTAAGTGTTCTATGATAGTTAAGAAAGGGTCTCGATCTCAACTTCATTGAGGTTTTTAATCTATGGATGGCTGCAATCAAGCTCCTATTTTGGGGTTTTGAACTCCCTGGAGTCTGAGTCCAGTTCATTTAACTCCAGTGATCACACCCTGATCTACCAGGATGTGTAGGTTTGTTCACTATTTAAGTCTTACAGAAGTGCTGAACTGGCAGAGGTGAAATTGCAGGAACCCCAGTGGTTCAGAAACATACTGGGTTGTGAGCCATCAATCAGCTCCACTTTGCTATCTGCAAGATGGCAGCAGTAAGATTCATGGGTCTTTCCAAAGCCCTCTGAGATACCAGGGTTAGAAAACACCTGATTATACACAGTGTGTGCCAGGGGGGAAGCTTTAGTTGAAACGGACCTCTGGCATTCTTCACAATATATTGCTGCTGAGGTCTCTCCGGATCCTGAGGTTAGGGGCATTCCCACTGCTCTGTGGCATGTGCAGAGGAGAGGAGGGTGCTGGGATAAGTGAGGATGAGGGAGAAGCATTAAAAGCTGTGCATCTGCAGGACAACTGGTTGGATCATTGGGATGACTGCCTGAGACACCAGGAAATCTATTCTGCATCTGGGTTCATTTGGTCTGAACAGAATTCCCTGCGCCGTTTTTCCTTGACAAAAGAAGCACATTTCTAACACTTCATTGGATCACAGACAATAAGGATAACCTTCACACACTGCCCTTTTCTCTTCAAATTAGTAGTGATGTCCTGTTTGTTCATGTTTGCCCAGTGCTTTATCTTGCTTTCTTCCTCAGTTGCAAACAGCTGTGCTCTCTTTTTTCCCCTCTGCCTTCTCCATTTGTCCCCTCTCGTTACTTTTCTTTATCTTTACTTTTCCTTTTCTTTATCTTTACTTTTCCCTTTCTTCTTTTCTGTACTTTGCCTTCTCCCTCTCCTGCTTGCTCCCTTTTTGCGTGATTATTTGGGAAGGAAGAGGGAATTCATAGCTCTCACTGGATTCTGTTACCAACTGTTCCACCCATCTGACCTCTCTGGATCTTGCAGTCCATGACTCGGTGCCAAATTGTAATGTTACCATAGTATTTGGGAACCCAGCAAGCATTGTGGCTTTCATTAGTTTTTAGTAATACCTCCCATGCAGTTGAACATAGCCAACGGTGAGAAAGTGCCTGTTTCGTTACACCGAGTGCGAAGAGACAGCTCAGTCCTGTGCTCCATGTTTCTCCAAAACAAGGGGTCTTACACAGCATGATAGATGATCCTGTAAATGGCATAGGAGTTGTCCCTCAGCAGCACAGTGCAACAGCTGCTTGGAATCAACAAAAGCTCTTTTCTTGTCTTTGTTATAGAGAATAAGGTTGTATTTTAGAGTGAGAGGCAAGGGAATAAGTAGGAGCACTGAGGTGAACTGAAGGCAAAGTGATTCTATTTGTAAGGTGAAGTACCAAGTAGAAGGAGTAGAAAATATTGTTTGGCACAGGGGAAAGCACTAGAAATAGGAAATACAGGACCAGATGCACTGGCCCAATGTGTTGTGGGGTGCCCAGTCCAGTGGGGCATTTAAGCTGGGTTTGCATCTCTCACTCAGCCAAGAAACATTGGAGTTATATTCCTCCTCTCCATGCTGGCCATACCTGTTATGCTCAAGTAAATAGTTTCCTTGACAGATTTGCTCTTCTGCCATCAGTTTGTCTTTGAAGACTGATGTCTATGGTAAACCCATTGCTTTAAAAGCCCTGTCTTTGCTTCTTTCTTTCCAGGGCACCCTGATGTTGAGCAGCCTTGTAAATCCAGTGTCAGAACATGGAGTCCCAACTCAGCAGTCAACCAACACACGGTGCCCCCAGCCTGTCCTGAGCCTCAGGGCTGCTACCTGCAGCTGGAATTCCGCTATCCCCTAACTCCAGAGTCCCTCACAGTCTGGGTGACATTTGTTTCCCCGGACTGGGACTCCAGCGGGGCGGTGAATGACATCAAGTTGCTCACCATCAATGGCAAGAACATTTCTCTCGGGCCACAGAATGTCTTCTGTGACATCCCATTGACCATAAAGCTGGATGCGGGACAAGTGGGAGAGGAGGTGTATGGGATCCAGATCTACACTCTGGATGAACACCTGGAAATTGATGCTGCCATGCTGAGCTCTGTCCCCCAGAGCACGCTGTGTGCGAACTGCAGACCCATCCAGTACAAAGTGGTTCGGGACCCTCCTTTCCAGTCTGGATCTCCAGTTGTCATCTCAAACCTCAGCAGGAGATTTGTCGACACGTAAGTACTGCTTCCCATAGAACTGAATAGACTTGTTCAGGGAAAAGCAGTAACCTCTTCTGCTCATTCTTCTAATGTCCAGCATTGATGGTTAGATGGACGTACCAAGTGTCACCAAGAGAGGATGTTCTCATAGTTTCTCTGTGGAAGCAGAATCATCACACTCAGGTGAAATAAGCCTGAGATTTTACAGATAATTTTTGAGGTATTTCTGTGCAGAGACATAAAATTCAGTCTTTCCTTAAGTGGAATGGATATTGCAAACTACCTAAGCTATGATAAGCTAAATGTTTAAGATAACCTAAATGAGGACCTCTGGAGTAGCATAGAATCATTTCCATAGAAATCTTTTGAAAGTAATATTTTGATGGAGAGGGAGAGAGGATGGCTCTCAGTGCTGGAGCACCAATTCACTGCTAAGGAAAGAGGGCAACAAAATACACTTACAGTTCCAGTACATAAATGTATTTAATCCACTTTCATTTTCTGCTTTCATGTGTCACTAAAACAAATTGTGTTGGAGTGAGATCATTCTAACCTAGCAAACATGCCAAATACACTAGTTTGTTGTAGTAGGAATGGAGTTTCATCCCAGATGCAGTTATGCATCAAGGAATGCATGATTGTTGAGGAAAGTCCAACTTCCAAATATTTACTGGTTTCAAGGAGATCCATGATGTACTCATAAGCATTCTGCAGCAGCAGGAAAAAACATCCTTCGCCTAACATGATTCTCTGGAAATGATTCACTCATCTGTGGGAACAACATGAAACTCTCTTGAAAAATGAACACCAGATAAAAGGAAACCTGCTAAGAAAACTGCATTCTGATTTAGAGAAGATGATCTAATTAGTAGAGCTAATGCCGAGGAAGCATACATCATTATGGTCTTCCAAAGCATATTTAAATATAATAAAAATGAGTAATTAACAATTCAGTGATCATGAGCTCCCAGCCCTTTCATGGCCCAATTATACAGCTCAGAAGATGCAAATTGCCCCTATGGATTTAAAAATTCAAGGTAGCTAACAATAGAGACTATAAAAACAGAAACCCAGGACATCACTGAGATTACTCATGTGCTGAAAGTTAAGCATGTGCTGAAGTGCTTTCTTGGGTTGTAGCCTTGTTCCAACAATTGCTGGCACTTAGCATGAGATGAATATTGGCATTTTGGAAACACAGAAAATGGTGAATTTTCCCATGGTTTTGCTGTGAAAGCATCTTTGCCTGAAACCTGGCCCACTCTCGTTGGAAAATGGGACTGGTTTGGGTTGAAATATTTGCATACCTTAGCACAAGTTCCCACAGAAACAGGTCCAATTTCAAGTTCATAACAAAATGTGAGAGAAAAGAAAAAGCCCAAAATATAGCCTATGTTCTGAGTTCTGTTTCTTGGGCTTTTATTATGATTTTGTGTGCCACTTGCAGGTAGCTGAAGTGAAAAAGTGCTCTAATAGTTAAACCAGTATCCAGGGTGTAATGACGGTTTTCATTGGATAAATCACAAGGGGTAACAGTACTGGTCTTATGTCTCACCTAGTTACATAGCCAGCTAAAAATCACATGTAGCATTTAAGTTAGTCTTTCTGGGCTCCACCTGTGATAGGTAGTTCCAGTCTAGCTGGCCTCAGGTCACCTGTGTCTTTCCAGGGGCTACAGGGAAAATCCTGCCAGTAAGCTTCAATAAGACACATGGAAAGTGAAATCTTGATTTAGTCACAGGGTAAGGAGTCAAAGATGCAGATTCTTAAGCACTTGTGGTTCTTTTTTGGTTCAGGACTTCTGCATGCATTGGAAAGTTTGAAAGGTGAGATGAGATTTTGCATCCTAATGCACAGATGTGCCCAACACTGGTCCAGATCCTGTGGGTTGGGGGGTGTCATGCAGATCAATAGGTTGATGGTGTATGTCCAAGCTGCTGCTCTGCCATACCTTGAGATTCAGTAAACTCATCGAATCTCTGTGTGGAGTTGTGATTCTGTGGTAGAGGCAGAATGCCCCATTTATGGCAGTGCTCAAGGCCAGGCTGGATGGGGCTTGGAGCAAGTTGCTCTAGTGGAAGGTGTCCCTGCCCGTGGCAGGGGGTTGGAACTGGATGAGCTTTAAGATCCCTTCCAACCCGAACCATTCTATGAATATTCATTAGCATCTTGTA
The DNA here is from genome assembly GCA_028858755.1 of Ara ararauna. Taxonomy (NCBI): domain Eukaryota; kingdom Metazoa; phylum Chordata; class Aves; order Psittaciformes; family Psittacidae; genus Ara; species Ara ararauna. The sequence continues at coordinate 17,193,609 of CM054384.1, forward strand.
CAAAGAGTAGCTATAGTCCTTATATTTTGTAAGCAGGAAGGAAGGGAAAATGCTTCAGGGGAGTCAGGGACAGAGGCGTTGGTCTGCGCTTCTATGTATATGTAATGCAGTCTGCCTGTTTGCCTCATTCTGTACAGCTGGGATTCAGCATATCTGTGCAACCAGACTTTTCAGCCCCTTTATCTCTCTGTAAGCCCCAAGCTTGTTATCCCTCCTTTATGCTTTTTCATGTTTTCCATGTTAAATAAGATGACACCCCCACATGTTCTATGGAAGGTTATTTTGAAGGCAGTCGCATATCTTTACTCTTGCCTCATCTGACCTTGATCTTCACTTTCTCTTTTTCTCCCAAAGAAAATATTTGCTTGCACTGTTATCTGTGAGCAAGATCCTTTCCCCAGGTGTGGAATGCTGAAAGAAAAATTAATTTCTCTTACCTTCTTCCCATCAAAGAGAATGAACTTCTCTTTAAGCTGAGAGACAGCTTTTAATGGATAGCCCTTGCCTAGTCAGCGCTGGGTGCTCCACAGAGGAGAGTAAATAACTATAGTAGTGGAAGCCTGTTTGCTAAGAAATACAAAATAATGCCAGACCTTCTGTTCTCAAGCTGAATTTTCTTCACAGCTCTTGGCTCAAGCTAAGGGACAGGACCTTATCCTTGGCCCTTACGGAAACCAGGCAAGATAGACTCAATTCCACTGAGTATGATCAGCCAGAATTGCTGGTATCTGTGATACAAAACGAGAGTCAGAACCTAGGAAGAGAGAAGAAAGCTAAATAAATCAGTGGGGGAAAAAAAAAAGAGGTCAGGCCAGGTGCAGCACAGAACTGCTGAGTCTTCACACCACAGCGAGTGATAAGGAGGGAGCCTCATCTGCAAGTCTCAAAGTCTCAGCTCACAATTTAATCCCAAGTGTGGGTTGTGCTTGTATGTAGAGGGTTGCACTCTGGCTGTTCTCTAGAAATAATGTGCAAGATAGTCACAATGGTGAACGTGGTAATGGCTTTGCCCTCACTTTGCCCTTACTGTAGCGCTTTTACACTCACATGGCTGCAGTTGGAAGGTAATCACTGCTCTTGCATTCACTTGTAGCGAACACAGATTTTTTTTAAAGAGCTCAGTGGGAAGTGAGTGCCCACAGTGAGATGCTGTGTTGAGGATGTCACAGGTCAGTCCCACATCAGGGGAGCAGCCCATGTTCCCTATTGCACTGTCGGTAGCCAAATATGCAAGGGGTGAGCAGCCAGGCATGCTGGTGAGATCTGTGCTCTCTCCTCTGGCAGTCCAAGCCGAGAGACACTGAGGTTGGGTTTGGAAAGTACTCTGAATAACTGGAAAAGTTTCTAAGAATTGGGAATTTTCCCCTTTCTTCTGCCACAGACTTTGTAGGAAACCTTAAAATGTAGTGGACGATGATGGATCAAGTCATCTTTGTGGTGCTAACCTGTAGGCTTTTTTCAAGACAAAGGGATGGACTGAAATAACCTTAGAAGGAATCTCAGCATGAAGCCCTGGTATGGATTTGGGTTTTGCAGAGTTGAGCATCACTGAGACACAAGTATGCTGTCCTGTGCTATATTCATCGAAGCCATTCCTACACTGTCTAGAGCTTTAGTACCTAAGTGACACCTAGAGATACTGCTTGAAAAGAAAGAAAAAAGAGAGACTGAGATAAAAACTTCATTTTCTCATAAAGGGAATATGGTTTTCTTCTCAGTTTTGGGGTATTTTAAAGCCGCTTTCTATGGCTAGACCTTTTCTGTTGCTAGATAATGGTTGGAGGGGACTGGTTGTCATCTATGTCCAGTTGTTTAGTTAAATACAGTATTTTCATGTATTTTATTAGAATCAGGAGTTCCATTTGGTGTAAGCTTGTAAACACCATCTCATTAACTGTGGTTTAACTGTACCCAAGATTGTAGATATCACTTGGGCTTCTTGGAGTGATCGCAGAATGACTGAGAGATTGCCATCATCAAGTTTGCTGGTAGTTAAACAGCGGTTGTGGCATGATTAGGGGTCCTTAGCACATCGTGTACTTCATCTTAAACAACTGTTTGTTTCAAAGTTTGCTTTATTGATGCTGTTGCCACTTGTTACTGGTCTCCAGTCAGAAGAGCAGATGATGAGTGACTTGTCAGAAACTCCAGATGATGAGTAGTTGAAGGAGATGGCAAACAGTTCTTAGTCTGAAGGTTCCTACAAGTATGAACAAGCAGGAAAGCTGGAGAATCAGCAGTGGCTATTTATAATGAGCAGTAATTCATTACAGTCAAATATTGGTCTGCCTTTCAGCCTCTGAACTCAATAGGAAGATGGAGTTTACAGGACAGGGACCCAGCTGAAAAGGGGACTGGAAAAACATGATGATCAGAATGATGATGGGTAAACCTAAGTCCCTGCTGAATGCAACACTAAAATTTCATGGGGACATCTGTCCTTATTACGGCATTCCTTCCTTCATCTTGAAGATCTATTTCTCTGTTTTCTGAAGGTCTACCAGCCAGAGGAATGCATGATCTAAAGCAGCTGAAATAAATTGCCAGATCCATCTGTCATGAAGATAATTAACACCATATTTCCACCCAAACAAGATACAGATCACTGTGTGGATGTTCTCCCAACACCAAAAGCTGAAGCCCATATTATCACCATCTTCTCCTCACCCCTTCTCCATGGTTACCATGCCAAACCTCTCTTGGTATGCCAGGAAATATTGGGGAGTATCTAAGATAGGGCTGAACTGTTAAGAAAGCACTTTACATATCCAGATTTATCTGCAAGAGCTGCTAGGTTGTCTGTGCGATAACAGCATGCTGCACATCTGGATTCCCAGCAGGCTTCAGAACTGTATACGGTATCCCAGATGTCCTTGTGCACGAATACTTACCCAGCTACCCTGGAAATGCCTTGCCTTGATGCGCACAAGGACCTCATGTGCTTTTCTTATGCGTACATCCCACTCATGGTTCATAGTTGTCTTCCAGTGATCAATACAGCCAACTGCTGCTTCCCCTCTCACTTGCGAGGAAGAGCTCCAGACTTAATCTGAATGTACTGATCCTAACGCGCATAGTATTGTCTTATACCAGCATATGCACCATTTTGAGGCATCCAGTCCTGAAAATTAGTCATTTCTACATTATAACTGCATCCTTCTCTGCATTGAGTAAGCCTATTTACTTGGACTTTTGGGGATTGGATCTTTATTTGCAAGAAATGTTTGTGTGTTGAGCTGAAAGACAAATATCCATTTTCATTCAGATTTCTCTTTCAATTCAATCTATTACAGCTACTAGAAATAAATGCAAAATAGTGTCATCTCTTGCTGAGTCCCTGTGGATGTCTGCTCTTATGCCTGGTACCACAGACCTGCCATTATGAAAGGCATTTGTTCTCTAGTCTGCATCTAGGAGGTTTCTTTCCCATAATTACACAATTCTCTGTATTATTTCTCTTTAGTAATGTATTAGAGATCCCCATCTGTATCCATATAAAAAAGCTCCCAGCTCATCCCCATTCAAAACACTTCTATTGAGATTGAACAGGAACAGATTAATTCTTATTCACTCTTTCTTGCTCGTGCCTATGAGCTTTCCTATCATTAGTTTTCAGTGCTGCATGGCCAAAGCTATTTTGAGCTTTCCCAAGAAGCAAAAACCCTTCTGTCCCACCAGGTTTCTCTCACTCCTATAATTTCCCATTTCAGGTACAATATTAGCACTGCTAGTTCTTGCCTAGTTCTTCATCCAGAGTCATGGCACTAAGGAGTAAATGTTTCAGCTGTTCCTCTCTAACCCTGGTTTCCCAGCTGGATTAGTGGCTGTGCTTCCCCTGTCCAAAAGCATCCATGTGTCAGCGGATCTTTGAGTGTATCCGAGCTGCCTGTGATTGGTTTCGGCAAAGTTTACTATTGAGGTGGTGTAGGACAGTGTAGCAGTCCCAGATCGCAGTGAAGGTGCTGGCAATCCTCTGCAAGCAGCACTTCATATCACTCTGAGGTCGTGTCTGGCCTTGGATGCATTGTCATCTCCTTCCAGCCAGTATTGATTGCCCTGTTTCTGCTTAATGACCCAGGGAACGTCCCATGATGAAAGAACAGAAAAATATAGGATGATTGCTTGTCCCTCACATTCCCTTCCAAAAGTGGGAGACTGGTGGTAGGCTCGTTTGACACCAGCAGAGGTGAAGTGCTGCTGGAAGAAGACTAATCCACTCAGCAGCATCTTCTCTGCCAACTTTCCCTTGAGGCTTGTGTGGCAGTGGAGATGACTGATTCTGCTCCCTGCGCCAGAGCATGTTCCCCTGCTCTGCTCCAAGGGCCGGAAAGAGGAACACTGCTTCTTTTCCATGTGCTGTTCTTCCATCTTTCCTTCACATACCTTGTGCTGCTAAATACCAGCTAGCAGTTGTTGTTATTTACAGTGGTCAGTAGTGTGCTGGGCATTTTACAGAAGAAATGCTCCAGGTGCCTTCTTTCAGAATGAAATGTTAGGCTAGCAGTGCCGCTGCTCTCATGGGTTATGCATCTCCACTTGGCTGATGTGCCTTGACAGCTGGAAGCCACATTCTGATGGCTTTCCTTCTTTCTTGCTTTCTTCATTAAAGGTGCCAGGTTATCTCTGTGAGAGAATAAAACCTGCTTCCTGACCCCACACGTTGAACAGATAGAGCAATTCTTTCCCTCACCACCCTCTGCCAAATTGCCTTAACCCTGCCCTGGAGAAGAGAAAGAACAATTTGTCTGTCTGTGCCCATTCAGTAGGCAGCTTTTCTGCTCAGCCTGTGCAGAGATGCCATTTGGTGCCAGCTGTAGTGATAGATTTGTGATCCTTTACTGTTGCAGTTCCTTATGTAATGCTGTAACTATAGTTGGCACTCGACACAGTCTGTAGCTCCTGTTCTGGCTCAGCTGCACATGATGCAAGAAGAAGGTAGTAAGGGCGGGTTTGTATCTTTATGGCTTTGTGATCCTGAGACAGGGCAGCCCATTTTCAGCCTGGGTGTAGCTTTGAAGGCTGGGATTGCTCTGAATAACCCCCAGCTGCCTCTCAATGAAATGACTCGAGAGCATGGGAAGAGCCAGGAAAGAGGGACTGCCCCATTTGGGGAATGACACTTGGCTTCGGCTCTGCCAGCTCTGCTCCAGCCAGGGACTCCCTCGGGACTGCTGCTGCATTGGATTAATTTCTCCAGTGCACCTCTTGGGCAATGCACAGAGAGATCACACCCGTAGACTACAACTCAGCCACATGCAAGTGTCCCTGAAAAGTGAATATTTACAGCTCTCCTATTATTAACCAAATAGTTACTATTAGAAATGGATATATTTAATCACTCCCAGCCAGGGTGGAATTTGAACTCACGACCTAGAAGTAGTAGCAGAGTTTTCAGCTGCAGGGGAAAAAATAGAAGGTCAAACAGGACTTTTCCTGCTGGGCAAAATAATTTATTGCAGGTGAAACAGTCTCAGCTATGTGGTAAATTAGGCTGTGCATTATCTCATGGATAATAATTTCTCTCTGATGTTTTGCCTTCTTGCGTGCATCTTTATTTTGGGCTCTAAATAAGATAAGAAGCCCCAGAAATCTCCCGGGAATAACAAATGCATTTTCTTTGCTTGATTGAGGAAAGAAATATTGGACAGACATGTGTTATGCAACAACTTAAAAATAACTCTCTTGTAAGACTTGGAGTGAGCCTCAAATACCACAGGAGCAGCAGAAATGTGTTACCTACCTTTTTATCAGCAGTGTCAGCCAGCACAGCTTTTTTCAGCTACTTTTACTGAACTATTGGCCTGATCATTTCCTGGGCATTGTATTTTAATATCTTTTCCTAGGAAATAAATTCCAAGCCACTGTTAAATTTGCTCAAAGAGGCAAGGAGTTGAAAACAACACTGCAGGAAGACTAAAATACCTGTGCTGTCCTTAATAACTTGTTTGGGTACAGCAACAGAAGGCAGAAGCCTTTTAGTTATATTATTGCATGGCATGCAGTGTGCTGAGCACACTGCAGGTCCTTCGTTTGATTGCTTCACCCAAACTTGATCTTAGTCTTTCTGGCCAGGATCTTCTTAAATGTAGGGTGGCAATGAGCATCTCCATGCTGATGCCCCAATTCCAGCATCTTCCTGGAGCTTATTGTGATAGGAGGGGAAAGCTGGAAATAAAGCTCAAATTGTACCCCAGGGAGGGTGCCTGGAATTGGATACCCCAAATGATCAGCCACTACTAAAATTACTGGCCCAGAGAGCTCAGTGCAGTGAACCAGATCATTTACTCACAGTGGTACAGGGTTTTACAAAATGTAAGACCAGTTGCAGATGTAATGACAATAGAGGAAATTAGCTCATGATGGGATTTTAGCAAGAGGCTAGTGGAAATATATTCAGTAATGTTCAGTTATTAAACCATTAAAGATCCCACTGGAGACCAGCAAGTAGGATTTCTCATAATCTGAAGTGGCTTAAGGCAAAACACAGAGCCCCTAAGGAGGGAAATGACAAACGGTTCCTCTGGAATAGTCACCTCACCTCTTCGCCCATCTCTGTGGGCTCTGCTGTGCGACGTGTGTGATGGCACATACGTCTCTCACACATACGTGTAACCATATATGTTCCTCCCTCCAAGAAGCAGCTCCTCAGGATGCCACATTCCCCATGCCCTCACCCTCCATAGTGGAGTTTTGGCAAGGAGGGATTGTGGAGGTGAAACCAGAGAAAACTGCAAACATCTGTGTTCGCTTGGGGCCCAACCTAAGCCCTACTGAAAATGCACATAATAACTTCCACTGGCTGCAGGAGCCTTTGGATCAGGCACTGCGAGCGTCTGCTCCCATGGCTCTGTTTACCATTTTGGTGGGATTACATGGAAACGGGAGGGGTTTAAGTTCTGAAAATCATGTCTTGGCTCAGACCCGTTGAAGGGAAATCCTAGAGGTCAGGTCTGGATTCAGAGCTGAAGAATGTTATTCTGCCAAGCTGATGACATTGGGCAGAGCCTTCTGCCCATGGGGAGAGCTGAACCTGATGAATGGTGGATAGCAACAACCAAAGTGCTCGCAGCCCCAGCGATGAACAGTCAACATCCAAAAGCTGAGAGGTGGTTGATGGGGTCCCAGCCCCTGTGTAGGGTGTGTGTCAGGCACTTCCCCTGCAACATGGATTGAACCAGCATCGTGCCTGCGTAGATGCTGCCACTGTTGGTCCTTCGCGGAGGAACCACGACATGACTGGGATGTCGTTAATGGTGTGAGTAATCAGACAGTGCTCACCAAGAGGCACGATGCAACAGGCAAAGGTTCACCAGTGACGATGATGGCCTTTAAAGCAATTAACCTGTCCTAACCTGCCTGGCAGTCATTGTACGTTTCCTCCCTGCCATACCAGTATATCGAAGCGCCATCCTAATGGGGTGGATACTGGCAGCATTCCCTTGAAATCAATAGAGAAATGCTGGCTTTTACTGGCTGAAAATCAGCCTTTCTGCATTTCCTTCCTCAGTCAAAACATAACAGGCTTCCCTCTGTAGGGGCTGTATGTTGTTGAGAACCACTCCCGTCTCAGCTTAGGGACTGATCGCAGTGGTGAAGAAGCAAACACAACAGATTCCCCCTCTCCTTCTCTGCTTCTAATAGCAACCAGGTGCTCTGACACTTAACCTGTGTGCTGCCGTGAAATTGCCTGTCTAGTGCAAACACCCACATGAGGCCCTGGGCCTCAAGGTTTTACTTTATCCAGGGATTTTTAACCCAGTCTCGTTTAGATGCATTTTTATCATAATTCTTGTTGCTTAAACATGAAAGTAGAAAACTGCCTCTTGACATTTATTTTCTTTTGAGAGAAAAAAGCCCAAGAAATAGCTTTAAGGTCTTAGCTGCAAACTTTGGTTTTTATTAAACGTGCTACTGTGTTTTAAATTGGTACCAGGGCAAATACTTGGATGATTATATCAAATGCTGGAGTTAATCAGTTGCATATATACCTATCTGTTTGCTACTTTAAAAGCTTATGGTTAAGGCAAGAAATACACGAGAGCAGTCTGTGTGAAAGCCAAATGTTCAAAACCAAATGTGTGTAAGGTCCTAAACAGGACCTGGGTTTCAGAGCAGAGTGCTCCAGGCAGGCGTGTAGTCCTGTGCCATGGCATCTTGTGCGAGCAGGAAGCTGGTGTAGCAGCAAATGCACACATTTGCAACTCAGAGGAACAGACGAGCAGCTGAGCTGCAGTAGTTTAAACCTGGAGTGCTTTGCTGAGGTCTCTAATGTTACATGAGGTTTACACCAGCCAAACGAGAGCAGAGCTGAAGTCTTATTGCCTGTTTTGATTTTGTGGTGATTATGAAAGCTGGGCGTGACTGGTTCATAGTATTTCATGGAACAAAGTGTGTTTTCCTTTTTCTAATAGATTGGATCCCCAAACCTTTGACTTCAATTTCAAATATGTGGGGTCTCCGTGGTATTGTGTGAGTGGGTAAGTTGGTTGGTTTAGGTGTTAGTAGAAATACAGTCAGAAAGAAAAGTTGAGTTTGGACATTATCTTGAAGCCAGTGCTTTGAATGGTGAGCCTCTGGGCTTCAGAAAGCCCAGACACCTGATGGCACAAAACATACTCCACCAAGTATTCAGCTGAGATTATCTATTCAGGTCATTGGCGGCTCCGACGTTCTTCCTTGGAAATACCTGGTTCAGGTTTAAGCTGGGTTTGGGAGCAGAAATCCACTGTACAGCCCCCACTCTCCCTTCCAGCCCATGAGAGGTCATTTAGTACTTCACCTACCTGATTCTGATTTGCTTGTAACCAAATACATCATAAAAGAGCACAGAGCAAATCCACCACCCTGGGTGGTACCTATCTCATCATGGATGGAGAGAAAAGCCGCTGCAAGGCTGCTTGCTTAGCATTTATGTCTTCTTGGAGTCTGGGACAGAGGCAGGAGACTTGTTTTGAGGCCTTTGCACCTGCCATGGTGCTGGGTTTATCCAAACAGCCAGAGATTGGACCGCAGCTGGAAAAACAGCCCATCACAAGAGGGCTGGGATTTTGATGTTGTTTTGTTTACAGCATCCCGGTCCTCCTCTCTCCTGAGTGCAGAGCTAGGCAAGAATTCTCTTCATTACCTTCTGCCATGCTTCTCATGCCATTTTTATTAAAAGAAGGAAAGGCAAAGCAAAGGAGAGTGTGTGCAAGAGGAGATGAAGGAAGAAACCCATCATATTTGTACAGTTGGTAGCAGTGCTGGAAAAAGGATGGGAGTTGGGGAGCAGATCTTTTCAGGCTGTCCCAAAGCAGCCTTATCCCCTGGTTTACTCTTCATCAATTGCTTTTGGAACACCTGAGGATGAGGGAGCCTGCAAACACTGTGGTGGCATTGCTGAGAGGTAAAACCCAGTGCAGCTGAATGACCCTCTCCCTAAGTAGCGGAGTTAGATCCTCCAATGTGGAAGCATTGAGCCCCACTTTGGCCAGGACTGGGAGGCTCTAAACATGTCTGTTTCACTGACTTAGTGGATATTTGTGGTAGTTCAGGACCTCTGCAAATGGTGTTGGGTGTTTTGGTCACTGTGAGCAGCACATGGGGATGGACTGGACAGCTCCAGGCTGCACAGGAGGGGACAAGAGATGATGAGGCCTTCAGTGTGTGGTTGTATTCAGATCACCCTGAGCAGCTGATCCAGAGCATTGCAACAAGTGAAGGTGTGGGGTCACTGGTTTATGCTGCCAGCAGATTTCCTGTTTTGCTCCACACGGTTTCCTTGCTGGAGAAGAAAAGCAAAGGTGACAGTGTTAGAGGGAAGCGAGGACATTGCTGGCAGACCAGGCTTATTCTAGGCTGTGGAGAGCTGTCCAGGAAACATCTTTTGGCTCAAGAGTTTGGTGACTATTTAAGATCAAAGAAAGATGGTTTCTTCATGAGGACATTGAGGTGTGGAATTTGCCTGTTTTACATGGCTCTGCCTGTGACAGCCATAAGTTAATAGGTGATGCCCGAGATCTTGTCATCCTTAAATAACAGGATTGCTTTCTGACCATTCGTGTTTTCCTGGGGCAGAAACTGGGATCAACCTTAAGGCTGTTTTCAATTTTGTTGGAAACAGGTCTTTGCTGTATAAAACCCCTCCCTCCTGTTAACTGTAGTAAGAAAAACATATATATGCTATTGTAGTAGGGAGAGAGGCATGGGATGTTTGCTTTCCCTTGGTGCTTCCACTGCATCTCAGCTGTGCTGTGTCCTCAGATGCTGAAGCTCTATAGTGAGCACAGAGCAGATGTGGTTGCAGGTCTGCTGGCACTCGAGGGCATGCGTGTTGCTTCTGTAAACTCAATGATCCTTTAAACCCACCTCAGTCTGAATAGAAAACAACTTCCCAGAGGTATAATTCTTCCCATAAGTTTTACAGGAGCACCCAAACTGAAAGCAGAGATTCCTTGCCTCGGGGACTCTGCAAGATGAACTCAACTGCTCAGCTTCCCCAGTAAAAACAGGAAAAGAATTAGAGAGTTTTATATGTCTGACCCTGGTTCTGTCACAGAGAAGTTGCCCCCTTGGTGTTTCACAGGGCACATCCTAATTCCCCCTCTACACAGAGGACTTGAGTCATTGTTTTTTAATAAGACTGCCGCCCCACGGCGGAAGCTGCAGCCATCAATGCGGCTTACTCAGTTCTCAGAAAGGTCATTAAAAGACCATAGATATAAATTTAAAAGTGTTTGTTCACATCCTTAATGTTAAAGATGTTCTTCTCTCTCACTTCCTTAAGAAGCATCGTGTGAAGCCGCCGTGCATCCGACCTGCCTGACAGCAGAGTGGAAAGAGCAGGTTATTGCTGTTAGTGTGCCCTCAGCTTCAAGAAAAGGCAGGAGAGAAAATAAATGGTCAAAAATCTCACTTTTAGCATCACTTGGAGCAGAGCTGGACTTGCTGACATCTCCAGATACAGTCTGTAATATCGACCTTGGTGCCCTATAACAATATAGGAAAGAATAAATTCTTTTGTTGTTTTTTTTTCCACCCCTTCATTCCTGCATTCTTTCCTCCCTCCCTCACTATGGTACTGGATTACTGCCTCAAGTATTGCATGTATCATCCCATTAGCAGCTATATTTTTCCGAAATGTGGGTACTGTGAAGGAATGCTAAAGCTCTCAGTGTCTGAGGATATGATATGTTTAACAGTTCAGGAGGATAGAAGTATCTCAGGTTCCAGTTGTTGGGATGTGAAATGCCACATCTGTTCAGTCAGCTTTTTGCCACTAGTTGCATCAGGCCAGGGTGAGCTGGAAACTTGGTGGCTTGAGTTTCTAGTCTCTAAGGTGGCTTTCTGGTGCTCCAGTCCAAGCACATCCCCAGCTATGTGAAGGGCACAAGTCCCATCTCCTCTGGGCATGGCCGGTGCTGCTCTGGGTGTGACAGCCTGGGGCTTCTCTGCTGTCCCCAGCATTGGGAACATTGTGAAGCTCCAGGTAGCTTTGACTGGGCTGTCTGAAAGGGGAGCCAGGATGAGGATGGGGAGGATTTGCCCTGTGGCTGCAGTGAGAGTGGAGAGCTGGCTCACAGTCCTGCCATTGCTTTACAGGGACCGTATGTCTCCAGGCATTTGCCTTCCCTTTCTCTGTATTTTACCAAAGACAAGGATATTCCATGCATAGCTCATGGGGTATTGTGAGCATAAATAACTTAATAGCTATTTCATACCCAGACTGTGCAGAAGTAAGGGAAGCCAAGCTGTACAAATACCTAAATGTAAGTGTAAGGAGTCAGATATTGTGTTCACCTTCTTTTTTGGAGAAGGAATTGCCTTTTTGTTGTGTGGCTAAACTGTAAGTATCATTTGCCTGTCATGACTTACCCATTTCCATTTCTGAGCAGCACGCTGCAGTTGGAGATCTCCCCTCCCCAGCATATGGCAGGAGACAGGATTAGACCAAGGCCTAGAGCCACAAAGCCAGCTGTCACCCTTCGGTGTCCACAGGGTCCTCTCCCCATATGAAGTTTTTCTTTCACAACCCATACAATTAAACAGACCAGAGCTCTCCCCACCTAATAACTTTCATTTCCAGTTTTCTGTCTTATTCACCCACATACACATTCATCTCCAGTCACCTAATAATTCATAAACACCATATGCTCTCCCGTGCTTTATTTAGTACTGTCTTCTTCCATTATGTTCTGCCAACTTCCCGCCCTATACATAAACAAATGTGAACTTTTCCTGTTTTCCATTTGCTTACATGTACACACAGGCATACACAAACACTCCCACAGACTGAAGCACACTCGCAGAGGCACACTCTGCTGTGAGCTCAGTTCCTGCCCATCACCTGTGGGTATCGCTGGAAATCACGCCAAAAATCAGGATCTGAGCACTACTGCGTTGCACTCACACGTGTCATCTCAGCACATCAGAAAGCAGCAGGGATTGATTGATTTTGTAGCTGTTACAGCTGCCCGAGCTGTTCCTTTGTTAACAGCCTTTTCTAAGAATTGAACCTTTTTGTGGTTAGCAGATTCCCCAGTGACAAAATCCGTGTTTCTGCAAGTAGATTTGTTAATCTTAAATATTCCAACCCTAACTGTTCTATGACTTTATGAATGGTTTGGGGAAAGAACTTGAGAAATAACTCTTTAATAAGCAAAGCTTGCCTCTGCTTTGATTTCATGAGGTTCTATAGCAGAATCTTGAAATCTTCCTAAGTGGATTTGTCAGGGAGTGAAATCTCGGTACATCAGAGGGTGTTCAGTCACTTAAGTTACTTCCTATAATTTTATATTTATTTTTTATCTAAACCAGTTGTTTTAAACAGGTCCCAAGGGCAAAAGTTTGACATTTTTCACTTTGAATAAACACTCTTAACCAATATCTGGGTAGAAGTCTCCCCTGTTTGTGGGTGAATTAAGATACTGTTTGTGCTATGTGAACTCTCCAATTTAGCTAATAGGAGTCTGTGGACTGTTGCTGACAAGAATCAGGTGAAGCAGCAATGAGAAAGCCAGTTCTGGTTTTATTCCACTGAGTTTCACTCCCCATTTCACTACCATGTGTAGTAACACAGAATCAAATCCCAGCGCTGTTCATGTGCAGTTCATTCAATGACAGTTGTTTTGCAGGCATAGTATCCATGAGGAATGGCTCTGTTGTGAAATATCATGTGTGATATAGGACTTTAAGTCATGCTTGTTAATTTAATGAATATTGTAAGGAGATCCTTATTTCCCAAACTTGAAGATTTCAGTAACTACAGTCCATTGATACCTACTTCAGTGGCTTTGTTGCTGGGTGTAGTAGATACATCCCTTCATAGCACACACTTCATTAATACGTGCTTTTTGACCAAGTTCCTGTGACAAAAAGACTTGTATATTGCTGTCAGTAATTGGGGCAATATGAGCGCGGTAAGTGGAGGACTGGCGTGGGTTGGGAAAGAGCTGGGTTGTGTTACGGGCTCTGCAATTAGCCTGATTGATGACTTTGAGCAAATCATTTTGCCTTCACCACTCCATGGCTTTACAAATCGGCACAATGGGGATGATGGTAATGAGTTTCTTTGTGGAATATTTTGAGTTCTGATAATGTAAAAGGCATTGTAAAAGAGCTAAACATTTATATTAGGCTTGTATTTCTGTATTGCACGTATAAAAATGATTCCTCATTTACAGATGCACAGGATTTAGGTAATTATGGCTTTGCATAAATATGTAGCAGTTTGCTAATTCTTTCTGTGAATATTTCAATGTTAATGCCAGGATCCAGTGCTGTGGTGTGGATCCTATTTTTTCCACTCTCCTGGAGAGGAAGAAAGTTGTTTAACTCTATTGTTTCAATACCTGTATGCAAAGTGGATAACTATTTATCACTGAAACATCCCCAGTCCAGCTCTGACTTAAATCAATAGATAAATTCTCACTGGCTCCAGCTGCAGTTGGGTTGAGCTCAGGGCTGTTCAGGAAGTAATCAGTGTTCATGGAGTATTTTAAGTTCCTTAAATGAACTATGCAGACTTGCAGGTAAGTCTGTCCCTGACTTGGAGAGGTGGAAGCAGAAGTATCCAAGGCTAAACACATTGAAGCTCAGGGCTGGTTTCTCAAATGCTGTTACTGTTTCCTACTGTGTGTGGTGAGGATTGATGCACTGCTATGTTATCAGTGCAACCCCATCTCTATAGTGGGTACAGATGTAAGCAGCAACACCCAACCCAAAATTAATACTATCAAAACTAAGTAGGAACATTCCGAGGTCCTGATTGAAACTAAATCTTGCTTCTTTTGGCAGCCAACCCCCATTTCAGTACCTCCTTCCCTTTCCTTTGCTACTGCCTTTGTTGTCCCGATCACTTAGTGTTTCCTTTTGTCCTGCAGGGAGCTGAGCGATAGGACCACTTACACGTACCAGGTTGTCATTGTTTCCGGGAGAGAGGAGAGCGAGCCTTCCCCGGAGCTTGTTTATATCTCTGGAAGTGGATACTGTGGAGACGGGATTATCCAAATGTAAGTCTGGAGCGAGCAAACAGACAAATCTGGGCACATCTACTCAGCCAGAATCTGAGACTGGAAAGGAATTGACAACCTCTGATGTCTCCTCAGTTGAGGCCAGCTCTCATCTGTACATAATGACTCATGTGCCTGATGATTACCAGGATGATGACACTTAATTGGAACTTAGGCCCTGCTGTCCTGGCACCAGGAGATACAGACAGAGATACAGATAATGGAGTCCAGACGGCAGGATCGATACGGACATAACACTATATGCTGTTTATGCTGTTTGTTCGTGTATCCCTATCTTTATACATGCATATGACATTTTCTATATGGAGCTGAAGTAAGCACTGGAAAAATTCACATAGCCTTTGATGCTGTCCTTACCCATGGTGTCCCATGTGTCTTGCAGCTGATGGACAGGGTAAAACCCTGCTCTGTGTTGGTCCAGGTTCCTGGTGCAATCTCTTGTTTGAGCACTGGAGCTGGGATGCATTTCGAGGTGATAGATTTGGCATCTGAAGGAGAGTTCTGGGAATTGCATGTTCTCAACCAGCTCCTCCCTCTCACTGCTGCCAGTCCCCAGACCACTGAAAATGTAAAAGAAAATCATTCACAACTATGTTAGGGTTTTTTCTTTTATTGTGTTGGCCCTAAAGGCACCTGCTTCAAAGCTTCCTGGCATTAGATCTAATTCAATTATTTAAACTATGGAAGTAACAACAAGCAAGTGCTCAATCCAGCCATTGTTTTAAATAATGCCAAAGAGCAACCACGTAGTACAGCTCTGTCAGATGATATACCTGGCAGCAAGTATTTGCAGGATGAGGCCCAACAGGCAGGGAAATCAAAGGGAATAACCAAACAACATAGGAATCGAGGGCAGTCTTGGAGAGAGAGGTGGAGAAAGACAGATTAATTTTGCTTTCCATAACTTTTCTCCTACTGTTATGTTTGCACATTCCTCCAGCATCACTTGTGGCTTTGCAGCAAGTGTCAAACAATAGCTGAGCTGCCTCAGGAGCGAGCAGGAACCAGACTGTGTCACAGCTTGGTTGGTTGTGGCCCCACTTACAGCTGTGACAGCCCCTGTCTCATCTGGTTCGCACTCATCTCCCTGCATGCTGCTGCAACTGTGCGGGCTGGCGTGAAGCAGGATCCCATTCCCAACCCCACCTGCTCTCCTCCAAGTGCTGTCACCTGGAATAGCCTGGCACCAGGCTTTATGCCTTGCTATTCCCATGCTGGGGTCACAGTCTGGCCCTTCCAGATTTAATACAAAGAGTTTCAGAGATTCCTGCTCTCTTTTTTTCCCCACCTGCTGAGTTGCAGCCACACCAGCTACGAAGGAAGTTGCTCATATCCTCATCAGAGAACAGCAAGTGGTATCCACATGTGTAAGAGAGAAGTGGCCAGGCAAGCCTGTGAACCAGGAATTATGAAAGTCAGGGCTGGAGGAGAAAGGGAGAGGTATTTTAAAGGTCAGCACACAAAGTGCTGTACTAGATTGGAGGGCTTTGGGATTCTGCAGAGGGGTTACAGCAACTGTCGAGATGATGCCATTTGCCGTCTGACTCATTTTTGCATGTGTGTGCCCTGCCTACAGAGACTTGGGGGAAGAATGTGATGACATGAACAAGATCAATGGTGACGGCTGCTCCCTGTTCTGCCTGCAGGAGTTGTCCTTTAATTGCATCGGTAAGTCTGCTCACGGTGGGCAACAACACTACGTTGAGTGCAAGCATTAAAAATCAACAGCATTTTCAGCATTTCCAGCTGAAGAGTTGTCATGGAAGAGAGAAAAAAAAGTGGAATTTGTAGGTTTGAAAGGCGAACATATCTTCCCAGCTTCTGGTCATTTTGATGGGAAATTGGTTCTGCTGGCTTTGAAACAGCCTAGGACTTAGGGCTAAGTCAGCCATTGTGGGACTGATCCAAAGCCCATTGAAGTCAGTGGGTGGTTTTCCACTGCCTTCAATAGGTTTTAGATCTGGCTATGTGAGAAGACACGAACTGATTTTTTTCCTGGTAAACAGGAGGAGGAGTGAAAGGGGAAGGGACTGAGACCAGAAGCAAGTCCAGCTGAGGTCACACCTCCTTTGAGTTGCAAATCAATATCTGAAGATCAAAGGTCTAGCTAATCCCTTTTTTCAGAGGTGAAAACTACTTAATCAGATTTCATTTGCAAGCCTGGTTTGCTCTGATTAGCAAAACCTGTAAGCACAATGGCCGGAAGATGCTGGAGCTATCGGGGACAGCAGGGCTGCAGTTGTGAGCTTTACATATTCATTAAACTCTCTAGGAATGCTGGGGGCAGAGAAGGGAAATGGAGACCAATTTGCACTGCACCTTCTGTGGGGTAGCCCTATGTTGTGGGATTGCGTTTCCCAACCAGGGCTCAGTGAGGGCTGGGGAAGGATGGAGCATGCAGAGCTTCTGCAACCGAAGTGAGTGTTTATAAAGGGTCATCTTCTTCTCAAGATGTTCTATGAGATTCCGTATCTGGACTGACCAAACAAATACTCGGTCCCACCTAGTGATCCTCCAGGTCAGGGCATCAGTCCTAGGCAGATAATACAATGTTGGAAGGACTGAAACTTGTTCTTTTTGGCAATCTGATGATTACCTCTTGTGCCTGGAGCAACGTAGAGAGGACCTCACAGGCACCATTTTTCCCTTGGGTGGTAAGCTGAGGACTGCTTGTCTCGTCATAACGGCTACAGTTTTACTTCAGCATGCCACACTGTGAGACTTGAGGCCTAATTTGGTGATGTTCTTATTTACATATTTACATATGTAAATAGCTCTTTTGAAATCTGAGCATATTTATGATGCAGGCTAATTGTGACTATTGGTGGTCTGGAAGTTAGGTTTGTGTTTCAAGTCACTTGCTGCATTAGAGCCTCAAGCACATAAAGAGATTAGTCATAATATTTTGAAAGTGAGATAAACACTTACGCAAATGTTTTGGGTTCTCCAAAAGTCAGACAGAGTGTGAGGTTCCAGCAAGGGGTCGGGTTGGAGCTGTGTGGTTGCATCTGTATCACCCTGCTCAACAGCAGGTCTAGGTCTGTGCTTTGACCACATCCCAGCACTACGTTAGGACACGACCTAGGTCTTCCCCTTTGTATACTGGTTTTTAAGGAAACTTGATTGTGTGGGCTGGACAAGAGCTTCATCATGCTCCAAATGATCCACGGACAGAAGTCCCAAGCCTTGGACCACACAGCATTGTCCTGCTAGGTGAGTGCAGGAGCCTGCTCTGAACCTGTGTACATGTGTTCACCTCCAGGACCAGCAACAGGGCTGGTTCAGAATGTGATAAAAACCTGTCTGACAGCAATATGATTAGAACATGAAGCAATGAAAACATACACACAGCTATTTCTGTGCCACTACAGAGGAAGTGATTTTCAGATTTGCTTGCGTTGAAAAGGAAAGGGGAATTCCAGAGGTAAAAAGTTGTTTGTTTATCATGGCCTTTGGAAGGCTGTGGTTTTGCACAGGTCCTGGATTACAAAAGGGAATGAAATCAACCTGCTTTTTGATATACAGAATATGGGGACGCAGGTGAATCAGAGTAGTTGGGGCTGTTCAGCCTGGAGAAGAGAAGGCTGCGTGAAGACCTCATAGCAGCCTTCCAATATCTGAAGGGGGCCTATAGGGATGCTGGGGAGGGACTCTTCATGAGGAACTGTAGTGAGAGGACAAGGGGTAACGGGTTCAAACTTAAACAGGGGAAGTTTAGATTGGATATGAGGAAGAAATTCTTTACTGTAAGGATGGTGAGGCACTGGAATGGGTTGCCCAGGGAAGCTGGGAATGCTCCATCGCTGGTGATGTTCAAGGCTGGATTGGACATAGCCTTGGGTGACATGGTTTAGTGTGAGGTATCCCTGCCCCTGGCAGGGGGGTTGGAACTGGATGATCTTAAGGTCCTTTCCAGCCCTAACTATTCTATGATTCTATGAATCACTGGAAAGGTGCATGGATGCACACCTTTCATATGTTTTGTTGGGTGGCTTTACAGCTGTGATGAAACTGCTGTGGTGGTGATGGCCGTGGTGTGTGTGCATAAGTGTAGACCAGATGCTGCTGTTTTGGGGCAACCACTGCCTTCATCAAGTCCCTAAGAAAGGTTCAGAGGAGGTAATACCTGTGAAACAGGTCCTATTGGTTTTTGTGGGTGCTGGACCACCATGAATTAGGATGCCAAGAGTTAAAGATAAATGGCTGGCTCATCTTTCAGACAAATGAACAGTGCTTATTTGTATTCTTTTTTAACATGCCAAGCATTAAAAACTCACCAGAAAACATAAAGGTGTTGAGGAAGAGAATGGCTATGCATATTGCATAATAAATGGTAACCAGAAAGTGCAAACATTCAGCTTTCTCCACAATATAATAGTATAAGACTGGATCTTCTGCCTTCAGCCAAACAAAAGTCTTCTTTGAAACTGTTAAGGTGTTTTCTTGGAATGCTTGAATCCCTGTTTGAGGAGCACAGACAAATAAGGGTAATTTATTTCCATATTTACAAGGCTAACACATGTTATAATCCTGTAGGACAAGAAGTAATTGTTTCAGACAGTGTTATTTTTGCAGTGATGTTCTTGTTGTATTATGGAGCTCTTTAGAGCCTGGGGAATCACTCCCCTTCACCGAAGAATGCTGTGAGCCTCAAACACATGTTCAGAGGCTTTGCTGAATTGGGGGCCTCAGGGTTTGATCTCGCAAACGTTTCCTTCCAGGCATGTTTCTGAACTACCACAAGGCATTCTTTAGACTTCAGCAACTCAAACCACAGCAGCAAATGCAGTGCTTGTCACAAATTGTCTGCAGGATTAGGTCCCACATGGCTGAGAATAATCACTAAACACTGGGTTTGAAAAAGCAGGGCTGAAGGGGCATCACCACGGAAAGATTCATAGCACGAGGTTTGATAGCCAAGCCCAAGTGAGCTTCTTCCTTCCAAAGCAGAGACCACGCGAGTCAGCTCATTTGGTAGAAGAGAGATACAACAGAGCCCTCATACACTATCAAGCTTTAGATTCAGAGCCATGACTCACAGAATAATTTAGGTTTGAAGGAGCCCCTGGAGGTTTCTCGTCCAAGGAGGACCAACCTTAAAGTTAGATCTAGCTTCAATTTGGAGCATGTTGCTCAGGGTCATGTTCAGCTGCGTTCGAGGTATCTCCAAGGATGGAGGCAGGTGTCCCTTTGCCTCTCCTATTCCCTTTGCATTTTATGATCATGAGGCTTATGGGGTTTTTTAATTGCCCAACTTCCCTTTGTCTGAATGGCACGAGGCTCTCTAAACACTTTGCGCTTGTGCCTGTAATAAAATTAGAGGGTTTTTTTCCTCTCGGTGTTGTTTTCCTTCCTCCTTTCCTCTCTAATCAGATAACAGTGGATCAATCTGCTCTGCCACAGGAGGAGGGGGGCGGGGGAAGGAAGGAGGGAGGCAGGGAAGAAAACTGTGTGGTCTTACTGTCAGGCTGTCCTGGCCTTCTCTGAACACAAAGCGGAGTAACAGAAAACAGATAAGATGAATAGCGTTTTCTCCCTGCAACATGCTGAAGAGTGACAGCGAGATTAATTAATTAATTAACCGCAGCATCTGGCAGTGCTCCTCCTTTAAGTTCTGTGGCACATTCGCCCTTCTCCATCCTGAAATCTATCATCTCTACTTACTCCCCTCCTCTCCTTCGCATAGCGTGTTTTGCACATTTTATCTCCTTCCCCGCACAGAATCTGGTCCCGGTGGAGAAGTTTCACTTGGCCTTTGGATATGTAGGAGCCAAACGAACCGCAGTCGTGTCCGCTGTGACTGAGGCACCCCTCTCCTACCTCCTGGCTGCTTTTTTTTCACCTTGCTCTTGATTCCTCCCGGGATAACTGATTTCTGCGATTAGTGCGGATCTCAGCCAAGTTCAAGCCCTGTGTGAAACAGGCCCTGTTTGTAAGAGTTATGATTTGCAGTTGTGGGAACCCAGAGCTTTTTTCCACTTGTTCCATTGAGGAATGGGTGTTTAACAAGCAGCTGAGCACCTTGTCCTTGGCGTGCACTCTCCCACACACCAAGGTTGTACACATGCATCTAGATATATGTGTGGACATTGAAAAAGAGCGCTGCTTTCATTTGCATTCCTTTTGTTGAGTGTGATGTGCATTATGCATTGATTTAGCTCACCAGGGCTGAAGAAAGAGAAGGATATGATAAAAAAGATGCAGAGATCAATAAAAAAGAAGGGAGGGGGAGAGCAAGTAATATGAAAAGAGATGAGTAAAGGCTGATAGACACATTGAACCACAGCTGGGAAGTTGCTGCAGAACTTCTATCTACCCTTAAGTTTACCAGGTAATTTAGGGGGTTTTCAATCACATCTTATTGGTGTTGTTATTGCTACACTTTATCTCCTTTGCTTATAAAGGACTCTTCCCAAAGCCTTTTTACAGCAAAACAGGGCAGTGCTTCTGCTCACTTCCACATGGTCCTGCTGCAGAACGTGAGTGTTTCAGGTTAGACACACATCTCCCTGCTTTGTTGGATCAGGGCCTCGGGGATGTAAAATACAAAGAAAAGGCACAGGGTAGAGGAAAAGAGAAAATAAATACACCTAGCTCGTGAATTTACCACCAGTCTCTGGCATCTTGAAGCATTAGACTCCGGTTCAGGGAAAAGTATGATTTTAATTTGACAATGATCCTTAAACTCCTTTTCTCTCACTCCTGCTTGGCCTCAAGTGGTTTTTTGCTACCTTACAAATCTGGATCTGTCCTTCTCCTCCTCAGAGGCCTCTCCCTCCAGCTGTGAGCCTTACCTTTGTGGGAGCTCTATCCTTTACCTCTCCCATTATCCATAAATTAAGCATAGCACTTTCTCCTAATCTTATTGTTTGTCGGGCTGCATTGCATTCAGGGAAGTGATTAATATTCATGAGCTTGCTATCTCTGTTTGGTGCATAAT
Organism: Ara ararauna; assembly: GCA_028858755.1. Classification (NCBI taxonomy): domain Eukaryota; kingdom Metazoa; phylum Chordata; class Aves; order Psittaciformes; family Psittacidae; genus Ara; species Ara ararauna. Next base: position 17,215,059 of record CM054384.1, read on the forward strand.
CCTCTAGGGAAATTGCAGTGTTAAATGAGTGTCACAAACCTAATTTTATATGTCTTTTCTTTCCTTTCTTTCTTTTTCCTTTTTTTCCCTTTCTGACAGAGGAGTAATGTGCTTAAAATAAATTGATGGATGACCATCCATATTCATTGTGGGCATGCTTTGAGAGCGCGCCTCGCTCCCATCCTCTCCCCCTCCCTTCCTCATACCCCTGCACAGGAACACGGCTTTGACTGCTGAAACCCTGGCCCCACACAGCAGCTAATGGTGATTTTGCCTTCTTTCATGAACATTAAATAGGCCTTGGCTGACCCTGCTCAGGGCTTTCAGTAGAACAACAGCATGGGAGAAACTGAGCCACCTTGCAAGAGAAACTCAGCATCTCACAGGGCATCAATAAGACTGAAGCATTGACCAAGGAGCTTGGGAAAGAGTATTGCTGTCAATTCAGAAGCTGAGGTTCTATAGCAGAATTTAATGGCAAGTAGCAATGATTTTACTGACTGGGGCCATTCAGATGATATTTGTGTGAATCAGTCAGCTTAAGGCAAATGCTTTGAAGCTGACGCTTTCCTGCAGCTCGTGGGAGTGTGGCTACATGTTCTAAAATGTCTAAGCACTCATTTGGCAAGTCAGTAATCACAACATAGTCATAAAGTCTCTCAAAGTGATTTTCAGACTGTCATCATTAATAGTGCAATGTTAGCAGGGCCAGCTGAGCCACAGAGCAGAGAGAGCAGGCATCTCAGGCAGCAAAACACAAAGGACAGATGCTTTTTTGTGGAGGAGAATGTGGGATGGAGTGGTATTTGCCTGCATTTTTTCCTAGGCCAGTGACTCCAGCCCAGTTCATTCCAGCTTTGGTTTTTAGGACACAGCTACAATAAGAGCCCACCAGAAGGATTACTCCTTTGCTTGTTGCATCCCTCAAGCATTGCTCTCCATAGATCAGCACTTCCATGGCTGGCCATGCTTCCCTGCTTAGAGCATCCTCTGTGACTCAACAGCAACTTGCTGTGTTTAGAGGATGATGCTGAGCACAAGACCTTCCTTTGCAATAACATAATAATATCCAACCACACTCACAAACAGGAAGTTTGTGCTCCCCGGTGACTGGCACCACTGGTTTTTTTTCTCTTGGTCTCCTTCCCAGCTTCCCAAGGAAGTGTGCCAGGTGTCGGGAAGGGCCACACTGGGCAGTCTTCTTGCCTTCATAGTGGTTGCTGCCATGTGTGACAGAAGCCTCCAGATTTTCAGTCAGACCGTCTCCAAGTTTAGCTAATAAATCTGTGTAAGTCTGGGGAAATGCTGAAGCATTCCCAGCCCTGCTTTTTGGATTTGTCCAACCACCCAGGGAAAGAAACAAGATTAGGAGTGACCAGAACGTGTACTGTAGTGCTTTTAGAACATGCGTGGTTGGTGAAAGGCCACGTTGGCTCCCTTTGGCAAGCCGCAGAGCCAATAAGGTCTTACTACCACTGCCAGTGACGGGAAATATCCTTTCTCTTAAGTGACAGAGGCTTGTGTTCTTGGAGGTGAAATATCCGATTTCAGCACCGGGCTCTGCGAGAGAGTTGTAATTGTATCTGTCTGCAGCATGCAGATCAATTGCATAATTATTGTGCCCCAACCGCTATATCATACCGAGGAGCCAGCTCACACCAGACAAAGGACAAGCCCAGGAATGTATTTCCACGACGCAGCTGAGTTACCAGGGAGCCGCGTTCCGCATTCTGCCCTGCTCGGTTCAGGAGATGCTCAGACATGATTGTCATGTTGTACAGGGGGAAAGAAGCCTCCTGCGAGGCCCCAGGATGTGCTGCAGTAGATTGCAACACCCATGTTGCCTTCATTTCCAAAGTGTCTGTTTTATTTCATGGAAAGAAAACGTCACAATTTATTGATATGCAACTTTATTCGGCAAGGCCTGCCCAAGCTCTGTGTAATGGTTTTTCCTCTTCTCCAACCTGAACATCCAGGAAGGAAAATAACTCTCAAATATTTTACTGTAGCAGGAAATCTCTCTCTGTCTCTGGCTTCTTCAATATTAAAGAAGAGATTAGCAGATATCCTGGAAACAGGCCAGGTTATTCACTCTCTTCCCACTGAAGCCAAAGGTGAAACTCCCATAGAAATAGATGGAGCAGGTTCTGCTATCACTCAGCCGCAGGGTTCTTCTGATCTGCAGTGGAATTATTTCTCCTTTTGTGATAGAAACCTCTGGATATGTTTATTCTCTTCTATAAACTTAAACACCAGTGCTGGAGATAGAATCATAGAATCATAGAATAGTTAGGGTTGGAAAGGACCTTACAGTTAAGTGACATGGTGGTGACATCCTGCTTCTGCACATGTTGCTGACTTGGGTGAGCCCGTGATTCGTCCCTCACGGTGTCTGAAAAGAGCTGGACACCTTTGGACAGACCTTCCAGGGGTTAAAATTAAGCTTGCTCTGTTCCAAGAACTTGTTACTCTGAGACAATGCTTCTGCATTTTTGTACCCCTCTTCCCCCTTTTTATTTCTCTTTCGGACAAATAGTTATGTGGCGTGAGGCTTGTTAGAGTTGGAAACATCCCCAAGTAAACAGCTGAGCTTAAAAATACTTGTTTTTTTTGTCTGGCCTTCTAAAAGAATAGTAGTTATTGCACAAAAGAAGACTATGCTGATGCCAATCACTGCTTTCCAGCTGAAAACAGGAAGCTGCCCCAAGTGTCTGTCCCCAGCACTTTGGCTATGCGGCTCGGACATTCAAAGCCTCAAGGAGGATGTGCCCCGTGCTATGAATTGGATCCCTTGATCTGTTTTTTTTCTTTTTAATGAGGTGGAAGGCTGCCTATGACAGATAAGTGTGTGTCCTGCATGTCTGCTTCCTGGTTTGTACCAGACTTCATTCATTTTGCTGGGGATTTTCCAGCCTCGCTTCGAACAGGTAACTGTGATGGGGAGATATCTGCTCATCCAGGTCTGGTCTGGCAGGTGCCTGCAAGCACTGCTTATACCCTCTGCTTTACCTTGTGCATTATTTTATCTCTAAACCCCACATGAGGGGCTTGTATTTCAATCCAAAATCTGCCTTTTACACTATGCTCAAGCAGCTGAAGGAGTAAGGAGGTACAGAGTTCACGCAACTCACAGGAGCTCTAAGACCATTCTAGATCTTGCAGCCCAATGAAGTAGTGAGCACGCCAGGTCTTGCTAATCAGTCTTCCCAACAAATCCCCCTCCCCGGGTTGGTTTCTGCCATGGCACATTCAGGGATTCCCAGATGTTGCTGAACTGGAGACTGCTTTTTCCCCAAGCAAGAGCAACTTTGGTTTGGCCCCAACATTTTTGTGCCTTCAGTAAGGACGTTGTCAGGGAAAAGGAGCTCAGGCTGCTTGAATGAATATGTGTTCCCTGAGTTCAGCTCAGGATCCTTTAGCATCTGTTGTCAATTCCCAGAGGTGCTGTCTCTTGCCAGGTGCTGTGCCTGCAGACATTTTGCTGTTCTAGATTTAAGCTGGATTTCCAGGCAACTGATTTGTAACTTTTTGATGTCATTTTTTTCCTTGAGGGCAAATCAGATTTCCTTCATATTCCCTTCCTCCATTATCTCCTTCAAATCATATTCAACTTTGAAGGGAGAAGTCCAGGGTGTTGATGAACCAAGTCCATGATGCAGGCCATATGTGACCAGTACAGCACTGTGACCTTCAAAAGGTATTGGGAGCTTGTAGGTCTCTATGGAGGCAAAAATTGGCTCATATTACCCAGGGCCTGGATGTATTTCATGTCACAGTAGTTGAGAAGAGAACGTAAAAGCCATTTTGCACCATGATGGAAATAAAGATGTTAGCTACTGCTTCCAAGAAAAACACCACTCCTGACACTGCCCTCCCTGGCTTTGATCCTGTAGGACTCTGCAGATTTAACTGAGCTGTCTTCACACCACTGTGGAAAGGGAAGAAGCCTGTTAGCTTTTATTTTGTGAGGGCAATCGTAGGAAGAAACAATCTGGTCGTTCTTCACATTGCTCATGAAAATGTAAAGCCCAACATGTAACCTACCAAGTATCCGAGATCACAGTAAGAATCAGGAGTCAGAGCTGGTGCTCAGTACCTGTGGAAGGAAGAGCCTCTGCTTTTTGGCAGCCCACCCAGTGATGCACCACCTTTGGCTGTTGTAGATTGATGCCTTCATCGGTGCTCTCATGATTTAAAGAAGTCCTCCTCTTTGCTGTCAGTCAGATGTAGAACCTCATGAGCAGGCAAGACCTTCTGCTCTTCTCACCAACGCTCCCCTCAAAGCATGACAGTGATGGTGTGTCAATAGTAGGACTTACTATTTCTTTCCTTTCTTTTTCTTTCCTTAAAAGAGAACGAGGCTTGTAAAGCCACTTTCCTCATCATTTTTCAAAGCACATAAAAGCAAGCAGGTACCTGATCTCTCAGCTTTTGTGTCATCCAGCCCCACACTGTGATGGAGAGCAGGGTGCAGCCACTCTCCAGGACCAGCACAGCCAAAGGGCTCATGACAGTGCAGTTCGGTAAGACTTGGTTAATCATTTAGGCAGTCTCCATTTAATTCAGACATCCCATCCTCTCCATTCGGTTCCTCCCTCGGGTTTTGCAGACTCCAAGCAGGCAGATTTATTGGGGTCTTAAGCATAATCAGGAGCAAATTAGTCTCTGTTAAGATCACACGCTGGCCTGGATCACAGCTATTCAAAGGCTGCCTTCCCATCCATGTGAGTATGAATTAAGTCATCGGGTTGGAGTAAGTCTTGAGTATTCTTTTAACCCAAACACATGATCTTATCAGAAGCCCATTACGTTTATCATCACATTAGGAGGGAACATTTGGAGCCAGTGCAGGAATATGCTGCTATATAAATGTTCGTGCTTCAGTGCCTGTCATGAAAAGAAGTCAGTGCTTCAGGAAGGCCAGGGAAACACTGTCTAAATGCCTAAAATGAGGCTGTGAGTTTCTGGGGATGTGTTTGCATCAGTGGGGTGGCTGCTCTGGGGATGTGTAAAGAGAGCGTCCATGTGTTTGTGTGTCAGTGCTTCTGTCAGTGTGGGTGTGTAGCAGGGTGCTCTTGGGTGCTGGTATTTCACTGTAAGTGTATATCTGACTGCATATGTCAACAGGCTGAAGATTGAGTCTTTTTAATAGGGTGGGTGTTCTCCTTTCCTTTTTTTCTTTTGCTTTTTACAGAAATAAACCTCTTTTCCTAAAATGACAAAGAAACCCTTTTTAAAAAGAAAAAAAAAAAAAACAAACATGTTTTCATATGTTTGGGATTTGTTTCTGAGGATTTTTGATTGCTGACCACAGGCTTTCCAGAGCTGAATGTTTCTCAGAGATTTCTGCTGAGACTCTCCCTCAAACTGGGACATAGTGCTCCAAGGCGGGCAAGCTGCTCAGCTTTTTCCTGCTGTTCTTAGGTACAGCAGAGACCTGGCCTATGCTCTGGTATTGCTCTGCAGAGCGAGGAGCAGAACAAGAGATGCAGAAGGATAAGGTGAAGGAACCAAGGATTTGTCTCCTTGGCCATCACAATGTGAATGAGCCACACTTGTGCAGCACTGTGCCAGCGCTGATAAGCCCTACAGAGAAACAAGTATGTCACAGGGATGTCCAAACTGTGGCTCTCCGGGCACGTATTGTTCATGACCAGTTCAAGTTCCCATTGCCAGCTGGGTCAATATCAGATGAGAACTGGCATGGCCCTGCTGGCATCAGAGCTGTTGGGCAATCGTCCGTGGGAAAGGCAAGGCAGTGGGTACTGGGGCCAGCACTGCTGGGTTGCCTTAGGGCCCATCTGCACATCCACCAAACCCCTTCCCACCGCTGAGCAATGGGACACCCCGGGGAGCCATTGTCATCTCTTCCCTGTGAAGCACTCTCCCAAGCCTCCTCCTCGCAGCCATTCGAGGTGTGTGGTATATGTTCGGTGGCTCCCAGCCATATGAAGATTTTAAGATGTGACATGTAGGGTCAAGAAGTTTGGCCACCCCAGCTCAGGCGCAGGTCTGCACTCATACAGCTGAACAGCTTCCAGATTCATGCTGGCTCCTTTTCACCAGCTCACAGCACTGGCCCAGCAAATACACAGTTCCCAACACTTACCCATGTACACGAGTTGTCCGCAAAGGTCATGATGAAATGAAACCACAATGACATTCTTCCCTGATTGACTTCTCCATTCTTTCAAACTCACACTCTCAGAAGGACTTGGAATTTTGCACAGGGGATTGGAAGGAAGGGAGGGGAAAAGGAGTGAAAGTCATTAAATAATTGAATTGCAATAAACTGATTTTTTCTGGCTCATGATGGTATTTCACTGTGTAAACTAGGAGGAAAAATAAACAGGGGATTTAGTAGTTTGGAAGTAGCTCAAAATTGAGCAGCATTGGATTTTCTGACACCTAGCTCAAGATAGTCCAATGCTACCAGCAGGACTCTCCTTAGGGATCACTTCCATCAGTCCAGCTAGCAGCTCTGGCTAATTTCCTACCATTTTTTTTTCAGCAGGCTTATTTGCCAGACAAAAATACAACAGGCTGTCAGAACTGGATACCTCTGGGGACTGGCAATGATAATACAATACAAAATAGGATACCAGCAGGTCAAAGGTTTCCATTTCAGAGAGTACTCTAATGACTGAAAGTCATTATTGCTATGCAGTCTGTTTGAAAAGAGTAGATGGATCTCAGTTCAGTTTTTAATGGGCCAGTGTTACAGAAACAGCCTCAAAAATTTGGCATCTTTGTTGGCAGTCTCATTAGAGAAGCCACAGAATAAATGGACGAGGATAATAAAGTCTCCTGCTGCTTTTGATCCTTTCAGGTCAAATCTGAGTCATGTTGGTTGAAGCCGTGTGTGTATGTGGCAAGCTTACCCTCACACATTGTATACTGTGTCTGCTCTGCGGATAAACAGATCTGTTGGGCCCTTTGGTCACTACAACTGTGAACTTGGCAGTTTTCACCATCCCTAAATTCACAGTTGCTGCTGCTGCTGTTGTTGTTTTGCAGATATCTTTTAGAAACAAAAAAGGAAACGTTGCAGACCAGCCTCTCTGTTGGCACTTTTCCATCCAAGTTGGTGGAATTGCGCCAACACCCACATTGTCTCTATGTATTTTCTATCTCTGCTTTCTTCTGTCTCTATCCTTTTAAATGGAGATAGATGAAAATAAGCAGAAATCCCCTTACATTAGGAAATGTCTTGGGGGAATTGCCCAATATCAAAGTTGACTATTGTTGCTTGGTTTTTTTTAAATCACCTTGCTATTGCCTAGGAGTGTTTTCACTTCCCAGTGAGCTGGTCCAGCAGATACATGACACTGATGTTATCAGATCCTAGCTCCTGCATTGCTACCTGTAACCAGCGCTTTGTGATTTCTCTTCCTCCTGGCAGATGAACCCAGCAGGTGTTATTTCCACGATGGTGATGGAGTATGTGAGGAATTTGAGCAAATGACCAGCATCAAAGACTGTGGCGTTTACACTCCCAAAGGCTTCCTGGATCAGTGGGCATCCAATGTCTCTGTCTCACATCACAGTGACCAGCAGTGTCCAGGATGGGTGGTTATTGGTCAGCCAGCAGCAACCCAGGTAAGAAAGCATGTGTTCCTTCCTGTCCTGGAGAGCGAAGTCCATTAAGGAGCAACAGTCATGAATGTAGCTCAATGGTCAGCATTGGTTTGTGATGTTTCCTCTGCCTCTTAACTTGCTGCTTCATCAAGGAAGGCCCCTGACAGCAGTTTCCCTCTTTCTGAGCCAGGTAAGTAGTGAAGAGTTGAAATTCATTTCCAATCATGCATTCAATATGCTGTGTAGGAGCCACCTCGACCAACTATGACCACCTAAAAGCCTAGACAGGCTCTCTGCAGCTAGCACAGGCTACAGGCTTGTGGCGATGAGTTCTGAAGGCTGATGCTGAATAATACAAAAGAGCGTTCTTTCTTTTTAATAGTTTTGTGTTTTCTGTCTCCCAGTTTCATAAAAGCACCCTATTGTTCTATTCTGAGAAAGGTCCCGTCCATTCCCAAAGCCATTCATTAGCTTTAACCCCCTTCTTACATGTCTCCTTTGTAACATAAATAGCTCCAGTTACCATAACTTTACCTTTTGTCTCTCTGAGAGAATTAGATCCAAATGAGTTCAAAAAGACATTAGATAAATGCCTGGAAAACAAAGCTGTACATGATGCAGATGCAACAGTCCAGATGCAACCTAACACAGGAAAGCCCATGTTGCTTATTGATGTTTTTTAGAGGATGCAAGATATAGATAGAGGATACAAGAGCTGCTTTGTATGTTCCTCCTTCAGCATCCGCTGTTGTCCCTTGCTAGAGATAGAGCAGTGAGTCATGTGGACTTTTGGGTTGATGCAGTAAAGTTGTTCTGACAGTCTAATAACTGGGGAGGTGTCTTGTGGGCAGTGCAGAGAGGGATGTCACAGATAGGACAAGCAGATTTCTCCATGAATAGTAAACACAAAGTATTTCCAGTTGGCTTTCAAAAGAAAACATCTTTATGCAAGAGACTTGGCCTTGTCCACATTGCACAAGTCTGTACCAAATTAATGACCAGGTCAGTTTTAAATGCACAAAGTGTGGATAGTTAACATAGTACCAAGACACAATCCAGAACCCGGTATTGCCTCTTTGTCATGGTCTCATTTATTATCTCACACTGTAAAAGGAACTTTTATCTGGACCCCTACCAGTGCCTTCATAACTTCTCTCATTCCAGCTCCCTGCAGGACAGCCCAAAGCCCACTGTCTCCCGTTCAGGTGCTGCTCTATGTGCACGTCCCCAGGCACTTTGTGCCCATGCAGCTGCTATGGAATGCTGCCCTGTTTTTTCTCCTAAGGCACTGGTAGAGATGCAGCCACCCCATGCAGCAGGTAACATATGGTCCTGCAGTGGAATAACCACCACCACGTGCACATGCAAAGCCCTGCTGTGTAGCCACAACTCAGGCTTGTATGTTGTACCCGATGAGATGAAGTTGTCAGAGTCTTGTTAAAAGATAAAAAAAAGAGCGTTGGAAAAAGTGCTGTTGTATTTATAGGCAGAGCACTGGCATATCACACACTGCCAGAATGAATGGGAACATGCCTCCTGTTATTGCCTGGCCCCTGGGGAGATAACAGCGTGCTATTTACTTCCAGCAAAAGGAATTTTTGCTTTAGCTCAGCTGGTCCTATTACCAGTTTGAGTGCATGGGGTTCATTGACCTTTTTAATCATATATGTTGAGAAAGTCTTTGTTTTCCCCAGGAACAAGACAGGCTCATCGGCTTGTGAAAGCACCTGACTTGTCACTGCAGAGAGGTTAGGTGGGGCAGCAGGTCATCAGTGTTAGCTAGCGGAGATGAAAATTAACCTAAGATCTTCTCTAATCACTGCATGTAATGATCACTGGTGTGTAAACATGTTTGGCTGCGTTATCTGTACAAGCATTGAGTCTTTGGGGGGGGTTGTATTGATGAAAGGAGCACCTTTCCTCACCCAGATATCTTTTGGAGTAGGTTGTGTGCTTGCTGGTCTTGTGCAAACTTTTCGTGTTGTTGCTGGGTAGTTTCCTGATTAATCAGAGTGGTATTTCTGTTGGCTTCTCATCAAGAATGCCATGAAAGATATGTTTGAGTGCAGTGCAGAGCAATATACAGAATATATAAGCTGCCTGTTTGTTAGCCATCCCATTTCTCATAATTGCCCTGGTGCTCTCAAGGTGCTTTAAAGCATTTTAAGCATGTCCTTCATGATTTAAAATGTTTCCCAGCCTCAGATATCTCAAGACCCGTTTCTCTGCTTGACTGTCATGGTTTTACCTGGGCTGTTTCTGAGGAGTTTGGTTGTTTTGGGGATATTTCTCAGCAATATCTGCCTGCATGCATTTGTTCACTGCTGGAGGATTGTTTGTGAGTACAAGCAGGAGAACACTTTCTTATTATTGTAGGGTTGCCTCTGCAAACTGAGCAACCCACACCTCTTTGCTCAGTTCACTTCAGACAGTGCCTGTTTCTGAGCTGGTTGTTCCTTACAAGTAGGGTTGCCCTCACTTGCTTGTTATTTTGAGCTGGATCTTACATGCTGGTTGCTTCATTGTGAGTACGAGACTGCTGAATGGCAACATACGAAGGGAGGGGAAGAAAGAAGTTCATAATATAAGATTTGTTTTGAACAACAAAATGCTTACAAAGAATGACAAAGTCTTGGCGAAGAGATACACATTCGAAAAATGGAAAGGTCAAACAGCCCCCCCTTGAAACAATTGCTCTTTCTGCAGGAGAAAGACTGAGAGACAGCCACTTCTACTTTCCTGGCAGCCACTCTTCAGTGCTGATTAAGAAATATTCTCAGTACTGACAGCATCCTATTCAGAGCCAAAGGGGACCAATCAGCAACATTGCACCAGCGCAGAAATGCGATGCAGGGTGTTTGTACAGTTGGGTTTCTAATCTGGCATCCTCCTTCACGCAGACGCTGCTCAGTACCTGTTGTCGACCGCCGAAGGAATTCAGCAGTAAGGGCTTTGCACACTCTTGGGATTCTCTTTTCCCTACTGCTCTTGCTGTGAGTCTGTAAACAGCCTCTCCTTGCCATCCACTGTGTGTGAAATATTATCAGTGTTGATGGACTGGTTGTGTGGAGTTTTCTACAGCGCTGTTTATTTCTAGGGGCCTTTCTTGTGCTAAAGATTATTGATGCTAGCATTAAGTCATCAGCTGGTGTGTGTTGGCAAAGACTACAGAAAGGCAGTAGCACTAGGCAGATTTATACTGGCTGAAGGACAGATCCAGTAGGCATAAACACAAAGGGTGCTTCATTTGATCTGTTCGGTGAATAGCTGCAATTTTTCTATGTTGGAAGTCCCCAATGACTTATTTCCCTGGTTTGTACCCAGCTCAGGTCAACCTCCTCTTTACCAGCAGGAGGGGGTAGGACATGGCCTCCTGACACCACATTAAGCAAACCTGGGCTTGACAAGACATGAGTTTAAAAAGCCAAATGATGGCCCATCCAGAAAATCTCCATTGTAACGTCACTGGTAAAGCTGCATCAGCAAGGTGTGTGAAGGAAACATACAGTGTGGATCAGGTCACTGTAAAAGCTTTGCTGTCCTTCAGGGTTCAAGAAACCAGGGTCTTGCAATGGCCTTCGTAGATTCAGCTTCCTTTCTCTCATTGCCAGCTTTGTTCTGGCACAGCTAATACTGGGTGAGTACATTAGCTATGTTAGTCTCTCTTTCTAGAGTAGGTTGTACTGAGCTGGAAGGGTTTGGATCTTTTGCTAAAGTGTCTTTTCTATACAGACATGTCTTTGGAGAAAGTCTCTGACAGGTCTGTCTCAGGGGGTTGCTGCATGGTTTATGTGAGAGGAGCAGAGGCAGGCGGGTGCAGACCAGCCATAGGAGGCTGGAGTTGCTGTTTCTCCTTCCATCTTGCTGGTGGCGCTCCTGCTTTTGGAGAACTGATTCATCTTCAGTTTCTCTTTGGGCCATTATAATAGAGAATTCTAAGAAGGGCTAATGGATGTTTAGGTGGCTTATTGTTGATCTCATTCCTCCTGTTGTAGCAGTGTGTACTCAAGACTTGGAAGTTGGGGTGTGTGGGGGTGTGGGGGGGTGTGTGTGTGTGTGTGTGTGTGTGTGCTGGTGATTTAGAGGGCCAGTCTCCCACTAACTGTGTCTTTCATTGCATTTCCTCCCAGTTGTGCAGAAGTTGTTTAGACCAAGTAACCCTATATGTATATATATAAATTCATTTTCTTTCTCCCTGTGCCATTGTTTGAGCTTGGGTTTCCTATGTGTGGAAAAACCACACAGCCCAGCACAGCTAACCAAAAGGAGACTCTTTCCCAAGGCTGCTGGGCACACACAGATCCTGTTCGTTCCACCCTGTTCTCATCTGGGTACCCCACAGGGGCTTCTATGGAGTAACAAGTTGTGGAAGAGGATTCTTGTTACATCTTTCCCACAAACAGAGGCCTCCTCCTGCCCCTATTGCAGTTCCCACAATTGCACTCATCCAGACTCACTGCCACGAACCCATCCTTCCACCAGCAGCAGAAAGATGTCTAGAATTGCAGTATGTCTGAAGTTGCCCACAAAAGGAGAAGACAGGAGCACAGATACACTCTGAGCACTAGAAGAAACAACATGGTAGAGCGAGGGCTCCAAGAGTGGTAAGAAAATACTGTAAGAAAATGGAAGAGAAAGATGATCTCTGCCACACAGTTTTATTCTGTTTTATTCTGTCTAATAAATATAACACTGAAGATGATTCCCCAAAGATCCAGCAAAGCCAACAAATAGAGTAATGTTGAACGGGAGTGGGAAGAGAGGAAACCTGCAACTTTTAATGGAGAAGCCATTCCCTTCCTTTGGGATGATCATACTGAGAAGAGGGAGGGTGTCTGCTTGTCGGCTCTGCAAGTGGCCTTTTTTGAACTTCCCAATTCACAGCCAAGTCCTGTTGCTCTTCAGCAGTAAGGGGTTTGTTGTGGTTGGAGGGATAGAAGAATCCCCATTTTTAATAAGATGATTTGCTTTGCAAATGTCTTTGTTATTTATAGCCGAGCCAGTCTTCGAACCACTAAATCTCTGGAAGATGAGGGCAGAATCCCACTAAGAAAAACTAGTAATGGAGGAACCATGAGTGATCAGAGGTTAGTTCTGGAAAAAGATGACCTAGGCACTGTGCACAGGGTGTTGCAAGAGGAATGTAGGTTTGCTGTATGCATCTGAGCTCATTTCCAGAACTGGCTGACCCACCGCAAGGCTTCAGCTTAGGTTACAGAACCTCCAAGTCTAAAGTTGGGGTCCAAAGGGAGCTCCAACGCTTTGTCTTTATCTCAGCATTTCCCTGGATACTACAGACCAGACAATTTGGTCTTTTGCCTGAAGGCTGGAGAGTTGCATCACGAACCTGGCCCTGATCATCAGGTAAATTCAGGCTGGAATGCTGCTTCCTTGGCTTAAGTGATGATATTTTTCAATGTACAGAGATTAATTGAGCCTTATCACAGCCACACTGCTTAGTTTCTGTTCCGTTTAACAGAGGTGAAAACTAGAGCACAGAAAGGTAAAGCTACTGTTTGAGGATTAAGCCTCGATATCCTTCAGAGCTGTTGCAGGCACTGGGCATTATTGAGCCTAAACCTCCCTAGGAGTAGGAAGTTCAGGAAATCTTGAAAGGGAAATGTTCATATCTTGGATAAAAAGAAAAGTATTTGGGGCCTACTGAGAGTCAATGCCTGGAAGCAGAGACCTGGAAGGGGTTTGGGGTCATTAAATCTGCATTTTAGATCTGTCAGCTGCCTCACATCATCCTGTTCGTGAATTAATCAGTCTTTAGCCAAACACAGTTTGGCTTTTCATTCCCAGTACAAAAGGACTGGAAAACTGTCCCGCCAACAACTTGCTTTAATGGCTGGAAACCTTGTTTCCCACCTGTCTAGCTGGGAAAGATGGATTTTGCAACCCTTCTGCCAAAGGAACTCCACTGGTCCTCACTTGTGCATTAGTGTTGTTGCTTTGTCTCATTGGAGGAGGTAGCGCATGTGAAGGGTCCACACCAAGGTGAGGGATGCTACAAAGATGTGTGCTGACATCAGTGCCATGGCTTCTGCTCAGGAATGATCTCAGTGTTCTGGGGAGGTCTCTGAAGCACAATAAAATGGGATTTCTAGGTAGGCTGGCTTGAGAAAGACTCAGCTGCAGGGAGATGGCTGGAAAAGAGCGTTACCCTTAAATTCAATCCAGAGCTGGCTGGAGAAAAGGAGATGCTGCCTATCACCTGGCTGCTTACTCCCTGCTAGGACAGTGATTCCCTCCCTCTCACCCCTCCGTTTCCACTTCTTCCAGTGTTCCTTTGCTCCTGGCTGTAGTAAACCAGTAGACCCCAAGGCAAATGTCGTAGCCTCTGGCTGATTTGTGTAAGGGGAGGACAGAGGGAACACAATAAGATGTCAGAGGAGATTCCAAGCAATTTTGCCAGGCACTCAAGGGATATTTTCTTCTTTCCACTCCCCTCCCCCCCGAGTTTTTAGAATAATTTTTCAAGAGCACATATGCAAGTCATCTGAGGGAAACAGAACAGTGAGTACCAGGGGCTGGTACACTGTGTTCCCTTTGTGTACTGTAGAGAAAATAGATAAAGGAAACAAAGGATGATGCAGAGCGCAAAGCAGCCATCAGTACTCTCAGAGAGGTTCAGTCTGACCTTTGCAGAGATGAAGGTCAAACCAAAAATCCTCAGGTGCCGGAAATTGGTCCCTTCTTCCTAGGACCAGGAAACATTTACCACTAACAAAATGAGAGCAGAATTCCATGCCATTTGTTGTTGCTAGAAGTGAGAAGAAAGGCAAGAAAGGAATATTGTCTTGGATAATAATAAGAATTATGTGCTTCTTTAAGGAAGTAACGTAGCATTTTATGATCATATCTGCCGTACGCCCAGCCACCCACCATGATTACACATGGTAATAGAAAACAGCTTGAACACCCCCCCATGGCATAAGGGAGCTGAAAGCCGGACCTCATGACAGCGGCGATGCTTGTTAGCATGAAAGGAGACCCCCCTCCTCGGCCCTTGCCCCTCAACCTGCCATTCTCTCTGTCTGCTGCTGCTGCTCACGGGCCTTTAGATGCAGAGCATGTCCAGTGCGAGCGTGGGATAGCTCTCCTGCATCCCATCCGGGTTGTTTGTCTTGGGTCCCTCTCCATTCAGAGCAGACTGATTCTTGCATAAATGCATCGACACGTCTGCTTTGTTCATGCATGAAGGGTTCTTGGCATTTCTCATCCCACCCCCAGCCCTGGCTATCTTCTCCCTACCCCCCTGGCATGTAGCTTCACCAGCTTTTGCATGATTTCCCCTGTGCTACAGTAAAGAAACCTGCCTGAAGCATTGCCCTTCAGTCAAGCGCTGATCAAAATATCCACTTGATTATGTTGGACAGGATTGAAACAAGTGATCGGAAGGAGGGGATGGAAAAGGGTGCAAGAGCAAAGCCGTAATAGCCTTTACTATGTAATTTGGTTTCATGTTCTGCACAAGAAAACATGTAAAATATGTAAACAGAGCTCTCCAGGATTGTAATGCAGCTACAAAGCCGCAGATACAGAGTCAGGCAGGGTGCTGTTCTTCAGCAGAACGGAATGCCATCCCCAAAACCACACGATCATTTCTTTAAGCTGAAAGTAAACTTTCTCATGCCAGGAGCAGAGAATTTATTTTTCGTTTGAAGTGCAGGATTGTCTGCGCTACTCATTCAGAGTCCCAGAGGCATTTTAGCCCACTTTGTCATAAAAGACCTCGTTTTTTGAATGCCAATGAATTTTAGGGGGTTCATCTTGAGATGGCTCTAAAAGGCTTGGTTTTGGGAAGGATGGTGCTTACCCAGTGTTGTCCTGAAGGTCTCTTGAGTCAGTCCCTCTGCCCCCACCTGCAAATAAGTGTATGCTTTAAAAAGAAAAAAGGAAAAGAAAATAATTGGGACAATTTGGATAAACTCTTAGGCAGCTCTAATCTCTCCTGCATCATTGGTTGCTCTTGACGGGGTTGTCAAGAGATGAACATCCGCAAGATTTCTTCCCTGTGAGGGTGCTGAGGCGCTGGCACAGGGTGCCCAGAGAAGCTGTGGCTGCCCCATCCCTGGCACTGCTCAAGGCCAGGTTGGACACAGGGGCTTGGAGCAAGCTGCACTAGTGGAAGGTGTCCCTGCCTGTGGCAGGGGGTTGGAGCTGGAGGAGTTCTAAGGTCCCTTCCAACCCAGACCATTCTGTGATGCTGTACTACCTTACCTGGAGCCGTACCTGTTGAGGAACCCCAAATCTATGCTCAGTTTGGGAAATACTGCCTGTAAATTTGGAGCATCACTGTTTCTTCTGAGGTCATTTCAGTGGTGAATCTGGTAAGAAGCCATGATTCCCCTGCCTGGTAAATGGGCCCAGCTCTCTCTGCTATCAGCAGGAGCCTCCACCAGGCCTAGGTTTCCACCGTAGCCTCAGGGTCTGGCTGTGAACTGTGATTCATACCAGGAAATGATGATTTGCATGGTCAGTACTATTATCTGTTTGTGCATGTACCTTCTCACTGGGAGAAGCCTTCATTTCTGGAGAACATCAAGATCTCCTTAGCCATTTTCGTCATTGGACCAAAATCCTTATGCTCAGCACTTTCGGCAGTGGATTTCATTTTCCTGTTTTTTGGTATTTAACCCTCGCATCATTGCTCTCAGAGAAGAGAAGTCTCTTTTCAGAGAGGGGAAGCTGAAACACAGGGTAAACATGCTCTTCCTGCACCTCTCATCTGGAGCCAGGCTGAGAGAGCTGGGCTGGGGCAGCCTGGAGAAGAGAAGGCTCCTTTAGGGGAGACCTTAGAGCAGCTCCAGTGCCTAAATGGGCTCCAGGAAACCTGGAGAGGGGCTTTGGACAAGGGGCTGTAGGGACAGGACAAGAGGAATGGCTTTAACCTGCCAGAGGGGAGACTGAGATGAGCTCTTAGGCAGAAGCTCTTCCCTGCGAGGGTGGTTTCTTGTGGGAAAAGCCAAGCTTCAGCAGCTTCACTTCCTCCATCCGCTGTGCTCCCAGTCTGTCCTCCCAGAAGCCTCTTCTGGGAGGCAATGGGGCTGAAGGAGCCCTGAGCTTCCTCTTACAGATGATGCTTGTACTTTAACCCACTCAGTCACTTCTTTTGGGAGCAGCTGGGATTTTCTGTGAACCTCCCTTACTAACCTGGGACATCAAGGGTGAAATGCTCCAAGGGGTCTTTCAGCTTAATTTGTTGGAGTTTGAGGTTTATCAAGAGCAGCCAGGGCTGTTTGGAGGTCAGAGGGAAGTGACAGGCTTCTCCAGACACCTGCAGCCAAACCTTTACTTGTGTAGAGATGTACATTGGCTGGAGGAAGCAACTGTCTGCTGCACTTTGAACTACCCCTGGATGATCCAACTCTTTCAGAGGTATTTGCATGGCAGCGGTTTTGCTATTTTACAGCTTCAGTGGGAAAAGCCCATTGAAGCAAGGGGAAACTTCTGATTTGCATACCAGCCACAGTGCCTGCCTTCAGGTATTAAGAAAACCGAGCCGCAGGGTTTGATCACAGAATCACAGGACGGTTTGTGTTGGAAGGGACCTTAAAGCTCATCCAATCCCAACCCCCTGCCACGGGCAGGGACACCTTCCACTAGAGCAGCTTGCTCCAACCCCTGTGTCCAACCTGGCCATGAACACTGCCAGGGATGGGGCAGCCACAGCTTCTCTGGGCACCCTGTGCCAGCGCCTCAGCACCCTCACAGGGAAGAGCTTCTTCCTTATATCTAACCTGAGTCTCGCCTGTTTCAGTTTGAACCCGTTCCCCCTTGTCCTACCACTACAGTCCCCCATGAAGAGTCCCTCATCCCACTCCAGTCTTAGTTAACACATGCTGATGTAGGGCTGACAAGTTGAATGGAAACCCCAAGGCTTTGCTTGCTAAGGTGTCACTGTCGGCAGCTCCCTGGACAGCACATGGTAGCTCTCCTCTGTACTCCCTCCCACTCTCCCTGAGAGCCCTGCCACAGCCTTCTCTCTCGCTATTAAATTCAGGGCCTCTTCCCAATGCATCATCTCCCTGGATGTATCCAATTAAGGCCTGTTGACAGCCCAAAGCAGACTTATACCCTTAGGATTAGAGGCATGTGTGTGTCTTCATATAGGGAAGGACAACAACCGGGTGTCTGGCTGGCTCGCTGGGAGTGCGCTGTGGGAAGCTGAGCAGCTTGGAGGGGGAAGAGGAGCCAGGGGGAGAGAGATTTGCACCCCCAATTATCCTTGCATGTGGAATCGCTGTGTGCTGAGGGTTGCGTGTGGTTTACGCAGCATGTTTACATGGTCCGTAACCCCAAACAAAGCTGAAAAGCATGACTTTAACTCTGGAAATAAAAGCACTGGAAACCCCTGGTTTTCTGCACATGAGAAAGTTTTGTTCTTTAAACACACAGATGTTTTTAAATGAAAAATCACTCTTTTGACCTTTCCTGAATGTGATCATGCGGTTGGAGCTGACATTAACCACTGCAGGGCTGTTTGCCTCCACCACGGGCAAAGCTTCATGAGCCATCTTCATTGCTCATGGTAGCACCTGCATTGTCCTCACATCTCTTGGAAGATGCTCCTGTTCCCTGTGTGCACTTGGGGCAGTCCAGAGGAGGTGGGGTCAGGTATGAGGGTATTCAGGGACCGTTCCTACTGTGCTGGAAATGAAATCATTGTGGTTCTTTCGTCCTTGATAGCTGACAAAATGAGGCTTGATTTTTCTTTCCGTTTGTCTCTCTTATCAGAAATGTTGCCCAAGCACTTCTAAGCATCTTTGTCCACCTCAGCCACCTGTGATGTTCTGATGGAGAGCTCCTGATTGAGCTGAAGTTCTTTAGGGATTTGTTGTTGTTGCTTTCTCTCACTAGCTGTGTGCTGTCTTCATCCAAGCAAATCTATAGGACCAGCTTTAGGAAAGGAAGGGATGTTACCGAGTGGATTGTAACAAGCCCAATCTGCTTTGCCTCACAGGAGTGCCAGACCAGCAAAACTCCAATGAATCATAGAATCATAGGATGGTTTCGGTTGGAAAAGGACCTTAAGATCATCCAGTTCCACCCCCCTACCATGGGCAGGGATGCCTCAGTTGGATCCACTAATAGAATAACAAAAACACGTTTAAGACCCTGCCTTTGACAGTTCAATTTTGGATGCCAGCTGCTCCCAACTGTAATGTTCCAGTCAAAGAGAAAAAGGAACAACAAAGCTTTTGCTGTCATCAGTATAAATGTTTATGGGATGGGATTGTTTTCCCTCACCGCAGCACCCCCTGGCCAGCCTTGGCCTGCAGTTCTAGGCAAGCTCTGCTGCAGTGGACCTAACTGGTTCCAGTTAGAGACGGGCAGTTTGGGAACCTGAGTCTGCAGCCAACAATAATGTTCTGGCTACTGTGTTTGTTTAACCTCGCTCTCCAGTGGATGGATATACAGTCTGTTAAAGCACTTATCAGTCTATAATGCCTTCACACTTTGAGAGCAGCAGTGTGGAAGTTGTAGACAGGAGCTTCTGCTGCAGATTGAAAATGTCTTTTTAGGTTTAATGAGGCTGGTGTTTGAAAACAGAAGGTAGAAGGTCTTGTTTGGGTGCTGTTTCTTTCTGCTGTCTGTCTAGCAGGTTGCATGTGGCTGCTATTTCTACTGGTAGATGTTATCTATGAATTTGAACATACAGCAAAATGTAATTCAGGGCTAATTCTAAGAATTATGCCTCCTAGGTGAGATCCCAGCAGTGCCGGGAGGTTTTTTAAGAGCAGCATCTTTATGTCTGCTGCTGTGTTGAAGAAACAGCAAATGTCTGACAGGAAAAAACAAGAGCACATGGCAAATTGCTCAGTTACACTTTCATGTGCTTCTTTCATATGAGGCTGTATTCTGCATTCCTGTTCCATTCGAGCTGTCTCTTGATTTCACATCCTTTCAGTGCGCATTATGGAACGCAAAAGAAGCAGGTACAAATTGCACTTCTGAGCTCCAACTGCTGGTGTTTACTTGTGAGCTTGTGTAAAAGTTGATTATTAAACCCCAATAGCACAAGTATGTCTTCTTTTTCTCATACTTATTCTGTACTTTCTGGCCCTGGCTCAACTGATGTCTTTGGGGCGATCCTTTGAACCATGCAAAAATCATCTGGTTTAGGGTTTTGTTGTAAAAAATCACAACTCTGCACTGTTTTTATCACAGGTCCAGCTCGCATCCTAGACATTTTGATTGCACCTGGCTGGATGTCAAAGCCGATGTGGGTTTGGGATAGGGCCAGTCAGAAGTGATTTATGGTTTTTTCAGGTATAGCATGTGAAGTTTATGGTTTTATGTGATTTCGATTTGAACTCACCAGTTTTAAATGAAGTTTGCTTTGAATCTGGAGATAACAGAAATTCAAAGGAAAGCTCAAAGAATGCAGGTCTGCATGATTTAAGAATTGAAATATATTGTTCGGGCAGACTCTTTGGAATTGAAATAACTGCATTTTTGGAGAAAGCTAAAGTTAATAACACACATTGAATACACATGCAATCTGGGCCATCATCTAATGGAAATCCCTGTAGCTCCTATTCGCTTTCCTGAAACTAAACCAACTTCTGTGACAAAACAGAATAGCCTTTGCATCTCCCACTCATTTCTGAATCTCAGCCCTGCATTGCATCCAAAAAGTCTACCCAAGGAAATGTCCCTTTGGAAATGAACACTCTCATTTTTGTTGTGAAGCAGAGGAATTTATCATCATGTCACATCGCAAACAAACTATCGATGCTATGTCACATTGACTGCAGTGTTTTCATGCACATAAAGGTCACTTTCCAATTACTAAGAAATCCAGCCAGACCTTCAGCTGAAAGCTGAGGCTGTGGGCTAAGAATGCTGGAGTAACATGCTATTGAATACTAAGTCTACAAGGTCCAGACACCCTCGGCTGCTCCAGATTCAAAGGGGAAGTGGCTGTGCTGAGGCTGGACATAGCAACTGGCAATGGGCTTTACTTAGAAGACGTAATCTGCTTCCCAATCCCACAGCCAAATGCTGTTCTTCATTACACGGGTAAAACTGACAGATGAGATTTCCTCTTACTTTTGAGCCAACTGAATCTGGGAGTAATATAGCGTCAGTGTGTTACCCCAGGAATTTCATCAACTTCCAGTTGATAAAGCTTTTCTGTTGCTCACCTGCCTGCATGCCTTTGTCCTGGAGCAGGACATGCTGCAGTTTTTCATCTTTTGCCATTAGACCTTTTAAGTACCCCAGTGAAAACAGGCAAAAGCAGACAAAGAGCATGAAACTTGGTAAAACTGTGTTATCAGGCACAGAGAACAAGGAGAGGTTTAGAGTAGGAGCTGCAGTTCATGAGCATCAGAGATAAGGGAAAGCTGCTGCTGAGGAAGGAGCAGCAGATGAGAAGGTAAGAAGGCTGTTGAAAGAGGGAGGACACAGCTTTTTCTCATCATCTGACACTTAGGGTCTGTGCTGCTGAATCTCAGACTTGGGTTTGGGTTTTTGTTTTACTTTTTTACAACAAAAGAAAAGAGTATTTTAAACTCATTGTTGCTGCACATAAAAAATGTAATATATGTACCAGTTTGGAAAAAGAAACTTTGAATGCTTTTTTTGAATCTTAGAGGCCAACCTGGAATGACCCAGTGCTGACTTTCATAGTTGGACAGACAACTGTTGACTCAAATCTTCTGATGGGTCAAATCCAGAACACTAATAAAAGAGACTAGTCCTAAAGCATTTCAGACCAGAACCTAGATGAAAACCCAGAGCAAAATTCCTGATGCCCCTTGAGTAAGGCTGTGTGTACAGTTTCCATCTGAGCTCTGTGGGGTCCTGAGATTTGAAATGGTCCTAGAAATTGGCTGAGTTTTGAGGTGTTTGCAGGAACCCAAATGGTAGCCAACTTTTTAATGGTTCGGTGCTTATGAATGTGGGCAGTTTCATTCCTCTGTAGCTCCAGCCCAATTCTAAATGAGAAGAACAGTGCAACAGCTTTCAGAACAGATTGCAGGTCTGTGCTGCAGTCGGCAAACTGGGTGGTGTCCATGTGGCAGTCAAGCTGCCTTATAATGTTGGGCAATAAACAAGCAGGAACCTTTCTGATATTTAGCAACTGCACCACAGTTTCTCATCCTCGGGTAAGATTAACCTTAGGTCTGCAAAAACAATAACATATTGAAGAAAAAAAGGTCTGGGTGACTGCCAGCCCCCTTGTCTGGCAATGGAGGGAGAAAGTTTTCATCTGTAAGGGATGTGTTAAAAAGCTGCTTATGTCATGGTTGGGATTCTCTGGCATGTGTTGAGTTAAATATAAATAACATTCTGCAGAGCAGCCAGCTAAAACCTGGAGATTAATTAGGTTTCAGTATTGGGGTTGAAATCTGTTCTTTAGCTGGATCTTCAAACAATGGACTATGTTGCTTGTGCCTCCATGGGTTTCCTATCAGTCCATGAGCTTTTCCATGCACTTGTACAACTTCACTCAGGATGTTGGGTGCTCCACAAACAGATGGTATTGTGGGATTTACCAATAGGTCCTGCTCCTGCTTGTTCTGTGATTGCTGTTTTGCAGATGGGATACTGTATAACCCTGTTCATCCCAGAAACCTGCAGCATCGCCCCAGTGCAGAAGTGGCAGCAGTCTGGGGCATGTTAACCACCTCCACCCTTTCCCCCCAGGAGGTTGCTCTCCACTGCCTGACACACAAGTGCTAGCTATGGCGCTTCACAGCCATACATAGCTTGAAGACGTGATCTGGAGGAAGCCCCACCCTAGGACAACAGATGGGATTTTGGGAGCAGACAGGTCTGCACAATGGAGAGTTGCTTTGCTTAGAGCAGCCTGTGGGCATGCAGACAAGCATGTCCACTGCAACCGTGGCGTCAGCTGTATGCCAGAGCTTAGGGCAGCATCCCTGCTCAAATAGCAGCTTTGCCTGTATGCAAGTAGAATTATTTTGACGTTACAATGTGAGAAATGAGGACCATCAGTGTGTGCAAAGCCTGTGGTGTCTGGCTGTTTTTGCTCAATGGGAAGGACAGGGTGGGAAGGCATCTCTGTATCTAACCCACTCCTATGGGGAGACGTATCCTTCACACATCTATGTGATTGTTTGTCCCTTCTCTTTGTAACATCTGAGCACATTTTTGTGGCTAATGGCTTTTACCCTGAAGATACATGTGTGATATGTGGGAATATCATCTTCATCTTTCAGACAGGGGGCTCTCAAGCTTGGAGAAGCCAAGTGCTGTCCAAAAGGTTGTAATGGGGCCATGCACTGGGCACACTCAAGTTGAGACCTACTCCAATGCCCAGTCCACAGGATCAGTGATCCTCAACCTATAGTTCATCTGCAACAGGAGTCCATCAACACAACGCTTCCCTAAGCCATGGGATGGCTGGGAATCATTCACAGGGGTGCCTTCCAAAATTTGCTCTTCAGCAAATTTTCCCATATTACTTTGAAGGAAAACCTTATGAGGAAATTGAGTTGATTGCAATAGTAAATGCATTTTAGATGTGGCAATGAACTCAGTGCTCCTGATATATCACTTTTCCCTTTCTGCTGACACGTTCCTCGGTCCCCTGGAGTAAGAGAAGGAAAACAGGAGAGGCGGTTTGAAGAACATGTTGTCCCTGTGATTGACAAGAGGTTGTATAAATCAGTCAAAGGGAATCCTCCAGGCATTCCCTCTTGTGGGAAGATCCCACAGTGCTCCTTGGCCTTGTTCATTCTGTCTCTCGATGTTTGTGTACAAAATGTGTGGGTGGGAGACGAGCTGGATTAGAACCTCCGAGAGGAACAGACATCAGCTCCTTTAATTGAAAGCAGCTTCCTAGGGAGGGGTATGACATGGGCTTCCAGTAAGTAGACACAAATAGTCCCTGCATACTTTGGAGCAGATACTAAGGCTCCTGTGGATCCCCAATTGGTGTGGGTCTGTGAACCTGGATAAGCCCCAGTGAGTGAAGTTTTGAGTCCTGAGTGATGCTGTCATCCTTCAAAGCAAATACTTCAGTGTTTGGTAACACCCTGAAGTGAAAAGTACATCAATTCCTTCTTCCCTTCACAGCTGTCAAGTGCTTTAGCTGCTGTTCTGCATCGCTGTAGCAAACTGGAAGATGTTAGAAAATGATTTATTTCCCATAAGCATGAATTTCTAAGAACTTATAGCCCTGAGGAGAGATGATGTTCTGTCTTCTGAGCCATTGGGACTTCCAGAACCATCTTAAAAGTGGTGGTACTGCAGTAATAAGCGCCTTCACTATCCTGCCATCTTCTAGGGGCACCTTAAAAGCAGAGGTGTGAAAGACTCTCCCAGCAAATGAGGCTTTGCGGTTGTGGTGTGACACTCAATAACTGGATAGAATTGAGAAGGGAACGTGTTTACCACGTGTGTTAGAGCCTGTTGAGATGGCGGAGTCTGTAGGTAGTAGATTCATCCAAGCAGGTTGTTATTAAAAAATCTTAAAGAGCTTTTTGGCCATTAGCTGGATTTAGTAGAGAGCAGGTAGTACAGAAGAGGCTCTTGTAGCTACTGTTCATGTCATGTCTGTTAGACTTTTCCCACACTTCTTAATCAATACTCTTCTCCTAAAAGAACTTTTTATCTCAGTACCATTTTGAAGCACTTGTCTGAGTAGTGATGGGGCAGCCTCAGCAAGAGGATGCTTATCGAACCTGCTCAAAGAAGAGGAGCCTATGGATGCTGCACACCTCAGCTGCACACATCTCAAACATAGAGTCTTTATTGTGATGTTACAATTTTTGCTCATATTCTCAGGCAGAAGCAGAAAGTGCTCGGGTTCGCACATGCACACAAATCAAACAAGGCATTTAAAAGTTATCGGAGATTTCCAGCCCCCCTCAGCAGGGGTTTATTTTGGGTTTGAGTCAAACTTTTGGTGAAGGTCTGGGTGATTTCTTAATATAGGTTTTCACTCATCCATTAAGTGGCACTTAAAATACACCAAACACCAATACTTTTGTTTCTTTCAACCACCTTTTTGGACCGAGAGAGCAGCGGGAGATGTAAGAATCAGAGCAAAATCATATAAAAGTAATGAGGCCTTTGTTCATGTCAAAGAGCTCTCTGACCATATAAATTGCAGATGTGGGTAAGATAAATTCCCTAGCTGGAGAGGTATGAAAATAAAAACCATGCTCCCAACACGAGACAGGCTGCTGAAAATGCAAGGAGGGAGAATTGTGAAATGGTACATGTCGAATTGCTGGCCTGGATTTCAGATGCCAAAGATAGTTTATGTAAAGCCTTGCTCTGCTGTAAAATGTAACACTATCCACTGGCTAGCCTCAATGAAGCTCCGTCCCAGTTGTTTCAAAAAATAAACTCAGAATCTTCTTCCAGCCCATTAAAGCTGATTTATGTTTTGCCCATAGATTCCTCTGTGCTGGATCTTGAGAGACTCAGATTATAGAGGTGATTACCTCACTTCTAACCAATCTGATTTCTCATTCCCAGGCATCTCAGGCTTTCTTTGCATTGCCTGGACTTTGCCTGCAGAGACCAACAGGGCATGTTCCATGCTGAACAACCGGGTGGGCACAGGATTTTGAATGGTTAAAATATCTCTGTTAATTCTCTTGTTTCACTTTCAGAGTTTTCTTTTTGTTTTAATAATCAGGGGAATTGCTTATGAGAACAGCTTTACTGACAGCACATCACCACCTGATATTGCTCAGCTCAGGCTCTGGTTCTGGAACGAAACCTAATATTGTCCCCAGGAGCGCATAACTCCAGTTAGCACCTAGTGCAAGTGGTCAGTCCTTGGCTCTCCTGTGGCCAGCACAACTGCTGGGGATGCTTTGGCCCCTTGGGTTACATTCTTAGCTCCATTGCCACTAGACTGTGTGACCACAAGGAACATCCTCTATCCCCATGACACTGGTAATGACGGTCACTGAGTTCACCAAAGTATTGTGAATCTTAACAAGTACCCTTCAGATGCTCCAACAGCTGAAAGCATCCTTCCAATGCAGTTGTAGCCATTTGCATGGTGGATGGTTCCATCCTCATGTTTACTGGAAGGATGAAGGCTGTGGTCATGCATGTTTCTTTTTTGAAGCAGCTTCACTGGGCAATGTGTTTTCAGGGTAAATTGTACCATTTCTTGCAGCTTGATTTGCACACCTTACATACAGATGGCACTGCGAGCCTCTCTGATACTTAGATTCTGACATTTTCTTTGAGCTTTTCATCCATGCCAGCATTTGGTATTCATCTACTTGGTTTTTACTGAAGAGAGCAGTTTGCTTATAATGTCACTGCTGCCTGCCATGGAAGGTGCTCTAGGTATAGGAAGAAGGTGATTCCACTTGCAGAAACTACTTGACAATACAGGAAACTACGTTTGCTTAAACTGGGCTGTAGAGACAGGACTTTCCTGGCTATACTTGCTTCCCAGTTTACACGGACATCTGTGGCTTCCCTGGGGTAACATGCACGTTTACATAGAGAATTGCTTGAGTACTGTGAAAAGCATCTCCAGGCTGTGTGTGCTGTGAGTTGGTGCGTTCAGAAGCGATCACCACTTTCACTCCAGTGGGAAGAGTCGTGGTCCATTTGGGTGAGAGCAAAGTTGTTCTGAGTGCTGTCAAAGACCATGTACCAAGTTAAGAGGCAACTGTTGGCTTCCATCCAGCTGCTGGGAGTCTTTAGCTCCTTTTTGATGTTTTATTTTTTCTTGTTGAGGTGGAAACCCTGAAAACTCAACTCTTGAATCATCTCACAGTATTTAGAAACATCATTATTGTGTGCTATTTGATTCTAGCAGTGCACCTGGACTTTAAATGCTCAGAATCCTTCCTTATCATCGTCTACGTCTATTTTGGTGTTTCTCTTTTCTCCCACAGACGTGTCGAACTAAGGTGATTGACCTGAACGATGGTGTCTCTCAGTATGCCTGGTATCCCTGCACAGCCAACTTCCAGTACTCTCACGTGGCACAGACCGTCTTCTGGCTGAAGGTAGGAAATGCGAATGTATTTCAGAAGTCTTCTCTTTGCCTCCATAAACAAAGTTTCCCCGACAGGCAAAATAATATGGGAGAGCCTTCCCAGAGCTGAGCTGATCTTTTCTTTGAAGTACAGTTAGTGCAAAACAGCAAAACAAAGTCTTTGAGCACTGTCTAGAGGGTCAGTGGGGAAGACCCCTCCTGAGATGAGGCTATTGTGACAGCCTTCCAGCTGCAGGGGTGTTTGACTTGAGTTTAGCATCTAGTTTGTGTAGGAGAGATTGGAAGGGAAGATTTCTGTGTGATTTAGGATGGGAATTAGGATGGGAATTGTTTTATTACAAGTCCTGGACTGACTCTGGGGGTTTCTGTAAGCCCACCGCAGTTCTGCACCTCAGCCTTTGTGGGGCTTTTGTTTTCACAGGCTTTTTTTTCCCAGCCTATGGTAGCTGCAGCAGTCCTAGTTCACTTGGTCACTGATGGGACCTATTACCTGGATCAGAAGCAGGAGACCATTGGTGTGCAGCTGTTTGACACCAAAGAGCAAAGCCATGATCTTGGTAAGACTGTAATTAAATTCCCTCTTTATTGCTTGCTTAATCTGCTGGTGCCTCTGTTCACAATCTGACTGATACTTCTACCCAGTTTTTCCAAGACTAATTCCTTAAGGCTCCAAGCCCTGAGTTTCACTCAAGTTTGTTGAAAATGATGCATCATTTTATACAGATGCTTCTCCATACCTGTTCATTTTGTATTCGCTACGTGATTAGTTCCTCTTTAGCCATTAAAATAAGCACTATTTCAATGCTTTACACACAGCATCTCCCCGGGGAGTCATTGGCAGTGATGCAGATGAACTGCTGGTAGCAGGGAGTGAGGGGCCTGCACCAGCTGCTGCAGCAAGCGCTTATTCATAGCAAGGTGTAGTTGGTGGATCTCTACTCCTGCTTGCAGGAGGCTTCCACAGGTATTTAATGGCCAAAGGTTTTCATGTAAAGTATTTAAGGTCTAACACCAGGGCCCTTGCAGGCTCTTTGCATGGCCTCAAGGTGTGCCTGGTAGTGTCTGTGGACCTGCCAGTTGTGCTGACGTGCCAAGATAGACCATTTGTGTCTCTACCATGGGCAAAGGTCTCTGAACCTGGGAAAGCTGTGTCTGATGAATTGATTCTGGCTACATTAAAGCTCCGGGACCAAGCAACTCACCATAGCTTCCAACTCCATGTCAGGGCTGGACTCATAAATCCCTTTCCGTCTGTTCCCTGCCCTTTTTTCCACTGGGAAGGAAACTGGCCATGTCACTTTGACAGGTTTTTAAGGAAAGATAACCCCTCATTCCCAGCTTTCTGTTTCACCATAACTTGGCAATTTTGACAAGCTGAAACTCAAATGAACTTCCTGCTAGTGATGAGAAGCGACACACACAAATGACATGTATGGATGACTGTCCAGGGCAGCATCTGTAGGAAAGGAAAGGAGGCATGTGTGGTGTTGAACTGACATTCATAGCAAGTTGTGCAGGTTGAGTCAGGATAGAGATCTCAGTTTGCCAGAGGCCCTGGATTAGTCTCATCCTCCTCCTTCTTTCACAGAACAGCAGCACATTGCTCTTTCCCTCTGAGAAGTAAATGCTGGAGATACAAGCATGCCAACAAACACTTAATGCAACTTTTTATAGAGACAGACAGAGAGCTTGTGAGAGAAAGAGAACCAGAAAGAGGAGCAAAGAGGAAACGGAGGGTTAGGTTTTGAAATCCTCAATGAAGTTGCAACATGAGTTTGGCATGGCTCAGCCAGACGCCTGGAGACTTTCACAGCTGCCTTCATCATGGAAAGCCCCTCTGACCTTTTCCAGAGGCTGGCCTGGAGCAGAGGAGAGGTGTAGGTAGGCTGCCCAAGCAGAACTCACAGCCACTGTTTTGTCTGAGTTTTGGCTGTGGCATGAGGTCCTTTTCCTGAATATTGTGTTTGATGTGTTGGAATTATCACGGTGGTGAGCTAGAAAGTGCAGCTGAGATGCAAACCTTGCATGCCCTGGGTACAGGATTGACTGCAGACAGTCAGCCATCCTTAAGCAGAAGTTAGTGGCAAACCAGAAGTACATCCAAAAGGGACTAGCAATAATTTAAAGCTTCATCAGTCCTCAGAGTGCTGAAGGGACTCCTATGAGCAAAATGTGGTCTATCCGCAAGTGCAGTTTCCCACCTTGATCAGAGCAAATTTGTACCAGAAATGAGAAACTTCTTCTGAGTCTTGGTAGGAGAGTTTGGGGGGCCAAAGGCCTCAGTACTGTTAGTTCATAGCCATTGTGGACAATGAAGTTCATCTGCTTGGTGCTTGCAAGAGCTGTTGAGCGTTGAATAGGTGGATATAGAGCTACAGAAAGAGATGCAAGCATGGAGACAGCTCTTACTCCATGGCACCTGTATATCCTGAGTGGTTTTTGCTAATCAAGGTAGGTTAGCTAAATGAACCTGACCTGTGTCCCCTGTTCACCTTGGTTGGGTCAGAAAGCATCAGCAACTGCAGCACAGCTCCGAGGGTCTATTTTGGACACCATCTGAGTGCAAGGAATGAAATTGAAGTGAATAAACAGCCTCATACCATAAGGTCTTTCTTGGCTTCCCATCAGAGAAGGCAGAAACTTCCAAGGAATTTGGGAACCCGGGATTTCGAGTATTAACTGCACCTGTTTGTAAGTGAGAAATGTGCGCCGTTCCACAAGGAGCTGATATCAAAAGGCCTGTGGGAGGCAAGCAGACAGTGAGGTTATTTCAGGGTCAGGTAAAGACCAAAACAAAAAGAAGTTTGCTTTTTTATTCTGTATTATTTTTGCTTTTATTACAGGAAGATATTTTTAAAGTAGAGGGTGGGAGATGGATCCTTAAAGAGAGTGGTCAAAGTCTGTCTCAATTCACAGGAAATCCATTTCTAAGGAGAAGGAAAACTTTTTTATTCCTTCCTTTTCGAGTCAAGAAACCTGAACTGGGAAAAATTAATAATATAATAATAATAATAGAACCCCCTGAGCCAGTTAAACATGCAAATAGAATTTAGTTTATTTTCACATTCACAAGTGGAGCTGGGAAGCCAAAGGGCCTGGGCCAAAGCCGTTGCTGGGAGCTCCAGTGAAGTGAAGGAAGCTGGAGCCAAGCTGATCCTCGGAGTGATGCCATGGAGCCGTGGAGGCAGGGCTGTGCAGGCAGCCGTCAGGCTGTTAATCTCAATTAATGACTCTTGAGGCAAGCTGACAGCTGTCTGTCCTTTGAGGTACCCCTGAGTTGGATTCAGCCTGTTTGAATTCAGGCTGTCTCTACTTGAAGGTAGGGATTTCTTCCCAACTATCACTAGGTGTCTTGTCTGATGAAGAAAAGGGATCATTGAAGCCTCCTTGTCACCTCTATGGTGCTTCTTTGCACCTCAACCTCTTGGCGCACTTCTATTTTCCTGAGAAACAGTTATTTTCTTCTCAAATGAGATCACCTGTAAAGTCCTCAATGGGTCCATCACCCTCATGTCTTCTTCCAGGACCATCTTTGCCTTTGTTAGCAAAGAGCAAGATACCCTAAGGCTTAAAACCATCAAACAAATCAAAACTGCGCACGCTTAGTGTAGAGCTCATGCAAAATAAGTTTTTACTTGAGTGCTAATGACACACACAGCTACAAGCAGGCCTCTGGTGCCCTGCCCATGGTGCATGAAGCCACCCAGCCTGCTGGTACCATTTGATGCATGGTATGAAGCCTCCAACTGTCCTCTCAGGACTGGTTTTACAATAGTGTGACTCCGCTTCCTCCGTGCTGGTTGCTTCTGGTTTAACAGAGCACAATAGAAACAGAGCTGTGGTCTAAAGAAACTGCTCTGAGAGCTCGCCGCTCTTGTGGAGAGAATGGCAGCCTTTCTTCAGCTGTCTGGAGGGATATACTTCCCTGCTAAGCTCTCCAGAGCCATTTGGGAAGCCCCTGCAGGCAGCTTACCATAACTTTTCAGCTCTATAGGGACATTCCTATGGGTGAAATGCTTCTGAAGTGCCCACAGCTCCAGGAAGCAATTGTGTTAAGCCTGACCCTTCCTCTGATCTTGTCTCTCCTCTGGCAGGTGTCCACGTCCTGAGCTGCAGGAACAATCCCCTGATTATCCCCGTCATCCATGACCTCAGTCACCCTTTTTATCACACCCAGGCTGTCCTCATTAGCTTCAGCTCCCAGTTTGTGGCCATCTCCGGGGTGGCCCTGCGTTCCTTCCACAACTTCGACCCCATCACCATCAGCAGCTGCCAGCGAGGACAGACCTACAGCCCAGCAGAGCAGAGGTGAGCCTGTCAGCGAGCTTTCCCCTGCCCCACGCTGCCTGTGCTGGGGGTTAGGAGGAGGCAGGAGGGGCACAGGAGCTGAACCCTGCTGACCCTTTTGTGTGCCTGCTAAAAACCCGGCTGTGTTCTCATTGATCAGGATGGATGGGACATTTAACCCACATGGGATACTGTTAGTGAATTATTTCCTCTTCCTTTCTCCTCCCTCCTTTATCCCAAGCTTGGAATTGGGGCCAGTTAACTCTCCATACATTCCCATCACGGCATCGTTTTCACCACTCACAAACATCGGCTTCAATCTAAACCTCTTTGTGCTGCTGAAGTGCTGCAGGGACCTCCCACGGGAGCGGTGGCACGGAGACGAAGTGATGCTTGTGCCCTTGCAGGGGTGGATTGGGAGAGGTGCTCGGCCCCATACAGCGGGTGCTCGGCCACCAGCATTTGTGGTGCTTTTACAGCCGCGGAAGGGCCCTCAGAACCTCTCCGGATCCATCCCACATACTGAAAAGCTTTGTGGGACCCCCCAGGATGAAAGGTTTATGGCTACCATTTTATTCTTGTTGTTATTACAGACACATCAATAGATCACCACCAACCCCTCTCAGTCTCTGCTTTACAGCATCCCACAGAGATTGTGACCTTTCATGGCCTCTGGTGCGGCAGCTTCATGGAGCCTTTCAGCAAGGCTGTGAAAAGAAGAGGGGAGAATTTAGCAAAACCCCTGAAAGAATCTTTTTTGTGATCCTTTGTCCATTCAAAGTTGCGAGCAGTCATCATACCATAGCAGCAGCAATGGTAAAACACGTTGCATATCCCAGCAAACCTCTGCTCAGCCCTCCAAAGCAAGCGGTCAGGCTTTTTGATAATGTTCTGGCTTGGGTTTAGGACCTGCTTTTATTCCAGGAAAAGCAGGAGGGGGAGAAAAGAGGGAGAGGGAAGGGAAAATAAAATTAAAAGACCCTAAGAGAAGAAGCTATCTATAGTTAAATCAATCCAGTCAGTGCGTTCTGACCTAGATTCGAGGAGGCTGATCAGTCTGTGCAATAGGTTGTATAAATTCAGAGGCCCAAAGACAGCAGGATCAGGTTTCGGAGGAGAAGCCCAACTTGTGGAAGTTTGGCCAAATCCCAGTGCAAGAGCGGGAAAGACCCACTGGAAGGAGGTGGTGAGAAGCAACCGGGTGCTCCAGAGGGCTGAGGTGCAGGACCACATTCTTCCCTCTGAATTGTTCAGTAGGAATTGAACCATTTGTTCACTTATGAAATTAGAAGTGCTCTGTGTTTAGAAAGTTATTTCCTTAATAAGAAATGCATTCCCCTGAGGCAAAGCTTCAGTGAGCCTCTGCAGCCCGGCACACTAACCTTTAAAAACCTCTTGAAGAAGAATCACCACCCCCCCACCCCCCCCCCCCCCCCCAGCTTTGCCTCTGCTTTTTATTCCTAATGTTTTTCATTGGGCTTGTTTTGTTTTCGGGATGCACTGAACCCTCGCAGCCCCTTTGCTCTCAAATCATCCCTCAGAGCCTCACTCCTTCAAAGGAAGGTTTCAGGTCTTGTAGTTTGTAATGCTGGATTGATCATAAAGTTTTCCAGGTCAGTCCAGGAATTAGAAACTCTCTGAAATAAAGCCCTCATCCAAAGCCAACTGGAACCAGCGGGATTTCTTCCATTGGTGACAGTGCTATCGTGGAAAACCTCCAGTTTGCCTTGTGATGGAATCATTTTGGGTGATCATATATGCTTTGTTCTGTACAAGAAACTCTTACACAGTTCAGGTATCCAAGATGTAGGGAAAGTTGTGCATTAAGTTGTGCAGCCGGGAAATAGGTGACACCTTTGCTGTCACCTCCCATCTTTTTCATTTGTTATTTTTCCCAATCCAGGAAGGACTTAGAAAGAGGGATTTTGTCTAATTTATTCTTAACCAGTTCAGAAGCTGGATGTAGGTTTTCTGCCTTCTTTGCTCATGGTCTCCCCATCAGACTCTCTTTGGGTGCAGTCCCAGCCTTCCTTTCTCCCCTTTCCCCAATGTTTGCTTTTGCCTAATGTTATTTTTAAGATATTGAATTTTAAAAGGAACTTTCCTTCCTATATGTAAGCATCAATTTTACCTCTTTCATTTTCCTTAGGTCAACATGGATGTTTTTCCTGCTTTTTGGCTTTTCTCTACTAGAGATATGATTTCTCTCTTCAAGGAGAATTATTTTGGTTGGAAAGGATTTATAGCCAGATACAGACACTTCAAGGCAAGGGTGCAGGTTTTAAGTGTGAGGGAAAAG
This sequence comes from Ara ararauna, assembly GCA_028858755.1. Taxonomy (NCBI): domain Eukaryota; kingdom Metazoa; phylum Chordata; class Aves; order Psittaciformes; family Psittacidae; genus Ara; species Ara ararauna. Next base: position 17,248,187 of record CM054384.1, read on the forward strand.
AAATATATCAGCTCTTAAGAGTTAACAGAGCTTTATTTTGAGGGTGAATGGATCACTCCCATGGGTTAGTGACAACTTAATAACTGAAAATAAAACATGTGCTCATTCTTCTTTCTTAAACTAAGTATTACAGTATTTTCGAAGAGGAAAAGGAGCCTAAATGCAAAAGATATTTCATAGGTTGTTGTCCTCAGTCATCGTTAGCCCTTTTGAAAATCCATTCCATCCTTCTGAAGACATTTATAGAGGGTTTGAATAAAAAAACCCAGCAAAACTCTGCTTTCCAGTTTTATTTTCCCAGTTGTTGGGTTCTCTCCTGCAGCTGACCACAAACAGCAGAAGTTTACTTCACTGCTGGAGATGTGCTGCCAAACCGACATGCTTTATTTGCATGTCACATCCTTAGATATCATAGCCCTGTTAGTTCTTCTCTTGCACTTTATAGCTTGAATTATTATACTTTTAATATTTCCTATTTAGCCTCATAGAGTGCAGGGTGAAATTGGGTGTGTAGAAGCAGAGGTGTAACATCCCTCCCTGCACTCACTCAAGCAGCAAGGAAGGCTGGTGCCTTGGGGCTGCCTTTGACAGCAATTCCTCAGAAATCAGGTTTTTGTCCTATTCACTGCATAGGAAGCATTAGCTGGGGGGTCCCATCCTGGCAAGGCAGTTCTTGTGAAGTGCTGCTTTCCCTGGGTGGCATTTCCCTGCTGTGTTCACCACATATGTCTCCTCCTGGAAACTGCAATGTGTGAAAACCCAGGTAAACATTCCCAGATCTCAGTTGTGGATTTCAGGAATTTCCAGCTTCCTAATTCACCATTAATTCCATGTTCATAATGAAGATAAGCCTCTCTGCTCCTGGAGCAGGCTCTGGCTGACCATAGCCCTCCTGTGTGCATGTCCCAACATTGTGCAGCTCCCTATGCTTCCTAGTTAGTGTAGCAAAAAGGTTTTCCTTTCCTTTGGTTAAATATTGGCATGAACTCACTGCTATTGCTTCTGCAGGGAAGATTTGGGGTTTACCTTTCTCCCTAAGCATGCACATCTGGGCACTTGGCAGCTGGAGGGACCAGCACTGTAGACCAAGACCCACTCTTGGCCAACATGCCATTGCCTATTCTCACCATGGCCTCAATGGAGGGCCATCCTCCATGCTTCACCCTTTGCTGCCCCAAACCAGCCCTAGGGAGATGTAGCTCATTCCAGCTCTTCTCTTTGTCTTGTTCTCTCCTGCTGTCAGCTTCCCCAACAAGAAATGATGAAGATAAATCTTCAGCAGTGGAACAAATGCAACTGCCCTTTGTAACTGTGGTTATTTTTTCTTTTCATAAAGGGGAGGGGGAAAGGGTTTCCTCATCTCTGGGTTTTTTTTTGGTGAATTAATGCAGCTTTCTCTTTCCCGATCCCGCTGCCTTTCCCCTGCCCTGCGTTCTGTCATTAAGCGCAATCTCTGTCAGCTTGCTCCTGGTGAAATTAATGAATTTCTCACAGAACTGTTAATCATAGAAGCTTTGGTCCGTGACATGTGTTATAATTCAATGGGCTTTTTAACCTTCGCCCCAGTTTGGTAATTGGCAAACAGCATCATTTGGCTTTTATTAAAGTGGAAGGCGATGTGTTCTCTTTGTTTGCCTGAACAGACTCTGGCAGGGAGACCTGCAGGGCTGCTAACGCCCAGGCACACACAGTCCTGCTTCCAGACTGGAAGGGTGAAGGGGCTTTGGGAGCTTTATCAGTTCAATATGGACCCCCCCAGGCAGGAATATGGCCCACAGCAGGGTGTAAGCAGGCTGAAGACAGAGCCAGTCTCCAGGGAGAATGTTGTTGGTCTGGTGGTGGGGACATGCTGGCTTGTGTCTCTCACAGTTTACCTGGTGTTGGATCGAGTCTTTTCTGTAAACCTCTGGGTTTATGCTCAATCCTGACCCTATCAGTTTGAATTAGGGTTTTGCTGTGATTGCTGGCAGTGTCAGGCCCAATGGTACTGCTGTGAGATCACTGAAGGGACCAGAGAAGTGACCATCACTACTCTTTTGGTCACTCAGATGGACTGAATTTGAAGGCAAACGCCTAAAAAGGGCTTGATCCTTCTCCCAGTGGCACCGTCAGCACAGGTCCACTGGTCCCCATCCAGCCCCAAAGATTCAGGTGGATGTTCTTTGAGATTTTGTGTTAGTACAAGGGGACCATTGAGTTTTAGCTGAAGACTGAGGAAGAGAAATTCATTGCCCCCTTTGTAGTTCAGGCTTCTTTCATTTCTACAACAAGGAATGTGGCTAGCAGCATTTGCTTTTCAAAATGCTGCATATATGTTTGGATTAGAGATAGCTCTTCCCTTTAGAGAAGTCTCTACAGAGGAAAAGACAAACCCATTGTAAGGATAGATCTGTTAGAAAAACCCTCAGAAGGCTACGTGTGTGTGAGTTGTATGTATGGTGGCATAGAACAAAACCAAGGTGTGCTTCAGATCTGCAGCCCAGCCTAGCCTGGCCTCTGCAGAAAGGCAGCTTTTCCTGTGTACAATAGATAATGGTGAGGCGATTCTCATAACAGCTACATACGATGAGCTTTTAGTCTCGCCTATGCATATACACTCATCATGAAGGAAGCAAACAATTATAGTTTTACGTTAAGATGAGTTCTTGGAAAAGTGCTTGACCCCAGGGTTAGGAAAAGAAAGTTTGGCTGCTATAAGCTTTTTCAAAGAGGAAGTCCTGGCTTGGTTTTATGTGAGCAAGGAGGAGTTCCACTTAATTGTTATAATTCTCTATAAACATGTTAAAATACAAATGTTTCTAGGATTGTGTCACTAAGACCCCAATTTAGCAAAGCCTTCAGCTATTTGCTTACATCCCCTTGTAGCCAAATCTATCAGTGGGACTTAACCGTGCTTTTGAAGTTAAACATGTATTTAAGTGCCTTGCCGAATTAAAGCCAATATTGGCACAGAGAAATAAAGATTTAGAGGCTAATGACTGAGCTCATTTAGATTGCAGATGGGCAGAATGGATGTGAATAAAGTAAGAACTGTCTCAGAACCTTAGCCTACATGTTCAGGGTTTTTTTACATCATGGAAATCCTCTGCCTTGGTCTGTATTTGTAGCATGCTGCAGGCAGTAGAATGCATGAGAGAAATCCACTACTCTTTGCACTCACCTCGGTGTGAAAACATTGCTTTAGGCAATCATAAACTACCAGGACAAGAACAGGAATAGGTGAATCCTGAGGTGGATGTCATAAAATAAACTCTGCCAAGGAATATCCCAGGCACCGACACTTGTTTGTTACATATATATCAGTAAATCATCAAAGTAGTCCTTGGGTCCCTTATATTGCTTTCGTCCAGACCAGATCATACACTAGGAATCAATTCCCAGGGACATTTGGGAAGTTAGGATAGATCAGGGATGATTTGAAATAGGCAGTTTTGATGAAGTCACCCAATTTTGATTGCAAGAAAATGGGATAAGCTGTCGCATGCCAGGAATCAACATAAGTTAAAGTAGAAGTGATTTCATTCTTGGATACTCTATATTGTTTCTTTCTTGAGGAATGCATAGCTTCTGGAGCATGTGATGATTAACCACTCTTCAAGGGCAGTACCCATGCACGAGCTTCTGTAACCCACAATCCTTCAATATGGATGTGACGGGTTCTTTGTCTAAACTTCCTACTTGGAGATATTCATTTCTCCTTGGTCATTCTGCATTTGCAGAACTCAATTCAAGATCGTGACTTCAAAATTCATTGGGATTTGCAGCTGACAGTAGCTGATACCAAATTGGAAGCAGTAGCTAGAGAACCAGAAGTATTTAAATTGGAACCATTTGGTGGCAGTGGTTGTTTTTTTACTAAAAGTGAATGGTTGTATTGTTTGTCACTGAAGTCATTCATATAGAGTTACAGACAGAGAGAGCTGCCCAGATGATCTGCTAACCAAGGCATAATCTGGAGCCTGGAGGGGGTGGCTAAAAATGTTCCCTGGCCATTTAAGAAGACCACAAGGGGACTTGTAAACAGAGAGAAGAACATCACAATAAGTGTTTCTTAATGCCTTTGTCTGTGGCGTTTCAGTTCTGTAGGACTTTTAAGACCAGGCTTGCTCATCTGGTGTCCTGATATGAACTCAAAAAAACAGATTCTTTTTCTGCTTTACATTGATGGCAATGAAAAGCAATGCCACTGACTGCGGTGACGTTGCTCCACATCTCCCTTTGTGCAAATTGCAAAGGTCTCCTTAGGCTTATCCTACCCTCTGAAGCCATTCAAGGCTGAATTCAGTGCTACATCAGTATGTAGCACATTGATTCACATCAGTATTAAATTAAATAGGTCTGCTATTATTTTATTTTTCCAACTTTAGTGCAAAAAGGTTTTCAGATTTTGCGGGAGTTTTGCAATGGGCAGTCAAGGTTCGCAATATGTACTTCTGAGAATGGATTGGCAGTTGTCCTTGCTTTTTTTCCTCAATGAGTCATCTTCCTCATCACTGGAGCCCTGGCACGGGAGCAACTCATATTGCAGCCTCACCATCCAAAAAACAGAGGGGAGCAAAGTGGCAGACTTCATGGGGAGGCATAACTGGGATGCGTAGGGAAGGTTCAACAGGACATCATTCATGGTTTATGCTGTCATTCAACATCCCTGTTCAGATATTCCTGCTGATGTTGATTGGTGACTTACTCGATAGCAGTGCTGTGAGGTGAGTGGTAGGGTACTGCTCTGCTCAGGGAGCCACAGCACATAAGGCTGCCTGGGGGGGCTGCTGCCCAAGTCAAGTCTGTGGTTCACACTCCTAAGTGATTCATGTTGGGCATTTAAAGACAGTTGCACATGGGTGTTCTCCTCACCTCACTTCTCTGCAAGAGACCACCTGGGCACTAGCATATGCTGTCCATTTGTTCTTCTTTAAGACAAGAGGAACCGGCCTCAAGCTGCACCAAGGGAGGTTTAGATGGAGCTGAGGAACAATTCCTTCCCCAGAGGGTGCTCAGGCATTGGAACAGGCTGCCCAGGGCACGGCTGGAGTCACCGTCCCTGCAAGTGTTCACATACTGTGTAGATGAGGCCCTCATGCCATGGGTTAGTGGTGGCCTTGGGAGTGCTGGGATGTAGGACCGGATGAGCTTAAAGATCTTTTCCAACCTGGTTGGTTCTATGATTCCACCATCTCATCCACAGCCTTATGGGTCAGTGCAAAGTGAGATCCATGGCTGAGTAAATTTGTATGTCAGTCAGTTGCAGTGTCTGGAAAGCATGCATGAAACCCTTGGTATGGGGCAGGGGTGATCCTGCTGACAGCAGGATCACTGCATAGGTCAGCTCCAGCAGAGGATCATCTGTCCTACAGAAGTAATGAGCATCACAGTTGCAGTGCTGATAGATGGGGCACTGTTTGTTGCATACAAGGGTATCAAGTTGGCCAACACAGAAGTGGAATTCTCCTGCCTCAGGCCTGTCAGCAGCAACACTTTGTGCACAGTAAGGAAATAAGATCTTTCTGAATGTAGAAATTGTTTATGGCTCATCACACTCCAGGGAAGGGCTGCAGTGAACAAGTAACCTTAAATTACAAGCAGCGGGCACTTCCCATATAGCACTAGTCTGGGACAGAGCAATGAGTTGTGGAGGTACATAATACTGTCGTTTAATCTGATCTAGGGCTCAGTGGAGACATGTGCAGATGTGCTTCTCTCTCAGTAACACAGGGATAACAATACCAGCCCAGGTGTCTCACAGGGGTGTAATGAAAATTAATTAGCTAATGTCTGCACAATGCTTTGAACACAGCAAAACATCATTGACACGCTAAGTCCTGTGCTTGCTAAGGTGGATGGGGTTTTTATGGCTCTTAACGCTTTTTCTAGGAGACAGGAATAGCTTGCTTGTAATCCATTTCAAAATATGTATATTAATACATTGCTTTTCCTTCTTTCTATACATTTCTGTGTTTCAGGTTCTTCCGTATCCATGCAGATGGTGAAATAAGTTGAGGTTTTCCCTCCTCCAAATTAATTTAACTGTATTTAAATCAAACTCATTTTAATTTTCAGCAGAGGCAAATAATCTTGTAGAAATCCTTATCCCAGAGATTTTGTCTCTAATCCAGCAAAACATCCTTACACATAGAATCATAGATTAGTTTGAGTCGTAAGGGACTTTTAAAGGCCATTTAGTCCGGCCCCCTACCATAAATAGGGACATCTTCAACTAGATCAGGTTGCAAAGAGCCTAGTCCAACCTGACCTTGAATGTTCCCAGGGATGGGACATCCACCACCTCTCTGGGCAACCTGCGCCACTGTGTAACCACCCTCATTGTAAAAAATCTCTTCCTTGTATCTAGTCTGAATCTGCCCTTAAATGCTGTAAGATTCTCAGCATTTTCATTGCCCTTTAGCTGAGGGACAAATGCTGTAATGTTTGATTCAGGTCATCAGAGACGGTGAAAGATTTTGTGTCAGTCAAACATCTCTGTGTACACAAAAATAAAACCAAAACCTCTTTTTACAACTTGTGCTCAATGTTACAATAATTAACTGTAGTGAGAGCAGTTTCCATCCAGGAAAACATTTTATGGATGGCAGGACAGCAACTGGAGAGATCTGAAATGACAGCTTGCTGCTGAGCTTGATAAGAGCTTATCAACACAGCTACACAGCTAATGTTTGGTGTTCCTCTTGAAGTGGAATGAAATGAATGTGTTGATTTCAATCGAGTTTCTCAAAGATAAGAGTGTCTATCACAGAACCCCCTCCTCGCATGTACGCGCATGCACACTTATCACTAGAACTATCAGGCAGTCCTGAATTCAGCTGAGATTTAAAATTGGATGGGGCATAAGGACTGTTCTTGGAGGGAGAGTTTTTGTGGGATGGATGGATGGATGGATGGATGGATGGATGGATGGATGGATGGTAGGTACAGGAGTAGGAAAGCCACAGTGCAGTTGAATATTTCAAAACAGAAGGTAACTGTGCAGGATTGGCAGACTTTTCCCTTTTGCCGCAATACCTGTAATTTGCTTCATTATCATCACCTTTACCACTGTCCCTGTCCTTCTAAACACATAACTAGAGGGTTGCTCCTTGGTGAGCTGGGTTCAATATGCAGCCTGTGTACCTGCTGTGGGACTACTGATGAGTTTGTCAGTCAAACACGCTTGCTTTTATGGAATGAATTAAATGAACTGACTGAAAACACCCCTTCTTGCCCCCCCCCCCCCCCCCATCAGCTGTGTCCACTACTCCTGCGAAGCCGCTGACTGCCAGAAGCTGGAGATTGAGCATGCGCTGCTGGACTGCTCTGGCGGCGGGTGGTACAATGGGGCCCAGTGCAACGTGAGCTGCAAGGTGGGCTACACTCTTCAGGTCCAGCGGGACGATGACCTCAGCAAGAACCAGGTTTGTTCTGTTGGTTTCATGTGACGCACAAAGCAGGGATGAGCAAAGAGATGTGAAGAGATTGAGAAATAAGTGACTCTAAACCCCAAAATCTCAGCTCAGCCTTTGGGATGGGGCCTTACCCAAATACTTCCCATCAGAATAGGAGCCATCTGACCCTGTAGGAAGAGGGACTGGCAGTGAGCAGAGCTCAGATGTTCCCCAAATTTAGAAGTTTTCAACCCAAAATGTTTGAACATGTGTTCAGCCCTTCTTTGATCTCACTGGCTCTACTCAGCCAGTGTTTCTTAGGTTGGTTTTTTGGGGGTGGGGTGTTTGTGTTTTTGCACAACCAGTTTCTGGGCAAAATACCTCATTTTTATCCCTCGGGTTGAGGCTAACGATGTCTTAACTCCTTTGCAGGGTTTCAACCCGTCTGCTCCCAACCACACCCTGACACTGCAGAAATGCATGGGAGCATGGGGGTTGAAAGAGCACCCAAACCGCTTTACTTCCAAACAAAGCACCAAAAACCTACCCCAAGTGAGCCAGGGAGTGCTTCCCATCTTCTCTAAGCCATGCATTAATAATCCAGTCCTGCCAAAACAGCCTGTCTTGATGCAGTGAGTGGGGTACTGAGGAAAACTATCAATTTCTTCAAACCTTAATATAAAATGCAGGTCCTTCATCCTGGGAGAGGTGGACGAGGTGTATGTGATGCATGGACCAGCCTCGGCACGCCACTGGGAGCAGGGTGCAAGGCAGACACCCCAGTCTATGAGCAGGACATGGGGGTGGCTTCCCCCATCTTCTCACATGTTGTCAGGGCAGCACACACACATGTGTGGCTGGGAGGGCTGGGGCAGGCAGTGTGCTCAGCAGTCTGTCTGTATTTGTGAAATCCTGTGTTCTTCATGAGCTCGCAGAAGGGAGAGCCAGAGTGCAGGCGAATGAGTCAGCCCTTTCAACTCAATTACAAAACAAATACAGGACCCCGCGAGCTGAGCCTCTTCCATCCTAATTGGCATCAGCAGCAGAACCCCAGCTCCAGCTGAGCATTTTTACACAACAGAAAACAAGTTCTCAAATGAGCCTGAATGGCTGAACCAGGAAACAGTTGGAAGGGATCTGTACATTGAGCACACAGGAGTCCCAAACCAAATAAAACAGCCTAAACATGTTACATTCAAAAAGTACCTTCTGGAGACGCTCAGCCAACTGTATATGGTTTTGCTCTGAGAAGTTGGTTTCAGAGCCTTGATCAGACTCATGTGACAGGAGTGGAGAATTTTAGCACCCTTAGCTAATGTGATTCACTGCCTATTACAACATGCTTCCTCTCACCCTGGTCTACTATTGCACTTCATCGTCTTTTTTCCACCGATAAAACCCCTGGGGCCAATGGGTTTGTTTTGCAAGTGGAGCATCTTAAAGACATCCGTGTTCAGCTGAGCACATTAAACACATACTTTAAAAGTATACTCATGTGCTTTGGAGATCTGCTGAAAAGGAACAGACAGTTTCTTTCACTGTTGTCTTGTTTTATGTCTTTGTGTCAGGTGCTTCAAACCAGAACTTCTGGAACATGTAGGCAAGCTATTAATTATCCAGGAAAGTTCAGAATCCATGGCTTGGCTTCCTCATATTGTGTTGCATTGAATTGCATTGTGCTCCTTTCACACTTGCTTCAGCTCCTCTTCTGATCACAAACATTTGGAGATGAGATAGGGCATGTGGGATGTTATCTATGGTAAGAGGGACCTTCTGCTGTGATTGAGGGACCTTACGCTGGTTGTTGGTTGTTTCACTGTTGTCATTTAGTTGGGTAGCTTGCTTGTTTGACTGATTTGAGGATCTAGAGCTGGTTTTGTCTCATTTAACTGATAGTGTGGGAGGCTGCATGAGGAAGAGGAAGAAGGAAAGTAGTTCTGCTGATGTTTCACACTCTTGGCTAGGAAGGAGGCTGAGGTGAGGTGCAATGTCTCAAAGAGCAGACTGAACATCAGTGGCCCATGATCACCGCATGCTGATGAGGATGACACCCTGGTTTAGCATCTGAACAGCATTTGTCTTCTGTATTTCACCAAAAGGCAGGGAAAAAAAAGGGGTGAACAGTGAATTAAAAGCAAAAGTTTCGAAAGCACCTCAGAGATGCAGGGGCACAAGTCACATTTCAAATCAGTCTTTTACATCTGAGGGGGCTTTGAAAATCTTCTTAACAGTTTCTGCACTTTCTGGCCTCTGTGTCTTCTGAAGCCACCATTTTAATCAGGCTTAGGGCAAAAAATTCATTCATCTCTGCTCTCTGAGAAGTTCCCATTCCAAATTCTGTTAAAACTCCATAAAATCACCAAATCCTAAAACCTGTCAGCACCATGCGCAGGAGAAACTGAAAAGACAAAAAAGCTGAGCTTGGGCTCTCTCATCCACATTGAGGGACTTCAGCAACAACACCAATGAAAAAGGGTTTTCATAGTGATGGAGCAAAAGCCTTCATGTGCCTTCCTTACAAAGAAGATCTTGGGATGTTTTCATTCCCCCCCCCCCGATTTCTTCCCACCCTGCTGACAACTCCGATGCTCTTTCTTCTCTTCTCCCCTTCTCCCCTCTTTGTCTTTCACTGCTCTCCTCTTGTCCTTCACTGAAAGCCCCGCTCATTCAGTTACTTCTTGTCATCTCTCCTTGAAGCCACCACCACTGCTGCTCTGGTCAAGAGGTGTTATTTAAAACCCAGCAGCTCCCTAATGTTGTGCAAAGGCATCATCAATCATGCCAGGAAAAGAAAGCGCGGCTCATGTGGGTTCAATTAGAGGCACAGTAGTGGGCAGAAGTGGAAGAATACTTAGAGGGGAGGGCACAGCTGTTCATTTTTAAGGAGAGGAAACTTCACACGTGAAGCATCGCTGGAAGAAGGAGCCGGCTGGGATCTTGGGCAGCAGGAAGGAGACACGAATTCTCCCAGGCTGTTAAAAGTCCCAAGGAACAAATCTTTCTGGCACCAGATTAGTTTAAGTTTGCATCCTCTTCACTGTATCTTTGGAGGCCCTTTTTTATCCTCTTTTTCTCCTCCTCGCCCACCCTCCCTCCTTGCGTAAGGCTCTTTTGGAAGGCAGAACATGAAGGGAAGCGGTTGCTGTGATGCCAGTCAAAGCAGCACAAAGTGCCCAAAGTGACAGCTAATAAACCAGATGAGAAAGCCAAGTGTTTCGTGTGGACTGCTGTGAGCTGGGTGACCTTGTCAGATCAGACAGGCGAAACAGGCACGTGCCTGCTCAGGCTTCGGGTAGGAGATCTGCAAAGGCAGATGCAGATGCTGCTGCTAACACCCAGTGTTGGAGCTGAAGGCAGCACTGCTCAGGCCAAGTCAACTGGAAATACCCCCGAGGTTCAGCGTGGTGCTGGGGAGAGATGAGCTCTGTCTCAGCAGCCTGGGGTCCTGCCCCTGGGCACTGCAGTGATCCCACTTTCAGGTGGGACATCACAACAAGGACAAGCTGAAAGCTGCTGAGTGCCATCTGCAATGATCTCCGTGGTAGGGTTGTCCCCTGTGCTTTCAATCAAAGCCACTGGTCTTTGTCTCCATTGAGGGGAATGTTCTGTTACGTTCGGCTGCAGAAGTGCATGTGCTCCTATTGCTTGAAGTGATGACATGATAGACATGCTCTGAAATGTGCCATTATTATGTCAGACCTTGAAAACCTCAGCTTCCATCATACAAAGTGTGGAACAAATTACTGGAAAAAGCTGAGAAGCCAGGATCTTACCCACACGGGCACAGCTCCTCTGTGTGGGAATGGCCTTGCCAGTGTGCCAGGAAGAGGAAAAACCTTATGGGTTTGGAAGGAGGGGACTCCTCCAGATTTGGTTAGTGTTTTTGTTGGGAAAGTACCACAAGGCAAAACCCCATGTTGGCTTTCTGCTAACAAAGACCACGGCTGCAGCTGAAATAGTCTCACAAATGTTAGCTTGGGCAAAATGTTCTGACCCATTTTCCATGAGCTGTGACTGCCATGCACAGATATTGCTTCTGTTTAAATGGTTGTGTTGTATTCCAGATCCTGAATTTGCACTGTTTATTTGGTGTTCTGTAGAGGTACAGCTGATGTGCAGCCCTGTCATCAGAGAAACTCCCTTGTGCACCATAGTGTGTCTCAGCAGCCAGTATCAGCTAGCAGGAGCTATCATTTATTCCTAAACTAGATCACACCAACACCAGTAACTGAAATCTCTTATCACTTCCCGGTGCTTAGTGTGGATTCAGCATCCAGCAAGACACAGTGCAAGACACATGTCTTTTCCATAGCGTTTGGATAGACCCTCACAGCAATAGCTTGAGTTTATGTTTTAACCTCCTGCTGTTGAGGTGCTGGAGCATTATTTGATGATGGCACCTCTGAAGGGAAATGGAAGCTTTGCTGAATGCTGGGGCAGCCGAGCCTGGAGTGCAAATATGGTGGTGGTGCTGTGCGTATGCATTATGAAGACGTGGAAATATGCTGTATCATCCCTTCTCCTGTGGCCGTCACACCACAACTTCCTGGAAGCACAATCATCTTTGAGTTATCAACTGGCTACAGATTATATATACTCTTTAATGGTGCAGATGTTCTGATCAGCAACAAAGGCAGAACTAATAGCCACTGGGGAGCAAAATGAATGGGAATGAGAACACTGTGTCACTTCACCTGTGCGCTTTGGGAATCCCAGAATGTGCTACTCTGAATTTGCAGAAACAACACTTTTTTCCATCAGCAGTGCTCCCTGTTTAAATAAACTCCACGGTCTAGCAAAGAGGTTTTGTGCCCACTGGGGAAGTGTCCAGTTTCTCAGCTCTGGGACTGCTTTTTCCATTCTGTATGCAACCATATATCAAAGGGAGACAGGTCTGAACTTCTGTTGGAACCATTAGGGTGTTTTTGCAAAAAGGGAATCCAGGTCCCTTTGATGTGTGCTAGAAAAATTCCCCTTCCTTTTATAAACCCAGATCAATGGTCAGCGGTGCAAATCTCCCGTGAGCCTACCATCCCTGAATAAGATATTCCCTGGAGGTAGAGCAGTGCTGCTGTATGGCTCAGTCCCATTCCTAGATGGTATCTTCCCCTTCTCATGTTTGGGTTTCTCACATTCCTTTTTCTACTGTCATTCTCTATATTCTGGTATAGAATCAAGAGTCCTGCTTTGAGATTCTTCACTTCTAGTTATTAATTGTCCCTTTTTAATTAGGAAATAGGTATGTTGTTTGTCTCTTTGTCAATATCAGTTTGTCTTTTGGTCACTCAGTAAATTCTTTATCTTAGCTTTAGATAGCTCCTTTAACCCCCCTCATTATTTTCTCTCTCCCTAGCACTTCAGGATTTCAATCTGCTGCATTGTTTGGATTATTCCTTAAATCCATAGAAAAGTAGCCTCTGTGCAGCTGTGGTGGTAGAGAGACTTCAGGGAAGTCACAGCGCAGGCACTGGCTCTGTATTCGATCTCTCAAGTGCCAGGTGAATGTATGGGCAGGATGCTCTTGGGTCTCTCCATTGTAGGTCTCTCCAGGGAAAAGCCTGTCTCCTTAGGTATTTGAGTCCCCAGTGCCAGGACAGCAGGGTCCTGGTTTCATCTGGGGCCTTGGGGCACACTGATAGTAGAAGCCATAGCAGCTGTCAGTATGTGAACACAATGTTGACTTGTCTTTGGCCACCCCCCTTGGTACCCCAGTCCAAGGGTGACTGACATGTCCTGGGAGAGCCTCAGATGGGAGTCCCAAATGGATTCATGTCAGGTTGGCTTTTACTTCAAACCCAAGAGCAAGTTTGACTTCTGAGAAGTACACAGGGATCCCCTTGGTGTGGCTGTGTCACTGCACAGTGACAGGGACCAGGGATGGCTGTCAGCTCCAAACAGCTCCAAACAGCTCAGCCAGCTTCCTGGCTTGTCTCAGGAGGCAAGGCAGGCAAGAGTTCTGGTTATTTGTAGTGCTCTCCTGTTTACATTGAAGCACTTTGATTTCTTACCCCCAGTGTGACAGAAATCCATCCTGATTCTCTGACACTCTTTCTTGTAGGACCTTGTACTTAGTAGCTGCTGTCTAAGCGGACCTTGGTTTTATTAGTCCAAGTGGTGATGGTGGAGGTCAGGCCCAGTGTTTCTTAACTTGTGGCCACATTAATGGCTGTTTCTCAGCTTGGAATGGTTTTGATCTTGCTAGCTATGGTGGCTGTAGGCATATATGTCTTTTTCCAGATGGAGTCCAGCATCACCATGACTTGCGTGGACGGGAAGTGGAACAAGCAGGTGACATGTGAGCCTGTGGATTGTGGTGTCCCAGACCAGTACCATGTCTACCCAGCCACCTTCAATTGCAGCGAGGGGACAACCTTTGGCAAGAAATGCTCCTTCAGTTGCCGACCTCCTGCTCTTCTGAAAGGTATCAGAGGCTGTCTGTGCTGTGACCTGGGAAGAACACTGTTAACACAGACTGCTCCTAGTAATCTATGTGACTTCTGCTGTTGGTTTAGAATTATTTGTGATATTTTAAGTATGAAGAATTATGAGACTCTATGGGAAGGTTTATTTATATTAGAAGTTAAGTTCTTTTGCATCTCTCTATTACCTTCCTTTGACCTTTCCTTGTTCATGGCTGGCCAGGCAGTAATGACAGTGAATATTACTTCCATACAACCAAAACATGGAAAAGTCATGGGGATAAATCAAGATGAACTCTCTCATCTTCTTTCCCATGCCTTCTGTCTTCTGTTTCTGTCTCTCTTCTATGTGTCCTCCATGTATTTGGAAAGGAAGGAGAAGACTAAAAAGTCCCATGTCCCAGCGGCACCATCCCCATCACTATTTTTCCTAATCCACCCTATTGTCTCTCTGCTTTTTCCACAGTCATCTTGCTCTCCCTCTGACCTTTCTCTCCTCTTCTTGTTTGGGACTCTCTACAATTATTTATTCCTTAAAAATAACACACTGATGCCTTCTTTCATTTCCTCCCCCACCTTCTTCCCTGCCGCTTTTCTGCGAGCATCCCCATCATCCTCTCAGCACTATTAACTCTTCTGCTCACTGGCACATTACCCTTTCTGATCTGATCCTCAGGAAAAACAAAAAGATATCATTGTTCATTTGAAGGAACTTTACAGCCAAATGAACTTGTCATCTTGCACTGGAGTAAGCTCAACTGCTGTTGTCAACTAGGGTACAAAGGCTGTATAAGCTGTTCTGTACACGTGGTATCACTTTTTCTGCTAGGATTTATTGCAAATCTCCAAAGAGGCATGGGAAGTATTTTTAATTCCAGTGAAGGGATATGTTGATTTCTTCATATATAACTAAATTGCTTAATTCTTTTACCTCTGGTTTGGGAGGGTAACCACAAGCAGCCAACACACAGTGAAAGTTAAAACTATTTAAATGGAGATTTTTATCCAAGAAGTCCGTTTTTCAGTTCATAAAGGTCATCTTCAACAAGAGGTGTTTTTTTCACTGAAAATGCCTGGAATTTTTTGAGGGCAGCAGTGCAAACAATGACACTCATGACCAACAACAGCTTTAGCTGATGACTCTGATGGGGGGGAGCTGGAGGGATAACAACCAATCCCCTGGTGAGGGTATGCAGCTCTGGTGTGTAGGATCACTACCCTTTTGTCCTGAAACCCTGCGAGCTGTGAGGTAAAGGCACCATTTGGTGTAGAGCCATCGGTGATGACTAATAGATGTTGTCACTAAGCTTCTGGAGAATGGCGTTGGAGTGACTCATGCCTAATTCAATCACTGATGTCATGACAGCCACTGTTGGTAATGTCACAGCTTATCACTTTGCAGTGGCAAGTATGATATCACCATGGCTGGTCTGCAGAGCTGCTGCATGAGTCAGAGCAGAGGAGCATGCTGGTGCTCTAGAAAAGAGCTCCCTTGTGCACAGAGTGCCTCTGCAATCATCTGCAGTTGGGGAGGGGAAAGAGAAAGCCAGGCCTGATTGAATGCAGCTTCTCTTATCTTTGTGGGTAGCGCAGAAGGGCTCCTCTACATACCTTCCTGAGCCCACCAGAACCTTTTGTTTTCTTCTTCTTTGAATTCCAGCCTCATGCCCCATCTCTTTTCCTTTCCTCTCAAAGAGATAGTGTTGCTCTGGGGTTAGGAGTTTGTCAGTATTATTTGGGATAACTCCCGAAGTTGGATTAGTGATGAAATATGCCTTGTGGGTTGAGAAGAGCTCCTGCAGCAATGCTTGGGGATTTCAATAGAGTATTAGGGATTTTTGAAGGGTTAGTGGCTCATAGCTGTGCTTTGTTTCTTAGGAAAAGCTTATTCCTTTTCAACATACAATATAAAATAACAAAGAATGTAAAATACACTGAGACTAGGCTACTTTTAGCTTAACCTTCTGAAGTCAAGTAGGTCACAGCAGAGGCAAATAGATCTATTGTACCTTTTACCTTTGAGGTGCTGGCCAAGAAAGCTTCCTAAGGAAAATGAGTCTCTAATGAGTATTATGAATCGTATTTATCGCAGTAGTCCCCAAGGACTGACTGTCCCCAGCTGAGAATGGCTCCTCATTGTGTTGGAGTAGTGACTCTAATACTAACCAGTGCTGCTCAAAAAGGCTCAAAATTGGAATAAAAAGGATAGATTCAGGGAAGAGATAGAACACAGAAGCAGAATGAAGAATGTAATGGAACCAAACGGTCTGTTAATGCCATGACTTTGGAGAGGAGGGGGTTGATGTATGAAGCACACTTCATTTCAGAGAAGAACAAAAATAAGGAAGAGAAACACAAAAGATTACAAAGCCAGTGTGGTTTCCCCTATCCTATAGCGTTTCCTGAAATGAGCACTGTCTGCCTGACATCCGAAAACAGAGTCCTTAATGATCTAGTGCCATCATAGAGAGAATGCATGACATACACAGTTGAATTTGTCAAACCAACCGAGGTGGCTTTTGATGTATTATGGGTGTAACAACATGTCAGAAAGAATGGTCCTGTTGGACGTTGTTCACTTTGCTCTCTGTTCTTCTCAGGAAACAATAGCAACTTGACCTGCATGGAGGATGGGCTGTGGTCCTTTCCGGAGGCTCTCTGTGAGCTGATGTGTCGAGCACCCTCCATTGTCCCTAATGCAGATCTCCAGACAAGTCGCTGCCGAGAAGATAAGCACAAAGTGGGCTCATTTTGCAAGTACAAATGCAAACCAGGTTACCATGTCCCTGGATCCTCCAGAAAAGCAAGAAAGTACGTGCAAGAGTAAAGCCATGCCATCAGCATGATTCAGAAAGCCATGAGCTAAAATTATTTTGAGAAAGGGACGGGCTGTTTAAAACAGACTATGTGTGTTGTAGGGAATATCACTGAATATTTGGTGAGGCTCTGGCACAGGTTACCCAGAGAAGCTATGGCTGTCCCATCCTTGGCAGTGTTCAAGGCCAGGTTGGACAGGGCTTGGAGCAAGCTGCTCTAGTGGAAGGTGTCCCTGCGCATGGCAGGAGTGTGGAACTGGGTGAGCTTTAAGGACCCTTCCAACACAAACTATCCTGTGATTCTATGAAGAGTTCTATGAACAGTTCTTTCATGCAGTTTTAAGGGGATTTAGGCACCTTCCTCACTTAGGCTTCTTTGAAAATCCTAACTACTGCTCAAAAACAGACCTTACCTTAGTAATAACCCTTTGATATGCAGTCTGGGGAGTCCCCTCTGAAGCTCTACAGGAAAGGGTTAGTGCTATCATATACTTCTGACTTTGCTCAAACCCACTTCAAACCAACCGCAGCCCACAAGCCTCTGAAGCAGTTTTTGGGAGATGTGTCCAAGGCTAAAAGAGGAGTTTAAGCAGGGCAGCTCAATATTGGCTTTGCAAATAATCATTATTTTTGCTCAGAGACTTCATGACGCAGATTCACAACTTGTTCTCCAAGTGTTAAAAGCTGAAGTACACCTATCCCCTGCAACCTGCTTGCAGAGCTCAGAGGCTTTAGAGGCTCTTAGCTGACTCAGCCACTCACTGAATGGTCTTGGTTTTTCCTGCACCAACAGGCGAGCCTTTAAGATCCAGTGCACACAGGATGGCACGTGGCTGCCGGGCACTTGTGTGCCCGTTACCTGCGACCCTCCTCCTTCCAAGTTTCATGGGCTCTACCAGTGCTCCAATGGCTTCCAGTTCAACAGCGAATGCCGGATCAAGTGTGAAGATGATGACAATCAATCGGTGAGCCTCTCGTATCCAAGTTGTCTCATCACATACAAGCATGGGTTTATCAAATGTTCCATAAGGACTCTGATCTTGGAGGGACCGAGTGCCATTGAGCTCTTCTGAGACCAGAGACAGAGGAATGGAGAAGGGAAATACGACATTAAAGTAGAGAGTAAGGGCTACTGTGGAGAGCCTGGAAATACCGGTTTTATGATAGTAGTAACTATTACCCAGAAAGGGCTAACAGTGAGTGAGCTACTGTTTCTGGACAATAAGTGGCTGAAAAACCTGCCACAGTGGCCCTACGATCTAGCCAGAAAGTAAGGAGTAATGAGTGAAAGAAAGTAGGATATGAGTTACCCACACTTGTCCTGGCTGGTCATGCTGGTTTACCTTGCTTTTCTCTCCAGTTCTCTTTTCTCATTATTATCATGTATATGTTTAATATGGTAATTTAACTTTATAAGGATTACAATGATTCAGGTGAACTATCTTTAAATTTTCATGTTTTTTCTGGCTGTGAAGGTGTCATTTGGCATCAGCGGTCAGATCCTCATCTGGCGTTACTCAGTGTTGCCTTTGACTTCATAGAGCTGTGTTTACTGATGTGAGAAGGTGTGGCCTTTCGTATGTCGTTTGGATTGTTTAGTTTTCCTCACCGGAGGTAATTATAGTTTGTGAGATAAGTAACTTCTCCCAGAAGTGATGCTGCTGCTAAATACACTTGGGAACAGAAAGTGGGGATGTAGAAGCTGCTACATTGCAGAGAGTAGGGAGTGCTGTGTTAAAGGCCTTTTAATGTCATTCCAGGTTCTGAGGACATATTAAAAAGGGACTAACCATGCCCTAGTGCCAGTGAAGACACCTCTGATACCTGCTTCAAACATTAAAAGCCACCTGCTGCACCTGTTCCCTGCTGGGCTGGCCTGTTCTCTTCATGGGGACAACAGGCAGAGTCCTGGGGTTTTACATTAAAGGTTTCCTTGTATAAAACTTAGGTGAGGTTATGAGCCTTGTGAAACGAGAAGTTGCACATGTGGGTGCAGTTTGGGTGGGAGCTCTGGGATACAGCATCTGTGGCTTTGTACATCTATCACCAGTCAGCATGGCTGGAGAGGTGTACCGTTGCTGCCAGTGCAGGGAAACTGGGCCACCAGTGTGATAACAACTTGTATAATGGGTTTGTGTTTGCTATTAAATGAACTGGACATGAAGAGGAGAAGGCAGTGGAATCAGAGTTACAGCAATAAGGAAGTGGCTTTGGAAAGTAAGAGATACGGCTATGTCTTTATTCACTGTAAGGAAGAGTGCAGTGACTGTTCAGCTGGGAAAGCTCCTTGAGCAGAGGGAGCTGATAACATCTTGAGAAAGGGATTTGCAGAGAAAGGTATTTCCAGATATCCCAGAAAATAGACTACAGAAAGGGGGAGGGCTCCTGGCACAAGCCAGAACCACTTGAGAGGTGTTAATTATTTAAGGATTAAACCCCACTAAGTCTCTCTCAGCTATATAAGGTGATAATGCACGTTGCATCCAAGTAAGAAACCCAGCAGGGATTTTCACAAAAGATTTTGCAGGTCAGGGAATGATGGACAGGATGTTACTATAGCAATAGATATCCCGGGATCTCAGAGTATGTTGCAGAAACTGTACAATAGTACCTTTAAACACAACCAGCTCCAGGAACATTTCATGGCTCACCTTGAAAAACCATGCTTGAACCCTGGCATGCAGATTGCAATGGAAGTGCACCACGCTTGCTACCCCAGCAAATTGTGCTCAATTATCACTAAGCAATCTCTTCCTGAATTTGTCACCATGCTGGAAGATCATTACTCAGCTGTACATATGGCATCTCTTAATCACCAGCAACATAATGGTCATTTAAGCAGGTACCTACCCTGGCACCCAGGGCAAGGGTCTTCCATTGGAGAATATGGTGCACAAATCATATGAACAGTCAGATCTAAATTAATCAATCTCTGCCAAACTGGCCCTTAGGTGAGAATCACCAAGCTGGATCACACCCTGAGTCCATCTGGTCCATTATCCTTTCATATGATTTTCTTATTACTGCTGGCAATGGCCAGATGTCTAGAGAAGGGGAAGCAGGTCCCACGCAGTAGTCTGCCGATGAGACCACTTTACATCCCACTAAACACTGTGTTCATCAGCAAAGCTGAGCAAAGAAAGCATTGTTATATTAAGGACAAGATTAACACTGAAGGGTGCTCAGTCCTCCATGCATGCTCCAGGGGCTTGTGCCAATCCCTTTGCAACAGTGGGTGTGGGTCATGGGGAAGAGCTCCTGCAAAGAGTTCAGCAGCCCTGCTGGAATCCCAGCATAGAGGGAACACTAAAGGATCCCCAGATACCCAGCGCAGTTCCCAAGAGCAGGATGGATAGGTTGCGGGCAACATGCCTGACATAAAATGGGTGAGGAGAAGCAGAGATCGTGCATGGTTCTCCCACCCAGCAAGGCCTCCGTGGGAGGTTTGGAGCCACACCAGACATCCTCCTGTTGAGTGCCCCACATTACCCCATGGCAGTTGGTCTCGCAGATCCTGCAGAAGAGCTTGTGCAGAAATCCCCAATGCCATGAGGATAGATCTGACAAAAGATTGCCTGTGCACTCCTTTGTTGTTTCTAAAGGGCACGATATTTCCCCTCAGACTTTGGTATTCATTCTTCAGTATCATACAGAGAATCTTCTCTATAAGAGAAATGTCATATTGTATTCCTTGCCCATTCCCACACCAGAGGAGTTTTTTTCTCCTTTCCACCTGCCTCTGTGCGTGTTTGTCTCAGCCTCTTTTGCTGTCACTCAAGGCAGCCAAGCTCTAAAGAGCACGTTCTGCCCTGCTAAGCATCCCTGCTCATGTCCCGCTTTCCTTCCTCCTTCAGACGGCCATTGGGGATTCTTTAATTTTTGAGACAAAGATGATGCAACCAGTTAGAAAATGGGAAGAGGGAAAAGGTTGTCTGCATTTAACACAAAGCTCTCAACAAGATAGAAGGCAAATGGAGTGAATGCACCTTTATCATAACTAGAGTGGGTCTATTTTAAAGTAGAGACCTTGCACAGAAGAGGGGGGTGTGTGTATGCAGTGCAGGTTTCCTTCTTTCTTTCTATGGAAGAAAACTCCTTCTTGTCCCCCACCAGTGACATTCCCAACCAGGGACTCCTCCAGCTCCAGCAGAACTTTGCTCCCGACTCAGCTCTGCCCACTTCTCACTTCTCAGTCTGTCCTTGCTGTTGTTTTCGTGACCATCCATGTTATCTTCTCCTCTCATTCCAGGGCCGTGGAAGCAACGTGATTCACTGCCGGAAGGATGGCACCTGGAGCGGCTCCTTTCATCTCTGCAGGGAGATGCAGGGCCAGTGCACGCTGCCCACACAGCTCAACAGCCACCTGAAGCTGCAGTGCGCCGGCGGCTATGGCATAGGTTTGTGAGCTCCAGCTCCCGCGGGATGCAGCTCGGGAGGGAGTGGGAAGCACAGGGACAGGAGTCAAGGAAGAAGATGGGAATGAGAGGGAAGAAGAAAGGAGCTTGCAGTCCTTGAAGTCCTGTGGTCCTGTTTGCCTGAGTGAGAGGCTGCTGCGGGAAGCTTTTCAGGGAGCTAATTTTAGGAAACATGAAGCTTTGCAAGGCCAGACATCATGTTAACACGATCGCTGGCTCCTTGCAGTGCTTCTAGTTTCATCATGTCCCTTCTTGGCCAGCTGGTTTTAATGGGCAGCCAGCAGGCCAGACCATGCCAGAGACACATCCAGTCCTCAAAATACAGGCAGAGATTGTACCTGCATTTGCTCTTTTGTCATGTTCTTCTCCTTCAACCACACACACACACAGACATGCCTCAGAGACGGAAATGCAGGAGGCTGGCAGGGAAGTGCAGCACCAGGGTAATTCAGGTCTTTCCAGAGAGAGTATGAGACCAGCTGAGCATCCGTTTTAGCATGACAGTTGTTTAGGAGCTGTTGTAAGAGTATGTTTTCCCCCCTCCTTCTGGGATGCCTGCTCACCCTGCAAGGGTCATGACTTCCTGAAATCAGCGTTGCTTTGTGTCACCCAGGCAGAGGGAGGGATAGACTCCACACTGTATTGTATTTTCAGCCCCTGTTTTTGAGGTCTCCGTGCTGTAAGGGCTGCAACCCACACAGACCTCCAAGGCCCTTTCCTGCAGCCCTTCTCCCAGCCCCTGCCAGCCCCCTCCTCCCTCTGCCTGTCCCTTTGAACTTGGAGACATTTCCTTCTTGCGTGGCTCCCTCATTATATCGCAGCCATGTGAAGGGACCACAAGCCTGCTTGTGTTCCCTCCCCTGGGGAGGAGAACACGACCTGGATGAGATCACCGCTCTGTAATGATGCAATTACAGATCATATATCAAAACAATTCCAACCTGCTCCTTTCCGAGAGCGTAAGGAGCGTGGCGGTAGAGCGAGCGGTGAGCCCTGACTCAGTGTAGAGAGGTGTTTCACCCTTGAGATGAAGTTACCTCCAACCTGGCCAGGGTTTTTCAAGGAGAGGAATACCAGTTCCTCCTTTGGAGGAGAGCATCTCAGTGCTGGAAGCAGGAGGGTCTGCAGCTGCCCACCCAATGGGCACCTGACAGCCCTCGGTCCTCTTGCAAGGGTGGCTGTCAGGAGGTACCAGTCCCACATGCAAGGTCTGGTGGGCCTGATTCTGGGATGGGACCACACAGCCATCATGGAGGTGAGGGTCTCATGGGGCAAATCCTCCATCGGAGTGTTGCTTTTGCTGGAGAGGAAGAGCTCAGTGAGGGCACAGCTGCCTTTGGCTCTTATCCTCAGCAGATGTGGACATACCACACACTTTGATAGGCTCACCCAGCACCACCTTTCAGGATCAGGTTGTTGGGTTTTCCTTCTCTTCTTTATATTTTGGAATTCTGATTGATGTCCTTCCGAGAAGCTCTTTTCCTGACACTCACTTGCAATGGGGCTGGTGTCGATGGGCCTCACCCAGTGGGTCCATGGAGCCACTGTCATGTGCACTGGGAAAACAAAACAAACCCCAGGTCCTACCCGTCTTCCTGGCTCAACAGACTAGGTCTGCTCTGCTCCCAGTGAGTCCTCCATGTGGGAGTACATGAGAAGGCAGAAGCAGGTGGGGAAAATAATAGCATCCAGTCGTGGTCACTATGAATCCCACACACCTTCAGTTATTCCTCAGACACCTAATCTGCCCTTCCAGGCTGAGGTGTGTGTTGAGCCAAAGGTTCAGCTCTCCAAACCAGTGTGGAGATTAATTCCTCCCCCAGCGCTGATTGGAGTGCAGAAATCCTAATGACATGTTTGCAGCAGCTGTGCCATTCAGGAGTGATTTTCCAGGGGGGAAATGGTAATGGTCCAACACACTGGGGCTTACGGTTGTGTCACCACAGGGCTCTGGGATATTGCTGGAGAATATCACAGCATGTTTTAATAAAGAAAGGACAGGGTTCCCACTGGGCATGACAGTTAATCAGGGAAAAAGCAGGTTTATGTGTGAACAAAGCCATCATTACCTCTCCGCGTACTTCTTATCGACTGTGGACTTAGGTGCTAGCTTGCCTGCAATATCGTTAGGCTTGGGCACCTTCTTCAAGATGATTATTGGAGGTCTGTAAATGTGACAGATCAAACGGTAGGTTTTTGTCATGTCATAGGTGAGAGGAGTTTGCCAGCTTCTGCTTAATCAATCCCATTGCTTGAAAGAGCAGTTGAAATGGAAAAACCTTCACATTTCCTTGATGATCTGAAAGTGCAAAACCTGACCCCCTTCTTGGAGTTAATAGCCAGAGATATGCAGCTCATACATAAAGGCCCTGGAATATCTGCCACCCCCACGATCTGCTGAGGTGCAGAGCTGTACTCAGCATTTCATGTGTGCCTAGAAGATATGTGATAGTTCTGGTTGACTGCTAATTGCAAGTTAGGAAAAACGAGCTGTAATCCTGTCCTTCAGCTGGAGGGATGCTGAAAGGGTCAGAATCTGCTTGCTTTATCCTTTGGCTTTATCCTCGCTGTGTTTTCTGCAGGCACCGAGTGCACCACCTCATGTTTGGATCACAGTCACGAGCCCATCCTCCTGCGTGTGAATGAGACCGTGCAAGACATCCAGCACTGGATGAACCCTCAAAGAGTGAAGGTCAGTGCCTGGCCATTTCACTACCTACATCCGTTGTGTGTGTTTATTTGCAGGGAGTGAACTGCATTACCTGCGGTTCATTCAGCAAGGGGAATACAGGGGGAATTCTGTCCTTTAGAAAAGAATTCCTGATTTTTGTTGTGTTTTTATGTGTTCTGGTAATGTGGTGGCTTCCTCTCCAAGTTACTTTCCCTCTATGATTTCCCAGTGAAAGTCAGTTCAAGGTAAAGGCCCCACATTAGTGTGCTCACATCCACCTGGCACCTACAGTGCGGCTGATCTGGAAACATGATTCATGACACAGGAAGACAGACAGAGAAAGGGCACTGGCCAGGTTTTATTTTCTTCCTCCCGTCCAGTATTTTGCTTTCTTTGGGTGGCAGGGCTGGATTCTTCTGCACTGCTTTTGAATGACAAAAGAAGCTGATACAGAGGGTATTTCATTTCCCAAACCAGCAGAGCTGGCTGAGTCCTTCCCCCCGCCCCATCGCCCGCATGCAAGAGATGCCTGCTCAGCACAGCCCCGTCCAGAGGTCACCACTTCTTCTCCTGCCTGCAGCAAGCACTCAGGCGGCATTAACCACTCATGGCACACCATCCTGTGCATCCTCCAGGTCTGCCCTGATGGGGACATGCACACCATGTACAGCGCCTTGCATGCGCACTCACCCTATACACATAGGCCACCTGAAGCAAAGAGCTGTTTGGTTTTGTGCCTACACTTGTATACCGGTGGGAGACACTTGAATACTGGTGGGAGAAACTGGGGGACACACTCATCTACCTCCTCTTAAACCCGCTTCCTGCCAGCTGCAGAAATGTGCCCTCCTGCCTCAAAATCCATGTAAGCAACACTTGTGCCTGCATGGTGTTTATCTGGACATGCTCAAGTGCATGTCAGAAGACACCAGCACATCCCATGTCACCAGGGTGCAGGTTGCTGGTGGTGCTTGAGCAAACACTGGCTTTCATACACTTGGCCTTGGCTTTGCAGGAGTCTGTTTTACACACTGGAACTCTCAATTTATGAGGAGAACAAGCAGCCAGCACAGCCCCAGCATGTTTTGAGCAGTTTTGACAGTCTATTTGCTTCTCTACATGCCTAAATATGTACCCAGGGGTTGAGATTTTTGAAATCTGGCCTTGGCTGTGGATAGTGAGCTGCTCTGAAAAATCTCCACTTTATACTTCCCTGTTTCACACAGAGCAATAGAATAAATCCTGGAAAGCAGTGGGGAACCTAAGTCCAGAGAGCAGAACAAGTTTACAGTGTCCTTCCCAGCTTCCCATTCACTCCAGATGCTGAGATTGTATTATTGCCTAAGCCTAGGCTTTGCCAAGTTTCTGGCATGAAGCATAAAGAAAACCCCTATCTCTGTATTCGGGGCAATTTCTCACTGGTCCTTTCCCGAGCGCTAGACTTTAAAGTGGTTTTGTAATTCATGGTGAAATAAAGTGACAGCTTCCCTCCTGTTCTCTGCTGTGCTCCCTCGTTTATAGATGCGGGTGCGCAGAGGGAGCTGTAACGAGTTTTATACCTGCAGGTCTCTGGAGGGCTCATTAGGCAGCAGGGAAAACATAGAGTAGTAAAGGGGGAGATGAGGGGAGTGAGGGATGGAGGAGAAATCATACTTTCCAAGAGTACAGTGGTAAATAAGACCTTTCTTGCCCTGATGGTGAGGATCTTGCAAGAGCTTTAGGCTGTGAGCAGAGAAAAGTCTCATCCCACAAACAATTTGTAACTAGAGAGTGGGATTTGGGGTTGAAAACTTGTGTTGGGAGGTGGAGGGGAGCCTTTAGGAGACAAGTGGGATAGCACTGAGACATGATGAAAGGGAGCTTTTTGGTAGCTGTAAATCATCCATCGTCTTCAACTCTCCAGATAAGGGGATGTCACCCACACAGAGTGGTACCTCATGGGGGAAATGCTGCTGCTGGTGGGACTGGGGAGACCCCCTGGAGAGACAGGACTCAGATGCCTTAGGGGAAGTTCCCTATGGCAATGTGTTATATACCAGTAATAATAGGTGTCTCTGTTTATGATCAGTGACAGCTTGCTGCTGTGCCATACAAGTCGAGGGAGCAG
The DNA here is from genome assembly GCA_028858755.1 of Ara ararauna. NCBI lineage: Eukaryota > Metazoa > Chordata > Aves > Psittaciformes > Psittacidae > Ara > Ara ararauna. Next base: position 17,273,991 of record CM054384.1, read on the forward strand.
CTGGTTGCATTTACACGACAAGTCTTTGTGGATCTCCAAGTACTTGAATGACACAAAGGAAACACTTCTAGTGACTTAATTTCAGGCACAAGTAATGTACAAATGAGAAGCAGATAAAGGCAGAACCTATCTGTGTGACTTAATATCAGGCACAAGTAATGTACAAATGAGAAGCAGATAAAGGCAGAACCGACCTGTGGAGCTTACCTTTGAGAGGAGAGGCACAGATAAAACCCAAGGAAAAACAATAGCATCTGTGTATAGCTGCTCAAGCAATAGCTGTTATGGAAGCAAATAGGGAAGAAGGAACCATCTCTCCTCTGGGAGCTGTTTAGAGCAGGGCTGTGCAAATCACTTGCTTTTTCGGTTCACTAGAAGTTGTGTCAGATGAAGAAACAAAATGTTTTCTCTTTAATCAAAGGGCCTGGTTTGTTGTTGTGATTTTTTAGTGAACCGAAAAATGGGAAGAAAAACCATACTGGTTTGAACAGAACGTGGCGATTCATTTCCAAGGACTTTGGAAAAGTTTTTGTTTAACGAAAACGACAAAGAAAAAACAATAATTAGAAATTAAATGTCTTCTCAAAGGAACAACAACAACAGATATTTCATTCTGAAGAACGTCTGACAAGCGCATACAACTCTCTTTGTCAGGGTTGGTTTGGGCTGAGTTGCTTTGTTGGATCTGAAGGAGTTTGCTGAAATCAGTGTATGTTGGCAGTGTCTTCTCCATCAGTGCTTTCCGCAGGAAAAAAGAGCCACCTGAAATCTTGTGGGTGTCTGTGCTTCTGCTGGAGGCTGTCTTCGGAGCAACCACTGCTGTTCCCATGATTTCCCATTAACCAGGGGGCAGTGAGCTGTTGAAGACACCTATAGATAGAGCTGCCAGGACTGACTGTGCAGGCAGTGGAGAGAAAAAAAGGAAACATCTCACAAAGACAGCTTGACAGCTCTTTCCTATTGACTGTAGAGGAACAGGGCAGACACTTAATTTCTTAGGTTGTCTGAATTTGGGTCCTTGCCTTTGTGCTGAGCAGGAACAGGCCAAACACTGCACAAGCGTGTGTGTGCCTGGGATGACCTGCAAAGGGTTGGTATGTCCCAGCTCTGCCTACCAGCTGGACTGAATGTGGCCATGGCACCTCCACACTCCTGGGATGCTGCACTACTGATGATGATATGTTTTCCCATATGCACTGCAAGACCTGGGATTTCTGGATGCCCATAAGTCGTTAATAGGAGTTCTCCTTAAATCCCCTGTATTCATTAAAGCTTTGCAGTTTTCCTCCTTCCTTTCCCTCTCACCTTTCTGTGACTATTGGGTTCATTTTGCAGGCAGGGAAACTGAGTCATGGAGCAGCGGAATGACTTACTGCAGCGGCTTAGTTCCTGGCATGTCAGGAGTTCCCACCCTGTCTGGAACTACAAGAGGAAACAGCCACAAATCTCTGTGTCTCTTCTTTCTTGGCAGCAGTAGCCGATCCCCTCATCACCGCCACTCAGTTGTCATGTTCATTTAGTGGCTGAGGAGAGAGTTAGCTGAGACCAGTAGATACCAGTCACTGTGCATAAGCCCTGGGGGACACTTGACCCATCTAAGGTGGAGGAGAGCTCTCCACCAGCCTCTCTTGGGGAAACCTAATCCCCTCCACAGCCCGCAAATGGTTGACATCATTGTGTTAGTCCCACCATGGGAGGGAAGCACTGTGACCGGAGGCAGTAGGTCTTCCTTCACAAGGAGTGAATGACAGCTTGATTTGCTTTCTTGGCTCTTTGTTACCTACTGTGGGAGCGCATCCTGGCTTCCTCTCCCCTCACAGCAGATGGAGTCACAGCCAGCAAACCACAGATGTGGCTGGATGGTGTTTCTGGGATGGGGACACGACCAAAGTCAATAGACCTAGCTGCACAGCGTGGCCTATGCAGCTGCTGAGCTGCAGAAGCCGATGCACAAGGGGAGCTGGGGCCATGAGGATAGCAGATGTCACCACAGTGGCAGCAAGGGGAAGGGATGGGGCTGGCAGAGGAAGTGGCCGGATGGGCTTTATTCACTGTGTACTGCCTGGCACGTGTCGGATGTGGTCCTTCCATCCACCTAACACCCTTTGTTGACCTTGTGAGGTCAGCTTCCTTTCTGTGTGCACTGATACCATCAGATCCTGATCATGTCTGTCAGGACTGCCACCTCTACCTTTCCTTGCTTGCTCTGTATACATTTATTTGCCTCAGATGCCCCATCCAGCACCCTGTGGCACCTTGTGTGCCTGTTTGCACTGCAAGAGGCAGGAACAAAGCCCAACAACCCGAATCATCCCAATTTGTCTGTTTCACAGCCCTGTCTCTCCCTCTACCCACACGCTTTCCCATCCTGTTGCCCTGCACACACCACAGAAGCAGCCTGAGGGTACAAACAGGCTTGGTGGTGAGAATTCAGGGTTTGGAAAAACAGCAAGAGGAGCTGGGACCATGGCTCTTCCCTGAGCATATTCTACTTCCAGCTCCATGAATTAGCATGAAGTTAACAGGATTGAATTCAGCTGGAATAGCTCTATTAGTCTCTATTAGCAAAGCATCATCCAAGGAGAAGGCAAAGTAACTGGGACTAAGCTGCTGGCGGGTACCACTCAAAACCAACGTGAATGTCCCCCTGATCCAGTGGTTAATCTAGCATGAGGTCAGTTGATTTTCCTATGCTATGCAGAGCAACCTGGAGCTGCATTCACATTCCCTGGGGGATGTCCAGCCTAGGGCTGTGCAGCCCTTGGGATTGAGGATAATCTTAAACGAGAGCACTGCCCTAGCAGAGACTTCACCTTCCATCCATTCCTCTAAGGGAGGGTGCTGGGGTTTTAATACTGGGAGGGTCTGGAAAGTAGTCAGTGCACCTTCTGCAAGGGGTTGCTGTAAACCTTCTCTCTTCAGAGCCTGTTTCAGTGCTACCCAGCTGCTTTTGTTAACTCCACGTGCTCACACACATTCACACATATTGGGAGGTTCTGTAAATATTGATGCTTCTTACCAGGGGAATGTGAGATGCTCTTTGGAAGGGCGCTTCTTATTGTCTGCCTGGCCTTGGATACGGGAGGCAACTGCCTGAGTTTTTCCACTTTGTTTAATTCCTGCTTTCAAATGCTCTTGAACTGCTTCCTTTACTCTTCCCCCCTCCCTGCCTGTTGACTTGCCTTGTTTATTTTGAAACCTAGAAAAGTTTCCTTTCTTTTCCCTGTGAAGTGCAGTAAACAGAGGAGGGGGGAAAAAGTCAGACTAAAACCTTCACCATTTGTGGCAGGCAACAGCCTGGAAATCTCCAGCTGTCTGTCAGGAGCATGCTGGGGGAAGGTCTGACACTGCAGGGCCCCCGCACCTTGCAGCCTGCTTCCCGAGGGATAAACAACGTCCTCCCCCCATTCCTGGCTGCCTCTCTGCGCACACAGACGGGCCCTGTTGCGAGGCAGGTGGGGCAAGCCGGGCTTGACTAATAGTGGAAAATCCAAGAGCATCGGAAAGATAAACAGCCCCAGTCAGATAGTATAAAAGTCCTTTCTCTAACCCACGCCAGGTAAGCCTCAAATGACAGAAACTGTAAAAACATGCTGAGGTTCCCCTGCAGATGGATTAAATTAGCCCTCAAATAAACAGGGGAAGGGATGGCTTGTGCGTCAGGTCTTCCCAAATGTTAATCCCTTTCCTTCCTCAGGCCTCCATCCAACCCTGACCCCTGGCTTTGGGTGAGCACCTATGTGTTCATCTTGCCCAAGTGGACACTGTAGTGTTCCATCCATGGACGATAACCCAAAATGAACCTGTGATGATATCCTGGTGAATGGATGGGAGTTCTATCTCCTAGACCTCCATGGTATAGAACCACCAGCTCCACTGTCACCCCAAACTTTTCATCCACTTTTAAAATCCAGTATTCCGTGTCTAAAGGCAAGCAGTGCCTACCTGGGGTATGCAATCATTTCAGTAGGTTGGTCACAATTTTAACCCCAAGCTAAGCATTCCAACTTTCTTCTAGAAAATCTATGAACAGAGTTTATACAGGAACAATAAAGCTCATGAAATGTAGCAGATGATGCTGTCCTATCTGGGAGTTATTCTGAAGGTGTGTAGTGGGAGGTGCTTATATTTCAGATGGTGCAAAAATGTATCTGAAAGTTGACCTTTAGCTGTTTCCATCTTCAGGAAGCACAGGTCTGATGGGTGAACGAGAGCAAGGCTTCACAGCCCCAAAGAATCCAAAGAAATCCCCCCCTACCCAAGAGCAAGACAGCGGACCTGTGCCTTTGCCTTTCCCTGCCATGTTCCCCCACCATGAGTGAAATATTGAACATGACATTTTCGGAGAACCTTAAATATTATTTTAATCTCGAATGTTCTGTTATTGCAAGTGTCAAGTCCAACACTTCTTGTAAATACCTGGAGGACAGCCAGGTCTTGAGAACACAAGAGGTGTTAGGAACTGAACTTCATTGGTTAAGTACAGGAGAGCCATAGGAGTCAGCGCACTGACTTTCTGTACACTGATTTCTTTGTCTTAACCTGTTGGGTTTTTTCTTTTTCTCTCCAGAGCGTTGTCTGCACGGCGGGACTCAAGTGGTACCCTCACCCTTCCCTGATCCATTGTGTCAAAGGCTGCGAGGTGAGCTTTCACGTTAGCTCAGGTGGTCCATGCTTGCTCTCCCAAATGTTCTGGTAACCATCGCTGCAGACACATGGGCTGTAAATGCTGGTTTTCAAGTGGGACAAACAGGCTTTTGCCCTGACTATGTCAGACTGTGGTTGCCTGAATTAGCTTGTACACTCATTGGTGAAATTGGTGGTTTTCCTAGAGCCAATGGTTGGGTGACTCTCATGGGAGTCAAATGATCAAGGAGCTCAACAGCATTAGTACACCATCAAAATTACCCAGCATCAGGGAATTTCTGGGAAGTTGCAAAAACCTTCAGATGTTTTTCCTTGATTTTGGCATCCTATTAGAGGGCTAATTCTTCCCAAGCCCATTTAGGCTTTGAGCATTGGTGATACCACTGGGTGGATAGTGAGCAAATCACAAAACCCTCCACTGTGCACTTCCATCTGAACCAGAAAAAGTCCCAGGCAAATGCAGTTACATTTGAGCTGTGATACATTTTGAGAGTCTTGCGTGTTATCTGAAAAAAGCAATTGTACTGAAGGGTGTTGTTTCTGCTGGTAACAAAGAAGCTTGAGAAGTGTTAAGATGCTTCCAGCGGTTAAATGGGGCTAGAGTATCTCTTGCTGGGTCATGGTGCTCATGCGGTTTCCATCATGCCCTTGAGTATCTCACACGTGTCAAGAAGTTGAATCATAGAATAGTTACGGTTGGCAGCAACCTTAAGATCGTTTAGTTCCAACCCCCCTTGTGGTACCTCTGTGAGGCTGGGAAGCTTCATGTCCATTTTAGAAGTGGGTAGCTCATAAGTAGAGGGGTAGATGGCTGCTTCAGTTCCATGGGCAGTAGAAGAGCTGTGTCTTGACCTCCCACCTTCTGACTTTCTGCAGCACTGACTGTGCTCTCAGCACCCAGTAACCCAATTTTACAAGCACTTTAAAGTTATTTGCCTGGAGTGGCAGAACATGGCACAGAATTCCTAAATGTGACACGAAACTCTAGACCACATTGCTGTGCGACGTGATTTGTCTTGAAGTGAAAGACAGGTTTCCTTCGCATATAAATGTTGGGCCCAAGAGGGTAATAACTCTCCAACAATGTAATAGTTTCTGTCGAGTTGTTCCCTAAATGAAAAGCATTCTGCTGTCAGTGCTTTGAATGTCATAAGCCATCTCACGCATTGCATTCATGCAGGCTGGCTAGGCGCCCCTATTCTCCAAAGAGAGCTAAAATAACATCCAGCAGCCATTAAGAAATGCCATTCAGGTGCTGATGCACCACTGGGTAGCCATTCTCCTGCTGGTTAAGGATAGTTGTTACTGAGGCAAAGTTTGCAATGATGTAATAATTTACCAGAAGCCATTATTACTGACATGCTTTTTCTCAGCATTTTCTTCCCTTCCATCATTGTTAATTGCCAGACCCCACTGCATCAATAGGAACTTTCTTCTTTTCATCATTCATTCAGCAGTGTCACTGCATCCCAATCTATCATCCTAGAAGGCTTTGCCCAGACAATTGATAATGGCTTCTAGCATCATTTTTAGAGCCTGATGCTTCCAGGAGCCACGAATGGGCCATAGCTTGTTCTCTGGCACTGAAATACCATATTCATCAAGCCTTTTATTCATGACTATGGAAATAGGGACTAATAAGCCAGTAGGTCAATTATACTGGGCCATTAAGCTGATACAATCCCTAATGTATTAATATCCTCAGCATTAGGGAGGGTTCCCTGAACCGAAGGCTCTAAGCGGGGCATTACTTTACTCTTGGTGGTCACTTTGGTAACCCAGACTCCTGCTGCAATGTGATTTTTTGTCGCTCCCTAGTGGCAGGAATAGAGGTTTTTGAGTGAGCCCCGTACTGCTCGGCAGCTAATTTGGTTGTTTCAGTAGAAAATCAGCCCCTCTGGACTACCTGTATAGTCCTCCAAAAGTATAAGAGCACTGTGATATGCATGAAGCCCTATAAAGACTTCACCCTCCACAGCCTCCAAGGTCTCCCAAATGAGGATTTTGGTACCACAGCAGAATAGATGCTATTTGTCCCATTCTTCTCCTCCAAAGGACTGACTCGCCTACTCCGTGCCAGTGAAAGGCAAATTTTTCCACATATTTCTTTTACTGATTTTTCCAGTGTTCATAGGTGTAGGATATAGGCATGGAAAATTAAAGTCAAGCCTTTCTTAAGAAGCAGGCAGAGCCAGGCAATACAAGGGAAACATGGAGAAACCTACACAATTTCCTGGGAGGTTGGACAAAGTTTGTATTTTTGACTATGACCAGGTTGGCATAAAAATATCTCCATTTACTTATAAATCATTCTCTTTTAACTCTTAGCATACGAGTTAAATTGGAAGGACTTTTGCAAGTCAGAGTCTTTGCCTTTACAAAGAAGTCAATCTCTGTGGAAGTCACAGTGGAGTTAAGCCAGGTTATAGAAATAGGAGCCTCACCTTGTAAATATGAGTTCTTGATCAGCATCTGTAGTATTTGCACGTAGCTAAACAAGTGACATGCAATGAGTCTGTCCCCTCCTGGTAGTCCTGCTGTGGTCCACCATTGCCTGGATTTCATGTACTCCAGTAGGAGTACTTAAACCTGCAAAACATGAGCAGCAATAGCATTCATTTGCACCAATGCATAGGGTCTATTGCCCTACTGATGAGCACAGCCATGGCTCTATCTGGGGAGAGCCATGGCTCTCATGGCTGGTTCTTCAGATATCTATCATCAGGGAGACTTTGGTACTGCAATTGCTACAAAATCCTTCCAGGAAGTTTCCAAAAGGCTCCCCACCTGCTCTGCAATGATGCCTTCTTGTAGGAAAAGTCGCTGGTGTGCTTTTCTCAGTGCAGAATAAATGAATTTTCCAAAGAGCAGATAAAATGGGAATGGCCCCATGAGCCCATGCATGTAAGACGTACTACAGATATGACTGTGCTCTCTGCTGAGCATCCGTTTCTCTGAGCTTTCGTTGCTTCCTGGGATTCTCATACCTGGCAAAGGCCTTTTTGAGCATCAGGCACAGTTTTGAATGTCCAGGAAAGACTTCTGTACTTGCTGACTAAGAGAGCTTCAAGCGTTTTTGTTAGAACTGTGATTATCATTCAGGTCCTGAGCAGCACATGGACCTAGTGATCACATTGCACAGACTAGTGACCACATTTTCTTTTCCAAAGTGATTTACGAATTTTCCTTAATAGCTCTCCACAACATCCCTCTGAATGATGGCCATTATCCCAGCTCTGAGCTGTGGAGCAGAGGAAGATGACGTGTCATGGCCAAGGTCACGCTGGGTTACTGGTGGTCAGAGAATGAGAACACACGGTCCCTGTGCTGAGCTCAGACCAATTCCATTTCTCTTCGTGATATGTTTTGTGCCCTCATTGCTGACACATGTTGCATAGTTAGGAGAACTGTGGTGCAAAGTACAGCTATTAAAAGCAAGCCAGTTTTGCTGCTATACATAACCTTCCTCCTATCCCACATAGTTTTGAAAGGTTAGCTTGAAATTATCAAAAGGTGCCACAATTTTAGATGCCTTGATGCTGTCTCTGGGCCTAGTCACATTAATATTCCTGAAGCATCATCTTATGTGGGATGTGAAAAGCCAACAAGGGCTCATTTCCCTTCCATCTAGTGTCCTTTTTTTCTCTCAGTCTGCTTTGAAGAGAGAGGGAAATAATTCTCTCTTGCTTTTCAGGGCAGTTGGTAATGTTACAAACTATATCGCTCCTTCAGGTTGCTTGTTTTCTTTCTGACATATTGTTGCAGGGTTTATTCATGTCCACACTCTCAGCCTTTTTCTGCTTTTTCCTTTTCAGCCTTTCATGGGGGACAACTACTGTGACTCCATCAACAACCGAGCCTTCTGCAACTATGATGGTGGGGACTGCTGCGCCTCAACAGTCAAGACCAAAAAGGTAGGGATGCCCTTCCTCTTTTCACTGGGAATTCCTTCCTGAGCGCTGCTTTGTGCTTGGAAAAGAATAATTTTTGCTAGGACAAAGGAGGTCCAAGGTCTCAGAAGGACCTTCAGTCCAGGCATCAGCTCACCGCAGGCACTGGGTTCTTGGCTCATTTTGAAATCCTCTCTTGATATACATGTGCATTTCTCATCATAACCCACCTTATACCTGTGCAAGGCAGGTTCTGAAATAGTCAGTGGCATTCATTCATTCTTACTGTAAATCATAGAATCATAGAATAGTTGGGGTTGGAAAGGACCTTAAGATCATCCAGTTCCAACCCCCCTGCCATGGGCAGGGACACCTCCCACTAAACCATGCCACCCAAGGCTATGTCCAACCCGGCCTTGAACACCGCCAGCGATGGAGCATTCACAACTTCCCTGGGCAACCCATTCCAGTGCCTCACCACCCTTACAGGAAAGAATTTCTTTGTCATATCCAATCTAAACTTCCCCTGTTTGAGTTTGAACCCGTTACCCCTTGTCTTCTCACTACAGTTCCTCATGAAGAGTCCCTCCCCAGCATCCCTATAGGCCCCCTTCAGATATTGGAAGGCTGCTATGAGGTCTCCATGCAGCTTTCTCTTCTCCAGGCTGAACAGCCCCAACTTTCTCATTCTAACCTTAGCTTCTCTATAGACAAAGGCTGGCTCCCTCCAAAACCCTGGCACATATCCATCAGCAAAGCTACACCTGCTGCTCAGGAGCCCTTCACACAGAAACACTGACAAGGGTATATTTGCCTGTCCTGATATCCACTTTCAATGCTCAAAATGGAAACTAAAGGTTAGGAGTCATTAGGAAAAGAACAGAGAGCAAAATGAAAGCATTGTTGTAGGTCTGTACTTTGATCTCTATGTACCCACATGCACATGGCTCACTGCTGACCATCCCATCTCCTAAATGACAGAGTGGGGCAGAGCAGCAGGGCCAAGTAGGGATGTGTAATATCTTCTGCACAGAGACCACATAGACCAGGAACTGCTGCCCTTTCAGAAGAGACAGTGGGCATGGTGAGTAGCAGAGAGTCATAAAAACATTATCTAGTGCAGGGAAGAAAATAAACCCCATTGTTTCTTATCACACAGCAATGTGGGGATGAACTAATACCTGGAAGCACGATCTAAGCAAATGAAAGGCATTTCTTATTTGCACAATGTGTATTTGAATGATGGGATGCTTTGCCACCGAGGTACTAAGAATAAAAATACATTTGAAATCAAAAAGAGAACAGGCATATTTGTGGAGGTTGCCTTCTTCAGTGGCCATTAAATCCTCTTATCTGGATGGAGTTTCTGGCTCAGGAATATCTAAACCGTTGACTGCTTGAGCCGGGGAAAGGATCCCTCCATATATCCTTTGCTTTTGTGCTTCTTTAACACTCATTTCTGGCTACTGTTAGAGACAGTGACTGAAGCAGTGGAACCTGTAGTCTGAAGCAGTACAACATTTCATGTGTTTCTAACCAGGATAGATTTTAAACTTGTTTCCCAAAGAAAGGAAAGAAAATCTTAGCTTCTGTCATGTGAGATTTTTACCTTGTCTTCAAGACTTGAGTGTAGATCAGAGTGACAACCCAGCTGTGTTAAGTATCTGATATATATGGCTAACACTACAAATCTTGAGGGAGTTTGGGCTCAGCAGACATCATTCATTTCACTCCTCTAAGGAAGAAGGTCCTCTCTACCACATCTGTGGGACTGAAGACCTCTCTGCACAGAACAGTACTATCTAAGACAGCTTCGGCCAGAAACTTCTTTTCCTTGGTTCCTCCAAAGATCTCTTACCAGTAGAGCTCTGTGGGCTATCTCTAGCTCACGTGGGAACACTGGGAAAGGGAAGTGGACGTGTCTTGCAAGCAGAAAGAGTTCATTTCTCCACTGGGGTAGTAGTTTTCCTAAATGTGCCTTTTTGAACAGATTTCCCCTGTATTACTGTGTTTCTTTGGTGAGGCACGTGCTGGGAGGGAAGCAGAAGCAGATGAGCTTCTGTGTTCCCCAAGGATGGAGCAGGGCATGGCGGCACCATACAGCGCTCCCTGCTGAATCCACTACTGCAGAGACAAGCAGGGTGACAGGCAGCAAATTGTCTTCAGTGCCATCTCCAAGAAGAGATTCCCATCTCTGGCTGCTTTTCCACCTCCTTGGGAGGAGCAGCCCAAGGGCGAGCTCAGCCTACTCACTGACCTCGCAGGCTCACCAGCTAGGAGGGCAGAGCTGGAAGTGCCCAGTAGCTCAGCATGGGTAGGTTTTCTCCTCCAACAACAGCCAGCCTGGGAAACTTTATCTTGCTGCCTCCAGGCTTGAGGATGAAAAACCCCAAGAGGGGCCAGAGGAATGGAAGTGAGGTGGCTGGGATGGGACCAACCCAAACCAGCCCCATCAAGACAGGAGCTAAGGACACAGAATATCGCCGGGGTGGGGATGGGACTGAAACGCGTGAGATGTGAGTGCCAAACTGATGGGAAGAAGGATAGGATTAAGGTTTAGTTTATTGCTAGGCAGGGAGTTGAGACAGAGCGGGATCTGTACAGAGTTGCGAGCACTTACCAGCCAGGCGAGTCACTCTTGAAGTATCTGTCTGCTTCACTGCCACCCAGAAACCAAGTGACCACCCAAGAGGGGGAAAGCACTTGGTAGCCCACTTGGTTACTGGTTTCTGTGCTAAACATGCCCAGTGCAAAGGGCAAGTGGTTTGGAAGCAGGCAGCTAGTCACACATCTGATGGGTTTCCTCATAGAGGGGGAGGTTTTGGAGGTAAGTCTTAGGTCTTCTTCCACTGACTTCACTGGGAGCTGTATCCTTGTGACCAGGGGAATGGGAGTGTCCCTAGGTCATCCTTTAGAAACACCCATCCTAGAGATCACATGGGTTGAGGGCTGAACCACAGAGCCCATCGCTTCCTCGGCACGCATTCAACTTCCCAAATCTCTCTCCCAAAACACCCAGCAACATCCCAGGAGCTGAACAAAGCGCTCGGGAGGAACAAGAAAATCACCTTCTCCTCGGACCTTCCATGCCAAAAACAAGTTGCTAAGTCCCAGTTTATTACATTTATAGGCTAAAGGGGGGAATAATAACCAAAGCGGGGTCAGAGCTGAAGAGGCAGCACCTCTCTTGCCTGCAAAGCGGCCGCCGCCACCTGCGGCAGCAGCCCTGGGGCTCGGCTCTGCGAGTGATTTTCCCGTCTGAGGCCTTTGACTGAGACCAGATTTCAGGCCAGGCTGTTCAAATACAGCCCTCCCTTTGAAGAGGTTTATGAGTGGAGTGTTACAGGAGATATTCCAAAGGGAAAAACAATGAAAGGTGAGAGAAAAGGGAGCTGAATAAAAATACTCCGCATACCAAATCCTTCCAGCACAGTTTGCCACCTACTTAAAAAGGCACAGTTTTAAAATACACATTGGGTGTAAAAGCCAAAAACCTGGAGGAGACGTAGGGAGGGGTGAGTGCAGCTCTCTTAATTCCAATACCAGATGAGGATGTATTTTCATTCGGTTATAGAAAGAGCGAGACACATGAAAGAGCCCGCTTTGCTCCTTTCCTTTCAGGGTTACATACTATGTGGCAGATGTGTCAGTCTTTTAAAGCCCCTGCAAGCTTACCCATAAATGTCTAACATTTATGCAACACCTGTTTTTCTCCCCAAAATGTCACAGGACATTTTACAAGCTTGAGATTTATCATCTTTTCACCGTTGCAGCCATTGCTGAGGTGACACATGGTTCACATTTAAACAGAACATAGCAACTCCGCACATTATTTTAGGAAAGGGCTGAAGATTAACATTGCATCATGTGAAGATTCAGGAGTTAACAGTCAAGCAAAAGCTGGTTGCAGATCTTTAATGTCCGCGAACTGTCAAGACTGAGTTTCACTGCAATCCCACCCTCCCAAATGCACTCTCAGCTGCACATAATTCTGTGAACCAGGCTGCGTGAAAGCAAAATTACTCCTCAACCCATATTCACTTTCATGCTGAGCCTTCTTATTTCATGTGAGATTTTGCACGCTACTGTTTTGTTGCCCTTAAAATGCACCAGGGACTTCCATGAGGCAGTCACTTAGGCCATGTTTTCCCTTTGCATTTCAGCATTAGCAGCAAATGACCTTGTGCATTTCTGCAGTGAGAGGGGAACAGAGCGGTGTGACTTATCTGACCAACTGGCGACTAATCAGCACTGCTGCTTAGATAGGGAATAATGAGTATTTGCCCTGTGCTATTCACAGTCGGGCTAGGGAGCTTAAAAGAAATCATTAAAGCTCTCTTTTGAATGCTACAAATGGTAGCGAATAAATTCACTTATATTCTGGGCATAAATTGGAGGCAACCACAGTCAGCAAGTGGGAAAAAGAGACATTCATCAGCTTAATTATTTGTTGGGCGCTAATTGATCAGCATCCCTCTGCAGCGGGAAGGAAGCCAGGGCTGGCCCAGGGACAAGTGCCACCCAAGGAAGCGGGGACACAGGTCCTGCAGTGCCTCATGGGGCAGGTGGGGAGCATGGGGCCAGTGCTTGGGTTTGCAGTTGAGGCAGGGGACGGGGCTGTGCTGTTCACAGCTTACCATGTGCGCGACCCAGGAGCAGCTTTGAGAAACAGGAAGGCCATTGCTGGCCAACCTCCAAGGGAGAGAAAGCTTCTGCTGTGTATCTGGAGGGGATAAAGTCTTCCGTGAAGGACAAAGCAAAATCCCATCTCCTTTTAATCTTCCTACCCTCCTGACCCAGCGCAGGTTGCCAGCTCCCTGCTGCCTGACTGCTCTAGGAAGCTGCTTCTTGCTTTGTATCCTGCCACAGATAAAAGAAGATGCTATTTTTTAAAACATTAAATACGTGACACTGCTAAAGTGGGAAAAATAAATAACTTGGGCATAACTGGCTCTCTCTGGGCTGGCGGCTGCCTGCGCATTGCTCCTGGGGTGTGTGGTTGCAGGGAGGGAGGCTATGGCTATTTCTTTCTGATTCATCTCAGGAAATCTCTCCAGTCACTGTTCTTCTTCACTTCTCTTCCCCTTCCCTTTTACAAGTTTTCCCTGGACAAAGCTGTCTAGAAAAGCCTTGCAGAAATGGAAATGTCTCTCTTTAGGCCCTGCTCATGCATGTTGTTCCAGGCTTTAAGCAAATCACAGATTTGCTTAAATCTGTGAGCAAAAATCACAGATTTGCTTAAAATCTGCTTCCTGCAGATTTAAAACCAAGAATTTTGCTGGTTTAAAATCCCCACAACTTAAGCCATTTGAAAAGGTGGACTTTCGTCTGTCTTTCCTCTCTGCCTTCCCTTTTCATCACAGAAGGGGGTAAACCTACAGCTCCCATGAGAAAAACCTGTCTCAGTCAGTTATCACCCAGGTTTTCCCTCAACTGCTTTGCCCCATAGCACTTAGAAGAGAAAGAAAAATCATTTCATCCCTTCAGCCTCTTGACATTTCTGTCCAACACCTTGGAGAGGAAAACCAGCAAGTGCCTCAGCGGAAAACAAATGAGGACTTGTGGTAGATAGAGGACTGTGTGGGATTCATCCCAAGCTTTGCTTATCTAAAAGATAGGCAAGTTATCAAAACCTCTTCAGAGACTTTATGGCCGAGAATTCAAGACCTAAAGAAAGGAGCTTTGAACTAAGGGGCTGCTGCTGGCTCCAGCAGGGATTTCCCAAGACTGTCCGTGTCTCCTCAGAAAGGAGGGTCTGCTACACTCCTATTCCAAGAACAGAAATAACCACTTCTTGGTATTCGGAGATACAAGCACCTTTTCCCAGGTCTCTAACAGCAACACAGACCTGTCTTGGGGAATCTCAGCTCTTGCTCCATCGGCAAAACATGGTTTTGAGGAGTTGGTGCAATTAGCAGCCTAAATGACCACCTTGGCTGAAGAAATTCTGCTTATCCAGAAGAACTGATGATCCTGCCACTACGCTGCTCCCAACAACTTGAATGTCCCCAGCTGGGTGTGTTTGTCAGCTCTATAATTAGCTGATGAGATACAATGAATGGTGGGTGAGCAACAGAGGAAGGAAGGATGCAATGTAGGGTGTTGCTTCATGCCTCTGGATCACTGCTGCATGCTCCAAGCATGCCGGGTCACCCACGTCTGTGGGTGAACTCAATTCCCCATGGGCTGCTGGTTGCAGCCTCGGTGGCTCGCTGTTTGCCATGTGAGGAGTGTTTTCAGTCATGGTTGGTTGGGATGAGAGCTTATTTTGGGGCTCAGAGCTATTAGTTTCATAATCATTCAGGGAGACTTTCCAGGCGGTGATAAATTAAAAGCAGTGATGGTAGTAGCACATGTTGCCTATCCTGCAAGAACGTTCTTAGCTTCAAAGGACATGGGGCTTCCCACAGCATACAGCATTCCCAGGGGATGTGCTAGTAGAGGGTGTTTGCTTTGCTGTCCACCCTCACTTCATTAACAAGTGCTACAAGAACCAGCGAACAAACCTTCCGTGCTCCACCGACAGTTATTTGGCCTCTGGGTGGTCTGGCTCCTATTAAACCTTTGGTGATTATTTAGACTAATTACATTTATGTTTGCACAATCAGTAGCACGAGGGTAGGAAGCGCAGCTGATTGCTGAGCAACTGAGCTCTGTGTGGTTTGGCACCCGGGCTCCCTCGCTGCGGGCAGGCAGGGATGCGGGGATCCATGCAGGCAGGACTTTCCTGGGAATCCCTGCTGGCTTTGGGCCATCCTGCTTCCACCAGTTCTGGTGAGGCTGCTCCCAATTCACACCCAATAGACATGGAGGAGGATCTGTTGGGTTCAGCTGAGCTATGTCTTGTTCCATCATGTTTGCTGGCTTCAATGGGTGGGAACCTGGTTTATGGCAAGCAGTGAATTAAAGTTCAAGCCTTCAAGACTGTTTGTGCTGCACAGAGGGGAAACCTTCATCTTCGCCTTTCCCAGGCCCTCCGGAGCGGTGCCCTAGGTGTGAACCTGCATACCAGCATTGAGTTAAAAGGGCGCTCGCTCTTGTTCCGTTATCTCCAAACAGCCCTGGTGACCTCAGTGCTGAAAACCACCAAGAAGACCCTCACAAGATGCATTTTTGTCCCACAAGGGCCTTGTCAGGAAACAGAGCACTCCCGGTGTTTGAGCAGGGAGGGTCTCGGGAGGCGCGGGGCTGCGGCACTCGGCACAGCCTGCCACGCTTATCTCGGCACGCCGCACTCGCCCGCAGCGCCTCTGTCTGCAGCGGGGCCTTCAGGTTCCCTGTTAGGGTTGTCTGGGACATTTCGCAAACACTTCAGGCCTGAAATCTAACAACAGGCTGTTTCCCAACACTTCGCAGCCCTCCTCCCCTGCTTCCCCCTTGCCTCCAACCCACCCCGGGTCTGATTCTGCCTACCCTGGTGTTGCTGTGATGGGCTCAGCGCGATACAAGCCTCTGTGAAGGATGAGCTCTGACCCTTTGCAGGACTGCTTCCCATCCCTCCCTGTACCTGTCTGGGATTTCTCCTGTCAGCATTCCCACCGGCTCCCTGTCGACTGGCCTTTCTCAGCTGGGATCTGCCTTGGGATGTCACCAGCCTCTTCAGATAGGTGCCATGTAGTGAGGATTTGTGGCTTCTCACTCATTTCATGACCTGGATCCTAGTTCTGCACTGGTCTGTTGTATTGTTGTCTTTGTTCCCATAGTTGAGAGCATAGCATCAAGGACAAATGCAGCCCTGTTTCCAAGAGGGAGCTTGGGTTTTATCAAAGGAAAGGATGCTTCGCTGTCCCATTCCTTTGTGGAGATTGGAAGTGCAGGTTCATGCGCTGCACAGCATGGGTAGTGTGTTGGTCAAGGTGGAGGTGTCTCAGATCTCCCATGCATCACGCCCTGGTGTCTGTGCTAGTCCTGCCTAGGCCACAACCCTATACCTGCTGCTATTGCTCCTTCAGGATCTATTGCACTCCTGCAGTGACAGACATGACTTAGGTTGTGTCTGTTGAAGATAGATGGGTCTATGGTTTAGGTGACCCACATCACCCTGAGTGCTGTTGATCCACAGCTCTGTTCTGGGTCATACACAGGAGATGTGTGTGTGTGTGTGTGTGCATACACATTGCATGTAGGTATGTGGAGCTGTGTTCTCCAGTTTTGCCTTTGCAACCTATTTTAGTTAGTCTGAGGAGGCAATATCCTGCATTACTTCATCAATGACCAAGCCAGGCTCTAAGTTTAATTTTTAGCCTTTTCTCCCTCTCTCGTAAATAATAGCCAGGTTTTCTATGAGGAGAGATAGATACAGGTGAAATGCAGGAAGGAAGAAGAGACAATTCTTTAACACTGGCTTTACAATGGGTATCTCTGGAAATATCAGTTTAGGTCATATATTCTGTTAATGAGTTGGGCTTTCACAGACCTATTTAAAAAGAAAAGAAGCACTTAATCTTGGAGTATGTAGATGTGGGCTTCACACCTAAATGGGCTATCATTCAGATAAAGGTTCAGCATTTATTATTCCCAGCACATCCAGCAGCTTTATTCATGGCTCTGTACTCCAGAGGGCTATCACAGTGTGAGCCCAAGGCAAGAGACACTCCTTCTAAAGGGTTTTATGGTTTCTCTCAATTGGGTACTTGCGGCAGTCCTGGTGGATGCTTTGTGGGGGTTAGATGCCCTAAATACCTGTGGAAATCGGGTCCCTGGGGAACTCAAATGTGTATTGTAGATGTTGTTTAAAGTGGTAACTCTGTATTACTGCTAAGTGTTTGGAGAATTTTCTCTCGTATAATATGACCGTGGATGTGCTCATTACCCATAGAAATCTCTGCCTTTTCACATAATAGAAAACTGATCTCTGGAGCTCACTGCCATAAGACAAAACAATTCGTCTATCTGGACAATAGCACTGTAAAAATCAGATTGCATAAAAAAGCTCTGTAACGGACATAAAGTGAATAAAGCTAATCTGATCAGGAAGGAACCCTCTTACATTGGGGCTACCCACTGCTGTGAGCTGCTGCTGAGCCATGAAACTATCTGCTCTCATCTGCCCCAGAGAGAAAGCTTCTGCTCTTCTGTCCATGTCACTATTAGGAGACCGGAGGGTTTCCGGAGGACACCGCACAGCAAGACATTTCTTCTCTGGTGGCTCCTTCTCACCAGAAATTGGCTGCAATGTAGTGGCAATGTCATAGTGTTTTAAGCACACCTTTTGTTCTGGTTGCTCCAGGGCTGAGCATGCACTTTTCAGTGACCTGTAAGAAATCAACAGGGGGAAACAGGGGACTTGCAAGGAGAAATGGGAGGACAGAGGATGAAGAAGGTAGATCACTTCAAGGCAGCACCAAGCTCATGCCAGTTTGGGTTTCTAAGGTCACTCTTTCAGCACAGCCCACAGGGTAGGTTTGGGGAGTGTGAGCTCATAGTTTGGAGACATAGCTTTCCCTCTGGGCTCTGATGTTCCCAGGGGTGAAATGCCTCAGCATTTCTGGGATCTCCGTGCCTGCAACACTTTTCACTGCCTCACTCGTGCATGGACAGCAGCAAAGTGCAGTAGGATGTGATGGCTAATTTCAGCCACTACTGACATGCCTGAGCTGGGTGTGTGGCTGTCCGGTGCTCAGTGCAAGGTCCACCTTTTCTGTGAGCCTGTCTCTGCTTTGAATACCTTTGTTAGGCTGTTGCAGAAAAACACAGTGAATCCAAAGCAGAGAGAAGAAAAACCTTGATCAAGACAAATGAAAGAAGCAGGTTCCCAACTCTCTCCTCCAACCAGTAACTCTGTTGTACAAAAAGGAGGATTTTTAAAGTCAAAATCAATGCCAAATCCAGATTGAACTGAATGATTTAGGATAAATAATAAAAATAGGGGAAAACTCCAGACTTATTTAAACGGTTTTGTTTGAGCATTTTCTACTGAAATACGTTTTTATGTCAAGAGATAATTTTTGCTCTGAAATAGTCTTTTTTTATTTGTATTATTTATTTGCAGAGAAAGGTCAAACCTGAACTGTAGCAGAGATTCAAAACCAAAATGTTTCCTTCTACATTGAGCAGAAAAAGTCAATGTTTTCTTCATGTATCTTTTCTTTCTTCAATATTTTAATTCAGTCATTAAACAATCCCTCCTCAGCCTCTTCCGTAAGCCCCATTGTTTGCAGACTTCTCTGTTTTCCTATCTAAGAACATTCATAACACTGTGATATGAGACAGTCTTGCTCTGGCTGGCTGCTGTGGGATGAAGTGACCCTTAAGCTCCTATTGTTTTCTGCAGTTTATAAACTTCTTCAGTTTCTAATTATTTCAGTTCATTTGTTTTTAACATTTTGGACTATCTCTTCTCTTTGCAACCTCCACATTTGCACAATTGCAGATTCAAATCATTCACTGGTTGGTTATTTAGCACGTAAGTCACCAAGGCCATGGCTTGAACAAGAGTCATCACCCTGTTCCACCTGGTCTTCTGGGAATGAAGTCAAAAGCAAAGGGGGGAGGCTCTCTAACCCTAATTTGCTGATGAGCCTTGGCTATCTAATGTCTCTGTCAGCATGTCCCTGCCTTAGGCTCCCCAGTTGTGAAATAAAGATCCACACCCCTCCATCCCATTCTTGTGTGCGTCAGGAGAAAGGCATGCTGGAGGTGGATGTGCAGGGACATGTATGGAAGGTCTAGGTGGAAATGACAGCTCTGTGCTCACACACATTCCTAGATGTGCTGTTGATGATACTTAGGTAAAAGGCAGACTCGGGATTCATAGCCTGGAGAAAAGTGTTTATGAAAGAGAGAGCAAACATGCGGCAGTACGGCCAAGGGCAGCAGAAGGAGCGTGCGTGCAGTCCTCGCTGGGAATGTTGGAACAGGTTGTGGCATTGCCTTGGAAGGGGGGTAAAGGAGAGGAATGAGGTCACTGCTCAGTCTGTGCAGATGGGAGAAGTTCTTGGGAATTCACTTCAGGGCAAGCGAATTCCACTGCCACCCCCTTTTCCTTATGTAAAGGCTGTGATGCGATAAGCCAAAATCAACTCCAATAGCCAGGCTCTGCAGGCTGTTGTTTCAGCTCCTTCCCACTCCAGGGAGATTGTGGACAGATGACAGCTCATGCACGCAAAAGTCTTTTACTTGCATTCCTTTGCCATCCCTCAGTGCCCGTTAGCTGCATCTCTTGACCTTAAAACACGACAGGTATTTAGAGAAGTCTCTGCTGGGCTGCAGCTTCACTGATGTGCCAGGTAGTGTATGGTTCAGTTCCTGAGGAATTGGAACCAAGAACATTCATACTTCAGTGCATAGATAGATTGGCACTCAAGCAGCATCCCAAGCAGTAGGGTAAAATGCTACCCTACAGCAGGGAGATTATGGCCTAGGTTCACCAAAACCCCCAAGCTGGGTAGAAGCACATGAGGAGGCTGGAGGTGGGACCTGCCATAGTGTTTGGTGAGCATTCGAGTTTTCCACGTGAGATGAAGGGTTTGTAACTTTGCGGTCATTCACTGTTTGTAGCCTTTGGGGTAAGGATAACTTTTCAGAGGAGGCTGGAGGTGTAATGGAATCCTAGCATTGTTGTAAGTACCCCAAAAAGCCCTTGAATTGCCCAAGAAGCACATGCTCCCAGCCAGTTACATTCATGTGCTTAATATGAACTGTTAGGGGAGTATCTGCTGACCAGTAACTGCATGAGTGAGTTGAACAGGTTCTTCTTTACACTTCTTGCAGCTTTTTTTATGGACAGGTAGCTCACCTGAGGCCTCAGTGCACCACCACCTCAGCACTAAAATCATTGTAGAAATAACGTAGCTGAAGGCTGCATCTGATCTCTGAAGATACCACTCCAGAGGTCTCATTTGTTTTCCAGGGTGCTGTAGTTGTAATTCCCTCTTTCATGTCTTTGTGTCTTTGGTTTCTTTCCCCAGGTCACTCCCTTCCCTATGTCCTGTGACCTACAAGGAGAATGTGCTTGCCGGGACCCCAACGCCCAAGAGCACAATCAGAAAGACCTCCGTGGCTTCAGTCTTGGGTAATGCCAAGTGACGTGGAAAGGAGGACCACACTGCTCAAGGCAGGCTAGGAGAGACACCACATCCCTTTTGGTATCGTTTTTAACATTTAGCTGCTCAACTGGATGGCATTTCTGCACCAGGGACCCTTAGAATTCAACCAGTCTGCCTTTAATTTTTGTCCAAGGAGAACTCAAAAGTAGGGGTTTATGTATTAACTATATCTTAAATAGTGATGACGAGAAACAAACAACCAAGAGTCAAGTCGAGAAGACTTCATGTATCAAAACAGCATGTTATGCCCACCTAATTTGAACAGTTCATATTTAGATTCAAGGCGAGAAACAAGCTATTTATGTACACATATTTATAGAAATAAGTAGAGAAAGAGAGAAAGAGTGAGAGATGATGATCAACGCAAAAACACTTTCCCCTCCCCAGCACTCACAACTCAGACCGTTCATGGAAGAGGCTGTGCTCTTGGAGGACTCCAAGCTAAGCCTTTTCTGATGCTGAATGCCAAGGTATCGCATGCTCGGGGCACTGAGATTGGGGTGGGATCTCCACAGGGCTGTGCCTCTTGGCAAGTGACTTGCCAGACGCCCAGCCAGCTCGAGACGTGGGATGTTTCTGCTCCTCACAGGAATGCTGCTTCCAGCGAGGGAGCTCAGCAGACTGCAGTGGCCTTTCTGTACAGCTCCTCCTTCTCCCCCTGCCCTCAAAAAGCCAACAAAAAGTCCCTTTGTAGCCTGCAGGGCTGCTGGGATGTTTCTGTGTTGAGATGGGCAAGTGGTCCCATGGTGGAGACAGGGAGTGGGGAGTCTAAGGACTGGCATTGAGGAAGGTGGATGATTGCTTCTGAGGAGCAGAGAGGGTAACTTGCGCCCACACTTGTCATTTGAGCATGTCTGCTGCTGCTACTCCTGCTGCTATGTCCCATACAACTAGTTTCCTTACTGTGTCAGGACAGGGTGAAAAACAACCCCATGCAACCAAACAGTCTGCCTTAAAGCTTACCTACAACCTGCCTTTCAAACCCTCTGGTCTCTTCCTCGGCATTGGGGCAAGAAAACAGGACACCAGCCAGCCAAAGGAATCTGCTTTCTGGTCTCCATCCAGGCAAGTGGTTCTCTAGACCTCCTCCACCTCCTTCTTGTGGTGGTCTATATCTAACAACCGCTTCATGCTCCTGTTTTCTCAGGAGAGGGGAAGAGCAGGAAGAGGCACGTGCTGTGGGGAAAGGACTGTAGGAGACAGTATTAGAATTTTGGCTGTATTTGTCAGTATTAAGCTGCCAGGCCAGTGGGTTGAACACTTTTGATAGACCAGGAGCTTAGCTGCTTGTAATCTTCCAGAAGGAAAGGGCATTAGCTGCAGCAGACCTCACCCTTCCCTATCGTATAGCTTCATCCATGTTATGCCAGACCTTTGGCTTATTTCATTATAGGGTACGTCATGCTGAGTCACTGAGATGCCCAGTGCATCTAGTGCTGCCGCTGCTGCTACAACCCATCCCATGGGAATCCCACAGATTTTTCCAGTGTGGCTTTGGCTTGTTTTCTGCTGCTTCAGACTCCTACTAGGAAGGAAACACATCCAAAAGAGTCTTCTTCTATTCCTTAGGTCTTGTAAGACTTGTACAATCATAGAATCATAGAATGGTTAGGGCTGAAAAACACTTTAAACATCATCTAGTTCTAACCACATCTACTGGGTAAAGACAGGTTGGAAAGATTTGTTCCTACTCCTGTTTGGTTGAACATTTAGGCACTGGAGTAAGGCAGAAAGGTAAGGGAAGGGGTCATGGAGGTGGATGTAAAAATGTGTAGGAGAACTAGATATGGAAAACTGACAGAGTTGTAGGTGCAAGGAGCCAGGCTCTTGTCACCCAATATTGGGGTTGTTTTCATCTGAATAAACCAGAGATGAATCTCAAGGACTAAAATGTAGAGGCCTGGAGAGGTGATTGTCATAAGAAGGTAAGGAGCTCTGTTGTGAAGCTCCTAGTTATTCCTGGAGAAGGTTTGGCCAAGGGATCTGTGCAGATGGCTCTGCACCATGGTGCAGGTGTGCACAGGAAAGGGAGGTGTCGTGGAATCAGAGCTCCTTCATGGAATTGGGCTGAACATCTGCCAGTGTGGAGAGCAGTGATGAAAACTGGGCCTGGGCAAAATGTCCACTTTTGCCCCTTGCCATCTTGTTAACAATGGAAGTTAATTGTGAAGAAGTTGCTTCTTTCTGGTCCTTTCGACCTCCTGTTTCTTGTTGGCAGTTTGTTCATGTGCCATCCATCAGAAGAGCTCACAACCTTTCAGACTACCAATGCATCAGGTCCTCAATGAGGCATCTTGACGTGATCTCTCCCCTCCACCCCACCTGGGTTTTACCCTAGCAAGGACCCTCAGTTCATGTCCCGTGTGCATCCTGATGGCAGCTCGGTCTCCAAAATCCCCTTCTCAGTGATGCAGCTCAGTACGGAGGAGATTTTCCGTGTGCTTGCCCCACCTAAGACATTGCCCACAAAGGACAGGTCTGTATAAATGTTATTGCCACTTGCTGCTGTGGGCTCTCAGGAGCTCAGGGCCTGATGAGCTCCTCTGCCCAGCCAGGGCCTGCCCCTGCTTGCTGAGTTGGAGTCCTTCAAGCTCAAGGGAGATGGTGGCCTCTTGCCAGCAGTCTTACACCTCAGCTTCACTCCTGCAGTTCAGGGGTGACCCAACTCCCTTTCCCATGGGCTTTCCATGCTGCTATTTGATTTTCATTTTCCAACTGCTATGTTGGCACTGTCCATCTCCTCCAATGGGAGCAGAAGTTCTGCTCTGAGTCATGTTAAACCCAGTAATCCAATGGCATTTTTTTTCTTTGGGAAAAGATCACACTGGGGCAAAGCTTTGCCCTCTGCATTTCAGGTGCTGTACCGTGCATCCCGGGGGATGTGGAGAGGGGAGCCATGGGGCATGGACTCAGCTCTTATTCCCTGTGTTCCCATGCTGAGGCAAGGCCAGCTGGATGGTCTTGAAGCATCTACCACTGTAAGGGCCTTGAATGTCCAGTGGAGTCTATAGGAAAGACCCTCCATGACTATGATGGCCATTGGGTAGGGGGTGAGAGGGACATTTCCCGCCATATCCACCCACTGACCCAGTGCTGTAGGTCAACATGAAACAAGAATTTGGAAGGATCAGCAGAGGGTGCTCATGCTGATGATATTTAGCTGCTCATGAAGTCCAGGTCACATTAGTGCCAAGATCTTCTCTGTCACAGATAGCGAGCCAAGGCTGCACCCTGCCTGAGGCCACCAGCCAGCCTCCTGGCTATTGGGGTTGTCCATGGCCAGTGGGAGGGAAAGCTGGAGCAGAAAGCGGTCAATGGTGCATGGTGGGGTGGGAAACTCCTATCAGCTGCTACCCCAATCCCTCCCCACCCTCTCGCAGACAGGCTGAGCTGGTGTCCTCCTGCTTTTCTTGCATCTTCCGCTGTCCCCACCCCAGGCTGAGAAAGGAGGATGGCACCAGAGGACTCTTGGAGTCGGGTTCCAGCTACCTCCCTTCCGGTTTCGGTTTCACTTGGTTGTAACTGTCGGTTTGTTCTAGGTTTTACCTGTGTTTAAGAAAAAATAACAAAAAAAAGAAAAAAAGGGAAAAAACAAAAAAGAGAGGAAAAAAAAAAAAAAAAGAAAGAAAAGCAAGCCCAATAGCCAGCAGTTTCTTGCTGCAACTGATTCAAGTGGGGGAATAAAATAGCAACTGAGGCTTTAGAGAGAGGAAGAAAAGCAAAACCAACCCACACACACAAAAAGAGAAAACCCGCATAATCCAAACCCTAGAAGAGCAAAGCCTATTTTTGTGTGTTCGAAAGGAAAACAGTGATTCCGCCAGCTGAGTAGAGAGCTAGATACTGAAGTGTAGATTTCCCTAGAAGTACCGTGAGGTTTTATAACATTGTCTGGTTTTGTTTTCCTTGTGCTTTGTGAGAAGTCCAGGAACTGAGGCTAAGGTGATTTTTCCCTGGTCTGTTGTTATTTGGGGGTGGGAAGGGGATGGAGTTTCTGAGGTTTTTTTCGGTTTTCCAGATTATTTTTTTAAGCGTGTATTTGTGCTTATTTTTACGTTATCCAACTGTACATACGCAGTTAACCAGTATTTCACTGTGCTCTAATTACTGCACTCAGAAGCACTGCACAGTCTGAATCCCGAAGAGCTGCGAGGGATGGGGAGTGAAAAGGGAAGGAGAAAGCTGCTACGTGAGCAGACAGGTGATTCCCATCAGTGGGAAGTGGGATGTGACCGTTCCCTTCCCATGCTCCAGCACGTCGTTTCCATTTGAGGCCAAGCTAGAAGATAGGAGTGGTTGGGGTTAAGTCAGCCAAGGCTGGGATGCTCCGAGGGGTTTCAGAGCTGGTGATTTGGCCTTTGAACTATTGGAATGCTGTGGAAATTCCCAGCCTTTTGGCAGCATCCTGCTCTCCCCTGCCCAGTCCCTGGATGCCCCAGTGAGAATTAATGGGCATGTTCATCTCAGTGGGAGAGGACCATATGCCCATCTTAGATACACTCTTCATGACTGTGGGCCCCATTTTGGTCTTAGTGGTGCAACTGAGCAGATTTACTTTGTGTTTCTTCCACATCAGCCCATCCTCTGGGGAAAGCCATCACCCTTCTGGGGATGTGGAAGTGTCCCTGCCTCCAACTGACCTTGGGCACACAGGACAGTTCCCTTTCCACCGGAGGACCTTGACCACTGAGTTCAGTGGGAGCATGACCAAGACATCAGCAGTAGCAGGTCCAGGTGGCCCAAGATGTATTTCTTTGGTGCCATGGTCACTTTGGGCAACAGGGGTTTGGTGATGGATTGCTCCTGCCATCTGGGGAACCCGTGTCCAAAACCCTGGTTATTTCAGCAGGAGCAAAGTGGGGCTTAACGTTTTGTTTCTGTCTTAGTTTGGCAAAATAAATTTTCCATGTTTTGCCTGACCTACACATCCAAGATTCATTAAGAATAATAATTCCTTCCTCTGAAGAGCTTGGATTGGCTTCAGGTGTTAGATGAGGAGTCTTGGTGCTACTTGGTAGTCCTGTTAGGTCGAGATGTGGAGCTCATGAGTCCAAGGTGTCTTTGGTTCCCATTCTAGTTTGGTTTAGTCTTTTGGTTTTTATCTTCCTTTGGTGAGGCCACAATTCAGCCACCAGTTTCCATCTTCTGAGTGCAAAGAACCAGGGCTTTAAAAGGAACATTTCACCAGCAATTAAAGAGGGAATTGGAACCATTGCGGAGTTTGCATTGTACGGCCTCTGTAATTACTTACCTGTCTGCAGATGAGAGGCTGAATTTTGCTCCCATCGAGTCAACAGGGGGTTTCTGTTGTTGTTGACTTCACTGGGAGCAGGATTGAGCCATACTATATATATAAATATATATATAAATATATATGTGATATATATATAATATTATCTGTGTAATATTATATATATATCAGTGTTAATATTTACAAATAAAACTGTGATCTCGTCTAGAGAAAAAATGTATTCATATTACCAACTGCTCTTCCATATTTATGTATCATATTGTATCTTTTTATTATTGTTATAATTATTATGATTATTATGGTTATTATGATGATGATGATGATGATGGAATCTTTCTTGGCACCTTTTGGAAGCCACGTCAACCAATACTCCAATGAAGTGCTGAGGATCTATTTTCACACGAATTCTACTGGTCTACTGTATAAAAGAGAAAAGACAAAAAAAAAGAGAGAAACAAGCAGAATACAGCTCAACCCTTAATTCTGTACCTCACGCCTGTACGTTTGCTGCTCCGATTTTGGGTTTTATTTTGCGTTCGTTTGTTTTTAACGGATCTAATTTAAGTCTCCAAGCAATATATAAAGATGTAAATAGTAAAGCTTATTTATTAAGATTGTCATCTTTTTTTAATTTATATTTACACAGTTGTTCATCTAATTTATTTTTTTTCTTCAATACAGTTTTTAACAGTTGTCCTTTTTTTTTTTTTTCGGTTCATGACGGTTTTGATTTAAATCTTTTTTTCACAGAATTTCTTTATACAGGTTTTTTCTCTTTCTTTTTAATAAGCACCAACTTCCTCTGGTCTTTCCAAAACAGGTCATGTTTCACTCCAAAAAAAAACAAAAAAAAAAAAAAAAAGAAAAGAAGTTATGTCAGATTCATCAGAAATATTTTGCCATTGTTGATTCCTATACCCTAAAGTTCTATATTATATAAATATATAATACCTTGTATGCTTAAATATTTAACTGTGTGATTTTGTATATATCTTCATACACATGCTCACACACATATGAGGGTTAATGTCCCCAGATGCTGGGAGAACAGAGAATCAGAAACACAAACAATATAAGCTTGTATTAAAGAGTTCTGAACTGGACCACTTGCTCTTGCCCTGTCTCCTTTGCTTTCGGTTAAGCAGTGCCGGGTACCCCTGGGAGGGTGGTGAGTGTGGCTGTGGGGTCCCACATCTGGCTGCACATCTGCACATCCACATGCTCCGGCTGAGCTCCAGAACTTTGGTTTCAGACAGAGGTCCCGAAAACTGCAACAGAGGTTGAAACAGAGGTTCTGTTTCAACAGAGGCCTGATGGGAGAGGGAGGCAGCACTGGCCGGAGACAAGTGATACACGAAGAGCCCATTTCACATGCACTGTGTTTGGTTCTATCGAGGTGGCTCAGGTCCTGCTTCACTCAAGCAACCTGGTGCCTGTTGTAGGTTTTGGTGTCAGAGATGTGTGAAAATTTGAAGGGTGGCTGCTTCTGATCTTAACTCTTTTAAGTCATCCATGGACTCTGCTCTCCAGCTCCATCACATGCAGAACGTGGTCACCCAGAAAATGAGTCCCAGTGGGAATACGCCTCGGCTCAGGGGTATTACCTAGGAGGGAAGGCTCATAGCTACATGCAGCCACAGAGCTGAACGCCCTGATGCACAAAGCCTTTGGACACACAAGAAAAAGTACAGCTAAAGATAACGGAGTCTCCAGTGGTCAAGAGATAACTGGGCTTGCAGGCTGCCCAATGCCAGATCAAGGCCTTGTAAGGTATGCACAGTGAGCTCCTGCACATCTGATGGTGATAAAGCCCTGGGACCGGCATAAACACACACACAGACACAGACATACATGCAGTGTTACAGCCTGTGCTGGTCCCAAACCCCCCTCAGAGCTGGCTCACCTGCAGTGAAGATGCATTTCTTCCTCCTGGAGCATGAGGTTCTGCAACCCAGTAACAGTGTTTTAGTGGGTGCAGTGATGAACGCATCTCAGTCACATGCTCACCAGCCTGCACGGGTCCAATAGGGAACCAGCTGGACTCAAACCCCAGGGCTGCTGGGTCTTCTAAAGTGTGAAGCAAGCTGGATTAAGAAAGTTGGTCCTTCAACACCAAAAGGGTGGCTGGGTCCTGCATCCCCTGCTTGGACCCCGCTGTGGCAGACAGGGTAAGGGACTTTATGCTGTTGTACTGAGAAAGCTGTACTGATTCAGCTTCCAAATGGGAATTGATTCAGTATTGACAGCTCCAAACCTTGAGGATGTGCATGCAGTCAGGATAGGTGCCATTTAACCCGGACAGCTACCGAGCCCTGAGCCTAAAGAGAGTCATTTTAACCCAGTTAACTCCCAACCTCATTAATGATTTAACTCCCCAGGAAGGCCATGGTAAGACACAGAGGCTGGGGGCAAGGGCAGAGGAGAAGAAGGGGGTGCATGGGGCAGAAGTGTTAAATACCAGGAGTCCTTTCCCTGTTACACATTTCCCTTTGCATATATTTTAGTCAGGATTGGGCCATAACACCAGCTAGCTCCATTTGCCAATCTGATGTAGTTATGGTGCTGGCTGGTACCACCTTGGTCCCCTTTAAAAGTGTAGCATTAATACCACAGTGCTTAAACAACCTGTGGATTGAACAATAAATCAATTCCACACCACCCAATCCATGGGACGTTTGGGGGCAATAGACTGAAGGATGGGAATAAATTGGTTTAATGTTTTTTACACTGGCATAAGTAAGTCAATACAAAAGTAGTTTGCATGCTAACTGTCAAAATCCACTGCAATATATTGAACAGGGGAGAGAGGGAGAGAAAAAAAAGAGCACAAGCAAGAGCACATCGTGCTTTCTATATCATCCTTGTCTTTGGTCAATGCATTATTAATAGGGTATAAGTACATCATGGACAGCCTTATCAATAGAACATCCTGCAGATAAAAAGGCCCATAAACAATGTATTCAATGGGTTGTGTCTATAGCAATATACAAATCAATTGGCTGTGTGTTGAATTATCTATTAAGCATAAATAAGGGCTTTAAGATGGGAGCAGCCCATAAAGCAGTGCATAGCGGGCAGCTCGCTCCTGCTGGGCTGAGTTTGCTGCTCTATGGTCACAACCACCCGAGCAGGATCAATTGAAATGCACAGTCAAAACAACAGTTTCTATGTCCAGATTACGTGCCTGTCTGAGAATCAATCTCTAAAGAGAGGTTGAGGAGAGAAAGATCAATATGTGCATTGAGCAAGTTGAAGGCACCACCCTGCGAGGTGGCAATAGAGCTCATATCCACCAGCAAATGTTAAACCTGGCTTTAAGATTTAAAGCTGCTTTAATATCTCAGCCCTGTAGCAGTAACGCCTTGTGCAGTGACCAGCCCAGGGAGTCTCATAACACACTCAAAGTCACCCATACTGAGCCACCAGCCTCTCCGAGAGCCCTCCTTGCTGAAGTGGCACCAGATGTGGCTCCTTTTGGCTGCATTAAATGAGAAGGAGCTGACTGCATTAATTATACATGAAAGCTCTGGATTCATACAGCAAAGTCCTCTCCCAGCTGAAAGCCACAGCTTCTCAAGTAAGTATGGCATTGCTAAGTGTGGTAATGGGAAAATGAAGCTGATTTTGGGCAAAAAGACACAGAGGCTTTAAAATAACTTCCATGGAAAGAGCAGAATATAAAGGAAACTACTCACAAGTGTAAAAGAAACCTTTGCATGTAATCAAGGGTATCTGAAGATGAAATGAACACATAAACCCCAAAAGACACACACACACCAACCCAGCAAATGCTCTGTGCTCCAGCGCTATATTTTACTTGTTCATCCCACTGCCTCAGTTTCCCAGTTTCTAAGGCACACACTTGAGAGGTGAACAGTTCCTAGGCCACAATTCTCCTTTTTGCTGCTCATTAAATACCACAACAGTACAATGGCCCTGTATTTTCCCTCTGCCTTGCATTGGAATAACCACTGCTTACATCACTCAAATCAACAACTGGCCTAAGCTCTCTGATAAAATGCAGCCAAAGGACCAGGGTCTTACTTTGGTTTTTAAGTACAATGAGGAAATATTGTGTCAAAATAGCTGTAAAGCTCTTGAGAACCTTTTGGTTGACTTCTCTGGGGCCTGAGGAGGATTGTTAGCGGTTAAAAACAGCTTTCATGGAATTCTATTTGGGTATTTTTCAGATAAAAAGTTATTCACAACTTTTGATCGCTTTACGTATGACGAATGAAGAACTAGGCCACACATGGTCACTTCTAGCCACCCCCTGCCCTGCTCTTAAGATGTTATCCGCAAGTTTACCCATATGTAAGTCACCACCACTCATACAGGTTTTTTGGCCTTGGAGCCCCATAACTAAGCTCACTGCTGCTCCATCCCCTCTGTTGTCATGCAGCCCACAGAGATGAACCAAATGCTTCAGGTTCATTGGCATTTTTGATGAGAGCTGAAACATGGGGATGGTTCTGGCTGAACTTCAAAGCCCAGCTCTGTCCTTGGGCACTTTGTAGCACAGACGTGCTCAAAATAAGCAGGTTCTTTTCCTAATGTCACCCTAACATGACCTTTGTGAGCCCCGATGGGGCTGTGTTTCCGTCAGGCATGAAGGCTCCATGCCACAGTGGCTGCTAAATGGGCTTGGAGACATGGGAAGGGAAAGAGAATCCTTTTTATTGCACCCTCAATTAATACCTCAATGCTCAAACTTTCCACCCAAGCATCTAAAGCCTCCCAATTCCTGCATTATATGAAATGCCAGTGCTGAATGAAATATACCATACTGACTCAAACTGTTCCTCAAAGACTTTGCAGCTCCTGGTTACTGCTAAGAGCCCTTTGAACACAGCTTTATCTGCCCCAGCCCCAGTTCACGATGGTGCAAAGCACCTGAAAGGCCAGAGTTGCCCAGGGTATGTGTCCTTACCATGGTGGGACTATGAGTTAGGGTCCCTCCTGCCTTAATGCCATGGCCACCAACACTGAAGGAGGCAGACCAAGTGTGCTTAAGAAACCAACCAGAAACCTTTTCCTTTGTGTCTTGCAGTGCACAAATTGATGAGTGTTGGAGATGCTCAGTGTCTGAAAAGCTAATTCTTACTCTGGCCCAACAGGTACAATGTGCAGTTAACACCCTCCCAGGGGCAACAAGATGTGAGCTCGCAGGGCACTGAAGCATCCATCACGTCACGGGTATCATCATAGCTAAGCATTAGTGCTGCTGCAAGGCTTTGTCCACCCCAGGCACCCCCAAGGGTGGAGAGGACCCAGGCTGCCCATGCTTGAGCAGCCTCTGGCACTCCCTTGGCCTCTTCCCCAGCCTCAGCAGAGCCGTATTGAGCCAGGCAAGAAATTAAAATGAAAAGAAAAATCAGAAAATAAAAAAGGAAAAAGCAGAAACCAACCAAATAAATAAAGGAGCAATCACAGCACTTGACTCCAGAGGCCTTTGCTGTGGGAAAAAGCTGTCCATCAGCAGCACAGCAACCCAAACAATCAGCCCTTTTGTGCACGGTGCCAGCTCAAGCCTGGCCCGGGATGAGGGTGGTGGGGAACAATGGCCATGGGGACAATGGGGATTGTTCAGGGAAGCCCTTCTCCTCAGAGGGGATGGCCCCATGCAGCCCTGAGAGGGACATGCTGCTGTCATCAGCTCTGACTAACAAGTGTCAGATCTGGGATGCTCACAGGGACCTCCAAGGGATGCTGGAAGTGGCAGTGAGGATGTTTGTTAAGTGTGATCACACCTATGGTGAAGAATGAGCAGCATCCACAGAGAAACCATCTCCTGGTGCTGAGCTGGAGTTAATGGGGTGCTGGGGGAGTCATGGATGGTGGGAGTAGGGTCAGGCTGTGCCGGGACCCCCTGCACACACCCCTGACTACTCCATAGGCACCGGTACCTGCACACACACTGGCTGCAAAGGCACATGGAGGATGTTGGTCCTTTTGTCCTGAGCGCATTCTAAAGGTGGTGATGCCATATCCAGGAGCCACTGATGCAAGTTCCCTGCTTTGCACCATCAGGGAAATCATTTCAGCTTTACAAATGGATGTGGGTAGTTTATCTGTTAAACCAGGATGATCACAGAAACATAGAATCACAGGATGGTTTGGGTTTGAAGGGATCTTAAAGCTCATCCAGTTCCAAACCCCTGCTATGGGCAGGGACACCTTCTACTAGAGCAGACTGCTCCAAGCCCCATCCAGCCTGGCCTTGAACACTGCCAGCGATGGGGCAGCCACAGCTTCTCTGGGCACTCTGTGCCAGTGCCTCAGCACCCTCACAGGGAAGAACTTCTGCCTAAGAGCTCATCTCAATCTATCTCCCCTGTTTAAGTCTGAACCCATCACCCCTTGTCCTATCACTACAGTCCCTGATGAAGAGTCCCTCTCCAGCATCCTTGTAGCCCCCTTCAGACACTGGAAGCTGCTCTGAGTTCTCCATGCAGCTTCTCTTCTCCAGGCTGAACAGCCCCAACTTCTCAGCCTGTCTCCATACAGGAGGTGCTCCAGCCCCTGATCATGCTTGTGGCCTCCTCTGGCCTTGTTCCAATGGTTCCATGTCCTTATGATGTCATCTTTTTGTCCCTCTCCCCACTCACTTTCCATGTTTCATCCACCCTTGGTGCTCTCCCCAGCCACGACAGCGCTGCCAAAGCCCAGCCAATGGCACAGCAAAGTCAGGGTACAGCTTGGCAGGAGGAGCCAGCTCCTGGGGCAGCAGCAATTTGCTTTAGAGCAATGATCCCTTTTCGCTATGGGGGCCAGCGGGATGGTGTGGGATGTGTGTGCACACGCACGATGGGGCATGGGTCCATCTGCCGGCATTGCTGGGCTGTGACTACAACTGTTTATCTTGAAAGCTGGAGGGTTACATTCTCCAAAGTTTCCAGGGAGCAAACACAGACCCTTCCTTTCAGCTGCGCACCGCAGGATGTGCAACCTCCACGAATGCCTCGGGGTTTGTTTGGCTTGGGTACACCGGGAGCATCGCTGGCCAGAGGCTCCCCTGGCTTTGATCTGGGAGCCAGGTGCGCTTCTCGACAGGTTAATAGCTGTCTAACTGCACAGCCTTCCTGCCCAGGAGTCTAGACTCTTCCACCTGCTCTGTACACATTAACACAGGCTTACACACAACTTGCTCTGTATATGTACCGTACGCAACAGCCAGCCTCACCAAGGACGTGAAGTGAGGCTCTTCAGCAGCTTTCCAAGGGAAGCAGCAGGAATTAAGCCCCTGGTCATTGCAGCATGGAGCCAGGGAGGACACACAGCCCAGTCCTTGTGCTGCTCGTGCTTTGTTCCCAGCAGAAGTTAAGACGACCAGAGTTGAAGGTCTCCAATCTATTGCTATCTGCAGTAAAACTTCCCAGTGCTGCAGGCTTTGCCCCTTTCCTGTGCACTTTGTTGCTGGGGTGGGTATCCCCTCTGCAGTGCACACCACTGTGGGGAGCTCACTGTGTCAGAGAGGAGAGTAACTCCTGGATGCTGAAGGGCATCCAGCCAGCTGCCCTGGATTTTGGCTGGCATCTCCTACTCCTAACACCTAGCACCACACTTATGATGGTCAGAATTCCCATGAGTAGCATTAGCCCCGTCACACCTACCATTGCCTCCAGTCCCATCTGAGAACACAAGTGACTTGTCCATCCAGTCGATCACCACCTGCAGTGAAACCATGGAGCTGCTCCCCATTGCAGCACACACTGCACAGGGCTGTGCAAAGAAACGAATCATCTCCAGCCAAAACCAAACAAAACCAAAATAAACCCAGGGAAAGGCTGTGGGCCAGAGCCTTGAAAAACAAGAAGGATTCAAAGCACATGGAGGTGCATCCATTGGGTTGGGACCAGCCAGGTTGCTCCTGACCCTTGCACTCCTGATATGAGACATGTCCTGTGGGGAGACGGAGCCTTTGCCCACTCTGCAGCTGATGGGAGGGAAGGATCAGTCCTGGTCAGTCTGTAACAACGGCTCCAAAGAGAGATTAAGCGTTTCTCCCAGCCCTGGCAGTGCATGCGCCACGCCATGTACTCAACGTCAGTGTAACACCGTGGTGCCGGTAACACCAGTCCAGGCTCTGGTTGGGACAGCTGCACATCTGGATTCCAAGGGTTTTGCTGTGCTTTGTTTTACACAATAGCAAAGCTGAACAACTACTGCCTCACCTCTTCCCACACCAGTGTCTCCTGCTATGGGAGGTGCAAGAACTGTGAGCTCTGTTTTCACTGCATATCACAGACCCATTCAGTCCTTCCTGGTGCACAGGGTGCTGGATAGTTGCTGAGAGCTACACCAGGGCTCAGCAGCTCTGGCCAAGCAAACGCTAAGTCTGCGTTCATCTGCAGCAAGTCACAGAATCATAGAAGAGTTTGAGTTGGAAGGGACCTTCAAAGGTCATCTAGTTCCAACCCCACGGTCATCTTCATCCCCACAATCAAACTCCATGGCCACTGCCACTTCTGAAGAGCAAACAGATGGTTGACAGGCAGCAACTGTGCTGGGGGCTGAGCAAGGTTTTAACACACATGGCATCATGGTTCCTCCATGGCCCTTGTGCTCAGTGCTGCATAACCCTCAGTGACACAGTGGCCATAGCCCAGATCCCTCAGTGTCACTCCTCTTCTTCCTCATCAGGAAAAGAGATTTAGCTCAGAAATTAAGAAACTCCAGTAGGACTTTGACTCAAGGCCTTCCAATGCGCACCATCAATGTGGCTTAAAACAAATGAAGAGACATGAGCAAAGACGGGGTGGAAAAGAGCAGCTTGGGAGAAATGATCAAGACTATTTGAGTGGGTATAAATCAGACAAATAGGTTTAGTTCAAGAAGATAAAGGTCTCCGAGGTCTGTGGCTGAACTTCCTCCACATCAAATCCTGCACCTTTGGTTTCAAAACATTTTCATTTTGAAACTTGCCTCCTACTTGTTTCCTTTTACAGTAAAGGGTTAAATAACCTGAAAGACTAGACAAAACTATTTGCTTTGGGCTGACTAAACCGATTCATTCAACACTGCTCCCTTTCCCCACTCCAGGTTTTGTTGTTCTGCTTTAAAAAGCAACGGCTTTGAGCTGATCTGATTTTTGTGTGTTTTCCCCTCTCACCCTCCTGCACTTTCTGGTTTGGCTGCCAGGCTGAGAAATCCATTACCCACAGGGATCCCGGGCCAGCCTAACCCACATCTGACAGTAAAGAAACCAGATTCTCTATGTCCTTTTAGCCCCTGGCTTCCTTCTTGGGCTTTCCCACACGCCTCAGCTCCCACTGGGGCCAGTGGCCGAGCTGGGTGTTGGGAGGGAGAAGGACCCTACACAAAGAGGCTGCACTTTCCCCTTGTCTCTGCACATCCAGCTCTTGGGGTCAGCTCCAGTTTCCAAATACAGCTCCTCATAGAATGATGGAAGGGTTTGGGTTGGAAGGGACCTTCAAAGGTCATCTAGTTCCAACCCCCTGCAATGAGCAGGGACATCTTCAACTAGATCAGAACCACATCCAGCTTGGCTTCAATGTCTCCAGGAATGTGGCATCCACCACCTCTCTGGGCAACCTATGCCAGAGTTTAACCACCCTCATTGTAAAGAAGTTCTTCCTCACATCCAGCCTGAATCTCCCCTCTTTTAGTTTAAAACCATCATCCCTCGTCCTGTTGCAACAGGCCTTGCTAAAAAGTCTGTCCTCATCGTTCTTTAGGCACCTTTTAAGCACTGAAAGGCCACAATAATGTCTCCCTGGAGTCATTTCTCCTCCAGGATGAACAATCTCAACTCTCTCAGCCACTCCTTGTAGCAGAGGTGTTCCATCCCTCTGATCATTTTTGTGGCCTCCTCTGGATCCTCTCCAACAGGTCCATGTCTTCCCTGTACTGAGGACTCCAGAGCTGAATGCAGGACTGCATGCAGAGCCAAATAGAGGGACACATCTTAGGAACAGCTGTCAGTGATACATGGTCCTGAAGCCCTGCGAACACGCAAGCAGCTCTGAGATGGTGTCAGGAAGAAACACCAAGGAGGCAGCAGAGATGGACTTAATATGAACCTTTAATGCACAGCACAAGCTGCTGGGCGCCGGCTGCGCACGGAGTCGCTCCGTCAACTCGCAGTGGTACAAAAGCCCAGCTTGCCTGCAGCATCCCGGCACCCGCCTGGCATCCCAATCCGGGCATCCTGGCTGGCAGCGCAGTGTCACCAGCCACCCACGCCACCTCCTCCTGTGTCCTCGGCCACCACTGCACTGGGGCCCCTCGCCCCACAGGCATGGAGGGGGTCACCCTGTGCCCAGCAGCTCCCCTCTGCCTGGTGCTGGCCTCCAGTGGGTTATCTCCTCCTATCCAGGGTTTTGGAGCGTGTAGTCCAGGAAATTCAGTAAGAAAAGATTAAAAAGGAGAGGCTTTGATGCTGAGTCAAATTAGGGAATTTTTTCTTGGTTTTTTTCCTCTTGAAAAATTAAAAAAAAAAAAAAAAAAGGAAAAGAAATTAAAAGTCCAACTCGCTGATTTCTTGTTCCTCTGCTGTCTGAGTGAGAAAGTCCTGTTTGGCCTCGCTGTCCCCTTCCAACCCCTCCAAACACCACCCGACCCCAAACCCCACCAGCACTCAGCATTATCACAAGTCCTTGACTCCTTGGAGTCCCTTTGCCTCCCACAGCTCCAGGCCTGCACCTTCCCTCACCGCCCCTTGGACTCTCCGTACGTGTTGCGCAGCATGGAGACCATCTTCTCCTCGCACGTTACTTTGGTGTCCTTTAGGATGCTGTACCAGACCATGCCGGGTGGCCGGACCTCTTCACTGCGGCAGAACAAGTAGGGCATGGTCTCGGTGCGGCTCTGGATGTAGGCACTGCGTAGCAGGGTGGAGCAGTGACTGCTGACCTTCTCCAGCCTCCTCAGGATCAGGTGTGCTTTCCTGGAGGGTACAGAGATAGAGACAGAGCAGTGCGGGCAGTGCAAAGAGACCAGGAGACAGGACTTCTGGGGTCTACCACCAGCTCTGTCTATGAGGGTGCTGAGGCGCTGGCACAGGGTGCCCAGAGAAGCTGTGGCTGCCCCATCCCTGGCAGTGTTCAAGGCCAGGTTGGACACAGGGGCTTGGAGCAAGCTGCTCTAGTGGAAGGTGTCCCTGCCCATGGCAGGGGCTGGAGCTGGAGGAGCTTTAAGGCACCTTTCAACACAAACCATTCTATGATTCTATGAAGAATGCATGAGACCCATTTGCCTGACATTGTCTTTCCTATTTCAAGTAAGAAGCTCTGTTTTGCCCAAATGTTCTGGGTGTATCTACTGTTCTACAGTACCAGGCTAGAGGGACCTCAGGTCTGACCCACAAGAGCAGCTTGGGTGCCCTGGGACATTGTCTGCCCTTGCTATATGATCACCATCACCACTACGTGCTCTGACAGGCTCCAGCACGTGCTAGTCCCCATGCACCCTGGTGACACCCCCAGCACCCTATTGATGAGCCCAGCCCTCCCTTCCATGTTTTCCCAAGTCTCCAGGAGGCAAATGGCCCAACAGGACTGACACTAGAAGAGCGAGGAAAAAAAAGCACACCACATTAAGACAAAACAAAATAAACCCATAAGAAACCAAGAATCCCCTCGTGGGAGCCTGCAAAGTGCTAAATCAAACAAAGGGAGGGGAAGAGGGTTTACTTCAGTTGCCTGAAAGTAGCAAGATCACAGATTATTTCCTCTCTGGTGCCACAGGAAAGCTCTGGATTCAGGGCTTGGGGATTTTGCAGCTCCTGCAGGAATGTAAATTCCCGATAATGCCATGTCAGGGGCAGCGAGGCACAAACACAGGGATTAGCTGGTTATGAAAGCTGAGTGGTGTTGCAGTGCAGGAGGAGCTCGATGCACTCACAGGCACCCGGCGATGGGACGCCAGGGAAGAGCTGCCTGGAGCCACCCAGAGCCGGAGCAGAGGGCAGAGATGGCGGCAGGAGGCAAGAGAGCATCCCAGCATCCCAAACAGCTACAGACCAATCCCTGCAGAGCAGAAACACTGGAGGAAAGGCTGCAGTAAACCACTGCTCCTCCAGTGCTGCACGTGGAAAACTTCTCTGCTCCATCCCCAGGGTGATGGGCTCAGGGTTCGCTTTACAGGGGAAAGGAAGAGAAAAGGGAGTTGGACCTTGGACCACACTACGTGGTACCCATGTATTAATTTAATGTGTAAAGACAAGCCTGACTAGGCAATTTGAGTCATTAGCTATACACACACATACAATAATGGTGTCATAGGCTGAGCTGAGCCCAGCTCTGACAGAATCCTCTACTCACGCTACTCTTTATAGCAGCCACCTGACATTCTGCAGCATCTGGTGCTCCCACTGTCAAGAACAGGCCCTTCACTGCTGCATGTCTGCTGCAGATGTTATGAAATGCTACGATGGCATTAGATGCTTTCAGTAAAGACTGATTGATTAAACCTCAGCTCAGCAAAGTCTGTAGTGACTGTCACTACAGTGAACAAACTTCAGCAAATCACTGTCAGCGGTGTTGGATGGGACCAAACACCATCATCTGTGCCATTTCCTTGCTGGGAACAACCTGCCTTGGTGAATATCTGTCTGACCTGTTCTTAGAGCCAAGAGCCCATGGTCAGCTCATAGGATGGACTCTGATGTGACAACTGACATGGGGAAGTCATCCATCTGGAGGCCACCCAAACAACCCAGTGATTTTCCTCCAGACTGACTCCACAAGGCCTTTCCCAGCTATAGCAAGAAGGGAGCAACAATGAGTGGCCATGACGAGCCCTTGAGGCAAACCCCAGTGGTGGTAACCACAACTTGGCCCTAAACACCAGGAGTGGACTGCCCAGCACATAACTACACATGTGCTGGCCAAGCTCTTTCTCTCCTTTCTTTTCACCACTTCAACTTAATGTTCATACACCACCGCATCTGCAGTTGTGCAGGAAAGAATCAGTGTTTAAGGCTGGGATGCAGCACACAACGGGTTGGTGCTACAAGGAAGCTGAAAACACACTGCACTGTGGTCAAGGAGGACACAAGGTGATGGGGAGGGAGGGAATCAAGCCCCTGGCTTTCAGTGTCCAGTGCCAAAAAGCCCCAGTTTTAATGGGTTTCACCACTTTGAGTCATTTATGTTAGTGGGGTAATGAAGTCATGTGTAAATGTTAGATTTAGCTTTCGGCTGTCAGCTGTTCCCTCTTAAAACAACTAAGGAGAAGGAGACCCAGAGCGGGTGAGGGGAAAAGAGAGGCTCTCTGGTGAAGTGGGGTAATAAATTACAGGAGCCGTTCTTGGGCTGCCAATTTAACACCATAAATCAAGGCCTGGGTATTACCCAAGCGCTCCCTGCGGAGGGCTGTCGGGTCAGAACGACCACCTTTTCAAATCCTGGAAATGAAATCTTCCTAAATGCTGACCAACCTCATCCCTGCCAGGAACGGTAATTTATTGCCTTATTAAAGGGCAGGAATAGGGAGAGGAGTGAGTGAGGGGGGAGCTGCCTGTGGCCAAACCCCCAGCTTTGAGCCCCCAAAGGGATGAAGCAAACCCCTTCCCTTCACCCCACATCCCAGACAAGGGGTGCCCCCACATTGGCATGAGCCAGTGGAGCTCTCTCACCTGCCACATGCCCACCACAGGGGCTGTTGTTTTAAGTCGGCGCCAGCCAGAGGCTGATTTTCGTCTCCACTTCTATGATGGATTTTGGAGGTCACAGCCACAGTCATAAATGATGAAGAGGGGGATTTAAAAATAGGCTCTACATGGCTGTTTCCCTCTGTGGTACCTCATGGCACGGTGGGGGAGAGGAAAGGGAAAGGGGATGGGTGTTGCCAGGGCATCTTCCAAACGCACGTGCATGAACCAGCGGCCCCACTGCAAGGGAGTGCAGTGCAGTGATTGCACAGGGGACAGGGCACCGAGGTCCCTGGTTGCCAGCCCCAGCTCTGCAAGGACGTGACCAAGAGCATGAGACATGTTATGTCCTGCTCTGCCCAGCCCAGGGGTGCTCCCACAGGGACATTTGTACCCAGATGCAGAGGGGACAGCGATCATTCATATTGAGGGCCGGTGCGGGATGAAAACATATCCAGAGCCAGCAGAACCTTGCCCTATCTCACCTAGGAGGAAGGTATTAAAAGAGAATGAGCCAGCATAAAGAAGCAAAGAAGAAATGATACCTGGGGTAGAGGGAAGATGAGATTCCCAGGACTGCTGCCTGGCTGCTGTGTTCCCTTATGGGGTGATTTTGTCCTAAATACAGATTTTTCCATTCTACTGAGAACTGACCTGGGTCTGTCAGACCCTCATAAGGGAGGACAACGAGTCCAGGACTTGATGGCCTCTTATCACAGCCTCCCATCAGAACATTGCATTCCCCCTCAGTACCAGAAGGCAGCTGCTCTGGAGATGCACTTCATCCCCCGTGACTGTCCCGGCTGCCTGCCTGGTGACTTGCTCCAGCAAAGAAAAGGCTGCAAGCCCTGGGCTGATGCCACATCCTGACCGCTGGTTGTTGCTGGAGGCCACAAGTAGGGGCATGGAAGGAAGATTAAAACTTAATTACCTGTCCTGCCTCCTCATAAAGCCAGTGGTCATCAGAATTGTCCTGAAAACACAGTGAGAGAAACTGATAGAGAAACCTCCCTGCTTCTGTGTCAGGAAGCCCTCTGGCTGCACACTTTCAAAGGTCTGAATGCACAGTAGCATTAAACCTTCACTGGTTTAGACAGATTGTGTTGGAACAAATTAACTCTGCGAGATTCGCTCTGTGTCTGCAAGAGGACTGGGAAGGGGAGCAGGAAAGGGTTTGTTGTTGCTAAAGGAGAGCAGCAGGAAGAGGCAAGCCAGGTGCCAAGATGCTGCTGACCACAGAAAGTCCTGGTTTAGGGCCACCTATGAGCTAAGTTTTTAATGTCTCCTTAATGTAAACGGTCTGGCTGGGACATCTGGCTGTCAGCATGGCTTCTCGCAAGCAGCTGTTTGCAGTAACCTGTGGCTTTCATGGAAACTGGGCTCACGAGGGCTCTGGGGTGATGTATTTACTACACAGAGGCAATCAACTTCCCTCTTGTCGCTCCGGTTTATGAGGGAACATTTACTGCGAAGCTGAGGCTCATCTGATAAACATTTCAAGGTAGGAAAATGAACGTCTCCCTGGGAAGGAGAAGAGGCTGTCAGTTCTAATCATGTCATGAGATGGCCTCCATTGGCACATCCTTACTCTCCTCCTGCTACGTCAGTGCCTCTGCTTTTGATCAAGCTGGATGGCAGAGCTTTGCTCTTGTCAAGGGCCTGGCACTGGCTGCTGTGGTGTTTGTAGATGCTTCCCCTTGGCTACAAGTCACATATTGCTCAAGTAGAGAAGAGGGGCACCGTTAGGAACTCATCTGGCTTGGTGAGGAAGGCAGACAGCAGCTGAATCGACCACTGGCTCTAGATGTAGCGTGGTACAGTCAGGCAAGATGGGCAGTTTAAATGTCACCTTGTAACTCTCATGGCTTGATGCAGGTATCAGGTTAGATAGCATCCTTCAGTAAGTGTGTTGGGTCTCAAGCAGCGGAGGAAATAAAGATCTGTAAGAAGAGGCTGATGGTTCCCAGGGATTTAAAGAGAGAGGAACAACTGAAAAGGACAAAGGAGTCCGCAGTGTCATCAAAGGAGGAGGAGGGCAGTGGGGAGGATGAGGATGGCTCTGTGCCAGAGGCTAACGAACTACCAAAGAAACTATGACCAAGGTCATCTCTGGAGGAGGGCAAGCCCCAGGCCAGCTTGGATTTGTGTCCAGAAGGGATATAAACTGTTGTGAGGAGCTGTCATCTGGTGTTATGGGCAGATCCTCAGCAGTATCTAACAAGCAGATAGAAGCAGAATGCTTAGCAAGGGGCTGGGTGACAGCCTGGCCTTTGCCAGGACACTGCCAGCACCCTGGGTGCAATGTACTTCATGTACCTTCGATATCATCCTAGAGTCAATGGGGTTTGCAGATGCAGTCCCTCTGGAAAGGTTCATCTTCATACTCCCAGAACCAATCCTCTCCCAGCCCTCCTCAGAGCATGAAACGTATGGTAAAGAGGAAATATTTCTAGCATAAAGGTGTATACAGGTAACAGATGAGGCGCTGTGCATTTGCTGGCATCCTTACACAGTGTCAGGGGCACCACAGGGCTAAAATTTAGGAGGACCTTTCTAGCGCCTATATCAACAAGCTGAATTATTCTTTTGGGACAGACGGAAGGTGGAAAAGGGAATTTTGGAAACATTTATGGTTTGTATGGCAACCATATACCACTGTGAGAATAAACACACGTCAAGGCAGATAGATAGAGAAATAAATACAAGGAAATGTCCATGAAAGATACTATTTAGAAGAGCCAAGTTTACCACATATCGATTGCTCAATCATTGACCCCTCTGATGGTGTCGAACAGTCAATCTACAGACACAAGTAATAATCTGTTCACCAGCACCTCAGCTCTGCCCTTCCAGGGGCTCAAAACTGTTTTCACATAAGATTAATCCCCCTGCAGCAGGGTGTTTGCATTGTCACATGTGTTCCCAACCACACAAGGAGGCAGCAGGAGCCCAAAGCTAAATGTGGGACATGTGGTCCTCTCCTTCAGTGTCCACAGGGAATTTTGCCTGGGTGTGGAAGAAGCTAGTGTGAATGTAGGATGGCAGAACAGATCTGTCCTGGGTGCAGAATCCACTTTGGGGGACTGGTCCTGGAGGTCACATCATGCTCCTTGACACCAGCAAAAACTGCCCAGGAGGGATTCTGCTGCTCCTCATTACCTGGCTCTTTGACATGCATGTATACTACAGCATAGGAATGGACTTGCCCTGTATTCTTCAAACACTCTGACGTGTACAGCTGCCTCTGTGCTGCAGCTTTTGGTACAGAATGCTTGTCACTGCACACACCACTCAACACATACATACCTGCTGCATGTTTGCTCCATCCCCTCAGTCACCCTTTCCAACCATCCACCCTGCAATTCATCAGGACATCTTTGAACCCTAGGGCAGCCATGGTCTCATCGACCATGGCTCTGCAACTGAAGAGGATCTGCGCTGGTCCCAGCTTACACTCTTGTCCCAGGCCTAATTTACACCCTCCAGCTCTTCCAACACACCCAGCTCATCTGCACTATCACCTACCTGGTTCAGGCTGGTTGCTACATGTCCCACAGACACCCATCCAAAGACCTCCAAGCTGCTATGTCTCCCATAACCACTCATCCAAAGACTGAGTGGGACCTGGTGGTCCTAGGGGATGACAGCTTGGTGACCACCAAAAAGGGACTTCTCTCGGATACAAGGAGAAGGCAAAAAGGGTCACATTCATAGTGGCCAAGCAGAAGTGTGCTCCAGGCATTGGTGCAGGGGAAAGTGCAGGGAAGGGACAGGTACCTGGGCCCCAGCTCGTCCTCACTACGCCACACGAAGTCTCCAAACTTCTCGTAGTGGGAGTTGTAGTGGTGCTGGACTCGGAAGAGCATGGAAGCGGAGACCTCCATCAGCGTGTTGTAGGCTGTCTGCTGCTCCTTCCCACTGGTGTAGCCGTTGTAGAGGTTGTAGATTTTGTCAGCTATCTCTGGAAAGGATCGGGGGAATGGGATTAATGAACAGTCAGAAGGTGCTAACGCAGGAGGAGTGAAGCCCTTAGCAGGGCTAGCAGGAAGGCTGGGCAGCTGGGGTGGCTGCTGGTCCCATGGGGTTGCCTGCAGCAGTATTTGGTGACTGGGGGAGCATTTAAAGACTTCAGTAATACTCCATGAAGAATAGGAGGAGGAGGAGAAGGGCTGCCAGCGCGGGCAGACACAGCCTTATCCTCTCATGTAGGGCAGGCAAGCTCTTCCCTAATTCACCAGAACAAAAGCAATTGCACAGCTATGATGCTAAAGGATAGGAAGAATACAACACTGTTGGTAACAAGATGGTACTTCAGCCACAAATACTGCACATCATCTTTGTGGCACCTACTAGAGCTGCTCAGATGTATTAAACAAGAGGGTGAACTCTGCTGTAGAAAACGATCTTTCTTTAGAGTTGAAAAATGCACAAAACTCCATTCCCTTCCTTTTCTGTAGTCTTCCATTTGCTCATTTTTCCTGGTAACGCTTATCAAGAACATGGAATAAAGCACTAATCAAAACTTCCCTTTGTGTGCTTTTCAGAATAGAAAGCAAGGAAGAAAGAAAACAGGTGACCTGCCTTTCACATAGAGGAGTCTTTAAATCTGAAAGCAGCCAAATGCTCTGGGCATAAGAACAAAAGGGACTGGTTTCAAACGTCGAAAATGCAGATGTGCAAAAGTGGCTGGGCTTTAACTGGTGTTTCTGATTCAGAACCAAACCAGCTGCCACCAGCATCCTTCTAAACACCCAGAGCTGAAGAGAGGCAGAGCAAAATTAGCAGGAGATGTCTTTTGTCATGGCAAATGAGGCACCTGAACACTGACCTTCTGCCTTGCTGTCATCTACCAGGGGGCAGGCTGTCCTCAGGGTGACCGTGCTCGGCTCTGAGTGTCTCCCTCGCGTATCCACTGCGTAAAGGGTAAATCTGGAAGGCAGGAAGGAGAAGGAAAACAATGTCTTTATCCCCCAGTCCCACACCATGGGGTTCTTCTAGGAACCGGCCTTCACAAGAGGAAGGAAGAATGTGGTCCAGGCTCCTATCAGTCAGGTTTGGCATCTCAAGGAGATGTGAGATGGGCTTAGAACAGGAGAGCACCCAGGGACAGGAGGCCACCACGTCCCCATGCAGCACGATGGACTACCTCCATCCCTGGGAGCCCTGTGGGGCTGCACCCTGCAGCTGCCTGACTGCAAGAGGGTGTAAACACCTCCAGGGCTGCTTTGCCATGCGCTGATGCAAACGTTATAATGCTCTGGCGTCTGCAAGCCGGGCTCCTCTGCGGCCCTCCTGAGACTGAGCAGTAATTCCTGGTGTAAGCGGGCTCCGTGCTGACAAGTGACAGCTCGTACACATTCTGTGAAGGGCCTTGAGGTTGTTTTCTCCCTCATTTCCCCACCAGGGTGGGGTTG
Organism: Ara ararauna; assembly: GCA_028858755.1. Taxonomy (NCBI): domain Eukaryota; kingdom Metazoa; phylum Chordata; class Aves; order Psittaciformes; family Psittacidae; genus Ara; species Ara ararauna. The sequence goes on from CM054384.1 coordinate 17,318,855, forward strand.
GTAAAAGGGTGGGAATGATAATTTCACACTCGAAGCTAATGGAGAGCATCTGACAGTAAAATATGGCTTTTGTGTTGGATGAAGCATTCAATAAACAGGCTGTGGCTGCATGGGATGTCCGGGGATGCTGAGCACAGAGCCCTGGTCAGAGCATCAAAGCTCCAAAAGATTTTTCACAGCAGGGGTGACAATCTTCTGTCCACTCTCCCCAAAGGCATTGGTTCATATTTATTCACTCCAAGTCAGGCACGGAAACTCCAGCTGGCTTTGACAAAGTGCAGGAGCTGGCTTGAACCTCTTGCAGGTTGGAGGTGCCTGGTGGTGGGGTACCCAGCTCCTAAGAAATAACACAGCCCCGCTCCTTATCCTAAACCCGAGTAGCTCTTGCAAGTGAGTGTAAAGAGTCCCATAAAAGCAGCTGAAGCTTAAATGGGATTGAGACCTTGGGGTGTGTTTACTTAAGGAATGGTCCTAACTCCCCATCATCCCTAAAGGGGACAGAGCAATGCCTCCCTTATCCTCACCCCACACATGAACCCCCTCTCTCCTCCTGGCTGCACCCCACACACATGCCTGATAAAAGCTGCCATTTGCACAGTAGCAATTCCCAGCACAGGACCCATTCTCCCTGAACAATTAGCCTTAGATCCTTAACAATACTTGCTATCTGAAAGGATGCCAGCAGCCTGCCAAGGAACCCACTTGTGTGTAGGGGCAGCTCCCATTTTCACTAAGCTGGGCTATGCAGAGGATGCACACTCTCAGCTCACCCAAGGAGATGTTATTTAATTCTTTGGCATGACATCATTCTCCTTAATTTGCAAGGAATGTTGCTCAGAGTGGGAGCAGCTCAGGAAGGATGTCCACAGCTTCACAAGTACCACACACAGGCTGTTCTCCCACTATAATTAAGGGACAGCAACAGAGCAATAGGGTAATAGCGAATCTAGGGCAGGAGTCTAACTTCAGGGCTTTGCATCCCACCCCAGAGGTGCCATCTGTAGACAAAGGGTTCAAGGAGAGTAAGGAGTCTCCTGCTGTAAGCAGGTAAGGGATGTGTCTCTGCAGCTTGGCAGCATGAATCCCTCTCTTTCCAGGCCCAGAAAGCAACAGCAATAGGAGCATCCAGTGCTGGGTGCGGGACCTCAGCCCCGGTGAGATGAGGAATTCTCCCCTGGGGAGCTGGGCAACACTGCTCTTGCTCATCAGTGTAAGCACAGCAAGCAGTAAGAGGGCTCAGCATGCAGGTTACTCCTGCAAGCTGCTCTCCATTCCCATGCTGGGGCCACTTGCTTAGCCACAGCGGCTGGGTTGTTGTGTTTTCTTTCTTAAATGGGTGGGCACAGCTAATGTGTAACCTCTGCTCTGCCTTGTAGCCGCTCAGGCAGCAAGGCTCCATTAGCAATCAGTGCCAGAGCACTTTCCATGAAAAACAGCAGACTTTTATCCCAACACAGTTGTAATATTCAGCAATTAGTGCCCACATCACCTATTCCATCGCCAGGGGGGTCAGGAGGATTGGGTGGGTGTTAAAGTATATCCACCCCTGTGGGTGATGTTAAAGACCTATGTTAGCCCTTTGACTGCACTTTTCCCCTCTGCCCAGCACACACAAGAACAAAGTCATTCAGCTGCCAAGATCAAGAGCATCTGTACTGGTCAGACCTAGGTTAAAAAATACATATCAACAAACAAGCCCTTCATTTAATCTTTTTTTTTTTTTTCAGATGACAGAAGAAAAAAAACCCCAAAATGTAAATGGAAAAACATCAGAATCAAAGTGATGTTGATCTGCCCAAAACCACTTCTTTTTTTTTGAGGAAAAAGAAAAATACTTGGTTTACCTCACCTGAAACCAGCCCTCTTTCAAGAACCTTAGAGGAAAGGTCTTCATTTCCATTCACTCGGAATGAGATGTTTTGGAATCAGCATCAATAAATCCAGCTCTGGTGGAAGCTGGTTGGCAGCACACAGCCCTCTGCACCTCTCCAGCTCCTTCCAGCGAGTGATCTCAGAAGGTTTTAACATTAATTACAGTCCAAAAGATCACCCTGAAGCACAGCAGTATTAATAGCTCTGCTTTATCGCTGGTAAACAGAGATACACGGGGTGAAGCATCGTGCCCCGGAGAGGCTCAGTGACATGAACAGTTTGGAAACTCAGGAGATGATGGTTTTCAATCTTGCTCTCAAACCACTTGACCACCCAGCAAAACACTTTTATGGGCAGTTAATGGCACTGTGCAGAGTGCTGGGGTTTATGTTTTACTTTCATTCCCAGAAGCAGACAATAATGAAGAGAAGGGAATGCAAAGATCTGCAGCTCAGAGTAGACCTGGTATTAACAGGAGGATCTTGCTTACTGCATCTAAGAGAAACCTCCAGCAGATGCAGCCACCAGCAGGGATGGGACCAGCATGGGACCCAACAGGGCACAAAGGTGGTGTGACACGAGGGAGCACAACCACATGGGAGGGATGGGGAGGTCTGCATATAAACAGGGGGAAAGCTGAAGTAAGCACGACTGAGGGAGGGAGCTGTGCAGAGCATGTGGTGGGCTGAAGTCCAGTGCTCTGAACCAAGGATCAAGGCAGGCAGCATCCCCACTGACAATGATGGAGTTGCACCTGATGATGCCAACCCCGATAATCTGCAAAACAAAAACAATGAGGCCAAAGAGTGGTTCTGAGTGTTCTGCCCAAGGCAGAGGATCTCTGAGGTGAAGTCAAAGCCAGAAACAAAAAGGTCCCAAACCCACACCTAGTGCCTCAAACACATCAGACAACCTGGAATGCCATATGGTAGCTACAACCTGACAGAGCCTCCTTCATAACCTGAAGGTATTTTGTTTAGCAATCAACTTTCTTCACGATGGTTTCTCACATTCTCCTGTGCTTTACAAAGGAGCTTGGGGCTACCTGCTACTGTCTCACAGCTGATCCTCTTTTCCATCAGTGCCTTCAGTAAGAGCACGCATGAACACTTGTTTTTCTACAACTACGAAGACATATTTTGCCCAAAGAGGTCCCAAAGAGCATTTCACCACTCCAAGCACGTATGCTCTTGGCAGAGATCAGCCCTCCATGCCTGGAAATGCTGCCACCTCTGCAGCAAAACACAGCGGATGAAGTCCTATAAAGTAATGCTGCTTAAATGTTTACTACTAAACTCAAACCTATTGGGACCTGAAGGAACTTTTAGAGAGGGAGAGAAAGCAATTAACATTTGGCCTCATGAAATGTCAACACCTTCCTTGCAGATACCCCACCCAGCATTGGCTGAAGCCTGGATTTTATCACTAGGCTCAAAAGATGCTTCTTGGGGGAAGAAGAGAAAGCAGAGGGGGATGTTGAAGCTCCGGTTCCTGGAACCCAATGAGTGTGGAAGATGGTTAACTGCATTTTGAAAAAATAAAGAATAGAAAAATGTTTCTCTTTTTTCTTGTTTTCTATTCTAAATGTTTCTCAGTGCAGAGAAAAAATAACTCAAAAACAAACTTCTACAGGCACTAAGACTCTACTACTTCTAAGGCTGAGAATGAAGCCCCAGAACATGTTATTTATTTATAGACACCAATGTCAGCTCATGTTTTTTTCACTTCCTCTCATGATACTCATGTTTGAGTGCTTTACTCATGACCCTTACCTGCAGGAAGGGAGATAAGAACTTCTGCATCTGACCTTCCTTAGCTTGGTGATTAATGCCTTTATATCCCATAGAGGTACCACAGACATTTCTGTTCTGCCTTATGCTCTGCTCTTCCTGAAGCCTTTGGGCTTGTGTAGCTGCTCAATGAGATGCTGTACTACAAACAGTCAGTCTGGGCTGCTGAGATATGGGTCCTATAAGGAGTTCAAGTCCTGCAGGTGCCAAACACCCATGCTAAGTAAATGGGTGCCTGCAAGTAGCTGGCCGCATCCAAAAGCAATGGCTGTGGGACAAACCACGCTGTGCTAAGGAAACCTCTGCATCACATGAATGGAGGAAAAGGCAGAGATGCTGCTCCAGAGCCCAGGAGAAATATGGTCTCATGCTTTCCAAAGTGGTGCAATGTTGTGGTTTAAGCACAAGATGCTCTTGACAGTTGGCTGGAGCTTGGCTGATAAGCCTGGCCTCAGCACCTTGCTCCTGAGGCCACAAGACTCTGCTGCTAGCTCCAGGAGCTGAGTGCAGGGCAGACCTGGCCACTGTCACACGGTGCACTGGATTCCCTCTCCCCCAGCAGTGTGGGTACCACTGCCCATCATGCTGAGCACAAAAACACAGATCCCGACCTGTGTGGCATCACCTCGGTGTTACGTGCACATCCTGCCATCACCCTCTTGTGGATCACAGCTTGTCCGTGCCTTCTGCACAGCTCAGGGTCTCTGGGCTCACATTCAACCAGCGCTGCTGAGGCTGGTCCAGCGTGCTGACACACACACATCACACCCCTGCTTTGCCAGCCCTTCTTGCTTCCTGTTCCAGCTGCAAAACAAGTCAGAGGCCCCTGTTTAAAAGCTCTCAATGGACCAGCTCTTGGCAATCCCTGTGCCTCTGCTCCTCTGTCATGTCAGCATGGAGACCAAGCATGAGGGACCTGGGGCCAGCAATGCTCTGAATGTGCCCAGACACAGGCAAGTGCAGAAAAGAGCAGCCACGAAGAGTGCCACAAATGCTGCACACATCCTTATGCCTGGGGGACCCATGAGCACAAACTGTCCTCTCCCAGTCTTCTAGTACCTTCAGCTCCCAGGCACCAAGATGAGGGGTTTGCTGGAGGCAGCCCAGAGGTGGGAAGGCTGACAGCGGGTGTGTGTTTCTTCATCCCAGTACTCACAGCAGAGCATCATTTTGGTGAGAGTAGCGAAACTTCTCCTGGCTGCTAAAAACAGCAATAAATTTACATAAAGTTTCCCTGAAAGACTATGCCTGCAGGTGGGGGAGCCCAGGGGTGGTATGGGGAGAAGCAGAGCTATGGGTGTTTTAACCCCAGCCGCAAGCCATGGGGTGTGCATGGTCCACAGGGCACCCATCACCCCTGTCTCCCCACTATGGGCTCACACATCTGCTGAGCCTCCCAGGTGCTTTCCTTGATGGCCATGGAGCAGGAGCGGAGCTCGCCTGCCAGCAGCATGCATGGGAAGGGGTGCGTGTGTTTAGCGCAAGCATTCCCAATTCAGAACCCATTACAATTTAAAAAGAAATCAAATCCAATAAAAGGCAGCCCATCGAGACAGGCCACAGGAACGCAGCTGAGCTTATCGGCGACTGCCATTTGAAATCATTAAGAAAGGTAAACGAGAACAACCCCCCCAAGTCTCTGCAGCAAATAGCAGGCAGACAACGAGCAGGGAGTGGGTTTTAGAAGGAGAGGATTTCTTGGTGTCTTTGTTGGGCTCTGATTTTGGGCTGATTGCTTATGTCACGCCTGTGTCCATGGTGCCAGAAAGCAAGGTGGTACCCTGGCATGACCACACTGCATCCCTACCAATGACTCTGCTGGCAGCTTGGGATTTGGGCTAAGCTTTACAGGGCAGTGGACATCCTTGTGCTGTCTCCCAGGCTGGCACCATCACAAATATTACAGTAATCAGATGCTCCTGTTGGGGCATTTGAAGCCTCACAGGAATAGGGTGTAGGGCTGGGGACAAGGGGCTGTGCTGTGACCTCAGGCTGTGCCAGCGCAGGGGGAACAGCTCATTGTGGAAAAGAAAGAGAGGAGAAGCAGCTCATCACAGAAGAGGGCACAAAGGGAGGCAACACCAACCTGCTACCAGCAATCTGCTGCTTATGCATCCTACCTCTTCCGCAAAAGGCCCATAGCTCCTGTTTTGCACAGACATCATTTTTGGCTCTGCCTTTCCACAGAGCCTGCACTGCACTAAGGAAACAGTGCATAGTGCCATCTTGAACACAAACCATCTTTTAGAAAGCTCTCCTCACAGTTCTACCACCCAAGAAAAGTACCTTTTATAACTGGGCTTATTTTAACCATCTGCGACAAATGACCTTGCTCCCATCAGTGTGATGGAGGAACAGGTTAGCAGCAACGCTGGTGTCACACCAGAGCATGAAGCTTTGCTGTTACACGCATACATGAGGCTGTCAGGAAACTGTTCTCACCATTCACACCTCTTTTTTTTCCAGGACAGCAAATGTCGTGAGACTAATCGTTACCCTTCAACAGATGCCTCCCAACAATACCCAAGCACAGTTGTCAGAGGGAGGGAAATAAATGTACCTGCCACAACATGCCTCAGGTGTTTGATGCCTTTTGGAAGTGTATAAAACAGTGCCCATCAAATACTCCTGGCAGGAGGAAGAGCACAGGATGCTCGGCAGGGTAAGAGGCTGCTTGTTCAAGTGGGGCTGGGGACAGGCTGGCACAGCCCTGGGTCCATCTCTGCTCTATGGCAATCCTGGGAAAGTCACCCTGGGTTATCCACACTGCAAGGTGACCCTGAATTGCAGCGGATGCTATGTCCATACTCCAAAACACCGACTTAAGAGCATGGTACTTCTCACAGGGGCTGCAACAGGGAGGACAGGCCACTTAATGCTGCTACATCATGGGGATGCAACGAGGGACATGCCACTTTGGTGTCACAGCATCCCACCACTGAGGTGTTCTGCAGCACCCACAGCATGTACCACAAACCCCACCACTGCCATGCACCCCTGCATGACAAGAGCACAGAAACTAAAGCAGCCTTCAGATGCCTTCTTACCCAACACCAGGATTTGCCTGAGGCAGTGGCTGCTGTTCCCTGGAAACTGGGTGGCACAGGGGAGATGACAAGAAGGAGGAGAGGCTCATAGACACATGTCTGTACACAAGGTCAGCCCCCAGGTAGCATGAACAAGGTAGCACAGCTACAGTCATATCAGCTTGAGAGCTGAGGAATGGGAAAATGCTGCTCCGTGACTTTTGGCACTGAGACGCTCTCTCCACACGGCACTGGGTCAGCATCACATGGTGCTCCAGGTCTCCTAAGCTTGCTCACTGTCTCCTGAGCTACAAGGCCATGGGGAGCCAAAGCCTGCAGCAGGCAAGGCGTCAGTGCTAGTCACCCTGACTGCCTCCTGCACGCACGCAGATGATGCATGCCTGAGCCAAGCGACAGTGCAGTTTCACTCAGCTCTCACTCCTTATAGAACTTCATCAATCTTTTTGTTTCAGATCCCTGTCAAACAAGATCCAAAACAAGGGCGAAAGGAAAAGAAAGAAATCCATTAAAAGCCCCGAACATTTCTTGCTACTGCCTGGATCCATTGCCTCCTTGCTAGAGAAACCCCTGGTAGGACGTTCACCTTCCCAGCCTCAGCTGCAACATCTCAATTTCCCTTGAAACTCTGTCAATAAACCCCACTAGAGCAGTGATCCCCAGTACTGCCATGGCTGTGAAAGATGGCCTTGATACACAGGCCACCTTCTGTTCCCTGGAGCCCTGCTCCTGAATGATACCTGTGTTGGAGGGCCAAGATCCCACAAGGAGCCCCTTTGCCAGCCGGACACCTTGCAAGCAGCAGTGCCAAGATTGCCTGAGGTGAAAACGTGTTTCACTAGAAACGAGGGAAAGACGCCAGCCGGTGTCAGCAGGGCCATGGATTCACCCCAGAAGGTGCAACATGGTCCCTGCAGCCCTCCCAGCTGCTGTGTCCATAGGGTGCCTTCACCACCCCAGGGCTGAGAGCACCAGCAGTGCCCCGTCCCGCTTGCCCTTTTCTCTATCTTACATATATCCTCCTTTGTCACCAGTGCTCCTTGCAGCCACTGGCAAGGAGCAGATAATTGCTCCCTCATTCCTCACCCTTAATACGGTTTCTATTTCCCCCGTGCGTGGCTCACATTCAGAGTACATCCTTCCAGAGGCAGCTTTACACCAAGAACAAGCTTCTCTGGAGAGCAGGGTCGCTGCACTGCACAAAGCTGCTGGTGGAGATGAGATGTGGATGTGAGAGAACAGCTCCTTGGCATGGCAGCAAAACAGCACACCCAGAAAAGCTACCCTGACATGAGATAACATTAACACAGCCTGTGTTGCAACCTTGGGGCTTTAGATTTCAGGCGTGCTCCAAGGAGCAAGAAGTGTTTTATTAGCTTTAAGATGCCCAGTAGACCCCGCAGGGATGGTCTCTGAACTCTGAGGACAGGAGGATGGCAGAAAAAGCAGGGTCCGTATGGAATTCCCAGGATTGGGGAGGATGGATAATGGGTGTTTGAGGTCTATTTCTTGGCAGCGGTGGCCTTGCTTTCATCCTGCTGGCTACGAGGATGAAGATTTGCAGATGGGCTTTATAAATGCAAAGTAGCAAGAGCTGGGCCAGCTCTTCGCTATCTCTACTGCCTATCCCAGCGCTTGAGGCAAGGTGTCCCCCAGCTCTGCCTGGCAAGGCCAGAGAAGGTCCCAGGTTACCTAGGATGCGATTCTAACAGCGTTTGGTGGAGAGAAGAACCAGGAGGAAGTGGTGCTGAGCCATTAGCAGCTGGTGCTTTTGTCTCCAGTGAAGTAAGAGCAGCTCACACCAGTCTGTTGAGCACCATTCCCTGCCCTGTTCTGCTGGGACTCCCAGGAGATCCCAAACAAAATCCTTGGGCAAAGGTCAAACGAGCTGCCCCCGACTCCCTGTGCTGCTGGATCAATTCCCCCCATGCCATGGTTCAGATTGATGCCTGAGACTGTGAACTGCAGGCGTTCATCCTACTCCAGATGCAGAACATCAGTGGAGCTGGTGATGGATCAAGCTGCCCTGGGTGCAGCATGGCCAGGGAGGGCTTTTCCCAGGCTCTGCATCCCACATTCCCCACATGTTCCTGCAGCCTTCACACAGGACCGTGACACTCGTCAATCCCTCCAGCTCTCCACTCCCAGGGCCAGGGTATCCCCAGGCAGCACCCGCATCCTCTCTCCCTCCCACTGCAACACCTTCTGCTCTCCCATTAGGCCAGGGACAACCTTGCCCCTCTTCCCTCAGCCACAGACACCCCAAAGCCTCCAGCTCCACAAAGATTATTTGTTGAAGGGTAAGTCATCACTCTGAGGTTTTGCTTGTCTTCTTTGCACAGATCTATGGCTGGGTGGCTCTCAGCCTCATCTGAAAGCATTAGCCCTGTGTTCTCCTAACAGAAATATATCACTTCAGTACCTTCCTTGGGCTACTTCTGGGACAGCTGCAATCCCACTTCCATGAAGAGACAGCAGGGCTCGGGGAGGCTGCGGCGGCAGGAGATGAGAAGGCTGCTCAGAAGGAGAGGGGGAATAAATCAAACTCTTCCTCCAGTTGTGCCAGGGAGAAAGGAGAGATGAGCGAGGCCCTGGACCCCTGCGGTGAGCTCCACAATGGAAATGTTCACAGCTCACCATACCAGCCGTTCAACCTACCAACGCTCTGCAAAGCTTGGCCATCGCCGGCCCTGGGGAGATGTGGGGAGAGGAAGGTTGTGACCCTTGGTAAATTGGGAAACGTTTGCCCCTCCCAACCTCACAGTCACTCTAAACAAGAACCAGACACTCCACAGTTTGCTACCCCCAGAGATCCCCTTGGTAGGGTTTGTTCTCATCGTCCTAGGGGCTTGGCTTCCATCTGGGCTGCTCGTTGAAATCCAGCCCCGGCTGGTAGCAACTTCAAAAGACAGTGTCATCTGAGGAGTAGTGGGTGGTCCACGTCAAGCGAGTCAATGGCTGACTGTTCTTATACGAGCCACCACAATAGGGCCTCCTGCTCGACAGCCTCAGAAGAATGGCACAGTGCTGCATTGACTGCAGGGAGTGGGGCTGAGGGTGGTCCTGCTGGTGCAGGGCCAGTCACCTTAGCAGGCTGGCACAGGGAGGTGGTTGTGCACCCCTATGAGCAGAGGCTGTTGATCTATCCACGTTGGGTTTGTCCCCAAGCACTGTTGGCCAGCCTTAGCTTCACCCTTTGCATGAAACAAAAGCAAAGCAAAGCACAACAACAATAACTGCCCACAAGGGAACAGTTTGGAGGAGGGGGATGCCTCTGTTTGCTGCATCCCAGGATCCAAATGAGCAAGAGACATCCGCAGTGCCGGGTTATGGGAGCAGCAAGGGCAGCCAATGGGTCCCTGCAATGAACCCATGATGTTGGCACGGGGGGAGGACAGTGGCAATGCAGGGATGCTGCGTGCAGAGAGCCCCAGGTCCCTTTATGCCCTGAGGCCCTGAATCAGGAGGGAACTGGGCAAGGAGCTGGCAGCAGGCAGGGGATTCTCACAGCACCACAGGCAGGGAGGGAGGAGGGTGGTGGGGAGGACCCGAAGCAAATAATAAAACCAAAATCCCAGTAAGCACGTTAGAATTTGTTTGAAGTGCAGAGGAGCTTTCAGGCAGGGTTATGTACGTCCCCCAGCCCGGCGTGATTTACACATTCCTTGCAAGCAAAGGAATCTTCCCTGATCTGAAGTAAAACAGATGTTTTGGGGTTTTCTCCCCCACCCCCTTCCCTTTGAATCATTTCTTTATTGAAATGATGGCTGTACAGCTCTGCTACCCCCAGCTGGCCTGCCTCGGGGCCAGTGACCTGCCCTGCATTTCAGGAGAGCACCTTGTCATTGCCATGGCCATGCTTGTGAGCATCCAGAGGTGCGGAGCCAGCCTCATACTCCTGCAAATGCTGCTTTGGAGGCATTGATCCGTGCAGGTTTCTCCCTTTGCTTTTCCTTCTACATGGAAGGATAGCAACTTGTAGCAGTTCTTCCTCCTCTGCAGCTAGAGCTAACACATGGATCCTCCACCCCTGCTCCACCAGCCCAGGTCCACGAAATCTTCTATCCAATACTACTGGTCCAGGAGACTTATGTTTGATGGTGTGATTTGCCCTTGCTCCTACTCCTCAGCTTCATACCTCACCCCAGCTGTGCTCCATCCTAGCAATGTTCATTGAGAAGAGCAGCCTGGCCAGCGCCCATGGACCAGCAGCAGGGCCCAAGTGAAACAACCCAGCCCAGGGGACAGTGTTGGGCAGGCAAGATGGAGCTGGGACTATCTCTTGGTTTGAGCATTATATGTTCTCAGCCAAGTTACTCTGCCCCTATTTTTGTCCCATGTTTTTCACCCAGAAAACTCATCTGAGGAAGGAATTTCCTTTTCCCAGAGGGATTCACAGCACTGAGTGCAGTGGGGGCTTCTGAGTGCTGGTTGATGCTGCAAACTACCAGCATAGCCATGCCCTTGAGTTAATGCTCAAGAGCAATAACTCATGGCCAGTAGCAAATCCATCCGGCTCCCCCCATCTTTCTTCTCTTTTTTCCTTTCAAACCCTGTTATTTCTCAGTACTTCGTTGGTGGCAGGGTGGGAAGGCTTTTTGTAAGACATTCACGTACCATTGGGACTCACTCCCATTCCCGTCTGGTACAAGAGATTGCACAAGAGAGAGAAACAAACAGGGATGAGGAAACGCGTGTTTATGAGAGGCAGCTCTGTCATCATGAGTAAGGGACCCCCCTCAAAAGAGCCAGCCTGGGAGCCAGGGGAGAGTTTCCATTCTCTCCTAACACTCCATTCATGCCTTGTTTCATACCTCCCTGGAGGCTCCATGACTGGCCACGGTCCTACAGCACGGTGTGGGCCTCACTCCCCCCCTGTGCTGCCAGCCCGGTGCTTGCTGTTGGGTGGAAACAGGGAGATGTTGTTGTCTCATAAAGATAACGAATTGAGAAAGAGCAGTGCCCTTTGCTTTGGATGCGCTCTGGGTTCTTCTCCTGCAGTGGAGGAGCAGGTCCTCCCTCCTGCCTCACTCAGCACCTCTCTGCCATGGACCTCATCTCTGCCCGCTCCCCTCTGCCCGCTCCCCTCCTGCACCCCAAGGATGGGCTCTCCAGTAACACCCACCATGGAGGCCTACATGGGCATTCCGCTCTTGGTGCGATGCTGTCACTGCAATGAGCGCCCTCCTGACCTGACTAGGAACCCTCAGTATAATCCAAACCACATTGCTCCTGATCGGATGCAGTCACCAGTAAATAACCTTGACTGCAGTGGTCTGGAAGAGTGAGGGATCCTGTATCACTGCTATTAATGATTTAGGATTTTACATCATTTGCAGATGACACAGAGAGGGTCTCAACCTTTGCTACATCTTCTCCAGGACAGCCCCTGTCCCACCTCACCTCAGATGGGCTTCAAGTTAAAGCCACCCAGGTGACAATTACTCCCACACGATGCTGGTGTGCACACAAGGAACGGTGATGCGTGATCTCAGCTCTCCCCTATGCACTGCAGATCTACCAGCAATGAGGTTGACGTCCCCTCCCAAGCAGGTGAGGTATTAAAACCAAAAGCAATTGCCCATGCACATACTACAACCCACTTGGGTCCCTCTCCCTCCTGCTCCTGCAAGCCCCCTGCCTCCTCCCACCTTCTCCACACACCTCAATTTCATTATCTCTGATCTTGAGCTGCCTATTATATGCTTTTTGCCAACATAAATATTTAATCCCGGTGCATTGCACAGAAAGGCCCTTGTGGAGTTAATACTTCAACTCATGTTTCCATTTGGAAAACAATTCAGCGTGCAGCAGTGCAGCAGGTAAAAGCCAGGGACAGAGACGAAAGCTTGGGAGCCATGTGGGGTGATGTAGGTGGGCTTCACGCCATGGGGTGGGCTTCACACCATGGGGTGGGCTGCACCGGGCAGCTCTGCTGGAGCATTAGGTTGGGATACGCAATTGAAAAGCCACAGTGAGCTCAAAGCCACTGTGAGCTGCTGCCTGGGAAGCATGGGATGGGGTACAGTGCCAAGGGGATCCTGAGATGCAGCCCTCTGCAGTAGATAGGATATTCCGCTCTCTGCAGTACTTTTGGTTGCAGTGATGTGGAAATCCCTGCATAAAGGGTTTGCTTCACCTGGCAGAGCATGGGGTTACACATCCACACCATCACACACTGCTCCATGTGTGCACGGCCACACGTGTCCTCATCAAACATCTCAAAACACAGCTGCACAGCCAGGGGTTATTTAGAGCAGGATCTGGCCATGATTTCACCCCATACAGACTATGGGACCAGGGTTATGGGATGGTGGGCTTCACCCCATCTGATCCCCCTTTGGTCTCCTCTCACGTGGCAGGGCAGGTGTAAAGCCATGGGGCTGCCAAGTGGACATGGCCGTGCAGCGTCTGGCTTGTTCTGGCTCACACACAGGCTGTTTGGATCCCTCAGCATCACGCTTGCCCATATTCTACATTCCAGGAACAGCACGGGCAGAGCTTGTTTTGGGCTGCGTGCAGGACCTGCAGCCGCACACGCGATGTAACACTGCCTCTTGGTGTCAAAGCCCCAGTGCTGCCCCCCACAAGCTGAGCGAGCAGCGCTCCTGTGAAGTGATGTGAGCAGCAGGAGCTTTGCTTGTGCTCTGGAACTCTGGCTGGCAAAGTGGCACTGTCGCCCGCTGTCTCTAGCACTGTGCAAAGAAAGGCATTTTGCTGCCAGGTTTGGCTTTGCTGGGTAAAAAAACACCAACACGCTGAGAACAAGAACAAGAGAGAGGGGAGAGTGTGAGACACCGGGCAGCAGCACTGAGGGCATGCCTCAGGCTTCTTATATGCACCCTCAGGTACGTGGGCCCACACTGCATGAAGGAAGTTAGGAAGGGGAGATGGCATTTGTGCAGGAGGCATTGCTTAATCCCCTGTCCAGAAAAGCAATTCTCTTAAGTACTCCTAAGTGTGAGCAAGGGCATCCCTGGACTCTGCTCAGCTCCAGCCCACTGTCACATCACCTCTCCCTGCCTCAGTTTCTATAGTTAGGATATGACCAAGAAAAACAAAACCCATTTGCCCTTCTTCAGACCCGTTTCTTCCCTACAAGATAAAAGTAACATCCACACCAAGCAGTGAATTCCTTGTGCCCTGGAACGGAGAAGGGTCAGACCCCGCTGTAAGAATCAAACCAACACGGCCCTCCGCTTTCCAGCCTTCAGGAAAAAGGTGCTCTATACCATGGAGAACTGCTGAACAAAACAAATGCCTCCAATCAGTAATACAGTGCAGCTTTTCCCGGCTTAGAAGCAAACCAAAGCCAGCAACGCCCGTGTTGATATTTATATCGCATCTCCCCCATTACTCAGTGAGATAAGACTTGGACGGGTCTGTGTTAGTGGCATTAGGTTTCTACACACTCAGAAATAGGAATACTCTCCAAGTCTGTAACTGTAAAGGGTTGGTGACAGGGGAATTGGTGACGGGGAAAAGGTGGAATTGTGAAGGTCTATCTGCCAACAGAAGAAGAGGCCAAACTCCTCTCCACCCATTACCATTTCCAGGAAGAATCCTATATTCACACACTGCAACACCCTACACAATGACTTGTCCATGCCTCCTCCTCCTTACTCCCCCACTGCCAGCCTTCCTCCAGCCATCCCCAGGGGAGCAAAGCCAATGGGCCTGGACCCAGCCAGATTTGGGGGTCAGATACTGGGAGGTTTTAGGACAAACCCAAGGATGTTATTTCAATCTGAATATCCTGAGGAAGGGGTGGGGAGGAGCTGGCCACAGGAGGTAACAAAGGCTGCTCTGTTTCTCTTTGTGGCACGAGGTATGAGCAGAAACAGAGAATTTGGGGTGGATAACCTGACCTTTCCAGCAAAAAGGAGAGAGATGCTCATACACTTGGCAGATACAAGGGAAGCAGGTTCCAACTGAGGTCACTGGAAAGGCACCTTCTGACTCCAGATCTGTCCCAGGTGGCTGAATACCGGTGGCAGAGAGATCAGGAGGTGGATTCAGGCAGAATCCCAACTTTTAGAAGGGTGATGGCAAATGGTTGGTGGAGCAGCATTGGAGCAGCACATGGAGGCCCTGACCTGATTCACGCAGGCTGGGCTGTACAGAGATAGTGAGTAAGAGCTTAAAACCTGAGCTGATAAAGTGACAGGAAAAGAGTAAAGATGAAAGCCAGACAAAGGAATCTGCTTAAATCACTTACTAGAGTAACTGGTAAAGTTGGAAAGAACCTCCAGCACTTTGACTTGATATGAAGAAAGCATGAATGTCTTCTCTATGGCTTTTGCATGCATACATTTTTAACGCTGGAAACTTCAACATGGGCCCAACCTTCCTCAAGTTCTATGCATGGGACTTCTTTAATATCAGCAGAGAGATTCTCTCCTTCTGCTGAGCCCCTGACCTCCCAGTACAGATCATCCTTCATGAGGCCAATCCACCTCCACTGTAGTGATGTGCACATAGCCCAGATGGGCCCAGATAGCTCAGTGCTGGACTGACTTCAGCAAAAACAACCACACATCTGAGCCAGCATTTGGCAGCTTGGTTCTGAAGCAACCTTAAACTGTTGAGGAAGGATGAGCCTGCATTTAGAGCACAGCCCTGGGATTAGCAAACACTTGTTCGACTCCTGACTTGCCTTGTTTGAGCTTCCGCAAGCCAGGAATGCCTGAGAAGAAGCTACAGCCATACACAGCTTAGCTTCAGGAAGCTGGAGAGCATGTGGAAGAAAAGAGGTGGATTCAATGAAGCAGCACAGCTCCTGTGCACACAGGGGACGCAGCCAAGGCTGTAACAGATGTGTTTTAACCCATGCCACTGAGCTATTCGGGATCTGTCTCCAATTGCTCCAGTGCTCATTCATGTGTCTTCCTGACAGAAGACCAACAATAACAATTAGTATCATATAAGGAGCAGGGGGACTGCTGCCAGCATTAACACAGTCTTGAGCACCAAAGGTTTCCATTCCACTCTTTATCCCAGCTATGTGCAAGGCAGAGGTCAGTCAACATTAATCAGCCTTGCTCTGGGCCAGCTCCTTTAGCACATTCAGCTTGCTGAGTTGCAGTCGCTGTCTCTCCATGCTATGACGGGCTCCCCCTACTCAACACCTTTGCTTCTTTCCTTAAGCTCACCTAAAACAAAGGTACATTCACTGTTGGGCAGCACATAATGGCAGAGGGTAAGCCTGGCCATGCTGGAGGTGGTCTTCAGGCTCTACAGGGGGCCATGTTGGTCAGGCAGGTTTTGGTGGGTCTTTGCTATGGATGGGAGCCTTGTGCTGTCATTCTGAAGCCTAACTGTATCCCCTTCTATCCAAATGAAAGTGCCCTACCTTCATTCCCTAAGAAGGGGTTTCCACATTTCCAGCGCTCCTGAAACACTCTCCCAGACATAGTCATTGGGCTGGTTCAGGATTCCCCTGAGGAAACCCTATCTGAGCCAGCAAAGGGAACACAAAGTGGAGGCTCCTACTCAGCACATGAATGCACTCTAAGGAAAGGCTCTGGAAGGGATCCTGATGACTTCCATATTACTTCCAGTAAACTTTGTGCTGATTCTTGGCACAAACACTGGAAATGAATAGGCTAGGTCAGGAATGTAAATAAAGTGAAACATTAGGATTTAATCTAATCTATAATTATAGTATCTGTGGCACAGGGAAGAAGTTGGTGTGCTTGCACTTCAGCTCCATTGAGGAGCTGGAGGGGGTTTTCATTTCCCTCTCCAGGATTTCCCTTTTTGGCTGAGGGATACTTGGTGTGTCCTCAAGTATCTGAAAGGAACGTGCTGGGCTGGCAGAGTTGCTTTCCAGCAGCTGAGCAGGTACAGCCTAGGGAAGAGACATCCCCAGGCACTCATGGAATGATGGGATGAGCAACTGAGATGGATGAGCTGGGCTGAAGGCTCAGAGAGGCTGTGGGATAGGCAAGGGAAGCTCCTGTCTCTACAGTGGAGAGATTGGCTGGGTATGTAGGGTGCTGAGCTATGTAAGCTCAGTCGTCGGACCTCTGAGACAAGCCTGAGCCCTTTCTTTTGACTGGTGTCTGGTGCTTGGTGCATCACAAGTTGCCTGTCACAGCATGGTGCTCATAGGCTCCCAAACCATCGGTCTGACTGGCATTAACTGCTGACCATGCTGGCTTGTTCATGTAAGACAAGTACTTAACAGACACATAGACATCTCTCCCACTGCCCTCCTCCTCCCATCCTCGTCCAGATCCACCTGGGATGAAGCTTGACAGGCTGCTCCGGTCTAGCTGACCTCGGGGGAGAACAGTTCCCTCTCCTGTGATGCATTTTGCAAGAATTAAAGACTTTTGGTTTTTAGGAACTTAAATCAAACTCAACAGTCCTCAAGTACCATCCTTAGTGTCCCTGTGTCTGTGTACCTAAGTGCATGCACATGGCTGCAGCATGGATCCCCATGCATGGGCACCTGACAGACCAGCAGCAGTGTCCACACATGTACATGAACCTATGGTACCCATCTTTGCTGACATGAACTACTTTCCCTCTGAAAGCCCTCTGTGCAGGGACTAGCATCCCAACCCCAACATACCACAGGCAAGGGCAAGAAAAGAGATGACAGGCAATAGATTTTCATCAGACTGAAATTGCAAAGGACAAAGTAATTAGTTCTCCTTTTGTTAGTTTATGTTTTCGAATTTCAGAAGTCTCAAAAGCAGAGGAATCAATCACACTCTGTTTATTTATTCGCTTGTAGAGCATTTCTTGGTTTTGTTTTTCATACTCAAGCCCAGCTTTGATCTCAGGCTGGTAAGACTCCAAATAAATGGTCAACAACAGGGTGTAATTGCCATAGGTACTACAAAAGAAAAGGGACAGGATGTCCAACACATTTACAGAGCAGAAGAGACTTCCATGATCTCGCAGTCCCCTCTCTCGGTTTACATGACACCCTCAGACTACCAAACAAGCAAAAGCATTTGCTTTTGAAGAGCTCTGATGCTGCAGCCTGTGTGCTCACCCAAGAGCCCAGAGAAAAGCACAGGTCCCTGCTGAGCGGCTATAATCAGGATTATACCCAGGCCAGAGCCTTCCAAGATAGCTGTTTTTCCACAGAAACAAATGAAACAAGCAGAAGAAATTCAATTTAAGCAATGACCCCGTGCCTCTGTTTCTGTTGTTGTTCTGTCTGCGAGGGCTCGGAACAGAGTGTTAGCCTCACATTTCACTGTTCTGGCTTTCTTCATGCTGTGTTGCAACTGTGTGGACATCTGAGCAGAGGAATATTTAATGTGTGTGCCTATGTATCTGAGAATGCACACATGCTAAGGAAACACGTGCTGGTTAGGTCCTAGGTTGGAGCAAACGTGTGTGTGTGTGTGTGCTGGATCTGCATGCATCCATGGCAATGTATGTAGACACGTATATCAGTCCATGCAGGTGTGCTGGGGCATGCACATTTGATATCGATGCACATCATATTAATGCACATCAATATGATGCCCAGGAGTGTGGGTCCATGCCCCACAAGTGCCAGCATGGACATTTATCCATACATGTGTCCATATGTGTGCACTTAAGCATGCACAGCCCTGGGAATGGCGTGCCAAGCCCTCCTAAGCATCGGTTGCTGGAGGGAGCCAGCACGGTGCATCACCCTAGGGCTTGTCCCCACACCAGGATGTGGGCCAAAGCTCCTCAACGCCAGGGGACTGCTGCCTGCAGCCACAGCTCCCCATGGAAGCTACTGTCCCACACCCAGGCGCACCCACAGAGAGCAGGAGCTACCCACAGCCAACCCCAGGACATGGGGCATCACCAACTCCGCTTACCCCCTCCGTGGCAATGTGCCTCATGACTGCAAAGCAGAAGCCTGGCTTTGACCAAAGGGATGACAAAACCCTGGACAAGGCTTTCCGCCTTCCACCCACCCAAGGCTCTTCCAGCCCTTTGCAGACATCAGGAATTAGATCACAGAGTCCCTAAAGCGACGGGTGAGTGCAATTATCCCTGCCTGGCAGATGGGGAAGATGATTTGGCAGCCCAGGCTGCCCAAGAGCCAGACCTTCTGGCTCCCAGCTCCGTGCATTCACCTCGGCAGCAGCCTCCCCATCAAACCCAGTGGCTCTTCCCTCACCCTGTGCCCTCAGCAGCCGAAAGGCTGAGAGCCCACAACCAGCTGAGTTTATGGGTGGTGGGTTGTTAGCAAACTGTGGTTGCTCCAGCCTCTCCCTGGCACCTTTTCAGAGCAGCCCAGTTCACATAGATACTCATAATTATATTGATGCATTTTGTATATTTAACAAGAAAACATCCAAACCCATTCAATGGCAAGAAGTATCACTTGGAGATGCTCCTGGACACAGCCCCACTCGAGAGATGTGCAATAAAAGCTTCTCCTTCTTCAGAGGCTGTCAACATACTGAACTGGGGAGGTGGTGGAGTGGGAGGCAAAGGGAAAGTATTAATCAAGATCTTTAAAAGTTCTCGCTGACAGACCATTTGCCAGCTCTCATTTTAAATGCTTTTGTGGTCCCATAAAAAGTTTCATTACTCACTACAAAATGCGTTTTAATTATTACAGTCCCTCTGACATTAAGCCCTGGGTGTTTCTCTCTTGCTCACTCTGTCTCTCCTCTGTCTCCTTGCCTTTTTTTCCTCTGTTTCTTTCTCCCTCCAAACAATACTGAAGGAGACGTTAACATTCAGATCCTGAAATTATCCCTTGGCTTTGGACACTAATTGCTCCACAGGATTCATACAGAAAAGCCAATCACATGTGCTCAAAGAACATCTCGGAAGACACAAGAGCATCAGCACAGGGGGGGCCATCATCCCTGCAGAAGTAACTGGGTGGTGGGCAGATGGATTTGGTGTCTCTCTGATCTGCTGTATGTCTCCTGATATAAACAGCAACTTCCATAAACATCACCTATCACACTTCTGATATCCGGCTATTTCGGTCCACCAGATTTTGACAGCTTGCTTCAATCTGACCACGTTAGCTCAGTTCATCCATGACACATAACCCTATCCATGAGGCATGGAAGAATACTGAAATATGTGGGTTATTCCAGTTATTCCCCCAGACTCTTAGTGCCTCCAGTGATGTAGACACTAGTTTTCCATTCCAACAACCCAAACCAAGGGTCTCATCATCTAGTGCAACATAGCATTTACCGAAAAAGTCAGTAACAATAATAGCATTGGAAACCCCTCCTTGCCCCCAGCACCTCCCCACGTGCCTCTCCTTACTTGTACAGACTATCTGGTTCCAGGCACTTGAAAATGACTGAATAGATGCTGGTTTCAGGGACATCTCCATGGCTCCTACCCGCTGCCACACAGGATGTTGCAAGGCCAGAAAGCAAATCATCCGCAAAGCTCAGGGATTCTCCTGGAGAGCAAAGAGATGAGCATCAGTACAGGTGCAAGATTATTGCTGACCATTTAAAAACCACTGTAGGAACACCTCTACATAGGACAGGCAATCAACACACTCTAGCTGTGGTAAGAATGGCCCCAAATCTATATGGAGAATGTCACCTGTGGACAAAGCAAGTAGAAATCATTGGGACCATCAGCTGATAGGGACCCACTGCAGAAACCTGCAAAGTCAGCGCTTGGACAGTGGAAGGTGCACTCACAGAACATCCAGACAACATGTAGACTCACTGCAAGCACCACATGGGGGACCACCATCCAAGGATGGGCTCCAGGTCCCCAGGAGAGCTGGAAGCCCAGATAAATAGGGCTCTCCAAGTAGGGACTCCATCTGCAGTCAGTTCTTAAGTTCTTAAGGGGAACATGTCCTTTTTCAATAATCACCTGTGACAGTGACATGCATTTCTGCTGTGTTAGATTATCAGGAAAGAGACATTTTTAGAGCTTGGATGGAATTTCAATGTGCTGGGGTTTTTTTTGTGTGTGTTTTATTTTTATTCAATGAAAATCAGGAGCTTTGCATTCCCTTTCCTATGCACCCTGCCAGCTCCTGGAGCTCTGACTGGAGCTCCTTCAGCTGTGCTCAGGAACACTCACTCCTTTACAAGCTTTTGAAGAAAAAAAAATCCTAATTAAAAATGATGAAAAACCTTTTTTTTTTCCCTTGGTCTTCTGATTTTTAAAGCTTATTAAACACTTAGATCATGACCCAGCTGAAACTGAAAACGCTCCATTTATTAAGCTTTTTGGGCATGATTATCCACTGCCGTGAACCTGTCTCCTTGCAGTGGGCAGGTTGTCTATCAGTTAGAGCTCATTGCATTCAATTCCCATTTTACATCAATGTAACTGAAAGCCCAAGGTCTCAGGTAGTGAAAAAAGCCAGAGCAGCTGCCCTGGTTGTGCTCCCATTCCCACTGATGGGAATCAGAGAAAGGGCTGCTGCAGCTGATCGAGTTATGCTGGTATAAGCAAACCTGGAAGCAGATTGCTGTGCCAGGTACCTTGTGCATGTGTAAATGTCAAGACACCACAGCAAAGGGAGGAGAAGAATTCCCTTCTCAGCACTTTATATTCCTAAAAGCAAAAGTGACTGAGGATGACTGAAATGAAGCACAAGTCTAAGTTCTTGCTATAGGCCCTAAGAAATAACCCAGTGCTATAACCAGCCCAGAAGGTCTCACTGTGTGGCTGGATTACCCAGGTAGAAGAAGAAATCCCCTCCTTCCCAACCCCTCCAAATCACATTGGAGTCTGGTCTCAAAATACACAACTCAGTAACAAATGTCCCCCTTGGCTAGAGAAAAGAGCAGCAATAAATTCTTTTCCTCCCTAAAGGAATCCAAGCCTTAATTATTCATTTTAATGCTCCCAGCATGACTTGTTCTTTCCAAACTTTGTTTTCAGGCAACTCTGTCACCAGTCTCCGTAGTTTAACCCAGTTCCTAGCCATGGTCCATACCAAATCCCAAGTCAACTCAATGGGCAAGTTGGGCTGGCAATGGTAAAATCACTGCTTGGAAATTGTGGGTGCTGAATGGCCTTGAGCAAGCCCCTTAGCTCTGGGTTTATGGTTTAAACAAACAAACAGAACCCTATTGCTCATTTCCAACTTTCATTTCCATCCCTTTTCATATGACGTTGGGCCAGATTGGGGAACTCCCTGTCACCAGAAGTCATTGAGAACAGACACTGCCGTGACTTACAAACCAGATGAATCACAAACACATAACAAAGGACCAGATTGTGCTGCTGAACTAGAGCAAGAACTCTTAAGCCTCTTTAGACCGCAAGAAACCTCTCTTCTGACCGGGAGGAAACTTCACAGGGGGAACATCATCCCACAGGGCCTGCTGTGGGATCTCACACCTTCCTCCAGAGCACTCAGGGTTGAGAAGCAGCCAGTGAGTTGTAGGAAAGAGAAAAGTTGGGCAGAGAGACCATGATGAGCAACTGGGCAAGACCAAGTGGAGATTTGGACTGGCAGTGCATGGGTACGAGAAGCATCAGTCAGGACACCTGTGCCAGGGAGCAGAAGAGATGGGACAGGAGAGAAAAACACAGGGTTGAGGCAGGGAGTGCAGAGGGTGGAACTGGACTTGCAGAGGACTGGAAAGGGGATGGAAAATGTCATGTTCAACCAGTAACTTTAAGAGGGTATTACAACTGCAGCGCTAACTCTGCAAGGTACCCACTACCTTCTGAGTGCTCATCTTTCATGGTCTTCCTGGGTAGCTTTGAGGGGAACAGGGTTGCAGTGAGCACTGTCCTGAAACACAGTGGCAGCTCCATCACACAGTGGTTTGCCACGGATCAAACCTGCACAGATTATTGCATTGCTGTCCCCTTGCATGCAAGGAAATGGAGCTCTCAGTGTCCGCCAACACACAGTGTCAGCTTGGGTTAAGCCATACCCTTGCAATAAAATCCTTATGGCAAGACGGTGTTTTGTGTTCAACCCTGAGCCTCTGGGGAACCTTCCCCTCTCATTGAACCTGCTACAATCAAGCAAAAGCAAAGAGGTTGTTATGAAAATAGCAAAACAGATGCTAGCAAAGGTGCTGAAACCTCAGCCCCAAGGCTGGGAGTTTTTCTGCACCTGTATAAGCAGCAGTGAGGTTGCTGGTTGTGCCAGACTGCACAGACCATGGAGCAAAAGATGAAGTGGGTAAAGGATGCCCCAGGGACAAATCGGCTACCCAGAGCTGTCAATCCACAGTGAATGCAGGGAGAGGCTTTGCTGTGCTCTTCCCTGGGTGAAGCAGAGAACACAGCAACTTTATTTGTGCATCTTGCACAAAAGAAGTCAGAGGCTGTTGTTCAGTCCATGGTGCTCTGAGAGAAATTTCCTAAGCCTCCTCCAGGGCCAGAAAACAAGTTATTCCCTAGATATAGAGTGGAACCTAGTCACTGGAATGTCACTAAGGCAACGAGTGCTTTTGCTGGCATTACAAGAGGATAATGGAGCACTAACATTGTCTTATCAATGAAAAGTGGTCTTGGGATGTAGCAATCGAGGAATACCAACCTAACTGCACAAGGCCATGGTGAGAGTTCAGTATATAACATTGCTCATCTGTGCTTAAGAACAAGGCATGGGGAAAGCAGGAGAGAAAGCTTCACAAGGAAATAACAAAAAGGACAAGTTTACCATGCAAGCAGAGACATAAAATGACCAAGTGGAGATACATAACTCTGTTAATACATCTACAGGGCAGGCACTCAGATGGAAAAAAAGTATTTAGGCTAATGGGCAGTAATGGCAAGAGAAAGTAAATTGGATACGAATAAACAGGCTACTCCTGAGAAGGGCAAATAACATAACTAACTTTAAAGAAGGAGTTTGATCACTTTATAAAGGGGATTATATGGATAAGTGGTGGAAAGCAAAGGGGCTTCTCTTTCCCGTCTGGACTTGTGTTCGCACACAGCCCGCCAGCAAATATGAAGAAGGATTTCAGCCTCCCCAAGCAGCACTGAAGCACAAACCTTGTAGATTGGTATCTTTGCTTGTGTTATTAAATTTCAGAAAGAATCCAAAGGTTCTCTGCAGAGTAAACGATAGCTAAATAGATCATCTCTGTGGAGTAGAAGATATTTTATTGACTAGCCAGCCATCTGTGTCCTTCATTAATAGTAATAAATAATTGATGTCCCACTAAGTAAAGCAATAAGCTGTTACAGATATCAAGGAAAAATGACCAGCTCCTGTGAGGATCCCTCACCTGTGTTCACTTCTCAGTAGTGAAAAACCCAGACCAGAGCTCAAGCACCACTGTGGTAAGTGCTGTGCACAGAGCGAAAGATGCTACTTGCTGTACGCTGGTTACAGGTAACGAAGCAACCATGCTCAGCAACAGGATGTTGATACTCCCAACTGCACATCAAGAATCCTTCCATACCACTGCCTTCCCAGTGCTGGTCTGCCCCAAACCATTCAGTTCCCCACGTAGCTTCTGAAAATCAATCTCTGCTCTACTACTGACGATGATGAAGGTGCAGCTCCCTCCAGGTAGCATTTTCCTTCTGCCTCTAGTGCAACCCCCTCACTACTGCCTCATCCTCTTCTGCACACACGCTGTGGAGTTTGGCAAACACCCTCTTTGTTTTGTAAACATGTATCTTACGACGATGCTGGTGCTGTGTGGGTCAGAGCTTGCCCTAAAACAGAGGAAAATAACTGCACAGATTGCAGGGGGGTGGGGGGGGAGGCTGAACCCATTTTATGAATGGCCACAGTGAGGTATATAGGTCCATCCACCAGTGACGGCTCTCAGATACCCATCTGGGAACTCAACTTGAAGCCTGGTCTGGAGACCGACATCCCTTACTCAGCTGCCTGCCTGCAAGGTTGAGCTGTTAATCTGCTCTTGAAATGAGCACATATCTAGTGCCAGGAGGTTCCGATGGTCAGGAATGGGGACTGAGGAATACTGATGGGTGGGAGCAGGCTCAGACTGCTTCCTTGCAGCATCCAGAAGTCTTAGTCTGCCTCAGTCCTTCCACTGTGAGCATTGCCAGCGCCAGCGGCTGTGGCTAATGGGCAGGATGAATTAACCATCAACGACCCCACTGAAGACAACAGGAGTTATAGACTAAACCAGAGACCAAGGCCAGGAGCCTCCAGGAAATTATAGAGTAGCAAAAGGAAGCCCTCTCTCTACAGGCATTCCCACACCTTCAGCCCGTGCCCCTGTGCTGAGCAGCACAGACATAACTCAGTGCAAATCAAAGTGGAAATGAAGATGAGAGACCTCCCTGCTGCAATTCACCTTCAAGGTTCCTAGAAAGAGCAGACAAGGGAAAGTAGGAAGGCACCAATGTCTCTGTCTTGACATCTTCTTTACTAGCCTGGGTGAAACCAACCCTGCAACGTTACCAGTCACTTTCTTCTCATTGTGGCTTTCTCTCCCCGTCTTTCTCCCTTTTGCTTTTTTTCAACCTGTTTTCAATTTACTCTCGTGGCATCGCTGTCTGTGACCTCATTCTGGTACTTAAAGGGGGAAAAAAATCAGAGAGAGAGAGAGTGTCCTTTAAAAAAAGAAATGAAAGAAATCATATTTTATTTAGCTTGATAGGTTTTGAAGCTTTAGCAGAAGAAAGATTAACCTTTTCTGCCTAACTTAATGAAAACAAGGAGAAAGCCTGTATGGATAAATAAATATCTGTGTGGGTATGGAGCAGGCACGATCGTGTTACAGCCCCGGTGGAGCTGTAATGGGGAACAGGCGCGTTCCTGCGCAGCGGCTCCCAATTCCCGATCCATTTTCAAGGAAAGAAAAACAGAGTAGAATGTCAGAGGCCCAAGTGGGCATAAATGAGGGAGCCCAGGGAAGGCCGATGGGGCCCACTGAGGACCTCCATCCCCAGCAATGACCTCCAGAGCAATGCCAGTGAAGCAGATGGAAAAAGAGACCTTACTCCACTTCCTCTTGCCAGGATTTGGTTCCTGAAATGAAGAAACAAATGGCATGCCCAGCCCTCCATGACTATCACCTTTTGGGGGTCCTCATCCTACTCTCCTCTTCCTCCAGGGCTCTGCCTCCAAGGAGAAGAGGTTCAGAGGAAGGGTTGGACTGGGTTTTTGGATGGGGAGCACAGGCTTGCGGGGTAGATCCTCCACAAGGAGGTTGTTCCTGGTTTTAATGTGCTTCGGAGCTGGCGCTTGATGGGGGAAAGCAGTGAAAGGTGGTTTGTCTTGGAGATGACGGGCTGATTTAAATCAGTGTAACATAACTTTAGGCGACAGAGCTGTTCCGATTTACATCAGCAGATGGTCTGTCTTGCTGCCTAGATCATTAACAGCAAACCGTCCCTACAGATCCTGGTGGAAGGATGTCAAAACCTCCTTCCCTACATGGCTTGCCAGATTCAAAAGAAATAAAAAGACCTACTTACTACTAAAAAAACCTTCTGCCCACATTCTGGGAGCATCCATGCACACCACCCGCTTGTCTTAGATGGGAGCTGAAGCCCCATGCCCATAAAACCTGCAGCCTCTGGGATAATTTCTTTTCACTAAGACACATCCATCAGGAATCCCTCTGGCTGGGCACAGGCTGAAACAGAAAAGCCAGTGGTGATGCTGTGCAACTTCAGGCACAGTTCATGCCTCACTTGCCAACTTGTACAAACGTGCAAATGGCAGAACTTCTCTGAATGACTTCACCTTGCCCAACTTATGATTTTTTGGGCATTAACTTCCTATATCTATATGCTACTAGACACATTACTAATGATGAAGAGCTCTCCTCTGGGCTTCCAAGTTCTTCTGGAAGACTGCATTTGTAGATGGTTAAATGTAAGGAGCAATGCTTTAGCTGAGCTAAGAGCAAAAGCTGCATTCCAGTGCCACAAAAGTCCCTCGAATGGCTTTGCTGGTGCTCTCCAGGGCTAGAGCTTGCTCCATACAGAGCGACCACATGGAACTGAAGGATGGGCTGTCTTGCAGTGTTCTTATCAAGAGAAGCCAATTGGACAGAGGGAAATGGTCTTCATTTGGATGAGCTGCAACGTTCTGAAAACACGATGCACACGGGTAATCACGAGCATATTCTGCTTTCAGGCTCATCAACTGGACTCACTGCTCCTTCACCTGAGCTCTCTGAAGACTGCTTATCACAGTTCTTTCACAGTCAATATCCAAGACCTCAGAAAAACTGCTTCAACTCATGTAAAAATGCATCACCTCCTCCATCTCCCCCAAGGCTGTACACTGCTGGAGGAGAGTGAGAATTAATGCATTTCATTCTGAGCTAACAGCTCTCCAGTATTTCTCAAGGTTCACTGGGTTGCTAAGGGTCAACCACAGCCAGACACAAGCTGACTCTGCTATGCTTGGAGTCATCCAGGCATGAGCTAGTTCTAATCTCAAAGCCACGTATTCACATTAGCATGGTGGAGAGTCCAAGTGAATTTATCTATTCCCTTGGAGTTTGTTTCAGGCTCTGCAGCATGCTAAAGTAGTTACTCGATTTCAAGGCAAAGTGGGAACCCATTTGTTCTGGGAGTTGTGCAGATACAAAACAAAGACATCAGCTTTGTCCTCAGATACTTTGTGTCTGGCAGAAGGTCTTGTCCAACACCACAGATCTAGTTCACACTCTCATCACTGCAGATCTAGTTCCTACCCCCGTTTCTTACTTTCCTTTCAGTTTTAGCTTCTTTTAAATTAGAGATTTCTAAACAATGGACCAATAGTCCAGAACAATTGGTGGTTCCCAAGGTCCATAGTCAGCAGTCTGTAGCAGATCCAGGGACTGCACAGAGCTCTATGTTCACCAGGAACCGCACCAGCCCCATAGACACTCTTCAACAGCATAAACTGATGTTCCAGATACTTCAGACAGAGCAATGAAACCTGTACCATAACCTCTTTCTTCTTAAATGCACAAAGCCACTGCACCCCTGCAGCTCCTCAGGAGCAAGTTAGTGTCTGAAAACGACTCCCAAATTTTGGATGCAAAGATGGGACCAAGGACCTGGACTCTACCAGCTCAGAGTAATGAGAAGGTTCCATCTTCAGCTGGGATTAAGATGACTAAACTTGAAGTGGAAATCCCAGGATCCTTCCTAAGGAAAGGTCAATAGCAAGGTGATTCTGACCACTCCAAGTGGGACCTGGTGCTACCCCTACACAAACCTCCTAACCTGCCTAGTATATGATGGTCTATGAAGAAAGGAGGGTCAGGTCCTTCATTTCCAGCTCTACTGAGCAGTCTCCTACCTTTATTTTCAGCTCTTTATGACCAAATACTGCAGAAGTTTAATGCCCCACAGAACCCCACTGGCTGACTTGCACCCACTGGAGCTCAAGCCTTACAACACGTATGCAAATACCAGGCTAGCAGGAGGAGGAAAGCACATTTCCTAGAAAGAAAGTCAGTGCACAATGAATCACTAAACCCATAATTAGCTTGGGTAATTTGTCAAAGCAAATTAATGTAAAGCTTTGCTGAAAAGCCATCGGTTGGTCTGTGCTTCATTTCTCCTTGCACTTATTAGGAAAGTGGGATTTTTTGACTTCTAGATCAGCCAATTTCTTCTATATTGCCACTATTGCCTTACTCTGTTCCCGGTCCCTTCTTACACTTGATGTCTCAGTGTTGGAAAGTGGAGCAAATCACTACCTGTAGTGTCAACCAGCTTTGGTTGGCCCCATTTCTTCTAAATAGAGGTAATATGTGTAGATGCTGATGAATTAGCGATAAGACTTTGGACCAGTATATTCCAAAGGGCTCAGCACACACAACTGCAGCCAAATCTGCAGCCAACGAACACTTACAGAAATTGGTCCTGATGGAGGCATCCACATGGAAGCAGACCTCTTACTTGGCCCTAATATGCAGTTTTGGACATTTGAGAATGTGGGGGCAGATCCTCAGTTCATAAAATCTCCTGTAGCTCCCTTGAAGTCAACGGAACAATAACAATTTACACTAGCTGAGTTCCTGCATCCTGGCTGTGAGCTATTTGGAACAACCACACCGTAATGATTATTACAGATATTTCAGACCACTTGTCTAAGAGGGAAAGGAGAATACCACTGCATAAGAAAATGGAGAGCTGGTTTGCTATGATTTCCAAAGAATTATTGACCCGTATCTTGCAAACATTTACACATGTTTAGCTTTATTCATGTGAGCTGTTCCATTACACTTGTGTGCCAGATAAACTAATGTACATGCTTGCAGGACCAAGGTTAAAACTTGTTCAAACACAGCGAGTTCTAAATATTTGTGTAGATATGTTCAGTTACCTTGGATTCAGACTAGAGAGCAGGTCATTTCACTGTGCCCCTTTTCATAACTCCCCATTTATCCAAGCAGGTATCACAAGAGAAGCCAAATGTGATATCAGGATAAAACAGAAAATAAGCAATTATCTGACCAAACTCAGAAGCTAAAAAACACCCACTCGGTCAGGATTAACATATGCAAGGGTTGACATCAGTTCTTGAACGAGGAATTACCTGGGTTACTAAAGTATTTTCACAACAGCTTTCTCCACACAGCTAATGAATCATTCACTTATTGATTTCTCCATAATGAAGTTAACATTTTTCTTCACGGTTTTGATTTATGAGAAGACACAAGCCAGTGAAGAGGAGAAAGAGCTGGGAATCTCTTGGCCATGAGGAGTCTACTTCAGCATCCATCACCATATCAGCAATCACCCCATTTTTCCCACTAAAACTACAAGGCGAGATGGGATCTCCCACACCACCACACAGTCCCGCTGCTCGCAAGGACAAAATACAATCCCTGATTTCTTAAACTGAGCTGATTCTGTTTCCTTGAGGACAAAACACGTGTTAACAGGGCGCTGACACCCAGAGGCTTCAGTGCACTTCACAAAGGCCATTAATACCTCTGACAACGTGGCAGCATTTGTGAGCTCCATCACACCTGCATCGCAGAAGGCTGCAGCCTCAGGAGAGGCAACAGGCAAAGGAGCAGGGACACAAAGAAAGGAAATTACTTTTTCAAGAAAGCAAAAAGCAAATTTGAGGCTATAACCCAGAGCCCCAGCCCAGATCTCCAAACATTAATAGCTGACTTTCATCTCTGAAAGACTATTAACCCTTTTTCACATGTAAGCAAACTCCAGGCACTGAGGATACCTGCCGCAAGTGCACAGCAGGATGCTGGCACAGAAGTGATGCCTGCATTTTAAGTCATGCTTCTCAGAAACCAGGATAAATCAATCCTGGCATGCACAAGAAAGGAGAGTTGTTAGTAGCCAGGGCAGCTCTCACGGATGATGTCCCCTGGGAAACCATCTCACCACAGGCCCTCTATGGTGGGAACAGCAAAGTCCTAGATGATATCCTTGGCAAAGCAAGGTATCTCGGCACACTTCCCATCCCCAGGATCACCGATCACTCTAGCTGGAGACACGTCATCACCAGCAACTGTGCAACATCTGACCACTCAGACGACAAAAGACAGATTCCCAGAATGAGCAGAGCAGGATTAAGCCAAGTGGTAAATGGATTCCAGGGTTGCTCCAGAATCCGTGCTGATGAGGGGAGCCAGTGCCAGGTAGCCAACCCGGAGCTCATATGGCAAGGTTATCAATTCCCTCTTTTCTTCAAATCCCTAAATAGAACCCAAACATCGCTTGGGCCATGTTAGAGAGATAAGGTGAGTCTCTCCCATCCCTTGCAAAGCTTGAAATAGAAGTCCTGCTACTCCCCAAGCATCAGGCATAGGATGTTGACATTTAGCAGTAGGGAAAATTACCCAAACAATGAAGCCTCTTAGGTCTCTTTTCTCCCCTCCCTTCCCCAGTCCCCTGGAAAATGTTCATAAAGTGAAGTGGAAAAAAAAAAAACCCAACAAACCCAAACCAACCCCAGCCCCAAGAACCAAGCCCCAACCTTCCTAAGGCTGGAAATAACATGCAGAGGAGAGTGAGTCAGGCTCTGCTAACTGCACAAGGGTCACCGGTCCTGAAGGCAGAGATGATTCACCAAGGCAGCAAGAACAAGAAGGTAGAAGAGACTCAAAAGACAGGGTGGAAAGAAAGAAGGGGAGTACCTAAGCAACAAAAAGGTGCTGGGTTGCATGTACCTTGGTGTTTATTGAACACCACTAAAGTGGAATTGATCCTGGATAAGTCACTTGATAGTGGTGAGATTATTCCCTTGGTGCTTTGGCCAGACTTTCTTTACGAGAAGGAGGGCAAACAGGCTCTAAGACCTCAATCCATCCCCATCCCCTGCTCCTCCTTGTCTTCTTCCCATGCCTTAGATGCTCAGTGAAGCCTCGATTTCCTGCTGCCTCTGCTTCCACTGCTCCTTTCCTTTGCCCATTCCCTTTCAATTCAGCAGCATTAGGGGACTGTTTTCCCTATAAAGGATGCCTTCAAGATGAGAAAAGCAGGACCTGCTCAGGAGCACAGCATGCCATGCAGAGGCCCTCCAGGATGCCACTGGCACAGAAAGTACATTGTCAGAAGAGATGGAGAGGAGAATGGGGCTCAGGTGCCTGGGGAGAATCCTGCCTGCCAGAAAGCTCTCCTGCTATTCCTCCATTCATCCTTCCTCCTCATCTCCCCTTGTTTTTATCTAATAACCATAAGAATTCAAACACAAAAAACTCGCTCTGAAAAAATCCTAGATACAAAAAAAAGCCCAAAAAACCCCAAACCCCTCCCTCTGAAGTTCACAATGAGAGCTGTAAAATTTTTTCTGTTTGGAAAATTCTCCTGGTCAGTTTTTCCTACTGTTTAATCCCCGCTTTGAGTTACACAGAATGAGTAAACACATTTTATAAGGTTCTAATTCATACCTAACCCATACAGTTTATAGCTTAACATAGTAAAATATACACACACGCACTTTTTATACATATATATCTATATATATTTATACACACACCCCCACTCACACACACATGCATAAAACAGCCTTGATCCCACTCCTGCGAACCTCCCACTGATTGCTCCGGCATGTGCTGCTCTATGGGAGCAGCCTGGCATGCTTAGGTGTGAGTTTGCTGGCCTGGGGAGTAGTTTCCACTCCAGACTCCTGCAACCTCCTTTGTAATAAATAATTAGTCAGTCTCGTTAAGGGAACGGCGGGGTCCACTGCTCCATCCTTGGAGAACTAAGGAACGCCACCACGTGGTATCCCAGGACTTGGAGCAAAGCCCCGTGGCTGGGCTGGAGGAGCTGTGGGAGCAAGGATGTGTCTGTCTGAAAGGCAGCTTTCTCCTGGCGGTGATTAGAGGAAACCTGAAGGTGAGAACTAGGATGAAAGTGGCCCATGGTGTGAACACCACCAGTGGCTGCCCTGGAGGAAGGCAGGCAGCCCTCGCATCACGCTTCTCCATGTGGTCGTTGGGTAGGGTCAGCCCTGATGTCTTTGTTCTATGCCAACGGTTAGGGTCAGCCCTGATGTCTTTGTTCTATGCCAACCTCAGCATTGAGCTGCGGGAGAGGTAGTTCCTTCTTTGCATTGAAGCCATGTCCTTCACCTTTGCTTGTGACCATGGAAGGAGACCAGTCATGATGTGTTGTGGATGGCATGAAGGCCAAAAAGCTACCTGAACCTCAATCGCCACTCCAGATGTTTGAGAACAAGCCACCACAACCTGACTTTACCTCCCTGGAGGCAGAGCTGATTGATTCACCCAGTTAGACCTGAGCCGTGTCTCAGGTCTCTCTGCTTCTTCAGCCTTTAACCCAGCATGGGCAGGGGAGATGGAGTCCTTTTGATTAGTAATTAATGATCAGCTAATTTCATGTGGGAAAAATACACTACCTGGCACAAAGAGCTTGTGAACAACAGCACACCCCAACAGTCCACAAGGAGGTCTACCTTACCATATCTGATGTGTGCTCCTTGGTACTCCCAAGCATCCCCAGGGCGAATGCTGTGCACATCAGACCAAAACCACAGCAACAACACTCCCAAACTCTGCACAGGGGGAACCTTCTAAACATTTTGAGCTGCCAACGGCTTTGAATTTGGCTGTAACCTGAAGGTAGGAGAACTTTACAACTACTGACTAAGGAATTGCCTCTACCATTGCTCTGAAGAAGGTGACTTCTCTTAAGCATTTGTGCTTTGGGTTTTCCTGCAGCAGCTTGCTATTAAATTAAACAGTACCTCATACAGTCCCATACTTCTGCCACAGAGAATAACTGTAATTGAAGTACCAGTTTTGGTATACCTCTGCAAGACCACACCAAGAGATCATTTCCAAAGAAAACCAAAGAAAAAGTGGGAACAAATGTAGCCCCCATCAAAAGACTGGGGTCAACTGGAAACCTACACTGCAAGAACACAACCGCCTGATCTAAGTCTTCTCAACTTTATCTTCTTGCCCTCCAGTACAGCCCCTGCTCAAGCTTCAGGAAGCCAAATCCCAAAGCAGAAATGAGTTGAAACTTGAAGTCACTCTTTAAAGTAAGGGTTACCCTGCATCCTTTAAGCCCTTAAGCAGCCTTGCACTAAAGCCACCTCCCAGGTGGGAGTTTGTCTCTAAAGATCATGCTCCAGATCTCTGCTAGCAACCACGGCTACAGCTACTTGAACCACGACCCTAGAGGAGCGAGCGCCATGACCATCCCTGCTCTTCTCTCTTTATTCCTTCTGCCTGATGCTCCTGTTAAAACCAAGGTTTCCATTTTTCAAGTGCAAAGATTGCCTCGAAGACTCAATCTCTTTTTTCTGGGAGCTTATTTTTATACGCTGTCCTTCCAAAGGTGCAGCAAAACACTCCAGGTCATCAAGGTGAAATCAGGAGCATCATTCAAGCCCACTCTGGCCAGCTCTGTGCTAACCTGTCACTTGAAGGCACGGACAAAAGCCATCACTCAAGCTAGTGGGTTTGAAGTTGCTTCTGGCCACACTAAATGTAAGATGTGGGTTTCAGGCCCCAAATGCTATTTTCATTTTCCTCCTCCTCCAAGAAAATAAAGTGAGTGTTTATTTCCTGAATGCTCTGGTCTGAGAAAGGGCAAAACTTTCCTGCGGGAGCCAGATGGCTGGAAAGGGGAGGCAGAGGCAAATATTTGCCGAATTTGTCAATGAGCTCTTATTCCATATTTCTTATTAATATTTATTTAGCCATAATGTGAGAGAAACCTGCTCAGACCACAGCAATGTGGGAGATTCCACTGTTATTCTCCTCCTGCCAGCTACTGGCGGGGAGGGAGGAGAGGAGGGAAAACTGAGACAAAGACAGAGTGTCAGGGAGTTCACAAGCAATTTAGAGCAAGTCACGGGCTCGTGTCTTAGCAGAAGATGGGATGCCTTAAGAAAATCGATGCATCTGTGTACCATGCGATGGGTCAAGGAGGTTGAAAGGCTCAGCCTTCCTTGCTGATATTCAAGGCACAGGTGTAGCTTGGAGAAAGAAAATGATCTCATCCTACAGCCCTCTTTTTCCTTTTCTTTTAAGGGAAGGAATCCTTAATGACATGGAGACAAGGAGAATAAACAGGTTTAGTAAATTGTGCAAGATGAACCTGATGTGTTTCTTCAACGAGATAGTTCATTCCCTAGACACGACAAGTGTGGTATAATCTCATTTATCTGGGTATCAAGAGGCACCACAACATGACATGGGCAATTATTAGGTAAGCTTGAAAACGTGGGAATTAGCAGAAGAATTATAGAGAAGGTAAGGAACTGAGTAATGGACAAATGAACACAGGCTGTGCTGAAAAGAGGGTGACGGGAACTGAGTTATAACTAACAAGGTTCCTCAATGATCAGGCTTGTAATTCATCTTGTTTCTCACTCGAAATACAGTGATGATTTAAGCGCTGAATGAAATGGAATGCATTATTAATGCACAGGAGATCAGAGGCTCAGTCAAAGCAAATTAAAAAATCTTGAGGGCTAGAGTAATACAAGCAGAAGGAATTTTAATATTTAAAAATGTAAAGTAACTTAAAGATGGACATTAAAATAGTGCTTTTGTTAGCAGGAACTCCTGCAGATAGAAACAAAGGAGGAGGAGGAGAAATGCCTGTATGCACTGGCTGCTCACAGCACAACTACATGTTGGCATCGGATGAGAGCTGGAAGAAAGGAAAGGAGATTCTTGGATCAGCTCAGAAAGGGTCCTCCAGTTGAAATACAGAATAATCAAATCCTGCCCATGGCAGTGAGGTTGGAACTGGATGATCTCGAGATCCTTTCCCATCCTAAGTGTTCTATGATTCTATGATTCTTTTGATAGTGAAAGGCTGAATATGGTGGCCCACTACCTGCCTCACCATCAGAGAAGCTCAAAAAATCTCCAGCCCATCCGCCTCAAAGCAAGGCATGGTTGCTCAGGGCTTTATCCAGTTGAATTCTGAGTATCCCCTGGGACTCCTCCAAGGACCACAAGGCTGGTGTATAAATAATCACTGCTCGAAGCAGAAATCCCACTGGACTGCGATGTCCAGGAGGAAAGACCGGGATGCATTTCTGCAGGGCTTCAAAGCTCCAGCACCGCTGCCTTCAAAAACCAGAGGAAGGGCTGTGAGCGTGTCCCCTGTTGCCCTCCACTGGACAGAAGGAGAATGTCACACTTCCGTGTCACGTCTGGAGACAGCACATCCTAAAAGCATCTCCTCTTTCAGCTGGGGTAAGAGTCTGTGCTCTGGGAATAGAGCAGCTGAACTCTAGCTCTGTTTTTGTTCTGTCTCATGTAGCAACAGCTGGGGGACATAGGTTTGCTCAAACCACAGCCAGACGATTGGAAATAGAAACGATATTCATATATTAATTAACATCTGGTGACTCGTCTCATTACATGATACAATGTGCCTGAGCTGTTTGTTCCCTTCATATTTTATGCATTGAATGAAAACTAAACAAATGTTGCAAAAGCACAAAAACCAACTCAAACACTACCCAAGTTTGCACTTCTAACACTTACTGACACATCAGCTTAATTAACATGTAAAGAAGGCCATGACTAACCCATCACACAAAGATGGTGGTGACACCAAGCTGGAATTAACATCCAACCTGGCTATTTTTTCATTAAACTGGGTTTCCCTTTACACATATTCTTCAGGAAAAAAAAAACCATTAAGGCATAATTTGTTCAACTGAGCAGTTCAGGGCCTGATTTAAGAAATTATTACTTACCCATTCTCAAAAACCACTTTTAACAAAAATTGACCCTAAGCATTTCAGCTGGTGCATAAAGCACCATCCCAAAGGAACAGAGGTGATGTCACTCAGCCTGTGCCACACGGCTGCTGCTTGCTGCCACATTTTGGGGACAGAAAGAAAGAAAGAAGGAGAGGGAAGGAAAGCCAGCTTAATTAAGAGAAGTCATCACTCAGGTTGCCTGGCAGTAATCCATTACCCCATGCCTGTGGCCAGCCCCATGGGGTTGGTGATGGACGCCTGGTGGCCACCAGCGAGGTGACAGGGCTGGTGTGCATCTGTGTGAGGACGTGGAGAAGGGAATGGAAGAGCTGAAAGCTTGGCTTGGCACTTGGTTCCAGGTTATGTTTGAAGGTTTTGAGACAGGGGCATTGAGAGAGGAGGCAGAGGGGGAAGTAGAGCCCCTCTCCCTTCCACAAGTGACCTGGGGGAAATAAATACCCAACACAATATGCCCCACTGAGAAATCCAGACAGGCTCTTACAGGATTAGCCACGTTCTTAAAGAGGCTGAAGGCTTCACTAAAACCACAACAGAACGACCTTAGGCTCACAAACTCTTTTCTGAACAGGAAGAGTGGAGTAAGGAGCTTTGGGGCTCACAGAGGTGGAAAGTCACAGGGCTTTTGGGAAGCAGCTCGCACAGAAGCACAACTCCCCAGCACTCATGTGCAACCAGATCAAAACCACGGCTCTGTTTGATACTGATGCCACAGAGGGAACATAAAGAAACTGCTCACCTTTTGGGTGGCCTGGTGCCCATGCTGGAAGCCACTTGTCAGCTTAGCAGATAGATACAACTGGGTGCAAGTGGGATATGAGCACACATCTCAGATGTGAGCTCTGAAGGGTTAATACCACTGGCCAGCAGCTGGTGTCACCCTCAGTTTGCTAAAAGGGACCAGAAGCAGAGAGGATTCCTCTCCTCATTCTAGTTTCCCATCTTCCCAAAGAGCACCCCTACCCCACCAGCACTGCCCTGATACTGGTGATACAGCTCCTCCAGCTCATCCCACCACATCATCTCTGTGAAGGTGACTGGGCAGGGTTCCACCAGAAGAGTGATTTGATGGTTAGCATGCAGACTCCCATAACCCAGTATAGACATTCCCATCCCTTACTCTATCCCTGCAAGTAGAGCAGGTAGCATGGCCTCAGCATGCTGAGGCACTTTCCATACGCTCAGTTCCTACACCACTGCCAAACTTCAACTGTTTGGGTTGAAATTTTCCACACTGGGTATCTGCCTCGGACTGAATTTTGTTTGGAAAGTTCCAGATAAAACAACTCCAGCCAATTCCAACAAAGCAGCTCAGGAAAAAATACACTTTTCCTCATGTTAAGAAAAAAAAAGTCAAAAAAAACCCAAAACTAACTTACAACTTTAGTTGTGAAACCCCAATGTTCAGAGCAGGGACTTGGCATTTGGCATGGGGGGCATCACTGTGTTAATGACATGGCTTAGTTGTCCCTGTAGAGATTTCTTTCCAACGGGCAGCATTGCCAAGCCAGCAGTGCTCAGTGTGCCGACACTCCACAGAGGGATCCTTTGGCTTCTCCTGAGCTCCCTGAGATGCTTCAGCTCTTCCCAGCTCCTGCACTGGACCACACCATGCACACACTCTCCTGAAGGGTGGCTGAGTGTGCCCCAGCCAAAAGGCAGCCCATAGCTTTGTCACTGCGTATTTAAGGACTGCAAGGCATCGCTTAATGCTTCCCAAGTGCCTGATGCCTGCTGCAGCCTGAGGGAAAGCCAACATGTGCATTAAGCACTAATGCAGCAGTAGTGCAGAAAGGTCAGAGGGCAATGCAGGGGCTGCAGATGATGCTCTGCTGGGCCTTGAAGAGGCTCTGCAAGAACTCCACAGATGAATGCATGCACACAGAGGTCTCACTGTATGAAGAAGGGCCTGAACTAAAGGGCTTCGGCCACCTCCTGCAGAAATGCACTGGGGAACGTCAGTGACTGCTGTGGGGCAGGATTCAGGTCTTATAAAGGAAAAACACAAAAAAGAAAACAATAAAATCCA
Organism: Ara ararauna; assembly: GCA_028858755.1. NCBI lineage: Eukaryota > Metazoa > Chordata > Aves > Psittaciformes > Psittacidae > Ara > Ara ararauna. Next base: position 17,356,646 of record CM054384.1, read on the forward strand.
GTCACAAAGTGATTGAGAAGTTTCTTGGCAAACTGTATGTGAATAAGCCTCACTTTGCTTGTTTTAGTGCATTGGGGTTTTCTTATTATCAATGAGGATGTGCCCAGCCCTAAGGATACAGCTAAATCATCACGGAAACAACCAGTCTCATAGGCAGGCTTCTACCATACACACGTTCAACGAGGCATAACTGAAACGTGAACACGGGCTGAGCTTCAGGAAGGAGGCCCATAAGATGCCTTCTCACAGGTCTACCTTTCCATCCACATAGACTCAACTACTCTGACCATAGTTGCAGCCAATACAACCCACCAATACATCTCCTGCAGGGCCACATGGACACTGGTACATGGGAGCTTGCACCCACAGGCTAAAAGCCTATCACTCTGGCCAGTGGACACTAACTGGGCTGGAAACCCTGGCAACCAGCAATGCTCAAGCCAACCCTTATCTCCAGGGCTGTGTGCCTATTCTACCTTTTCCAAATGGGAATAACAAGATTTCTCTGCCCCATAGATCATTGCTGAGAATAAAAAACATAAGACATTATAAAATACTGATAGAGTAACATCTCAGGCACAGTAAAAAGTCAGACTTTCATCAGTTAGAGCATCCCACTCCCCTCACTCAAGCTCTTAACACCATCTAGCACCAAGTGAGGCTTACATCTCACTCCCTAAAGGAGACTGGGACACTTGGTAGGTAAGAGCTTTTCCTTTATCTCTGCCTGCTCCATAGTCTTCAAGATTGTTTCAGTCTTTAGCTACTACCCTCTGATCCTCCACCATCATCAGGAAACGTGCCAGGAGGAAGGAATAGAAAGAAACCCGGAGGAGACAACAGTCATATGAAACTGTGGCATGAATGGCGCAACCGGTTGCATGTCAGGGGGCTTGGGAAGGGGTGGTGGGAGCTGGCAGGGTGGGCAGTTGCTCAAAGGAAACCGCAGAGGACTTGACCAAGCACTTGAAAGATTCCATGCATACCTCCCAGATACGCCGGCATTACAAAACCCCTGCCCGGATTGGGTGGTGGCATGCATTTGGAATAGACAAAAAAGGGGAAAAGAAGAAAAGGAAAAATCAAAACCCCAAACAACCATTCATGGGCTACAGAGAGGACTGCAAGTCCTCTGCTTTAACGAGATGCCGCAGGCATTGCTCCCTTGGAATTTGGGCTATGTTTGCGGTCCATGAGGAGACTTGCGAAGTCTTTGGTCACATTAAGCAACATTACATGATAATGCTGCAGCCCTTTCAGGCTGAGGGAGAAGGAAAACAAAACAGATGGAAAGACATTGCTGTAAACCTGGGAGGGAGAAGAACATTCCTCCGGATACTCTTTTTGGCTGGTTGTGTCCTCCCGTTGTGCCTCCCACCTCTTTCTCCCTTTTTTCCCCTCTCCTCCTCTTGCAGAATTGGTGACAGCAAGTGTTTTCTTTTGCTAATATTTCCATATTAAATAGAAAGGAAGAGTGTGAAAGGCTATGCGGCGTGGTGGCAGCTAGACAGTGGAATCTGCAACTGAAGGGTGGAGTTGGAGCACTGGAGAGGTGCCGGTTATTTATAGGGTATGAGAGAACACAAGAAATGTCTGGCCCCTTTAAGGCCCCTTAATCCAAACAACCAATGGAAAGAAAAAAAAAAAGGGGGAAAAAAAAAAGAAGAAAAATGGGAAAGAAAAAAAAAAAATAAGGAAAAAAGGCATCTCTGCACCAGACTGCAAACTGTGAAGGAAGATGGGGCGATGGCCTGGCAGGGTCCTGCTCATCCCTGCAGCCACACCTGTGCCCATGGCCTTCAGTGCTGCAGGGCAGCACTGTGCTCAGGCAGAGGGATGGTGTTGGAGGTTTGTGCTCCCCAGGCAGCCGTGAGATGCAGCTGCCTGGAGGGTGGGACAGGGCAGCTGTTTAAGCCATGATACAGCAGCACTGGACGGGAAGCGGGGATGAGCAGCACGGTCAGGAGGAATCAAAAGGGAGAAGCTGAGTGTGTCGGGAATACAGGCTGGAAACTCCCTTTCTTCAGTCGGCATTTATGGAGCAACCAGGGATCCTTGCGCTCTGATCTGAGAAGATGAGACTATGAGATGTGCCTGTCCATTGAACTCACTCACTATGGGATACATAAAGTGCAAGTTCATCTTCTCATGGCTAGGAATCTCAGTGCAGGTGTGGATGCCCTGGGAAGGCTGCTGGTCAGACCGCTGTCACAGCTGGTTTAAGCAGGGTTATTTGGCTCTAGGCCTAGAAGACCATCACTTCCAGTCCTTTTCTAATATTCCTGACAGATTTTGGTCAGCTGAGTAATGTCTGTCCTCTATAAGATGCCCTTCCTGAGGAGGAGTGAGAGGGACCTGAGTGCAAAGAGGTGCCACACAAACCACAGCAGTTCTGTGCTCTAAGTAAAACTCCTTTTTCCTTCTTTCCAAAAGAAATGCATGAGGTTATGCCTATCTTTTCTAAGCAGACATAAGGGAATTGTGAAATGGTCCTGGAGGAGACTCAGCACTTGGGTGATTTAGTGTACAATGAAGTGGATAAGTCATCAGCTTCCATGAATATACACCTGGAACCAGGGAAACTGAAGACAGACAATTCTGTGGACAGAAAGGGGTCACTAAAGAGATTCAAGAGCTCGAGCAGATGACAGTGACACTAAATCCTCAGGTCTTTTCACGAGCCCTGCTCTTATTCCCTAGGATCCTGTTGAACCCATGAGCCTTCGCTAACAGGTTTTGTTCTCCTCTGCCAATATCAAATTACAAATGTCAGATCTCAGATGGGAATCTCGAACGACATAAAAATAAGATTTATATGGAAAGATGAAGTTCAAAAGAACAGTTACAAAACCCAGAAAGGTTTTGGTTTATACCCGAGCGCACACACATAAAATCAAAGTCAAAACACTGCTGTTCAGGATTGCCATCACCATCATCTGTGACCTTCCCCACCATCACCGTGACTTTGAATGCTGGACACTGGCTACAAATGAATATGCTGAAACTGAGGAAAATGCTTCCCTGATGTGTAAATAAGAAAAAGCAAACGTGCATTAGGTAATCCCAAACTTCATTTGATCGCTTCGAGTTCACACAAACTGCATGCTAATACTCCCTCTAGGTCTCTCTTCCTCTAAGAGAAGAGCTCCAGAGCTCTGGATGTGCTCCCTATCTTCCAACCTCATCAGAAGGGCAACCGCATTATAATGTCTAAATCCTTAAGTGCCAGCTGGAGATGCTGGTTTAGTTTTCTGGTGACCACAGAAATGCCTCAAGAATCACAGATCTGGAAAGAATGGAGAGGTGGAAAGACTTGGCCAAATCCTCAAGAGGTGTAAGTCATTACAGCTCCTCTGATGTCAGCACCCCAGGAGGGCTGGACCGGCATCAAGAGGAGCAGTGAGGAAGAGGAAGGCTGCGCCTCTTCCTGCTTGTCACAACATGAGTCCAGGAAACTCGGACCTCGGCTCTCCTCCTGCTCTGGATTTCAGCCACTGGCTCATCCTGCTCGGAGAATCTGTCAGCACACCTCAACCCTCGAAAACTGGGGCTGGAGCCAAGGCCCTCAAAAGGGAGCAAAGGAAGGATGGGAGATGGAATCCAAAAGTGTCTTTCCGCCCTAAAGGTGAGCCCTTTGGAACAGGCTCGAGTCCCATCCACCCGCCTGGGGACAGCCTGCCAGTGGCTGTTAGATATGTGGAGTGAATGAAAATGTTACCCCCACGCGATGATGTTCCAGCATCTTTCAGCACCACCTTGTCTTTTCCTTTATCTATCTTTGTTTTAAACAGAGACTCTCAGGAAAGCAACTTAGCAGACCAAGCTGCAGAGCAGAGACAGAATAGAATTGTCTTTTTTTTTGGCTTCCAATACAAGAATGCAAAGCATTGTCTCTCTGGGAGGAGAATTAAGTATGGGCAAGTGTTTTGGCAAGAGAGCCACAGAGGAGAATGGAAGGCGAGGATGAGGCGGGGGAAGAGGAAGGGAGGGAGAGCTGAGGGTCAGATGGATGGTTTCGTCTTTTATAAATCTTGGATGGGGAAGAGGCACACAGATGGCTTTGTGTTTTAAAATGATTCTAATAAATCAACTCCATAATCATAATCAAAATGCCCTTGTCTCTCCTGTTTCCCCCCTTTTCCATGGATCACAGCTGAGCAATGAGGCCGGAGTGTGTGTCTGGTGAGGGAATGGCCAGTACATGAGACACAACCAGACTGCGGTGGAAGAGTGAGGGGATGTGTGCGAGTGAGTGTGCAAACCTGAGTGCACGTGTGACCACAGCTGGGTGTGGGAACCACCACAAGCCCTTCCTATGTCAGGTTGTGAGTGAATCAACGACATGAATGAGCACTGTGGGCTTTGCGGCACACAATGGGCAGGCAGTTTCCAGGGCTAGGGTGGGCACATCCCTGCAGGAGCCTGGACCATTTCTAAGCAGGAGCGTGGCCATACATATAGGAAGAAGGTCCGAGTGTGAGAGTGAGCCTGCAAAGAGATCGGCAAGGAGAGGAGCTATCCTGATGGCAGGGGAAGGAGTGGGAAAAGGCAGGGTCCCGTCTCTCCCAGGCGGGAGCAGACGTGCTGGGGAGGAATGCTGCATCCCCATTCCAGCGCTCAGTCTTGGCTGCGAGGAAGGTGCAGCCTCTCCTCCTCCAGCAGGAGCCACCGGGCCTGGACCGTGGGGGGGAGCAGAGGCTCTCACTATCCAGGTTTTCCATTTGGAGCTCCACGTGGCACGAAATCCCATTGGTTTCCTTGCCAGAGGGAGCCAGGTGGAGAGAACAATAAAAAGCAGAAGGCGCGGGGCTGGGTGGGATGGTCCAGAGCGGATGCAGAGGATGGAATTAATCAGCTGTCCGGGAGGAATATTAGAGCTCTTCGGCTTGTCGTCAACGCCTTCTCCTCCTTCCCAAAGACAGACACAACGAGAGACCAAGGAACATTTCCTATTGTTACAGGGGATTTGTCCACAAGGTCCAGCCCCATGTGGAAGTCATTACCGGCTGGGAGTGGTAGGTATCTCGCACAGAACATGCAGCTAGATGGGATGGGGGAGGGCAATGGGGAGAAAGTCAAGAGACCAGAGAGGATGTGGCCCTGTCTAAGTGATTTAGGCATCTCGAGGGGGACTGTCACCACAGCTCCAAGTCCAGGGATCACTGTGGGCTGATGTACTAAGTGCTTTCCTCCTTATCACCCCTTGGACTGAGCTGAAGTACTGAGTTCCTGCAAGAAGCCATCAAGGGTAGCTCAGTGCCAACAGGAATGGATCATGAATTTCACTGCTGCTACCAGACAGGGAAGGGAGGGACAGTTAAGTCAAGGTTTACTTTTCCCTGCCTCTGACCCTCCCTAGATAGAAAACCGAAGAGGGGCCACAGCAACAGCTGTAGGAAGCACGAGGTGAAGAGCTGACCACTGCCCACCTGCACGTCCTCCCGCTCCAGCAGAACTTGGCCTTCAGGATAATCTATGGAAGAATGCAATTATCCATGGGTGAGAGCCCAGGAGTGAGTGATCAGAGAGAGTCAACACCTCCATGCTCCGGGGGGAAGGCAGATCCTTTTAGACACATCTAAGCTCAGTCGTTTCACACTAAATCATACTGAAGTCAGCAGCATCTCCAGAAGTGGTGATGTCAATGTCCTCAGGACAGCCAGAGGGAAGGGGCACCTCAGAAAGCAATGGGAAATCAACATCCTGACTCACCGGCTGCCACTTCTTGGTCTCCCTGCTCTTACCCTGTTGAGTACTGAATAGGATTGAGATGAACAGATGCTGCTGCAGGCAAACTATGACAAAGCTGCCCTCCCTGTGCCTCCCAAGTTCACTCATGATTTCCCCAGCCATTAAGAAGCAGATAGAAATAAAGTCAGTCGTGCATATTGGGGTAAAAAAGACTTGTATGAAGCCTATTTGGGCCATTTGGTCTGACAGAAACCACATAACGCACTGCAAAGAGACGTGAGAGTGCTGAGGTCCAGGGGAACAAGGAATAGACAATTGGCAGCTTGACACTACCTGGGGCAGCAAAGCTGTTATGGGAAGTGTGCCCAGAGGACATCTGCTAAACGCCACCCACCACTGCTGGCATCTCCCAGGAATCTCGAGCCACATTGAAAGAGCAGCCTTTAGGCTCCCAGGAAGAGGAGGTACCACTTTTACCTGTATGACATTTACAGCAGGCATGCAGCTCCTTTAAACACCTCCCTCTTTTGAACAGGCTCTCCAAACCCACTCAACATACACATACATAAATGGGGAGTAATACCAACACTGAAGGTTGTCTAACCATACCCTAGCCTTCAACTAGCAGGGCTTCTCTTTCACCCAGTTGACTTTCACCAAGTTTCCACCAGCGTTATGGCTTGGACAGAGCTGATCTGCAGGCTGCACATGGGGTCCATTTCCAGAAGATGCAATACCCAGTCTCATGCAATTGCTCTCACAAAACTTTAGTATCAAGGGGGAAAGGATTTGAGAGATAAAGTAGGCAGGCCCATAGTCAAGAAGACTATGAGGACACAGTCAGTGGGACAAGCAGTGTCTTCTGGGGTCTTCAGAAGCTCCAATAACATGATACAACTACCACACTTGCAAATGGGCACACGCAACTGCACTAGGGGAGCAGTGACCATTCCTGTGGGGGCAGACAAGGAGAAACAAGGACTCTCAGCCACCCTGACATGTTGTAGGACCCCAAAGCCTCTTTTACACCACAGATTAAGCAGATTTCTCCAACCTTCTTCCCTTGATGCAAGGCCTCCAGCCCAACTCCACCACAAGTATTTCTTGCCTGCATCAAGTTCACTGCGCACAGAAGCCCTCACCAAACCAAGCACAGTGATATGATGCTGTGCTGCTGTTTTGCGAAAAGTCAACTGGAACACAACAAAAATACTTGCTATACTTCCATGGAAATTACCCCCAGGAGGCTCAGGATGCTCAGCTCATTTGTCTCCAAGGAATTTCTTCTCAACTGAGCAGGATGTCCTTCCCCACAGGATACCGTATATTTGGGTGATTCCACCAGCACAAACACTGCAGATTTTTCCTGTAAATGGTGTGAATGTTCTCCTCTATTTATGTCCTACAAGAACCCATTTTTACCAACATTTAAGCATCATAACACATAGCCCTGATCCTGCAAAATCTCAACATGGGCACAGCTTTGTGTATGCCTGAGATCTCCTTGGGTTCAATGAGCTACTCATCAGCAGCTTGCTGCAGAGGCTGAAGCTGTACTCATGTTTGATGTATCTGGAAAGATTATTACATAGCAATAGGGTTCAAACAGGAGCCCCCAGAATCATCAGCTGTTTCACTCACTTGCTACACGCAGTCTAAAATGGAAACAGGGGATGGGAAACACAATAAAATACAATAAAAATGTCTTTAAACATTTCAGGTTATTGGGAAAATATCTGTCTTTGCAAATTCTTCAGTTTTTGAAACCATGAACACATCTTCTCACAGTTAGACTTAAAGAGTAGCTCGCATTTGATTTCCAGTTGCGTTGTTCCAATTGTGCCTACAACATACACACAACGGGCACATGTAGAAAGCACATTATTACACTATAAAATACGTATTTACATTATTTAAATTTAAAATTAAAATAATACTGAAACTAAATGTAGTTGGTTGCCATATGTCTGTGGAGGACACACTATCCTCGGTCTGGAGTCCTAAAGAGTATACACGGCAGATATTGAAGTCACATAGCTGTTTTCTCTTTAAACATTGGTTTTTTTCTCTTTTTAGACATCAGCTGAATTTTTAGGCAATCTTTTTAACACCATGTACATGATACTGCAGTACGGAAGATGATAGGAGTATGGCATGGAAAGCGCATCCCCCCCTACGCCCAGCAGTGGCAGAAGGAAGCAACCCCAGTGGTACCTCATTGGCACCAGCATCATCTCCTGTGATAGGGAAGGGGCAAGGACCACCAAGGGCAAGGGCAGATACCAAGTCCCTAAAGCCACCATGAAATGGAGGCCTCCAGGGCCCCTCTTTGTGCAGCACTCTTGGAAGCAGCCCATTCACAGCAGCACCTCTCTCCCACCTCCCCTCCTGTGCTTCCCGCACACACGGAGCTTTCCTGCTCCTGCCTCTCTCTCTCTTTCACTCTCCCACCACAGCTGGTTAAAATTACGCTGGAATTTTGTTTTTCTGTCAAGTGAATTTGGACCTGGTAAATCCCTCCCAGCCATTCCAGTGGCCTCCCTGCGAACATCGGGGCTGCGTGGAGTAATACACATGATTTAAGAAAGGTGCTGCTGGAGCTATTTCCGAGCACGTTCACCATACAGGGTTCAGGGCAGCCAAGAGAGGCTCCTGCAGCTCACAGACACCCAGGGAGGGATGCTGGGGTTTCCATATGAAGAATGGGTGGGGGAAAGAGAAGAGGACCAAAGACCTGTCATGCCAGCTGGAGCAGCTCACCTTGCAAGGACACTGAGAAAACAAAGAGATAGCAAAACAAAACCAAACCATCATAGGCTTGGAGAAATCCCAGCCCTTTTGTCTTGAGGGAAAACCCTCCGGTGAGCCAAGCCAACGGGGAGCTGTGGTACAGGAGGAGGAGAATATGTTCTTGGCTGACCTGGGGAAGCTGAGTGCTTGCAAAAACATCTAATAATAAATCGAGGCTATGAGCATATACCTGAGCACACTGACCTGCACCCAGCACAGTGCAGGGCTCCCAGTTTGAGCCTGGGGGTCCATTAGCTCCTGGTGGTGTTTGACCCACCAGAGCACGGAGAGCTGCATGTGCATGGGGCAGTGGGTGGTGGGACATGGCATGGGGATGTGCCCAAGCCCAAGAGCCTCCCCTGGTCACCTCTGCAGCTTCAATGGGGAAAGGGTCCCAAAACTGGCACTTCCTCCAAGAGACCAGGCTGCAGTTATGAGCAGGACTGGTCACTAGGTCAAAGCCAGTTGTCCAGCAAAATCATGCTTATGGTTGAGATTAAGAGGTTTAGAAAGAGGCATAAAGGTCAATGACATTCTGGGTTGGGGGAAACAAAGTGAGGCAATCCCTTTGACAGTGTTGAAATGGCCCCGTTACGACATGTTGGGAATGGAACAATGCAATTTTAGCCTTCAAAGGGACTTTTTAAAAGACAATCACCGATGGTTAAAAATGTGAAGTTTTTAAAAGGTCAGGAAGAGAAAAAGCGTTTCTCTTTTGCCCTAAGTGGATGTTAGGAGACGGGAGGGAAGCGGCTGTAAGGAGAGATTTTATTTAATGGAATATTTCCAATTACTAGAGGAGGGAAAGAAGGAGAACCATTCCCTCTGGCCATAGTTAAATACATACATATATATATATATACACATATACATATGCATACACACCTCTCATTCCTTCAGACTAATATCCAGGCCCTCTCTGGGTTTAACTGATACCTGGTTGTGGTGGGCATGTAGACACAATCCCTGTCTCAGTCACCTCCCGATCCCAAAAGAACAAACCAAAGGATGAACTGGGATCTAAGGGATGAAGCAACAGCTCTAAACTCCCTCAGTGGGTCAGCAGCAAACCTGCAACCAGAATCCAGGGAGCCCTGGGTATCACTCGCTGCATTATGCACTTGGCCAAGTCCATGAAGGAAAAGCTATTTACAAGGTGATGACTGAGCCGTCTACATGGGCTGGGTTGGATGCGAGCAGGAAGGAGAGGAGAGAGCTCGTGTGTGCACGCGTGCGTGCCCACAGGCACGTCTGTGCCCACCTCTTGGATGGGGCTAACAACCAGCACTGAAATCACTGAGGAGGTGTAAAGAAAAGAAATAAAACCAAAGACTGAATCTTGGTCCTGCTCCATATTTCTCTCCCCCCCCACCCTACCCATGCCAAATACAGCAATAAAAATGGTAAATTAACTTTAAGGCATTTTTTTTCCCCTCCCTCTTAGTCTAGCGTAAGCTTCAGATGATATGAGAAGTTTTTATATATAACCTAGATTTATGGCTTTTTTGTTTTTCAGTTAAATGCTGGGTTATGAAAGGAAAGGAAGTCGTGTTTTGGTCATAAACGGAACTCACGCAAACAGAAAGTCATTTAAGTATTAGCTCTGCAAACTTAATGCCTGCACTTTTATATCTATATAAAAACACCCCCCCCGAACAGAACTAAACCCCATGTTATACATCATGTTTATACATTATATTGATGTGCACTTCTAAAGAATCCACTTATTGACTTATTTTTGCTGTTCCAAAACATGCCAGTAAAAAGCCAAACTGTCAGTAAACACAGTGGATGTTATCACTGTTTTCCCTTTTCAGGTTGGTTTCCCTGGTGTACAAAGGTCAGCTCCAGCTCCAGCATAAATTATTACTGCCTATTTGATTCATAATAACATATCCAAATAATAACCAACACATGCTGGATGCTTTATGGATGAATAATTCCAAAGAACTGGCAACTTAAACAGTTTAGAGGTAGCAAAACTAGGGCAAAAGTCTCATTGCCCAGGTTGAGTAGCAAGGGGCAGAATAAATCCTATGCCTGTAGCAGCTCAGAAAGTTGCCTGGACCAAACCACTGATCCCAGCACCTCTGCTCCTACCCCTTCCTGCACCCAAGGCAGTAGAAGCATCCAGGGCACGCTCATGGTGGTCAAACCTCTGCTAGAACGCAGTAAACCTTTGGATGCTTCAACTTAGCATGGAGCTGTCATGCTTTGAGACAGCCAAGTGCGTGCAGAGGAGCCGTGCAAGCTCGGACGGATGGGACACTGCCTTCCCCTCACAGGACAGTGTGGGTTTCATCTATCCCTGCTCTGGTTGAACACGTGGCGGAGACCACACCGGCCTCCGCGATGCTCCACGTCTCTCCTGCATGTGATGAGCACAAGCACAACCCTGACTTCAAGCCCATCCTCAGCCTTTGCTGGCTCTGTCCCTGACATGTAAATAATGACATACGATTTCCACGGCTTTCCAGCCTATTACGCTGCTCTTTGGACCTTGCCTCCCATCCAAACAGAAAACCTGTGTCCCTGCGTGACCCTCCTGGTGCAGCCAAAGCAAACCAACGTGCTATATTTGTTTTTCAAGCCTGGGCCAGGAATGATTCCCGTAAGGCTCAGCCTGGCTTAATGGAGCTGTGTCTGTGCTGTGCCTCTAAGCCTACATTTGGCCACAGGGCTGGAGCTGCTTTTTCGCCTGGCTCACGTAGAAGGCAGTGGTGTTTGCTGAAGGTAACTCCATAGCAAGAAGCAGCAGCAGAAAGTGATGATGGGGCAGAGGAAGAACAAGCAAAAAAGGGAGATGAGGGAAAATCAGAAGGAGGGGCAGTGGAGGGTGCTCCCAACCTTCCCAGTGTATTGTGACTGTTCTGAGACAAACTTGGCCAAACAGCCCATTGCCAGTGAGAGGAGAGCGGGGGCTGCATGAGCATCACTGGGACCTCCTCACCATGACCATGTCACACCACTGCACTCACCCCCTCCAGCCTCCTGCTCAACCACAGCAGCAGCCGGGATGTTCTTCTTGGAGGAGGAGGCTGCTGCAGTTGTCTGGGGACAGGCTGGGCTCCTGTGGGTGCCACGGGGAGAGGTCCGGTGCCCGGAGGATGGTACTGTGACTTGTGGTCCTACTGCATCACCTCTGTTTCATGATAGCCCTCAGCTCCCTTGTGCAAATGGGGCTGTCCCCAGACCTGCTGTGGTAAAGCACGGGGCAGTGTGGCACCTGCCTTGCCTTTCTCCACAGATCCCACTCTTGGGCCGTGGGCACCCAACCTCCTCCTACAGGAGCATAGTCAGGACTACACACACCTTGAGAGATGCAGAAACCACTTCTGGGTCCTACATCATCACACACCTACACCAAGACAGTCACTTATTTCAATCAACCCAAAGAATGATGAAAGCAATCTTGTTGTAAGACAGACATGTGAGATCCTGAGCTTTTTATCATCGTAATAAAGCCTTGCCCTCTTATGAAGCCTCTTTCCACCCTGCATGGATACCTGCTTTATGGCAGAGGTATTTGGTCTGCAGTGCAAAGAGAGTCCTGGATACTACTCGAGTGGTACCTGCAGAGCCCTTCACGCAGACCCTCCCAATATCAGGGTACGGAAGGATTTATGTTTCCAGAAGACACCTTTTCCCAGCAGGATTTCCCCACTACACCCAGCAGAGGAACAAGCAGGTTTGCCAAACCAATGACGTTTGCAGCCAATTGAGTGCACGGTCACAGCCTGCACTTAGTAGGCTACAAGATACTAATTAGATGGACTAATAGCAAGTCCTGCTAATTGCATCAGTGAAGTGCAACCGTCCCCCTACACTGCTGTCCATACAGACACCTGGGCGCTTTGCCCTGCAGCCTGACGTGCCCAGAGCCCTGCACACCAAACCAAAGGAGTTATATTGGGCTCAGCACACAAAAACTGAGTAGCTGGACTGCTGTTGGACAGGAAAAGCTTTGGGGAGGACGAGGAAAGCATGGCTGTTGGACCCAGATCTACTAAGTGCCAGAGCAAAGCAGGAGAAAGGAGACAGACTGAATCTGAGAAGCTTGGCATAAGAGCCAGAGCAGAAGCTGAGCTCGCTCAAAGTTTGGATGTATTCAGACCGGGACAAGATTCAACTCCTTAGGAAGAGAATGGCCATGAAGTTTGGACACAGAACTAAACTTGTGTGAGTTTGTGCTGTGCCACCTACACCCTCAGTGGTTCTGCTAAGGGGTGGAAGCAGGGGGCTGCAGGGCATGGCTTGGGCATGACATGGGAGATGCCACCCTTGCTCTGAAAGCCTGGATGGGCACGAACACGGGCAGAGCCACAACTCCACTTTGACACTGCCCATTCCTACCTTGGGAAGGGAAGGAGGGAGGGAAGAGGTGATGGTGCACATGCCCCTTGGGAGCTGCTGGGTGGCTGGAGGCAATCGATGCAGTGGGCTCCACACTGTCCTGCCCGCAAGGGCAGGCACAGCATGGACAGGCAAAGGCAGGCAGAGCAAGGTGTCGACAGGCAGGGTAAGGCATGGAGAGGCAGGGCAAGGCAAGGACATGCAAGGCAAGACAAGGCGAATGGCAGGGCTGGGGCTGCCTGAGTGCAGTGCGACCCAGACGGGGCCCCCTCGGCTTCCCGGCCAAGGCAGGACGGAGCAGCCCAGCTGCTCAGGCTTGGCTTCTCCTCGCATGGCAGCCGGGGGGGAGAGCCAAGCGCAGGGAATGCCGGCAAGCGCCTGTGTGCACAGGGCGGCTGCGAATGCCCTCCCCTCGGGCTATGGGGGGCGACTGCAAAATAAAGATGAGGGATTAGTAATTAGGAGGTGAACTCGGGACATAAAAGCAGCAGAGAATCCTCTCAAAGGGTGCTTTTGCTTTCTAAAGGTTTCACCAAGATTCCTGCGTTCCCCCAGGGTGTCCTTTGCAAATCAGGCCTCACTGCAAAGGCTATTGGATCCGACTCTGACGTCAGCAGGGAAAAGGTCCCCAGACTCTCATTAGAAAGGGGAAGAAAAAACTCTGTCCTTTTTTTTTCCTTTCCCCCTGACCAATTTAACCTTTTCAGGACAATAAACAGGCTGCTCACAGGGTGAAACCGAACAAGCAGCAGCGCTGTGGGCTCTGCTTCCCGGGGATGAGGAAAAGGGTAGAGCGGATAGCGGCTTGAGCTGGCGCTGTGCTTCCTATCCTGAATGGCTCAGCACCGTGCCCATGCATGGGGTTGTTTGTAACCCTTTGCTAGCATGGAAGCTGAAGCTGATTTCACTACCTGAGCCAGTGTGTTGGCACCAAAAAGGGGTCCTGGGATGATGTGGGATACAGGGAGGCTGCTGTGGATGAGTGGGAGCAACCAGCTGCACCCAAGGGCAGCAGTGAGTTTTGCTTCTGGTTCTGCTGCTGACGCAGCCCATGGTGCTGCGTGAACCAATAAGCACAGTGAAATGCTGCTCTGCCCCTCCACAGCACCCATTCCCCAAATGTTTGGTGCCAAACTGATTTACTGTAACCCATCTTACTGGAAGGGGGTTGATGGGTGAAGTGCAATAGCAGGATGTCCCCAGCAGCTCCCCAGATGCCCCTTGCAGACCTCCCACCAATTGCTTAGATGTCAAGTTCCATTTGATCTTTGCACACACGTGCCATATAGGAGTAAGTGCATGGTTAGCAGCAGCTACACATGCCAGAAAGGGAGCAGCTCCTCATTGCACAAGTAAATCATCAGTGTTTAGAGCCCTTGGTTGCCCTTGCAGGGAGTAACAGAGGTTTGAAAGAGGTCCTAAGAGGCCAAGCTCAATCTAGAAAGGTCCCAGCCATACAGATTGTGCCCTCTGGAAAATAAGAGATGTAAGTTTTGAGATGGTGAAGGGTCACACCTAAAGGAAACAGGCTTTTCTGAATGAGAAAAGTGAGGCTTGTCAGCACGCAGCGCATGGGTCAGCGCTGATGGAGCTTGGCCTGCAATACTCGGGATGGGCAGCGACCCAAAGGGAACATCTGCTCATCGCATGGTATTTTGGGCCTGGTTTTCCCAGTCTGGGATGGGCAGGTCTCGGCGAGCAGATCTGGCAGGGCTGCTCATGAGAACTGGGCTGCTGCCCTTCCACAGGAAGCGGAGGACAAACCAATCTGAGGTGGGAAAAAGACGCTGTGAGTGGCAGCTCCGGCCTCTCCAAGAAGGGAGGACCAAAGGGCTCGATGGCTGCTCCATCCTCCTTGCTCCATCAGCTCCCCATTGCAAGACCCTATCACTCTTCACATCCCAGGCAGGCTTACTCTGCTGGGGGAATGCTGCACAGCTCTCCTCTTTCTGGGTGCCCTTCTGCCCCAAACAGCCCCTTTCTGTTAGCCTGTACCATTGCTCATGCTGTGCATGCAAACAGAAGGTAAATTCCCACAGGACATGGTGAGACCCTGCTTTAAACCCTGCCCTGCACCTCTTGAAGCCACAGCGCACCATCCCATGCACTCTCCCATCCCATTCAAGGACTTTCTCCCTGGCCCTTATCACACTACAGGGATGTACAGCACCACCCCCTTCTGTGATGCTCGCACCATGCTTATGCTAGATACCAGTTACCCTGGCTCAGCTGCACTGGTGAGTGAGATGATGAGAGGACGGGCCAGATCTCCACCCAGCCACGTCCCTCTAGGGTGGAGAAGGAGGAAGCAAAGAGGCCGCTTGCTCCCGGCTGCCTGGCCCCCGAGCTTGGCTTGCCTGCACAGGGATGTACGTGCATCAGGCTTCCCTTTTGCCTTTCCTTTCCATCCTGCACTTCTGGGCCCATCAGCCCAGAAAGCTGGGAATGCTTTCCCACCGCTCCCCCGTCATCACCACCGTCACGTCCGTCCTGTGGCGCTGCCTCCCACACTCGGGATGAAGCCTCAGCCCTTCTCTGAGGTTTGACGGGGGTGTGCTGGGTTGGATGAGCTTCTGGATGGGCTGCAGGGACCTTTCTGGGACAGACAGAAGAGATAATCCCTTTGCAATAGGGCTGACACCTCTACAGGTCGTGTCCTAGACATGTTCTCAGCTGCCACTGAACGCAGGGGGAGGTGGAGCTCAGCAGCAGTGGATAGAAAAAGCACTGCTGTTATTTTTGGGATTAGGATGCAATCTCCTCCAATTGCCTTCCCCTGCCCCTGTCACAGCTCCAGACCTCCTCAAACCCCACGGGTTTGTCAAAGGGCATCAAAAGGTGCTGAACCTCATCAAGGAGAGGGGGCAGAAAACAACACAGGGGTCCCGGCTCCTATTGCTCACCCCATCTCCAGCCTGCACCATTGTAGACATTCATCTCAGCTTTCCCCAAGCTCAGTTCTCCCCTTTCTTCCCCATCCCATCCAATCCCCAAGCCCAGCAAGGCCACCCCAACTCAGACATCACCTTCATTTTACCCCAGTGAGGCTCATGGGGTGATGCCCACCCGCCAGTGCCGAAAGCAGCTTTGTTCTGCATGGGCTAATCCTAGGAGAGGGGTGATAAAGATCTCCTCATCCCCATGGAAATTGAGCCATGTTCCTCACATACCTCCACTAATTCAATTTTACACTGTGTGAATAGACCCGCCAAACCTTTATTAGTCTTTCTTCTTGAGAAGTTTGCAGCAGAGGGGTAGGGCAGGCATGGAGGTGTGGGCTCCCTCCAGCCTCTCCCAAGCTTGATCTCTGCAATAAATGGTCATGCTTGGTCCTCCTCAGGCACGTTTCATTACTCTCCTTTCAAAACGTGGGGCTGAGGATGGAGGAAAATAGAAGTCCAAGGCCAATATGTAATTGCTTAGAAATTCCTAGGGAAGAAGGCAGTGGATTTGGGATTTAGGTGAGTGTAAGGGAGAGAAGCACCTGGAGAGCATGCTCTGCAGTTCTGCTAAAATGGTTTATCCTGGTCTGAACCACAGCTTGTCCCACTCTTAGTCTTCACTTCTGAGATGCCCCGTGCACAGGTCTGAGCGCTCTCCCATGCCAGGTCCCCCCAGCACACCTTAATCCTGCCCTGCACATCTACAGCCCCAGCCAGTGCTCATTTGGAGTCACACATCAGCATCATTACATTTGGTCACCCTAAACCCTCTGATCCAAGCCAGGGCAGTAGGGACACTCAGGGCTTTGGCACACACCACTGCTCGAGTGCTGGTTCTGTGGCAGGGACCTGGATCAGTGGGCAGCCCTTAGGAGCAATAAGAATGCTGCAAAACATCCTTATGATGCTCAATAGCTACTTGTGATTTGCAATAGTATCTGCAGCGAAATTGCTCTGTAAACCCCTGATAGATCATGCAACATTTTACACAACACAGAAACTGCTTGCAATGCATGGGTGCAAGAAAACCAAAGGGATGCCTCTAAACAGGGATCACCTTTTAAAGTTCCTAAATAAGGAGAACCATTCAGAGGGTACACATAGGGAAACTGCCAGCTCAGTCACTCAGCCTGCAAGAGGGTTTCCTGGATAGGCAAAGGAATGAACAAGCAAATAGGTTCTGCTTGCTCAGGAGACTCAGTCTGCTTGAGCCCTACGTGCAGCCCAGCACCCATGGCTGCCAACAGAAAGCACATGGAAGGTGGCCCGTCGAGCCATCAGAAGTGGAGATTCAAGCCTCTCACTGCAGCTTTCCTCCTCACAAGCCCCTCAGACATGGTCTTCTGCATGTGGCACAGGATGCACAAGCTGCATCGTCAAGAACAAAGATCAGGTACCCAATTCCCAAAGGGAATCCGATTTTGAGCCCTTTAAGAAATGTATCCCAAATGGAACACAGATTAATGAGTTCTGTTGGTGACTTGAATGCAACCGTTCAACTGGGTTTGGAAAAGTGAACCAAGCAGACAAATCACAAGACACTGATGAAAATACTAATGAGAGTGTGCAAATCTCCTCAAATTCCCAGTCCTCAGAGATGGGAGGCAGGAGGGGGATGAAACTTGGAAGCTAGTAAGTAAATATAGTTATTAGATACAAACACACAGAAAAGATGGAATTCAGCACTGTTTGCACGATTTAAAAAGAATAACAACATGAAGAAGCTGATAATGTCTAAAATGCACAAAAGAGCTAAGCTTGATGGGGCTTTTAAGTGTTTCATATATTACTGAAGCTTTGATGCATTTCGTACGTTCAAATGGCAGGACCTACACTAAGTAGTTGTAATATCTACAGCCTACCCTGGCTCCTTGAAATGCAAATTAACAACGTGTTCAATCCGATTTAACTTCCCCGTTCAATAACTCAGGCTTTTTTTCCTCCTCTCTGCCCTTTTTGGCTAATTCTGTTGCGAGATTACCCACTAGTTTTCTTTGAAACCTGAAATTACTCTTATGCATTCTCTACATTAGTTCCACACTGAAGCTATTTGTTTGGGATTAGTTATACTTACCTAACTCGAGGGGTGCTGAGAGGATTACTGGCAGTTTGCAAAGGGCTCTGCCAGTGGAAAGCACTATCTAAATGCTAAGTATTATGAAGTCAGATGAGCTATTTACTGACCCCGATTGGTAATATCCCCTCCTCCAAACTGGACGCAGAAACTGAAAGAGCAGAATCCTTTTTTTGGAGAGACAAATAGTGACAGAAGGCCAAGGCAAGGTCCACAAATAAAAGAAATCCTAGAACATCACTTCAGGTCAGAAAAGGGCTTTATTCCTGGTATGAATAAGCACCTAGCGAGCGGCAGGACCCAGAGCACAGGCAGGGAGGGTGCAGGAGGCAAACCCACACCTTGAGGAATCTCCCTTCCAGCCTTCTGCAGTGCTTCCCCATCATCCATTACACAAACCAAACACCCAAATGGCTCGTCTCATACCATCCTGCAGCTTGGCTCTTAAACAGAGAGATAGACCAAGCTCCTCTTCTTTACAGGGATGAGTTTTACTGATGCAACATGACCTTTTGCTGGGCAATGGTATTCAATCATTTCATCTTGAAAAGGCACCTCAAGGTCACCAGAGAGAGCGGGGTCTTGATGGAAGAGCTTTTATACACGTACACAAGAGCAGGGAACTCCTGCTTCAGGGAGCTCAACTCAATGATCCTCATGGGTCCCTTTCAACTCAAGATACTCTATGAAATATTGTCACTATCATAGTTCCATAATGGTTCTGTACTGACACAGATGGTAGAAACAACCCCTATGTCTTCAATAAATACATCATGACCATATTTATCAAGGTGGGAGAGTCAATGGAAGCATGACTCCACCCCTAGAGCAGACACTGCATCCTTCACCTAGCGCTGAATCCCTCACATACACAGCTAGGAGAATCCAGATGGAGATGGAGGAATGAGGCAGAGGGGCATGGGGATGAGGAGAGAACCGGCTGTTTATACACATAGCAGCTTTTGGAGAAAGCTTTGAGAAGAGCTTTGAGTGAACGTGATGAGGGGCTGGGGAGAGCACAAGGATCCTTGTTATACAGGCAATAAAATTTAAAGTGCTGGGAAGAAACTCTGAGATATTCATGAGGTCAACTGCAAAGGGAAAAAGAGCAACACTTTAGAGTCAAATGCAGGCGCTGGGGTGGGACTCTTCCATCAGCAAACAGCCAGCACAAAGCCCCAGGCCTTCCTGTTCCCAAGTCCTCAGTTCCTAGCATGGGGAGAGAGGGAACAGGCACCCAAATTCTGTAGCAAGAGCCGCCATGGGGAGACATACACCAGGATAACCCCACTCCACAGGGCTGAAAAGAAAGATAGAGACAAACCACTTGGTTTCTTCCTTCATCTTCCTACAGTGATTTTTCCCCTTGTGCTGACACTTGTTCATCAAGTCAGATTAAAGGCAAGGTCCTTGAGACCTGGCTTAAGACTCCAGCTCCTCTCTGCAGAACACTTTGGCCAGCTGGTTAAAGCAGCACCAAGCTTTGCAACCCAGCTTCCTATAGCGCTTGTGCTCCCAAAGAAGAGAGATGGCAAAGATGAGCTGGGGTAGAAACTGCAATCAAATGCAGAACCAAAAAGCAATGCTCCAGTGTACCTTGCACTGCCACCCAGGGAAGGCTTGGAGGCTCCTGGATGGAGCTGTTCAGGCCCAGCAGCGCATTGATCCTAGAGAAGATGCGAAGCTGCTGCTGCACACATGGGATGGGGAAGGGGATGCTCACTACAAGAGCCATGAAGATGCAAATAGGTGAAAGAATCTCCAAAGTTGAAATTTGCGCAGAAAGAAAACAGGACAATGAGCTTGGTGGTAGGTGATGAGGACCTTCAGAAGGATGGACCACAGGATCCTCTGGCTGCCCAGCCAGATGGATATGATAGCGTGTGAGGAGATGAGCAAAACGGGCAGAGGTCTACACCTCTCAAGCAAGCCACTGGACCATGAGGAGGTAGAGGGATGGTGTTTGGGATTAGCTGGTGACTAAGGGAGGACTGTATGTCCAAACCTGGTAATTTTTTCCCATTTCCTTCTCCAAGTGTATCAGTTGAACTAATAAGAGATCTTACCTGCCCTAACAAACCACATCTCACTAAGCATTTCTCCAAAGTGGAATTCAGCAGGGAAAAGAGAGCAAAAGCACTGAGAGTGCACCTCCAGTGATGCAGCCTCCACCCCATGGCTGGACACTGCCACCAGGACAGAAAACCCTCACCCACAACCGGCGGAAAAAGAGGAGACAGCATCCTCCACCCCCATGCTTCACCCATGGGGACCAACCCGTCTGTATTGTTCTTTTGCCCAGCCAACACCATGCGGCAAATCTGACCTTACCCTTTGTCATAGTTTGGGGTGAGGAACATGCCATTCCTGACGTAGCTGATGTTTGTGAACAAAACAAATGAAGAAAGAAATAAATAAGCAAAGGCCAGGCCACAGACTGCGCTTGGTGTCTCTGTGGTTGACATTTACAGCCCACGGCGGCTGTGGTGAGGATGACAAACTGGGGTGGCCACTGCTGCTGCCGGGGCAGGGCATCGGTTCAGCCTTTAATTCCCTCTGTCAGAGCTAAAGTCCTGTTTGCCCGGTCTGCCTGACCTTGTACCCAACGCGAGGCAGGTCCCTCCTTCTGCTCAGACTATAGGCAAGGAGCTGCCCCAACACACAGCACAACGGGGCTATTACCCCAGCAGGGATCATCAGCCCTGGCACAGTAACAATAGGACAAGGGGTGATGGGTTTAAACTTAAATAGAAAGTTCAGATTAGATATAAGGAAGTTCTTTATTGTGAGGGTGCTGAGGCGCTGGCACAGGGTGCCCAGAGAAGCTGTGGCTGCCCCATCCCTGGCAGTGTTCAAGGGCAGATCAGATGGGGCTTGGAGCAACCTGCTCTTAGTGGAAGGTGTCTGTGCCCATGGCAGGGGTTGGAACTGGATGAGCTTTAAGGTCCCTTCAACCCAAACCAGTCTGGGATTCTGCAACACTGGGTGGAGGGCTCTTGGGAAGAGCTCTTCCAATTATTCATGGATCAAGACAAGCTTCCTAATTGGGAAAAGAAAAACCCTTGGTGGAGATCAGCTGCTCAAGGTGTGTTTTGCTAATTGCTCCTCCAAGCAGAAAGAAGGGGTATACCCCTCGCTTGCTCGGCCAGGTTTAAGAGCATGCAGAATTGCATTTGCAAGATAATTTGGTGGTCACAGGGGACTGGGTTTTATTCCTGAATTGAAAACTGGCTATTAAACATCATTTAAAGGAACAAAATAAAAATAAACCAGCAATTCCTCATTTTATTCTCTCTCTATCATCATCATCATTAACTGCATAATATCCCTGCACCAAAGATCTTCAACCGAGTAATAAAATTTTAGTACCTAAACCTTATCAGTGCTCAGCAAGGGAGTATTCTTCTCATTTCAGAGAGGGAAACCAAGGCACAAAGAACTGAAATGACTTGCTCAAAGTCACACTGAACATTACGAGTGGAGCCAGGAATAGATTCCTTGAGGCCTGGACCCTGGGAGGCAGCACACCCTCAGGTATGCTGCTCTTACAGGCCAATTAGCTTTTATGGAAACATTTAAGGAAACATTTCCTTTCACAGACTCTGCCTGCTAATTTACTCCCAAGCTTTGTCATCCGTAAGTAAAAGTGTCTTCGATTTAGGCTGCCGCAGAGCGACTCAGCCCCATCCCTTGCTTGAGACAAACGCGCTTTGAGCAAGTAAAGGTCTGACAAAGAGCACCCCACTACACGCTGGGTAAAAAAGGGCCGGAAGAGGTTTTCCCCGTGGGTCCCTGCCTACTAATTAAGACTGATTGCAGAGACTTCATCAAAGCAGAGGGCTCTGTATGGAGACGCAGCCATGGGGACCGCTGGAGCTCTGAGTGCCGAGGCACGCTTTGCTTTCCAGCGCGCTGCTCTGTTTAGGTCTGCCTGGCTTGGTGGGGCAGAGCTGAATCATAGAATCATAGAAAGGACCTTAAGATCATCTGGTTCCAACCCCCCTGCCGAGTTTTCACCCAAATCCTCGATGTCCTAGGTTCTGCCATCATAGGAGCTGGGAGGGAAAGGGCGGAAGAGAGAAGGGCAGAAAGGATGGGAGCGGGAGGAAAGCAGACCCTTGTTTTGCTTTCCATCTCTCTCCGCTGAGAAACGGTTAACGGGTTGCAAGGTTTCCACCCTTCCAGGACGGAGCCTTTTCCTCCCCTTTCGAGTGCCCCCTGCCTTCCTCCTCCAGCGACTGGGAAGCTGTGACTGCTCTACACCGCTGACACCTCGGCTGCTCTGGAAACCCATGAACTGCTTGAGAAAGGTCAGCTGGCAGGCGCTGCATCCCTTCTGCTGCCTTCCCAGCCTTGGGCAGTGCAGGAGCCCCCTCTGTAGGCAAAGACCCACATTTACCAGCGTCCCCGGCTTCTTGACATGGATTTTTTTCCCCCAGCAAAAGCCTTTTCATCCACCCCAAGCTGGGATGTACGGCTCTGCCCCACTGCTCGTTGCCGGCCCCATTACACACGAGATGAACCAAACAGCACAACCAAAGGAAACCCACCACTCACAATGTTCCTTCACCCTCTCTCCTGCACCTCCTCACCCCAGCACTGCACATCAAGTAAGTGAGGCTCTCCAGCTCCCAAAACACAGACTTAAACCCAGCTCTGGTTCAAAATGACCCCATTTGGTCCATTAAGATATACTGCAAAATCCCACCCCCCCACCCCAGACATTTGCTGAGGCCAGCAGTGAATTAAGGGCAGATGAACACCAGACTGGGAAGTAGCTGAGGCAAAATTCCTACTTGGATGCAAACAAGCTCTGTCCTTCCCAAAAGAGGAGTCTTTCTGGGGGTGGGAGGTTAGCAGCTGAGTCAAGGGCTGCTGGCAGTTGCTATCAGGCACTACTCCTACGGAACAGCTTGACCACAGCTTGTAAGGAAATGTGTGAAGCTGCCCATGTTTACTGCTCACTGTCCTCACCAGTTACAGTGCCTCCTTAGGGATGCTCAGCCTGTGCTCACGACATCCTTCTTCACACGGCCAGCCCTTCCCCACCCCTCCTGCTCAGCCACACAGCAGCGTCTCTGCCAGCAGCCTCATAAGGAGCTGCTAACCTACAGCAAGAACCCGTTCTGGATGGTGTCTAGTTGGGAGTAACATTTACTCTTCCCCGCTCCTCGCCCCCTTTGTACGAAGCCCAAAGACATCACTCACACAGACATTGTGCCCCATGACCAACTAGGGGGTGGTAACAATAAAATTAGAAAGGAAGATGACAAAGATCTAAATAGGCACCCTGAAATAACTTGGTTTCTTTGGTGTCCTGAGAGCACTTCTGTCCGAGACATTAACATCACTCATTTTCATTTGGAGAAGTTTCAGCATGTAACAAAAATATCTCGGGCTCAGTAATGAGGAAGAAAGAAATGGTTCTTACGTAGCTGAGCAAGGAACATCACTTCCCTGTCCTTGTGGCAGAAGAGAAATAACTGGGGAATAAATTAATCCTAATAAATGTAGGGTTCTGATCAGGCATACATAACCAGCAGTGCGTCTGCAGGATGAGCAATTGAGGAAGTCATTGCTTCAAAGGTGCCTTGATGCAATTAGTCACTTGTAAAACATGCAGCAGAGGAGAAAACCCCGCTCCTTTTGTTAGGGAGCATGGAACTGCGCCGTGTGTCAGGGTGATTTATGGGTTACAGTGCAACAAAATTAGAGCTGGCGGCAATTAGGGTTGTTCTCTCCGAGATGAAAGAATGGGGGGAGAGGAGCAGAAGGATGGGCAGGATGCAGAAGGGTCAGATGAAGGCAAAACACCAACACCCCATTTCTGTGCTGTTGGTTTATAACAGGGATTATTTCCCCTTTGCACAAATCGTTGCAGGGGGAAAGAGGGTTTCACCTGTAAAGCTGGTGCCACTGAAGATGAATCAAGTCATGAATTACCAGCATGAGTACCTGTAATTAGAGCCACTGAGTCACAGGAGCAAGAGTCAAAGGCTCTAACAGGATTATGGACAGATCTGGATTGTTTTATGACTAATACAAGGGGAAACTACCCCATGCTTAGGGAGCAGGGAGGAAGGCATTTCCCATCCCAACCCCCTGTATGGCTTTAGTGTCCACTGCACCATCCACCCGGGGCTGTTGAGGTTCATCCCAGCACCCAGGATGCAGGATAAGCCCATGGCCAAGATCCAGATGGAGCTGGCTGACCTGGCAGTGGGGAAGCGAGGTCGGTCGCTGTGCAGCTCAGCATGTTCCCGATGAACCCACCAGCTGTTTGCAGCTGGAGGATACAAGCAGATGCTGAGCAGCCGACCCTCATGGTGCACAGCTGGGATGAGCAAGGAGTGCCTGTCCAGATACCCACCTCCCGTGCTATCCCAGCCTTGCCTGAACAAACCCGGTGGCTTTCCTGTGCTTCCCCATCACACTCCAGCTCACACTCTCCTTCCTCCAGTCCTGTTTGGAACAAGCCCCAGCATGTCTCTCCACAGCCAGGAGGAGCAGGGAGGCTGGGAGTTGAAGCCAGGCAGAGCAGGAGCCAAATGTCCTCCCAGCACCCCTGGGAGGGGAATGTGCAGCCTCTCTTTAGGTATAGAGGCCCCAGAGCCCGATTCTAAACAGTTATTGCTGGTTTTTTGAGCTTGAGACTTCCTTGAGGAATGAGAGCTGTCAAAGAAAGCTTATTTTAAATAAGGAGACCATAATCTCATGCCTGTATGTCCAGAAAACAGGATGCTGAGATGGGGCTGCACTGCTGGACACCAGTGCATCATCCTGCGGGTGGCTGGCAGAGGAAGCAGAAGCATCCATCAGTTGCAAGGGCTGTGGGAGGACCCTCAGTGAAGTCAGGACACTAAGTGGGAATAGTCTCCATGATCATTGCATGTTGTCTTCACAAGGTCTGGCACACCCCAGGGCACCCAAATGCAATGGCCATCTACCCATCCATGAGAGCTGCACACCAGGGCAGGGAAGACCCGATGGCCTCCTCGTTGCCTGGTGGTAGACGTGTCTCCTGCTCACCTTGGTCCCTACCAGGATGGGCACATTGACATGGATTTGACATTCTCCATCTACCAAGACACCACTGAGGCTCTTCAGAGGAGCTGGAAATTGAGATCTAAAACTGATCTGCAGCCAAGTGTGAACTTTTGATACTCGAGAGCAGCAAGCACAGTAAATATTAACTGTTCATGAATTTAGACCCCTTGCATTCAACTGGCTTTTCTGGATTTAGAGTTCACGCATGATTTTTGGCTGTTACTGCCGAGTGCCTCCATTTCCCAGGGGGCACAATGAAGTTGGTGAGATTTATTGATTTCCATGGATGACAGCATAGGATAAAGGAAAGCCAAGCGTTATCTGCAATGGTGTACAAGCCATGCTGCACTCCTGCCCTCAGTGTCCTCAAAGCACACATGAGTGCACCACAAAGGCGGAGATGAAGAGTGGGGTCAGCCATACCTCAACACTCTGGGAATGCGTGCAGGGTAACAAAGAAGGAGCTGCATTAAAGCCAGCAAATGGGCCAAGCTGCATAGGGCCATGGCTCTGCCTGAAGCTAAAAATCAGATGATCTCAGCAGGGTAATATTCATATTGGTGAGGCCAGTCCCAAGCACAGCACAGCCAAGTGACTGTTTAGCCTTGCTGCTATGTAGGAAGAGCCTTTGCCATGCTCCAAGCTCCAGTGAGGCATTTCCTATCCTGTGTTATCCTGTTTCATCAGGGTGAATCATCAGACCACCACAAGAACCTCAGGACCTCGCTTCTGCAGTCGTGATCAGAAACTTCCTTTATTAAATTAGTGACCAGCCCCTATCTGTCATCTCGCTGTTAATAAAAAGAAACAAGGGCTGGGAGGAGGCTGCAGATCAGTGCCTAGAGCCAGGCTCAGATCAGCACAACTCATGTCCAGTAGCACTGCAGAGCTGCTCCTGGACACAGCACACAGGAACACGAGGTATTAACCCCACACCAAACAGGTCTGCAGCATAAACGTGGTGGGTTTCCCTTCTCCAGTACCCCTCAGGATGCTGTTTCAGTGCAGCATCCCTCATCAGCAAAGCTCAAGCACTCATTTGGCCACAGGGACAAGCTCACTCTCACTGGCTCTGCCTGGACTGGCATGTCATCCTTCCTCAAATGCATTTCTCATATAGGACAGAGGAAAGCACACGCTTACATGCTCACTGCTCTGAATGTTCCCCTCTAGGATGTATCAACCCCTTTCCCACAACTGGCATGACATGGGCTAGCAAGGAGGAATATCTTACTTGGTTCAACCAACACCAGTTCAGAACATGAAACTTTTTCTATCCCAAGGTTGCTGGAGACAATGACACCCATTTGAAAACAGATGTTCTCTCCTTTGAGAACAAACCCCAGCAGCCGGTCAGCACCACACACCCCTCCCTGCAGCAAAGGGGAGGTCATGGTCCTGCTCTCTGGAAGAGCAGGATTACAGGGGTGGAAAGAGCTCAGAGACAGTCGCTCCCAGCAAAGACCAAGTCAACCCGATATTGAGATAAGACCACTCGTTGACCCCACCACATAGGCCTGACCAGTGGGAACCCAGCACAGGAATACTGCAGAATATCCACTCTATCCCCCAATAACCCAAACTAGCCACAGCAGTATTTCCTATTATGTCTCCATAACCTAATCTGACCCCCTCTAGGGTCCCCCGATTAATATCAGAGAAAACTCACAAGTCCAATCACCCAATTACAGGGAGGAAAAGTTTATCCTATCTAAACAGCATGAAATGTAACCTACATCCAGCTGCCCTGAGACTCCTGAGGGCCAGATCTCAATCCCTGGCAAGCTGAACAAACTGGGAAGGGGTCACAGGGGAAATGGGGAGGGTCTCTCCCTGCTCCTGTATCATATGAAACCTGCAGGAGAAGAAGCTATTTTAATTGGTAAATCCCCTGAGTCAAGGTTTAATCCCCCTCTATTTTCACTTAACTTCCCTCATACCAAAGCAACACAGGGAATAGATTACATTCCCCACTTTGACTTGATCAACAAAGGGAGCCCCAGTCATCATGATGGACAGAGAGGAAGGGGATAATGGTCCTCAAGAGGCAGAGTGTGCACAGTCCAGCTTGGGAGATGCAGGGACAACCATGTGCCACCTAACACAAATGGTGCTCTTAGAGCAGCCTTGATGCTGGCAGGGCAGCAGGCAGGATCACAGCAACATCCCCAGAGTACCTCCTGCACTGGGGTTGAAAGGTTTCAAACAGGACAGAATAGGCTGCCCCAAGGCAGACTTTATGCCTCCTTGGATCCCTTTCCCATCCTTATTTCCCTCCAGAGGAGCGTGGAGGGACGCTGTCTAACTTCTTGGATTCTATTTCAGCCACCTGACAAAGTTGAATGCATGGGAAACCTCAACAGCAGCCAGAGGACTGGAAAGAAGATTCCCCATCCCACTCAGGATCGCAGCCCAGGCTTGGGCTACAATGAGAAGAATATACAAAATCTCCAGGAAGATCCTACCCTGGTATGGAATTCCAGTCTGCTTGTCATTCAGAGCCCATCCAAAGGGAAGACCCTTGTGCTTCACTCGGCAAGCGTGCTCAAGTTCCATTCCAGAGCAGGGTTGTGCTGCATCCAGAGGTGCCCCAAAGCCTAAGTTTTCCAATCAGCTCAGGGCTGCATTGCCAAGCGCCAGCTCTGCAGACACAGACTGAGCTCACCTCCAAATTCCAGCCACAATGTATTGATTAGAAAAGCCTGTCTAGTCAATAAAGGCTTCTATGAAAACCTTCCACTGAACTGCACTCACATGCCATGAGCCGTTCGGCTGCGTTAGCAGCCTTTGCTTTTGATGCTTCCTGACAAGATGGATTTGTGGCCTTGACTTTTCCAGATCAGGAGAAACATAATCCTAGAGGATAAAACTACAGACCAGTATAAAAAACTCCATGACTGGCCTCATTAACTGCTGTGTAAGAAGTTCAGAGCCTCCTTAGCTGGAAGGGAGCATCTACAGCTGTCCTTTGCCTTGAGGGAGAGGGAGCTCTGCACAGGCATCCCAAAGCCTTTGGCTCTGAAAGTGCATGGCACCATCCAGCCTGCTCCATCCTCTGCAGACAGCAGGGAATGGGCAGACAGTCCAGGCTTTCCACCTACTAAATGATTTGGGAAAAAGCAAAGATAATGCCCAGTTCTGTCCAAAAGGTGTCTGGGCAGATAAAAATAAAACAATCCTGGAACAACCATATGGAAATGTGAATTAATGAAATATTTCAGCAAGTGACTCAACCCTAATTGAGAGCTGAGAACCCTCCACCTCCCTTCTGCTTTCCAGGATACAAAAATGACACTGGTAGGTGGAAATAACTACAGCTGTCCCAGTGGGAGAGAAATCAGTGCTTCACAGCAAGTGTGATGGCCAAAATTAAGCACTTGCTTGGTACTATTACACAATACATCCCAGGAAGCAGCTTCCAAAAACTTGACCTTCTCTTCAAAGGCTCCTTTTTTTGAATCATCTTTGCTTTTGCCAGCGAGTGAAATGGATTCAGCACTCCAGAAGGGTATACTGGGTGTTGAAAACATCTTTACCCATGTGCTAGTTACAGGAGAGGCAGCAGCAGTGACAGCTTCCACACAGCAGCCCTGTCTGACCAGGCTCATTGCACACAACCATTCACAGATGAAGCTCTGCTGCACTTCCAACCCCAGACAGTTCTCACCCAGTGTGGTTGTGAGCAGCCAGATACCTGCCCACTGAGAAATCAGCTGAGACCCACTAGGTAGATGCCAAGGAACAAGCAGGTAAAGACAACCAAGCAGTGGCACCAGCGCCTGACCACCATCAGGTCCTCTACTTTGGTCATGTCCAAGGGTCTCCTTTGAACACAAGTCAAACACAAAGACAACCCCTTAAGGAGCTGTTTGCTGCTTCCAGGCTGAGCACTAAACTTCCTGACCACCAGCATCACTATGCTGAGAGCTGCACTGTGGTATCATAGATGGTGAGAGCAAAACTGTTCTCCTGAAACCAATGGAGATCATAGTGTCCTTCCTCTGCAACCTCTGGGCCAACTCTCCAACCAAACATCATCTATGAAAATGGCACCTCTATTAACACAGGTCCCACAGGTCTCTACAGAGAGAGCTGTGCCACCACAGGGCTTTACAGAGATAGCATCATCATTCACACTCAAGATCTAACAACAACACCTCTAACTGGTTTGAACACCCCTGCTTTAATGTTCTCCACACTTCATCAGCACGAATTAAACCTCAGGATGCCCACATATTTACCCAACTCTGGACATCAAGCTCCTACAGCTTTCCAAGGGCAGCATCCACTCCCGCTGCTGTCTTTGGTAGCAAAGCTATTGGGAAGACAGGACCCCGAAGATGATTTTAAGGCATGCAATAGGTGCACAGCCTGGTTGTAGGGAGATTGCGCTGACTCTTCACTGACAGGCACACTGTTTGCTCTGCCTAGATAGTTTTTCCTCCTCTTCCAGCCTACCTCTGGTTTTCACATGACAGTAGCAGCACAGCTTGTATACAAGAAGGTGTTCTGGAAGTGACAGTTGCCATAGCTATATCCATATAGCACCGGCCATCCAGACACATCAGAATGATGCTCTACAGACCAAAGTTAAGTTATAAATAAGATACTCTCAAGCTTCAACTCAGAGCACAACTTACACACCACTAAAGCCTTTTGGTTTGATCTCTTTCTTTTAGAGACATGATGTGCATTCAAAAGCTCCTCTGCAGAGTAGCATTGCTCCAGAGAAGCCTGTGACGCTGGCATGGTGCTGCACATAGGTTTTGTGTAGCCATACCCTTCATTCTGTACATCATTCTACCCAGCCTATTCTCCATACACCCTCCTGCCAGTTCTTCTCCATGCCACAGGCTTGTATATAGAGGGCCCAAGTATACTAGAAGACCTTGACCAAGCTGCCAGCATCTGCATTCTTCTGCTCCGAGGTCTGCATGGTCTCCAACAAGCTCATTCAGCAGGTTGTGTTTCTGTTCTCCTTTCCTCAGGAATTACAAGCTGTTCTGGGTGAGGGCTACCTCTTCTTTTGAACGTGATCAGCCAAGGAGATCCAGGAGCAGAAAGGATCCCTGAGAAATGATAAAGCTTGGGAGTCTTTTCTTAAACCTCACCTGAGGACTTCACCCTTCATCTTTCAATTGCAGTCCCCCACCTCAGCTCCCAACCAGGGCAAGGATCCTTCTGTCCTTCTACCTATCACAGGCTGGAGGATGCAGCACTCTCCATGCAGGACCATCTCAGGTAGTGAGGCTCAGGGGACCTTCTAAGCCAAAGACACCACAACGAGTGATACCCCAGGTCCCCCATCCAGCATGACCAGAACTGAGACATGAAAAGCACTTTGCACCATGGTCACGTTATCCTCTCGTCCCTCCCCCTCATCCCCTTTGGAGCTTCTTAACTTCAGAAACCTCCCTCCAGAGGAGTGTTGGAGTGACAGAAAACATTTTCCAAGGCCTAATATCAGTTCCAGATGTTCACAGCCATTTCAGTTTGTACCTCACCCTGTAAAACACATTTCTCCCTCTCCTTCTCTCAAGTGCAGCGCCTGCTTCGTCCATGACATAATGCGCTGGCGGGCTCGGCCATGCACACACACACACTCGCGCCCTCGTCGAGAGCCCCATGTTCAAACAAAGAGCATCACTCAGCTACAAAGCGGGTGCACACATGCAGCTAGGAGTAATTTCCACAAGTTTTAATAAACAGTTTGGGATGTAATTGCTCTCCGTGTTCTCCGCTGGCTCCTGAGCCGAATGCTGGTCGCTCCCCTCGCGGTGGTGTTGAAAGCGTGGTTTGTTTCGCACACAAGTTCACCTCCTATCAGCCTCACATTGTCCAAGGGCTGTGTTTTCCTAAGCACCAGTAACAAGCCTCTTTAAGAAGCACATACAGCCTAGGGCAGCCAACCTGTGCGAGCTCCCTGCTTCTTCCACCCCATCCCATAGCATCACTGCCCTGCGCAGAGGGGATGCACCTTAGATCAGCCTCAGAAGTCCCTCCTGAATGTACTACAAGAGGAAGAGGAGCAAATACTTCCTGGCTGAAGGAAAAGGCTCCATCTTCCAGTTGCAAACACCAAGGAGTTTGGCAAGAGTGACAGACCAGAGGTTTTTGGGGCACAGGAGGAAGCCAGAAGACACGTAAGGCAGAGGCCAGGTACCATCTAGCTTGCCATGGTGCTAAAGAGCAAGTTGGCACAGCTCTAGCCCCAGCCAATGCCAGGAATCCCAATGGGAAATGGCTACAATTGCAATAAAACAAACAAACCCCTGTACAAGCACAAATGACCCACACATTTAAACTCAAGAGATGCAAGAGATGAATGGCAGCAGCCTCAAGAGCCCTCAAGCCTTGCACTGCCACACTCTGCAAATCCCCATCACGCACACCCCAGTAACAGAGCAACCTGTTCCTACCTGCAAGGAGACTGATGGGGAAGGAAGATCTGCCCCAAAGATATGCCCAAAAGCCATCCATATTTCATATCCCACACCCCTCTCCCAAAGCTTCTCCCTTCTGGGGTTGCCTTGTTTTGTGGTACTGCTCAGACGTGATGGAGATGAGGTGCAACAGGACTGGTAGGTGATGAGGGAACACCCACAGTAGGACTTTCGGCTGGGTGAAGCACAGTACAAGTGAAGCCTGCAGCAGCCAGCATCTCTGCAAACCTACGCAAGGTATTTGCAAAAATCAAGTCACCTGGCACTACAGGCCTGTAGGGTAATAAAGGAATGGAGGCAGGAATGTTGTTTGGTTCTAAACAACATGGAGAAAAAGGGGGACATTTAGAATTGGCTTTTCTCTGTAATTGTTAATGGGGTCATTCTGTCCCAAGCAGTCCCCCAGAGCAAGGCTAGGGGAGGGCAGCTCCCTACAATGAATTCAATCGCCTGTCAAACACATGGCAGTCATAAAAGGGAAATAATAATAATAATCTCTATTTCCTCCTGTGGCTGCCAGGCAGGGATCCAGCCACTTCAAAGGAGAAACCCCACATTTCCCTGGCCTGGCCTCACCTGAGTGATGTGTGAGCAATCTGGAATCCCCATCCAAAACAAAGCCCCTCCTTTGGTGGCTTGTTTTCTGTCTCCGTTACTGGAGGGTGCCCCTCCAAGAGAAAGAGCAAGCCTTCTTCCATGCCAGGAAACTGGAAACATAACCCAAGGGCCATGGCTGTATGGGGCAGCACTGGAAGTGGATAGGAGAGGCTGCAGAAGCAGAATAGATGGGCCTGAGATGAACAGAGAGGGTCAAGACTTGCCTGTGGCTGTGAGCTGGAGCACTTTGTGGCAGCTCATTGCAGCACAGGGCTTGGCTCAGAGATGCGCAAGGAGAAGAAACGAGCCACCTCCACAGGCTGAGAAAGCTTCTGACCGAGACCTGAGGGATGTGCACAACTCCTGATCTTGATCTGAACCATCTTCCTGAAATCACCTTCCCAACACGAGAGCACAGACAAATGCCTTGCCTGGATGCCCAGGAATCCCCTGCAAGAACACAGCGAGGTTCCCCCCTCCAGTGCCAGCTCTGTCCCTACCTCCAGGCTGGTTCCTTGTCTTTGCAGGCAGCCTGCACACACACACACCTCACATAAGCCTTAAACCAAATGAGGTTTTAATGACACAGAGTGGGAGCTGCTGCTGTGCTCCAATGACAAAGCTGTTCCTTTGCTCCAATCACAGGTAGAAACCTTCTTCATCTTCCCTTACCCAGAAGGGCTTAAAATAAGGCATTGCCAGCACTGGGAGGAAGCAGCCTTCACAGAAAGGGAAATCTCTGCTTTGGTCAACACCACCGGCTGCCTTTGACATATCACATAAGCATCTTTAACAAAGTACATCCCAAATCCTCAAGCAAAAAGCAGTAGGAGGCTTTGCCTGGCTTTCCATGCATCAGCAGCAACGCTTCAGGTCTCAAACCCTATTTTCCAAAATACATCACTGATTCACCCAAATCAACCCCCATGATTCACACCCCAGCAGCTCCTGGAGCATGGCTTGAATTGCTGACAAAGCTTTTGCAAGGCACAGAGCACTCAGTCTAAGCCTGAGCTGGGAATCAAACTCCAACCCAGGGAAGTTTCAGGTTCCCCTGGAAAAGTTTTGTGCTGCTTAAATGACCTCCCTATATATTAGAGGCTTTGAGTTACTATACTACGTGTGCAAGGCAACTTGAAGTGTCCTTTCGAAGGCTGCCATGCAATGCAGTACTCACTAGAAGGGACCAGTAAAGCCCTTGAGCTATTGAGAGCTGCCCTCTTCCCACAGCCACCATCCTGTAGCATTTCAGACTGCTCAGACCAATCACTTCAGTCAGAAGCTCCAACTCGCAGCTTTCCTACCCCAAAAAAGAAAATCATTTCCTTCTGCCATGCTGTGTCTGTGTATTTCCCCTTTCTCTCAAATACCCCTATAACACCTTGGGTCTATGCACCATTGTCCACAGAAGCAGCAGCTCCCAGCCAGGCAGGGCACAGGATGCACCACTCTGTACCCTCTGCACTGAGAGGAGCAGCACCCACCTGTGTAGAGATCCGTGTCTGTGTACTCATCCACCTTCTTGTGCTGCAGGATGTAGTCAGACACCTTGGCCCCGATGGCAGGCTGCACATCCAGCCACTCGAGAGAGACCACAGTGCTGGAGGGCTCCACACTGGGGGAGAGCCGTAGGCTGGGCAGGAGACAGGAAAGACACCAAGTGAGACATCAGTTCCCTTTATAGGGAGGAATCCACCTCTGCAAGCAGCACAACCCCAGGCAGGGCTCATGCATACATAGAGATGTGCACAAAGGGAAAGCAGGTAGGCGAGCATGGAAGAACTTCCAGTTGAAGGTCAGTTGCAGCCTACTGCAATGTGTCCTTCTCTTCCCCTTCTCCTGGAAAAGCCTAGGTCATGTAGTCACAACCACGCAACCCGAACCATAGAATGGAAGGGACCTTAAAGCTCATCCGGTTCCAACCCCCTGCAGGGACACCTTCCACTAGAATCCCATCTTAAAAGAACTTCAGCAGCCCCATGGGAAACCAAGGAGCAGAAAAGACAGGGAGGCTCCAGCTTAACCTTCATATAACCCAGCAGGGTTAAGCCTGCAGGAGGGGAGGGTCCTGTGTGCATTGCCAGAGCAAAGGGAGGGAGAGAAGGGGCAGGTGTGGCTGTGAATTTACCCAGCTGCAAGTGAGCAAAGCTCTGATGGGTGTGAGCATCAGCCAAAGCAGGGCAGCTGTGCGGGAGCTCCTGCGCGGGTCAGGGATGACGTGGGTAGGGGACAAGGCAGAGCAGCTTTGTGCTCCTGGCTGTGTTAGTGTGAAGGCATCTGCTCTCTTTGCACCAGGGTAAATGACAACACGAAGTACAGAGCTACAGAGAGTCCAGCTCCAAACATACAAGTGTGTTTGTTGGACTCGGGATGGGAAACGAATCCCCTCTGAGGATATTGGCTCACTAAGAAGGTGTTCTGCTCCTTGTGGCTCGCTGGAGCCAGTCTTCCTGCTTTCTCAGCTAATTCCCCATCAGATTGCTCCTGATTTGCTCTTGCTCTGACAAGCCACAATGAATTGCACTGTAATTCCATTTCTTTCAGCATTTGAAATCCCACTCTACAAGCTTTGCTAATCAGGTGATGAAAATCTACAAGGAAACCTTCCAGGGCCACAGTCGCAGCCAGGATATCCTAAAGGCATCAGTCTCACAGTGAGGAGTGCTGGCCTGCGGCCCCAGGGCTCATAAGTGAGGGGCAAGGAGGTGCCCATGGGCTGAGCTAAAGGAAGGGGATGGTGCTGGGGGGCTGTGACCCATAGAAGGGGCTCACATGGATACGTACACAGGTGGAGGGAGAGGGCTGCAGTTGGGGAGTCCGTTCTCATCGAAGGCGTTGAGGTCGCATCTGCACCAGTCTTCAATAACATCGCCTTTCCCCGAGCACCAGTATGAGCTCATCAGGGCTCCCTTGAAAGCCTGATGTGAGAACAAAAAGCGTGAACACGTGTGCTAAAGATTCGGTGAAATCCAGCCAGCAGCATGACTCTGCAGGACTCAGCATCAGGGATACGTGTGTGCAGAGCCCCAGGATCAGGGAATACAGGGTGGATCCTCCCCACCCCTGCCACAGACCCTCTGCATGGCCCTGGGCGCATCTCTTCAGCTCGCTGTGCTTTAGCTAATGGGTATCATGCGATGCTGGTTCATCCCTGGGTGGGGATGGAGAGCATCTGCATGATCCTAGAGAGGAATCCTATGTTGGTGGACTAAACTGCCTAAAGAAACACTAACTTAATCCTGTTGTGACACCAGACATCATATGTAGGGTACGTGCTGCTGCGCGCAATGAAATGCATCCCTGTGCCTGCCCCATAGCTGTTTCTGTCCCTCTTATATTAATTTCTCCATCCCCAGCCACACAGCCCACTTCCATCCTTCTCATAGGTTATTCATAGGAGCTGCCCTCCTGCAAGCAAATTGCTGCTTTATTCACTGTGTAAGGAATACTCATAAGCAAAATAGCAGCATGTGGAAGCAAAAGACAAAATCCCATCAAACACTTGCAGGGTGTTTGTCCAGCCGGGCAGCCTCCTCTCTGCAGGCTGCCCCCAGCCTGATCAGAAGCCCTCCCAGTGCTCTTAATGATACCAGTGGATCCCCAGAATAACAGCTTTTCATCTGCTGAATCTGAGGCTGAAACACCGACTGAATTCCCAAAGCACTCCATGTCTAACCCTATGGTGTGTTCCCTGCAGCATGGTGTTGGTCCCTACACTGCAGCATGGAGCACCCCTCGCTCCATACCCTGCTGTAGTTCAGACTACATGGGTTTATAGTGGTTTCTCCTGCTACTCTTTGCCTGTTGTGCCTAAAACAACCCCCAGCTTAGAAGACAGGTCTCTCCCTGCATACACACACATTGAATGTTCACTCCAACCCTGCAAAGCTGCAATGCCCTGCTAGAATAATCATAACACCAAAACTCCATCCATTAAAACAAACCTCTTTGTAATGCTTTTGACCTTTTAAAAGGCACTTTCTGGGGTTGAAACGCCTTCACAGGTCCTCCTCCATGTAGAGCAGCCCAGCTCACAGCAGCTCTATTCCACCCATTCAAAACTGCCTGTGGAGGCCTGGCCCCGGCAATACTGCAGGTCAGGCCTAAAAGATAAACCCCTGCCCTTTGAGGGGGACAGGAACAGCTCCAGCGGCTCCGGGATTGAGCAGAAATCTCTAGGAAATGCACCATCCGGGGAGGTTTCTGAAAGCAGGGATATAAATAGAGCCTGACATCAGGGCTCCCATTGTCCGGAGCCAAACACCCCGAGCACCTTTAACCAGGCACCGCAAAGCTTTTATGTTTGAAACTGTTTCTGCTTCCAGGCATTTTACAAAATGGGACTGTTCCAAAAGGGGGGAAAAGAGAAAAGGAAGGAAAAACCATGTAAAAGAGAGAAAATGTGATGTTATTTTGCTTTGTTCTTTAGACTGGAACCAAAGAGCTGGGCAGGAGGGGGCATTGCAAAGTAAGGGAAGCAAGGACAAGAGAGAGGAGTTTATCTGATACGTGAATAAATGAGCGCAGATACACTTGTGTAGGGAGCAGTGGTGCTGTGCAGGGTAGAAACACAAAATGATTCATGTAGATAGATGGGGAAGTGTAGGTTTTCCTTAGGAAGCAGGATAGATACGTGTGTTGTGGGTCCATGTGTGCACAGACATGCACTGCAGGTGAAGACAGACATGGGTAGATTCTTGTGCTGTCACCCTGTCCCCATTCCTGATCCTCACTGCTCTCCCTGCACATCCCAACCCAGGGAGGAAATCTCACCCGCCCCATCCTTGCCCTTTAGCCAAATCCAATAGTCAATTCCTTCCTTCCATTTCCTTGTTTCTGCTGGTAAATGCAAGGCAGGATGAGCAATCCCTGCTCTGCCTCACACACATTTCAATTAGACGCTGTACGTTCCCGGTCATCATCTGCCTTGTGTCAACCTTCACACAAACAAGGTTAGCTCAGCGATGCATCCTTCCAGTGCTCTCATTAAAGCACCTACGTGCACTAAGCAGGTTACTCAGAGCACGGCCAGCCCCCTGTGCCAGCATCCAGCTGACGTCAGGGCCAGGACTCACCTTCTCTCACTTTCCAGCAGCATTCCAAGCCAGCAGTTTCTAGGATCTTCCCAGCAGTGCTGGGGAGCGCATGGTAAAAGGTGGCAAGAGTGAACTGATGGAGGGGAAATGGTTAAGACCATGTAGAAAGAAGGGATGGAGCTCCCTGCACAAAGATGCTCACCATCACTTTAGGAAGCTCTACACCCTCCATGGGGATACCAGCCTGCTCAATGGGAACAGTTGCTCCTCAGAAACTTCAGGACAAAGGGAAGGTCTCCATGAGTGTTGAGGACTCTCTGGTCCTCCAGCACTGAAGTCAGACACAGTGTTTGCTATAGCTCATACACAGCCCACC
Source organism: Ara ararauna (assembly GCA_028858755.1). Lineage (NCBI taxonomy): Eukaryota > Metazoa > Chordata > Aves > Psittaciformes > Psittacidae > Ara > Ara ararauna. The sequence continues at coordinate 17,393,995 of CM054384.1, forward strand.
CTTCAGCCACCTCAGCTCCCCAGCCTGCTCCAGGCTCTGGCTGCAGTGGCAGGGGCTGCTCTCAGGCAGAGATCAGCAGTTGAAGTCGCCTTTCCCTGCAAAAGCAAAAGCCCAGCCCCAAAGGTGGCAGCCACATGAAAACCTCTCCTTCCCTTTCTCCTGACAACGCAGCCTGGGAGGTACAGGGCTGATCACACAAACCCAGAGGAACGGCAGCTGCCACCCAAACCAGGAGCCCAACAGCACAGAAGACCAAGAGCAGTGGACAAAGGATGCAGTGAAGGTGCTGAGTCCCATGGGCAGCAGCAGCCCTTGGGAGAGCTTCAAGTGGGAATGTACAGGGACCTCCCTGGTTTGTGGTGGCTGAGGATGCTTCTTCATTTGCCTTGGAGTGGGAAACTCTGTATGTCCTGCCATTCCCTGCTGCTATGCTTGGAAATGTGCAGCAAATCCCCTGCATCCTGGCAGGAGACCTCACATACAACAAGACCATCTCCACCGTGACCATCTCGCCATCGCGGTCACACCAAGCCAGCAAACTAGGAAACCCCAACAGGCCCTACCAGCATGAGGGGCTTCCCAGGAGCATCCCTGTGTGCTGGGGATGGAAGCATGGCCCTCAATGCGATCACCAACCACTCCTTCGGATCTCATAGCCTCTGTGTGCCCGAAGGCAACTTTATCTCTCATTTCAAAGTATCCAAATTGTGTTGTTTCCCTGTGAGTCAGCCCATTTAGTTTATGTCCTTCAGTGCCAGAGGGGAAATTTATGAGATGAGAAACTGGCTTGAAACGTTTATTTTCTAGATGACGAGTCATGCCATTAGATATATAGCATTATGAATCATAAGAACAGCATCTAATTTGCTCTTAAAGGTATAATAGGCCTGACTCCCCACACCCATACACACACATCTATTGGATTGATAGTTCCCCCCTAGATGGCTAGTTCATTTGTTTTGACACAAGCAAGACTTAGAGGACCATAAAGTCCCATCTTACCATAAGTTAAGCCTATTCATAAAACAAATATTAGGGAAATGAACGATCACCTAAGCACATTTATCCTACACTCAATTGCATATGGATCTTTCTCCTGTTGTTATTTGTGCTCAGGGGGAAGCCATTTGGGTCCCTTTTATAGCTTAGACACTCTGCAACAGAATATAGAAGAACATTTCCTTTGTCCTCTGTTAGACCTGGCTGATGGAGAGAGAAGCATTAAGTTATTTCAAACTGTGGGGTTTCTGTTGACATCCCCAGAGAGATAAATTGCAGGACATGAAGGAACCTTTCAGATCAGCATCAGCAACACCACCGGGGCTGCTGTTTCCAGACGGGATACTGGAAATGGCATATATCGGGTGCTCATTGGTCAATATCTGGTCTTCTCCATGGCTGGCAGGGATATGAAAACACGGTTCTATTGTTTCTTTAGGTTTCCTTGTGGTTGGTGCACACACTTCAGCTGCTGGGAGAACTAAAATACAGGGAGATTAAAACCACCACACATGAGCACGCAGGCTGGACAGGGATGTGCTGCAGACAGTGGGGATGATCCAGCAGCTGGAAATGTGGTACATTGCGGGGTTTACATGGTTTTCCCTGGTCTTTGTTGGCTCGTTTGTTCTTTTTCTCAATGCTGAAGGAAAGGAAGAAGAGTGGAATGAGGCTGCGTCATGCAGCAGACAGGCTCGGCCCCATGTGCAGGGAAACAGTCACCCAGCAATGCTACCCTCTATGGAGCCCGGCACAACAGGACCATTGACCCATGCTCCTGGACACTGCTGTGCTCCAGGCAGACTGCAGATAGCGACAGCACCAAGGGAAATCAAGGGAAAGAACACGGGGCGTAGGCTCAAGCAGAAATTTCACAGCCTGAATGGGATGCTACCACGGTGATAGGCTGGCTGCAGGAAAAGCTTTCCATGTCCTTACAGTAAAGCTCAGTGCTGGTCACAGGAGATGAATGCTGCCCCTTAGTCTAGACATGTCAGGGGCGGGGAGGAAGGAGGAGGAAAACTACGGATTTCCCAGGCCAGAGACTCTTTCCAGGATCACGCAGCTCGCGTCTGGAAGTCTGCTCCAGGTTCGCGGCAAAGGAGGATGAAGTTTCCCTACTGCTGTTGGCAGGTGATCTCATCTTGTGCTGCTCACACCCTGCCTGCCTCCAGCTGCCTGTCCCTGGGGAGCAGCATCACCAGCACTTCATCCTGGGAAGGCATAACAGCGCTGTGCCGGAAAGGTCAGGGTGCTGGAAGGGACCCAGGGTGGGCAGAATCCTGCTTTCTGTTATTGATGGGATCCGAGGGAGCAGCAGAGGACACTGTAAAACCTGGCAGCAGGGGAAAGCAAAGCCCCGTGCTGCGGAGCCAGCTCCGCTTTCACACCTCGGCTACAAAGCTCCTCATTCTAGCGGTTACAATGCTGCTATTCTTCCCCTGGAAACGCGAGTCGGATGTGGGCTGGAGCTGCAGCAGGATGCTCGAGTGCAAGGAGGAGGACAAGGGCCAATTAGCAGATATTAAACCAAAGCAAAACCAAATAAACCCTCACACACACGGACCCCAGACCAAAACACTCACCTCCACAATGTGCCCCTTCGCCCTGGCTCCCTTTCAGCTTTGGAGGTGGAAAAAGAAATCCCTGGCACCGGCTCTCCACGCCTTCAGGGGCTGCTTTAGGGAAGCTGTGTGTATGCAGGGAGGTTTGCAGGCCTCTGGGTGCTGTGTAAGGGGCCAAAGTGAACCCATGGCCTTGGGGATGCCTTTCACGCTGTCACCATAGTCTCCTGCAAAACCTCACCTGTCTCTTGCTGGACCCAGATAGGCAGAGGACTTCAGGAGAACCAGCCTTGAGATACAGGGTAATGGGAAGAGCCCAGATATCCACCCATCTGAATGGGATTCAAGGGGTACAGCCAAACTCCTCCCTGAGAAATGAGTCCCAGTTTGACTTCTCCAGCCTCTGCCTTGGTTCCTGTGTCCCTGCTCTTCAGGCTCATGTTTGTCCTACTGCTGCTCAAGCCCAGGACTGATCTCCAAGCACATCTCCTGACATCCCTGATGGAGGTTTGCTTCCCTATGGGCTGAACTGGGATGGCTGCAGGGACAGTGTTCACCCAACAGAGTCAAGGGCTCCTCTCCTAGGCACAGCTGTGACTGCGAGACCAGCAAAGCCCAGACGTTGCCCAACAAGGTCAGCTCCTGCTGCAGAGGGTCTCAGGGTGCCAGCACCATGATCCTGGATTTCCCAGGTGTGCTCTTTTCCATCTGCTGTGCCCTTGAGGGTAACGTCAATGCCAAAATGAGGGGTCGCAGCACCAGCAATACACTTGGATACTCCAACTCCTTGCCCAGGGGCTGGAAAGCCACAGCAGTGAGCCCAGTCAGTACTGAACAGGGTGGGCTCCCAACCACCTTTATGGACAAGCATTGATGGAGGTATGATGGGCACGTTTCATCTCACTGTGGGCCCTTCAGACTCTCCATCCTGGTAATTCAGGATTGGTATAAATGCACAGAAAGGCTCCAAGTACACTACCAGAGCACGGCTCCATTACACTGTGCCTTCCAACAGCAATTGCAAGACAACTGTGATCCCAAGAACTGACCAAGAACCAACAGAAAACATCAGAACCAGCTACACTTCTCCCCTCTGCTGAAACACAGCCACCAGAGCAAGTGAGCAGCAAGGGCACAGAGATGGGCTGGATCCAGGAGGAAAAGTGACCCTGGTTTGTGCAGCTCCCTCTGAAACCACCACCACCGCTTTACCATGGTATGTATGAACAGCTAGCCTGCTCCAGGGGAGGAAGGACACGTGCTCCATCATCATCAGTGCATGGGGCACAAGCACACTATGGTCCATAAACAGGCAGCAAAGCAGCCCCTGCTAAGAGCCCTGCCAGGGTCCCAGCCATGTGCTGGGCTCCTGCCAAGGCCAGTGGGGTTGGCAGTGTGGGGATGTGCCCCCAGTGAGCCTCCACACTGTGAGGGGGCCATGGCTGCAGGCAGATGCTGAGATTACTCAAGTCTCGAATCAAATCAAGGTCCTGGGGGTCTCCTAAAATCCAGGCTCCACATCCATTTGTCTCCTTAAATACAAACAACAGGGAGCTGAATCCATTTCCCACTAGGAGCGAGATTGATCTCTGCCGCCCCACTTCCCCACATCCCCCTCAGGCCACCACCCCCTAAGCACTTCTGCAGCTGGAGAAGCTGCTCTGCTAAAGCAGCTTTGTGTTTGCTTTGGGTTTCGTAGAATCATTAGGGTTAAAGGACCTCTGATCATCGTGTCCAACCCCCTGCCATGGCAGAGCCACTCAGAGCAGGGCACACAGGAACATCTCCATGGTGGGTTTGGGATGGCTCCAGAGACGAAGACTCCATAACCCTAAAGGGCAGCCTGTGCCAGGGCTCTGCCACCCTCACATAAAGAAGTTCTTCCTCATGTTGAGATGACATTGTTGTGTTTTAGTTTATGGCCATTGCTCCTTGTCCTGGCGCTGGGCATCACTGGAAAGAGTCTGGCACCATCCTCCTGGCGCCCACCTTTGAGATACTGATCTGCATTGATGGGATCCCCTTTCAGGCTGCTCTTCTCTATACTAATCAGGCCCAGCTCCCACAGTCTCTCCTCATAACAGGATGCTCCAGACCCCTGAGCATCCCTGTGGCCTCCTCTGACGCTCTCCAGCAGCTCCTTATCTTTCTTGTGCTGAGGAGACCAGAACTGGGCATCCCTGTTCCTCCCAGTGCCCCTCAGGGTTAGCTGCCCATTTACCTTCCTGCAGCCCAGCCAGGGAACATGGGGGTCTGCAGAATGGGCAAACCTGGGGTCCCATTGCTCAGCCCATGCCTCTTGGTAGACACCAGGGCTATGGGAAGTCCATTGCCCATCCTATGGAGAGAGAGCAGGCAGCAATATCTGATGGCAGAGGAGGAAGGCCACTGCAACCTGGCTCTCCTTTGGCTCCAGGATGTTCACTAGATAGAAACCAGACAGGGTCACTACATCTCTCTTCTCTCCTACCACATGCACTCAACAGTATCCTGCCCTTGAGGTGCTGGGGGCATTTTGTCAGCAGAAAACCCCACAAGAGCAGTGGAGCTATAAACAGCAATGGTGCTATAAACTTACTTGGGCTAGTTTAATCCCACCAGGAGCAGTGCAGAGAAAGCTCCATCATTGCCTCTGCTCCCAAAAGCAGCCCTTCCCCTGTGAAACCTTCCACCCACAGCCACACCAGCCATGTCAGCTATGAAGAAGCCTTGCAACAAAGCCCCTCAAAAGGTGCTTGGACTTTTAAACACATTTCCTTGACTCTGAGGAGCTCCTTGCCCAGCACTGCCAAAGCCCCCAGCCAGGATACAGCTAACAGTGACCATGCAAGTTCTCTGACCAATGCTGTTAAAGCACAGGAGAGAGAGAAACCCCTCTTAGCACAGCTCAACCTGTAGTTCTCATTGCCTGAATGAAGGAAAAGAGGGAGTATTGCTATCAATGACTTGCAGTGCCCTGATCCACTGCTCCTTCCCACTACTGGGAGTGGGCGCGAAGCCTGAGCAGCACTGGGGAGACAGATCAAATCCCTGCTCATCACACACAACTGCGGGTTTCCTTACACAGCACAAGTGCCTCTGGATAAATGCTCTTTGGGAAGCAAAAGGCAAAACCCGACTCCTGGAGCCCTTCTAATTTCAAGCCCTTGCTTCAAAAGCAAGGAGAAAACAGCAGCTCCCAATGACATGGAAATCAAGGGGTTTCCAACACAATTCACGTGGGCAAAGCAACAGATGCTCACCTGACCTCCCTCTTGGAAATGATCAGTTTTAGGGCTGAAATCAAACGTGCCCACACAGAAATATCACAAAGCAGCCCAAGGCAGACACCCAGCATGAAACTGAAACCCAGCACTTCAGAGCCTGGTAACTGAGAGCACAGCCTTGTACTGGGTGGTGCCTGTAAGCTTTAAAAGGTAACTCATTGCATTGAGGCAGATGACAAGACAAAACTAGACAAACTGAAGTGGGTAAAATGTCTTTACCTGTGTCTTGCCTCATCTCTGCTGGATGGAAATACAGGAAATATATATATATAAATAATTATTATATATATGCTTTCAGAATACTTTATAGATGTTCATATCAACCTTACTACTGACCTTGCTTTCTCTCTGTACATGTATACAATCATAGAATAGTTAGGGTTGGAAAGGACCTGAAGATCATCCAGTTCCAACCCCCCTGCCATGGGCAGGGACACCTCCCACTAAACCATGCCACCCAAGGCTATGTCCAACCCAGCCTTGAACACCGCCAGCGACGGAGCATTCACAACTTCCCTGGGCAACCCATTCCAGTGCCTCAACACCCTTACAGGAAAGAATTTCTTCCTCATATCCAATCTAAACTTCCCCTGTTCAAGTTTTAACCTGTTCCCCCTTGTCCTCTCACTACAGTCCCTAATGAAAAGTCCCTCCCCAGCATCCCTATAGGACCCCTTCAGATATTGGAAGGCTGCTATGAGGTCTCCACGCAGCCTTCTCTTCTCCAGGCTGAACAGCCCCAGCTTTCTCAGCCTATCTTCATACGGGAGGTGCTCCAGACCACTGATCATCCTCGTGGCCCTCCTCTGGACTTGTTCCAACAGCTCCATGTCCTTTTTATGTTGAGGACACCAGAACTGCACACAATACTCCAAATGAGGTGTCACGAGAGCAGAGCAGAGGGGCAGGATCACCTCCCTCGACCTGCTGGTCACGCTCCTTTTGATGCAGCCCAGGATGTGGTTGGCTTTCTGGGCTGTGAGCGCACACTGCTGGCTCATGTTCAGTTCCTTATCAACCAACACCCCCAAGTATATAGTTACCTATGTGGACATATATGCAAAGAGAATGAACTTCACTATTTATCACTATTATTGTGCCAGTGCCTCACCACCCTCATAATAAAGACTTTCTTCCTAGTGTCTAAATCTGTGCAGAGACTGAGGAAGGCAAACCAAGGGGTGACTAAAGCAGGATCACAGTGGTGGAGCTGATCCATCACTCACCTCCCTGGTATCGTTGTCCTGGATCAGAGCGTACAGAGGCACCACGCGGTTGATCTCCAGCAGAACCGGTGTGGGGCTCAGCTGCTCCTTCCCGGGGCGCCGGCACAAGTGGCAAGTGGATGGGCAGCGCCCTTTCTCCTCACAGTGAATCTCCACGCCCGAGATGAGGTGGTCATCGGACAGCATCTGTGCCGTCAGCAGGCCTGAGAGATAGGTGATGAAGGGCATGGATTTCAACTCCTTCTTGTTCCCGAGCTCGGTTGTTTCTGGTTTGGGAAGAGGGAAGAAACAAAACATTAAATGAAGCTCAGCACAGGCATATTCCCAAAGCCAAGCTCTGCTGCAGCCAGGATAAACACAGCTGCTGGAGGTGCTGGAGGCCAGGTGGGAGCAGGAACCCAGAAAGGACAAGGAGAGAAAACCAGGACTTGCAGGTCACTGCTTGGGAATGGGTAGGAAGTGTGAGCACAAACAAGCACTTCTACAGTGACAGACTGACCATGTTCTCCTCCTTCTTCTTTGTAACTTGCTTATGCGCCTTCTGCACTTCAAAACGAAACAAACCACCCAAGTATATCCGACCTGCCAAAGAGAGACCGCTCCAAAGTGATAAGGGCAAGGAGCTGAGTCCCCTCACCCTCACCCCAAGCCCAGCCCTCTCTAGTCCCTGGGGTCTTTAGCTCTCTCTTTTGGGTGACACATTATCCAGGACACTGAGATGGGACCAAAGGAGGATGCAAAGAGACTGCACTGAGGGATGGAGCCCCTGGGCAGAGGGTGTGATGGGTATGAGAACAAACTCACTACATGGGAAGAGATGGAGGCATTACCAAACCCAAGCAGTCAATACACTGCTTTCAGGAACTATTCAGCCCTTTGAAACCATTGTGAAACTTCCTGGTGGTCTCAACCACAAAGCAATGAACCCAAGAAAGCCTTACTTTGTTCTGCCTTGGTCCAAACACTCGCTAAGGACAAAGTACAACACCTGGTGCTACCCTGACCACAGGAGACAGGACTCCCATCTCTATCCTGTGCACCCCTATTTAAACCCTTCATCTGTAGACTCCTCTTGGGTTGACCCAAGGAAAGCCCAACTTTCATAACCTGGTGATAGACTTGGAGGAGAAAAGCCTTTCTCCATCCCGTGCCCAAATGAGGCTTCCAACACCATGAACTGGATGGCTGCTGCCTCCAGCAACAATATCCCAGTCCAATGAAGGAGCTGCAGAAGAACAAAGGATTGTCTCAATGCCCTCAGCTTGCAGTGACATGCAGCTGATCTGGCAAGGCACTAGTCAATTAGGAATACCAGTAAACACAATATTCATTCATGACTCCCGATGGCCTCCAGGCTAGGGACAGCCTCCCCTGCTGCCTGGCTGACAGGGAGCGCTTCTATGCTCAGGATCAAAGCTGCCACAGGCAGAACAAGCAAATTTCCATCTTTCAGTGGAATAAAAGGGGGGCAGCTGCTAAGATAAATCAAAACAAGGCTGTGAGGAGATGTCTCAACATCTAAAGACCCTGGTGTACACAGACATGGAAAATGAGAGTTGGGGCTGGTTCCTGGAGAGATCGTTTTCCAGAAGAGCAGCTCCAGGCAGTTTCAAGCCTCATAAGGGGAAACCATGAAGCCCTGACAGATAAACTGGGTGGCTCAGACAGAGGGAAGCTACAAGCTGTTGCCATGGACCTCTTCTTGCTTCTGGGCAACATGTTTTTAACATCACTACTGAACTACATGTAGCAGAGAAAGGAGATGACAATGACACTTTTGGGCTGCAGAGCTTCTTCATCACAGCTAAGCAGTGGTTTTGGAGATCCTCCACGGGGAAGGAAGTTTTGGAGCCATGCTGTAAGGGAGAACATGAACACAGAACTGACGAGAATGTGGACTCGGTTATCTCATGACTGGCAATAGGGTATCAAGCCTTCCTTCCTGAAATACTGGCTTTATAGTTAAGAATTGGACCCCTTGCATCAAATGTCTGGATGTGGTCTTAACACAGGCTATAGCTTAGCCTAAACCTAGCTAAGGCTTGTCTGGAGATGCGGCACACATTTTCCAGCCTTTCTGACAATCGTTGTTCAAATCACACACACAGGCTTCCACCAACACCTGGAGACGGCCCAAGCTGATGGGCAGCGTGGTCCAGCTGCTAGAGCATCACTCTGGGAATGCCTCGTTGGAGGCTCTCTTCCAAGTAACCTGTTCTGTCCTTCTCCCTCCATGTCACCAATCGTCCGCATTGAAACACAGGACACTCAATGCATGTGGGCTCAGGGGCTCTTTGAGTGCCAACAAGCAGCAAGGAGTGGGATGAATAAGCAAGAAGAGCAACTTCCCTTGGTCTTCCTCAGTCTGTTTTTGTAAGGAGCAAGCTGGGGCAAGTACCCTGTACCCTAGGAAAGGGCAGTGTAGCTGGGGGTGGTGGTTTCAAGAGCTCTCCAAAGGGACTGGCATGAAAGCAATGATTCCTCCTTTCTCCTAAAGGAAACCCAGATGGAGCAAAGGCATTTCAGGAGCAGCAGTCATCAAATGGAGCTGCACAAATTCTCATATAAACTCATATATAACTCATATAAACTCATATATAACGCATATAAACTCATATATAGAAAGTCTCATATATACTCAAATAAAGTAAGGCAGAAAACTGTGAGTAGCGCAGCTCCCCTTCCATACAGCCATGAACTCAGCCACAGCAGATTAACCATGGAGCCTTGTGACTCATGGAAGACTTCACAGGTAAGGTGGAAATCTCTGTATTTAATCCTCTTTGTAACAGCTGAAGCTCCAGTTACTTTAGGGAAAAGGATTCCTTTCTTACAACCTGGAAATGCAAGGGGCTACTGAAGCTGAGCTTACAGGTTCAGTGTGCTGGAAATGGATCCGCGGTGTTCCCTTGTAATGAAAAGGCTCTGGGTGCACCTCCAAAGGAGGAAGATGAAATAGGATGTGGCTAGCAGAGGGGGATGGGTTTTGCTGCCAGCTCTCAGCCAGACAAGCACTTGGAAGTCATCAGCACTGGATAGCAGATCCTTGTAGCGGTTGTGGAAGGAGCTTTGGGGGCTTGAGTGCAGTCCTGACAAAATATTTACCCCCTTTCTGCTACTAAAACCCATGTGAGAGCGCCAATTGCACACCCTGCTTGGGATCCAACTGATCCAGAGCTGAGGAGAGGCAGCAAGGAGGAACTGCTCCTCATCTGCTTGCTGACAGGGTGGAAAGCATCAGCTCCAGGTGCCTCATCCCTAGAAAGTTAGTGACCTTGATGGAGACCGTGCTTCCTTCTCTTCCCAACCACATCACCCACCACTCACAGCATCTCAGAGAGGATTCGGAACTGGGAGGTATTGTCCCTAAAACACGCTCCTTTATTCCTAGACCTGCCATTGCAACTGTAGCCCAAGGAGAAGGGATCTGGGTCCCTCTGTCTCCCTCTTTCCTACCTTCAAGTTCTGGCTTGCTGCTCAGCTGCCTGCCTGCAAGGAGAGTGCTCAAGGGCCAGCCCGCTCTCCCCACAGGGAACTGGAGAAATCACATATATTCCTGGGGGCTCAATCTATCTTTTGATTACCTAAGTCATTGTACAGCACCCATCAGTGCTGAGGCCCAGCTGAATGGCTGCTTCTGGAACAAAACATGGGCAGCCCAAGCCTACCGTGGTGAGGCCAAAGGAATATTTGCCGTTGGACTGGGGAGAATCAGAACCAGACCTTGCAACATCCCATTGCGCTGCATCTCAAGCTGCCAACAGAAACCCTCCTGCTGCTTTCACTGCAAGCTGGCCCCAGTCCAGATTAAGTAAACCCAGCTTTAGGGTTCAGAACCACATTGCACAAGCCCCATCCAGAATCGGACAACATCCTGAAGCACTCAGACTGCTCTTGCAAAACCTCTGCTTCACTCCTAGGGAAGGGCTTTGCAGGTGACTGCTTCTGGGTGCTCCAAAGGTCCTGTTCTGGCAGGAGGACGAGTCTTGGCTGCAGGAGCTGCAGCAGCAGTGGGGATAAGAGGGCTTCCTTATCAGCCCTTGCATCTGAACATGCTTTCGCTGGTGACTCAGTTGGATTCTGGCAACATCTGTTTGGAAGCGCAGCGCCGCGGATGTGGTTAGACGCATCACGGCAACTTGTGGGAGTTATTAGTTTGTTTGTCTGAAATATGCATTTAAAAGAAAGAGGGGAAAAAACAACCAACAACAGCACAACACAACACGTAAAATAACAGCTTCTGCCAAGAGTCAAGCCTGGCCTAATACAGGATGAGCAGCACAGAGTGTGCAGAGGTACCGCTTGCCGGCCTGGCTCTGGGCTCCATCAGGGTTTATAACCCCACAGCATGAGGTGATGGCCTGCGCAGGGTCCCTGCTCCGGATGCATAGATGCAGATGTGAGGAAATACTTCCAGTAGCACCTCCTAGCGCCTGGACAAGAGGGAAGCACCATAACAGCACTGTGATAACAATAACAACACAATACCTAATCCTTTATACTGGAGTTTGTCTTGAGAGCTCCCAGAAGATGATGGGTTTGCCAGTGATCTAAGCATTCGAATACAGCACCTCCTCCAGAAGATTCCAAGTCATTCTAAAACTGGGAATCACTCCACTTACCACAAGTCTGCAGCCACATCAGGGGTAGGATGTGGTAGCTCTTCAACAGCAGAAAAAGCTTGGAACAAGGAGAGGAGAAGGCTCTCCAGCTGAAGCTGCAGAGGGAATGTCAGGAATCATAGAACCACAGAATAGTTAGGGTTGGAAAAGATCTTAAGATCATCCAGTTCCAACCCCCCTGCCATGGGCAGGGACACCTCCCACTAAACCATGCCACCCAAGGCTCTGTCCAACCTGGCCTTGAACATGGACGGGGATGGAGCCATTAGGGTTATAGACCCTAATGAAGGAACAGACCCAGGTGGGGATTCCTCCAGGCTCAGCAGGTTAACCCCACTGACACTGATGGGCTGCTGATCTGGCCCTGATTTAGGACCTGGGCTTTGCATTCCATGCACGGAAGAGGTAATTTTGGTGCACTTCTGCCCTAGTGCCACCACAGGCAGGGCAGTGGGGACTTATAGCCAACACACATCCACTTGCACAGGCTGCCCATTTATTACCTGGTGGAAAAATACCCCATTTGTTGGCAAATCCATCGGACAGGACTTAGAAAGAAAATCAATCCTTGTGTTTGCCTGGGAATTTCTCTTGCAGTGAGGTATTGTCAGTGCGGTAACCACCAGGGCTGCAAGGAGCCTGAACAGATTTAATGCTGCCCACTGTCTGTGATGGGAAAACACTGCTTGGGGCTGCAAGGAAGGTATTGGTGCAATGTCTGGGGGAGCCAGCAGCGCTCTACTATCACACATGCACCCATGGGCGCAAGAAGCACAGTGCCAGCCCTTGCTGCTGCCCAGGAAATGCTACACCAACAGTGGCTCAGGCTGGCTGTGCCAAACCACCAATGCCATGTTCCATGGAGGATTCACCTACGGACTGCTACCCATCATTTAGGGAATGCCACCACCCCATGGCACAGCATCCCGCGTGGGAAGCCTGGGTGAAGGCATAACCACAGCCTGTGCACACCCCAGAAGGGCACACGCTGATGCTCATAAGCAGTCCCAGATCTGTGTCCATGGGACACCTTGCCTGAGCCCATGGAGCGGCTGGAGGGGTGGCACTGGAGTGCTATGGGACCTGCCATGCGTGACAGCGGGGCAGTTGTGGCCACCGCGGTCCGTGAGGACCTGCTGCCCTCTCGTGGCACCGCGGGAGGATGGCTCTCGGGCTGGAGATGCACCATGGCTCGCTCTGCTGCTGGCACCCCACGGCCCCTCCGATGGGACCTCATCCTGCATGGAGCTCCGGCCTCGGAACGATGACTCTGGCAACACAAATCCATAACACCCTCAGTGCCCACATGTGATGATCTCTGGAATGGGATGGTTTGTGATCACTTTTCTCCCCCTGTTATGTCTGGAGAGTCGCAACCACCTTCCTGCCTCTGCCCCCCTCTCCCTGATTAACCTAATGCAACTAAACACAGAACCCTGCACACTCTCAGAGCCCCAACACCCAATACAAGCAGTGGCTGGTGAGCTGTGCCATGGTGCTTGTGGCTCAGTGGCCCACAGGACCCCTGTGTGCCCATGGGAGTCCCTCTGTCCTGGGGTGATCCCAAAGGTACCAGCCAGGAGAATCCAGAGGCAGACCATCTCCTCTGCAGCAAGCAGGCTCTGCAGTAACCTCAGCTTCAGGTGAGTCATTTACAGACTTGCAAGCCTGTGCTACTAAATAAAAAGGCCAGGAGAGGTTTTAGAGATCATTGAGCAACCCCTATAAAGGGGGATGGTGCAGGCATCACTGGTGAGCTTGCTTCATCACAGGAACCAAAGGCCCTGCATGGCCCCCACTGCCTGGAAGAGCAACCAATGCCTTGCCCTGCTCATCCAGCCCTTAGCAGCACCTCACTGCTCGTGCCTCTGCCTCTGAGCCACTACAGCCCCACCAGGATGGTCCCAGGATCCCCCAGATTGCTGCTCTGGACCCAATGGGCTGCTGTGTTAACCCTGTATCAGCAACCGGCTCCCTCCCTGCTCCAGTGCACCCTCCTCATGCCCATTTCCCATAGGATGGCTGAGACGTCCCAAGCCCTGCTGGCTGGATGGCTGGCCACCAGTGCAGGGCAGCCCCTGGAGACACACCACCCTACCAGGGGTCAGGGTGACCAGGGTCCCAGCCTCCCCATCCTTCCTCCTCATGGCACAGGGTCCCCATACTGTACACGCTGGGTAGCATCATCAGCTCATTGTTACCACCTCCAACCAAATCCAAAGGGTCCTTTGTTTTCACCCCAAGATGCATTAAAAGCTTATTTCCTTATTCCTACAGTTATTTTTGCCTCACAGTGCTCACTTCCAGGTGTGGCTGACCTCACAAATCCACCAGAACACCCTGGTTCAGTGCTTGCATCCACTTTTATTCCATGGGAAATACATCAGAGGCTGAGAGCGCATTCCCTTGGAGATGCCAAGAACCAGGAGTGAACCCCACGTCCCATTCTGGGACACTGCAACATCCCCAGTGCACTGCTGGAGCACCTTGCTGAGGTTTGTTGCTTAGGGCCTGAAGCATGGCATGAGATAGGAGACCATAAATCTCACCTATTTTGTTTTGCAACCCTGGTCAGGGTTTGCATCTGGTCTTGCTGAATTGAGTGCATCCACTGCCCATGTTGCTGATCCCTCTGGCTCCTGATTGGTGCTGCTCTTGATCCCTGCTTGGATGTAGGTCCCTTCCAACTGAATTATTCCATTCTGTTCTAGTCTAACCCATTCAATTCCGTTTCATTTTATCCTATCCTATTCCATTCTCTAATTCCTACTCTATCCTGGCTACTGCCTGGGTGCCACTGGGACCAGCAGTGCTGCTGGCAGCACTGGGGTGTTAAGAACACGGCTCCCATGGACCTGCCTGCCCAGGCCTTGCTTCTCCCTGCTCCCACAGGGAAAGCCCCAAGCCCTGACATTCCTGATGTGCTGTGCACCCTCCCTCCCCAGGTCACAGCAAAGCTGGGCTCTGCCACCATAAAGCAGTCTCGTGATGGCCAAGCGAAAGCGAAGTGGGAACAGGACCCACTGTTACTGGTGTCCTTTGCACCACCATGACCCCATGAAACACCGGGGCAGAGCTAAAGCCCTGCCTCTGAGCACCGCTGCCAGCTCACAGGCAGCACTGAGCCTGTCTGAAGGGCAGAGGGTCAGAATTCAAGGCTGGAGGGACAAAGAGGAGGATGGAAGAAGCAGGAGGGAAATGACTGATTCTGCAATCAGTGACTCCTGGAGACGTCACCCTTTGCTGCCCCCTGTGTGAGCAGATGAGGCAATGACTGGGCAGCACAAGCTCTCCTCTGATGAAGGGCAACCACAAACCCACTCGATTTCCCCATTGCTTTCTGCCTGTGCCAAAGCACCAGCACCAATCGCCGGCCACCACCACAATAAAGGTATCATAATACGAACCAGGACGTGCCCTGAGGGAGTCCTCACACAAGCAACCACAGCTGCCAATGACCATATCTATGTCACTGATAATATGTGCCTCACCCAATCAATTGATTACATTTGCTATTCTCTACTTCAAAATAGGCCTCTTTGCCCTGAGAGGCCACGGGCTGCTCCAACACAGTGCGAATGGACCAAGAGATGAGTTTTCAACAGGCAACACAAAACACAAAGAGCGCTCAGGGCCCCACTGCAGGGCAGAAGATGGGAAGGGGCTGAATCATCAGGGACCAGCACAGAATGAGAGTGAACCACAGAATCCCAGCCTGGGTTGGGTTGGAAGGGACCTCAAAGCACACCCAGCTCCAGCCCCTGCCATGGGCAGGGACACCTTCCACTAGAGCAGCTTGCTCCAAGCCCCTGTGTCCAACCTGGCCTTGAGCACTGCCAGGGATGGGGCAGCCACAGCTTCTCTGGGCACCCTGTGCCAGCGCCTCAGCACCCTCACAGGGAACAGCTTCTGCCTCAGAGCTCCTCTCAGTCTCCCATTTCAGTCTGAACCCATCACCCCCCGTCCTATCGCTACAGCCCCTGACGAAAACAACCAACGAGAATCAACTCGTTGGGAAAACCCCTTTAAACCCACCGAGTCCAACCCCTCCGTTTCCTCGTCTGCCTTTACCGTCCCTGCACCTCACAGGCAGCGGCAGGAGGCGCCCGGCTCGCGCCCAGCGCGGGCAGTCCCTAACCCCAACCGGCGGCGGCCCCGGGCCCCTCCCCAGCTCCCTGCCCCGCGCCCCCTCGCCCCCCCCCCGCCCCTCCCTCCGGGCCCCGCTCCGCTCCGCAGCCTCCACCCAGGACTCCATCTCCCGTCGCGCTCCGCGCGCCCGCGCCCCGCCCCGTCACGCGAGTTGCGTCAGCGCGCGGGGCACGCCGGCCGGCCGCGCGCGGGCGCGCGCTCCCCGGGAGCTGCGGGCAGGTAGGGAGCGCCTGCGGGCGGGGCGCGGCGGCGCCCCCTGGAGGCGGGGCGGGACGCGGCCATCGGGACCCCCCCCCTCCTCCGTCTTTCGCCCCTCACTGCGGGGCCGCGGCTCCATGGGGGGGGGGGGTTCGCCCCTCCGAACCGTCGTGGAGGCCGCGGTGGGGCTGTGGAGGGGGTGCGGTTGGGCCCTGGGGCTGACAGCGCCGGGATGAGCCGCGGCCCTGCGCTGCTGAGGTGGGGGGGGGGGTGTGTGTGTGTGACCCCCGGCGGCCGCCTGAGCGCTGGGGCAGAGCCCGCGGAGCAGATCCCGCTGCTGTGCCCGTTGGAACGCGTGAGTGACCCCCGCGGTCCACTGCCGGCGTCTCCCAGCGCTCGGCACCTGAAAACTAAAGGGAGAGGAGAAACTCCCGCAGGAAATGGCTTTGAGGCCGTCTCACCCTGTAACGTACCGGGCTATAGCCCGACCCGGGGCTGAGGCTTCCCCCAGGCCCTGCGCGGCGTCAGTGGAATGACGGCCGCGCCAGAACAAACTTCCATCGGCACACGAGAGAACGGGAAGTGCAGCAGGAAAGTTAACCTAATGTTGCTGAGGTGCATGCAGGCGCTCCGAGGAAATGCATGGATGGAATCTTGGACAAATCGTCTTCCTACAAACCGAACTTAAAACTCAATAAAATCCCCTCTGTCATTGATTCTTGAATGAGAACAGTTGTTTTAAAGCTAGTTTTTGATGTATTTCGCGTGTATTTTATGTAATTCCCTGTATCTGGTATCCGTGCTGCTCCCTCATCCACCCCTAAGCAGGTCTTCCAACGTATTTCCAAGGAAAATAAGAATGATGGAGCTGGTACCCTGTGTTTCAGTTTTGAAATGAAGATTTCTCCATCCCTCAGAGGATGGTTTCTGATCTCCAGTGCCCAGGCTTCTGCTTCCCTGCCTGAGATAGGAGCCAAGAAGAAAAGGGAAGAGCATTCAGCAGCAGCAAGTGCCAAGCGCGTCCCTGCTCCTGTACTCATTGCTCCAGGGATCAGATCCCAGTGTGGGATCAGACTGCTGCACCACTGAATCCCCTCCTGAAACACAGGCTTTAAAGGACTGAGAGCTGAGAGACTAAAAGGAGTTTTGTAACTCTGGGCATGAACATAAAGAACTTCTCTCCGTCGCAGTTGCCTTCTCCCACTTGAGCAAATGGGAAACTGAACTTTTCTGTTGGAAATGCTCCCAAGGATGAAGCTGGCAAACCCGCAGCAGGGAAGTGAGAATGCTGTGTGCTTGCAGCCATAGTTCAGGACAAGCTGTCTGTCTGCATCCCTCTGTGACCAGCTCTTCAGTTTAAAGACTAACTCCTTCCATCCCCTCCTCTCCCCCTACACGAAACGTTTCCTTCCCATTTCTTTTAAGAGCTAAGCCATGCAATAGCAACTCTATTGAAACCCAGTCTACTGAATAACAACTTAATGATGGGACCCCTGTTCTGTTCCTTTTGAACGGCTGCTTCAGTGAGATCTGCTCCCTGCTGGGAGGGATGTGAGGGTGGAGAAACCTGGATTGAAGCTGAATGGCAACCAGAGTGCTGGAAAACTGAACCAGAAGGCAAGAACGAGGTCAATGCTGCAAGGCTGAAACCAGGAGATGTTCTGTGTAGTTAAGCTAAGTTCAAGAACTAACAGCGAGCACTTGGGGTGTGTATTAACAAATGTTTGGAGTCCTCTGTTAGCTCCATTAGTGCTAATTCCTGCTATGCCGTGTGGAGCTGTGTTTAATTGGCATGCTGGAGCATGATGCTGCGTGGCAGAGGTTAAGGAAATAACACTGGCATCAAATCTTCACTGTTTGCTTTCAGTATGTACAGTCATTCCCAGAACGAGTGGAAGCTGACAGATCATCCCTCCTAGTTTCACTTCCTGGCAACTCTATGAAGCCTTGAGGATTTATTTTGGCTATCTAGAAAAAAATAAAGAGTAAAGCAACCACATTTGTTTTGTTAGTTCCTGATGTCACATCTGAATGCAGGTCTCCAGAGGTGATAAATTAATGTCCTCAAGCGTTGCACCATCTGGTTCTTCTTTGGATGCGCAGCATTCTGAACGCTTCGTTTAATCTCCCTGGGTTTCAGTAAATTATGGAAACTCAGAGGCTTGGCAGCAGGAGATGGGCACCATGAGGAGATGATTCAGTCATCAATATCTATTGGGCTTCCTTATTGCTGCCATTAACACTTCTTTCTTTTCTACTTAGAAATTTTGCGAGTGAATAGTTCATCACACCAGGAGCTGCAAGTTGGGTTTGGCATTTGCCTATTCTGAGGTTAGCTATGACTAATTCATCCTTTCCAAAGGTGGCAATGCTAACTGGGCTGCTTTTTTTCCAGGGTTGGGTGATAAATCAGAAATAAATTGCATGTATATGTAACTGATGCCATAAATCGCATTTTCTTTTTTTTTCTCTCTAGACAGAATTGGAGCACCTTGGAATAGATGCGAGAAGAAGACTTTGTGCTGGGTAAAGCTGCCTTGGAAAGCCATGGCTGCCGCCCCTCATCTCAACTCAGATGCACTCCGAGAGGTCCTGGAGTGCCCCATTTGCATGGAGTCCTTCACTGAGGAGCACCTGAGACCCAAGCTCTTACACTGCGGGCACACCATCTGCAAACAGTGCTTGGAGAAGCTCCTGGCAAACAGCATTAATGGGATCCGGTGCCCCTTCTGCAGCAAAATCACACGGATCACAAGCTTAGCTCAGATGACCGACAACCTGACTGTGCTGAAAATCATAGACACCACTGGACTGGGGGAAGCAGTGGGTCTTCTCATGTGCAAGGTCTGTGGGAGAAGGTTGCCAAGACACTTCTGCAAGAGCTGTAGCTTGGTTTTATGTGAGCCCTGCAAGGAGTCATCACACATGCCTCAAGGACATAGAGTCGTTGCTATCAAAGAGGCTGCTGAAGAGCGTAGGAGGGAATTTGGGATGAGGCTTGCCAGACTTCGGGAGCTCATGGGCGATCTGCAGAAAAGAAAAGCATCTCTGGAGGATGTTTCAAGAGACCTGCAGTCCAGATACAAAGCAGTTCTGCAAGATTACAGCAAAGAAGAGCGCAAGATCCAGGAGGAACTGGTCAGGTCACGCAAGTTCTTCACCAGTTCTTTGTCAGAAGTGGAGAAGGTAAATAATCAGGTCATGGAGGAGCAAGCTTATCTGCTGAACTTAGCAGAAGTGCAGATCATGTCTCGCTGTGACTATTTCCTTGCCAAAATCAAGCAGGGAGATATAGCTCTCTTAGAGGAGGCAGCAGATGAGGAAGAACCAGAACTGACAAACAGTCTTCCAAGGGAGCTGACTCTTCAAGATGTTGAACTCCTGAAGGTGAGCCACGTGGGACCACTGCAGATCGGGCAGGTGGTGAAGAAGCCCCGCACTGTTAATGTGGAGGAATCCCTCATGGAAACTGCAGCATCCTCATCTGCATCATTCAGGGAGCCTGAGTTGGTGCAAGAGGAGCCCAGCTGCACACCCACTTCCTCCCCAGCCAAGCCAAGGATGCCTGAAGGAGCCACGAGCATCCAGCAGTGTCACTTCATCAGGAAGATGGGCTCCAAGGGCAGCCTGCCAGGGATGTTTAACCTCCCCATCAGCCTACACGTCACCCTGCAGGGCGAGGTGCTTGTTGCAGACAGAGGCAACTTCCGAATCCAGGTTTTTACCCGCAAGGGCTTCCTAAAGGAGATCCGCCGGAGCCCCAGCGGAATCGACAGCTTTGTTTTGAGTTTCCTTGGAGCAGATTTACCCAATTTGACACCCCTTTCTGTCACCATGAACTGCCACGGCCTCATAGGTGTGACTGACAGCTATGATAACTCTTTCAAGGTCTACACCATGGATGGCCATTGCGTAGCGTGTCACCGGAGCCAGCTAAGCAAGCCCTGGGGCATCGCTGCTCTGCCTTCGGGCCAGTTCGTAGTGACTGATGTGGAAGGAGGCAAACTCTGGTGTTTCACAGTGGACCGTGGCGTGGGGGTAGTAAAGTACAATTGCTTATGTAGTGCAGTGCGCCCCAAGTTTGTCACTTGCGACGCTGAAGGGACCATATACTTTACCCAAGGGCTAGGGCTTAACCTGGAGAACCGGCAGTACGAGCACCATTTAGAAGGAGGCTTTTCAATTGGCTCTGTTGGCCCAGATGGGCAGCTGGGACGCCAGATTAGCCACTTCTTCTCTGAGAATGAGGATTTCAGGTGCATTGCTGGGATGTGTGTGGATGCCAGGGGAGACCTCATTGTTGCTGACAGCAGCCGTAAAGAAATCCTGCATTTTCCTAAAGGAGGGGGCTATAACATCTTAATCCGGGAAGGACTCATCTGCCCGGTTGGTATTGCCATTACTCCCAAAGGGCAGTTGCTGGTGCTGGACTGTTGGGATCATTGCATTAAGATCTACAGTTACCACCTGAGAAGATATTCCACCCCTTAAAGGCATGTCTTTAAGCAGAGATTCTTCCAGCCTCATTGCAATCTGACAGGAACCAGTGTCAAGCATTCAGGAAGATGGTGCCATAACCAAAGGGGGGTCAACATAGAGGCCGTTGTGTTTTGTGTTTAGAAACAAAATAGCTTATGTGGTGGTGGTCTGCTTTTTCTTCTTCTTTTTTATCTATAAAATCCATACAATAAAAAAGTGCCAAGGGAAAGGATCCATCCTGGAGTACTGGTTCCTTGTTAAATGACTGGTCACTCCATAAACCTTCTCACCTCCTTACGCCACATCACCTACACTTCCAGCTTCAACCGTTGTATCTTTGTGCCATAAACACTGACTGCTCTAAATCACCTTCCCTTAGAGAACCAGAGAGGCAATCCTCGCTGTGGAACTCGCAAGGAACTGGGTAACAGTTGTCTGGGCAGCTACTTGGGAAAGCAATTTCTGATTGCAGCGCTGCATCAACTGAAATAGCCCTCTTAAACTGCGTGGAGAAGGAGCTGTGCTTTCAGAGTGACGAGGGAGGGGTTTCTGTCTCTGGTTTTTGGGTATTCAGGAGATCACCCCTGTGGTGCCGTTGGTGAACCGTGTCTGTTCAACGTCAAGTGAGTAGTGGGCAATCGTGGGAGGTTGAGCTGAGCCACAGAACTGCCCTCTGATGGCAACAGGGGTTTTATTACTACTGAGAGTTCTGTTAGGTAGAAGGGGATAAAAAGGGAGGGGGCTGGAGGAAAAAAATATAAGGGGGGAGGGAACCTATGGTTGATATTTACTGTTTTATTATTAAATGTATCCTGGAAACTGGCTTTGGAAGGTACGTCTGGTATCTAAAGCTTTACTGGGAGCTGGGGGGAAAGGGCTGGGGAAATAAGTCTGTAGTAAATGAGATTCAATGCAACATATTGTACTTTCCCCTACACTTCATTATTCTGCATTCCAGACTCTTCCATTTAGCAATAGGCTTCCACTCATCTGCACTTTGTACCTGCAAGCTGCTCACTGCCAAGATGGGGGGGGGGGGGCTGTTTTCTTTCTTTAATACTTGGAACCGCATCCATTGATGCACTGCATTTTTTTTCCCCCTTGCACAGCAAAACACTACATTCCTCACATATATTTTGTTACAGCACCAGCAGGCTCCAGAGTTCATGTTCATCACGGCTTTGGGCCAAATGAAGCACAAAACTGCAGCTGTGTGAACCAAGGCCCCCACAGTGCTACTCTCCTGGCTGATAAATGTGCACCTCAGTGTGGTGCTGCTTGCCCAGAATAGCTTATTGAAGTAAAGATGCATTTAAATAGGGCACAGTGGTAGCATGTTAATCTGCCACAGATAATAGTTACACTGCAGTGTGTTTATTTGTTGCTATCAACAATGTAGTTGCAAATATGGGGGCATGACAGACAATCTAAAAGCTGATTTTATGGCAGCTGCCATGCTACAGCGAATTGTTTGCTACTTGTGTTACAACATGGATGCAACAAGTGATTTTTTTAAGCTCCCATATACTTTCCACTAATGAAACAGCAAAGGTAAATCGGCTTCAGAGCCGCTGCAAGCTCAAGCCTGTTGCTTGGCACTTACAGGGTTTGTAGAAGTGCTGGGAGCAGATTTTAGTGGGATTTTCTTTCCTCTCCCTGTTCTGCTCATCCAAAGCACTGAAGAGGCCCAGCACAACACACACCCAGCTGTGTGATGGAGGTGCCTCTTCAGTCAGGGGATCTTCCTATTTCTCATACTATAACAGGATGGAAAGAGGTTATGGAGAAGGGAGCAGGAGCTAAGACACTCCCATAGGAGATGGTGCTGAGGGAGCCCATGGGAACTAAACCCTACAATGCACTACAGGGGAAGGACAAAGGGGAATGGCTTTAAGCTCAAATAGGGGAGATAGAAATTAGATATTAGGGAGCAGCTCTTCCCTGTGAGGCACAGGTGCCCAGAGAAGCTGTGGCTGCCCCATCCCTGGCAGAGTTCAAGGCCAGGTTGGACACAGGGGCTCGGAGCAAGCTGCTCTAGTGGAAGGTGTCCCTGCCCATGGCAGGGGTTGGAACTGGGTGAGCTTTAAGGTCCCTTCCAACACAAACCAGTCTGGGATTCTATAATGATTCTATGATAACAGCCCCCCCCCCCCCCCCCCCCCCCCTTCTCCTGCACTGCTCCTGTGTTTGCTGGAGCTGCCAACTTGCACGTCAGTATTTGCATTCCCTGCTTTTCTTTTTTGGGTGGGAGGGACAGTTGCCTGAGGTCTATTACAGCAATTGGGGAGCTGATCTCACCTTGCATGTATGTTTTGGGGAGATGACAACTATTACCTGGCCTTTCTGCAGTTAATTACGTTGTAACTCAAGGCGTTTTTTCCAGTGTTACAGCAATAGCAGTTCCTCTCCTACTGATCTCTTTTCAACATTTCTCCTGTTTCCAAGAACTGCTCCAAGCAGGAAGCTACAATGGACCTGAATAATTGAAGCAATATTATCTATGCTAATATGTACCTCTGTCATTTTCTGTCCGCATGGATCTATTTAAGCTCTTTTTTTGCAATAAACATCACTCTACCAGCAATAACAGCTCCTGGAGTGCTTGAAGGGACATAAAAGCTGGTCCAGTAAACTGAGCAGTTGGTTCCTCCAGCCTGTTCCTGGTTACACAGTTCAAACAAAAGCGTCTGTCATCTGTTTCTCACTCAGATGATCCAAGAAGAATCACACCACCCTGCAAGGCACTGCTGGGGCAGGACACTGTGATCGGCACCTCGGGGTGCTATGTGTCGCCTGCAGCTCTTCGTCTGCTCTTGGCTTTCAGGCAGAAAAGAGGTAAAAGGAGGACCTGAAAACCTGTTGTTCCTCCCCCAGGGTACACACATCCCCTGCTAGAACACAACAGTGACTGTGAGGTGGTTTTGCAGAGTTGTATTTCTCACCACGGTTCCCTCCCCTCCAGTGTTGTGATCATTTGCCAAACAAGATGAACTGGAGTCATTAAGGATCGTGATGAAATAGTTTGGCTTCTGCTTTCTACCTGGAGAAAGAGCTTGTCTGGTCGTACGTATGTGTTTGGGCTTTAAAGATTGTGTAATAAAGGAGAAATTGATCCAATTAAAAGCGCATTGCAAACGGCTCGTTTTCTTATTAAAAACACTTTATCTCCTCCCTTTGGTGGCAGATTGGATTTTACAGCCACTGGGAATTCAACTTGGGAACACAATGGCTACGAGACTCCTTTTATGCTATCGGGTTAGGAGGATAAATCTGAACTCCTTGGCAGGTCTCATGTAACTTTATCTGATGCTTCCCTACCCACCTCATAAATAAACAGTGGAGTTTCTACCTTAATTCATGCTGATACTCCCACAAGGGCAGTATCTTTTCACTGCAGATGATACCTGATGTTTTAAAGGGCTGGTTCAAACTCACTGGCACTAAATGCCCCATAACAGGATGTGGAAGCCTGGCTGAAAGCTTCCTTGTCCACCTCCCTCATCATCCTCACCATCAAGGGGCTTTCTGCCTCAGCTCTGCCCTGCTGTAGAGGTGACACATTTGCTGGGGCTGGTAGAATCATTTAGGTTGGAAAAGACCTTTAAAGTCATTGAATACAGCCTTGAACCCAGCACTGCCAAGTCCACCACTAAACCATGTCCGCAAGTGCCACATCTCCATGTAGGAGGGCTGCTGGGAGGATTTACCTATTATTCTGGCTACTTTTGATAGATGCTGCAAATAAACCCTAGCAGAAGCAGTGTCTTTAGATGGAGCCGAAGGAGAACTAAGCAATTTGCTACTCAGCGTTCAAATGGCCCCTCAGCAGCGTGTGCAGATTCTCCCCCGGTCCCATCATCCAGCTGGGTTTGCTGTGCTGGGTGAAGGATTTTAGCGCTGGGGCTCATCTCAGATGTTATGAAGCAGCTCTTTAAGCAGACACCAGTTGCTGGTTTATCAAAGCACACAATGCTTGCAGAACAACTGCCATGCAGGTGCTGGTTTATGAGCAGTTATCATTTCTTAGGGTAGCAGCCGCTATGCTGCGAACATTCATTCTGGGCAGCAACCAACAGCCAAGGTCTCTGAAGGGATGGGGGGAGAGCCTGGTTCTTAATCAAAGGGGGCAGAGCTATGGAAGTAAAACTAAAGCCAGATGTTTTGAGTCTTTTCTATTGTATAGCTGAAGTGATTTTTCTGGGTCATTACTCAATGCAAGGATTTAAAGTTATTTCATTCTGTACAACTAATTGCTCGACTTGCCTGGCAATTCTGGATCACAATAGGCACTGCATGAGGTCATTGAACAGACATATTTTAGACTAAACTAAATTTCACGGCAGCCATGAGATGGTTTTTTCCTCCTTCAAACAAAATCTCAGAATCTGAGGGTCTGAAATGCGTATAATGACATAAACTGCAAGCAAGATTGTTACAAAGGTAATAGAGTGGTTATAGGATCTCAAGGACAGAGAAATTCTATATGCTTCGCTTCTGAGCAAGAAGGTATAAGGGAAAGCCACTATTTCCTTGTCTTGGTTTTGGCTGGGATAGGGTTAAGTCTCCCACTAGTAGCTGGTGCAGTGCTGTGTTTTGGCTTTAGTCTGAGAGCAATGTTGATAACACACCAATGTTTAGTTGCTGCTCAGTAGCACTGACTCTAATCAAGGACTGTTCAGTCTCTCATGCTCTGCCAGTGAGGAGGAGCATGAGAAGCTGGAGGAAGCAGAGACAGGACACCCCATCCAAACTAGCCAGAGGAATGTTCCATACCATAGAACATTGTGCTCGGGATAGAAACTGGGGGAAATTGGCCAGGAGAGACCACACTGGTGCTCAGGATGGGCTGGGTCTCAGTCAGTGGGTGGTGTGCGATTGCATTGTGCATCACTTGTCTCTTGGGTTTTAGTCCTCTCTCTCTTTTCCCTGTTCTATTATTATTAACTTTATTTCAATTATTAAACTGTTCTTATCTCAACCCACAGGTTTTACCTTTACTCAATTGTCCCCCCCTCCCCATCCCACCAGGGAGGGTTTAGGGGGATGAGTGTGGTACTTAGTTGCAGCTGGGCTTAAACCATGACACTCCTTTAATAGATGCAAAGCTTGCGTTATAGCTTTCTTAATGCACCTGATTGCGCCTAGGAAATGAAAACTACAGGTTCCCCCCATGGACTAGTCCAATTTTAATTGTGTTATGGCACTATCAGACCTGAAAGGAATGAATGAGACCTTGAGAGGACAGAAGGGATCCTCAGACCCTGCTCAGAAAAATACAGACAGCTATTTTAGCAGAGCTCAAGGCTGTATCCTTAATATGGCTCCTATTTTATGAAGATCTTTTGTCTAAATTGCTGAGTCCACAAGAAAGCATGAAAACTTTAACCTCTGAAAGGTAAAACAAAAAGTCAACAACATATGGTGCAAGAGACAAGAAGGAAGCATTGGGGAGGTGGGTGCACAGAGCACAGCCTCCCCATGGACTGTCTTGTTCAATGATCTGTTGCTGAGAGGGAACATCTTTCACGGCTGCAGCAGCCACTTTCAAAGTTCAGCTTGCTGAGCACCCAACTTGCCCAGGTAACCTCAGCCAAGGAAACTCTATCTAGAAATCATAGGAAACGCAAGGAAAACATTTCACTCACTGCAGATCTGAACAGCTTAACGGGATAGTGAAACCCTCCGAATCTCCTCCACCCATACATAGAACATCCCCGGCCCATCAGCATCCCTCCCTGCTCCCCAGCTGGGTTTCTCCAGTGGGAACGAGCAAGCTAGAACAGCTTGTGGAGAAATCCCACTGGGGCTTTGCTCTCAGAGCAGCAATTCCCTTTCCCTAACCAAGCCTTCCTCCTCTTCCTCATCCAGCTGGACCAAGGGGCCAAAGAGAAACAAGGTCTCTGATAAACCCTTATCAGCAAGTGAAGTGGTCCCTGGCAGGTGGGTTTTCCAGATGGAGGGATCACTCCTTCCTCCCATACACTTCATGAGTCTCTGTGCTGGGGTGAGTCCCAGCCTCTACCTCCAGTTTCCTCAATGAGCATGGCATTATGTGGTATGGAATAGCCCAGTTTGGAAGAGCAGCCTTGGCACTGTCCTCTCCCAGCATCTTGCCCACCACATCCTATTCCCTGCAGGGACACAGAGGAGGCCTGGGCGCTGTGCAAGCAGTGCTCAGCAGCAGTAGCCAACACACTGGGGTGTTACCAACACTGGTTTAGCCACAAATCCAAAGCACAGCACCACAGGGGCTGCTTCAAAGCCAGTTCACTCCATCCCAGCCAGACCCAGCACATTCTTACACACAACAGGAGGTGGCCAAGGGCATCACATTTGCCCCAGCTGCCAAACAAAGATGCTCACACAGTTGGTGTGAACTTAATGAGACACCATCAGTGTTAAATACTGGCTTCGACAGGGGAGAAAACCGATGCGGGCTCCTGTGGCACAGATCAATAGCTGGGTCGATCTCAAGGTCCCTGCTTGGAGGCCACTCTGATGAGTTAAAGCATTGCTTGGCTGCACAGAGCAAGAGGAATCAGCCCCAGAAATGGGCTTTTAATCACTCCGCATGAAGTAAAATTGGGGTTTGGGCTGATCTGATCATGGGCTAACACTGGGGGATGTGTGTATGAAGAGAGCGCAGTGCTCAGTGCGCTGCAGCCGTGCCTCTGTGCCCCTATGGCTCTCTCATTTGCAAGATTTACTCCTGACAATCCATAGGAACAAGGGCAGGAGCTCCCTCCCGTGCACACACCTTGTCTACCTGCAGGAGGAAGGGGAACTCTGTACATTCCTGCACCATCCCCACAGGGTGGTGGGTCCGGGCAGCGAGACGACACCAAATTCCTGCTGAAATCCTGATCCCTTTCTCCTCCATTTGGCTAAAGGAAACGCTCTGCAGACACCGACCCATATCCCAGGCTCCTATGCCGGCTGCAAGCGCAGCATTCCAGCTGCTCCAGCCTCGGCTGAGAGCCAGAGCTTTGCAAGGAGCCCGGCTGCCAACACGTGGTCTCCTCTTTGAGCCCATGTTTTCAATTAGGGCTCGACACCAAGACTGTGGCTTTACTGGCTCCCGAGGCTGCCCCGTGATTGGTGAACCTGATTAAAATATGAACATTATTCTGTGTGATGCTGCAGACACGCTGCAATGTACATTTTTATCCTCTTTGGTGCCTTTCCAATTAGCTCAAAACTCCTCTCTCCCTCCTCCTCTTCTGACCTGCTTTGTTCACTAACAAATTGCAGCTACGCCAGCCTTGGTTGTGTATTTATTAGAGATGATGCATATGTGTGCTCTCTGAGCGGTTCGGAAATGGGCTGGCTAGCAGCGGGGAGCCCGGCAGGCCAGAGCTGTTTCTGAGTGGAGAAGGCATTCAGAACTGTCTAGCTGGAGCTATTTATTCCGATCCTCCTTATGTCACTGGCAAGATGAGGGTAAACCAGTGGAGGAGCTGGGAATAAATGCTGTCTACCCTAAATGGCAAGCTCTTTCTCTTAGCTAACAGGGGGTCTCCTCCAGGAAAGAGCATTGGGTTTCCTGGGACACTTCTCTGTTGTGGAATCACAGCCTGGTTTCTGCTGAAGGGGACTTAAAGCTCATTCAGTTCCAAGCCCCTGCCATAGGCAGGGACACCTTCCACTAGAGCAGCTTGCTCCAAGCCCCTGTGTCCAACCTGGCCTTGAGCACTGCCAGGGATGGGGCAGCCACAGCTTCTCTGGGCACCCTGTGCCAGCGCCTCAGCACCCTCCCAGGGAAGAACTTCTACCTAAGAGCTCATCTCAGTCTCCTCTCTGTTCATAGAGCCGATCTCTCATTGTATCAGCAAGAGCCCTGAACATCCTTGATATCCTTCCAAGAGCATTATCTGCCCATCAAAGAGCTAAGTACAACACGGTCCCCTCTGCAGTACCAACAGCCACAAAGTTCAACCTCACCAACCCCACCAGCTACTGAAGCCACAGATGGAGCCATGCACAAAGAACAAGGTCGGAGCCAAATACCCAAATACTGCACAGTCAGAAATTAAATGCTTATATCCAGGCATTACGTGCAACCCCCCTAGGGTATCACGGGTGCTTTGGTGGTGGGGAAGGATGCTCTGGATGCCCCCAGCACATGGGGCAGCCCTGCAAGCAGCACGGGGCAGGCACAGCTCCATGCAGGAGCGAGGGATCCTGCCTCAGCCAGCCACATACCATGGACTAAAAAGGAGAATCACTGCATCTGTAGTGACAGTGCTGGGACCACGGAGCCACTGCGGGTCTGCTCCACACTGACACGTTTGCCCGGGGATTGCAGGGAGTGCTCCCGAATGCTTCACAGCAGCCTGAGTACCTAAACAACACACCTGCATGCTGCTTTCAGCTGCTAAACAGGGGCATTGCTATGGCAAACTTCATTTATCACTATTTAAAACCCAAACAAACGAGCACAGGCTGTTATAAACGCGCTTCCAAGATGAGCTGTGCTGGGAATACATAGAGAATAAATAAGCAGAAAGCGGTGGAGGCGGCGGGTGGGAGCACATCTCCCTCCGCTGGCTTCCACAAACCAAGGCCGTTCTCATGGGCAAGGTACAAGTGCTTTGACGACCTCTATCACCATCAGTCCTTACGCGTATGAAATACCACAGATGTTTTTCAATGGAAAACTATCAGACCCAGGGAATATCCCCCACTCCCTGGAGGAGAGAGATGACTTGGCAAATGGAAGGCTATGGCAATAAGGGAGTTTTTATAAACATAACCTAATTGTATTACTTCAAAGTCCTGAAGTTTATTGCCCTGTTTAATGATGTGTCTCGTTATTTATGGTGTAGCACAACGAGTCTGCTATTGATTTAATGCACTTCCTTAAAGACTGTCATTGTCACGAGCAATAAAATGAAGCCATTCTGAGACAGCTCAATTATGTCACATCTCCATCACCCAGCCCTGGGCATCAGTGGTGTGTGGGGCACACATGGTGATGTGGGTCACCCAGGAAAGGATGGAGCTGGGGGGCAGAAGCAGGCAGGATGGGTTCACCTGGCTCTGGGATGCTGCCCATGGACTTGTGCCATCATCTCCTGCTACTGGGCACTTAGTTTGGTACAAGACTCCTGTCTGTGCTCACTAACCAGCGTGATGATGGTGAATGCACAGGGGAAAGGGGGTGATGGATGGAAAATAGCACAAGCGACAATCAGCAACAGTACCCCTGCCCGTCCCCACTGCGCTCCTCACCTTTCTGGTACTGGAGCCAGAGCTGCTGCTGGACCTTCTTGCTGGGGAAGTGGATGGTGCAGCTGAACTCAGAGCCATACAGAGCCTCTGCGATGTAGTGGGAGCCAAACTGCTGGATGAAGGAGAGCAGCTCCTCCCGGCTGCTGTCCTTGCTCAGGATCTTCAGGATGTTGGCGAAGCCTGTGGGGAGGGAGGCAGGGAGTCAGCAGAGATGGAAGGAGACCCAGAGATCCCCTGCTCGAGCCACGCAAGTCCCCACGTAGGGGCAAAGTGCAGTTCCTCCTCTCGCCTCCGTGCTCTACGTGTTCCCTTGGAATCCACAACCTGTTCTTTACCCTTGGCACTGGCATCCTTCCACTATCCCTCTCCCTAAGCAATTTCTCAAATCCCTTTACAGGATGTGAACACGTGTGCGCACACACCCCCTCCTGCCAGCTCCATCTTCTTCTTCAGGTCACTGGCACATCAGTGATACTCTCCCCACAGGATGTGCTTGGCCTTTATCAGATGTTCTGGTGTGAGGATGGATTTATTACAGGTTGCACCACATCTCCAGAGGAAGCATCCTGTACAACCAATAACAACTTCTAGGAAAGCTGGAGACAGTCCAGGGGGACACAGGGTCTGGGCTGATGGCAATGGGTACACCATAGGTATGTGAGGGTCAGGGGACTCACAGCACCCATGCACATAGTGGGGATGGGTGGCACGGGACAAGAACATGGACCCTCGCTGCTCTATGGAGATGGGACATCATTGAGGCCACTACACAGCACCTGGGCATCATTTAGAGCTGGCTGATATCATTGTTTTGGCTCAGTGGTTGAACTGAAAACACACTGCAGGAGAATACATTGTTACAGCACCACAATGAGGTTATGGGGCTGGCTGGTTGCTTGGGTTATTGAAAGAGAAGGTGGGTTTAATAAAGCAGCAAGAAGAATTCATTCTGAGCTGAACCCAAAGAAGTTTTTCAGCTCCGAGCAGGTGATTTTGTTCTGTCTGCACCAAATCCCTTTTTTCTTTCTCCATTTCAAACTAGGTTGATATTTTAAATACATATACATAAAACCCCTCTGTTTTGACAGGAAAAGGCAAAACATTCCAGGTCACAACAAAACGCTCCAGTGTTTCCGAACAAAACGTGTAGCTATGAACACGTGGAAGTGAAATGTTTTGACGTTTGCAGGATCCTCCCCTCCACCCCCTGCTTCGTCTGCGACTCCCTGCTTTGTATGACCCACATTTAGAAGCGCTTTGGGGCCTTTTGAAGCCACATGTTTTCAAGAACTCATTGGTTTTTGTACATACACATATACAGAGCCACCTCCTCATGAATCTTTACTGCAGTGATGCTTGATCCTGGCTCTGACCCCAAAGACTGAGCTCTCTGCCTCAGTTTCCCCCATATATAAAGGAGGAAAGTGTCTCTGCTCACCTCTGTAGTGTGAGTTACTGCACAAGCAGAGCCAATGCTTGCCATGATTGTGCCTTGAGGCAGAAGACCACCACCCACCCGCCCATGCAGACACACATCTTGCTGATGCTACCACCTCTCACCTGCAGAGAGGGTGATGGAGCTGAGCTTCACCCTGTAGAGGTTGCTCCTGACCCGCCAGTGCTGCACCATGGGGTAGCCCATTGCCTCGTCGTATTTGATGTCACCTGCAAAGGAAAGAGCCGATGCTCAGCCCTTGCAAGAGATGCTTAATGCTGACATTGAGGAATTGCTTTGCTACATGATAGAGGGGCATGAAATGGGATAGGAGCAGGGATGGTGACCTCCTTTGGTGGCTATGCCATGGGGTCCCTGGGCTGCTGGCAGGACCAGCATTCCAATGAATGTGATTGCCTGCATCTTGCAGGGATGGAGATGCTGCCCTGCCATGCCAGGGCAGACGCACACAGCCCAAACCACTACATCTGCCCCAGGCACACAGGAGGGATGCCACGAAGGACCCCGAGACTGGGTGCCCTGATGCCCCTTGGGGACCACACTGGGATCCAGGGTGGGAAAAGGGGTTCTTGCTCTTCCGCTCACCCCATTGGGGCAGCTCATACCGGTAAGAAGCTGGAGTTCAGGAAGCGGCTCGGAGAGGACCCCGCGGCACTGCTCCTCCACGGGCAGTGGGATCACCATGAGGCCATCGGCCAGCTGCGGAAAGTCCTTGATGAAGTTATTCTCCCTGCAGAGAGAAGAAGACAACTGCAAAGCAACGATGCAGGCCACGGCCAGGTAGGGGGGCTGAGCAGCCCAATGGCACAGGGATGGGTGGCTCAGGAGGGTGAAGAACATCTCTGAGCAGGAGACCTGACAGGGGACGCGGCTGGCAGCCCCTAGCTGTAAAGCTCTCCATGATGATGCTTAATAAGCTCCCCAAGGACCATGGCTCCATCAGCAATCCACAACAAGGGACTGCTCTGAGCCTGGGGACCCAGCCATTGGTTTTGGCTCAGGTTTTAAAGTGAGAGGGAGCAGACAGCAGTGAGGAGGCTGTGACACCCCAAAACTGCCCCTTCCTACCACCAGCAGCATCT
Source organism: Ara ararauna (assembly GCA_028858755.1). Taxonomy (NCBI): domain Eukaryota; kingdom Metazoa; phylum Chordata; class Aves; order Psittaciformes; family Psittacidae; genus Ara; species Ara ararauna. Next base: position 17,426,268 of record CM054384.1, read on the forward strand.
CCCCAGTACAGAACCATGAGCAAGCCCCACTGGAGCTTCCCATCCCCTCAATGGCTCTGCCCCCAGATGACTTACTCTATAAAAGGAGAAAAAGCTTCATTTATAGACAGACACCAAAAAAACCCCAAACCCAGCGTGTGCAGCTCACAGTGTGATTTTACCACACATTCAGGATCTTTTCTAACCCTGGCAGGTAGAACATTGTATAATAGGCCCCTAATGAATTGCTTCTAGAACAACGATAGCAGGGAAATGATTTGAACTGGTGAACAGACAGGTCTCTGGGAGACAGCCGCCCCCCTCAAGCGAAATGCCTCACGCCTGCGCAAAGGGAATGAGGGGGGGAGCTTAAATATTGATCTTAAAGCCAAAATATAGGCCAGGAGGCTCTGTGTCCTCTGGGAGCAGAGACAAAAGGGCGGCGGAGCAGGAAAAAGGGAGGTTCCTGTGAAATCAGGTCAGTACCAGGAGCTGGGGGAGGCTCAGCCTGCCCCAGCTGCATTGTTATGAACAGATTTTCCTCTATCCAGCTCCTGGTTTCATTCCCCTTCCCTGGTTTTATCCCCCACAGCCCATCCATGGGGGGATGCTCCAGAATCATCTCACATGCAGTGAGATGCTGAGTTGAAGGAGTACTTCCCTGGAGCCCTAACTGCTGCTCCAGGGCCAGGATACGGCCCATGCACCATGTCCCAGTGGGAGCAGGAGGCTGTAGACCCACACAACCACCCTGGGGATGCTTCAGCACTGAAGTGGGTGAGGAGCACTGGAATGAGGAGCTGCAGGTGGGGACACATGAGTGGAACACATTAGGCAGCAGCACCCCCATCTGAAAGCCACCAGCACCCGACTGCGTCTCAGGAGCTTCACTTTAGGTACTGCCAGAGAAGAAGTGGTCTATTTATCTGAGGGGAAAAGCCTCTGGCTCACACATGTGCTCACACATCTCCCATTGACCATGCCGGGTGCCTGATCGCTGTGCTGGAGCAGTGCTCTGCTGTTCTGAGCCTTTTGCTGTCTTAGTAATGTAAATGGAGAGCTGCAATCACTGCAGAGCCAGGAGCTGTGGGTGCTGGGAAGAGGGGCTGCAAACTAGGCAAGACAGTAGGGAACATGGGAAGGAACCTCCGTGTCCCTGCTGCTCTGCCTCAGCAAAGGGAGGAAAGCATCAGTGCTACCAACACCTGAAGAAGCAGACACCAGAAGACTCAGTTAACACAATGCCTTGAACGCAAGCACAGGATAGAAAAGGTGCAAAGAAGCAGCATCACCTTCTCTCCCCATACAAACCCACTGGACCATCTCAGAAGCGCCCACATGTGCCACGAGCACACAGAGCAGCTGTCCCTGTGCCTGAGCTGGGCTCACAGACTCACAGCCTGGTTTGTGTTGGAAGGGACCTTAAAGCTCCTCCAGTTCCAACCCCTGCCACGGGCAGGGACACCTTCCATAGAGCAGCTTGCTCCAAGCCCCTGTGTCCAACCTGGCCTTGAACACTGCCAGGGATGGGGCAGCCACAGCTTCTCTGGGCACCCTGTTCCAGCGCCTCAGCACCCTCCCAGGGAAGAGCTTTGTCCTAAGATCTGATCTATGGGGTGACAGGACAGACCCCAGGGGCTGGTGGGTCCCTACATGGGCAGCTGAGGAGGGAAAAGCAGGAGGAGATGCACACCAGTGTGCGGTGAACTCGCGCACAGGAGCTGACACCTCTCTGAACAGGTATTCATCAGAACGCTACAATCTGCAGTGCCAATTGCTGCAATCCCATTTCCTTTAACTGCTCCACAGTCAAAATGACAGGGAAAAACAAGGGGCAAGTGGAAGTCAAGGTGTGAGCACACACATGCTCCTGTCACACAGCAGTACAAGGCGGGACTTCAGGAGCACATCAGTGATGCATTTTTGCTACCAAACCCTTCCTGCATCCCCTTCCCACCTCCACCCCCTGCTCCCCATCACCCCAGCGATGAACTGAAAAGCAGGGATGAATTGAACCATGAGTGGGGAAGCACCTATTTGGTGCAGAGTCCCACCAGCCGCCTCCACACCAAGCACCCACTGCCTGTGTGGGTGCAGGAAGGCAAATAGGGGAGCAGGCGATGGGACCCCCGGATCCGGTGGTGCCGGGGCCGTGCGCTGCGGACCCGCAGCCGGCAGAGGGCTGCAGCTCCTCTTCCTCTGCTCCTCATTAACAACCCTGCGGCTCCGGCGGTGCTCGCCATAGAGGCACAGAACGGCTCCTTCCAGGCTTTCGTGCTCTCTGGCAGCGCTGCTCAAAGCTATCAGGCTCTGTGTGAGGGACGGGGACACAGACAAGGAGAGTGACGTGACAGCATCCCTGTGCGTGTGCTGGCTGAGCCACTGGCACTTCTGAGTGGGTGCAGGGCTCACAACTGGGGGTCTGTGCCATCTCCAAGAAGCACGGTGATGCCTTCATGACCTCATGGCTCCTACTGGTTTATTCCAATGGGATCAGGAGAGACCCAGGCAAACCTGCCTGATCCCAGCCCCTGTTAGCCACACAGCATCCTCCTCGGTCTCTTGTTCTGGCCCTTGGTATCTCCCCATCACTCACAGAGCAGATGCTTGGTACTGGCAGGAGCAGTGAGTACACTGCTCTCATCCAGCACAACGCACACTGAATGCACGCATCAACTGGCAGCACTCTCCTGGTGGGGATCTGATCATCTCTCAGGGCATTGTGCACATACTGAGTCATTATACAAGGAAATACTCTTTCACGCTCGCAGCACCAGTCCTGAGTAGCATCCAGCCCAGAATACATCCCTGCCTCGGGAGCAAGCTGACTTCCAGACAAACAAGCTTTGATGCTGGGAAAGGTCAAATGGCCAAAGGCTTTTATAAAGGCAGGGTTTGCTGAGGAGGAAGGCAGTCACCTGGATTAAACTGAGCTCAAAATCCTGGCTTTGGTGGACACTTCGTGTAACCTTGGCTGAGTCTATAATGCACCCATTGCCTTGGGTTACACAGCAAACAGCAGCTCTCTCAGTCTTGGGATGCTGCTGGGATAAAGGCAACCAGCGGCTGCTCAGGTACCAGGAGGAGGGTTCAGGCAGCAAGAGCCCGCTGCGCTGGTGTTCTCCTGTCCTTGATAGACAAACTAGAGATGCTTTTGGGGAATCTGACCTCAAATAGTACACCCAAGGTCATGCGATACAGCCGTGGTGTGGTGCAGCGCAGGGCTGCACTGCTGAGCTCTGCAGTGCTGGTATCAGCTCACGCAGCTGATGGGAAGCATCCAAAAGGGACGAGCATCTCACAGCATCCCTGAGCAAAAGGGAGTCTAGGGGAGCAGGAGAGGCCAACGCAGGCACTGGGGGCAGCTGGAACGCTGTGGTCCTGGATGGAGCAACAGCCACAGGGTCCTGGTCTATGGAATGATTCTGGTGAGCCCGCATCCCACAGTGAAGGTGCTCAAAGCCAGGGCCAAGCTTGCAGTGGGAGCAATAGTGAAACATCAGCTGGTGACTCACATTCAAGGGTGGACTCTGCCCACTGACCATTTTAGAGACCTCCTTGCTCCTGTGCAACTCCCACTGCAAATCCAAGCATCAGCTGGGACGGGGCTTCTGCCTCCTTCCACTGCTGACCGTGGATGCACACCTTGAATCGCAGCAACTGGGCAAATATATTCATGAAGGGGTAAAACCATAATAGTAATAGAAAATGACCCCACGAGTGATTAGCTTATGCCCTGGAGCATGAGATTTAATTATGCTTATCTGAGCCAGCACAGCTACAAACGTTAATCACATTATCATCCAGAGTGCTTGTGTTCAGCAAAGTGACTATGGGAGGACTGCGATTTCATGTATGCAAGTCTGGAAGGACACCTTCTCTAGCAAGCATAATTTATTCATCTTCCTTATTTCTGTCCCTCAATGGCTCGGGGAGAACATGATGGATTTGAGGTTGTTTAGTGCCAGGTTCTGACACAACTTCCCCTCCGACAAGCTTTCCCACTGGGGTAGCTGGAAGCTCACAAGAGCCCAGCCTGCATCTGGGACATGCAGAAATAGCTTCTTTTTCGCTTATCAGCACCAAAAGGAAGTTAATCTAGAGCCATTGGGAGACAGGAAAGAGGGTGTCCTGTTTCCACAGCCACTTTGGAGAAGGTACGCATGCTGTAAATCTCCCCCCACGTGCCTCTGTGACCTCAAGCATGGGTGAATTATAAAGGCTTAATGCAAACCCTCTGAAGCAGAAGTTACTTATTCCAAATTTACTGGTCATTAATTTTAGCAAGGCCCCATGCTTGTATAATGAAGCAGGATAAAAAAGGAGAGACCAGTCTTGCTGGAGCTCCCTCCAGCTCCCTAACTTTCAGCTCTAACCACTGTTTGCACTGGGGACAGAGGAGAGCACCAATCCAAATCCCTCTGGTGCGGCCACCATCGCCATTCCCATCCCTCCATCAGCCCCTGTGCTGTGGATAAGACCAGCGCTGCCCATCCCTCCCCACCATGTCCCCAGAGTGCCCCACTTCAGTGCCAGCACTAAACAGCCTTGACAATATGCAATAGCTGCCTTACCCTTCGGTACAGGAGAATTAGCATTTAAATTGAGGTGTTTCAGAGGTAAATTGATGCCAGTGCTGGGGCCGCAGTGCCTGTGGGCACGCACAGTGCTGGTGTGATGCCCCATGTGCATGGGGCTCAGCACCATCCCCTCCACACATCCTCAGACTGAGCCCCAGAACCCTCTGTGGAGCTGGGAGTGACCCCAGCCATGGATGGTGACAGCCAGCAAATGACATCTGGATATGGCATTTCAAGACCTGAGACAGCGGGACAGAAGGATGCAGGCAGTGGGAACAGCGATGCTCCTGGGAGCCAGCAGAAGCAGGGAAGGGAATTCCTTCCTGGTGAGTAGTTTATGCACTGTAAAACAGGAATTCAGTTGAACCAAAGCTATTTATCAACTCCATTTGAACCTGCTGCAAAACCTAAGCAGAGATTTTTAAGCTGTTGTTTCTTTAAAGTACAGAACAGACAGAGGAAGACAAACAGGTCCATCAGCATCATGCTCTTCAAACACTGGACCATTCCAACCTGGTTTTCATACAAACCATCTCCAAGCATCCCCCAAACCCTAACACCTGGTGCACACAGCCCGGTGATGCCACCAAGCACTCAGCCATCACGTTCACCATTGTGGAGGAAAACTGCATCTTCTCCTGAAGCTACTTCTAAAGGAAACTCACAGGAATATGCTTTGAGACGGAGCAATGGAGAAGCAGTGAGTGGTAAGAGCACAGATCTCCTTCCTGGTGAGCCCCAGAGCAGGCAACCAGTGATGGGACTTGCTGCTGGAGGAGATCCACCACCAACACGTGGCTCTAGGCAGCAGAAGCCCTGAAGCTCAGGTGAGTGTCCACAGCACCAATTCATCATCTTACATTATTCTCCCTTCCCTGCTCCCCATTATCCAGATATTTATTCCAGTATTCCAGTCTCTCCTGCGGGTGAAATCCCGCATTAGGCTGTGGATCTCCCTCCCTCCGGAATGCCTGTTGGAAAGAGGCTGAACTGAGTGCTGAGTAAATACAGGTTTGGGAAGTTCTGGTTCCCACAGCAACGCCCAGCGCCTGTGCAGCAGGCAGGCAACACTGGATTTATGCCTTCATTACGGAGACGGGAATCCCATGCAAAGCTCTAGTTTTCAGCCTGTTACAGAACTCGGCAAATATATGGATTATTCCCTTTGGGATTCAAATTTCTCACGCTTAACCTAAGCTTAAATGTGATTTTCTGCAAGAGGTTTTAAGAGAAGTCAAACCCCTCATGTTTGAGAATGAAAGAACGAAGGGAAAAAATGTGGATACACCCGTGGCTGGAGAAAGGGAATAGAGTGGGAATCTCCTGGTGTTTGCCTGTAACTCTGCACAAGCTCCTCCTGGAAGCCCACAGTAACAGGGAGTGAATCCTCAGGGATTCATATCCCGGTTCATATGAGCTGGGAGACACGACTTGATGCAGAATCATAGAATCGCAGAATCATAGAATAGTTAGGGTTGGAAAGCTGCCATCATCATTAACACTTGAACTTGGGTAAGATCTCCTGGCTGCATTAGAGCCCAAAAGAGTCCACTGACAGCCCCTTCCCTCTGACAGAGCAGGCTCCAAGCAATCTGCGTTTACTGCTGGAGACCTCCTCATTTGAGGGACTGCTTGCTTGGAGAAGCTGATGAAATACAACCCAGCATATGTTTGACCCAGCACTTTGCATCTTTAAGCTGCCATCTCCTTACTACTGTCCTGCTCAAGTCACATCACTTGAGCATCATGTCACTGAGGTGCATCATCACCCAGAACAAGCCCTTCCACACACACCTATCTGCTCCTCTCCTCCTTCTGCAGGGGCAAAGCAAACAACCAAGGAGCTAAAACCCCTTACCCATGTGGCTCTGCATTAACCATTTAGCTATCCCAACAGCAAGGTAGGCAGTAGCTCCACATCTGCCTGGGTTTAAGCCTCAGCAGCCTTGTCCTAAGCCTCCAACCCGGTGGAAGGACCAGGAGGGTATCCCTCCTTGTGTGGAAGGTCTGGGAAATGCCCAGCAGCTGACGTGGCTGATGAGAAACCTGCCTGTTTTCAAAGCACAGGAGGATCTGTGTCTTGCTCCATGTATCTGCCCCTCAAGGTGTCTCCCTCCATCAGCTTTGCAATCACTGACAGCTGAAGGATCTGACCTTGTTGGCTTCCACAAGCTCAGCAACTTCCAACAATGTGGATGGGGCAGACAGGCCTCATGGAGCTCCTGCCCCCCAGGCTGTGGGCAGAGGGAAACGATCTGGGCTCTGTTTCTCTATGGGGATGGGTTTCTATGCCTGAGCATCCCAGAGCGGGGCCAGACACCTCCTCTGGATGACGATTTCAATGATGAGCTGATCCAAGGCTGCAGGTCCCTTTGCACGGGGACTGTTTGGGTGCTGTTTGCAATCACTTCCTGAGTATTGCTCTAACAGCTCCGTGCCTGGCACTTTCATTGGCATTATTTGTAATGAGACAACAAATGCAGAACTCCCACTGACTCCAGAGGAGCCAGGACTCCATGCTGCGACTTCACAAGGAACTAGATCCAGTTCCTATGGGATCTGGCCACAGCAACCTAGGGGATTCCTCTTGCAGCCTCTCACACCACTAGCTCTTCCACAGCGAAACCCACATCCCAGCTGCAATGCCCGGGGAAGCACAAGCACTGCCTTTTAAATAATATTTGCCTTTGCAATGTAAATGCAGAGCCAGCTCTCTGCTCAGCACACGCATCCATTCTCTTTAACAATTTGGGATCTTAAGCATGTTTTTTTCCCTCTCCTAAGCTTCATCGTTAACCTTTAAGATGGAGATAAGGTGTAAGAGTTTGGAAAGGAGTCAGGAGGGATGTTGGAAATGAGCCAGGAGCAGTGTTAATACAGGGCTGCACATCATATCTCTTTGGTTCTTCTTTCCCCCCAGGGTGATTCGGACTGCTCTTGACTACCACCACGGTATTACAAACCCTAATGAGGTTTGGAAAATAAGAAACCCACTGTGGCGTGGGAGAAACTAATAGAAATTGTTTTGTTTTCTCTCTATTAGCCATTAGAAGCAGAAGAAAAACAGCCACAGGCAGTGGCAGGGCTGCAATACCACCACGCATTTCATATGCTGGCACTCCGACAAAGTCATTTCAACGCAGTTAATGCTCCTGCTTCCCCTCCATGCACGCTCTGCCGTACATCAGCAAGGGCTGCAGCTGCACCAGTGTCCCCTATGACAGGATCAACCAGCCTGGGGTGAGCCCAGTGGTGCCTGGTGCCTGCTCAAGGTGCCCATGCAGGATGCTTGGCCAGCCCACAGCTCTGGCCAGCAGTAAACCCGCCACCATGGACACAGCAAGCTGATGTGCGGAGCCAGGTATTCCCCAGGGATAGGCATGGAGGGTGAAGGCAGCACCCATGCAGGCAGCACTCAGGGATGCATCCCTAAGTGGCAGCTCCCGGCATTGTCTGGCAGCCAGAGCATATGGTGAATTAGCTGGGATTTGTGACCACATCTGCAAAGTTGAGTCTCTGTGTGTGAAGTTAATTACAGAAGCCACGAAACGCTGCACACAGCGAGATGGGGCTCGGTGATGGCACCTGCAGCAACCTCACCCCTTGCCATCCTCCGTGGGAGGGGCAGGAACAAAGTCCCGCTCCATGGCTCAGCACAGTGGCCTGGAGCACTTTCTGCTTTGCTTCCCTCCTCCCAGCTCTGTGGGACATCACACCCCAGCTATGCGGCTGCTGAATGATGAGTGGCAGCACCATCACACCTTCCAGATGTTCACCTGCTGCCCACAGGTACGAGCACAGCTTGCCTGCACTGCGCTCCCCTGGTCCCTGCTGGGGAGAAATGAGTGGCACAAACACCCCCAGGCTTTCATCTCAAGGAAATTGGCATTGAAGACAACAGCCCATGGGGGATGACTTCTTGCCAGCTGCAATTTGGGCAGGGAGACAGCAGGACATCAATGGGGATGAGGAGGAGAATGAGTGATGCTGGGCTGGTCCCCACCGCCTGCTCCTGCATGCCTCTGCATTGAGCCGTGGTTCCAGCATCCAAGACAGGAAGTCGGTGCACTGGAAGATACAGGAGATCTCCCATGTTATTGCATGTGCCCTATGGGGAGTATGCAGCAGGAGATGGGAGAGCTCCCAGCACAGCTTGTGTACCACCTTTGGTGGACACTGGATTAAACTCATGGTCCCCAAGCCCAAACCAAGCACCTCCCTTCACGTCTACACAGTCACAAGTTACACTGTGACAACAGAAGGGCAAATCCTCCATCTCTGGAGAGATCACTTGGGATGGGAGAGAGCAAGGAAAGGTTTTCTGCTGCACTGAGGATTGCATCCAAACTCTGCTGCTGACTTGGAGCAGGTATGGTTCGACAGCGGGCATAGCTGCAGAGCACTCGGATATCTGCACACTGGTGCCTGCTCGTGACTGTGTTGCCTGGAGCAAGGATTTGCATTGCTAAGTCAATGTCAAGCTGATTTAGTCCCTGGATGGGGAATCTCCATTGACCAGCGCTGGCACTAGCGAGAAAGAGCAGTGACGGGCTGGTAAGTGTCAGTCTTGTCCCCGGAGGTGCTGCTGGAGCAGTGTCTGTGGTGCAAGCAGCATGAATCCATGGACCGTGCTAATGGTGACCACCAAGAAGTGCCTATGGCATGATGGAAAACCCTCCTATCATAGCTTAAAGTAGAGTGACTACAATTTACTGCCTCAAACCCTCCTGCCTGATTCTCTTCTTCCTTTTCAGCTGAACATAATCCTTATTTCATGTGTCCCACATGGGTGCAGAGCCCACATGCCCCAGGAGCAACTTCAGATGAGGAAAGAAGCAGCAGCGATTCCTCCTCTGCAAGCCTGAACATCCCTACAAGGCTATAAAGCCAATAAGGACCCCCTGGGATGAAAGGTACTCTAGAAATCTAAGCTGTTATTATTATAAAACCAATCTCCACCGCATCTCTTAATAATGCAGATTAACTATGCAGTAACACCTGCTATAATTAGTATCATAAAAGTCAGAGATGGGAAAGGCCAGCAGGTCAGCGAGTCCAGCCGGCACACTGCTCCCAATGGTATGGGGAAGGGGAAACCTCCTGGGTGCACTGGGAGCTGGGAAAAGCAAAAGCAGTCTTGGCATTACCAGGAGCCATGAAGGGAATGGTAAATGAGGATGGCACACAGATCACTGCATCAAACACAGGCAGGTTCTGCAAGTGGCCAACACCAACATCTGATCCCTCCCCTCCTGTGCGGGTCCATGTCTCCTCTCCAAACCTTTATCCTTTCCTCATGCTCAGGACACAAGGGTGTCACCATCAGCTTTTCATAGGGTGGACCCTGCAGACCTCGCTGACAGCTGCTTTGGAGGCACACGGGTGTTCCCTGCAGGCTGCAGGCTGATGACAGTAGGGCAGGTTCCTTGCAGGAGAAGTCCATGTCCCAGAGGGACAAGCATTCCCTGAGACCCTTCACCTCCCATTCCGCAAGAAGCTCCCAGGTCCAGGACAAGGAGGCACAACCTTCCCATACTCATGCACCTTGCCCAGCAGCATTCCCACACTGGGATCCCACTGCCTGCTCCCATCCTGCACAGGGACCAGTGCTGACCAACCCAGCTACCACCCTCTTCTAAACCCCATCATCCTCCTCGCCTCCATGGTGTGCCACTATGGCCACGGCACTTCTTCCCTGTGGTCCCCACTGGCAGTGGCAAGGACAGAAGTGAAGGTTCCCAGCCTGGGCCCAGCACTGCTCTGCCCAATTAGTGCTGCTGGGTGAGAGGCTGTGATTGCGCTGCACGATTAGCTGTGGAAATGCAAATCCGAGCTTCCTGCTGCAGCAGCAGCTAACAAGATAATGAATATTTTCATCAGCTGCAGAGAATACAAACATCTGCACACACACAAACGGGATGCCAGGGCTGGGGGGAGCTGGGAGCAGGGGCACAGGGTTGGGAGCAGCTCTGTAGCATCCCTCGCTGCTGGGGTAAAGGGAAGCTCTGCACCCCTCACTGGTCCCTGAGCCCAGAAAAGCACATGGGCGATGCTCCATCAGCTTCATGCTGATGTATCTCCAACCGCAGTGCTTTGGCTCTGGATTGTGCCTGTGAGGTCTGGGGTACATACCCGTGGTACCCACATCTCCCATGGGCACTGGCTCTGCTCATCTCTGGGGCCCAAGCTCCCCTCTGCAACATCAACTCACCAATGTTCATGGCTGAAAAGCCAGCTTCCAGAGCATGGACTGAGCTGAAAGCGCATAATCCTACTCACAACAGGCAGAGAACAAGTCTGAATACCCCTATTACTTAAAATACGCCTATTATTCACTCCATCAGTGTATTTTAACTTCCACCTCTCCCACCCTGGACCCCTGCGCTATCTTCAGGATATCATCAGCACCAGATTTGCTTTTGTTTTTCCAGAAGAATACAAAACAGCTCCCAATGCAGTGCACAAGCACGTGGCTGCAGCCTGTTGGAAATACCAGCTCCAAGATGCACAATCTGTTCTCCTCTTTGGTGGGATGCTAACTTTGAACCAGAGCGGGGCTGATGGAGCGCTGTGCTAATTGCATTAGTCATTATACACTGAACTGAGAGATTCTCAGTGCTTAGCCTGGCCAGAAAAGATGTGCTCAAAATATACAGCGTGTGTCTCTGTGCAACCTGTTGTGGGCTCTGAAAAGGGCTGGATGAACTCAAGAAAGCAGGCAGGATGTTCTCAATGCGAGGTGGAGAGGTGAGAAAATGGGATTGAGAAAAAACAGCTCAGACAGGAACCCTCTGGGGGCTGCAAAGCCATTGCCAGTGGCACAGCCACAGATGGGCATCAGGACATCTCTGCTCTGCAGGCAGCATCCCTTGCATGGCACAGACTGAGAACAGGGTAGGCAGCAGAGCATCACATCCCTCAGTCGCTCCACAATGCTGCTAAACTGCTAACAGCCCCCTTACCTGCTACTGAGGACCAAGGCCAGAGGCATTAGCCTGGCTTGGAAAGACATCATTGCTTCCAAGTAGCATGTCTGAGCCTTCTGAGTTGTGAACAGGTAATAGAATTGCAGCAACAAATAATAAAAAGAGGAATGAAACGGAAGGCAGCCACCGGAAAAGAGATCCATCCATTATCCTGGCCTGAAGGGTAATAGGTAAACAAGGCGGTGGTGTCCCGGCTGGCACCCAGCTCACCAGCACAGGAATAATAAACAGTGCAATTATAACTTGTGTGCATGGAGCTTGGGGGGGAGGGGGGGGGGGGGGGGTGGAGAATAGGGAAAGAATCAATGGCATTCATTTAACTAGTTACATACATTACATTTGTGATGCCAAGGGGGAGGCAGGATGTCCTCACCCATGAGCTCTGAACCAGGAGGTACCACAAAGACCCCACCAGCCTCTAGCACCCAGATGTGATAAGCACTGGGTGCTGAGCACCCAGCCCAGCCCCTGGCAGCACCCACGGCAGTGGGGACACGGGGTGCAGCCTCCCTCAGTGGAGGGAGAGCGATGGGGACATTTCCCAAAGCATCCCTGTGGCAGGGATGATGCTGAGCTGTCAGCCCCCCCCGCGCCGCCACCACCGCGCTGTTTTATAAAGGGCTGAGAAGCAGCGAGGGGAAGAAGCGACAGATTTAAAATTAACTTGCCAAACTCCCCATCAATATTATGACAATTCCCTGCATCAGTTCCGTGACCCGGCGCGCGCCTGACAGCGCGGCTGTCTGCAGGCAGAGCCACTGCCGCGCTGGGGCCAGCAGGCACCCAGCCCTCCCCACGGCATCCCGGCCTCCTTAGGGCTGCTCTCAACACACCCTGTGCCTTCCTAAGGCTGTGAAGCAGCAGCACCGGTTGATGGGTGAGGACACGTGGAACAGCATCCTCCGAGGATCTGCTTGCAGGTGCTCAGCGTGGCAGCCCTGCACCCTCTGGAGTCACCATCTTTGATTATGGGAAGGGGAAAACACTTGGTGCTCAGCAGGGGTTTTGCAGTGAGGTTGTGTCACTCAAATCCTCTTCACACTCCAGCCACCAAACCACTTTGGCTGCTTATCTGCCCCCAGCACCCAGAAACTGCCAGGATTCACTGCATCTCCAATGGGAAGTAATCAAATGGGGGCTGTGGATGAGTGAAGTGCTCCCCATATCCTGGGGCTATGCCAAGGACAAGAGCTGGGATGAGAGGCAGAGCCAGGGGTAGGAATGAGAAGGGACCCTGGTTAGGGCAGACAGTTGCTCCCCAGGGAGTACTCTGACATCCCGTTTGCTGTGCAGTAATAATTCAGCAAGTGAAGTTGGCTCCACAGGTAGCAATCTGGGATTTCTCCATATTAATGGCATAAAAGCAACAGTCTGAAACTGCAAACAGCTTTTAAACAAAACATCTCTATTCCCTCGTGGCAAAGAGGCGCCACAAAACAGATAAGGAATGAATAAACAACCCATTTGGAAAATAATCCCTGGGTGATTTGGGGATGGTGTGGAGTTGGGGCTCTGCCCCAATGTGAGGCAAGGATGGGGAAATCACTCTAATCTAGTCTTTAGCGAGCTGGATCCAGTGCTGAGCCTCCCAGCTAGACAGAGAGGTGTGACTGGAATAGATCAGCTCCAATCCCATCTATTTGTTAACATCATGCAGCCTTCCACCGAAGAGAAGAACCTATTTAACAAAAGGAGATGGATGCCCAGAAGAAGGCTGCTCTGAATGTGCTCTTGGCTCCGCAGTGGAAGGAGCAAGGGAGGGGTTCTGGTGTGTGATGAAAGATCCCTCCTCTGTCCGTACCAAAGCACCCGCGAGGGACACACAGAAGCATCACCAGAGGAGTGCTTTGATTTAAATCCTTGCAATGAAACAGCAGCAGCAGCAATGATGTGGTGCACTCCTCCAAGCTGAAGCCTTGATGAAGGCTTGTCCAACAGGTTAGTTGAGCACCCCGATCACCACAGTGATAATTAGTAGTTATTAAACCATCTCAGTACAGAAAAAGCTGTCACAGAGCTCCTAACTCATGGCAGCTTGACCTGAGCTGCTGTGGTGCTCACGTCCTGCTGGGCTGTGGCTTCACTGCACTGATGGATGGGGAAAGGATCCTTGGCACCAGCACGAAGGGATGTGAGAGCAGGAACACAGGCTCTATGTAACACAAGGTGCCACAGCAGTGCAGGTGTATACATAAAGCACATACAGTGCATGCAATATGAACTGCTTGGCTGCTGTCCACCCCTGTTGTGGGTACATAGGTCACAGCAGCCAGTATTTGCTTCCTCCATCCTTCCCTTGCCAATAAAGTGCTTTGGTGCTGCTTTATCCCCCAGATAAAATGATGTGGGTTAAAAGGGAAACCCAAAATCTGACACAGCACTGACTAGAACCACAGGCTGGTCTAAGGTCTGGGACCTCTGAAACTATACAGCTCTCCCGGTAACAGTGTGGTGTGCTGCACGCTCACGTCGAACACCATCCTCCTGCTGCATCCTAAAGGTACCTGCTGCACATCCCCATCCTCTCGAGCTGACCAGACACAATAAAGCCATCACTGTTACATCAGCTACATCCCAGTGCCATGCCAAGCCATTGCTGGGAGGACCTTTATAAGAGCACATAGTGACAGAACAAGGAGGAATGGTTTTAAACTGAAAGATTGAGATTAGATGTAAGGAAGAAGCTCTTTCCTGTGAGCGTGCTGAGACGCTGGCACAGGGTGACCAGAGAAGCTGTGGCTGCCCCATCCCTGGCAGTGCTCAAGGCCCGGTTGGACGGGGCTTGGAGCAAGCTGCTCTAGTGGAAGGTGCCCCTGCCCATGGCAGGGGTTGGAACTGGATGAGCTTTAAGGTCCCTTCCAACACAAACCAGGCTGGGATTCTATGATTCTACGACTGCACAGCCATCAGAAGGGTAGAGACTAATCAGTGCTGCAGATCTGGTGACAAAGAGACCACCCCAATGGGATGCAAATACTGGTAACTGGTAGGTGTTGCCCAGGCCACGGTCTATGAGACAGCTTTTCCCAGTAGAAAGGCTTCCTCCCAACCCCACGCTGACATGCCTGGCAAATTAAGAATATCCTATTTATGAAAGACACTGAAGATGCGGCGACATGGGAAGCAGACACCATTCAACTGACTGTCACATCTGCATAGCTAAAGGATCCCAGCAGTTCTAAATCTCTCTAAAATACTCAGCCCCTTGTTCTGATAGCAGGTTCTTGCTCCTACGTCGCAGAAACAGGCTTTTAATCCCTGGTATTAGGCAGCTTCCTGCTATGTTTCAAATGCACCAAATTAAGGGCTTCTCTAACAGCTGGTATCTTAATGTGCAGAGAGGTTCTTGAATACCTATGAAAATCAGAGGCAAATTACATCTTTCAGTTAATAATTTCTTCTCCATTAACCTCCTTCTCTTCCCTTGTTAGGGGATGATGTAATGGTGCTTCTAGAACGTAGCCCTCCGACACACCAGGCAGTCTGGCTGCAGGGAAGGACACTGCATGGGGTCAATTGAGCTTCTCTCATCACTGCCCAGGGCTTCTGGATCCAACAGGCTGCATTCCAATGGGAAAGGTCAGCCATGCCGACCTTCCAGGCTGCTGAAAGCATTTGTGGAGCAAGACATGGTGCCTCCAGCCTGGCCCTGAGCTCTGCCGAGCTGGTGCATCACACGCTATAGCCTGCAACATGTGGATGTGCTCTGAAGGTTGCTTTTGCTTTAGACCTGCTTTCTCCTTCCTCTCTTGGCTGTTGGACCTGTTGGGATCCCCCAGCTGATGCTGGGCACTGAAAATCCTGTCTGTGACGTTGAGGCTGTGCAGAAGACCTGGCTCCCACTGTGCAGAGCCTCACTGGGAAATGCTTCCTCCCATTGCATGCACCACAGCCACCACCCAGGCAGCCTGGCTGGCCATGGGGAGAGGATGGATCACCAACAGCCCTGAAAACCTGCCAGCCAGAACCCCAGGGCAGATCCAATCCCAACACCATAAGTCTTTTAACCCTAGAGCAAGGAGTCCAAAGGCAGCTCCAGCAGGAACCACTCCTGGTCCAGCTTGGGACTGCTCAAACCCACCATCCCCAGGGCGGCATGACTTGAAGAAACCGCATCAACCAGGAGAAACCACATCTCCTAGGAGAAGACAAACCTCCCAGGATAAACCAGACCCACAGACAACCTTGCGTGCTTCCCAGCTGGAATTTAGCCCTGAGGACAGGGACGTGTTTGCTTCCCGGCAGCCACAAAGCAGCCCTTGGACCCCAGCCCTGGCTAAGGCAGGAGGAGGATGGCTTTCAATCCTCCTGCTTTGCAGGAGGCTATGGATGAGCTGCAAAGGAAATTCAAGCCTCTGCACAAGGCGGTTTGGTGCTTAAGGAGTGATGGCACAAGCTGGGGCTGGCCCTCCTTCAGGGGGAGCCTGCCTGGGTCTGGCATTCCCAGCAGAACACTTGGGGAGTGTTTGAAGCCCCCAGACCTGCCAGCTCATGGCAAATCTCAGCTCTGACGGACCTGCTGATGCTTGTAACGTGGGAGGGAGAGAAAGCAAAGAGGAGCCTGCTGGGAAAATTGCCTCCGTGTGCTGTCAATTCTCACTTCCAGCGAAGGCTGCAGCTCTGCTGGCTCCAAGCTCTTTGCTGGTTGTGCCTTTCTGAGCGCCTCTGTGCTGGTGGAGCTCGTAATTCATCTGCCATGGAGACAGCAGAAGGCCAGAGTTCAGCATGAATTCATTGCTAGGAAGGCTCTGCATTCAGCTGGGGGAAAAGCACCCAGAGATACACCATGGCCAGCAGTGATGAGCTCCCTGCTCCAGCTAAAATCAGAGGCAGCAATGCTGTCTTGGTGCGTTAACAGGAGAGAAACCCCCCAGTGCACTGGGAGATGCTGGCCAAGGAAGAATTGTATCTGTGTGGGATATGGACTGGACCCTCTCCTGAATGTGATGAGTGCTGCTGCTTTGATCATAGGCCCACCTTGGTTTATTACCCAACCAAAATGTGTCTATATTCAGGAGAAGTGAAGAAAAACAGATAAATAACTCATTTTCCAGCCTGAATTCAGCAGCTACCAGCAAGCTGTCCTCTGCGAGCACTGCAGCTCAGATCCTGCTCTCCTTGCCGTGCACATCTGACCCTCAGCACTCCTGACATACCCGAAATGCAGCTTGCAAACACCTCTGCTATTTGCACTCTGATGGGGTATTCACCTTCAGCTTATTTATGCTATTTCTTCAGTATATGTGTGTGTGTGTGTATGTACGTATACATATATATATATCTCCACAGCTCCCCCCAGCATTGTAACTGCGACTCCGAGTAAAACCAGCTCACACAGGTTGAAAACACACCCATTCATAAAACATGTGATTAAACAGCACAACTCCTTGTCACAGGGTATCATGGAGATGAAAGACTTCAGTGTTCAGAAAGGGATGAGGCAACACTGCCTGGAAAAGCCCATCAAATGCAATTAAACACTTGACAAGACACACACTGGCCCAGGAGGGTCTTGCTGCCTGCAGGAAGGATAAGTGAGTAGGAAAGCCATGGATGGTTGCTGTCCTCTTGCTCTCTTCTCCCAGAGAACCCATCAGAGATGCTGGCTCTGCACCAGTGGACCTTCATCCCATCTCACCATCCCACTGTTCCCAAAGCTAGGAGCAGAACCAGGCCATACCTGAAACTCATCTGGAACACCTGCCCTTGGTTGACGTGCTGGGTCCTGTTGTTATAACCATGCAGCATCTCCCCAAAGAGGGTGTCGTTGAACTTGGCATCCGACTTCAGGCACTTGGGGCCCTCGCAGATGTCAGACAGCATCAGGCAGGACTTCCCATCTGGGGCCAGTTTGTACTCCTCCACGCACCTGTGGAGCACCACAAGCTACTTAGAATCACAGCCTGGTTTGGGTTGGAAGGGACTTTAAAGCTCATCCAGTCCCAGCCATGGGCAGGGACACCGTCCACTTAGCCAGGCACAGAGCATCGCCACCCCATGAGCCCTGCCATGGGGTAAGTCTGATGAGTCCAGCCGAGCATCACCAACATCTACAGCAGCTGCCTGGGAAGGTGTTGGTTTGTGTACAAACATTCCCAAGGCAAATTCAAGCCGCTGTGCTTCTTTCCACCCAGGAGTGTCCCTATGCAAGGAAACAGCTCCAGCATGGCAGCTCCTTTGTTCTTTGGTCCCACTTTCAAGCACATTGTGGGTAGGATGCACACGCTCATCTTCGACAGACAGGAAGGGAAACTGAGGCAGGCAGCAGGGATGTGATTTAACTACAGACATCAGTGGCATCTTTTGCTCATCCTCCCCTCTCTTTTCTCTGGCCTTTTTCCTCACAATGGCACCTGGATGACAAGGAAACCTCCATTCCCTGCCTGCCCCTTCCTCCCCATAGCCACAGCACTCTGCTAACATCGATCCCACCTCTATGCAGGTTTGCTCCCCTCTCCCATTCCTCTGCAGCATTTTAGTGCTGCAAGCAAAACCCCCGCCCGTCTGTCACACCTTTCCCTGCCTGTTCCCGAGGTGCAGATCTGCCTGGAAAAGGGATCAGGAAAAACCAAGGGGGAAAGAGTCTCTGCCCTCGGGGATGGAAAACTGAAACGTAGATTCCCTATGTGGGTGTATGGAGATCGTGGAACTTCCCATGATTTTCTAGACCCTCTCCCACAAAGGTTCCTGGTGCCCATATGGATTTCCAGCCCCTTTGGCAGGCACGGTACAATGTGCTCACTCTCAGTGACTCAACCGCTCTGTGCTGCTAAACCAGCATAAAAAAGAAGGTGGTGTGGGAGAAACCAGCAAAAAGGGATAAAAAGAGAGAAGCTGACATGGGCAGAGCTCCATGGGCTGCTCTTCCCCAGTTGCAACCAGCAGCCAGGGCTGCAGGAGATGCTGAACCTGCAGCATCGGGATTCAGTGGATGCTCCTTGGAGTTACTAGTAGGAATTTGCTTCCTTGTGGGTATTTCCTTCTCAAAAGGGCTCCTTTACCCCTTCTTTATCCTAATCCTTCCCACCAGGATGTGAAGTAAGTTCCTGCCTGTGCCTAAGAGCGTGAACCAGCCAAGGGATGCAATGTGCAGGGCCCCAGGGCCAGGCAATGGCTGGCTGGCTGGATGGCTGCAGCTGTGCAGTATAAAGCCAGATAATCACTGAGCTCCTTTTAGAACATACTGCAGCCAGGGAGATTTTCCTGAGAGAAAATGCTAAATTGTGTAGGATTATAGGATCTTGGCCAAAATCAGGGATGAAACTCTATTTTTAGAGACACACAGGGGAGAGGGGGGAAAAAAGTAGTGTTTTTTAAACAAATCCTCCACCTTCCCCCTCCAACACACAAGGTACAATTTTTGGGTCCCTTCACAGTGAGTCACAGATCAAACTATGCCGTCACACAGAGGGGGAGAGGAGGAAGGTGCAGCTGCTCACAGTGCTCTGTGCACTTCCATATGCTTTTGCCCGCAGGCAAACCAGGTGCTTCCATTCCCTGCTGGAAATCAGCTCTATAAACAGCCAGAAGTTTCTTGGGCACCCAAGAAAACCCTCTCTGGACACATGAAAACCCTCTCTGGCACACTGGTTTGGGGATGGTGGTGCAGGAGGGTTGGCAGAGATGGAAATGGACACATGTTATCTATGTACAAGTGGGAGATGGAACATTGGAAGGGACTCACCCGCAGAACATGAAGATGGTGCTGGATGAGGGGTCGTGGGGCAGAGGGAGGGTCTGCTGCAGACAGAGCTGCTCACAGCCACCATTGAAGCCATCCGAGCAGTCGATCCCTTTGGAGTAGTCGTAGCAACCGGTGCCATCCTTCATGGGTCGAAGGTCCTCAGGGCACTGCAGAGAGAGATGGGATACATTAAGGTCCTCACATAGCCTGGAGCCACAGCCTGGTGGGTGCCCTCCTTGAGCAGAGCTCACCCAAGAATGATAGGACAAAGGGTGATGGGTTCAAACTGAAACAGGGGAAGTTCAGGTTGGATATAAGGAAGTTCTTCTCTGTAAGGGTGCTGAGGCTCTGGCACAGGGTGCCCAGAGAAGTGGTAAATGCTCCATCCCTGGCAGTGTTCAAGGCCAGGCTGGACAGAGCCTTGGGTGCCACGGTCTAATGTGAGGTGTCCCTGCCCATGGCAGGGGGGCTGGAGCTGGATGATCTTAAGGTCCTCTCCAATCCAAACCATTCTATGATTCTATGAATGATGAATGGGGCAGCCCCAAGGGCCGTGCATCACCTTGCGCAGCCTGGGGAAGAGGCAAGGACCACAGAGCAAGGACAAGGTCGGATGTGAAAGCCTCACTCCTCATCCTTCCTCTGGAGGAGGGTCAAATCCTCAAGGCAGCTGAATTACACAGCAATGAAGCCTCAAGTCAGTGTGGGTTGAAGGTGACAACCTCCCTAACATAGAACCATAGAACGGTTTGGGTTGGATGGGACCTGAAGATCATCCAGTTCCAACCCCCTGCCACAAGCATCTTGCTGCCTCCCATGGGAGGAGCCGGTGGTGGAGGCAGGATCACAGCCGAGCTCATCAGTTTTCCATAGCCAAGGGATCCATGCTGATTCACAGAAGCTGGCAAGCTGGTGCTGGGTTTCAATTCCTGTTTCCCAGCTGGTTTTCCTTGTCCCAGAAGGTAAAAGCCATCAGGCGGCAAATGCCACCAATAAATTGTCACCCTGATTAAAGCATCATTGCACTGGTGTTATTTATCCCTTTTCACCAAACGCACACACAAGCACCAACAAAAGGGCCAGTCCTTGAAAAAATACATAAATCCTGTCTAGGAGCAGCTCACAATTAAAAATGCATTATGGAGTTCCATGAAGATGGGTTAGGCTGGAGCTCGTACAGGTAGTGATGAAAGCAGGTTATAAATGGCCTCTGTCAAGCAGAAGAAAGGTTATAAAGCCGCTATACTTTGTGGTTAAAAAAGAAATCAATTTTCCATGTGAGCAAAATGCTGTACATAGTAATATATAAGTTCAGGATACTCTGGACCCTGTTTCCAACACCAGTAATGTCCTGATGGGCCTCACTCTTACCTACTTGAGGAGCAAACTGCCCGCATGGGACAGCAAAGATGCTTTAGGGAGTCCTGGCCCACCTCATCTGAGCAATGAGAAGTTTCTCTCCACCTCCTAGAAACCCGGTGCCATTTCCCTATGGCAGCAGCATCAATGCTGCTTCTGCCCTGTCTTCTGTGATGTCTCAATCATTTCCATACCCAGTGTTCCTCCGACACCTTGCTGGCTTCATGTCCTCTGCTCTGAAGCTCAGGTGGACCTTTCAAACCTCACCACCTTCTCTGGATAAGGTGGGAAGGGGAGGCAAGGGAAAGCTGAGAGGTGTGAGGCTTTTCTAGCCAAAGGATGTTGGCAGCAAAGGGCCTTGGAACAGGATGCTGCCTGTGTCTGCAGAGCAGGCAGGGCACAGGCAGAGCCCCAGAGGGACAGCTTGGGGAACAGTAAGCTTGCCTAGGCACGAAGCAGCAGCAGACGACATGGGAGCAGGAAGCTTTGGAGCTGCACACACAGAATAAATACGAAGGAGGAAAGGACACTTGGAACAATCTGTGTTTTTCACCGCCGAGCTGCCTGGGAAACAGGATCAGCATAAGTGTGTGTGTGAATCCACAGCTCCAACACTCCTCCCCTGTGGTCTCCTCCACGTCTGCTGGCCCTGCTGTAAGAATGAGGGCTGTGCAAATTAGCAGCAGCACATCTCCCTGGGGGACACGGAGGGCTGACTGCAAACAGCATCATCCACTCCATGGCATCGCATCCGCCTCTCTGCTGCTCCCCCCATGCCCATGGGGATGGCGAGGTCTGAGGTTCTGTCCAAGTTCCTCTCTGGAGCTCCCAAGGGACCCTCCAGGGCATTGAAGGCAACTGGATGGGACCTCAATTCAGCAGGAACTATGGAATAACAGCCAGAGGATCAGCCACTGCTCTTCTGAGCTGTCATTTGAAACTCTCACCCTGGCACTGATCCATGCGCTGAGCTCAGCATCTTCCTCACCCTGCAGAGGAAGATGATGGCTTTCTCCCCAGGACTGGGTTAGCAGGTCACCCCCCCACCCTTAGCCCCGCTCTGCTCGAGGCTACCCTTGGGATATTCCTCCAGTCTGGGCTTTTAATCACCAATAAAACGTGTTTCCTTTCTGTTTGTAATTATGCATCTTAATACACATTAATTATAGCAAGCAAACAGCTCAGCACAACATTTGCAGAAGAAAGCATCCCCAACACATCCATCCCAGCTCGGCACGGAGCCGGCTCTCCAGCTGCTGTGCTGCAGCAAGAAGCTCTCCAGGGACAGAAAGCTTTGGGAACACAAAGCAGGGACATAAGGAGGTGTCCCGGCTTGCTAGGGCTATGTGGGACGAAGATGCTGGGCAAAGCAAGGGAACCAGTGAGCTCCATGATTAGTGCCAGGCAGGAAAACCAACAGGCAGATGGCAGAAAAGGCAACAGCCTCAGCACGAAGGGGTTTGCAGGGATGAATATAGATGGAGCAACTGCTGGGCACAAGAAAACTCTGTTACAGATTTTCCTGCCCCTGGAGCTGAGGATTTGCAATCAGGATGTCACACAGCAGGGGGAAAACTAAAGCCCATTTGGGTACAACTGTGCTCTTGCCCACAGTAGACAGAAATGAGCCAGGAAAAAGCCAACTTGTGCTAATTCCAACTCCCTGGGTTGTGCTGAAGGGTCAATCTGGGCTCCCAGGTGGGCTTAACAAAACCAGTGTTCACTGGGCTTGTATAAAGGACCAGATCTGTTATTGCTGACATTGATTTGCCTGGCTCAGGAAGCAGAGAACCAATAATTACAGTGAGCTTTAATCAATCCCCCATCAATTCAGCTGCAGTTCCATTTGTGATCTGCCTTGGCAGTGACACAGGATGGGGGGCTGTGTAGGGAAAATGATTAGAAAATCAATAAGCAACTCAATCAATAACTCCATCTGGGCGATCATGGGTGACACATCCCTCCCTGATGGGTGGAAAGCTGGTGAGATGTGGTACCCAAAGCCTCTGCCTTTCCCTCATCTGGATACAGGATGAATCCATTTATCCAGGGAGGCAAAAGGATCCTATGAGCCATTAGACAGCAAGTCAAAAGTAAAAGCTGTTTGTGCTTTCTCATGCTAGACCTGCACTGCTTGGCAACTGCTTCGACTCCCAGAGCATCCTTCATCTGTGGTTCTGACAAGCAAAACTACCTCGGAGCTTGGGAAGAGAGTCTGGTATTAATCCATGCTCCAGAGAGGAAGAAAGAGGTAAGGGGAGACTCCAGCTCATGCTCTGCTCTGAAAAGCCAGGGAGAAGCTGGTTAGCACACTAATGTAATTCCACAACCTTGCAAATCCACTTCATCTACACAGGAGTGAATTGGTTTCTCTTTGACAACGGCCAGCCCTGAAAATTGCTCTTGGGATTGGAAAAGAAAACTTAGTTTCTACTCTTCTTGTGCATTAGCACTGATAATAGAGATCCTGCAGGCTCAGCGTGAGCCGCAGCCACAAGAACCAAACCCTGCTGCTGCTGAAGGAGGAACCGTGGGCAGCTTGGTGGGGTTTGGCTGATAGAATGGTCCTCGCCCCACCACACCACCCAAGGTCTTTCTGTTTGTGATGGCAGTCAGCAAATGGACTCCATGTATGCATGGGGAATGGATGTGCTGAATAACAAAGTGCTATTTCTACCTGGGTTCTGGAGAAATGGGCTTTTTTCACCTTTTAAATGACATCTCCAAGGCGACACAGAGTGGCAGAGCTAGCAGAACATGCTGCATCCTTGGGATGCCACCAGAGCGAGCATCACCGATGGACAGCACCATGGTTTGGAACCAAATGGGATGCCTGTGGCCTGCGCTGTCACCCCAGCACAGTGCGTGGCACCACGTCAGCATGTGGCCTCCTGCCACCAGGACACGACAAAGCTCCTCTGCCCACCACCACCATCCTCAGCATGGTCAGAGCAAACACAACGGGAGAAGAATCATTGAACCCCAGACTGGTTTGGGTTGGGAGGGACCTTAAAGACCTTCCAGTTCCAGCCCCCTGCCATAGGCAGGGACCCCTTCCACTAGAGCAGGTTGCTCAAGGGGAAAGAAAAGAAGAATCCACTGAAACCTATACAAGATTTTGTCTGAGGAAAATAAGTATCTGAACGAGCCCCTGTTTGTGTTAGGAAAGGAAAGGGCCTTTGTTCACTTTCTCATTTAGAGAGCTCATTAGCAGTGAGATGGTTGAGGGGATCACTGAAAATAAAGTGTCATTACTGACACGGATCCCCCAGATGAGAGCACACCAGCTCTCTATCTGAGCTGCCTGCCAGGGTTTCCCACCTCAGCTCCTCTCTTCCGTTAAGTTTAAAGACAAGAATATCTAATAAAGTGTTTCTATAGAGACTAAACTGCCCTTGTCATTATTCTGCTCTGTTTTCTCAACATTAGCTGCCTTTCTGTCAGGAACTTCTGGACTGGGGTTTCAAAGGTGATGCTCAGGTGAGCCCACTCCTACTGCACTCCGGGTACCACACACCAATGTCTGGATGCATCCGGATGTGAGACCCAGGACTCACTGCTGCAGCGTGCAATATCCAAAGGTCCTAATGAACCCATTTTATCTTGAGGCATCACCACTCCTCACCCAGGAACTCTTCAGCATAAGACAAAAACATGAATCTGAAGCACTGCTGAGGTACAAGCAAGTGCCGGCAGTTTAATGAGCTCCAAACTATGAACTGGCATCTATTTATTTGCTTGTTGGAGTTCAGAACTGATACAAATGCAGTCATTGGAGCTCAGAAATTATACAAATGCAGTAAACTCTTCAATGTCCATATATACACACACACACACATATATATATTCAGACAACTTCAGCCTTTGCTTTCCTGGCTTAGAAGGCTCCAGTGATCAACGCTCTTCAGCACCAGCAGGACCAGAGCCTGGCTGCACACAGCCTGGTCTCTATGGGTGGGATTTATCCCTCCTTGCCTAATATTAGGCCACTAAACCTAATGTTAGTGACTTAACATTAGGTCACTAAAGTGCGCATCGGCTCCAGACCATCACTCTCCAGGGCCACCCCTGCCTGAGGGCAGTGATGTCTTCATCATCACCCTCCCCAACACCTCACTGCGAGGAGCATCCTTCCCAGAGGGAGACATTACAACTGCTTTCTGAAATAAGTCATTATCTTCCCACTCTTCCTCCCCCTCTGCTTTCCCCCCGCTTCCTTTTCCCTTTCAAGATCATCAATCATTATTTTTGCCTCAGAAAAATCAAACCCATCTGTTTCCCAGGCTCCTGAGCACACACTGTGATAGCTCATGTTCCTCAGCTTGGTGTCCCCCCTGTGACGTGGGCTGGGGCTCTATGGAGGAGACCAAAGCTTGGGCAATCAGATGCCATCTCTGCACCTCTGGCCACTACACAGCTCTCACATGGACCCTCCTGCACAAGTCACCATGTGTATGTTTGCATCTCAATTCAAAGTGGGATGGACTTGTTTCAAGCAGTTGATGATGCTAGAACAGATATATGTACCCAGATATAGGTGTTCAGAGCTCCTGGATCAAGGAAATTAAACTAGTGGAAACACTGCAGCTGTCTCCCTTCCTGAAGACACCACCATTTAGATGTGTCCCAGCATCTCCTGCCCATCAGGGCATCTCCTTTCCTAGGCACAGCAGAGGTGGGTACCTCCAACAACCTTCAGGTGACCAGAAATTCAACTCCTGCTCCACCTGACATCCATGGTACAGCCCAGCCACAACACAACACACCAAATCCTACAACCCAACCCAAACCGAAAGACCCAACCTAGCTGCAATCACAATACATGAAGCATCCCAGTCTGATGGGGATCAGAGGGGAAAAGGCTGGAGCCAGCCAAGCCATTTGAGGAATGCTGTTAGCAAAGCCAACACTGGAGCAAATGGGGCTTTTATCACCCAAGCTACTTCCTCCCAGAGACAAACAGATACCTCCAGCTCACCTCAGTGCTTCCTGAGCTATTCCACTTGCTTTTAAATCCGGCCATCACCTGCTGACATGACACAAACCCCTTCTGCAGCACTGCAAGCAAAGGCAGGTGGGTGGTGAGCTCCCCGTGTGCTCCCTGCCATGGCTGGGTATCAACCACAGCTGCTTTTACCATTCTTTACTTCTCTGTCATCCTCAAATACCATTTTTATATCAGCTAAATGAGATAAATCCAAACCCACAGGCTCCTGGGGAGGAAACTTGCTGCTTTCAGCCATAATGTGAACAGGGAGTCATCTTCTGCTTCAGGGAGCCGGCTAAACTTTAAAGGGATTAGAGGGGAACTGCTCCCTCCCCATCTCCCTCCCTTGCTTGAGCATCTCTAACTTAATGATTTGGGTACCTCGTAAGGACGAGGTTTTATTTTTCAATGAACAATTGTCTGTCAGAAAAAAGCAGATTTGATGAAGCTTAAGTGTTTTGTGGGATTCCATCAATTACAGCTCACAAATTCATTGGGAAATTAGGAGAGCGTTTCATTTTGACAAGATTGAAATGGTTTGCTTTCCACCGCCTAATTTGGCTTTCATTTCAGGCTCTACACTGGGGTAAAGCAACGTGTGACATAAAGTTCCAGATGATAATGTTGAAATTAAACATTTCTCCCTCCTTCAGAGAAAGGAGATGCTTTGAACCAAAAGATTTTGGAGTTTTCACCCAGTTTCCCCCCAGGAATATCAGTTCTCAGCACCATCCACTTCATTTTGAGGTACAATCCACCCCCCATGGTCCCTAAGCCAACTCTGGGTGACTCGTGCTGGAAGGAGGAGATGGGAGCAACTGTCCTTCTCCTTCACTTCTAACCTCATTTCTCCCTGAACAGTTCCTCTCTTAAATGAAGCCATTTCCCTTCTCTGCTCTGCAGCAGCCAAGGAACAGCCCATCATTTTGATGTGGAAAAGAGCAAAAGGAAAGGATTAGCTCCAGACAGGCTGTGTTAAGGTTAGGTGCCTGTGTGGACCATGCCAAGTTTCTCCTTCTGTATCTATAAAGGCTGGGACCAGTTCCACATCAATGTCACCGTGGGTCATAACTTCATTAAGAGACTCTCTGGTAGTAGATGCTCTCCCTTCTGCATATTGCTGAGCCCAAGAAACCCTCCTGCCTAATGGGCTGACCCTGGGATCATGGAAAAGAGCAGTTCAGATGGTCCTTATAGGCAAAATATACCTTTTTCTCACTCAACTTAGAAACAAATCTGTGCTAGAGGAACCCCAGCTTGAGAGCAGGATGATCATCAGCAGGATTTCGTGTCTGTGCAGAATAGCAGCACCCACCTTGATGGGCTCTCCTACCTCTTCCTGGCACCTCTCCCAAGATGCGATGGAGCCAACATCTTTGGGCTTCTATGGCATAAATCACTCTCTTCCAACCTAAATAACTAAGTCACCATCACCTGCAGGCATCACCCCTCTTATTCCCTTGAGGCTACAATCCTGCCTTGCAGGGGCTCTCAAACAGGCACAGCCATGGGGTGGCAGATGCAAGCAACCTTCTCCCCAGGTGGATGAGAGGATTGGCATCAGTGAGTGAAACCATGCTGAGAGACAGGTGGGGAAACCTGAATTAAAGCCATTTTACAGGTGTTCCGTCAGTCCCTCAGGGCCAATTCACAGGTTTTCGTCTTGAATTATAAATCACCAACACATGAGGGTTAAGCACTTCCTCTCCTTCAGCATCCTCCCTCCGGGCTGAGCAGCTACTGCTGTGCCAGTAGAAGGCAGCAACAATATCTACATATAAATCAATGTATATTCTCCTTTACTGGTAATAATCAGACTTATTCCTTCAGCACACTTAATCCTGGTTTACTGTGATCCCTGCAAGGTAGTATGAAACACATTGGACTCGATGTGCAGAGAGGCTTAGAGAAGCTCGCTGGGATTTTGTTTTCTTGAGATATTCCGCAGACACAACAGAAATTATAGGAAAAGCTGTACAGAATCAGGTTTTCTAGAGCTTGGGGATTGCATTGTTATGTTTCAGGTGGGGCTTAAAGGCAAGGCCCCAGTTAGTAATGCCAAGGTCTTTGCAAGGTTGCAGCTCATCCTTGAAGCTACCCGAATAAAAAAGGCCTCCGATAAGAAAAGAACTGCACGAAGCCTTTAGGCACTAATGCCATCTACTGGGTACATGTCAAAACAACACAAAAGCCATGAGATGAGGGGGAAAAGGGTCCATCCCCATGGGAAGCATAGGATGGAATTTGGGGACCGCTCTGCAGAGCCTTTGGGGCCTTGTAGGTGGTACCTCGCATGTAACTATGCAAAGCGACATCCTCTTCTCCTTCCTAAGCCCAATGAAAGCGTCCTCAGAGAAGCTCCACCATGAGCTGCATCAAACTACCCTCCACTTTTTAACCAAGTCTTTTTAAAGCCAAACAATCAGGTAATGGCAAAGCCCATGCTGCTAAAGAGCCCAGAGATAAATGCATCCCCAAGTCCTAGCAGAATTACTGGAAGCCGTATTAAAGGCCCGGAGAAGCTGGTAACAGATGATGATTATATATAAAAGGAATAAGAAATCTTTGAGATTTGTGCTGCTCCCTGGTTGAGCTGCTGGGCTCCAGCTCTGCTGTGTATTAATTGCTTACAAGGCTGCCTGTATATTTTATGCTCAGTACCTGTCTGGAACATTTGTTGGATTTAGCCTTGATTGATGAACCCTTGATTATGTACTTCTGTGGTCCTCAGCAAATTAATACACTGTTGACTGCTAAAGATTAACAACATGTCCTGATTTGCAAAACAGTGTCCAGGGTAAAGCTGGAGCAAACCTAGTGCTAAAATTAGTAGGCAAATGCTCCCTGAACTCCATAAAAAGGGGAGAGCTTAATTAAATTACATCCCGATAGTGCCCACAGCACTTACCAAATTGGCAAGCGGAGTTCACAGCAGTTCAGCTCTAAAACTAACTGACAACCCCACAACGACCCCATCCCTGCTCGCATTGGAAGCGTGGCTCGCACCCAACAGGCTCCAGGAGCAGGGTTGGGATGAGGAAGGGATGTATTACGCAGTGCAGAAGATACCAAAAGGTCTTACACTGGGGATGCAGCAAGCTCCAAAACGCAGCACCCATCACCTATGACTTAACACCATGAGCATGACACAGGGATGGGGGCAGCACTGCTCGGCACCCATTAGGCTTTTTCCCCAGACAATGGCCATGGATCATGATCAGAAACATGGGACAGTGTCCTCCAGACCTCTGTTCCCTGTTACTTGAGTCCTACAAGCAGACGGTGAGTGTAAAACAGGGTTGGGAATGCTGGGGAGAGATGGAGCACTGAGCCTCTGGTGTCAGCACCATGGAAAGCAGGGAGAGATGTGGATCAGTGTTGAAATGCAGCAGCATCTCCAAACTTCCCCCAGGATGCGCAGCTCTGCTGCCCTCAGCCTGCAGCTGAGACTGAGGAGCTGGGGAGGCTTCACCCCATAACTGAAGGGTTGTGGAGAGGGGTAGAGCAGCCTCATGCTCCTGCAATGGGGAGAAAAGGGGGTGAAAAGCAGAGAGAGGAGAGATGAGCATCTCTGCAGTTATCTCCTGTGCCGATTGGACACATAGCCCTGGGAGCAGGAGGACAGGGGATCCCCTGATCCCCATGTGTCCCCTCTTACCCATGGCTCCCAGGGAGGGGATGTACTCAGGAGAATGGCTCCTGCTGCTTCTCCATCCTCCCCTGCTGCCTGCTGTGTACAGTTTATCCTCTGCATAAAGCCCCTGTTAGGCATTACAGAACAGGGGGTTATTCTCCCTGAGTGACACAGGTTTCAATTTCCACCTCTCCATGTGCCACGTGGAGCTCTAGGCCTGTAATTTATTGACAATTTCAATCTTAATATATCCTGACTTCTAAAAAGAGGCATCTCTTCCCCCAGCGGCACAGCGAGATTGAGTCCTGATTGCTTCTGACAGTGTCCGGAAGGCACGTTGGCGTCGAGAGCAAAATAACACCCAAAAATAGGGGGGATCCCCCCCCCCAAATAGAGTAAAAAGGAGGCTGGAAAAAGGAATAAAAGACAACAGGAAAAGAAAGGAGGAAAAGGAGAGGAGCACAAGGGGGAGATGGCACCAGGCGCTGCTGCTGACACATGAGGCTGTCACGCTAAACGGCCTTAACAAGCAACCGGAGAAGGGGATAATGAAAACTCCACCCCCGGGACAGCACCGCTTCAGCCTGACCTTTCCCTGTGCCGCATGTAAACACCTTCAATAAATAAAGAGACACTTAACTCCTGCCTCTGCTCACGTGGGAGGGATGGGGCAGGGCGGGCTCAGCCTGCAGAGAGAAGGGGTGGCAGAGGTTTGGGGGACTTTGGAGCAGCAGGGATGGGTTTGGAGGGCAGTGGAGTGAGGGGCAAGCGCTGGATCCCTCGCTGGGGTCACCACCCTCTGCTGGGCAGGCGGGAGCTCCTACAATAGGCAGCCAACAAGGGATGCTCCAGGTTTCCCTCACCTTCCCCAGGCTCTGCCGCCACATGTCAGTGTCATAGCAGACCCACACCACCTCCACACACAAGGAATCATAGAATCAACCAGGTTGGAGAAGAACTTTAAGATCATGAAGTCCAACCTTTACCCCAGGAAGTGGTGATTTTGCTGTCAGGGTGAGATGGGGTAAAGCAGGGAGAGCTGCTGAGCTCTGCTGCTCCCACCTGGAGCACAGTGAAACCCCTCCATACACCAAAAGCTTGGAACATTTCAGAGCCTCTGCCCAAAACTAATGGCCTAGGGTCTAATAGGTCTTTTGGAGAGGCCTCAGTAGATTGACTGGCAAGACACGAGCATGTTCAGGAACAAATCAAAGCTCTGAGGGTGTCAGAGGGGCCCAGAGCAGGAGAGGATGGGGAGATGCTTCATCTTCCTCCCACTCTGGGAAGCACAAGGCAGGATTAAAAGCAAGGCTGCTTCCAGCCTGTGCTCTCTTGGCAAGCAAGAAAATGACCATCAGCCTCAAGCCTTTCTCTTTTGCTCATCTGAGCCCGCGGGCTGCTTCCCTGGGGTCCTTCAGACATATGTGATCTGCTATGAAGGCCCCAGAGAGGTGGAGAGCCCACCACCAGCACACACAACCCCTTGCCCACATCCCTGGGGCAGGACAGGCAATGTCCCCCTCTGCCTTGCCCTCAGAACAGACACCAGCCTTGGACGAGCACTCATGTACCTACCACACAGCCCGTGGAGTCCACCTTGCGATCCGAAACGCACTTGAAGTTGCGGGTGCAGCCACCGTTGTTGCGAGAGCAGTCCCGGACCGGCCCGAAGGAGGAGAGTAAGTCATTGATGGTTTCAAAGTAGGTGGACAGCATCGCTTCTTCCCTTGGAGAGAAAAGGCACCGTTAGGGCTTGCAGGGAGCTGGGAACGCATGACATTGGTAGGGGAAGCCATAAAGAGAGCTGCTCTGGTAAAATCATGGCATTCCAATTAGCAAAACCAAGTCAAAGGAAGCTTCCCAAGAGGATTAAGGCTTTGTGCTTATACTGTATGTAAGAAGTTTGCTGCATAAGTGACATTCTTGATGAAAACCAACCAGTTATGGGGTTTCAAAGACACTATCTACCATTTCCATGAAAACTAGCAACAGAGATACTTTATTAATAGCCTGGAGTTGTGTGTGTGATTACAACCCCATACTAGACAACAGTGAATCCACAACAGTGAAACTCCTCCTGGACACAGGTGGGCCAAGCCTCCCTGAGCACCCACTCCTCATCCATTACCTGGGGACACTGCCAAAGCTGGAATTCCACAGGAAACCTGGCTTTGTACCAAGATGTGGATGAGGCAGCTCATTCCTGTGCTTGGCTCTGGGGGATCTGGAGCAGGGGATACAGGGATGGGGACAGCTCTCTGCTGCTCTGCTCCAGCCCTTGATGGCTCTGCAGAACCCCTGGCATGGCCATGCTGTGACAGCCCTCTTAAGCAAGAGAGAAGCATAAGAATAAGCGAGCCCCGCACACAGCAGATTCTGTCTGTGACAAAGCATTCAGGCACTTTGCTTTCTGCTGGGTTCCTGCAAAGGGAACGCAGATGCTTGTCAAGAGCTTTAAGCATCTCCAAGGTATTTGTCATCTTCAAAGCACATTTTATATATGAACCTCTACTTGCAATCCATCTTGGCCAATAGATTCCATCATCCTCTCACCAACAGGAGAAAGAGATTTAACCAAGGTCACAGAACAAGTCAGTGATGGCGAAGGACTTGACCTCCACAAGCTACTTATTAGATCCTTATACACACAGGACTGCAAATAAACACTGACCCTTCTGACCTTAAAATAAGCCCTGAAGCAATGCCAGGAGTCACAGATCTCCCCTGCTCTCCCATCAGCACCAAAGCAGCCACACAGTGACTCAATGCCCAGTGCTGCTCTCCCTGCTCCAGGGTGGTTTTTGTTTGATAACCCCATGCTTGGCAATGAGACAGTGGTGGAGGAATATTCAGTAGCCCCTGAGGACCACAGCGTTGCTGTCTGGTATGAGCACTGCATTCTCCATCAGCAGAGGGACCCTGCATGCACACACAGAGTCACACTCATGCACACAGCCTTGCCAACAACAAATGCTCCTAAAAAATCATGAGTCAGGCATTAAAAATATATATATAATGAGATTGGCATAAAAATGATGAGATTTTAAAATAAATCAAGCACTGGGTGGGTTGGGTTTTTTCCTTCCCTGCATTTGCCTTCTGCTTTCTGAGCCTTTAGGGTATAATTAAGCTTTTCCCTGCAAACTAAAGGGCTAGAAACCACCCAGGCACCAAACCCAAAGATGTAAACCCCCATGAAGTATGGAAGTCACAACGTGGCAGCTTCCAGATTTCCAGGCAATCACAGGATTCCAGAAGCTGGGACTTTCAACAAGGAGAACACCAAAAAAACAAGAAGAATTGGCACATCCCTGCTCTGGGGAGGTGGATGGAAGGCAGCTTCTCTGCTACCATGGATCAAGGTGGATGAGGCGCCTCAGCACAGCAGTAGCTTCATGCCCTTCCTGATGCCTCTGGCTGCATCATTACCCCACATAGCAAATTAATGTCTGCACTGTCTGCTTTCACCCCAATTGATGCTTCCCAATTTCCCTCTTGGTGATCAAGCTTCCGATATTCCCCCTTTTCTTGGCCCAGCTCCTAGATTTTCCAGCGTATTTGGAGCTCAATCTCCCTCTTGTCCTTTCTTGGTGATGTTTCAAATATCTTTAGAGGCCTTTTTCTATTAGCACTCTGCTCCCACCAGAATCTGCAGCTCCTCTGAAGTGAGGGAGTGAGAACAGCAGAATACATTAGATCAGGGCACGTATTTCTGCTGGAGAGATGATGGGGAGAGAAAGGGCATATTAGCTACTACCCAGAGTATTTACTAACCAAAAAACACCGTTTATTAATGTAGGGAGAATTATTTAAAACGCATGACAACTCCTCCACCGCCCACCCAGAAAGCTCAGCCCCATCTGGTCCTCTCAAGGGGTTTCTCATCGTAGGTGGACTGAAAGGAGAACTGCGCTCCTGTCCTCCATCCCAGCTTTTCCATTTGGGTACCAACAATCAGACCTTCCTGCAGCTCCCGCATCCCCAAAAGGAGATAAGGAGCTCCAGCTGCCTTAGGTGGTGGAAAGGAGGCTCTGGGGCTGGATAAGGGTGGCTTTGGGAGGGCAGAGGACGGGAAGAGAAATCTTGCTCTTCAAATCACGCCTGGCATAATGGTGACCCCTGACAAAGCACGGGCAGGGCTGCCGAGCTGGGATGAGCCATTAAGCGCATTAAAGTATTAACCTCCCTGTAAGGTGGGTCAGTGGAGCCAGAGGGAAGCGTTCAAGTGTCACCTGTGAGAGGAGAGGGGTGATGCTGCTGCCTGCGGATGGAGAGAGGCTGTCTGACCAGATCACTTCGGCGTCATTTGTTGTTAGATCAGAGGAGCATCACTTTGACACGGTGCGCTGACAAGGGGGATGGCAGCAGATGAGAGTGCTGCTGTGATGCTCGGAGCGAGATGGGAGAAAGCTTTGCTTTCACAGAATCATAGAATGGTTTGGGTTGGAAAGGACCTTAAGATCATCCAGTTCCACCCCCCTGCAATGGGCAGGGATGCCTCACACTAGATCATGGCACCCAAGGCTCTGTCCAACCTGGCCTTGAACATTGCCAGGGATGGAGCATTTATCACTTTCCTGGGCACCCTGTGCCAGCGCCTCAGCACCCTCAAAGGGAAGAACATCTTCCTTATGTCTAACCTGCCTAACCCAGAGGAGCTTCGATGGAGGTGCTGCTGAGACTCTGGCACTGCCAGCCTCAGTGGCTACTTTTAATTTGAGGGGATGAAGAGCAGTAATAAACTATCCACTTCCCACGATGACACTGGGATAACCATCACAGAGCAGATGACTTCCTACCCCTTCCCACCCCTCCCTGCTGCTGTACAGGACCACAGCCCTCATGCCCAAATCTCAGAGCTGGAGAGAAAGCAGTGGTGACAAGGCAGGAGCAACAGAAGCATCCAACCACCACTGCCTAGGCACACCACATTAGACCAGCACTGATGGATGAATCACTTTCCCTTCAGTAACAAGCTGCCTGTGAAAGAACAGCTCTTTTCTCTTGTTCTCCATCTATCCATATTGAATTTCACTGAGTAACCCCCAGATCCCATCTGACAAGGCAGGATGGAGAAGTCGGGCTCTGCAGTTCATGCCATGCCTGGAGCACACTGGAGAGCCAGGGGAAGCTGCTGGTGTCCCTGGGTGGACACAGGCACTGAAACCATAGGGACGAGGCAGGGCTCAGCGCTGGTGTGATGGGGCAATTCCCCATCACCCTGAAGCAGATGCCAGGTCCTATCAAAAAGGGCATTTTAGAGCGAGCAACATAATTTCTGATGCCAGATTCTCTCCAGAAATAGAGAACTAACATGTAAGCACATGCACATGCTATTTCTTTCAACTCTCCAGCCCTCTCAAAGACACACGCAGACACCCAAATGATACACTTGCAAATGAAATGCACTCCCCTCCCTACCAGCACCCACTGATTACATCCCCAGCAGCAGTAAAACCATCTTTTTTAACAACTTCTATTGCCACCAATGGTCAGTGTCGTGCACAACAGCAGGGCTCTGCCTGACCTTGCACAGCTCCCATGGTGCAGACCACAGCACCCATCCTCACCCAGCCTTGTGCCATCTCCCATCACCAACCTCACCTCAATTCCCTTGAAAACCCTTTTCTCCATCCTCTCCTTTTGTTGCAGGCCCTCATTAATGAAGCAGATTCAGTGACAAATATCACTGGGGGTTATTTATTCATGAAATACCAACACCATGCAATTCTCAAAGCCTCCAAAGCACTCATCTCAATAAGCTCAGATCCTCACGGTGCCTGTTCTCTCCAGCTCATCCTGGAAGGGGATTAGTGGATGTTATCCATTCAGCTGCCCCTTTTTATTGCCTGCTAACAGTTATAGACTTTGGTGTCTTACAAAGTTAACCAGCACTGAGAGAAACAAAGAATCAGATGTGAGCTGGGGACTAAGCCAGCGCTGCTCCAACCATCTGCTCCCCTGAGCTGTGTTTGGAGAGGGATCAAGAGGAGATCTGGGGATCCAGAGTTTCTAGAGATGGGGCTCAATAGCAGCAAAAGGCACAATGCTGCGCCAGCTGCTTCACCCTAAAGGAGGGACCAGTGCAGAACAGGGACCCAAACCCACCCAGCGCAGCCCAGGCAGGACACCTCATGTCCAGCACCTTGCGCTGCTTCCTGCTTCCATTGGCAAGACCCCTCTCATCAGCAGCTTCAGAGCTGATGCACTTGTAAACCAGGACACAGCATTTTATACCCAGATTCTGCATTTTTTAGCTTGACTGAACAATTTTAACCAGCTCTGGCCACAAAGCATCTGCTTCACTGTGAGGCTTGAGAAAGGGCTGGTCTGTTCGCCGCAGAGAGCTCACCCAGAGAGGTGTCTCCATGCACAGAAACCCTGTTATGGCCAGCTAGGGGTTAAACCTGGATGTCCTCTGCCTCCACCCCTCTCCCCTGCCCTATCAGGTCATCTCTGATCTGGCTTTACCCTCTGCCTTTGCCTTGTGGATGCTCACATGGAAGCAGTGGCTGTTTTCCCTTTCTAGTTCCCATTATGGCCCCATCCAGCCCTGAAAGCTGAAGTTTAGCTCCTGTCCCTCTGGGACAGCTTCCAGGGGAAGCTGTATTTTTCCTTAGGGAAAAATGCCTCCAAGGCAAACACAGCCCTAGACCTGCAACAGCTCAAATATATGTCCATGTGGCGGGTAGGTTATTTCCTCCCTAACAAACCCTCTCTCTGAGCATCATCTGTACTCTTACCCACTTATTCTTCTCCTGTCTTCCTCTGTTCCTTTTCTCCCTCACATCTCTTTTCCTCCACTAAACCCCCACCTTCCTCTGCTAATCCAGCCAGCACTGCAATCATTAGTGAGGTTGCCAAACTCTTCCTCGAGTTTCAGAGTAAACTGCTCAAAGATATTAATGCCGTCAGTGGAAGTGGGACCTGGCTGAGCCTTTTTGCTGTGCAAATGGTTCTGCCTCTGTCAGTTGGAAACTTCTTTCCCAGCCACAAATTGCAAATTCTGGGTGGAAACCAGTGAGCTGGAGAGGGAAGATGCTCTTAGCTGCAAGCTTGAAATAGCAAATTGGAGGGGATATTGTACATCAGAACAGAAGCAAAGTTAACCCAAGCCCTTTGTCCTGGGCTTTGCGCCCTGCAGCCCTTGGGCTTGTTAAGGCTGGGAAGAGCTCAGAGTGTTCAAACAATGCCTAGCAAAATTCATCAGAGCAATGGGCAAAAAGGATCTGACACACGTACCCCAGCCCAGGGTGTACTGCAAGATTCATCATCACATTTTGCATAAGAACATTATTTAGAACTGCTAAAAAACCCCAAATAGCATCCGTGAAGCTCAGCACTCAGGACTGAAATGCTGGGATTTGACCCAGGACCCACCATGTCTCACAAACGTTAGACGCACAGTGGCTGTACACTGGGTAGTATTTTCTTCACACTAAAGATGGGGAGCCAAGGCAACAAGAGATGAGGGTTAAAAGTGCTCACCACTGTTGAACGCCCAACTGGAGATGCTTTCAAAGTTATTTATGGGACTTTCAGCCCTTCCCACGCTCACAGCACAATTCCAACTGGGCCTGACTGCACCACGGGCTCAGCTGCTCTGTATGGAGCACCATGAAGTAAAACACCCCAATTATGATGAATGTGTAATAAAAAGTCACCTGAGGAAAGTGGTCTCGAACTTAAAAGCAACAGAAAATGTTTTTTTCCAGGATTTCAGCCCTTTTTCATTCTGCCTGCAATGAGAGACCATTCTCTTTATAGCTCTCTCCTGCATCCGCTACACCTTTTACCATGCCTGTAGTAGATGCAGCAACAATCTCCTATGGTGCCAAACCATGAGCTATCTCCCGAACAAGTCCATCCATGCATTGACCAAGCTGGGATACTCTGGATCTCCAGCCCCACAACTGGAGGACTCAATGAGGATGTGACAGCTTCTAAGTCCGTCTGTAACTTTGGCACATTTAAGCTCACATCCTCAACCAGGTTTCTTAGTGTAGCGCATGAAGATGTGTTTGCATGCACCAGATTCATTACTTTATGCAGAAACCCCCAGTTTCTGCCCAGCGCATCCATAGACTCTTTTCAGCCACACTAATAGTGCTGGCAGGCTTGAAGAAAAGCTACCACTGGGTCCTAAACTGGGAGAAATCCTTACTTAAATGACATTGGAGAAAGCATTTCAACGGAGCTACAGTGATGTACCACAGCCGATGAGCTGCTTACTACGAATTTTCTGGGTAATCTCACTGCTTGTGGTGATATTGTAATAAACACTTGCAAAGATGCTCTCCCCAAACCCTGGTGGTTCCAAGTGTGAAAAATTCCCTACAAAGCATCAATAATTTGCTGGAGAATCAATAAACCCACCACTATTGCTTCACCAGAGCATTCTGAAGCTCACCTCAGCAACCAGAAAGGAAATTAAAGCAAAAACAAAAGCAAAACCAAACACACCAGAAAAAAAAGCGAGCTTGGAAAGCCCATGGCATGCAGCGCACATCCGGGGGGATGCCGGGACTCTCCACTCCATTGCATCCCCCTTGGAGGCAGCAAATCTGTCATGTGAAGGACCAGGATGTCATGGATGAGATAAAATCACAGAATCATAGAATGGTTTGGGTTGGAAAGGACCTTAAGATCATCCAGTTCCAACCCCCTGCCATGGGCAGGGATGCCTCACACCAGACCATGGCACCCAAGGCTCTGTCCAACCTTCCAGGGATGGAGCATTTACCTCTTTCCTGGGCACCCTGTGCCAGCGCCTCACCACCCTCACAGTAAAGACCTTCTTCCTTATATCCAACCTGAATATATAGTTTTAATTATAAATTAAATAGTTTTAATTTCATTCTAAATAAGATAGTTTAAATTCATTTTTCCTTCTGTTTCAAGGAAGCGTCATGGTTATGGCTTCAGCCCTGCGCAAGCCCAACGCAAATGCAGGCAGTGCTGGCTCAGTCTCCCAGGCAACCTCAGCATAAGGAGGTGTAAGAAAAGGGGCATGAGTCTTAGTAGCGATGATGAAGCACGGTCAGTAGATGTGCTGGGAATTACAGGTGTCAGCAGCTGCTTTACCGGGGCTTGCAATGGATCCCAAATTCAGCAGGTAGCCTCTCTTGCGTGGTGGTGGTACTGTTAGAATGCTCCTGTGTGTCAGACACCTGAACAGCAAAATGTGGGATGGGGTGGGATGGGATTGGATGGGATTTGATGGGATGGGATGGGACAGTGGCTTGGAGCACAGCAAGAAAACCCATGATATGCATTCAGGAACACCAGAGAGTAGGAGAAAGAACACTGCCAATTATCATGTCCCACACCGACCACCCTGGCACATCATGGCAAAAGGGATGGGCATTACCCTACCTTCCCAATATCCCATTCTCAGTTTATTTAAGTTTCAGCTTTCCCAGCCATTTTCAAATCATAGAATTCCAGGATGGTTTCTGTTGGAAAGGACCTTAAAGCTCATCCAGTCCAACCCCTGCCACGGGCAGGGACACCTTCCACTAGAGCAGCTTGCTCCAAGCCCCTGTGTCCAACCTGCCCTTGAACACTGCCAGCGATGGGGCAGCCACAGCTTCTCTGGGCACCCTGTGCCAGCGCCTCAGCACCCTCACAGGGAAGAGCTTCTGCCTAAGAGCTCATCTCAGTCTTCCCTCTCTGGGTTAAAGCCATTTCCCTTGTCCTGTCCCTGTTATAATGTCCCCCCTTCTCCAGGCTTTTCTTGAGGTCCCAGGCAATTTATCCTCTTACCTGTATGTTCTTTGGAGCCTCAACAGCCACATTCCAACAGGTCTCAGAGGCTCATTGCCCTGTCACACCGCCCCAGGCAAATGTCCTCTCTCTGCACATTTTCTACCTGCTCCTCATTAGCTTCATTAGGAGCTAATTCTTCAAGGTGAGGATGTGACTCTCCCCATTTCCAAAGTGTCAGTACTGACAGAGCTTCTTCCCTCCTTCCATACAATCGCAGAGCCTGAGCTCCCTCCTGCTACTACCACAACTGCTCCCAGCTCATGTTTTCAGCTTCAGAGGAGTCTGTTACCCTCCGCTGTGTACCACCAGCCAGAGCCAGACATACCTAATTCAGCTTCATTAACATTAGTAATTAAGTTACGAATCACACAGGCTCAGATGAGCCGGGCCCATCCCTTCCCCTACACTGCTCCTCCAAACTTCAGCTGCAAAGAAAAGCTTTATGATGTGAAATCTAAAGGACAAAAACATGGCAGCAAACCAGAAAAGCAAAGTTTAAACACCTTAAGCAGCAAAATAAGAGTAAAAAAGATCATTTAGCCCATGAGGAACACGAAGCTCCAGGCTCAGTGAGGAGCCACCAAGCCCCTCGCACCACTGCAATCACCAATAAACACCTTTTGGTGAGGGATTTTGGGCAGCTCCAAATATAGGAATTCCAACAGTTAGTAGTGGTGGAATCTGCTCGTTCAACATGCAATCAATAGTAGCAATATGTATTAATTGACAGCAATTGCACACTCATTAACTCACAGAGTAATATGTTTATCCAGCAAAACAGATCACGCTATTGGGGTGGGGATTATCAGGAAAGGCAGTGATGGATAATTAAAACACACATAAATGAAATATTCAAATGATTTCTCTCTACTACTTCCTACTCGCACTAGCACAGCTTGCCCAGCAATTCCTTACATCCCATCCTCTCAAGACCATCATTTTCTTACTTGTAAATACATTTCTGGCTTCGATATAGGAAGAAAAGGCAACTGGAGGGTATTTTTTATGCTCAGAGGTAACATGGTGATAACATGGAAGGCAAATCTGCACAGGAAGGGAAGTGAGAGACCCCAGGGAGGGTTCATGGCTTGTCACAGCCGAGCTGCTCTGAGCCAAGCAGACCTCACCAATGCTGCTGGCAAGACCTTCTGCACACTGCATGTGAAGAGGCATCTAACACCCCTACCAGCTTAACACTGACCACAGAATCATGTTGTGACCAAGGGCAGGGATCCTGGAGGACAAGCAAGGCCAGCCCAGTGCCAGATCCTCCATAAGGAAGCAGCATGGGCTCTGCTATTATCCCCACCTTGCAAGTAACTGCTTGGATGCATCCCAGCCCTTCCCGCAACCCTACCACCCAAATCCAGAGCATCCACCAAGTGCAGCACCCCATGGTTAAATTTAGAGGGAGCAAAGCCCTCCATGGGGATGCCACGTCCGGACTATCTCTGCCTGGATGGTGGGATCTCAAATGGTAACAAGGATCCTGCAGAGCATCTGTTCTCCAATGCAGACCCAGACAAAGTCTCCAAGGAAAGATAGGATGGGCACTGCAAAGCTGGCGAGACATCAAGATCCATCAGGCATCCCACAAACAGGAGCCACACAACACGGATACACACGAGTCTGTGCACGCAGAAGAAGTATAATAAAGGAAATTAGAAAGGTTCCAATGTCACATACACAAAACTTAAGAAAATGTGAGAAGTACAGCTGTCAGGGCAACCTTAATGCCGTCTTTGGTAATAATGCACTTTGATGAAGGTGATAATTGCAAGACCACATACAAGAGGGTTATCTGAAAGACCTCTCTCTTCAAACGCCAAAGGTGCTGTGCTGTAGCCTCATACCTTTGGATGCCAGAAACAGTCTGGAGCTCAACATTTAGGCATCCCCAAAACCATCTCTGGGTACATATGAACGCCCACAGGCTTCTCAGCACCCCAGAACCAACTTCATCTGCAGCTTCTCTGCATCTTGTTTTCTTTTGGTTAAAGGTCACATAGCTCCTACTTTATTGTACTTGGATGCCGCTCTGCACGCACAATTACTCGGCTCCTCATGGGCTGCTTATGCTCTGCTCAACACCAAAAAAGCAGCAGTATTTCAAAATCAATAAAGTGATTAAGTTCCCAGTCTCCCTGTTATCATCCCCATTTTACAGATGGGGAGCTAAGGCCCAGGGAAAGTAATGTAAAAAATCATCCCCTGCATTACGTGCACCAAATTTGAGACATTTAGACTTGATTTTTCAGAGTGCTTAGCGTTAAATGACACTTCCCCTGCTCAGAGCACAGCTCTCATTCACTTTGGTTGAAGTTTTTTACAGCTCCACATTAATGCAGATCATTCCCAGAGCAGGTTCAATGGCTGTGCTGAGCGAGGCAAAGGTGAAAAACTAGGATATGATAATGTCATTAGAGACGGTTCCATAATGGATGTGCACACAGGGGCTGCCTGAGGGCTGCACAGCACACTGACCCTGGCACCTCCTGGCTTTGGAGTTTTGCAAACTTGATAATGTTTGCTAAAGAGCTTAATGGGAGTTTTATTCTGGGCAGGGAGGACAGCGAAGGTGTTCCCTCTGGAAATAGGCTATTCGGCAGCAGCAGTTGCAGGATGTAGCATCACTCAGCCTTCTGCAAGCACAGCTCTCCCTGGGCAAGCTCCTACCTGCCCGCTCACCATCCTCTTCCCCTCTTATCCCAGTGCAGCCCATTGCTCTCCCCCATTCTCCCGGTTTCCCATCCCCGTTAGACCCAAACTGTCTATTCTGGGGCAGCTGCTGTGTCCCTCAGCCAGCATTTCAGAGCAGGGATGCTCGGCCATGAGGATCACTGCCAACTCGCTGCTGAAATCAAACAAGGCTTCACACTGTGTTTAGTGATTCAAGTTCTTCAAAAGCACTTTTAAGCTGCCCAAATTAAGGTGGTTCTTTGCTCGTCAAAAGAGAGACCCTCCATAAAACGTCTGCCTCAACCCTCTGCTACAGTTTTGCCTGGGGGAGAGAAGGAAATCTTAGCAAAACAAGCAATCGAGCAAAAGCCTAGACAGAAGGCTTGGGATCTCTCATCATAAATTATTGAAGGCTGAAAACATGAGATGGGTCAGGCCACCCCAGTACCAGGCTCTGATTGCAGCCCTGCCAGGGCTGGTTCAAATAAAACCACATAGATTCTATGCAGCATACTAAAAAATGGCATTAATCCCACTGCTGTGATGAGCTCTGGGCAGCAACTTCCTACCTCTCCCATAACCACTCACAATACAGCTCCAATAAGATCCCAGAGAGGAACTGAGCATCCAGCCACCTTCCCCTTGTCTTTGCCTTTCTAATTATTCAGCAAACCAAGATTTCAGGTCACTGCTTGTTCAGCATCCCAAAGGGATGAGCTAA
The DNA here is from genome assembly GCA_028858755.1 of Ara ararauna. Lineage (NCBI taxonomy): Eukaryota > Metazoa > Chordata > Aves > Psittaciformes > Psittacidae > Ara > Ara ararauna. The sequence continues at coordinate 17,468,645 of CM054384.1, forward strand.
CGGATTTTCCCATTCAAAACAGACATCTATTCTAGCCCAAAAGAGAGCCTGGCTGTGGCAGTTCCCAGCTCTCCACCCTGCTTTCCCAGCCTAGAAATAGGGAATTTTCTTGCTGGTGGAAATGTCGAAGGGACAGACTGGAGCTGAAGGACCACAGCCCATGTGCTGGCTCCATCCCCTGCTCCGGTGCTCAGCCGTGGGTATGCACAGCCCCCTTGGTGCTGCAGCCCGTCCCCAGCCCCACAAAGGCAAAGATGTCCTACAGTGCCCCACAGGTGCTGGGGGTGGACCCAGTACAGGGTACAGCATGAAGGGCTGTATCTGCCTTCAGTCATCAGAAGCATTTTGCAATGGCCAGTTTAACAATCCCAGCAAGGGGCTCAGACCTCAGCACCCACATAGGCACCAACAAGTCACTGGGGTCTTGATTCTCTTTTACAGCCTATGAGGATATTATGGGCAAGTTCGCTGTTCTCAAGGGTGATTTCAGATCTGACTTTACAGCAATTCATGACAGTCACCAGGAAAAGCTGGACTTTGCAGGGAAGCTGGGAGAGGGAGAAGGTTACCCTTCAGCCTGTTGTTTGCTTTCACCCAGGCACTGGGATAAGCCATGTCCCAGATCTGGCCACTCTCATTACACAGTGATTGTGGCTTTTTTCAGGATACATATGAAGTGGTCAGATGTGGTGGTGATAAGCAGTTTAGAAATGCCAATAGAACGAGATTAGATAAATAGGAAACAGCCAGGGCTGCCGGATCAGTTATCCATGCTCTGATTTTTCAGAGATGCTCCTATCGATCCACTGGGAACAGTGTTGAGTCCCTGAGAAACTGGGTCCTGGGGATCAGCAATCTCCACACAGGCAGGGATGAGTGCTGGCACAGCTGATCCCTGCCCCGGTAATATGGATGCTGCAGGCAGGATGGCCCATGGAGGAGCCCCTGCAGACCTCAGCAGTTCATCCATGTGGCTCCACCAGAATCCATCCAGCTGAACCCCCTGACAGCCACAGGTGGGTGACCTTTACCAACCTCTCTGCATCCGAAGGATCACATAGAATCAAACAGGTTGGAAAAGCCCTTTAAGCTCATCCAGTCCAACTGTTCCCCAGCACTGCCAAGGCCACCACTGACCCATGGCACTGAGGCCTCATCTCCACGGTGTGTGAACACTTGCAGGGACGGTGACTCCAGCCCTGCCCTGGGCAGCCTGTTCCAATGCTGAGCACCCTCTGGGGAAGGAATTGTTCCTCAGCTCCATCTAACCCTGCCCTCGTGCAGCTTGAGGCCGGTTCCTCTTGTCCCATCCCTTGTTCCTTGGGAGCAGAGCGCAGCCCCCTCCTGGCTCCATCCTCCTCTCAGGCAGTTGTAGGCAGCGATCAGGTCCCCCCTGAGCCTTCTCTTCTCCATCTGAACCCCCCAGGTCCCTCAGTCGTTCCCCATCACACTGTGCTCCAGGCCCTGCACCAGCTCTGCTGAACCTTCTCTCGCCCTGCTCCAGCACCTCAATGTCTCTCTTGTAGTGAGAGGCCCAGAACTGAACACAGGATTTGAGATGCAGCCTTCACCAGTGCCCAGTACAGGGGGGTGGTCACTGCCCTGGCCCTGCTGTATGGAGAAAGGGGTAAGAACCCATGAGAAGCAGAACTAGAGCTCTATGGAGAACCAAACCCATGAGGTGTATTTTAGAAGTCACACACGTGGGTCATTTCCTGGGGATGTATTTATGCATACGTATACATATACACACAGCTCTACTGCTATATATAGCACCTTCCATCAGCAATGCTCCCTGGCTTTGAAATTGCCAGGTGAGTGTCCGCAGAGAGAGGAACTGAGGCACAACCAGATTATTTACAGCTCGTTCCCACAAGTTCTCTTTGAAGTTGGAATCCAATTAATTTTATACCTGGGGAGAGATTTGCATAGGGATTTTCCATGTATATGGGCAGGGTTTTCATAAGGACTCAGCTCTTATCTAGGCACCCAATGCAGGCTGTGTTTTCCAAGGTGCCCAGCATACATTAGTCGCTCCTTGGAGTACAGCTCAGTTTGTCACAAGGGCAGCACCCTCCTTGGTAAGACATCAGTCACCAAGCCCCTTCTCTGAGGACATCACCTCCATGGGTCTGGTCCCCAGAAGTGAAGATGCTGCTGCCTTTGGAAGGGACCCATCTCTCCCCTGCCTGGAGATGTAGGCACCTCAGTGCAAATTATTTCCTATCATGAAGAAAAAGAGGGGTCTCTGCTGGTTTAAATCCCTGAACAAGCTCAGCCCAGGATCAGAGAGATGTCACTGTGGCACGGGGGAAGTGATGGACATCGGTGGCTGCAGGAAGGCCAGGAGCACCCTGTGCAGTAGCCACATTCCATTAAATCACCTTGGCTATCACCTAAAACCGCACCAACACTGCTAGAAGGGTTCGTCTCCTATCTCCCCTGCAAAGACATGCCACCATGGCAGCAAGCACAGCCTGGACAGATCTCAAAGCAGCTACACACTGTGCCCAACCTGCAAACACTTCGGGGCAGGAGCTGTATTTAGACCTGAACTTGGGGCAGGTCTCCTCAATGCACTTCAACGAACCTTTCCTGATTTGCAGCCTCACAAATATCCCAGTGGAGAGGCAGGCAAGCCTTTTCCATCCCTTTCCCACGCCATCACAAACCACAGCCCCCGGGAGCCCATGGCGTGGTGCCTAAAACCCTCTGATCCAGGCGATAGCTGCAAAGCATCGCCTTCAGACTTCAGAGGAAGAGACATAACTTCAGATGCACATGAAACTCCCAGAGTCTCACATTTCACAAACAAACAGCACCACTGGGGATGGAGCGGGCAGCCCTGGCTGCAGCAGTGCCTGCCTGTAATAAGCTGACCCGCAGGCTCCCTCCCGGCTCTCCCGTTCCTGGGGTGTTGCTGTGCATTTTTAGCCTTGCCTGCAGACATATCCTACAGCAGAGGCTGCGGAGCTGTGTCCAGGGCCAGGTGTGTTGATAAAAAGTGGAAAATCAGCATTTAAAATAAGAAAAAGGAGGAGAATCTGGCAGTGAACTCTGCTGCATCCATTTTTGTTCCTGCTGAACCAAATTGGCTGCCATCAAAGTAAATGGCAGATGAAGAAAACATTGACTTTCTGCTTGGGTCAATAACCAAGATAAATTGAGTGGGGAGTTGAATGTGGAACAGGGAACATCATCATCTACCTGAGGAAGAGAGAGGGTTAAAGGCAAAGAGGCTGAAGCAGGGCACGCTTCCATATCTCATGTAAAGAAGCTTTCACTTGGGAGCTCAACGCTGGGAGTCAGGAACCATGCCAGAATTTGGGGCTATGTTGTAAGACTGAGTCTGATGTGCTTAAAACAGAAGACCCCAGACCCAAATCCAGAAATAAGATAACAGAGGATTCCATTCCCTCAACTGAGCATCTGCTGGTGCCAATGGCATTTGCTTGGAGCTGGTGCAGAGCCTGCAGAGGCTGGTGCAGAGCCTGCAGAGACTGGACCAGAAGGTTTTGGAGATGCCAAGGGTGGGATTCAGCCCACCCATCCCAAGGCAACCCAACATCCACCTGGGAATGGGCTCCTCCAAACTCAGTGGGGGATGATGCCCCTGCCCTAAAGGTTGTCAAGGATTGCAGCAAGAGTAGATTGGTGCCCTCAGCAACACAGACCAGGTATCTGATGATTAGGAAAGGCAGCCTCAGGAACCAGCTTAGATACAGATCTAAGGATTATCTAAGCTACTCCTAAGTGCAGCCAAATCAGTCCCAGGCTATGGCACTTGGAACTACTTGAAATAGATGCCAAAGAGAGAAGGAGGAGCCTGCTACTGGCCTTCCTGAGGAAAGAGAAGGTCTTGAGCTCTCCCATAGCATTAGACAAAAGACCATTTAGGAGAGAGACAGAAATCCTCAACTACAGAAAAACCACTTTGCACTGGCTTATACACCACAGATCTACCATGAAACACAAACGTGTGAGATGTCAAAAGACCAGTGCCCTCAACAGGACCACTGTCCTTGTTGGGCTGTCCCACCTTTTAGCTTCTAGACTATCCTAGTTCAAACCTGCCAAGCAGGGCTATTAATGGGATGTGTTAATGGAGATGCAGAGGGCTGAGTGGACTTCCAGGTTTCCTCACTAGTCTCAGACTCAGGTTTCCAAAGGAGACATCACTTTGGAAGGTCCACCTCTTTATTTTCATAGTATCTCAGCCTGGTTTGTGTTGGAAGGGACCTTAAATTTGATCCAGTTTCAACCCCTGCCATAGGCAGAGACACATTCCACTGGAGCAGCTTGCTCCAAGCCCTGTCCAACCTGGCCGCGAACACTGCCAGCTATGGGGCAGCCACAGCTTCTCTGGACAACTTATTCACCAGCCTCCCCTCTCTCAACAATAACCCACAACTTGAAGCATCAATACAGAACTGACGACACATTAAACCAGTGCTGTCATTAAACCAGCACCTTGCTAACACACAAACACAGACTGATTTCAAAGTTCAACTTAGAGCTCACTGATACCAAGCATCCCAGGACAGAAATCCTCCCTCTACCTGTAAATCTGCCTGCATTATTAAGCATGACATAAATAATATATGTATGCATTACATCAATCCCTGAGTGGGCACTAAGAGCCCCACATCAAAGATGTTTAGAAGAGCTGTGCTATGGCAGGAGTTGCAAGGGAAGCATTGGGGCTGGAGCCTGCGGGCAGCGATGGGAGCTGCAGCATCATGGTGAAGGATATTCAGTTTGAACCTCAATTCACAGGAGTGCAGGACATGGTCATCACTATTCCTGCCTGATTAGAGCTGTCAAAACCCATCAGGGGAAGTTTGCCTGCGAACCCGCTCTCCGGCTGCACGTTTAGCAACAGGAGATTGATGGTAGGAGAAAAAGAGGAGGGGGAAAGACAGATGAGCATTCGCACACTGCGGGACCAGCCTCCTTCTCCTGCCCATCACATTTCACTCTCCACCTGTATTTAGTGTCTATCTTAATTAAGAACACACAGAAAGAAGGAAAGGCTTTCATGCTAATCCAAGACTGGCCTGAGGAGGATATCCAGAATACAGTTTGCTTCCTCTGAAAGGCACCAGAGACAGACATACAGAGACATGTCCCTCCATGGTCCCAACACATACCACCTCTGCCTGGGCAAGGAGCACTGGATGAAGATCTGATGGGTGCCAGGAGCATCATCAGAGCCCATGGGTACAAATGGGAGCTGTGAGCATTCCATGGGCTCCCAGAGGAGATGGGGGGTAAGAGAGGTATGATTGCACCCTGATGGCAGAAATAAGCCTCTGCAAATGTGACCTTGGACAAAGAGTCTTTTTGGAGGCAGAGCTGAGGATTTAAGAGCTGGTGGTTGTATTTTTCACCATTTCACCCAAATAGGTTCTGTGTATGTATTTGCAAAAACGGGGATCATAAAACGTGAGCTTAACTTGTGTCTCCAAGTTTTATTCCCAATGGAAGGAGCACTGCAAAGCTCAAACACTGCCTGATTGCTGGCCTAAGAACAATGAACTTGCTTTCAAAATCTGGCCTAATAAACATCAGAAGTCTCTGATTTGACTTGGGCAGTATTCACCCCTATCTGTTCAACTCAAAACTCAGCTTAAAGCAACGCTCTTAAGAGTCTGCTCTGCAACAGGAGAGGAGCAGAGTGTTCCCAGTGATAATGCCCCGGTTTGGGAGCTGGCATTTTGGGACCAGCTGCAGGCTCAGATGGTGAATTCCTGCACAACCACGGGCAACGCGCAGGATGCGTCAGTTCTCCCAGCTCCTCATCTGTAAAACAGGGACAACACCACCAGTTTCCTACCTCCCACCGTGCCATGCAGTTAATTAATGCTCCTTTGAGTTGTGAAGATTAAAAGCAGCACATAACTGCAAGATAGTGTTTTACCATTATGAATGAAGCCTCCACTTGTTCTATCAGAGTGCACCTTAAAGCAGTACTACTGCAGATGCTGTCAGTTGCTCCCAGCAGCTGTGCTACCGCTGGCACTCGCAGGAGTTTGACTGTAGACATACAAGGAAGAGCTTTGAAGAAGAAAGAGAAGGAGAAAGAGAAGGAGAACAAACAAATAGGAATTCCACCACATTTTGTGCTTAGCACCTGGAGATGAAGCTCCCACCCTCCTGTGGGCTGGAATAAAACCAACCAAAGACAAGAGCATCTCTTCACCTGCTGTTCTTGCCTGTGCTTTACCTTCATCGGCTGCTGTAGCCCTGCATGTACAACATAGGGACAGATCGTGCTGCCAAGGCACTCAACCAGCAAATTCAGATCACACAGCCACACAGGAAGGGATTAATATATTGTCTCTATCTGAGAGGTGGAAGAAATACAGCACAAGACACAGAAATTGCCTGCTGGGGGTAGAACAACATGCCTGAACCACACAAAGACATGGGCAGAGCTGTGATGGGGGCAGTACCAGATGTGCCCAGCTGTTGACACCATCCAAACCACATCTCATCCTCCCAGGTGAGCTAGTGGAAGGGGCCATAGGAACACTCCTCACCCCTCGCTCGGGGGCTCTCCAGTCCCTGTAAACCCTCCTTGCCGTTATTTGATGCTGTGAGCATCAAACGCAGTGGAGCAGGTCCAGGTACACAGGCTCAATCCCTCTCCTGCCTCACGTAGCTCTGAGCTGGTAACACCAGACTAGCAGATAGCAAAAGAAAGTTCAGATCCTCGAGTACTTCAGGCAGACCACCTTTTGGTTCACACATATCCTGCATTTTTTAACAGAGGGCCAACATTAATTCCTTTGCTCCACCTCACATCTCTTTACCCTGCACCTCCCCAAGGCAGAAACCTCTCCTTGATACCTACTGCTCTCCTGACCCTGCAGCCAGCTTCTCCATGCCCTGCCAATGCAGCAGAGCAGCTTGCTGCTCTCCATCCCTTCTCCAGGGCCTCTCCAGGTCACCTCCACCCTGCCCAGGTAAAGGACCCGGATGCTTGCATCACACCATGGCCATACCACTCCTGATAGGTGCTTTTCATGTTTAATTCAGAGGCTAGTTTAGTTAATCTCTGTTTTAATAATTCATCTCTTCCATCTTAATTTTGGTAGTTGTTGAAAATCCCTAATAAAACATTTAGGGGCTCTTTTAGTGAAGCAATGGCATGATTTACTTGATGGAATCCAGTCTTTGATGTCCTGTCTTAATTCCCTCCCTCCCACCATGCCTCAATCCTGTTTATCGCTGTGCCAGAGGTAAGAGGTTCCTGTCGAGTTTTGTAGCACTTAGATACTTGGTCAGTGTTAATAATTCAGCTGCCCCACATGGCTTGGATAAATCATGTAGCACATCAGCCTCTTCCCTTTATAAACAGCCCCTCTGCCACCATGAATTCCAGCATCGGGATCAGTAGGGACCAGGCCGAACATTCCAACCAATGTGGGTCAGAATATGAGCAAAATATCCCAGGTACTAAATACATTGTTGGAAGAAAATACACCCTTTTACAATGCTTATATTTCATCCTCTACTGCCAGAATGGAGAAACATGCTGGGTTTTTGCATCTGTAATTGGGGAAGAACAGATGGTGAAGGCACAGTTGGAAGTAACACAGCCATTAAAATAATCTATATGGCTTGTAATTCTCCAGCACGTGAGAAAGAGGAGGGCCCGCCTCTGCCTGAGTGCCCACCTGGGCTGAAAAATGGGTGGGAAAAATGGGGCTTTTTGCAGGTTTGGGGATAGTGAGGTGTTTTGGTGGGTTTGATGGGGTTTATCCTTCCCCTTCTCATTGGATGCTCCTCTTGAGACAAGCTGAGGAGCCAACAGCTGAACCAGAGCTGCTTCCACTGATATTTGACCCCTATGTGCCACATGGGGCAGATAATACCTCCAAGACATCCATTTAAAGCAACTGCTAGCTTCACATCTATCTTACTAGGTTTAAAATGACATAAACAGATGTAAAAAGAGCAGCAGAAAGTCCCAAGCACTTCAGGCAGGTAGGGGTGATTCTGTGCTTAACATAGGTTTCAAATGGGGATGATGGGAGAAGGAATTACACAAAACCGCTCCAATTGATTCATGAAAATGGAAAATCCTCAGGGCAACGCTCAGGCTTTGCCATCACCTCTATCACTTGCAAATCTCGAGAGCAAGAAAATGTATTATCAGAGTGAGAAAATTGCCCAGGAAAGCCCAGACATTTAGCCAATACATGGAAATGTATGTCCTTGCTCTGCACAGTTTCAGAGAGCTCTAAACCCCCGAACACCCCAACCACGACATTGTTTGTTACCGGGGTTTTGGTTATGCTTTGGGTTGATTTGTTTTTCCACGCAGAGTGCTATAGAAAAGGTTCTGTTTCAATACAAAATGAAGAAAACGCCTGAAATCCTCAAAAAACACATTGGAAGGAGCAATCCTTTCCCACTTAGACGCAGAGGCCTGCATCCTCATCCTGATCTATGGAAGGAAGAAGGAAAGGGAATCACAGCAACATCCCCTGTACCCAAGCACCCCATGTCCCTCAGGTACTGTGCTTCCACTGAACACCTCCCTGGGCTGGACACAATGATGTTCCCAGCCAAAAACCTCTCCATTTGGCTTAAAATCTTCACTGCAATCACCAAGCAAGTACTTCTCCAAACCCTTCCTTTCCACCCTGAACACATGGGAGCCAGCAAGACGTTACCTTGACAGCTGGCTTTGCTTTATGGAGCTGTAAATACATTTTTTAATAGGCTGGTGGCAAGAAAGATGTGTTTTCAGGCTCGGAACCATCCAAAATTAACTACGATTCATTTCAGAGGGGTTGAAGGGGTGGAGGAAAGGGGAATGCAAGGCTGAAACCCACGGAATATAAAAGCCTTGAAAGAAACAGCCATAAAGCCCCTGCATAGCTGCCTTCTGGCTCCCGGAAAGAGATTAAAAACCTGAGCAGCATCAGGCTGAAGCAGACGTCACAGAGGCCACCCTGGGCCGTGCTCGTGCTCATGCTCAGATAAGACTCTTTCTTATTATTATTTTCCTGGAGACAACCCAGCCTTTGCTAATACAGAGCTCTGTGGCATCACCCACACGATGGGCTCATCTAAACCAAGGAGAGGAGATGCTGGTGCCTGGGGTGACCAGGGGTCCCCACTCTCTACCTCAGAGGGATCCTGCCCTGAATAACAGCATCTCCTCCTCCTTCAGGATCTCCTCCTCTGTGTGTGTTCAGCTGTAACAGTTATTTTTCTCCTTCTTAGTAGCTGGTGCAGTGCTGTGTTTTTGGCTTTAGCCTGAGAACAGTGCTGATAGCAACAACTAAAACATTAGTGTGTTAAGTAATGTTTACTCCGGTCAAGGACTCTTCAGTCTCATGCTCTGCCAGGGAGGAGGGGCACGGGAAGCCGGGAGGAAGCAGAGACAGGACACCTGACCCAAACTAAGCAAAGAGGTATTCCATACCACAGCACATTATGCCCAGGATAGAAAGTGGGGAGGGAGTTATCCGGAAGGCACAGATCACTGCTCGGGTTGGGCTGGGTATCAGTCAGCAGGCGCTGGGCAATTGTACCGGGCATCACTTGTGTTTATTGGTTTTTCTCTTTCCCCTTTCAGTTTTATATCCTCTCCCCTTGTTATTTCCCTTATCATTATTAGTATTAGTATTAATATTAGTAGTATTACTCCTACTATTATTAGTATTATTACTACTACTATTAGTAGTAGTAGTAGTTTGCATTATACTTCAGCTACTGGACTGTTCTTATCTCAACCCATGGGATTTACATCCTTTCCATTCTCCTCCCCATCCCTCCAGGAGCAGGGGGAAAGAAGGGAGTGTGCAAGTGGCGGTGTGACTCTCAGCTAGCAGCCGGGCTTAAACCACAGCAGCGTACCAGAGCATTAAGCCTGACTTGCCTTCATTAGCCCCAATGCTGCTCTGCCGCCACCTAATTTGACTAACCCTTTAGTGCCTAATTTAATTACCCCAGCCCACAAAGTGACAGACAGCTGTTAAAAATGGTTATTGCATTATTAATATGCTCCAGTAATTTCCCATTAAAACTATACTGTTACTAATTTCCCCCCCCCTTGTATTTCTTCCCTCTTAATTAGTCTATTTAAAACTTTGAAGGAATATTCTCTTTATGGTAAATGGGAGCGTCGAGCAAATTACATTTTTGATGGAATACTTCTGTGATAGGCCAGCAAATAAGAGCGTTGAGTTGTTAATTATTGTCAGAGTTTCACACCATGCTTGCTAATGAGGCAGTCAATCTTCCCTGCCATTCCCAGAATATTAATGGAAGCCTGTTGGTATCGATTTTGTCACTGGGACAAGGCAGGGATCCCTCCCTCTTGGGTGGCTACAGGGAAGGCAAGGAGGGCTCTGTACTAGGGGGGGGGGGAACACAGAGAGCTTTGGGATGGGCTGAGTCAAGGAGGGTTTGAAGCTGGATGAAGCTCTTGGATGTGCCTATAGGGGGTGTCAGCTCCTGTCAGACGCACTAGTCCCTGTCCCCAGTCTCTGTGTCTACTTGCTGACTGAAGTGCATCAGATTGACCCCTTATCTTTCTGTGATAAAGAGAATTTGGTTGTTGGGTTTAAAAGGCAAGAGAAACACCTGATCTGTCTGGATTTCAACTGATAACTTCGTAGTGATGCAGGGAAATTATTAGCAAAGTGACCATGTGGAAGGATTGACATGAAACTACAAGGTGGCTTAGACACTGCACAAAAGCAGCCTTTGAGCTGCGCTGGAAGATGCAACAGGGAACTTTCAGTAACAGCTCTCAAGCCCTTTGGGGTCCGATCCTGTTTGGTATTTGCAGTAGTGCTCCTCTTGGAAGGTGGAGGAGTCTGACAGCAAAGTCTGCCAGTGTCAGAGTCAGAGGATATGAATACTCTAATAACTCAGGGTCCCATTGCCCATTTCAGAGAGCAAGAGCCAGTCTTGTGGGGCCATGCCCAGGGCAATCCCCAATGCCAAAGCCATCTGCCTGCAAACAGTGTCTTGGCCAAGTCAGACTTTAAAAAGTCCTGACTTCATAACAGGGGAACCAAGGCAGAGAGGAGCAGTGGTCAGCAAGGAGGTGTCAGGGTCCAGGACTGATGTCCCAGCTAACACCATCTCCCCTGGGCAGCAGGGAGCTGCACCATCAAGTGAGAGCTTGCATGCACACACGTGCCACTAAAAGATGCCACACATATCCCTGCATCAGCACCCAAAAGCAGGAATGAGCACACGCAGAAACTGTTCCACCTGCGCCATGGGGACTGTTTGAGTGGCAAAGCCCCGTTGCACAAGCACGTCCCCCTCTGCCTTCTGCAGCCACATGTGTGAGAACAAGGAACCCTTTCAGAGCAGCAGCACTGCTACCACTGCAGGTGAAGACACAGGGAGCAGACATGGACAAGCTGATGTTCCTGCTGGAATATGGGCAGGAGGGACCATAGCAGCTCCTGGCAGCACTGGAGCTGTGGCAGAGGACATGGGACTGACTTTGCCAGGGCCCTGTGGCAACTCTACGTTGCCAACACCGGTCAGGCTGTTACTGTACAGTGGAGAGGCCAGAGCTTTGGGACTTCACTCCAAGTACCTGCTGCAGCTGCTCCAGTTGGGAATAAAGGGGGGCTAAGATCAAGAGCTTTGTGTTGGGTTAACTCCAAGGGGGGGTTCATGGCATTCCCCTGAGGAGAGAGTCAGAATAGCTGCTTCACAGCTTTCCCTTAGGTAGATGAGCCCTAATACACATCAGGGACCTATTACACCTATAGATCATGTCTGCTGTGAATAAGCAGCATATTCAACCCTCGAACTCTATTCATCAAGGAGCCCCTTATTAAACCACCCACAGCTTTACCATTAACCCTTTATAAACTACTCAGCTATGGCTCCAACCTGGATCTGAATCCAGCACTTCAGAGCCAACATCTCCAGCTCTGGCTTGTCTGTGTTTGATATGCACTGATTAAAATAAACCAACTAAAAAGGGAATGTGGACTGATCTGAACTGAATAAAGAGACTTCTCACCACAAAAGCTCAGTGCATATTTACACAGTATACTGCCTTAACTCTCCGCTTCTTCCTTTATGTCATTCTAAGCCCTCTGCAGCAGTAGGGAAATACTATCCGGTGTTTAATTGTGTGTTCTGCTGAGTTCAGCACAGCTCCCGATGAGCTGCTGCTGGGAGAGAGTCCAGGGATGGACGTGGAGAGGCAGTGACAAGAGACATCCAACGCAGAGCCACCAGCCAGGAGGGTGAGCAGCATCAGGGATACTACCCCAGCCTGAGGCAGTTTTGCCTTAAATATAAGGCAAAACAACACTGAGCAACCTGGCTATGTGATGCTATAAGGAACAGGAGTGCAACAATCACATCCTCCTGTTTGCAGTAGACATGAACATGCTCTCACCCCAAACCCAGTGCCAGCAGAACTGGAGATGCCCCAGTGCAACTGGGGCTCTTCACCCCATCATGTGCCTCCCCTCCAATGCCTGCTCAATGCCAGTCACTTCCATTTCCTCCAGAGGGGGTGAAACATGCACTACATGAAATACATAAGGGCTGTGTGGTCCATAAGCACTGTCATTGCCATCCCTCCTTCCCCTGAGAAGCAAAGCGGCATGGAGACCTCAGAGCAGCTCCCAGTGTCTGAAGGGGGCTACAAGGATACTGGAGAGGGGCTCTTTATCAGTGACTGTAGTGATAGGACAAGGGGTGGTGGGTTCAAACAGAAACAGGGGAAGTTCAGGTTGGAGATAAGGAAGGAGTTCTGCCCTGTGAGGGCACTGGCACACGGTGCCCAGAGAAGTGGTAAATGCTCCATCCCTGTCAGCATCCAAGGCCAGGCTGGATGAAGCCTTGGGCAACATGGTCTAGCATGAGGTGTCCCTGCCCATGGCGGGGGTTGGAACTGGATGATCCTAAGGTCCTTTCCAACCCAAACCATTCTATGATTCCCTGCCTCCATCCCAGGCAGCACCAGCGCTGCTCAGCCCCGCCGGAGCCTGCAGCACAGCGTGACAGCGGGTCCTTAACTGCACCCATCTGCGTTATGATAAAAGGCACTTGGATGCAGCCAATAGCACCTCATTATATCAAAACCACTGCAGGAAACGTCTAGAGCTGAATTGATTATGGCACAGTAACTCTTCAGGCAGTGAAAGCAGGGCAATTCCCAAGATGGGATTATTTTTTTGCAAGGCTTCACCTAATTTTCTTGATTTTGCTCATTTTTCCCCCCTCCCCACTCACTCCCCAGCCCTGCTTCCAAAACTCTCTTTGATTTAGTCCTTCAAAACAATACTCTGCTTAACACACTCTAGTGTAGTGCTCAGGAAAGCATCACCACCCACTGGGCCTCTGGCTTTAAACACAGAAAAGTGGGGAAAGCTTTTGCCTTTCACTCTGTTGCCAGAAGACCCATTTGGAGAGATCAGAAGAAGACCTCGCAGGTGCTTATAAACACCTAAAGCAGAGAAGAAGCTGAGTAAGCAACAAATAAAGAGATTGAAAGGGGCAATGATGCAAAACCTGGGCAGGGCAGAGGCACAGGGCAGATGATCTGCCCGCAGCCTGGTTGCAAAACACAGAAAGGTTTTATGAGCCAACAGGCACCATCAGACAGGAAGCACCATCTCTTGTGCTCTGCAACACTGATTCTAAACCATGCACTGAGCATTTTGGTGCTTCTAATCTCATTTTGGGCTGTTTTTATTCCTTTGGTTGTCAGGGGGCAGGGAGAGCCTGCAAAGCATCCCTCCTGCCTCTGGAAACTGCATGGAGTGAGAAGGACCGGCACAGCACGAGCAAAATTACTCTGAGATGCCTGGAAAGGGCTGCACCAATGGCTCTCCTGTCTGTTCCAAGGCCAGTGGGAGGAATAGAGGGCATTTTGTCCTAATAAATCACCCCAGGAGCTGGGGTGACATGCTGGAGTGGAGCAAATCCCGCAGGAGCAGCAGCCGTGGCAGTGGGGCACTGTACCGAGTCCATTGGAGCTGATGGAAACATCACCCCAGTCCCCACTGCTCAGGAGCAGGAGCTGAAACTAATGAACTTCATTTGTCTTTGGAGAGCGCAGCAGCCCTGGCTTGCAGGTTCAGCAGCTCGTGTGGTCACTGCTGCAGCAGGAAACTGCTTGTACTGCATGGGAGGTGAATGGGAGCTTTGCCCCTCAGTTGTGTCTGGTTGGCACAGAGATGCCTTCCCTTGTCCCTCCATGGGGGGAACAATGTTCATCTGCAGCAACTTGTCAGCCTTCTCTTCCCTTCAGCAATCCCAAAATCCCCATAAAAATAAACTTCTTCCTCAAGAGTCCTTTCCAAGATTGCAAGGAATGGTGTCTTCTCACAGTGCCCTTAAAGCAAAAGGACAAAGCTCCCCTGTTTACGCCCACCTGCACTCCCATCTAGGTGAAGTGATCCAATGATAGGTACAGGAGATGAAAACAACAAAGGAGGAGCAGACGCGGTCCATGTCAGGCAGGTTTTAGGCCACCGAAAACTCACCAGAACTGGTTGGTGGATGGTGCCAGCTCTTTCCATTAAGCTGCATTAAGAAATAGCTGAAGAAAGGTATTAGCGTGGGACCGCGTCCCCAAAGTTGCACAGCAAAGCTGAAGGGCAGTTGTGCATCCGCATGGGACTGAGGCCATTATCCCACCCTATCCTGGAGCATCTCAGGGCCTTAAGGACAAAGTTGCTGAGAGAGGGCAGGGACACTGAGCATCCTTCCTCAGGCTCCACAGTGCTGGCATGACAGCGCTGTGTCCATCCCCACCAAAAGCACCACAGTTTCCTCCCCCGCACAGAAGGAAGAAGAGGAGGAGAGCAGAAGCTCCCTGTTCCAAGCCTGGCACTGGTCACCACTGTCCCAGCACCATGCTGCCACAGAGCCACCCCTGCCTGGGCCGAGGGATGAACCTGGTCCCTCTCCTGACTGTAAACCTTCTAGTCCCCATCACAGGCAGGAGATGCACACAAAGGCAAAGGTAATAAGACTCAAATAGTGAGGGAAGAAGTGTAATTGAGAAAAACAGTAGAGAGAGGCTGTATAAACAGAGGGGCCACGGGGCTGCTCTTTGAACAGGCAGCTACAAAGCACACTCCAGCAAAGTCAGGGACAGCAAAACAAATAACACCATCAAACAAGGATGGGAGAGCTCCTTTCATTGATGAAACCCAAGGTTTGATTTTGCTGCCTTGCATCAGCCTTTCAGCTAAGCATGCACAGCAGCACAGTGGTTTTAAGTCCCTTCTCCAAACCCTCTGTGCTCACTGCTTGTCTCAGTGCTGGCAGAATCCTGCTCCAGCGGCTGGGCGGATGGACACACAGCTACAGCAGCACATCTGGGGCAGACAGAGACCACTGCCAACCCCTTCCCTGTGATGGGAGATCCCAGATGCATTAAAGGAAATCTAGGGATGAGACAGCATCTGTGTATTTGGTGGGTGTTGGGGCTTTTATAATTGTCTCAATAAATATACAAACAAAACCTGTTCATTCTTTGGGTTGTTTTTCCCTCCTGGGCTCTGTGGCACAGTGATGAGTGGAACAGCAATTGCTCAGCTGCCAAACTTGTAGCTATTGCTCCCTTCGATGGATCTAACAGCCAGCTCCAAATTCACATCCACTGCATCCCTAAGAGGTTTGATCATTCCCTGGGCAGTTCTACAGCCCAGCATCAAGACCTCAAAACCACAGTGGGTTCAGGGCACAGAGAGAGTTAAACTCAGCATTACCATAGCAGGAGCTATTAATCACTCCTGAAGAAGGATGGCTGAAATGCCCCTTGGATCCTAGGCAGGAAAAATCACCCACGGCTGGTGATGGACCAGGAAGAGACAAGGTGAGGGCAGTGAGGCCCCTGCAGCCTCCCAGCAGTGCTGGGTGATCTGCATTTCAATTCTGACCTACCTTAGATACTCCCTGGGTGATTTCAGCTCAAGATTTCCTTTCCACCCCTATTTCCCCATCACATCACTCACGTAATTCCTCTCATTCTACTGCTCACACCCTTCAGTAACTGCTGCAAGATTCTGTCTCCATTTAGTCACCTCATAGCCAAGTGAGACGTACCTGATGCTTTTCA
The DNA here is from genome assembly GCA_028858755.1 of Ara ararauna. NCBI lineage: Eukaryota > Metazoa > Chordata > Aves > Psittaciformes > Psittacidae > Ara > Ara ararauna. Next base: position 17,484,726 of record CM054384.1, read on the forward strand.
CCCACGCTCATAAATCAAAGTAGGATGCAGGGAACAGGAAAAATCCCAATAAGCAGCCAGTACAATGCTAAGTTGACAGATGCAGAGCAGGGGCTGATGGCTGATTCTATGTAAAGCATCTGTCCTTACCCTCCAGATGATGAGGCCAAAAGCTGCCTTTATCCCAGCGTAAGCATTGCAAGCTGCTCCTCCACCACATTTTGCTAGATGATAGCATGTTAGGGCTCTAAGAAGCCTAGGCCAGAGCAGCAGGGATGTTATCCATGGGGATGACAGTGTCTCTGTGATGTCTAAGGTAATGAATTACTCAGAAATGAGTAAGTTGTGCCTGGTGATGCAACGATCAATTTGCTTCATCGTTGAAGCCATCCATTCATCACGGACTGCCTTCGCTCACAGGCACTTTATTGGCACCAAAACAGCAAGTGTAGGCAGCAACCTGAGTACCCACTGAGGACCAGCCCAAGAAAGGGGCTTCCTCCTGCATTGAGCATCCAAAAATCACAGCCTGGTTTGGTCCAAAGAAAAGGGGGAAGAAAAGACCAGGTTCCCACAGCATCTCCTGCACTGAATGTCAAGAAGAGTGGGCAATGTGTATCCCCACCAGCATGGTGCCCCTGGGGACCAGCTCAGCCCAACTCCTGAGCCTCAGTGATGCTCACCTGCAGCAGCACCCATTCTCCTGCACTCCTGCAGATAAGGTGAAGGGCAGATGAGCTCTGCTGCTGCTGCTGCAGTGTGGCTACAGCAAAGCTGCTTCTCCTCTCCTGGCCCAGATTCCCTTCACCTTTCTCATCCACCTCACTTCTCATCCTCCTTCACTTACAGACAGCCCCACACCGCCATTCTCAACCCCCTTGTAAATCATGAGTACCCAAATCACTGCAAAACAACATTGCAGACCCATGTAAGACACAGCATGGCCGAGTCAGGGAAAACCACGGGCAAGGAGCAAAAGCCCAGCTCCTGTTCTCAACAGGAGACAGGATGCATACAGACACAGATGGAATGCATTTTCAACACAAGACAGGATGCATACGGACAGCGAGCTGCAGAGCAGAGTGCTCTGCCACCGAGAGAACTGGAAATGAAATAACAAACAAATATAAAACCCCATAAAAAATCCAGTCGATTGTACTTGGGCAAAGAACTCCGAGAGCAAAGGGGCTCACTTGGGAGCAAAACGAAGATGAATCGACAGCGAGTTCAAGAGAATTCATTCTGCCGCTGAACACTTTTCTCTCCATCAGGACATCTCAAAGGCTTGTCAAGCAAAGGCAAGGCTTTTATTTGTTTCTATGGTTGCCATAACGATAGAGCTGTATGTCATGTCAGGCAGCAGCTGAGGCTCGTGCCTCTGATTTATAGCTGCTCACCAGGAATTAGCAACTTCTTCTGCAGAGAAGGTGGCACCATGAACCAGGACCACAGGCATTTGCTAGAGCCACTCTCTGCTCCCCAGGTTATCTCTCCTCTCGTCCCCAGCAGCCAGCTCTGCCCAAAGGGATGCTTCTATTATCCCTTGGAGGGATGCTTCTATTACCCCCTGCAGGGATGCTTTCACTATCCCCTGCAGCGATGTTCCTATTATCTCCCTGCAGGAATGCTCAGTGCTAGCAGTGGTGGGACCCAGGGGTGCAGGTTCTCTGTATGAGCTGAACAGCATAAACTGCCACAATTATAGTGTTTCCTGGTCCCACAGGACAAGTGGTGCCTCCTAAAGGGCCAAAGCGAGGTGGCAAAGAGTCCAGGGAAGGCCAGTGTGAAGGATTAAACACGTAACAGCAGTTTGTTTAAAAATATATATGGATTACTGTGTTTACCACCAGGTTCTGGGAGAAATACAGGTAAGGGAGAAGGATGGGAGCAATAAGGAATGGGAAACAAAGAGGGGTCTTGAAAACAAGTGAGAAAAAGTGGGAATTGTGGGTGTTTCTTGTCCTGGCAAGGAGATGTGCAGCTGGGACAAGCTGCCCAGCCTGGGACCTGGCCTCCAGCCCAAACCAGAGGCTTCCCAGCATGGGGAGAGCTCTTCAGCGCTGCTGGCCAACATCCTATGAACAAAGACATCGTCATGAGTGTAGCTGCCATGATCCCAGGTTTGTAACTGATGTGATCATCATGTGGAGAATCAGAGTCCAGGGTCAAGGAGGGGATGCTCTCTATGGTTACTGATCAATTATACATACAAGTTTCACTGACTCTAAGCACCCTCGTGCTTAATTTATGACGCACAGCCCTGAAACCTCCATCACCAAGTTCTGCATGCAAAGTCCCATCTCACTCAAGCCCCAGCACATTCAGGAGCATCCCTGACGGGATGTTTGCAGTAGACCTTTTGGCTCCTGTCGGTAGGAAGTTTCTCTACTTGGCTGCAGCAGTAGGAGGTATGGACCCTTCGTTCCCATCCACTACAGCACTGGTACATGTCATTGCACTGCTCAGCAGTGATGCACACAGAGAAGAGCATCATGGAGAACAGCACCCCTCCAGGGAAGCAGCATGGAGTCAACGCTTCTCCAGAGAGCTGCTGAAAGCCAGAGCCCCACCTGCCCTTCGAAAGCATCAAGCGCCTTCATAAAAACACAAGACCGCGTTTGAACCTTTAACCCTCTGAGCTGTAAAGGCTTCATCAGTTGTTTTCTCCAAACCAGGCTTGCTGCAATTTCCCTCCATTAAACTCATCAAGGCAAGTGACCCTGGTGCCAAGAGGTGTCAGACTAATGAAAGGTCTGGAGGAATGCAGCACACTTGTTATTAGAGACACAGAAGAAATACATGACTGAGCTGCCATCACATCACTGCAGGACAGCAAACAAGGCACTGTAGGTGCTGAGATGCAATAGTGTTGAAGCTGGTGTAATGCAGCCCAGGATCTGCCCCTTGACATGGGGATGTGTTAGAGCTCCAGTGTTACAGAAGCTGCCAGCATGGAAGGACAGATAATGGGATAGCCCTGGAAATAAGTCCTTCCATGCACAAGGATGGTTGTGTTTGTACACCTACATAATAGACAGCAGGTGTTCATCCTCAACAGTAGGTCTGACATTATGAGGTCATCATCTGGACATCTGAACCAGCAAAACTTCTATATTAATACTTCCTTGAGAAGCTACCAAGAGTTGTCTCAGTCCAGAGGGGACAAGTGAAGAGGGTGCAGGATAAACAGCTCTTAAAGTACCCTTCTCATTGGGTGAAAGCACAACTGACACAAGCCAAAACAATGTCTATGAGCACCAAACACAGCAGCAGCCCTGCTCACTAGCTGCAGTGGGCCTGAACAGGCAGTATCACCCTGGTTTCCACTCATCCTAGAGTGCTCGGGACCCCAAGCTTACAGCCTGATCCCTGCTTGAGAAATAGTTGAATTTTTAATGCAGAAATAGTAGATTGCTTTTCAGTTTTCACTGTATCTGCAAACCCTTCCATAATTCAATATCAAATATTTAGTATTACATTTATTAAGGTATTAATAATTCAGCATCTCCTGTATGTAAGATATAAGAGCCATGAACTTGCCCCCCTTATTCTACCTGGGTCACTCCAGTATTTATGCCTGGAATTCTCAGCTCAGATTCCATTTATGAGGGGAGCAGGCAACAGCCTCCATGCCAGAAACATCCCTCCTCCACCTGGCATTCATCCATCCCAATCAAGACACAAGGATCAGTGCTAAGATACAATCACGGTGCAGGAGCAGAAAGCAAGCTTTCCAGCCTCTACTTTTGCTACTTTGAATGAAGATGCGAGGAGGCAAGAAAGAAATAATGTTCTCCTGGCATTTTGGCTTGGAAAATGTTAACATAAGGCAAGGGGACCCATTTTCCACAGACAGGAGAAACAACACTCAGAAGAGAGCCAAACTGTGACAGGTATGTACCATCAGTCTCTTTCTACAGCACTAATTGGCCACAAAAACACCCTTGGAAGTGAGGACCTCTTGGATGCCAGCCCTGGCTCTGCCATAGCTTTTGTAAGCACTTGTTCCGACCACAGCCCTGCCAAGATGATGGGACAGAATGGAAATCCACCATTCCATCGCTCTGGGAAAAGACAGAAGTGGCTGGGGGACATAAGGATCCTGCTGGTACCCAGGGAGATGAGTCATAACACAGACCAGGATTTGCAGGTCTGGAAATTGTGTCTTGAGTCAATGGGAAAAGGCAGCGAGAAGGAAGTGAGGGAAGGAGGGATCAGAGATTCTCCCTGGCACCCAACAGTCACATCCTCAATTTAATGAGGGAGAGGGATATACACACTAAATATCTTAGAAATTGAATCCTTGTAGCCCTCTAACCTTGGCTCTTCGCAAGCACCAGAGCAGACAACTAAGACTTGGATAGATGTGATATACGTGTGAGTTTCTGAAAGATGACAGCATCTCCATACTCGCAAATGCATCAATTTAAACTATCCAATCTGACATTAGATTTAAGTCACTTCAAAACCGCCTTGCCACAGGTTCATACCAATCTACCTGCCTGGATTGGCAGGCTTCAGAGCTATATACACAGGCCTAAACTAGACCCATCAGGACCAAAAGAGCCTGGAGAGCTATCACATCACATTTCTTATTGGAACAAAATTAATCAGACTTATCATCATGGAAATTGCTGCATCCTCAATAACAATTTAAAGAGCAGTGTAGGCACTCAAGCGTGAGGAAAAGGAGGAAATCTGCTTCCTACCTGACATCTGCTGGATCTTCTGTCACCAGAACATCTGTCTTGCAGCTGGCGAGAGGATTAATGGAAAGCTCCACAGGGGGCACCACGAAGCTCTTACTGACAGGCAGCCACAGGCCTTGACCCAAACTATAGGTGGATCTGGAATAAGGACAAATGTGTCATATAGGAACAGAGTGTCCACAGCAAATGGTGGCCACTCTTCTACATCAGGCCACTTGGAAGTCACAGCAGTGGTGGCACCATGGTGTAAGTTAGTCATTTGGTCTTGTCCTGAAAGACAAATGTGACAGGCTGAGAGACCTGGGTTGGTTCAGCCTGGAGAAAAGAAGGGTCCAGGGAGACCTTAGAGCAGCTCCAGTGCCTAAACGGGCTGCAGGAAACCTGGAGAGGGGCTTTGGACAAGGGATGGAGGGACAGGACAAGGGGAATGGCTTTAACCTGCCAGAGGGGAGATTGAAATGAGCTCTTAGGCAGAAGCTGTTCCCTGTGAGGGTGCTGAGGCGCTGGCACAGGGTGCCCAGAGAAGCTGTGGCTGCCCCATCCCTGGCAGTGTTCAAGGCCAGGTTGGATGGGGCTCGGAGCAACCTGTTCTAGTGGAAGGTGTCCCTGCCCATGGCAGGGGTTGGAACTGGATGAGCTTCAAGGTCCCTTCAACCCAAACCAGTCTGGGATTCTATGATTCTGTGAACAGCTAGAGATGTGACAGGGAGAATATGGGGGTGGCCAAGCTCTTCATTTCAGTACAAGGGGACTTTCTGTGCACACTGTCTTTGCTGTTGCTATGTCTGACCATGAGGATGAGAGGGAAACCCTTCTCTGTCTGCAGAATATGAACACATCTTTCAGGTCTGTCAAAGGCAAACGATGCTTGTGTCCCCCGGCCATCATAACAAGGCAGAGCCAGGAGTGATCAAGAGGCAGCATCCATCAGGATGTCCTTGCTGGCTCTCCTCTCGAATGTCCAAGTTGAACCCTCCTTTGACTCACCTGAGTATCTTCTCTGGTGCCTGCTCTCCTGTGACCAGGTCGTATCCGCGTTCCAGCGTCGTGTATGGCCATGGCCTGGAAGGCAGAGAGGGAAAGATCAGCTGTGGCACATCACTTGGAAAGGGAAGCAGCACAGCCCCGTCCTGGGTGTTTGGTGCCAGTGATGGTGGGGAGGAGAACTGGGCTCCTCACCAATGTGGGAGCCAGGACAGAGCAAACACAGCATCCTATCTCCACTCACCCTTCGCTGTGTCCCCAGTCGCTGCGCACACACAAGTGGCGATGGACAGGGTCTGGGGCATAACCTTCATGGCAGCTGCACTCTCCTGTAAGAGAAGAGGAGAAGATCAGACCTCTGTGCCCCAGAGGTACAACAGCAACCTGCCCATCTCTGCTTGTTCACAGCCATTCCTGGTCATTGCCATGGATCTGGAGCACTCTGGACTCTTCTGAAACCTCCAAGAGGTGCTGAGAAGATGAGATGTGGAAAGCCACAAGAAACTGCTCTTCTGGAGACAGGGATGCCCCCAGCCCATCCTGGCCACATCCACTTCTCATCTCTGCTGCTGCTACCTCGCACCAGGACAGCACAACAGGGTCTTCTGTAGCCCAAACTCCCATATAGGATGCAGAACCCCCCCGACCTCCATTCTCCATGGGCAGCACTCACACCATGCCCCCATCCCACAGCTATGGGGCTCTCAGGCCCCCTCACCACTGCTCTCTGAGTGCTGTCTCAGCCCGTTACACCCTATTGAGAGCAAGAAAAGACATTTCCTGCACCAGAAACCCCATCGTGCTTGGCTCAAATTGATTCCATGTTCCATAGAAATACATAACCTGGAGCAAGAAACAGCAAAATCAAAAGATTACTTGGATTTGCATGTGGGGTTTCTGTTACAAGCTGCTGCTGGCTCCCCCCCCCCCCCCCTTCTCCTCCTCTCCCCATCCTGCCTGATGGTGCAGCAGGCTGAGCAGTAAACACCAGCAGCAGTGATGGGGACCTGGAGAAGATGAGGGGGGTACCCCCATCACAGTGGTAATGCAGACTGGCAGGTACCTGTGTGCTCATCAGGATCCTAAGCAAGTTCTTAAAATGCCTCGCAGGGATTATAGTAAAGAGCTTTACTGTCAGGAGGGAGCGAGACAGGGGCTCAAATGCTGAGATTTTTAAGGAAGAGACGCCTGGAAATGGGGAGGCAGCAAAAGAAGAAAAGAAAGGGCGAGTGGGGGAAGAGACAGCTAATGATGTGCTAAAATGCAACAGCACCTTCATGAAATATTCACTGCCTTAAACACGTCTAATATTAAAGATTAAATGTCCTGGGATTTGTCCCAGCGACTTCGAAGCACTGATTTATGATCTGTCAAAAGCTGCTAACCTCATGATTCATAACGGGAGCAGCAGGAACATTGCTCCTCTGAAGGGAAGGAGTTGGGAGAGGGATGGTGGCACTCGCCCTGCTCTGGCTCAGCAGTGCCTGGGGGCTGGGGCAGCCTCGCTGCAGGAAAACACGGGTTCTAATGGCTCCATCAGTGGCTTTAAAGCCAGAAAAGTTATTTTTTCCTTGGGTGCTTACCATGCAAGTTTCCCCAGCCCTGCTGTGGATCATTAATTCCTGGTGCTCATTGCATAACAAATATGTGCTCTGCAAACGAGAGACGTCCCAAAGTGCTTGCGAAGCAGAGCCGGAGTCTTGGGGCACCGGCTGGCGCTCAGCTGCTGCCACAGAGATTAGAGCAAGGAGGGGAAAAACACTACGGGAGCTGGCACCAAACAGCCCAGTTGCCCAATAACTGGAGGTGCTGGGGGTGAATCCCATTCCCATGGTGCAGGAGGGTTGATTTTGTCCGGCTGTTTGTTTACCGCTCCATCAGTTTGGTTTTGGGAAGAGAAACTCCATCAGCCTGCAGAAATATTGATTGTATCGACTCCAATCTCGGAGTTTCAACAGCCTCAGCTGGTGCTTGAGGCTTTAGTGGGAGGTTGATTTCAAGAGGGCAAACAGTGGCACCAGCTGTGTGCAAACTGAGAGGTGGGACACTGGGGAATACCATCCAGAGTACAGGTACCAGCCCCTCATCAGGAGGGCTTGGAACCAGCTTTCCACAGGTTTTCCAGGGAGTTAGGCACCCCTTTGGCAGAGTTTTAGGAACAGGACAGGAAGGCTCCCAACACAGGATCATATGAGCAGACTGCTGGGAGGAGCAGGGACTCCATCCCTTCAAGACAATTTGTTCAGGACCTATTTCTGTATCTAGAACCACAAGCAGGCAATTTAGTGGGGTTTCCAAAGTACCTCAGCAGAACCTGCTGTGCTCTCATGGGTTTTCATGAGCTTTTGCTCTCTCCGCAGCAGCATCCACCCTCCTTCTTCGGCCTCCTGAGCTACTGGGTTACTTGCAGTCTCTCCCCATCCTCCCTGGGTGCGACGCTGAGCCAGCAAAGCTTTTCCCCATGGACAAAGAAATGCCTTATAAAGCCATTTGAAGTGGGAGGAAAAGGGGTTCCCATAGCTCTAACCCCTCTTTAGGGTAAGCACATTTTCTAAAGAGCAGATTTCAACATGCTGCTAAAGGAAACCAAAAACCCAAAAGCCAAAACAACAGCGTCTTTGTTCACAGCTCCTAAATCCCGTGTACTCCCAACACAGGTGCCATTATCTGCTCAGCATTGCTCATGCTAAGTTAGGATTCAACCTGAGCTTAAGACCAAAATACACTAATATAACCAAGTTTGACAATTGGATGCAGCTTCCACAGGTCCTGCACACGCCTCCGTGCAGTGTTCAGCTGCTGTGGGAGGACAAATGATTCAGGACCTACAAACTGCTGTGAAAAGCATCCTATTTGTGCAGTCACCAACCCACACCCTGCCCACAGTACACAGGCGTGTGTGGTCCTTCCTCTTTCTTTGGATTCATAACACATAGATTGGGTTGGATAATCCAAAAGACAGGATCACTGCTCACTCAGTTTAAGTGAGAGCAGGTCCTGGTGCTCAGCTCTGGAGGTCCCATGTTACACTTCAATGTGTTATTAAGAGAAGCACTGGGAAGTAGGCAACACCTCTGCTGTTGCAGAGAGAAAATGCATAAACCAGGAAATGCGACACCAAAGCTCTAGAGAGGCTCAGAGGATGTGTTACTCATGTGGTAAGTGCAGGTACACGGAAGGATGAGGGGAGAGCTGAGGCCACGGGAAGGGAGCAGCACCCACAGCACTGCTCTCCACCCTCCTCTGCTCCTCTTGCCTCACACCAAATCTCATCACAGACCATGCTGCTGTCACTAATCACAGAACCACAGACTGGTTTGGGTTGGAAGGGACCTTAAAGCTCATCCAGCTCCAACCCCCTGTCATGGGCAGGGACAACTTCCACTAGCCCAAGAATGACAGGTAACACGGAGTCTCCATGCCAGTTTCTGCTCAAGGAGACTGAGCGCTTGTCTGAAGCAGCAGGACACCCCCCCAAACATTGCAGGCACATCTCACCTGCACACTCACCCCTGCTGTGCCTTCATCCCCACAGAGCCTGATGGAAGAGACTACTGCAGCTCAGCTCAAAGTGCCACGCAGACCGAAGTGCCATGCCATGCAAGGTGACAGAACGCTGCACAGGCCAAAGCTTCGGCCTCATGGTGCTGCACGCATCACTCTTGTCCTTAGCTGAGAAGGTGAGAAGGATCCAGAGCCTCACCTGGAGGAACAGGGCAAGCTAAGGACCTATCAACCTGGTTTCTGCAGGTGGACATGAGCTTCCTATGTTTCTGAATGAAGGACTTCTCACACTGCCGGTTAGCATCATCAGCATCCACAGCTCAAGGCTGGTCCACGCTGAGGCTCTCTCATGCCTGAAAGAAGCAAATCTAACACAAGCCACATATGAGCTCATCACCTCCAGTGGCATAGCCACGGTGCAAAACCAACAATGTGGAGGAACACAGCTCTCCAACCCCTGCTGCCTTCTGACCAGCACAGCTCAAGGCTTTAGCTCTCTTCTTTGTTATATCTGAGCTGAACCATCCTTTCATGTCAGCCACTGCACCATGCTCCTGACAGGGTCTCCTGCTGCACTCGTAGCCTCCCTGGCTGTCCCTACGCTCAGGGCTGTGGGATGAACCACCAGGCTAACCTTGTTAGCCTCGTTAGGGCAGAGGTGATCCCTGGTGATAAGATCCCTGCAAGATCCTCCTAATCCATTCACTCAGCAGGATGCGGTCCCAAGGAAGCAGCTCTGTGCTGCTATTGGTATTTTTATTTAAGGTGTCAGAGGGGCTTTGGCAGTGATGGAGCAAACCTGTGGCTTAGATTACTGCTAGCACCGGTGGTGTCTGTGATTCCCTCCTCTACAGCAGCATCTCTGCATTCACCCTCATTCCAGAAGGATGCTCTGCTGTGCCAGGGCCATGTCCCGGCCACAAAGACACCATCCTGGGGACAAATTCAGGGGCTGCAGGGCTACAAATGCACACGTTTAGACCTGTAGGAGCACTGCATGTACACAGTCACACCTGCCTCTCCCACCTGCAGTGATGCTCAGCCTGGGCCCAGCTTTTGGGTCCCCTCGTCTATGGACACGCACACAAACCAGGAGACACGCCAACCCCAGCAGAGTACTCTCACTGCCAGCAAGCCAGAAAGCTGCAGTACCACATCCCTGCCACCTTTGGCTCTGCAGCTCAGCTGGGCTGTCCTCCATGCAGAGCCCCCATCCCATCCGTATCCCAACACCACCTCTTGCTTCTCCTCCCTCCACACACCACGGCACGGGAGGAACAAGGGTCTGCAGAGGCAGCAAGCCAGCGCCAGGCATTTTTCAGTGAACAGAGGCAGCCGTTGAGCACAGCCCTGACTGCACCAGTGTTCACAGAGGGGCTGTAGCACAAAGCCCCTCTCTTCTGGGTGAGTGCAGAGCCATCTCCAGGGTTACCAGCCTGCTCCGAGCTGGGAGCACTGAAGGGTCCCTCTTCCTTCCCTGCTGCTGGGATGCAAAGCCTTCCCCCCATCAGCAGCTCGGGCTGCATGGTCTGAATCCCTTCACCAGGGCAGCAAACGCAGCTTCAACGGTGTCTCCTGCCCAGGTGCTGCGGTCCTGGCCACCAGCTCGGTGCCTGGCAAGGACCATGTCCCTTGTCACCACTGCTCTGGAGTCCCCATGGGAGCAGAGGGGACCCGAGTGCTCCCATGCTGGCCTCATGGACTGTGTCCTGCCACCACACAGGATACTGTACGTCTCTGCTCTGTCCCTCCCAAGGTGGTGGCAATGCCCTAAGCACCGGTTGTGTGAAAAAAGCTACCAATAGATCAACACAAATCACCCCATCCCTCCAACAGCCATGACCACCAACCTCCCATAATGAAGCTGTGAAGGCTTCAGGGTCTTGTCTGCATCTGGAGGAAACCCTGCATTGATTCATCCTTTGCAAAAGGTTCCTGAGCTCTTGGAGGAGAAACTGCCTCTTCATCCAGCATCCACCAACAGTCTGATGCAGGTGAATCCAACCTCATGTCCTTCAGCCACGTAAAGCCCATGCTGTGACCTCATGGGCATCTCACACAGGCTGTTCTTCCTCATCCTGGAGCCCCAGTGCAAAAGGAGGCTGCAGGGTTCCCACCAGGTCATGACATGGTCCAACGGTCCTTGATGCTGCCTCCAAACCACACGCAATGCTGCCTTGGCCCATCTCCTTCCCTGCCTACAGCAAGTCCCGTGAAGGTAGATCTGGCTGCATCCAGAGCTGTGATAACCCATGGGAAGGTGCCATGGCCCCCCAAAGCAGCACCCCTCCTTGTTGCCAGCCTTCCTCCTGAGGGATGATCACCCTGCAAGGGATAAGCAAACCCCAAGAACCATACAAGAGATCTTAGCCACCAAGTCCTCCTGCTTATAAGCTGTATAAATAAGACCAATAAAACATCCAGGTATCTGCTGGGCTGTGAGAGCAGCATCTCGTACTCCAGTACCTGAGCCAGTGGGTGCCTTGGTGCTGATCCCCTGGGAGGAGCAGCTCCCAGCAGCATGATGACAAGGCTGAGATCACTAGGGTTAAGACAAGACACATCTGCACGAGGGTTGGCACCAGGGTTTCCACCAACAGAGGTCTGGATGAGAGGAAAGTTAAAAACCCAGCAACAAAACCCTTCCTAAGGAGTTTGCTGTGCCCCTGTGGTATGGCAGAGCAAGGGCCCCTGTTCAGAAGGAGATAAGGAGGCAATTAAACACAGGCAAAGATGAACAAGGGTCTTAATGGTTCATCGAATTCCCGACTTCAATGAGCAAGTGAAGCATCTTCAGAGAGCTGCTCCTTCAGTCAGGGCTGGCCCCTAGCCAGGGCCATGGCTCCTCCAACAGTCAAAGCTTCTTCTCCTGCCCTTGCTGTCTGCAGTCCCTGGCCTTCAGGGGTGGCACTTTCCAAAGCTGAGTCTCTGCTTCCTGCTGATCAGAAATGTCTGTAAAAGCACTTCAGCTCTCAAGGAACAAGATAGGGAAGGCAGCATCTGCCCAGCTGACCCAGCACAGGGAAAACCTGGAGTTAATGTGACAGTTATCCCTCCTCTCCCCCTTCTGCAAGTAGCCCTCTTCACCCAGATCCATCATAAAACCTAAGTGCAAGATTAGCTTCCAAGAATTGTGTCTAGGTTTATGCTCTGCATGGATCATACTCTCATTTATCATCTGCTCAGCTCCTACACCGCACCACTGAGGAAGATCTCCCTGGGCACACATGCACGGGTGATGCAAGGAAGCAGCAAGAGGTCCCAGGGGTGGTCCAATGTGCCATGGTTGTCATTATCTGGGGTGAACACTGCCCCACAACTGACCATGGCAGTGAGAAGCCACCTCCTGCAGCACTGTTGGGATGGGTCAAGCCATAGAGATGGGTCCAGGGCCAGCTCTGTAAAGCAAAACTCATTCCTCTTCCCTCCCCTCTGTGGTCTTTAGACAGGCACAGAAATGCCATTACAAGAACATTAGCAACTGCAGGATTAAACACTCTAATGGCAGAAAATGAGAGTGTAAAGACAGCACAGATAACCTTAACTCAGCCCCCTCCAAGGCATGCATTTTGATTGCTGTTTACGTATAACACTTCAGCCCGAAGCTAAATTAACTTGGGAGTTAACTGCCTCCTGCCCTGCTTGGTGCACGAGGCAAACTGTGCCGCCACATGAAGAGAAATCGTATATTACATGGGTTTTGACCAAGTTATTAAACTTCATACCTTAGAGAGACAGACGCTCATCTTAGAAAAGTCTAAGTCAATAAAGACGGTCGGGTCCTCCAACAGCGAAAATAGCAGAAGTGCACAAGAACAAATAATATTACTTGATGTGCACAAAACCTGCATGATATTAAATTGAACTATGGGAGGAAATGGCTGTTTTCATAAACACAAATACACCCTCACCAAGATGGGTCATCTCCTGATTTACCTGCTCAGCACTGCCACCTCTAAATCCCCTTAACAGGTTACCTTTAAAGAATGGCTCTGTTTAAAGGTGACTTTAATCTATGCCCTGACCATAAGACCTCTGTCCTACCTACATATGAACACCACCTGCAGCTCTGGTGACAAACTTCCATTTGGAGGATGATGGAAACCTTTTCTGTTTCCTTCTGCCACTTTCCAGAAAGACCCTTCCTTACCACTTCTCCTTTGGTCCTTACAAGCCTGTTCCTATTGCTTTGGGGTGCTATCCATTGTGGATGCAAAGGAGAGGATTTTGATGGCAGAACGCCTGATTTATAGATGGAGAAGAAAAAAATCCCACCCATTTGCACCTGCTAATCAAGGTGCCATCCATCTCATTTATGCCACTGCTCCGGCAAGCCTGACAGCACAGAATCAGAGGCTGTTTCTTCCAACACTTGGCCCTAAGGGACCTATTCTCCAGCAGGTCTCTTAAGCAATGCCCACAGAATGTGCAAGTGAATCAGTTTTGTGCATACAAAGCAGGTAATTGTGCTCACAAATCAGGATTTGCATATGCTGCTGGAAACAGATGCTCTCATCAATGTTACCGGTGCTGGGAAAGGAGGCAAGGGAAAAAGCACTCCTGAATCTTACACAAGAGGTATCCCAGTGCGTGGTACGAGTGGTGGCACTGCCAATGTGCTCCACATCTGTCCAAAATGCAGACAGCGAGAAGAGTTGATGGCAAGTCCCAGAAGATGACAAACTTTTCCCTGTTCTCATTCCAAGCACCACGGCCAGCTCCTGCCAGGAGGATGGGGAAATCAAGATCACATCCTGAGGACCGCAAGGACCACATCCTGACCCTGGCAAGGTACCTGCCCCATCTGGTGTGGTGGAGGGGGCATGGCCACTGTGCCTCATCTGCAGGGGGAAGACCTTCAGTAGCATCCATTTACACCTGTATCTACAGTCAGGCATGTCAGATCAACCACCTTGCCTGTTTCCAAGGCAGGGGGGAAGGAGGAAGATGGTATTTTGCTCACGTGCAGATGTTGGTGCTCCCTCTGACAAGCTCTGACAAGCTGGTGCTCTGCAAAGAGGGTTTGAAATCTGTTGGGGGGGGAGGGGGGCGCAGCAATCATTTAATTAAATAGTGAGTCACACGGTGAAGACACAAGGGAAGGCAAATTAAGGTCAGGCAAGCAAAATGTATTTTGGCATTTCCTAGCGTTTAAGAGCCTCCGCTTTCACAGCAGATTATTATTCATACTGAAGGAGTATTTGGTGGCTGGAGTCATGAGTAAGCACATTGTACAGACAGATCTCATCTGAAACTCTAACCCAAAAGAAGGTTTGCAGTGCTGGGAAGGGGTAAGACTCAGCAGACAGAGCTTACATGACCTGGAGGTCCTTGAACATGTGCTAGGAGCCTGTGGCAATGCCACTAGTGTTGAGCGCTGCACACAGAGGTCTGCTTACACCTTGGAGCAAAGAGGTTTTGGAACAAGGCTGTATCTACATTACAATGGAGTTAAGCTATAAATGTACTGGAGGACCTCAAACCTGGCTGTGTTGCTCTCCACAGGAGAAACCCTCAAGGCTTTTATCCTCCAGAAAGGACAAACCGCAGTCCTCCTGGGTGCTTCACCCAGCCTGGGAGACCAGAGGGCAGGGGAAAGCCACAGCACCCATCATTTGGGATGCTCAAGGAGATGATGAAAATCCCTGACCTGAAAAGGTTGAAATTCAGTCAGGATTTATGTCCCACAGTAAAACCACAGGCCTGCCTCTCTCGTGGTGATAAAAATAAATCACCCTTAAAAACAGAATGACATTCATAAAAATAAATCTGAAAATACATGCAGTGTATCATGGAGTTACAGTCTGCCCCAGCCTGGCACAGGAACTCCTCACCAGCTAAAGGCTGGTCAATGGTGATGAAAGTAAGTGTGTGCTTGGGGCTATGTCCTGTGATAGGGTGTCAAAAAGGCACTTCCAAAGGCAACACTTTCAGTGGGTGATTGCTTATCTCTTGTGAACTTTGGACCTCTTAAGAGGGGTGTTAGACTTAGGCTCTGAAAATTAACAATCCCACTGGCCAGTCCTGCTCTATCCCTGTGGATCCAACTGACAGGAGAAGGATTTTCCTTTATCCACATGCAAACTCCAAGGCTGGAGAGAAGGGAAAGAAGCAGATTGAGATTTCAGGCTAGGAACCTGGAAGTTCAGATGAAGGCTGCTTTGTCCTTGGCTCCCACCATGGGTAAGCAGGGAGGATGTGAACCAAGAATGGGAGCTGCAGAGCAGCTGGCAAGGTTCAGATCCAGTGTGATGTGGAGCAGAGCATATCCCAGGCTAAGGAGCATCCCTGCCTTCCCTACAAATGAGATGTGACACATCCCGCTCAAGCGTGGGGCATCCAGTGAGAGCGACAAGCTGCTCCTGTGAGCTGCGGATGGAGGGGGAGCAGCAGCTGGGATGGCAAGGGAAAACAGCGGCTCCTAGCAGCAGAGGCTACGTGAGCATTAAACTAGCCCTGCTCCATGCCAAGAATGGCATGGGGGGGGTTCTTCCAAAGGGGAAGTCATGGTATGGCTCCATACATTTCTGCTGCAGGCAGAGCTTTTTCTCTCCTCCTCCTCTGAAGGGAGGGAGAGCTGAATGCACCCTCCCTCTCCCACTGAGGTAGCTGCGTTTCACCAGTGCCTGAAACAACCCTTCTGCTCTGTGACATCTGGATGAGAAAAGCCTCCTCCCGCACCATCTCCATCTGCCGGGGTGGCTGCTGTCACCTCCCAGCCCTCATTGGGACTGCAGGTGATGCCCAGGGCTCATCTACATGGGAAATTCATCCCAAGTAATCATCCTGCTGCAGCAGTGCCTCTGTGCAGACAAGGCTTGAGGAACAGGAGTATTGAGAACATTCTCGAGCAAGAAAACATTTATGTGACCGTGTTCAGTATTTGCACCTCAGCAGAGCAGGAAGGGATGAGAACGGGGTCCCCTCTGATGGCCTGTGGTGCATTCATAGAACCATAGAATAGTTAGGGCTGGAAGGGACCTTAAGATCATGAAGGATTTCTTCCCCTCAAGATGCTATTAAAAGCAGTGGGAGGCTTAGAAAAAGTCTTTTCTGTGAGCCATCTCCCTCCAAACCCCCTGGCAAAACCAGAAACCAACATCCCTATTTGCAGCCATGAGTCTGCTCCACAAACACACAGTGAAAACACCCATGAGAGGTCCGGTCACCCATTCCAGCTGCGATGTCACCTCTCAATGGCCAGACGTTGGCTGGGGTCACATATACTTATTTCCACTCATGCAAACCCCCTGCCCTCTTTCACTAGTTGCATGTTTGCTATTTTCTATGTTCCCAGCTCAGTGCAGATGCCAGGACCCCCATTTGTCATGCAGGAGTATGTAGGGCAGAAGGAATGCTGATACTTCTCCTTTGCCCAGTCCCACATCTCAAAGTCCCAGCAGGGCTGGCTGCAAGCAAAATATGCTCAGCAAAAAGGTCACTTACTGATGAGGAGAGATGGCAACCTCCCAACTCCACGAGGAAGAGATTCAACTGAGGTGACCACCAGACAGGAGCACTAATGGAAAATGTGGTGCTCTGCAGTGGAATGGTCAAACAAGCAAAGGGATGGAGGTGGTGCAAGCTCATGAGTAGGGTGTGCAAACTGCACAGCAAACAGCACAACTTGCAAACAGATTAACTCCATGTGTCTACTGCTGCTATACCAAAGAGGTGACAGCTCCACCATTTCAAATCCCCATCCTTGTGCCCATCTCCTTTACACCTCGCTGATGGGGGTCACCACTGGGTGACCCTGCTGGTACCTCCTGGACCTCCACGCCCAACACCAGGCTGAAGAGGTGAAGTGAGTGGGTGTCAAAGTACCCAGAGATAAACCTTCTCCCTCACAGCTCTGAGCTTCCCAAGGTCTTCACTCTTCCCCAGCCTCCCTTACCTGTCTCCTGGTCACACAGCTGCTCACAGGCATCGGTGGTCCTCTGGCCACAGAGGTCTCTCACCCAGGGAGACGTGGCATTGATCTGATAGTACAGGGACAGCTTGGCTGGATTAAGCCAGTCGGAGATGTCCAAGTAGCTCCCCTCGCTCACAACGAAGCTGCTGCCTGGAAGATGGGAAAGAAGTGTGTTAGGTAAGTGTAACAAGCTAAAAAATAACCCAAAAACAAACAAAAAAACCCACCAAACATGCATTTTGGCCCAATAGCTGAACACTCGACTCTTCAGAAGCTGCTGTGATGTCAAGATCAGCAAAATAATACCAAGCTCACCAGCACTAGGACCCAAAGAACTTCATTTGACCATTCCTCTCCATATGAATGTGCCCCACCTAATGGTCCACCAGCTAGGACACTCTTCTCCCCTACCCTTACAGTGCCCATCATCATGAGACACTGGATTTGAATCCAAAATCTCTGCAGAAATGTGGACCAATGTGACTAATATGATCCATAAGATTGAAGCATCTCATCCCCAGCTCATGCAGGTGGTGTCCATGAGGATGCAAGGCTCAGGATGCGAATGGGCAGTGGCCACATGAGCTATTCTCACTTCACTTCTGTAGTCGAGGTGAGGGAATTGACCCAACACACAACTTCTTGTATGAGTGGTCTCATATCAGAAACATTCCCAAGAGCCAGAAATGGATTCCTGCCAAAAGTGTTCTCTTCCAAAATCACGTTCCTTTATTTTGTGAAACGCTCTTTTTCCCCACTGGCATCAGGGAATATGCATCATCTAATTAGCCAAATAGATTTTCAGTTCAGCCCAATCATTTCCTTATCTAACATCTGAGGCCTAGCATCGCTTGGGGGATTTTGCAGGCACAGAGGTCCTCATTAACTCTGATCTTCAATTACATTGATTATAAGACAGCCTCCATAATAGGGCTGCACAGATCAGAGGGGAGCAAAAAAACCTTTGCCATTAAGTGGTGTTTTGAAATGTTACCCGGGTAAAAGCCTTTTAAAACAGGGGATAAGAAGCCTTCAAAGAGGAGGGGAAAACGGGAACCACCAGATAGCCCAGGAGCCCACAGACACCCTTCCAATAAGTGTTAGGACTTGCAAATGTGGGTAAAATTTGCAACCACTATATGAAGATTCAAATCCTTCTTAGTAATTATCCAAGGATGGCAAGTCTATAGATCCAAGGCATATTTTCATGAAACCTTAAAGCTTATGTCACTTAGTAAAGGACTGGGACATCATTTTGCTAAGCACCACGTAAGTTCTTAGCTCAGTGAAAGCCAAGACATTAAAAAAGCAGGATAAAAACCCACAGCAGCAACCACTCTACATGAACCTGCTTGAACACAACCTCCTAGTTTCCTTCTGAAGAGAATCAATGGTGCTTTAGCAAGTTCTTCTAAACATCATCATGCACCATACAAAGTATAAAATAAGCAGAGCCTGAAGTGAAGCATCCCACCGAGCAAACCCATTTTTAAGCATCCCAAGATCTCAGCACCACACAAATCTGAGTTCTAATTTCACATGAATTCAAGCCTTCTACACTTACACTGTTTATACACCATAAACACATTCACAGCCACATCTCTACACTCAAAGCTGATGGAGGCTGCCAAGCTATTGACTGTTCAAGCAAATGGAAATTAGACTTCCCAGATACAGCTGCTCTGGAGACCCAGCAAGGCAGGAGCCTGTATCACCAGGGCTGCAGGATACATCTCAATCAGACACACAACAGCAGTAGATTACAGGGTAAACTCCACACCACCAGTGGAAAGCATTGAGACGCTGAACACTGAGAAGTACCTTAGAACTACATCATTTTCTCTCTAATTATCATTCTTTGCCATGAGTATTTAAAGACAGCTTGAAATACCAATGCTAAACTGTTGCTGGTTTATTTTACCAAACAGAAATGCAGTGTGAACCCATTGGGAGTGTTTACTATTTACGTGTACATGGCTATGCAGTAACCTGTCAATCTTCCTTTCTTCCTTATTTTTGTAGATCCTTAATAAAGAGCTAGGCTTGAGAAGCACGTAAGTACATTTTGAGGCTCAGCTACAGACAACTCCCTCTGCACCCAAAGACTGAAGAGCTAAAGCAATAGCTCTAGATTAAATCCCTACTTAATGAACCCCACTTCTATTTAAAATACAGCCAGCCTGAAAGCAACAGAAGCAACTCAGACATAAAATAGTCTTAGTATTAGTGTTCACCAAGATGAAGGTGACTTGAGCTGGCAGAGCATCCTGGAGGGGATGGATTATGCAGAGGGCAGGACCCCTGGTTGCGGCGGACAATAGAGGAGTGACCATCCATCGCCACATGCTGAGGTCCTCAGCAGGAGGAAGCCCATTCACGGCTCTGCTGCCAAATCTTCATTTCCTTTGGAAAACCCTATTTGCTGCTGAGTATTAAAAAGAAACCTCAACCCAACAACTATGTATTTATGGAAGTACCTCCTAAGTCCACATCAAAATGTGACACCTGGCCAGGAGCTTGCAACTTCTCTTTCAGCAGAGGTTTGGTGTCCATGGAAAAAACGCGGATTTGGGGAGCTTGAAATTATCTGCAAATTGATCAAGCTTTGCCACATTCCATAGAAAAACCTTCCAAAATATAATGAAACTAAAACTTCAGAAGAAAAAGTCCTGGTATTTTCAAGATCAATTATTTTCCATTTAACGCATTTGATTGAGGAATCATCCTCAATATTGAAAGTTTAAAAATCTAAAACAAAAAGAGCAGTGAAAATGTTTGAATCCAAAATCCCTCAATCCAAATTCTGAAGGGGCTACAAGGGTGCTGGAGAGGGACTCTTTATCATGGACTGTAGCAATAGGACAAGGGGTGAGGGGTTCAAACTGAAACAGGGGAAGTTCAGGTTAGATATAAGGAGGAAGTTCTTTACTGTGAGGGTGGTGGGGCACCGGCACAGAGTGCCTGGGGAAGTGGTAAATGCCCATTCCTGACAGTGCTCAAGGCCAGGTTGGAGAAAGCCTTGGGTGACATGGTCTAGTGTGAGATGCCCCTGCCCATGACAGGGGGTTGGAATTGGATGATCTTCAGGTCCTTTCCAACCCAAAACTTTCTGTGATTCTAAGACTCTAAGTTCAGTGTAAAACGGAGGCTTCTCTACTTCAGTACAAGGGCAAATGTTAAACCTGGGGAAATTAAGGGTTTTAGTCAATTATAAACACTTTCCTTCCTTCCTAGGAGGAGAAAGGGAATAACTTCCAGCAAGGAACCTTCTCACATCTGAAGCCAAGTGTTGCAGCTCAGCTGGATAAGACTGCGAGATGTACACAGACACTCTCATCACCTTTGCTCCCACTGAAAATACAAACATACATACCAACCCTGATCTCTTTATTGGTTGCCTGGGGAAAAAAAAAAAAACAACAGGAAAAGGTGTTTCACAAATATTTTGAAAGCTAAAATTTGGAAGATTTCAAAGCTTTTTCACACTATCTTTCCTCTTTATTTTCAGAGACTCTAAACACAGAAAACAGTTTTCAAAAGTTACCATGAAAAGCATCTTGAAAAGCTCAGAAAGGGCAGGCTGAGTATCAAATCCTTTTAGAAACTACCATGAACAAACATTTTCCAAGCTAGAGCCGTTTCAAACGTCTTTAGCTTGCCGGGAATACCAGCCAGGTTTGTTTTCACCAACATACAGTCTGTCAATGGAGTAAAATCAAGAGGAGGGAAGGGGGTGATGGGGATCTCAAGCCGCTCACACAGCCAGGGTAGACCTGGTTCCATACCACCCTCTGAAAACCCACCTCAAGGACCTCAGACCCCACCAAATGAACCCCACAATCAGCAGATCCACTCTCTGAGGACACCCAGAGACACTGTCTACCCTGCTATCCTCTGCTGCCAACCCCATCACCTCAATGATGTCTGCCAAGACACAAGTTTTGAGCTTCTCACTCAGTGAAATCCCCCTTAAATAGAGACATGGTCTCAGTGTAAAGCAACCATCAACCAAACAAGGGAATATAACACCAAAAGAGCAGCTCTCCACCCATACCCACCACCTCCCGGAACCCTCATTGTAGGACACATCCCTCAAGTGTTGTTGGCTTTACACCATACAGCGGCATCACTGTGCAATGGAGAGCATCAGTTCACAGCTACACAACTGCCTCCTGGCCCCACAAGGTCTACCAGCACCTCCGGGGATTGGTTTGTTTGGGTTTGTGTATGCATGTGTTTCCCCCTACACCCCCTTCCTTCAACACTGATCAAAGCCAGATCAGCTAAGGCAGCATCAAAAGTTCATACCTCTCATGCTGGGGTCTTCTCCAAAGTTCAGTGGAACTGCTTAAGCCTTAACAAAAGAGGCTCGAAGTTTTTGACATTTCAAAAATCATTTTCCAGAACACAACAGGATAAAACAGCTCAGAAGAGATAGCGAACAAGGGAAAAGAACAAAGCACCCAAAAGGAAGCCAAGAGGGTTTGGTTTTTCCTTTTTCTCTTTTCAAGAAAAAAGATCAAAATATGGGGTTTTTTTAAGACTTTCTATTTCTTCCTCTCTCTGCTCTTTTTGTCTTTGGTCCATTCACTGTTTCTTGGCCAACAAAACTCCTTTTCATCTAATATTAGTATTTTGTCCTGGAAAACTACGGGAGGTCATACTACAGCTTGATATTAACGTATCCATCCCTCTACCATCATACAATTATAATCCTGTCACAGATATTTTCTTTAAACACTAGAGGAAGGATTACCCCCTTGCTCTGCTCTATAGGTACAAAGAACAACTCTATTTGATTTCTTTGGAGACCTTTCTTATTTTCCTTGTTCAACTTGAAAGAATATTTCCCAAAGAGACAACTCCTCCCCTATCAGCTCTTTGCATTGATCACCTCTCTCCTGGCCTGGTCTTAAATGTCTTTCTGGCAGTGCAGAAGAAACAGATAGATGTTGAATGCCCAGGACACATACACTGACCTAAGGAAGCAAAATCCTGGTGCAGGATGTCATCTTCTGACTAATCAGGTAGGCTATTACATAATTCCAGCCTGGTTTGTGTTGGAAGGGACCTTAAAGCTCATCCAGTTCCAACGCCCTGCTATGGGCAGGGACACCTTCCACCAGAGCAGCTTGCTCCAAGCTCATGTGTGCAGCCTGGCCTTGAACACTGCCAGGGATGGGGCAGCCACAGCTTCTCTGGGCACCCTGTGCCAGCGCCTCAGCACCCTCACAGGGAACAGCTTCTGCCTAAGAGCTCATCTCAGTCTCCCTCTGGTAGGTTAAAACCATTCTCCTTGTCCTGTCCCTACACTGTAAAAAGCCTCTCTCCAGATTTCCTGTAGCCCCTTTAGGTACTGGAAGGCTGATCCTTCAAAGTCAAACTCTTAATTCCATATTCTAATTTGAATCCAGTGACAGTTTCACACTGGGTTCAAATCCAAGTTATCCATTTCATCTTCCTTTTCAAATGGTTTCTCTCTCAAACAAGATGAAATGCCTAACCAGAAAGTCATGATAGCCACTTTTAAAAACCACAAAAGCCTATAGGCGCATCTTTCACTTACTCTCCCATCAGCCAAAGTGCATACAGTTTACATCTGTGACTCAAGGATGTATTTTCAGCACACAAACTACTTCTAGAGCCTGGGCTGCTCATACCAGTGCTCCCCAACCACTGATTTTTGGCTCAAGCCCAGAGACCCCATCGCTTAGAAGCACTGTCAATCCTGCCAGAGCTTTTTCACTCTGGTGAAGCAGAAGCAAATTAGTGATACAAATCTGCATGTAATTACAGCTCCGAGTAGAAGCATCTTTCCTGTGGGAGGGGCAGGGTTACATTTTAAGTGTTAAATTGCACTTTCTTGATCATTCTGACAGACAGTTTCTTCAGGGTTTCTTGGCACTCAGTCTTGATTTCACCAGGGCTGAGCTTCTGACAGCCAATGCCCATGCTTAACCTCATACAGCAGGTGAGGACTTCGCCAACTTCTCCCGAACCCAAGTGGCATCTTCACACCATAGCCTTGTGGTCAAACTTACTCTGCAGTGACATCTCCCATGGTGTTACTAGACAATACCATTGTGCAGGTGTTGGTAACAGCACATCTCTATCATCAGTAGGCATCTGGGCCAGCAATGGCTGAGACAGAAATTAGACTCCTAAGGAAAAGCTTCTCTTTAATGCTCCATATCTCCCAACTCCCACTCCAGCCTGGCACTCTTCCTCAGTGATGCTCTCTAGATATTGGAGAAAGGCTTGAGGAAATCCAGCCTAAATCAAATCACATCACATAGTATATGACAGATGAGCTATGATGAGCTTTAAAAAACACAAAGTGTGTGTGAATGGAGATTTTTCAGCCAGCACCAAGACCAAACATCCTCCCAGGATGGCAGAAAACATAACCAAGAGGCATCACGTGGAAAGTTATTATGCCATGGGACTGAGGCAAGCTATCACCACTCACCGAGAGATTGCACATCAGCAATGGTACTTGCTGGAAGAATGATAAAGTGAAGTAGCATGTTCCTAGCTATGCAGCCTCCAAAAATCCTCACTGCACTGCTGCATCACTGTTGCTGCAGGTATCCCACGAATTCTGGTTCAAAAGCAAGCGTGGCCTAAGCCAGCATCCCAGGACTGACTGACCACCATGCTGCAAAGCAAGCAGGGTCTCATCCTGTGGATGCGTGAGTCAATGTTTGTATCTCTCCATCTATGAAGGGAAGCAGGTTAGTTGGTTAAGGACATGCCTTACTGCAGTCTTCACTCACCATCCCTCCCAAATCAGAAAGTAAATGGTGTTGGTAGGTGAGCAGGCACTGGGAGATGCCACCTCTCTGTTCGTGAACACATTCTACCTCTCTCAGGACGCAAGAACTCCTGGCTTTGAACCAGCTCCTGCTGACACCATCCAAATACCAGTATGAGTTCCCCTGGCTTGGCTTTGATGAATCCCGCAAAGGAGAAAGGAAGAGGCAAAGTGAAGCTGCCCCAGCAGCCCAGCACGCTTGCGGCACAGGAGAGAATGGATGCAGGTTCACAAGCCTGTCAAAAACACGATAAAAACATGATGTACTTCAGCCTCCAGAATCTTATTAGTTCCTCATGCAAAGAGCGTTCACGCTGTAAAACCGTCTTGGAATCCCTTTGATCCGTGCTGATACAGTTCATAAATTGATGTTAATATTTAGAGTTCATGTCTGGTAACGCTGAAGCCATTTGCTCACATTTCCTCACGCAGCCAAATGGGTGCAGGAACAGGAGGGAGCTGCAATGCAGACACGGAGGTGACCTGGTGGGTAAGAGCTGATGGAATTAGAGGCAATTTATAAAGCTGCACCCAGACACGGCCTCCAGAAACGTGCAGGGTCCAGGGCAGGCAGACCTGGCACCAAGCTTGCAATAGGAAGGCATTGCTTCTGCCAAAGTCCTGACCCAGTCTCCACAGAACTCCATGGGGAAGAAACAGCACAAGAAAAATCCAGCCAATTCCCTCTGCTGATTCCAAAGGGGGTTGGGACCAGCTGGGAAATGTAGAGGACTGCAACGGCAGCATCCCTCTGAAAGCTTGGATACCTTTGAAATCAGATCCCTTTCTCCATCCTTCTGAGGTATTCCACATGTAAAAAGAGCATCTCCAGCTTCAACTTGCTGTGAAACAGGATGGGGAAGCAGCAGGCTCCCACCTCTCACTGCTCATTTCTCCACAGCACGTGCTGAGCACAAGCAGGCAAGCACCTGAGGACACAAGTTAATGCCTGGTCACCTCTGAGGGCTGCAGAAGATTGAGCAGGAAATGTCAAAAGCAAACAATTTAAAGCAACACATTTAATTAAAACCAAAATGAGAAGTTGTTGGGAGTCCAACAGTTGCAGACTGCAGAGCTCCAGCACTCCAGCAACCTTCGGGGGAAATTAACACAGGCTGCTAATAGCAGCATCCAATTCCACCGGCGCCTTGGAGGGAATCAGTGGTGGGGGAAGGTAGGAAACCATCTTCAGGTGAAACAATTACCCATCAGCTGCGTGACAACTGCAGAACATCACCAGGCAGATGCAAAGGCATGAAGCTTGGAAGCAAAAAGCAAAACACAAAGAAGCTTCTTCCAAATCTGCATCAAACCCATAGCATGGTCACGAGTGGCAGTTCCACCTCCTGGCTTTGCACGGGCTGGGGCTGGGTTTTCCTTCTTCCCCTATGGCTTGCAGGACAGTGTTCATCCTATGGGAGTCCATCCATCCTGCAGGAGGGCTGTGCTGTGCTCCTGACCTGCACAAACCACCCAGACAGGGGTAACCACATCTCCTCTGGCACGCGTCTCATAACAGGAGGGAAGGAGGCTATGAATGCCCTGAGATGCCTTTGAAGTGACAGAAACCTGCTTTATGCCCTTTATTTCCACTTATAAAACAAAGCCCTACAAGCCCCTAGCTAAATGTAGCCTTGCCTCCTTCAGTATGCACCAGAGGATCTCACATCCCTCTCCCACTAAAGTATCCGGATCCAAACATCCACCCACACCATATATAACCTCTTTGCAGGCTGTAAAAATGGGAAGCTTTAATTGACACTATATTTCAAACTGTTGTGAAGCAAGGACATACTCCAGGCTTAGGCCTCAGGGGTATCTTTCCCCAGCCCTGCCTTCCCTGCAAGCCTCTCCCATTGCTGTATCTCTACTTTTTGAATGATTACTTACAAGGGGAGAAAAAA
The DNA here is from genome assembly GCA_028858755.1 of Ara ararauna. NCBI lineage: Eukaryota > Metazoa > Chordata > Aves > Psittaciformes > Psittacidae > Ara > Ara ararauna. The sequence goes on from CM054384.1 coordinate 17,510,535, forward strand.
CCCCAACTATTGAAGGTACAGAGCCCAGTGCCTCACATATTCACATAAAGACTTTTATTACTCACATAGAGGGGCTCTCTTCCTTTTCTTCCTCCTTTTTGACACTAAAGGGTCCTCTAAATAATGCTTTGCATTTCCATATCCTCATAAAAGCCACTACCATCCTTTCTACAAATCCAAGCCATCTCCAAAAGCAGAGTGATGCCTTCCGCTCAGCACGGGCAGAGGCTGTCCTTAAATGTGATGCCCTGGAGCAGCAGAAGGAAGAGGATGCTCTAACCGTTGCATGCCAAGAGAAGGGTTAGAGGCACCAGCCCATTTCTCAGTGGTAGGATGTTCCCATCCTTCCTCACCAGCAAAGAGCAGGGATGCTTCTGCCAGGCTTCCCTGGATTTGGCTACCCCATGAAGGCAGAGCAGCTGTACAAACCAGGCAGGAATTGCTAAGAGGGGGAGAGGAGCTGGGAGGGGGAACCCATCAAATGAACAAAAGGAAGAAAATGAATCAAGGGAGAAAAATAAGGGCAGTAGGCACAGGCTGGTCATTAACACTGCTACTTGGAACATATCCCCCCAGCTTTTGCTGCCAGTTGGCTTCTGGTCCCAGTCCTTTCCCTCCCCTTTCCCATCCTGCGACTCCAGGGGGCTCAGGAGCTTCTTTCTCTAACCCCATTCCTTGCTGCAGAGGGGAAAGCTGGAGGCATCTGGTGGGGCTTCCCCCTGCACCCCTCCTTTTCCCAAGTTGGTGTTGGCTCCTGGCTCGCTGGAGCTTGCTGGCATCTATTTAAAGTTCCCTTCAAAGACAAGTTTTCATCTGCTAGGAGAGGGATTTCTTTCAGCCTGTCTTTGTTTGGCTTTTCTGCAGAGGTGTTGGTACCTGCTCTGCTTGAGGATTTTTCCTTGGCTATTGAAATACCACATTTCAAAGATGAATTGAGAGGGCACCCACCCTTCTCTTGTATGGGAACACCTCCTGTGAATGCACCATCCCTGCTTTCTCTGAGCCTGTCTGATCTTTATGCAAAACACAAAAGAGAACAGCTCCAGGAAGCAGATATTTAAGTGCAAGGCAACATATATGAATATGGTGCACACCAGCAGGTGCCATGTGAGAGGCTGGTTTAGGGCTGATTCTTCCCTGTGAAGGTGCTGAGGCGCTGGCACAGGGTGCCCAGAGAAGCTGTGGCTGCCCCATCCCTGGCAGTGTTCAAGGCCAGGTTGGACACAGGGGCTTGGAGCAAGCTGCCCTGGTGGAAGGTGCCCCTGCCTATGGCAGGGGTTGGAACTGGATGAGCTTTAAGGTCCCTTCTAACACAAACCAGGCTGGGATTCTATGATCAAAGCTCCCAGTCTTAGCCAGGCCAAAGATATCAGGGGAATGCCCACACCAACCCCACTTTGCATCCAAGCAAAAGCAGGTTTAAACCCACCCAGGACATCCCCAGGGAGAAGCAAGTCCCCTCTTTTCCACCAGCATAAGACTCCGGGTGCCAAACCTCTGCACTCACAACCAGCCCTGTTTTCACAGGGTACCATTAAGATTTCCCAGCCCAGCTTGGTTCTGTGATGCCTTTAAATGTTTTACAGTGTTTTGCTGCCAGTTGGGTGCTGCATTGGGATTTGTTGCTATTCAAAAAGAAGGGACAACTTTAAGAGCTTCTCTCTTCCCAGGCGAGGAACTCTGCCATCGCATAAAGTGATGAGATCTTAGTGAAAGTGATAGCCACTGCAAAGTGTACTTGGCTGCTTCTGGGTGAGGAATTTGACTGTTTCTCATAAAAAATATTAACAAAGTTCTCACAGTTTGCAATTATGTTTTACAGTTCCATCACAAAGCTCATTTTAATTCTTCTCCAAGCCGGTTTTACCAGTCCTCTCGCCACTTTCTCTTCAGCAGAGTCATTAAGTCAGGACTGGAGATCATCCCATTTCCCCCAGTTTCAAGGATATTAATCTGTTTTAGTGGTATTTCATTGTCATTTCCATTCGAGTGTTCTCCCTATTTGCATAATTTGCATTGCCACCCCTTTCCCAGTGACAAGCACAGGCTCAGCTTTCCATGTTCATTCCACACAGTCACATTGTATTCTCGTTTATCTTCTTTTTCAAAGAGATGCTGTCTTCCCTGGGCCAGGAGCACAATGCTGAGGTCCTATCTCCATCACTCCCTTCCCAGATAATCTTCAACAAGTACCAAAACCAGTTATAAAGTCCCAGTCCAAGTGATGAACTGGCCAGTGCCCATCTCATAGGGATGCGAGTTAACACTGGAGCAACCTCCTTTCCCCAGTGCAAAAAGAGTTTCTGTTCCCCAGCTACTCAGAATAACAATCTGAAGACTTCAGAACACTTATATGCAGCCTGGACAACCCTTAAAGCTTTCTAGAAGCAGGTCAAGGTGTAGAAAGTCCCTTGTTTCAAGTTACGGCTTTTTTACATCTCCACTCCACTGACGTTCAGTTTCTCCAACCTGAGACCACAAAGCAGATGCCTGCCTCCTCTCCCCTGTAAGGGCCAAGCTTTGTTAGCCCATGTACCTGGAGACTGGGTTGCAATCTCCAGAGTCAGCAGCTTAGAAGCATCTTCAAGGATCAGAGCAGAGGCAACCTCACGCACCAGGATGGAGGCATCAACCAACTGCACACAACACTCATCCCATAAGACACTTAGGATCCCCATCACACCTAGTGATGCAGACGCGTCTCTGCATTACTAAGTGCAGACAGAGAAGTGGGGTTAAAGAAGCAGTGGTGGAGCTGGGGAGAACACATGCTCTGTCACTGTTACAGCGCACATAACAGCCTACAAATGCACATCACAACCAAGAAGAAACCACTCTTAGCAGGGCTGAACCCCACCTCAAAACACTTGGTGAGCCCCCATCCACCACAGGGTGATGGTTTAAGCCCCTCTCCGTCATCCCCTGCTGCTGCCATGCCTCTGCATCCCCTTAACCATCCACCTCTTTCCAAAGTATTAATCCCCCCACAGATCTGTCCCCCATCCTAGCCCCAAAGCGGGGGCTATACAGGAGCTGGCCATGCCAGGACACCCCAGCAGCTACGGTGCACGGGCTCCATGCGACACATTTCTGGCAGAGAAAAAGTGCCCCCTCTGCATGCCCCAAGCAGAGAGATGAGTGCAGGAGCTGAGGAATTGGAACCGACTGAATAATGGCTCCTGTCTGCTGGAAGAAAATGAAATTTGCCCTCATGTTACTGAAAACTTGCACTCGACGCTCACTGCACATTATAAAGAAAAGGTCAGTGAAACACAACAAACGCGGGGAGCCCGGTTGGAGAAAGCAATAAACAGTGACAGCAGCCCTCGTCTGATTGTTCAGAGCATCTCTGCCTTGGCTCAAACCCTAGCAATTTCCCTCCGCACTGCTGCGAGGGGCTGGGATGAGCAGCTTGGCTGCTGCAGGACAGGAGAACGCCTGTTCATTCAGGGCTTGTCAGCGAGTTTGCAGGAAAAGATGAGCGTCCGTTAGACACAATTATTAGTAGTTGTAGTAGTAATGATAATAAGAAGATGCTACAGAGATTTTAGCCTCAGGCTCACATAATAAGATAATAATAGTAATACTATTAATAATTAAGATTTAGATTTTGGGCTAGGGTGTGCATCATAACAATAATAATAATAATAGATTTAGCAGTAGTAGTGATAGGACAAGTGGTGATGGGTTTAACTGAAACAGGGGAAGTTCAGGTTAGATCCAGCGAAAATGTTCTTCCGTGTGAGGGTGCTGAGGCACTGGTACAGGGTGCTCAGAGAAGTGATGAACACTCCATTCTTGGCAGTGTTCAAGGCCAGGTTGGATGGGGCTTGGAGCAACCTGCTCTAGTGGAAGGTGTTCCTGCTCATGGCAGGGGATTGAAACTGGATCACCTTAAGGTCCTTTCCAACTCAAACCATTCCAAGATTCAGATTTTGGCCTCGGGTTCACAGATGTGCTTTGCTCCTCTGGGAAGGGGGATCCCTGCAGCTGAACACAACTAGGCCAATTCCCAAAGAAAAGGACCTCCATGTCCCAGACATAGTCTATGGGGCAGCAGGGTCCGAGTCCTCTGAGGATCTTACCATCCGCAATGAAGTGCTCGGGTACATGAAGCGTCACCTTGACGGTGAGAGGGCAGGAGAGTTGGGAGCCACACACCACGGCCAGGATGCAGGAGCTCACCGCAATCAGGGTCAGCGCTGTCTTGTTGACGGGGCTCTTCATTGAACCTGGAAGGCAGAGAGAGGGATGGGTAAAGGTAAAGGTGTACTTGGGATGCAGGAGAGCCCCAGCCCAAGGAAAGGGCAGGCACTGAAAATGAAGACATCAGCTCAGTAGCACTGGAATAGCTCCTGAGGTCTCCAAAGCCATCACATAGTGTTTGACTGGGGTTTAACATCCATGTTGTTTCACTCACTGGGTTACATCTGTCTTAGGGACTACATTTTCCTAGAGGAGGGAGAAAACCTGCTCAGAGGCCTGGACAGGTCCTCTGCCTGGGAAGCCCTCCTAACCCTAACCACCCTCAGCTACAGCTGGGTTGGACAGAGCAACCCCCAAACTCTGCAGAAATGGGGGTGAAACTGGGCAGCAGATTCATTGAGAAAGAGAAGAATCCCAGGAGATTGGGATGCTCTTCTCTGGATGAGATGCCCTCAACTGATGGAGATAACCAGGAGAAACTGTCCCCAGGCTACCACTATGCCATCAACAGTTCTCCGCTGCCTAAGAAGGGAGCAAGCCTGGAGTCTGCCATTTTTGGGTACCAGATTCCTCCTTGCTCAGCCTCTCCAGACATGTGGATACCCCACTGCTGCTCTGACTGCACCACATGCTCCACAGCAACTTAGTCCAAAACCTTGCATGAGCACTCCACTCTGCTCAAAGCTAACAACAGACACGCCCCAGAGAGCCAGTTCCCTTCTCCAGTGCTTGGGATGCCCATCAAAAACCACTTGAGGACTATGGTGATGCCAAAGAGAGGGCACAGCCCCACATTAAACCCCAACCACTGCACAGTCTGTTACAGTGCAGCTGAGATGACCAAGCTCCCAGCAGGCCTGGCCACATCCCTGCTCAGGATTCCAGTGAGGACACTGATTCTTGGAAGCCAATCCAGCCTCTCCTCCCTTGCTCCCTGGTGTTCTCCACCTCTTCAGCAAAGCGAGATTTAAAAAGCATTAATCTGAACATTGAATGGGAAATACAGCCAGTAAGTTAGCACTTGCACACCCTGTAATGTGACCAAAGCTGCTATAGAGATGCTGGTGCCATGGCAGGGACCTCACGCTCGGCACAATCTGTGTTTTCCAGTCAGAGCGTGACCCACCAAAGCATTCCCTGCTGCAGGATGGAGCCTGCACCTACCTGCTCCAACCAGCACCCATAGGACAGGAGAAGTGGCTGCTCTACTGGAAAATATCCTCCTCACTGCAATACGGGAGTATGCAAATTCATTATTTATGAAGCATCTTTTACTGTCCTTATGCGTGCATCATCTAAACAGCTTTCCCACCCCTATTTCACAGCTTTATCCCCGACCTCCTGCGCCCTTCACCTTGAGATCCCTCTTTTTCTTTCCTTCCCAATCTTTATTTAAATCACCAGCATAAGTTAGCACCTCATTGGGAAGCAAACTCATTGAGCAGACTGTGCCTGCCACAAACCCTGCTCTTGCTCGAAGCTACCACACAAATGCTAAAAGGGAAAAGAGGGGGAAAAAGGGAAAGAAAAAGCAAGGAAAAAAGCCTCCATCGGGATAAGTGGACACAGCCAAGTGTATAATAGAGCAGAGAACACTGGGGTTTACCATTATAAATCACCTTTCAATCCAGGGTATTATAGCACTTTGCAAACATTAAATCATAAATCCCTTATGAGTTAGATGAGTATTATCCCCTCCTCACAAAGAGTCTGAATCACAGGTATAATGGCAGCTTCCACCATCCCACAACCAGAGTGGAGCTGGAGGAATTAAGATCTGGGAGCTCCCAACCCCAGTAGTCCACGTGGATGCTTCTTTCCCCATGACTAAGAGGACAAGGGCACAGGAGCTTGAAATAGTCAAAAGCTTATTACAGTTTGGCTGCCCAAGGAGAGGGACAATGTGCTATAAAGTCACCTATAACCACCTTCCCCTCTCCCCTGCCTCCTGCATCTCACTTGTTTCCATCACAGCGCTAATTACTGACCTCTAGAACTGCCCAGCATTGGCTTTGACCAACTAAACCAAAGCAATGGGTCATCTGCTCGAGCAGAAATTGGATTTCCAGCTCAGCTATTCACTGCTCAGGGCCAGTTTGCTGCCAGGTTGGAAGGAAGGCTACTGGAAAAGCAGATCCTTCCCTCATTTGTTAAAGAGAAGGACACGGCTCCCATTTTCCATCCCATTGCCTGCTCTTTGGACCACTGATGCTCCAGCAGAAGCACTGCTGTGCTGTGCTTAAAAACCCATCTGGAGGTAAACAGCTTCATGCTAGGCCTCTAAAACTGCAAGCAAATATATTCTTAGCAAGCCACTGCTAACCAAACCAACCTCACCAGGGCTTCATGCTCCTGTTAGAAGTGAGACAAAATGATCCATACCTTCCTTGGCCCAAAGACGGGATCCAAACACAGCTCGGTAACTCAGGCAGAACCACATGAACCACTGCACTGCAAATGGGAGCCCTACCTGTTTGAAGCCTGCTCTTTCCCTCCTCTCCTTGTCGCCTCCAGGAGGTGTTTAAAATGCAGATTTGCAAACCAAGGTCCACCAAACAAGCTGGCATCAACCTCCTTTACTAAAAGGAGGTAGCCTGGGGGAGAATACAAGACCTTTATGGATGGCTGATGTGATTCAGAAGCCCCCAGAGCCTCATCATCCAGTTTTTGTTTGGGTCTTGTGGGGGTCCAAAAAGCCCAGGAGGAAGAAGGTGACCAGGCACGGATGAGACCAAACTCACTCCCTGTACTCCTCTGCTCTAATAAATCCTTCCTCTATTGAGATGATCTCTCTGTTTTTAACAAAGCATGTTTCTGTTGCATGTTGGGTGGTTGCAACCAAGTAAGCGGGTGCCCAAGTGCTCAGTTTTGGGGGAAAATCAATGGTCAGAGGAGCCTGGGCCCAAGCAGCAGGCAAAGCAGCAGGCAGGACATGAGGATGATGGAGAAGAAATTCCTGCATTCCAACAGGGACAAGTCACCTCCCCCCCCAGCCAGTGAAAGCATAGGAGGAAGAAGCAGAAAGCAAAGCAAACTGCTCTATTTCAGGGCAGAACCATATCTGAGATGCTCCCTGCTAGGGATCAAATTAGCAGCAGCTTAATTAGACTGGGAGACAAGAGGAGTAGCCAGCACCGTGGGCAGAGGGGCTGCTGCCACCACCACCTTTCCCATCCAAGGATTTCTGCTCCTCCCTTTCAACACTGGAACCAATGAGTCCAGCTCCATTCCCCCAGGGAAGACAAGGACTCCTCAGCAGCCAGCTCGGTGCTTGCAAAGTACCGCATCCTTGTGAAGATTCTGCACCTACTGCACAAGGCAGATAAACCCAAAGGCACTGGTGTAAACACTGCAAACAGCCCCTCCAAACACACCTCCTTGGAAATATCATCTCCTCGTGCAGTTAATTACTCATTGCTTTGTACACCTTCCCTTGCTCACTTAAAGGACAAGGAGGAGGGGGAGAAAACACCCATCAAAACTCCAAGCTTGTTTCTTTTTAATCCTAAATTTAGGAAGGGGGAAAAAAAGCCTCTGTTCAGAACACGGATGGATTTACAAGCAGCACAAACATCCCGTGCTCTGGGTAATGTGATGTTTCTAAATCAGGCTCATAAATACATGCTTGGGAGATTAGTCCATAAGAAAAAATGCACTTTAATTACCCCATCTTTATCAGCACACAGCCCACGGTGTTAGCCATATGTGGGTGTTAAACGCCAAGTGCTTTGCAATCTTCCCCACCCCTCCGGAGATAACAGCAATAATAGGGAATGTTTCGCGGCTACTCCGATATTAAAATGTATTTCCACCACCCGAGGAAGACGGAGCAGGGGAACAGTGAGTGCCTGAACTGCTTAGCAACGCGTGGAGCAGCTGCCCAGCCGCTGTGCCATGCTGCATGCAGAATCCCCTGGTGCAGGGTGAGCTGCACTCACAGCATCCCCACAGAGCAGAGAGCCCATCGCAGCCCATCTCACATCCCTGCATCCTTCCCAGTGCTGCTGGTATGTCACTGTACCAGGAGTGGTCCTAATGATCCCTCTTTATGTTCCAGCTGAGGCTCATTAGGATGGTACAAGAGCATTTCCAGGACACCCTCACACACAGGAACATCTTAAGGTGTTTTACAAGTAGGGATCATGTGGAATCAAATCAGACACCAATTAAAGGAAGCAGTGGTTTTGAAAGGCAGCTCTGGCCATGGAGCATCCCTGGGCTGGGATGTGCCAATCTCCCTTTCCTACCCCACACCCCTTCCACATCAGGATGTTCTCTTTTCCTCCAACACACATGGGATGGGATGGGATAGGACAGACAGGACAGGACATCTTCATTCTAGCCAGATGCAGCTCTCCCATACCATGGACCCAACCAAATCTTCATGGACCACTGTGCCCCAGAGACATTTCCATCAGAAATGGGATGTGGATGCAATGAACACTTCAGGTAGCATCTGAGCAGTGGGGTAAGAGCCCAAGCAGGTGTTTCATTGCACACCCCCTCCGCAATGCCTGGCTTCAGCCTCTCCTTGACCAGGCACCTTCTCCATCACTGCCTTGGGCAAATCCCAAGTGAAGGCGCTCACATTTAAAGGCTGGATCTGGGTCAGGCCTTGGGCATGGGGTTGTCTCCAGCCTCATCCGCAGAGTCAGCAGGATGAGGATCAACCCAAAGTGATGGCTTTGCTCTTCTCAGGCCAGGGGAGACTCACCTCCAAGAGAGCAGAGAGGATGCACAGCAGAAGGGACAGGGAGGAAAAGCAAGGAGGAAAAGAAGCTGCGCTGTGCAGCAGAAGGGTGAGATCAAACACTTCCGGATTTATAGAGGACTTGATCTTGCTAAGCACATGCTGAATCAGATTAATACTATTAACATTTATGAATTATGAACTATGAATTAGCCAAGGTGTCCTCCAGTACAGCACAGGGGGGCTACAGAACAGGCAGCCCTGGGTGTGGATTGGGGAGAGGAGGATGCTGAGGGTGGCATGGCCACAGTGGGAGGTCAGGATCGGGCTGCTGGACACTGTGACAAGGTCAAGGCTTCGGCAGCTGGTCTGCGGTGTACACCACAGCCTGCACTGGAGATACAGAGCTCCAGTGAGATCTGGTGCTCCTCCAGCCTTTGCTTTTCACATGCTCCTGGAGTTTTAATGCTTCATGTATTGAATAAATATATTTACTTCGTAATTATACAGCTGTTGGTGATGCTCCCCCTTTGCTTTAAAACAATGGGCCTGCAGTTCCGAGACGTGCTGCCAGTAAATTTCAATCAGGAGGAGGAGGAGGAATAGGGAAGTGGAAGGAAAGGAAAAGCCTTGAAGACTGGGCAAAGGAAGTGGGAAGGGAGGGTGGAAACAGAGCTGAAGGTGGCACAGGCAGAAATGCTGTCACCCACCAGCCCCATCACCACCAGGGTCAGCATCTCCAGCCCCATCACCACGGGTGACAGTTCTCAGAGCTACCCCAGCACAGCAAAGAGGGGAGAATTTGTGCAAACCCAAGTTGCTCTCCTGGCACCGTTACAGTTTTTTGCCGTTTCTCTGAGCATGGACTATTAAAATCAATGAAGTCAGTTCTGCTTTCATGTTCTCGGTGCTGAATCGCTTGAGATAAAATCGCATTAAAGAAACAGTTCCATATTTAAAGGCAGAGATTGTCTGCACCGGAATTTTCTTTCATGCAAATCAATGGAAACACTTCTCCTGGAATTAAAGCCTGATCTCTTTTTTGTTTTAAACTCCAAATGAGTCCCAATTTTACAATATACAAACACAAAGGCAAATCTGAGTGGAAGGCTTCATTTTAAGGAGGAGGGAAAGCAATTTCCCATACAGTGTAATGAAAACATTATTCCTACAGGAAAAAAGAGGAAAGAAAGTAATCATTATCTATGAAATAGCTCATGTTGAGTCACAGCCCAGGGAGGACTGTGCTTGGCAAGCAAACGGATGGTCAGACAGCTGAACTGATTTTGGAGACCTGGAGAGAGTAAGGATGGAGGTCAGGATGCCACAGAAGGCTCAGGATCTGGCAAGAAATGCCCCACCACACTGCCCATACAGGCCCTGCCCACCCTTCCATCACCACCCTGCAGGCAGAGCTGGGCTGCTGCCTGGGATCATGGAATCCCAGCCTGGTTTGTGGTGAAAGGGACCTTAAAGCTCATCCAGATGAAACCTCCTGCCATGGGCAGGGACACCTTCCACTAGAGCAGGTTGCTCCAAGCCCCATCCAACCCGGCCTTGAACACTGCCAGGGATGGGACATTTACTCAAGAGGATGAGAGTAAGAATCTCTGCTCTGCACAGCTCCCCTGGCCTGGGCCACATCTCTTCCATGCCTCAGTTTCTCCTACAGCCAAGCACCGCACAAGGACAAGCTTCAGTGTGGCACAACACCCACCTTCCTCTTCCTCCTCCCCCTCCAACCAGAGACCCATCCACAGCATCACAGGCGCACCGAGAGCATCAGCACCGAAACGCATCTTCATTTCCCACGCGGAGCCGGCCCTCCTCCTGCCCTCATCCAGTGGGCTCAGGTTCCGCTTCCTGGGAAACAAGAGGCTCGTTGCCATGCGGAGGGCGGCAGTAGAGCGATTAGTGAAATTTGTTACCCACATGCTCCCAACAAAATTAAATTAAAAGCACTGCTTTGCTGTCGAGATAAGGGCCGAGCCCCTGAGATAATTTTTTTCGCTCTCAAACACTCAATTACTCACTGAGGCTGGATCAGATACAATCAGGGAAATAAATAAATAAACAGGGAGAGCCACACTGCCTCCAGGAGCAGATGTAAAAGCCGTTATCTCCAGCACAGGCCGGGGAAGTCAGAGAGCCTGCGGCTCCTGCGGCATCACAACTGCTTCCACCGTGGACCCCTCCGTGCTTCTGCTTCTGCTTTGCAACCAGCTTCCTGCAGTATCCCCTCTTCCTCAGCATGGCCGCATCCCCATATCTACAACCCCCAATGACTTACAGGGCCAAAGATGCTATTGGAGTAACCCCAGCCCAGCCTCCCTGCGCAGATGGAGTCAAAGAGGGATGGAGAAGGGCTCCAAGTGGGTTTTAAGTGTTGATGCGGTGCCTGCTTGCTCTGCAAGCAAAATAAGCCCTCATGCAAAAGCACGATGTTTGTTTGCTCGCTGGAAAAACAGCATCCACAATAGAGAGATGAGAAAGGCTGGATATTAAGAGCATCCCCGATCAGTACCACTACCCTGGAGCACCACAGCAGTTTCGGCATGGGTGCAGCCTGGGTGGGACATAACCTAGTGCTCTGAGAGGGAAAGGTGAGACTTGTGCCATGAAGGTACCAGCACTGACCTGTCCGTCTATTCCTACACTGAGCACCTTTGTCCCCTCTTCCCAGGGAAACCTGTCCTGCTTCAGAGCACTGCTGGTGCCAGCAGGGAGGGAGAAGGCTCCCTGAGCACAGACAGACAACGCAAGGCAAGGACAGAGCCCTTACTCCCTCTTGTTACTGTAAGCAACCCAACATGCTTGCTTTATCGCCTTTCATCTCCCATTTAATTCCCAGCAGCACCTCCCGCAGTTTGAAGGCTGCCAGTCTGGCGAGCTGAACCTGGTGCACACAGAATCACAGGGGTGATTCCCTGAGGAGCACGGCAGACACTACCCACAGCATTCACTCAGCCCCAGCGAGGCCGGGAACACTGGCAGCGCACTGAGAGCAGTACCCACATTTCATCCCACATTTCCTTTAGTTCTCCATGAAATACTAAGTGTTTGCTGCCTCTGGAGACAGAAGAGGATCAAAGCGAAGCTTCCTCATATGTAACAGACTCCGAATACCTAATATTCCCTTCTAAAAGGCCTTGTTTTAAACACCAAACACAGAGGCAGATCAAAGCTCAGCTTCTCGTTTCTCTAACAGCCCTCAGAAGACTTCACCAGCCAGCAACATGCGTGTGCACACCTTCTGCTGACACCAATCCAAGGGACGCAATTGGACTCTGCTAATCTGTCTAAGCTATCACCGTGTGCTATGGAAACACCAGGGTGCCTTTTTCATGGATTCCTCAGCATCCCAAAAGCAGCATCCCTCCCTTCTCTGGAATGCTGGGGAGCTCTCCTGGAGTTGGATGGAAAGGTACCACCTGAACCAAAGCAATGCATGAAAACAGGGTGGGATATTTCCCCTCATCTCTTTTAAGAGGCATCAATAGAGATGATGCTGAGAGGGGTGAAGCGATCCCAGACCTGAGCGTGGAGGAGCAGGCTTGGGATGGTTGACTCAGGCTGAAGCAGATCCAGAGCCTGCTGAAGAGCAGCAACCAGCTGAGGATGCTCAGTGAGATCCCAGTTGGGTTGTTGCACTGAGGTACCCCCCAGCACATCTCAACCATCACAGCATCAGTGGCATCACTTTGCACTTGCACTCAGTGCTCTATTTTGTATCCAGATTTCCAGGTACTCTTTGTACCCAGTGGGAAGAGTAAGATCAGCCCCAGCTCCAGGGACCCCAAGAGGTTCAAGGGGCTCAGACAATGCCTGGCTACAGCAGGAGCCAGAGGCTCTCTGGGTCTCCCAAACAGGGCCAGTATGCTCAACCCCTCGCAGGGTCTCCATACAACACTGTCACGTTCCCTGCCTCAGTTTCCCTAACCCAGGAAGCTGCCCAGCCCTGCAGACCCAATGCAACGCTGATTTACTCTTCATTTAGCCCTTAAAGATCTTCTTCTAGAAGGGGCTTTAAAACAGCAGGAACGCTTCTGCCTTACAGATCAGCAGCTCCAGGGCCTGAGAGAGCGGACAGAGGTGGGGGAAGCTTGCTCACGCTTCCCCTCTCTCACCAGCGAGCCAAGGGGCTCCTTAGACAAACCCGAGTCCTTGACAAGGTGGCAGCAGCCCCACCACTGCAGGGAGCCCGGTACCACCTTGGAGTTATGATCCACCCCTATCTTCCTCCCTATTTGAACAGTCATCGAGCAGGCACTGCACGTGACTGGGGAAGCTCAAGGCTGCAAAGTCAGACATGGAGCTGAATACATTTTGCCTGGCACGAGGCAAACATCAGCCTGGAACAAGGGGGATGGAGCAGGAGCAATGCACTGTGTAAGCAAGGTTTGTGCATGGGGCTCTGCCTCCCTGGTTTGGGGATTCTTTCTGCTACTACTACCAGTTTCCTCTTAAACTCAGAACAATGACTGAACACACTGCACGCTGCTTGGGAGAAAAGAGGAGCCAAGTATCAAAGCTTGGTATAGCCCATGATGAGCAGCTGGGGATGTGCATTAGCATCTTTACAATGCTGGTACATTCTCACAGAGACTTCAGTGCTAGTGGAAGGTGCAATGACTGACAGCCCTGGAGACAATACCACAGCCACATGTGAGGAGGTTCCCATGCTTCCTGATTGTCCCAGGGCAGCAGGAAAGGGGAAAGCCAGCCCCACAGCAAGCAGAGCCCCAGAGCACACAAGCCTCTTACAAACAGAGAAAAATCCCAGTTCTGGAAAACTATAGAATCATGGAATCATAGAATGGTTTGGGTTGGAAAGGACCTTAAGATCATTCAGTTCCAACCCCCCTGCCAAGGGCAGGGACACCTCCTACTAAGCCATGCCACCCAAGGCTATGTCCAACCTGGCCTTGAACACTGCCAGCAATGGAGCATTCACAGCTTCCCTGGGCAACCCATTCCAGCGCCTCACCACCCTTACAATAAAGAACTTCCTCCTTAGATTCAATCTAAACTTCCCCTGTTTAAGTTTGAACCTGTTACCCCTTGTCCTCTCACTACAGTCCCTAACGAAGAGTCCCTCCCCAGCATCCCTATAGGCCCCATTCAGATATTGGAAGGCTGCTACGAGGTCTAAAATTTCATGGGGTCAGTAATGTGGATCTGCAGGGAGGAGCAAACCACCCAGCCCTAGCTGAGACCCCTCCAGCCTTCAAGCCCAGAGCTCTGCATGGCCTGACAGCCTCTCTCAGGACTTGTTTCACTTGGAAAAGAGGACATCAAGTCCAAATTCCAGCTCCTTTGGGACTGCATGCCAGCCTTGCCATCAGCACTGCCATCCAAGTGAAGGACACAACACAGAGGATGGAGAGCTGGTGTAGACACGAGGCTGTGGAGAAGAAAAGGGATGGAGATGGATATCACCAGAGAACCTCTTGAAATGAGCCAGCTCCCCAGGGACACTGGTGAGCAGCATCACCTCTCCCTGCACAAATCCCAGGTATGGGGCTGAGCCCAACAGCAGAGAAGGACCAAGGCTCCACAAGAAAATCTTGTCTATGTTATTCCTTGTGCTCTCCCCACCTCCAACTTCTCTGGAGACTTTCCAAAGATGGGGAAATATCAGTGTGAGGGGATCCCACAGACCTAGAAGCTGGGAAGGTGCATGGTGGGGAGTGCTGAGACCACAGAAGGTGATGCTTCAGCCATCTCTGCCTCTCTGCTCAGATTGATCAGATGTCTTTTCCCATGTATTCCAGCACTGAAAAACAGGTATTAAGGGGTTCCAAGCTACCAGAACAAGCCCTCCCTCACTCAATATTTACCTATGAGAATGTTCCTCTAACACACCTTGGCAAAGCACTATGAAACCTGCAGTCAGGGGACAAACAAAGACCGTGACCCAATAACCAGCTCACTTACGGTGCCACCCTAACAGGAAACTACCCTGGGATCGATGCCTTGACAGCATCAATAATTAGGCTCAACCCTGAAAAACCTAATTGGAGGAGAGAAACCCCAAGAAATCTCTCTCCTTGGACCTGATAACTACCTCACAGCACCTGCAATGACACGCAACCGTGGTGAAATTGATCTGAAACATCATTGTCAGAATTAACTGTATCTGACAACACATCCCTCTCCATTTAAGTTACATCTCATCCAATTATGGATCTTTGCTGAACTCGTAATTATGAGTTTGGTACTGTGACTTCCCACTAAGCTATTGCTTTCCTTCCACGAGGGAGAGGAGAGTCAATGAAAGGATAATAGAAAATTCCTTTCAAGGACACAGTGATGGCAAAATTTAGCTAGACAGGAGGGGAAATACAATGGGGACTCAATGCAAGACAATTCCCTCTGTTAGCCCCCACCGAACATGAACAAACCAGGTTCTCACAGCACTAGTCAAACACTAAGGCAGATCTAACAGCCTGTGCAGCCATGCAAGGCAGCTCTCCCCCCCCCGCAACTCCCTTCAAACCCAGCCATCAAAGCTGCCCAGGTGAACAACAGCTTATTCAAGGGGGAAAAAAAGGAATTCTTCCCATTTATCTACTCCTTTCTATTTGCCCTACCAGAAAGCTTAAACAAACAACCCAAAGCCATCGTGTATGTCAATAGGAATATCTTTGTACTCAGCATCCAGCACGAGTGTGTGTTTCCAGAGACTGTCAGAGCACTTGACCTCACAGGGAATGGTGTCAAGGCAGTGCCAAAGCAAAGATTTATCTGCTTTCCATTAAAACACAGTTTTCCACATCATGTTCATGCTCCGTCTCTCCCTTCCCTATTGGCAGCTGAAAACACCCTCAAACTTCAGGGACTTTTCCAAAGCATTGAAGGACTTTGGTACGTTAGAATAACTCATTGATAGAACTACTTCAGCACTTGGGGAATTTTTCCCCTGCACCAGTGACCTTCCAGGACTATTTCTTTTGTCCCTCTTTGCAACACAACCAATTTCCTCCTCCTCTCGCACATCATTTCCCCCTTACTGCAGCTATGTTTGTTCTGCAACAGGTAACTTCAACTCGGGAATTCTCTCTGCGCTTTTCATCAAAGGCTCATTTGAAACTCGGTGAGAATTTCTCCTGGTTCTAAAACACATGGCAAAGACAACTAACACAACTGAATACTCTGCCTTCCAGCAGGAATAAACGCAATACACCCCTGAGCACACGTGTGCTTATTCCCATGTGCAATCATCGAGCTGATCAGAGGTGTTGAGGTAATTTCACATTCAACTAAACACATTGAGAGCATTTATCAGAATGCATCATCATTGAAACAAATGGGGCTGTGTTGCTGCAGCGGGCGAAGGCGTCTCTCTGGTGTGCTGAGCTCTGCCTGCCTTAACGCAGAAAATAAACGGAGGGAGCAAACCCGCTGTGCAGTTCTCAAATTGCTTCCCAACATAGCTATTTCCTCACAGGGATGTGTCAAACGCAGCAGTAAATCTTGCTCCATCTTCCACCAAAGAGCTTGGGCTGAGGATCCCAAACAAAAAGGCCCCAGTGTGATGCAACTATAGGAAACAGGTTGGACGGGGCTTGGAACAACTTCCTCTCGTGGAAGACATCCCTGCCAACGGCAGGGGGTTGGAACTGGATGAGCTTTAAGGTCCCTTTCAACCCAAACCAGTCTGGGGTTCTGTGATTCTGTGAAATGTGGACACTAATGTCAATGTGAGGACGGCATTTGTTTCTCACAAAAAAGCCCGAAGGGACTCCAGTCTACAAATCCCTGTCCCACCCTTCATTTTGCATTTACTCCTTTTAATTGCCTTTGCGTGCAGAGGAAGGTGGGAAACACAGGGCAGAAAACAGGAGTTTGAAGCAAGGAATTGCCAAGTGCCTATCCCTGACAGCTGCACTCACACCACGACAGTGATTGACACAGTCACTATCCACCAGGACAGCTTTAGGGAAGTGCCAGGGCATGTGCAATGTAACTGATAGGAGAAACAATCAAAGAAACCCAGAACCTCAGCAACATCACCAGGAAATGCTGTTTATGGCTCATGCATGGTGCTGCATCGCACAAAGAGCACATCTTGGGATGTCCTTACCTCTGCGGACCGGTATTGTGGTCCTTACCTAGATTCATGGAATCACCAAATCATAGAATCATAAAATCAACCAGGCTGGAAAAGACCTTTAAGCTCATCCAGTCCCACCACTACCCCAGCACAGACAAGGCCACCACTGACCCATGGCACTGAGGCCTCGTCTCCACAGTGTGTGAACACTTGCAGGGACAGTGACGCCAGCCCTGCCCTGGGCAGCCTGTTTCAATGCCTGAGCACCCTTTGGGAAAGGAATTGTTCCTCAGCTCCATCTAAACCTGCCCTGGTGCAGCCTGAGGCCGTTTCCTCTTGTCTCATCCCTTGTTCCTTGGGAGCAGAGCCCAGTCCCCTCCTGGCTCCATTCTCCTTTCAGGTAGCTGTAGAAAACGATAAAGTCCCCCCTGAGCCTTCTGTTCTCCAGACTAAACAAGTTCACACAGTATCAGACAGCATCACCACCGCACAACCACTTTTGTCCTCTTACACCAACATATCTCACCAGTGCCTATGGCATTCTGTACCTTTGCTTCGCCTCCGGCTCCGGTACTGCTCGGTGTAGAAGGTGAGCTGGGTTTCATCATCAGCCTCTGAGCCAGAGTTTCCTTTGGCACGTCCAAACCCAATCCCACCTGCAAGCAATAGAGAGAAAAGAATCAGCTCTGTCAGCTGGGATGCACAGCAGCAGGGAAGAGCTGGGAGTATCTCTGCAGACCTGATGGGTTTGGCCAGTATCTGGCGCTCTTGGCCCAGGAGCTCTGCTTGGGATCACCAGAAGTGACCAGGGACTTTTGCCACTTGTGATTTCACTGCTTCCTTATCAAGAACCAAGACCCCATGGTGCCATTTGTGATGTGAACATAAGAAGATGCTGTCTACCCCAGGCACGCATTGCAACGTATTGATAAAGAAAACCTCTGAATGCAGAAGCTGCTCTTTCCAAGGACAACCACGTGGTGAAGAACTGTGAAGTTTAGGTGTTTGCTTCAAAGCAAACTCAGCAGAGACAAGTGGTGTGAGGGGTATACAGCACTCAGATCCCCGCTGCATGGCGAGGGTCCCTTCCCACCCCTAACACCCACATTAGCCCATCTGCTCCACCAGCTTGCCCTGATGGCCAGCAGATGCACCCTTGCCATAACAAGAAGCAGGGTTGTCCCATGGTTCATTTTGGCATCTCCTTCCCTGGAGCTGGAGACAATGTCGGATGCTGGAGAACCCTGGCTCACTTCAGCTACAGGACCCACCAAGGAGTGCTAAAGACACTTAAAAAGCGATGCAGACTCTTACTGGCAGAAGTCCTTCAATCCTTGCAGAGTTTAAAGCAAAGAGGCCTCTGGGGGTTGACAGTGGTCCTTTAAACTGCCATTAAAATATTTTACTGGTTTTAAAAAATCCTTTATTCTAGGCAGAAGCACAATTTCCCCACTTCTTGGCAGGAGAACAGAAAATGAGCAGTGCCTTCTGCCCTCTCAAATCCTTAATCACTGCAATGAGAGGTGGCTGGCAGGAGCCAGAGGGACACCGGGAGCTCGGCACGTGGCTGCTGCCCCATCCATGCCCCGACCCGGCTGTGCAGGGAACTCAAGGTGGGTCTTAACCAGAGGGGTAGGAAGAGGCTCCTTCCCGTCTGAAAGCAGCAGGAGGAATCAGTGCTTGCACACAGCAGCTTGAACATGGATCTGGGGGGTTTACAGACTCACATCCCAAATAATAACCTACCGTCAGCCCCTCTTCAGACCCCTTTAATGGCAAGCATCCAATGTCATGGTACACCCGCATCCAGGGACTGGGGTTTTGAAGGGCACAGCAGAGTGGTAAAACCAATCAGGCTTATTCACATCAGTGAGGAAAATCTTAATTAACCTGGGCTTCTAATGCAGGCCCTTGGGCAACCAGCCAGGGCTGCAGCTCTGCTGCACCTCCCCTTCTCCCCCTGAGCTCTTCTGCTTCTGGCAGTGCCCAGGGCTGGGAGAAAAGACACCAACTAAGGAAGGGTTTTCCTCCTGGAGCTTGGCCCAGGAGAAGGATGTGGACACTGCCTATGCAGGCAGGACATGGTACATCCCTCTACCACCTACCCATGAGCCAGACCTGGTCCCTTTAGTGCAGGCAGATGGCTGGGGGTGGACAGAGGCAGTGATCCCAGGTGCTTGTTCTGCTCTCACAGCCCACCGAGGTGCCCAAGCAGCCGGTGCAGGCAGCAGCCCCCTCCGGCCCCTCCACGTTTGTTTGCCGGCTGCATCTTGGTGATGGATGGAGCTGACATGTTAAATTACTCAGGCTGGATGTCTTCAGAGAGCTTGTGACAGCAATATTGCATTTTCTGATTACCCAGCACTGAGCAGGATGTACAAATACAGGAGAGTCGGGAGACCCGGCGCAGGTCCCCAGCCCGCAGCGGAAACATCTCTTCTGACCCAACACGCAGTGCCAGAAGTCAGCCTGGAAACATGAGCCAGGGCAGAGAAACGGCTGCAAGGT
Organism: Ara ararauna; assembly: GCA_028858755.1. Taxonomy (NCBI): domain Eukaryota; kingdom Metazoa; phylum Chordata; class Aves; order Psittaciformes; family Psittacidae; genus Ara; species Ara ararauna. The sequence continues at coordinate 17,529,995 of CM054384.1, forward strand.
GATGTGCTTTTACCTCTTTGTGCTATCAAGGATGCTAGAACGCATCTTGGTGGTAGTTTTCCAGGGCCCGGAGCCCAGTTGAGGCAGCCTATAGGATGCAGGAGCACTGATCCTGCCATGAACCTGACTTCATGTTTAACTGTCTCCAAAATGCAGCTGAAACATCTCTGAGATGCTCATGCTTGGGGCAATACCTCCTGCAGCAGCTCCAACGGTTGGCTTCGCTGGTAGGCTGCTCCCTGGGACACGGGGCCAAGGATGCTCATGATGGGGATGAGGATGTTCACAATGGAGCTGAGGATGCTCGCAGCAGAGAGCACCAACATGCAGCTGCTAATGGGGATGAACAGAAAGAGCACCCCATTAAAGCCAAGCAGCCCTGCCCCGTCAGCACCCCTTCTTTTCTTTAAAAAGAGGGAGAAAAGCACCAAGTAATAGAAAACAGATCCTAATCACCTTGACTGATTGTAAAGAGATGCTTAAAAGAGGCAGGACATGGAAACAGCAACTTTGCAGCGCTGGGTATCTGTAACACAGCAGCAACTCTCTGCAGTGGCTCCCCGAAGGAGTTACATCCCCTTTACACCCAGTTTACTCCTGCTATTTAGATTTGAGGAAAACCAAATCTCCCCCTCCTCGCCTGCATTCCTGCCTCCTGCCCCACCACCTTAGGGACCAGTTGTGGGTGAGGAGGGGGAGCTCAAGGAAGATGCTCTCATTTCTAATCCTGTTTGCAGATTTACAAGCTCGTTAATCTGCTCAAGTAGCTCCCAGCTCAGCGCCGGGGCAGGATGCTCCTTCTGAGCACTCATTAATTTAGTGGGGAGCAAGGCGGGGTGCCAAGGCAAACACCTCTCATCATGGTGTAATTAAAGATGGTAGAGTTAACACCAAATGGGGACTAAGGACATAAAATTCAGACACTAGAGGCTCGTTGTCCCCAACAGACTTGTTGTTAGCTAAAGCCATTGTATTTCCTTTTCTTTTAAAGGTGCATTTTTGTCATTAGAAAGAAAAAGCAAACCTGACATTTCAAATCCCTTCCCCAAAGCCGGGAGGTTAACAGGGAAACAACCGTGGATGCAAAACAAATCAAACCCGAGGTAAAATAAAGAAAGAAGTAACAGCAGCTATTTGGATAACTCCTGTCTGAAGCCAGGTTAACCTCGGATGCTTAATCCCTCCAAGCTGGCTGTTATAAGAGAAGTGGGAGCTTCTATTTGTCCCCAGCGGTGACACATCTGTACATGCACACTTCTGCCCTGCCACCACAGCCTCATTCACAATGGAAAAGGGTTTTCTGCACCCCTTTGCCCTAGGAAAAGGCCAAATCCTGTACACACACAACACTAAAGACTCACAATCTCCTGTCTGACTGTGCTCACTTCACCTCCACACCTGCTTGCCCCATGCCATGCAGTCTCTGATGTTTCCAAGAAGCCCCTCTGCTCCCAGGCTTCCCAGGAAAAACCAGATGAGGAGTCCCCTCCTCACCTAGGTGCAGAGCTATACAATTAGTTAAATGGAGAAGACAAAACAAGCCCTTTAAAATTCAGTGCTTTGCTCTGGTTTGTCACCGCAGCAGGGTGTACAGCACGCACACCCGCTTCAGCTGCTGAAAACTCCTCCTCCACATTGGTCTTCCCTTTTCCTTCTGCCTCTGCCCCCAGAACTGCACCAGGGTGGGGGATGCAACAACCAGGTGATGGCCGCATGGCTTCCACCATGGAAAACTGGGATCACACTGATCCCCAAGGGCAGGGTTTGCACAGCTGTGAAGGGGTTTATTCTCACCAAGGACCAACTGAAGGAGCTGGACGTGATGCTTTGACTCTGGTGAGGTGAAAGCTCCTGGTTGAACCCCAAATAAACCTCATCAGCAAAACACGATGCTCCACTGGCACCAGGACAGATAGATGGGGTGAGGCGGGAGGTAGAGCTGTCCTGGCACAAGCATGGACCAGGGGCAGCCCCAGCCAAGCTGTGGTTCTCCCTAGGGTGGCTTTGGGTGACTTATGGCATAGCCACGATCTCTAAACCACAAGAAGCCGCAGCCCTGATGAACAGTGCATCCCGTCTCCAGCAGCAGGATCTATTAATGGCTTATTTCTTCTCAAAGCCAGGGTGCTTTTAAAGGCCTACCCCAGGAGAGGGCACCAGACCCCCTCTCTGCAAACCAGCCTCCCCAAGGCCACCTCCCAGCGCTACACACCGACATCCCACCAGCTCTTGGGATAGCTACGCAGGGTGGTCCAGCCAAACCCGCATCCTCCATTCCCGCACCACTGCCTGCCCCACAATCACTTCCCAGTGTAAGCCCGCTCCAATGCAGCCGAGTTGGGATGCTCCAGGTATGAACCTGGCTGCATTTTGGGAATCAGTAAATCCAGACTTTCTTGGATGCAGCATCCTTCCCTCCGGCCCGGCCATCCCTCAACAGAGACCCAGCCCATCCCTCCTTCACCTGGGCTCTTAACATCCTCACTCTCCCTCTATTATTTATGAGCTCTAAATGCACTTCACTGGTGAGAATGTTTGAGGAACAAGTTTGTATGAAAAAGGCATTAGGGAAAATAAAGTTAAATGGTATTATAAATGGAGAAGGTGGTGTGTTTTTTTGTTTTTTTTAAAGTCGATCTTCTCAGCAAAATACCCCCTTTTCCAGAGCTGTTAGAACCACTTAGCACAGAATCACATTTAATGACAAGCAATAGGCAGCAGTTTAAACACACTTAGAGCGGGGAAGCAAAGCAAGGCAAAGCTTATCCCAGATTTGTTTGTGTTGGGCTGGGGCAGCCTTGGTTCCTGGTTTGGTTTATCCTGAAGCCCTTTCACAGCCTTTCCATAAAGGAGTGAATCCTTTATGGGATGGAGTAAATCCTTTATGGAACGGACAGTTCCTTCAGGGAGAGCGCTCCAGCTGCAGGGCTCTGACGAGGTTAAACATTAATTAAATCAAACCAAGAGAAAATAATTACACACATGCATCCATCAGGCTGCCTTGTCACTACCCAGTAACAAAGTTGGATGCAAACTCCATCAGCGGAACTGTCAGGCAGCTCTTAGGAAGAAATAAATGTATCCCAAATGGACAATTTCCTTTAGGGGGAGGAAAAAAACCCACCACGGATTGCAAAGGATTAATGAGGCAAAGGGTTTGTGTTTGTAAAGGGATGTAAAATGCAAACATCGGGAGCGGTGATATCATTGTTTAACCTCAATGCCCAATAGCACTCCAATGCTCCGCCTCCAGAGGAACAATTAACCCGGGCTGTGAAGACAAAACCTCCAGCACCAGAGAGGGGAAAGGAGTGAATATGGCCTCAAAAAGAAATCTAAAGAAAAGAGGATGTGATGGGGCTGTGGAAAACGAGATCTGTGCTGGAGGCCCTGGAGCTGGCTTGGTTCTGGGGGCTGCTCGCTGATTTCTGATGATTGAAACCTTAAAATCTTCTAGGGCGTGCTAGTGAAGGCTCCCATAAGTGGACACACTCAAGGTCACACTCCCCACCCGAAGTCCATGGGGTACATTATGCCTTGAGCAACGAAGGGCAGACACAGCTCCCAACCATCTCTTATGGCACATGCAACCATCCACAGAGGAGCTGCAGGAGCAGAACCCCCCAGAAACTACAGGAAGTTGGACACCAACACCATAGACGCATCCTGCTCCCAGTACAGATAAGTACCAGCCATGGCAGCACCTTCGGGACCACGTCTACCAGAGCCAAGCCCGGCGGCACAGGGTGCAGTGAGATACCCTCACCCCCCCTGCAGCACCTTTGGGACCACTGCACCCAGCCCAGAACCAGCTCAAAGTACCAGTGCCCAGCTCCTCCCCATCACCTCCCTTCACCTTCATCTTGTCCCCAAGGGCTCTCATTTCCTGGTATCCACTGATTCCTGCGGTCACTAATGGGCAGAGGGATCTGCAGGGCACCAGTGATGGGGCAAAAGTTGGGAAAATCCTGCCCCATGGCATGCTCTGGGATGGTGTAGATGGGGATTTGCAGGGAGGCAAGGAAGCGCCAGCCAGGGAGGTGGGAGATGGAGTGTGCGTGTCCTCAGATATGGGACAAGCCAGGCTGCCTCTGAGCCACACTGTGCTCCCATGCAGCCAAACATCGTGCCTCCTCCTAAACCTGGCTCCAAGGCTGAACTGATTTGTTTCATTAGTGACCAAGTTCAAAAGTGAAACAAAACCAACAACGACAACATGAGCCTGGAGCAGGGAATCAAGGAAACTCCCCCGCACAGCACCCCACACACAGGCACAGCAAACCCCAGCTATGTGTATTTGAATAACTACCAGAAAACAAACCAAATCATTTAAACCAGTTAAAGACTCAGAGCATTTTCTTCACGTGAAGTGAATAATTTATAGGCAGAGCTATGATAAAAAAAAGGCCTTTCCAGGCCTGTATTGCAGGAAAATATCAGAAGAAAAGATCACGTTTCATTCTCATAAATAAATGAAAACCAAAACTAACAGTAAATAGAAGGAGCATTTTCCTTCCCAGCTCCCAGTGCTGCCACAAAGACCCGCAGTGTGACGGTCAAGGGACCCTCCTGCCCATCATCCCTGGAGGGACCCCAGTGCCTCCTCCCCAGCTGGAAATGTGGACCCAAAACCCCTGCACAGCCTCAGCTCTCACCACCTAACCCACAGCCATCACCTTTCTAAGCAGTGATAGCGATAGAAGGACGCAGTTTACGTGCTGAAAGGCAATGCAAGGAGCAAATCTTGCTCTCAAGGCTGTTTTAGCCAGCCTCCTCCTGTTGTTTTGGGGTAGCTGGCAATGACCATCAAAGCTACATATAGAAGTTATGCTTCAGAGCAATGGACACTGCTTCCTGTGTGACCCCTAAAATAAAGGCCAAAAATCCCTAATTACTGGGAAAAGTGGAAAGATGAGATGTCCCAGTGATGTTACAGCCAAAATGGATTTCACCCCTTCCTCCAAAATGAAAGCTTGCCAAGAAACCATATTTGACTCCCACCAAACCTCACTTAGCTGGGGCAGCTGACAGGAACCCTGGGCTTGCAGCCAACCTGGATAAACCCCATAGCGACGCACAAGGTGAACTCACTCCCAAGCACCTCCACCAGACCCAGCAGAGGATGCTGCATGGGGTTTGACCCTCTTCACTCCGTCACTGAGGAGCTCCAGCATCCCCCAGGCTCTGCAGTGAGGGTGAGGAGCTCCTGTCTTCCTCCTTTGGATGTGGCCAAACCCAGGTCATGGAGAGCATGGAGATGTTATCCGCCTACCTCGTGGCCGGCTCCGGCGTTTCCGTCTCCCCACGGATGTGCTGCGCAGCGCAGGCTGGAGCTGCCCGATCTCAATGGGCGTGTTGGTGCGGAAGCTCTCCTTGAACTTCTGCATCAGGGACTCCACCGTCTCCTGCGTCACCTCGGGAGCTGCAACACCACCAAAGGGATGTGGTTAGAAGAGGAACATGTCCCCACTGCCCATATAACCCCAGAGCCAAGTCCTGGGGCAGGAGCTCTGCCAAGAGCCCCAGAATTATCCACAAGAACCCATCCAGCACTTTCCAAGTGTTACCAAAGCCACAGAACCTGGGCAATTGTGAGTTTATAGTAATAGCATTTCTGCTCTCTAGCACTGAGGGTTATTCCTCGCCTCTTCCTCCATGTTCATCCAGGGAACTCGGAGCGTCGCGCCCTTATCCTTATCCCTGAACCACACAGGAAGCCCTGGGCACTGAGCTGGCTTCAGGTTGGGTTTAGCCGTGCCCCAGAGCTGGGAGTTGCACCCCAGGCTTGGCAGTTTTTGGGGGGTCAGGTATCCCCTGGCAGACAAATCTGGGATCAAGGAGCAATGGGCAAGACTGGGGTGGGAGCCAAGTGGAGGATGTACAACCGGTCCAGGCATGCTCTGAGAGCTGCAGCAGGAACCCTTGGGGCCTTTCAGGTGTTGCACAGGAAACATCTTGCTGCAGCACCCCAGGGCACATCACAGCTTGCTGATGTTTATGTAACTCCCCTCCTTGCTCTCACATATCCCCTATCCAGTAAGGCTAAAACCCTTCCAGGATTGTCCTACAAAACTCAGCAGGATGGGCAGCTACAGGAAGTCATGAAACCATTCACAAAGAGCAAAGCTGAAACTCGGGATCAAAGGTTTGTCTTCCTGCAGGCCACAGAGGTCTCCCAGGTTTAACAAATGGCTTGGCCTCTGTCAGCTCCTTGAATAAACTCATTCGCAGAACACAACCCTGTCTCCATTGCCAGACTCACGGAGTCCCTCTGAGCTCCTGAAGCTTCCCCTGCACACAGCATCCCCATAGCAGGGATCACCAGCCCTACAGCCACCCATCCCGCTCAGATAAGTGAGCACTTTGGAGCTCCCAGCCTGGCAGGAGTTAAAGGCTGAGCATCACCCCACTGCATCCACCAGCTCCAGAGACACATCAGAGCTATTCAGGCACGCAGTGAGCTCGGGGTGCGTAACTGCTCTGGACCATGGACTCTAATTCCCTTCCCAGCGTGGTGCAGGGGACATTTTGGTGTGATACCAGAAGCTGGCCATGCAGGACAAGGCATTTATAATTCTAGACAATGATTAGACTTAAATGCCAAAGCTGCAGCAGGCTCCTCCAGCAGCCACCGATGCTGCAGGCGGTGCATGGAACAGCTCCCCCTTCCTTCTTCCCAAATCCCAAAGCCAATGCCCTCAGCCTCTGTGGGGTTGAGAGCCTTTAGACCACTCCAGGGTGCTCTTCTACCCCACAGGCTGCAGAGAAGGTACCAAAATCTGTCAAGGCCAATGTGAAAGGGAGCAGCAGAGAAGAGCATATTGGTGCAGGCACATCAGGAAGGCTCAGGAGAGGATCCATCCACCCAGCATTGGCGATGGAGAGATAAGGATCAAACCCACTGCCTGCATAAGCACTGAAGGTGGGAATCATTTTGGGAGAGCTCTGGAGAGAGGGTGGCCTCAGGGACCAGCTCTGCTCCATCTTCCAATTATTCAACACCACACTCACCCAGATCAAAGGCAGAGCTCCCCAAAGCCCCCTTACATTTATAGCAGGCACAGCTGGATCCTGCAGTGTCGATGCTCCAGCAAGCAGCACAAAGGGGAATATTTCAAGAGCAGGGAAAGGTCTCTAAAGAGCATCATCTACTCCCACCCTGACAGCAGGGCTTCGCTGAGGCACTGGGGAAGGATGCAGCACATCTCAGCACCCCATCACTGTGTTTGTGGAGGAAAGCCTGTCCTTGCAGCTCCTTCATCATCTGGGAGCAAGCAGAGCAAGGCCTCCCTGGGAACAGATGGCAAGTGATTTGAACCTCGGGGCTGTGCAATATATAACGTGTGCAAGTGGAGCGGGGAGCTTGGGAACCGCGTGGCTGAGGCTTAGTTACTGAAAGGAGGCAAGAAGGAGAGCAAGGGAGGAGGAGGAGGGGGCCATGCCTTCAGGAAGCAATGAAACATGGTAAGGTCACTACTCTCTCATCATCCTTGCTCAACTGATGGGAGTACATCAGTACCAAGGTGATCGTACCCCATCTGGCCACCACATCGTGGCACAGTCATCCAGAGGCATTTGCGCATGCGCTTCTCAATGGAGCAAACAGCAAAAGCGGGGGGGAGCATAACCTATGTGGGGACATGGTCCCTGCGGCTGCTGGCTATTTGTGATGATGCTCAGATACTTACTAAAGGAATGGGAGCAGAAAGATGCATCTCAATGCTCTGCACAGCGCGTGCACCAGCACAGTGTTGGCTTCTCCGTGTCCCTGAACTTCAGGGTTTGGAGCAATGACAGAAAAAAGCAAAAAGAAGAAAAGAGAAGGAAACAATGACAAGAAGGAAAAAAGAGAAAAGAAAAAGTCCTTGTCGACACGGTGTCAGCAAGGGGAGATGAACATGGCCAGCACGGAAAAAAAACCTCCCTGACAAATGAAAGTAGCTGGGCTTGAACTGAGTGAGCATCAGGGGTCAAGGATGAAGGGAAGACCCTTCATCCACTGCCAACAGTGACAAAAGGGAGGGAGAAGAAAGCAGTGCAGCATAACGTGGTGAGACATGGCTGGTGGGGCCCTGCTGACTATGGGGATGTCTGTTCACATGCATAAGAGACACAGTGCACTGCACACTGCTACATGAGCTTTCCCACAGGCTGAGCCTGGACAGCCAGGAATAGGAACCCAGCACACACCCAGAATAATGCCTCCATGGGCAGCGTACAACCACATGGCAAACACGAGTTCATGCACACGCAGAGCACACATGCCCAGCATTCCTGTCTCCTTTCTCTTGTTCAGAAAAGGATGGAAAAATTACAATCCCAGAATGGTTCGGGTTGGAAGGGACCTTAAAGCTCATCCAGTTCCAACCCTTCCACCTTCCACTAGAGCAGCTTGCTCCGAGCCCCTGCGTCTAACCTGGCCTTGAACACTGCCAGCGATGGGGCAGCCACAGCTTCTCTGGGCACCCTGTGCCAGCGCCTCAGCACCCTCACAGGGAAGAGCTTCTGCCTAAGAGCTCACCTCAGTCTCCCCTCTGGCAGGTTAAAGCCATTTCCCTTGGCCTGTCCCTACAGGCCCTTGGCCAAAGTCCCCCTCCAGGTTTCCTGCAGCCCCTTTAGGCACTGGAGCTGCTCTAAGGTCTCCCTTAAGGAGCCTTCTCTTGTCCAGGCTGACCCAGCCCAGCTCTCTCAGCCTGGCTCCAGAGCAGAGCTGCTCCAGCCCTCGCAGCATCCTTGTGGCCTCCTCTGGACTCGTTCCAACAGCTCCACGTTCTTCTTATGTTGCCCTTGATATACTTTAACTTTTGGTCAGCCCTTAAATGGTCAGACATTTGGACTAGATGATTGTTGCAGGTCTCTTCCAGCTGATTGATTCTATTCTACATACCTCTCAGCTCTGTCCTGCAATGCCCGCTTGGGCTGTATGTGGCAAGCATGGGCTCAGCCAGCAGCTCCCAGCTCCACCGTTCTCTCCACACACTGCTCCCACATTATCAGCACCTGGGCACCAGCTCCTCGCAACAACCACCCCAACACGACACCGTTCTAGAGGTGATAGGACCATCCTCTCCTTGAGCAAAGCTTGCCAATCTGCCTTCTTTCCCATTCCTGGTTTCCAGGAGATAAATCCATCAGGGTTATTGAGCTCACACCTTCATCACCACATTGAGCTTCTTCAGCCTGGCAGAGGTGGTGAGATCCACCCCAACCCTTGGCACAATGCTATGATCTCAAACTCACCCCATCCTATAGTGAGAGCCTTCGGCAGCACAGCTGCCCCAGGAAGAAGCTGAAGCAGAGGAATCACGCGGCTATTCAGCCTCCTGAAAAAGAGCTTCCATCTCCAGCAGCGATTTAAGGATGCAGCTGAAGGTCACTGTACCTTTGTGAAGCACACTGCATGTTCCTGACGTACACCTCCCTCCTGTCCACCCCCATATGCTATTTTGAAAGCGCTTTGCTCTCCTTATGGCTCCTCTATTCGTTTGCATGTCTCCCACAAAACAATTCAAACCAATAGCCTTCCTTTCTTCCTTCCTTTCTGTTGGCACAAGTTGCAGTGGGAAAATATGCTGCTTGGCTTAAAAATTACAACAACAACAACACAAAGTCATCAACTGAACAATATGAGCAATGTTTGGGTAAAAATACATTGCAACAGAGATGGAAAGCAGCAGCACTCTTTCCAGTCCTCCCAGGGTGCCAGCCAGGAGGGCTGCACCTCTCCCAGGCACACAGGATATGGGGGGGCTGTTCTGGGGAGATATCAACACCGGTATCTCACCAGCTTCAGTGGCCAAAACACAGTCACAGGCTGGAACAGTACAACCATACACAACCTGTACCCACAACCTGTATTTGAGACACGCACTGGTTGCATGCCTCCACCTCCACTGGTTGTACTTTGATGGTGCCCCCTCCATCCCAAGGGTCCAGCTCAAAAGACAAGGAACTGAAACCCCTCTTTAACTGTGCAACCTGTTTTGAGCCAGCTAAGCCAGATGGTGATGGAAGTGCCCTGCAGCTCTTGAAAACAACTCTCAGCTTTGGTGGGTTATTTTAGGGCCTTCAGACCTGGACTTGGAGGACACCAACGGAGCAGCCGTATCATGTACTGGAGAACTGCCTTCAGCCTAAGCCAACAATACTGCATCCCGTGGAGACCCTATATCCCATCTGATGCTGCACCAGACCCTGGCAGGGCAGAGGAAGGGCAGCAGCTACTCCCCAGACCATTCTCAACACCTCATGCTCTCGTTGGGTGGTTGGGAGGGCTGGACCACCCCAGGGCTCGGTTTTTGTGGCTTATTAAAAGACAGCCCTGAGCTTAAGGTCTGCAAAGGTGCCAGATTCCCCAAGACTTCCAGTCTACGCTGTCTGGTTTTAAGTTTCAGTCCCTGAAGCCACAAGCATCCCCATCCTCCTCACACAACACCTGCAGGAAGAAGACTGGAAAGGCAACAGCAGCTTCTATTCGAGCTTCCTACTCCAGGTATTGAGTAAAACATATCTTTTTTAAAATACAGGTTTTTAAGCATCTCATTTTCCCATCCCTCTCTGATTTCTCAGTGTCAGAGGGCAAGTTATCGATTCTTCAACATCACCAGGGGTTAAAATGCTCCCAGAGTTTTGCAGAGAGGAGGAACTTGCAGAGCAGCTCAAGAGCGGCTCGACTGAACACGGTGCTTCACTGGAATCAAAGTGTTTCACTAGAACATATCAAACTCAATCAAGGATTAAACAGAAAAGTTGGGCTCAATTAGAAGTCAAGGTCAATGGGATTCTTACCTCCTGACTTGCATTCATGGACTGCACCTATGGCCATGATGTGTAAGACAATGCCCTCATCTCACACACTAGCGCTTCTCCAAGACTATCTCCTGCTCTCTCACCAACTGCTTCCAGTATCCTTCACATAATCCACTTTTTTCTGGGCACAGGGGAGGTGCTTTCCTGGGAATCCCTGACCTAAAGGTCTAATGATTCACCATGTCCATAATGCACCACGTGAACATCAGGTATGTGTAAACACAGTTTCATAACGTTATAATTGTTTCCTCCAAATCAAACCTCTGAGTTTCAATAAGTTCTTCCAGACGTGCCTGGATCGATATCTTGGAAATTTCTATTCAACAAAGTATCTGAAGACATTGACTTTCTGATACTATTTGGGATGAGCATAAATTTCACAATACTGGAAGTTATCCACATGGTGGAAAGCCTGTTTTCTCACCAGCTCTAAATAATGGGTGTTTGTTGCTTTCCGAAGCATGAAATAAGGTGTTTGTTCTGAAACTGGGATGTGGGCTGATTTTCAACAGTGCCACCCTGAAGGTACTAAGCTCCAGAAAGCAGAGAGCGTTACTAGCATAAAATTAGGCAATTACAGTGAAGCCTGTGTGAAGACAGTGGGACAGCTTCACATGTATTGGCATGAAAACACATCTGGAGAGCAACATCCTGCCACACAGCATGATGAACAGGGCAAAGACATGAGAAATACTCAGAACTTCATTGCTTCATCTCTTTCTCCAGCCATCAAATCCCTTTACCATCTCTCGAGCAAGACAGCCTGTCCCCATCAGTCCCCTGCTCTCCTCCATTCTGTATCGTATGCCACGTGGAGGCACACCATGTCCAGAAAACACTGGGAGACTGCTGGCTGGATCACGCAACTAAGTCCTGAGATATATATTTATAAATCAACAGATATATATATCCATATATATATAAAAATCAAACCAAAGCACAAATAACCACAGACCCATACACCAGGGGACCAAGCACCTCCTGCAATGCACACATCTCCAAGCCAGCCTTAGGTGAACCTATCAGGGTAAAACAACAGCATGAGGGGAGTATCAATGGCCCTCCAAGAAGCTTTTACACAGAGGGGTTTCAGATGCAGCATCAGAGGGATATGGGAACCAGGAAGCATTTGGAAAACGAGCTTGTATTTAATCTCCTTTCTTGGCCTTTCTGGTTGAGTTTCAAAATAGAAAATGCACATTTTTTTAACATAGGTATTAATGCGTAGCTATTAATACATTAATAGGTTATTATGTACATTAATAAATCTCTCGCTATAAAAAGATTTTTATATATAAACCTGATTGTAATTGCAAATTGGAGGAGGAGGGTAGCAGAAGAAGAAATAAAGTTTTATTCAAGATGTCTCCTTTGAAAGAAACTGAACAAATGTACTTTCCTCCTTCACATATTCATGAGCTGACTGCTTCCCTACCCCGTTCTCCACCACCCTCAGCTCCGGGCTCAGAGCCAGCACAGTCCTTATCTGGTATGAGGCAGGGAAAAAAAAGCCCTGATAGGATCAGAAGTTTTCAGTAGTTTAACAAATCCGGGGGAAAAAAAAAGAGTCTCCATTGGTTTTAATAAAGCTTAGGGCGTGTGACAAGGAAGGGGTGGGGGAGGTGCTGGGAGATGTGGGAGTGCAGCATGGCAGCAGGATGGAGATGTGTTGGCTCAGCATCCCACAGTGAGGACCCCAGGGTACCCCACAACCCCTCTGTCCATGCACCCATTCTTTGCTTTTCCTCTTTATTGCAAAGCTTTGTTGGTTCCCCACATCTAAGGCAAACCGGATGTGGTTCTGAGCAACCTGGTCTAGTTGAAGATGTCCCTGCTCTTTACAGGGGATTGGAACTGGACGACCTCTAAAAGTCCCTTCCAACCCAAACTATTACTTGATTCTATGATCTATACAGAGCAGGAGATATCTGCAGCTCCTGTCCTTGCTGCAGCCCAGTGAGCAGGGCCCAGGGGAATGCCCATCCCAGTGGAAAGAGGCATTCAGAGCCAGAGCCCCCACAGCAGCACCCTCCCAGCACCACCTGCCCTGACCCTTCCTCATCCTCTCTCCAGTCACGCCGCTCCATCGCTTCCCAGCTAATTGCCTCCACTCATGTGTGCAAACTAACCGTTTACCGGGAAATGCCACAGAATGTTAATTTCATTTCGAACGCACTTTCAGCGTTTTATGGGAGGAAATGAATAAGCATTGTATTAATAGCAGCATTTCCAACTCCAACCACAGCTCCATTCACAGAGGCTGTGAGTTACTCATCTCCATGCGCTTTCTCTGCCTTTCTACCTTCCTCCTTCCCTTTTCCCTCTCCACACTCCCAACTTCCCATGTTGGTGATTAAGATAATGCAACATAATTATAAACACATCGTGAAAGAGCAAATGCTTTAGAGCCACGGTCCAACAGCCCCTGCCTCTGCCTCACATCTTTAAGCATCTTTTGGGTCTCTGCACTTCATGGGCTTCTACCAATGGGGTTGACCTTCACAGGAGCTGTTTCTGACTAGGAAACTCTCAGCTCTTCCATGGGGCAAGGAGTTTTCTAGCACACTCCTCCCCTGGCATGTATAGACCATTAATCTCTTCAAGCCATTTCTGCTTCTGCAAGGAAAAGCCTTTGGCCAGGGGATGCTCTCCCATGAAGCTTATCCCATCTCCCTCTGCCCCAGCACTGAGAAGGTCCAGACCATCAGAGACTTTGTCTCCCACCTTCTCCATCCTAATAAAACCCTTACGTTCTTTAATGAGACACCAGAACTTTTTCACTTGGAGGAGCAGGCAGGATGGGCAGACCCTCAGCACTAGCTCATGTTCCTCAAGTTATAAAGTAATTGAAAAGTTCAACAAGAACACTCTGGAGGAAGCTTCCCCATTTGGTGCTAATGGGAACGGGCACATGAAGCAGCCCAGGCTAATGTTGCATGGAGAAGAGACGAGGGCTGAAGAGCACAGCACTGATCTCCACTCTCTCTGCCACACAGCCACTACAACTCCACAAACCCAGAGGAAAAATGCCCCATGGAACCACCAAGGGCAGGAATAGCCCATCCCCACCTGGCTGAGGAACCGATGCTGTGGGATCAACCCAGAGGCAGCGGCACTGTGGCATCTGTAAAGTGAATGTGAGCAAGTCCCAGCACCCCTAGGGACAGGCAGGGCAAATGTGGATGGGAAACGAGGCACATTGCCCCCTCTCCAGTCTCAACCATCACTCATTTCCCTGCTCAGCAGCATGGTGCGGAACATTTATTAGTTAGAAATCAGGTTTCCTTTGCCCAACAGGCAAGGCGATACCTGTTCATGGTACCAGCAACTTTGTGCCACATGCTGGAGCAACAAGGGAGCGACATTAACCCATGTGAGAAGGGCAGACCACTAAACCCCCATATTGCAATGGGGCCAAGGAGCTTTAGCCATTCACGCGAGGCACAAACACCACCCCTACCATGGCAGGGACCAGCCATCTTCCACACCAGGAAGCACACAGATCCAGGCAGGAAATATGGAGCTCAGAGCCAGTTTGTTGGCTCTGAAGAAGATCTGGAGTTGAGGGAATGCACGGGGAGCCTGGGGTATCAAATGCATACCACTTCCGAACCACACAGACAAAGAAGTGAGGCTGAGCACATCCAGACCCTGCAGGACCCGGTGGGTGAGCCTCAGCAAGTGCTGTAAGTCAGTGGGGCTGTCAGGAAGGATTGATTTGAAGCACCTCCTTAATAAGTTTCCTCTCCTGCTGGTCCTTTGGGTAGGTCACTGCCTTATGATAAATGGGGCTGGAAGGTGCCTGCAGACCTCGTGCCCGACCTTGATCCATCTTCCTTTGGAGCCAGCTGACAAAATGAACTGTCTCTATGCTGTAGCCAGGTAAAACACAGCTGACAGGAAGAGGACATGCAAACAGAGGGAAGAGCTGGCGCTGGAGCTGCCCTCCCTGCTCCCCTTCCCATAAAACCCACAAGCCTTGGATGGATTGATAAGGAGAATATAGAATCATAGAATGGTTTGGGTTGGAAGAGATCTTCAAAGGTCATCCAGTTCCAACCCTCTGCAATAAACAGGGACATCATCAACTACAGCATCTCACACATTCAGACCGACAGACCCACAACGCTGCTAAGAGCCAAACTGAAGAAGTGCTGAGCATCATGGACTGAGACAAACCCATCACTCTCACACAGGAGACAGGATCTGGAGCAGCCTCAGCTCTAAGCCACGCATCCCAACGGCTGCCCGAGTGCTCTCTAGCATCTATATTTCCAGCTGAAATAGAGAACATTGGAGTTGCTCTCTTTCATCCCAGACCCCACACTCTTATCTCCTGGCCAGCCTGACTTCAGAAACTGGTGGCAGGGTTTTGCTCCACACTGACGCCATTGAAGGACCAGCCTTGAGCAGGGATGAAGCTCTCCCTCTGCATTGCACACAAGGCAGCTGCAAGATGCAACGCAGCACAGAAACCCAGGAGAGGGAATGTCACTTGAGATCCCCCTGGGAATTCCCTGTGGAATAAACAGCCACTATATTATTTTTTTAGATTTTGCATCATGAAATAAAAGAATAGTTAAAAAAACCCACCCCATCTCAAAGCTAATCCTGGTCAGCAACTGGCCTACAACCCAGCTACGCCTTAAATAATGTAATGCTTTATCAAACATTCATAGTGATGCACAAAGTGATGAACAACACGCCTTTATACAAATATAGGTCCTGATGGCTTGTTTTCTTTGGACAGCCAAAACTTCACAGCTTATCTGCTGTGAGCTTGTGATTTTGCCTGGATGAAAAGCACTTTGGACATCTGGGGAATCAGGGCTACCGCACATGGAGCTGCCACGACATCTCCACCAGGCAGCCCCACAAAACCCAATGTTAAAACAGCTACTGCTGATTTGAGGAGCCACAAGTCACCTGGCTGTGGTTGGGAGAGATGACCAAGGGTGTTTCTTCTCACATGGAATGTCATATAGTGTTGGCGTGAGACCAGCCCAAGCCATACCAAGGGATGATTAACCAACAGGACCTCACAAAACCACCATCCCTTCAGGTATGCAAAATGCTGGCACACTAAAACACCTCTTCTCTCTTCCATCCTCTATGGCACCATCAAAAGCCACTTTACCATCTGCTTCTTTCCTCCTCTGTATTGTGAAATCAGTGAGTGGGATATAGCAAAGGGTGGGGAGAAAAACACAGAAGTCACATCAGGAAATCCAACCTATCAGCCTTTCCTCAACAGCAATGCTGCTGTGGGCCAGGAATAGCCTTGACTGGTCTGAGATGTTTAAGCCTTAATCAGTCATTAAGCAATGGCAGCACAGCGCCTCCTTCAGACAAGGGGATGCAGGTCCAGAGAAGACCACTGGTCCCCAGGAGCTTCCCCATCCCTTCTGACCCAGTGCTGGAAGCAGAAGCCACATAGGACATGGCTCTTGCCAGGGAGACCTCTTGTGCATGCTTCTGTACATCTATGCTGCTGCTTTAAGCCACTTTCTTGGGGTATATAAGGAAGGGGAAGCATTTTCCACAGGAACATGAGGCCAAGAAACCATCCTTCCCTCTCCCCATATTGGTGAGGACAAGACAAACTTGGGATGGAGGCAACAAGCGCAGTGATGAAATGATCAAAACCAACCTGAAACTGCAGCCTGGCAGCTCTCCATTTACAGCTCAAAAAGCAATTAATGTATTAATATATTAATTATGACTGTGTTTATCTCCCTGGAAAGGAAAGCTTTTCCCTGGCAGGTATGGACCTTTCAAATCAGCACTAAAGTCAGAGCAGGCATCACCATCAAACTGAACGACTTAGCGGAATATCTGTTGTAACCTCTGCAACTGGGCCCCCTACTCCCTTTATTAATGCACTCAAATCAGTTGGAATTAAGCATGTTAGACTTCAACCCACATCTAATGTGTTTAATAACAAGAGATACTAGCTAAGCATGTGCTTAAATGCTTTCCTGAATTGGGACCTGATTCCTACCCTGATGGGCCTCATTTTCTGTATTTTCTTTCTTTCAAGCTGAAATTCACAGTCAGGTTTTTCAGGCAGGAATTGGGGACTGCAAAACCCACTTTCCACTGGCAGGCCTTGTGAATATACATTTTCAAAGGTCTCTGGAAATTACACAAGGAGTTGGCAGGGATTAGAGCAGGGAAAAGCTGATCACGTACAAAGAGGGTCATGATCCCATCAGGTCACTGGAAAGATGACAGCCCCAGGACACATCAGATGCTGGCCTGACGCACTGTCCCACTTTAGCCGCCAGCCCCAGCAGGCATTAAGCCATCGTTTTATTTATTAAAGGCTCAGAAAGCCTCTGGATAGTGCTCAGGGTGGCACTGGATCTGCCTACCCGAGTGAACGGTGGCTGCAGGTGGTGGCTCCCAGCCCTGGCATTAGGGACAGCACACCCTGGCAAGTGAGGGACCTCCTGCAAGCACCCACGTCCCCTTGAGGACACGGGGCTGTCAGCTCAGGGACAGCAACATCAGGCTGGTCATCTTGCTCCTATTGCCCATGGTCTCTCCCTTCTTCAGCAGAGAGCCACACCATCAACCCTCCTGATTATGAGAGCATCGCCTCTGACTCCCACTTTGCCTTTAAGTCTCACCTCCAAGATGCTGCAGAGCTCATATGATTGCAAGGAATAGCACCTCCAGGGCCAGCTCAACTACTGCCCTCCTCATTCAAATCTCAGCCCCTAAATATCCCTTTCCCCAGCACCAAAACCTCAGGCTGGACCACTGCCTATACCCTCCTTTAGAGGAGTCTTCACTGGGAGGTGAAGACACTGACTGAGACATGGCCACCAGAACAGCTGCTCCAGCATTGGTGCATGGCATAGGAAGCCCCCTTTCCCCATCACCAGGACCCTTTCCCTGCCTGCTTTTTGCTGTCATCTCAAACCTAAGCTATTTTTCTCCCCTTCTCCAGCAGTTCTCCTTGACTGCACTACCCAGAGCACTTTGGAAGCTATAGTGACAACAACCCCTTACATTAGCAGTTCTCAGTGTTTTCTTGTGCTGCCCTCTCTGCTTTCTGGCTCCAACTCACAGATGAGGACCAGATCATTAAGTGACATGACCAGGGTTACCAAAGCAGGCAGTGGCAGAGGAGCTGGATCTCCATGTCCAGGCTCGCTTTAGGTGCCAGGCCATGCTGGAAAGCCTCTCGCTATCACTACAGAGAAAAAGTATTAAGTAGGAGAAACTTCAGAGGTTTACCTAAGTTAACACAGCAGGTGAGAAGAAAGTCCAGGAGGCATGAATTCAAGATGACTGCATAACCACACCTTTGATATGCCAATGGTATTAATCATCGGTACCATTGGTAATAAGTCCTGCCTCCTGTCTAGACTTAGAGGCCATACCCAGACTGCAGTGTCTCTGAAGCCAGCAGAAAGGCTCCCTTGAAAAGTTCTTTTTTTGAACATGAAAGAAACTGAGAAAATACAGATGGGTCCCTTTGTTGTAGGACTGGAATTGCAGATACTTGATTTTCAAGTCAGACGTCTCTTTACTCAGCTTTCACCAAGCACAAGTTCTGCTTCTCACTGATCCTGAAGAGATTCGGTTTGGTGAAACCTTCTCGTTAGGAAACTTGGGGGTAACCCCATATTCAGCCTTGCTGGGCTTTTATCTGCTGTCATTCGCTAACCCCATCTCTGTGTATCCAACACATCCCATTGAGGCTGTGGCAATGCTGCCTGCAACAGCCTGGGGACCAAACCCCCTCAAACAGCACCTGATGCACAGAAGCAAAGGGCTCTTGCTGCTTTAGGATAAACCCCTGTTGGTAAAGAAGAAAGCCAGGTATATTAATAGATAAAAGCAAGTTAGGAATTCCCAAAGGGCTGCAGCTTGAGGCCATCTGCTCTGGAAAGGCAGGAGAGCAAAAATCATCAGCTGCATGGGCTGAAAACTACATAAAGCAGCGAGGACAGACAGGGTGAGGAAAGAGATAGTGAGGACAGAGATAAACCTGCGCAAACTCACCCAAATCCCCTCAATCTCAGAGCACCATACACTTGGGAACTGGGCTCCAACACAGGTTGGAGTCTCCCTGGCGAAGACCAGACCCCAGACACTACAGCCTCCACCAGCAGAACCCACACTTGGCACCATACAAACCCACAAGGGCACAAACCCCTCTACATGCCAGAGAGAACCCAAAACCACAAGGAGACAGCATGGCCCCCATTCCACACCAGCACAAAGGGATCCTTCGGGATAATTAGGGATGCTTGGTTACTGCCTCCTTCCTTGCCCCATTTCGTTTTATTGTATTAATTTTAAAGAAAAAGACTATTTTTCTTCTTAAACTGCCTCTGATTTTCCTCCTGTCTAAATTCACCTGGGCTCTGAGCAATGTCACCGGGTCAGGTTATGCTCCTGCTGCAATTCTAAATCCGTCAGCTTTCCATTTTCCAGGGAGTTGGGGGATTTTTCTTTATGTATTTTTGTCCCCCAAGTCAAAAATGATTTTGCATCACAGTAATGATGTTAATGGCCCTGCACAGTGCATCCAGATTACAACTGCAGCTAGGGAGAAATAAACATCTCATCTTTGCCCTGCTGTTTATCTACCCACAGCAGAGCCTGGTATCAGGTCAGAACCTGTAATTTCATTAACTTTATCACTCAGACGTGCTTGTTGCTAGATGTCATTATTCAGCACATTGCTCCCGTGTTTTGTTTGTGCTGGGCTTCACTTCAGATGCTCTGGCACCACGCGGGAGCTGCTCAAGGTACCTGAGACTCGGGAGGGAAGTTTGGCTCACTGATCCATGCTTTGCTTGCCCATGATCTGCAAAACATTTGTGCTGCTCAACATTCAGGACAGGGACTCCACTCCCATTTTGCAAGGATGTATTTAACAGTCAACCAGTGCAATTCCCTGCCTGACACGATACATTCAGAAGCTCTGTGTGGGGAAGAAAAACCCCACATTCTTCACTGAATCCCAGCCTGGTTTGGATTGGGAGGGACCTTAAAGCTCATCCAGTTCCAACCCCTGCCATGGGCAGGGACATCTTCCTCTAGAGCAGCTTGCTCCAAGCCCGTGTCCAACTTGGCCTTGAACGCTGCCAGGGATGAGGCAGTCACTGTTTCTCCAGGCACCCTGTTCCACTGAGTTTCCTCATGGAATGGAGCCCAACAGCAGCACAGTGTGGGAGGGCACAAATCCCAAGTGATGGGAAGCACCCACTGCCAGCACAACCTGGCACCCAGGAATCAATCACTGCCTGCACACGGGGAGGGAGCTGTGGTGCAGGCAGGAGGAGAACGAGCCAAAACAT
Organism: Ara ararauna; assembly: GCA_028858755.1. NCBI lineage: Eukaryota > Metazoa > Chordata > Aves > Psittaciformes > Psittacidae > Ara > Ara ararauna. Next base: position 17,550,124 of record CM054384.1, read on the forward strand.
TCCATCTTCATCGGATTTGCCATTCCTGGTAATTAATACTGGGAAGTGACACTTGAAAGAGCCCCTAGTGACAGCCCCAGTGATGATATCGTTTGGAGCTCGCTGACAATTCCCAGCTGATGTCTTATCACAACACTGCAAGAGCAGCAAGAAAAGCTTTTCCCTTGGGTGTTGATGGACTCTGTGGGATGCGAACACAGCTCATCACCCAGCCTCGGTGACCACACTGAAAGCTGGCAGCTCCAGCCATGCACTCGGGGAAGGCTGACCCTGTCTTTCAGCTTGGGCCACACTCCAGCATCCATCCTTCATCCACCTGTAAAACCGTGCCTGAACAGGGCTGATTTCCAGCCCCTGGGAATCTTCAGGTACACGGTGTCTGCTCAAACCAACTGCAGTTCCTCCACCCCACCTGCCGCATCCCCATGGGAATCCTGGTTGCGTCTGCTGCTCCTGGGCAGTCACAGTGCCTGTGTGTGCAGCACATCCACTGCCTCCCATATCCCTGTATTTTCCATGGATGTGCAAACCTGGTCAGCGTGCAAAGCCCCCAGCATGTATATTTATATTTCCAGCCTAAAATCCTACATCTGAACTACAGCCACTTCATCCTCAGCAATCCAGGCTCCTAACAGCTTCAGAAAAGGAATAACTTTATCAGCACATTCCATAACTTAACTCCTTGAGCAAAGCCTCATCCAATAGGGAAAAATATCCATCGAGGAGCAAACAGACAGTGAACTGGCATGCCTTGGAAGGATCAGTCCAGGAAAGGCACAAACCTGCCTCGATGCAAGATGCAAAGCTCAACAGCATCACGAGAGCATTTGTGAACACATCTCTGAGCCTGGGGTAGCCCTGGCCCTGCAGGCAGCCTGCAGCCCTGGCTTAGGGGGGAATTTTCAGTCAGTACAAGAAGTTCTTTATTGCCAATTCCTGAAGCCCTCAGATGGTTTAATATTCTGCCCTAGATCTTGTTTACTATAATGTTTTGAAGAGGACTGAAATGCAGTTACTGCTGTCTTCCCCGCTCACACAACTCTAAATAATTTATAGAAAAGCAAAACAAAGAAGAGAATATGAAAGAATAAAAAAGGTGGCTCAGTTACAATATATGAAGGCTTTCATTTGTTCATTCTCTCTGAGCAGAGGGTTGGGGAAACATTTCTGAAGGCTAACAGACAGTCTTACACAAAGGGGGATGCCAACGAGGATGCTCAGATCAGCACTCGAGGATGGCAGGTTGACCCCTGGGTACCTCTGTGTTGCTCTGAGCAACAATTACCATCATCATAACCTTATTTAAAAGAGGAAAGAGTAAACAGCACTTCAAGGGTGGAAGAAGCACAACCTCAGCCACCACTTAAGACCATTGCAAGTGCAGGGACCTGCTTTCCAGACACAATACATCTGGGCTCTACCTGGCTACACTGCTCAGAGCTGCTGTCTCCTCCATGGAGCCAAGAAGGGTCCCTGTCCCCATCTCTATCCCCCAGCACTTCCACTGTAGGTGCCCCAACAGGGACCTCTCAGTCTTTATGGGCATCCCAGACATTCATGGGATGAAGGGAGGGATGGTCCAGCATCACCCAAGAGCTGTTGCATCCCTTCCTCGCTCCTGCTGCAGTCACTCAGCAATTAGCACTAATGTACTTTGCTTTTGTTTATCCAAATGGATTTCACTGTGCATCGCAGGTGAACAGCATTAAATGGCTTCTAATGACATTCCTATAAGCAGAGGTGGGTGCTGCAGCTTCTGAGAGACAGACTTTAAAGATGCAGGCAATCAAGTGTGCATTAGCCAAAACACCCTGGGGAAAGTGCTGCTCTTCTCCACACAGGAGAAACATCTCTCCCAAGTCACACAGTCATACCTGTGCCTCTAGGTCATACCTGTACTATACCATGGTCCCTCCAACCCACACATCAACACCCAAACCCTGCCTGACCCTCATGGCAACAGTTCTCCAAGTGCAGAACAACATGACTTGGCAATATGAGTTTTATATATTTGCAGTTAAGAGAACAAGTAAATACACAGCAATCAGACTTTTACATAGGCTTCATACAGGCTCTCACACTGGCCTCCTCCTAGAGCTCCTGATGGACCCTCCAGTAGCACATGAAGAGACACCACCAGCATCACCCATGGCTTGGTCTCTCCCATCATCCCAGGAGAAGGCTGATAGACGCAGGACTGCTGCCAAGCCCTATCAGTAGGGGCTCCCTTCTGCTCCCACATACCTGGTACAGCCAGAAATCAGTGCCACCATGTACACTGCAACTGTGGAGGACCATGCCTGCCTGTCCTTCATGTCCAGCCTTTGGTCCAATCGATGCTGGACTGCTTTACCCAGAGGGACCCCACCACTTTTTGCTTTCTGAGCTGGGCAGAGCTCTGGTGAGGGGAACTCCAAAGGACCAGAGCTCCTTGAAATCCCAGCTCAGCACCTTCGGGGAAAGCACAAAGCACCCTTAGCACCTCAACTACTCAGGGATGGGCACCCCAGCCCTGCTCTCTGTGCCTACGATGAGGGGATTTATCCCTTACAACAGCGATGTTATCTCATATTGTGCATAACAAGCACCACAGTGAGAAGCAGCAGCCAGAACCCACATAGGGAATTGTATAGGCTTCTTTTTAATCTGACCTACAGATGGTATAGAACATCCTCCCTGCCACGCCAAACACCACGGGTGGGAAGTGGTCACATTCTGCGTCCATCCATTAGATCCACACAGATTCAGCTCTGCACTCCTTCCCTCAACCAGAATTGTCTGATCCGCCATTTCCAACTCAGAGCTCCTGTGCTCCTGCCTTAAATCTCCAGCCCTGATGACTTTGTTTGTGGGTGAGTACAGGATCGTTTGTCTGATTGCTCAGAGAATAAAGCACGGGGATGTTTTGCCAGGAGCAGAAAATACAGCTTCATGGAGCAGCTCTCTGAGGAGCCCCATGGCTCAGCAGGCTGGAGCAGCCCCGACTCAGGCACATTCACTCCATAGAACGGATGCCCTGCTCCAAGCAAAGCAATGAACATTCCTGCCACCTAGAGAGCAAAGACAGGCTTGATGGATGCCCCTGTCGTAGCACGTACCTACAGCATGAATCCCAGCATTCCCATCCTGTTAAGGACACAGGAGTTCCAGCGCTGCTGCAGCGCAGCAGTGACTCCTCCTCGGACTCTTTTATCCTCCTCTCCCTAGGGTCATGCCAGCTCTGCTCCCACATCCAACATCCCCAAACCCAACCGGGGGCTCACAGCAGTCTCTGCCATTGCTAGGACCAGACACACCAGCAAGCCTGAAAGCTGAGCCATCAGTTTCCCAAATCATCACGCTGTGCAGGCTCATGTTGTAAACAGAGGACTGATTTTGGAAGGAGGTGATGACAAAGGAAACAGTTCAAATCCCACAAATCCACACCTCCATGGAGCTTCCAAGCATACAACTCACACACCCTTAAAGGGCACCACAGTCATCAGCAAAGCACAGTCAGGAATTGATGCTAGACAAGGGAAGCTGGTCGTTAGGGCTGGCAATGACAACTGAGGCCTCACAGCAACCATGCCTCAGTTTCCCCATCACCATCCAGAAGCAATTTCCATCTCAGGAAGGGCAGCTCCAAGACAAGGTCTGCAAACCACCTTGAGAGCTGAGGACCAAAGCCTGCCGAGCCAAGCACCAGCCATGGGGCTATACAGGGATGAGCCATCCTCTCTAGGTGACACCATATAGGACAAACACCTTCACAGGGGATGCGGAGAGGGACAGAGGAGACACAAGAGCCACAAACCTTTCTTCTCGTAGTCAGGCTTCTCATCCCCACCCCGGCCCAGGCTCTCCAGCGTCCGTGTCACTTGGCTGCCAAACTCATCCTCCCTGGTGCTGGGTTCTGCCCGCCGCGGTGTCTCCTCTTCTTCCTCATCCTCGTAGTCATCCAGGATGGGGGTCTCACGGATGGGTACCCCAATGACGGAGTTATGGGCCTGGAGGCGCGAGTTGCGGAAGCTCTCGCGGGCCTGGGGGCCCAGCAGCACCGAGGGGATGTAGTGGATCTCGTGCGTGGCCTCTGTGCTGGCGCTCTTCTGCGGGATGCGGCGGCGCTTGTGCCAGCGCCTCTGGGCGTACAGAGCCACCATGAAGACCAGGAGGAGCAGTAGCAGCGCAATCAGCCCACCCTGCAGAGGAGAGCAAAGGGAGAGATGGGTCAGGAGATGAAGAGGGCAAAGGGACGGATCAGGAGATGCAGAAGGTGCAGGGACAAGTCAGGAGATGCAGAAGGATGGGTGATGAGATGCAGATGGCACAGGGATGGGTCAGGAGATGCAGAAGGATGGGTGATGAGATGCAGATGGCACAGGGATGGGTCAGGAGATGCAGAAGGCAAAAGGATGGCTCAGAAAATGCTGCAGCCAGCATCCATGGACCCTCTCCTCTTCTATCCCCAGAGCACCCTTTCATCAGTGCTCCATGAACCACTCACGGGTGGGTTCATGGAGCAGCCACTCCTGGGTGGGACACCCCAGGCAGGTGAGCAGGGTGCCAGAGAGGGCTTTTAGTTGGGAACAGCACAGTCACACCCCTGCTCCGCTCTGACTGCTCTTCCAGGGTCTTTGTTCTTACCACACACCTCTTGGGTCCCTCCAGCTCACCCACACAGAGGCCTGAGCTGGTCAAGCATCCCCTGCCAACCAGCAGGGGGAGATGGACCAGGAGGCGATCGCATCCCACCACTTAGGAGGAAAAAGCCTCGTTAAGACAACCCAGTCGCTGACCCCTGAGCTGTAAACCCTTGAAGAGACACAACAAATCACACAGGTGATGGTGACCCCAGCTCCAGCACATCTGGCTGTGATGTGCCTTGGGTTTCACCAAGACTTCACCTGCAGACCGGGGGAACAGCACAGCATATTCCAGACCAAAACCTCTGCAAAGCTCTCCTCTTCCCCACCTCTAAACTGTATTCAATACAGCCCTCAATTACATCATAATAAAACTTTACCAAAAAACCAACTTCCTAAATATCTATAATATATCCGTGGAAGTGGCCTCTCCTCCCAAGGGAGCCTGGTTAGGAAGTACCTAAATTCAGCCACCTGGCCCATACAAGCAGGAGCTGCACATGCACCAGCCTCTTCATCTGCACAGGGTCAGAGTAATTTTACCCTGCGGCAGAGAAGGAAAGCAGGACGCATAAATCCGGAGCAGCAGGAGCCCTCAGGGCTTTGCAGCACAACTTGGAACTCCAGGGCAGGGGTTTCTGCGGCACAGGGGATGCTACAGGCCAGAACTTTACAGTGTGCAAAAGCAAAGTAGAGAGGTGCAAATGTTTCCTCTGCACTGGGTGCAAAGCATGGAGCTATGCAAGAAACGAACAGGATCAGCTGTAAAGAGAAGGCATCAAAAACTGCAGCTCAGAGAGTGAGTTAAGCTGGGGGAGAGGCCCTGGGAGAAAAAGCAGAGGAAAGATGCTTCCCTGGACCATCCCACTCCATGGCCTGTTACATAGAGTAGCCCAGCCTCTCCCACATCAAGACCCCCTCTTCTGCCCCTGATTGTAATCAACGGGAGCAGGGCTTGGGGATTCAGGAGGACATTGTTCAGATGACTTCCCCAGTGCATGCTACCATCAGGAAAAGCATTTTAGCATCCAGGAGATGCTTGGGGATCTCTGCGCTGGAGAAGGGCAGGGCTCGGTGAGCAGAACGGTCTCATGCCCTGCAGTAACAGAGCACTTAAAGTACCATGGGATGAAGACCCTTCATGGCATTCCATGCTCAGAAGCAAGAACCAGCCTGGACACCTCAACCTGGAAGAGCAGACATGCATTTCCTTGGGTCTGTGCAGCGCCTGATGCATGGAGAACCCAAAGCATCACAGGAACTCCCTGGCATCAGCCATCTGTACCAAACTGTGTTCATTTCCTTGGAAGTCATTTGCAGGAGAGAAACCATGGCACACCAGACACTCCAGAAGAGATGCCCGGTGACAAGGACACAGCAGGGCCACAAACTTCAGTGTGACCAACCACACTGCAAGATCGCATCCAGCTTGTGTGCTAGCATCCTTCCAGCAAAGCGAGGGTTTCACATTACAGAAGGGTTTAAGAACAGCAGTCATGGACATGACTACAGGGAAAAGCCTTCTCCAAAGCCTCACACCAAGTCCCTGAGCTGCCTGAGTGGATGTAGCTCATGCCTGGATGCTCAACAAGTGAAGTGGCTGCAGTGCAGAGCAGAACACTCCACATCTACAGGCACAGCGGAGCTTGCCCTCCCTGGAAAAGCACAACCAGAGACAACCCAGATGCTTCAAAAAGGTCAGGGATGACTGCAAAAGTCTTGAACAAGAAGCAGCTTTCCCAGATGGACCCAGGGAAAGTATCCAGGCATCCACAGCAGTGCAGGAGCTGCCTGGCTGGGCTCACCTTGTGTCTGCCCCCAGGGAACAGCATGGAGCAGATAAACCTGTCAGCACGTTCAATTAAAGATGTGTCTGCTTAGGAGGGATCAGGAGAAGGCATAAAGGCACAGAGGTTATTAGTGTGCCATTCCTCTGGCGGCTTGGGAATGACGGGGTTGGCTCAAGGAAGCTGACGCAGCCACATCTCCCGCATCTTTTGGGGATGACCGGGAGATCTTTGCTCTGCCGGCCATAGATACAATGGTCCCTGCTGTGCCTGGCAAAGGCTGGGGGTGCCTGTGCCACCACCCTTGAGTTCATTGCAGGCAGCTTGCTTTCAACATACTCCTTCTGTCCCTGACCCCATGCTACCAGCTGTATGTTTAACCAACTGCACATCCCGGGAATGCTTCCTGGGGAAAAGGAGGGGAAAAAAGGAGCCAAAGGTAGGAGGCATTCAAGCCAGCTTCACTTTAATCTATTTTTCATGTTAAATTATCCAGCTGAGGGAGCGGGAGAGAGAAAGGGGAAGGAATGGATAATATGAGAAATGTTTTATTTGACAATGTGTCATTCGGAAACTGATTATTTCTGTCTCCGAGCTTTTTAATATTCCCAAACAATGGCCGAGCTGCGCAGGGATTTGGTATTCTAAGGCTGGATTTATAATACTCTGTTCTGCAGTGATAAGAACACGGCCTTTAATCCTCCGAGTTGTGAACATGCATATTCTCCCACGTAATGTCCTTCCCACCGCGCTCCTGCGTGCCTTGCGTGGCCGAGAGGGAGCTGCTGAGGCCCACAGGAGAGGAGGAGGGATGGGAAGAAGAGGAGGGTGGGAAAGAAAAGGGCTGGTGGGGACGAGCTATGTGTGCAGAACTGTAGAGATTGAGGCACTGGAGAAAACCCCACCTGAAGCTGGAAAGCAGAGAGGCTGGGACTTACTTGAAGCACAGGAAGAAAATGATGGAAGAAGCCACCTCAAAGTCAAAATTGGGCACTCATATGAATTATGAAGGCTGCCAAGCTGCCGACCTGGAGGGTGATCACTGTTTGGGCATCTGTCTGAGATGCTGGGCAATTTCTGAGCAACAAGAGGATGCAAGAACACAAGCCATCACCCTTCCCTACCAAAGCAGTGGAAGACAAGGTAGTTCTGCTGCTCCTCTGGGGTCCAGACAAACTTCCTTGCAACAGGTTCTGGACATTCCTAACTTTGCCTGGTCAGCTCTGGTCCCCACAGTGGTGTGGATGTGATGTGGCCCCCATAGGGCTCCTCCAGCCCTACAGCTTTGCAGACAAACACAGCGCACTCGTAGCAGCACAGCCCACCCATTAGGAAAGCAAGCCTTAAAGGTCTGCCCACCACCATGCCAAGAAAGTCACAGAAGAAGGTCCCAAGCTGGAGGAGAACATTGTTTGGGCTAGGTAGACCTGTTATACCAAAGCATCCTTTCTGCAAGTCAAAGCAGAACCACTGCCAAATAGTGCAGCACTGCAGCCAGTGCTAATCTGAGCCCCTTCTGCTACCTCCTCTGAACACCAATACAAGGTTTTGCCCTGCAGGAGGAAATATCCTGTCTCTTTTCCTACTTTGAATCCACTACGGCTCCCACGCAACATCCAAATCCAATTATCATTCCACATTGTGCTGACCACCAGCCCCATCCTACCTACATCTGAGTGCAACAGGGCTCTCACAAACCAGGGCCATTGCTCTAAGGGCAGTCTCCTGGGAGAGCCAGCCTCTGACCAGCACAATGCACCCCCCTATTGCACCCCACAGAGAGATGGGGCAAGCAGGATCCTGGTACTGGAGCATCACATCACCCTATGTCATCCCAGTGGGTGAACCATGGTTAGCAAACATGCATCAGCAATAAGCACACGGTCCTCTGAGCATTTCACACTGTACTTATTCCTTTCTTTTCTTTTATGGCATTGAAGGTAACTAAACACCAGGACAATTTACCAAGGGTGGGAGTGGATTATCCATCACTGTCAAATTTCTTTCTTATTACTTATTTTTTAATCAAGCCTGGATGCTTTCAGTAAAGTTATGCTTTATTTCAAATGAGAAATAAAGGCTTCAGGGTGTTCTTGTGTCCTGTACAGACTTGAGGGCAGAGCAGTGACCCCACAGTTCCTTCTGTTCTTCCATTCCAAGGTCTACCCAGATGCAGAAAGCACTATGTGGGCACAACAGGCAGGTAAGACATCACCTAACAGCACAGCAATGGGGGAGATGCCACCAGCACAGACCACCAAACCTCAGAGCTCCACAGGTCAGGACACGAACCTCTCCTGGCTCTCCTCTGCCATTGCCAAGGACTATAATAAAGCAGCACGCCCTGAGTAGGCATAGCAAACATTTGCATTAGGTTTTAGCCATGCTGTAATTGGAGCTAACGCGTTTCTAATTTATTTAACTGAAAGTGATGGACAATGGCAGCACAGAGACCCAATAAATGCCATTTCACCAGGCAAAGGTCCTCCAAAGCCACATCCCAAGACAAACCACAACCAGAAACAGAGCTGGGATCACACACATTGGCTATTACAGCACCACCTGTGAATTGCAGTCAACCCTCTCATTCAAAACCTTTGCTGCAGCCAAACTCAGAGAATCATGGAATCCCAGGAAGGGACCTCAAGGATCATCTGGTCCAACCTTGAAGAAGATACCCATATTAGAGCCCAAGCCAACTGGCGGGCAGCCCGGTCTGTCCATCCTCTTCCGCCCACATCCACAAGAAGATTCCTTTGCCAGACCAGACCCCATTTTGGAAGAAAATTACCCCATTTAACATGTTGTGTTGCATGGCATCAGCTTCTTCCCCTTCCAGAGCAAACCTCCAGCTGCTCCCTATTGCTCCTTTGCCTTATCGCTTTTCTCCTCTTTGCAGCACCTCGTAATTGAAATGTTTTTCCTGCAAATCAGAATTGAGGTGTTGTTTGTACCTTCTTTCCCATCATTAACAATGAAAAATAAGGCTGCTCTCTGCAGACATCTCTCATTGCTTTTCCTCTCCTGCTCAGTGCCATTTATCATGACCTCCTCTGCACCATGCTGCTTCCTCACCCTCCTGGGGTGCAGGACATACCTACAGCCAGCACACAATCCCTCCGGCTTTAAAGGAACAGCGAGGATGGGGAGGGGATGTCCTAGTGTGCTCTTCTCTAGAGTCGGAACAACACCAGCCAGGGCTCTGGGAGCAGGCTTTGCAAGAAGCAGTCACATCTACAAGAGGAAAGCAGGGCTCATGGACAGAAGGGGAGCAGTAGCACGTGGAGTAGGGGAAGGTGCTGGGTACTGTCTTGGGATGCTCCTGTGGGCACAGACCTGACCAGGCCCACTCAGTTCTCACACAGCCTCTGGTGTGTAAGGGATGTGACAATATAAACCAGGGATGTAAAGATGCTTACTCTCTCTTCCTGCATGGATGGCATGAGAAACTGGGAGCTTGACTTGCAGCAAGGATCATTTAAGAATCATCATAGAATAGTTGGATTGGAGGAACCTTAAAGCTCACCCAGTTCCAGCCCCTGCCATGGGCAGGGACACCTTCCACTAGAGCAGCTTGCTCCAAGCCCCTGTGTCCAACCTGGCCTTGAGCACTGCCAGGGATGGGGCAGCCACAGCTTCTCTGGGCACCCTGTGCCAGGGCCTCAGCACCCTCACAGGGAACAGCTTCTGCCTAAGAGCTCATCTCAATCTCCCCTCTGGCAGGTTAAAGCCATTCCCCTTACCCTAACTCTACAAGCCCTTTGTAAAATGTCCCTCTCCAGGTTTCATGCGTCCTCTTTAGGTATGTGGAGCTGCTCTAAGGCAAAACCCGTGACATTCCTCGGAAAGCCGGGACATCTCAGTCACTGGAAGTCACCTGCCTAAATGCAGAGCAGCACTAGCACGCCTCTGGGATGCAGGGTCCTGCCCACTGCCCTTCCTGAGAGCAGCCAGCTTTCACCTGGAGGACACATTGCCCACCCCGTCCATGAATCACAGCCACCCCCTGACAGCCTATAACCATGGGTCAGAAAACGAGCTTGTGGGCAGGTGAGCATCAGGCAGGGAAACTGAGGCAGAGCATGAGGATGAGGCCAAGGACAGGCAGCAAACCAGCATGAAGGCTAGCGAGGAAGAGCTGAACACCAGGAATAAAGATCTATAGATACATACAAACACACACAGATATACTCCAAAGAGAAGTGCATTCAGTCCTGATCTCCAAACCATTCAAGCCCACCTCCCCATGAGAAATAGCAATGATACAGGGCAAATCTACCAAAAATATACAGCATTTTCTCCCTGTACTCTTCAAATCCCCATTTGAGCATTGCTTCACCAAGGTGCTTAACCACACACTTAACTCTAAATGTGTGTTTAATTCCCATCACAGTCCATGAGACTATAGCACATGCCTCAGTGCTCTGCTGAGCAGGGATGGCTGCTTGAATTGTGGCCCTGAGAGAACTGTGTTATGTCTTTTCTTCCCCTCTTTCCGTGGCTCTTAAAACAGCATCAAGGTCCAGCGATGATGGAGCATCACCTCTGTTACCATAACCACGTCACCTAATGCTGCCCAGAGCTGACAGCACCCATGAACCACCCTCTCTGAATAGGCTTACAGCAGTGCAAGCTATAAGGGATTTCAGGGAGTTTAAAAGCAAGAATTCCCACAGGATGGCTCCATCAGGCTCATGCAGATCCATCACACACAGCCGTTCTGTTGCCTTGCTGCACATACACATACAGGGCATAAATTTAATGGCATATACAGTCCTGTAAAGTATAACACACGCTCAAGAGATGAGAGTTACAGTTGCTGTGGGAACCATAACTTTAAAATCTCTGACTGTCCTGCATTAAGGAAAAATAAACAAGTCCCATTTCCATATAATTTTATATGCCTTAAGCCACACTGAGTTTTCTTGTGCTGTTTCATCCAAGAACGAAAACAAAAAGAAGGAGTGAACCTGCCAATCAGCCTTTCTGTGCCATTCAGACATGCAATGTGATGCTCCAGTAAATGTTTATTTGAATGGTCTCCCAGGCACTGGCTCTACGCAAGCACCAAAACACACAACCCTCAATCATAGTGAACACACCTGTATATCCCGAGCTGCACATCTCGCTAGGATAACAATTCCAAATGACTCCTAAGGCATTTTAGGGCGTGAAAAAGAAAGAGCCTTTATTTGCAGGGAAATGAAAGAGAAGAGCTGAAGGTGATGTTATTAAGCACCTGATTGCCAGCTCTTTATAAAGCCTGAGCACAGGTTGCATACACTGTGGTTTATAATACATTCTAAACACTTCACCTGTATCGGCTGACCCACCAACCCAGAGCTTGCCCTGGGTGATGGAGGGGTTTACAGCACAGAAGGTTTTGTGCATTCACCCTCATGTTTCCTTCACACGGGCAGTCTGGCTGAGCACAAAGCTCAGACAACAGCAGCTTTATTTTCTCCCAAGGAGTTTCATTTAACAAGCCCCGTCCCTCCTCCCTGCCCAGCCTCCCACAGACCCTTCCACATGTTAAATGCTTGGCTCATTTAAACCCAATACCTGCACTGCATCTTAGCTGTATCCCAAAGGGGAGCCAAAATTCACTTGAGTTAAGAACAACCAGCCTTGCTTTTCAATAAATAAGGTCACCACAGCCACAGTAAGTCTCTCCCAGCACAGGAGATGTCTCACAGGCAAGGATCACCATGTGCTGCACGTTGAGAGCCCAGGGTTGTGCCATCACGTAAAGCAGCTTGCAATTAAACACAGGCATGAAGAGAAGTCCCTCAAAACCAGCAAGCCACCACCCATGCACCATTCCTCGCTGCTCTGTATTCAGACCAAAGCCCAGACCTGACCATCCGGGGTGAGGAGCATCCCAATATCAGTAGAGCTGCCCCGTAGCCACATCCCAGCCAGGGGAAAGGCAAATGGGAATCCATCCAATATCAAGGGGGACAACAAAGATGGTATGTGTGGCCCTGGTATCTTCCCAAATGAAAGAGAAGAGCAATGATGTACTCCAAAGCTCAGGTTTTGCCTTGCTTTCACTGAAATCACCAGTAACAGCACCTTGATCATGCCTGCTTTTCTGGATACTCATGGCCACTCATGTGGCCTCCTCTGGACTTGCTCCAACAGCTCCATGTCCTTCTTACATGGGGGACACCAGACATATGTTTGACATCAAAAGGTGCGAGTTACTGACTCAAGCAGCAATTCCTATGGGCCCCCCTGAAATCACAGCCACTGGGGGACACCTGAGCTCCCTCACTGCTCCTCACTCTTTCCAAACAAACATTTAACAAATGCCAAAGAGAGGTCTCAAATACCTGGGATTATTCTAATATCTGTCAGCAGAGCATTTGCAAGCAAGTGATGAAATACAATTAGAAGTAAAGAACACTCGTCAGATAAATGAGTAACATGTAGCACTGTTGCAAAAGCACCTTTCTTGCTTCTTTAATAATTGTGTTTATCTGTTTCCTCACTAATTTACAAAGAATACAGTTAATTCTCAGTGGATCTCGTAGTCATTAGCAGGAATTAATGCTGTTCCCACTATATATTCTGCATACATTAAGAAAAAATTAATCTAATAAGAGCTGCACATCTCCGGATGAAGGAACATGAAAACAATTCACATTGTGCCTCCAGCTTCCAAGTGCCAGTGAGTGACACGGTACAGCATCCTTTCTGCTCAATTAACCTGCCAGCTTCTGGGGGCTGCCACAGCTTGAGTGGTTGTCCAGGAAAGGTGGCAAAGCACAAAGTCACTGCAGCATTAAGGAACAGGAACTCCTTGGATTAGCCCAAGCCTCGTTAATGGAGCAGGTCTCCTCTGCATTGGTGTGTGCTGCTGCTTCATGCAGGGTGCAGCACAGACAAGCAAGAGAGTGGAAAAGGGGTTTAGAGTTTATTTAGGAGCAGCTCTGCTCTGGAGCCAGGCTGAGAGAGCTGCGCTGGTTCAGCCCGCAGAAGAGAAGGCTCCTTAAAGGGAGACCTTAGAGCAGCTCCAGTGCCTAAAGGGGCTGCAGGAAACCTGGAGAGGGGATTTGGACAAGGGCCTGTAGGGACAGGCCAAGGGAAATGGCTTTAACCTGCCAGAGGGGAGACTGAGATGAGCCCTTAGGCAGAACCTCTTCCCTGTGAGGGTGCTGAGGCGCTGGCACAGGGTGCCCAGAGAAGCTGTGGCTGCCCCATCCCTGGCAGTGTTCAAGGCCAGGTTGGACACAGGGGCTTGGAGCAAGCTGCTCTAGTGGAAGGTGTCGCTGCCTGTGGCAGGGGTTGGAACTGGATGAGCTTTAAGGTCCTTTCCAGCACAAACCAGGCTGGGAATTCTATAGACATCTCAAGACAACTTCTGGAGTGAGAGGCTGTTGCGCTCACAGGAGTGGAGGGAAAGAGCTCATTTTGTTGGGGTGTGTTTATTTAAAAGGCTTACTCCTGTGCCCAGAGCTGGCAGCTGCTTTGGGAACAATCCAGCCCATTGTGTAAAAATAAGCGCCTTACCATATTTAAAGTGCAAATACCTCAGCAGAATGAGCATCTTTCTGAAAGGCAGCAGCACAAACCATTGCTTTCCAGGGGGTAGAGGGAGGGCATTCAAACACAATAGCGGGGAGAAAAGCTCCATGCACGTGTCTGGAGCCTTTGGCATGTGAAGGTACTTTGCAATTCTGGCATCATAACTCACACTACAGCAGTTACTTCAGCCACCTGTATCCAATAGAAGAGACTCCACTGGTACATGGGACACAGCCCACCAGAGGAAAAAGGTGAATAATAGAACTATAAAGTTCTCTCAATTTGCACCTATGCAATTTGAGGGATGCACTGGTGCCCCTGTGCATCACAGATCGGGGAAATCAAAGGCTCTGATTAAAGCAAAGAAGGAGGAGCTCAGCAAGTCCACAAACCTCCTCTCCCAAACCACCATAGCTATTCCCACCGGTTATTACGAGCCCAGTTAAGTACAGCACTTAACCATACACTTAACTCCCATTAACCTCACTTGGACTTCACACAGAGATAAAATTTATTAAGTGTTTCAGGGCTTTTTTTGTCTTCCTGCCCAAGAACCGAGTTCCCATCATCCAGCCCTTGGGTTGCTGCCTCCAAACAACCCTGGGGCTGGGAACAGTGGAAAAGCAAAGCCATGAGGAGTTTTGTTGGGAGTAAACCCAAGTTCTTCTTGGGTGAGCATCACCAGGGGTACAGAGTGCTTTTATTCCAGCACACAGCTCTCAACACCTCCAAGCATCCTACACACAGTCCTGGGGACTCTCATCTCCTGAATCCATCCCTTGCCCACAGAAAAGAGCATCACAGTGATGCCACCTGAGTGCCACAAAGATGAAGTGCCGAGCTCCAAACACTACAAGGGACCAAGACAATGTGGGACTTGCACTCTCTGTAAGCAGAGTTTGAGCATGTCTGACCACGTACGTGCATGCAGAAATGAGAGCTCCTTCACAGATGGAGGGAGCATCGCAGGGCACTGCTATTGCAGCAGTGAGGGTCCGTGATGGGAAGGCTGCAGCCCTCCCTCCCCATCCAACAGCGGCGGGGAAAGTGACCATTTGGAAACGGGAAAGAATCCATTTCAATTACACATGCCTGGTGCTCCGAACGAAACCAATTAATTCTTCCCATCTGAAAGCTGATTAGCCGGGATAGCTGGGTAAATGGATAATAACAGGCTAATAACACCCTCCCCATCCCTGTGCACACGCCGGTGCTGCCGTGAGGGCTCTGACACAGTGTCGCAGCGTAATTGCAGCATCTGTGAGTAATTGTGAATTCAGGCACCGATTGCAGGCAGCTCCGGCCCCGGCAGCGAGCTGGGAATGGGCAAAGCTGGAGCTCTGGAGCTGTTCCCAGTCCTCTGCACATCCACAGCAGCGGCGACCGTGGCACTGTGCCCCCTGCTGCAGCACCCACCTCTGCTCACCCACTGAGTGACACCAATGCAGGTTGTGAGGGCCAACAGGTTGGATGTTCAGTTGATGAACTCATTACATAGGCTTCAAACAGGGCTCTGTGCAAGGAAACCTGCCCCCCTAAAACATCCTTCATAGAATCCCAGCCAGGTTTGTGTTGAAAGGGGCCTTAAAGTTCATCCAGTTCCAAACCCTGCCACGGGCAGGGACACCTTCTACTAGAGCAGCTTGCTCCAAGCCCCGTCCAACCGGGCCTTGAACACTGCCAGGGATGGGGCAGCCACAGCTCTGGGCATTCATCCCCCTGAGAATGTTCTGCGGGGCAGCCCTGGGCATGGCAGGCCTCAGAACCCCCTCTCCCCATGGCTGCTATTAGACTGTTGACTCCACCATTTAATTTCCTCATCCTCCCCTCTTGACTTGTGCCCTTTGGGATGTGCTCCCACCCACTTGGGAACAGATGGCAGGTGTACCAAGGGGTTAACAGGCAGGAGAGGGCTCTGCACTCCCATCCCAAAACAGCCTTACACTCCCCTGGTTTCAGCATCCCCCCTAACCCAGGCACATCAAGGGCAGCTCCTAGAGCCCCACCAACACTAATCTGTCCCCCTCCCCCATTTGTTTTCCAGTTGGGAAGTGCTGATGAGCTAAAACCCACTTTCCAGTGGGGTATTTTTGGGTAAAAGTGATTTCCAAGCCAAATCATGCACAGAGAAAAACAAAGATCTCAATTCCGCTGCCATTTTCTAATCAAATTTCCTTTTTGCTAATTTGACAGGCCTGTTTTGAAAATCTAAATTTAAAGCTAAAATAAAGTTAAGATTCCACAGCTAAATGGGAATAGAGACAAAATATTTCAAATGGAGCTAATAAAACCCTTCTACCCACACCTTCAGGCTCACAAAGCAGCTCTCCACTCCTCCTTTGCTGCTCCTGGTGCAGTGTGTATTGAGCTTTAGTTTGCTTTCCCCTCCCCATGAACACAAAACCCCCAACAGTTTGGTTTTCATAGAATCATAGAATAGTTAGGGTTGGAAAGGACCTTAAGATCATCCAGTTCCAACCCCCATGCCACGGGCAGGGACACCTCCCACTAAACCATGCCACCCAAGGCTATGTCCAATCCAGCCTTGAACACCACCAGCAATGGAGCATTCACAACTTCCCTGGGCAACCCATTCCAGTGCCTCACCACCCTTACAGGAAAGAATTTCTTCCTCATATCCAACCTAAACTTTCCCTGTTTAAGTTTGAACCCGTTACCCCTTGCCCTCTCACTACAGTTCCTCATGAAGAGTCCCTCCCCAGCATCCCTCTAGGCCCCCTTCAGATACTGGAAGGCTGCTTTGAGGTCTCCACACAACCTTCTCTTCTCCAGACTGAACAGTTTGGTTTTAGCTTGTAGGAGGCAGGAAAACCATGTCCTATCAGCTTCAGCTCCATCACAGCTCGCCCCAATGCAGTGGCCATCCTGCTGGCTGTGCTGGGTTCACAAATGCACTGCTAATCTATATGAAGCCCAGCCCATGAAATGCTCCCATGTTCAGAGGGGGCTTGGCCTCCTGCAGGAGAAGCAGGTTTGCCTGAGGAGGAAGTAGGAATGGGAGATGAAGATATAGTTGTATGCTCATGGAGAAATTTGCCTGGGTGCCAAGGTGAAGGTGGGGCCTCAGCAATCACCGCCGCTCTTTGTTACCTCTGCGCCAAGTATCCCAGTCCTTGCAGGGACAGGCTGGAGCAAGAGGAATGGACGTGGCTACCTAAAGCACAGGATGTCCCATTTTTCAATGGCCAGCTTTAAAAGCAGCAGCAGCAGTCCACACATTTACATGTGTCTGCAATCTCTGCCCAAGGAGCTGCAGGCAAAACCAGGGCCATGGGAAGATGTCAGCCTGCATTCCTGTACCAGGAGCAAGGCACTCAAGGGTAAGTCCTCAGAGCAAAACATTGACAGGAAAAGGATTTCCATCAATGGCTTAAACCACCACTCCAGGCATTCTAATCAGCTATTTGTGCTACCAGGCTGTTGTCAAGTTGGCCTGAAAGAAGGGAAATGTGTTTTGGGGGTTGTGAGGTTGCTCCTCCCTGGGTCAGCCGCAATCCGAGCCCAGATCTGCATCAGAGCACACAGGCTGGAATAACACAACCGCCTGCGAGGCCAGGCAAGTCTTGCAGAACAGAATAGAGAAGCATCCATCATCAGTGACAAAGGGTTATTGATCCTGCCCGAGGGCACAGAGATGGATTTACTGACCTCTCCAAACCCATTCCACAGATCCTCTGGAAAAGTAATCCTCATCCTGCCAAACCCTCAATAAGGGCAGTGCTCCCCGGGGCATCCCAACCAATGCCGGTACCATCAACAGGGCAGCACATGTAGAAGTCTTGGGGTCTTAAAAAGCAACTCCAACACAGCAAAACCAACGTGCCCACTTGAAACAGCATAACAAAACCCACCCTGCAGTCACAACACACCTTCCACAGCCAAGCCCCTTCAGCATTAACCCGAAAAACTCGTTTTGAGAGGGTGACAGTGAAAAATCAGCAGGGCCCTGGGGCATGCAGGTGAATTCACACACGTGTCTCAGCACCCTCCAAGCCCCAGGGACTGAAGGCAGCTCTCCAGGGAGGTTCAGTGCAATGAGGCACTGCAGAGATAACCAGGGTCATTTGCTTATCCACTTCAGGTTCGACTTTCCCATGTTTGCACTGTCAGGATGTTTTCCAGCAGAGAGAATCGTTTCAACCTGAAACTGCTCTGAACAAAAACATACAATTAGCAATTCCCCCACCAAGGAGAGGAGGAATGAAGACCAAGGCACAATTTAAGTCTGTAGAAAACAGAGATGAGCAAAGACCTAGCTATATATGAATGTAGCTAAATTTAAAGATAAGGAAGTCGTGTTTCCTATCTCTGTACATTACACCAGATGCCAGCTCAGTAAAAAATGCATATATATCTATATGAAGTTTGTATTTCATATATATATATATAGACACAAAGACACATAACATGCATGAAGTGGTTTCAGTCATACATCAGCTCTGTGTATTTGCCTAGTGGGACACCAGGAGATGCCAAGAGGCTGCGATGTTGAGCAACAAGCAGGAGCTCCATTGGCTGTGCTACAGAGAAGGCCAGGGAAGCATATGGCCCACACATCAGGTGCTGGAAGGAGGATGATCTCCTCTTCCTCCTCCTTTCCTGCAGTTTTTAAGTCTTCATGCATTGTGATCCAGGTCTGCAGCTGCCCTCACTCAAGGGGACAAGGGGAACAAGGATGTTCTATTTCACTATTAAGCAAGAGACAAGACTCGCGCATATCCTCTGATGTGATACAGCTTCAAGGCTGCAGGGTTACGCATTCAGGGATTGTCTCAGCCTTCAGCCTCAGCCCCCCAGGATAGCCACACCACTGTCACCTTCCTTTTAGATGACAAGAGACCTATCAAGACACTGGACCAGCAACCAGGGAGACAACCCATCTTTCAAACCGAGTTTGCCCCACAGAGGTCAATGGTTTCCCAAATCAGGGAGTTGTCACACACAGCCACCCCGCTTCTCCATGCATTCACCCTCCTCATGAGTACCCCCCTCCTCCTGTCCTATTTCCCTACTACATTTACACAAAGCTTGAGATCCCTTCCCAAGTGAGCTCTTGTTTCGCTTGAGCATCACCATGATTGCAAGAGCCACCTTTCACCTCCCTTCCCTGCAGAAGCCCCTGTGTTCCTCTATACCTCTTCCTTTTTTGCTCCTCATGCCTCCCCCATATGAAGCAAGGATGCTCCACGACCTTGCCAAGTGCAGCGGGAAGAGCCAGAACAACACCAGAACAACTCCTGAAGAATAACTAAGAGCTGGTTGCCACATTAGCTGCTCTCCTGACCAAAATCCCTACGCTGCTGCCAGTCATCTAAAGGACATGGGAAGCCATAAAGCAAGACAAGGAAGACAGGAGAGAGAACTATTTGCCCATCCCCAGCTTCACCTGCCCCACCCCCCCACCCCCCAGCCACCAGCATAGCTCCAGCCCCACAGGGTCACCTTGCAAAAGGGGGAGCAGGAGGTGAGCAGAACCACCCTGATAACAGGAGAGCTCCAGCTCTTTGAAGACATATGGCTCCTCTCCATCCTTCAAGCAATGACTCCACCATGCTTCCCAATTCCAGCTACCTAAGCGCTTTCTGCGGACATTTCCTCCTTCTTTGCAATCATTTGGCTAATAAGATGAGCAGGTTGGGCTCATTTATTTTGGACACTGTTCTTGGGTCATTAGCAGAAAGGCTAATCATTGCATTGGCAGAAAAGATCACTTCTGCCTCAGAGCTGACTGCAGAGCACAGGGAGGGGGCAGAGAAAAGGAGCTTTATAGAGCCTCTAGGAAAAATAAACCACAAACCCCAAGTTCTGTGCCTCTGGAAGTGGAATTTTCCTCTGCTATTTCCCAAGGAACCCAATGCGAGGATGAAGCGGGCGAACTTCAGTGCCTGAGGCTGTTCTGCAGAGCTCCCACCTCTGAGGGCCTGGAGAAGGAGCAATGCTCATAGCAGCATCGTGCACTGGTGAGGGTCAGCCCTCCAGGAAGGAATCGCCTTCCTCACCCTGGATGCCAAGAGCCCTAAAGCACCAAGTGCAGGTGAAGGAGCCCTTTCTGGGATGGTTTGGGGTCAGGAGAGTGGATCAGATGTGATGCCTACACTCTGTTTGCAGCACCTGGGAACCAAAAGCTACCGACGGAGAGAGTTCTTGGAGTCATTTAAGGAACACTTTGTACTCGATGCTGAAGGCTGGAGTGCCAGTGGGGGTGCTGAGCTGTCAGGCTTTTAGAACTGAAGCCTGGCTTTCCAGGAGAAACAGCAAAGCTGAGCCCTTTCCATTTCTACCCCAAGAGAGGAGACAATAGAGTCAAAAGATGAAGCCCCACAACACAGCCATGCCAAAACACAGCAGCACCACCAGGCAAAGCTGCCCCAAAACCATGTCCCCAGGTGTCCTCGGAAAATTGCTGCCCTGCAGCATTCCTGGTCACAGAGCACAGGGACACAGAGAGCAGGAATGCTGAGCTGCATCCCACCTCACAGCACAGCAAAAATAGCCTCTGCCTTCACTGACTGACCTGGCAAGGGCAGAAATGAGGTGCTGGGAGCGGGGTGACAGCTGGACACAGCACAGGTTGTCCCCTGCTCTAGCACGTTCACAGCCAGCACGCCTCCTGCTCTGCTGATCCAGCTTCACCTCATCCCAGATGTTCTGGCCATGTGTGCTGCCAGCGATGCCATGACCTTGGCTGCTCTCAGCAGCATCCTTAGGGCAAGTGCAGGCTGGACCTCCTGCCTCCATAGGGAGGCTTTTGGTGGCCATCCATCAGCTCTGTGCTTTCACTCTCAGCATCACAGTGGAGAAACCCCATACTTGCCAAGCAGATATATGGGAAGGGAACTGGGCAAGGGGATGGGATGGCAAAGGCTGGGAAAAGGGATGCCAGAAGTTTGCCCCCATGCCTCTCCCCAGGGTGCTTCAGCTTGCCTTAAGCTACATCACGTCAAGGCATGCCTGTGGGAGCATCACACAGTGCTCTCTAGGCAAAGCCCCTCCAGCATCACAGCAAAGGCAGAGCCCAGTGACAAAAGGGGAGCTCAGGCTTGCTCTGCAGGGTGCCCCAACCAGAGAAAGGGAAGGAGGAGGTTTGGGAGCTAATTTAGAGCTTGGATTTCCTAAGCCTTTTCAGAGATGGAGCTTATTGGCAGGCAGCATTTCAGCCCCTGCCAGTCTCAGCGGCTCTACAATGTCCTTCCCTTGGCAAGGGCAGCACCGGGGAAAAAATAACACACAGAAAACAAGGGACATGTGATGGAGAGCTTGGCCGAAGGCTCCCTCCCCCTGCCAACCTGCCTGCCTCGGAGGAAGAGCAGGAAAATAAGTGAGAAGTGGCTATTTAGAAAGGAAAGCAGAACAGCCACGGTACTTGTTTTGCTAAGGGAAACATGGCTGAGCCGAGGGGATGGAGCTGCGGCAGATGAGTGGATACAACCTGGGAACATTGCTTCAATTAGTGCCCATCACCCTCCCCACATCCTCTGGCCAGCACAGGGCTCTCCTGTACCCCACGGCTGCTGTGCAGAACCCCACAAGCAGGACCTTAGCTCCCAGTGAACCCATAGAGATAACAGCAGCTGGGAGCACAGCTTTGCTGGCAGGCTTGGGCACACGGGTGAAATGTCATGACCCATAAAGGCAGCATGGTGGGAAGCATCCTTTCTCCTCCTTAGCATTCACAGGAGGGGACTGCTCTCTGCTTGAGGGTGCTACAGTGGGAAGTAGCTCACCAGCACCCAGAGGGTACAGAGGGTGAAACCATCTACAGCCAAAGCATCACAGTCAGAGCAATGGCTCCTCAACAAGGACAGGATGACTCTGATGCCCAATTGTCTCTTTTTTAATGGAGAAGGATGACTCCAATGTCTCATTATCCCTTTTTCAAGGGAGAAGAAAAGAGGGAGACAATCATGAGAGCAAAGGGACAATCCCAACCCTGCAGCCCAGGGGCTATCTGGGCACAGGTAAAACAGGTAAGGCATGGTCAAGTGAAGTGTGATCACTTTAAAACTGGTTGTCAAAGAGATCTGCAGCACAAGACTTTATCATTAAAGCTTCTTTTACCATCATCATGCATCATCTGGCAAGCAGAGCACCATGTACCTTTACATGTTCATCTACCCCATGCAATGCCTGGACAGCTCGAGCAGTCCTAGGAGCAGAGCAGCCTGCTCACACATCCACAGTGCTCCCTGCATGAAGATCTGCTTGGTTAGCAAAGCCAGGATCTTGGTATTAGTGTCCCATAGAGCACAAGTAGCTCAAAGCCAATGTGGGTCATCTCCACCCAAGGCGGGACCAGCCGTACAGCCAGGCCAGTCAGGATGCACACAGGCAGGACATACACCCTTTGAGGTCAATGTGTTACCTCAACTCATCTCAGCTGGGGAGAAAGGCATTTCCACACGATGGGGACCAGCTCATCCTCAGAACCCCTCCGGGAAGGCTCTGCTGGGGCTGGTGGCTAGGCAGGGCTCCAGGGTCCAGGGCAGGTTATACAGGGAATGCAGAAGGCAAATCCAAAGCAGTCAATATCCTAAGGTTGGAGCAGGTTGGCTGGAAAACGATCTGCCCATAGCTGTCGAAATGCTCACACAAACCCCATCTCCCCCCCACAGGGGAAACACAAGCCAGCAAACAGCCCAGCTCATCCTTCCCTTCCACAGAGCACAGGGTTGAGCAGGCAGAAAGATCAGGTCACTTCACTCCTCTGCTTTGCAAAGCTAGTCCCCAATTCCCAGCGCTAAGCAGCAGCTACAGGACCAATCTGGCTGATGACTCCTCCTCCCCTTGACCCCCAGCCATCCAGAGGATGAGCCAGGCTGCATGGCAGAGGTGGTTCAAGTACAGAGAGGAGGACTGAAAACGGCTCCACACTACAGCTCCTGCTGCAGCATTCATCCCAGCACAAGCCACAAGCATCCCAGGTGGATCTGGGAAAGGGTGAACCCAATGGGGGCCTGAGACAAAGTCAAGGCAGCCCTCAAAGAGGAAGCTAAGATCTCTCAGCCGGAGCAGCACACCCAGGCAACTGATGCTCAAGGTGTTTGGTGTGGAGCAGGACCAGTGACAAGCTGGCTGTACCACCCCAAGCCCCAGGAGCTGCAGGCAGTGACAGCGACAGCCCCTCTTGCAGGGACATGAAATGGGTAGAAAAGCTTTCCCTGGCAGCTTGCACTCTTCCCCAACCAGGGAGGCCACAGTCACATCCGCATCCCTTCCCATAACCTCAGCCTGAGGGCACAGACCTTACTTGCGAACTGAATCCTGAAGCACAGCTGAGAGCATCTCACAGCTTGTTAGCTGGATCCTGCGGGGTGAGAGGAATATCTGGCACCAGTTCAAGCGATCGCATGACATACCTGGAGCTGTTGTCTCATTTCAGTTTGTTTCCAGGAGCCTTGCAGCTATCATTGCCTTTGTTTGCTGTTTGTAAGTGAGCCTCTTCCTTACCTAATCCCACACCACGGCTAGCTGGAAGCACAGCATCCCCACAGCACTCACTGAAGCAGCACCCCAGTTTCATCCTCCATCATCTCCCACCTGCAAGAGGCAGAACGCAGCTGAAGGACCATTCTCTGAGGGGGTTGTGGATGTGCCTGAACCCACAGGGTCCTGAGAAGGTGCAGGGTCAGTGTCTAAACAGCCACACACAGCAAACCCTCACTGTGAAGAAGGATAATGGGAGAAGCAGCTTCCCTGCCTTTGCCATCCTCAGGATGCAGTGTGGGATCAAGCCCCTGGTACCTCACTCAGCCAATCCCAGCCTGGCCAAGCTGCACCCCAGGACATGAGTTTGCCAGCAAGCTCAAATCACTAATTTCTGTGGCAGAGGGAATCTGACAGGCCCAGTGTTGGTGTGAATAATGATGGATCTATGGGAGAGGCCAAGCAAAACCTGCAGCTTAATCGTACTGAGAAACTGCCTTTGGGGCATTAACCAGCACTCTCCATTCAGTCAATTCCCCCACTGCGATATCACACTGCTGATGTACCTTATTAAGCCCACCCCCTTACACAGACCTCTGCAGAACGATGCTCCCCAAATCCCCCAATGCTTACAAAAGCAGCAGGAAATTCAACACCAGGACTGGGCTCTGCTCCCCCAGCAATTGCTGCCATCACCACCTTGGTTTCACCCTGAGCTCGTGCTTGGTGCAATGAGGAAAACCATGCCCAGGCCAGCAGGAGAGCTTAAGCTTGCCTAAGGCAAGCCGGCAATGAGTTTGTAACCAGATAAACCCCTGGGAAGGGAAATGGAGATACCTGACGTTGCTAAAGCATCCATCCTGCTGCCATCTTCCCGCAGGCAGACTTCTTACCTCCCCATACCAAAATAAAAGGTCATAGAATCCCAGAATGATTAGTGTTGGAAGGCACCTTAAAGCTCATTCAGTTCCAACCCCCTGCCACGGGCAGGGACACCTTCCATAGGCTGCTCCAAGCCACGTCCAACCTGGCCTTGAATAAATAAGTGTGCTCCTCCGCCCTGAGGAGCCAGAAAGGAGGAGGCTAGAAGGGAAAACAATCCATTTCCCCACTGGATAAAGAGCAATACAAGGATTAAAGTGCCAAACCCCTGCAAGATGAGCATTTCCCAGCAGAGCCGGGGCTGATGCTCCTGCTTGCTCCCTCTCCAGCCACTTCCATACCGAATCCAGGCAGCCCTGGGGAGCTCCCACCAGGGCAGAGCCCAACCAGTCTGAGCAGCTCCCTGCAAAAATAATTATTTTCCTGCAGTTTTAGATAATTGGATTTTAAATATAAGCACAATTACTTCCCCACATCCCCACTTTTCCCTTGCTGCTGCAGGGAACTGGTGGAGACCTTTCCAAGGCTGGAACAGAGCCAGATCCATCTTGTCCATGGGGATGGAGGTGGGAGGGAAGAGGCAGAGTGGGAGCAGCGACAGGTAAAAATAAGCACACTTGGCCTGATGTTGCTCCCAATTAAGCCAGAGGGAATTTTGCCCAACTTCCTCTAGCAGCAAGATCCAGACACACACAGAAAGAGTCCTCAGCTGTATCAGCAGCCTTATGATCATCAGAGAAAATCATGTAGTCATCAGCCACTTCGCCGTTTCATGCTGGTATTTGAGCATCCCCACACCAGAGCTGGGTGATCATCAGACCCCCATCCCTTCCCCAGCACCACGTCTCCCCTGGTTTGGGCACGGTTCCTCCCTGAAGAACTTGGCAGGGCTTTTCAAGGCATGGTTTATCTGCTCCGACAGTTTCCCATCAGCTGAAACTAAAGCGAAAGTGGTTTTGGGGAGGATATGGGAAGTGTTGAAGAGTAGAAACATTTCATTCTGACACTTCCCTGAACAAAAAACACTCTGCCTTTTCACAGCACAGTGTTGCCTTGTGAAACTAAGTCCAATTTATTTTTAAATGGAAGGGGGAAAAAAAAGAGCCCAAACTGAAAGCAAGCATCATATTTCTGGGGACAAGTATGATATTGCATTTCATCCTATCATTAACACTCTCAGCCTTGGGATTTGCCAGCCAAATGAAAACGCAGTCTTTCCTAGTGCTTTAATGTAAAATCTTTCACAAACCTTTCAGCTATTCTGCATCAGGTTCACCTCAGTTCATCTTTATACGAGCCAAAACCTGATACCAACAACGTTTTAACTGATGCAAACATTTCTAACTCACATTCAAACAAGAATAACGACTTAGAGAAGCAAGATCTGCAGATGACACAAGATTTGATGGGAAAAGTAAGACATTCCACTGCTTGTTGGATGACCAATCCAGCATTCTAGCCCATACTCTCCCTTGGAGCTGAAACAGAAAAGCAAACTCCAGGGTGAGGAGCATCAGGCTCCTGCATCCCCAGGGTCAGAGCCTGTGTTGTACCAACAGAAATCTGGAGATGACCCTATTCTTCCAGGGATGTAAAGAGTATGCCAGGCATTCCTGCTGTGTCCCAGCACAGCCTCACAGGCAAGGGAACAGCATCCCCATCACTCTTCTGAGGAGCACCCCAAGGCAGGCAGTGCGAGGTCCACAGCCTAGGAACACACTCCCCATCATAAGGGATTACCTTAGAGCCAGCCATCACCCATCCACAGGCATCAGCATCCCCAGGAATTCTCCTAGATTAACAATTCTAACACAATACATAGCAGTTTACTGGATTCAGTCTGGTAACTTCAAAGCATTTCTGTGTCTGCATCAGTGTCTCAAAGGTATGGATCAAATGCTCCTAGCACTTTACGCACAGGATTAACACAGGGTTCCCGCATGGAATCGCTCTCTCTAGGAGCCCAGCAGCTCAGTGAGACCCAGCCTGCACAGGACAAGGATGCTGCTTCCTCTCCACTCTGCAAACAAGAAGCCAAGGCAGAGCTACCCCACCAAAGCCTGATTCTTCCATCTGCTTCAGCCCCTGCTGAGAGAAAAAGCATGGAGAAAAGGTCAAGCTACCAGCTACGCCCTGCAGCGCTGTAGATGCACGAGTATTCCTCCCAGGCAGATGGTGGGAAGAGGAAGAGTGAGGAGGAGGAAGGAAGGGAATAGGACCAAGAAAAGAATCTGAAATTGGCAACGTCCCTGCTCTGGGTGATAAAAATACACAGCTCGCCATCACCAGCAGTGATGGGACCCACCATGGGGGAGAAGGCAGATGTGCACGATGCCTGGTGCATGACCCACGTCAAGCCAGGAGCTGACACTGCTCCAACACTCCTCACCCCATTCCCAAACCTTCCTTTGGTGGTGTTCTCCATCTCCTCATGATCCCTGGAACAGGACGAGGATGTTGGGGCTGTTCAGCCTGGAGAAGAGAAACTGCGTGGAGACCTCAGAGCAGCTTCCAGTGTCTGAAGGGGGCTACAGGGATGCTGGAGAGGGACTCTTCATCAGGGACTGTAGTGATAGGACAAGGGGTGAAGGGTTCAGACTGAAACAGGGGAAGTTCAGGTTGGAGATAAGGAAGTTTTTTGATGTGAAGGTGGTGAGGTCCTGGTTGCCCAGAGAAGCTGTGGCTGCCCCATCCCTGGCAGTATTCGAGGCCAGGCTGGACACAGCTTTGGGTGTTCTAGTGTGAGGAGTCCCTACCCATGGCAGGGGGTTGGAACTGGATGATCTTAAGGTTCTTTCCAGCCCAAACCATCCTATAATTTCAGCATCCCCCTCTCAGCTCTAGCACTACAACTACACCAACCACCTTTCCAAGCTGAGTGCTTACTTTTTCCCCCATCCTTCCTCTTTTCTCAGCACATTCAGGTTAGGAATTCTCTATGTCTGCAGATCATTCGCACGTGTTCAATGCCATCTGCAAAAGGCAGACCTCTCCCAAATGCTTCCTGTGGTTGCTTTACCCCCAGTACCAACTTCGATTGCTCTGGGGATGACAAGAAAGTTAGTTTGCTGCTCAGCTCGGATGAACTAAGAGTATTTATTCAGCCCTGCTTTATCAGAGATGCAAATCAAGCACTCCAGTTCCATAGCTGAACACAGTGGGGAGGAAATGTGCTAGATAGAAAGCTATAAAGTGCCTAATGTATTCACAGGAGCTAAGGTAGAAAACAGAGATTAGTGAAAAATTATTAACATAACAGGTGTCATTGTCACAAAAGTGACACTTTAAAGACAAATCCCCCCAAAATGAATTCCCTGAATACAAGAGCACAGCGTTAACTACATTTAGTCCCTGGTTTACATCTCCCTACAATGAAGAAGAGCACAGGGGGAGGTGAATGGAAGAGGCTGCTTCTCCCAGCCTGCCTAAAGTTGGCTAATGGTACGTTAGGGAAATTAAGCCTGAAGCCAAAGAATGTCCCCATTCTGGGAAAGAGCATCCGGGTGAGAGGAGAGGGAGGCTTGCTCCTAGCTTCACCCATCAGCAGACCCACTTCTCCACACTGATTCAAGTGTGCATCCATAACTTCATCAGTGTCCAAGGTGCTCTGGACAGCACAGGGCAGGTAGAGGTTACCAGGGTGACATTCAGCTTCCAACCGTGCTGAGCTCCAGTCCCTAAATCAATGGGATGCAAGTGCCCCATCCAATAGGATGCAAGTGCTCAGCAGCACTGTCTTGGACCACTACACCCAGCAAAAGTCCCACCAGCCTCTTTGGCCACCCCAAAGCAGCTCAGGGCCACCACCAGCAGACTGGGACACTGCTCCAGCCAAGGAGCTAACACTCCATCTGCCATCAGCACAGAGCCTGAGGCTGCTATCCTCCTCACAGGGATTTGCGGATAATTGGTCCAACTTCACATTGCAGTGGGTGTCTCCTTCTCCTCTCCCCACATGTGAGGAGAAGGGATGCGATTCTCACACAGGGACACGCTGAACCCGGCTCCTGGAGGTAGAGGGCTTTTCTTTTGGGTTTTGCATTTCAATGGACCAGCTAATTGGAGATCAATTTAGCTCTTTAATACCTTTCAGATAAGGAAATCTGCTGCAGCAGCAATTCCTTCCCTACCTTAATTAATTCCTAAACATCAGAGAAGCTGGAAGCGGATGCTTTATGAATCTGGTTGACCTCCTGGTGCAGAAATGATGACACAGATGTTGTGCCTTCTTCACTACCTCATTACTCATGTTACACCATGTTTTTTTTCCTCAACTGAGCTGGCTGACAGGAGCTCCAATGCTGTCATCAGCACGACAAGCAAGACATCAACTGCTAACACAAGGTCGGCATGGAAGTAAATCCACTGGGAGGTTTTGCACCAAGGAGGATAAAATCATGTGGCTGCCCCATCCCTGGCAGTGTTCAAGGCCAGGTTGAACACAGGGGCTTGGAGCAAGCTGCTCTGGGGGAAGGTGTCCCTGCCTGTGGCAGGGGTTGGAACTGGATGAGCTTTAAGGTCCCTTCCAACCCAAACCATTCTGTGAAAATACTGTTGGGTAGGAAAATGAGACTGCACTCATATGACAGCCAAGCAGAGGAGAATGCCAGAGCCAAAGGAGGCCAAAATCAGATGTGTCTTAAGCCCATGGGACCTGGAGCTATCCCTCAAAGAGCTGTTTGCTGGGGAGGATCGGAATCAACACAGTTTTGCAAAGGGTTTCAGCATCCTCTCTCTCCTGTACACACCAGGGTCATAGAACAGGAGAAGCCAAATTGCACTGATACGATGTTATACCCATCTATGGGATGGTGAGCAACTCCTGCCAGCATAGGCAGATGAAAAGGTAAGTGGGTTTGCAAATCTGTTTGGAGAAGACCTCACCACCCTGTTCAACACACTGGATGGATGCTGTGTTCAGGGCAGCGAAGGGGCTCATCCCACTGGGGGTCAGCTGCCATTGCACCTCAATGATTGCACAGGACAAGCACAATGGCAGCACACATGACGCTTCATGCAGCCAAGCTGGAAGCAAAGAGCCTGATGAGACACAGAGTCACTGGGGAAACATGGGCAGTGGAGCATGGAGGGAGGGAGAGCTGTGATATGGGTCACAGATAATGGTAAGAGAGTAAGAAAGGAGGGGGGAAAAGGGAAATGAATGCATTTTCTATGGCTCTCGTTGGTGATGGCAGCTTCAGAAAGGAGGCAGCAGCAGCTCTGAACCTCACTTGCACTGGGATGTTCCTGCAATGCTGAAGAAGCTGGAGACCTGCCCCAGAAACCTGCTCACCACGACCCACCTGCACCGTGCGTGGGGCCCACAGGAGCCCTCCCCAGCTCCACTTCAGAGCAGGATGCTAAATCAGAGTGAAGCATTTAAGAGCACACTTTATACCCAGCTCAGAGGCTGGCAGAGCACAGCACCAATGGTTGATCATTAGGGAAACATCGTGATGCATAAGAACAAGGAGTAAAAAGGAAACTTGTCCAAATAAGAGCTAAAAAAACATGCTGGGAGACCTAGAAAGCAGCAAACTTGCCTGTTCCTGGCACCAGACAGCAGAAAATAGGCATTAAAAATAAAAAATAACATTAAAAAAAGCCAGCCTGATGAGGTCTAGTGTGACCTTTTATTCCAGACACAGAAATGCTCCCTTTGCAGGGTGATGGCACAGGATGAAACAAGGCTTCTGCTTGTTACTGCTATCAAAGAAGCTCAACTTATTTCTGCTGAAGATGGAGGTAGTGCATCACTCGTTTCCACACCATGCAGGAACGGTCCCAGCTCCAAGTGGCCAAGGCTTTACCAGTATTACTCACAGAGGCTTAAGGAAGGAAAACCCATCCTTTGGCCAGCATGATTGGATGAGGCTTTGCATCCCCTTCCCAACCCTGCATCCCAGGCACTGGAGGAGCCACAGGGCACGATGGCCCTACCAAATGTCTGTGAGCTGGGTCAATGCAGAGATCAAACATGCCTCTTTCTACCCATCTCCATCCCTCCACCTCCCAGAGCATGGAAAATAAGCCTTCCTCTATAGAAATCACTGCTGGACATGGCCCCAGGTCTGAATTTACTGTGCTGCAGAGCAATAATTATAACAAGGACACAAGATGGTGGAAAACAACAGAAAAATAAATATCTCTTATGTTCTGTTAAATCCAGCAATTTACAAGGCTGGAATAATTAGCAGTTTAAAGTGTTTTGACACAAGCAGCCCCAATAATCATGATAAATCATATCAGGCATATGCCCAGATCCTTGAAGTGACAGATGACAAACAGAGCAGTGACAGGACGCTCCATCACGCAGGGAATCATTGAGTTAATGGAAGAATTATTGCTTCTGAAATCCACTCCAGTCCTATTGTGGGGAACATTCCAATTTATCAAAGCCAAATGAACATTAATTGCTGCAGCCTGGTAAGTTTTCAAGCTGCTGTGACCTTCATTGAATTTTAATCCCAAACAGATAAGATTTACTTCCACACAAGAGGAAACAACACAATTAAACCCAAGTGACAGCTAAGATTATGGGGGAAAAACACAACAGGCGTAATGACAAAAATATTGATTCCTTTCTACTTGACACTGCACACACACACACAAAAAGATAAATAAATAAAACCCAACATTTGCATTTTTGTGTGTTTTCCCTTTCTTTTCGTTCGGGAGACAAATTTCAGATGCTTTAAGCTGAGAGGAAAGGGGTGGCAGAGAGTAATGGAGGCTGAATTCCCTTTAACTGCAGTAATTAATGTTATGTCTCATTGGGGAGAGATTAAGAAAAAACAGTGAGCAAAGGAAAATACAATAAAAATCAAGTATTATTTTGCTGCTGAAGATGCCCTTGAGTTTGGGAAGGGAGGTGTGAAGAGGGTCATGGCTCCCAGTGCTTACGTGAGGGTAGATGGCCCCAGGGACACAGGGTTATGATCACCAATGGCTCCTTTCCTGCTGCACTGAAAGCAAACCCCAAAGCAGAAAGCCAGGCGCCACCAGCCAGAATAACCTCAATAAGGAGTAAATCCAGGATTTACACCCCTCCCTGAGCCCCCTCACAGTGCAGGTGGGTTCCTTGGCTTTAGAGTCACAGCAGGAACTACCAGCCAAGTCACAAACATCTACAGAAGCCCAAAACAGTGCTCCCATCAGAGGGAGCTCAGCTTGGCCGTGTCTCACTGTCCAATAAAGCTTTGTTGGGTACTCCCTAAGCGATGGATTCACAGGATCCCCCAGGCAAACCTTCCCTGCCTTCCTATAACTCAGCCCAAGGATGAGCAGACAGGTACAAGTAAGTGTTACAGCCACTTAAAGGAGATGAAAGGAAGCACTTTCCCACATCTCCTCCTGTCCCCCGCAGCGAGATGCTGGGCTGCTGATGAACAGGACACACCGACCCTGAATGCCAAGGCAGCACTGGGGTGGGCTGATGCTCCAGGAATGGTCTATTGAGAGCACACAGATACTAGGCTTTATGGTAGGAAGCAAAAGGAAAAGTATTTAAGAAGCTGGGAAGGAGGACATGGGGATGCACAGCTGCATCTTAAGGCAGGAGAAGGAATACAGGCAAAGGGTAGGATGGGATAGGATAGGATGGGGGGAGCCACATAGTCCCCACACGGAGATCCAGAGGGTGCTGAGCCCAGCACAGCTAGCAAACCTACTGCAGGGGGAAGGAGGGCTCCAGAGACAGAGGATCTCTGGGATGTTGGCCTCAGGGAAGAAAGGAAAGGTGTGGGAAAGCATCCCACAAAGAGCCCAGGGACTTGGAGGAAATATTTCACCCAAGAAACAAAGACTTTCACCCCATTCTACTTCAGCTACAGAACTCCATATGGTCTTGGGGGAGAGGATCCAACAAAGCACACATTTATCTTGCGTTAGTAACTCAGAACTTGGCTCAGGTCCGCTTGGTTTCACTCGAAAAGTTAATG
This sequence comes from Ara ararauna, assembly GCA_028858755.1. Taxonomy (NCBI): domain Eukaryota; kingdom Metazoa; phylum Chordata; class Aves; order Psittaciformes; family Psittacidae; genus Ara; species Ara ararauna. The sequence continues at coordinate 17,582,332 of CM054384.1, forward strand.
AATCTTCAGAAAAAACCTGGGCAAGGTTTCAAGTCTGTGCTGCAATCCTGACCCAGGGAAGAAACATACAGAGCTTCTGCCTCCCCCAGCACACGTGTGCAGCCCAGACCGCATCCCAGACCCGTAATCCCTGCCTGTGACCTTGGCTTCTATTGTGAGGAGTATCAGGATTGATAAAGGAAGTCTAATTGTGGCTGTTTCCCTCCTGCCTTTCCCTTGCTAATGCAGAAGGGCAGGAAATGCTCAGGGCAGGAGCTAGCTCTCACAACAAAGCCATGGATGCTCCTGTGCTGGGATATGTGGTAAAGCATCTTCACCAGCCAGCCCAGTAGGACAGCACACAGACACTGCTGCGGTGACACACATAGTGATGCCTTCAGCTCCCCTCCATCAGCATTGCTGCTCCTGCACTCCGCGGCGCAGAGGATGGAGGCTCTGGGCAAGAATCTCTCTAGAAAACTTTCTCCAAAGCATCAATCCATTACAACCATCATGTTGCTTTCTTAGAAAGAGCAGGTTCAGCAAGGCCTGGGGAACAGGACTGAATCAATCCCTACCAAAGCAAATCTGCACTTCAAGCAACTGCAGTTATCCCATAGCCAGGCTCTCCCCACAGCCACAGGCCACTTCCCCATGGCTCAGAATTGCCCACAATAGCCAAACAACCCTGTCCTCATACCAGGAATCAAGGTTTTCACACCCCAGACTTGGGGCTGGCCACCTTCATTCCTTGCTATCTCACATACCTTTTCAGACTCATTTTTCAAGTACATCAGTTTTACCCTTTCCTCCCCAGTACTCACATCATATTGACATTATTATTAGGATGTGAAAACATCCCCTATCCAACCAAATAAGCTGCAGTCCCCGATTCCTATCCCTTCTGCCATCCTGCTATCATACTGCATCTTATCTTGCCCAACAACCTTAATGCAAAGCCTCTCTCCTGCTGCCATGTACTCAGTGTCCAATCTAAAGCCCCACTGCCAAGGGCTAAAACACTCAAGAAGAAATCAGATTTAAGCTGTACAAACCAAATAGACACTCTTTCAAAAGGAAAAACAAAGGGCATTGCCCAGCCACCACCTCTGCTCCTCCTTCCAGTCGAAGGACAGAAGACATGGAGATGACACACAGATAACCAAGAGATTATCAGATTCACCTTTTGCTGAGCATTGCTGCAATAGGATCCCCAATCCTACAGAAGAATTTCCTTGGGCAAACAGATGACCTGCATCTACACAGGATCTACAAGCCTAACTTCGTTTCTTTTATTGACAGGACAGCTTATCCCAACGGCAGTTAAGGGATGACACATTTAGTGCCATTTCACAGATGGGTTCCTCTAACGCACAGAGGAATGGCAGACCGGATCCAAATACACCACCACCTCATAACATACTCATAACCATATGATGGTTCATATGGTTCATATATCAACCACCTCATAAAACTGCAATAAGTATTTCATAAGGCAACAGAGCACATACATGATCTATTAATAAATGGTCACAAACACCTGAAATTGAGATATTCAAAGCATCTCCCCCATCATTTTACTTTCAGGTCATGCTCATCCTTCGCAAGAGAAGGATCATGCTACAGCCCATATTCACTTGACAGGTAAAATTCAGCTTCAGAAAGAAGTGACCAAGCCCAAAATCTTGCCTTCGCACACGCCTAAAGGCACAACCAAGCAGAAATACTGCCCTGACCCACCTCCCCAGTTGCCAGCAGTGATGGAACCACCACAAGCTTCCTCACCACCTTCCCCGCAGCTTCTTCTCTAGTCTGTTGTCTTGCTTCATTTTGAAAAGACCAACCGCTCTTTTTTCCCCGGCCCATGCAAACACATCTCTTCCTCTCTGAAGGCCCAAGCAAGATGGGACATGGACATTTGCAAACCAAACTCATCACCCTGCTCCTTTTCACTGCCTTCCCATCACAACCCAGTTGCCAACCACCACCCCCTCCCAGAGGGTCCTCTGTCCCCTCTGATGCCATTGGCAGCTTTCACTCACCATGACCGAGATATGCAGAATGTGCAGCTGCTCCTCCACGATCTCAGAAGGCTCCTGCAAGCTCGGGGGGGTGGCCCTGGAGAGCTGCTCAGCGCTGCTCATGGAGACATGGAAGTACAGGGTGCCGTTCTCCAGCCACTGCTGCTTCCAGTGCACCAGCGAGATGTCAGCCACGGTCCCTGACATCTCTGTAGGGACAAACATAGAATCATACAATCAGTCAGGATGGAAAAGACCTTTAAGATCATCAAGTCCAACCATTACCCCAAGTCCATGTAACAGAGGATCAGTTTTCTCCATGATGCCAAAAGCAGTGTTTTTAGCGCTCCTGGAAATCAGAACTTATGAGTCTTACCCCTTATGCTGCTTCTGATCTACAGGATGAGCCTGAGCATTGCTTTTTGGCCTCTGCTTGTCATTTCCCCCCATATATGAACATCAACAGTTGGCTTCCTTAATAAAAAGAGGCTACAAAGTGCCTTCTGATCTCCAGATGAGAAAAGCAGCTACGCTACACAAGCGCATGAGGTGTCTTTAGCCTTCTATAGGAAAAAGGCTGGAAGAAGCTCCTGGAGATCTGCAGCAAAGCCCAAGGGAGGTTTGCTGCTTGGCACAGGGAGGACACTTGGTGCCAGCCAAGCCAAAATACAGACATCATTCTTCTTCTGGCATTTACAACTGAAACCTTCTTCCAGATCATGATGTAGCACTGCAGCTGTATTTAACAGGGACATCCCCAGCACAGAGCAATGAGCACCAGTGAGAAAAGCTGATCACCTTGACAAATATCTATTGACCTGGAGAAAGACCTTCAGCCTAGACAAGAGAAGCTGCATGGAGAACTCAGAGCAGCTTCAAGGGTCTGAAGGGGGCTACAATGAAGCCAGAGAGGGACCCTTCATCAGAGACCATAGTGATAGGACAAGCAGTGATGAGTTTAAACTAAAACAGGAGAAATTTAGGCTGGACATAAGGAAGAAGTTCTTTACTGTGAGGGTGGTGAGGCACTGGCTGCCCAGAGAAGCTGTGGCTTCCCCATCTCTGGCAGTGTTCAAGGCCAGGCTGGATGGAGCTTGGAGCAACCTCCTCGAGTGGAAGGTGTCCCTGCCTGTGGCAGGGGGTTGGAACCAGATGAGCTTTAAGTTTTTTCCAACCTAAACCATTCTATAACTCTATGACCTTGGAGTTGCACATCTATCCATCTTCTCCTGCAGCCGTCTGCTAATTTCACATCCCACCCAATCCTGATTCACAGCATAAGCACCCTGGGAGATGGGATTACAGCATCCCAACACACATCAACTGCAGCAGCTTCCCCTGACTTAGGGCACCACATGAGTAATTCGGGGTGAGGGAACCCCAAAAGCCATCCCCAGATCCACAACCTCCATCATGGCCAGAGCCAGTAGCTCCATCCTCAGCTGCAGCTCCCACCTTGGCCAGGCAGCAGCAGACACAGGCAGGAGCACTGACAGCTCCAGAGCTGCCCGTCAAGGTTTAAACGCATCTCTGCAAAGCACTGCTCTGGCAGTTTGACAGCCAAATCAAAGCCAGGCAAAAAATACCAGCGAGAAAAGAGCCAAAATATTTCTCCTTGCACCACCTCTTTTGTTGTGTTTGTTTTCTCGTTTGCAATATAAGCAATGGGAAGCAAGTCAGGGCCTTGTAGTCACAGGGCCCACAGCTTCAGCTTTGGCAGCACAACCAAACTCAACTCCCTCCCGCTTTGGGAAGAGCTAGCAGCTATAATGGACCATGGCCTGCAGCCTGCATCGTGTGCTTGTTCCATAAAGGCTGACAGCGCAAGCTCAGTTCCCCTGGCACCATGGCTCCCCTTCACATCTTGGTCATCTTGGGGGACAGGGCTTGCTCCCCTGCAGGCAAAGCAGCCACAGAACAGCATTGGTGGTATATTGCATTTTATTTTGCTGAACCTAGCTCGGCAAAAGCACTTCCCAGTGGAGATGAAGGAAGGAGTAAGCCCAGCTGAGGCTGTCCTCAGACCTTTTAGAGCATGAAGGTCCAAGTCTTACTGTTAAAGCAAGTCCAGAAGAGGCCACGGAGATGCTGCAGGGGCTGGAGCAGCTCTGCTCTGGAGCCAGGCTGAGAGAGCTGGGCAGGGGCAGCCTGGAGAAGAGAAGGCTCCTGAAGGGGAGACCTTAGAGCAGCTCCAGTGCCTAAAGGGGCTCCAGAAAAGCTGGAGAGGGGCTTTGGACAAGGGCCTGTAGGGACAGGCCAAGGGGAATGGCTTTAACCTGCCAGAGGGGAGATTGAGATGAGCTCTTAGGCAGAAGCTCTTCCCTGGGAGGGTGCTGAGGTGCTGGTACAGGGTGCTCGGAGAAGCTGTGGCTGCCCCATCCCTGGCAGTGTTCAAGGCCAGGTTGGACACAGGGGCTTGGAGCAAGCTGCTCTAGTGGAAGGTGTCCCCGCCCGTGGCAGGGGTTGGAGCTGGAGGAGCTTTAAGGTCCCTTCAACCCAAACCAGTCTGGGATTCCAAGCAGACACTTGGGTGTTCTGGCTCATGAGCTGCCACACAGGCTGCTCCAGACACTTCCACTTCTACAGACCCACATCCCAACCCAGTAAACCCCCCCTAATCCTTCAGGAGCAACTTTCCTTATCACTGAAATCAATACATTTTCCAGCAGCATGCTCCTGCCTTTCCATCATGGGTTAGATCAGAGCCAACCGCCCCTTACACACTGAGATGTCCCCTGGTCCTGCAAGATCCCCCCTTACTGCAGAGCCCAGCTGAGAGCAGGTACAAGGTGACACCATCACTGCCAGCTCCCTGATTCAGCACCTCACTAATTACACCACAGACATACCTGAGCTGGCTGCAGTGTGACCTGATCCCAATCAGAGGGCTATGCTCATTATCTTCCTCCTCACACAGCAGGGTCATTATCCTCAACCTCTGGGCACATCTGTGCACTCAAAGGAGCAAAGCTAAACAGCTCCTGACCATGCACAAGGTCCATCAAGAGCCCATGCTTGGCTTTAGAGGGGACATGTGAACTCCCTGTCATGATCTCTGTCATTGCAATGAGGTTGCTCCTAATAATCCCTTCCCTCCTTTATTATAAAAAACCTTTGGCTGGAGCAAATCAGTAGCGAGAGGTGTTGCTCGCATGCTCTGCCCTGTAAGTGAACCCAGACCTGCAGCTCACACTGCAGGACAACAACTTGTGCAAGACCTGGCAATGTAATGAAATGAGTCTTGTGCCTCTCACCTCCAAAGAGGCTAAAGCAGGTGGTTTTAAAAGAACAAAATAAGAGGAGCATCAGGGCTGCTTAATTGCAGTCATCTTCCCAGCAATACTTCAAAGGTCTGCACTGAAAAACATCTCCTTGTCTAATTAAAATCACAAAAAATACTACTTTAAGGAGCAAAAGCACCAACTCAGCTCTGGGATTGTTATCACAAGCTTCCACAGAGGCAAAGGGGCCATGGGACAGCACAGAAGCATCAAAAGATAGGACTCTGGTTATGCAAAGCCATCTTAATTCTGATCAGAGGTACAGTCACCTGTAATAAAGGATGATTTCTAGGACTATACACTCATCACAGACACATCCCTGCAGCACACCATTCCAAAAGAGCTCAGAAAACAAGGTTATATAGAAGAGACTTGATGCGGATGCCACCAGGACCCCACCTCTACTCTTCCAAAAGGCTACATCACATTAGGGAAGCAGGGGAAAAAAAAACACCTCCAGGGTTAACCTTTCTCCAGACTCTTTCCCTTACCCACACAGTTTTTGCATGGGATGGTCCATAGAGAACATTTCTGAGATACAGGCAATTTTTTGGATTTCAGCCTAGACTGAAGATCAGCCTGTTTCATTTTCAAAAGGTCTCTTCCAAAAGTAGAACCTTCAATTTAACATTCATTTCACCACTTTAAGCAAACCCAGCAGCAAGGCAATTGCTGACAAAAGTTCACTTGCCAAACCCAGGTCCCATTTCCCATATACTTATAGATACCTGGAGGCTCCCTTATCCCTGCAGCCTGTATTGCGGAAAACCTGCGCCTTCCTTCTCCCATCATGAGCCTTCCATCCTAATTTGCTGCTCACAAAACATAGAAAAGCCTTTTCAAGCTCTGTTAACTGCTGAACCCTCCAATATCCAAACACAGGGAAGTTTTTTGATCTCATATACTTGACATAAATATTATACAGACTGTGTTTGGCTGGACACACATTGTCACTCCGCTATCTACGCAGTAGTTACAGCAGCAATAGCCCGTTCATCAGAAAGGACACAATAGTCTGCAGCAAGACTGCCTGATATCAGGGCTTTCAAATGCTTTTGAAACAAATTAAGGGCATTCCTGCACCAAAGCAGAATGAGATACAGCCAAGGTTTTAAACGGGCAGCAATAGAAAAGCACTTGTCGTCTATAGCTATTTCAAATCGTGACATTTAGCAGATGGGGAGTTCTCAGACAGGGTTCAAGCACAATTTCAGGAGTAAAACACCAGGTAAAGCAGCCAAACAGACCTCAAGACAACTACCATGTCATCTCCCTACCTGCTCAGCACACCCAACAGAGAGGGAAAGGGGCAATGAAGGTCCTCCTGCCCCACAGCTGCCAGCCAATCCCTTGCTCTTTATCCAAAACCCACAGGCAAACACATTTCTCCATCCCAGAGCAGAGGACCTGAAGCACCATCTTCCCTCTAGCACAGCCAGAAATGCGCTCTCCAGGCTCACCCTGCCCCACACCTGTCCCTCATCTTCCATCATGCAGCTCAGCTGAGCCCCACCAGCCCTCAGCTGACGATGGCCTCAATTAGAATAGGGCACACAGAGTCCTTTGTGCTTTCCTGCCCTTCCTCAAGCTCTGAGCCTCATAAAATTACTATTTCTATGTTTTCCTTGGAATCAAACAAGCAATTCCAAACAAATCCCTTCCTGGGGCTCCCTGACATGGGCTCATGCTCATTAGAAGGTCACCAACACAGGATAGCAGCAATTACAGCAAGCTCCCTTCCACCCGCTTCTCTAATTCCACTTTCCCCTTCGCTGTCACTACAATCCTTCCATCTAAACATTTCATTGAAGTCTTCAACTCGTATTACAATCAAACTTAAAAAGCAAAAAGGGCCTAAATGCATTTAGTTGGGAACCAAGACGATTCCCATAAAAGCAGATTATGCTGACATGATGAATACATAAAATGAAACAGCAGATATTAAAGTTGGAGGATTGTTACTCCAATGCCTTCAGGCTCCTGGCTGCCCTACCCTCCTCCTCCCTCCTCTCCATCCCCTCCCACTCTGTTTTACTCAAGGCAGAGATAGCCTTTTCACCTCTGCCTTCTCCCAGGCAGCCTGCCAGGCTAGAAATATCCACTAGCTCCCCCAACCTTATGCAATCTTTCAACATTCATCAGTTATTCTGGAGGTCGCAGCCCTGCTTTATCCGTCAAGGCATTTTACAAAGCCTGTTTTGTATTTAATTGGCTTGTTCTCACTAATCTACCATGATTATTGTCTTTTTATTTCATTCCTGAAGGTCGTTATTAATATAAGCCATTTTATTTATGGCAGTTCATCCCTGGATGGTTACCCAGGCAGGATAACCCCCATGGTTATTCCCATCCCCAGTTAAACAAACCCTGCTCATGCTTCCTCTCCTCTCCACTCCTCAGTGCTGTTCAGACCTTGGGACCAGCTGGAGACCTTTACTATAAGAACCAAATCCTCACTGTGATGGATGAGAAACCTGTGAGTAATTTCCAATGCCTGGCTCCAGCTTCCTCCTGCCTTTTTCCTCTTTTCCTCACCACCTGCTTCATCCCAGCAGGACCTGCACCCCGCAGCCAGACTCCATCAGCTCACCTGCACAACTCATCGTCTTAATCTGTTGGCAAAGCTGGAGATCTGTTTAGTGATTACATTTCCTCTTCCAACAAGCTCAAAAACACATTCCGACCATGCACAAAAAGCCTGCACTGGCAACTGTACGCTCTTCTTGTCACCCCTAAACCTGCAGCCCAATTTCTCCTGCTTTTATACCAGGGGCTATTCTGAGTTAATGTTCTCCCAAGGCATCAACCTCCGGTGAAGTGTTAGCTTATAGATTCTTCAGTTCTAGCTACCACTTATGCTAATAAACCAAATTTATGCAGAAAGTCATAAACAGAGAGCTCTCCCCAGTGCCCTTGCCAGCACAGGATTGCTCCCTGCGGAATAGATTACCATGCTCTGTGCAGACTAGCTCCAAAATGACTCTAGTAATGGGGCTTCCCCCATGCTCCCCAGGGGACTATTCTGCAGTCAAACAGGCCCTAACAGTTCTAAGGGTTTGGGTCTTTTGGTGGCAATATGGTAGCGATTTTATTCCAATCATTAGCTCAGTTTGCTTTTTTTCTCCCTATTCCCATCTCTTAACATGCTCCTTCCCTTCTACATCTCCTCCACTGCTCCCCCCACAGTGCTCCCCAGGGCAACACACAAACACAGCTGCAGGTCATAAAAAGTAATAGAGAAGCTCAGAAGTTTAAGAAGCGGGGGGGGAAACCAATGACAAGCTGCCTCTGATCATCTCCTTTCCAGGGCCCTGCTTGTGAGGAACATAGCACTGCACCTGCAGAGCATTCCTGGGGTGCCTGCTATGCGCGTCCATTGGGATATAGTGTATATGAGGGATGGTGATGGACGGAGGAGGGTTTCAGGGAGCCTTGGTCTCAGAGTGGTCCATGGGGCCAACACTGTGGCCAGGCTGAGGGACTCTCTCTGCATCTCTGCCAGCACCAGCGTGTGTCTCACATTCGATGGGAAAATGGGACTTGCAGTAAAGTGGGCTTGGCTGGTTTTAGGTTTTACACAAACTGCCTGGAAGAAGAACAAGAAGCCAGGTCTTGGGCATGCTCCTGGGATCAGCCACCTCAAAGACCACATAGATGTGGTAAGAACTGAGCTGCCATCACATTTCACCATTGAGCTATCAGAGCCATGCCATTGTACCTGCTGCCCCAAGGGTGGCCCTCAGCATCTACCCAGCTTCAGCAGGAACCAACACCAACCTTTACACCTCCATGCCTGACCCTCTGGCTGGGCTCCAGCTCTCCTGGGGAAGCCTGTGCCATGAGCTGGTATTACACTTTCTGGCCCAGTGATGGCACTGGATTTACTCCAGTTAATGTCAGGAACAGTGAACGCAGCCAGGACATTTGTATTATTCTTGTCCTCCCACCAACCTTATTCATAAACCTGGGTTTGGGCTTTTTTTTAAGAAGAGTATTTTAGGTTGATGTAATTATCATGCAATGCAGCAAGAGGTCAGCAGGCTGCATCACCACACAAGGTCCAGGAGAGGAGATGGGGTGACAGGAACAAAGTCAGCCCTATTCAGCCCATAGTAACAACTTTAAGACAACCAGCTCCTGGTTCTGAAGCCCTCTGCACCATCCCCACATCCCTTCAGCTTTTCTAATCACAGGCTTTAGGGTCCCTAAATACATCAGCGAGTGGATATTGATTCACCTGCACTGCCTACAGATCATAACCTGACTCCATTGCACCTTCAAGGAGCTCAGCACACGCTCCACGTTCTTACAGCTGCTTTGATTGCAATTCAGTCTCTAGTACATTACCCTTATTTATAATGCCAGAGCTTCAGCGGGGCGCCTCAGGCACTCTCAAATTATTACAGGGCCCTTTTGACTTTCAATTCCTTTCTATTCAATTCCATTTTTATTTGTCAGCAGAGACTCCCATTGGCCAGTGATGGAAGCCAACCGCGCACAGGCGGACAGGGCAGCTGCACGGTAAGCCAATCCTATAGGAAGGACACACAGCAGCTCAACACAAAGGGTCGTCTCAGTTTGAATGAGAAATGCCAGGTCTGGAAGAGGTGGTTTGCAGCCATCATTAAAACAAAAGGTGAAGGAAAGTGACTTTAAGCATTAGAGCCACTCTTGTGTATCCTGCAGAGATGAATCACAGCATCATCAGGGTCGGATGGGACCTCTGGAGATCATCCAGTGCAGCCCCCTGCCAAGGCAGGGCAACTCACACAGGAACATGTCCATGGTGCAGTTGGGATTCCTCCCAAACAGAGACTCTAGAAGGGCTCTGCTGCCCTCAACATGAAGAAGTTCTTCCTCATGTTGAGGTGACACTTGTGTTTTAGTTTATGGCCATTGCTCCTCATCCTGTCCCTGGGCACCACTGGAATGAGTCTGGCACCATCCTCCTGGCACCCGCCTTTGAGATACTGATCTGCATTGATGGGATCCCCTTTCAGGCTGCTCTTCTCCAGACTAACCAGGCCCAGCTCCCACGATCTCTGCTCATCAGAGAGATGCTCCAGACCCCTGAACATCCTTGTGGCCTCCACTGACCCCTCTCCAGCAGCTCCTTGTCTTTCTTGTTTGCAAGAGGGATGGGTGTAAACATGGTGTCTTGATGCACGGATTTTGTTGAGCAGCCCCAGTCCCACCCCTCAGTTCAGACACAGGAGTTTGCTTTAGAAGTGCTTTGGGGTTCTACTGACAAGCTCCAGCTTTGCCACTTCATTGGAGCCTCCTGGCTCGCCCAAGAGAGACACGGGGCTTGCTTTGGAAAGAGCTCTTGAAGGTGCAAGGAAGAAGAAAGAGCTGATGGTCCACGAGAGCTGTTGCTGTAGAGACATGAGGAATGATAGCACGAGGAAAGCTGCAGAAATCTGTTCTCCACTTACTCCAGATCCTCAAAACCCAACAACAAACAGGCCTGACAAATGAGGAGGGAAAAGTCTCTCTGAAAGGCGCAAGCACCAGTTTTTGATGGTCCAGCTATTAATCCCTGTTAAAGAAATCGATGTCCTGGAGAAGGAAGCTTTTCTGGAGGTAACAGGCATGCCACACCACCAGCCCCAGCCCGTCACTGTTTTAAGGATGGATTAAATCACAGGTTTTCAAAAAGACAGGAGGGATCTGCTGCATTGGGCCAGCATCCTGAGCCCTGTGGGGAGTTGGCCTGCTTGGGACATCTTTCCATCACTGCCCCAGCCCAGCATGTGACTCCAGCATGTTCCCAAACCACTGCTTGACTCCTGCAGGACCACCACAAGCACTAGAGGATCTATTCCCACCCCACATCCAGGTGAACCACCTTCAAAAGCCTTTAGTATGCACTTGGGTGAGAAAAAAGACCTATTTAATCCTCAAGCCCAGGCTCAGCTCAATTGAGCCAAGGTGCTAGTGCCTGCAGTGCCATCGCCCGCTGCTGCACATCACTGCCAGCACGGTGACACCAGAGCTTCTCTTGGAGCCTGAACAGATCTGAAGGATCTAATGACACAATCGGAGGTGACTGAGCAAGAGCTGCTGTGTGAGATAACCATTCGCTTGATTTCTTCATAGCAGATGAGAGAGTACAAGGGAGGCAGACGTGAAGGCAGGGGAAAAGCAGAGTGCATCATCTGTAGTGGCAGCACATGGTCCCTGAGTGCTGGCACATGGAGAAGGGACCAGGTGCGTTCTGCTGATAGTTTAACCCAAGTCCCACATTAAAAGAGAGGTACTCAGCCAAGCCCAGCCTGCCTGCATCCCTACTGCCTGCCTCCCCTTAACACAGGCATTTGCAGTGGTGGTGATGCCTTTTCCCAGAACAGCCAGCACCACCTCAAACACCCATCCTGTGGAAGCAAAACAGTTCCAAGAGTCATCATGGCATTAGGTGAGGATTGTGCAAAGAGGAAACCATTTCATTCTGGGAAAACTGCCCCTACAGCCTCTTACCTGTGCAGTGACAGTGGCGGCTGCAACCTTCTCTTTTACTCTGAGTTTCTACAGGCATTGAGGGCTGGGAACAGAGCAGGGTAGAGGCACAATGGGGTGTACACCAAGGGCAGGGGACCACTGTCACACCAACAAAGGGACACACTAAGCAGTGGGGACTGCGCTTGTCTCCCCTGCAAGGTACAGCAGGAGCAGAAGGACAATGTGACCTATTCAGGTGACTCGAAGAACATTGCAATCCAGGCAGAGTTCACAACAAAGCAGTGTTATGTTCATTTTAGAGCATCCACAGCATACGCCAGGGACTGAGTGAGCAGACAGCGCAGCCTCGAGGGGTGAGCATCGCTCCGAGCTTGATTCCAAGTAGCCATGTACTTTATAACCTCTCTGCATTTTCAAATGTCTCTCTTTGGAAGACATACCTTTTAAAATGATAACGTAGTGTGATCACTTGGGGCACTGCTCAAGCTGTGAAGTGATGCTTATAGAATGGTTCCTCCTTGGATCTCCCCTCCTCAGAAGCTCTTTGAGCACTGAGGGGTCCCTGCAGAAACTCCCTATGGACCATGGAGGTACGGGCAGAGGAAGAGGAGGAAATGGGGAAGGAGAGAGGAGGTCTTGCTGCTTTCTAAAGAGACAAACACTAGGATGGTTCCACCTCTTGAGACATGGATGTTCTTTCCCAAGGAGAAGGAACCGGCAGGGCAAAAGGGAGGAGCTGGATGTTGGATGGAAAAAAACAGATAATGGATAATGTGGGCTCTTCAGCCTACCTGAAGAACCAGGAGGGTGCATCAAAAGCCAAGTAGCCTGAAAATTCTGGGTATATCCTTGCCCAAAAAGGCAAAAATACCAGTTACCAGTAAAGAACATTTGTTCCATGGGCATTGTGATGAGGCTTCTACACTAACAGGCAGACATCCACAGTGGTTAGAAAGGATTAAGGGTCTTCTTTCTTATCTAGGAGAGGTTTTGAGCTCTTGCTCCCTGGAAAGCCTCCAGAAACTCCGTGGTACCCAAGGTACCACCCCAAGTATCCAGGTTCTGTCTTGGCTACTCACAAACCCCACATTCAGCTTTTACTTACAGAAAAGAGTTCTTTCAACCTCACAGAATATTCACTTCTCTCCAAGAGTGTTACACCCTAACCCAGGAGCCACCTTGCTCCTGGATTTATCTTCCCCAGCATCCAGAGGGATGCCATCAGCCCAGGACACACCAACAGTTGGCCAAGTACCACCAGGTTTCATAGACTGGTTTGGGTTGGAAAGGACCTTAAAGCTCATCCAGTTCCATCCCCCTGCCATGGGCAGGGACACCTTCCACTAGAGCAGGTTGCTCCAAGCCTCGTCCAACCCAGCCTTAAACTCTGTAGGAAAGGAGAGAAGCACAGCAAGGACTATGCAAAAGCAACCTGCTGCTCCCCAAGGATGCCATCTTGGGGTACCAGATCCCCTTGAGCAGGACAGACAACCAGGGCAGCCTCAGCCCTGCACCATGAGGCTATGAATCATCAGGTTGCCAGAAACAAATGGGTTCACTGAGGCATAGCTGTGAAAATCCTCATCTCCCTCTGGACTGACTGGCACTGAAATGAACTGGACTCAAAGCAGCTGATCTGAGAGCACAGAGAAGTCACTGGAGGGCTTAGAAAGTGGCATCGTGAGATGAGGAGACATGAAAATCCGAACTGATGTAAGAAACCAAATTTATCAGGGCTTCTCAGAGCCTGTGGGAAAAATATTTCTCCCCCATTTAAAAGTGGGGAAGGCAGAAGAGAAGCAAAGCAATTTGTCAGAGATTAGAAGTGGCAAAGTGGCAGAACCAAAGCAGCTGTGTCCTCACAAGCACCACCACAAGCAGCATCCCTTTCCCAGCAGCGTGCTAGCTGTGCCTTGCAACAAGTGCTTCATGTCCTGAAATAAGGCATCAATCCTGGGTCACCAGAACACCCTGATGCTGCCAGGGGTGGTGGCCAGGCCCTACAACACCCTGTTACCATGCAGGGGTGCCAGCCCTTGTGCAAGGGTCAGGAAGAAGCCTATGATGGTCCCTGGGTGTGATGCCGTGTGGATGCCAGGCACAGGCTCCAGCCCCCTCCAGCTCTGGTGGAAGCATAAGCCTGCCAGTGCCACATCTCTCCAACCAGCTCCACTGTCACTGCAGCTCTAACCCAGCTTGGAAGAACCTCTGTCAGCACACCATCAACCCATAGGGTCCCACTCTTTCCCCTGCCAGGTTGCCGAGTGTTCTCCACCAGTGGAAATGCTTCATGAGGCTCTTTCTGTCCCTCATCCTTCCCACCCATCATTAACAACAGGCTACCACCCAGTTCCAAGCCCTTCATCATTATCTTCCCCTTCCCATCAATTTCAGGTCAGATTTTTGACAAGGGCCTGTAGGGACAGGACAAAGGGAATGGCTTTAACCTGCCAGAGGGGAGATTGAGATGAGCTCTTAGGCAGAAGCTCTTCCCTGTGAGGGTGCTGAGGCGCTGGCACAGGGTGGCCAGAGAAGCTGTGGCTGCCCCATCCCTGGCAGTGTTCCAGACCAGGTTGGATGAGGCTCGGAGCAACGTGTTCTAGTGGAAGGTGTCCCTGCCTGTGGCAGGGGGTTGAAACTCAGGAGCTTTAAGGTCCTTTCCAACCCAAACTGTTCTATGAACCCATGTCCCCATTAACACTGGTGCTAATCATCCGCACACCATTAGATCCAAAAGCATCATGATTCCATGGTTGTACTCCCTAGCAAAGTCTCAAGGAAAGCTCTATTGCCACTGCCCGAAAAGAACCACCTACACTGAGACAGAAGAGATATGGAGACACCCCTGATCTACATAGACAAAGGTCATGGGAAAGAGGCAGAGGGGGATGACTCCTTGCAGCCTTATTAGAGGCAAAGAAACAGTTTCTGCAAATAATTGATTTCTAAATTTATCCCCTAATTAAATAGGTTCCCTGGATGAATCTGCATGCAAGCTGCAAGGCGATGATTTAGCGCCTCGCTTCCTACGGGAACGCATCAACACATGTTTGCAAATCGTCTCTCTCCCAGATTCGAAGGCAGGGTGATCATCTCCCCACGCCAGCACGCCCAGAGCAGACAGGGATGGGTTCCTCCTGCTGCCTGGAGCTTCAAGCAAGCAAAGCTCCCCTCTGTGACAGGTTTATCAGTGCCGCAGGCAGGGCAGAAAGATGTTTGTCACCCGTCTTGTCACAGCTCCCTGTGCTCCAGCCCTCCATGGACCAGAGTACAGCAGCCATCATGACCAGAGAATGCAGCTCCCACCCTGCCTAAACAAGAGGCCAGCCCAAGGGGAATTTGGCAGGCAGCAGCTCTAAAAACATGGCAGAACTGGAAATGCCCTGCCTAAACTCTGCACGTAGCGATGGCAAGAATGAGAAACATTATCTCCAAAACATGCTACATCCTACATCAATTCCACGGCTGTTCCTGTCTAGTGGCTTTGACTTTTTCCTACAGACACCATCAGCTAATAAAACCTCAAGAGACAGATCTGGGGATAAAACCAGGCTACAAGCTCTGCTAAAATTAAACACATTTATCACCCTTGCGCGGAGAGCTCCTTTTGGAAACCAGAGAGCCCTGTTACTCTCAGACAAGCATCAAAGGACTCTGGACGCGAGAACTCCACGTTAGGTTGAAAAGGCGATGGTGCTGAGCAGCCCCGCTGTGTTACAGCCCACACTAATTGAATCCTGCTGCCCAGGATGGAAAGTGTGGGGCCCACAGCCTGTCCCAACACAGTGCTGGTGGCTCAAAGCTCTCCCCTCCCAACAAGAGAGACACTTGCCTGCATTTACACACCATCTTCTGCCTGTCAGCAGCATCAACGCCTTTCATCTCCTCCTCTTTCCTCTCTGACAGCTTTCCACCCCCCAAGATCATTCATGCACCAAGCATATGGCTCCACCTTCCTTCAGGGCTTTGGTGTTGAGGCTTCGGGATCTACAGGCATAGATTATCCCTCCTGATGCCCCACACATTCAGGTTCCTGCTCCTGGCACATAATGCTTTCAAGGACAAGCCATAAGTGCAGCCTGGAGATCCTTTTTGGTGTCCATCGCTACCACACTGGGCAGAAACAGAGGAGCCCTCCTTTCTACCCTTAGCTCTGTCACTCATCTCAAAGAAATTCATCAGTTCAGATATTTATGGATCTGCTCAGCCCTGTTGGAGCTTCTGGAAGGCAAAGATGCAGCCTGCACATCCAACTCACACCGCACTGAAGCGAACAGAGAAGCTGCTCCATGAAGATCTAAAGGAGTTTTTTGAGGTTTTGAACCTTTTCCTGGTTTGTGGTAAAGAAAAAAGACCATTTGGAGGTTTCCCCATGAGGGAGAGGAGAAAAAACCTCTCCATCTCTCCCTTCCAGAAACAGCAAACCAAAGGGTGAAAGACAAGCAGCAGGAATAGCCCAGCCAAGATCATGGCCATTTGATGTCCTACAGCACACACCGGTCACATACCACCCACCTGGACACATAATCTTCTTTGATGAAATGCCAAAAGGTGGGATTTTCTCCCCCTCTTCCCCCAGAAAAAGTGTTCAAAACTGGAGCATCTCCATGGTATTTTGGATTCCTCAGCACTTCTGGATGAAAACTGTCTTGTTAAGTGAGTTCTCAATCAAACAAATCACTACCACAGACGGAGCCTGGGCCCTAACCTACTTTTGAATCCAAAATAAAAAATCCATTAGGTGGCTAAATACTTCAGGAACTGCATCCCTTCATCTCCCTGCTTTGCTGCTCCGTTTGTAGCTGAGCATCCTCCTTTATTAATTGCCTCTGAGAGCCTCAGATCTCTTCTAAAGGAAAACAGTATTGTTCACAGGACAGGAAAGGGTTGCAAGAAAGCTAATTAGTCCTCATACACAGGAGCTTGCAATAGCCAGCATTCAAATGAAACCTGATTTTCAGATCACAGAGCTAAAATCGGCATGTTGCATCACTGCCTTTCTCTTCCAGAGGTGCCTTTTTTGCTCACCTTGAGCATTTTTAAAGGCAAAGAAAATACCTTGAGGTACCAAAAGCAAATTCATGATCAAGCTCTCCACAACTTACCAACTTGAGCGCATTAAAACTCTGTTAAAAGCAGAGCAAGATGAGTCCTTGAGGCCCTGTTCCCTAAGGATGTGTGCACATAAAGCAAGGAAAATGTGTGGTTATTAGAGTTTAGCTTTATTGTTTTCATAAAACACACTGAAGATTGTGTTTATGATTCTGGAGAAAATAAAACCCTCTCTCCAATTGTTAAAATAATGAACACGAGATACTCCAGTGACTTCTAAGCAATCCAATGCTTTGGATTTGCACAGCGCCTTCCACTCAGGTTTCAGAACAGCCTGTACAAGAATGAAAATAAACCTGGATGGGTGGGGAATAAATCCATCATCTCACCTTAGAGCTAAAGGAAGCAGAATAGTTTATAGAGTCATTGCATAAGGCTAAGTTACATGGGTGGGAAGGGATCTGCTCAAAACTCATTGCAGAATTGCTTAAGAGCCAGTTTTGCTGGTCTTGAGTAACATTCCTGTTTCTGAATAATCAAATCCCATTTGAAAGACAGGTTTGAGCATGAGAATCATTAAAACACACTCAAACCAAACAAAAAAGTAATATCTTAGCCATCTCTTTCTCTCTGGCCCTTGGCACAGGTTGCTCACAGACTTCTCCTACACAATGTTCAGAGGGCTGTTGCCTGCCCCACATCCCTACCACTCTGAAACTCTTCTGCATCTAGCTGCAGGAAGACATCTGTATCCATCCCTGCATCCTGTCAGGCACACAGCACTGCTCAAGGAACATAAACTGTCTCCATCACTTCTGCTCCTCTACCTGCAGCCTGGAGGAACAACAAACTAAATAGCTCTTTCCCCTCCTTTAAATATTACAAAGACTATGTGAGGTTATGTCCTATTGAATGGAGCTGTCTTTTCAGCTCAGTACAGTAATGATGGAAGGGAAGCGTGGAACGAAGAGGGGCCATGTCCCCAGCACAGGAGCAGGGCAAAGAGCCAAGGTAATGACCAAGAGGGATCTTTACCCAACTGCTTAGTGTCCCTGCCCACCCATCAGAGCCTGACACCTGCCTGGCACCACTTGCATGGTGGGGATCAAACCCAACTTGGAAGAAGCCAAGGGAAATACATTTTCCCTGGCAGTGGCCTGGGAAGGGAGGGAAGCTCTTCAACCAGGTGACCCCCTCCATATCCATGCAGCCCTACTTGAAAAACTGGGTTGAACCTAAACCTGAGACCCTCTTGGCCATGTCCCATGGCTACCCTGGCTGGACTCACTTGGCAGAAGCAGGTCTTTGGAGCTCCAGCACAAGGAAAGACTGGGGATAGGGATGGAAAAAGCCAATGAGGACAAGGATACTGAGAAGGTGGTGGCAGAGTGCAGCCTTCACGTAGTTTGCAAACGCCTTCTGGAAGGTATTGCTGCCAGCACTAAACCAACCTATTAATATGAGCCTTTGGGGCTTGTAATAAAAACCAAGTTGTTATTTTTTTCCCAGAGCCAGGTTAGACAGAAATGTCTGAAAATTAAAGGAGCAGCCTAAGAAAAGGTTTCAATTCCATCCTTCCCTTTATGTACTTTACTCACAAGCTCCTCGGAGACAGAGGTCACCTCTGGAGCAGTGATGCCCCAGCTGCATTAATGCCCATAACATGCCAGCATCCTTTCTGCTCCTCAGACCCATCTTGCTAACAGCTTCATTCCAAGAAACACACAACACTGAACTGAGACTTAACTGATTTCCAAGACACACCAGATTTGATGCACACAACCACATCTTCAAGTTGAGGCAGCACTGAGTATCCAAACTAACAGTCTCTGTGCATCCAACACTATATCCCAAAATTGATGAGCTGAGTAGTTTCCAGGTCAAACTTCTGTGGGCCTCCTGAAAAAGGACATAACTAAACCCAACACATTACCCCCAAAAGATCTGAGTTTGAGGAATTGAAGCTCTCCTATATAGAAAAAGCTGAGAATCAAGTTGTTCCACAACAGATTTGACACTGTGGCTGCCCTTGATCATCCCATCACACACTATATTGCTACCTACACTCAGGGTTAAGATCCTCATTTAGACACCAGAAATGAAAACCATTGTTGGGATCCCCACTAGGTCCAGTCCTGCCCTTTGCCTCCACAAAATGCAACTTATCCCCTGCTTGTGATGACTGTCGGCCTGAGCACTGCCTGGCTTGAGACTCCTGCCCACTCACTCCTATTTTTACTCTCAATGTTAATGGAAAGAAATCTCTGGATCTATTTGAAATGAATTATACTCCAGTAATTGCAGCTGCTATAGGGCAGTATTAGGTCAAACTGCCCTTTTTGTGTTGTGTCTCAAACACTAGAGATGATGAATGGGCTCATTTCCAGCAGTGCTGGATGCTCACAGCCCCAGGTGAAGCCTATGCTAGCTGCAGATGCTCACCACCTCAATGCCACATCACCGGCACCTACTGAGTGCTTCCTTCTACAAAGCATCCAAACTCACACTGTATAAACACAATTGGAGCTCATATTGCTTGCTACATGTTGTCATCATCCCCAGGTCCTCAGCACACAGCCTCCCTGTGCCCACCCCGAGGCTGCCCTCCCCAGGCTGCACTTGATTCCCTAAGAAATCTATGCTGTTCTCTCCCTAGGACCTTTTCAGCCCAAACCAGAGATTGTCTCCTCCCATTCTAACTCTGTGTTAATTATTAAGATAGGGTGGGATTGAAGAGACTAATTACCACTGTAAAGTCACTCTCCTGAAGGCTGATAAGGAAAGTAATTAGGATGGACAAGCATGGATTAAAGAGCTCTAAATCTCTCTCTCTCTTGTCAAGATGATGCTGCTGCTCAACCTCACAAATGACAAACGAGTCCATAGGCAAACATCAAGCTGTTGTGGAGACCAAACAACAGGCTACACCATTACACAGCACAGACCCTTCATCCTGCAGCACAAGGGGATCCCTTCTACAGCAGCTCCAGACTGGGATCAGCTTCCAAAACGCGACCCCAAGGATCAAAACACAGACACCCTGCCCTAAGCTGGGTGATAGCTCATAATTGCACCCACGTTGCTCACCTTCTGTGGTGGGTTAACCTTGATTAGGTGCCATAAAACCACCAAGCTGCTCTCATGCTCCTTCGTTCCCGACTCTTCTATCTCTTCTCCACCCAGTGTGCAAGGGGATGGGGAAGAGTGGTTGCCACATAAACCCAATGCACCTTCCCTGTCAATGAGATAGTATGTTCCTTCAAGTCAAAACACCCAACACCTTCTCCCCTGTAGACACCATGGCTTTGGCTTCTTTGCCTTCATCCAAGTCTCTTTACACCTCCTCAGATATCAGCCAAGACAAGGAGAACACTCAAGTAGTAGATAGACGATGACAGCTGTTCCATTGGGCTGCCACAGGACACACATCCTCATGACGTGAGGGCAAAGGTGACACTTCAGGGTGCCACAGCAGCATGAGGCTTCCCTGGGTACATAGCTGCTTGAAGCAAAAGCTCAAGTCCTGGGAAATTCCAAGAGCATCAGCCTTGTGCATACCTCCAGCCACCTTCCATCCCATGCCCATCAGCTTGTTTATCCGTATGGGAGATGTCTCCTAGGTGAGATAAAACAGTTGCATGCTGGCTGCAGAGCCCAGCTCCCTGTGTTTGTGCAGTGCAAAGCAAAAGTGAGGGTCAAACTTAGGCAGAGCTGCCAACACCACTAAATACATCATACAATCATAGAATTAACCAGGTTGGAAAAGATCTTTGAGGTCATCAAGTCCAACCCTTACCCCAGCACTGCCAAGGCCACCACTAAACCATGTCACTGAGGGCCTCGTATACATGCTTTGTGAATGCCTCCAGGCATGGTGATTCCACCACTGCTCTGGGTATCATCTATAGAGCAAGCCAGCACGGAGCACACTGATCATACTCTCTTTTAGCTGCAGTAATACCAGCTCCAGGGTCACTTTCCTCCCGCAGCACATCCCACACCCATTCCTCATGCGTACACACAGATTATTTCCCTCTAACAATTTCAGGCACCCTGCACTAGAGCATTTATAACTAATACATATTCTAATGTTCCCGTTCACCTGAGACACTCGAAACTTTCCTGCCTCATTTGTCAGGTTTCTTTATTTTTACTTTTTTCTTAAATACCTTCTTCCCCTCAGGCCAGGCAAATCAGGCCGGTTGATCCTAATTTCCATGGACTCACTCAGTCATCTCAAGGTCATTTTGGGCCTTATTTTCTAGCTTCAAGTCTAGAGGATTTTGCAGGATTTGCAATTGAGGCTTCTGATTATCTGTTACATATTGAAATGAAAAGGAACCAGCTGAGGAGAGACAGTGATGAAGCACCCCATTGACACCCAGGTAATTAAAGAGAAGCAAACATGTTTGTTGGCTGAAACAAGGAGGGGGGAAATGATGCAAACCGCTTCATTCTAGCAAGGAAGAGAGGAAGGAGTGAAGAAAAAACAGCAGCTAGTGGCTTTCCATCAGAAGGGCATTGCTTTGCTCAAGCCAAAACCTTCCTACAGTGTTTGCATTTTAGTGGGAAGGTTGTTGGGATGCCATGGGGAGACTTTTGTCACTTGTGATCCAAAAGACAGCCGAAGAAAGAAACCCATTAAATTGCAAAACACAACCTTTGTGATGCACAAGATAGGTAGATCAACACAGCCCCATTCTGAGGGGGGGAATATATATATATATATATATATATATATATATATATATATATATATATGACATACATCTATAGAATCATAGAATAGTTAGAGTTGGAAAGACCTTAATATCATCCAGTTCCAGCCCCCTGCCATGGGCATGGACACCTCATGCTAAACCATGTCGCCCAAGGTTCTGTCCAACCTGGCCTTGAACACCACTGGGGATGGAGCATTTACCACTTCTTTGGACAACCTTATCCAATGCCTCACCACCCCCACAGTATGTCCTAAGGGCTCAGAATCATTGAAGCCTGGCAGTTTGCCATGGAACGGCTCAATCTCCTCCTGCCCATCACTTAGCATTAAGGTCCAGGACATTACTCCCTGGTGACACTCAGTGTTAGCCCAGCACACAGTCAGGATCACACGATGCTGGGGCTGCAGCAAGGGAGAACGTCCCTGGTGAACTTCAAGACTACCAAGGCGAGCCTCGTGCAGGCACATTGATCCACGCTCCAAATGTGTTTATTAGATGCTTTTAATACAGCGGTGGCAGGCAGAGAAATACAACCAAGCCCGAGTCACACATCTTCCCAGGTCCGCAGGGACCGTGGGTACAAGCCTGTTTTTGTTTCTTTTCCAGGGAAACAATCAAGATACAGGGCTCGCAGCTCGAATCAGGAGCACTCTCCAGGGGCAGGAGATGGTGATTAGTTTGTGTGCATTGGAGGCATTTTTCGATTCAAGCCCTGTGTGGGGAACCTGGCAGGAATACTCAAGCTACTGGGCAGTGGAGAGACCTAGTTCTGATAGGGAGTGCTGAGCAGGTACAGTCTTGGCCTCAAGCTCTCAAAAACTGGCCCCGGCCCACCAATTATTTGCTATCTAAATAGCACTGTACTCCAGGGTCTCTTTTCGCCCATGGGAAGCACCTTCCAGAGAGGCAAATAGCTTATTTTAGTCTCCTTAAAACAAAGCAAACCCTATTACAAGGGAGAGCTTAAAACAGTCTTCCAATACCAAAAGGGGGCCTACAAGAAACCTGGAGAGGAGCTTTTGATAATGGCCTGTAGGGACAGAGCAAGGGGAATGGCTTTAACCATAAGGGGAGAGTGAGATGAGCACTTAGGCAGAAGCTGTTCCCTGTGAGGGTGCTGAGGCGCTGGCCGAGGGTGCCCAGAGAAGCTGTGGCTGCCCTATCGCTGGCACACTAAGACGCAGTCACCTGCACTGCTCCAGCTGCTCCAGCCAGGTCCTTGCGAGATGCTAAGGCTGTAAAAGTACAGCTGAAGTCAGGATATTTTCCTGCTGACTGTGAAATCGGTGGGTTAGAAATCGAGAGGGATGTATTGCCATGTGCATTTGTCCAGGCAGATTGGACGTGAGGGCACAGCCAAGAGATTAACTCATTTTTCTGAGATTAAGTCATTTTTGTGTTTGCTGAAAGCATTTGAGGGGGAAGAAGGAAAAAAACCCCACTCTTCAAATGTTTTGCTGTGAACTCAGTGCTTCATTTGACAATTAGTCCTGAAATAGCAAATGCTTGAAACAAAGCCAAAAAAACACCCTAAATGTTAGAAAAATATCATTAAATCACTGCTGGCCCAAACCCATTTCAAAAAATAAAACTTCTGAGTGAGAAAAATCCTGGTCTAGTGGAAGGGGTTGGAACTGGATGAGCTTTAAGGTCCCTTCCAACCCAAACCAGTCTGGGATAATCTGAACCCACCTCCTATGTGCTCTATTAATGGGGCTCACCGCTGCCACCCCTCCACCTTCCTACTGACAGGACTGAACTTTCCTTTTGCTAACAGACCTCCAGGCACTCCTGTCCTGCTTTTTTGAGGCAAAGCCACAGAATAACCCCAAACTAAGAGATATGACTCAACTCACATCAAACCCCAGGGCTGTGCTTCCCTTCCAGCGCCCCAGCTTGGAGCAAGGGCTGCAGGAACAGATGTACCAGGACACAAGGAGTTCAAGAGGCTCCTTGTTTGGATGGAGCCGTGCTGCTGCTGCGGAAGGAGAGAGCAGCAGGGAGATAAGTACTCGCTTCTGCACACGGTGCAGAGAAGGATTAGATACTTACAAATATTTTATCCGAGCTAAAGTAATTGCGCCACTTGTTCTTATGAGTCAGAGCTATTTATTTTCATGCTTCAGGGCATCAGTTGATCACACCAGCTGAGGTCAGGCAGAAATTCCCATTGCTCCTGTAAGCCTTCTGCATATTGCAGGGAAGTGCATTGGCACTAGTTACTGCAGCCTGCCACTTCCCTCATCCCAGCTCTCTTCAGTCAGCAGCGGGCACAGAGGACACACCAGCAGGAACAGCTTCTCCATCCTTAACCCACAAAGTATGAAACAGAAACAGTCACAGCTTTCACCAGTTTGACTTCTTAACAACAACTTCACCACAATCACCAGGGAATGCTTAAAGAATATAAACAATGCAGCCTATACAGAGCAATTCCTCTCCTGGGACACCATTCCATCTCCCAACAGTGAGCTCCATAGAAGTTCTTCCCTGTGAGGGTGCTGAGGCGCTGGCACAGGGTGCCCAGAGAAGCTGTGGCTGCCCCATCCCTGGCAGTGTTCAAGGCCAGGTTGGACACATCTTGGAGCAATCTGCTCCAGTGGAAGGTGTCCTTGCCTGTGGCAGGGGCCTGGAACTGTATGAGCCTTAAGGAAACCCAAACCAGTCTGGGATTCTATGGTTCTGCTGGTGCAGAAGCATATCACATGCTCCTGCACTGGGTAGAGGATGCTGAGCCTTTTGGTACCCTTCAGCATCACCACATCCAGATGTGTTCCATCCTCCGAGGAGCAACCAGGTAGAGACACAAGCAGGAAGAGCATCCAAATGAGAAGAGTTGGTATCAATCATACAGGAGGTGACAATACAAACAACTCCTTTTGACCCTGAGCCAAACTGGGAGCACCAAAGCTCATTTTGACTCCACAGCCTCTGCTGGGAGCAGACAGGGATAACTGCTCATTGCTCTGCACTTACGGATGCACAGCTTTAATTATGTCACCATCAAGAACCCTCCCAAAACCCCATACTTGGCCAACAGGAATAAATGAAACCCAGGCAGCACACACTTTGAAGGGGCAGACGAATGCAAGAAAACAGCCACAAGTTTTGGCTTAGGAAAAAAACATCTCCCCATCCTCCCTCCCAGTGCTAACAAACTAGCTCAGTAACTCAGAGGCGTTTAATAATGGTCCTAGAAAGAAAAAACCCTTGGCCTCTGAGCACCGAGCATGAAATGAAGTGGCAGAGGCCACTGCTCACCAAATAAAAGGTTCTCTTCACACAAACAACAGGTTGGCTGCTCTTGGAGCAAAACACATCCATGTGCTGCTGGTCCCCTTGGCAGCAGGGACTGCAGGTGCTTCACCAAACCTGATAGAGCACACATAGGCCTGGCTGAAGGGTATCTCATACCATGCATCCAGGGTCGCTCTTCTACCCCCTTCCTTTCATCCTTCTCATCCCTGAACTTCATCCTATCCTCCCAAACAGCATTATTTTGCCTCCTCACCCCTGCTTGGATGCTCACCAGAAGCAGGTATCTTACGTTTTCTCATCTGTGCTTCACTGATCCCCATTAGCAATTACACTGCTGCAGCAGCAGCTCCAGAACTTTAATTATAAGACAATTTCTGTTCTAATCCCTGGGTTTGACTCACTACTGCAGACTCCCTCCCCTCACCCCTTTCCCTTCTCTCCCCTATCCTCTCATTCGGTCGTTTCAGAGGTGAAGTCATGCAGATAAGGAGGAGTTTGAACAATTAGGTATAATGATAATACCGACAGCACTTTCATACAGATGTCTGAATATCGCTTCAAGGGCAGGACCACAAAGCCAGTCTGGCTCTCTGAAGCTTTGCAATTTCTTATAGCATCAGAAACAGTGTCAGGATCCTTCTAATGTCCGCTGTTTAAAAAGCACTGGGTCACCCCCTTGCTGCCGCTGGCATCTTGCCTTTTGCAGAGCCTACCATAGAGATGATGGACCAGCAACCTCACCAACACCTCTGCACCCACAGCATCCCATCAGCATCCTCCGGGTGCCATCCCTCTCCTGTGAGGCACAGGGAGAGCATCAGGAAAGTAAAACCCTCCAACCCAGCAGCCAAATCCGCAGGTTTCACACCCAAATCTTCAGCTCAACTCACTTGACTTTACCTCTCATCCCCCTGCCTGTCACCGGGGATAAGAGTTTTTTCCCTGACACGCTTTGTTATTCAGAGATAGAAGATTCTGTAAATGCTGAATTATTATCATCAAATTACAACACTCAGAACATTGTCTCCCTTTGGGATTCGTGCTGCAGGAGGAAAGAGCACAGCACAGCACCCGGAGCTGAAATGTGCCACGTTTAGTTCCCTTAGAAATAGCAGGGAAATGGTGCTGCTTCATCGGTGTTTTTTCTCTGCCTCAGCTTTCCTGGAGGAGTCTCTCTCTGACAGGTCTTCTGCTGCAGAGAACTGAACTATATTTGAAAGGTAATTTTGGAGCAAATGGGAACAGAAGTGTCACAGTTGTCATCATGAGATTGTTTGGAATTTCCTTCCTGTTTCAGGGGAAGAGGGTGGGAAAATCGAGACATTTTGCAATGCAGTGATTTCAAAATGGGATGGCTCCTGCGGCTGCCTCCAGCTTCCCCAGGCTCCTGGCTGGAGGACCCCACAAAAGCCCCCAGAACAGAGCCAGCCAGCTCCACACACTTGTTTCTCTCCTATTTCCACCAAATGAAGCAGATTTCAGATGGAGCCGCTTACAGCATCGGACAATGAGACACCCTATAGAAGTTCTTACAGGGGAAGCCGTTATCCAGGCTCTTCCCAGACCTGGCTCTGATAGCCAGCACTGCACCTCAGGGTATGCATCTTCCCCTCAAGCACACAAAAAAGCCAATCCACATCACTGGGACATCTCAAAACCATGGCACATGAGCACAGAGCCAGCAATACCCAGTTCTGGTGCCCATAAGGCCGGGCTTGGGTCTCCCTGCACAACCCCCTGGGCACAGGCTGCTGGGAATAGCCTGGAGGAGGACCAGCACCCATCTCCTCAGCCTTCCAAGAGCTTCACAGTCTCCCAGTACCTTCAGGGGGCTACAAGAAACCTGGAGAGGGGCTTTGGACAAGTGACTGTAGGGACAGGACAAGGGGAATGGCTTTAACCTGACAGAGGGAAGACTGAGATGAGCTCTTAGGCAGAAGCTCTTCCCTGTGAGGGTGCTGAGGCGCTGGCACAGGGTGCCCAGAGAAGCTGTGGCTGCCCCATCCCTGGCAGTGTTCAAGGCCAGGTTGGACACAGGGGCTTGGAGCAAGCTGCTCTAGTGGAAGGTGTCCCTGTCCGTGGCAGGGGTTGGAGCTGGAGGAGCTTTAAGGTCACTTCCAACACAAACCTGGCCGGGATTCTGTGATTCCTGACCATTTTAAGCCTTCATTTTAACAGCTTCAAACCCCTCAAAAGCCACCTTTTCAGGAGGAGAGGCAAAGCCAACCAGATCTCTGGAGATGGGCAAAGGATAACAAATTACTAAGTATTAACAAGAGCAGGAGGATGAGACTCCCTGGGGAGCGCAGCAAGCAGTGGCTTGACCCAGCCCCTGTATCACCACCAGCACAGCTGCTCCGAAGCCTGCCTGTCCCCACAACTCAGGCCAACAGCCCCAGAAACCTCCCAAACAAGTGACAGGGAAAACAAACACCGCAGGCACACGACAGCGCAGCAGGAATCCATTGAGCTCAGATGCAGTGGGAGAGGAGAGAAAAGGCTCTTGCAAGCAGCAGCCTGCAGCTGAGGATGGGAGGTTTTGCTCATCCTCTGCTACCAAACTTGCTATCAGCTCTTCCTAAATGCTTTTTCCCCTGTTTCCCATCCTCCAAAGGGTTTCACACAGCAAAACCTCAGCTAGAGTGGGCACTGAAAAAGTTACCCCTCACTGGTTCTGCTGGGAAACCAGGCATCCTGCACCCACAAAGCACCACACACCAGCACCTCTGGGCAGAACATCCCAGCTCATCCCAGAGCCCTTCAGGAGCCAGGCACAGCCTGGCTCCATCCTCCCAGCACAATCCTGCTGCCACATCCCTGCCTGCTCCCTGGGAATGATGACAGCAGATGATACAAGACGGTGAATTTAATTGCAGTGGGGGGAAATAAAATAAATGTTCAGAGTGATAAAGAGCCCTTTTCATGAGCCGCATTATTTGTGTCTCTTTTCCAGAGAACTGGAGAGTTTGCTTGGGGCTTGGTTTGTGTTTTGCAGCTCAGGGCCACGGCTTGAACAGAACTGGTCACCCAATAGCATTCTACTTAAGCAGCAGAGGTGCCTGTATGACGCTGTGTAACCAGGGCAGATCTGTCACTTCTCCATCACTTCCTGGACAATCACATCCCAACGGCACACACACCTCCCTCCTGCTCACCCTGGATATAAGTGAAGGAGCAGTTTCAAACCTTCACACACAAGACACCACTGGCAAATGCTTTACAGAAATAGGAGAACATTTAAAGATAAAACCCCCACACCTTTACAATCTCCATGGTTCAACCTGCCACTGCACTTGCTGGGTTCCTTGTAGCAGAAAACCCAGCCAGGGTTTTCCCACGCTCTTCTTTGGGGCTGTGTCTTCCATGGACCTCATGCTACTGGAGAAGGAATGATATGGTTGTGCAGTGGTCATAGAATCATGGAATTATTTAGATTGGAAAGGAAGGACCTTAATATCACCTATTTCCAATCCCCTGCTGTGGGCAGGGACCCCTCACATTAGACCACGCCACCCAATGCTCTGTCCAACCTGGCCTTGAACACTGCCAGGGATGGGGCAGCCACAGCTTCTCTGGGCACCTGTACCAGCGCCTCAGCACCCTCACAGGGAAGAGCTTCTTCCTCGTATCTTAACCTGAACTTCCCCTGTTTCAGTTTGAACCCATCACCCCTTGTCCTATCACTACAGTCCCTGATGGAGAGTCCTTCTCCAGCATCCCTGTAGTCCCCTTCAGACACTGGAAGCTGCTCTGAGGTCTTCACACAGCTTCTCTTCTCCAGACTGAACAGCCCCAATGTTCTCAGCCTGTCTTTAGTAAATGGATTATCTTGGCATCGCAGGGAAGGGTCTTACCAGTGGAGAGGGAGCAGAGAGGAGGAGGCGTGAGGGCAGCCTTGCTGCAGGGCAAACGGTGATTAAATATTTATAGATTTTAATGCATTGATTTGTTAAGTCAGGAAACAGTCCCTTAAGAGTTGGAAGATGCTTTTCAAGGTAATTCTTAATCAGAAACTCAGGTGCAGCAGAAAGGAGCTCAACATGAGGCAGAAATCATGGCATGGGAAGCTCTTGGAAGTGGGGTTCTCTCCTCCTCTCCCATGGGGAGCTCCTACGGCCAGGATGGGATCCAGGAGGCTCAGAGAAGCCCTATCAGAGACTTATGCCCAAAGCTTCCTAACTAAGTTTCTCCTGTAAAAGATTGATTTTGGACAGTACTTTTGCAGGAGAAACTTAAGTGATGCTGCTGAAGAAGACACAAACTGAGCTATTTCTGCAGAAAGACTCCACAACCCTTCCAAAACATGCACAGTCTGACCAAGGAAAGCTGCTACCCACATTAGCCTCCACATCACCAGTCCTACACCAGCTCTTTACCCCACTTTGGGCAAAAAACTCTACTTCAAAAGCATAAATAACCAAAAATGGGGGTCAGTGTTGTGCTGATTCAAATAAGGCAGATGGTCATTGCACCTGGGAGCACTGCATGGCTTGCCACAAGGTCCCCAGCTCCTTGCATGCATTGAGGTCGCACCTATCCCTGCCCAAGCTGGGACAGAGCTTCTGGATGGCACCATTGGGCCTCTGGAAATGGTTTGGTGCCACCAAGGCAAAGGTATTTGAACAGGCAATGCTCCCAAGCAACCCTTGCATGCCTTCCCTGGGTTTATGCCAGTGGCAAACCAGCCTCCCCCATCCCTTGCTTATGATGGTGCAAAGCTGGAAGCAGGCCACTGGCCCAGCAGAATCCTAAACCTCCTGCATTTCAGCCATGAAAAACACTAGTGCAAAGCAAACCTGTGGATTTAACTCTAATTCAGCCAACTGGAGAGCACAGATTCAGTGCTCCCCCCTTTGCCCTCCCTCTTTCCTCTGTAAGATTATGTTTTCTAAAGAGAAAAGTAGAAGAAAACTTTTGGATGCTCTTCTTTGACTGGGAAAAATCAAGCAGCCTCAGGGCTGCAAATATAACATCCCATAGTCCATTGAATCCATTAGCTTACTTATCAATGTGAGATTAATTATTCCAGTTCACAGGATATTTGGTTATTTCTTAATGCTCCAACTACCACACCCGAAAGAGCTGAGATGCTCTTGCCTTGGCTCACTGGGTAAGCTGCTCCTCATGGTCACTGCCAGCTTTTAAGACACAAGCAAATGCCACCTCTGGGCTCATAAATAAAATGACAAATAAAGAGCAAATCAAACCCCATTTCAGGAGCATCTGCTGATGCCTGAGCCAATGTGGTCCGTCCTGCAGCCCCGTCCAGGGAGGAGAGCGGGATGCAGTCCAACCTCCACCAATGACTCGAAGACTATAAACAAATGTACTTTGCATTTGGGTTTCTGCTGCCAGATTTTAACAGGAAAAGGGAGGACAGGGACACAAGAAGGAGGGAGGGAGCACACAAACGGGGGAATACAAGAAAGCACAGACATTTTGTTCCCGAATCCTCCAAACGTGACTCACTTTGCTCTATTGTGACAAAGTGAAACGCCTCTGAGGAGTTCATTTCACGTCTCATCCATTCTCTGAATAATGGGAAAATCCCTCTTTGTTGCTCTAAGATATCAGCACGCCTGACGCACCACGCACACCCGCTTCCATTAGACATAATGGAAGGAGATTGTCCCAGAAGCTGTTTTCAATTGCTTGAGTGCATCCTTCATTTAAGGAAACAAGAATATATGAGCTGCTCTACCCCGGCCGATGTGAGGATGCAATGTTTAAGCTGAAGTCAGGGCCATTTGTTCCATGGCATTGGCATGGGAAGAGGGTTGGTCCTTCCTTTCAGGAGCTCCAGGACTGGGTTAACCAAAAGGCTTGGCCATACTCCTACCAGTACAAATCCATGTGTGAAACTGGAGGTCAAGCTGTCCTATGGCAAAGGGTCCCCTCTTGCTATGCTTCAAGCTTGTGTCCTCCTGCCACTCACTGAAGCCTTCAGATGCTATGCTGTGTGCTGTGCCATGCTGAGCAAGGATGCTGTGGGATGCACCAGGGATGCCTGTGTTTCCCAGATCATTGACCTGGTTTCCCAGTACATCTCATCATGCTGTTATGCAGCACATCATAGTGATAGAGGGTGCAGGAACACGCCAAAACCTCAATGTGTAAGAGAAAAGCCTGTTTATCTGCCAAGTAAAGCAGATCCCCCAGGAATCCATGTTCTAGCTGGCTGCCTACAATTCACCTTGACTTCATTGGACAAAAGGAAGTCTGAAAGCCTTGGAGACAAACCAAGCTGCCTTAAAGACACTGCCTGTGATAAGGATGTTGTTAACATTGCTCACATTACTTCTGCATTCAGAAGGACCCAATGGGGCTTAGTGGGAGGGACAACGATGGATCACAGCAGCTGGGTTTTGAGGTTTGGGTTTCTAATCGACTGCCACCTTGAGATAGCTCCTCTTCCCGGCATGGGAAAACAAAAAGCACCACAACAAGGCAAGCAGCATCTTGAGCCTATTGGATCCTTTCAGCAAAGCATCAGCTTGAAGCCTCCATGACACCAGTGCTTAAAGCAAAGCACGTGCCTGAGCTGCAAGCCTGAATTGAGATCCCTGCTCCCATAGCAAATTCACACCAAAGCTTGCCCTGTGCTTAGGACATGACAGCGATCCCCCCTGGCCATGCTGCACACTGGGGACTTCAGGCCTTTCAAGTTTAACAGGTTTTAAGTTTTCTCCTTGGAGAAAGCATGCGATGCAAGCATGAGCAGAACACAAAACCCCTCCCCAAGCACAGAGCCACTTTCAAGCTGTTCTTTCCCTCCAGATACTCATTTTCTTTTCAGATTCACCTCCCCAGCCCTGTAGGAAGGACCATAACAACTGACAACAGCCAGACCAAAGCCAGCAACCACCACTGGTGGAGACACGACACTGCAGGGAGAGGCTCTCAAAGAGACATGGTGGTCCCAGGGCTCTGCATCAGCCACCATCAGCTCCCTATGTCCAAAACCTTATCTCAGCCCTATCACAACCTCCAGATAGATGAGCTGTGGGCCACACTGCATCATTTTCTCCCTAGTGTTGGCACCCAGCCCTCCCTCTATAGCTTCTCCTGGCCTGGTTTCAACAGCAATAGGTTTTATTATTATGCCTTGCTGCCCTAATTCTCTCCACACTCAATCTGCTATTGACACATTGACCCTCTCCCGCTTTCCCTAGCCCTGGACAGGCACAGGCTGTACTTGATCACCTGCCTGCATGAAATGGGAGTTGGGGGCAGGAGAACCATCCTCCAGGTCCTGCAGCATCCTCATGGACACAACCCTGCAGGAGAGTAAAGGCTGGAAAGTTTCTGAAGGGAGAAGAAAGACATGGAGGTGGAGATGGTGAACAAAAGGAAAGCCAAGGAAAGCAAAACTGATGCAGCACAAAGAAAATGAAGGGTCAGGAGAAGAGAAAGAAGAGAGCAAAAGCAGCAGAAATTCGGCTGATGGGGTATGAAATGTGATGCGAACACATGGCGATAAAGCAGCTGCATGGCACCAGGACCAGGCAGCGGCTGGGAACCCTTCCAGCTCCAGGTCTCATCAGTCCAGCCCTGCTCGGCTCCTGGTCACCTTCTCACAGCACTGCTGGGACGCACAAAAGAGCAGCAGGGATAGAGGCTTTATTCTCAAGGCTACAAAGGCTCATTTCTGCTTTCTCTTCTGGCTTCCACTGGGTCACACAGGCTGGGCAGGGGAGGTGATGTCCCACTTACTTCCCCAAAATAAGTGGCTTGCTCCTAGGGGAAGACCCACCTCAAAGGCAGCATTACAGCTCTAAGTGCTATCTGCCACAGGCTGCAAGCCACATGGGACAGGAGCCTGGCAGCACCCTCATTTTGCCTTCAACCAGGGACTTCCACCCCTCCACATGGAAGACAGATGCACATGCACAAGCAGCATCCCTAACCCATAGCCACTGCTGGTGCTAGCTGTCCCAGAAGTCACCTCCTTCTGCTCCTGTTACCTTTGCCATCCCAACCCACCCCATCACAAGCCTTCTTCACAGAGGGCATGCAAACAACCTTGCCAAGGTGAGAGGGAGGGGATTAGTGCCAGCAAGGCCCAAGGGGCTCCAAAGAGGAGGAGGAAGACAGTGCTGGCTTGCAGCTGCCTGCTGAACACAATACGGAGACAGAGAATGGCCTGTGATTACAATTTGAAGGGCTTCTATGCACTGAAAGGGAACTGATTCAATTGTGCCTCGACTCTTGAGAAGCTGTCAGCAATCAAGGCGTTCTCCTCGCTACAATCATCAGAGGCAGGGTGCGAGTGAGAGCAGCAGAAAGTATAGCTTAGGTGATGGCAAGGTACAGCAGTGCAGCTCATTCAGCAGCTGTGATTTCCTTCCCTATCAACATCCAATGCAGGGAGGATCAGGGAGACCGGAGGGACAGAGGAGATGATGGTTTGCAAAATGATGCTCTGGCAAATCCTGTTTACCCCAAGAGCTGCCATGCCACAGACCTCCAAGACTGGAAGAGGAGGAGTTGCTGCAGGGGATGAATTTGTGATGCAGGTTTTGTGACCACTTGCTCTCATGGGCTCCCCTGCCTGCACCACATTGTCCTGGGCTGTGACTGTTCACAGGCTGCAGCTCCATCCTAAGCAGCTTCTGCATCCCAACTCCTTCCCCTGGATACAATAACTTGGGTAAAATTCTAGCTCAACCTCCCCTCCCTATGTGCATCAACAGCAAATCCAGCACACACCCCTGCATTTGAAATTAGAACAAATGAACACAGAGCTGCAGCTTTCACCCCACGAGTTCAAGACCCAAGGCACTGAAAGTCACTTTTAGTAACTCACTGCAAAGCTCAGACCAGGCCAAAAAAACTTTAATGCAGGCAAGCTACAACGCCCCTCCAGCACTTCCCTATAGCCCTCACTTTTCGTGGGCAGCCTAAATACTCATGGGGTGCATTTGGAAGGGAAGGTGATGAAGCAGATGCTGCAGAGCTGGTGGGCACCAAAGACAGTTGCAATAGCAACCTCTATGCATGTCTGCAGCCCCCTAGCACCAGCAGCAGGTGGGAGCTGCCCAATGCCACTCATGCACAAGACTCTATTTGCAGCACTGAAAGCAACCTCGAGAAGATTCCAGCTTTGGGGACTGCAAGAGATTGGATTCATTTTATAAAGATTAGACATTAAGAAGCTCTTCCCTGTGAGGGTGCTGAGGCGCTGGCACAGGGTGCCCAGAGAAGCTGTGGCTGCCCCATCCCTGGCAGTGTTCAAGGCCAGGTTGGACACAGGGACTTGGAGCAAGCTGCTCTAGTGGAAGGTGTCCCCGCCTGTGGCAGGGGGTTGGATCTGGATGAACTTTAAGGTCCCTTCCAACCCAAACCAGTCTGTGAGTCTATGAAAACGCAGCAATCCAGTGCCTGCTGGAAATGAGCAAAATGCACTACACGCATGCTGGTAGGAAGAAGCTATCCTATTATCCCAGGAGATTATAATTACCTCATTTGCCTATTAAAAGGATACTGTGACAATATTGAAGTTAGCATGCTTTGATTATTTGCTAAAAATGATGTAGTTGTAATCAAGTGAAAGGCTGTAATACAGCCATCGCAAGAGTGCTAGCAATTTGTGTAACCAAGAACAAACATTATTCATGTATCAGCAAACATTTTTAAATATGACTTTTTGCACACATACGTGCATATGTGTATGTATATATATATAGGTTGATAGGCAACTTGGGCTCAATTTCCCCTTCTCTGAGAGCTTTGAAGCATCTTTCTTCATTAGCAGAGCACGAGACATGTCGCCTCAGCAGGAGGCTGTCTCCTGCATAGCCTCATCCACGCCCTGCCAAAGGAATGCAGAAGATGAAGTCCCCCATCAGCTGATGACAACCTGCACTGTCCAAGAAGAAGAATTCACTGAGCCCTACAGGAAAGGAGACGGAGAATAACGTGATTTCCCTTTCTCTACAAGCCTGTGTTGGGGTCAGTAGCTCTTCCACTCTGAGATTACCCAGGAAAGCACTCTGGGCTCCTCCTAACGCTTCTGTAGCTCTGCTCCTTGGCTTTAACCTGTATTTGCAATACAGAGCCCACCCTGTCGTGCAGGCTGTGAGGTTTCTTTTCTTCTAAACAATAAAAGAAAGAAATAGGCTCATACATTTTTACTTGGCATTGCCCTCAGAAAATGGAAACCTGATTACTTATTCCTTGCAATCCCAAATTACCCCTGCCAGGCCAGACACGGTGAATAAATCCTTGCTTCTACAGATACTCTCTCCATTATAAGTGCACGATGGGACCAGCATCCCATTGGCCCAAGGACACTGGGAGGACTGGCTGCAACCTCTTTGGTCTGTGCCATTGCCACCCAGGCAACAAACAATTCCACGAGGGATTAACATGAGAGCTCAGTGGGATAATGCATCTCCCCAGCTGAGAGCAGCCTTTGGGAGCACAGACACCAAAACTCAATTTCCTTCTCCGCTGTGGCATTTAACCTTGCAGAAAGGAATGAGAGGATGGGGGAGAAGGAGGAGGGATGCAGGGGAGGATGGATGTTGCTGTTCAAAGACATCCCTCCCGTGTCCTGAGAAGTCTGGGAAGCAGCTTGCTTTATCTGTAGGAAGCAGAAAAGAGCAATATCATGACCTGTTGTAGCCTTCCAGCAGCTGGATATGGGAGAAGGCTTCCACCTGAGCAGCTCTGTCACAGACCAGCCATTCCCAAAGACACAGGCAGGGAAGAGAGATCCCAGCAATCACACACTGCGACCCCTCACCTGACAGTGGCCAGCTTTTTTTCTTCATTTATAAATTAGTGCTTCATTTTCAGCCTGATTATATGTAATTGCAGCTTCCAGCTGCTGGCTACAGTGATGTCCAGGCCCAAAATTGGGGGGCTTTGCTCTCAATAGCTATATTTTCCCAAGTACATAGAGCTGGCCAACCAGTGTTACTTATCCCCGAGCTTTTACACCAGAGAAAGGCCACAGCCACATGTGTAGGTTTCTTCTACCATGCAAGAAAGAAAACAGCAATTCCCAAGCACAGAAGGACTGACCCAATACTGCTGTCTGCAGGTACCCAACTCATACATGGCTTTCGCCATCTTATGGGGGTAAACCTCTCCAGGAAAACAATGTCTCTCCATGTTAAACAAGCCATCAGAAAACCTACATCAGGTGCAGAGGATGAGGCTTCTCAGAACTTGTAGGTACTTGTGCATCCTGATGCTGAGCTCACTCAGTCCTTCAGATGTGTAAAGCTCGGATGCGGAGCTGTCCCCAAAACTAACACAATTCCCACAATATCCACCAAGCCCTAAACTCTGTATAAGAGTAAAACAGCTCCAGTGTAATTTACCATAATTATTCAATGTTTAAAAAGCAGAAGACCAAGGCTGCAGGACCACAGAGCTAAATACCAACCTGCAGGAGAGCAGGAACTTCACTCAGAGTCTAATTAATGGGTCAGCCAATACAGAAGCCAGGAAAGTATAATCTCAATAGGTCAAGGCAACGCAACTTCCTTAAGGGATGGTGGAAAAGAGGGATGCTAAGTAACCTGGCAGTATTATCTGCAAAAGAAAGCCTTTAAAATAGATGAAGGTGATTTAAAGGGTCTAATTTCAGAGGATTTTCAGAGAGCTTACGATAAAAGTGCTTCGGAAAAGATTAAGGAAAGTAAATGGCTGCTCAGTAAGGGGCAGAGCCAGGCAAGGATTACAGCCTGCAAAGCAAAAGGAAACAAAGAGAGTGATTCCCAATTGAAAAGAGGTGGATGGGGGCTAACTGCAATTTGGAAATGCTGCAAGATGCAGAGAGCAAGTCGAAGTTTGCAGAGGATCTTGGGGGGTTGCAGCTGCGGGGGCCAAGCATCCCGGCTGGATTCATTGCACACAACGGGAAATGAGGATGAAATTCTGGTTAGGTGAGTGATTGAACATGTTGTGCACACCAGAGGAAGGTGGATGCATTGAATAACCACATTGATTCTGTATTTTACTGGATTTGCCTGCAGGACCAAGTGCAAGATGGGTTGGGGCAACCCCCAGCACAAACACAGGCTGGGCACAGACTGGATTGAGAGCAGCCTTGAGGGACAGGACAAGGGAAATGGCTTTAAGCTGCCAGAGGAGAGACTGAGATGAGCTCTTAGGCAGAAGCTCTTCCCTGTGAGGGTGCTGAGGCGCTGGCACAGGGTGCCCAGACAAGCTGTGGCTGCCCCATCCCTGGCAGTGTTCAAGGCCAGGTTGGACACAGGGGCTTGGAGCACCCTGCTCTGGTGGAAGGTGTCCCTGCCTGTGGCAGGGGTTGGAGCTGGATGAACTTTAAGGTCCCTTCAACACAAACCATCCTATGATACATTTTGGGGAGGTGTTTGGAGGGGGCTGCCAGCTCATGCAAGCAAATGAAATTGAAAAGAAGCTGGTTCAGTGCTTTTCATTAACAACCATCCAAACTTGGGGAGTGGGGAGGGAGGATGTAATTCCCAAGTCTAAGGTAAAAAAAGAAACAGTAAGTATAGAACCAATAGTTTTGTTCATTCAAAGCCAACACAGAGTAAATCAATCACACTCTGCTCCCCCATGGCATGAGGACGCATCATTGAACAACATTCATCACTCCCCGTTGGTGATTTCCCATCTCACCCGTTCTAGGAAAGCCTTATCCAGCCCCAGGGCTGTGCCAAGCAATGCAGCCTCCCTGTCCCATCCCACGGGCTTCCCAGCGCTTCAAAATACCAGGAGTGATGCACTTCACTAACGACACCATGAGAGACAAATCAGACCTTGGGCAATTGAAGATCCTGCCGTGTTTCTCAGGGACCCAGGAGGGTGCCACATTAGCAGCCTCTATGTACCTACGGAGAAGCTATTCAACTAAAACTTGGGGAGAAATCCAGAGACAGAAGGTGTCCATCTTCCCAGGGATTTTGCAGTAGGGATTACTAATGGCATCAATCAGAAAGCCAGTTGAGCTTCATACACCAGCTATCTAGTGGCACTTCTTTACCAGCATCTTTAGTGGCATTTAACAGTAGGAGCACTCTTCCAACAAATCCCAAGCAATGCACTTCATTCCTATGTACAGAAAAACATTGGGGATGAGATGCCTCATGCCTCTGCACTGTCATTTGACCAAGAAGTGATGGTACATACTGACAGCCACCTGCACAGCCCTCCTCCATGAGCCCTATGTTCTGCATGGCACCAGGGACATCTTGCTCACATACCATGAAGCCAAAAGGAATGGTGAAGATCAGGCTATTTGACTTGGGACTGGAGACTAAGCAGGTAAAACCAGCAATGCCACATCTCCATGTATAAAATTAACATCTCTTTAAAGCCCTTGCAAATAAATTCCCAGGTAACCCCCTCAAATCAGACAAACCAGTGCAGAGATGAAGAATTTCACCCCACACGCTAATCCTCACTGCAGGTGCATCCCCAGGGCTCTGCAGCACAGGTGCTTCTGAAAACAGCACAAAGGATATATGGGACCAATGCATTAGCATTTAGCCTGAGCATGGACTTGAGAGTCTGCTTTACATCCCAGAAGCATCACTGGGTACCAGCACAGAGCCCTGTGGTGGGGACTGGGAAGAGACAGTCACTTACTGGATCTAACTGGAAGAGGAAGAAAGTCAGTACTTCACAGGGGCCCCATCAACAGGAGCATCCCAGCAGTGAGCAGGAACCACAACAGCTTATGCCAACACATCCTCACCCCCTGCTTCATCCTAACAAAGACACAAGTGATATTCAAAAGGGAACAACTTTGACAACTCCCTGAATCCCCCTCTCAGACAGAGCCAGCAAACTATGGAATGGTCAAATTGACGCCTCCATGCGTGTCCAGCATCTGCTGCCTCTGCAAACACAGCAATGGAAAGCCCCTTCAAATGGGATTTCTCCCCACCGGGGTTTTTTCCTCTGGTACAAACCTGTTCGAAAAGAAGATAAAGCATCTGCAGTTTGACTGAGGTTGTATTCAGAGAAAGCTCTGGCTCAGAAATAATTGCCGCTTGCTATAATTGCTGAGATGCGGGAAGGGACCAGATACAAGTGGAGTCTGGTGCAATTTTGGGAGATTTGTTACGCTTAGCTCGCTTCTATCAATTTCAGTGGCTCAGACGCTTCTGACCTGTTGCTCAGCTTATTGTGAAAATGGCTTTTATTTACTGCACTTCCATTAAAAGATGAAATCCATGCACAGGGCTCACAGGGCAGAAAATCACAGTTTACGTCTCAGCTTATCTCCCTTCAGCGGCCTCAGCTCATTTTTGCCCTGGCTCGCTCCCAGCTGCTATAAAAAAGTCTTTCTGAGCAGTGTTTCGAGTAGCCAAGGGCACTTCCAGCCCACAGGGCAGGAGGTGCATTTGGATTTTAAGGGAAGGCTCAGTCCTGCAGCCATCACATCAGCCCAGGTGGGGAGGATGGGGAAGGATGGAAGGGATGGGGATGCTGTGGCACAGGCAGGCTCTCAGCTCCCAGGGCGTGGGACACCGCTGGTCTCTTTGCAGCACACAGATACTGCTGTGCTCACAACCACCCTCCAAACCCCAGCCAGCACTGCTCTGCTGCTGGGTTATCATCTCCCACTGCCTACAACCTAAGGAGATGGACAAGCCAAATGCTGTGCTCCTGGAGGGCAGGATCCTGCTCTCCTGCATCTCTGGAGCTTCCCCTGATGCAGCTCCAAGCCCCACTCACTGCAGCACAGGCATCACTGGTGCAGAAGCAGGCTCAGCACCTCTTTCTCCACCAGTTCCCTTCATGTACTGCTCAGACACCAGAGCCCTTCTCCCCAGAGCTGTGGCTGGCAGCACACGCAGCCGGTGCATGAGTGAGAATGGAGCAAGCAGTGATGGGACATAGGTGCCTCCTCCTGTGCCAGCTCTGGCTTTGTATGGCAGACAACACCAGCCACGCAGAACCTGGTTTAGTGGAAGGTGTCCCTGCCGATGGCAGGGGTTGGAACTGGATGAGCTTTAAGGTCCCTTCCAACACAAACCATTCCATGATTCTATGATACAGTGCCAGTGAGGGAGGATGGGCGGGCAGGCAGCCCCAGCTCTCCTGTCCTCATGACAGGCCATTTGAACACCAGACACGTCATCTCCAAGGGCAGCTGGAGATGGTCCCCAGCATCAGCTTGGGGTTGCCAAGGTTACCTCCTTGGCTGCCTAATTAGAGAAGCTGTCACTCTCATAGAGATCAGGAGATGCTTGTGCACGTGCGGGAGAGCAGGGGAACTTTCAAGCGTGTAGATCATTTTTAGCACACTAAAGCAGAGAGAAAACCCCAACTCCTAAGATGAAAACACATTACAGCCATCAGACTCAACAGCAGCATCGTGCTCTGCAGCTGCCCAGCTGTGGGATGAGCTGTCAACTATAGAAGTGCATGGGGCAGCAGCTATTCCAGCTGGAGAAGCAGGTCCTGGTTTGTTCCACTTCTGGCTTAGTGCTTCCACTGGTCTCCTTTCTCTGCACCATCAGCCCACAGGCAGGGTACCAGGGAAGGAGCAGAGAGGGCCTGTCCTTCCCTCTCATTTCCGCACAGGAATTTCACACCACCTTGGTAACGCAAACAGGGAGCCTCTCCAGGCTCTTGCGAACAATGTGTAAGGAAGATGTGCAGAGAAGTGTGCTCACTCAGTCAAGGTCATTTCACAAGTAAATAGCAAAGCCAAGAATCCCAGAACGACTCAAAAGCCTGTGTTTTCCACCAGATGAATCCACACACTCCTGCTTCCTTTAACCGCAAAGATCATGGAGGGAAGGTCTTACCTCCTCAAACCAGATCCCGAATCCCGTACACAAGGCCAGAAACCAAGCAGGGAGCATGGAACAACAGACAAGAAGAAACACGCCACCTCAAAACAGCTTGGGAGAGCCTCTCCTTTGTTTGGGAAATGCCAAAGCATGGGCCATAGAACCCTCACATGATGCCCCTTTATGCAGCCAGCTCTGAGCACCTTCCTGCCCACCCTCTTCCATGATGCAAACAACGTAAGCCCATCCCCATCCATAGCTAACACTCAGATTTGGGAGTGCTGGGCCCCAGGAACCCAGGACTGACCCATCCAGCAGTCAGACCCTTGGGAGAAGCCACAAACCCCATCCATTCCCTGTGGCCAGGCCTTCAAGGAACGGGAGCAGCGTTGTTCCTGGATGGCAGCAGTGCTGGGAGTGACTGTGCTGGTTCAGAGAAGTTGAAGAGCAGCAGGATAAAGAAGCAGATGCAGCCAAAAATGCAAAGAGATCCCTGGAGCTGGAGCAGTCGCCAAGTTCCTCCCTAACGCTTCAGGACTCCCACTCATCCTCCCCAAGGGCTTGTCAGACTCACATGGCAAAAAATACATGCTCCACACCTACCCGAGCCCAAAGAGAAGAGACCCTTAAATAAATGTGGAATCCAGGGCTGGCAGGGAGACAAAGTTGGGGGTGGAAGAGGAATTTTTGGTGTCTATTTTCTACCAAAGGAACTGCCTGACAGCTCTTCTGCAGCAGACCAGGGCTTGTGGCCCTGGAACTCACACAGCCCCCTCAGACATGGCAAGAGACTGCTTTTCCTCTCGGTATCTGAAGGCGTGCAATAGAAACTAGAGCTCAGCGGGAATAAAACCTCCCATCATCGCAAGCTGGGGCATTTAGGTGGTCATGGAAGAGAAAATCCCAAGACAAGGTGGGTGGTGAGCACCCAACGTGATGTTTGCCATCCTGGCTGAGAGGAGATGCAGGCAGCCAGCTTAGCACAGCCCCACCAGCCACCCAGCACACCTTCTGGTACACTGTAGCTTCATGAGGTGCAAGGGCTACTCAGGAGGCAACAAAAGCAAGGTTGGGCTGAGGGACCACAGCTTGATCCAGCTAGATGCAATGTTGGGATGTGGAGCCAGTCCCTGGTAGCAAAGCTGCTGCATGTTGTGCAGAGCCTTGGGTGACATGCGATCTAGTGTGAGGTGTCCCAGCCCATGGCAGAGGGTTGGAACTGGATGATCTTAAGGTTCTTTCCAACCCAAACTACTCTATGTTTCTCTGCAGGACACAGCATCACCTACATGATAGCCAAAGCCAGCAGCACCTCAAAAATGCCTTCACCGGCCCTCAGGGATGGTCGCGTTTGATTCTGGCCATGGAAAGTCCTGTTGAGAACTGTCTTTCATGAAAACTTTATTATCCTTTTCTTCTTCTTTTAAAAATAGGTGCCAGTTTAAGGTTGTAAAATCACTTTAATCTTCAAAACAATGTCACGACTCCCCTTCAGCATCTTCATAACAATGCTGCGAGATTGGCTTCAAAACAACTTCCCAAACTTAATGTTCACACATACGCTGAACTTTTAAGCTCAGAACTAAGGGCGGCAATGAAACTGGAACAAGCTGCTCTCTTGAATAAAGACAAGTTTTCCTTTCATCTAGTGCTAATTAACAGAAGCATCCCTCCCTCTGTGCCAGCCCCTGGTCAGTATTACCATGTCCCTGAGACCTCAAAGAGAAACTTCCCTTTTCCCTGTGCATCACACAACGCAGCATCCCCATCAGCAGAGGGACTTCCCAAGGAGGCCAATGGTACAGGGATGCAGGAGAGAGAAGCAGGAGCCCCTCAGAAACCTCTGTGGGACACTTCCAGCTCAGTCAGAACACACTGATGCTTATTACAGCTATGTGCAATCAAGCAACCTGCGGGAATGCAGGAGCAAACCTCCATGAGATGCTCAAGGGACCTGAACCCTATTCCTCACCTTATGCTGGCCCACAACAGCAGAAGCTGCCAGACAGGATGGATCTTAGCACCTATCAGGACACCATTCTATGGTTATATAGGTTAGATATAGGGAAGAAGCCCTTCCCTGCGAGGGTGCTGAGGCCCTGGCTCAGGGTGCCCAGAGAAGCTGTGGCTGCCCCATCCCTGCAGCGTTCAAGGCCAGGTTGGACACAGCGGCTTGGAGCAAGCTGCTCTAGTAGAAGGTGTCCCTGCCCATGGCAGGGGTTGGAGCTGAATGAGCTTCAAGGTCCCTTCCAACACAAATCATTCTCTGATTTTCCTTGCCCAACCTTTCCCTCTAACCTAGTTCATGCCAGGAATAAGAATCTCCCTGGGCAGCTCCCTAACTGCTGCACACATTTGCATAGAGTTGGAAGAACGGGAGCATGGAGCAGGCAGCAGAAACACGTCATGGCCATTACCAGCCAAATTAAAGCTGCAGTGTGCTCCCCAGCCTTGCCCAGAGCATCTCTGCTCTCACGCCCAGGTCTCACCTGCCCTGCAGCGGCCAGAGCTGAGGCGAGAAGTACCACTACAAATAACAGCTTTCCTTGAATCTTAATTCTTCCTCCACCCAGCAACAGCAAAAGGAGGAGAATATTAACTCCTGCTGGTTTGCCCTGAGGTGCCTTCAGAGCAGTTTTGTAGAGAGATGATCAGAACAAGCAGTGATTAAGAACCACAGCCCAACATCCATGGCAAACCTTTGCCTTTTGAGCTACAGAGGCAATAACATCACCTTCCTTCCCTAACCCACTCCATTGGTGGGGATGGGGAACTGCTGGCCCACATCAGCTCCCTGCAAGGAGAACATGCAGAATACAAGGAGGTATGGGACACCATTCCCAAGGAAGCGTCCACAGAGTTGTGGACCAAGTATCCAGGGACAAATTTGCATCATTCCTGCTGGAGAGAGGCTCTGGAGCCCCAGGTGTACTAAACTACCAGTTTCATATCCCAAACCAGCTGAGAAGCCTGCAAAGCGGCAGGGAGCATGGTTTTAGGGAGGAAATATAGCTGGAAGATGCCAGAGGACTTGATGATGTTAGAAGTCTTTTCCAACCTAGTAGATTCTATGAAAAGGAGGCTCTCATGAGGCTCAGCTTTTCCTCAGCATCCTCTACAACCCCCCTATATCTCAACCCAGCACAGCCCAGCTGGGAGGAGTGCTGCAAACAGGATTTTCTCCTCCTGTTTTGCCTTTAAGAGGCTCATTGCAACACGCTGTAAAACCCTTCATCAGCAAGGAAGGAAAAGGTTTTACAACAGTCTTTAAAGCAAGCCCAGGCAGCGGAGAAAACCTCCCCCTGCATGCACAGCTTTGGGCAGTGCACACACTCCAAGGGACAGGAAGAGAAGCATTCCCACACCTCCAGCCCAAGCAGCATTCTGCCTGCATTCCAGCTCTGGTCCCTGCTCTCGCACACACTGGGCCATGGTGTGGTAAGGAACAGCTTGTCAGCCTAGCAGCAAAGGCGGCTGCGACAGAAGCAGAATCACATCGGGTACAAGGAAGGAGCAGCGTCTCTTTCAAATCACTGCTCCAGCAAGACCCCGCACTGGCTACGAGCAGCCCCTACAGGCAGCATCCCCAACCTCCCTCCAGTACCACTGGAAAATGGGTTTCCCCCTCCGAGGCAGCAGGGGGCAAGGAGCATGGTGAAGACAACTGTGCTGCTGGTCTGGGACAGAGAGGAATAGATGAGGAGGAAACCAGCACTGGATGGGATAAGATGTGAAGCAATGTAATGGAGTTTGTGTCTTCCAGCAGCCTCGGTTTCTGGAGTTGTGTTACAAGGCAAGGCTGGTGCTATATCATTAAATACACTTCTAGACCCTCTGATCATGCTCAGACAAAATGAAGCCAGGCAGACATTGCTGTTGATCCAGGACAAGGCACAAAACTGCAGCAACAGTAAGATCGACCATAAAACTCCATTACCTTTCTGATATTCAATCAATAATTAAGG
The DNA here is from genome assembly GCA_028858755.1 of Ara ararauna. NCBI lineage: Eukaryota > Metazoa > Chordata > Aves > Psittaciformes > Psittacidae > Ara > Ara ararauna. The sequence goes on from CM054384.1 coordinate 17,626,814, forward strand.
TGCTATTATCCAGGATCCAGGAAATAGGCTGGCAACACTGTATTCCATTCCTAGTGGCCTTAGGAACCATCTCAATGGGGTCAAGGGAAGGAGGCCTGAGCTAAAGCTCAGGGCTGAGGATGAGAAGGCTTGGAGCCTCCAATGCCAGAGCAAATGGATGCAAAGGCTGCTGTGCTTTCAAGGTGCCCCTGCTCCATCCCAGGGTGCCCACAGCAATTCCCATACACAAACATGACAAAATAACCTCCTTCACATAAATGTTGTCCCCTCCATACCCAAGCACCTCAGCCCTGTGGGCACCCCGCATCCTGCGTCCCCTGTGCACCAGGATGCTCTAAATGGGAACACACAACGGCTGCTTCTGATTTTACAGTTTGTTTATAGCATACATTAGAGGAGCTACACAGGGTGGGAAAATACATCCCATAAACAAACTGCTAAACAAAACAGGCTAAGTGTGTACCACTCCAAACAAAAATAGACTGGAGCTAACCTCCGCTTTTCAAGCATATGCCTCCGATGACAGCTTCGTTTAGTGCCCCTTATCCCACTTCCAGTCTTGATTTTAAGGCTCTGCCAGCATCGATGGCAGCTTCCAACACCTCCCACTGCTCCCACAGCTCCAGGTACGCCAAGAGCAGATGAAAATAAACCCAGTTGAAGCTGGAGACCACCAAGAGTGACCAAGGCAAAGTGCTGCATCGCCCTGCTGAGCTCCCAGCATCAGCCCAGATGCTTTCAAGGGCTCTAGGACATGGACACAATGGGGACAGAAGGGGACATGGGGTGACAACAGACTTGCCCCCATGCCCATTAGCTGAACTCTGACACCCTGCTGATGCCCAGGAGCCATTTCCCAAGCGCTCCAACTTTATCATCCCCTTTCCTGCGGCTGCACAGGGGGCGCATTCCCCTGCAAATGCTTCTTCTGCCAAAGATCCAAAGCTGTTAAAGCTGTGTGAAAGTAATTCCCTCCCACTGCCCCAGGAAGAATATTTCTTTGCTGGTTTTGCATAACAGCTACATGGTTTTCCTTTTCCTCCTGAGAAACTCCAGCTTAGAAGAAAACACCTAGCACAGCCCTAGTCCAGGATCAGGCTTCAAAAAGTCCCCCCTGCAAGGGGAAGCAGGGGGGGGACACACATGCTACTGCAGAGATTAGACTTGCAGCCTTTCCTGATAACATTCAGTCACCCTGGCAGGCTGCAGCACACTGAGTTTGTAAAGCTCCTTGGGAATCCTTCAAGATGAAAGGTACAGTATGATACGGATGTATTATATCCATGGGCTTTGTTACAGCACACATTTCCTCTCACGGTTTTATTACTAGAACACAAAGTTCAGCCGGAGCCCAGGGGCTCTTCAGGTGACGAATGCAGCCCTGCAGCCCTCCCCTCTGCTCCACAAGGGATGAAAAATGCTGATGCCCCAACGTGAACATGGTAGATGGAGCAGTCAACACCCTTCCAGCAACAGCAGGAGAGGACCTGCCTGCAAAGATAAGGCTAACATCATCGCTGCTCAATGTGCTTTCACCATATATCACTCCCAAAGACACCCACTGGATCCCCAAAATGCCACTGCTGTGATCAGCTCCTCTGTAGCACCCCTCCTCTCCAGCCAGACCTCCAGTCCCAAAGGCTATCCATCCCCATTAGGGCCATGAGTTAAGCCTACCTTAAGTGGTACCCACTGCCAGCATCTCCTGCGAGACCCTGAGCTGTCCACCCTGAGCACCTCCTCCAGACAGAAGATAGAGGAGGTGTTTGCCACATTCAGCAGGTGGCCCTGGGGCTGGAGGAGCCCAGACCACACCAGAGCCTGGACTAGCAACAGCCGCAGCCTGGTGCGGATGGCACAGAAGAGAGGAAGGGGAAGGTGCATTCACCTTTTGGATCACCTTCCCTACAGCTCACTCCTCTTCGGCACCTCTCTCTGCCCAGATTTCCTCGAGACATTAGAGGCAGAGGAACAAGGATGCCAAAAAGACTTTCAGAGAAGCCTGAAAAGAATCCTCTGGGCACGTCACAGGGCAGGAAAAGAGTTTAAACCCCTCTAATTTAAACAGATGAGAGATACAAAGGACAAGATAGAAGTGTGATGGGGTAGAAGGAAAATGAACATATTAGGATGTCCCAACAAACCCCAGAGCTCTCCACGGCCACCACCAATGCTGAACCCACCACAGAGGTGACTGCTCAGAGGCAGCAAGCCAAGGTATAGGGTTTTCCACCTCCCTCCAATCACACAGAGGAGACTGCGCAAGGCAATGCTGAGTAACTGAGACCAAGGTGGTAACAACTGGCAGCATCTGGAGCCCCTTCACCTTGCTAAGCCCATCTGAGTGGGAAACTGCCCCAGAGAGCAGATCTCACTCAGTGCACGAGTGGTTGGTTAGGTCAGCGCCATCAACTTCTACCCCAGCTCTCATCAGAGCAGCAAAAGCAATGACAACACAGCACATGTGAGCAGAGGTAGAGGCTTTTCAGCCTCACACACAGACCTGGTGCTCCTTGGTAGAACAGCATCAGGTCCTGGGCTGCAGAGAACATGCTCCGCTCCAGCCCTATTCCAGCACACAAATTGCTCTCCTGTGTTTGCCATCCTGCTGACAAAGGAGCATCGAGAAGCTGATGCTACCAAGCAGTTGGCTAGAGGCAAAAGAAAATCATTTCCTATGCTGTTGCCAGCTCCTATTTGCTGTCACTTGATCCCATATTTTAGGGATGTGCTGCACTCCCTGGAACACCAATTGCTGGAGAACCAGAAAGAGCAGCAAGGGAAGGCTACGGGCTGTGAACAGCCTTGGGACAGACAGAGCCGCGACTGCGGCAGCTGCAGGCACACTGCAATGCCAGCTCTGCTAGGTGAGTGCTTGGGGTGGCCAGGGAGCTTAGGGCATGCAGGGCTCCCAGCATGAAAGGCCACCCCATTGCCCTATGGAGAGATGGAAGGGAGAGGAAAAGGAAAAAGAACCAAAGCCCCAAAGACATGGGCAAAGCTGAGTTATGGTGAGCATGCTCATGTCCAGCAGCAGGGCTGGGAGCAAACCTGGGGCTCCTGAACCCAGTTATGCAGTTGCAGGGCTATGGGCTTCACACCCCCAGTTAATCCATAGGGTCTTTGCAGCCAGTGTCCCTGCATCAGTGTATCTCATCAGACCTGGAGAATGAAAGGTACCAAACAACCAGCCCACCTCCAAAGGCAGCTGGAGTCTGGCATTCCTTCTGCCACTCAAGGATGGGCAAATGCAGCCATGCAATTTCTGCCTTGCAATTGCTGTCTCACTCCCATGCCCTGGAAGAGCAGATGATGCTGTGTGTGAGGTGCTAGGCCCAGCAGGTCCCCTCTCCAGCACAGCAGCTCTCCTCTCCCTGCAGAGAGGTGCACCACTAACCTTCACTAGCTCACCTCCCTGCCTGCACACTGACCCTCGCTTCTCCTCTTCACAGGATCACTCCCATGCATATGCCTGGGAGTAACACCATCAGCTCAGTAATCTTCCTAAATACAGCAGTTACCAGGTGACTGGGAAAAAATCTCTTTTACTGCTGATGCTGCTAATGGAAAATTTCTCCCCTTTTGCTGCTGCTTCCTAAGTCAGTTGTGGTTTTGTACAGACTGTCTTGCTCGGAGCCAGGAGAGGTGAAAGCACAAAGGGAGGGTGCAAGACTGGTGGGGAACAGATAATGAGAAACAGAGGGGAGCTCTGGTACTTCTGTCTTCCTCTTTGCCCACAGTGGCTCCAAATCTTATCTGCCCCATCTTCTCTTAGGCAGTCATAACCCAACCTCCTGCAAGGAATCCCTCCTTCCTCCACGGACCACAGCGGAATAAGCAGGCTGGACGCACTCAAAAGCAGCGCTTCTTGCTTGGCTCACAGGGAAGATGCCAAAGGGAACAATGGGCCAAAATCATTTACTCTATGATTATTTTTCCCCAGGAGACAACCAAAAAGCCTCACCCAGTCAGTGCAATGCAGCAGCAAAGATCACTGCTCATCCCCTCCACATGCCATTCTGCATCTTCAATACCATTAAGTGTCTCCATGCTGTCTGGACACTAGAAACCTTAACTGCATTAGCTGAGACCCGAGCAGCAGCACAAGCATTCAATTCTTTAAAGTGGCACCATTTCTTACGCTGGTTATGCACAAGAATCATTCCTGCTCAGTGCTGTCACCCACCCCACACATAGTGACAGGGCAAGACTGTGGAGAAGCTTGGAATGACTGCCTGAGGCTCATCATTCCTTATTCCAGATGGTTACAACTGGAGGAGGACACTCCTGACATACAGACGATGAAAGGCGTCAATCAAGGCACTTCTGTTTTCTTCCCTTCTCCTTCCACTCTCCAACCACACTCTATAAAGCATTTTGGTGTGAAGGTAGGTGTTTCTCAAACCACCTGCAACTGCTAACATATGTGTCAAGGTAGTGTAAGATCAATACCTCGTCATTCACTCAAGTGGCATCAATCCATTCACTTCCTGTCCAACACCTGAACTCTTGTTACACCAGGAAAGCCCAAGGGTTCAGCCCCATTTCACAGCCAGCCAACCCCACACATCAGCAGGGCAACACAAAGGCTTGTCCATCACACTGCTGGATTCATCCTTTAAGGACTTAGGAAGGAAAAGGCAGCATGCTTTGGAGGTGATGTCCATGTGCATGGTGGCACTCGGTCACTCACCTCCCTATGCAAATGCAAGCTCCCCACTTCATCGTGGAGAAAAGCACATTTTTTGTCCCAGCGGAAGTGCAGTGGGAGTCTCTGGCACAGCAACACCATGGAAAACCCACTGCCATCACACAGGAGGAAGGGGGGAGCAGAGGGATCCCCAGCTGCAGCCTCCTTCCACTACTTCAGCCTGACAGTTCAGCTGCAGTAACGGGCTCCTCTCTCTATAGTTAATCTTCTGTTGCCACTAGCTGGTCAACACGGGTACTCATGGAAAGCAGCAGCTCCCTGCGTGCAGCCTGCCTCTCACTTTGATTCCCAGCTTTAACTGGGATTTTCACCCCATGAAATACCAAAGACAAACCAAAATCCCTGCAAATCCATACCCCACTGTGCTGGACAAGCCACATTCAACCTTGTGTTTGAGGAGGGAAATGGTCACCTGAGGACTGACCCATTCTCATGGGCATTTTGTGCCTACAGCTCTCTCCTACAGAGCTCACCTCTCCTGCAACAACAGCAGGAAGATCTCGGCCTCGGGATCCACATCACCAGCACATCCTCACCCCAAGCTGGGCTCTTCTTCCTTCCCTTCCTAACTACAAGAGCCCAACAGCCTGGAATACATAAGCCAGCAAATAGCTTCATAGAAGGAGGAGAGGAAACTGTTACCAGAAGGTTTTCCCCTACTTCTACACCTTCCTCAGGCAGCTCTGACCATGGAGGACCTGGCCCCGACCCCATGGCCATGAGCAGATGTGGATGAGCATGAAGGGGAAGGAAAGCAGCCCCTGCTCTCATGGGCACATCCCCTCCAGTCCCTATCCCAAGGAGCATCTCATCTTCACTGTACCACCTTGTTCAGGTTTTTGGTCTCTCTCTGCCTGCCTGGTGGGAGATGTGACTCTTTACCCCCTGGAATACCTTGGAAACAACCAGAAAAGGAAAATAAATAATAATAATAATAATAAACTAATAATAACCCAACACCTGACTGACCAAACCTCTGGCAGGATCAGCCCTTCAAGTCTAACAGGAGGCAGCTAACAGAAAAGGGAGATATTGAAACCAACTCTGCTCATTGGCTTCTCTCTGCAGAAACAACCCAGTTTTCAGATGTCATGCCCTGATGAGGGGGGTTTCAAACCAGCCACGCTCCCTCTCCACTACCCACATGATGCTGCTCCACACCTCATGGACCACCTCCAACCGGAGGATGATGCTTCTGAATAGCGTCATTAAACGCATCACTCGCCCCCAGGTGACCCTTCAGCCTCTCCACCCCACAGCATGGTACCCTGCTCGAGGGCTTTCAGACAACGCAGTAAACTCAATCCACAAGGAACTAAGGGCTTGCCCTTATTTCAATGCCCTAAAGAGGGGGAGAAGTTCAAGTTACAGGATGGCTTTGGGAAAAGTTAAGAAAGAAGATAAAAGAAGTGGCAGCGAACTGCAGAGGAGCCATGTGGCTTCGAGAGGTGGGGGTTAACCATCACCAGGGGCCACGCTGGGACACCAGCAATGAAGATGCACAAGCCCCTTTTCTGACAACCACTGAAACTATGCACCTGGTAGCACTGCAGCTGCCTGTCACACAGCATCCATTAAAAACCATTTATGAGAAGCGTGTAGTAAACTGTTCTTATGCAAGCTACTACCGGGTAAGAGCGGTGGTGAAAATTTGTCTGCCTCTTTCCCTCTCTCTCCTCTATATATATCTGCTCACACACAGACAGAGCTCATCTAAATTAGCTTGGAAGCTAACTGCTTCATTCCCTGAATTGCACTTAAGGCAGGCTACGCTGCTGGTGGAGCAGCTATTGTATGGAACACATGGCTGCTGACTAAATCAAGATACATACCTTAGAGAGACCTCATTGTACAAGAATAAAGTCAATGATAGGCTGCACCATTGCCAGCGTAACACTAGAAGAATTAGAGGAGGGGAAAAAAAAAAAAGATCACAACGCATCAGTTGTATCCAAGGTTAAGGAAAGGGCAGGATGCTTTTTCAGGAAAGGGGATGCACAGCGATTCATAACACACCAGTGGCAAAGTTACATTTGTCATTTCCTGCCACCACTGCGTTGTGCTGGGTAATTTTATAGCAAGGGAACTGAGGGTAGAGGGAGAAACATCCTTCTTGCCTCCAACGCAAGGGGGAAAAAATAAACCCAGGCGTAGGAAATAGAGAAACACCCCAGTGAAGAAGGCACAGGGAGCAAACCCGCGCTGCCCAGAGCTGCGTAAGCAGCAGGTCCCCGCATCCAGGAAGGATGCAACAAGGAAACAAAGTTTTCCACCTCTGTTAGGAGAGAGGATGAAGCCATTCCCTCCTTGGCTCCCCATCTGCTTGCCGGAGGCTGTGTGCAGGGGGGGTGCAGGCAGAGAGGGCTCCCGGCAGAGCAGATGCTGCTGGTGGAGCATCTCCAGGCTCCCACCACCCCCTAGTGGGCTCCCGCGTGCTTCCCACATGCATCCCGCATACATCCCACACGCCTCCCACGACCCACGGCTCACAAGGGTAAGCAAATGGATGCTGCTCCAAGTGCACCATGGGGCCAGCGGCTGGCTGCTTTAGGATGCACTAGCGTTGCCTTCCCCTTTTACCCCACTCACTCAGTGGCTCCTGCAGACCAGGCAGGGATGCAACCCTGGAAGTTCCCTTACTGAGTGCTCACACTGAAGTGCATGGACTCATATTTCCAGGGAACACAGAAAGTTGCTTCCTCCCTAGAGGAATCCTTTCAGAAGGACACAGGGCATGTGCTTCAGCAACAGACTCAGAGCATCCACCTCCCCAGCCTGCTTTAACCTGGTCTGTCCTTAACAAGAACCAGCAGCAGATGTGGCTCACAGGGACACGGCTCAGTGAAGGACTTGGCAGTCTTCGCTTTGCAGTTGGATTCAATGATCTTTTCCTACCTACACGATTTCATGACTCCAAGTTTCACACTGCTGCAGACACAGCTCTGGCACCTGCCAGCCTTTAGCTACAGATCCTTTGTGTTAATGTAGGAATGAGATACATGAGAACCACCCCAGCATCACAGGATTTACTAAGCCAAGACTTGCTGAGCAGGCCCAGAACTATAGAGTGCCTGCTTAAACACAGCTCATTGTTTAAAACACCTCATCACTACCCAGCAAGGCAAGGCTTTATTTTGTGCTTCCTGGCCTGGAAAGACTTCTGAGCCCTGCAGAATAGGATGGCCTCCATTTATTCTCAACTTATTTCACTTCAGAGTCTATTTCATCAGCACCAGCTCTGCCTCCTTTATGCTTTTCTTTCTATTTTTCTTTAAAAAGTCCCTACAGGATGCCATCCAGGGTGTCTTCGGAAGCTCCTCCTACCCCACTGAGGCCAGAACAGGGTCTGTGCTAGCAGCAGAAGCCTGCACTCACAGACATTTAGGAGCCCTCAGCACATTGCAATTAGCAGGACATCAGCTCGTCCTAAACTGAGGCCCTGACAGGCACTAAACACGTTCAGCAACACACATTAACACATATAAGCATCAGAAATCAGCTAACAATGAAGGCTATGGAAGATTCTGACAAAAAGAAGCCCATGCTTAAAAAAAAACCCTGCCCCAAGTCAGTCCAAAGACATTCAACTCCCATATGTAAGGTGATTTTCACCTCCCAGAGCCCATTACAAGGTGGCAGCAGCTCTCAGGCTCCCAACTGCTGCTGAACTTAGAAAGGATGAAGGGGTTAGAAACCACTACAGCAGACTCCAGCCTTCCTCCTGCCCTCGAAAGCAGCAATCCCCTAAAGCACTCACCCAGAAGAGTTAACTGCGAGGCAGCCTCAGTTGCCACACCAGGAGATGGGAAGAAATGCAACAGATTTGAAATATCAGAGCATCCACAGCAATTCATGAGCTAGACCTTGGGGAAGGACAAGTGTTGTAGCTTCTCTGGAGGCAACGCGCTGATTAATTTCAGGACTGTGATGAAGCCATCCCACCATGGGCAAAGCTTCCATTTATCTTCCAATCTGCCTGATGCCTGTGGGTTCAGGGAAACAGGAGGGGATGTTTGGGGGCTTTTATCCATGAAAGGGCAGCAAAAAAGCCACAGTTTGGCACAAGACATGCTACATATGCAAGAGTATGCACATAACCACTATGTCAGGCAAGCAAAAGGGAATATTTTAGACCAAGACGTGGTCCTTTTACTGGCAGTCACTCACTGAAGTAGAATTTGCTATAGAAGCTCATGTCTTAGACCTATCAAGACTGATTTCTCTCCTCCAACTTGAGTTGTTAACTAAGCTACACGCAGAGGGGTTTCTTTGCCTTCTGTGTGCCATTCACACCCTGTCCCTGAAGAAACCCTATCCGTTTCTGAAAATTCAACTCCGTGAACCATGAAACTTCTTGTTACTTTTAATCACTGGAAGGTAAATGTCATTCCTACTGCACCAAACCTCTGATGTTTCACTTTCTATGCCTTGAAATTGACTCTCTGGTTTGTATGGGATTTTTGCAGTTGACCAACCGCATCTAAGGAAGCCACGCTGCAAAGGCAGAGCCCAAGGAGCACCGTCAACTTATCTACTGTAGGTGCTTGATACAAGAAAGCTTCACAGAAGGTAAAATAACACGACTGGGAGGCACAAAGAGTCATTTCCCTGCCCTGGCACATTGCACCCAGTGAAAAGCTGTTACCTCTGCAAGGTGTGGGAAGGGAGCTGGGGCACATCTCAACACACAGATGCACACAGGGTGATCCCCTGGAAAGCACAACCCTGAGGTGTCCAGCAGTATCTAAACCCAAACTTAAGCAGGTATTCCAGTTAACCTCGCTTCAGACACCACAAAGCAAGGAAGCTGGTGGATAGCAAGAGATCAATACAAAACCTTCGGTGACCTGGAAAAGTAAACACCACCCTGTCCACACAGCATTCCGCACCGTTCTCTTGGAGGGTCCCCAGCCTGATTCAGGTTTGGAAAAGGCTAAAAGTGCCAAGCAGCAGCTCGGGCACCCGCTCGAGACACCAGGATCCGGCGTCGAGACGAAAGTACGACACCAAAATTATTCCTAGTCCCATCCCCCTCGCCACAAAAGCTGAAATAGGAGGAAAGTCTGCAGGCGTTCGCTACAGACCCAGGCGCTGGAGTTGTGCGTGAAGCAAAAGCCAGCTCCGAGAACTGAGACGAAAGCGTTTATAAAATTAGGCTCTGGTTGATAAAAACCAGCCTCTGCCGTCCTCCCAAGCTCGGGGTACCTCCCGCAGGGCTACGCGTCCAAGTTGGAGCCCCAGAGGCAGCACCCATCACTTTACACCCAGAGCGAGATGCTTGACTCCCAGGGCTCCCCGGAGGCAGCAGCCCTTAGGCCCTGCTAAAAAATCCCTCCCCAGCAGGAAATAAACCCCAAACCAACCCGGGTGCAGCAAGGGGAGGGTTTCAGAGCTCCAAACCCCCAGCAGGCTGCCCGCGGCGAGGCGATGGGGAACAAAAACCCCGCTGTACAGGTCAGAGCCGGCTGCCCGCCCCGGGATGCTCCGGCACCGGTGACGGTGCGGGATGGCGCGGGGGGGGACGGGACACCATCGGGATAGCGGGACACTGTCGGGACGGTGCGGGACTTGGGTGCCTACCGAGGGTGAAGAAGGGCAGCTCGGTGTTGTCCAGGTCATCCTGCACGGCGACGCGGCCGGGCAGCTCGCTGCGTACGAAGAGCAGCAGGCGGGAATCGGCGGCGGCAGCAGCGGCGGCAGCGGGCGGCGGGGCCCCGCTCCAGCTGATATCGTTCTCACGGAGCACCGGCAGCGTGGACACCGTGACCGTCTTCACACGGCAGGGACCGGGGGGCTCCCGCGACGACGACGCTGCAGCCGCCGCCGCCGCTCCGGGCCCGCCGCGCAGCAGCAGCAGCAGTACCAGCGGTGCGGCGGCGAGGCGGTGCGGGGCGGCCATGCCGGGCCGGAGCCAGGCGCTAGAGCCGCGGCGAGGGGAGGCGAGCGGAGCCGGGCGCACTGAGCCGCCCCAGCCCGCCGCCGCCGCCCGGCTCCGCTCCGCCTCCCGCCCCGCCCCGCCGCCGCTCCCCGGACGCGGACCCGGCGCCGATGAGCCCCGCGGTGGCCCCGTGCCTCTTCCCTCCTTCGCTGCTCACCGAATGCAGCGCTTTCCCTGCCTATCCCACCAACTGGCACCCGCGGGCTGACCCTAGCAGGCAGCACTGACAGGTGCCTCCTCTAAAGCTTTAACTAGTTATTGTCCTTTCCCAAGGGAATAGGCACCTCCCGAGAGCAGGGCACAAGGAGATGGTTGGCAGAGACAAGCCTGGAGCAGACAAAGTGGTGACTTACAGCGAGGATTATTTTGACCTGGTCTTTAAGCGACAGTGGTTAAATGGGAGCTAGAGGGGAAAATGAGGCTGAGGTCTGATCAGGTTCCTATATCCATTCATCCATCCATCCCCCAGTGCCACATGACGGCTGGAGTTGGTGCTTAAAGACAAAACCAGGTGTGCTCCACCACCACGGTTTTAGCTCAGGCTCTGCCTTAAGCCACCGCAGAACCAAATGGCTCTTCCAAGCTGGAATGATGAGGATTCGTTTGGAGGCAAACCGAGTCCCTGCAGACCACATGGACACGCTCAACCTAAGCCCCACAAGAGCAATCCCGCAGCTGGGCATGACTAACAGAGAGGAGGCAGCCTACGGTAGTTATGAGTCAACGACTCAAAACAACAACTTCCTATTGTCTGCTGAACTACCTGGTTTTATTTGTAGATGTACATGTACAACCCAAACAATGTACTCTCAAGGCTCAGGCTTCTGTTATTGCCACAAGCCAATTAGGAGCCATTCATCACATGCCCATTGAGGGAAAACAGCTTTGAGATACACAGGTCATCAAACGTTAGAACCACAGCAAGGGCAGAACGGCAAAGAAGGTGAAATGCAACAAACACCCTGAGCTGCACTTCCAGACACAGTCCCGGTTTCAGGAACGGCTGCAGCTCCAGCTCACAGCCTTGACAAGAGTTAACACCCCGGTGCAGGGAGTGTTGGTGCGTGCTTCCAGCTGGGAATACAAAGTACCCACCAGCAAAGAGGCAAAGAGCTACAAAACATCTAACATGGGACCCCAGCTCTGCCTAACGGGGAGACAGGATGTTTCCAGGCATGTTGCAAATAGAAAATCAAACAAAAATGCAGTCCTAAATGTCAGCTGTTGGATGGGAAAACTGTAATAGCAGAAAAAGTGGGAAAGGATGGATTTTAGACTTAGGCAACTGTCAGTACAGGCACTGATTTCCAGGCATTATCAGCACATGTGCTGATTTCCTTTCCCTAGTTTCAGAACTTCATCTGGGCAAAAGATGAGGCAGAAGTTCTTCCCTGTGAGGGTGCTGAGGCGCTGGCACAGGGTGCCCAGAGAAGCTGTGGCTGCCCCATCCCTGGCAGTGTTCAAGGCCAGGTTGGGCACAGGGCTTGGAGCAAGCTGCTCTAGTGGAAGGTGTCCCTGCCCGTGGCAGGGGTTGGAGCTGGAGGAGTTTTAAGCTCCCTTTCAACACAAACAAGCCTGAGATTCTATGGAAAAAGCAAGGCAGCACTGCTGCATAGATATGCAGAATGACACACTAGAAGGCAGTGTGCCTGAAAAGTACATTTTTTATGGCTTTTTTTAGAACAGGAAATCCCAAAAAAGAAAAATACCTATTTCTGTGTACAGCCCCATCCCAATTACTCAGATCTCCCTGTAGTCACTTTTCTGCAGTGCTGTGCATGTGCCAGTACATAGAGGCTTTTTTTGGTGTCAAGCACCAGAGGATGTTGGTAAGGGGCTGTCCTAGGATGGGAATGGGATCTAGAGATACGTACTGCTGTCACAGTATGCTTTGGGGTGTGGAGGTTTCTTCATAGACTGGTTTGTGTTGGGAGAGACATTAAAGCCTAAGTGCTCATCTCAGTCCCCCCTCTGGCAGGTTAAAGCCATTCCCCTTGTCCTGTCCCTACAGGCCCTTGTCCAAAGCCCCTCTCCAAGTTTCTTGTCAACTCCCCTTAGGTTCTTTTCTCATTATTTCCATTAATGCACCTAAGTTGGAGGTGAGTGCACACATACACCCAGCGTTTCTCTGATCTACCGTATGCCATCAAGCGAGGAGAAATGCTTTTCAGGGTTTAGAGCTGGAAAGCAACCATCAGGAGACACAACATACAAATGCCTGTTTTGCTGCTGTCTGACTCTGGGCAAGTCCTGAGACATCAGAAAGCAGAGCTGGGAGGGACCTGGCGGGCTTGGCTTGTCCGTGCCCCTGCCCAAAGATCTGAGCAGCTCCACATACACCATTCAATCCTGTTTTGCTTTGCTGTCTGTATTCATCAGGCACTGCTCACAGCTACCTTCAGAGAAGCACGCTGAGATTTCTGCAAGCCCCCCTGTATATGCATGGACACAACAATAACGGGAACGTTCTGCAAACCCCTCCCTTTAAATAGGTACATTGAGCTTCAATTTACCTTAGATCCTCCCCAGTGTAAATACAAATCTTTGTGCACATATTTTTGGAAGAAAAGGGTTCAACCTGCTCTTTAGTTCCAAAGAATGGAGCTAAACAAAATCTCACTGTTGGAAAACCACCAGTGATATTTCTAAAGGGAAATAAGTTTTAGTCCTGATTTAAAACTGGGGTAAGAGGCTTTTACTACCAGCCCCCAGAGCAGCATTCAACAGAGTAGTAAATGGCACAAACAAGGTAAAACACATCATACTGAGAAAGTTCCACTTGCTCACTAAATATTCTAGGAAGACTTACAGAATCTCACTTAAAATTGCTAATTTCAGGATGCTTTAAGTCTACACAAACTGTGCATTTTCACACCAATTGCCTCCTTCATAACCCAGATGTGTATTTGTAAATAAGGCCCATTTTTAACATCCTTTTCTTCTGCTTCATGGATCCAGCCTTTCCTCAGCTGACTGCCAAACCATTGATTTCAATAGCACTGGGAAACCAGCAAAAACTGCTGCTCCCAGCAAGAGCTCTGGGACCAAAATGGAAATCATCTTACAAGTGCAAATGCATTGCACTGACAAGACCCATCTGGGTAGGGTGTGATGGGTGGATGTGACAGATTGTCAGGAGACACCAGCTCTATTATCACCTCAGCTGCTCACTGACTGCGCAGCTCAGGGGGCAAATCCCTTGGGCACTCCTGAGGTTTGTGCCCTCTTACTTACAGAAAGTCAAAATCATTTGTTACCATAGAAAGCATAGAGAAATTGGTTCAGTAAGTCCCAAATGTGGGGGTTTCAGTATAAAAAGCATATTCTCAGTTTGAGCTGGGAGTTTCTACACTGTGGAGCAGCAATGGCATGGCTGTTATCAGATACAGCAGCCTCTATAAGTAAAGCATATGCTGCATCACATGAACTGTGACTACACTGAACTATACCTGCCTTAGGTCTGCATCTGCCTGCGTCCATTCCCAATATTCACCTGAGTAGATTCCTCCCAGCAAGAACTTTGAGCCACTCTTCAATTTATTTCTTATTCCCAAAGCAGAGCAGCTCAGCTCCAGGGTCATGTTCTCCTGTACAACAATAGCCCAAGTAGGATTCAGGCCAACCCATGATTCTGTGCCTCTGGAGAACTTTCTGCAGCCGTTTTGCTGGAAAAATGCTTAAAATACCTATACTATCCAAGTTTAAATAGGATAGAGGGGAGAAAAAAGTCATTCTCTTTTAAAGGGTCACAGATGAAGCATTCTTCGACTTTCAATCCTGCAAGCTGGGTTTCTGGACACCCAGAACTAATGCATCTTTTATCGGCTGGCACGGAGGAGGAGGAGGTTATTGCAAAGATATCAATAGCAGCTTTCTGAAGTGGTTTTCAATTGAGCCTATTACCAGAGAGATGTACATTCAGGAGCAATCATTAAAATGCACTATGTATTTACAATATAGAGAACAATTTATGCCTGTAATGCATATCGCAAACCCTTGCAAGCGGAGGAGAAAGTCATACAGCCATGATGCAATCAGAGGCTTATATTTCACCCTGCAAAAGTCACATCAGCATCAATAACTCCACTAAAGAAGTGGAAAAAAAGGGGTGTGAGGGGGCTATGTTCTGAAGGAAACACCACAAATGCATTTTGTTTCTAAGCTGTGGTGTGCAAAAGCTGGTCCACAGCCACACGGTATCTGACCATGGTCGACAACCCCATTGCTCAAGCTGTGCTTCTGTCAGCTCTCACCAGCAAAGCAAGAGACAGGCTGGGTCAGCAATTCAGAGACATATCCTGGGAGAGAGAGAGGGGCTGCACAAAGTGCCCTTTGCAATTCAGTAGGTGACATTCCTGCTTCTAGGTTAATAGCGAGCCAACAGACCCCTCACTGTGCTCAGAGCCGCAGGAGATGTTGTCTTCCTGACAGGACATCAAACTAGGAGCTTCCTGACCACTTCCAGATAAGCACCCCGAGGGGACACTGCTAGCTTTAGCTTTCCTGCCTTTGCAGCCAGGAGCAGCTGAATCACCTCCTCCCTTCTCAAAGACAAATAGTTGGTTCCTACCTTTTTACCTGTGTGCTGGAAAACAGCCCCCGGGCTCAGCTGGGAAGGGCCTGAGTGGTAACAGGGAGCTGCGTAATTTGTACAGGTAGGAAAGGCTGTTGGGCATTTTGGGTGGAAGTACAGACCAAATGGTTCAATTATGAATAACAGTCCTGACTTACCCAGGTGGGAAGGTGCCCATCACCATGGCATCAGGGTATCTTCTAGTTTTCCACCTCTGAATGGTACCATCCTGAGCTAGCTTTTTCTTTATAAGGCCAGGTTGGACTTGGAGCATCCTGCTCTAGTGGAAGGCATCCCTGCCCATGGCAGGTGGTTGCAACTGGGTGAGCCTTAAGTACCCTTCCAACCCAAGCCATTATAGGATTCTATAACTCACCCTGGAGCACACCAGGGGTTTAACCAGGTCTTACTTTTGCATGGTATCAGCAGCATGCTGGGCACACTCATGACCAAAGCCATGCTGAAAAGGAACTGTGTACATCCTAATGCAAGCCCTTGCTTAGGCAGCTGGAGCCAGGCACTTGCCTTGCTATCTAGGGACAACTGGCAAGCAGCCTGTTGCCTGATCCAAAGTGCGGGAAATGTGGTTGTCCCTTCCCCTCCTTCAGCTCCATGCAGCCACTCCATCACTGCCTGCCCTTCAACACTCTTTCATGAGAAATAACAGCCTCCAGCGCGGCTCCTCTCCTTCCCAAGATGAAAGAAACTTTAAATGCATGTAACTCTTGCACTCTACTTAATTAATCAGTTTTTGCATTACAAGTGAAACTTCTTTGATGCATGAAATATTAAGGAGAAGTGAAGGGAGGGGAAAGAGAGGGGAGAGTGGAGGGGGAAGGTATTGGCTTTCACTGCCTAGGAGATGGATGGGCTAAGGGACCCAGAGGCTAAACTGCAGACAGTGCATTTACAGCAGGACAGCCTGCCCAGACAGACAGATACCAGCCAAGGAGCCTCCCTGCACTTCTTGCCTCTCAAGCAGATGGTTTGTACTCTACATTCAAGCCCCACATGCTCAGCGAGGTTTGCTCACAAAGGGGACAGGGCCTGATTAAACTTTCATGACAAATAATCTCTGGTTGATTCATTGTTTTTTATCTCATGATGGCTGCAAGAAAGCAAAGCAAAAATGAGTCTTTGGTGAAAAAGAACAGCTCTGTTCTGGAAAAGCCAGACTGGCTTTTAGGCAGATGAGGCTCCCCCAGAGGATGTGTGAGTAGTTATCTGTGTTACGGGCTTGCGAGTGCCATTTCCACACCGAATTATGAAGGAGAGAAAGCAGAAATCCACACATGCACACACATCAGCATGGGTATTCCAGTAGCTCTCAGTAGTGCACAGCAAGAACTCAGTGCCATGGTACCACATGTGTACAACATCAGAGAACCGCTCTGCTTTAAAACCCAAACCACCACACTTGATCAAAGTCATCTGTCAGCTCTGCCCAAGAGCCAAAAGCAGAACCCAGAGCCCCTTTGCTTCCCACCCTGCTCCTCCTCAGCTGACTCATTCAAGAGCTGGGCTGGCTTCTGAAAGAGCGTCTCTCAGACCAGACCTGCTCATACAGAACCACCAGCCCCTCCAGAGCATCCTAATGGGCTCAGCTGCAGCACAGCCCAAGCCAAGCAGCCAGGTAACAGGTTCTTCCTAAACAAATGGTGCTGGTGTAGCCTGCATTAGCTGTAGAAAGGGTAATAAATGAGTAAATGGGTTAATTATATCCACCAAGAATTTAATTAGGACCATCTCTGTTCACTCTGCTCCAGCCAGAACCTCAATTATAAATCTTTATTTTCAAGGTTTTACAGCTTGGACATAAAAATTTGCTCTGGGCTTAAACATGACACACACGAGGGCTCCTGCTCAGGGACTGCTCCAGTTTTTGTAACCGATCTGTCTCACAAAGGTCAGGTTGGGGGACTAGATGGCTCGAGGGGAAGGTAATGAAGACACAGGGCTTCTCTGAAAGAGGTGGCTGGATCCAATTGCGGGCAGCTTAACAGAGCAAAGGCATTATTAAAGGCTGCTGGGTGAAACCATGCTCTGCTCTCACCAGTCCCTGACAAGCAGGAGCCCTCATTGCAACATCAGAATGGGGCTCCAGCTAATTGGCATCCTCACTTCCCATCAGCAGAGACTAAGGACTAGAGAGAGGGGTCCCCAGAGCCCCCCCAGGGCAGGGCCAGGCAGGGGAGGCTCCCACACCTGCATCCTGCACTGGGAATGTGCTCTAGGGCTCTCAGGTGTGTGCTGGCTGCTTCCCCCACCACCAGCAGCATCACCCAGCTCTCCTTCTCCAAGCCCTGCTCCCAAGGGGAGGAGGCAAGCTGGCTGACCTGGAGTGGCTGGAAAAACACAAGGCAAATTAGGAAGTATGTCCCTCTTGAAATTGTTATGCTTTTTGAGGGTAATTTAGGATCTGCCTCCCATTTTCTGGAGTTGACGGTATCGAAATCCAGTACTTCTGTCTCCTTAAATGCACTCTGAAATATTCTGATCATTTTAATGCCAATAGTATTACAGGAAAAAAAAAAAAAACACACACACAGAAAACATGTTTACCAGCAGCATCTACAGTCTCAGGTCACGTCCCCATTCAGTCTGAGGTATGTTAGTTTTTATTCCCTCATTCACTTAATTAGTTGATTTGCTTTTTCCTGTCCTTATGTCAAACCCCCAGTGAAAACAGCGACTGCCAAATGGGACCAGGGCTCAACCCCACTCCTTACCCTACTAGTGGAGACTGTCACCAGGCAGCCTCCCTGCATCAGAACAGGTCTATAACCTCAGCGTGTATATATATATATATATATATATGTAAGTATCTTTAGGAGCACTGCAGATGCCTGTTCATTCTGTACAAGCTTTGGCCACCCTGGCATATCTGTTTTGCAGAGATTTTTTCCAGTCACCCTCCCAACAGCATTCTTCTGCACACTCTACGTGTCCTAAATACATACTCACTTGGTAAACGGGAACAAATCTATTGGGTAAGTCAGACTCTGGTACTGCTGAATACATATTTAACCAGCAGATCACAACAGTTTATTGTCTGCTTGGTGCACCATAGAATTTAACCCTTAAGAAGACATTGACATGCATCAGGCAGCCAAGTTACTGCTCAGAAGGCAATGATAGATCATATGAATTACCAGTAATAAAGAAAGAGGTATATGGGATGGATTAATCAAATCATCAATTTCTGAGATCTCTATGGCAGTCTATAAATCAAATTCGGCTTTATGTTTCTGGCGCTTGTTCAATGTGTAATGTGAAGTAGAGATGATCTACACACATTTTTTGGTGGCCAGCTGGAAAACGGTGGTTAAATAATCAAAGCAAGCAAATACCTTTCTAGAAAGATCCTGTTCATGTATTTAAGCTGAAACACTGAACGTGTATGCACTTTTTGGAGGGTGAAAAGTAAGTTCCCACACCAAGAGTTAAACGAGACCCAGAGCAGACGCTACCAGACCAGGCTATAGATGGCACAGCTCGGATCAGCTTTAACTTCATGAGGCAGAGACAGCTCTTTCCTAAGCACAGATGACTCCTCTAACTAAGCCTAACACCCATCCCGATTCCGTTATGTGCTTGTCCCATTTTGTGTGCAAAGCCACAGGAACCCCTAGAACAAAACATCCTTGTTCTAAGCCCCATCACTGCAGAGGTTCAGCTGGGTCTCAAAGAGGTCACAGTCCATCCAGGTGGAGTAAAAGGAAACACAACTAAGAGGAACAGAAAGAGTCTTGTGCCCTATCCTTATTTCCATTGACAACTATCACTTGGAATCATCCCTTTACACCTAAACCATCACCCAGCACAGACTGACCACAGTTTTTAGCCCACTTGGAGGCACAAATCCCCAGACCCTGCACCTATTAACCTTCTGCTGGTTTCACTTGTAGGGAGGATTTCCTCCATCCCTAACCATCACAAGAGCCCTGCCTAACATCAGCTCTTGCCTCAGGCCTTTGCTGCCCCAGTCAAAACTGGATTCACCAGCTTGCTATCAGACCTTTGAGCATCTCAGATGTTTTGGTGTGAGGTCTGAACAAAACGAGTGACAATGTGCTCAAAGTGAGCTGCTCCACAGCCCAGACATCACTATGTATTTACCAGAGGGAGCAGCAGGCTTTAGGAGTTTGATTTCTTTTTGACCATCCACACAAGAGACGTGAAACGAGGAGGTTCAACACCAAGAATAAACACCTATAAATAAACCTGATTATATAAACCCACCAAAGCCAGGACACTTGTAATGAAATCTCCCACCCCTCTCCAACACCAGCACAGCCGCACTGCTGATCTTGTTTACAGCCACATAGGACCACAGAGCATCCTCCCTTACACTGAAGCACATTGTGTTAGACTCTGTTTAGCAAAGTCCTTCCTTGACTGAGAGAATACATATGTGGATTTCCCCCCCCCCCCCTCCTTCTCCTTTCCTTAAGGAAAGTGAAGGCACTCATTGAAAAAAGCTCATCTGCTTAAAAACTCTAAATCTTAAGTGGGAAAGGGATAAAAGACCTGAAATGCTCTTCATCTAAAGGCAGGCAGAGGGGCTGGAGCAGGGAATGTGAAGGCTGCTTGTCTGGCAGCGGATGCCCTCTGTTGGCACCTCTTAGGAATATGATACACAATGTAACACACGAGCTGGTAGCTCAAATCTGTGCATTTCACCCACAGTTTGTCCTGCGCTGCATAGAACAGCCCTTAGTGCTGGATATCATCTGTGAGCCCACAATAAACAGCAGCTCCTGCTCCACTTAACCCACTTGCACAGGCACAAGCAATGTCCCTGCATGCCAAAGAGGATGTTTGCACACCCTGTGCAGTGCAATGCAAACAGCACAGCAGTGAGACACAGTGTTCCTACCTTGCTCCTGCTCTGGTTGAGAGCTGTAGGTAGATGCTGGTGGCTGTTACCAGGGTACATGTGGTCCTCGGTGGGTGCAGGAGCTCTGTGGTGCTGAAGCAGAAGCTCTCTGCAGGGATCAGCGCTGGCAACAGCTCCAGGAGCAGCATTCGAGTCGCAGACAAGCACAAGGGGAGAGGAAAGCAGTGATGAACAAGCAGAGTCTTGCAGCAAGCAAACACTGAGTTTGCAGACAATGAGTTTCTCCTCTAACCCCCTTCAAGTACACACATAAAACCCCCAAGCATATAGCAATCACCTTCCACAGCTCTAGCTGCTGCCACACAGGCCAATAGGTTGAGAAACTGCTCTCCTGTGATGGAGCTTTCTCCTGCCCCATACACCCCAGAAAGCAAGGTGAGATGATACCTTCTGGTAGACCTCATGGCCTAAGGAGGACAAGCACAGCAAAAAGGTCATGATCAGAGAGATGGTTCACAGGGAGGGCTCACAGCACTAGGATAAACCTCCTCAATGCATCTGGAGGTCACCATGATACATGTTGAAGGGCACAGCCCTCCATGGAGAAGTGCTGGACATGAGGAGGTGGTTTGGAGGGCTCAGTTGCAGTGTGCAGCATTGATCTATAAGGAAGAGCCTACCTGGAGCTCCCTGCCCTGACTCAGCCCCACCTCATGGCTGCAGCGCTGCTGACTTTGCCTTGTTTCTGCCTCTTTGCCCAACCCAGCCTTCTAAGGTGCTCTAGTCAACAACCAGCAATGCAAGTGGCACTTCTGAACCTAACATCAAGATGGCCCAAAGGCTGCTGTTCCCTCAGGGCCCAAAGCTGAGGAGCTGCTGTAAGCCCCATCCCATCCTACCTTAGCAGGGCAGTGGGGCCAACTGCTGGCAGCTCACAGCATCAGGGAGGCTTGTAGAGATAAAGCAAGTCCAGCACCATCCATCCAGGAGGCCATTTGGTGGGCAAGACACAAGAGAAGCAGCATGGCCATGAAAGACCTGGAGACAGCCCCATACACAGCCCAAAAGAAGATGAAGTAGTGAGTCTGGGCTTAAACACAGCCTGTGGTGGCTGGGGCAGGTGGGGCTGCTTAGAGCTCATTGCAGCCCGTTAGTGCTCCCAGCCTGACACCAGGTTGAGGGCACACACATGCCTCTCGTTGTCAAATGATGTCCATCATTCAGTCTCTAGTGAAGAAGTAGCTCAATTATCCTCAAGGACCCATCATTCTCATATCAAGGCATGGCCAGACTTTGGGATTACCTGCTGTGGCTTTGCCTAGTGCAGGGGCACTGGGTCGCACTGTCCTCTGGACGTGGAGGTCCCACCAACACAAGTGGTGCTATGTTTGACATTCACCCTTATGGCATGGGGAGGGTTCTTAAGCTGTAGGTGGTGAATATCCCCTTCTTTCCAGAAGAAAGAGACCCTTCAGGCTGGGAATAATGATGATGTATCTGTCTCTCCACTTCTACTGGGCTTTGACTCAGAAGCTGCTAAAAGCAAGATGCACAAGGAGGGGCCCATCTGTAAAATCACCTTTCATGGCAGCTCAAAGTTGTGATGCCACTGTTTACCCCATCCTCAAAAGTCACCCCAATAAAGAACATGCACAACAAGTTTTGAGAATGACTTGTGGCTATTTTGTTGCCAAAGAAAGCAAAAGCAAACTCTTAACCAGAGGAGGTCATAGACAATAAATGATGATTATTCCACTTACAGTCTCCTCTGTATTTCTCTCTGAGAAGACTTCGTAACAGGCATTATATATAGCAAGAGTGGATTTACCCTTGGAGGGGATCTAAATACCTTCTTCCTAAAATGAGTTGTAATCTTGTTTTAATGGTAAATAAAAAACAAGGCACAGGCGTGCTTTGTCTGTATGTAGAGGAGGGAGTCTTGTAAATCCTATTTTGGTATATCAGGGATAATCTAAATTGCTAGTATTAAGAAATGTGAATAATCTTAAGTAGACCCTGTGAATCCAGTGCAAATATTTAAGTCACTGATTCAGAAGAAAACATAGCAAGAGCCACCTTAAGAAAAGCACAGCAAAGAACATGAAAACTCTTCCATCTGAATAAAATCACACTATTCTGCCCCGTGACATGAATTTAGCTGGTCTCTCAACTGCAAGGAAACATTTCTAACCAATTTGGTGTTTACTGTAGAAGCTCTCAATATTGTGAATTAGAAAAGCATTCTGATACCTGCTTAAATGAGATGAAAAGGGGAAACTGAATGTCGCAGGGGTATTTTATGGCTTCACCTCCTCTGGGAGGACATGGCTGTGCAGAGACCGTGCTGCGGTTGCCCCTGCTTGGGCTTTGCTTTACTAAGTTGTCCCATTTGAACACTGAGGACCTGGAGCAAAGGATGAGCAAACACATGCCTTTTAGCTCAGTTCAGAGTTTTCAGCCCCCACCTCATCCCGTTGCTTTGTGGAAAGGGGAACACGATGTTCGATATAAAATTAACTGCTGTCAGCCCTTCACTGGTGGTGGGGGAAGGACCTGCTAATGTCTTCAGCTCATGAATATGTAATCTGCTCAATGCCTTGTGCAATACACTTCTAATTGCCTTTGTTCTTGCACTGGGAAATTCTTGGAGCATCTCAAGAGTTCTTCTTTTGTTCAAGCAATTCTCTGAGTCATTCTTGTAGTTTCATCAGGGTTTAATAGTAACCAAAACCCTGCTCCTAATACGTCGAAACAACCTTTACTTTTATTTATCTCAAAGTCTTGCAGCTCTCAAAATAGGCTTATTAATTTAATTAATTCTTCAAGAGTGCCTTTAAACTTGAGCAGTCATTACAGAAGTTATTGTCTTCTTTTTCCTTAACTATGTTTAGTGAGGTGCCTCTTGACAGATAACTAATTCCCCAATTAATACAAATACTCTATGCTTCATCTACTGCCGGAGTGGTACTCGACTGCAGCATCGTCTGACCTTGCCACGTTGTACATAAAGCATCTCCCCACTCATGTAGCAAATGCACAGGGAAGTTATCTTGTGAATGTCTCTATGCAGACACACAGTGCTTGCGACTGCACATCTCCAGAGAAGCTTGTCATTTCAAACATTTAAGGGATCAGCCAAGCTTTACAGAGACAAGAGGAAACATGAGTTGAACGGGAGTAACTAACGTCTTCCAGAGACTGTTTTCAGCCCTCCGTTTGGCTTTGTTTGAAGTCTTCGATGTGTTTAGAGGCAGAATTACTCTCAGTAAGAATAACAGATCACTTTTCCTTGGGCTGATTTAAAGTAGACCTTTTTTTCCTACATTGAAAAAGAATTATAATAAAGAAGCCTGATTTGTATCATATGCCTTATGGATCTGATGACACATTCCTGCATTCCTTTTTTCCCCTGCATTTTATGAAAGGCTTAATTCTTTGCAGTAAAATTCATGTCTGTGCTAAAACACTGCCCTATGCACTTTTTCCTCCCCATCTCTTTGCTGAAACACTCTTGTTAGCTGTTGTGCACTGACCAAATGGTTCCTTGCTTTCCAATCTGTCACTGGCACTACATTTGCAGCTTGCAATTAAGGGCTTTGATTAAATATTTTCCACAAAGCTGCATGTTCCAATAGCCAATCCTTATATATTTCCCAAAAAAAGATAAGAGTATTGAAAAGTAAACCAAGATTGAAGTTATAAAACTGGCCTTTAGAGTCTGGATAAATATACGGAGTGGTTTATAGCCATGGATGTTATCTCTTTTGATACTGAGGCTTGCCCTTGGGTGACAGAAAGCAGAATCTTTCCTGGATTTCTTTAAAATGAGACTGAGAGTGTTCCTTGGTAAAGCACATATAAAACACGGGCTGATATTCACTGCAGGCATGCTGGATATTTTTAAAATGGCATGGTTTTGATGACTTAGCATATGTTAGGGTAGCTACATACACTGTACATTAACTATGCTATAAGCCATTTCTTCATCAGTATGGATATTATCCCATTACTTACTGTAGAAGCTCCGTGTTCTTCTCTGTTTCTCTAAGTCTTGCCAGAGGTTTCTTCTGGTCTCCACCATACTCCTGAGGTCAAGGTGTGCCACAGGCTCACTAGCCTAGTGGCATGAGAAGTGAAGGCCCCCTCAAGCCATAAATCCTTTGCATTCTTCGTTTCATGCTGTTGTAGAGCTAATTGCAAACACCCATGGTGGGTTCTGTGGTGGAGTGCCAGCAGCTGGGATTAAGACTTAAGCATGGTGCAATCTGAAGGTGGCCAATTGCCACCACGAGTCCTGAGAAGCTCTGCCCATGGCAGTGGGTTGGAACCAGATGATCCTAAGGTCCTTTCCAACCCAAACCATTCTGTGATTCCATGATAAAAGGAGGCTGACATCTCCAGCACAACCATGAATGGGAGGGAAGGAAAACAATGCATTGCCCTGTAGCCTCCTTCTCTACTGTAGCTTGAGTAAAGCAGATGTCAACCAAGCAGGGCTCCCTCCCTGTGCCTTCACCAAGGCACCAGGGCTTGGCAGGCATCCGAGGACACAGACAATAGGAGGCTGAGTGTCTGCACACCATTTCACGCTCACTTGACATGAATAATCTCCTACTGCCTGGCTCTTGGAAACAGCACTGGGCTGTCTGGCACTGGTCCTGCCAGTGGGCCAAGGAGCAGGGGAAGGCTGAGCCCTCTCTCTGCTCCTCTCCTGGGCCTCAGCTCTCAGGAGCTCCTATTTCTCTATTAGACAGTGATGCTGCAAAGGAAACACTGCCCAGACACTCATCAGAGAGCATCCAAAATGGATAAGGCCTATGCGGACTGCTTGCAGCTGAATGCTTTTCTGTTTGGGCTTTGAGGGTCCACTTGGGATGGTCCAACATGACTTTTCCCTGCTGTCTGCTGCTCTCTGGTGGAAATGCTGCTTTTGGCCTTGCTGCCAGACTGTGGAATGCCTTCTTTTATGCCTCTTCACTTCCTGACCTAGAAAAACAGGGAGATGTGGTGGTAGAGTGATGCTGGAGGATCCCTTTCCTTTAGAATAGAAACAAGACTCCAAACCCTAGCAGATGAATCAAGGGCAAAGGCTCTGCTCAATCCATCTCCATCCAGTGCTGCTGAGCAGCGGGGATGCTGACAAAGGTGAGGACTCAGTTATCCCACCCCACAGACTGCCACTGTGTCACCTCCCTGGTGACCATGGCTCTGACATGCCCCCTTCTCCTATCAGTCCTGCATAGGCAGCAGGAGCCATTCAGCACAAGCAAACCTATCAAATTCAACATTACGCTTGCTGCTATCCTGTTGCGGTGCAGCAGCAGATGCTGGGGGCCACGCAGGGCGGTTGCCAGTGATGCGAAGCTTGGTATGTCCTAAGCTTTATTTACACTACTCCCCAAACCACAGATAAGTCTCTCTCTTCTTCCAGGTCTTCTCCAAGCTGCCCTTCTCAGGTGCTGCCTTTGGCTAAATGTTACTGTCCAATCCAAGACCCAAGCATAAACTAAATTGCCATGAATTCCCTCCACAACTGGCTCTACAGGCAAGCCTTGCATTACCCAAACTGATGTTCCACTTCCCTTCTTTTCTAGAGGCCTTTCTGCCTTGGGTATAATGTCTTCCAGCTCTCACCATTCCTGTTGCTTCCCCCAGTCTCTATTCCATCCTCAGACCTCTTCCTTCCCATGTGGTAACCCCTCCAGCTATGGAGCTCCACTGCTTCCTGGGATCAACGACCATCTCCTGCATTATTTCCCTTCTTATACAACCTGGGATGATGTTTACTGCTTTTATAGTAGCTTAATATCACTGGCTTATGTTCACTTACTTAGAACTCTTTCTGCCCAGTTCACCTCCACAGTCCATCATCCCCACGCATATTATTTTCTGGTTTGTCACAGAGGTGTTTGAAGAAGGGTATCCTTGACAAATCCATGGTCACTGAGTCTCTTCTCCTTGGCACCTGCCAGATACCTGTAAATAGCATATCCATATCTCCCTATCAAGATTTTTCATGGACTGAAGTTAAACCAGTGTTCCCTACTTCTGCCCATGTTTCTAATACCTTTAAAAAGTTAGGCATTCTTTGACCCTTTCCAATCTTCTGGTGCTTCCAGAGATAGCCACTAATGACTCTAAAGCTGCCACAACCAGTTCTGCAAGTATCCATGCCTTAAATTCACCAGGTTTGGAACAATCTTCCCAGAAGGTTTTCCCTCCTTGCCTCTGTCAGTCAGCAGCCGGCTTATCACCAGGAGCAGAAGGGATTATATCCCTTGCAAGCATTTTATCCTCTTATCTATGGATGTCCACTATCTGTCTATCACTCTGTGTATCCTCCAGAGCTGTTGCTCTCTGTGGTTGTTTTGTAGCATCAAGTCCCACAAGTCAGACCCTTTCTCCCGCCCAGATTTCAGTGTAGTCAGAGCCAGAATCTTCCTGAAGTGAAGGAGTGGTATCAGTCACAAGGAGCAACAAGGGAAATTTCAACTAGATATGAGTTCAAACTTTCACAACAAGAGTGGTTGAATAGAGCTTGTATGAAGCTCCAACCCTGGAAGTGTTCATGGATCCATTGGACCAGCCCTGAGCAGCCTGACCTTAAATAAAAGCTTAGTGCAGGTAAGAGTGAGTCTGTAGCCAGAGCCTTTCCACAACTCTGGTGGTGTGTCTATAAACCAACTGGAACCCTTGTCTGAGACTCTTTTTGCCTTAAAAATAGGTTGTCATAAAAGCTTCATCTGCAGGAACTGAAAAAAAGGGAGAGGATCAGGGTAGGTTTGAGCAGAAAATAGCTTCTCCCATCTCTAAATCTGGTTTAAATGTAAATGTCACCCCATTCTGAACCTGAGATCACTGACAAGCTTGTTCTCTCCAGAGCACTTGGTTGCGGGATTTCTAGGGTTGTGTGAGGGACCAAGATTCAAATCCCTGCTCTTGATGGACCTGGCAGAGACTTGGCCTTGGCAACATCCATGTCATCAGGTTTGAGCATCAGTCCTGGGTAATCTGCTGCACTTCTGAGGTCTCTTTCCTCTTGTAAGAGGGTTTAACCATATATCCCTCTTGGCCAGGCTTAACCATCTTATCAGGGTGAGATGTCCTTCAGGAAGGTTTGGTTGATAAAGAAGAAAAAGGAGAGGGAGAGAGAAAGGGAAAGAGAAAAGAGAAACCCGGGTTACTGAGAGCTCCAGTCCGGCTGCCGCTGCTGGAAATGGATCTCACACAATGGAGCCTGCTTTCTCCTGAAGTGAACGGCTTTCAGCTTGCTCAACAGTAGGAGATCAAACCGCGACGAAGAAGCTATTTCTAAGCATCTGAATATCTTAATGGGAAATTCTCCAATAATTGCTTGTCTACTTTAATCTGCAATTAGATATCAACATTCCAGACCGGAGCATTTTCCAGGTGCAAATGGGAAATAGCACAAGGTCTTGTCACCTAGTTTTGCTATTCCCCTCCACATCTTCTGTTTTCCCCTTTATCAGCATGATCAGGGACCTGATGAAGAACACAAGGGAGAGAAATGCCCAGGAAAGGCTGTGAAGGGAGATAATAAGAGGATCTTTACACTCCAGCACTACTTGTCTGGCCTCTTATTGACAGAGCCTCCAAGATGCTCAAAGATAGCCTAGCTGCAAGTTACATTACCTAGAGATTTATTTCAGTGCCACAGACAAGTGAGGGGGGTAAGAGCAGAGGGAGGGAGACCTGGAAACATTGCTGTGGGCAGAGTGATTATAACCAGAATTCCTTTTTAATGCAAAAATCTTTAGCCCGACAAAGGATCCATCTCTTGGAGAGGTTTTTCACCATCCAGTCCCCCACCCCTTTGCATCAGAGCATTGCAAAATGTACTTGGAAGAGCAGCAAGTTCGTTTTAACCGATAGCATTCAGCGCTTTTTACTGTGCTATTCATCCATATGACAAAGCTGAGAGGGGAGCCCATACTTCTTCCTGACTTTTTATTGCTTTTCAGCCCAGTGGGAACCAGCCAACATGAAAAAGAAAGTGGTTTAACTGCAAAATATGTTTAAACTCTTTTTTTTTTTTCTCTTTTTTTTTTTTTTTTTTTTTTTGGCATGTCAGGAAAAAGGAGGAGTTGGAGGTGAAGAGCAGTGGTAAAACAGCCACAGAATCAAACTAAACCCCTGCCAAAATGCTAATGCATATGAACTTCATCCTACATATAAAGGGCTGGGTTTGAAGGTGGTGACGGGGACAGACTTCAAATGGTGGGACCACTGTGATGTGTGATAAGAGATAAGACAGGGTCATTTGAAGCTGCAAAGAGACACCATGAGCTCCAAGCAGGACTGGGGAGGATTCCTGGCTGAAAGCTGATGGATCAAAGCTCACTCTGGTAAGTGGCTCTGTTGGGGTTCTCCATGGAGAGACCGGGGTTTCCATCCGGATGTACTGAACAGTCTGTGCCCATCCAGCAGGCTTGGTCCTGCTCAATGGGACTCTTCTTATCAAGTCCGAGCAGTGATTTATTTTTAAGCTATATTTAGACTTTTAATTTTCCTAGATTAAAAAAGCACCCACTGCTTAGCAGAGCTATTGCTCATGTGTAACACACCAGAAGGGAAAAGTTTAAGGAACGAAAGGAAAATAGTATTTACATGATGCCAGATACTTCCTTTTTCTTATCTATTTGAAACTAAACCACAGATTGACCCAAAACACAAGGTTTTAATTAAGTCTTTGAAAAAATCTTTGCCTTTTATCAAATAACCAAAAAACCAAACCACTCTGGTTTAGGAATAGAGTTGTGTGAAGAACATGGAGGTTTTCAGCTTGTTCCTGCTCAGAACCACATCAAAAGTTGTTCATGGCTGGAAAGCCCTTTCTCAGTACTGCTCTGCCCCTGCCTGCCACCACCTTCAAAAACCCAGCTTTAATGGTGACCACCAAGCCCTGAAACCTGTCCCTGACAGGGATCAACAAAGGCTTTCACAACACGCGCCTGCTCCCAGGTCCAAGCAACACAACTCCCTACCAGCCCCGGCTCTGCCAGGGAGTCTTTTAAGAGTTTCTTTTCCTCATAACCTCTCCTGATAAAGCGATTCCCTCCAGCTGAGCCAGGCTGGCTTCAATCTCCCTTGTGCAAAACAAACATATTAACTCCTCCCCCACTGAGAAGCAGGACAGGGGCTGTGGTGTGTGGGTCAGGGTTTGATAACACACATGTAGTCAGTATGTATTTGCTTAGGTGGATTCATGACACTTTGTACTGAAAAGCAGCCAAAGATGATGCTTCTGACACCTCCAGCTCCTGTAATGTGCAAGTTATTATAATATAGAGCAGGATAAAGATGATGAGAGAAAGGGTGGAAATAACTACAAGTGCAGATGCAGGGAGTAAAAACAGCACGCCTAGAAAGCCAATAGCTTGTTTAAAATACAGCAAAGGCATCATCTGAAAACACAGCTCAACAGTTAGCCACACCTAGGTAGGATACAAAATCTGGCATCCTGCAAGGCAATAGGCTTAGACTCTCACCCATGCTGGGCAGTGAAATAGTGTGGCTATACCTCAGTGTCACAAAGGCTTTCTATTTGCTAACATGGGGAGTGTAAGCAAGGTGTTAGGACACTTTGGTCCTCAGCAAGGGTTAGACATCTTCCTCATCTTCCACAGCCCCTTGCTGAAGCTCCTCCTGCTCCAGCTGCACTGATGCCAAAGATGGATGGTTTGAAACTAGCTCAGGTCAACCTACACCAATAGTCCTCCTCCCCATGCACTGCAGTAGGGACCAAGCTGGACTAATGGCACTGGGTGGGCTTCTCCATGGTCACTCTCCTGTGGTCATCTGGTTGCTCTTGGCTCTGGAGGCAGAATATCAGGCAGGCAATAACTGCTGAGTGTCTGCTCCACGAAGATGCTGGGATGTAATATAGGAAAGGAAGGTCTATCAGCACCACACACGTACCTCCTTCACTGGGAGGGCAAGAGTGTCTTGTTTGCTGAGTTAGTAGCGAAGAAATGCCCACCCAGTTTAAAACAAGACCTCTCTATGCTGGTTAAATAAACCACTGCAAAGCAGAGAACAAGGATGAATGTCTTTGGCTCAGAACAGAGGAGGGGCTGGGCTGGAAGAGAGGGTCTTGTCCAGCCTGGTGCTCTATGAACCAGCTCTAATGGAAAGCCTCACTTGCCGAGTTCCTTTTTTTTTTGGCAGAAGTCCACATTATCATTCCCTGGAGCTGCCTGCAGAAGTACTGCAGGATTTAATGTGAATGCACTTGATGTGGGTTTATAGAAAATTAACAGAGTTTATTGAAAGCTCATTCTAAATCCCATAGAGAGCAGCAGCAGGGGGTGATTTTCTAACAGTCCCAAGGAGAATTACAGACTCTTCCTGAAAGCTCTTGCTCCCAAGAACCACCATCCTGCAGCCTCGTCCCCATAAGAACCTTCCTCCCCTTTAAGACACTTCAAAACAAGAGGTCATTTCCCAAAACCCGTTTCAGTTCAGCTCCAGCAATGAGACATTTTTTGGCATCTTTAGACATGTGCATGTGAAGCATGAGGAGAGCAGAGATGCTCTTTGCGTGTCACTCACAGGTTCTTATAGTCGGTTGGTACTTTGAGACTTACACACGGTTTTCATCCTGAATCAGCAGAACAGAAAATTCATGCTGGGAAATTTCAGCCAGAAATGAATTTCATCACTCAAAATGATGGAGTTGACTGGAGTGTCCTTGAGCTGTCCCCTGTCCCCCTTCACTTCACCACACAGGAGGCCTTCAAATGCCCTCATTATGGATGACCCACCTTGTGAGGTTGTCTCTGGAGCCTCTTAAGGTGACTCCTGAAGGAATTTGGCCCTTTCCATCAAAGGATTAACCATGTTTTGGCAAAAGGTTTGCAAAAGTCTATCAGCATCTTCATTTTCCAGTGACTCTCAGATTTCCTTCTCAAAACCTCCAACCACTTTGTGATTCTAGACTGCATGGTGCGTGTCCTGCCCTCCTATTCCTAACACCACCACTAGTAGGGTTTGGCTGGGAGCAGCCTACTTCCTACAGCTCAGCTTCTTTTCCTTGTCAGTCTTTGGCAAGACAAGATACAGGACAACTGATGCCCAGTGCTATGTGCTAAGAAATCCTCCTGTGCGGTGAAGTGAAGCACAAGACAACAAAGGTGGAAAAACATTTGGAAACAGCCTTGACATTGAATAACTGAAGGGTTTGTTTTGGGGAAAGACAGGTTCTTTCTGAAAGACAACTTTTAAATGGCATTATGTCCCTTGGACAGGAGGCTTAGAACTCAGCCAAGGTCTGCAGCTGAGAGGGAACTATTGATTTGTCTGTTTAAGTGGTCATCAAACAGCCTTTGCTTCTTGTTAAACCACCGCTGTGGCAGCCTGACTGTGGTCAGTGCCACATGGACAACACTGCTTGGATTCCCATTCCAGAATTACAGGTATTACCCTTCTGAGGAGGGAAAGGCTACTCTGCTTTGAAGTGATGCTGCGTGATTGAGCCTTTTGTGACAGCCAGAAGCATTGCTTTCTGCCCAGCCCTGCTGCAAAACTGTCCATAGTACAATCAGGATCATCCTGTCTGTGGGCAAAATAAAACACCAACCCTCAGTTCAACAACAGAAAATGAAGAGTAAATTATTCAGAGATGATCTATTTTGGCTTGGAAACCTGCTTAGAAACTTTCCTCCTAATGCCTTTTCCCCGATGCAAGCAGTGCTTTTCCAGCCTGCTTTCTAATGACCAGCATTAGTTTGCATTAGATGGATTTGTGATGATTTCTTTCTGCCTGGCTGCTAAGCCTGTGAGCAATTCAAATGCATTGGGCTCCCTGCGCCCCATCTGGCTGTAGAAGCTCCCCTGTTTCTCTTTGCTGCTTTCTCAGCTGCTCTCCCTCTCTCACATCATACCGTGGTTCTATCTATCTGAATATTGCAGCTCCACAGTGCTCCATAGCCCGTGCTCACTGCATCCCAGCCCCACTCATTGCAAACAACTTCCTCTTGGATGCATGTTGGAAACTAGTGGGAGAGGGTTGGGAGGAAGATGGGTGTTAAAGTGCTGCTTTGTGGCAGTGCTGTGGTTCCCTGCTGATGTGTGCCATGGAAGCCATGGAAGTGGTACCCACAGAATCATCCCAAGAGAGCCGGCAATAAAGGGGAAGATGTAGGTAAGGAACTGGAGAGATGTCCCTGGGATGGGAGGTAAAGCCCAAACTTTCTCCTCCACCTTCACCATCCCCTCTGGCACTTCACTGATGTTATCAGCCGTATTAAGGCAGAAGTAAAGGAAAGCTGGAGGGTTTGGGAGCATTCTGATTCTATGGCATGCTGCTGTCCAGCCATTCTGCTGGCCAGCACAGGGTTGAAATATCCTGTGGGATGGAAGGAAAAGCCTTGTCTTTATCTTCCTAGAAAGATCAAAAACATAAGAAATAAGGTGAATGGGGGCCTCTTTCCCTTCTCTCTGCCCTCAGCTCCTGCCTGGGGGAGAAGCTACTGGGGAGAAGGAGGAGATACCCTTTTGGGATGCCAAAACAAGAGAGAAACAAAGCAGTTCATCACATTTACCAAGGGTCTAATGCACATGTTGCCACTCTAACTTAGAAACAGCCTGCCCTTTTCTGAACACATTCATACAAAAGCCAGCATCAGGATCCATCCTCCCCACCCACCAAGTGTCCTGTCACCACAGGGATCTCAAAACTCATCAGACAAAGCATATTTCAAATCACCCTATCTTTTTCTGGCAGTAGAGACAAGGCCGGAGGGTTTGTGAGAGAAATGGCATCAGTTTTGTGTCCTTCTTAGGGCTTCTTTGGGAGCATTTGGTTTCTGGACCCTTGAGGTGAATCTCGGTTGCTGTCAGATACATATGACAGCTGAGGACAGTGTGGATGGCTCTAAAGAGGTGTCGCATCAGTGTAATTCTTCTTTCTTCCTATTCCCCCTCCTCATCCTCGGCACTGGGCTAATGGCACCTCCAGGTACTGAGCAACAGAGGAGTGACCCTGTTGTTTTTACACTGAAAATGAATGAAAAGTGCCTGCTGGGTCACATAAACCTGTCAGAAGAACAGCCGGGGCTTCCTGTGAGAGGGATAATAGTTAAGGAACCTGAAATTCTGAGAAAAGGGGATTATGGGTCATCAGTAATATTTATAGAGCGAGTCCCTATTCCCTGTATTTCCACTTGGTCTTTATCCTGCAATTCTTTCCTGGAGCAGAGCCCTCAGTGTATCTCTATGGCGGGTAAACTAGCCAAGCCTGGAGCGTGGGTCTGATAGAGCTTACGGACATGTTCAGATGAGGGGGGTGACAGCAGACAGGGTGTCTCCTCTCTGTGCAGTGAAGCTGCCTGCTCAGGGCTTAGCAATGCATCCTACATCAGATCATGTTGGGGTTTGAAGCCAGCAGAACATCTGGGCAGCTGTGCTCAAGCAGCGCAGGCTTAAATGATGTTCAAGCTTTATATTAGGGAGTTATTAGACCTCAAGTGGTGCATAGACCTACTGGGGCTGTTGCATATGGGGATTAAAGGCTGGCTGAGCGCTTGCAGCCCAAAGCAAAGCCCTCCCTATTAGGATGCTCATCAGCATCCCTCCATGGTTATCTGGTTGCTTTTGGCTCTGGAGACTGAATATCAGGCCGGCAACAACTGCTGAGTGCCTGCTGCTCCATAAAGATGCTGAGATGTAACATAGGAAAGGAAGGTCTATCAGCACCACACAGATTCTTGCAGAGATAGGGATGTGTAACTGCCAAGGGAGAGAAGCAGGTCCCTTGGTGAAAAGAAGCTGTGACGTGGGGAAGGGAATACACAAAAAGGGGTGAAAAGCAAATAGGAGCTTGTGCTGGGCAAGTGTCAAGTGAAAATGTAAGAGCAGCTCCAATGAAGGCAGGTTAATGAGAGCACCATTCCCTGGGCCTCATCAGGGTAAGGGAGAGCAGGGCTGGGCTGGGCAGCAGGCTCTGAATGCTGTTCTGTAATTAGCTGGCAAATAGGATATGATATTTAGTGTAATTGCTCGGAAGAATGTCTCGCAGCCCCGCACCGTGCATCACGCGCTGCGCGCTGCATCCCAGCTGCCACAGCAACTTTGCTTCCCTTTTGTTTCCCCTTGCCTGTCATTCCTAATCACATCGCTCCCAAATTTGATTGCATCATCTCTGAGCTATAGTTGCTAGGGTAACACCACAAAGTCATTATATGCATGAGGCAGATACATTACCCCCTCGGAGGACCAGTTGTTTGACCATCCCTTTGTGACCCCCAGCGCAGATTCCTTTGTCCGTCCCTTTCAAAGCAAATCCCATGATGTAAAAGCTGGTGAGAGGCTTGTCACTGATTTCTGGGGGAGCAGGAGGGATATAGGGAACTGTCATTCAAAGGTTAGACAAAAAAGACCTTAATAAATTGAGCAACTCAGTATTAGAAGTGGGGCTACAAGCAAAACTACGCTGCCTTTTAAAGCACAGGCCTGGAATGATGATGAGGGCACAAAATACCTATCCTGAAGTACCATTCCCTTGCAAAAGCACACACAAACCCATGGGCTGTGTGGGATTTGTGTAGGCAAGGGGGATACACATGAGTTTGTGAGCAGGGATATGAGCCTTGCAGGTTGGCTCAGCTGTGTCCTGCTGTGCATTTCCAAGACTGGGATGTCTCTGCAGCACCATGAAGCTGTCACATCAGGGCAGGTGACACCATGCGTGGCCTAACACAGCTGTCCTGATAGAAGATGATGGCAGTGAAGATGAAAGAGTTTTCAATAGGTGCTATCAGAGGTTGCGGCCCATGCTGGTGCAGTGTGTGTGTACTGGTTAGCAGAGAAATTCCCAGCTCTAGCTATTCCTTCTTCTTTGCCATTGATCCCTGTGCTAGGAAGATTCGTGCACATCAGTTCCATGCTACAGCCAAAGTTTACTCTGCGCATGTAGGGGAGCCGCTGGGCATTGAAAGCCCATGGATAGGAGGTCTTCAGGGGCCACAGTGTCCCTGACAGAGGTAGTCTGGCCGCTCAGTAAGTCCTGGGTGGGTCAATGGTTGGCATCATCCCCTGCCGCAACATTCAAGCACTTTCTCGTCCAGCACAGGTTGAAGCCTTACTCATAGATCATAGAATCCCAGATTGGTTTGTGTTGGAAGTGACCTCGAAGCTCATCCAGTTCCAACCCCCTGCCATGGACAGGGAGACCTTCCACTAGAGCAGCTTGCTCCAAGCCCCATCCAACCTGGCCTTGAACACTGCCAGGGATGCGGCAGCCACAGCAAGCAGAGCCAGGCTTTAGCGAGGGTGATCCCTGCAGCAGAGCCAGCTTTTCTCCTTTCCACCCCACCATGTCCCCTGTATCTTTTGGAGCCAGGACGGGTGTGCTCCCAGCCCCCAACAGCGCAAGGCTGTGAGATGAAAGATATTGCTTTTCAGGTGGAATAGCTTCCAAAATGGTACATTTGCAGTCAAAGTGCTGTTTGGAATGCATATGAACCACTGCCTGCAGCAATGAGAAACAAAGCCATTAAAGTTTAGATAGCAGTGTTTTTATTTTTAACCAAATGAGTCAGTCTCCCCTCTAGCTCTGAGGGGGGAGAAAGTTGGTAAGGGTGAGTTCAGAAAGCCTTAACCCCACCGGGATCCTGCTGCCAGGAGCGCTCAAGCAGTCAGCTCAGTTTAATCGTGCCTAGAAACAGTATTTAAACTGAAGATGCTGCTTTGACAGTGGCTTGGGTGGGTGGAATCTTGTTTGTTTCCCTGGATTTTAATTAAAAACAAAACAAATTCCAGGACATTTAATATATCTTTTTTTCCTCCCCAAATCCAGGAGACCTCTTGTTGCCTCAACTTCTTCATTCCTGCCTGTTTCCCAGTCTGGAAGGTGGGTTTGGGATATGGCATGTTTTCCTTACACCTCCTCTGTTAATAACACAGGCTAGGTGATGTTCTTCACCCAAGAAACCAGCCTGATGTGTGCTTTGAGGGTACACAGTGTGTGTGTATGCACAGGGGTATGCTTCCTGCCCTCACCAAGGCTGCAGCCTTCTTATTATGCATGTCCAGTGCCCAGGCATCAACTGCGTTCAACAAGACACCTACTTGCTTCTGCACCATGGCATGGTCTATTCCTCTAGCAGTTTCTGTCTCTAGCCCAGCCTGTTTCCAAGGTTCCTATCCCTGTAGCATCTCTAAGAGGCTGTATCCAGCTGTTAAAAAGGAGCCTGTGCTCTTGCCATCATCCTGAGTTGCTCCTCCGAGAGTGCAGAACACTCCAGCCTTTGATGCTTGAGCACATGTTTCATTTAAAGCTGAGGCCCTGGTGTTGAATTAGGCAGCAAGCGCTTGGTCCCTTGCAGGGGAGAAAAAACAGCCCTCAAATACATGGAAAATTACTGAATTCCATTCCTTCCTCTATTTATTGTTTTTGCATTGCCATATGGAAATTTATGTAAATACACAAATGAGAAACAAGCCCCGAAGTACTTGTGCGTTCGCCAGTGTGCCACCAGTGCTCAAAACCTTGGTCATTGTTGATGCTTTAGGAGAACAGAGCGAGAGAAATGAAGCCTGGCCCCAAGAGTTGTCCAGAGACATGGCTTCATTTTTTTGTTTCCCATCACAATGCCTACTGTTCTGTTTTAATTCATATTAAAAAGATCCCAGTGAGGGCCGGCTGTTCATCCCCATCCCAGTCAGGCTTGGAAAACCAGGGCTCATCGCATGTGTTTGGCTACGGAACAGACTCTTGCAAGCCAATTCCTTTCATCACATTTTGCATATGAAGGGTGTGGATTTGTAGGCAAGTTGTGAATCTCCTGCTACCCTGTGGAGTGTGTCCATTTGGACCAGCTGATTGGGGTTTGGGACTCTTCCATTCCCCACAGGTATAAGCTTTGAATCCACAAGTGCTTCTCAAATGATGCTGATTCTTTTCTGAAAGAAGAAGCAGTAGCAGGAGGCAGAAGGGGAGCTTCCCAACTGTACATGTTATAACCATCTCCATGTGGATTTTAAGTTAAGGGGTGATGTAATGTGTTCCCTTTTGGGATGGCACATCTTGGGGAATAGGAAACATCATAGTGAGCTAGGCACCATTATCTGAGCTGGATGGAGCTGGACTAGACCAAAGGTTCATATCTAAATTGGGAGATTTTGTGGCTTTTACACATATATATATATATTTACATGTATATAAGAATATATATATGTAAGTAGGTACGTATGTATCTATATCCACTTGGCTTTAAAAAGTGGTCCACTGGTAGAATCACACATTCATTTCATTTTCTTTGTTTAAGTTTCAGCACCTTTTTTATGGCATGGAGATGATGATGATGATGATGATGATGATGATGATTACTTATTTCTTGACACAGCTTTGGAAGGAAAGCTAGGATCTGCAGAAGACAAGGAGAAGTCTGAGCAAAGTTTTCCTGGGAATAAAATCAATGCTGCTCTGTGATTAAAAGCTGGAAAAGCCCTCCCAGCTATGCAATTTGCTTGCTTGTTATTAATTATCAGAAGTTCAAACATTTTTGGCATCAACATTACAATTTGTGCTTTGAACATGTATAATGCTTTGTATGTGCTAAATGTTACTGTTTTGAAAGATTTATGTCTTGAGTAAATTATGAGTTGGATAATAGCGTTCTCTCTACCAAGATCCATCCTGCAGCTTCACTGGAGTGTGGAAACTACCTTCACTCTTTGGCCTGCACCACTTTGGTGTGCTGTAATGTGTGATTAAACATCTGCTTCCCATTTATTGTGGGAGCAGGGATGCATTTCCATGGAATGGTCAGAGTTGGTGGGGTAATACCACTCAAATAGAGGTCTGCTCGTAGCAAGAGTGTTGAGGCCATAGTTGAAGGAGCAGGTGGAAAAGGATTTGCTTTTTCATAGCACTTGCTATGGAATGTTCAAGGCAGTTCTGTGTGGGGCTTGGCAAGAGATCCAAAAGAAGCTCCGAATCTTGTGTGCCCAACACTTTGCTCCTTGGAGCCTCCTGTGCCTGGGCTGGAGACAAAACACACCCTTGTGCTAGTTGACTGCTCTCTGGGAGGATAAGGGAATCTCCATGCTGGGGTGCAGTGCAGGATGTGAAGAAGGACCACAGTGGTGTCTTCCCATGATGTGCTAAGCAGATGCTGGAGTTAACAGGGGAATTCAGACTCCTCATGGTCTTTCTCTACGAGATACCAATCCCTGCCCATCAAAACCAGTACTTTGCAGTATAATGTATATACCTGCAAGCCACATGATTTGGCTTGCAGATCATAACCATGACCAAGCTGTTCATGGTTTGATAGTCCAAATGTTGGCTGTGCTCTGGTCCAAGCCTTTCTTGTGTTTCAATGGAGAGCTCTGTGACACTGTGGATGGATAGCAATACAGGGTTACAAGATAGCAATACATCTGCATTGTAGGTACATTCAAAGCTGTGTTGTCCATTCAGAGTGGCACTGGTGGGAAATGAGCACAAGGCTCATTTGTGGTAAAGGTCTGAAATGGTTCCCTACAGTAAGGAGGTAGGTATGGAATACATCAAGCTCTGAGGCCAAGTAGGCTGTGTTGTTTGGTGGAAAGAGGGCCTTTAACCCTTCAAACATCTTAGTATAAACCCATCTATATCTCGGTCTATACAGTCACTTTTCACTTGCTTTAGGCTTCTCTCAGCTCTGCAGTGGGCACTGTCTCTGACAGAGGCAAAGCAAGGAGCACCCGCCCGTCTGTCTGAAGGATCCCCCGCAGTGCTTGTAAAACTGGTGCCGTTGATGTAAAAAGAGAAAGAAGAGCTTCCATCCATAAAGATTGCTTTCCCCAGGGTTATTTCACTTGTGGTATGAGTGGAAACAGCAAGTTCCCACTTCAGTCAACAGCTCCTAGGAGGGGGCTGATGTTCAGCAAGTGCTGAGGTACCTTCAGCAGAAACAATGAGTATTGCTCATTGCTGCACTGCTAACCCTGAGATCTCCTGAACAGGGAGGGTCCTTTAGCTCTGAATAGGTTCAAAGCAGAAGCAGGTAAATGGAATTTGATTATTCTTCTTTATTCAAACCATAGTCACTTGGGTCCAGAGCTGGAGCTGTAAGAGGAAAGACATGATGCTGTTGATGGAAGCAAGAGGAACGGCCTTCAAGGACTCTCCAGTGGGACACGACTAACTTGAGTCATCAGTCATGGTAGCAACTGGGGATATTAACATACTTTTGACTAGTACTTGCTGACATGAATGCAAACTAAAAGCACTCTGATAAACCCAGGAGTCATGAAGACTCCCTGATGCATTACTAGTACACATAACTCAGGAGCTCTGCTGTGGCCTGTTTCTTGTTCATATGCAGAGTACTCGCAGACCAGGGTGTCCTGTGTACACTTGGCTCACCAGGAAGGGCTTTTACACTGAGCTAATAACTTCATAAACATGGTATTTTGTTATTTTTGCAGGC
This sequence comes from Ara ararauna, assembly GCA_028858755.1. Classification (NCBI taxonomy): domain Eukaryota; kingdom Metazoa; phylum Chordata; class Aves; order Psittaciformes; family Psittacidae; genus Ara; species Ara ararauna. The sequence continues at coordinate 17,666,315 of CM054384.1, forward strand.
TCCATCGCTCTTCAGCTTGGTATAAGAAAAGAAGTTGTAAATGCCCCATCCCTGGCAGTGTTCAAAGCCAGGCTGGACAGAGCCTTGGGTGACATGGTCTATTGTGAGGTACCCCTGCCCATAGCAGGGGATTGGAACTGGATGATCTTAAGGTCGTTTCCAACCCAAACTATTCTATGATTCTACAATTCCCAAATACACAGCAGCCCTAGAACCAACCTGTCTTGGGACACAGGTTATCTAGTTGACCACTGTATTGGTGAATGCTGTTGAAAGCCTATGGAACTAAGAATGAAGAAAGTAAATGAGGGTAACAGAATCACAAAAGTGTCCTCTGCTGAGAGCTGGCCTATTAGTCCTTGGGACCAGTGGGGTTTTCTGTTAAGCTCAGCAGTTTTTCTGGGTAGGAAACGTGACCTCACTCTACGCACAGAAACTTGCTATTTTATACCTTTCTGCCAGCATGGATCTTAATCAACCAGAAAAACTCAAAATGACAAACAAACAAGAGACAGCTTTGCTATCTGAGGTTCATTACCTCCCAGGGACCTTTTAAATCGGCAAGAAACCAAAGAGGAACATTCAGAAAACATGGGAGGGCTTTCACAAGTCATCTTGCCAATAATTTCCACCTATTCCTCACTTCCCCCTCAATAATGAATGCCATTTCTTGATTGTTTTCCTAAGCTTTGCAGTTATCTCAGCAAGGTAGACTGGAGCTTTGACCCACAATATATAAGGGATGAGAGGTAAAATCTCCCTGGAGGAATGGTACATACTTTGTGTCTTTCAAGGTTATTTGACTCTCAAGGGCAGCATCACCCTCGTCTGGGAGGCTGGAGACGTGAGGAAAGGGCAGCCTATTTCATGCTTGGCACAAATACACACCAGGGAGCCATCAGCATCATGTTAGATGTAGGCTCATGAAGAGGAGGTAATAACATGGACCTGGGCTTTGGCAAGCACCCACAAGTGGGAAAGGAAGGACAGAAAGTGGGAAAGGAAAGAAAGAAAGCTGCATGTGGATGACACACTCTTTGGCATGCTGACACACTGCCCCTGGGCCATGGGAACCAGCAAGGAGGAAGCAGTGACCAAGAACATCACTTCATGGACACAAATGGGCCAGCCATCAGGTTGCTTCTCCATGCAGACTCTCAGGGCCAGCTCCTCCTCTGTGTGAACAGACCTCACTTTTGGTCTACTTGAGGCTATTCCTTTCCACCTTTACCTGGCGTTTTCTTTTGGAAAGTTGGACTTTCTTGCCTGACTGGAACAGGGGCAACACATGGATCCCTTCATGAAACACAGCATCTGCCACCTCATCAGCTTGAGATCTAGTTACCTTCTCCAAGCAGGGTGATGACAACAGGACCATTCCTACAGTGGCAAGGTCTATATTAATTGTAAGTAAAGCCATTTGAGGCCGTCTTGTACCTTCTCATGAAGCTCTGCTCCGCTGGGACCATAGCTGAGACCCTGCTGTTTGTAGATGGAAAACAAAGAAAAGCAGGCAAAGTACCAGCAAGAGATGAAACATTCAGAGCAGGCAGAATAAGGAGGCCCTGAGGGCATCTCTGGAAGATGTTTTCTGTGTTTTACTGACTTGTTTTGATGGGGGAAAGAGATATTTCAAAGAAGAGCTATGAGATGTCACATGTGTATTTACAAGACTCCTGACAACCGTTGTGAACTGCCTCCACTGCAGAAAGAAGTTGAAGAACTTCTGAAAAGAGAAACGGAAAGATGAAAGCATAGGCTAGAGAATGAAACCTCCCTTCCCTCCTGCAAGAGAACCTGTGATGGGACCTGTCTTTTCAGCCTGAACATAGCCCCAAATGATATTCACTAGGAGTTCAGGACTGGAACCCAGTTTCATCCACTGGCTGCACGGAGGAAGAGGAGCCCACGGATGAAGAATAATGCAGCAGGGAAAGGTCTATGTCATGTAAGAGCAGCTGTGAAGTATAATTTGTTGTCTGTGCTAAGTGGTTTCACCCCAGTGCTATTGGTCACACCAGAATGCAACATCACAGAGGCCTCATATTTTATGTGGGGAGGGAAACCACCTGTGGAAGGGACCCAGACCAGTATATGGCCTTGGAGAGTCACATCCAGGGGGACTGAGCTAGAAAGCACCAGGTGTATCTCTGGTACCTGTGTGACCATGCAACAAAGATGCTAACAGCAGCTGTGGAAAGCATGTGGCTGTGAAGGGACTGGATGATGGCATCAGGGATTTGGAATGGAAGAGCTGTGCTGACTGTGCTTTGCTTCAGCAGCTGGAACATTGGGGTTCTCCAACACTGCTGTTCTGTGGAACAGGCTGTGGAAAGCTGCAGGAGAAGGCTTTGGGGTCAAGGAGAAGAGGGTAAAGAGTTTGCTGAAGGGTGTGCAGGAGCTGGATATGCTTTAAAATTTCTTATACATTCATATGGGAAGCCTTAATGGGCTGCAATTTTTAGGTCCACCATTCAGTGCTTCTCTACATTAGCCTCCCAGTCTGGGAGAGCAGGGGGCAGAGGATCTTCCGAGCAGAGGTTAATGCACTGCAGTGTTGAGGCAGGAACCTTGGCAAAATAAGGAACCTTTTTCTCCCAGCTCTCTGACAGCACTGCATTCCTCTGACAGCCCAAAGGGGGAATTAAGAAGTGTTGATAGGCTGCTTTTCTCCTGGGCTGTTAATTCAAATCTGGCTCTAGGCCATTAGTGTTTTCATGCTATTACCTTCTAATGGCTCCTTGCTCTTGGCTGGGCTCTGCCTTGGGAAGCCACAGCTGTGTGCATAGTTAGCTACAGCTTCCCAGTCAGTCTCTTGCTGGGAATCTCAGTGGAGATGATGACTTGTGTCCGTGTTATGAGTGCAGCCCATGTGTGGCAGCTGCTGTCAAGCAGTGCTCCTCCCGGCAGTTGCTCAACAGGTCCTATAAGTGTTTTTCTGCCACCATGGATGGGGTCAGCTGCTTCAACAGAAGGTGCATGTGTCATCCATACCCCCTTGCTGTGCTGCATGGGTCATACAGAGATGCTGATGATCAGGGAGAGCTTTTGCTAAGGCAGCTGCATCTTTCAGCTCAGATGATACAAATGTGCAGGGCAGAACTCTGCAGTACATTCATGTTCCATCCGCAGCTGCAGGTTTGCCCCTGGATTTCACACCCTGCTAAAGGGGATGGAGCACCCAGTAGGCTTTACTGTGAAGGGTGGAACGTGGCTGTGCCCATGCTCTCTGCTCAGACACAGGAGATGACAAAGCTATTAAAAGTTTGACTCCTTTCCACAGTGCAGGAATAGAAGACTCAATGCTATTCAGTCCTTGAGTTTTCCACCTCTCTCCATCAAGACTGGATTGGTTTTCCTTCCCCAAGTTTATATTCCAAATAGCAGGAAAATCCCATGGCCTCTTACACCAGAGGTCAAACTAGGTTATCCCTTTGGCCTTAGGATCTGTGTTACCATGAGAATATCCCATCAAAGAGCTATGTAGGGCAGTGTGGTCAGACAACTCCTAGGACCAGATACATGAGAATGGATACGCATGGATGTTTAGACAGCATGCAGTGGGATTGAGGCATAGCTTTAGGACAGGGTTAGGATTCAGCTCTGCTGTCTCTTTTCCATGCTTATTCCAAGGATAACGCAGGAGGTTTCAATGTGCAAGTCCAGCCAAGTGGCATGAAATTAATTTAAAATCCAAAAACTAAATTGGAAAAGACAAAAAAAAGCCTCCATGGCAAATCGATTCCATGGTGATGCCGAGAGCACTGCTCCGCAAAACAGCCACATTCCCTGCAGTTTGAAGTTGCTCTTCCTGCAATTGCCGCCCCCATCCCTTGTGATGTTCGAAGAGATAAATGTCTTTCTTCCTCTAGTTTTAGATATGCTGATTGGGGCTGGAAGGTGGAAAGTCCAAGACAGAAAATACTGTGGCAAAGAAATGTAATTAAGGTGACATTACTGTGTGAATTGCATATTGTATTTTGTTTTGAGCCATTATTGGCTGGAATGGCTCTGAAATGAAATTGCGCTGCAGATTCCTTGCTGCTTTTACACATGCTCTCTCACAGTCAGAGATTGTATTACACTTGGGGAAGAGGGAAGTGTGGATGCAGGAGGGGATCCAGCTGCGGAGCAGGGACAGTCTCTTCATCAGGGATTGTAGTGATAGAACAAGGGGTGATGGGTTCAAACTGAAACAGGGGAAGTTAAGGTTGGATATAAGGAGAAGTTCTTTACTATAAAGGTGGTGAGGCGCTGGCACAGGTTGCCCAGGGAAGTGATAAATGCTTCATCCCTGGCAGTGTTCAAGACCAGGTTGGACAGGCACATGGTCTAGAGTAAGGTGTCCCTGCCCATGACAGGAGATTGGAACCGAATGATCTTTAGGTCTTTTCCAGCCCAAACCATTCTATGAGTCTGTGATTCTATGAAATAACTCTTCCCATGTAGAAGTTTTTATCAGACAAAGAACCTGCATTAAAAATGACTCTTCACCCCATTGAGCCAAACTGACTCAATGCTGCCATCAAGAGCTGGTATTCAGCTGTGGGGACAGTGTCTTGCTGTCCTTAATCACATCTCCTCCACTGAAATGGTCATTTGTGGTGGAGGTGTTCGATGTGCATCTGCTCACCATGGCCTGGCTGAGGAAGGGAGAGCTGCTGTACAGGCATTAAAAGCAGAGACTTTTCCCTGCTTTCAGCCAATGCTGCTCTGATATGGGTTTGAACCTGTGATCAAGGAGCTTATCAATCTCATCTCTCCCCACTTCCATACCCTGATGTCCTCCTGGAGCTGCAGTGATGGGCCAGAGGGTAACAGCATCCCCACTGACATCACAGTGTCCTCTGAGTGTGCTCCCAGGTCTCCCAGCAGTGCTTTTTGGGATGTGAGGCTTTCACACCCTCTGCCTGCGAGATGCACTGTGGTGGGAAGGAGACAGCATTTGGCCCGGACACTGTAGTGTGAAGGTACACTGAGGCATAAGGGCATGAGAGGGGTCCAATGAGGGCTAACAAAGGCATGGAGGAAATGGGAAGAAATAAGGGCGAACATTAACCTCTATTCTCTCGTCAAGGCAACAGCATCAAAGAGGCAGTGAAAAGAAGGGATTATAAGAAGGACATGGAGCTGTTAGAGTGAGTCCAGAGGAGGCCATGGAGATGCTGCAAGGGCTGGAGCAGCTCTGCTCTGGAGCCAGGCTGAGAGAGCTGGGCTGGGTCAGCCTGGAGAGGAGAAAGTTCCTTAAGGGGAGACCTTAGAGCAGCTCCAGTGCCTAAAGGGGCTCCAGGAAACCTGGAGAGGGGCTTTGGACAACTGCCTGTAGGGACAGGCCAAGGAGAATGGCTTTAACCTGCCAGAGGGGAGACTGAGATGAGCTCTTAGGCAGAAGCTCTTCCCTATAAGGGTGGTGAGGCACTTTGTTCCCTTTTCCACCGAGACATCACCCCTTTGCATACTGCACTCAGATCCTCTGTTTTGGTCTGTATCAGTGTGTGGTGGTGATGAAGGTGCTGCTCACCAGGGGAGAAGTTAGTTTGCTGTGTGACCTGATGTGATTTGACCTGGGAGAGGTGCTGGAAGGTGCTGGCTGCAAAGAGGGAGAGGAAAAATGCTTCTTGCATCTACTTTCCTTAAACCATCTCCCATCTGAATAAAGAAGGGGGAATTTGAAGGGAATTATCTACCGCAGGAGAGGTGTGATTCATTTCTCCACTGTCCGCGTGTCAGGTTTGATTTTCAATTCAGATAATGTCAAAGCCAGATTAAATCCCTATCAACTAAACCCATCCTGCCCACCCACCTCACTGAGCTGCCAGGACAGCAACTGCCATCCCTACCTTCTCTCCCTTCAAACACACACTTGGGTCTTGGCACACTGCTGACGCTCCTGCATGGGAGGTTGGACCCCCTTTCCCGTCTCTGAGGCTTGCATGCTTAAGGATCCTAAACAACTAAAATACCCTGCATCCTCCATGCATGATACCCAGGCTGTCTGCATGGTGCCAGGGTGCTTTATCTAGGGACAAGGAAAGGATTCTCTTAACTGCTTTGAGATCTCTGGATGGAAGGAGTGGAAGTGCCTGGTTATGTCTTCTCCCCTGAGTGAGTGCAGACACAGGTAACCCCTGCTTCTGCTCACACCACATTTAAAACCAAGTGCTTCTGACAAACAAGGGACTTTATTAAAGTCCCTAAAGATCTCATTTCGAGATCTGATAACTCCTGGGTTTTACTGGTGTTTTGCTCTACTTCTCAGTTATTGCAGACGGCGACGGTGAAGAGACACTGCTCTGATACTGATACAATGGGCCTGCACAGAGCTGGTGTATGGGTGGGTTTGATGTTTATCATGGCAATTAATGTGCTGCTGAACTCTTTTCATTCCAGCTGTATTGAATTACACTCAGTCAAGCCAAGCAACCTGCAGGGTTTTCCTTCTGAAATAGAAATATATTGGAAATATGATTAAAAAATGAAGGAAGGGTCCTGATGCTTGGCATGCCTCTGCATCTCTTTGTTTGCTTTCTGCATCCTTCCCCAGCTGAAATTCAGCTCTGCTCAGCAGCTATTCCCAGCTGTGCTCTGTGTACCAGTCATGTACCAGTCGTGCTCCTAGCTTTAGCTCCTGCATCAGTCAGTTCTCCTCTTTACACTTCATTATTGAGAACAGGGATAACTGCTCCTGCCTCCTTGGATGTGGCATGACAAAGAGCTCAGCCCATATCTTAACCCCATCATCCAGCTTTGACAAAATTCAGGTTTTGGAAAATACAAATATTTTCTATTTTGGGGCATTTTACTATGTCTGCAGTGAGCTGTTAACATGAAAACTCCTCCTAAACCTGTACAAGGACTTAGGCATCACATGTGAGTGTGCACACAGAGCTCTGAGCACGGGTTCCTCTCACATCCTGACACACATGGATTTTGTAACATGTGCAGTACATGGGTGAACGCCAGAACACATCCAGTGTCACTGGAGTCATTTTTGGGTCTCCAGAGAACTAGAAACATTCCCTCAAAATGGGGGCCTGTGAGGCAGCAGTGATGGATGCTTCAGAAATGCCTAGCAATGACTCAATCGCTGCTGGACCAATGACCAGGACACACAGCTTGATGAAGGTGAAGTTAGCTGAGTTAGTCCAGTGATGAGCAAAACCCTGCCATAAGCTAATGCCATCTATCTGAATCTGTGTTTGAAAAAGCCCCTCGAGTGCCATAAACGTGGCAGCTCTAAAGGAAACACAGCATAAATAAACCTGCTTTATTCACCTTTAAACCCAGGCTTGCTTCTCAGACCAACCTATTGAGTCTCATGGGGGCAAACTGAGGCACATCAAGCCCCAAACTCCAGCCCTGCCTTGTGTTACTGTCAGCACACACAGCTGTGAGAGCAGTGAGACACACGGGAGCACTGGGAAATGTTCCTATTGATCGGGAAAGAATAATTATCACCTGCTCCCTTTTCCAAGGGCCTCGCGGTGAGCGGAAGAGCAGAAGCACTAAGCGGGATTAATAACTACTTTTCATTACTTTTAATGCAAACTATTGATTTTAAAGTGTTGTAGGGTATGACAGTTTATTACAATAAGACAATAAAACAGACTATATGAAATAATTGAGAATAATCTCTTCCCTTTTCCTGCGTGACGCGAGGACATTATGTTCTGTGCATGCGGAGACATTTATGGCAAACTCTATCCAGCAATGGCAGCTTAAGCACTCTATAAAACAGCACTTTGGAGCTGGAGTATTATAAATAATAGGCAATAAAACTGGTAAATGGGGCTTTAATTTGATTCCATTATGTCACCGAGTGACAGGCAGGAGGGGGCAGAGCAGCAACGAGGGGATGCGATGCCGAGCGGGGTTTGGGAGCACGGGATGCACAGTGACGCAGGGGACCACACAGGTGCCAATGGGTCAGCTTGTGCCAAACCCTAGCCCAGGACTCGATCCTGGCAGGCAACAGGCAGGGAATCCCTGGAGGGCTCCTGGCTGCAGCCAGAGTGGAAGGTGGCAGCAGGGACATTACTGCAATAGGACTTCAGGCTCCCAGAAGATGGTCCATTCCCCGTCATGCCCAGAAGTCTGAAGTACTATCCCAAATCTGTGACTGCTGGTGCTCTCTTTTCCATGCTTCTCACCCCAAACTAGACAGCATCCCCCTGGCAATGTTGCCCTTCCCAGCCCAGCTCCAGTCAGTGATAAACAGCAATGCACAGGAGTGCACCGCAGCTGGATAGAGCGAGCACCAACACTCAGAGGAGATGCCTGCTGTCTTTTACTATTTGCAGCAGAAACTCCTCATTAAGAGCCCAGAGTACATCTGATTATCATGGATCAAATCAAATAGACCCCAAAGAGTGCTCAGCCAAAATGACTTCCATGAAGAGATGGGCTTTATCCCTCATCACACTGGAAAATCAGTGCGGCGACTCCTTGCTGAGTGCTCTGTGTGAGGAGGATCTCTGCAAACTGTTGTGCATCATCACTGCTTCCCAGCAGGGATGCCCATGGTACAGAGGGTAAGATTTGGGATGGTGCAGGGGACCGTGACAGACCACACAGCCTCTGGCTCCAGCAACATCTGAAATGAGCTGGGAGTCTCAGCCCAGTGCTTTCTGCTGTAAAGCTCTTCCTGCTAATTGAGTCCCTCTGTCCAGGCTGTGGAGTGAATATACCAAAGAGATCAAGGGCCGAATTCCCATCCCTTGCACTCTGCCTAAAAACACCTCCTAAGCCCCAGAGAAGGGGCTCAAGGGCTCTGATACATGCAAGTATCAGGGCTGACCCTGATGCATGGATGGGTTTTTTTCCTCCCTCAGGTCCTGGTCCTTTGGACCCCAGAAATATCAGGCAAGTTCACCCTGGGAAAAAGGAGGTGAAGGCAGTTCCTCACAACCCTGCGGATTAGCCCAGTGCCTGGAGTGTGAAATGAGGCTGGTCAGGACCTATATGGATCTTCCATGGCCCAGTGGGATCATACTAGACTGTTGTGCAGTGGCCCAGATAATGTGAAATTGGAACAGGTGGAAGAGGAGTGAATGGCCAGGACCCGGAACCCAGTGGCTGGGGGGGTCACATCTGACCTGAACTCACTGGGGCTCTGCCACCTGCGCTGTGCAGCCCTAAAGAGCCTCTGCCAGGCAAATGCTCCTTTTGCAGATGTGCTGTACAAGCTCCTCTCCTTTTCCCCTCCTATCCCACTTGCCCCACCACACAGGATGTCTCCCAGGCACATCTGCAGTGGTCCCAGCCTCCCCACACACATCATTACTGCTGTAGAGCTTTCTGCATTGTGGGGAAGCAGAAACCAGTGGCACTTCTTCACTTTGCTTTCAGTTCCAAAAGCCCAGCTCTTCCCAGAATCTTCTGTAGAGAATCTCAGTGTCCCTGGGTGTTCTCCTAGCCTCTTGCCGAAGCAGATAATCAGGCAGGGCTGTTTTGTAGAGAGGGGATTACACACACACACAAGAGCAGAAGAACCCCATCGGAGATACCATAATCTATTAGGATCTGCACTCAAAATAAGCTGCACAAGTGAAAACACATCTAACAGCGCTGCATGTGCCGTGCAGGCAAAGGAGGTTTGGGCTCTGGGTTTGAATGAGCTTTTCTTTTGATCACTGCATTCTTATTGTATCAGGATGTGCATGTCCCACTCCCTTGGTCTGGAGTGCTGTGGATATTACAGCAGAGAGCATCAAGCCTAGGGGATAAGATGCAAAACCTACTGCTTCATGGCTGGCACTGGTGGCTTGGCTTGAAGGTCTGTGCCAGAGGAGACTGCAAAGAGGGCAGGAAGCAAAAGTACAGGGAGGGAAAGAGCTGCTGGCTGGGACCTGTTGTAGGAAGCAAGGAGAGACTGGAGATGGGAGAGCTGCTACAACAGGATAGAGACAGTGCAGCCAGCCCCATTGCTGAGTACAGGAGAGCACAGCTAATACCTCATGGTCCAAGGTACAGACCTCCAGGATTACCTGGGCTCTTCAGGAAAGGGGAGACGATGCAGAGAAGGGACAGAGGGGAGCAAACTGGCTCCTGGGGAGAGATGGAAGGGGTGCAGCAAGGCACGATGGTCTATGCATGGGGGTGAGGATGGGCAAATGGCCCTGTTCCTGCTGGCTGTGAGGCTGACTGGCAGCAGCCAGGAGGAGGAGGAAGGTGAGGAAGAACAGGCCATGGGGTTTGAGCATGGGGAAGTTTGCAGTAGGAGAGAAAAGACCAGCATGAGCCCGTGGGGACCCTGGGTGCATGATACCCACTGCTCCCTGGCTGCTGGGGAGCCCAGGTCCAGCTCTCCTCCCCTTCACACACCCCACTGGACAACAGCCAGCTTTTAGTTTCCATTAGACTTGAACATCTTAATATTGCCAAGAGCAATGCGTTTTCCTGCTGCATAGGGAGGCCCATGAAAAGCAACCATTTGGAGGCATTTGGGCACTGTGAAAGCTGGTGATGAAGAAACACCCGGCTTTGTGTTATTGGATTTTACTGTTTTTCATCAAGTACCCAAGAAGGGATAACAGCAGGGACATAGCTTTCTTCACACCCTTTCGTCTGCCTGGTAAATCTACCAACTAAAGCGTTTTAGGAAGAAAACGTGCTCTGAACGCACTCCTGCACACATGCAAGCACATACACACACAGATGCAACCTCTCTTTTCAATGCACGGGGAAATTGCTTTAATCTCTTAATGGAAAAGCTGTATTTAGGTCCAGAATTTCCTTTCCACACCTTTTTGCTAGTGCAGTCCTGACAAAGAAGGAAATGAGCAGTCATCTGTAATCACATGGCTAATGAGGGGATTGATTAATGAGGGGTGTGAGCACTGCTCCAGAGCAAAGACTCAGTGGACAGGAGGAGCTACGGGATGACTGGAAGGTGAGGTGAAGAGAAGTGACTTTGCTAGGAGGTGAAGCTGCGACAGCAGTGAGAATGAGGTGTGAATAGTTTTCAGCCCACCTCAGGGTGGGGTTGGGGACGCAAAGCTGGCATGATACAGAGGAAGGGCTATTTCTGCATTGAATGTCTCTCCCTGCGTGCTGGCTGCGAGTTGAATGCTGACAGTTTGTGCTCAAGTGTTGGAGGACTGAAAGGGCCTGAGGCTGTGCTGGCTGGTCCCTGGCACCTTGCATTTCAAATGTCTTCAAAATGATGGATTTGATGCTCTCCCTTTTATTTATTACACGTAAAGCCGTCTTGCCGAGGGGGGACTCAAGAGAACAGGCAACTTGTGCTCCCTAAGGTCCTAGGAGCTGGGCTGATGCATGCAAGGCAAAAGATAGGACCCCACCAGCCGTTGCTGTGAGCAGAGTAAAGGTAGGGGTGGGTGGGAGGACAGGTCTACCTGCCTCCAACCCAGCTAAAGGAGCATGAGGGAGCATCTGCTGAGCCTTCCTCCTGCCTGTGGGCAGCGATTATCAACACAGGCAGCTGTAAATGTTCTCTCAGCAGTAGGGACCTGGGAGCTGAGAGTGCAGCTCAGCTGAGTGTGTTATTGGATTATCAACTGATTAGAACTGTTAAGAGCCCACTCTTGAATAATCAACATGGTGCTTTTTGGCTGCTGTGTGTCAGTGGGAGGGGGAAGCAACCAGAGCCACAATCGTGGCTGCTGTTGATTCATGAGTGAGCTCTGGGTGTTGCTATCAGCAAGCTCTGCTCCATAGTAAGTTGTGATACCTCCCTTTCCCAGCTCCAGGGTGTACATGGTCCACAGTGATGGGATGTGGAGCTGCGGGGGTTCCTCCTCCTTCCCTGGCACAGATTTGAGGCTATGGATTTTTCCACCAGAAGGGATCAGATTTGGAGAGGGATCAGATCTGGAGAGGCTTGACCATGTAGGGAGGTTCCTTGTGGTGGGCTTGATTGATCATGATCCAGGACAAGTTCACACTGTATTGGTGACTATGACCTTGGAGAAAGGGGGTCCAGATCTTGTATGTGACAATGAAAGGGCTGTTGAGCTCACATAATGGGTGGGGATGTGGGTGTACTACTGCTTGCAAAAGGGACTCACTGGGTAGTGTAAAGGGCAGGGAGACTTTTCTGGTGATGCAAGTGCCAGTGAGATCAAAAGGTTAGCAGGAGCTCACAGTGATGCACTGGAGCTGATTCTTCTTGAGGCAAGTCAAGGTGGAGAACAAGGGATGGAGCTGTATTAGGAAAGATTAGCCTGGGAGCATATTACATGGAGACAACACAGTACTCTCTTTCTTTTGCCTCCCCTTTGTACTGCCACACAGGAGGTTCAGGCAATAGGCAGAGCATCAGCACTTTGTCTGCTGGTCTTTCTCCTTCTCTCTTTCTCTTATTTGAATTTTTCAGGATTGGGTTGGCCTGTTGCTGACTCACAATTTCCCCTGGAGAAGCTTCCTACAGCCACCTTGCAGTAGGATTCATCTTGCTCTCCTTTGATGTGTATTTTAGCTCCCTGGAGCTGAGTCCTCCTGGTTCTCTCTGGCCTGGAGAACATGATTCACCAGCAACATCATGCTTTTTCCCCTTCGGCCATGGTGTTTCTGTCCCCACTAAAATCAATGGCATGTGTGAGGGGAAAATTGGATATTGCAGGGAATAATGAATCACAGGCATATCAACTATACCTTGATATTCCGGGGTACTGAGTGATAAGGATGGAGGTGATTCCCTCTTTCCCTGTGACTGCTCTGAGGAGATCAGTATTCTCCTTTCAGAGACCTGTAGGGGTCACAGTTGGATTGTACAACAGGCTGTGATTCTGTCCTTGGGAAATGCAATTGGAGCATCACACTGCCCACTTGTTCTGAGCTGTGGGTCACAAAGCTGTCTGGAAGGCCAAGTGCCCACAGGTTACTCCCCAGACTTATTCAGGTGGACTCCAACCCCTCCTCTGCCCTCTCTGCCACTAAGCACTGGGAGATGTTTTCTGTAGGATGTGTTTCTTGACTTAACAGAACAGTGAAGCCAAACATGTTCCATGCTGGCAAGAGCTGGTCTCAAGTTCATGCACAAAAAGGTGTGAAGAACAAAGATTTTAACAAGAGGGTGGGATAAGGGAGAAGGAAGAGGAGAAGCCATGCATTAGATAACATGATTAATACATGCACAGTGCAATCGAAGGAAGGGAGTGTGTGCTAGTTAGTAGCTTGTAACCTGTCAAAGAAGGCTCAAGATGAAGACTCATGCATCCAGGTTTCTTGTTCATGTACATGTTGATGGCCCATCAAGGCTGGCACAAAGAGGTTTTGCTTCCTGTTTATCAAACCTGACCTTATTCAAGCCTGGGTGGTACAGACCTCAAAAACCAAAATCCATGTGGCAGAACTTGAGGAATTTCAAGATATGGGATTTGGGTCGCGGTAGACCTCAAGTGAAGTGGGATGGATGTGGCAGCTCTTGACACCCTGACCTGGTTTCCTTTGGGATCAGTGCTCATCTCTGCAGCTCACTTCTGGGTTGTGCTTGTATGTCCTGGCTTCCATACTCTGTGGAGCTTCCTAGTAACAGAAGTCACAGGAGACACACAGGACCAAGTAGGCAGCAGTGTGCTCTTCATCAGGGACTGTAGAGACGTGACAAGGGGTAATGGGTTTAAACTGAAACAGCGGAAGTTCAAATTAGATATATGGAAGAAGCTCTTCCACATGTGGGTGGTGAGGTGCTGGCACATGGTGCCCAGGGAAGTGGTAAATGCTCCATCCCTGGCAGTGCTCAAGGCCAGGCTGGACAGAGCCTTGGGTGACATGGTCTGGTGTGAGGGATCCCTGGCCATGGCAGGGGGTTGGAGCTAGATGTTCTTAAGATCCTTTCCAACCCAAACTATTCTATGCTTCTAGAAAGAGGACCTGTGCTTCCCATGGGAAAGCAGTTATCCCAGTAGGGGTTTTCTGCCACTTTTGCACCAAACACCCTGATCCTTCTTCCTTCTACTGAAAGGAGACTGAAAGTCTCCTTCAGATGAGCATCATCCAGTCCCCAACATGTGAAGCAGCAGAAACAATATCACCATCTTCATTCTCCAAGGTTCCTTTGTCAATGCTGACTTATGGGGAGCACTGGTCACTATCAGAATCAGATCCCCATATCTACACAGGGCCCAGGAAGGCAAAGCGAGATCTATTCACGATGCTCAGGAAGATGGACCCTGATAATTCAATTGCCTGCGATTACATTCTTGCAGGCAGTAAATGATCCTCCCATTGCACTCTCCCTCCCTCTTCCCAGGACCCCCCTTGCCACCCCTCCTCTCTAAATGCTGCATGATTTTACAGTTGATAGCTCCTTAGCTAAGCCGACCTTTAAGAGCTGAGCACTACGTGCCTGCTGAATTCTAATCAATTGGGTTTTTTTCAACTGGAAATGTCAGACTTCACCACGGAATTACTTGGTGCTGGCTGATGTGACAAAGCCTCAAAGTTCAGCATCTGAAGCCGCGGAACAGCAGTGAGTTGCGTGCATTAGCACAGCTAATTTGCAGGATGGGAAAAGGAGAGCAGAAGTGAGGGAGCATATAGTTGTCATTAGCTTTGGTTTAGAGGGTTCAGGGACCTGCATTTGTTTCATCCAGTGGACTTTGGCCTCATTAAATCCAGCCCATGGCTGGTAATGACTGGAAGTAAGAAGCTACGAAGGGCACTAAAGGGCAAGGAGCAAAAGCGGGTTCTTCACTAGAGCATGGAGTGAACCTTGGAAAGCAGCAAGCTCTGCTGTGCCCACTCTGTGGTACTGAGAAGGTGTGAGTTGCCCAAACCATTTGCCAGCCTCCACTGGTCCAGTTCATAAGTGCGCATCGCATCACATACTTCGCTCTGGTCCTAAAGAGCCCAGCAATGGCTTCACCCACCGTCCTGGCCTTTCCCTGCCCCAGCAAGGGGATTATCATCCTTCTCATTAGCACTGAGCTTAGCTGGCCTACCCTGGAAGGATCAAACATTCCCCAAGTGAAGCAAAGGCCATCTGCAAAGAAGGGAAGAGGCTTGTAAACCAGCTGAGTCCTGCTGCTGGGGAAGCCCACGGCAGTGAATATTCACCAGTGAAGAACCTTGTTGTCTGTACTGGGGTTTTCTGGCTTTCGTCATAACTTTGGCATCACATTTGTGGGCAGTAGCTGCAGCCAGAGCAATGCTGGGGGTACTCTGAGCAGGGAATATCTCTATCATCTGTGGCTAGGACAATCCATATTAGTCCTGTCCTGCATCACCTACTTCATAGAATCCCAGACTGGTTTGCTTTGGAAAGGACCTTAAAGCTCATCCAGATCCAACCCCTGCCACAGGCAGGGACACCTTCCACTAGAGCAGCTTGCTTCAAACCCCTGTCCATCCTGGCCTTGAACACTGCCAGGGATGGGGCATCTTCCCCGCATAGCTGTAAATTATCACCTTCCTGTTTTCTTCAGTCAGTAGCCTCTGGTGTTTCCCTGCAGGGCGGTAGTCTGTTCTCGTCCTGAGCCATGACAGCCCTAACATGTTTCTGTCCTATTAAAATGTAATTCCTTCTTTAGGATAGAGACCTCTCATCACACACAAATGGATGGACAAATGTTTGCTAAGGTGACAAGGATTGAGTATATTTAATCTTCCTTCCCTCTCTTTAAAAACCTGTGCTTGTTGTTGCTTCTTGGCACAGGTACTTTAAAATCAGTAATGAACCTTACAAGCGGATCTGTGATAAAATGTGGTCTATCCCTCTCCACTGAGCTGTAATAAGCAGCTTTTTCAACAACCATGCATGTCGTACGTGCAGCAAAACATAATGTGGTGACTGAGTCGGTTCAAGGAAAGTTCCAGCACACTTAGTAGGCTGAGATGTGCCTCAAATCCAAGTATTATCCCAGTGGCACGAACTCCATGTAGTTAGAAATGTAACTGCCGGAAACTGGCTGAGAAAGGGTCATTTTTCACATGTCCTCAACTATGATGCACAGAATCACAGGATCCCGACTAGTTTGCGTTGGAAGGGACCTTCAAGCTCATCAGTTCCAACCCCCTGCCATGGGCAGGGACACCTTCCACTAGACCAGATTGCTCCAAGCACTCCCTGAAGCTCTGTGGTCTGCTCTCTGAGGAACCTGTGGTGTGATACAACACCACAGGCCCTGTATTATGCCTTTATTTCCCTGGAATAGATTTTAATTGGAAAACACAAATTCACATCAGTTCTTTATTTTGGAGGGGACGGATGAACCAGGTTAGATGAATTCCTAACTTGGACAAGTCTAATGGGCAGAGAGATGCAGAACTGAGTCATGGTGGTGAAGTACAAAGGATTGTCACCCAAAGAGTGACTGAGGTTTGCTCTGAGTCAGGGTGAAGCAAAGGCATGAATCTGCGTTTATCATATCTTGGGTGACTGTGCTGATAATTATTGACTCATGTACGGGAACCTGTTCCTTGTGCTCCAGCCCAGTTTAGCCCATCCAATTTTGAGATCCCAGTTTTGCCCTGAGGAGGATGCAGGATTTCTCTGGGTTCTGCAAGAGGGGGGAACATTCCTGCTCTATTTAGCTTAGATGGGCTGCTTCTCAAATCCTCCCATATGCAAAGCCCTCAGAGAAGACAGTGAGCCTATGGAAAGCAGCCCAGCCCAGGCTTAAACTATTCATCAGTATTCCCTTTAAAGAAGGCAAATGTTATTATCCCCTTTGCCAAAAGGGAGTGTGAACACATCTGCTCCTCCACCCACCCTCTTGGCACCCCCTCCCAATGCAAACTCCCACAGCTCACCCTCTGTCACAGAGCCACAGCCCTTTACAAATGGCTGTGTTTAAGCAAGGTCTTGCTCTTCACTTACAGCCCTCTCAGTCACTCTGATGGGTTCCTTCCCTGGCCTTTCACAGCCTCCATTTGTTTCAGGTTAAGAAAATGTCAAGCTCATTTGGAAGTTCCTTGCCCCTCCTTGCTTTGTCGCAGCCATTAGTGGTCCTCTCCCTGCTGCAGGAAGCTGACATTTACATCGCGAGCAACGGAGGAGATGATAGCAGTTAAGTTGGACTTTGCTAATCACTAGTTCTGGCCACCTCCAGAAATGAGTTCACGTGGCCACAACTGATTTTCCTCATTTACTGTCTCATTCACATATCCCCATCTACCCCTGTCTGCTCCTACTCCATCACCACTTGCTTATTGACTGTGGTGGCGTCATTCAATGAAATACAGGTTAAAAAAGGAAATAAATCACTAACTTTGGAGACAAGATTGGAATTGTCTGAATTTAGAACTCCTCCCTGCATGATTATTCCTCCCAGTTCTCTCTACCCCTTTTGAAGCCAGTGGGGAAGATGCTAAAGCTCATCAGCAGAACTGGCAATGAGGAGGGGCTGAAGATGCAATCCTCATGCTCATGCTGAAGATTCTGGGCCACACTGGCCTTCAAGGGGGAGGTAAATATAGCAAAGAGGGCATGTTCTGCTCATTCAATTCCCATTCTGGTCCAAACACTGCACCAAACCTTAAAAAGGAGCTGACATTTCCCACTACTGATGAATCTCATGCATGCGGGGCTGTTTGACAAGGGGATGGATTAGGTGGCCTCTGGAAGTCCTCCTCACCCCTGAGTGACTGTGATTCTGCCTGACTGGCATCTAAGCACTGGCAACAGTGGCTTCTGAGGGGCTTTCCTAATCAGCAGCTTCGTTCACATCTGAAAATCAGTTTTGACCAGGGCTATTGATTTCCCTCCTTGATTTGCTTTTCCAATGTGTATGCATATGTGTGTGTTTGCAATTTTAACCTGAAAGCCTCTTCCTGACTTGCGTGCACCTCCCCTTTGAAGCCCCGATGAGGGACTTCATTAAAGAAAAGCAAACTGCAGCACTCAGGAAGTGCAAGGGGAGGAGAAATAAGAAGAACTGATGAGGACAGCAAGTGTTTGAAAGCTGAAGGAGAAAAGGAGGAGCGCTGGCAGATGTTGCCAGCTGCTGCTCAGTGTGTGGGTGCCACAGCAGCCCAGCCCTACAGAGCAGAACAAACCCAGAGATTAAGCCATTGTGCTGTGGGCCTGGTGCTGTCCTTCTCTACTGCAGCTGATAGCTGTCCCCAGGCCTCTTTCTGTTCTATTCTCATGGTCTTCATCTACCCATGTCCATTCTGGCTGCTCCGTTCTCTGCTCTGGCTCTTTGCTGCTGTGTCCAATGGCTGTCAGCCAGCTGTGAACAACTGAGCTGCGGAAAGTTATCTTTATTCATGTGATTGAAGTCTTCTAAAAACATGAAATCAATCCAGTCTCTGTGTTTTGTATATTAAAAAAGAAATATCTACTTGTTTTATAGCATCTCTCTTTTCCTCCTTCAAATTTGCTTGTTTTCCTGGAATGACACTTTGCTCTGTCATCAGAAAGGGAGTGCTGATGTATATTCTTTCTTCTCTGTATTACATTGCTCTCTGCATAGAGTTGTGTTCTATCTCCAGAGGGTTTTCTGAGAGATGTCAGGATTTTTGCCCCCATCCTTGCCTATCATGCCAAAAATCACATTAATGCATTTCTTCCCCTTCTTCTCCCATTTGACCAAAGAATATTAACAAGCATTTAAAAAGGAAGTATTTGTATAGTCAGAAGTGAAAGGCCAAGTTGTCCCTCTAACCTTAAAACTATCCCTTACTTAAATCCATTATGCCATCTTTATTCTTCTTTTTTTCCCCTTAGGACCTCCACCTTATTCTGTATCCAACACTGGTGCCTTTTGAGACAGGATTAGTGCAACGTAACGTAGGAGACTGTTATCTGTAGGACAGATACTTCATTTTGTGCAGACTTTTTGTCTGTGCTGGTTCCTCTGTGACCCCTCTGCCCCAGTCTTTGTTCCCACTGTGGCTTCCAAAAGTCAGGAGAGGAAAGTGCAATCCCTTCAGCCCCTGGAGCTGCAGAGGTGTGACCCTGCTACTGCAGGCTCCCCACCAACCTTTCTACCTCATGCAAATTATTAGAGCCCATCAATAAAAGGATCTTGAGGCCAAATGGAAATGGAGCAGCTGCTTGAATTGCTTGAGGGGAAGAGAAACCCATTCAAAGAGGGGGTTTTATTACTGTGATTTGAAACATTCAAATGAACGACCATTACAGGCCTCTTTGTTCTGAGTCCCTTCCCACTGTGGGACTGGCAGCTCTGCTTTGGAGACAGCAGAGCACTGCTTCCAATACCAGTTCTCCCCACTGGGTCCCTCCAGCCACTTAGGGGATGTCACCTCCCTGGTCTGCTGCCACCCAAGCCAGGCCATGCTGTGCACCCCATGCAGGGGAAGCATCTCCCTGAAAATATACATTGGGTGCAAGGAGAAGAGTGCTGGGAAATTTGGTTGCATGCTCATAGGATCTGGATATGGGGTGGAGTCTTTATCTCATGGACTGTACGGAACGCTTCTATGGGGGCGAGCAGAACCATGTGGGCAATGAGGAGGGTTTCTCCTCAGCCCATGCATAGCAAAGTGCTGCTGTGTCTGGTATTGGCTTTGCATAATGTGATGAATAGATGCATTTTCAGAGTGTGACTAGCGCTGGACTGGACTTTGCAGCATTTTCACTTTGAAGATTCTAACCAAAGACCCTCATCCTCATAGTAGTGAATGATGCTCTGACTAGAGCAATGCTAAGGCAGCTGCCCACCTCTTGCAAAGCCACATGTGCCATTCCTCATCTTTATTCCCCTTCTTAACTCCTTGACCATTGACCTCTCCAGCAGCAATCAACCTCTCTGTCTCTGTCATTATCCTTGCTGTAATGATGAAATAATAGCTCGCTGTTTCAGGCGTGCCATCAGGATTGTCCTGAGTGCAGATGGCCTGCTATGCTGTCCAAGAGAGGGAGAGTGCCAGGGGATGTATCCACTGACTGCAGGAGCATCTGCAGTTTCAGTGCTCCAGCTCAAATGTCCTTCCTCAATGGCACTTGTATGCAGCCTTTGGAGGCAGAGTTGCAAGCAGGCTGGGGTTTAGATGCCATACGTGTCTGTACGACTGCAGGGCCATTCCCTCCCTCATTACTGCACAGCAAAATAGTCACCCTGAACATGTTTATTGAGGTATTTTGATAGATCCTCATCACGAGACAGCCTTGCTTTGGATTCATGCCCTTGGAGAGCTACTTTTTCTCTCTGTGCATCATTTACCTGTCTTATTCCTCTTTTTAGTGCTAACTGGAAACTTCAGAAGACTGAGTTGTCTCTAAGTGGTGTTTTCACAACAGCATGGAGAGACATCAGCAGTGTATCTGAATGTATCAGCTGCAAGAACAGGGCATCTCACACTGCCCTCCATTCTGGATAGGGTCCTTTCTACAGCGTGCAGTGCCTGGAAGGACCTTATTTCAACCTGTTTCCAGGCTCCCAAGAGCTAGTATCCTCTGTGAGATTCAGGCTAACTTCCCTGCTTATCCACCTCCTGTTTGTTTGTTATTTTAATCTTCCTCTCTGGTCCGCTGTGTGAAGGGAAGGGCTGATTGGCAGCTTAACTGTTTCAAATCAATACAAAGAGCACTTGGAGATTAAAGCAATTTAAACAAGGTGTTTATGTGGAGCTAAAATTGCACTTGAAGGAAACAAGCAAAGGAGCTGAAGGAAGTGGGTCAGCCACAGACACCCAGAGACAGCATGAGCAGGGGTAAGATCACAACAACAGGCTGGGATGGCTTTTTCATCAAAAAGAGATCACTGCTTTCCATAAAGGAGGCCTAATCTCAAAATTGCTTTAGCCTCTGACTGATTGTTCCATCGATCCCAACGTGCTGGCCCTGCCCCTCTTCCTATCCCCATGCTCTTTAATCTGTGGCAACATCTCTCTTTTGGTCTCTTATCTGGAGTTGTTGTAACCGGGCCGTAGAGACAACCCCTCTCTGATGGAGAAGCTCTATCCTCACCTAAAAGTGGTCCCCTGCTGACTGGAGAAGGGAGGCAGAGAGAGCCCCAGCAGTTCTGTGACTGATGAAGTACATCAGGGGCAACTCAGAAGCCACCTAGAAGATGCCATTACATTTTTTAATCAATGTAAAGGCCCTGTCCCCTTGCTAAATGACTTGATCTCCTCCCCCTTCCCAGGCTTTTAGGTAATTGCTGTAGATGAGCATTACTGCATATCAAGGATAGCTGAGCCAGGACTATTGATCAATCCAAATGCGCTGTTGGCATGGTTTAGAAGAGCTTTACAAACTTACCCCAGGGGCAAATCAGGGGTTTTAGCCAAATCAAGGGAGTTTCATGTTCCTTCTGTTTTGCATAGCCCTAATGAGATGGTAATTCAAGCCTGCCCACTGTAGGATGGCAGTGATTTGTCCTGGGACGTGCCAATCTTTCTCCAGAGAGCACAAAGTCCAGGCAATTGGTTTATACTATGTGCTTGATTTCTGGCCAGTTGATTTAAGGGGGAGGGATCCCGCTGACCTCCCATGAGGGAGCATCACCATGCAAAGCAGATGGGTCAGTTCTCCCTATCCTGACTGAGGATCATACCCTGTGTGGAGGCAATCCTGCAGAAGATGTACACACAACTTGTTCCAAAGAGCTGGAACTGCAGAGGGAGCAGGTGCTGGGGAAGCAAAGTGTAAAAGACAGGAAAATCTGGTGTGTCTGTAATTACTATATTAAAATCTCCAATAAATCTGAAGGTTTAGATCAGTAAAACCCTTGGCCTCCAATCCAGACAGCTTTTGGGGCCACCACAGAAGATAGAAAGTCAAGTTTATAACAACGGGGCTCCAATGGAGTAATTCCTCATTTCCATCAGTCTCAGGGAAGTGATGTCAAGTCCCAATTCCTTAGCAAGGATTTGAGAGCAGAGTGGGTGGTAAATTACTGTTTACTTTCTGTGTCACCAGAAACATGCAGCAGGATTCTGCCTCTCCGGCTTCCCAAGAAGAGCATCAAGTAGAGACACCTGCTCCTTTGGGGGGGAACCAAGCGTGTTTCAAAGGCCTTCCACAGCATCGATGTACCCTGTTTGTTAAGTGTTTATCATTTTCTTGGTGATAAGTGTCCAGCTGACATAGTAATTCAGGTGGCACCACAAGAGCTGTCACAAGAGTTCTGTGCAATTACAGTGTGCTCTACAAAGGCACGCCCCATCTTCCTGGGTGGTGTGGTGCTTGCGGTGTGCTGTTTGGTTCATCAATTCAATGTTACTGCCCTATGCACAAGGCAGTGCTTGCTCCATCGAGCCAGCAAAGCTCCTGGGTTCCTAGGAGCATGTGGTGGTCCTTGTACTGTGGTTTGGGGCATGGCCCTTGTAACTGGACATGGATACAAGAGTTCTGATTCATCTTACCATTGATACAAAGAGATGAGCTTTGTGAGTCTGGTCCGTGATATCCAAAGCAGGGATCATCATCATTACTTGCCAAAGCATTATTTTGAATATGGGCTCAGGGGAAACGTTAGACCAGTCTTCCAATAGCTAAAGCAGGCCTGTAAGAAAGCTGGAGAGGGGCTTTGGACAAGGGCATGCAGGGATAGGATAAGGGAGAATGGCTTTAACCTGCCAGAAGGGAGACTGAGATGAGCTCTCAAGCAGAAGCTCTTCCCTGTGAGGATGCTGAGGCGCTGGCACAGGGTGCCCAGAGAAGCTGTGGCTGCCCCATCCCTGGCAGTGTTCAAGGCCAGGTTGGACACAGGGGCTTGGAGCAAGCTGCTCTAGTGGAAGGTGTCTCTGCCCATGGCAGGGGTTGGAACTGGATGAGCTTTAAGGTCCCTTCCAATCTAAACTACTCTGTGACTCTATGTTTCTATGTTTTACTGAAAGCCCTGCCTGGTGTTTGACCCATGTCTTCTGAAATTCACAGCTTGCTCTGCAGGGAAGGGCTGGTGGCCTGTGTGTGAAGGGGCAGCGCATTTCGATATGGTTAATTATAAGGAGCTTTGTTTAACCAGGAGGTCTGAGCAGGGTGTTGGTTGCTATGTAGCGTCCAGAGACACTCAGGCACTGTCAGGCATTCACAAGCTGTGAAACACAGCTTTAACATGGCTTGTCACTGGCAGATGCTCTCCAGCTGAAGCAGGGCCAGCTTGGGCTCCTGCCATGCAGGGTCCTGTCATGCAGCTCCTCTGCAGATGGGATTTAGCTGGGGACTCCGGGGCGCATGCACCCACAGCTTGTGTATTTACAGCGTGGGATCAATGAGACAAGGGGACCCTATGACTGTAGCCCAGCAGCAGGCACTGGGAGGTGGGAGAAGCACTATCTAAATCAACCTAAACAGCAGGAGATACACTCCTGAAATGCTGGCTTTGCCCCAAACTCCCTGCTTTAATTCCCTGGCAGGTGCTGGCCATGCAGGTTGCTCAGGGGGCAGAGGAACTTTGCATGGAGACAGGGAAAATCTGGGATTTATTCAATATCAGCAAAAGCTTCTCCAAAAACCCCGTCCTGCTGTGCTGGGCTGAGGAGCCAGCTATAAATGGAGAGAGAAAAGCATCACATTGCAGCTTTTCCCTCCCCTGCCCTGGCTGCGTGCATTGTAAATCCTGGGTCTGTGCCATTCCTGCCTGCCCACCTCCGAGCTCGTGCACATACATTATGTGCCAGCTGACAGCTTCAGCAGTGACAGATTAGTTGAGCTGGAGAAAGGCCATTTGGACCCTGGGATGCTTGTGGAAGAGTCCAGCTGCCAGCAGCAGGAGCGCATGGAGCAGAGAGGTGTGTGTTCCTCTTGGAATCTCAGTGGAGCCAGGAAACCCAGGGAAGCAAGAAGGGAAGTTTGAGCCATAGGGCTGGATAAAATACATTTAGGTTCATGTCCTGAGCCGGCTGCTCCTGCCTAAGGCCTTTTTGGTGGCTTGAAGGCTAAGCTCTCACCCATGCCCAGGAAATGCTCTCCGCTATATAGCATCGAACTGTGTTTCCGCATGGATATAGGCAGCAGGGTGGCACAGTAAGTTTTCAGCCAAGCAGAAGAGGAAATAGCTCTCACTGCACTACTTCCATCCTGTGAGCCCTGTTCCCCACATCCAGCATGCTGGCAAAGGCTTCCACATGGAGACAAGGGAAGGGAGATGCAAGTGTGATTGCACAAGTTGGGAGCGATGTTAGAGATGTGTGAGAGCAAAGCAAGGTCAGCTCTGACACCTCTTTGTGCAGTAGCAGTGGATGAATTTGTGTTGCCAGCCACTAATCAGTGCCAGTTTGCACCGGCTGAGCACTTGGGCCATGAGTTTTGTGTGCTGACGGCATATAAATGTTGTGTGTTTCAGTGTATTCTACTTGTAAAAGGAAAAGGGATTGTATTAGAGTTATACGAAGGATGTGTTCAGACATGCTGAATAAATACTGTGCTTTATTTATGAGGCTTTAATTCTCCAACAGATTAGAATCTAACTAAATCATGAATCTATTCCCCAGGTCCTCACACAACACAGAAAATAATCCCCATTTAAATCCATATTAATTCAAGTTTTGAGGGTAAAGGTAGGTGGGAAGGGCACCGAATTCCCTCATGTAGTTAATTCTTAGGAATGTAACAAACAACTGTCTCCATTTAACTGCAGGGGAAGAAGGTACAGATGAACAATAAACTAAGGAAGCTAAAGATACATCACATAAGAAAGCATCCCATTTCCTCACAATGTGTTTTCTACATCCATGACATCCTTTCTGGATGCAAGATGCCCCTCTGTGACAACCTTCCTCACCTCAACATGAGGAGCTATTTGTGTAGACTTGAAGGGCATGACACTGGGAATCAGATGCCATGTGCTTCCTGGGCGAAGGCGAAGTGTGAAAATTGCTCCAGATTTCCCAACTCATCTGATCTCATGTATCTGTGGAAATCTAGAGGAGGAAATAACGTGCATGGAGGTATCTGATTGCTCTTGATGCCTCCATGGCAATATAGTTCCCTCCAGTTTGCTTTGCCCAGTGAGCATTGTCTGGTGTGGAATTGACTCCTCACATGGAAAGAGCCAAGCTGAACACAATTCTTTCCTCTCAAACCGTGAGACAAGCCTTTGAGATATCAACTACAGAAGAGTTTTTACTGGAAGAGGGGCCATCAGTTAAGGGCACCAAGTGCCACCAAAACTGCCGTTCTTGTCTGCTGCACCAGACCCACTAGAGATGGGGATATCTGCTTGTGGGGATGGTGTGGCTGGTGCATGTCAGGGTGCAGGCAGCAAGTACTTCTTCAACCCAGTAAGTGGGCTCTCTCAGCAAGGAAACACAGTGCTGCTCAGTAAACTGAACAGGACCATGTTCATTGATGTGCCTCACTGCACCAGTGAACACCTGCATACATTGTGGTGGCTGCCAGCAGGCAATTCCAGGGGTAATGGCAATAACCCAGCCTAATACAATTCCCCAGTAAGTGTAAAAGGTGATGGGAGAAGATGGGGAAATTTCTTTCCTAAGGCTATTCTTTCTCTGCATTCTGAAGTTGGAGATTTCCATTCCCCCATTCACAGGTATAATGGCATGCTCTTAACGGCTGTAAAATTACAGAGCTCTTTTTTAACTCCAACTACAGCATATCCCTTTCTGACCTCCTGCAGTAGTGAATTACATAAACTGACTACACAGTCTACCAGGTGTGGTGGTGGGTTTTTTTAACATGTATTAGATTTGCCTAACCATTAATCTAATGGAATAAGACCACAGTTTTCATATTCTAAGGTAAGAAGAGCAATAAATTCCTTTTTCACAATAACTCCTGTAATTCTAAAATACTCCTGCCATTAACATTCCTCTGCAGGGTTCCTCTCCAGGCTAAATACCTTCTGAGAACTGTGGCCACGTGGGGTAGGGATAGACAAACCCCATTTAGGCCTTCAGTCACCTTTGTTTCCCTTCCATTTTTCAATCTTAATTAAGCATTGACATCTTCCCAAGTGGGAAATGACCCAGAACATCCTGTGTTGGAGTCTAAGTATATCCAAGCTAAACTGGGTCAAATCTTTTCTTCGACAGCTGGGAGAGAGGGACAGTGGCTCTTTACCTAATAGAGAAATTCCAATCCCAATTCCCAAATATCAAGTTTCTTTCTGCTAGCTGAAGCCACAGGCTGAACTGTGTCTATTCAACAGCCTCTTGCCTGGAGGAATATTTGAAAGCCCATTTGGTAACATAACTTTGGTGATCTAATGTGATTCAATCAGTGAAGAATGACTTTGAGTGGGATATGTTGCGAGATTATCTTTACAGAGGGAAACCACCAAGATGAGATTTGTTATAGGTGGGTACCAGAGTGAATGCCCAACACAGATGACAATGGAGTTAAGGACAAGAGCCAACAAAACAGCAGACAAGATGCTGAAGATATCCCTGGAACAGCTTACTCCTACAAGTAAGTGTCACCATTTGCCTTATGTGGGGCCAGTGACCTATATTTGCAAATAGAGACAAGGAAGGTCTAGTCATTTCAGGGGAGGCACAATCCTTCGTGATAGATGCGCAAAGAAACAGGAGAATACACACACCACAGAGGACTGTGCAGCATGGGAAGGAACTACACCACCAAGAGGAGGAAGGCATATATCCAACATACAACACCCTTGGCGATCAATCTATGCTTCTAGCATAACAATCACTCCAACTCAGTGCTCCT
Source organism: Ara ararauna (assembly GCA_028858755.1). Lineage (NCBI taxonomy): Eukaryota > Metazoa > Chordata > Aves > Psittaciformes > Psittacidae > Ara > Ara ararauna. The sequence goes on from CM054384.1 coordinate 17,692,821, forward strand.
GTCATTGGCCTGGAAGATAACCGCTTGCCATCTTCCCTTATAGAATGCCTTAGCTAAAGGGAAGATGCAACCCAGGTAAGTGGAGATGCATTGCACTTTGGTCTCCAGCGCTGCACAAGCAGATGGCAACTCCTGGTCTAAAAAGCCTTCTGAAGCCAGAGCTTGAACTGGCAGGGAAGATTTTTCCCCTGTTCTTTTTCCTTTCACCATTTCCAGGGCTGTAAGTAGCAAATCAAACCTTTTCCTCGGTGCAGAAATGCAACCTGCGGAGTTTGGTGTTAGAAAAGGGCAGAGCAGGGCCCTACTCCCACGGTTTGTTTTGTGTTTGTTTCTCTGGAAATGCCTTGAGTATTTTACACTTAGGTTGCTGTCAGAGGTGGTAGACAGGCTGAGAGAGGAACAGGAACAACAATAATAACCATGTGCCTTCACTGTGATTTGGAGTCATGGGAGGGAGTACAGAGCAAAAGAGGACCTGGGACCTGGTGTGCAGAGGATGTGGTAACGTTTCAAGTATCAAATGCAGCCTCAAGCAGTACAATGATGCCTGATGCTTCCCCTGTCAAACACTCAGGGATCACATCCTCCCTCTACACAGGTTTGGGTGTATTTTGGAAAGCAGGTCAGCACTTGGTGTAAAGTGATTTTTTCAGGGTCCCTAATCCAAATGGTTCAGCACCTCTGGAAATGATACACTGAGAATTTGCTTCATCTGGCAGAGCAGTGAGCTATTTTGTCTTCTCCTGCAGGCAGGGAAGAGAAACAGATACCTCTGGGGTGTAATTCATCCTGTGCTGATGTCTAAAGCAAGTGAAATGAATCATGCCCTTGAAACACCTCTTGTGTCCATGGACTGGAAAGGCAGCCTAGGGCAATGAATCCAGACAAACAGTGCTGTGGACATCAAGAATGAAGAGGAGAGACTCCAGGCGTTTCATGAGAGACATTCCAAAATGAAAGCAACCAGAAAGGATTATTTGTGAATCTTTACCCCTCTTTGTCCAGACAGTCTGGGCCATTCCTCTAATCTTCAGCTATTAAACAACACTTGTGGTGCTGGGCACAGACGACCTGGCTCCCAGCACATCACCCTTGCTGTGGGGAGCAGTGTCGTCTCAGATGGTACCACTTGGACACCACATCTTCTCTGCCCCATCTTCACAGGGCCTCTGACAGACACTTGGCTGCTCTTCCAATGGCCTCATGATGGAGCCAGAGCAGCGTGTGGACGCGGTGTGCCAGGGGAGCCTACCTGCTAGGGAAGGGGCGTGAGCATCCATGCAGCTCACTGTAATTTCTCTAATGGCTTTCTTTGGCTTGATAGATATTGAAGGAAGCTTGTTGCCGGGGCAATTTCCATGGAGAGATAATAAGAGATCATTTTCAAGTGAGCGAAACTTTAATGGCACATTCTGGTAATGAGGCAGCAAGGAGAGTAATGACCAGAGACCTTAGAGAGTAAGCACATCATGAGAGGGGGGAGAACTCTGAGTTCACTGCTCAAGGCAGACATTTGAGGCCTGATCTTTGTCGTCTTGAAGTCAGCCTGGAGTTTTGCTGCTGACTACAGGGAGAGGAAGATTAAGACCTAAGTGCTGGTATAATGGGGCTGGATGGCTCCATAGAGATGCCCCAGTGAATTCACTGCGGAAGCAGGAAGACTCTGATAGGGCTCAGACACCAAATGCTCCAACCTTCACCTTCAGCAGAGGGTAAGTTGTTTTGAAACAGAAGTCAAAGGGGAGCTGGATACTCTTGTGCACAATCATGTGCTTTCCCTCTGAAGCCAAGAGGAAACATTTTAGCCTGTGTGTGTTAATGGCACTGCATTCCTAGATGGGAAGCAATGGTGCATGACAGCGTGTGAAGGTCCTATCTGTTTAAAGCTCTGTGTTATGTGATGGGCATCTTCAGAAATCCATAGGAAGAAGATCTGAAATTCAGGGAGGGTGGTAGCACCTGAGGGCTGGGAGGCAGAGATAAAGGGTCCATGGATACGGAAAACCAGTGATAAAGACTAAGAAAGCCGCTTATCCCCTTCAGCTTTAATATCCAAGGAGGAACTATGCCTATTCCTCTGGCCAGTTGTATGAATGTAGACATGGAGCCCTGCAGCCAGAATAAGCATAAAAGCCACTTGTGAATTAGGAGGGCAAACTGCACTCATGCTAGACCAGTGCTAAAACACAGAGTGCAAGAGACCATGGAAAACCTATTTGGAGCTGAAGAAGCCTAAGATCCGGTGTTGTGTTTTCTAGTCTGAATCTCTGATAAACTTAGGAAGATTTGCCCAGGAATTGAAGCACAGAAGAGTCTGTGGATGTCTTCTCTCCACTTGGAAGCATGAAGCACCTTCATGCCTCTGAATTCTTTGAACTCATCCCTGCAGCTTGTTTCTGGCCTTGCTCTTAAGGAGGGCCCTCCCTCAGCTACAACTTCAGGGCAGGAACAGCCAGCTGCCGTTTGTCTCCTCTCCCAAGAAGGAAGGTGAAGGGGCTGCTTTCCTTTAGCCTCCTTAACACTTGTTTCATTAATCACAGCTTTCTCTTCAAACCCAGAGACAATCTGTCCAATTAACATTAAAGCTCTGGTACTCACTTGCCACACTTCGCAAGCAGCACTTTGACAATCATCGCTGTAAGTCCAAATGCTAAAAGCTGATCACAAGCAAAACAGCCCAATTGCACTTTGTTAACACCCTACAGCCCTTCTTTCTTGCAGCAGCAGAACCAGCCTCCTTTCTACTCCCTTTTATTATGAATCTCAGCAGCCAGGTCCTAAAATGTTTCTTCCACAGACCCCTGTCTTAATCCATCACTTTACACCACCCCATGGGTTTACCTACATAACTCCTTTCTGCTATATACCAGCAACCATGCTTGAACACTGCACCTGAGTGAACTGAACTCCGTGGAGCTGTAGGTCAGAAAGAATCAGCACATCAAAGAGTAGGTCCAGCAGAAAAGGTGTTTAATAATGTCTTGTAAGGGTCATGCCCTATGTAGAAGTAGTAAGAAGTAATACGGTGTGGAGAAGAAGTTATGCGGTTAGCTACAAGCCTCTTAGTCTAACCTTGACTTGAGATTTCCAAGTGAATTTTGAAGGGAAGAACAATTAAATGCCCAGAGATAAAGGGGAAATGAGATAAGAGGCAACATGGGTTTACGAAACGTAGATTGTGTCAGATGAACACGATAGCTTTGTTTGATAAGATACCTGATTTTCTAGACAAAGGAAGTGCTGCTCATCTCCTTTATCTAGACTTCAGTAAGGTATCTGATAGGTGCCATGTGGGAAATTAGTAGCGAAGCTGGAGGAAAGGAGGATTAGTAAACTGTGAGGTGAGGTGCAACTCTCTGGAGGGAATTTACTGAAAGAGTTTCTTACTGAACACCTTTGGAACTGATCTTTTCTTCTTGTGGATGATCTTGGCAGCGAAAGCAGGGTCCTGAGGCTAAAATCGCACAGCAACACAGAACTGGAAGCTTTGGCAATGCAGAGAATGAGAGTACAAGTCTGAAAGAACTAAGTGACCTTGAGAATAATTGAAAGGAGATGGGAAACAGAAAGTTTGAGATGACAGGTCACGAATCTGAGGACTTCTGATGGCCTCAGATATAATACAGGAGATGATGAGCTGCCAATGATCAAGGGCTCTGTGGTCTAAATGACTGCAGACTGACTGAATGTCAGCACAGAAAGGCAAATGCTCTTCTTAGATGTATCAGAAAGGTTATTTTAGCAAATATAGACCAAAAAATGGTGTCGCTGACTGTGTGCCTGGCTTCTTAAGGTCAAGATGGATAAGCTTAACCTTGTCTGAATGCAGAGGAACGATGGAAAATCATATAGAAGATGGAAAACAGACCATAGGGAGGAGAGCAGCAGAGTCAAGAACAGCATGTTTAATCTGTAAAGCACAGGCTGACATGGCAGAAGTTCCAGAGGGGCAAAATGGCTTCAAAAGCTGATGTGATACAGCTACTGAAGCAAATAGGGCATGGACATAGTCAGACCAGAGGTAGCTGAGAAGGTTCCCTGCTTGCTGGTGAAAGATACAGAGACAAAAGAGGAGGATTTGAGGTCTGAGCTCTTCCATTTACACCTGCAATGCCAAGGACTGGCCTTGCTAACACTGACATCCATGTGTCCCAGGCAGGGCACTTCTCCCTTGAGTCCTTCCTAGTATTCCAGCTTTCTCATTCCTGATGCTTCTTAGAATCCCTCCAGGCTCCTGCCAGAGTCAGGATATGTGCATGGGAAACTGATGACTGCAGTACCCGTAGGGAAATCTCAGGTCTAATGTACCCAGAACAGGGAACAAAATGAGGGAAAACAGCTCAGCAGAGTTGTTGGCATGGTGCAAGAACACAATCTATTGTCTGGGGTCCCGGTTTGCTTGCTATCCTGTCACATTTTTACTGTTCTGGGTTAGCATTTCTTGTCACTTCCTTCCTAACTTACATCAACATATGAGACAAATCACTTCCGCATTTTGCTGTCTAGATGTCTAAAGAGGGTAAGCTGGCATTTGGAATCAGGCATGCTGATATGATTTGTGCAGAGCATTGTTTCCCCTCCTGACTTTGTTCCTGCATTAGAGTCATTTTAACCAGCATATGCTTTCTTCTTTTGTATTCTATTTGCCTCCTTTTCAGGCCTTTTGTGAAACTGGGACGAGTGCTTTCTGATGAAGCCACTATGGATTTGAGGAGCTGGCTGGGAAGGCTATTTACTGGGTGGGTATGAACAGGGCTTAAATCTAAAGGAACTGTTAATGCTTCGTCTGGCACAGGGCTCTCACACGTGTCACAGCTTTGATTATTGCTGCCTTGCCATGCTGGGAGGTCAATGTGAGATTGGGAAACAGATTTGAGCAATCAAGGTGCTATGTCCCTGGAAGGGGTTGGTAGGGAAACAGGGGAAGGTTCTGTTGTGCCTGCAGGTTTTCTTCTCAGCTCTGGACCAGCAGCACACATGTAATTACACGTAGATGTTGGCCTGGTGGGAGAAGGCTGTTTAAGGAAGTTTCTACACTGCTGTGATGGTTACATTAACAAGTGCCAGGCACTGGGGAACCTGCCAGGCCCTGAGGAAGGAAGAAGCAGGAGCTGTGGATTAGGGACTGTCAGTGACTTGTTGCCTCTTAGGAAATGTTAATCCTCCAGTCTGCAAGGGGGTGTAGGACAGTGTCATGCCTTGGATGTGGGCTCTGCTTGTCTGTCTGCCCCATCTCTTTAACATACGCATAGGGGCAGCTTGTTCTTTTGGTGTGTGTTCTCCCCTGTATGCTGGGAACTAAATCATAATTATCACTGATATTTTACCTGTCTGCAGCTCTCTGCTCTGTTAATTCGGATTCTTTTCACACACAGCGCAGGAGAGAAGCTGGTGGGCAGCATTCAGCTTGGGAGCGATGGTTTTGCTTCAGGGGGGATGGGGACAGGCACTTAAGGCAGCAGGTGGCACCTTTGCTCCCATGCTATGTTCTCATGCCTGGCCAGTTGGCCCAGTTAGCAATGCTTCCGTGTCCACAGAGTGGCTCGTACCTCTCCTGGATCCACCCTTGTCTCACCTCCTAAAATATGTCATAATCTGTGTTTTTCAGAGGAGGAAACTGAAGCACAGGGAGTGGAAGTGGTCCAAAGTGAATGTTTATTGAATCCTTGCATTTGAATGACAGGAGCATCTTCCCCCAGGTGACCTTCCATCAAAGGTGTCTCAGTCCAGCACACAGGCATGTGCACAGTGGCTTCTGTGCCACCCCCTCCTGCCCCTCTCCTTGCCCTAGCATCTTTAAAGCACTCCCTAGAACAGTTCTCTATAGGGAAGACAGAGGCTGGAGTCCTCTTCTAGATACGTATGTAGAGTGTCTAGCATTATCTCCATGTCTGTGTTGAGCTACCAGACAAGGAAGCCCTCCTCCCCTCCCTGTGGGTTCACTGTGTTGGCAGGTTGATGCTGAACCTCCAAGTGTCAGTATTTGTTCCCTGCAGAAAAGGTCAATCCCAGTACTTCAGGGCTGTGGCACCACGACCTTTTCAAAGCATGGACAGATGGAAGTGGCTCTGTGGAGAAAGGCCATGGCAGAGGACAGCTGCCAGCCTTTCTATGAGTCTAGTTTAGTGGCAGAACATACAAGTCTCTCAAACACATCCACATGTACAGCCAGCTCCTCTGGACTGATTTACAACCAAAGCTGCAGTGCGTGAACCAGCACTCCCTTAGCCCTCTCCTATTTGCACAATGCATCTCTAGTTCTCCCTCGCACTGCAAAACCACTTGACTTGTTTCCTCATCATGCTCCAAGGCTCTGGCTTTCCTCTCTCTGGTGCTTAGAGTCTTATTCCCATGCTGGAGAAGGTAAGAATTGGATCCAATCTGACCTCCCCATCTGGGCCATCCAGTCTTATTATCCATCCTGCATACAAGCCAATCAAGGCACAAAGCAGAGAGGATAGGCTTTTGCTGCCTGCCATGCATGGGACCACTGTTAGGGAGTATGAGGAGAAGTCAAAACTGAACTTGAAAGTGATGCACAGTGCTTCTCATCTCAAAAAGATGCTTTGCTAATATATTTCCGTGAAATGAAGACAAGTAACTGTAGTGACAGAACAAAGGGTAATGGGCTTAAACTTAAACAAGGGAAGTTCAGGTTAGATATAAGGAAGAAGCTCTTTACTGTGAGGGTGGTGAGGCGCCAGCACAGGGTGCCCAGAGGAGTGGTGAATGCTCCATCCCTGGCAGTGTTCAAGGCCAGGCTGGACAGAGCCTTGGGTGACACTAGTGTGAGGCATCCCTGCCCATGGCAGGGGGTTGAAGCTGGATGATCTTAAGGTCCTTTGCATCCCAAACCATTCTATGATTCTATGATATTTGCATTTGAGTTCCTGCATCCATCCCACTCAGTGTCAGTATTGTAAACCCAAGGTGCAGATGCATGGCTCAGAAAAAAGAATAAAAGTATTGAGTCCAGCATCCTACCAGCCACATTTACCATGTGATTTTTGGATGTCTGTGTTTCGGGATGAGATACGAAAGTCTTTGCTAACTCTCTGCCCTCAGTGGAGCACCCATCTCACCCTGAAAGAATCCATCAGGGACAGAGCCTTGTTTGTCTGGATCTGGTATCAGCCTAGCAATGTAAGTTGTAGCCATATTGTGTAGGACCTATCCCTTAAAATGAAACTCATCGTTCTTATGAAGATGATTCCTTGAAGGGAAATTAACGTTTAAGGTGTGATGAGGGAAGCTGTGGTTCAAGAGCCCATGAAGATTGTTGGGAGCTAAAAGTGATGGAAACTGGACTGGGATTTGGTGATAGAGATGAGAAGTGGAAATGGAAAGATGGAATGAGGCTTTGATGGGGTTCCCCTTGTCCACTTTTTCTCATCCGATTTCATTGTGGAGGGTTTTTCTTAGTTTGTTTTTGGGGTTTACATATATATGTATAAAGATTCATAAACATATATATATATATATATACAGATTCAGAAAAGCCCAAAGTCTTGTGTGTGTTTCTGTGCAGCATCTCCCACGATAAGATCCTTATCCCTGCCTAGGAACTTCCAGTGATCCTAAATAAAAGACAGGGACATTATCAATAGCAGACTTGTTAATTTTGTTTGTTATGTTCTGCACATTCTCTTTCCCCCTCCTGCTGCTGGCTTGCACAAGAGCCAGCCATGTTATCGTAGAATCATAGAATCATAGAATAGTTAAGATTGGAAAGGACCTTAAGATCATCTAGCTCCAATCCCCCTGCCACGGAAAAGGACACCTCCCACTAAACCATGCCACCCAAGGCTATGTCCAATCCAGCCTTGAACACTGCCAGCGATGGAGCATTCACAACTTCCCTGGGTAACTCATTCCAGTGCCTCACCACCCTTACAGGAAAGAATGTCTTCCTCATATCCAGTCTAAACTTCCCCTGTTTCAGTTTGAACCCCTTACCCCTTGTCCTCTCACTACAGTTCCTCATGAAGAGTCCCTCCCCAGCATCCCTATAGGCCCCCGTCAGATACTGGAAGGCTGCTTTGAGGTCTCCACGCAGCCTTCTCTTCTCCAGGCTGAACAGCCCCAACTTTCTCAGCCTATCTTCATACAGGAGGTGCTCCAGTCCCCTGATCATCCTCGTGGCCCTCCTTTGGGCTTGTTCCAACAGTTCCATGTCCTTTTTATGTTGAGGACACCAGAACTGCACACAATACTCCAAGTGAGGTCTCAGGAGGGCAGAGTAGAGGGGCAGGATCACCTCCCTCGACCTGCTGGTCACGCTCCTTTTGATGCAGCCCAGGACACGGTTGGCTTTCTGGGCTGTGAGCGCACACTGCCGGTTCATGTTCATTTTCTCATCAACCACCACCCCCAAGTCCTTCTCTGCAGGGCTGCTCTGAATCTCTCCTCTTCCCAACCTGTAGCTGTGCCTGGGATTGCTCCGACCCAGGTGCAGGACCCTGCACTTGTCATGGTTAAACTTCATCAGGTTGGCATCAGCCCACCTCACAAGTGTGTCAAGGTCCCTCTGGATGGCATTCCTTCCCTCCAATGCATCAACCGAACCACACAGCTTGGTGTCATCGGCAAACTTGCTGAGGGCACACTCAATCCCACTGTCCATGTCACTGACATGTTGAACAAGACCGGTCCCAACACTGATCCCTGAGGGACACCACTCGTTACTGGCCTCCAGCTGGACATTGAGCCATTGAGCACAGCTCTTTGCGTGTGGCCATCCAGCCAGTTCTTTATCCACGATGTGGTCCATCCATCAAATTGATGTCTCTCCAATTCAGAGGCAAGAATGTTGGGTGGGACAGTGCTGAATGCTTTGCACAAGTCCAGGTAGATGACATCAACTGCTCTACCCCTGTCCATCAGTTCTGTAGCCCCATCATAGAAGGCCACCAGATTGGCCAGGCAACCTCTTGCAGAGGAAAAGCTCTTTGACTTTTTCTTCCACATCAAGGCTGTGCAGATCAATATTGCAAGTGCTGGCCTCTCAGACTGTGTCTCCAACCCCAAAGTGTAACACTGGCTTGTGCAGACAGATCAGGTTTAGCTGTAACTCAGGGAGGGAAGCAATGGTTCTAGGCCAGTTCAAGTCTAAACCCTCACGAAAGGCTGTATGAGTCCAGCAAGGGCACAAGTGTAGTCCTGACTAAACAGATCAATGTAAAATGACACTAAGTTGTTTTCAAGCTCTGCTGTATGTGATTGATCTCCTGTAACAGGACATGTGCAATTAACCAGCAGCTCTGCTATTAATAACCATCCCTGAATATGTGGATGAAATGAATTGGTGTCTCTGTGGATTATTGCCTTTCTCCATCTGACACTTCTTTAGAGGAATGGCACAGAACAGAAAGGGAATCTTAAGAGTATATAATTGAGTGTATATTAGGGTTTATGAAGAGATTCCTGCAATAACTGTCATGTTCCACCTGACGGAGTAGCTGTTATGTGAACATGCCAAAGTAGCACTTTCCTTGCTGTGATCTTTGTTCTCACTTGCTTTCCTTGCATTATCTTAAAATCTCCTTTAGCTGATGCCACCGAATGCCATCTGAGTAATGACTTGAGTGCAAAATAAGGACAGGAATAAAGAATGAGGTGCACACTTACTGTCAGAGGCCTTAAATTGGGTACCAAAAAGTAAGGAGGCCCACTGTTTCAGAGGCAGCTTCTGCTGCTTCCACCAGTGACAGCTGCCCTGGAAATCAGGACACATCAATTTATATCCTCTTGGAAACTGAAGAACCGGACTCCATTGTGCTTAGCGTTGTCAAACCTCTGCTCCAAAGGGGACAACTACATTAGGCACAGGAAGCACTGGGAAGAAAATAAAGGCATGGAGGAATGAAGTAACTTACTTTGTGTCATAGTGGGCTGGCGGCAGAGCCAGCGAAGGCAGCTGTCTGTGCTGGACCACTGTGACGGGTATCTTGGAGCTGAAATCTCACTGTGATGTAGTGATGCTCTCATCAAAGGAGAGGCATAGAAGCTCTCAGCTTAGAGCTGACCAGGTTTCCCTGCAGCCTGAGACCGGGGCTGACTAACACAGGCACAAATCCTTCCTCTGGCCTGGTGGTGCCTGGTGCAAGGCTGGCACAGAGGAGTTACAGGCAGACTGCTTCCATGTGCCCATGGATCCACACCCTGGGATAGTTTACAAAAGGACACACTTTCTTTGCACCGGCAGCCAGCCCTTGTATCCTTTCACATCCAACTGCATGGAGAAAGCTCCCTTTGCACCCCAGCTCTCCCTGCCCATCACCAGCCCAGCCCTTTTTCCATCGCTGCCCTGGATCTTTCCATCCTATTTTCTTTCTCCGGCCTCCCTTTCTTTTCTCCCTCCATCTTTCAGTTTGGCTTGTCACACACATAGAAGATCACACACTCAATCCTCCCCCTGCCAGCAGATCTTGAATGCAGTGAGGCTGAGGGATGCCCTGTCACCTTCTGCCTCTCCACATCTCCCCTGCCCTATTCCCCTCTGATCTATTGCAAAGGACAGGTAACCTCAGCCAAAAAAGATGGATGCCACAATTACATTCCCCTTTTCAGCAGCTCCTTCCTTTTGCTTCTTCCTGATGGAAATCGTGGGCAAGAAAAATCTATTATTACTCTCCAAATCATATCAAATATTTATCAGGGTAATTCTCTAGTTATCACCACCGATTGCAAGCCTTAGTCACGTAGTAAATCTTGTTAGTGTCATCTCTGGGAACGTGTCTCGTCTGTCTTCTCAGCTGAGTGCTGCATAAACTGGGTTGCCCCAGGGGAACTTGGCTTATGGAAAAGGCAGTGGAGAAGGAGGAGATGGAGGCGATCAAAGAAGGGTGAGACTTTCCAAATCCCCTTTCTCCTAGGACATGAAATGGGATCTGCTTAAGATGGGGAGGTTGCATGTGGGAAGGGGAGGTCGGGACCACACCACTGATGCCTCCCTGTGTCAAGTGCTTAACAGATAAGCTCATTCCTAATCAGAAACTGTCTGAAACAGGCCAGGCTCAACGAGAGGTGTATTATCCTTCCCAGGAGAGAGATGAAGCGAGTTACTCGAGGCTGTATGATCTGAAGTCAGTAGCAGAGGCCAGAACCGAGCTCAAGGTTTCTGGCTCTAAGGCTAGCAGCTTAATTATATGATGATTCCTTTTGGAGCACTGTGACTGCTTTGATACAGCGCTGTCCTGGGGGTCCTGTAAGTCAGGGCAACCTTGCCATCTCTGCTTGCCATGCCAAGGACTTTCCCCTCCCACCCGCTGTGTCAGGACTAGCAAATGCAGCCACTCGAGCTGGCCTTTTTGTTGTTGTTGTTGGCACCAAAATGTTTCCAGATTGTACCTATTTTTAAACTCTATATTGGGTCAGATCTGGACAGCTTGGAGACTTCAGCTCTTCCCTCTTTCCTACCCCTGTGCGTGCAACTTACTGCTGCAAAGGGAAGAAATGAGCAGCGTGTTTCCTCTGCCAGAACCAATCAATCTGGCGCCTGTCATCAGCATCACAGCAGCTATAAAATATTTAATTCCTTAATGATGAATTGGCAGATTGTTTCAAAAAGACAACAAGGAAACAAAGAAAAGGAAACAGACACTCGCAATCTGCAGTCACACTCTTTGCCAGGCTCAGCCTTTGGAGCAGACAGCATGAATTGTGTTTTGCCATCCAAGGTACCTCAACAGTGTTGTCTATTCATAGAGCCCTGATAGTTGTTTTGGGGATGTTTGTGCTTACATAGATATCACACCCTTGACTTGATATCTTCAGGACCCACCACCGATTCCTGATGATATTCAGCTTTCAGAGGAGGATTTATAGTTTGGAAAACATGAAAACAGCTTCTCAATGGCACAGCTCTTGCCTGTGTAGCTCTTGCTGCTATACAGAAAGGAAATTATTATTATCATAGAATCATAAAATCATAGAATCATAGAATAGTTAGGGTTGGAAAGAACCTTAAGATCATCCAGTTCCAACTCCGCTGCCATTGTAGGGACACCTCACGCTAAACCATGCCACCCAAGACTCTGTCCAACCTGGCCTTGAACACTGCCAGGGATGGAGCATTCACAACTTCCCTGGGCATCCCATTCCAGTGCCTCACCACCCTTACAACAAAGAGCTTCTTCCTTATATCCAATCTAAACTTCCAATACACATAAATAAGGAAAAAGAACATCCAGGCTAGGTCAGAGCACAAGTGCATCCAGCCAAGTGTGCTGTCTCCAGCACTGGCCAACAGTGTGTGTTTTAGGAAGTGCATAGGAATATGTCAATCCTACAGTGCTCTTTCTTTAGCAGCCTCTAGCAATCTGCAGCCCAGGGAGATCTCTGTGCTCCCGAGCTCCGACGGGAATCTTTTTTCCATGAGCTTGCCTAGTCGCTTATGAAAGTTATGAAAACTTGGAGCAAAAGCTTCACTCACGTAGCTCCATAGTTCTCCTGGGTGAAGCTGCACATCTTGTTTTGTTTTCAGCATATCACCTACTAATTTAAGTCGATGTTCGCAGCTCTTGCATTAAAATGACAGTGAAAAATCATTCTTTCTTCACCTCCCATTCCTTTGACATGTTTGGCTCACAAAGTAGGGAGCAGCATCAAGATGCCTGGGCTAATGGACACCAGAATTTGTCTAAGTCTGCAGTGGGCAGTCTGGTTTCACAGGGCAGGTCAGCTTGTGCATGCCCATGGATACCTTCTGCCCCTGGTACAGTGTCAGAATCCTTGCCTGTATCACTATCTGTTTGCAAATGTATAAGGTGATGCTGGTGACAGTCACCGATTCAGCTGATGCAGCTGCAGTGGAAAGGGGATGGCACAGAAAGCAAGACCTCTGCTGAAGTTACATGAGTTCCTTACAGGTCTTATAAACCACATGCCTGTCCCTGTACCAATATATATCCATTCCTTTTGCATGCTGTAAATACATAGGCAAGCAACTTGCCTGACCAAAGACCTTCTTTTGCTCTATGTAGCCTGTTCAATTGTAAACCCAGCGATACTTGGCTTTTTGTTTCTGTTTGATTAAGTTCTAAGTCCTATTCTTGGAACCTTCTAATTACAAGAAAGCTGTAAGTTTTCACTAAAGCAAATCCCGACTTTTACCCATCACAGAAAATCTGAAAACCGGAGCTCTAAAAGCTTACAAAACCCTGATAGAGCCTGGGGAAAGGAAGGGGAAAATGAGGGGGTTTCACTCGTCCCCATGTATTATTTTTAAGCCGGTCTCATGATGCGAAGCAGTGACGCTCCTTGGTGGCGTGACCAACCTACACTATTCCTCTGGGCTGGGGGAGCGCTGGGAAGTTAGGCAGACGTAAGTGGGAGGCTGGCAGCTCGTACGCGGAGCCTTCGTGCTTCCTCCTCTGCCTCTCTTGGCAGCCAGGGCTCCCGCACACGTCTGTGGTGGGATGGGCTGGTTGTGGTGGGATGTGGCCGGTTGTGGTGGGATGGGCTGGTTGTGGTGGGATGTGGCCAGCAGATAATGAGGGTCATGCAGCGGTTTAGCTCAATTCACCCTCTGTCTGCTGCAGTGATTTGTGTGAGCCCCCTGCAGACATCCTGTGTAAATACCTGAAAGAAAAACTCTTGTAAAGGAAGGGCTTAACCTGCTTTCAAAAGGGGTCAGTGCAATTAGAAGCGCCGGGAGCTGGTACATAATGGCAAACTGCTGCTTCAGACCTCCCCCAACCCGGGGTCAGCTCTAGGGCAAACCAAGGTTTCCCCCAGCTCCTGTGCAAAGTCTCCCAACCGCAGAAGGCTGTTTCCGTATGCTCCAAAGCACGTTGCGTTCCTAAGGGCTGATTGCTTTGGCATAGGGATAAGATGAAATCAAAGGACAGTACTTTTGAGTCAGACAGCTCATTTCCCTGTTAGCTCTGGATCTCTGTCTTCTGCAGATGGTGCTTAAACCTTTAAAGAAGGTTGCTCCGTTGATCCTGTCTAATATCTCTTTGGAAGTTCTGAATGGAAAACATCCTGTTTGTCTCTAATCAAAGCTAGTTTTTCTCTGCCTCTGGGCCAAAACACTGCAACAAGTTTGACCCTTTGGGAGTAGTGGATGCTGAGCTGCCTGCTGCTTTTCCAGCATGGGGAGAACCTGAAAACCAGCCTCTTCCCACTGGCTTCATGATTTTGGGGCATGCAAGGGGTAATGAGAAAGCAGCAATCCAGCAGCTCCTAGCTGGGTGGTAGCTGACTGCACCACAGCAAGTCTAAAGAGGCATCTCTTTCCCATCTATTAAAATAGACACCACCAGCAGCAAAAAAAATCGGGAAGTGTGACTCAAAGTGGGGGAAGGAAAAGGGATAGGGCTGATCAGTAGCTACACACCCACGTCAGGGGACCATCTCAGCAAACCCGCTTGCATCCTACTGTTGTCAACGTGATTTCAAATGAAGCATATGCTTATATAGAGAAGGGACTGAGAGAATAGTTGGGTGTAGGAAGTTCTTGGCTCGCAGTGATAGAAAGCACATGCTAAGGGTGCCTGTGGGATGGACATTGTCAGAGTCCTCTCTACTGCAGTGATTTCCTATAAAGCATTAACAAAGAGCATGAGGTTAAATAGAAGCTGCTTTTCTTTCTCTCTTGTTACTCAAAACCAGCCCTGGACGCTGGTCTGAGGGCATCCCTCTGCCCTTGACTCCTTGCCAGGCATGCCTGGCTGGAAACCTCCATCCAGATGGAGCAGGCTAGGAAAGGTAAGGAAATACAAAGAGGAGAGAAATGAAAACATATGAACACCTCTAATTTTGGTTATGTTTTTGCTGTCATTGAGATTGCTGCAAAATGAAGGTAAAATACTGTGATTCCCCTCTAATAAATTTTTCATCTTTTTACGCTGCCGTAAGTTTCCTCTGAGTAGAAATCTTTGTCAGAATCTAGTCGGGACAGATCCTTTATTTTATTATTTGATTGCAAAGGTCTTAATTTCTCCCAAATATCTTTTATTCTCATTAAAAGTAATCACTAAATATGGCCAGCCAAAGCCACGTGTGCGCCTACACCGAGTGTAAGTAGTCCAGCTAGAGAACTGTAGTGTGAGAGGGAACCAGGAATATATCTGGTGCTGAGGTGGCAGCATTGCCACCTCAGCCAAAGTTAATTATAACACTTTCTGCCTAAATGGTTTGGTTCCTTTTAGCTGGATTAAGAAGTAAGATGCAGGTCAGATGCAAGGCAGAAGTTCTTTACTGTGAGGGTGACGAGGCACTGGCACAGGCTGCTCAAAGAAGAGGTAAATGCTCCATCCCTGGCAGTGTTCAAGACCAGGTTGGACAGAACATTGTGTGCCATGGTCTAGTGTGGGGCATCCCTGCCCATGGCAGGGGGTTGGAACTGGATGATCTTTAAGGTCCTTTCCAACCCAAACCATTCTATGGTTCTATGAATATACCTTCATTTTATGTGCTTTTAAAACTGTGATTAGAAAACCAGTTTCCCTGCCATGTCCCCCCGTTCCTCTGCATCTCCAAGGGATGTTGATCACCCCTACACCATCCCCTTTCCCAGAATGTTTTACCACCAAAACCCCAAGCTCTTGAGGAAAAACAACCCCCTGCCATCCACTTCTATGTGCCAGCTTCACCAGCCCCATGGATTTCATCCCTCAGCCCAGGGGCCCATCACTCAGATAAGTGCCACAGGCTCAGGGTGAGGATGGCTGGTAGCCATGAGGCTGTGAGTCAGGCTTGTCCCCGCCATGGCTGTGTTTCCCTCAGCACTCTTCGTGGGCAGGGAAATAGAGATGGGCTTGCATAGAGCTGAGCTAAACATGGCTGTGAGGCTTGTGGGGCTGTGGGCTAGGTGCCTCACTGCTATGAATGGCAGCAGGGCTGTCATTCTGAGGACACAAAGGCCATGGTGAGAGGTTGGGTGTGAGGATGGACGTGGTGCCCTTATAGCCACAAAGTGTTAGAGCTGCTGCAAGCCCGCCTGGGCACTCAAACCCCTCCCGGATGTGGGCGCTTTGGGGCTGGCAGCACAGTGATGGTGTGGTCCCCTCTGCATGGCTGCCTGGGCTGAAGGGTGGGAAGTGGAACTATTGCACCCCAGCCTGCCCTGAGCTTACACTGGGTCCTCCTCTCCTCCTCTCCACACCAGAAAAGCAGTTCCAGCTGTGGCTATTGCTTTCTGCTGTTCTTAGCGAGTCCAAGAGCTAACGATGAGGGCTGTGAAGCGAGGAATACCCTTGCTGCCACCACATCTGTCCCTGCAGTGATGCTGCTCACAGCATCTGCTTTTCGGCCCCGAGCATGCAGGGCTGGACCCGGCTGCAGCCTCCTTTGCCAGGCACAAGCAGAACAAACCCTGGAAGGCTTTTCCATTCATTCCTCCCCAGCCGTTTCTTGCTCGTTTGTCCTCTGAGGGGCTTGGTGATGGTTGGGATGCTCTTTGCCTCAGGACATAGTGTGGGCAGGTAACTAGGGAGTGTTGAGCTTTGGGATGTAGCTCCAGAAGATGGGGCAACAAGGGGGGAAGCTGTGGCCTCCTCCTGAGCTTCACATCTTTCTTTTTCCTTGTGTCAGGCTGAACCACAATCTGGGGAGGTGCAGGAAAAGTGTCTGCATACCCCAGGGCTGTGAGAGCCATCATCTCTTCCTGAGGCTGCCAGTGCATGTGGACCCATCCTCTTCTACCTGCCCGGCAGGGCTTCTGCCCCAATACTTAGTGTTTTCTCACATTGACTCATTTTCCCCTTGCAAACACCCATTTTTCCCATGCAATAGCTCGTTTTTTTCCTTGCAAAACAAGCTAGGACTTGGTTAAGCCCCCGGGCTTGCTTGTATATCTTACTGCTTATCTGAGGCTAAGGGGGAAGAAAGGCTGGAGCTGCAGAGGGCAGGATGACCTGCAAAAGCTTTGGGTTGGAAAGCTGGTGTAGGAGCAATGGAAGAAAGCATGGGGACTGAAGGAGAGTTTCATTTGGATGGGAAGAGGCAACAAGCTGTTCAATGACAGTGATAGCCCTGGGGAGGGAGAGAAGCCACACTGGCTGAGGAGGAGATGCAAACAGGTCTGGCTCCCAAGGGACACTGCTACAACATCCCAAGGTGCCTTTTCCAACCAGGAAGCCAGGCAGCAGCAAGCAAAGGGAATGTAGTAGCATCAGCCCATGTGCCCTCCTCATGCTGTGCAGGGTGCAGGGCTCCTTTGTCCCCAGCTCTGCTGTTGCATGACCCCTTCCCAAGTCCTCTTGTGCTTGATGGTCGCTGGTGCCATCCCTGGGGCACTATGCTGCTGTCACCATAGGTGCTGTCAAGGTATCCTAATGCCATTTGCTGGTGTTATTGAGTGCTTTCTCCCATGGATTTGCTTAACAGCGTGGTACAGCACCTACTGACCGGAGCTGAGCACCTGCCATAGCTAGAGCAGGGGTTATTAAGCAGCAAGAGGGGCCTGCTTGGAAATCTCCAGGATCAGGGTTATTCCAGGCAAAATAGAGAGTATAAAATCACCATTTTTCCAATCCATGGCTCCTTTGCTGGGGGATCTTTGCTATTCCCCTCTGAGATCTCAACAGTACAATATGGGGCTGTTTTCAGTCCTCTGCTAAAGGACATCAAGACTGCTGACACATTGGGTCATGCAGAGAGCATCACCGCACAGGGCTGCTCTGTGACCACCTCTTAGTGGAATTCCCACTCCCTGATGCTCAGTGCTGGGAGCTGGAACTTCCCACCTCCAGGGACACCCAGGGATACTGAGGGTTTGCTCCCCTGTTCCTGTGGCTCCTCTTCAGCCAGGAGTGTGTCTGCAGTGCGTACCTACAGCACATGATGGCACTGCAGGAGCGCAAAACAGCCTCAGCATCCTCTGCAACTCGCCTGGGTTTTTAACCCCTCCGTGCAAGCGAAGCTGCTGCGGTGCTTTTCCAGGGACAAAGTGTGGAGGAAGGATTGGATGGCGATGCCCAGTCCCTGCTGCCCCAGTTAGGGCAAAGCCTTGAGTCCGAGCTGCTGAAGCATCACCCTTGGGTCCCAAGCACCATCCTTGGGACCAGAGAAGACACAAGTGCTGCAATGTGGGCCTGTGTGCGCTCATGAGCTGGCATCTCCCCTAGTGCACAGTGGATGCTTTGTGCACTGGCTCCTCACAGCTGTACATCCCTGGTCTTGGCACGCCTGAGAGCACTCCCCTCTTGCTGCCACATTGTCTGGCTTCACCTCCTAAGCTCCCACAGGCAGAGAGATGGTCTTCAGATACACACTGGACAGAATCAAGCTTTGGTGCAGGTCTTGCATGAGAATATCCTGCTGGGTTCTGGAAGAGAGCAAGGAGATGTGTTAGTTTGCTGGTTCCTGAAGTTATTGATCCTCTAGCCAAAACCCAGGGAGAGCCATAGAGATGAACAGAAAAGCTGCAGCAGCATTTCCATAGAACATATGCTTTTTCCTGAAATAATCCCTGCAGGAGAGAAGCTGTAAAAATATCTGGATGTGACAATCCTGGTATTTATCTGCTCTTATCTACAAAGAACTGAAGAGGTAGAAACGCAGCAAGTGCTGCCCAAATTAGTGTCAGATCCTGTAGGTATAGGAAAAAGCTGCATTTCCTTCAGAAAGTTGTCTGGAATCATCTGGACACTGGATGGATGACTCTGCTTTTCCTCCTCCTATTGTCCATGTGGGAAAAAGTTCTCTCTCGGACTTTCCCATGAGCAACAAGATGTATATCCAGGAGAAAAAGCATAGAACTGGGAGAGGAGGGAAACAAACCCGACGTTTCCAAGGGAGGAGGAGGACAGAGGGGGTCTGCTTTCTGCAGCCCTCGTCCGTCTCTCTGCATGGAGACACTTTCTTTGCTATCTCCCAGTTGTAAATGCGGCTGATGGATTGATTTTGTTTCTGTTTCTTCTCTTGCACTTGTTCATGTTAATAAAGATAGATTTTATTTCTTTCTTTCGTGTTTAAATCCGAAGCAAAATGTCCCAGTGTCTCCACCCACCCCCCTGGCACCAAGCGCTGATGCTTATTTCAGTGCTTATAATTTGATTTCTGCCTCTCCTGCTGGGCTGATGCAGGAGAAACAATATTTAGAGAAGCTGATTTTTAATTTACTGGTTGGTTTTTTTCTGGAGCAAGGGAAGCAGAGGCTGGGATTGGTGTGGGAAGAGGGAAAGAGGCTCAGCAAGAAGGAGCTCTCCTTTTCGAGGCCATTTTCTCCCCAGTTTGCAGTCTCTGATGGACAGAAATCACAGCAGAGCTCAATTAATCAATTGCTAGCTGAAGAATGAAGGGTGCCTCATCTCTTTAGGTATTTTTGTGCAGGGACTCTTAGGTACTTGACGCCAATGATTCCAGGTTTGGAGCCTGAGCTTTGATAATTTCCATTTTGCAAGTGGGAAAACTGAGGCACGGAGCGGTACACTGACCCCTTCCCCTTCAGGCTGCAGCCAAAACAGCGTGCAGCACAGGAGCTAAGGGCTCATTTCCAAACCCAGAGTATATTCAGCACACACAACCCTCAGCATCACTCTGCTTCTGGTTAAACATGGACAAAACAAGGGGTTTGCTGGTGTTTAGCAGCCAGCCCAGTCCTGAGCAGCAGAGTTGCAAAAGAGTTCAGCCACTCCTCAGCTCTTGGAGTTTCTTAGGGAAAAGCTCCTGCATTTTGTTAAGAAGAAGGGTTTTTTCCTTGCCAACCCCCTGACTTTTCATTTCTATGTGCAGAATTAACTTGCTCATTACTGTATTCTATATTTTTTTTAAGGAATAGTATCCCCCTTTTCCCTTTTTCCTTTGATTTCCCTGGCTTCTTGGAACAGCGCTTGTGATCACTTCTGTGCCTAGTGAAAGATAATAGCTTTGCTAAATAATTTTTCCTCTTCTAAAATATCCATCAAGATTGCCTGCTGCACAGTTTACATTTCCTGCTGTGGAGACAAATACTTTAATTAAAATGGAAGGGAGGAGGACAAAAAAACACACAGAAAAAAGAAAAAGGCTCTGCAAAAAGAATCCTGAGACGTTTGGGAGAAGCAGCAACGGGCAAATGAAGCCTTTGGGCAGCCAGGATGGATTTTGCATCCGTGCGTAGAATCATAGAACGGTTTGGGTTGGAAAGGACCTTAAGATCATCCAATTCCAACCCCCCTGCCATGCGCAGGGATGCCTCACACTAGGCCATGTCACCCAAGGCTCTGTCCAACCTGGCCTTGAACACTGCCAGGGATGGAGCATTCACAACTGCCTTGGGCAGCCCATTCCAGCACCTCAGCACCCTCACAGGGAAGAACTTCTTCCTTATATCTAACATGAACTTCCCCTGTTTCAGTCTGAACCCATCACCACTTGTCCTATCACTACAGCCCTTGATGAAGAGTCCTTCTCCAGCATCCCTGTAGCCCCCTTCAGGCACTGGAAGCTGCTCTGAGGTCTCCAAGCAGCTTTTCTTCTCCAGGCTGAACAGTCCCAATGTTCTCATCCTGTCTTCATACAGGAGGTGCTCCAGCCCCTGACCATGCAGGCTTTTGTGACTGTTTTGCTCAGTGAAGGAGGGAGGTGCTGATAAAACCCAGTTGCATTTCTGTTAAGCAGCAAGATACCCTTCCTCAAACCGCTTGTCCTCCTACAGCTCCCACTCCAGTCTGTGTGCAGGAACAGACGGAATGGCTTGAGTTTGGATGTTCATATCTTGACGATAAGAAAGAAACCACATCTTCTCCCTACCTTGGCCCTGCCTTTTCACTTAAGAGCAAAACGGTCATCTCCTGTTGTTGCTTGTTTGATTATGTACCTCCTCTCCCTCCCTCAGCTTTAGCCGGCCCGCAGGGAAAGCACAGCAGCAGCAAACAGCAAGAAACACCTAAATGTGCCAGCCTGATATTAGCTCCAGGGAGAGGTGAGAGGGATGGGAAGTTACAAGTACAAAATTGCTGCTCAGACCTGGGCATTTTCTCCCTCGGTCTAGAGACTGAAAGCATTGCATTGAGTTTGGAGTGCAAAGCTCAACAGAGAAGGAGGAAAGGAGACCCCATATAGGAGCGGGAGTGCAGTGTGAGCCTGCAAGGCTTGTCTGCAAGGAAAACTGCCAAGGAGAGCAGCAGCAGCCAGCCCTGGGTTTCAGAGGGCATTGGTGCTTGAGCTGGGTGGCAACAAGCAGCAGGATCTATTGAGATAGCTTAATCAGCCTTCAAAGGTCTTTCTTTCAGGCCTGGGTATAGGGAGAAGGTGGATTGGGATCATTCCCCTGCTAAGCTGGGATTTGTATTGAGCTCATAGAGGATAATGACATGATCACCTTCAGATGGGTAAGCTGAGCTTTCTGCACCATCCCTCTAAGACAGGAGTGTATTATTCCTGTTTTTCACCAGCCTGAACCAGCAATCATAATGCTGTCCCCATATAATTGTCAGTCAGACTCAGGCACCTCAACACTCCAAACTCTGTGTCTTACAAGGAGTGATCACAGGACTTCATTGTTTGGCAATCAAAGCTGCACCTTGTGGGCTCTTTTCTCTTGTTGGAGGGACAAATACAGGCTTGTGAGAAGGAAACATCCCTGGGAGAGCAGTGAGGTGGCTCCAGTGCTTCCTGCATATGCTGGCTGTGACTGTGGGTCCTGTGCAGGGGGTGGGATGAGCTGCACTGATCCTCATCACTGTTTCTGGTTCAAAGCCTGCTTCTGAGGGTGTGAGTGGGACCCTCCTAAGCTGGCAGGGGGTTTGGGTGCTTATCTTCTGCCTTGACCAGTCAGAGCACACAGCAAAACAGTGGGAGAAGGGCTTGTTGCAGTGCTGCCTCTCCTTTGTATACGGAGGGGACCAGTGCACTAGGGATGGAGGCAAGGCACCAGGAAGTCTAGGCTTGTGCTGTGTCTGTCTCTGCAGACGTGTCTCCACTGTTTTGCAAGATGTGCATGGAGACAGTAGGAATGCTGGATCTATAGTGAGGAGACTCTTCTTCGCCTTCTTGCAGTGGGAAAAGCTGGTGGTCTGGTTCTGTGTAGGTAAGAAAACCTTAATGCATGCTGAGCTCTGCTCTCACCACGGTGTCACCCTGCCCTGGAGAATTGCTGAGCTGGGGCTGTACAGGATGGGTTCCACCTGGCCACTCATGTCCTCACTGGAGAGACCCCAAAACTTGATCAAGGTGAAGAGCTTCTCAGACAAGCTGTTATTGTCCACGTTACAGAACTGCTTTTGGCTAAGCTTTTCTGTGGCATGAACCTCTTCATTTCTGTCTGGTCAGGACTGGAAGGCTTCCTTTGCATGTATATCTCTTCTTATTGCTGTGAGGACAGCAAAGGCTTTTGTCCTCTGGGCTTTGTACCCAACAACCACAGTGTGTGTTGCAGCTGCATCTTGCTGTCTGTGTGTGGGATAATGGATCACAGTAAAAGAGAGGCTGTTTGATGGCCCTCATGCTCCCCTGTGACACCCAAGGAGCAGCCAGTTGATGGCTATGAAGAGGAAAGAACGAGGGAGCCCACACCATCAGTGTGGGCAGTGGGCACAGCCAAGAGGGCAGTGCGTGGCAGGGACAAGCCCCATGGGGAGCATGTCAAGGGAGCAAGGGCTTGACTTGCTCATGGTCAGTGCTCTCCCCTCTCTGCACTGCCACAGTATCATTGACTGTGTGATCGCTGGACTGCAGTCAGGCTTGAACTTACAAGCAAGTGTCCTTAGCTTTGGGGAAGAGGATGCTGCATTTACCGTGGTTCAGCAGCAGAAGGCTCCGTCTGATTTTGTCTAGCAAGGGGCTAACTCCAATACAGCCACTTGGAGGCTCCAGACTCTGGAACAGTCTCTGCTCATCTGCAGGTCTGGTGGCTGCAGAGGCTGGGGAGATGCTATCAGGGGAGAAAGGTCTTTTGGGCTGCATAGTGGGATGCTCCTCGCTGTAGTGCTGCGGCTGCTGCTTGTGTCATCTGCTCCATTGCGTTCTGCAGGTCTGTGTGTGCAGAGCCTGTGTGATGAGCTCACAGGACAGTCACATTAAGTTACCTTTTCTTCTTCCCTTTTCTCACCTCAGTGCTGCTGTGGTCTGGGGTAATGGTGAGGCACAATTCATCCTGTGGAAAGAACAAGCAATCACCCTCCCAGGGTAAAACCTGACCAAGAAACAGCTCACCAATAATGTGAATCCTTGGGGACTTGCAGCGTTATATTCTGCCTGGCAGTGATCTGAGGGCAGGGCACATTAATCAGTAGCAGCATCAGTGGGCCTGGACCAGGCTTAAGCGCAGCAGAGATTCCCTGGTGCTGATTCTCACTTCCAGAGCATCTTCTGGACATCTCACAGTGCTGTTCATTGCCTGTCTCTGTCTGGAGGAATGAATGAGACTTACCTGAGGCAATGATTTTCTCACACTCAAGCAGTTCAAGGTCCTGAACAGCTTTACATAACTTTGGCACTAGCTCTGAATCTGGTTCCACCTAAATCCCTTTAGGTGCTATGAGGTGGTACAACTCATGGTACTGAAGTAGTCAGGAGCTGGGAGACTGACAACATGGAGAAGGAAGGGTCTATAAACTCAACCCCCTACATTTTCAGACCTCTTTAAGAGACCTTCTGATCTATCACTCATTCTCAGGCCAGAATCTAAAGACTTTAGGAGGGGCTGGTAGGAAATGAAGCTTGTTTCTTCCACAGGAAGCATCATGGTGCTTGCCAGAGATGCTTTGTGAGGAAAGTTTGTTAAGCCATGTCTCATTTGTTTGGGGAGTTCTGTTGAAACATGAATCAGCATCTTAGTGGCTGCTGATGGTTGGAGAGTGGCAGCCTGGGGTTTATGGGCAGAGGCACAGTACGGGAAATACAGCTAAGTTCAGCTGTGTGTTGCACAACGGCAGCTTGACCCCAGTGCAAGTGACTCAGCAGGCCAGAATGACGTGATATAGATGTGTGTGTAAAGTGTCCTCGGAAAGACAATCAGAGGTATGATGTTGGACTGATCAGTGTGCAGAGAGCTCATGGGTGTCCTGAGCTTTGTCATGAAATGAAGGAATAAATGAAATGGAAACATAACTGGGATACTGCCTCTCTCTGCTCTTGTGGAGCGACAAAGTAAGGATGAGTAAGCCTTCCCCAAGCATGTACAGAAAGAGGAATAGCTGGAAAGAGAGAGGGACTGAGTGGCCAGAACTAGAGGGAAATGAGATTGTGCAGTCGCTGTGGCTCAGAGGTAGATTCAGGATAGCTCAGAAGCTTTCCAAAGCTCTTCATTATGCAGCCTGCTTCGGCTGCCCTACTCCCTGTGGCTGATCCTGCTCTGACTGCTCCACTCATCCCTAAATGCTGCCTCTCTGAACCTCTCTTGGTAGGTCTGAATCTCACTGGAAGCCTTTCCTGAACCAGCAAATCCTTATACTCGCTTTTAGAGAGGCTTTTTAGAGGAGAGCTTGTAAAGTTCTCTGGGTCCCTAAAGTGCTTTCGGAGTTGCAGAGCTCAGGCACTGTAGTGCCCTTCCCATGTTGTCATGTCTAGGCTGGACACTGTGCAGACAGAGAGCCTCCCTCTTATGGCGCAGCCTTGAGTGATGCAGAGGGGATGGAGATAGAGCTGGGCACCAGGGAAATGTGGACTGACTGATGGCATGTTTTTGAGGAAAGGTATAAGCCATGAGGGTGGTGATGGAGGAAGAGGGCAGTGCTTTAACTCCAGCCTCTAGATATGTCAAGAGGGATGGAGAGTGAAAGGCTGACACCAATGTTCTTGTAGGTGGAGCAGAAACCATTGTGGGAGCTACCAAATACCAATGGAGAGAAGACACTGAGCAGATCAGTGTCTTTTTCAATGTGAGATATGACTGAACATCTTTGTTGCTGGTAGCACTGACCATAAAGAACATACCTTTTATGTGTAAAAGTGCCTCAGTTTGAGCAGGGTGGGCAGATGAATGTGGCAAAAGTGGTGTTTGAACAGATTTTACCATGTAAAGAACTTTAGGAAGTTCTTAAATGCACTAAAGAAAGCATTAAAAATACCTCTCTAGAGCAGAAGAGGAAGGGAACTCGGGCTGTTGGCAGTGCTGGGGCCACGATTCTTCCCTGAAGGTGACTCCTTAACTTCTCATCTTCAGTTCTTTCTGCTTTTACCACACTGCAGCTTGTTCCTCCGCAAGAGTTGCCTGAAGCCTTTGCCCAGCAGGAGGCTGGGCTGGAGATGGGTGTTGGGGAGGAGGCATACGTGATAGTGATAGTTGGGTTGAGAGCCCTGGTTTCTACACTGAAACTCAAAGTTCTCTCGGTGCTCAACTTCACAGCCCTCTCTGCCTCTCACTCCTGTCACTGTTCATCTCCTCTCTCAGTAGGTTTCGCTTTCTCTCCCTTTTACACATGTCCTTTCAAGCAGCTCTCATACTGATGAACTTAAGCTGCTAGATCACAGCTCCCTCTCTAACTTCTGTCATAACCTGATCTCTGTTCCCAGCATTGCCCCATCCCATCTATTTTCTCTTGCTTTAACTCCATCCCAAGTGTGACAGTACAGGGCTTGGAAGGTTACATGCCTCTCTCAGTTCTGCCCGCCCACATTCAGAGAGAGCAGAAAGCCAAGTAGGCTCTGGTAGCTGTTGGTGAATGCTTTCATTTGGGCCCTTCCTCTTTCCTCTCTTTCGTTAGAGGGGTTATTCATGGCCTCTCATTCTCCCTCTCTACACTACACTGCATGCCTTAAGCAGAGGTTCGTCCTTCTAGTTACCTGCTAGGTATCTACGCTTTGCTTTATTTCTTTCACATCTTGTGTCTTCTGGCTAACTGGAGATCCCTCACAATTTTACTGGTATGGTGATGGCACTACATTGCCTTTATGGTCACTAAGATAAGACCCATCTATCTAAGATACAACTGAACTCCTACTAGTAAAGGCTTTGTTCCTCTGATAGGAAGTTAACTGGGAACATCAAAAAGGCCCTCAGGGGATGCTGATCTAACCTGGTGGAGACACTTGTCAGAGAAGGACTTAATCTCTTGCAGTCTGTTCTTTTGTCAGTTTATGGTGCCAAAGGTGCATTGTGGATGGCAGTGGTTGGCCCTTCATGGCCAACACTTTGGGAAAATGATTGACTCTTACCACATTATCAGGGTGGACAGGGCTTGGAGCAACCTGCTCTAGAGGAAGCTGTCCCTGCCCATGGCAGGGTGCTGGAACTGGATGAGCCTTAAGGTCCTTTCCAATCCAACCTATTCTATGATTCTAATCCTTACTAAAGCCTTAACAGTTAAGCAGAGACTGAGGAGTGATAATGTGCATGTGACTTTCTTGCCTGGCAAATGTAACATCTAGGATACATCAGCTCAGGCAATCAAATGGCTTTCTTGCAAGAGGCACTGCAGGAGCCAGTCTGTACCACTCATATACAGCTCCTGGACAGCCATCTCCAGCTCCTTGGAGTGCCAGGCAACCCCATGTTGCAGGACTACATGCATCTTTATCCTGACTTGGGAAAGTACTTTCACTTCTCTCTGCCTCACTTCCTTATCTGAAAATAGTGTTTTTCTGCCACTGCTGTCTGCCTGTTTATGGCAAAGGAGGAACTGTTGGTGTAAGGTGCCCCATGCCATGGAACCAGGCTGCTGCACTGGGCCATAATGCGTGGCTGTTCCCTCAGTGAGTTCAGGCAGTCAGTCATGTACCTGACAGCACGCAGCTGCCTCCAGGGCTGTGTGATACTGAAACTGAACCAAGTCTACCTTTGATGCTCAGATTAAATGGTGCTCCAGTAAAAGAACGTAAGAAAGATGTGGACTAGAGAATCAGCATCTGGCTCTTCTTCTCTGACCCAGCTCTGCACAACCCTCTGGAAAACAACAGTGATGCACTGATGGTGTTTGTCTCATTGAAACCCCTGGATTTCCTCTGGCTGAGTAATGTATTATACTGAAAACAAAGAATAAGGTGAGATGTGTTTAATGAGGGAAGGTTGAAACCAGGTTATTTGTAGTGGCATACTCAATAGCTCTAATAATCATGTAGCTTTCAAATATTTAATGAGCTGCATAATGCACTTGAGACCTTATTTTTCATTAATTAGAAAGACCCCAGTCTCAGCCACACTGGAATAAGTGGAACAGACCAGGATATCCTTTATTCCTTCACACTCTCCACAATCTTGAGCACCTAGCCAGAGCAATAGACCACAGCTACCTCAGGGATCTTCATCATCGTACTGGCGTGCATCGGCATCAAGCATCTCTCTGCCTTTCTCCTATAGATAGAGATGGAGTTTAGGCACCAGCACCTCCTCTGGGAGTGGAACAGGAACATCTCAGTTCATTAGTTAGTCCCTTCCCTTAGTAAATACAGTCCTCAGGTTTGGACCCCAGAAAAGGCAGACTTCTCCCCACCTTTCACATCACTGCAGTGTTATTCCAGTCTGCCCCATCACCCTATGTCATTTTGCATTCAAACCCCTTTTTAAAGTTATATTTCTGTCCATACATCTGGACCTCAGATAACCTGGTTCTCTAGTGATGAGCAGCTGTGCTGTATCAGCCCCTTCATACATGTTCCTGTGCTTTCCCTGTCTGAAGACCATTACTGATAATTAGCCAGTATAAAATGGGAGGAATCTTGCTTGGCATTCCTTAAAACACTGCTCCTGCAGACCTCTGGCCTGAGGCTGGCTGTTCTGCCCAGTGCTTCTGGAGTTCAGTTTTCCCCTTCACTGTGCACGATGGAAGATTATTTCATTAATGAATCTAATGATACTTTGTCTTTGGTGCTGATGAGCTTTGTGATGGTGCTGTGCAATGTTTAATTAACTTTAAGCCTGCCAGGCACTACAAGGATGTTTATAACCTACATCAAATGCAGAAGAAGCTGGAAGGGCTGATGTGGTACAATAACCTTAACCAAGGTCATGCACTGGCTATTGGATGGGTTTGAGAGCAGATTCCAAGTCTTCTGACTGCTGAAGCAATGCCGTGAAAAAAAGGAAGTACATTTCCCTGCTCAGATGCTTGGGAAGTGCAAAGTGGGACAATGCAGGTGACGGATGCTCAGTGCTGGGTTAGGCTTGGGGGACCAGAGAGCATGTTCAGCATGGTGGCCATGCTCAATCACAAGGCTTTTAAGGCAGTGTTTGGGGTTCTACTTGCCCATGTTGGCTTTATGTGTGCTCAAGGCAGTTTTGTAGCACACAGGCCAGGGACAGCAATTTAATGTGTGGGTTAAAAGTGAGGGCTGCCGGCAGGGAATACACATCTGCATGGTAGAGATGCAGAGACATTGAGTAGGCGCTGCCACGGATGCTTGCTGTCCTCCAGACACCACTGATGATCCCAACAGGGCTTTGCCCTTGTTCCAGGTTGTTTTGAGCAGGTCACACTTTGTCCTGTTGCATGTGGGGTGGGAGGTGAATCCCTGAGAGTTGCCCTTTCCTCTCTTCACCCCTGGTTCCCACCACTGACTGCTGTGGTGGAGGGGAGCATGTTGCACAGCCCTTCTGCATTGGGTAATCCACTCCTGGTTTGTAAACAGGCATCCATATGCTCAGCACTTATTTGTGCAAAGCACCAAACAGAGATGCTAAGTTGGTTCTCAGGCCCTGAGATAAGAAACAGTAAGGGTGCAATACCTGCCATGGGATTTCAACCTCCTTCCTAAACAAATGGGAGTGAGAGTCGTACCCATCACTTGGGAAAGAGCCTGCTTGAGATTTCAGTGTCTTGCTTATTGCTGGGAAACATTAATGTCTGCAGGAAACAAGCCTCTTTTATTGTTCTGTTGGAGAAAAAATGCACTTCTGGCTTCAAGGAGTTGGCGCTGGCTTTGGGAGGGTGATTTCTGGTCAGGACAGGTGAGAATTGCCTTAGCATCTTATCTGAGATCTCATGGCTGTATGATCCCATAATCCTTTTATTTCCCCCTCTCCCCTCCCACGTTGTCTGGAGCTTTCCAGCTTGTTATAAGCCAAGTTTACTTTGTGTGCTGAAGATCTTCCACATTTAAGAAGTCACCTTAAGCCCCCACTTAGCTGTGGCTGGCTCATGTCCATATTCCACCTCTGGGATCACATCTTTGCATCCTCTACCACTTCCTTCAGGATGCAGCTGTGTCATATTTCCCCTCCTTTACTTCCTTCACTGCTACTTTGTTCCTGGCCTGTTATCATTGTGAGTTCACCTCAGCTGTTGCCTGACCAAATGCTGTCTCTAACAGCAGAAAGAACCCACAGTGATGAGCTTAGAAGCTGATGGCTGTGCTGGTACAACCACTTTACTGCAGCCTTTTTAGGTTCTCACTAGGAAGAAGGCTCCTCCTGTATACCTATTAGAGGGCAAATTCTAAAAGTAGGGTTAGCTTAACTTACATCAGGCTGCATGTGTCTTACAGCAGCAGCATTTGGGGGCATTAGTCGAGCACACATAGAGCTGTTATTTCCGTAGGAGGTGAAACTTCTGCTTTGCCTCCTATTTCCTTCCTCCCTCCCTCCCTTTCGCTGTGGTCAGGCTTTCAGGACATTTCCTGTGCTCCTTGTGTCACTCCTTTTCCTGTGTAACTTCTCTTCTAGCATCTCCTCCCTGCCTGCTTGGTGCACGCAACTCATGGCCAAAGAAATGCTGACAGAACTCTTCCAAAGCTGCCTTGCCATGGGGAACTGGTGGAAGAATCAGAGGTCCTGGGGAGGTTCAGAATCACTTGAAGGTGGGAAGCGGATGGCCTAATCTTGAATGTGCAACCGGGACTCAACTTGGGAGGAAAAGGGTGTTCTAATAAATTCCTCTTTATCAGCTAAACACCGGCTTCAGGTTTTACTCCATATACTCACAAATCTCTAAGTAACAAGTAATAGCCACAGAGGTTTTGAAGATTCCAAAAGCATGATGTTCCAAATGCATGCAAATGTGCATTTGGAGCTGGCTCAACCATTCTTTTGGAATGTATTACTTTGTAAGTAAGGGAAGTGAGCACTCAGCTATGTGGACAAGTAATATTCGTATATTCTTCTCCTGGTAGAGTCAAATGGCATAAAAACCTGTCCCGGGTTCAGCAGTAGCAGTCATTTTTCTCCTTAGTAGCTGGTGCAGCGCTGCGTGTTTGACTTTCGGCCTGGGAACAGTGCTGATAACACTGCTTTTGGTTACTGCTTAGAATGTTTTGTCTGATCAAGGACTTTCTGAGCCTCATGCTCTGACAGGGAGGAGGGGAAGCCGGGAGGAAGCAGAGATGGGACACCTGACCCAAACTGACCAAAGAGGTATTCCATACCACAGCACATCATGCCCAGGATGAAAAAAAATGAGGGGCAGAGACCCAGAAGGGTGGGGGTTCGCTGCTGGGTCGGGCTTGGTATTGGGTGGTGAGCAGCTGTATTCTCTTTCCTTGTATTTCCCTGGTCATTATTACTACTGGTGGTAGCAGTAGTGATTTGTGTTATACTTAGTTACTAAACTGTTCTTATCTCAACCTGTGGGAGTTGCATTCTTTCTATTCTCCTTCCCATCCCTCCGGGAGCAGGGGGAAGAAAGAAGGGGGAGTGAGTGAGCAAACTACTTGTCTGACTGGACTTAAACAACAGCAAAACCTTAGTGTCTGAAAGCTGAGGCATGAAGCGCGCTGTGCACTAACCCCAGGAGCTGATAGACATTTTCTCTCAAGTAATGTATATACAAGACCTTCACCATGGCTTGCAGGAGCTGGGTCTGCCCTTTCTGCTGCAGTTGTTGCAACACTTTCCTGTCATGTAGTGTCAAGTCATGGCAGTGAAACCACAAACGAGGCCCAAGAGTCTTAACACTGGTCGCTGCCTGTGGCAGTGCTCTCTACTTGCAGCAAGCAGGTCTGCTCCCCAGCTTTTTACTCTTAATTGCTGGCTGGGTTTCCCTCAAAACATGTTTCTATAACCCCTCCAAGGAGCCATGATTCATTACAGATGCCTCTTGTTTCTAGTATTTTAGTTTAGGAGTTTAGTATTTAACCATGCTGCAGTGGTGGCACTGAATCCCCACATCAACCTTTGCTGTGTCCAGTTTAAAAAGCCTGAGATTTGAAGTCTTGCACACCTCTCATGTTTGGTATGCTGAATTATCCTTGCCCTGCAGCACACTCATTGTTATCAAGAGAACTGGGGGAAAGGAGATGGAATGAGTAGGATAAGGCAAAGCCACAGTAATACAAATTGTGTATAAATTAGGCTACCAAAAGAACAATGTAATGGAGGGGGAATGAGGAAGAAAATGAATCCTTTTGCTTCAGTAGCAGAAGCCAGTGCTGGTCTGAGGTGGAATTCCACCTTTAACAGGGCTGCAGGCACAGCACATTCCATGTCAAGGCACAGACAATATCCTCACATTGGTGGCCAGTGAGTCCCCGTCTCCGTGGACAGCCAAGAGGTGACCATGGTTCATCCAAGGCAGAAGGGGAGTGAGCAGCTGGGCTTTTTCGATGCCAGACTGCCCCTCTCCGGGAGTCAAGAGGGCTTCAGTGTCATTCTCTGCCTGCCCATCGATGCTTGGCAAGTGAGTCTGGATGCTTCCACCATCTGTGTGAAATCCTTCCAACCATTTAGATCAAACATTGACTTCAGTAGAATGTAGGGCTCCTAACTGACCTGACATAGTCCATATGGAGTAGCTGCCACAGATAGTGACTGTCTTGACACTGATTAATCCCTTCTTCTAGTTGTATATTTGTCCCTGGTTACTTGACACAGTTCTTCCCTAATAGCTTTTGAATAGTTCTGGGGAATTCATATGACCTTGGCTTTGGGGAATAGCCCATCTGATGACACACATTACCTACTTCAACGTAGGCTTGGCTGCTTTTCATCAAACTAACTTGGATGTTAGTTTTGGGGGTTTTCTTTCCCCTTTGTACACCAGTATCTGTCCTTTTCTGCAGTGGGGAACACTATAGCTACGCTGGGTTCTGTTTGGTTTAGGTGGCACCATTGGCAATGGGCTGGGGCTTGGTCTCTCCTATACAGTATGTAGAAACTGTCTGTTATTCCACCTCTGTGTCCTTCCCTGTCACTTCCAGTCACAGGCATGACAAGCAATCTGCATTGCTGATGCTTCTTGCTTTAAAACTAGCAGTTAAATGATCTGTAACTAGAGTCAATCACTGCTCAGGCAGACAGCAGAGAAGCTGTCTAAACACCCCAAACTAAATGCAGAGCTCCTCTCAATCTGAATGTGGTTCTCTTCTTCAGAGGTACCAGCAAAGGCAGTGAGTCTTCCAAGCTGATCTTCCATCAAGTGTGGGATTATTACACCCAACTCCTATGGGGAAGTGTCACAAATGAGAGTTACAAGCACCAAGGCACTGTGCTAGGGACCTGTCCTGATGAGTGCACCAGCCTTGGTGCAGGGTGCATGTGGTTCAGCACTGACTCTATCCAGGTCAGTCTGCGGTTGCTGTGTGAGGTGGTGACTCACCTATTCCAGGAAGCAGCAATGTATTTGTGGAATCTGCAGCAAAAGGATCTCAAAGCTATATTTTTTCCCTATTTTTTTTTTCTTGTGATTGATACAAACTCTTTTTCCCAGCAGAATGGCTGGGAAAATTCAATGTACTATTTTAGTTTTGTGACATTACCTTTTGCTTTTCCTTTCAGGCTCGGGCAGGTGAGTGACTTACTGACTATAAGGACAGGCAATTGTCAGCTTAACCTCAAGGACTCAGTAACTGTCTACACACCCTGAGCCTAGACCCCCGCTGCAGCGTGGCCTGATTTAAGTCACAACATACGTGACGGCTAAGCTGAGTTGTGTTAGTTGATGGTGTGCTAGTTAGGAAGGCATATATGGCCAGTGCTGCAATCATCTGAGAGCAGTATTGGGTCAGCTGGGGTAGCCTCACTGCACACCTGAGCTTCTCAAGTACTTCTGGAAGTTCTTGTGATGCGCCACATATACTGTGTTGTGTAAACTTGTATATGCCAGTATCACCTCAATGCTTTTTGCCATCTGATCCATGACTCACAACCAAATAGTTGTTATAGATGGTCCTTTCACTTAAAGTAAGACCTGGTTTGTTTAATCCTGAAACAGCTCTTGCTGTGTTCCTTGATCTCCATTTGCAGATAGATTTAGGGAACTGCTTAGAATGATTGTTGAGGCAAATATATCCTCTCTTCTGGGTAGTAGCTGCTCATCTACATGTGATACTGGCTTAGCTGTGAAGTCACCATAGATACATCAGCCCTATCTGTTCTCATGGCTATCACCAGTTGTCTTGTCCAAGAGCTTACCTAACTTTTCTTTTAGACTCGACTTCACAAATTATTTTCCTTAAATATAAGCAAGTACAAGATGATTTTGTCAGTCCACCTACATTGTCGTCCTCTTATACTATGTAATGTCTTGCTCGAGGTCACAGAAGTTAGTATATGCTGTCTACCGTTATGTTACTTACAGTCATGTTCAGGAGGACAAAGATGACTTGGACATGTGCTTTTAGAAACACAGATTTTCTCTAACACCTCCTTTCTAAGAGGTCTTTGATGATCCCACCAGCAAATTCTCAGCACAGTGAATCATGTTTCATTTAGGATGTTATTCTTGTCACTTTAAAGGTTTCCAAATAATACTTTTGCTTCTTGGGAACCGAAAGAGGCAATTACATAGACATTTTGGCTTTCTGCAGGCATTGCACATTGTTGTATGCAAGCTGAAGAATATGAAGTTAACCAGCATTGAGTTTCTAAGCTGGGTTTGATTTGCTAGCTTGCATGTTTTCTGCTTGTGCCCCATCCCTTGCAGTTTCTATATGTTTTGTCCTTGAAAAAGTGATGATGTGTATTGTGAAACTGTTCCTTGTGATGGAAGCAGCACATTCTTTCAATGTCCTTCAAGCTGCACTTTCCACTTGACCCAAGTTGGGCAGATTTTCTGATGCTCCCAAACTCTCCAGCATCTTCAGTGAGTTTCCATTGAAATGGTAATTTCTAGAGAATACTTCAGGCTCATCTCAGCTTTAGATACAAATTAAATGTGGATTGCTTTGTTCTGCATATTGAATACTAAAAGATGCACTCATTTGTCCTCTCTGCAGACACATGCTCTGCCAATTTCCTTAATCCAGGCACAGAAGCAGTCAGCTATTGTTTCCATTCACTCCTAATTCCATCTGAAAAAGCAACACCTGCAATCACCAGTGCCTTTTCAGAGCAGGGAGTTCGGAGAACTTGCCCAATTGCAACAAACTTTCTGCTCTGCTTGCTGAATGGGCACTATCTGTTGTACATGAGGGTGTCAGGTTTGGCTCCCATTGTGCTGCCACTTGGTTTTCAGTGCAGAGATCATCTGTTACCTTAGGATTTCCCCATGTCTCAGTGACCCTCTACTGCCCTGCCAAAGAAATCCAATCTGTCCCCCTTTCCCCTACCATAGTTTAACCTTTTCTTTATCAGTGCCTTCCTACTGGACTGATATGGCAGCTTATCACAGAATCACAACCTGGTTTGTGTCGGAAAGGACCTTAAGATTATCCAGTTCCAACCCTCTGCCACGGACAGGGACAACTTTCACTAGAGTAGCTTGCTCCAAGCTCCATCCAACCTGGCCTTGAACACTGCCAGGGGTGGGGCAGCCACACTTCCACTTAACTGCCATCTCTGCACCAGCAAAAATAAAGATAAGACTCTGATTTACCTTGCATAACCCCTCCATTGAAATTATACCTCATATTAATATCTTATATCTAATATTAATTAATTAATATCTCATAGCTAATATTAATTTTCACACACTTCCATGAGTAGTCATTCCCTATTCCACCTACTTCCAGGCTAATAGCCCCATCCTCATCCTGCATTTTTGCAACTTCTCTGTCTCTGTGGTGTTAATAATACCCAGCAACCCTATGGCTGGAACCCAATAACACTCTTTAGTTATCTACAGAAAGCCAGGAGTAGATACATGAATGCACCACCATTTATCAGTGTAAGTGAAGGCAGGAGCTTTATTAGAAGGATTTAAATTAATATTGCCAACTGTGAGGTTTTACAAAGCCTCTTCCAGAAACAATAGCTGGGTCTACGCTGTAAATTAAGGATGGTATTGAAATGTACTAACTGTTACAGCAAGGCGTCTAATGGATTTAGGTATGACCAGGGCAGATAGCAGCTCTGAGCCCAGCCAGAGTGTTTGTGCCTCTCGTGGCTGCTGCCCCCAACAGCCCACCACCCATGAAAAGGGTGAGGGGGGCTGTAAGGTCCTGGGTTCTCACCACTCTATGAACCTCCAGTATTTACTCCTTGTGTTTGGCCACGTGCACCTTGCTCCTGTGATGACTGCAATACTGAGATTCAACCAGATGCATAAATCCTACGTGTTATGTTCATAAGAGCTCAGCCAGAGATAAGCCTCTTGCGACCTGGAGCAGGAAAACCTCTGCCACAGCTCAGCACTTCACTGCTTGCCAGCGTGGTGCTGCTTGGAGCATGGCAAGGGTTACAGAGGCAGAGCCACTGATCTGTGCAGTGATTTGAATTATGTGAAGCATGGATTTGCTGAAATTGAACTCAGAATCTCACAAAAGTTTCCTTGTTTTTTGCAATCTAATCTGAGGCAATCAAGTGACGCTGATACAACCCCTGTTCCCCTTTAATTTCTAGTCCAAACTCTATATTTCATGATTTCCTTTCCTTCATGTTGTTTGTTAGTTCTTTTATTTAAACATATCTTTAAACTAGTACCAGAAGAGCAGTTCACTCAGCACGTGTCTAGAAACCAGGAGGTACCGGTTTCACTTCCCTCCTGCTTCTCTGCAACTCCCAGTGACACTCAGTGAGAAGCAGGAGTGGTGAAACACAACGCTTGGCACTTCTGGGTTCCGCCCTCCAGGTCCGGCAGTGATACCCATGCTGCTTTCTCCTGCACTCCTGGCCTCCTGAAGATGCCCAGGAGAAGAGCTCTTCCCCTGTGGACGCTGGTGGTGCTGCTGCAGCTGGTGGGCTGCCTTCTCAGTCCCTGTTTGGAGGTAAGTGATCTCTATATGAGCACAAACTCCTTCTGTTTCTCTGGTACAACCTCTCCCTCGGCTTGAGAGACCTGTGCATCAAGTCTGTTGGGTGTCAGTTCTCTGGCAAAAGCCCATCTTCCCTCCAAGGCTGCTACCAAGTCAATTGAAGTATTTGAAATAAATGCTGGTCTCAAAAACATCTGAGAACCAGAACCAACAGCATGAAGCATTTCTTCTTGTTGCCTTTCTGTACCTCTGAGGTTACTGCACTACAGTTAATCTAATAGATTAGGTTTCCTTTGGAAGAGATTCAAGCCTTGTCTATAATTTCTCCAAAATACACTATTTTTGCCTGATATTGTGCTCTAGAGTGATTTCAGCAGTACCCCGAATACCTGGCACTGATCAACAGCCTTTTGCAAGCTTTTGCCAATAATTACTACTTACAGAATAACTGTGATTTGTGCTGCTTGCTTATCTGCAGTGTAACAAAGCTGAAAGCTAATCCTGGATGCATCCTTGTGTGTTTGTTTTGCTGGCTTTCTCAAAGATTGCTGCTGGGTCATCGATAGCCTCAAGGAACATTATCCTGTAGTTTTGCACTTGCTTCAATCATCAAGGAATGTAGCTTTTCCTGGGGAGCAGGATTGGTTCTGTTAGGAGTGGGGAAGGTGCTTAGGATATATAGGATCGTATCCTAAAGCTCAGGGCAGCTCACTTAGAAGTTAACTTCAAGGTTAGTCACCCTCCTCCTGCTTTCCTGATGGTGTCAATTGCTAGCACTTCATGAAGAGCAGATGCTGACCATGATTGGATCTGCCACTGTTACAGGTCATCCCTACCAAAGCTTTCAGATGTGTAGGACTGAACGCCTCTGGAGTCCCCTCTGAAGTCCCAAACACCACCCAGAACTTGGATCTCAGTTTCAGCAACCTGAAATCACTGGGGGCAAAGTATTTTGTATCCGTCCCTGAACTGCAGCTTCTCGATCTTACAAGGTAATGAGCTCTTTCATGTGGTTTATCTTGCTTCAGCTGGGCTGCTGTGGTTGCTTATTTTGGGCTCTGTTGGTCTTGGCTGCTCTTTCCTTGCGACTTCATCCCTGTGCCTGCCTCTTGCACATCCCCATGGCCAAGTGATGTGAAGCTTTTAAGTCCAGTTACTGAGTGCACACCCTCTGTGCAGAGCTGGGTCTGTCCAACCTGGCCTTGAACACTGCCAGCGATGGAGCATTTGCAACTTCTCTGGGCAACCTGTGCCAGCTCCTCATAACCCCACAGTAAAGAACTTCTTCCTTACATCTAAACTGAACTTGCCCTGTTTCAGTTTGAACCCATTACCCCTTGTCCTATCACTACAGTCCCTGATGAAGAGTCCCTCTCCGATATCCTTGTAGCCCCCTTCAGACAGTGGAAGGCGATTTTCCCTTCTTCTCACATATTTGAGAGAGCAGGTGGGGGAGGCTTATTAGCAAATATAAATTGTTGTATCATTTCCATTGGCTTGTGACAGCAGTTTCTCTGGGTAAATTGTTTCACTGAAAGATGTCACTCAGTCCCATCAGAGTTGCAGCTCTGAAGTGTCTGCAACTTATGTTTGCTGTAAGGCACTGGCTGGATTATGAAACTAATTTTGCTTCAATTCCTTGTGGAATGGATTTGGGTCTCAAATTCTGAATCTTCCCATGTGAAAACATGTGGCCACCCTCTTTTCTCCATTTTCTTTTTCTCATTTAAAAACAACATGGCCTGGGGTTTATACCCTCCAGATAACAAAACAGAGTGGTGAGCTTTGTCACTGTTGTATCATGCTGGTGCCACTGGGGCTGCCCAGATGTGGCTGAGCCAACAATCTGAAGGTTGTGAGGGTGCAAGGTGTAAGGGAATGCTGTATCTGGTTGGCTCTGCCACAAGTGCTGCTCATCACAATGTTCCTTTGGCCTAAATTCTTCTTTCCTGCTGCCTGCATGAAGTTTTCACCTTCACCATTGCTCAAGATCTCTTGGTTTGCAATTGAAATTCAGATTTCAAGAGGGAGGAGGAGGTGAAGGGGTTCCCTGATGTTCAAGGGTTCCCTTTGCACATTCAGAAAAGCCAAACCAACCCCACGGTAAGGCTGAGCTTGAGAACATTGCACCAGCACATAAACCTGCAGCATTAGTGAACATGAAGGAGACAGTGTTTCATGCACTTTTACTCTGCCCCACAGGTGCCACCTCCAGACAGTTGCAGACAACTCATTTAAGGGTCTTCATAAACTTTCCACCTTAATTCTAACTGGAAATCCGTTCCAGGACCTGGGACCAGCAGCCTTCTATGGCATAACATCCCTGAAAAAGCTAGTGCTGGTGGAAAACAACATCTCCTCTCTGAGTGACCTACCCATTGGCCACTTGCATACCCTGCAGGAGCTGAATGTGGGCCACAACAACATTGCGTCGTTGAAGCTTCCCAAGTATTTCACCAACCTGACCTCTCTCAGGTACCTGAGCTTCTTCTCTAACAAGATCACATATATCTCCAGTGGAGACCTTGACGTCCTGAAGGAAGTGAACAGACTTAACCTCACACTGGTGCTGTCCTTGAATTACATCAAATGCATAGAGCCAGGGTCCTTTGCAAAGATTCACCTTGGTGAGCTGGTTTTAAGGTCTTCTTTTGAGAACTTCTATGTGATGCAATCTTCTCTTCAAGGCCTGACTGGTTTACAGGTCAGCAGGCTAATAGTAGGAGAATTCAGTGACAAACAGAGACTGGTGGACTTTCAGAGCGGGCTGCTGAGTGGACTGTGCCAGGTACAAATGCAAGAGTTTGTCTTAATCTCTTTCAGGGGGTTTGAGAATAACACAGATACTCTTTTTAACTGTATAGGCAATGTCTCCAGCATCCGCTTGGTGGACCTGAAGCTTGAGAAGATATCAAAGGTCCCTATGTTCTCTCAAGTGAAGCAGTTGGAGTGTAAGAAATGCAAGTTTAAGGAAGTGCCTGCCATGAAGCTGTCTCTTTTCAAGGAGTTGAGAGTGCTTCGTATTATCAAGAGCAAACACCTCAATAGCTTCCGGGAGACATTTGAGGACCTGCGTAACCTGGAGGTCCTAGATTTGAGTGAGAATCGCCTCTCCTTCACTCTCTGCTGTTCTCCTAAGTTCCGCAAGTGTCCCAACTTGAAGCACTTGAACCTCAGCTTCAATGCTGACATCAGTGTGACTGGAGATTTCACTAATGTGAAGAACTTGTTGTATTTGGACTTTCAGCACACAAAGTTAGTTGGTCCTGGTTCCTACCCTGTCTTCCTATCCCTTCAGAAACTCATTTACCTTGACATTTCCCATACCAGAACTCATGTTAAATCCCAGTGTACATTCTGTGGCCTGAACTCCTTGCGAGTGCTGAAGATGGCAGGCAACTCCTTTGAGAACAACAAGTTGGCCAATAACCTCAAAAATCTGAGTCACCTCCACACCTTGGACATTTCAGGTTGCAAACTGGTACACGTGGACCAAAGTACATTTGATGCCCTCTCTGAACTCAAAGAGCTGAACATCAGCAACAATAAGCTACTGAGCTTTGATCCTGTTGTCTACAAGCCCCTCCAAGCCCTCACAGCTCTGGATTTCAGCAACAATCAGCTGAGTGTTCTCTTGGACTCAGCCCTGGAAATCCTGCCTGATAGCCTGGTCCTGTTGGACATCTCTCAAAACCTCTTTGATTGCTCTTGTGTGTACCAGAACTTCCTGAAATGGATCAAGGAAAAGCAGGAGCTGCTGCAGAACAAGGAGTCTATGATATGCCATACACCTGCACATGTGAAGAATGTGACCCTGTCAAGCTTTGATTTGTCCTCCTGCCAGCTCAATGTAGGCATAGTGGCATCCTCAGTGATCATGTTGCTTGCTGCAGTGGTGTTCCTCTTCCTGATTTACAAGTACTACTTTCAGCTCTACTACTCATTGGTGCTGCTCAGTGGGTGTAAGCACTCTGCAGAAAGAGGTGACACCTACGATGCATTTGTCATCCATTCCAGCAAAGACCAAGAATGGGTGATGAAAGAGCTGGTGGAACCCTTAGAAGGAGGAACACCTCCCTTCCATCTTTGTCTTTACTACAGGGATTTCCTACCAGGGGTACCCATTGTCACCAATATCATCCAAGAAGGTTTCATGAGTAGCAGAAATGTCATTGCAGTCATCTCCACTGACTTCCTGGAAAGTAAATGGTGTAGCTTTGAGTTTGACATTGCCCAGTCCTGGCAGCTGGTTGAAGGAAAGGCTGGGATCATCATGATTGTACTAGAAGAAGTGAATAAGACCTTGTTAAGGCAGAGGCTCGGGCTCTCCCGATACCTGAGGAGGAACACTTATCTGGAGTGGAAAAACAAGGAGATAAGCAGGCACATCTTCTGGAGGCAGCTGACAGGAGTCCTGCTAGAAGGCAAAAACTGGAATCATGAACAGGTAAAGCTCATGTGAAGAGAAAGGGAGATCACTTCTCTCCTGTCTCCCATCATGGCCTTGGCTGATGGCTCAGAAGATGGTTCTTCTGTGGCCGTTTAGAGTTGGAGCAAGTGGATGGAGGCACTGTGGAAACACTACAGAAATAGCTGCTGTGCTGGTCACCCTTTCTTAAGGGAACTTGGAAGCTAAGGAGTGACAAGAGGTGGAAGAGCTGCACATTCCTGAGCTCCATGAGTGTCAGCCAAAGCTGGTCCAGTGATCCATGGAGGTCTGGTGGGTTGGTGAATGGATGGACTGCTCTTACTGTCATCTGTCTGTCTCTGAAACTGGGTTTGGGGCCTGGGGCCATTTACTCAGTGGAACTTCAGGGTCTGTTGCTTAGGATCTTGGAGGAGAGCAAAGGTACAGGATGTTTGGCTCTAAAAGTGATGGGAAACAAAAACAAGGTTTGAATCCTGAAAGTCTTGGGTCGGCGTCCTTTGGCACCATGACCCAGGGGAAAATCCCCATAGAGGGAAATGGGGTGTCCTACAGCCACTGATCAGCTGACAGCAGCTCCTCAGTGATGCTGAGCAACTGTGGCATCA
Organism: Ara ararauna; assembly: GCA_028858755.1. Lineage (NCBI taxonomy): Eukaryota > Metazoa > Chordata > Aves > Psittaciformes > Psittacidae > Ara > Ara ararauna. Next base: position 17,733,726 of record CM054384.1, read on the forward strand.
GTTGGGGGGGAAGTTGCTCTTGGTGGCAAAATTCCCCCAACAGGTTTATTTTAGTTTTCTTTAGACCAAGACCAAATGTTGAAACCCCCAAATATTTCAATCACCTGAAGCTCTTATTTATATTCAGATCGTACAGCATTTGAGAGAGTGGTTTGAGGTTTCTTGTGGGATCCAAAAATCAGTGGGCCAGAAGAAGCAGTAGAAATACTTTAAAATCGAGGTATTTATTTGCTCCAACTGCTTCTCCTCATCCAGTGTTCTGGATATACTGTACGGGACTGCCCTATATAAGCAAGATTGAGCCTGAGCAAAATGGTTTGATGTTTACAGCCAGCCAGTTCCAGAATAAGCTTTTCCACTCTCTGAATCAGCTTCAAATCACTGTTGGAAGGAGCTGTAGGAGCCTCAAGCCCATGGACTTCAGATATGTTTGGATCCTGCCTTGAGGCTGAGAGTACCTCTTCCTTCCTCCCCATTCTGCTGTGGTCCTGGTGGGCATCTCAGCATGTGATCAGTCCTTTCCTGAGCTGCTGCCTTAAACAGAACAGTCACTAGATGGGAGAGATTTGCATTCGTTTCACAGAGAGCGTGTCTGACATTTCCCAGGGAGAAGAGATAGAGCAGAAAAGCCTGGCTTAGCTAAACTAAATGTAGCCCAGCACTGCCCTGAATAAAGGGAAGGCAAGTCTAAATGCCATTGAATCATATTACAGAGCACTCCATTGATGTGTGGAATATTGAATAGTGCTGGAGTATTGCTCTCTGTTTACAAAAGGCTTTGGTTGGGATTAATCACTGAATTACTCTAGTTTAAAACTTGCAAATCCTTCTATAATCAATGATGTTCCACAGAGATAAAACAGAAGCAATTGAGTGCTGAATCAGATCTGATATTTATTCAGAAGGAAGGGCCTGATCCATCTCACTTTTCAAAGCACCAGTCAGCAACATCTCCGTGGAAGCCAGTGATGAGTGAGATCAACATCAGACACTGCTCAAGATCGAGGCAGAACTGCTTCCAGGGCCGTTGCTGGCAAAAGCTGAGTCACAGTTCCCTCTGTGCTGTGACAAATAACACTACCAAATACCCCACAGCCCTCTCTAAGGTTTCTTGTGACCCATGAGATGAAGCTTTAATAAAACTAAGCTCCACGCTGCATTCATTCACAGTGAGTTTAGTTTGCATCTGCTAAACCATGTTGTAGCAATTCCCAAGGTGCAGTGATGCTCCTGGTCCTGAGCACTGCATCGTTCCAGCATCAACAGCATCCTGCCTGCTCACCCCGGGGCAGAGGCTGCTGGAGCTGGGGAAGGGGTGCAGTAAACCAGGGCACAGCTCAAGATTCCAGGGATTGAGGCCAAAGGAGAGCATGGAGGACAAGGCAAATATTGGCCTGGATTTCAGTAGCTACAAGTTAAATTGGGAAATAAAAGAGGTGAAATTCAATGGGGTGGGAGTTTCTGCTCCTGAATTAAGCAGCATTGAAGCTGTAGTTCTCCCTCACTCTTTCCCTGTGTAAACAAATTCTGTGTCTATGTATTTGTGGCACAAAGCACAGAGTGCCATGCTTCTTGATTGTAATTATAATAATGAGTTTCAGAAAGCCTGCAAGTGGCTCCGGGCATTATAATAAGGGTTTAAGGCAGTACTGTTTAAAAAGAGAGTGCTGAATAGCAAAAGCAACTTGAGGAGGAGAGATGGGGTGATGCTCCCCCTCTCAGAGGAGGAGACCATTACCCTGGCATTGCCCCTCTTCCATACATTGTGATTCATGAGTATAGGAGGGAAAAGGCTGTGGGAACAAGCATATTTTCACCTTTTATCCAGCAGATAAAAAGCAGATTTGGTTTTGGAAGACTCACACCAGCTTTCCCAAATACTAAAAATAGGAAAAACACTGTATTTCAGAAAGACATACCTCTTTGCCTTCATTACAGAAGTAAAATTCCAAAGGAAAACTTTGAACAGTCTCAAGTCCCACATGTTGGCATACACTGTTATTTGAAAGTGCTCCCTCTGAACAGGTAGTTTTGATGTGATTTACTCATTTGGATGAATAAATGAGCAACCACCCAGACATCCATGCAGGTCTGCATTCATCTCTCATGTAAATAGCTGAACATGTTCCAGTTATTTCCAGTTATTAATTCCACTTATCCAGTTAAAAAGCATCTGTTTTACCCAGGTCATAAAACCAGATGGAGATGAAGCTCCAAAGGGCTGCTGCACCCTGGCTATTTCATATCATCTGTAATGGAACTGTGCCCTGATTTCATTCTGTGCTTAATTTAACCCATGCAAAATGCCAGTGCAGCTGAAGCTCCGGTCCTGTATCGGTCTCGTATCGGTCTCACATCAGGTCGTTGTGATGCCCCATGTGCTGGCCTCATCACCAAGGCGTGGTTTGGAAGGAGGGCTCTGAAGGGAGCAATCCCTTATTAGCATGGTTGTATCTGTGGCCTCACACACAGACATTAAGGCATTTACATTGATGCCTGCCTGCATTTACCTGGCTGCAGCATCCTGGATGCTCCCTCTGCCTACCCAAGTACCTCACAGGCTTCCAGTTCAAAGCCCAACAAAACAAGAAGCAGCAGCTGGTTTCTATTCAACAGCTGATACTTGACAGGAACAGGTTGAAACGTTCCTGGAAGAGTGTTTGTCCTTTGAGAAATGCTCTTCTGTAGGTGGCTTCTGTAATTTAATGAGGTAGCAGAATGAACGTATGGAATAGAAATTGTCATAGCAGGGTTTCTGCTTTAGTATCTCATGGGCTTGTAATCTTGGAACAGGCACTTTGTGGGGAAACAGTGATTTTTTGCACTATTTTGGAGGGGATGGAATAAAAGGAGTTCAACTAAAAGTTAAATTGCTCTACAGCACCATTTAAACCAGTGTTTGTTCAGGCTTATGCTATTGTTTCTCTTTTCATTGTGAAACCTCTTTATTAAATCTGACCAACCTCCCAATGCAAATACAGAATGTACAAATGTTCTCACCCACCCAGATTTTAGAACCACAACTTTTGTGGGAAAACTCATGACTCTTCATTATTGTGCCTTAATGAAGAGCAGAACTGTTACAAAATTCAAGCTCCATGACCCTCTGAAAGGCTGCATCCATGCACTTCAGGAGGAAAAATCACTGAAGAATGCCCAGAATGAACTTCATTAAGTGCCTTTTACACAACGCCTTGAGAAGGTGCAGTCAATCAATATGAGCAGCCTGAGATGGAGAGCAATTGAACCTGGTAGGAAAGAAGCAATTCCTTAACAAGTTGTTCTTTGCCATCGTGGCTCAGGCTGAGAATTGGGAGGAATGACAGCAAAGCATGAAGAAGAGCCCATCTGCCCGTAGCACTCACCTTCTCAGCTTCAAGGGCATGGAGAGGGCAAAGTCAATAACCCACCAGCCTGGACCTGAGAGACACATATTGCATAAATGAGGACAGCTCTGGGAAGAGCCTTGGAAATCAAGGAAAAGGAATGAAAACAGCACGGTTTGCTGAGCCACAGCTGAGGTGCATTGAGGAGAGGGGTGAAAGCAAAAGACCATTCATGACTGGTGGTGGGGCAGATGTTGGGCTGAGGCAAAGCATCCCACTGCTCTAGGGCTGCCTCCAGCCAGAGGGTTTCAGACACTGCAGTATTAAGAGAACAGCAGCCTCCTTCCTGCTCCTTCCTCCCCTATCGCCACATCTTGAGCACTGTGCAAATAACAATAAGGTATTGTTAGGCAAAAGAGATTTAATTGCAGCTTACACCCCCAGAGAGGGTGATAGGCTTCCCTCCAGATCTAATCTCCAGTCTTTTCCTTTTCTTCTCCTCATCCACATCCTTTCCCTCTTCTCACCCTTTCCTCTTTCTTAGCTCCCAACCAGCAGTAAGTGACCAACCCAAAATGTAGGAAAGAAGGGAAGAGTGTCCTTTTTTATGTCTTCAAACATTTTTGAACCGGTGTTTAAATCCTTCCGAGTGTTGGATCCCACAAGAAGGATTAGCAGTAATTCCCCTGCCATCGCTTGCTTCCGACGCTCTGACAACCCATTCTCTTGAGATCCCCTAAACCCACTGCTGAATACATTAAGCAGAGGACACAGAGGAGGCTTAAGGTGACTGTTACCCCATTTCCCCCTCCTACAGCCTGGCTCAGTTTAACACATCCAAAGCAAACCCAAACTTGCCTGATGTGGGAACACTGGGATGCTCCTGCGCTCCGGGATTCACAAGGTGATGCCTGAATGTTGTTCTCCTTTCCTCCCTCATGGGCTAGGTCTCAAGGATGGATCTGATGGGATCCTGTCCCCCCTCCTCTGTTCCCAAGGTGCAATCCCTCTGTTTTCCAGGCAGTGTAGTGTGCTGGGAAGGGGATGCTACCATACCTGCCTGGCTTTGGCTGCTGCTGAGCCCCTTCAGATGATAAGTGCTGACTGTTGTCTTTGTCTGCCTCGTTTTCTCTGTTGGCAAAATGGGGCTTACAACCTGCACACTGTGATTTACTGGGGCGAAGCACTGAGAGGTAGGTGGAGTCTAAATCAGAGCTGGTGAAAGCTGCACTTTCTGTTCCTCAACTCCATTTCCCTATATTGGGATTCTGAAATCCTTCTCCACAGCTCTCCCCATACCAGCAAATGTGTGTCTGAGCCAGATCCTTCCAACCCCTTTCCTATCACTGGTTCTGCTCACAGTCTCTTAAGATGTGCCTAAAGAGCTGTCCAGAGAAGCTGTGGCTGCCCCATCCGTGGCAGTGTTCAAGGTCAGGTTGGACGGGGCTTGGAGCAAGCTGCTCCAGTGGAAGGTGTCCATGCCCATGGCAGGGGGTTGGAGCTGGATGAGCTTTAAGGTCCTTTACAACCCAAACCAGTCTGCCTTAGCAGCAAAGCTGAGGCATGTCCTTCTGCCATCTTGTCACTGATGTTGCAAGTATTAAACAGAGCTGTTAATAAGAAACCCCACATCTTCACCCTCTCTGACACTGTGCCCCACATCTTTCTGTCCTACACGGAGTCAGCAAGTTTCAGTTCCCTGCTGCTTGCCCCTCTCACAGCTCATTTCTTGCCCAGTGCTGAGCTGGGCCAGCCCCATTCTATGCTCTGCTGGTTTCCCCCCACCTCTCGCTGCCCCATTGAAGGCAGGTGGGTGACAGGATTCGCCCCTCAGCCTCATTCAGAAACTGCCTGAGATGTGTTATCTGGAGGCTTGATAGCAATATAAGGATGCCTGTGTGCTAGAGAGTGCCCTGGCTGGAAAGCAACCTCTGTTCTGATGTCAATAGAGGTACCCTGTGTAATGGGCAGGTTCCCTTCCTGCATCCCTGCAGCTGCGATAGGGAGAGAAGGATGGCAAGATGCTGGGACTGAAGACTGAGCCAAATCTGGGGAGTTGCTTTCCCTCCCTGATAACAGCTCCTCTTGGAAAAATAGGGAATATTTATAAAGAGCCTCATGAAAGCAAAGGATATCATGATTTCAGTGTAAGCAGACAACAAGCGAGATAGGAGCATCCCCTTAGATATGCCTGCCGGAGGTTATTTACCTCAGGAAGCTGCTGAATAAAAGATACAAAACCCACAACAAAAAGTAGTATTATTTGCTCCTTCCAAAGCACAAGGAGAGGCAGGAAAACATTATAAGGGGTATCTTTGAGTCTTGCCAGCATGGATTTGTCAGGGCAGAGATTTCACGGAGCGCTCTCTGGGTGACCCAGATTCCAAAACACAGGCACAGCCACACAGTGCAGAGCCACCATCTACAACTTTAATAACTGTGTGACATACAAAGGAGATTTTGATGCAAAGTGGAGCTGACAGAGGAGTGGAAGGAAGTATCTGGTTTTTTGCTCACTTTCTTTTCCTTCTCTTCCCTCCAGTGCCACACCAGGAGTACAGTCAAGGTGGTTTCAACCTTCAGCAAGGACTGATGTTAGTGTGGGTTCTGCTTTTAATGGCATTGAACAAGAAGCAGGAGCTCAGAGGGGAGGGAAAACAAGGGGTTTATTCGCTTTTCAGGAAGAATTTACTAGGGCTGTCAAGAATTCCAGGCATGAAGTGAATGCATATGGGGCTGCAATGGGGGCTTAATAGCTTCGCTGCTGGTAACCAGAGAACAGCGCTGAGGCAAGGTTTGCCAGCCCTGTTGTGCATCTGTGTATGTTAAAGCGTGCATCTGAGGGGATGTCACAGCAACATGGTCACACTGGGGTGACTTTGCTGTCATCGGTGGTTTTCAGGCTGTGGGTATGGGGTGATGTGAAGGTGCTGCTCTCACCATGGTTTTATCACACTTTCCTATGGCATCCTAGCAAATGCATCCATATTATCCTGAGGAGACGCTGGCTGGGTGCTGCAGGTTGGGTACCCAGCTAACCAACATAAGGGTGACATGGAAGGAATCCAGGCATCCCAAAATACTCACATCCTCCCTTAAGCCATCCCAGGCTGTTGGGATGTGCGCACTCAGGCTGATGCCATGTCCTTGAAGCAAACCCAGTTGCTCTAATGTTGCAGCAAAAGGTTACAAATGAAGCATCTTCATAAAATCTGGGGCTTAGGAAGCAGCTATACATTGGAGAGGAAGGAACAACAGCAAATAAACCAAAGAAGATGAATGTTGGGCTGAAGTGCGTCCCGTCTTGAGCTTTCCCAGGGTTTGCTCATGCTGGTGAGAGTCCTTGGAGAGGTGCTTTGGCTTGGATCTCCATTGAGGAAACATTCGTCAACTGTAAATAACCTGGTGATGCTTTATGCCCCCCGTAAGTGTCTAGACTCAACCTATAAAAGCACAGCAGCAGAGAAATGGAGAAGGCAGCATTACCACAGAGCTACCATATCTGGAACTGTGTGAGCTGGCAGCAGGCAGTGGGCATTGCTCAGGAGACATGGTGCCAAACAAAGAGTGAAACACAAGGAGAAGGTGCTGCTGCCTGTGCTGTGTGGTGGTGAGGCAATTCCCACATGTACTTCCATCACAGGAACCTCAGCAGATGGTTGGCATGTTTGGGAGACCTTGTCACAAATCCCCCCATGTCACCAGACTCCACTGATGCTGAGGGACCTTCTCCTCCTGCGGACTGATAGCTCTGTCCTGGAGTGACCTGGCGGAAGGTGCTCGGCCCATTCAGCAGCAGCATCTCTGGTACCCTGGTGAGGTGGGCAGATGAAGATGAGCACTCCCATGCCAAGCAGGTTGCACACCTTAAGCAGGGTGGTGGCAGCTGCTGGAAGAGAAACTTGGTGGTTTTGACTAATCTGGGGGAAAGCCATTTGTCTTCTGGTGTGGGGGATTTTCAGTGAGGCAGCATGGGGCTGTGGTGGAGATGAGACAGTCAGCGGTGAGCACAGAGCCATGTCAGTGAGCGTGTGGCACATGGTGCTGTGTGTGCTGGGAAAATGCACCCCATTTCTCAGCCTAGCCCTTGTTTGGATGGGGAACCCTCTTTGCCCACCCCTCTAGTGCAGGGAAGAGACCCACCAGGACAGGGACCCCTCTTCCCATGGGACAAGATGCCCAAAAGCTCCTTGGTTGCCATTGGAGCTGAGCACCAGATGGACCAGGCCACAGAAGGGACTGCTCAGTGCGAGGAGTGGTGATAGCTGTGTGCTTATTGCTGCTCTTTGCAACTGATATCCAAACACAATGCGGGGAAATGACAGCAATATGTGTCCCCCTGACACCAACAGAACATAACAGTTATTGCTGTGAAAATGAGGCTGCTGCCTCACAGCTAAACCCTGAACCCTTCCTTTTGCGAAGGAGCTATGATTAGAATCTCATCTCACTTTATATTGCACAGCACCTGCAGCAGAAAGTCCCACCTAGCAGCATAGAACTGTTTCTAAAGACCTTTTCCTAACGTGCTGGGAGCTGGGGCTGGTGCGAATCCTGCTGGTGCCATGGATTGCTTTCAAACCACCCTGCAGAACAGGATGGAGCCAGACTTTGGGAGCGTGGCTCAGAATAAAAGCAAGTGGCAGGATTATTTTGCCAAGTCTAAAGCTGGTGCCAGCTCTTCACATTGGAAAGCTGAGCTTCAGCATCTTCTATAGCTGTTGATTCTTCTTAGGTTTCCTGTACCTAAGTCAGCAAGAAGTTGGAATCTTGCTGTGTGAGACTTACTTATATGCTTTGGATACATATTGGAGGGATACAGGGGTACTTTTGATGGGGAACATGGGCAGGAGCATGTGCCAGTGATGCTCTGCTCTCCCATCCAGGGCTGTGTGTCAAATCTGTTGCCTACAGCTTCTGGTTAAGTGGTTAAGAGCACAGGTTAAGAGGTGGGGAAAAGCCACTGCCAACAGGTCAAGACCAAGGGGCTAAAAGAATGATGCTTTTGGGATGTGGTACACAGTGAGCTGTGATTTTTGGGTGGCCAATGCCCAAATTTCACTGGACATTTTGTAGGGGAATAAATCCACTGAAAAGTCCCATTGGTGCCTGGAAATGGAGAGGGAGAATAAGTGTGGATGGTTTGTAGCAGAGCCCCACTTTCCACTTGGTATGCTGCTCATGGATGGGGTTTGATGCTGTGCAAACATAATTCATTCTCCCTCTCTGAATGGAACCAGAGAAGGGTATTACATTTATCTTAATAAAATGAGTCACTTTGCAAGCAGTGGAACATACGAAGCCTCCCATGTGGGTTCTCTGGTGTCTAATAGCGTGGCTGAGCTCATATCACATGCGAGGAGTGAGATGGGAAGTGGAAAGATGATGGGAAGAAGAGCTAATTTGAGTATATTCTCCCTTATAAAGCTTGTTAGAACTTAATTCCTCCGAGACGTCTCTTCTTGCATCAAATCTGATTGCAGGCCAACAGGTTTAGGAAGTTATCATGCTGTGTCTATGGGCCGGCGAGCCAAATCACATAAACCCTGTTTCCTTGGGAGAGTGTGTGAAAGAAAGAAACAGGCCTGACCTGAAATCCCTACAAATGATTTACCATTATATCCCACTGAGTTTGACCCCCATCCCTGTGCTTTTCATGGCTGACATTTATCACCAGGGCTCTGTAGGTGTGATGGAGATTGTCATTAACAGAAGAAAAGGTTCCACTTACTCTGTACCATTGACCATCCAGTTTTCAGATTGAGCGTGGAGCATTAAATAGATGTTCCCAGCCACAAAACCACTTCTCATTTTGTATAATACAGGCCAACAGAGATTTGACAAATGTTCCATTTCCATATAGAAAGACTATTTTTAAAATTGAACAGTAACTTAGTCCTCTATTGACTTTCCATTTCCATCCTCTTACATTTCCATAGCAACTCTGGCCATTTATGCATTTATCTTTGTATTTAACTTCCCCCTTTCATAGCATTTCAAGTAGACTTAAGTGCTGTGAAAGGGTTAAATCACTCTTTCCAATATCTGCCTGGTTTTAGGCAATTACTTGAAAATACATCTATATATTTTTAAGCTAAATTGACAAGTTGGTGGTTTAATGAAAACTGCCTTGAGAATATTTGCCCTGAAAAGTCCTTCAGGGTGATAACAAGAACAAGTATGAACCTCTCTCCTCTCACCTTGCCTTCTATTATTGCTGTGTTCAGGATCCTCATACAGGATCCAAACTTTCAATAGCTGTGATTGATAGTCAAATGTTTGGGTACAGGGTGAGCTTGGGCAATTCTGGCTTTATTTCCTCTTTAAGTATTTAAAAGAGCTGTTGGAGCAAGTCCAGAGGAGGCCACGAGGATGCTCAGGAGCTGGAGCACCTCCCATATGGAGACAGGCTGAGAACACTGGGGCTGTTCAGCCTGGAGAAAAGAAACTGCTTGGAGACCTCAGAGCAGTTTCCAGTGTCTGAAGGGGGTTACAAGGATACCGGAGAGGGACTCTTCGTCAGGGACTGTAGTGATAGGACAAGGGGTGATGGGTTCAAACTGAAACAGGGGAAGTTCAAATTAGATATAAGGAAGACGTTCTTCCCTGTGAGGGTGCTGAGGCACAGGCACAGGGTGCTCAGAGAAGCTGTTGCTGCCCCATCCTTGGCAACGCTCAAGGCGAGGCTGGACAGGGCTTGGAACAACCTGCTCTAGTGGAAGGTGTCCCTGCCCATGGCAAGGGGTTGAAACTGGGTGAGCTTTAAGGTCTCTTCCCACTCAAACCAGTCTGGGATTCTATGATTGGATTTGCATGTGTACTTGGGGACAGTGAGATGCTTTCTTTAAGTGCACTTCACAAATGTGCTTTTGGGTTTGGAGCAGAGATGTGAGTGAGCTCACCATCACCATCCACACTGCGTGGTTAGAGTCCCCATCAGCAAGCTGAAGGGTACTTGAATCATAGAATAGTTAGGGTTGGAAAGGATCTTAAGATCATCCAGTTCCAACCCCCCTGCCATGGGCAGGGACACTTCCCACTAAACCATGTCACCCAAGGCTCTGTCCAACCCAGCCTTGTACACCGCCAGCGGTGGAGCATTCACAACAGTCACCTCTTCTGAGCCCTTACTGTCCAAGTATGTAAAGGTAGGTGCAGTAAACCAAGCAGATAGCCCTGGGCACGATGGTGAATCTCCATGCACGGCACTGAAAAGCCCCACCAGCCAGTATTGACTGAACTACTTTGAAAGCAGATTGGTCTTAAGTCTTACATAATGTCTACATGGGGTACTGGGAAGACAGCTTTCAGGTCAGTAATCCTGTTCTAAGTCCACACTTGCCATTTCTTCCCTATGGTTTCATAGTACTTTTAGCTGTAAGCTCTCAAGGGGGTTTTATCCCTACAACCTCGACTTTCAGCTTACATTGTCAATGATGCTTCTCCTTTAATGTCTTCCTCCTCCATCCAGTTGATTATTCCTGCCACTTACTGAAAAAGGATGTTCCCTGTCTCTGAGGATAAACAATGGGTGACTTAATTGCAGCAGAGATAAATATGGGACATGTTTCCCTGGAGACCTGGTGACACGCTCAAGTGAAGCACCAAGGAGACCATGGTGCTTTGGGTAGAGTTAAGCACTGTGACTGTGTTCACCTTGGACACTCACAACCCTCAGTCACCCTGCAGGAAAGACCTCCCAAACTGACCAAGGTGCTTAAGTGTCAAAGGCATTTTTAAATGCTTATTTTAATAGGCCTGAGAGTCTAAATCTCATTGACTTTCAAATAGACTGTACAGATCAATGCACAATGCCCTGACAAGGCAAGATGGTTTCCTACAACACATCCTCCTGCACATCATCCAGTCCACTTCTACACTGCTCCAGCAGCTTGGGATCAGTTCTAATCTTCTCCTGCTGGTACATTTCTGATGAGTCCTAGAGTCCTTCAAGTTGTTTTATGCAAAAATGTAAATAAGCAATTGATGCAACTGATGGAACTGTTTAAGTGCCCAAGTCCCACTGAAATCTGTTGCCTAACCTGCTTAGATGAGGCCAGAAATCCTATTAAAGCACCTCCCTGCACCTTTAAGCACCTAAAACCTTCGTAAATGCATTCTTTGATATTCAGGGATGGAAGGCTGGAATGTTCCCAGAGGATTTGTACTCCTAACTCACTCGCTCCTCCCTAAAGAAACCTCTGGTTTCATCCACATCATGCCAATGTCCCATGTCACCTTCCCCTTTCATGCCATCACTCCTGTTGCTCCCTGGTGAAGGACTCTAAATAATTCCATCCCCTTCTTTACTGTTGACACCTTGGTGAGTATTTGCAGGCTGTTATTAAATCACCTCTTTCCTCATCCTTTATCTGAGCTGTACATAATTGGTTCCTTTAATCTTTCTTTATAGGTCAATCCTTCTAAACCATTAATCATCTCTATTTCCTTTTCCTGGAGCCCCTCCAGTTTACTGACACCTCTTTTAGTTTTTCGTTTTATTTTGCATCAAGAAACAGCAAACCCACAAGTTCCACACACTGACATTATGCAGTCTGTGGGTTTCCCTATGGGATTGTCCCTGTTTGCTTCTGGCGAGTAAAGCTGGTTGGAAGGGAGTAAGCCGTCTCCTGATAATAGCGATCCGGCTCTGCTCACAAGGACTGGCTCTCCACAAAATGATCTTTGTTGTCACAAGATCTGCATCATTTACATGGGTGCTTTGGCTGACAAAAAGAGGAGTAAGGGACCTGTTGGAGGGAGTCCAGAAGAGGCCACAGGGATGCTGCAAGGGCTGGAGCAGCTCTGCTCTGGAGCCAGGCGGAGAGAGCTGGGCTGGGTCAGCCTGGACAAGAGAAGGCTCCTGAAGGGGAGACCTTAGAGCAGCTCCAGTGCCTAAAGGGGCTACCGGAAACCTGGAGAGGGGCTTTGGACAAGGGCCTGTAGGGACAGGACAGGGGAATGGCTTTAACCTGCCAGAGGGGAGACTGAGATGAGTTCTTAGGCAGAAGCTCTTCCCTGTGAGGGTGCTGAGGCGCTGGCACAGGGTGCCCAGAGAAGCTGTGGCTGCCCCATCCCTGGCAGTGTTCAGGGCCAGGTTGGACACAGGGGCTTGGAGCAAGCTGCTCTAGTGGAAGGTGTCCCTGCCTGTGGCAGGGGTTGGAGCTGGAGGAGCTTTAAGGTCCCTTCCAACCCAAACAACTCTGTGATTCTATGATTCTAGGGTTTCCAAGGATCTCAAGTTCACTGCCAAAGCGCAGCAGTTGAGCTGCTTTGCAGCACAGCTGGTCTTGAATGTGCCCAGCTCCTCCCACTAATGATACTTGGAGCTGGCAGGTAGGTGCTCTGCAAGAGAGACAAGGAATGAGTGTCCTGGCAGCTCTGGAATGGACTGGAGGTGCTGGACTATAGGGATTAGGGAAGGCAAGAACCAGCACTGGCAGCTGGCAGGAAAGGCAGGAGAGATGGACTCTTTCATAGCTTGCACCAGCGCCAGACACAGAGGAGAGGTGATGGGTCTTCAAAGAAGCTCTTTTTCACCACGTTGTCCCTACAGAGGAGGTTATCACGCTGACACCCTTCCTTTGCAATGCAGATGAGCTGTAGATGTCTAGCACTTCTATCCACAACTCCAGGCTGTTTTTCTTGGCTGTCAGTCTCACGAACCTGTGACTTCCCACCTGCAGGAGCTGCAATCTACCTGCTCTTGCAAGAGAGGGAGGGATGCTGCTGGGTTCCCACCCATGGTACTTCATCCCAAACACTTTATATTGTACTTGTCCTCGCTTTGTCTCCCCGAGGACTTGGGTACCCTTCCCAGCTGATATTCCATTACTTGCACAGCATTTTTGGCCAGTAAAACAGGATGGGGAAACTGAGCCACTGCAGAAAGGATGAAGGCAGAGCCATGGTCCTCTAACCTGTCAGTCCCTGGCTCCCATGCTGTCTGAAAGAGGAGGCTTTCTGTGAGAACATCGTGAAATAGTGACCATTTGGTGTCTCTTTAGGTCATGCTTTGCTTGGCTGCCTTATCCCAAATGAACACTTACAGTTTGCTCACTGGGAAGCACACTGCCTCTTTCTCCTAAGCAGACACACCAGGGTGCTCCTATCACTCTGCTGAAAAGCAAAGGCCACCTTCATCTCCTTCCCTTTTATTAATCATAATTTGCCTCCGGATTGAGCTGATTGCACACCAAAATAAAGCCATGAGAGATAGTAGTAATTTTCAGCTCAGACTTGTCTTGTGGTACTCTGAAAACGTCAAAAGCTGAGCCTGTTCCGTAGAATAGGGAGCTTCAAGTGACCATAACCAAAGAGCACTGAGAAAGCCACCACAGTCACAACTTCGATGGTTCTCTGCACAACAGCGAGGACTAGACACTGGCAGAGATGATAAAACCTGCATCTTCTGCCCTTCTGCAGTGAGTTTTCTTTCCCTTTTTCCACCCATCCCATCAAAACGTTGCAAATGGTACATGGTACCATTTGCAATGATAGTCATCCTGACTCCTCAGAGGGTGACTGGAAGTTTGACCTGCTCTTGTGCATCACAAGCAAGGTGAGATGTGACTGGTTATGTGGAAAGAATATGGTTTTGGGCTCATGGAGTTAAAACAGTTGAGACTACCCGTTAAATGGATACCTAGAGGTATCCACTTGTGCATAAGGAAGGCGTAAAGCTTCATGTTTATGCAAGTGCTCCTGGAGATCATAGGGGAGTCTGCTGACAGGGAGCTTTTTGCTTGACAGGGATGTGGAATACTTGATCGATACTGCAAGGGTCACCCTGAGCCTAAGCAAAAGAGATTTGGAGTGGTTGGGATATTGCCATCCCATTGCTGTGCCCTTCCTGGAGGCCAACAGTGCAGTCAAAGCCTTGAGGGAGCCCTGAGCACCCACCTTTCTCCCTGCTCTGGCACCAGCAGCAGGCACCAAACCTGGCGATGCCCCTAGTGCACTGCTTCACTGGGGATTCCTAAGCAAATTACCTATAGCTGAACATGCCTGGTGTAAGGATAGGCCATTCCCAGTCTTAGAGGGACTCAGGAGGATCTGATGCACATGCACTGCCCGGGGTGTTCTGCACATACACACACATGTATACACATATGTGCAGAGGAAGCTCACGCTGGCTTAGCCCCCAGGCACGGCGCCGGCACTCCATGCTTGTGTGCTCCTTCAGGATCCACGCTGCTTCCCCTCCCTGCTTCTGATGCAAGGGGAGATGAGCACTGGCTGTGTCATATCCTTGCAGTGACTTTTATGAAGCCACATACATCCATCTCCTGCTGCTTGTAATTGCCACAACCATTTCTAACCCCCTCAGAGCTCTGATGTTTCCAGATGGGACTATTAGACTCCCTAGGAGTGCAGCTGTAAGTATGAGCCAAAATGCCACCCAAGCCCTGCAGAGCAGGAGAATCACAAGCACCAGACCTGCCTTGCTTTGCACTAACACCAGAGCCTCCTTGCTTCTGTGCAGCTCTCTTTCTTCATGAAAGGGGCTGTGACTTCCTGAGGTCTCAAAATCAGCAGTTTGGCAGCAGGGCTTCATAGCAGGAGAAGCAAAGAAGTGGATGCAGTTAGTGCATGGCTGCAGTGGGATGGAACCAGCCTGTCTCTGCCACTGATGTCTCAAGTGGCTATGGTCTCTTTACAGAACCCAGATGTTTTGGAGGTGAGTTCCTGGAGTTTGGGGATGTCTTCTATAATGGGAACAGCATCCACCACTGATGCTGGCCTGATTTTCAGTGGAACCTTTGCCATGATGATAATGATAAGCTTATCAGTGTCTTTTTTTTTCTGCCAAAAAAAGTAGCATCATTGTGCCCTTCCTGAGATGTCTTTTCTGCATATTTCCTTTCAGAGAAGTATCGCTTCTTCCACTCAGAATGGATTCTGGTGGCGCTGCCAGGGCTGGCTGTCTGGAGGCAGCGTGCTGAAAATGAATCCACTCTTTAACCAGAAGAGTCATACCCTTCATTGACTTCCTGAACCGCTGGGCAAGTGCGTGCTGCAGTGGTTTCCTTTCTCGCTGTGGTTTCCCTTCTCCCTCATGCCCTCCTCACCTCTGCAATGGCTGCCTATTGCAACAGGTTTCTCAGAAAGGGTGAAGTCCCAGACTGCACTCGGTCTGGTTGCAAAACTCCCAGTGACTTCAAATCTAAACCCTGCGTTGCCAGCACTTTAAGGAGCTCAGCAGGGAGAGCCAGCAGCAGATGCCACTAACTGGGAGCTGTTTATTTGGAGGCATTCAAACTCTCCTGTTATGTTTCACAGAGCTCCTCCAACGCAGCGCACACTAGGTACCCTCCCTTCCCTCTGTGCTCACAAAGTGGGGTGACTCTGACCTCTTGATATGCAGACCAGGGCTTCTCCTTGCTTGGTAATGCAGCATCCTTACGGCAAACATTACTTCCCAGCAGAACACATGCTTGTTCCCAAATCACTGCTGCCTAAAGTCACTTGAAATGCCTATGACCAGCTCTTCAGAAGACATAGGTGTGACTTGGGAAAGGCTGTCTTGTCTACCAGGACCTGCAGGAGACCAAGCACTTGTTACAGGATCCTCTTTATTGAAAGTGGATTTTTAATGAGAGGGAATAGAGGAAGTTACTCGGAATCAGAGTTCTCACATTTCTTTCTGCAACCTGGTAAACAGATTTATTTAAATGCGAAACTTATCACACTTCATAGTGACTCAGAGGACAGATCTTTCAGGAGAAAAGTATTTTCCTTTCCCTTTTTCCCTTTCTCTTTCCCTTTCCTTCTCCCTTTCCCTTTCCTTTCTCTTTTGTTCTTGGTTTTTACAGTGTGTGTTTATTTCCTCCAGGTTTATCAGGTACCAGTTTGGAAGCAAAGGGACCCCTATGGCTATAGGTTAAAGAATCTCTGGGGAGAACCTATAGCTGGCCCCACCTCAGGGCTGGGGGATAGCAAAGTCCAAAGCACAAGGCCAGCTTTTTCTTTGTGCACTGATTTACCTACCAACTAGGAATTGAGAGACCCAAATGAGGACTCCTCACATGACTTCATTTACAGGCAACACTTCTCAAAATAGCCTTTTCCCAAATAAGCTTCCATACAGCATCAGCTTCCTTAGAGCTCCCAGTTCTGTCACCGTGGTACGGACAGCACTGCTATAAGTAAAAATAGCAGCAGCAGCAGCAGCAGCAGCAGCTCTGGCTTTATAAAAGCCAAAGTGAGTTCCTCAAATCCCTGATCCCTTCAGCGAGGGGCAGCAGTGATGACCCTGGGATCTACTCACCTCCCTTGAGCATCTCCCCCTTGTGTATACTTCCAAATAAATAGCTAAGCAGTGAGAAACTCAAAGCCTGGGAGATGTGAGAAGCAACTTGTCCCCTCCTCCTGGGTACCGATATGCAAATCGTGTCTGGGATTTCCAGCCAACGTGGAGTTGTGCTCTTGTCCCTCAGACTCTCACACAGTCCTAATCAGAAGAGCTGGAAGGATCTCCACAGGGAGCAGCACAGTTACAGGGACCCATGTGAACTGCCCCGTATCAGCAAACTACATTAGAGATGGGCTTTGAAGCCACCCTATTCCCTTCAAAACGTAACTTTGAAAACTCAGACTCCCTTGACTCTGCGGGCTGGAGCGAGTCACTTTCAGGCCTTTGAGAAAATGGTTTATAGTATATAAATGAGAGAAAAATAAAGGATAAAAACTATTCTCTCGTCTGTCTTCCCCCCTCTTTTCTCTTTTTCTCCTTTCTTTTATTTACCAAAAGTACCTCCAAGGCTAATGGCATTTTCTTTGGCCCCTGGGAGCAGGGAGAGATTGAAGTCTGAAATCTGAAAGCTTTTCTCTTGGTCTTTAACAACTTCGGATCACTCTGGTTAACTCCCAGCCTCAGTTCAAAGCAGAACTAGGAACTGAAAGGCTGGTTCTGTTTGTCTATTAGGAGCAAGAGATGATTTCTTATCACGGAAAGAAAGAAGGAGGCTTGAAATGCCTTGTCCTGGATGAAAAGTCAAAATCACTAAGACTTATGTGAGCTGACAAACAATAAGATGTTGCCTGTAATGCCTTATTGTGATGCTATCAAAGCGTTTCATGTGTGACCTCTTTTTTGTAAAACAAAAGGAGTTTTTTATTATAGTCAGCTTAAATTCCAAAACAAAATGACTTTGAATATGAAGTGAAAACAGGTTGGTTTAGTCTCAATTCTTTTTCCCGACAGCAGAAATTCATCAAACTGGCTTTTCAAAGCATCTCCATTGAGATGAATCAGCCTTTTTCAAGATGTCTTAGCAAGATATTCCTGCCCAGCTCTTGCTGTTCCAGAAGCAGTGAGGGTTTTGGGATAGGCATGCATGAGGATAGAGGGGTTTGGGTTGAGGTTAAACTAGGGTTCAAAAAAGACAGTATAACACTTAAGGAGCCATGCCCAAGGGTGATGAGGATTTCAGCCTTTCCCAAACTTTGAGGACTTGGAGGTCCTAATCAGTCCTAAACCTGAGAGGTGACTGTGTTAGTGCTGCTGTTTGTGCAAAAGCTGTGGGATTCCCAGTGTGCCTGCTCCAGTGCAAGCAGAACATTTGTTGTGAATGGCCTTTGACAAGCTATTTTAGTGTTCCCTCTCAAGATATAAAAATACGGAAACAGCAATACCAAGCAAACTAATCCAATGCCTTTTAGCTCCTGAAAAACTCAGATATTTCTATTTGAACTGGCTGGGTTTTGCTCTTGTCTTCACAAAGCAGGTTTGCTTGGCTCAGGCAGCAGCTACTGAAATGAAATGCCAGTATTTGGAAGAAGGAAGGATCAGGCAGCTAAATCTTGGTGCTTCAGTGAGGAGTCGCTCTGCTCCTGTGCCTTACTCGCCTTTTCAACAGCTGAGTGACTGTAGCAACAGGACATGGGGTGATGGGCCTAAACTTAAACAGGGGAAGTTCAGGATGGATATAAGAAGTTCTTCCTTGTGAGGGTGCTGAGGCATTGGCACAGGGTGCCTGGAGAAGCTGTGGCTGCCCCATCCCTGGCAGTGTTCAAGGCCAGATTGGATGGGGCTTGGAGCAACCTGCTTTAGTGGAATGTGTCCCTGCCCATGGCAGGGGGGTTGGAGATGGATGAGCTTTAAGGTCCCTTTGAACCCAAACCATTCTCTGATTCTATGTACAGGCAAAATCATATTTTCAGTGTTAGGAGGATGATAGAAATTTTCTTGCCTACCAGGAGATTGTATCATCACTTTAGTTGTTAAAGTCTTAAGCATAGAGTGACCTGGGGAGGAGTGAGATGACTGGATGCTCTAATCTTTGCTCTTCTTCTGACCTTAATTTGCTCCATCATCTTGAGCTATTCATGTAATCTCCTTTGGGCAGAGGTTCTCCAGGAGTGGCATAACTATTTAGTTATAGAGAAGAGCTAGAAAAAATGTCCCTGAATTTAATGTGTCTGGCCAAATGGTGGCCAAAGACGAATGAAATTTATCACTCCTAATATATAGGAGTCCTCTGGATGTATAGCTTGAACTGCTCATAGGAACAGACTCATTTCTATATTATCCTCCTCTTCCAAGTTCCAAATGTCGCAGGACTTCCTAGCTCTGCTGGATCAGCCTTAGCTTTTCCTGAACTTGAGCCCCAGCAAAGTAGGGTGAAAGACTCCCCAAGTTCCATCCTGCCCATGACAGGGTGCTCTTCTTCCCAGCAACTACAAGGGGAGGTTGTATCTGGAGTCAGTACATTTAATTTTAGCTCTGGTTGAATTTGTGGATGGTTTGGGTGAAATGATTTGAAAAAAAGGGATTAAAGTACCCCAAAAAATTTGTCAAGGAATTAGTTCCCACTTAAGGGAAGAGCTATGCCAAGAATAGTATGGAGGGTGGTCTCTGGGGAGATAGAAAATAGAAAGGAGAAGAAAAAGGAGAATCCTTAAGGAGATGAGGCCTTAACCTCAGCTTGGAAAGTGGTAATTTCCCAGCATAGACAGATAATAGGGATGAGGATCCAGGGAGCATTGGAGCTGGGTGTGGGAAGTTTCAGCCTGGCAAGCTGACGTCAGTAAAGAGATCACAAATTCTTTACCTCTTCTCCTCCTTCCCCAAAGTTAAAGTTTACCTGTTAATTCCCCTATCAGAAGTTTGTGCTGAGAACCCTTATCTGGATTTTACAGGCAGCTCCTGGCACCAGACCAAAACTGGAGGAAACCATTTCATTCTTCTCCAGTTGTTAAATGAAAGCTACATTCTAAACCAACAATATTCTCACTAATGGGAAGGGACTGTTAATGATGGGAACATATGTGTTTGGCTTTCAAATGAGACTTGCCATCTATCCCTGCTCCTGACCCGGTGCAGCTTAGCAGGGCTAAATCACTTTTTAAAGCTGAACAGAATGAATCTTAATTGAGGCATTAAAACCACGTTCATTTGATCTTCCTGGGACCCACAGCCCTGCTATTGCTCATGGCTTGGGCTCACCAGGCAGGGGAGAGGCACACATCCTGCAAGGCAAGTGCAGTGCTCAAGAGCATCTGGAGTTGTTGGTGTTTTTCCCTCCTGCTCTCCCTCTGTTTCTCTTTCAAAAGTAATTGAAAGTCTTTTAACTTTATTTATTTATCGGCATGATCCATTTGAAATTGCAGGCGCCTTCATCTCAGCATTCATTTCTTTGCCCTTTAATGTGAACCTGACTCAATTCCCTATCTCCTTCAAAGCTCTTTATTAGACCTGCGGCATTTTCCCCCCACCCTCTCTTCTCCTAATTTCTCCTTCATCCTCAATGGAGACCGGCAGCAAAAAGCCAAGTTTGGCTGGAGATATGTGGCCGTGCTGCTGGGGTGACCTTGGCTATAGCATTGGTGGCATTACCCTGAGTCAGTTGTGATTTAGCTGAGGGAAAGGTAGCCCCAAAACAGCTCTCCTTAGGTCGTGCTGTTAATGAAATCACTACATTGCATGGTGGAGGAGCCCATCTTTCTCCTCCCTTCACAAGGCTTGGAGGGCTCTGTCCCCCAGGGTTTGGGGGCCCCTCTTCCCCTCCTATCACATGTATGTGCCTTCCTCCAGAATGAGCCTTTTTTGTGCCTTCTTTTTGCTAGCAACCATTCAGTGCCTCATTCACAAGGCTTCTGCCATGAAGGGCAGGCAGTACAGCAGGGAGGAGACTGCAGAGAATAATTCAAAGCAAGACCCAAAAGCTCTTTTACCTCCAACTTCCTTTATGTGGAAGGAAGATGTTAACTTTCTTCTCCTCTAGGTGGGGAAACTGAGATGCAGAACAAGGAGATGATCAGCTTCATGTAGCTGGGATTGTAACCCAATTTTAAATAGCTTTGCATCCTGCAGCAGGACCCGAGGTCCAGCTACAGAACTCCAAAAGGTTATTTCTGCAGTGCCTCAAGCTTTGGCCCTGACTGGCTCTTCCCAGGCACAGAGTCGAAGCTGCCTGCGAAGAAAACAGCCAACCTGCTTTGGATTTGTCTTGCTGGGAGCTGAGTTGCTTTTCCTGACTTGTCTCAGAGATGTGGTGATTTAAGAGATCAACTGTGGGGCTTGGGGCACAGTGAGGGGACCCAGACGCTTTGTAATCTGTCACCTCACACTGTCGGGGTGAGTCTGGTACAGAGGAGAGCTGTGATAAGGCAGCAGCATGATGGGACATTGTGCCTAAGGCACGGCGAAAGAGCCCATGAACCTCTTCTTACTGATGAAAATGGCTATTTTTACTTTATTTTATTTTATTTCATTCCCTCCTCCCAAGCCTCTTTTCATCCCCTTATCTTCACCAGTAATTAATAGATTAATGCATGTCTGGGGAAGATAAATGCACTTTCAGATCTTCAAAAGGCAAGGCAGCCTCTGAAACCAATGTTTACAACCTCTTTGGCTGGTGACAAAGCAGACAGTGTGACATGATCTTGGGCTTAGCCCCCAAGGTCAAGATGAGATGCAGATCCTGGTCCCAGGAGCAGAGTGGTTAACAGAGCTTCCAGTAGCATGGCTGGACCAGTTGACCATGAGATGTGTGGGTTTACTTCTGTTCTCTGCTAGGGTAAACTCCTTCACTTCTGCCTACTCTCTTTCTTCAGGCATTGAATGAGTTTTGGGCTAGAGAGAGCAGATGGAGTCAGGGAGAAAAAGCAAGCCAAAACTCTCCAGGATTCAAGACTTTGATGATATTGAGACTTTTACTCAGCCCTAAATCCTAGGGCGGGACACACCAGTTAGAAAAGAGATGTCCAGCTCTTTTGTGTCACTGTTGTTCTCCACAAAGGCCCAGGTCGCACAGGTTCTTGCAGTCCTTGAAGATCTGAAGTCTGATGTAGGTCCATCTTGGACATCCCTACATGTTCCATTATGCATTAAGGTAGTTACCATCCATGATTCTGATGCTAGCCTGACATGCTAGTTTTCCAGGCATGCTTTAGCTATGCGGCTAAGCCACATTCCAAATACTGAGCTTTATAGGTTACCTGAGTGGCAAGGAGCTCGGAATATCCATCCCTGTCTTTGCACCTGCCTCGAGGCCATCAGGAGTGGTTTGACATCCCCATCGCTGGCCTGATGCTGCAGAGAGGAGGAGGGCTGGGGCAACAGTTTCTGCAGGGTCAGAGGAGCAGTGCTTGTATATATAGAGTTTGAGTGGTGACTCCAGGGTGGGAGAAAATGCTCTGTTTGAGCAGTTCGTAGGCATTTCAAAGCTCATCCCTGTGAATTAGGGGCCAAGTGAAGTCATTAAACCCTAATCAAAAACAGCTAATCAGGAAGCAGTGGGAGAGCTCCCAATTAATCGCGGCTGGTGCTAGCGGAGCTACAGTACTGGCAGCTGGGGAATGGCACTAAAATTAACAGCAGTGTGATATCTTCTGCTACTGAGACACCCCAAGGGGTCTCTGCCAGCTCAGAGGAGCACATGATAGGTGTCGGGACCTCAAAGGGATTTAGGGGACCTCAGAAGATACCCATCTACCCTATGAGATCAGAATCGTGCTTTGAACCAGCTGTGGTTTTGTGGCTATTCTGCTGACCTGCTGTGATGGAGGTTTTACAAGGCTCCTCTGCCTTTTGGCAGCTCTCACGTACAGTTGTTAGCAGAGATCCATGACCCCACATATCTTTACATTTGAGAGTCTCCAAATGCTTTACAGATTTCGTAGGTAAATGTCAGCATCTTGACTTTACAAGGAACTGAGTGACATGCAAGAAGTGCCCTGACATCCCAGACTTTGCACAGGCTTTGCCTGTAGTCCAGTGAAGATTTAACTGCAGTTAGAATAACTCTTTATGCCCTGGATGTAAAAATCCTCCTCGGCTGCTTTGTGATGCTCTGCAAGAGAGAGCACACTCAGCTGATGTTTTCCTCTCATGTTAATAGCTAGATGACAGCCAGTGTCTGTGGCCAATCACTGATAGTCAATAACTTCCCACAGCCCTTATGCACTCATCTTCTGATGGGACCATGAAGAGGAGCAGCAACATTTGCATTGCATGGTCACCTAACTTCAACCATGGTTGTGGCTTCTCACCATGCCCTTGTGATGAGTGAAACTGAGACATTCTTCGTTACCCAAGGCAGAGAGACTACTTACCTGCAGCAGATCCTTGGTTAGTGACTTACGGCTTGCTGAATCAATGATAATGAAATCCATGTAGATATCCATCCCTTTAAGCACAAACTGTTGTCCAAGTCTGGCACTAAGATTGGAGCTAGCCTCACCTAAGTTCCATTCAGGGGTTTAGAAAGCAAAGGGGTCCACTCTGAACATTGTGACTCAATGGGAGGGTTTCCCTTACCGTTTTGTGCCTTCAGTCTCTGTGTAAATCATTCTAAATTGGTTCTAACTCCATTTCCCTTTGTGTGTTTCACCCATGTAGCAAGTAACAGAGTGAACCTTGCCCTCAAACTTTGTTAAGTTGGGCTTTTAAAAATTCATACTAAACGCACTTTTGCTGATACCTTTGATGGTGACTCTTAGAGCGACCCTAAATCACTCATTCACCACAACCCTTCTAGACCTAAAGTCTTTCTCCTCATCATCCCTGAAGTCAGCAGGTACTTGTATCCCATGAAAGTAGGCAGCGTATGGTATGGAGAATTAGGGCCTATGAAGGTGCCTGGACCCCTGGACACCTCCTGTGCCATTTTGCCACTGGAACACAATGCCACTTTGTGTTCCTTTCTATTTGATGATAAAACACCTCAAGGATTCAGTAGACTCATCTCACTGTTAGAAGCATGTGGGCAAGAGCAAAGGTATTCTGCTGCTTTTGGAAATTCCCTCGCTTCCTACTCCAGAGAAACATCTCTCTTCATAAATCTTATTGTACCTATAAAATCCCTTCCTGTTCTTTAGCTTCTGCTTGACTCCCTCTAACGTGACTGTTAACACTATTGCATTCAGGCTGCATTATAAAAGGGATGAAGTGCATTGTGTCGGATAGAGCACAGCTGTAAATCCCTGCCAGGTTGGAGTTGACACAGATTGAATTCTATCATGGCTCTTCTTCAGAGGGTTTGTCAACTACCTTTTACATTTGCCAGGGATGAGATGCTATGTAGTTTAAGTAACTAAAGTGGAAAGGTGCACAGTATTGTCTTGGGGCATTAGCGGCTGAGGTTTGGGTCTGTAGGACCCAGAAATGCATGTGAATGCAATGAGGGAGCCCACCTCCTCACTAGAGGGCAAAGTGACAGCAAAGTCTGATATAATCCCCCTGTGTCTGAAGTATTGCTGCACATCCCATCACTGTTCCTGTGTGGGCTGTAGAGGGGAGTGGTGCTAGGGAAGGTTTTGAGGTGAAGATGTTAATCTAGGTCATAATCTAAACCAGTTCCTGTTTTCTTGCATAGCCACACAAATGAACACAGAATTGAGCATTAAACACATCAGTGGCATAATTGAGGAGATGGCAAATCAGGGATGAGGACCGCCTGAGTGTCTCCTGTGCTGGCTTTGTGACAGTGACTTTGCTGTGTGAGAAACCTCCTGAGATATGACCCTGGCCAACATCTTCCTGATTTTGGGCATCTTGGGAAAACCAAATGTCCCCACAACCTGACCTGTCCTCCTCCAAACCTGGGAGCAGCAAATCTTCATCCCTGCTGGTGGGGATGGGAGTTTTCCAGGGGTCTGAGGACTTCTTAAATGTCATCACTTATCCTATGCCCTCTGTGGCCAAGACTGGGCTCTTAAAGCTAGCACACCAAGCAGCAGGAATGAGAAGGGGGATAAGTGTTACCAGGGCACTGAAGTCTCAGGGCTTTTCTTTCTCACTTGGACACATTTTCTCTTCCCCATGTGTCGGTTTCCAGCATCCAGAGGATGATTTGCTGCAATGTGCATAGAAATACTCTGTTTTAAAACTACCCAGGTGTTGTCATAAGGATGGCATCCCTTGTGACACCCAATGTCACTCTTTTTCCTTCCCTTGAAGCTTGTTTTGCCACAAGGTTTTGTTTCCTGATCCACCATCCTGTCTCTCTGCTGCTTTCCTCATCATCCCTGTGCTGAGTTATTGATTTTTGCCTTGCTCATTTTGTAGATTTGGGGAAGGGGGAGGGATGCCTCAAGGGATGAATTGGCCATTTGTCTCTGCCTTGGCTTCTGCATCCCTTACTTGAGGTCTCCATTGCATCCTTGTCCCTACTGCAATTATTCTGCCAGATGCCATTTTTACCCTCCTCACATATCCCAGGAGAGTTCTTATTTATGGCTGGTGGAACAAAACCAAATGACACAAGCTGGTTTCGAGCCTCCAGGAGGATATCCATCAGTGGGGGCTTTAGAGAAAGCCTTTTGTTTAATGATGGGATCATTCGTGTTCTCTCCAGTCTCCTGCCCCTTCTGGCCTCCCCTTGCATCATATCAGTGAGAAGGCCAAGAGATACTTCATCCTCTGCTGGTGACTGACGGTTTACTCAAACCATTTCTGCATGCTCTCTATTCCTATTCCTGCTGGTTCAAACCCTTCTTCATTGCTAAGAATACTTAATACTTGTAAGGAGAGAGCAAAGGGTCATACACTTCACTGTCGGTTTGGGAATGGTAAATATCACACTATGAATATGTTTGCAAAAGGACATAAGGTTTCCCTGATTTTTATCTTTCCCCTCCTATATAATCAGGATTTGCTTTTGCTAAAAAGCAAAACAAAGACCTTAAAGGTTTCACTGAATGAGCATGAGAATACTTAGCAAGTTCTTCCTATTTACTCTGTTTCTGCTATGGCGCATGCCTCAAATAGGTTTTTTTCCTCCCAGAACCCAGACAGTACTGTCTGGAAATGCATCCTGAAGTAGACCGAAGTTTGTCCTCTGTAGCTCTGACCCTGCTACATCATCTACCAGTGAGGACGTCTAGGTAAAAACCACCTTTAGGTAGGTCCCTGCACAGAACTGAATCCAAGACCCCTCACTCTCCTACAGACCTTGTTTATTACGGCCTGGTAGTTATGAGGAAGAGGAACAGGTATTTCTTGTCTGCACCTTTCACAGCCAGAAAATGACCCATCCTGGATGGAACAAGGAAATTTGGTTTCTCCAAGGCACTGACATCTATGTGGTGATACGAGACACCAGAAATGGAAAAACACTTCTTTAGTGGTGGGAGAGCCTGTGAGCTCAGACTGCACAATAACTCACCTGGCCCTGAGCCTCAGGAACCCTTTGCCAGCTCTGCTTTGCATTTTGTGAATTGTTTCTAGAAATGACCTGTTTTCATGGGCATGTCGCCGCGTGATGGATGCCTGAGGACCATCGGGGAGGATATCTGTCTCCACCGTGGCTCTGTGAGTCAGCTACCCCATGTCTGCCTGCTACTTTTCTGCCTTAAAAGCCTCAATACTCTCCACTCAGCTCACCTTCTTGCTCTTTCCTGGTCTCCAGATCCATTAGTCTGTCTGGGCTGGTACCCATTAAACTGCTGAACATGGGCTACTTGGAGCAATCTTATCAGTGCTGCAGCTATTAAAGGCAGAAATAGTAAGAAAGGCAGTCACGAGTGCAGGCAGTCTGGCACTTGGATTAAGAGAGAAGTTTTGTGAGGGCTTGTTGTTGGTTATGGGGAAGCACAGAAGCTGCTGTGGGCAATATTTCATTGCCATAACAGTGATGATGAATAGTTTGCTAATGAGAAATAGCAGTATTCCTGGATCCGACTGGTACTGGAAACCTTGGATTTCCAGTGCCAATGGTCTCTTTGCCACCTCCAAAATACAGGGAGGCTCGTGGAGTCGAGGGAATATTGGTACCTTACACTCACAAGTGGGGAAACTGAGGCACCGTGTATCAAAACTGCTCAGTCAGTCTGTGATACAAGCGATCACCTTAAGGAAAGCAGATCCACACATATGCTGGGAAGATCATCCTTGACTGAGATGCATTTTATACTGGCACATGTTTGTTTTATTGTCTTGTACAACGCACAGCAAGGATTTCCAGGGTGTTTTTCCTGCTGCTGATAATGGCACTGAAAGAAAAACCCCAAAGCCCCAAACCCTTGGGACTGCTTTTTTGTTAGTGCCCTGGCTGGGGTGTGTTAAACTCAGAGGAGGTTTGGGGTCTGTTTGGGATGGATTGACCACAGCCAGGGAGCATCAGTTATTTGTGCTGGCTGTCCTACTTTGCACTGTCAATACAATTCTTGTTTCACAGTGTAAATGAGGCTGAAGGCAGGAACCAGATGGAGAGGACTTGATTTCATGTGTCTTAAACAAGAAAATGATACTGAGCTCACCATGATTAGAGGGATGCTTGTACAGCTCAGCACAAGCAGAGCCCAGCAAGGTTTCCTGGTCTGAGGGCAATGATGTTGGAATTCCAATTGATGGGAAGGCAGGGTGGAATCTGCCTTTCATGCTCAATTTTCATCCATGTCCTGAAGCTTACACTTAAGATTCAGCTGGATAGTTTAAGCCCTGAGCCTTCTGTGCCACCTTACTGCTGTTTGGATGCAGATTTATCTTAGATTAGAAGCCACCTTTTCTTAACTGCATTTCTGTGCTTATTTGCTGGGATCATCTGTTGGAGGGAAATCTTTCAGAAAGGGATGTCCTTATGTTGTGTGAAAGAGAGAACCTTGGTTCATGTCTCTCTGAAGGCAAGAAAAGCAGCTTTAAAATCCTAACTCCACTTCTGGATAAAGTACAAAGACAACTATCCTGGCGAGCAGCTCTTTTACCAACTTCTGCCTCTGGAAATTGCTTTCTCAGGTCAATTTGCTCTCAGTTCAGCAAGCAAAATGTGGAAAAGTGGCCAAGAGTTTTATTGGCACATTTATGTCATAAAGAAAACCAGAAAATTAGAGAAACTATTCACCCTTTTAACTCAAGATGGCCAAACGTTTGAATGTGCACTTGGCCTTTATCTGGGAGTGCTTTACCAATACGATAATGGAGTGTTGAAATGAAGATGTTGGACAATAGGTGTGCTCCTTGCTTCAAAAGCTCCCAGGTAAGAATTTGCTCACTTGGTGACATCCCATCCATCAGAGGTGCTGAGGTTTTGTCACAGTTCCCAGGAACAAGACAAACGGTCTCATAAATCAGAAAAGTTGGAGCCAAGACATGGGATCTGGCTGCATTTATTGTAAAACCAGGGGTCACACGCTGAAAAACTCCGGTTTCTGCTGCCTCAGGTTAATGTAAGGCAGTTAATTCTCATCTTGGATGGGAAGAAATCTGTTCAGTGGATTGAAGTGATTGGGGATTTTTCCCCCCTGCTGTTTGGCGGGTGCACACTCTTTACTTATTTCACACTTGGCCTTTGGGAATTACTGGTATAAATCCCTTTGCTTATGGAAATACATAGCCCTTGAAGCCCGAAGATACCAGTTTCCCTGGCTGCCCAGATGGTGGGTGAGTTGCCCCTTGGCTGGCTGGATACCTTCTATAGCCATAGCCCTAAGACACTCTTACTGGAAAGGATGCTAATTGCTGTAATTGTTTACCTGTCATTGTTTTTAAGCACAGGGCTCTTTTGGTATTCAGTTTTTTTCTTAAACCCCTGCAAAGGGGCTGCTTACAGCTAATGGGCTGCTAAAAGCCCTCCTCACCAGTCAGAAAAGGGGTTTTGAAAGGCGCTCGAAGGGCGGCGGGATCAGATGTGTTTAGCGAACCTGGGACTGGATTTCCAGGTGCTTAAACTGCACCCTTACAGCAAGTTCTCAGACGTGACCAGTCCGAATCCAGCATGAAAATTAGGTGGTAGTTGAGAAGCCTTAATGAAGGCTGGAAGACTGCCTAAAAGGGCTACTGTTTGGTGGGTGGGTCTGGGGTTTTGAATTGCTGTTCATTCAAGACATTTGGAGAGTTTGCATTTAAATGCATATGAGACTTGGGAACTTTCCTATGAAACAGAAGTTGCCTCATTTTTCAGATTCAGAGCAGCTCAGGGTTTCATCCAGCCCATTTGTAATCCCTTCATTTAGATGGAATGAAGCGTTTCCTTCTGATAAGGTCAGGGCATGAAAATATGAATATATTAAAATACGTGTCAAAATGAAGGTAATCAAAAGGAGAACTGGAGCAAACACTGTTGAGATAATTCACTCATTCCCCCTCTTCCCACTATAAATTTCGGTGCTGTGGACATATCCTTATGAAATGTTTTTATGGGAAGACTCTACTTTGCTACTAGATAGCTACCCTGACCAAAATAATAAGATTTTGATCAATTCTTGATCAAAATCCCTAACACTACCATCAATCCCAGCCCTGCCTCCAGGCTTGCTGGCCGAGGATGCTCTGGCACTGCTGTTGCTGCTGGTGTGACTTAGATGTCCCTGGTGAGCTTAAGGTTTGTGTTGGGGGATGCACGGGGGATGCACAGGGGCTGCGTGAGATACTGAGATTTGTTCCCTAATGTTCCCCTGGCATCTCCATAAGGATCTACTGGCATCCTTAGACACAATCCCTACAGTTGTGCTTGCTGTCCTCTCCCCCGTAGCGTAAGAAAGTCATTCAAGAGGAGGGAATGCAATTGCAAATGAACACTGAAAATTGATCCAGGCTATAATCATCTAATAGTATTTTAATTGTGGGTCTCTCCCTGCTGATTCCATGGCAGTCAATCATTCCCTGTGGAGTCAGCCACCTCTTCTCCTTTCTCCACTTTGCCCCTCTTAGTTTGCATTCAATCTATAATCATTTCCTAGCAGAACATGAACACTGTGTCTTGTTCCATGTGTGCTCCCAAGCTGCTGTTTCCTCATCAGCACCATCATTTCCATTTCCTACCATGGAGGGGGATCTATAAAACTTGACTCATAAAGGGAAAGAGATGGGATTTGACACCTGAAGGGAAAGAGATGGTGGATAGGTGAAGGAAAAGACGGATGCCCCCCTCCCTGAAAAATGAAATATGGGCAGCAAGTGAAAGAGATTGAAAGCAGCTATCAATCGGGCACTGCTCCAGCTTTTAGAGCTGTTGAAACAACATAATAAAAGGCAATAAACGAGGGATTTATGACCTACCTGCTGGAAATAGCTTGCTGCATCTATTGTGTGGGGTGAACACAGTATGCAAGGCTGGGGGGGATTGGTGCCTGCCCGCCTGTTGTGCACATGTAGCCAAGCACGTGCCCATGGCTCTGCTGTTCAGTTTTTCCACCCTTCTCTGAAGCCCCATATTGATGGGGTTTGGCATTTTGTGTCTTAAAGACTTGGTTTTGTACAGTTTGACTCATAAGCTCAAGACAATTTGTTGTAATCGATGGCAGCAGGCTGGAATTTTAAGGGCCAGGTATTTTACCACTGGGGCTGGACCGTCGAGCTAAATCTTGAAGGCAGAGAAGGTGAAAACATGCAATCCTGCCTAAGGCGGCGTTGGGAAAGGCTTGTGAACTGCTGGCATGTATTTAAATTGCAGGAAAATCACCAGGGGGGAATAAATCTAAAATACCAAAACCAAACCAAGAAGAAGAAAGCAAGTGACTGAACATGGAGATTTCCAATGATTTCTTCGAAGCTGAGATTGCCCTTTTAAAGGGAAACAGCCTCTCCTCCTGCCCAAAACCCAAAGAGGGTTGAGGCTGTAGACATTAGCATATAAGCATAGTTAGGCAGCATTTGTCTGGTGCAGGATCTGGGCTGTTGTGCCAGTGGTTTGAGGACCATTGACACAGGAGAGCTACAGCTTAGGAGATAAAAAGGAATTCAATAGCCAGAAGATGGTCCTTTGGGCACAGGGAATGAGCATCCACCCTAGAAACACACTTGTGGGAGAAAGTATCCTGTCTTTCCCAGTTCTGAATGTGGAGCTGGGTGTTGTTCTGCTTCGTTTTACAGCCCTGATATAAAGTCTTCCCTTGACATTAGTTTTCCTCTCTTTCTTCCTCCAAGTTGTAACCTCCTGCCTGTCACTCCAGCTTTCCGGCCAGGAGTTACACGCTTTTGTTTTGCAAAGCACAGTAAATCTTAATGGTGACATGAGAAGCTCTGGCATACCCAGTGCTGTTTGTTCTTTTGGAGGAAGGTGGGGAGAAAAGCGAGTGGGGTTGGGAAGGGTAAATCAATCCACTTTAGAAACAGAGAGATGCAGCATGGCACAATGCCGTAATCCAATGGAGCCAGCGCGTGCCGGAGCGACAGATCTGGGACGGAGAGAGGAGGGGTTGCAGTAATCCTCTGTCCCTCTGAAATCCCCAGCATGAAACAAAGCTCTTGTTAGCAAATGAGGATGGGGGAGTGGTAGCAATAGGCTGAATAAACACCCTTAAATTCAGCTGTAATAAAGCGCTGGGAACCTGCACTGGAGCGCTTTCATAAACACTTGGGGACAAGGTTGTTCTAATTATAAAAGCCCAATCAAAGGGACCAGCAGGCATGAAACTGTGGATTAATTCAGCTGCTTGAATGTTTGTGCCAGAGTGGCAGTAACTTCCTTCTCCCTCACACTGCCCTGAAAGGTTTTGGATGCTCTTTATCTGGCCATTCTTTGGACTCCTGTTAACAAAAGGGGAAAGGAGCACAAAGACCCGGAGGAGAAATGGTTTCAGTGTGTTCACCCTGTGCAGGGTTATGGACTATGTCCATCCATTCCCCTCCCTTTCACCCCCTCCTATCTCAAAATAGTTCCTGTCTCTATAAATGCAGTGAAAGGAAAAGAAGAGTTAAATTGTTGAGAGCTGAAAACTGTCAGGAAAGGATCTGGAGCCCTCAAAAGGAAAACCTAGCAATTTCCCTGCATTGCAAATTCGAGGGTCAGGTCCTCCTTAAGCCATGTCTCTGTTGGAAAATATTTAAGATTGATTTATAATAAAGCATGCTTTCTGCTCTAACTGTTGTAATTTTAGGGTTGGTTTTCTAAACCTTCTCTTGCAGACTTGAAATGTTAAAAACTTCCTTCTTCGTAAGAAGCACAAAGAAATGGCATGATGGCAGCGGTTAGAAACTACAAGAACATCCCCCTTTTCTCCCCTGATCCTGAGAGCATCGAGAAGATCATCAGATCTGGCAACAGCTTTTGAAAAGATACTGTGGAAATACCAGTGAGGAGCTGTTTCAGACCTGTTGGTACTTATGCTTGGAGAAAGCCCTGCTGATGGCTGTTGGAAAGCATCCCCCTTGTTCTCCTGCAGGAGCTTCCCACCAGGTACATCTTTCTGCTCCCAGTTTCCCTCAATGTTTCCTCCTCTGGGGACTTCCCTCACTTCAATCTTTCACTTCATACGCAAAACAAAACCCAAACCCATCTCCTGTCCCAACCATTTCTCCCAGCCCAATTTTGGCCAAGAACGTGGAGTAAATGGAAATGCTTTACAAGCAAGCATTCAGAGGGGAGAATGTGCCTATTTATCTCCTAATACAGTGCCTAAAAAAAAGAGTCTTTCTTTAATTGCATTTGGAATCTATTCTAACGATTTACCCAGGAGAGTGTTAAGATGTCAAGGCTTTTTCATTAGTAATATATCCCCCAACAGAATCTTTGTTAGGATAGGTTAAGGCAGTAAATAGACCATTAATTTACAGGAACATAATTAGTAGCTTGCAGTTAGTCATGAAAATAGTCGGATTTCTTTTGGCGTTATTCAATGGCAAGATTTAAAACAAACAGAGAAGCAGCAGGTCAAAAACCAGCCAGGCCAAAAAGCAGCAAAAGGTATTGATTGAAATTGCAACAATAGCCTTAACTCTGCCCCAGTGCCCCAAACAAGAGAATGTATGTAAATAAAATACATTCTCCAAGTGGTAAATAATGAACACAGAAAACAACACCTATTTTGAGCACATATCAATACATGGCTGTAAAGTAGCTTGCTGTAAGGGCTGTGTGTATCCCACATGTAAACTCGCCAGGGTATAGCGTAGAATCATAGAGTAGTTAGGATTGGAAAGGACCTTAAGATCATGGTCCAACCCCTTGCCATGGCCAGGGATGTCTCTACTAGACCATGTTGACCAAGGCTTTATCCAGCCTGGCCTTGAACACTGCCAGGGATGGAGCATTTATATGAGGCACTTCTTTTCTTAAGGGATTGTTGGTAATATTCAGATTGCCAGTGAAAGTATTTTATTAGTTATTATTTATATAATTGACAGGTTTCTCTTTGCAACCTTGTCATCATTTTGGGGAGAGGAACTGAAATAAAACAGTTTGTAGGGTCAAGGTCCTCTAGACTCTCAGAACTAGGAAAAAGAAAGTTCTAATACTAAACTACTTCTCAATTCAAAGTTACCTTTTATTATTCTTAATTTTAGACTATTATCACAAAAAAAAACCTTAATTTGACTTCAGGATGAGTGAAAAACTCATTTGATGAAGGTTTTTTAGACCTCCTTAGTAGACAGGTTGGTTCCACATGGTTCAGAAATCAGCTTTGAGCCGTTGTAGCTTTTTGGGGTGTATGACTGCAACTCACAAAGCACAAAGGAATTTTCAGGGGTCAGGATCTGTGCTCATAGGACAGTGCTTATAAATCATAGACATTGCTCAACAGGTGAAATAACAACGTATATCAGACAGCAGTTAATGTTGCACTTCTAAATGGTAGTGAATGATCAAACTGAAACAAAAGGAGCAGTAATAAGGTTATTGTGTGCTGGACCAAGAAGAGCAAAGTTCAGCTGCATCATGAGGTGAATGGATTATTGCTTCCCAAACCAGACCTTTTTGTAGCAGCTGAAGTGGAAAGAGAACAAACAAAGTCTCATTGAAAAGAAGGTAACAAAAGCCATTTAATTTCTTATATTAACTCCTCTTACTTGTTTGTTACTGCTGGTAATGTTGAGGTGCTGTAGAAGTGGGTAGGAAATACTGAGGTTTCTTTATGGGAGTTTTGCCAGGAACATTCTCTTTTACATTTATAAGTTATGGGGGTTTCTTTAAGTTGGAAAAATATCTGCCAGAACAATTCCTAGAAAAAGGTCCTGGGAAAATACATATTCATAGAAATAGAATAATTTCCCCATTATTTTCTTGAATTGCTCTTTCAATGACATTTAAGAGGAGCCCAAACTTAATCCTTGCTTGTTAAGGCTTGTAACTTCACACTTTGCTATTGAATGAGACCAAAAGCATAACATACGAACTGGGGAAACTGAGGCAGGGAGTGATTTCTTGCTAGCTGAAGGCTGCAGAAGGAGGCAGCACTATTACAGCTCCAGGACCCTGATGGCATCATCTGCCAATGACTCCCATGGAACCAGAGACCCCCATGCAGCATTGGTCGGTAGAGATAGGGGGATGTGAATTCTGGCTCTGCTTTCCTGCCTTTGTTACCTCTAACCCAGACACATTGACAGCAGGACAGACTCCTACTGGGACAGTGCCACAGCTTGACCCTGCAGATGGTAAGGATCTCACAAAGTCTCTGTGTTGTAAAGCTCTGATGCAGGGTGGAGAATTTTAATAAGGACAGGAAAAAATAGCGAGAGACAGGGAGAAAGGGATACATTGCACAGAACCTGACCTTATTTCCTCAGAGTGTGTGACTAAATCACGCAGCTAAAAATAGGTAGGTGATTTGCTTTGATGCTGTAGTATTTTGCTGACACCACTTTTGTTACACATATAAATACAGAGATTCAATATAATATTTCCCTTACTGCAGTGTCTTCTATTAAGGCAGTTCTGAAGTCCCGAGAGCTGCTCACTCTGTCTGCTGCTTTAAGCTGTGAGCTACAAGCAGAGACTTCTTGGCTCTGCAACTAAAAGGCTGCTGGCCTTTGGGAAAACACATGAGAAATGTCCTCCAGGAGGGATGTTTGGTGTCCAGCATTGTCCATTCCTGGTTCTCTGAGACAGTCACTCCAAAACCAGTGGGAACTTCCAGGGTTATTTGTTAGGAGTGGCTGCTTTGGGAAGTTTCAGTCCTGGTCTCCTGCATCTTTATAATGGGGAGAATAAAACCAGTCTGCCTCTAAGGGGGTCTCAGGCATGGGGACAGCAGTGAGGTGACATGGGGTGAGCACCAAAGAGGGGAGATTTAGGTTGGATATAAGGAAGC
Source organism: Ara ararauna (assembly GCA_028858755.1). Classification (NCBI taxonomy): domain Eukaryota; kingdom Metazoa; phylum Chordata; class Aves; order Psittaciformes; family Psittacidae; genus Ara; species Ara ararauna. The sequence goes on from CM054384.1 coordinate 17,768,468, forward strand.
TCTTCCCTGTGAGGGTGCTGAGGCACTGCCACAGGGTGTCCAGAGAAGCTGTGGCTGCCCCATCCCTGGCAGCGTTGAGGGCCAGGTTGGACACAGGGGCTTGGAGCAAGCTGCTCTAGTGGAAGGTGTTCCTGCCCGTGGCAGGGGTTGGAACTGGGTGAGCTTTAAGGTCCCTTCCACCCAAATAATTCTGGGATTCTACTATTCTATGATTAAGAGGAAGTCGGTCATCCACGGTGCACCCCAGAGGTTGATACTGGGACCTGCTTTCTTTCACATCATCAGTGACCATGACAATGGCACAGAGAACACCCCGGGAAAGATGCAGACAATACAAAACTGTAAGGAGTGGTTGATAGAACAAATGGCACCATCCAGAGGGTCCATGACAGGCTGGAGATACAAAAGCCTGGACTCTGCTGTGAGCCCCTTGTAGCACTTTAGCTGGCTCTCCCCATACGTGAATGTGTTTTCCCTTCTGACTGAGCTGCAAGTGTTGGCTGTGCAGCATCTGAGGCTTGAAGTGTGCAGATGGAGAGAATTATTGAATACCAAACATTTATTCCGTTGCATAAAACTCTTGACTTTGTTTCCTGAGGAGCCTATGCTGAACACATGCGTCCAGACAGGACTGTTGGGGAGCAGGAGAAGAATGATGATGGGATCTACTTAAATTCAGAGCTGAGTGTCTCACCAGTGCCCATCTTTTTCACTTCCCTCCATGCTTTCCCTTTCCCTCATTCCCCACTTTTCCTTTTATTAAATAAACATTCCACTTGCACATAGAGGAACCAGACCCTGGATGGATGTTGAGGGTTAGCTTTAGATGGGGAAACTGAGGAAATGACCATGCTCTGAGGATGCTGGTTTCCCAGGCTCCAGGTATATCCTGCAAATACCCAAGAAGATGCTGCTGCTCTCCCACATCTCCTGACTCCTCACCTTTGGGAAAGAGCAGCACATGCTGGGGTGAGTGGTGCTCCTTGCAGATAGCAGTGTAAACAGAACTCCAGCTGGAAGATGCCACGGAGGGGATGTAACCCCGCTCCTGACAGCTTCTGTTGTGCTGAAACAATTCCTTGCGCTGGACTGAGTTTATCTCCGAGTCATTGGATTTACACCTGCGATCTCCTCAGCCTGATAAATCTGCCACCACAGCACCGGGGTAGCGTTATCCATGTCCCTTTGCACTGCTGGGGATTCTCCATGCACCACTCTGCCTGGATGTGACTCTGCCCATCCTCTGGCTGAGAAGGGACTCTTAGCAACCATCAAATGTGCAATTAACCCCCCCTTTCCTACTTCAAGCTGTCTCATCAGGCTCCCGAGAGATGCAAACCTTACAGCTGTGGTGTGTGCTCTTTCCACCCTGCAGCTGCCAGGAAAAACCAGTGTTTAAAACCAGAGCTCTTCCTTCCTGGCTGCGTCCAGCTTGTTCCCACTATGCGCCATGGGAGAAGATGCCTCTTGCATCCCCTCCTCTGCCACCAGCATCCCCATCGCTGTTCCAGCGAGCATCTCACTGCATCCTGGTGCTGAGCGGATACAAAAGCACTACATTAATTTTCCTAGAGCCTTTCGGTCAAGCAGCTGAAAGCCTTTTAGAGACTTTAATTGAGCCTCGGAGTTAATGAAGCCTCACTAACATGCCTGCCGGATAAAGGAGTGTTTATTATCCCCTGTTTTACAGAGGTTGTGCGGAACCTGGGTGGGTTGGGTTAAGGTTGTTTTCCCCTTCAAAACAAATCATGAAGCATAAAATGGCCTGTCTCATCAAGAGCAATATTTCCGGATGGGTTTATGGAATACAGCTCTCCCCAGCCCATGATTTCCTAATGAAATTGCAAGCAAACTTTGGGATTGAAATGAATCTTTAGCCTCTGCAGGAATCTGTCATGCAAACAAGCATCCACCTCCCTGGAAAGCAGCAGCACCCCAAGAGGAGGGACGTCTGCTCTCAGAGGGTCCTGGCCAACCTCTCACTGCTGCTGAGTCAATGCTGCACCAAATAGGACTAAATGACTTCCAAAACCATGTAGTGAACTGATGGACCTTTGTCCAGAAGCTTCATGTGGATGAGGGCCTGATCCTGCAAAGTGTCACACTGGTGGTGGTGGTGAAGATCCCTCCTCCCTCAACCATCTACACATAATATTCCGGTACCTACAGCCAGGACTATGAGTATCTGCTTAGCTGGAGCCCTGGCCAGATGCAAACTCCCTGTGTTTTGGTGCTCCCTGGGACTTTGCTTACAAAATTCCTCTTTCCAGTCGTGCAGCCCTTGTGCCCACATCAGCCATGAGTGGGGTAATGGGTATTGCGGCTGCCCAGCACCTTTTAGGTGGGAGCCCCATGTAAATGCGAGCTACAAGCAGAGACTTCTTGGCTCTGCAACTAAAAGGATGCTGGACTTTGGGAAAACACATGAGAAATATCCTCCAGGAGGGATGTTTGGTGTCCAGCATTGTCCATTCCTGGTTCTCTGAGACAGTCACTCCAAAAACAGTGGGAGCTTCCAGGGTTATTTGTTAGGAGTGACTGCTTTGGGAAGTTTTGGTCCTGGTCTCCTGCATCTTTATAATGAAGAAGACAAAACCGGTCTGCCTCTGGGGGTCTCAAACGTGAGGACAGTAGTGAGATGCCCAGGGTGAGCACTAAAGTGGGGAGATTTAAGTTAGATCTAAGGCAGAAGTTCTTTCCTGTGAGGGTGCTGAGGCGCTGGCACAGGGTGCCCAGAGAAGCTGTGGCTGCTCCATCCCTGGCAGTGTTCAAGGCCAGGTTGGACACAGGGGCTTGGAGCAAGCTGCTCTAGTGGAAGGTGTCCCTGCCTGTGGCAGGGGTTGGAACTGGAGGAGCTTTAAGGTCCCTTCAACCCAAACTACTCTGATCTTCTATGATCCCATGATTTCCAAAAAATCCTTTTCATCCGTGTAAATATATATATACTTTATAAATGTTAAATTATATATTATATAGATAATATTTTTAATATATATAAATTCTAATATATATATAATTATGCATATATATAGAATCAAAGCCCGTGATGCTGTTCCCATCACCGCAGGAGATGCATCCCCCCCTCCCCGCAGCCTTCCCCCGTTACTCAGCCGGATCGGGGGGGGGGGGGGGGGGGGGGGGTCCGGATGCCGCTGCCCGCAGCGCGGTGCCCTTGGGCCCCGCTGTGAGTAGCGCGCGGCAGGGGGCGCACCAGCTCCACGGGAGCGGCGGGAGCGGGGTCCCCGCGCAAGGGTCTCTTCGGTCCCCGGGTTCGAGTCCTCCGCAGCCACAGGAGGTCGGGGTATCCTTATCCCGGAGGAGACGCGCGATGTCCTGAGCTGGACAGCGCTGCTGGGGGTTATTCCCTCTAAATCTGTGCTATGGGAAACCATCCTGCGCCGTCAGCCCGCATCCTGCTGCTGAAGCAGGAAAACCTCCCAGAACGAGCATTAAGCTCCAAACAGTCCGGCACATTCCACCCCCCAAAAAACCTTATTTGCCCTTGTTTTCCTCCTGGCTGCGCAGCACCTGCACACAGGATCTCTGTGTGCATCCTGGGAATGCCTTCTCCCTTTTCCCTATTTTCTGGCTCTGCTACACACTGTTCAACCTTCAACTTCAGAAGAGCTGCAGGGACTTTGCCAGGACCCCTGCCGCAGGGATTGCACTGCAGCTAAATATAGAAATGGGATTTTGGATGGAATACTGCCTTGGGTGCACTTTGGCACAAGTCTCAGTGTTTTCCTCACAGTGCTGGCTCTGTGTGGAGTAGAATATTCCCAGGAATAGATGTGGATGGCACTTGGGTCTCGTGTTTTGAAGTGCGTAGGGTAAGTTTGCATATCAGCGTGCAAGGAGTTCGCAAGTAGAATGGAGCTGAACTCCGATTTTATGTCCTGTGAAATTCCCAGGGCTTATTTAATTCCAAAATAGAATAAAACTTTTCTCTGTTTTTTTTTTTTTCCTATTTTTCTCTATAAAAACAGAATAATCTGGAGAGAAATATTTGCATTTAGGGTGATTATCCGCAGCACTGAACTGCTTTGGCTTTGGTAGCTGATAAGCTCACTCTGACACTTCCATCTTGACTTTCAGAGTCTTTTACAAGTGCTAATGTGTTAAGAGTCCAAAAGAGAAAGCCAAAGTAAATGGCAAAGTAGAACTGTATCAAAGCAATGCAATGTAAGCGAGATTGTCAGACTCCTGTCAGCCACTTTGCATTCACTGACGAGCATCAACTGCCTCAAAAAGCTTCTGTGGAGCAACTTTTGACCCAGCTGTGCTCAGATTTTCATTTGTGATGGGAAGAGCAGCAGCCATGTGTCATTTTCAGGTCAGGATGAATTGCAATTTATAATATAACTTCTAAATCAAGGTATATTTATATGCTAATATTCACATATAAACGTGAATGTACTTATAGATTAATTTATAGCTTAATTCTCTCAGCTGCTCAGTGATGGTTTAACAGCCATCCTGCCTGTGGGGTGTTCTGTAGGGCACTTCTGTGGTTTCATTGACCTCAATGAAGACAGCAATGCTGGATCAAGTGGAGAAGTGGGAAGCAAATGGGTGCAAGGGGGATGTTGGGATGCTTTGGGGCTTCTCTGTGTAAAGTAAGGAGTTAGAGGAGCCCATGCTCAGCCCTGGTTCCTTCCTCCAGGTACACTGCGTTTCTCATGGCAGGTACAGCGATGCAATTAGGCAAATAAGTTGGTGTGAGACATGCAGATAAGGCTGCAAAGGGGCTGTTTGAGCCTTCCCAAGGAGCAGCACTTTGAAGAAGCTTTGAGGCACTGGTGCTGCTGGCAAGAGATATGAAGGACCTTGAAAATTAACCAAATGAAGTCCTGTCCCTAATACCCATAAGCTTAATTTTATCAAGGAAGTTTCTTGTGCCTGAGGACAGTAATAAGCATTCCCTGCAGGATGTACATCATAGAACAACAGAGTGGTTTGGGTTGGAAGGGACCTTAAAGCTCACCCAGCTCCAACCCCTGCCACAGGCAGGGACACCTTCCACTAGAGCAGCTTGCTCCAAGGCCCTGTGTCCAACCTGGCCTTGAACACTGCCAGGGATGGGGCAGCCACAGCTTCTCTGGGCACCCTGTGCCAGCGCCTCAGCACCCTCACAGGGAAGAGCTTCTTCCTTATATGCAAGCTAAATCTCCCCTCTGTCAGTTTAAATTCTGTGATTCTATGATTCCTTTTTGACTAAGTTCTCTGCTTTTCACCTTACAATGTTGTTAATTCACAGGGAGGCTGCTGCTGCTGCTGGCTCCCCGGGGGAGGGCTGATGGGAACCTCAATGCTGTCACCAGCAGTCACCCCACCAACTGCATGGGGACTTTCCTCGGACTGCAACTGTCTCCTCAATCCTCATTTCTCTGCTTTCTCTTCCATACTTCTCCTACTCAAAAAGCCTGTGACCCAGCTGAACTCATAGGGGCTTTGATACTGAGAGACCTGCAATTGAGCACATCACCCATCCCTTGAGTTTCCAGAGTAGGGAAAATGAACTCAAACTGACTAAAACTGCCAAGGATTCGTGTGTTGCAAGCTGCAAATGAGGAGGCAGGATGAGGAGGGAGCAGCTAAAATCTGGGCTGAGAAGAGAGGCTGGGGTTTGCTGAGCTTCTGTGGCACGAAGATGATTTCCTGCAGTGACTCAGCCTGCTGAGAACTTTTTAGCTGGCGTGCCTTGGTTTTCATATTGCTGTGCTTTTCCTAAGCTCCTTCACAGCCAACAGGACCAGGGAAATGGGAGGTTTTTGCTGTTTTTAGGCTTTCTCGGAATTAATTGAGCACTCCTGAAATAAGCTACAGACTTGTAGTGTATTTTCAGCTCCTCCAGGATAAGTAACATAGGGCCTGATTAGGAGAAATGGCTGAGAAAGGCTCAGCGTTTCTGGTGTGAAATGCAGGCTCCAAAGTCCAAAGCTTGGGGGGGGGGGGGTCCCTACCTGATTCAAGGACTTTTTTTGTTGGAAGAGGCTTCTTGTGTTGAGGGTTAAATTTGTGTTGAAGGAGAAGAGAGAAGGAGGGAGCAGAACAGGCAAGAAGCTCTGGAGGGAGATGTTCATCTGGTGCATGAGAACCTGCTTCATATCCTTGGTCTTAATTAGAGGAAGGGAAATGAATCCGGATCTTTCACAACCCAGCTTATCCCTCTTTATCACAGTACACTGGGTTGGGAGCATGGATAACTCACCCTTAAGTGTTACAAGAAAATTAAAACAGTCCCATTATATTCCACACTGGAAATAAATATTATTATTAATAATAGTATTATTACTTTATGTATCTCTCACAAGAGAAACAATTTCCTTTCAACTGTAGTCCAAGGCTTCTTTTGCTGGGGTAAGATGGGGAGCTTCAGGGTCATCCCAGCCTCAGCTCGTAATGTTTTGCTGTTCCCTTGAGCCCTTCATGATCTGTGCTTGGTGCTGGGTCCTTCATCTCAGCCCATGCTGCAGGGCAGGCTGAGCTGCTTACACATTCCTTTTGCTTCCAGGGGTAGAAACAGCCCCTAAATGTCCTTGACCTACCTCGAGCGGGGGGTTATGAAACATAATTAATTTCAGTTTCAAAAGAGCTTTGAGTTCCCAAGAAGAAAAATGCTCGAGAAATGCAAATCATGATTAATCATTATTATTGTTCCTATAAATCCCCACTTCAGCTTGGTTGGAAAACAGAGGCTATTTAGCAACGCCTATGAAGGTAGGGAGGATTGAGTGGCCTGACTCTCCCTTTGGCCCATGGGATTGCAGTCAGCCGGCGGAGTTACACCCGCTTAGCATCAATGCATGTGGGAAGAGAATTAGACCCCACAGTCGCTTTGCTCTGTGCTAATGGATAGCACTAAATTGCTGCAAGTGTCTCTCCCTGAAGCGTGCAGGAGACAGTTCAGAACTCGCTGTTCCTCTCTGTCTCCCTTGTGGAGGGCTTGGAAGGTTTAATTCAATCATATTCCTAAATGGAAAACAACAGAGCAATGAGGAAAAAACACCACACGATGTCTATGAAAAGAATTTTGTCTTCAGCGAGTTTTGATCTGGATCCTAAAAGAGCGAGACAAACCCCTGTGATTGACACCCTTGTTCTGCACAAGGTGCCTTGGAGGAAGCTGTCAGAGCTAAAGGTTTCCTTTGCTGGAGGGTGTGCGGAGAAAGTCCAGGTTTCACAGCTTTTTGTTCTGTTTTGGTTTGTTTTTTCCTCTCTGCTGTGTAAAGATGTGAGACCCTCTGAAGTTTTCTTCCCTGCAGAGAACAGCCCATCTCAGCAGCAAAACAAGGATTAACAAATCAGTGCCCTTCTCTCTCCTGACCACTGATTCCCCTCTCAGAAAGATGCTCCCACCCTAGAGAAAGATGCTCCCCTCCCCTGGGAGACCTCAAAGCACCCAAACCCTGCTCAGCCCCACTGAGGGGTGTGTGAGCCTGAAAGGTGAAGGCAGGATGAGTCTCGGTCACTCTCCCGAGGTCTCAAGGAGCCCTCATGCTGCATCCCGGGATGCTTCTCACTCCTGCATCCTGGGATGCTCCTCCAAGCACCAGCTTTGTGCAGATGCTGGGAGATTTTTATTGCTATTCCCCTACATGTCTGCTTGAAACCACAGGCACTTTACCTTTTGCTATAAATCAGAGATGTCTCATTTCAGTGATGACAACACTTCCCTGGCTGGGTACATCGCACTTTGCTGAATACCCTGTCTCTGGCTTGAATTTTCACCTTGGGATGGTTTTACTCAGTTCCATTATATGCTATAGCAGGAGCAGTGGAAACCCCATAACCTTTCCTTTCCCTTGCCACCAAGCATTGGCTCTGAGGGAGAGAAGGGAGGGATGCTTAGCTGGAAGCTCACCCTGTTCATATATCAGGGGGCAAATGCCGCCAACAAGCAGCAAGATTCATTTCGGTGCCAGCCGACCATAAATTTATTTGCTTGTTAATGCACTTTCTCCCAGTTCATGTTTTCCCTAACTAGGAGCATCAAAATGTCAACCTGTCCTCAGGGGTATATCAGCCTCCTGAACTGAAGTCAGTAACGAGATTAGAGTCCATGCTGTTCAGAAGCGCTGTCTCTCTCCCGCATGTGCTCTCTCAGTCACTTGCACTCACTTTGGTATTATCTGGGCTTTTTTCCTCCCACTGATGTATTTTTTCCCTTCCTCTCAATTCTTCTTCTCTTCAGTTCTCAATGAAAAAATGTGATCTGACACACACACAGTGTCACTTCACTTGTCCCCATTTGTCATCTCTCCCCTGCTCCTTCTGCAGGCTACCCAGCCAGGGGACAAGGATGGCTCCTGCTCGGGTCATGCTCCCCGTGAAATATCTCTGGCTTTCCCCTGGTGAGCCCCTTCAATAAGACATAAGACAGAGAGATGCTTGAAATGGAGTAAATATGGTGACATTCGAGCCCAGGCTGGATGTGGTTCTGAGCAACCTGATCTAGTCAAAGGAGCTCATTGCTCGGGTTTGGACTAGATGACCCTTGAAGGTCCCTTCCAACCCAAACTATTCTGATACTATGCAAACATCTGGTAGCTGGGAGAAGGACAGGTCTGTGGCTGGAGGGAGAGGGAGGGAGAAGACATCCCCACCCAACTGGATGCGGTCAGTGGGGCTTGAGCATCATGAGCCCTGGGAGGAGATCTGGGTGGAGAGACTGTTCACAAAGAGAACAATCAGCCACTGTGGTGGATTCTCTATTTTAAGATTCATCTGGATGCTAAGCTGTCTAGTCTAGGTCATGATTTACCAAGAAAGGTTGGACCAGATGATTGCGGAGGTCCATTCCAACCTGGTGTTCTACTGTTCTATCTCTACCTTAACATTTGCAATATTCACTCTTCCTCAATATCTACTGAGTCACCTTGGGTATGTCCGCTGGGACAGACTCAGAAAACAACCAGCAGATCAGTGCCCTTTGGAGGCATTGCCCTTTGCAGACAATGGGGACACACGGACTCCAGGCCCTGAACAGGGGACTCAGGAGAAGAATGTAGCTAAAAAGTTATTAAACTCTTCTAGAAGTAGAATCATAAAAACATTCTTTTTTGTAAGAATTTATTTTCCTGACTTTTTAATAAAATCTTTGACCTTCCAGGATGAAGGAATGAAAGTTTTTTTCCCCTTAGAAATCTAAAAATAACTTGACATTTTTCATGGAAGAAGGTGTCTTCCATCCAGATCTCATTTGGTCTCATACCTGCAAAGCACACTCATACCACTAATTCTTTGCTTTTCTATGCATGAAATTCCCCATGAAATGAGGGAATTAGGAAATTAACTGTCTTGAGAACTCAGCTTGACTTGGCTCACTCTAATAAGATGAAGGCACACAGTAGGCACCTACATATATATTTAAAGACTATCTGTGCAATGCAGCTGGGCTCAGACCTGGAGAACTCTTATGCTGCATCTCTTACTTCTCTAACTCCTCCCTGAGCAGCAGTTCTGATGAAAGAGGACATGTATCACAAGAACTCCTCTTTGTAAACCCAAATCTTGGGTTTGGAAAAGAGGCACAGCCCATGCATTAGCGTGTGAGAGCAGGATCCAACATTCCCCACTGACTGTGCTCTGGAGGTTGAGTTTTGGGGTCTGGTCCCAAGAAAATACATGGCTGTTATAGCTCCTCACCAAATGGAAGCTGAATTTGCTGCTGCATTAGGACTTTTGGTCACTTTTCAAGCTCTACTAGTGATGCACATAGTCCTGGATGAGCCTTTAGCATTTCCCCATGCCTTTGTTTCCTCTTGGTCTTCCCTGACTGTTGAAGCTGTAACCTCCCCTGGACAGATGGGATCTCTGCCCAACACTTGGTAAAAAGTGACCCTTAATTCCTAATCTTGTCCCAGAGTCCCACATTGTTTTCCTCCCTCTTGCATCTCCAAAAGACCCTGACCCCAGGGTGTATCCCACCCCATCCTGCCTTCCTTAAACACGGCTGGTGCCTCTGGCCGCCACACACCATCACCTTCCTAATCCCTTCCTGGGCTTGCCAGCTCTAAAGGCAATATCATTTGAAGAGATGGCATTAAAGTAACCTCGGCAATGGTGGCCTCATAAATTCAATGGTGATTTTGGCTATCACCATCACCTCAGAAGCATCGTCTGCCTTTCTTCAAGTTTATAACTGGAAACTGGGTAAGACACAAGAAGGGTCTTTTGCATTGAGGTTTGGAGGGAGCAGGATAAAGAAAACAGATGCTGCATCTAAGCTGGGATTTCCCTGAGTAAATAAATTACAAAATTACATTAAAGCATCTTTTTTAGTTGCGTATAAAAGCTAGGAAATGAATGCTTCCTCCATAATTGCTGCAGAGGGCTTAAACCAGCCATTTCTATTTGCAGTTACATATTTCAATAAACTGTTATTTATTTCCATTTGAGTCAATGTTCCTGTTCATGAATATTTTGAGGGATTCAGAACACTGTCCAAAACTAATGCTGATTTTCACCAGGGGAAAGCCACATTCCCCCTCAGTCTAGACTGATATCCCTCCCTCCATGCCCATGGGAAAGCAGCAATATGACTATAATAAACATTTTCAGATGCAATTGCTTTAGCTCAAGCACAAAATTAACTTTCTGATAGCTTTTAAGGAAACAAGTGAGCAAGCAAACAAAATCCCCATCTCTTTCCATAGGACATTATCTGAGTTGTACTTTCCCCCCTCTCTTTTCTAGTGGAAATGTTATTTGTGGATGTAGCCATACATTCTGTGTTTCAATTGAACCCAAGTCATGAAACTTACTTAACTAAATTAAGGAATTGAGAAAATCACTTGAACACCTTGTTCTTAAAGCTCGAAGCCAGGAAATGAGAAGGCTTCACTGCTCATTTTAATTGTTATAAATAAGAACTTGCTCTTTCAGAGTTTTCAGGGGGAAAGAGTTTGGCCTAGCAAGAAATCAGCTCAGTCAGGGATGTGAAAGAGACCCAGTTTAGATTCCCGTTGTGAATCATGGATATTACCTAGCTGCCCTTAACCTAAAGAGTTTCTGGTGAGGTTTGAGCTGTAATTCCACTTTGAGAACATTAAGTCTTAAACCTGAAACATGTCTGCAGAAAAAGCTCAGTTTAATACATTTCTCAATAAATAAAAGTAATTACAGACTGACCTACTTGATGATTCAGGCTGTGCTGTGAATTGTTGGACCCGTGAACTTAGTGTTTCCCTTCAGACTTGTTATACAAACACCACTTAATGCAGGAAACTTCCCCTACCCAGGACAATCCCTTTTCTCTCTTCTTTGTTCTAAATCATTACTGCTGGTGGTTGTGCTGAATTGGATCTACAGGACTCTAAATGCCCCTTCAGAGCCCCAGTGATGATTCAGAGTTAGGAAAACTCTATTTTGCTAAACTGCCCTATCCCATGGGAGGCACTTTAGTACCAAGAAGCTAAATCTGTGATTCAATTCCCATCAGCCAGCTGAGCTACGTCACTGACTCTGCCTAGGTTTAGCCCATTGCCACTAAAGAGCAGCTCTTGTTAGCTCTATCCACCTTCTCAGCTTTCCTTGTCAATTAAGCTAATGCATTTCACTTTGCAAGAAAGCAGGATTACCAGCAAGCAACTATTTCGTGGAGGATGGTAACTTGATGGCTTCAAAGAATATACTCCGTCTTGGTGACTTTTGATGGGGAGTTGATTGGTTTTGTGTGGTGGAGACCTGTTTCTGGGGATTGGGAGTGCAACTGGCTCAAGAGCTATAGGATGGCAAGCTGCTGAGAGATGGGGTTCCATGTCTCCATCAGTGGGGAGATACTCTGTGTGCTTTTGGGGTTTTTTAAGGAGATGATGCACAACTGCTCCTGCTTTTGCTGGCTGTGGTGAGGCTGAGGTTCATTGCCTGCTGCCAGGGAGTGGAATGGTGCAGGGAGGAGCAGGGGCTGCTGGAGTGAGCTCGGTCCATATGTCCACAGGCATCCTGGAGACCGGTGCAATATGGAGCGGTTCAGTGTTTGATGAATGTTGTCATTAGTGTTCATGGCACTTACGGGCTTCCATTTATCCTGAGCAACAGTGATTTATGTGAGGGGCGTATATCCAGGTAAAAAGTAGTTTAAAAAACTAAAGGAAGGCCTCTCAAAGAGTTTTAGCCTCTTCACCTCCTCTCCTTCCTCATAAACTAACCACTTCCTTTCTCTCCTCACCTCCCCAATGCTACAACAGGTATTTCCTCCATTTGAGAAGACCTTTTATACCTAAAAAAGTGGCTTTTAAAGGTTTCTGGTATTTCTCCTTTTCCTCAGCCTGCTTCTCCTTCTTTCCACTCTGCTAAAGGTGCATCTTTCAGAGCTGCTCATGCCAGGGTGTGGGTGCAGTGCTGTGCTTGCAAAGGCAAATGCCCATGGGAAAGAGCTCAGAAACCTCACTGACACAGCCTGGCACAGGAGGGAAAAAGAAGTGAGGAGCAGGTTTTATTGTCTGGTAAAAGCCCAGGATTTCAGTACTCCGTAGCCCCAATTAGGTATTGAGCAAAAAGAAAACTCAAACCACTAGATTCATTATGACACTAGGAAAAGTTGGCTTACGTATTTTTATTATATAGGAATAACATTTTGAAGAGGCAAACTGATAAATGCCAGGCATTCAAAACCAAAGTCTTCATTAAACCCAAGTGGCTTTTTTTCCCCCCTTCTTTCTGTTCCATTTTAAGAAAAATACACCATTTTTGTCCTGATTTGGATGGGGAAGCTGATCTCAATCTTTCTTAGAATGTGAGCTCGGCTTTCTGATGAGCTCTGCCTGCGTATGGACTCCCCAGTCAGCAGTTTAATGCCATTCCATTCATTTACACCAGCGTAAATCAGGAGTAATTGTCCTGAAATCAATGTCACTGTGATTGACCAGATTTTCAGAAGAGCTCAGCTCCCAGCTAAGCCCCTGCCATACACGGCCAGATGTATTTATTTATTTCATTTAAAGAGCTCTGTGGATACCTATCCCCTGTGAAATTGGGCGCTGAGCGACAATATTGAATGCTGATTGCAGCTTGTCAGAAAATGAGGGAGGGGAGAAAAAGCAATATTTGCAAAATGCTTTGAAAAAGAGAGGTTTTTTTTCTTCTTTGCCTTTTTGAGGAGCATTCTGTTTTTCTCAGTCAACTTCCATCCTCCTCCCCATTTCCAAGATTGCGTGCGCACTTCCTTCTTGCTATTCCTGATTCTCTGTAACTGTGAGATTGCATCTCAGCACAAAATGTATGTGAGACCCCATGGACTGAGGAGGCTGCAGGAAAAGGAGAATCATAGAATAGTAAGGGTTGGAAAAGACCCTAAGATCATCCAGTTCCAACCCCCTGCCATGAGGAGAGCTGCCTCACACTAGACCATGTCACCCAAGGCTCTGTCCAACCTGGCCTTGAACACTGCCAGGGATGGAGCATTTACTACTTCTTTGGGCAACTTGTGCCAGCGCCTCAGCACCCTCACAGTAAGGAAAGGTGATGTTTTGCCCTATAGTACTATTAGGATAACAGTTGCATCCACTGGGTGCGAACCTTTCTGCCTATCCCAAGGTTGGATCCAGTCTTGAAACATACTAGTGTATTGCTCCCCGAAAGGCTTTGAGCTCGTTTTCCTCAAAGCAGTCATCAGGGCTAGCTCTGTGCCAGAAGAAGGCTGGGGATGGACACTGATATCAACATAGTCGTGTTCCAACCCCAGGGCAGGGGAGGGGAAGGAAGACCTTTAAGGTCTTCCAACCCAAATCATTCTATGGTTCTATGTGCTTTGCCCAAATATGCCATGGTTGGATTCCCTTTTGCAGCTTTGCGTCAACCCTAGGTGTTGCCCTTAAAGCCTGTTTCACACCATCATGGGAACTCAAGCAACAAGAGGATGAGCTTGGAGACAGGCACCAAAGGGAGATGTGTGGCACCCTGAGTGGGGCAGGACCCACCAGTTTGGCCTGCTTACAGAGTGCTCTTTACTGCAAGGCTGCCTTGCTGCCACTTCACTTGCCTGTGCTATGACATTACCATGCTGGCTGCATAGAGCAGCACCTTGCTTCTAGCCTTGTGTGTGCAGATGGGCTGAAGGGCTGCCCTGAGTGAAAAATGTAATAATTGCTTCTTTTTTTCCTTGCTATTTCCCTGCTCTCGCTTTCACTTTGGCTTGTGAATGGATGGTAAACACCTTTATGATTCAGGTTTTCTGGGTGAGGACGTGCAGGGAGCAGGCGGGGGAGCAGGGCGGAGGGCAGCATCCTCCGGGAAGTAGGACGATGTGTGTGTGTGTTGAACCACATGTTCTCATTTTGATTCACATTGAATATGAAAGGCAAGCAGAAACCCAATTAGTAACCTCTGAACTAGCCCTGTGTTATCTCTGGGAACACATGCCATCTGCCAGCTCCTCCTCCACTTCATGGCCCCCTCCCTCTTCCCAGCTAAATGAAACAGGTTTCTGGGCTGGAGACCCCACACACAGACCAACGTTTTAGTAAACCAAACCGTTACCACCTCCCACCTGCCCAATTCAGCCCCCAGCCCATGGTTATCTGCAGCCTCCTCTCTTCCCCTCGGTCATTACACTTCCTCATCCTACTTTCAGCTTTGTTACCCCTGGAAGGGTTGAGAGTAACTCAGGGCCAGTGAGAAGATCTGACTGCTGATGGCTGGGCTGACAAGGCTCAGCTTATGCCACGGGCAGCTCTCAGCACTTTGCTGTATGCTGCAGTCAGAGAAAGCTGCCTCCAGGCACAGAGAAGGAGATTTCCAGGGAGAATGAAACAAAAACCCCTTGTAGTTCTGGCATCTGAGCTTGAAGTATCTGGGCTCTGCTGTGATGAAACCCAGAGGCAAGGGATAGGCAGAGTTGATGGCAAACATGCTGCTGACATGAACTGGCAAGAGAAGGCTTTTTCTCCAGTGCTGACCTTGCTTTTGGGGTGGATGCTGTCACTGGGATGCTTGCATGGATGATATTCTGTATAGCAGAAATATGGACAGGGGTTATAGGTGGCTGCGTGCAGGTTGTCCTCTCTGGTGTGACAGGGTAGAAAAGGGAGAAGGTGGAAACAACGCAACTTGGCTGCGGTGACCTGGGTGCTGCAAATGGCTGGAGCTCCCCACCAGCCTCTGGTTGAGCTCCAGGTTTGCATAGTGCTCTTAGATGCCCATGGCATGGATGGAGTGGTTGGTGGCATCAACAGCTCATCCACCCCTGGGAGAAGAGTGAAAACAAGAAGGCTCCTTCCACCATACTGCCTGGTGGGACACTGGGAAGGACACACAGCCCAGTGCATCCCTTCCCATGGATGGCCGAGGTTTGGCTGTGCTGCCTTTCTTCCCAGCAGCCTGGATAATTGTGTGTTTACAGTCAAATTGACAGATGGGAGTTTCAGTGTTTCACAGAGGCAGATGGTATCAGAGGAGGGTGGGAAAAGTCTGGCAAGGAAATGCCAACCGGCTCTCCTCGTGCCAAAGCTGTAACATATGCCTGCCTTATGCAAAGCAGCCCCGTTTTCCTTCAGAAAAGTTCAGGGAAATAGAGCTGTGAATCAATAACCCGGGTCTCCTGTCAAATGCTGCACGTGCCGATGGTCTCTGTCTTTCCCAGCTAAAGAGAAGCCTCTATGTGAGCACAGGAAAGGGAAAGCCATTTAAAACCTGGACCTTGGCTCCAGCTGTGCACTGGGACCAGGCAGAGTTGCAATAGTGTGGACCCCTTGGTAGGTTTGCTATGGTTAACAGCAATCCTTGAAGTCTTTTTGTCTCTCTTTAGTCCTTCTGCTTGTGACTCCAGCTCTGGAGCAAGGATCCTGAATCCCTCATGTGTGGGTTTTTCCTATAACAAGTGGTGGGGGGAAAAGAGGGAAAGTTGCCTCTGCACAGAGTCAGCTTCAGAGCATTGGGAGTTGGCCGCTTAAAGGAAAGAGAAAGTAGGTTTGCTTGTGATGGGGTTTGGGGTCCTGCTCCTGTACCTTCCTGCTGCTGCTGCAGGGGTTGGGCTGTGTCAAGGAGCCCATGAACACACTGCATTTGTAGCTATAGCCTCTACTCAATTTGTACACCTATAGATTTCCTCCTTTACTCCCCAGGTGGCCACTACCATCCCCTCTGCTTCCTCCTCTCCTTACCCCTGTAAGGTAAAAATCCCTAAGTCCTTTGGCACAGATTCAGTGATGCTTTTCCATTCTGTATTATGCACTAGCTCATGTGAGGGATGGCAGCTAAAGTACCAGTGTAGCCACTCCTAGGTCATGGTGGGAGCTAAGCATCAGGCAAAGGACGTTTTGTACAGCACCCTTCAAATCCGAATTGCTGGGCACTTCTTGCCACCAAAAAAGGTAGTAAAGGAAGTTAGAAACCTTACTGAGGCATAGACGTCAACCTCAGCTTCTTAAAACCACAAAGGAAGATTCATGAGCCCTGGATGACCAGGACCAGGTTTTAAATCTCCTCTGTAAGCTGTTTTCTCCACTGTGGCTGCTGGCACACTGTTCAGCTTGCTGAGGGACTCCAGGTTTTCAGGATCTTTCCAGGTTTTTAATATCTTCTTCAAAGCCCCTGATAGTAAGTTGTCAACAAGGAGGCTGTCAATGAGGAGGACTCCACGTTTATGAGGAAGAATAGTAGATTTGGGAATTATCAGGCTACTCAAACAGAAGGTAGATCATAGAAAGAGGTGGATATTTCTCTATTAGGGATATTTCGCTCTTAGGGGCAGACCAGACTCCCCAGCCGTTGTGGCTGCATATAGGGGGAATGATGGGCATGATGAGTGCCAGGGCTTCCAGCCTGATCCTGCATCATGCAGGTGAAGCAGAATGAGGTGCTGGGCTCTTTAAATGCCCATCAAGTCCAAGGGGGAGATGGTGCCTCTACACATGGTACTGAAGCTTTTCAAGCCAGTCACAGATTGTTAAAGCTCAATGCTGAATCCTTCAATGAGGAGTTCAAGGATGCTGATGTAGAAGGAAAATTGAGGTGAGTTAAGCGATAGCTGCCAAGGAAGAGGAGCCAGCAGTTGAGTAATCAAAGAGCTAAGACATTGCATCCCCATTGGGACCATTCCCTATAGGCTGTGCTGAAAGCCTGGGGTTTATTACCCAGCTAGTAAGATGCTGCCAAGTTTCTGCATCCTGTGTAGGTGACAGGCATTTGAAAGAGAGAAAAACGGCCAACCTGAGCCTGCCCCTTCCTCTCACAAAGTATAATTTATGGCAGTGAGATGAATCTCCTCTGCTGATGTATCACATGCAGCGAGGAGGCTGAGATCCTGATTGTTACAGATCTGGGCCACCTCTAACGCAGGGTGTGCAGAGGTCCTGAGTCCTGGTAGCTTTGGAGGTGGGAGGCGAGCAGCATGAGGATGCAGTTGCAGGTTTGCTCTTCCTTTCTTTCCCTCTTCCCTATTTCTATTTGGAGGAGTTCATGTGGGAGAGCCAGCCCTTGGGTTGGGACACAGTGTACTTGGATGCTACGAACATCCAAGTTTTGATATATATATATTTATATTTTATATATGTCTAAAGAAGCAAACTCTTTACCAATGCATCTCAAAAAGTGATACAGAAATATAGCATGCAAACACAGCCTCCAGTGTAAGACTCACAGTTACAGCAGCAGTTTTTAGAACATAAAATCCAGACAAGCTACTGCATGAAATGCTAAGAAACTGAGCACAGTGATCTCTGGGGAGCAGCCAAATGTCCTTGTCCTTTCTTCATATGAGGAGGCAGGTCTTGCAAGCAATGACAAGCTGAAACCTCTTTTCCAAACCTCTAGTTGTGGACATGGGGTTTTAACAAAGTAAGAGCATCAGGATCCCCTCTGAGGAGGAAAGCAAAGCTCAGCTCATTCCTGCAGAGTTCCCCTTGGCACAGGATGGGATGGAGGGTGGGATACATCACCATGGACAGCCTAAAACACTGTTATGGCTTTCAATAGAGCATCTCAAACAAACGGATGCTGGCCTCTCTGAGGGGCAGCAACCCTGCAGCATCACCTGCTGCCCGTGTTCCTACCTTACAGCAAATTCCCTCAGGCATTTTACCTGCCCTTAGGCACTAATCACAGCTTCTGAGACTCAAAGCTGTTGTACAGTGCCTGGCAGTGCAGGCGAGCAGTGTTTATTCTGCATAGAAGGAGCTGGGGCTCTAAAGAGCAAGGGTACAGGCAGGAGCAGGATGGGGTTGGAGGAGAACAGGTCTTTAGATCACACTCAAGTTATAAGGCCACATTTGTCTTTGATAAAACTCTGCTGCAGTCAGTGCCGAATAACTCCCTTGACTGATGGCTGTCTCTCAGTGGTGAGGAGATGGAAATGTCTCTGCTAAATAGCTATAGCCTAAGCACTTCTGCCTCCCTGGCTGCTTTTGGCATCCTTTGCTTACAGCAGCTCCAGTGTGGGCATCATGCTGGGCCAACTGGGAATGATGACTGCCCAGAAACAGTGATGCTTGTTCACATTAGTTATCAGAGCAGCAGCAGTCCTAACTTTGCTGGGATGCCTTGTGCATCCCATGCTGGAGCAGCATGGGTGGGAAGCCCAGAGGCAGAAGCCCCCAGTGCCAGTGGCTGTGGGTGCCAGGGCACATCCCCACAGGGCAGCAAGTGTCTCTGCTTAGCTTATGGGTCCAAAGCCCTGCTTCCCCATAGCCCCAGTGATGGATCTGTCAGTATGATCTGCTGCTATCCCTTTTGTTGTCTGTCCTTTCACCTCTATTTCACCTCTGGCTTTCTCTCCCCCTTTATTCTGCTTTCATTATCTTTATCTTGTAAGGCCCTATTACCTGCTTTTATCTGCAAAAGCATCTAATCTCTGTCAGCACCTGATGTTTGGTTGGACGTGGATAGAACAGATCAGCTCCATTCTTGTTATTTCTTATTTTAATGTGAGATTTTAAACTGCTTTTCAGCTCTTGGGATCCCTCTTGCTCCTTCTTTAACTTTGCAGCGATGCTTTTGCAGCTCCTCTCTTGCAGGATGAGGAGGAAGGACCGGATTGTCTATGTACTGGTCACATTCTCTGTTGGTCTGAGTAAGTGTCAGCCCTCTGAGTCTGGATTAGCTAAGCAAGGGGCTCCAGAGGTGTCTAAGCACATTACACATGAAGGGAGGAGGTGGAGAGGGACAGAGCACTGTCTAAAACTAGTAGTCCCTGCTACTCAGTGACCTTGGAGAAGGCACATGCATTTCTCCTTCAGGCTGTCAGTGCTTTGGGAACAGGAACAGTGCCTCATTTCCTACGTACATATAAATACATCGTTTAGCACAGTGGTGGGCATCTTTACTGCTATTATAGTAACAACCTGTCTCCTCACCTCCTATCTCCACCTGAGAAGAAAGAAGCGCTTCTCTGTCTGGGTATGAAGAGCAGGATGGGGTTTGCTGCTGGATTTTGATTTGAGAAAGGACTCAGCTTTCCCCTGCCTTTAGCAGAGACATCCCTAATGTATAACCCAGGAAAAAGGGACCTCCTGCTCATGTCTTGGTCCTAGCACCAAGTGATTCCTCAGTTTCCTCATGTATAAAATGATATTGATCTGCTATCAAAGTTGTTCAGGACAGATTGACCTTCGGTCTTCAAAGCTGCTTCATAGGACCCAAACAACTGCCCTCTCTACTTCTGACCCCACTGGGAATGCAGCACAGCGAGAACAGGACCAAAAGATGCTGGAGCCCCTGTTCTTAGCTGCAGCAGCTGCCAGGATGCCAGGCAGGAGTAAATCCGCCACCAGCAGAGGTGAAGGGTGCACGAGAGAAGGACGTTATTGTTATTTCCCCAGAAAGGGAGAAGAAAGGAGAGAGATGGAAAATACATTTAGTGATTCCCAACAGCTGGAAGTGGAGTTCTGTATAACATACAGCACGGGGGCTGTGCAGGAGAGAGGAGAGAGCAGATAGAAAGCATCTGAAATCTTTGGGGTGACTGAGCCTGATTTAGTTAACTGGGAAACCTTTCTCTGGACGGAATGCACCAGCTCTGACAAACAGAAATGCCACTCTGATGCATGTAGGACTGAGAGGTCCATGAGTTAGGAGTGCTGGAAACACCAAGATCCAGGAAGAGTGAGCAAAGAGGGAAAGAAGGACAAATACGTGAGCTAAGGAGGTGGGCAGGCAGGCCCTGCTGTGGAGGAAGGTTTAAGTCATATTGATCTGTACAAGGAAAACATATTGTCGCCGCTTCTCATCCTCTTTTCAGATGATCCTGCATCAAATAAAAAGAAGAGCTGTTTTCCAAGCCTGGCTTTAAAGATCTTTCCAATGATATAGCAGATAAACAGCTGCTTGCTGACAGTGAAGGTGCCAAAGTGATTTTGTGATGATATACGCTGGGCTGGGAGGGGGAAGAGAGAGGAGAGGTTGCTGAACATGATAAAATGTGGAGGAAGGTGACGGCAGGGCTGAACCAAGGACATCAGGCTGATAGGAGATGTGGCAGCTCAGAGCAAGGAGAGCACTAGGGGGATGTGTGGTTGGGGAGCGAATGGTCAATGTCAGGGCTTGGATCTGGCTTAAAGAGGTGATAGGCATTCAGGCTGCAGTGCCTTTGAAAGGTTAGTTATTTAGGAGCTTGCTGAGTAGTCATCAGGCACCCTTAAAAATAACCAGGACCCCAGTGCACCGCTGTTGGCCTGGTTCCCATCACATATTGGAAGAAGACTGATTATTTGGCTGGAAGTTCCCCCCTGAGGAGGCAAATTCTCATTGTTGTTCATGGCTCTGCTGCTTTTCAGGCACTTGTCATCCAGCCAGAGAGGGAACCAACACAGGAGGTGTGTGGGCACCTGCTCACAGTGATGGAGGACAGTAGCAGCACTGCCCATACCCCACAGAGAATGGAGTAGGTGCTCCTTTGAAGACAAGGAATTGCTCTAACATCGCTCCAATCCCAGTCTCTAGGAATAGAAGATGCTTCTGTTGGAGCCTGGAGCATTATGGCTCAACACCAAATCAAGCAGCCCACCAGAAATCCAGCTGCATGATGTCCCCCAGATGATGGCTTTCATATAACTGGTTTCTAACTGCAGCTCAGTCTCAAACAGACTCAAACAGACGGGGAAAGCATCAGGAAGACAAAAAGCTTTCAGCAGAAAGGTGGAAGAAGGTGGAACGATTCCCAAGTGCAAGAGCTCAGGCGGACATGAAGTTTGAAGAACATTTGTGGTCCAAGATTTAGGGTCACTGTTAAAGAATGAAAAGTATTCATGAAAGCTCCTCTGAAGAGGGAAAGGCGCTTCTCTGCTATGCACTTCTGGCTGGTTCTCCAAGGAAATCCCAGTCCTATAGAGACCACCACAAATTCAGAGCTCTGTCCCACAGAGAAAACAGGGTCTTTACTCAGCTCTGGTCCAAGCCAGGATCCTCAGCTGAGCACATGCATCTTCTGTTTAGGAACAGACACAAAGCATGTTCCAAACCTTCTACCACTTGCAGTTTTGGAGTGTCTTATTCCTTGTGTAATACGCAAGTGCTGGGGGTAGGGTAAATGGGATAGGCACAGATCTGAGTCCCCATCCCATGACCAGAGAACAGGGCTGCATCTCCTCTCCACAGTGTGGCTTGTTCCCAAGACTGGTGTGGTGGGAAATGAAGTTGTGAGAAGCACATTAGGAGCAAAGGATGGGGTTTCTGTGGGGTCCTGGTCTCCATCATAAACCCTACGTTTTCCTAATCCATTTAGGCCATTCCCTTCCACATCCCTTGCCTCAGCACTCCTAGGTGTTTGATGGAGCTGAATGCTTCTCTCCATACAGCACTCTGAGATATTTCCATGAAAGGCTGTGTATAACTGTGAAGTATTATTATTGCACACCTTTTGGAAAGTGCCTTGAGACGGCTTGGAATGATAAGGTGCTATAAGGCGGAGAAGTTGTGCAGAGATAAATTCACTGTGAAATGTGTTTTGCTAGAGACATTTATGTAGCATATCATCTTATCAAGGAACTTTGCCCAAGAAACAAACGCTCATGCCTGTATAAAGAGACTATAATTGAACTGTTGACTCACAGTTATGGGAAAAGACAAAGTGGGGGGAAATTTCCAGGGCCTTTAGGACCCCAAGGAGGAATATAATTAAGAAAGACATAATTGGAAACCTGAAGCATGCCCATCCACTGCAAGTGAGTGCTGAAGCAGCAAGCCAGAAGAGCTGTGCTGAGGCTAAATTGCAAAGCAGATGGCTGAGGATTTGTAGGTCAGTAGCTCTTGGATCTGCTGGGCCAAGACATGGTCAGGGTACCATATGGATGAAGGGCAAATAAGATGGCATAGTCAAGCAAGCCATGCACTCTGCTTACCCGGAAAGGCTCGGATCCCTCAGAAACAGCACAAACTCATGCAGTTTTCACATATTCTCAACAAGACAGTGAGCCCCAAGCTCCTCTGGGACACGGGGCCAGTATAAGCTTTGCTTATTTGAGTTTACACAGCGAAGAAAGAAGCAAAATTCATAATCAATATTTAATGGAATTTAACTCTGCCCTTGGTTTGGGTTAGCCCATGCTTGGTCCTGCCAGCTTTTGCAATAGATTTGGTTTATAAACTGATTTTCCTCCTTGATGATGATCTTTATGAGCCTCAATTTTTTTCCCTATCTGTCATTGGGATAAAGAAATCTTGAAAGGAGTTATAAGGATGCAGGTGGGAAAACCTTCTCTTTATCTCTAACTAACTCCCAGTTGATGGATTAATGGTTAAGGCATAGCCTTAGGATAGAGGAAGCACTATGTTGTAGGTTACTTACACTAGGTTTCTTGTGGTTGGTACCCAAGCTCACCAGGTTACCCATCAGCAAACCATTGTGATCAGTTGTACCACTGCACCCTAAGCCAGAAGAAGTGGCAGGGCAGATGTAAGTCTCCTGCTCAGAAGTTGAGGCCATGAACCAATGTTGCAGCAGCTGATGTCTATTTTCCTTAAACTCTACAGACAGCATCTTCAGAACTTAATTTGATTTTGATTGATTTTTTGAAACTTGAAACACTTCTAAACTAATTTTCAGTATATTACTCTTGTCAACTCTTAAAGATTTTGTCAGGAAGAATTTGCTGAACAGACACAGTAATTTTGTTGCTCATTTTGGCAGATCACCCCTAAAGAGGAAAGTGGGGAGGAGGGAGTGTTATTACAGCTGCAGTTAATAGAATATACACTGCAATTACTCTGCTCCGATTTATGGGATATTTCAGAGCAGTTTCAGAGAGCAGCCACTAGGAGCTCAAGGTGTATGTGTGAAGCTAAAACCTCACCATTGGCTTGTTATTCCACTTGGCTTTGAGGGGAGTCCACATTAAAGGTTGGGTTCTAAGATCAAACTTAAGGTCCATCTCACTCTGACTGCATCACCAGGCAGTAGGAGCGCAGCAGTCTCTAGGTCTAAGCTCTGCACAAAGGCTATAGAAAAGAGCTTGTAACACTGCAACACCACTATCTGGGGCCTCTTGAAAATGTCATCTTCACTGCTGCTAACCAAGTGTGAAATGCTACCAAGTGACTTAGTTGTTTCCCCACGTGTGGATGACAACACAAACAAGAAGTCAAGGTGAAATGGGATGCAGTCTATAGGGAGAAGTGAGGAGGAGGTTGTTACATGGGAAATTTTTTCGCTGTAAAAATGCTAAGTGATGTCATACTAAATGAGGTAAATGAACATATTTTTGAGGGTCTGGGTTAGTTTTCTGACAGATTAAACAGCTGAGCTGGTTCATTGTACAGTCTAGTGAGCTCCAGAGCTAAACCAAGGCATGTGTATAGCCGGGACAGAGACAGGATGTCCAGAACAGCATGGGAAGGGGGTTACGACCATCTCTTTTTGATGCCAATGAGCTGTTTGTGCAGCTCAACTTTCTTTATGAACCCTGTCCACAGAGAAGCAGCAGAGACATCGCCTCACTGAAAGGCAGCCACTTCTGGGGTAGAACCTGACAGATCTCTACCCACAGACCATTTGTGCAACCAGGAGATGTAAAACATCTCACTGCTGTCCCTGACAAGATAATTAGGTTTTCTTTTATTTCTTTTGCCCTTTCTATATATGGATGTTCTTCTCTGTTTATAAACTTAATTGCACAGCAGAGACAGAGGCAAAAACCTGATACATCCAGTGACCTCCACGACATGGGCTGCATTAGTATGTGTGTGTTCTGCTCTGTGGTGGTTGTCGGCAACTCACAATGTCTCCTGTGTCTAGTGCACCATAGGAGCTGTATCTCCTAGGCTCTTTAAGGATGGTGATATTGAAAATCCACCACTGAGAAGCTAGAGAGGAGCAGCATTAGGGATATAAACCAATATGTCCATTGCAGGCTGGAGTATTACATGAAGTGAGGAGAGTAACTCAGTGCTGGAACTCTGGATGGGCACAAGTGGTGGCTGTGTTGCAGCAATCCCCATTTGACAGAGCACTAAATGAAGGTGGCTTTTCAGGGATGTTTACTTCCCCTGGATGTCTCAGTGCAACCTTTGCATCCTCCAGCCTGTTGCTTTTTGAGCTGGGAGGTTTAACTCTTAACCTTATGTCTCTTGTGCTTTCCAGATTACCCTCCACAGCAGATGTCTAGGGGGAGATTTGTATTATAGCAATGGTCACAATCTCTCCAAGCACTAAGCTCAGGTTTTTTATCATCAACAGCCTTGTTCCCTCCTGCCCTCTGTTGTTTTGATTTATTCTTTCTCAGTGAAAGACTTTTCAATCAAATACTCGTATATGCTGATTGGCTTAGACCATTCATGCAAACTGGAATCAGGAAAATTGCAGTGTCCTTTTCGTATTAAAAACAAAGAAAAAGAAAAGACTTCTTTTTCTTTACATTTTTCCCTTTTGAAATACCAAATGGGATGGGGAAGAACCACAGCAAGGGGCTTTCTACCATAGGGGCTGGAAGATCGGCTCAGCACTGCTCTCTTTACTCTCCCATCCTTTGCATTTCTCATCAATTGCCATCATGGAGCTGGTTGGTATCGAAATGAAAGTGCCAGGGATTGATAGCAGAGTCACTGAAGAGTGTTCTGTATGAATGACATCGCCTCATTTTCATACAATCATAGAATCAGACTGGTTTGTGTTGAAAGGGACCTTAAAGCTCATCCAGTTCCAACCCCCTCCCACAGGCTGGGACACCTTCCACTAGAGCAGCTTGTTCCAAGCCCCGTTTAACCTGGCCTTGAGCACTGACAGGGATGGGGCAGCCACATCTTCTCTGGGCAGGGAGAATGAGTTGGGTTCTGGGGTAGGCAGGGAGGCATGGGAGCTGGGAAGAGGTGCATGCAAAGACATTTGCCTTATCAGAGAACTTTATAGAACATCCAAATGTAACAAATTACCCCAGGTATCACTGATGTGCTTGTGTGGACATATTTTGCTGCTAACGGAGTATTTCTCCAAGCAGTTTGCAAGCCCTGTAGTGGCATTTGCTGCTTTCTCTGTTACTTGAAAGTTGTCACTACCAGCCAGAGCAGATAAATCTATGTCGATAGATTGAGCATTTTGAGTTGAGTTAGTAAACACAGGTATTTAAAGTGCATCTGTGCTTGTGTAGGTTCATTTTTATTGCACAAAGGGTGAAGGCACCATGCCTGCCTGTAGCAATGGGTTTCACATCTTGCAGTTCATTGACTCCCTAATTTCTTCCCCAAGGGACACATAGACCCTGCATAGCAGATGCGAGCTCTGTCACAACAGACTTGATCTCAGTAGTTACCACTCATGGATCCATTAGCAAAATAATGGAGGGCCTCCCAGCATTCCCAAACTCCAGACTGAAAACCACTGGACACAGATTTATAGGGACATCACTCTCCTGTGGCAGTGCCT
The DNA here is from genome assembly GCA_028858755.1 of Ara ararauna. Taxonomy (NCBI): domain Eukaryota; kingdom Metazoa; phylum Chordata; class Aves; order Psittaciformes; family Psittacidae; genus Ara; species Ara ararauna. The sequence goes on from CM054384.1 coordinate 17,794,257, forward strand.
TCAGAGAGAGGTGAAAGGGGGATTTTTCTGGAGGCTGAGGGCAGCTCTGAGGCAGTGGGGTCCTGCCTCTCATGGGCATGTCCAGGTGAGTTTTACAGTGACAGTCCCACAGCTTAGCATAATTTGGACTCTAAAGTTACAGAACATATAGCTGCTTCCTGTATGCTGCCTCCCCTACTAAAGGGAACTGAAATGGAAGTGAAATGTTTTCAGGACAGAAGCTGGAATTTCTTTTTCTCTAAACCCATACGTATCTTTACAGAGCAAGACCAAGATGTTCCCATTAAAAAACCATAAACATTTAAAATCTGTTTTAAATTTAAAAAATTACATATAAAATGTGCAGGGCTGTCAGAAACAAAGGTACAAAAGCATTTGTCAGGCTTTTCCTAACAACACAAACCCAACTGCAACAAGAACATTGGCCTCATTCAGCCTTGCTTCCCACACCGAGTGCACTGCCTGTACATAGTTTCTGACTCGGCTGTTTTCAACGCTCCTACAAGGCACTGGTTCCTAATGTTTCATCTATTTCATTGGGAAATCATAACTTAAATCTGGTAATGCTGATCCTTAGAAACCAACCAGCAGACCCCTCTGTGCTCAGAGCTCTATGAAGTGAGACCAGACCTCCAACCTCAGTTAAACAATTCAATGCCAGTTCTCAACTCCTCCTGTGTCTTTGCAGAGCTGAGCCATCTCTCTGCTCTTAGCAGTGGCACCAAGTGACATACACCTATCTTGCCCACACTAAATGACAGCTCATGACCCAAATACCTGTTATAATATTAGTCCCTTACCTGCTGCTTATTACCTGGTGTTATTGGCAATGGAAGGAAGGGGTTTTGTTTTAAGCACAAGGATATTTTCATCCTTGGCATTATTATGCTGACCTCACTGGAGCTGGAGCTGCTTGGAACTTGTGCTGCTTTGAAGCTGATGGTTTGCCTGGCCTCTCTCCTGCCTGCTCATCCTGTGTCCCCCGTGAGGCGTCCTCCATCATATGCTACTTCTCAGCAGGATACTTGCACAATGTAATTATTCCAAGCCGTCTCCTCCAGTGCATAGTTTTCCATTGTTCTTTATTTTGCTTCCAAGGGCCCACTTCCTTCCTGTTTTGTATTGTTCTGTTTTGTTTTCTCTTCTCAAGAAATCGGTGTATACAATGATTCCATCTCATCCCTAGGCTGTGTTTGAAGGATATTGTCTATTTGCAGAATCCTCAGCTGTGTTTATGCTCCAGGCACCAAATCTCTCTTTCCCTTGGAAAAGAGGGAGCGAATCCTCCCTTTGCCTCCTGCCCCACAGAGCCTCTGGCTCAGGGATACGTTGTTCTAAATAACCATTAACCTCTGCAAAATGTGGTTCGCTTTCTATTGCAGTGACAGGTCATCCTCTCCATCATTTCTTCACTCTTTTCTCTGCTCCTGCTTGTTACAAACACACCTATACACAATTCCTTGTGAGTGTGCACTGACGAGGGCAAACAAGTTCACCGTGAGAAGGGAGGTGCTTTGTGGACCACAGAAAGTAAGAGCATGCTGATTGTGTCCTCCAGACTGCTCCCAGTCAAAGTCCTTATCACATTAGAATGGGAGAGGATGGAAGAATATAACTTCTCCTGGCAGACTGCATGTAGGCAAAAAGCTGTAGGTTGGCTTTCTGTGATTCAAAGGGTGAGATAAATTGTTTAAGGATATCTGGAACTGTTATTTCAGGGATGAGTGTCTATGTGAAAGTCTCTGCTACTGGATCATCAGCACATCCTGCACACGAATTTCTGTTACCCAGATGTGTGTAGGTTAGTTGCTATTCTCCTTCCCTAGGGAAACCTGCACTGTCCCTGCCCCCGCAGAGCATCAGTACCCTTTGAGTTTAGCTACTATACTTGTCCATGGACATGGATGGATTCCAGTGGATCTGAGGGTGCTTTGTCCCCTGGCTGACTGGCTGATTGGAGACCTGGGGCATGTGGCTCTCCACAAGACCCTTATTTGCATCAGTACACAGTGAAAACTGTGAATCCCTCAGGATCACACCAGAGCAAGAAAACACAGTTCCAACTGGGTGTTTATTTGTGGTTAAACCAACCCATACTGGTGGATTTTGGATCAGTTAACTGGTAGCCTGGAAGGTCATCAGGAGCTAAATGACCTTCCCCTCTGCTCCTTGGGATACCTGTAGGCTATGGAGCAAACCTATCCCCTGTGTTCATTTGCTTCCTGCTCCCTGAGGATGGCAGGAAGCCATTGCAGTGCTCCAAGCAGATCCCAGCCCTTCACATTATCTTCTCTCACATCTTGAGAGGCGTATGACAGCAGCAAACCCTCTGAGTGAATCCTAGCCCTGTATTAATTCACTTCAAGGTCCAGCTCTCTAATCTGCTGTCATCTGAAAGTGATACTAATGCCAGGTTTCCATATCCAGCATCCCACTGTGTCTCCTGCTGCAGTCAGAGTCATGCTGGGAGAGATCAGCTCTGCTTGAGGAGGCTAAACCTAGTGCTTGATTTCAAACAGCATCAAGTCAAGTTATATGTGGTGGGGGAAAAGGGAGGGAGTGAAGGAATGGATGGTGGGGAACATATTCTCTTGAAAGGGGGGACTGGAGAAGAGCACAGATGGGCTTATTTCTGTCTCCAGTCTGTCCATATTTGCTACCCACACTTCACTGCTCCAGTTGTCCCAGTTCTCTTTTTCAAGACCAATTTCCCTGCCCCACTTGAACCTAATTTGGCTCTTTGCACTGCAAAAACTAATAACCCCAACCTATATGACTGTCCCTATGATGAGGAGTAAGGATGAGGCTGCTTGCTGCAAAGTTTAGTGTGCTATCAGCTGCTGAGCCAGTTTCGTGCTCAACTGCCCACAACACTGCAAGGCACAGGACTTGCCGGGGAGGTGTAAGGTCCAGTTCACCATCAAAGCAACAGGTAGTGGATGGGTTAGGATGGGTTCTCCAGCTCTCTCCTTATTTAACAGCTTCTGTCAACCAAATCCTCTTCCCCTTCGTCATGTACTGCCCATCCAGGCAAGGGGGAAGAAGGTGAACACTTATTTAATGCAGCACTGCAAGAACAGAATAAAGATACCTCAGTTCAGACATGAAGTTTCCTTCAGCAGGTTCCCCAAATATTTTACTGGCCAACAATGCTGTGATATTTTTGTGAAGGTCAGTAAAAAATACTTAAGAAAGCCAAGGAAAAGCATCCATAACAAACAACAGTCACTTCTAAAAAGAGCAGGAAGGAGCTTTCAACAGATCCGAAGTGATTTGTACTAATGCCTGCTTTGGGCTGGTTTTCCCCCATGTGTTTTATTTATTGTGTATCTGAGAACCCTTCAGAAACCTAATTTCCTGAGGTATTTTTCCCAGCACTTTTGGAGAATCAAGCTCTTGAAGGGGATTGGGAAATCTCAGTATAATATCCTCCAAACCCTCTTGTCATTTGTGACAGTGCTGGCTGCAGACAGCCAATGCACCCCCCTGCAAAGGTGAAGCACTCAGTAAGGAACACGACTTGTGCTCCCAAAGGGTCTGTCAAACAAAGACTGAAGATCTCTGCTGAGTGGATGTGGAACAGCTCCTTCCCTTTGCCACGGCTTGGCAATTCACACTACATCTGAATGTGAAATGTGGCTCTGTGTGAGCTTCAGTCGACGGTTCATCTTACACCGGGGTCCGAGGGCTTGGTGTAAGCTGTTGGAGGAAGGATGCTGTGAGGGGTCTGGACAGGGAGAGGGGCTGAGGTTAAGTCTCCAGTTCCTCCTGGATGTCCCCAGTTCCTCATGGCATGTAACATGCTTTATATTCATCTGTCTTTCAGGAGAAATGGGAACCTGCAGGATAGGAGCAATAAGAAAAAAGAACAGTGGGTAGATAATATCTTACATGTCCAGAGTCATCAAAGAGGGAAGGAATGCCATCCAGAGGGACCTTGACACACTTGTGAGGTGGGCTGATGCCAACCTGATGAAGTTTAACCATGACAAGTGCAAGGTCCTACACCTGGGTCAGAGCAATCCCAGGCACAGCTACAGGTTGGGAAGAGAAGAGATTCAGAGCAGCCCTGCAGAGAAGGACTTGGGGGTGGTGGTTGATGAGAAAATGAACATGAGCCAGCAGTGTGCGCTCACAGCCCAGAAAGCCAACCGTGTCCTGGGCTGCATCAAAAGGAGCGTGACCAGCAGGTCAAGCGAGGTGATCCTGCCCCTCTACTCTGCTCTCGTGACACCTCACTTGGAGTATTGTGTGCAGTTCTGGTGTCCTCAACATAAAAAGGACATGGAACTGTTGGAACAAGCCCAGAGGAGGGCCACGAGGATGATCAGGGGACTGGAGCACCTCCTGTATGAAGATAGGCTAAGAAGTTGAGGCTGTTCAGCCTGGAGAAGAGAAGGCTGCGTGGAGACCTCATAGCAGCCTTCCAATATCTGAAGAGGGCCTATAGGGATGCTGGGGAGGGACTCTTCATGAGGAACTGCAGTGAGAGGACAAGGGGTAATGGATTCAAACTGAAACAGGGGAAGTTTAGATCGGATATGAGGAAGACATTCTTTCCTGTAAGGGTGGTGAGGCACTGGAATGGGTTGCTCAGGGAAGCTGTGAATGCTCCATCGCTGGCAGTGTTCAAGGCTGGATTGGACATAGCCTTGGGTGGCATGGTTTAGTGGGAGGTGTCCCTGCCCATGGCAGGGGGGCTGGAACTAGATGATCTTAGGGTCCTTTCCAACCCTAACTATTCTATGATTCTATGATTCTATGACTTCAGTGGATGAATTGAAGTCCATGGCAGGGGAGTTGGAACTGGATGATCTTTTAGGTCCCTTCCAACCCAAATCAGTCTATGATTCTATGTTGCCTTGCCTGAGACTTCAGTTCCTGAAGTGCTCAGGACTTGAGCCTGCCAGCACCCATTCCTAGAGGGAACCTGCTGCTATCCTCCATGAGAGCAGTCTGCAATGATGAAACCGCCTGTCCTTGCTGGATGTTTATGGCAGTGTGGCTCTCTCCGCTGGCTGCTACCTTATGCTGTGCCACTTCATTTGCCCTTATGTTCCTTTTGCTAAATGGTAGGAAATCGGTACTTACCAAGTGTTGGCTCAGAATTTATTTGACTTTAATTTCCCTCTATGACCCTGTCTGCTAATCTCTATTGCACAGATAAAGAGAGGTAACCCAGGCACCATTACCCGTGATGTGGAGAATTTTCTGCAATTCAATTATAATCTCTTTTTTTTCCCCTTGAGCAATAAAATCTCTCTATCTCTCTCTCCTTCCCTTCCTTTAAACTTGTTCTCATAATTCTCCCTCTCCTGCTTTCAAGATGAGGTTAGGTACTTCTCTGATGTCTTCTTGGCTGGCATGTTTGTGGAAGTCAAAGCAGTTAGCATGGGAGCAGAAGGTTCAGCAACATGCACGTGCTGTTTAATGCATTGCTGGGAAACGTACAGGTGAGACACACGAAGTGAATGGAATCGATCAGCACACGGAAAGGATGCTCAGTTCTGTACAGACATCTCTTTCTGGGTGGTTTTCAACCTTTCTTCCTCTAGAAATGCCAGCATGATGAGTAGCAAAGCTGCTGCTGAATTGATGGTTTAATTTGACTTCTTCCTCTTGCCTTTAGAAGCATTTTGAGGAAGGCATCCATTTGCAACCATGCTGCCCTGCTAAAGGCTGTGCTCATTTGTCTGCAGCTTCTTTGGAAGGTGAGTAATTCTCAATGCATATTTCTTGGGCACCACTTAGCCTGGAAAGAAGATCTTTCGTGTATGCTTGTAACCTTTAGGACAGCAATGCTCTCCATGCATCATCAATACATATATTGTCTTTCTCACATGGTGATTGTTTGCAATTGTGAAACAACTTTGGGCCCCAGGAAAAAGCATTTCCCTATTTCTTCCTTTTTTATTACAAAGTTTCTAAGGTTTTTTTTTTTCACTTTTATTATAAGCTTCTAATTTTTTTTTGTCATTTACTAGTTTAATTTGACTTAAATTTAAACCATAAAGGACAGAAGGTGAACAACAATGACAAAAGTAGTTAGCTGAGTAATGGTGAAGCTGGCCTTAGAAAGGACATCAAAATAACTGACTATTGGATTTTATTATTAAAAAGAATAATCGCTGTTAAAACAGATCATCAGTACTGGAGATAGTAACTAGGCCTCCATAGAACAGTCTTCTTAATTCTGTATTCATACTGAAACATGCCCTGCCCATTAGCAAACATTGATTGCCCCAAAACTCAATAAGGCAATTAATGACTGACTGGAGGTAGGATTAAACCTATACCCCCAGGTTCAAGTTAAGTCTCTCAGAAGTCCATCTGAATGGCTGCTGCACGTCTCAGTTGCACATTATAGGGGTCTGGGTCAAAGGCCAGTATCTATGTGACTCCAGACTTGTTCCTATTGCATACATCAGAAGACAGATGGTGGTTGAGCTTGCCTTCTTCTGGTAAGATGAAATGATGTATCCCTAAGCTAACTCTAACAAAACCCCCTTTGAGGGCAGTCTGAAACACAGGCACCCTGTGAGTGACCACTTACACAGACCAGACTGTTTGTATTTTCCCATGGGTATGCCTAGTAATAAAGTGCATGTATATTTCTTCAGTTGTCTACAAGTTCACTTTTTAAAGCAGCAACTTTTTTACCATAGACATCACAAAACACCTGTAAACCGATCCCTATCCTCAGGCATTTCATCTGATTTCATTGTAGGGTTAACTTCTTTGCCATAAGATCGGCCTGTAGCATTTATTTGTTCAGTGTTGCTGTGAGGTTTCTCTCAGCACAAGCAGCAAATCAGTGACTTGCTGTGCATTCTCAGGGTATTTTAATGATCTTATCTCCATATCTGCTACAAGTTGCAATAGAGAAGAGCTCTGGCTGGCATATGGTTGTCAGCCAAGAGAAAACCGTGCTACTAGGAAGCAGATCAACGTTGACATTGTGGAGGCACCTCTGGAAAGAATTAATTGAGTCTGATCTTTGCACACCCTCTCAGTATGGATTTTCACTAGACGTGGTGCTGTTTCCACACAGAGAATGTCCAAGGTGCTCTCTTCAAGGTCAAGCCATTGAAGTTGATGAACGCTATATAGATTGCAGGCTTCTTTGGGCACAGACCTTGTTTGTCTCAGTGCTGCCGTAGCATCTTCTGTTGGAGCTACGACATCTGGGCAGTCCACGGGTACTTAGGCTAGGTGTGGAAGTTTAAAAGAGCCTTTGAATGTATGGAAAGTGGCTATGTGAAAGGAGAAGGATTGGGGCTTGAACTTGCGGATAAATCATAGAATCATAGACTAGTTTGTGTTGTAAAGGACCTTAAGATCATCCAGTTCCAACCCCCTGCCATGGGCAGGGACACCTCACACTAGTGCATGTTACCCAAGGCTCTGTCCAACCTGGCCTTAAATACCACCAGGGATGGAGCATTTACCACTTCTTTGGGCAACCTGTGCCAGGGCCTCATCAACTTCATAGTAAAGAACTTCTTCTGTATATCCAACGTGAACTTCCCCTGTTTCAGTTCAAACCCATCACCCCTTGTCCTATTGCTACAGTCTCCTAGGACCAATGAATTCCTCTTTTAATCAGGGGATGAAGGGAACCATCAGGTTCAACCATAATTCAGGTCCACCAGGTAAACTTGAACTCCAGTAGATGGCCTGAGCTAAGACCAAGGTTGCCCTCATCACATCAGTTGGTTAATTCCAGCTAGCCATGCTGTACCATGACTTGTCAACATTTATTTTGGCTGATAGCACAGATATGTGTATGTCTACAACTCCATTGCTCCTAAAGGTAAAATCAAGACCTTCATTAGTGTTTGCTATTAGTAGCTGTTAATTGTAATGGAGCTTAATGATACGTCCACAGTGGAGCACAGAACAGTAATATTCCTTAGGCAGAACTTAAACCACTCTAACAGGGGTACACATAATGTATCATATTTTACATATGTTGTATTTCAAGACAACACCAGAATAGGCATCACAGGCTTGGGATTTAAGAGGTAATTTTATTAATTAACAAAACTAAAGCTATCTAGTAAACAGATTCTGAATTTGTGTTAAATAATTAGTCACCACAACATTTTCTTAACAGGCTATTAAATGGATTGGGGTGGAAATCTCAGCATCTGACATGTGAGTATCTAAAACAAAACCCTCTCTTTTCCAAATAAATAATGGTCTAACTAATATTGAAAAGAACAGCCTCCTTTCACTATCTCTTGTGTCTTTAAGAACAGAAGAGGCTTATAAAAGAGAAAACTATAAAAGAGGAACCTATCCAGCATATGCTGTTTGCTGGCAGAAACCAGTTCTTCAAGAACTGTCACTGAGTCATTAATTATCTGCAGGCCCCATTTGCTCTGAATCAGTGGCAAACTTTGTGAGGTTTGGGATGGTTTTAATTAATGCATGAATATGAGATGTAACACGCTTCTTGTTTGAACAATTGTCCTGGCACAACCCTGGAATTAAAGGATTGTGGGAAAAAAAAGAAATTGGATGCTGAACCCATCTAAGGGAAGAATGTGGGAGTCGTGGGCTCACACCATGCTCCCCTGCTCCTACAGTCTGAACCTCATGCTGGGACTGCACACACAACTACAACAGAGACCTGCTGAGGAAACTATGCAGCTGAACAAGGACAACTTCTCTTTTAGATGAGTGGATGCACATTTTTGTGAACCAATGAGATGAGTAGCTTCCATTTCAAATCTAATCAAGATGTTTGGAGGTTTTTTTCCTTTTTTTATTTTAACACAAGCTGCTTCTTTTCCCTTTTCCCTTTTTCCTTTTCCCTTTTTGCTTTTCCCTTCTCTCCTTTTTCTTTTTCCCTTTTCCTTTTGCTCTTTTCCTTTTTCCTTTTTCCCTTTTCCCTTTCTTGTTTAATGCTTCACTGACATAATTAAACCGTAAATGCATTGGACCCGTGAACAGGACAACCAGAAAATCAAAGTAACTTGGATCAGGCTACTTCCACTCTACAGGCTGAATCAACAGTCCAAGGCCATGTGCCTATGAACAGATCTCTTGGTGGTGATTTTATACTCCAAACTCTGTCCTAATACAGCTACCTGGCCTCCAGATGGGAGTTATCTTATTTCTGGCCAGTTCAAGCAGACATAAAGGAATTTGGTCTTCCACGTCACTGGTTTAAACGGGTGGGGTTTCTTATCTCTCTCAAACAAGGCATATCCTGCTATTCCAAGCAGAATTTGCTCTGTATTTAATAGGCACAAGCTGCACAGTGGAACAGACAGCAAGCACTGAGCAGTGCTTAGCGTTTAGAGAGACAGATCAGGACGGTGCTGAGTCCATCAGAGCTGTGCTTTTACACTGGCACAGCTATGCTGCTAGGGAAGCATGTTTTTAATCCACAGAGTTCCTTTGCCTTCATGGTGAGGAAAAAAAACGTGTTTGGGTGTTTGCCTTTGATTTCACAAGGACCACACTTTCACTCATAATTTCACTCCAAAGAGTAATATTGCTCTGCTCCAGTAAGATGCTGGCTCCTATTTAACTTTCAGACCTTGTCTTCAGCTGCCACATTCTCATGAATATACTGGTGCCATCTGAATGCTCACGAATAAGGGATAACATGACTATGCATTGCAGATGAGTCAAAAACCCAGAGCTTTTGCTTATGGTATTCCTTGTTGTTATATTTGCACCCTGCCAGCTGTTGATCTTTCTAATGTGCCGCTTAGCAGTCGGGCATTGTTCCCTCTTGCTTAATGAACTATGTGAGAAATCACAGGCCAGGGGCTGTTTTTAAAGCTAGTAGTGATGGTCCGTAAAGAAAAAATCCCGTGGACCACTAGAGCTGGAGACCTAGCAGTGCTGTTGTCAAAGATGATGGAGAGAAAAAGGTGATGGAAGAGTTTTTGTTTCACCCTTGATGTACTTATATCTCTTGGATAAAAGTGTTGAAGTTAAATCATAAGAGTTATTGCACATGATGTGGGACTGACAAGGATTTGTGGTTTAGTAAAACAGACCACTCTTCCCCCAGGAAATCTTGTATCCCATTAAATGTCACCTAATGGCAAGCATACAGCAGAGCACAGGCACAGGGAGGCACTCTCCACACCCGCTTGTAGGTGATCCTCAGCTATAGCGTCTGGTGAACATGCCTTCAGGTCCAGGAAAGGTGTTTCGGGTTTGGAAACCACCTTACTTACTAATATCTTGGAGAATGGGCAGTGTGACATGCCCTCAGCCCTGCATGCACACGTGCCCATGAGGGGGGTCATGGATAGTCAACATGAGTCTGTACCATTGCCTGCAGGGAGTGCTCACTGGGAAGGGATGAATGGATACGTGCTGGATTATGTCTTTCCCTCTGGTAGGCAGCTACAGCTTTGTAGCAGCCGGCAGCTTGCTGCCAGCAGACTGCCTCATTCTTATTCAGGAGCTGAAGCTGAGGTTGCTGCCAGCCCACTCCTATTGCAGGGGCTTCAGGAAGAGATGCGTTTCCCCTGAAGCCCTTTCTCAAACATGTTAGCCCTCTGTTTTGTGGAGCCAGCTCACTCTATCCTCTGCCTCCTGCTTCTTCTTTTGTTGGCTTTGGGATTTCTTGCGGACCCTTCGCTCCCCCTTCCAAGCACCTCTTGGTTATTAAAATGCAGCTCAGGATAGTTCACTTTGCCTGGTACATTATCATTCCTCGTTAGAGACCCCTCCAGGGCCTGTGATATGCCTGCCCCAGCTTTATAATTACAAAGTCAATTTCTAAACAGACATTTGCAAATAAGTCAATTTAAATACCGAGATTTGCAAACAATAATTAAGCAGTAGCTTCTTTTTTAATATCTATATATATAATTAATGCCCATGGGCTTTCCATTTTACCTTGCGACTGTGTAGCTTGCAATTGTTTGTTGAGCTGAACCATTCTCAGAAAGCAAATCAAATCACTGATGGGTTTTAAAGCTGTTTTAAGAGAACGCCCTACCTCCCCCTACCTCATTCTACCCCAGCTCCATGAGCCATTTCTTAGTCAGTCCCCAGTCTACCCAGCAGCTACAGGGAGCAGCTGAGCTGGGTTTTTTTCCTCTTCAGCATAAGGATGGTGACCTGATCTGCCAAAATCTATTCAACACCACAACAGACTGGGGAAGACTGTATTAAAGAAGCTGAGCAGTAAAAGTAGCCTGCAAGAATGAGGGAAAATGCTTTCTGGAGGAGGAGATGAGCATAGTCTATCTGAGGTTTCCTCCAGGGATATGCAGCGAGAGGGCTCATGCTGTGAGCAGTGTTAAGAGAGGAGCAAATGGGTCCAGGAGAAAGAGGAATCTCTACTTTGAGACAGGTCCTCACATTATTCCATGTCACCATGCTATGGGATCATGGGAAGTTGAGGCATGAATAGCTGAACCTAGACATAGAGGGGTGAAACAGAGGGTTGCATTTCTCATTAGGAGGCTCCCAGGTTTCCATCCTGATGTTCTCCGTAGTGGCTGCAGCACTGTCACTTGGTAAGCCTTGCTACCTCCAAGCCTATTCCCAGCTCTCGAGAGAAAGCTTACCCATTCTTTCTACTCCCTCTTTTCTCTAAATCTCCTTTGTGTCTCTATGTGTTTTTTAATCTATCTAATGCCCTTGATAAGATCTCAGCTTCTCTCTGGCCCTCATTGGTTTCTAGTTTTCCTTTTAACACAGTGCTGCTGCATCTGTAGACAGAGCTTCCCTCACAAGCAACTTGGATATTCTACAGCCCGGCCCGTACAGGTCCCTCTTCTAAGCCTCTATCCTTCATACCAATTGATCTATGTTGCCTTCAGCTTTGTTTTGCCGTGGATTGCTTTTCGCAGCCTGCCTTTCTTCCAGTCCTCACATCAGGAGATTTTTTGCTTTGTCTTCTCTTCATCCCACTTGATCCTGTGCTAATGATTTCCTGCTCTGTCCTCTCAGAGTTGTCTCAACAGGTAATAGGTGTGTGGTCATAGCACCATGACTCCTCAGGAGAATTTTGGAAAGCAATAGATCTCCACATGGTTCTGCCTAGGAAACAGTAAGGAAAGGCTTAGAAAGAGTGCAAACGCTTTGCATGTGTGTCGTGGTGCATTAAAGATGAATTGCACTTGTGCTCGGTGGTTTCAAACGGTTTACTCATTATTTTTGTGTTGGTTCCACATTTTTGAGCGTGTTCATATCTTAGCTCATCAGAGTTTATCCAGCTGGAGCCAAAAATATCCCTGGCATAATGAGTTCGTTCATTCAAGCCCAAAACCTTCATTTCCCAATTCAAATACATATCCACCATCAGCGTATTTGAAGGGAACGTGGTCCTTGGTATCGTTTTGGGTGACATTGCTGAATTCAGGCTTCCTTGCACCCTGGCACTCTGCATCCAATCGCTATAAATATGAGCAACAATTATACCTCCTTTCTTTTCCCTTTTTATGGGTGTGCAAGGACAATAACTTAAAGCACTTGCTGCTATTCAGCACAAAAACAAATAACAGAACAACTTCGGCTGTGATGCATTTCAACAGCATAACTTAGACATGACACTGTTATATTAAGTTATAAATATCTATCACTTGACAATGCCAGGGAAAAGGAGTATTAAGAGAAAAAGAAAAAAAGACCAAACCCTGACTTGTGGTTGCTATAGCAATTAACAATGGGCGTCCTTCTTCAGGAGCTAGAGATGCTGATGCAGCTAAAAGAAACATTTGTGCATGGCCGTGGTTGGGACGGTGACAGATTAGGGAGTACTGGCCTTGAGCTTTGGTGTAATCCAATTCTAAATAAATCATAAATCTAAGTGCAAACTGGCAAGCTGGAGGGAATATCAATGTGAGGAGGGTGAGAGCAGGGTAGTTTTAGTTTTGGATAGGGGCAGAGATGAGGCGGGAGGAATTGTAAGATGGATGTGCAAATCCAGATGGAGAGGGCTGTGAGGTGGATTTTTTGGCAAAGGGCACAGCTAGCCTACAATCACAGCCTCTCACTGGTTCCTTATGGGATTCCTTCCTGTAGGAGCTCTTGTATCTTCTAAGCACCATGGTCCTCATCATTTCAGGGCTTATTATAAGCCTTAAAGCTAAAGGAAGGAGATGTGTTAAGGGAGTTCATAGCTTCCTTTCCATCATAGGATGTGGACTGTGTAATCCATTGCCTTCCACCTTGAGCCAGTCTACGCCTCTACCAGGTTGGTGAGTCCTCTGGGCTCAGGCCTGTATGGAATCATTCCAAGATCCCCATGGGAGCTCTTGCTGTCACATTGCAGGGCAGCACCACACACTTTGTGTTTCCTGTTGGGCTAAAGAAAAAACTCTGTCCTGTGAAAAATATACCAAACAAGGCTAACAGTGATCCTGTGTCTTCAATCCTGACATGTGGATTCAGCCTTGATATGGAATGGGAAATAAAAGTGAAGACAGCTCAGTCAACAGCATGTCTCAAAAATTAATGAGCCCCTTTGCCTCCAACACCTGATAATTATATCTTTCAATTAAATGAACTCTCTCCCTGTCCAAGCTCTTATAAATTAACTTCAAGTGATACATCTTTGTGGGCTGCCAAAGCTTCCTTATGCCAAAATCTGTGCAAGCTTCCAGGCCCTTGCAATGACGGAGAACTACAGGCCCAGATGAAACTAAAGGATTTAGTCCAGCCCAGCTCCTAGGTTACTGCCACAAGCAGAGTCTGTGGCTCTGGTTCAGCACCTCAGCTCCCTGTGAAATGAAGGAGAAGAGAAGAGCTAAGAAGCCAGCGTGGGAATGACATGTATGGAGATGTTTAAGTCCCACCATTTGCTTGGGCTTCTCACTGCAATGTTTGGGACTTCTTCGACTCGAAACACAGCTTTCCTGTGTCTGCTTAGAGATGAAGACCTTCAGCAAGATGGTAGCGTGATGGACTCTGCTTTCTGGGGGGAATTTGCGCCACTGTAGACAAAAGGTTATAGCAAAAGGCACTTGCTAGGGAGGAGAGACTCCTGTCACTGTGCTGAGGCCTATTTTCATACTCTGCAATTACAGTTTGGGTACAGAGGTACACTGAGTTATGTGTTCAATTTCATGATGAGATCACGTGTGCTCAGAGGTGGGGAAGACAGATGAGTTTCCTTCTCCTCCACTCAAACGTGTCCTACAGTATTTCTAAGGTTCCCAGTACCTGCTGCATCACCTTCAGCCTGGAGAAAATCCATGCATAAAAAGGGGGCTCCTGGTCTAATTCCTTTTGCTGCACACACAAAGACATGCTCAGTATAGGGAGAGTGGCTGCAGACAGAGATCCCACCCCAGCAGGCTGAACGTTACAAACTCAGACAGCTGCTCCTTTCTCTTTCTGATCTCCCATTCCCTCAAGTAACCGACTGCAACCAGCACAGTCTAAAGCAGGGGTTTTATAAGCTAGGAAAATATAGAAGCAGCTTTTCTAAAGCACAGCAGGCAGGTGATGCAATCACCTAATTCAGCCCCAACTCACTGGCCAATGGCTAGGAGCATTGAGGATGTATTCCCTCTCAAACCCACCCAGGCTTTTATTCCCACTTGCGCAGATGTGCGCCATTTCAGTTAAGGCAATTAGCAGTGACCAAGGGCAACTGCAAAGCTCCAATTAAACCAGCACAAAAGCTAACATGATCTACAGTGTCATGGAGCAGGTTGGAACATGTATCCCCGACAGCAGCTATCTGCCAGATTAAAGGGTTTATACACTCTGTTGTCCCCTTCCAGACCTACAATCTCTTCTCTTTCAATAGCCCAAATGCTAATCTCCAGTCTTTGTATCTTCTCATTAATTTACCCCGTGATAGGGGCCTCAGGGGAAGATCCTAGCTTTTCTCCTGTCTTTCTGTCCTATTTAAACTGTAGCCTGCAGACACAGTGCCACAGTGCCACTGTGCCCTATTCCCCTTCATTTCCTTAGGGATAGCCTCTGAGTGTGATTTAGGCTTCGGTGACCTTCTCTTAGCCGTGACTGGTGCTAGACTGTGTGTTTGCTGTTTGCTCTAGAAGGCTGTGACAGAAAGGAATGGGAACAGACTGCAGAAGAGCAGTCAGGGATGAAACTGGTCCCTTGCTCAGGCACAGTGATTTCCTGCTGGGATGATTTGGGATGGGTCCTACTCTGGGGGATGTGTGTGTGGAAGGGGCTGCCTCAAGCCCTCCAGCAGAGACCCATGGCTATTTAAGGGAGAGGGGATTGCTCTTTGTAAGATGTGTTCTGGATTTTTGCATCTGTGAAAAGTGGGAAGCTCCTTTGCCTGGAGCCTGAGCGTGGGGTTGCTTTCAAATGGTAGTTGAGATTCTGCTAGTAAATATGCAACACATATGTGTATGTTGAGCTTGACCATTTAGTGTTGAGAGACGTAGTGGAGGTAGGTACCAGCAATGGTGTCTGAGCTCTGACTTTGACTAATATTGTCTCAGACCACCCAGATGTAGGCAAGGCACTGCCACCTCCTTCTCAGTGATTTGACCCATGTGTTTGACTCCATCCCATCCATACTTCATACCTGGCATCTCTGAAACACTCCAGACAAGCTGTTGCTTGCAGCCTAAAAGACACTTGTGTTTTGATTTGTCATTAAGAGGACATTGCATCAAAGCAAGGGCAGTGACTGGCACGGATTCCCTCTTTCAGGCGAGACCATGGAAGGAGGGACAGCTAATGGCAGGAGACCTTTCTGAGGAGTAGTGAAGACTATTATGGAGACATGACTGCACCTGGGTGTCACAGCCAGTGGTTCACATCTGACAGAGACGGGTAATGAGTTACAGTGATTGGCCTCTGGCAGCAGTTCAGTGGCCCAAGCTAAATGGTCAGACAGACAGATCCTGATGCAGTTTCACTTTGGTTCCTAGTGGACCCCTACTTATATAGCAAAAGGCTCTAGTACATTTAGTGCTAACTGGTGCCCTCCTTAGGAGTTAAGGCTGAAAAGCCACTTGTCGAGTAGGACCAAGCAGCGAACTGTTTTCCTTAAAGGTGGGTGCTCAAATTCAGGATTGACAGGCCATTGGGGTAAGGTATTTGCTACCTGCTTGGAGGATATGTAGGAATTTCAAGGTTAGAGCCCAGAAACCCTCTACATATTCTCTTAAAAAGAGCATCCTTTGTTTTGGGTATGGTTATGAAGGGAGAAAATCAGAGCATGTATTTAATACAGAGAAATGCTGTAGCTTTTGCACCTTTTAGCTGTGCTTTGTTTTCCCTTCCTGTTCAGGTTTTCTTGTGTGTTAGCACTGAGGATAAGACCCATGAAATCCCTTAATGTTTTTACTTTGTCCCAAGTAACACAGACAAAGCGGCTGTCACGAGCTGCTAGAATGGAAATTAATTTTAAAAGCATCATCATTTATCATTTTTATAGTAAAAAAAAAAAAAAAGAGCAACGACTGAGATTGGAGCAATTGTGGCAGCAGCTTCCTGCGCAAGAATTGGCAGAAGATACTCGCAAAAGGGTAATGATATTAAAGTACTCAAAGAAATTCCAGGCAAAAACCCCAAGGCTCTACTGCAAGTAAACGGCACTGGAGCTTTTACTTGTGATGTGGGACTTGCCTGTCACAGTTTGAACTACCCAGAAGTCAGACATTGACAATATGGCAGGGGGATTGGAACCAGATGGTCTTAAGGTTCTTTCCAACCCTAATTATGAATCTATGATTTTGTGATGTCTATCTGACCTCTATTTGGAGTCAGCTGAGAGAGACAGGTATGTTTAGAGGGCAACTCTCTGTATCAACATGTGGTGTTTGAAACAGATGGAATGGGTATTTTCTTTCATGAGGCCTGGAAGGATGCTTTTTACAGAAATGCTTTGATTTGCAACATTAGTAATGGTAGTATTAATATTATTGGTAAATGCAGCTATTCCTGATTGAAATAAGGATCAATGCAAGAGCAATGTGGGTCCAACCTAACAAGTGTGTCAAAGCCATACCAGAGGCTCCAGCTGGGCATGGTTTGAACAACATAATCATGAGCTGGAAGAGCAAACACCCAGCAACATATGTGTGCTGTCTGCAGGGATCAGGAGCAATCCATGGGTCACTTTGTTCTGCCACAAGTGGCCACTGGCAGAGACAATGCTGTGAGTTGGGATTGGTTTATCTCTGCCTGAGCCAGGAGCCTCATTTCACAGGTCTGATCAAGACTGCCACTCCAGAGGAGCTCATTAAATTGAGCATAACACATCTTTTTCTTCCTTTACGTACTTGCTTACTCTTTTCCTCCTGTGTGGAATGAGTTAAAGGCCCCTCATTTCTCATCCATTCTCTCTATTAGAATCTTATCTCATTCCAGTCCTCCCCCTCCTCTCACACACTCCTCCTTTCCTCACACACATTTACTTGCTCCCTCCAGGAAGCCAGCTAATTATTTCCTGAATGCCCCCAGTGTTATTTTGCCTTGAGAACCTCTCCTGCTGGGACTTCTCACTCGCTTATGATTCTCTGTGTGACAAAAGGTTTCTCAGTTTAGCTTTGAATGGGTATTTCTTTAATTTCTACATTTAGCCCTTTTGCCTCATCATCTGCACTTGGGCTGAGAATAGAAACTTCACTTGACATTATCTAAACCATTATCAATTAAATCCCTTCTTAACTGCCCTTTTTTTTTGCCTTAAGCTGCGTAAGTTTGGAGTTTTTTCCTCTCCTTCTTCATTCCTGCATACCTTTCATTTGTAGATAAAGCCCTTTGCCCTTCTGAATTAACTTTCTGAATACAACACAATTTTTTGGGTTTTTTTTTAAATTATTATTTATTTATTTATTTATTTATTTTAAATACCACAACATTGATCAGACAATAACACAGGATTCTAGTTTATTCCACACTTGAGCTTCGAAGTTGTGCAGACATCAGTATATTTGCTGTGTGTAATAGGGGTTCTCCAGTTGCGCATGGAGATTGCACTGGTGCTGAGTCAGCAGGAGAGTAGCATCAGTCAACAGATGGGTCCTGTAGCTCTAAGTTACAGGCACACATAGGGTGTTAAATCTGTACAGAGGCAAAGAAACCCAGCAGCCCTGTCCTCCTCTGTACAGAGAAATCAAAGCAGGCACTTGTCCATAGCCACTGTGCTAGAGCAGTTTTGACCCAGACTGGTGAAGATGATGCAGGAGTTTACCCAAATACTTTCAGATGATGTTTCACATATTCCCTGGGATGCAGTGACTGCATCAGAGGTTATATGAAGATAACAAAGAAAAGCAAAGGTATATCCAGCGTGCTTTCACTCACTATTCAGCAGTCTGCGCCACCACTGCACTAACATCAAGATTACTCCTCTCTACACGGAAGAGAGAAGTAATAGCACACATTACATATTACATATATATATTACATCTGTATATAGCACAGAATGCGAGCGATGTGATCATCTGAGTAAGACCAAATATGATCCACCACAGTGGACTGTAGTGGGAAATGCTTGATCTGGTCATCAAACATGGGACAGCCGGTCATGACAGCTTTAGCTCCAACATAACACATCCCAGTTTATAGTGAAAGCATTCAGCTCATAGTGCAGAGCTGGTGTGGGTGGAGGAATACCAGAGGTAATGCAGAGTGAATGATTAAGATCATAAATGCCTCTAGCAATGTGTCTTTAAGGGGAAAATGTTGGGGGTGAAACAGTGACAAAAATACACAGAAACCAGGATCTATTAATTCTGATGGAACAATCTCTCTTTTTGACCTTTTATAGGATATTTCTCCCCCACTGGAATTGAACCCATGCAGAATTATAGTCCTATGAGCAAAAGACATCCAGGCCACATTGCTTTGACCCACACATGCTTGTCACAACTGGAGTCATGCCAAGTTAAAAGCAGAAGCTACTGAGATTTATCCTAATCATAATAATTCTGCAACAGTTCATAACCAAACACAGAGGGGTTCGAAAGTAACAGGAATTTATGACTTGGAACTTCTTTAAACACGAACCACTCTCACATTTGCAGAACCAAAAGACTGGAGAAAATGCAGGTAAGCAGCTGAAATCCAAACCTGCAGCTCTCTGGAAGTTTATCTTTTGGAGATGGCACAGAAGGAACATTAATTGGTTGCTGTTTCACCTCTTTTCTTTGTTGTATCAGCTGCTAATTCAAGGCCTGTGGCCATGTCATAACCGCTTTTATCGAGCTGCTTCAAACTCAAGTCCCAGTGAACCTTTTTGTCATTCAAACAATGAAGGAGGCTGCCTCCCAGCTCGGCAAAGGCTGCTCAATGTAGCCTCAGAGCACCTTGAAATCTATCAGCGCTAATTAGGGCCTACTTAAAGGCTCCCAGGCTGCCTTTACTGGTTTGAAATGCAGAGTGGCATGTGAAAGCCCTTATGCTTGGCTCCTGACAGGAGCAAAAGCAAACAACAGGCCCTGCTGTGACCTCCATTTACTGCACTGAAGGCATCAACGTCTTGGAAATCAAAAGGGCAAATTAGTTTTGAACCCCGACTGGTTAAGATGGACTTCTCACTGGGACAGTGTTCCTGCCTGCCTGGCTAAATGTTCCCTTAATCTTGGTATCTGTGGAGTTTCTTCAGGGAGGTTGGGTAGATGGTAGATGGAAGTTCGGATCTGGGAGTAGGGAGGTAGCACACTGCAGCACTTCTCCAGTTGCCCCTGGTCTCTGACACCAGATGGGTGCCAGTTGCCAGGTAACTAAACCACACAGCACTATTTTTAACTAGTATTAACAGTTTTCTTTAAGTAAAGGCAGAATCTTGTGCTCTGACCCACTATTGCATTGCCTTTTTCACCGCAACATGAGAGCTCTGTCCAGTGATGCTGTAAGTGATGCGTTCCATGCCTCCTCCCATGATGCATGCTCATCCCCATAAACCCAGCTTATCATTGTCCTTAGGGGAAGAAGGGTTCTCTAATTCATCCTTCGCAGCTCCACAGGCGCACAAGACCATCTGTCTATTTTCATTCAAGTCTACCCAAATTCCCTGCCCAGTAGGCATGAAGCCACCAGAGGATCTTTTCCTCCCAAAATTTAGCCCAGCCATTATTGCTCCCCATGTAAGCCAGCTATTGGAAAATGTAGGTGGAGAATTGGGAGCCTTAGCAAACAAAACTGACAACATCTTGCCCAGGAATAATAATATGTTTAATTTGTCACCCGTGGGATCTTTTAGTCCTTATGGCAGAAATACCAGTGAAATACTTCCACTTCCCCATCTGCCCCACTGCCATCCGTTCTTTTCTCTGCCTTTCTCTCTTAATCTTCCTGAGACTCAAGTGCCTATCTCATTAGGAGATATTTATATTTTCCATTCCTCTGGCATATGGTTCTGTGAGCCTTCTCCAGTCTTTCAAGGGGAATCTGAGTTTATTGAATGCTTCTCTCCTCTTGCAGCTCTGTGTCCAAGTTCCAGCATTGGATGCTATGAGGTCCTGCCTATCCCCTGGGACCTCTCTCGTGGGGACCCAGAGTTCACTCGGGCAGTGCCAATGGGGACAGGCAGTGAAGACATTAAGACATTTAGTGTAGCTCATCCTTTCTCTTGCTCACCAGGAAGCTGGTGGCTGGACAGCCCCATATCTGCTTTAGAAAGAAGTGGGTATGTACCACTAATAAAGGTAGCCAAATATAGCCATACTTGACCTGGCAGGGAATATGGGAAGGGTACCAAGAGGAACCAAAAGCTGAAAGATAAGCAGAGAGGAAACATTTTCCTCTTTGATACCTCAGTGTGAATGTTTTAAGCTATTACTTGTCTTTAATTCCCACCTAAAACAGCACAGCACTGCTACAACCAGAGATGCTCTGGGGCTGCGCAGCAATGCCACTCTCAGTTTGCGGCTAAGAGGCGAGGGAACCTCACTCAGACTGCACAGTAAATTACTGTAATGCACCAAATCTGTTAGAAAACCGGACTTCTCAGTTTCCAGAAAAGTCAAGCAGCTCTTTTATTGCCTAGCCAAAACAACTGCAAGCAGTGAGACCCCTGAGTTCTCTCTGTCCTCCCAGGGTTTGACGCGGTCAGTGGCAGTGATGCCATGTAATCATGATCACAACTAGAACTACCTGTACCAGGTATCAGACTGAATCCAGACCCCTCTAGACCACTCTGAACTCCCGTTTTTCAACAGTTGGCAGAAGCACCCTGGAAGGTGGTAACGCTGTTTCAAAGGTTGCACACAGGACAGAAAGAGCTCAGGTTTTGGAGAAGACTCTTGCCACTGAGAATCACAGCAAGGAAGCTGATGAGATGAATTGATTTCATATCTGTGAATAGCATCTCTGTAAATACTACCAGATGCTTTCCCATAAACCTTGCTGATATGGCAGTGAGGTTAGGGGATCTAGCTCCCCCCATCGCTTCTGTTCCCAGCCTAAGCCCAGAGGCCAAACCAAACCTTGGGTCCCCCCATTCTCTTCCAGCCCTCTCTCAGGGCACAGGTAGGGTCACTGTTGTTGCACACATGCAGCAGCACCACCAGCAAGCTCTATTGTGCACACATGATGAATTATAACACAGACCCCAAAGTGCCTCCCACAAACTGTCCCCTCCTACATTGAGACCTGGCCTAAGCCAGGAGGGAAGCAGGAGTGAAGCAGATGGCAGCCTGGCAGAGTGATTAAAGCCCTGCATAACTGTTTTAATGAATTGCCACCCAGCAGATTAAATACTGCAATAGTCAGTCCTATTCTATACTGTCAGTAATCTCAGCCTTACTTACAACACTGGGGAAATGCCGTGCTCTTCCCTCTGCTGCACATTGTCAGTGCAGGCTGAATTGCAGGTCAGGATGGAAAAGAGACCTGTGGGTTTGGTCTGTCACCCAGAGTAGGAATTGCTGGGTACCACAGCTTAGGTAAACACCTTGCAGGAGGAATCGGTGAAGGAGATGGGCAAAGGCTGAGCTTCTGACTCATGAGGATATATGTGTTTCCTGTTCAGATTCAGACCTGAACACAGGTATATACATCTCTCCTGTTCCCCTCTTCCCTTTCACCCCACTCAATATCTCCAGCTAACCCTTCCTGTGCGAGACCTAATTTCCAAGTGCAAAATCAAAGTCTTCCTTTGCTGTCAGGCTTCTCTCACTCCTTTAGTGATAGGGGCTGAGGAGCTGATTTGGATTTGCTCTGTTAACAGGACTCCTGTCTCTATATTTTATACAGTTACAGGCTTAAGCACAAGAGGAGCTCTGTGAACACTGGTGCCAACACTGCTACATCCATCACCCATATGGTGGAGGCTACGCCAGAGTTGTGATGCTTTCTCTTGTGTAATTTCTACTTCTTTCAAGCATTCCCACCTGCAGGGCTGGCAACCATCTTTCCATCTTTTCCCAGTGCCTTGCAGGATGCTGGAGAGGAGGTGAATGTGTTGCTGCTATCAGGAGGTGAGCAAGTCCTCGCTGTGCTCTGCTTCTATTTGCAGGCAGTTACCTGCTTGCCTCATCCCTGTAGAATGATAAGGAGTTGTGAAGACACAAGAACTGCTGAGTTCTGGTTTGTTGGTGTCTAATAAGGCATAAGCTCCAGCTGAAGCTTTCAGGCATTTTAACGGAGTGCTGTTGCTGAGGAATCTCTAAGCAAGGCTTGACATAGGTGTAATGGGCTTTGAAGGTATCACTGAGCCTGGAATCTGGGGAGAAACTTTACCTTATTGCATCTTGGTAGCAGAACTCAGTGTCTAAAAGCAGAAGTGACTGGAAGTGAACAATAGAGCCAGGATTTTCATCCAGGACTTCCTAGAGAGAAATGTGTGCTGTGCTCTGCGAGGTTAATACAGAGGGGGTGCAGCCTGTCCAGATTTACACATGCAGAGGGACAAGCACATAATCCAGGTCTTATTCACCTCTATTGCCCGGGAGGGTCTGCTGAGTACATGGGGGTTTCTGGCTGCTCCCCAGACCCACCAAGGCTACAGCATCTCTTCCAATGGACCAAAAACTTGAGAACAGGCCATGCAGCATCCCTTTCCTGGGGATTATTTTTAGAGCAGCCTTCCCAACAAAATGCTTCTCAAATCTGATGCCTTTCTTCAAAACCTCCAGGTGCCAACAAAAGCATTGGGAGTTTTTTGGCTGCGAGCAAGCCCAGAAAGCTTAGATGGTTGCTTTGAGGCCAGCTGTGTTGGTTTTTCATTCACTCGTAACTGTTGAGAACAGCGAGACCAGTTTCAGAACACAGGAACCAGTGTCCATTCCCTGCACTTCAGCTGCATGTCCAGCGAAACCTTGGGAATATTTCCATGCCGTGGTTATTTATATTTGCCACTGGTTCTGAACTTGTGTGAGTTGTTGCTAATATCCCATTCCTAAACTGTACTTTACATGGGCATCGTTTGTATTGTTGAACAGCTGTTAACCTCGCTCAACTGCTTGCCTACCATATTGCATAGATAATAATAGCTAATCCATATTAATTATAAATACACAAATCGCCTCCTAAATCAGGGAAAGTTTTGTGAGCAATACAAACCAATGGGTGCCAAGAACTGTTAGTGTTATGCCTGACACCTCATCCTCTGGCTGTCATGTCATGAATAAAGAAGAGCCAACAGCACAAGTTAAGGCTGGCATCCGAGCTTCAATAGCCTGCAGCCACTGCCGTTAACCCTCCGGCTATGATTTCATCACATCTCACAAGCTAAACGGTACTGGGTCAATAAGAAACCTCTATGGAAAAATTGCTGCAGGAAGCGGGACTGCAATTATTAGTCACTACCTGGCATTTGTCGGCAGCGGATCTACGCTGGACTAACCCCACCTTGTGGTGTTGATGGGCGGTGGCTGACCTGGTTTGGAAGAAAACACTGATTTCCACCCTCATTTGATTTGAAGCCCCCTAAAGCTCTGCCTGCTGGAGGTGGAAGCCTCGAATAAGCCACTTTCAGTTGGCTCACTTTGCTCTATTGGCTTTTGTCAGAAACAGCCTATGGATGCTCCAGCTTCTGTGATCCAGGCTGGAAATTTCTGCTAGAAAACTATTTATCCATGTGTGGTCATTCATTCTTTTCCACCTCCTTATTAAGGAATTAAGTGTTGCTCCTGTATTTGACTACTTACTCTCTTCTCCTCAGTCTCCCCTTTACAATTTCAGATGTGCATGTTGTTTCTTTCCTCTTCTGTACTGTAACACTGTGTAAAACAGCCGTCAAAAAGGTCTTGGGTTTCTTTCTAGAGGTGGCTGCATTTCCATGCAATGGCTGGAAACATTTTAGGGCAGTTTCTGCTCTTTTGGAGGATAATATCAGAAAAATAAAATTAACATTAATGGCAAAATATCTGAAAAGCAGAAGCAATATTAATGGCAAATTTCTCAGCTTTCTTTTTCTGCAGAGTTAAGGGATAACATGGGGACACTATCCTCCTTTCCTTCTGGGCATATCAGTATGAATGCCAATGAGATCTTACCTGCAGGTAAACCAGTATACTTGTGAAATCTCCAGCACAAAGAGGGCTCTGATTGGAAAAACAGCTTCATCACAATGATACTTAAGCTGGGGATAGCAATTTTTATTTTCATGATGGCTAAAAATGACCATATTTGCCCTTTCCCCTGAAAATTATGATGTCTTTTTCTTAACAGCATTGATTTCCTTTAACATTTCAAGCCAAAAAAAGAGAAGAGTAATTTCTGGAGAGTCGAGCCACTGAAAGACCCTAATAGTTTGCAATACAGATGATCGCAGGACTGAGGGCTCATTTGTACAGATTTCATTTCATTCTTGATACCCATTCTTACAGGTTTCAAGAGGTAGATTATCAAGCAGAAAGAAACTGTCACTGATACTGGGAAAACATTTAGGATTTAGACAATTCAGCCCAGATTTGTACCAAAGAACCCCAAACCCAGGCTTGCTGTGCAGATATAAATATTAGCAGTATAATGCAACTTCAGTGTCTCCAAAAGCATGAGGACAGGGATGGGAATTGCAGGTTGTCTCAGACCCTGATGCAAACTGCAGTTAAATTGAGAGTTTTAAACTGCTCTAATGAAGATTTTTAGTTAGTAAATCCTGACTTTCCCCTCACCCCATACACACATGTGGAAGGTACAAGACACAGAATTCATTTGGGAATAATACATTACACAGAGCCTCTAAGGCTCCATCCTGAAATCAGATCTACTTCTTTGAGTGCTCTTTGGCTCTGCTTTCCTCCCACTCATGCCAAAAACACTGAAGGAAAACTCAGCAGAGCCATCCCTGCTGCTCCTGGTCAGCTGAAATTCTTCTCCCTGTGAGCCTGAACCCTGGATTAAGGCTTTGGAGGAACACAGGAGTGATGCAGCTCACCAAATTGAAGTAATTCTGCAGGAAAGCTGTGGGGCAAGGAATATTCATTAGACTGGCAGTGTGTGCTTGCAGCCCAGAAAGCCAACCGTATCCTGGGCTGCATCAAAAGGAGCATGACCAGCAGGTCGAGGGAGGTGATCCTGCCCCTCTACTCTGCCCTCCTGAGACCTCACTTGGAGGATTGTGTGCAGTTCTGGTGTCCTCAACATAAAAAGGACATGGAACTGTTGGAACAAGCCCAGAGGAGGGCCACAAGGATGATCAGGAGACTGGAGCACCTCCCGTATGAAGATAGGCTGAGAAAGTTGGGGCTGTTCAGCCTGGAGAAGAGAAGGCTGCGTGGAGACCTCATAGCATCCTTCCAGTATCTGAAGAGGGCCTATAGGGATGCTGGGGAGGGACTCTTCATGAGGAACTGTAGTGAGAGGACAAGGGGTAACGGGTTCAAACTGAAACAGGGGAAGTTTAGACTGGATATGAGGAAGAAATTCTTTCCTGTAAGGGTGGTGAGGCACTGGAATGGGTTGCCCAGGGAAGCTGTGAATGCTCTATCCCTGGCGGTGTTCAAGGCTGGATTGGACATAGCCTTGGGTGGCATGGTTTAGTGTGAGGTGTCCTTGCCCGTGGCAGGGGGGTTGGAACTGGATGATCTTAAGGTCCTTTCCAACCCTAACTATTCTATGATTCTATGACAGAGGGAGATCTATAGATGGGATTTGAAAGCTGGATCAGGAGGATCACCAGGAAATATGCAGTAGGGAACAATCTTACCTTGGGAAAAATGGGAGGAAAAAGGATCTAGTTATATTCTGGTGCTGGTTCCTGCTTTACATGTGCAATAATGAGCCAGAGACACGTTCTGTAACACCTCTTCAGCCTGTCCCTGCTTCTCTCAGAGCTCTGTGCATGACTATGGAGAAAGTGCAAGAAAACCCACGGCAGTGACTGGGTTTGGTGCTGCCTTTTCCTCCCTAAAACCGAGTGTGACTCCTGTGAGTCTTGTTTGGGGGCCAGTAGAGGGAGACAAGCCTCTGAGAGTAATTCCTGCCTGTTTTCTCCAAGTTCTCAGGTTCTTTGTTTTTCTTCCTCCTTCTACATTATTATTATTGGGGTTGAAATTTTGTTTTCATGAAAATTAGCTTTAAATGACCCTCACCTTGATGTTACCGAGAGGATTAGATTCCAAATGCTACAGGGAGGTCTGGGTGAGTGAGCATGTGGTAACAATACTCCCGTGGCAATGATATGAGGAGCAAATTGGCCCAGGCAGGGGCTCTGAATGCAGCTGAGTTTGAGTTTCCTGTGTAAGGAAGCCTCTTCTGCATCCATGTGTGTGTATAGGCTTACCAGAAGCCTGAGTCTGATGGCAAGATGCACAGGCATCTAGTTCCTCAGGATCTGGTGTAAAACTGCCAACTGGATCCTTAAAACATCATTTCTTCCTGGCTCACAGCAGCTATAGCACAACCAGAGGACGAATAGTGTGCTGTGAAGATTGTTGGGAGCTGGCAATCACTACAAGGGGATAACCCTGGGGAGGGATGGGATGTCTGGCCCAGTTTCAATCCAGAGCTATCTGTTCTTATTCCTCTTTTTTTCTTTCCTGTTCTTTTAAGGAAGTGGAGGTGGGGGGTTCAAACACACAGTGTTATGTGCATGGGTGTTGTATGGCTTTTGCTGTGCCGTACGGAAGTGACCTGTCTGCAAGGACAGGCAGGCAGTGCTAAAAGCAGCACGTCCCATGACTGGGACTTGCGTAGAGAAGGTGTTTTGCAGCATGAGCAAGCATGTGGTAGGGAAGCAGAGATGGTTGTCAGTGCCCAGTATGTCCCAGAGGGCCTTCTCTGAGTGTTGCTCAGGGTAGCCACATGCAGCTGGAGACCCCGAGTGTATGTGGGATGTGCATCCTCTGCATCTCCATGCACACATCATAAAATCAAAGAATGATAGAATGGTTTGGGTTGGAAAGGGCCTTAAGACCATCCAGTTTCAACCCCCTGCATGGGCAGGGAGACCTCACCCTAGACGATGTTGCCCAAGGCTCTGTCCAACCTTCAGCATCTTCAGATGAAACTCTTGCAGAGCATGTGATGGTGACGTTCACAACAGTTTCATGTGTGTGCATGTGAAGTCCCTTTGAGTCCCTGTTCATTTGAGCTGGGGAGTAGCAGCTTTCAGATTGGATATCACGTGTGGATTTTGACTGTGTTGCCTCCAAGTCCACAGCAGCAGTTTGAGCAGATAAGGCTGGGTAGCAGCTGGGAGTCCGACACAACCAGGGACAACAAAGGATGAAAAGCACCAAGCAAATGAAACAAGCTTTTGAAGTCCTTGCAGAAACAGCCCTTCACTGTATTTAGTGAACCTCACGACTCCAGCAGAACAAAACTGTCATCACTGGGGGGAAAAGAGGAGAAGTTGCTCTGAATGAAAATAATCCAGAAAACAGTGCAGAAGAAGAGGGAGTCAAAATGCAGGGTGGAGAGGACAACATCTTAAAGCATCTCTGTGCCTGCCACCAGCTAAAATCAGCCCATGTTTCCTCATCCCCTTTGGGGGGTTTTAGTTGTGCTGGCTGGGTGCCCCTGTGAGCACTTGGGAGCATGAACCTGTCACCTATAGTGGCATATGGCCACTATAGACTTTCCTGCAGCTCTAAGATGCTTTATACTTGTGTAGCTTTGACCTCTGAGGATGCTGTCCTCACCCTGCTGCTTTTGGAAAGGGAGTGAGAGGATAAGGGGGTTGCTTGGGAGATCCTGCCAGGATATGCTTCGGCAGGATAAAATCCAGCAGTGGTTTGGCTGCTTTGAAGGGTCCAAATTTGATGAGAACCTGGGCAAATGCCTATTTCATCTTCATCTCCTCTTCAGGGGTGTTTGCACAGCAGCCTTGAGGGTTTCTGCTACCTGTGAACATTGTATTATCAATTACCCTCATTAGAGGCTGGCACCTGCTTGACACCAAGTATTTTTCAGTAATATTTAACCTTTTTCTTGCCAGGCCCCAGAGCCAATGCTCACAGAAGCTTTCCTACAACAGACAGCAAAACAGGAAAGAACAAAAAAGGGAGGAAAAAGGCACACAAGGTTAATGCCAGTTTGATTGGTGGCTGGCTGCAGACTCCGAAGGTTGTTCTCCATCAGTGTGCGCACAGCGAGGACCTGTGTTTGCATGGAAGGTATTAAGCACAAAGCAGGTAGTCAGGCCCTCACCTTGTGGATTTAATCACTTCTGTGCCTGAGTGCCATGCAGGGCCTTGGCAGCCACATCTCCTTCCTTTCAGCACACAGCAGCTCACCGGCTTAATATCACTTGAAGCATGATATGCAGAATGAGGTAGGAAGCATAGATAAGCACATAACCATAAGATTAGTTTCCCACAAGCATGTAGACAGGCAGCTTCAATCATGCCAGGGTCTGCAGAGAGTTAAAACAAAAGGGGCAGAAACATTGTCAAAGGCAGCTCATTTTGAAATAGCTAATAAATGACAATAAGGCTTTCAATTTTTCTATAATCTTTTCAGCAACAGTTATCATTGTAGTATCCTGCCACCTCCCACACATTAATGGGTTTATCTATACAAGCCCACTATGATTGGGAAGGATTATCCTCCCTCCTGACAGATGGGGGGGGAAGGCTTTGGGAAAGGTAAGATCACACATTGCAACTGCAGCCGGACAGGAAAGGAAGACCCGGGAGCTCTGAGTATGCAGCATGACTCCGAGTTTCTCAATGCTTTCCAGGTCAAACACTGCTTATTCAAAGCGCAACCATTTTGCTGCCTCTCCTCAGCTGCAAAGAGGAGTAAAAAACCTACCCCTGATAAGCTCATAGCGATGTGCAGTGAGGATGGGTTTGGGTTTGTGTTTTTGAATGTGCTTGCTTGTGTGTGTATGCATTTGGAGATGCTGACGAAGATTTCTCTGGAGCATTAGGCTGTTTTCTCTGGTTTAGATTGTAATCATATTTTCCTCACTTTCGGAGGCCCCTGACTGTTTATTGTGACCCTCCTGGGGGTTATGATGTTCTGACTAGGAAAACTGATCCGATGTGTGCATTGCACAGGGAAGAGAAGCTGTTCCTAAGGACCATGGGCTGCTTTAGAGCAGAAGGAGGCATTTTTTAACACTTTCACAAGACATGTGAGGCCCCTCCTATGCTGGCCATGTGTGTTGCAGAGCAAAGTCTAAACTTAAGCCTCTGCATCTTGAGAAGCTGCTTGTATTTGCCACACTGCTGCTGTCTTCGGTACATAGGATGCATCGCACAGGGAGGTGAAGCTGATCCTAAGGACTGTGGCTATGTGGGCTGTTTTAGAGCAGAAAGAGGCATTTTTTAACACTTTCTCAGGATATTTGAGGCCTCTGCTATGATGACCATATATGTTGTAGAGCAAAGTCTAAACTTAAGCCCTGGAATCTTGGGAAGATGCTTGTATTTGCCATACTGCTGCTGCCTTGGGTACATACGATACAGCCCCGGAAAGACATATAGACCTCTGAAAAATATCTGTTCAGGAAGAGGTTTTCCACAGCAGCTATAAAACATTCATGACACCTCCATTGTGCTGTAAATCCTTAGCAGGAGTTAATAACAGTGCATGAATTTTTAATGTAACATTTATAAATGGTTATTAAAACTATCCTTAAAGTAAAGTGTCAGTTTATTTTTAATTAACTGTTGGCTATTTAAGCTCCTGATGGCTCCAGGGCAGATCAACAGTCTAACAAGTTAATATTCCACATTAACCCTTCATATGTTTTCTCTTTGGATGAGGAAGATGAAGATGCATATACAGGATCAACAATGAGATCCTCCCTCACTGTAGAGAAATGTCATAATTTCGTGGAATGGGCTTTCTTAGTGCTCTGTTTAAGACAGTTTAGAAGCTGTGGAAGGATTTATTTCCTGCATATTGAACAGATACAGATAAATAGCAGGGCTGGGTGATTCTTCTTAGGAAAAAAAACATCCCTATTTTCATAGCACTGGTGAGAAGAAATTTCCATTGAAGGCAATGAGCTTGGATCAAACACTTTGAATTGCACCAGTTGCAGTTTCAAGCAACCCGCAGATGAAGAACAGCAGCACTGAGATTTGTGAATACAGGTTCAGTTGCAAATGACTTCAATTGACTGTGCAGTTTAAGATATGGCATCATGAAACCTGGAACACTTTACATAGCAAAAAGTGTGCTGCTCAGAGGGCTTCATCCTCTAGAGCAGCTTGGAAAGTGTGAGGAGGGAGCTGATGATGAGTTTTCATCGAATCATAGAATGGTTTGGGTTGGAAAGGACCTTAAGATCGTCCAGTTCCAGCCCCCTGCCATAGGCTGGGACTCCTCACACTAGACCATGTTACCCAAGGCTCTGTCCAACCTGGCCTTAAACACTGCCAGGGATGGGGAGTTTACCACTTCTCTGGGTACCCTGTGCCAGCGCCTCAGCATCCTCACAGGGAAGAACTTGTTCCTTATCTCCATCCTGAACTTCCCCTGTTTCAGTTTGAACCCATCACCCCTTGTCCTATCGCTACAGTCCCTGACTAAGAGTCCCTCTTCAGCATCCTTGTAGCCCCCTTCACATACTGAAGCTGCTATGAGGTCTCCACACAGCTTCTCTTCTCCAGGCTGAGCAGCCCTGACTTTCTAAGCCTGTCTTCACACAGGAGGTGCTCCAGCCCCCTTATTATTATTAATTTTTAATTAATTCACATAATTTATATTTCTTAACTGACCATCTTTTAAGGTTTTAAATTAAATTATTCTTCAGCATCTGACACATATTTTGTATTTGTTGCTGTCATTGAAATTAGTGACAAATTTTACAGATGTTATGTCTTCTGTAGTTATTGATCTGATCCATGGGAAAGCTGCTATGTTCTTTGAAAATGAAGGTCAAGCCAATGCATCCCCACAAAGCAGATTGGTTTCAGTGTCATTAACATGCAAAACAGGCTCAGTTCTTAGCAGTTTTGTCACTTAAATAACAATTTTTATCCCCAGTCTGCAGCACAGAGATATTTATGGGGGCACCAGAGGAACTTGGGTTGTTGTGCTCCCAAACAGTGAAGTCCTGGTGCATTTCTTTGCTTCCTTTTCCTGCTCAGCTTAGTTATACTCTGGGCTTTCTGGGGCAAAGAGCCAAAGTCTCTCTCTAGATGGGTATTCATGAAGCTGAACTTTGCATTGCTAGTGTCCCTGGAGCCACCAGTGAAAGGTCGGTGCTTCCAGACACCACTTCAGAGCTTGTTTCTCTTGGATTTATCAAGATCTGCACCTGGATGACACCAGGGTTAGATCCCAAAACCTGGAGAGTGTGGATATCCCATGCTTTGGCTCAGCTTCCCATGTGGAGAAGCTGGGCTGTTGCTTCATCCACTGCTTTCTTTGTAAAGCTCATTCTGATGATCACTGCTGTCTCGGTGCCATCTATCAGTAGCAACTAACCCTGCAACGTGCCTGTTGATTGAAGGCTAAATCTCCCTGGGCAAATAATTGTTATTTAAAATCATATTTTATTTTCCTTTCTAGATGCTCCTTTCCCACATGATCAGCCTGAGCTTTGGGAAAGCATGAACTTCAGATCTCTGGAGCATGTAAAGCAACAAGGCATCAAGGCAGCAGTGACACAAGCAGCAATATCCTTCGGTAAATGCCGTTCAATGCAGCAGAGCTTCTTAGCGATTAAAGGAGCCTTGGAAATGTCATTGCCCTGACCAAATGAAATCATTTGTATCTTCTGTCACTGGAATAAAATCCTCTTTTTATATATATATAATTAACTTGCGACTGTGGGAAGGTGGGAGCAAGGGTGGGGGTTGAGAAGGGAATTTCATGGGTATTCCAGCTGCAGTATGGAAATGATGGTTGGGTAATTGTGCTCTCTAAATGAACTTGACTCGATGGTTGGTGTCAGGTTTTGTTAAGTGCCCTGGGCCAATGGAGACTAATTAGGAATGCATTAAATATTAAAGCTCTCTGACACTGGGGCATTGACAGTGACAGAAGAAAAGAAATCCCATAACCTAATCTGCACCCAACAGGAGTAATTTATGTTCCCTTCTTTTAACAAAGAAAAATCCAATTATTTGGCCTGCTGGAAAAATGTATTTAAAGGAAAAGTTAATTTAGAAGGGGGGAAAAGTATATATGAAAAAATAACACAGATGCTGTCAACACAGCCTGTGAATGTCAGTTCCCCTGAAGTTTTGACTTGGTCGATTGCTTTCATTTATGAACAGGGAGAGTATTTCCCTGTTATGAGGCTGTTGGCTGATTTTGCCATCCCAGAAGCAAAGGGAAGATTGTACTTTCCTTCCTCCGTGGCTTAAGTCAGCTGGATACATCCAGGGATGGTCCACAGGGGATGCCTGAGGCTATGCAGCAAGGGTTTGGATTGTGCATTGAGGGTTTGGGGTGCTGGCATGGTATCTCTGTGCTGTAAGGGGAGCACTGCAGTGTGCATGCTGCAGAATGGGTGTGATTATGCAGGGCACTTTGGAGGTGAGGCATGTACAAAGCTTTCAGAAAGTCTAGCAATTAAATTCTATTCCCATCTCTCTAACAGAAACCAGCCCTAACATCTCCACCTCCACACTTTGCTGTGCCTACCAGTTTCCAGGGCAATTTTGTCTGACCTTTAGTTAAATGTCCTGCTCTACCAGGCAGCTCATTTCTGCTGGTCTGTCTACTTATGCAATCTAATCAAATCCAGAATGGAATATAATCAGCCTCATGTTGTAACAGCAGCTTGCACAAATACCCGTCTCGCTGTCTGCCACCCTGTCTATACGTCTGTCTAATCTCATCTGCCGGCCCAGTGCTGTCACTGGGGGTTTTAGCAGTTGCCTGCCAGATTTGGAGGAAATTGCTGGTGCGATATCCAAGCCCCTAAGTAGAGTGATGGGGTGGGAAAATAAAAGTGGTTAAAGCACATGTTGTCCACCCTGCGGATGCAGAGGAGCATCCCTCTCTGCATCATGCAGGGGTTTGTATGGTACCTGGTCACACGCGTGTATGCAAACACAACTGGTGCCTTTCTCTAGTCTCTTGTCCTCTGTTTTCCTCCCCAGTTTCCAACAATAACAACAACAAAGCCCGTTTATTTATGAAATTACCAGAAGCCCATTTTCTAAAGGAAGTTGGTTGCCATGGGTTACCTGATGCTTATCTGCCACCGGTGTTATTTTGCTAACTGCAGCCATTACAGCCAGGGTCTAAATAAGCAAAGCTGGGATAGCTGAGCACTGCCTGCCATCCATGGAATAGCAGGGAATGTGTTCCCTAGGGAAGCTGGAAACCAATTTCTTCAGGGCCTGGAACTCCTTGTGCCCTTGGGGTTCAGAGTCCATCAGCAGCCTGTCTCTGCAGCAGGCTGGTGCATCTGAGGTGCCCAAGAATGAGTTTAGGTGGTTTTATTCAGATAGTAGGAATACTCTGAAATGGTCAGGGAACATGGGTAGGAAAATCTGCTGTACAGACCAGTGTTGTGACTGTGCTGCACTTGGCATTCATGCGACAATTCCAAACAACACTGGTGAAGAGAGGAGAAACTTCACTGAGGAATTTTCTAGGAAGACTATTCCTCTTCAGTGCAGGAAGAGCACCGAAGAAATCCAGCCTTGGGGCCTGTGGGAGGAGGCAGAGAGGTAATGTTTGGGGCCTTGTGATTGGCAAATAGGCGATGCACTGATATCCTTCATTTGAACATCTTCTGGGGGCTCCTTATCTGTGCAGACCCATATCCTTAGAGAATCCCTGCTGCTGAGCCTGTCACTTACCTCCCTGCTGCCTATACACCAGCAGGACCTCTGGGGCTGATCAAGCACAACAGAGCTACTGATTATCCCTGTTTCCATCATTCCCTTTGCAAACCTATTCCTTTGTCCCATGTCTTCAGTACTGTGAGTCCCCACATTCTTTTTTTCTCTCTGGTCTATCCCAGCGCTGGGAATTTCTGAGCCTCCTTGGTCCTGCATCCCTCCTTACACGCAGCGATTGAAGCCTCTCCATCAGCACAGAGAAGAGTCCTTTGCTGCTACAATAATGAGTGAAAAAGAAGCTAAAACCAATACTTTACATTTCAAATAACTCCTGACACATCCCTTGTCTTTCTCAAACAAAATGACAAGTGACTTTATCTTAAAAGAGAAGGCAGCCTCCTAGAGCTGTCTACATTGTCAGGGAAAAGGATTTGTAAATCCTCTGACTGCCTCTGTCACTGCTCAACTTCTCCATCTTTTTTCATTTCTCTCTTCTGCTAAAGTCCCTTTTTGTGCTATTTCCCAAAGTGCTGCACTTCCTTTGAATGTTTTCAGTCCAAGAGAAAACTCCCTCTCATCTAAAAGTAGGAGGAAAAAAACCCCTCCCTGCCCAGAATGAATTAACATGGTGCTGGATCCTGCATCTGGATATTTTATTGGATGTGAATTTGAAAAACAATCAGTTCTTTATCACTTGTTCAAATAAGGGGGAAAAAGAATGTTAAAGAGAGAAAAAGACACACAGAGGCCCGGAAGGAAGATTTGTGCAATGCAAGAATAAGTAATATATTTACTAATGAGAGGTGGAAGAGAAAGTCATTTAAAAGGTATAAAATAGTCGTGTAGGGGTTTTTTTTCAGTTCATGCCTCCTTTGGTTTTCATTCCATATTTCAATATTTGCCAGGCTTTCCAGCAAAAGATTTACCTCAAGTGCGTACAAATTACCTGGCATTTGGCTAAGGACAATGTGTCTAATTATGGCTCTAAAGACCTGAAATATTTTTGAATTAAGCTAAAAGTCAAACTCAAAAAGGAAAAAAGCAGAGTGAAATTAATAATCCTTTTAGAATTCATCCTCATGATCATTGTTGGACCAAACACCTCAGTGAGAGAGATTAAAACAAGGGAAATGAGAGATCAGTGAAGAGCAAGAGAGAGAATAGGATTTATTTCTGACGTTACACCCTGATTTTACCCGTGCTAAAGACATAGGGAAAGTCTTGTTTAATTGTCTGGATTTGGGTTGTGTCCATCCCATCTGATGGGAAAGATGTACCCTTTGCCACCATGCTTCACCCCTTGGGCTCCCCATCACAGACACTGTTTGGTGCTGCACATGTATCCCCTGGCTCATACAAACACTCCTCCTCTGCCATTCCAGGTGCAGCCTGGCTGTTGGAGGGCCAGAGCCCAGCCCTCCATCCACCCTGTGCACCGATAATGAGGTTCAACCGATGGTGACAAATAACTATTCACTCCTGTAGCTCCTTGTCACTGCTTTTCCTCAACCTGAATAAGTAATGAAACTCAACTGAGCATATTAATTATTTTTCCCTGGTAGGCAGGAGAAGGAGGAGAAATAGCAGCATCTCCAGAGGGTTGCCAGAGCTCCAGCAATGCGCCTGCAGTTTAGAGGGCAAAGTGACCCATCCTCAGGAAGAGGCAGAGGTTGCAGGTGTGCTAATTTCATGGAGAAGAAAGGCATTGCCAAATAAAGAACAGATGGCTCCAGTCACTAGTTATTTATTTCTATAATTAGCTGCAAGCTGGGATCTCAGACCTTAAAGAAATTGGCGATTCCTATGAAATTCCTTCTTGCATCAGGCAGGGCGGAAGCATGCACGACACGGGCTGGGCTACAGCAATGGATGTACCCAGCTGGGGCACAGGCTGCTTTTGGCTCCTTAAAAAATTGCAGTGTGTTAAAAAATGGTTTAGGCACTTCTGTCTTGGTGGAGCCCAGATGAACATCAAGGACAGCTTAGTCTTGTTATATGGGAAAACATTTAAGTGTGAGTTAAATTCCGCTCTGTTATCACCTTGTGTTGCTTTCTTCCCATCACTTTGGTTACTTCCCCAGCTTGTCCTCTTCTGATCTCACTGTTTCTTCTTCTTTTAGCTTTCTTTTTATTCCTTTTCTTACGTTGCATCCTGTCAGGGCCACACTCAGACTCCTTTTAAGCTGGGGGCAACATGATCAAGAGCAGCGAGGACTCATACTGGCAGCAAGGAAGTAGGAGTCAGACCATGAGTGTTTAATGAAGGGTGGATGCCAGCTTCTGCTTTGACAACATGACGTGTGTTATTGCAGTCCCTGTTATCTGGCCTCACAGAACGTGGGTTTGTTAACTCCCAGTCATATCGTTAAGCCTATCTGTTCTCAAAGGTAGGATCAACAGAGCAGGAGGGAATATTTTATTTCCTTCTGGAAGCATCAGGTAGGATAAGTGTTTGCCAGCCCATCTAGGCATGTTTAGTCTATTTCTTTTTATAGATGATAGTTGCTATGCTAGAAGTGTAAGTAAATGCAGGCCTGCAAGTGTCTTTGTAAATAAATAATTTGCTGGATTTGTTATAAATGTGCCAAAAGCATCTCATGACAATACTTTTTAATGACACAGGATAGTCAATAAACAGCAAAAGGATAACAGAACAGCTTCATCTATGCAAAACTTGTGCTTTTGACTTTACAAAGAGATGTGCTTTATTTTTGTTTGAATTGCTCCATACAGACAAATAGAAGAATGTATTTTTCAGCTATTTAACAATGATAACAAACTAACCCCAGACAACCTCAGAACCACTCAAACTTCAACCTGAATAAAATCATCTACCTCTATTGGAAAGAATCTAATGAAATCCAATCAAATCTCAGCTGGAAGAATACAGAAGGGTGGCTTTGGGCATATATCAGACATGGAATTAATTTTGTGCTTTATTACATGCCTTAAAAACCTCACCCTACGCCTGAGAGCACTGAACTGATTGAAGTGATGTCCACAGACTGCCAGCCCCGGAGTTCAGGCAAACAAGACTGGTTCGAAATCAGTATGTATCCTACTGGTGATAAATATTCCCAAAAAAGCATTGATGGAGGTGAAGCCTTTTGTCCTTATCCTTATTTGCAGAGTGGGAAAATAGGTGTGTGCCATGGGTAATATATAAGGGACCATAAGGTAACAAAAACTATGGAGATGGGGGTGTCTGGGGTTTCCTTGGAGTCACCAAGTGCTATGAAGAAAATGAGAATCATTTTATTAGGCACATCTTATAAATAAGCAGTCCTGTAACCCATAGGAATCACTGGAGTGGGTCAGAGTTTTATCCCACCGCCATGGTCTTCTGATGGAGATGTCAAAACCTATTGTAAAGGTAGAGATGCAACCTGGGAACAGTAAAAATGTCATGCCGGCTTTCCCCAGGCTCCAAATTGAAAGCACATCTTACTTTGGAAATTTCCATTGCAATTAGTTCCAATTTCAGAAAAATAAGAAAAATCCAAATCAAAACAAACAATGAAACAAAATATTTTTGTTTTATTTATGGAATTTCCCTGAATAGCTTTCAGAGACTTTCAGTATTAAACACCTACTTGTCTTTAGTGATGCTCTCCATGCTGGAGTTGTAGAAGTGCCAGCTTGCTGCAAGAATAGGGATAACAGAATTGCAAAGAGCATATCCAAAATTAACCCAGAGTCCTGTAATGAGCCTGAAACACCCAGAATCAAAAGTACAAGAGGAATTCTTCAGAGAGCCCAACTGCTAAAGCAGAAGGGTCCAGCTTACAGGTTTTTATGAGGCAGCATTTAGTGTGTCATAAATAAAATATGTTTAGTGTTTTGTTGAATTGTTTTCAAGCAAAGCACTTAATAAATGGAACTATTTGACCCATGGTTCTATTTTTAATCAGCCTTTTTCTGGCCAAATACATACATTACATGTTGAGTTTTAAAACAAGCAAACAATGTTTCGATGTTTCCCAATGTAAGTTTTCCCTTTGGGAAACTGCATTTTCCTTTTGTGTGTTTCCAATTCATCTCAATGGGAAGTGCCTGAATAACTCCGTAACTCATAAAGAAGTGAAGGTAAAGAAAAAGAAGCGAAGCTTGAATGCCATTTGGCCAAAGCCCAGAATTAGGCTAGGATTATATAGATGAGTGTGGAGTGATGCAAAGCCTCTTAAGTGAGGCCTAATGATTCACAAATGACACGAAATGCATAGGTTGAGTCATTTGTGTCCCAGGTTCAGACAGTGAAGGATTTGAAAAGTGTAGGGAAAGAATTATTGGCCTAATAAGAAAAGGCACCAAAATCAGTTCTGTTTTACTTAATATAAGCCTGGAGGACCTGCACAGGAGGTAGGCTAAGCTCTTAGCACTGGTGGTGACTTGGTGTGAAGACAGTTGAGGTGGTGATTGGGCTTTCATGGATGTGTGGGACTGGAGATGGGTGTTCTCTGTGGATGGAGACTGTAGGGTACCTTCCTAGGAAGGGAGCAGGGAACCGGGAATCAGTACAAGTGATTCAAAGGTAAAATCTCTTTTGAGACTGACACTGTCTTTGGGAGCTTTGAATAGGCTTAAAGGCATGGATGCATGCATTTTGCTCCAAGAAAACGCGCTATGGTATATCCCCACTGCATGAGGGGCAGGGACTAAGAACCACACACAAGCATCATTTTCTCTCCCTTTCTCTCCTTTCTCTCCTGCTATTGAATTCTGCACATTTTTAATTTTAAATTCATTTTCTGAGACAAGGAGAAGATGCTGCCTTAGCTTTGTCCCTGTGAACAGCAAATTTTGCCTTGATTGAAGCATTATTTTTATAGCCTAAATATGCAGGTTAAAGTCATTCTTTTGATAGGTAAAATACTTAACAGAAGCTCCCAGTCAATCTCTCCCCCTCTCTACTCTGCCCTTTAACTGTGCCCTGTTGCTGCCTCTGTGCTTCTGCCTCACGAGGAGGTCATAGCTTCTTACCTGCCAGAAGACAGCACTCCCAGCTCTGCAGCTGAGCATAAGTGATGAAACCCTGGGCAGGTAGAGGAGGATATGGGGAAACTTCTTCCAAGCTACCCTGTGAGAGAGCCAGCAAGGACTGAGCAATGCCAGATATGTCACCAAGAGCTCCTTGACACTTCCTCCTGCCAGTGCTGCCAAGAGCGAGCTCTGCAAACACCAGTGGCACAGGGACAGCTCTGAGCCCCATCCCAAAAACACCCTTTAAAACACAATGGGAAAACAGGAAAAGAAAACCTCAGTGACCTCCTCATTCTTAGGCAAGGCACAAAAGCCTTGTAAATAACACAAAGATATCATTTACTGAGAATAAAACTTTGTTTGCTGACTAATACTTGAAGAGGTGAGAGGGAACCTGCTCTGAGGTAGCTTTTCCAGTGCCACAGAGGCAATCTGCTTTTGTGGGGTGAAATGTAAAGGACAAGACCAACATGTCACCAATATAACTGCCATGAAATCAGAGCGCTCCAAATGACTTCAGGCAAGACCTGGAGATGTGACATCAGCCTTGTCACCTGCTTAGCCCAAGACAAAGCAGTTGGAGGTAAGACCAAGGTCATCATTTATCTTAGCTAGGCTGAGGTACACAAACATCTAACCCTGCTCCATCATTCTGCCACCCTTTGATAAGCAAATCTACCAGCACTAAAGTTAATGTGACAGTGGCATGGAAGAACACTGTTATCTTCTCATCAGGAGATGACAACCACAAATACCTTGGCCTGAAAGTCTCGCCTGCTATCACCAGGGGTGAACATCAATATGCTCCACAAATAATCTGATTTAGGTGGATAACACAGGACTTGAATGTGGGAGGTAAAACTCATGAACAGCAAAGGAGTTTCTAACCTGAATGAAACGCTGGCACAACAAAACCATACAAACTTACTTTCTCTGCTAGCACATCTGATGTGATTGAGACAGGGAGTGAACAGGTCAGCAGGCAGGTTCCTATGCAACAGATACATTAATCATTAATGGGTATTCGTATTCAAAGTCCCCAGATCTTCCCCTAACATGCAAAATAATGCTTCCTGCCATGGATGGCTTGTTTCAGTGAGTAATCCACTCATCCTCTGCTGTAATCACAGCAGGTATAACTTCCGCAGGGACTTTTCAGTGTCAACATATTTTGGACTGCGATGTCTTTGAGACAGAGAGACTTCTTTTTCCTCTGTTTGTGTATCTCTCAGGTAGTTTCAGGGGGGATGGATGACTTTTAGAAATACCATGTAATGAGTAACTGCAGTTAGTCACTCCTCCATCCTTCTCTCTCCCTGGAGTATTCAATGTCCTTGTGCCTCTCGCAGACACATTTAAAAGAACAATTTTTCTTGTGACAAGTAAGGCAAGAAGTGTGAGTTTGTGTCTGACAGGTTCAGAGAGAAGCTCGCAATGAGGCAATTAGACAAGGAAAGTGCTGATTAGAAGCACTGCCACCCATAGCAAGAAAAGAAACAATTTTAAGTAGCACGAGGAAAAGGGAGGGTATGAAAAATAGGTACAATGAAGAGTTTATAAAGCAGAAGGTTGTAATAAGAACTTTGTGATTGACAAGGTCTGATACCAGGCCCTACAATTGCTCAAACCTCTGGAGGTACCTGGGCCTGGTTACCTGCATCTCTTCATTCCCATGCTGTAGCTGCCAGTCACCAGCTCCTTGGAGAGCTCCCCTCTCTTAACCAGACCAAATGTATTTCTGTAGACCTGTCCATCCCTCCCTCTGGCAGGAGTAGCACAACTTCTCAGCTTGCTGGATACTTGTGGTCCAAGCAAGCCAACGATGCTCACTTTTCACGCAGTGGAGAAGCTCTTTGGGGCATTATTGGAAAGTCAAGAAAGGCACTTTGTGCAAATCCACTCCTTGCCTGTTTGACTGCCTTGGGCTGGGCAAGAGGAAACCTGTGGCCTTCCTGTCACTGTGGCCAACAGCTGCACTGCAAGAGGTTGTCAAAGAGCAGAGAGGAGCCACTGAGACAAGGCAGGCTGCTGGGGTGTGCAGGCAGCGCTGCTCCAGACATGCCGATTCCAAAGAGGGCTTTTTAAGTGTTCTGCAGACCTTGTAATTCCCCCTCAGCTGATGATGGAAGGCAAGAAATAACACAGCCCAAACCTTCCCTGAATCACTGTTTTAAAAATGTGTATTAGCCACTTTGGTATTTCCAGTAATTTTACGCAGCATCAAATAGCTGTGACATGAGCCTTAGTGTAACCGTTCCAGGGAACATACAAAGGGCTACAGGCCACCCAGATGAGATACATGTATAACTGGATCAGCCTCACAGGGTGCTGACAACAAGCAGTAAAATATTAACAACAACACACTAATAATAACATCATAAAACACATTAATCTCTAGGACTGTCACTGCTCGGGGAGCCTGGCTGCAGTAGATTTCAGTGGATGCTTGCTTCAGGTGCAGGCTCCTCATCTCCATGTCAAGGAGGTGGCTACAGTGTGATCTTGATGACCTTTGGTGGGGCATTAAGCAGAAGGCTCTGTGTGTGCTGTGGATAAAGCAATACAACACCCAACTTAATATTCATTCCACAGCATTCAGCCTTTTGCTAAGAAACGTTTCCAGCCTTTGCTAACTCCATCTGAAGAGGTGAATCCACACTACCTGGATGCTGACCATAAGGAGGCGAATTTTGGTACTTAAAGCAACATGCAGGCAGCAATCAGTAGCACACAGTGGCTCTTTTAAGGACACCACGTGAGCTCTGCCTCTTCTGGAATTTAGGTGAACAGACTGTAATTACCCAAATATTTATGGCTACTCTTTATTGTATGAGTCACTGAGGGCTTGTGAGGGGGCAGACAATTTCCATTCTGTTTAGGGCAGAAATATCCCCGGAGACCAGGCTGATCTATGGAGCTGCCATATCAAACCCTCCTAGGAAAGAGAAGAGAAAAAAAAAGATAATGCATTTATTAGTCAGCTCACATTGGACTGCTCTGTGTAGAAAAGGAGAGAACTCAACTGAAAAATGCTTTTAAAACTGCAATTCCATAAGCATCTGTCTCATTTCAAGTACGGCTGGGGCCTTTCTGTCTCGCGAAAGGGAAGGAGATGGTGAATTCAAATGATCTGTAGCTCTGGAGTGCTGAAGGGGAAAAAAAAGTCATTTCCAAACAGCACAGCATCCGTGCAGTCAGTGACCAGGTACAGATAACCTCCTCCGGGGAGCCACGTTTTCCCCCCAGCACACAAGTCCTTTCCCAGATGACTTGCTCTGCTGTCCCTCTGCTCTCCCTGAGGCTGGGGTCAAAACTTCAAGAAGGAACCATAAAAGCAACAACCATTCTTGGACATCAGGCAAATGGAGAAAGAGATGTATAACTGGTAAAGGAGACTGTAGAGGAGAAGGCGGCTGAATGGCGCTAGGCACCATCAGCCTCCTGTTTGTTGCATTTTAGCCATCAGTCACTTGCCCCATAAGTACCATGGTTTCTGCAGGACTCCCTGACCCACACAGCAGGTCTGGGGAGCTGTGCTGGATCCCAGTATCAGCCGGGCAATGAAGGGGGTGGGGCACAGGCCCTGGAAATGCTCCTTCCCTCCCTGCTGTCTGCAGCCGCTGATACAATGCTGGGTGATGCTGGGTGAGAGGTGCAGCCCTCCAGTGCCGTGTCCACCCCGGACCTCATGGCTCCTGTGTCTGTTAATCTGTGAAAAGGAAGGGAAAGAGCGAAAACAGAGGAGCCAAAGAAAAAGCAGGAGCAGGAACTGTCCTGAAAATTCCTCATGGTCCTTTGGTTTACCACAGAAGCCTAGAGGCTTTGTCCAAAACAGGTCTTGCCAGCAGCACCCATAGAGAAACAGTCTCTCTGATCTGCTGGTATTGATGGTAGGAAGGACAGTCCCATTTCACAGCTCTTGGTGCATTGCTGAGGTTGTCCTGAAGTGAGTTTGGCTGGAGAGCAGGATCCATGGGTGCAACCAAAGCTCGATACAGGCTCATTTGCCTGCCCAGGAGCATCCCCAGCTCCAGGCTATGATCTCTCATTGCTGCTGTCCCCAGCATTCCCACCCCTGTCCTAGCCAGCAGGGCTGGAAATGGAGTGAATGGGACACACCACAAGAAGCGAGGCACTGAGGGTCTGGCACTGTTGAATTGGAGGATCAACATGAGAAGGAAATGGAGAATAAAGAGCAGTAAATGAGCTGGATTAGAGGAGCTGTTTTACACAGCCCTTCATTTAATCCTTTGCTTTCTTTTCATTGTTTAATTGGTTTAGCTCTTGTACTTTTAATGCTGCAGGCAGAGAGAGCCAACCCCCTCCTTGCCTTCACTTTCCT
This sequence comes from Ara ararauna, assembly GCA_028858755.1. Classification (NCBI taxonomy): domain Eukaryota; kingdom Metazoa; phylum Chordata; class Aves; order Psittaciformes; family Psittacidae; genus Ara; species Ara ararauna. The sequence goes on from CM054384.1 coordinate 17,837,595, forward strand.
GACTTTCCTCTCTTCTCTTTGCATCTCACTATCTAATCCCATTTCTCTCTTTCCCTCTCTATTTCTGCCACTATCCCTTGTTCTCATACTCTCCTCCAGCTTCTTTCTCTCTCTCTCTCCAGGCCCCATATTACTCAAGCAGCTTTTGTTAACGCTGTCAACTGCATCAGCGTGTAAGTGAAATTGTACTGTAAGTGAAGTTAAAAGTATTTCTATGCTGGGATATTTAATCATTTGAATCCTTGATAGGAGCAGCTCTTTTTATTTTCACTAGCTATAAATCCAGGCTCTATCTAATCTCTGATCTCGACGAGGAGAGAATTAACCAACTGAGTGTGTGACTAGAAAGGAGAAGGCTGGAGAGAAGGGACCACTTTATCTGAGTGTGGAGTGGAGTAGCATAGGAATAAGGCAAGGAGCTGTTCCCAGCTCGCTGCCATTCTTCTCACTGCCTTTCCCTGAGTCTACCTTTGTTCCCTCTCCCCAGACACTCCAGCAGATTGAAAATGCCATTTTCCATTTGCAGTTCTTTCTTTTCTCCATTCAGTGATTAACCCATCCCGTGGTAGTGGGCAGGAGATGTGTTTCAGACCTAAGAGCCCTGATCTTCATCCATCTCCAGATTGTGCTGGGCTGGATTGGACTGGCTCTTGGTGTGGATGGTAGCTGTGGGCTAAACCCTACCTCAAAGGAACATGTGCTAAGTCTGGATCTCAAGGAAACTCTTCCTGTAGTCTGCTACAGGAGCAGTCTATACAAATGGAGCCAGTAATTATTCCTCTTCTCTTCATCTTGGTCTCCTTTGAACAAGTAAAAGCCTCATAGAGCGTCATATCTCCAAACCACAGTGCCAATTGCCTCTCTTCAGATACACTGTCAGGACTCCTCCTGGCGCTGAGGCAAGGAGGCACAAAAGCACAAAATGTAATCAGTTTTAAGTAACCTTAAGTTTGATGGCTTTGAAATGGAAAATAACCGAGGTGCTTGAAGGTAGTTGACACAGTTTTAGGTCCTTATGACCTTAGTACCAAAAGTGCAAGAAAAGCAGAATAGAAAAACAGGACCTGGGCATGGGGAGTACCTGGGACTAGCAGATGTCCAGGATGGGCACAGTTAAACTGACTGATAAGTAGAAGGACAGGATGACTGCTATGTCTGTAACATTAATTATGCTGGTGCTTCAAATACTGCCAGAAATGATGGAAGAAGTAAATGACTCTCAAAGACCACCCCCACATTTTTGTATGCATGCGGGAAAATTTCTAGAAAATGATGTAATTCATGTGTTGTGTGTAGCCTCATGAATATGTATGTATGCCCAGTGACTATATGAGGATGGCCTGTGTAGCAATACAGAGATACACATTAGGAGGAGCTATACCCTGTGTATCCCGGCGCCACAATAAAGAGTACCTGCTTGCCAACTTGAAAACTTCATTGGTGAGTTTGTTCCCGGAGTTTCCTCCAGATCAGTGCACTGGAGCCATCTGACTGCTATAATTAAAGACTTCTTATGGATGAAGGCATCAGAGTCATATCATAGCATCTTTCCTTCCTTAACCTCTTGTTTTACCTCCAGGTATATGGGATGTAGACAATGCTACAGCTTATTCCCTTCTCTGTAATTCTGTTGCTTGTACCCAACACATCTCCATCAGCTAAGGAGTATAAAGGAGAGTCAATCAGAAATGTGCTGACTGATTTAGGACTTTCTTATTTTTCCCCTTAGAATATACTGATTTGGTGAAAGAGAAACATTCTGCTGAGATGTGCTAATTGTAATGAAGCCCCTGACTTCACGACCATGGTCATCTCTGGAAACTTTCCTGCTGGGCTACAGGGATACAGGTTGTGAGGGAAATCCATAAGTCTGCTTGGAAGGCGTAAAGTTCAGTGGCAGGGGCAGAAATGCATAGAGATCTGGTGGAAGAATAAAATATTTCCTCTTACCTAGGGCTGAGTTGAGCCACCAAGTGTAGGTAGTCGCCAACAGCATAGATGAGGAAGGAGACAGTGCAGAAAGGGGTGAGAAGCCTGTACTGAGTTTTCATGCGTTGCTGAAGTTTTACCAATATTTTAAGCTCCTCTTAAACCCTCCAGTTTAAGAGCTCTATGCAGGGAACTGTGGTGTGATTACACAGAGCATACTGGCATCAATATTCACCTTGAGCATTTGTCTGAAGGATGACAAGGGTCATAGAATCATAGAACAGTTTGGGTTGGAAGGGATCCTCAAAGGTCATCTAGTTCCAACCCTCTGCAATGATCAGGAACACCTTCAACTAGACATTTAATCCAGTTCCAGTTCCTTGCAACAACAGCCAGGCCACCCTTTCTCCTCCTCTCTTTCACTTCTAATTCACCAGCACTTCTCTCTTAGTTCCATGTCCTGCTTGTTTGCAAAGTCATCACAGGAAACAAAACTTGCCAAAGGAATCCAGCAACTCTGATGTGTTGGGGGTTAGTTTCCCCCCTCCGCTTTCAAGAGGTGCAGGGGGTCATGTATGCTGCTGGGCAGTGTGCTGCAGAAGTGGACCATCAGTCACTGTCACCAGGCGGTGGGGGAAGATGTAAGGGGGATGTGAGTTTGCACAGAGTACTCATTGCACAGTGAGATTCACACAGCTGTTCTACTCCCAGTGTAAATATAGACAGCCCCATTCATCACCAGCCTTACTTTCTCAGCGCATGTCCAGGGCAGCTGGATGATTTAGTGCCTGCAGCTGGAACAAGCGCTATGTTCCTTTAAAACAGCAACAGTTAAAAGTTGGGGATGTTTTGCATGTGTGTTTTGTGATTCTGGGGAGCACAGAGAAGGCAATGTGGGAAGCTGTCAGCTGCAGAATGGCTGAGGGCTTACAGGGAACCATTAACCTTCTGTTTTGCTCCTCTCCACCGTTTGCTCACAGGGATCTGCATGACAGTAGCACTATGGCCATAGAGGAGGGTTGCCCCAGACTGCTTGCAATCTATACGGTGAAATGTAACAGAAGAACCTAATAGATGAAGTAGCAGGAAGAAGAAGAACCACCACAGATGGAAATGATCAACATTCATGGAGAGATCCATTGAAATTGAAGAGTGAGGGACAATGGTCCCATCAAATGAGCTGTGTGAACAAGGGTGGACACATTCACAGGGAGCCTTGCAGATCTGCTGTCAAGTGATGAGGCTTCCTTCTATCAATGAAACACTGATGGGCTCCACCTCAGTGTTCCCTGCCAAGGGGCTCACTTTCATGACAGCAGAGATGTCATCACCCTAAGGGATGGGAATATGGTCCTGGGTTATAGGGGGTCTGGAATGCTGGCTGCAGAGGTGTCGGGAGCTCAGGGCTGGGCAAAGCTGCAGAGGTGGCAAGGACAGTGGAACCCTTCTATATGACAGAGACAGGCCACTTGAAGTTCTGTCACCATGCTAACTGAGAGAGGGAGGAAGGTTGTGTCCTCTGAGCATCAAGAAGCTGGAAATGCTGGAGGTCCGAGTCTACTGGGTACAATGAATACATACTGAGTTTTCTCCACCACCAAGCTGCTCCTACACCTTGACATCTCCCCAGGGAGAGTATCTACACACCTTTGGTGGATGTAGCCTCCCATCCTTACCCTGCAATTGCAGACAGCAGATGTAGGTAATGGAAAAGGGGCAGACCTTTCCCTGCAGCAGCTCAGACTCGCTCCTGCCACACTGTGTCAGCCGTGCTCACCATCCCTGTCCACGGCTGGCTTTCACTTCTGTCCATCTTGCAGTCACACTTCCAGTCTGTATGTGTGATTTGCTCAGTCTCTGCTAATTATGCCCTTGACATATGCAGTAGAACTGCTTGTGTCTATAACAGCATGGAGGTGAAGGAGGTTAATTAACTCAGAGGAAGGAAGCTGAGTGTCCCTACACAACACCCCCTTCCATATGCATTAGTTTTGAAGCCTGAAGACACTATTTAACCAAACATAGCCATGACTTATTAACTTTTTTGTTTCCTGCCTTTCTTCCTTATATTATTAATGCTGCCTAGGATGGATGACAATAAAGCTAAAGAAAAACCTCACAGAAACAATGGTCTCTCTACAGAAGACAGAGCCTCATTCACAAGATAAGCCACCTTTTGCCACGGAGTGCAGGCAGGGTGCTCCAGTGAAACCGGAACTGGAATGCTTTCCTGGCTGCTCTGGCTGGGTGTGAGCCTCACTGCACCCACTGTGATTGGATTTGCTGCACAAGATGCCCATCTGTTACCCTCAGCTTGCTGGGTTCCTCCTCTCCAGTGCTCCTCAGCATCCTCTTGTGCTGTATTTCACTTGCATGAGCCACAGATGTGGGTCTCCTACATTTACCTTTGACTCGTTGTCCAGGAGTAAGACCCCATTGCATGGAATCACAGTGCAGAGCCAGCACACTGCAGGGACCTGCCTTGGAACTGCACTTGGTGCACAGGAGATTTCACTAGCAGAGTCCATTCTAAATATGCATCACTTAGGGGATTCGTTCAGTCAAAGGGGACCTGATGCAGCTAAAGGCATCACTTCCACATGATGGTGTGATCACAAACACAAATATAACATGGATACGCCTGGGTCAAGCCACATGTGTGGTTCTTGGAGACTAAATCTGAGAGGTAGTGGCTTAGCTTTCTGTGAACACACAACCTTGAAAGACTCTGTCCTTCTTCCTCCTCACCCCTCTCCACAGCCACTCCGCTTCCAGCACACTTTATCTCTCTCAGTTGTAAATCCTTCACAGCAAGCCTGCTGTCTTTCTGTTTGCACAGCACCTTGTGCAGTGGGTCTTACAGGTGCTGCTGGAATATAAACAGCAATATAGGTTTAATTATAAACCCTGCCAGGAGATGGACAGCACAAGCCCAGAGTTTTGTGCCTCAATCAAGTGACTCCACGGGGGCCACCTTCTCCATGCAGCCCCATTTTAGTGTGTATTGGGCGGCTGGTAAGAGAGGCTAGTTATGTTCCTTTCTTTCCACTCTCCATAATTATAGGTCTCCCAGGAAAACTGGCCTACGAATGGAAATTTTATAAAGGTTTTAAAAGATTTTATCAGAAAGGATTTGGTTCCTGTGCAATTATTAGTTTAACAAGGCACTTTGCTCACCTTCGGCACTAGAACTATTATTGATCACACTGCAAAAGGAAGACCTAGTTATCCAGAGAGCAGCACACTGTCTCTATATTTATATATAATAGGTATGCCAGCATATATTTATATGTAGGCACTGAAAAGGTCCTGAATGTGTGCACAGATGTGTCTAGCTCTAGATACGCACACATACACGCAACCCGTGGGTGGGAAAAGCTAATAGGTATTGGCTACATAGGTGTGCTGTCCTGTCAAAGTGTATTAATGTTATTCAAATAACCAAAGCTATCCCTATTGTATCTCTTTCCCCATCCATTAAGTGCCTGGTGCTCCCAGCACCGCATCTTTCCCCTCTGGATGGCAGCCTGGTACAAGCAGTCCATCTCAAAGGCTCTGACTCATGGCTGCACCAAGCACCTGCATGGTAAAGGCAAGAGGGAGAAAAGCAACTTAGGAAGGAGACGATAACAATCTCAGCTGTTTGCTGATGTCAAACCAGCTCCATTTGCACAACAGCAGGACTGGTCCAGGTAGGCTACATGAGCACTATGTCCCTTCTCATATGAAAACTAGAGTAATGGAAAGATGGAAGGGGCAAAATGTTATCAAACCCACTGCCTACCATAAATGTGCTTGTGCAGAGCAGGGAACGGAAGGCTGCAGCCCTCCCCCCACCCCCCCCTCAGGTTAATCTCCCTTTCCAGAGTTATCCTATTCCCAGCTCAGGAGGCATAGGCAGGTTTAATTTTGCACCTCCCCAGCCCTGCTGCAGTCCAAAGAATAGGTTAAAGAGTATGACATGTACAGCAATCACAGCAAATACAGGGAAAAGCACAATGGAGAACAGCAAGGTGAAGTTGCTGGTGCCCTGATACACAGACAAATTCTTGATCTATGTTAAACATACAGGTTTTCTGCCTTCAACTTGAATATGTGCTGATGTGGTTGCCTGAATCCAGAGGCTTCCCCATGCCAGGATCAGAAAACAGGATGGACACCTCCTGGACTTCCTGAGCTGGATCAGTCAGCTCTTACCTCTTGATAAGCCTGTAGTTTGGATGCGTCATGGTGTGGACATAGCTCATGAGGTCCATGGGGATCCATAGCACCCCAATAACCACAATTGACAGGGAACAGGTTTGATTTCGAGCAACTGATAGGAAAGCTTTGTTTCCTTCACATTTTCACCAGTATAAGATTCCCTTTTTTGTGTCTCTGGGTCTCTGTTTTGCTCTGTGAGATGTTAATCAGGATGTACAAGCAGTGCAGGAGACCTTTCAAATTCATGATATTTTTGGGTTGAAAACTGCAGCTAAACCTGACTGTAAGACCCAGCAACATGTCATGAGAAACGAGGAAGGAGGCAGCACTTTGCACAGCAAATCCATTGCCATCCATTTGCATGGCAGCAGGGTTTTTGCTTTAAACCCATGTGCCTTTCCCTCCCTGTGCTCACACACCTCTCCTGCAGCAAATGACTCAGTGTGTTTACAGAGAAGGAAAGCTAATAGAAACCAGGCAGAATTCGAGCCTCTCTGGGACTGCTTTACACACTGACAAAATCATTCTTTCCTCTCCACGTTAAATATTCATGACACTATGGTTTTTAGATACAAAGGTACATTTTGTTTCTAAATGTGTTGTTTCAGAATAGGCTTCACCATGAAGGAGTTCTCTTTTCCACCCCCTTTCAGAGGAAGAATAAAATCAGAAGGGTGTGTGCCCCAAAAGTGGTGCAGTCTGACTTCATTTCGATCATGTCTCTTTTGGGGGTTGTTTTGATCTGGGAGCAATTTTACCATGATATTTATGGCCTGAAGTGCTATTTGTTCAAAGCTGGGCTTTTGTGTACACGTGAGTGTGTGTCCCTTCTACAAATAACACATCAACAGCTCCATGATTCCCAGCCTGTAGTTAAGCCCATAAAACAAGACGCTTTAACAAAAGCCCTGTATATTACTGCCATTCTGAATATTTGTAATTTTGAGACAATATTTACATAGGCTGTTAAGGCTAATCTCCTGGGCCCACTGAGACATCACAGACAGCTGAAAGCACAGCGCATGTGCCGCAGCTTAGTGCTAAAGCAAGGACAGGAAGGCAAAAAAAGCCAAAAATACAAGCAAGAAAAGGCTTATGCATTAACAGACACATAAAGCAAACAGCAGAGAGAGAATCAAGTGGAAAATCACATTGGATAAAGCAATGCTGGAAAAGAACTAGATTGGGAGTGGAGCTTTCAGAGGGGCATTTGGAAGTGGGGCATCATCTGTGCTCATTTCGCCATCTTTTTATTGCAAGCTAAAAGCTAGGTTTTTTCAAAGACCTCAGATCCAGAGTTGAGATTTGATCAATTTTTCCCTCATGAAACTGTCAATAAGATTAAAAAAAAAAAAAAAACAAAAAAAAACCAAAACAAAACAAAAAAAAACCTCCAGAAATTTGGTTTTCTATTAGGATTTTTTGTGTTGATTCTGTTCTTGTTGTTTAAAAGCACAGCAATGTTACAAGTTCACTTTGGATTAATTTGCTGGAATTGATCTGTGTGTACACAGTGAACAAATTGAGTTATTGCATAAACCTAGGAAAAAATGTCCATAGTTCCCCTTCTCTTTTTAAATTAGAAAGCTCAGTGGAAATATAGCTGTGGCTTAGGGTTGGCTGTATCACAGTGGTGCATGCCATGTGCCAGGCTGCCTATGGTCTTGTCTCACCCATCCCCAGGCAGAGGAGCTGATCTGTGCAAATACGGAGGGTTAAGGCAATAGCAATGCCAGGAGGATGGGGTGCCATTGATCCTCCTTGTTCTCTCCTGCATGGATGGTGAGTTGCATACACGACCACCTAGAAGCCTCCTGAGATCTTAAGAAAAAGCCACCGATTGCTGTATCCCTTGAGCATGTTGAGCTATTCACGCAATGAGTTGTACCAGAGGATACCTCCTCAGCCACCCAGAGCTGTGCTATACCACTCACAAATCACAGCTCTCCACTAAGTACTGTTCCAAAGGGTTTGGTCCTTCTTCTGAATCTCCTGCTTTCCTTTGTGCCAGTTTATAGTTTTTGTGGAATTATTTTGGTGGTATCTCACACATTCAGTGTACATTTAGTGCATGAAGCCAAGAAAGTGGCACTGAGGTCTGGAAACAGAAGTGAGGAGAGAATGGATGTTAGTCTGAACACCTTCAGAACTGGGTTAACCAGGAGCTGGGTCTGAGCAAAACATTTAAGTAGGGTAGTGGAAGAGTCTCAAATTACCTACTGTCCATTGAGAAGAATCCACCAAATTGCTGGGTATGAAAGATCATCATGATCCACACCACAGAAACCACAATCAAATTAACACTAATTGGAAATTGTAGCTGAGAGATCAAAGACTGAATGGGCCATGAAGACTGAACTCCACGTTCTCCTTGGGGTTCTCGGATCAGCACTAGAATCACTCGCATTAAAAAGGGAATAACTATTCTCTCCAAGTTCTTACATACCTTAAAATCTGATTCAGTCACACCACACTCCCATCCAGAAACAGTGTTTCATCAATATTATGCATTTGCAGTGTGTGGAAAGCCTCAGTCTGAAGCCTTATTGCAGTAGATGCTGTACAAAGTCTTGGTTTCTTTCAACATAAGCTCACAACCCACATATAATACCAAGTGCACCTCACATTAACAATGGGCTTTTTTTATGGTTTCCATCAAATGTGGTTTAAAGCAAAATGTCCCCAATGAGCAAGGCTACAAAAAGAGTTTTCCAACTTCCAGTACATCTCTGACCTCCTCTTCATAGTCCCCAAGCTTATAAAAGGAGGCTATGACCCCTATTAAAGAGACACCATTCCAGAGACAAAAGATTTCTGAGGACAGAGCTATTTGATTTAAGCTGACTTCCTGCTCAATATAGTCCACATCATTTTACTGGGTTATTTATTGGCAGTAAACCACTATCCAGTGTTTGAGGTATACCTTTCATGAGGCTTTGAGCCTTGGTGTGATTTCCACCTACACATACCCTTGTTGAAAACCTCACTGAGTATTTTCTTTCAGTGGGCTGCCATCATTGTCAAAAAAGTGGATCTTATTTCTCCTTTGACTTTCTCTGGCTTTCTCTTCTAATCCTTCATTTCCTGTGTACCTTATCCTGAGACAATAAGGAGGTTGGCCATTTACCAGTCTGGATTTGCTCCCTGTGACTATGCTTACATACCAAAATCTACAGTTTCACTTGCTTCACATTTCAGATCTACCCTGTAGGAGACCATATCCCCTCTAATGTTCACAGCTTCCATGGCTCTCATCCCAGACTATCTTGTAAACCTTTTCATTAATGCCAACTTATCTCAAGCCTCAGAAGAGATTTCCAGACCTGTTTCCTTTCTTCCTTGCCCTCATGAAAGGCTGGTTCTGCAGTAGCACCACACTCATGTTTCCTTTGAATACTCTGCTGGTATTCTCATGTCCTGGGAACTGCCTTTATATACTAATGTTAGGGCTGCTAAGCTGCAAGTTCCTCCCATGAACATCATTGATGGGTCCATTTCCAGAGGGAAAAGCAGTAGATCTATTCTAACTTACAGAGATAGCAATGAAACTGGATTCTGGATGAGGAAGGTTTCACCATAAGGGGGACTCAAGACAAAATGAACTCATTACTGCTTTCACCCAGTGCCAGGTATTAAAAGAATTTAACTGTTTTAGTGCAATTGGCCTCTCTCGTTATGTATACGGCTTCATGATGGACGAATCATTAAAAAATAAATACAGAAGTAATGATGGTAGCAATCACAGAAAGCAATTTTCACATATAATAAAGAGTCTCCTGGATGTGTACAGCCTGTGCTATGCTATTGATTTCTTCCTTTTTTTATTGCACTCCACTCCTCTTAGTTCACTGAAGCCCCAACCCCAGTGCTGCCTAGCCTGCCAGCCAACAGTTCTGACAAGCAGCCATGAATTATTAACATGCAGGAGGCCTTTAATTGGATGAGCTGCAATTAATAATTCATTGGAGGTGCTTGCAGGGAGAAGGAGGGAGGGAATGTGAGGGAGATGAGGTGGCTGAGAATTGGACCTATGGTACAGGAGCAAGTGGGAACCTGAGATGTTCCAGCTGGAGCCCCCATAGTGATTACTGTGTGCCTGGCAACAAGAAGAATGAGGAGCAGCTAGCAGAGACCTGCCTAGGAATGTTAGAGGCTTTTGGAAGCGTGACCTACCATCTGCAGGTGGTGTTCTCAGCACACCATGCCCAGAGCTTGCCACATGAGGAGCCCACAGTAGGGTCCAGAGCTCAGCAATGAGCCCAACTCCCACCTGTGTCCTCAGTGCTCTTTGAAACAGCCCTGGCATCTCATCCCAGTTGTGGTTTCCCTCCCTGTGAATGATCCAGAAGCAGAGTGGGGTGGGCATGTGGGAGCAAAACCTCTGTGCTCATCATACCACCACTCTCTGCTTTGAAGGCTCCAACAACAAATTAATATTACTCGGCCATGCAGAGTCTTGCTGGCTTCCAGCTGACAAGCAAAGCCACATACCATTAATGTTAATTAATATTTACATTACAGTTGTGCCTGGAGGGCTCGATTCATGTCTCTATTGTATAATGCCTCCTACAAACATATTGAGGATCAGGTCCCCTTTTGTACTCCTGAGTCCACAAACATATATAGAGACACGTTACTCTGCCTAGAAACAGCCTTTTTCTTTTGCTTTTCATAACTTGTATTTTTTTATGGCTTCAGTAAAAGAGCCTAGATGGCTATTAAAGAAAAAAAATGAAGAAAAGAAAATAGGAAAAACAAAGCAAGATTTAGTGTTTGTAGAAGTAGCAGTAACGACAATTCCATACCAATTGCTTTGCTGTGCCCCCAACGTGTGGATAAAAGAGGCATAACAGTCCTGGCATACAAAGACCACTAACGTATTTGAGACATAGGCAAGTTATTAGGTCATTTAGCCTTCCTTACTGTACATTTCTGAGTTTCCAGCTATTGTCCCTGTTCTGACCCTAGGAACAGAAGTTGCGTGACTGAAGTTTGTCTTCTAGAAACACATCCCATGCCTTCATGATTTCAATATGTCAAAAGACTGGAAAACCTGCTACATCATTTGTGGAGAATGAGATTCTTTTTGTCCTCTAGGACTCGTTAATAGGCTGTGCATGGCTGAATAGGGAGAGCTGATTTTGGGGAAAGTACACACTGAAATTTGTCCCAGTTTTCCCATGTTACTGAAGTTGTGGGGATAATCAGCATCGACAGCGGCCGTTCCACTTTTGCACCAGCTCTGCTCAGTGCTTTGGTGCTGTGCTTTTCCTCTCATCAAAAAGGCAAAGCTCGTTTGTGGTGTCAATTTTTCTCTCCAGGAATCAGCTCGGGACTTCTCTCCTCCGTCTTTGCCACGCCACTATTGTTTCATCCAATCTCTACACCTTCCCCATACTCTCTTGTGTCTTTAATTAACCTATATTGTACCTCCAAGCACAGGCTGGAAGCCAGAGTAATAAGTAATTTGCATAGTCTTGTGAGTTTAGATATGCTCTAAATCTCAAATCTCCTTCCACTCCTGGCTTCCTCTGTGAAATAGAGGTAAGCATGGCAACATCTGTATTCTGGCTCCATTAGCAAGTTGGACAGGTAGGGCCAGACTTTCACCTTTCCCATCTGCTGCTGGGATGTAACAAGGCTTTGATTCACTGAAGGACTTGTTCTTCAATGAAAAACACTTCAAAGTTCATGCATCTATGAGGAGTCTTAAAGATAAACAGGGATTTAAACCATTTTCTGACCTAAAAAGTAAACAAATGCATGCCCCTGCCAGGCTTTAGGATCAGGCCAGGCAGAGATTTCTTATCCATCCCAAACGGGCTAAGTAATAATACAGGTTTTATTTTATAAGCTGCTCCCAAGCATAGGCCAGGCGGTACTATATGAATACAAGACATAAGAAACACTTTGCTTTGGCATTGCCTCTGGTTTTCCTATTCCTTCAGGTACAGCTGCATTGAAAGACGTTCTTGTTTTAATTATAGTAGAATTACTGACCATACAGATGAATAATTTAGTCAGAAAATATCCACTATCTTTAGATTTTTCCAATGATTTTTTGAATATCTAATCCCACAAACCTTATCAAGTGGAAACCTGCCCAAAAGTTGGAACGAGAGACTGAGAATAAGGAATTTGAGACCAAAAGAATCTAATCCCCTTGTGTCTCAGTTTCCCCAGTTCTTCAAGTGCCTGAAGTAAGTCAGCTCCCATCTTCACAGTAGGAGTTTGAGTCTTAATGAAGAGGTTCCATGCACTGCAAATGAAAGCTGCTATATGGCCACTTGGAGCATTAATGTTATTATAGGAGTACCATGGGGACCCATTTGGAATGGAGTATCATCTTTAAGAGAGAGATGTGGAGTCTTTTTGCTTCTGCAGGTTAACAGCTGACCTTTTAATGTTGCACGTGCACAGTTTGATATGGTGCAAATGTCTTCATCATTTAATATGGTAAACATAGAAAGAGGTTGGTAGAAAATGAGGTTCTTTTAGAGCTGACCCAATGCTTATTTCCTGTGTTCAACTAACTCCTCTCCCTCTTTGTGGGAAGGAGGCTCAGGCTCGGCAAGGTTGGGTTAAAGATTCCCCTGAGCTAAAAGTGTGGCCACACAAACTTTTTATTCCAGTGTAAAAGCTAAATACAAATTCCTTGCCTCTGGCTGCCCTTGTGTTGTGGCTCCTCACCCCCTCACCTCTGCATTTATCTGGGGGTTATGCTGCAAATCACGTCATGAAATAATCTATGTTTAGAAACAACCAGAGACCTGCCGCTCATCTCCTGCTTGATCATTTCAGGAAAGGTACCCTTTTAATAAGGATGCAGCCCATGAACAGCATGGATCTAAGCACCAGCACACTCAGCATCTTTCTAAAGCCCTTCTCACCTCCTGTTCCGCTCCTGGTAGGGAAATATACTCAGGCAAAGCAGATTTCTTGACATGCTTGTATGCAGAAAAGGAGCAAGATATGTTAGTACACAGACTTCTTTGATGGACATTTTCCCCATCCATACGCAGTTTTGATGTTCCTCAACAGCTTATGGCTATGGGGGATGCACTAGGAGACAAAAGAATAGTTTTCCTCTGGGTGATAGCATACAGGATCTATTCCTGCTATCATATGATACGAGCTATAGTGAATGGGTCTAACATGGTTGATCCATCTCTGGCTAGAATGTGTCAGTCTCTGGGGCAGCAGTCAGTCTAACACAGGTGAGCTTGAGTGGCTCAAGGCTCTGTTGATGACTGTTTGGACAGACTTCATCAGTTATGTTTTGCTTATGAATGGGATTCCCAGTACTGTCCAAAGAAGATAAGACAAATTGTTCTTGAGACAAAAGCTGCACTCCTTGAATCAGAAGTTCAAGGTGGCAGACATGCCAATAATACTTCTGTGCTCCATTGCAAGTAGAACTAAACAGGGCATGAAGAAAGCTGCAGCAATTAGTGAACAGAGAGAGGAAGAGACAGTGAAAGAAGCCAAAACCTTCCGGACAGATCCCTTTTTCCTCTCAGAGACTGTAGACACCAGTAAAAAAAGGGACGTATGGGAGAGGTCTCCCACCCCATTGTAAAGAGCAGCAGGAAGCAGTCTACAGATTACATTGTGCTGCTCTAAGCAGCTCTGAGATAAGTCAAGTGGAACAAATCCCTTAAAGAAAACCATTTGTCTCAGCTCTGATCTAGATGTCCCATTATCTAAGGTCCAACAATCTTGCTTCTCACCCCAGGAGACCACTTTCAAAGGGGAAAGGTCCCAAAACACTCGCTGGAAATGGGGTGGGAATTGCACATATACTTCTATAGGAGGAAGAAGTTTCAGCAGCTCATTGTAATGCTGAATATGGAAAAGATATACATGAAAAATAATCCCATCCAGTGATGCTTCTGCAGCAGAAACAGAGTTCATTTCTCTCCAGTTCTGGGGAGCGAAATGTGTTCAGCTCACACGGGCCACTTCAGCATTTTTTCTTTTGTTTTTTTTTTTTTTTTTTTTTATCTTTCCAACGTAGGAGAACAAATTCAACAATGAGATTCCGTTTCTGTTTCCTACATGTGGAATAATTGAATTTGCATCTCACTCCGTAGTCGGATCTGCTGTTTGAAGAGGAATGTATCAATTGGACATGAGCCCAACGCGTTCTGCTTTGCAAATAAGGCAGTTTGCAAAAAAAACAGGCATAATCTCTCACACAGGCAATAATCACAGGAAAATCATCCCTCACTGACAGCTCTCTTCAGGGCTTGATTCATATCCTTACTGGTGAAAGAGCATGAGGGAGGGAGCATAAGGGGAGCAGACATTTGGCATCTCTTTGTGGCAACCTTCATCAGAAATAGGTGGGCTCTGGATGTGGGATGGAATGTTACTGCTGCAGTCATCAGTAGCAGAGAGCTCTGATGTTCTGCAGGAAGGTTTCACAACAAGAAATTGTAAACCTGATGACTTGAGACCTTTCCAAACCCTTCTGAAACCATGGGAAACATTCCTGAGGATTTTGATCTTCATTCTGCTAGAACTGTAGTTACAAGACAAGGGGTACTGGGTTTGAACTTAAACAGGGGAAGTTCAGGTTGGATATTAGGAAGAAGTTCTTTACTGTAAGGGTGGTGAGATGCCAGTGCAGATTGCCCAAAGAAGTGGTAAATGCCCCATCCCTGGCAGTGTTCAAGGCCAGATTGGACAGAGCCCTGCGTGACAAGGTCTAGTGTGAGGTGTCCCTGCCCATGGCAGGGAGTTGGAGCTGGATCATCTTAAGGTCCTTTCCAATCCTAACTATTCTATGATTTAATGGAGAAGGATTTTCAGGGGCAGCTACAGGTCTTGTTTTCAGGGGGTTTGTTACCTGCAACAGAACTGGGTGCTCAGCAGTCCACTTGCTAAATCGTTCAGAAACATCCATCCCTTTCAGCTTGGTTTGGCTGGATGGATATTACCCACTTCCCTGATCATTAAGTCTGCTCAGATAGCTTTCAAGAAACAGCCTCTCTGTCACTGCCTTCTTTGCCTGTAAGTAGTGTAATCCCTTTGCCTTCTCCACAACCAGCATCTGCATTCTGGTATTCCCTGCCTGAGACAATTACTTTAACCATTTTCAGAAACAAATGTCCCTTTTGAATCCTATCCACTATTCTGATGTCCAGAAGGAGGAAAAGAAAACACGTCAGGCAGAAGGAACAGAAGATGGAAAAATATTGGGATCTGGCATGACTGGGAATGAATAGAAGTTTAATTCTATTAATCAGAGAGTCAAACTGTACCTGCCCCAGTACATCTCAAACTCTTCAGATTAAATGCCTTATTCAAAGTGGAAATTAATTGAGTTTGTCAAATGGTTCCTACTGCATTAAACACACTCCAGGTCAGGAAAAGAGCAGAAATAAAGACAATAGCATTTTTTATAATTGAGAGGCTTTTAGTGGAGCTGGGTGAAGCTTTTGATTTTTCTCTTGAAAAGCATCTCATGGGGGAAAGGTTTGATTTGATTTTCCCCAGGGAGCTCACACACACAGCCGCAGTGATCCCCTGGTCCAACACATATCCACCAGCCCAACAGACTCTCTTACTTGCCCATCAGGTGCCATCCTCTGTCTAAAGATAGAAGGATATGTTTCTCCAAACAGAGCTGTGCCAAATGAAAGGATAATTATCTTCCAACACATCCTATGTTGCTGGCCACGGACCCTATGGGAGGTCCTTCAGACCAGAGGGCTCAGCTTTTGGGAGTGTTTCTCTCTCTTTTCAGTTTAGCCAAAACCTTCTCTAACTCTTTAAGCCAGCTCATCTACCAAATAACTGGGTCCAGTGTACTCCACTGGGTGAAGAGTACCAGGCAGCTGGGATAACAATCCTTCCCATGTCACATCTGGAGCCCTAAAAAGCCGTATCAGTGTGCTTGGGTGGAATCACACACAGGTCCAGAGCTGAGATTGTGAAGAGCTTTCTAGTCTGATACATGGGAAAAGAGAGAGGGCTGGGGAAGGAGAGCTGGTGAGGTATGGAGAAAGGACCCTCTCTGAGGAATCTGGAGTAAGATTTCTGCTTGACATCTGTTGGAAGCATCACCAAGGATGCCTGTGAGTATATGGGGGCAGCATGAACATTGCTTGAGCACACAAAGTCAGTGAAAAAGGATTTATCGTTACTCTCATGCTGGAGTTCTCTGTCTCATGCTTCCTCCCTCATGTGCCCTTACACACTTATTTTTCCCTCTCCTTCCCCCCTCCCTGTTTCCCTACCCCTGTTTCCTTTACATACCTGAGCTGAATTTAATGAAGATACATAAAAAACGCTTCCATTCCACGAAATGCAATCCATCTTCAGACACTTCATATATATCGTGCAGAAATGAATCCATTTCAGCTGGGAAGGCTGATAAATCAATTTAAGTGGAAGACTTTTGACAGTTTAATTCAAATTAAGTCCACTTTTTTCAATTAAAGGGTAGCTGGAGGGGTGGTGGCAGGAAACAAACAGCATTGCTAGAACAAAAACTGCATTTTTCTCTCAGTCTGAAGCCATCTGTGGACCATTTGTCTAAAGCAGGGACAGAACGATGCTAATTAACACACAATCAGTGACCAGTGAATTACTTTGATTTTGAAGCCTAATCCCTATTTTGTGCCACATTCCTGACTACCTTTGAATGAGCCATAACAGTGTTGGGAATATTTGAAGATGAATGGTGAAGAGGAGGTGGAAGAGGTGGCCAAGGTCTTTCTGCATTCAAGGGTGGTGCTTTCTGCAATGCCTCTGAAGTTCTGTGGGTGTCAAGCACCTTAGAACAACTACAGTAAAATGACCTTTGAAAAAGCCCCTTCCCATGTTAGACCACACCATGTGCCTAAAAGACACATTCCATGGGTCAAACGTCCATGTAGCTTTTGTTTGGCTCACAGGAAGAGTTGGTACAGACAATCACTGGTGTGTGCTAACTCTTTAATTGCCCACACAGTTCCCCCATCTACTGCCATAGACAAGAGTGCAAACAGAGCTTGTTTGGATATTCAGCCTGTTGTATGGTATGTTCCTGCAAAACATCAGCATTCCTTGTGCATGCAGAAGAGTGGCTTGCTGACAGCTCAGATCTAGGAGTTCAAGTCGATGAAATGTGGACATTCAGCCGATGGGAGTAAAATTAGCCAAGTTACCTGTTCTGTTCAGTGAAACTTGGTGAATCAGTTCAGAATTCCCAGGGATGTGGGTTAAGAGAGATGTCAAATACCAGATGTTTTAACACCTGAGAAAGCTGTGTTTTAGTGATTATTGAGCAATACGTTGAACAAGTGAATGACAGACCTGGAAAGCAGCATCTGCTTTTTCACTTTCTGACGTATTTTCTCAGCCAAACTGAGGTTTTCAAGTTCACGGTGCAAAACGTAACTGAATCCCATCCAAGTTTGCAGACTCACTAATGCTTTCAGTGTTCAGATTGGCAAAAACCTCCCAATTCTTTCTTTTTTTCCAACAGTTTTGCAAAACAGAGTCCTTGTCACTGACAGATGGAAAAACAAAGACTTTGCAATTAAAAGGGTAAAGTAATTCATGGGATTTTGGGAAGGTTTTCTGCTACTTTCTTGCTCAGAGATGGTGAACAGCACAGAAAATAGTTTTTTTCTTTTCCTTTTGAAAAAGTGGGAATCTTTTGTGCCGGTAGCAGAAGTTGAGTCCACAAGGAACAGCCAGTACTGGAGTAAAAAAACCAGATTGTTTTATTGAGCAATTCAGTAGATACAGTAGCTTTAACAGATGGAGTTGAACTTACAGAATCCCAGACTGGTTTGGGTTGGAAAGGACCTTAAGATCACCCAGTTCCAGCCCCGTGTCATGGGCAAGGACACCTTACCCTAGACCATGTTGCCCAAGGCTCCGTTCAACCTGTCCTTGAACACTTTGCTTCCTTGTTACCAGCTGACTGGTACCCAGCTAATACAGACCTCAAACCAAAGCTTTTCATTTTGGCTTGTATAAGAACAAAGGAAGGAATTTGGGCAGGCAAAGTGTTTTAGTGCAAAACAATTACAGCAGCAAGAGGTTTTCCCTGGGCAGTGCCTGCCCCATAAAACTCATGAGTTAAACAAATCCCATTGGTGCTTCTGAATGTTGGATGGCAACTTTATAAAACCTGCTTCTACCAGCTTCCAAGAGAACAAGAGCAGGAGAAAACAAGAGGATGTCTGTAATGTTTGTGATACAGCACTTTTCCCCACCTTTCCTCCCCCTCTGAAACTAGGTTGTTTGCAAAATAGACTTTGTTTTCACTGGAAGTGTTTGTATTTTTCTTGTCTCTGTGTGTGTGGAGGGGAAATATGTGATCAAAGCATGGTAATTTAAACCATTTCCCAGAAAGGAAAACAAAGAAACAACTAAAGTGAATCCTTGGTAAAGAACTGCTTTAAGAAAATCAAAAGCTGGCTTGATGCATCAGGAGTCAGAGAAGATGCTGCGAGAGTGGATAAGAGAGCAACATGAAAAAGAACAGAGAGACTTCTGGCCCATGGGCAAAGTCTTTATTTCCCTGCACATGGGTCTTTCATCCCCTTTCAGTGCTGCTCTGGCAGCCTAGGGTGGATGCTAAGATGCTGAGTGCCTGCCAGAGATTATAAATCACAAACAGGTCAGAGGGCTTCACATCCTGACCCTTGGAGAAGAACCAGTCTTTACAGCTTCGCCTTCATTTCCAAACCTCTGCAGCATGTCCCCAGCCTGGATTTGCCATACCTTTCTCAGATGAATTTATGACCCTATAAATGGTGAATCACTGTGTATAAAAAAGAGCAGGACAGATTTGAATGGTATCCAATTTAATAATTACTTGACTAACTCAATCATTTTCAGATATGTGGTTTCAGTGTCTACAGACCTTGAAGACCTGTTTTTTACTGCTGTTACTAAACCAGTCCTTCACAGACCCTGCACACACCTCATCTGCATCTCAAAACTTTGGAATGAATGTGATTTGGAGTGTTTGTGTGAGCCTGGACTTGGAGAAGGATGTACATAGGACTTGTACCTGCACTTCCCAATGTTTGAGGATCTCTCCTCAGGCCAGTGATGAGAAATGGCTGTCTCTGCGCCCCGATAAATGATGAGTTTAAACCCTCCAGTTAGCAATGGTTAAAACCAAGCAGCCTACCTCCCAGACTAAACTCTGCAGTGTTTCTTGGTGGGCACTGAAAATAGGCTCCCTCTAGCATGCATTCCATCAGATTTTAAGAAGGCTGCGCTGACCTATGGATCCACAGCATCTGCAGATGCAAAGCAAGATTTGATGGTTATTTTGCCCTATCTCAAAGGTGAACAACACTCAGATCCTAATGGAGTATCCTCAGTGGTGCAGATGAGTCCTTTTGCTTGCTGGCAAAGTTTCAACCCTGCAGCAAAGCTGACTTTAGGCTGAGCAAGTGAAGGAGATGATTAGAGCCTAAACATGGTATTTTCAGAAGTCTTCTTGCCTCTGAATAAAACAGAGGATTGTGAAGACTGTGTAAATCAAGCTGTTTCCATGACCCCAAGGGAGCAGCATTAGTACACAGGACTCTGGACTTTAGGGAGCAGAACCATCACATCCTTTAACCTAAGGACAGGGAAGGATGCTGAGCCATCTCTGTAAGCCTGGGAAAAGGGAGGCAGCCCCACCACCTGCGTGAGAGCACCCCTCACACCTGCACCACACTCCGCAGTGCAAATTCCAGTTTCTCATCACAGGACTGTCGAAATTTGCTCTGTCTTGAAATTCATCATGCAAGATGTTAGTTTTAGGATGAGGCTGGGGACTTGGTTATTCACGGCAGCTTGCAGCCTGCCCAGGGGCATTGCCGGAGAAGGACAATTTCCCCTTTGAAGGCTCACTTTGTTGGTGCAGAATTCACACCTGCACTGGGATCTCTGCAGCTGAATGATAATTATTTAAATACTCATATTTTTAATCATCAACTGACAGAGGTTAAAAAGTGAGTCACTGACAATAAATGGGCTTCCTTTCTTTTCTAGCATCAAGTTAAACCACAGGTTTGGGTGGGTTAAATGCTTGTTTCAAGTGATCTGGGCTGGCTTGACATAGATATTTCTGTACCTCAAAAATCAAATCTCAACCTTCTCGTAATTTACCTTTAGGTGTGTATGAAGATAGGCTGAGAAAGTTGGGGCTGTTCAGCCTGGAAAAGAGAAGCTGCATGGAGACCTCAGAGCAGCCTTCAAATATCTGAAGGGGACTACAAGGATGCTTCATCAAGGACTGTAGTGATAGGACAAGGGCAGATGGGTTCAAACTGAAACAGGGGAGGTTCAGGTTAGATATAAGGAGGAAGTCCTTTACCGTGAGGGTGCTGAGGTGCTGGCCCAGGTTGCCCAAAGAAATTGTGAATGCCCCATCCCTGGCAGTGTTCAAGGCCAGGTTGGACAAAGCCTTGGGTGACATAGTCTAGTGTGAGGCATCCCTGCCCATAGCAAGGAGTTGGAACTGGATGATCTTACGGTCCTTTCCAACCCAAACCATTGTATGATTCTGTGATTCTATGAAACCTTTAGGTTCCTAGCACTCGCTCGTGTATCAAGAGCATGCTGCCAGTGTCCCTGTAACTCAACCCCTTCTGTTTTTAAGTGGATACATCATCACTCTTTATTCTATAATACACACTAATATTTTAGGTGAATAAATTCCAAAGTAGAGCTTTTGTCTTCTGGAAAATATTGGTTTTTGTATTTATCTATGTGGTCTGTTAAGGTCCAGTGTGTGATAAATGGCAAAGTGGTTCTTATCTGTGCATGGATCTTTTTGAAGCAGGAATGAGCTGTGTGATATTAGTATCTGGTATCTGTTGTGAATACAATCAAAGTATGCTGGTTTAGATCTTTGTATTAAATCTCTGATCTTTAGAAACTCTAAGTTTTAATAAAAATTGAATCAGAAGGAAAAAACTACTACAATTACATTATTTGTGTGATCGAGCATCAGGAAGAGTTTATTTAGCACATAGGCTTAAATTCTCTTCTAGATCGGGGAAAAGCACATGCATAACTTAAAACCTTCCAGTCATCACCTTGCAGCCAGCCTTGAGAGCCTCTGGAATAAACCATGAGGCCCTTCTGCTCCTCTGAAGACCAAGGACATTGGGAGTTGGCCTTTCATGGCTGCATAATCACACTGAATTCAGGGCAGATAATGTGCCTTTTAAGACAGGATTAGCAAACAAATGGAGACATTAGCACCAAAAAGAAGTCTGGATGGTCAGAGCTTGCATAGTCACTAATTGATATCTGTGGTGTTTTGGGGTAGTTGAAGATGTGGCTTAAGGAATCAGGACCTTTTTGTGGGGTGGTCTGCCCAGTGAGAGAGTTATTTTAGTCAGTTTTACATCATATGAGAACTCCACTGGTCTTCAAAGCGACCCCACGTGGGCATGCTATGTAAATCAAGGCAGGCGCATGGGTTATCAGCACATGCGCTGAGTTATTTCACCTTGTCAAAGATACGTTTGGACACCTGTAGGGCCAGGCGTGGTGGGCGGCGGTGATGGTGGAGGTGGAGACAGGGCTTTCCATAGGGAATATTTTTCACAGCGTAAGGACTTTTGTGAAAATTAATGTGAAACATTAAAAATGTTCATTTTTAAAAGGGAATCCATTTTTTAGGCACAATGAGGCACTTCAGGTGGTGTGGCAGTGTTGAGTAATGCACGTCGGAGTTATTTAACTTCATCTCATGCCTCACTGTTCCCCAGGGGCACCCATTAATCAGCGTTACTAGGCAGTTTGTCATGTCCTTTTGCTTAAATAATATCCATACCAAAATACAAGTAATGCATGCACCTGCAAGTCAGTGGGAGATCTGCCTGTGTCAGGACAGAAGGATCTGTGCTGGAGGACATAGGAAAGATGAAGGACTCCAGTTGTCTTCCACAGGCTTTAGAACAGATAGTTTGACATAGCATGTGTACTACAATGGGAATATCTACCAACAGCCACTGAACTGGAAATCATTCTGAACAGCAAAGCTATAGATAAGGAAGATGCAACCACAGCCTGCGGATATCACGTTGCTACTGGGTACAAGCCCCAACTTTTCTGCCAGATGAGGAGGGATTTCAGATGTGCATGTTATGTGTAGTTGCATTTCATGTAGGACAACAGCAATACACTCGCCCTGCCTGCCCATATGGCCAAAACAGCCATGAGGATACTAGTTCTTGGGCAGATCATTCATTTTGGCTTTTGTTCTCATCTATCTCCTAACAAGGGTGCAGACTCACACTATTGTGCGCTGAGGAGTTTGTGAGATGAACATGTACCTGCTGAAAGCCTGAATAGTCAGTATGATCCACCAGTGACTGAAAGCATCTTTGATTTTATGAATGAAGTCATATCGGGGGTTGGAACTAGATGACCTTAAGGGCCTTTCCAACCCTAACTATTCTATGATTCTGTATACTACCAAGAACTCATGCATTTCACCTGGGAAGCAAAGAGCAAGGTTCTGTTAGTAATAATCGCCTGCCATCATGCCTTAAAGATGACATCAGCAATTCCCCATCCCTTAGGATCTGTGGGGGCATCTCTCTTGTATAATTACACACTCCCACAGCCTGGCTGCCCCAGAGATCCCAGCTTGGCAAAGGACAGAGCCAGCAGATCTATACCCAGCTTCCTTCCCTGTTTGTCAGCTGCGTGTTTAAACTCACTACCTGAAGTTTAAATCAAACCCGTAAATCACCTCATCTCCCTACCTCCTCCAGCTAAAATGTTTCCTCTAACTTGTTAAGCAAAACACAGACAGCATGGCCTTCCATTCCTGCAGAACTCGCTGGCCTTCTGATGCCCGAAATAACAGGCAGACCTGTCAAAAATGACCTTCTTTCAACAACATCTCTCTCTTTTTTTTACCAACCCCCTCTCCTCCAGGTAGGTGGTGGGGGAGGCTGGAAAACTGTAAAGATCAAGTCACAGCTGCGTGTGGTACCTAATTAAACAAGTGTAAGAAAGCAGAGAAAGGTCAGGTTGTCAAAAATCATTGCTGTATCTTTACTGGATTGTATTTAGAGACTGATAGCAGCAAAGAAAATAGCTCAGTAAAGTGAATGAGACCAGAATAACAAACTGACTCCAGGGACAGGCTCGTTTTGAAACGCAAAAGGCTACGGCAGCAAGATTTATGTATATATATATGTATGCATCTGTATGTGTGTATATACATGCAGAGAGACACAAATTGAAGGGAAACAAGTGCTGGAAATGAAAGGAAAAGCGTTTGCAAAGAGTAAAGTAAACAGGCAACATTAACATGGGAAAGGAGATGGAATAGGAAAAGTTCAAACAGGAAATGTAGCAGAAATTAGAGGCTGGAAATACACAGGCACAAGGAGATAAAAGGAGAAGAAACTGAGAAAATAAATGAAGGACTGGATAGGAAAGGGAAAACTGTAAGAAAACAGGAAACACAGTCACAAAGGAAGAGGAAGAGGCCAACATTGTGAGGTCAGGAGGTGAAGCATACAGGTTGTTAAAGTGCTCTAATTACCTGCTGTGGTTGTCTGCCTTGTAGGAATCATCCCCTCTCACAGTGCCTGAGGTGTGATGGGGACATGGCCATTTCATCTGTGCTTTGAGAGTGCTGGGGAACTTTTGGAGTCATCAGCCCATACAGACAAGATCTCTTTCCATCTGCTTTGCCTTTCCTGCCATCTTCCCACTGTTGTCCCTTTCTTACCAAACTACCAGGGGTTAGATGTGCTGGTACAGGAAGGATCCTGGTGAATCCTGGGTTTGTGTCTCATTGACTGTCATGACGTACATCTCTGCAGATATCTAAAGCCAGGCTGGATGTGGTTCTGGGCACCTTGATCTAGATGAAGATGTCCCTGCTCATTGCTAAGGGGTTGGATTAGGTGACCTTTAAAAGGTTCCTTCCAACACAAACTATTGTTTGAGTCTATGTGGCCTTCACCTATTGATAGGGTGGGTCAGTGCCACTGCTTTGGAGGGGAATATTAGGAACAGAAAAAGGAAAAAGGGAAGAAAATCATCTCTTTGGGGAGGAGTAACAGAAAGCCAAACAAATCTCTCACTCCACTGTATTTCTTGGTGAGATGGCTTAATAGCAGTCTAAACAAGATAACAAAATCTGATAGGTTTTGAATGCTTTCCGTTATTAAACACATCTCTTCATTTGTTCTACCAGGGATGGTCTCCAACCATTTGTTCCTGCTAGTTATATCTGCCTTCCTATGACACCATTTGAATCTTTTATAAAGCCTGCTCTGATAGTATCTGGAAGAAGCTGTATAGGAGGTGAAGGGGAGGAGAAGAAGATTCTCCTCCTTTTGACAGATAAGATATATTTTCCTCTTCTAGTCCCCCATAAGCAACCTGGAAAAAAGATACACATGGTGCCTTGCATTTAATAAATTGACAATGCATTTAAATAGTGTACCACTGCAAGTATAATTGCAATTTGTTGTAATTTCTCCTCCAAATTCCACCCCGGCACAGTTGATTTATTTTGCAAATCAGTGCATCTGGAGCGTGTGCCATGTCACATTATGGGCCTTTGATACAGAACCTTTGTTTTATAACAGGGAAAATAATTAGCTTTCGGACAAGCTTGAGCTGTGATGTCAGAATCTATCCATGGCTCCTGAAAGAAGTTATTAGTGCTGATCTAATGAAGGCTCCTTGGCAAAGCTCTGCCTCTTTCCTAATTTGTCTCTCTGGGATTTTAGCAAAATCAAACCAAAAATGAGTTAAGTGTAAAAAAACCCCTCCATTTATTTATATATTAAAAAAGATCTGTATTTGGATAGCATAAATCTCAGTTCTAAAGCTGCTAAGAGCTACAGGCAGCTGAGAAAGAAACAAAACAAAAGGCAATACTTTGCTCCAGTATAAACCCCACTTTCATCCAAGCAGGGACACATTTGGGCATTTGTTTTAATTAACTTTTCCCTTCCTTCCTCCTTGAAATTCACAGCACTCATTGGCAAGCCTGGAAATGATCTATCATTATGGGTGTCAGCTTCCCTCCAAGTGGCGTCAGCAGAGCCCTCCTCCAGTGTTATGTTCTCTGGGAGGACTGATCCTTCACATGCTGTCCCTGCCTGACACCAGGAGTAATTGCACTGAAGGCAAAGCTGCTTCTCCCCTACGAAGTGAGAATATGCCCAGGGAGAATCAGCCCCTGTCGCCTCTGAGTCCCTAAAGTGATTGTACTGCATGATGGCAAATATTATGGGAAGATACGGAGTGGGATGAATTAAAAGCACCTGGCTCGATCTACGAAGGGTTTGATTTCACCCAGGAGGAATGAACGAACACAGATCACTCTGAGTCTTGAACGTCCGAGGCATAATCTATTTTCTCAATGTAGTCAACCAGTTGAAATTTGCAAAATATGGACTCTATTGGGAATCTGGCTGAGCTGTGTCTGATTAGCATGTGCAACTGTTCAGTGGCAGGGTTTTGTGAGCATTTAGTCTCTGCTTTAAACAGAATCATCACCAGCTGGTTATTTTTTACTGTTATTAGGTTAGAAAATAGCACTGAGGTATACAACAGTAATCATGAAGCTGTGATGCCAGGGAAAAAATAATCACGTTAAATTGACCTTCATGAATAAAGAGTGAGGTTCCATTTCACCTCATTTCTGTTCATTTTAAAACCAGCATTAGCTTTTCTGGCACATAGTTTTTCATTGTTTGCTGAGCATGGCTCGATTAGAATGATTCACTGTCTTTAATATTAGTGATTATGGTCAATTTCAATTACACAATGTGTTGTAGTTTGTTGAATTACTCTCCTGCCATCTCTCTGTTGTCTTCCTTTGGAAGAAGCAAAAAGAGAGAAAGATTTAGATGCTGAAAAGTAGGATCTGGGGAAATGATGCCACTTTCCCTAAATGGAATCCCAGTGGACAAGCAGCAACGTCTGCTGCTTGTGCTTAACATTTAAATAAAGAGTTTCAAACCCAGATTAAGTTGCATTCTCCAGCCACCACTTGAGATCCTGCCTGTTGGTCACCTATCTGTCTGTTTGGTGTATTTAAATAGAGAAAGCAAGCAAGGCAATAAATGAAGTGTGCTCTGAGCATCCAGCTTGCATCAAGGTAGGATTTAGGAGATTCATACGAGTGACAGATTTATATTGCGGAAGTCTGTGAAACCATGGACTTTAGAGCAGATGGCACTGTGCACCAGCATGTTCAGGACACTGCAGACCTGCAGAAGCAGTCAGCCCACTGCCCAGCTAACCTTGTGAGGAGTTGGTTTTACTGGAGCAGAGGGCTCTGCTGCTTTCCACACTTGGATGGTGAATCCTCATGGAAGGTACATGCCTACTGTTGGATGGGTAATGGGGCTAAAAAGCCGAGAAGAAAGAGGTTATACAAGTTGATTGCCCTACTGCACTGATAAAGGAGACCTCCATGCTGCTCCACTCCATGAAGAGAATACAGCTTGGACTTTCAAAACTGCTTTACACTTCAGTTTCACCATTGAGCTTCCAGAAATATGGAGTGATGTGTGAACACAGGATTTGGCATATTACATATTTTAATACGGAGTGATGGAGCAATAGAGAGATCTGGATGCTAGCAAAGTTATAAGAACTCAGAAGATAAAGGTGAATAACTGACCTATATTTTTAGATCACTGACCACCTAAACCCTGCAGCATGAGGTGTCTCTGTAGATCAAATTCAGAACCTTTTTCATTAGAAGATGCTATTATCCCTCTAGTATTTCACCATTCTTTACCCATAGAGGTGTTTCCAATCAAAATCAGAACTGGGTCCTTCATGAGGTTAAACGAGCAAAGCTCCACTGAAACTGGTAGCTAGAAAAAAGACTTCCTTTCTTCAGGGTGGAGCCTGTTGCATTTAAAACATCATTACAGAGTACTTGTTACCCATTCAAGCATAAGAATTTGAGTGACAGGGAAAAACATGCCCTCTTCATGTAACACCCTTCTTTTCACCTTTTGATTTGGTTACACTTTCTCACTTGCTAAGGAAATTGCATGTGTGTGGAGGAAAGGAGGAAAGGATTTGACACATTTAATGGACATTTATAAGGGCTGCAAAGCACTTATTATAGTAGTAAATGAATTAACTAATTATAGGTGACCATTAAATTGTGGCTGCACTCCGAGAAGAAGCCCTGTAAAATTAACTCAGTTTTATTCCACTGATCTGCTCTCTTGACCAAACCATGTTCTCAACTCTGTTGATGTAAATTGCTCTGACTTGGTGATCTTAATCTCCTTGTTCTTTGGGATATCCAAGACCCCAGTGTGGCCACTATCCACAGTGAAAACAAGTGGTTACTCTCTTAATACCAAACAGCCAAGGAAGTTGTGGGTAAAGAGCTGGAGATAGCCTGTCTTTTTAATCAGCAGTTACGTTATCAGTTATGTTCTAGCTGTAAAAGCTTAATTACTGAGGATGATGAAAGAGGCAGGAGAGACCCAGTTCAATGAGCACATTCCAGATGGAGAATGCAACACTGGACCTAAGGGGAAAAACAATGATGCTGTTAGCCTGAAAATTGTGTCCAAAGACTAAGTAGGAAGAGCTTATGACATCAGGTGTCTCTGGCATCTTTCCTTAGTTATCATGCTTCTTTACTGCAAGTGGTTATGCCTTGTTGAAGCTAGAGCTCTAAACCAGCTATTGATTAGAAAGAGAGAAGAAACTCATGGCTCTTGGGTATTTAGAAAGGTTTGAATATGGAACTGTTGCAACTAATATAATTAATGCAATGAGTTTCTCTACTGCTGAAGCCAAAGAAAGGACTCCATGAGCTGATAGCCATAGTAAGATTACTAGCCTTTGATGCTATGTATCAAAGCTGTAGTAATAAACATATCCTTCTGTGTTTCCTCCTCTCTACTTTGCTCTCATGGGTTGCAGATGATATAGAAATCTATTGCTGAATAAGAATAACATAGTATGGTGGCTGAAATAAAGCAGGGGTTTGGGCATGGAGCGGAGGGATGCTTTTGCAGAACCATTTTCCCTTTGGAGCTTTGCTCCTGTTTTCAACAAGCCTCACAGAGCCTTTCTTACACAGGGGGTCTGTAGGTGCAGCTCTCACAATATAAGTGTCTGGGCTTAGCTATAACACTCTTTCTCCATGAATACAAACTGAAATGAGGTGATAAAAGTCATTAGAAAAGCATATCCTAAGAAAAAAAAACAAAACCAAAACCAACAAAATCTGTAAAGAACAACATGGCCAGAACAGAGAGTGAATACTTTTATCTGAGACAAAGATTATATGAGCAACAGGGAGAAATTACAAGAAACAGAGAAATTAGTAATGGGAATTAATAAACATTGGTTTCAAATTAGTCCTTCAGTTAAATAGCATAAAAGACAAAGCTGTGGTTCTGACTAGAAGCATCTTGCTATGTCCCTGTTTTTGGACAAATCCCTGTAAAGCATATTCCCAGTCGCTTGAATGGGAATGGTGCGAGTGCTACTGATGGATGGTGTTGTGTAAGATTAGGAAAAGGGTCTCTGTTGTAGAGCTCATGTTTGGGAGTGGGATATGTGCCTGCCACAACACTGAAGTCATTTCCTTCAAGCAGGGTTGTCTGTTCAGAGACAAAAATAAAGAGGGCATCAGCAAGGGGAGGGAAATGGCCACCATCTCTGATTGAAATCTATTTTCATCTCGTGAAAAATATCTTAATTTTCACTTATATTCCATGCCTGTAGCTAAGGGCCATTAAAACTAATAAAAGTAAATCATTTGTGACAGATCTTAGAAAACAGCTTCTGCAATGTACCGCACTCTCAAATGCTCATTAGAAATAGTGGTTTTCTTTTCGGAAGAATGCTTGCTGAATGCTTAAAACGTGTTGCCTCCAACTTTGACAACCAGCACAGGCTACGAGAAGCTTTGAAGCAAATGTTTGACATAAAAAAGATGGTCTGATGCGATATCAAATAAGATTGGGTAGGCAGCATCAAAGCTGAAAGCATTCGGATGAAATGCAGTTGGAGGAAAGAAAATCAACACTCTCATTTCTGGCTTTACATTTTCTGGCATCAGTATAAACAACTGATTTGCATTTGCTGAGGACACTAATTCCAATTCTTAACAAATTGGCATAAGCAGAGCCTTGTCCCCCAAATCCTTCTGGACAGCATAGGGCAAGGGCAGAGAAATGTTGTTGCTTACACAATGACTGTCCCCAGGAAGACAAGTGAGTATCTGTGACAGTGGCACAAAAAGTGTTTTCCTTCTCCAGCCTCCATCCTGGATGAAAACCAAGGATATCCCTTTATAACACAGTCTCTTGGTCTATTCTGAACAAAATCCTTACTGGAAGACAGCATGGGTTCAAAAATACCCCCACTCCACTGTAGATAACAAGTATGTCAAACATCTTGGCTTAACTCCTTAGAGGGTTAGTGAAAGAAATGTTTCATTTATTTCACATGGTATTTTTGTTAAATAATCTTTGAAGTATCTTGTACATTGATCTAAGTAGAGCTGTATGATCTTAACCTCTAGAACAGAGGTGAGCCACTGTCAATAAATCCTGGATTACCTGAAATACCCCTGAAATGTGTGAGCAATGTTTCACGTAGTGGTTCTCCAAAAGGGAGAGTCAACCAGCTGAAATAAACCCCATGAAAACCAGGTCCTGTCCAAATATCTCTGTAGACAGGAAGTTGTAAGCACAGGGTTCACAATGTGATGTTCCGGCAGGTGTCTCCTGGAAAGGTGTTCCTCAGCTACTAATTTCTGGCTCTAATTTGCTCAGACGATGTTCAGACACTTGGATATGGCTCTGAAGAAGAACTCCAGATGGTCTTTTATTTAGCCACTATACTAATGTTTTAAAGGAGAGTTTAGAGTTGGTTCCTAATTTTGGCATCATGAAAAATGTGCAATATGGTTATCAATGAAAAAGTTACAAGAACAGGCGTGTAAATGCAGAGAAGAGCCTTCTATATACTAGCCTAGTCAGAGACTAGGTTGGCAGCCTCCTGCAGTTGTAATATGAATCAGTTTACCTTGCGTTTTAAGTTGTAGTTATTCCACTTCAGCTATACCCTGCACAGAGCACATAACACAGGTAAGCATATTCGAAGCCCTGTATCTTATGTTTCCCATCCATATTTTATTCCTTCTGTCTCCCCTTTGGCTCACAGTCTCTCTCCATCACTCGATCAGTTTTCATGGTCATTCAAGTCATAGGGGTGATTTGTTCAGGTAAAATGGCAAATTGAAAGGGAACGGGTGCTGGATACAACCTCATCCACTTTTTCTATGTTGTCAAAGTACCGTGGATGTTCATTTTTTCATGGTCATGAGTTGAAATAAATTAAACTTCCCAGAGGCGAAACTTTCTCTAAGATCAAATTGGAATATATTGATTAGGCTCTTTGAGGGCTGATGGATTGGACTCTTATGCTTTATAAACACATTTACCAACATGCGCTCAGAAACGGTTGCTTAGCACTAGGCAAACTGATGGCGTTTATTTAAAACTGTGACAGTGGCGTACACCTGTAGCCCTCATCCTGGCCAATAAAGTCTCACTTCCTGATTGATGGAGACAAGTTGAGCTGTCTGACTGCCTGACTCCTAGGACTGGTCCCAAAGGTTGCTAGGCTGATGGAGTCCAGCATAATGCATCAATGTCAGTAAAACAACTTAGCATGTCATTGAGAAGATCTGATCAGCAAGCACCCAGGAGGGAGGATGAAAGCAGTAAAGTGGAAGAATTTTTGAGTGCTTATGATAGCAAAGGGGACAGGGAGTCCCAAAGCAAGGTGAGTTTTGAAAGAGCATGTATACTAATAGCTTTAGATGCATGACACTAGAGAAGAATGAATGCATTTACTGGCCAAAAACGTCCAGATACAAGAGTCCCAGAAAGCAAAGCTTGGATGTAACTCACTCATATGAATAGAATCATGGATTTCACATGATTAGAGAGAAAGGTAGAATTGAGAGTAACATCCCATCAGTCAGGTCCAAGTCATGAGCAACGCATGACCCAGAACGACCTCAGCCTGCCTTTCATTTTCAAGTCTCAGTCTGCAGCTCCGATTTAGGAATTGTCTTCAAAGTAACAGATCGAAGAGAAACATAAGGAGAGGTTGGCAATGAAGGACAAAGATACGGAGGTAAGAACTGTGAACTGGAACTTCACCAGATGGAGATGAAGATTTAGACACTAGATTTGTAGAGACTGTGTCAGGAAGTCTAATAGTCCAAGAAGAAAAAATGGGTTTCTAGTTTCTTCTGAGAAATAAAAAAAAATACAGGCTTTTTAACATAAAAATGTGGTCTATTGCTGTATCAAAAAGAAGTAAGAAAACTCAGAGCAGAAACCTTTACATGAAAGAAGGCATCTTTCTCCTATCACTCTCCAAAGGTATCTGTAGCGTTTCCAATCTGAGTTGCTAGTCAGAATCAGAAAGAGTGGGTGGCACTTGAGCACTTTTCTTCCAGACTCTCATTGAATCTGCGTGAATTAGACCATGTGGGATGCCAACCTGCTCAGGCATGTCTCTGTGACATCTAACAGGCTGGTTTATGCCATAGCCCAGAGCAGCGTGGGAGAGAGCGTTAAGGGAACATAAGTCAAAGAGGAGAATTTTGCCTTCAGGTTTCTGCCTACAAACAACTTGACAGGGTGTGTGCTTTCCAACAGGGAATAAGCAACCACAGGGAGATAGCGACATATATAATTTCCCCCAGTTCATCTTGGGTAACAACCAGGATTTGTGGTCTGCTTAGGTATATTTTGACTGCCAGCCAGTGTGCAGATATACTGTGTAAGTGTTCATGGAGCTATTCTCTGAATTATCAAGGCACAAGGAGCCAATGTGGAAAAGTTTCAGCAGGTCAGCATCTTCCGCACAGTCTAACAAAGTGTTTTTTACTGCATTATGGTCTGAAGTGCTTCATTTCAGTCTGGCTTAAAATGTCTCAAAGCCATACATTTTTCACCAACTGTCTTTATAGACTGTCTCCCTAAATCATACATTTTGCTCTTTAAAGTTCGCACCATCTTCCTCAGAGACTATTCCCCAGGCTAATAGCTTCGGAGACAACTTCTCAGCCTAACAGACTTTTTGCTCTTTTATTCCTGCAAGTTGGCCTAAATTTTCCCTTCGTTTAATTCAACGCAATTATTTCCAGTGATACCCACTGGAGCACCCTTAACATTTTCCTTTTTCTTTATGGTGTTTTAGCTCTTCAAAGGCTTGCAGACATTTGTCCTAATGGAGAGCGGATAGAGAGTTATCTGACATGTCGGGGAGGAGAGGTTGCTCTGTTCCGATTCCATTACAGCAGGAAACATGCTGGATATCAAAGAGAAATTTATGTAATGTATTCCTTCATTGTTCACAATACAGCATCATGTTTTATGCAAGCAGAAGGAGCCTGAGGAGTGAGGGGAAGAAAACTCCATTTAACTGGCAGTGAGATGACAATAAAACAACAAATAGGGAAACCATCAGGAGATAAACCTTCACTTTTATGGGCAGATTCCTCAGTTCCTATCATGAATGGAAGGCCACCGAGCACATCTGAGGTGGCAAGGAGGAAGAGAGTGATGCTGGGAGAAAGCAAAGGCTTTGGGGTGGATTTGGGGTTACACACAGCTCAGAGCTGTGCGAGGATCCAGCCCCAAGCCATACATCTGCTGCAGGAACAGGGACCAGAAGGATCCCTTGCATCACATCCTTGCCCTGCTCTCAGTGACAACCTGGCCAAGGCTGAGAAGAGGCCAGATGATACCTACAAGTATATACAAATGCTGTGCAAGATGTGACATTTGGTTGTGGTAGTTTTGTCCTAGTATTTCTGTTCGCAGGCATAAACTGGAAGCAGAACATAGCCTGTAAAACTGAGAACTGCATACTCTTGGCTCCCAAGCTGTCCTTGTCACCTTCCCACTGCTTTCCTCTTGTCCTGCTCAAAAATCATTTGGTCATCAAAAGGAGAAAATTCAGATATTTTCATCTGAAGCTTAGAGTCCATTTGCAGTGGGCTCAAACAGACGTCTCCACATCTGAATGAAGTCAGAAGTGTTTACTCTCCAGGAAAGTCATAAAGTTTTGGGGGAGGCTGGGCTTTTGGTTGCATCATTAATTTTCAAGCAAACTCTGATCACTGGTGACAGAGTAAAAGGATGAAGCAACAGATACAAAGACATTGAGCACAGTAGGACAAAAGAGGTGATGGTCACAGTCATAGGGAGACATTTGATTTTCTCTTTTGGGTCGACAGATCACCTTCAGTTCATCAAGTTCCAGGTCTACAGGGACAATTAGATGTTAGTACCCTCTATTAAAAGGCTGTTAATCTGATGGCCTAAATGCTAATATTCACTTAAATAAAACCCTTGTGAAGTTTTTACTTTGATGCAGGACTTTAAAGACTGAAGTAAAACTTCGCAGGGTGAGAAGGTGACTCAGTTTAGGGAACCTACCATGAGATCTAATTCTTTTTATTACTTTTTTTGTTGTTGAAAGAAATACACACGCACACATATATATAAATAAGTGAACAGACTTTCAGAGACAAAAGAACATTTCCATTTTGCAGCAATGATCACAACGTAAAAGGCTCCATCGCCATGGAAACGGCCCTAAGCCTCCTCTAATGGTGATTTTCCAAAGAAGTCCTTGAAACATCTTTTGTTTCTTGCTTTGAAGTCAAAAGAAATGGTTGAGTGCCAAGAAGAGGGCTATCAGCTCCAGATCTCCAATCACAGGCCTGGACTCAGCTCTGCAGGCAACTCGCTTTCTCTGTACACTGCCCAAGGCTCACTTCACATAATTGCCACACAAAAGTTAGCAGGAGGAAGAAAACAAGAGGAAAACAGGAAAAAATATATACATAGATACATAAAACACAGGTGGCTTGTGGAGAAAAACTCCCTCAACAAGTGGCAAACACTAGATTTCCATTCCCCAGACAGGATCCTCTGCTGAGAGCTGTTACATTAAGACACAAAGAGCCTGAGAAATGAGTGGTTACTGGGCTTCCATGCTGAGCCCACTTCTCCCTCATGGCAGGGGCACTTGCACTGCCATGGCAGCAGCTTTGGTGTGCCTGATTTAGGAATTATTGACCTAGATAGGAGTGATGGAGAGGGGAAAAGGGAAGAGGGAAGGAAAAGGAGACACCATAGAGTATGAAGGTTTGCACTCCTAATGGAGTTTCTCACTGCAGAGGGACTCAGGGGTTTGAGTGAATGGTTTTAAAAGCTGATGGAAGCTGCAACTGCACCCTCAGGGAGAACAAGCAGCTTGCCAGGTAAGCAGGAAATGCCTTTAGGAATGTGCCCAAATCCCCTATTTACTGCCATTATACTGACCCAACACTTGGTCATGTCCTGTATGCCTTGTCATACAGTGCCAGAATGGGGGAAGAAGATCCATGATCAGTGGGACAATAAGGGAAGAAGATGATGGCCTGAGCTCTCCAACACTGGTGACATGAAGTAAAGGCTCTTGGACTGAAAAAAAGAGAGTAACAAAAAGGCTGAAAAGGGAAGGAGTGGTCGCTTGTTCTGGTGGACAAAGATGAAGAGTGAGCAATGTTCATGGGAAAGAATGACTATCAGCTCCTACTCACACTCATGCCATGGTCTAGACACTACAAAATACCCTGACCCTTTCCTCCATATAGGATCACAGGAGGAGGTGCAGGGCAGCATGATATAGCCACATTAAGCCTATCAAATACAGTGCTGTCGTTAATGTGAGGGAGTATTTCCTGGTGCTGCATGTATAGCAACAACTGGAACCATTGGGAATATGCTCAGTTGCACTAAAAATAAGACCCCATGAGCCCAGCTTTACAGGGCTCTATAGAAATGGCCGACTACTATAAAAAAGTGATCTAGGCTCTATTTTCATTTTATATGAGAAGCAATTTCTCAGGAAGGTTGTAGGATTGAAAGCTCTGATGCCTGAGAGAGCTGGAGAAGCCTCTGCAAATAGTGACTGGGACTAGAATGTCTCAGTCTTGCCCTCTTGGACTTAGTTGGGACTAAGCAAAGAACTTGCTTTCTGTGCCTTAGTCGCTTTTCCTCTGCTAAAGCAGAAATTGCCTTCAAAAGAGCTGGATGAGAAGTGAATGCCCTTTTCAGCCAATACCACTGTAAGACTCTCATCAACTCCCATCAACCTGTTTTTTGTCTTCAGCTGGCTTTGGACCACTGACCTGGAGGTGAAAGACTTTCTGTTTCATTGCTAACCCCCTGAGACCTGCAGGCATTCCTCCAGTCTCCTGAGGTGATGTGTTTTGCCCTTTTCAATTACTAAAATAACTATCTGTCTCCTTTCTCATCTGTTCCCTTCTCCTGGTTTATTTCCTGGTGGAAATTAATTTTCCTTTAGACATTTAAGTGCAAAGGATCCTGACCTGAGACGATTGTCACTAATAACTTCTTCTAAACCAGTAAAGTGAGAGCTTTTGCTTTGTTAGTATTTTATTTTTCCTCCTTTTAAAAAAAGTTTTATTTGGGGAAGGGTATTGTCTAAAACCCCATGAAGAACAGTAAGATAAGCTGTTATAGGTACACTAGTGTATAGTATACTTTATATATACTTTGTATATATATACTTTTTATATATATAAAATTTATTTATAGAATGTAGATATGCACATGATGGCTTCTTTTCTAACAAGTTCTAACATCCTCAAATCCAAATAGTCAATGCTCCTCTGATGCTTGGAAAAGTGCAAAAGATCTTCATCCATTAAATTAATGCCAGTTGCTGACTCTCGGCTCAGACCTGTGAAAACTTTGTCCTTCAAGAAACAAGGATTTCAAATCTCAGAGGCAGCACTTCAGTAGCAACTTTACATGGAACAAATAATAACAATAATACTTGTAATACAGAAATAAAAGATGGTGAAAGTGCAAAGCAGCAGGGATCCTACCGGCAGTTCCCAGGGCGCTTTTCTTTCAAGAAGGGAACAGATGCAAGAGGCACCCATATGAAAGTGTATGCTGGTACAACCGTTTTTTCATTAACAGAACATGAACATTCTTCACCTGTGACTTGGGATGCAGGGAACAGGCTTTTGCATCGCTTCCATCCTTGAGATGAAATCTCCCATGTACCGTTCTGAAGTCTTCAAAGGCTTGGCAGGCAGTCCTGGCCCTTTCACTTCACAGGGAGAACAGACCGTTTGCCAAGAAAAGGATTCAGGACCGGATAAACATTAAACAAATACTTCAGGGAGCTTTATTTTGTTTGTGATACATCTTTAGATTTTGTATTTGAACTCTTTGTGGAGGATTACACTTCTGATGTGCTTGCCCCTTCTCCCTCTCCCTCCTCCTTCCCCCCAGTATCTCAGGTAGCGTCTATGAGTGAGGAAGACAGGCTCAGCTTGATGGGGAAGTTATAGGAGGTTTCAATCTTCAAGCACTTCCTTTGCAGCAGAAGGTTAGTCACCATGGGTAGCTGAGTGACCTTCATTCCTAGCAGGAAGGATATACTATCCCCAGTCCTCCAGAAACAGCTCAGACCTGCTATTTTGCTTTGTCATAAAGAAGGGTTGAAGGGTCAAAAGAAAGTTTAGCTTTGCATTGACCCATAGCAACGCTGAAGCATCCCTTTGCTCATTTCCCAGACATTCCCACATTCAAATTGCATTATACCAAAACTCCAACCTGCCCTAAATAAACCAAATTCCTCTGATTGCTCTGTGACTAACCTGGCTCCTCATCTCGACAGGTCTGTGCCCTAACAACAAGTGTGTGAGAGAAGGGTTAACTTCCTTAAACAACCTGGGTAAGTAAATGTCTGCACAAGGGCAGCTACATTGGAGTACTGAGGACTACAAAGCATGCGATAGTGAGAAGGAAAAACTAAGCCCATCTGTGTCTTAGGCTGTACTAGGCAGCATGGTTCATTATCGGGAGGAGACATAACAACAGTGCTGTGGGATAAAAGCAGATTCAGGGGTGAGGAGTATTCCTTAAGGAAGTAAGATCATCTGTTCCCTAATATTTCTATTTCTCTGTTTCTTTGCCTCAACATCAAATTCCAGCCAGTTGGATGGAGAGGTAGAGTCACCAAATATATATTCCCAGCAGCTGTGTGACAAAGCAGCAGACGGATAGAGAAGTGTTAGGGAAAGGTTTACAAGTTTAAGGATAGGAGTAATTGCTACTCTTGGACATCAGAGTCTCCATACTGGCTCCCATACTCAAGATGCCAGTCCATAGGAAGACCAGCCTTATAAATGCTTATTATTCAGGGTCCTGGTTTCTAATGCAGGACGTGCTTTTCTGACATGGAAGTTGTTTCTCCTAGTTGTGGAGGATATTCTGAGGCTTCTTACCAGTTGTGTCCAAAAGAGCACAGCTGCCTGGGGGCTGTTTGTTATTCACATCACATTTGCCAAAAGCGCAGGCAGCAGTAGGGAGAAGATGGACATGAATAGAGAGTGTGAGAAAGGAGGAAAATAGAAGTACTAATGCATGTTCAGCTGGTGAGGGGTTTTTGTAGGTGTTCTGTTCTCTCTCACCTTGATGCCTCATTTCACCTGCTTGCTGCCACAGGCGACTGGACAGCGTGGTTGTGCTCCACGGGAAACAATGAACAAGAAATTACAATAACAAAGTATGTCAGCAGCTTCCAGGCTCCGAGCAGCTGTAGGATCTTTGGCAGCTGCTAACCCTCCCATCGACACAGGGGAAAGGAGATGCTGTACAAAAGGTGCTCTTCTTGCTGCCCTTGACCAGGGAAAGAGCTCAAACCAGTAATAGCTAGGCTTGTTTGTCTTGGGATGTGCCCTCTCTGCTTCAATTTTCAAAGCTCCCTATGTTCTTTGGCTGAGCACGAAACAGGAGGATTGTGCAGGTAGCGTGTGTGCTGCTCTGCAGGGATTTAAGGGAGAAGGAAATTGCAGCATCTGCAGCCCAGCCGAGTGCATGCAATGGGTCCGGAATTCAGTTACTCTTGAAAAAACTGACATTCACACCCTTGCATCACTTAGGAAAAGAAGTTAGCACCCTTCTGTAGGCAAAGCTCTGACGCTAACGGAGCACCAGGACACCCAGTTCCAAGCTAGGGTGAATCACTGTAGCTCCAGGGAATGATTAGGTCCTGCCTATTTACATCTGCTACACACTTTGTTCCCCCATCTTTAGGTATTTTTCTGTTCTGAGAAATGGGAGATAAATAAGCTCAGATCTATGTCTGCCCTTCATCTTCTTCCTTGTTATTATGGTGATAAATATTTTCTGCAGCAGCTCTCTTCAGCTTCACAAGTGATGGAGCAATGCTATCTCCCCCCATGGGAGGCCAGCCTTTTGCTCAGTCATTTCCTCTTTCCCTTCTGTCAGTGATGGCTAACTGAAGCACATCTCTTCCACCTCTACTTTGATTTCCTGCCATAGTCCACTTCCTCTTGATAATCATTAGCAGGGATAGGTCACTTTGGAGACCATGGATTTTTGGTATATGGGAAGTCAGTCATATAAGATGAAGATGCTTCTGAGATCTCTGTCTTCTTTTCACTATGTAGAAATCCTCGTTTTTTCCTAAAGTGGGTTGTCTTCCAAGCAACAAACACATCATGATCCCAAGAGATAACTTAGTACTGTTGGGCAATAGAACATCTCTGGTTCCAGTTCAAAGAGGGTCACCACAAATGTTCAGACCTTTAGCATCTCCTGGCACCATTTACTTCCTTGGACATGCAGAATTTTTCTCAGTGCAGCTAGAAGACCATGCTAACATGCAATTTACCTTTCTCAGGAAATAGAATCAAATAGACACCAAGGAAAGCATAGGCATTAATGCTGCCATAAGCACCTAGCACCACCCAGAGGGCTTTGGAGCCTGCCCACTCCCATGGCACCAAGGGTTTGTGTCAGATGATTGGAATCTGGGATTTAGGTTTGATAGAAGCATGTTAAAGTGACAGCAGGAATACCTCTAATCACTCATTTGAGCACTTTAGGACACCTCCGTAGAGATGGATTAGAAGAAGGACCCTTATAATGAAGGAAGCTACATCCCACTGGGGCAAACTGACACAGAATCATGCAGAGGCTCACATTTCAGATACGTTTGTTTTGATCTCTGTAGGAAGTTTATAAAATCAAACCCACAGGAGCCATGCTTCATCTGCAAAGGTAAAACGAACATCTCTGTTGCCTAACATAAAATCTGAACTAACTCCCATTGGGAATCTTTCGGTTGCTTTTGATAGGATTCAGAGCAAGCTGGCATTTAGCAATGTATTAGTTCAGAAGTGGTGCTCTTTGAGACCAGTCCTGCTGCTCTTCCTCAGAGAAGTCTCCCATTAAGGTAATTGGGCCTTTTAGTCATCATTTCTAAAGGCAATGGAATAACAGGTACAAGGGAACATCTTGGCATCCCCATCAGGAAGGAGTAAAGGTAATGGATTTACTATTTCCATGACATCAAAACCTGACCCTGGGCTCACTTGGGTAAACAGAAAGATTCCTGTTTATTCCAGTGGGCTCTGAGTCAAACTGAAAGGATTAATTTAATCATACCTGACATTAGCTCTCTAATACCTGGTCAGCTTAAATCCACAATGAGCAGCTGGACTCCTTCTATTAAAGCAGCTGCAAAGATAGGCACATCTGGGACAATTCTTCTGATCCATCCTGAACATGTAGCATCAAGTGGGATGAGATATCTGGCCCTCTCCGCTGGCTATAGAAAATGCTTAATGCCTTAGGCTAAGTACCTAACTTTTAGGTGGACTAAAACTGATGAGATCAATACCACCTAAATGGTTCTATGAGGCACTTGACAGTGCAGCAGAAAGCCTGTTGACATACAAAGAGCTCTTTGGCAGAAGAACTAATAAATGCAGAATTCTTTATGATTTCTTTTTCTTTAGAAAGAGCATTGCTACTTCTGCAGCTCTAACCACAGCCTTGGTTTAATAAGACACGCTAATGTGTTATGACTGCTGGGAGATCTAGAGTGAACCCATGTTGATAACAGGCTTAGCCTCAGAAATGATAAATCACAAGGGGGAGAAAAGATATGAAAATTCTTTTCAGGCCTAGCAAATGAAAAGAAGATGTGATTGTAGAATATGTTTGGGATGGATGAGTGGGGTTCCTATAATCAATCATCTGAAATAAACCGTTTTACTTAGCATCTGTTTGAAGGCAGACAATCAAGCTGGGTAGATGTTTTCCCCATGTAAAAATGCTTACAGAGTCTTATAACTGAATTTCTTTATCTTAGGTATTTTATATGAACCTTCATTTTATAGCATGTGACTCCCTGGCAGACTTCAGAGAGGTTTTAAGCATGATATTCGAACCAGAAAGTAATGCTAGTTATATTTTACTGATTGAGCAAACAGACTTGTTCAAAAGCAAGTGAGACGCGTGTATCAGAACAACACAAATAAAACCCAGCACTCATCATATATCCTGTCTAGCATTCTAGCCACAGAAGCAGCTTCCCTCTACTAGCTCCCTAGATGGCTTTTCTTAGCCTCATAAACTACATTGAGTGTCCTACTTAAGGGTGAGTTTTGAAAGGAAATTCCTCAGTTTGGTAAACTTCTAATACTGGAGGGTGATTATTGCTGTTTTACTTTGAGTTAATGCCTTCCAGTAAATAATCAGCCAAGCAACAAAATCCCATCACAGTATTTTTATGGTCCCAGAATCACAGGGCAGGAACAAGCTGCTGGAGTTTGTCTTATCCCTGTGACAAGGCAGAAGCAGTCACACTTATGTCATTTCTGATGTTTGAGAAACCCACTCATAGCTTTCCATGCTCCCCTCAAACAGCTCATTCCAGCCTTTCTATCCTTACTACGAGAAAGCAAATAATTCCCTTATGGGAATGCTGGGGTTTTAGCTACCCATAAGAACATGGAGGTAGTATATCCCCTTCTTTTCTGTAACAACCTTATCTGCATGCCGGAACTACTATAATGCTGCACTCTCTTTCATATTCAGGCAAAGTGTACTTAGTCTTTTCATATAAGCTCAGCTTTAGCAGACTACTAGCAAGTGTCATTGCTCTGTTCTGGATTATCTTCAAACTGGACGCACTTCTCAGAGCTGGACACACCTCCAGCTGGGATCTCCCCATAGCTAACTGCAATAGATGATTGCTTTGTGTCTCATCAGCTGTATGCATCCTTATATAGTCTATATCATGTTTGGAGAGTCCTGTTTGGCTTCTAATAGGCAGAAACCCCGGGGTCCTGCTTGAGGAACTTCTGCTTTGCTGATTTTCCCCATGCACTTGTGCATTTGAGTAGTACAGCACTGTATCTTGCACTTCTCCCTATACTAACCTGTTGCGCATCCTTCTCAGACCACGTCTCCTTCATGTCAAGCTAATTTTATGCACCTATTATGTGCTTTTATGCATACACAGTCTCACTTGTGCATTAAACCACTATATTCCATTCCATCATATCAGTGAGGACATCACAGAGCAGAACTGCAGCCAGGACCAATTTCTTCAGTTCCCTGAATCCTCCTGCTTCAGGACAGACAACCACTCAGAAGGCAGGTAAAATGTCCATTGTCACTGCATCAAAATCGTTTTCAGGCTTTCTATTCTGCTTCCAAGAAACTTTCCTGGAAAAACTCTCAAAACCCATACTGACATCAGTATGCTTCACCTCTGCTGGGCTTTCTTTAGCCACAAGGCCTATTGTTCTACCACAGAGGAAAATGAGATTGACTTTCAACTGATTTGTGCATGACAAATCCATGATGGATGTTACTGATTTCCCTGCTTGCTCTTAAGTGAGTTTGCATTGTTTATTTGACTGGATGTGTCCCTTGGACATGTGAGCATCACTGTCTATACAACATATGCTGGAGGTATGATCTCTGGAGGTCCACCAAGCACATTCCCAGGGTATGGGTGAGAAGAAGCAGCATATAGGACTGCTTTGACAGGATTGGCAAAGTGCCTCAGGCATGTAAGCCCACCTCAAAGTCATACCTGCCCTACTCAGGATACTGTGCACAGTACTATGATTATGCTCCTAACAATTAATGTACTTTTTCCCCACCATCAATGGGTCTAATTGCCATCTCATCTCATTTCAGCTACCAATTGGATACACAGCTATAAGCGATGCACAGAATCAGGCCCAGGGGTGGGAAGAGCTGCCACAGTTCCCTTGCATTTAATTGAGTGCTCAGCCTGATAGAACAGCATTCTTCCTTCATTGCTCTGCACAACTGAATCCCCATCCTTTTCTTCTTTTTTTCTCTCTTCTTGTTCATTAAGGCTGCAAGCACTTGCTTTTAATACGTATAATATATATATGAGGAATAGATAGGTGTGTATTCCTCACAATCCCTGCCATGCACACTGCTGTCAGAAAGACTCACCAGAGTCATCTTTATTTTGTGCCAAGGAGTCTTTGTTCATCTACAGGTATTTGCCTGGAAAGCTCTCACAGTCATTTTGTAGAGTGTCTGTGGTTTTCCTCTGCACTTTCTCTCCCTGAGGAATCATCAGTTTCTGGCATGCCTCAGGCTTCTTTATCTGCTTTTAAGGACTGGGCAGAATCTGGAAGTGCCTGGAAAACCCAGCCTTGCTGAAGGGCTGATGTAGGGTCACTCGAATTAGTTTGCAACTTCTGACAGAAGTGCCCCCCTCTCCAAGGGTAAGCATAATTGCGGTGGCACTGCCTCCATGTGATTTCATTCGTGCTCATGGTCACCCCAATTCTAGAGCTCCCCTGTTGATTACAAGCTGCTAAATGAAGCTGTATGTGTGCACATATAGTTTTCTTCCCCATTCAAGTTCATTCACTGTCCTAGCTGCAACTTCACACCCTGGAACTTCACAGTTCACAGCCCCAACCCCAGGTTGCTTTACTTGCTGTGTTTGTTCACATTTAACACAATCCCTGCACTCAGCTACACATCAAGAGTGTGAATTCTCTTATTAATAGATGCTCAGGGCCTGACCTTGCTCAGTCCTGAGACAGTCATCACCCAGTAGAAAGGAGGGGTGAAAAGCTGCCAGGAAGCTCCACAAGATGTGAAGAGTCCCACATGCAGCTCTGAAGATGACTTTTTGCTCCCCATATTTCACTTAAGTTACTTTTTTTCCCTGGCTATATGATGCTCTTGTGGACCCCACACAGACCCCCATCCCCTCATTCCTCCACACTGATTGCTACTCTGCTTGTCTCTGCTTACAAATAACAAATGTCTGCTCCTTTGCATGTACAAGCATTTCCACGTGTCGTCGACATTTTCTCATTGTAAACATATGTAAAACCAGCCCTATGAATTACACAAAACAGGCCCAAATTTGATCACAAGGCCTGATTAAAGGAGTTACATGAAAGAAGAGCATATATTGTATGCAAAGAGGAAAAGCAGCTTCTTAGTCAGTCTTCATACCAAACAGAGATAGCTGTCTGACATCTCTGCAGTCTCCTGTTTTCTTTTGTGCAACAAAAAGGGCAATATAATCATATCCTGGAAATACTTATTAATTTTCAAGGGAATCAAAGTTTTCCTAGGCTTCAAGTCCAGCAAGAATTGGCTCCACGTTAGTAGTGAACAGGAAAATCATCAATGAAACAGAAGGGTGGTAAATTTAAAATTGCTATGATTTGCATTTATATAAAAATGGATTTATACACATTGAAGTGAGTATTAAAGATGGGAGTGAGTAGGATTCAGATAAGAAATGGA
Organism: Ara ararauna; assembly: GCA_028858755.1. Classification (NCBI taxonomy): domain Eukaryota; kingdom Metazoa; phylum Chordata; class Aves; order Psittaciformes; family Psittacidae; genus Ara; species Ara ararauna. Next base: position 17,881,412 of record CM054384.1, read on the forward strand.
GATTTATGAGAACAGAAGAAGCTCTTCAGCAGACAACCCTACCCACAGTCTTCAAAGAGATTTATTGAAGGGCACAAACCAGTTTCTCACTAACAGGGATCTCAAGAGACCGTTATTCCATAAGAATGTCTGATGTCTGAGGATTTGCTATCCTGCTCCTGCTCGTGAGGTCCTTCCCTGACCCTGATCTTATTGTGGGGTACAGAGGAAGGACACTGCAGTGCCCTGACATGAGCAGGGCTCTGCTTTGCCATCCATGCTCTACATGCCTCTTCCTCCTCAGCCTTGAGAGATTGAAATGGGGAGCTATCCCCAGCAGAAATCCCACTATTGAAGCACCAGAGAGGATGAATGCTGTGATACAGAAGTCAGATTGTCTTTGTTGGCAGACCCTGGCATCTTCCTTTCTTCTACAAAGTGAAGCTGACTTCTTCATTTTTTGGGATCACTGAAACTCACCCTTTTGCCAAGTGGGGGCTCACCCCTGCAGTGGGTGGCAGGGCTAGCATCTTGGCTGTATTCAGGCTCTCTGGTGCTGCATAGACAGTGAGCTGAAAAGCACCACAGGGGGCCCAGCCACACTGCAAGGCTTCAGCTGCACGCTTTATACAGTAGAGCTACAGCTACGGAGTCAGTTCCTCCCAACAGCTTCAAATTAGGCTCAGGCTTATTCTACATCTCCCTCTCTTTCACTCCGAAGACTATGGTTGCTTTAGCAGAAAGACCTTTCTCATTGCCCTCTCACTAAGACATGGGGTATTGAGATCCCTCTCAGGATAAGTCTCCTCTGCAGGCTCTGTGCAGTGCCTTGTGAGCTGTTAGGGGAAGATGGCAGTTCTGGGGATGCGCCAGCTTTTTTCAGGTGTGATAAGACTCAACCAATCCAGAAGTGCAAAAGACAGGAAAATATGGGCCAGCTTCCTTCCTTTACATTGTACAGTTGATGTAAAGGCTTTTTGAACTCTGTTACCAGTCTGGGCACCACATCTAAAGGATTGATGATTAACATTCCTTAAAATGCTGTACTATGGGAAAAAATCTTCCCTGTGAGGGTGGTGAGGTGCTGACACAGGGTACCCAGGAAAGCTGTGGCTGCCCCTTCAGTTCTTTCCCTATCTGTGATTTTTTCCACATTTATCCTAATAACTTCATCTATCTGCTGTATTTACAAGGCATATGACACCTCAGTATCTAAGTGCTGCTACTAAATTGCCCATTGTACAAGGCAAGTACAGAGACAAATTGAGTGCTGGATCCCAAACAGTCTACGACATGTACTGAGATGTTCTAGGCTTTATTTCACCATGTATATCACTGCCAAGCATTAAAAGCTGTAATAAAGGGTGAAAGGAGAGGGAGCCAGGACCCTGCTGGGCAGCCTGATGGAGTGGGAGGGAGCTGCACTCAGTTCCCATGAGCTAGCATCCTAGCTCCTCCAGCATCCCCCTGCTATGGTTCTCCAGCCCCCTGGCTGGTGCGGTGGGTATAGATTGGGAAGAGAAAAAATCTCACTGTTTAAAGTCACTTATCTCTCTCTCAAAAGAAGCCAATCTCTAGATTATATCTGTTTAGCAGTTTTGTTATTCAAGGTATACCAGAGCAGAAAGTGTTTCCGTGTCAGTGCATGCGTGCTTACATGTGAAACTATCAGCTTTGTTTTGGCAGAACCAACTAGAGCTTGCCCAGCCCATTTTCCCAAACATTAAGATAATAAACAGGGGGGGAAAAAGGAGCTAATTCCAGAAAGCAATGTCAAATCCAGCTCCCTGGGAGGAAAACGGACTTTTTTCAAAAGCCCTTGTCCCACTGGAGCATGAGTGCCATAGACTGCAGCAGGGGCAAGGTTTCAGCTGAAGTGGGTTTCTTACCTTAAATAATCTTGGCTGTCAGATGTAAGTTATTTCAAGGAGTCATTTCCAGGTGACAGCCCAGTCCTGAGTCTGCTGCTGATCTTTGCTTTGGGACTTCTTGCAGGAAGAGTGGAAAAACCTCCACTGGATAACAGGATCACCACTAATCTGGACACAGTTTCTAGGACTGGGGCAGATTTGTAGTCTGTCAAAAGGATGATGAAGAAACTGATACACATAGCAGCCAGGCCAGATTCAATGCTTCCTTTAAGGCAGTGGGTCTTATTCATATTCAGTGGCTATTTACGTGGGATTTCTCAACACAACCTGCAGTTCCAATCATGAGAAACCCAGAATCTTGATAGCTTACTGTTAAAAGTGTGTAGGGGTTTTGTGGGGAAGGAGAATACATCATAGTTACAGCATCAGGCCACTTTCCTTCTCAGTATACCCAGCACAACAAAGCAGAAGGGTGGCTTGAGTTTGTATCTTCAATAAATAAACCTTTCTGATCCTTCAGGCAGAGTCTACAATTCTGCAATGTATTCCTGTGAGCTGTTGTTTTACCGTAAATATCCTTTGCTATATTAAATCATACATCATTTCCCAGTGTAGCTAATTTTCCATTCACTTTGACACTTGTGGGCAATATCCTCATGCCCTGATGTCCCATAAAGCACCTAAGCAGCATCCTTCAGTAGCGTCTCATTTGAATAGTCTCAGTTGCTCTGGGTGAGCATTTTAGTGCAAGAAAGGCAAATGAAATATTTACTTTGTGTTTTAACATGCCAGTAGTGAAAAGATACTGATGTGCTGAGGCTGGGACATTAAAATCAAAATTATGTTGGGAATAAAAAGCCAGGCATAAATTATCACTGTTTACTTCATCTATGTTTTAAGAGCGTTTGCATTACTCTGGTGCCATATAACATGCCAAGGGTATTTGGGGGAATCTGCAGCACTGTATTTCAAGAAAGCTTTTGAGCCAAAATGACATTGCAAAAGGCCACATCAGAATTAATGAATGGCCACCAAAAAGCCTTTGCCAAGGGCTGACTGTGAAGATGCCGTGTGAGAAAGTGGAAAGAAGAAAAGCGGTTCCTGACGGACTGTCAAGGCAAAAGGATAAAGACCAGCAAGAAAGGAAATGTGATTCGTGCTTCTCCTCTGCTGACATCCTTCAGCAGCTCATTTTCTCTGTGACACAGTCTTACTGTTTGCATTGTTCCACCATCTTGAGGACCTTGTGCTTGGCTTGACACAGAGATGCTCAAGGCTTTGGGTTGTCTGCATCCACCCTAAATTGGATATATTATCCACATTTTTGGTTAATCATTCAGTCCAGTTGTACAATGTTGTAGAACATAAGACAGCCAATAGTAGCAGAGGAGTTAATGACAGTGTCTGTCTTCCAGCTATGCTCCTTTATCCATGGTCTGAATCAGTTGCCACTGAGGGCATCATCCTTATTTAACTCTCAGAAACATTGGGACAAAAAGGTGAAAGGAATCTCTTGTATCATCAAATCCAATTCTCTGCCATCTCGGACCATCACATATATAACACTGAACTGAGACACATCAAACACCAACTTACAGGCAGCTTGATTTCTGTCCCCTTTCTGTTATTTGAAGAGCTACTCCACTTATTCTTATAATACTCTTTTCAGTATTTGGTCCACCTTTGACATTTTATATTCAAGAAGTATTGTGCTACTGGTGTTGCTTAACCTAAATAACTTTTCATTCTCCTGTATTTTTATACTTCTATTTTACTCTGAGAACACAATCACGTTTGCTTCCTGGTTCACTGAATTCCCTCACTCCTCAGTCCCTTGGAGGAGACATGAGAGACATGACTGAAAGAGTGATTTTCCCTTATTTTTGATTGAAAACATACATGTGTCCATGGGGAAGACTGAAAAGTCTCCATTTCATGGTTGTTCTTTCAAGATAAAGAAGGTGATACACTGACAGGGAGGAATAAGGATGTGTGCTGGAAGTCTACAGTTCATACCAGGTCTGAGGCACCCACTGCAGTACAAAACATGCACGTAGAGTAAAAAACCATATGTGCCCAGACCTCAGTATACAATGGCAAGAAAAGGGGAAAGTGAAAAAAACTCACCCAAAATCAAGCAATTCATGGAGCATAAGATGGCATGGAAGCATTCATACTTAGTATGACAGATGGAGGAACAAGACCTGATCAAAGAGCGCTCATTTCTACAGATGCACCTTTTGAAGTTAAAGAGGGACTGCTGTAGTTAACGGACCTACTTGCACACATAAAGACTACTGGATAAGACCATCAGTTTTCTATAGGTCACTGGGACCAGACACAAATTCAGAAGGAATGAGAGAGCAAAGAAGTAGAGCTATTAGCACAAAGCCTGTCACTTTTTTCATTAAAATCAGAACTCATGCCAGAGGGTTGAAAAGTGGCCAATGCTGTATCCATCTAAAATAAAGGTGTGAAAGAAGATGAAGGAATTAAAGGCTGGCTAGCCTTCCTTCGATTGAAGAAAAGATAAGAGAAAACCCATTGAAGATAAGGTGACAATGCCCCCAGATGCTTGGGACAAGCGAACATGGAGGCTGTCACGGTAAATCATCGTGCTTCTCCATCTATTTTAACGCATTTCAAAATGTTAGCGAAAATAATGGATGCTTCTGAAGGAGCAGAGGAGATTTATTTAGGTTTTCAAAAGAGTTTTTGGAGAAAAGCCCTCACAAGGAGCTATTAAGGAAAGCTTAGTGGGTTACCTTGTGGTAAGAGGTAAAAGTTCTTTCATGGATTGAAAACAAGCTATGACATAAAAATCAAAGAGCTGTAATAAAAAGTCCAATTCTCAGCATGGGAAGAGGTTAATAGTGGGAGGTGCTCCAGGGACTGCTCCTAGGACAAGCATTGTTACAGATATGTATTAAGAGCCTGAGGATGGGGTGGTATAAAGAAAAAGGGCAACATTTCCTCCCTCTCTCATCTTCTTTAGGCCACTTGGGTCTGAGAAGATGACAAGAAATTAATTTAAGGCAGACCTCAGAGGAGGATGTAGGTGAGCAAATAAAATCCTACCTAGGCCATTGCATGCAGAACATGCTTTGGGAAGCACAATTGAAGGTATTCATATACAAACGAATCATAGCCTCTTGGGGATAAAAGAAGACAGCTCAGGATGTGTTCAATGCACAGTGGTCATCGAAGACCTGAATGAAATACAAAGCTGTTTGGAAAGCTGTTTCATTTCATTCCTTGTTTTCTACATCAGCTGCATGGTTTTGCCCTGGAAAACATGACCATTTGGGAGCAGCAGCTTAAGAAAAGCATTGCAGAAATAGATAGGAACCAAAGGAGGTAAGGAAAGGAATGAGGATTTCTACAGATAAGGGTGGGTTTCTTGTCATATATAGGCAAAAGGTGATACCAAGATATCACCATCCTGCAGGGGTATCTAGGTGGTGGAAGTGATAGAGAAAGCAAAGGGAAAGGACTGAACAGTGGTCTTGGGGTTTGTCTTTTGTTTATGCTGAAGCAAGCAGGCTGAAATCTCAGAGCTGAACTGTGTGTGTGTACCTGGAGTTCAACACCAAGAATAAAAGACATCCAGGTCAATCAGCTGCTCTGTTTGCTCTTTTCAGCATTAAATGGAGAAAAGGTCACTTGAGCAAATTAAGAAGCAAACAGAGTAAATAAAAGGAAACAATTTCTCTCTTTAAACATAACTAACCTGTGCCATTTCCAGCTGCTGGTTTGCTTTGAGGCAAATAACAAGAGCTTCCTGTATTTCTCTGAAGAAGAAAGCCTGGGCAGTAATGACAAGCTTAAAGCTCATGAGTGCTTAAATAAAGTCATTTCTCATTGTGTGAGTTCTGTACCAACAGCATGGAGTTGGGACAATGCTTTCCTTAAAAAGGACACATCTAAGTCTGGAGATTTGCAATAGGGGGGAAATTGGGAATGAAATTGCCCAGGTGATTCAAAGAGATGAAGTACCTGGAGCAGCACTTCTGCACACAGCCAAAATTGTCGTGTAGCTAAGTGAAGTGGACTGATATAACCCCACCAGTCTCTGACCCCTATCCTAACTTCCCCTATATGCTTCAGAACACGTTAACTTTAGGTATTGTCTTGAGAGATATATAGCCATGAAGGAGTACTTGTTATGTGGGCTTTTAGAATTAACTTATCAATCAAGTGATTTAAGGTCTTTCCAAGTCTATAGGAGACACTGGTATGTCAGGAGCCCAATGCAGTTAGAAGTCAGATGCCAGAGGTTATTTTAAATCTTTGTTTGCAGAAAGCTTCCGAGCTTATGCTGGAGAAAGCCCAAATCAATTAATCCAATCCTGATCTCCATGGACTCAAACAGGTATGAGAGGAAGATTATACAAACAAAAAAGCTATGAGAATCAGGCCCAATATATGAAATATGCACCAGTTGCCATGGCAGACTCTGTCCTGTTTATCACATAGGCTGTCAGGGCATAGTATATTGATTGTAGATACTAGTGCAGTAGACTTGCTACAGTTATAAACTTACAAGAGGACACAAGAGGATCGTGGTTTTCTATTTGTGGGAGGGATGTAAATCCATTTGAATTCTCATTTGAACGGGTCTGATGGAATAGAGCCCTCTGGTCATATAGATGGGTGCTGCTTTATGACTCATATCAAAACCTGGTCCTGGGGACTGTTACTTGATTTCTGCTGTGGCAGGAGTGTGTCTGTGTAATTTTAAATGCTGACAGTTGAATTCCAGGTGAATTCAACCTCCTGGTCTCTCCAGCATCAGATGCCAGAGATTCTAAAAACCTCAGCCAAAATGTGGATTGCTGCTCAGGAGTTACAATGAAGTGAGATACTGATCCCAAAACAGCCCCACTTCCATGAGGTTATCTCTGTCCTAGGAGAATCCTGAACACAAACCAGGCTTGGGCATCAGTGGGCATCTACATCTTGGCGTAGCTTGCCAAAACATAAACACACTCCACAGGCACAGATTAAGGCACTATTGGCATCTGATTTGGCACAGTTGGAGTGGCTCTGTGTGAAATAAGCTTGACAGGGATGCTCATGGGAAAGAGGTGATGCTGAATGCCTCAGAACCCACCGCTGCTGGGGTTGCTCATGTTGTATAGCCCTTCTCCACAGGAATCCCAATTCTCCCAGGTCCCTGTCCCTCCTCCTCCTCCTCCTCCTCCAGAGTTTTAGTCTGCTGTGGGAAATGTCTCAAGAGCTCAGTTTGGCAGGATGACCCAGGCCTGATAACTGCTGTCAAAGTCAGGCTCTTCCTTTGTTTTCTTGTGTGTAAGGGGAGAGGAAAGAATCAGCAGGGAAATGTCAGCAGCTACTCTTAGCTTTGGTTACGTTAGCTGTTATCTCACCATGATAAGCAGGTGGACAGGGGGTAAAAAACTCTCTCATTCTCCAAGTGAACGCCCTTGCCTCTTTCCCACATCACCTTCTCCTGTGAGTTTCGTGCTGTCAAAGTCTGACACAGTCCTTTCTGCAAGCAGCCAAGCTGGCTCTTCCCGCGGGCAGCATCTTCCTCAAGGGCACACGCTGTGCTGTGAGCAGGGACCCAGGAGCTCTCAGAAAGAGATGCTCTGAAGGGCATCCTTCCACAGCAAAGGCAGAAGCATGGTGTGCCTCAGGATATGTTAGCTCAACTTGAAGTGCTATAAGTGAGGTGCCTGTGTGGGTTTTTATTAGGATTCAATATTGGATATTCTTTCCCTGCTGCTGTAATGCAGCTTTTGACACTGACAAGACAAAGTTCCACTCACTCCTCCCTCTCAAACTTGCTGTCCTCCTTCTTCACACCATCTTTGCTATAGCACATGATCACTCCCTGGGCACCTCAGGCTCCAAATCACCCTTTCAGCAAGGAAAGTGCGCAAGAGGGTCAACAGGGCACTGTTACCTGCCTTTTAGACACTAACAGTGGGTGAGTTTCTGCTCATTTGTAGCCTGGATCAGAGAGAATTTCTCTCTTTCCAAACTCTTCCACAAAAATCCCCAAGCTTTTTGCAGACATTAAAGATTGTGTTCTTAGCTTCTTACTCATGATGAGCAATACTTCATTCAATGTGATTGCACTCAAGTTGATGGGATTACTCATGAAAGAAATGCTACTGACTGTAAGTTCAGATATCCCAATACGATTGATTAATTCTGCTTTACAGCATATTTGTGAGGCTTAACAGATGGGAATATTGACATTAGAAGTTCATGTGATTGGCTCAAGGTCAGCAAGTGACAGGGCTGGGAACTCAGCCAAAGCCTTGATTTCTTTTCCCTCTCATTTCAGTCACGAGATCAAAGATTTAAAATGTAGAAACCAGCAACTCAGACACTCTTCAGGTTGCAAAAAGGAGCTGTCAGCTTGAAGGAAAAACCCCTCACATGGCAGGGAAGACAACCAATGTGAGGATGTGGAGGAAGTGGAGAAAAGCTAAATACTCTGAGGAGATGGGAAGAGGGAGGAAGGAAAACCAGATGCTGATTTTTAACTTCTTTCAACACCAACACTTGAATAAAGGCTGAAATCATGCTGGGGATGATGATCAGGGTACTGCATTCTGTTGTTTGCTTGCTTAACAACTGCATTCTAGAGCAAATGTTGTGTTTTAAAAGCCTCTAAAGGGACCAAGAAAATCCTCTTTGCTCTTATCAGGAGACATTACCATGTTTGACTCTTTTAGACTGAAAAGAGATGCCCTGAAGGGACAACCCCCTGTATGAGTCTGGGCAATCTTCCTGTTATGGAGATCTATACAAACCTCAGGCTTCCCTATAATCGTGTATTTCCTATGGTAGAGGCTTCCTATGGTATCTTTGGTTCAAGAAGGCATCGCTTTCTCATTCTTGCTCCCTCATCTCTCACCTTCCCCTCTTCATTTCTTGCTTCTGATAAAGATCTAATCTCTCAAACAGCACTTTCTTTCCTTTCTACCCATCAAAGTCTTTCTTGCACTTATATTGATGCTCCAGCCTTCGCTTGCATTCTACAGTGTCTCCATCTGAAATGCTGTTCCAGCTCTATGGCACCTGCTTAAACACCTGCTCTGGGGGAAGCAGCCAAATAATTAACACCATTTTTCTAATGACCGATTTGTAGCTGATGAGGCAAAGCAAATAGAGGAGGGATGGTGGCCATGAGCCCTCATGGAACAGTGACTGCAGGAATTGTCCCTATGGCTGAATCATCCATTCATCTCTAATTCACCTGGTAAGACCTTCATCCTCCCTGTGCAAGACTTGGGAGATCCCTTGCTCTCACTGTGTGCCAGGCGATATGCTTGCCTCTGGTGGCACAAGGGCCAGGCTGTCATTTTACTATGAGGCAGTGAACAGAAGGATCCAAATGTAGCTCTGAAGAATCCTCAATCTGGCATTAATCACCTGCTTGGAGATGCCGGCAGGCAGTGACATTTTCTGAGTGGCACGTAACCAGACATCTGCTGAACGATCCAACAGCTCGATCCAAAGGGAGGAGGATGCCTTTTTGTCTCCTCCCTGTAGGAAATGAAAGGTCATGGCAGTCCCAGGGAAGTAGGAAAAGAAAGGTTATCCATGGGGCCAGAGTCTCTGGGCAGCAAGGGGTCATTTCATGAGAAGTCCAGTACATCTGTGTACACCGCTCACTGGGTGTGGATGTAAATCAGTGTCAGTTCTGAAGCTGATGGGAGAATCAGATTTAAATGAAGAAGTGAATAACTTTCCTATAGGAAGCAAATGGGTGAAATCATAGAATCATAGAATAGTTAGGGTTGGAAAGGATCTCAAAATCATCTAGTTCCAACCCCCACTTGGACCACGATCACTGAGACCATGAAGAAAGTTGTATTGTGACAAAACTCACCTGGAGCAGGCACCTCCATTCCTGTTCTTCTTGGGAGGGATTCTGAAATGACCTCTCCTCTGTTCTGTCAAATGCAATATATGAATCTAATCGAACTCTGGATCTGAGCCAGCATAGTAATGTACCTGTTTCTGCAAAATACATTTCTCTGAAATATAACACTGATCAAAAAACAAAATAAGAATAGGCAGACAGATTTTCTATTGGAAAATGCTGATTTATTGAACCCAGGATGTTTAATAAGGATACATTGATTTCTTACAAAAATGTGAGGACTTTCAGTAAGTTGCAAGATGCACTGAGGGACAAAACAAGAAGCCAAATTTAACTCCTTAGTGTTGCATAAGGTGAGCTTGAAGAATAATACTTAAATTATTGTTCTGAGGTTTAAAAAATGTTGATTTTTCATTTCTAATTCTGCATCTCACTGCAAACTGGTAAACTTCTGATCACATCAACCTTCAGCACTTCTGTAGTCTCTTCAGTTGAAGACATAGAAGGCTTCTTACTCAGGACAAAGCCCTGTACAACAGCATTATAAGTGCTGGTTGAAGGGCTGCTGTTGCTTTGGAAGTGCTGATGCTGTGCAGGTTCTTTAAGATAAGAGTGGAGTTGGCATGGAATGACGTGAAGCCTTTCCATCCTTGGGCTTTTCCCAACACCAATATGGAATGTCAACTGACCTGACCCCCCTTGCTAACGAAGACTGCTTCATATCATCTCCTGGTTTTATATCATCCAAACTTAGTTTTGATTCTTAAGGGACATTCTTCTTTATCTTTCCTAAATCACTTTCACATAGAGATAAAGATCATGTGAAATGTCAGCCCCAGCCAAAAAGAAACCCTTTTTATTGGCAGAGTTTGTGGATTTTTATCACTCTTGCTCAATTGAACTGATCAGATTAGATAGGATAGGGCCAAGATTTCTCTTGGCTGTAGTACTTCCAGCTCATTCAGTGCACCGCTGGGGACAGGAGCATAAGGGGCAGGATGCAGAGTGTGCCAGATGAAAGCTGTTGCCTCTAGAATGGCATGAGATGGCTTTAATGAAATGCAGCAATGTCCCACATGCTGGGTGCAACCATAACAACATCTAGAAAGGATTTTGCATTTACAGCATTCCTGCCTTCCTCAAGGAAGTTGTGTATTAGGGACAGTGAAGCAAAGGGAGTCCTTACGCACAGCCACCTTCATTGAGCAGAAGAGGAAAGATGGTCCAATAGCTGGTGACAACACCATGTCAAGCAATTGGGCACAAAAGGAAGAGTGACAAATGGCTTTATCCATTGCAAATTGCAAGAGTTTGAAGACCTGGGAGGTTATAAGAGAAGTTCAAAATTCACTGGTGCAACAGCATTACGAGTGCTTGTTCTTGGGAGCAGTGCAAGCATTTCCTTGGTAGGTACAGTTGGTCAAGACTTTGATGTTGTCTCTCATGGCAAATGCAGAGTCAGGTGACATTGAAAGTAAAACGAACCACCACAAACACGTGAGAATGGAACCTCATATTCCCACCCATAAGAAATATATGCATAAGTGTGTGTATATATAGCTATATATATAAATATAAATATATGAATCAGAGAGGTGAAAACCTTGGATAGATTTCAGACTCCTGGCTGCTTCCCAGCAATGCTTTAGAAATACAGTATGAAATTTACATTGGTTTCAGTAATTCAAGCCTAGAATTTCCCCCTGGAGATCCCATCTGCTCCTCACTTACATGAATCCCCCAAACTGGGAAACAGCAGGACAGACATCATATTAAATCACCAGTTTTATCATACCTATTCAGTTTTTATCCTGGATCTGATGATCTGCCAGGGTAGAACGCTGCATCATTTGCTTCATCAAACAACGTGGCATGCAGGAATCCAGGCAGCACTGAGGTGCTCAGCTCCATGGCTGGTTGCTGGAGGATACAACCCCGCTAAGCTCTTAAACGCTGTGTTCCTGGGAGCTGACACACTGGGATCTCTCCCTGATAACCAGGCATTAGCAAATTAACCATCTGGGAACAGGAGAGGAATTAGCTTGGAAGTTTTTGTGGCAGTTGATGAAAAAGAATTTCACTGATAAAAAAGAAAAGCATCAGATATGACACATGGGCAGCATCTCACAGATCCTGGAGAAGCAGAGGAGGCCAAGGTGAATGCATAAATGTATGAGCTTAGGTGACAGGAGCTCATTCATGGCCTACACAGTGACTTACAAACTCTTTCTAAATAATTATGCATTTTTTCCTTTGAATATTACAAGGGATCAAAAGCATTTTCTAAACACTATTTGCATTTAAGCAGGACAGGGATGCACAGGGTGGTGGAGATGAAACAACTGTGCCTTCCTCTTCTCTGCAAAACAGAGCTGCATCCAAAGCTAACCATCAAAACAGGGTGGGTGGAAAGAGTAGGAATATCTCTTAAAATCCTACCACAAAAGGCCCTTCTTTATGCACCAAAAAGGTAGAGGAACGTCGCAGGATGAGAGAAAACATCTGCAGGAGCAATAATCCTTTCCCTGGGCTCAAGGGGGCATTTGTGATCTACAGCAGCTCTGAAGACAGCGGCTGTGCAGATGGTCACTGCTTCAGCTTGTGTCACGGCTTCTGCTCTTACCTGCATCTCCCTGACAGAGAGAGGAAAAGGAATTTATGCTCTAGGCAAGGCTTTACCTGAGGCTAAAGGATATAAATTCCTTTTTGGGGGTGCCCACAGCTCCACAGCTTTGTAGTCCAGTGCTCCGGTAGCTCTGCAGGGCTCACAAACAGCTGCCTTGTGTAACTGCTAAGGAGCAGTAACATTTTCTTCCAGCTTCTGTCTCTCTGATAGCTGGATTCCTCACGTCCGGCCAGGACATATCAATGCTGAGAGCTGGCCACCTTCTCCTTGTGAATTATCTGGTGGGATTTGTCCTGAGCACAACTAGTGGACACTTGGCTCTAAGGCTTGTCCAGAGGTACCAGCAGAGTCTCCTCCTGCACAGCAGCACTAAACAGCATAGACTAAGGCTGGCTCAGAGGATTTAGACCATGCTATTCAAGATCATTTGTTACTGCAGTTAACCAATATCCCCACAGAACCTGACCAAGGCTGTGAAGCTTTTAGGTGGCTTTTGCTCCTGTGAAAGGTGCAGCTATCCTACCTAGCCCTGTTTGGCTTCTGCAGAGGGACAGGCGAGAAGAGGAAGGCCCTCTCCTCTTCCCTTCTGCAGCACTCGTACAGGCTAAAATTAAACAAGAGAGAACATCTGGAGAGCAGCAGGTGGGAAGGGCTCAGCTGCACATTTGGGTCATTTCAGACAAATTCTTGCTCCAACTGACATCAGGCCCTTTTCCACCCAGACACAGCAGCAAATCTGAGGAGGGCAGGAGAGAACAGGCTGAGTGGCAACAGTACAAGGCTGCAGACATCCTCTCCTCGAAGGGCCTGTTCCCACCACGGAAACTTGCATCACCTCCATGGCCAGACTGCCAGTAAATTTTGGCCCAATACTTTTCTAGTTCAAAGGACTTCCATCACCCCAGTGTTATCACACACATTCTAGCCATAAAATCTCTGCAGCACAGCTCAATGTACCAGATGCTCCCATTTTACAGGTGGAAATTTGATGCATAGAGAGCAATAGTAATCCATGTAATGGGCAAAAGAAGGATTTTGATCCATGTGAAAGTCCCAGACATTATCCCAGCTCTGAATCTTCCCTTCCCCACCTCAGAAGTGATCAGCAGATCCTGCATCCCTGAATGGAACATTCACCTTATGCAGGTTACAACTACCAAAGGGAGTCAAAACAGGGAGCCTGAGTGCTTTACAAATCACAGTAAAGGAGAAACAGGTCATAGAAATCCCACCTTCAATTGCCATAACACACTTGGGTACAATTATTACTCCGTATATGCAAATATATTTCCCTTGTCATATCTATTAGTAAAATCCATAACATTGCCAGAAATAATCCAAAGGCACAATAATTAGAAATACAATATTAATAGAGGTGATGTATATGAAGAGCATAAAGTGCCTACACGTGAGTCCAGCTCTGTTCCCTGTTTTACCTGTTGTTGATGTCTGACCTTGACCAAGTTGGTTAATGCTTCCATGTCTTCAATAAAACCTGTCTCGTAAAATCTGGATAATAGCATTAAACTTATCTACATCAGATGAAGGTTTTGATGTTTAATCAATAAAGATTTGTAAAAAGCTCTAAGATCCTTTCAAAAAAGGCAATGTCCACAAAAGGCTTCAGCATTATCCAAGACTAATGAGTGAGAGGAGGTACAAGCTGCCCCATTGACTTGTCAGTGCTGGAAGTGCAGTGTTGAAGCACACCAGTGGTGGGGCAGCCTTGGCCATGCCACAGGGAAGGAGAACATGTTTGGATTACAAAGGTCTCAGATGGAACTGGCTGTCAAGCTGCAAGTGCAAAGCAAGGGCTTCTACCGCTGACAGATAGGATCAGCTGCTTCTAATTTCAGAGGCGCCAAAGCCTGTTCATTTCTGACTTCCCATTCCACCCCTCTTTTTCTCTTTCTCTTTCCTTTCTTTCTTCCCACCCCCACCCCCACCCCCCACCCCAGGCCCTGGCCATTTGCTGTTGCCTATTATGGTGGAAGGAATTATCTCTTTGGCAGCACAATAGCCCCATCAAAGCTTGATGCAGTGCTGAGTGATCAATATAATAGGATATATATAGTAATGTATTAATATTGTGTTTACTTAAGCACATTTTGAGAGCTATCCCTAACTTTTTAACTTTGGAAATAACAAGAAGCTGAAGAAATGGAAGCGCTCTCAGATCTAAGCAGAAAGAAAGAGTGTCAGCAGAGGGAAGAAAAAGTCTGTTCTCATGGTGTCTCTTGTCTGAGCAGAATTAGGAGATGCCATCCTGCTGAGGGCAATTTTAGCTCATTCTGAGATACTCTGCTGAGCTTAGAGCACAGAGAGTGTCTGACAAGATAATCGGAATTAAACCTAATCTTCCAACCCTTCTTTTGAGATGCATATGTCACCTGTACCTCTGTGTCATCCCTGGAAAGGCCACGGTCACTGATCAGTTGTCTGCTTTGGACTGGTCTTCAGTCAGGTTCCATCAGCTCTTTTGATTCAGGAATGAGGAGTTTTATCCTGCAGTATTTAACTCCAGTGTGTTCTTGGAGGGGTTGGGAATAGGCAGGTGATGTCCTCTTACTCTTCAAACAAATGAGTCCGATGTCTGTGTAACCTTCTTGCCTGCAGCCCAGTAAGCTCTGCACACTTTAATTCCCAAAGATGAGCTGGGGATTCGCATGTTACTTACTGAGGTATTACATGGAATTTTAATAGGCCTTTAACAGGACTCCTGTGAGTTCAACAGCTGATCCAAACAAGATCTCCGCTCCAAGGCCTAATCCCATTACAGCCTAAAATGATCTCCTTAAGAGAAATTGTTTTCTCTTCAGGCAGTGCTGCAAAGAAAGGAAAAGAAAGAGATGGATAGAAATAAGAGAATGAGAGGCAAGTTTAAAGCACAAGTTATCTGCAAAGAGAAGAGTGATGCTAATGCAAGTGGAAAATGCTAAGGAAAAAAGTACACAGCTTTTTCTAATGTCGCTAGTTAGCACTTTGTGTCAAAATCCCCTCATCTTAACAATCACTACAACTGAGTGAATAATTTAAAAGGAATAATTAATTCCAAAGTGTGGTATACTGATGCATATCCACTGATAGAGGTCACAAACTTCTCCAGATTTCATGTTATTCAGCTCTATTTGCCAGTTCCTGCAGCTGACAATTCTTTGCTTCCAGATACTTTGCAGCTTAACCCATGAAAGGAAATAATCTATTCTAAGCACAGACTTCCTTTGTTTGTCTACAAACCTTCCCGAATAAATCATTATTTCAATAACCACTCAAGTGATACCACTGCACAGTCATGAGTATCTCATAAGTACCCTAGTCCAGAGGTTAAATATCTGAGTTCTGTGTGAATACATGCACACACTTACTTGCCCACACGCACTTTACATTTCTGCCTTCTGTTTATTGAGCCCTATAGAAATGAACAGAGCAACTACATTTCTCACACACAGAACTCCTAAATCTAGCCAAGTATTTGGACAAAATTGGCCACTGCTGATTAAAGATGACATAAGTATAAATTGGCATTAGGAAATGTCAGTGAGCAGGCACAAGTCATCTGTGTCCATGCATGTTAGTTCTTTGTGGTTCTTAGCCAACCTGATGAAGCCAGTGCAGCATCAGAGCAGACAGAGCTGATGAACATATGCCTTTCCCACATTTCCAAGGGCTGAGAAGCCGGGAGCTTTGCTCTGATGATCAGGCAAGTTGTCCAGTAGGCAGTCCAGACAGCTTAGGCATAACAATTCCTTCTTGTAATGAAAATTGAGACATTCCATTAAAAAGAAAGAAATAGAACCACAATAAGAGACCTGAACCCATAGGAAAAGTCTTGGATCTGGATAAAAATTCACATATGGCTTAGGTTTGCTCTGTAAGTGGTGCAATGCACCCTCACAATCACAGGTTACATCACTCCCCTACCATGAATAAGCAAACGGCATCTGCAGCCCATTGCCCCTCTGAAACAGCCTTCCTAGGTGGTGCAGCTCCAGCACATCAGAGCTGGCCTTTGCCTGGCATTTAAAACTAGGGAAATGTACAGGTCACAGCCTGAAAACTATTAAGAAACAATTTGCTTCCACTGATCTGGTTGGTTCCCTGCATGGCCCAAGTGAACACACTTCACCTTGTATGGGGTGGAGGTAATTAGCCCTGATGACTTAGACCCTCAATTGCTGCTCTGGAGATACTTGGTGGGCCTAAAATATATATATATATATATATCAGTTAAATTAGTAATTGTGGACTTATTTCTCACACAATCCTCCTGCCCTGCTTTTTCCACCCCCCGCAATATGTTTCAATTTCCAACTGTTCACTAAATTAACACTTACAGAAGTATTTCCATCTCTTTTCTGCATTATAGCCAATTGCCTTCAGCGCCCTTTTCATGTGGGTTGCTGAACATGATTGCATTTGCACTGGGGGGAAATACTCCACAGGAGTGTGCTTGCCCAAAGGTTTAGAGCCCTTTCTCCTTTATTTAGTGGCTGTTTGCGTCCCAGGTCCATGGAGTCCACAGATCACTTCACATGATGAGTCTCACCTGCTTTCTTCTCAACAGACACAAAATCACCAAAGGCTTCTACTTTATGCATCTGCAAGGTGGCAGCAGGACCTCTCGTTTACTCTGTGATGAAGTGTCTTAATCACCTTAAACCAGGACCTTCCAGGCACGGATGTAAGAGTTGTGGAGAGCAGGAGATGCTCTGGGATGACACTGAAGGATGAGAGACTCAAACACTTCATCCTTGGAAAGGTCCCCATGAAAGCATGTTCCTTGTTTGCAGCCTTGTAGTATGGTCCCAGTATCCAGCATCGGATGGGTCATATGAGAGAGAAAAAACTCTACAAAAAGCTTCTACAAAAGCTCTGGCTGCCTGCACAGCTCAGCATTGTAGAAATTAGACCTGAAAACATGAAGGGGTCATCTAAGGCAGTATCACATCTACCTCCATCATGCCTGACAGATATTCATTCATTGAAAGGCCACCAATGAAAGAGGCCATTTCAATCTCCCTGTGCCCACATTCTGACTGCAAGCTGGAAATGGGCATTAGAAGGCATAAGAAATGTCCCCTTCACTTATAAGTGCATTTACTAATCTTAGGATAAAGTTAAAACACCCTTAGGAATCATTCCATGTATTCACTGATTAAAATAAACTGGGATATCATAGTTTGATTTATTAACCCCTTCATGAATCTGTGGGTGAAGGCGTAGCCTTAAGGGAGCAACAGCCAAACTGAGTGCATTTGTCCAGATTTCTGTCTACAGCATGAAACTTGCAACCCCCCCCAGATAAACCGGACTGAAGTGATTCAGGTTTTATAACTCCTCTGTATTCCTGGTGAAAAATAAGCTGAGGTGTTCGCTGGTGTCATGAGAGAGATGATTTCATTTGGCAGGGAGTAGACGAAGAGAAGGTGAAAGATTCAGGAGCCTGTGAATTGAGCAACAGATGGGCTTTTCATTAAGAGGAGCTCCAAAACCTAATGAAATTGATCAGAGCCTTTTTTCCTGGCTTTGGTGGACTTTGGAGGAGGCCTTAATTTAGGCACCTAGCTGCAGGGATACAATTACATCCCTTGATCTTGGTGGTGGATGTTAACAAGCACTTCTGTCACCCTCACAGGTGCTGACAGAGATTTGGGCATCATTTCTGAGTCAATTTTTGTTCTGAGATTGGCTTGAGCTTTGAACTCCAGCCTCAGGGCAATGCATAGAGATAATGGATTTCCCTTCATCTGATATATAGATATCACTACTCATTTACTCGCTGCTGTGGTATTTGGTTGCTACAGTGTCCAACCATAATGTTTACAGATTGCAGCTGTACTGTACATGACCAAAAAGATACTGTCTAAGGCTGTTTGGGAGTGTTACTATGATCCATGGGCTTTATTTGGTTTTGCTGGAGCTAAAACCAGTTGTAAAACCAGCCTAGCTTCCTAAATAACCACATTTAAATATAACTGAATTTTAGGAAGTGCAGAAAAAGCTCCATCATTGTCATATTATTCCCCCTGGCATTTCTGAATAAAAATGGATTTACACTTTCAGCTTTGAAACTCGAGCTTATAACAGGAAAAAAGCAAGCAGGGACGAAGGTCAGCATTGATGTGAAATGCAAAGCGTCATCTATCTTGATCATCTGTAACCTATTTCCCCACCCACTGCAGGTTTTATACTGATAGTGGTGAAAATCTTGACTTTTCAATCCCAATATTTATTTCTTCAGAAGAATTTCCTGGAATCACAGAAGCAATTTCCCTGCTATCCCAATTCAGATCCCACTTGACTTTCTCACATCTTCACGTCCTGAAGCCTCCAAGTAAAATCCTGGGAGAACAATGACAGTCACTCTGGAGATGATGATGGCCATCTGAATGGTGCAGGATGGAAGCAACAGGAGAGAGAGGCTGAAAACAGACTGAGATTCCCCTGCTGCTGCAAGCAAACAACGTGCTGTGTCAGAAACATGGAGCTGTGCTATATATTCATAAAAGCCACAAACATCATAGAGTCTAGACTTGATTCTTTCTGACTTGCCCGAAGACTGGAAGACAAAGCAAAGCCAAAACCACAGCAACACAGTAACTGGTTGGTGTAAGAATATTGTTTGAAAGGTAAATCAGCAATCGCAACAGAGAGGAGTTGTCCATTGTCCCTCCTGTACCCCCAAGCACAAAGAAGAGAAAGAAAAGAAAAAGAAAATAAGGAAAAGGCCATAAAATATCCCCAAACTGCCAACACATTCCACTAAGCATAATTTCTTGCCCAAAGTTAACACAAGATAGATATTCACTGTGTGTCATCACCTCTCCATCAGACCTTCCTCTGTCTGGCATAATATCTCAGGGCTTAGGGACGAGGAGTGACACGTCCCAACAGCTGTTGTATTGATTTGAATTCTAAGTCAAGATCTCCATTACATACCTGATTCTACTGTAATACTAATTACAAAGTCTCCCTCTGCTCTGGCTCTGCTGTGCCATTTGTTATCAAAATGCAGCCATGCAAGTGACTGTCACCTCAAATCCATTTTTCATTAACACAAGTGACCAGTCCTATGTTGAGCATCTCTGGGTTCTGGATGCCATTCGTTAAACATTGTCTGGTAGATCGTAAATCACTGTAGTGTTACAAGAATTCCTCCACCAAGCAGCAGGGAGCTAATCTGTGTCTGCAGGTTTTTAATTGAGTAAAACAAACGACGATGACGAAAGCCTCTTTAGATGCACTCAAGCCCTTTCCATTGGATTAAAATGAGCTGAAACCTTTCCCTCTTGGACCGTGTGCTGGCTAGTGAGGGAGTGTGAGATCAGCTAAGAAGGGGCACTTTGCAATAAGCCTTTTTCTTTCTATCACCTCTGTCTGTTCAAGGGAGCAACAGATGGTTAGGGATTGAGTAGGAACAGTACCAAGAAACTTAACAGACATCTCTGAGGACACAGTCCTCATCAGAACCGAGCTCCAGTAAAATCCACATGATGTATTCCTTTCATGCTCTGCCTGAGAGTCCTTGTCCCCCTTGCTCTGAGGTCCCTAAGGACATATGGTCATTATTCCTTCTGAAGTACTATGTGATAGCAATGCATAGGGACTTTCATGTTAGTAACTAAAGAGCAATGCTTACAACAGACTGCATCATTGATCAGAAAATGATGGTCTAAAAGAGTTTAGCAAGTGGTCGCAAAGCAAACAACTGGGAGAATGGGGCCACCCAGCTCCTCTTGTGCCTAAGAGTGGTCACCATGGATCCCTGCACACATGCATCACTCCATGCATTGTCTTTTTTCCATCCCAGTTTCTGCTCAAGTCTAAATTTTCATGCCCATCCTGAAAAGATGTTGCTGAGGAGTAGGATAGGCTGAAGGAAGACAAGATTTAGATGAGGAGAAGTAGGCAGAACTTGGCTTAAGTAAGGAAGGAGATAAAGCCCTTACGTAGGAAAAACAAAACCAATTTGGTCTTTCCTACACTTTGAAATTGATATTTAAAGCAGAAATTAAAGTTACATCCCTCACTGTCATTCTACATTAACAGAGCCACTGCGTTACTAGCCATAACATGGCCAGAAAGATTCAGATTCCTTCAAAGTCAGACATAAAAAGAAAATCATTGAGAACAACAGGCACAAGTGTCTTCCATGTGCTGGGAGAAACACACAGAAGAAAGGGAGCTAGATCTCTCAAAGACAATTGTTAAACTGAATAGAGTGCAATACTTGTTAGTTTGTCATGCAAGGAAGACTGGCATCACTACAGCAACTTAGTCCAGTCCCTAGGAAGAAGAACTGATGGAAGAAACTCAGAACAAGGATATGAAATGCAGTTTAGATGCAGTTCCCTGTTCTATGTAAAATATCCTGTTGGAGGATGTGTTGTGAACTCCTGAAGCTGACTTCGTTTAGTCCCGAGTTGAGACACTCAGTGTAAGTGAGACTTTAGAGTACTCTATTCCTCCTTTGTCCCTCCACTTTCAGTTCTGACTTCACTTTAGCCTTGGGCCCCTGTACAAGGATCCTGGATATACACTGTTCTTCACCTTATTTTGCCATTTTCCATTTGTTCAGCACTGATTGCTTTTCCCTTTTGTGTTTCTTGTTATGGTGCTGGCTGATCCATCTTTTTCTTGTGTGCCTGCCTCATCAGTAATGCTATTAGTGGGTCGCTGGCACCAGTTGTGAGAATAAGGCTTCTGTTTAGCTTGTGTTAAATGAGAGATGGCTGTCCCCAGCCATCCCACAGATCCAGGACTCTCCTTGCTTTGAGATCTCAAACACATGAGAAATGCAGACATTAGTGTCCAAGAAGTTATAACCAATGTAGTTGGGAAAACCCTCTTTGCTCCACTCTGAAAAATAGATACTCATAGTAATGAAGTCACATACATGAGCCAAGTTGTTAGATTTTTCTGTAGGCACATTGCCTCTACATAAAGCAATGGATCCTATAAAAAATCAAGTATGTTTGGCTTTCTAAGTATTTTATTGATACAAATGTGGGCTGGAATAATCCCATGTGGAGAACCCTAAGCCATGTGGAGAAACCTGAACTGGGTAAGATGAAGTTTGAAGGCAGGAAATTATGATGGGAGGTTGTTGTTTTATTTTAAGCTTCAAATCCCATGCTCAGAGATGCGTAGCATAGCTCCTTTTTATGATATAATTAATCATCATTCCATTCAGTGTAGTAAGAGGATCTAATGGGATATATTGTCCCATTTTAATGATAAGCACGTCAGATAACATAAATAGGTCAATTGACGTAATTGCAGTAAATACAGGAAAAAACCCTCAATATTTCAAGATGAATTATGTAATTTACATAATTACGGCTAAAAATGGCATGTCACCACTGAATGTACCCATCTAGCCCTACCCTCTGCTTCTCTCTTCCCCGTTCAGCAGCAATGCACTGCTAGATGTTGTCATATGTGACTGGAAATCTCTCCAGGTTCTTCAGCTTTGTCAGAGCCATTTAATGTTGTTTAGACAGGAGCATTAGCTGGACTCACTGCATGCAAGGACATGACAGACTCCCAAGACAAGCTTTCAGCCCTCCTGTGCTGCATCAGGGGGCTGAGTGCAGGCGGTGGCTGTCTGAAGCATGAAGGTGCATACTGGAGGATGGTAATGAGGGATGGCACTTCAGCCAAGAACGGCATCTCCTCATAGTACCTGAAACAGCAGAGCACTTGTGACATTCTATTTTTCAAGCCACATCACTTATGCTGATGGGGATGAAAGAAAGGGGTGACAGAGAAGCACAGAGCAGCCTGTGGCTGAGCCCTGCAGCAGAACTTGCTGTCTTCTCCAACAACTGCAATCACAGCCGCCCTGAGCAAGGGAGTTCCCTTTCATGTGGCAAAGGTTTCTGCAGGAAAAATAATGCAGTCATGTTAAAATATTAATTTGCTGTAAAGAAAACAAATGGATCAAAATTACTTATCCCAAGGTGCCCAGCAGGAAAGACTTCATTAAACCCACTTTGTGGACAATGCCCAGGCAGCTATCGACAAGCTTGGGGTGCTGCCAGACTGCTGTCCCCCCAGCCCTGTTAGTTCATGCTGTGTGATTTCGATGATCTCAAAAGTCTTTTCCAACCTAAATGATTCTGTGATTTGCAGCTGGTTACAGACCCCAAATTCCCCAGAGGAAACAGGAAAAAGGCTGCACCAGACGTCAGTGCGTTTCTCTCCAGATGAAATTGCCTTGCACAGAATAGGAAGGAAAAGGCTGGTGAGTCTCTGTTATTAGGATAACTTTCTCCAAGTTATTGCACACTTCAGTTCAACAGTACCTGATGGAGCACCTCTAGTACCTCACTAAGCCTGGATTTGTCTCCTTCCCCTGCCTGGGTTATTCAAAGTGGATTGACCCTCATGGCTTTAGTTCAAGTACATCCTTAAAGCCAGAAATCCAGGATTTGGACTAATGGGAGACTAATTGGGGAAAGAGGAAATTTATTACCTGTGTAAGAATGAAGATAACACGATTCAGATCTCAGACTATGTCAAGAATTAGTTATTTGGGGGGAAAAAGCCCTAAATCATGCTTAAAGCTTAGGCAGACAGGTTGACACAGGCTGGCTCTTGTAGCATGTACAGCTGAAGTCTCTCTCCTGGCAGAAGAGAGTGAGGTGAATGATGCCAGCATCCACCCCCCTTCCCTATTTGCTGCTCCTGTTCACTTTCTCTTCCCCTGCCAGTCTCTGGACCTGTCCTTGTTCAGTTAGCTGTGCAGAGAAAGCCATTTTCATTGCCCCTGTACCTTTTACCCAGCCACATCTGAGGATCAGGAGAGAGAACTCCAGCTGCTGAAGTGCACAATTTGCTCTTAGCTACAGTCCAGTAATTGAAAACTGTCATTCTGTGGGAAAATGGCAACGTCGTGCAGGAGCAGGAGCAGCCTGGGCTTTGTCACGCTGCATCTTTTGCTGCTGGAACTGGTTTGAGCTGAACTTTTCGCCCTCTGGGCTCCAATAGCTCACCTGCTATTTACCAGCCCCTAGGAGAATTACTTTAGTTATTTTGCCGTTAAAATCCTTTGGAGGTTGTTATGTTTGTTTACACTTCTGCTTGTTTTCCAGGGCCCAGGCAAAGGCAGGGGGGAGAGGAAGCTGGGCTTGAAGATGGGAATTTGGGCTAGTTCAAGATTGAATGAACTTCAGCATTTGTTTCTAAGTACAGAGGGACACTGGAGGGACCAACAAGTCATAATATAGTATCAGTTATATTAAATGCCTTTGGTTTTTATTTGTGTGACAAAGGTTGTATAATAATATGAAGGCTGTATAATAACACAGCATAATAAGGCTGGGGAAGCTGCGATGTCTGGGAAGTGCCATAGCTCCAAGGAATGTGAAGACTGAAGATGTGGGTCCTGCAGAGCAGCTACATGCTCCCTGCTTAACTACTTCTTATGCTAGATAGTAGGAAAATACATTTTTACCAGCAAAATAGAAACCTCACCCTTTTTTCTTGCTCTGAGGAACGGAAGGTCTGATGTCTGATCGATTTTTGTGATTATTTTTTCTTAGGGTTTTGCTCAGATGTCTTTCTTAGGCTCAAAATAGAAGCTATAGAATATGCTGTGACAGTGGGAATTAAACTGGTAACTCTATTTTAGTGACAAGTCCTCACACATCCTTTACAGCCACATGCTTCCCTTAGCCACCATCCGACTGAGGGTGCTTAGCTGGGCCTTCTTTCTAGACTGTGATGGTTGTTCTTACACTCCTATAACCTGCAGCCTATGATGTTCTGGGACCCACAATGACCTTGTCTCACCCTGGAGGTGTCCTAATGTCCTTCTCCTTCTTCTAAGGGATCCTTTATCTTCAAGAAATAAGTGCTTTCTCTACAAGCTCACTGCATTCTTGAAGATGCTGCTCGTTGACATGCTTCCTTCATGATTGCCCTACCACAATACTTGTGCACTTTTGCCTGCTTTATCTTTTCATTCCAAATCAGTTATGAGAAGGTTTGGGTCTGCTAACTACCTGTTCTGAGTTGTATTTGATCTGGATCATAGGATCATAGAATCATAGAATGGTTTGTGTTGGAAAGGATCTTGAGATCAGCCAGCTCCAAACCCTGTGCCATGGGCAGAGATGCCTCACACTAGACCATGTCTCCCAGGGCTCTGTCCACCCTGGCTTTGAACACTGACATCATGCTTGCTATTTAAACAAGAAAGTCATATTCTTCTGCACTGTAGAAGCAGCTTGTAAAACCACTGTAAATAGTATCCATAAATGAAAAGTTACTAATTCCAAGTTGAGATGAAGCAGCTTTGTATTTTTTTCATTTCTAAATAACTTGGGGTGTCTGGTTTAAAATTTTTGTCTGGAAATCAGTTTCACAGCATAATTTCATCATTTAATTCTTCAAAGTGGAAGAAAACAAGAGAAAGCTTTGAAACAGAACTATCTTTCCTACCTTTAATGATAAGTGGCCACCTATTTGGGGAGCTGCCAAGCTATGACA
Source organism: Ara ararauna (assembly GCA_028858755.1). NCBI lineage: Eukaryota > Metazoa > Chordata > Aves > Psittaciformes > Psittacidae > Ara > Ara ararauna. The sequence continues at coordinate 17,906,244 of CM054384.1, forward strand.
GCAAATGCCAGGTGATGTCTGTTCAATTCCATGCAACACTCATGATAATGTCATTTTTCCTGCTTGAAGTATTGATCACAACTGACGTTTCTTACAACTTTCCTGCCTTTTTTGATTAAAAAGCAGGAATTTATGATCTGATCCAGATTTTTATACAGACATTTATCTTTTATTTTTTAACTTTGGCAAAGAAGTGGATGAATAATTTTCTCTCCTTTATTTTGCTGAAACTCGCTCAGTGCTGGTTTATGATAACGTCATGGTTTTTAGTCAAACAGTGTGGCCGGTCACCTCTATCATGGGAATTAGTCACAGTCCCAGATTGCATGGCAAATACTGTAAGTGAATAATGAATAGTCAATATTAACCTTCTGGGTTCTCTTCTCACATGAATACTCATCGTGTTCTCCACAACCTGTCCATAGTGGGGCTGCCTGTTAAGCTCAAACCCCTTTTGAGTTACAACCATCTGCTCTGTTTCTGGCAGAGGCACCCTTGCAAAACACACAGAAGCAACCAAAAAAGCCCCCCAAAACAAGGCATGAAACTACTGTCTGTACCAGGACTGGTGGACCATGAATGTTACAGTGTCACCTTGAAAACCCGTGTATTTTCCTGAAAATAAAAGGGAAAACTCTCAGCAGTCTCAAATATTGGGATTAAAGGGAAGTGCAGAAGTGAGCAGACTTAGCAGGGACCTCATGTCTTGCTAAGATGGTTTTCTGTATTTATATCAGAGCTGCTCTGTTTTGGCTCACATGTAGGGCTGGGCTGAGATTCAATGCGATTGGAGGATGTACCTTCCTGAACATACCAAAGGGGACTGATGAAAGAGCTACAGACCTATTAGGTCCTCCATATAAGTCACCCCAGAGCCTGGCTGGAAATGACTGCTGGGCTGCATGAAATGGTTTTGGGCTGAAGCTCTGACGTTAAATCCCTTCAGTACCTTTTGGGGAGGAAGAAGGGGACTGGAGATGTGTTCTTATTTAAGACATCAGGGTTAGACCTAAGGAAAAAAAGAAGTAAGGAATATAACCCCATGTACACAAACTATTTGTAAGATCATTACCTTTAATACATGAAATCTGAAGCTTCTGGCCTGTGGAGGGAACAGATCTGAACAGTCTGAGCTCAACTACATGGTGCCTCGGGCTGTAGAAAGTTGGAGCCTGGGGGAGCAGTGCAAGTTTTGGATTATCAAAAACATCAAAATGCAGGCTGCTGCAGCTCCTCACATTATTTTCCTAACTCTCAACAACTGTTTTCTCCCTGCTTCTTGGAGCGTACTCATGGCACATAGGACGAGGACCAACAGGTTTCCTTCTGAAGTGTCATTCACTGTGAAGGAGAGATGTGGCTGGCTGACATGTGATAGCTCTTCTCTGATAGAAGAAAAAGGCCTTGCCAGCTTGCTAAGCGGGAATCAGGGAGAAGGGGTTCTGTACAACCTTTAAAAGTTCCCTATCTTGATAACTAAAGTGGTTCTGGTTGCCTTCTACACTGTTTTGCCATCTCCATTCCCCACATACCATGGATAAAGATTACTTCTAGTGCTGCAGTTGCTGTCTGCATGCAGGTGAGTGCTTTTTCCTCTATAAACACTTTCTTCTCCCTGCAGACCTGAAGGGGCCCTTTTGTTCTTCACTGGGGACAGTAAGTAAATCCTGTAACCAGGGGAAGGAGGCAAGACAAATGGAAAGGCTCTGGCAGGAGCCTGGAGGAACAGAAGGTGATGCTCTGTGACAGATGCCTTTTGTGATGCTGCTTGTTAAACACTCTGCCACTTCCTTTTGTTCAATTCCCCAACTTACCTGTGTACTTTCGACATTCTCATGGCCCAGGCAAGACAACCACTTTCCAGAGATGAAGAGGAGAAAAGGACTCCTTGCACTTGCCTCTCATCATCCCATCCCAGTAGCTGAGCTAATGCAAGCTTCCTCTATTATCATCTCATGTGACCTATAGGTAGATAGCCTGCACATTATGATAAAACCCCCTCTCCAGTAAATGTTTTGCTATTTAGTTGCACAACTATACCCTTCAGGAGAATTTTACCTTTGGATGTGACTATTTTCTTTCCATACATGTCTCTTTCTGAGCAATATTACTCCTAGCTCAGAGGATGTTCAGTACCTCTTTTTGCCCCATGGCAGACAAATCACTGCCAGCCACAGCAGAGGTGCTCAGAAAAGGTACAAGTGGCTGGCTCTGTCCTTTCTTTCCTCCTCTTTCCTGCTTTGAGGAGCACAGAGGAAGATAGCCACTGTGGCTGGCACCAAGGCAGATGGCAGCACTAAAACTAAGAGCATTAATTACTACTATTATTTTTAGCAGAAACATATTGTAAGCAGCGTGATTCAGAGCTGTCCAAGGCCCTGCAAGAGGCTGAGCACTCAGAGCTGAGCAGGAGGCAGCTGGCAAGAACAGGCAGAAGGGAGTGGTTGCTCCTCTGAAACTTTGGGACACCATCCTTTATCCACACTGAACCCTCAAACAATTTCCAGGAACAGATGTGCATTGGATCTGAATTCAAAATGGGAAAGCTCTTGTATTCCCACTGTTAGAAATCAAAGCTTGGGTGGGATCATGCTGCTGCTTTCACTGGCATGTTTCCATGGGCATCAGCAATGTTCCTTTAGATGTACAGCTTTGGTGTTGTAAGTGGGAGACAAATCAGTCCGTGTATTTTAATCTCTAGCATTTTATTGGCTTCATAAAACATGGGATGAGGTGCTGTATGAACAAGAAGTGAGCAACAGTCTTGGCTTAAAGAATTTACAACCAGAATGATAAGACAATGGCTGGTATGAAAGGGAATACTTATTTTATAGCTTGAGAGCTGAGGGACACTGGGGATGGTTCAAAGACATTAGTGTAACTCCTAATCACAGGAAACATGGAAATCATCTGCGGCTTGTGCTTCTAATATGTATGTGTTACTGGAAGGGTCATAAAGAGTCAACAGCAAAGCTAGCAATTGCAAGTAAATCACTGTTGCAATGATTCAAGCATAAGGTCAATCTTATTTCTAAAACCCGTGGTCCAGCAAATATCTGAGGTCAGTTCTGAACATTGGCTTAAAGCAAACACTTGTTTAAATGCCTTTCTAAGCAGAGATGAGTTAAAAACTATTGTCAAAGTTGTGTTGTTCAAGGGTCTGTTAAACTGTGACACAGACTTGGTGATGAAGTCAAAGAGAGGAGTGAAAGAAAATACTTGTCAAATACATTATCCTGGGAATTCTGTGTTCACTCATTAAATGATTTACTAATGACTCCTCCTGGAGAAAAAAAGAAGAAAAATATCACCAGTTAAGTTATTTAACAAAACCCCACAAATTCAGCATGTAACACATTCATCAGAATCTATTCAAGCAGCTTCAATGCTTGGACAAAACCCTGGTTTTAATCTAATTTCCCAGGCAGGAAGACTGCCAAAAAGTGCAAATGATGCTGCAAGAACGAAGAGAGGCTTTTCAGCAGCCAAATACCTAAATGGTGTTTAACACTGACACTTAGCATCTCACTCCCTAAAAGACACATTCCTATGTACTATTTGGACATAGGATTCAGGTTTTATAATGCTTATTTTGGAGTAGGGGGGGGAGAGGGTATATTTGTCCATGGGACTGAGCATATCACACTGGATTCATTAAAGAGGGATGGATTGGAGGCAGCAGCTCCTCTGTGCTAAGCTATTGAAAGTGAAATGGGATAATTGCCACAGTTACAACTAGGCTGATCAAGCTGAGAGAAACAAGTTTCAAATTGTACCAATCAGCCCTAATCCGAAGGAGTTATTAACAGAGCTCTATCCTGGTGAGTCTGCATCTGCTAACTTGAGATAATGATTTATATCACCCTTTATGAAAGTTCCAATTTATCCTAATTCAATAAGCGACAGCCAGCGAGCTTGGAAGGAGTTGCAGACAAGAATTCAGTGTGAGCCTCTCAGCTGTTCTCCTCCCTTCAGGCAGGGCAGGCAGCTGCTGCACGATGCCATCCACAGAGGAAGCCATGGGGACAAAAGGAGAAAGAAATATCATTTGGAAAGGTTTTTTTAGTACCTGAAGGCAATGTAGAATTACAAGTGGCATACACAGAGCAGTGTGATGATTTACCCTTCAGAACTCCTGAATAGGACCAGCAGGGAGGACGTGGCACAGGAAAGGATGATGACAGAACACGTTGCCCAGAGAAGCTGTGGCTACCCCATCCCTGTCAGTGTTCAAGGCCAGGTTGGACACAGTGGCTTGAAGCACACTGCTCTGGTGGAAGGTGTCCCTGGCCATGGCAGCGGCTGGAACTGGATGAGCCTTAAAGTCCCTTCCAAAACAAACCAGTCTGGGATTCTATGATACCTCCATCAGGACAAAAGAAGCAATTCTGAATGCATGGACAGGGGGAGCTCTTGGGTTCTCAGTAGGGAATACAAAACCATGCTGCTTTAAGGACTGTGGGATCACCTACAGTGGGAGATCTACCTGGGATATGCCCTTTGAAGCCTGAAACAGCAATAGCAACAGAAGCCAGGCACCTATTAAAAGTTTTGAGATAGTACATGGGATTTTCTAGGTTTTCAGCAGATGGTGACGCTGTAGCCCCAGTGTCACACAACACACTTCAACCATCCCTGGCTCTTTGATAAAATCCTTATTACAGCCTAATTCAGAGCTGCCAAGAGGCTGCTCTAACTTGCACAAGTCCAGTGTCACCGCTGGGGTGGCAGAGCTCCACATGTCCCTTAGAGCCTGCACACAAATCCATTGTAACTGGTTCCCTTAGGAGTTAAGAGGCATAGAATGGTAGGACACAACCATTTTCATTCTCTGTCGGGTCCTGCACTGAGTGAACCAAAGCACCAAGATTTCTGCATAGTGTTCTTCTCCTGAGGGGGAGCTTTCTGTTATTTGCTGTGTTTGCACAGTTCTAGTATCAGCAGTGTTTGCTTGGCTTTCTTTTATTCAAACACATTTGTTCCAGTTGTGTTTCTGACCTATTTTACCATTATTTTATGAGCACTTACTGAGGGATAGGTTTGCCTTTGTTTCAAGAATATTCCAAGAAAGTAAAAATACCACCAGCGCTGCAGTGACTATTTATATAAAGGTTCAAAGCAAAAGGGCTTTTCTCCTTCCTTTCTTTTTAAGGTAACCTTAATATTTGATTGACTTTCTTTGAATGGTAAAATTTCTGGCCATCCACTTCGAACAAACACCAGCTGACAAGTGAAGGGGCCAGTGATATCCCATCAGGAGTGACTGTTGCATAGCTGGATATAGAGACGCTTGCAAACAGGCAAAGAGATCCTGTCTTCTTCCCTCAACATAATACTGTATTAGTCCTAAATTTATGCATCAGCTCCAGGCCATCCAGGTTTTACTGCTTTACACTACTTTGAAGGCTACAGCATCTCCTTCTATCACCCTGAGGTCACTGCCTTGATAGCATGTTAGTTCATTAGCTGTTGAACAGGGAACATGTGGCTTTTCAGGAGCAATGCAAGTTTACAGTACTAATGGGTGCCTTCCTAGCAGCCTGTTGAACTATTGACAGAAGACTCTTTCCTACTGATGTCAGAACCAGCCTTCTTGAAAGAGCATTTAGCGAGTCCTCACTGCCGTTGATGCTCACCCTACTTGTGTCAGACTGCTAGGGAGCATGGTAAACTACCCCAGTGCTGGCACCTCTTAATTCATAGGTAGAGCTAGTTCTGAATGCCATCTGAACCTGGTTTTCTGTAGCCTGCATAATAGGGTGGCAAAGCTTCCACAGAAGAACAAAATAATAACTACAGCAGTGGAAAGGGAAAGGAATCACTGTCAAATGTTAATGACATGCTCCTTGCAATGTGAATGAGATAAGGACTGGGTTGGGGAGAGGAGGGAGGCATGCGCAGCTTGGAGCGTAGCTGGATGTTTAGAGGCACAGGTTGAAAGGAAAAGAGTAAAAAACCTCATGTGCCAGCTGAAAGGATACAGGGAAGTTATTTGTTCAAGCTCAGTTTCTACTCAGCACAAAAACAGCATCCTGAAAGGTCTTCATGGTGCTGAAATGTGGATCTAAACTGGCTCTGCTGAGTTTGGCTGGGATAGAGTTAATTCCTTCCCTAGTAGCCAGTGTTGTGAGATGTTTGGGTTCCTGCTGGAAACTGTTGCCAATCCCAGGATGTTTTGGTTTGAGCTGGAATTACTGTTGCCAGCCCAGGGCTGCGGGGCTCCTGCTGAGCAGCCATGCAGAGGCGTTCACACAGCTCTGCTCTGATCCTTACACCCCACTAGGCAGCTGTGAGGGCACAAGGGGATGGGGGGGGGGCCTCCGGGACAGCTGATCCCAAATGACCAAAGGGGTATCCCAGACCATATGAAATCGTGCTCAGCGTATAGAGCTGGGGAAGAAGGAGGAAGTGGGATGTTGGGGGTGATGGTGTTTGTCTTCCAAAGTCACCCTTACATGTGATGGAGTCCTGGTGCCCTGGTGTTCTGGGGATGCTGAGCACCTGCCTGCCCATAGGAAGTGTGAATGGATTCCTTGATTTGCTTTGCTTGCATGCACAGCTTTTGCTTTACCTGTTAAACTGTCTTTATCTCAACCTATGAATTTTCTCACTTTTCCCCTCCTTATTCTCTCCCCCACCCCATCGGGAGGGAATGAGCAATTGAATGAGTTGTTGTCTGGGGTTGAACCATGACACTGGGCTATCCTGCCTAAAGTAGGACCAGTAGGACCATTCTGCTCCAGTGCAGAAATGCTTGTGATGCATAGGCAGGCTGCTGCTTTGGCATTTCTCATCTGCTGTACAAAGACTCAGGCCATGCAAAGCAGTGAGTGTGGAGCTGGATTCTCTTTCTTTTGTCTCATTGATTCATTTGTTATCTAGGGTCATTAGTTCTTCCATATGGAGATCCATTGCTGTTAGTGATTTCCAAAGCCCAGTGTCATGCTCCACACAGGATCTCATTAAGTGAAAATGATATCAAGGCCTTGTGCTGCACAGTCTTACAGAGTGGAGTGTCTAAACCATGTTCCTCTTTCTCAGAGCACTCTGAGTTTTCTATTGATCACAATGAGTTAATGCATGGACAACTGAAAAATTCCCCACAATATATAAAGTATTCATTACTGCAAAGACGGATGAATCCTCACCAGCTACTCCAAGGAAACATACACTTCACTTAATTGCAAAGCAATCCCTTAAAAGCACAGCCTGCATTTGCTCTGCTACAGCTACTTGGCTGCTTGATAGGACTCTGAGGTCAACAGCATTATTATCACAAGTCTCATTTAATCTCCCTATGACGTGTTTCAGCCTGGAAATAGCCCACAAGAACCTACTGGGGCAGGAATCAGTCTCCAGTCCTGTGAAAAACCCATTGAGCCAAAGACTACCTCTAGTGAATGAAGACCCAGAGTCACCCCAAAGCCACTAACTATGGTCACAGCCCATTTACCTGCATGCAGACTATTCTTAATGACGACTAACTCAAAGAGGGATGAGGGAACCCTGAGTTCTGTCACTTACTGAACCACAGTGAGGCATCACTGAATCAAGAAAGATGGGTCTCTGCTGCTGGTGGAAGAAGTTGTTCCCGAGCAAGCACGCAGTTCTGCAAGGCTGATGGAGTGGCCAAGCTGGTGGCAGCAGCTCCATAGAGGCTGTCCGCTCCATACCCTGGCACCCACTCCCCCTGCAAAAGGCAAGGTTGTACGTACTCCCTTCCAGATGTCACAAGTGTTAGACATTCAATCTGTAACAATAAGGGAGACGTAAACCCAGTAACTATTAAATATTTATCAAGATTATCTGTTTGACCTTTATTTTTACAGCTATTTGCACGTTACCAGGGAGCTGTGGAGGAGGCTGCAAAGAAGGGGCTGAGAAAGCAGCTCTGCCTGGCAAGACGTCCCACCTCTTCCTCTCTAGCTTCCATTTTCCTCTCCCCTCCTCTTCCTCTCACCTTCCCTCCTTCCTCTGGGTGTGCTGGAAATAGGCCCACAGGTCTGATAAAAGCCTGAAATAGCCACTGTGGTTGGCCCAGAGCAGATGGCAGCAGAAAAGCTAAGGGAGGTTTCATTATTACTATTGGATTTAGCCAAAAGCACATCACAAACCACCCAACGAGGCACCACTTCCCAAGCTCCAAGTTGCATCTTAAGGAGGTAGAACAAGAGCTGAGCTGGACTGAGATAAAATACACTCCTCTCCCTGGTGTGTATTCCCCTTTTGTCCTTTTCCCCCTCACTGTAGCAAGCCGCCTCTGGGCAGGTAAAATCCTTCTCCCATCCTTACCGTGCATAAACTTCCCCAGATGGGGCTGAATTTGCGCATTTCCAGGCTTCAAGATGAAAGAGGGAAGGAGCAAAAAAGAGATTTCAATTGACCCTTGGTTTCTGTTTGACCGTCACAGCTAGTTGAATTGCCTTCAGTCAGTGCCAGACTTTGATGGCTGCCTCAAGAATAGGGCTGGCAGAGTAACAGAGGATGACAGCTGCTTTCTGCAGCTGGTTCCAAACCAAGGAGCAGGTGAATGACCACGGACGAACTGGGCTTGAAAGCAAGTGAGTACATGAGCACTTGCCTCCATGCCATGGGTTGAGCAAGGGCAGAAATTGCCATTTCTCTCATTTTTTTTCAAGTTCAGCATAAAATACCTGGACAAATGTCACTGCATTATGATTAGTGTTGAGTTGGAGTTGTGTTTTGTTGGGGCTTTTCCCCCTCTTTCCTTCCCATTGTTTTTCTAAGCCCATTTATCTGCCCAATGGCTGGGATGGAATCAGCGTTTGAAAAGCAGCGCTGCTGAAATTAATTGAAAAAGTCATTAAGCAGCTGTGGCTTAAAGAAAGCCTCCCTTGCACTGAACTCAGGAGCTGGCCCCATTCATCCACTCACTCCTCCTCCTTAGCTTGCTCTGGTTGCCCAGCTGGGACACCGTATCCCGAAGATCCATGGCCTGCAGCCAGGCGTGGAGGAATCAGTCACCTGTTAAATTTAGATTTCTTGACTCTGCCAACAGCCTGACACATTGATAAACAGCGCCAATCCTGAGCAAAGGTTGGGAATGTTCACTCACTTACTGTTAATTACCTTGTGGTACTGAACCACAAACCCTGCTGTGACTCAAGCCTGAGCAACCTCCCAACGATGCTGGTGGTGACTAACCGTGGTGAGATCAAGGTCCCTCCATCACTCTTCGCATTGTGGGGCAGCTGATTGCTCTCGGAACAAAACCTCCCAGATTTACAACTGGCCAAACTGCTGTGTCAATGGGAACTGGAAGCTGTGGTCACCAGGCTGTCACCAGCAGAGATGGACCTCCCAGCCAGTGGCCTGCGATGTGATTCACTGTGCTGAGGGGCAAAGGTGCCCCAAAGTACAGGGTGCACTCATGGTGCTGCATGATTAAAAGGAAAGGAGAACGTTGCAGATGTGCTCTGAGTGCTGAACAAGGTCAGGGGCTTTGAGAACTCCTTGCTCAGGCATCTCAAAATGATTGTGGCTGTATGAGCTCAGGGGTGGAGCAAAGAAAATAAAGTAGCACTGGTGGTTGGAGTTCTTAAAGAAAGAAGAAAAGGTTTTGCCCTAGCCCAGATCTGATCTCTGGTCCTGACTACTGAGGAGTCAGACTTACAGTTTTGTTATAAATCTGGCTACAGATATCTTGATAGGTAATGTGAAGACTATAAACCATCTTATTATAATGGGCTATTCTACCCTAAGCAGATGTTCAAATACATTAGAGAAAACAAAGGTGTAACAAACAGATAACTCGTATTAAAGGAGGAGAATGACCTAACTTGCCAACAAAAGTTATCATTGTTTTCTTTACCAATGAGCATTATTTCTAGCTCTCATTACCAAAAAAAAAAAAAAAAAAAAAAAAAAAAAAGGAACAAGAACAAATCCACTCTTAAAGGAGACAGCTTCGTTTTCCAGCTTTTTTTAATGGGATATACCACATTCTATTTTCTGATTGAGCCAGTTTAATCCTCCAATGGAAGAAATTAGCATGACAATCAGTGACTTCTCCATAAATAGAGCAATTATCAGGAGAAAATAAGGTCAAAATGTATTTACTATTAATTCCAAATCTTAGCGAGCCACTGAAGAAGTGATTTGCTAGAACATGGAAATGCCCTGGGGGTATGAATGGAGCAGCAGAGCTACGCATGCCACTGCCTGCAATTGTATAAAGTAGAAGTATTTGAAAATGCTGCCTTGTGAGGCTGTGGGCATAAGGCCAGCTATTTTTCTGGCATGTAAATGATATACCTCTTTAAAACTCAAAGGTACTCCTCTCATCAGGGGATAATTAATTAAAGAGAGAATAGAGACTGGGCAACAACAGAAGACACTAATATAGACTGAAGAATCTCTTCTACTGCTGCTTAAGCCCTGTTTTTATTGTCCCAAGAAGTTTAAAGGGCTCAATGGACTTTAGTCTCTTCTGATGACAGCACTACCAAGTCTTTAACACATGTCCACATGGTCCAATGATGCAAAAGGACAAGCCAAAAGATCCACGTTTCACTCATACTCCCCATGACCTATTACTATTTAATGATTTAAGGACTAACAGACTATTGTTATCCATTCTACTAGGATCTGCAAATAATAGAGGTTGATCCAGATATAGAGCAGATTATTTTTATGACAGGCACTTATAAGGCTTGAGTTTCACCTGTGTCTGTGTCCATGCATGCAGATATTAACAGCTATGGAGATGAGCAAGAAGAATCCAGAATCCGACAAAGAACTCTTTATGCTTCTCCCTGAGACCAAAAAGCGGTTCTTTACAAGATGCTGACTGTTTCAAGGCACTCTGAAAGTTTCTTACCAATGGATGGTGTCTGGGAAAGATATAAAGTGTTGGTGGTGGGGATGGAGTACCCATTCTACTGAATAATAAGATTAATTCTCCTTTTTATACCCACTGTTAACAGTGGGATCCTTATGATATGAGACATTCATCTCAGGTATCTTGTGGGGCTCTGTAAGTGCACTCCTGTGTCCATACCATGTGCATGCATGGCTTCTATGAGGCTCTGAGATCAGAGTGTTTCATGAGCCCTCAGGGGCACTGCTTGTCTGTGATCAGGCTCAGTCTTGGTGCTCAGGAGAAGTCTGCAGCTTCACCACAGTGTTCACACAGGTGACAGCACTTTGTCTTCCCTGTCCTCCCTGTCACCGTGCCAGATCAGAGACTGTGCATAGCTCCAGTAATTAAGCCAGATAAATAAAATCACATTGCTCATAATTACTGTGGACAATTTTGTGTAATTAGATGTTAAGTGTAGTAGCCACTCTCCTTTATGGCCCTAGATAAGTACATGCACCTTGACTTAAAAGAAGCCTAGTAGGAAATAGAACTGCTTTGTTGCTCTCTGTGTAATTAACTACCGTTAAAACCACTAATTAGATCATAAGTTTTAAATAAGATGCCCTAATTATCTTTGGTACACGGTGAACTGATTTGCTGGGGCAAAGCCTTCCAAAATGAAAATAAAAAGTCTTTTGGCAGTCTCAGTGTTATTTTTATTGCATTATTTTACTCTATCTCAGAGTCTGCATGAGAATACATGCAAGTGCACTGCACACTTGCCAGCAAAGAGGTACAGTTGCTGCCCAATTGTTCCTATTGCTCTGGAAGACCCAGCCTCAGGGCAGGAAGGCAAAGGAGTGAGTAGGTGCTCTTAGCACACATACTGGATGTTTTAGAAATAGGTCCAAATGTGTGCAAATAGGTGCACCCCTTTTGCAGGGAAAGTTTTTCCTTTCCAGAAAGGAATGCAGTTTTGTTGTGATGAAGATGTTCTTCATAGGATGGTTTGGGTTGGAAAGGACATTAAAGCTCCTCCAGTTCCAATCCCATGCCTTGAGCAGGGACACCTTCCACTAGACCAGGCTGCTCCAAGCCCCATCCAACCTGGCCTTCATCTGTTTTCTATTTTGCTTTTATTGGTAATGCTGTACCACAGAATAAGTTTAGAAGCTCTTAGTAAAGCAACTTTTTACCTTTATTCTGTTTTGGTATAAGCAGCTTCCTATGAGTTGTCCAGTCAGCAAGCTTTCTGATCTGCCAGGTCCTAGGAGCAGAGAACACAGTGTGCACAGCAAAGAGAGTATCATTTAGCAAACACCTGCATGTGAACCCTGATTATAAGAAGCTTTTTTTCCAGCTGAAGAACAAATATTCCACCTGGTGTAGCCTTCAAAGCTATCTGACTTTGCATTTCATGAGCTTCTGATGTTTCAGCAAAGGTGAGCCAAAGCCAAGGCAATTCGTGGGGTGAAGACCTGCACAGAGATTTCGTGGTGTAAATACAAGAGATACAGACCCAGCGAATATTCTCACTGAGCTTTTCATCCGGTCTAATTGGGAGGAAAATGTATGCTAGGCTGGCACTCCACTGTTAGCTCAAGGTTTTAGTTCAATCCTGCCTTGATTTTGAAGAATGACAACTGCAAAAAGGCAGAGAAAGCTAAAGAATGAGGCTGAAAAGACACAGAAGAGCAGAATTGAGCAGCAGGAATCAGTGGCAGCCCAGGAAGAGCAACCACATCTTTCTTGTAGCCTATTTTCTGTTTCCAGGGTCAGGTGAAGCTGGAAACTCCTCAGGGTAGGACTGAGTCAGGGCAGAGCCAACTGCTCTGAGTAAAGCACAGACCCTTGTGGCAGTAGAGTCTTTACTAGAAACTAAGGTATAGACACAACTCTAAATGCTTTCATTATTTGGTGCTTGTAAAATGAACCCTCTGCTTGGATACAGGTGATAAGAGAAGAAATAAGGTTTGACACCAGCAGTTTCTCTGTGGCAGAGACACAGTTTGCTGTTAAGCTTTTGTCCTAGTCATTCAGCAGCGGAGCTGAAGAGCTGGGTTCTCCCAAAATCCATTAGTGAGCCTAAGTTTTGCAGACCACTGATCCTTTCCTAAGGCAACAGCCCTCCCCCTAAGTAAGTCCCAAATGAGAAGTGATCCTTTGCTCTCAGAAAATCCTGGAAGTCACTTTCCCTTCCCATCACATCAATAGAGAACTAAACTCCATTATTTAGAGAGCTTGTGCTACCTGAGATTTCACTCATGCCATAACTTGATATTTCCTAAAATAAGGGAAATATTAATTTACTTCCCCTCATCTGATACATCATTTTATTCCTTTGCAGGTATAGCACTGCGTCTGTATGTGAACCTTCAGGTGTTGAAAGATGGAAGCATGATAAGATAAATCAGACTTTTACTTCCAGATTTGCACATGGAGGTAGATTTGCTTGTATCTAATCAGTTTATATTGAATTAAAGAGAGTATTTTAGCTTTCAGAAAGGTCTTGAGATCGAGGGCCATTTCTAAGAGGCCTGGGTATTACCTGCCATTGCTTCCTGCAGCTGCCAGCTACCTTTAGAGGTTTGAACCATGACATTCAGGTTGTAATTTCATTCCTATGAACACCTTTGGCTCCCAGAAATACTTTGAAAAGTCAAGGGAAATTTTAAACAGTCCCTTACCTCTGTTGCTGCATCCAAAAGTAAAAGTATCAATAAAAATATGAACAGTCCCTAGATAAAAATAGTCAGTCATGTCAAAGACACAGCACATTATGGTATTTACTGTGGGGATAGGGAAACTGTAGTTTTCCTTCCTCCCTTGTTTTCTTGTATTCAGATGTCTAAGACTGTGCTGATCTTGTTACCCTTAAGGCAGCTTCAGTAAAAGTCAAATAAAAATGAGTCTCACCACTCCAGAGAGGAACAGTCTTCATCACCATTCCTTGTTTCACTGAGAAACGTAACAAACCCAAACCTCTTACCTGGCTATTCTGTTTTAATTCTCAGTTGCTTTGTTCCCTTTTCTCCCGTTCTTTCTCCCTGTCTTAGGCTGCAAAGAAAAGGGTATTTCAGCAGGCAATCTGCTGAGTGGAACAGCACCTGATGCTTCTGTGGATGAGTGAAAGGAGATGGGAGTCACCGTAACTGCTGCAGCGAGGCTGTACCTTGTAACTTCAGCTGAAAGTGCTGTGGAGGTAAGTGTGATTGCTGACTAGATAGACTTATCTGCTCTGCAATACAAAGACATGCTCGTATGCACTAATGTCTTTCTGATCCACATTAAATGTAAGGGAAGACTGCCTTCCTCTTGCTTCCCTGCCCCCAGTAAAAAAGCAGTAGCCTTGACTCTTTGAAGAGAGCAAGCATCCATGCCTCTCCTTTTACCTGCTGGCTGAGCACAGAACAAGCAGAAGCAAGGGAAATGCAGATGGAGTGGAAAGCTGTGCACACAGGTGGTAAAAAGGAAAAAAAATCACTTTATCTCACAAGTTATTACTTACATCTTTAATTCCTAAATGAAGAGAAAAAAAAATAGTCCTACGTTCTTATTCTCTGGTACCACTCAGCCACTCAATCCAGCAGCTTAATCTCTCTCACACAGACCCAAAATAATGCAAGTGATAACGTTGTGTTCCCCTGTAACCAACAGGTAGCTGTACCAAGGAACACAATACAATGGCAGCAATTATGGCCCCTTCTTCATGACTCACTGCAGGAACTTAACTGCTGTTAAAGCAAGCTTTTTGACACCCTCTCCCCAGCCTGTGCCCACCCACATGCCTCCTAGAATTTCAATTTAAGATTCAATTTGAAATATGTACTTAATTGGCTAAAAAACCCCTTCTTCCACAATAAACACCAGCCAGCTGCAGGCCCTCACTGGGTGTCCCTTTTCTGTAACTGCTGCAGTAGCACTTCTGCCTTTATTTTGGGATAAGGTTTAGGACCTTTTGAATAGATACTTTTCTAATATCCCTATGTGCTAATAATAGGCATCATTATTAGCACACCTTTCGAATAGGATATTCAATGAAACTGGCTTTTACAGAGACGGAAGTGAAGAAACAGCATCAGAAATCACAGACTGGTTTGGGTTAGAAGGGACATTGAAGACCATCTAGTTTCAGCTGCTGCCATGGGCAGGGACATAGTATTAACTTTTGGGCAGCTACCTAATGAAGCCTTTTCCTAGGATTCAGTAGAAGCTTCACTTGTAACACAGAAGCCTCTGGCTCTCTTAAATAGAGCTTAATCTTTTGCAAAGATGTGCCACTTTGTGAGATTCCCCAACAAACCGAAGCATTTTAGTTGGAAATAAGATGAAAATCACAACAAAGTAGTTCAGTTTTTCTTGAGAAATCACACAGAACAAAACAATTTGGTGCAGATTTATCTCCAGCCCCAGATGTCGCAATACAATTCTTCCATAAGGCACCAGGCAGTCACTTGCTGCTCCACCTTCCCTTCCTGTCCTACCCACATCAAGGCTGCTTGCACCTTTTGGGGGCTAAACTAATCCCTTTCAAGTTTACTTAAAAGACTCCCATTGAGTTCAAATAGGTATCAGATCAAGCTTCATTGACTCCTGCTGTCACAGAGGCAATCACTCAGCAGGAATGAAAGGAGGTGAGTCTTGTACATATGGTTTATAACTCTCCCAGGGACAAGGAGAGCAATTACACACAGTGCAGCGTGGTGCAAGCCTGGGCAGTGAACCCACTACAAAGTGCTTGGGTCTGAATATCCTTGAACAATTTCTCCTGTGCTATTAAGCATACACCTTCTCTACCACCCAAGGTAGGTAAGGATGTAGATTTTGCCTCCAGCATGCCCTGTTGTTAGACGGTCTGTCAACTCCTGAGCACTCCCGTTCACTGGAGCGCTCCATGCAATTATAAAGGAAGGGTAATTGAAATCAGAAGAAAGTAACACTTGAAAAGGAAGCAAATGGTTCAGAACATGCAAAGCCATCCACCCGCATCAGCAGGGTCAGGAGGTCTGTGAAGCTTGGAAGCAGAAATGCTTTTGTCTGAAAGGAAAGAAAAAGAAACTCTAATAGGATGTATTTACAATCTGGAACTTCTTGTTGTCGTCTTTTCTCATAAAGCAATCCCTCCCACTTTGTAAGATGGGAAGCAAAGGGTGTATTTGAAAGGGGAACAAACTTAAGCAGCTGACAGCCGATGTGGGACAGCATGCAAGAGACAAGGGGTCTGGTGCAGAGCACACGAAACAGGCCTGCCTCTGCCCAGGATTTTAAACAGGAATCTAATCCTACTCTTTCCAGCCATGTAAAGCCTGGTCAAGAAGGTGTTTTTCCATCTGTCCCAGTCCTAACAGCAGGAGCTCACTATGAAACTTATTCCTTCAGGATTTTCAGGCCAGATGTTTCAACTCTTGTGCCTTAATTTCTGGCCCAGGTTTGCAGACTAAGCAAGAGCCTCAGGAGCTGTAAATGACATTGCTCTATTGATTTCAGCAGAGCTAAAACTGTTTGCACTTGCAGATGATCTGGTCCACTCTTTTATATACCTATTTTTTTCCCCTCAATTGCTTTATAATCACACCCATGCCAAGAATATTTTAGCCCCCTAGACTATCTTTGAAAGATTTGATGGCGCCAGCCCTTCTTCATTTTACACCTCTGACACAAACAGGGACAGAAGCTGAAGTGGTCCAGGTAACACAACTGAATCTGTGGCAATGCCAGAAAGAGGCACAGAACATCCAGGCCCTGGTGCTGCATGTGCTTCGTAAACACTGCTATGCTCCCATGCTTATTTGAGGATGCGCTTAAATGTTATAGTTACATTTGTTCAATCTTCTAATGTTGGTCTGGTTTTAACTGCAGGTTTAACCAAGAGCCAGATACGGTCTGATTTACTTCATTTTGCTATGAAGATTGGATCCAGGCTTCCCATTCATCCCATTACATCGCAGAGAGGAGGCTCTCAGAAACTGAAAGTTCAGAACAGCCTCCTAAGAGACACATCTATAACGTGTGAAGCACAGATTAGAAAGAAGCTTCTCCATGATTTTTAACAGTTTAGTTCAGACATTTCATTCTGAACATAGGTCTCCCAGGCAACATTGAATGAATTAGATGAGTGTGCATGCTTACCTGTAAATTATTATCTCTTCTCTCTTTAGGAGAGCCTGAATGTAAGGCAGTTTCTTATTAGATACAAATACAGAACCTATTAGGAAATATTCTTTTCAGGTACCACTTCTACAAAGCACTGACTTCAGGAAGAGTTAGAAGCATTTTTAGTGTTTTGTAAAGTATTTTATGTATTCCAGAAGTCTTCCAGCTTTCCAGTCACACCTTTGTCATAGCCTGGTAGTTTTTGCTTTTTAAAAGAATTGATATTTTAGTAACTTTTTTTTCTTTTCCTCACTTCAGCAATTTTAAATACACCTTGTCACAGGCCAAATATTTTCCCCATTCTACTCCTTCAATAATTTGACAGCGCTGTGGGGAATTTTGCCCTCAAGATAGATCATTTGTCCTATGAGTGAGAAAGAACCAGAAAACACCTTTAAACAAAGTTAATCTTTTCTTGCTGGTTCTTGAAGGTTCACTGTACCAAAGTACACAAAGCTTCTTTTCTAACCGCACATCTTAGAGTGCTTTAAGACTAGCCTCACACCATGGTAATGGTATCAGAAAGACTATAGGTAACAGCTAATACAAGTTTACCATTATATTTCTATATAGTATTACTTAAACCTTGGACTACAAGAATTTCTAACCTAGTTTTCAAATAATAACCTGCCTAAAACCCTATTACAGATATTTTGGCTAGATAATACTAACAATAGACTATATAAACTGCCTAAAAAAGAAACCAGATATCTTTAGCTAATACAACTATCCCCATCATGCTCAATTGCAAAGAGCTAGCCTTGCCTACCACCAGCTGTGCTCTGGTCCCACTAAGGGAAGTAGCTGCTCCTGGTTCATGCTTTTATTACAGCAGCCTTCCCCAGCAAGCACTTCATCTGCTCATCAGCCTCTTAAATTCAGGTGGACGGGGGAGGAACCTCATGTATCATCTTTGAGATGGAGGGATAAGGTGTAGCTGGGTCCTTTGTTTGGACTTTCTGGTTTTGCTGTTCATTGTTTGTTATTTTTATGACTTTCAGGAATTTCTACAAGTGGTACATTTTAAAATCTCTTTAAAGTTCTTTCCATGCTCTTTAAGAAGAATTAGGCTGCCTATTGTTAAGTGAATTTCCCTTATAGTAAAGGCTATTTTTACTATCAGGGTTTAGTTTGGATCTAGGAAGTGTTATATATGGGCCTTCTTTTTCAAAGCCATGAAAATCTAGGGTTACCTGGAAGAACATGGAAGGAAGCAGGCAGCTGGGAAAAGCAGCTCATGTTTGTTCTTATTTTCTTTAGTCTAAGTGAAGAGTTAAGGGGATACGTGAAGAGTTAAGGGGATACATGAAGAAAAGCAGAGAGATGTTAGTGCCTTAATATACAATTCATGTTAACAGCTGTGCCTCTCAAGTCTTTGTTCCGAGGCCATCACTAGTAGAGGCTGCTGCTTTTCCTGGAGCTAGGATACTTTTAGTATCTGTTATGTTTTTGTGGGGTTATTAGGTTGTGGACTGCAAGCGCTTCTCAAAAAGCAGTTCCTCCTCCTTAGGAGGTACCTATTAGTCTGTTTCCAGATGGGAATGTGGATAGGTGCATGAGTCCAGAGATGTGCTTCAGTGCTGTCGGCTCTTCAAGAAAGGTCCAGACTGTTGTGAGATGGATGGCACATGATGTCCCTGCCCCAAAGAGCTAATGTTTAAGAAAGATCTCTCAAAACTGTAATGAAGAGAGGAGGCGGCTGTGGCACAATCTAGCCAAATTATATTGATAATATGTTGTAATTATATAGTACTTCACATGATCAGAGCACTTTACAAACATTAACTAATTTGCAGCATTTACTGAAAACAGATGTGCTTTCTTTTTTCTGGGGAAAAGAGGGAAGCACTGACTGTGCTGGCAGTAGGGAACAGTGGTCAGGTTGTAGCCTCCAGTTTGTGAAGAAGCTCAGTGGTGGTGTAGGGCTCCATGCAAGGATATTCCAGAGGTCTTGTAACTGCTTCCACCTCTAACTAAACCATCTCAAAAGGGAGAAGTACCTTTCTGTTTGGTAGTTTCTGAGTGTGAAGGGTAATCTTATTCTGTCAAATGATCTTTTAATGTGCAAGAAAGCTGCAGACTGCAGGTGAAGACAAGTAAACTGCTCTGCTGTTGTGATCATCAACCTCTGATAACACTTGGAGCAAGACAGCTGATGGCAGCAGCAACCTTTCTCCTGTGGAGCAGCAAAAAAGGTAAGACTGCCTTGATCTAAGGCTGTTTCCTCCCTTCTGACTCCTGCTGCTTCTTCCTTCTTGGCTTTCTATTTAATGTCCTGTGAATATCTGGCTAGCCTTCTGTGCTTGTAACACCACCAGTGCATTTCACATTGTACCTCATACTAAGTACTGTTAAGTAGAAAGCATATAAACTGTAATATATGTATATATATGTTTAAACTCCTTTAGAGGCACAACAAGGATGTTGCTTTGACCCTTCACTATGTGCAGCCTGCAGTTTGGTCACCAAATTGAGTAGCTTCTACATTGAATTGTGTACACCCTCTTAGAAGGTACTGGAAGAAAAATGCCTTCAAGACCGGGATGAGAGAGCACAAATACCTGAAGTTCCTGTGATATCTTCCTTTCCCCTTCCTGTGTTCAGCCACCATCTTCTTTGCTTCCTACTTTCTTTGCAGGGCAATTAAAAGATGTTTACTTGGCTAAGCATTTTGCTATCAATATCACATTTATTAACCTTATAAATTAGCCTTTTATGCGCTACTGTATCAAAAGGCTCTTGAAGTCAGATTGAATTATGCTTTACTCCTTCACCCTGTCCCTTGTCATTGTCGCCTCCTCAAAGGAATTAATCAAGTTTGTTAGGCATGACCTCCCTTTAGTAAATCCAGGCTGACTCTCTAAACAATCTGTACTTGCCAAGTGTGTCCTGATACTCTCCCTGAGCAGTGATAGTAGACTTCTGCACAAACATAGAAACGGTAAAGCTGTGCTTAAGTTCTGGTGAGAGGGATAAGCCTTATTATGGGACTGCAATGCAGGATCTGGCTGAGAATGAGTGGCATATTGGGGTAGGAAGGGAATCCTTGTAACACCACATGTACGGAATAAAGAGTATAAAAGAGGATAATAAAAAGCTGGGGGATACTTCAGCAATGTTGCAGCCTGGTATTGAATGGAAAGAGCAGAGAAGGAAAGGGGAGGTTTGATGCTCCAGAGCTGGGCTGGGCCACAGAGCACAGGAGGGAGGTGGCAGAGCCAGAGGATTTCTGCAATGCTGCAGTAAAGCAGCTGAACCCTTGAGCAGGGATGTGGGAATGCAGGGAGGCTATTGAGCTGCTGCAGCAGAGCAGTGCAGGCTCTAATGCTCCTGAGGGCTGCAGTGTGGGAAAGAGCTGGGAAAGGGGGGTTTTGGTACTGCTGCAGTGCAGAGGAGTTGTGCAGAGATGGGGAGGGAGTGCAGGGAGTTCGTGTAATGATGCAGTGCAGAGCAAGGAAGAGGGAAAACTGTGCTGCAGATCCCAGAGCTCAGGTAGGATCTGGGGAAAGAGCAAGAACTGTGGATTCTGTGATGCAGCAGTGCACCAGCTCTGGGCATCCACTTGCTTCTACCATTCAGAGCTGGAGGGAGGCAATATTTTAGGGAAGGCAAAAAATTGTTCATTTTATAAACTAGCTTTTCTTTTTGAGTCTTTTAATGGTGGCCTTTTTTCAAGCTTTTTTTCCTTCCTAAGAAGGGGATGAAATTTCTTTTGACAGGTGATTGTTGTGTCATCAGGAGCTGGGGCTTTAGGAAATGATGGATGATGGGATCTGCACATCTGAGCTTAGGAAGCAGTTACATTGGCAGCAGGAGTCGAGCTGTGCTCACTCGGTACTTGAGTGACTGATTTCTTTCAATCTCAGTTTTTCACTTGCATTACATGTTTTGCTCAAGAAACTCCTTTTTTTGCTTAAAATTGTTTTAACCCAATCTTGGATAAGATTCTTCTGTCTTAATATGGGGATAGAATGGATTTACTGGGCATGGAAACATCCACAGTTTTGCTACTGAAATACATGAGGCCCTTATCCAGAAGATTCTTTTTCCAGTTAATACGTATTTGTTTTGCTTGTTATGTCTGTTGGTGCTAATAGTGCTTGAGGAACTCCAGCAGAACTTGTAAACCTTCTTGAAGCCAGGAGAATGTAATTATTCTCTTTCACTTGGTTTCTGTTTCCTTTCAAGTTTTTACAGGGTTTTTTCTGCATTAAAGACTAATGGCTTACAGATTGCAGTTTAGGAGAGGAAGGCTGTGCATGAAGGACAGGAACAGATGAAGCACAAGAATGTTGCTGCTTCCTATAACACTTGTCACAAACTGAGAAATTCATTGAGCAAAAAATGCTGGGGCTTGGAAGTTACTTTTCATTTTAAACTTAGAAATGAGGAGTGTGTATAAAAATAATGCGTTAGAGTTCAGTGTGAGGAGAAGATGCAGTTATGTGGTGGGTAGGAGCTCCACTGAGGATGCAGAAAGGCAAGAGCTGCTGACAGAGCTGGGACTGTGAGCATCAATTCCAGAGTAGCAGATGAATGTGGAACTCTGAAAGGACTGTTACCTTTTCCTTATGTCCCAAGAGGTGTCAACCCATCACAGAAACCCCAGTCTGCACCTGAAATATTCCACAATTTTCATGGAAGTGCCTAGCCTTCCTCTGCATTTCTGGAAATGAAAGGGTGTTTTCCCTAGTTAATTTCCTAATCTGATTCTTTAAAGTTCTAGCTTAGTGTGCTCATGACTGAGATATTTTCATGAGGAATTAACACAGATGGAACCCAACTCAAGTAACACCCTTGGAAGCAAACCTGTATATTGCTCAAGAGCAGGTCTGCATAACCAGCTGGGAAAAGTACCATCATCTCCTTGATAGTACTGCTGGAACTGTTATTACTCACCAGTACAATGGCCTAGATTGTCAAAGAGGGACCACTCCTCCAGAGCTCTAAGGCCTGCTCTTCAAGGAATTATACAGGGCTTTTTCAAGAGGTTGTAGTGTGAATCACTGTCATCTTAGTCAGCCGTTCCAAAAGGGGAGCAAAAATGCAAGAGGAAATGCTTAGCTTATTACCTGGTTGGATCTCTTAGTTGCTTATTCACTGGTTTAAACATTACCTAGGTCTTTCCTCTATTCCACTGCCTGCTTTCTTTCTTCTTTCCTCACCAGGATTAGCAGATAAGAAGATGGAGTGCTCAGTGAGAACTGAGAGGTTTTGTTAGTAGATCTGTTCATCTATCAAAGTCCAGACTGCAGCCTTTTCTAAATTGACTCTGCTACTTTTCTTCTTTCATAAATTACTTTAAAAAATAGAGACAAAAGGCTGCCAACTGTGTTAGTTCCTGGAAAAATTCTTCTTCTGTTTAATATACAACTCTTGAGAGACATTTCAAAGTGAGATGCAGCCATGTGTGAATGCCTGCATATATACAAGTGCCATATCGCACTGAAGAATTCTGGCGTCTCACATGGTGACTTTGCAGCAGATTGTTTTTAACAAGAAAAGCCTGTTTCAGGTTTGGGGAGGTATCTGTGGTCAGAAACACACTGACTGCATCATCCAGGGTGATATTGGTACTCAAACCAACAGTCTCATCCCAGTCATTTTAGCTTGGCTGGGGACAGGAGTCTTGGAACCATGTTGCCATGTCTACAGCCCTTTCTTCACATCTGTGATTTGTAGATATGGCTATAGAGATCAAGATTCTGAATTAATTTTCCATATTTATCTATTTCCATTTCCTAATTTTTAGGAATTCTGCGGGAGTCACTCATTCTCCTGTTTCTAACCATATGCATGCCTCTGCAAAGTCCTGTTGCTTGTGGTTGTGGCACTTGAGGTATGGGTTTGCTGCTGTACTTCAAGTCATTTATAAAGCATGATGTGTGAAATTCAGATACTAGTTCATCTGAAAAAGCTGTTGTTCAGATCACGGGAAATCTGGAGGTTCATTGACATAAAAACCACAACTCCTGCATGTTTGTGAACCACTCCAACCTCCAAAATATGATTCAAACTTGTCATATCATTTCACAGGAGTGTGTTTTCCTGATATTTCCCCTCTGCTTTTCCCTTCTATTAAGTCACTGCTGTTGTCAAAGCATCCACAGGGAGATCAGAGTACCGAATAGCTCATCTCTTTTCTGAAAGAGGTGGTGATTCACATCATCTCTGAAACTTCAAGCCACTATTTCTGTTTTGCCTTTCTCTGCCAGAGAAGTTCTTTCATACCTGGTATTTTCCTATTAAGAACCTTCATTCACTGTCATGGCATCACCTCTTAATCTTTCAGCTTAATATATTAAGCTTCTTTAGCTGCTCTGAAAATAGTCCTTTAAGTGGGCACTATGACCCCTCTGTGCCTTCTCCATTTGTTGCAGAGCATTAACATGATGCCAGCATCTCGGTGGCAAGCCATCAGGCATCTGAGATACGAGATCAAGACCCCCCCCCCAGTGAGGGTAGGGGTGAACAGAAACAAAAGGCAAAGCCAGAGCATTTTACATATATATGTATATATATTATATATACTCAATGTTTTCTAATGACATGAGGTATACAAAAAACTGTTAAATGGAGAGAAGTAGAAACAAGCACGTTTAGTGCAAGCAAATACTTAAAATTTCTGCAATATCTGGCAGAACTGGTCCTAGGACATCAGTTTGACTTTGTGTTGTGCATCTGCAGTGCCCTTATTTGAGATATCAATACACATTAATTTAAATTCCCTTTAAAAATTAAGGGATGGAACCACATCCAGAACCAAGACTTATCATCTGCACTAGCAGGCTAAGCCCTCATGGGCACCAGCTTTGCTCCAGGGCTTCAGCTTTTTTTCCCAAGCAGAATTGTTAAGACTTTGCCAAGTTTGCTTTTGTTCTGTCCCTTGTGGGAGGCACAGCGCTGCTCAGCTGCCCCATGGCAGCTGTGGGGGACACAGACTTGACTTTGTTCTGATTTGGGACTGTGGAGTAAAAGCAATAAAATAGGCAAAAGATACCAAAGGTGGCCAAATGGGGTGGAAGTAGTCACTGAAAAGCTACAGATGGGAAAAGAAAATTCAAGATAGCATCTTTTGCCTTTAGAGTAATAGCAAGAGTTGAGCATTTGTTCCCTCAACTTTGCTTTCATTAAAACCCACTGTTTGAGAGAACCAAATAAGATTTAATCTGCAGTAGATATACAGGAAAAGGTTGGCATTTGAACTGACTGGAGAGTTGGCAAGTGTTTGACACCAAACTCTTGCAGACTCTACTTGTGAACACTTCATAAACAGGCTGAGATTTTCCTCTTCACAAAATCATTTTATCCTTCGAAGCTGGTCAGCTCTCTGCAGCCACGGCTGCCCAGGCTCCTCATTGCCAGGCTTCCCTCTGTGATCACTTTGTGAGATTGGTCCCCTCAATCACTCGGTGCCATTTCACCCGCTGCTGCTGAGGAGTGACGTCTGCCTGGGATGAATTTTGTCACCAGTCTTGATTGTATTTTATGCTCCAGTGCACTCTGTTTACAACGGCAAAAACCTCTTCTCTTGGTACTTTACACCAGGCAACCTTCACTTACACAAATGGCTTTTCCAACAGGAATAAACAGATGCAAAGTCAAAGTTGTTTTCTATGCAAGAGTCCCTGGTATGAAAGTAAATAGCTTTCAGTCTCACCAGTGTAGGGTGACAGACTAGCAGAGCTATGAAAGTGTTTGTCAGTTGCACAGGAGTATTTCTTTTCACTAAGCATTGAAAACCTTGCAAAGGTGAGCATCAGAGTGGGGAATTCATCTGTGTTGCCAATGAGGAAGGTTCAGACGTCTTTTGAGTTGTCATGAAGTTTGCGAAGTTGCTTATGTCAGCTTTGGTTTCATTGTCAGATGACTTAGTTCCAGTTGAGCTCTTCCATTTAAGCTGTTAAACAAATGAAAAGCAAAATTGTCACTTTTAAATAGAGTCCGCACATAATCACATTTTGAAATGGCCCTCTGTGGTGGGAGCAGAAGTTGTGTGCATTAAAATATTGAATTTTAAATAATAGATTACACAAAATAGCTTCCAATTTGATTTGGGGGGGTGATATATTTTCATGAATTATTGAGTATTTGATTATTGTAGAAAGCCTTTACTGTTATGCACTGAAACTGACACTCTCCCAGGCCGATGATAGATGAGTTTGGTTATCAATATTTAAAGTTACAGTCAGCCCGTGTGCACGGCTGCTGATACTGGAGACATGGACTAATCAGTAGTAATGTATATATGCCTCCTGTCTCTTGTTTGCCAGGCAGAGCTGGAGCAAATTGAGTGTAGAAGATTCCCAAGTGATTTGTGGGCTGGTTTGTCATTCTGGGCAGAAGTCCTTTTGACAGTGCTGCGTAGAAATAAGGTGAAAAGCTTGCTCTGCTTTCAGGAGAGGAGGTGCATGAAGCCCAGCAGGCAGTAGATAGGAGGCTTCCTTTGCTTCTGTGGTGATAAGGACAAGGCTGAGTAGCGGTGTAGATATGAGCATTTAATGCAAAAGGAGTGCAGAGGGAGTCTGTGAAGACTGGGGAGTAAAAGTTTACTGGCATCTACCACAATGTTCTGAGTTGTTGCATATGAGCCCAAGCCTTTTGGAGGATTGTTAACCCCAGGGATGCATTAGAGACTTGTGTGCAAGTAGGACTTAAAATCCCCGTCTTTATGTAAAGAAGCAGCCTATGTGCATAGGACTTTCATTTTAAATGGTGTGGCTACATGCAGTGTGTTGGGTGAGGGTAGAAATACTTCTGATGCACTTGTAAAGCTTTATGCAAGGCAGTTGTTATGCAGCAGTGAAGAAGTTACTCATCTGCCAATGGCAGATGTTAATTCCTCGCATATGGCAGGCGGGTTGGAACTAGATGAACTTAAAGTCCGTTCCAACCCAAACCATTCTATGATCTGTTACTTAAAGCACAGGAAAGCAGGGCCCAGTGCTGAGTGACCTCTGTGTCTTGTCCCACATAGTGTGGAAATGAAGATGATTGCACACAGGTTAGTTATAGCAAGTCCAAACTGACTGAATCCATTGGGACTGCTGCAAGACAGATTTGCACCCAGAGGTTTGTGGTGGTGTGCTGTGATTGCAGACATGTGAGAATCAAACTAAAAGGAGCACTGTTGCAGCTAATGTGCTGCCTTGTGCTTGTCTAATTGATGCTGGGTGTGGAAGTGGGTAACAACAAAGCAGACTACAAGTACTGTGCTAGCTGTCACTCCATGGAATCCTTTTATGAATTGAGCAGCACTGGTTTGGCTACCTGCTTTACAAAATAGGTATTTAGCTTGAATTCAATGAATTGGTTATTTCATTAATTCCACTTATTCCAATATTAAATTAATATTAATTAAATCCAATTATTCCAATAATTTCATTCCTGTAGCTCTTATATATGACTAGCTCACAGTTCTGGTTTCAAAAGTGAAGGCAGAGGTAGGAGGAAGGAGTAGGAGCTGTAACACAAGCATTTAAAAAGCTGGGAAAAACAATACAACTTTGTTTCTTAAAGCAGGAGGCAACTGTTATGGTATGAAACAGGGGAAGCCAAAGACCACCCTTTGCTTGTCCTTGTATCGTTCATGTATTTAGTAGGTGTGTATTAATCATAATCAAGTATATACAGCAGCATGCAGAACCACCCATCCCAAGGCCTGTGTGTCCTTGACAAGCTGTTATATTTAGCCTAATCAAAAAGACTCCAGTAATTACAAGAGAAGTTGCACCTTGGCAGCTGCTGAAAGGTAGCAAAGATGTCATAAACCACATCAAAATCAAAATTACCACTTTTCTCCCCTGGAGTCTCTTTGAACATCATCTTTGATTCCTCAAGTCTGTGCACAAGTAGGGGAAAAGGGGAGGTCTCAAAGGGGGTTGTGCCCCTGCATTTGCAGGTGCCCAGTGAACTGGGACAGCATGGCAGATGCAGCATGGTCTAGTGGGTAATGATTGCTTGGAAGGGTAAACAGTCATATTGTTTTGCCTCCATTTTCCACTTATTTCCCTTTAGAGTCTTATCTATCCTGGCATCCCCTTTGGAGAGAGGGATATCTTTTGGCAGAACTGTAGAAGCTTTATCCTTTCTGCTGATTGTGCCTTTCCCCAGTGATGTTTTCCCTCTTGCCAGTGATTACAGAGTTCACAAAAGCTAAACATGGTTCTATGATGCAGACTGGGAGGTTTAATGAATCAGAAAGTCTTGGTGTGGTCAGAGGAAGGATTCTTGGGTCATGCTGCACTATGCATGCTTCTCTATAAACTGCACACCTTAATAGTCCAGATCTTCCCTCGCCTCTCCCTCCTTCCTTATAGAAGATGGATTTATCCTGTGACTGGGGTCAGTACTGCTGGCTTTTATTTGGTCAATTTGCATAAGCCTGCAGTAAGTGGAGAGGCTGACAGGGATGCGTTCCTTTCTGTTGCTCTTACTGTCGTAATTCAGCTGGTATCTGTGCCTGGCCTTTGTGGATGGCAGATTTCCAGCTGATGTGCTGTAATATGCACACAGGTTTCACATTTAAATATGCACAGAAGCTGAGTAATTATAGCATCCTGCCTAGCAGTATGTTAGGTGACATGTCCTGAAGAACCTTCCTGACCTGAGACGTTTTAGACACTTGGAAGGGCAAAGATGTTGTGAGCCTTTGTTTCCTATTAACTTTGTGGACTCGGAGGCAAGGTTGTGTCCCCAGGTGACTATGACAGGCACAATAAAACCTATCATTTCTCCATTTCCTTCCTCACATCCCTGACCTTCACAAAGGTTTTAAACAAGACCACCTGCATCTATAACCTGCTGCAGTTTCTCTGTGGCTTCATCAATAATATATTTCTATCTATTTTCCTGACTTTGGGGAAACATGAGATTTGCCTCTTGGATGCTTGAGGTTGAACTCATCTCTGGTTCCTAGACAAGTTCTGGGAGAGCTTTTATCTTTACTTCATTACCAGGGTTGTCATTCGTGTCTGAGAAGTGAGAAAACCATCCTTTTCACTTTAGCTGTGATTGGTCCCTGCTGTCAGTGCGCCCTCAGCAGATCAGCAGCTATGTTAGGTGATGCTTTTCTCCCGTGCCTTTTAGAAGTCTTCTTTCCCTGCTGCAGTTTCCTCTGTGGTGCTGGGACTGCTGAGGTCAGTAAAGTTTCAAGAACATCTGAGCAGAATCTTAGTCCTAAAAGTCACATGCAAGGACAGCTTAGAGTTCCTAAAGCATTTAGGGACTGCCTTGGCTCTCCTAATTAGAAACAGACAGGTTAAAAGAGCATCCCTTCATGTATCTTGGAAGAAGACTTCATAAAGTCCTGTCAGAAACATAAATCCATTAAGTGTTTGAATACATACATATACAGTCCAGTAATGTGCTGATGCTGCTAGATATTATGCTTTGCCTTGGAATATGGGAGAACTTGGGGAGTGACTTTCTGCAAATAATGTCTTTTAGTATTGTTCTAATCACTCATGTGCGTTCAGCTTAGTCCTGTATCTATAAATATTTTAGCTCTGTTACTCTTATCTAGCTTCATTAAGCACTTAAAGGCTCATAACTGAAACAGCAGAGATGGAAGCAGACTCCCATGCTCTAAAGAGCACTAGTATTTCTGCACAGCATGTATAAAATGTCTTGCCTGGGTGTGGAGATGGCAGTGGTTGAGGAATGTTTAGGACATCTTAACTCTTTCTGTGTTTTTATAGATCTTGCTTTGGGGACCAATTTCTTGCTGCCTTAGGATTTTCTGCTGTTCCTTTTCTCTTGACTTGTCTGACACATGCCCAACTTTAACTACAGCTTAGCAAAGGCTTTGGGGCTATCTGGCTGGGTCCCCAGCTTTATTCTTTTTCTGCACATGATAGATCTATAGAGATTTAAGCATAGATGCATCAAACATGTTTTAATTCTCAAGGACCATTTCCTAACAATTAAGGAAGAGAACTGAAGGCACGAGACTTTTCCTACAGGCTGTTAACCATAGCTGCCCTTTGGCTATTTGGGAAGTGGGCTGAGGTTGATGCTAATGCTGTATTAACACAGCTGCAAAGGACAGATGTGCTGAAACAATTAGAATAATTACTTGTATCTCCTAAAAATGTCTTTTTTTCATATGTGGAAGCATGGAGTGATGTTCCCTATAGGCTGAAGCATAGGTGGTATAACGGACCTATCCTGCCAGAGGAATTTCCTGGAATGGTCTGAAGGATGAGGCTGCTGGAGAAGTCATTCAGATTAGCAGCTTGCTGGTGGTGGTTCTAATGAATGAAACCTCTGAGGATAAATCACAGCCATAAACCCACGTTGCAGAGATCATATGGGATCACTCTCCAGTGAAGTGTCTACTGGGGATTCTCCTTTTGGCATTGGATTTGCTTCTGAGAGATTAAGAACATGCCTGGTGCTTTCTCTTTGAGAAGAGACAGACTACTGATGGTGCAAAGTGAGGAGAGCTTTATTCACTGGGAAAGTGCTGACTGCACTATCAATCAGCCCTCATACAAGCCTTGAGTTATTAATAAAAAGCCTGGTAATCTAACACCTGCTCTCAATCTTCCTTTCTGAGGGCATAGAAAGCCACAAGATCAAGTCTCAGCAGTTTTGTGCATCTCCAGGACTTGTTAAATCTCTCTTCCTTCCTTTAACCCACTTCCTGAAGTCTTAAGCGTTGATGCTTTATGCTCTGCCTTGTAAATGAAGCCTGTTATTATCATTGAGATAGTGTCTTTATGGCATAAATAATGAGCTGAAACAGGGGAAGAGGCGTTGTGTGGAATTACTGCCTGAACTGAGATGGAAATAATCAATATGTCCTCACTTACAAATCTCATCTGCATGTCGACTCCATCTCCCTGGCTGTCTCACTACCAATTCATTGCACAAGAGGCCCAATAAAACTTGCTGGTGTCATTGATCTGTTTTATTCACAGCTGAAGATAGAAATGCATCATTCAAAATTAATGGGAAGGCTTCTCCTTGCTGCCCCATCCAGCTGGATGTGTCGTGCAGCCCAGTATGGTTGGAAGTTAGAGGTGGGATTCAAGCAGGTAGCAGCACATTCAGATCCATTAAAGAGGAATGTGGTTCAGGGCTAAGTTCTGATGCTTGGAGCTTGTGTTGCATCACCATGTTGGGCTGTATCCTATGGGGTAGAGCAAAAGCAAAAAGGTTTTTATCTTGTTTCACTTCATCATATTCATCACTTCTCATTACTGAGAAGTTTGCAGTGGAAACTAGACAGTTTCAGTAGTTTTGTCTGGAGACATTTGGGAAGTTAATGACAGGTTGGCAATAATGGCTTAATTTGGGTATTTGTGGTATCCATGGGGAAGAACTGATTTGTGATGTATTGTCTGTGCTTCTCTTAGTATGATAATGGAATGTGGTATTAAAGAAAGTTATCAAATAGCAGAAATTGTGGCAGGTTATCTGTTTTACATGAACAAATTGAGGGAAAACCAGCACTGAAAATGTTGCCTAGGGAGAGATAAACTCTTACCTCTTCACACTTGCCGCTACCTCTCTGCCTGATAGAAGTTTCTTGTTCTCTTTATGTATGAACACCTGGAGGAAGTCAGTACTCTGTCTTCCCGTATTGCTAATAAGAAAAGCAGAACAAGAGTGTGAAAACGATCATGTACTCTGGAAGGTCTAATGATGCTGGCAGAAATCCTTACCTAGACACCTCAGAGGAGCACTCTTACTGCTGCCGTGTAAGTCTCTTAAAGAGGAAGTACGTGCCTGATTTGAAGTTCAGCTGGATGAAAAGGATTACTTGGGATGTCTCCAATGGTCACTTAAAAATGGATTTAGGCAAAAGTGTAATTAAAAGGAAAAGAAAATAAGCTAGTTTTCCATTCCTTACCCAGTCAAAATGACTGATCAACCTGCGCTGCTGCTGCTTGGCCTCTTTAGGTTCATTGGCAAAGAAATAGCCAATTATTTGCTAAGGAGAAAATATTCCTTAGAAAGCAGTTTTATTTTCCACATCACATTTGTGACCTAGTTAAAGCTTGCCTCTCCATCTTGGAGCTGAATAGCAAAGGAAATAATCTACTGGATCAGCTGCCTCCTAAAGGGAAGTTTGGTTGTTAAGCACAGCTCTAGAGGAGTTTCCAGTCTTGTTTGCTTTGCCATTCCTTTTTCTCTCCTCAGCTCTAGACACTGTGACTGCTGAATGGCAGGAGTCTTTTTACTGTGATAATTCAATATTTATACAGAGAAAAGGTGATCCTGCAGTGCATGAGATCTTCACTCACATTGTCCTTTGCAGCTAGTTGTGAGATGTTGCAAATCTGAGTCTGCCCAGACATGATATTTTTCAAATAGAGTAAAAGGAAAAAGGAGATCAAGGAAAAATGGTTGAGGAAAAAAACAATTATCTTAATAATATGGGTGCTGGAAAAGGTTCAAGTTTCTCTTTTATCTGAGAGAGAACAAGACCTGAAAATGGTATGTGGAGCTAAAGACTTGAGTCAGGTTGATAGGACTAAGCTGGTTGTCAATGGACTGTCACAGAGTAAAGTCTAATTGCATCTGAAACAATGTAGCTCATCAATGAGCACCAAGAGGACCCAAGTTCTTCACTCCCAGGCTAAAGCTCAGCCTAACCTGCCACAACAGATCTGCTCCCAGGTTCAGATTTACTGTGGCTCAGAAGCAAGGCAAACCCCCTGGCTTATAGGAAAATCTGCTTCCAGACACAAATTGAGTTCAATAATTGCTCAACCAATTGTTCTTTCCTTGAATTTACTGCATGCAGTACGTATAGAGAGTGTTTTAAGAGTGCCTCTCCAGCATCTATCTTACTGGGAGTCAAAACATTGGACTATATTGTAGATCTTAAGCTAGAACGAAGCAAGCAACAGTTCAGCCGGCTTTGCGGAGGACTTGGTATGTGAGGCTGATAACACAATTTGGTACCCGGGCAAGTTCTTGTTTCATAGATTTCAAAATATTTTCTGGTTTAACCTCATCTCCTTCAAGCTCCACTGCCTTTGATTTCCACTGAACTTTCAAATGAAATTAAAGCAGAAAACTAAGGGTAAGAACTAGCACTGAGGACAATTTCCCCATCTCCGTTGTCTGCGAGCTTGAACACAACAATACAAGAGGAAGATATAGCAGAAGAGGGAAGGAAATAACTGTTAACTGCAGAGTTTGTTCTTTTGCTGTTTTTATTTTAGTACTTGTCAGAGTGAATCAGTGCCTTTGCTAGGTCTGCTGGAAGGCAGCCCTCTTGGCTAGGGCTTGCCTCTACCACTGCTCCCTGCAGAGTGCACAGGATCCATTAGTGAAGTGAAGGGCATGTTCTGACGGAAGCTTCATCCGTCCTTTTACATGTTTGATATTGCTGCAAGTTTGATAGGAAAGCTGAGTTGGAAATCTTGTTTCTTGTGTTCCTTTTAGAGCAATTTTCTCCCCTATTCCCTTATTCAGATTAAATCACTCTGTCAACCAGAGCATGGCCCACTACCAGCTGTGACTCCATCACAAGTGTGCATGCATTATGGTTTTGAGGGGTTTTAGCAGAGGTGAACTGTGGTCAGGCACCAGCTTTAGCTTTCCTCAAAAGGCTGGCTTTGTATTCCAGCTTGGCAACCAGCCTACACTGTACCATGGACCTGATAGTGTGTGCTCCAGTCTGAGACTACCTTATAGGGATGGTGGCTCTCAAAATGGTCAATTTTACCTTTTTTGTTGAGGTTACAATTAACAAAATGTAGACTCCTGTATTTATGTTTTACAAATTCCAAGTTTGTTTAAAATTTTTGGGAAAAATGAAAGCTGGCAGGTCATATTGTAAGATACTAGTTTAGACAGGACAATTAATCCTGTGTATTCTAACATTCCATTGCCTTTAACATTGTAAGCCAGTATGAAGAAATAACTGCGAAAGCGAATCTTTGACTCATTTCCCTCCTTCCCCTGAGTTCATTTTTACTATTAAGAAAACTGCCTTTTATGAATGTTTAAGCACTAGAAAACATCAGGTGAGGTTGTGCAGGTATTTCAAGTATAATCCTTTGGGTTGCATTTTGCTTCCATGAAGCTATCATAACCCCTGTAAATGTCAGTGGAAATTAGGCATTTATACTAATGGAGGCTCCTCCCCCTCCCCCCCTTCCCCTTCATTCTTAAAGATGGGATTTTTGCATTGCATCAGTGATTCAGAAGGAAGGCAAAATTTCATCAGCATTTCCTTGGAAGGAGGTTTTGCTTGTTTGAGACCTGCTGGCAACAGCAATTGTTTAGAGGGGCTCTTTAGAATCTATTTTGCACTGAAACAAATTCAAATAATATGCAAAAGTAAAATTAAACAGTGTATCAATTAACATACAAAAGTAGAACTACAACACATGCTCAGCTTAACAACTCCTCGGAGGGGCTAGCAGACCATAGAAGGGAAGCAACTGCTACGCATGCAAAGCAAACAACTCCTTAGGGAGGAGAAAGGAATTGAAAAATAAACTCAAGGTTCCTATTAGAGAACCAAAAGCAAACAAGATCTGAGAGTGAACTTTGTGGGTGAAGAGCAAACCCAGCCTAACACAGTCTTCTGAAGCTCTCCTGTGCCTGAAAAGCAGTTTGCCTTTGAGTTGCTTAAGCTTGGATAAACACAATGTTGTATTGGATGTGGATGGGGTTGTTAGTAGGTATGGGCTCCATGTCAGCAGCTGAAGATCATAGCTGAGTGTACACCACCAAGCATAATAGGATCTACATCTTCAAAGATGTGCTTATTGCACTGAGCAGCTAATGGACCTGAATTTGGATGTATTTACTAAAAGCCAGAGTGGTAAAGGAGACTTTAGTATCGCCCCATTGTGCAGAGCAGACTTCAACTTATCTCTCCCCAGTCCTGAATTAGAAGCTGTTCCTCATCTAAACCTATGCCTTCCCAAGATGCACAAAGCAGGAAGATCACATTCTTCTGTAACCCTATAAAAGCAAGAAAAATCTCTGGTTCTGTGTATGTTCCTTCAGAAAATATAGTGACATAGTGGTGTGGGCTATGACCATCTCTATGAAGGCAACATCAGCTTGTCACAGACCCAGAGCTATAGAGAAAGGAGGGAGGACTCTGGATGATGCCTACATGTGGGATGCCTGTGGAAGTGCTGTCACTGTAGTGTGAATTCAGCTGTATGCACCACCTTATTCCACAATGAACTGAATTCACTCCTGGGGTGGCTTATCCCAACAGTGGAAAAAGCAGCTGCTGAACTCAGAAGGATTATACAAGCATGGGAGCACAGGATGCTTGACTTTGCAAAGTCTTGGGACAAAGAAAAGGGGAAGAATTTCCCCATTGTGTAACCAAACCCCAAAGGAAATGCATCAGTGATTGTCTGAATGCCAAGTTTGTGACTAAGCGCTTTGAATCAAAGCTTAAATCACTACTGTAGGCAAGGATTGTGTCCATATTTTTATCTCTATCCAATAGATTCATATTCACATGTGCTCTCAAATTTCAATAGATTTTTATTGGCTGTTTTGGTATTATAGTGTAGTTTCTAGGGATCTTGAAATGTCTTGTGTGCATCTATATTGCATAGTGATATACAACTTAAACTTTAACAAGTGATAATTAAAAATGATGCTGCATTTATATTTACTTCAGACCCCGCAGACTGAGCTGTTCTCAGCACTCAGAACAAAGGTGAGCCAAGTCAGCCTTTAAGAGAGGGCCCCAAAGGGGACTGCCTGCAGAAGAGGGGGAAATAGGTGTTTTGAGTTCCCCTCTCCCCCTTTGGCATAGTACTTATTGCTCATGTGACTGCATGGTAGTTGTTAACATGTCCTTGCAGATGAGATGCTGCCTGGTGCGAGGTGATTTTGAGTCTGTTCTGTGGCTGCTGGATCCAAGCCAGGGCTTGGGGATCTCTAGTAGCTCATGCCCAGAAGGTTGACAGCTATCCTGGGAGCTGGGAGAGCAAGGACTGTGTCCAGCAACTTCAATAGCAAATTCTCTTTGCATTAATCACTGCTCAGCCCTGTTTCTTCTCTGCCTTAACAGTCCCTATGCTGACCACTTTAGACAACCAAGGATCCAATACACTTTAAGGCTGTGTGAGCATCAGACTCAGTGTCAGATTTCAGTTTAGGCTATTTGTTTTATTCATTTCTCCCACTTCTAATATTGCAACTCAAATCATGCTTTTGTCTCCCCTTCTGCAGTATGTGATGTCTTGTGGCTGGTATAGAAATGGGGTTCCTGTTTTACTTGCAGGTGCCTGCAATTCAGTGAATAACTGGAGTGGTCCTTACATAAAAGGTTTGCAGTGGGCTTTAGGATCTGTCTGCTTGAGAAGCACTGTGTATAATGTGCTGTTATTAATATTGCTCATCATGCTGAAATAGCTACCTTTTCCAGATGAATCATCGCTGGCATAGCATTATTCAGTATATTGAAACTACCAGAAAATAGTGGTTTTCTAGGAGTAATATTCCCTCAGCACATTAGTTAGTAAATGTCACACACAAATTGCTCATGATTTCCCTTAGATCAAAGGAATATTTCATAACAGGTACAATATGATTTTTTTTTGCCTTCAAAAAGAATGTGAGTCAGCATGAGATACAGCCTATGGAAGAAGTTGTCTGGGATAAATCAGATTATTATGAGGGATGTGGAAAAGGAAGGACAGCTTCTATTTGAGATCATGTGTGTTGTCCGTGGTCTTGAAAGATGAAATATTCTCCTCTGGTGTATAGTACATGAAGGGCAGGCTGAATGCAATGACTGCAGCCATTCTTGCCAGCAACTCAGGAAAGCTTTCTACTTCATACCCAGTCACACACCAACATAGAGCTATCGATGCTGTTGCCTTTTTTTTTTTCCCTTTTACCCCGTCAACAAGCAGTGCTAAATTGCTTGTCCCACTATATTGTGGGGTGCAACTGAAGTGGCAGAATGAACCACTTTGAGGTTTTAACAATGGGAGTGGAGTTGGATACTGCCTTATCCAATGGTCTTTAAAGATGAGGATTTATGAGATGGTTCTAGCTTCCATGCCTCCTTGTAAAATCCTGGACTACTTCAACACAAGGGTTGAAAGAAAGAACATGGTGTCTGAGTCAAACCAGCAGACATTGAGACTGGCACAAAGTCTAGGTATTCCCATGAATATCTGTGAAGGTGGTGAGGTGCTCACTGCAGCTGCCTTATCCCTGGCAGTGTTCAAGGCCAGGTTGGATTGGGCTTGGAGCAACCTGCTCTAATGGAAGGTGTCACTGCCCATGGCAGGGGTTTGGAACTGGATGAGCTTTAAGGTCCCTCCCAAACCAAACCAGTCTGGGATTCTATGATTCAATGAATAAAGAAAAGGTTCAGCACATTTCGTAGGATGAAAAAGGAGATGTAGAATTTCTGTAAGTGATACAACCTGGCTTAGGACCCAGTGGGAGGATGTGTCCACCTTCAGCAGGATCTTTAACATTTGCCCTGGGTGAGAATCTTGGCACTTCAGACGTTTGGGGTTATCACTGCCAAGAAGCATGAAGCCACATTAGAGTGTCTGTGACGAACAACAAGCTGTGGAAACAGGTAATCTGGCCACCATCTGGGTTTCACAGGTAATGGAAGCACTCATTCATTCAAGGTTGGATAGTGAAAGCATGGCACAGTTAAATGGAGACAGCAGTCTGAGACCCAGCTCAGCTCCCTCTGCCCCCAGCAAAAATCATCTTCCCACACAGGCCCTGAAGCTGTTAGCAGCTGCTTCCAAACTGAAAGCTGCTTTCAAAATTGGAGCATAAAGATAATCTTTTTCCTTCTACTCAAGCCTACCAAAAACCTCTGCAGATAGAGGGGAATAGAGAATTAGGGAAAGCAAAATATTCCTTTTTATTTAATCCTGTAGCAAAAATCCGTCCTTCTTAAAACCATACAACAAACAGAAAACCTATGCTGCTATAGATCTTCTTACTAAAAAGGAGTCTATCCAAGCAATCTGTCCGCCTGCCTTTCTTGCTGTGCTGGTACTTTTCTGAAACTGTGGAGTCTGCATTTTTATTCCTCCTCACACTCTGTATCCAGAGTAAATGATGCCAGACTCTATCAGCTATCTGGACATCTTTCCCATACTATTTTCAATCTTGGCTGGGGTGGGAGAAGGAAGAAGTTATCTGCTTCAGCCTAAACACTGTGGGGAAAAAAAACAATTCCCTACAAGAAAGCAATAGAGATCATCTGAATTTTACATACTTTGGGTGGAGGAAGCATAACTTTACCGTCATTGAGATTACTTATTCTCCCTTCATATGAAGGGATGTTTGCTGTCAAAGGATCATTTACCAGCCTAAAATGCAGGTAAAGCATAAAAACTTCATCTGAAATCCTGTCAGGGAGGAAGCAAGCATGATTGCTTTGCGTATGTCTTAGGGTCTTCCTCCATCTCCCTTCCTTAGTTCTCTGCTTTGCTTGTGAAATCCTGACAATGGGACTGTTAGAGCTTCTGTTTTAATAAAAAGGGTCTCAGCTCAATCCTGAGCAGGGCCTGGGAGGTGTGACTATTGTAAGTAGTAATGAGATGCCAATTGTAGAGGTCATAGAAAGCAAAATCTGTCTTTAATGTCTTCAGGATATTCTGTAGCCATGACGGAGCAAGAGATCCTAAGAAAGAAAGTTTAACTTGATTACTTAGCTCACAAAAGTAGAGTGTTGTGCATCATGTGGAGTATTATTGAACCAGTAGGTATAAATAGCGATTTATGTTCCCCCAGCACCATGCCATTACTGAAACTCACAGCCCCTGATCGGCCATAGATGCCTTAAACCTCTGGGATAGCAGAAACCCTCTGTATTGCCTCATTTTAGCATCAAAAGCCCCTGATTTTTTACTGAAAGGAGAAGACATTTGTGCTTCCCTTTAGTTGAATGTAACTTTGAGAAAAGTTGCTTTCCTTGTAGAGAAAAGGTTCTGGAGCCATTGTCAGAGCTCACACACTTTAATGGCAAGCAGAGCCCATTTGTCCATGTCACCTTAATATTTAGTTGTTACTTTGCTGATATCAATTAAGGAGGAAACTCATAAAGGTCAGTTAGTGGCCTATAATTCACACAGCCCCAGAAGTTATGATATTATGGGTAACTCCCAGTTAGAACAGCTTGTTTCTTAGCTCACATCATAGCTGACTGGGCTTTGAACTCTTTTGCTTTTCATTCAGTCCCTGAGATTTTAGCCAAAGCAGGTTCTCTCTCATCTGTATACACAAGGCCTAGATGTCATCCTCCCGGAAATCAAGACCATATTCCCCATTCCCACTGGGAATTGTTACCCATGCTGCCTCACGTTTTATCAACTTCTGTATAAATCCAAATAAACTGGAAGTTTCCAAATAACATTTTCCTGCCTGCTGGTGAGCAGGTGGCACAATCTTAAGGAGATTAACGGCTTTCCTTCCTCTTCCAAAATAGTCATTTAAGTCTGTTTTTAGAGGTAGACACTGTCTCTGTCTATACCTACCCAGAGAGTTATACTTTACCCAACATGCATAAATAACAGCCAGCATTAGAATGGAGCCTCCTCAGTTCTGTACAACTGGGACATTGTCACAGCAGTGACAAAGCCATATGGTATAAAGAGTATTTTCTCCTCCTGGCACAAGGGTGGCTCGATGTTGTGCAAGGTACTTGATGCATCCATCTTCTGAGTTTTCCAGCCTGTGTCCCAGCAAACGGGCAGTCCTTGTAGTCATTCGCCTCACGCCACATCACTGTCTGGGAGTCCCTCATTTAGCAATTTATGGGCCATGTCAGTGTAATTTAGTGTCTTAATACTGCTGGTCAAGGACCATCAGCATCTTCTAAACCTCCGTTGTCCTTGGTAGGGAATGGAAGCAGAACTCACTCGGAGTCAGCTTTCTGGGCAGCTGGGGGACAGTTGCATTGATGGCAGAGCTGATATACATCCTTGGACATAAAATTATTTCTCTGCTGAAAAAAGAAATAGCTTAAAAGCAGCATTAAAACAGGTAGTGAGAAAGAATGAGGTTTGAAATAGCTACTTAGTGGTGTTCTGATATTCCCTGGAGGCAGCCGTGCCCAGTTGTGCTGCGGAATAGGCAGATGAGCAGGTAGCAGTTCTTGAGCAGGGTTATCCTCAGACCTTGACTGACCAGATGGACAGTCATTTCCATACTCAAGGACAGGGAGAGGAGTAAATGCTGAAGTGCTTCCAGCGGCACCTGTACTTTGGGGTATAATATTCATGTGTTTATACTTGAGATGATCCAGTCTTTCAAGGCAAAGAAGTTGTGTAAGCGATGCCAGCTTTCTTCTTCATCTGCAAACGAGCTTTCGGAACTTGCTCTAATACAGCCTGGTTGTGTAGTATAGCAGTGAAAAGATACTCCCTTGTAATTTGAAGGTCCACTCACTAGGAAGAGTTAGAGGTGGATTTCTGCTGATACAAAGAGAGAATATAAGAAGGAATTGTCCAAAAATCCACATTAAAAGAGAATAGTAGCTTAAATAGGAGATTGTGAGAAAAAGCAAGGACAGAGGGGACTGGGCATTACCTGAGTGTATGTCTTTTCTTGCAGGGGGAAATGACATATTCTCTTTGTGAAGGATTTGGAGGAAGGTTTGTACCTTGTTTTTCTCTCACGGAAAGAAGTGTGTATGCCCTGATGTTAAAAGTCTGTGCTGCAGGACTCGAGTCCTTCAGCGCTTTCTATCAAGTTCCCAGTGGGAGGCTCTTCCCTCTCAGTGGGTATTTACTTGTTTGTTTTCCTAAGTGGGTTTTTGTTCTGTTTGGATGCCTAGAGAGTTTTGCACAGGATGTAGCACAGTGGAGGCTCACATGTGATTGCTCTTAGTGATGTCTAATAAAAAACCATAATCATGATTGTCATTATCTGCAGCATTCACTGGAGAAGCCTTTTTCTGTCTAATT
This sequence comes from Ara ararauna, assembly GCA_028858755.1. Lineage (NCBI taxonomy): Eukaryota > Metazoa > Chordata > Aves > Psittaciformes > Psittacidae > Ara > Ara ararauna. The sequence goes on from CM054384.1 coordinate 17,946,114, forward strand.
CCAGTACTTACTCCTCTGGTCCTATCTCCTGCTGTTGCTCATGAAAAGCCCTGGACGGAGTCACTTTGCAGGTTTTCAGAGAGGATTTTCTCCTATTGAACTTTGCTCTTCTTCTGTTGGCTTTTTGCAGGGACTCCAGGCCAAGGCCATGGAGTGAAACAGTTTGTTTTGCAGCCAGTCTTCTCAAGCTGGGGGTGAAGGGAGGAAAAAGACCAACTCTGGCTTTGAAATTCACCCTCCACTGAGAGCAAGGTGCTTTTTGTGTGTGTTTTTCTTCCAATAAGAAATTCTCAAGCAAAGGAGAGAGGCACATTTTATCTTGCTGATAGGAGAATATTAAAAACACAGGAGGACGCCGTGCAATGGGTAACCTTCATTGCTCTGAATCTGAAGAGAGGTGAGAGTTAAAGTGCCAGTGCCTTTGTCCTATTAGCTGGGCCTGTTTACTCTCCTGTGCAAGTCTGTTGAGGTGTTTAATGACTTTTCACATCACTACAGGGACCCTGAGACAAGAGAAGCATTCATTTCCAGTCTTCTCTTACTCCTCCCATTTTCACTCCTCTGCCTCACTCTTTGATATCCTTCCACAGTGTCTTTGCTGTCCTCATTCACATATAATGCTTCTATTTGTTGTGTATTCGGTGTAGGCACCATCTCTGGGGCAATAGTGCAGGCACCAGTAAGCAAGGGAACGAAATGGCTCTGGTTTGTGGCAGGAGAGCACGGGGGAAGAGTCAGTTGGTGTTGCTGCAGCAGAAATACAGATGTACAGACAGCACATCCTGGTTTTTGAGGGCTTCTCCAGTGCTGCTGTGCTCCTGGTGAGCTGGATGTGTTTGCTGGTGGGAGCCCTAGGCTGGCTGAGCTGCTTTGCAGTTTACAAACAGCTCTGCGTTCAAAAGTTCACCAGGATTTATAACGTGGTGGTGCTGTGTGAGTCATCTGAACCCGCAGACCTCTCGCGCTAAATCCAAGAGCTGCTACAGCCCGAGGTAAAAGGCCACTTTGGTGAGATGGAGGTTGCAGGGGAGCCATAAAACACACTGTGGACCCCTCTCTTTGGCTGGGAGAATGGTGCTGGCTCTCCCCAAGAGGTAGCTTCTGCCATGGGGAGATGTGGGGGGCTCTGCCTTCCCTGCAGACCTGCGGCTGCTGCATTGCCTGTAGTTGCTCTCTTGTGCTCTACAGCCCATGGGACAAACCAGTGAGACTGGGAAAGGGGGGAGAAAATGGGGTTAGGTACAAAAGTGGGCACTCTGGGAGGTCCTACGTGTGGAATGCAGTGGCTGGATATAAAAACCTCATGGTTACTGTTTCAGCTCCCAGCCACGGCTTGCTCTCTGAGCTACATGCAGAGCAGCACTCAGAGGCAAAATTTAACCTGTTAAAGGTGCTTTAATTGCCTTCTCACTCTTCAGTGGATACAGGCAAAATGGATGTGTGTGCTCACTCCCTTCACCCACAGGCCCCTGGCTTTGGGTCTACAGGTGAGATTTAATAGTAAATGCTGAAAAGATTTTACTACAAAGGTAATTGTTTTTCCTCCTAGCTCCCCACTCAGCCTTGCTCAAACCAAACAGCACTAGGGGCATGGAGACAGACTGCTCCAGAGTTAAGCAGCAGAGGTCTGTAGCCTTCAAGGTGTGCGGATACTAATTTTCCTGCCTGTTGATTCTGTCTGTTTGATAGAGGGATGCTGAGGAGGGGCCCTTTGCTCTTGGTGCATATATCCAAACCAAGCAGCAGACCTAAGCAGGACAACAAGTCACAGTGTATTACATAGGGAAGATGTGAATTTTAATGGTTCCTGACTCTGCTTAGCAGAAGTATCACGCTTGGCTCCTCTGGACCACTGTATAGACATTAGTCAAACCATGGCCAGTATTAGAGAAACAAAGTGGAAAACGGCAAAAACATCTTGAGGAAATGGTTATGTGTTCCAAAAACTGTGGTTCTGTCAAACCCAAAATATTTTGCTGGAGGGAGTCTGTTTCAGTGATAGTTCCAGCTGGGAACTATCAGTTCCCAGTTGAAACAAATCAGTTCGAGTTTGTTTTGATATCACTTCACTATTTTGATAAAACAAAGTGCCAACTACATTTATTATGACAGTTCACACTGTAATAAATGCAAGTGTCTATGGCTAGTGTTTCGTAATATATTATGCTACTTCACTGTAACCCAAATGGACCATTTTCCTATTGAAATGTGGTGCTGCAACACAATTGAAATAAAATACTTTAAATAGCAAATAATCTCTAAAATTTTAATTCAATGAGACATATAGAAATCTTTTTCCTGAGTTGGATATAAAAAGACAATTTTCTATACAATTCATTCTCCCACCCAAGTAATTTTGATTTGGAGAAAGGAGGTGAGAAATAACCTACTTGACAATTCTGAATGAGCTTATTCAACAGATTAGAAACTGATGGAACTTGTACTTCTGCAAAATTAAGTGATAGAATAAGGCCATATATGTGCATTTGAATATGGGGATGAGCGTGTATATAATCGGTTATAGTATTTGACACCAGGATCAGACCCCTTCTGTGCTAAATATTGCACATGCCCACAACTGAAAACCTCAGATGAGGCAAACAAGGTATAGCTGCATGGCCAAATGCAGATGTGCTTATGAAATGCTAGAGACACCTTTGCTGATGTGGGATTGCAACAACAGGTAACAGTAGCAAAGATATGGAAGCTTTGGCCTTAGCCAAGGTATGGGCATTGAAAAAAATCAGCTTGGAGGTGCTAGGGACATTTGCTTTGTCCTTTTAACAGGTAACAGCAGTGTGTAGAGCACTGCAGTGGCCTGAAGTCTCATCAGCTTTGCAGCGGAACAAATAGTGTCTTCACATCACCTTGCTGCATACCTTAGACGTGACATGCCCCCATGCACATTTAGAGGCTGCTGCTCTTTAAAATGAAAGAGGATTTGTGAGTTTGCTCCGGTATCTACCAAGGACCATACTTATTTCAGATGTTCTGATTTTCTCATGGCAGGATGGTGACAAAGTTATGAGCCTTTTTCAAAGGATAATCCCAGCAAACAGTGGAGTACAGAGGTTTACTAGGAAAGAAAAAGGATGCTGTTACTCCCATGCCTTTGTATAAGCACAAACTTTATGTATATACACAAGCTGAGCCAATGTTATTCAATCGTAATTGTCAAGACATTGCTGAAAAGACCCTGCGTCAAAACATGAGCTATTTATGCCTACATAAAACTAATCCTCAAATGATTAGCTCAAGAATGCATGTCCTGCAAGGAATTGTTGGTAGCAATTTAATAACAAGAAGCAAAGTCAGGAGAAAACTCTGTTCTGATTTATTCTGTTAGAGAATATGCTGCCAGTAATGAAATAATAATTAATTGTGAGTTATACATTTGCTTTATTTATGGATTTATTCTTTACTTCTACTTATTTTTATTATTTAATATTTAAAATGCTCTAAGGGCATGTAAGATGCGGTAGCAGAGCCCTTGCACTGCTCAGATCCTGTGCTGTGGAAAACCAGCAGCATCTCCATGGACAGAAGGGGTCAGATCCCCAAGGTCTAGTACCTGCTCAGCAGTAGCCTGGGAGCTGTCTTGATGGGATGATGGTGAAGTTTTGGATCCCACTGGAGTCAGGAGAGGGTCAGAATATGGTCCAGACCCAGACTGCTTGTCTGGGCTGACAGTGATGCATCCCTGCTGCAACGCTGCCACTCCTGAGCATGGGAATATTGTTGTGTAAAACATCATATTCCTGAAATGTCCCAAAGCAAATACCAGCATATGGAAGATCACTTTTATTTGACACACTTGCTTTTGACAATTTAAGAGCTACATTTTTAAGCTTTTCCCCCTCCTCTTATTGAAGCAAGGGGGGTTAGAATTTTATTATTAATTATTTTTCAAGAGAGAAAATCCTTTAATGCTTTAGCTTAAAAATAGCAGATTATTACAAAACGTGTGCCATAAGATCTCTCAGTGTTGTCTTTTGCCCACATTTGCACCTAAAGTTGTTAATCTGTTTGTACTATCGGGTTGCTCAGTTGGATTTTTTCTCTTTTAGAGAGAAAATGAGATAAAATCTATCTGCAAAAATTGATAGAAAACAGACTTTTCTCCCCCTTTTTATTCCCTCAGGAGGTTTACAGTCTGATCTCTGTGTGAAAATAAATGGGTGAGGCCAGTAATCTGCAAGCACTGCTGAGTGATGCAATGATGTGGCTTTAAGCAGTAATATTTCACGGCAAATCATCTTGCTTTAAAGCAGAGACAAGACGTTGCTGTTTTTCTGTGAACTGCAAGTGTTTTCTACCTTTCTTACTTTCCTCTTCCAGAAACCTGGTTCAAATCCTACCTCGGGCTTGGTGGCTCTACTTAGCTGACTCTGGAAAGTGATTTTAGTCTTGGTAGCATAAAGCAGTCAGCTGTAGGTCACTTGCTCAAAGGGAAGTCACTTATGACAGAGAAGAGCAAAAATGTGGGGTTTTGAATCCCATGCACATGGTAGATATAATCTGAACACCTAATGCTTAAAGGCACAGCAGAGATCTCTGATGTGCTGGAGGTCAGGCTTGTTTGCTACAGGAAAAGTCATGCAGTTGGGAGTTATGGGACTAAGAAGCGGTAAACGCTGCATCCCTGGCAGTGTTCAAGGCCAGGTTAGACAGAGCCTTGGGTGACATGGTCTAGGGTGAGGCATCCCTGCCCATGGCACAGGGGTTGGAACTGGATGATCTTAAGGTCCTTTCTATACCATGTCCATCTTTAAGCTCAGAATTTCCTGATAATTTAAGGTGGGGAGAGGATCCAAAAATATTATCACAGATTCTCTTTCCTTTCTTCCTCCAATTTGGTCTTTTCTCAACATTTTTTTAATGACAAGAACTTTTATCTGCTTCTTAAAACACCTGTAGGCTTTTTCTTATTTCTTTTCAATAATCCATTTTATTTTCAACTACTTCCTTCATGGAATTTTCCAATTAAATAGAATTGGAAGGAGGAAAAGCAATAGTCATGCCATTTTCTTCTATAAATATTTTTTTTATAGAGACAACAAAAAAAAGGATTTCAAGAGGAAAAATGCTTAAACAATTTTTAATTTCCATGATGAGGAATAAAACCCCTTCATCATAGTCTGCAAACTTTCACTGATGGGCTTCTTAGTGTGGTGCAGGTGGATGCTTTCTCAGAAAGGAGATAACAGTTGCTTTCCTAGGGCTGTGATTCTTGCAGGGATATTACCAGAGACAAATCTTCCCAAGCCAAGTTACAGCATCACAGCTGACTTAAGTGCATTATGGGTTTATTTTCACTCTCCTCTCAAGTGTCAGATATAGGCCATCACCCGAGGCAGCAAACCAGACACCGTGTACCGATGACCTTCGCCAGCATTGAGAGCCCTGCAAGCTGAGCACACAGCTGTTTTCTGGCTCACGAATTGTATTGAATTGCTCCAAACCTTCTCCTTTATTATTATTGGTTTTAGATGAACACAAGGGAGGTGTGTTAGGACTGGGCACTCTGGAGCAATAAATTCAGGGACTGCTGCCTGCAGCTGCGGAAGGGAGGAGAGGGCTTGGGTTTGGCAAGAGGAGGGTGAAGCCCCTTCACATTGAGCACAGCAGAGTGCTTTGTTGCAGATGGGTTCAGCACCAGTAATTTGTGTGCATATGAAACTTTAGGGTACAATAATAGGAGAAGCAAGCTCCTCATGGGTGTACCCAGTGCTGTGACACCACTGAAAAGTGTCAGTGCTGTTTTTATCCTTTTTCTCAACTTTCAGTGGGTTTGTTCTGATTTGCTTGGTCTAGGGGCCCTTCACCATCCTGCCCACCCTGAGCAAACTGCTATCACACTTTTCATTGCCCCATTCCCTCTGTGTGACTGCTTGCTATTTATCTTTCAACTTTGGAAGGGAATGAGAGAAAACAACCCACAAACACTGTGATCTTTATTGTCTCCCACTTCCATCTAACACTATTTATTAGCCTGAATAGTTGCAGCGTGTTCGGTAACCCGGGTAGAATACATTGATCTTTTCTGCTTTCTGCAAAGAGGGGGGGGGGGGGGGAAGAGAAGCAGGAGAGGGAGAGGCATTGACTGGCCTGCAATGGTGACTCAGCTGGAACTGCTTGGCAGGGCAGGGCTGTTACGTGCTCGGGAGAAGCAATTGCAAAGCGTGCTTTGAAATGGAACTTGCAGGAGGGCTTCCTTTCAGCCTGGTAGAGCTGTTGCTGTGTTGGTTGTCGTGGGGTTTGTGTTGTAGCTTTTGCAAACCTGTCTCAAAATAGTCCGAAAGGTTTGTTTCACCTCCCGCTCCAGCCAGAAGGGGTCTGAGTATTGGTGTGTGCACGTGTTCCTGTTTTTTATCTCCGGCCCTGCAGTGCTTTCCAAAGCCAAATGTATGCTAAACACAAATGCTTAAAAGGTGTTGTTTTTATTTATTTATTTATTTATTTATTTATTTATTTATTTATTTAATGCTCCTGTGGTTAAACAAGAAAAAAGGTAAATGGGAACAAAAGCAGAATAGAAGAAAACTGCTCCATGTACAAGGGAAAGAGAAAGTGTGAAGAAATAGGATGCTGAAAATGAAAAGCTCCAAACCACCTCCTCTGCAGACAGTAAAGTATCTACACCATAAGCCTCTTCCCTTTCTCTTTTTTGCTTTTCTTTGGTTTGTAGATGACAAATTGATGGTTAATTACGCTTATTTACAATCTGTTAGAAGCAAGTCAAGGTCATTTACAATGAGACCCCTATTAAAGGGTCTTTACGCAACCAGAGCAGTATAGAAAGGATGTGGTGATGCAGAAAGCAGGCTGGTTTGCAGAGCCTATGGGAAGTGGCACTGTCACCATAACAGTCCTAAAAGGTCTGGCAAGGGCTCTTTGGCTCACTGCTGAAAGTTTGTGCTGCTGCTTCCAATAGCCATTGCTGCCTTGGCATAGACACATTTGAATAAGCTTTGGGTCCTGAAGCATCCACCTCTGGCTCCACAGGTTCCAGCTTCATGGGTCTGTGGGTTTTTTCCTCACCCACCTAAGCAGGTCCAAAGGGAATAATCTCACCAGATGTCTCACCCCATCCTTTCCTTCCTTTGACTTTACATAATGAGACAAGTGTCTCAGTTCACAGTGCTACATGCTGACATTACCTTGTAGGCAGACTTGGCCATGTTTCTTGGAGTCAGTTCATTCGGTTACTCTGCACATAATCAGGAATGGACCCATAACCTGTCCATACAAATTAACAGGAAGAAAAAACCCTCAAGGATTTCACCCCTGGAGATAAAGAGCTCCATATAGAGCAAACACACCATTGAGACACCTATTTTCCATCACCCACAAGCTACATGGCTTTAACCTGAAAGAGGGGAAGATTGAGATGAGCTCTTAGGCAGAAGCTCTTCCTTTGTGAGGTTGCTGAGGCACTGGCACAGATCCAAGGTGGGGCTGTGATTGGGGTGCTGGGTCTGGACTGGCTGCTGGTGACTGCAGGAAGGTATTCTACTAGCCAGGGACTGGGGAGAGCAAAGCATCTCCAACAATGTTGTCTTGTCTTTCCAGGTTAGTCTCCTACAAGCACTGCAGAAGCCCTTTGCCGTCAAAGGATTTTCCACTGCAGGGAAATCCCTCTGAGACCACTTTTGATGGGGTTACAGCTCCTCTGCATTGCCAAGAGCATTGCCAAGTGACCAGATGGCATTAGAGAACCAGGCCTCGCAATATTAGTCAAAAAGCCCATCTCCTCCTCCCCTTCAATTCCTTATTTGGCTGTTAGCGCAGAGAAGGCTTCATGTTCCCAGAGCTGGACGCTTGTCAGCATCCTCACTGCTCACCCATCCACCCACATCCATTCTCCACCCCCTGAGCAAGCTGCTCAGACTACAGATGCGACATGCCTTTAGCCATTGAGTACTCATTACAAAGAGATTTGTATTCAAGAGGAGTGAGGTTATGTATTTGTAGTGCCTTTTTTTTTGGTCTTTTTCTTTAGTGTACCTTGTATTTAATTTGGCAGAAAGCTCTGTTGAAGCTGCTTTACCTTTACTGCATTACTATTCAATTGTATTTCCCTTGATGAAAAACCTGGCAGTGTGTTGTTCAGTGACAGATGTGCTAGCTTTGGTTGAATCACCACCACTAGGCTTATTATCAGTTTTACTAATGTTTGCTGTTTTACACTATAGCAGGTAGGGTGATTCATTCAGTCAAGGCAAACACACAGACATACATATGCATACACAGATTTAGATACAACCCCACACACATACACAGAGGTGAATCAGCCTCAAATGATCCTTCTTTTATGGATTTCTTCACAAACTGCTCCTGGATCTCCTGCCTGTGTGTCTCTTCCCTACTGAGTAGCTATCCACGAGTAAATTATTGCTTCCAAGAGGGGTAGGGCTGCAGGGTGTCTGCTATAGTTCCAGTTACCAGCACCTGAAACATCCTTAGTAACCACAAGTAGCTCTGACAAGTGGTAGGTCATGTATGTATAAGATAAATGGAATGCTGCTTCATTTAATTCAGGTTCTAGACATTCCTATTATTCAATCCAGAAGTCCTGAATTTGCATTTTGCAAATTACTTATCCAGCACACCCACTGTACACAGGGAGCTTTCCTTTTCTTGCATGTGTGTGCAGCAGGGATTTGTGACTGTTAATTGTGTGGGTTAAAACAAGTGTGAGCCTGAGCCTGTCTGAACAGACCCATCTCCCCATCCCCTGCAGTGTAAATCCAATGTTCTGCAAAGGTGTTGCTATGCCAAGGCCTCTGGGGGAAGCAATGCTGCCTGGATATTGAGCCCTACCATCGGTCTGAGCTTTTCGAGTCAACAGTGTGATGCTTTGCATCTCACACCCCACAGATGTTTTACTGCAGATTTTCCTTCCACAGGGGTGAATCCTGCTCTGGAATCTCATAACAAGAAGTTTAAATAATATCATTGCCTGTCCTAGTTCTTTAAAATATCCCTGGTGCCTCCCAAATGCAAGTGTCCTGGCTTCAGAGGAGCTCATTGCTAGTCAGTGGACATCTCCCTGCAGGAGATGGAGTTGGTAGTGGATTTGGGAGGAGGATCAATCCAAACGCTTCAGAAATTGCCATCTGTGTTGCAATCCAATTCAGTGCTCCAGAGAGCTGCTTTATTCATCGTGATTTCTCAACTCACAACGTCAGGGAGCCTGAAGTGTTTGCAGATTTAATTCTATACATCCACACACTGAAATTTCTGCTGGTTCTTCTGAATTATGCGAATCTCTGGAGGCTGCAAAACTGGGCCAGGAGTCTCCCAAGAGTAGGTTTTCTTATGACCTTGCACTCTCCGAACTGCTCTGGTCTCCTAGCTTCCAAGGTGGAATTGGTGGTGGAGTGTAGTGATAGAAGAAAAATGGTTGACCTAGGAAAACTTTGGCTTTGTATTTAGTGTTGCTTTTAAGGCAAAATCTCAGATAGTTTATATACACACTGCCTGGTTTCTTTAAAACTCACAGGGACAAGTTGTAAAATAATGAATGTCTCTCTCTGCAGCATTGAAACTTTGTCTAATGAATTCTTTGCCTTGTCTGCCTCTGTTTCCATCTGACATCCTGTATTCATTCACAACGTGTTCCTCTTAATGAAAACAGGGTCACTCTTTCAGCATTTGATGGCCAAGAAAAGGTGATAGAACTGCAGCCTTACAGAGTGTGTTATTTTTCCTCCCCCCTCCTTCCATAATTGCAAAGAACTTCCATTGATGTCACCAGGACTATGGCTTGAATAGCAAGAAGAGAATAGGTGACAGATCGGACCATAGGACAAATTGGAGTTCATTCCAGATATTCAGTTTCTTGCATCGATTTTCCACTTTTGCTTGTCACTGTCTTCAGGGACAATAATACCAGTTCACAAGAAGGAAGCATTTGTTCTCTGCTTATAGGTTAGTGTCTAACACTTATTAGCAGGTAATTTTGATGCTGCATACAGAGACTAAACTTGAGATCTGAACCTTGCAGTGCTGCCCTCTGCACGGAAACAGAATAACAGAAGGTGCCTGCCCTCACAAATATACCAGCCAAAGAGTACAGGAAGGGGAGCTTTATATATCTTTATATATACATATGTCACTTGCAGATAGGGAACTGGGGAAGAAAGACAAAGTATTTTTCCATGCTATGCACAGGTCACATGGCAGTAATAGAGCCTAAACCCACATCCCTCTGTGCCTGAGGCTGCAGTTGGTGGAAGAGGAGTATAACTGATCTAGAAGTTTCATGTCTTCTTGGCCTCTAGGGTCATTTTCTTCACTACTTCTCAGAGAGGAGTTACGCAAACAGCAGGGTGCAAACACTTCATGCTGTGGATTTTGCTAGTCTCCTGCCTGTCTCTTGTGGCCTCCTAGGAAGCCTTTGAGCATCCACCCCAGACTGCTGCTCTGTTGGGTCTGTGACTCCTTCCTAACTTCTCTCGGTGTCAAAGGTTGCTCTTGCCTTCCTGCCACAAGGCGCTACTCCCAGAATGGTTTCCCACTTGAATATGGTAGGATGGGATGGTAAGAACTCTGTTATTGTTATATTTCCTATCTAACGAAGCGTGTGTGTATGAGGTTGTGGCAGAGAAATCCCATGCTGAAATATCACCCCATGTCTGCTGCTCTGAGGTGCAGAACAGCTTCTGGTCTGCCCAAAGGAGACCTTTGCTGGGGGGTGGTTACTCATGCAGTGAGTAGTCCAGAAGGTGATAGCTTCTCTCTCTTATCCTCTGTGGCTGACCTATCAGATCATGATCCTGCAATGGCAGAATTACAGATCTGTGATTTCTTTCTCCCACTGTATTAAATAGAGAGGGAGTTGTCTTTCTCTGTTGGCCTGTTTGTGAAAGCTTAAGGCTTCTTTCCTAGTCCCTTAGAAACCTGTGGCTGGAGAAGATTATTATTTATCATAAATCAGCATAGCTCCCTGATCCTGGTCTTAAGAAAAGTAAATGGCAAGGTTTTCCCCTAGAAACAACCTTGAAAAGAACTTTGAGCAGCACATGACATTGGGGTGGTTGTAAGGGGGGGATCACAATTCACCCGCTGCAAATATTACCCTGAAAAGGTGCAAAAGTCACCAAATTAGTCATTATGAATAATTTTCTGACTTCTATGGAAAGGATACAAACACTCTGACACCTTCAGAAGGCCCCAACATATAGCCCCTGCTAACTCTAATGAGTCTGGAAGCTAATCTATCCAGGAGGTGAGTGTCAGTGCCAGTAGGGACACATTAGAGTTCAGCTCCTAGTGACATCCACCTTCTGGGGACACTAAGCCAATTTACCTAATTCCAATGAAATTTCAGTAATAATAGTAAAGGTGGTTAGCTGAGCAGAGGCTGGGGAAGGATTAAAGGCATTTGCATTAATAAATAGAGATGTTATCATGGAGAATTAATGTTCTTTGATATAGATCTTGGCAGCATTAGATGATGCTAGGTACAGTGCCTCATTATCTCTCACAGGTTAAGGGGTCAGCCTGGGACAAGGGAAAGTGATTTATGCAGTATCTTTGTCAGTGATATGAGAATATGTATGAAATAAAAAGACTTACAGAGAACCATTAGTAAAAATCTCCCAAGATGCCAAGGTCTCTCATAGCACTAGATTCCCTATGTCTCTGTTGCACATCATTCTAGCACTTTCTTCCTCTGCAATGTCCCCTCTCTCTCTCTTCTTACCCTTTTTATATCTCATATTAGGGTTGTTACTTCCCCTTCCAGTATCTAATAGGCAAATATTATTTCAAAGAGGTGGTTAATCCAGAAGACAAGGCAGGATTCCTTAACTGGAAAGTATTCCCCTTTTCTCTTACTCCTTAGGAGAATCCTGGCTTGGGAGGTGACATTTAAATGAAAAGGACAAATGAAGAGATGAGTGATGAAGGGTTCACTATCAATTAAACCGTAAAGGACAAATGAATGGATATGTGAATCTCTTCTGTCTGGATGGGAATTGAGAATGATGCAGATATGCATTGCAAGGAAAGTTCAAACCTGCTGTCCCCTGGGTCTTACTAGCACAGTAACCTACCACTAGCAATGGTCAGCCCTGGGTATGTCAGAGAAATCCCCTTCATTCTCAATCCCACAATTTCCATATATCTCTGGTGCCTTTTTATAGTAGCTGAAGGATTTGCTGATAGAGGGAAGGAAGGACCCCAAGCAGTGCTCATAATCTCACAGGCGACATGATATCAGCCAAGTTCCTAACACTGTTTGCAGTAAAGTATATCTAATGGAGTATTGTATGCTTTCTGATAGAAAGTGAATCCTTTCAAGCAGCAGTGAAGACCCAGATGTGCACACAGGTGAATCCTGACAGTGCCTGAAGCTGAGCATCTCATGCTACCAAGTAGAAAACTCTCTGTTAGATGCTGCTTTCCTGCACAATCTTCAAACACTTCCTAGAAGGGGTTTTTCCAATTGCTTTTGGTTATTATGTCTCTCCTCTGATCTCATTCAGGAGCTTTTTAGAGAGGGTCACTTCTGTGAAGCAGGAACTATTCATCTCTTGTTGTCTGAGATGGGAGCAAAGCCATGAGACAAGTAGCAAAGTTATTGATGAGTTGTAGACGCACAATAGCCCAAAGAGGACTGATGAGGATGGCACTGCAGACTACACTTAAGAAGAGGTTGCAGATCAACATTTCAGACAGTAAATGCACCTTGGGAATCACTGCAAAGGGACTCAAACTAATCTTCTTTTTGAAAGCAGCTTTTGGCCAGGACAAGCAAAACAATTTTAATTCCTATATTGTAGGAAAAGCATAATAAAAGGGGACCTTTTCTGAAGCTTATTTCTCCAAGAAAATGAAGCTTAGTTGAGTGCATTGTCTGGCTGTATGCTTCTGATTATCATTTGAAAGTGTCCCATTTAAAGAAAAAAAGATGACAGGAAGATGGACTCCTAAAAGCTATTGATTTTTTACACATTTTCTTTAAAGAAACAGGAGTGGCAAAGAAAGATCTAAATAAGTGAAGGACTCTGTTGATGGAGAGCCTGAAACTGAGCTCAGATCCAGAGAAGCCATAGGAAAAAGAGGGGAAAACAACAGTTGTCATCACTTCCACTGCTGTGGGACATAGGTTTCCCTGAAGTGCACAGAGCTAAGGATGCCCATTAAGGAAACAGTCCAGTAATCTCTACTTCTGTACTCAAGAGATACTAGCACAGCAGAGGCCTATTGCAATCTTTCCTCCTCTGTGTTAGAGCAAGAAGCCATGATGGACTTCAAGCACCACCAGCAGGAATTAAGCATTTAATTCTCATTTATATTCTAAGGGAATTGAGCCCTGGAATACAGCAGCTGCTTTGAAGCTTTCCCATCCTCTCCCCTCTACAGAGTTGTCAATATCTTTTGTTATGAAGAATCAGGATAACAGGGTAAAGTTAGGCATAAATTGGAGTGCAAGGGAAATGGACAGAAGGATTTGGATCAGATGAGATGAAATACTCTTTGCACCTTTTCATATTTGGTTCTATTTTCTTTCCCTACTTTTCCCCTACATTTCAAGAGAAATGTAATGCTTTTGAGCAAACCACTTGAACTTCTCTATTTAGAAAGTATCATTCTCTGTGATCACATTCCATTCACTGCTATTTGCCTATCAAAAGTTGTTACTGAAAACTTGCTGTCCAGCCCTATAAAAGTTATCATTTCTGTTAGAGACTATCCTGGGTCTTTCTTGAGCCTTATTTATGGACTCATTGATTTTCCAAACTGAATGCTGTCAAATTGAGTGTATTTTGCAGTCAGTGAAGAAAAGGATCATAAATGAAAATAAGAATGGAGGCTATTATAAAGTAAAAAAAGCAAAAGCAAAACATAAGACTGTATAGGAGACAGGAGACAGAAAAATACAGCAGATTTTGCTATAATATAATGAATGTTTTCATTTTGGGCCAATCCATGGAGATTGGGATTTCTTTGGTTTGTGTACCAGTCCAGTTCATAGGAGATAGAAAACACAGCGCTAGAGTGAATGAAATTACACATTTTGTACCTGTCTTCAGCATAAATCTGTGCTGGAATGAGCACATGATCAGTAAGTGTGTGTAATGAGCAACCTCCATCGCCTGAGCTAACAGAGCAACTGTACCAGCCCAAAGAGAGCATATGTAGTAACTTTTACTCTTTGTGTAGCCTGGGCACTAAGGGTGAAGAGGAGGGAGTTTCACCAGTATGTATTCCTGCACTATGTCTCCCCTCTCCCAGCTGGTTTGCTGTATGATAGAGAGCAGCCTTCCATGGTGGAAGATAACACCACCTTGAACACTTGCTTCTGGATTGCTGAAGGCAAGCAGGCCTGGCAAGGAGCTGCAAGTCTGTTTTCAGAGATCCTTTGAATACCTGACAACTTTAGGAGTTAAGAACTTCTGCTTTTAACATTCAAGCTTTTTACCTGCTATGTGTATGTGTGGCAAGCTTGTGCCAAGGACCCAATTACAACTTTTTCATCTCTCTCCCCTCTTTATTCTCCACTTCTTTTCCCAACTATAACAAGGGATACCTGGAAATGAAGAGGTGCTTGGTTCATTCTTCTCCCCCTTATTTTCTTGTATATTTAATGCTGTAAAAGGCTGTTAGAGATCCATTAAGCAGTGTTTGTAATGGAAGAGAAATGTTCTATCTGGTTTGAGGAAGATAAGGCACATAAACTGAACTTACCTACATCTAAACATTGCTGCAAATAGCTGAGGAGACAAACATAGTTGCTTTTACTACGTGCTGCATGCTCCATCTTGCCACTGTTAGAAGCCAGGAGAGCTTGAGAACTGAGATTAGAAACTTCAGACCAGACTGATCAACAGTTTTCCAGGCTGGACATAGGTATTTACTGAAAGATAATTAACTTGCTCGCTACTGTATTGCTAATACAAGTAGCATCCGCCATGTCCACCCAACTAGTGAGGCAATTCTGCAGCGATGATCCATTTGATAACTGCTGCCTCTGGGCTTAGGAAAAGCTTGCTAATACCAACTGCCTCTGTCATGGGGTGGAGACAACACAGTGCTGTCTTTAGTCAGTAGTGTGTATGGAGAGCTGTTTTCACAGTGACAGCAGTTAAACCAGGTCTCATCTAGGCCATGAGTCCTGCCTGCATGAAATTCTGGATGCCTCTGAAGCATGAAAGAGATGGGAAATGCAGCCCAACCAAGCATTTGAGGGTCTGCCACATTCTTCCAGCTTCCTCAGCACCTCCTTTCTCCTATCTTGTTTGGCTTGGGGCATCCTTCAGCCCATCTTGAGACCTGGAGGCCACGGCAGAGCAGGGATGTGCAGCCATTACACGTGTTATAGGTCAACACAGATGGAGGAACAGAGTCTCTTGATCTAAGCAATCTTTTGCTTTGTTTTTATTTATATCTGTCCTGCAAGCACAGATTAAACCAGCTTGATCATACGTATCCTTGTGGCATGTCCATGCCATTTTACCTCTTTCACATATTGAAGATTTTCTTCCCAATAAATATACTAAATTTTCTGTTAATAATGCAGTTCACAGCTCGTAGGAGAAGATAAGTGGAGGGTCTTTCTTATGGTTTATCCTGGCCTACTTGGCTTAAATGATACTCTCTCCTTTCAACAAACTTGATATGGAATGGAAAGGCTCTCACCTGTCAAATGGGTGAATTAAAACTCTCCTGGAATAGTAAAGAATGAGAATATTTATTCTGACTCTTGTCCCAGCATCTCAGAAACCCAGGTCAAAAAATCATTCCCTGCTTCTGAAGGAATGGATGAAATGTGTGTGATAGCCCTTGACAAAAGAGAATCTTTATGATTTGAGCTCAGAGATGAGTCCCCAGGTAGATAAATCAGTCCTCTGCTGAATGATAAATAGTCTTTGATTTTAATCTGTACTGGAAGGGGCTTGTAGGTAGTTAACAGGCCAAAGTCTCTCACTGAATACTCAAGAAATCTCTCCCTTTGGTCTTCTGGAGAAATTGCTTAAGGAATATATTGCTCTTGGGTGGGCACTCAGGTGTAGCCCTAACTTAGTTAAGGCCACCACACCTAACCATCATGGAAAGCAAGGATGCAACTGTGGCACAGCAGTGTGTTCACTTGCGCCCTTAGTTCACTTTGTTTTCTGCACAAAAGAGCTGGATGGGAATGGGCCAGAGCAGAAAGAAGTTGAACTAACAGAAGTCCTACATATTTCTCCAGCTCCCACTCCATGGTGCTGAGGGTCATGTTTTTGAACATCCACCTGCAAGTTATCCTGTGTTCCTCCCTTAAAATGCAATCAATCCTTAGTGGACTTTCACATCCCTAATCCAATTCCCCTGAGTGAGAGGCAGAAGCTGCACCGTCACAGGGACTCCACTTTGCCAACTGGTCTGGTTATTATTATGTAGGAAAAGATTTTGGATGGGCAAAAGGGAAGTTCGAAGGATTATAAAGAAATATATTAGCAAAAGAAGTAAGAGCTTGAAAAGTCAAACCACCACATTAATACCTTCCTAAAGACAGTTTAATACCCATTAGGAGGTAGATATAGGGTGCATTTCCCAGCGTGGACACACAGAGTCAGCTGGGGAGTTAGAGGTGTCAACTTACTACTGCAGAGACTGACGCAAAAATGTATTTAATATATTAAAAACAAAAAGATGCATAATGTTAAAGATGGCTTTAAAAAAGCATTACTAATAACTCCCTGGGATCAAGAGCTCTACCAACACTCATCTGTTTCTAACACTGAGCCACAACTACCAGGGTTTTTCACTTTAATATCACTGGTCTCTGTGGCTGCAATGTGCTGCCTATATATTAACAAGAGATTCTGACAATTTTGCCCTCTGAGCCTTACAGATATCTACTCTCCCAGAGGAGCGTGTGCTTGCTGAAGGTTTAGACTTAATTTGTTTTTCTCCTTAAACAGAAACACTTTCTCACAGATATTTGCTAGGCAACAACAGCGGTAACTGTACTTTCCTGCAGAACATTTATGCTAGGCCTGGTTGGAAAACCTTCAAATCTCTGTGAAGAGTCACATCGTGCTGCTGTTCCATAGTGTGCATGGTGTAGGTATGTGAAAATCCAAATGAAATGTTTCATAACACTTTAAAAAGGGAACCAAAGAAAGCTCCGAAATGTCATGTTCCCAGGATGTGTTCTCTAATTTTGGGCTCATCGAATTGGTCATGTGTGTTTTTCGTTTTGCTAGATGCATGAATTTTTGCTTCAAACTGAAATTGGGGATGCAATCCGTGTACATATTTTACACTGCCCTCCAGCTTTTGATACCAGCTCCAAATTCTCACTCGGCAGTTTCCAAATCCATGTCATGTGGATATGATCCATTTTTATTTCACAAGAATTTTGCCTGCTGTTTTAGCAGCCATCTCTCTAAACATCAGCTCTGCTTGCATGAAGCTGCTGAGATCAAGCCTGGGTGAAATGGTATAATTTTAAACCAGAGTTGTCATTCTCACGCAGCCTGGTCCATTTTAATGCTGACATTAACCTGATTTTTTTAGAATTAAAGATTAGTCATAGCCACCAACGAAAGAAAATTCCCAACAGAGTATGAGTTGGGGAGAAAAATTATAATGCATAATTTAGGGATTTCACACTTCCTGGTTAATTTTTACATCAAGGAAGGAGATTATTGTTGGACATCTCCATGGACTTCGTCCTCTTAAAATCTTGTTCTGGACATCCTATATCCTGAAAACATGGATGTGTGCACTTACTGGGTGCTAGAGATGTGGGAATGTTCAAAGTTGCATCAGATCACAGGATCAAGGGCTTTGTTTTAGATGTCCTCCTCAGGGGAATGCACCAGCTCTGCTGGTTCTCATGGGAATCCTATGCCAGCAAGACCAGGGAGGGCCTTTTTCCATAGCTTCTGCCTCTAAGAGGCTCTGAAAAAAGTAGGTAGATATCAACAGATCACCTGCTTCATGTCCTTCTTTTCCTGAGTGCCTTGCTTAAAGGGTCAGGGTTGCATTGTCCAGCAAGGTTCCTTGGATCCCCGGCAGTTGCTCTTCTCCAACATGAAGGTTATTAATGGGCATAATCCATCACGTAAGAAACTTGAGGAAATGAGACTGCAGAAATGCACCTTTATGACTTGTGGAAGCGCAGTTGGCTGTTGACAGGGCTGGGGAGTCTTAAAAAGAGGGGTAGGGGAAAAAAAAAAACCTTTATGAGGAATTAATTTCCTGTCTCCATTATGAAGTGCTGGGATGTTCATTTAGCATGCAGCAGGTGGGTGCTAAGATCAGAGCTGTGGAGGAAATGGATATTGGAACGTGCTAAATCTTCCTCAGTGCCAAATCAAGAAACTCTGAGAACTTCTTCATCTGAGCCCACCCTAACAATATCTCCTAGAAGCAGGAGGCCAGGGGTTCCTATTAAAATCTGTTCTATGTTCCAAACCCTCACAAGAAGATGTACAATATGTCAAGACACAGAAGAAACTCACAAGTGTTGCTGATGAGAAAACTTTTAAGCAGCCTTTACAAATCCCTCCTTAGCACTTTGGGATTCACTCTATTAGGTTAAACCTGTATTTATAGCTTCCTTCACAGTCTTTATTGGATCCAATGCATTTAGTCTTTGGTAAGAAAATAGAAGGACTGAATGTGTATTAGAGAACTTCTATTTGGACAGAGCTCTGTTAATCTGGTCAACAGACCAAAAGCTGATCTCATCTAGCAACATTAGTCACAGTGTGCTTTGAGAAATCTTATTCTAGATCTGATTTAAAGTAGAAAAAATGTCCTTGTTTTCCTCAGTGAAAAAAAGAAGAGATTTTGGGTTATCTCATGGACAGCCATTGGCAAGCTTAGCACTTTAATTTCTGGGTGCTATAAGAAAACCAAACTCATGCAGGTTGGATGTGGAACCAGGAAAAAGACAACACACAGTTGCGCATGAAGCTGATCTTTATGCAGATTTCCAACCACACAGTTTTTCACACCAGGTAAGTGACACTCTCTTTGTTGAATAAAGCAGGATGCAGAGCTCACACGCTGTGTGAGGACAAAAGTCACCTTCCATGGGTATGCAGACAGTGCTTTCAGGGACTTTGAGAGCACTCTTTGTTCTTTGTGCACTGGATGCTTTGCACTTTGTAAAACACTCCCCTTCTTCCATAGTCAGGGCCAGTGCCTGCTTTGACTTTTGCAGGAAAGATTAGATTTCCACAGCTTTAATGTCATCACACTGCTGCCTTGGTCTGTCTTGTCTGTTGATAACATTCACCCACTGGGAAACATTAGATATATAGGGTGAAAGCTCTCTGAAGCAGAGCATGTTTATTTCAGAGTGCTTTTATCCAACACCTGGCATAGTCCTAGGTCTGAGCTACTACCGCAAAAGAGATGATAACCAAGGACATCCACCTTTATGGCTGCTGTACCATCTTGTTGTCATCAAAGCGCCATCCCTCATGTCTCATGCAGTACATTCACTCTTTCTTGTTTTCCCTTTGCAAAGAAAGACATTGTGTTTGGTGTGATAATGTAACTTAAGGTCGTATTATGCCTTCAGCCATTGGCATGTGCAAACGCTGTATGACTAATGAGGCAGTCTCAAATGACTATCCTGCACTGTTTTTCTACAAGACACTTTGTTGTCTTTGCAATCCCTCCTGACAGGTGGTGAAGAGCTGCCTTTCCCCTGGGCTTCTGACTTGAGCTGGAAAACCAGCGGCAGTGCAGGTTTCTGGCCGTGAGGGACTTCTCTCCCCTCTTCTTCCCAAAATGTGCTAAAAGGAAAATATGCCTTTTGGTTTGTCTGTCTTGCTTTCAATTTGTTTTTCAGGCCCATTTCTTTTCCTTAGGGGACTCTTTTGCCAACCTGGGGAAGCTTTGTTCTTTCTGAGGTTGTCAGATGGTGGCTTGGCCAATTCACATGCCGAGGATGAGAGAGACAGAAATGTGGAGAAAATGGGACAATGACAGGATTGGTGCACAGCCG
The DNA here is from genome assembly GCA_028858755.1 of Ara ararauna. Lineage (NCBI taxonomy): Eukaryota > Metazoa > Chordata > Aves > Psittaciformes > Psittacidae > Ara > Ara ararauna. Next base: position 17,966,080 of record CM054384.1, read on the forward strand.
CTGCGCTGAGAGGTTTTCCTCCCTAGCCTGCAGAAATGACTCAGCTTGACAACACAGAAAGCTTTCAGACAAGTGAGGTTTAAAAATGAAGGATTATCGCATGCAAGTGATCAATGACTCAGCTTGTCAGCACTCACTACTTGAACTCTGACCCTTCCTCTTCTCCTCCAATGGTTTCTAGCCCTGGACAATTGCTGGGGATTAAAGGGGCAAATGGACAATATTTTCAGACACCGTGCACACTTTCAGAATATGCACTCCAAATGTGTGCTTTAACAATGATGCTTTTAAAAGGATCTGAAGAATCAGGTCTCATTAAGTACATATTCAGAACATGAAAGCTATGGAAACCTAACTAACTCCTCAGCTTACTTTTGAAAAACACCTGCAAGGGACTTTTCAGTCATCTTGCTGGGTCAGACCGATGCTTCTGGTGTACACATTGACCCAAACAGGCAGGTAAACTTCCCCTTTCTCCTGTTATAATGTGGTTTGCAAACTTTCTTTCTCATTCCACCTTACAATTGATTCCCTCCCTGACATCCAAATCCACTCTTCTGCATTGCTCTGCACTAGTGAGAGATAAAAAGCACTGATATGATTTTGTTTTGATCGGATGCCTGACCCTTTCTCCTCCTCTCTTTATTTTTGGTCCATGTTGAAGGGGATCCATCAAGATAATTTCCTGTTATTAGGTTTGAAGTGTTTTGAATTTGAAATGCCTTTTCACTTAGAAAGAATTGATGCCTATAACTTGTAATGTGTTAGCAGTTTCGTATAGTGCTTGACAGCCCAAACTACATTATGGGTAGCTAATCCCAGTTGCTGAACTCCATTAAAGGCTAGATCATATCTGTTAATACAGCCATCCTGTTTGGGTCATTGTGCTGATGTAAGGAGCACAGCTGCCTGAAGAAAGATTATGATGGGAGAGGACATCTTTATCCTATTTTAAACTGGGAAAATATATGGGAGATACACCAGTCATGATTGATTAAAGATATGGAAAGGATTTTACGAGCTTTCAGTGTTTCTCATTCTGTTTGTCATTCCTCTGTGTTTGGTAAATAAATAAATACATAAATCCAAACCTTGAGGATAATAGTGAAGACAGAGACTCATATCTGTTCTTCTTATGGTCAGTGTTTTTTGTTATAGTGGGCTAAATACTGTGAGTCTCAAGAATCAATTCCCAACACCGGCACAGATCTGCTACATCGTCCTGGGCTACTCTTTCCCCTTATCTTCTCCCACTATTTATTTAAGCATTATATTTATATATGTGTGTGTGTTTGTATTTATATATATATTAAAATATATATGTTTAAATTTATAAACACAATATGGCTATGGCTTTCCTATCCTCTTTGTGTGTGCAGTCCCTATTGGACTGGCTGCCCAGTCCCAGCTGGCTTCTCTGTGCACCATCCAAGCAATCTCTAATTCCCCATCTACTAGATCTCAGAGCTGTGTACCATTTTGCCAAGTAAATATTGATACCTTATTTCCAGTGCTGGCTTTTAAAAGGACACTCTCCCCTAAAAAACTTTCAATCTCCTTATCTTCCTTCTCCTTACTTTATCAGTGACATCCAGGGTTGTAGGTCCTCTGCACCTATAATAACACTTTCATTCTTCATCTTTCTGCATGTTGAGAGGTTTCTGTGAGTTAAGCTATAGCCGGTGTTCATCTGACTCCCTTATCTAGGCAGAAGCATAAACTGTGCTAGCTCTGTCTCCATCTCACCACAATTGCCATGGCTGTTCATGCCTGAGGTTCAGGTCATTGCATTCTGACAGTGCAGTGTATTCCTTGGCAAGCTTGGAAAGGAAACAGTCTTACCAAAAAAAAAATCACATTAAGCATAGCATGTGTTTCATGCTCCTTTAGCATCTTATCCAGCTACAGAGTGTTGTAATTCCCCTGGCTGCTATTGAATTGCATGTCACACTTTTAAATGTGGTTTGGTACATTCTTTACATGCTCTGTCAGTAGAGTTCTGCCAATAACCTCAGCACATGAGCAATAAGAAAGCAACTACTGACTGCTTGCTTGCGTGCTGAAGTGTGTGGATGTCCCAAATGTAGATATGTGCAGCATGGGAAAAAATATCTTCTACTGCTGGAGCCACACAGGAGCCTCTTCTCAACAAGGCGGGACTTGCTTTAACTGGGCGACTCATCTGCAATTCTGCCTTTAGCAACAGGTAACAAAAGGAGATGCCTACAAAGGGATGCCTGGGTATGTTACTTTGAATTAACTTCTTAAGCAAATGAGTCAAAGCTTCTTGTAAGTGTCTTAAACATTCTCACCATGAATTATATAAAAGTATATTAAATTTCAACAGGGTTTGACAAACCCACTTTGAAAGTTCTTTCAAAGGAATGTTCAGGAGTGTTATCCATGGAGACAGACAGGCCATGGCTCAAACCAAGTCAAATCTTAATGATTGTATCTTTGCTAAGAAACAAGAGACTGTGGAAACCAACCTTTGAAACCCCCAGATTAATGATGGAGTTGGAGTTGACCACTGAGACCAATGACAAGAAACAGAAGACAACTAGGATCTTTGGGAAAAGATGGGAAGGAAAGGGCTGAAAAGTGCTTATTCTCAGAGAAAGGCAAGGCTAACACAGATCTAATATAAGAATAATTATGTTTATGGCCTTTAACCCCTCTTGGGGGAATAAAGGGTTGTATTTCTGCTTTTTGTCTAACAGCAGCCTCATTTATTATGTCTTCCCATACTCCTTTTGAAATTTATTCACCATCTACAGATGTGTTCAATGTGCAAACACATTGCCTGTAAGTTGGTTGCATGGGTTTAAAGGAGCCACATTCAACTCTTCCCTCATACTTAACTATATGTTTGATTTGAAGACAAGGTAGAGGGTAGATTTCAGAGCAGTCTTTCAGACATGCATTGATTCTTTAAGCCAAGAAACAATAATCAGAAATGGTTTGCCAAGAAAGCCAGCAAATACCATCATAAGGAGAGAGAAAATGGGTTTTTAAACTGAGAAGTTGTTGTTTAGCTAGAGCCATTCTTCAGGGCAACATCACAGCTGCAGATGCAGTACAGATACTTTGAGGTGCTTTCAAAGAGTAATTAGCTGCCTAAGTGGGAACTGATCCCTGATGAAAGCATGGCCTCTGTGGGCACTGAGCCTCATTGGTGTGCTTTGAAAAATCTCACCCTAGAGGACTCCGAGAATGCACTTTTCTGACCTAAGCTCGTGTATTAGAGAAGAACCTCAGAGTTATGCCGGCACTTCCAGTTCAGGCTCATTCTTTAAAGCCAACAACCTAGTGCTTTCCTAGTTTGCCAAGAAGTGGCAAAAATCCCCCGAGAATTCCCTTTTCAGAGGAAGTTTATCTCGGGTAGGAAGTCTGGATACACAGCAGACTGTCTGGGTACAGCAGTTGGTAGTTTGATCAGTGTAACTACAGAGTGGGAACCCAAGAGGCTACACTTTCCTCTAACTGATGCCCTCCTGCATCCCGCCACAGCACAGCCTGCCTGGTCCTTAGATCTCTTCCTCTTCCTCTCTACAGGCAGCTGTATGAGCCAGACTCCATTCCCTCCAACCTCACCTTGCTGCTCTCCCCCTTCTTTTCCTTCCCTTTTACCATGCTGCTGACTTAGTGCATTTTGTAAACTTGCAATTTCACACTGCATTTATTGCCATGGCAACCTAAAGGAGGGAGGGGAGTTCAAAGTAGGGGGAAGAAGTTTAAAACCCCTCAAAACCTCTTAAATCAGCCCCTTAGTTTGTGTTTTACCTGTACAAAGTTGGACATGCAGCTACATTAACAGCGGTGGCTGTAAGGCCCTCTTTAATAACCCCAGGCCCTTTAGAGACCTTGATGTCAAATTACTTGCCCCTTAGAGCTGCCTTCTCCCATCTCTCTCTTTACTGGGTAACCAAGAGACTGGTATCTTCAGCTGTATCCCCAGCCATTCCCTATCTCAGTGTCAGCTTTTACAATGAGTCCTGCTGTCTTTGCAGCTCTAGAAGCTGGCACCAGCTTCCAACAGGCACGATGGCAACGTAGGCATCACTTAGTGGCAGCACTGTTTTACCTTTATCTTTCATCCCAGCAACAGATCCGCCACTGGGGATGATCGAGCACTGGCCTCCGCTTGCTGATGTCCCTCCACCCCCTCCTCTTTCCACTCACCATGGCTAAAGGAGCAGCAGCCCTTAAATGAAAACTTTATGGCGAGGAGCTGCTGACACTTTTTCATTGTGAAGATACATGGGGTGGCTGGTAGCTAATGAATGTCAGCACTCAAAAGGATAATCTCTGCTTCTCACTGATACAATTTAACATCGTATTTCTCTAATTTGAGGCTGATTTAGTCGCTGGGGTATTTGGATGCCTCTTGTATGGTGCCGATAGTTAATTAAACAGATGTTGCAGAGGGAATCATTAATTTTAGTGCTGCAGATGGGAGCAGAATGACTTTGTGAAGTTAATGTTTCAGCAATACAATAGGCTTCTGTCATCAGTTGGTATAAACCAAGTAAATTACGAGAACAAGTAGAGTAAAGGAGATGGCTCCAAAAGAACATCAATTACTCATTTTAGAATTATACTCTTCCTTCCATAAATCATCATGGGAGGAGAGGAGGGGAAAAATCTGCAAAAGCTGGGAAGAGGGCAAGAGAGGAATCCCCAAGTTAGCAGCCTGCAAGGGAGTTTAACGCTGCTCTGGCTCGAGTGCTGCAGGGCTCCTGGATGAACACGAAGAGTTGAAGGCCAGAGGTTGCAGCACTGAGAGTCATAGCAGGGCAAAGGCAGGATGACCCTGGGGCCAGCAGTTGGGGAGAACACCTGATTTTTACCACAGTGCAACTTCAGGCAAGTCCAGAAACAGTTTCAAGGGCACCTAAAGTCATGTTGATAAGGAGAGATGTCTTTTTCTATGCTCAAAGAGCAGGTGGGTGCAAGCATCTTCCTTCTTTTGAAGGCTGTGAACCTTTTTACACCCCAGGCTGGGTGTCCCATACCTCCTGACAGGGTTTCCTAGGGCAGCTGGCTGGATTTTCCAAAGCATCTGGGTATGGTGAAAGCTTTCTAATCAGAACTTGATGTGTTTTGTGACTTTCAGAACCCTCTGGGCCAGTGCGAAGAGCCCTTAAACACTTATGGAAAAATTGCTGTAGGGCTGCACCTGCACATCAGACATGGTTCTTCCGCCATGGAAGCGGAAAAGCTTTAAAATCTCAAGGTCCTGAGTTTCTTGATGGCATTAAATGTCACTGATTTCTATTGAACAGAGGTTCCTATTTTTGGACTAAAAACAACAGAGAGGAAAATTCCAGGCACTTCTGAACCATGAAACAGCAGTGGCAGAAGAGGAGCAGGGAAACAAATGAAGTCCATCTATTGTGTTGGAGTGAAAGTGCTGGTGGCTTGCTTGAGTGCCTCACAATATGAAAATGATGCTTCCTTTTTTCAGACAGATGAGTCGTTTGACCACTCAGACATCTATATGAACACATCTATGTTCATTCATATTATCTTCTTCATATGTGCAGGTTTTTTCCTTATTACCAGCTACTTCTTTCTCCAAAAACAATAATCAGTGGTTATTCTCATTTATTTGATAAGGCCAAATGATTTTAGTGCCCAGAAAGTAATTATGAATTTGGCAGTTCTGATTAATAAATCTTTCATGAAGCATGCTCCATTTTGTCCATAAACAGCATCTTCCAGAGATTCTTTGAGAATAGATGAAGAAATAGGAAAGACACAAAGTGCAAAGGCACAGGTTCTTCCTGGCAATGAAGTCCTGATCTCAGTCTTACATGTGTAAAGTGGATTTCACCATTGGATTTATTTCGTTAGCACTCAGTCTGTACTCAACATTTTATTTTAATGGATACTGTACTTCTACCCTTTCTGGATTTACAATACCATAAATAAGTCAGCTTCAGCTTCCAAATAATTTTTAAGAGCTAATTTTTATCCTCAGACTAACTGCATAGCTTGAAGGCCTTGTCCTGTGCTCAGCTGAACTATCATCAACTGAACTAGCATCAAATGCCTGCTAAACTGGCCAAACACTGGTTGCTTTCAGTTGGCTAAGAAGAGGTATCTAGTACATTTTGAGACACCACCAAGTATCCTAGCTAGCTGTCAGGATGCTATTCTGCTGTTGGCCCTGTGCTGTTTCTGCTGGCCCCATGCAGCTGTTTAAGATGCTGTAGGGTTCCTCAGATGGTGCTAGCAATCTTCTTTTGAGTCCACTGAATTGGTCCCCTTAGGCCTTGCAAAGAAATCTCTATGGTATATACTTCAGCAATATACACAGGCGTCACTCAAAACCAAAGAGAATATATTTAGCACATCTCAATGTGTCCTGTTGAAAGACATGAAAAAGGCTGTGATTTTTGCCTGGCGAAGACTGCATATGAGGGTATTGAGAAAGCAGGATCTTGAGAACTGTCTGCTATTGCAATATATTAAACTGAATTGAAGGACTTTGGCTGCTTCCTTTAGGAAATATAATTCTCATTAAAGGCATAAAATTGAGCTCCTTGGAGACCTCAGCTTCAGCCTGCTGAACAATCCGAACATAAGTTTTCAGCAATACTAGCTTCCTGCTGTATGTGCTTGTGTCTCGACAGCATGCCATAGGGATTTGCTGCTTAGCCTGAGTCCTCGGGCTTGCTGTGCTTGCTCACTGGAGTCCCTTCAACTTGAGCTTGCTAGGATGGTTTTTCTAACAAAGAATTCTCTAGAGGTCTGGATCCCAACCATAAGACTGTCTTTGTTTCCCTCTCCCCAAGCACAGGTCACCAAGCACCTATCAAGCAGTAGCTTTTGGGCTATCCCAGTCTAGCTCAAACAAGGAATAAGGTATATTGAGGGGTACTAGATCTCACCACAGCTGTGGGAAAGGATATCCACAGTCATATGTTTTTCTTTCCTCCTCATTTCCTGGAGAGCAGATGCTCCCTGGAGTTATATAGACTCCCCAGGCACCAGAGCACCTCCAAAGCAAGGTGGTTCAATAGCATCTTCCCCTAATCTTGTCCTTTTGGATGGTGTCACATTGCCACTTAGTGGCAAGCTTCCTTGGAGCTACCAGGAGTATCTGATACACAGGGCCACCCAGAGAGCACACTGGCCCTCCCCTCATCAGGGAGCCTCAGTATCCTGCTGCAATTCTCATTCTCCACACGGCATCACCTGCCAGTGCTGCCTGCCTCTGCAAGAGGCAATTGATTCTCTTCCCCTTTAGGGCCCTAATTAAAAATGCACTGTATTAAACTTGAATGCATTGGAAACAATTAGCTTTCTCTTTTGTCTCCTCATTTGAGTCAGCAACGCTAGGCAGCCAGGTGTCACGTTCAACAAATCTCCATCAAGTGATTTCTGTGGAAGGAAATGAAGTTTGAAGAACTCCTTTGCTGCTCCTGATGCTTTGGCTCTGACCTTCTCACACTCTCAGCTTATCTCCATGGAGATGCTCATTTTGCAGATTGGCTCCATCTCCTGCCAGCAGCCGCATCGTATGGAGGCAGAAGGCAGGGGCCTAGGCAGGGAAGCGAAGCTGTTTCAAGGATCCGATGCTGTTCTTTTCAGTACAGCACTTTCAAATGGCCAGTGGTATCTGATTCTCCTGCAGAAAGCATGTTGCACCACTCCGACCTCACCTGCTTAGCCAAGACCCCTAAAGAGAAAATTAGATTGAGCTAGAAGCTTCTGTGGCATATATGTACCTTGCTGCTAAGTCATAGAGTGACAGTCATGGCCCTAAGAACAGCTCTGCAATTTGTTTTGGAGAAGCCTAATCATGTCCATGCTCTTGCCACAACTGGAAGAAAGAGGGTGATGTTCGCTCTGTCCTACATGCCAGGAGAATAGCCCTGTGTTCAGGCATGATGTACTGCTGGAGGCACAGGGCTGCATTGCTGGGGTTTCGGACACAGGACTTCCTCCATTAGTAGAATTGATTATGATGTCTTCATTGAAAGTAAGGTTTGGGGAAGGTAGCAAAGTGGAAACTTTATAATATTAGATCTATGTCTGCAGCGATCTCCATAGAATGGGAAGCCCAAATGTCTGCTCTCACCAACCAGCTCCAAACCCCATGTAGGGCTGGTAGCCACAACAGCACAGCTCCGATGAAGTCTGAGGGGAGAATCTGCACCCTCCATAGGGAAAGGAAGCATTAGCAGGGCTATGCTCAGTGCACTCAGTAAAAGCCCTGGTTGGGAAATTGCAACAAAGCATTTTTCATCAGAAACTGCTGATTCTTTGAAACAGCCTTTCTGTGAGAATAAAAGGGCAATTTTTCCTCATTTTAAGCAACTCTAAATATTGCTGCAGCTTTAAGTGAAAAAAGAAACTAAGAAAAGACCTGCTTGGAAGTGGGATTTTTTTTTTCCTCCCCCTTGTTTCAGGTTGTAACTTTATCAGGATGAAAAGCAAAAAGAAAATCGAAGCAAATGTTGTAAAAGAGAAAGGAAACTTTTAAGACTGATGCAAAAATAAGATCCATTGATCTGACATGAGGTATTTTTTTCCCCAGTGTTTGTTCCTACCATTTATTTTGCTTTAACTTCTAGTACTAGAGAGAAGAAAGGGATGGCAAGATCCCACAAGAAGGGGAGAAGGCTCTCAGCCCAGGTTGAGCCTGTAGACCAGGCTGTATGTCTGCAGCAAGCAGCTGTGGTGTATGACAGATTGCAGCTTTGGTTAGCATAGGAAGGATCTGGTTTAGGGCCAGACCATGTCCTTGGCTTGCCTGGGATCACCTGCCAGGATAGCTGGGGTTTAGCAGCACTCGGAGGTCATTACACCAGGCTCAGCTGCAGTTTGTCAGGATGTGGGAGGAAGGGTAAGGTGGTGCCTGAGGCTTTGCCCAAGATTCTTCTGAATTTAAATGCCAGCTCAAGCTGAAGCCAAGGCTCTGCCCAGTGCCAGATCACTTGCCAGCCAGATAGCACATTCTGAAGCTCTTCCACCTTCATCCAGGCTTCAAGGGAGGCAGTGGAGGTGTTTACAGGCAAGCGCCTTCTTCCCTCAGCGGTTTCACAGCCCTGCCTGCAGATTTACACTCATGCAAGTTGGGAACAGAGCTTGCTCTAAGCTCCAGGGTTCCAGCATCTTCTTTTCTGTTGGCAAGAACAAGCCTGAACGTTGAGATGAGGCTCTCTCCTAGATGCAGAAACCTCTGTACTTTTCTCAGCACCACTTCTGCTTCCATCTGCCTTTCTTCTGCTTTCACATCATTCAACACTTGGGGAGTTAAAGCACTGCCTCATTTCTCCAATGGTCCTATGCACTTGCTGGTAGAAGTAACAAGGATTTTCCTTGTCTGTTCTGCAAAGCTTTTTTTGGAGAGGGATTTTTTTGGTTGCTGCTTTTTAAAAAAGACTTACTGAAGAAAGTAAGTTAGAGCTGGAAAAATGCACAGCAAAGGGGAACCTTAATTTCCCACACAGCCTTTGGGGCAATTAATGCAAGGGATAGTAAAATAAAGAGGAGAAAAGGTCTGAATCCTTAGGATATGTAAGACCTTGATTGGTGAGGAAGGAATGGAGCAAAATGCTTGTGTCCTAGGCCTCAGAGCTGGAGCTCTGAGAGTGGATGGAGTATTGTTCCATTGTTGTTTCTCCCTCCCCATCCTGGTGGGTGGAGAATGACCACTCAGGCTCAGCAAGGGGACTACATATGTATGTAAATATGTATGTGTTACATGTGTGTTTGTTTGCAGTGTGGATAAGCTAGTGACACCAGCTTCTCTGGGAATTAAATAGGCTGTAAACTGAAGCAAGGAATGTTCTCAACCCTTTTCTTGCCACCCACATCTGTCAGTCCATCTCCAAGAACAGTTCTTACTACTCAGTGTGATTAGTGTTTACAGGGATCAGGGAGAAGGGTTCTCAGTCCATACATCCAAATTAAAACCTGTTGTTGCTGTGCTAGAAACTGTAACTCTGTCTGCTGTCATTCAGTTGTAGTTCCTATAACTTCTGGTTTTCTTGCAATCCCTGGTCCCACCTAAAGCTGAGAACAGGGCTGCAGTCTTCATCTCCACTGAAGAAATAGTTGTCTCCCTTCTTGACTACCTTTTCATATCCGGACAACATGGTCTGGCAGTAAGAAGCACACGAGAGATCCTCCTCGTTGAAAATGTGTTGGTGATGGAGTAAATTGAAAGCCAGGAGAGGGATAGTGGAAGAGAGGAGGAGGACTGAGCAAGAAGCAGAAAGATCACACATGAAGAGGTAGAAAGATGCAGAGTTGCAGCTCTGACTTTGAAGAAATGCTGGCTGGAGAAGCAGCAGAGGGGACCAGGCAGTCCTTGTTAAAAGGTCTCTTTGCCTCTTTGTAGGGGTGATAATCTGGAAGATCAGAGCCTGGCAACAGAGCTTGTCTGGATGAGAGTGAGAATACATCTTCCTTCCTATTTAAAGAGCAGAGAGAGCCACAAAGGAACCATATGGAGTTGCAGCAGAGTTTGCCAACACCTTCTGGGTTTTTTTGAGGGCCAGATCCAATAAAGGACATAGTTAAGCACAGTTTTGTTTTCTTTTTAAGCACCTGAAGTGAATCACATGTTTTTAAAAGGTGGAACTAAAATCTCAGTGCTAAAACAGGAATACTAAAGAATGTGAATTCCTGATCATGTTTAGGGAGTCCAAAGACCTCTTCTGAGGGCGTTTGCAGAAGCTTTTCTTCCAAAGGCCTGCACAGTGTTCCCTCTTTTTGTCTGAAAAATGCTATTGCTGTAGTGCATGAGACCAGCTCCCTGGCGGAAATGTTCCTCAGGTAAAGGAAGACCTTCAGTCCTGTTCATCAGATGGGATGGAAGGGAGCCACACCAGTATCTTCTGTCTTCCAGGCAGGGCCATAGTCACATGCTGTGCTCTGCTGAAGCACCTGCTGTGCAAAGTATGCAGGAGTTGGGGACTTCAGTGAGCTCTTGCAATGACTGAGTTACTGTAAGTCATCCAGGAAAAGCGGGTTGTGGATTTTATACTTTGTCTCTTTATTAATTTTATTAGATAAATATTGAGTTAGAAACCACGTCCTTCCACTGATGGAGAGGAAAAGAATCTCAAATTCCACCTTCCACCCCCCTTTACCTGGTGTCAGGAGGGACTTGTGATTATTTCACAGAGGCTGCACTGAAACAAAGAGGACTGTGTAATCCATTTATCAGCAACTACTTCAATTCCTACCCTAAGTAAGAGAGAAGTCAATTAACAAATGAAAACAGAGTACCAAACCACTCTCCATTTAAATCACAACACATCTGTAAAACTCTATAGCAGCACTGTGTGAGCAGTGTTTTCCTGGATGTGGCTTTGGAAATTACAGGAGAAAGTAACAGAGTCTGGGATTCAAACTCTGAAAATGAACCATTATCTTTATGATGAGATCTCGCTGCCTTTATAGCTCCATCACTGAGGTTTTCTGGCTTTGTGGATTTGTCTTCCCAACAGATGTGACAGAGAGGAATATTAGCTTTACAAATGGGGATAAAAATGACATCTACTGAAAGCCAAAGCTGGTTAATGAGAAAGGATTTTGAAAATGTCACTCATCCCATTTCCCACATTTAGTTTCTATTTCCAAGAACTGGTATCTCGTCTTTCCATTAAAGGTCCATTTTCAACTAGAATTCCTTCAATCTGCTTCTAAGCAAATAATTATTAGTTTCCAAATTAATTGAATTTGTTAGCCAAATTACAGCCCAGCAAAAGGGAAACCACAAAAGTATTTATGACTTTATTTTATCTTTATTAAGACTAACAAGGTTTGAGCAGAAATGGTCTCTTGACAAAGCCATTAAGGGCACAGACAAGATCAGAGTCTGCAATGCATCTAAAAGGGCACAGCAGAAAAGTCAAATGCTCATCTTCTGGGAGACAGTCAGAGGAAAATTGTGCTGGAATTAAAGGAAAATATAGCAACTGAAAGGACGCATCCTGCTATAGTATTGATAATCATTCATTTTTAAAGAGAAGGCAATATATCTTAAAAGGGTGGTTTGTGTTTGTGTTGGGTTATAAGCGTCTGATGTCCACCACTGTTCCAAGGCTCTGAGAAATTGTGTAAGCACTCAGGGTAAGGGGTCAGTGGATTCTGCTGCTGGAATACAGTTTATGGCTGTGTGAAATCACAGGGCTCCTTTGTGATTTGGGCAAAGCCAGCTGCACCAGTAAGGCTTAATGGTATACTGTGTGGCACCAGCCAGCGTTGGCTATAATGAATTTACCCATGCCTGAATGCACCAGGCATTTCTGGACAGATTTCTCCAGGAAGGAAGGTGTATCCTCAGCTGCCTCCTTGTTATCAGTGTGCACAGCCTCAGTTTTGAATACATTGGGAAAGTCATCTCAAATCAGTGAAGTTGTATTTCCACTGCCGTGTTTCCCAGCCATGCGCTCTCCCCTGCTCCCCCTCTTCCCTTGATGTCCTGTGTGTATTTGAGAGGTGACTCAAATGATGTCACCAACTGAATGATGCATGGTCATGAAACCTGATGGGAGCACATTTCTAGGCTCGGAGATGCCATCTACTTAGTCAGCCTGTCTTCAGGGGGGAATTATAACAGCCTGAGGGCTTCCCTGCATCTGACTCTCGTCTTCTCTCTGCACATAAACAAGACTTTTGGGCATCTTTCTGCTGCCTAAGTGTAAAATGGACCAAAATCCAGAGTAAAATTGGAATGGAAATCAAGCAAAAGTATGCAAGCCTCCACTTCAAGTGAATCTAAGTCTCTACTGAGCTCAGAAAGCCTTCGATCATCTGCCTGACAAAATCACCAGCAGGCTGTTGCCTTTATAATCACAGGAGCTCTCTGCTAGCTGTGGGTGCAAGCCAGTGAGGATGGAGGGTGTTGTGGGAGTATGTAAGGGCTCTGTAGTCCCATGGGGAAGCTGGAAATCAGGAGGGATTTGAGGAGAGGCCAAGCATAGGCACAGGGAAAGGTCTGTGGCTCTGGCAAGCAGGAGGTTAGCTCAGCAAGAAGCAGCCCCTTGTGTGTCTGTCTCCTTTTGCTGCCTTGCTCTCTCTGCTGCCTTCCACTCTGGAAGCTCCAGTTCTGCCAGCTATTCAGCAGCCTCATCTTTTTCCAGTCTCAGCTCCTGCTTATTAATGTGTTTCAGGCACAGAAATTTCATTAAGGCTGCACTGCTGTCCACAGGCTTGAGCCATGGACTTCATCCCTAAGTGAGCTTTATTTCAGCCAGTACACTCTAAGGTGGGAGAAAGGTGGGGGGCAGGTGGAGGAGGCATACAAAGAAGGAAAAGAAACAAACAAAACTTCTTTCTATCCATGCAGGCTTGTCCTTATGAAAACAGATGGTACAGAGATGAAAATGAACCAATAAAGGCCACATTTCACCAGCGCTGTGACAGTGCTTAACACTGCCAGAGATGAGAACGAGAGTCAGAGATGCTGCCTTGGAAATGCTGCTCATCCCAGCTGCCCTGGGAGGCTCCCAGCCTGCGCCCCGGGATGATGATTTTAATGTTTCATTTAATTGGAAGCATTTGGAAACTCGGTTCTCTCATTGAGCTTTGTGGAAGGTTTTAGTGTCGGGATTATTTAGCCATTAGCTTAGGCTCTTGCTTTTTCTGGAGTAGGATTCCAACAAGCTACTTGTCTGATTATCCTCAGTGACATGGATGGACCTGAGCAGCAGAGTTTTAAACTGGAGCCAAACTCATTTCTCATTTGGGGATGTGGCTGAGTTCTTCCATTCTGGCCTTTGTTCAGATCCCCTGGCATCAAAATGCAATTCATAATTCCCATCAGTGGCCTCATCTGCCTAGGAAAGGGAGATCAGAAGGGAAGTTTGCACAGCCTGGAAACAGCAAGGAGAGGATTTTATGTTCCACCAGTGACAGAAAAATCCTTCCAAACATCTAGCAAGAATCCCAAAGACTCAGGTGAATCTACAGTTCATGTCTAATAGGAACATCAAATGGACGTGCAGGCTTATTCTTAGCTACAGTCTTAGGAAAGAAACCTTCTTTCCTTTCACAGGGAGTCTGCTCTGTATCATTAATTCAAGCGAGGACACTGGATTTTGGTGGTTGTGGCTCTCTGCTGCAGCATAGTTTCTTTATATGAGAAGGGAATATAAATAATAGAGAAGGGAATATTTATAATAATATAAATAAATAAATATCCTCAGCAACAATGGCAGGTTAGTTGGAGAAGCCAAAGCAGATACAGGGTTGAGGGAAGATGGATGCTGGGAAACCAGAAACTCCACTGTGTGGAGTTTCCTTGTGTGGATGCTCCTGATTCTACTCCTAGAAAAGCTGGTCTTGATCAATTTTGGAAAGACTTCCTAGAACTTCTCTATATTTTTATTATTGCTATTCTGAATTTAAGTCAAATCATGGTTTTCCAAACAGTCCTGGCCAAATAAATCCTTTCCTTCTAGCAGATCTGCTCCAGCATCAGATATCCTCAGCAGTGTCTACAGTGCTCTGTCTGTGCCCTACGTAGAGGGCCATGGGTGACAGAGAGCATCTTATTCGAAGCTAATCAGAAGAGCATGCAACAAAAGCAGCAGCTGTCATCTTTCCCTTGCCCTGAGCCACTGCTTGATGGATCAATCAGATCAAAAAGTTTTCAGAAGGGTGTTTTTTGGTGAGGGTTTTTTTGAAGCAATTTCTTTGCCTCTCAAATGCTTCCATTTCGAAAGAGGATTTGTAAAACTGAAACCAGACCTGTAGGTTTGTAACAGAAATAAACCTCATTTTTCCCTCTGAGAGGACATACATTTGGCAATCGGTGCAGCTCATCTGCGAGAGACAGCAGCTTTCTAACCATCCAGCACAAAAGTCTTCCAAAATTGAGACAGCATTAACCCAGTGAATTCAATTTGTTCTTTGTTAGTATAATCCCAGTTGCATTTCCTCAACTGCAGAGCCCTGCTCATGACCAGACAGTCTCAAACTGGATTTAAGCTGACTGCTGTAAGCAGGATACACCGCTGTGGCTGTGGTCCCTCTTGCAGGCAGGAGGTCCAGAGGTCTTTGTCTTATTTCTCCAATGGAGAGCCTGGCTGCAGAGGCAGGGAGCTGGTAGCAGGGCATTTGCTGACAGCCTCCTGCTCTGGGATTACTCACTCCTATTGCTCTGTTAAAGCCTTTTAAATATGGTCACAATAACCATTGGTTTATCAAGAGTGCTGGAATGGAGGGATGCTGCAAAGCTCCATCATGCTACAGCCACAGTGTCTTGGCAGGTAGAAGAGAGTGAGCTCTGTGGATTACCCAACACAGCGCATAAAAAAATCTCCTGATGCTTTTTTCCAGCCAAAAAGCTTTTGCCAATTATAACTCCATGTCCAGGCCAGTTTGCTGTATCTGATGTGGAGATTTTATTATCTGATCACACTAACTTTGCTTTATCTGATCAGACTGTTTGTCTGAGGGGTGCCTGCTGCTAATCATTCTGTCTCTCTGGGCTCGCTGGTGGGGTGCAGGATCCCTGCAGTGCTACAGCCTTAAGCTGCCTGAAGGTGCCACTCTGCCAATTGTTTCCAGTTGGAAACCAAACATGGAGTCTGGGGGTCCTCGGTAAGGCATCTCACTAGCTGGGAGGGAGCTAGGCAGCAGAGAAGTGATGCTGGAGCTGGAAGCCTACAGGATGTTCTCTGGGAGGATATGAGAGCATGAGGGAAGGCAGCAGCTTGGCAATGGGCAGCAGAGGACCCTTCACATCTGTTCAGCGGCTCTGGAGAACAGCGAATGAAATCTCTCAAGCTATTCCAGTGCCTGATGTCTGGAATTTACATGATGCTTGACCTTATAAACTATGGGCCTGCTCCCTAAAGGGCCCACAGGGCTCAATCCCCGCATAGTGCTGATTTGCTCTGTTCAACCTTATCATGATTTTGCCTGTCTGATGCTTGAGTGTAAGCTATTGTCTGCAGTCATGGGCCATGTTAGCGCTGATTCTTCCAGCTGCCAAAGCAGAACACATTTTGGTTGAGATGTTTCCCCTTCATAGCGGCCTCTTCACGGGCTTCTTAGCAACAAAAGGAGAAGAGGCATGGCGGAGAGGAGGAAAAGAAAGCAGTGCTTGCTGCTGATGGGAAACTGTCAGACAGAGTCTCCAGAGCACTGCCTAATGTAACCTACTTCAGTCATCTTGAGAGAGGTATTTGTCTTGCAACAGTTCTTTCTGGAGGAAAACTGTGATCTCAAGTAGCTCCAAGATAGGAGCCTGATTTCCAATGGAGACTCTGGTTGTTCAGCAGGAAGGGAGGACTCTCAAGGCCTAGACTAGCTTGAGAGGCTGTGGCCCCCTGCAGCATTGCTCAGCACGGCAGTGACACACACCAGGATGTAGGAATTCTCTGGCACTGATACAATCCCAGTGTAGTGACATTGCACATCACCAGAAAGAGCAAAGTGAGGCGAAGCTATTTCAGGGTGCTGAACACCAGCATTAGATGTGTTTTCATGCACTTGGTGCTTGTGACTGTATTCAAGCAAAACTGGGGGATGACCCTCTGCACCTCTCCTCCTTCACGTGCTGCCTGAGTCCTGTCAGGGCCAGCTGCCTACTATTAATCTGTAGGGTGTCATCTAGAAGAGAGGCTGGGTAGGGAGCAGACAAGCAGCAGCAGACCAGAAGAATGTGGCGCTTACATGTACTGCATTTTGAGTTGCTGATGTTTCATAATCAATAGGCTATGTGTGTGTAAAGGTGTCATCTGTAGATGGTTTACCTACTGACCTTGAATCTCTTCCCAGACTAGGAACGCATGCAGGCTCTGGGGCGGCTGGATCAGAAACATAGAAACCTCTTTCTGTGTTTCAAGGGCACTCTGAAGACCTGTGTTCAATAGGGATTTTACCAAGATTACCATCTTTCCGTCCTCTCTTGGAAAAATACAGGTGGTGAAGTAAAGTGGTTTTTTGCTGACCCACAGTTTTAGGGAGCTGTGAGGAGCACCCAGGACAACAGCGCTTGTATTTTAGTGGGCAGAACCCTGTGGGGCTGTCAGAACACCAGGGAAAATCTAGATGCTCCTCAATCAGGAAAAGACTAGTGGCAGATGTCCTGGATCCTGCAGGATCCAAGTCCTTCGAGCTGCCGAGTCATTCTGTCAGTGCCCCCAGCCTTTCAATGTATTTTGTATAATGTTTTGTTACCTTTCTCTGTGCCTCCTATTTTTATTCTCCTTTCCCGGACCACTTTGATGTGCTTTCTGACTATAGCTCCATGAAGTAAATGGTAATAGCAGTCTGATAAATTAGCAGTGTATTAAAGCCTTGTATTAGCTCAGGCTAGTAATTTAACCTGATGCAGGAGATGCTTGCACATGTTATATTCAATAGATAACAACTCTCCCAGCAAGCTGACACCTGTGGGCAGTGCCCTTCCCATAAAGCATCCCTGTGGCAGACCACAGTTGCTTCCTATTTGTCTAACCTCAGGGCACGACGGGTGAGCTGGTTTCGGCAAACCCTTTTAAGAGGGGAAGAATGGGAAATGAAATATCTACTTTTTGTTTTCACTTGCTAGCGGTGAAAGGATATTGATGTGGTGTAGATGGCACATTAAAATCAGAATTATGCCGGGGAATAAAGGAAAAGCCAGGCATAAATTAGCACTGTTTGCTTCCTCTGCGGTTTAAGAGAGTTTAGCATTACGCCAGTGCCATATAACATGCAGGAGATGTGTTTAGGGAGCTGCTGGGCCATAAATCACAGGCAGCATTTAAACTGACAAGGCGGCTGGCCACGTAGAGATGGATGGATGTCCAATGGGGGCACAGTCCGAGGGGCAATCATAAACAAGTTAGGAGGAAGCTGGAGCAGGAGGGGGAAATAGGATTTGAGGATTGAAGCCTGAGCACTGAGGGCAGAGCCGAATGCTCGCAGGGTAAGTCAGAGAAGCTGACCTGAAATGCGTGGGGTTTGAGAAGTGCAGGCCTGGGGATGGCAATCCTGTTTTGCTACACTTCAAGATTTCTAAATGACCTGTATGTTTTTCCCCTTCTGAAACAGCAAAGTGTTGCATTCATTTCTCACTAAAAAGGTCAAGTTTTCCATTCTGCTTTCTCCTTCCAATAAGAACTGACCAGAAACCCCAAGACCTTACACATTTTCTACTGGATATCTTCATCTTATCTGAGGTGTTTATACAAAATCCTTTACCTAAACCACTCTTTGCTAGAAAACTCTACATTAGATGAAGTTCCTTACCTTGTGTTAAAACACAATGACAGTGATCTTGAGTGCTTCTGAATTTACCCTAAAGAGGAGGGGTGCCTTTTCTTTAGCTTAAGCTGTCCATAAGACTCTGCCTGGAGATGCTACTGTGACTCCAAGCACTGTTCAGGAAGCCCTGTTGACTTCACTGGGATTATTTCAGGAGCTATGTTGTGAAATCACTCTCAGCTTTCCATCCCCTGGAAATCACAGTTCAAATGTGCCTGCAGCAGAGGGAGAAAGTTCTTGTGTGACAGCAGCTCTTTTCAGTGTTTCGTTGTGCTGTATGAACTACCACAGAGAGGTTAGTGATTTTTTTGGCATGGTCACCGTGCACTTTCTCACACTTCCAATAACAAGAAAACAACAAGGGCATTTGCTCTTCAGTGAAGTGCTTTAGTAATGCTCTTTAGAAAGAGGAACTGAAAAAAGAGTGTGACTCAAGTCAGGCTTGGGATCAATACACAGGCTGGGGGTCAGGGCTGGAGTAACACTGGGGGATGGAGAAAGCAGGAAAAGCATGAAGGGGAAGGAATTGAAGGACAAGGATAGATGGCTCTTCAGAGGAGAAGTGAGGCTTATGGCAGAGCTGGGTGGGTGGCTTGTGAAATGGGTTCAGGATGGGGACAGCAAAGGCGTCCCTAAGTCAGAGCTGGAAGTGTTAGTACAGTATGGAAAACAGCTTAATCCTAGCAGTTGGCAGCCTGGAGCCTCTCAAACTCCAGCACAGCTCTCAGCTTTGAGGTTTTCTCTCCCACAGGAAAGCAACTCCCCTGCTGAAAAAGCAGATGCACAGTAATGTGTTCCAAAACCAGGCTGCTGTCAGGACAAGGTAGTTACCTTAGCAAGGGATGTGTCACATCTCCAGAGGTCCCTGCCTCTCTGCACTGTGAAAGGCAGAAATGGCTTGGAAGGATGACTAATTCATCAGTAAAGCATTAATTATCCTAATAACTCCATTCATTAACCTCTGAAATGAGAGGAAGTTGCTCCTTTCCATCTCCAGAGAAATTTAGCCCCTTCCAGCTTCAGCTCTGAAGTTCTAGGTGTAGAAAAATATGTACACGAACCTGCTAAAAGTGGGGCAATCTGGGGAGCAAAAATCCCATAGGCAAGATCATACATAGGGCTGAAATCACCCACAGGCACCAGTGCAACATCGTTAATGTTAGCAGAACTTCTGACTTACCCAAACATCTATGACTTCAGGTCTGAACATCATGCTTGCTCTCCAGTACTGTTGTTCTCATAGAGCAGCTGTGCTTGGGATTCCCCAGTTCTATACGCAAGAAAATAGCCTATCTTTTGGGCAGCAGAATGTATGGTTCAGTGTTACTGGGACTGTGAATAATACTCTGTTTCAGAGCTGGTTTGAGCTTTAGCATGTGCATAAATACTTCTTTGACAAGGAGCTTTACTATGAAGGTAGTTCACATGTGTGACTTGATCCTGGAGTCTCCCCTGGGTCTGTAAAGGCCTGCATCTGTTAAATAAAACTAGCTATGAAGCTTGGAAAAGGATGGAAACTGTTCTTCAAAGAGACTGTGCTGCTGCTCCTGGTTCTGACACTGGCTGCCTTTCAGCTAGCTTCCCGTCTGTGCCTGGGTTTTCTTCCATGCAAACTACTTTACAATCCATTAATTAAAAGTGCTGCATGAGAGCTGAAAAATAACATTATTTCTGGGATGCAGCAAATCTCTGCCCTTCGGAGACACAGTGACTGCTTCCGAAGTCGTGTGCTGGTGAAATTAAACTTCATGATCTGCTCAAGTCATGAATGAATGCAGCTTGCAGCTTCCAGGGACCTCAGTGATGCATATTCAGGTGGGGTTAATACTTTACACCTCAGTTTCCTCTTAGCTCTTAGTACCTGTGTGTAGGCGTATGAGCTCTTCTTAGGCTCTGCCAGTGCAGCAGAGGTCACACTATCCTTCCTCATACTTCATGTTGGCCAAAGAGAATGCAGTGGAAGTCACTCTGCTGTTCTGCCATCATGAATATTCCTTCTTGTCACTAATATCAAAGTGGTATCTCCTGCAAACTGTGTGTCCACACTATCTGTGATCTCTTCAGCTGGATTCTTCTTGTGTGTTGAGTGCCAGCATCCCCTGCCAGCTCAGCCTGATTGCTGTTGAGTGACTGGAGCTATGACAGATCTCTCCTAAATGCTGGATCCAAACTGGATCCATCCTGGTCTCAAGATCTTTTCCAGAAGCCTTAGCAGAGCTATTCCAGAGTTCAATAATTTCATTTTTAAAAAGCTTTCAATTTCTTTTGACAGGGCTGGAGTGTTTAAAGATGGCAAAGTGAAGGAGATAAATAGATTATTGATCGGACAGGCTTGTAATTCCTTAGTGAATTGGATTTAGCTTCTTCACTAAGATCAGGTCTCTGTTATAAATCTTCCAAGGAGTCAATAAGATGGGGAGTGCCTGGTGAGCAGGACTTCTGTTTGTTACCATGGTCACAGGTAGAGACTGGGAGCAAGTCTCCCATAGGAGATGAGGGCAGGAACTCGGAGCCAGATGCCTCTGCTGAGCCAGCCTTGGCAAATGATTCTCTTGATTGCATCAAAGTGTTAACTGCATCAGAGATTGCGGTCCAGGGTTGCAGAGGCATTGCACACATGGCCTGCATTTGTCATGCTGAGATAATGTCGTGTGCAATCATTGCTGTAGTGAGTTATCCTGGCACTAAAAGACAGCTCAGCTGCAGAGGCTGGAGATGGGAGGATGGCCTCGCTTCCTGGTGACACTGCAACAGGCTGGAAAACTCCCATCAGGTGCACATGCTGTTCATTCCTTGTCATCTCCAGGCTCTGTATCCGAACACTGACTGTGTGTGGATTCAAATCCTGCTGGACTGCAAACTGGAAGCAGCTTCAGAGCCTTCCTGGCTGGGCTGGGCACAGATTCGGACCATGATTAGAAAGACAGAGGGAACTGCCAGCAGCAAAAGATGCCAAGCCCCAAACTTCTGTTAACTCCCTGATCTAGCTAGCAGTGCCAAGGAATAAAAGCTTGCTGCAGCCTTTTCAGTTTGTCTCAAGGGGGTGTGTGTGCTGCCTCTGTGTGCCTGGCACCAGCACAGAGTCTGCGGCTGCCGAGAGCTTTATGTGGTTTGTTAGTTGGCTGTAGGGTTAGGGCTTGGAGCCTCATGTCTGTAAAAGCCTTCATGGGCTGAAGTCTTTAGCTAATTGTAGTTCTGGGTCTGAAGATTTGTGGATATCGAGATTGAGGATGCCTAAACGTCTAATACATTGTGTTGGTGCATAGGTCAGTCTATCAATCCTTCTGCATTCTGTTCCTCCTCATCGTCACCACTGAATTTAGAGCACAGACAACCATGACCTCCCAATAACCATTCATGAGCAAACCTGCAATCAAGTTTATCAGCTTGCACATAAATGTGCATGAACATGAATCTACAACATACAAAATGCAGACTTTCTGGACTAAGTTTATTTTCCAGGCAGGTGTACCCTCTCTCCCAGCTCCCATCAGCACTGCTTTACTCACACACCTGAAGTTTTTGGGTTGCATGCGGCATTTCCCAAGGAGTTCAGCCACTTTGCAGAACCTCTGGAGCCTCAGGCCTCAACAAAGTGGGCTGCAGGTCTTCCAAAGCCAGGCTTGGTTGAGAGAGTTCCAGTACTTCCTGTTTCCAACTGTGCTGGCAAGAGACAAAATAGCTTTTTCACTCTATTTCATTCTCCTTCTGGTGCTGGCTATACCCCAAAAGGCAGAGAGACAATGAAAGAGATAAGAGGAGGAAATCAGCTGAATCTTTTCACTGTTGAAGGAAGAACCTGTAGGTCCTCAAGTTCGGCTTCAGCGTGGGGAGTGAGTAAGGGATGATATCTACCCACTTTGTTCACATGTAGAAATAAACAGGCATTTTATTTAGAACCAGTGAGAAATACCTGCTGGTTGCCCATCTTCCATGGAAAACCAACATGAAAACTCCTTTTGTTAAAGTTTATTTCTTTTACTTAGTTTCAAGAGAAAAAAATAATCCCCAGATTTGTCATCAAAGGTATTTGGGGGAAGGGGACATGGGGAGTTCTGATGAAAAAGTGCCTTGCAGCTTAAGGTTGAACATTGTATTGATTTTTCTCTTTCAGAACAACTGCAATCCAGGAAGCAATTTCTACGAGAACAGATCTGTTTGCAAACTTTTTATCTAGTCAGAAAATCCACAACCACTGAATCACATTTCCTATGAAGAAAACTTTTAGCAAATATAAGCTACTCAACCAAAACTCATCTTGTTTGACCATTCCCAGAAGCGAGTGAGTGATGCAGAAGAATCTGAGCTACCTATAGCTGCAAATCCAAACCCAGATCCAATTTCCTCATTGTGTACAAATCACAAAGCTGTTGTCTGCTGTAATCCAAGCAATCACTGCTTCCAGCTCTTTCAGCTCATGCGGCGGAAAGTCATCTTTACATCTATCATATTCAAGCCTTCCTGAGGGTTATAGTCAGGATCAGTCAGATAACAAATGCTTTCTGCTTTCTGATGGATCAGATGAGATGGACTCCAGGACCAAATGGTTCCCTGTTGCAGTTAGTCAGGGGTTAGACAGTTATCGTTGGCTTCAGGAAGGCCTCTCCTAGCCCAGATTCCCCTATCAGCAGCCACAAGACAGTGGGAACAGTGTTGGCTGGCTAAGGAGGCTGGTGCCTACGAGAAGCCAACAGGGAAAGTGGCCAGCTGGGATCTTATGCTTGCTCTGGGCAAAGGAGGAGCAAAGGGAGGGAGAGACTGAGATGCTCTGAAGCAGGGATTAAGGTTTGCACATGGGTTGTGTACATTGGCACAAAGTTGACATTTACTAACATAAAGGGGAACACTTCTGCCCTTTCAGGCTTAACAGCCTTTTCTAAAGCGATGACTGAAGGTGCCAGAAGACACCAACCAGTCAACTGTGATGACCATAGGCTCTGTACGAGCTCCACAACACTGAACGTCAGCACAAAGATAGCTGTGAGACCTGGCTCTCATGTGTCTATGCTGGGTATCACACATGGGTGTTAAGAGGAGGTGGGGATTCTGGGTGTACTGGATGATGTTAGTGGGGAAAAATTGTTCCTCACTTGGCAGAGGGGCAGCGCAATGTGAGACCCTGTGCACTCTCCTGAGTTCTTTGTAAGCAAAGCTGTGCTACAGTGAGAGCTGCCAGGCTGGCTTCCTTTCCCCAGATGGGATAAACCATCCCCAGAGCTCTAACCCAACGCATGCACTGTCCAATCCCAGCCATTAGCCCTCTCTGCCTCTCCAACATGGGAGCCAAAGCAAACATTCCCCTGCTAATGAGACAGGCTTCCAGTGCCTGCTGATGCCTGGTGCTTCCTAGCTCCCCCCATCATCCCTCACCTCATTTACGTGTCTTCATTTGTCAAGCACCATCTGAACACTTTGTAGGCTGCCTTCTCCCTTGAGCTCCAGAGCTATGAAAAGGTCACCTGCCTGACAGGGAGAGGCACTGGAAGTAAACTCGTGTTTTCCTCTATTCAAGCATCAGATGCGACATAGGAAGATGAACCGGATGCCAGGAACCCACTTGGCACGTACAATGCCATGCAGCAGTTTGTCCAGGCCCTGCCTACCTGCCACAGATCATTAGTTGTTCCTGTTTCAAGGCTGTACCTCTCTGTTCTGTCTCGATGTTACGGATGCGTTATTTCTCCTTGGAAGTAGAAACCTCTAGGTGCATACTAAAAACCCCAAAGCACTGTACAGATGGCCACCTGATAGATTACCTGGAAGACCTGACATGCCTGTTACTGCAGGTGTGCACGTGGAAGCAAAAGAGGGCTCACAAGATCTCTTCCTTGCCTTAGAAACTCAGGATGCTGAACTGTGCTGCTGCCTGGAGAGAAATCCCCATGACAAACAGTAGCAGCTCCCTGTCTGCCACGAGAGCAGCAAACCCAGTTTGAACTGTTATCTTCATGCATGCTGTGTAGATCCAGGGACTGTGACCTTGCTTTGAAAGGTATTTAAAGTCTACAAGGAAGATACAGACAAAGCAATTTCCTTCTACTGAAGTGAAACATGGCAGAAAAAGAAATGAAGAGAAGTAGTGAGAGGAGACTGGGCAGTACCTGAAGTTCTATTTTGAGGGAGATGTTTGCTTGGGGCAGTCCCTAGGTGCTCAGTTCTGGGTGCTGAATCTGAACCCTCTCTGAGGATGGCATAGCTGGAAATGGACCAGGAAACAGAGACCAGAGGGGATGCAGGCAGGCTGGTGGTAGTTTGGGCATCCCCTCTGCCTCGTTCACATAGGCATCCCATTTACTGTTTCCATGGTTTTTCCTCTATAGCAGCTATAGTGACATGCCTTCCAGCACAGCCCATCCTGGGGGCTTAGAGTAGAAATGGGACAAGGGGAAAAGTGAGTCAAAACAGGTCTGAGGCATAGCAAGCAGCTGTCCAGAGATATCTGAAAATTCCTCACAATGTTCTCTGTAAGGTTCATCTATTCCTCCCATGGCAATGGATCCTGGGTCTTGATTCCTCTTCTGTCTCCAAAATATTTTTGCAGACATGACAGCTTCCTCCATCTAGATCCCTTGCTCCTGGCTGCCCCATCCAGCCTCTTGCTCTTAGCATCTGCTCCAGGGAGCTCCAGGGCGCTTGTTGGATGCTTACACCAAAGGAAGAGGCTGAGGGCAAATCCATGAGCATACTTTGCTGTGTCCTTCCCTGACCTGTGTAAATCCAGCTTTGTGTCCTCTAGTGCTGTATTTACACTACAAGTGCTTTGACTTCTTGCTTTGTCTTTTCACAATGAGCAGTACCAGTTAAATCTCATCCACACCTGTGGTTCTCAGATGTCACCACAATAAAAACCATTACAATACAGCCGTGGGCTTTAAACGCTGTGTCCAGGCAGGTGGCATCTACTAATAAGAGATTTATTTAATTCTTTGTTACTGGCTCACCTAGGAGTCCTACGTAATAGGAGCATATTGCTAAAGGGGGATTCAGGACCATGTGCAATCACATTTAACCCTTTCATGATGTTGCTTAGTAGCATTCATGGCCACTCAGAAATTTATATTTCAGATGACCAGAAGGCAGACTTTATCCAGGAGAAAAAATCCACTTTTTCAAAGTCTGTTTCCATCTCCAAAATGAGAGGAAATATTTTAGCTTCCACAGAACATGAAACTCCGAGAAATATCTATGTCCACTCAACAAAATCAAGAATTTCAACCTTTCATTAAAGCGGAACATCAGCATTTTGAACATTCAGATGTTTAAAACATTCCCTTGAAAAAGTAAACGGAAACATTCCATTTTAAAACTTAAAACAGATATAATAGAAGCAATATTTTCCAGAAGGGGGGCAATGTCTGACACCCTGTATTTTGCAATGGACAGAAAACCTGATCAGAAGTAGAGAACACAACAGAGAAACAGAGGCAAAGACATTGAAGAGTCACTTCAAAGCTACAGTTAAAATTCATGAGGATGTAACTTCTAGAGCTGCTCTCTGTTGACTGGAACACTCCAAGCAGTAGCTGTCATATCTGATGCCCTATACGAGACCTTCAGCAGTGCGTGACTGACTTTTCAGGGTGTGAGAATAACGTCGGGTTTTTAACAGACCCGGAGCGACCCTAGTCCCGTAGGCTTTCTCTGTAGCTACTTAACTGCTTGGTTATTCCAGCCTGAGCGGCGTGGGAGAAGTACCCTGAGATGACACCCTCGGGCATTGACTCGAGGGGGAGCTGTTTGCCTGTGAATGCGAATAGGACCCACCAGTCCGGCACTGATGATTCGTTCCGCCTTTTTTTCCTGAATTCCTATGCGCAGCCCTGCATTTTCCCAGGTTAAAAGTAGAAATCTACCCCATTCACGTGGTGTCTATGGTCACCTTGCTGGTCACAGGGGTTGGAAGAGCTGGACACATCACACTGTCAAAGATGGGAAGGATCCCGACGGATAGGTGAGTCCCAGAGTGTTTTCTCAATTCATAATTTGGATTAAGAAGTAATGGGAGAACTGGGGCTACCTGGAGACCCAAAAATGTCCACACAAGCTCCTTGAACAGTCATGCAGATCGAGGTAGATGTACTGTTTGGACATCAGACTTCTCAGACCCACTTTCCATCTGTAACGGAGACCCTGAGGGTGGCTGCAAGGTGCAAGTTCTCATCCTTCACTCCAAACTAGGTGTAGATCTTGATGACCCATCCAGCTGCTATCCAAAGCTGAGATTTTGGGATTCCCACCTGGAGCCCTGAAGCCATTCCCTCTATCTTTAAGTAGAACAGGGCTCTAAGGGAAACTGGAACTGGAACAAAGCTCTTTCCCCATTGTGGGGCCAGAAGGGTCGACAAAGAAGCAGCTGAGGGTGAAATCAATTAATTCATTCATTACACAGCTACTACAGTCACAAAGATATTTCAATTGTGCTTGCTGGGAGGTCCTCATGAGAGATACATCTCATTTTCAGCAAGGTCCCCAAGGTGGGGGGCATCGTCAGACAATTTCATTCCTGCTGACTATAGGGCAATATAGACATTCTAGAGGAAATGTACCCTCATGTCACCTGAAATGTTACTCCAGAACTGGCAACTGTTTGAGTGAAATAAGGTTCTATGTCAACCAAGAGAGATTTGTGGCAGAAAATCCCCAAAATGTGGGGAGAGAAGGGATGGTGAATACTATTTCCAGGGTTTACAGAATGAGAAAGTGAGGCTGGAAGTACATTTCCCTTGGACAGAAAAATTTGCTGTCTGGCTTCTGTTGCTAGGAAGGATCTCTGAAATGGCTCAATGCTCACAGGGAAGCCTTTCAAATCCCTTGATCGTGATTCCACCAGAAACCATGTGCTCTGGGCTGCAGCCTTTTGTCCCACATATATCACAGTGGCCTGATGGGCATATCATGTGGCTGTATTTGTGTCCATACCCATTGTGTGATCTCCCTGTATTGCATTTGCACCTTTACTCTCAGATTTGTAAGTGAAGTTTAATGAATTTAAGTATAAATTCAGGTCATTTTAAAAGGCTTCAGAGGTCTGATGACTGAACAGCTCTTATAACAAGGTATGGTACTTTTTTCATGCACCTTTGTACCCCAAACCAGAGCACAGGGTGTTGGTTGCTTAATCGCAGCGATGATTTCAAACCCTTTGCTCCTTACAGAGAGATTTTTCAAGAGTCCTACAATCAGTGCCT
Organism: Ara ararauna; assembly: GCA_028858755.1. Taxonomy (NCBI): domain Eukaryota; kingdom Metazoa; phylum Chordata; class Aves; order Psittaciformes; family Psittacidae; genus Ara; species Ara ararauna. Next base: position 17,993,496 of record CM054384.1, read on the forward strand.
CAAACTCCTCTGAAGATACTGCTATTTATTGCAGGATTTGACTGGGTAATGTTTCAGGGGGAAAAATGTCATCCTCTCTGAATATACCATGTTAGCAAGAGAGAAAATATACCCATCAACAGATGAATAGACAAAAAAACCCTGCAATTCTTGAGGAAAAAACAGGACTTTTCAATCATTTCTATCTCTCTGACAGTAAAGTTCACCTGCGAAGCAAGGGCAGAGTTTAAACATCTATAGCATAATCTGAAAAACACTGAAATGAGCAGGGCTATGGAGTAAAAGCACTACAGTGCTGATGGATCTAGTCCATTCCTTTTATATATAGAGGATACAAACTGCACAGATAGTCCCTTCCTGGGCTGGGCTGGGCTGAAATCTCCAGAGGAGCAATACATCACGAGGAAAGGGCTGAAATTCAAGGAAGGTTCAACGACAGCAAAAGAGCAAAGTAATAACTGCTTTTCCTTCCTTGTCTTTCCAAACAGGGATCATTCATAAAACAGAATAAGCTATCTTAGTTTTGAGGAAAGAATGATGTATGGAGATATTGTTTCTACAGGTCTCTGTAAAAAAAGTCCTTATACCTGATGCCAACATAAAAGGAAATTTTATGGGGAGCTTAGTTAAGCAGGGTGTTGAGAGGTGTTGTATGGGCCATGCCTGGAAAATTGCTTTGGCTTATGAATGGTGGGAAGAAGAGCAAGGATAAAGACTTAGTAGAGAGTCAGAAACTGCAAGTTTCATGTTTCTGTGTCCCACATTCATTTTTTCAAAGCTCTGATACATATATAGAGAGATTTTCTTTCTTCCATCCCCATTTGCAATACCCAGCCAGGAACCAAAAGTGCTAGAAATACTTCTAAGGGATGTCTGCATAGCCAGTTGGCCAATTTCACTGACTTTGATGGCTTCTAGTGGCACTTGCACATCCCTCTCTGTCTGCCATGCTCCGAACCAGACGCAGCAAATGACAACGACATAAAGTCAAGGTAAGTGGTCAAAACAAGCCCTTTGATATACAGGGGACTGAAAGGGATTATTTTCTACTATTTTAATATTTTGCTTCATTTTTCAAGATCTTTTATTCTTAACTACTTTCCAGTGATAGAAGAAAAGACATCAAAAGTATGAAGCACAGCTGACTTTGCGGCTGAATAACTCTTAAATGACATGTATCTTTATGTTAAAATCCCAGATGGTCTCTTGTTAAGTCCATCAGATTTACAATATTCAGTGAAATAACTACAGAGGGAAAGAAGCTTCTTCCCCCCTCTGCAACCCTCATCATTTGAAGCTATCTCTGGCCTGATTGCCTCAGGTATTCAGACATTACTGTCTCCACAAGTGAACGCAGAGCCCCCTTTTCTCCCCCTCACACATCCACATATCCACCCCATTCTTGGGTGGCATGGTCTAGTGTGAAGCATCCCTTCCCATGACAGGGAAGTTGGAACTAGGTGAACTTAAGGTCCTTTCCAACACAAACCATTCTATGATTCTATGACAGCACAGATGCAAAAGGATGCAAACCTTCCTCCCTAGCTCAGCAGCCAATGTAACAGAGCTGAGACCCCTCAGTTGTTTAGCTGACCATGACACCAACCTCTCTCTTGACCTTGGATGCAACCATCTTTCGAAGTTTTAGTTTCTCCAGCTATAAAATGTGGACATCAGCACAGTCATTTCTTTTCTTGCAATTCTGTCATGATGAAGAAAGGTATCTTTCACCTTTCCACCTCCGCATCCTGCTTTGCTGAGCAGCATGCACATCTCAGCCACCTTAAAGTGTTGCAGATTTGCACCAGGTTATTTTAAGAGGCACAGAAAGAAACTCAGGGGCTTGGACAGATGATCTTTACCTAACTTTCCTGGTTTAAGTTCTAATTCTCCAGATATATATAGAAGAAATCCAAATGAGCCCTCTGAAAAACAGAGGGACTGATTCTCCACGCCTCATGCTGAGCCCTTCCTGCATTCCGGTGCCCTGTTGCTAGGGTCTGCCTGCACAGGAAGACAACTGGGAACTGCCTCTGAAATCCTCAATCCTTCTATTTATTTAAGCAAAGCTTCAGATGGCTGACAGGGATCAGTGTAAAATAAATGATTCCACATGGCAGTGCAGTCCTATCTCCCTCCTTCGTTTTTCTTTTTCTCTTCTAAAAGGAAAATGAAATCCCTGAACTCTGGGTGCTCCTTTCTGGGGGTGGGTGCTTGCTCTGCTTAACTGAACTCCGATGTTCTCCAACTCCAGAAAACACATTAATTAAATTAACCTGGAAATTCCTTCCGATTCCAATGTGTTGATACCTTTTCTTAAGGGAGGGGGTTATAAGGAGGCTTATTTTCTGTGTTACTGCTGCAAGATTTAAACTCTGGTGGGATTCTGCTATGTCGTAAAATCCAGATTAATGTTCATGACATATTCATCAACTATGTGCAGCATTCTCAAAGCTGCTTGGCTTTGCAGAAGCATAAACTACAGGAATATGAAATCTTCTTCCTCATTTTATTTATTCCCACTTTCAGCTGCCCTGATCCTTTACCTGCTTCTCTCTTCACTCCTTTCTGCTTTGTATTGTTGCTTGGATTTGATTGCAGTGATGGAGAGCAGTGGGTTCTTGTGCTTGTCACATGGGGCCAGAAAGCATCACAGGTAGGACACATCCTTTGGGCATCCCTGGGGCAATGTGATGCTCACTCCAGCAGCGTGATCCTGGGGTCTGCAGCACACAACAGCCAGGACAGCCACCAAAAAACAGGCTATGGGAGGTGGGCATGTGGGTGCATGGTTGGCACCAGCTCCAGAGAGGAGTGCCTACAGAGGCAGCTCCATACCCTCATGTCTGTCAGTGCTGTATTTTATGGGAACAAATTGCTTAAGCTAAACCCTACAGCTAATGGCTAAATTAGGGAGCATGAAATCTGTCAGCACTCAGATAGAGATGCTGGTCACTGGAATAAATTCAGGCAAGCGGAGGAGGAGGTGGGGGAAGAAAAGCAGCATTTTCATAAGCATTTAATAGGGTTTATACTACCCCATTTAGGACTTCTCTGGGCAAGGCAGGACAGTGGCAATGGAATGGCTTGGTATGGGTTATACTTACATTTTTCCCCACTGAAATCCTCTGCTTTCAACTGCTTTTAATTATCTGGGCTCTGGTTTGTCAGGCTGAACTTCTGTTGCAAGGCAGATTCCGTGAGAGCAGTTTCAGGTAAAGTGAAGCAGAGCATTGCTCCCCCCATCACCACCTTGGAGATCACTCTCATGTTCTATCTATTTATAAAAATTAAAATGTGTGATAAAAATAGCATGAGGTGATGTCATTAAAAATTATCATAATGCATCTGGAAAGAAAAACCTTTGGGGATACTTTGGTGATCTGAAATCTGACACATTCCTATTTCTTTTGGAGTCCCTGATTTAGTAATTTTAACCTGCTTCTAATAGTAATGAGGACGTGATTCCTATTTGCAGAGGTCTAGGTCTGATCTGAATAGTGTGTGCAAGTGCAGGAGAGGAGATGGGGGAAAGGTACGTAGTTGTATGTGACAGTTTCTTGTCCCCTTTCCTGTACAGGTTTAACGCAGTGTCAGGGTGCAGTCTGCCCTCCTCAAGATGTGAAACTGAAGCAGATTCAGCCTCTTGACACCCCTCAACATTACCCAAATTGAATGGAAGGACTAGCAGAAATGAGGACAGGATGTCCAGGCAATTTATATCCATCCTTACACAGGTAACATCTCTGCTTCCTTAAGGAGGTCACATTTTTGTCCTAAGAAATAGCCTACACAGGTAACTGTGCAGAATCTTTTCATGCTGACTAACTGGGGCCATTCCAATTGAGGATAATAAACGATATAAGGAACAATATAAGCGGTGCTATAAATAATAATGCTGCAATTCCACTGATGGCTTATGGTGGCATTATAAATGATGGGAGCAAAGTCAGGAGGTCTCTTCATACCACCAGAGCCTCATGGTAGAATTATAGATCTAATTTAAGTGCATTTGGGGGGTAAATTATTTATTAAAGTGTAAAGCTTATGGAGATAAATGTTCAAGTAGCCAGACTCCTGGACCAGGTGAGCATTCCTGGTCCTAATAATTACAAGTAGAATTTCCCCCCTGGCAAAAGGTCTAGATTGAGCTTTTAGCAGCATTTCAGGTATCAACAAGCCCTGGAGGACACTCTTTGGCACAGGGGTGCAATCTCTAGAACTACAATGAAATGGGCTCCTTGTACAGGTGATCAATCGTCAGCACCAATTGCTCATACATCCATTTCAATCATTAAACTAGAGTTAGGAGATGAGAGCAAGAAGAAACATTTCTCAGGCTAATGATAATCCACTGATATTGGTTGTTATCTTCCAACTTTTGATTGAAGTTTTCCTGCATTGCAGCCCCCAAATGGAGCTCTGGTGCTGGGATTTTCACCTCTTCCTTCATACTTAATTCTAATTTCAGTCATGCCTTGTCACTGTTGCTAAACTAGGAAAGCACAGAAAAAACACGCTTATATAGGCACCTTGATATATCTAATCTTCAAGTTGTAGTGAGCTCTTCACACCAACCTGGCTGATCTCTATGTGGCCAGAGCACACAGATCCCAAAAGGCCAAGCTCATGGAGGCGTTACCGCACGCAACATGAAGTCTGCCTTTAAGGTAGGGAATAGAGGAAAACTCACTTTATGATCCCTCTGAAAACCGCATTTTCTGGAGTCTTCTGCAACATTAAAGTTGTCCATGGAGCAGGAGTCTTCAACAGCGTCTTGTGCCACTGGGCTGCAGCAAGGATAAATACATAAAGATGAGTCATTAAGATCCTGTGGTAATTAGGAGCTGCATAAGTAACTTAGATATAGAATGAAGCTACTAATAATGCATGAATGCAAAGCCATAAGAGGTTTGCTTCATATAAAGCACCCAGCTATTCGATGGCTTAGCTCAATTCTCTGAAGCTGTGAATTTAAGCTGAAAATCTTAGGAGGATAGGTTGTTTTAGTGAGGGTTGGGCTTTTTTTTTCCTTGCCATACTTAAAATATTGCTGAGGCCACCTTTTTGCCTATAGGCAGTGTTTTTTCCCAGAGCTTCCAGCCAGCCTAGTGAATGTTGAAAGGCAGGGCAAAATGTGTTGTAGAAAGAAGTAAAATTAGGCAGAGGTTTTAGGGGAAGGTTCTAATTAAGGGAGTGTATCTGACGGCCAAACCAGGGAGATGGAATCAGTACTCCTGCCCCTAATTCACTGTGTAACCCTGTGTTTGTCACTAAGCTTTTTTGTGCTCTATTTTCCTCATCAGTAAAATGAGTATTATAACAGTTACCTTCCTGATAAGGGTTTCAGTTAATCAATTTCTAAAGCCCTTAAGTACAGAGAGACACAAGATATCATATCAACAAAGTCCAGCATTTATCTGCAGCTAGATAGTCTCTGAACTGCACAATCTATAAATGAATAGAACCTGAGCTGTATAAACCAGAAAAACTCCTATCGACTTTGATGAATAAACACTATTTCTTGCAAATAATAGCTGTGTGGTTTTGTCACAGGCAGAATTTGCTGCTTAAAACTGTGTTTGAAAAGCAACTTCAAAAGGTTTCAGGTGGGTTGGTGGAATTAAACTCCCCTGATCTCTGAATTGCTTGCACAGTTTGCCTGTCCTTTTCCTTATAGTAACTTCAGTCAGTCTCCATGCTGCTGGTGGTTAACAGTAGACAGAAAAAGTACCACATTTGGTTTTGCTCAAAATCCTGACTTTTTGCCAAGGAAAAAGGAGGAGGAAATAATGAACTTTAGATGGGTGCTTTTCAAACAATAGAATACTAAATTATGGTCTGGGAATGAAGATCATTTCTTACAAGAGGCAACTAAGGAGCTTAGCTTTTTCTAGCCAAGCAAAACGGAAGGCTGAGAAAGAGGAGGCGATCGTTGCGTATAAGTAGATTGGGGCATAACAGCAGGGAAGGAAAAGAGCTATTAAATCCAAGGCACAATGCTGAAAGAAGAACAAACGGGTATAAACAGACCATTAACAAATTCATGCAGTTAATTAGAAGAATGTGTTTAAATATCATAAGAACTGGATTATAGGCAGCATTTAGATAGGAATTTGCATACACATGTGCAGTAGCCAAGCTGGCTATAAGATGGAGCCACTGCACACTGCAAGTGGCACAGGCAGGAGAGTGGATCTGAATCCAACTCCATACCTTTCTCATGCTTGTGTAACTCAATTGATATTTAGTATTTCCTTCAGTTTACTAAATTTCCAGGAAAATGAAGAGAATAGCCTCCCTTCTTCTGACTTCCTATATACATCATGGCTGGATTTTAAATTGAGGTGCTAGCTGTCACATCACCATTGGTTATATAGATCTTTCTTCTACTTCAATCTTTGTTTCACAGTCAAGTGTTTTTCTGGCCTTCCCTCACTTCTCTGCTGTTACTGGCCAATCCTTATTTCCTTCTCCTCCTCTACCTTGTAGCATGGACTGTTGCTGCTCCATCATTCATCAAGTAAAGACATACAGCTGGTTACAAGCCCCAGCGCAAGGGGAGCAGCTTCAATTTAAGGTGCACTTGTTTCTTTTCTTGCCCTGCTCACTTTGGGCTGCAGTGGCTTTCACCACAACAGCTCTCAACCTGCCTGAGTCCCAGCAGTTTGACACTTTAATTATTTAAGTGATTTACTTCCCCAAAGCGTATCCAAACAGATTTATTATGAATGTTTGTGACTTGTTCTTCATTAGAGTTCACCACTAAAGTCAGTTCAGAGCGATAAAAGGAAGGTAAGTGCTGTTTCTTGAAGCTTGTAGTGGAAGCTGAGCCTATTGAGATGGGCTGATATTAGGGGTCTCTATTGTCATGGGTTCAGCAGCAGCAGTCATTTTTCTGCTTCTTGGTAGCTGGTGCAGCGCTGTGTTTTTGATGTTGGGCCTGGAAACAGTGCTGATAACACCAGTGTTTCGGTTACTGCTTAGTGATGTTTTAGTCTGGCCAAGGACTTTCTGACTTTCATGCTCTGCCAGGGAGGAGGGGAGCTGGGAGGAAGCAGAGACAGGACACCTGACCTGAACTGGCCAAAGAGGTTATTCCATACCACAGCACGTCATGCCCAGGATGGAGAGCAGAGAGCAGAGACCAGGAAGGGTGGGGGTGCACTGCGTGGTCGGGCTTGGTATTAGGTGGTGAGAATTGTATTCTTTCCTTGTATTTGCCTTGTCATTATTATTATTGGTGGTAGCAGCAGTGGTTTGTGTTATACCTTAGTTACTAAACTGTTCTTATCTCAACCTGTGGGAGTTGCATTCTTTTCGATTCTCCTTCCCATCCCTCCGGGAGTGGGGGGAAGAAAGAGGGGGAAGTGAGTGAGAGAAAGGGCTGCGTGAGTTAGAGAGGCTTAAACCATGACATCTATTTAGGCTGCAGAATATGCAGCTTAAGAAGGTATGAAGCTCTCCATTTAGAACTCCTGGCTTGAAATTTCCCTGCATTGTTGGGTGCACATCTTTTTCTGCTCTGGTTTGTCCATCACTCTTACACTCCTCTCCCTTTCTGAGGAGTCTGTTTTTCACATTTAAACACACACCACTCAGGTTAAGCAGCAAATCAATCCTGCATTCCCTGTCCTGTCATATGGGAATCTCTGTGGAGCTTACAGTGAGGGCTACAGCTTCCCCCCTGACCTGTGAATTCTCTCCTGCTGTGGTGGGGACTGAGCACTGGTCCCTTATCCACTAAAAGTAGAAGAGTCCGGCCTCATTTTTCACTGACAGTGACTGGAATGACCAATCCACTGCCTGCTGAGGAGTGAAAGGTCAGGCCAGGTCTACTCTGTGGCTGCTTGTTTTTCTCCACAGTGACCAATTTCAGACTGTAATAGAAGCATCAATAATGTCTCTGTCTTCTCTGACTGCTTCTTCTTCTTTTTTTTTCCTCCCTATTGATTGAAATATTGCAGCCTCCATTTGTCAGTTCAGCCCCTGTGAGGCAGGCTGAGGCATTCACTCACATCACATGTCTTTCCCCATGAGTAAAATGTGAGGAGCTGAACTACTTTGGGATCATGGAGGTGTTGACCACTGATTGCAACTCATAATTTCCTTGGCACATGCTCTTTTGTGGCTGAGGTCTGAATCTGCAGGGCTTTGGGGAGTCACCTGGCAGCTGAATGCTAATGTGTCTGCATGCTTAGAAGCAGCAGAGGAAAGAGCTTCACTAAAGGCTGAGCACTATCCCACTTCAACAGGCTCAGCTCCTACTGCCAGAGCTCCAGACGAAGCAGAGAGCAAGAAGGAGACTTAAGGACAGGGTCTGCGTGGTCCTCAGAGCCATCCTACCTGTGTCCCTGCTCAGCTCTGTGTAAAGCATCATCTAGTAGGAGTTCAATGGAAACCAAATCTTCCTTCTGTCTTGGTGGAAAACTCTCGGAGAGCTTCATCAGAGGTCATACTTCTTCCCTGTGGCTCCTTTAAGCCTAACAACATACCTCAGCCATGAACTTTATCTGTTGAACTTCATGGCTTGTTTTTCTCAGGGTAAACTAAAGTTCAGAGCTGCTCTTGTGGTTATTTGCATCCCCAGGCTGGGACCTGTGAGTTTTGAGCTCTCACCACTGAGCCATCATTTCTCTTTGCACAGAGACAAGGAAACAGGAGATGATATGCTCAGTCTCTTCTAGTTTCCACCAGATTGATACTGTGGTAGGCAGGAGACAGACCTCATTTCTCACTGCTTTCCTGAACTGCTGACTAATTCTAGTTTCTGCAGCATCTCAGCCCCCAACATACTGCAGAACACCTTGTAACTGCCCCCACAGCCAGTCCTACCTCATCATATACCTCTATGGCATCTTATTGTCGGCATGGTCACATTTGGTGAGGGTGTAAGGCATGATACTGATTCCTGCTGCACTACTGCTCTGTAGACCATATGTAGCCTATCAGAGTGCTTATTTTGGAACCCAGTTAGTGCTCCTTGCAACTGCTGATTTCTGTTGACAGCTGAAAACTTGGTGAAATTTGGATGTTTTAAACAAATCTATTTCTGCGAGTGCATGCTTCTGACTAATAGGATTTTGTGGTTTTAAATTGCTGAAGTTAATTGATATTCAAGAGAGGTTATTCAATGGTAATGCATTCCTAAACAATGTCACTGTTTGTTTGAGAAATTAAAACCTTAATTTAAATTAAACTCTAAACAAGGGGAAAATGTTGTAGGAGCAAGGATTGGGAAGGCCGTGAGGAACTCTGACTGGAGTTATGTTGGACCTGCATCTGCATAGGATGTGCATATTAAAATAAGGGGAATCATAACCATTCCAGGTCCTGTTTTCTAGCTCTTCTCAGAGTCTTTCCTCTTTAGTAAGAGGAGAAGCCAGTCTAGTGGTCACCTGAGTCTTCAGAAACCTCTGAGAGCTCTCTTCTCCATCAGCCGTCTCTTGTGACTGTGGCTGGGTCTCACTGAGGAATTTGACCATCTGAGTCTGGAGGTGATGGCACTCCTATCCCATGTAATGCTTGCTGGGAATAAAATTGGTCTGTTTTGGCTGGGAAAAATACAACTGTCCATTTTCCCAATACTGCACATATCACTTCCATCAGGAAACCTTTCTTGGATAGAAAGTGTCAATTTCTGAGGTGTTTCTCTTTACCAATAAATCCCTTCTTTGTAAGTAGATGAAACAGGCTGTAAGCCTCGGTCAATAAGGTAGGCTACAGCAGTAGATAGAGCAGTAAGTTGAAACTCAAATGACCTGAGTTAAAGTTTCTGTACTGCTACAGATCTCTGTAATCCTGAATAAGTCACCTCTTCTCTCCATCTCAGTTTTTCCTGCACCATGGGGTTGTCAACACTTTCTTGCTCATGAGATTTTCAGAGTATATATACCCTAAATGTGTGGAGGCACTCAAATACAGTGATAATGAGGGTCATCTAAATACCATACTTAGATATGTAAGGATGATTATTCTCCATCTCCTTTATCCCTGCATGACAAAAATGCTTCCAGAAACCATTATATACAACACATAAGCCTGAAACAGCAGGAAAGTAATTCCCCGTCCTCAGCTATTTTTTGTATGTGAATGAGGTGTATATTTGGCATGAAAGTGGTTATCTTATCACAGAACCTTTCTTTACATATTAGTAAATAGAGTGTATTTTGCATGAGTCTGTTCATCACACCAGCCCAATAACATTAACAAGAAAAATCTATAGCTATTTCTGGTGAAGGAAAATCAAATTTCCTCTGGGAGATTATTGGCAATAGAAGAGTCAGAATTACTTTAATCCTGTCCAGTACAGAGAATTCCCTGTAGCTTCCGCATGTTAGGCTTTTGTTTTTCAGAAGTTTATCTTTGGTTCCCAGTAGGTCACTGTAAACTTGATTTGGTAGAATGGGATCCCTGACATTGTTTCTAACACAGTCTCTGTATCAGATACAAATGACAGGGTTTTTTTTTTCCTTTGGAGTGCAAAGCAATCGGATTGTTCCTTAAAATGAACATGAAAACCTGAGATGTCTGAAACAGTTTTTATTATATGGGAAAACATATTTTTTATTTATTTATAGAGAGACTATTGGAAGTAGAACTCCTTATCTTCACATCTAGCACGAAATCACGAGTTATAAGTTGTGTCCTTTCATGCCTCAGTTTCCCAGTATTCAAACCCCACTCTTAGTATTTAAGGCAAGACATGGCTTATCTATGCAATGCTATATTCTATTATAGTTTATTTAAGCACTAAAATATTTTTTAAAGCAAATCATCTAAAGCTGATAGTAAGAAATACTTTTCTTACATAGCACATAATTAACTTGTGGCATTGAATGCCACAGACATTATTGAAGCCAAGAGCTTTGGAGGATTCACAAAAGGATTAGAGATTCATATGAATAATGAGAAATTCTATTAGAGAAAATAAAAAATGTATGAGGGATGGAGAACTTTATGCTTCAGGGTATAAAGCAGCTGCTAATTGATGAGGGCTAAGACAGAAACATGTGCCTATGGGCTTGACGTCCTGTGATGATTTGCTATAGGGCTGTTTAAGCAGTACTGGGATGCTGGCTGCTGAAGGGATTGCTGGGCTGCCTGAGCCTCTGCCCTGCTGCAGTACAACAACTCCCATCTAAAGGTAACAACTGAAATAAACTCCAAAGGTCCAGCCAAGCCAGCTATGGCTGAGCCATAGTGCTCTGGTAGCTCATAACACAATGAAAATGTGGTTCTTGGCATTACATCCAACTGTTTCTGACATTCCAGCTGTGCAGGATGTTTTGGTGGCACCATGTGCTCCCAGTGCTGCACAGGTAGGATGTCCCAGGCACCTTGCCACAGTGTGCTGAAATCTGTCCCATCTTCCCTGTGTGTAATCCCAGAAAAACACCCCAAAAAGCCACAAAGGTGGCTTGCACCTGCTTGCTCAGTTGATTTGAAGTCACTCCTGTCCAGAATCCATGTGTCTGTTTACCCAGGGCCTTCCACAGGCATGTTTGCATAAGGCATGCACCCACTGACCAAACACATCAGGCAGCCAAGCATGTTTGCAGCTATCTACCAAGCAATTATAGTTCATTCAATCAAAGGCTTTCATTTGATGCAGCCTCAATTAACAAAGAAGGCATTGCCACATCTGCCAGAAAGTTCAGCAATGTCCACAATTCTATTTAGATTACTGCTATATTTCTGCAGCCTTTGATAAAGTAAAGATTGATTACAAAAAATAAGAAGAGTGACCTTCTTCAGACTTTGCCAGTGGTATTGCAGTTAGTATTTTATAATCACTGTTTAACAGAGGAATCGCTCTCTGCTTATGAATATAAAAATTATCACCTTCTTTGACTAATAAAATCAATAAAGGCTCCGATCCTTTGAAAAAGCCAAAAACCTTCCCTCTGTTCATAATTACACATTTCAACCTAATCTGGTGCAATAATAACCTTCAAAGTTTTATACAATTCCTAATCATATCTTACAGAACACCTTTACTCTCAGCAGGTTCCACAAAATGTGGTCTGGATTTGGAAAGCATCTTTATGCATGGGTGGACTTGGATATGCATGGCACTTTTTAAAGAGCATTTTGTGGTGTTTCATCATCAGTGATAAATGCATATAGGTAGTCTATATGTTGGGTTAATAACACAACTAAAATGCTGTCATTTCTGGGTTTGCCGTATAGCACCATGCCTGCAGTAAGGCATTTGCGCTCACTAAGAATCAGACTCTTGCAGTTGATGAGCATTTAGAGCTAACTTTTATTAAAACCTACATTTTTCAGAATGTTTAATTTCTTATATATGTGTTGGAACATAGTGGATAAAAGTACTTCTCAATATCCTCTTGTTACAGCAGGGTTAGCTACGATTATCCGGAGTCAATGTTCCTATAGCTGGTGGTGATGTAAGTACCAAATGTCGCTCGCTTAACCTTCAGTCCATCTGGGGTGTCAGTGTTAACTTACTCAATGGTAGAAGTGGGATCAAAATTCATAATCTTGTATGAAGAGATACTGCTTCTGCCTTTCTAATATCTACTGTCCTTTTCTGGAGTTACATTTATCAGGATTACTCGCTTCTCAGGCGAGTTATCTCTGTCAAGCTTGAATGGCTATTCTCACGGGGTACCCAGAGACATGCGAGCTAATTAGCTATCATCCTGCATTTGATGATGATGAGCATCCATTGAGAACCTTCCATCCCAGTGGATCTCATGGAGCTTCACATATTAAACAAACCTGCATATGCCAAGCACAGGGATTACCTCTTCATAAATGAGTGGCAACCAGTTTTGAATCAAATCACTCAGTTTAACAGCAGGCAGCAGAGCTATGCAACAGCTCACGGCAGGGAGTAAGGAGTACCTTTACGGGATGATTAACTTGTCTAAGAAAATGGTGTCTCTGAAGAGCTTTCATTTCACATGTAGCTGCCACCAGGAACCCTGTAACAGGGAAGGCATGAAATATGGGCTGGGGGATCCTCTTTCACCAGTGGCCATGTATAGAATCCCTACAGGCATCATAGGTTTATGTGTCAACTAAGGTTTAGGTAACAATATCCCAAAATAGACATTTTTGATCTAATCCAACCTTTTCTTAGGCAAAAATATTTCCAAACATGGGTCTTTTCATATGAAAGAATGCCCTTTAACTGCCTTGAAACCTGTCCGGGGTTTCCCTGTCTTCTTGAAGCAGTCCCAATACGCAAATGCGCTAATGCTCTATTGGATATTTTCTTTTCCTATGTTCAATTCATCTCAAGGAGGGTTCTTAACTGGTGTTCTGTAGCCCTGAGTTGTGTTGTACAGATGAATCCTTTGACTCCCGTAGACATTTTGGAAGCATCTATCTTGGGGTGAATCTCTCAATCTTCAGGAGTTTCAGGTGTGCAGTTTCATTTGGAGATGACTTGGCGTGAGCCTTGCATCCCATACCAACCAACATGCACAACCGCAATTAGAAAGAAAAATGAAAATCCAGCAGGCCTTTGTACCCCCCTCCCTTTCTCAGCATGTGGTTGAAGATAATGGTTTGTGCACAATATCAATAGATGAAAGAACTGCCTAAATACTGAGTGCTATTGTAGGACAAGACTCAGTGGGTGCGAATCGTTGCAGCCCCACTGAAGATGATGAAACAGTGCTGATTTTTGCCTGCTACACCTCCAGGCCTTTTAATATTTATTACTGTTACCACATGAACCTGAGTTGCAGCTCTCCCCCATGTTTACTCATCGCTGACCTTATAACATCCCCTTTCATTTGCTTCCTATCCGAACAATTTACATTTCACCCCCTTGGAGCTTTTTTGGATGAGACTCCTTTCATCTCTCATCATAATGTTCAATAATGACAGTTCCATTTGCTTCCCTTTTCATAAGGTTCCTTTTTGAAAACAGGATCTGACCTCTCTCTTTGTGTTCTCCCATCAGCCAAGAATCACTTTGTGCACAAATTTAATTGACTTATTACATCTTTACAGAATGTGGTTACTTTAGTTTTGTGTGTGTTCTGTTTGTTTGTTAATTTCTGGGTCTTTGAGAACAAGATTATGCAATTGCCAGAGCCTATTTCCAATTACTATTGAATCTTTCAATTGAACTGAATTTCATTGTGAGATGGAAAATAGAATGAACTGAAAATTCGACTGAAAACGAGTCAGTATTGTTGATAGATGCGTTAGTGCTAATATAGAATTTATCAGCTTATTTTCTCTTCTGGGGCAATGTAAGGAGGGGAAACATCAAATAAACAAAAGCAAGTAGAGCGTTTTTCTTCTCTTTCACTAAAAGAAGCATCTGTATTGCACTGAACTAAACCTTATTTGTCCTCTTTTGATGAGCATGAAACCCACTTGATCTTGTTCTTCAGTCCTCAGATGCAATGAAAAGCTTCATCCGTTTTCAAGAAATCACCAGCACTACTATTGATCTAGCTCCTGATCTGGTATAAAACTGGCCAATGACTACTGATCTGAGGGAGTGAGATTGATTTAGGCCTGTAGAGAATCTGATCAGTTATGGACCAGAACAGTGACTGGTGCTGGTGGCATCTTGTGGAGAATGAAAGTGGGTCGTTTCTGTGTCAGACATAAAGAACCAAATGGTATAAAACCTGTTTTAAGTACTTATATTGCATAAACAAGTATTGCTTTATTGCTAGGTTTGTGGCAAGGTGTGATATTTCCGGGGAAGCAGAGTATGGTGGAGAACTAAGTGACTGTAGTCTCTTTTTGCTATAAGCTTGCTTGGTACTGCATGTCCTGTGCGGTATGGCAGATGTGAGGTCACAGAGCCACTGCTCCTCTGGAATATTGGGACCATCCCTGAGTGGGTAGGTTGGACCTGTGTGGTCTGTCTCTCCTTTACTGTATAGTAGCTTTATAGCTCCAAAGAGGGCTAAATACATATAGTCTGAGAGAGGGATTGAGAATGTGATTTTGCCTTGTAGGAATACATTTGAAAGTAGCAATTCCTCCTTTTAACTCCTTTGAGGGGAAGGAGCTGATGGCCGCACACACCATCAAGCTTGATCAGATCAAAGCTTGCCATGAGCAGAGGAGTGAATTGTAGAATTGTTTGGGCTGGAAGGGACCTTAAAGCTCATCCAGTTCCAACCCCCTGCCATGGGCAGGGACACCTTCCACTAGAGCAGCTTGCTCCAAGCCCCTGTGTCCAACCTGGCCTTGAACACTGCCAGGGATGGGCAGCCACAGCTTCCCTGGGCACCCTTAGCCAGCGCCTCAGCACCCTCACTGGGATGAACTTCTTCCTAATAGCTAATCTAAATTTGCACATGCCATTCCATCTTGCTTCGTTGAGTACTTTGCCAGTTTCTGGCAGCTGGTGGTGTTTAAAAAAACCCATCAAACTCCCAGATGTGCATACTCTCTCTGAGTTTCCTTGCTCCCATTTTGAAGCTATGTGACCTTCCATAGCATCCTGAGGTAAGGACTGAATTGTGTGTGGTTTGAAAAGGGGCCTGTTTCATTTATTTGAAACCACTTGCACAATAACTATGTAGTTTGCCCATAGGTTATTCTGATATAAGACAGTCTGGGGCCCTTTCTGCACTCTCTTTTTCCACCCACACCTTTACAGACTTCTCTTTTAAACTCCTGATTTCTCTCTTTCCTGAGCCTGTGATTAGTAAGGTTTTCCTTGCACTTCAAGTCTTTGATCCTTGTTCCTTTTCTCTGCACATTTTCCATTTTTAGTTACCTTTTCTTTTCCCCTGAGATGGGGAGACTGGAATTACATGCAAATTGCAGCTTCAGGTGAACTGTAGATTTATACAGTGGCACAGCTGTGCTTCATGTTTTCCTCTCTGATACAGCAGCAGTTCCTACTATTTAATTTGCCTTTCTAAGCACAAACTAACATTTTTATAGAACTGTACACAATGACTCTAGCATCCCATTCCTGACTGGAAATACAGTTAGGCTTATTTTCCCCATGTACATTACTTCGCACTTAACAGCATTGAAATACATCTGTCATTTTATCACTGAATCACTCTGGATCTCAATAGTCTTCTGTGATTCTCTGTAGTCAGCTTCAAATTCAACTATGCTCAGTTATTTTGTGTCTTCCACTAATTTCATTTTGTTACGAATCCCCTTTTCCAGCCCATTTTGAATATGAATATGTTTGCTGCTGTCCTCTTAAGCAGTTAACAGGAAAACTTTTGTCTTACCACTAAGTTATAAGATCTCTTTTTGGATGTTACCATGAGAGGTTGGTTTTGGGTTTTAATTCCTGAGCATGGCATTGACTATGTAATCCATATTGATTCATTTCTTAATAACTTAGAAGACCCCAGAATGATCCGTGAGGCAGGACTTCCCTCTACAACATCTGATTTGACTCTTCTCAAAGAACGATGTGTCCATGTCGTTCACCAATTCTGTCTGGTTTAGTTTCTAATAATATGCCCTGGTGCACCAACCAGACCTGTTGGTGGGAACTGTGGCATCAGCTCCAGAGAGTGTTTCAAGGCTGGAGTTGCATTTTCCAGTTTTCCTTCTTGTTTGGCTACTGCTTTCGACTGAGTTCAGAGGTGGTTCATGCACACCTCTACATGATTGCCTCTCAAGGAAGGTTCAACATGGGCTGCAAGCTCTCAGTTTCAGGCCTTGCAGCCTCACATTTGTCACAATCGACTTTCTCTTCATCGGCATCTTTAGGTTATGGTGAGAACAGTGACTGCCTTTTTAATCCACTTGTGGTGGTTTGCTACTGCACTAGGCACAAGTTGTATTTACAGAGCGAATTGAGATTGTATGCTTTCTGAGGATGAGGGTTTGCCTGCTCTACGTTTTCTCTGACAATTTACAGACTGAACAAGTAATATTTGTGCTTGAGGCTTCCTCCTGATAGAAAGCGAGGCAGAGCTGTGAGCAGCAGGAGCTTTAAGAGTCCTTCAAATCGCAGACCCGCTTCACTCCCTCTTCTTCCTGAATCATTTGTCCAGCAGACTCAAGAACCGCACAAATGTGGATTATCCCCCAGCTGAAGTGGCTTTTACCTTTAGCTGGTATAAATCAGAACAACTCCAGAGAAGACTTTTCTTGAGCTAAGGACAACTTTCACACAGGCCACTTCAATCTGTGGATCAATAAAAATAAAAAGAAATTGTATATTTCTTTTTTAAATGACACAAATCCCACAGCTCTGACAAAAACCTTTGCATCATTCTGGCAATCCCAGCCAGCCTTAAGCTCCTGCTGCCCAGCTGTCTTTAGGAAAGATGTCTGTGGTTTTGCTTGGTAGGTTTGTTTTAAGGTTGATTGCCTCAGTAAAATGCCCGTGTGGGTCAAGGTATGGTCCAAACCCAAACCAATGTAATAGTCAGTTCGAATGGGCATGATAATGATCATGTTCTCACTTCTGATATTAACTGAGGAGCTAAGTCTCTTGGCAGAGTGAAAGCTTGGAAACTGGCTCCACTCTTAAAGAATTTATAACCTAATGGTAAGACAGGAAGTTTTCCTGTTAACTGCTTACAGGGGCAGTTGCAAATGTATTCATTATATTCAAAATGGGCTGGAAAAGGGGACACATAACAAAATGAAGTTAGTGGAAGACACAAAATAACTGAGTAAAGTAAAATTTGAAGATGATTATAGAGAATTGCAGGAGACTGCTGAGATCCAGAGTGATTCAGTGATAAAATGGCAGATGTAATTCAATGCTGTTAAGTGAGAAGTAATGTATGTGGGGGAAAGAAAGCCTAACATTCCAGTTAGGAATGGGATACTGGATTCATTGTGTATAGTCTATCAGCTACTGGTTTGGTCGATAATCTGGGGGCTGCTCTCTACAGAGCTCCCTTGCCCCATTTCACCAGCATGAATTTCACTTCCAGGATCAGAAAAGCTTTTATTTTCTCAATATATATTCCTTAAATGAGAAGCAAACCTGTGCAAAATGCCTTTTCCTTATGGGTCAGGATCAGTCTTTCCAGTCCTTGCTATCCCATGCTGATTCTCTCCCAGCTACTTGAAAGTCTCATCACTCTCGAGTAGGGAACCTTAAATATTTCCAGTGACATTTCCTTGGCCTCTGGTAATTTAATATTATTAACCTGGTATGTTATTAAAGTGACAGGAGATGTCTCCCTTTCACAGGTAGACTTTCCTGGAATCTCATTTGAATTTTTATTACTTTATTTTGAGGGGCAGCTAGTGGAGCACAGAGCCGGCAGGGAGGGCACAGGAGGGAAGAACCAGGTATGAAGATATTCTGTGTAGATTATTGGTTCTGGCTTAGTTCTTTCCACCATAGCTTACTTCAGAATTCAGAGTATTTCTTAGTTCCACTGCTCAAACTAAGACTGTTTCCAATAAAAGTGTCTCTTTTCTGAGATTTCAGCCCATTTCAAAGGCATAACTTGGGGGGAAATGGGCTTTAGTGTGCTTTGCAAATGCCACAAATTTTATGCTGTACCCAGATCTCAGCCTGAATCTCCTTAAGTTTCATTTTACTGCTGTTGTAGGAGAAATCTAAAGCACATAGCGAAAATCTATAAATTCTGGCCAGCGTAGGAATAAACAGCCAGCATAGATTAGTGACATTAAAGTAATGCGAATGGAGTCGCATCAGTTCCCTCTTGCTTCACATACCGTCTACAGGGGTTTGCACAAATAAAAGGGGGACTGATCTGAACCACTCAAAACAAGCGCAGCTCCATAATGAGATCTCTGCTGACAGAAGGCCTATAAATGTCCAAGAATATGTGTTCAAGGTTTTGTTCATGTTTTGGGGGAGACTGACTCATCTGGGGAGAAAACTGTCACGATGTGTTCTTTTGGGCTCTAGAAGTCTAACCAGTCATTCAGGAAAGCTGGATTACTAGATCTCTATCACTCATGGAACTTAATTTCGACTATTTCCTATCTTTCCATACTAGTCTGTTATATATATTTGTTTTAAGGAAATTTGAACAAATATCAACATCTTCATGTTTATGAAACAGACCCTTTGCATTTTCCAATGGCTATTTGGTTCAGTACTTTCATCCAAGCCCATCTCAGTGCTTTGTTCATTAAAACAATCTCTCTTTGAAAGGATATTTAAAGACATTTCCTTTGTCTATGGCTTATCAGCTCCTTTCTGTCTGCCTGTCTCAGTATTGCCACATTGGTATTTTAGACAGTTCACAGAAAACTTTTCAAGCTGAGAAATGATATCTTATACTGCCAGGACTTCGTTCTTAAACAAGACATTCATGACTTTTCCATCAGGCTTTAAAACTGGTTTTGCAACAAAACCCTCCCATTCAGGTTTATTTTTACCTTTTCCCTCTATATAATCTCCAAAATCACTTTAGAAAACTACTGTATCAAAAGCTGATATTAAACTCTCAAGTGCCTGGCAAATGATTTAAAGCAACAGCTCACACTGGGGTAAACCCCAGAGATTTCTTTTGTAAAGTTCCACCTACATAATCTCTTAGAGGTAGATTTTTAAAGCTTACTATTTACTTTAGTCTGGAGACATTTCTTTGCTTTTATGGCTTATCTATTTTCTGTCCTCCAGTTCTTTTAGATAGGAATGTTGCTGTTTCCCTACTGTTTAATCTTTTTCTCTTGCTTAGCAGTTTCCTTTGCTGTCATTCCATGCACATGCAAAGTATGAGCAACCCACTTGCTCTGTAGCTGGTCACTGGGGAAAAGACTGTGATGTACACCTGATAGTGAAGAAAAACAGTGCTGGGAAAGGCAGGTGGTACAGGTCTTGCTCTGCTGCAGGACAATAACAATAGCCCAGGAGCAGTCAGCTGGTCTGATCCGTGGCTGATGCAAAGTGATAAAGTATCAGTGGATTTACTTGCTGAAACTTCTTTAATTGAGTATTATAGCATCCTGTCTTTGAAAAGGTGTCGAGCAGAAGTTGCCCTGTGTGACCTGTGTCATTCTGTCTGGTAAGGGACTCAGTATTGCTTCTCTCCCAAGCAGCCATGGGAGGATGCACCAGGGAGGGCTCAAGCAGCATTTCAGATACTTGTCCTCTGGACTGCAGCAAACACTCCCTTATAATTCATGGGATAACTGAGAGTAAAGAAAACAGCATGAAGCAATCTGAACATCTGGACATTGTTATATGGCAGAAGAAGCACAGGTTTTGTAAGCCTCACAAACCCAAATTGCTATCATAGGCTTCTGCTCAAAAACAAATGCTGCTGGGGAGCTAGGGAGGGAGTAACATCAGTATGTGTGATGGACGTGTGGCATATTATTTTCTAATTCATGTATGCAATAGGCATTGCTAATATCTGTGTCTACATAGGAAAGTTTTGTCAGTTATCTCAGCTGAGTTATAGCAGGCTAAAACATAAAAGCCCCTCTAACTTTCTATCTGAAATCAGTTTTTTATCCACCCATGAAAAGCTATAATGGTCTCTCTGCCTCCTGCAGAAGTCTCTTCCTGACTTCTGTGCTAATGTCCATGTCATTGCAGTAAGTTGCCATTTATAATCTCTGACTCAATACTTCTTAGTCTTCATCACCACATAACGTGACTTTGGACCATATTACTGCAGGAGAGAGAAGAGGGAGTATCTTACATTTATTCTTCTGTTTTTATTTAAGAAGATGTTCCAGAGTGGGTTTTGGTTTGTTTTGGGGTTTTCCCAACTTGTCTAGTGACAAAACCGATATTAAAACAGAAGTCCACTTCTACCAGGGTAACTAACTTCCTTTGGGTGTTTACATCTTTAAAAATACCCTACATTTAAATGCATGCCTTATATTGCATTGAAAAAAGTTCACTCTTTAGCAGCAAATTCTTATTTATTTTTAATGCTGAGTCCCTAAAAAGCCAGACTTTGAAAGGAACAGAAAACTAAGTGGAAGTGAAGTGATACATGTTCTTTTTGAGTCGGTCTGATACCAACATCAAGAAATCCTATAGTCACTTTCAAACAAAACCTTTCCTTTCACTCCACATACTCTCTGGGAAGCAGTTCCCTTGTTTTGCCTTGTTCAGAGGAGGGCACACAGGCAGAGGTGTACCCCCTCTTCATGCAGTGTCCCAGCACTGTGTGATGTTTGTGATCCCTGACAATCTCACCTCTTCTTTCCTGCTGTAGTCTTTTCCCAACACACCTCTACTCTTTCCCCATACCTCATAAAGTCCTTTCTTTTGTTTTCCTTTGAAAGCTTTCTGTTCTCCAAAGAATAAGTATCTTTGCATGTTCATCCTTTACCTTGCATGCAAAGTGTAAGCAGTTTCTCACCCCTTCTCTTGCTCAGATACACGGAAAACATGTATTCAATTCAGCCATGAATGTGCATTGTCTCCTTCCACAGTGGTACACCCTGTGTGGTCTTTCCACCTCATTACAGCCTCTCCCATGCTTTACTCCCTGCCCCGACACAGGTGAGCTGTTCAAGCACATCACCATGCTATCCTGTACACATTCTCTGGCTGCCATCTCTGTATCTAGCAAGTATGCTCAAACAGAGGAGATTTATGCCTCCACCATCCCAGACACTCATCCCTCTCCAGATTTCTCCCATGTGTGACGGGGAGGTGCAATCTCCCTCAGCAAGTTAGAGCCATTGCCTGCTTTCACAGCTTCCAGCAATGCGCACACATCTCCCCTTGCATACATACTACACTTCCCTGTCTCTCCTGCTCCTCTCCACCTATTTCAGACTCCTAGACACCCCTGTGGCCCATTACAGTAATGTTGATGTCCAACCAATGCTCCAATCCCTTTTTAAACACATTGCTGCTATGTAAGGAAAGGTGCTAGGTGCATCAGCCATCCCCAAGCACATAATGGATGCTGCATTTGCCTACACTTACTGTACTTCCAGTATCTACATCAGTGCTTTGTAAAGCCCTTTGGGATACTGTGAACATGAAAGACACTATAAAAAACCCAAACCTTATTCTATTCTAGAACAGCACTTTTTAAGTCCTTTTATCACAGAATGAGGCAAGGCTTGAATTGAGCCCAGAAATAGCAGTTTAAAGTTTTCATGGAAGACTGGAACAGTGTATGTTTGGTATATTTTAACATAATCTGAGAACACTAAGTGCACTAAAAGCATACCACTTATTTGTGGGTGGGGAAGTGGAGAGGAGGGGGAGAAATCTAAGTGCTTGTTTTTCTTTTGGATTTCATTTGTTACAGAATCTGAAAAAGATCTATTAGGATGAGAAAGGAGATGGGTAGAAAAAAACAGCCTCATAAAGGTCTTTATTTGTAAGGGGAAAATAGCAGCCTGCTTCTGTTGTTTGAGTGTGGAGAGTTATTTAGGGTGTGATCTGAAACTAGTTCTGCAGCTGAAGAACATAAGGAGAAAGCTTCAAGTTTTAATAGCACGTACCAAAGCTATAAGGTTATGAGTTAAACACAGTCACTGGCAGGGTGGCTGCAAGTAAGTGGCTGGCTGTAGATGGCTTGGGTTTAATCCAGGGCCTTTGGATCTAAGGGCAGGCAGTAGAAGGTGGCATGGGGGCAAATAGAGGCTTCAAATGATCTAGGATTCAGGCAATCACCTCCAACAGTGCATTGGATCCATGAAAAAAGAAGAAGAGGGGATTTGGAGAGTCTGGATTATGTGTCACAAGCCCTTTCATATCTCCTCTCCTGAAATGTTGGGTCTGCATATGAACACCAGAAGAGCATTGTGTACTCAAGCTTCACTGCTCTATCAAACTTTCTTGCACTGACAAAATGTAGCAGTGATTTTTGTATTGATTTTAGCAGCAGTGATTGTATATTAATTTGGGCTTCTTTGCTAGAAGCCTTGCATAGTACTGACTGGAGATACGTTTATCTACTGCAACTCCCCAAGGCAAAAATGGTTATGATAAAGCCCCATTAATTAGTGCTTGCTGAACTCACCAAGTTAGTCAGCTTTTAATCTGTTCAGTGTATTTTGTATTTGTGTAGCTCTAACTTTAAAAATCAAAACATTTTACAATATTGAGTAAAAGGCTTTGCTAAAGCCAAGTCCATCAATGTGCTTATCAGTCCAACTTGGAATCTCCCCAAATAATTAAATAAGGTTTATTTGATAAAAGCTATTTTCCATAAAATCATGTTGACAGTTATTAATTCTATTCTTATCCCTTAATTCTTTATTAATTGGATCCACTATTAGCTCTTCCATTATTTTCACTGTATTTCTGTCAGGATAAATTATGCATCCAGAGTAACTAGTAATCCCATATAGTGTTTTATTTAATGTGACATTGATATCAGAGCATCCTGCTACCTGTCTCTTATTATTTATTACTTTTATATCATTTTTGTGATATCTTCCAAACTGTTCCTTAATGTAGGTTTTTAGTACCCAGACTGGTCTGTAACAGTTGGTGAACTTAAATAAGCTCCTCACCTTCCTGGCTATGAGTAGTCTTCAGTCCAAACATTAGTGTTACGGTAAAATCAACTTCTTGTTTGTTATGTGTCTTGTAGCAGATTTACCTTTGCTCTGTTCATATCTTCATGCCCTGTAAGCATGGTCTTTACATCCTTTCCTTCCTTTTTCATTCCATTCTTCCTTAAAAGATTTTCTTCTTCAGTTATCACACATTCCAATTAGAACTTGTTTGTATCAATGCTACTTATCAGCCCCCAGCTAGGACAGAGGGTCGCTGTAGCTATTCCTAGCCCTGTTTTACATTCATGGAGAATTTGGTGGGGTAGGAAGGAGCAATAGCTCACATATTTACAGGCCTGTGCATCTAATACTTCTGGTTTCTCTCTCTGCAAGAGGTCCTGCCCTTGCAGTCAGGTGTGATACTCATACACAGAGCTGCTCTAAGGCAATGTGCTTTTTCCTTGGATTTTGAGCCCTCTTACCTTCCAGATCTGGGTGCTGATGAACATGGCTATTGTTTTGCCTGGCTTCCCCCCATGCTCTGTACACATTAACTGCCTTGATCTATTTCTAAACCAGGCCATGAAAACCTCTGAAACCTGTTCAGATCCCCTCCCTTCTTCCTAAATCATCAGCTTTTTCCTGTTACAGACGTTAATTTTGTCTTAGAGATAAAAGTGAAGGGGTAATAGTTCTTCCCCTCTACAGCATACAACTTATTGTTAAAATTCTGTGATTCCAGTAGTGAGGACTAGATCATCTTCATGCTACAAAGTACAAATCAACCTGAAGCTTACTTCAGGCATCCTCTAAAGCCTTTCCTCAGAGTCATCTCTTTACGCTGCGGTATATAAACTGTTATTGAATAGAATTGCCCTTTTCCCCATCATTATTAACCGTTTGTCATCTCTGCTTTATCATCACCAGTCATAGCATGTTGTAAGAGACTGATGCTATTGTTAGGTTTTCCTTTATCCCTAAAATACTTTAAAAACTCTCTTCATTTCCTTTGGCTCTGCCAAAGATGGATTTTTCCCCTGCTGTTTTTTGTCTGTATTAAAATACATTGTGTTTAAAACGGTTAATAGATGTTAATTTCAGATGTGGATTCCTCCTTTCATATAGCAGGCATCATCATCATCATCAAAATATGGGGAAATAGCACTTAGGTATTTATATTTCCCTCGTCACTGCAGGTCTCCATATAATATTATTCAATACTATTATCTTGGTTAATTTTAAATGTCACAAGTACTGGAGTTTCTACTACTTCTCTACAGAGGTATGTCTGGAATCTAATAGATACTCCTTTTTGGTTTTATTTTCCTAGTGATAAGCTCATATTTTTACTCCAGTGAAGTTTCACCATATCTACACTGCTGTAATTGAGGGCAAGATTTGGCCCTTTGTCATCAATGGAATTATAGCAGAGATGAATCTGTTCACTTAGATCATAAAATCTTTCCCTGTAAATCAATCCTTCCAGTCCCTAAATCATCTCTGAAGATGTTCTTTGAGTTCCCTCCAAGTTGTCAATACATTGTTGATGCTGAGATACTCAGAACTGACTGTATGTTTGTCTCATTGAGGCCAGAGGGAGGAAAAAAATTACCTCCCTTGACAAGAATTTATCTATATCCTAAATAACCCTGTTCTCCTGTTATTTGCTGCCATATTAACCTGATGTGCTAATGTGTGATTTATTCTTCTCCTTGCTGAATAATTCACTTCCTGAATAGCTGCAATTCAGGTGCATTGGATTCGTTCATTTTGTTGTGCAACTGAGATGTTTTCTGCCTGTTTTTATTGCAGGGTGACCAGCTGCTTCCTATTTTTGTACTTGGGCATTTTGCTGATTTTTCACCTTAGACAATAACATTCCTTTTTTGGTTTAACCTCTAAAATACCGCTAACAATGTGGCCAGGCTGCACTTCCTAACTCTGGCAACAAGCCTTATAATGTTTGTACTAATAAAGGATGTTTTGGCCTTCCAATGAGAAGTGTTTGGCCTCTAGTTACTTCCTTTGCTCTCAGAGATTAATCCAAAGTATACTTAAGTATATTTAAGTATATAATGACACTTCCATTGACCTGGTCTCCCAGTGTCTCTGTCACCATGTGCCTCTTCCCTCAGGAAACACAGGGCTACATCCTCTCAGTGTAAATCAGCACACTTCTTTTAATGCTGGAACTGGCTAGCACAATGACTCATTAGGTGCAATACTAGTTCAGAAGGGGAGACTGATGTATTTTTTTCATACTAACCTCCCCCCCCCCCCCCCCCCCCGCAATTATTTTAACTTTCCCGTGATTTTTCCATGTCTTCTCTCCTACTGGAGAGCCTTGTTTGGATTGATTCCAATATCTGAAGGGGGCCTACAAGGATGTTGGAGAGGGACTCTTCGTTAGGGACTGTAGTGATGGGACAAGGGGTGATGAGTTCAAACTGAAACAGAGGGAGTTCAGGTTAGATACAAGGAAGAAGTTCTTCTCTGTGAGGGTGGTGAGGCACTGGAATGGGTTGCCCAAAGAAGTGGTAAATGATCCATCCCTGGCAATGTTCAAGGCCAGGTTGGACAGAGTCTTGGGTGACATGGTCTAGTGTGAGGCATCCCTGCCCATGGCAGGGGTTGGAACTGGAAGATCTTAAGGTCCTTTCCAACCCAAACCATTGTATGATTCTATGAGCCCACCCTCAGACTGTCTCTCCTTGGCTGACTAAATTAGTTTTATTTCTGCTGCTTGTGGTCTTTCTTAAGCTAAGTACCAGCAAGCACTGAGGTGAGCAGGGCAATGGGCTGGGAAGAGAGGAAGCATCTCCAATTAGGGAGTGGTGAAACAGAGGAAAATTCTGGGACTTCTCTTTGAAAGAGCTGTGATGAAGGTTAAGCTCGAGCCAGCTGGCCCCACTGGCTGGCGCTGTTGATAGACAGAACCTTTATCAAGTGCCAGCAAAGACATATGACATTTATCACCGTGGAAAGCCGGGTGCTGCAGCACTGACAGAGCATATTCAATACGCGCCACCTCCACTGTACTGAGATCCCTTAATGACATGATTTTCTTGCTGAGATGGGGATAGCTCTTCCTTCTTCCTCATCTCCACTTCTCCCCTCAGTTTCTTTTTGCAACTTTTTCTAGCTTGCCTCCATAAGTATGTTTTTATTCCACCCCCCATTCCCTATAATTCATTCTGTTTTCCTTTTATATCTTTTTCTTTTTCCAGCTCCTTTCCAACATGTCACCCCTTTTCTCTGCCTTTACTCCCACTGTGTCTCTTCCCACGTAACCCAGGAGAGCACCACCAACCCCTGTATCCTCAGGCATGCATGGTACAACTGCCAAAGAATAATTTTCAGACCTGAGTTATAAAAGATTTCAGGTCGTTTCAGGTCACAGGGAAGGCAAACAGCTGCTGCTCATGAAATCCAGGCTAAAAGGCTGGAATTCCTTCATCAACGGAGCTAAGCCCTTTAAAACAGGTATATTAGGACTGTGAATCCAGCTTATGGACACACTGCTTGCTGTACAGTGTGCTGCTCAATGGGCAGAAAGGAGATGTGAGACCCTGCAATTAAGCGATTATGCAAATATAAACAGGGATTTTGTTTTGAAGTGTTTTCCAGTATGAAAACGACGCGATTGCAAGAGACATGTGAGCTGCTCCCGGAGCCAAGAAACAGGGCTGGCCTGCCCCTGCAGAATACACACCTGGGAATAACAGAGCCAGTCACTGGATGTCACCATTGAGCTGCAGAAATGTGACTTAAAGTTCAGTATTTATCTGCTTTTAAAAGCACCGGGTTTTAAGGAAAGGATCTGTCACTGGAAACCCTTGGGTGAGTCAGCACCTTGTTAGGAACCGGATCTTGCTTTTTGCTTGGGCTCGGTACGGACGCCATGCCTGTATGTGGACGAAGTCAATGTGCTCATCCTCAAAGTGACCAGGGACCACTCTGAAGCCGAGGAACTGAATTTAGTGGTATTTAAATGAATGTATTGAGACCAGTATTGCCCTAACTCACATTCGGTAATCACCAGCACCAAAAGGATGTGGTGACTTACTACTTGAGTAGTGTCATGAGAATGAGCACCCCAAAGAGAAGCAAAAGACTAATTTTCACTTAACTGGAAATGTTCTGTTGTTTCTAGTCTCTTAGGCTGTTATGTAGGAAATTATCTCTGATGATCCAATTAGGAGAAAGGAGTAGGGATTTACATGGGACTGAGGATGTACTTGTAGCATAGATTAAAAGAAAATTGTGTATATATAAAGGAGGGGAGGCAAGGGAGGAGAGAAAGAAACCAAAGAAAAGAGAGATCCTTGCTCAGATTCTCTCTTTAGAAATGAGAGAAAGATAGTCCAAGGATGTGCAGATTTGGTCATTCCCAAACAATAATCCAAACAAGTTCCTCTCCCACATGCACACACATGTGCATGATTGAAAAAACCATGCAGGGTGCCTTGGTAATCAAGATGTTGAGAGCCAGATTAATTGAGGTACCAAGAGAATTGAAGGAATAGAAACTCTTTAATTCCCTGTAAGCCAATGTGAAGATTCTGGCTAGTAAAGAAGGAATAGGAATTGCTCATATATGAGGGTAATTTGACCTACTTTGGTGTTACTGAAACCTGATGGGAAGATTTACATGACTGCAATGTTAAAAGCACTGGTTGCAATCTGTTTTGGAAGCAAAACCAGGTAAATAAAAGTGGGAGGGCTGTATTCTTATGCCAAAACTGACACTGCATGTTTCTGAGTCTCTGAGAGCTAAGAAGCAAATGATCTGAACCAATGTTCTCATACATAAAGACCAAATCAGGTCCTGACTGCTATTCATTGAAGGCCAGAGAGTGACTTGATTTCTTTGCACATCTCTCTATTATAGTTAGGAAGAAACAGACTTCAATCTGAATGGCATATGAAAGAGGTCTCATGCTGCTAGAACTAAAATATCCTTGCCTTTTTTTAAAACACGAAGATGACAATTTCCTAATTTTATAGGTGTTTTATCCAACAGGAGGGAAAATGGTGCTAGACCTCATCATCTTGTCAGATACAGAGAATTCAGTCACAGTATTGAAAGAGAGCTGTTTAGATGCAAGTGACATAGGCTTGATTACACTTGCTACATGCAAATGGAATAACATCCAAACCATGCAGATACGCACATACACAAGGCTGATTTCACAAAGATGAAAGCTGTTGTGAACCCAATCATTTGGGTAAAGGGATTTAAAGGGAAAAAGTAAATAACCAGAAACTCTATGACAACATTTTATATGCTTCAAGAATACTATTAGCACTAGCAAGGAAAAAAGATCTTCAAAAACCCAAATGTAACAAAAAATCATACTTGAAGAAAAGCAAGTCTGGTGTTTAGAGGACAATTGATGATTTGCTATGAAAATGTGACCTAGAAAATAGGTGCAAGTACCAGATTCAAGACAGTCTACTTTCAGGTTTGCTCAAAGTATGAATGCAGAATGTGCAGCTATCTCTAAGCCACAGCAGTAGTTCTGCACTAAGTGTTTGTGACAGTTCAGTTTAGATGTCTTCAGACCAGCGAATAAACTGTGTGTGTGGATGAGCCCTCAGTCATTTAGCTGCTCATTGACATTGAAATTCCACTTTGTATGCCCTGCCAGCCCAAGAGCTATGCACCATCTGGTTCCCACATCCGCTCTGTTGAAAGGACACCAATAATTCCTTGGCTTGGCTTGTGCCAGTTTAGAAGTGAACTTCAGAATGAATGGAGAATGAAAAGCCAACAAACACAAGCATTTCCCAAAATATCCAAGGAATTCATAAGAGGTAGGAACCAAAACCTTTAGTCTGACCCACAAATGACATTTCTAGAGGTTCTGATTTCCTCCATCCTGGATCCTTGTTGAAGCCATTTCAATGGGGAATTAAAAGCCTAAACATATCCAACTTCTGGGGCCTAATATCTCTGTGTCTCTTCTTTGTCATGCGATTGTGATATGTTCAGTGGAGACTAGAAATAGCATATAATGGTATTTTTCTTCCTGTGCTTTAAAACACCCTAGGCTTTAATTAGGATAGCAGCTGTGCTAGAAATGTTGGGTACACTTTGTGATACAGAAAATTGGAGGGCTACTTTAGCCTCTTTCAACTCCTGCCTGGTTTTGAATGGGTTGCTCTGAAATACAGTTCTCAGAGTACTTGTGTAAACCAACATGTCTTTAAAAAGAACCTGCCATCCATCTTCTCTATGCCAGGTTGATGGATTGTGAACCTCTGAGTAATATCTCTTGACTGAATGAGCCATCTTAGCACCTCCATGGAGAAAAGAGATGTCACTGGGTGAAACACAATGGATTGATGGGGTTTTTTGCTAGTAACAGAGGTTAGAAGATGGTTTTCTGCATAATTACAGAATTTGGATTATATTCACTGAAGGAACTGGCCATTAAAAGAATATTTTTCTGACTATATCCTCTGATAAAACATATCTCTTTATGTTTCCATAGAGGTCTTGTGAACAAGACAGAACTATTCGCTATTTTTATGTGTTGTTTTTAGTGTCAGACCTATCCCATCCCAAGCTCTAGGTGAGGAAGGGCATCACTGGATACTGGTGAAGCTTACAGAATGAGAGCCCCTTTCCCAAGCACTGCTCCAGTGTTCTGCCTGAGTTTTGCACCCAGAATTTTCACAGTGGTAACTTGGACTGAGCCCAACTTTGAATGTGGATTATTCGGCTCTGCTGCTCCTATCTGCAGGTCCATGCTCCAGCAGTCACAAGAGCTATTTTAAATAAGGACACAGATGCCTAAAACCCTTTTTCAAACTCCAAGATGCAGAACCATGAGTCTGTGTTTGCAAAGCTGGTTTCAGTTTTAGGAGAGGGGAAGATTTACAACCCTGAAGTTTAGATAGCTTGTCTTCGAGGTATTCCTTGAGAGCTCAGAAACAGAGACAGTTGTACATGGGTGCTTCAGGCCTCTTCTTAAACTGTCTCCTGGAACAGGGTTTTTCTTCACTGACCATACAGCATGTAAAGGCTGAGCAACCAACTTAACCACTCCTAGTTAGAGAGTTAAGGTTAAGAAGTATGAATGCCTATTCTGTGTCTTAAAACCTCACCCATTGACTGAGGAAGTATCCAGAAGGCATCGACATACGAAAGTACCTCTCACCTCCTGGACAGGTGTGTCACCTCTAACCACAGCTAGTCTGCTCACCAGTATACTGAGTGGCAGACTCAGCCCCAGGCAGCATCACTGCACAGAGCATTGCTGTGGGCTACAGTGACCAGGACCCTTTTCAAAGCAGCATCTTGCCCTTGAATCGGGACCTAAGGCTGGGAAGTCAGTTAGGTTTCTGGCAACCTGAGAGTTAAACTCCATGCACTTTTAAAACAAAACTAGCCTAAAACAAAAGTCTGGAACCAGAGCAATAACTATGGTTTAATAACTGGGACACAATCTACAGTTGGTGGAATTAAAGCCCTGTTTTCTACTGGCTAGCTGCCAAAGTGAGGCACAAACAAATGCAGAGAAAAGCAGCAAGCAGGTTAATGAGAGACATCCCAAACGGAACATAGGAAAAGAAGTGAAAGCAACAAACTTGCCGAGCTGCTACCGATGGGATAAATAAGATTTGAACTGACATTATCTGATCCACTCGCTGCGCATATTTTGTCTGCTAGAGCCAGTCTTTTAAGTCTCCTTGACACCAGCTTGAGCCTCATCCTCCCAGCATCTGTTTTATCTATCATTCAACTTGTCCATTCCTGATCACATTGGGATTTCGTTGTATCCTGCTAGGACAGAGGCAGATGCATTGAGAAGGCGTTTGCTGCACACTGCATCTGCCAGGAGGCTGAACAGCCAGAAGAATTCCTGCCATGATAGACCAGGTGTCAAAAGCAAGAAATAAAAGTGATAGTGAGTATCCCTGATGAGGAACTCAGCTTTTCAGACCTGCTGGCCTGTGGCTGGCTTTGGAGGAGATATTTTTAACTTGTGATTTCTTTCCCATCTCTATCTGATGTCCCAGCTCAGGAGTTCTCCTGCAATTACTTCTCCCCCTGGTGCATGCTTGTTTGAACTTTTGAGACTAAATGGATGGCTTAAAGGACCAAACTACAAGGTCTGTCATTCCCACCAGGTCTTCCGAATCTGAGGTTTGAGTCACAGCTGGCCTGACTTAGGGGTTCAGTTAAGCTCACTGGGGTTACTGCTAGGCTGCTGCAAACATCCTTCTCTTCTGGAGCTGTTGACCTCCAAAAGGGTGGAGAAGGAAACAAAGATCAAAACAAATTCCTCTACCTCATGCACACATACACG
Source organism: Ara ararauna (assembly GCA_028858755.1). Classification (NCBI taxonomy): domain Eukaryota; kingdom Metazoa; phylum Chordata; class Aves; order Psittaciformes; family Psittacidae; genus Ara; species Ara ararauna. Next base: position 18,025,166 of record CM054384.1, read on the forward strand.
TGCATGAGTGAAAATACCATGCAGGGTGCCTTGGTAATGAGGCAAAGCTGATCACAAAGAAATGCAGAGGCTGCTATTAAAGTCTTTAACCATACTTTTTCCTCTCCTTTTGGGAAGCTGCAAGACCCATCTTCCTCACTAAGCTAAGCTGTAGCAGACAGAGTCATAATGAAGACAGGCTTGGTCTCTTTTTCAGTTTCTATAGGAATCTGCCTGGAGAAAGGTTTGAAGAAAGTTTTCTTCTTCTTATGACCCCACACAGAATAAAATCCCAAAGTCCCTAAAAATCTTCTTTGACTTCACAGGGAGACCCTTAGCATTTTGGTTTCCATGTTCACAAATTCCATTGTCTGATTCCTGATTGTACCTACAGGCTTTTCCCTTATGTCTGCAGAGCTGGTGGCTGAAGGTGTGGATTAAAATGTGCATTCAACAAGATAGCAAGTGCAAGACAAAGCACAAAGTTCAGACTCATAGGTAGAGAAGTCTTCCCAGAAACCAATCAGGAACTTTCCTTCTTCATCTGCACGCATTTAGTAGTATTTGTCTATCAGTCAAACTTCATTCCAGAAGCATACACAGCTTTGTCTTTGGCCTCAAATGTGAAAACAGCTTCAGCAATACATTCATTTACTGTGCTTAAAGACTTAAAAACTGACAAATTGAAGCCTAGCCAAAGAATTTTCCTAGAAAAGGAATTTTCCCTTTGAATCAGGACTGTATTTTTCTTCCTCTCCAACTATAACCCTTGGTCAATAAAGGCTGTTCAAGATGCCGGGTCTATGTTCATATATAGTTCAGTCTATTTTTACATAAAGGCAATATACAGGAAACTTCCAAGATGACATTTTATCCCACCTATTTTGATAAGTGTTTAGTGTGGGATGACGGAATTTGGTAGATTAGCCTGAAAACCTGACCTTTTGGCTGCTAAATTTAGGGGAAGTAAGTTCCATTTTGCTTGGAGAAAACCCTTTGAAAACTCTTTGCGTATTAGAAAATCCAACTCCAGCTGGCAACTCAACAGAACAGATTTCAATGAGGTGTTGTAGCCTTATACAATCAGAAGAGCCAGCTCTAATAATTCACTTATTTAACAGTTGTCTCACTGGACGTAACCCCACAGCCCTTGTCCACATTTTGTGCTAATGAATCATAAAAATACCATATGCAAAACATAAATAAAAGCATAATTTTTCCTGTAATTTTCTCCACATTGCATCCATTCAGGGAGAAAAGGTTTCTCCAAGCAATATAATTCCACTTCGGTTAAAATAGATACACAGGAAAATGCGCCACTGAAAAGCTAGAGGGGCTTTTGAACATCTTCCTGCTGACAGGACAGATAGATAGCCACTGATGTGCTATTAATTAGCAGAAAGAATAAGCAGAGATTGAAAAATCCTTGGGACTGCAAACACCTTTTTCTTTGATGTCTTTAAGGCCTTAGTCTAGGCTTGGAGCCCCATGTAGCTTTCATCACAATAACAACAGTACCCTTGATGATGATTCCAAAGCCTAAATTACGTGTAAAGACAAATGCTTTTGATAAGTACAAGATGTACACAACACACTCAAAATTGCAATGTTAAAATCACATTATAAAACCCAATAAATGCAAGAGAAAAGAATAAGCGAGTAAAGCAAGATCAGGTAAAAGAGAAAAATTTAACACCAAGAGTGAACACATGCACCAGTTGTAAAAAGTCATTGCAAGTTTTCACATGTCCAATTGGAGTTTATTGAGAGCACTGCAGAAGAGATGAAGGAAGCATAATGTGAAGGAAGGCAAACACGGTGCTGGGAGATGAGAAGTTACCTCAAACTCAGAACTGTAAAGAATCATTAAAAAGATGACAGAAAATGATGTAATCTGGGGGAAAGGATGTCTTTAATATGAGAAAAAAGCTTCCTATGCTGAATGCTGGACTCTTCTACCCTCCCCTTTGTGCACTTTGGTTACCTCAAACTGCAAGACACAGAGATGCAGTGATTAGCTGAGAACTCCGGTATGTAGATTTTTACATAATTCATATTTTGACTTCTCTAAATTTGCATAATAAATAGTTTAAACACTGCAGAAAATGTCTGAGAGAGGAAATTAGGATTCTGAATGAAAAAGTTAATTATACCTTGAAGGATATTTTTTTTCAGATACATATGGGTGAGAAAAAAGCCTAGAAATGGATAATTTCAGAGGTGGAAATGCAGAAAATTATGGGAGTGGTGGCAACAGGAGAGTTATCTCCTTAAATAGGATAATTGGACTATTTTAATTTCTTAAACTGTGGCATTGCATTATAGATAAACAATTTAATCAAAATAGCAGCCTGGACACTGATGCTGCACTATGGATGATTCTTGGGTCTGTGTAGAATATTGCTTTTCATTCTCAGCATAGTTTTCTGCAGTAGGAATACTGAATTATCATAATGGGTTGCTTCCTCCAAGTCATAAAGGGCAGGGACAGGAAATTATGGAGGAGTGGAAAGGAATATTGACATAATTAAATCAATCACTGCTGATTGGATCCAAGGCCTGATGAATTGGTGATTGGATCCTGTAGCTGGAAGACACTGAGGAGGAGCTCTTCAAAGATATTTAAGTACCTAACTTTTGCTGATTAAAATAGGAGTTAGTCGCCTAAATTGGAGTTAGATGACTAATAGAGGAAACCAAAATATCCAAGGCCTAAATATCTATCCTGAAGGAATGCACATTTCATCTAATTCTCAGCAATTTTACAGAGTGACTACACCAAACCATGGTTTTCTGAACATTCACGATGGTGTACCTACACCTTATGTGACTGAGAAGGGAAAAGAGAAAACAAAGATCAAGGATATGAGCTAAAGGAGATATTGGATCGAGAGAGAGATAAGAGTGCATGTCACACAAGTTTCATTCGTTTTTCTAGTCCATGTAGTGGAAATACCACGTACTTCCATTTCCTTCTAGCCACTGACAGTGATGAGGTAGGACAGCCAGTGACTAGGAGTTTCTCTGATGTCAGATAACCATCCTAATGCATGCCTGAGATGCCTTTCAACTCAGGCTGCCTCAGCTGTCACCCAGACACTGCTCTGAAGGAAGATAAACTTCTGCATTCTGCTGTTTCTCTTTCCCCTTTGCTACTATAAGTCACACTTAAGGCTTGCATTGATTCCCTAGCACCTTGCAGAGAAGAGGGGCAGGGATGCATCAGAGCAAGCTGCATTCAATTACACAGTGATGAACTGACACCTGCTAGGTCTCTCACACAGCATCTGATCACCAACTGAAGGGATGATTTACAGTTTAAAGAGAGGATGCTCTTCCTGTCCTGCAGCTTGGTTGTTTGGGGAAGACATCAGTTTACCAGCAGCAATAAGAAATTTGGCTCTCTTGGCAAATTGAGATATTTGGATGCAAACTCCACTCTTTGGCACAAAACACAGGGTAAGGAAGCTTCAAAATGTTTTGTTTGAGTACGTTTTACTAGGTAAAACAGGCATGTGGATCATCCTGTGCTGTCAGGATGGGGAAAGGTCTTCCTGTGAGATAAGAGATAACCCAAAGCAGTCTTGGATTTTGTGTGCAGAAAATCAAAGGCCACTTTCTGTGCTCCCAAACCTGCAGTGGGGGGAAACTCCTGCCATCAATGCACTTTAAATGTAAGGGCTGGTGCATGGGTCCCTGACCTGACTCCAGCAGGCTCTTTCCATTGAATTTATAAAGCTCTTCTTTTTCTCTTTTATTATTACTCTTATTTCCCTCTGTGTATTAATTGAGGTATGGTAGCAAAAAGTTTTAAGAGATCCCAGAGTGGTTAGCCATGTGACTGTGTGTTGGTGTTTGCAAAGATTATTTGGTGCTTTTTTTCCTTAATGTGGTTTATGTGATTCTTAAGAAACCCCTATAAAGTAATGGCTCCTTATAGGGAATAGCAACCTACAACACATACTAGTGCAGACAGAGATGAAGTAATATTTCTCAGATGAATGAAAACATGGTAGAGCTGAATTATTCACCTGCCAGACTTGAAGGATCTAATTATACAAGTCCTAATTTTTATGGCATATCCAATTAAAATCAGTTCCTGAAGGCCTGATGGGGAATAATGGCTGGTAGTAATTGTATGGGAAGAGACTGACTTACAAACAATTCTGAATGAACACTCCAACACTGTATCTTTTACAAATGGCTGTTTGATGCAGACCTAACCTGAAGTACTTGGTCAGAGTTGGAAGGTGGAAATAAACTGCTGTGAAAATGGTGAGCACAAACCTATTGGAGTCAGAGTTCAAAGTGAAGGCAGAAAAGCAGGAAAAATAGAGAGAGTGGAGCAAATGCAGGAAACTGAGCAATGAACTTTACACCAGGGAACTGATGCAGGATAATTGGCAGCAGCTAAAGGGGACAATGTTAAAGGCACAGTAGTAAATTGCAGCAGTGCAGGAAGAAACGCAAGAGACCAACACAGACACACAAAGATACCTTTAAAGACTTGACAAACTAAAGTATTAACCAAGTGCAGATGCCTTGATACATGGCTGATTTGGATACAAAAGAAGAGTGCATGCAAGGAGAGAATTGGAGCAGTTCAACGTCCAAATTAAAGATTTTGGAAGGGATGTAGATGGAGAAACACAGGCTTAAAAATGTGTAGGTGACCCTGAATAAATAATGTGAATCTTGTGAACCACAGTAATCTTACACCACAGGAGACTAACGGGTTAAAGAGCATATAGATGACTTGTACGTGAGTCAGACTAACCACATGAAACTCTTAAGGATATTGCTACTGCAGTCTCTGTCTTCAACTACTCACTGATACTGGGGAGGGCCCAGAGGGCCAGAGAAGGACAAACATAGCTTTTATATTTGGAGAGGGGAAAGGTGAATTCAGGGAACTATAATTATTTCAACCCAGAAAAATAATAAGTTGTTAAACAATGAATTTGTAAGAAGCAGGAGGATAATAAAACTATAAAAGGTGCAGTCAACGTGGGATTGCAAAGAAGAAATCCTGTCATATTGATATCGTTTTCTTGTTTAACAGAGCCACACACAGTAGTGGTTTAGGAGGATGCAGCAGTTGTGATGTGTCTTGCTTTTAATATGATCCCATGTTGCTTTCTTATAGGCAAACTAGGGAAATATGGTCTAGAGGACTTCCCCTAGATGAGGATGGGACCACAATTGTCTGAGAAATCACAAATGAATAGTTCTCCTTTACCCTGGAAGGACATTCAAACTGGAGTCCCACACTTCAGTGTTTTCATTAGCCATGTGGATGATGTACTAAGGTGCACATCTATAAAATTTGCAAATGACACTTTGCTGGAAGGGACTGCAAGCACTTCGGGAGACAGGATTAGAATTTAAAATGATTCTGATACCTTGGAGGAGCAGTAGGAAATCAACAAGATGAAATTCAATAGGACAATGGTGCAAATGACTCCTTAGGAAGGAGAAGAAATCATGGCTATGTCCATGAAACAGAGAATAACTGCTTTGATGGGAGTACAGTGGAAAAGGATCAAAAGGTTATAATACTGCACAAGGTGAATATGAATTAAGAGTGAGAAGAGGCAAATCTCACTCTGGAAAGTAACACCAGGCAGATTGTATATTCTGCTTAGCTGGGCACTGAGGGGGCTGCAGCTGGAGTACGAGGTCTTTGGGGCATCTTGTTTTATAATGTGGATGAATTGGAGAGGTTCAAACAGAGAGGAGCAAGGAGGGGAAAAATTTCAGCAAACAGAACCAATGAGTAAAATTGAAGAGTTAAACCTTAGTAAGAAAAGAGTGAAATGACATAATACAACCTTCTAGTATGCTAAAGAACACTTTAGCTGTGGATTAGTTATTCTCTGAAAGTATAAAACAATGAATATTGGGTTTCATTTCCAGCAGCAACAAGATCTGTGTTAGATGAAGTAACTTTACCATGTAAACCAACAAGCAAGGATAGACATGAGCTATCTGTTACTGGGTGCTTTAAAGAATAGGTTAACAAGCTTTCTGTTGATGGGCATGTAGATCAGGGATGTTACATGTCTTTAAGCTCAGGAGTGACTTCCATTTCAATTGGGATCACAGTCTCTATCTTTGGAAGTGATCAGAATGCCATTCTGGAGATAAATCTCTTCCAGAAGCTCCACCAAAATCAATGCAACTTTATTATTTTGTAATACTGAAGTAGATTATAAAATAGTGCTTGGGAGAGTTATGAGTACATACAAGGATGTCAATAATGGGTGCTAATCCATCCTTTTCAATCCAGTGATGACATAACAGCATCCTAAAACAAATTTTGCTGTTCCTATTTCAATTCTGAAACAGTTCAGCAGCCAAGAATCTGTCCACTACATCCAAGTCTTGCACTAAAACCTGAAATCACCTTAGTGATGAAGAAACTGTTTGTTTCACTCTTCCTGGTAAAAGTCTGGAAAAGGAGTAAAGAAATAATAGGAGTTTGCCAAGCTTTACACCTGTTCCCGGGTGTAGACAGAGGTAGACTTGCAGCTGGTTGTTGCTAAGCCTGCAAGAGCCACTTTCAGATAGTCTCATGGCAGCTGATAGAGGTTTGTGTCTGCCAATACATATGGCAGTAATAAAAGAACACTTATAATTTTATTGAGGTGCAAACAAGACTTAAAGATTGATGCTACGCTGGGGGAAGAAGCATTCATGCTGCAAAGAATGCACAGTGCAGTGGCTCTGCACATGGCTTTGCATCCAACCAGGAGTCACAGCTCTAATGGGTTTCTCCATGCGTGGCTTGGCTCATGGGCGTGCTGGATGTGAGCACGCTGAGCTTACATCCAGTCCCTGAAATGTAATGAGCCCTGACTGCAGCTCAGCCACACAATATGTACTTGTGGCGAGGTGTGAACACTTTTGAGAGGTGATATGGATCATGGAAAGCTGCTGTCAAATGAATTATGGAAGCTACCTCCTTATGTTGTTCCTAGTGGAACAGCAGTACCCTTGGCTTCATGCTGGTCAGAACTAGGGAAAGGACCAGTCAGATTCCTTTGTATCAACTCCTGGTTGACATCAGCATAATGAAAGCTAGCTACTAAGCAATAAAAACAAAGAAAGAAGGATCACTGTAGAGATGTTATCATCTTTCTGTATCTTCGATGTGCATTTCTTCCATTGTCAGTGAATTCTTAAGTATTTGCAGGTAGAAATACTTAAGTATTGTACTCCATATGCCATTAAATCCTACTATTACCAGGTTGCTGTGCACACCTTTCTTTTCAGGGCTCTAATTTTTGGCTAGGTTTCAGGCCCTTCTTTTTCAACTTCTACCTCTCCTGTGGTGTAATTCTGCATTTCACCTGCTCTGTGACCAGGGCAGCCAGATGTTGAGCCTTATAGGTGTTTTCTTTCAGGAATCCTCAGGCCCCAAATTAACTTCTAGCACTGATCCCTTATGCTCTCATCCAGGGTGGACAAAGCACATACAAGCTGAAGAAGAAAGTCACGGGAGACTCAGACATACTTTTTTTTGCAAAATTCATATGAAAGGTCTGATGAATTACCCATCTCTGTGTAGGGTGGGAGCCTTTTATGGCTTTCAAAACTGTCTCTGTCAGATGAGATGTTCTAACCTGACACATTTCTCCTTGACACGTGCAGTTGCCTGTCTGACTTATCTCAGCTCCCCTTTCTTCAAGCTACTCTTCATAGCAACACAATAAATAAACAGATAGAATCTAGATATCATTAGAACCACTGCTATCCAACCATTTTGAAGCTAACTCTGTCGAGGTGAAGTTATACTTCTTATCACTTCACTTTTCTTGCTCAGCTCTTCAGTGAGGTGTTTGCATCTTTCGGGTAACTCTGTGCCTTAGGATAGGTAGCAGTGCAAAACCACCCAGGGAAATCAAGAGACAAGTATCATTCCTAGGAAAAGGAATCATTTTCCCACTTTTATAGCAACAGCCTCTCAGCTAACAACCCTGTGGCTGTCAAAGTCACTCCTTTCAGCAAGTACATTTGAGAAATCCTGGCATCTGACTTTGAAATGCACTTGGAAGCAAACGCTGAGCCAGCAGAGAACAGAGCACATCGGTGCTCAGAGCTCCCTCTGCTCTGTTCCAGGGAGGAATCAGGCAGCACCATTCAGTTCCTCAGCATCCTAATGATAAATATCATATGGTTGTTTACCTACTTCCAGATTGTACTGAGGGGAGCATCTAACAGCTGTATCAGCAATTACAGCTCCTTTCTTAAGGGGTGCAGCAGAATTCTTCAGCGTAAAGTCTAGCAAGAAATCAGCAAGAGAGTAAGTTAGGAAGAGGATAAAGACGACTTCAGATGATACCAGCAAACCCTACTGAGATCTGTCTTCCTCTGGTGGGATTATTTGATGTATTAACCTGCAATCTGCAGCAAAAAGACGCAAGAAAAATGTAACAAGGAGAGGCTGGGGGGTACCAGGCTCTCATGGTGCTCTACCAACGAGTTAGTGATCAATAACAGGAAACTCAGAGTTTCTTTTGAGGCTTTCCACCTCTCAGACTCTGTGTATTGATCCAATTGACTAGACTTTAGAACACTGTTTCTGTTTTAAAATGGAGACTTGTTTTTGAAAGCAAAACAAAAATATGAAGCTTCTGTCACAATTTGCAGGTACATCCACCCAGAAATGAGGCCAAACCTTGGAGTATTCATTCAATACTTTGTTTCCTCACCATTTTGCTTGTTTATAGCATGCGGAAGTGCATTTGCATTTAGTTCAATTGCTTTTTGCAATCATTTGATGCAGCATGTTCAGGTGTTCTGCAGCCTGAGAAATCATTCTTCACAGATCATACTATTTGACAACATGTGTGGTAAAGAGAAATAGACAAACTGAATGACCTCTAGTCAACTCTTTCTGTTTCCAGTAGGGTCAAGATCAAAGCTTTACCAGACACAAGTTTGTCTAGTCTGAAACTCCAGCAATGGCAATTTCGCACGCTCTCTAAGCGCAGTAGAAAGAGCTCTGAGAGCTCAGCTACCTTGAAAATTGAGGCTGAGCGAGGCAAAGTTTTCCTTCCAGCTACGAAGACCCTGGAAAAGCAAGCAGGAAAAGCTAGGAGAGAGCTATTAATGACCCCTTGGGGAAGTCTGCTGCTGGCAGTCACCTCTAACTCAGTATGGGCTGTGTAGATGAATTGCAGGTGCTTCCATCTAAGTCTGTGAAGTTTCCTTTTGCTTTAATATTTATAGGAAGCCACTATAACATATCAAACGTGTACTCATCTTTACTCCATTACTCATGAGAGGGATAACTCAATATGTCAAATATGCCCTGATCAAGGGGCAATTTCTCTTCTCCCCATGCCAAATGCAGACCAGGTGTAAATGGATGCATCTCCATGAAAATTGTATCTCTTTATGCTGGCACTGTGCACAGCCCTCTTGCTCAGTCTACTGGAACATTTCCCAGATACCAATGTCAGCTCCTCAGTTCAATCCAAAGCACATCATATGGCCCTTTTCTTTAACCAGCCCTACAGAAAGAACAGATTCGAACTGTGCTTTCATGGCTTAGTACTTTGTTTAAGAGCATGAAATTGTCTCTCAGCGAGAGAGATGGAGTCTTTCAAGCTAGCAAAGGAGAGACATTTTTAAGCACCCTAACCCACAGCAATGTAATAGCTGCAGAGGCTGGCATTCATCTCCCTTCTCTTTTAGAAGTCTAACAGTGAGAGGTTGGAGATAATCACCCCAATCTCCCTCTGTAGTCTGGGGCTGTGGGTACCTCCAGAGACAATTCAGCTGACCCAGATTAGACCCTGTTCTTGAGAACAAAATGAGACGCCTTCTGGGGGAGCCTATTTCTCTCTGCTGTCTACAGAGGAAGCCTGGCAAGACTAGATCAGACTTGGACGTTGAACACCTAGATGCTTAAATTAAGGAAATGAGACTTGCTCTGCCTAGCACACAAAATTTCAGCACTTTATTTGATGTAAATCCCTGTGCATTAACAGCTTATGAAACGTTGCTTCAACCTGGTGTCACACTGATTGAGTCCAAGCTTTGAGAAACTAAAGGGCTGAAAAAGGATATTTGTGTAGGCATTTTACTTCAACATTTTCAAAAATTGTGGAATTCTAAAGTAATCCCAGCTCCTGCAAGTTCTTCTGGAAATCCTATAAAATTCCATGTTCAAATCAGCTTTGGACAAAGCACCCAGAAAAATAATATCTTTCTAATATACTATTTCATAGGCCACAGAGAATAAGCAATGCAGCTTTACCAACTCTTCTTTTTCCCCTTCTGAATCTCAGCTCTCTCATTCACATGCAGAATTCCTCTGGCTTCGTCATTCTCTCTTGTGCTTAGCTATGCTTCATGTGAGTTTTCATTGACCTTTTGGGGTTCTTTTTTTTTTTGGGGGGGAGGGGTGGTTGGGGTTCCCCACGATTACACTTCCTGTATTCCTGCATCTCCAAGTAAATCCAAGACAGCTTTATTATTTATAAAGACTCTTAAGTATCTTTGGTGCTCTATGTACTTGTATAAATGCATTACCTGACCTCAAAGTGTTCTTGTCACAAAAGCAACCTGAAGATAACAAAACCTTTAGCACAAGTGTAGGAATCTCAACAAGTCACCATGGTGTTAAGATGATGTTGCCACTATGAATATGCTGTGTTTTATGGGAGAGGGCTATTGTGTTTGCTTATGACATTTCCCATAAAGAGAGGACTGTACTATTTCTGTAAGGCTACAAAATATATCTGCCATAAAGGTGGAAAGCAAGCAAACAACATAGTACAGAAGCTAAGGACCAACAGTCATTTCATTTATGTTTCACGAAGGGTTCCTTTAGGCAAACTCTAGTCTTGTCAGTGGACTGAGTGGCAGCTGGCATCTGTGTTACTTTAAGCCAGAAGAAACACAGCTCGTCCTCCTTCCATAAAGTTCAGTGGTGACTTGCGTGTTTGGGGGCAAGGGGAGACTTGCATACTTCAGCTATATGGCAGAGCTGCTATGGACCCAGCTGGGGTCTCCGCAATTCTAATCTGGCATTGCCAGTAGACATTCCTTCCTTTTCTATGGAGGGAACATCTCAAGTATTGCCTGTAAAGAAAGTAGAAGTAGAAAAAGTAGAGGAAATAGTACAAGAAAAGTAGAGATGAAATAGATCCATTCAAGTACTGTTCTTTGTATGGGGTGAGTAAACGTAAAGTCATTGAGGAATAAAAACCTGATGGGCACTGGTGAAGCACATCCTGTGCTCTATAGTCTTGGAGCAATAGGGATCTATTCTAGCTAAAATTATTACAGGATCTTCTCACAATACAGAAAAAGCTGGAATTACTGCATTTAAAACATAGAAAATGAAAAAAGGAAGAAGTTGGATGTACACAAATGAGACTGTGTTTATGCAGACACCATATCAAACATATATGTGGACTCTGTTAGTAGAATATGCCCTAAAGCATCTATGGACGCCAAAGGCATTAGCCTACATAGGTCCGTGACCCTGCACACACCAGCACATGTGCACGTACTCCTCTCATTCTGTAGGAATACTGCTGTATTAAAGGTTTTCCAGCTCAAAAGCTACTAACAGTCTTTCTTGACTATGCACAGACAAAAATATACACATGCACAAACTGCATTCTGCTCAGTGATGCAGTGTTTTGCCATTCTAAATCATAATCACCTTCATTATCAGAATCAGTTCTGTGGTAAGCTAATTTCTGGAATCAGCAGGTGTGAGGGGGAAGAAAAAAACAGCCCAAACCAGACCCAATAAGGTCATCCTGAGTAATGTAGGGATATTATCAGACCTCTTGGATAGGCATTCATCACACTAAAACTTCCCCAGATGCTTATTCTCCATTCATATGCCCTCCTTCACCCAGTTGTACATAGGAACATACCTACACCTAAATTTAGATATCTTCCCCAGGAAACTCTTCCAAGACTTCAGCTGCTATCTATTCATTCCCACACACTCCTTTCCATAGATAGAGTGTTACAAAAAAAAAAACCATCACCATGCTCACTGTTTCCGTGAAGTCAGAAATAAGTCCCAGGAAGCTGCCAGAGGTTTAGAAGCTAAGCCAGCCATGCACAGCTCCGGTGCTGCTGACATTTCCAGATGGCATTAATTTAATTCCACTTAGTTATGCTTTTAAATTTGATTTGAAAAATGTGTCATAAAATACCATTAAGTGCAGTGCAGCATTTGGAAGCAGGCTGTGAAGTTCCCTGCACTGACAAAATCCCAGGGAAGGGAATGTAATTTTCATAGCTAAGTACTGGGGGGTATGTTGGGAGAGGTTCCTTTAGAGAGTGGGTTGAATGAATCAAGAATCACGAATAAACATTATATCCAGTGGATATTTTCATGGTGTAGCAGATCTGGAGAACTCTTATTTAGTGCTTTGAAGCCAAGGGTTGATGGAGAAAGGTAAGATACACGCAAAGCCTTCTACATCAGTGGGCATACCCAGAAAGCAGAAAAGAGAGCAGATGTGCAGAAGAGAAATCTGAAGAATCATTACGATTTAATTGTGTAAAAATGCAGAATGTTATCAACGATGAGATATGGTTTTGACCCTGACCCACTGTTACACACTACAGAAAGATTAGTACCTTTTAAAGACTGAGTGAGCTTTAACTGGCGCCTATTCTAGCTACAGACCACTTCCACTCTCACCACAGTGCAACACCCTTTAAAGCAGGTATCAGATTCCATTCTCATTTTCAGTTCTCCAAAACACTTCTTCTCCCACTTCCATAGTCAGCCCATTTGTTCAGACCTGTGCTGGGTATCCTCAAAAGTACCTGCTTACAGTGCTGGCTTGTCATCTGTAGTAGCTGGCATATGCATCTGCAAAATCATACCTGGTAACAAAGGAGCAGATGGTCTTATGGAAAGAACTGTGTTGGAAACATTTTCTGCGATCCAGCAATTCAGATGCTTTTTTCTCCATCCCAAAACTGAATGTTATTCTGAAGAGGCAAAATTGTGAGTAGAAAATCTGTAATGAGAAAAAAAAAAGCAACTCAAAGTTTAATGTTAATCATTATTATCATTGTATTTTAGTTGTGTTATGAAATTGTCATCATTTCAAGGCAGGAACAACTGGGAAGTTGTTTCCTCAACCACAACATGTCAAGATGTCTGCAAATTTCCTTAAGTAAATTTTGCAAACAGATTCTCACAAAGCTTTTAGAGTCCCAAAAGTCTCTTCTGTGTCTAACAACGAGTTCCACACCCCTCTTGGCAGTAAACCTTCTAAGTGAGAAGGGTGGTCTGAACAGCCTCTCCCATTGACTCCTTCGGATGGGTTCACCCCAAGGGATGGGGCTGATCACTGTGAGATTCTGGGTCAGGTGGCTGCATTTCTCTACTTAGGTCATTGGGTTTTCTCCACCTCTTGTTGGAATCCTTTCGGGGGGGGGGGGGGGGGGGATTAGCTTCCTATCACATAACCTTACACTGACTAGTACCAAAAAGTGTGATAATGAATATATCTGGATAGCTCTGCGATGGATTCTTGAGTCAGTCTTGCAAAGATGGAATGCATTGCCTTCACCCTTTTAATTGAAACCTAAACTATGGCTCCTGCAAAGGACCCATGTGAAGAGCTCAGTGGTCTAATTTTCTGAAGAACTGCCTTTTTATCTCCTTTTTTTCCCTCACTTTTCTTTTTCTCTCCTCTCCATTATAATTTTCTCTTTGACCATTGCTTTCATTTTTATTCTCAAAACCTGGTAGGGCAGAGAATAGACTAGGTGGCTGCCTGTCTCACCCCTTACTAGAGAGACAGATGTGGATACTGAAAGGCTGTCATTCTGGCAAGCACCCAAGTGCTCTGTGACAGCCTTTAAGCACCTGAAGCACCCTAAGAATACTGAGCAATCCACAGCTGTACAGCCCTGGCTACAGCCTGACACGGAGCAGTGGCACACATCTGGAATACAGAGCAATACACTCCTCATGCTGGAATACTGAATGACCCACAACCACCAACACCCTCTGAATACCAAGTAGCTCTGCACCTTTGCAATGCCAACAGCATCTGAAGGGAAACACTGAGATGTGACTCAAACCCAATCCTCCTGCTAGGAAAAAAAAGAATGGTTTGAAAGGCTACAGAAAGTCAGTCTGAAGCTGTGGAGTTGGATCCTGAGCTAGGATTTTTACAGAGAAAATATAGAATATAAAGCAGCCAAACATTACCAAAGGATGTAGTGGGAGCTAAGCATCTAATCCAGTTTCTTCAGGTGCTTTCTAGAAACCCAGTGTAAGATTGAGTGTATTCGCTGTTGAACAGAGGAGGGCATTGCTATTCCTAACAGGTCCTGGTGTTAGCAACACAACGACAAAGGCTATCTCTGCTACTGGGAGATACCAGGTCAGAAAGGCTGGAGACCTCGCTTGTGAACTTTAGATGACCTACTCTCAAAACCAAAAAAATTCCTAGTTTTTCTTCTGCTAGGGTACCTTAGACAAGAGATGTACAAAAAAAGGTTCTTTGGAAACTCATTTTTCCCCTCCAGGGTATTAACACAAGCTTTACAAAGGCTTGTAATCCCTTTAGACAACAGCAGCAAGAGCAGCAGCAACTACAAAGCCCTAAGCTTGGAACTCAATCCCCTGGTGAAGGTTGTGAAGGAAAAGAGAAAGGTGTGAAGGTATTTACATCAAACACATGGAACAAGAGGGGATTTTAATCAAACTTTTCTTTTTCATCTGTTCTTTCTTCTCTTGGAATTTGTTTTTTCTTCATCCTGATGAAATTCAGCATTTGCTTTTTTTGCCTTTTTTTCTTTTTCCTGTGAAAAAGCAGGATTTAAGAAAAAAAATATAATAATAATCACAATCTCCCCTGAAAACTCTGAGTATTGAAACTCCAGGGCAATGCATCTCTGAAATCTGTAAGACTATAAGAAGATAAGAGACAAAAACCCACGCAACTGTTTCCTCTGTGTGTCTTTGGAAGTTGCAGACGCCTGTATAATACCCCTAAGCCGGAGTAATCTGCTTGCCTCCTCCTGCCTTTCCTGATGCACGCGGATGTACTTAGCATTAATATTCCTCACACTACAGCAAATGAACACCCAGGAGGCAGCTGACTCAATCAGTGCTTGTTTTACTTACTGTGCATCGCTGAGAAAAGACCATAAACTAGAGCACGACAGATCTGTAATGCTCATTTCAATATGCTTCCCCTGTTTGTTCCAGCCCTGATGAACTTTCATATTCAGCCAAAATAAAAGGAGGGGAAAAAAAAGAAGAATTAAGAAATATATTGCAACAAGCACATTAGCACCGTGTGGTAAATTATCACTGGAGATCCTGGTTCCTCATAGTAGGAGCATTTGTGGATAAACACATTTGTTTACTTCATTTTTCCTGCTGCCTTCCCCAGCATATGATTATTCACTGAACGATGTCACAACTCCCAAGTCTGATGTCATGGCTGTTTCCACAGCGACCAAATGGAATCAAAGATAGATTTGAAACCAGGTAGGCTGGAGAAAACATAATCTGAAAAAAAAGCATTTGTGCATTCTCTCCCATAAAATTGATGGGCTCCCACCACTGCTGTTTGGAGACTGAAATTTGTTTTAATTATGATGGCACAATCACAAAATGCAAAGGAGCTAGCTGTTATTTTTGGAACAGATACAGCTGCAGGGTAATTGAGAGAAAAGACTGTACAGACCATACAGATGAGCTTATTTTGTGCATGCAGGTTCATACACCCAATTGGATGGGGCATGAGATATTGCCCCCTTATTTCCCTGATCAATTCATTCTATTGCTGCTGGAGATCTACTAGTACAGTCATCACATCTGAAGATGAGACTGTATTGGCTGGATCTGTAATGGCTGGAGTGTGAGCATTAGACATCTACCTTAAAAGTAGCTAACTACACTGTAAATACCGAAGTGATGAATCCTACCTCTCCAGTTTATTAATAACAAAGCCTGCCTTCCTATCACTTCCTCATGTATCTACCCACCTTAAACCTCAGTTTAACCCACCCTCCCATTGGTCACTGTATTGACTTGATCATGAGGGTTCTAGAGAGGCTTTAATTGAATTTGCAACAGAAGAAATGGAACTGAAGAGACAGAAAGGGAGATGATGCTGGGGCAGTAGAAAAAGCTTCAGGAGACAAAATGCCTCTGGGGAATATGATGCCATGAATGTTGCTTTGATTTATAGAAACTAGAGATAAGCTGAGCGTGGTGAAACAAGCTGTAGACCAGAACATGACTCAAAGGTAGTGCAGAAAACTTCAAGATGATTTAGAGAGGAGTTTTGCACAATGGCTTAAATCAGAGGCACTGGATGATTTTAGCTAGGGGGATGTTTCCAGTGAATTTCTTAACAGATGCATTTTGGAGGGAAGCTGAAGGGCAGCTCTTAACAAATCAGAACTGGGTGAATGGGATGGTGTGGCTGCCCAGTGATGATTTATGTGTAAGTCTTGGTTAAAAGATTAGTCAAAACAACTACAATGATGAGAGTTTTGATGACAGTGAGGTTCATCTTCTCCTGTGTTCCTGGCACTAAGGGAAGGGATACAGGTATCCATTACTCATATCTTGCTTGCAGTCTGACAGCAACTCAGGTGCCATCAAATGGGCTTTGCTGGACTCACAGGAGGAGAGTTAATTCAGCTGCAGTTGGAAGTTATGCTTTTCATGGTCTAATGGCTCTATTTATTGCATTCATTAGCTTCAAAGCCAAGATCAGCCTGTGGGATCCCTGCCTCCTGCCTGCTGACCTGGATGTATCTTTGCCCATCCGCTCTGTGGCATTGTTTTCTAACAGCCTGTTATTAGAGTAGGCTGCTATTATAGCAGGGCCTGGGTGGCAGAAGCCCTCATAGCACCAAGCTATAATCCAAAGACTATAAATGTTCTTTCTGTCTGATAAACAGACAGTGAGTTTTCCTCCTGGTTTTACCTGTTTTGTGTTTTAATTGATTCAGGCTCAAAAACACAGCAAAAGGCTGGGCTGTCTCTGCAATATATAATATGCCTGCTTCATAGAAATTTGTGTCTGGGGATAGTACATGTCATTCAAATGCTTTCTGCTTCAGACTTGGTGACATTTGGTTCACATTGGTCTCCTACCCATAAGAAAGGCAATCGCATCTTCCAGGGGCTTGAAACAAGCTCTGTTGTGATAATCCGATTTTGTCTCCCTTCAGGTTTTGTTTGCTTTGCTCAGACTCCTTGCCAAGAGCATGCAAATACTTACAATACCAGTAAGCAACCCAGGTTGCTACCTCAGACTCCTTGCCAAGAGCGTGCAAATACTTACGATGCCAGTAAGCAACCGAGGTTGTTACCTCTATCTCATCCTTCCTTCAAGAACATCCCTTATTTTAATTTCTAAGAATTAGAAGTGGTTCCCAAAGACCAGGAGAGACAAATACTAGATGGTGACACGAGTGCCATGAAGCAAATAATTTGCCTTCCACTGTGCACTTCTAACTGGGCAGAGGTCTGACTCAGCTCCACACTGAAGAGGTGCAAATCCCCCGAGCTCCCTTAAACCTCCATGGGCAAATCATTGAACCCTTTTCAGTGCACTGTTGCAAAGGCTGAGGAAAGAAGTCTGACTCCCCCAGCCAGATTGGGATGATTCATGGTACACAGAGCAGGCAGCCCTGCTAATTTGAAGGCTGGGAGTAGGCATGCACTTGGCCTGCTTAAAATAGAATGTTTTTCCTGTGTCAGCGTCTCTTGCTCCTTCATCCCCCCACAGCATCTTCTGATTACATACTTGAAGTGTCACCTGCACATCAGGTTTGTGAGAATGGCAGCTGAGTCGTGAGCTCAGAGGGAGACTGGGAATATTGGGGAGGAAAAGAGGAGCTTCATTAGCAGTCTGAGAGGGGGAAAAAGAGAAAGGAAAATGTATGTCCCAACCTTCCTGCTTCATCAGCAAGGCTTTTGCCTTATTACCTAATGGAGCACATTTGCTGGGGTTGTGAGAAGTGTTTGGGAGCCAATGGGTCAGAATGAAAAGCAAGGAGCATTATCACTGCTGGTTCTGGGATGAAATGAGGTGGAGGAACTGCAGCATAAGCCTCAGGACCTGGGACTATGTTGTCAGCAATGCAGTGGTTGCTGCACGGACTAACACTAGAGGTGATGCTCACCTGGCACCATTGTCCTCATTGCTCACGCTCACAGAAGGTCTGGGAAATCTTTAAGGTATGAGATTTGTATCCCTAAATGCAGGGTCTCCATCCCTCACACAGCAGCTTGCCCATGGACCCAGAGGTCCATTCCGGACCACCAAGGGCCATCAGTCCCTGCCCCAGTGATGTTTTAGGATGCTATTCTGTCCAGGCTGCCCTGTGGCTGTCCTGTTCCCTTACTGGGATGGTACGATAGGTCCCAGGCTCTGATACTCCCCCCCACCAGTTCCCAGGGGGACCCTTTCTGACTCCCCAGCCCCCAGGGAGCTCCCAGCTCTTTTTGCACCCTCTTTCAAGGTGAGGAGTGCATGTTAGATGAAGCAATTTCAATCTTGGAGCAGTCACTCTCTCCCTTGTTGTGTATATATATCACTCACACTTTAGATTATTTTGGCTTTCTGAGGTATTACTAAATGATGCTGAAAGAAATTTCCATCCCTTTGAATGCCAAAATCTGGCTGTTTTGGGCATCGGATACCATTTCTTTTTCCCTGAATGCACGTTGTTTACCTCCCAATCCATAATGGCTCATTCAAAAATACACTGGTCTATTTTTCTTACATGTATCTAGCTAATGGATGAAGTAATTTAGCAAAGCTATTGTATTTCATTCAATAGCCTATATGTAGATTTGTTGTGAAGGATAAAATGTTCCCTCTTCAAGGACTAACAATAGGAGCGCAGTCTGCCACTGACCTTGTGCATTGTTGCTGTGCTGTGCACAGGTAACAATGTGAGCCCAGACTATAGGCAATACAAACACAGAAAAGTTTAGTTTCAATTGCAGGGACACATCGTTTTCCATAGCACATGTGCCAGTGTTCACCTGTGTATAAGGCACAATTATTCACAGTTCTTTAGGGTTTGAAGGAATATATCTGATTTCTAACTGTCCTGATAAAAAATTCCTATGCAGGGATCTTTGAGTTTAAAGTATTTAAAACCTACAAGCTTCCACTACTCCTGGTGTGTGGGTATATGTGCTTGCAACACTCTATTGTAAGGTACATGGTCTGCATTCTCTCCCCTGTGAAACAGTTGTATTTCTAAGGAGTAACAATCAGCATTCACTGAGGCTTTTAAACCCAATGTTTCCTAATTATGGGTGAAGTGAGTTCTGTTGATAACCTGCAAAACATTTTTGTAACTTATGAGGTGCAAAAAGATTAGCTGAACTTATGATGGTATTATTCTACCCTGTCAGTATATTAATAGAGAGAGCTAATGGAACTGTTCTTCAAAGCCAGTGGAACAGGATCCATCTCATTTCATTAACCACCTGAGAGTTAGATATCCTGCCTAGGCTGGTTGTTCAGGATCTTTCTAAAGCCTGTGCTCAGCATTATGCCTCTCACAGAACGATGGACATAGCCTTGGGTGACATGGTTTCGTGGGAGGTGTCCCTGCCCCTGGCAGGGGGGTTGGAAGTAGATGATCTTAAGGTCCTTTCCAACCCTAACTATTCTATGATTCTCATACCAGTACCGATATCCAGATAGATAGGATGGATAATCTCTCTTCTCCTAATGCCAATCACCCTTTGGATGCACCTGTAGGGGATGGCATGACTAAACCCCTAAAGTTTAGTTGGCTAAATGTAGCTCAGAAGCTACATTCCAATTTATTAGCAAATTAATGAATGTAACAGTGGATTAGGGCTAAATGAGGCATGTCCTTAGACTCAGTAGAATGTGAATGTTTCCTGAACAGATCTCAATTCTTGTCCTTGTGCATTCTCCTAAAGCTAGATCCCTCAGAAAGGAACTGCCTGACAAGTTCACTCCTGCTTTGGCTTCAAGGCAAACCAGATGAGGTTCCATCCAATATAAACACAGTTGCAAAGCACTGGGGATAATACCATGGCCATGTTATTGCAGATTTCCATGCAATCAGAACTCCATTTTCATTCTGATGTTCCTTTAACATGCCCCTTCTATGAAACTCCTTTCAGGCCAGTGGAGGGCACCAGCTCAGATGAAAACATAGAGGTATAAAAATAATTCTACGCCCTGTGGCTTTTCTTAGTTAATGTCTAACCATAAGCCATTACTTGCAGCAGTGGAACCCTGCTGCTTTTCACGTACTGGGGTTTGCAGATATTAATATAATCAGAGCCCTATAAAGCTATTCACTGTGTACGTTCAGACATCTGACTTGGGTGTCGGAGATAACTGTCAGGAATCCTTAAAGCTCCTTGTGAAATCAGCAGAGAAAGGCTTGAAAAAACATGGTAATTCATGCCAATTCCTAACTGATCTGTCCCGAATCTGGAAGAGCTAATCCTTCTTTGCTGGCTACAGAAGGAGCTGGGGAACATGACCCACTAAACTTGGATGCCCAAGATGTCTCGCATGAGTCAGTGCGAATGAGATGACGCGATAAGACTTCATTAGTATCTGACAGCCTTTTGATCATGGCAAATAGTAGTTATAAGTAAAGACAAGAGGGTGGGATAGGTGCCAGCCTGTCTGACTCTGGGTTTCTTCCAGAACATCTCAGCTCATGTCTGTCCTGCAGCCGCCTCTCCACAGACCTCCTCCTGTTACATGACAGACATAACCCCAGAAGTATCGGAACTATACATCCCACTCCTGGAATTTAATTTATCTAACTTTTACTCAAAACAAACCGTTTCTTTTTGTCATTGCCAAGAGAAAACTCTTTCTTCCACAAACTCCATCCTCCTCCTTTTGCCTCCAGTTCTCCCTGAGCAGTAAAAGTCTGCCAAGTCTCATAGGAGATATTTTCATCCAAATCTGTTCATATCTACAATCTCCACACTCAAAATATTCCTGTCTGGAAACAAAGTCTTCTTGGTTCCATGCTGGAAGCCGGCAGGCTTCTGCAAACCATGTCCAACTGAGGTATCCAATAGGTTTCTACCAGCTCAAAATGCAATTTTGGTGGAATTCAATGTATTTGTTTTCTATCCTTAGCAGAGGGGGCTTCTGACTTTCACTTCAGTCCCAAAAGGTCTAATTACATTCCTAAATAACCCCTTCTGAAGAGGTTGGCCTCTCCTCATGATGTCCTACACCATCCTGATGTGAGTTAATGCCACTCTCCTTCTGAACTGATGAGGATCAGGACTTTTCCCTTGGTTTTAGTAGGTGTCTTATGCAGTTTTCCTTTGTGTAGAGCAGGAAAGAGCCTGGGGATGAGCATAGTAGGGAAAGCATCCAGGAAAACCTCAGTGAGTATGTTCAGGGGGATGGTGTTCCCACAAGGAGCTCTGTTTGAATGGTGGAAAATTTCTTCTTCATTGATAGTAGCTAATGCAAAGCACACTGCCTGCAGCTTTTTATTTTAATGTAGACATCTGAAAGTGACTGTATGATGGAGGGAGAAAGAGAAAGGTTATGTGTCTTCGCAGGCCCCAAATGGCAGTATAATGAATATAAAAGCTATCCTCTCCTCCTCTAATGTATTCATTCCATCCTCTTTTCTAGTGACTGTAAACAACATTTGTCATCAGGAATGGGCTACTTTTCATTATAAAACTGATCTGGAAACTACATTTTTATTTCACGTGCATCAGTGGTGACAGGAGAAGAAACAGGCAAGGGGAAAATATATGTCCCTAGCAAGAGAAGGACCTGGGACAAGTGTTGCCTGTGCAATTCTGGGGATCATTCATAAGTCTGGCCTCCAAGACAGAAGATGGTCTAATGCCTCATTAAATTCTACTGAGCCAACGATGATGTATCATGCCCTTTCAATATTTAACTAAGTAATGCAGGAAAAAAACTCCCTAATTTGCATGTTTAATGCATTCATTAAGCTATTAGTCTTTCAACAAGAGATTTAATAGCAAATTAACAGTTTTTATGAAAGAGAAAACAACAACAAAACTCCCCACTTAGTCGAATTACTTTTGTGTCAGAGCACAATACAGGGTAATGGGCAATTAGGGGGTTCGGGGAGGAGGATGGTAAGATGGGTGTAATTTGTGTTTGGTTTAGAATTAGTTGGTGTTTGGAATGAAATTAAGCAGATCCCCTCAATGGGTAGGACCTGACTTGAGCAGAAAGCACAGGGGGTAATGAAAATGAAGATGGTGGGAGCTAAAAGAAGACAGTGCTCCATATCTGAAAGATCAATCTCATCTTACGTGTCTTTCTGTGCTGAAGTAAGACTTAGTGGTCAGACACTGGAGGTTGAGTTTGTGGTGACTTGGTATTAATGCAGGTCTTGCTAGAGTCTGTAGGAGGTTTGATAGCAGCGAACAGGACAAACTCCTTCAAAGCTCAAGCAGCTGCTTTGGGCATTTGCTCATCAGCACATTAAAAACTCGGCAAAATTGCAATCTTTCTTTTAAACCTGGGCATAAAGTTTTAAGCAGTTTGCTTAATAAAGATGAATTGTTTGTTTAGGTCCAGAGCCTGAGTTTCAGTCTGCATTCCATTTGGCAGATAGGTGCTAGTGCAGCTGGCTGGCACAGGGGCTGGTTTGTAATTTGAAGTTTGGATAAGTCTCTTTAAACCAAAAATGTCTTAATGAGAGCACAGAATACCAGGGAATTTGCTTTGGAGAGAAGGAAGAATCACAAAATCAAGTTGTCTGAATCACTGCAAATAAATACAATACTCGAAAAGGAAAGAAGCAGAGCTGTGTTTGTTTGCTTGCTTATTCTTCAATGTGATTCCTAAGTGTTCTATTCCTTTTCAAAGCCAGTTGATGGGATATTGAACACCAAATCCACAGAATTCTCAGGCTTTCCTTTTTTTTCTTTTCACAACAACTTTAGGGAAAACCTTTTATTTTTCCCTTTCTCTATCAGAAAAATTCTTTAAGGGATCCTCCACTGAGCTTTGATTTTCAGCTGAAGTGAGACAAAGAGAGGAAGAATCGTCTAAAATCAATTTCTTACACGTCTGAGGAATCATAAATACAGTTTGGATCAATATTCTCTGTGTGAGTGTTTGTGTATGTGTGTGCCTTCCCTCACATCTATTCAAACAACTGCTTTCCCAAAGCAGAATATTCAAATCCTTAGGGATAATGAATTGGCTTTCTAAAGTAGGATATTAACGTGGGGCAATGGAGTCTTTATATCTGCTTTTCCAAAACTTTCCTCCTCACAGAGGATTCTCTTCTGCCACTGGTACTAATCTTATGCAGCTCTAAGTGCATTGGCATTCAGGACAGGAAAACACCCCTTAGAAAAACACTTTGTGCAATCTTTTTGAGCTGTAAGAGCCAGCCTAAAATTAAGCAGGTGCTTAAGCCTTCTCACAAGAAGGTAAGCTGTGGCTGCCCCATCCCTGGGTGTGTTCAAGGCCAGGTTGGACAGGGCTTGAAGCAACTTGCTGTAGTGGAAGGTGTCCCTACCTGTGGCAGCAGTTGGAATTGGATGAGCTTTAAGGTCCCTTCCAACCCAAACCATTCTATGATTCTATAATGCAGCCATATCTCAGTATTCTTCAATCTCCACAGGTGAAGCCAACTTAATTCCCTGCATTACCATGGCCTCCAAGAATAGTTTTCCTCTGTAAAAACTCAGTAGGATCCTTAGGGCTTGGGGCTGAATGCATTTGCATCCCAGTGCGTTGTGTTCTGAATGCTGCTGTTCCAATATTTACCCAAGGTAATGGATAGTAGTAATAAGACTTTGCACTTCAGGAAGGTACTGGTGGAATTAACAAACTGCATGTGCAGCTTGGCTGGGGGAGCTCCTGGCAGCTGCTCACAGAAGATATCAGCCATTATCCACAGATGTTTCAAAGTCACAGATTCTGGGCTGCTGTTGGGCAAAGAAGCAGAGGTAAGGAGCACATGTTTCTGCAAAGCAGGCTCCTGGATCCTGAAATGTAGCTGGGCTGCTATGGGTATATATTAGTGCAGGGACACCTTCCACTAGAGCAGGTTGCTCCAAGCCCTGTCCAACCTGGCCTTTAACACTGCAGGGATGGGGCAGCCACAGCTTCCCTGAGCACCCTATTGCAGCACCTCAGCACCCTCACAGTGAAGAACTTCTTCCTAATGTCCTCCTCAATCTCCCCTCTGGCAGGTTAGAGCCATTCCCCTTGTCCTGTCCCTACAGGCCCTTGTCCAAAGCCCCTCTCCAGGTTTCTTGTAGCCCCTTTAGGCACTGGGAGCTGCTCTAAAGTCTCCCCAGAACCTTCTCTTCTCCAGGCTGAGCCAGCCCAACTCTCTCAGCCTGGCTTCAAAGCAGAGCTGCCCCCGCCCTAGCTCAGTATGCTACAACTTCTTGGATGCGCTGCTGAAACACAGCAGAGATTTCAGACACACATCTCTATGCTACAGGCTCCTAACTTCTTGGTCCCATGGCAGCAGAATTAATGGATAATCCCAGCATTATCCTGAGCCCAGGCTCATGCAACAAATGCTGTCAGATGCTTCTATTCACATCCTGGAAGCCAAATGCTACTTTCCCATTAGTCCCCTTTCCCCATATTCCCCCATGGAACCATTTCAATTCAGTGAAGTGAGGAGGGACTTAGCTGCCCGTGGCCAGTGTTAGGGTTGTAGGTCTGTAAGCGGTGGAGTCAATGACAGGAGCTGTAGTGCCTCATTGCTCCCTGCTTCACCTCAGCTCCATGGCTGCAGCTCTCTGTCGGGAAGACGCATCTGAATTTCAGCATGGCAAGTGTTTCTCTTCAAGCAGCTTGCTGTGTGGGCTGCTGCCTGCTCTCTAAAAGCTTCAGAGGTATTTGTGGCTGCTCTGCTTGTTCTGATTTTGCTGGAACAAAAATAATTACTCAAAGAACAAGAAAAAATGTATGTATATAATGCAGACATATGTACGTGTGGATTCAGGAAAGAGAAAAAGAGATTGAAGGGCACCACAGGACTGTACTTTCACTTAAAGGAATATCATAGAATCATAGAACAGTTAGGGTTGGAAAGGACCTTCAGATCATCTAGTTCCAAAACCCCTGCCATGGGCAGGGACACCTCACACTAAATCATAAGGGAGACAGCTTTGTTCTTGCTGCACAGTGAAGGTCCTGAGTTAGGAATGTACCATGAGAGATGCTTTGCAGCTTTTGGAAACTAGACAAGGCTCATAGCTCTGCCCTGGAATGTCGTTACACTCTCTTATGTATTCTGGCATGCAACGGTAAAGAAGCGTCTTGCCAGTTTGTAAAGGAGTATATGGTTGGAGGGCTGATCAGATGCAGCTAATGCGTATTGCTGATATAATATTGAATTAATTCTTCTGCCTGGTCTTCAAATCTCTGGGATTAATTTCACATATGCAGAGAAGTGTGCACAGAGAACTTGTGACTTTTACTTACCTGGGTGTAATGACTGATAAGGCAGATGTGCACGTTTCCCTACTTGCTCTGGTGATGTGACTGAAGCTATTTTAAACCATTCCAACCTCAAATCAAAGAAATGTTTCAAACTGAATCTGTGAACACTCTGAGCTGGGTTTAAGGGTGAAATTTGCCTAATGTAAATCCTCAAAGCCAAGCTCAGGTGGGACTGAAATGAAGTTTCAGCTTTTGCAATGGGTCATATCACAGGAGTTAAATTCTCCCCTCCTTGGCCAGACCTGCCCATCACTTTGCCTCTGAGAGATCAGCAGGAAAATGATTGCACGCACATGTCTACAGGATCTCTCTCCCTGTTATTCCTCCCACTTTGAAGCACAGTAAAGAGCTGGAGGTAGCACAGCCAGTCTGTTGTAATTGAATTTCCCTGCCTCGTGTGTTATATTCTATCAGGCTGGGCTCTTTTGGCTTGCAGTGATGACTTGGAGGCATTTGCATTGCACGGGGCTGCTGAGGAGAGTGGTTGAAATATGGTGTGAAAATGCTGATAAATAGTTCTAAATGAGAGCAATTTTAGCAAGAGAGCCCGTAGGCGGCCTCAGTCTCCTTTTTGGGGACTATAACACTCCAATGTGAGAGCTTCCAGCAGCAACAGGCACGCAGAGACAGAGCTGCAACACAGAGCACCTAAAGCTGCAATAGCCAAAGATTGGCTTTTCTTTGCCTTGATATTGCCTGAGTCCAGCTGGATCAACTTACTGGCCAGATAAAAGTTCTAAAGCTTCCTTGCATACCCATTCGTTGCTTTCTCTTCCCTTATAAATAAGAAATAGGTGAATGACATTTGAGCTAACAGTTCTGCAGGACACAGCTTTTGCTCTTTAGGCTCATCTAGCAATTGTACTAAAGGTAAGACCAATGGCAGCTCTTTAGAGGTGTATTTGAATGGTAGTTCCTGAGATGTGCTTAAGGTCCAGATGGGCTCCATGCATATTCAGACCTTGATCTACTTAACTATCCATTCTCATGCTGTTCTGAAGCCAGAGTAAGGAACTCGTAAGTGTTGCAGCTAAAGTATCTTCATATTAGCCGGTCACCAGTGTATGGGAACAAAGCTTCTTTCCGGTTTTTATTTATTTGAGATATATATATACTTTATATATATATATACTAAGATTGAGAGCAGCTTTAAAGCTATTTTGGGATGTATTTAATACAAGTATAAAGGGCTGGGAGTGTCCCAGGCTTCTGCTAATGGAAGTGAGAGATGGAAACATGAAGCTAAAGTACTTCTTTTTATTTTTGTCTACCTCCACATATATATGGAAATAGCTCACTCCAGCCCCTTGTACTTAAGGATCCATTTGTGCTGCTGCCTCAGCTCTTCCTGTGGAAGGCACTGAGTTGAAAGAGTGATTTAACACAAATAGGAGGAGACAGACCAGTACTTAGCACGACAGGCTCCTCAGAAAGTTTAGACAGGAAGAAGCTGTTTCTTTTCTCTCTGCCCTTTCCCCTTTGCAGCCTGCAGATGAGAATTTCATAATAGGATAATTCAAGGAGAAGGAATCCCTAGGTAATTTAGCTCTAGTTATCTGACAGTCCTTAAAGTACCCAGTCTTCATGGAACAGCTATGTATATACTAGCAGCTGCTCTGTATTAGTACATATAATAGAAAGGGGATTGTGCTGAATGAGTGACAATGCATATTCTAAATATCCAGTGCAAGTATTCAACAGGGGAACCCAAGAAATGCAGAAATGAATGTGGCTGAATAGCAATGTTGCTGCTCCATTCAATACTGAAATGCTAGACCCCAAATGAGGGGGTTAGATGGGAGGTACTGGAGGGTGAAGTAAAACGGCTTATCTGGGCAGTGAGCTGACTGACCACTGACCAGTGAGACTTTAAAACACATTCGAAACCTAAAATCAAATGAGAATCCAGATTCATAAGGCCTGAATTACAATCTAGTGTCAGTCTCAGCTTTTTTCCAACTAATAACAAGTTAAATCTAGTTTTTCAGATGTGCCTTTCAGTTTAAGACCAAGAAGGAAGAAATGTCTTTCTGTGCTAAAGTGAAAGTCACTTTGTGCAGAACACTAGGGAAAAAAGCCATTCTTTGCTTTACCTGCTACAAATGTATTTTGGGTAAACTTATATAATTCATGACAAAAGTATTTCTGCTTTCTTCCCTTTATAAGAGTGAATCTGACCTCAATATTCAAACCCAGGTTTTTCAGACAAACTTGACCTGTATTACAGTGTCCATCCTTTGGGTATGCAGGAGAAATCACTCCAGCCCTACTCAATACCCTGGGCAGCACCTGGACTTCTAAGTAGAGTAACTTTTTTTTTCTCTCTGCCTGGAAGTTCTGATGGATAAGATCATTTTCTATCTAGAAATAACTCTATTAATTTGTGTTAAAATATAACTGGCTATATTAACACAAGGGAGATGGCTGGAGATTCTAGGATAAAAGTATCTATTGTGTAATTCTCTAGATTAAAACCATCAGACAATGTGCTGTATTCAGAAAGTCAAAAGGATAAATGTCCTATGACAATAAAAAAATCAAAGGTTTCTGGATACCCACTTGGGTTATAAGTACACCTATAAAGAAAGGGGCTGATCAGCAATGAGAACAACATCTCAGATGAGCTGTGGGGATAAAGTGAGAATTGCCAAATGTCAAGGTTTTAATTTCCTCACAAAGGAAGCTCTTTGCAGAGGAAATGAAAACAAACAGTAGAAATTCCTTACCCATAGAAATAAGGAGAATATAATGAGAGAAGAAATACTGATACCATGAAGGAAGAATGGGACCAAGTTTAAAAGTAATCTGCATTCATCCTCAAAACAAAATGAATACATTTCCTTCCATTTCAGCAAGGATACTGATAATGACCATGGCATAAAGGCAGGACAAGAATGAGACTGAATGTACGGACATTTAAATTACTACAGCCTAGGTAGAAGTAAAATTCAAACTGCTTGATAAGATAATAATGAGAGGAACAAATTGCTTTTATTTCTGGTATCTGAAAGAGCTGTTTTACAGTATGTTGGTTCAGTAGCAGGTTGATATTATATGATAGAAGAATAGTAAGCACATGTATCTTTGAAATAGTTAAGCAAGGCTCTTGTAAGTCTATGAATGTGACCTCAGTAGTATGCAAAACCAGCTTTACATGGCAGAAAAATTACAATAGTGTAAGATGGATCACAGCATTTTAGCTGGCAGAAAGACCATGAAAGAATGTTGTTGTGTCTTGCTTTAAGAAGTTAACTAATTTCTATCTATTTGATGTGATTTAGAGACGAAGAAGCTAAGGACATTTGATACCTGCAGCATGAGAAATACTCATTAACACAGAAGTAGGTGAAATGAAGCTAAATCCAATCAGAAGTGTTACAGGAAGGGACAACTTCTCCAAGAAGGTGCTATTTCAGTGGCGGTGGTTAGCAGGACCAGTACTTTCTGATCCAAATTTATATATTCATTACTACTGGAAACTAGCACAAAATCACAGAATCATAGAAAAGTAACGGTTGGAAAGGACCTTAAGATCATCCAGTTCCAACCCCCCTGCCACGGGCAGGGACACCTCCTACTAAACCATGCCACCCAAGGCTATGTCCAACCTGGCCTTGAACACCACCAGCGATGGAACATTCACAACTTCTCTGGGCAACCCATTCCAGTGCCTCACCACCCTTATAGTAAAGAATTTCTTCCTCATATCCAGTCTAAACTTCCCCTGTTTAAGTTTGAACCCGTTGCCCCTTGTCCTCTCACTACAGTCCCTAATGAAGAGTCTCTCCCCAGCATCATTATAGGCCCTCTTCAGATATTGGAAGGCTGCTCTGAGGTCTCCACGCAGCCTTCTCTTTTCCAGGCTGACCAGCCCCAACTTTCTCAGCCTATCCTCATACGGGAGGTGCTCCAGTCCCCTGATCATCCTCGTGGCCCTCCTCTGGACTTGTTCCAACAGTTCCATGTCCTTTTTATGTTGAGGGCACCAGAACTACACAGTGATGAATGATCTTAGAAAAAGCTAGTATAAAATGGGGGAATTTGTTTGTGCTGCAGTGCTGATGAGCATTGGACAACTGAACTGAGAAATCTGTGTAGGAAAAACAATGTTTGTGAGGTGGAGAAATACATGGATATGTTAGACAAGCTTCGAAGAGTCTGCTGAGGTATCAGTATGTGATGGAACTGTGGGAAAAGCAGATTCTAAGATGCCTCAGGCAACATGTCTCTAATAAAGCAAGAGAAATGAAAATATTTTTGTATAAGAGCCTGGTACACATTCATGTGTGGTGCTATGTACAGCTCGAGACATCTGTGTCTAATGCAGACTGATTCAGATAAGAGCAGCTTCAGAAAAGGGCTGATGGGATAATCAAGTAGATGGAGAGTCAAAGACTTGAGTTTTTAAGACAAGTAAACAATTGCTGTTGCTAAACACAGTGTTGAGGGGTATGTGGAGAAGATGAACAGAAGGATTCAAAATCCAGAGGAGGGGAGGATTTGTTGAGCTCAAGGATAACACTGACAGAAGAAGAAGGGAAAGTCAACTAGCCATGATTAAATTCAAGTTGCAGAATATAAGCAAGCTTCTCAAAGTCAGAAGGAAGAGCACTTCTGCAAAGCCTGTCAAGGAGAGAGAAAACCTGAGATTCATCCCACCTGGCTATAGACATTAAGTGAAGGCACTTACCCTAGGGATTTAGTCATCCTAGACTCCCCTATAATTAAAGAGCCTCCTCCAGAGTGTGATTCAGTTCTTAAGTGCATTGAATCAGCTTGGAGATCTCTCTCCTTATACTCACCTGAGGTCTAAGGTAAGTAGTATCTACTGCTGAGTCCTCAGTCTGCTCCTTATAGTATGGTGGGTGAATCTACAAATGGAAAGGCTCAATAAATTATTAGTTGAAGAATTATTATTTTAAGAATATTATAAGAAATGGCTACCTGCAAGAGTAAATGCATAGATCCGAAGATTCAATTCTGGTTCAGATCAAGCTGATACTTCAAAGTTCCTATATACTGATATCGTTTTAGCCACCCTTACAGGAAACTTTTTCTGGCACTCAAAAGGCCCAAAACTATTTCAAAATTAGGATTAAGCTGCCAGGGTTTTTTTGTTTTATCTTTTTAACTGTGAGCAGCCTCTGGATTTTACATTGAATTATAGCATGGTCTCAAGCGTAACTGGAAATCATGGGAAGTTCAATTTTGGGAAGAAAGATGAGGTGTTGATAGTGCCTGTGGGCAGCAGGATTTGTCTCTGTTGGAGAAGGGGCAGGATTGTTGGCTTCCAGTGCCTTGAAATTGAGTCTAGATTTATTACAACAAATCTTCTTAATTTTTGTGGCTGTTTATAGCATGGATGAAGCTGTACCAACCTTTTGGCAATAAGTGTTCTCTATTTTACAAGGCATAGTGGCCTCTTCTGTGAGATGTAATAGTGTGACTCAGTGTGCCTCCTGATGTAAAGCAGTTGTTACATCCTGATTGTACAGAAACTACTTTTCATTCTCACTCGTTTAAGAAGATCAAACCTCTGTGACCATGTTTTACAAAGTGCAACATTTAAATGCATCTTTCCAAGCCTCTCACTGATCTCTTTCTCCATTTTGTAAAGTGCCACTGATTTGAAAGCATTTTAAAGTATGCAAGAAAGAAAGGAGTGGGGGTTTGAAGGTGATGAGGCCTCCAGTGGGGGTGAGGAGGAAGAAAAGGAAACTCAGTAATGCTGCCCTTCCAGGGATTCTGCCATTAACTAATGCATTATTTTTCTAAGCTCATTAAATAACCCTTAGAACTGTGAAAAGGTCAAGAAAGGGGAAGGAGCTGAAGCTGCCTGTGGATTTTGGTCATACAGCAATTTCCTAAGCAAGTAGATGGGGGGGGAGGGGGGGGGGGGGGCTGTGGATAAAGAGGCAAGGAACAAGGGAAGTAAAAAAGAAGTGTTGTTTTTTTCTGTTCATCCTTTTACTTACATAAATATGACCCCTTTGATTTTTCCCTACACCAGTCATTCATCCAAATCCCTTTGTAACTTCTTAGCCATAGTAGCTGCTCTATGGTGAAACCACCTGCTGTTGTTTACAGCAAACAAATTGTAGTTGGCTACAGATCAGCTCAGACATGGGGTTGATGTCTTGGCAGGGGTAGAGTCATGCCTTTGCTTAGCACTAAATGTCTCCCATGAGTTGAGGCAAGAATTAGAAGTCTTTTGTTCTGGTTGCTGTAGAAAGCCCAGACCCTCATTAGAAACACCACATGCACAAAGGGCTGAGGTATGAAGACCATTTGTTACTTTTTAATGGGTTAGTATTTTAAGCCACATTGCAGGACACAAAGATTTGTCTTTCAAGTCATAAACCTTCCAAAGAGATAGCAAGGAAGAGGCACAAGGTCTCCAAACCCACTGGTGCTATGGGTACCTGGGATGCAAGAAATATGTTTACCTGTTTCCAGGTCTCTCCCTTAGCTGCTGCAGTCAAATTCCATTGAATAAAGAAAATATTTCCTTTTTATTGGTAGTTGTTTCTTAGATTGTGAAAGGTAAAAAGCAAAGCAAAAAAGAAGATAAACAAGACAAGAATTTAAACAGAAATAATAATAAAACCAAGGGTAATGTTTTCTGACCAAATAAGAACAATGAAGTTCCTCCCTTTGCGGAGAAATGGACAATATCTTAGGTATTCGTTATAATGTTAATATGAGACCAGGGTGAAATGTGAAACTCTTATGTGGGGTAGTCAAGTGTAGGTCTATGATAAATCAGGGAGCAAAGAACATTATTTGGAAATACTACACAAAGAAACTCCCCAGCAAAGCCCATATCCCTTCACTTTATTGTGCAGTCCAGTGCAGCTTTGTCTCACCAAGTAAAGCACTGCCCCAAACACAGAACATGCCACAGGATTTAATGCAATGTTGCCCCTCTTCTTCAAAAAGAAGTTACTCAAATTCTGCCCAAATAATAATCCCAGTAGTTGGAGTCTACATAACTAAGCAGTGTTGTGACATTTCGACACTTCTGTTTTTTTCCAGAGCTGATGAATATAAAGCACAACTTTCTGCCCTTTGCCCTTAGAAAGCTGGGAGAGCCTGTGTTTGTTTATCTCAATGCAGAAATGGTGTGAAAAGCTTTCTTTGTTAGGGTCAGAAACAGAACAAGATTGTTTTCACATTCAAGGCTATTTCTATCTAGGACTGGCTTTCAGTAACTGGTGGTTCAGTGCATTAAGGTGAATTCACAATACTGCTGATGGGGTCTCAACAGTCTGAGAACTATCAGTTCTTTCTCAATGTCACAGCACTCTATTTTGGCTTTCTTTAGACTTGTTAATCTTGTTACTTTGCTGCCAAATACTACATCAATGTATTAATTGGACTCTGAAAACACAAATCCCACCAGCAATTTCTTACAGCTCCCATTCTGCATTTGGTAATTCAGGTGTAAGAGCTATTCTGATGCTATCTGTGTCTAGTCAAGGCTTGGGCTTTGCTGCATCTTAGTTCTGAACTGGGGAAACATTGGCAGACAAGCCAGGCCTTTGGTGCCATATGGCCAGGTCCTGGCCCAGGTGGCTGTAGGGCCAAGACCCTAAAGTGCTATCTTATTGAACCACATGCACACCAAAGGGAGACGGAGGTAACAGGGAACTTGACCCAAGAGAGGATGTAGTCTGTCTATAGGAATCCCAAAAAGTAGCTAACCTGGATTGATACACTACAAATTTACACAGCAGCTCACCAGCTGTGTGATCATGTCCAGGACTGTAAGAACACAGAGCAGAGAAAGGATGATCCTTTCTTACAAATTGGTATTAAGGTCACTGGGATTCAGGTGTCCATACTAGGCACAGCTGAAAACCCCAGTTTGCCCTGTTTGCTTCTGAGTTCACAAAGAGCAGGAGAGTGATGTCTAAATATTAGGATGTGTATTCCCGCACCTACAAGTGTGTGAGGACTCACATAGCCAAGCACCACATCTGTAAAGCCAGGGAAGTATTTGGTGTTCATTTCCCTTGGGATTAGCACTTCAGCAAAGTAGTGCATTGAGCCAGAGTAGCACATCTTTATTTACTGAGCAGATTTTGCATGTTCAGTTGTGAGCAAGTAAGTACAAGGCACAGATGAGCTTTACTGGAATTGGAACCGTTTCTTTGTCAGCGCTACGGCTCCTCCATTTAATTCCACAGGTCTGCTGAAATCAGAGTGGCTTCACCCATCAGCTCAGCTGAGAGAGCAAGGATGGGAGGGAGGAATCTTTTACTTTCCACCTCTCCGAGTTCTCAGGCATTGCATCAAAGTGGCATGGAGCCTCCTGGGAAAGGGATTTGCTATAACTCATGTCAGTCCCAGCCACATTATGTTTATGGATATGATAGACTGAACACTGAAATTACCATTTGCACAAATGATCACACAATTCCTTCAGGCCTACTGTGTCCCTTTAATAGTGCAATCTTTCAATAATGAAGTGGAGATCAGTCAGGACTCTCTGGAAATCCCATCTTTTTTCTTTCATTTCCCTTTTTCTTTTTTTTCTCTATTCTCCTTTTTTGGGGGGCTTTTTATTGCACACATTATTTTCATCCTTTCTCTGAGCCAGATCCATTTACCAAGCAGTTTTAAGGGAGATCAGAAATGAGATTCTCAATATTCTGTTAATACCCCAGAAGTAGTAACCTGGCAGACAATTCATTGCTGCTTGGGGCAATGAGTCATGCAGAACTCGGGAGTTAGGGAACTACACACAGGGAAGAGGGATGTTATTCATGAGACTTCAGAAACAAATACAGGGAAAAATGCCTTAGAGCACAGGCTTTACTTCCTTTACTTAACTGCACACCCTGCTCCATCTCCTTTTGCTTTCTACTCAGTTCCATGATACTTTTTGAGATCAATATACAGGGACAAACTTGCCTGATAGTGCTAAACTCAAGATATCTATTAATTGTATTGGCCAAATGAAGATCTGAACTAAGTTCTAAGCGAAATCAAGGTGGATTTGACCCTCTCAGTTCTCCTTTCAGAAACAGTTTTACTGCAGTTCTATTCACTTGTTTCTCAGGAATAAAGAAATCTGTGAGAAACACTTCATTGAAGGTTCTTAAAACTCAGCCATCACTAAAAGGTGTAAGGGAGAGTTAATAGAAACAGTGGAATGTGCAGAACAGGTTAGAATAAAACCTTAGATTGATCTAAGAATGAATAAGCAGAGGTGAGTAAATCTGATCTTTCATTACAGACACTGAAGTACTGGCTATACTTGACACAGGGCATGGTCTGGAGAGGTGATGGGAATGGGAAACCTGCTGACAATAACTGAAGTTCCTGCCAATTTTATTTACCTAATAGTCTGGGGAACTGGAAGCACTAAGAGATTGTGTCCTCGAAGGGAATAATGCTATGTATCACATATCCTTCTTTGGACTGCAGCCCTTGGTGCCTGAGCCAGATGCTGAGGTGCTGTCGATCCATAAAGCTCCATAAAAGTGGCATCATGTGGCACACAAAGGACAACCAGGTGATTGGGCCGAGTTGGCATGGTTTGTGAAAGGCAGATGCTGCTTGACTAACCTGATCTCCTTCTGTGACAGTGGATAAGAAAAACTGTTGATGTTATCTGCTTAGACTTTAGTGACACCTTTGACACCATTTCTTACAGTATTCTCTTGGAGAAACTGGCTGATCCTAGCTTGATGGGTGTACTGTTGGCTGGGAAAAAAGCTGGCTGGATGGTGGAGCCCAAACAGGAGCAGTGAATGGAGTTAAATCCTGTTGGTGGCTGCTTGCAAGTGGTGTTCCCCAGGGCTTAGTGCTGCAGCCAGTTCTGTTTAATGTCTTTATCAGTGAGCTGGGATTGAGCTGGGAGCGTTGCTCTGCTTCAGGGTAGGGAGGCTCTGCAGCGGAATCTGGACAGGCTGGATCAATAGGCTGAGGCCAACTGTATGAGGTTCAACAAGGCTCAGTGGCAGCTCCTGCACTTGAGTCACAGCCACCCCATGCAATGGGATTGTCAAGCGCTGGAACAGGCTGCCCAGGGAAGTGGTGGAGTCACAATCCCTGGAGGTGTTCAAAAGATGTGTAGATGTGGTGCTTAGGGACACGGTTTAGTGGTGGGCTTGATAGTGCTGGGTTAATAGTTTGACTTGGTAACCTTTTAGATCTTTTCCAACCTAAAGAATTCTATGATTTGAAGTCATGAACTGGACTCTCAGGTGACATAAATTAGGGTTTTATGGAGCAGTACCAGTGTGTAGCATTGAGAAACCTGGGTCTTGCTTTTCTACGTTGTATTAATGCATTTGTTATTTCTGCATCTCTCTCCTTAGCATCTCATTCTGTCTCCACAGTTCTCCACTTTTCTCTTTCATTTTCCCTCTGTTGCCTGCAGTGCTTTTCTCTGTCTCCTCCTGTAATTTTTCTTTCTGTTTTCTTTAGTGTATATTTTTCTCTTCTCTCTGTTTTCTGTTTGCACCCTTCACATTAGTGTGCATCTAATAGTATTTTCAACTGAAACATGTATGTGATCATAGAATCATAGAATAGTTAGGGTTGCAAAGGACCTTAAGATCATCCAGTTCCAACCCCCTTGTCATGGGCAAGGATGCCTCGCCCTATACCACATCACCCAAGGCTCTGTCCAACCTGGCCTTGAACACTGCCAGGGATGGAGCATGCTGAGGGGAGATTATGCCCTGGACATAAAACTCACTGAAGACAATGGTCAAAGCCAGTAGATTTTAGTATGAACATGGTCTCACTCGCCCCTTGGCTGAGAGCACCATGTTTCTATAATAACTCTGTGTTCAGGAGCAAATTCTGCCTGGAAATCACTTTGCTGAGCCCTTTTCTTCAAAGTGCATGAAGCAGCTGCAGAAACCGCTAAGGCACACTTGGAATTTCAGCAGTCTCTTGGTGGGTGATTCCAGCCTGAGTTGGAAGCCCCCATCTCCCCCATCTGCCTTTCCAGTGTAGAGAAGCTGCTGCTGTATTTGTGTTTAATTATTTCTCCTGTTGCATTTGTTCTGTTTTCTTGCTTACGGTAACACGGTTCTTCTTACTGCTTGCGCTAAGCTGCCTATTTGTCATCTCTGCTGTTTGATGTGTCGTGGTAATCTATGTGCACCCAGCCTGCTGTGCATCGATATTTACTAATGGAGCTTCTTGTATGCAGAGGCTGTTTGCAATAAAGGATAATGAAAAAACCTCCCTCCTTGACCCTGACCAGGCAGTTAGTAGAAATCACAGCTGTAGAGAGTGGTACATCCACCATGCCTCCCTAGCATGGGGAGGAAAGAGCCTATGGAGGAAGGGAAGAGGAGGAGGGAAGTTAAAATAGGGGGAATAGCAACCTGGGGAAGAGTTAAAGGTGGGAAGGAAAAATACAGGAGAAACAATAAGCAAACTCATAGGTATGTGAGAGAGAGAAGTCATTACAAGGAAAGGAGATGGGCAAATGGAGGACAAAATGTTGTGAGGGAAAAGGGTGGAAAGCAAGGAAAGGGAGACTGAGAAACAGCACATATGAAGATGAATGTGGGAAGAGAGAGGAGAAAAGGCAGAAACAAAGGAAGAAACACAAATGCCAGTTGGCTGTAGAGTAAATGGGTATCGCTCTGTCCAGAATCAATAGGTGATTAGTATTGAGGACACAGCAACCACGACTGGAACCAGGATGCTTTACACCACCCGTGTGTGCGATCTGTTACCTTCCGAAGAGAACTTTTGACTTACAGTAGTTAAGGTTTGTCTCCATAAACAAATCCTTATCCCATAAAGAACATCCAGCATCACTTCTACTTAGAGTACAGCTTTCTGTTACATCAGGTCCTGAGGCTGTAGCTTCCATACAGGTGGGAGCCCACATTAACCTGTGCCTCTTCACCGTCACACTGCCTCTCTAGGCTGTGAAGTGAACACAGCTAAGCCATCTGAGGCTTTCCAAACAAGAGCTTGTGAAACCACCTCTGGAAACAAAAGCAAGTGTGTGTGTGAGCAGACATCAGCACAAATTGGATCTCCCTGCTTCTCCCATGAACCTTTGAAAATGATGGAAAGCTATTGGATTTTTTCCCCACTGCTTTCAGCTCAGAGGCTCCTGCCCTTGTTCTTAATAAATCCACTTTATCAAGGGGAAATCAGTTGATTTTATTTTGTTTCAAGAAACTCAATGCCTGAGAGACTTGTCCTGTCAAGAAGACCAGAAACACAGGATCTATCTTGCAGTACGATCCTTACTGATTTTCAGGGCTCTTGCCCTGAAACAACAGTGCCTCAAACAACAGTGGGGTCAGTAGATGTCTTCATGCTTGCAAACTGACCAAAAGAAGGCAGTGAGAGATTTCGTTAAATCCTGGACTAGTCCAGGTTTGGGTGAGGGAATGAGTTTCTCTGAAAGCTGAATGCAGGTTGTAGGTGTGAATGCCAAATGTGTTGGCATCTGAGTGCTGTGTCCAGGGAGTTGTGGCTCACTAGGCTCTGGAAAACAGGCCAGACTAACCACACTAATTGCAACGAAAAGCCTATCACAAGGTTGTGTTGTGATTTCTTGAGGCAGAGAGAAATTAAGCCACTCTATGGAGAACTGCAACCCAGAGCATGGTGAACGTGGGCAGCAAAGCAAACCAAGGAATCCATTCACACTTCCCATGGGCAGGCAGGTGCTCAGCATCCCCAGGAAGCTTCATTGCACATAACAGTGACTTTGGAAGATAAACACCATTACTCCCAACATATCCCCCCCCTTCCCCTCCCTTTCCCCGCCTTCTTCTTCCCCAGGTCTATACACTGAGCACGATTCAATACGATCTGGGATACCCCTTTGGTCAGTTGGGATCAGCTGTCCCGGCTGTGTCCCCCCCAACCCCTTGTGCCCCCTCAGCTGCCTGGGGGGGTGTGAGGAGCAGAGCAGGGCTGTGTGAATGCCTGCGCAAGCGCTGCTCAGCAGGAGCCCAGCCGCCCGGGGCAGGCAGCCGTGATGCCGGAAGGAACCAAAACATCCCGGGATTGGCAACAGTTTCCAGCACAAATCGAAACATCCCGGATTGGCAACACTGTTTCCAGCCGGAACCAAAACACCTCCCCTTACTGGCTACTGCGGGAAAATGAACCCTCTCCCAGCAGAAACCAGCGCGGCTTTCCAGAGGCTTTGCTGATTTAATTTAGCCGGGAGGCGGAGATGTGGATCTGTGCGCTCTTTGGAAGCCAACTGCATTTTCTAATCACTGGCATGGCTGTTAATTACCATGAAGTGAAGCCCCAGCCAATTCCATGTCCTCCTGGCAGTAGGTGGCCGCGCAGATCGCTCACAGGGTCGCTGCGCAAAGACATCCCAAGTGAAAGGAAAGGTCCTGTTCTGTTAGCATGTAGCTTAGCAGCACCGGATAGCATTTGATGCCAGCTGAGGATTGCGTTTTGGTGGCATTTGATGGTCCTTCTGCAGGATTTCACGCAAGCAAGAGGGACAGGGCTGAGCTGAAGAGGATTAGCATGAGGAATTTACGGTCTGGGATGTTACTGAAGGATATACCTACCTGGGAATTCTGGGTTAGGACACACTGATCTGTGGGTTTCAGAGAGTCTCTAATACAAAAGCAATTACCAAGGACCCAGTCCAGAGCAAGGGAATTGCAATGTCTATTCCCTTCTACACATTTGGATAGCCAAAGGGGGTGTTAAAACTATTTCACACACACACCCCCCATCGTTTAGCTTTCATTACCCTGAGCAGTTTGTGTTGGAAGCTAAAGGGTTTTTACTAGGTTTCACTGCAACAAGTCAATTACAATGGAATGTTTGATGAAGAACAGTTAAAATTAATAGTTTTGACTTCCTGCTTCGTTTTGGTAATGACAAAATGTTTTGTTTTGAGAAGAGAAAAACTCCTGATTTTCACATTTTTTTCTGAATCCAATTTGCATGGATTTTATATTATATTAAGACATTAATTTTAAATAGCTTGTGTGGCATAGAGTGTCTCATGTTATGGTATTCTGATATCTCCATATATTGTTTTAGCACTCCTTTCTCATTCTTCTTTTCTCCTTCCGATCCTTAGTATCCTCAGTAAAAATCTCCTGTACCTCATAGGAAAATGAAGGTGTAGATATAAACCCCAGTGTAGCAGGAAGGGACAAAGAGGGCTGTGGTCACATCAGGGCTAGATTTTGTTCCAGTGCAATGAATTTTCATCCCCATAGTCCGTATATGTGTACACACATTATGTGTATTTATATCAAAACATCCACTCCTGTCTGCAATATCCTTGTTCTGTTCTGTTGGTACTGTTTAGCTCTGTGGTCAGGTCACCCATGAGAGAAAATGGGTGGAAGAGGAATATCTGAAAAACAAGAGGGAAAGAGAGCACATGAAGTCAAATAGGAAGCTGAAAGGACAAAAGACAGTTGAGAGAAGCAGAGGAGATGTGTGTACATAGCAGAGGAGAGGGGATGTGCACTCCAGAAGAGATGCTGCTAGTGATGACAAAGGAATTACTGTGGCAGGTTTGTTTTTTCCCTTCTCACCCCCCTCTGGCAGACTCGATGACAATCTCATTTTGGCTAAATTCCTCTGTGTTGTGCAGCTCAGTTTTTCCATTCTATTTTCTCTCACCTCTTCTGTTTCCATTCCATTACACACCACTTCTCTGTCCCTGCAAGACCCCTCTCCACCCTCCCGACAACTCCATCTTTCCCTATCCACCACCCATGCCCAGGAGGTGCAGGCACCTTTGTACACTGTATTCTTTCTCTACTGGAGAGCTGATAGCTCCAGCAGCCTCTCCCTCACTGCTCTCACCATGTGGTGTCTCACAGACATCTGTTTGCCAATAGAGATATCAGACGGATCCAGAGAAATAAGGAATGGAGTAAGCAGGAAAAGTGTAGGTCTGTTAGAAGAGGAATTGCTTAGGAGAAACATCAGACATCTAAGCATCAGACACGTTAAAGTATGTTGAAAGAAGTTTAAATACAAAGTTGCTGGAAAATCTATTAGATTAGCTTAGTAGTGAAGCAATATAGGGCAGAGACAAAGGAAAGTGAAGGAAACAGAAAAGGGAAAGAAAGGGAAAAGGAAAGAGGGAAGGGAAGTGCCTAGCAGAGGAATAGGATGGTCCCCCATTTCATACAAGGGATGTCCTTGCAGTGACTCAACCCTTTGCATCTTGATATGCTGTTTCTGGGGGCAGCAGAAGCTTTGTGAGAGGGATGCTGTTCTCTTGATGAAATATGAATTTCACAGGGCCATTGCATTTTGCAAGCTTGCCTTATTTTTGCAAGTCAAAAAGGGAAAAAAAACCCTTAATGCTTCAATCTAACTGTTATTTGGGACTATTAAATGGCACTGGAGAGAACACCTGGAAAACTTCTCTGGCTGTGCAGATAAAAAACACTGCAACAAACTCTTTGTCCCCTAGATGGATTGGTTACTCTTCATGTTTACAAACACGTTAGATGGCTGTTTGAGAACAATAACATTCAAAAAGAAACAAGCACACAGTTAAATATAAATATATATATACACACACTGTGTATATTTATTCAGACTGTAAATTCATTACTTGCACAGATGCATCTGGGAGCACAGTTCACAGTATTTCCTCTAGCAGAACCTACCCTTGCCAGTAACCTGGGAGCTGATGATACCTTATACAACTCATGTTACTGAGGTCCACCCATTCCCCAACCCTTCAGTCCTGGTGAAAGGGCCCTTTGCTCTTACAAGCCCCATCCCAAAGACCTTGTAAGTGTCTCCTATCCTTCACTGGCAGCCGTGCAGCCGCGCTTCATTTCCTGCAGCGTTTCAGCTGCTTTCAGTATTTATCAAGAGCATCTGTTAAGCAATCTGGAGGGGAGCAGTAATGGTGCCGTTAATACGTGTGTGAGGAGGGAGGTTCTCAGCAGCAAGAAAACCAGAAGAGATGAGTCTGTGCGTTGGGCGTCTGGGGGTGTTGTGACCTTGACTTCTTGTTGATGAGGGATGCTGTGTGTCTTGGAGCAGAAATGGCAGTGGTAATGTTTCTCTGAATAGATGTGTTCTGGTCACCAGGGCTGGAGAGGGATGAAGAGGATGGATCATTAGAGAGACAGAAACAATCAGCATCTCAGTGTTGAGCTCTTACAGAGTTACTGTCCCTGAACGTAGTGAAAAAACATGCAAGAATGTATATTTCCTTTCCCCCTAAAGGTCAGCTTTCCTATGGAGCCTTTTTTTGTCCTCACTGACCCACTGTTGGTACTTTTGGGCTCCATAGAGGGTGGGTGATAGGAGTTAAAATATAACATGTTGCTTAATAACATGCACAGAATATAAATCCCTTTGCAAACAAGCCGGCTCAGCTGGACCTGCAATGCTCCTGATACTCACCTGCTGGACTCTCACCCTACTTTTACAGCCACAGCCTCCATGACCTTCCCAAATTACCATTAGCTAACTGCATAACCAGCATCAAAAATTCAATGCCTCTAGTTCTGTGCTCAGTTTGATGCACTTTGGAAGGTATCATGGCACTGTGGATGCTGTGTAAGAATCCTCTATGCCCAGACTTCATATAATAGCACTTAGCAGACCAGATCCCCTTTCTTCACCTAGAAAGGCAGCCCTGATGTGAGCACACGGTACATACTGATTGAATGGTGTCCGGAACCCATCACCAGCAGCCCACTCTCTTCTGAAATGGAATTTGGTTCTGACAATAATCAAAACTTTGCCTATGGCAGACTTTTTTCCTTTCCTTTTCGCTTTACGCATCTGCACGCTTACATAGTCCTAATTCATTTCTTCAATGGTCCTTCAGCTGTTCTTGTTCTGCTTGTCACTGTGTCTTTTTAATTTCATCCCCCTTTATAAATATATAAAACATTTAATGAAGAAATAATGATATTTTCTCATGTCACTGACTATTTTTCCTGTCATCTTTGATGTGCTTGTAATGTGGGCGGACATATTATTTATGACCAGGGAAATTAAATATTATTTCCTTTGTTTTTTTTCCCTAATGCAATCTGTGTCATCTTCCAGTTCCCAATTTCTTTCCATTAAAGTTATTGTCTTTGCTGTTCCACTCGACCGTTTGCTGTTGGTTTTGTATCTGCGCTGCTAGAAGATGCAGAAAAAACATAATGGAGAAAAGAAATGGCATAATTTGCAGGAGATGCTTTTCTCATCTCATTTAAATAAAGACAGTTTGTTCCTGAGTGTCAAAAACATCAAGAGCAACAAAAAAAGATGGAAATGGGAAATTTCTTGCACTTAGGAATACTTCCAAAGGTTTGGAGATTCTGATGATTTTAGCAGCTACTAAAGACATGTCCAAGCCAAACTTCCAACAGAAAATAACTTAAAGCCTCAAGTGCTTGAAATCTGGGCCTAAATCATTAAAGTCTTGCACCTGGGAGGCCAGATCTGGACACAGTAAATCACAATCCTTAATATCTCTTCGTCATTCTGGAGTTACAGAGATAAAATAGAGCTGGACAAGGTAATTGTGTGGTGTGTATGACACAGTCATTCACATTTGATCTCCACTTTTGCGTTTTCTGGTCCTTCCATAACAGATGGCATGAGATGAGACCATGGGGCAGGGCCCTTTGTGCTTCCGGCATCTGCTCCAGCCAGAAGAGACTCATCAGAGGCTCGAGTGGGATTTTTCTCATTTAGGAGAGGTGATGATTCCTCTATGGACCACAGAGGAAACCCAGACAGCTAGCTGAGTCTTGTCAATCAACTTTTAGTTGTGTAGATTAATGGGAAAGGATCCCATCTGTCCTGTTCCTATTTTCAGCCACAAGTACAAGTCTCCTGTAAGAATCAGAGGTGAAGGTTTGCAGTCTTGAATGTTGGAGAACTAAAGAGCACCCTGACTAGTTTTGTCCCAGAATATTCTTTCCCTATAGCTCATGCCTTTTCAGCATGAAGTTATTCTTCATGATGCCTGTGCATTCAGGAGCGTATTCTGCAGAGGAATTTTTCTCCTGCTTTCTTTTCAGTGTTATGGCTTTGTGTCATGGTTCCCAGCTTGCTCCTTGTATGGAAGTCAAACCCAAATAGCCTTATATCACCTTTCTTCTCTTTTCCCCTTCAAGGCTGCCTGCTAATCTCTTCTTTTGCAAAGATTTTTGTCTGACCTTTCTGAACAATCAGGATCTTGGGAGTCCCCAAGATGGGTCACCATTATCTCATCTTTTGGGCTGCTGACAATGATTAAGAAGGACAAAGGATGTGCTCAGACCTATGGAGTTTCAGCCTGTCCTTAGGGAGTCCCTTGAAATAAAATGAAGCAAAGGGGTAAAGCACCAGCAAAAAAGAATGGTTTGACCTTTGGAAAACATCCTTGGCTGGTGCTTTCTCACCTTTTTAAATATATATAACCAAGATTTGCAAAGGTAGGTCTCTCAGGGCAGACACCTGCTTCTAGGCTCATTCCCTAGAGGTCTGCTCCCACATCATGTTCCACTGAAAGGAACACTCGGGACTTTGGAAATGAGGTCACAAACTGAAATGTAATTCTCAGCCGTTATTTTTGCTTATGATGTATCTCTCCACCTATCCATCCATCTGTGCGCTCTGATCTTTACAAGTTTTTCTTCAGGTTTAGATTACCCCTGTGCAACAGCTCAGAGCAACGAATGACGGATACTTCTACCACTCATGATCAATCTAACAACAGAGCTGTGGCTTTTCAAGGTGCAATTTCTTTACCAGCTCCTGTTTCCAGCAGTTGCTCATCTGCTGCTCGCCTTTCCCAAGGATAAAGAACAAATGTGCAGGGCCAGATAAATTATCAGAAGGTGAATTACCAGGAGCTGAGAAGCTTTCTCATCCAGTCCAAGGATTCACTGTGTGGTGGTTTGTTTCTGTGGACTCAAAAGAGCAGTGCGTATGCAAGGACCTCCTGTTTCTCACGTGCTCCTGTCATCTCACATAGGCCAAGCAACTGACCAAACAAATCAAGAACTGATTCATAAGTATCTTTCCTTGCTCCTACTCATCTTGTCCACTAAACAGATGAGGAGACTAAAATGCAGACGAATCTCATGACAAGACCAGGACTATAAGTTATCTTAAACACATGGTAGAGGGATGTGTATAAAGAGAGCTGGTTGTGTTCATACTTACATTCACACAGACACACATGCTAGAATAGCCATGAAGAGAGAAAGGGAAAATGGGGTTCCTCACACGACTGTTTTCTGCATCTTTTGAGCATCTCTGTCCCATGGCTGCAAGGGAAGTGAAGGCAGGAGGGGAGTCATTAAAAGCAAGTTCAGAAAAGGGAAACCCAAGGTTTTTATTTCAGGGGGTGAGTGTGAAGAATGGCCTTTGTGAACAATTCAGTCATTTATCATTATTT
The DNA here is from genome assembly GCA_028858755.1 of Ara ararauna. NCBI lineage: Eukaryota > Metazoa > Chordata > Aves > Psittaciformes > Psittacidae > Ara > Ara ararauna. Next base: position 18,069,980 of record CM054384.1, read on the forward strand.
CCTTGGCATTGTATGAATTATAAATTCCAGACTATAATGGAGTAATATCTCATCTCCTTTCCCCCTCAGTGGGCACTGGATGAATGGCCAGGTAAGCTGTACTTGGACCAGCAACAGGAAGAGTAACTGTTCACCTCAAACTGCTTTCCTGAATTGCTTTTTAGTAAGTGCATGTTGATCTTTAGTCAATCTTTTCTGGATGTTAGAATTACTGAGAAAGCAAAAAGTAGCTTTTGTCTCATTGAGGAAAGCTTCAGAAATATTTTCTTTCTAGTTATTTTTCTTTTCCTACTGAAAAAAATTGAAAAGGTGAGGGGCAGAAAAACATAGAACAGGAAAGCCAAGGAATATGGTTTTGTAATTTATCCAAGGGATAAATGTGGGCACAAATGCTGTTTTAGTAGTTCAGCTGATGGGTTTTAGCATACCAAGCTGACAGACTTTTTTGTACTTGCACAGACACACAAAGTCACCTATACAAGAACAGGTTCACAGCCATGATGTAAATGGGGTTTGCTCCCTTCAAAACTGGTGTTTCAGTTCCGAGTGCTCTGACTTTTGGAGTGTTTCTGTTGGACCTGCTGAAGGAGAAGAGTTAACTCAAATTCACTAACAGGATTACAAAAGCGAGAATATTCCTAGAATCATGGAATGGTTTGGGTTGGAAAGGACCTTAAGATCATCCAGTTCCAAGCCCCTGCCATGGGCAGGGATGCCTCACAATAGACCATGTCACCCAAGGCTCTGTCCAGCCTCGCCTTGAAAAATTCCTGCTGCAAGAGGTTCAAGGAGCTGTGAAAACTGGTTTAAGAGGTAGATAGTGTGGTATTTACTTAGTAGACTATCAGGATCTATCAGAAAATAACAGTAGCCATAAACATCAATGAATCTGCTTCCATCCATTTTGATTTCCAATTCTATTACACCTTGGCTGTGTCACAGCCAAACTAAGAGGTGCTAAATAGAATAGCTATTACATCAATATTATTAATTTGGTGAGAACATTTTTCAATTTTCTTTGTTGCGGGTTTATTTCCATACCTCTTTACCACTCTCAGGTTTCCCTCCCTCTTCCATAGCAGCTTATCCCCTGCTCCCAATTGACCTGCTAGGGGGCCAGGAGGCCTTTGAGGTTTTGGGATTAGAAGTCTCTGATGCAGTGTATGTAAAAAGGAATATCCTGTCTTCAGAAGAAAATTCCACAGTGTACCATTAGGAATTGCTGTCGACTTATATTTTCCTCTGAGAACTGCACTGAGCCTGATGCTCAGTTATGTCATCCTCCTTCTTGGAGCAAGAAAAAGGTGGATAGAGGAAGAAAGCAGGCTAGGAGCCTTAACCCAGCTTTGTGATCCTTAAAACCCCAGGGCTTTAAAGAAGCCTAATATCTGCATTTGAAGAGGTCATTCTACTCAACCTTTGTTCCTTAAGTACCTTGCATTTACACAGAGCTCCTGAGCACATCCACACCGATGTTGATAAAAGGCTAGCAACAACAGAGAGATTATTTTGTGTGAGTTTGAGGTTTTCCAATAAATATGTCTGAGTCTAAATCCTGTCCTTTCAAAAGTCAAAGGGTTAAAACTTTTTCATCAAGGCAAGGTATTCCCCAAGCAATCTGCATTGAGGGCTCTCTGAAGTCAGAGAACATTGTTGACCCAGATATCACTAACTTCTTTCCTTCTGCAAAGTTCTGACCCCTGACAAACCTTTGTCCTTTTCCTTTGATTAGTTTTCCTCTGGCCGTAAATCCTATTTTGTTTTGTGCTGGGGTCTGGCCAAGGAAGTGTTTCTATTAACCTGGAGCAGCTGGCTCTGACTTGGGACTGCAGGCCTGAGAATCTTGTAACACCACTGTTTTTCCTCTTGAAGCCCTAATTAGAAAAGAAGGAGATCCATGTTCCTTCTGCAGTTGTTTTACTATCCTCGGAGCTGTTAGACTGATGTGGGCAGGTTGTCATCAGCTTAAAGATGGCAGTCATTAGATTTTCCATCTAAAATCTGCTCTCCTCACAATCTCCATGTCTGTCGCCTTTGCTGTGAGCTTTAATTTACCTATTCAAGATTGGGAATGTACTCCTGCTACTTTCATTACCCACTTGACTTTAATTAAAAAGTCTGTAACACCTTCTGGCTTGGAGGGCTTCGACTTTGGTATCCTCATGTCAGGGGCCTTTGTGACTGAAGGGCATGACAGTCAGCCATAGAGCAGCAATTTCATAGAATCATAGAATCTACTGTGTGGAAAAGACCTTTAAGATCCATGTAGTGAGACTCAATGGGCTGTGCTACATCAGTGTGCAAGGCTCTCATTCACATTCCTTTGGAGCAACCCTGGATCTTCTGTATGTCTTCAGCCTAAAAGAGAGAGCATCTACTTTTATTCCCTGATGCTTTCTGCTCAGTTACAGCATTTATTCTAAGCCTTCCCACCCCGAGGCTGTGGAGACTTGCTAAGTGCACTAGCCTCATTACCAGAGCACCACAGCAAAAATAATCTCTCTCCATCTCTGCCTTTTGCCCAAGGTCTGTGACATTCCTCCATATCTCACAGGTGTGAACAGAGTATCAAATACGCACAGTGAATGTTAAAACCCCATTGTCCCCAAAGGCAAACTCTGTAGTGACTAATCCCTGGGAGACTCTGGGATTTAAAAATGGGTATATTTTCTACTTTCTGTTATCGCTACTCTCTCTGAGCCTTTTTGCAGTGTATTTGCTGTCCCTTTACCCCTTTCCTTCTGCTACCTCCCTACTCTGAGGCAGTGCCCTCAGCCAGCAGCACTTTATCTGCTTCCAATGTAGCGTGTCCTAGAAAGAATTATAGCATTGCCTTTCTGTTGACAGCTAGTCATCTCTCAGTAACATACAATAAGCTGTACTTGGGCCAAAGGAAATGGGTTTAGCCTGGCGGGTAATTAATTTTCTCAGGGTTCAGTTTCCCACACTGAAATTGGTCTCCATCTGATCAATTAGAAGAACATTTCACAAATGAAACTGATTATGAATCATGGCTTTCAGTTCACTTGTGGAAAACCTGATACATGACTGTTGGAGCAAAAAGTAGAGGGAAACTTCAGCCCATTTATTCCAGCTGCTGCTGAGAAGTGAGAACAACACACACAACCCCCACTCACTCCTTCAAGGAGAAAAAGATGCTGAGACTCCACCAGATCACAGAATAGTTCGGAATGGTCCTCAGATCTCCTGATCTGTTTTCTCCCAGGACATTGAAGCTTATCCACCCGCCTAACACTGTCCTGGGGACACTGAGCATTGGCATAGTTTAAATCTGGCAGATCCTGGTTCCTTTTGCCTCCAGACATGGAAATAAAACATGAAAAAGGGAAAAGGGTTTTAGGATTAGAACCATCCCCAAGATGTTTTTAATTGAGATGCAATGGTTTTGAACAAAGGAATGATCTTGGACAGCTGAAGTCTCTGTATCATGGTCATCTCCTTCCCAGTTGCAGGTAAGAGTCAAAGAAATTATTGGAGTTTTCAGCTGAAATTTACCTTTTAAGAGAATGGCATCATTTCCATTTCAGCCATGAGCAAGCATAGAGGATCCATCTCACCCAGTGGGAACAGGTACTCATTGCCCCACTTCAGTTAACAGAACACTCTCCATCCCTCTTGCTCTTCTTTTTACCCCCCAACACTGAGCAGGACTGTTAGTTTAGTTATTCCTGTGTCTTTAAAACATGCCTAACACTATTTTAAAGGAAATAAATAACTTCAGGTGCTGAAATGAAATTTTGCTAAGAACCCTTTTTTCCCCCTTCTACTGGAAAAGCCATGGCACTGAACTTTACTGTCATATCCAGCCTTGAATAGTTTCTCATTAGTGTCAGATTAACCAAGTTAAAATTCTCTCTCACAGACTTGGCATTTAGAGGCATTATACTAGAAGTGGCTTAAGAACTTTCACTTTTAAACAAAAAGGATAGAAAAAGGCAATTTTTGACGTCATAGACGGTAAGCAAAGAAATGCAGTTTTACAAAGCAGGACCTGCTAAAGGGGACATGCTGCAGGCAGAGATGAGGACCAAGGCTGGGTCTTGCACTGAAACAAACCCTTGTATGAAAAATTCATCACCTAAGATCACAGGCAGTAATCTCATCTGGTTTTATCCATCAAACTGGGTCAATCCCAGTTAGTGCCTGGGCAGCACACACTCTAGAAGAACTACATTAATAAATAGAGGTGCTGCAGAAAGTGGTTCTCAGAGGGTGGGTGTGTAGGAGTTTATATAGTTCTTATAGGCATATAAATATATATAAATATATATATATTACTATTTCATATAGCTCATTTTTCCTTTGTCTCCCTAACATGGATCCCTCATAGAAAGAGAATTTCATTTGCATGGAAATGCCATGATTTGTAGTTGAAATACATAATGTATTTTCTAGCTCTTTGGCTGACCTTTATTCATGCTGAAGAAGTGCAGTTGGAAGGGAGAAAAGGGAGTTTTCTGATGCTTAACTCTTTCTGTAGGAGGAAACTACAATGTTGGGACACACCTGAGACAGCTTTGTCACCAGAATGGTTTGTTCTTAATAGTCTTATTGTGCCAGAGAAGTGGAAGTGTTGATTGTGATTCTAGTGAAAAGCCTAATACTGTTGTATACCTTCAAACTGAGGAGCAAGATCTAGAACACAAAGACGGACAAACCTAACTATTATACTGCTAGAAGTGAGTGCAGAGAGAGGAGGGCTGTTGCTCCTGCAGTAACTTCTGCTGCTGAAGAAACACATACAGATGCTGTTGAGGAATGGAATTTCCTAACTAAACAATCATACCTAAAACAGTCTTCTGGCCCCAGGCTGTTAGAGATGTTGCCTTTAAAATGTAATGGAAAACTGATGTCCTGACCTTTTGTGGTCACTAAACATAGAGTACCAGATTTTCCAAGCATATGATTGGTTTCAACACACTGTCTCTTTCCTAAGCTTTTATTTGCTTTGCTGAATAATGTTATCTTCAGTCCTACCTTCACATTTCACCAGGGCAGAAACTTACTTGATGTCCCTAATTCTTTTGTGGAAGGTACAATGTGAAATAGTGGAGACCTTCACTCCTGACAAATGCCAGGATGCACAACAATACAGCCAAAGACAATGAAATAGTATTATAGTGTGATCGGTTGTCCTGCATACCTGTTTCCAAGCATTCCTTGGAAGCAGTACTGTATTTTAGGGCATGTGAAATGATCCTTGAATGTAATTTGACGACCAAAATTCAGCAGTAGCAACAAGATCTTTTAGAATGAAAAGATGCACTAACTGTAAGAATGTATTGTTATCATCGCCTTGAAATGTTTCAGGACATATTCAGCAAAGAAACCACCCTTGAAGAGCTGACATAACTAGTAGGGTGAGGGATCTTTCACATGTGTGTTGGCAGTCTAAATTATACAAGATTCAAGTTTCCAATATATCTTATGGTTACTGTCTGTGTCTAGTGAGTTTTGCTGTAAAGAAATTATGGGGTTTGAGCCAACCATCTGGCATGACCACATGGGAAACCAGACTTTGATTCACACCTCTGCAGGCTAGAGTCAGAAGCTGAGAATACTGAGGACCTGACTGCAGGATTTAAAAACCATCGTTCTTTTCACTCCATCTTTGCCCGGTGCTCTCATGGAATAAATACAGTCAAGAACGACGTCCACTGAAATTTAAGAGCCTAAAAACATTGAGGAGGAATAGCTTATGTTGCTGGGGAAAGTGGATTTAAAGACAGGCAAAGACTTAACCTGTTAAAAAATGAAGCATTAACATATTTGACCTACTGCCTTTTGGGTCGGCTTCTGGTTCTTTTGTGAAGAATAAATCCCCAGTGTTAGGTATGGTTTTCTTTTTCCATAAAGCTGTAAGATTAACTTCTTTGCGTGAAGACACTAGCTAGGAGAAACTGAATGCTACCATGTGGGTAACTATGAGCATGATAAAGCGTAGACACAATCTGAGCTTCCTTCTTCCTCCTCCGATAATAGCCACTTTCTTATACCAACAGCATAATCTGTGGTTCCTTATTCCCTGTGCCCTCAAATTCAGTAAGTGGATGAGATAACTCCCAAGATGTCTAGATGAGACCACTGAATGACTTAGCTAATGCCATTCGGGTTAAGAGGATTTTGACAACTGAAAATCCAGCCCAGCAGTTCATAGGCTTCAAATATGGAAATGTGATGCAGAGTGAAACTATCACACTGGTTCCAAGCAGTGAAAACATTTCCTGCTGGTACCAAACAAACCAAAGCCAATGGCATTTTACTTCTGGAAGGCCAGCTAAGTGAAAAAATGATAGTGCTGGAGTATTTTGGTCATAAAGATCCATGTTGCTGCTGTGAGGTCATCACAGGATGAGGTGCAAATGATGTGAATGAGGGAAGAAAAGACAATTTCATACCATAATGCATTATGTACAAACAGTAAACAGATACTTACCTTCTGAATGTTTTTGTCTGAGGTGGGGAATAAAGCAAAAACAGTCTGCAAGGCAGGAGCCTGCCTCTCCTGTAACAATCTGCACTCAACCGTGTTCAAAATAGCCACTTGGCAACAATTTTCTCAGAGGAAAATGGTGTGGAGTGCGGAAAATAAGGATGTAGCTGTAACAGAGGAAGCAGAATTGAGCCAGGATGCTGGGTTTCTTCACTTTTGCTCCTGAAGTCAATCCAGGCTGGTTTTGCCACAGGCCAGTCACGCTTTGGTAGCTGCTTTGAGAACTGAAAGCTAGAAGAATGGTAGAGTTGCAAGGTGGTGACTCATCTGCAATGCCCAACAGCAGTCAGAAGAGGACTTTAACCATCATCTCCTTCCCTGCTAAAGCCTGGACGCTGGCCTTATCCCTAGGGAAAAATGGCAGCTCCTCTCCAGGAGGCGAAGTCTGCTCTGTAGCCTTATGAATTAGAGGCCTGCTGCAACACTATGCTTTGCTGAGGAAGTGAGGAATGCTCCAGATCTTTTTTGTCCTTCTCCAAATAAAAATTAAAAGGAAAATGCCCACAGGGATGAGGAATTTTCCTACAAATTCTGTTTCCATGTGATATTTTAAGACAACTCTGGTGTATTTGGTTTCCAGTATCAATGGAATCTTTCTTCTGGTTAGAAGTTGAAACAATATATGAACTTCTTTGTACTGATTAAAAACTCTTGAGAAGCAGCTGAGGTAGAGACTCTTTCATGGTATGGTTTTATTAACTGCAGATTCAATGGTGAAGGTGACAGTGGGTGGAGAAATGAAACATGAAAGGAGCCCCTTTTGGTTGCTAGGACATTATAGTGATCTGGCATCTTCATCACCACATGACGTGATGCAGGAACAAACAAGATGAGGTTGGGGTTCATTAATGCCCTTTATGTGCCTGGTAAATCCCCACCAGTTCCTGCAGTCCCTCATGCAGGGCGGAGTGACTCCTGACCAGGTCATTTGGGTGATATTTTAAGCTAGAATGGAATAATTTTGAGAATGGCTATCTCCTGTCCAATCTGTGGTCAGAAAACACCCCTGTGGCAACCATTGCAATTGCCTATGTGGAACAGTAATGTTCAGAAAGTAATTTAATGTAATGGATTGTTTAGCCTTCTTTTAATTAAATGTAGCAGCTGGAAACAAGAAGACAGCTTTGTATAGCCAACCAGTTCTCTAATTGCAGGCATCCTCTGTAGACCCTACTTAGCTTACTGCACTTTCAGACCAAGTTGAAAACATATTATTATTGTTGAAACACCCCAAAAATGATGTTTTTTCACCTGCAATGAAATACTGTGGTAGGTTGTTTTGTTTTGCTTTGCTTTGCTTTGGTTTTCTATTTCTCTCTCTCCTCAAAAGTCAAACCTCTGATGAGAAACTTGTGTCAAAGGAGCTCAATCCGCTCCAGAAATCATCTCTCGGAGGAGTCCAGCAGACATGCTAGGGAGGATAGTGCTAAAGTTCCTTGAGAAACTGTCCTTTTCAAATGCCTAAATTAAGAGCTCCAACTGTTTATTCCCACCAAATGATTCCGGCTTTTTGAAGATGACTGAAGGCATTGATGGGCCTTTTAGCTGAGCCCCTTTCAAGTGAGAACAAAAGGCTGCTTGTAGATTGTATCAATACAATTGTGACTCAGATGGTCATTGCAGTTGTAATGTTGTCAGGCACATTTCTGGGAGTAATAGTGACTTCAAAGAAGAACTGTTAAATGGCATAGTTTGCTCAATCATTTTGCAATGGAAGGCTTTGGCAAATGTTTCAGCTGGAAGAACTGGGGTTTTCAGTGTAAAAGGGTCAAAATTCTGCTGGGTCACAAGGCCAGGATCACCAGGATGTTAAAAGGGCATATTTTTCCCTGTTGCATTTACAGTGAGTAGCCCAGAGTGATAGCTCAGATGCAAGCATCCTCATGGCGGATGTCTAAAGGGAGGTGACATAAATCCACCCTTTGCAAGCTGGCTTCCTCTACATTTGCCTAGCTTTCCTGATTTCCTTTTTGCCATTCATACTCCCTTCCTTCCTCTCCATTTCAGAAGGGTTTTGTGTGGACATGTAAAAAGAATAGCTTTCGTGAAATATCCCTCAATAAGCTTGGTACAAAGGAGATCACAGGAGGAAAGATGCATCCTCCTGGCTTGCCCCTAAAACTGGCTAATTGCCATGCTGAATGCCATGGGCAAGAAGCCCAGTAGGTCAGATTAGACCCAAGCATAAGTGTGCTTATGGCCATGGAAAACAGCTTGCACTCCTGTTCCTCTTTGGATCTCTGTGAATTTACTGCTGGCTGTGCACAAGGCTAAAGACAGGTTTGGAAGCAACATCTGTACTTAATGGGAAGCTGGGCCAAGGCTCCAAGTTTGCCAAACAACCCTTTGCCTGGTGCATAAATCTATACCTACTGCAAAGAGAAAAAAGCAAAGAGAAAAGACAGTGCTGACTTGCAGACTTGTTAAAAAAAAAAAAGCCTTTTTAAGATCTCTAGCGGGGTAACATGCAACTGCTAAATATACCCAGGTAGAAATACAGCCAGATCCTTTCTTTCCTTCATCTCACTGTGATGTTTTATACTTTTTCTTCTTGCTAAGGGATGGGAATGCTGGCATTGGCAAGGGAAAACTGGGAGAAACAGTGGGTTTAGTCTATTTGCTGTTAACTCCACCATGTGCCTCATCAAGGCTTTTTCCAGTTTTCTTGTCTTGATCCTTAGGGAAAAAGAATTGAGAGGGGGTGGGAGAAGATGTGGTAAAGGTAAAGCGAGGGCTTTCTGTGTGTGCAGAGGAGGATATTTTGACAGAGCGGGTGATGGTGACTAAGGAAAGGGGGGAACAGGCAAGTAGTAAATGAGTTTGTGTTCCTGGCTGCTGAATAGCCCCAGGAGGTTCTCAGCAAGTCTGCCGCTTTTTTATTGGAGTTTTGTGCCGGAGTTATAAACCTTTTAAATGAGTCTCGATCATTAGGGAAGCTTGGCTGATCACTGATGAAAAAATATAACAATTAAAACAAAGGGCTGGAAGAGGAAAGCAGGGGGAGAGGGAGCTGGGGGTGAGCAGTTTTAATACTCAATAACAAATACTAATAATGGTGCGGAGTTGGGGACTAATTAAAAGTTTCTAAAAAGAGAGAAGAAGAGAGCAAAATTAATCTGGAGTGCTTTGGCTGGCAGCTTCTCTGAGTGCCGGCATAAACCACCCTGGTTAGGAGGATGAGACAGAGTGCTGGGAGGTGAGCAAAGCTCTGGAGATAGATGGATCTAAGCCGTGGCGAAGCACATCTCAGCCATCAGCAGAAAGACTGGTTCCTCTCCATGGCTGTCTGATGTTTGCCCAGTGCTCTGGGACCACAGATGTTCATTCTCCCACATGGAGCAAAGGGGCTGGGGGAGAGGAGCAATGGAAGGAGCACGAAGGGTGAAGAGAGCAAAATTCTTCTCTGAAAATGGAAGTGTTGAGATCTTGATGCCAATAGCATATATCTGAAAACCGTTCCTGCAGTGACTCCTGCACTGATAGCCAGGGTAGGAGTCAAGGAATATAGATCCATGAGACTGACAAGTGTAAGCAACTCATGGAGCTGCTGCCATATAGTTTTCCAGATGCTGGAAGAGCGCTCAGAGGAATAACCGCTATATACTCACCTTCTTCCTACACTGCTCTTAGCTATTGGCTGATGTCAGCACAGGACAGTAGGTTAGATGGATCTCCATGGCTATTCTTGTTACAACCCATCCTTCTGTCAATGCTGTCTTCAAGTGAAGCTCTACCCATAGAGATAAATGTTCCCAAAAGCAACAGTCTCACAGGTCTGCTGTGTCCTGAGGGCTGGGGTTGGTGAGAGCTGAAATTGCCAAAGCAGCAGCACTCTCATTTCACTGACCAGTTCAACAGCAACATGAGGGCTGGAGCAAGCATTGGATAAAGTCATTTGTGTGTAATTTCAACTAAATCACTGTCAGGCACCACCAAGGCTATTTTCCATCTTGCATCCTTTTGGATACAGAACCTAGCTGTGGGTGAATGCCAGCTTCAGGCAAATACTCCTTCCAGCACCTACCTCCTTCTACTTTCTTATCTGTGCAGGCAACTCTAAGTTTTAATTATGGTTGCTTTTTGCTGTTTTTCATCTTAATTAAGTCTGACTTGCTGCCTGTTTCAAGGGAGATTATGCCGGGGAAATGCCTTCCTGACTTGAGTTCTGGACTGTGGAAGGAGAGATATAAAAGCCATCATCACTGGATGTGCCAGGCAGCTCCATCCTTCAGGCAGCAGAATACAATGTGATAGGGAGTAGATGTGTGGGCCTTGGGAAAAGCTCAGCTAAAATGGAACCATCCACCTGGAATAAGCACAGAGCAGGAAAGCCAAGGGGCCGGATACCTGGTAGGTAGAACAGACTTTCCAGAAAATTCTTCTGCATGACACTATCTGGGATATGACTATTTTTCTTCCCCTTTCTTGCTCCTTTCTTGCCTCTTTCTTCTGTAAAGCAGCACCTGGTAAATTCAGACTTAGAACACAAACACCAGCAGTCCCCTGAGCTGAAAAGCCTGTAGTAGTCACAGACAGCTCTGCCACAGCTCTCTGCTTTGCCTTATTTTAGCCCCACAGAAGAAGAACTAAGGTGCTTACAGTGGGCCTGTATGTGATTTGGCTTGAGAACTCTATCATGGTTCCTGCTACAGCCCTGAAGCATCCAGCAGCAAGCTTTGCTATTCTGCACCAGGGTTCTATCTGTCTGTAAATACTTCTATTTCAGCAGCTTCTCTCCAACGTGACAGATTTGGTATGAGAAACCTGGCAGCGAGGATTTTTTCTCTTCTCTCCTTCCTCTGACAAATGTATAAAATGTATTAGCTTTTCACCCTCTAATTTATGATGTAGTAAACCCCTCTGTGTCCTGGCTTTTTTCAGGGATCAGAAGTGAAATGTTCCACTTAACCTGCAGTGGTAAAGCCCCACCAAACTGTTAGTGAGGAGAAGGGGTTGGAGAGAGGGAAGGATGGGTTAAGGGGTGGAATTGGAAGAACGGAAGTGGAAGAGGCAGAGACAGTTTCTACCATTTGGTTTCTCATTTTGTGCTTCCCTGCAGGATTCACCCAGCTCTGGTGCTGGCAGAGCTTCTCCATGTGTCTGTGCAGTGTACATGTTTAGACCTTTGAGGGAAAACTGACATGAATTGCAAGGAGGGAGTGTGTCTGGACATCCTCATTCAGGATGGAAGGATGGGAAAGCAGGAGCAGGATGTGAAAAGAAAACGGGATTAAGTTTCACTTGCAGTAAAAGATTTATTCTACAAGATCACTTTAAAAGGGAAAATTAAAACTCAGTAGAGTGCGGAGGACCAGTGTCTGTCCTGTATCAGTGTTTGGGCACACACTTGGCAATGCTGCATGTTCTTTGTAGAACTGCAATGCAGAAACCAAAGCTCCCAGGCAGACCCACTCACTCTGTAACCACAAGTCTGATTTTCTTCCCAACCTTTTCCTGGTGTTCTGTTTGTAGCTCTATCTGAAGGGACCTTCTGACAAGGTAGAGACCTGGCCTTTATTCATCAAGCTGCCAAGAACTTAAAAAATCCCATTTGTCCACTTAATGAAATGGGCACTGCTGGGTTTACGTGCTTGGTTTACTTTGCTCTGAATAAATGATTGTCCCATATGCAATCCTTTTCCAAGTAAACAGTATGTTGTTATTACTACTGGGGAAAGAGGGTTACGTTTTCATAGATGATATATATACACCCATGATGTGCAGGTAGCTTTATACCACAGAAGTCTGCTGTATTGTGGACATAAGGCTGAGAAATCATGTAAAGAAATGAGAGGGAATGAAGTCTTCCCAGGAAAACAAAACAGCAAACCAAAATGGAAACTAAGAATGACTGGGACTGACAAAGTGAAGAACAAAGGTCTGCAAAGGACTTCAGCTTGATCCATTTCCAGATCTGTTCAAATTAAAGGATTAGTATAACTCAAATCCCAGATCAACCATTTTGAATCTTAAAGCTGAATCTCGTACCTTCCTGAGTTCTTGAAATATATTACTGATCTTTGCTCATGCGAGTTCCCCATTTATTGAAATACCCGCGAATACCCAGTACCCATTTGTGGGTTCAAAGCCGAGTGCATCTTTCCACCTACTGGCATGAGGTGGTAAAGGCCAGTGCCGGGAATTACAGGAGCAATCTGTGTTAACATCTCTATTGGCAATGCAATTCTTAAGCTTCTTGAAATCCCAGCTTGTGTCAGGAGCCTGTCCCAGGCAAAACCGAGGCGTGTTACCCAGGTGCAGAAACAGGGGGCAAGTGTCAGGACAGTCAAAGCTTCAATCCTCATCTGCAAGGGTAACCAGAACCCTGCTCACCCTTTTCCCCCAGAGGGCATAGCATTTTCTCACGCTTTATTGGTACTTAAAAGAATGCCCTGTTCTCTTCTTTGCAGCTGAGTTATCAGCACCAGACCTTCTGCAGAGAGGGACCCATCTATGAGTCCCCTGGGATGGGTTTCGCATAGGATTAGTTCAGGTGAAAGACACAGAAAAGTGTCTGTAATGCTATGGGATGGATTTGCTCAAGCGAGTGATACAGGTTCATATGTGTGTGGTCCTATTGATGGATTTGCTATAGGATCTACCTGAATATGAAGTGGAGCCTCTCAGAATATTTACTACAAAAGCTACACTATTTGTACCCACAGCTTCAGGTACAACAATCTCATTGTAGGATTTTCTTGGATAGGATAAGGGTGTATGTAAAACTTCAGGGTGATTAATGCTGCAGGGCTTTTCCAGGAGAGAAAACTAAGACCAACCCCAGTAAGCGTGTTATACATCACCCCAGCACATGTCAAACCAAGATGACTTGTTGCTTATGGAGTTTCTTGTGATCATCAAACCAGATGAATGTCTGGCTTGAGTAATTAAAATGCTAATGGGAATTCACCATTCATCAGAGGAAATAGCAATGAGTTTGGTTCTTGTATTTTTTTCCTTCAGCATTTTTTCTCTCGTGGTGGCAGATGTTGGGGTTGTGCGTTCATTGTCTGCCAGAGACACAGCAAAAGCCGCTTTCCAAAGTAGTTTTCTGTATTTTTGTTGATTGTCTGCTTAAATTAACCTTCTCTAATGAGATGAAGATACGCAGGGTATGCTTGTAATTTACGGGATGTGAAATGAGTACAGATATAATACATCCTGGTAGGTGACAGGGATTAGAGAGCTCTGAGTACCCAGGTAGAGGAGGAGATGGCATATATCTTTAATACATGGTTCCTAATGGTTTGGAGGATTATCCTGTCTGGCTGTACGCACACACATGCACTCAGAGGCTTTGCTCAGGACCATTAGAGACAATGGGCTGGAACTTGTCCCTACTTTCTCCTCTGAGAAGTAAACAGTGAGTATGATGTGGATGTAAAATGCTGTCACATCACCCGATTTATATCAAACCTACAGTGTTGTGATCAGAGAAGCACCACAGATTTGGCTGGTGCGTGTTCCTCTGTGTTTAAAACCCACACAGTGTAATGTACTACAGGACACCTCCATGCAGAGGATGAAGCTTACTTGCTACCAAGCCACCTTCCAAATAAAAGCAAAACATCTTTGAGATGAAGGAGGCAGGGAGACATATTGGGTCCTCACATAACAGTCTCTCTGATGTCACCCTCACTCAGAGTTAGTGGGAGAATGAATCTGCATTTCTCCAGCAAGAAGGGGTTTTGCAGGCAGGTTTCTCCTCCTGCCTGCAGAATTTGGCTGTGTACACGCTTCTTGCTGTCCTCTGCTGAAGAGATGACTCTTGTACAAGTTTCACTGATGGCCATAAAGTTTTGCAAGCTTCTAAAAGTTGTTTGGTTAAAAAGATTTATCTGAAGTTTCTCAATTGACTGATAAAAGAGCACGTGGCTGAAATGCAAAAGGAAAAGTGCACTTTTAATCATAGAATCATAGGCTCATAGAGTAGTTTGAGTTGGAACGGACCTTAAAGCTCATCCAGTTCCAACCACCTGCTATGGGCAGGAACACCTTCCACTGCAGCAGGTTGCTCCAAGCCCCTGTGTCCAACCTGGCCTTGAACACTGCCAGGGATGGGGCAGCCACAGTTTCTCTGGGTAGCCTGTACCAGTGCCTTGCTACCTTCATAGGGAAGAACTTCTTTCTTATATTTAACCTGAACTTCCCCTGCTTCAGGTTAAATCATTCCCCCGCTTCAGTTTAAACCATTCCCCCTTGTCCTATCGCTACAGTCTGATGAAGAGTCCTCCTCCGGTATTGTTGTAGGTGAAAGAGTTTAAGCTTCTGGTTTGGACATATCCTCCTCTTGACCCCCCACTCTTTCATGTCTCTTAGGCTTGGATCCAAATGTTTGTATCCAAATGTTTGTATCCAAACATCAGACTTCAATTATCTCCCTTGGTAAGAAGGTGATGCTCGACTTCTCTCTCACTCAGATGCAGATCAATGCACAACCAACCAACCAAAGCCTCCTCTCGAGAAGCCACCCTAAGACTTCCCCTAGCACAAAATGACACGGTCCAGTCGGGAGCATGAAGTGCTCAGCTTCCTAACTCGGTTTGCAAACTGGAGAAGGGAGATCAGGTAATTGCATGGCTCTCAGCTTCGAATACTTTAGGGCTAATTTATGGTAATAGGTTTGAAACACTCTCAGCCCTCAAGACATTAGTACACACCTCCGCTTTCACAAAGGAAGGAGAAAAAACCTTCCTTTGTTTTCACGCTGAGCAGATAATCTGGATATTGTTTGTCAGATGTAATTTGAAGGCTGCAAAAGAAAGACAAATAAAAACCTCCCTCCCTGCTACCCCCAACAATGTTTTCTCTGTGTTCGGGATATTGTGATAATGGATTCATGCCTGTACAACCCACTGGGGGTTGAGAGCCCCTGCGTTTGTGTATACGCCAACCACGTTGCAGTTATAATGATGAGAGTCTCAGAGAAAATGAGGTGTGCTAAAGTTCTTTCTAACAATATCCATTGCTTTAATAGAAGATATTATCACTGTTTGTGAGTCTTGTCACATGTTAGGCCTCAAATCAGATGTATTTACAGGCCTGTGCTTTAAAAAAGGTAGAAAAGCAGTGCTATTAGTTCGGGCGGTTGTGAATTTTTTAACATAGTTATTACAAGGAAAAAAATCCATTTACTTGGGTTCAAGTTCAGATGGGTTCTGGACCAAAAGGCCAAAGTTATATCCTGAAAATTGGCAAGATTCATATGATCCGTATCTGTGCCTGTATGTATTAGCTCAAAGGAAACAGAATGCCTAAAAAGATGAACAAATGTGCAAACAAAACTAGATGTGGAATAGCAGCAGACCTAGGGACAAACTTCTAATCCACTTCTTTACTCCTCCTAATTGTCATTTTTGTTGGATGCTTATCTAACATGTGCCAATTATTTGCCTTTTCATAAGCACAGTCCTCACCCAAAGGTAAACACGAGAGATGGAACACAGGGCAAAGGATGGCTCTGCATTGCAGTTGTGCTGCACTAAAGGGAGCTTAAGAGGATACTGCCCTTCTCCAGCCAGTTGTTCCTTTTTAACATGCTTCAAGCTGCTCTTCGGGCAGATATCTCAGTGCAGCTCTGTGTAGGGGCTCAAGTGGATCAGTTTTAAAAGATTGATTCTGAAGTGTGGTCCAGTGTCAGTATAGCCCTCGGGCGGTTGCCTCCATGTAGCTGGAGCAGTAAATTGAGTTGCAATGTGGGAAATCACAGCCAGGGTGGGAAACTCTGCTAAACTGGGTTTGCCCTAGAGAAATCATGATGGTTTAGTGTGTGCTGAGCTGGTGATACATTTATCTTCACTCAGCCCGGCCCTGAGAACGTTAGGGAGGTTCTGTGAGATGGGGGTTTTCAGGTGTTGAGAAGGTGGGTGGCATAATGGGTATGGGGTGAGAATAAAACTAGTGCTGGAAGAGAAAGAGGCGGTAGGGGAATATTCAGGTAGTGATTTGAAAAAGGAAGAGGTGACTTTAGGAGGAACAGCAAGGATGCTCTATATGGACAGGTAAGCATGGAGCTAGGTTTAGGGTGCTCTGACAGAGAGCTCTGTATGGACAGGTAAGCGTGGATCTGGGTTTAGGGTGCATGTCCTTTCTGGATGTGGTCTGTTATTCCAGTCTGCTGTCTGGGAAATCTTACATCTCTTGGTGCTTCTTGTAACACTTGAAAGTGCTGAAAGAAGACCACAATGGAGAAACTGTGCAGGCTGCAGCTGACCATGTCCCAGGAGTGGCCTCTCTGTCTGACCCTGTTATCCCTCAGCTGGTTTGCAGGCTGGGGACGTGATTAGAGAACTCATTCAGGAGCAGGTTTCATTTATCCTTGTAAGCCGAGAACTGGAGGGAATTTGTGAGAGAGAGAGCATCCAAAGCAAGTAAAATGAGCTGGTGCCCTGTGTGGAAGAAGTCCCTTCTTGCCTTCGTATTATACGGCTCTTGACCTTATTTCCTTCTGCTTTGCAATTTGCCAACCCTTTTTTTTTTTTGCTGCCAGCCAGATGCAGCTTGTCAGAGCCTGGGCTCCTGTTATCTCCTGTTCCTCCAGAAGGAACTGCCTCCTTCTCCTTACTCCTCTCACCTGATGAGGATGCTGCTTTCCTCCACTCTAGCGACACTATTCCCTTTTGAGAAAACTCTAGCAGAAGTTCTGCCTGCAGTTACTTTGGTAATGCTAAAGTGACCTCATATAACCTACATCCATGAAGCACCCAGACAGTGGCATTCTGAGCCTCCCCTCTCTGCTTTGTGGGAATATTCCACCTTGCTCAGCTCTGATCACTGCCAGTCACAAACAGGTTTGAGAGAGGTTGCCACCAAGGCAGTCCATTAATTCTCTTTGCCACTGTAACTTCTGGGACCTGGCCTATGAGGGATGGGGTTTGCCAAGCTGTACATCATCCTTTCTGCTCTGCATTTCTAATACAAAGGAGGATATGGTCTAGAAGAGATACAGGTTCACCTCTTCAGCATCATGAATAAGATAAAGGAAATCCACTTTTCTCAGCTATGATTCAATATTCCCACACACACTATTCTTTTCAACCAGTACAGAGTTACTGCAGTTGCTAATCTTTTTTTCTGAGGGGGAAGGAGTTAGCTTTCATTCAAAGCCTTCACCCATGCCAGGAATCTTGAAGGAGGAGGCAGAGGACTGATACTATTGCTAAATAATCATATTCCAGTGTAAACTAGCTTAGTTCTGACAATGTCAGAGTAATTGGCATGAGATGTGAAACAAGTTGCATTGACAATGGTATCAGGGAAAATGTTCTAATAGGACGTGAACATCAAAGAGGAAAAAGGAAATCGGAGGAAGGTGCAAAACAGAGTTACTTTACCCGTAACATCGTGTTCATGTCCTGCAAAATTACTACAAGAAACAGCGTGATACTGAGCTGCAGGAAAGAGGTCGTCTTGTGCCAGGGAAAATACCTAGATGAAAACTTGAAAGCCTGAAGTTTTTACAAAGCTACGTTCTGAATAAGGGCAATAGAAACATTTCTGTGCGGTTTTCTTGTGTCCTGGTCCTGTTGGTATCTGAACTTAGTTTGAATTGGTGGAAAAGTTGCATGAAAATACATTTCAATCCAGGAGGAAGGAAAAAAGGGGAAAAAAAGAAAACTTAAAGAAAACTTATAAAAAATGCCTGCAACTTCTCTTAAAAATAATAAGAAATAGAAAAGGCATTATTAAGGTGACCCTTTCCTGCAAACAGTTCTAGTTTCAAAGAAATGGACTTTTCCAAAGAATAATAGGCCTATTGAAAAGTAGCCAAGCAGCTCTTCTGCTGTCACTAAGCCACGTTGCCACCTCTGTTTTCAAGGCAGTACACCTTTTCTGAAGAGCTCTGCTGCCTGTAGAGACAAGCACCCTCTCTGGGAGCAGTCCAACACCAACTTTGAGAGTCAATGCACGCATTGTGTGGATCCCCTTTCACACAGATCCGCCTCTATTCTTGCCTGGTTCTTTCATTCTTCTAGTTCAATGTAAAGGTCACTCTTCATGAAAGTAGATATTTGCTCTTTGTGTTCAGGAGGGGAGAAAGAAGTATAACCCTTGCATATTACAGAGGGTTTAGGAGGCATTAATGGACTCTCTCTATAAAGTTTCTTGGACATTAATTCCTCCTTCTCTACTGTCAAAACATGGTCAGAAATGTTCACACTTCCCCACAGGTGTGGACAGTAACGAGAGGATATTTTCTGGCAATGGTCCTGTTGCTCTTACATCATCACTGTACTTGAGGCTGGGGTTTCGACTGTAAAGCACATCTACTAAAGTACTTCCTGTTTGCACTGAAGAGGTTATAGGAGGTGATTTCCTTGGTCTCACACTGAATTCCCTCTTGAACCCACTGAGTTCAGATTGTATTACACGCCTGCCGTAAATTGGATTACAGCTGATCAATAGACACTTGTCCTGAAGATGAATGACCCTGTATCAGATACAGGCCCTTTTTGGTGAGGAAGTTAAAAAGCTGGATTTGGGGCATAAAATGAAGTCAAGTAAATAAGAATGGCCATTTTGGGTTGGTAGTTTACAGTGTTGCCAGTTACAGATGAGTCCTATTTTGTGGACAAATTATAGGGCATCTCACATGGACCACAGCTGGGCAGAGATGACATTTATGGGAGGAAGGGACAAAGTGCTTGGAAGAAAATGATTATTTGGATGGATAAATGGAAAGCCACATGCCTGGAGCCTGGGACTTGGGTTTAGCTTAGCTTGGTGAATACACACTGGGTGGGGAGGCCTCTACACAAGCTGAGCTGAGAGCTGCAGTACTAATCATCTTTGGTAGTGGGGGATAAGTATTTGAAATCCAATGCCCAAGCACAGAGCTCTACCACTTAAATGACAGGACTTACCCTGTTAGCAGTTCCAGCAGGATCTTAATTTCTATGTGGGTCAGCCACTTCAGAGGCATATTTTCAAGTACTTGCTTGTCAATGCAGCAAATTCTGCATACAGTAGTCAAAGTTTCCACCCAGTCTGATCAGTCTTGAGTTTAAATAATAACATTTCATCTTATTTAATGAACTGTCAGCCATCTCCTGAGGAAGACGCTTTAATGAGTGGAGAATCATGTCCAATGCTTATTTATCTAAGTCAGGAGCATAGATCTGATAATGATCTCTTTTCATCTATATGTCTGATTCGTGCATCTGTCAGGCCACTTCCTGATCCATACAAAGGTAATTTGCATAAAAAAAGAGGAACATGCTGAATGGTCACTGAGCTTCATTCTTCACAGCTGAGAGAACTTCAGCTTCTTACCAAAGTAGACTAAATGTCAACTCAGAGCGTGTTTAAAGGAAGAAGAAAGTGGAGGAGCTCAAAGGGAATTAAAGAGAGGAGAGACCAGGGCTGGGGTGCTGCAACTCAAATTAGTTTGGAAACACTGGTGTAGGATGCACAGTGCAATTGTTTCAGTCTGGAGTAAGCATCGTCAATTCTCTAGGTCCCTATGACAGTTAACAAACAAGAAGTGAAAGTTCAGAGAGAAAAAAGAATGTTTTAACCGGCATACCTGAAATGCAGTGGCTGAATCATATAATGTAGAGAAAAAGCTACAGGTGAAAGTGAGGAGGGTGAAATGGAAAAGATCGAGGCTTCATCATAATTGACAACACAGGAACAAGGCTTCTGGCATGCACTTAGATCAAAGGAGAAACATTCAAGCTGCCTAACCTCAGATATTATTTAAAAGTCTAATTAAAACTATTAGCCTCCCCTGGAAGCATGCATAGGCAGTGGCAAGTCAATGCTTCTCTCCATTGCCTACAAGGGGAGCCAGGACAGACTAGCTTTTAACTAAGAGAGCAAAATTAGAGCATCCATTTGTGTGGAGGAATATCACTACCACATTACATAGTAACTGAACCCAGATGAAGCATGAAAGTAATCTTCAACAAACCTCAGTTATGGTCCAGGGAGAGGAAAGGGTTTCTCCATGAGCACTGTTCACACGCAGCTTTCACTGTGTTAATGTGTATGGGAAGAGGCGCAAGAGGTCTTCCTGTGTGAAACCTATCACCTGAAACCTCTATGGTAATGTTAGAATAACTTAAAAAAGTACAATTTTCCAAGAGCTTCTGTCCTGTGTGACACTTCTTGTAACTGCTCTGCAAAAGGAAATAATATGGGGAATAAAGACAAATTACTCACCAGACTGGAAGCTGATAGCTGCTTACGCAGTGTTCATTGAGCCATAAGGAGAAGAATTTGCTGGGACCTTGAGAGGCCACCAAGTCTACTTCTGGGCCCCAAGGCAGGACTTACTTTTTATGTCATTCCTGAGGCAGTGACATCTTCCCTCTATCTTCTGCTCTGTGAGTTAACCAGTCCACTTCTCCCAGTCTTAACTGACTTTTGCACTCCAATACTGCTACTAGAATCTCTTCTATCCATCCATCTATCCATGGATATCTGTTCTTGGATTTTTGCCAGACTTAACTGGACAAAACAGCAAGTCTGGATTTAGCAGCCTGCTCTGAATTCACTGCTCCCTTTGCTCTGAGCAGGAGGATGGACTGAATAAGAACCTGAGGTCCCTTTTGACCTGGGTGATTCTGTGACTACAGTTTTTGTGAGGAGATACTCAAAACTCATACACAGTATTGAAGCAAAAGCACTAGCATGAGTTGAATGGAGGAGTTGTGATATTTGTCATGGAAGTGATGTCTGTCTTTACTTGTTTTCCTCTGAAGGCATAAAGTTATTGCTTCAAACTCAAATTCTCCTCTTTTCGAATGCCAAAATCCATTTTCTATGGAATTGCTTCTTTCTATACTTTTTTTTTTTTTTGTGTTAATGTCTTGTGAGAACTTTCTGGACAATTTTCTCTATTCTTTCCCTATCAGATGTTTGCATAGCTGAGAAAGATTCAATATGGTCAAACAGAGGATCGTAACCAGTAATAAGTACATTTACTGTCTCAAAAGCGTTAATTTTCTGAAGTTGAGAGAAATGACAAGCAAAATTGATTAGAAGAGAAACTGCAGGCAGAGAAAATGCTTCTGGCAAATTGGGGATTCTGTAAGAGGAGTTTATTAGATAGCCAAAACCCAAAACACCACAATTTCATATGAAATAAGAAGACATCTTTGGCTGGAATCCAAGCCCTTGCTCTGTTACATAGGAAGAGAGCAATGGGAAATCTGTATCCATACGTAAGAGTTACATATGAAAATTCAAGATGGGGAAATGTGGAACTTACACCAAGACCCTTTGAAGAATTAGCTGGACTTTATATTGGTCTTCTGACTTTAACTTCTAATAAACCTCACAGTATGGTAAGTAATTGTGTGTGCTTTATATATTAATATTACTTCTTAAAAGGGCTAGAAGGTTGCTATATAATAGGCAGCATGTTAACAGTCTAAGGTAAAATAATGGACCATATACACTGATGTCAATTGATAAGGAATCAAAGGGTAGAAAGAAATCCGAGGCCTGTCAGCATGATTTGTAGAAAAGGATCTTTTCAAACAGAATTACTTTTATTCTTTAATACTGCAGTTTTGGCTGATAAAAGTGTGGAAGAACATAATGGATTGACTGTTGTTTAAGTAATTCCCAGCCCCCTGGCACTTTATGGTGCTAATTTCATTATGGATTAAGAGCACTTACACATCTGAACCTGGAGAACTGCTGGTCTTAAATGCATTGGCCAAACTGGAAGAAGCAAAAAACAAAAAGCCCCAACAAGAATATTGCTAAGGGTTTACACAGAAATCAGTACCATAACTGCTCTTTCCCAATATGTTTCATGTATGATTTGTAATGTATTATAAACCCACTGACTCGAGAAGGAAAGGTGACTTGGACAGTGTTGGAGTTCTTTACAGGAACCTGCATGGGGAGGAGGTATTAGGTGCTGAAATGGTCTTCAATCCTGAACAGGCATAGGGAGGATCAATGGCTGGAAGCTGAAGGAAACAAAATTCAATTTAAAAACCAGGAGATTTCCATTTAGTTACTTATTCATTGATTTGCTTATTTAAATAGCGAGGGTGATCAGAGCAAACTGTTACGGGAAGATGTAGGATCGTGATCACGCTGCAGTGGTGGGGGGGAAGTTTGCAAAGGCCAAAAAGTTAATTACCACAGCCTTCTCTGCTGGTCAATGAAGGGAAACAGACTCCTCCAGCTCACGTAAGCCACATTCCTGCTTTTAGTCATCATGTGGAGATATCTTTTTTTCTATTCTATTGTGTATAAGGGGAGCTGCACTCAGCCGAGTGTTAGCTTGGGGCTACTATCTACCCCCTTTCTCCTGAGCTTTGCAGATGATTGTAGCTCAGTGTCAGGAGAAGGTGATGCCCTCTTCTGGGGATTTCTGGGATAGTGCAGAAAATCACAGGGGATGGGCTAGGCTGTAGGCACTCACAGAGGACCTGTTGGAAATGGCAGAGAGAAAGAGGTAACAGGATGGAGAGAACAACCTGAAGCTTGATTTGTGTATTCCACACTGCCGCCAGGACAGGCTTGGGTAGGTCTTTTCTTCCTTTGGACCTGGGCCCAAGAGATTAGATTAAAAAAAAAAAGAAACAAAAAAGAAGGAAGATTCTCTTCCATCTTGGCCCTGAAATGTTTGCATCCGGCACAAGAAAGAGTTGCAATAATCGTGTCCATCCCGTGCCTGCTGCCTCTTTGGGGCAAATGCTAATGACTGGCTGATGGGAATGTGCCTGCCTCCTTGTTTTTTGGCTGCTTTTGCTGCCTTCCCCACCGAATGGCATTAATCATGTCAGCTTCCCTTTCTACAAGAGTGGCTGGTTTAATGGGAAACTTCATCCAACATCAATATCCTGAGGGGAGGAGGAAATGAAGAGAAGAAGAAAGCATGTAGCAGGGAGGTAGCTAATGCTGAAAGCAGTCACTGACTGTTCCAGAGCGAGCATTTGATAGGGACAAGCCAGGAAGTAGAAACTGGGTTTGCTTTGGAAGTCCAGAGGCAGTAGGGATGCCAGCTGAATCTGCAGCTCAGGAGCTGAGAGAGGTCTCTGGGAAGCAGAGATGATGGTGTGGCATGGTTGAGATCAAGATACCTGTGGCATGCCAGGGGAGGTGGAGGGAAGGACAGAGCTGACATGAAGCATTTGAGACTGAAGCATGGGCTGGAAAGAGAATGAGAAAGAGGCACATAGAGCAAGAGCTGCTATGGGGTGGAGTGTTCCTGGAAAGGGATAGGGTCAGCGGTGTGTGGGAGAGGGAACCAACCTGAGCAGGTCTGGAGGAACAGCTTTTCTCAGGGAGAGCTGCTGGTGGTCATTGTGACATCCCCTTTGTGTGTTTTCTAGAACCCCCAAGCTTTTCCATCCTTTGTGGCACAGTCATTCCTGCCCCATCCACTGCTCTCTCTGAGGAGCATTGAGATTTCATGTAACTGGAGGATGTCCATGATCTGGAATTACCTGCCAGCAAGGAGAAAGAGGTGGGGTGTACTTGTGTGTTTCTGTGTGCATGGGTGTGCTTATTGCTCTGGGAGTGCAGGGGAGGGTGGTTTAACTCAGGGATCACCATCATCTTGGCCTGCTGCTTCTCATGCTTCCTTTCCCTTTCCTCCTCCTCTTTCTCCTTCCTGTCTGTTCTCCTGCCTGTTCCCATACTCCTTTGACAGCTTGTTATTAGAAACATTGCTGCATATTAACTAAGTTAAACCACTATGTGACTGACAGGTTTCTCACTGTATCTGAGCAGATGAGATCCATCCATTCACCCTGGCTTCTATATGCTACCTTTTATTTGAGCTTCTCTACCTCTTTTATTTCCCACCCATTTTCCAGCTAAGATGAACAACACATTTACTATCCAGTACATACAAAGAATGAGCTCCCTGGGGTGTTTGCTCTGCAAATGGAAGCCTATATTGATGGGTAGTACTATGAAGAAAGTGATTATCTTAGCTCATAAAAATACTCTCCTTTTGAGAAATCCAGCCCCAAAACCCTGGCAGTCTATCACACAATAAAAGGAAACGAGGGTGACAAAATATAGACAGCATTATGGCATTTTCCATACATGGAAAACCTTCCATGTATGTGTTGAGCAGAACCTGTGAAATTTATTGTCACAGGTTATTACTGAAATGAATAATTTAGGAGGAATCAAAGCGCTTGCAACCTCATTGAGAGCTACGTCCAGGCAAAACGTGATACAGGTTGAAAATTATAATGACTAAATCTCTACAACATAATCTAATTATCAGACAGGGTTAGGCAAAAATGACCTCCCATGGGAAGAAATGCACAATTATATGTGTTAGATCTGAGCTGATGAGCAGGTATGTTAAACCTTCTGAATCACCCAGGAGCGAATTTTTTATGAGGATTGCAGTAGATCAGACAAGGCTTTTGCTTCTCTTCTTGCCATTATCCTGTGATCTTTTGAGACCAAATATTTTATTCCCTTTCACATCAACGTTTTGGCAAATATCTCAGAGGGCTCAGAAATCTGATTTCACACTCATTTGTGAAAATAGAGCCTCAAATAGGCTTTCTGACTACCGGTTGCTAGGTAGATATAGCAGGTATGAACCTGGTATCCCATTGCTTGTTTGAATCTTGGGTTCCAAGAAACTGACTTCTCCAGTATAAATGTCATGGACACCATTTGTTGTGCTTTGGTGTACACAGAGCTCCACTGGAGGTGGAACAAAATTCCTGTTGCCTTCAGATAATCTGGTTCCTTTTCTGTCTTCTCTTTTCTTCTGAAGTTCTCACCCAAACTGTTTTGGAAGCAAGAAATCTCTCAAACCCCCTGAGACATGGTGATGTTCCATGCACGGTCCAAGGATGGATGACACACCGGAAGGGCAAGTGGAAAACGTAGCTCCCTTATGTCATCCCAATGTAACTAGGTTGCTTGGCACCATGACCACAGTCAGTTCATTCAACTGTGACACAGGTCTTGCATCTAGTGATCCAATTAGGCCAACCTGTGGTTGATGAATGGTATTTGTTCCCTATCTGTGTGTTTTGTTTGGTTTTGGAACATTATGCTCACCTTTACTGCCATGGAGAGGTTGGTTAGTGTAAAGAAGTCTCCCTCATCTCTTTTTCTCCCTCATTCTTTCCCACAAATGCTAGGTCCTCTCTAATGCTGATGGTTTTGCTCAAAGAGTGGTTTTCAAGCTGCTTTCTGCCTCGGAGTCTTGACACAAGTCAAATGAGGCATGACAACACAGCAAGTCCTCCTGTCATGCAGCCTTATAGCAAACGTGAGCATTGTGACCCCAAGTTGGGGTCTCATTTGTCTAAGGTATCAATTAAATACATAGCACATGCACCAGTCATCCCTGTCTCCCTGGGGATTAGGGATGTTTCCCATCTTGCCTACACATCAGCGCAGTGTCTGCAATTGTTCTACTGTTCATATTGCACTATTATCATAGAAGCCACATCCAGAAGACACCAAAACTGCCCTGACCGTTAAGACCTCATTTTCCCAGTCATGTTTTCCATGCCGGTGGGCTCATTACTTTCTTCTTCTGTGTCTGTGTATGATTACAATCAAAGCAAAGATCAGCACTGGAATGACAATATGTCCACTAGAGCAGCAGGGAAACGTGCTCTGTAGGAGATATTGCCCATGTTTGCAATCAGTAGCAGAAGTAGAGGGGCTGGGGCTGACCCTCTGCCTGCTCTTTGTGCTCAGAGCATCCTCACAAGCACTGCTGATTGCAGACTGTGGCTGTTCTCTCCAGCAGCAGAGGGCCCAGGTGTTGTTTTATTTTTAGGAGTATTCTGGAGTCAGCTGCAGGCTGTGAACTGGCGTCAGCAGAAGGGTTGAAAAGCAATGAAGTGCTGCTCTTCCCTTAGAGATAGCATTTTCCTCCATGTAAACTCCCTATCAAGGATTCTGGCCTGGAAATCCTGGCTAGTCAGTACATGCAGTGAGGCAGTGGTGGTGAATGGGAGCAAGAGGGGAACTTTCACCACCCGTGCAGCGTTGCTCATCTCATGTTCATGTCATGAGAGACCCACATTGCTTTGATGGGTGACCACAGGAAAACGGGCATCACCACAGCTGCTTTCCATACTTCCTCCCAGGTTATTTCTTCCTAAAGGCCTCTTCCTCACCTCCATGGCCCTTCATGGATAGAGTGCATGGAGGTAGGATGCAAGAAAGGGATGCAGAAGCTATGAGCAAAGGATACAGGTCCTTAGGTGAGTTTGGTTCCCTTCCAGCAGCCCTGTCCCACTATCATGCTCACACTCTGACCCTGCAGGTACTTGCTGAACAGATCTAAGAATAGACATGTCTGAGACATGTGGGGGAGAGACGAGAGGGGTGCACTGCAGAAAAGAGGTGCAGAGCCAGCTCTGAGTCTTCCTCCTCGAATATACAAGACTTGACCATCTGCCCCTGAATTAGAGAGGTCAGCGAAACAAAGCTAAACCTGTCAGGATTACTAAAAGTCATGTGCAGCTTTGGGAGTCACAGAGTGGATGTGACTCAGATTTAATTTCCCAACAGAGCCAGTTTTAGGTGTGAGCAAAGCAGGTACAGCCTGTGACAGCAGGCTGCTCACAGCAATAAGATGCCTACAGCCCTGCGGAGTCCCTCCTGTGCCAGAGCCAGGGCAGGCTGGAGAGGGGGGGTTGGAGCCAGTGACTGCAACAGCTACATAGGGAAAAAGGCTGAGTCTTTACATGCAGTGCTCCTTACTCCCACCTTGTCCTGCTCACCTTCTGTGCAGCAAAAATCCTGTCTGGCCTTTTCTATTTGTGATCTCAGGTGTGCTTATTGAGTCCCAAAATACTCTTTGGCACTGGCTTTACTCCTAATATATTCTGCAAGAGCTATATCAGCACCAGCAGGATTTTTAGACTAATTATCAGAGGTACATGCAGAGGCACTTCATGTCTCCAGAATGGTGTTAATAATAGCTCTGAGTGATGAGAAACAACAAAATGCTGTGCTTAACTCTAAAATAAACCAATAGGGGAAAAGCAAATCTCCTATTGTGCATAGATACAGAAAATGCAGTGAGACAGTTCTGAGCAACAGCATTCTTAAAGCATTTTAGATTGGAGGTCAGTGGCATTCTCCTTATTGCAGGTAGGGAAACTGAGGTACAAAGAGCTAAGACCAGGCTGCCAAAGCTGGCTCAGTCAGACCAGGCTACTGTTACCATTCTCTATTGACAATCATAATTTTTAATGTGTTCTTTCTGCTGGCTGGGCAGTGAGTTGAAGGATCACCAGGATAATAAGCTGTTGAAAACACTTCAGCTGATGGTTTTGAAATAAAGAGGAGCATGTTGAGTCATAAATGAGTGTGGGGGTTTATGGAATACACAGTCATTTGTTTTCTGAAAGCTGGGATAGATGCACTTGTCTGTGGTCCGTCATAAAGAGCATCTGAATGAATGGTCCTTAACACCTCCTTTCAGTCAGTTTTTGGTTGCTTGACACAAAGAGAGCTTATCCCACATCTGCTATGTGAAAGATAACCTTCCAGTTCAACTGTTCTTCAGAGAGTGGAGGTGGCAGTGCTGCAGCAGTGTTAGACCTTCACAAGTTCTAATGCCATGCAAAGGATAAGATAAAGGAATGAGTAAAGATAGCTGGGAGCAAGCCAAACCATCAGTTTAGGGCTGTGGAGGGGGGATTGCCACATCTTTCTGCGGTGCCATCTTATTGGATCCTGTCACATTCACCTCTTCAGTGCAACCTTCATTTTTAACAGCATTCATTTAAAATTTAGAGCTCTGTTACTCCTGGTATGATTTTTAATGACCAAATGGATCAACTTTCATGATAGTGACAATTTTTATGTTTCAATCCACTTCCAAGGTCAATTTGCTTTCAATGTTTTCCAAACAAATCACTTGGGTTTTAAAAAACTTTGTTCAAGTGAAGTCATTTTGTGAAGAGTCCCCAAAATTTGGCATATCTTCAGGAATTAAATTTTCTTTGAAACAAAATTGCAGGAGCTCTCTTAGAAATAGCAAATCTGACTCTTATCCAAATCTAATTCTACCTGTGCATGGGAAAAGAAGGAATGAGTGGAATGATTAGAACCCCCCCACACACTTTATTCATGAATGTCAATGCAAAGTCTTTACCAAGTGAGTTTGAAGAGGAATAGAAAGAAACCTTGAAAGAAATGCTGTAAATATTTGAAGGCAAATAGCAACAACCACAACAGTGTAGTGTCTGTGAAAGTCTCATCTATTGAACATGATCCAGAAAGAAAAGGGTAACAAAGGAGTATGGGAGCAAACTTAGAATTAAAAGTTGAAGGCTGCAAATATTGAAAGTTAGACAATGTTGGCAATTACCAAGGATGTGGAGAGTATATATAAATATATATATAGAAGTATGTACTACATATACTTCCTAATACAAAAAATGAGAAGGGAATGTGAACAAAACCCAATGTAAGGACCTGATACTGGCTGTGAAAAAGCAAATACTGATGCCAGGAGCAGCAGAGCAAATTGAAATAGAACCTACAGGCTTTAGAGTGAAAGGACATGTGGTTAATATGTCCTATAAGCTTATACCTATAAGCCTTTATCTATAAGCCGCACAGTTAAATAAGAAAGGCGACAGTTTACTGAAGATGTAAGTGCAAGAGAGAAAATCTATGTCAAACAAAGTACAAGGCGGCAATTAGTGTGAGAGAAGAAAATATCTAAACACAGAGTCACAAATACCCAGGAAATGGGCATAGAAATTCCTGAGTGCAAACCAAACCCACTCAATAAAAAAGCTGCAAACTCACAGCAGTAGCCACTAGGTGACAGTTTGTATGGAGGAGCTGGGCTCATTCCTGAGGAGCAGCAGGGTTAAAAGGGAGAAGGGGCTGAATTCCTCTCAGTCCCCCAAGACTCTACAGTTTGCTCCAACTTCATGAGAATAAAAGAGAGCTAATGGATTTGGGAATGCTGCCATCAGAAACAATGCTGCCAAAAGTGATTGCTGTCTGCACAAGTACTCTGATGGGGTGCAGGAAGCTCTTGTGACCCTCTGAACTAAGCCTGAGTGGTTCAGATGAGCAAGAAAGGCCCAAAGACTGGCAGAAGCAGCTCTGCTGGAAAGCCCATTCTGAATGCCTTTCCATCCTGCATGACAGTGCTTTTCCTAGGGTCTCTGCTCAGTTGCTCCAATGGACAATGTCCTTTTCCAGATGTCACTGCCTTGTTGCAGGACAGGAAGGGCAACAGCTGCCCTCAGCCTCTGCAGGAGTACTGGGTTACACGGAAACTGGTGTCTATCAAGCTGAGATCTGTAGTGATTGAGAGGTGAACACATCACTTCTATGCTGGCTGAGGGAACATGCAGCAGTCTCCTTAGACACTCCAGGTTGTTGATTCCAATGCTTTAGTTTGATAGCTTCCTTCAAAACACCTTGTATTAGCCAAGCAACAGATCACAGAATGGTTTGGGTTGGAAGGGAATTTTAAAGATCAATCTAGTTCCAACCCTCTGTCAAGGGCAGGGGTAAAACACAGTCTGAATAACACATAGTAGAATCATAGAATCATAGAATAGTTAGGGTTGGGAAGGACCTTAAGATCATCTAGTTCTAACCTCCCTGCCAGGGGCAAGGACACCTCCCATTAAACTGTGGCACCCAAGGCTATGTCCAATCCAGTCTTGAACACCGCCAGCGATGGAGCATTCACAACTTCCCTGGGCAACCCATTCCAGTGCCTCACCACCCTTACAGGAAAGAATTTCTTCCTCATATCCAATCAAAACTTCCCCTGTTTGTCCCAGGTGATGGATTTTGTTACTAGCAAAGAAAAAAGAGAGGCTGCTCTGCTTCCTGGCCTTACTCAGGCACCAGCTTGTACTTTTCTGCCTTGAACTTCTTCATTGCCCTAAAGCTTCTTAGTTGTTTCCAAGCTCAGCTCCCAGCTGGAGCCAATGTAGAAGGTGACAGGAGAGGATTGGTTAGGAGAAGTTCATAAACACCTTGCAGGGTGATTGGGGAGTGATGGTGGTGCAGCTTTGGGAGGAGTGAAGAGGCTGCTTCTTCTTGTTGCTTCAGTATAGTTTCATAAAGAGGACTGGGACCTTTAAGGACCTTTGAGATTGAAGACACACAGCAGGTGGGTAACCTATAAAATGTGAAAAGATTTAAGAGTATGGAAGTGCTAGTTCAGGTATTACTGCCCAGGATGTCAGAGGAAGCTTTTAAATGGAGCATGGTGATGTAAAGAGGTAGGGTATGGAAACCTCTTTGTGTTCTCTTTTCCTATCCTGAGGCTCCCCGCTAAGTGATGACTTTGTATAATTAAAATGAACAAAGTAAATGGCAGCAATCCATCTTCGCAATCACAGCGTTTTCTCTTCCCTTTTGTTGAAGTGCTTTGTTCATCTCAAATTGGTTAAAAAAAAAAAAAAGTCAAAAGTAAAAAGAAATAAATAATAAAAAATACAGAAATAGAAGTTGAATGGGAGCCTGCAGGGGCTGTATTTTTAGCAGCTCATCAGTTTGTGGATAAGCTCAGAGGTTGCAGATTCTAATTGCCAACCTGGAATGTGGAAAGCAGGACAACTGAAAGCATGTGTATGTGTTGTGGGGAAAGTGAACTTTTCAATGCGACGAAGGAAAAGAGAGTTGGCATGTTTGCCACTTACAAAATGTGGCAGGACACCGTGTGGTGAGGCCATCTGGCTATTGTTTGTGGCACAAGGGCCTGGTGAAAGGCTCTTGTAGAATCTATCTGCAGGGGGGAATTTACCTCTTCCCTGGCTGGAGCTGTGAATGTTTGTGTCCGCTCTGGTGAGGTTGGATTGTGATATTTACAGATGGAGCATGTCAGATCCAACTGAGATACTGGCTGGGAGAAGGAAGTGAGCAAGTAGAAAATGACAGAACAGATCTAACAGGAAGGTAGAGCAGAGGATGATCTCTGAGCACAGATCCCAGAGCCAGGCCTCTAAATAAGGAAAGTGGTACAAGCTCTCTACAGCCTTAAAACTTTAATTATGTTCAGTTGAGCCATGGGTCTATGCCCAGGAAAGTCCATATGCAGAAGGTTGCTGTGAGAAGGGGTGGTTGACTTCCTCTGGTGTCCTTTCAGAGCAGAACCAATGTAGAAGAGTCTTGGCCAGGACAGAAGAAGAGGTGCTTAGCCTTTCCCTGTATTATCTGAAATGGATGTGGATTCTATCCTTTGCTGCTCTGTTCCACACTCCCAAATCTGACTTTCATGCTTTGCAGCTCTGAGTCTTGAAATGCATATCCTAGAATTGCTGACTGTGTACTGACAGCTCAGCTGATGGCTTGTGGGATGCTGGAGCCCATGGGTTGGAGTAAGGAAGAAGGCTGGTTTGCATTTTGCTTGGTATTCCGGCAGATTTTTGGCTTGCTTTCCTGATAGACTATTTTCATCTCCCTTGTCCTACTTCCTTCCATGCAGGCCTCATTTCTTCCCAGGGACTATAACTAAACTCACTCTTGTCTATAATCCCGACAGATACATCAGCTCTTTGGAGCATCTCCAGGCATACAGAAAAGGATGATCACATGGGTAGACCATCTGATGCTATACATTAAAACAAATACATAAAAGCAAGTTACATACAGACCAGACCATGCTAAATGGGCTTTCCTGTGGCTACAGTTATTGTTGTCTGGACTTTGCCAGCAACCTTGTTACAGGCAGACAAATAACACAACAAAATACATCTTCTTCTGTGTGAAAGACCCAATCCTGACACAAGCAAAGAGATATGTGGCAGAGAGAGCATTGCAGGTAACTGCTAGTTTTCTGAGGTAATGGGTTATAGGTATGGAAATAGGACAGATAAATCAAAAAACATGGGTAGAAACATATGCAAGCAGTACTGTTAGGACAGGACTTGAGGGTGAAGTGGAGGAAAGTATGGCCATGGCTGATTGCAAGTCATATCTGATTTGCAGAATGAGCACTGAGTGGAGTTGGTAAGGTCATCCTTCCATATGTATGAGCTTGCTAATATCCTTGCTGTCTGGTTACTCCTTAACTGGATGCTTCAGATCTAACTTCCCCTGAACTTAGACTGCAGTACAAAAAGGGGGACTTAAGATGCATCTTGCACAGCTCAGCAATGTGAGGGGAGCATACTTGATCCATGTGAGGGCAATAGTCCAACCTCTATGGTCCATACTGTGCACCCTTTTTCCCCCAGTAAAGCTGGCTGTGTGAGCACAACCTTGATGCTGGCCTTTGGGATGCTCCAGACTGACAGATTAATCATGCTGCTGTGGTTCGGCTGCCTGCAGGGCTGTCACTTTCTTCTTCTTCAAGGAAGAGCCAGTGGGCTGAGGAGGCTCTGGCTCCATCTGCCAGCAAAACCCGTAGCAGGGAAAGAGCAGCAGCTAGGGGGGAGGTGCTGGAAGGGGGGAGCAGTGAATTCCCTTGATAATTAGGATGGCTGCATCATCACTTATGCAAAGAGTGGAAAGGAGGTGGCTTGCTGCTGCAGGCTGTGTGGAGGAGAGAACAGAAAGATTGAGCTGTTCTCCATGCAGAAACAGCACAAATATGTGTGGCCACAAATGTATACTGGGTGATCACTTATATGCTATCCTTCTCCCTAAAAAAGGTATAACCAGGAGCCCTCCAGGACATGGGATTCCTGGTCAGTTTGGCCATTGTCCTGTGTTGCACGCTTATGCAAACCAACACAAGGGGGCTCAGGTGAACGCAGGCAAATTCTGTGACTGGTTATTCCTGAACCCCTCCAGTCCCTCCACAGGTCTTTCTGCCTCTAACAACAACATTTTGACATACTTGTGTCCATCGCTCAACTTCCCTCTTTGCTCAGAAGAGCTGTAACTTCGTATCTAGCAGCCTGAGCTGTTCACAGGTTGCATGGCCATTTTTCTCTCTCCCTCTCTACTGATGCCTGGAGAACGTAGCTTCATTAGAGGGTTGAGCAACATTGCCATCTTACAGCACCAACATCTTATGTCTGACACCACCACAGATGTTTGTGTTCACTGTTTTCCACTTGTGCTCATTCAACTTGTCAAGACATCTGCCTTCCTGGTGCTGAGAACGAATGCAAGAGGAAGCTGCTCAGCAGCCAGCTGTGGTACCTTCTCCTTCTGTTCTGCTGGGCTGTCATGCAAGATGGCAACAGGTTTTTGCAAGTTGAAATGTATAATTTGTTGCTTCCTTGCCTAGGAGATAGAACTGGACAGATGTTGAAGGAGCCAGTGACATGGAAGTAGCCAGAAACTGTGATCTTCTGTCTGTCTCCCCACTGCTTAGCAGGTGGAACACTGTAGAGAAGGGTCCAACAAGACAGGCAAGATTATTCAGATGCCAGGGAGAGCATATGAAGGAACAATAAGGAGATCCTGACAAGGCATCGTCTCAGTCTCATCCTTATATGGCCCTCTCTTGCCTGCTTATGTCTCAGTTTGGATTGTCAGCAGCTTTTTGAAAGGCATGAACAAAGCCATTCTATTTCCAAAATGCAGATAGACAAACCACAAAGGAACAACAAATTCCTTGCTGCCTTGGGATTACTCCCTCTGTATGTGTGCAGGATGTGAAGTTAGGGCTGGGTTTAAACATAAGATCCACAGCTTGTACACTTGATAGTCACAGTGGAGACAGCTGGCTCCTCTGTGAAGCTCCAGAGCCCTTCCTAACTGAGCCTGTGTGAACTGTATGGATGATGGGGAGCTCTGGGCTGAAGGTGATGTCAAGGCAACCCAGAAAGTTCCTTTCCTAATGGTGCACCTTAGCTGTATCACAATAGGATCACACACCTTCTTTCTGCTTTATTGGAGGTGGGAATTCTCCAAGCCCTTGTTTATTGTCAGTTGAGCAGCCTAATCAAAAAACATTGTCTTGTTTGCAGGCTTGACAGGTTTTAATGCAGGACAAAGTTGCACAAGTGAAAGGGGAATGCACAGCAAAAATCAGTGCTGCCGATTAACTAACAGGGGATCTCGTCAGAATTCATACATCTCCAGCAATTCCTTAGTCTCAGTGGGGTTCTGACTGCTGAATGAGGAGTATCTCCTCATCCCAGATCAATTAAACCTACCAAATCACTTTTTCTTTTCTCCTGTGCAGCTTATTCTCCCCCTCCAGAACAAACAGATAGAAATGGTCACAATCTCCTATCCCTTCTACTTCTGTTGCTAGCAAAGGAGGATCAGCTTTTACTGTTTCCAAAAGTGGAATCTGATCTGACTGACATGAGGGCAGGAAAATCCTGGCTGTCACACCTATAATCAAGAGCCTTTGTGCGCCACCAGAGGAAGCCTGGAACTGGTGTAGCTTGGGCTACTTTCCTTCTCTGAGGCTTTTGGGCATGTAATGATGTTTGTGAAAACAGTGGTTTCTCTTGTCTAGATTGCAATGATTGTTATACATCAGCTATGTCAGCCAGTGGCTGATTTAGGCTTACCCTAGTCATGGGCAAATTAAAGTCTGTAGCTGTACAAAGCAGGGAGCCAGTCTGAGGAGGAAGACAGTTCCTCTGACAATGCTCTTAAACATATCACAACTCTCTATTTCTCCTTTTGTCTTCAGTGTAGTATAACAATAGCACATTAAGGCTGGCTGGATTCTTTTCACACCAGAGACTTTTCCTGTGAAGGAGGAATTCACAGGAGGGCTATGGTTGTAGCAAATGAGTCTTTGCAGGCTGCTTTGTGCCACATCCCAGCAAAAGTGGAGCTGGGGAAGTGACAGAAGAATCCCACCAGAGCACTCTGCTTCTTGCCACTTCTGGGGAAAGGCAAGCTGATGGTTGCCTTGACTTCCATGACTTGGGAAGGCCCATTATCTCAAAACACCATAGAAAAGGTGCATTTATGTAAACATTAAAAAGTGAAGTCTGTGGAGTCCGTGGCAATCCATCTTTTAAATCTGTCTTTTATAGCATTATTATGTGAGACAGTCTCATAAAAAGCTCTCTGTAGATGTTATTACATTGCATTGTGGCTTTGGAGAGTAAGCTGAAGAAGCTGTGAGTTTGTGCAACAGCACATGTTAGCATGAGTTATAGCATGTCAGGGGCCCGGTGTTAATGATCAGAGAACCTATTCAGCTCCTTTAAGGTTAATCAACTCGGCATTTGTGTCAGGTGTAATGTCTAATTAAAATGATGGAAGGGGTGTGAATGCCTCCTGGCAGAGGAGGGAAGTGGCACAAAGAGGCAGCGTCAGTGCCATATTGGTTTGGAAAATCAATAAGAGGAGCTCATTTTATCCCAGTGTATCTCTGCATTTGCCATTCAGTGGCTCATTTGAAAAAGTGCCAACTGGCTGCTTGGGAGCCTGGGAACTGCATCGTTTGAAAGCACTTAAAGACAATGCTAGTAGGGAAAGGAGAGGGCATTGCCATGAGCCATGGCTTGGAAGGTTGAGCTGGTGGCCTTGTATCCTGCAAGGTACAGGGAGTCTGAGCCATGGGAGGCTCGTTGGATAGAGACACTAATGGAAAAGGAAAAGATGGAGAGAAAGAAAGGAAAGGGCCTAGTGAAAGGGAAGGACTAGAAATCCAGAGGGTAGAAACCCAAGGATGGCTGGGCAGGAAAAAACAGATCTTCTGTAGCACAGACACATGGAGTAGCAGCCCAGTGGTGTAGAGAGGGGAAGGAAAAACATATCTCAGGTGCTTCTGCATTCCCACAACCTTCTGTTAGTAAGAGGTGTTGGTGGTGTAAGTGCATGAATAGCATATCTATGGTGAGAACTGAGAGGGGAGGAGGGGGAAGGATAATCTAGAAACCTGGAAAGCAGTTTTTAATATCAGTGTTCTTGTTGAAGGAAAGTGGCTTTCAGACAAACTGGAACATTGAGGAAAGGTTTGTGGGATTCCTTCCCTCCCTGTATTTTCTGTTTGAAAACTCAGGCGTAGGAGAAAATGACATAGATGTTGTCTTTTAGATTTGCTTCTCTTTAAAGAATAAGCCTATAAAACACTAAAAAAAATAGCTTAAATTTCCTCAGGAACTAATTGTTAGTAAGTTGTTCCTGTTTTCAGGATGTGACAACTCTTCACTTGCTGGTTGTGCAGCCAGCTGGACAGCCACCCATGCGAGGAGCTGCGCTAAATGTATTGAAGCTGTGGATAAATCCATAACTTCCCATCAATGCAGTTACACTTCCCTGCAAATACAAACATTTGTTCATTATCACCACACACAGTTTCTTCTCCACTGAATTTTTAATGAAAAGGAATGATAATTTATTCACTAGCATTTTTATAGGAAAAAATGATTTTACTCCTTGTTTAGTTTAAGAACCTACTGCTTTTCCCCAGCTTGTATCTTCAGTGCAGCATGCTGGATTTCAAATGCACGCTGCCTACACTTAAATACCTTTAAACCACATGATTTGAGAAGTAGAGTCAGCCTCAGCAGAAATTAAGAAAGACAGGGTCCTCTTGGTGGCATTTTAGGTGTTGCAAGGCCTGAACTGCCCTCTGGACAGTCTGCTCTCTCCATTTTCAATGGACAATACTGTAATGCAAATGCACGCTTGAAAAGGCATTTAAAAAGCAGCTTGTCAGCAGTTTTCATCTTGCTTTTGAACGTCCCACACTAAAAATTCAACTTTCTTCTTTCTCTCTGCTACCCAAGTAAAAGGCCTATGACGTTGTTTGGATGAGTCATATTTACACGCTCTGAGATCTCAGATTAGAAATGAAATGTCCTGGGATTACCCTCATTTAAGACCTTTAAGTACCCTATGCAATGACAGAATCTCCATCTGAAAGCTCTTTAAGCAGAAATTAATTTATGCCTGACAGTGATTAAAGGAGAAAGTGAGGAGATAGAAATTAGCAAATCCATCTCTATTGCTGAGATCCCATTATGATTATAAGGAGAAGGGAAAATCAGCATTATGGGTGTCAGCTGCAATCTGGTGCATTCAATTAGCAGCCCATCCTACCTGGGAAATGTCCTTCTATGGATGGATATACCTGTCACACTGGCTTGGCCTGAGATGAATCAATTGTGTAGATGGTGGAATAGAGATGGAAGCCATTTGGCATGATACTAACTCCCATTTTGAGTTTAATGCAAGAATCTGAGCCAGGGTCCATCACATAATATCTGGTGGGAAAGTTGATCTTGCAGAGATCTTGTACAGAGATGCTGGAAGCAATGTGGTCACAAATGTGTTATTGTGGCCAGGCAGAAAGATGGCTGAGGGACCACCTTGTTATTGAGATATGGATCAGAACCTACAGATATAACTTGCTTGTCCTTTGGTAGTCATGATAACACATTCTTCATGATATTTCACGAATGTATTATGGCAGTTAGGATGCATATTAGCAAGTAGTAAGTAAATTTGCCCACAAAGTAAAGTTGGACAAAACTTCAAATACTTTAAACTTTCAACCCAGTTTGTAGTACAGAGATCTCTCATCAAAGAATGCTGAAAAAGTACTGTTGACCTCAATGATATGAAAATAGATATTTCAATGCTTATGCAAAGGTGATCTTGGTTCTTTTTTGCTAAGATTGGTGGTAGCTGGAACCATCTCGTTTCAAATGGTTTCAGTGATATCCTCTGAAAAATGGAAGCAACAGCGCTGCTGGCTGTGAGAAGAGTATTTAGAAAGACTTATAAATACCTTTCACCCAGTAGGCATGATTATTACATGTATCAAAGTAAAAAGAAAATCTGACTTCTTAGCCACAAATACCTGGTTTGTACCACTGGTGCTTGGAGATGCTCACACACCACAGTGTCACCACTGACCTCTTCTAGAAGAATCATCTCTTCTCAATAAAGAGATTTTAAGGCAAGACAGGAAGTCCTAGGGCTGCTAGAAGAAGGGTGAGTTAATGGATGCTGTGAAGTCCTCTTTATAAGTCTTTCTGAGAAACTTCTCACCTGAACCTCAAAGGCTAACTTGGGAGCAATTCTGTCAAAGCACTGGATTGCTTTGAAAAAGTCATGATTCTTCTCTACTGTTTTTAAATGGGGGGGAGGATAAGTTCTTTTTAATTTCTTTCTTTTTGGTGGAGATAGAAATTAATTTTGAGCAGTAAACAGATATCGCAAAGCTTTAGGCAAAGATAGAATATGGTACATAATGAAAGTAGATTTTTCATTTACTTGGAGGCTTGTCTGATACTTTGCTGAACAGGAAGGGGAGAAAAACAAGAGGGGGGTGTAATTCGTTGTAGCTATTCATCTATAGCACACCAACACATTTCACAGCTCTTTCCCTTGCAAATTTGACTCAGATGGTGAAAGAACTGGAAAGAGCAATGAAAAGCCATTTGGGAACGGCCACAGGACCCTTTGTGCACAATCTGCTTGGCACTAGTTTATGGTCACTGTTGCTGCTCTGATTTGTACTTTGCTACTGTCTTGAATTACTGGTTGTGAACCCAAATCTCATTAGAAAAGAACTAGTTAATAAAGTAGTAAAGGTCTCCGACCTCCTCAGCAGTTTCATACACCTGTAAATATTCCTGCCAGCTCCTGAAGGAGCAATAAAATCAATACTTGTTAATGTGGTGTAATATACTTCAATAGATACAATACACCAAACATTCTAAGGCCAATTCCTCATTCAGGCTCAGGTGCCAAAATGCCTTATTAAAACGCTTTCTTCCATCCCCTCTTATGATCCACAGTTTGGAAAGATGCCTCAACACATCTCCAGCAATGATTTATCCTCCTGCTCTATCCAAGGACACAAAATGACTCCAGATTCCTTGTTTAACAAAATAAAATCAGACACAAATCCAACCTGGCAGGATAAAAAAAAATATGCACATATAAAGAGAGAAGCTCTAAAAGCAAGAATACGAAATTATATTGTAAATTAAATAACATGAAGGGAGAATAACATAAACTGAAAAAAAGATTACTTCCAAGGCTGAGTTTCAGTCACTGGCTTTCCTGGGTTTTACTGGGCCTGTGAGTCGGGCTGACCTGCCCTCAGACTGGTACAGGGGTCTGGTTAAGTCATCTCTTCTCTTTTTTAATAAAGAGAAGCAGAAAAACAAGGGGAGAGGAAGAAATCTGCTTCATATTTGAAGCTTGAGAGCAATTACACCACTTGCAGGGGGGATGTGAGGGGGTTTGAGTAGAGACACACTTAAAAGCTGGGTGGTGGGGAAGGGAATGTTGAAGTGCTGTGACTGTTCTAGGTGGGAGGAAAGAAGGGATTTTAACCATCTAGGTAAAGTAATTAATATGCGATTGATAGGGAAGAGGCTGATCAAATTAATACTCTGTGTGACTTAAAGGTAATAAATGGAGGGAGCAAGGTGAGCCTTTTACTCCATCCACTGCTGTGTGGTGAGGAGACAAGCGACGCCAGGCAGACTGCTGTGTAGAAATGAAGGCATTTTATAGATTCCTAGAAGCTATATCTTATTTCTTTTAAATCCACATTTGCTTCAGTTAGACTTGCATTTCCCTATGGAACAAAGGGATTCCTATGAATGCTTGATTTGGGATCTTAAATAGAAATACCTGCTTTCCAAGGAAGCTGAATGCCTCAGCAGAGACGTGCAGAGATTTTAACACCTGTTATGTTCTAGGAATCAGGCTGGACTCTTTCCTACTGGAGTTTCCAGAATAGAAAAAAGAAGAAATAAATGGGTATTTGGATGAACTTATTAAGATGTGTTCATCTCCTATGAAAAGGAGCAAGGGACAGGCCATCTTCTAGTGCAGGTCTTTCAGGCAGTGTATCTGAAGCTACAAATAGGCCAAGGTGCTGGTCAGAGTCACAGCAAAGATATTAGGGCTGTGGAAAGCTGGTGACTGTTTAGATTTTCTTCTAGTGAGGAAGAACATATGCTTCAGTTTTTCAATTGTTCCTGTGCTGGAGAGCATCTTGTGTTAGTTCCAGACAGCAGAAACACATCATCTGTTCCATATGAGATGCGCCTGTGGCTTCAGCCATGGGAGATGCAATCCAGGTGGATATTTCTGCTTGGAAACCAGTCCTGGGTCGCTTCCATCCTTCTGCTAGCGGAGTAGACAAGGGGAATCCTTCCTGCAGCCTGGACTAGCAGCAAAGTTTTGCAGCAGCTAGTCTATACTCCTCATTCTTTGTTTCAGTCCTCGATGAAAGTTGATGCTTGCCCAGAAACTCAGTCATCCAGGCCCCTGCAGTTACCTTTGCACTTCCTGGCTAGAGACTTGTCAGCAGTACAATAGGCTTAAAGGACTGCAGAACAGCCCAAGGGATGCCAACAGGAGAGACAGCATCTTGTTCCCCAGGGATGTGTCAGGCAAAGGGGTTGGCACTCTAGCTACATCCAGAAGAATAAAATGAAGGAAATAAATAAAGGAGGCACAGTGTGTCCTACAAACAAGAACATGTGTCTGCATTTATTAACATTTCCAACACAGATTTAATTCTCAGCAAAGCGCTCCTGCCTACGTGAAGCCCAGGCGTGTTGCAGGAAACCTCTTGTTAAGTTCCATACAAGCCATGTTTTTAGTGCATCCTCCAGGGGAATCTTCAAACAGATTCTATAATTTCCTTGATAAGTGGCTCTTTTGCAAAATGCTATGTACGTGCCAGCTTCAGAAAGGTTGGCGACTTTGCTTCCCCCCACCCCTTTCAACCATCTCCTCCCACTGCCTTCAGGGAAGGATCTGCTGCCCACTCCAGGGAGGTAATAAGCCATCTGTAGGCTCTGTATAAGGAAGGAGGAAGCTGATGGGATGGATTTCTCCAGAAAGAAATGCAGCTGTAGGAGAGCAGCAGCAGTGTCTTAACTAGAATCTCCCTGGATCCTTCTAGAAGTAGCGAGACATCAGTCTTGGAAACAAATCTGGGTATTAGGATTCAGTGAATGTTTTAAGTTGGCATTGCCACAGGTTTTCTGGGTGTCCTCGGGCAAGTCACTTAATCTCTTTGGGGTCCTGTTTCCATTGGTGTAGGCAGGATGAAGACATTTGTTTGTCCTGCCTGTTATGATTACACATCCCTGGGGGCAAGGATTGTCT
This sequence comes from Ara ararauna, assembly GCA_028858755.1. NCBI lineage: Eukaryota > Metazoa > Chordata > Aves > Psittaciformes > Psittacidae > Ara > Ara ararauna. Next base: position 18,111,408 of record CM054384.1, read on the forward strand.
CCTGTTAAAGAAAGCAGCCTGTACATGGGGATCCCAGCTTTGGTATGGCCTCTAGGCATACAGAACAACAAAACAACATCTGACAACCAGTCTAGACAACAAAATAACGTGCCAGGGAAACAGTTTGGTTGCTGCTTCCCTTTTTCTCTATTGCTTTACTGGGGCTTTTTTTTGCAGTCACTGGTCACTTACTGTAATTGCTGACCAGCATTTAGGAAGGATAGGGCTCATTCTTGTTTCTCTCTCTATCCACCTGCCTAGAAAAGGGAATTAAGAAATAAATCCTGATGATTCCTGCCATTCTTTTGCTTCCCAACACCATTTGCTTGTGCAAGACTGTTGAGGTGCACCTCGGGTACCCCTGGATGTGTTGGATGAGTTTTAACTGAGCCCTCCACAGAAAGACCATAATGCTGAACACAGTAGAAACATACAGACTTCTATAAATCAGTTTTCATGCTCTTTGCCAACATTAAGTCTTTCTGTGCTCCTGTAATGTCCTGTGGTTGGCATAGCACAAATATTTACAGGTAGGTTAATTATGCAATATGATGATGTCTTGAGGTCCCATTGCTACCAGTTTGGTGACCTGGCTGCACCCCTGTATCTTCTCCTTCCTGGCTGTTACAGAGGATGGGCTCACTTCAGGAATTCACAATAACCAACATCTTCCCACAAAGCCTTTTAGCTTAAGTTTCAAATTTGCGTTTACAGCCATCTGAACTGAGTTCCATTTGCCAGCTAATGCTCTGGAATGAAGGTGAATCGATGCACCAGAAGACATTTGTTTGTGGCTCGCTCTTTCTCCAGAAACATAAAAGGCCAGGTCTTAACTGATATAAACCAGGCTCTGTGTATGGTTTTGATCAGTTAATCTGATCCAAGAACACCTCAGCTGTTGTGTATAAGTAAATCCTTTCCTTCAGATTATTACTGTGTTTAAACTGTATGAATGAGGACAATGCATCTTCCCCACAGCAAAGGAAAAGCTGCTGCTGGACTCCTGAGGATGGCATCACATCCCTGGCAGAAAGTTGGTTTATTTTTAAGTTGGTTCCTAAGGAAACCAAGTTTCCCCAGTCATGTTTTCTGTCTCTTCATCTGTCTGTATTTACCAAGCAACTTTTACCTAAATTAGGCAGTTGCGAGCACATCTTACGCACTAGGAAAATGAAACTTCAACCTGTTTTGTGAAGCTCACAGTGAAAAGAGCCTGAAACTGGTGCTGCTCTTGACCTGTGAATGAGTTCAGCAATTACCAGCTCTGTCTGGCTGTTAGTTAGCTAAGGAACATGGTGCCTTCTGCGCTACCAGTGCTTTAAGGTCAAGAGGAATTGGGGTCTTTGAGTCACTGGTGGGGAGCACAGGTTATCTGGCTACAGGAAGAAAGGAATGTTGGCTTTCCACTGCTGCTGGAAAAATTGATTTGGTAGATCACAAAGGCACTTAAAATCCTAACCAAGGCTTCTGCTCTGATACAGTATCTTCTGCCTTTTCCCCCAAGTGCTCAGTACCCAAATGAGAGCTCAGGATGTGGGTTAGATGAGAAGGCACCAGAGTGTGTGTTGTTTGGAGAAAGCTTCCAACAGAAGGGTGTCTGATGGTCTTTGTGATGCTTGCAAATCACACCTAACTGGAGAGAAACCAGCTCAGAAAGAGAATTCAACCCTTTCCTGCCAAAACGAGCTTTCAGCCCAGTTACATTTTGTGTAATGCGATGGCAATGTTTAGCTTTAGTTCCAGCGCAAAGAAACACCAGGTGTTTGGCACCCTGAAAGAAGCTGTGAAATTGAATTTGTGTTCTCTGAACTTCTTTACTAAACAGACTAGAGAGGAGGAAAGCAAGCAGGATCCTGGGCTAGCGCTGGGGAGCTGACAGGAGAAGGATGGGGCTGTGCGACTGCATCTGCTGCTACATGTACCACTGTTTCAGCTCTGCGCCAGGGGCTGCCCTGTGTAGAGAAGGGCTACAAGGCTCATCCAACTCTGCTAAATCAGAGCCTGCTCTGCACAGATTCTCTCCCCATCCTTGCAGACAGTTTGAGAAACCTTTTTCCCTTCTATTAGTCTCAGTTTGTTGCATCCCTGACCAAAGTGGAAGGATAGGTTAGCCATGAGTGATCTCGGGACAGCTGTGCTTTCTCCCTTTCAGGTCAACTGCTTGTCCCTGGAGGGGATAAAAAAAAGTGTGGGGTGTGTCATCCTGGCAGGAGGCAGAGCCTGATCATTATCTGTTAATGGGAAGTCAATTAAAAGCCTGCCATTGCAGAATGCTTTCTGATTACCCTAATTAGCAAATAATTGTATTCTCTCATTCAGTGGTGCAACGCAGTGCAAGACCCCTCAAATGATGTGGGTGCTTGAGTCTGGCAGGCACCTTGTTGCCTGTAGCTGTTGGTGGGTCTCTACACGGTCCAGCAGGGCTGGGAATGTTTGGGGAGCCCTTCATGCCAAGGGGACTACATGGCAGTGAGTGGCAGCTATTCCTTCCTCACGTAGCCATGAGCTGGTGTAGAACTGCTACAAGGCTGGATGGGTTGGTCTGTGGCTGTCATCGCTGCATGTGAGTTGAACCCTGCCTTTGTTATGTGTGTGTTAGTTGGTATCTTGAGGGTCATTCTTCCACATGGCTAGTGATGGGAGTGAGAGAGAGCTTAAGAGCTGCTATCCTGCCCTACCCTGTGTATCCAAGACAAAAATGATGACCTTCAAAACCTCTCTCCTGCTGATAGTCATGCAGCAAGTGTTCTGGGTTTGCCCAGCCTCAGCAGTGCTGGCTCCTGCTAGGGACATAGCAATGTCATGCTCTGTTGCTGCTGGTAAATTGGGCAGAGACCTCTTCTGAGGTTGCTAGAGAGGCGTACGCCATCAGACCTGCCTCAAATACATTGTGTGCTCTAACCAAAATCAGCAAAGAAGAAAACAGCTTCATCTGTGTCTTTTTATCCAGGAGTTCAATCAAATGATTGTAGCATCTTCTCAATACACCAGACATTGGGTTTAGTTATTACTTTTTCCTGCAGGAAGCTAAGTAATTCTCCTTTGCCTCCTAGGATATGGTTTCACCAGGACACAACAGTGAGGAAAAGATTTTGTTTGCTCCTTCAGGAAAAGAAAGAGGTGTCCAGCTCTTGAGCCTGGCTGGCCTGGCAGTCCCATAGCACTGATTTTGGCAGGTCTTACTGAGGCTTGTGGTCAGTAGCAGCAGGACAATAAAAAGAGCCATGCCATAGGTTGCATGTCTGTGGTGACTGGAGTACCTGTGGGAAAGGGGATGCAGCTCTCAGTTCCTGCTGCTTTGATATCAAACACTTGCTAAAGTAAATCTATACTTACCTTTGAGGTGGGGGGCACCTCCCAGACTCCCTTTGTGATGCCCTGAGGGAAAGGAATGCCTCCTCCTCAGGCTTTTTTCCGGGGAAAAGAAGGTACCTCAATCCATTTGATACTTATGGGCTATAAACCATGAAGGGAGGGAGCTGTTTTCTTGCAGCTTAAATCTCTAGAGAGAACTGGGATTTAAAATCCACCTCCACAACAGTTATTACTTCCCAGCTAACATGGCTCTCAGCACCACGTACAGTTCATTCTCGATCCCATTCCTGGCAGCTAATTCCCCCCAGATATTGTGCAGAAAACCTACACAAGTACCACCGTGTCCCAGACTCCACCAGCTTGCTGAAGTCCCTTTGTTAGTGCCAAACCATTAAACTGCAAACAAAGCATAGCTGAAATCCACCTGCAGTAATGGTAGTAATTGTAGTAACAGTAGTCCTAACAATAACAGCAATGCCACCACCTTGGACTCCTGTGGTGATATTATTTGTGGCTAATTTCAAAACCTGCAATAAGTATTAAGAAGCTCTTAAAATGCACTATGAGTCGGTTAGGAATGATTCTGCTTGTGCAGGTGTGAAAGTGGCTGAAAGAAGGGTTATTGGTCAGGAGTTAGGACGAAGGTCTGGTTTTCCGTGGGCTTCCACTTTCCCTCATCCTGACTCCCACATATTGCTGGCACCATGTTTGCCAAGTCCTCCACGCTGGAGTTTTGTGATAGGAATTTCTATTTCAATAGAAGCAAGTGAATTCCTGGGTATATCCCCCTCTGTAGATACTGGGCTGATGCTATGCACATGTTCACAGGAACACTGCAAGAGGATATAGCTGAGCTGCTGTGTGGCACCAGGGCAAGCAGTGAGGAGTAAGCAGAGGCAACCCAGCTGTGGTATTGGGCTTTTATACTTCTCCACAGCCCATCTCTTCCCAGGCAAACCTTGCCATAAGATTCCCTTCTAGTGACCGCATCAGCCCTAACTTTGTATCTGTTAAACCTCAGGTAATTGCTTTTAGATGGGTGTAATTAAGAAGCCATTAGTGTAAAGTTTCATTTCAGTTTATGCTTTGGTCTCCATTTGAGCAGAGAAATATGAAATTAAGGTATTGGCTGCTTTCAGAGATGAGTCATGAACTAATAAGTTTCAAGGGCTGTTTCTTAGTTGTAATGATTCTGCTTTTTTCTTTACAAATCTTCTTCTTCTCCTCCTCCCAAATTCTTGCTTCTGGAGAATTCCTTTTTAAAAGAATAAAAGGGGGAGGGAGACTGAGTCAGAGTGAGGAATTGCTAATAAAATGCCAGCCAGAGAGAGGCCAGCATTCTTGGGTGGAATTTCCCTGAAGCAGCCAGGGATGTGCATGGTTGTGACATGTGGGCAGTGGGTGTGCAACACAATGCACAGGGTCAAACTGTGCTTTTGGCCAGGAAAGAGGGAAGCAATGAGTGGCCAACGATGTTCAGGGAGAGAATAGGGAAGGTACCAGGACTTCCTAAAGCAGAATAGAGAGGAGGAAGTGAGTTTGTCCAGGAAAACTCAACGTGCCTGTTGTTGTAGAGGCCAACTGAGCTGCAGACTGCAGCAGTGCCCAGGGAGTGTGATGTCCTTGCAGGGCTGCAAGCCAGGACTCAGACAGTGGTGTGAGCACCATGGGGCTGAGTCAGGGAGCCCTTTTCACATCACTGCCAGCCAGCAGCTGTGGTCCAGCCCATCCCCACAATCTCAAGCCCTTTCAAGCTGAACAAATGCCCCTCCTTCCCCACTCTCCATTTGCTATGTGTCCCATCGCTGCTCTCCCCTGTGGAGCATCATGGACCTGGTGAGCAGCTCCAGCTGTGCCATGGTGCCCACCAGCTGGACAGATGTGCCCTGGCATGTGTGGCAAGCAGCTGATGCACCAGGAGGGGGAATGTCCCTGCAAGCAGGACACCTCTCCAACAGCATAGTGCTACTACCTCACAGCTGTAGCATTTTCAGAGCTAAATCAGCAACAGTCAGAATTGTGTATACAGTTAATCTCAGCTTAATTAAACTGTTCAGTCTTCAAGCGAAGGGTGCTGTGTGGAAGGAAGAGGTGTCCTTAGTCTGAGACAGTGAAATGCTACTGATCATCAATAATGCATCACAGTAATGTTCCTGTATGAATTGGAAATGCCAAGCAATCAAAGGCCATATGTATTTAGCTTAGATCCACACGGTGTCCATGTATTTTTAATACTGTGGCATCTTTGAAGTGTGTTTATGAAGAGCAGAGTTCTCCGTAACTGTGGAGGAGGGAAATTGCCCCTGGCTGACAGGCATGGTCTCCATCCTCTCTGTGGACTGCTATGAGGATAACTACCCACCTCTCCTGGCAGGAAGGAGTGGAGGGAGGTACAAACTAAATTCTAGGCTGGGTTGTTTCTTCTTTATATCTAACTATAAAGTAGCTGATTCAAAGTAGGTGTAAAATTAATAGTCTAGTGAGGAACAGTGTATGATTTCTTAAACTAATTTATTCCCTATATTAATCTAATCTTTTATTGGTTTGATCATTTCCAGTGCATCTGGAAGATGGAGTTTCCAGACTTGTTTCCTAGCAGATAAAGAAATGGGAGGCTGGGGATCAAAATATGGGTCTGCGACCATTCACCCCAGGTCAGTGTCCTGGGCTGGTAGCTGAAGTTACACACTGAAACTGAAAAGTGGCAGAAAAGGGATAAAAAGTCCTCAGAGCAGCCTTCCACTATCTGAAGGGGACCTATGAGGGTGTCAGAGAGGGACTCTTCATAAGGGACTGTAGTGAAAGGACAAGGGGTGATGGGTTCAAGCTGAAACAGGGGAAGTCCAGGTTAGATATAAGAAGTTCTTTACCATGTGTGGGGTGAGGTGCTGGAACAGGTTGCCCAAAGAAGTGATAAATGCTCCATCTCTGGCAGCATTTAAGGCCAGTTTGGATGGAGTTTTGGTTGACATGGTCTAGGGTGAGGTGTCTGTGCATATGGCAGGGGATTGGAACTGGATGATGCTAAGGTCCTTTCCAACCCAAACCACTCTGTGATTCTATGATTCTAAAAAGGAAAGTAAGCCACACGTTTGCTTAGCAGGGCTCTTAATATGACAGGACAGATAAGGGAAGTGGTGGGCTGCTGAAGTCTAAATCAAGGCTGAGGCCTGTTTTTAAAACATGTATTCTTATTCAGCTGGGAATTTTTGCAGTATTGCCAGCTCTTCAAACTGAAGAACCAGATGCTTTCTGTTTCTGTGAGAGCTTGGAAGTTTGGGATGAAACTGAAATTCACATGATTCCTGCAGCTCTTTGTTTTGTGCTGCTAATGTGGCTTCAGCTTGTAAGCATTGTTGGGAAAACATTAACCTTTGCAAAGCTAGGAAACAGACAGGATTATAATAGGGTCCATCAAAATCTCTCAGCGCTGGTGTAAAGCATTGGCGGGGACCTTGCTCCCTCACCTCAGTTAAGACACTGGGGATACATTCCTGTTTTTCCCAGCTGCCTTGGACTGTGGTCCCTTGTCCTGCCTTGTGTTGCTGATGAAAAGGCATGAATGCTACACACACACCCATGGAGGTGCTCCAGACCCTAGCCAAGGATGGTGGGGAGAGGGCAGAGGAAGCGTGCTAATACAAAATTAGTTCTCCTTCTATTTTGGGTTGTGAACCTGCTAAATTGCCTGTTGGGTTACGTAAGAGAAGTCATTGTGTTGGTGTTGAAAAGGCAGCCTTGTACGGATAGCTGAAGACACCACTTGAATCTTAAGCAGCCCTGCTGAGCGGGCCCCCATCCAAACCCATCCATCCTGCTGCCTTCCCGTGTGTGCCCCATGTGAGGCTTGGCACGTGAGCAAGGTCAATTTCTGTACAGACCCATGTCAGCCTGGCCAAGGCTGCTCTACTTCTGCTCTGCCTCCCCCTTTCCCTTCTTCTCTCTGTTCTTCCTATCCCTTCTCTTTGAATCACAAGCATCCGTGCTGCTGGCACTACAGGAAAATTAACAAACAGCCTATAAATTTTACATGAGTTCCTGAGCTCAGAGAGAAATTAATTTGATGTTGTCTTTTGATAAAGATGTAGCCCCCCTCTCTGACTTCAATTTGTTGGCTCCCCCCCTGCCACCACCCTTCACAAACACGTTTTCTTCAAGGTTGCAATTTCGTTCTTGTGATAATAGAAGTGCATAAACAAATAAATAACCCACTTCAAATAACCCTTAACTTGTAAATAGTAACAAAGAGAAGAACACCACCCTGAGAAGAACAAAAAAAGAAGTAAGTCAAGTCAAATCACAGGCCAGTTCCCTCTGGGTTGGATTAGCTGGGTATAGTCTGTGCCCGAACTTCAGTTGCTCCCATGCCAGTCCCAAGGGCCTTGATTTTCTAAGCACAGCTTAGAGGGCAAGAAGGATGGAGAAAATTTAATCAGCTCCAGAAAAGCTGCTGCAGCTGGATTCAGAGGGAGGAGTACAAGCTGCGAAAGGGAAAAGCTCGAGGCGATCACCGAGTACTCATTTTGTGCACAGAAATACTACCTGGAGCTTTATTTCTTTACTAATGAGGCAGTAGGTGGTATTTAGATCTGTGCTGGCATTGAGCAGATTGGGAGGAAGGAACTGAGGTGGTGAGACACTGGCACAGGTTACCTAGAGAAGCTAGGTAACATCCATGTTACAGTGTTCATCTCCGGCAGTGTTCAAGGCCAGGCTGGACAGGGCTTGGAGCAACTTGGTCTCATGGAAGGTGCCCCTGCCTGTTGCAGGAGATTGAAACTCGATGAACTTTAGGGTCCCTTCCAACCCAAACCAATCTGTGATAGTGTGATTCTATGATTCATGAGGCCACAGCAGCTTTGAAGCTTTGACTAACTAGGCAATTCCATGATTCTATGTGTAGAAAAGGTAGAAAGTTGAGGTTCATACCACTTGCAGTGCCCCAGTGGAAGCTCATGTAAGAGCTTGTTCCTGAGCCTTATCCAGTCTCTTTGGTAGTTTTGCTAATGGTGAGTTATCGAAGCCTTTTCAGTACTGTACAAACAATGGTTCCTACCATATATTTTTCCAGGAGTTATCAGTGATTAGATCTAAATGGAGAACTTTTTTTTAGTAATATATATTTGAAAAAGAAGCTAAAAATAAAAGTATTAAAGGGCAAAATCCACTTTCAATAATTTAAAGTTTGAAAGTATATTTGAAAGGAGAATGAAAGGAAAAGAAACAATTTCAAGAGAAGTCCAAACCCGTGTTTAATCTGGAGCACTGCATTTGCTTAAGAAATGAAGTTCTCTTCTCAAAGTTATTTAACCTCTTCACCTATTTTTCCTTTAAGCTGATTGTTAAAATGAAAACGCTGATGTGAAACAAAAAAGCTTAATATAAAAGACTTTGAAAATGAATCTTTCAACAAAGTTTTGAAACGTTTAAAGATTTCCAAAATCCTTTCTGCTCCCTTTCTTTGGTCCAAAAGTCCTCACTAAATTTGATCCCAATTCACTCTGAATTTCAGTGCTTTGAAAGTAAAAGTTTCTTTTACTGTTTTTGTCCTTTTTCAAACTGTGCCCAATGCATGCCAGTGGCTTCTATGGCAGAGAATCAGCTATGTCCTGCTTCTGCATCTACTTACACCACCAGATTTTCTTCTTTGCTTCTCATTGGTTTTATATATCATTTATTCAGCTATTTTGCCAAACAGAAGGTCTCATGTTTTCAGTCTTTACATCCCTCCATTCTTTTCTTCATGGTGCCTTTATAGACAATCCTTCCATGGGGTGTCTCTGTATAGCACCAGAACTAAACCCATAAATCCAGCTTTGATGGGTTCAGTCGTGGATGTCAGGGACTTCATTGTCTCCAAGGTTTTCTTCCACTTCATTTACTTGAGGTGGCAGAGGTTTCAATTCCAGAATCAGAATGGTTTGGGTTGGAAAAGACCTAAAGACCATCCAGTGCCAACCCCCTGCCATGGGCAGGGATACCTCACACTAGACCATGTCACTCAAGACTCTATCCAGCCTGGCTTTGAACACTGCCAGGGATGGGGCATTTACCAAAGAAGTTTGGGCAACCCATTTCAGTGCCTCACCACCCTCACAGTATAGAACTTCTTCCTTATATCCAACCTGAACTTTGCTGACTGTCCAAATATTACACCACAACACTTACACACCTTTTCTCTCCTCTATAGTCAGCAATGTAACTGCTGCAAATTAGGTTTTATATATATATTTTAGGAGCAGATTTTAAAGGCCACTTTGCAAGGCAAAAAAGATAAGAGAATAGTACAGAAATGTGTGGCATCTGACTCTCTCCTGGAGATTTTACTTTGATTTTTCTTGAGTTGTTTTTTTTTGTCTGAATTTTTAATAGAAAGAGTTAGGCAGCTTGTCATTCTTTATGTATGGAAAACATAATGCTTTTTGATGTTCTCAGTTACTGTGTCATGTTTATGTGCTCTGACAGTCTTTGAACTGAAGCTTACTGCAGACAATAGGAAGGGATCCTCAGAGGGAGGGAAAGGAGTTTGAAAGAGCCCCATTTTCTAGCCCAGGAATGGCAGTGTTTCACCAACACCCACACTGGTGTCCAGTGCTCTTCAAAACAAGAGAATATTTGCTTGACAAAGCTGCATGACCAAGCTCAAGGTGTGTGGTATCACTCTGTGTGCCAACACTTCAAGGCTTTTAGTAAATGTTCAGAGCCATTCTGAAACTTCCAATTTGATGTAAAGACAAACCTCTGGAGCTGGGCAAAATCATTGTCAGTTATTTAAAAATATGACAAAATTCAATGAAAATAAAACTATTTTTCACCCAAGCGCTGATCACTATGACAGGATCTGCTAGTAAATTAAATACACCCCTTCTGTATGGGTTTTTGTAGTTATCCAAGGATGTAAAAGTGACAGTAACAAAGAAATCAGATAGGAATACACCCAGGCCTCTTCCAGCTGAACACTAAACACCTGAGATACCTGGTGCTGCAGCCTAGAGCCATTGTCTTCACTCCTGATCAGCACAGGGACACTTAAAAGGAAGAATCCCAGCACAGTGTCCTGAAGAACTCAATGCGTGGCTTAGCGTGGTGTTTAATGAGCTTCAGGGCACAAGGCAAAGTGTATTTAGTCCATACAATTCTTTCATCTGAAACTGCAGCCAGACCTTTTATTTAATCATCTCAATAGGCTGCTTCACTTCAGAGATCCCTTTCAGGTTTCTTTTAAATCTAGCCCAGATTCAGCTGCAAAATAAATGTATCAAAACATGCATTAAGTTATTGTTCCAATAACATCCTAAAGGCTCCTACCACCTCAGCCATGGCCCTGCTGTGTTGGATGCCATAGCCAGGGAGCAGCAAAAGGCACAAATTTCATGCACACCATGCTGCCTGCTGCTGTTACAGAGCAATGCCAGCACATGACACATGGAATTTGCCTTTTCCTTCCGCTTCTTGTGCATTTGACACTCTGCAAGCACACAGGGTCTTTGCTCCTCAGATTATCCTTGGCATCACTGATTTGGGAGAGATGTGAGGGTGAATTTTGTTCTAACCCTTGATGTGGTATTAGGCAGTGATGCCTCCTTCTCCATCCCCATCCTCAACATCTCCCCAGGGGTATCCTGCTCCTGATGGCATGGGAAAGAGTGTCTCCCAGGTCCTGTTCAAAGGTCAATTTGGAAACCTGTCAGGGGGACTAAGTAGTCAATTCCATTTTCTCCTCCTCCCAAGCACAAAACCTAACAGCCCCCTTCAGAAAAGACTCCCTGTCACAGGAAAGTGCTCCTTTGTACGTGAGTTGCAGCACCTATTTTCCAAGGTAACCTTTATTTCATGTACTGAATGTTAGCTTTGCTGAGGAAGAGAAAAGCTGAGATAACTCCTTCACCTGTGGAACATTATTACACTTTCTGGAAAAAAAAAAAAGAAGAATGAGTTGTTCTGGTGCACGATAATGTAGGTGGAATGAACCAGGCAGAAGAAGGTGCGAATTACACCTCTCTCTTTCTCCCCAACTATCCATCTTTGCAATCTCACCCTATTTTCTCCGTCTTCCTACCTCTAACACAGGCTGTTTTTTCTCTCTCCCTTCTCTCATTACCTCCAAATTGTCCATTTTTCTTATGCACAATATGTGAGCCTCTGGGGCTCATCAGCAAAGCCCCTGACCAACAGCTCTATTCTTTGTGCTTTCTGCTGTGGTGGTGTCTGGAGACGTGTCCCGCTGTGCATGGTGCTGCGCAAGAAAAGCGCAAAGTACTGACTTCTGCAATGAAAAGTTTCCACTCGAGAAATTGTCTGGTTTGCATTTGGCTGCAAGTCGGTGTGTGGAACATTTCCCCTCAGGGAAAAGGTTGTTCTTTAGATAATAGGTAAAAATGTGAATGCTTCATTGGCATGATCTAATTCCAATGACATTTCAAAGGCAAAATATTGACTCGATTTGAAATCAAAATGGATTTTAAATTTTTTATTTCGGCTCTTTCCTGCTCCATTTCCCACTTGTTTTCACTTCTATATTAGAATCTTAATTTTATTCTGTTACATAGCCATATACCATCCAGTCCTGCAGTACTAAACTGCATTTCAATAACGCCAAAATGAAGCATTTCAGTAGGTGGTGGCATAACTTCTGCAAGGAAATCTTTCGAACCCATTTTTTCTGATTTGGTCCTATCTGAGACGTAAACAAATATTTAGTTGCTAGATTTCTCTGGAGACAAAATGCCTGTTTTCTCATCAACTTCAGTGATGAGCCCTAAGAAATCGTGAAGTTGATCAGATGGAACAAGGCACATTCAAACATATCTTCTGAATTAGATGCAGATATTGCGGTGTGACAGTGATGTATGGAAGAGGTTCCCTCTGTCCCTTGGTGTACCCCATCCTCCTTGTGCAAATGTGAATCTTGCTTTCCTGTGCTCCCAACTGTATGGTTAATGCCTCATTTGACATTATTTCAGTGGTGGAAAAAGTTCTGTTGCCACAATTACAGCACACTTGACCTTTTTTTATGTACCCCATTCCTTAGTACCCACAATGGTAAGCCATCAGTTGAGGGATGAAGGAGGTGGCATGGGTTCCTGCACACACCTTGATGAAAGGAGGGAGGACATCCTAGATGGGATTAGGACTCTAAATGAAAACCAGAAGTAAAATTAATGGTCTGGGAAGAGCATCTTAGCAGTCATTTATCCTATTGCTCTGGAGCAGGGCTGCGGTGGGATGTAGGAAGCCCAGCTGGCTTTATGCTTTCATCATGGCAATGTGTGTTTGCAGAGCTAGCAATTTCATATCGACTGGATTCTATTGGCAGGGGAAAAGTTCTGCAGCTCATGCATCAGTGAGCTCTGTGCAGATAGAACAGCTCTGAAAGTTGCTACACAGAGTCTGTGCTGTGCCATAAATTACAGGGTAGTTATTTCTTAGTTATTTAGCAGTTACAGTGTAATTAGTTCCACTTAATGTCAACTTTTGTCAATATGTCTTCCATTAGCCAGTAAATTACAACTGGGTTTTGAAGCAATGGCAATACATGAGCTTCTCTTCACTTGGACTCAGGGAGAAGAGGAAGAGGAGATGTGCTGTGGGGAGGGGATGTGGCTTTTAGGTGAATTCCAAGCCTGTCTCATCCCTTCTGCATTCCTACAAGCTTTCACTTACATATGCACATACACAAAACACACGTCTCCTCTCCAGGATCAATGCTGCAGCCCAGACTGCAGAGAGGAATCAAACAGGTCCCTGGAGAAGTTTGCTTTGGCTGCTCAGAATCAGACAGACAAACAAGCAAGCAAAACCACAGAGCTGCCTTAAGATTGCACTTGCCTGCATTTTGCAAACAAGGCTAATAAAGAAGTATGCTTTGGATTTTAGGGATCCCTGCTTTTATTCAAAGAGGGCATGATTCCCAGCCTGCAGCTGCTTTATGCTTGATCATCACAGAAAGTCCCTATGCCTCATTTTGCCTTTTATGTTTATCTTTTTCTCCTGTTGAAACTGTAGATGTCATTAGGAGATTGACATTTCTGAGTTTTGCCATCTTTTGAACAGGATTTTAGTCCCTAGTCCAAAGCTGGTGAACATCAGAGAACTAGGCTTTAGGAGAAGCACAGAGAAATACTTTCTTGTGCTTTATTCTCTGAGTGATGAAGGTTAAGGCAAGCTGGCTTTAAGGGTCCTATCCTTCCCCCTGAAACACCTCAGTTCTGGGCATTGTCAGCCTTTGGGAGCAGTTTTAGTGTGGAAAATCCTTCTACCTCTTTCACATTTGAAAACCATGTGAAAGAGGATTGCACCATCTGACTATTGACTGCAGTACTAATGAGGGACTGATTAGGAAATGGCAAAATTACTTTGTAATGGAGCAGATCCAACTAATTCTGTCTTTCTTTGTGCCACTAGGCCAGGTACAGGTAAATGCCTAGAAGTATAAAAGGGTCAGCAGGAGTCCAAAGTTTTTATATATATGTATTTATATAGACTTTATATATATATCTTTTATAATTCCAGCCTCCATTATTCTCCTCTAAACAATTTTCCTGCATGAGTACACTGTGTTGATTTCACAGAGGACCTTGTCTATGTTAAAGCTTGAAGAAGAATTAAGTATTCAGTTCAGGAACAAAATATCAGGCTGAAAGAATATAATGGTAATGTTGGTATTAATACATTCTCCAAGCATATAATGAAGTTCCTTTAGTTGTCTCGCACCCCTCTGTGTCCACCAGGAGGCCAGGGACAATGGAGATCCTCCTGCTATTAGAAAATCAACAATAATAGCAACAACAGCAATAAATATTTGCACTATGGAACTCCAGACAAACATGGATTTCAGCATTCATGTGCACGGCTATTCAGCAGTGATTGCGACTTCCTCATATGATGAATAATAAGACCATACGATTCAACTAGCCCATGCAATTGAAACACTGAGACAAACTAAAATCAGACCAACTGGAAAATCCTGGCAGATTTTACGTGTACGTATGTATATGCATATATATATACACACACATGCAAATCCTAATGTTGGAATAATGAACTGTAAGAAAAAATCATGATCTGAGGAACACCATAAGCAAAAATAGAAGATAAACTCCTCTGATAAAGAATGTAAACTACTCATGCATCTGAGTCCATTCCACTCTGCATAGGTTTACATCCATATGGAGTATTCCTACTATTTATGGGCAATCTCTTCCCAAATACACTGAATGAAATACATGCAGAGATTTGTGTCTGTTTCTCTTGAATATTTCAGACCCTGTTAGATAATTCTGGCCCACCAAACTCCCTTGCCTTAGTAATCCACAAAAATAATGATTGGCTATGTAATTGCTTGGATGCACCATATCCTAAAATACTGTAAGATCAGCAGGGATTGGAGCCTGTGGTATTTTGGCTTGTTGGAGAGATGTCAGTTGGAAAGAAGCACAGAGGTTAGCTGAGTCTCAGTTCACATGGGGATAAAAGTATCTTGAGCACATAGATCAAGCAAAAGGAATGGTATGTTGTTTGGCCCTAGGGTTATGGCTTGTTGCTCTGGTAGAAGCCAAAGGTTGGGGAAGGAGAGCTGAGAACGATCTTTTCAGCAGCAGCATTGGAGTTCCACACATTTGATACTGCTGAGGTCCCCCAAACCATCCCCCAAGCCTTGCTGCAGATGTCCACATCCCAACCAACCTTTGCCATGAGGTCAAGGGTGCTGCCCTGTACTCTGCTGGTGTGGGAACTGCGTCTTCTGGTGGCAGCCTCACCCAGGTCTGGCCCTTATATTCTATCAACCCCATGGTACTTCATTTCTCTAAAGTATGTTTTCCATTTCCACTCTCTCTTCCTGGGCAAACACACTTGTTTTCTGTTTGGGAGATGATTATTATGGGTTATCACCATTTCCTCTGCAGAGAAACCTGATGCCTATGCTGCTTCCTTTCACTGATTCTTGGTTTACTGTGTTTCCCTGAGATGAAGCCTGCCTATCAGCCCTGCCCAGCCTCCTGCCATCCCACTAAATCAGATACCCATCTCTGCCAGCTAAGTAGCAGGAGAGAGGAGGATTAAGAGAGTGGGGAAGTTAAGATAAGCACTTTGACAAGTGTTAACATAGAAAGGAGAAACCATAACAAACTCCACTGGGTCCAGGCTAATTTCTGCCTCTGGGCAGAGGCTGGAAGGTCCTCAATGACGTCAGGAGAGTTAGTAACAGCATCAAGTGCTTGTCATCTCTTTTTGTCCCTCTCCTACACAAGCGCATGCCTACTGACGCTGAACCTACATGCAAGCTTTGCTGTTCCAAATCTGGAAGGTGTTGGCAGAGGAAGGGGAGGATGTACTGAGTGATGATCTTCATGCTGCATCCCTAACTTCAGGGGCTCAGTGATGGAAACGAAAACAAGCTACCACCCACAAAAGCCTTGTGACATAGGCTGTGGAGTCATAGTCCAGGCCTGTCTTTGGGGTTGGTGGGGTATGAAACACTTCACAGCCTCTCTATTCCCTGGAGCTGAAGTCTGGCTATAAGGGGTTGGAAGTCAGTCCAGTGGAAACAGGGATGATTGGTTGGTTGGTTGGTAGGGAAATCACTGGCATGGCTCTTCCAGAGTTACTCAGAAACCCATTTTGGTGCATTCTACATACATAGTCCCAGCAAATTCAGTGGTTGTTGTTTTGACAAACGAAGTTTTGCAGGCTGACCATGTAGGAAGTCTCTGGTAACTGCAAGTCTCGGGGCTGTAATTTGGGACTTTGGGAAGTGCAGAAAAGACCTGCTGCTTCTGATCATATAAGAATAGAATAAGGGTGGGAGAAAGAAGAGATGAAGGAGAGAGCAAGATTCAGTGGAGAACAGCACAAAGAAAGCAAGAGGGTGTGTTCTTAAAGTATCAACAATACACATAGAAAAGGGAATTACCCAGGGGAGCAGAGTGTGTGGAGCTGGGAGAAATATTATGGAAGAAAGATATTAAGGCAAAGCAACTGATATTTGAAATGTTATTGGAAGAGAAGTTTTAATCTGATAGAGCACAGATGGAATTAATGGCTTTTCACTGAGTTGCATAGCCCTTCAGGTCAGTGGTGGGAACAAAGCACAACTTCTGCTGCTGGAAGTCAATGCCGCATCCCTCACACAGAGCAAGCTGTCAGAGGAGAAATCAGGAAAACAGAAATTGAGAAATCAACTCTGGCAAAGTCCTCAGAGAGGAGGGAGAGTTTTAGAAATGAAACAAATGTAACTCCCAGATCTGCTTTCCTTTTAGTTACTCAAGAGTTGCGTTTGGATGGCCAGAATCAGGGATGGGTATGTAAGCAAATAAAACCAGGTAACCTTGAGGCAGCTTTCATGTCCTTTAGAATATGAATGACCTGCATTTGCAAGAAGGCACATGTGGGAGGCACTGGCTGGAGTGCCAGGAAGGGAAAAACAAATCCCACTCCAAAGCTTTCTTGACAAGGTTGGTTGTGAACCACTGCTCACCTCAGTGAACAAGCTTACATGATTTAGTAGTCCCCCTGCAGAGCAGGAGGCTTCATTTTGAAGGCTACTGAAGAACAATGGAAGGGAAAAAGGAATGAGGGAATGGATCCAGGGAAAGGGAAGAAGGGAAAATTATGCTCATATGAGAGAGCTGGAAGATCCTTATTCAGTTAAACAGCAATGTCTGGGGGACAAACAAAACTCCCTGGGCCACCTAGAATATTATCAGCTCTGTAGCCCTTCCTTTTTTGCTGATCTGCTTTATTCTATCTTGCTTTCCACTTCCATCTTGCTTTCTTATTCTGTTGCTTTTGTGGGATCAGAGACTGCAGGTCTCTCATGTTTCCCAGAATCCCAGTTAAGATCTTGTTGGCATCTGGAAGGCAGAAAGTGGCAGGGAACAGAAGACAATGAACAGCAAGTTGAATCATTCCTTTTGTTTAAGCCTTTCTGGGAAATGCAGACGATTTGGGTCTGCATTTCTTTGCTTACCCCCCCAATTTCCTTTCACCCAGGGAAATAGAGCTTGGGTGAAAACCCTACAAAGAAAATGATCACATTTTTCGCTTCTCTTTTTTGGAGTCAGAGAGCTGGATGGAATCAGGAGACTCTGTGAACTTCCTTGTGAGCAGGGAAGCTGCAGCATGAGATCCAAAACTTTCAGAGAACAAAAACTGTACAGGGAAAAAGCTATCTAAGGAAAGCCCCAGCAACAAGGTCTTCAACTGGTATTTGCAACCAGCCACACAACAGAAATTCATCTAAAACCTGCCTTGTATATTTCTTAATTCTTGTTTCATCTATTGATGCCATCAGTAACATTGTTTGTAACCAATTAGCAAGAGAAATGGTTCACAGCAGCAGGTTGAATTCTTCATTGCATCTGTTTCAGTATGAAACCACTCCAAGAATTCTTCTGAGACTGCATTTCTCCCAGTATATTATGGAAATACATCACACTTCTTAATCAGGAGGGACATCTCTATTTAGATTGCAGACTTCAGAACTTCTTTTGCTCAAAGTGCTGTATTATTACCTGAATGAAACCAGAGATAAAACGCCATCTGATACCATGGTTTCAGGAATTGGTAGATAATTCATTTCTAAGACTTGGGACTGAGTAATGCATTTCCTTTGTGTTTTAATCTTTAATCCAGTTTCTCATAAACTGAACCTCATCCCCTCCCCAGCACTCAAATCGAAACCATGTGTGTCTGGAAGAGGATGGTGTTAGGACTAAAAGACTGTGCTGGGGACGTTTTGGCTCTTATGCAGTCTCCTGCTGGGATCAGTTTTGTACAGGATGCTCACAGTCACTATCTCTGGGTCTAGAATTAGGAAGGCAAGATCCATAGAGGTTCGATGAAATGCCCATAAGGCTATTCAGAGCTGCAAGTCAGTGTCCTGTCCTCAGGAGCTGAAATGTTGGAGGAGGATCACAGCTTCTCAGCATTGACTTGCTCAGATGAGTTTCAGGCTTGATATTTATGCCTCTGAACTGAAAGTCTAAAATGGGAAATAGGCATTGGGGAATATCCTGTGGCTGAACCATCAGCATTCGCAGTAGTCATCTAAGATACCTGTCTCTCTTAGGGTCCATAAAAACACAGGCAACTCCAGTGGACAACTTGGAAGCCAAAGAAATAGTATCTTTATTGAAATTAAGTTGCATTATGAGCACTAATTCCAACGCATCTCTGGCTGGTCCTTGGTTTCTCATATGCGTAAAACAAAACTCGTTTTTGTCCTACCTTTTCAAATCAGAGTGTATGTTCTTTCAAGGAAGGAATGCCATTCATTTTGCTCATGTGCAGCATCATCCTACATCTGCATCATAGCTGGGCCACAAGGACAGTACCTCAGTATAAATTATTCTTATCACTTTAGAGTAATATGAAAAAAGTTGGAATGTAAGCTTAGATGTGGGACCTAGATTCTCCTGCCCAAACAAACCACCTAGATTTAATGACACAGAGCATGGAAGAGTTACATATACATCACCCCATGAGGAAGAGCTTCACTTTATGACCCTGCTGTTTGTTCCTGTCACAGTAAGGAGATTGAATTAAGTGATGGAGGAAGGTGGATCTGCTTTGCAGTGCAAAGAATGTGGGAAGCCAAAAGCCACATTATAATAGTAACTCCCATCCCTGAATCTTTTCAGCAAAAAGCCATTTACAAATGTCTTTTTAGGAGCAGTAAAGATTTTTCTCTTCTTCTATTTTTTCCCCCTTTTCCTTTACTACAGTGAAATCTTTAACAAATAATCATTTTACACTGTACAGTTCCTCAATAAAAGCAATAACACCAGGTTATGTCATAAATTAAATACGATGTGTAGTTGAAAGTAATCGTGCTTTCAGGCATCAGCTTCTTGTCACATTATGGGCTCTAGCAAACAGGTTTAATATTCGTGGAATGAACAGAATTATTGACAAGCAGAGGAGGAACTAGACAGCAAGTGAACATCATATTAATTTTTCAGAGGCGGATATTGCTTTTCCTGCTGACATTGCAACAAACTTCCAGGGCTGTCTTTTGAGGTAGAGGGATTTGGTAGTGGTGGCTTGTTTTATCTTGATCTTTTCTTTCTGCCATTCTGTCAAGTTCATTCATTTTGGAAAGAAGAAGGAAAGAGGGAGAAAAATAGTGGTGGCTTAGAGAGTAAAGGTAGCTTTGCCTTTGGGTTTATTCTCCTTGACAACTCAATTCAAGGTTAAAATAGATTAACTCTAGCTCTGTCTTTCGCTATACAAATGGATATCTTTCATTCTTTCAAGAATGGTCCATAATTCCCATCACATGTCTAGAATACATAAGGATTTAGGTATTTCCCACTGCCTCTTGGCTTAGAGAGTTGGATGGTTGAAATATGGGAGATACTTTAGGATAGAGTTTTTCAGCATGGACAATTAAAGACATAGTTACAAATTCAGCTGGGTTATCTGAGCTTTCTGATACTCAGAACTTCACAAAGGAAAAGAAATTGAAAAGCTAAACTTTCCCAAGGTCCAAGTGGTCCAGTTTCCCAGCGATGAGAGTAGAAAGAGATGACAATTCACCTTTTTACCCAAGCATTTCCAAAGTGCTACCAACACAGCTGAAGGAAAAACCAAAAAGTGTGAATGGCTGCTCTGAGGCATGTGTTTTGTCTGAGGCAGAGGTAAAAATAGCCACTGACATTTTCCTTGTCTCATATTTGAGCCCTAACCACTGTATGTCTCATGCAATTTGTCACCCAAGAAAGAAGGTAAAAAAAAAGGTGTTAAATAAAATGACTCCTGTGTCTTTCTGTTGATGGGATGTGGAGAGGCAGAGGAGAAGGTTTCTGTGTTGTGATGGTCAGTGACTACTCAGATCAGAGGTGTCTGAGAGAAGTTGTCATTGGAGATGCTCACAAAGAGCATCTGTCCTGAGATTTCTGCATCTCTGGGAGAAATGCTCCCCAGAGCAACTCACTGGACTGCCTTTTGCATGGTGGGTGGGGTGGGCTTGAGCTTGTCTTCAGCATTTCTAAGGCAATGTGTAAGATTTCTAATGTTGTGTGCAATTAAATGCAAGAATCCTTGCAAGAGGCAGTTTGGGAATACACTTCCTCAGATACATTAGGGTGGTCAACTCTGCTTTTGAGTATTTTTCACAACCCCAGGAACATGGGGAGGAGGTGAGGGCAAAATACAGCTCTGGGTTGAAAGTGATGCTTTCATGGGCTGTATTCAGCCCTTTCTCTCTTCTCTCTTGTCCCTGTCCAAAGCTCTGAGGGTGTTCATTTGGCTGGCAAGGCAAGCAGTGCAGCAAAGGGCTGGCCATGTTTTTGAGCTGGGCAGTATTGTCATTTGCTTGGCCTGAAAACAGTTACTTTATAAGGGGGATTCTTTTGCAGGCCCCATCAAACATCACTCATGTTAGGTCGATTTGTCACAGTGAGCTCTCTTAGGCTGATCTTGGTGCATGTGACCAAACTTTTGGTAATGATTTTGGGGATGTCTGCAAAAATTCATCACCACTAAAGATGGCCACAGCTATAGATTCCTGTCAGCTGAGAAATGTGCCAGCTCCCTCCTCCCAGAATACCTCAGCATGTTCTCATTTCTCCAAATAAAAGAGAATGAGAGTGCCAAAGAGGAGTGGGGAGAGAGCAGGGCTGCTCATCCTCATCACACTCAGGCCCAGCCTTCCTCCCCTGCTCCAACAGATGAAATCAAATCAGAACTGGTAAGAGCAGCACCTTCCTTTCCAGTGGAAGGTGAAGGAAGGTTTGGGCTCCAGTTCTCCCTTGTTTTACCAGAAAGACGGGAAACGGATGGATGTTGTCAGCATTAGGATTTGCCTGGGATTTGTTTTAAGGATTTTTGTAGCTAACTGTCTCCAAGCCCAGATCACTGGGCTGAGAGAGTCCAGTAAAAGAATAGAACTGAGTGGGATGGTCTCATGAGCAATAGACACAAGATCCCTTTCTGCTTATGAACAAGTTCTTCTGTTTCACCCCCTGGAAAAGGAACCAGGAGTGGGAGATATTAAAGCACCAAAATGGAATCAAGATGTATCTGTAGGTCTGGGACAATAGTGTGAGAAAAAGTTACAAGAGAAATGTCAGCATAGGAGCACCCTTTTGGTAATGAGCTGATATATAAAGTGTGGAAAATGTCAGGATTTCAAGCATCAGCTGTGTGTCCTGATGGTGTATTAACCACCTAGTACCTTGGAAAAGGTTGGTAGAGGCAAGCAACAGAATAAACACAGGAGAAGCGTGAAGTTGTTTTTTACCTGAGGCAGAATCTTCCTGCAAAGGGCAAAAAGGGACCCAGGCAAGGACTCCAGCATCCAGGATGAGGACTTGTGCCCACATAAAGGCCACTTCCTTTAAGTAGGAAATTTCCTATCCTTGTAGGGAGAGAAAGCAGAGAGAAAGCTGATCAATGTGTTGAACCTGAGGGCTATCACAGCAGTGCAAAGGCGAGTAGCTTCAAAAGAGCTCAGTACTCAGAGCAGAGCTGAAAGAGTCAAAATAGCAGCAGCAGCAAGCATCTTTAAAATCCACTCTGAAGTATTAATAATGAGAATTGTAAAAAAGGTCTTTGAATTGCTTTGGATGGGCATCTTGTTCCCAGAAATGCCTGCCTCCCTCCCTGCTTGGGTGCCTGTGGACAAAGTCAAAAGGCTGGATTGTCATGGGTGAAAAGTGGAGAAGTTGTTGTCATTATTATTAGCATTAGTATTAGTATTTATTAGTAGTATTATGCCAAGCTCTTTCAAAGCTGGTGGTTCTACCTTCTCTCATTTTCATCAATGCACTGTCTAAGCATTTTACTATCTTCCACGGGAGTTGAGGAAATCCTGCCATCCCCATCACCTGTAGTTCACAGAGAGAGAAAAATGCAAAGAAACCTGTGTATGGCTGTCAGGCTCTGGAGTGCATCTGAGAATCCCACCAGGTACTCAACTGCGTATCAAAAACTGAGACCATGTAATTCCCCCAGAAGTCAGTGGAAGATCAAGAGTATGCAAATAAGTTCCTGATATCACTGGGCTGAGATGTTTTTTCTCTGCCTGCTGGAAGGAAAGGAGCTACGGTATTTCTCTTATAGGGATTAGAATAAGAAATGCATTTGTTAAAGCAAAACAAAATAAAACACAATCCTTTGTGTTCAATCTTACACGAGCGATACTACTGGGTTTCTTCCAGATGTAGATATATTATTGTTACAATTAAGTAATATTTATTTTTATCCTCCTACTTTGCCTTTTTCTATTTAACCAAGTTGCTATATTTGAGTTGAAAGCACACACACACAAAATGCAAATCCCAAATTTCAAAGGCACCTTCCATTTGGAATTGGATCTATTTTTGTCCCTGTGACTATCTTGCACAGCTCTAATTGTCCTGCCCCGCTCTGAAACCCACAGTACACGCCTCTCGCCAGCCTATTTTTGGTTTATTGCTCATTGTGATCAGCCTTTTGTGTTCTTTTTGATAGGGGCCAAATTTTGACACGAGGTGCTGAATCATGCATAATGTGGCTCTTATTTGTGTCTCAAAGAAATCTTCCCCCTCCTATTCCCCTGTACCTGGGCCAACATCTGGCACAGTCTCCCCCGTTTCCTAGACAGACAAGGGAAAAAGCACCTGAAACACATCAAAGCACTGAGGAGCTCAAAACAATTCAATTAATTATTATTACAAAGTGTCAGAGGGAGCTGCCAGCTTGTGGGGTGGTTTCTGTGTGTGTTGTCAGAAACCTGAGCACTGGAAAGAAGGGAAAGGAAAGGAAAGGGAAAGAGAAAGGAAAGAGTGAAAGGAAATGAAAGAAGAGGAAGAGAGAAGGAAAGGAAAGAAGGAAATGGAAAAAAAACAGAATAAAAGAAAGATCTTATTTTGAAACTGAGGTCTATGGACGTGGGGGTGAAATATTTAATTTCTGTACACCAAAAACAACATCGTACTTTTGTGGGGTTTCAATGAATTAACAAAATTAGTGGGAATCGATCACTTTTCTAAAGGCAAATTATATATTATAGCACTTTTAGGGACTGATGGAGAGGGAAAAGGGCACTTGATATAATGGGGTGTAAAATCCAAATAGTCCCATCTCTGCTGTAGGACTTAGTGTTTTCTGGAGAGCTTTCCTCATACTGCAGTATGTGCTCTAGCGCTACCAGCTGTCTGTGTTCTTACATAGCATGACCACAGCCAGGTTTCCTCTCAATGAGGGTGCCTTGTCCAAGCAACCAGCAAGGCCAGTCAGAAAAGTTTTACACCTTTAAAGGGATCTTTTTAAGTCTCCTGCAGACGAGATGATTTTAGGGATCACTGTTTGTTCCTTCTCTTTCAGTTCATCTGATTAACACTTCACATATGTAAGCACCATTTGATATGTCGATGTACTTTAACTAGGTACTGCGGAAAAAAGACACAATATCGGGGTAGAATCTGCAGCAGTCCCCACAATAGAATCCTACGGGTGAGGTGTCCTCCCTTTCTCTAAATGGCTTCTGAACAGCCCTTCTCATCCTGAACTTGGGTATGTTGAATGCAAAGTGTCTGATATTGGTGCTGCTTCTTTGTGAGCCAGCTTCTCACACACAAATATCCCTGACCTTCATGCATAGGTGCATTGAGATTCAGGTGACCCAGGTAGGGGGCTTACAGCACTGCTCTTTACCCCACAAGCCAGGCTGCCCAGTGAATTGATGCAGAATGAGCTCCAGTGGGTTTTTGTTTGCTGTTTGTGCTGACCAACTGCTTCACAAACTGTTGGGTTATTTTAGTTCTGTTGGATAAACATTTGGTTCCTTTGATGCTGTCACCTGGAGATGGAAATTAGAAGCCTTGAAAATCAGGTGACAGCAGCACAGCATGTCCAGGAATGTGTATGCCTGTGAGCACAGAGCAAAGCAGGCTGCCCTAAGCAAGTTGTTAAGCACTCTAGAAGTGGAGTGATTGAGAGTGGAGAGTGCATTTATGGAAGTAGTGGAGAAATGTTCTTCTACATTTTATAACTGGGGACCACATTCCCTTCAAGGTGGGAATTTAATTCTTCAGTGGCCAAGGCTCACAGAACCCTCAGTCTGTCATCCATCACAAGTGCTCAAGGCCAGGTTGGACGGGGCTTGGAGCAACCTGGTCTAGTGGAAGGTGTCCCTGTCCATGGCAGGGGATTGGAACTCGGTGAGCTTTAAGGTCACTTCCAACACAAACCAGTCTGGGATTCTGTGATCTTCAAAGATTATTTAGCTACAAAGGAGTGATTTGACTGCAGTTCTTAGCCTTGTCATGCAGGTCTGTGGAAAGCAGAGTTGTTATTGTGGATGTAAGAATTGAGAATTCCAGGGTGAATCCTTAAAGCCATGCTAAAGGGCAAAATTATGAAGATGCCCTCAGATACAGTCACAGCAGCCTGTTGTCTGGCACTTGACATCATCAGAGATCCCAGCACTTGGCACTGTTAGAGATCTCTCGGTAGCTTCCTCCTAGTAAGTGTTGTCTAATGATGATTTGCTAGCTGCTACCTGTGAAGGTAATTCCTGACATCTTTCCCCATCTCTGTGTTTCATTTACATGCAGATGGAAAAGGAAAGAGCAGCCTATGCAGAAGCTGCAAGTGTAGACCTTGGGCTCTACACATTTCATGTCAGTGCATCCCCAGTGCCTCTGGTAAAGCTGCTGTGGGTTTTCATCAACGTGCATGAGGAGAAGCAGGGACTGTCACAGGAGATGACAGGGGGTCAATTCCCGTATTTCCACCTGGCTTTGAAGCTGTACTTGTGGCTGATCTGAATATACTTAACCATGATTTACACAGGAGAATGAGAGGGGAGAATTGAGCACAACAAGCTGAATGCTTGAACGAAAAAAGGCCACTGGAGGAGATAGAGTGCAAGGAGGAAAAGGCCTCTGTGATTCTGTCTTTGCAGGTCCCTCAGGCAACATAACCGTAAACAGTCTCTTCAAAAAAAGTGAATATTATGCTCCTTTCTGACAGTATTTTTCCCCCAATTTCCTTCTGCCTTTGCAAGTAGCTGAAGAAGATAAATATTTAATGACTTATTTTAATATTTTAATGTAGGTTTCTTGGTTAAAACACCACAAATCTTTGCAGGAAAGGGCAACAATTGAATTATGTAGTAATGAACATTGCAGCAAGTGGGAAGTTGATTGGAAAGGGGTGGGGGTGTGAGGATAAAAGAAGCGAGTCTGCAGAACATGGGGCCATATCTTTATCAGGTGGAAATCATCATTGTCTTATTTCAAGTGTTCCTTTACAGACATTACTGGGTAAGAAAGATCCAGACAATTTGCTGGTTTACCTTTCACCAGTCCTTCCTATGAAAGCAGAGCAGTTTCCCTCTGCCATGACCTGGCTGGGATGTGTTCCTTTGATCAGGATTCCTATGGATGCTGCAACGGGGCTGTAGCAGTTTAGAGGAATTCCTTAGCAAAAGGGGCTCAGTGGGGCAAACACAGTTCATAACTCAACTTTCAGTTCCTCAGGGATAGTTTAGGCACTCTGTGGTCACAGAAGGAAGAGCCATGAGTGACCTGTGGTCCTTCTACTGGTGCAGCCTGTGGTGGTCATTCTCTGCTCTCAATATATGATGGTGTGGTTGTAGACCTGTGCAGCTCCACCACCTCTTTTCCATCTCACATTCCACACCAGGACACTGCTCTTTTCTTTGTATTAAGGTGGATTATTTTTGTTCAGCCAGATATTAAGTCCTTTGTGTGGCATTTTCACAAAGGCCGCATTTTCATTCGTCGTGGTCTACATCTGAGGCTGTCCTCTTGCACAGGGGAAGGTACAGTGCAGTACCTCAGTGGCACCCATAGGCATAAAAGCTAAAAAATCAGATCTTTGCACCGCTGTGGACCTCATGCCATCCTGTATGTCCTCATAGACTCATAGAATAGTTAGGGTTGGAAAGGACCTTAAGATCTCACGTAGTGATTTCAACAGATAAGACACATCCCTGGTGCTGGGCCGAGGGAACCTCATTAAACAGCAGTCATCATGCAGTCAGGGGGTGATGCACAAAGTGTCAACTGTGTTCTTCTGAGACAGAGGTGGCTGCAGCCCAGGAAATGTGGCAGTGCAGAGACAACCTGGGAATGAATTCTTGGACTGGTAGCTGCAGTGAATGTTTTATGCTGTGTCCTCCCTCCCTTCTCTGTGTGATCTCAGCAGCAGTCTCTAGCCAACATAATTCTTTGTGAGTTACTTTCGTTAGCAAAACCTTTCACCTTATGAAGATGTTCTACTTAATTAGTAAAAGTTCAATTTTTTTGTCACTGACAGAGCCCCATACATCACCATGTCTGGAGAGTCATTAGCTGTAAAATTAATCAGGGTGGATAATGGCTGAATAGAGTCAGAGCCCTTTGTGTTCCTGCCCACATCTCTGTCTCCAACGTGAGAACTTTTACAAGAAGGGGAATCCAAAAAGCATCTCCAAATATCCAGGAGACTAGTTTCTGGAGTCAGGGTATTCCTGAGTCAAAAGTGGAGGGGGCAACGAGGCAAAGGAGGGGACAGGAAGCCAGACGACTCTCAACTTTGTCCTACCTTGATCAGACCCAAGAATAACTCCAGCTTGAGGTTCTCTGAAAGGATGATGAGATTTTCCTTTCACTCACTTATGGAAACACATCAAAGGCACTCACTTGTTCACTTCTTCACAGGCAAGTATGGTGTATGGTTGGGCTGCGAGAAAAGAGGGATCAGATCCAACAGAAGAGTTTGCCACATACTGTAGCTTGAGGTCGGTGTGGCGCAAGAGGATGTCCTAAGGAAATCCAGGCCTACATGAGAAAATCAAACAAATTCATAACCCAGCCTGTTTAGTGATGCATCAAAGGAGCCATGACATGGTGCTCTGCTTCCCAAATCTACCTTAGTGTTTCTGGCAGCCCCACTTTCCCTGCCAATGGCAGGGGGTTGGAACTAGATGGTCTTTAAGATACCTTCCAACCCAAAGCAGTCTGTGATTCTGTAATAGTCTTTGTTTTCTAGTAGTAGTAGCATTAATAGCAGTAAAGGAGACCTTACAGTTTGATTGGTAGCAAAGATAAATGCTTCTGGATAACGCAAGTGACTGCAATCAAGCTGTGGATCACTTACAGTTTTGCATAACTCATCACAGGACCCCATTAAAAGCAAACTTCTCATGGTACACTTCATGTTGGTACAGAACAAGACCAGACAGTGCAGAGAAGGAAATATTTTGCCTGTGTAAAGGTATGTCTTCCCACTCTGCAATTTTCCTCCTTGGAAAATGTCTGACAAGCAGCCATTCTGGGAATGACTTCCCCGGGCTGCTGCACTACCTTCAGGACTTGCTAATTCTCTGCTTAGCAAGAGAAATAATGGTCATAACACTGTAGCGTTCTGGAGACTTCTTTGACTAACCAAGTGGCTCAAGGCCTCTAGCTCTCTCTTCGCACTTCTGTTGAGAGTAGTTAAGTGAGTTTCTTTAACAAATGGGAAGTGATTTTCTGCCACATCCTGTCTGGGTATGTCGCACTCAGCCAGAATCACAAAGGTGGAGGCCTTGTTCCTTAGAATGAAGCATGCATATCCCGGCAAACAGTTTTGTCCTAGGGGTCTGACTAATTTATAAAGCCTGTTTTCAGTGTGCTTGTGAAGGGATGAAGTAGGAAAAATTGGAGCCTCTTGCCTCGAAACTCAAGATGATGCCTGGCAATAGGAGACCCCTTAGGTGTAGTGTCTCTCTGCAAAGCTGCAGAGGTTTCCTTGTTGCTTTCCTGTACAAAGCAAGGGGGGTAAAACAAACTATTAGGATACAACCAAACCCACATGGATTATGCATTATTTCCCCTTTGCCTTTATCACTCTTTTTGAAAATGAAAGGAAAAGGGAATTTCTCTTAGGTTCAATTGAAAAGTTTCATTTTCTGTTAAGCATAAGAATTCTTTTCATCTGTGGGGATCCTTGAGCTCAAGACAGATACAATTTGAGTAACAGAAAACACCATTTCCTTTTGAAGACATTTTTTGTTTCTAAAACGCCAAAATGGGATATTGTCTTTCTCACTTGCTCTTGTTTCCGGATTAGCTCTTTGAGGGAGTCCGAACAAATTTGTGAAGAGCTTCCTGTGCCCTGGAATTACTTTTTCAGCAAACAAGAAATTGACCTCTAACATTATACCCTGCTATAGTTGGAAAGATTTCTTTCAGGCTTTGCCTAAGCTTTTATTAGCAAGGACTGAAAAGCTCAGCTTCCAAACAATATAGACTTTCAGGCCACAATATGGTTTGGCAATGTATGCTGTATACAGAACCCTAATGGGTGGGCTGTTGGCATATTGTAGCATAAATTGATATACATATTAACAATATCACATATACAGGAAGAAAGATACCCCAATCCCCCACCAAGATCCCATCTTTAAAGTACTTACCATTTGGACCATTAGCACTTTAAATATGGTGCAGATAATCACCTCTGATTTAGACAGAAGAATGAAATGGTATTGATTCAGGATTATGTCCAGGTAAATAGGCCATCAGGCTGTTTGTTTTGTGCTTGATGTTTAGTAAATGAACTAATTTATAGACAGGATTAGTGTGAGCTGTAGATCAGGGGTCAGGAATAGAAAGCAGCATCCTGAACCAGAGGCTGGATTAAAAAGAAATATAGGTACCCTAAGTGAAAGACAAGATGTAAATCAGTCTCAATTCTAGTGTGGTGAGAAAAAGGACTTCTCTCAAGAGCTTTTCTATCTGAGCTTCTGTTGCTTTGCACTGAATTCTCATGAGCATAAACACACACCTTCATGCTGCCAGTTTAAGATGGGATAGATGGAGAGAAGGTGCAGGTACGGAGCTGTGGTTTGTTTCCTCTCTGTGTCCATATATTAGCCCCAAACATCCCCAGTGTGCACGTTTCACTCATCTACAACACCACCTCCAACAGCTTTCTCCCTGGGGTGCCCTGTTGCCATTTGGCATTTGGGGTAGTCACGATGTTTCTCCCCCACCAACCAAAATCTAGCAATTTGTTTGATGTCTACTTGGGGAGCTGAGGAGAATGTTTTGAATGTCTGCATCTCAGTGGAAATAAAAAAGGGAGCTTGACACATAATTATGCACAAAACACAGTTAAATGATGTATGGATTCTCTGCCTTTCTCCCACCCTCTTACTGTCAGTACCACTCTCAGGAAAGGGAAACCTATAAGTAGACCTTGACAGGCTAGGAGACAGTGGTCTCTGGGGGCTTAACAATCAGCCTGAGCCTCAGCAGACACATTTCCACCTCGTTTATGTGACTTTATGTAAAACCTTCCTCTGCTGATCTTGGCTTTTCTTTTCCCATCTCACCTGTTGCTTGCTGAGTAAACATTATAGGACAAGGACCATCTCTTCAGTCACAGGTCCACAGTGCTAGCACAAGGCAGCCTTGATCTCAGAAGAGGTAGAAAAGTGCTAATACACTGCCAGTAAGGAAAGCAAAGGCTCACCATCCCCCTCTTCTTGTGTGAAGCTGAGAGAGGAGTAAGTTGGTGTCCTTAAGAGGCTTGAAAAACAGATCACTTCTGTGTTTGCTAACAGCTGAGCTTCACACAGTACAAAATAGGCAGGTGAATATGAGAACCTGCTGAGCTAATGAAGATCCAAGGTAGGAAGCAAAAAAGGTGCTAGTGAAACTTTCCCAGGAAAGCTAGACTAAGTCAACCAGTTATTAAACTCTATTAAGCAAAGAAATGTCAGCAAAGGATAATTTCTTGAGGAAAAGTTCCCCTTTCCTCCATCTCACAGCCCAGCATTGTGCAGATATCATAGAGATGGGAATCAGGCTTTTCCAAGTGTTTTCCAGCTTCATTGCAACGTCTGCCCCAGGCACAGAGTACCCAGACAATTTGATCCAATTTGTTATCAAAATGAATCAGACTCTTTAGTCTTCCAAGTTCCAGGGTGAAAAATCTTTAAGTGCAATACTAGAGCAAGAATGGCTCCGAGGCACCCAGGTTAGGATGAATGTGCTTTAAAAGCATCTGTTAACTCCGTATCTTTTTTTCAGCCATAAAAATTACTTCACACACTGTCTGCAATATGCATTTATAGAGCTTCAGTGCTTGGGCGGATAGAAAGAAGGAAGCCTGGAGCATGCAGAAGTAAAGCTAGTGCACATTTTGCAGTAATCAGTTAATTTGATGGTCTTTTCAGGCTCTTCCCTACAGGGTGATGCCTATGCAAGACTGGCCATCTGGTTTTCAAAGCATCACCCATCCCCTGCTTCCTCTCAAAGCGTAGACAAGCACTCCAATCAGTTATTCCATGATTCTATGGATCCTGAGAGGATTTGCTTCTGGTGCACTGGCCACGGAAGGATTACCAAATGCACACTTGCCTGATGGGCTGCCTCCCTTTAGCTTTCCGGCTGGCTCTGCTTGCTTTGTGGTGGCTGAGGACTCTCAGGAACCAGGGGAAACCCAGCAGCTATGCACTTCAGCTGGGCACAAGCAGGTGTGGAGGGGAGCTGTGATGTTCTGGTGAGGTGGAGCTGTAACCCTTCAAGGATGAATGTGGTGCATTCAACCTGCAGGGAGATGGGAGGAGTGAAACAACCAGACTGGCTAGGAGGTCTGTCACAGCTCGTTGCAGACTAGATGGCTTTTGAAGGTCCTTTCTAACCCAAACTATTCCATGATTCTATGACCCCCAGCTCTCTCAGAAGGCCTGTTCTTCAGCAAGCAAGCATTTTACTGCCTGTCACCCACGGAGGCTCAATGAAGAGTCACTCTTTCCTCTTCCAAATATTTTAGTGTCATCTGTTCCTGGTTTCCAACCCTACAAAAAAACACCCCAAAAGGCTTAAGGACTCTTTTCATCTTTCTTTTCTATTGTCACTATTTTTCCCATTCCCCCTTGTCATGCAAAACCAAACCTAAACAAATAAACCCCATCTTAATTATACCCAAGCATATGAACAGCACAAAGGAGCCATTAACATAATCAGCAAAAGTACTAATTCCAACATTCTTTCCTAGGGCCCTTTGTGGTATGTGATGCTGGAACAGCCACTGTGGAGCAAGTGGTGGGGAGTGGAGCTGCTCTCTCCAAGCTAACTCTCCTTCCATATCCCACTGTCCTCTGCATCCCTTGGTCACCCCACCCTCCAGGGCATCCCAGGGTGGCCTCAGCTTTCAAGGCCTCATCCTTTTCCTGCTTCTCCATGTGCTGCCTCTGCACCCTCACCCACTGCAGATGCAGGATGCTCAGGGTGGAACAGGCATCTCCTGCCAGTTGGCGGGTGGAGGGAGCAGGCTGGATGCAAATGGGGTTGAACTGTTGCCATTGGAGATGGCAACAGATGCTTCCTGGTGAAGGCTGTGCTGGCTAATTCAGGGCTTTGTGGTTTGAGACAGAATCCCAATTATTTCCAATTAGGGGATTGTAGTGACAGCTGCTCTGAACAGGGTTTGCTCTCGCAGCTGAGAAACCTCTACTTTCAGCTGCATTCAGATACCTGCATTGCAAGCTAGAGGCATTCAGCCTTTTGGGGTTTAAAACCTCTTTTTGTTCCACCTCTTACTATACAATTCTTCTTCTCTCCCACACATCACTTCTCTTGAGGAATTTGGCAATGGAATCATCCTTATCTCTCCCTTACCAAAATCCATTCCTTTTCTCCTTGCTGTATGCAGGATTTAATTGTCCTGTTGTGCTGTCCAGCTCCCCATCTTCCCAATTCTCCCATTATTCCTGTCTGCCATGTAATGTATGGGCCCTGTCAGGCAGTTTTGGCCTGACCCAGCCAGCCAAAATCAGAGGAAAAACTGATTCTATTTTGCCTGGGGAGAATTCATCACAGAAAGTGTCTCATTTAGGGAAATTAAGGATGAAGGAAAAGGGAGAGCTAGAAATTTATTCTGGTTTACTGTTAAAAATATATCTATCTACTGCTGGGTGAAAGGCTGATATTTTCCCTTCACTTTTCTCTTCTTTGTCTCTTGTCCAACCATATCACGCAGTTCAGACACACAATTCAAGAGAAAAGGGGCATAGGGGCCTTTGCTGGCTTGAAAATGCTGTCTGCAGTTGAGGAGAGAACAGGACTAGTCGTTGAACAACAAGACACGTTTTGATCTGTTCTGTCTCATAGCTACTCATCAGAGGCAAATCTAATCCTCAAAATACAAACTAAGACAAATCCTTTGGAAGGAGAAAGGGGAGCTTGCGAGTGCTGGCTTTATTTATGATTCAGCTAAACCCTTGTTTGTTTGGATACTGAGTCTGTTGAATCAAAGCAGGGCTGAGCAAACCCTGAAGAGTGTAGTGCTGAGACTTGGAGAGTCTCTCCCAGAGGTTCAGAGCCTCCCTAAGCAAAGAAAGAGGGATCTTTCCTTATCTTCCTCTTCTATCCCCTTGCCCAAGATGCAATAGCAAGTTCATGGTTTCCTTGAGGGGTATTTCCAGAAGGTGCTCTCTCTTACAGATGAAGGTACCATTTAGCCAGACCAAATCCACTGCAGGTTTGCAGTGTGAGCAGCAAGCAGCTGTAGAGCATGTAGGGCAATTTGCAATCAGAATGGCTTTCTCTGCTATAGCAAATCCACAACTGGATGGAGCCCAGGACCTCTCTCAAGGAATTGTTCTCTAAGTGTGTTTGCAACCCAGGGGGGCAGCATGGAGATGCTGGGGATGCTACCCATGCTGAGAAGATGATACCAAAGGGAAGCCATGTCCTACATTAATATAGGTGATGAAAGCAGCCGTTCTGGGTTGGACATGAGCCTCTGCTGTACCAAGGAGAGACAACTTCAAAACCAATGGTGGTGTCAAATCCACTGACATCAACAAGAATTATGACAGCAGGTTTTGGCCTATAGTGTTTTCCTTGATCCCCACACAGCCATGGTCTTCATCATGATTTCTATTTCATATAGGATGCAAGAGGGAAGTTTTTTAGTCTGGGAGATTTTTCACTGTGTTACAAAGCACTGAAACGTGGCATTTGGATGTCAGTGATGTCTATTAATCCATGTGGAGCACTTAGATGCTACAGAAGATAAGTGCCTTGTAAATACAGATAAATAGATTAGATTAGACCTTGACAGTGGTTCATACAAAAGGCATTTCTATGTGCAAAAATAATAACATTGCAGAAAAATAGCTATTATTTGAAACCTTGGGCTACAGCTTCCATAATTGATATTGTTGGATGAAGCTAATGGAGAAGAGCTGCTGTGACTGCCCTTTTGTCACTGACTAATTCTTCCAGCAACCAAAGCCACATTATCCAACTCCCATTTAGGCCTCAAAGTGAGCGGCCACATTTTTCTAAGGAGCACAGCTCAGTGAGTATAAAATCCTTTCAAAACTCTTCTTATGAGTGCTGTAATGGTAGGGACAAAGGAAGGAGAGTGCTTTCCTCTCTTTTACATCCTGACTGCTTGGAAATCTGGATCACAGCATGGCTCAGCAAGCAGCCTAGAGAACCAGCTGAGGATGTGGACTTGGACATGTCCCCAGTGGAGATACCCTCCTCAGCAATGGGAGACAGTGGGAGGAGAAGGCTGTGGGATTCCTGATCTTATCAGCTTAACCAGGGCTGATCACGACTTAAACTAACTGGTACCTATTCCAGCCCATTTAGGTACAAGATCCCAGCATATGTGAGGTTTCCCCAATGATGTAGATTTGCATCTTTCTAAGCTCTGGTCTAGTGCAAATGGAGGCAGACCCTGGAACTTCATTTATCCACGCAAAAGGTAGAAAATCAGAAAATAAACACTCCAGTGATCTAAGAAATCCTGAAATAAACAGCAGTTTTGTTCCTCAAACAAGTTACAATTAAGTAACAGCATTACTCCCTCAGCACCACTTGTTCCCGTTGCATTAGGTATAAACCCCAAGCATTTAAAAGCCAGGAGATAAATAATTAAGAACACCATACATCTTTTATTGCCTTCACAAAGCATACAAAGGGTGAAATCCTGACCCATCTGAGCAGTGACAAAGTTCTTCTTGACTTTAGATGAATTTGAATTCTAAGCAAGTTGTTTTGTCAAATACAATGAAGCATGTCAGAAAACATCTCAGCAACCTTAATTCTGACTTTTCTATGACCACTTCTAGAATTTAAACAGAAAACAAATCCTTTTCAAACAAAGTGAAACACCTCCAAAATGAATGTGGATTTGATGACAATATTATGGACTTTTTTCTTTCACACATAAAACTGGGCACATATTACAAATGCAGTATAAGCTGTTAGTAATGGGACTTGGAAATAATTCAAGTAACTAATTATATTTCCACTTAGGAATATTCCTTCAAAGAAAATGTTTATACACCAAATTCAATGAAATAGAAAATATCACCTAGAAGAGGGGAAACGAGAAAGAAAACAATCCACAGGTTAAGCAGGAGGCTGCTTTGCTGAAAGAAAAAGTGCACTTCCTTGTACTCAGCTTAAAAATACAGATTTAACATGTGGGCAGTATAGGGTTTCAGGAGTCCTTAATCATTCATTTCCTTGTTTTTAAGTGTGAAGGTTTTGCAAATGATGTGATAAGTAAGTACATTGTTGTCACTTAGCAACCTTAACTCGTTTCTGAAGTGAGTTGTTTGTTTCTATAATAAATGAGACACTCAGATACCATGGTGATGAGCGCAGGAGACCTTGTATGGTTAGGCAGAGTGCTCTCTTGATAAATATGATATTGCTTAGAGGTATAAGGCCCTCACAACTGAGGGTTAGCTCTTCGCTCTTTTCTGCAGCATAGAAACATGGTCACTGGCTGTGTTTGTGCTGCTTTATGAGGAGAACATGGAAGCTGTTCTGAGGATAAGACTCGCTGCATTTTCAGGCAGAAAACCTAGAGTTTTGGCTGGAGGTCACCTTAACAATATCCAAGACTTACCTGTCCCAGTATGTCTTTCAGGGGTTTGTAGCCAGCTCCCAGATGCTTCATTGCTATCAACAGCCTTCAGTGTGAGCCTTTATCTTTGCATCCAGCTCCACACCCCAAAACCACTGTCTTTTCATCTCCAGGCAGTCCTGCTAGAGCTGCACTGTGCGTTCTCTTGTCCCCTAATTACTCCTTTATTTACTTCTTCTGATGTGACACCACTATAAAGACAGCTTAACCAGGTGGTAGAAGATTGCTGGCCCCTGGGAAGCCTGTTGTGATAAAGAACCTTCAGTATGGTTCCTGCAGATGGGAACTGAGGCTGAACCTTGAGGGCTGTGTATGGGGAAAAGGGAAAAGTAATATTGCTGAGATAGAACTCCCTCGAATCTAAGCTTCCGGTTTGTGGGAGTAGATTAAAGCACAAGGGTTAATAACAAATGTAAAAATAGATTCTAGACATCCCTGATCCTTGCCGAAACTGCATTTACTGTACAGGACTTCAGTAAATCCCTGAACATAGTTGATCCTGATTGAGCTATTCCTGATTTTTCTAATGTCTCTCTTTCCTCCCTCCTTTTTTGTATTTTCTGACTTTATACACAACATATTTGTATTGCTGTTGATGCTGCTTGAGTTCAAATTAATCTTTTAAGGAAGGATGAGCCACATGAACATTTTTTTTTGGTTTTAGAAATCACATCCATATTCATAATCCACTAATCATGTTTGATAAATCAGAATTCGTTGTGAAACATACTAACCCTTCGTGTTGCTTCAGTTTTTATCTTGTAGGAGAAGCAATCATCTATGCAACGCATTTGAAGGGGTTGGGCTGGGCTGTCTTGGGTGTCTCGTTGAGTCAGCTTCCTTGTTTGTACAACTCAGCTTGTGCTGCCGAGTCTAAGCTATCATCTAAAAACATAATTAAGTCTTCAGCAATTCAGTAGCAAGAGGAATCTTCACAGTGTGAATCAAACACCACCTTCTCAGTGATGCTGGCCTGAGTTTGCGACTTGTCGGCAAGAGCAGCTCTAAGCTTTCCCCTCACTCCAGCAGTGTAACCGCACTGAAACCTCAAGATCTTATTCTAGCAAGTCAGCAATGGTAAGTATTTCACCTGCAGTCAAAGAATAAACAGGGAGATGACTGTTTATAGAGATTAGTAGTTTCTATTATTAGACAGTGATTTGTTTAACCTGGGTACAGTTTATGGCCAGTCATAGAATCCTAAAATGGTTTGGGTCGGAAGGGACCTTAAAACTCATCCAATTCCAATGCTCTGCCACACAGACACCTTCCAATAGACCAGGTTGCTCCAAGTCCCATCCAGCCTGGCCTTGAACACTGCCAGGGATGAGGCATAGGAGTAAAAAGTTGGTCTTTCTGCCCCTTCCTCATTTGCATATGAGTGCACATGTTTGGTTGCTTTTTAACTATTTGCAATACGGGATATTTGGCAGCACCTAAAAGAATGCAAGTTTAGCTATGTCACATTTTTTTTCCACATCAGGATTCCATGAATCCTGACCTTTCCCTTCATGTGAGTCCAGATCCTGCAGTCTATTCTGCTTCTCTTGCTGCCTGTTCCAAGGTTACCTCTTCTTCCCCACTACCATGTGGTCAGCGTGACTGAAACTAGAGACAAGCAGCCTGCAATGGGGGGAGGACAGTGACAAAGTGAAGAGCTCTGGACCACAGAGCACCTCATGTGGATGGTGCAAAGATGGCCAGCTCCAGTCCATACACTGGAGAGTTGCTCTGCTTTTCCCACAGCCCCAAGATTTGAGCATCCATGATTTCCCAAAGAAATAGAGCTGTTATTTGCTGAAGCAGATTCTGAGCCTGCCACACTTAATAATTCAGTGGTGAACTTTAGAGCTGAGTGCAGGTTGAAAAATAACTTGCTTTAGTAAGTACAAAATCTCCATTTCTGCTGCCTTTGCTTCTCCCTCCTCCTCTCACCTGTGGCCCAGGCAGCCCCCTGCAATGCAAACACTCACCGTTATTATGCGGTGGAGAGAAAAGGAAGGATGGGGGGGGGAACTTCATTTCCTCTCTGTGGGATGTTTATTGTTTCTTCTGCTCTCAGCGGTCCCAAGGTCTCTGTCGCTTTATGTGGTGTTTTATAATGGGAATCGGTTCTCATAGGCACCAGTGAGTTCATCTGCAGAGACACACGGAGCCTGGAGATTTGAATTTATACCTCCCTGACGCCGCTGTAATTTGGACTCCCAGGAGAGGAAACCCCGACAAGTGACACAAATAAACCTTGCCAGACCCCTTTCAAGACCCGGAGCAGCAATAACCCCAGGAGGATTCCCATGATCAAATTACCCTTAAACAAATGCTTAGCCAAGTAAGTAAGGCTGTAACAGCTGAAGGTCAACAAGGTGTTTGTAGAACATGTTTACCAGGTTTATTTCCCATCTCCTGCTCCCATTCAAAGGCCGTGAGTTGCAACAGTGGCAAAATGGAACTGGAAGAATGCTGCAAACCTAATTAAAACTCATGACTCCAATGGCTAGGAATACATTTATTTAGGCCTTTGGTACCTCTGTAGCTACTCAGGCATAATTAAACCAGCACTGTTTCCCTGAATATAAATAAATAATAGAAAGCACACACATTGTCTCTCCTGTGAACTGAAATTTGGCAATGTCTGTGACATTTGTTTGGGGACTTGATGACAACATTGTAAAGCTGTCTGCATCTCAGTGGAAAAGAGGAGGTTAAGGAAGACTGATAGACAGGCAGACAGATACAGATATACAGAGAGATCCAGACATATACAAATTATTTAGTTTGCTGCCTTTCTCCCACCCTTTTGCAGTCAGTACCTTTTTTATGCAGGGAAACTGCACTGCTACAATCAAATCTCGACAGCCAAAACAACAGTGATCTTTAAATTCAGCCTGTGCCTCAGGTATTATTATTTGCTGTTCCCCTCGTGATGCCAACCTCTGTGGCTCTGGGTCAGTCCCTTAACTGCTTGCTCCTGGTTCTTTTATTTCTTTTTCTTTATCAGATTGCAAGCTTTCTAGGGAAATGACCTGTTGTATAAATACACATTATTTCCATGTAGGAGGAAAAATAATTAATACTGATGTAGGTGTCATTTAAACAGCTGAGAGGGAACGCATTTCAGGTGCTGCAGTGTTTTAACTGCTGGTTAAAAGGAGAAAAGGCCCCATAAGTGACTCACAAAGTGTGCTGGTGTGAAAATTCTGTACTGAATTTGTACAATACACAAACACCTCCTTATAAAAATGGCAAGACAGAAATTACAGATGTAGTTAAAAAATCATGGGATGAAATGCTCAGACTGGATTATAAAGGAAGTTCAAACTTGAGGACCAGAAGAGCTGATAAGAGTTCATATCATGGCTTTCCTGCCGGAGGCTGCTGGGTTTGAAACAAACTTATTTGTTGGTTAGCACAGAGCTTTGTTTTGAGCCCAATGGTTGATAGGTGCTGTATGGAGGCTTGATGGGACCCAGGAACTTCAGCAACATTTTCTTAACATGATGTCAACGGATTCCTTCAACCCTTACTCATCGTTTATCACTTAGTCATAAATTAAATGTTACATTACAGGATCTATCCCTGTTGACACTCACCTCTTGGGGTTTTGCTGCAATACAGGCCATGTCCTGGCTCTGAATCTCCCTGGTCATGTTCTGATCATATTCTTGTTAGTGAGCTTAGCTTTTCCATGCAGCCAGCAGAACAACTTGTGCCAAGAGGTTGCAAGTCCCAGGAGCAGAGCACAGCCAGCAAATGTCCTGTTCAGTACTCAGCTGCTGAATATGAATTCCTACGAACACAGACTAAGAATATGAACTCCTGATGTTCATATTCTAGGGAACAGGAAGCCTAGAGATCTTTTTTTTTAATGCTGGCCCTACATTGCAGAGGATGGGAGTGAAATCCAGCCCTGGTTCAGACCATGTGCATCAGCTCAAGGAGATGCCCAAAGGCACATTTTGAAAGAAGCCGAAATAGCTGCAGCTATACTACCACGCAATACAGTCTGCCCAGTAGCTCACCAGGTCCTGCACTTCCCAACAGGCCTAAGTTTTCCCCACACCCCAGTTATTCAATGCAGTAGGTTGTTCTGTGCTGGTGACAAAAACTGCAACCACAGAACAGGCCTTTTGTGTGTTTTACTCATCTCACAATCACCAGAAGATGATTTAATTGCACGAGAAAATGTTCTCTTTAATCTCATAGAATTAGTCATCTCTTCC
Source organism: Ara ararauna (assembly GCA_028858755.1). NCBI lineage: Eukaryota > Metazoa > Chordata > Aves > Psittaciformes > Psittacidae > Ara > Ara ararauna. The sequence continues at coordinate 18,150,824 of CM054384.1, forward strand.
TCAGTCATCTCTCTATATTTTTGGTTAGAGAGACTGAAAATCTTAATATATCAGTGACATTTATAGCACATGTTAATATTATAAAACGTCAGTGCTCTATTTGCAGAAATGAATACTGATGTGATGGGAGTGTTTTATTATGTCAATGACTTTTATTATAAATATGATAAAACTGTGTCATCTCCCTTTTTTTTTCCCCAAATAAAAAATAAACCCACCTAATCATTTATCTCAAGGTTACTGCTCAGCTACCTGGTTAATTTATTCAATCGTGCTGTTAGGAAAAAATACACCTCGCAATGGATTTTCACATTGTGTGGTCATTTGATGGATGTTATCATTTACTTGCATGTTTGTTTAGGATTAGAGCGTGACAATGAATACTGACACAGTGGTTTCCTATGGACATAAAGCCAGGAGGTGAAACCTAGCTTAAGTAATCAATCATTACCAGAGAGTGAAAGGCAGTTTGATATTATGGATCTCTATTGCTTTCTTCAACATGGCTATTGAAGCTGCCATGCCTCAATCCTACTAGCTCTACCTGTAGATGATGCTCCCCTGGCCATCAGGTTCATTGCCAGACCCGCAGAGATGTAGAGGCTCTGGACGGTATCTTGAATGAGCCCATTGTGCTGCGATACCATCCTACTAATTAATCCTTATTACTACAGCTAGTATTTGCTGTTGTGAGTAAGCTGAACTGATCACAGTAGGTAGCTGCACTTCCAACCCCAATAATCAGGTGGCAGCTTCACAAAAAAAAATCATTGGTTCATTATAAGGATAATGATATTTTATGCAAAAATATTAGTAAATAATGAGTGTTTGTATAAATTTCTGCTCTCACTCTGTTGAGATTTCTTTATTCATTTTTTTAAAATTGCAGTCCCAGAAGAATCATCTTTACAAGAAATCGAACATTAACGTATTTAAAAGACAGAATGAGAAACCTTGATTTGATTCATACAAAGTACCATGATTCCAAAGACTGGGATTTTTCAGAATACCAGGAAACATCATGAATGTAACTCCAAAGTTGAATGCAGCCACCACAATGAATCAGCACATTCTTGGTCCTTGAGTTAACACACAGTAGGATGAGGGATATATTCCCCTCAGGAGAAAGCACAGGAAAGACAGAGATTGCAGCGTTAAGATCATGCTGCTGCTATGGATAGTTGTGTGCAAGACTTGAGGATTTTAGGGGTTTTATTTTAACTTTCAATTTTTTTCTTCTTCTCCCCTTCCCATTCTGTCTCTGTGCTACCATCACTGCAAAGGGAAACCCAAAATTGCAGTCCTCCTAAGGAAGATATCTGTTTCGGCTATCACCTCAGAGGAGGTCAGGAATGGGCTGTCAAAGGTGACTGTCATACAGTAAGTAAGGCTGAAATTTAATAAGTGGGTGCATTTAATGGTAGGAATCTGCTATAAAAAGACACCCAGACTGTGATTTCCGGAGACCTCTGTAACACTGCTGAGACCCAGCAGAGTCATTGCATGCATGAGAAGAGCTGCAAGAGGTGTCTGCAGGGAGCGTAAAGGGGCTGTTGAAAATGAATGAAGAACCAAGGAGCCAGAGCTACAGGAGCCTCTTCAGATGCCACTGAACCAGAGCAGCACAGGGCAGGGAAACTCCCTCAGCTGCTGCTTGAATGAGAAATATCTCTAAGCTGACTCCGCTTGAGTGCGCAGTGATTTGATGCTTTGGGGAAGAGAAATAACTTTCTGCTGGTCTCCAATTCAGAGATAACCTGAAGGGGAGGATGTGAAGTGACCATCCCTGAGGGCACTGTTAAATGTATGCAGTGGCCTGCACCTTGGCTCTGCCAGGCCCATCCCCCTTCTATGCAGGAGAAGTGTTGCTGAAGTGCTGCCTGGGTTATTAGGCTGTCTCAGCAGTGCGTTTATGATGGTTCCCCAAGGAGTCCAGTCTGAAGTAGCACAGACACACAGGCATAGAAGGCTTCCCCCTCCCAGAAGTGAGCTACAACAGCACTTTAGCTGAAGATAGAGCAGCTCTTTAAAAGAAAATGCTGCAGCTTCTCTTTTAAATGTTCCACTGGGCTCTTGAGGAGGTTTGCAGTCCTCCACAAGGCTCTGAATGCTAAAGGATGCAGTAATGAGCCCTACTAATTCACAGCACTGCCCAGCCGTACAAGCAGCAAGTGAGTGCAAAGGGTCCTCTGGTTGCAAAGCAGGATGTAGAAATCAGCTCATTTCAGCTTTCTTTACTCTCTTTCCCTGTTCCTAAGCTTTAAAAGGGGAGAGGAGATACATACCTTCATACATACACAAAATAAGGCTTATTTAGATGATTTTCTAATTAGACCTACAGGAAAACCTGATCTCCTTCCATTTATACTGCTCTCAAACAAGCTGCTCCTGGTATCATATTAGTATGAATGAACCACTCTCACTACAGACCTTCATAGGCATCTCGTAATTGGAATTTAGCATATTTATAAAGCAAGGTCTATAGAAACACCCTTCTGTACAGCATCCTGTTACAATCTGGAGTTTAAAGACCCATAGGAGATAAGACTAGAGTAAGGTGTCTTGAGGCATAGGTAGATTTTTAAGTCCCCAGAGACCACTGTCACTTGGGCTCTTTAGATGTGGTTGCAGATGTGCTGCTGTTCTTGGACCCTAGCAAAAAAATGGCATTAATGCAAAAGGGTGGGAGAAAGAAAAAGAATCTATAAATTATATTTATATATCTATATCTGTCAATAAGTCTATCTGCATCTATCTTCCTATCTATAAGTGCATTTCCTTGCAACCCTCCTCTTGACATGTGTCTGCCATCTGCCTTTCAGTTGCAGTGGAGCACCCACCCTCCTCCTTGTCCAGCTGGTCCTGATGCACAATGTTGGGTGAATGCCAGTTTTGTCCTGACCTGGGCTGGGTTTTGTTTGCATTTCTCCATCAAGGGAACTTTTATAACCTCCACTTCTAATCTCATGCTTCAGGAGCTGGCTGTTGATAGAGAGATCGCGTGAGGAGAGAAACTCCCTTGCATATGTGCTGGCATTTCAGAACACAGCATGGAGGTGCACTAGAGAGCAAAGCTTACTGGAGGTCACCCAGGAGATGCCTTTAGTGAGTTCGAGAGAGAAAAGCGTGGCGTGATGGTGCATTTAATAACAGCAAACCAGTGGACACTGAAGTAGAAGAGCGTCTTCAAGCTGGTGATAACCCTGGAATATAGAAAAGACTGAGACTGAATGGCTAAAAGGGGGAAACGTACAGCAAGGGGCAGCTCATGGAGGGAGGAGCATGGGCTAAAGGTGAAGGGGAGATGACAACAGGGAAGCAACCATTGTAGTGACAGAAAAGAGAATTAGGGGATTCAATGAAGAATCAGAGTAAATGTCTGAAGGGCCTTAATGCAAAGGTGAAACTGCCAAATCCATGATGTTGCTGATAAACATGAATAGCAAAGGGAAGGAATGAGGCATGTCAGGGACTGAGAGAAGGACTGGAACTGAGGATTTTGAAGAAAGAAAAGCTGCAGAGATGCTAGAGAAAACCAGAAGCACTGCCCTGAGGGAAAGGATAAAGGATAAAGGAGAGAGGTTGATTTATGGAGAGAGGAGGGCCTGAGAGAGGAGGACAGCCAAGGGGAAACACTGGCAAGAAGAATTCATTTGAGGGAGAGCTAATGCCATGGACAGGGACTGCCTGCCAGATCTTGGCACTCTTTTCATTTGAGTTTGTCACTTTGCTGTAATTTCACCTCCATTTACCCTTTCTGTACCCACCTTGCTGAGTTTCTTAAGGATGACATTAAAAGGAACAAAAGGCAAAAGAAAAGCAGTAGCCACCTATTTCTTATTTACTATGAAACAGCAAGCTGTGTTTTCTATTTGGGCTAGAAAATGCCTTCCAGAGCTCAGCTGGCATTGAATCTGTTTGTTCTTTCTCAAGATTCTTGCTCTCCCTGCTCCTGTTTTTCACAGTTGCGCCTAAGTGGAGGGCAAAGCCAATAATGGCCAGGCTGGAGGTGAACTTTGAAACCCTCAATATTGGAGCAGGTTCAGAAGGAAACAAATGAAGGCTGCTCAGGCATAATGTAGGAAATGGCAGGAGACAGATGGGCATTTGGAGCTGAAACAAGAACAGGAAGACCATGAACTCTGAGGCAGCGGGAGGATTTTCTGCTAGTTCCAAGAAGCCACCAGTGCTGTCTGGGGGATAAAAAGGGGTGCTAACAACATCCCCACCTGTGGGATGGAGCCCAGGTAACAGTGGCCTTTCTCTACATGGAGACATGACCTCAGCACTGTGGTGACAGGGGGTGGCAATTAATGATGACAGCTTTATAAGCATATCTGTAACACTGAGGCTTAGCTCCTGAACAGCTCCAAATGGGACTTTTAAATGCTATTAAACCAGCTGGGCAGTATTTTCTGTTCCATAAGAACAGCAGTGGCAAGCTCTGTGCCAATTTTCATTGTGCAGATGGATGTACGTGTGGACTCGCATGTGCATGCATAAAACCTGGGAGGGTTGCGGTGTACTAAAAGCCTTCCCTGCTTTCTCAGGCTACTTTCTGATCTCAGGTCTGATCAGAGGAGGAAGGGAGCTAGAAATGCAATGTCTTTTGAAAAGAGGAGCATATCTCCTGCTTGTCCATAGAGATGGGGACACTGAGGCAGAAGAAGACAGATGTCATACTGCTAACTGCTTCCATACTCCTGGAAGAATATTTTTTTTCCTGAGCTCACACTCTCAGCACTTATGGATGATGTTTTCCACTGGAATAAAGAGATTCTGATTACTCCAGCTAGAGGCCAACAGATGAGCAGGGCCTTATGGCAGGTTGTAGTGGGAGAAACCAGGCTCAGATGAGTGGGTATGAGGAGAGGTTTATCAAGAAAGCAGCTACAAGAAGCACAAGGGTGTCAACCTTTGACGCTAGAGTACACCACTTTGAAATGGAAAATAAGAGTAAAATAGCCTCATGTTTCACCTGGACAAATGCAATTTGAGAAAGGATATGTCTGGAGAAATCCAAAGAATGTGATTTGCCTCCTGGCAAAGAATCTCTGCTATCCCATCCACCTACCTGCATCCCATACGCAGTTCCGGGCATCACCTGTCACTTTGCCAAGCTAAACCACACTCTCTTCTGGCAGAAGACTCACTACTCCATCTTCTCCTTATCTTGCCTCTGTCTGCCTCGTAGCACTAGTCCCTGCAGAGCAACCAGGCCACCAGTATCTCTTTCACTTTGGGTTTGCACAGCCTTTTCCTTGGGATCCAGGGGACTTGTTTATATTAACGTAATAGGCAAACACTTTGTTCAAATATTAGCAGTGGCAGCAAAACCATTGTGTGGGACCAGTCAAGGCAAGCGGTCTCTTCACTTGCAACAGTTAAAACCTGGGCGCTGCTGCCAAGCATGTTAGGCATTGAATATGATCCAGAAAAGCCATCCAGCTCTGAAGCTGGCTCAGTCTTAGTCAGTATTAATTTGACAGGGGATAAAGCTACATATAAAGGCCTCTTTCTGCAACCAAAAGCAAGTAATGAAACTTTTGGCCTCATGTTCAGTTGTCTCTGGTGCAGGGAGTGAATGAAGTGGTCCTGGTGCAGGAGCAGGATTGAAGAGGTTGTGTGGAAGGGGCTTTCCTGTGTCTGCACACCAGGTTCATTGCATCCCTCCTCTGCACAAATTCCAGCCACATTGTCCCAAGAAGAGGTGAAGCAGGAGGGTTGCATAAGGCTGGACAAAGGTTTGAATCAGCAGCTTTAACAACCAGAGGAAAATGTCCTGATGGCTTTGCCACTGCCCTGTGATTGTGTAAAATATGAGTAAATGTTTTTCAGGTGCTTTGTTAAATAGGACTTCATGGGAGATGTTTATAGCAATAAGTCAAACTCCACAACCCCACTGAAATCAATGGCATTTTATGCCAGGTATGAACTGGGTCAATATTTTTATGATGATGCCTTCATTGATATACTGTTTGCCTGAAAAAAGGAATGAAAGCTATCATAAAGCTCAGTTTTTATGTTCAAACGTATGGACATGTGAATAATGCAGTTCCTATATGACAATAAAAAGGATGGGAGGAAGATCTTTTACATTCTTTATTGATTAATTTAATGTAGCAGACAATACCAAGTCAATGGTATGATGAAGGGGCTGGGGTTGCCAAGTGCAAGTCTCTGACTTGGGCCAGCCCACTGTGGTTAATGAAAGTGAGAATTTGGGTCATTAAGTTATTCATCTTCCTTCTGAGGCTGTGAAAAAGAAGTACCAAGAGGATCACACTGATCTCCAGATTACTTTAATGTAAAACTGAGTGTCCATAAGAGGAAGCTGAAGAAAGCATCTATGATAGTGAGGATTAATAGGAATGTACTTACATCTCACTGCGCTATATACAAAACCCCAAAACCCCAGCCATCTCGTCCTTCACCCCACTTCCAATGGTACCAAATTTCTTTGGTCTTTCAGGCAAATCCCCAGTTCTTGGAGACCCCTATTAAGGAAAAAGATTGGTTTTGTATAAGAAAACATGTAGTGCTTTTTTAAAGTACATACAGTTGGAACAAAAACAACTCACAACTCCCCCCCTTCCCCATGATCCCAGTATATCCTTAAGATTTAAAACAGAGAAGTCACATCAATAAGAATTCAAAATGTGATTGTAAAAACCTCATGCATTTTTGCAGCTGTTCTCACGCTGCTTGAACACAAAAAGTTGGGCATTCTCTGGATGCAGCCACCATATCTCCCGCTATAGCTCTGTTGGAGTTGAGATGAGCTACATAAGCAGACAATTTGGCCCTTCATTTTCTTCATGATCAGCAATCTAAAATGTAATCACTGGAGACAGTGGGTGTTTGAACACAGTTATCTCTGTTTATCCTGACCCTTTCCCTTACTGTTCCACCCTGCATGTGCTGTTTAAAGCCTTGGCAATAATACAGCCTGGAGATGGAGTGGCCCTCCACTGTGTCAACACTACCCAAACCACACTTCTGCTCAGCTAGGCTGAGGCTGGACTGCAACAGTAATAACCCCCTCCCAGCCTGCTCTCTCACTTCCACAAACACCTGCCATCTGAAAGAAATCCATCCAAATCCATCTACCTCATGTATACCCCTCTTCTCTACTCTCGTGAGACCCTACTTGGTGCAGTTCTGGTGTCCTCAGCATAAGAGGGACATAGAGCAGAGGAGGCCATGAGGATGATTACCTCCCTCAACCTGCTGGTCACACTCCTTTTGATGCAGCCCAGGATATGGTTGGCTTTCTGGGCTGCAAGCACACATTGCCAGCTCATGTTCATTTTTTCATAAACCAACACCCCCAAGTCCTTCTCTGCAGGACTGCTCTGAATCTCTTCTCTGCCCAACCTGTAGCTGTGCCTGGGATTGCTCTGACCCAGGTGTAGGACCTTGTACTTGACATGGTTAAACTTCATCAGGTTGGCATCAGCCCACCTCACAAGTGTGTCAAGGTCCCTCTGCATGGCATTCCTTCCCTCCAACGTATCAACCGAACCACACAGCTTGGTGTCATCAGCAAACTTGCTGAGGGCACACTCAATCCCACTGTCCATGTCACCGACAAAGATGTTGAACAAGACCAGTCCCAGCACCGATCCCTGAGGGACACCACTCGTTATTGGTCTCCAGCTGGACATTTTGCCATTGAGCACAGCTCTTTGCGTGCGGCCATCCAGCCAGTTCTTTATCCACCGAGTGGCCCACCTATCAAATTGATGTCCTGCTCCTCTGCTCTTGTGAGACCTCACTTGGAGTATTGTGTGCAGTTCTGGTGTCCTCAATATAAAAAGGACATGGAACTGTTGGAACAAGTCCAGAGGAAGGCCACGAGGATGATCAGGGGTCTGGAGCATCTCCCGTATGAAGATAGGCTGAGAAAGTTGGGGCTGTTCAGCCTGGAGAAGAGAAGGCTGCGTGGAGACCTCAGAGCAGCCTTCCAGTACCTGAAGGGGGCCTATAGGGATGCTGGGGAGGGACTCTTCCTGAGGGGCTGTAGTGAGAGGACAAGGGGTAATGGGTTCAAACTTAAACAGGGGAAGTTTAAATTGGATATGAGGAAGAAATTCTTTACTGTAAGGGTGGTGAGGCACTGGAATGGGTTACCCAGGGAAGTTGTGAATGTTCCACCGCTGGCAGTGTTCAAGGCCAGGTTGGACATAGCCTTGTGTGGCATAGTTTAGTGTGAGGTGTCCCTGCTCCTGGCAGGGGGGTTAGAACTGGATGATCTTAAGGTCTTTTCCAACCCTAACTATTCTATGATTCTATGATCAGGAGCTGGAGCATTTCTCTTACAAAGACAGGCTGAGAAAATTGGGGCTGTTCAGAGTGAAGCAGAAAAGCTCTGTGGAAACCTCATAGCAGCCTTCCACTATCTGAAGGGGGCTACAAGGATGCCAGAGGGTGACTTTTCATCAGGGACTGCAGTGATAGGACAAAGAGTGATGGGATTAAACTAAAACAGGGGAAATTCAGGTTAGATATAAAGTAAAGAAGTTCTTCCCTGTGAGAGTGGTGAGGCACTGGAACAGGTTCTCCAAAGTGATAAATGCTCCACCCCTGGCAGCGTTCAATGCCAGGCTGGACAGAGCCTTGGGTGACATGGTCTAGTGTGAGGTGTTCCTGCTGTCGTGGTTTAAGGCCAGCCGGCAACTCAGCCGCGCAGCCCTCACTCACTCCCCCCCTTCCTCCCCCCTGCTCCCTGAGGATGAAGGGGTGGGGCAGAGAATAGAAAGACTGTAACACCCACAGGTTGAGATAAGAACAGCCCGGTAACTAAGGTGTAATACAAACCACTGCTGCTGCCACCAATAATAATAAGGGAAATAGCAAGGGAAGAGAATACAGCTGCTCACCACAAGTCAACCGATATCCAGGCTGACGGAGCAGTGATCTCACCCTTTCAGGTAACTGCCCCCAGTTTATATAGTGGATATGGCATGCTGTGGTATAGAATACCTCTTTGGCTAGTTTGAGTGAGGTGCCCTGCCTCTGTTTCCTCCTTGCTTCCTCTCCCCCCTCGCAGAGCATGAGGCTCAGAAAGTCCTTGGTCAGAGTAAACATTACTGCAACAACTAAAAACATTGGTGTTATCAGCACTGTTCCCAGGCTGAAAGTCAAAAACACAGCACGGCACCAGCTACTAAGAAGGAGAAAAATGACTGCCACTGCTGAACCCAGGACATCTGCCCATGAAAGGGGGCTGGAACTGGATGATCTTAAGGTCCTTTCCAGCCCAAACCATTCCGTGATTCTATGTCACAGCAATGCCATGTCCTCCCTTCTATGGGTAAATTGAGGTACAGAAGGAACAACTCTAGACTAAAAAGAAGTATCTATAATAATAGAGGTTTCACCCCCAAAAAATATATCCTACTCATTGGAGTAATTTTCTTCTTACATCCAATCTCATGCTTTCACTGAAAGTCTGTGTTTAAATAAGAAGAGAGTGAAACCTGCGGTTTCAGCGAAGTTTTTCTGTTAGAACTGGAAAACCCTGGAGCTTTGGGTACATTATTGTGTTCATTTCAAATCAGTGAAAATTAATGGGGGAAAATGAGGAAATGAAAATCATTAAAGGAGGGTTTTTCTTTTAATATATAGAAACTCAAAGAGCTTGATGAACTGAGTCCTTTTATCTACATAACTGTTCTGTTAATGAAGCATTTTGTTGCTTATTTACCTTTACAAATATCCAAGCACAGCTTCACAGCAGGGTTTCTCTTATTCCCCAGGAAGCGGAAAGTTTGTGGGTTTAGGGAAATGCTTTTATTTAACATTTGTACCAGGATACAGATCTGATTCACACACAGAATTCTGTCCCACTATGATATCTCAATAGATCAACAGGATTGATGGCAGGAAAAGTTAAACATTAATGGAGTTTTGTTGCAAAATAAAAGATAGTTTGAAATTGCTCCAAATATTAAGTTAAAATCCTCCAGTTATGTCAATTTGCCTCATGATAATGATATTTTGGGACACATTATTCTCTCCCATGGGCTTCAGAGTAGGGTTTATAACTGTCTACTGCAAAGGAAATGAAGCAATTTCTGTGATGCTGATATTTTTCACCTGATTTTTTTCCTCATTTTGATAGAAACCAAATACTTCTTTGCAAATATTTTGATGGAAAATCCCTGGCAAATTCCCACAATTCAATTAACTCAGTTGGATTCCTTAAACGGTCCAAATTCCATGAAAGCTAGTATCCCAAATCTGTGTCCAAGGGAAATACATGTACATTTTTAGTTGGGTTTATTATGTCTGTATCATCCTTGGTTGTGTCCCTGTGCCCCTCCCCCGATTTCTGCTGTTCCCAGTGATGGTCGAGCACTATTATGAGTGCTCCCCATCTGAGCATCCTGCTGCATCTTACTTCCAGGCAGTAACCTGGACTGGTGCAGGACATGTGACAAAATGAAGGATTCCTTTGAGGAACATCATTTCAGATCAACATCAAACATTTGTGACCACCTAACCCTAAAATGCCATTTGTCCCCCATTTCCCCATCCCTGGAAAACTATTGAGAGCAGCCATATTCATTGCTAGCCCATTGCCACTCATCTTTCCAGCCTGTATGTACTGTTATACCTCTGACAACCACAGGAACAGGAGAACTTCAGATGCAGCTGCAGATCCTGGACCATTTGAGATGTTTCCAGGCTTCTTTTTCTATCTCTAGAACCTTACTTCTTTGTTACAAAAAGCAACCACAAAACATCTGGTTCAGCCACATGAAACTGAACACATCTCACTCTCCTTTTCCCTCCCTGGGGTTGTTTTTCATACTGAGTTTTGATGAGCATTAGGGATATGTGCCCTTGCATGATCTAAAGTTAATATAATAACAATGAAATCCTAAAAGTACTAGTAGGATAATATATGGGGAGAAAAAGGGATGGGAACAAAAACAAACAAGAGACAATAGGGAGAAAATGTGATGAAAAAAATAAGAGAAAAGAGGGGTAGGATCAAAAAGGAAAAAATAAAGTGATACAAAAGCAAAACCAGGGAAAGGATAAAAGGAAAAAGTACAGCTGGAGGCAGCAAAACAGAGAAGATGAATGGGTGGGCTGATGGAAGGTAAAAGAAGGGGAAAGCTGAGTAAGGAATGATGAAAGAACTCCAGAGTGATCAGTTTTGCAGGTGCATCTCAGCAGGTTGCCTCTGATCGGCTCTCTCAGGGACACAGCATGTTACCTGGACTAATTTCTAAAGGAAATGAAAAGGAAATGGACTTGTTATAATGAACACCATTAATTCACCCCTTCAGACTGCACTGTTTGAGCAGAGAGTATCAAACTACTCAATTGCCATTTGTCTATTCCATTCTTCTCTGTTGCCTGTTGGAAATGACTGGTGAGCACATACACCCCTGAGTAGCTGCACAGCCACAAATTAGCATATATATTGTTTGTCCTGGTACAAATTTATAGCAAACAGCAATATTTTACACTCCAGTAAAGTTAATAAATGAGGCTTTAGGCTATAAAAATTTCATGTGCTTTTGTGCAAAGGTCAATTATAAATAGTTAAGCACAGATTTATCCAAAAACTCAGGCTTCAACACTGAAAGAATAAACTATAATTTGGTCAGTCTGGTTTGCCAGCTGGACAAATTCCTCTTATACAGCCTCTGAGACCTCTCTCCAAAAGTGTTTTCAACTGTAAGGTGACTTATGTCCCATTTTAAGTTAGAGGAGGAAGATGCTCTGAAACGTTGGAGGTACAGTAGGAGGATACTGGGCCAGGCTTGGGAGGACTTTAATGATGGGAGTTGTCTTCTTGGAGAAGTTCTGGGGTTAGGAAATCAGATGCATTCACTCAACAGCTCCGATGATGATACAAAGGACAAAACACAGGAAGGGCTAAAACTAAGGAATATGAAAGCCTTTCATTTCCAATACAGAAGGAAATCTGGGTTTAAGGAAATCACTCCTCAAGACTGAGAGTTTATAAGGTGGGGGATCAACGATATATGGATATACTTTCTTTCTAGTACACAGTGAGAGGAAAAACGTTGATCTTTCTTGCAAGAGCCTGGTCTGTGACAGTATGACAAGGTAACTTAATCAGAGGACATTGGAGATTACAGGAGAGAATAGACAGAACATTGAATGCAGGAGACTGATACACTGTGAATAAGAGCATCTGAAGACTTGACACTGCAGGAGGTAGGAGAGGAGAAGGCTGGAGCCCAGATCACAGAGGAAGCGGTGTTAAGCAAACTGTCATCCAGGATTTGTCATCAATGTTAACCTGGTAACCAGGCAACTGAGAGATATGCAAGAAGCTCACTGCATCATCTGGAGGGAAAGGATGTGTTTGAAAGGGATGAGAAAGGCCTGAAGAGCTTTGTGATTCATGGGATCAGCAGCGCATCATCAGGTTGACATCTCAGGACATACACACACACACACAGACAGACAGAGACTCCATAGGGTAGATCGTGGAGGATTCAGGAAAGCATGGAAACAAAGGGAAGAGATTAGCTCAGATGGGGGCTGCACAGAAGACCCTAAGCTTCAATCACTGCTATCACCAGCTATCTCTGAACAGTTCCTGCAGTTGTTACTTTGGTTTTGCTTTCCCTCTTCAGGGCTGTGCATCCAGTGTATCTCTGTGAAGCTTCGTTCTCAGCTAGGGGTCACTTCCAGGCACTCATATCATCCCTCCACCACCCAGAGACCATGTCAGAAACCACCAGCTCCAACAGAGGCAGAGCCGCTGGACCACAATGAACTTTCTCACAGCAGCAGGTGGGGATGTAGGGATAAAGTCGACGCAGACCATTGACATCCTGAGACTGACACAATTGCAGACTGGAGCATGAGGGCCTCCAGGTTGCAGTGATTTTATACAAGGAATGGTTTGAAGTTCCTACACAATAAAGAGAAGTTTGGCAGGAAAGAGAAAGCTGTGTACAGAAAAGCTGACGTGAGGAATGCTTGGCAAAGGGAGACACAGAAGGGTTTTGGGACAAAGAAAAGGGTACAGAGAAAAGGTAGAAGGAAAGGGGGGATACATCATGCCGCTAAAAGGGTTGTTCACGCTCTGCATGCATCCAGAAAGGAGACCAAATTTTGGCTTTCCTACTCATCCTGCTTTTTATCAGATCTCTCTGAGGAGCAGCAGTAGGAAGCACCCTGGACACCACAGGCTTCAGTAATGGGCTTAGTGATAAAGCTGACGGAAGTTAACCTGTTTTAAACTCATAATAGCCTATGAGTTCATTTCACCACATTTCTACCCAACCCATTTTATCTGCTTGACATTCAGGCAACCCAACAGACAGCAATAACAGGATTGGAAAGGAGAAGCCATCACCCAAGGTCAGCAGAAGCCTTTGGCTGCTAGTGCCAGGGTGGCTCAGCAAAGGTCACACCAAATGGGCAGGCACTCTGTTTTGCAAGAGGTTGCTTAGTGTATAAAGGAGGCCAAGTCTGAGCTGAGCTAGTCAGGGGGTTCAGAGATGCGTCTGGCACCCAAAAGATAAGGGATGCTGATGTTTGCATTTGGTCAGAAGAAGACAAAGCTCAGCAAAGAAGACAATCCATCTGTGATTGTCACATTGGCTTTGCTTCATTTACAGTACCTGTTAATTACACAAGGTTCATGTTAGGAACAGCTGGAGAGATCCCTCCTTCTGTCCTGCTTCCACATGAGCTGCTTTGGTTGTGTTTTTTTCAGGATTTCATTCCCAAGTTATTTGTTTTATCATTTCTCTCAAAGATGACCCAAGTCAGACCCTGGAGGTTTTTGCTTTGGTGTGTCCAGGCACCAGAGTTCTCATTCTTTTCATCTCAAACCAAAAGAATTGACAAAAGAGGGGGAAAAATAAACCAGCATCTTTTCTGCCTGGGTGCTCTCAGGGTCCCTGTATTCTTCACATTACAGCGACTCCTAGAGACAGATGGTGGAAGTGTTCAAGTCCCAGGACAATGTTTGGGGCAACCTTATCTAACCATGACAGGGGGTTAGAACTTTAAGGTCTGTTCAACCCAAACCATTCTAGGATCCTATATATGTGACTGGAGAGCTCACTTCAAGAAGATGCTTATACAGATGATTCCAAATATAACTCCTGGGATTATAAGGCATTTAAATAAAGTTTGTGAAGACTTTGAATACAATCTGGAGCTCATTGTAGAAGAGCAAAGGCTTGCATTAACCTACCTGTGAACAAAATCTAGTCTGAAGGTGCTGTGCACAAGCAAAAGTGACAAACCTTGTGACAGCATACCAGGGAAGTCAGTAGAGGTCCTGCCAGCCTGGAGCTCAAGCAAAGTGAGCAGAAATCCAGGCAAAATGAGTACATATGGTAATATCCTGCATTAAGAGGAGATTTGGATGATGGCGACTACTGGTTGAGAAGAAAACAGCTACAGGAATGTCCTTTTGTGAGACAAAGTCACTTTCAGTGTCTCTCCATTTCCACTGATGTGTTTTTAAACTTGCCACCGATGGTGTGGGTCCAGCCCCTCCCCTGATACTGCAGATATCACCTGGTTTTCAAAGTACTGAATGCTGGACACTGCTGTAGCAAGGGCAGGATAAGAGTTGCATCAGCCTTGCTATCCTCAAGGCAAGAGATGTTAAAGGAGGGCACACACATACTAGAGCGCATCCAACTCTGCTGCTGTGACTTCTACCTTGGAAGTGGGGCTGCACAAGGGGCTGGAAGGAGCCTAATGAGTATGAGAAGGGATGTCCTGTGATCCACATCATCTCCTGTATCTGCAGCTGTGGTGATGTAAGTGGATGATAGATAGAGGTTAGCTGTCCACTCTCTCACCTAGATATATTAACCCATCAGGAGTTCTAAATCTCATATAATGATTCAGAAATTTGGCAGCTCAGGCTGATCTCATCAAAGCTTTCTATGTTCTTATCTCTGCAAGGCAAAGGAAGAGTCCAAACACCCCTAGGAGTTCATCTGTAATAAACAGCTGTGGGGTGAGGGCCCTGTTATTATACATTCCCTGTGTTCAGTACTGCTCTACTCAAACATCTCTGAGGCATAAAGGGCTGCTGGTGGTGATGGGGATCTTACTGCAATTCATTCCTCATCCAAATTAAAATCAGTGCATGCAGTTCACCTTGAGTGCTTTTGCTGGAGCGGAGTAAGACCAGTGGCTCTTGGCAGTGACAAAGATGGGAGGTGGACACTGCAGACTTGTTACCTGAGAAGATAAATGATCCCTGAGCTGTTGCAAAATTAAAACTAGCACAAATTAAGCCTCACTGCTTCCAGTGAAGTCAATAGTCAGGCTTGGACAGCAACAAGATTGCCTTCAGACCACAGTCTTACGTGGTGCAGCGTCGTCTACATCTGGAGAAAGCTTAAGTAGGAAAAATACCAGTCCTATGTCAATATGCAATAGGTACAGCCATCCGAGTGACACAGCAAGGCTGGGTCCCAGAGATGCTGGTCAAACCACTTTTCTCCTGGCAACAGCCATCCTCCAAGACCTGAGCCTGCTCCCAGTCTAACCTCAAGCTCTGCTGTCCCCTCTCCACTGTGCAGCATGAGAAGAAATAAAACCACCCAAATGTCTGCCACAGCCACAAATCTCATTTAACATATGACAGTGGCAACATAAGGCAGTTTCCTCCCTGTAGCAGTACAGGCATCTCCAGATAATATGAGGAGATGTACGGCTAGAGCAGGCTGGTAAAGTCCTGATCAGAGTCATTTGAGTGACTTACAGAATCCATTTGACTAAATAGCTGGAGGGGTTTGGGTAGTTGTTCTTGGGCTTATTCCCAAATCTTCTATCATCATCAGCACCAGAGGAACAGAGCCTCAGCATCTTCAGTGGGAGAGTCAGTAGTGGGTCTCCGCTGCTATTCACAAATCTAAATTACAAATACTTCCCGTTGAAATCTCCTTTCACTTGGGAGTAGAAGCATGGGCTCCGGGGTTTATGTTATGTTTTACTATTTTATTCCCGTTCTTTCTTGTCTTCAAAAGGTGCTCCTCACAATGCAGGAGGAGGATCTATTTCTCAGTTTAAGAGGGGAAAAAAGCAAACGTGGAACAATACTTGACAAAATAAGCCTATAAGGGAAAAATCTTCCAGCAGTTTTGCCTTTTATTACCAGTTATTA
The DNA here is from genome assembly GCA_028858755.1 of Ara ararauna. Lineage (NCBI taxonomy): Eukaryota > Metazoa > Chordata > Aves > Psittaciformes > Psittacidae > Ara > Ara ararauna. The sequence continues at coordinate 18,166,965 of CM054384.1, forward strand.
TGTACACCTCCTGCTCTGACATTATTTTATAATCTAAAATACTGCCATGCAGTAAAAAAACATTAAATACAAATATAGTTACCTCTTTGTGTGGCTTAATGATGGACACTTTGGCTAGGGTTACATGCAAGGTATAAGCAGCTGGTGTCCCTATTGCCTTCGACAACTGCTCTTATCCCCTGCTCTGACTCTACCCCTCATTTCTATATGCTGCAGAGCCTATTTACTTGTCTGGCATCTGGGAGCCTCCCAGCTGAGGGAGAAATGCGAGCATATGAAGCTATTTATTGTCATATATATACAACCTCTGACATCAATTTCATTTCTTGTTTTTATTGACCCATTTCATGCTTCTGAAGCCAATTTTCAAAGCCTGTTAGGGGCAGATGTGCTCTCATGTCCTGGTTAAATGACCACTCTTTTCGGAACTCCAGAAGAGCACAACCAAGCAGCATCACCTTATAACCTGGTGTCAGCTGCTGCACACCTCTTCTCTGGTATGAGAAAGCTTTTGGGGCCATACAGGGAAAAGCTGTGGTACGCAAAGAGGGTGGGGAAGGACTGGAACAGAAGCAAGAGAAAGGAATGGAATTAAAAGAACAGGGGAATGTGATTAGCCATGGCAAATGAAGATGGAAAAACAGCAAGACAGAAGAACAGGAGGGTAAGATGGTGTTAAAACAAAAAGGGCGGCATGGAGGTGATGAAGGTGGAAGAACAAAGGTTTATTGGAAGGAGAAAAGAGAGAAGGCAAAAGAAAAGGATTGTAAAATAAGCCTGAAGAAGACCACAAAAGAAGGAAAATTATAGCAAAGAGACTTTGTCCTTATTCTTCCTTGAGCTGCTGGATCAGGTCTGTAGGTAAGCAGTCTGGAACTGTGCTTTAGAGGCTTTTCTCACTCACTTATGCAAGTGCCAACATTCTGGGCTGTCCCCGTAGATGATGGCCTGGTAAGAGAACACTACAATAACTACTAATACTGTAGTTACTACAGCAACTACAATGTGCAATAACACTACAGTGACCACGAAAAAGGTGCAGTTCATCCAAGGGTGGGCTCCTCTTTTCCAGGACATTGCTCTGAATGGGCATGAGAATAATTCGGGGCTTTCTACACTTTCAATAACACTCCTGGCCTCAGGGCAAATACCCTGTGTCCAGCTTTGGGTCTTACTAGCCACATCCGTGGGATTCATCCTCAGAAGGCTCAGCCCTGCAAACTTCTAATTCTTGCTCACAGTATATTCAGAGATGAACAGGTACTAAAGTACTGCACAGAACTAGAGCCAGTATGCCCAGTACCTCACAGGATCAATCCCTACCAAAGCAACAGCTTAGGTTTTCATGTTCTGGCCTGCAGCAGCTATTTTCATGTACACAGACATTGTGGATATCATAAATAGAAACATAGATGATGAAGCAGCAGGAATGGAAGGAGTTTTACTAATGTTTAGCTAAATTCTGCCATTATTACCCTATTACTGAGGCCAGACTCTCTTAGGAAGCTCCTAAGGAAAATGCCTCAACCCATTCCACTGTCTTTCAGCAGAGTTGGGACCATGGATACGCACATACTTGGGCCCTACAGGCTCAAAGCCAGCAAGGGCTAAGCAGAGACTACAACCATCTCCTGCTTCCTCACTTGGAATCACTACCTGCCACCCCCAGAAACTGCTGAAATATGCTCTCCACACCTCCTCTGAGCTCCCCACTGTCAGCAGCCTCTCTGGATTTCCAATTTAACTCCTCCAGGGACAGAATGCCTGGAAGGACGGAACACCAGCTTCCTAAAATGAATCTCTTAATCTCTGTCATTTTTTGTCCTAAAAAACCCAGCGAAAACAATATGTATTTTCTGCAGACAAATGGAAGTCCAGAAGTGAATTCTCCCTTCATCTGATCACATCCCTCTGGAGAAATCTTGCTTGTTGAGCTCATTATACTTTTTTTTTATATATAAAGCATATTTCCTTTGGTATTTTTCATATTCAGTAAGGTGAAAATGTTAGTCTGAATGTTTTATTTCTGTGCAGAGAGCAAAACAATGTGTATACCGAGGTTTGAAGCCTTCTTGGCTGAACATAACCACAGAGTTCTCAGGAAGATCCAAGCCCAGGACATATCTTGACAGATGAGGCTGTAACCTACTGCTGCCAGTTTGGGTTAAGGCAAAGGACTTGAGTCACCAGTGAGATACAGAGTAACATAGACTAATATTTCCAGGTCACTATTGATGCAGCCATACTCATGATGGCATTAATGTTGCCCCTCGCCTCCAGTTGGTCAAAATTGTGATGCACCCCATATGAAGCATCATAGATAGATGGACCTGAATGGATGGAGTCTAATTTCCTCTCCATGTGAAACTGTCATAACACGTTCAGGGCCCAGGGGGCAGAAGTAACCCATCTTTCTACACACTGTGAAGCTCGCAGGGTTTAATGATGTTCAGGTTTGGCATGTTGAGCCTATGCACCCCCTATGCAGTGAGTGAACTGCCAGTAGATTTATTGTGGTTCACCTGGGGTTTTGAACAGACAACTGATATAGATATTGTCTCCTTGCTATTAACTGTCCTGGGGTAAGTCTCACCTTGAAGAAAGGGCCCTGCTTATGTGAAAGTGATCTTTGAAGAGGAGACAAATGAACTAGCAGAAAGCTCAGTAGCTGCAGTGACTACTTGTATGCCACACATAGAGAGGAAATTGTATGAATCAAGAGCTGAGCCCTACCTATCATCTATGCAGTGGGCTTCCTACATCTGGGGAATGTTATCCCAGATTTATGGAACAAAAGAAATGCAAAGAAGCCCCAATATCCTCTGCTTCCTCCCCCAGCTGGATTCAAATTGTGTATTCAGAAAGCAAGCCGAAATGGATTCCATTTAATAAATTCTATTTGAAAGCTGGGAAGAGGTTTGCAGCCAGCAGAGGAGGGAAGCTCTGGAACAGCCTTCAGCAGGAGGAGTGGGTGGCAGCAGCAGCCTGACTGGTTTGATGATGAAGCTTGATCAGATTACGAGTGGGATTGTGTGGTGTGGTTGCCTGAGATAGCAGGGGACTGGATGCAATGACCTTTGGAGTTCTCTTTCCATCACATGCTCTTCAACTGCAATAAAGTCACAGGAAAGAATAGATGGAGTTCGAGTTTCTTCATGGGAACTACTTTAGTTTATGCCAGCTGAGAATCTGCCCTAGTGTGGCCAAAGTCAAGGCCAGCCACCTTTAATCCTTGTCATGTGTCACAAGACCTCAGTCTTCTCTGCCTGGACGTGGCTTCCTGATAATACCCATGATGTCTTTATTCTGCAATGTCTTTTTCCATTGTAGAGATGTTAGCAATGGCCTCTCTGGTGGCCACATTCAAATATATACTTTTCCCTTTGTCTGGCAATAAAAGATCCCTTGAAAGAGCAAGGATGGTGGTGAGAGTGGCAGGTGGGGTCACAAGGCACAGACATTACACAAAAGGGAGCAAAAATAACAATGAGAAAATACCTCAAAACACATTCCAGAAATAGCAGCCTAATTAGTCCAGCTTTTGTTTGCTCAGTGGCTGAATCTCCTTTTCCTATGCTTAGGAATGACTACTGGGGAATATTAGATGGAACTTGACTTTGTTTCTAAGCTTTAGCCTTAACAACCCGCTTTGATAGAGAAACGTGTATGAAATCAGGGGGACCAATCCGCAGCATGTGAACTCTGGGTTGTGTCAGAAGTAACCAGCGCAACATGAACATGGGATACAGAGTACTAAAAATGTACTGTCTATTTTTATATATATGTCTATCTCACAGAGGGACAGCACAGCCCCAGCCAAAGCGCTAGATGGACTACAAACACAGAACAAGCCAGACAACCAGCAGCAGCTTAACAATTCAAGTTATGACACTGAAAAACAACTGCAGGAAAAAAATACTTGGCAAATATATCTGAAGAATTGATGATCTCAGTTGTAGGACGAGAAATCACAGAAAAGCAAAAGGAGACTAATAATTGAGAAAGGATTTCTAAAGCTAAATTACCCTAATAAATCTGTGGCTAGAAGTTAATCATTGCAGTGCACAGGTACAATGGAACTGACCCTGAGCATGTCAAGTGACTCAGTGTGCATGAACCAGCCAGGACACGTCAGAGTTGAGGAGTTAAGTGGGAACCAAAGGTTTGTTTCCCTCCTGTATGAAACTCTCCCAACCCATTGCTCATCAGACAGCAGATGTCTATTCCTGATAGGAAAGGACTGGGTCTGCAGACCTTTAAGCTTTGTAAGACTTCCAGCTTTGTTGGGCTTTCTTCTGTGATCAGCCAAAATGGCATCTGTTGTGCTGTTGTTCCTCTAGAGGTCTTCAGAATTCTGCTGTGCAGGCATTGCTAGTTTAAACTGGCAGTGCTGGACCTAGCCCTGTGCATTTCAGGATACCAAAAGAAGGATCTAGTTTTATAAGCCCATAAAACTTGCCCAAGCTGCAGAGGAAAGCAAGCCCAGTTGCACATTTTTTGGATCCATTGATCCTATGGGCAGCAGCTCAAGGGTACAAAAGCTCTGGTTGTTCTTACTGCCCCATATTACCAAGAAACACCTCTGCTTTTGCCATGGGACTGGCAGAGAGATGTCCCTCCATCTAACCCTGTGAAGGGGCAGGTTAGAAGAGGAAATATGCCAGGTCAGGACTTTGCAACTCAAACTAGAGATATAGAAGAGGGAATGATGCTCCCAGATGGATTTCCTGCTCTTGCCAGCACACACAGCAGTATATTTTCTGTGCATCTGCACTGCTAGTAGGAAAGACTTTAAGTTCTGCCTAAAACTCCGCTTTTAAGAAGCCTCAGCAGCTGTCCAAGGATACGAGTTCACTTAATTGCTGTATCAGTACAGTAAAAGATAGCTCTATCTCACTATCGGTCCTAGCGAAACGTGTAGTAACCATTTGCCCTTGAAAGCAGCCATCCCCTTGCAAAATGGTTAGAGTAGTCTTGCGCTGGATGAACCATGAATGTTTTTTCTCCTGCTCCCCTAAAAGCCAGCATCCCCCTTGCCTTCCTACTAGTCACGACAGAGCTCCTCCCTTGCAATTCATGTTTGCACTCATTTGTTTTCCCTCAGACAGTCTTTAAGATACAGCATTCAGTGACCTCTGGCAATGGAATGGGAATAGCACAAGCACTAGGCAGCAGCAGTGACAAATTGGTTTACTCTTCTGACACTGGTTTTGAGTAGGGAAAGGGGAGTTTATTAGCCTGAACTTAATTATGCATCTGAAATATGCTTTGTAATCTCTCTGATGTCATTTTAAATACTTCGAGCTTGTCTATTTGGGCTTATCTATTATTGTCTTGGAATGCAGAAAGTTTTGCCCAAATAGATGGAAGTGTCTGGTGGGGAATAAACTTGTTATCACGATGTGTTGGGACTTTAAAATATTATCTTTTTAACAGCTAAATATACATGTTCATTTCTGTATGGATGTGTTCAGCTCTGCTGGGAAAAGGAACAGCTGACACAGTCACAACGACACTTCCCAGCAGGAAAATACCCAGCCGCTTCCCAGTGAAAAGAGATCATGGAACGAAAGTACTTTTCCCACTTTGCTTCTGCTAAACTGAACAGAAATAGCCCAGGAGAAGGTGACGATTCTCGAAAGTACAAAGTGATAATAACTATGATTTTTGGGTTCACTATTGTGTGTTTTCTTAGCACCTATCCTGCCCTCCAGCACACACATCCCCATGAGCACTGTCACCCGAACCAAACGAAATCTGGAGTTCAAACTCAATTAAAGCTCCACCAACATCAACTCCAGATTGAGGATGCCGCATGGACTCGTCACCACACTGTTGACACAACGGTTAATTCTTAACGTTTACGGAAAATGATCCAAAATGCTCACTCACCTAATAACGGAGGACCCGCTGCTCCGAGGAGGACCAGTTCCATTTCTCCCTCGGTCCAATCTGATCCGTGGTCGCATAGAGTCCGTAGCCCCGCCTTGGCTGAGTACCCCACTCTTATCCCTATTGGTAGCTGCTGCTGGAAGCTTTCATGGGCTTTTGTCAGGACTTTTGTTGGGTCTTTAACAGGTCTTTGTCAGATCTTTATGAGGTCTTTGTGAGGGCCACAAGCACACCCCTCTTCGGGGGGTCCCCAGCAGAATGGCACAGGAATTACCGCAATGATTTCCCATGTGGAACTCAAAACACTGACCCTTTTTGCTAAGCCTGTGAGACCTACTGATGCAAAGTGCTCTGTATTAGGTGGGTTTTGTTACCACTGTTGCATTCCTCACTGATTTCAAAATCAAGGACAGGTTATAACACGGGAGAACTTTTCCATTAGGATCTACATAACCATTTCTTCAAGAACATTTGTATATTTGACTCTTCACGCTGCTTATCCCCCCTCAGTGCACTGCCAGAAAAGCGCTTCCAGTGTTCCTATGTCGCCTCGGTATCCTGACCTCAGTGGGATGATCCCAGTGCGGCCTCAGAAAACTGCATGATCCCTCCTCCGCTTTCTTTTTATGCCTGATGCTATCTTCTGTTATCTTAATTATATGCTTTAAGGATGCTTGCTGCACAGATTATTGATGGAGTTTGATGTTTGTTAATATCACGTTGTGTTATGAAAATCTGGTACATTAAGACCTTGGTGTCTTTCCAAATTATTCTGAAGATATAAAAATCTTAATAAGCAACCCACTTTAACTAATACAGACTAATGGGTTGAGAAGGAAGAGAGTGAGTTTGGGAACACGTTGATTTGAGGGGTTGTGAGTAAATGATTAAAAAAACCCTTGATTGGGATTCACTATCGAAGGTCAGGATTTAGTGTTAAAATTAGGGTTAGTACTGGTGGAGATAGTAGATACCAATTTGTGGTCGAATCAAGTCAACCTTCATGACTGTATTTAATTTTTCCCTAACCAGCAATTTGTCTTTAAATGCAAACACTTAGCTAAATCAGATGCAGATGGTTGTTTTTATCAAATGAATGCTGCTTTATCACTTTAAAAGCTTTTGGGTTTAGTCAAGTGAAGGAAGTGGGCAGCAATCCCTTGTTTTTTGAAAGAAGAAGAGCATATGCTTTTTAATTTGAAATGTAGCACTAATAGCATTATCCACAGGGGGATAGGCTGTGCTATTGTGGCTTGTGGATAATGCATTTATGCTCAAATATCCTTTATTCCCTCCTGAGTGAAAGAATTTAACAGCATATTGTATTACCATGCCATGGAGAATATAGTTTACTCTAAAAGTGAATTTTTTGACAGTATTAACTCTTCTTATAACTCTGTGTTGAAAAAAAAAAACCCTTCAACCTATCATGAACAATGAAAAAATACTGTCAAGGGGAGATCTGGAGATAATGCAGACAAGAGCCAGAGACAGCTTCAAAAATAGCTTTACTGACATATTCTTTCCTTCAGTTTCTCAGTCTTTGCTCTCTCCTCCCCAGAAGTTGGTGCTCATGCTACAGTGGTGCCAAGCCAGGGGTGCAGGTGCATGGAGAGAGGCAGGCTTGCGACAAGCAAACTCAGTCCATTTGTGACTTGTTCTAGCAAACTCCTTTCCCCCAGAGCTGTAAGACAAATGGTTTAATAACCCAGAATGCTGTGCTCTTTGCTTCAGCAAAGTTGACTCTCTGCATTCAGCTTTATTCACAGGTATCTTCAACAACCTCCTGGGAAAATGCTGAACAAACAGAGATCAGGGCTTGGAGGCCCCGGGCTGGCCTTGCATTGTTCGCTTTTTATTGTAAGGCTTATCTGGCCGTGTCATATGGTTAAAAACTGGAGCCTTGCCTCCAAGACAGTGGTAGGAATGCAACAAAAGCTTGTGTGCATTTGTCTTCGGGTCAGTTCTATAAATGAATGTACTGATGCAGCCCTCAACGAAAATGCAAGGGAGAAACTACAAGAAAGAGCAAGAACAACTCCTGACTTCTTTCCCATCATGTGGTTTTCTGGAAATGAAAAATCTGAACACTGCTCTCACACTCTCTCAGCAGAGAACTGGCTGCACTCCAATAAGCGTGTGAAGTGCTGGGCTGGGTACTTCCACTCTGAAGCAGCAAGCATGGCCTTAGCTAGCCCAGCTAGAGGTGTATTTGAAAATGAAACCAGGTCTTCTACTGAGTTCCCACCTGCCCCAAGACCTTGGGGTGTCCTAATGGTGTCAGGGACAATATGCCAAGCCTGCTAGAGATATCAAAAGACAATCAGGTGATTAAGGTTGAGAAGCTCAGTGGCAAGAAGGTACCACAGCCTGTGGGGGGCAATGTTCAAGTGGGGTAACAAAGGAGAGAGAAGGGGGTTTTGAAATCAAACTGGACTCCCAGTGCTCACCCTCTACTTAGTATCAGGAAACACAAAAAGTATTCCTGTTTGTCCTGGTTTCAGCTGAGATAAAGTTAACCACAACACTGCTGGCTCCTAGGAGAATTCAGCTGAGGCCACAGCTTGAACCTGAGCTGACCCACTGATGGACAGCAGTTACTTCAGTGCTGTTCCTGCAGCCGACTTGCTGCAGCTCCACTTGCAGGATTCACAAAACAACAGCAGTTTGGTGTCCATCACAGTGCTTCACCATGAAGCACGATAATATCTATGTTTTCTTCAGCAAAGTGAGGATTAAATTTACCCAGCTGTAGCTATGTGAAACTTTAGATGTCTCAGCCAGTGCTCCAGCCCTCCTCTACAGGCTGTGAGGAGAAAGGGAGGCATCTCCAGAGAATGAGTCACCTCTTCCTATGTACAGTGTCTAAAGTGGGTGGGATGACTCATCCTCCCAAGGTAACAGCCTCTCTTTCCATGGCTTAAATGACTAGTTCCAACTGAAAGCCTAACTTTACTGGCAGAAATTAACCATCTTCACCATTACCTGCATTTGTTTCAAGTTATTTTCGTAAAGGCCAAGCAAGGTGAGTAGCCTTCAAAGGACTATTTTGTGCTTTCATCTGGAATCTGCACTTCTTTGTCTTCCAAAATGGTTTGCTCAAGTTTCTTGAAGTCAGAGAAACTAAAACCTGTTGGAAACAAAGTCACTTGACCCATCCTCAGTCCACAGGCAGAAAAGTATGATTAAGTTTTGTTATACTTAATTTTTCCTCCTTTCGATATTATCTTCCAACAGTCAGTAAGAACATTTCAGTTGTCTTCAATGGGCTTTTATCCAAGCCTGCGGAGAGAGCAATAGAGAGAATACAGCTGCAGAGGCAAATCAACAGAGGGGAAAGGTAACAACAGGAGAGAGCTTAAAGACATAATTGTGAGAGGGTGGAGAGAGGGAAACAAAGAGAGATGCTTTAAAGATTGAGTAGTGGAGGAATACTGAGGCAATGCTCAGAGGAGAGGAGATCTGGGCAGGTGGAGAGGGACAAACTCATACCTTTGAAATACACATCTCTCCAGCACCACAGCATCACTTCAATTTGAAAACGCCTAACTGCTCTTCAGTTTAATCATTGCTGCACTTTTGGGTATAAGATGAATAATTAAGCCTGGGAGTAGAACACAGCAAGTGTTAATAGGGCAGAAGGTACTGCAAAGTCCTTATAAAAAGCTGTGCTTGCAATAAGAAGTGGCTGGTGTTCTCTGCGTCCCCAATCACGAAGTGAGGAACATGAAAGTACTAAACTAAATGAAGTGCATCTGTATCCATTGTGATGTAGTTATTTCCCCTTGCATTTGATGCTACTGCTTGCTAAATAATACCCCATCTCTAACAAACGATGAACAATGTAATTCTAAATCGTCCTTCGAAATCAAATCAGGACAGACATCCTGCACAGCCCGCCCTTCCATGCCTGCACCTGCAGATTCCTGCAAACACAGACTTCTCCCTTGCTAAAGTTAATGTTTAAAAAAAGTATCTCATGCCTAAAAAAGTCAATTCAGTCTGAAGTGGCGGTGATATGAAGTCCGTTCTCTTTGATGAGTTCAAGATTGCTTCCTGTTGCTGCCAGAAGATGAAAAATGAAGAAATAAGTGATCACTTCAAGCTATGAGAGGCAACAATTAAACAACATCTGAGAAGACATGGGGCAGGCCACATTGTCCAAGCACCTTGCAGTGCTGCTCATACATACAGCAAGAGAAGGCACAGCAAGGAAAAGCTTTAACAGGAATAAGATGCAGCCATTAACCCGTGTACAAAGTTATTTCAGTTTGCTGCTCTGCCTGTTGTTTTCCCCTCCATCTGAAGTGTCTCTTTCCCTGAGCACACTTCTCAGGCTGTGGACCACCAGGACAACAAAGAAGTACCTCAAAGAAAGCAGATCCTATCTGAATCACCCAAAATGTGTTCAGAGACAGTGGTTGAGGAGTGTTCAGACTAAGTGTGTCACACTAACCAGCAAATGCAATGCTCCTCTTTTAGGTCTTTGTTTTCTGCATGCATCCAGTTAAACAGAGCTATATAAACTAATCAAATTAGGCTGGAAGAAAGGCAGATTGTTATTTTTAAATACTTGGGAGATGTTTGGGAATGGCAGGTCATAAAGAGGGAGGTCAATAAATAGAAAGGAGGAAATTATTTTGAACTATTGCATATAAGGTATTTTTAGAGCAATCACCTGAAAGCTCCCTGAACTCCACAGAATGATAAGCACTGCTCACCACAGCAGCAGTAACAGGAGCTGAACTGCAGCCTGGATCAGCCGCATCTTCCTTTGCTTCTTTCAAATGAGTTTTCAGTGTAATGGTTTTACTTCTTTCCTTTCCATTCCACCTCCTGTCCTTACTGCTGTCACTGAGGGCACCTCAGAGACTCTGATCCTCCTAAGGAGATTTGAGGAGGTTTTCAGTTGCTGCTATTCCCCCCCCCCCCTTTGCTTTGTTTTTCATCCTTTTCTTTTTGACTCATCTCCTCTCACCTCCACACTAAGTGGACATGAGCCTCCAAAGGCAAGCATGTGTGAAAACAAAACAGAGGCTGACTTCTAAAAGGTCTGGAGGACTTTGGGATTGAGGGGATAAACATCTGTCTGAAACATCATCAGGGGATGCCACACATGGAATGGTGTGCAGGGATGCTGCCTGAGGAGCATTGCCCCCATTCGTCAGAGCCCTGTGCAACAAATCTCCATGCTGGAGACAGTAGACACAGGCAGAACTGCCTGAGAAGTCTGTGTATTTTTGCCTGTGGTAGGAGAGAGGGGCATCACTGGGGTTTTAATTTCACTTTTAGCTCTTTTTGCACACTATCCTACACAGCTTCACCAGTTATGTATATCACACTGCCAGCAAGAGACAGGGACAACACCTTTTTTCATAGTCTAGACAATGGTCCAGGCAAATTTAGGTGAAGGAAAACACCTTTAGATCAGGATGAACATAGAAAAGGCTTCCCACAGACATTCCCCACTAGTGCTGCAGATATAAGCATGAGATACACTGACCATACCATTTGATCTCTGCTCTTCTTAGAATGAGACAGATCTTCAAGATGATTCAGCATCAATCAGGCTGTGCCAGAAGCTCTGAATCTAAAATACATACTTTCAAAGGTAAGGGAAGATGTCTGACTGTCTCCCTCAACCTGAATTGGTATTTTTCCCTCCTGAATGCCAAGCTTTTCAGTGTGTCAGTACACTGACCTGTTGCCATAATTTAGGGAAAACAACAGTTTTGGAGCCATCTTCTTATCTCTTACGCTGATTGTCTTACTGTATCTTCCAGGCCTTTGCCTTCATGGTTTTCCAAAGTGAGGGCAATGAGAAGAGGTTTTTCTTTCTTTCAAGGATCAAAGCTAAACATGATGCCAAACGGTAAATATTTAACTTTGAAATATGAAAAAGAACAGAAAGAGCTGCATCAAGGGAATAAATCTTTGGGGATATCCTGCAGTCTGCATGTACTTTTTGTATTGCTAAGATAGCTGTAGATGCAGCATGTAAAGATGCCGGTTTTACAAGAAAACAGGCTCAACCAGAAGACCTCTGGGAAATCACAGAATATGTGTCCACTTTATGGTTTGTATAAAATTACATGATTTTCTTCTTCTTAGAGATATTGATCCTTGTGCTTTTATTATTATTATTATTACTTCTTTTTTTTCCTCCACTCTTATTTGATTGTCCGTATCCTGTCTTTCAAGTCCCTTGTCTGAATTGGTCCTATTTATGTGAAAATGGTTGATAACTCTCATCTCTTCTCTCTTTTGCGCTCAATAATTACAGGTCTCCTAGGAAAGCTGGCCTTCAGCCGAAATTTTGTAAAGGGTTTGAAAGATTTTATTAGAAAAGATTTGGATCCTGCACAATTATCAGTCCTGAAAGGTGCTTTGCTCACCCTCCTCCAGTGGATGTGCTATTGATCATCTCACAAAAGGAAGGCATGTACTTAGAGAGAGAAAAGTTGAGGCATGGTTATCTTTTTAACATCAATGACAAAATTGCATCTAATGCTCACCTCATTCACCTGAACTCCACTGGTCTGCACTAATTAAGGTGGAGCAAGCAGGGCTGGTTAATAAAGAACACTGTAATTCAGCTTGTGCTGGCCAGTGATTGCAACAAGAGGAAAAACCCAATAACTGATTCAAAAGATGAGCTTTTATTAACAGAAATATCTAGGGCTTTTTTTCCCTGATTGTACAGCGCACACGGTAAAACCCTGCCACTATCCATAGCTTAGATATAAGACTCAAAATACTTTCTCTCCCTTTTAAGTTGGATTCTAAGTGATAAAGTTGTGCTTTGAAACATTGCAGATGATCATCATCATTCTGCCTTCTATTTGGAAAAAAACCCCACTGTTCTACTTGACCATATGTGCCATCATTTCATCCAAGGTCCTATCCCCAGGGCAATCACACACAATAGCCGATTCCTTTTATAGAAATCACTTTGGTCCCACTAATTTAAACACTGGTGTAGTTTACATAGTATTTTGTTGCTGTGTCTATTTTAGATATCTAAGTTTGGTTGTCTCTATCCAGGACAGTTCTTCACCACTATCAGAACAGACCTTATTCTTTCACATCACCACCAGCCATTCTCAAGATATGTCCTGCGATAAGCAGCGTGTCTTTTGTGCAACACAACTCCTTTCCTACATCCACCACTTTAATCTGAAAACAAATACAGACAAAATCACTTTCTGGGACAGTAGGAATATACATAAAGGGAAAAGCCAATTTGGGTGCTGTGATGTCTTCCCATCACAGCTGATTACCTTCATAGAACATTAGGCATGGAAAGTGCGATGGACATCAACTTTTTCAGACTGGCCTGTTCATGAAGCAAACCCTGGCATCCCAGCCCTCTCTGGATCAGCATATTGCAGCTGTGTAGACAGCAGACAGAGTAATTTGGGATCACTATTTCCTCCAAGGCCACTCAGGAGCAGTTAGAAAGGTCTATATGTCTACTTTTCACACACCATTAGCCTAGATGTGATGAACTTCGCTTCTCATAACCAGCTCTGCTGCTAGAGCTGACCAATTTTTTTTCCCCAGCTGAACAGTTTTCTCTTACAGAAATGCAAATTCAGCAAAATATAATTTTTTTTGTTGATATTTTTAATGGGAAATTATTGAAACACTTCATTTCCATTTTAGTATTTGGCCAGTTCTGTCTTATCTGGCGTGAAGTAATCAAAACCCAATAGAGAAGCCCTTGTCTCCTTCAATCATTTACCAGAGTTTCCCTTCAAGAAGGCTGTCCTGAGATTTCTGAGCTGAAATATGATGGGATGTAGCCTTTCACTCTCAACTTCAAGAATGGCATTTTCCATTTAAGTTTGAAACTTTCCTCTTCAGAATGAAAACATTGCTCCAGAAAGCTGCATTTCTAAGGATGAACAGTGTCTTGCACCACCTGAATCATAGAAAGAATGGTTTGACACAAGGCTTTTAAAGAATTAACAGTTGCCACAACAGGACTCCCTCTTAAGCAGCCAAGGCGCTGCAGAGAAGAGTTGGTACAGGGAGCCCTGCGTGGTTTAGGCTTTATATAGTGACAGATTTCTTTGCATAATGTATTTTGGGTGAAGCTTCAGGTTTATTTTATACTTAACTGGTGTCAGGAAAGTATCTATTAAGTCTTCAGTGAAAAAAAAGAAGGAAAGGTTTTTAATCAGCTTATTACAGCCTTCCATGGATAATAAAGCAGATATATGGCAGGAAACCTGGAATCCTGCAGAAGTCTGTTGTAAAGTGACAGATTCAGGTCAGTGCTGTTCATGAACAGCCAGATTCATATGCAATGCATAATGATGGGAGAAATGGCATTGTTGTTTTACAGGAGAGCACAAAAAAGTGCGATATGCCAGGTTTGTTTGAACAATTGGGTTTCCTGGAGTTTAATAGTTTAATAACTTGCCTCTGGCCAATACCTGATATTTCAGAGAAGTTTGGGCTATTCTACAATTGATGAGTAAATATAGATTTATATAGATGTGGGTTTGGCCCTTTAGTTCCCTTCATCCTGGCAACAAACCCTAAATTGCCCAGTTGACTCTTGCTTCTGTAGGTATAGACTTTGAAGACCACTGACATGAGCTGGGTATGTTCTTTGTTTTGGTCCTGGACTAACTAAGTGATCATAAGCAACTCCTTCAACATCTATTTCTGCCCTCTTTCTGGTTTTAAACCAATACTTCTAGGAGCACAAGTTTCTCACATCCATGTAATCTATTTCTTGTTCTAAATTTGTTTGATTTTCATTAACTGGATCCTGTAATAAATGCACAATTAATGCTGACCTGAAGGAAATGCTGCTTATCCTAGAAAGAATATCAGAGAGGTGAAAAAACACTTTGTAAATGGGAATAGATGCAGAGTAACAAAAGCAATGGCTCCTGTTCAGCATTTCCTGGGAAGAGAAGACAGAAGAAAACCACTGCTCTGGGGTCTTGGGGCATGACTGTGGTCCCCCAGTGTTGCATTAGAGATACTAATTCTCATTAAGAAGTGATGTAGTGCACACATATTGTGCACTACACTGGCTGCTCCAGGGTGCAATGTGAGTGTTCATCTCAGTTGAAGTGGCTCTGTGTATGCTCCATCACAGCTGCCTGGGCTCCTTGAACCCAACCCAGCCACTGAGATTAAAAAAGTAATTCAGACTGCAAGTTGGTTTTTGATCTCTGGATTCCTGGGCCTTCACTGCCCTGAGATGTGGGATCCCCCCAGAGCTTGACACACATTTCCAGTTATTGAGAACTCTGAACTCGAGCCAGAAAAATATATGGGCACGATCTTAACTGCTATGGTTTTGAACAGTCCCTTTGACTTTCATGCATCTACCTGCATACCTGCAAACACTCAGTGCTGCAATTCATCTTGCTCTGCACCTTGCAGGGTTGAGCCCTTCACTAATCCTTTTAAACCCAAGTCTATTGATTTTCAAAACAACCCTCAAGGGTTTCTTATCTACATTCCCTTAGCAAGCTGCTTCCTTAGGCTGAGCCTTTTTGCATTAGTCTTCAACCAGAGTTGATTTTGAGCAATGAACATGATTTAATTTTCATGTCAAGAGAGACTGAAAGCATGGAGAGAGTTCCCAAGTATCCTCAAGTAAGTCAGGAGTGAACTCCCTTCATTATGTTGCTTATAAAACACAGGAAGATCAGAAGCAATGCCTTAAATCCAACACAGCCAATATCCGCATTTTGCTTTCTCATCCTGGGATGAGCCTTAGCAGACCTCTGAGTTTAAACGTCTTACGGAAGTTTGGAATCCAGATCTCAGCAGTTAGATGCATGACATTTGTATAATATAATTCTGTCATCACACTGCAGAACCAGATTCAGTCCTGAACTATACCACAGCCCAACTCAGAGGAAGATGCTGCATGCTGTCAAGAAGTCTGATCCCAACGGACTGTAGAAAGGCTTCTGTTTGCACCAAATCAGACAAAGCCAGTTCTTTGAGGCTTGACCTAAGCTTTTGGGATGTCACAAGTCTGAAACAAAATTTCATCGCAGTAGCACATCATTCTATGTCTTTCTAAAGGTCACTTTTAATGCAAGTGGGAGCGGGACACTCAGCCATCAGGATATGTTTGTTAGTGGAAATAAAAGCATACCTGGAATAACTATTCCTGCCCTGTTGTCTCTTGTTCTCTTCATACAATGGTCAGTCTAAATACAGACTCAAGACAGATTCTGGTTCCAGCTCTATGCACGTTTTGCCATAGCAAGGCAGTATTTGTCCTTCTTGGGCTTCCCTTTCTCACCCACAAAAATCAGGCTACCCCTAAAATGGTTGTATCTATGTAAGTGACAAACTTGTATCATTTGTATGTATACCCAGGACCAAACACAATGAAAACTGGATTGTAATAGAGACGTCACAATACAGATTAATAGATTGTTTGATTAATAAATCAATAATGACAAATATTAAAATAATAATATAATTAGTAATAACTATAATAAATATAAAAATTAATAAACATCTATTACTAAATTAAGTTAGTAAGTTAAAATCATACCATTATCCAGGTCTTCTTTCCTCTGCTTCTGCCAGCATCTTTGAGAACTCCTGACCTTCAGCTCTCCTTGGTACACCCTCTTCAAGGAGATCTGTGAGCACTTTGGAAAATCATCACAGCCAAGTTTTCATTTCCTATTCAGACAAACCTATGTTCTAGACAACATGACTGATGGTATTAAAAAACAGGAGTAGCTCAAAAAGCAGTATCCATCCCATGTGTTTCAAGCAGAAAAACTTGACTTTAAAACCTCTCTTTTTTTAGGCCTCCCTTCAAATTTTAGTTGAAATAATTCAGTTGGACATTTTCTACTGGAAGCTGTTGTGCTGTAAAAAACTACAGCAACTCACAGTAATTTATCACTGGCAAAAGCATCCCTAATAAACAGAATGAGTCTGTGTGCTTTTCCCATTTCATTTTGCTGCTTTGTTCAGTTCATTTTAGTTGACTTTTTCTATGGCATTAAAATATTATTTTAAGCTGCATTTACATGATGTGTGTTATATATAATAGCTCATGGGTTGGTTTTGTTCATTACTGAGCCAAAACTGAAAAGAGGGGATGACGAGAGATGAGGTGGGCTTGGGGAGTTAAAGGGGTCCTCCCTGAGCAGTGAGGTCAGTAATGCAATTTCTTTTGTGCCTTCCTATGTCTGTCCAGGGTCACTTAACCAAATCTCACTCCTCCACAGCTTCTCCAGCCATGATTATTTCTTTCTAGCAATACCTTTTGTAGCTCTCCTGGGGAAGGACCCATAGCCTGTTTTTTCCTAGGTCTCTACACAAGGTCACAAGTATTGGAGGCAAGCGGGAACCACCCAGTGATTACACTGCTGTGCAGATAAACACTAAAGATGGTGACACAAAATGGTGTGTGTGGGACTACTTTGCAGATGTTTTTAATAACACTAAGCTCCTTTAAGATGTTTAGCTAGCTACATCCCATCTCATGTCCTGCTAAACTTAATCCAGCTCAGACTGGAAAGACTATTCTATGATACTCCTACAGTGAGAGCCACTCTTACCATAGTGGCTGGCAGTACATTTGTCAGTATTTATCTGAGAAGTTGCAGAGCTGGTACCACTACTCGTTGGTTTCTTGTGATCAGGATTCATATGGCCAGTCTTGTATGTGAGAAGGTTTGTTTTGCACATCCAAAGGGCACAGACTGGTACCGTTTGGTGATTTTTTTCTTGTTACACAAAAGAAAAGTAATTTTTGGTTGAAGAATGTATTTACACAAAGCACCCACCTCTTGCCAGTTGAAAATTCAGTAGGAAGGACTCAAATTTCCAATAAGGTTTTCATATAGTATTTTAGTCCTCACTGGTTTCCATATTTATTTAATTTACAGAAGGATAATAATCCTGGTGACATTAAGAGAAGCAGTTTTAGACTATGGAGAAAAGATCACTGGAAAAAGTCACAAAGGAAATGTGAAGGGATGTTCATTGATATGTGGATTTGAAAAAGTATCTTGGACAAGAAGGTCTAGAATCTGACTGGGTCCAGCAGATCCAATGTGCCATTTCAAATATCCCAGGGTAGAAAGAACATGGAAATGTCTCCATTATGACCTGCTTATGCCTTGTCTCATCTATCTCCCTTCTACCTCTCCCCTAACACACACCCCACTGGCCACCCTGGTCTGTCTCTGCTTTCAGACAAGGAACTGCAGCTCCTAATCCTTGTGCTATTTTTTTCCTTTCAACAAGCACCAGGGTATATCCATCAAAGAATGTGCTTTAGCTGGAGGCAGCAGCACATGGTTTGGATTGCCACCCAGCATTTCTCTTATAGCACTGGGAGCTGAGCAGCTATACTAGGGATCTTGCAACACCCTGGCACAGGAGATGCCAACTGCTAAATGTCCTCCTGGGTGGTGTTTTTTGTACATGGCAGCTGAAGTCCATCATAGCTTGCTTGCAAGATTCTTGCACTGGAGGAAGGCTTGGGCAAGTAGCCAGTAAGTGTCTCTCACTTGCCCTTGTTTCCCTTTGGAGACAGGGATTCCTGGCTTAACATGGCCAGAGATAACTCTAGGGAGGAGGATGTCACCAGGGAGCATTGGTATTCACCAATCCCAGGTGCAGCCTACCCAACAGGATGCTAGCTCATTAACAGAGTTATTCTGGGCCTTTTGGTCCATCTCGATTTCTTTGAGGTCACTGGCATAAGTCCCATCAGCCCAAAAACCAACAGATCTCTTATACTCCTTTATGCAAGAGCAAACAGGCATCTTGGGAAGGGAGAAATAAGAAGGGAAAGTGGCTCCATCCTTTACTTCCCTGCCTTCTGCCCTCATCGCCCCCTCCTTTTTACTTGTGCATCCATTTCTTGTGCCTCCAAGAGGACACTTCTTCTCCAGGACATGGTTGCTCTTGGAGATGTGGAGGGGTCTCTCCATCTGACTGGGGGTCACTGGAGCTGAGCCCTTTGCCTATAAGGAGGGCAAAGCTGCTGAGGTCCAGATTCTTCCTGATGTCATCATGTGATAGCTAATTAATGACCTCTTCATGTTTCCATGGCAACTTCATGCTGTGCTCTTAGCCCTGATCCAAATGGACATTCTGTACACTTCTGAAGCTGTAGCATCAGCATATTAATAAGACTTGCTGACGTCCTCTGCTTTCTGCCACATGGCTGCTAAGTCTAAATTTGAATGACTTAAAAAAAGCACATTTCTTAGTAAGCTCCTAGTGCATTCTCTCATGTGACTTGAAGCAACTGATCCCAGAAGTCTTCTGCATTTGAAGAGAAGAAGCAAGTAGATTCTGCTTTACCTGCTGCTTTTTGCCATGCTTTGACTTTGGGACAGCTGGCATCTAGCTTTTCTTTTTTATTCTGGGTTATTAGGAAGCTCCAGCTTTCATGCAGTCCTTGATTTAATTACAGCAAGGGACAAGTACCTTCTTGTATTAGCTGAACTGAACAATCTTATGGATTAGTCCATAACTCCTTGTACAGAGGGAGGAAGCTAAATTTCAGTCTTGTACCAGTCAGAGAATGGTTACTCATAACTCAAAGTACAAATGCCCCTTTTATCATTAAACTCTATAACAATACCTACTGATCATGCCGTTTAGTGAATCTGGGTTTATTGGCGAAAGGATTCTTTGAGCTCCACTTAATTTTCCTCTATTAATTATGCTCCATTCTAGTCACTGGCTGGCTGTAAACCATCTTTTTCTGACTAAATGGAGGACTTAGATATAATTTCCTTTTAAGCCCATTAACACCACTATAGCACTTGTGTGTCCTCTCTAGAGAGATCTCAGCTTTGTTATCAAGAAATACGCCAGATGCCTCCACATCTTCTATTGCCTGCACAGATAACCTAAAACAGACCTTTGGGGTCTGCTTCTGGATATGGCTGTCACAGACTGCCCCTTTACCTGGGGAAGGGCTTAATGTGTTGTTGACACCCAATGTCTTGTTTATGTTTAATGGTGTTGCCCCCTTTCTGAAGCCCAGTAATCCTGGGGACTGATCACCCCAAAGCATCACTAAAGATATATGAGAGCAATTGATTTGATCCCTAGCATTCCCACAGATATGGGGCAAGACTTAGCTAATGTGTTCCTAGTTACCCATGAGATCTGAGATTTAATTGCAACTTCTTTGGCTTCCAGTCACGGCAGCTGTATACTTTTCTCATAGGAAAGCAATTGATCAAATTAATTTCACTTTGTGTTAGCACGGTCACTGTTCCCAGCCGTGAAGGAATCTCATTGAATTCAGAATGCATCTTAGGCTATAGGTTGCTCATAAGCAGTATTCAGTATTTTTAGAGCAATAACTATAGTTCTTTTCAGTGTCAGCTCTTTGGGTCATACATGTAAATTAAACAGTACATTTCTATTCCCTGCTTGGATAGATGTAGCTGTGAAGAACATTATTTCCACTCATAATTACAAATCTGACATTCATTTCCCATGAACAGTCTCTACTATTTGCTTAAAACTAAGTTCCATGCGTTCTATTGCTGGTGCATTTTCTCTTATCAGAAATCTGACACAGGAATGACACAACTATAAATGAACCTCTTTGAATGGTGAGAAAGCACGAACCTCTGCTGCACAAAACAAAGACCATACAAAAGAAAACCAACCAAATGAACAAACTGGGAAAAGTGAAACCTCTTTCATGGACTGACTGGCAGAGAGAGAAAGATCTCAATGCAAGTTAGGGAAAACACAAAGTTACTACTGATGGAAATCAGTAGATGTTCCTAGAAACATTTTTGTTATAACAGATGCATGTATTTCATCACCTTTTGGTAGACAGACAAGGACTAATGTGTGCTTATGTGGCTAGGATTCCTTTTTGCTTTCTTACAGCCTACCCAGAGAATTTCTTTCATGCCCCCATTGCTGGTTCAGCAGAAGATTTCAGTGAATGTGTATTTTCCTCAAGGTATCCAGTTCCTTCTCAGGAAACCTGGATGAGCATTAACCAAAACCACACAAATTAAACTAAACCTGAAGCCAAACTTAATTGTCTAAATCCCTGCTGTCAGATGAGTAACACCACAATGCATTTAGCTCTTTCTGTCTTTCTGATGCTGTTTTCAGAATCGGAGCCGAAGACTCCAAAGTAGCTCAAAGTTTCTACAAGACTCTTTTGATCTCGATTGAATCAACGTGTTAAATCTTGATCCAGATCTGAGTTTTGGACTCTGTATCAGGACTATCCATCCTGCTCATGCATGGTTTTCCCTAGGATCATAGAATCATAGAACAGTTCGGGTTAGAAAGGACCTGAAGATCATCAAATTCCAGTCCCCCTTCCGAGGGCAGGGACTCCTCACAGTAGCCCATGTCACCCAAGGCTCTGTCTAACCTGGCCTTTAACACTGCCTGAGTGAGATTCAGAGAAACACCCAACTACTCACCTCCAACTGTGTTCAGGCTTCATCACCCAGCTCAGATGGTCCTAGATTCATACGTTCCATTTGATGTAGTATTTGGTTTAAATTCAAACACACACAAACACACACTCCACAACATTTTACCCACCTTTCAGTTATTTTAGTTGTTCTGTTTGATAAGTCAACTCTCTTTAATTTGGCTTTATCCTTGCAAATTCTGGGTCGATTTGGCTACTGTGCTTTTCCCTCCCACCCCTCTCTTTTACTGCTTTTCCAGGTATCTTAGTAAGATTTTCTCATCTCTTTTCTGGGCTTATACTTTTAGACAAAGAAGTGACACAATGATTTCATTCACAGCCATGGAAACATAAGAAAGTAAACGGGATTTCCCCTTCCCCAAATTAAAAATGGACATGTGCATCCTTTAACGCCTCTAAGTTTCCTTGGAAATGTGTTTTCTGGTGCTTTGGTGTTTGTGGTGATAAATGTTTCCCAGTGTTACTGGAAAACCCAGAACCTGAGACAAAAAAAAAAATCGAATGCATGTTTGCCTTTAGGTTTATCAAAGTAGCATAGGATTTTGGCTTTCTCTAGTTTAGGGACTTTGTTGTAATACCTTAAAGATGAGTACCTGAAGATTTGCAGGTGCTGATCCTCCAGGGGTTAAGCTCTGGCATCACTGAAGGCAGTAGCATCTGGTGCAGGACATGAACCAAAGTAACCAAAGGGACCGGATCCCATTCTTCAGCAAGTGCTGAGACACTGCCTCTGGTGAAAAGCCCTCCAAGGTGGAAATCCCAAAGTGAAGCCACCTGAGACCTGCACCCACCCTCCACCTCTTACATGTCCTCTCACCAATGAGGCATTAGTGTTCCTCTCATAGGACTGCCATCACCTTCTGTCCTCCAGCAGAGCTTAGCACAGGCTGCGTGAATAACTCCACATAAAGCTGGCATAAATCTCAACAGAAGAAGTATCTTTTATCTTTAACCATTTACTCCCACTATAGGAATAATGGTAGCTCTTTTACATTTACATATAACTCTTGTTTGATTCTTTGCTTTGATTGGTTTTGTCTCTTTGTCTTGGCACCTGCATAGCAGAAAACTTTACAGTTTATTACAGAAGATTACCCCTCCCTCTGCTCCTCCCTTTATTTACTCTGCTGCCCCTAAGGAGTAGCAAGCAACACCCCCAAGGTCAAGAGAGAGTAAGGTGTTCCCCTTTTATGACGGATTATAGAAATAACAAACATGCCTGACAGTTTTATACAGCTGCTAGAACGGGTTTAGTTTTTCAACAGATTTCCTCTTTTCTCTTTTGTATATTAATTACATTTTACAAATCTCGGGTTTCCCCTTTACTTCCCCCCACTTTTCTTCCTTTTTAATTTTTCATCTTTTTATTTCTTTTTTCTCTCTTTTATTGTACTTTTTTTACAGCAAAAGTATCAATCACCAACATGTCCATGGAAAAGTCCGGGTTAGCAGAGTTTGGCTGTCATCTGGTCCGACTGTTTGAGGATCTCGGTGTTGTACAGGTCTAGAGCATGGTTCACGCGGATGATCTCGCTGTTGGTGAGTTTCAGGCGGTGCTTGAGCATACAAGAGAACAGATCCAGCTGGGGCTTCCCCGGGGCCACAGGAGGTGCCAGTCTATTGATTCGGTCCCGAATATCCAGCAGCAAGAGCATGACAGAGGAGGAAGAATAGAACTGCCCACCTTGCGTGTAGGACTGGTTGACCTGCTGCACAGCACTGCGCAGAAGGTCGGCATTAAAACGCAGGCTGTAGCCATACACCTGCACATCTGAGATCTTGATGTAGAACTGGCGCTTGGTGGGGTCAGAAAGGTCCACAGGCCCTTGGCCAGTCTCGTTACGCAGTAGGGAGGGCAGCCGAGTCCGGCTGCGTAGGTAGATATGGACAGTCTCAAAAAAGGTTTTCCACCGGTTGCCCAGTAGCAGGGTCCAATTGTAGCACTGGCTGTTTTGGAGGCGGATTTTCTCCCAGCGTGGGTAGCCGTACTCCCCAAAGGGCATGTTCCAGCCCTCGGAGTGACTCCCGCTGAAGGGGTTGACATAGACAAAGAACATAGGGTCCAGGCTGCTGTTGCGCATCTGGCAGATTCGCATGGAGATCCCTATCACCATGTGGATGAAGTCCATCCGGTTCTTGTTGCTCTTCAAGGTGAGGGACATGCGTTTGCGCCACCTGGGGTCGAAGAAGGTGTCCAGGCGGATCTCATTGCTGATGAAAGTGGTGTGCACATACAGGCGAGAGTCCATTTTCTGCAGCAGGTACTTCAGCTCCAGGTCTTGGAAGTCCAAGTCTGTCTCAAAGCTGATGAACTGCTCACTCCGCTCCGAGTCTACATTCTGAGGCTCGCAGCGACCCCGGTAAAGCTTATAGCCCTTGTTGCATGAGCCACAGAGAGAGATGTTGGCAAGGCTGCACATAGCACAGCTGTTGTTGCCCCCAATGATGCAGGGGATGGGGCGCTGGCACAGGCTGGTGCCACCATGGCAAACACAGCTCCGTTGACTTTCCAGAAAGGTACCCCAGAACCCATTCTCATTGCAGTAGAGCAGAGACTGGACCCGTGTAAGCCATTCCTGTATTGTCCTGTAAGTAGGAAGAGAAAGCCATTAGCATGATAGAGCTTCACAGAGTCTTTGTTATTGGCATCTTACTAGAGCCACAGTGTTTTCGGGGATTCATCTGAGGCAGAGCTCTAGGAACATCGATGCCCTGCTGTGTCTCTATTTCTAGACTTAATCATTCATCTGCTGTTTAATTCTTTGGTGGAGTTCATAAGCCCTATGAGAAATAGCTGGAAGTTAGAATTGATCAACTGAAGTCTCTCTCTTCATGCTGCTCTAGGAGCTGAGGCTAGCACAGTCTTCTGCCAAGGATCTCATCAGTTCTACAGTGACGAAGTTCAGCCATGGGAACAGAGCTGATAAAGCCATGCCAGAGGCTGAGGTGCTATCAGACATCACAGGTCAACACAACTCCTAGGCTAGCAGGAGAAAAGTCCCTTCCATGGCACTGGCAATTCCCGCACTCTCCAATGTAATGGGATGAGGCAAAGCCAATAGTAACCTCTGCTTACAGTGCAGAGCTCAGGAACAGCAGAAAAGAGGGTGGAAGTCAGGGCGCATAGAGGCAAAGCTGCTAAAACAGCCTCTCTTTTTAAAGTCCGCTGATAATTAACCACCATTTCTCTGTAAAGCAGTGATACTTGCCCATCTGCAGACCCTATCACTCCCCGAACTGCTCTATCAGCACCCTCCCCTCCTACCCTGCGGCACTGGAACGACTCCTGTTGAATGACGCTGTAACCCAGGTTTGCCTTTGTATAAGTCACTTGCAATGTTGCCTTGTGGCCCCTTCTTCC
Source organism: Ara ararauna (assembly GCA_028858755.1). Taxonomy (NCBI): domain Eukaryota; kingdom Metazoa; phylum Chordata; class Aves; order Psittaciformes; family Psittacidae; genus Ara; species Ara ararauna. The sequence goes on from CM054384.1 coordinate 18,191,669, forward strand.
CCCTCCCCACTGCCCCGGGGAAAATCTCAGCACAGCGACTCCTTTCTCAGCAGGCTTCAGCTGAAGGCCTTGTTCAGCCGCCTGCTACCTCCCTTCCCTCCACCACCCCCCAGCTAATGAATGCCTCATTGTCTCCTCTGGCCAAGAAGTTCTTGGTAGTACTGCAGTGAGAGGACTGGCTAATGACAAATTAGGATTCAGTCCCTGTAGAACGGGAGGAGTGATTATGGACAGAGGCTCTCAGAGCTGGATTAGAGAAATTCATGGCACCTGCATCGCCTGACCTCCGAATAATCATTAAGCTGTAGGCTGTATCAAAGAAGGCATTAAGTGATACAGCAGCAAAGAACAGCAAGATGATTAGGCGGAGGGAGTGAGTGGAGGGATGAGAGTGGAAACAGAAGACAGCACTGGAAGGAAAGAAGTAGTCAAGGAGAAGCAGCAAAAGGGGGGGGGGGTGTGGAAACGCAAATAGAAGGAAAAATGAGGGAGAAATGCCACAGGCAGGAGGAACAGGGATGGAGAAAGGAAGAAACCGAAACAGCAGCAGCAACTGAAAGACAGGTTAGGCAGGAATGAAAAGAAGCAGGAAGAAACTGAGTGAAAGGAAAAAAATAGTGAGGAAAAAGTGAATTAGCAGGAAAATTTTGAAGCCTTGAATGTGGGAAGGGTCAACTTTCACATTCCTCCTGTGATACAGGGCTGCCTGGCTCTTTTTCCCTATCCACAGCTAACAGGAGCTCTCCTGCTAATGGAAAAGACGAGGTTGGCTGGGGAGCTTTGTAGCAAGATAGTGACCCCTATAAATATCTGCTGCAGAGGGAGATGGCAACAGTCCTGGTCCCTAGAAGTGCACATGGCTCCTCCTGGTCTCTAGGACAGCTCTGCTTCAGCAGGGAGAGGCAGCACAGCAGAGTGTCTGCAAAACACATTGCTGACAAGAACAAGCACTCTCCAAACCATCCCTTGGGGGTTGGACTCTGCCTTCTGCTCATCAGTGAATTTTTCTTGCTTTACCAGCAATACAAATATTTTTTACCCTATCTGAAGCTTCACAGTTCCTGCTTGGAAAGTGCCAAATGCACTTGAATTTAGCGAGGCACCCAGATTCCACGCTTCAATCTCTATATGGTGCTGAGAACCCACCTCAATTCCTCCATGCACCTCCTTGAAAGCTTCTTTCTTTACTTCTAAGCAATCTAAGCCTGGAGCTAGAGAATCATAAGCAAGAGGAGAAGGAACTAAAACCAGAGCAACCCTCCAATATACACACAGGCTGCTTGGAGTCACTGGGTTGGGGGAACTGCTGAAGGGAATCACAAGGTTACTGTGTGCTGCCTCTTCCCATGGTTGGGCTTAATGACAATGATGAAAATCAGAGATTGCTTTGAAGGGAATATCTCCTGCAGCCCCAGATTTCATCCTTAGTTCCCACTCCCAATGTAAATTATACTAAGACAAGGAGAAGCCCAGCAGCACAAAGAAAATGAAGAGCTGAGCCAGTGAGCTGGTGACAGAGGTGGTAAATGTCCAGCTCCATCAGGTTCCCTCTTAGCATCCCTAGCTCTGCCTATAAGGTAAGGGCAATATTTCCCTCACATCCATAGCTCTCTCCATGGCCACATTTGTTGCTTTTTGGGGTACTGGGCTTCCAATCCCAATGATGGGATTACTGATGAGGTAGCAATGGCTGCTCATAGGCCTAAGAGGGGTTTCTGAGGTGGGTTTGATGATGCATTGTCAGAGATGTGCCTGTGTGCATGTGCTGCCACCACTTTCATACCGCTGCCAACAGCCTTGTACAGCTGCATATGCAAATGACAGCCAAATACAGGCTGAACAGCAACCATGCACAGATCCCACTTCCAGCTCTGTGCAAGTGATTTCCTCATGCACAGTGTTCCTGACATATTTGTGCACTGCTGGCTCAATGCTTTACACAGGTTTTACATGTTGATAATACCATTGAGTTCATGGGACAAGGACTGCAGGGAGCACAATAAAAACTGAAGTCAGTTGACCATATCCTGTCTGTCTGAGGGAAAAAAAAACCCCAAACTTTATCGTTACATCTCTCTCTTACACTAACAGGGAAATCTCAGCTGATATTTTGCAATTGAAACCAATTATTTTCCTCTTTCCCAGGTCCACTTTGTGGAGGAAGGATGGGAGGAGATCAGGAGAAAGAGAGCTGAGGGGGTTTTGGGTGGATATATATGTATATATGCCTTAGCACTCAGCAAAGACACAAGTAGGACAAAAAGAAAGAGCCTACAAACCATCTGCTGATGGCAGCAATAAAGGATGTAATTAAATGAAAATGCAGCACCCAGGGCAGAGCTGGGCATCAGCTACAGACATGACAATGGGAAGTGTGAGAAAATGAGAGAGAGGAAAAGTGGTATAAATTATCCCATTTTGTCTTGTAACTGGGACAAGATAAGAATACATGGAGGCATAGTCACAGCCCTTGAGTTGACAGGAGGTAAACTTCCTAAAACACATCCCTGTGATGGCTCAGCCTCATGTGAATATAACCAAGGGATGTCAGGGCAGAAGGAAGCTGAAAAGAGCTACTTTAAAAGCTAAAAGCCAGCAGCAGAGAAGCCATTGGTTTTCATTTTAATTATTTTCTCTTTCATTAAAATGTCATCGGTTTATCTTTCTCCCTCTTCATATCATTGCAAATGTTATTTTGCATAATATTTGCTACCTTTGCTAGTTCAAAGTGTAAAGTACCAGAGCATGTGAAAGTAAAAAAAAGGGAAACTAAGTCTTCAAAGGTCACTGCCAAGCAATTTTACATTCAGCTTTAAAATCTTACATCCCAAAACTGAAATGAAAAATAACTACATCCAGGGAAAGTAGTGACTGAGAGTTATTTTGTGGTGTTTTCTTGCTGGTGCTGGCTGGAGACATGCAGACATCACATAGAATGGTTTGGATTGGAAATGACCTTAAATTTCATCCAGTTCCAATCCCCTGCCATGGGGAGGGACACCTTCCACTAGATCAGCTTGCTCCAAGCCCTGTCCAACCTGGCCTTGAACACTGCCAGGGATGGGGCAGCCGCAGCTTCTCTGGGCATCTTGTGCCAGTGCCTCGGCACCCTCACAGGGAAGCCCCCTGGCAATGATGGGAAGGGGGGGGGGGGGGGCAGGTAACCACAAAGAGCTGTTTCACCCTTTAAAACCTATGCGTTGTGCCAAAAAACCATGTTTTGCAAGCCAGTGTTAGGCTTTCAGATCAAACGCAGAGGTCAGGTTATACCAAAAGGTGATGAACAGTTTTATTTCCTCCTGACTTCAGGATGAATCAAGTCTGGGGAGGCAAAGAGGCTGATGGGTGTCCCTTGAGTCAAAGCTACCACTTTGTTGTAGATGGTGTCTGAGCTCATTAGAAAAACAAACCATAGCAAAACAAAAACAGAACCCAAAAGAACAAAAACCCACACAAAAAACAATCGGAAACTGGAGTCAGAAGGACAGAGCCTAGTTTTTCAGTTGCATGGGTAAAAGGGATTTAACAAGTTCTTTGCAAACTCACCTTCCTCTTTTCAACCATCACTAGCTGCTGTGGAGGTACTTCTGGGCTTTCAGCAGGGCACAGTGAAGTAAAAAAAGGCTATTTTTACTCTCAGCAGCTGCAAGATGTATTCTTAACTAATGACAATTTGCTGGAGCCCAGAACATGTAGCAAGGCCCCTTCCTTTGGATGTTTTTTATATTTTACATCCATAATGCAGCCGTAGTTACTCATTCAACATTGATGCTTTAACAGCTGAGGGGTGCTTCCTTTTTCAGACTAACAAACTTGCCTGCAAAGAGGTGTTTTTTAAGCAAAAGCAGTAATATTTATGTATATATATTAAAAAGCATATATTTGTAAATATAGCTATATAAATATGTATTTTTATAGCCTTCCTCGCTATTGCAAAAGGTCATGGAAAATCAGCTTAATTGCCAAAATCCCTACTCTTTCTTTTGGGAGCACCACCTCCTCCTTTGCCTGAGGACCGTCAACAGTAATCGTATTTCTTTTTTGCATTGCTTTTGAATATATAATGCAAGGTTATTATAAAAGAGAGAGGCTTGCTCTAAATAGAACCTTTCCATCCTTTCAAAGCCATTGGCATGCTTGATAAGCATCTGTCATTCTATACAGTAACAATTAGGAAATTAGAGTATTTCCAAGCTTTAGTGAAAGACACAGTGAAACGTATACCTCTTCTGCTACACATCTACCGAGCTGCTCCCCTGCCTCGCTACAAATGCAGTATGACAAATAAGAAAGGAAATTATAATATGCCTGCTGGTGTTGACTTAAACAAATCAAGCACATCAGTCAGTTAAAAACCCAGCTGCCATCAGCCACTTCATCCTCCTTCCCCCAGATTTTGCAGTATTAGATGGAGGCTGCCTTTCTATATGGCTGACTCTTTAAAATAGAAGATAAATGCTAAAGATGTGTTTAGCTGAATGCTTTGCAGCACCATGGTTGGCTGGATATTTGCTTACTGCTGCTTCGCTTTGTCGTTGTTGTGGTACAACTCAGAATCGTGCCTGGATGTGCTTGTGATTCCTCCACCACTTGGCTTGGTTCTAGCAGCTCAGCCAGCTGGCAGGAATGGGCCTAATTTAGGAAGTTTTCCAAAGGCTTTTTTTCCCTAATTTCTTAAACTTAATAGATATTTCTCCTCATCCTTAATAAGTCTATCAAGTCTTTGTCCAGAAACGTGAGATTTCTTGGTAATTAAAGAGATGTTAAACCCTGGAAGAGTTTCCTGAGCTGTGCAGTGATGAAACGAATGCTCAGTGTGTTTAGTGGCCAGGGAGCTGGGTGATAACAGGGGACAACAGCCAATAACTTAATTTTCTCTTGCATTTAGGTAACGAATGAGAAGAAGAAATAGTTCCTCCCCCAGATATTACCTTGGCCTCATCCTCTCAAGAGAAGCATGGATAAAAGGGCACTCGGGCTCTTTTATTCCAAGATTTTCAGTGTTACTTCAGACAATTTAGAAAGAAACATCAAGAGATTTTTATTAAAATCTACTGATATAAGTCTCCAAAAAATGCCTGGAAGCAAACTTAAACTGAGGCATAGGTCAGGGCTGAAAGGAGACCCAGAAGGCCACTATTAGATATCAATACCTAATCAATCAATCAATATCAATCAATAGTTGCTGTAGCTGCAATCTACTGAGATTGGTAGGATTCTGATCAGTACAGGTTTGCAGTTTCACTCTGCGTTTTGTAGAAGAGATGTGATTTATTCCAGATGAAACTAAAGCTTCTCTTTTACTCTGGCTATACTTACTGAGGAGCACAACTCCAAAACGGGCTGAAGCATATTGTGCTCTGTATATCCACCTCAGCAGCAATTGGAGGCTTAAAGTTTGGCTGTAGTACATGAGGCAAAACCGCTTAAAAAGCAGCTTAGTCTGCTTGGCTGTCTGGTGTTAGCCTTGTAATATTGCTGCAGAACACCACAAAATAAGTGGGTGTTCTTTATCTGGGTAGTTAAGACCACACAGAAGGGATGTGAATATATTTAAGTATGTGATAAAGGTTACTTACACATCCAGAGGTTTCAACACACTCCCAGTCTTTACCATTATCCCACACGCCTCCATATTAGCACATCCTATACCCGAACACTTAGGCTGTTGGGGTTAGGTCAAAGCCCAGGCTTGGGTCCACACCACACCCATCACCAATGAAGGGTGAAGGTACCTTTCTCTAGGCAGCTGGTGGTTAGGATTGTGCCGACACCGGACACTGAGGCCAAAGAGTTTGCGGGCAGTGCGCTGGATCTTCTGGCGCTGGGCTTCCAGGGAGCTCTGCAGCAGCTTGTAGCGGTTCTGCAGATCCCAGTCATTCCCCCAGTGCTGGTGGATGCTCCCAATGGTCAGGAAGTGGTTGCTAGGTAGCCTTTTCATGAAGGATTTAAACTCATCTGGAACACACAAAAATGTGGAGAAATACAAAGGTTTCTGAACTGTAACAAAGCTTCAAAGGTTTTAATTGACAGGATGACTTTAGACTGACAGAGGAGAGACTGACATGAGCTCTCAGGCAGAAGTTCTTCCCTGTGAGGGTGCTGAGGCACTGGCACAGGGTGCCCAGAGAAGTTGTGGCTGCCCCATCCCTGGCAGTGTTCAAGGTCAGGTTGGACACAGGGGCTTGGAGCAAGTTGCTCTAGTGGAAGGTGTCCCTGCAGTGGATTGGAACTGAAAGAGCTTTAAGGTTCCTTCCAATCCAAACCATTCTATGTTTAGCTCACTGGCCTAACATTCTTCCCCAGCAATCCCGCTAATTCCATGGCCGTTGCTGCTCCTACATGAGAAGCGAAACCCAGAGAGTATTAGAGTGAAACAATTCATTTAATATGTGAAGAAAAAAAAGGAGAATAAATTTTCTGGGGCATGGAATCATAGTTTAGGGGTTATGAGCAAAAAGCAGGGAGTTGTAATCATTGTCAGTTAAAGAGTTCTCATTTAAATTGTGTTTTAGCTGCTCCTAAAACGATGTTTGTTGCTGAAGTCAAATCACTTTGTGTTATAATAAGAGGAAAAAAGGGCTTTATAAAAGTCCCCAGAGGAAGGGTTTGGATTGTGTTCCAGTGTCCTGCTTCTCATCTTTTAAAAACAACATTTGATATTTTTTTTTCTCATTGACTTCATTTGAAGTTAAATGAGTTGTTTTTTGTAACAATAAAAATAAAATCAAGCAATTTGCAGGGCTAAGGTCAGAACTAAATGCGTCAGTTTTAGCCAAAGGGAAAAAAACTAACTGATCCAAATATGTGCTGTTAAATGTTGCTTTGTGATCACTTTAGTTCTGTTTGCTTCTGTTTGAGGTTTTTTCATTACAAAATAATATATAGAGATGTTAGTTCTGTTCATGACCACCCCTTCCTAACTGAGAAGTACAGTTTGTTTAGACTCGTTATCAGGTTGGATCATTCTCATATAGATAAACCAGACAGTTCAAACTTCCTCATCAGAAAACAGCCCAATTTTTGACACCAGAAAGCTGTGTTTGAACCAAAGAGAACTGGAGAAATGTGATGAGTGGACAAACAAAACCCCCATGAAATACAATAAAGATAAGTACAGTTTTGAACCAGGAGAGAAAAATCCCATGCATCAGTATAGGCTTGGAAACAACCAGCTGAATAAGAGCTGCTAGAAAGGTCCTGGGGGTTATGGCTGGCACCATGCTAAAGGTGGGTTAACACTATGTTCTCACAGGAAGCAACACAAACTGTATACTGGGCTAAATCCAGTAGGCTGCAGAAGTTAATATTCCCCTCTTCTTGGTACTGCTAGAGCTGTATCTGCATTTCTGTGCCAGCCTTAGGGCCACCCAATTAGAGATGGGTGTTGAGAAACCGGGAGGCCACAGCAAAGGACTACTGCTGCGGTCAAGGGCCACAAGTCCTACAAGGTCAGGCGGAAGAAGCTGTGCTTGTTAAATCTGGTAAGGAGGCCAAGGGGCAACCTAATTACAGCCTACAACTGCTTAAAAGGTACTTACCCATACAAAGGAGAGAAACTCTTCTTACTAAGGACAGTTGATATAACAAGAAGCAATAGTTTGCAGATTGAGCACTTCAAATAATTTATTGAACAACTTCTTCACTTGGAGGTAAAGCAGCACTGGAACGTGCTGTCCAGAGATGTTGAAGAACGTTGGACTACAGCCCTGCTGTACACTCCACAAAGCATCCAACAAGAAATGCAGCCATCTTTTCCTGTAAGTTATCTATATAATTTTTCTTCCTTTCCTGATCCTTTATTAAAATTCCTTCATCCCGTTTTTAGAAGAGAGGACAGTAGCCAGAAAATGAAAGCTTGAAAAGGCTGATATCTTTTCAATAAAGAGAAATAATCCATAGAATTATTGAAGAAATTCAGACTAGATAATTTACAGTCTGTCATACAAAGCTTGTGGATATTTGCCTAACAGATTTCCTATTATTCAGTAACTTGCAGTTCATGCCTAACTGCCTAACAAAGAATATCTCTGTGTTAGTCAGTAGCATCATTACATAGATGCTAAATGGATATTCATGCCATACTCATCGCATGGTGAAACTGAGCACCTAATAACACTAATCACCATCACTGCACTATCAAGATCCACGGGACATCTGCTTGTTTCCTTTCTTCCCCCAGGATAATGGAGAGATACTTTGTTTTGAATCATCTTCCAGGTTTTCACTCTCTTTGCAATGCTGCTTTCAATGTCCTTCTCCTCCCCAGAAGTGATTCTCTCCTCTTCAGTGGTCTTCTGAAACTATCATCCTGTATAATTGCTTCTGTTGACCATGCTGATTACTCCCGGTACCGTTCAGCAGTAAAAGCCTTGCATTTGCTTCCCACCCCTTATAAATCAATTTCCCCAAAAGCCTGTTTGTGCAAAAGACCAAGCTCTTTTTCCCTCTGATGATGAATGTGCTACATTTTTCATAGAGACGGGTAAGGGAGAAATTTCAGTTCAGTGTGCACATTTTGATACTGCAGTGCAACGCTGGGGGGAAAACAAATGAGCAAAGAAAGCTGGCAGAAGAAAAGCTGGATGGGGTTGGTTTTATGAAGAGGGGAGTGAGAAAAGGAAAATGCTTTCCAAAATGAACAGTTTTTTCATTTCTCCAGAACTCTCTCTGGAGCTATCTCAACACTATGGCTGTATGGTGCTAAGTCTTGTGCCTTTCTGGGAACAGTTCATTCTTAACCCTGAGACTTCCCAATTAACTAATCCACCTAAATTTGGGTTTGTTCTATTTATCTGCTCCAGAAGTGTTGATGATGGTCAGGACTACATCTCCCATAATGCTACATAGCCTGTCTTTGTGCTGAGTCACCCTGTCCCTGCAGGCAGTCCCATGGCAATGACTCAGCATCACAGATGGTACTGGGCAGAGGGTCCAGCCTTCTGAGAGCATCTCAGGGAAACGGCCACATCAAGCACCTCTTTCAAAAGTGAAACTTTTGTTTCTCCACTGCTTGTCTTTTCAGTAAAAAAAAAAAAAAAAATCACTTTTTCATCAGAAAGCAATAATACTGCAAAAAAAAAAAAAAAAAAAAAAAAAAAAAAAAAACAAAACAAACCCAAACCCTGACTTTAATCAAAACGCTGTTTTAAAACCCAGAATCACAGCTGTGATGCAGAAATTTTTGGCCAGCCATACTAAATGCCAAGAATAAGGTAGTGTTGTTTTTCTTCATTTACACATGAGCAATGAAGCACAGGACTGAGAGCTCCTGAGCTGATTTAAATCAGCATCAGTTCACTGCAGCCTCCTTGACTTTGAAGATACCATCCCAAATCACACCACCTCTTGATTTGCCCTGCACGATTCTTGCAAATTGACGGAGGAATCTAACACAGTTCAGAAACAGAATACAGATCTTTCAGGCTATCTGCAGCTTCCTGCACAAATAATATTTGCTTTCAGAGCACTCGTGTGCCTTTCAGCCCACTTTATTGGAAAAGCCTTCAGATGTCATTAGAGATTTCTTTTCTGCTCTTCATAATGAAGAAAATCCTCTAGTTATTGGGAATATTTATTAAAACAAAAGCAGCAAAATACTAATACTAATACTAGAGTCTTTTGTGGTAGCAACTTTCATCTCCAAGGATAAGTTCACGCATGATGCAACAAAGTGATGAATGAGATGCAGCAGCTTTAAACATAAAGATAATCACTCCATCTAGCCCTGAAAAGCCTCCAGCCCTGGGTGGAATATGGCTACAGCACAGCAGAGAATTACACTGCAATGTGTCACTTTAACAGAGCAAATGAAAAACACCTTCCCCCTGTTGAAATCTCAAGGGGAAGGAAACTGAATATAATTATCTTTGCTTAGACCTAAGTCTTTGCTTAGATCAAGTGCAACAGGTACAGAATGCAACAGTAAAATAATCACTGTGGGACTGTAATTCTTCTCTCTTCATAGGGCTTTCACCTTCTAAGTGTCTGTGTCAGATCCCCTGGGAGTGTAAAGGGGTTTGATGAGTGGTGGCCATGTGTGGCTCTTGAGCATCTTGCATGAAGACCCTGTGCCAGAACAAGCAACATGTAACTAGTGGCAGAGCTGTGCTGGCAGCTACTGCCAAGAATCCTAATTCGTGTAGTACTGAGCAAGCAGAAGTTTCTGAAAGCATCATTTCTGGTTTACTCTGGGGTACCTCCTCCATCCACGAACCTCCCAGAAAACCACTGACCTCTTCTGCTAATGACCTGCTTCCGGAACTGCCCCAGCCTTGTGGATCCCCGTAGTGTAGACATGGATCTTGTCAAGACAGTAGTCAGCCTCAGGTCCTTAACTACTACTCTAACTTTGCTCAGTTGAGCACCAAGTTGACAGCATGAGCTGGACAATAGCAAGCACACCAACAAGGTCCACATATCCAAGCATGAAGCAGTCCTCAACAGCCCATTGAGGAAACATCATAGGCCATTTCATTTCAACCATTAAAGGGATTATGGTGACCTTCAACATGAAGAAAGAAATTGCTGCTGGGAGACTTCAGAAGAAGAAGTGAATGGAGCTAGATGGTGCCTTCCTCATAGCTTTCTTTCCTAACATGGAGACCTGAACAGTTATGACCATAATCTTTAAAGAAAATGTGTTGGAATGTAGCTGGCTAACACTAAGAGATGTGAGCTAGCACAGGGATAAGTTCTCGATTAAGTTCTGCCTAGTGCCCATGTGGCTTCAGGGTAAGGAGACCATTTGCTAAAGAAAAAGCTATTATTGCACTGCTATGGTTGCTCCTCAAGTTCTTGAGGATGCGTACTGCCAAACTATTACAACATACCTAAAATGGGTGCTACCAGCATCAACATGGAACAAACTCCTCTGACACCCCAAAGACACACTGGGAGAAAATGGAGGGAGAAGAGAATCGTTCACATCAGCGGACACTGGCACTGTTGGAGAGAGAAGTCATTTTCCCTTCTCTGTATCTCAAATGAGGAGTCATCTGGCCTGTGCTCTCTCTGAATTGCCTTTCACCAAAGCAGAATAAATCATTCATGCAAATCTGAAAAGCAATTTCTGCATCATTCATATTGTGGAAGTTTCTCTGTAGAACTATTAAAGAGAGATTCTGAGGTGGTTTGGTATGAAAAATCAGATTTTTAATCAAACAAATTATTCCACAGAGAATATCCGTTTACACATAGAATTATGTGTGGTGTGTGGTCTTGCCTGTGTGTGTAATAGAGAAAAAGGCACTCCCTCAAGACTAACATCACGTTTTTTGGGTCAAGACCCCCTACATTTTTGTCCAAATTAGAGCATTATATTGAGAGAAGAAAAGATCCTGAACTGGTATGATCTCACATGCTTTGCTTGAAACAAATCCATCAGAAAATGAGTTTTGCTCAATTACCTGAATTCTCCAGATCTTTATAGGCTTCTGCCCAGGTCTTGCCCATGTTTGCTAGCGTGTACTCCATGATCTGGATGTCAGTGATTGGGCAGTTGCACTGCGGGAACTCCTCCGCGCACTGGCAGCCGCACTGGCTGTTCCGGCAGATGTACTCCCCTTCGCCATTGCACATGATGTAGCTCAAGGCAGACTGGACAAACTTCTCCTGTAAATACTGAGGGAAGATGATCTGGAGACCTGGCACAGAAACAAGAGGTGGAGACGTGGGAAGAAGAAAAAAAAGTCATTTCAAGTACCTGTTCTACTTTCAAAACGTGTTTCATTAACAGCCTGGGAAAGTGATGCTGAGGAATTAAAAGCTGCTGGGATATTTCTCTTGAACCTGTCACAAGTAAGGAAGGTGGGGTCCAAATTGCATGTCTCTAGTGCAAGGAGTGACGTAGCTAAGAGTAGAGCACATCTGCTCTGTGAGAGAAGGGTGACGAGTAACTCCCCTCTCCCCAGCACCCAGTGTACCCACTTCATCCCAGTCCTGGCTCCCAGTATAGTACAAAACATCTGAATGCAAAGCCACCTTTATTCCCAGGTGTGGGTTTTTTATGTTTTGCAATGAAATGCTAGTTCAGAAGTGATGAACAGCATAATGCTGTTCTGACCCGTTTTGAGAGAGACTAAACAGGTTTTGTACCACAGAAACAAGGAAACTACACACTGAAGGAGAAAGAAAACAGAAGAATGGAAAATAATACAAGGAGGGATTTAGAAAAGACCCTTGCAGTGTTAAGTGCCCAGCTCCCACAGTATAAATACAGGAGCTGGGTACCTGAGTCTTTTCAGCTTACTCCCTGCTAGGAAGGCTACTTGCCAAATCCTATAAAAGTGCAAATGGATTTAGTGCCAGTGATTTCAGTGGTGAAGATTTACATTAGTGGAGAGCTTTATCCCCATATCTCTTTCTCCATCTGAGTGTTTGTGTATCCATCCATCTGTGCAGGCATTAGTGTAGGTGGACTCTTGCTCAGGTACCGGAGGACATGATAACAGTTTAAGTGTTTGCCCTGTGTGCAGTGTGCTTGTTTTTCCAGCTTGTCCTTTTCCAGCCCCCATCTCCAGGCTGCCTACAGATATCCCTGAGGATCCACAGCTGTCTTCTCCTACCTGGTGAGTCCTGCTTGTCAGACTCAGTCAGTGTCTCTGGTGCATGAGGCAGAGATGACAATAACTCTGAAAGAGCATTCTCAGGAAGCCTGGACCAGTCGCCTTCCTCATAAAAGGCCCAGGGATTTTGGAAGAGCAGATATAGGAATTTATGGCTTGAGCAGCAGCACTGAACTCCAGTGTAATGAAGGCACGCAGGTCAATTACCCATCTGTTGGTGTTTCTATTGTGCTGAATTATTGTATCTGTTGCTGACAGCTCATTGGAGTGGAATGAAAATAAGACAATAATTCAAAGGATGAGAATGTACAGGAAGGGCAAAAGGGGCTGTGACTCCTTTCAGGAGTTCAGGCCCATTTCTGTGATGGGTCATGGTTACCCCAAACAAGAGGAAAGCAGCGGGCTGTGCCCTTGGGACCCCCATTACCCTTTTGTTTTGGTTCCACAGAGACGCCTCAGCCTTGACAAGGAACCTTTAGAAGACTGAGCTCAGGGGGGATCAGGAGGGCACAGGGCCCTCTGCTTCCTCTCCCCTCCTGCTACTGCCAGGGCACATGGCAACAGCAAGAGGCACATGGCAGTACCATGTCTGGTGGCAGCAACTGCCCCATTGTCTGACCTAATCCACAGCAGAGCATGGAATGGTGGCTGCCTGGTGGATGCAGGATGAACGCAGAATAACCTTCAGCAGAAGAAGACATTTGCAACACTTGCACAAGGGTTTCAAGCTCAGCATTTGGAAGCATCATGTGCGCATAGATCCTGCTCCCTTTTCTGTGGTGTGTGAAAGGGAGGAAACATGCAAGGGGCTGAGCCCCAGTCCGCAGTATCCCTCTGAACACCTCAAAACTTGTCTAATGAGATCAGTGTTTTGAGGTCATTTGGGCTTTCCTGAGATGTTTCTCAGCAAAAAGCTCAGCTTTCCTCCTGAGGTCTTCATGAAGCACTGAAGTTCAATCTCTTTTAGGGATTTATCTGAAGCAACCACTGCGTAGGGAAGGTCCCTTTTCACACGTTCACACTGATGTTAGGGATGGTCCCACCTGCCAAGCTCCAAGAACTTTCCTTCAGGATGGAAAGTGAAGCGCTGCTGGAGAATGGAGATCTACAAAAGGGGTTTGGAGAGCCTGAAGGCTGCTGCAGTCACTGAGCTTGCAAGCTCAAAAAAGAGGGGGGCTGAACTCCTTGATGTGCATTGAGCCTGTTTATTAACAGTCCATGTCCCGTGAATAAATCTTTCCACTCTCTAGTTCACAGAGGAGCAATCTGCCCTGGCCTCAGCCTTTGAATATGAAACCTGAATGATCACAGGTCCTTCTGCTCACCCTATTTTCTCTTTGAATTTTAAACTGACAAGCTGTTTGGTCCCAGCTACAAACGAATCTGGCTTTAGAGTTAATTGTTTCTTTCCTGGAGTGACTAGGGGTAAAAAAGGCAACTAAAGTTTCAGTGAAAGCACTGCCCATTACAACGGTCAATGATTGTGCATGTCAGCACATGCATACCCAGTAACCAAATACCCAGTAACCTCCAGAAGATGACACAGGCTCATCCTGCACTGCAGACTGCCTCATGTGAATGCTCTCTTTTTGCCCATGAAACTCGTGGTTTCTAAAGAAGCCTTTCCAGGATCTTCTCTTTAAGAAACAATCTCAGATTTAAAAGGCAATCATCCCTGCATACACTTAGCACCAATTCAAAAGAACACATATATAAATACTGAACTTTAATCAGGTAAGCAGCTCTGCTGGAATCCAGGCAGCTAATTGTAGCATTTAGCAAGCAACATATATTCAGATAAGTGCTTAGACCAGGAACTAGTGACACATAAATCCAGCTGCTCATCCAACCACAAGTGTGCATACTCCAAAGCAAAAGCCCTAACTTTTAAACTGCACATATGACTCAGAGATATTCCAGCCAGGAATTTCTCTGTGGAAGAAATCTTTGCTAAGGTGACTGACAAAGGAGCCTCATGTCAGCAGCCAAGCAGGGGGGAAATATTACAGGCTGAGATACTGGGACCATTTTCATTGGCGGAACACCTCAGCCCAAGCCAGGGTGCATAAGGAATGGGCTCATCCCCCACAGCAGCCTCAGTAGCTGATAAGAGATGCAGAAGGTAGGTATGCTGGTGACAAGGGTAAAGGTAACATTGATCAGAAGGAGGAATTCTGCCACTGGGTATAGCATGAAGTTCCCCTTTAAAAATTAAGAACAGCACAGATTTGATATAAGTTTGCCTTAGATAACTACAGGCAGAATATGAAGCGTCTCACAAGGGGACGTGTCCTTAATTCACCTAGAAAAACTATTAGAGAGAGATGTTTGCTTTTGGACTGTATATAAAAGGCTTCCTGCATTAAAAGAGGTAAATTTCCCCAGCTCTAAATTGGAGCTATTTGAAACATTTTCCACAGAAGAGTTCTCTGTTGAAAATGCAGTTTCATTGAAGCATTTGGTGAGAGCATGTTGACTCCAAAAGCACTTTTGACAGGGAAAGGTCTAAATGCATTTATTTTCTACTTCCTCATTTTGTTCCACTGAAAAGCTGGACTGTTTTGTGTTGTCATTACTGCTCTGCTCATCTTGGCAAAGGCTTTAGTATTAATTGTAATGCAAATCTTAATATTCTATTACCGCATTTGACGTAACTACCTAATATGCACTATTTCCTGTCAGAATCTTTAGAATAGCACAGAAGGATTTTACCTTGTTGAAATAGTGCCATGTTGCAATATTGACATATACTGTCACAGTGTCCAAGAGGATTCGCCTCTGGAATTTTAATTTTCCCAAACTTTTTAAAGTGATGTTCCCCCCCCCCCCCCCCCCCCCAATGTTCAAATTTCAGCCTAGGACACTTTTCCAGGGAACAAACTCCTGTTTCCCACTGTTTCCCTGCAGAGCTGTTAGCATCTTACCCTCCTATTCTCCAATTTACTCCTTTCCTAAGCAGTTCGTGCATCAGCCACACCGGAGGCAGGGACAGAAGGATAAAAAGAGCAAGGAAGTGCAGACACCTGGAAGATCCTGGCCTACCACAGGATCCCCTCCCATCCCTTGCAGGAAAGCTGCACCACCACACAGCCTTCTTTATGTATGGGATAGGGAACCTGCCTCCAGATAAGAAAAACAAAAACCTAAGCTACCGTGCTAACATATGTACTATGTGATAATATATGTACTATGATGTACCTGTATATGTACTCCAAACACAGATGCAGATATATGCTGGGTCCTTGTGGATACTGGTTTATAAATGAGTGATGATGCTTTTCAGTCTGTGTTACCATAGGTGCCGAACCAGACACCCTGCACTGTGCAAACATCCAGGCTGTCCCTTAAAATCTCCAGGCTGGCTGACCTTTCTGAGCCCTACATGCAGCATGAAGGTAGCTTAGCTCTGGGTCTGGCCATTGCATCTCCTAAACAGCACATCTTTGAAGCCACAACTCTCAGGGCTGGGCAGCAGTAAGTGCAGAAACAGAAATTCTCCCTGTCACAAAGAAGCTGCTCTTTTATTGATCCAGCCTCGGAGCTGGAGTGACACAAAGGTAGAAACATGGATTTCTGTTAGCAGCTTATGCTCGGCTGCTAATCAGATCAGAGGAGATTCGGTCACGATCCATTACCTGCAGCCTTGTGACTAATTCCTAATGAGGCCTCTCAGAGCAGAGGAAGGATCCTGGGTAATTATCCCAAGAAACACTCTTCAGATTAGGTGGAAAACTCAGGTGTAGCTTTAAAGGTCACTTTGTTCTATTAGGAGTTCTTACCTTCCTCCCTGTATGCTTTGGCTGGGTCTGGTCTCTCTTCACTGGATTATGCAATGTGTGGTTGACCCCTCAGGTCCCTGTCTATTTGCATCAGAAATTACAGCCTCATCCACCTTACATCCCTCATCTCCTAAATTTTCCCTCTTCCTCCACCTCCTTTCCCTCTTTTAGGCATCTTGCTTTTTCTCTTCTCTTGTAGAGTCAAATAGCCAATAGTGATGTATTGATTCACCTACTTATCACTTTGTCTGCCCATAAGCCCAGCTGTCTGCTTATTTAACTGTTTACCTAGTTATCAGATGTGCCATCCTCAGGTTTTCATTACCAGCAGCCATCATTGCAGTGTATAAAAAGCCTCAAATCATTTATTGTTAATTAGGTAAGAACCATAACTCAGTGATTTAGATAATCACAGGAATACTGAAAACAACCTGCCTATTATTTTTAAAGGCAAATAATAACAACAACAACAATATATCCACAACACGACTCAGTAAATGAAACCCACTTTCTGTGCAACCAAGATTAAAACAGCACTTGCCAAATTATACTCTAAGCGGAAGATGTAATGTAGCCCATTCATCTGAAAAATTAAAATTGGTGCAAGTACAAGGATTCCAGAAATAAAACCAGATGGGCAAATGAGCAATTAAATCCCACATTTCCTTATTTTGTCAAAAAACTTAGGAGTAACCTTAGTAAATTACACACCCAGTGAATTTCCTCCTTCTACTGAAGTTGACTTCTTGCTAAAAAAGCATGTATGTATGTATTAATTCAGTCATGACCTCTATCTGTTGACTTCTGGACCAGCTCCCCAACTGGGACTGAAGCCATGGCTTCTAGCATCCAAATAAAACCTCTACGGCTTTTCCCAAAGATTACGGTCATTAGAGAGTCCCAAAAGCTGATCTGCAAACCTCTTATGCGAATCAGCAATTTGGGAGGGACAGAGAGAGACGTGGACAGAATGCCCCTTCAGTATTAAGGAAAAGGCCATGTTTATTTATATTGGTGTATGCATTATATGCATAAGTCCATCAAAATTGAATGACAAAAGGCACTTCACCAGGTCCAGCCTGCAGTTCCTTGTGCCTGTAGCTCAGTCCCTGACAAGCCCTGGCTCGGCTGTGCTGAGCATCATATGAAGCCACCAGTCTTGCTTCAGGGAAGTTACAGTGAAGGCAGCAATCACAGCAAGCAGAGGAATTGAAAACACTATTAACACAGATTTCTCCCCCCCCAGTTTCATCCCCCACTCCATGCTCTATGTTGTCACCTCCCTAATTCCTGCACCCTACCTTGCAGGTGGAGTTTGCTCTCAGTGCTTTGCAGAAGGACAGAACTCACAGAGTCCAGATTGTCGTAGCTGTTACAGCCCAGGGGGCCAGTCCGAGTTTCTGTTACCTATGGAGGATGTAGAAAACAGAGAGTGTTCCCTTTGATTGCAGCACCACATCTTCCCCAGGCAGTTTCAGACCTTGTAATATAGTGCCTTGTCAGCAACTGATGCAATCCAAAATGCATCTCCCCTAACAGGGAAAAAAAACCGCCCCACATTGGACAGACACAGCTCATGTTTGGCTCACTCAAAAGTGAAAACAGTGAATTGTGTCTGCTTTCTTTATGGTACTGCTTGTTATTCTGGGCTTGGCAATGAGGGCCTGCAGATTGATGTTTCTCATAGAGGATCTCCATTGGAGAACATCAGAAGCCAGTAGGGGAATTATTCCCTGGCTTCTCTTATTGGAAAGCAAGATATAGAGATGGATTTTCAGCCCACTGTGGTGCCTAGTGCTCCCAACAACATATTTGTGCACCATCCTTGTGCTGAGGACTGATGGAGGCACAGATGACCTGCAGTGCTGTTGCTGCGGTGGTTGATGTTGGTTTCCAGACACGGAGGAGAGCTGTCCTTCCTGAATTCACAAAGGATGATTATCTGCTGTCACTGTTTCAATATCTCAATATGATCTCCCACCCAAAAGGGAACAGACTCAGCCATGAGACACCACAGAGCTGAAACCTTTCAGAAATGGCTAACAATGATGACTCCATCCACATCTCCTTCCCTGGAGTGAACTCTGCAACAACAAAATCCCTCCCCAGTATAGGATGATTGCTTTCAGAGAACGCAGCCTTTGTCTGCAGAGCCATTTTCCCTATTTTGTATGCTCTGAGCGGCTTCCCTTCGGTCCTGCTGCAACCCTCAAGCTGTGTCTCAGTCCGTTTCATCCAGTAATGCCACACTGAGTTTTTCATCTTTTCTTGTAGCAAATTCACCTGAGAGATGTTCACCAGTCTTACACCCACAAGATGAGAATACTCCTGGGTTGGACGCGGTTGTCCATTTCACAGACCTGCCTTTCCCTTCCAACCTCCATCTCTGGTCTGGATTAGCTGCTCCCTCTCTCCCTTCTAGAGGTCACTGCCACACATAATGAAAGTCTCCTATCCTACACAACTATCACATTGAATACCCTTCCACCCCCTCTTTCCAGTTATTACTCACCCTAGGGAAATCAATTCTTCAGTAAGGTCAATAAGAGAACAATTTACCCAGGAACCCAGTGCAGGAACAAATCAACTTGTGATCAAAAAAGACATCACACTGGACTAGCAAAGTCCTGCCCAAATCCCTACAGTATTAGTATGGGTACACAATCTTTTTTCTTTTCCCAAGGCAAGAGACAATACCTTGATTGCTCCGGTAGAGATCTGGATCTCGTGGAGTCTCCTCATGGTGCCATCACGGTCTACAAAGTAGGAGGAAGCAAGCTGGTGCAATGCTTCAACACTCTGGGTAGCATTTCCTGACTTTCTGTCGAGGCGGCTTTTGTCCATGTACATGGTCAAGGCCTCCTCTCCTGCAGCAGAAAGAAAAGGAGGAGATTTCAGGCTGCCATGGAGGTTCATCTGAACAGGAACATACGATGTCACACGTGGCACCTGAAGAAAGAAAAGTCCAATGCCTAAAGCACTTTCAAATGCATCCACCTTTCCTCACCAGTACCAGAACTTCACCACAGTTAGTATACAAGACCCTCCTTCTCTATTCAGCCAGAAAGGCCAAGACCATCAAACTTGTAGATCAGCTCCACTGAATTGAGTAGATAACATTCTGGACGTTTATTAGCCAGCATAGCTTTGCCACAACTGCTGGAAAGGATTCAGAACACTCATCCCACTTTAGGAATGCTTTTCTCTGTGGGCAGTACCCCTAGAATGATGCACACCTTAAGGGAGAAGATGCCAGTTTTATGCAGGTCTCTCTGACCTGATATCTACAAGGAATTACTGATGATTTAAGTTGCCAGTAGGACATAATTACGTAGATGGGTATGGAGGGCAAATGCTAGATACACCTCTTCAGCTTCCAGTGAGCATGCAAAAGGATAAGGGCAGGGAAGCGAGTGAAGGGAAACAATCAGAGGAAAGAACAAATAAGAAAGCTAATTTAAAACAGCCACCCTTTCTGCATTTCTTCCTCTCCTAGAGTCTCATTTAGGGAATTTCAGTGGAGAGTGAAGAGTATTCTATGAGGTAAGAGACAAGAGGTGATTTTGAACCAGTAACCATAGAGTTGTTGCGTGAGTGAAGCAGCTAATACCAAAGAGCCCCAAGCATCCTAAACATCAGCAGAAACCTGAACATAACAAAATGGAAAAGGTAATGAGAGGTAACATTTACCTAAAAGTTCAATCTGTGCTGGATGAGCCAGATTAAAATCCGGCTCATCCTTATTATAAGGCTGGCACCACAGGAGGCGTAAAAGGGTAGAAACCTATCCTGCACCCTTAACATGTGAATCTCTGATTTTAACCAAGACAATAGACACCCACGGTAGAAATGTGCCATTTTTACATAGCCCTCATAATGAGAGGAATGACACTTGTTCTGATATGATAGATGAACCACTGATGAATACATCGCCCCTGGCAATGATAGCATGGTCAAAGAGGAAAATAATGTTCTACCACTTTCTCAGCCAAGAAATGTTTTGCTCTTCAGCATTTTCGCATATTGTGGTTTTTTAGAGAGCAAGCACTTTTCTTCAAAATTCTTATTAGCTGAAGTAGTTCATTTTGTGCAAATAATTTCTTTTATTGCACACATGCAAAAAAGTCTGTGTGTATGTGTGTCCCCTCTCCCCCTCATCCCCCTTTTGCTTTCCCTGGATATTTTCCAGCTTTCATTTGGAAGCAAAATGCCTGAAAACAAACCTAAAATATTCTGGCTGAAAATCAAAATATTTCTTATTGGATTTCAGGTTTTTTTCAAGCTACTGATATGTTGAGGATTGAGCCTCTGGCTTTGAGATGAAAAGTGAACTTTTTTTGGTGAAAAGAAGATAGTTTTCATCAAAAGCATCCATCAGTTGAAATCTTTTAATTGGCTTCACAGAAGCTAAAGTGGCGAAGTTTGGCATGGAAAACTTTCTCTCTTTAATATTTTCTTTAGAATAACATCATATACTTTGCCCACGATCAAAGCTGTTGTAGTAACAGCATCCTCATTGTTACCGCTCACAAATATGCTTTCCCTGGAAAATGAGCCGCTTTGATTCCTTTATCACCGTTATCGTCATTGTACATTGAGCAGCATGAGGAGGCCTTCACAGGGATCACAGGCTCTGTCACATCAGGTTCTAGCCACACACAGCAGAAGGATAGATCCTGTCCCAGAGCATTTAAATTCCACATATTTGAGGAGACAACAGCTGTATACAACAGACAGGCAGCAAAGCACAAGGCAATAAGATGACTGTGATTAGCACAAGAAATAGCGGTCACCTCACACCAGATGCCCAGCCGCTGTTGATGTGTTGTCAGGTTTCATCTTTGAGGTGACTTTTACAGGAGGATTTGAAGGAAGGTCAGACTTTGTGAATTTGCATGAGAAAACTTGTTTGCCACCAAAAGGAAGCCTGAATAGGAGTTAGCTAAGAGGCTTGAGGAAAAATAGGCTGATTTTGTGTGAAAAAGCCCAAAGTTTTCTATCTTGCATGTAACAGAAGCATTTAACAGCATGGAGATGCAGCAGACACAAATGATGCTTTGTCACCTTTTTGAAAGGCTGTGACAGGAGAGAGAAGACCTGGATAATTCCCCCTTTAGCTGCAATTCTCAGAGGAACCTGTTGGATCCAGGTAAAAAACTCTTTAACCCCACCAGTAACTGGAAAACAACCAGCTTTTCCTGGAAAATCGCCATACCTTTGTTAACAGTCAAGATACAAAAATCAGAACCTTTTCACTCCAGACTAGTTCACTTTAGCTAGAGGAATGCTGGGATTGGAGATGCCTTGGACAGAGCAATCAGGAAGCCTGCACTGAATTGCATTAGGCAACACCACTGGGTTTCAGGTCATCAGGAAATTCACCTACTTTCTGTCCCTAGACAGCACAAAGCAGGCAATGAGCAACTGAAACAGCTCCTAGACATCACAGAGGATAAACCTGTGTTCTAGGACAGTGCAGATCAGTGATTTCCACATAAAAAGCTGTTATTTTATCCCCTCTCTGAGGTGTTTGGACCCTTCCACTGGGAGTAAGAGGAAGAAAACAGGAAAGCAAAGACTGTGAGATTTGATGCTTTTCCTGAGGGACAAATACTGCCCCTAGGAGTGAAGGGTGCTGACCAGAAATACCATTGCTGGAAACCTATTCCACGTGCATTCATGCAGATGTGGAAAAGCATCCCCATGGAGCATGTGCATGAGAAAGCAACACTTACATCAAGAGAGGTTAACAGACTTTTGCTGCATTATTAAGTCTTAATTTCTCATTTATTAAGCAGATGCTATGTTCAAAGTTGCCTTTCCTTTAGGGCTTTCCCTGCAAATTGCCTCTCAGCTCTGTGCACTTCCTCCCAGAGCATGGGTGCCCTCAAAATGACCCTTCACCAATTCCTTTGTCAGAACTAAACTGGAGCAGAGCTGGGTTTTATTGGACCCAAGGGGGATGTGATTGCTTTGTAGGCTGAAAGGCATCAGAGCTGTTCTTCATGTGGCCAGGTGTGAAAATAGCTGCTGGATTGAGGTGGGCTGGCCTGATCCACCACCCAGCCTCTTGGGGACCATGCAACAGCTGGCATTTGAAAGCAGAACAATTTCCCTGTGTGCTTGTCACTCCTTTGCAACCTAATAAGACATCAGGTAAATTGCAAACCACTGTAATCCAAAGCAGAATCACTGTTGCTCTTCTGAGGAGCCATAAAGTCTTGGGAGAACAAGGGTGCCAGGACATACCTGGTTTTATATCCCGGTGGTGGTGTTTAGCCCACAGCCTGTGATTAGGATGTGTCCTCCTTGCATAATGCATGCCTAGCTTCATCTACATTTTCTCTGGGACTGCCACTGCCAAGATAAATCCTTCTTTGCTCCCCTCCCATTGCTCACCATGCTCTGGGCTGATGGAGCGTTTAGGACTCCTCTACACCACCAGTTCTCGATACAAGCCTCTGCATATTTAAAAGTGTTGTGTTGTAAAACTCAGGAGAAGAAACAAACCCCTGTGAATAATTCACAGCCTCAGCCAGGCAAAATTAAAAATATATTTCACCATCAAAGGTCCTCTTTCAGATTTCCATGGATGCGAGCAGCAAGAAAAAGGAATGTCAATGGGAAGAATAGCAAACCCACAAAACCACTCTCAGAGCTTTACTGGAGTCTTTACTTGGCTAGCTCTTGTAAAATATGGTCCTGAAAAGTGATTTCCTCAATAAAAAGCAGTTTATCTTTAGGCAGACTTCGTTAAGGCCTGATACAGGCAGTCACTTGCACTCTTCAGTACAGGGAAACCAGCTTTTATTCACATTTCTTGCAGATGGAGGGATGTTTTGACTTCCTGGGCTGCAAAAGCAGCCCAAGGACCTTTGAAGTACATTTGCCACGTGAGAGGCCATTTGACTTCAATGGAACTGTGCCAATTTACCTACCACCTAATTTGTGCATGAATCATATGCACACATCTAATCTCATCTCCGCCTCACCCCAGTGTCTGGAGAATGCTTTGGGAACAGACAGATGGCCAGAAATCCCTCAAAGTTCACTGCAAACTTCACAAAGTGGCAATGTTGGAGGTCAGGTGCATTAGAAGAAGCCACAGCAACAAAGTGTACTAAAATTAAGACACTTTTGCACTGCAGAATCCCTCTTATCCGATAGCAGTTCTCAAAAGAAAAGCATTTAAATGCACACCCCAAAGGGGTAATGAATGGTAAAAATAATACAAGAGATAAAGAAAAATAAGCAGCAGATATCAAGGAGCTACTGTTTTGCACCCTGTTTTCAATACTCAGTACTTGAAATGTTCATACAGCACCAATAGCAGTGCACACTCATGGGTTAATGGCCCTACAGTGCTATATCTTATGTCATCACTGACATATTCCACTTGCACGCACAAGCCTCTCTGCAGTCCTTGCACATACACTGAGTTTTACTCAACTATTGTTTTTTCAAGAGCCTACCCCACATTACTGGGCTCACTTATGTATTCAGCACAGGCCTTTCTGGCTGCACACATTCCCTGCCCAACTCCTTGAACTCCGTCTTCCTGGAGCTGTTTAAAATTCGTCCAGTTCCAGCAAGAAAAGGTGCTTTTCCCCCTGAATTTGGGTTCATTCTGGAAAGAAAAGGGAGAGGGATCACACATTCTATTGTCAAATGAAGGACAGAGGAGCAGTAATGACAGACAGGCTTCGCAGCTAAATGAAGCATGTTTATCTTGACACACACCGGTACACGCACGTTGTTGTCAGAGGAGCGCCAGTGCACACGTAGCACAGATGCTGAATGCACACACATCACATCGTGAATTCATTTGCAAAGGCTATTCCTACTCCAGGGATGTTCCCACCACCTGACGATGGGACAAACTTCAGTTGGTGGAGCTGCATCCTGGCTCCATGCTGCCAGCCATCATCCAAGATGCCTTGTAGGTGCTGCGCAGTGCCTTCACCATCCCACCACCCATGTGAGGAAGCCGCCCAGGTTGCCACCTACCTCCCAGGGTGGCAGAGATGAGGATGTGGGTGCCGTACTTTTTGATGATGGTATCGATGAGCTGCTGCGTGGTGGGTCTCCTGCCCAGGAGGCGGATGCTCCTCTGAAACTCAGGCATCAGGGGCAGTGGATTGTGGAGCAGGTCCCTCCGCTCGATGGCTGTGTTCCTCACCTTCCAACGGGCAAACTCCCTATGCGACAACATAGGAACACAACAGAGGTGAGGTTCTGAGTATGGAGGGGCAAGGAGAGCCACCGAGGGCAAGAAAGGAGGATGGAGAAGATGACAATCCTGGTGAACATCCCCGCATGGATACACACATGGCTAGACAGAGAGAAAGGGGGAGGAGAAGGTGAAAGGAAAGGCATTACTGGACAATGACAATACACTTTAAGGATCAGGGTCTGGGCTGATGAGGAGGTAGGCTCAGAGTTTGCAGAGATACGTGGAAAAGGGCTGCATTTCCCTTTCAGCAAAGGAAGTAGGCTGGCCCTATTATTCACACACACTTTGAGGTCTTAAACCTCCCCATAAAGCAGAAAACCCTAGTTTTGGTCAGAAAAGCTTATCAGTTAGACTGCAAATCTAGCCTAATCCGATCATTGCTATATCCTTGTATTCACAAGCCTTCGTGGCACGCTTTTGCAAAGCAAGCCTGAAGGAAACACTTTCTCTAAACATGTTAATCTTTTGGCACCAGGAGTACAGTAAAAGTTCATTTGGAAACACAACCTAAAAAGAATCAATTCCAATGTAAGCAGAGGCCAGGATGAAAATTGAGGTTTTGGGTTTCTTCCTTTCCTTTTGTAAAGCAAATAAAGTGATTTTCAAATCCCTCCTTTTAAACTGAGAGTTACTTGGGGGGAGGATGGGAATGATGTTTGCAAAAGCAGCTCTTTATTGCAGGTATCCATTTTGAAACAACACAGAGGGAAATGCCTAGAGAAAACATTGCACATCTGTGATCTAAAAGACAGGCCTCAAACATCACCAGCTGAGCACCTAAAAGGGGAGAAGCCTATTAATGTCTTTTGAAAACTACTGAGCAAGGCCTTCTTAAAAGGCAAGGATATTATTTATAACTCCTCTCCTGCAATGCACCTGCACTATCTTAAGCTCTCTCCCAAATAACCAAGTCACAGGCTTCTTTGTCACTTTTCATTCACTTATTCCTGTAGCTCAGGTTTAAGACAAAGATTTAAGCGATAGGTGTTGGGGTTTAACCCCAGCTGGCAACTGAGCCCCACACAGCCACTTGCTCACTGCCCCTTCAGTGGGATGGGAGAAAGCATCAGAAGAGTAAAAGTGAGAAAACTTATGGGTTGAGATAAAGGCAGTTTAATGGGTAAAGCAGAAGCAAAGCAAACCAAGGAATCCATTCGCACTTCCTATAGCCAGGCAGGTGCTCAACATCCCCAGGACCCCAGAGCTCCACCACACATAGGAGTGACTTGGGAAGACAAACACCATCACTCCCAACATCCCCCCTTCCTCCTTCTTTCCCAGCTCTATACGCTAAGCACGATTCCATACGGTGTGGGATACCCATTTGGTCGGTTGGGATCAGCTGTCCTGGCTTGTGGTCCCCCCCCCCCCCAACCCCTTGTGCCCCCCAAGCTGCCTGGAGCAGAGCAGCTCTGCGTGAGTGGCTGCGCAAGAGCTGCTCAGCAGGAGCTCAGCAGCGCGTGGCTGGCAACAGGAATCGAAACATCCCGGGATTGGCAACAGTTTCTAGCTCAAACAAACATCCCGGGATTGGCAACACTGTTTCCAGCACGAACTAAAACATCGCCCCTTACTGGCTGCTGTGGGAAAATGAACTCCATCCCAGAGTTGCGGAAGAAATTAGATTAACTGTTCTCTCTGAATAGTCCTGTTTAGCATTAGTGGCTTAACATTAGCAGCTGAAATCTCTGGCTGCAAGAACTGACCGAGAGTAAACTATGAGGAAATTAATGCTGCTCACACAGAACCAGCTGGATTTAGCAGATACAAGTGGGATAAAGAAGGTAAGGACCAAGGAGACAATTCCAAGAGAACAAAGCACCTTCAGAAGAAGGCTAGCCCATAAGAAAATGAGAGACCACTGACCAGTATTAAGTGGTTGGACTTGGGGACGGGTGCTGGTGGTACAAGTATGAGAAGCATGAGTTGGAGTAAGGGTCCCCCTTCAGAGGCACCAAGATCAGGCTGTAACCTAAGAATTAATAAAAAACTAATGGGAAACCCTCACTTGGACTTGGTATTCTCAGTGGGATCCTATGGCTCAGCCTTGTTTTGATGGTGTGAGTTAATCCATAACACTCAGTCTGACCCATTTTGATACAAATGACAATACCTTGCATTTCCTATCAAATTGTGTCACCCAGCACCAGCAATTCAAGTTCGCGGGTAGAAAACCTGACAAGCAGGCAGATTTAGAAGATGCTGTAAGTTACAAAGCCAGGATCCCATAACAGATCTTTTTCTCCCGACGTTGATCCTACTTTGTGTGTATCAGGTTATTTTACATTAGGCAATTATGCGTGTATTTAGATTGCACCCCATCACAACACCCCAGGCTGCCTAGCAGTAGCTGCATTCATTAAAATAGGAAAGTGCCAGCTTGTTACTTAAATATCTCTTTACACCTGAGCTAAATCCCTCTCTGTAGCTCCCAGGCTTTCATAAGCCAAGTAAAAATGCCAAAACAAACCACTCCTCTTACCTCATCCAAAGAGCCATTAGTGTCCAACCTTGAAATCCACAGAAACATTGGTCTTAGCTAGAAAAACCCACCAAAAGGGCAAAAAAACCCACTCAAAAATAACCTTTACACCAGGATCTTACTACAATGAGTGGAGAAAACAGACCATTGACTCCAAAGTTGTCTGCAGGTAATCAGTACGTTATCAGTGTATTCACTGTATGGAGTAGAACATAGGGGGTTTCATCTGCTATCCCAGAATAGTGTCCAATCCCTGTACCTAGGACGTGTGGAAGGGATATGTTTGGGGATCCCACACTTGGTTTTTGAGATAGATAAATCCTTAAAAATAAAGATAAACACATTCTGTCTGACACTACAGGGAGAGGTTGCTGTTATTCCCAATTTGTGTTGCAATTCTAGATCTAACTATACAAGGGAATCTCCTTCACATGAGGAAGGAATGGTCCCTTCAGCAGTTACACTGCATGGGAAGAGGTATATCTGAATGCCGCAAGACAGGCAAGGTTTACAATAAAGAGAGATTCCCATGTTGCTATCATAAAGATTATCACTAGCAAGCATAGGAAAAATGCCATCTGTGCTTCTCTACAAAGAGACAATTATTACTTCCTGTAAAACAGGAAAGCAGTGAACAATGAAGATGAGAGAATGTAGGAACAGAGACTGAAAATGTGGTAAATGGTGCATTGGAAGGGAAAGTGGGTTCATTTTTTACATGAGGTCCAACAGCATTTGCTTATACCACTGGCAGGAAGCAAAAGGAGGAATTCAAAAGAAATCATTGCCATATCTTCAGCCTTGCCTGGTGTCAGGAGACAATTCCAGTCCCTGTTCATGCAATAGAGAAGCCTTTAGCAGAATCCACATCTGAAACAACTTTTACCCCCCCTTACTTCCTACGTATGTCACCCCTCCCTGGGCCTTCCTGCTCCTAGGGCATATCATTGAGGTGAAAGCCCAGTTCTGTTATACTGTCCTAACATTTGGATGTGTGGGTTTCATAGCTGATGAGAAAAGCTGAGCAAATACGTTATGATGAATAATTTATGCAACTAACTTAGATGTTTATCTTCTGCTCATAGAATATCCATGAGCCAGTTGCCATTACCTATAATTTATGCATTATTTGAATTTATTTAGTGATATTTTCCCAGCTTTTTTTCCAAGGTTTTGCATACCATTTGGCTGTATCCTTTCTTTGGTTGAGATTGCTCAGGCAAATGATCTGGTATTGTGAAGCTCCCTGATCAATGATCAAAAATACACTTTAAGCTTGGCTTCCCCAGTTCCAGAAGATTGTATATTGAAAGCAAGCCCTTAACATTAGCAATCTTCCACACGACCTATAGAACTCTGTGCTGGGAGATGCACCTGAGGTCAAGATGATGGTACAGATTTAGAAAACAGACTTAACATTAATGGGTATGTCAAGTAAAATTACTTAGCATTACTGAGGTGGTAAAAAAGGTGAAATATATTTGCAGTGAACTGTATAGCTCCGACCTTTGGAATGATCCAACCTGTAACTCCTGAAGTCTGTGATAAAACACCTCCAAGAACAGTTTTCTATTAGCTTGCCATGTGGGACTGAATTGCATTTCCTGCAGAAGCAGCTGCTATTGGCCCAAACTGAGTTCATGGCACTGGTAAGTGTACTCTTACCTGTCTCCACTGATTCCTTCAAACTGTGAATCTTTGGATGATTTACTAAGGCCTTGGATTCAGGGATGCTGTATGCAAAAGGGCATTGAAATCTTTCATCCCAGAAATCACTCTCAGACCCCATTTCACTTTCGTTGCTACTCAGTGCCATCAGGGACACCATAGTCTCAATGCCACTGCCTGGAAAACACAGGGGAAGCCTTTACAGGTCTCAAGGCACTTATAAAGAGAAATAGCGCGCTGTTGCTTGCTCATTTTCCAGGTGAAGAAGTAGCCAAACTTGACCAGGATTATGATGGCACTCCATGATACAGTTAAGATTAGTACAGTCTCCTGACCCTCAGGGGAAGCCCCCAGCAAGGACCTGACTGTCTGCCAGTGGGGAAGCTTTTAAGGGCTTTGAAGAGATGATAAACCTCTTAGCAAGGAGGAGGAAGAGTCTGTATCTCTGATGCAGAGATGGGATAAGGAGAAACTATGACCTAACGTCTGAATAGTGGGGGGAGAGGCACTTGTTTATGCTCTAATGTCTCGCCAGTGTAGACAGCCCATGCTAATGTGGAGTGTGCCCAGGCAAATGCATGCCAGGTCAGCAGAGGAGAGTCTGCTCTCTAATGCCTGGTGAAAGCACTGAAGAGTTGACTCTTCTAATAGCTGGAAGGGGTAGGAGGTGCTAATGCCAAAAGGTGAAAGGAGAGGAAATAGAGGGATGAAGCACTTCCTCCCTGTAACAGTAAGGGGATGTTTTATTTGTATATGGCTATAGCTGAGAAAATGCTTGCCCCTTCATAGTTTGTATCAAGGCCATATATGTCAGAGAGAGGGGGCCAACAGGGTTGTCTCAGTGGCACTATGACCCCTCCAGGGAAACAGGAAAAAGCAGGACAAAGTACTGAAAAGGGAGGAAAAACCAAAAACCTGGAATGGGTGCATGGCCCAGACCCACTGCTGTGCCAGCAGAGAGATGAGGAGAGTCCAAGAGCATGAGCATCTCTACCCAGGGAGGGAAGTCTGAAAGAGAGAGGCCATCGGAGCAAATTAAATTCCCCATCTTCAAATGGCCAAGACAACTATAAAGAATGTGAGTGAAGAAACAAGTTCAGTACAGACCTCAGGGGCTGGCACTCGAAACCAGAAAGAAATTAAATGTATTAAACAATGCTCGAGACAGAGCCTGTTTGAAAAAGGAAAAAGCAGAGCAAGATGGCACTGAACAAAGCCTGTAGCTGTCATGCTGACTGGAACACCCCAGCACCTCCTGCGCTGGATGGATTGCCTGCAGGGCAGTTAGTGCATCCCACTCACAGTGCACGCTCAGCAAACAGGAACAGCCCTAGCGCTGCCTGGGAACTGGGCGAAGAAAAGGCAGCAGCTCCTTTCTGTTCAGCAGTTATCTTTCTTATAGATCACAGCTGAAAAGCCATCAAGGGCTCCCGTAGGTGATGAGCAGACAGAGCCTCTCCAAAGGCAACACCCTCTTCAGTGACAGCACAAGATAACAAGCATCACAATGTCCTCTACCTGGCATATTGCACACATTGTCGACTCTGATGTCACTAGGATTCCCAGCCAGAGACAGAACTCCAAGAGCCTTCTTGCTGTCTTGGCTTCTGATGCATGTACAATAGCATCTGCCTAGACATGTCTCTGAACCTTCTTTTCATCCCAGCACCTCAAAATCATCAAGACAGATATTTTCAGACACCCCTATGTACATTGCAAACTAGTGTTATTAGCCATTAGAATGAAAGTGAACCAAAACAGATTTCAAGCCTTGCCCAGGTAAAAAACAAGTTTTGTATTCACACCAGAAACTTGGCTCAAAGTCTTCCAGAATCATCCCAGATACTCTTATAACAAAGCTATTGGTTTGGGAGCCTTTGTCTTTCCTATTCTTAGCCCAATTGTCTTGATCATAGGCTGCACAAAGGAATAGTTATCTCCATTCCTCAGGGTGATAGCTTTTCCAGGTTACTGTGAGCTCTTGACTCGCAAACAATGCGATGGGGGCAGAATAAGAACATGACAACAGCACCATAATGCTTATCTTTTACTGCCAGAGCTGCCTTAATGTATCTGTACGGGGGGGGGGGGGAGAATCTGTGAGTATGGTAGGGTCAGTGATGGTTTTTTTCTAGTCTGTGCCCTCAAAATACCAGACAGCCCCAGGCTGAGCAGTGTGATATTCCTTTAGCAGTTTCCTCTGCAGTTTGGCCTCCTCTCTAACTAGGCCAGCATGAAGAAGCCAGTCTTCAAAGCTGAGCTTTTCAAAGGACCTACAAGAATTAGTTTCCTGTGAGGGTTTGGCACTCATCCCCCCTAATCTATTTAAGAAAACTCCAGTCCCTAGATTCAAACTAGTTCCAAATTAGAGGCTGAAGCTCTGCCATAAAAGAGAGGAAAAAAAGAACCCTCACCAAAATCTAATTTCAGAGAAGTATGAAAAAGAACTCACTTATGCAAAATGCTGTCAGGCTTTCAGCTTAACAAGCAGGCAAGCAGACAGGCAAGCAGATGACAGCTGGCAGGTGAATAAGATAAATAAATCGACTATTGATCTATTGATAAATGCTGTGCTGGCTGCAGCAGTTTTACTTCTAAAAGGACATTTGCTGTGATAAGACTGAACCCAAGGAGAAGATTATCAGTGTTTGGATCACTCAATCATATGGCTGATAGAACACTGCTTCTGAACTACTTTATCCTTCACCTTACTGCTTGCAAAGGACAACGGATGAATCTTTTGTTTTGGTTTTTTTTCCTTGGTCTACATGCTTTGGCCATGTGTTTGGTGTTGGCTGATGCGTCCGAAACCTCACTACTTTCGTTTTCTAGGCAACAATTTAATCCCACTGGATTTTCCTGCTACAAACAGAGTTTTCATCGCCAATATTTTCCTTAAAAACATGAAACATGGTTGATACACTTGGAGGGTTTGGGGGTTTATTTCTATAGAAGGTGAGGGGGGACAAGTAATAGACCCAGAATAACCTGAAGTTTGCAAGAGCAATAAGAAATTACTTCAAAGTTAGGAGGATTTCCTATGCCCTTGAAAGTAGCCAGGTAAACAGATTGTTCCAGCACTGAATTAAAAACCAATCAAGCAGACGTGACTCTGAGTCTTGTGTTCTCGCTCAGGATAGGACTACACTTGGCTCTCTTGGGAGGCAACATGTAATTGTTGGGTGCTGAGAACATTGATTTGTTTAAAAAAAAGATTAAGCTGGAATAAATGTATTACTAGAGAGTCAAAGCAGAGTGATTCAGCATAGGTAAGTACAAGTTCAGAGACAGGCCATTAAATCTGATCATTACAAAGGTTGCTTAATATTAAATTTGATCATGGCCAGGCCATGGTTATGATTCCTAGCTCTGACTTCAAATCTAAACATAGCAATGTTGTGATCAATCACAAACATGGTAGAGTAGGTTACTACCCTTTGAACCAAATAGTCACGTTCAAGTTACATGTTTATTCACCCTCAGATTACTCTGAAGTTTAGAATTTACTGTGTTAACTCACCAACTACCTTCATCTCTCATCTACTGATCTGTTATCATATTTCACCCAAGCCAGCTGCTAAATTCCCTTTCTTCCAACACTTCAGTTACAATGCAAACTACTTGTGGGACATTCATTCTACTCAACTTTCCCCATAGTGTTCTTTGGGCAGATTTTGTTGCAAAAAGCATGCACCTCAGGCTCTAGAGACACCCTTTCCAACACCAGCCTACTTAAGCCTTGTCCACCCTTGGAAACTTGCTTTAAGTGGTTCCCATTACTGTTAACACCATTTCAGCTGGTTTGAGTATTGGGCTGACGGCACTTCTAATCCACTGCAATTTACATAGTGGTTGATACCAGCTGCTGGAAGCTGGAGCGACATGTCTACAAGAGCTCCCAGCATTGTTAGCACTGCTGCAGCTTAACAAACATTATCAGCAAGAGGAAATGTTCTGTTCTGTTGCTGTTTTCATCCTAAAAGCTTACCTAAACCAGACATGGTTTATTAAGCTACTGAGGAAGCTACTCAAATAGGCTGCAGGGTCCTGTGCTCCAAGCGCTTCAATGGACAATAGAGACACCCATTCCTTCACTATGAATCAGGATAAACATCACAAGAGATACAACCAGACCAATTCCCCATTAAAATACCTGAGCTAGCCTAGAGAAACACATCTATGAACCAGGCGTTCTGAGTTCCGTAGTTGTGATTGCAACAGAACTGATATTTTCATAGCATGATGTCCTGGATTTATATTTCTATGAGTTTGACTCAGAATTCAGGATCAAGCAGATCCTGAGAAGTCAAGGAGCTGTCAAGAAGCTGCTTTCAAAGAACAACACTTGAACCAACAGATGGAAACATCTGATTCACTGAAGGAAATTTAGAGAGTTTTGAGGAAACTTGGGATAATCTGTATGATTTCATGTTCTCTTCTCCACACTTCTTCCATTTCCCTTCTTGTGCACTGCTTTGCTCAACACACAATCCTTGTCTAGAGAGCTCATGGCATACATCAGTCAATTAGTTTTAGCCAACATCAGGTTGGAAGAGAAGGTAAGACACAAGAGGGTGAGACAGCTAAGAGAGATCTTTTCATATTGGTGTTTTTGGACTCTAGTAGGTTAGAGGATTAAACTCCTGAAGTTTAAACTCCCTCCTCCTATGGGTAAGTAGTACATGAAAGCATTTAAACCTGTTACTTCTAAAAGCAAGATTGAAATGCAAGACCAGCAGAAAGACTTTCATTTATAGTGCATCTAACATCACCCATGGGAGGACTGTCCCATGCTAAGTCATAGTGAGCACTCTTTACCCCATGGACCACTGCCCCAAAATTCATCATTATACTCACTGCCTACCAGTGTTCATATGAACGCCACAACACAAATCAAAGGCTTTAGTAAGAACATAGTCTGGAACAAATAATTTCATTAATTTGCACTTGCTTTATTTCCTGAAGATATAGGTGTGTGGACTACAGGTTTTTTTCCCTTTTAGCTGTAGCAAGCTGATAACCTCAGCCCGTGACATTATAACCCCAAGCTTTGCTCTTGACTTATCATGATTCACAGCTAGCACAGATGAAATAACTGTGAGAAATGTGGACTTGAACCTTAATTTCTCACATTACAGGCAAGGGTATCTGGCTACTGCTCAACTGGCAAATTAAGCACAGCATTTATCAATGCTGGGAGAGCAAGAATCAGGAATTTAGCCTTGATTGCCCTTTTTTAACTCCTAAAGCACAATTTTTTCCTCCAACACAGCATGGAGCCATGTTTCAAAACTTGAACTGTTGTTAGGAAATGGAGACATCACCCCCCCTCTGGTCAGCACTGCTACTCACTTGGCAAAGGCTCAAATTCACTGGTTTCAGGAGAAAACAAGAAAAGTGATGTTTAAATACAAAGCCCCTCCTGCCTCTTATCCCCAACTGTGCCCTCAAGGCCATCCTGGCAGAGCCACCTGGGCACAGCTACCACGCCTGTGGGCTCAGCAAGGACAGGCAGTGATGGGAAAATGGGAGAATAGGAAAGCTGCCCCATCTCACTCATCCCCTTGCACCTGAGTCATTCTCAGCTGATAGAGATAAAAGTGATCATGTAAGGCTGGTGCTGGTGGGTGGCTTGGATGCCTAAAGACTTCACCAGTTGGCAAAGCCACCTGTTTACATCAGGAATCTGCTGCTGCAAGCCACATGAAGGACTTTGGTCCAGGTTAAGTGAAGTAAAGGCATCCATACTCTTCCCTGCTAGGAAATATCCTTCAGCTGGAAAGGCATGATGCAGGCTGCATGTAGAGAACGTGTAGGGAAATTATGGCCTGCTGAGAAGCAACAGAACACACCAATCACTGCTTGCTCCCCGAGCCATACTTAGATCCAACACGTGGTCACAGCCTCAGAATAACTCAGGAGATGTGATGAGGACTAGCAATCTTCATCACCCATGCTGCTGCAAGCAATAGTGCATTTAAAAGTACATGGTGGAGGTCTGAGTGCAAGTGAACAAGAAGTGTTTTGACATCATAAAACCACAATTCCCTCTCACACTGATAATTTCTACTTGATTCCTACAGTTGTGACACTTTCTCCAAGTTGGTTTAGGAGAAAACTAGTTTCTCCTCATGTTTCCTCACCCATCTCTGTGCCTTCACCCTAAGAGCTGTGGCTCAATATCCCTTTGGTTTTCAAGCTGTGCTGCTCAGTTTAGGCCATTCACCAAGGGCTGCTATTTTAACAGTGACATCCAGCAAGCAGGGATATACACAGCTGGTATATGCAGAGACTGTCTCCTCTTGGGATAGGATTCAGATGGCAATTGGGCCTGAAATTACTAAGAAAGGGCAGAAGGTAAGAGGTGAAGTGCTGAAATAATTAGGCTGCAAAGTATAACAGCAGCAAAATTCAAGCCATCCATAATCAGAGACATTTGTGCTTTGTTCAAGACTGAAAAAACCCCAAACTCTGTCCCAAAAAGCCTGTGACATTTCAGAATTACAGTAAAATGGAAGAGATTTTCTCTAGGAAAAAGGTGACCCATTTCCTCAGACTACAGCCCTCTTTAGCGAAAAAAGCCCTGAACACCAGCAGTGAGAAAGCCTTGAACATTCCCTGGTTGTTCAAAAATCCCCCCTCATTTCAACAAGAATCAGGTTTGATGTATTTAATTTTCATTCCTAGTCATGCCGTTTCCACCTCAGACATGTTTTGATGGGAGGCAATAAAAAGACTACAGTAAAATCCAAACTCACAAACTCCTGAAAAAAGGCAATCTCTTTGCATGTGGCAAAGTGGTCTGCAATAAAAAGATAACCATGTTTTTTGTGCAACAGTTCACAAAGGAAAAGCTTTCCTTTTGCCCTGTCCTATCCAGGGAACAGGGAGTAGTGACTGAAAATGCTTTTGTTTGCTGGGATCTGTTTGTGAAGCTTTGAAGCACTCGGTTGTTCAGGCACATGCTTAACAATTTCCCAGTCATGACTCATGTTTCCTTTAGCTGTTATTTGTGACTTTGATACATGGATCTCAAAGCAGTTTTAAATGTGTCACTGTAGACAGAGAAGCTGTCACTTGCTGAAGGTAGCAGGAGATGTACAACTTCTCCAAGGAAGAGATTCTGCGCACAGGACAATCATGGACAAAATTAACCCAGATCTAAAGGGAGGCCAAAGTATTTCATGAGCAAGGACTAAAGGAGGTAGTGGGGCAAGGCAAAATTTGCTGCATATTTAGCCTGTGCCCAGGGTCCTCTCTGCCTGCCCTGCTTCCCCCATCACACTCAGTAAGGATAAGGGTAGTGATGGCGATGTACAAACACAACCCCACAATACTCACAGAGCAGAAGTACAAACCTATTAAAACCACCACACATAGATTCCCAAATCCCAGCCCTCTGGGAGGACACCAGAGCTATGTGCAAGCAGTGGAAAAGCATGGAATGAGTTGGAGTCTTGCCACGGTTGGTGTTGAACCTTATCTATAGCAAAGGTGAGAAGGATCCACTGCACATCCCAGCATTTATCTTCTATGAGGTAATAGGACCCCAAAGGCTGTGAAATCAATCTAATGAAATGCAAACCACTTCCTTTGGGAAGGTTATGTTGATTGCTGACTGTTGTGTTCAAATCAGCAAAGACCATGCCAGATAGCCTGGGAGAGAAGGTTGAAGAGCTCCAAGGCCTCCAACAATGCTAGTCTGTACCACTGCAGGTTGTGCCTGTCTGAATTCCTGCAACATTATGAATATAGCATAGCCAGGAGACTGTTTAAGCATAAAAAAGGCCAGGTTGGATGAGGCTTGGGGCAAGCTGCTCTACTGGAAGGTGCTCCTGCCTGTGGCAGGGGTTTGGAACTGGATGAGCTTTAAGGTCCCTTCCAACCCAAATCATTCTGTGATCCTATGAAAAAAAGGCCACCAGTGTGCTTCCTTAGCTGAGTCTCAAACACATCTTAAATAGCTGAAAGGGGTTGTTATACCTATGCTGTGGGCATGAAATCTGCTGCACAGTGGAGAGAGGTCAGTGAAAGAAAGGATACTACACGCAAACCTAACATGCACAGAGCCACATAAGCACAAGTCAGTCAACTCAGCTACAAAAGTGGCAAAATCCACTCACATACTAAAGTCCAGATGTGAAATTCAGGTCTTGAAGAAGTTAAGGGTAAAACCTTCTCTACTTCAGCGCAAGCAGCATCCAATCCCATGAGCAAAAGCAGCGTCAAAGCCCAGCAGATCCCTAGGCTGTAAGCAGGGTTATACTCCTCCATCCAAACTTATGGTTACAGGCAGGAGATGAGTCCTGCTGCTAAACAAAGGGCACAGTCCCCTTCCCCTGAATGCAAAACTCCCTCCTATGGAGCAAGATAGGGCCAGCTGCAGAGGTTTATAGCCTCACCATTCAAAGAGAATTTAGGAGGAGAATGAGCCCAGCTGTGTGGGAAGTGGTGGGGTTTTTAAGTTTAGTAAGGAGTGAAATAGAGGGTAAAGAGGGTTATTCTTTAGAAAGTGTTCTTATATCTCTGATTTTCATTTTGGCTTAGTAGGTATCTGCTTTGCACTTTCTTCATGGTTCAGGAATCCTTTGCTGAGTCTGGATGGGAATGTCTGTGGGGCTGGTTCTTCCCTTCTTGCCTGTGCTGCTTTCTTTCATGGCAGCTTTTTTTTATATGTGTTAAGTTAAAGTCTTTATCTCTCCGAGGAAAGATACTGGAAATGGTCTGGGGGTATCAGATGCTGCAGAAGAGCTCCCCTCATATCTGTTTTATGGAGCCAGGACTGGGCAAAGTAAAAGCATCATCTCCTATACTAACTAAAGCCATACATATGGCTGAATGAAGGATTATGTTCTATTGCACATCTGAGACTCTGTTCAGACATAATGAACTGGACCCCAGCATTTTGAAGCACATGCATATGTATGTATTTATCTACTGAACAAAACAACAATATCTGCGCTGCTGTTTATTTGCCTTCTGGGGTTTAAGATTTAAAGACTCATAGTTTCTGGCTTTTCTTTGCAATCCTGAAAGACAGCCTACTCTTATTTTCTTTTTAATGGAAGTTGTGAGTTATACAATTATATGACTCAAGCCTGGAGTACTTAAAGGAGACAGGAAAAAAGCGAGTATGAATCCCCCAACTCTTACCGGAGAAAAATAAATAACTATAAATATCTGTGCAGTCTGGTAGAGAGCCGGTTCAAGTGTTTCCTGCTACTGAGTAGGAACTTCACAACTTCCAGTGCCCAAGGAAGTATCAGGGAGAAGGGGAAGAAACCCATGCCTCCTCACCATGGGCTAGGTAGTTATCCCTGAGCTACATCCCTACCTTCTCCAGGCCAGCAGAATGCTTTTTAGCACACCCCTCCATAGCAAGACACTCATTTTTCTTCTTTCTCCTGCTCTTTGGTGGAATTCCTTCCCTTCTTGTTTCCCAGCCCTCATTTTCTTTTTCCTCTCCCCAGCTGCTGCATTGAGTTGAGCAGCACAGATTTAGCA
The DNA here is from genome assembly GCA_028858755.1 of Ara ararauna. Taxonomy (NCBI): domain Eukaryota; kingdom Metazoa; phylum Chordata; class Aves; order Psittaciformes; family Psittacidae; genus Ara; species Ara ararauna. The sequence continues at coordinate 18,229,901 of CM054384.1, forward strand.
TCCTACAGACCATACTCTTGTGGCAGGATGAAGAACCTAAAGTAAACTTCGACTTGTCCAGTGCAGGGGCTGTTGCAAGCCTGATGCAGGGGAGGAAAAGCGTCTTAAAGCCGCCTCCAGAGGGAGGAATTAATTATATGACCCTGTGCAAGAGCATCACCCAGAGGCCTTCACAATAAGTGCATGTTTATGTCAAATACTGACTCTGCAGCAGGCCAGTTAGCGCAGCTCCGGGCTAAATTGCTGATGTCCAGGTATAAGAAGCAGTAACTCCTTACTAAGGTGTCTTTTTGAAGCTTTGATATTGCTCCCATTTTAACTTATTCCCAGCAGGAGCTGTACCGGGTATTCCCCCTTCCCTGAGCCTCATTCCCTGCCTGCTCATCTCTCCTTGCCCCATGTTCAGAAGGGCAGGTGGTGGCTGTATTTAAAGCCTCAATCTTCCTGGGCACTGAACCATCACAAACAGCGCGCTCATCAGCAGTGCAGAGTTTCACTGACTGATTGTCTTCTGATTCTCTTTGGCATTTTATCCTGGCTGCATAGAAAACTTATTATAAAATCATGTTTGTGTTCCACGGATTATATCCGTGGCTCAGTGCAGCAGCAATACAAAGCATGACAAGCAGAGGCAGAGTGGCAAAGACCCTGCCAAGGTGACAGGGGCCAAACTGCAGTGCAGTCACAGGGTATGCGGAGAGAAGAGCCCCTTCATCAGCCGTGGGTTAGCCTGGGGGTGCTTTAGCTGTTGCAATTCTCCTGACTAAATCTGTGCCACCTATAAATGTTCTAAACACAGATTAGGTTTATATTAGATGACTGCAAAAAGCCCTGCAGCTATTAAAAATCTGTTAGTCTTTCCCCCAGACAGCCTCAGGCTAGAGGCTGCCATCCAGTCACACCTGTAGCAAGTCCTACAGCCTGTGGTAGAACTAAAGGATTATTGGTTGTTACTTAGGTTCTGTTACTAAGGCCTGTGGTCTGCAAAAAGACCTCCCCATTCTATCCTAGAGGTTTAGGACTGTAATTCTTCAAACAGCAAAACATCGTGCCTGGCAGAGTGGGAAATGGGAACCTGTGACTCTGTAAAGTCCTTCTAGTTTGATGTTCCTTGGGTTGGGATACCAGATGCTAAAGCCTCTCTGTCCTTCCACCATCTTCCATGTGACCCAAAAGAAAAGTATCCTGCAAGATCAGCTAGGCATGGCAGCAAAGAGACACTCTGAGTTGCATGTGCCACAAAAATAAAGGCAACCATCCTTATCTAACCATGCTTTTTCCATCTTCTTTCTAGCTACATTTCCTGAATGCCTCCTAGCACAGCACAGAGCAGTATGAGTGGGATATGACTGGTGGGATTCCTCCCACCTTTGTCCCCTTGGCCTCTCTCCTGGGGAGAGCTGAACACGCGGACTAGTGCTTTGAGACTCTTTGACATGAGCATTCCCGAAGCAGGAAAGGTGTCCACAGGGAAAGGTCAAGCAGGGAAACAAAGTATCGTCTGTAGAGAAACAGCTAGACCCAGCTTGTTGGAGAGGTGGGAAAATGTCACAGCCTCCCCCTCTCCGGAGCTGATTCTGGTCTGTAAAACACACACTTCGGAGGGGGCTCCTCTATTTCCCCCATCCCTGAGAACAGACAGATCTGCCAGATTCTCCTGCCCACATCCACTGCTCACCTAAGAGCAAACAGTCCCCCCTTCTTCACAAGCTGATCACAAGATGCTGGTGGTGCAAGAGGCTTCCTGTCAGTGGGGCTGGCCATCTGGAACAACCCCCATCTAGCTCTCCATCTCATCGACTGTTTGTTCCCTTTCGGTCTCAGCTGAAATCGGATCTTTTTTCTCTCCTCCTTTGGCTGTGACTCTCATTTTCTCCCTCATACTGCCTCTGATGCTATTTATGACTTATTCTCTGTAACTGTTCTATTTAATGCTGCAAAATGGTTCGGAACACAGATTCTGTGGATGGTGTTGTAGGTAGCAAAGAGGCCCTGTCATTTACTCATCACAACAGAGCTGACTGAGCACGTCCCAGCACTGTGAGAGATGGAAATTTCACACCAACACCACGGATTCTTTGCTGCCCCATACAGTCAGGAGCACAGTGAAATGATCACAATGCCTTGGAGAAGCTGCCAGGGAGATGCTTATGGGGACCTCTGGCCAAAGCAAGCAGCCTTCAGGATCAGACTGGGAGCTTCTTTCCTCACAGCCGGGTTGGGACATCACCTTACTCCAAAAGAAGTGACTGCCCTTTCGTGGAGGAGCAGCTTGGGATGGTACACATACTATTATACAGCCTTAATCTGGGCTGGAGCATGCTTTCAATAGCCCATAGGTGTTACAGTCTCGCCATGCCTGGAAACCCTGGGATCTGCAGGAATCAGATCAGCAGAACACGGATGAGTCTGTGAGGCTTCTTCCTACACTGGGATTTTTATCACATGAATGCCAAGCTACAGCTGGTTCTGGGAAGTCCTCTGCCCACACACTAAATAAATCCTGGTGTGGTGCACTGCTTCTCTATGGAAACTGTACCCTGCATTTCTCTCTATAGGATTTTTCTCATTTCAGGTTCCATAATAAATTAACAAGAAGATGTTTTCTTTACACCGACCATAGGAAAAACTCTTTTCTGTACCTGATTAATCTTTAGTGATCTATATTAAATATTTATCTGAAGAAACAAGGCCTGTATTGCAGCAACATTTTCTATTATGAGACTTTATCATATCTAAAGATGTTTTCCTGGCTCTGCCTCCTTCATATACACCCAGCCAGAGATTCTGATGGAAGGGCACTCTTTTTTTCCTTTCCTTTCTCTCCCAATGACCTTTTCCCTCCATAACAAGCTGCTGATATGTTAGAATTTACTGGGTTATAAACATTTTTTTATCGAGTAGGAGGATGCTGGGTGATTTGGCATCAGCTTCCCTAATAAAACCCAGGGGAGAGGCTGTGCTGTTTGACACCAATAAAGGCATGGAAGAAGCTGCAGCCTCCTGGGATGCTGGTCACGGATGACAAGGGCAGTCAGTGAGTGTCAGTCACATAGTTTCACTCTGCTGAGGCACTTTTGGAAGAAGGCCAGTTTGCTGGCATGGGAGAGGGAGCTGGGAGGGACCTCTTAAAGGACTCCTCTGTTCTTTCCCAGTGTGACTGAAACTATCACACAGCAATGAACCGGGATCCCTAAAGCCTCTTTTCCTGCAACTGAGAGGCAGAGAGACACTAAACAGCTGAGATACCTCGGAAGGGATGAGGACCTTGGTGCTGGGTTCAGGCACTAGTCCTACAAGAACATCGAGAACTCAGATCATAGTTCAATCTTGAATAAGTAGTTGAATTTTCCTACCTCAGATAGACCTAACATTGGCTAAAGAGAGTTTTAACTATGTTTATTGAGGTAGCATCAAAAGGAAACCCAGGCACAGGACTCCATGGTGTCAGATGCTGAGCAACAAAAAAGATGGTCCAAGAGCTCACAACCTAACACGTCTCTGCATCCCAAGGGAGCAGTGCTTTAAACTGGTCAATAACTAAGTCCACAAAAGCCTCAATAAATCATCTGATGACTAGATATACACACATTATAAATGTTTCATTCTGATAATATATGACTGAGCTGTTATTTGACAAACAGCAAGTGATTAATAGATTTGATGAAGTGCATAATATTTTACTAATGATTAATGTATTCATTTGAAACAAACAAACAAAACTCAGCCTTTTCCTTAGTGATCATAAGGAACTCTTAAGTAATGGCTGCAAAGAGCTTGGAGATCTCTGGATGATCTGTGCCTGTTATTCCTCCTTTTATCATTGTATATTTGTAGTGATTTATTACCAGGGATAATACATTCATGGGTTATGTTACTGATGGCCTCATTTAGGTCTGGGAGAGATCCTGTTCAAAAGCTTGGAACTAGATGATCTGAAAGGTCCCTTCCAACCCAAAGCATTCTATGATTCTATGCTGTAATGCCCACTAAAATCTATGGGAATTTGGCGTTTATGTAGTTAAGTGCCCACACAAAATGCTTAAATATCTTTTTTAAGTGTGGGCCAAGCTCATCTGCTTGTTCTGACTGAAGACAGAAGCAGTGTGGTTGGGGACAGTTTTGGTACAGCAAGTTACTACATACAGCACTGTAGTCTATAGGGTTTAGTTGAGCATTGCCCTGGCTGCAGTTCTCCCTGTCCCTCCCTCTTAATCCCATTGAGAAATATAATTTCTGTGAGTCCCCAGAGAAGATAAAGGACCAAAGAGCAGGAGCTCTTCCTCAGAGCTTTTCTGCAAAGGCGGACTGATTGATTACAGATTGGATGCTGCTCCAACTCCCTTTCTTAAATGAAAAATTGAGAGCTCTTAAAAATGGAATAAAATATTCTCTTCTAAAGAAGGGATTTCCACCAGCACAAGCACAATAACAGGCAGCAGTGGCTTGCTCAATGCTTCTGTGTGCACTGGCTAATCCTTTACTACTCATCCCCTTTGCACTGTCCCTGTGGCACCTGATGATAACTCATCTGTAATTGGTAAGGGCTTCAGTTTTGTGTCTCCAGACAAAGCTTAAATTGCTCACATTTGGGAGAGCTCTGACTTCAGTAGTGGCTGGAGTCTTCTGGGTGCTTATTCCATTTTGCAGCTATTTTCAGGGCTGCAGAATCTGTTTTTTTTTTCCATGCTGGAAGAATCTGGAACAGCTAGTAGTGTTTTCATTGGACAAATTCGTGTCAAAACAGCTCATTTCTTGGATCTCTCTTTTTTACCACAGTCATTAGTGACCAGAGAGGCTGAGACTTCAAAACTGTGTTGAATTCAATCCATCACCTGAAATATTGTATTACTAACAAAATCAAAGGGTTTGACAAAACCTTACTTTGGAGGAAACATTCTTCTACCTCACTGAGCTAATTTTATTACACCTAAAATGCAAATACTTTACCATCTTGTCATTTGCCTTCCTCCATCCTTGTAGTACTTCACCAGATCTGCTACCCTCTTGGAGCATAATCCCCACTACCATGAGTGAAAATCCCACCCTGGTTCTACAAACACTTGCAAGACTCTGGCAGAGAGCTGAGATATTCCTATTCCAGCTATCACTCAGCTGCAGTGCATATAAAGTCCTCACCTTCAGATGCTCATACACAATTGTACAGGAGATGGTCACCAGTGGAGCTGATGTGTTCAAGCAGGGAGGTAAAGCACTGTCTTTAAAATATCTCAGTCCTGAGGAGTGAAAACAGTAAACTCATTTATGACTCTTCTGAAGGAGAAAATTGAGTCCAAGTATAGCTGGCAAATATGCTGTAAGCTTATTATGTAGCAGCATTCAGCCTCTTCCACACTCTTAGTTCCTCCTTTGTTAGATGCTACAAGAGCTGTGGAGACTTTTTCTGTCCCCTATTATAGAGCTATGTCACAGAAAAGTCTGCTCTGATTTCCTCTAATCCACCATAGGCCATGCAAGAAGCTTCAGCCACCCTAATATCTGTGTGCATCTCAAACCTCTTATCTGCACAGAGGCACCTATGAGACTCTGTGAACAGCTATGAGCATGGTGAACTCTGCTGTTTCCCTACCTCTTCAGTACATGTGATTCTTAAACTGAACTGGGCAGCCTCAGTAAGCATGTACATGAAAGGTAATCCCCCTTCATTTTAAACCACCAGCATACCTGAGTTTATGTGTGTGTAAATATTCCAGGAATAAAGTGCCCCTGGGTGATGCATATACCTCACAAAAATATCAGAACAAGTTGTTTCAACATTCAAAGACTTTTCTCCCCTTTCAGATCAATTAGTTCACCTGAGATTATCAAATTATTAGCACAACTTCAGTTCTGACATTGCTAACTTATTCACATGCCTGTTCAGTGTGCAGACTTGTGGTAGGATGGAAGGCTCTAGAATATATTTCTCTCTGGGTTTGTAATGCTATTGCTCTGTGGCTTGCTTTCCCTGCTTATGCATGCTGAGGAGATTTACTATTATGAATTGCCCCACAAAACTACCTTCAAACTCAAATTTAATAACCTAAGTATTATGAAGATCAATATTATGGCTATTCTCATTCATATGATTAGCACTAATATAATTTGGGGAAATATTTATGCTGCAGTAGTGACTAGAGACTTGGATTAGGAGGAGATCCTCAGCATCTATACAGAAGAAAAAGGCTGTTCTCTCCAGCTGTGTACTGAAGTGCAATACTCAATCTCAGAGTCTCCGCGGGTTTGGATGTTTTATGTAAGTTATCTAATAAGATAACAAACCAGCCTTACAATCCCTACAGCCATATTGCTAACTGTTTGAAAATCATGAGTCAGGCTCCAAAAAAGAATTAAGAGATTGGTTTTAAAATTCATGAGACTTTGAAAATCTGATAAACTTCAGGGTTTGGGTTTTTTTTCCCTTCTTTTTCCTTTTTTACCTTCTGCTTTCTGAGTATGTAGGAGTCGCATTATCAAGTTTTCCTGTGCAATTATAAAGGCCATAAACTTACTTTAAAAACTGAGTTGAGACTCTTTACATAATCACAGGCCTCTAAAAGTGTGGGCTTTGAAGAGACATTAAATAGTCTTGAGATACAGTTCATCCTGTGACTCGGCAACACTCACCTGCTGAGTGGGTATAATCCAGATATCAAATACTCCCAAGAAACAGCCTGGAGTCTTTATGGGAATGAGGAGTGAATCTGAGACTTTCACAGTCTGTGCATAAATAGGGGGCAAAGGGAGGAAAATGGAGAGGAGGCAGACAAAATTCAAGGACACATTAGTCTGGTGGAGACATTTAGCTTTAACCAAAGATGAAGCTAACAACCTTCTTTTCTTATTCCTCTTTCTCCTGCTTGCTCCTATTGGTGCAACACACAGTTCTCCTTGTGCACCAAGCTCTCTTATTAGCTTTACCCTGCTGTGTGCCTGTGCTCCCCAAGAAAAGCCCCAGACATTTGGAAGGGAGTAAAAAGTAATGTTCTTTTTAGGTTTTGGCTCAAGAGCTGGAAGCTACCACTGAAACATTTAATGCTGAATACTCACTAGGCAGGTTTTCCTTTGGTGGGAGGGAAAGAACCAGTTTGAAGGGAAGGAAAAGCAAAATGAGGTTGGGCAGGGATGCATGGACAATGAAACCACCTTTGTTTCCTCAACACAATGCTGCTTCTTCCACTCTCAGGTGGCTGTTGGAGAGCAGTGTCCCTCACTGGTCAGTCAGTGTCTGCATCCTCATCCAAGCTCAATCACCTGAGTGCACTGTGATGGTCCCCTATGGAAATCAGTCCCTAAATGCAAGTCTGTGCTCCAGTAGACCTGTTAGTCACTACCAGTCCATGAAACTTTAGTTTGCAGCTTGAAAAAGGGCACTTCTATGGCAGAAACTACATCAGCAGCCACATCAGCAAGGGGGGGTCAGCATCCAGATGCTTGCAAGATCTAACACTAAGTCAGTCAGAGTCTAGAGAGAGATCCCAGCTATAATTCATAGGGGGAACAGCTCTTTCATGGTCTATTCATGGTACTCATTCATGGGAATGAGAGGTTGTTGCAGTACCAGGCATATTTGAGCCTCCAGACCCTGCTATGTTAGCTGAGAGCATAGTTATCCAATGAATCATGCCAAAGATGTATCTCTGAGAGATGGAGTGTATCCAGAGGCTTCTCCTTGACTGGTGTCTAGTTGTTCTAGTTGCTCCCTCCACCTACTGAAACTGATATGCCCATGATGAAACACATGGGGTTTCAGGCCAGCAAGTGTTGAAAGGTAGCATACCACATGGGCATAGCAGTCCCTTCAGTTTGGACTAAGTAGGAAAAACACCTCCTGCCATAATCCAGAGCAGACAATTTCATGCCACTGCTTAAAAAGTGCTGCACACCATTGTTACAATTCAGCCTGCAGGAGCACAGTCAGCAGCTGGCTCTTGCTACCTAAGAATGATGGCTGTCCACAAGCAGAGGCTGTGTTAGTGGAAAAATTAGCCCTACAAGGCAGCATGAGAGCCATGTACAGCCAGAGTATAATGGTGTAATTGGTGTAACTGGTGTAATTCTGCCACAGCACAGCTTTAATGGAAACTCTCCTTTCTCCAAGCAAGCTCTTTCATTGCAAGCAGAAGCACAGGCAGGCCTGACCTGATTGGGAATTTGATGTAATGGCTTCTCTCTCCCGGCTGCTTACCCCTCTGCTGGGAGCCGTCTGCACATTAAAGCAGATGTTGGTTGCACTCGGGTCATGTTTCCAAGCTTTCTTTCACAGCCATCAGGGCTAGAGACTCTTTCCTCTCTCCCTGCACTCGTTTCTTAATTAAAGCTTAAATTCTGATGCCATCACATGACTGTAGGAGCAGAGCCCCAGGCAGGCATTTAGTGCTCTGTGCTGTCAGTGGGTCTTTGATTTAGAAGCATAGTAGATACGATAGAGAATCCCATCCCTCTGCTACACCCCAGCCTGGCCCTGCTCACAGCTGCTGGTGTCACACCTCAAGGCTTGCTTTGCCTTTCAGGGCAGGCGCTGGAGCAGGTTGGAGGTTTTCCCATGCCATAGAATATGGAGATGGGGGGAATCTCTGTCCTGTTGCAACAGAGTGGTTTGAGAGCCAGGCAGCTGCGAGGAGTCTGGCAGGGAGGGAGGAGGAGGAGGAGGCAGCACCTGCCTGAAGCCCAGATGGATGGAAACACTGCTGTGACCTGCAGCTCTCATCCATTTCAATCTCCCTTCCCTCTCGGAATTTCTCATCTGATGGGATGCATTGAACCGGCAAACTTGACTCCTTGGTGAAGGGAACCTCACTCCAGCTTCCTTGTAAATACTCTCTGGTCACTGTGTGGAAGGCTGCGGATGTGAAATGGGGTCTGATCACCTGAGACACAGAGCTGCCAGGCTTGGTCACCAATGGCAGCAACCCTAGTGTGCAGACCTGGCAGCCCAAATAGTGCCTGCAACCCGTTCTCCAGGAGCACAGAAGGTACCAACTGCCCAGGGCTCTCTACAGGGGATTCTGAGACTGCACCAAGCTGCCCACGTGCTGTGTCAGCTCCTTCACCAGGCACACGTGCGCTGCAGCACACAGCAGAACTGCTGGCTCCACATAGGCATATTGGATTTCACACCACCTGGAGAGGAGATTCTGGCACAAAGAGCTGACCCAAACCCTTCTCCCTCCCTGCTGCAGGCAAAGCTGATTCCTGGGTTTCTTTTCAGAGGTGTCCTTGGGTTCTGTACCTGCACTTAGTAGATTAACACAGGAAACCAGCCTGGATGGCTCTGACTGCCCCAGTGGGATGCATCTTGCTCCATTTACAGAGGCTGGTGGGTGGCAATCAGCAAAAAAGAAAGGGGAAAAAACTACTTTCTGGTACCCAAGGGAAACATCAGATGGATCCAGAAATAGCAAACCCCCTATAATAGGGGGGTCATGCCATCTCCTAGTGCTACTGGTGCCAGAACAAAATTATTCCATGCATCTAATAGGATGACTTTTTTTGTGTGTGTGCAACAGCTTCTCTGCTGTAATAAGCATCTGCCTGATTTGAAAGCGGAATTAATAATGTGCTAAAAAAAAACAGTGAAGGCTTCTCCTCGGATTGTTAGCCTTTAAAATATGCTCCCAAGCCACTGGACCACAGTCTGCTGGTCTGAAGAAATCAGAGCTGAACGTGCAGAGTCATTGCTGCTGCAGCATGCTAGGGAGCAGCATGAGGAGGTACGTGAACAGAGCCCTCCCTGTACTATGCAGAAGGGAAAAGATCCCCCACCAAGCAAGTCCCAGAGGGGACTGGGTGGACAGCTTCTTCGCAGCCCAGCAGGATGTATATCTCTTTGTAAAGGTTCAGTGACTGAAAATATTGCCTGTGCCTCTTCTGGGAGCATGGTTAAATATTTTGTAGAATCATGGAATCATAGAATGGTTTGTGTTGGAAGAGACCTTAAAGCTCATCCTGTTCCAACCCCCTGCCATGGGCAGGGACACCTTCCACTAGAGCAGGTTGCTCCAAGCCCCATCCAACCTGGCCTTGAACACGAGCAGGGATGGGGCAGCCGCAGCTTCACTGAGCACCCTGTGCCAGCGCCTCAGCACCCTCACAGGGAAGAGCTTCTTCCTAATGTCTAATCTAAATCTACCCTCTTTCAATTTAAAGCCATTTCATCCTGGATTCAGAAAGGGGATTTTTGTGCTGGAGCATGCAACTCTACAGAACTACGCTAACCCTCAGCCAACCCAGCTGAGAGCTTACCCGGGTCAGCAGGCAGGGCAACCAATCAGTGATATGCCTTTCTAGGCATACAGCTCACATGCATGATTTTCTCCAGAGGAACCATCCAGTCCTAACCACAAGCCCCCTGTCAGAATGTGAGCTTATCAACTGCATTGTTTCTGCATCATTCCCTACAGCTCCTGCACTATTCACTATTCACTGCCATGTTGAGATGAGGGCCTGCCCTTCCCCAAAGCTTGGCCAGATGTCCTATTCTCATATCTTTGCAGATCTGAGCATATCAAAGGCTGGTGTCATTCATCCTTTCGTTTGCCCTCTGTTCTCAAGGATACCAAAGAGGAGGAGAGGTGTGTGCTTCCGTCAAGTCCTGCAGCTGACAGTGCTGTTTGCAAGCCACCACCATCTGAATCCAAATGCAGCCAGAGCAGCTGCTCCTCTAGCCCCAGTGAAGCCAAGCTCCTTGTCTGCTCAGCCCAACAGCCCCAGGACAAAGCACTGTATAACTCAGCCATTCCCTGCCATCCCCTACTCCTGCCATTATTCTGCTTATGCAAATACATTGTAAGCTTCCCCTATGCAGGGAGATGCATTATGCAGAGAATGTAACAACACTGGTCCCTGAAGTGCAAGAATAATGAAGGTGATGGCTAAAGCAGAGGCAATGAGATGGAATTGGCTGGTTCACACCCATCACTGAAGAGCCTGTGTTTGCCAAACTGCCATGTTAGAGCTGGTGAGACAGGAATGTAAATTGTGGCTCTCTTGTAAAGTTGCATAAACTTGTAGTAATGTCATTTTTGAGATTAACATTTCCATTGAGGAGAACACTGGAAGCCGTCATTGTTTACATGTGCTATGGAAATAGATTTAAATTTTGGGTTTACACACATTTATTTACAAGGCATTTACTGATTACAAACCAATGTACATCACCCGTTTACATGCATAATGTAAGCTATGGAGATTTCCTGTTTCTTGCCATGCAATGCTGTACGGCTTTCCATTGAGCATTCCACACAGAGGCAAGAGCCTCCTTTCATCTCAGCTCCCTCTGTCCTTCAATTCCTGCGTTGCCTCTCCTAAAAAAGCCTTGCTCTGACTGCGAAACATAAAAGCTGATGTCCCCTTTAACAGATAGCATAAAAACCTAATAGGAAAACCTTGTCAGCAGAACTCCTGCGTGACTAAAAAAGCCAAAGCAAAGATTAAACAGCCTAACAGTGCCTATCAATTTGTACCAGTGCAAAGCGTCACCTTAATGCTGTTTGAGAAGAACCTTCATGGTGCTTTTTTGGATGCTTCAGGCATCCAAATAACTGGAACAGGACTGAAAACTTACCAGGGTATGCGTGTGAGAGAGGAGCTATGACTGCACATGTGTTGTACTGTTTGTCTCAGTCAGTGGCACCCAGGTCTCAACATCCAGCTTCAGTTTGAACAAACGCATCAAAGCTCAATCCTACCACTCACCACAGCTCTGTCTCTCTTGCCCAGCAGTGTTGGGGAAAGTATTACTTCTTTATCCTAAGATGCTAAAACCCAAACCCAAGGGAAGTCAAAGAATTTCAAAGTGAACAATAAGGACATCCAGCCTAATTTATTTTCTCCTTCCCTATTTCAAGGACATAAAGAGTACTTGCAAATTTCAACATAAACTGACTGAGCAAGTTGAAGAGCAAAGAGCTAAACAAAATGCACTCAAAATCACAACGTCTCCCATCTGACATGTTTTAACTGGCATTGGTTGACTTTGTGGTTTGAGATGAGGTTTTATGTCTTAAAAATTGCAATAAAAAAAAGGTTTTTCACTGGATTAATAAAATGAAAACAAGGAGCAAAGCTTAAACTTCTTACTGAGGCTAAAATGAAATGTTTTGATTTTTCCATTTTACAAACATCCATTTCGAATCAAACCATTTTTAATGTTATCTTTTGTTCCATACAACTAGTGAACCACAAAATCAATTATTTGTACAGCTCTAGTGACCAGTAGATTAAATTCAAAGCAATAAAGAGACAGCAGAAAGAGTCAATGAGTAGTGGAACGATGTGCTGAAAATATAGTGGAAGCAGCTCTACTAGATCTTGTCCCTGCCAAAATTCAGTGTCTATTTTCACAACCACTTTAATACCACTTTAATCCACATTGCTACTAAAAACAGCAGTCTCACCAGTCCCCTTAGTCCCCTTCCTGCTTCCATTCACACAGTCATAGAATCACAAGAACAGTTAGGGTTGGAAAGGACCTTAAGCTCCTCCAGTTCCAGCTCCCTGCCATGGGCAGGGACACCTCACACTAAACCCTGTCATCCAAGACTCCGTCCAACCTGGCCTAAACTCCACCAAGGATGGAACATTTGCCACTTCTTTTGGCAACCTGTTTCAGTGCCTCACCACCCTCACAGTAAAGAACTTCTTCCTTAGATCTAACCTGAGTCTCCCCTGTTTCAGTCTGAACCCATCACCCCTTCTCGTATCACTACTGACCCTGATGAAGAGTCCCTCTCAAGCATCCTTGTAGCTCCCTTCAGACACTGGAAGCTGCTCTGAGGTCTCCACACAGCTTCTCTTCTCCAGGCTGAACAGCCCTAACATAGTTTTCTGCCAGATCAGTTCCTCAGCTGTGAAAATCAAGAGGTTTGCATGCAACCTGCCTGGAAGTTCTGATCAGGAAAGGCAAAACATCTGTAACAGAATTTGCTAAAAACAGCCATGGAAACCTCACGTTCACTCACCACACTGTCCAAACCCTGTGCCTGGATGTAGGAGCCAGATTTGGCTTTAGCTTATAAATAACAAAAGCTCATCATTCCCCCAGCCAGCCAGGGCAAGCAGCTTTCAAACCCCTGGGGCTGTGTAAGCAGATCCTGGGGCAGTGAGCAATGCTGGATATGCTATCCCAGATTCTCCAGCCTATAAACTGATGAATTTTCCTTTATGTCACAGAGAACCAGGCTCATTGTTTCTACCTTGTGGTGCCATAAAAGTTGGAAAGTTTTGTGAGAACAGATTTTCATCTTTTTTTTTGTTTAATATTTTATATTTCCTCTCAGGGAAAACTGAAGCAGCAGAACAGCACGTGTGTTTCTAAGTCAATTGTAGCCCATGCTATGCGCACAGCAAAGATCCTCACTTTATGATCATTCTCTTCCTCTTCGCTGGGAGAATGACACTTTTAGAGACCATGATTCGTGGGTTTTCTGGGACTAAATAAAACCCTCTAGTGTGGCTGAATGCATTCAGCAGTGCCAATCCCTTTATGAGCACCTAGTTTAGTGTCCACTTTGAATTGGAGAAACAGGGAAATCACCAAAGTGTTGATTAGATGAGACCCTAGGGGTCTTTAATCCAGCCTCTGCTTGAAGCAGGACTATCACCAGCTCTTGAGTAGACAAAACTGTGGCTTTGTCCATCCAAGCCTTGAAAACCACCATGGATAGAGGCACCCCTCACCTCTCCACTGACCTGCCCCAGACCTGCACCACCCTCCTAAGGAAATAAACTTTTAAGGGGGGGAAATCAGCTTTTGTTCCCAGGCATCATTCCAACTTATTTATAGGTAGCTTACGCATCCGGTTCCTCACATATTCGCAACCTTTCCTGTCTCAGGAGCTGTATTTCCATTTTATATATCCAGGGACCTTACTGTAACGAGTGTATGTGAGCAATCAGTTCTGTCCTGTCACTCTGCAAGCGGAGGGATGGGACAGGCCTGACTGGTTTGTTGTCACATCCGCTACTGAGTTTGGAATCTGTTAATTCATTTTATCCAGATTTGGCAGAGTGTATTTGCAGGTTTCATGGAATTAGACAGCCTCTAAATGATCCTGCTGCAGGAGAAGTGCAAGGCGAGCAGATCTCCTCTTTATACTCCAGGGTCTCCCTGTTCTCCTACACAGAGAGCCAGATTTCCCGGTCCCTACTTGCATTGCAGAAAATGGAATTAAACTCCCGCACGTGGAAAATCCACCTTTTTTCTTGCACACTCCCCTTCCAGCCCTGTGCAAACATCCATTTTATATTGCTGTCATCCCTTATGTCCAAACATCTTGCAACATTTAATTAAGTCTGCCCAGCAATGCAGAGCAGACAAGAATTGTCATCTCCCATTCTCAGGGGGTGGGGAGGGAACCAAAGCATAGAGAAGTGAGTTTACCCACAGCCATACCTCATCCTGGGGCAATAATATGGATTATAGATATACATAATCTATATAGATATAATATAGACCCTGACAATGTAACCATAATCCTGTCTGCTCAGCTGGATGAGACCATCTCACCACTTCCCTCTCTGCCTCCTGTGTCTTACCTCTGACACTGAACAACAAAGCCTTGTTTTTTTCTAGGAAAGATTTGTTTTTCTAGAACTTGCTTAAACAGAGCAGTATCATTAGCAAAATGCCTCTGTGTCAGTGCTTCTGCCTGTCTAGCTGCAGAGTGGATTCACGTGCTCAGTTTATTGTTGCTTTTGCTTTCCCTGATAGCTAAATAATCAGTTTCTGGGAAAAGAAGAAAGGACAACGTGACAATATACTTCAAAGAAGTGGACTGAAGCTGTTAACTACTGCCTTGTGGTAACAGGAACGTTTTCTGGGCTGAGCAGTGCCCTAGTCCCAAAGCCAAGCTGAGCTTCATATGTTTTCCAGCCTTCACACAGTACCTACTACCCAAAGCTCCCATGACTAGGAACAACCAGGCTAGTGATAATGAATATTCAGACACCCCACAAACCACTCTCAGCATCTGCCGTCCTATCTGCATTAGCATCAGAGTGCACAGATAATGATCAAAGCAGCATTTTCCTGCCAGAGGCCCCCCTAAACCAGCCTTATTAGTATGAATTGATGCTGATTAATGTGCTTCCTTAATGGAATTGTATCTGCCCCTACTGTTCATAATTAAATATATAAAACATCTCCCCCTTTATTTGCCTCCTAATGTCACATGCAAGGTGCAGACCTTGACTGAGGATACCAGGAAAATCAGTGGTCCAAGTTTTGTGAGAAAAGAACCTAAAATATGTTAAAATTAAATAGAAGGAGGGAATAAGCCTTTGGATAGATCTGGATTCAGGCATCCTATGAAAAGATTTTGGCAGCTCTGCTGTGCCACAGCAGTTCTGCTTATGCAGCATATAAAATTGCCTGGCTAACTAAAATAGGCTCTTTGCTTGTTGTTGGCAGACTTCTGGACTTTAGTTCTGAGGGTTTCATGTTTAGTTTGGTGCCACTTCCTTTCTAACATCACCTGTAAAGATGAGCAAATACTGTGGTTTGCCTTCTGTTCTGTGTAGCACTAACAGAAGCTTTATCTCTATGGGTTTTCAGTGTAAATGACACGGCCCTAATGCGCTGTGTCCATGCTCCTGCACAGCAAGACACTGGGGAAATCACCACTAAATAGATGACAGTGTTTCAATTAGGAATGGGTGAGGTCCTCTCGCCTGATTTCACTTCCACTCCAAATCCTTGGTTGCTCTGGCTGGTTTGAGGTCTGCTGCTTAGAAAAGCAGTGGTCAGGTTAAACTTCATTCAACTAAATCACAAGTGCCTCAAGGAACTGTCTGACCAAAGGACAAAGAACAAACCAGCCACCCCAAAAAAAGTATGAGAGAAAAGGAACATTGAAAGAGAAGAGTACACAGAAAATTCCCATGTGTCGTATCTGCTGCTTTTCTAAGGAAAGGAGCAATATCCTTAATGTAGAATATGTGCCTCCCTTGGGCTAGTCTAGTGCAAAGAGCAATTGAGAGACATCATTTGGTGGGAAAGAAGCTTCTGTGTTGGAATTAAAGAGTTGACAAAATCCCCACAGCTTTACAGCTTCTCCAAGTCAATTTAAGGATCCCACAAAATGAGATTTTACCCCTGTGGGTTTCAGTAAAATTACATGTTCTGGAGGGGGTGTGTGTGCTCTGAGTCCAGCTCTCAACTGCTGGAATCGGCTGTGGCTCCACTAATTCACCATAACCAGACTGATTTTAACACTGGCTTAAAAAATGCATGGGACCAGTTTTGAAGTGACCAGTTCTGCCAAGAGGGTAAGGTATTAGAAACAAACAACCCTCCATCACATCATCTGGGCAGCCACCTACTTTTTGGCTCCATCTGCTGAAGCACATGAGGCTCTCCCCTCCTCCTCAGCTGACTGTAGTGGGAGCAGAAGATAGATCCACAGAGTGTTTCCAAAGTGCTCAGCTCCCAGTAGCTGAAACCATGACACACGTGGCTGGATTTCTCCAAGACTTCAGCTGCCTCCTTCAGTTTAGTGCATGGTATTTGGCCATTAGATGCCAACATGCCCTTGCAGTCTTCCCCTGTCTCTCTAAACTCTCTTCCAAACTACTTCCACTGGACTTTGTCTCATCTCCAGTTTCTTTTGTGAATAACTTCTCCAGCACTGTGACCATTTACAAGACCGTTCTCAGACATCTCCTATGCATGTAGAATGCTGCTGCCCATTTTCTTCCATCTTGGAAGAAGGAGGACATTGTCTTCTCCCCATGCTACAAGTGTCTTTCATAAGTGCTTTGACAGTATCCAGCAGAAATAGAGAAAGACAGATCCCTTTTTGCTTCCTGTATATTCAGGTCACCCTTAGCTGAGATAAGCCTCCAAATTCTTACCAGCCTCCTACAAACCAAAGGGGAATTTGCTCCTCACCACACAGCAGATACAACTAGAAATCACAGGCTTCACGTACAAACAACATTTTAGTTCCTTGATAAAAGTGGGGACAGCAAAGCCGTGGTGCAGGCTGCCTGCTCTCGGTGTGAAATCTCCATCATGGGAAACCTTTCGGGTTGCCAACAAATCTCTGTCATATGTGACACAGGTATGTCTGAGTCTGCCCTGGGGAAGAGGCATGGATTAAATGACCTCTCAAGGTCCTTCCAGACCCATTTTTCCATGATTCTTAGAGACAGAATCCCAGGCTTGATGGATCTCTGGCCTGACCTACAGTGACAGTTCATACATGTGTCTGAACTCATACACTGCATGCATATCTCTCCCACTACAGCCCCAGTAGACTGGTGAGGTGGCATTCAGGGCTGAATAGCTCTTTAGCAAAGGGCAGAGCCTCTACCGGGGGCACTGTGTGGGGTAGAGATTTGCAGCCTCAGTCACAGTATGTGTTGTCAAGCAGGGCAGGAGGAGAGCTGGGGATATCCACATACGCGAAGAAAGTCTTTCTGAAAAAAGCATGTTTTCTCTGTTCCTCTGTGCAAAGCAAAGACAGTGAGACACCCTTAGTGGATGCATGGCAGCATAATATCTAGATCTGGGGCTTTCTTCCCGCCTGAGCTGTTTTGAATGAAGAGGACAAGCCAGAACAGTGTCTTCAACCCATGTTCACCTGCCTTTGCTCTGCGGGCTGGTGCGAGGGGAGGGGATGCTGCACTCCCTAGAGGCCATGGGACAGGCACAACTCATTTTTCTTCCCCACACAAAGATGATGTCTTACACATAACTCTTATTCTGCAAGTGGTTTTGGCTCTCTGCCTGTGGGGAATGCAGCTTAAACACATGTGGTTTCCCTGCTCCCCCCAGTCATCACCTATGTGTTTCTGCACACATATTACCAGTAGGCTATTCACTAGTGCTTTCCTACCTACTAGTTTGCAACAGTTGTGTTTTCAAGTCTTTCTGAAACACGCCAGGACTATATAATTATGCAAATGTGCACATGTCTATGAGGGTTTTGCAATCTCTTTAGGTTTTAACACAAATCTCATGACACTTGCTGGCTTATTCCCCTTCATTCCAAAGCACTTGCTGTGTTAATAGGAGGCTCATATGAGTACCCCAGCTTTTCATGTTAAAATGAGAAATGAAAAGCATGCTTCTGGATATCACAGTGGGCAAGAAGAGCTGGAATCAAGCAACAATAAAAGCTTCAGAACCTAGAAGGCAAAGGAAAATCCAGATTCTGCCTATTCTCTGGAGTTTCTCAGTTGAAAGTCTCTTAAACCAAGATCAGAGTTCTGGGGCAAGTCCAACTCCTACATGGAGATAATCTGCAAAGGTCTACGGGAGGCAGTACATAGCTAAAGCTCATCATGCTCAGCAGTGTGAGAACTGCCATACTGATGTGTGTCTTGATATCTTTAGGTCTCTTCTCTCCCATGTGAACCTTAGCTACTGGCAGTTTACATGTATGACTACAGAGGCTTGGGGTCTGCCCATTGGTACACTGGTCTGACAAACATGCTTGTGAACTTGTCTATGAACTTATCTGTCATCACAAATGAAGTGCACCCACACCCTTGGTTCCTTTTTGTCATGGTGCTACCTTAATCTCCCTAAGAAAAGCATTACAGCTGAGTCTTTGAAGCAATTTTCATTGCCAACTGAGGACCATGAAAAAAAGAAGCTCTTCCAGGTGGAACTGGGACAATGATGTGTCTCCAACTGACTACAAGCCTTGAGCCCATGGGAACTGGCTGAGTTCCCACCACTTAGCAAGTTATCCAAGCTCCAGGTGTTGTAGGAAACCAACATACCTGTATATTTTATATCTGGTTGTAAATCCTTGACGATGTCTTTCCACAAAGGATAAGTAGCTCCGTGAGTGGTGGAAAGGCCCCCTGTCTGAAATAAGCCAATCAAACTCCTTGGAGACATGTTGGTTGGTAGCAGCTGGGTCCTGGTGGGAGGGCTGTACTAGTATATGGTCCCATATAAACAGGAGGTAGAGGAACTCAACAAGCCTCCAGTTCATGCTTTTCTGTCTGCCTTTTTCCTCTCATTCTTGCTCCATTCTGTGGAGTCCTGTTGAAAAAGAGAAGGAAGAGGAGGAAGGAAAGAGAGAGAGAGAAATGGAGGGGAGGAGGGAGAGAAAGAGAGATTTTAAAACTGGAATTGCTTTGATCCTTCGACAACTGTCTCTCAGGGTGAAAATAGACATGAAAAATCAAGTTTTAAAAGACTTCTCTCTGCCTGTGTTACAGCTCAGAGTATTTGGCAGTGTTTTATTCATGTACCTAAGTGGTGTCTTTAACCTCCTGAGTATATATCACCTTTGAAATAACCAGGTCATGACCTGAGACATCCTCACCCCAGCTTTTCCACCACTTCCCTCATAAAGTTCTCCTCAGTGTTTTAGAGGCAACTGAAGCTGGGCGCAGAAGGTGGCTGCACCATAGGCTGCAATTGCCCCGTTCCTATCCCTTTAATGCCGTGCCAGAGAAACGTGTCTTCTGCTTTCATGTCTCTCTGATGATCTGTAATCCATACTCCGTGCAACCTGAGCAATCTACAAAGGCCCAGCTCTTACTTCAAAGTGTTGCTAAAAAGAGAAATAAAACAAAATAATTACCCAGGCTTCCGTGACGTGTACATGTGGACACGCAGACACACATACGACTATGAAATCCTGCCAAACTTTGAAGGAGAAAAATCACCTCAACCTGCTTTCCTGCCTGTGTGTTTGGGAGGTGTGTGTCTGGTAGAGGAGGAACAGGGTCTGCTGCTATTTCAATTACAGGAGGATCTCCAGGCTCTTTGCAAGATCAAGGCTCTGCAGGGTGACACAGTGAACATGCTTATTCAGTGCAGGCGATTTACTAGGGAGCTTAAGGGGATGCTTCACAGCACCTGGTGCAGGACATGTTGTCATTCATATGATGGGAGAGCGGCTGTCCCACCACATCCCCACATCAACTCATGGCTGAGCCCAGTTCTGCTACGAGCCAGCTCCTCTCCCCGATGTGTTTAACAGTTAAATAGACAAGGCATATGATGAGTGGGAAGGGAAACAGAGGGGTGAAATGCCTTGCCAAAGGTTACACAGCAAGCCACGGATACAGCTGGAAGACAGCCCTCATCTCCTGACTCCCATTCGCAATGTTTCAGCCATTAGATCATCCACCTCCGCAGTCATGCTGTTGGCACAATGCCCCTCTCTGAACAAAGCTGTGTGTGCTCTATTGGTGGAAGGTGAGCAGCTTGCTTAACTGACACCCCATACCTGACATGGATACCCTCACTTTCTGCTTCTGAACTGTGGCTGCAGCTTGCTGGGTTGTGTTCCTCGTTGCTGATGCTGCTCGGAAAAAGTCCTCTCCATACACAGGACATGTTCCTCCTCCTGCCTACCTCCTGTCCATCTGGTTGCCTTGTTGATTCTGGCAAAGGATGTGCCAACATGGTGGGCATGCCTGGGCAGGCAGAGAAATCTTGAGGCTGCATCCCCCAATCTGGGAGCAAAAACCTGGCTAAAAGTTGTTCTCAGGACAGGTGATACCCACCTATTTCTGCAGAATAGAGTGCAGAGAGACTGCAGATACTCTTTGAAGCGGAAAAATTAGGCTATTCAAAGCTCTGCTACAAGGAAATTTAGTCTCAGGCTTATTTGTACATCCCCAGAAACCATTCTGGTTTTGAGTCCACCATAAGCACTTGAACTAAAAGTTTGTGATTCCCAAAGATGAAAGGTTTTGCTAAGAGAGTAGGAGAGGCCAAACCAAAGTGTGCTAGAGGTGCCATGCGCACTTGCAGCACTGCATGTGAATGTGAGACCTTGGCTGATGTAAGCAGCACAGTATAGACCAGAGAACATCACCATCTGTTGACATGGCTGTCTCCTGCATCAGGATCTTTTCCCAGGAGCACAGCAGAGCTGCAGCCCATGGCTGAGAGCATCCGTGTCTCCTGTGCCGGGAGTGTGACAGGAGCACAAGTGCCTAGTGCGTGTGTGGGAGTCTGCACGTGTGCATAGCATGTGTTTGTGGAGCTGCAGTGTGCTCTGCAGCACTTGTCAAAGCCGAGTTGTGTAAGTCTGGTTGAAAATGACACTCAGCTATTGTATTACATGAAGGAATGAAAAACATTAAGTATGGGAAAGTCAACAACTGTTTGCTTTTTCTGCTGGGCACATTCAAACTTTCCAAGTGCCAATAGAATATTACTGTTATTAAAACTAATGGCACCTGTAGCTCCTGACTGAAGAGGCTGTTCTTGTTCTGAAGGCATGTGTTTAATAGCAGCCATCACCACTGACTCTTAGTGCACCCATTAGTATGGCGTTTCCCTGTGCTTCAGCCCGTCTCCTCTAAGAAAGGACTGATTCTACTTTACCTTACAAACCCGGGGTTTGGGGATAAAGGAATATGCTCTATTCCCACAGTGAAAGGAATAAAGCATATTCTAAGTGAACTACATTACATCTCTGCTTCCACTCACGCTGGTCATGATCCCAAGGTGATTAGTGGGAAATGCTCCCAGCTACATCCCACCCTCAGAATTTCCAAATTCCAGTTTGGGAACCCATTCCTCCTGCTTCTCCATCCAAGCTACTTCTCTGCCTTGCTGCTCTTTGCAGATCTGCAGCACTGTCCCATCACAGTAAGCAACTGCAAACTCAGCATATTTGCCATTAGACGGGTACACACATTTGTTCCGATAGCTATCAGCTGTTCAGTACACATTGTCCAGACTTGCTTGGTTGTCTGCTCATTAAAGTCATCCAAAACTACTTCCTTCATCAGCCAGCCTGGACCAGTTTTCCTTCAAACATTTAACTTTCTATTGAATTTCTATTGCAAAGAGAGGAGCTTTCACATACCTAGGTGGAGTGATAACTCCCCTCCAGTTCCCAGGCAGTGCAAGTGTGAACTGAACTATAAGAAGAGCCAAATAAAATGTGTTTCAGAGGAGTCCCAATGTGTCCTCCCACATGCGAGCATCACACACTGGGGAAATATCAACTTATAAAAGAGAGGAGATACTCACTAATTCCCCCCACGCACCTCTTCATTATCCCTACCTCTCCTTTTAGGTTTAAGTTAGTGTCAGGATGATATGAGTTGTGATAGCTCTTTACCACAGGTTAAGACATGGGGAGAACATGCCTTCAGATCACTAGAAGAAAAGGACACATCTCCAGTCTGGAAGCTGGATCAGTGCTGAGAGCAGGGAGTGGTGCCTGAGGCGATGAAGGATGGTAGAGCACAATTGGGTATAGACAACTATCACACCATCAACTTTAATTTTTTAGTAGTATCTTTTTCCCCCCTGTAGCTGCTGTAGAGATGTTGTTTCACATTAAAGATTAATACACACCATGGGGCTGGTCCCCATGGAAGCTATAAAGCTTACTAAAGTGGGATTATTTTGTGTCTAAGGCAATATTATATGAGGCGCATTCAATCTAACTCCTAACAAGATTGAATCTGAAATTAATTTGTTAGGTATCTTTATGGGGCTCCACTGAAGTGCAATGTGTTCTGGGGATTTTGCAAAGGGGATGGGGAAAAAGGGGCGAGGAGGTGATGTCTACAAGTATATAGAGCTTGGGTAGGATAGCCAAGACTAAGTAAAAGCCAAATGTGACGCAGAAGCCATCTCTGCATTAAAAGGGGAGACTTGGGAGAGCCAGACACTGGATTTTGATCCAGGAATCCAGGTTTCTGCTCAGTTCTGCACCTTCTATGATCTTGGGCAATGCCCTTACACCTTGCTTTCCAGCATGGAAACACAATAGTATTTGACTACTTGGACCATGAACTTGTTGGAGAGGCCATCATCTGGTTATAGCACCTAACAAAAGGCAGTCCCCTGCTGACCCACAGCTCACTAGGTGTTCCTGCCCTGTAAGCAATGAATGACAACCCTCTTGAGGCGAAAGCAAACTTTGTAATAAAGCAGTTAACAAAAATACAAGCTGCAAAGACCATTTCCACTCACAAGCATTACAGAGCAATGCAGTCATTTGGGTCCTTGTGGTTCATGTCAGCAAACATGATCATGCAATTAGCACATCTGTTAATAAACATGATCAGTGGGTGAGCTAAGACATAGGCCGCAGTTCACAGTAAATAAGAACTGGGAGAAGAAAATGTTAGATGCACCAATTCTGACTCACATTGCAGTCTGTTTCCAGCATCGTCCATCATGAAGGCATATCCATCAGTGCAAATAGGGGTTTCAATTTCAACCCCTCTTATTTTGTTAGGTGGTTTAAGATGGCCTTATTCTAATACAAATCCAGCCTGAAACATTTAATGTTCCTTGTCTTGTGAGCCTTCAGGATTCTTAGAGGAAAAATAGGCAAGTACTTCCTGTAAAGTGCAAGTTGTATTTGAATGTACACTTAATTTCACTGTGATTGATATCTCTGTGTTAATTATATTCTATTTTAGGCAATACCTCTTCTGTCACAAGGCAGTGCCTTTTATCCAAGGAGTTCAAATTGAATTAGAGACATTAATTAAAGCTCTCAGCACTCTAGTAAGGCAGGCAAGTGCTGTTACTCCCATTGTTTCTTGAAACAAGAAGAAAGGAATAGAGCTGGGTGTCTACTTAGCCACTTAAAAGGTAATTTTTATACAGTGGGCTAGCTCAGAATGATAAATTGGCACAGAATGGTACTGCAAGTCCTGTTTCATACAAGGGAGGTTGTGTAGCCCCAGATCACTGTTACAAACAGGAAAGGCAGAATGCAAGAGCTCTGACTCTCCATCACTTGCTGTGAACACTCCACTACTCCACTGCCTCCTGGGATTTTCTACCTTTCTTCTAACCTCTGTACCTTTCATTTATCCCTGCTATTAGATTCAAGGTGATTTTGCACACATCCCTTCTGTTTTCTCCTCCTTGTGTTGTAAACTATTTCCATCAGAAACGCAGACTCAGGAAAGAGAAATTACCAAACACAGTATTTGCAATAAAGAAATAAGTTCCCTATCTCTTTAAGCTTCATGCACCGATAATTCTTTCTTGTGTCCCACATTTGGTTCTTGGCAGGTTGAGAGAGGTTTCTGCCTGCTGCCATTTACCAGAGGGAAGAGGCTAACAATCGCTATTTGTATCTGAAACGCTTCTGTTCTGCAGCAACTTCACACACTGCTTTAGGATGCTGATAAATTAGTAAAAGACTGAAGTGTCAAGGGAGAGATGAAACAGCTTATGTTAGTTTAGAGCTCGACCCTGTAAAGTGACGATCGTCTGACCTCATTTCAGCAAAGAGCTTGAGTGCATCCTCAATTTTAAGTCTGGGAGATACTCTTCTAGTTTTTATTCAACTATTCCCTCTTTAAATTAACTGTACATTCACATCCCTGCTAGACAGGTAACTACTGCCCTACACCTTTAGGATTTAACTTGCGTTAGGTCACTGAGTGCAACTGGAGCAATAATATTTATGTCCTGCACCTAATTCAGAGATGGCCCATGAAAGTGCTGGGAGGCAGACACTGCCCGTGAAACAGCTTTAACCGTCCTTTGGAAACACTGGTCAGCAATCCCACCAAGCTGAGAACATCTTTTCTGTGTCAGGGCCAGGACAAAACAGGGAACAAGGATGGAAAAGGATCAGGAAGCCAATCTGTCAAGGTTTGTTAAGTCATATGAACTTCTGTGGATAAACCTGAGCTCTGGGAAAAAAGAATTTGACTGCTTCTGATCTACATGTCTCTATAGCTCAAACTGCAGGTGCTGATAACTGACTAGAGTCAGAGACGGAGCTGCAATTCAGCAGTGGTTCTGACTTTCTGGATGTCTCAGGCAAGCAACATTGTAAAATCCTGAATGACTGCAAAGCTATTCTGTCATGGAAGCGTGATTTCTCCATTTGAGGCACTTGATGGGTGAATCCCTCCCCAAACCTTGGTTATTCTGCACTGACCAGTGCCTATATTTCCACTTAGTCTTCAACCAGTTCAGTTTAAAATATGCATGAGTGGTTAGACCTGAGGGATATTCATCAGCTGAAACATTTCTGGGAGAGGAAAAGCAAGGAGAAAGGATATGAAATACCTCTCCAAAAATACCATCACAACCACTGGATTCGCTTCATTTTTGCCAATTTTTTCATGCTGAAAAAGATAATGACTGGGAGATGTCAGTGTTTTGGTTGTGAGAGCACCAAGGGGAAACATTTCTAAATCTCCATTTAAAACTATCAGACTTTTTTCCCCTTTCTCCTTCTGATTTGTCTTTCCAGCTTCTTAAGAGAGAACAGTGATGAAAATAGTTCCTTTGACCCCAAGTGACTTAGAGAAGAAAAGGCTTTTTTTCCTTTCAGTTTGTCAACACTGTGCTTACAACTTGTCAGAATATTCAGTGAACCAAAAACACCCTACAAATCCTTTGTTATTAATGCAGTTCAATCAGCAGCCTAGAGGGAGCAGGTTTTGCACAGGAACTTCACTTACTCCCTGCCTCTAGCGAGGTGAGAATCACACTGGTAACAACTAAATACCTGTTTTCAGCTCATTTGTCCCCACACTTCAGCTAATTATAAACTACTGGTGTTGTTTTGATGAGGATAAGAGGCTCTTTGAAACCAAAGAACTGCAGCAGGCATGTAACCTCCATCAAGTACAACATCAGGTAGTCCTCATAAATCTAGTAGCCAAGGTGTCAAAGCCACCACTCTGAAATCCAGGATCCATAGGCAGTAGGTTTATGGATCTACTTAGAGAGAGGATCAATCTAACAGTGCTCAGTAGAACTGGGAACTAAATTAAAAGGAACTTCTGCATGTACACACTGATTTACGTGGTGAAGTATCACATTCTGAAGACAGCCCTGCTGGATCTGAGACCGGAACAAGTTTCATGCTAGGTGCTGCACAAACAGACATCAGAAAGGTGGTCCATGCCCCCAAAAGCTTACTGTCTAATCAGAAGACCAACGACACCAGATGGCCAGGGACAGATGGGGGAGCACAAGGGAACAGTGAGATAATGCTGCTCAGTGGGCTCGGAGCAGTGGTGTCAGCACACCAGCAGTCCTACTGTTGGCAAGATTGTGATAGCTATTGTCAGAAATGAGAGTTCTAAATAGGGAGGCTGGATAATGAGCTAGCTTTGGAGATGTTTGTGAGGAACTCCTCTCATTTGTGAAGTGGCAGAGATAGAATGAATATAGATGGTAATAATAATGATAAATTGCACTTTTCTAAGCTGCTTATTAAAAAAAAATATGGTGGGTGGTGAGCAGTGATTTCTATTAAATACTGCCCTGAACTTGAAATTATTCCTGCTATTATTAAATTATTGTCCAAGCTAGGCCACTTCTCCATAATTTCATTTTAAATTACACCAAAAAATGCAGCTCTGTCCTCTGTCTTCCTCAGTATTTATACACCTCATATCCAAGTCCTGTAATCTCATAAGTGTTAATAGGTTTTATCCTTGCAGTAGCTCTAGGAGATTGGGAAATGCTGTTTCTTCCCATTCTGCAGAATGGGAATTGAGACACAGGCTTGATTAATGGCTTGTCCCAGATCATTTTCTAACTGCTTCAGGAATTCAACCTGAATCTCTTAAGTCTCAGCTCAGTGCGACATCTCCTTGCAGTACCCTTCCTACGCACCTTCATGCTACTATTCCAGAATTAGCTAGGACTTGCCATGGAGCTGCTTAGGAGTTTTTTTGGATTGCTCATTTTATGTCAGAAAAAATGCCAATTCATCAGAGGCAGAACACTTGGTAAAAATTTGTTGATTTAAAGGGGGGGAAAAGAAGCATTTTGATAAAGTCAGCTTTTCTTTGGAACAGAATGTGTTGAGTGTTCCATTTGGAAAGGATCGGCTCAAGATTGTGTTTTGTTTTTCATTACATGTTGAGTACTACACATTCAAAATCAAAATGAAGTGTTTTCTTAAACAGCATGTTTTGACTGAGCCAAAATGTATTTTGTAATTTATGCTTTCTGCAATGTCCAAATTAATTTAGTGCTCTTCTTGCATTTTGAAAAAAGAAATACCTGCAAACTATACCCAATAAACCAAACAAAAATCAGACTATTCCCTACCGTTGACTTGAGAGAGTAATCTGAAAACTAAGTTCAAAGAGGCCTGTGTCAGACTTCAGAAACCCCATTTTTTGCTTTCATGCCTGTTCCATTCTCTGTCCCAGACTTGCCTTTCTGATATTTTTCATTGAAACAATTTGGACCTGGAAGCAGAAAGCTTGAAGGAAAAAAAGTAATCAATGCAAAAACTGCCCTGAAGAGCAATAATGTAACATTCGATCCTAAAGGTCGGCTGTTATCCCCCGCCTAACATTCTTTGCAACATTTTTGTTGTTCTGAAGTTCATTCTTGGGCAGTGACTTCACCACCACTGCCACACAGAGTAATCCCACTCCCTAGGCAAGCTAACACTGTCAATTTTGGTACACTAGGAAGCTGAGGTTACCTAACAATCCTTACAAATGATTCATCTTCCCGGTTTTCTTATCCCTCAGAAAGGAGCTTAGCTCTTAACCTAGGGCTTTTGTGCTCCTCAGCTCTTGTTGAAGAAGCAGAAGGGGTTAAAATCCACAGGCTATTGCTTCTGCTGGTACAGCTCCTGCTGCTTGGATAATGACAGCTCTGCCTGCCAGGATGAAAAGCATCATTTAGCTGAGCGCTTCATATGGGCACCAGGTTCTGCCACCATTCACGCTGGATGAAGCTGAGGGAACCAGAAGCAGTTGAATAGGGGAAGGAAAAAGGACCCCAAGTTGTTGACGACTGCAAATTCTGTCCCTGGGCACATCCACCTCTTTTACCACACTGAGAGAATGAAGAATTTGCTGTGGCCATAAGAATCTCTCTGTGCATTTAGACACACCGGCTCCTGCAGCTTTAGACCCTTGTGCAGCAGCCCTGACAGGATACTCAAGAGACGAGGTGAGACCTCACAAGGTCTCAGACTTCCACAGGCTGAAGATAACTGGTTACTGCCATGGGCTTTATACACCTGCAACTACCTAATAGATGCCGCTCAGTGACTTAGAGATGTGTTATGGGAATCTCTTAAGAATTTAGGACAGATTCCTTTAGTGCATAGGACACTGGTCTGAGGCTGAAAACACCTGGGCTCAGGTCTCTCTTTTACCTTGCCTTCTAATACAGTGGAAGTTACGCACACATTAACGCACAGGCACTTTAATTCAGGCTAGGCATGTGAGCCAGAATGTGTAATAACACCATTTTATCTGCAGCTTCTGAAACAGAAGCCAGGAATCTTGAGCATGGGTCTCCCGCTCTAAGAACACATTAAGGCAGGCTCTGCAGCTGCAGGTTCTGTTGAAAGGTCTATAGAAGTCAATGAGCCTTGGGCTGGATCTCATTGCAAAAATATAATCAAATAGCATATTAACTCTTAATTTGGAGCAGTATATTAAATTAGAAGCTCAAATTAACCTGAAACTGCATTTATATAATGAGAAGATTTAAAATCTGTGTATCATGAAGGTGGGAGAACTCCAAGCCAAAGGGGTTCTCACCAGCCTTGAATCCCAGAGCCAATCTGCCCAAAACACTACCTTTCAGCCTATTCCCTAAATCCTAAAAGCCTGTGATTTCCACTGAGACAGAGGGATGTGTGGAAAATAAAGCCACCTCATACTTATCAGTATTAATCTGTCAAACACAGAGAATTGGTACTAGCTAGACCCCAACCAATGCCAAGAACTGAAAAATACCACAGGATAGTGAGAATCTGCACTAGCATTCCATCATCAAAAATAACATTTTCCGCTAGCACACCAATCCTGCAGCACAGATTTGCTAAAACTCTGAAGGAACTCAGTCCTTGCTAGGATTGAAGTCTGAAACCACGCAGGTCTGAACACCTCAAACATGAAAGCAGCATGGTATCCAAGTTTAAGGCCATCTCTAGCTGTGAGTTTTCTTTATTTCCTGCTTTGAGTCTGTTCTGCTCTGTGCTAAATCCATCTTCTGACCACCTGGAGCGTTTGAGTCTTGGCTGTGATGTTTGTCTGTTTAGATAGACTGCAAGTAGAGCTGGTCACACAATTGTGACAGAACAGTTCTTAGCAGGAAAACGCCTCTCTCTTGCAATCGAAACGTTGCATGGTAACACGTCAATTCTGACAAACTTTTTGATGTCTGAGGTGTCAAAACAAATCATTTTGATTCTCTCCATTTCAGTCATACTGGAATGTTTCATTTTGAGGAGAGAAACACATTTTTATGTTGTTTCAATTAATTTGTTATGACATTTTTACATATTCTGTATTGTATTGATGTATTTCAAATATACTGCATCTTGTATAAAATATTTGCTGTTTGTTTATTTATGTGCTATCATTAAACAATGTTAAATATTTCCTACAGCATTCTAGTTCTTCAGCGTCACAGAAACAGAAGATAATGAAGGTCTCAAGTTAGTATTGCTTTTGAATTTTCAGGCCATAAAAGCTTTGTTGAAGCACAGTTCTCATCCAAACTGGAGCTTAAAAGCATGACCACAAATCAGAAGGCGAGATTTTTCCCAGGGAAATAACACGTCCATTTTCCAAGCAGCTCTGTCAGCTCAATGACTGCATAGCACAGCTTCCCTCCCCTCTACAAATCAGAAAACTAACTTCTCTGCTGGTTAAAAGAAGTCCACCCGATTTTCCTTTTCTTCTTGTAAATCAGATTTTTGCTCCTCCTCTGCATAGAACTGCTACCCATGAATTCACACCATCAAGCCTGTCGTAAAAGTGGGTTGAAAAACAGGGCAAGGCAAGTGGCAAAGGGGAGGAAAGAGAGAACAGTGGTGTGGAGCCTGTAATGGGGCAACTCTATTGATTCTTCATTTCATGGATGAAAATGTCCCCAGTGGCTCCTGTGCATTCACTGTAGTTCAATAAAAGATGTGGAGGGCAGCAGGTCTTGGTGCTGAGGTCTGCATGCTGTGTGCTGCTGGTGATTCTTTGCAGGGCTGAACGTGAGAGGACAGACTCCTTTCTAAATGTACATACAGAGAACAACATACACAAAGGCAGGGCCCTGATTTAAGGCTGTGCATGGAGCAAGAGGCTGTGCATGGCTATGCATGACCACATTTCTCTTCTCCTCCCTTTCATCAGGCTAAAATCCAGTTTAAATAGGGAGCAAAGGCTGCTCCTTCGCATGGCAAGTCTGCCACCTCCTCGGAGAGAAGGGTGAGTGCCAACCACCATGCAGGCTATGCAGGGGTGAGCACAGTGGTTTATGCAATGGAAATAGAAAGGAGAAGCATCCCCAGTCTTTGGAGGCTTATTTGAAGCAGCAGGGAGCTTTTCTGTCTGCTTTTCCCTCTTAAAGGGACATGCCTCCACTGCCAGACGCTGCAGTTTGGAATGTGAATTCCCCCATGCAGCTGCTTCAACGTGCACCTCTGCATGCAGATGTGTCTGGTTATCTACTCTTGCTCCAGCTGGGCTGTCACTACAGATTACAGCTTTTTGCTAATAGTGAGTAGTGCTGGAGTCTGAGACTTCCATTAAAACCTGATGTTTCCACCTCTCCGCCCCACAAATGGCTCTGTCCCAGAAAATGTTTCTGTACACGTGACCTCATCTCTGGGGTGGGAAAGGAGCAAAGTGCCTCAATTTGTCTCTGTGTTAGACAACAATGGAACAAGTTGAAGGCAGAAGATATTTGAGGATAATATGTTTTGAAAACTGTGGATTATTTACTTGAAAGTTGAACTTTTCCCTTGTCATCAGCGCATTCTAATACTGTATCACCATCACTCTGACAGCTGAGCACTGAATTATCCCTTTGGAAGAATCCTTGAAGGAAACGCTTCATCACTCCAAGCCACAATAGAGACTATCTCAAGAAAGAAGGAATGCTCCTGCAGGGAGAGATTGCCCATCCATGCCAGATGCTGCAAATCATTAGCTCTTCATTGCTAGAGGATTTGAAGGCTGCTGACAGATCAAGAAGAATTGGCATGGACACTTGACCTTTCTCCATTGCCAGGAGGAAATCACTGACCAGGAAGAATAACACATGCTCTACTTGGCTCTACAAAGGGGAAGAAGAAGGTGTGGAAGAATTCAGGGCTCTTTGTAAAATGAACAGTGCTGCTTCAGCACAACCTATGCAGATGGTCAACATTGCCATCACTCATGGGCATGCCGATGGGATGACTTCCAGTTTGGCATGTGCCAGGTGCCATTTACAACTCCTCCTGCTCCAAAGGGGACATCAGAATGAATGCACAGAAGACTTTCTTGTGGATGCTGAAAGATTCACACCTTTGCAGGCTGTGAACAAAGCAGAATGCACTAAACTGTGGTTTACAGTTTCACTGACATGGTGTCCTGCCAAAGGAAGCGAGGAGTCCCTTCCACCAGCATGCACACTGCTGACTTCTGCTAGATTGCTAGCTTTTCCCTGCTGCTTGATAGATCCTACATGCCTGTGCAGCCTCCTCGAGTTACCCTGTCTGAAAGCAATCCAGAGCAGGTGTCACATTTGTTTCTTCAACTGCCTGACTCCCATAAAGATCTTGTGCAATCAGCTGGCCAAAGCCAAAGCTGAAAAACACCTCCATCGCTGGTCATGAGTAATTAATTCTGCTTTGACATTCCCCAGGGCACCTCGCAGCTAGTAAGAGCTGCTGGAGAAAGAGACAGTGCTGTGGAAAAGGAATAAACAGACTTGCCTCAACTGCAGCCGTGGAATTAGATAATAAATAGCTAACTAGATGAATAATATTCTGCGAGTGGGAAATCAAATGCAGAACAGGAATACAGCTAGCTGGCTTATCCCTGGGAAATCAAAGGTGCTTGGAAGGAGTTTCTAAAGAAAGAAGGGTATTTAGAGTCTACTGTGCTCAGGAACACATAGCCTGAAGTTATCCATCACGTCTAATGTGGCTGTTACAATGACATACAGCTATTCTTGGACATTTTATTCTTGGTATAATATTCTTGGACCAAAGCAGCTCAAGGAAATTTCCTCCTAATTTACATCTCTGTTCTTTCCCTCCTCCCGCCTGGATTGCAGACTACACAACATCTTTGTTCCCATGCCATCAACACAGTCTCCCCCACCAGCTGTTGTGTGCTTGGTCTGTGCTCCTCAGGGAACTATCAGTATCAACCTGAAGCATGGATCCTTCAGCCTCTTCTGTCTGCCCCTTAAATGCCTCTCCCCACTAAATAGCTTCCATAGCTTCTGTCCAGATTTGTCCATTAATGACACAACAGAGGCTGCAGTGACAAAAATGCTATTCTGAAAGACTTGAGGAAGTCAGCAGGAGTTGCAGCAACATCCCGGATTCAGGTACCAACCCTGTGATGTGCATTGTACCAAGCAGATGGTGGTGTAATCCCTGCCAGCATGCAATGCCCAGTGAGCAGAGAGCACCCATAACCCCTGTCTGATTGAATATGCATATTCACATCTGAGTTTACTCAGATGTGCACGGGGAATAGAAGTCCCTGTGCACAAACTCGTCCAGATAAATCAAGAACAAGAGATCCACATCCGAGGTCCTGTCACAGCAAACAGGAGGAATCTGTTGGTTCCTCTTCACCTACACATCACCCAGTCCTGCAAGTCTTTGCTCTCCTTTTCATCCCTGTATCCCTGAGGATACAAGTCCCACCTTTCAGAAATGCTTACGTATTCAGTTTGGACTCTCTGCTCCCATTGCATTGAGGGTTTCTAAGTATGCAGCTAGTTCCCCTGCATTCCTGCATACCTTCACCTGGAGCCTGAAATCAATTCAGATAACCTTTTCCATCCCTCCTTCCTACTCTTCTTCGCCCACCTTTCTCCTTTATCCATCACAGCAGGTGCAGCCAAGACACCTTATTAACACTTGCCACTTCATTAATGATCTTCTACAGGAGGAGCAGAGGAGAAAAGAGGAAAGCATGTAAAAATGGAATGTAAAGAACACTGAGTTAAAGGAAGAGTAACAGAATTGAAGGCGTGAATGAGAAAGTGCAGGAGCAGAAGTACGAGTAAAATCTTATACATGAGAAAGATTTATAATTAATCCTCACCTAATGAGAGCAGGGGAATGGAAGTCAAGACTATAGTCTTCTATATATGCTTCTGCTACTGGTTTACTCAGACTTCAGACAAACCATTTTACCTTCTCCTTTTTTCCCCCCACTGCTCTCTACCCTTTGAGTTTATGTCATTTGAGATACGAATTGTCTTTAACTGTGTGTAGCATAAAGGAAACGGCAATCATAGGCACTAAAGATGCAAGACATTTTAAACACATAGTTAAATTAGGCACAGCAAAGTGCCTGGGGATTGACTGCCAGTGTTTATTAATTCAGGTTGAATTTGTTAGATAGTTACTGTCAAAAAATGGATTGGGAAAATTCAAAGGAGTCAAAGTACATGACTGAGTTATTCCTTAACTTAAACGTTTCAGATTGAAATGTTTACAAAGTGCATCTAGAAGTAAATAAAGTGAAAAACAGTTATGAGGGAAAGTTATGCATTTCTGCATCATTTAAAGTTTAGAAGTGATTTTCAATTCTCCTTTCCTTTTAGTCCCACATATAAAAGTCTTTTCATTCTTCCCCCTATGACAATTATATTTGAAAAGCTAAAATTCATTTTTCTCCCTTCATTTTTTGCTTCAAACTGACAAAAAACCCCAAAACCAGAAATAATTATTCACCTATCCCTACCAGGAATTACAATAACTGCCTGTCAGATCTTCATAGCAACATGAGGGATCGCAGCAAGGCTGAAAGTCTGAGTTTAAGCTGATGACTTTCATAGTCCTTTGCTCTCTTCTAGTCTGAACCTGCATTCAAAAGAGAACTTACAGTGAAATAATTAGATTTACAGAAAAATAAACGAACAAATCATTGCACCAAAAATGAGAGAAAAGTTCCCAAGAAATAATCTTGAGATTGGTTTTGCTTTTTCCATTAGAAATAGCTGTATTTTGCTGATTTATTCTACAGTCACACATCCATTTTAACCATCTATTTCTCTGAATTCTCTATTTTCACTTCTCCGGCTTTCCTTTTATTTCATTTCATTCTCTAACATGTAACCAAATAGGGCTGAGGTTCCTACAGCAAATCAGAACATACGATGTCCAAGTGCATCTGACATTGAGCAAAAACTCCCTGCAATCAGTCATCTCTGATTTAAACCACTGAAGTCGTCTTTGGATGAGACACAGACAGGCACGGATGGGAACAGCATGTACCACAGCTCCTGCTCCTCAGACAGCATCTGGCATCTGCTCATGATCTCTCAAGCACAGGACCCTGCTCCCAGCCATGCACCAGCAATCTTTGTCCCAGAAGTATTCAGGTAAGCATCACCTGCTTTGCTTCCTGCATCCACTGGGTTGAATGACAATGAGGCACCTATCTAGAAGTCAGTCCTCTAAATATCTCTGGGTGTTTCTACATTGTCAAAAAATTTAGCTCCTGCATTCCTTAGTCATAAACATTGCATTTGTACTAGTTTGCATTTGGGGTTTCTTCAGGAGGAAACAAGCTTCCATTAAGGAGAAACTCAGTTCTGGGTGTATTTTGCTTTCTTAACATCAGTTGTGGGCAATATGAGCAAGCATAAACCCTCCAATGGTTCATTGTCATCTTCGACAGTCCTTCAGCACGGTCCCAGAAGATAATGCACCATCAAATCCACACACACACGAGGCATGGAAAATGCCTCCTGAGCATCTTGCTACAAAAATAGTGTATTACTGAGCTGGAAATCAGCCCTCACATTCTTTCCAGAGCCTAGAAATTTGAAATTACACATAAAAAAATAAAATCCAGAGCGTCTCTCAGCTCTCCTGTTGATTTCCCCAGTTCCAAATCTTATTTATGGAGGTCTGCGGAAAAGCAGTAATGCTGTGCGAGGGCAGCAGAGTGTGTATTTGTCCCCAGGCCTTCTGTCCACCTCTATTAAGGCACCCGAGGGAGGGTCATGCCCCCAGCATCACAATGTCCCTGTTATCTGAGACACGATAGGTTTGGGGACTGTGATTCACTGGTCTCAAGGCTCTACAGAAGAGCTCCCTTGGATGAGCAGCAGAGAAAGAGAGGGAAAAAAATATGCCATGGACAAGATTTCTGGCTTCAAACTGGAAACCAAAGTAATGAGAAGCACTGCAGGAGAATCTACTGGTAGCAAGGACTCATCAGCCTCTTTTGCTCTTCTTTTTAACGTAAGCAGCTTTATCATTAATTGCTATTTACTGCAAATGCTGAAGTGGGTAAAAAGACTAATATACTGCACTGAAACAGCAGTTTTGATTCAGGCTTATTAAAACACAATGCATACGTGTGTGTGCACACGTATGCTTGCACACTTCATTGTGTGTTATGCAAGTCAAAGCCTTATATCTGTGTGCAATGGAATGAAACAAGATGCAATTACCATATTCTTCCCTTTTATATTCCAGTGAAAGGCCAACTTCATTAGTGATCTTAGGCAATGAGAAAAGAAATTCATTCAGGCCAGATTGCTAAACATTGAGCCATTTTGCTGGGGTAAAAGGGAGATGGATGCAACCCAATGCTGCTTTTGCCCAGCACTGGAAAGGTAAATACTCGGCACTGCTGAATACCAGTCTTTGGGGGGCTGTATTTCCTGAGGACATGGGTTGCCGAATCCTCAAGAAAAGAAAAATCCAGATTTTTCCTCATACCAGACTTGAAGCTGAGCTCCCCGGGTAGTTCACATCCACGGTGTGAGCTGGAGGGCTCAGACCGCAGCACTGACTGTAAGAAATTCAGTTCCTGTGCATGGGAACACATGCATTTAAAAAGCTTTTCTGAAAGGTATCAGCCTAAGTGACCTGCCCAAGGTCATATATAACATGTCAGTGAGCGCTGGGATTGAACTATCTTGCTACAGTGCTGCTTTATTCACACAGTGCTACTGCATCCCAAAACAGCCGCTGCACTCAGTCCGCTGCTACCTTCCACTCCTTATCATAGCCTCCTTAGAGTCACATCTGTCTTGTGCTCCGTAAAACATAATATACCTATAGTCTTTTTATTCACTTTCTGTCACCATGCAGTTTTATTACAGAACCCTGAATTATCCAGCTTAGTCTACAATCTACTTATTCCTGCCATCCCTTCTCCCTTTCGACCCTCGCCTCGCCTTTCAGCCTTGTCAGTGTTTTAAGTCTTCCAGGTACTTGAAATGCAGGGACCATTCTGATTCTCAGGGGGAAACCCAGCAGAATTTCACTGAGGCCAGTCTGCTGGGTTCATTTCTCTCTTTTAAATGCAGATGGTTGGAAATCAGGAACTAGCAGTGGTCTCTGCTGTCACATTTAAACCAATCGTTCAAGAATACCAACTCACAACTGCCATTTTAAAGCTCTGATCCCATTCTTGCCATCTATAAAATTTTATTCCCCTCCCTTCTCTGCACCTTTCATCAGAAATCAATCTTTCAGTAATGCAGGTAAACTGCAGTTCTACCTCATAGCTATTTTCTTTTTTGTGCATCTTTCTCATGCATTTTGCAGAAGGAAAGCTCCCTTGTCCATCCTTCCCCTTTCCAGCCAAGCCTGGAAGCACAGCAATCATCGCCCCTACACAAGACCTCGTCGGCAGATCTGCACCCGCTGGTCACATCACTCTCTTGTTTCCAATCCAAGCAGCCAAGGAATCATTCATCCTGATGTAGCAATTCATCTCAGCATTCACACTTGCCTTGCAAGTGAACTTGGTGTTGCTACCTGCCAGCTCTCCTCTCCTTCCCCCACTACCAGTTACACATTTCTCGGAGCTTTATTCCATGTAGTGTTTAGGCTTTCCTCACAGCCAACAGCTTTTCATCCTTCCCACCTTTCTGAAGGAAACACATTTTTATTACCTGTCTCAGCCCCAGTGCAGATGACCACGGAAGAGCAGTCTCCTCTCTGCTAACCTGCAGATGCTTATGGCCACTGGACAAGTGGCTCTCAGCAAGTGCCAGCTGTAGAAGCTGAACACCCCTGTCTGTACACAACAGCTTGTTCTCTCTTTAGCCAAACATGTCTTCAGCAACAGGAAAAAATGGCTGATATGAAAGAAAGAGTATGGAGGAAGGCAGGTTCCTCCTTCTTCCCACCAGTAAGGCCCCAGTGATGGTGGAAGACCATGGACAGGAAGTAGGACTGTGCCCAACACAAGAAGGTGGACCTCCACCTGGGGAAGGTATTGAGGTACCCTCTGGTGCATAGGGACAAATGTGGGGAGGGGAGATTGGACACTAGTAGGCTCCATAACTGAGCTCTCTCCACTGTTATTTCTACTAGGCTAGCTTAAATATCTAGATTTAATGCACCCAGGATTTCTCTCTATCTCGTCCTTCCCAAGTAAGCGTGGGCAAATTCTTTAAGGTGACATTTTACAAACACCTTGGAGGCTGATTTTCTAAGTGTTCAGCATACCCTACTGTGTTATTTAAGGTCCTGTTTTCTAAACATGTTCCATCACCTTACCATCGATGTCTTTCCAATTCTGCCGAGGCCAAGCCAGACCTCCTGTTCCTGCAAACTGAAATGTTTCCACTGACTCTAATAGAATTTGAATTGATCCCTGAGCCTTGTGCTGCACTTTCTCTGGTACTGAGCAGATGGGACAGCATTCCTTGTTTCTTTTCCCCTGTCTGGACTGAACAGTATCAAGCACTAGGGGACTCCAGGCTCATCTGAGCTCTGCACAGTCCTGCAGATCACAACGCTGATAGAGGAAACTGAAACAAGTGGCTCAGGGTCATTGCTGCTGCTTATAACCACCCATTTTATGTCCTACTTCAATGCTACTGTAATCAGTGAAATTACTTTTGTGGGAGTTGACACAGAAGAAGAGATTGTTGGATTGATATTCTGTCTGGCATTGATGAAAACCTTTTTATAATACCTTAATCCAGCACACACAGAAAGCAATTTGCTAATCTCTTGCTGATTTAGCTTCTAGCGGGATCGACCATATCCAGTCACATTACCTGGCCCGCCATATTATCTTCTGTCTATGCAGAGAGAAAAATGTCCTTCCTGACCCCAGAAGATGGTCAGCTTTTGCTTTGAAGTGTGAGATCTGATTACCATTGTCCCAGATTGCAGAGCTGTGAGTGCTATTAATTGCTACCAAGTTACGTAGCCTTTTACACTTCAAATCCAACCAGACTTTCATCTTGGGGACATCCTGCAGCAGGGAATTGTGTTGCTTCACTATACACTGAAAAAAAGGGACTATTTCCTTTTAATTTACTTTAAAAGTAGTGCCCTTTAATTTTGATGTGTCACCTTGTTCTTGTATCATCAAAGCGTTAAGATATTTCTGATCACTTTTTATTCAAACTTTCATATACTTTTTTTACTAGAATTCAAAAGTCCCTTCTTACTCCCAGCTTTTCCAGGCTAAATAAACTGTTATTTCCGGGCTTTCTTTATTTAACTTGTTAGTATTTGTAAAGCTATTCAAAATATGTTAATATGGTTCAGTTATGATATCACTTCTGTTTTCCAGCCTTCGTTTTAATGTCTCAAGTGTCCATCTAATTTGCCATCATTCTCCATTGATTCTCCCTCTGATGATACGTTAGTCTTTATAATATACCAGGGAATATTTCTTCTGCCGTCCTGACCAGCATTTTTAGAACAAAGCAGCTGAACTCTGGCAGATCATAAACATGATTCACTCTGTACTCAGCATATATAAGGATTTGCTGTTGCCTTGACTTTGATCCTGGAAACAGGTTTCATTATGTGCATGGTACTGTAACTAAAAATTCATCTGTGTGATGCAGACTGCAGGATCAGGACCTTTGCAGTCATGATACCACTGGGCCAGCGACACTTGAGCACGCATTTGAAAGCAAGCCTGTATGTGATATACTTTCAGCAATATACAAGTACCGGATTGCATACTCTGCAGAACTGGGGCCTGCACACCATTTAGATAAGGGGTGTGATTTGATGCCTACCCAGTCACAAATGGGAGAGAAATGGATGGTGAGAAATGTTCTTACCTTTTCCTGCCCATAGAAAGTTGGAGACATCCAAAGAAATCATGTGGCACCAGATCTAAATATCCCAAACAAAATATTTTTGCAGACAATTCATAACTAATTCCATTGTTGCAGAGTAGTATGAAAACTAAAAGCATAAAAAGGTTTAATAAAGACATAGTCATACCTACAAGATCTTGGATTCCTGGTGGCATTACACACAACAATCCCAATACAGCTACTGACTTTGCATGTCCACAAACAGCTTAAAGATTATCCCAGGAGTGATTACATTCATCTATGCCCCTCTAATCCCTTCAGTGTCCTACTCTCTTGGTTAGACCCCTTCCCAGTTTTTCCCAGTCTTAACAAGGCCTGATCCAGCTCCATCACCAAAACGTATCTCCATGTCACTACCAGATACGCCGAGCAACAGTGATCCAGTTCCGATCGCAGCCTTTAAACATTAACTCTTCTCCCGCAAGAAGCAAGTAAAAAGATTGATACATATATATTTCTAAATGCAAAAAAATGATTCTACCAAAGTATTTATGAGAACTCAGATTACCCCATTAGGTTATTTTAAGCCAGAATCACACAAATTGTAGGAGAATCCTAACGGGTGCCTTTTCCCTGGCTGATTAGATTTATCTAGTCACTGGCCTAAAATACGGTAAAGCAGCTCACCATCATCTTCTAATACTTTATAGTTCTCTTTTAGGAGTGTGGAAATGGCAGATAAACACATTATCAGCATTCTCAGGCATAAAACAGCAAAGCCTGGAGTTGTTTTGCAGAAGATACTCTGAATTTGGACGACATGACATAAGCAATTCTAGAAATAGCTGCTGGTCTTAAGGCTACATTACATGTATCCTCGCTGCTGCTTTTTTATCTCTGTTCACCATCTCAGCACAAACATTATGCTGCCTTTGTTCATTCTTGACTTGGACTTTTGCAGCATTTCTGAAGCATTCTTCAGTCTCACCTTGTACATCCTCAGCTTTCTCTGCTACCTTGAAACACACCCTTGATTTTGACTGCAAATCTCCGCCAGCATAGAGCAGTGTGAGAAGTGTCTGGAATAATGCTAGTATCCTCATTTTCTAGGCAAAGAGGTGGTGTGAGCCAGGAGAGACCCAGATCCACATATGTACCCCAGCATATGTCCAAAGGCTTTGCTTACCCGCTCACCATCTGTACCTGCTTGCAGAGCAGTCACATGCCGAAAGCAGGCAGGCTGCTCCAGCACTGGTACCTGCCTCACTGCTGTCTGCTCCACTTATCCCACAAGTCCACCCGCTCATTCCAGTTCTCCTGCCTGCCCGGAATCATCAACCTTTTCCCTTGGGTCACAGTTCATTCCCTTCCACCCTTCCTCTGTTAGTTTTAATTTATTTGTAATTTTCTACTTATTGCTCTGAGCAAGTTCCTTGAATTTATTCCTCTGGTCCTGCAGCTACACCTGGAATGTGCTGCCCACATGAGGCAGTGGTTTTAAAGCTCACCCTCCTCATCTTCCATGCAGCTTTATTGAGGCAGCATTCACAACTGCAGAGGATAAATTACAACAAAGGTCTCCAACATTAGCAATGTATCTGACAACCTTGTACACAGCTCCAGGAGGGTAAAGAGATGGCTAAATGGTATCAGTTGTGCCGACTCAGGACTTCTGGCCAAAACTGCATCAAAATTCATGATGGACACAGCGGAGTCTAGAGCAGAGGCCAGGTTCTAAATCATGCTCTAAATCAAACCCTAAGAAAGAGATCCTCACTCACCATGAAGCCAGTTAACTTCCTAGCTTCAACAGTCTGTGATGATTTACAGAAAGTGCTTCCAAGCTTTTCATGGGTACTCACTGTACAACATATTTCAGCTGCAATATGCATAGATATTAAAGTCCAAGCTATAAGACAACCTCTCATAAGGCTCCAGGCTTTATCTTCTATAGCCACCAGGTGAAAGAACACATGTTCTATTAGGATAGCAGTGAGACAGGTTCCAAGCATGAAGACAGTGGAAGAACCCGAGCTACTCTACTAGAAATCAGGCAGTATAGGAAGATGGATAGGAGTGTGAGAGCTCTCTCTGCTCCTATATTCTGTTCTGATTTCCAGCAAAAAAACCTGGAGCAATTGTTTTTTCTGGACCTTCTCTTACATGTGAGAGCCTCTCATAGCTTGGTTTGCAAGCTTTTGTGTCATTGCTTGGTACGTGTCGGCCCAGATCTGGCTTTATTGTCATTTGTGAGCCTCTGGGACGAAAGATGTCACTGATGGCAATATTCCCCTGCACAATGCCCACTATAACACACAGAGATAAATTGTCCTAGGGTTTGAGAGCCATACCGGTGTTCCTGGCACCTGAATTTCTACCTTCATCCAGCATTTCTACCACCAAAATAAACAGTGAAACAACAGTGTGAGTCTGGCAAAGGCTATTCACTCTTTCCTCCTCTGCAGACCGCCATTTGAAGCTGCTGTAGATTATTTACTCCGATCAGTTGCTGCTGCCCTGACTTACTGTTATTTCTATTGCCAGTGTAAAAGGTGATCTATCAGCAGTGCAACTAGTTGTTTTCCTAAAGCAGGAGCAGGGAATCATGCATATGAGTCCAAGGCACTGGGGAACGTTATGTCTACATTTAGAGGCATGCCACAGCCAGATCTGCAGAGGCATCAGTGCCGCCATGGGTACCACTCTCGCTGTGGTACTCACCCAGCACTGCGCTCCAGAGGGACCTGTCAGCAGGCACAGCAACAGCACTGTGCATAGCTAAGCTCTGTCAGCTGCATCTTGTAGGCAACAATAAAATGGATGTAGAACACATGACTTCAGAAGAACAAATAGCAAAAATAAATAAGCATCTTTCTCTCCAGTGATGCTATTGCAGGTTCTGCCTCAAGGCTGCAAAGAAACGGCTCCCTGAGCAGGGGGCTGCAAAGGCTTAGACATGTTGCATTAAACTCCCCAACCCAGCCACAGGAGGAATCCTGCACCTGACTTTTAGCTCCTTTTCAAAATTACATGTTTATAGCCAGTTTATGACATCTTCACTTAAGATCTGGTCCAGCATCCCTGAAGTTATCTTCAGCTCAGTCTAAATTAGCTGATCCTCTGATTTCTGCAGTTTCTCCCATTCTTCCCTCCCACTGGTCCTAGCACGTCTTCCTTGAAACAGCACAGCTCAGTCTCTCAAGTCAGCAAGAGCTATCCTATACCTACTTCCCAACCCCAGTGAGTGTCACCTCATTTGTCTAGTCCAAC
Source organism: Ara ararauna (assembly GCA_028858755.1). NCBI lineage: Eukaryota > Metazoa > Chordata > Aves > Psittaciformes > Psittacidae > Ara > Ara ararauna. Next base: position 18,272,073 of record CM054384.1, read on the forward strand.
TCTGCCCATGTTTGACTCTCTCCAGACACAAGAACCCAGCAGATGTACCTAGTTTCCCATTCCCCAGGCCTCCTTGCTTGATAGCATTTCCTTACTCTGCACCAATTACAAGCTATAAGCCTGCTTCAGCCCTGTCCAGCCCAACTCTAGTCCCCATGGGTCAGCTGGACATGGCAGTGTGGTGGCACAGCAAACATGGAGAAACCTACCCAACATCCAAGAACACCCTGGGGTACCACACGCAGCTTTACCCTGACCCAGCTCAGCACCATGCAGTAACTCAGAAGCCTGCTCTGGGTGGCAGCCATCTTCTAGGCAAGAGGAAGATTCTCAGGATAGGACCACAATCCATGGATCTGTTTAGCAGCCAGATCTCTGTGCATGGATATTCTCCCTTTCTGGGAAGCTGCTCTGGAAGGAAAGAGACCAAGGTCCTTGTGGCTGTTAAAAATCTCGTGATACTTTTCCAAGAGGGATGGTGTAAATCACGCCACAGGGCACAAGCTACTTAACTCTGGGTAATTTATATTCTGCCTCACTAAGTTCATCTCTGCACTTTCAATGCATGAAGTGATTTTTCACTTCCCCTGTAGTATTGGCTGGCTCGGAAAAGCTGCTGGGCTCTGTCCCAGAAGTAGCTGCATTTCATCACCGGGTAAAAGATTCCTGCGTTCACCAGGCCAGATCCTCAGCACTCCCGCGCGCTCCAGGGGGTCGGGAAGGATCTGGCCCGGATCATTCAGCTGCACCTGGGCCCCTGGGAGAAGAGAGCCCCGTTGTTATGTACCGCTCCCCCCCGTACTATTATTATCTTCAGCGCTTGGCTTCAGCGCCGTGGGGCCGGGGGGAAGTCGGTCCCGCTCCGCGCCGCTGCGCGCTCGGAGCTGCATGGAGCCACAGTGCCCCCTACTGGGCCAGGAAGGTGCCGCCCGCCTCCCTCCGCGGTAGCGCAGCGCTGCGCGGTGGAGGAGGAAAGGGGGGTGGTGGTGCCGAAATCCCTCCCTTACTCCCTATCCGCGAACGAGGTGTTTTGGGCTCTCCTGGCTCTCTCCGTCCTCGCTTCCCATCTTTAGCCGTTTATCCCCCCCCCTCCAGTAATTTTTTCCTGCCTTCCCTGCGTCAGCGGGATCGAGGGTGTCGGCTGAGAGCCTTGGATAAACTCTGGAAACCCACATCCATGCCTGGAGGCAGGCACGGCTGCGCGAGTCTGGGCTGGAGCCAGTTTCTGCAGCGCCTTCCCGAGCAGCGCTCTCCAGGCAGGCAGCAGGGCGTCTGCCGGAGCGAGGACGGGAGGATTTGGCTTTGAACAGTTTCTGTTATGCAGACAGCAGTGAGGGTTGGCTCCTGGTAGACCCGTCCTCACGTAAGGTTCAGCGTCAGCCTCACACGTACTCCTAACATAGTAAACAGCGGAGGTGAGGAGTGAGCACAGAGCACCCTCCACCACCTCTTTTGGGATACCCTCTCGCTACAGCAAGCCCATTCCCCACATGTTCTTCCTCTGAAGTTTTAACACAGACTTTAGCCTCATTCTATCCTTGCATTTGCACAGCCTCCTCACTAGGCCCCATGGAAAGAGAGGAAGAAGAGGAAGGTCAGAGCAGGGTGTTAACTAAATACATCTAACACCAGTGACAACAACCCCCAGCACATACAATGCTATTTCTGACCAAAGAGGCTTGCAAAGGCTCAGGAGTGTTGGCACTCAGAGAATGGGAGGGTTTTGCTCTGAAGCAGGGTAAGATTGAAGCAGAGCCTGGCACTGTATGTGTTTTAGCTATAGACGCATACGTGGTTTTGCTCACACACAGAGAGAAGCAGTGCGTCTTCAGCAGAGCTCTTCCCATACTCAAAGTCTCCAGCTCTTGATCAGAGAGGGTCTGATGGATTTGGGATTGCCACTGCTGCCCCCAGTCCCTGCCTTTCCAGTAGTGAAATCATCACCGAGTCCTGGGAACGTGCAAAGAGCCATAAAACAGATGGAGACACACAAAATGTAGCAGCTTTTTCTGCTGAGTCGCAAAGAGCTTGCAAGTCAAACAAACCCCAAATCAATGCCTGGAACTGACTATGAGGGAGAGGATGATGCTGGGGAACAAACCACCTCCTGAGAGACCTGCAAAGGAAACTGTGTGTATGCTCATACGAGCATCTGAATGTTTGATTCACATCATAAGAACATCAATGTGGTTATTTCTGCGTGCTACAGTGTGCTCCTGTGTAGGTCAAATATGTGTCTGAGTGTGGGGAACTGCAGAGCTTAAACAGGTCCTCGAATACATGCAAGAATGAGACCAAGGTGCTGCGCTGAAGCGTGGGGACTGTGTGAGTTCAGCAGCATGCGTTCTGTGTGCTTAGCGTGTACATGCCTGCCAATGACAGCACAACTGCTTGTCTGTGTGGTGTGTGGTGTGTGGGAGGGAGAGAGTCCGGGTTTGTCTGTCTGTCACTCACACGCAGATCTGATCAATCTTTTTCCTTTATAAGGAATTGAAAAATATATAACCCTTTCACATTTCATACACCAAAGCCTTGTCTCCCCTTTACTCACTACCTCCTACTCTCACCATTCCCCCAAACACTTCTCTACAACTCTTAAGGAAAGCAGATTTACTGCCATTAACGAATTAATATGCACTCAGATGAGCAGCCAGGGTAAAGCACGAAGGACCCTCCTGTCCTACCTAGTGCAGGTGTCAGTCACGAGGCTAAATCCATACATTAAGACTACCAGCACTTGCTTCTCTCCATGAAGAGAAGACCGCATCTGGGAAGTGACAACCCCTCCCCTTCCCTACTCGCAAGTAAATGCACGGGGGGACGCTTCAAAGCCACACACTCACGCCTGCAGCCTCCTCTCTCCGGATCATAACACCCGGGCTACGCTGGACCCCGGGGATGATGCAATGGCGTGGAGGTGCCCTCCGTGCTCCCCATTCCCCCACGGACTGGAAAAGGCAAAGTTACTCTCCGCACCAGTCTCATAAGCAGCTGAGCCGGAGAGCACCAACCCCCTGCACTGTGAAATGCAGCCCCCAGCATCGCTCCCCCTCGGCATCTCTTCCTCCCCTCGAAAGTAGAGGCAAGCAGCCCAGTGTGGGATCCAAGGCGCCAGACTTCCCTTTTCCTCTGCGATTTGCTTTTGTCACTCGCGAAACCGGAGCAGCGGATTAAGCAGCGATGACACCATCTCCTTGGGGAGGGTCCCTGGGTGCCCCCCACCCGCTCCGGGCTGTATCGATGCTCCGAAATACAGATGGATCCTGCCTATTTCCCACCGCCACTCGCTGCCAGCCCCAGGGGGCTTCGCCTTTCCCGGTAGGAACCAGTGCTCCCAGTGTTCCCGGTACCGGTGAATCTCGGCCCCGCGCTCCCACACACACTCGCTAACCGGGATGCAGGACTTGTGCATCCCTCCACCCAGTAACTCCCCGCTGCCGGAGGCCCGGAGGAGCTAAGGGGCCGTTACACAACGCGGCCGAGCAGGACCAGGGAGCCCGGCGGGAACGGAGCCGGTGCTGTGCTGCAGCACAGCGCTCGCCTTACCTGATGCTAATGTCCCTCTCTGGCGGAGATCTGCTCGCCCGTGGGTTTTATTCGGCTCGGTAGGAACTTGTGGGAGAGCTTCTGCGTCCAGCTCGCATACTGGGTGCTGGGCTGATAATGCAGGCGTGAAAATCCTGGGGCTCTAGCAGTCCTTTTCATGCTCAGACAGAAAATCCCCTTCCTTGATCCAGATCGCGGGCATTAAGGGCAGAGGCAAAAAAAAAAAAAAAAAAAAAAAAATCCTTTTCTTCCCCCTCTTTCCCTTGTTTCTTTTTTCCCCCCCCCGTCCCTTATTCCCGCGCCCCCCCCCCCTCTCTTCTGCTGCTCAGTTCGTGGCCATCGGGGGAAGGAGCAGAGGCAGCAGGGAGAATGGAGAGGGGGTTAGAAATTAAAATGAAAAGGGCTCCAGGAGGGAAGCGAGAGGCTGGGTTTGCTGCCGAGGGAGGGGCTTGGAGCGGCCTGGAGAGGATGAATGGGGAAGAGGGAAGCAGGGAGGAGCCCCAGCCTGGCCATCTTATTCTGAGAAGTGGTTTGTACATAATTAGGGGAGGGGCGGGATGGGTGAGCAAAAAGGAGGGTCTTAAGCTCCGGCCAGACGGAGCCTGAGCGGTGGAAAGGGAGGATGACACCGGGAAGGGCCGCTGGCAGGGGATTTAAACTTGTCTGCACCTCGGATTTGGGGAGGGGGCTGGTTGGATTCCAGGCAGCTCCTTCCATGTAATATTTATTTCTCCCCCTCCACCTTCGATTTTCCCCTCATGGATCCGCCGAGCAGGGAGCTGCGGGGAAACGAGGTGTCCCCATCTCCTCCTCGCTTGGGGGTCCAACCTCCTTCAGGGGTGTGGGGAAGGAGTCACCGGCTCTTCCCCCACCGCCCCGAGAAGCGCAGCGCTGTTGCTGTTCAGCACCGCGGACAGCGGAGGCCCGGCGGGCGGTGACGGGCGCAGCGGGCCGGGAGCGGAGCGGGGAGGAGGCGGGAGATCCCGGGAAGCAGCTGTCAGGCGGCTGTGCCCCGGAGCCTCCTGTCCCTACCTCTCGGCTGGGTTTGCGCTGTAGGAGTGGGGAAAATCCCCCAGGGAAGGTTTGGGATAGGGAATGGAGATGCGGATGCCTCAAGGACACGGCCCACCCAGGCAAACCTCAGCAGCTCAGCAAAGGCCACCCAGCCTGGGCAGAGCACTTCACAGCTCCTGCCACTGTGTGAGGCTTCCAGCCAAGGACCCCTCAGACAAGTCAGGCACTGGCTGTGCTGACAGAAGGAAACAAATCCACCACCTTGCTCAGGGGTGGCAAGGAGGGCAGCAGGAGGCACCCTTCCTTCCACCTCCATGCCCTGGCCTGCAAGGACACTATGTCCTTCTCCCTGTAGCTACAGAACATTGTCTTATGCTAAATCTTCAGCAAATCTTTCCAAAGAAGAATAAGAAGCTGTTTCATTGAACTCCAAGCTATACTAATAGGGCTGTAGCTTCGCTTATTGCAGTTACAGTGTACCCAAAGCTCTGGAGTTTTACCTTTTTCCAAGTGACTAGTCGGCCACAAAGCACCCTTCCTGGTAAAGCCACCCCTGATTCTGTCACATTGGCTTAAACGAAAGGCTGAAGTGGTTCTCACAGATTCCCCTGGTAGAAGGCCACAGAGGAATGGCTTACACCATGGCAGAGAAGATTGAGAGATCAGGTCTTATACAGAACACAAACAAGCACTTTTCACTTGTTTAAACATGTAAATGGTGTTTGGGGTTATCACTAATGTGTTATTTCACTGGTGCTTGTGGCATTTGCCAGAAATGGAAGGGGAATCTTTCCATCCTATCTGAGGTTGGTTGAAATCAAAGCAAAGGCTCCATGAACAAGCTCTGGACTTACCCAGGGGTTTATCGATTCAACTAATGCAATTGTACTGGCTGTCTTTCCTCACTACATCTGGGAAGGCTGCTGTGTGATTGGGTCCAGCAGGACCTAGCACCACCCAGCCTTATATTTTATATTCCCTATGAAGAGGAAATGAAAGAAAACAGGCAAGATGGTGCTCTTCAGGTACCCAAAGGTTTCATGGCCCTAGAGAAAAATTCAAATATTCTCTACAAAGTAACACCTTCTTCTTGGTCAGAGTCAACAAACTCTAGGACCAGTGTCTTGCCTGGAAATAATAGTTGCTATCAATATAAAAATACAAGGGAAAAAACACAAAAAGCAAAGTGTAGTTCTGCTCATCATTTTCCTGTACCAGAATGTTTTCTCTCTATTCCCCTAGTTCATACATACACTATTGCTTCCCCTCCCATAAGCTTTTACTGTCTCTGTACCAAAAGAGGATTATTTGGTGCATTGAGTATTCAACATGTTCTTTTACAGTATTGTTGTGTTCAGTGAGCTTTGCTCATCTGAATGGACACTCACTGCATAGTCCACTGGTTTAATTTGCTGCTTTGGAAACCTAAGCAGGTTACAGCATATTTAACTGTGTGTCTGTTCTTATGTGTCAAAGATAAGCTTTCTGGATGTCATTTTAAAAAACAAAATTATTTCACTTCAGTAATTTTCTCTTTTCAGTGGTCTCTCTTTAGTCTTGGATACTGCAACTCTCCTCCCCGCAACGAACAAAACCTGGATCTTCACCCCAAATCAGCAAAGCTCCATTGAACAAAAATTTCTTTTTCTTCTTCCACGAAGGACTTCAAGCTATTAACAGTTTTAGCATGGCAAATCCTCACTATCTTTTTCTCCTCTTTCAACAGTTGCCTTAAAAGCAATGTTTGGATTCTTTCAAGCTATAATATGCTTCCCATGAAATAAATAGAAGCTAGTCAATCACAGGAAGATACGAGGAACAGAAAAATCACAATGCACATGGTATAAAAAGAGTCTACGAATTGCAAGCATGAGGCCCCCCAAAATTATGGTTGTGACAAGAACAGGAAAACAGTAATTTGGACTGTTTATGAGAAGTTCTGGAAGACAGCACATGAAACAGATCTAGAAAGCAGAAAACAGTGTTCATGTTTTTTCATGTAACAGCTGCCACAAAGATGAGCAAAATGGGTTTTCACCATTCCAAATGTGTTGTGGGTGTGGATTAACTACAGTATTCAACTAGACACTGCAGAGCCACTCACTCCCCATGGTGGAAGAGGAAAGGGTGAGTAAAAGAAAGAAAACTTGGGGGCCAGGGGGAAAATTGTTAATAACTGAAGGAGCATTAGAAGATGAGAAAGAAAGCAAAACGAGTGATGCAAAGGCAATCACTCATCATCTTCTATAGTTAGATCAATACCAAGGTGGTTCCCAAGCAAAACATGGCTAACCCAACTAAAATCCACCCTTTTCCTTTTTTATTTCAGAGTATGTTGTTATATGGAATGTAGTACCTCTTTGATTAGCTCAGGTCATCCACTTGGTCACATCCCCTCCCAACCACCTGCATATCCCCCAGTCTATGTACTGGAGGAGCAGGGTGAGAAGAAGACAAGACCTTAATGCTATGCCAACACTGTTCAGCAACAGCTAAAGCATCAGTATGTTAACAGTATTGTTTTGGTCACACATCTAGAACTCAGAACCATGTGAGCTCCTATAAAGGACATTGACTCCATCCCAAACAGGGCAGCACAAAGTGCCATTTTCTAGTGCAAAAGGAGTGAAAACTGCATACGGTAAATGCTTAATTCCATTTGTGATACTGCTGCAAAAATTCACATTAGAGTCCCATGAGCTGGTGAGGATAATCTGACCCTACTCTGAGTTCTTCTTACACTACCAGCAAACTTTTTCTTTCCACATATTCAGTTGCATTGCCCTCCTTGAGGAGGCAGAATGTATTCTTGTCAAGGTTTTGTAGACTTCACTGTTTATTACAGTTTAAAAATGGATTAAACTTGTTTTGTGAACATTGTATTGATATTCTGGTGCTCTCCCAGTCTCTTGTGAAATGTATTTCCTCTTTCTCCTCTGCAGACAATATCACAGTAAGTAGTGATCTTATTTAGGTTGTGCTTTGTGTTGGTTGCAGAGATATCCAGCTCCTAAACACTAATTGTATTCATTTGCTGCTGGTATCCCTTAAAACATGGGAGAGTGTCGTACTGTTCACACGGCAGGATGGGTGATACAAAAGGCTGTGTGGCCAGAAAAATGCCAGGCTATTTTGACAGATGGTGGAAAGAAGTCTGCGAGTGGTCTTAAGCATCAGGGCTAAGAGGCAAGGAACTAGCAGAAACTGTTTCCACCATCCGCAATGCAGGAGTTAAGGATTGAGTAGGGGCTGGAGGGAAGGTTGGAACCCCCTGCCAAGCTAAGCAAAAATGTTGGCAGGTCCCAGCAGAGTGGGAAGAAACAGTTGGGAATGGTTTTGGCTTTCCTATCTTACAGCAGTTTCTGATAGCTGATTCCTCTGCATTAAACTGAATCATCCTCAGTGCAGCTCTGGAAGCCTGAAAGGCTTTGAATGCCCTAAACTTCCCAAGGAAGTGTCTCCATCTTTGTGCTGCTCCTCAATTGACATATCCCAAGTTTATCTCTTGAGATGAATCCATTTCCAGCATCAAGCTAATAAAAGAAGAAATGCCACAGCTTCAAAATTGAGCTTCAGCTGTACTGAGCACTCAGGACACTTGTTCTGAGCACTGTGAGTTTCTGGGGGTTGCAGAATGGGATTTTCAATCTCCCAAGATTTAGCTTTCCAATTAGCTTTTTAAGTATTTTTCCTACTTGTCCTGGGTAGGAAGCAGATGTTTTGTGACAAAGTAGTAACAGTGGCTTGTGTCTCATTGAGGATTTAAATGAGACAACAGTCATTAGGAGGTCAGCTGTAGGAAAATGTACTAGGAAGAAAGAACAGTGAGAACAAATAGTTTAGCAGCTTAGAAGGTTGCTTCTAACTGTCATTGATGTGAAGGGTCCTGAACAAGACTAACTGATTCAAAATTATGTGACCCACTGAATTAATGGGGAATTAGAACTGTCCAGGCGCTGGGCTTCAGGTATTTGTCTAAATATCCTCTCCAGTTGACAGAAAAGGGTAATTTTAACTCAATAAGTGCCATCTTCCTATTACATCAAACACTACCTCTGATATGGGATGAATTTCCTTCTGAAATTCACTCTATGTTGACTCTCAAGGAAACAAAACTGGCAACTTACACTGAATTCCTTACTTTGAGAGCGATGAAGATAAAGGAGTTGAATATTTCCCTCTAGAGCTTGCTGAGGTGCACAAAAATCAACCAAATGAATCTGTACCTGCTGATTTTCCCATCTTTGGCACAAATCCAACCTCTTTATTAGCAGTCTTTCATATTCACCATTGTTACTATTGTCTGGTACCAAGTACAAGTCATCAGTATTCATCACCTGCAGCTCAGTTTCCTCCTGAACTTGGACTAAGGCTTTCAAAGGGGAACTACTTGTATCTCCCAACCCATCATGAGCTGTACACTGCACAGAAGGCTTCAAGCTTCTCTCTGCTTCTATCTGCAATCACTCAGTCCTTCAGGTGACTCAAAAAGGTGTTGGTAGCTGCAGCCCACTCAGTCAAATGAGGGGAATAGCATGTTCAATTGAGCTTTTTTTCCCTTATTTCTCACTCCAACATATTTATGTTCTTGCATCTGCTTCATATCTCCCAGAGCCCCAAAACTGCTCATTACAAAGGAGATGGCAAAGCAAGGGGCACTGATATCTCCTGATGTTTGCAAAGCAGGCATGACAAAGATCTCATAGTCTTTTAATAGGAGCTGCTGGAAGAGGCAGACAGCCACTGTCATCCATAGTCTAAACTAATTCTGAAGAGTGTCCATGAGAGTTACAGGGTCAGTGCTTCTTTTCCGATTTACCCAGGAGAAGCCAGCGCACATCTAACAGGGCTGCGCTAAGGCTGCATGATTGGATGTTGATCCAGAATAACTGTACCACCCCAATAATCAAATCAATTCATAACGTGTATGAACATCTGACTGCATGACTGTAAAACTGATGCTGATGTATTGCAATTGTATGAGCAAATTTTTTTCAGCTTCTGAAAGGGATGGTTCTGTCTTTTTCTCTTTGCATTATAAGTAATGTTCAAGCCACTTGGCTATCTGCCACACAACAAAGAGGGTGAATTCCATTTTCTAGATCCCAAGGATGCAAATCACCGGGGAAGGGAGTCTGGTATGGTACAACAAATTCATACAACCATGTTGCACTTTTTCCGTCAACAGTAGTCTAGATCAGTAGGGACTATCACCATTATCTTTGGACAAAAGAATATATCAGGTAAGTATTGAAAATAGGAAGAGAAAGTAATTCCCCCTCCCTTCTCCTTTCCCCTGGGTATCATTTATTATTTATTTGGGAGAAAATTTGAATTTGAAACACTAAGGTATGACATGTTTTAGAGCATGCTGCTGCTCTAACTGCACTTTGCCTCAGGTATGCAGTGAGTCACAAGGTTGATAGCTGGTGCATACTGGCACCCTGAGAAGTGGGGTTATTGTTACCATGCAGTAACCACATGCCTTGAGCAACGTTATTTCTCACATACAACAGTGACTTTTCATCTTGTTAAGAAAAAGTTGGTGCAATCGATTTGCAGGAGCTACATTGAAAGGCACACACTGAAGTGCTTTACAAAAACTCTCTGCCTAAACAGCCTCTCATGCTATTCTGGTTAGCGGTCAGAGCAGGAAAGTTCAATCTCTTTCTAGAAACACTGTTGAGTAAACTAAGAACAAGCCATAGCATACCTTGTGCAGGTGCTTAACACCAAGATCTTAGCATGTAGTGTGAAACACAGCTGCTAGGCTGTGTAAATGTAGCTTTTATGCCACAGTTTCCAAGCAGCATGTTAAAGAGTGCATATAAAAACTCCATTTTGTTTATTTTATTTGGATGTTTCCCAAAGCAAAGACTGCTACTTATTCTGTGTATGCACATCTCTCCCTAAGCAGTCCTGAACTCAGCTGCTACCTTTCCCTGCTAATGGCAATATTGCTAACAATGAACTTCGCCTACCTGCTTCTGCACCCCTGCTGTCCAGACACACTCTGAAACCAGCATGTTCCAGCTTTCCATACCAAACACTTCATTCCCTGCACATCTGCAGGAGTGGGTTGAACATTAGGCAGAAATTCAGTCTAGGGGATCCTGCAGGTTCTGATTTCCCAACTTTTCCTTTTTGATATCCATTTGTCCATGGCAGCTCTGCCAGCCCAGAAATCTCCCCTAGAGCACTGCCATCCCCAATGTCCCAATGCTGTTACAGTAAACTCACATCCTAGGCTTCAGAGCCGACACTGTTTTACGGTTGCCAGAGATGAATTCTGCACACAGACACTCAAGGCAACTGAAAGAGATGTGGCTGTCAAGCATTTCTTTATGTAGTGTTCAATTCTTGTTTTCAAGCTTAGCTTCTCTTTGGCTTGTGACACCTTCTCCAGAAATAAACACTTCTGCTAATTTTAGCTAGTTTCCCTGCAAGGCAGTCAGCATTTAACTCTTCCTATGTCACTTGAGGAAAATCACCCAGTTCACCTCTGGAAGGAGTGATCTATTGCATAAAGTGTGCAGAACCAACTCTGACACCTGGGTTCTATTTTTGGCTGTCCTGCTGGATGGCCACGTAATCTCAAGGGGATCGCTTTGCTTCTGCTTCCATCTATGCAATAGAAGTGATAATACACCAGTCTAGTGCTCTCATCTTGTCAGGATTATTATTGTTTGTATAACTTTCACCTAGAAGCCAGAACTGACCTAACTGCAATTACCCACCCAGCTTTTTGTCTACACAGCAGCATGAAGGAATGATGGTAGCAACATATTTAGCTATTTGGGGGAAATGTTAGTACTGAGAGCAACATGCTTTGCACCTACATCTCCACTCCTGCAGTTACCCATACTAAGCCATCACAAGAATGCTAACACACTCTACCAAAGTCTCATTTGGCTTTGTAGATCATCATGGGGGAAGTTATAAAGCTTACCTCATAGACTTCAGTATCACAGCAGGCAAAAATCAAAAGGAACCAGTAGTCACCCTGTTTAAGAGGGATGTTTTACACAAAACCAGAGGCAGAACTGGGACAAATACAGGTATTCCAAGCCTCACTTGAACATCTCTTAATCTCCAAATAATCCATCTTCATACGTGCCCTGAGAAAACCCACTATAGAAGGGCAAAGTAATTATTTTTATTCTCTTTCTCCTCCTCCTGCTTCACCACTAGCCAATCAATCTTGTCATTATAGCTCTGAGAAGAGGTTCAATTGGTTAATCTGCACCTTGAGTACAACACAAAGGAAAACAAAACCCACTGAGTCATGCAGCTCTTCCACAGCCATCACCAGTCCCTTTGTTTGGTAAAACGGGCACATCCATGGCTATGTTCCTCACAAAGAAGAGGGTACACCGGCCAGGGTTTTCAATAGGCATTTGGAACCTAGGAGATACTTTTCATCAGTGAAAATTTGTAGGTAGGTCAGATTTAGAGGATGAACTGACTGAGGTATCCTTTAAATAGCTGGCTTATTGTATACTTAGTGTATTCCTTTAACAAGCTTATGCTACAGTTAAGTCTTCTATGGAAGAAGGGAACCATTGTGCCAGTGTAACACCAACTTAATTAGCTTCGCTGAGGATTTATTTAACAGGTTTATTCTAACAAGTTTATTCTTTAAATGACTGATAACTGATTTGTTATAACTCTTTTTAATGAGACAGTCTTCCTCTGTTTGGTTCAATTCTTTTTGCTGCTGCTGAGTAAGATTTTGCATCTACACAGAAGGCTGACTGTACAGTGTTTAGGCTTTGACAAGCTTTATTCTTACAGCAGATATTCATTTCAGTGTACCAAAGTAGGTGGATGTACCTATATTCGTAGAAACATGTGAAAGAAGGAACTTTTTTCTGTTACATTTCAGTACAGTGCCTTTCATCCCAGAGAGGCCCAAGCAGTCTTACAAACTATCACATTCAAATCCTACTTGCCAAAAAGGAAAAAGAATCCCATTGATTTCAAGTGGGTTTCTAATCAGACCCAGAGACAAAACTTCCAATCAGTGTACTCAATGAAACGGTAGGTGGGCAATTATGTACATGATGACCTCAAGTATGGTGTGATCCTGCTTATGTATCCACAGCACCCTGAAGTTCCCTTGGGTGACAAGGTGAGAAGCTCCCTGGCACTTTAAGACTAGCAGAAAGTTAGGACATCGGGTTGTTCTGACTCTGATGCTGAAGGCGAGATAGATTCAAATCCTCTGGGCAAAGTATTCTACTACAACCTTTTTTGCTGTAGGGTACTGTAAGTCAGAATGTGCATGTGTCGTGGTTTAAGCCTCTCTAACTCACGCAGTCTCTCTCACTCACTTCCCCCTCTTTCTTCCCCCCACTCCCGGAGGGATGGGAAGGAGAATCAAAAAGAATGCAACTCCCACAGGTTGAGATAAGTACAGTTTAGTAACTAAAGTATAACACAAGACCACTACTGCTACCACCAATAATAATAATGACAAGGCAAATACAAGGAAAGAATACAATTGCTCACCCAGCCCAATACCAAGCCTGACCCAGCAGCGCACTCCCACTCTTCCGGGTCTCTGCTCTCCATTATTACATCCTGGGCATGACGTGCAATGGCATGGAATACCTCTTTTGTCAGTTTGGGTCAGGTGTCCTGTCTCTGCTTCCTCCCGGCTTCCCCTCCTCTCTGGCAGAGCATGAGACTCAGAAAGTCCTTGGTCAGACCAAAACATCACTAAGCAGTAACTGAAAACACTGGTGTTATCAGCACTGTTCCCAGGCCGAAAGTCAAAAACACAGCGCTGCACCAGCTACCAAGAAGGAGAAGAATGACTGCTGCTGCTGAACCCATGACAGCATAGATTCACACTTAGCTGCTTTCTATAGCTCCAAACACCTCTGAAGGTACTTAAACATAAGTTTAGCTTCACTTTCATGAGACACTTTCTATATTCCTTCTGCAGGTAGGGAAACTCAAGCAAGAATTCTCAGAGCATTAATCAGAATTGCCCCATGGATCACTGGATTTTAGCTTTCCCAGCCCAGGTCTGTAAACTCAGAGATTTTGTGTTTTCCACACAGAAAGAAACCATCTTATTGCGGACTAGAAGAGAAAGAGACAACTATGTTTAGGTAAAAATATGTTATTATCATTCTTATATATAGTCACATATTCTTATATAACATAATCATTCTTCAGGCTCAAATATAAATAATACATTTGAGCATTAATTATTACATAGAACTACATTATTACATATAACTATGTTTATTACGTACAACTATCCCCGCATACCACTTGATTGAGATCTTGGTGGACAAACTCCTCTTTTGACAAGCTTATTCACAGTCGCATTCAACCAGGATGTGCCTCAGCTACAGAGAACACCATGAAACTGATTTCTGGTGGCAGAAACTTGTGTCATCTTTAGAATGTTACTTTGCACAACAAAGAGAAAAGAAGGTTTAGGGATAAGCCAACACTTTTACCTCTTAGAAGCTGAGAATATGCTGTAAGAATGAAGTAACAGCTCTGCAGAAAGGGAGAAGAGAATATAGGTATATGTCTGTGTGCACACAGGGAGACAGACAGCCTCAATCTTCTAGGTTTATTTCATAACACATTTAGGATAAGGTGGAAATATTCTTATTTTTATAGATGAAAACCTGCCAGACTGATGGGACTTATCTGTGAAGTAACACAGAAAACATATGCCCAGACTACATATTGAACTGTTGCTTCCAAAATAGCAAGCCTGTTTCCTAACCACTGATTCAACCTCCTATTGGAAGCTTTCAGTCCATAGTGCTTCAAACCCCAGGATTTCATATCATCAGAAATAAGTGAAGAATTAACTAACATAGTTTTGTGTTTAAAGGAAGTCAAGAGGCCCTGGAAGTAACTGGTTGCTCATATTTCACCACCTTAACTCTGACGTTGCCAGTTTTGAGGGTCTGCTAGCAAAGGTTTTACGATTTAAAGGAAAAGGGGGAATTGAAAATCATTCTCCACCAAAATTTTACTAAAGTTCTCAACAAGGAGGGAACTATTTCTACCACATGATGTTATATCTGTTTCCTGCTATTAAAGATAAACTATTCCACCCCTTGGAGTCCAAATGGAGAAACATCTCTAATAGCAGAGGGGCTCATGGCAATCCATCAAAAACATGGTTTCCCTAAGCATGTCATATTCAGAGGAGACAAAACATTCCTCTCAGCGTTTCTCACAAACATACAAACCAACCAGTATCTAGAGAATAGAGATGGATGTTCATTCCCCAATGCAATGGGTTTTGATTCAAAAATGTCAGTCTTCCAGCACCAGACTTTGCAAGAAAAAGTTTTTTTTTTTTTTTTCAACAGAAATTCTCAGCCATGGGATTTTACTTACAGTTAAAACAAAGAGAAAGAAACTTTCAGTCTGGCACCAAGGGATGTGCAGATTAGTCCAGGAGGCCAGACTGGTACTCTGATTTGGTCTTAGCCCTTGCATGATCTCCCTCAAGTCTCTGTCAGAGTACTCCCTGAAGCAGAATTGGCAGGAAAGGACACTGCATCAGCCTCGTGGTTTTCTTATTCTTCCTATCCCTTGTGCTCAACCTTGTGTCTTACCAAGTGATACCAAAGGTAGGTACAGTGAAGCAAAAAAAAAAAAATCCTTCATCCCTGTGCTCTTTGACACAAAGAGGAATGCAGATATTGGGCTGCAGTATGTTTTCTGTCTATCTCCTATCTAAATCCCAGGTAGGGGCTGGAATTGAGGAATGTTTTGCTTCTGGAACACATCTCTATCTAGTCATAGCCTCTGTCCTTGCAGGCAGCATATTTCAGAAGTAAATTGAGACAGGACAAGGAGAGGGGTTCTCAGGACAACAGTTCCATTGCATCATCACCACCTCACCCTGTGACTACGAAAAGTCAGTTCAGTTTTAGCCAAAGCCTGACCTTAAAAAAAGGTACAGATTGCCCAGAGACTGTTGACTGAGGCTTTGTTTAACATTTCTGATTTGAAGGAGAACCGCATCCACCCAGCTCCCCAGTTTGAATTGTAATGTATAAGAAAATCTCTACCATTAAAAAATAAGCTAAGCCTCTTCCACTACCATGGCTCTCCAAATATTACCATTTATTCCCATCCCTCCACCTGCAGTGGTGTGACTGCAGAACAGTGCCTTTGAGCAGTAGGTGATGAATTCTGAGATTACCTCCATAGGCTCAGACCTTATCTATCCACTGCAGCAAGGCCATGATCTACCAATGAGTTCCTGTTCCGTTTGCAGGGATAATAAGAAGAGATATACCTTCACTGCCCTCCAGTTTAACACAGTTGTTTAATACAGTAATTCGGTGAGAATGTGCGTGTTGTGAATGACTTGCTGTTATTACATGCATTTAGGGCAGCCTGAAGATTCAAAAACATAGATAAAAACACCTTCATCCAAAGGACCCCTTTGCCCACAATGTTTATGAAAATTATTTAATTCTCTTGCAATTTGACTTTCCATTTTATTAAATCGTAAAGCATTTTAAAAGGAGGGTGGAAATATATTTCCTTGCTAGACTTGCCTCAACCAGATCATGAGAGAGCATGGGACAACCTCACATTTCTCTGCTGCCTTCTGAGAAGAACCATAGTCTTGGAATTAAAGTAGTGGGACTTAACTGATTAAGGTATTTTCTTCCAGCTGGGGGTAGGGTACCAGAGAGACTTAGAAAGCAGGTTGTGAAGGTGGACATCAGTTCTAAACATCACAGCTCCACCTCTTGGGCAATCCCCAGCAAGTCTGAGCAGTTACCTTCACTTCTGCAAAGCAGAGGACTGGGAAAAACTCCTTTCTCCATTTTCTCAATTCCTTTATTTCAGAGAAGGGCTTTTATTACAGTCCAAGTTTTCATTATGAGCTCCACAATACATGAAACTTCAGCTTACTGAAGTTTCATAATGCTAGGGCTTTGTCTACTTGCTTCATTATGATTACATGAGAATTGATTCCTTCATTTGGCAAAAAAGGAAGTCCTTTCATACCTCCTTACACCAGTAGAAGGATACAAATCTTACATAGAAATGAAAAGGCACATTCCACTGCTTCAAATCCCAGTGTTGTTGATTTAAATTCTTGTATTCTTAAGTCATTATTGTTACCTTGGAGAACACTTCATTTTAGAATATTCTGGATCCCAAAAATTCTTAACTATTCAGACATGAATCTCAGAGCAGGTATTTCTCTACTTATGTATCTGAATATCCCTTAATACAACAGAGCCTTGGTCTCTGTAAGAATTCCAAACTGCTCTCCTATTGCAGTTAATGGTAACGTTTTCCTGATTTTTCACTGAAATCATTTCATCAGTTGCTACATGAAACAAAGAGAATGTTCCTAATGCTTCTTAATAGGTGCTCTTTCTGAAGGTTAGTCAGAGAAGGCAAAAACATCACTATCTCCCCACCTGACACACTGGATCTTGTCTTCTTGCCAGCTTTGGAAGGCTGAGGTGTGCAGGAATGCTTACAAAAGTATAGATACAACATTGTTCTGCCATTATCCTTTTAATTAATGGTTGGTTAATGCTGTATCTCAATTTGTGCATCATTTCTGACCACTGCATTTCCAGTGACAGATCAAAGGAATTGAAAGGGAAATACTGTGTACTAAGATTAGAAAATATTAGAGATAGCTAGAAAATAATATATCCTGCAAGAAAAAGAATGGTGATATAGCAGCTCTGTTCAGCCTTCACAAGGGAAAACCCCAGGAGGAAATCCGTGCATTGACACCAGTTCTGTGTTGTTCAGTACTGAAAAGTTCAAGCATTTAAAGAATTGCAGCATTTTTCTCTACAATCTGTGCAAGGTACTTTCTGTGAATTACAAAACTAACTTAGACAGGAAAGGATCTTTTATTTGCCTTCTATTTTCAGATCCTTCAGAATGGTCACAAGAGATATTTTATAGGGTTTTTCTTAGATGGAAACTGAAAACTTGATTCTTACAGTGAGTAGGTAAAAGATGAACTATCCAAATTATAATATGACACCTGAATCTGGGTCTCTCAGAAAGTAATTGATATGAGATTTATAACAACCTGGTTAAAATTATATCAGTGCACATTACTGAAGTCCTTTTTGTCCTTATTTTGTCAAGATGCCTTTTGATAAAACTTGTAAGTAATACAAGAACTCAGATTTTCCCTCACAAATGTTCCTCCCTTCTTTCCGACTCTATTCTCAGGCTCCAGCAAACACTGCTGAGTACTCCCATTATTTGGAATGAATTCCCATATTATTTGGAATAAATTTGTGCTCCTTGAATTAAATAACCACAAAAGGACAGGATGATCTGCCAGCTAAGTAAAGCATCTGATAGTAAAGGCTATAGAAGGGATACTAGCAAGAAGCTGCACAGAGCTTGAAGACACCCCTCCCACAGAGCCAGATGTAGAAGAACAATCCAGCCCGACTGGCTTTTCCACCCACTGTATTTCCTAAGCCTTGATTAGGTTCTGCAATCACAGATCTATTGATAATTTCATAAAACTAACTGAATGGTTGTCAACACTGCAATCAGCCCAGTATGATGTGCACACATTGACCTTCAATCCTCTGCCCAGGAGCATGTGCCAAAGATAAAATGCCTCTTTGCAATGCCTCTCCCTCCCACACTCCCCAGGCTATTGCTCTTTATGGACTGGGTAAGCTTTTGTTTAATTGGTTACTACAAACAGATAAATAAATAGAACCAATGCAGAGCCTGCATTCAGTAATTCCCAGATGGCTGGAATGAGGAGGCTTTGCTCTACAGGTGGCCCTCAGGAAAAGTGTCTCAAAGGGAAAACACACACTGGCTTTTACCTCTGCAACCGAGGACTGCATTTCTCCTGTGCCTCAGTAATGGGAGTGGAATAAGAATAATTGGAAACAAATTTTAATGCACTTTCTACCCATACTCTGAGCTGGCTGTCCTTTCTTCTCCAGTTCCCCAGTGTGCATGATGAGAACACAGACAAAAGACTATTTCCCTTCTCTGTACTTTATCTTTTCCCATCCCATCCCCTTGAACATATGTCCAGCCTTGTATAAGTATCAGTGTCAGCCAAGACACTGAAAATGAAGCGGGGAAGTAAATTACTAACAGTCACTCAGAAAAACTGACCTGAAGCCCTCCAAAAGCATGAATGTATTTCTTATCTGCTTCTATTTGCTCACCACCTAAACCCAAATAAATGCAGTAATTCTTATTTACTCCCATTTCTACGTGTGCATCCCCCACTTTCTTTCCCCCTGCAAGGAGTTTGTTATTCTTGGAGCTTGGTAAAGAATTTACAAGCCATATATAAACTTTTGCTGCTGCCAGAGTATTTCATGAACAGATTTTCATTTTCTGAAGCATTTTTGTTGTGCAAAACCATCACAAGGCAGACTCCTCTAACAGATGCTCAGAGATGTTCACAAACTAATCATTACTGCACAGCAACTGGTCACTTCAATTATAAGGTCCTGTTGAATCTCTTTCCATATTAGATAATGCCTCCCAAACACTTACAACTAGAGGCTCACAGACAGTTTATACAAGTCCTCATGCAATTCTACATTCAGCCCAACATGGCTGTTCAGCTTCACGTAGCCTAGAAGCTAACACAAATTGCTGGCTACTTAGAAATTCCAGCTGAGATTCCCAGGAACCTTGTGTTAGACAACTGTTCCACAACTGCCGCTCTACATCGCTCTCTAATCATGACAAAATAAGCCTTTTTGACTTTGGCACAAGCATGGCATGAAGTGTGAAATCAAGCCATGTTGTACATCGTTTGGAATGGCCAGTCACATACAGAGCCTCAATAATTAGCAAAATAATTAATACCCTGCTAAATAATTACACATAATTAGGTATGGACAAAAATGAGAGCCTGAGCATGTGTGCTCCTTGAGTTTGGGCTGTAGTGAACAAGCTCAGAATATAAACTAAGTTTTAAGCCCATCATTGCATGATCTGGCTGCTGTGGCTTTGGGATAACTGTCACAATGATGTAATGTGGGTCTTGATATTATTCTGATAAAATGACTTTTCTCTCTTCTACCATTCCTCATTGATTAATATTTGGGGCAATCTCCTCCAACTTCTTTTTATAGCATCTCTGTTCCCAACGACTTCTGAAGAAGAGGTAGGATTTACTGTTCTTGAAATCCACCTCCAGAAACCAATGATGGGCAGTCAGGACCAATGGTGGGCAGAGGACATGCCTCATTGCTTTCATCATAACGTTCCCACACAGCCCTCTAGAATCACATACTCAGGCTTGCATTTCCTCAGCTGAGTTATCTTTCCCTGGATGTGTCATCATTCAAGCTACTTTGAATGACACTTTTCACCCACACTTCAGGTTTATGTGGGAGAGGACAGAGGAAGAGTTGTTGGTACTAGATGACCTGGGACTTTCTACAGCAGGAAAGAACATACTCCCTGAAGAAAATACTTGTTCAACTTCCACAAGGAAATGCTCATTCACCAGAATCACAGGATGATTGTTCATCTCCATGACTAAGCCCAGCAGTACTAGCTATGCAATGAAAAGCCATGAGAATCCAGAAGCCTTCATAGAGTCAGAGGATGGCCACCTGGTAGAAGGGCATTTGGTACACACCTCAAAAATTGCAGTGGACAAAGACTTGCATGATACCTTCAAGCCTTCCAATGAACCATTCATCACTGAGGCAGGACAGGGACAGGCTTAAGTGACACAATAAGCAAATCCCATCTCTCAAGAGGGTGTTCTGTTTCGAGCACACATGCAGGTCTCCATCTGTGGTTGTGCTGAGCCAGGCCTCCCCTGTGTGGGGAGGGAAACCTTGGCTGCAGTTTTTCCCCCTGAGGCTGACGTGATATATTAGGTGCAGGTGACACTTGGGTCAAGTGAGCACCTGTTCTCCTGAGGCCTCAGGGGAGGCTTACTAACATGGGAAGAATTTACCTTAACAGCTAGAAATGGGGGAGATTACCTGAGAACATTCTCTCCCTGGGAGTTGTAGAGTGCTGGAATTCACTTCTCCCCCTTTAGGATGCTGCGAGGAAGAGAGAAAGGGTCTCTCTACAAGGGCAGGAGGAAGGGCTTTATACTACAGAGCTGGTCTCTATGTTAGCTTTCAATCTGGGTTGCAGCAGTCAATAGATACCCTTTGCTCTGCTACTAATAACCAAACCTCTCCATCACAGAGGCTGGAGTACAGGGCTGAGCCCATTTTAGTTTGTCCAGAACGTCTTAACAGAAATCATGAAGGGATGACTTTCATACAAAGACCTTTTGGAAAGCAGGGTCTAAAACCAATGTCATGCACATACATATTGAACACCTCATCTCAGTACATTTGTCTGCTGCAAGGTTAAAATAAGAATTCTCTTTAGCAGATAATGGAAAAGGTGAAGCCCCTTTGCTTATGTCATCTAAACCTACTAAGTCAGGATCCCTACACCATTACCTATTCAGTCAGTCATGAAAGATACCCCCCATTATATGGAGAGGTCAAGGAAAGGTGACATGCAGGTTATCAGTCTGGGTTCTAAGGGAAGATGCAGCCTGTGTTTATGACCAGCTGATGGGGTTTTAATAGTTCACATAAAGTTAATTTCTTGTCCTAACCCAGCTTCCAATGACTGGCCATGTAGTGCTCACATAGGGGTTAGCATCCTTACACTGTCAGGTCTAAGCTTAAGTAGTCCTGGAGCTGGGAGAAATGTGTTGGGCCTAAGTCCCAGGAGGGAGACTAAAACAGTGTATTTGGTCACCTGCACAGAATTTCTGACCTCTTTGTAGGAGGAACAGGGGAAAAAAAAAAAAAAAAAAATGAACTTTTTCCCTGTTTGCCCTTAAAACGTTGATTTTCGCTCCAGTTTGAAGACTGCATTTTTTTGAATGTTTTCCTTAATGTCATTGTCTTACTCAGACTAGTTTTAACTGTAAAAAAAAAAGCAATGCAGGACTTTCCGACCCGAACTGGAAGGGGTTTTGTTGTTCTGGTTTGGGTTTTTTTTTTTTTTACTTTTCAATTTTCTAAAAAAAAAAAAAAAACCCAAACCAAAACCAAACAAAAAAAAAAACCCCTCAAAACAACAACAAAAAAACAAAACAACAAAAAACACCAAAAAAACCCTGTCATTCACCAGCCCTGTTGGAATCACTGCTCTTCTCTCACTCCTAATGCTGGTACTACTGGCAACAATTCAGCAGATGAACAGAGGATTTCAGTCTTCTAGAGCTGCCAATCCTGCACCTTTCAAACACGCCAACTGCACTTTCCATGATAGCAATGAATCACTGTGCTGCAAAAGCCCAGAGACAGAGCCAGAAGCAGAATCCAGGGCTAGAAGCATGAGCAGCTCCATGGAAATCAATCATGTACATCTTGTTTTCCACAGGGGTCAGCTGAGCACATCCCAGTCTCTCCTGATCCCCAGATGGAAGCACAAGCCACAAAACCAGCTCTTCCTTCTCTACAAGAGAAATTTAGGATTTGGCCAAACTACTTTGCTGACAGGAGACGGGCTTATTAAAGCTTACAACAGCACACCCCTCCCCTGTGTGCTCAAAGACTGGGAGAGAAGGAGTAATGTTTCTCCCAGTGGCACTTCTGCCAGATGAACCTCTGCCTTCCCCACCCAGTGTGCCCAGTTCAAAGGAGCAGCACCCCTATGACACCTATAGCTGCCATTTCTTCAGCACAGTGCCACTCTCCGGAAAATGGCTTGCTTCCTCTGTGGAAAACAAGCCACTTCCAGTGGCAGAATCCTCCAGGAAGAGTTACTGAATAGAGGGAACAACTTTCTGTCCTGGGGATTCCCTCACCAGCACCAGTGCTCCTGCCTTGTGTAGTCCTGACATGCCAAAAATCTTCCCAAAATCCCTACATCCCCCTCAAATACTCTCCTTAAGGCCATATGATCACCCACACTCCTGTGTGCACACACAGAGCCATTTCATTGGTGCTGAGGAGGGATAGCCGTGGTAATTAAAAGGTAGCAAAGCTCCTCATCTGCATGAATACAGGACAAGTCAATACAGCTCAATCTGCTGCTGAATTGACTGCAATCAATTTCTCTTTCTGCCCATCCAAGGCTGTAGCTATAAAGTACTCACAATCTGATCAATGGTGACCTTGAGAGCAATGAGGAGAGACAAAGCCATACTGCAAACAGAGGGAGGGATGGAGAGGAGCTTTCAGAGAAGAAAGGGAAGGCAGAGCATAACCCTCTTCTAGAGCAAGGCAGAGATACAGTTTGGACAGCTGGTGCCAGCCAGCAGGATCATGCCATGTGTGGGCATGTGTCCTATCAGCCCTCCAGGAAGAGCAGCAATCATTCATCCCACCAATTCACTACATCATGAGGAATAGGATCACCAAGCAATAGGATAGTTCTTGCTCAACAGCTCTAATCACTATCACTTCTGAAGTATTGCCATTCCTCCATCTACCATCTCCATGCTGCAGGGAGCTCAGGGTGAGGAAACTCAGAAGCAGGCAGTGCCAGGCACCCAAAGCAGCCCAGCATCTCTCCTTGGCTTTAGACCGAGTCTGCCCACCTCATCTCTCCTGCAAAGTTGTCCAAAGAAATAAAACAAGGCTATGCCTTAGCACATCCCCTTCTCTCTTTCTCACACTCCTGCCCAGCTTCAACCCAAGCCAATCACCAGTAATGAATTAATAATTAATCAATCACTACCTGATTTCATTTTCTGCTTGCAAGATGAAAAAAAGAGAAATGAGATCTTAAAATACTACTCGGCAATGGGTTGTGTCTGTCTCTAGCAAATGCAATTTAACTGCCTTAATGAAATGCTAATTGGAAGAAAATGTATATAAAACCATCCTGAATACTACTCTAATTAAATTTCCTTTTTCCAGATATACAAAGCAAAATGCTCAGTGCAGAAAGCACAGTAAACAGACTCAAAGCCTGTCCTTTCCAAGACAGCATAAAATTACAAAGGCCTGAACATGGGTTTGTTGGGAATAACACCGTTGCTGTTCCTAATTGTGTGTGTGTGCGTGCGCATGTGGCCTAGCTAAATAAAAAATGTTTTATAAAGAGCTGCTTGCTCTTTTACTGATGGACTGGAGGCACTGATCCGACAATTAAAGCATCGTCTCAGTAATAGCCATAAATAAACAGGCAGCATTAGAACAGGCTTGCAATAAAGATGATATTAAAAGCAGAACAAAATGAGAGGCAGCACTGAATGGGAAAGGGTGAAGTGTAAGTCACATTGATCTGCTCTTTCTTGCTGAGGATAAGGAACAATGAGATATCCTTACCATGGGCCCCAATACTCAGTAAAGCTGTTACACAGCAAGAGAAGGACAGGTCCCTAGCAAGGGGTAATAGGTTTGTAAGTGGCTTTTAGTCAGGAAGAGTGAAAAAGGGAGCAAAGTGGACGCAGCCAGAACTGATGAGAAATTTTCCATGGAGACTTGCACAGGGACACATTGATTTGTCAAAAACCCAGCTTCTTGTAGGCCAGGGTCAGTTCTGACCCATCTTCTACAATTCATAAGAGCTTTGAATTGTCAGAAGCATGCCAGGCTCCCAATTTCAGGTTGCAATTGCTTTTCATATAGACACTATAGATCACTGCACTAAAAGAGTTTAAGGAGAAAACAAACCCAAACCACTCCATTATAAACACAAAACGCCAACTGACCTGACACAGATACTGGTCAGTCACTACAAGATGCTGACCTGGGAACATTTCTGAAGTTAAAAGTGCTTGTCCTCTTTTGGAGAGGGAGAAGAAAGTGCTGACCATCTGAAAAGCCCCCTGAGCTGAGAGAGCAGTGTCCTCTCCAGAGTAGACATGCTTCAGCACAAACTCATCCTTGACATTGCCATCGGCAAAGCATCACTTACCTCTCTTATACAGCATCAGGCTCTTCATACAAAAACATCAGTAGCTTAAGTCCAGTGCCCACACAGGCAGTAAGCTTCACATGCTCTGTAAGTATTGCTATCTTTAAACTCAGCCTGTCAGCACAGCACCTTCCCAGAGTCTTTAAATGCCTTTGCAAATAGCCTTTCCAACTGAGTATAATTAGCTTAATTAAAACCCCACCTCGGCCTTCTGACTAGAAAGGTTCATGTAATTGCTGTGTTTGTCTTAATGGACTCATTAGAAGCAGGCTCAGAAAGTCCTTCAGCTCCTCTGCCACTAGGCTGAGACCTGAATACTCACTAAGGGGGAAGTCACACAGATGTATCTGCTCCTCTGGAGGGGTGGGCATTTGAACTGAGGTCATGAGGGGAGAGATGGGTGACAGAGATCTCTGTGTTCTTCCTAAGTACCACTGATTTCTGTTTACTACTTTCCTTGATGAGATAGGAACCTCGCAGACTTCCAAGACTGGGCATGGGTGTTTTGTTGCCAAGGCAAGGGAATGTCTTGGCTGTTGTTTATGTCTGGCTGAGGAACAGACAGCAAGATAACAGTGACCATATGATAGCAAAAATACCTTTGCTACATGATCTAGAGAAGCCAGGGATGTTTCTACACCTCTGGTCTGAATGCAGCAATTCAGTTTTGTTTCTGCTTTCCAAGGAGCCCCATGTGGTTCATAGAAAGCAGAGAACAACCATTTTTTATATACATCGAACTTACCTTCTGTCCACTTCGCAGGACTGTGTCTATGCAAAGGTAACCACTCTCTTCCTCTGTCACCAGCCTCGTGAAGCCCACAAATAGGTTTGATCATTTGTATTTGCTCTGTGCTGGCTGATGTGACTCCTGAGCAGCAGATTCTTCTAAAAAGGCCATGTCTGCTCCCTGCTCCCTAATCCTTGTTCCACTGTTGGAGACAATTTAATTGCCAAGCAGAAAGAGTATCTCAAGTTTTGGGCTGATGGCTGCTAGGAGCTAAAATGAGGTAGCAGCATAGGCTTGAGTGGTTCTGGGAGATAAGATCCAGGCTGCTTCTTTCTCCTTACAGACTCCAGCTTCTTTTTCCTTGCTGCCATGAAAATTGCCTTATTGAATTTTTAAATAAACTGTGCTGGTTGGAATAGCTAAAGAGCCTTTGCAGAGACCCTGACAGGGTTTCTCTTTTCTTAAATTAAAAATCTGGGCCTCAGGCGAAATGGAAATGTCTTCAGATTTGCAATCAGTGCTCATGTAACAGATCTGAAATGCAGTTTATAAACTGGTGATTTGATGGGATTTGTTCCTAGGGGCTGTAATGAATGGATTTGTGGGATCTTGGCGCTCAGGATGGCATGACACAAATTGCTACCAATGGCCATTACAAGCAAGAGGGGTGAGTGGGAAAGAACAAGAAAAGAACAAGCCAGTTCTAATGGCTGAGCTGCTCATGGGAGTCACATTGTCCTTTTCACCTCCTCCTTATGTTTGTGTTCAACCCAGCAGTTTATGCCAAAACAAATTGTTTCCAAGTAGAAAACTTCTATGAGCCCCAAGACCAGCCATCCCTATGTGCCATTCACCTGATGCAGAGTGGAAATTCATAACTAAGTACCTGTTCCTAAGGTGGAATGGGAACTGTCACAAAAATCCTGTTGAGGAGAAAAAGGCTTGAACTTTGTCCTGAGGCAGCTCTCCTCTCTCACTGAACTCAATTATTAGCTAACGCCAAAGGGAAATCCTTCCAGAGGAACGCCCGGGGAAGGAGGGAAGGTACTGAGAAAAATACCTTGTGTGCTCTTTCTCTTTGTCATAGATACAACTTCAGTGGCCTTAGCTAAGGATTAAATAGGTGACAAAGTCACTACTGTGCTTGGGTTAAGTAGGTAAAGAACACTAGAGGAAAGAGCCACCAAGTCAAGACTGTGCACTGCATGTTGAACAGAAGAGGGGAGGAGGTGACTGGAGGGATGCAGAGAGGCCAGAGCAATATACAGGAGAAGCAGATGATTGAGGTGATTTGCTGAAGCCTCATCCAGAGCATGCAAAGACAAATGGTGCAGAGATTCATCAGTCATTGCTAATGCAAAGCTAATGCAAGCTGGGAAAGCCATACATCATTGTGCAGAGCTGGATCAGAGTCAGACACTTCAGGGATATTAGCTCTGGGATGGAGCCCCTTGGCTGCAGCTCTCCCTTCTCTGTACCTCCACACCAGCTTCGCTTATTTCCTTATCCTGGTGGGATCATCTCACTTGGAACAAGCATGGAGGGAACATTCACCATTCCCATGGGCCACATAGGTCCCAAGCCCTGAAGCACTTGGGAGTTGCACTATGCTACAATATGTTGCCCTCACAGTCTTGTAATTCACACAGATACATCTTAAACACATTTTTTCTCAATGTGGCTAACCCAAAGGTGCCACTGATGTCTCCCAGCCTACACTAGTTCAGTGTCAATCTTCTTTCCTCATCCCACCTTTGCTTCCATATTCCTTTGGTTTTGCTTCATTAAACTTTATCCTGACCCATGAGGTTTTTCCCATCTTAGTTGCTCCCTTCCTTGTCTTGCTGAGGAAGGTAGTTGATAGAGCAGCTTGGCGGGCACCTGGTGTCTAGCCAAGATCAACCCACCTCAAAGAGCAAGAGAAGTGGACCGAGTAGGTAAAAGTGCCTGTTGGAGCTCACAGAATCTGCATACATATCTCAAAAGGTTTGCAGCCTCAAGGCATAGTCATTTCTTCACAGTTGAGTTTGCCTCAGGCTGATGCTGCATCACTGAGATGAAGCAGGAGGAACAGACTCATAGGCAGATTGTGCAACGCTGGTTAGGTCAAAAGTATAGGAGCTGTTGGGGCATCAGAGCTAAGCTCTAGGGCAGGGAGAGGAATGTGCTGTTGGGCTGGGAAGCTACGCAGTGCTCTGGGAAAGCGGCAGGTCGATGCAGAGCCGGGCTGCAGGGTTTGGAGCAGGCCTGGGAAACCTTGTTTTTCACTCTGCCTCGCCCCCAATATGGTAAAAGTTTCTTATCCATCATTATTATGTCAGTGCACATCGAGGTGCCCTAAGGGTTCTGCAGAGGTCAGTGGGCTGAGCCATAAAAAGGCACCCAAAGATGAGCTGACTTCTTTTACACAGAAAAGGAGTGGGTGAGATCTTTAGATCTCTGGAGCCAGACACAGTTTGGAGCCCTGGTAGCTTGAAACTCCAGTTTTCAGTATCCATCATTCTTCTAAATGCTTCTCAGGATGTGACTCAGTACTGGCTCAGCCCAAAGTAAAGATTAATTGAAAACTCTTTAAATGGAGATAGGGCCAGTTTCAGCATCTTCTTCAAAGACTGGGGAGGAGGGTTGTTGGAAACTGTCCAAAGGTCATCTTGTGTGCAATGTGGAAAATGACAGTTCACAGTGTTTTTCACTCTGTAGCTTAGCAAATTATGGGATTGGAGGGCTTTTTGTTTGCTTTGCTAATATATGACAAAAGGTAAAAGCTTTATCCCTTAGTGTGCTGAGTTTGGCTGGGATAGAGTTAATCTTTTCATAGTAGTCAGTATGTGGCATGTTTTGGTCCTGGAAGCCATGTTGCCAATCCTGGGCTGTTTTGGTTTGAGCTGGAAACTGTTGCCAATGCTGAGATGCTTTGGTTTGTATGGAAACTGTTGCCAATCCCGGGATGTTTTGGTTCCTAATGGAAACACTGTTGCCAGCCCCAGGCTGCTGGGTTCCTGTTGAGCCGCGCTTGCCCAGCCATTCGTGCAGCGCTGCTCTGATCCTCACACCACACCAGGCAGCTGGGGGGGGGGGGGGGGGGGGGCACAAGGGGTTGGGGGGGACACAGCCTGGACAGCTGATCCCAACTGACCCAAGGGGTATCCCAGAACATATGGAATCCTGTTCAGCATATAGAGCTGGGGAAGAAGGAGGAAGGGGGAAAGTTTTACAGGCCCTTTGGCTCTGCCTCTCAAAGTCTCTTTTGCTCTGGCTAAAGCGCTGTGCAGTGGCCTGCTGTGGGAGCAAGCACTTAGTTCCTTCCCACATTATGAGTGGAATTTCAGGGCTATACGCGTCCTCAGGAAATATTTTGTCCCTTGGTTGAATCCAGAAACTGGTTGTGTCTGTGGCAACCCAGTGACGAAATCCCCTGTGACTCATTTAAAGATGCCATAAACAAAAGAATTCTTTACCTGGTGATAAAATTACCTTAAAGCATCAAGATCATTCACAACTGGACAAGATCCCATGATCCTGTGGCTGTAGAACTGCTCTGAAGTTCAATCCCATGGCACACACCCCTCTGACACCCATGAGAAGTGAGGGTACCCAGGACCAGCCTTGGTAGGAGTTTATCTGGAGAGAGGAAGAGAACAGAGGTAAATACATGTGTCTGAGAGAGAGTGCAAATGCAAGGGAGAGAGACTACTGGAGGGCTTCATCATTCCCTGTCTAGAAGATATTTCTCCATTGACTCTATTTAAAGTCAGCCTCAGGCTCATGGGCTTGGAGAGCTTTTAGCAGATGAAAGAACTCACTCATCAGGCAGAAGGGGTTTGATTATTTTTTGCTCTCCCCGGTCTGTTTTAAAGCCATTTCAGCAGTTGTTGAGAACTGTCAGATGCCTTTGACAGATCAGTACTTTACCATGGACTTTGCATGGCCTGTTAGCCCATCCAAATGCAAATCAAGGCTACATTTAAAACACAAGCCCCAAGTTCATCTTCAAAACACTGCTGGAAAGTCATGAAAGCAAATTTAGGTGTTTCTGGGACTGCACCTTCTCTTCAGGCTCAGTTCTGGCAAAGCTGCTGGGGTTTGCAGGGCGGGAATTTGTGTGTGTGTGTAAGCATGTGTGTGTGTATGTCTGCTACAGGCATTGTTTCTAAGCTGTGAGTGTAAATCTTCCTCTCTGACTGAGTGAGATTTATAGCCCAGCCATGGGGCTCCCGGCACCTCTCAGCACAGCATCTCTCTTTCAGATTGGGGTAAGCACAGCGATGGGGTATGTGAATAGGGATGGATACTTCAGGCTCTTTTGCCCTGCTTCCCTCTTCCTTTTCCAGATGGCCTTAGGGTTTAGTGGCAAAGCAGAGGCTTGTGCCAACAGCTCACACTGCGGCAATAATGAAAGCCATTTAATGAAGGTTGAGTCAACAAAAACATGCTTCCCTTTCAACAAATAAACACTTTTATTCCCCTGCCTTGTTTCTCCCACTAGGAGCTTTCTGCAAAGGGAAATTGCCAGATTAACATTGCAACAGATGAGCATCTTTGGTTTACCTCCAGATTAGGTACAGTCAGTATCACGGTGACACAAGCTGCTGTGTCACTGGCTGCTCTTGTCCCTCAACCCGGACAAGTGAGCCTGCCTCTGAGCACATGCTCCCAATCAGAGGGTTATCCATCCATCCTGGTCTGAGAACCCAGTCTGAACCTGCTTAACTGGTTTTCTTCATTTTCTAGTAGACCTTTTTTTCCATTACTTTTAAATATGCTGAAAGAAAAAGTCTATTTTGTCTGAAAATAATTTATTTCCCTTGAAAATACTCCTTCCTCCTTAATAAACCTCCAGTTCTGATTTAAAGCCACTTTGCCAAAGTGGTGTGAGGGGGTTTGTTTTTAATGGCAATGACATTGTTTCATGCAGACTCATGCATGAAAATTTACCTATATTCTTTTTAATATACTTATATTCTTTTTTAAACAAGTTGGGGTGGAAAAGGCTCTGTCATCAGTTATCTATTCACGGAGTTACCTATTTATATCAGATGTACTGAGCCCACTCTCATCCCATCATGAACTATTTCTTACCCTCAGAGGCCCAGACCGGGGAACCTGCAGGTTCTGCCGTACAAGATATTTCCTGGCATTACTCAAGGCATGACCATTAAGCTGGAAATGATTTTCCACTGAACTGAGTACATTCCAAAGAAAATTCCTTCACACTTATCAGATTTTGTTAATAAAATGAAATGAAATGGGTAAACCTTTACTGCAAGATTCTTTGGAATGATTTTGAAGCACTCCTCTGCAAATGGTTAGTGGTGTGTTCCCCTCCTTCCTTTAATGACTGGATTCTCCCTTTCCCTGCAGTCTGCCTCTCATCTGGCTCACTGAGGCAGCCAGATGGTGTAATTTGCAGGTACCTCCACAGCACTTACTTGTCTGACATGCCTGAACGGATTGAAACATGCACAGAAACATTTGAAACCTCATTGAAGGGGTCTGGATAAAGTCCTGGAATGTGTTGGATCTGGGAGACAGATCAAGTACATTCACCCCTGAAGACTGCAGAGCACAAAAATCCAGGGGAAAGAGTTTGTGCCTGCATGTGTGCACATGGAGATGAGATTGTGTGGATGCAACTATCATGGATCTTTACAGGACTACTTTCCAGTAAATAAGTATAGTATGGTTGCTCCTGTAGTGTATTTGTATGTGGGAGTATGTACTAGTAATTCATTTGTATATAGGAGTGTGTAACTAGTAATACATAACTCCCCCCACTGCTGTTTGTCTCCATGCTGTGTGTTTGTATTTGATGTGTATACATTTCCTATAGAGATGTCCAGTTGATGCAGCAGGTATAGCAGGACGTGTCTGGCATTTACAGCCCAGGCTTGTTTTTGAAGCCAGTGTGCTGCAGAGAGCATGCAAGATGTCCACATCTGCAGAGGAGGTTTCTGATTGCATGTACATCCTTGCTTACTGCACACAGCCCATAGGTAACTGTAGGGAGCTGAGATGTATGACTGATGACCAAAATACCTGATGCTGGCTAGTTCTGCCAGTTTCAAGACAGGCACCTGCAAGAAAATATGTTTCAGCCCTCTCAGAGGGTGCACACAGGTGCCCATTGGAGGAAGGTGACTCCCATGCCTTCAAGTCACTAATACTCAAATACTGCGATTCAACAATGTCACTATTTCCCTTACATCTTCATGCTCTCTCGGGCATTTGTGTATCAGAGAAGTGTGTGGAAAGAGGTGTGTGTAGAAAATGCACCTCCGCAAATGAAGGTTTGATAATATTTTATCACTTCTTGGGCTTCTCCTTCTTCTTTCTTTAGGAGTATGTTGTCAGCTATCACACAGCTCTAGTAAAAGGGTCAGTGTGTGTGATCCTGGATCAGCAACAAGGAAACTGGGACGAGCGAGTGATGATGTTTCTGGGCAGAGCTGCAGCAGAAACTGAGGGTGGAAATTGCTGGAGACTCTTATGAAGAGTTAGTTATAGAGAACTGGGCTAAAATGCCTTCTGACATACACGGACAGTTGGTACTCACTATCTGCATCAGTGCTTTCCAGGCAAAGACGTCTGCTGCCACTGAATAAAATCTTCCCTGGAAATATGTCTATGAACAACAATATCTTTGCAGTCAGGGATAGGAGAAAACAAACACTTGGCAAGAAGAGAATTGAATCAAACACCGATTAAAATAAGTAAATAATCAGGAAAAAATGATTCATTTTGTTGCTGGACTAAAAACAAAGAACAAGACAAAAAGGCTTCTGCTTCAGCTGGGGACAGAAAGAGCTGAGCAAAGGGGCAAGACAAGCAAAGAGAAGTGTCAGGCTCTTGCACGGTGCCCTGCTGTTGTGCTGGTATGCAATGGCACCCTGTCAGCACTTTGCAAGAAGGAGCTCCATCTTTCTTTCTTACATGGCCTGACAGCTTTTCAGAAGAGATTTATACAGGGACAGATCAGAATATCTGTCATAGCAAAGCACCACGATCAAGAGAAATGAGGCATTGTGAGTCTCTCAGTTGGGACCTCACACTTCTAAAAGCAGAAGAGATCTTGCTTCAGGAAGAGGGCACAACCATGGGTGTTGCTCAACACCTCAAAGTATGGGGTCACTGGGCTACATCAGTATGAGGTATGCACTCTAGGGTTTATCTAGCTGTATACAGGTACCTGTAGCTTCCAGGTCTGCATCCCTGCAGGTTGGCGAGCCTCCCTTTTCAATCAAGACAGAGAAACTGTCACTTGTAGGGCCCAATTCATCTCTTTCTAAGGCAGACATATGAAACAAGTCAGACGAATTGTGCTTTGGAAATGCTCGTTTCTCTTTCCTAACTCTAAGGGGAATCCAGACAGCTAGCTCAGCTGAAGACGGTTGGGTTGTGCTGGAGCTGCTGAAAGTAGGAAGATGTGAATCCCAGCCCTAGTGTGCAGATGGGCCACCTCACAGTGCCTGGCACAGCCCTGGGAGCCCGTTGCTGGCTCCATACCCACAGCATCCCTCAGCTAAGGCACACAAGCAGCAGAGCACGCATCTCATGGGTAGCAGATGGTAGAAAGGTCTGCAAAGGGCTGGGATACAGCCACATTATGAAGAGTTTAAAACATGCTCAGTGAAACCAAATTTAGTATTTTTCTCTCTTTGGTTTAAAGGAAAAAAGAGAACATATCACCATTAGCATTAAGCAGCAAGTTTGCTTGGCTCGGCCCCTTAGCCACTCTGCTGTGACAAAGCCATGGGAGCATTTTACAAGGACAAAGGTGAACAGGAGCATATTAACATGGAAATGACAGCAATCCATATCGGAGCACAGTGCCCATGTAAATCTTTCTTAGGCTATTAGCAGTATGTGGAACACGTCCTCAGATTTGGGACACTTCTTTGCAGGCACTGGGTGACTGGTTCACAGCCTCATCATGCTGTACTGCTGGTGGCACTGGAGCGTATCTACTATGCTGAATAACTGGGAGGAAAAAAGGGAATAAAGAAAGCAGATTGTGATTCAGACCCCTGCTTTCCTGGTGAAGCTCCTCCAGACCCCAGCTGCGGTGTAAATTGAGATTCCACATGAATGCTGTTGCTTGCTTTCACTGCTCGTTGGGTGCAATTTACTTGTCTTATCCGATTTACACTCTGCACTCAAGTTTGGAGCATAAATATACAAGTTCATGTAACTATGAGAGCATCTTTCTTCCATCTCCCATCTCTCACACCCGCTCAGATCCATTAAATTCAAAGGAAGTGATTTTAATTTCAGTGATCTTCCTTTTCTCACCCAAAGCCACACTGATTTCTGCACTGAGGTCTCCTTACCCTATCAGTAGAGTTTGCCATTGGATTTCATTTTATCCTCTGATCTGAAGGTTTTAAGTGTGAATTAAGTGATACCGAGGCTTTGAGTACAGCCCCTCTTCTTAGAGGTGAATTTCAGTCTAACTGAAAAGCGTGTGCATTAGGAATGCATTCCCCAAGCATGAATAAATGTTCTCAGGAGGCTCCTTAACAACATACAATCTTCGAAGCAACAGGTTGCTTTACTAAGATTAACAACCTGGAGGAGAAGGATTAATATAATTGCTACTCCTAACCAGAGCAGAGGAAAATAACCACAATGAAGTTCAAAAATTCCCTTTGAAGCCTGGCAGGCAATTTTTAATCCTTATGTTTTGCATATCTTGCAGGAAGTTCCCTGATATCAAGCAGGATGTGGAAGCATTCACCTTCTCTTCCCTAGTTTTCAGAAGTGTTTTTAAGGTCAGGTCAAAACACAGAGTATTTTTGGGAAGCAACATCCTACCTGACCTTCCACCAGCTCTGTTTCACTTTTCATGCCATAAGAATAAAAGGAAAGGAAAAGTCCACCTAGCCCAGTGTCACATGTTCAGTAGTGACCCAAAATTGCCACTAGGAAAGGCTATATAAACAAGGCAAATAAGCGGCACTATTTCTCTCCTGCTCTTTCTCAGTCTCCAGTGATCAGCTGCACAGGGATTGTCTCAGTTAGAGGTGTTACCTTTGGGTTTAATGCCCTTGATGGATGTTTTTCTTCCATGGAGCATCTAATAGCTTCACAAAATGCATAGTTAAGCGTAAAACTCTGTTTTTCTGTGAATGCAAGAAGTTTACATGGGTTCAAAAAGTGAAGTGCGAAACCACAGTACATTTTCACATTCTGGATGTGCTATTTACAAACACACCTTGACAAGAAAATCTCTTCTCAGGGGACATCATGACTTTGATACATGCTTTTTTCCCCCCTTTTCTTTCTTTAAATCCGTTTCTGGAATAAACATGTTCCACAGTAAATCATGAAAGAAAAGTATTTTCCTGGAGTCAACAGCCTTCAATGTATCCAATGGAGTGCAGCACTCCTCCAATGCATCTGCAACAGGGGCGTTGTGAGGGCTGGTACCTGATCAGATCAGATGTACTACAAGGTATTTGTTCTGCTGCCCAGAAGCGGAACATCAGGAGCTGCTGGACTGTGACCAGTTGAATAATTTTCAGCAAATACATGGAAATAAACATAATCATCTTGATCACATTAATCACAGTCTCACAGGAAACCTTCACATGGATTTCAGTGTGTTCGGAGCCAGCTTGTTCATTAACCCTGATTCCCTGGTGGCCCTGGGCAGCCATAGCAGAATTCACCCTTGTGTAAGAGCCAGTGCAAAGCCAAGGCATCACCGCAATGCCACTTGCATGTCTCTGAAGTCTGCGTTCTTTGCATTTGCCTTCTATGAGGTGGTGTAGTAGAGAGGTCTTGTAGGGTCTGAGGAGCTAGACAGGGTTGAGGCCAAGCAGCAGAGCACCAAATTTGTTTCTTAAGCCTTTTCAACCTTACATGTACTTTTCTTCCCTGTCAGGCTGTCAAGCCCCTCTGCATGTTACATAGGTGCTAAGGAATAACCCCTTCACTTATGTAGGGAGGTTTTCAACTCCCACCAAGCCCTTTCCACTCCAGGAAATTTGTTTTAACACTTGCTTTTGCCAGTACAGAAACAGCAATGGGAAGTCAAGCCTGCTGTCTTCAAGTAGAAGAGTAAGCCCCCACTTATGCAGCAAGCACCGTGGGCTCTTTAAAGCTTTCCCCGTGCCAGATTTAGTCTCTCTCTTTCCTTGCTCACTTTTGTGTATGTTTTCCAAGAGTCTGAACTTCTACTCTGAATCTCTTTTGAAGCTGAACCTGTTACAAGTATCTCCAGGTCAGATCCACATCTGTCTCTGTCAGTGTTCTGATCTGTGCTGCTGATGGTGGGCACTCTGCAGCAAACACACTGGCAGTCTTTCCCCTCCAGCCCCACCACATATTTCAGATAACTTCAGATCCACATAAATAGACCTTCTGTACAAGTAGCTGAAACCTTTTCAGCCTCAGCTTTGCTGGGAAGAGACAGAGATGCCCCCTCAGGCAGAGTGAAAAGGGCCCAACTGACACTGTGATGACAGCACAGTAAAATTCCCTGGGCCCTAAATATTTTATCATCATAAAATAAACATAGATCTTCTCATCATGAAATATACATGAAAAAATGTTTAAACATGTTAATTACTAAACCAATATTGATTCATATTGGATGAAGCATTAACGGGTGGAGTCTGGAGGAGGAAAATTGGCAAATGTATTTAACATTGAAAGAGCGCTTGCCACATATCAATATTCATCAGGTATAACCACTAATAATCATGAAAGTGACAGGCCAGATTTATGGCTCATGTGCATGAAGGCAAGCCTGTGCAAAGGGACAAACTGAAATATTAAGATGGGAAGCACAAAAATTCATTAGTTTTTTTCTTCTCCCCAGCTCACCATTGTGATTTTATGGATAAACTGGGGATTTGTGTGGGAGTCTGAACAAACAGTGGGAAGACTCTTCCACGTTTATTTCAGAGCAGGTTGTCAGAAAGATATAATCAGACTGCCATCTCATCCTGGTGCCATCAGTGAGCACAAGGAGTTAACTGTTGCTCGGGTGTCCTCTCTTTGGACATTTACTCGAGGAATTTTAAATGGATTTTAGGAAGGAGGGAAAGTGGGAAATGCATCATGTGCCACCTTTAACACTTGCCTGGTTGAAGGTGAAGCTTGAGTTGAGGAGTTTAGTGGTGTAAGTCAGTTAATTTTGATTTGGGGTTGTAAATATTCTCCCCAGAGGAAAATACCTTTCTTACTATGTCTGTAGGAATTCTTTTGCAGTGTTTTTTCCATGGGAGCTTTAGCTTTGATAATACATCAGAATCACAACATGGATAGAAAAGGAAGATATCAGAGACTGAAATTTCCATTAATATGGGAGATCTGTCAAAGCTCTTTCATTCTGTCCATCCAAACCACTCAAGGAGAAGGAATCCTGACATGAACACAGTTTGTCTCAGGACATTCATGTTATTATCTGGGTCTAGTTTTGATTTACCACCTTACCTAGACTTTTTCCCCCTGATTTACCTCAATATGAGCAAGCATACTAAGACGTGGTTCTTCAATCAACAGTACTGTGGGACTATGCAAATGCAACAGTATTTCTGCAATATGGAGTCTGAAAGAACTGTAGAATTGCAGAGAGTGTTCACTGTATTTAAAACATTTCCTTGAGAACAGCTTCTCCTTTCTTGGTCTTTAAACACAAAGCACAGTAAGGTTCAGTGATTGTGTTCAAGGACTCCAATTTAAATTTGTTCAGTCTACAAATCAAAAAGGGAATTTGTTTTCTTAACAGCCACCTCTGCACACAGAGGGTGGTACCAGAGAGTTAAGAGGTGCTCTCTGTCTGGCATGCCAAATTAATGTAGTACTTCTTATGGCCATGTCGCTTTGTAGGACTAATACAAGTTAGAAGGCAGGAAGCGCATAGAAACCTGCTCTTCTGAAGTGATGGGGGGGGTCATATGAGTAGTAATGGACAGAGGAAAGTTAAATAAATCGTTCCCCTCCTTGCTGCAAGTTGGTCTCAATGTCAGGGCTTGTATCTGACTGAGCTGCTGGCATAATTTACTGCAGATATATGAGCGCATAAGGTGTTACATAGAAGACAAGGTTAGTGAAAAAAGAGCAGATTAACAGGACATAACCATTCAATTGACCAAATACAGGCCTGGAAACAGGGATCTTTTAGGTTTTTTGGTCCTTTACCCTCCAACTTTTATGGCATTTAGGATAGAGCTGCAATTCCTTTTTTTCTAGCTACAGAATATGTGCCAGTATAACAGCAAATGTCAACCTTTTTCTATGGGACAACATGTTCAAAGGCCAAAGCCTTTAACATCTGGCAGCTGTAGAATTCTGTTGAACAACAGCTTTACTGTCAATGTTTATCCGCAGGAGAAATGCTTCTGAGCCTATGCATAGAGATGATACACTAAATTGTCCATTTAATTTCCACTTACTGTGAGATTTGGCATACATTAAATAACATTTGATCATTAAAAGCATGTTTATGGACTCATTGCTACCAGTGATAGGTTACTAATACATAGTAAAGTGCATTTTGTCATGATTGGTTGATTTCAGAGTAATTTGTCACTGACAATTGTTAATCTGGGGATTCTCTTTTCACTGTCTCCTAAGAGATGTGTCTGGGGAGAGTCCTGCTATGGTTGTGTCCATGTGTAATGTCCTTGCATAAGACAAGGAGTGGAGCAGTCAACTCAGGGAGAGACCCCCAGTGTGGGATAGATGCTCCATGGCACTAATTTCCTGGGTGCCACTGCATTCAGTAGAAGCATCTGGGAATTAAGAGAGAATTCTAATGTGAAGACCAGTCATGTCTAGTGTCCAGCTGGAAAACATGACATATCTCAAAGCAGAGCCAGAATTAACCTTTAACAGGTACAGTGTTGGCCTGATTTCCTAACAAATTCACGCTCTGTGTTTGAATGTGGAAATGTATCAGAATTCCTTACTTACCTACTTTACTACAGAGTCCTATCCAATAAATCTGTACTGATTAACCAGCTTTAATTAAATGTGATACAGAGATTAACAGCCTCAAAAATCTTAAGTTCTCATAAGTTTAATGAAAAAACTGACTTTGGTGGAGTTCCTAATTAACTATACACCCAGGAATTCAGCCACAGGATATATGGAAAATGAGCTTCATTTCCACCAGTCACTGAAGTAGCCGGCATCTTGATGGGATGCTCTCCCAGTGGAGAACATCCATTTATCAGAATCAAAAGGTGCTGCAGGAACAAGCACTGATTTCAGTAAAACTCCAATTGGAGACTGCTGTTTAGTCAGCATATTTTGATTTTTCCAATCTTAAACAACTATCCTTCCTTTCAATGTGTTACCCTTCTCATATATCAAAAAATACCAAACAGAAAAAAACAACAACAAAAAATGCATATATTGGGGGTGAAAACAGGTGGAGATTTGTAGTAAA
Organism: Ara ararauna; assembly: GCA_028858755.1. Classification (NCBI taxonomy): domain Eukaryota; kingdom Metazoa; phylum Chordata; class Aves; order Psittaciformes; family Psittacidae; genus Ara; species Ara ararauna. Next base: position 18,310,646 of record CM054384.1, read on the forward strand.
TCATTTTCTTCAGAATTTTCCCACCATAGGTCATGGTAAAATGTTGATTTTTCAGTACACCTTAATAAAGGGAAGGTTGAAAAACTGCAATGTGCCCTGAAAGAGAAGTTCCAAGTTTTGTCCAGAGCATTAGAGATTCCTTCAGAGTGAAAGGAGCAGCTATATCCAGAGAAACCTCCTCTCCGCAACCATACTATCCATACCAATGTGCAAGTAAGTCTTCACCAATTATTGACCTACCCTACCCACATAATATCACCTGTAATGCTCATCTAACGGAAGGAGTCAGAACATCTGGCATACAGGTAGAAAGCAGAGCCAGGTATTATTGCTATTCTTGCCTTTGTCTTTGGCTACCTAACGCTCACATCCCATTGCCAAGCTGTTAGTCTCTTGGTAAGCAACAGCAGCATTCTCTAGCTGATGTGGCTGCGGGCAACGGAATGCAGACCTCTCCTGCTTTACAATGGTCATCCTCAAATCCCTTCTATATGTCACTACAATTACTTTCTCATTTCTTTTCTCTTAGATCAGGACTTTCTCTCAGATCAGGACCTTCTCTCATCCAAGAAAACAAAACTAGCCATCATTGTGACCTGCATACCAGAAAAGACTCACCCAGTGCTGCTCTGGGTGTATGGGAAACATTCAGAGAAGATGTTCAATACCAAGGAAGCCTAAGCCATCCACATTAGTCTACTGTTTATGGAATCTACAGTAAAACTGGTCAATGGTGTATAAATAATGAAGAGCTAGTTGTTCAGATTGGGTTTATTCAGCATATTGGAATCCCTATGCCTCAGCTGCCCCTGGCAGTCCAGTTTGGTGGTGATAACTCCTTTTTTGTGTGGTCTCCCTGTTGAGACTGTGGTTTTTAGCCATAGGCTAAAACTAGGCAGCAGTTAGTCTACTGACAGCTTGATCTCAGCTGGAATCACTAGGTATTGCAAAAATGAGCCCTAACAGGCACCATTCGGCATGGCATGCTCACTTGTAAAGCTGGGATGTTATGACGTTGGACACACTTCGCAAATGCATCTGTCTTCTGGGCCTAACAGCAGCCACATTGTATGGGGTGCAATTAGGAGGTCATGGAAATGCTGTCACTGATGGCTTTCTGGCTGCCTTTGGAAAATGTTCTCAACACACAGCTAATAAGTAGGCTTCTTTGATACCACTTTGATAGTTACAGACAGCAGGAGGAAAACAAGCAGAAGACCCAGCTCGGTGCTATTATTCCTTTTAACTTTGCTTAGCAAATGATTCTGAAGTGCTCAACACAATAACTCTCCCTTTTAAGCATAGGTTTTCCACTCCTCTTCCTTTGCTAGGGTCTAATTTTAAGGGAGCACTTTGGGATTTTAATAACAGAATTATACACTTTGCCCACAGGTCTTTAATTTCTCAATGTTTATCCCATCAGTTCTGTCTCTGGCGAGCCTTTGTACTAGGATGTTTGTCTATTAAATTATCAGTATTTCAGAAGAAGAGAAGCCATTTGCAAGCAGTAAATCACAAAGCACTAGCATTCACTTAGTTCTCCCACTGTTATATCACTCAGTGTATTATACACTGTTCTATATACTCAGTGTATCACGGAGTTTTTCATCTTCCCTGCCACCCCCGCCCTCCGCCTCCATGCTGTCTGCAAAATGCACAAACCTTTCAGAGGCAGGCAAATCAAAAGAGAAAGAGACAGATGAGATTTGCGCAAGCATAGAACAGGGAAGGCTTGGAGTGCTTGGATGGCACTGCTGGATTTTGGCTGGGTTGCCTATAAAGAAGAGGCTAGAGCAGAGCCCTACACAACCAAGTATTTCACTGTGTGCCAAAAGCGGTGACTAACAATGCCCAGCAAAACCTCAGTATCAGAGTGAAAGCAGCAAACCATCGTGCTTCCCACCTACTGTTGAAGTGAAACTGTCCTGAGATGGAGGCAGCACACGCTGAACAATGTATGGCGAAGTACCATGGTGCTGCATGATCACAAAGAGATGCATATGTTGTATGGTGAAGGAAAAGAATTAGTTGGAAAGAGGCCAAGAAAGTGGTAATAATAACTCTGTTTATGCACAAAATAAAAATGAATGTGTCTTGAATGGCTTTAGATGTCTTAATTCTTGGTCTTAATTGAAGGGGTCTTTCCTTAAGAAAGCAACCTGCAGCAGATGTTTGGAAATATTTTCAGAGCTTATTGCACTCTAACAGAATCACCAGCACTGAGAAACATTCATTTTTGCTCCTTAGATTCTGCCTATCCAGCAAATGGAGGGGGTTCAGTTTCATTCAAACACTGAGAACTGCCAGGTCCCTAGCAGAAAGCAGGCATGGCGCATCTGCAAGCAGATGGGAAACATCTCCATGTAAGCAGTTATGAAATGCCTAACATAGTTTTCCTCTCACAAAAAGGAGCAAACAGATGAAAATCTAAATGTTAAGGGCAGTATGAAACAACAATTTGGGGAAAAAAATCTGAACAGGTTGCACAAAGCAATCTGTTGCAATGACTTCTGTTTTATGTCCCTGTTGACTTCTTGCTTCCTACCCTCCTTGCCATTACCTTTTATGATGTATCCATGCAGAAATCCCATTTGCTAAATCAAAACTCTCTTTGAACCAAATCAATTTAGAAACAACAAATTCCAGTCACAGACTCCACAACATAACACTCGAAACACTGTCTTACTGCCCTCCATGAAATATCTTGGTTCCTCCACCGGAGCATATCTTTTTCTCTGCATCTAGGTGCCATACCTCAACTAGTCAATCTCCTGATTTCACAGATTCTAAAGCCCAAAGGCACTTGATCCCCCTTCTCCCCTGGGTTCCTCTTATTATCTACATGTTAAGTGAGGTGACTGAGGTCATGCTAATCCCTTTCAGCTCTCCGGAGACTGGGCTGTTGCATGCTAGTGCAGTGGGTAACAGAGATTGAGGTGCTCCATTAGCTGAAGTTGGGAATGGGTTATGAGAAGAGGTAAGAAGAGATAGATACTCTTTTTAGCGGGGGGGGGGGGGAATATAAAATGCAGACTATATTTACTTTTTTGCTTCAATCTGGAGCAAAATTGATGCCTTTCAGCATTGCCCAGAGCTACTACAGGTGAGAGATCCCCACATTCAGGCACCTTCTCTGGCAATTCAGCCTTGTTCTCCGCACACTGGTTTTATTCCCTACCCACCAGCTTTCCAAATTGGCCTCTGTCACTCAGTTTGTTTGGTTTTTAATTTGTTTATTTGTCTCTCTTTCTCTCCTGGTTTTTGAAATTTCTCGTTGGATCTCATAAATCTTCCTCATGGAAATATTTTTGCACTTGGCCTATTTCCAAGAAACGTTTAGACTTTGATAAAGCAACGTCTTTTTTTTTTTTTCCATGGGGAGAAGTTTGTCACGATTTTTCTGAATGGCTTTCCTCCATGAATCTTGGCAGCTTAGAAGTCCCCTCCAGTAGGATATAATTGGAAGGAGCTGCTCTGCCTGATAGCCTGGATTTCAGAGAATGTCCTCCAGTTTAGTAGCTGCAAATAACTGTGGGCAATTTTGCCTATGCTTAATTGCAACAAGGTTGTTTCCTCCAATTTTTTAGCCTTTCATTTCCAGGCAAAAGCAGAGCTGAATGCTCATGTGTTCTCTACTAAAAACCCTCTATAATAAGTGTTAAGAAAATATTCTCTTCCACCACTAATATTTTATTGCTCACAAACTGGTGATCCAGATGATGCAGGAATCATCTAGTGGTATGATCAGCAGAAGAAAGACTAGCTCTTGGTTAGGCTGACTGCTAAAGCTCTGGCTCTGCAAAGAGCAAATGTGTAAATCATATTCACTCTTTCTCTTAGTAAATTTAGCAGTCTTTGAAGCTGGGTTAATTTTAGTATTAGAAAATATAAGACTACAAAGGAACACAACCGGAATTTTGAGTTAGTCCCACTTGTCTGAGGGAGGATCAGCCCTGATGGTGCTGTACCCAAAGGATGTTCTCCAGTCTGTACTTTGAGCTCTCCAGCCATCATGATTCCACCATTTCCTGGGTTATTTTTTAACTAGCACTTCACTCTCACTAGTGTCAGAAAGCTAATCTAGACATCCTCTATCATGTAAAACTATCTTCGAGCCACTCCGGAATTAAACTGCCTCATGTTTAGAAGAGCACAGATGAACCTCAGATACTAAATCTTACGCAGTACCAGCTGTCAGCCCACAGAAACCTTTGCAGGAATAGGAATAGCCTCAGTGCTATTCCAAAATTCTTAGAAAAAGCTTTTCCCAGGAAACTGAGCTAGTGCTTTTCCATGCTCTACCATCTGCGCTTACTGGAGACCAGCTTGGTTACTGGCATCCCACATATACATCAATAGGAGACAAAACCATTAAGAAACCAGCAGAGATCACTTTAAAATGCAAACAAAGCAGAATAGTGAGACACTTCAGGCCACATCCTGAACTGCTGTAAATGAGTGAAACTCCATGTATTTCAAGCAAACTATGCCAATTTGCTCCAGCTGAGGATTCAGTTCTTCATCATTAACTCCTCCAGCATTACACAGCCAGGTTTCAGAGACTTTGAATGACTTCCTGCTTTGAGTTTACAGCTGTTCCAGCAAGGGCTTTGGTTTATCCCCTTAATTTGTCATTAGCCTGTGTAAACAAGAAGAACAAACCAAAAATGGCTGGGAAAAAAAAAAAAACAACCCAAACAGATGCACTCATTTTTTGAGTGTTTCAGACAGGTAAGAAGCATTGCTAAAGAGGAGACCTATTGGGACATGTTTCCTAGTTAGGATAAAGATGTTGGTTGAGATTCAAGGCTTGAGGAATCTTGGTTCAGATTAATGAAACAAAAATAAAATAAGACTCCAACACTTACCCAAGAGTCTTCTTTCTCATTAAAAGAATATTTCACTCTTCATTTCAATGTTTTCCAATCATTCTGATTCCACCTGGAATGCAGATGTCCTGAAATGCCAGTGTTGAAGCAGAATGATAAGCAAAGAGAAAGTGACAACAATATTGGGAAGAAAACATGCTCTCCTGATATTGCCCATTCATTTTGGCAGATTAATAGCGACTATACAGTTTGAAAAGCTTCAGGTGCTCACGTAGAGGAAGGGTTGAATCTTCACCTGACCACAGCCTTTGCACCAGTTCAATCACAGCTTGCAATCATCAGCTTGTATCTGAGCCTGAAGTACATCCTGCCTTCATTCTGGGGTATCTGCGCACCCAAAGGTAACATCCACATGGACAAACTATTGGAGAATGAAAGAACTCTTTATTCCATTTTTTCAAAGCAAAAATTGAAAGGGTGGTTTTTCCCTCCCCCACAAAATAACCTGCCCAAACCTGTCTAATAAATAGCTCAGCTTGTTTCCAGCTTCACTCACCTCATATATCTCAATTTTTTGCCCTTCAGACTGATTTTCCACATTAGGGAGATGGATAGAGACTCACAGAGATGGTTGGGTGGTTGACAGGGTTTTCAAAAGTACATATGCAAGTTAGAGCAACAAGGAAATAAATGAGCCCAAAGTTTTGCATTTATGTAAGCACTCTGGTGAATCACCATAGGCATTATTTGTTTCACCACATGAAGCTTTTTTGTAAAGTTGACTTGGCCATGATCAGGGTCACACTGTGAGAATACAGCAGTCAAGAATTAAACCCTGAAACACTCAAATCTGAACAAAAACATCTTCAATTGTGCTTTACTGATCTTGTTGCTTAACAACATAGATACAAACCAAGGTGTTCACTGGGTGGAAACCAACCGGATCAATCTTTTGACTAGCAGCAGCAGACTCAGAAATCTACCCCCAAAGCTAATGGAAAAGGCAACAGCTCCCCTGTCTTGGAAGGATTATCTTATGCTCTTCCACAGCCTCAGCTGGCGGCTGAGGAACCCTGCACAGGAGTTAATTCTGACATTTTTGATCCTTGCCCTGTTGTCTCAAATATATAACTTATAATACCAATAAAATAACATTCCTTTTCAGTGCTTTGGGCAGGATGGGGCAGTTTTATACATTTGTTTCCATAGAGATTCTTGGAATGTATTTGTGTAGACTTTTGAGGTGCAGTCAGATGACTATGAACATTTATATATTAACATGCAGGCAAATGCACATATACACTATTGCAGGGCTGTGTGCATATTCCTTCTCAGAGGTGTGTTTTCTCAAGTATTGATCAGGGGATCTGTCCTGTCTCACTGCCCTTTGATGATGGGTGCTCTGAGTGCTCATCACGCTGACAGAGGGGCTGCAATGTGTATATAGCAGCAGTCCTGGCTGTGATGCTTCTGAGAACAATGAGAGCAGCTGAACAGGGTTTATAGCATCAGTAAATGAAATTAACTGGTTCTTCCCCAGGCTGCTTCTTCTCAGGGGTTCCAGTTACAGAATGAGAGTGGAAACCTGGCAACTGCTCCTACAACAGCAAAAACCAGAAGGGTGAAAAAGAAGCCTGATGAGACTAAAATCTCCTCCAAGTCCATCATAAACTGCTCCGCTGATTTGATGGATGAGATAGGCCACGTTTTTGATGGTAAAGACTGGTTCTGAGTGAGGTATTTGGATTGCAAAATGGCAGAACACTTAGTGTCATCACGATGGGACCTCTGTTACACCAAAGCTACAGCTCACAGTGTCCATGAGTCACCTTGAAGTAATCTGGCAAAAGGTCTTTATTTTACTCCTGACCTTTTAAAAGTCAGTTTGACATTTTAACTCATACCAAGGTTTTTTTGCTCCTGTGTAGGGTTGAACATTGTTCTTTTATATTTTAACATGAACCCAAAGAAATCTTACTCACCTACCTGTTTCTGATTTGGATAATTCAGGGCCAGAAAGCAGCGCTGCTCTTCATGTCCCATATGGCATCTGCTTCGTACTATTATTCCATGGGATTAATATAATCATAAATAATATCTTCCAGTTTGGGAGTTTTGCAGTGATCCTACATTAAATATATAGCAGATAGAGAGAACTTGGTATGTGAGACAAGAAATAAGACCAAAACTCAGGATGTTCTTACTGGAGAAACACCCCAAATCTGAGCTGAATTTTCACCAATGTATCCAGATCAGGAAATAATTACCCTGGAAATTTCACTATACCCAGACAAGCTTCCTTTATGGGGTTTCCATATTTCAAGCTGTCAGATAAATTTAAAACGTGACATGAGACAGCCTCATCTCATAATATGCTGCTGCTTCTTTCTTTCAGTGGCAAAGGAATGAAAGTTAGGAACAAGTATGAAACTGTACAACAGAAATTATTAGTAGTAGTAATAATATTCCCGTTAACTATTGTAATATAACTCCATCCAGGAAACCTGCCAGGGACTTTGGTTTAGATCCTGCTCAAGGTGAGGAAGCAGGTGGCAAAATCATTTTCCATCTCAACAAATTTCCCTATTCCCTGCTTGTAGCACACATCAACCCGGCCCTTTGACCTGGTACATGATACTCTACTTCCCTGGAGAATTTGGGGCCAGATGCTCTAACACAAAGTAGCTCCACTAAATCTCTATTGCCTTCCACAGGGTATCGCGAATTTAAGTTGGCTGAAGATTTTGCTCTTGAGAGCCATTGGAGTGAACCTGGGAAAAGGTATAAGTTTTATGAGGTTTTACAACAAAAAGCCAAAATAAGTGTGGAAATAGCAATGGGCTTTTCCCATGAGACAGCACTTTAGATAGCAGGTAAAAAAAGAGTGAAGTCTTAAAGCTCACGAAGGTTTGAACACTTGGTGTGTGGGGCAATCAACAGGTTAATGCCAAAGAGTGTTTTAATCCAAAAGGCAAGAAGCAATGCTTTCTACCTCAAGCTTGACACTGCTGGACTCAATCTCTGTGCAATGCCAGTGCCAGCATTACTGGCCTCCCCAGGAGATGGAGCTACAGGGAGACAAAGACACAAAGGAGAAAGGACAAAGTGATTTCCCCTCTCAAAGTGTAAGGATCTCACTTCATGATGTCCCCTATCTCCACAGCCACCAGAACAGACAGTCGCACACTGGCAGCCGTGACTTGCTGTTGAGCATCCCGGGGAAGGACCTTGTTTCTCAGGCAACTGGAAGGTTTCCTTACCATGATCTCTCATCGTCTCTCCAGCCGTATTCTCCCTCTCCTGCTTTGCTCATTACTTCTTCAGACCTGCAGTCTGTAAGGATACATATGACTTGGTTTGTTTGTAGCCTTTCCCAAGGGTTGTTCAGACCTGGAGCATATTGGTATAAGGGGAGGAACGTTGTGCACTCGTACATGCAACAGACTGTGGAGTGCTGCCTGTGTTCCTCTGCATGCTCACATTTCAGTATTCCCAGTTCTATACAGGCAATTAGGCAGTTTATATCCATAGGTTTGTGCAGCTCACTTTAATTTGCATATCACAAATACTTCAACTCTTCTGTGTTCATGGAGATATATCTTTTCTTACATTTGCATTAGCATGAAGGAGCTTTGTCTTAAAAGCCAGTCTACTTAGGAGAATATATGTTAATTTGCTGGCTGAACAGTCAGACAGCACAGGGTGTGTTTGGTCACATATACATAATTTCACACAGCCTGTGTTTGATTGCTTATATATACATACTGTCACTGCGTGCACTTTACTGCATTGCCTGGGATGTTCATATTTAAACCCATCTGTATGGATTACATCTGTGCATTTAGCAGTTTTCCAAGTACAGATAGGGCTGAAATGGCTTAAATCCAGATCTTCAGATTTCCTCCACCAATCCAAGCACAGCTTCATAGATACCCTTCAAGTGAGCATGTAGCTCAATCCTTTCCCTGCAGAGCTTAAGTTTTGCCACTGTATTTTTTATCCACCAAGGAGACATTGCCAAGAGTGGGGCTGTGCCTGTGCACATGTGTTGGTAACGGCAAGGGATGGAAAGTGTGGATACAGTCATTTAGGCAATGACTGTTGCCTTCTTCAGCTGCCGTTAGCACTAGCAGAGACATGGTGATGGGCAGCATCATGCTCCAGCAGCCTTTCTTGGGGTCCACCAGGATCCAGGCATGGAGAGGGAGTGTATGAAGCCATCTCATGTGCACTGCTGTATGCTCATCCGTGTGCGTGTGAATGCACTTCCCTCTAGTGGGCAAAAGCACTCCAGAGCTTGGGATTTTCCTGCAGCTGCAGAATGTTTTCTTTATCTCAGGTGGCAGACTCGTGTTTTTAGCACTGGAGGTCACAGGCTAGATCCCAGCAGAGGACATGAGAGCCTTTGTGGTGTGTGTCTGAGTGCTGACTGGGTTTCATCGGCATCAAGGCACATGTGAGCCTTTGACACATGTAGTCAGTTATGCCTCTATGTGTAGTCCTGAGGTGCCAGATCAGAGCCTTCACTAGATGGCCTCAGGTGAGGTGGACGCCTCCATCACAACCTGGTGGGCTGGCAGCCTCCATGCATTGCTGGCTGCTGGAACCTGGACAAAGCAGTAATCTCATTCCCTCAAATCAGCCTGAGAACTGAATTCTTGCAATGCCGTTTTGATGGAGAAATCCAGGATATTTTTGATTTAGAAAGATCAAAACAAGCTTATTGAAAAATTCCATTTCATAATGTCAAAATGTTTCATTTGCAGAATGTCAAAACACTGCAAGCTGAATGTTTAATCAAGTGGCATGTATGTGCAGAATATTGCTATTATTTCCATTCAATTTCAGGTTTTTTCTTTTCCTAATATTTTCCTTAAACTGAAGTAAACTCAAATAAGAGGGCAAAAATGTCAAATCAAAAGGTTTTCTTTTGATTGTTAATTGTTTCAGCGTTTTCCTACTGTAAGTAGCTCTATGCTTGAAAATAAACTCTTTTAAATCAAACTGTCCTCTCCAGAGGTATTTTTAAACCATCAGACACTCCATATGATTCCATTGCTCTGTTCTTCACAGCTAGTTCTATAGGTTGCACCTATATCTGTGTTGGACTAAAATCTCATGTTTCTTGGCTTACAAAATACTGGGTTTGATAGGCCATCATGTTTGGAAGATTTAATCAGGAGGCTGTAACAGGCTTCATTCACTCAGTTCTTCTGCTGGTTCAGATGGAGGGAGGTGGGAGTAATGAATGTTGATTGAACCTGGGCTGGGAATGAGTCTAGGAAAAAAGAGGGAAAAAAAGCCCCATCACTCTTGTGTGATTCAATTACCTCTGAGAACTTTTATTCTCTTGGGGATTTATTCATACGTTCATGATGAATTCAATTTGCGAGGAAGTGTAAGGGACAGCGACGGTCCTTGTGTGATGCTGCTGTGACTTGAGGACACAGCAATGGAAGGGAGCCAGCTGGCTGGAGGGAGTCGGTGAAAGTCCTTCTAGTCAAGGTGACACCAGGGATTCAGGAAGAGGGAAGGGACTGGAGAGACTCCATGGAGCCAGGACATGAGGAGCGAGGAAGTGGTGACAAGCAGAAAGGTGTTGGGTAAGTGGGAGACAGAGGTGATCAGCTACAGAAACAGCAGGAAGGAGAGAAAGCCAGGGGATGTAACAGCAAGGGATGCTGCCATGTGCAGATGCTTATTTTAATCTCTAAAATGCAAAGCCTGGTCAAATTATTGTCAAATTTGTGTCGAATTTTATTGCAAATCAAAACATAATCCTGGCCTGGAGAAGAAGAGATGAGCAGAGAGACAGGTTCTAATACCTTAATTTAACAAACAAGACAGTTTTCAGGATTTTTTTCTTTTAAATCTGTATTTTTAGGAAAGCTGAATGATGGATGTGAAGCTCTTCCCCTGCTGTTCATTCAAATTTAAACAGAGAGAGCTGGGTTTTTTCTCCCTGAAATATTCTTCTTTTTCCTAAATAACATTCTGTGGGATTTCTAAAGCATTTTTACTTGTGTTAATAATTAATTCTTTATCATCACAAATTTAAACTGCCAACCCTCTTTAATTATAGCCCCAGATTTCCTCTTTTACTATATCAGTTGCAGAAGGGCTTCTCATCACAACCACTGTCCAAACATAATCACTGGGGAATAAAATCCTCCATCCCCCTTGGTGAGAACACGAAGAGCTTATTCCCTGAAATCTGAACATTTGTTTTTGTTATACATCAAAATGCAAACGGATCAAAACCCCCGATCAAAACTGTCAAAATATTATTGGGAAGTATCACCATGCTTGGTTTTTATGAGCGTCTTCAATTCCAACAACTTTGAGTAATGTAATGAAAAGTGAACACAGCAGAAAACATGAAGTAATATTTGTTCCTTGTTTCAATACACGCCATGTGTTTAAAGAGTATGACTTCAACAATGTCATGAAAATGAACACTTTTACCACAGCCAAAAAGAAAAGAAGTCCCTTTTGAACAAAATGAAAAGCAAAACTCTGTTGTTGTGTTCTCTTCTGCTGAAAATGGGATGGAAATTGAAGCATTATAGACCAAACCTATTCTCCTAACCCTCATCTAATCCTGTTGGAAGGTATGCACAGGGGAGAGGGAGGTGGGTTAGGGTGATGGAGCACCAGACAGCATGATCCAGCAGAGATGGAGGTTGAACTTTGTGCTTGGCTTATTATTTCCTGGCAACTTGCATGATTCCTATAGATGTTCAAAGACAGAAATGATGGTGTGTTGTCTAGCCACTTTTGAAGATACTGATGTTAGGAGTAGTGGGACTTCAAGGGGCAAAGATCTTCCTCCTTATATCTAAATTGAACTTTCCCTGTTTCAGTTTGAACCCATCACCCCTTGTCCTATCACTACACTCCCTGACAAAGAGTCCTTCTCCAGCATCCTTGTAGGCTCCCTTCGGATATTGGAAGGCTGTTATGAGGTCTCCATGGAACCTCCTTTTCTCCAGACAAAGGAGTTTGATACCAGCAAAGTCTTTTTGATTTATATGTTTTCTTTCAAAGAAAGGAAACACCCTTAAAAGGCAAACCCTTTTTTTATTACTGCTCTTTCTATTATTATCTTTTTTGTTTTGATTGTTTTCTCGAGTTTTTTTCTTATTAATATTGTTATTATGTGCAAACAGAACTGACAAGGGAGAACCTGAGCAATTCTCTCACAACTGCAGATGAAAGTAATAGGCTTCTTAGAGACATTATTTACATTGTTGAACACAGGGAGAACCAAGAGTGAGTCAGACACACTCACATATTAAAAGCACAGCTTCCCTGTCCCTTCAGTATTCACCAGATCACCTTCAGCTCAGTCCTTCTCAGGCGTCTTCCCCTAGTAGCTTCAGGGATGGAGCACAGCTCCGTTCTACCTGTGCCCCAGGGTAGAAGCAACTCATTCTCTCTTGTATCTGGGTAGATCTAAAGTTTTTAGGCCTGAATGTCAAAATGTCAGCAGATTTCCTGGAGACCAGGAGAGGCAGACAGGCTGGACATCACTCGCTTCCCTTTTTCTCCATGGCTGCAGGCAAAGAGTTGTGCTCAATGGCTCAATGCGCAGCTGGAGATCAGTAACGAGTGGTGTCCCTCAGGGGTCGGTCTTGTTCAACATCTTTGTCGCTGACATGGACAGTGGGATTGAGAGCTCCCTCAGCAAGTTTGCTGATGACACCAAGTTGTGTGGTTTGGTTGATGCGTTGGAGGGAAGGAATGCCATCCAGAGGGACCTTGACACACTTGTGAGGTGGGCTGATGCCAACCTGATGAAGTTTAACCATGACAAGTGCAAGGTCCTCCACCTGGGTCAGAGCAATCCCAAGCATAGCTACAGGTTGGGCAGAGAAGAGATCCAGAGCAGTCCCGCAGAGAAGGACTTGGGGGTGTTGGGTGATGAGAAAATGAACATGAGCCGGCAGTGTGGGCTTGCAGCCCAGAAAGCCAACCGCATCCTGCAGGTCAAGGGAGGTGATCCTGCTCTTCTACTCTGCTCTCGTGAGACCTCACTTGGAGTACTGCATGTAGTTCTGGTGTCCTCAACATAAAAAGGACATAGAAGAGTTGGAACAAGTCCAAAGGAGGGCCACGAGGATGATCAGGGGACTGGAGCACCTCCCGTATGAAGATAAGCTGAGAAAGTTGGGGCTGTTCATCCTGGAGAAGAGAAGGCAGAGAAGAGACCTCATAGCATCCTTCCAGTATCTGAAGGGGGCCTATAGGGATGCTGGGGAGGGACTCTTCATGAGGAACAGTAGTGAGAGGACAAGGGATAAGGGGTTCAAACTTAAACAGGGGAAGTTTAGACTGGCTATGAGGAAGAAATCCTTTACTGTAAGGGTGGTGAGGCACTGAATGGGTTGCCCAGGGAAGTTGTGAATGCTCCATTGGTGGCGGTGTTCAAGGCTGGATTGGACATAGCCTTGGGTGGCATGGTTTAGTGGGAAGTGTCCCTGCCCCTGGCAGGGAGGTTGGAACTAGATGATCTTAAGGTCCTTCCCAACCGTAACTATTCTATGATTCTATGATTCTATGATCTTTCCAGCTCTTCCTCCATCCTTTTCCAGCTCTGCAAGAGGGAGCTGAAATTTCAAATTCTAAAAATACTGTGGAACTTTCAGTCTCAGAATGATTGTCAAAAAAAAAAAAGGAAAAAACCCAAAATTGCTTTTTTCTATCTCCAAGGACTTCTGCAGCCCCCACAAACACAGAAAAATTCATAAACTTGTCAGCAGAACTTTTCTGAGTGTGATTTCTCCTAATCTGGAATGATCACATTTTTATTTCATGTGAAGTGGTTTTAGCTAGCTCTGTGAACTCTCTCCTTTGAATGCCTGTGTAGTGCCTCAAACAGGAGATTTAAAAGCACTTCAGGAAAGTTAATGAATTGTGCTTGCTGAGAACTTTATCAGGAAGCAAAGTGTTATAATTTATATTCTTCAGATAAGGAAACCAAGAACTGGTTTGGTTAAAATGCTTCTTCAAAGCTATGCTTTGAAAGTGTAGCAGGGAGAAGGAATAGATCTAGATGTCCTGTCCATGGTCAAATTGTCTTGCCAATCCAGAATCAGAAGTGTTGGTTCTGGATAGACTTCATGTTGTAACGTTGTCTGCCCTTAAATTCTTCTGGATTATCGTCTAGCTTCTCCCTTGCTGCAAGCTGCTCTTCCTACAGATATCACCACGAACACAACAGTCACAGCCATCACAGGCTGTAAAAGAAGAAAGGAAACAGAAGACTGCTCATCTCTGATATGCGCTGGAATTCTCAGATGATGTCCTGGCTCTTTAGGACATGGCTCACTGCCCTGAACATTTGCAGTCTGACTGAAGATTTAAGAAGAGCTGATGTCCAGTGTAGAGCCACCCGCTGACTCCTGCCTTATGCTGCAGTGAAAGCCAAACTTGGCTTCCTCCCACACTGCTGGTGGTGCCTGCACTGGGGACAGGGTGACCAGATGGCTCATCCCTACCCGGGATCCTGTGCTGGCAATGCTGGAGCAGCACTTGGCTCATGGCTGGCAGATGGACATGAAAGCTGGAACTGCAATTAAAGTGCAAAGAGGGTGGATGGCTGGGTCGACACAATGGGCTTGATTCATCCTATGGGTAAATCAGCCCAGCTAGAGGTTAGGCTTTATATCCACTCTATATGAATACGTATCTTATATTCAGGATATATTTGCTGCATTTTGGTAGAACCAAAGCACTACCAGCGGCCATATAGCCTGATCTCCTGAAATAGTGAAAAAAGTATCAATAGAAACAATAAACCATGCTTTGTGTGCTTTATGATTTAGTCTAAAAGCAATGCTCAGCAGACATCAAGAAACTCTTCTTTTTATTCACAGAAATGTACCTGTCTTTCCTACCATAGAGAAGTTCTTTCCTTCTGTGTTTATTTTCTAATAACACTTCATGGTTGAAAAATAGCAAATTGTCAAAAATGAAAATATTTTCAGTAAAGAGACAGTTTTCCTGACTTTTTTTACACGAAACAAAAAACATGATTCCTTTTAAGATTGCCAAAATTTCCATTTTCTCGCTTTGAAACAAAACCTTAGAGATTTTCCCCTTTCAAATGACTTGTCTGGTACAAACTGAAGTCATCTTTTAGAAAATGCCCAAATCAAAGCATAAGATTTCAAATTTATTTAAATGATATTTTCCAGAGCTCAGTTTTGTGAATATTCTCCCAATTCTGACTTATCTTTCTGAGGATGAGGTAAAAAAAAGAGGTTTTCAAGGCAAGGAAACCATTTTCTCCCTATTCCACTGAAATGCTGTACATCTTATAATGCGAAGCAACTGATTTATTCTTCGTATACAGGACAGGAACAGTCTCCTTGGCCTCCCAGGTTTTGAAAGTCAAATCCAATATTTCTGGAGGTTGGGATGTGCAGCTAAGAGCTGGGTTGTCGCTCCCACGTGAAAACAGTAATAGGAACTCTTGCTGTAATTGTGTTCTTTCAATTAATTCTGTCCCATTAAACTTAAAAAGCACAATCACACCAAATCCTGGCTCTTCCCTTGGTGGCAGTGCTTAAGGATGCTGCAAGCAATGTCCAAGGAGAGGAGCACTCACTCTGGGCATAGGTACCTCTGAATGAAAATGTCAAGGCTTCCCTGCCCCCCAGGACCCAACCCCGTCAGGCAGTGATTGCTTTTTTTCCCAGCAAAGATCTTCCTTCATTAACACTTGCCCTCTTCTGCTCTTTCAGCTTCTTCCTCAGCAGCTGGATGTTTAACCCCTGTCTGCTGGAGGATATTGCCCTTTCAGCAAGAGCAGGTTCGAGTAATCAAAAAATGGGGATTTGTTAAGGTGTGAAGATAACCCTGTAATTCATCCTTTGTAATTTGCCTAAACTGGGCAGTGGGATGATATCAGTGTGTTGCCTGCTCAGCCCTTCCAAATAAACTGGCCATTTATTCCCCAAGTTGAACAGAAAACAATTTACAGAGCCTGCACCCTGCTATGTGGCTAAAATGCTCCAGGCAGAGAATGTCGTAGTCACATCTATGGCTGAGTTAATTTACAATTTAGGATCCCGGGAAGGACAGACATTGAGCAGAGCTGTACCCTGTCAATCAGCCTCACAGAGCGAGCTCCCTCCTAAGAGTGCCCTCAAGAGATGTTTTAAGTGCTTTCAATACCAATAGGCCATGTTCACCTCTCACTTATGTCAGCCACTCCATTGGCATCAAAGGAATTGCTCTTGATTTACACCCATGTAAGTAAAATCAAGCTCTTCAAGCACATCACCATGTCCTGATAAAAGCACTGCAAAGCTCCTCAGGAGAGCTTTCCTCTGACCAATGCTCCAGCAGGACTAAGACTCCCCTCTCCTCTGTCCTGCTCAGCAAATCCAGGAGAGGTAATGCCCAATATTTTGCCAGCAGTACAAGTGAAGTCTGGCAATTTCCTTGTTCATCTCCACTCCAGCCATGATATTACATTGAGAAATAGCGTACAATTATTTATACACAAACCTCTTCTAGCAGAAGTGGCTGCAATTTCCAGCCAAGACATGGGGCTGGCTGGGGAAGGGAATAAATGATCTGCTGCTAAAATGCACACATCCATCTGTGTTCGTGCACTCAGACTCACACAGCAGAGCCAAGATTTGGACATGGGTCCTATGACCCTGGTCTAGCAAATCGTGCTGCCTCCACGTCTGCTGGGAACTGACAGATATTCTGCAGTCCTGCTCTTCTTCTGACTTGCTCTAAACCCAGGGAGAAAGCAAAGCTTTCTGAAGCTTCGCAAAAGCGCTTTCCCTGCTCCCACCTCCACATCCAGCTCCACCAAAGCAAGAAACATTCAAAAGCAGGAGCCACAGCCTCACACTCCGAGATTGTTAATGAACACATTTTCTGTAGATAATTATAGGGACTGGCATATTGAAAGCACTTAAAACATCTCATTCTTTTAATTCATTAATTATATTGCAATTACGCAATTCTCAGGCACTTGCTGGCACTTTGGAAATCAGCCATTCTTGAGATAAAGCTGGGTTAGGCACTGGTGACAGGGGAGAGAAGAAATGTGGGAGAAGGGGTGATGGGGAAAGTCAGGGGCTCTCGCAAGGCTAAATGACCTTGCATAAGAGGCAACGGGAAACCAGTCCAGCTAAAATCCCATTCCCATGAGTTCCAGTGCTGTCTGTTAGCTTTGCACCTGTGTGGTACTGCTGCTAATATTGTTATTCTGGACATGCTGCTCCAGATATCTGCTTAGGATGGATTTATTTCCCCTTCTTACACTGAAGTCCCAGCTCCACACACCTGAGGAGATTTTTCTGATACTAGTCGATAATGTTATTGGCTTGGCCTTACAGGATACTCTGTGGACTCTACAGCCTGGCACTTTTGGGGACCTTGAAAGGTTATTGCAAAAAGTCAATGTAAACGGTCTCCTTAAAATTCCCTTTCTATTTTGAAGTTCCTTGCTCTCTGTACTTGAAGGATGCAATACAGGAAAAAGATATCCCAGAGCAGTCCTGATGTTTCCCAGCTGACTGACCACTTTATGGAAGCCATTACTCATAGCAGTTATTATCAGTCCCTCCCCAAATTAAGAATGTGGCAAAGTGTTTAAAATCATCTTTTATGCCACCACACAGACTCTCAGTGCAGCTTACATCCTCAAAGCATTAAGGAAATATTAGTAAGATAAGGAGAGCAAATCATTCCCTGGCTTCTTAGGGAAGCAAGGTCCCCCTGTGAAGCTCAGCTCAGATGCAGTCCTGCACATGCAGCCTCATCATGCTTGCATTGCAAGCACTGCCTCCTCTGTTGCATGGATGGACATCATTGCGCAATCACATCTAGAAGCTCCAAGATTTGTCCCAGCTCTGGATCGGGATAAAACCTGGCTCTGAACCCCATGATTTTCGTTAATGCTCTGCAGTAAGTGCTTAGTGTGGGCAGGCTGGCAGCCAGGAGACCAGGGAGCATCAAAAATCACCTCTGACTCACTGCACAGACACAGTTAGTGCCCAAAGCCCAGAATGATCTCAAATGTTCATCCCACCAGGAATTTAGGCAAAGCATCCCCCTTGCAAGGATAAGCAAGGCCTACATACAGCTTAAATGAATGGAATTAGCAGGAGGGACACTTGTCTGTGTAGCTTCATCCCAGAGGGTTTTGGTCAGACTTGTTTTTTTCTATGGAAGAGGTAAAAACCTGCCCTTTTATCTGCAGGTACTTGAGGGAAGGCAGCAGAAGGCTGCTGGAGATGTAAATGCTCTGTACTGCAGCAGGGCATGGGCAGAGCAGGGAAACACTGCAGGCAGGAGGGTCACTGGTGGCCAGTCCCTGAATGCACCGGGAATTTGCAGTCCCCATAATTCCCATTTGTTTCATGTGATTTTCAGAGAAAAGGGGAAAAGCTCAGTAGAGTTGAGAGAGCTTATTCGGCAAGGGCTGATCATGTCTGTCTCTCTTTCCCTCCTGCTCTCTCGGGATGTTCAGCCTCTGTCTGAATTGGCTAATTTTGTATTCACCAACTACTCTGTTGGCTGTAGAGAAAGGGGAAAAAAAAGAGAGAAGAAGGAAAAAAAAAGGGAAACCCTGATAAGAAAACCTGAACACAGCAAGGAGAGAAGGGGCTGGAAAATCTCTGCTTCTGTGTCATCTTCAAAATGAGAAAAACAAAACCATGAAAGGAAAAAAGAGGTGCTGAGATTTACCAGCAATGAGGAAGTGGATCTGCTGTGATTCAAAGCCAATATTTTCCACTTGCACGTCTCAACTGGACCACACTGAAGTGTGAAATAGAAAGGTGCAGATATAAGTGTGATGTGTGACATGCATGTTTAGACAAGATGGCTTCTGGATTTGAAGCCAGATAAGAATAATCTTAAGGATAAAAATATATATGTGTGTACTCCTCAGGAATTGTAGCATTAGGACTCTTGTTAATTGCTATTTTGGTCTCATTAGAGAAAGAAACATTCACTAAGCAAATGGGATTCGTAACAATTGGTTTGAGTCTGAAACCACTTGTACCTCCTCCTGGAGCAGAGCCAAAGCCTATATTTAAACCAAAAGGCTGAGGGGAGCTGACATTGAGGCGGGTGCTGGATTGCTGTGTTTATTTATAGACAGCTATGCGCAGTTTGCGTGCTGTAGGAACCTTGGCACAGCAAGAGAAACGCAAAGTGCTTGTGGGTGGCTGCATGGGTTTACTACACACATGTGACTGAGTCGATTAGTATGGGAGGGCCGGGTTCGTACCCATGAAGCTGTAGCTGCAAGGGGTGTGTGCGCATGGGCTGGATCTAGAGCGAAGCATCTGCATTTTCTGCATGCAAGAGAGGAAGGCACCAGGCAGAGGAAGGCACTTGCTGTGATCTGCTTTGCGGTTGCGTGCAGCCAGCCATGCGGTTTGACACGGGCAATGCTGACATCTGCTCACAGCAGTGCCACATCTGTGCAGAAACTGAGAAGGAACAGCAACAGAGCACCCTGGGGTGGGCAAAGGGTCTGCTCTGAGCCTCTGCCTTCAGGTGTCAAAACTGCCTGAGAGCAGCAAATTACCCATGAGAGCAAAATACCTGCATTGCTGCCCTATGTGTGATGCTGCCCCTTGAAGCCTGTGCGCTGAATTTGTGTCCAGGCAAGGCTGAAGTTTGCTAAGGGATAGTCTGGTTTGCTGCTTTATTTCTTTCTTCTTTTTTAATTTAATTGTCTTGTTTCCAAAGCCATACCTGGGAGTCAAGAGGGGGAGCCTGCAGGACACCAGGGCAGACACAAGGCTAAAGCACTGCGATTGCTTCATAAGCTTCTTCATTGAAACCACTGAAAGCTCAAAGGCTTCTCTTCAGCTACTGCACTCTGATCACTCTTAGAGAGGGATATTTTCCTTCCATCCCTTCCGGGGGTGGGTGATCTCCAGTGGGGAACTTAGATAAAGGCATCAAAACAAGAAAGCTGCTAGAGGATGTGGCAAGGAAAAGGAGTGGCATCAATCTGATAAAGTGCATCTGAACCCACGTATGACCCGGGGTGACTTTCCAATGATTGCGACTCGTAACATCCGTTACAAAGAATTGCCACAGCTGAGCCGAGAAGGAGCATAAACTGAGATGGATTTGATCATATCAGACTGTTGGTCTCATATAATACACTGCTCTTCCTAAGCTGAGGGTGACACAGAAAAACTGGCTGCAATAGGAGGAGCAGAGACTCCAAAATAATTGCAGTGGTGAAACGCAATGCTGGAAGGGTCTGAACAGCGCCCTGAGTGTGGGACCAGGCAGCTGAAGGACTTGAAAAGACAAGAGTGGGGTTTCAGCTAAAGAGATTGCCTCTCTTTTTCAGGGAGTGTTTTGTTCACTTAATGTTTTTAATTATTTCTTTTCCTCAGGCAACTAGAAAGCCTGGGGATCAACAAGTCTCTGTTCTCAGCAGTGCTCAGGCAAGCGCTAGGAGAGTTTCCATTTGTCTTCTGTTTTTTAATCCTGCAGTCTCTGAACAGATGTATCTCTATCAAATTTAGTTTTCCTGACAAAAAAAAAAAAAAAAAAGCTGCTTTTCTTCCCTTTTTCTCCCCTGTGGAAAGTGCTGAAGATTATTTTTCAGCATTGTTGAAATATTTCTGAAGAAAGAAAGAGGGAAAAGGAGGTGATGGGAAAAGCGACAGTATTTTCTTGCCATGTCAGTTAGGTAAAATCTAAACTGAAATGTGTCCTAAGCAGAGCCTGGAGACTACTATATCTGCGGCTACATCTGCCTCAATCCACCCTGCACTGTAGGTGGGATAGAACCAGTTTTATAAAAAGAGGTAGAAATGTTCAAAAACCTGAAATTTTAAAGGGGTTTGCATTAAAAATTCAAGTTTGGATGAGTAAATCCACTTGCATAAAAGACATGAGATTTTTTTGCCTCCTCTTTACGTAGAGCTCTGCTACTGCTGGAAAAGATTTTATTCTAACACTTCTCAGTAGCGGTATGGGTGCTGCTCCCCAAGGTGGGACATGTGAAAACATCTATATGAATGGAGGAGGTTAATTCAGCAGCACAGAGGGACTATGTGCAGTCCCTGATGGGCTTAGGGTGCTTCATTAGGGTAGCTGGCAGAGGGGACAACTGTGCCCCGAGGAAGGATCTCTGTCCTGATATCATCGGAGTGAGGTGTAGGTAAGAGGAGGGTAAAATCTTAGTGGGCTCAAGGAGAAAGACCATACAGCAAGGCTGAGCATGGAGATTTGTGATGATTTACTCTTCTACAGCAGTTTTCAGTAAGCCCAGAGTCAGTTCATTAAATCCACCTTCTGCACACGCACACATAAAGCAGTGCAAGCTCTGGGCATGCAGGCTTGCTGGCAAGCACCAGGCTGAAGACTGTTTGAGAAGTCTTTCCTATTTTTCCCTTCCTTTCCTTCTGGTTCTACCTCCCATTGCCTCCCACCACCCTCCCTAGCCAGGGAGAGATCTTGAGGGATCACTACCTGTATCTAGGGATGCTGAAACTGGAAGAAACTCTTCATCAGCCTCCAGCTCCACTGGTTGACATGGAGTGTGGGTGATTAAATTTTAAGTAGCTCATATTTGGCCAAATTCATGCTGGAATAAACTGGAGCATTGCTATGGAAGGAATTCAGTATCAACCCAAACAATCAATCCTTCTGCATAATTCCTGCCTAAAAGCCATTTTGCCTCTAGAAAGTTTTGCCCAAGTCACACTCTGTCCTGGTCATATCCACCTTATGATAAATAGAACTCAAAACAGTGGAAACAGAAGAGTGCACAGTAATTCAACCTCCAAATATGCATTTAACACTGTTAAGCTGATTCAAAGAGCCTATTCTCATAGATTAGCAACTCAGTTTCCTCAAAAAGAGCTATGAAGAAATACTTCCAATTGCAGGCAGCCCTGGGGTGAAGAATAAATACATGTCATACAGGTATGGCCTGGCACATGAATGATTATTATCACTGTAGATGCACAGACATGCCATTTCTTTAAATCATTGGAGGTTTTTTTCCATGCAACTGGCCTGTGGAGATCCACTGCACTCACTAAAAGAAGGCAACAGTTCCAAAGGGGGTAATTCAACACTTGGGGAGTTATAATTGTTTCCAAATGCAACATCTTTATCCTGTAACACAAATAAACACTTGCTGGTAATGGTGTGCTTTGTTAATTACAATGGTTCTTAAAATCTGCCCTAAATATGCATTATATTACAGTGACAATATTATAAATGAGCATCGAGTGACATTCATATCACCTATTAATAGCTAGAGGGGTTTGGCAGGTGGGATTCTGGGATTTATGCAAATGAGGAATGTGTTCTATTATAATTTCAGTGGATCTCCTCTGTAAACTTCTGCTGTGCTGAATTACTGTCTACGGTGCATTTCCTTCTTTAAAAAAAACGAAAGAGAAAGCCACTTCCATATATTAAAAGGGGCATAATGAATTATTATTATTCAAAATGTAGGTTTGCTGCACTCATTTACATATAATGTTTAATTTTTACAGCGTATTTCATTCTAATACATGCAAAAATGATCAAAAAACTCTCCAAATATGCTAATGTAAATTCTATTGCAACTACATTGCAGCCTTAATTTGGGGACTTTATTATAAAACATTAAAAAAAAAGAAAGCTCAACATTAGGATAGTTTTTTAAAAAGATGGCAATTATTGTGATTTAAAGGCTGGGTGAAACTCCACACACACCTCCAATTACTGAAAAGCCTTGGACAGAAATACCTTTGTTTAGAAGTGATAGAAAACCACATGAGATCAAGAAGTCATCCAGGGTGGTAATCGGCTGCTTTTCTTCACTCAGGTTTTGCAATGGGAGGTGTGATGACAGCTGCTGATGAGCAGCTCAGCTGGGTTCTCCTTAAGGAGTGGGAGTGCTCTGGGAAAGCCCCTACCTGCCCTGAGAGCCATGAGCCAGGTCTCTGTTAGGATCGGACTTTTCCGATCTGTGTCAAATGAATTCACCATATACCTCAAGACAGACAAGTAAGACTTACTTAAGGTACCTCTATATATATAGATATAGGCCATAAATATATATGCCTCATCACTAGAAAATCTTCTGTTTCCCTGCTAGTCATCCCTTAATATCTGTTAACACACCTACAATAAGCGAGAGCAGAGTTCAGGATCACCCCCATGCATCATCCATGGTCCATTCTCTCTGCTCCTATTTCTTACACCCAATCTTTTCTTTTAATTGAAATTATTATAATTGACAGGAAACTTAAGAGCCCTGTTCTGAAATTACACACATATGCACATAGAAACATCCATTTGAGGAAAATTAAAACCATCCCTGTCAGCCCATGTCCAAAAGTCTTCATTTCTTTTTTCCATAGACTTCACTGACAGGTCTATGTTTTGAGAGCCTATCTTTAGACATCTGCTGCTGAAAACCTTCTTTCCATGTATATAATTAAAGACATTATTTTACAGCACTCACATTTTTACAATCTGGCATCATTTCTGTGCATAAAAGCTTTGGTACTTCCATCCCTCCCTTATTGCATTACGCTTGTTTAAGTTCAGTAGTTCTTATTCTGGGAATAATACTGGCGGCTATTCTGCAGCCACAATTATTAAGCTAGGGCCTATAAAAGGAGATGAGTTTTGGATTGCACCTATAAATGATGATATGTGGATTTCTAATGCTTTTCAGTGACTAGAAGTCTTACATTAGAGGAACTCTGCTGAAAACAACCTGCACCCACGCTCTGTGGTGATAGTGAAGGTCAGAAGAGCTTTCTTCTTGTAATAGAGAAATGGGAGACAACAACCTCTATGTGAAAACAGTCCTAACTGTTCCAAGCATTAGAGAAGGACTAGGGAACAATACACAGGAAATTAAATATGCAGAGGATGTCTATCCAGGGAACAATACTCAAGTTAGGCTTGTAAACAAGAGTGTGGGAGAAGGAATACCGGCTGCCACGCATGATAATGTCTGAGAGTCCAGTGATCCTAAATGTTAAACAAACAACAAATTATAAGCGTGTTTGAGTTCACAATATGGATTCTATTCATGTCACAGCTGTCATGAACTTGTATCTTCATTTATTTGGAAAGGGTATATGCCTAAAGCATGCTAAATACACCTGGGAGTGACAAAACACGTTGGATAGATTTAAAAGGGTTGTGGGGGTTTTCTCTGATAGACATTTTCAGTATTATCTGAGCAGAATATTTTAATATAGATCTTTTATTTCCTGAGGTTGTGTATGAAAAAACAAAAGCTTATGTTGAAAACACTAAAAAAGAGGGGAAAAAAAGCTGAAAATGAACCTATCTACCACTTCCCTCTGAAGTGATTCTCCAGATCCCTCAGCCCAGCTCTAGCGGACCAAATGCTGGACATTCACCTTAGAGTCCTCATCTCACAGATCCCTGCTTCCCAAGGGGTGCAGAACACCTGGAGAGTATCTGTGCTCACCACAGGCAGGATTCCTCCATCCCAGCACTATTCCCTTAATCAATCATTAATGAAGCCATAGCTGGTGATTGGGTTTCTCCCCAGCTGAGCACAGCTAGACAGGAGCTGAGGCTCCTGCCCTGTCCTTTGTTTTGAGAGCATCAGCACTCTCAAGTGCTTTGAACAGATAATCCTGTTTGCTTTAACCTTGCTGTAAGCACTCAGTAGCTGCCTTGCTTTTTTCTCCATGCTGACAGCTTCTGGCCTGGTATTCCAGGCTTGTTATTATATCCCTGAACTCTCTGTTCAGGGACAAAGATGCATGGAAACAGGGGGAGAACTGGGGGTGTCTTGCTGACAGGTGGGGGGGATGACTACCAGCTTTGCTGTACCAGGGAACATCAATGCTAAAGTGATTAATTTCTCTTCTCCATTACTCTAAATTAGTTAAACAAATCCCTGGCTAGGGCTGTCAGACTGATGTTCAGCATGCAAATTGTTTCTAATGAGCGGGGCACCACGTCTGGTGGTGAGCTCCTAAATCCATCGCTTCTGACACTTGGATCCTGCACCCAGCAGACAGCGTGAGAAGAGGCACAGGGCAGGAGGCAAAAACCCCTTCACAGCCCTGGCTGAAACACCTTTGACTGCAAAGGGAAGCAAATATCTCTTGGCCAGTGAGATGTAGCAAGTTTCATGGAGAGAAGGACTGGGGGGGTTTGGTTCATTCCAAATGGAAATGACTCAGCTGTGCTTTGCTAGCTAAACCCAAAGCACAATGCCCTCAGTTTCATTTGATTTCACCTCCCTGAGTGCAAAATCCTAGCAACAAAAATCTATCCAACCTTCTCCAAAAGATTCAGTGAAAGGGTGGGTTCTTTTCGGTAAATACAAATAACATTTTCAGCTGAATATGTTTGTTTCCTACAGAAAAGTGATTTCTCTATTAATTGTTAGATTGTTCAAACCAAAAGATTTCAAGCCAAAAAAGTGATGGTTGCTTTTGCTTTTTAAAACAAAATATTATTACTTAATATTGGAAAACAAACAAATAAACCCCTTACCCCCAAGTCTATTCCTCCACTGACTTCTCAAAGGAGTCACTGCTTTGACGTGCAGACCACTGGAAGGATCACAGCAGCTTCTCAATCTCCCTTGCTTTTTTCTCCCTTCTCACATACATACTCTTAGTATAACTTCAACTTCTGGCAGGATGCAGGTCAAACATATGATAAGCTTTTTGTTTCATAAGTCATGATTTCAGGAGATGCTTTTGTGGCCTCATGCTGAGATCATTGGGTGGGGGTTGAGCAGATATTTTCAAAGGCTGCAAATAAGCACTAGGTGGGAATTTCAGAGCATCTGCTTGTGATGCACCCTAAGCATGCTGCTGGCTTAAGCACCTTTGAAAGTGTTAGTGGGTGTACACTGGCATTTTTTGGCACTTATTTCCTTTGGGTATCTTCCCTGAGTGTATTAAAATGCCCTATTGGCTTAGCAGTGATTCTTGAAACCATGTTATTTCTTCTTTTGAGTACTCAAGGCAGCAACAGAGAATATATTAAAATGCTTGCAAATGTTTGAGTGTTTCCTTCACTTCAGCAGAAGATTCGGACCAGGAAGTATGCTATCCATTATTCATTAATCCTTTTCCTTTTACCCCCCAACTTTCCTGTTCAGAACCATCATGCATTGCACTTGATCAACTATAATGAATAATGAATTACTAGCAAACATTCTAAAGCAAACAGTAAAAGCCAATAGGTTGAAAAATTATTTGCCCAACCTATTTGGTGCATACTTGCAAATAACAACCCATTTGTACAAAGCAGGATCAGTTCATGACAAGTTTGCTGACTGGACTAAAGCTCTGGTTCAACAGAGCGTTAAGCACATGCCGGAGTCAACAGGATTTTCATTTGTACATATAATTATGGGGCTAAAATGTTAAGTAACTTGTTGATTCAGAGCCGTGTGTCTTAATGAAATTGCTTACAACAAACAGTTCCATATTTCTTAATGAGCCCAATCCCTAATGTTTAATCCTTGGAAGAATAGTAAGAAGAAAAGAAAGAGGAACAGTATTTCTGTATTTGTTTTTCGTACAACTCAGGCTTGGCCTCTCTAGTGCAGCACTCAGACTCTGCGTTGACAACTGGGGCAGCCTAGTTCATGTTTCCTACCCAGCATATTTGCGATGCTGGTTGAAACTCCCAGAATGTCTCTTTGGACTGGTAAAACACAGATTTGAGCTTGTTTAGCCCTGGGGCACTGAAGCAAGGTTCCTGGTAACAGTAATTCCCAATTCTTCAGTTACACATGCAGCTTGTCCCGCAAAAAGAAACTGGAAGGCTTCCTTATGAGAAGTCCACAAATGAATCCATCAGCCCTGCGGGAGTTGATGGTTCAGAGGAAACACTCCAGGTTCTTTCCTCAGCATGTCTACTTCAGCATTTGATCTGGGGCCCCCAGAGTCCTCTGGCCCTTGAGAATGTGTTTAAGCCCACAGAGTAGCCAGAACTTTGCAAAGGAATCTTTATTTTACAGTGCTACCCAAGAGATTTTGTGTTGCTTTGAAATTGTCAAGGTGGTTTTAAAATATAAGAAGGAAAGCAAATAAGTCTTCCTTTGGTTAAGATACTTCCAAGAGGTAGATGCTGAGTTTTTAAAGTCATCTTTCCAAACAAACTGTTCTTTAATAAATTTAACTATTAACTTTTCTTAAGAAAGAAGCTATGAGCAGCATTATTTATCAACTGATGTACCTGCTCCTGTCTGATCCTGGTGCTGTGAGTACTGGTGTTATATTTATTAATCAATCTGTCAGAAATAGTTATGTCAACAAAGACATTGCAAGATCCCTCTGGATGATACCCATCTTCCAAGGTTCTGAACTGCACTATTCAAGTTTGAGAAGAAATAACCAGCCTCTTGGAGCAAATATCCTAATCATTAGCTATTCTTTTGTTAGAACTCCATGGAAATATCTGACTGACTTTTGAGGCTTTCAATAGGCATAAATATAAAGTAGCTAGAAATTCCTGATATGACTCCAGATATTCTTCTGCACTCAGGGAACCTAAACAGCTTCTGAACCCAAATTTCTGAACTCTTGTCAGTTTTCTTCTGACAACAGTTCAGAAGAAAGCTTATACTTTATTATTTTTCTCTCCATTAAGAAATTTCCATTACAAAAGCACTATTATAGACCTCTGGGAATATAGATATATATTTTGCCCTCACACATGTACATACTTCTTCTGAGTACCTGAAGGACTTTCAGCAAACTAGCAAGAACAGCCAAGTTCTTGGACAAGAGAGTCCACTGGGACCAGCCTAAGATCTGTTCCTGAGCCAGGATCAGCCGCTGCAGCTTAGGGAAGAATCCAAACAGAAATGTCCTTGTGAAGCTGTGATTAAATAGTCAGCATCACCAATGGGGAAATCAAAACAGCACAGCAAAGCTTCTTCTCTTTCCTGATTCTGTTCAAATACAGAAACCTTTGGTGGAAAGGTAGAATTCTTTATGGATTCTTTGGAAATTGAGTATTTTTTCTTGCAGGAAGAAGGATTATGTCCATTATAAAATAATGGCATCACATTTGGTAATGGCCAAGCAGGATCTTGAGGATCCCAAAGAAGCTGCAGGGGCCTTTTACATTCCATCCACTGCAGATGAGAAGTCACATTTCCTATGGGAAGGTCATGTTTATCTAGGAAATGCAACTCTGGAAACCAACAGATGGCAGTTGTAGAGCTTCTGTGCCAAGACAGCCTTGCAAACACCATCACCTCTGCCAGCTGGTAGCCAGGCCTTAGAGGCAGATGTAACCAATTAGTAGAGATAACCACTCCTCAGCCACTGCCTGGATTTGTGATGCATAAGATCAATGCATGATGACGAAGGAAGTCTTGTCCAAAGTCCTTCACGGGCCACCGGCAATACTCTTACAGAGGGAACAACAAGCTGATTGAAGAGGCCAGTGCAGCTGGACCAAACCTGTTTTCATTCAAAACAGGCATTTGTTTAATCCCAATCTTGTCATTCAAATAATTTTTTTTTGTGTAAGGTGGAATTTCTAGCCAGAAACAGAATCTATTGCCAGAAATGGTTAAGCTGGAGAGGTAGGACATGCAGTTTCAAATCCATGCTCCAAGCCAGGACTTCAGTTTGAGGGTTCATTCCAATGACCTCAACAGTCTGTTGACTATTAATGGGTATTTCTATAGAATGTTAATTCTTCACCAGAAAGAAATTGGTCTATCGGTGGCAACACAACATAAGCATCCTTTTGAAGGTGTATCCCTATATTAGAACTGCAACCACTTTAAACACTTGGTTTCCTTCAGAAATCTCTTTCTATGGCAACAATACAGAAGTTCCCAAAATTAACTTATAAAAGTCCTCTTTCCTGGCAATGTCTCTGAGGCAGAGTCTTTGGAAAGCCACAAACATGAAATTACCGACCCAGCAAATCCTTCAAGCAGCCATGATTTCATAGCATTCCTGGTTTTTGGGCAGATAGAGATGAGATGACATCAATTGCTGGACTGCCATGAAAAAGAAAGCTCAGGTCATTGTGCCATACAGTCTGACACAAAGAATTGTGGCTGTGAACTGTGAGCAATCAGGGGCAAGAGAAGCCTCTACTATCTTTGTGCATCACGAAGCACAAAATGGAGCCCACTTTCAATTGGGTCCTTCAGCTGTCTCAGTAAAATAACAATGTTCAGACAGGGAACTCAGTGCAGAACTGAGCTCCGTCACTGTCACCTGAAAACCCTGCAGGATTGAGGATTTGGTTATACTCTTCACAAGTATTACCACTCAAAGTAATAACCACATTGCACCCAGGGTGAGAGGAACGTGCTATGGTGGTCACCTCATTGAACTCTAAAGAACTAAACTAGAGAACTACTCAAGTAAGAAAATGCAGATACATACCTTTTGTAAGCACATTGCTCCCCAAGCTGAAATGAAACCAGAACTCAGAAGAGATTGAAAATGGCAAATAATCATGGGAAAATTTCTCACAGTAGCTTCTAATACCTTCTCAAAACTTAATGGCAAACAAACTATTCCTGGAGTTCAAGAAGGGGCTGACAGATTCAAACCACTTCCTTTAGGAGGCCTTCCTGATGATGAGCAGCTGGCACTAGTTGGAGAAATAACTGGGAGGGGAGCAGGATTGGGTCATTGTGTGATGGACTCTGTATGGGTAGCAGCTATAGGGCTCTGTCTCAGGACATTTATCAGATTGTGGATCAGAAGTGGGCAATTACCTAAAGAAAGAGAAAGGGTTTCTAAATACTGCTAGTCAGTAAGCTAAGAGATCTTCAGGAATGATTAGAAAAGATGAGGGATTATCCAGGAAAGGAACTGAGCTTGTTGAAAGGCTGTTTTCAGGGTGTAAAATAGCTCTCTGACTCATTTAGGAGCGAAAGCTGCTTCCTCTTTGGTGTATATTGTCCATGAATTGGGAGGGGCTTGTTCTGTCAGTGTGCGTACACCACCTGGCACAGTGGGCCCTGTGCTGCGTTCGAGAGCATGAGAGTGATGTAAATTCATTTGTCATTATGGTCTGTTTCTAAAGTTTTTTAAACAGATACAAAAAAATCAATTAAATTCAATGTAAGTGGAAGAGATACACATCTGACCTCTCCCTGCCACAACGTAGAACTGGTTAATCCATTGGAGTCAAAGGAAATAAACTTGTGAAGTAAATGGGCTCAGAATATGACCTGATGTTAGTGTGCTGGGGGTTGGGATTGTTCTGGAATGACACCAATGTACTAGAGAAAACAGTGCCAATTAAGTACTCTGAATCCATTTACATGCCCATGGTGTTACCTTTGACATAAGCTTTCAACAGTACCCTTGAGATGACTGTTTTCTCTTGTGATGGACAATTTCCAAGCATTATTTATTTAGATATGATGAACTTGAAGATCATGAGGAGGTGGAGCTGTTGCGTGCTATAGTAGACACTTTCCAGCCAGCACATTTAAGGTTTTCTTTCCCTCTTCCTTCCAAGCACAGTGAATGCAATTCCTTGTGTCACCGCAAGGATATAAGTTTAAGCCATAAGCCATTCAATGGGATAACCATGTGACTTTACTGAAAAACAGGATACCAGAGAATATCCCAGTAACCTGCCCAGATTTAGGTTAGAGCACACCACCATTGGTGACATAATATTACAGCTACACTAAATCACTTCAGCAGGCATGCAGCCTATTAGATACCTACAGAGATTGTCATCACTTTGTTCTTGTATGGCAATATACCATTGGTGATCTAAGATTCAGCTTTAAGGTAGACCTGGAATTAACCAGGTTGCTGTAGCAGGAGCTACACAAGTGCTTTATGTTGTTCTTTTGCATCCTTTTTGCATGTGCCTAACACAGGCTTCTGTACAGAAGAGAAAGTTGCAAATACACAGAGATCGAGCAAGTAAGAGTGTGAAAGGGAGTTTGAGATATAGCATAGGAGGAGAAAAAAGATCAAAGACTGGGTGGCTTCACTCCCAGATGATGCTGAAGGGTCATCAACTCCATCCCATACCAGTGTCCAGGATTCACTGGGTGGTCAGAACTGGCATGCATGAAGGCCACAGAGATGTTTTGGGGAAGGGAAATTCAGAGTGTGCAACCTCAGCACACATTCATGTGTATGCTCCTATGGGAAAATCTTGTGTGCTTGCAGGGAAGACTGCATCAAAAAAATGTCCCAGGTGAGATACAAAGCTGTGAGTCTCCCTCTCACCATCCCTATTCCAGGCCCCTCAGGGGAGTCATTACCTCCAATTTTGTTTCCTGAGTGTCAGCAGAAAGGCTGTAATCATTTGTTTGGCAGAGGCAGGGCAGGCCAGGACACCGGCAGGACCTGTCAGGGTGTCACTTCATCTCTCACACACTCTATTCGAGGCTGACAGCAGCTTGCCATTACCACTGCAGGGCCAATTATCCCTGCATTGCAGGAACACGCCCCACTTGCCACCCCCCTTTTCCTCACCCACTTGTCCTTCCGCTCTGGATCATTAAGATGATTTTGCACACACACAGACACATACACATGCGTGGCTGCTCGGCTCAGTGCATTAACCCAGTCCCAGCTGTGGGTTCCTCAAACCTGTCACCAAGGGCAGCAGTACTGTAGACTGGTAGGGAAAGATGTACTTTTTCTTCTGTTTTAGAAATCATGAGATATTAAAGTCTTGTTTTTCCCCCTGGGTTTAATTATACTGAATACATTTAAACTCCTCTAATAGGTAGTAAATATCTAAAAATCTGCAGAACAAAAAGAGGATTCATCACCTTCATACAAGCTAGCGGGAATCTTCATCCCAGAGGGATTTCACCAGCATATAGAGGAGAAGGGAAATTCTACCACCATTTGGGTCGTCCTCATTCTACACTGAGATGTTGGAAGAGGTTTGAAGGTCCCTGTCCAAACACAGTGTGACCAAACACTCTTTGGCTATTTGCATACGGGAGTTGCACAGTCTGCTCCCAGCCTTGAGGTATTCAGGCAGCCAGAGCTCTCTTGTTCATGGCCAAACCACAGTCCTGCTTTGGGCAATGGTACCTGGGGTCTGTCACTCACCCACACTTTATACCTACCTGTCAACCTGAGGGATGAGCTGTGCTTCTATGCCCAGTGTTGCTTTTCTACTTCCATGCCTTGTTTTCACTGTCCTGAGTAAATGTAGCTGATATTACCCTGCTGTGAGTTGAGATTGCTATACAGGACAAACCTTTCTCCACTCCCTGGCCTCTGGGAATCTTAACCAGACTATCTTCTCCTTCACCCTGTCCAACCATACCATCTTTCACTCTGTTTTCCCCGTTTCTTTTTTTTTCCTTGCCACTTTTGTAAAACAACTTAAATGTCATCTTTCTGCAATTACCCACAGAAGAGAGAAATGAATAGGAACATTCCCACAGGGGTCCCTGTCTTAAATGAGGCTTTTGTTGTTATAAATTGTTACTCAAAGCAGTACAAGCCTTTGGAATCACTCATATGTTCCTGGTAACTTGATGCATGGGGCTTTGAATTCAGAGAGCTTGTTTGGAGTCTGCCAGCTTTTCTGGAGGTATGAAATCTGAAAGCATAATTCACAGCAACAGCACCAACCACTTTGACTTGAAGCTGCCTGACACCTCGCCGGGCATGGGTGACTCTGAGTTGTGCTCACACAGCCTCCTTGTCCCTGCACACCCAACAGCCAGCGGTGCCTTGCTTACATGTGCCTCCAGTGACTGAATCAGGGAGAAAACACAATAGCAGGGCTTGAAAATGTTCCTG
This sequence comes from Ara ararauna, assembly GCA_028858755.1. Taxonomy (NCBI): domain Eukaryota; kingdom Metazoa; phylum Chordata; class Aves; order Psittaciformes; family Psittacidae; genus Ara; species Ara ararauna. Next base: position 18,343,224 of record CM054384.1, read on the forward strand.
TCTGCCTTTGGATTCCACCTATCCTGCTTTAGGAAACCGTTCCCTACCCCAAAAGGTACAATATTGCCTAGTGATTACAGCAAAAAGATTTGGCTTGAGGAAAGCCCAGGTGTCCGTTTGGTGCTCTGCTGGTGTTTTAAACCTCCTTTGGGTGAAGGGCTGCACCACCTCTTTCTGTGTCTCAGTTTCACTGCCAGAAGAGTGAGGCAGGGGACAGTCTTTCCAATGCATCTGAGGATGTATTGGGAGAATTGACACAAAGTCATTTAAATCCCTTTCTTGAAGGCAGGGAGAAACCCAAGTGTTGGCTAAAGTGTTTAGTGAGCTGCAGTCCTCGCTTGCAGGCCCTCTCATGGGAGGGCCAAGCTTTTCAATTCCATGGCTGAGAAAAATAGCTTCTGAGTTTATTTCCCCCCTTTCCTGCAAGATTTAGGGGTGGGAGGATGAACACCGAGCTTTGAGCAGGGTCATGGAGAGAAATCTCAGTAGCTGCATAATGCTGAGCTGTCGCGCTCCTTCACAAGCTTCCTCATGCATTGCTCTGGACCCCAGGATGCTCAGTCCAGAAAGCCAAGACTCACAGGCCATGCAAGCCCACAGCAGGAACCAGAGGATCCCTTGGGAATGTTGACAGCAATCTTTGCCTGCTGCTGCCAGGTCCTATATTTTTTTCCTATTCCTGAGGAAGGAATGGATGGGGAATGGGTGCAAAGCACTGATAGAGCCAGAGCTGTAAGGCCAAGTTAAGCTGCCAGCCTGAATTAAATTGTATAATGAGGGTGTAAGTCACTATTGTAAAGCTTAGGGAGGTGAGAGGGAAGGGAGACAGCCTGGCTGTGTCATGCCACACGCACACATACCCGTTTCTCCTTCCCTGTCTTTGTGCCTCTCCCAGCTGGAGATAGAAAGAAACAAAGCCAAGTTGCATCTTCTCAAACAGATCACAAAATCAGCATCCTTTGAAAAAGGGGCTAAAAAAAGATATTAAACTTTAAATACCATTTCTTTCCATGCTGCTAAGCAGCTTATTTATCACAGCATGAGCTTACCTTAAGAGCTGTGACGACAGAAAGCTCTGTTGGTAATTACTGCAGGGAGTCAGCAGGCATGAATGAGTCACCACACCGCAGACAAGGTAAGGGGAGACAGGCAGACAGGGAACAAGGGCCAGCCAAGCATGATGTCTTGAAACCCCCTTGGGAAGGTGTGCTGGTTTATCATCTTGCTAGGAACCAGCTCACCAAACAGACAGATGCTGATGGAGCTTTCTCAAAGGAGCATCCTCAGATATAGGTCACTTTGTTGGGTGTGTGGTCCTGACTTGACAGAGAAAAATGAAGCAAGCCTTCTTGTGAAAGAGGTCCTCATCTGGCTTGGTCTGTTCATGCACCCAAGCTGTGCTCTTTAGAAATGGTACTGAACAAGCATACCCTTGGTTTGTTGCTGGCTGTCCTCACTACTAGTAGACATGCTGAATTCATCAGCAAGATCTGTCCTCCCAGTCCTGAGCATTGAGGGAACTTCAGTGGAATGAGTGACATCAGAGTGAATCTAAGGTGACAAGCCAGGTCTGCTGGGAAGGGAAGACAGCTCAGCACCAAGGAAACTTCATAGCTCCTGACCAGACATTAGAATATGTCTCGTCCTCCTGTGTAGTGCTGGAGCTGACAGCAGGGTCAGCTCATGCCTTGCAGCAGAAATAGTAGCTCTGGAAAGAAGGGAAGTCATCTCCCCTTGCATCCTGGGATATGACAGGAGAAGCCAGCCTTCCTCCATTCTCATCCTCTAGGGAACTGATGGCAGGTATCATTCCCCTTTTCTTCTGTAATTGGATGCTGCTCCCAGAGCAATGTTCAAGGTGCCTTTTGGACTTTACCATTGTATGAAAACAAAACATTATCAGAATTTGGTGATGGATGCTGTACAAACACGCACAATGCTAACATTTCCTGGGCCAAATTGCTGATCTAAATAGCCGAGACATATTGGAGAGTAGAGAGGAGACACAGCATGGAGAACTGAGTTGCCCACATTCACCTCCTAGTTTGGTGGTTGAGATGGGAGCAGAACTCAGATCTCCTGCTTCCTGCCCACCAGGTTTCCTGGATCCTGGCACGGCCTGCTCCTCAAGATGGTAATTAAATGGGACACGGGCCCTGAGCAGTGTCTGATTTAGCTTAGCACCTGGTGGACTTAGTCACCAGTACACGCTCATCTCCATAAGAACAGTGCCTGCTACCTGTGCTCTGACACATCAAATGCGGTCTTAAAATATCACTGGGTTTCTGACTGAGCTCCTCTGGGATTTCTCCAGATCTGTCGTTCCTGCCAATTGCATTTAAATGATTCTTTTCTCTGATGGCTGAAAACTTTGTGGTCTTTTATGTCCTCATGAGGCTCCTGTCGTCCCCAGCTGTCCAGATCCATGTTAGACCCTCTGCAAGCCTTGGCATTGTCTTTCTCCTGGGGCTACTCCCAGGAGCAGGTCTTCAGGCCGTGAAGACACAGAGGCAGTCTTTGACAGCCAACCCAGCAGTAGCAGATGGAAGTGTGAAGTGCAGGAAGAAAGCTACAAACAGCCCAATGCAGGAAACCTGACACGTTCTGGGCTTGCACACCATGATCTCTTTCAAGCTGTGAGATAGCATCGACTCCAGAAAAGGGCTATTTTAGGCAATGTTTCATGGTGTTCAGCTCTCACCACACACAGGCCTTCACCTGCATGTGGAGATCACAGTTCACACAACAGTAGCTTCATCAGTGTTCATGTCCTTCCCTCCTGTGATGAGTCAACACACAGCATCACACAGAACATCCTGAGCAGCCGGAAAAGCCATGGTGGTCTCCTGTGTGCTTCTTTTCCCAGTAATCATCCAAAGTAGTTTCCTAGCACATAAAAAGGTCGAAGGCCCGCAGGTTTCTCCCTGTCCCTTTCAGAGCCATGACCTTCAGGAGGTTCAGACAAGTTCAGCTGGACTTGTTAATGGCCATCCCGCTTCCAACCGAGAGGCCCGAGGGGAAGATGGCTGTGACTCCAGAAGGGAAACGACTATTTCCATGGACAGTTATCAAGATGGTGGCTCTGTGCCATCCCTTCAACCTGAGGTCCTGGCTGGAAACTTCCAGCATCCCCAGCAAGAAGAACTTGTGTCTGCCAGTGCCAGTAATGAGGTCCAGCTGGCTCCTTGGCCAGCAGCTACCTGATGCTATGACAATAACACTGCCAAGACCTGGTCAAGCCTAGCTGAGCGAGCAGGCCAAGAGGTGGGGAAGCATGAGTGTGGCACCCATTGACATTGGAGATGCTCTGTCACTGCAGTGGAGTGGCCTTATATCATGGGGATGAAACGCAAGTGCAGCCTGGGGACAAAGGCAAGTTTCCCCGTAGTCTTTAGAGCTCTCTATTTGGAGATTAGGATTTGGAGATGATCACAGTTTAATTCTTCCCAGTTCAGCCTCTACACAAACCCCTAATTCCTATTGTATTTCAGATCATGTGAGAGCATTTCATGTTGTCCTTCTCCCTTCCCCACTTCTGTAGGATGGGACAGAATAGAATAGTGAGACTGTTCTGTGCATTACAGAACTTCTTGCTCACCAGCACATGTAGGTGGCCAAGGATAGATATAGAACAGAAGAACGTTTCTATTTCAGAGGGAAAAGACACCTACAGCTCTATGGGCTGGAGGATAGGGGGATTTCCCCCCCCCCTCCGCTTCCCCTGGTACCCTGAAGAGCTGATGCTGCATTTTTCCATGCGGCCACCGGAGGGCAGCCAGAGGGAAGGAGCCGACCCCAAACCTCCCAAGAAGTAGGGATGGAGAGAGCAGAAAGAGGGGATGCTGGGGGTCTGCAACAGAGCCAGCTGCGGGATGCAGGCACGGAGGGCAGCAGGGAAGCTGCTGTAACTGCTGGAGAAAGTTCAGCACTGAGCTGGAGATGTGCAGGCTGAAATAGTTCAGCTCACTGTTAGGGAAAGGAATTTTATGTCTGTGCAATGAGGAAACCAATTAGAGGCATGATTTAATCAGGGTGTTTTAGTGGGAGCATTAAGGGATCTGGATGTGGCATCAATAAGGATCTGCCAGAATGCAGTGGTGGTGGCCAGAGTGGTAAAGCTACCTCCTAAATCTAGCCTCTCTGAGGGGTATTTGTAGCCTGCAGCCAGGTCAGGGTCGATGCTTGTGACAGAACAAATCATAGCTCCAGTTGACACGAGCTGGGATGAGAAACAAATCAGGTGGATCTGACAGATCCCTCAGGACACCAGGGTAAATCCTTCCCCATTGAAGTTGGCAGGGCCAGGGGATGTCACATTAGTGACTGCAGGGCCTGTCCTTCTGTGCTTGAAAGAGGCTTTGATAAAAGCATCTAGGCTAAAACGTTCATCTGTGGCTCATGATCATAACTGCCTCTGCCCTTGGCATTGCTGCAGTGCCCAGTAGGACCGGGCCAAGCTGCTGTAGGAGCATAGGGCAGCCACCCGGATGGCTTCATCCCAAAGAATACATAATTGAACACTTTGGATTGACCCCTTGGGTTTTGTTTATCCCTCAAAGGAGCCCTCAGCAATTCTATCTTCTTCTGAAATACAGAGTGCTGTGGCAGGACCTTGTAGCAGGAACAATGACTTGGAGACATCAGAGACATAGATTTTAAGCAAGGTATAATATAGCCCCAAGCTGTTCGCTTGCAATGCAGATTTCTGTGCTATTTTATTGCAAGGAGAAAAGGCAGTGAAGGTCTCTGGTGAACTGAATTTTCCCTGCTTTGATTCCTTCTGCAATTTCAGTTATTCCTGCCATTGCCTCTCAAAAATCCCAGTGGCATAGGTGCAAACTGCTTAATTTTCCCCACGAAGCAAAAGCTGCTTTTCAGTGGTGGGTGAAACAATGCTTTGCACAGATCATCTGCAAGGTGCTTAAGGACCCAGCAGGAGGAGAGGTGCTGCATGAAAGCAAAATATTATGGCACTAGGAGAAAAAGGATAAAAAAATAAAGGAAGACTTTGCCACTTGGAAAGAAGTCACAAAATCACAGCAGGGTTTGGATTGGAAGGGACCTTAAAGATCATCTAGTTCAATGCAGTCTATCTTTTCCCTGGGAGAGGCCAAGTCCCAGCTTAGCGGCAGGAAGATGAGTGCTGTGTCTTTGACAGCACTCGGAACCAAATAACATTTACTTGCTGTGAACTCACTTTAGTTGGAAACTGTAAGGGTGCCTATGGAAATAGATCTAAATGGAAGATAAATGTTGAAGTGAATGATAGAAGATTCCATTCTGGGGTTACAGTCACTAGGAAATGCTACATCTGTGAGCAAAGACTTGGACTTAGTTTTGTTACTGATGCATATTACATAGCCATGAAGATGTTTCCATCACTAGATTGGGCATAATCTCATGTTTTTCAGGAGATACAGTTTGCAAGCCGTGATGTGCTCAGATGCTACAACAATATGAACTACGTAAATACCTAAAATAGATCCATTCCTGTCAGCAAATACCCAGACATTCCGAAATCATTCTCATCAGCTCAATTTCCAAAGATAGATGGTTCCAGACTAACCTCATTTCTCTGTGAAGATGATATTTTTTTTGGAAGAGAGAAAGGAACACTAATGTATTTAACCAGTTCTGATTTCAGTGTATTTCAACAGAGCCATATTTGTTTCATTAGTCTTGCTGAGAATGAACATGAGACTTATAAACTAGTCTCTGATAGTATTTAATGGATAGATAAGAACAAATAAAGCTGAAAGAAGAGTTCTTTTTTTGGAGGTCAATAAAGATTTCTTCCTGAATGACCTTGGACTGAGATTTTTCAGCTCTGATCAAGCATTTGCTGACTGGGAGTTGGGAAGTTTCAGAAGCACAGCCAGGTATTGCACAGAGGAAGAATCGGATGATCTCAAAGGCTGGAGTAAGGGGCTGGCATGTGATGGTGTAATTCACACTGTTACATGTGTTGGGACTTGGAACACATCCTCTGCAAATGTCACAAGAGGAGAAACATCAGGGTGTACAAGATGATCAAAGGAGGACTGTGAATCACCAATGAGCTTTGTCCATGAAAATGTCAAACGATAGCCTGGGTTGTACCAGGCAAAGAATTCCCCATAGAGATAAGGTGATATTAATGCCATTATGCAAAGCCCTAATGTTCTTTTATCAGGAATAGAGCAGGACAGCTTCGGTCACCCAAGATCAGAAAAGATAAATGCAATATAGGTGGATACATAGAGACCATTTGAAAGGCTCTGCTTACCTTCACTCAGACTTAGAAATGTCACTAGAAGAGTTTAGCTTGTTTGGGATATAATGGCTGAGAAGAAGTAATCTCTGTCTTGGGCAAGGGAGCTAAATACCCAGTGAACAGTGAAGAGTAAAAAAAACAGTATCAGCATGAAATCTGGTGGGAATACATGGACCTGGCAAAGTAGGGAAACTGGGATAAGGTGTCTGATAATCAGACTCGTGATGTTAAAAGCAGAAAACAATCCTGACCCTCCTTCAGCACCTTATGGATGATACAGAGTGCAGCCAACACTAAGCAAAGATGTGTTTTCTAGTCTATAATCTAATCAAATTAAGATCTCTCATTCAGCTGATCTTCCATGCTCCCTCCCAAAGCAAAAGGGAAACAGGGCTGCTGCCTGCACCGGCGTCAGCCCTCTGCAGCCCAAGGAACTGAAGCTACTCTGAATATACCTGAATATCTCTCTTTTCCTTATCTTTCAACAAGTCAGTCCAGACTGGTTTCCTTTGTCATCTGTGTTCCCAAATAAGCAACCTTTCTGTAAATCCTTCCATAAACATGTCATCCGTATTGCATCAAAGTCTGCTTTGGTATAGTCCCTAAAAGAGACTTTCACATGAGAAAAATATGGCCCATTCTCTTGACATTCAGTGCTGCATTGGTAGTCTTCTCAATCTCACTAATGCCTAATAAGTAAAGGATATTTTTGACAAGTCTTGACTAGTCTGGGATACACAGAAAAGTAATAAAACATATTTCAAAAAGAGATCTGTTATATTTTCCGATTACACTAAATCTTAACATAAGCCATCTACAATACCAGACAGCTATTTTTATTATGCCATACAAATTCAGGCAACCTTCATCTCCTACCCTGCAACTCTCAGAAAGGAGGTGCTGGGAGGAATCTCCTTCTGTTCAGTGTTTTGGAAAGGGATAGCCATGAGGGCTATGGGGTTACATAGGTCTGAAAAGCCAAGTTTTAATTTTAACTCATAAAGAGCTCAAATCCACAGCAGGGTCTAGAGGAAGACACTGATAACAAGGCAGGATGCAGCTCCCAAGCCAAAGACAACTGCTGTAATAAAAGTGAACTATTGGTCTGTTGCTTGGAAGAAGATGGCTCAGGCAGTGCGGGAGCACAAGCTCCTTGGAGGCTGAAGTGACCTAGCAGGGATTTCAGCTCAGGCTTCCCAGATGGCAGCAGAACAGGTTCTGAGACAGAACGGGTGCATATTGCTTCTTCGCTGCTGATTCAGCATCCCCAGCCTTGCCAAGCGTTTGGGCTTTCAAGCCATTTACATGCAAAGGCAATTGGAGAAATCGTTTGACAAGCTTCATCCCGAGATGTTGGCAGATCCCCAAGACTGACTTTGTTACTCAAAGATTATGTTTACAGTGAAATGATTTAGGGATTGAGGGATTATCCAACATGGGCCCACAGCCCAACACCTCCAGAAGTACCAAATACCTAATGATTCCTGACAGCAGGAATCAATCTCCGGGAGCTGAGATTCTTTTTCTTTTTAATATATATATTTTTTTTCCTAGGATAAAACAAAACTGTTCAAACAGTGCTGTCTACAAATCATTAATAAAGGCAATTGGCTGATTTACATCTGGCATTACAGAGGTTGGACCAATAAAACATGCCTTTATTTTGCAGCTGACACACACTCTCTGCTATCCTTTATCCCAGCTGTCAAAAGCCAGTGCATGAGGAGAAAGCTGGGTGGGATATTGCAAAGAGCTAGATGGGGAAGACCAGAAATGATTAGTGTCAGGGGGATTTTGCAGGAGAAATCAAATGGTGCATTTCTAACAGGTTGGATTGGTTTTTATTGTTGGTTCTGTCTGAAAGGTACGACAAAAAGAACAGGGCTCTGGGTTGTTTAGAAAAGGACCACTGTGTTATTCCTCTTGGGAGCAGGTTTCTTGATTTTCTTCTTGAAGCTGGGTCTGTCACTGGGTATTTCCCAGTCCTGTTAGGGAGATCTGATATAAAGTGTCTCCAGATCAAAGTTTACATGAGTCCAGGCCTTTGGGTTTTCACATGCTCTTTATTCCTCTATATGTAAGTCACTGCATCTAGTTAAATGGGAGCACCCTCATCCTCTCCAAATGCCCCATTACCTGAGTATTTCTTCCAAAGATATGAAAACAAGGAAGCAAAACAGTGAGCAGATGTCCCCCCCAAAGGCCAAACTTCCCCATGCTCAGAAACAAGAATGATTTTCCTTATTTAATACATCTGGTCTGATTTATTTTTGGTGTTGGAAAAATCTGACCTTAAATAGATGTACTTGAGCCAGGAGATCTCAGGAACAGAGCCTGGAAGCTAGCTAAGGTCCAGATCCAACAAGCTGGTGCATGCAGCTGCACTGCAGCTGACTGCAAGGAAAAGCACACAGCCCCGCACAGCCTGTTTGTTCTGATTGTTAGACAGCATAATCAGTGCTGGAACTTGAACTGTTTCCTCACTGTAGAAAACCCCAGTTATGATTATTATCATACTCCTCACACATATATTGTAATACCATATTGAATATCTTGCCTTTTCAATACCCAAGAACCTTCCCCCCCAAAAAAAAGCAGAAAACTACTTATGAACTAAGCACTCACACACCAAAAATGACTGCTGAAAACCCTTCTTTGTCTTCTTTGGATCACTCTGATCAAACCCCAGGTTAAATGCTAGACAGCAGGTCACAGCCATTTTCTTAAACTCTAGGGGCATCAAACTTTCCTGTCCATCCCTCAGACTTTCAGGCTGCTTCCCTTAATGATGATATTGATTTTGGTTTTAGTTTCATCCAGTTTTAGTCTACCCCAGTGATGGACTCCCACTGCTCCCAACAGGAGATTATTCTATGCTCTGGCAGACCTCACTGACAGGAATCTTTTCCTGACATCCAACTTAAGTTTTCTTTCTTGTTTTGTTTAAGCTTCTTATGCTTTGATTGGATGAAGTCCTTAAAGCCAGGAGTGAGGAGTTAGAAAGAGTGGAGAAGGCAAGGAAGAGGAGGCCAGATGAGATAAATTGCCAACCTGCTAAAGGAATGTGCAAAAGTTTTCCCCTGAGGCCTGACTTTCTGTTGCAGCCACAGGTTTTATAGAAAATGTATTTGCCCAGAATGCTTTGTAAGGGAAAGAAAGGAAAAAGATCATTATTTAAAGAAACCTGAGCCCAATAGGAGATGTATCATATACTTTGTGCACTGGAAGAAAAGGTTGTCGTTAAGACATGAGCTTTGGGTTAAATCTATATATGTATTTTTTGTTAAGAATTTTAAAATAGTGTGCAATTGGCAGGAATTATTTATGTGGATCATTCGATATTGCACCCTCCCATATTCCAAGGCTGCTCTAAATGCCGGAGCAGTCAGACCAGAAGACCACAAAGGCCACTATTCTGTCTCTGCAAGTTATTAATAATGATGCCAAGGAAGAGTGCAGGAACTATTGCTGTTCCCCACAGACCATCCTAAGCAATTCTTCTTTCTCTTTTCCATGCAGGCATCTCCCAGACTGAGAGTCCTTGTAATCCTCTTTCCTACCTCTGATTAGGCTGGGTTAGGCAGCACAGTGAAGATCAGGAGATGAACAGTTCAGATATCTTCTATATTTCTCATTTTAATTGTGACTGGAGTTTCAGATGTGACCAAAGGGATATAATTATGTGATCCCAGACAGGATGTAAACTCACATCTAAAGAAGCCAGATGTAAAGATCTCCATACAGTAATCTACTGAACTATGTGAATTGCTGAAGAAAATCTGGGAAGAAAATTGCTTGGGAGGAGCGAACACTACATAGGACATGGGAAGAGCAGAGGAGGAAAAGCAAGAGGAAGCTGGGCAGGAGGAAAGCTATTAAAATCCTTGAATTCGAACTTGAAACCTACCCAGGACGGAAGTCATGTATCTTTTCAAGGCCAAAGAAGGCCCTTAGGATGATGTCTGACTTGCTGCATTAGATGTAGTCTGATTTGCTGCAAAACACAAAGGTGAGAGATCATCCAGTGATTCCCCTCCCAAGCTTTGTCATTTTAATTCAAAAACACAGCCTTTGGAAAAGTTCGGCAGCTTCACAAAAGAGGCTGACTCACCATCCCTCTTAGGAACCTGCTCTGATGACTAATTGCTCTTACTGTTAAAAACGAGCCTCTAATTTGTGATATCAACACTGACAACCTCGAATTCCAGCCACCTCATCTTGGTCTTTTATCTGCTAGAAGGAACTGAAGAAGTGGGTGTGTGCAAATGAAAGTGAGAAAAAGAGATGCTAAGTCTGTCTGTAAAATGCTTCTTCCTGGTAAACTGCAGACTGAGGGGAAGGTAATCCACTGGGACAGGAAGAAAATACAACATGGTGACCAAGACAGGGATATTATTAGGGCATTACTGGAAGAGGAAGGGAGAGATTTAGACGAGGATCTTTGGGATTTCATGATATTTCTGATCTTTTGGGGAATGGGAAGCCAAAGCCAATCTATACCTTGTGTTCCTCGAGCCATCATGGAGGGGCTGGAAGGAATAGAGCAGTGATGAGAAAGATACGGAGATGTAGGGAAAGCCTAGCTAAGAAGATGTAGGGGTTGAGAGTGCATCAGGAAAACCAGGGGAATATGGCACAGTAACATGGACTCAGGCACAAAACTGGATGGAAGAAGATATATGGGCTAAAGAGGTAAATCAAACATGGTAACTAATCAAAATGTGTGGACTGGGGACTGAGCTGCAAGCGTGGACAAGGAGCCAGAAAAAGACTGGGTGCATTATGTGGCATCTCCTGTCTCTAATTCAACACTTCTAGCTAAATAGATGTAAATCCTGACAGCTTAACTTGAAAGCAGCAAATGTCAGGGTTGTTTTGCACAATAATAACAGAGAAATATGATTCAGAAAAACATGGCTTTTGCAAAAATTAACAAACAAGGCCAAATTTAAAAGCAAAACTGAACCAAGATGCTGTCAAACAAGATCCCCCCCTCCCTTCTAAGCAGTTTTATTACTCAGCTGTATGAAAATACTGCTTCTAATGAAAGACAAATTGCCCATATATTCTGATCTTTGCATGATGAATTCTGAAATCACAAAGAATCTATTAAGAACAACAGTTGCAACAGGTGACTTCTGGCAAGATAAATGTTAAATCCACACAGTTCAACAAACCTGCTTCCCATTTATAGCATTTCTGTAACCAGCTATCACTGTGTCCCTTCAAAAACCCCTTTAATATAACCCAGCATATAATTTTGGTGTCCTGCATGTATCAACAGTCAGTAAGATCAGAACTCCTCATTGACTGGAGGGTGCTGAAGTTCATGCCCTGGGTCATTGAAAGGTAATTTCCTTTAGCTTTGCTATAAACTCTCTGTATTGACCTAAGACCTCCAATGTTACAAGTGGTTAACAACAGCCATAAAAATAAAATGTGGCCACAAAATATATGAATTTGAGTAGATTTGCTTGAATTTTATTAATTTATAGAAGTTGAAGGTTATGCCATATGTCACTAGAAAGTAATTTTCTCTGAATGTGCAATAAGGGCTTAGGTTTGATTTATGACCTAAATATTGCAAGATATTAATACATCTCCACACCAGATGGTAATGTACATGTGAGGAAATGTACCTTTTCTATCCTAAAATGGCAAGCATTTTCTTTCATTTGCTAGGATAAACTCAATCAATGGCATTCATTAATTTTTGAACGCTAAGTACTTACATGGAATGTCCACATCTCTCAAACAGATAGCTCTGTTATTCCTGTATGAAATACATTCAATATGTTTCCAAACACTGCTTCAGAGCCTATATATGAGGTACCCACGTGTACATCTACTAGGGCTGCCCAGACTTGACATACTTCTATAAACAGACAATGTTTTGGACCCTTGGGATCCAATTTAGATGCTGTTGGGGATCACTGCTGCAAACAAATAAAGTATATATTCAGATTCTAGTTAGGGAAGCCAACAAACACATCAGGCAGTTGGTAAGGAAAGGCTCCTTTACAACTCCTGGGCAAAAATTCATGAGAAGGCTGTAGAGCTCTTTTAAAATGCACCTCTGTATTTCTGTGGAATACAAAGAGATTCCCAACTTTGTTTTCTAGGGACAAGAGGTGGTTCACTGTTTCCTGCTGTTTGCTCCTAACTGCATTAAGTCCAGTGATTTCCAGGCGAGATGTTAATATCTTGTTTATAGACTCAGTAAACAATATGTACTTTGCTACCCCTAGAATAAAAGCTGTGTACCAGAAACACTCATATTCCCTGGCTACCAGTGCATAAAATCAATCTCTATACCAGTTCCTTTCGGAACGACAAGTGCAGACTAAATAATAAGGGTTTGCTCCAAATAAGAACTTCCATCCCTTAGAAACTCCAGTCTTTCAATAAGTAGTTTCATCTGAAATCAGAAGATGTTGATAGGATAGCCACCTGACCCAAGGGAAGACCCCAGTGTGTGATGGGAATTGAAGTCCAGCCTGAGGAATACCAATCATGAGGAAGAGCAGAAATGCACAGCACCTATCCCAGATTCTCCTGCAGAATACATTTAATGTCGTTTCAGTGCAAAACACTGTAATTTTTATTTTACAGGTGGCTGCTTTCATTTCAAATCCACCTCTCTTCTGCTCAGTGGCATTAACTCACTTTAAATGTGACTTTAGCACAAAGGGAATATGTGGTACAGGGAAATACCCTCTTTCCAAAGGTTAGGAATTGTTCAAATGAATGCTGCTGTGTGTTTAAATTGTTGCTTCATAGTATATTTATGCCTAAACTGGGTTTGTGTGACAAGGTTTTGGTAGTAGGGGGCGGCTACAGAGGTTGTGGCTTCTGTGAGGAGCTGCTAGCAGCTTCTCCCATGTCTATTGGAGTCAATGCCAGCCAGCTACAAGATGGAGCTGCCACTGGCCACAGCTGAGCCCATCAGAAATGGTGGTAATATCTCTGGGATAATGTATTTAAGAAGGAGGAAAAAAGCTGCATAACTGCAGACAGATGAAGGAGTGAGAATATGGGAGAGGAATAGCCCTGAAGACACCAAGGTCAATGAGGAAGGAAGGAGGAGATGCTCCAGGTGCCGGAGCAGAGATTCCCCTGGAGCCCATGCTGCAGCCCATGGTGAAGCAGGCTGTCCCTCTGCAGCCCATGGAGGTCTATGTGGAGCAGATATCCACCTGCACCCCAGGAAGGACCCCACACTGGAGCAGGGGGATGCCCAGATGGAAGGATGCTGCTCCCCTGCAAGAAGCCTGCACTGGAGCACGGCAAAAGTGTGAGGTGTCTTCCCCTGAGAAGGAAGGACATTGCATGATGAGCTGACCACTGCCCCCATTTCCTGTTCCCCTGCACTGCTGAGGGAGAGATAGTAGGTAATTCAGGAATGAAACTAAGCCTGGGAATAAGGGAGGGGTGGTGGAAGTGGGTGTTTTAAGAGCTGGTTTTATTTCTCATTCTGCTACTCTGATTTGATTGATTATAAATTCAACTAATTCCTCCAAATCAAGACTGTTTTGCCCATGACAGTAACTGGAGAATGATCTCTCCCTGTCCTTATCTGAACCCATGAGCCTTTCATTCTATTTTCTCTCCCCTGTCCCGCTGAGGAGCCACTTTTGTGCTCAGCCTGGGTCAACCACCACATGCCCCCAGATCACTTTATTGCTCTTAGCAGGAGCCAGAGACAGATCCACACTTGTAATTCCTTGGGGTGGCCACTCTTGTTTCCAGTCCTCGGCTTTCCGCAAGTCTGATGTTCACCTCAGCTCTGCCTGTTGCACTTTCTCCCTGCGTCCTCACAGGGAGCCATCTAAAAGGGCTTCAGGCTCTGTCAGTTCAGGAAACACTTTACACGGATTAAGTTTACAGTGAAATCGTGGACCAACGGCCTTAAATGCCCTGTGATTGCCTGCTGGGAAGCCAATGGACATGTGAACAGTGGGGGTCCTGTCAAATGACAGAGGAGATGGGTTATTATTTCCCCTACCCTTCCCTGACATCCCAGCCCTGTTATTTCAGGGCAGAACAGTCAGCAGAGGAAGCAGAGCCTGACTCCCCAGCTTGGTTAGCATTTCAGATGCAAGACACCAGGTGGCTGGAGTGACGAGAGGCTGTCAGGAGCTGAAATGTTTGCTGCCTTGAATGAGAAATAACGCTGAGAAAAGCCTCTCCCCTGCAAAGGTCCAACTCAGACCAGTCAGAGGTGTGGGGGGGTATATACAAAGTCAGCAGCCAAATGCATTCCCACTTTCTAGTATGGTATGGACAAGGCACACAGCACCAGGCAGGGCAGAGAAGTGCAGGATGAGCTGTTGCAGTTACCGCTGAATCGAGAAACAGCATTAGCACAAATGAGTGACTGATGGCTGGTTTGTCCTCAGCACATGTCGAAAGAACAAGCTTCCTCCTGTAAATTCTTTTCTGCCTGCCTCAACCAAGAGAAGGCTGCGATTCCCGTGAAGTGACAGATGCTGTTACCAGTCATACGACTAAGCAAAAATGCTCTCATTTTTAGGAATATGGGATGATGTGCTCTAGTATCGAAGGGTAATTTTTCACTATTTATTCTCGCTTGCCCCTGGCACATCTCTTATTATTTATTTCTAGAGTTTTCCTCTTGGATAGCAGATTCTAGACTTTTCTATAGTCCTTCTTACAAGGCATAAACAGGAAAATGCAGTATTTCTGCAAAAATAAACACAGATATATTCATGCTGTACTGCATATAGCACTAACATCCAAGAGCCATTGCTGAAGGCTGGAACACTACTGTAACAGAGGTACAATTGTGACCACAATGTGAGGGCAAATAAGAATCCAATTTCATGGAAGTTTAAAGCAGTATTTTTCCACTTAGGAAAAGGGACACACATTTATCTTTTGTAATTTCTGTGTCACTACTCATCTTCAGCTGGGACTAGGTCATGTATATGCTAGGTGTTGTACATAAAGAATGAAAATCAGACACTGTTTCAAAGAGCTTTCCATCTAGGTCAAAGCAACAAATGTGTAAGAGAGGCAGGAATGTAGGGAACTAAGAAGATGGAGTGGGTCAGAGCGAGACACCAGACATCACAATGGTGAGTTTGATTTAGGAAGGCTTTTGGGGGAGTGTGATGAAATAGATGTTTAAAAGAGCATGAGGAACAGTATGGGATAAACACAAGGATAACTTGTTTGAGGATGCGAGAAGTGGGTGAGGGAAGACTGGCACCAGGGGCCAGCTGAAGGTGAGAATCAACCTTTCCAAGCTGAATGACAAATGAGGGAGAGGGCGGGTGAATATGGGTTGTGAAAGCAAGTGTGTGCAACGTATGTTTGAAGTGATAAAGAGTGCCACCAGAGGGGAAGATAAGGAGGGATAACACACTGACAACAGTGGGCTGGGAAAAGGGATTTCTGTATCCTGGAACGATGTGTGAGTGGAGCTAGGCTTGCATTTGTTAATAGCAGAGGAAAGGGCAGCCCCTGCAGTCATTATGAGATATGAAGTGAGAGGCTGGACAAAAGTTTTGGCTGCAAGGCAGGAGAAGAAAGGTCATCTATTAGAAATCATCTATTTAGAACTGCTATAATGGAAAAGGCTTCTTGAAGACATAGCCTGGATGTGAGGCTTTGGACTGGAATCTGGGCTGATGCCTAAGGTTATGGGGACAGCATAGGTATATACACACTGCTGGAGCAAAGAAGCAGTAGGGAAGCAGTAGGGTAAGTTAAAACCTTTGCACTAGCTTTTATGACCCTAAAATGGTGTTTAGACAGCCTCAAGAGGATGTCAGAGGTTTCTGAATAAAGTGGTAGAAACAGAGAAACTATTGTTATCCTGGAGAAACAATGCAGGTGGTGTTTATCCAGTAGAGAAATGACAGCCTGATGCCTTACTAGAAATTGCATGGCACTGATTTGTCTTCAGATAATTGTTCGTCTTCTGTGTGCAAGTTAGCTGTTGGCTAACACCCAGGACTCCTCAGATGAGCTTTGGCATCCCCCATCTAAGCTGTGATCATTTTCATATTTCACATGTCTTGGCTTTCACATAGGCACATGGCATGTATAGGCTTTCTTCTGTGAGTGGTGGGTGCATCTATAACAAGGATGCCAAGTATTGCTAAGAGATACAATTCTGCCCCAGGCTCCCAAGAGCCAATCTGGACCTGGCTCTGGCTGTGGGGATGGGTTTCACTCTCTGCAGATGCTGATAGCTGTCATTACATTGCTTGATGAACCGTGCTTCTTATTTCTCTGTGTTTCATTGTTCAGTATTTGTTTATAATAGGAAGTGTTTGAGGTTTTTTATATATTTCTTTTTCTGAAGGCAGGGAAAGAGATTTCCACAGTGTGGAGTACAGCATCTCTGCAAGCATGAGAGAAGGACAGCCTGTTTGACTCCCCTTTAGCCCTGGATACAAACCTTATGACCAAACCCTTCCCAAGGAACAAGTCCGTGTCTTCATTTTCATGTAGTAAGGGGCACACAACCTGGCCCTTCAAAGCTGGGTCTTTCAGTGAATCCTGATCAGATTCTTCCCAATTATATTCCTTTAAAGCATCAACAGAGCAGGTAGTAGCCAGAGTTTGTACCCTACTACTTCACCTCCCAGAGCCTGTGGCAAATAACTTAGAAGAAGCTTCTCTTGTCAATGAAAGCAGATTTTGTTTTGAAAATACCCTGTGCTTGGAGAAGAAGCTAAAATAAAAGCTCTGCTCCCCTAATGTCTGTCCTTTGCATTCGTTTTGCCTTGGTGTCATCTGCTCTCCTGGGGAGCCACTACAGCTCACTTGCTGCAGTCCCTGGCTTTATGATCCTGACAGCTTTGTCTTCTTTGTGGGTCCAGTCCTTTAACGGATCAGTGTCTTTTGATCTCACTCTTCTCAGCATTGTCAAAACAGCCTTGTCAAAACAACCCTGTCACTGGGATTGGGAATGAAGGAGTCCTTCACAGCTACAAACCTCCCTGTTACACATGAGAGTTTGCGTCTTATCTGGGCCACTCTTTTATATCCCTCATCTCTCTTTTTCTCTCTTTTGATAGAGTAATGAATTCCAGCAGGGTCGCTTGACGCAGGTGCACTGAGGGACGTGTGCCATTAATGAGTCATATTGCAAATATTGCCTGATTTTCCCTAAATTTTATCGCTGCACTGCCTGACCACCTCATGAGACCAAAGCACGAGGGGGAAGTGGGAAACTTGAGGTATATGGAAACTATGCAGCTTTTGTTAGAAGTCAGAAGGGTTGTCTGTGAAACTTCAATGAAAGGTTTTATTGGTTCTGGACCAGTAAAGCTTTAAAGACGCTTAACTGAAGTTTATGCTGAAATGACCCTATTTTCATGTAGCTAAAATAATCAGGATGAGCCCCCAGTGGCCAAGGGTATATTGCGACTCCCTCTTAGACAAGGGGCATCTAAAGAAAATGTAAGAAAGATGATTCAAGAACGTTTAAACTCATTGGGCAGTGTTTTGGAGGAAAGACTTCGGGATTTAGCCCCTTATCTGCCGTTTTCCACTTTCAACTCAGACTCCAGAGAGATAGGAGAACTAATTTCTTCTCTGTTTCCATTATAAGGAGCACATTTTTCCAATGTAACCCTTGGAAAAGGTATCATCAATCACTGCTCTTTTAATCTGGGAGTTGTGACTCCCAAGAGTTTGATGAATAGGTCCAGAAGTTACTGTAGTTTGTGACCTTCCTTTCTGGACAGATGGAAGGAGAAAATCTGAATTTCTTATACTTTATACCTCTTTGACTTTGACTAGGAGTCACAATGTAGAAAAGATATGGAAAAAACCCTTGGCTGGATATTAGCATGGAGATATTAGCATGAAGAGAGTTTAGCTTAAAACTGAAGCATTTGTCAATAATAAAGTAAAAACAGCACCACAGGAGGAAAAAGGGGTTTGGTTTCTGTTGTCTGTCCCACAAAAGAAATCTCTGTGATTCTTTATTTGTAACGTAGAGACAATTGGTAACAAAGCTTCTAAAAAGAGCGGCTGCTTGATTTGAGGCGTGACAGGAGGCATTAGTAAGGGTCCCAGGCATTAGAAGTATCCCAAGCTTCAGACATGGTGTCTTTGAGGGCAGAAGATGACTCTGACCTGCACTGACTGTACTGTGCAAGTGTGATTCTGCTGTAATTCTTCAGGCTTGAATCAATCATGCCAGCAAAATCAGCGCTTCTTTGATCAGAACAGCTCACTGTCCCGCATGGCTGAAGGTACAAAATCACCAGCCCTCCTGTTCGAAGTGGAATGGGCATTCATAAATCAGGCTGGCAGACCATAAATTCATTTACCCAACAGAGACATGGTCAAAAGCAGCTCAATGGGCTTTTAAAGTCATTTTGTGCAAAGCTGAAAATAAACAATGGAAGGAAGGAGGGTGAGGAGAAGAAAGTGGCATCTTTATCCTCTGCTGAGTGAGGTACTGGACTGATGCAGGGTGGCCTTTCTGTTATTTGGTGCTGAGGGGCTTCGGGAGGCTGGGGCTGGGTCTCCTGGACCTGTGGCACAAGCATCCCATTCACTGCTAAAGCAGAGATGGTCTCAGAGTAGAGACTTCTGCGTCTCTTGGCAAAAACGTTATGTAGAAGTGAAAGAATCCTGCTTGGCATTGCTGATGCAAACTGTATCTCCTGCCTGCTTCTGCTGGTCCCCAGCAAAAGCAAAATAGGAATAAGCTGAGACCCAGACAGACACGGGACTTGAGGTATCCCCAGTGAGAGATGTCTCAGGCTGAGAAGTAGAAACTCTCCCTGGCTGTGTTCCTAGGCAATGCCACATGTTTGCATCTGGATTTAGTGTTCCAGGAGGGTAGAAAGCCCATCAGACATCCAGACTCGTGTTTCTGCCCAGTCTATAAAAACAGAGTCGCTTAAAGGCCTGCATGCAGTCATGCAAAGCACAGCAAATGAAACCTTTCAAGTGCATCAGAACAAACCTGAGACACAGAGTTTGCACGGCTGTTTCTTCTTTCCTGCTGTCTGATTTCATCTGGCTTGAGAAGCACATATATATTTTATATATATTGTAGATATATATTTAAACAATACCAAGCAACTGTGCCAGCTGCTTCTAATAAAATAGCTCTGCTGAAATAATGCAGTGTCTGAGAGATTGGGTGTAATATGGTTAAATGCTTTTACAACCTCCCATTAAAGTAACTGGATAGAAATTCATAAAATATTTATAGCATTTGAAGAGTATTCATTCACAGATCCATCCAGAATGTGAAGCAGGCCCAGAGCAGTGAGTGCTCAAGACAGATGTTGATACCATGATGTTCCTCTTGCATGGAAAGAGAAGATAGACTTAAGTTAAATCATATCGCTGAAAAGTAGAATGTCTGAGATCAAATCCTGAGCAGCAGTTTGGTTTAATCCAGTTACTAAACCAAGCAGTGCTCCTGCTGAGTATGACGGAAATAACTATCCCAAGCTGGCAAAGACACTACATTTCTACTGTTCCTATCATGAGTCCAGTGGCATTAATGAGACCTTGGAGTGGGAAAATAGCTGTGATTTAAATCTAAGTGATGAGAGAGGGGTTGGTTGCTTTTGAGTCAGCGCTGAGATGACCTGATCTCTCGCTCAAAAGGCATCTGGCTGAATGGCTTCCTGTCTGCGGCCAAGGCAATAGCAAAGCTGGCTGCGTCCTCCTCTTTGGCAATTATAGTCGAGTCTCCTGGGTATTAAAATCATCTGGAATTCCTCCAAAGGCTTGGGTTTTAGAAGAAAATAGATACAGTTTCATCTCTGGAGTTGTTTTCCACCTGAGCAAAGTACATGTCTGTCTTCTTGTGTCGAGTCCTGCGTCTGCAGCCCCAGACTGCTTGATGGGGAAAGATGAACAGGCCTGGAAAGCTTAGGGACTATAAAAATGACTGCAGGATTAGAAGAGGTGGCTATGAGAGGGACTAGGATGAACTGCCAGGGCAGAATTAAGCCAAAACCTGATGTTAATCCAGTAGCTTTAGGTTGAGAGCAGCTTTGAAGTCTTTGACAAAGCCACGGGTGAGGTTTTGATATAAGTAGTCTGTAGTTGAAGAGGAATAATCACCTCGACAAGAGATGGGAGGGAGGAGGCCTTCTGCTGGGGAGGAAGAGGTGGGAAATGAACAGTGCAGCATCCCTGTGTGGCTGTGTCTCAGGGGTCACACCTGAAGGGACTTCTGTACATCACACAGAAGGTAACCCCAGGTTTATCTAGTATTGGGTCTTAGACAGAATCCTTTGAAGGGAAGCACATAAGAGAAATTAAGATACCTGTGAGTCCCAAGGACCATTATCCCAGGGTTAGAATTCCTGCAGTAAACATCCCAGCTGTTTCCAGAACAAGTCTGGAAAACAACTCAGGACGAATTACTCTCCATCCTCCTGTGCCAGTCTGTTTTGAGCAGTCATCATCTTGACATATCCTTCAACTATGAGAAAGTTCCTAGCTGTTCCTGTTCATTAGAGATCCCAATTTTTCTTCACGCCAGTTTTACCTTCATGTCACTCAAGTGACTCACTAGCAAAGAAGACAAGAGCTTGGGTTCCTATTTCTTATTTTGCAGGAGCAGCTAAATTAACCCTAAGGTCAAAGCCAAATGCCAGCCTCTGTGAACTCGTCCAGGATGCAGTGGCTATGCAGCAGTACTACTGTAAAATTCCCAAGCGCAATTGAAACCAGCAGTACTCTGCTCAGAGTGGGCAGATTTATTCTACTGGGTTTTTTTATCAGGGCTTTGTAGTCCTCATCGACCTCCAACCTACTGTTATCTAACTTTAGAAAGCTTATGTTTCCTCTGTATACAGACCTTTAATATAGACATCCTCTCAGCTGGATACTGTGGTTAGGACTTTATTCACTATCAACTAGGAATAATTTCACCCAAGCTGAAGAGTTTGTCCAAATTTCATTGAAAAAGCAGTCTTTTACTTCCCAGCCTGCTCTCAGCTGTGATGTTGCTATTCTAGTTGCCCAATTACTGTAGCTCATCTCCGAGACTGCTGCACATCAGAACCGAATCTCTCACCGGACTGTAAATTAGAGTAAAACAGAGCTTTGGGATCCATTAGGGAGAAAGTGTCACTCTAAGGTTATTTTTTGCTTAGATTTGCTTCCAGTTTTCTTCACCTTGTTTTACCCTCCAGCATGACAGCAAGTTGTGTATGTTTATTAAATGCACTAAAGACTTCCCTAGAAATATGTATTTGTTTACTTTGCTTTAATAATGATATATTTGCTAAGGCATATTTATACATTTATAGATATTAGTATAAATACGTATAAATAAATATGTATAAATAAATATCTATTTATATATTAGTTTATGAAACAAACACAGCTATTAGATGAATTAAACATAATTAAAAGCTTGCTGTATCCTGTCATGTTGGCAGCTGATCTGTCTTTCTCCTCCTAGCTCTGAACTGTTATCTGAACTTGCCTGTGTGTTAAATCCTCATATCCTCCACTTTGGGGTGTTTCCCTCATGCTGTACAACAGTGTATCTGTCGGAGAGGAAGCAGGAAAGTTGGTCTTCTGATTTATTGCTGATGGGGAGCAATAAATTTTCTTTAGGGGAAGCACAAGGATGTAGATCATAAATATGAGAACTCTGGATCAATAGTTTTTTTCTTTCCTCTTATAAAGGGTGTAAGTAGCCACTGATCCGCTCTCACCGGTGCAAGCAAAGTGAATCATCTCTCAGTGTTATCTTCTTCAAGTCTATGCTACTACAGAAAGACAAGACCAAGAAGACCAAAGATATCTTTTTTTCCTAACCTTTACAGTGTTTTTTTTTCAGGCCTACTAAATGCTTAGCAAATATGACCTGTTCTCCGTGCAGGAAACTATCCCTGTGGCTTGTGTGGCTGTTTCTTCCACCTAACATGTGAAGGACAGCATTATAGTCACTCTATCATCTTCTCTTCAAAGATGAAGATGAAACAGCATGTTCCTAGCAGCTGAAAGAGATGCTTTAGTTAAAACCTGAGCAGGTGAACTCAGGGGGAATGGGAAGCCCCTGCAGGCTTACCCAGAAAGACAGGCTCCCCAAATGTCCTTGCTGTAGAATAGTGAGTCCTCAGTGCCCCAGGCCAAGCAATAGACTTTTTGCAATAATAAATCATATTCATGTAATTCAGATGGTTTTATTCAAGACTATTTTCCTCTGCCTTTGTCTTCAGGATTACTAGACCACTAAGGGATTAGATAACAGAGTGATAACAGAGATAACAGATTAAAACCACCAGGAACCTTTTATTTAGAAGAGCTGTGATCATGCTTTTTAGATCTTGGACATCTCCTGTCCAAGGATTTGCAGCCTCTTACCAGTGCTCATTATGTGGCAAAGAAGATGTGTTGTGTTATAATCATCACAATCCTCTTGCTTGGCTAAAATCACATATTAAACCCATGCATAAGCCTGGAATTAGAACCTGCAAGACAGACTCCTCCTGCTCCCTGTCCTCTAAATCTCCTTATCTGCAGTCCGTGTTCCTCACTTATCTGCCCTATAATGCAAGAAAACAGGCATGCTCATGAGATCTATGGAGAGACATGTGGTAACCTGCCACTTGTCATCAAGGACACATTTATCTGGCCAGAATGGGTAGTTGTGCTTTCTAATGTTAATGGATGCTACCTTTGAAGGACCATATACGCTTACCCTACACAGCAAATACAGAATAACCTCTTTTTCCACCTTCTCTATTTCTCACTTACAGATGGTGACTGCACAGCTGGTAAAGTAGATAGGTCTTTCTAACCCTTTCATGCATGCTCGGTGAGTCCAGGTAGCTTTATAACTATGGTAATGGTTTCCAGAGCATGTTTGGACTAGAAATAAGACAGAAAGTCACAGAGATAACTGTAGAAACTGCTCTGCTGCAGGAGACTCAATCTGCACTCTTGGTCATATTAAACTCCCTCCCCTGTCCCCCCCAACAGGATGAAGAAAGCTCTTCTGCTCTACCTGTTTGCTGATTACATCCCTGAAGAAAGCAGCAGCTCTTGTTTAGTTTATTACCAGAAGGCCGAAGCTTGTGATAAAATGCATTGATTTATTCAATGGGGGATCCTGCCTGGCACTTCAATGCAGTTATCCTGCTGAGAAAATTACAGATAAACTCTTAATTTATTCTCATTCTAAGGGACAGGGGGAAAATAGAAGGAAAGGAAAAAAAATCCCCAAACTCAATAACAACCTTCTGATATATGTTCAGGAAAAGGTTAGTTCTTACTAGTCTGCTTTCCAAGGCTGATTCCCTGGAGGTATAATCCTCGTGTTGCTCCCTTCAGGTACTGGACCTAAGGACCATTTATTATGGTCCCTCCAGAAGAGCTCTTTCTCCCAGAGGCTGGCTCATGGTGGCATTTCACTCAGGTGAGTAGGAGGATGTGGCTGTCTCTGTCCAACATCACACTCAGGCATTTCCAGGACTTTCTAGGGAAGCCGTCACCCTTTCTATAGCAGAAGATAACCAATACTGACTGATGGTTTAGCCAAGAGGGGAGGCAAAGAGGAAAGCTGATTTCTAGGGCAGGTTAGAGCAGTTTAACATGAGGGAGGCAGCAAAAAAGAAGCAAGGGAGTGGCAAGAGGAAGGAGATGGATCTCAGCTTCACAGACAATGCCTTTGACAAATGTTTGAGATCTAACCTTGCCTTAAAAAATTAATATTGCCCAGAGCCCAAAAGTAAAATGAAGCAGTACATCTAACCTGCCAGCAGCACAGCACTGGCATCGCACACGCTGCTCTCCTGTTAGGCACTTGTTTGGGCTGGGGCTTGGGGAGGATTGACAACAAAAATGTTCACTGAGGAAAGGAGTCAATGCTCCACAGCTTCCCTTGTAGCTTCTGGATGCATCAAAGCTTGTTAGCCAGTAATGGGTTTAGAGGGTGAGGGATACCATATGGAGAGGGAAGAGATGTTCAAGATTATCCAGTGGAAAATAATCCAGGTCCCATGAGCTGTATTTGGGACTTCCAGCATCATGAAAGGAGCTCTATACTTGAAATGCAGGATTGTCATGGGTTAGCAAGAAAGTTCGAGGTGAAGTCACCTCTCTCTCACACGATACTTAAATGTATATCTACTTGGCCTCTTCCTTTTGATATGTGATCAGGCCAGGTCCCTTTCTTTTTTCACTTTCACACACTATTTCTTTCCTATTTTGAGGCAAGCTGAGCTCTTCAATTGCTGGTGTCATGCTGTTTGCAATTTCCTGTGTTTGCTTGATTTCTACAATAGTCTTGATACAATAAAGTGGCCAAAATACGTATGTGGTCCCTGTTCTGACAACAGAGCAGAAGTTTCTGTAGCTGGGCACCTGCCCGAAAGCACAGAGCAGCCCCCTTGCCCAGTCCACTGGGGCCTGGGGATTCCAGCTAATAGGAATACTCTGAGTCTTTCCAAATTTGAATGGCCTGGCATGATATCTTCCAGGAACTTTAATTCTGTTGGTCTGGCAAATGCACACAAACAATGTCCTCTAGATCCTCCCTGTATTAATCTAGCGGTGAAAAAAAGGATGGAAAAGAAAGTAGCAGAAAGGAAAGAATTCATCATTTCCTGAGATTTTCCTTGATAATACAGACATACAGACATTCTCAAGCTTTTAGATTTAATTCCTAAGGTTGAAAAATAGCTGGAAGCTGAACTCCATGCAGCATTGCTCAGGCTTCCCCTTTGTTTCTGAAAACAATGAATTTTACCCTCTGCACTTCAAAAAATCCTGCCCTCAGACATGCTTTCCCTGCATAGCCAAGAGTGAAATCAACCTGAGGTCACCTTTTTGTTCACAGTTCTTGCTTTGGAGGACCCACAGACAAGCCCCAGCCGCTGTTCTCCACCCTAATCCTTCCTCATGCAGCTCTTGCCTGAGAAGGAACAAGAAAGCATTAAGGAGAGAATATGAAATACACGGGACTAAGTGGGGAGGTTTATCCCCTTCCCCAGCCCACAGTCAGCCCGTGCTCTCTATACCACTGAGGTCAATGGCAGCAGGATTGTCTCAGTGCCTAAAGCTCTACTCCATAATGTACTGCCAGGAGGAAACCAGGGCTGGACTCCAGAGGAGAGCTGGCACAGGTTCCCTCCACACCATGTATCTACCAGCCCTTGCCCAAGTCTTTCCACACGTTGTACAGTCTGGTGTCTCATTCCAGATGTGCTTTCTGCACAGCTATGCCACCTGGGTGGTTGGGAGAAGATGCTCAGCAGAGGCATCATGATGCCTATTCACAGCTTTTCTCCTGCCAAAGTTAACAGCGTTCCCTTCTCAGACTTGACATTTTTGCATGCTCCTTCAAACAGTTTATTGGGCTTGGGGTTTTTCTCTCTCAGAATCCATGGCAGCTATCTTTAATTAAATCACAATTCCCTAGATGTTTTCCCTCTTCAGTTCCTGATTAGTGTAGCCAGTTTCTATAACACCCCCACTGCTGGAATCAAGACTTAGAGGTCTCACGTTTCCCAAATCTCTTCCCCATCTCTCCCTAAATACAAGTGTCACCATTAATAACGATAAAAGCATCATACGGAGCTTCTCATTCCTTTGGGACCCACAGGGCTTTTCAGATTTTGAAATGAGATAGGCTATCCACCCATCACATGACAAAAAGCTGCTCTTTAAGCAGAGAGATGCAGTGGGTCCCCTGTGGTGGGAGCATTGGCTTCAAACACACCTAGCCAGCTTGTGCCACTGGGTGAAGATTATGCCAGGTGTATGAATCAACAGATGGAAAGCAACGGACACCCCACTTGTTCTCACAAGCTGCTTTTGTACACATGAAAGGGGTTACCAGGATTTGGCTAAGGATTTGGCTAATACAACCGCCATCCCTCTTCAGGTAAACCAGGTACCCCCGTCTTGCCTGAATGCAGCCTTTCACCAGACATTTTCCTCTGAAAGGCTGATTCTTTTCTGATTCAGCCTGTTTCCACCTTGTACCCTGCTGCAACTGTTTGCTTAATGCTGTGTCTGAAGGAAAAGCAGCAATTACTGAATCACTCCCTTCACCTCCTGCAGCACCATGGGCTTTGTAGCCTGTCCCCAGCCCTCCATCAGCTATGGCTGATGCTAATTAGGTTATAGCAGGACCGTGGCTCGTGGCACTATGAAGGACATTACCACTGTATTTTAACCCCGTCAGTATTTCGCTTGATATATTTCTTTTCCCTCTACCACTCCTTTCCTTGTGTTCCTTCCTTTGACATCTTAATTCTAGGGCTCCGCAGGATCAGATTTTAGATGGTTTTTCTTCTCCTCTGCAGATACATATTGCTTTGTCACAGTCTGTTTTGCTCCAGAAAATTTTCCTCCTGCTTCCATCACATTTTTTTTTTGCCTTTCAAAAGATATATCTGCCAAAATGGAATGAAATGTGATGCAATTGCTATTTAAAAGACTTTGATTGCAGGGGAAGGGGGAGGTTAAATGTCACTGAATACATTGCTCTAGCTTCTATGAGAAGAATTTCAACTAATTGTTGCATATGTGCATATTTTTATGTATAAAAAAATATCAGCCCTCAGAATGCCCACAGATTTCTTTGTTAATCCTGACAATGGGTGAGAAACAACAGCACAATTACTTTCAGTTTAGAGGTGGGATCTAAGGAGTCCATGTGTGGTTCCAGGGTTGTTTCCTATTTGTGAGGCTGTACAGGATCCGGGTAATGATAAAACCTTCCATGGGCAGAGGCCAGTGGTGATGCAGAACAAGGTAGAGCCTCCTGGATGGGACAGAAGAGGCAGCAGCCCTATTTGTGTCCCCTTAAAGCAGCTGGGGAGTTGTAACCCCAGTCTGGGTGATGCGCCCCATATCAAATGGGATGTCTGGAACCTCAGGTCAGTTCCCTCAAGTTTTTGCACTGATTTAAACCACAGCTCCTCTGTTCTCTGTGTACGTGATGGTGACATTTCTCCCTGTGGCAGCCTTCAGCAGGTTTGCAAGGTCTGAGCAGAGCTGGCCCCTGCCTCTGTGCTGGAGGATGCACAGCCCGGATCATGCAGATAATTTAGTGTCTGTGCTGCAGCATCACTCTCACAACCGCCTTGTCTCTGCTATTTCCTGAGGACCTGAATAACGCCTTTGCTGGCCTCTTGACCCCCTGTGTGTTTGAAACACTTCCTGTCATTTAGCTTTCCCTTCACTGCCACCACCTTCTCCTGCTCTGCTTTTGCATTTCCCCCTGATACTGCTTCATGCTGTTTAGTGCAGAAGTCACCTTCTCTGCTCAATCAGTGATATCAGTTCATGCCTCTTTGTTCTGTTCATCTATAGGGAGAATGTGGTGAAAATCATAAGCCGTGGAAATCTGGAAATCACAAAGTTTGGGCTGTTACGGGGTGTGTGTTTTAGGGGCGAATATATTGCAATATTGCTTTACCTTGTGAAGGGCCCTCTTGAAATTAAGGATGAGCCAACCATCAGATGACTCTGAGCTCCAGACTCACTAATTCCAAATGTCCTTGATACTACAATAAGAAGAATCAAGCCTATCTAGGATGCTGCCAGCACTTTCTCCCTCTCTGGTTTCATTAGGAAACAGGGAGGAGCAAAACCTATTTCAGAGACTCAAAAACAACAACAAAAGTCTGAGTCTAAAAATGCACAAAGGTTTGGCATTTAAATATCACAGCTGTAGCCTTCTTAGAAATACCAGAGATACATAATGAATTATAGATTGGGCTGAGCTGCAAAATTCAACCCCCTGCTTGTCATTCAGGGAAGCTCTGGTCTAACCCAGGGGTTTGGTTCAGGTCCATCTCTAATTCTGAATTCACTCCCTCTGTGATCCCTGACTTTTCCTGCTCTTCCTCAGGTTTAAAGCTGAATGTTAATGAACTGGGAGGCATTTTCAGGCAAAGGGAGGCAATGCCAGGGTTTGAACATTTGGCACTTGAGCTCAGGGTGGGGCTATAGTTCCTGTATGGGCTTTTTTCACTCTTTTTGTTTGTTTGTTGTGGAGTCTCCCTCCTGCCCCATTAATAGTGCAGTCAGCACTCCTTCACGTGAGAGGTTCCCACCGTGAAGTTTCCCTGTGCAGTGGTGCTCCTTTCCATCCACCAGTCCTGAAGCTAAAGCTGCAGAAAGAAAGAGGGGAGATGCCCATGTCCAGCAATCTCAATACCAAACCCTGAGTTTTTACTCCATGGCCCTCTTATTTTATTAGTTTATTCATTTTGCAGAGACCACATGGACTCATGATGTCTTCTGTATCTCAATATCTTCTCCACATTTTGTTCCCTCAGAGGTATCCCAGTGGTCATGGGACAGAGTAGCTGAGGTGGGAAATCTACCTCTGGTGTTCTTCTACTTTAATCCCCTTGCTCAAATAGACATTTTAGCTCAATAGAAAAGGCATCTATTCTATCATTTGATGATGCTGGCTGTTTTGCTCCTACCTGTCTCACACACTATCTCCTTCAAAGTCAGTTGTTCCTTCCAGCATAGGGCCCCATGCCACCTTGTGTGTTCCCCCTCCTGCTGCCCTTGGGCCAGTCCTGAGCAAAGCCATGCTCTTGTTTCCCCTCAGAACTCTGTGCTCACTGGCTTTTGGACCTCTTTTTTGTCTGTATGCTCTTCTATCAGCACTGACTGTTATCCTTCTGCTAGCAATGCAAACATGGTAATGTCTGCAGAGCCAGGACAAGACTTAGGATACAAATGTGTTCATCCCACCTTTCCCCCTTATGCATCTCTGCTGCTTTCTCCATGGGGCAGGGGGAGCTCAGGACACCTCAGGGAGATGGCACAGCTTCTTTTTCTTCCCTCCATCCCAGACATGGTTGAGCTGTTTCCAGCTTTAAACCACTGAGCCTTTCCATCTCTTCCTCCCATTTTGTTGCCAGACCTTTGTCACTTGTTGCTGGATCCTGATGCATCCAGTCAGATTAAAGACTGATGCTGAAGCATCAATCCTGCATAAGCAAGAGCCACCAGCATGTCCAGTCTGCACGTGCCACCTACTGAGGTCCCTGTGAAATCCCTACTGCAACACTTAGGTCGTGGTGCTGCTCACCAGAGCCCAGGACTGCTCAGTGGCTAGGCCAGTGGAGACCACAACAGAGAGCTTGCAAACAGAGCTCAGACGTGGGCCAGCCAAGGTCTGCTCCATGTTGGCATTGCTGCCTATAGATCCTGCCTCCAGGAGCCCAAATTTGTTAGGCAAAAGGAAAATACAAACAGCCTGACCTTACCAAGGCCCCTGACAACAGCCACAGCCTCAAACTACAGGCAGACTTAATCTTCCTTTGATAAGGCACCACAGGAGAACAGCGCAATCTCCAAAACTGCAACGCTATTCCTATCAGACAACCACAGTCCCACCAGGATGACTTTCACTCTCTAGCTGATTAGCTTTGCTCAGCACTGTTTGGGACAGCTATATATATAAATAGAGAGGGAAGCATGTTATGGCTGGAAGGAAACACTGCTTTAGTATTTGCTTTGTTTTGAAGGTAATACTCAGATAGAGACCCCCTGCAATGTTGGAATTTGGGGTTGGTGCTGATGGAGACATTTTTGGGTTTTTTTCTGAGCCAGCTATTTTGTGAAAAGCTTTGACAAAACAGGTGAAAAAATCTGGGAAAATATAAGAAAAGAGGGAGTGAGATGGAAGTGAGAACATGAAGGGCAGCCAGGGTGCCTCGCAAACTGCTCCAGCCCTTTGAGATTGACTTCCAGGAGAAGCTCACCGGGAAGTCAGCCTGGTGGGCTAACTGTGTGCTGTCTGAAATTGCAGAGCTAGAGATGAAAACCCCTACTAAGGTTTTCAAACAGACATTGCAGGATGATGTCTGATCCTGATTTAACATGCAAGCATCCACATGTCAAGCATGAGATTTATTAGTTGCAGGCTAAGGTTCAATGTACTGAAGACATAGGACATCACTGCCGTCACTGGTATGCCCATATTTTGCCCAGCATTTTTACATAGCCAATAAAATCCCATTCACGGAAGTAGAACTGAGGGATAAGGTATAGGGAAGCAAATCACCAGTGGTCTCTAACAAAGCAACTGGCAATGTCAGTAATCAAGCAATCCCCACATGGTGTCTTATCTTCAAAGCTGCCTTTTGCAAGAAATCTCCTGCCCAACACTGCCGGAACCTTTTGTTCAGCAGGAACCAAAGACTTGCAAACTCTTCCAGTGTGGACAGGCAGCCTGCCATAGCCCTGGCCTGGAGAACCGAGGACCTTCAATGAAAAGAGAGACAGTCAGATACAGAGACATCCCATTGCGTCCCCTCAGATCTGCTGAGACTCATCTAACGAAGCTTTCTCTTTTTCTTCTCCTTTTTGCATTTTCACTTCCTATTAAGCCTCCTCAGCCCTTTTATTAAGGTTTATTTTTACCTCAGTGCAAGAGGTTAGGAGCAAGCGGCTCTGGCTTTGACTGCTTGGCATTTTGTGAAGACTGTGTCTCACGTGGTACTTCATACCTAGCCAAAAATAACTCCCTGCACACAGGAGCTGCTCACCTACCTGCAGAAACCACTTCTTTCCAAGCGTCTCAGTTTTGTTTTAGGGGGATTACTGGTTGGGCATAGAGGGTGAAGAGCTGCTGGGCTTGAAGCCTGAGGGATGGGGAAATACAGCATTACATGTTTCTGCTTTTTTAAATACATGGTCCTCTTATTTTCCTCCCTCCACCTTTGCCGTAGGAGGAAAGGAGAAGCAAGGAAAAGGCAACATCTCTCAGCACCAAGTGTTTGATAAGAACAAGTATGGGAAGCTTTGGAGGAAGGAAAAGATTTGTTTTGGTGGTGAGCAACCATTGGAGGGTGTTTGAAGTGCCCTGTGTTAAATCAAATCTATTTACTCTAACACACTGCCGAGGGAGGGCTCCCACTGAGCCCAGTGTGAGGTTCTCATGCCCTCAGCAGGAGGGATGGGGGCCCAATGGCTCTCAGTGCTGTCACAGCATCTCTTCCTTTCAGATACCAAGTGAGAGCAGAAAATACAGAGCTGTAGAGCCATAACACATCTCTGGTGCCTGTGCACTGCTGCTGTGGGATTGATGCCTCAGCCACAGACCTGCCATGGCCATTCCCTGCTTGCCTCCCCTCCTTCTTCTGGACAGATGCAGTACTGGTGGCAGTGGCTGTCCCCAGAACTCTGTGCAGGGACATATGGGCTCAGAGCAGGAATCAACCCTTCAACAAAAGCACAAGTGCCTGCATCACATCCTGCTCATCCAGAATCATCTGCACAAGGAGACCTGGCTGATCCATGAGAGCTCTCCCAAGGCCAGCTCTGCCATACCACTGTATGCTAAATGACATATGTTACAATTTCCACCCCAAACCAAGCTCTCTGGGATAACAAAACACAGCTGAAAAGAAGCAGTTGGAATATGCTACTTTGAACTCTTATCTTTTGAATCTTGACTTTTCTTTTAGTGAAAATGAATGATATCCCAAACCTGGTTTTCACATATGAAGGCCAAAATAAACACTGACAGTCTTGTTTTCTGCATCTCTTTTTGTGGTCTGGGTTAGGGTTTTATTTGCTTTTGAACTGAAAAAAACCCACAGTAAAGTGTTTCTCACCCTTATTTCAATAGTCCTTTGCCTTACAATCAGATCAATGAAGGAAAAGGTTATTAAACCTGAAAATTCCTGGTTAACCACATTGCAGTCGGTGTCCAGAATTCACCCTTCTGGTTACTTTAAATTCATGCTGCTGAAGCTCAGTGGAGAGACCAAACTCCTTGCTGAAGGTGATGTGATGCCTTTCCCTGCACATCCTGTGGCCTGGGGGGGGGGGGGGGTGTGTGTGTCTCATCCTGCTGCATTAACACATGCAGCAGTTTCATGGAGTGGAGTGAGCAGAACATCAGAAGCGACAGGGCTGGAGGTAATACTGCTCTAAATAGATAGCTGGGGGACTGGTTTTCTATATTAAAGTATTGATTTTTCATAAACTAAGAGCACAAAAGGCCATGGAAAACAATCAAGTCCTAGTGCAGGAAGCTGAAAAATTAGACAGAACTCGAAGCCCTCATGGCTGTGCTTTGTGCTGAGACTTCCAGTTAAAAAAGCCTTATTTATAGGCAGTGAACTTCGGAAAAATCAGAGGTGTGGTTCTAACACACGGGAAGTTTGTTTCCTCTCAACTGGGATGCTGTGAATCTCCAATTCAGGCAGGCAATGTCAGCAGAATCAGCCTCATGAAATCTCTTGTGTGTTCTGCTCATGGCTATGCTAAGTAGATCCTGAAAGCAGCCTTTCATTTCAGCATTTCAGCTGTTGCTTTATCAACCTGTGATGGGAAATAAGATATGCCAAAAGACAGGGAGGCAACACGCGATTTCCTTTTCTTTCCTTTCTGTCTGCCTTTCTATAGAAATCCTCACTTCAATCAGAAGTGGAGCTAGTGAAGCTCCAACCTGAATTAAGGTGTCACCTGGTTTCCAGTGAAAATGATGAATCACTGGAAAATCCTTTTCAGAAAATGTGGTTAGATTGCTCATCCTGAAATCAGTGTTAAAGACTACATGTCCCTGCTTAAACCATAACTCAACTGAGGTTCATGCAGAAACCAGTAAGTGGAAGAAATCTATGGCCTTGGTGATACACAAAAACAGAGCAGTAAATCATAGTTGTCTTATGCTTCGAATTTATGAAGCCATTACATTCAGAATTTGTGAGACTTCAAGTTTGGGTTCTAGGTAATTTTATTTCAACAAAAGCAAAAAAGCAGACAGGATTTTGGTATTATGCTTAAATGTAAATTAAAGCACTGTCAAATTGGTTTGGAAATCACTTATCTCCAAAACTGGACCTTGATTTTGATGCTCCTAAACATTGTTATCAACATGGGACTAAAAGCCTGGATCCATTTCTAGGATGTGTTTCTGGAGGAGCTACTTTCTTGCACTTTTACTTCAAGGGACCAAATCCCCAGCCCAAATGTAAAGATACTGGTATGTTGAATAGAATGCTCTCCCCAGTTCCTTTGTAAGAAACCAAGCCACTCTAGCAAGGAACAAGCAAAAGTTAAGTGAGTGAGTTTATCTTACAACAATCTATGTCACTTGTCATAACATCCCCACAGGGTGATAGTGAGGTCTGAGCATCCAACAGGGAAATTTCCAGCTTCAACAAAGGGATGTGTGTGGTTATATGGACATCTCAAACACACAAGGTGCTGCTCTACCACACATGTGCATACTAAGGCCCTGAAGGTGCTGAGAAGGCAGCCAGTGTGCAGCCATGCACAGGTTTTCCTTAACAATTCACACAGTAACTTGATGTGGTTCAGGCACATCAGGCTCCTCAGGTTTATCCCCACATGTGCAGCAGCCATTTGTCCATATCTGGACAAATACTTGGATATTTAGCAGCCCTGTTAAAACCTGTTTATTTTAGCTCATTCCATCCCTTTGGACATAACTTCCAAAGATGGAGTTAAAAAAGGAGCACTTCTAGGGAAAGTAAGATGCTTGTCAGCCTGAAATACTGCTGCCTCAACACACACAAAGATTGCTTTCATGGCGCAGGGGAAAAACCTTGGATGGGAGATACCTGAGCTGAAATCCTGTGTTTCTGTAACCAGGATCTAATTTGTACGGAAATTGTTTGTTTGGTTTGGAAGGATAGATCAGAGAAATAGTTCAGGTGGCAGAACCAGTGACCCTGGTAAACTTTCACTCTTGAGCCTTATGGCTGTGTCTTTTTCCATTAGATGTGATTTTAAATAAACATAAATGGACCAGACAGGCCACAGATGCAGGTTTCTAAGCAACACAAATAAATCCACACCTGTGTTTATAGTTGAAGGCAGAACATCTCTGGGCAGTTTTTAGTAAGTTCTTTCTTTCTTTTCCTTCTTTTCAGAGACACAGAGTTTTAGAACAGACAACCAGAAAGGAATGCAAGAAGCAAACGGACTTCTTCCCTGGGGACTGATAATTGTAAGGGACTGTATGATGAAGCACAGCAGAAAAGGTGTCCCCATTCCCACCCTTGATGTGATCTGACTGCAGATCTCTCTGGGGTTGTCACATATGGACTTGTTGGCACCTACGGTTGACTGCCCAGGCTACCCCATCACTGTGACAAAGGTGATGAAAGGCAGAGAGGTGCATATCAAGATCATGCATAAGTGCAAGATGGTCAGGGAGAAAAAGAAGGGTAGTCCCAACCTTGCAGAGCCTCAAGGTAGATGATAAATGATTGCACAGGACAGGATATAAGTGAGGACAGAAACATTGTCTCACCCTCTGAAAAAGCACCTTTTTATTTCTTTGCTTCTCCTATGTTCAGAGAGATACTCATTCGAAAACGTTGGGAGATTTAACTCTGTGCAGATGGGAGGAAACGACTTTCAAACTGCCTGTTTGTAAGCTAGCTCCAAAATGACAGCCCTGCCACTGCTTCTTTTGTTCTACACACCCAATTAAACTGGCTGTTTACACCTTCCTGCCAGATTCCTGTCTCCCAGCTGAAGAGAGATAAGCAGCTAATGAGACACAACGCAGAAACCAGCAGGGGAAAGGCAGGAGACTACCCAAGAACTACAGGCTCAGCCCACTCTAGTGGCAAAGCAGAGATTGGGCTGTCCCAGCGTGGGATCCTTCCATTGGGGAAAGAAGAGCACATCTGGGTAGCAGAAGTGCCACCAAGGATGTTGTGGGCAATGGATAGACAAGCCCAGACTTTTGCTCTAGGAGACTGAAATAGAAACAGCCATACCTGCGCTCTTCCTGGTCCATGGTGCAGCCACTTTCTTTCTTGAGGACATTATAATTTCAAGGTGGAGTTTATGATTTTTTCACATGTTGTAGGACAAGTAAGGAGGAAAAATTAAGAAGGAACTGAGTGATGCTGTAGTCAAGGTGGAGGTGGTCGTGAGAATACTGTGAGATGGAAGAAGCAACTTGGAGTAGATTAGAAACCTTCCCCTCAGTTCTCAGAGTAGCCACTGTAAATCTGTGACCTAGGGCTCTCTCAGAGACTTTAGCTCCCCAAGAAAAGATGCAAGTCAGAAAGTAAGTGAAGGGAGGGTAGAATTCAGTGAGAGATTTCCTCTATATGTCTCAGAATGGCTTTTCTGCAGATAGAAGATTTTGCTCTAGCAGTAGAGTTGGCCATCAAAGCAGCCAAACTGCATAAGTCAAATGGTTACTGTGATGCTAACTAACATTAAGAGGTTGTTGTCCAGGATACTTGATGAGTGTTCCCAACACTAGTGCTAATAGAGATATGTCTATCTTCTGCAGCTGCAGAACCTGATGACTGGTGACCATTTGATAAGAAGCTGTGCTACCCAACCCCACAAAAACACTCCAGATGGAGCTCAGAAATGACATCTCCCAAAACTATAAACTTCTGACACAGGAAGCTCAGCATTCCTTCCTTGTTGAGGATGATAAGGTGAGACAATCTTCTCCTGTCATTTTGATCAGGGCAACCTGTTTTCATGGTACTTGATTTAAACTAGTTGCAAATTGCACAGCAGTAGACTGTCTGTTGTAACACAAATGCATGCTTGTTTGCTACCTTTCTTAGTGTCCAGTGAGTAAGGCAAGATTTTTGTAGATCTTTTTATAACATTCTGGTAAAGGCAGAGACTTTATTATGAGTTTCAATGTCCCCTGGCCTTGTGATTTATTAATAAATGCGAATCTTACATCCCCTTTCTTAAAGACTCCATTATAACTTCGGTGTGATCATCTAAGATGTGTTTATTCCCCTTTTAGAGAGTGTTTGAGATCTGCAAACAGTGTAAAAACAGCCCCAAAGGGAAAATTCTTCTCAGCAAACTTTCAGATGAGCCCTTGAAGCTACAGCCTCTCTGTGTGAGGTGAAGATCTCAGATGTTCTCTCATCCTGAGGCTATGTGAGTCTGATTAGGTTTGATTGCATATACTGCAGGCATTATCGATCTGCCAGATGACTGATGCGTTGGTTGCTGTCAGTGCCTCATCTCTGATGTAATTGCATGAATTATTTGCCAAGGCCAAGCACTTTGTCCTCTAAAGTGTTAACTATATAATATATACTGGTGTCTGTATTTATAAAACTTCTTTCTCAACACAGATTAAATTATTTCCAAAGGTTCTGTATGCCTCCCCCAGATTGTGGGGAAGTGCAGATCCATAAATCAGTGAATTGACACAGACGGAATCCTGAAAGGTTGTGTGGTATGTGATAAATCCTTTCCTCTTTGACATATTCCCTTTGAGGCTATGAGTAGCAAAAGTTCTGTTGACATTGGGTTTACTCAGCATGGAGCCTAGTGGTTTGAATCCCTACAATCAGAAGTGCCCCTATCTGTAAGGCTTGTGACCCTCCTCTGAGCGACTCATCACAGTGTTTATCCTTGGAAGCGATGGCAGTATGTATATAAATATATAGACATTATAGCTGAAGTGGCACCAGATGGATAATTGCAGCCCCTGAGTGCCTAATCTACTCTCCAGGACACGGGCAGTTTTCTGAGCCAACAAAACTTAATTGAACTTTCCGTTCCAGCTGGAAAAGGTTATGGATCTAGCGAGTGCAAACGGAAGGCAGGATGAAAAGGTCAGATGTTCTGTTCTCTTTGTAATGGATTGACCGGGGACATGTTTTTATCTTTCTCACAACCACTGGATTGCAAAACTTAATTAGCAAGTCACTTCTCTCCCCTGTCTGAAGGCATGTGTATGATGATTACACATAGATCACATTTTATGGATGTGTCATGTTTTCATTTGAGAGGAACAGCCTGCATGAGGGACGTTTCTGCCACATATTTACATCAATTTTTCAGAGAAGGGCCAGGAGGACGAAATGGAGAGCTATCACATATGCTAGTTCAGCTACCAACAGCATCATCTGATTGAGCTGCAGCTGCTTGTGTTGGGAGGTGAGAAAGCAAGTATTGCAAACATAAGCAAAACCAAGGATGGAGAGGAATGGACATGAAGACAAGGAATAATATGACATGATGAGAAATCACAATACAAAGAAAGATGTAGAAAAATGAAGGGGGATTTCTGTGTGGCAAAGGAAAATGTGTAAGCATATGATGATAAACATAAGAATGTCTGAATTCAGAGGACAAACCTGCTGCCCATTCATCCTGATTAGAGAATGATACCTTCTAAGTTGAAAACTGTGGTCTCATCATCTGAAAGCATAGCTTTAGTGTCTCCAAAAAGATGAGAAAAAAGAGATACTTGTTGACTTTAGATTAGAAGTGAAGGAAAACATTCAACAGTAGAGGACAGTTACAGACTAGAATAGATTACTGTGAGGTTGGAACCACTGGAGGTTTTAAAAAGCAGATTAAATGTCTGTCAAGAAAGATTCAAATGTGGTTGATGGAGCCTTGGGGCAGGGGTGGACGAGATGACCTCCTGTGGTTGCTTGGTTTTGAATTCATTTTCTGTGATTTCACATAGTTCCACTTTTTTGGTAGTGAAACTTATCTCCAGAGCATCAAAAACGGTCTCAGTGAGTCAAGAAGTCCATGCAGGATGAAATCTGAGTCAGTCAGACAAAAAAGTCATGATTCAAACCATTGAAGCTCTTTTCATTTAGATTTCAATTGGGAAAGGGAGGAAAAGTTTCAAAGGACATTCTAATGTTTCTGTGAAAGAACACAATACACCAGGGCTAAACGGAACCTCCTACAGTTTATTGAATCCTGGGGATGAAGACTCTGGGACAACAGTTTGTTTATCCCCGAAGCCATCAAGATTCCAAGTGTTGTTACAGTCAGATTCTTTCTCTTTCTTTTTGTCTTTCTGTATTTAAGTCTAGAGGTCTGTTGTCTTCATCACATGTGCTGGGACTCACATACCTCAAGCTCCTACTACCCTCTTCACAACTCCAGCATCTCATGTTCACAAGCTTGGGAAAAGAGCCCTGAACTGTGCTGTAGCTTGGACTGCACATTTTGCTAGGGCCACACATGATATGGAACACTGGTGGAAAGCACAGCCTCTGTGAGTTTGAATTTCTCCACTGGGAGAGTCTCAGCAGTAGGAAGCCATTTCCACTCCTATGGCATATATCAGTGTTTAGGCATACCAAGCAATGTGCATGGGAGAGATGTCTTTGGTATCCGCAGTCAGGATTATTTCAGATTTTTCAGAACAGCAGCTTAGTTTTTTGCACTCCTAAAGCTTTGGGAGTGTTTTTGATTTGAATTTTTCTCTTCTTAAAGGTAACCACTTTCCTTTATAAGTGGGTTATCACATTCATGACCTCCTTCCTTATATAAAAAGAATGATTGCTGTATGGATGGCAGAGAGAATCCAAGAAACAAAGGCAAAAATTCCTACTGAGAAACTCCTTGTGCTGTAAAGCCATCTTAGGAGGGAAGTGGTGAAACTGTCAACATCACTACATAGGGAAGATAAAGAGACAGGCGACACAGACTGAGCATATCTACAATGCATCAAACAACACCAAGTCAATCAAAGCATCATTAATCCATTGGACTATGAACCTTCCCCTCAGATGCTGTCAGATCCATCATTCGAGGACCAGTGGTAGAAAAGCAGCATAGCAGGCTGTGGTCACCAGGAACAGGAAACCAAGAAACCCTTTAAGCTTTCTGCTCAGCCTGGGAACCTGGACAGATTGTTCAGTAGGTTCAGGCTACCACAAAAGAGTTGCTTAAAGGGGATTTTAAGGAGTGATGGTTTTGCCATTAGATGAATTAAGCCACAAACAGATGCTGTTTTAGTCTAAAAGCCTCTGAAACTGCCCTTCCTTCTCCTGCCTTCTCCATCCCAACATTTCTTTATTAGGAATGTGATCCCTGGGGAAAAACTCCCTAAAACTACAAAACCCCAAAATTCAGCTTTACTCGAAATTGGAGAGAAATAGTCAAGGATCAGACATGCAAGTCCTAAAGCAAGGAGCAAATGTGAGTGATTTTTCTCCGAAACCCCTCCCTTTGGATCACTTTCTTTAGTAACACAATGAGAACTGTGGTATTGCATATGTCAAAGGAAAGGTCCACGCCACGTATTTTTATCCCTTGATGATGGAGTTGAAATGACAGTTCCCAGCAGAAGACATTGGCTGCATTACATGAAGTAAAGAACAGTGATGACTTGATCATAGCTATTCAGTACTTATATGGGGAAGATATTTGCAAGCAAAATGCTCTTAAATTGAAATGAAAATGTTCTAACAAAGCCCCGTGGATGCAAACTTCAAAGACATGCTCAAACTTAGATGCAGGTGTGACTCTAAACAGCAGTGGTAATTAATCACTGCAACAGCTAAATGCTGTGGATTCCCTGCCACTTAAAGCCCTTAAAAAGACATCCATGTTTGATTTAAAGAGATGTTACAGTGTAAATGGAAAGAAAGGGATTGATATAAATTAGTGGGTGAGAGACAAGACATGAGATTAAATGAGAAGTTCCCAGGCAACAATACGTATATCAACAGTGATGTGAAATCTACTTCAAAATGGCATGTGAGTGTTTCTGGGGCAGTGTAATGCCACCTGCTGCACAGAGGTTACAACTCAGAGCCAGAACCTACTATATCAAAGCATCCAGTGAGGGTGACAAGTAAAATAAGTATTCCCCAAACAAAAACATTATTACCATAATCATTGTTATCATCTTAATCCTCATCATCATTATCAACATCCCTTCAGCCATTGAAACGTTTTAGCTGTAATTTAGCCAATTAATTGCTTGGAGATTATCCAGCCCAGTAATCTTGATCATTTAAAGACTTGTCAGAAAGATAGCAAAAAGAAAAGGGGGGGGAGGGGTTGAGGGGGAAGAAGAATTTAAACAAACAAATGAACAAACAAAACCCAACCAAATGTAACCACAAAAAGGACTGAATCTAAGAAAGGAGCCCTGATTGTCAGAGGTAGTTTATTATACTATACTAGCAGAGGCATATCCTGAAGATTAAATTCAGGCAGGGAAAGACCGAAGTCTCCTGTTTCATATTTTGAGGTAATGGAAGAATTTTCCTTTTGAAAACATCAAACATTTCTACATTTATCTGTTTTTATCTTTTTTTAAATGGTAAAAATTGATGAAAATGTGTGTTCTGTTCAGTCTGTATTTACTTTGGCTTTGGCGCTTTTTTCCTTCACATAATCTTTGTGACTGACTTTCTTTCTAAAGCAGGAGCAAATTTCATTAAAAAGTCTTGTAGAGGAGAAGTTTTGACAAGCTTTAAAGCAACTTCTGGATTGTTGCTGTTGTCATTATAGCTGCTGCCACCATTGGGAACGTATTCTAAACTCATCTTATCTGTTAAATTAACATTTACATGGCATAATTCAGGGGTATGTAGAGATACCTTGACTAACTGAATACGTGAAGCAACATAGCTGTTTAGTGCACAGCTCTGGGTTGATCTACCTTTCTGAGATCGTGTTTAATTCATACAATATTGAAGATGATCTGTAAGAATAAGTTGCTCTTTTTTACTGTAACCGACGCAGCTCATATTCAAGTGACTGATGTGTTTTAAGTTCAGACCATCAGCTACTGCAGTAACTTTTCTTCCTTTAACAGCATCTTTAAACTGTTGAAGTCCCTCAGATGAATAATCATTGCTGTAATCACAGCTCCCAGACTCTGTCACAGCTTTGCCATGTTCTCAGCCTTCACCTCTGGACGAAATTCCTTCCTCTTTTTGTGCAACCATTTCTCAGTTTGTAAACTGGGAAGAATAATTCATTATTTGCCTCTATAAAAGCTGTGTGAAGCTTCATCAAACTAATGTTAGTGAAGTGCTTGGAGATGTCTGGATGAAAGCTGCTGCATAAATGCATAGTATTATTGCTGGACTGGCAAATGTTATTGCTCTTCTACAAAAAAAAAAAGTATGTAGGTAGAAAATAGCCAATCTCAATATTTATAAAATTCCTGCTTCCTCATAAATACAGAAGTTCTATAATCCTTACTGGAGCTGTTGCTTATTTATCTGTATTTGAATTTTAATGAATAAAAAACCCATTTTTTTGGTCACAATTCGTACAGACCTGGCTGCCTGCAAAATTCCACTTTCCATTTCAAAGAGTTTAATTTTTGTTGACTTTTAGCATTGGGACAAGATTGACTGACAACCCTAGACCTGAAAATCCCACTACTAAGCCACAAACTGAAGTGGCAACACAAATTGGTTCTTCTAACCCCACCGCAGTGCTTGAAATGTGTCACAAAGGAAGTGTCCACTACTCATCCCAGCTGAGAACCTACAAAAGATGTGTAGTGGCTTTGTTGCTTTGGATAGGGATGGTCCTTTCTGCTGGAATGGAGAATGCAATGCACAAACTCTTGGCTGAATGTTGGGAGAGCTAGGAATCAGTCCCTGATTTTCATGTGGACTTCCCCTGTCCTCTCTCCTTGTACATCTTGCCCTATTTGGATTGTCTAGGGCATGTCTTCCTTGTCCATCCTGCAGCTTTGACAGGTCAGACACCGGGGTAGGAGCTATCTGTGTCCACTGGGCACATGAGATCAGCTCTACCCAAAACATGCAGTGAGTTTGAGGAAGCTTTGTGCCTTGCTGTATGCATGAACTGCATATGTAATAAAATGCACAGATCTTGCTGTGTCTGGGTGCATCCTATGCTCAGCCATGTGTACAGAACAACTCCGCACAGAGCTGTGACAATCCTTACATGTATTTGCATTCACCCATCTGTAAGCAGAAGGACTGACATTTTCCTATACTGGAAGATGTTTATCTGATTATAGCAGTGATGTGTTAATGTGGGGCATCTTATAGTCAGCAAGGGACATAGAGATATCTACACAGACAACACGAAAGGTATCAAACATCCATAAAGGAAAAATAATTGGAGATGAGACTGTACCTGGCTTCCAATGAAACTCTTTAGAAGAAGATTTCAGATACACATTTCTGACTTCTGGCAACTAGCAATGTAATGCATACTGATGTTGCTACCACTGATAGAAAGTGGGAGCAGCGTGTATTTTTAGGTAGACGTTTCAAACTAGGAAGCAGACCCAAATAATATTTACTTACTCTCTTTTCTCTGGAATAAACAACAACAGTAGAGAAAACACAGAAAAAAAATTAGGCCTGTCTAGGTTTATATGCAGGGTGAATTGTAGAAAGCTAATCTTTCATTGAAGTGGAGAGATATAATGTCTTCAAAGCCAGAGGACTCTTGCAAGGTTTAATGGCTACCACTCAAATGTGAAATTCACTTGTGCTTCCATTATCTCTTCTCGTAACACTCTGTAGTTACAAAGAGCAACAATAATTTCAGCAGATGAAGCTCTACAGTGTCACAGTACATATGATAAGTATCGTCCTCACTACACAGAGGAGAGAAGCACAGAGAGATGAAATGACTTGCTGCAAAATGCACAGGGAGTCATTGTTCAAGTTAGTTTAAAAACCATGTCTCCTGATAGCTCATTCTGTGTTTCAATAACCAAAGCGCTCTCCTGGCTACAGAGCATAACTGTGCGACCCAGGTAATATTTGAAATGATGTCTCTGAGATGAGGACTCTGTATGTGGCATTATCCTGGTGAGATCTAGTCCCTTACCTTGTGTTCTCTCTAGTGCTGCAGAGTGCATTTCACTCTGTGGTCAATCACAGGATCTACTCCATCAGATATACCTTTCCCAAGGATTTCTGCTTCATTTTCTCTTTAAGAGTCTTCATATGCTCGATACTAAGTTGGTCGTCTTTTCGCTTATTGCTTGTGTTCAAGGTATGAAAGAGTTTCCCAAGCAAAGCTAAAGGTATATTAGAAAATCAGTGCACAAACAGGGTTGAGCAGAGAAAGTTGCAGCTTTGGAGTTTTGCTGATGGTTGGAAGAAGTTTTAATACATGACAGTTCCACTTACACAGCAGCTTTACCAGAAGCAAGATGAAATTCTTGGCAATTGATTTCTTTTTCTTAATGGAAGATGACTATCTAAAAGGCGAGAAAACATCATAGTGATCTGTTGTGGAAAATAGATCAGATTTAACCCTTCAAGCTGTGTTAACACTGCAAACACTGATATGCAACCAGAATGATAACAACTGCTGGTGAAACTTGCTGCGTTCTCCTTGCCATTCACATGGCGGAGCTGCTGTATTTGGAAGTGCTTAATGGGTTGTGAATACAGACACTAATAGTTGATGGTTACTGTCCAATGGCACCAGTTGCTACACAAGTCTGTGAAGACAGCTATCTTCAACCCAGAAATACATGCCATGCAAAAAGGAAGAGGCCCTGACTCTCCCAGCAGGCTGCTGCACAGACCATTTTTAAATGGTCTTCACGCTCCCAGTAACCAAGAAAGAACTTGACTGTTTCGGGTGTGAAACACAATTGTATTGGCAGGGGCCATAAAATATAACTTGAGCTCTCTTCTCATCATCCCACCTGTGTTCACAGAGCTGGTAGGAATCTCTGCCCCCATTTGCCAAGTGTGGCCAGTAATGGCCAACAGGATCTAAAGTTGGCAGAGAGGAACAATCCAGTTGCCTAAACCTGTTTTCTCAGGAAACTTATTTAAAAATGACAAAGGTAAAAGTCTCATTTTCATTCAGATACAAATGAACTTGAAACCTCAATCCTAAATGCTGGTTGAAAATGTAGCTGATCCAGATTTGGGCTCCAGTACAGATGTTGTATGGCCCTATAAGTGGGGTGCTTGAGAATGACTCTGTAAGTCCAGATCCACTTCCTAGCTGTGTCAGTGACTTGCTGCCTGTCAGAAGGGATGCTACTTCTTCTCTGTTTGTTGTCTGCATTTGATTTCTTTGCTTCTCTGTCCAGAAGCTTAAACAAAGCTCAGCCAAGATTTTTAAGGGCTATGGTATCATTATTACTAACAGAAAGTGACTTTGAATATGAAGGACTTCCA
This sequence comes from Ara ararauna, assembly GCA_028858755.1. Taxonomy (NCBI): domain Eukaryota; kingdom Metazoa; phylum Chordata; class Aves; order Psittaciformes; family Psittacidae; genus Ara; species Ara ararauna. The sequence continues at coordinate 18,387,324 of CM054384.1, forward strand.
AAGCTTTTCAATAGCTCTTTGCATCCAGACTTGCAGAAATCGGTGATGAATAGCAGATGATTGCTCTTTTGGAAGGACTGGGCTTGCTTCAAGTTTAATCAGTAAACAGCTTCTGACTATTTTTTTCTCCGTTCTGTAAATATCCCTCGGTGTTTTTGAGGTGACCATGGCCTACTGCCTCTTTCACACCATGAACCCAGGCAAATGCATGCCCCCCTCCTCCACTCGCACCCGCCCACTGAATTACTCTGAGAAATAAATGCAGCAGACATTGCCCTGCAATTCAGAGCTGTCATTTGAGGGTGACCAATGACTCCTGGAGTTTGTTGGACAGAGGCAGAATTTGTCCTTCAGAGACAGTGACCTTTCCTTCCCATATGAAGAATTGATACTACTTTCCAAACAAGCTGCAATACAAAGCTATTGCAAGCAGATGAGCACAAACAGATTTTTACATGCCCTGAGATTCTCCCTCACTCTCTTATAGTGAAGGAGATTTAACTGAATGAGTAGCAGGCAGATAATGGTCATGGATGTGTCTAGCTCCAATAGTAACATACAGAATATAAAAGCCCAAATGGGATCAAATATAAGTGCAGGCATGAATGCTCCCACTGGGCAGTGGCTCCTGATAGGTATACATCTCCCTCAATGTGTGCTATCACAAATTCAAGTAGTCATGCTGGGAGAATAAATGTCTAATAACAAGCCATGAAACACCAAAGTCTCAGTGTCTGAACCGCAGAGCCTTGTGCTGCATAAATGATGCCTGAGATTTTGCCCAAAATGGAAAACAAGAGTAGGTTCTCTATATAGTGGGACTGTAGAATATTTGAGCAATTTGAGATATTTTCCAGCCCTATTTTCTCTGCTATTCAAGATGGAAGAATTCCAGTTTGAGAGTGTGGATTTCCTGGTAACCCACAGTCACTCTGCCAACTTTCCAAGAGCACCACAAGATGCATACTTTCAGCAATGTCTGTGTGAATTTTGACCATTTCTGAGTCACTTATGCCTGATTGTGATAGCAGAAGTGGGAGGTCCATTTTTGCAGCCTGCTGTAGACAGTTTGATTTAATGTCTGATTGCATTTAATTTGTGGCAACAGCCCAGATGCTATGGCCATAGGTGCCTAGAAGATCATTAAGCAAATGCAGTAAGACACATGGAAACCTAAATCAGAGCCCAAGGGCACCTGCATCCTGAGATATTGTCTCATAGCTCCAGGACATTTTACCTTAGCCTTTAGTCCATGGTCATGAGCTTTTAGCAAGAGATTGGAAAGGGACCAAGGAATGTTTTCTGCAGAAAATGGACTGACCTGGTTTTTATGCTAACACCATGCTTCTTCCTCACGTTGAAGCTGAAGCTCTGTGGTTTTACACAGCTGTGAGGTGACAGCCTAAAGCTTAACAACAGAAGAATTGTACTTTGGAGACCATAGAGGTGAAAATGACCTAAAGGTGAAAGATAAGGACTTTACACATGTTGAGCAGCATTTTGCCCCATTGGATAGTATTTTAGAAGGCCTGAAGGCAGAAAAGCACATCTCAGTGTGAATAGACCAGGGACTAAAAGAAAGAGCTGTTATTATTGCTGAGACATGGCTGCAGAAAGTTAAACTGGAAGGAAACGGACAAACTAAAACCAGTTGCAGGCAAGAAAATAGAAGCATTTCATGCTGAAAATGAAAGAAACCCTTCACATTTCAGATTTGAAACATTTCTTTTCCCCAAAAAATGTGTCACCTGGTTAGAGCCAGAATCTCTGTTTTACAGGATTATGATGCTAGATTTGAACACTGAAAATCCTGTAAGGCTGACACATATGCCTCATTTGAGTGCTCAGGACCCTGGTTGTGACATGAAATTGTACAAAGAAAATCCAGAGGCAGGAAGAGAGTATCCACGGGCTGTTTGCTTGGATTAATCAGGCTGCTGGGGTCTGCCACAGGGGTTTGGAGGTGTTCCTGAGGATTGCTCTTTCTATCATATCGATTCCTTTCTGTTTTTAATCTATTTGCTGCAAATCAAAAACTCCAGTGAAGTTAGCTTTGATTCAGTTTTCATCTTCCCTCAATACCCAACAGATTTGTTTCCAAATGGGAATGATGATTGACAGGGCTTCTGGCTTTCTCCAAACAGTTTTCCCAGTTCTGGAAACAAAAAAAACAATTGGCCTTTCTCAAATAAAGAGTCCTTGTGGGAGAGCAGGTTTTGAGTTAGAATTATATGATCTTTAAGGTCCCTTCCAACCAAAACCATTGTATGAGTCTCTGCACCCATTCTTTTCCATAGCAGCAAACCCAGTCAAGGACCCACAAGCAAACAAGATCTCAGCACACCAGAAGGAACCAGAAGCAAAGGCGTAAAGAAACTTTGTGCCACCTCTCAAGGCACCTTCAACTGAGATTTCCTTGCTAAAATATTCACTCATTTGAGGCTTCACCTGCAAAACCACATGGCATGTGATATTTCTAGTTATGTACATGTATCCTGTCTCCCCATAGAAAGACTAAGAGCATGAACAGGTTGAAGCAGTCGGCTCTGTGCTTGTATAAGAACGCTGCAAACCAAACCGCCCCAGGGTAGTAAAACAGCTCCTGTCACCTCTTCCCAATCTCTCTTTAATGTAGCCAGAGACTTAAATACTACTGAGTTAATCTTAGAGGAAAACAGAAAATACTGTAACAATAAAGGTTGTAACATGGTTACAAATGAGAGCTACAGTTCCCCTCTGCGTTTTGAATTCCTGGGATAATTCTGCAGAGCTTCATTACTGGAGTATAATTGTGTTATAGAACTCTAAATCACCCTGCTACACTTAACTGGCAATAACATTAAGATAGTGCAGATATTCATTTTAATTAAAACATAGCCTCAAACTATTTCCCTGCTCTAAGAGGCAAAACTTTTTCCTTCTTCTTTTTTTCCCCCCCCCCAACACTAGAAACTTTCATTTGCTCCCAGTATGTTCACCAGAGGGTCCAAACCAAAGTGCAATTAAGAAATGGCTTTCTGCAAGCAACTTTCTCTCCGTATGAATGACTCTGCTGTGGGGAGGGGGATGGCTTTTGTTGGTTCTCCTCAGTGTAACCAGTATGTCTCTGTTCCCAGCAGAGCAAGGATGATCTAAACTATGTTATCTGATTCATGCTAGCTCTAGTTAGCTCCTATATTTCAGAACAGAGCATCAGGCCTACCCTTGAAGCCTACAGAGGTGAGTACAACTGGGAAAAATCAGCTAAAGAGTAGACATGATATGCTAGCAGTGGCAACATGATAACCTCTAGTAATAAATCTTCATCTCCATATCAATGAGACCTATTAACCACCTCAACAGAGATGCAGCCCAAGGCCCTTCCTAGCCCAGTGTGTATCTAGAAATCAGGAACTGGAGAAATTGGATTTTGCAAGGGTCTTTTGGAAGAGATAGCCAGTTATGAGAGTAGTACTCATCAGAGAGATGAATAAATAAGATGCAAGTGAGTTGAAATACCTTGACATGGGTTAAACTTAAACGGGAAGTCTAGATTGTATATAAGGAAGAAATTCTTTACTGTAAGGGTGGTGAGGCCCTGGAATGGGTTGCCCAGGGAAATTGTGAATGCTCCATCCCTGGCAGTGTTCAAGTCCAGGTTGGACAGAGCCTTGGGTGACATGGTTTAGTGTGAGGTGTCCCTGCACATGGTAGGGGGGTTGGAAATGATCTTAAGGTCCTTTCCAACCCTAGCTATTTTATGATTCTATGATTCTACGACATATGAAGCACTGAGATCCCTGCATCACAGTAGAAAAACATACATGAAGTTGGTATGTGTACGCCTGCTTCACCAAACTGTCCACATTCCTCCCAGGTGGGTAACAGCTCTATTCACAGTTCTCATTTGTACAGAAACTTCATCAGAGCTCCTAACTATGGCGATGAGAGAGCCTAATCATGGAGAGGTTCCACTTGAAGACAGCTTCCACTCAAACTCTTCTAGTACAACAGAACCAATGCAGATCTTGGCTAAACTAGAATAGAGTTGTTTTCTCCAAGTCTGGATAAAAGCTCTCTCATAGGGATCTGCTATTAAGCCTTGCAGAGGGCTCATCCTAGCCATGCCCTTGGTATTTGGAGCAATAGTAGACACATAAGAGCTGTAGGTTGTTCCCAAGCAGCTGTGGGGAACATATCCAGGTATCAGGATTGCTCTCTATCTCTCAGACCAATGCCAGTGCTTCCACTACATATTTAAACCTGTCTTTACAGTTGAATGTCTTCACATTATAAATGGCCGCTACACATCAGCTTCCTCAATGAGAAAACAACAGAAAGGAAACAGCCAGAGACACTTTTTCCATCAACGAAGGGGAGAAAAAAAGCAAACATATTGGCTTTGAGGAGAGACTGTCACGCTGGTTTTGAAACGCACAGAAGATAACAGTTTACTAATCTTTGGAGAACCAAGACTACTTATGTTGTGTTCACAGTTGCAGGATGAATGACTTCGGCGATGAGAAATTACAATCTTATGATGCCTTAAGGTTTCTATGCAGGGTTTTCATTCTTAATTTCTTCAATTTAACTTAATTTAAATTTTACTTAGAGGTAATTGGGATGAATTAATATAGTTACAATTATACCGAAATCAAGCTATTAATGTCTGGAAAATCTTGTTAATATGGTAGCAATTTCATGGATACAAACCAAAAATCTACCCGCTTAAAATAATCTACAGAGTTCAATATTATATAATAACAATAAAAACCTTCTGAATTTATAAAAAATATCCTTTTTTTTGCCCAGTAATTGTTCTGGCTGATTACTGTTGTTATTGCAGCCATAGTACTTAAAAACACCAGTGATAACTTTAGCTTAAGGTCCTTCTTTTCATGGTTTTTTTGTATCACCTCAGCCTGTGGCATTCAGGTGTTGGACTTCAAAATGGTGCTACTATATAGATAAATTCACAAGTAACTTAACAATCAGTGGGCTATAGCACTATTTATTTACCAGTCAATATTGGTAAATAATACATAATTGATATATTATTGTCATATTTGAGAAATACCATCAGTATTTTACCCATTTTGAAGATGATCAGCATCAGTAAAGGGTCTAAAGTACAAGAATTAGTGGAATAATTCTGCTAAAATGCTAAGAATTGTCTCCTCTTTCATTTAGTCTGACATCATTTCTTTAACATGTCCTGCAGCTCAAGTTAGCATCCTTTCAGGTAGTAGCTTCTGGCAACAGTGGCAAGGTTTATGGAGAAATAATCCAGAGGGTGAAATGTATTGTGCTGATTGGTAAGAAAACTGCAAAATTGAAAGAATATAAAGGAAATGTACCTTATGGACTGGAAATGATTGGATATTGTCTGATTAGGAGGAACCCGTTTTCACGAGGATGAAAATTCGGTTGACTGCTCAAGGGTAAAGATGCCTTAATGTGTTAAAAAATATTAATGAGAATCTTAGAATGTATGTTGGGTCCAATTAGGTTAATAATGCATGGAAATTTATCAGGAATGTAAGCCTTAACTAGAGGGCTCCCAAGCAAGGAATTCTGGTCCAAAGGAACTTATCAAAAAGGGATCAAAACTGCCCCTTGGTTATCTTTAAAGTGCCCATCACTTGCATTTGAGTGACATACAGCAAGGGGTTGTGAAATACCAAATAGCTCCATCTAAATTATGCCTGGCATGTTTCAGATTTGATGAGAAATAATAGGCAAACCTGATAAGATTCACTTTAGATGGCTATCTAAAAATTTCCCAAACTATCCAAACACTTTATATTAAAAAAGAGGGCAAGGACTATTTGTCTTTTAAGTACATCATTTCTTGAATGATTACTTATCCTTATAGGTATGATGGGAAAAGCATGAATATCAGTATTTTAATGGGTATTGGTATGCAGGAGTGTGTAGGTCATTTCAGCAATTCCCTTACAGAGAGGAGAAAGTCAGGAAAAACATGTGTTTTCCATAATTCAATTCAAGCTTCCCAAGCTGTTTGTATCAGCTATGCAAGCTGTTTCTCAAATCAAAAAACAACGGTAGAGTTGCATTAGAGATAAATACTCAAAAATCAGAATTTCAGCTCCAGCAAAACTATTCCCTTCTTGAAAACAAAACCCCACACAGACAAACACAATCTATTTAGCTTATCACAGTATGTAGAATTTTTCCCACAGAAGCAAAAACACAAATAGATGGTACTTCATTCATTTGAAAGCAATTGAGCCTAGGGACTAATCAGCTGAGGATGAAATAGAAAATAATCATTCTGAAGCAACTGTGATGGAGGAACAACATTATAACTGTGCAATTTACTGGGCCAGACTCCTCTGAGAGCTGAAAGTTCAGGGAAATACGGTTTTTCTTTCTCTTTTTGGTATTTTTTGCCAGACATGTTGTTTTTGGTAAGTAGGTATTTATGTGGAAAAAGCCTACAGTGTTTTTGAACACTTCTGATCAGCTCAGCCCACAGATGAATGCTGACTGGCAATTACCTCTGAGTGAAATGAAACCTGAACTGTACTTGGAATTCTTTGAGACTCTGACAAATGTGACTTCTGTGCAAGGGAGAGGATTACAAAATGCATTATGGTTTTAAACGTATGAAGTTATGACGCTGGTAAATCTTGTCGACCATCATCGTCTTAAAAAAGCACAGAAGTTCTGGCTAGTGTGATTCCAAGTATTGTTTCAGTGGTCTCTTTTCCTTCTCCCTCAATCATTTTCTTTCTTCACCATTGAAAGACTGATGTATTATGGAAGCTGAATGGTATAAAAGAGCAGGCACCCATCCCTTGACCTGCCTGGGTGACCATGGAAATCATCCTTGCGGAGATGGGGCCATTGCTCACAGCCTGTTCAGCGCTCTTGTTCACTCTAATACCCCTCTTCTGGCCCTTAATGGCACTTGAGATGACTCAGTTATTTCCTGGCTCTATTCACACATCACGGGCCTTTCAGCTACTTTTAGGAGCCCTCTGTTCTTTTTATAACTCTGCTTCACAGCCTGGGAGATGACAAAGTCCCTGTGACTCACAGGAGGACTAGTTGTGCTCATTTTAGTCAGGCTTCTTCCAGGAGAGGCTGATGTCTGCAGCTGGCAATGGGCATATCAAGGTGAGAGTAGTTGAGATGTTTACAGTGATCAACTACTTCTTGGAAGTGCAAGACCTCTGTGAGCTCCAAAAGAGAACAGTGAGCGTGTCTGAGTGCAGAACCACAAACATAAATGACCTCAGGATCTCAATTGTTTTATATATTTCAATAGCCTACTTTCATGAAGAAATATGAACACTGGGATTCTTTTTTCTGAATGAACAATATGGCTGTCTGGGAGCAATATTAATCAATAACTAATTTCATAGTTGGACAACTGTTTTTAATGACTTTGTACTTTTAATGTATTGTTACAAAAGCCTTCATATCATTCCCATAAGAACTTGTCAAGGAAAGGGCAAATTCATTTACTTGTCATCATGTGAGAGCCAAAAGGCTCATTAGGCTAATTAGGAAGAGAATCGTTTGGGTTTTCACTCACACAAACACAGCACAAGCCTCTTGTTCCTGATTCAAAGAAAGGAATTTGCCATACCTATCAAAGTAAGGGTGCTGTGAGTGGATGTAGGACATGTTAAGGCTATCACGAGTGAGATTCTGTAGTTGAGATTTAATAACTCATTTCTTGTGTCCAAAGTTGACACCTGCCACAGGAATTTGTCAGGCTTTGGCAAGGATTTTCTGGCTCTTGATGACTTACTTCTAAGAGATTGAGAAACATTTCCTCGGGTACAGCTGTGGCTGAATTAGCTGGACATGAAGCACCTCCTCAGCCACAGCTATCTGCTTTCTCCCACCACCAACAGACGCAGAGCAAAGCTGGACCAAGAAGCTTAAACTGAACACAGCACAGTTTCTCTGCCAGGGTAGTCTGAGTTGATTTTATACCAAATCTCCCAGCTTTCAAATGTTGCTTGATTTTTTTGCATACCATCTCATTTCTCTCTCCTTCATGCATAGGGTTTGCTATAGCTCTGTCTTGTTAGTGCCTGAACATGGCTGAACTTCAGTGGTGGTGAAGCAGTACCAGTGCAGCCCTGTCACTGCTTTTGCTCTCTTTAGCTAGTAATGATCAACAGGGGTGTTCATCCAACAGACACAGCATATTGGAGGATGCATAACACTAATACTAAATTGTATCTCTCCAATGCCATACTTAGCTGAAACAATATTTTATTGTCATGGGTGTCCCTTAGGCCATTTTTTTCCTTTTTCTTTCATTTCAGAATTTGGGTTCCCTTGTAATTCATTAAATTGCATCTGTGCAGAGCAGGTGATTTAATCACACCGTGACACATGCCCAAAGTTCTCAAACAAGATCGCAAGATACAAATACAGTGTATTCTTCCTTTAACTAAGCATGGTGGATGGAGAGGTACACAACAAACAAATACCTTTATTTTGTGGGTAAAAAGGATTTGTTTGAGAATGTTCCCTGTCTGGGTTTACTAATAAGTTATCAATGCCAATTTGCAGCTTCTTCACAAAAATTACACTAAAGTGGGAAAATAGCCCATCTTTAATTCCAAGAAGAGGAAGGCTAGTAATAATAGTGGCTAATGGGGTTTTGTTTCTTGTTTCCACAACTCTCACATCTGCTAGGCACTGTTCTCTGTTTTCCATCTGGCATCTCCCTCTAGCGATCCATAGTTTATCCATACTCTCTGATTTACCTGGAACACAGAGGACCATCCTCCCTGCCAAGCACAGTGCTGATAAACAGGCCCAGGCAGGCAAGCTGGAGAAAGAGCAGTTATATGTACCAAACAAAATAGGAAGGGGTCCTCCATATTTGTTCCTCTTCCGATTCCACTTTCCAAAAGTGATGTTGATGCTCCAGCAAACACCTCTCTGTCTGCTACAATGTTTTTTGCTTGCATTTCACCTATGCAAAAACAGGATCATTGGATGAGATGAAGGCAACATTCTTTGTGAAAGTATCTGATTCACTGGTATGTGAGATCTGGGGAAATGATGAGCAGCACTTTTCAGTTCAGACTCAGCAAGTGACTAATTTCAGTTAGGACAAAAGTACAGAGTTAAAATTAAGAAGCAAAAAGATATGTTGAAACATTTTCCTTCATTTCTGTTTCCTAAAATAATGCCTTCATTTTTCCTTCCAGTTTTATTTTGAAACTGGGCTCTTTATATTCTGTTTTTTATGAAAGAAAACAAACAAGCAAAAAAAGACAGTAACAAATGCCTTATAATATAACAAACTTTCAGTTTTGGGTCAAAACATCTTGTTGAATAACCTTGAAGCACTTTTTTACTCCATGAGTTTGCTTCACTTTGACCACTGAAGCAAGTGAGTCATTATTTGCAGAGCTCTGGATGCCAGTGAGCGCTGACACTGCTAACTGGATCAGGGATGCGAGTATGGCATCCTGTATCCATCAGATTAAAAGAAAATGCGTCCTATTTTTCACCCCCACCCCCTTCCCACTGGTGAAATGAATGAAATTAACACCACAGCTCTATTGTCTCAGTCCCAGAAAAGTTAATGGAACCGCAAGAACTGAGACTGATAAATGTCCCTGTGATGCTCTGCAGGGAAAGCCAGCAACAAAGGAGCTTGCAAGAAGGGGTGGGTTCAGCAAAGAACCAGGCTGTGATACACACTGGACCACTCTCAGAGGCACAGCACCAAATGGGAACACCAGAGCCCTTTGCTAGTGCTGCCACTGTATCACAACATTGGTACCATGCTGTAACAACATCCTGGCATGGGGCTTGATCAGACATCAAAACCTCTTTTTTCCCCTGTATCTATTTCCATGCCTACTTACTGGTGAGCACATGGTGTTTAGGAAACAAACTGGGTGGATCTCACTCAATCTGATAGTAGAGGGATGCATCCCCTTTACAAATAGAGTATCATTATCTCTAGCCCTCTTTCATTTATCATCCAGCAAAGGCCACAGCATGCAATAACATTTGGCCATCGAAATGAAATTCTTTTCATCCTAAAAGCCATTGGGAAGCAAAGAGAAGTGCTGGTAGTTATGGCCCCCCGCATCACTTGTGTCGTGTTTAGAGAAAGCCAGCTCTAAAGATTGTCATGCCAACTCGGGTTTCCTGCTGCAAATGCTCATTCTTTCTTTTACGTGCCTTTAAAGTGAATTGAAGTGCTCAGCCACTCCTTTTCATACACAAATTTAGCGTCTTTACCTGGTTTTCCCCTTCTGTGCTGGTACTTTATTTCCCTAAGAAGACTTGAACATTAGCGAGTAGGAAGAAAACAAAACCAAACCCCTTCCTCCGAAGGTGTGATGAAAACTAAATCCCTGCTGCTAAAATTCGGGCATAGGATATCTGTGTGGAAATAAAAGTCACATTTATCCCCTGTGTGCATTCACACTCTCCAGCTCACTTTCTCTCATTTTGCTTTCTTCAGCTCTTGTTTTACATAAACTTTCTTATTTGTGATGGACTGAACAATAAAGCTTGTAACAAAGCAATCAATACGCATTACTCAGCATGAGTTAGAAACAATATTGAAGACTCCACAGCCAAGTAAGGCATGGAATAATCTTGTTCCTTGTTTGAAGCAGGAAAGGGAAAAGCAGAACTGGATTTTTACAATTCCCACCTTTCTCTTTGCTAGTTTCAGTGGTTGGTTGTACTCTGCAATTGTTTCTTGCAGGATCAGAGCATGTTAAGCTGAGATGGATGGATGAAGACTTTTCAAGCCCTCTGTTGAAATATCTGTCATATTTTACACACTTCCAGGTGAGGATTAGAGCAGTTTTAGGTATCTGGGTAAGCCTGCTGTGTTTGTATCTTTAGGTTTCTTACAACCCAGCTGGGCCATTGGAGGGCTTTGTGTTGTGTCAACACTACACTAAGGACCATGGGAACTGCCCACTTTGTTTAGGTCTTCTTCAGACTAGAATAAGGGCTGAACATCTCTTGCTTTCCATTCTTGATTTTGACTAGTAACAACCGAATTCCAGCTTCCATTAAGAAAAGAAACATTGTCCCTAACCCCAGAAATTGTAAGGAATGCCTTGAAAATGTGATGATGCCTGTCTGAGCCTGCAGAGAGCCCAGATAATAGCTCTAAGTCAGTTGAGCAGCTCCATCCATTGTAAAGAATTGTTTCTTTAGGGACAAGATCCTTGGAGTGTCCCAGTTAACATGTAGGAGGCAGATTGCCAGGGGTGTTGTCACCAGGAAAATATAAGGTCAGCTCCCCTGCTGTTGGAGGGAGATGATGTCTCCCTCTTGAAATTGTGCTTTTGTGAGGTTGGAGCACCTCTGGATCCAAAAACGGGGCAGAAACACAGCAGGTACATGTTTCTATCCCCTCTTTTCCTGTCCCTTTTCTGCTGCTAGCCATTTGACACAACCCCAGTCTCTAGCTGGGTGTTTGTGCAGTATTTCACACAATGGGGACTGTAGGACAGAGCTAAAGTTCCTATTTTCCTTTGCACTTCACTAACAAAGCCGGAGGATGCCGGCACAGACAGTGCCATTTGGAGATTGCTGAATCCCAAGAAAAGCCAGATGCTTCCCAGAACATACACTGAACTGAGCAGGACTAGCAAGCATAGCATGTGTATATGTGGGATGTTGCTGCCAATATAAAATAACTGTGTCAACAGCATTTCTAAAGGATATTTTTAGCTTACAGTTTCAGTATCTTTCGTGGGCTACAGTCAGACTGACATAATAGACTCATAATGACTTCTTGGGGACTTCATTGTTTTTTTCTATACACAGCTTATTAATGTGCCCTGTGTGCTACTGATGGATGCAAGAGCCAATAATGACTTCAAAGAGGTCATTGTGGTCCAGAGCACTGTACATAGGAACAAAAAATAAGCTGAATAAATACTCACCCACTAATCCATAGCACAATAGATTGTAATCAGTCTATCAGGGTAAAGATTATTTTTTTACAGCATCTTTTCATCCGAGGCATTTTCAGAACATCTTTTCATCCTATCACTCTGTAGACACTAAAAATTGATCATCTTAAGTCCTTTGACAGAGCAGAGAGGAGCAGAAGTGCCTTTAGTGGCTGGAAGCTGGGACTAGCTTGTGGCAAACAGAAAAAAGCAGATAAAAAGTCTGATTTGTCTTTTCCTCAGGAGGTTCTGTGATAATCCCACAAAAGCCATGCTCCCTGGGTGTTTGACAGAGTGGGCACATCCCTAAGTAAACCATGTGTAAAAGGGACAGAGCCCAGAGCAGCAGGCAGAGAGCATCTCTGGTAATTTTCAGAGCAGTCCCTTGATCAACATGGAGCCATTGGACCAAAATGACATGAATAAATTACATTTGCCTGGATTTCCATCACTGCTGTAGCAGCTGATTCAGATAGGGGTTTCCCAGAGACAGAGGAGTTTTGATCTGCTGGAATCCCCTTGTCTCCTAATGCCTAAGTAGCAGGCTGGTGACAAAAGTCATTAGTCCCCAAAAGTGGTGGAAGAGAATGGTTTTGACACCTCCCTTCAAAACTTATTTGCCCTTACATTGTGTGTGCTATATGCAAGTTACCAAAGGAATTGCTGCTCTGTCATGTATGTATCTTCTGGTTTTTATGTTACAGGATTAATGAAATATTGGAATGACAAATCCTTGCTGAGTTAATGACCAGAAAAGGTTATTATTCAGTGAGCATATGAAAGATTAAGGTGGGGAGGAGTCACCTCCCCTTAAGGTGGAGAAGGAAGAGGAACATGGGCAATCTGTCACTCTTTGTAATAGGAGAAAAGAGAACTCAGAGCAGAAAGTCTAACAGAGGTGTTGCAGATGCCTTTGCTTGCTGAAGCCTCTGTGTTCTCTATTGTAAAAACAGAGAAAGACACCCTGGATGCCCTGGGAAGGCAAAGATCCCCAATGGCAGGCCATGGGAAGCAAGGGTCACAACTGTGTGCATCTCCTTGCCCCCTCTGCCTGTTTCAACTGAGCTTCAGCTTCTTCCACAACATCACACTGAAGGGATTTTGCAGAATGAAAGTCTATTAGGAAAGTCTTCTCTAATCCTACCCCTTATCTTGGCGCTGTTCCTAACCATAATCAGGAATGTATTTATCCTTCCCACTGTGCCGTTGTACACCATGTGTCTAAACCTCAGCAGATTCTCCAGCCCTGCATGACTCCTTCCTAAAACTACCTTCTGTGGAAAAAATCAAGCTAAAACCTACTCCGAGGCAAAAGATACAGGAGGGAGCAGCAATCAGAAGCATGGAGCATCCTGCCCTCCCTTCCCACACACATTGCCTAAGTCACAGCACAACTTGCAAGACTGTACAGTGTCCAAACTCCTTCTGTAAAAATTGCAGACAATTCTGTAAAAATAGAGCAAACTTCCCCCCTGCTGAGTGCCTCAGAGGAGACCACATCATGAAAAAAGTCAATGTTTTTGCTTTAGCAATGGTTTTCTCCAGGCTACTGTATAGCAGAAGAGCACAGCAGTATCCTCCAGCTCTTGTCTTAAATACCATTGCAAATCAATTACCTTTCAGGCCATAAACTTCACTTAAAGAGACAGAACAGAACCAGACGTCTCCTGGTAACAAAAACAATTACACTGATGCTTGAGCGTCTTAAGTCTCTTCTCTGTGTGTGTGATTGGGGGGGGGCAGAAGGAAGTTGTCTTAAACTGTATGGTTTGTAAAGAAAACACAAACATATCGATAACAAAGTTAATCTCCAAAGCACAGGCAGCCAGCCAATGGAGGGAAAAGGATGCCTGAAAGACAAGCACCAAGCACTGAAAAAAAGGAGTATAAAAAGCGCTGCCCCCAAGCACCACCCTTTAGAAAGCAGACATTTCCAATTCTGAGACAATTCCTGCAAAATAAACACAAATACAAATCATCCAATTCATTCCCTCATACAAATGAATATTTAATGCCCAAATAATGAATCTTTCAATAAATATTTAATGTCTAGACACCAACATATATGGCAGAGCAAACTAGGACCTCTAGTTATTTAAAGCAATTGAGTTTATACAATAGTGGCTGTTGAGAGGACCGGGTAATGCAAATTGGGATGTGGAAGACAGAAAAGACCTTATCACAGTGATGGCATTTTGGTCTTTGTAAGCTCAAATAGGAGAGTGGCTTCTATAGAAATAAGCCTAGCATTGCTTCTAGCAACTTTGTGCCGGTTTTGTCTTATGCCAAAGAGTTGCTACCTGCTGGCTAGGTTCTTGGTGGGAAGCACATTTGTCATGTCCAAGCAGCAGGTGCAAGGCTGACTAGTAACATCTCAGGAAGCATCTGTCCATGAACAGACCCGCTCGGGGATTTAACACTACCCTCTCTGCATCTGGCTTTGTAACCCTGGAAGAGGCTTTTTTCCATGGGTCAGGTCTTTGTATTCCCACTGTTGTATGTCTGCCTTTTCTATATTATCTTTCTACTGCTGCTGGAGAACATGGTCCAGCAAGCACATTCTCCAGATCCTTTTCTTCTTGTGGATAGAGATCCAGACTTCCCAGCAACTGATCTGTGAACTACTGTGCTAAACAGGTACCCATTTTCCTTCATGCTGCATTAACCCTGGGTGAAACCATCCAGCATAGCAGTGCGTGCTATGGTTGAACTAACTATGGATGCTGAAATAACAGCTATCTCAGGGCAACTGGAAAATGGGGAAATGCAGTTTTTTCTCCAGCTTTTAGTAGGGAAGGTCTATTTTTTACTTTGAGGAGGCTACACTGGCACTCCTGACTGGACTCTTTAAAACCACCACCTAAGACATTTCTAAACAGCACAGTGTTTCTTGCAAAGGGGGATCTTGAGTGTGGAAATAGGCATCTTGGGAAGAAACTTTGTCTTGGACAGATGGAGCAATCTACCTTCTCCTTACAGTGGGGTAAGGCATCACCTAACATGGCGTCATTTGAAAAGGAATCAGTCCCACAGCCATACATGAGTGCTGTCAAACCTCAAATCAAACCCCAAATGCCCTGAGATAGCCTACACCCACCAGAACATCTGCTTTTGGGTCAGGTTAGAATAAGCACATCAAGCCAGGCACATTGACTTATTCAGCGATCCAGGGTTGCCATTTAGCAATTCCATACAATCCAGTACACTTGAAGATGTTTCAGTTCCTCGAGCACAGCACCACACATCATTCACAGTGGGATGCAGCTGACATGCACCCCCAATTCTGTGAAGATCTGCATTGTTCTGCTAATGCATCTCCACTTGCTTGTCTCACTATATTCTCCCCCATGGAGAATTTACTTCCTATCCGTGTGAGGAGGTGTCCTCAGCGTTACATTATGCAATGCTCCGGGTGGTAAAGAAACACCTTGCCTGATTGAGTCCCCAGCTGCTCAAGTGGGAATATTGAGTTCTCTGTGGATGTTGAGGGTTCTCTGTGATTCGCAGGATGGATTTCGCAAGCAGGGCAGTTTGTGTTTCCTCAAGCAATTTTGAATCTCAGCTGAATGAGTGAGTGGCCAGGGCTGGGAATGCTATATTTGGGTAGGGCTGGCTGGTGAGAGCAGAAAGGATAAATGTTACACTGGGATCCTGGTTTAGACTTCTTTCTTAGGGCCCACAATGTGCAATTAAACGTGAAAATGTGCACTCACACACCACACATTAAGAGTTATCATTTTTCAGCTGAGGCTCCATGCCTGATGTGATACAGACTCCTTCACCATGGCAAATGCAAGGTAATTCAACCAGCTTATCCCCTAATAAAAGAGCTCTGTTGCACTACATTTGCAGTGGACTCTCAACTCACACACAGCTCCTGCCAAAGAGTTAACATGATAACTTAGTGGCCACAACTTGACCCTGTATCTGAGCCTCATTCTCTTTCTACCTGGGGAAGAGACACATATTGAAAAGTAAAATCCATAGCTGCCTCTGGAACCCAAACATAAAAGCTCATTAAGCAGCGGGTGATATACTATTGCAAGCTGCGTACGAAAGTCCTACAATGCTCAGTCCTTCCTTAACCCCTAGAAGTAGTCGAAGCTATTTAGTGTGATCATCTGCATGGCTAATGCTTTCTGACTTACACAGGCTCCTCTGCAGGATAAAGGTCTCTACCTCTACCCAGCAGGCCGTAATACAGTTATATGGAAAAACAGAAACAACAAACTTCTAGGGCTGTGTTTGCATCTTCCCCCACCCCCCTATTGCAGTAAATTGGTGTCACCTATGGCCACAGTGCTGAAGGTGACAGGATCTTGGGGAGCGCCGATGGATTGTCAGACATAACCAGAACTTGCAACAGTGGGGCTGGGTGAAATAAAGACCTAGATTTATGGGAGAAAATCAATTTATATCCTCTATCTGGGGGGGATGAGCTGGAACAGGCTAAAAAAACTGAGTGGAATTTGCTGCTTGAATATCGGGAAGCTTTTTGCAACCATTTGGAAATTAACTGAAGCAAACCAGCTCAATGTACAGCTTCAGGGAAATAAGCTAAAGCATGTGCAAGGCTCGTCCTTGACTAAGGGTCCACTAGAGATCAATTAAACCAATTCCCTGCTTTCGAAGCAATGGAGGCCATTTATTCCCTGTAGAAGACAAATGCAGCCCTGGCAGCAGATAACTAAGTGGATTTAGTGCATGCTTTCCCTTCTGATCCTTCCACCAGCTTGTGTTATCCCTGCTCTCTGGCCAGACAGAGAGCTTCAGTCTTCTGTACTGTCAGCTCATCTCCCCTTTTATTAGCCTGTATCAGACTGTGCTATCTATCCTTGTCCATTAAGTGCACAGAGGACTTCAGTGTCCTGCACTTGAGCCTGCTGCATACTCTGACCCTCACAGTGCTGTTGTGCTGTCTACTCCTTCCCTTTTTTGCCTTCTCCATGGATGCTCTGAGTTTTCCAACTGACAGGCTATGGGGACCTCCTCCAATGATGGCTCTGTCCTCAGAGTGGAAATACTGTGGAATCAGATCTTTTCAGACACTGCAATGGTACTACTGCGGGGCTTTGCTGATTCACATTAATTGTGGATCTCATGATGAGTTTGGAACCTGATATAACTGCTTAAAATGCTTGCCATCTGTCTGTTTACTGGGTTTTGTTTTATTCCACTATGTAGGGCCCAAAGTATAAATGTCAGTTTGGGATCCAGATCCAAAATGAAAGAGAGGGAAAAGAGGTATCTCTGTGTGTGGCACCAGGCTGTTCTTCTGCATCTGTCCCATTTCCTACAGCTCATTCTATCAGGGAAACATGAGACAAAAATGGCTCTATTTGCTGGCTTCCCAAAGTCATGCAACAGCCTCAGTGGGAATTATATTCAGTGGTGGAAGGGGACAATTACCCAGCTAATGAAGCACATTTTCCTTTTTCTTCTCCAACATAAAGCTGCATGGAACCTGACTCTCCATCCAGGCACACAGAGAAAGTACCGAGCGCTTGCAGAATGGGCCCCCGATCAGTAGTGGCAAATGCACTTAGCATGCCTGCTGGAAAATGAAATGACTGATACCATGTAATTAAGCCTTAATTATTTATCATTTTTGTATAATTATTGCCACTTGGAAGTTAACAGTTTATAAAACTCTTGGGCTGTATTTATTAAATGTTGGTAGATTATTAGCAAGTAAGTGCCATTGCTGAACATTAATAAATAGCTGTGAAAAGCCCATGGCCAGAGACACTCCAGCGCTGCACAACCATTGCACAAGGGGAGCTAAAGGATCTCAAGACTAATTCTGCCTTGCAGACAGGGACATGGGTAATGAGAGAAGGGCAAAAGTACCATCACTGGTTTGCACCCAGATGGATATTGCCCTCATTTGCCTGGAATCATCCATCATACTGGCTGGGAAATGCTTCTGCTGCTGAAGACAGCATGTCCATGCTTGAGTCTACCCTGAGATTCTTTCATGTCATTGTAGTGTGGGAGAGGGTTGTGTCATGGCTATCAAAAAGCTAGTTTGGGATAAGGTAGTCTGCCCTTCTCTATTGTGTTCCAGACAAGGGAAGCTCTGACCACAGCAGCAAATGACAAGACAAAATAAATATCCTCAGTATGTAATGATAAATTTCACAAGGGAGAGCTTATGTGGGATGAAACCTGAATGCTGCTGATTGTTACTGGTTTTAAGAGTGTGGAAATTGAACTCAAACCACAGTGATAATGCTCCAGGAGCAATAAAACACTTGTTGTATTTCAAAATGTGTCTTTAAGAAAAGGAAGTAATTATTTCTCCCTGCTTAAAACACTAAAATAAGGAGTAGTTTTTCATCTGTGGACACAAAGATGCAAAGCCCCATTCTGTGAAAGCTTATTCAAACTTAAGCACAACCTACAAACATCACAGATACGTTTCCTGATCCAAGACTACAGCGCTGACCAAGCCACAAAAGAAGCCTGCAATAAAGTGAGGCTTTGACCTTATTTCCCCTTCCTTTAGGCTCATATCTCAATCAAGGACAAAGCCTGCCTCTGCTGAACATAACCCTGAGCCTTTCTGCTTGCCTTGAAGTGAGATGTTCCCCCGAGCTGTGCCAAAGCTGCATTCCCAGTTGTTCTTTACTCTTTCAGATAGCACAGGTTTGGCAGGGATGTCTCTGTGCTGATCCTGTCCTCAGTCCTCCCTGCACTGCCTCCACCCATGGCTTGGGAGCAAACTAGTGCCAAGGGATTTGCCTGCAAACACCAGCACTACACCTGCCCTGCTACTACCAGCTGCCAGTTCCTAAATTATACATAGAAGGATATTTCATCAGAGCATTAAAGGGTAAGAAGTGTCAGTTTGTACTAACCAAAACTTTCAGGAGGAAGACAGGCTGTAAATTATTTAGAGGAAAAGTCACATTTTATTCTGCTGGAGAGCATGATGGGGAGAAGAAGGTACATTTTCTTTCCTTACTTTATGGGGACAAAACTTCAGAGGAGGAAAAGCTTCTTGTTTACCTAAATGGCTCCCAGTGACCTCCTAGTTCTTCTTGGTACTTCACCAAGCTATTCTTCCTGAATGCAAAGAGAAATGGATATCTGGTTTTCCTTTCCTTTGGCCCAAGAAGTTCCAGAGAGGTTTTCTTGCTCCTGCTGCGAAAACAGGCTTTGTGTCCAAGGAACCACTGACCTGGAGCACTTCTACCAAGAGGGAGTCCAGCCTTTGCTTTCTGGAGCATCTCAACCTCCTTTCAGCTTGTTCATTCCCTTTGCACTTGGGTAGCCACAGATATTCTTTCTCAGAGATTCACTAAAATGTGCTTGGAGACACCTGCCTAAGTCAAAAAGGTTCCAAACCGCATCATTTCTGTGGAAGAAACTGAAACATTTCTCTTGAAACTGATTGCATGAATAGGGGTGAGAACCATCATTTCCACTCTTCTACCTTCCTCCCCAGTCTGTGTGAAAAGATAGTCCCCACTCCCTCCCTTCTGCAGCACCCTCTGAGGACCCATTCTCTGCTGCCTGAGAAACACCTGCACATCCCAGGAAGGTGCCAACCTCATAAACATGAAAACCCTGCTCTGTTTTCCCCTCTCATCCCCCAAGGAGAGTTAAATGCAGAGATTATATTTAAACCCAACCATCAGATTAGCATCCAATTCCACCATTTCTACACTGCTGAAGAAACATGGGCTGGGGAGAAAACGCTTCCATTTTCCCTATTTCAATCCCGCACAAGGCTAATTAAGAAGCTGAGGTTAAAAAGCTCATCATAAACTGAACAAGTTCCAGCCCAATTTCATCAGGATTCCAGGGCTTCACTGATTTAAGCAGGATTAGCTATTGTGAAATGGAAATGATGCCATTAGATGCATCTCCCCCTGCTTCCTCCTCCCCCTCAACTCTCCATGCCTTCTCTCACACCCATCCATGCTGGCATCCTCAGCTGAGGCACAAAACTGGCTTGTTTCATTATGGAATGTTCAAGGAAAAAAGCCAGTCAGAGTTTCTGTGTCTGGCTGCAGCTGGAGTCAGCTCATCAAACAAATTAACAGGATGTTCATGGAGGGTTTTGGCCAGCACACGACATTTCACTTCAGGTTGACTAAGCAAACCAGGGCTGTGGTTCATCAGAGGAGAGAGCAGAAAGGATGGGAAGGGATGGTGATAAGAAACTTAATGAGGAAAGGGTATCTTCCCCATCCTGCTAGATAAAGGTTAGGATGGTGGTGTTGTTCTTGAGCCCTGCCCTAGTAGGGGCTGGTTGAGATGGAAGCGTTTAGGGCCAGGAGCAAGGAAAAAGGACAGCTTTCCTCTGGAGCAACAGCAGCAGCTCAAGTGTCTGCTTGTAAGTGACGGGGGGAGATTCAACCACTGCCCTGAGGCTTCCATCACTGCTTTTTATATCTCGCCTGGATCTTTGCCCTTCTTCTGCCCTTCTATCCACTCCATCTTCTCCTTTATCCCCACCTGTGTTTTTGTGCTGGAGGGATTGCAGCTTTCCCACAGTGTGCTGCTTTTCCACTGTAAATACAGGTGGCAGCAGCAGGAATTAGCTCTGACAGAGATAGGCAAGTCCTGTGGGAGAGACCTCAGTGTGGAAGGGCCAGGATCTACCACACTTGCCCCTGTTTGGCTGAGATGTGAGGCAAAGGAAAGGCAATTTGCTGACGAGGGAGAAGAATGCTTTTAGGGGAAAGTAGAGAAGAAAAGGGCAGCAGGCTGAAGAGGGAAAAAGGGAGATAAGCCAAAATGTATGTGAAATTCCCCAGATCTGTGAGAAAGTGAGTGCAAAACTTCCCTGGAAAATGTAAATGAGATGATGGCACAGGGGTTAGCCACGCTTCTACAGAGAGGAAAGTTCATGTAGCACAAACCCTTGCTATCACAGATATATATATATCCACACACACTTTGGGCATCAGTTTGTGCATTTATTGAATAAGGCAGAATGAAATTGGTTCATGAAGGAGAGCCCTGCCAGGTCAGCTTCAGTTCCAAAAAAAATGATTTATTATTCATGTATTGTGCCTAGAACTGCTGGAGAACTTGGTAACTCTGGTATTTAGCTCTATTACTTACATATATGCTGAGGTTTCCATTCAGTTAGTCCCCAGGAGGACAGAATGGCCACAGTCCCTTCTGTTAAGTGGCTTCTGGGATAATAATAGGAAAATATTTTGAAGAAGGTGTCCCTTTTTCCTAAATCCTGGAAATGGGTCCCTCCTGACCATAAAGGACCTAAAGAAAGTGAATATTCCCAATTATGTCAATTATCCTCCACTGATTGTCTCAGGAGACCCATTTCTCACATTCCCTTTCAGTTGAATTTTGGCATACTTGTTCTATTTCCATCAGACAGTGGAAGAATGTGGACACTTTTAGTGAAACCAGAAAGGCAGCTCAGGGAAATGCACTGAAATATGGGTGACATTCACAGTTCAGTTCCTCATCCACAGTTCCTTCTTATTGAGACAGGCTCCCTTTATTTAAGGATGTAATTATTTCCTCATGCAATAAAAGCATCAACTGCCAGGTAAGCCTGAGAATGAGATCTCAACTCAGTTTCTTTCTCCACTGTAAGGTATGTGCAGCTGGCTACATACGTAATGCAATATTTAGAAACCAGGTAGAGGTGAATAAATGACTGACATGATTTCTCCAAACCATTCAATACTTGTGTAGAGTATCAAAATACATGAGTCAATATAAACGGTCAATATAGCAGGATAGATTAAACCTTTATATAACTCAAAAATAAGAAGGAGCTTTGATCAGGAAAAACATTTATTGTCTGCACATCCAAGCAGTGGCATTTGCTCCTGCAGAGGCTTTTGTCCTCCGTTGCAAAGACATGGAGCAGTCGCCTTCTCCTATGTCTAAGTCACGAGTCTCTAGCAGTGTGATTTCCAGAGCACCAGGAATGCATCCTCTGTTGCTGTGCAGCTGTATTGTCTAAGGATACACTTTGAAAGACATTTTCTTTTGTCTTATTTTCTATTCTGAATGTCTTATGGTGTTTGTCAGTTCAGAAAACAAAATATGAACATTAAACATGTTAAAGATTCTGAGTCTTGTGTTTCCTTTCCCAGATTGGTTTCTAGAGCTCTTTGTTTCTCTTCTCTTTCCGTAATCTTGTCTGAATACAGTATCTCTATATGATAATTTCTCAGCTTTCCTAGGACTCTTCTAGATAGAGACAAAATGCAAATTATAAGGGGAAGGTGTCAAATTGGCTGGATTTCTGTTACTGGCTTTCACACTCATCTGTGCTTAGGAAATGGATCTCTTTTTCCTCTCTCCTCGCTCACCCTCCTGTTTAATTTATAGCTTAGACTTCAAGGGTCAGGAATTTTATCTAACTGGGTGTTTTATACATGGCCTAGCCCAACAAGTCCCCAACCTTGGTTGTGGCCTCTTGACACTATCACACTGCAGATACTAAATACTAAGTACTCTCATGCATGCTGCTGGGTGTTGAATAGGACATCTGTCTCGGCTCATTAAACACAGCACTCCTCTGTTTTTCCAGGGAAAGTTTCACCTTGAGAGAGACCTCCCCATTCCCACAATGAGGCAGAAAAAGGAGGAAAATGTAGCCAAGGAAAAGCTACAGGCACATCCCATGTGGAGGAAAAAAACATGATATGGCACCTCAGTCTGTTCCTCCACTCTCCTTTTGTCCTTCCCCTTCTCTAAACAACCCTGCTTCTGAAGGGGGAATTATCTCCTTTGAATCAAAGCAGAGGGTAACCTGACTATTTCTTGCAGAGAAGTAATAATTAAGCCACTAGAAGGATGCAATCTGCATACATTATTGCAAGTTATGCCAACAGAATGTCAACATTTGTGTCATAAGTAATCTTGAGCAGCAAATTACTCTGCGCATTGGCCTGGAATCCATTGACAGAGGCAGTGGTACTAATTACAGGGGAGCTTCTCCTCCACTGGAGGATGGACAGAGGGTTACACAAAAAGATCGATGTGCAAAAGAGATCACCAAACTAGAGCACCCTGAATATGTGGCTCAGTGGGAGCCTAATATCTTCAAATCACCTGCTCTTGTGACTGAAGAGATGAACCTTGGGTAGAAGTCAGTGATGTGCTTGGTCTCAGCTTGGTACACTGGCCACAGGTCATGATTAAGAGGTTCTGATTCCTTATCAATAGGAGAAGACACCTTTACAATACTATACTGGTATAGAAAGTAAGATGCCTGGAGAGTTCGTGACATAACATCTTCCATGATCTATGATCTTTTCCTCTTTAATTCACCTTGCCTGCCCTTCCTTCAGGAACAGAAAAAAGATAAATATCCTGTGAAATATACTGGGAATGTCTTACTAACTTCATCTGAGAAGCAGTGTTGTTTATGAGCTGCTTCTTTTCCAGAGAAGAAGAATGGGGTTTTTTTTGGCTCTGTAAGGCTATCCCTGAGAAATATGCACCCCCATCATCCCTCCAGTCACTCATAACTGCATATGTAGCGAGGGAGATCGGGCTTGCACCAGAATTTTACGTATTGCCCTTTTCACAGACTAGAAACTTGAAGTTTGATCTAAAATTTTGCCTTAAGATCAATTCCTGAAAAGCTGTCACCAGGGAAGACAAACTGGTAGGAAATTAAGATCAGCCTTTATCAGCTTCCTCATTTCTGAGGGACAGTTGAAAACTGCAATCTGTTTGAAATGTAACTTCTCATAACTTTGGAGACCACAAATGTCCATATACAGCAATTTTAGTGTTTTCTTCACTTTTTGCCTTTACTTAAACCTGGGAGAAGAAAAAGCATAAGGCAGTTCTTTTCCTCATATTACTGACTTCCAGACCCCAAAAAAATTGTGCGAGGAATGCCCAGGGTTTTTATTTCCGAGGAAGGTCATTACTGTATTTTGTATTTCCCACACCTTGCTTCCATAAGATGCTCTTCTATGGTTTTATTTTATATATATGAGAGATATACAAGCTATGTCCAACATCTTGGTTAGAACCAATCTTTCATCTGCCCACTCTGTGCAGCCTGAAACCACTTTGTTAATGTGCCCTGCCTTGCTTGCTGGTTGAACAAAGGGCACAATTTATTGTTTCTTTTCACTCCATGTCTTCTATAAATTTGCTTACTATCTTGCAGATATACAGAAATCTTCAAGACATCCCCCCTGCTATCATTCACTTTTCCATTTCTGGAAGCTTCATAACCTAAACCTCTGTCTGCCTCCTAATAGCATATAGCCACTACCTCCCTCTGAGGATGCTGGCAGAGATTCTCTCATTTATATTGAAAACCTATAGGTTTATTAAGCAGCATCAGGCCCATATAAAGTAGCTCCTTGAGTTGCCACCCACTGAATGTGTGTCAGGTGGTGTCCACAGTCTGCTCTGAATGTGCTCTGATCCCCAGCACACTGAGCTTCTCTGTTTCCCATGTGCCTGCAAACCGAAGCTTTCTTGCCAGGTACAACAATGTTCCAAGGCTCACGCCCCCCCCAAGGCCTGGAGCTCACAAAAGTTGCATTTTGTCTTAATACTCTGTCATTAAGTGGAGTTAAAAATAAAGCCTGTCAGAGCCTCACAGCCTGCAGGGAAAAGGATATTAATTACAGCAGGCAGAGAGTGGAGAGGAGCTGCCTTGAGTGAGAAGTCTTCCCGCTGAGCTGTCACCTTCCCTGTGTCACCAGCAGAGCTGGGCTTTGGCTCTCACACAGAGCAGAGGCTGGCCCAAATACCTGTGAAACAGCAGAACAGTAGGAGCCAGCAAAGGGATTTCATAGCTGGTTCAGGCATGTTCACTGGTACCAGCTTCCCTGCCTGCACACCCAGCCTCGACACAGCTTAATGCAGGGACATAGACTGAGGGATGAAGAAAGGGCAGTGGTGGCAGCTGTAAGGGAAGAGGCTATTCGGGGACCCAAAATAAGATTCATTGCTAAAGGCTGAGATTTCAGTAATAGGGGAAAAAAGTGCGTCATTAGGGACCAAGTAGACAGTAGAGTCAGCAGAAAGTGGCACCCAATTTTCCTCCAAGATGTATGAAAAGAAGATCAAGCTGCCAAGGGAAGATGAAGATCGAAATATTAGTATCATCTCCAGCTCTTAGCTTCTTAGCGAAGGAGATATATAGTTGTACTTTTCCTTTTCTGCTGATCGATAAACAGACATGAAAATATCCCTTCAGAAGTTAAGTTTAGCCCTGACTGCTCAATTCTTTGCATTAAGTATATTTAGGACAGATTTTATATTCAGTATTGAAGTATGTATTCATATGTCTATATTTATGTTTATTGCATGTTTAGAGGGAAGATGCCTTGTCTGAATAAGACATTACTTATGAAGTTATAGTGGGTACCAGCTTCCCAGATGGATCTTCACCTGGTAAAATGGTTTTGAAGGACAGAGAGTAAGGATAATGGGGAATGGCTCAGCCAGGCAGAGCAGCCTGTGTTTCTGGGAACATGCCTCCATGATTTAAATAACCCCTAAACTTTGCTGGAGAGGACAACAGAGGGAGAAAACTAATAAAATGACAGAAAAGGAACACTAGGAGCCACACATTGTGAATTGCTGTTTGAATCTTTAGCTGGGTGAATCAATCAAGCTGACAGGGCAAGCCCTTCTAATGAGAAGGCTCCCAATGCCATCAGCTGAAGGGTAACGGCAGGGGGACGGTGCCATGCCGATGCAGCCGCACCAGGATGCGCTGGCATCTACTTCTTCTTTGTCAAAGCCTGACTTTGCCCAACAAATCCTTTGACAGAGCAGCTCTGTGTGCCAGTGTCTGACAAACTTGGCAAGGGCTCTCCCTCTGCTAGAGAAGACTTAAGAGTTCACTTAGAGGGCACTACACCATCCCCATCTGCAGAAGAGCCCTCCACTGCTCTTTTCAGAGCACTGTTGAGGAGAGAGGGAAATGAAAGAGAAGAAAAGTTAAGGCGCACAGGCTGATCTTTGAAACCAGCACGAAAGAGGCAGTGAAAGAGCTTAATTAATGGCACATCAGATTCCCCAAGATGTGTGTCTAACAAGGCCTTTGCCTGGCACTTTAGCTTTGCTCCTGAAAAGTTAAAGCAGGCAAAATATAAGCAGGAAGCTGTGTGGAAACAGGAGCCAGCATGAGCAGATACATCCTGGTTTAATTCTCTCCTTTGGATGACATCCCTCTGAGCCTCCTCCCCACACCCCTTTCTCAGGGACAGGCTTATTACAGCTATTTCAGGGAGAAGAAATAACCAGCCCAAAATACAGGGAGAGATCCACTTTTATCACGAACAGCAAATGAATAAAGCAGGGTCAGAGTGTTGACTTAGAAAATTACAGTCTTCCTGGCTCCTGAATAAATCCAGACATGGTGCCCTATGCCACTCAGCCTTTACAGAATTTAATTTAGAGCAATTGATTTATTTGCTGTGGACAGGTGGACTCTATAAAGAATTTTTAGGGCAGAATTTACAGTGGGGTTTGTCATGCAGTGAGAGAAAAAATAGCACCAGGATTCTGATAGAGCTTTCCTGTTTCCCGTGGGCACCCCTCCAAAGCAAGCAAGAGGTAGCTGCAATAGAGCTGACAGTGAAGGAAACTCAAGGGGGTCTTCAGAGGAGGAAGACCAGGGTTTGTAGGAGCTGTCTGGGATTACACACAACAGCAGTGTTCTCAAGACCAGGTGGGTGCATTTGTTCCCTTGGCCCGGCCTGAAAGGCCTGGGTTTTCTCCACATAAAACCCTCACATCTCTTATAGGAATGATGGTGCCTGGTGATAGGTGTCTGGTTAAACTTGGTACTTGGATTAATACAGAAGCTAGAGCTAGGGCAGTGTTTATCAGCTGGGGGGGATACATCCATAGGAAGACCTTTCTTTAGATATTCTCCCTTCCTTGCCACCTTCTCTTGAGCTTTCCATTTTGAAATATCAGCTCTGGAAGATCTTCCATGTCTTTGTGCTGCAGTTAGGATCAGTAGATGCCTACAAGCTGAAGCCACCTTGACACTAAAACAAAGGCTTGGGGAGCTTTAAGAGGGAAGGTGCCCTTAGGAATGAGTTCGACAACTGCTGATTTCAAGGGCAAGTTGTTAGTCATGTCTGAGAGCCTTTTGGTTTCTGAGAGCTCAGGGTGAGAGTTCTATATCCAAGAGCTTCTATATGCTTTCTGGGTTTAGCTGGGTCTCCCTAGCACACAGTAGCAAGACTGGTCTGCTTCCTATGCTGTGTGTTTTACAGCTCCTTAGGGAGGCAGATAACAGACAAACAACCTTGGAAACCCTTCCCTGGTTGAAAGGGTTAATTGGAACAATCAATAAGCAACAATACCCTGATTTCTGGGCTTGACTGACTTGGAACAGCACAGCCAGTTTTTGGATGTGACACAGCTACAGCTGTGAAAGCAGCAATTGCTTTGCTTGAGTAAGCAAGAACCAGTGCCCCAGCACGTAGAGGTGGCTGCTGTTTCCCTATAAACCATAAGGCTGAGAACCTGATTTTGCTGTGCAGATTGAGGTGGCGACACTGCTCCTCTGAGCTCTCTACTCAGTTGCATCAAATAAAGCTCCTTAAATAATTCAGGCTATAGGAGAGCATTCACCTCCTGTTCTAACCTCCATCAGTAGATCTCCAAGCACTTTACCAGGATCACTGTTACGTTGTTCTTGTGAAGGAGACTGAGGCATAGCAAAGCCAAGGAACCTGCTAGATGATATTTAGCAGTTTCAGAAGGAACAAAAATGAGACCCTACAGATTCCAAACCTCTCTTTTTTTATACCATAAGTATATACAAAACTGAAGAACTGGAACTATGAGAGCTAGGTAGATACAAAATCAAGTTTATACTAATTCTAAGGTTTAGCAAATAGAAAAACAAAAGCCAACCAAACAACAATAAACCAAAATCACAATACACACACAGAGCCCTAAAAAGACCCTAAACATGCCAAGGACTGAAACATAAGAAGGCTCAGACAGCATCTATCTTTCTTCAAGGCGTCCAAGAAGCTCAAGTTGCTATTGAGGGAGTCTTTGTGCAGAGATTTATAGAGTAAAAGCCAAATAGAAGCACAGCTGCAGAACAATTCCCTTCTTCTGGGGACATTACCAGCTTTCCTGACCAACCTTTTCCCACTCCAGTGAAGTGGTCTCCTATGTGAACCCTGAGCCTGCTCCTACAACTGAGCATAAGTTGTGAGCAAGTCTCTGTCATCCTTCAGGCAGCCAGGGTGGATAATGTACCTTTAATTGTAAGGGGGAATCATCCTTAAATGTGGGTACCTTACAGGTCCCAGAGGTTCCACCTTATCACCAAGGACCCCAAAAGAGCTACCTGTTCCCCAGTATCTGACAGTTTCAAGAGTTACTAAAGCTTCCAGCCCAGGTTTTGACTTCCCTTAGCCTGAGGGCTTTGGCTTCATTTAGTTTAGACAAGACATACCCAGACCAGAAAATCTGGCTGCAAAAGACTGGGATTTGTGAGCTCAGCAGCATGCAGGGAGAGTGAATGTGACACACAGAGCCCAGGTGAGTACAGGAGACACAAAGCATCTGTGTAAGCTCTTCAGGAAAGCAACAAATGAAAAACAAAGCATTAATGTGACCCAAGAGCAGACTACTCCTGGGTGTTTTTCAATTACAATAGACTATTCTAAAAGGACAATGTTCTCCTATTTACAGTAAATTTCATCAATTTATACATCTCTCCCTTATTTAAGAAAAACACACAATACAAAGCAAGCTCCATCTGGCTCTATTTAGACTCCAGGCCTTTCTGTTTGTACAGCCAGAAGCCATCAATTATTGTGTCAAGATCAAGTATTTTCAAGGCCCTGGACACAAGAAATTAAAAGGAGGCAGAGGAGGGAGAGGACACAGATGAGAGCCTTGAAAAGGTTATAATTAGTTGTGTGGTAAATGGTCAACCTGGGGGTTATTAAGCATCCCTGTTTACAGAGTCCATGGTGCTCTGCTGGCTCTTTTGCAAAGCTAAAGCCATGAGGACACCAATACACAGGTAGGGTGCAGAAAAGGGGCACAACAGGATTTTCCTGTTTGCTTTTGGGAGATTAACTCCAAGCCAAACACATCATTCTCTAAAGGGCAATGCTAAAGCCTCAGACATTTACCTGGCACATATTTCTCATTCAGACACCAAAAGGTCTTCTAGGTAGCCCCTTTCTGCTGCACACACATGCCATTTATGTCAAGTGTGGGTGAGGAGAAGGCAGATCATCCTGAAACAGCAGGTATACACCAGTCTCATGCTCCACATATGCATGGCAGGGGGTTGGAACTAGATGATCTTAAGGTCCTTTCCAACTCTATTCTATGATTCTATGTCCAGCTGTAGAATGGATTCAGATTAAGCCTTTGTTCAGTCAAAAAGCATCATCTAGGTAAGATTTAATTCAAAAGACTTGAAGAGCAGGGTTTACAGGGACAACACTTTGAGCAGAGGACTGAGGAGGAAGGTGGCTGAAGGAAGAGACATGGAGATGTTCCCTCTCCTCCTTACAAAAGAGAGGCTCACAGGACCCAAAGTTTTGTTTCACACTTTCGTCTTGTGATCAATTCATTAAGAGATATCAGACTAGCACAGCTAAACTCAAATAAGCTTCTGATTCTTGTACTGGAGACCTAAGCTTTAAAAGGTCTGGCATTAAATACAAGCCACTAAGACGTATTAAATCTTGTTACACCAACAAGCAGCAAAACAAGCTGGTAGAAAGGTTCTGGTTATCTCCTCACTGCCAAGTGGAGAAGGAGGATGGGGATACCTCTATATTACCTGGTAAAGCAAGTCTGGGTTCCAATCTGTACCCTTGACTTCCCTCACTGAACAACAAACCTGCATAATATTTCAGGTGCATATTAAATGCAGCTGATCTTTGAAGAGGGCATTATTAGCCTGGTCAGCCATGCAGCTCTCTCATTGTAATAACAATCTGGTGACTCATCCATCCCATTAATTTAACATCAAAAAAAGTGGGGGTCAGATCCTCTTCATTTACCTAAGTTAAATTTGAAAAGGAAAAAAAAAGGAAATTTGGCTTGGCTCTAACTTGAAAAATGCTACAACCACACCAAAAAATCACATTTTCATCCCCAGCTCTCATTTTTCAGTTTATACTATTATGATAATTGCATTCCATGTTCAAAACTGGGGCACTTAGAAACATGACATTGAATACTAAAGACCTTTTTGCCACTATTGATCTGTATTCCAGCAACAAGGAGGGACCCTCAGCCCTGGACCAAGACCCCGTTGTGCTGGGAATGTCTAAGCACAGAACAAAAAGACAGTGCCTGCTTCAAGGAGTTACAGGCTGCATGTTGCAGCCCAGCAATGACAATCACCAGTATCAAACTAACTGCAGGCATTGACCAGATAATCATCACATACCCATACATTGAACTTTTCTGAATGCATCTTCTATCAGAAGCCAATGGCATAAAACCTGTATTTTGAATGGTGTAATTCTGCAATATATTTGCGTTCTCTTTGAATTTCATTCCCAAACTCTTTGCTCAAAGAGCAAGTTGTAGCATTGGAAATACTTGCAGGTAAATATTTGACTGAGAATAAGAGTACTTGGCTGAAATGCTTTGAACTGCTCTCCTAGAAGATATGAAACCTCATGGGCGAGATTAATCTAAGTAATTCTTTTGGTCCCTTGTTCAGATGTGCAAGCAGGCTTTGCTTAAATCACCCCAAGCTATATTGCCCTGGACTTTGCAGGTAAGAAAGTTAAACATCTGGATTATATTTTACATGGTGATAATAGAGTATCTACTTCAAGCTGCCAGTGCCATTGAAAAGAATTCCTGTCATTGCAATAGTGGGAAGCCCCCTTCCTCAGTTTCTGCAGCCAGAGTAAAGAGAGAGAAAGTTAAAGGAATGCTGTAGGGTGTCCCCATTCCCAGATGCTCCCTTCCCTTTCCAAGGGAAAATACTGTGAAGAACATCCCACCCCCAGCCCAGAGCCTTTCCAAGACCATCTCTGAAGAATGAACAGCAATAACTCAACCTGATCAAAATTAGCATCTGTGTATAAGAGCAAAGCACACTCAAGGGTCTCATGAAAAACTAATAAAATAGTATTTGTGTAGAACCAAGTGTTACAAAGGCTTCATTCCAGAATAAACCCTTCCTCACTTCAGTTTCCTCAACCCCAAGACATACATAGCTACTTCATCACATACTGAAAGAGGAGGCAGGTCAGTTTGGAAGAGGAGGAATTTCACACATGAGCAGTAAACCCAGACCATGAGCTAAACCGTCCCATGTAGGGCCCAACCTCTTGATAAATCTCTGTATTAAAGAGAGAACAGTATACTTAAACACTGCAAAATCCCTGCGATCAACCAACTCTCTTCTCTTTCATGTGGTTTGGTATGGGAATTTGGTTTGCAGGGCTGTGCCCAAGGAAGAATCACAGCTCAAAACCTATCCAAAGAACCGTGTTCTCTAGAACATTCTGGCAAAGCAGAAGTGTGCAAGTCCTTCCATGTCACTGCTGTTTTTCTATTCTATTAACTGAAAAAGAGCTGCTGTGAACTGTGTCCACTTTGGGAAGGTAAAATGAAAAGTAAATAACGCAACAGCTACATCAGGTCGAGCAATGCCAAAGAGGGAAGAGATATCTCAGGTCAGAGATACACCTTGAGATGTCTGGGTGCACACAGGCTGTGTCCTTGGTGGGACACATGCTGTCTCTGTGGCCAAGTCATCTTGCTTAATTTGCCCATGTGTGATGCTCTGCAGAGAAGAGGGGTCAGCGGTGCTCAAGGAATGCTGGGCAGCTGCCAGGATCTGTCTCCAGCTTTCCACAATGGAAGGGAGGGTTCTTGCAGGTTCATTGATTTTTGAAACTTATTTTCTGCAAAAGGGTTTAATTTTTTCAAATGAGACATTCAGGAATATCTGTGCTTGGCATGGATATTTCCTCTCCATGCAATCAGGGAAAATGGGACAGAGCTCTTGCTGAGGTGGTCCCTTTTCATTTTTACCTTCCTGTACATCAGAATGGACTAGTGGTAAGAGAAAAAATACTTATTATCTGCCTTTGGTTTGAGTCCTATTTCTGCCACAGGTGAACTCTGTTCCCTTCTTAGCATGCATGATTTAACTTTTTAATGCCTCTGTCTCTCCATTCCAGAAAATGATGGAAATAACTCTTACAAAATGCACCAGAGTTTTCAAACAGAAAATGAAAGCCGCCTTTGTCTGGGTAGGACCAGCTATTTTCCACAATGATACTGGAAGCCAGCATGTAGTTCTGGTACCCTGTTCCAATATTGCTTTGCCTCTTCATGTGTTGATAGGCTGTGACAGCTTGTTTTATGTTTATAGGGCAGGTGTTTTGTTACTACATGACTCAATCAGCATGTGGTTATAGCAAACAATGTGCTGAGATACTGTTCTGTAGTGACAAAACCAGCTCCTTTTCTTCTGAGAGCCTTTGCAGCAAAGTGATGAACCCCTGAGCCACACTGAGCGAGGGACAAAGGCAATGGCCAAGCATGGCATGGATGGGTCCACTTGTACCAGACCACCATCGCCATAGGATCTTCTGACAGACTTACCTACTATAGCCTTAAAGAGATGACAATCCCAGAGCAGCCCCATGACTCTGTCTCCTGAATTTTGATTAGCTGAAGCACCACTCTCAGACACTGTGTGCAAGTGGACAAAAATTCCTGGTGCCAGGCAGCTTGCCCCAAGTTAAGTACAAGTTGGATGTGAAAAACACAGGCACGGAGGAAATGGTGAGGATGGAGTGGAGCAATGAATTGGAGACAATTGAAAGTTATGAAGCAGTCATATAGACAATTCCAGCCACACCACAACTAGACAAAATCTTGCTGGGAAGACATTTTTATATTCAGATTTACAGGATCTGGTGGTTCTGTCAATAAAACCATTTTGGAGAGGTTTTGGTTAAAGTAAGATAGCTGAGAAGTGAAATTTCCTTTCCAGATTGTTATGAGGCACATTGTGTTCATAGTTATGACTATTTAACTCCTTAAATTCAGTAAATTTAGCTCAGAGTTGATTGAATGTAGCAAGGAATACATTTTGGCCTGGTGACTAGAATGCATACCCATGTTGGTGAGAAGTAAAACTCACCTGCCAAGTCACTGTTATAAATGTTGATTTAGAGCCTGCTTTGCTATATAGCATTTGGCTTCTGCCTCATTTGCTTCCCACTTGTAAATGAGATTTCACATATTGTCCTTTAAGTTTTACCTCCAGAGCATTTTCTTTTATTACTCACGCTTCTGGGGATTCTCACTGAGCATGAGAAAGTCAACTTAGAGAGAACATGGGGCTTCTCTGCTTCAGTGTTTAAAATCCTCTGACCGTCCCCCAGCCATCGCTTTTCTCTCCTTATTCTCTGCACTCAGGCTTTTCAGTTACAGAAGTGATCAATGGCTTAAATTATTGTAATGGTTTGCAGAGGGAAATGGGAGGGGGCACGAAGGGGATGGAATTAAAAATTGTCCCTCCAAGCTGGGAACTTGGTATTAAAAATCTCAGGCAAATCCATTCTGAAAGTGCTGAGCTAATAAATCTCATACACAGAGCTTTACAGGAGAGAGTCTAACTCAGTTGTAAGTATGTACTGCAGGTATTACTGCAACATGACTAATGGTGAGTGAATACTGCAGAAAGATGTCTGTGTATATTCATTTGAAGTCCTGAACAAATTTGCTTTGAATCTCCTGGTCTGTTTCGATGACTGCTTTCCACAAATACCCTACCAAATGAGCTTTACTAGTGTGAATACTCATCAAAAGTCAATTTGGAACTCAAAGAGCTTCATATTTTCCAAAATCATATTCCAAATAACATCCAGGAATATGCAGTTCAAAATGTATGCTAGTTCTGATGTGATTAGTTACACGACTTGCCCAATCAGGGATCAGAAAGAATACAATCCAGCTCCTGTAACTGTCCACGCAGCTTGGATGTCAAACTTTGAATGCTGGCTATTTCCAATGGGCTGTTTGTGAACAGCTTAGTAGCTTTGATTCCATCCTCTGAAGACATCTGTAAATGGCCATTTTAGCAGCAAATAGAGATTGGGAATTTGTCATTTGTGAGCGGCCAACTTGCAGGAGAGAGGAAGACTGGCTCTTTCTAATGAATCACTGGTTATCTGCCTAGCTCTGCATGTCAGGAAGCTCAATATCCAGTTGTACAGACAGAAAACCAGTAGCAAGTCACATTTTCCACTGAAGTCAGCTGAAAATTCATGTTCATTTGTGTGCTATGGACTGGCATATGCAAAGATTTACCCCAGCTCCAATGGGACCAGAGAAGACTCACCTTGCAACCTTTCCTTCAGAGAAACAGCCACCATGAACCACTTAACTAAACAGGCAATCCTGTCTATGTTGCTCTAATTTAGGAGCTGCTGTGCCTTCAGCCTAAGGCTGCTGCCCTGTGGGTATATTGGCATAGAGGGATAGTTAGTGGAAAATGGCTTCTTGCGCCAGCACCTTTCACTCATCAGGCCACCTTTTCCTTGTATTTTCTGTGTATGCTGTTCCTTACCACTTTATGTCATATACTATTGCACCTAGAAATTAGAATACAAATCAAATGATGGAAATGAAATATCAATGATCACATATTTACCAAACAGCCTTTTCTGCTGCAGAGAAGGGTTTTGGGGTCCTTGTGCAAAAAATACAAGTCAGGGAAGGCTGGGCTTCCCCACAGTTACAGTGGCAGGGTGCAGAGAGACTTTTAAACATTACAGGAAGGCATTTGCTGCTGTTATTAGATGAGAATCAATCCCACTTCTCAATGTCACCAGTATGGATTTGCCATGCCATGAGGGAAATCCGTACCTGTTTCACAGTGACAAGTTGACCACAGCTGGTGTTTGCTGCCTGCCATCCATGTTTTCTCTGCTGCCTCAGAATAGGTTTAAAGCCCTTGAACTCCCTGAGAATGGCATATTTGTCAGGCAAGAGAGAGGAGACTGACAACAAACACAGCCAGCCATGGTCCTAACTGGATCGAACTCCTGGAGAAATGATGTCATTACCAGCCCCGACAGTTTCCCAAGAAGAAACTTCCGTCGTTTACCCTGAGCTGCAGCTCCAGCTGCATTAAACACTGTTTTTCAGCTAATAAAATGAGGCACAATTTTTTACATGCTGTTTGTGGTGACAGCGTAATCAGTCTTGCTGCGAGCCAGGCTCCAACCGGCCAGGAGCTGCAGAGAGCTCTATGTGAGGTACCCAGCCTCCCAAGTTTATTTCTTTGGGATTTTCTTTTCCACAGTAAAACTCTCCCTGATGCTCCCCCTCCCCCCCCCCCCTTATCTATTCATTTATTTATTGACTCCTTGAATCTAGATTTATTTTGTTCCCCAGCAATTGCAGGTAAACAAAAGGAGACTCACTTCTGGGAAAAGGCTGTTAATAGCCTGGCTGAGGGAGAAGCAAATGTGACTTTCCTAAACAAAGCTGCAGGGAACATTGCTGCACACCCAGCAGGGTCTCTGGGGCAAAGCAGGTTTGTTAGCAAAAGAGCACACACAGAGTTTGTCAGGTTGGGTTTGGTTTTTTTTTTTTTTCTCTTCCTTTTTCTCCTCTTTCATTCCAAGAAATGCTTGCAGAAAGCAACTCGATGGGAATGTGAAAATAAGCCAGAAGTTCTGTATCTGCTTAATTTAAACTGGGAGGAGAGGGAGTTATTCTGCACTCATTCCCATATACAGCATGGGGTAGCCCCATTGTAAATCAAAACCTCTCACTCCTATATAGAATAGCATGGGGTAGCCCCACTGTAAATCAAAACCACTCACTCCCATATGCAATAGCATGGGTAGCCCCACTGTAAATCAAAATAAAGTGAGGTGGCTTCTTGTTTACTTTTGTGTTTTTCCCCTCCTCTATCATTCTCTTTTAGCCTCTGCTTATCTTACTCCCTTTCCCCACCTTCTGGTTTTTGCACCCTTTCTCCATTCCAGTTCCAGGTTTTCCTAAGAAATAAAACCTGAAAACCTGTGTTGTCCTTCCGCAGTCTGTCCCAGAATAAAAGGAGCAGGGCTGAGATCCGCAGGAGAAATCTGGAAAGCAGCTGTACCTTTCTGCTGAATTAAGTTTGCCGTGTTCACATGCATCAAGTGAAGTCTGATCCAAAGATCACTGGTGTCAATAGAAAGATTTCCGTTGACTTAGGAGGATTGTGGATGAGGGCTTTGGATTAGGGGTGTGATAAGAACCAGTCACCTTATCTGGTAAGGAAAACATCAATAAAACCCTGGGCAGTCAAAGTTTGTCATTATCACCTTCAGCCACCCATCCGTGCTGATTCTTGCCCTCTCTCAGACACTGTGGCAAGCTGAGGAAAATACAGCTATTTCTCCCTCCAAGAACCTTGTGCTAGGATCCATGAGACATGATTTTCTCTCTTGAAATTCAGTTTCTGATCCCTTTACTGTCTCTAACAGCCAACTGGAAAAGACAGTAATTGCTGAGAAACTTATTGGCTTTTCCTTTTTAATTAATCCTAAGTGGAAGAAAACCTGCCGCTCCCTTGTCCAGACAGTGTATGCGAGAAAGGAGGAGGGAAGAGAATCATAATTAAAATAACTCAAATTAATCTTGGTGAGTGCTCCTGCCACTTCAGCTCTCTGAATATCAGGGGAAAGTGTTGTTTTACTCCAGCCTCTTTTGTTTCAAATGTCAGCTCGAATGAGGACCACCAGATAAGAGTCTTATCCCATCTAAAGGGAGGCTTTTCCAGTCACTACAGCACCTGCATCCTTTCAGCCACTATCATAGGTCAAACTGCCTCACATTTCCTCTCTGTGAGGCTTGAATGAACATCATACTCAGCAAAAGGGAAAACTATTCTGTCTAGGGAAGTGTGAGACAGCAGAGCTGCTCCTAACCCATGAGTGAGCTTTCTGAGTCTTTCCAGGCAAGAGAGGAGGGAAGAACCCTTTTCGCTTGTCTTAATGAAGGCTGAGCAGATTCCTATGAGCACCACATCCAGAAACCTTAGCCCACCTTCCTGTGGTCACAGTGTAATATGTCCACAGCACACCCAAGCAAATACTGGACCCATGAAGGTGAAGATGACAGGGTGAGGAAGGAGTGGATAAGAAACTTCTGAGGATGTGTCACACACCAGATTGCCTGGCAGCGCTCAGCACTTTAGGACAGAGGAAAGCTCTGAATTTTGGCCTGTGAAAAAGCCAAACTGGGCCAAACTGCTTGTATATGAGTGATGTCTTATTGATAGCAGGGAAAGCTGACCTCAGGAAAGAAAACTAAGTTAAGCAGGGAAGAGAAACTGCTGCTCAGAAACAGCACTGATCCATGTGTGGCACAGACAAGCAAGCCCTCTCTCTTCCTGACACTCTACTGTAGACAGCAGCTACACCCCTCACATGAGCCCATGGAGAACCTGGCACTGTGTTCATTCCAGAACATAGTTTATTAACGCACAGACTCAGTTGACTATTAGTTCTTTCTGCTGGAGAAGGGACCTTTTGCTATGTTTGGCCTCCTTCAGAGAAAGAACAGCCTCTTAGAGAGAGAAGAAGAACCCAGAGACTTCATCCTAGTGCTTGACTTGCACTACATCATGCTCAGCAGGAACAGGACTCAGCAGGAATTCACATGCTTCACATTGCAAGTTTGTTTTACAAAGCCCCGGCTTCGCTCCGGGCTGGCAGAGCATCCCAAGCCAATTAGATTACATAGCCAAATGAAGTCAATTGCAGATGAGCGCAAAAAGCTGCTGTTTGATCTGGGTTCAGAGAAACACCCTCCATCTAGTAATAGAAGCTAATGAAGGCCGACAGCTCAGGAGGCAGGAGCAATGTCGCTGTGCAGGGCTGAGACTTCAAGGCCACCCCCAGCCTCAGTGCAAGCGAAAGCGTGACTGGGCAGTGAATCTGCAGTTCCAGCTGTGCCAAGCAAGTCAGATCTTCAGAGACCTCTTCTAGACCCCCCTTTCCACCCCTGTGCCCCCTTCCCCAGCACATCTGTCTCAGTTCTCTCCAAGCTACTTTGTTTTAGTTTAGTTTTCTTCCTGCTCACTGAGAAATTGCTGCTGGG
This sequence comes from Ara ararauna, assembly GCA_028858755.1. Classification (NCBI taxonomy): domain Eukaryota; kingdom Metazoa; phylum Chordata; class Aves; order Psittaciformes; family Psittacidae; genus Ara; species Ara ararauna. Next base: position 18,425,303 of record CM054384.1, read on the forward strand.
ATTAAAAAGGCATCGGAAAAACCATCGGTATGAAAGAGACACGCTGTGAAAAGAGCAGATTAACCCACTCTGCAGAGAAAACTCCTCATTTCTGGAGTGTTTGTTTTGAAAATGTCACTTCAACGGGTCACGGAATTCATGAATAAAATCCCATCCTTATTTCCATTCAAAAAGGAATAAAGATTTATTACCCAGCCTCACCAGGAAAGCAGTACTGACCCACCTATGAGTCTAGGTCTACAGCATTGCATGCAGAAATATTTATTGCTTTTAATTACCATAAACTAGCAAGGAACTTGTTTTAATAGATTTTGATGATTATTGTTTTACTGTACTGTGGAAAATGTAAGTGCAGAGAAAAGAAAGACAAAATTGCCAGCCAAGCCTCCTGAGAGTATATAGTGATGGAATGAAAGACAGCTCAGTGTTGATGGGTTAAATAAAAGGTCACTGGTACTCAAGAGATCTTGGCAGCACACTAGTAAACCTTCCTTGAAGCATCGTTAACCCCATTTTACCTATGAGAAAAACAGAGGCAGGGAATGGCCCTAAAGGTCTCCAAAGACACTACCTGGGATCCCCAGGGGAGGAAATTCAGTATCTAAATATCAGAAAATGCTGTTTCAAATGGTTGCTTCTTCCTTAAAAGCTAGAACTGGTGAATTCAGAAGTGTAGGAATACTCTGGCACTAGAAATCAAGGGAACATTCAGGGGGCAGCAGGATCTTGAGATGTGTGAAGTAATCCAAGTGCTACCCACTGGATATCCCTTGATGATGAAGATGAAGACCACCACTTCATGTCTACACTGTGTTCATTATGTATTGGCATCTCTTAGAAAAAGCCTTTCTTAGCAGGCTGTGTTTGAATGCATGTGTGCTCCAGGACAAGAGAGTAGTCAGCAAACTAATGCTAGTCATCATGTTACCTGCTCTGTTTCCTTTCACACATCCAGCTTTCCTTCCTGCCCAATGGTAACTGGAACCTTTCAGTTGGAGAAATGTAAGGCTTGGTGCAGAGGCAGGTGATCGACAGGCAGCCTGTGATAATGAAGTCCGTTTTTATTCTTTATCTCTTGTCAAGGTACAAGGACTCAGCCAGTGTCCCAGGTAATGCGTGTTCCCTCTTCCTCTCTCTCGCTTGGATATGAAAGTGTGTGTAGCCATGTGTAGCTGTGTTAACACTACATTACTAAAACCAATCCCAGGAGCCTGTTACTGCTGCACACCTCACTGACTCCAGCACTTCCTCACGTTGATTTGCATTCATGCAGTTTGTGTAAACAATGCTGTTCAGGGAATATAAATAACTGCAGCTGGGAATGCAGTTTGACTGCTCAGCCTTAGGAGCTCAGCAGCATCCCTCAGGTACTGCTGCAGGGCTGGAGCATGCTGCTAAGGAGACAAACCAGCTCCATTCCCCAAAAGGGAGGATGCTGCTGCACCCCAACCTTTCTGCTTCCATCCCAGCCCAAGAAGCCAAGGATGTCCCATTAAAGACTGGCTTTTCCATCCTGACATGAAAAACTGATGAAAAAGCCCTTTAAAAAGAGCTCAATTTTTATGCATTACTGATGCCCACCTTTGGGCCCTTTGGTACTGTGTTTCAGGTTGTAGTTATCAGAGCTCTCTCTTGGTGTTGATAGAGAAAAGTAGATGCCTCCAGAAAGAGGTTGAAGTTTTCAGTGGTCTGATTTACCTATAAGATGGCTGACTCCCCTCTATACATAGGATATGGAGGGTTATCACCCCATCAGGTGAGATAAACCCATATCCCTCAAGCTCATGACCCTCTCCTCCAAAGACAAGCTTAGGTTTTGTACTGTTCAGTCCCAACTGAGTCAAAATAGAACCCCAGTGTACCCCCTGCTCAGAGCTATCATAAGAAAAAGTCTTCAGTATGAAAACAGCCTATTTCAAATCAGCTTTTACCCAAGCTCAAAGATCTAAAGCCCAAAGAAACACTCTCACACAGATGTTTGAAGTGAAGCTGCTATTGATCACCATGCCGTAGGGGCAGCAAACTCATGCTTGACCACCATAATTTCCTCATGATGTATTTGCTTCATCTCCCCTTGACTTCTGCAGGCAGAGGCAATGTCTTTAGAAGCACCACCTGGGAACCTGATGTTAATTAGTCATAAGCTTACGTAAAACTCTCAGGTGGAGGCAACCAAACCAGATCAAGCAGGGTTTTTTCCTAGTCACAGTAAGAACAAAAACAGCTAAAAGCACTAAATAATAAAGGGATTAAAACTGGAATTTTCTGATCTTTGAAGGATTCACAGAAAGCCTGGTCTGGACTGGCAATTTACATGCAGATTTGGATCCATACCCACTCCTAAACTTAGCCGTGAAGAAAACAGTTATTTTTCCTCTTGAAATTAAGAATTCCATGGAAAATGTTGGCAAAATCTTCCCAGTTTTCCTAATTCTGCATCTTTGCATTTAGGCCTTTCTCAATCCTTTGATTTTTTTTGCCTTTTCCTTTAGCTGAGCTGAAGTAACTCAGATTACCAACACACACTCTATTTAATTGGCTTCATGTGGTTCTATTTTAACATTTGGATTAGAATACTCTTTCAGAAAATGACTGCTATTATATTTTTTTTGTAACAGATGGTGCAAGATCCACCAACATAGGAAGTGACTCACAAGTTGTACTGTAAATAATAAATAATAGTAATAATAATAGTTCCGCTGACAGTGTAACAAGGGCTCCGGCTTGCTAGCACGCAGGAAAGCTAATAAACCAAAGTGCAAAGCGCCTCCGAAATCTTTTGTTTTAATTAGCAATGAACAAATTCATCCTGCCAAATGCTGAACCCACTGGAACAACTGGTGGCTTTGCATTTTGCTTAGGAGATGATTTGAAACGGGAAGGAGGAGTTGGAGGGGCCGGCCAAACTCTGATGGGAAAACACAGTACGCGCATCTCCAGCTGAGCTCCTTTCAGGGCCATTTCACAAGTAGGGAAGCAAAATGCTGAATAAAATAGGAGTGATTACAATATGAATCCATGCATGCCTCCAGAGTGGTGGCCTTTGCTTAGTACCAGCCCCCCAGAACAGTCCATTTCCCTTTCAAATGCCCATGCATAAGCATCCTGTCTGCTCATGGTTAGATGCTGTGCTTCATCCTGCAGCCACCTGCATGGTTTTGCACAGGTTCTTCCAACCATACAGGCTTAGAGCAACTTTATGCTGTGCATGTCTTGTCACCAAACCCTGCACACTCCCAATTGACTGAAGAGAATTGTGGCAGCAATTAAAGCATAGCCCCCAATAGAAAAATACAGGCTCCTCACAGGTCAATTCTTTTGAGGTTCCCTGTGGTGTGGGTGGGGATATCAGCTGGTGAGATGGTGGGTCCAAGCCTGAATTTCTGCCAGCTGGTAGATGTTTTTAATGGACATGGTCTGGTACGGCTTTCATGCATCTTTGGATAAGCAGGTGAAGTACAATAGGTTTGGGGTTAAAGAAGACGCTATTGTGGTTCTACTGCAAGTGAAAAGGGCCATCATGCGGCAAGCTGTGCTCTGAGTAATGCTTGTATATCACAGCTAGCTCCAGAGAGTTCAGTCACATCATTGGAGAGCATCTACTACATCCTTTAGATCTAATGCTCTATATAATACCTTTGCTCAATGGACACCATTGTAATTGATTCTGTAGACAGAGGTGAAAGAACTGGTGTACATACAGGACTTTGGCAGAAAAGAAGGTTTGGCAAGCTAACAACTCCAAGTCTAAGCCATGCCCTTATTTCTTCCATGTCCGTGTGATTGTCATTGTAGTGAATAAAATGTTTACAATCAGTGAGAGTTCAAGTTGTCTGTTGCTTGCAGAGAAGGGACCACATGCACACAAACACTGCCCATTCTGGTTGTTGGTTCACAGTCGCACTGTGGCTTTCTGACAGTGGGCTTAACAAATAAATTCTCTGAGTTTGGGAAAAGCTGGACATTCTTGGCTCACATAACAGCAAGGAAATGCAAGTGCAGATTTTAATAGCCCTGTCACCAACTTTTCTTGGCAAAGGAAAGGTCTCAACTTTTATCCACGGGGGATTTTTTGACAATGTGACCCTCCTCTCCCTCCAAGATCTTGCAACTTTAGAAATTACTTTGGGGATGAAGTAAAAATGAAAAGGGTTTCATTACTTTAGATCTCCCCAGGCTTGCTTTGTTGCCTTTGGTAGGAGTCACCAGCAGTTTCTAACTCACTTTTGCTTGTCAGAGCTCACTTCATCCTTTATCATGCTGAGAAACTGGAATAGAATGGAGACAGAGCAGAGGTGCTCTCTGTCCATGAGGAGCTTTATGGCTGAATTATTGCAAGCAGCCAGCGAAACTGTGACCAATGTGCCACAAATATCTGCAGCTTCCTTTTCCAGCCTACAGAGCAAAGTGAAGATCAATCAAGAAGCATTTCCTTTATTAGAAATGACTGATGTCCCTCACATTGTCAGAGACTGGCAAAGAATCCCTCTCTGAGCCAGGTTGTCTGACATACAGTGGCTGCCTTCTTACAACCTTTTGTAGACAGAGAAATATGAATGATCTCTTCTCTTTGTTGTGCACACTAGCATCTGGATCTATTCCACCATTTGCCTGTCTGTCCAGCTACCTCATGTCTACATAAAACTAACTGCTGCCACAGTAGCCTGTATAAAACTGACAGGAGAAAGGAAGCCCCAGCAGACTTCAGAGATTAAGAAAAGGAGGTAGTCTGGATGAGTTAGGCTGCAACACAAAACCAAGATGCTGAAGTCTCACTGTGGCACAAGTATGCCAGGTCCCAGTTTCTCTATCTATGGAGTATAACTCAACATCTGAATTCTGACAAATTCTCTACAATTTACTCTGCAAACTCAGGTTTGATGGGACATCAAGGGCTCAAAGCCTGCACTGAGCTTGTTATCTCCTTCAGTGATTGAGCGCTTTAGATTTCCCCAGGGAGGACTCATTCTGACTAGAGGTAGGTGTCATTCTCTATGTCTGAGTTACTCATCTGGACTCCTTTCATCATCAAGGGAGAGAAATAACACACTTAGGGCATGACTCATCTGTCTTATTGGATTTGTCCCTTACGCACACCCAGGGTGCAAGTAATCACCTGTCCTGTATAGCTGCAGAGGCGAATAGGAGAAATCACAACAGGTTAAACCTGTGCCAGATTTTGACACTTACCCTCTCCTTCCCCTCGAGCCTATCTCAAAATGCATCTGAATTTCTGAACTCCTCTCATAATTAATTCATAGTTAATTTTGAATAGGTGTGATTTTAATAATCATTCTGTAGATCTAATACTGCAGAATTGCCGCACCATTGAACTTGAAATTACATGAAATGAGACAGCTATTTAAATAATGGCCTCTTCTGAGCTTGGCTGTTTGGGGTTTTTTTGTTACAGAGATATCCAGAAGCAGTAAGTCGCTGTCATGATGTTACACCATCTCTGCAGCCATGTAGCCAAGCCATTAATATATTTTAGTGAGTTACAATCTGCCTGGGAAGCTACTTGCCTATTTATCTGCAGTTTCGTAAGTGATAATAGGAAAGAGCCTATTCATTGCTTAGAGCTTTCTATTGTAGAATTAAAAATACGATAGTGGCTACTCTTTGTATTTATTAATCAGCTGTCATGAAGTAAAATATTGAGCTTCAAATGACTTTGTACATTAGTTTATGGTCATCTTAATGAACAGCACTTCCCCTGCAAATCCTTTTAATGCAAATATATGCTTCTGGTCCCAAGACTGGGGACAGCATGCATATAGTGTGCACTAACACAGGCATTGTACATGTCATGTAAAATTCTTCTGGTGTAGCTTTATTCATTTAACTGAAGGAAAACCTGGAATAAGACTTCTGCTCTCCTCAAGCTTTTCTAACTTCTCGGTGTCAAAATGACTGATTGATTGCAATGAGTAAATAAGCAGAGATTTAATGCAAGCTATGATTGAGGAAAGATCTTTAAAGTGACTTAACGACTGAGAAAATGACTAATCATGACTAATAACCAAATAGCAATACATCTGGGGATGCAGCCATTCTGGCTTTTTAAAACATCTTACATTGCAGCCCTACCTGAGCCCCCCTGGAATTAAGAAAACTGAGATTTGTCTTTAGAAGTTTATTTTTGCCCACAATCTATATAAATGTCCATCTGAACTGAAGGATGAGCAAAGGCACAAAATTTAGGAGAGTCCTTACAGGGATCTTGCCTAGGTAGCCTTTAAGTCTGTCAGTGCCATTTATCAATGGAGATAGATAGCCTAATCAATTCTAATTCAAGTCTCCTATATCGCAGCAACTTGGTTCTATAAGTTTATAGCATGTTCCAGACATCTTATTCGCTACAATGCCAGGCAGCAGAACCACTTTTTCTTATGGCACTGGTGATATATTCTAGCATACTATCCCACAGGATTTATACATCAGTATTTTCATCCACCTCATTAGATTCACCCTCTTGCGTTTTCATTTTATAGTTCAGCTTGTTTTCTGTCATCAATTCCATCTGTTGTCCTGTGGCTTGTTGTAGGCTATGGGTTCATTTTTTGAAGGTTTGGAGGGAAAAGGATGAAAACCAGAAGAAAACCAACTCTACAACCAGAAATGTTGTGTATGGGAAGAGAAGGATTAACATGATTACCCAGATTGACCAAATAATTTCTAGCTCAGCCATATGTACAACCCACAGTATGTGTCTAGAAGTGAAAAGATCTTCCAGCTGAGTCAGACAAGACTATATATCACTGTGAAAAGATTATCATTAAGGAGGGAGCTTTACAGTCCTACATCATTACAACAAGTCATGTGCTTCAGCTTGCAAGCTGCCATGAGAAGGGTCAGCCCAGAACACCCTGAAGAGGAACTGGTGAAAGACACTGGATGGGGAAAGTACTGGATGTGGGGTAGGAAAATTAGCTACAGAAGCAGCCAATTCTGTGCACCCCCAGTTGGGTGGCAGCTGAGTATCCCACTCAGCACAGCTCCAACACTGGGGTTTGCACACCCCACAATCAAAAAGCTGACCTATTTTGTATTTCTATTGTAATATTTTATATTACTATATTTCAGGTAAGTTAGAAATCATCAGCATCTCCATGGTAGTTTACTACATTAAAGGCTGTCACTTAAAGAGGGTTCTCTCCTTGCTCCACATGCATCCTCTACTTAGCAGCAGGAATAGCCCCAACTCGTAGTCCAACTACCAAAATAATCAATCACTTTGCAGAGGTTCTGCAGACCTCAGGGGAAACAAAGGATTGATGATTCACTTCAGGAGTTCTGTTTTACTCCAGCTGGCCCATACCCAACCTCCAGAGGCTTCCTTCTAAGTCCAGTTTATCTATAAGGGAAAAAATAAAGATGCCATCTTTCAGAGCTCCATCTAGGTCTGGAATCCAACAGATAGACTTACATCATCTTCCCCTCTCCAGCGCCAGGTCGCTGGTACCCACCTACACTCTGTGTGGTGTTCCCCAGAGTGATGTCTCCCTGTGGAAAAGACTCTGCTATAGAGTATGGGAATATGGCAGCAGCAAGAGAAACAGCATGGGAGAGAGCTTTGACTTAAAGAGATTTTCATCCCCATGTGCCACCATCTGTGACCCCTCATGTGACAAACCAAGGGGCTTTTCTGATTCCAATTCAGATTTGATAAGTGGAGGGAAGCTTTGGGTTTTATAGCCCTGTTGAACATAAACATCGATTTTTAAGGCCTAATCCTCTGCTGCAGCTGAACAACATCCAAGGAATCTTTTTTATTATTATTTTTGTAGCTGAAATTGATCAGCGAGAGGAGGGAGGAATAAAAACAAAGCGGAGAAGCAGCTGCAACTTAGGTTTTTGTGTTGCCCAAGCAAGGATGCTGCTGCTCTGTCACTCACACAGCCCCCACTCTGCTGGGATGCTGTTGGCAGCCAAGGATGTGCTGCTGAATGAGCTCTTGTCAGCTGCCATTCTCACTGCCTGGCTCCCTCATAGCTCCTATTTAGCTTCCTTGCTGGCTCCCTCATAAATATTCATACCACACAGCCAGCAGAAGACATTGTTTTTTCTTCATTTCCATATTCAGCAGGACATCAAAAATGATTCAGAGATGGGTTCAGCAGGGGCTGTGCGTCTAGGGAAGAGGGCAAGAGAGAGCAAGATATATGTGTTGGGTGGAGGTGGGGGAAAGAAGACAAGAGCACACAGCAATGAGGGAGACAGGGAACAATGTGAGGAGCATGATGGAGGTAAAGAGAGCTGGGGATTAACTTGGTCGAACAATCACAGCAAAATGAAGCTGTTCCCATTCATAACCCAGACAATCCATGTCCTCATCAGCAGGTTTTCATAAGTGATTAATGGTTAATTTGTTAAAATTCAATGAAATCTTGTTTCCTCTCTTTAAATTAGAATTCAGGGAGAGAGGGAGCGAGAGACGGTCCCAGCCATCCCCTGCTGCTTCTCGACAGAATATAATTCATCTGCCAGAATTGGCTATTGCTTTCAAAGGATTACAAATAAAATTGAAACATAGCTCAGAACAACAGCCATGGAGCTCTGGAAGACTCAGCTGAGCCAAAGGGGCAGAGGGGAGACCTCGGACCCCTGTGCGCATTGGCAGGCGATCTGTGGAATAAAGCCAGAATCAGCATGGCAGCCCAGTCCTGCACTGAATTCGAATCTCCTGCCATGGGACATGATTTCTACTGCTTGCATTATGATAAGGAAGGCCCAGGATGAGCCATGGAGGGTAATTTTTATGTATTGCATCTGTGTTTTGGAGACATGGGCACTAGTTTATGAAGAAGGGTACACGCACACCCTGGAGATTGGACTACTTTTTGTTCCTTCCTTCTTTATTTCATTACTGAGACCTTTACTGATGGCATGTAACTGCTGTTTATATAGAGAAAAATACATATAATTGGTTGTGAGCCATTATGGAGACAACCCTACTTTGGCTGTCAGGCTAATTTGCTTCTGTATAAAATCATTATCCTCATGAGATATTTCAATGTATCTCAAGCCACAGAATCTGACAGTAGATATGATGTTCCAAACCACAGACCTTGCCCTTATTTTTCTGAGACAGAAAACGTCAAAGATTCATTGCCATGTTGATAGAAAGGCATTTAGTCAACAGTAATCTAGCGATAGGTACTGCAACACACAGTTCAGTACCTTAGGACTGTCTCTTAGACATCGGGTCTGCAGAGAAAGCTAGTGAGAAATAGCAAATTCTCCACATCCCATGGTACATGTTCTAGTAATTAATTAATACCTAAAAAATTAAAATAGAATAAAAGCATATTTCATTTTTTATTAAATTCTTTGTCAGTTACTAGGTATGTGATGCTACAATGTGATGCTAGACTGGAAAGACTGATTTTTCCAAGCATAAATGGAAGGGCTTTTATCACTTAAGACATTGAAATACTTTGAGAAATACTTTCAATCTTATTTTAATAGAAATATTAGGGGTTTTCAGGTTTTCTTCTGTGATTTTATGAAGTCTATAGAAAATTCAATTGTTTCTATTGTATTAATAAGCAGAAAAGCATCAGTGCCAAATCTTAGTGAACTTTCAGGATTCCCCCTTTGTCTAACAGCCATGTTTCAGCAGAACTTCAGCTACTAATTGATATAAACCTTTTTTTTCTGAGCTGAAATCTGTTTATCTGAAAATTTACCACCCACTCTGCTTATATAAATCACCCCAAGGGGAAAATAATGGAGAAAACTTTATATTATTATTCATTTTCACATGGAGCCTCCAGTTATTCTGTTACATGGTAACTAGTAACTAGTAGAGAATGCAATTCCTTTCAACCAGTGTTGGAAGCACGAATGTTAATACACCTCTGTTGCTAGGAAAAACGCACAAAAAGAGCATTAGTTCATTTGGTGAACAACACATCGCAGTGACACCAAGGTCTATTTATGTGGTGTAGTTACATTATAGTCAATATCAGTATTAAGTTTTATGTTTTTCTGCCATGGAGAACCTTGCTGTCATGGGTTCAGCAGCAGCAGTCATTTTTCTCCTTCATAGTAGCTGGTGCAGTGCTGTGTTTTTGGCTTTCGGCCTGGGAACAGCACTGATAACACCGATGTTTATAGTTACAGCTTAGAATGTTTTAGTCTGACCAAGGACTTCCTTAGTCTCATGCTCTGCCAGGGAGGAGGGGAGCCAGGAAGAAGCAGAGACAGGACACCTGACCCAAACTGACCAAAGAGGTATTCCATACCACAGCACGTCATGCCCAGGATGTAAACACAAAGGACAGAGACCCGGAAGGGTGGGGGTGCACTGCGTGGTCAGGCTTGGTATCAGGTGGTGAGAGACTGTATTCTTTTCCCTTGTATTTCTCTTGTCATTATTATTATTAGTGGTAGCAGTAGTGATTTGTGTTATACCTTAGTTACTAAACTGTTCTTATCTCAACCTGTGGGAATTGCATTCTTTCAATTCTCCTTCCCATCCCTCCGGGAGCAGGGGGAAGAAAGAGGGGGGAGTGAGTGAGCAAGAAAACTGCGTGGCTGAGAGGCTTAAACCACAACACTTGCCTTTAATTCTGATGGAAGAAGCACTCTAATTCTAGTCCCTAATTATCAAAGATAGGAGTATTTTAAAAGAAAATGTTCTAATAAGTTTTCAAGATTCTTCCCCAAAAGATAAGATTTTCTTTTGGATTTTGTAGGGGAAGAAACAACCTTTCTGTGCATGAAATAAAAAGCTGAATTTATTCAGACATTGAAAAATCCTTCTGTTATGTGGGTTTTTTGTTGGTGATTGAGAGTACTAACTGCTTTTCATACATTTAATGACTTTAAGATACATTTCGCTTTTATGCAGTGCTATCTCTGCATAAAGGACCAGCACTTTGATTTAGCACCATTTTTGGACAGTGACACACTTCCACTCCAAGGGAAGGTGAAAAGAAAATTAGATCCCCAGTTTACTGACTGCAGAAAAGTGTTGCCCTTCCAACCTATAGATGTCATGCTGCCTTGCATTAGGATTTTCTGTGCTGTTATATCCTGTAATCTCATTTCCCCAGTTTCTCCTGTCTGTATTTTTGCTGTTTCTGCTAAGACCTGTGACAAGAGGTTCCAATCAAGATTGAGACCTTACCATGCCAGACACAAAACAAAACCTTGTGAGACCCAGTCCTTGGGAGATCCAAACCCAGTAGGTTGAATGCTGCAGAGAAAAAGCAGACAAAGAGTAGGAATGCAATCAGGAGGTGCAGATAGTATGTGGCTCATTTACAGCCTTGGCAGGTCACACACAAATCATTCAACTCTGTAACTTCTATCCTGCTTCTCTGCGATGCTGTATTCCACTGAATTATAGGGGTGTGAGAGATAGGACAAAGACTAGAAACACAGAATGGAAAAGAGGTCTGTGGATGCTCAACATAGCTATTATATTATTGCAGTCACAGTATATTTGGTCTCTGAACTGGGATTTAGAGGCCTAAAAAATTCCAAACTTGGAAAGTCTGACCCTTCATCTTGTGAGATGTTCTGCCTTTTGTGTGCTTACAGCATCTACCTCAACTCTGCATTTAAATAAATGCTTCTGTTTAATGATTACTCCTTATCTCTTCCATACAGTGATAATAAGAAATTGAAAATAATTCTGCTGTACTGCATGATCCATTGCACCTGGGCATCAACTTTCAAGAAATGACATTTCCTGAATGCTTCTCATTAAGATGCACAAGCACCTTGTGATACATATAAATCTTATGAGCCTAGATTAAAGATGGGTACCTGAAAAAAGACATGTGGAGAGGTTTTCCAAAAAGGAGCACAGCAAGAAAACGTCAGAGCAATGAGGAGCATGCAAACATTTTCTTCCCAGTTCCTTTTAGACAATATCCCTGCTAAATCCAGTGAGAAGTAACACTGTGTCTAAAGCACTGCTCACTCAAACTGACATAGACAGCAAATGCATAGGACCGATGGTGATTTACACCAACACAATAGCCAGTCCATCATGCTTTTTCAAATTTAAATGCTGTTTTTTCAGCTTCTTTGACTTAATCAGACTTGTTTTCCCCCTGGAGCATCAATAATGGAATATTTGAAGTATTTATTTCTTGTAAATTCTCACTTTAATCAAGTGATTCTTCAGTGGGCTTCGTTTTGCCTTGAAGTAATTGTTTAACTGATGCTTCAGTGTAAAGAGATTGGACAATTCATGATTAATAAGTTTCAAAACATATTGTCTAGAACATGCAAGCAGAGCATCGCTCTTAAAAATATGGCCACATGGATGACAGAATATACAGGCTGTGAAGCAGATATTAGCACATCAGTAGAGCTAGAATTAAAAACTCCATCATTTTTCTCCTGTTTGTAGCAGGATCCACCTGGCACTACAGCAGAGGTGGATTGTCAGTGAGAATTCTCCTGCTTCCTCTTAATGAGTTTTCCACTCATTAATATTTGCATTGTTCAAATCAATGACAACAAGGTTAGAGGCTTCCCACTGGCTGTTGCAACAGTTTGGATTGATTGACAAGGTTTCAGAGAAGAGGAAAAGGAGTGAGAAAGAGATAAGAAAAAGCAGTGTGCAGCCCCTGGAAATAACAGCCAAAGGAGAACAAAGGCAGAGATCATATTTAACGTGAGGGAAAAGTGTCCTGAAGAGGCTGAAAGAGATGAGAGGAAGGAGGTTAGAGGCTGTGTAGTACCAATGATGCTTCCTGGCCAGGGGCTAGGAAATTGAAGTGAATCAAGAGACATAAAAGAGGACCCAGCCAATACAATGCACTGATGCCGCACAGTTGCAATGGAGTGAGAGTCACCAAGAAGAGCTCTCTGGGGCTCAAGCTGATTGCAAGTATGTATAAAACAAGGATCCTCCTTGAGCCCACAGTCCTCCATCAACACAGTGCCAAGCTGTTGAGCTGAGACATTTGCCCTTTCTCCCAACACTTTTTTCTACACACTCCTGCAAGGGTACAGGTATCCTGCAACAGCAGCTCCAGCCTTCGAGATGGAAAAGGAGTTGTATATCACCATTCCTCAGTGATGTTAACTTTCAGATTCTTGGGACTCCTCAAAATGCCTGTGTAGAAGATAGCATCAAAGGAAAACCAAGTTTGACTTTCCAACAGATTCTTTGTAGGTTTCTTTAGACGGTTTGATGATCTCCAAGAAAAACTCATTAAAAGTTTTCTCTTCAGTCTGCTTCTGACAAAAGCTATGACCCTTTCTCATTTGCTATAAATATAGCTTTGTGACAGGGTCTGTAAAACAACAGTGAGTCATGACCCAATGGCTGGTATCACCAAAGCTACGTACCATCTGGGAGAAGAAGGGGTAATAACTACAAAGAGTGTATTAGCTGCAAACTGGCCATTTTAGCAATTTTGGTAATGTCTCTGGACAGAGTCAGATCATCTGGCAGCCTCCAAGAGCTCTTGTTCTCTTCATGTGGGTAAGGGCATAAGGAAAGCGTCAGTCTTGCCTTTGCTTAGCTGAATCACTGTCTTATCATGGCTCTTCTAGCAGTCTGATAAGGCAAAACTGATGTGTCATATGGCCAAACTTTGCATTGCAGCAATCATCCCATTCCCTGTTTCCATCTCTTCTCCCACTCAAGCAGAACAGAGCCTATGCATCATTAATTTATGTAACTTGTCATTCTTATCTGTCCCTAGGCATTTAGGACAGCAACAGACACTAACACTGGAACTAAAAGCCCACATAGGCATTGAGGTTCAGAGATACTGCCTTGCAGAGAGACAAGTTTGCAGGCTCATTAAGACTGGGTATTTTCCTAATGGGATTTTCCTCCATCTTTGCTTGCTTTCTCACCCATGAGGACGCAATTTTATGACTCAATGGCTTATGACAAATGACTCAATATGGTCAGCCTGCTTTTGAAAGCACTGTTACATGCTGCTTCACCAATTAATGGTGTCTGAAGAAATTAGTAAGGAATAATACTGCTAAGAATCCTCACCTTCACTAGTCTCATCTCCACTGTTCCTTGGAAGGGATGGATTTGAAAGCATTGAAAATGTTACAAGGTAGGGGGCTGAGAAACACATGCTTGTTGCTGTTAGTATTATTATCTGAGGAAGCACAAACGTACAGACAGTTCAGGCTGATAGACACACTGAGACAGGCCCTCAGATCTCTAAGAGAAAGGAAAAGAGTCCATCACTTCCTGCCAGTCTGTTAAGCAGCAGGGGAATAGAAAGGACACAGAGAGGTCAATCTTTGCTCAACTTGAGAAATAATATGTATAAGGATGAAGGAGAGAGTTTCTAGCTTCAAACTGCAAGGACATGACTGATGCCACCTGAGAAGAGAGTAGCAAAGGTTCAGCAATGCCAAGATAACACTCTGGCTGAGACAGAAGAGCCTTTAAGCACATTTCTTCTGCAAGCCTGGCCAAAGCTCAGGGAATGAAGATAAGAGCCTGACTGGCTCAGAGGCAACCAGTCTGCAGCCAAAGTGAGTCCACAATAACAGTTCGCTCAGGCAAAAGAGAACTAGCCGATGGCCATAGAGATTTCAGATCATTATCTCTACTACAAGGCTGCTGTTGCTAAACCAGAACAGTGCTTTCTGCCAGGGCAAAAGCTTTTAAAAGCAGGAAAATAAGCCTCCTCTAGGAGTCTTTGCCTTATATTTGTGTCTTGACATTGTTAACCCAGAGCATCCAAAGTCACTGGAAAATTTTGGTGGTCAGGAAAAGAGACTTTGGGATCTCCTGAGCCCATGCAATTGGGTTACTGGGAATGTGCTGCAGGTTATCCCAGTTCCTGGACCACAGTACTATACTATTAGCAGGATACCTGCACTGCTGGAGTTCCAGATAGAGAACAAGTGGGAGCTTTTACCCCACAGTCTTCCCTAAAACTCTTCAATTTAGTTTAAAAGCAGCCCAATCCTAGGATTCCAAGTCTCTACAAACATAGTTTACCCTGGCAGTTAACAAGCCTTACTTAATCTCAGAGTGGCTTTGCTCTAAGGAGGGAGATGCAGTTGCCAAAAGGAGTCAGCTCTTCTAACCTGCCCTCCCATTGCAAGAGTGGCTGTGTGGTGTTTGGGCTCCAGTCACTCTGATTTTCAGCACATGAAGGGCATGGGTTTGAAACAGATCCCATTGCAGGTGAAAGAGAGCAGCACAGACCTGGCACTGCTAGGAGAGAATTCATGCTCTTCATGTCTCCCCATCTGCTGTTGGGGCACAGTCTGGAGGAAGCTGTCACTTCACGGTCCTCCAGGTATGAAAACCTAACGTGGGTTTTCATCCAGAAATAAGAGACCTTTTAGGCAGGGCTGTAACATTCACTGTGTGCCAGCAGATATAATAGATGAGGGAAGTGTGGGAAGGGGCGGAGGGGAGGGGGGAAAGTGAGAGCATACAAATTAAAGAGCGGCATTTGAAATCTAATCAAATATTCCCTCAATTTACTCACCACCCCTGCAGTGCTGTGCAGCTTTATTAGGTTTTTATTCCATATTCTCTTTTAAAGTGACATTTACATTAATTTACAGTACTAACATGAAACCCTATTTAAAAGCTGAGAGTTTTTGTAACTTTCTAGTTTTCAGTGGCTGTCCCTGAGTTTCTAACTGACTAATAACGAGTCTTTAGGTTTATTTCATGTCTGTAGGACTGATCTCTTCAAGGTGAGTTCCTGCAGCTATTGTTAAATGTGGCAGGGAGACCGCATTGGTAGGTTCAGATGGTAATTGGCTACAAAGCAGAAATGTTCCATCCCTATAGTCCTCCACACTCCAAAGTGCCTTCAGCGGCTGTAATCAGTGCTGGAGTCTATTCCACCCTCAAGGTCAGGGAGCATATGCATTTTGGGGGATGCACTGTAATCAAAGTGTCATATAAGGTGGTTTAATTTTGCTTTGAACAGGGGGAATTTTACTTCAGGTCAACAGAGAGGGAGCTGGCTGGAAAAATGGGGTGAGCATACGCCAGGACAGGGATTTGAAAGTTAATTTCCCATAATTTTCTTTATTTATTTTCTTCTATTTTTGGTTGGTTGGTTTGGGTTGGTTGTTTTACTCCCAAGAACACGTAAACAAGTTAGGTAGCGTCCAGTGCATTATCCAGGAGCAGGAAAGATACTGGCCATTTCTTGCCTTGGCCAGAAGTGAGAGTAGAAAATCTCTTGCCCAGTCCTAAGACAGGGCAGATGTGCAGCTCACAGACAGAGATTCTCTCTGGTGATCCAGTTTGTCCCCTTTCCCTATAATTTCTTTCTCTTTTTTTTCCTAATTCCCTAATTAACACAGGTAATGAATTACATATGGCCATGGCATTTACTTCTCTGTGTGAAATCTGTAGCAGCTGCATTGTTTATCAGTTCAATATGTTTACTACAGATGCCATTTCTGTATCACAATTAAGTTGTTTCAAATCTCCTTTTCCCACCCGCTACGTCCCTACCCGGTCTTCCCATCTTCTTTCCAATATGCATCGTTACAACACGATTCTTTTTCCAAGCTGGCGCCACATTCCAGCTGAAAGATCAAATCTGCCAGGAGGCCTAAACTTTGCATGGCCATTTAGACTGCTGGAAAGCTCTTAAATATTGCTGTATTTTCACTCCCACCAGACTCAAGGTAAACTGACCACCAAGGGTGCAAATGATGGAAGAGCAGACCCAGAGCCTTTTGCATGAGACTAACAAATATTGATTTACCTCCTTTCATTTAACCACGAGTGGATCCTACACATCTTTGAAGAAACATTATGCTCTTCAGCCCTTTTCAAGTGTAATGACATCTGAAATGTACATACTTTACCAGTGCTATTGAATCGGACTGTGAAAAAAATCTTTGCAACACGTCGATATGGCAAAACACACAGAGGGGGCATGATTTACTGAGGCCATAATTAAACATTGAATTTGCCTCTCCTCTGGGCTCAGCTGAATTCCCGTCAGCAAATGGTTGCAACCTAATGTCCTATGTGTTTGGATTTTGTTAATTTATTTCCTGCACCTCATTTTCCTGGAACGAGCGTGGTTATTTATGGCTCAGCAGCAAACACTTTACATTTATGGGGGGTTATGAATTTCAGTAATGGCTTTTGTGGCAATTTAATCTGTCCCAACTATGAGGCATTTTACAATGACAATTAAATTATTATAAAAAAAATAAACCTTAAATGACATTCTTATCACTTATCAACACAGCAAAAGTTTCAGCAGGTTGCATTTTGGGGACTAGGTTATAAATAGTCCTCTGTACTTCTAGAGAATCCAGGTTATAAACTCAGAGTAAACTTCATTAACTTCAGCCTCTGACTTGAAAGGAAAATTCTTTCCACATTCCAGTGTCAGTCAATGAAACTGAGTTTTAAAATGCCACTTTACTATATGCAAAAAACATATGCCCATGCTTAATATTTAAAGACTGGAAGTTGATGTACTACAGTGACTCCTGAAGAGGAAAGTGCCCCATGGGGTGGCAATTGTAAATCTGCGCATTTTCTTGTCCTAACCTCATGAGGGAAAATGCTTTTGTTTCTATCGGTCAGCACTGCCTATGAGAAATGATCAAAAAGTGTCAAGTATGTTAATTTACGCTCCATTAAATTAATTTTAATGCTGGCCTGCTGAGTAGCTAATTTTCAAAGCTAAATATCTTGGCTCTTTTAAAACAGCATTTTTCGCCTCCAAAATACCCAGAGTGCTCCATTCCTTTGGGGAGAGCTAGGGACTCGCATCTCCTTCAAGATTCAATGTAGACGTGCAACTCCGCATGAGGGAGAATATAAATTCCCCCCTTCCATTCCCTCTCAGGAGAGTAGCAAACAAGAACTTTCATTACAAAAGGCTCCTCAAAGTTATTTTCAAATCTCTGTCTGAAAAAATGACCCCTAATGCACTGATTATGGTAATGCCTTGAGGCTCAGCGAGATTGGGGCTGTATTTTGCTAAGTGCTATATGAAATATCAGATGGTACCTATTCTAAAGAGCCTGCTGTCTCAGTAGACAAGGCAGACAAAAGGCTGGGTAAAAAGAGTGGAATTACACCTACCTGCAGATAAAGCAGGCTGTTCTAATCATCCTGGTGCTATCAGAAGGCTTGTGATCAATTCCCTGTTTAGCTGCTGCCTTCTCCAATCCCCCAGAAGCTACAATTATGATTTTAGGCAACTCGAGGAGCTTCTCTATGTCTTCATTCCCTCTCTGTGAAGCAGGCAATAGCACTGCTCCATCTCATGGAGGATGAATTTCACATCTGAGAGAAGGAAGAGACACAGGCCATGTGCAAACCTGCCCTCAGCTGACCACATTTCCAGCCACAAGCGACTATTGTCTTTTGGATATACATGTGTGTATGTGTGTTACATGCTGTAAGCACTCATACCCCCTGGGCAACAGCTAACTCTTGGCTATGAAGCTTCAGCAAGATCAAAGGTGCTCCTTCAGGAAAGCAGTTTGCACTGAATACAACTTTCTTCCTGCTTTTAAGTACCCCACATTGAAGAACAGCTATAGTCTCTTACTTCGGAATGCATATATGCATCACCTTGGATCCAAATTTTCCCCCAGATAGATGAGAGGCAGAAAAGAGCTTCAGGTCCTCAACTAAAAACCGCAGCTAGTAGTGGTTAATGATTTGCCTTGGTCATCTCTATTTCACTAAAATAAGATTGATCCCAGATTCAATATTGCAAAGTATCAGAGCATTTAATCTAACATTCCCACCCCAGGATTATCCATACAACCTGTTTTTTTCAGACAGCTGAGCTTGTCTAAGGTGCAACCTGTTGCTGAGCCAAAATCTCCTTTTCTGAGCCTGTATCTTTTAGCATCCACCAATAGTACCCAATAGCCTGTATGAACAGAGGAACTAGAAACTTAGCTTCCATTGACAAGGAATTATAATCATAAAGGTTGCTGTTATCTGGGACCTGAACAGAGTCTGCTGGAGACACTGCACATCTTAGTTTTATATCCTGCCACGCTAATGATGCCTCTCTCCACTGGGATATGTAACGCAGTCTTCAACAATTTGTCTTTAAGCAAGAAAACACTACCTGTAAAGAGAAAAATCCACCTGTAAGAAAATGAGATTCCCTGGGGGTAACGGAATCATCCACCCTGATAAATCAAACCGCACTCCGTAGCAGCTGAAAGTCAAGTCTTGTAACTCATAAATCTATTGAAGACATCCTGTAGGTGCTCCACAGCAACAGCCCTGCACCTGCCCAGGTCAAGAGGATTTTCCTGTTTAATTAACAAAGCTATTTTGTTGTCCCCTCTTTAATTCCAAACAGGTAAGTAATTGGGGAATCAGCTTACAAAGATTGAAAGGTCTTGCTTGCTAGCCCTTAGATTAAATACAGCCATGGAAGCCTTCCACTGGTAGCAAGAAGAGAACTGTTTACTAGAAACTACAACCCCTGTGGTTGCAGCCTATGGTTCAAGCTTCTGTCTCTTTCCCACTGTGCCTTTGAATTTAGCTACATTCACTGCATTTTAAAATGTGCAAAAGAAATTTGCAACTAAGATCAGAGAGAATGACAGCAAAACTTTGTGTTTTCCATCCAAACAAAAATGTGGAGGCACCTTCAGAAGCTTTGTTCTCTGTTCACTTATGGGTTTTATTCTACCTTCAGAAGGAAAAGATGAGCAGGAGAGGGCTTCCTCCCTCAGGCTGCTTAGGGAATGGACGTTGTTTTCAAGTGAGCCCCATGCAGTTCACTAACAACAACTTCAATGCTCCTAAAATATCAGTGGCACTGCATGAGAGGCTGGAAACTTGGGAGGAGTATGGGGGAGGAAGAAAAAAGCCTACAAAATATGGTTTGGAACAATGTCTTTTTTACATTCTCAGGATACAGGGAGAAGAGTTGATGCTTTGGATAAGATTTTCCTCTCTTGAATGAAACTTAGGTTTCTAAAATGAATTAGCAATTCTGCTGAAATGGTTACTGGGTCAAGGCATGCTTGTCCTTCAGAGAATGTGGGAAGGTGATGTGTCACTATGAAGAATTCATAGCAAGTTCTGAAGAGCAGTCAGAACAATACAGAAATCCCCACTTTGGAGTCCATCTGCACTGCACGCAGAAAGCAACATCATCCACACAGAGATTTGCTTCCTCAAAAACAAAGGGTAAAGAAAGGAAAAGCTTTCTGAATTCATGTAGTCTAACACAGAGAAATGGCCTGTCTAGGCTGAAGCGATTCTCTGAAATCCACCTGCACCAGGAGAACTGGAGCTGTGATGGGTTTGAATGTGGAAGGAAAAATCTTAGGCCACAGATAGGTGATCTCAGGCAGCCAAACAGGCTGCCCTCCAGCAATCATTGCACTTAATGGGTCTGGAGAGGATATCTGACTGCTTCTCCCACAAACTGTAAACCTGATAAGAAATGAACTACAGACAAGGAAAGAGCCTTTTCTTTTTGAAGAAGCATCACAGAATAAGTGTTAGATGAACTTAAATCTCAGCCTCTCAGAGGAAGTTGTAGCACACGGATTCGGTGACCACAGATGCTGTAATTCTGCCTGTCTCCAACAAGATAATTACTACAGTTAGCATGCAACTTTAAACCACAAGAGTGTTTCACTTCAGTAATCTGGATTTATGTGAACAGTGAGTTGCTAAAGGTAGTTGTCCAGGCTCTTTTTATTATTAACATAAAGATGAATAGACAGCTCTGAAGTGTTGTTCATCCTATTTTAGAAATTTTGTTTCAAGAAGCTGTCTGCCTCCCCCTTGACTACAGAGAAACCTTAGGAAGCTGGGTTAGGTAAAATATCAACCTTTTGCATAATTAAAGCAAGAGGAGATAAGTGTCATGCTTAAACAGCATGTCATATATGACTCTACTGGATGTTCATGTATCTCACAGTTCTACAAGGACAAATGGATACTTGTCATAGATCATAGAGAAGTCCAGGGTAGAATGGTAATTCTTGTTTCAAAACATCATTTTACTTTGGCCTCCTGAAAAATAACTTCCTGCCTTTCATTCTCTGTGTTCCAGAATGTTTTTAAAGCTCTAACCCCTCTGCTTGTCCCCTTCCTTCATCCTCAATCCATACTTATAGATCATTTTGTATCTCATCTTTCAGAAACACTCATTGGCAGAAAGAATAATGTACTTGTAAGTAAATAAGTAACCCAAAAGCAAAGCAGACCTTCTTAATTGTCAAGACAAATATTACTTGGTCTCTCTTTCTTAGCAAGTCTTCCCATCTAATCTCATTGCTAGAACTTATCCAGTAAGGAAACCCATGCAGGAAACATCCTGGCTCCTTAGAAATCCATGTCAAAACTCCCACTGTCCTCAATGAGAACAGGAATCCTCCATAGAACTAAATTTCTATGACAAGTTCCTTTTCAGACTCTTTAAATTCACAGGATCAAGGCACCTTGGGACTGGATTGCCCTGTGTTCAAACTTCTCAAATTAGGAACAGATAGTCAAAGGAGTTTGCATCTGATTTTGGCCCATAAGTAAAATCTGGATTGCTTTAAGAGCTCAGCATCCCAGAGATAATACTGAGATTCTCATAACCAGCTATTTGCAAATATTCAGGACATAAGGCATCCTCAATGCCTCAGGTTCTTGCAGAGGTGCCTAAATAAGAGCTGAGCTCTTTAGAAAACATAGCCTATATTTTATAAGGAAAAGGCTTTGCAGCACTTTAATATCAGGAATTTATTATGACCTGTTACACCTTTGTAAAATAGGGTCATATTTTTCCTCCTCTGATTTTACATATAGATAAAATGAGATACAGAAAGGGGCAGCTGATGTGCTCAGGATCATAAAAGAATTATAAATTAATGCTGGGTTTGGATGGGAAAGGTCAGACATCACAACTCCCACTCCCTTCTTTAAACACTGGACCCCTGAAGTCCTTAAGGAGTGTTTCAAAGTGATTAGAAATCAGATTTTATTCCATTTCCCCCCTGTGATTCATCTCACAGGCTGTGTGACCTAAGAGCTTCATTTAAGTTTAGGAAGAGACAGAATGAAACATTTATTAATAAATAAGAAGAGGTTGGAATATTTAGCAGGAACCAAAGTTTAAAGATTATAAAGATCTAAGGCTCTTTAATAAATATTCCACATAAATTTTTTCACCTCCTCTTTGGCCAGACATGAAGCACAGTGCAGAATGGCAGGGCCAACGAATTCTGAAGCCAAGAGACCTTTATCTTTCTTATAGGCTCTTTCTAATATGAAATCTTCCTATTCCCTTCAGTTCATGCAAATGTGCAGTTGCTCTGATTAGCATGAAGAGCACCAAATGGCAATGGAAATCAAGGAACCTAATTATTTCCAGCAGTCATTTCAAAGATGCACCACTGAAATGAAAGACGTCTCTCACCTTCTGGGCCCTATTATGTTCTAAACTTCGCCTAGCCCTGCTGACACGCCACCTCTGCTTCAGACGGATTTGATGAATCATGAAAACAGCATCATTTACAGTTCAAGGTACCAAAGCAATTTTCCACTGGCACCTTTATGCCCTTGCTGCTGCAAAGGAGAAGTGCATGAAAACAGCTCTGGTGACTTTTCAGCAGTCAAGTGATTCTGCAGGGAAGAAAACCCACAAAAAAACCCCACCACCCCAACATAGCAAATATTCCCTGAGAGCAGCATATATGCATAGTCAATGGTATGCTCTGTGTGCCCATCTATACAGGCACATTTCAATGCTCACTGTCTACGGCAAAGGAGGTTTTGCTGTAACAAGGATGCATAGGAAAGGAGAATACAGAAGATGGTATCATGTCAGCAAGGATTGGTGGCAGAGGCTGTAAGACGTCTCAGTACTTAGAAGGGTGAGTTTAAGCCTTGCTTTGAAGGTATGATTAAGGTTGTTCTTAGACAACTCATTGATAACTGGGTAAAAGCTTGGTTGGACTGGTGAGTTAGGAGCAGCTCAGCATGTTGAATCTGCATCCCTGCCCTGGCACTACTGGCAATGAAAACCTGCCTGCCCTGACCATACTGCCCCAATGACAAACCTTTAATCATGCTTTTATAATTACTGCACCCTGAGCTTATCCAATCTTATGTATTTCAAGGCTGGACAGAGCCTTGGGTGACATGGTCTAGTGTGAGGCATCCCTGCCAATGGCATGGGGGTTGGAACTGGATGATCTCCAGGTCCTTTCCAACCCAAACCACTCTATGACTCTGTAAGTGTATGCCACTTGCCTGCAAGCTTAAGATGCCAGCTCAGGGGTTGCTGGCAATACAGAGCAACCCTTCTGTGTCTCACTGTGGTCATAAAAGGTGCGAAGATCTCCATGCAGGAGACTTCTGTGGCCTCCTCTCCCCCTTTTTCCCCCCTTCCCTCTAGAATAGAGTAGTAGGGATAGCCTATAAAATCACACAACCCTCATTGTTATTTCAGTTTGTAGCAGAGAGTTGTTCTAATTACTCAGTCTAAGGAGGCTACCATTTTATATAGAATTAATTTCCTTTCTGTGAGCAGAGTTGAATATGTATTTTCCCCTAAAATGTCAGGAAGGTTTTTTTCTTCCTTAATTATACCCCAGGACATTTCACGATTGCTTGAGAAGTGCTGCAAAAAGCTGTATTGAATTTATTTTCTTTCTTTGCTAAAACCTTCACAAGATGGTGGTTGAGTATTGACAGGTGTGAAATGCAGGGAGGTTCACAGTTTTAGATGAGAAGTGATCTCCATCAATGCGAATGTTAAAGCTCAGAGGTTTTTTAAGTATCATTTTAACAAGGGCTGAGATATTCCCCGGTAGAAACACATGAAGTTTCACAGCAGTTGAATGGAATATGCCTTTAACAAAATGCCTGTGAAACACCTCCTGGCCTCACACGTTGCTTTGACCATTGAATATCAGCTTCATCAGCCAGGCACTGAATTCTGAGCTAGAATGAGTCCTTTAATGAAGTGAAAATAGGCAGAGAGAAACTGATGCGAGCTTAGAGCCCTCTTCCCTCTGCCTCCAAGCTCCCACCTCTCCTGGAAGGAACTCATGGCTGAGGTGAGGCGAAACTTCCCTAATTCTAAGAAAGTGCACAAAGTTTTTCATCAAAAATCCAATTTTCCACAAAAGACCTGGATTCTGCTCCTGATCCTGTCAGACTGTGCTGCAACTTCAAATGAAACCATTAATCTCCCTGTATTGCTGTTCCCTCAATAAAATGACATATTCAAGCTTCCTTTCTCCTCTTTCTTTGTCTTTATGATTTATTTGTTTTACTTCGCTGCCATGTTTTTACTGCGTATTTGAGCGGGAGGCTGTAAATACTTTTCATAACAGCGATACGTTCAGCCTCAGATTTGAAGATCCTATTAACACATCCTGAATGAGCACGGAGACGCTTCCCTTGCGCTGGTTCTGGCTGGGAGAGAGTTAATTTTTAACACTGTAGCCGGGACGGGGCTGTGTGTTTGTTAGTGCTGGAAACTGTTGCCAATCCCGGGATGTTTGTGCTGGAAACTGTTGCCAATCCCGGGATGTTTTGCTTCCTACTGGAATCTCTGTTGCCAGCCCCGGGCGGCTGGGCTCCTGCTGAGCAGCGCTTGCACAGCCATTCACACAGCGCTGCTCTGCTCCTCACCCCCCCCCAGGCAGCTGGGGGAGCACAAGCGATTGGAGGGGACACAGCCGGGACAGCTGATCCCAGCTGACCAAAGGGGTATCCCAGATCGTATTGAATCGTGCTCAGTGTATAGAGCTGGGTAAGAAGGAGGAAGGGGGATGTTGGGAGTGATGGTGTTTGTCTTCCCAAGTCATCCTTGCATGTGATGGAGCCCTGGTGTCCTGGGGATGCTGAGCACCTGCCTGATTCTGGGAAGTGTGGATGGATTCCTTGGTTTGCTTTACCTGTTAAACTGTCTTTATCTCAACCCATGAGTTCTCACTCTCATTTTCTCATTTAAATAATTTGCTTTCATAATATTAATAAAGTGGCTTTAAAATGCATCCAAAGGGAAATACATGCAGGAGCTAGATTTAAAACCCAGGATCACTCAGAAACTTTGTACCACATTTTTGTACAGCACCGAGCCCAAAAGGGTTGATTCCTTGATTAGAGCTGCCTAAAGTCTTTCTATCACTTTTGAATTTTAATCCTCATCTCTCCAGACTGCTGATTTTGCTCCTTTACACTGCCCTTAAATCCAATCTAATTCCAGAATACATCAAACCCTGGGGCAGGTTTTGCTGGAACCCAGCTGAATACATTTCCTTATGTTGTAATTTCCCCACCTTTTTTTCCTCCCCCTATTCCTATCTGCTTAAAAATAAATAGTAACTTCTCTGTAATTCCAGGCAGAGCACAGAGCACTTGGCCTATTACACTGCAGCTGAATTCTAAGTATACAATTGTACAAGGAGGATCTTTAGATAAAGCAGCTTGAGGACTTTTGAACATTAAACTCGAATCAGATAACAGCTTTCATCCTGTGCACTGCATTAAGTAGGGTGCTGCAACTAAGTGGAAGGCTCAAGGAGAAAAATAAACATATACTTTCCACAGGTTTAAAGATGTCAAGGCAATAAAGAAAAAGCAGATGCAAATGCTTCCACATACAAGAGGAATGAAAAAGATAAAACAGATAAGCTCTGCTGCTTGGTACCAACGGCTTGTTGGAATCTCAGAGTTGGCCAAGCAGAGTCTGTACCTGCCTTTTCATGTGCTGCTGAGGGCTGGAAAAGAACAAGACCAAATAGTCTGGGTGAATGGTGAGTCCTGGATCAAACTGCTAATAGAGTATTCTGTGTAAAACAAGTGAGGCAATTATTCCCCTTAGCTGTGCTCTGATACGGCTTTAATTGGAAGAGTCTGTTCAGCTTGAGCTCAGCACTTTATTATACGCATATAGATTCAAAAAGAAAGTAAGACTAAAATGGGGCAGGGGAACAGACAAGGAGCTCATATGTGAAAAGGTTTAGGAGGCTAATACTGATGAGTAGAGCTTAAGGACACTGGACACTCTAAGTAAAACCCTGAGCAGAAGTAATTATACATGCATTCAGCTATGAAATGCAGAGGTGAAGCAGAGCATTTGTTCTCATGGGGATGACATTTAGCCCTGGGAAGAGCAAGCAGAATACATCTTGTGCATCAGATAAAGATCTCTGAAGTCTTATTCTGACAATGTAAGACATGCATAGCCTTTTTACTGGGCATGTTTATTGGCAGTGCAGAGAAAACCCCATCATTTCATGTCAAGATGGGACATTTTTTACACAGGTTTGCCAGAGTTGCCTTTAGACTTCAGGGCTTGCTTTGAGCTTGTGCTGACAATTGTGCTTGGCAGAAGTCAGTAACAGTCTCTTCAAAACTGCCTCAAACTACATTCTGTTTGCTCTTCTTCCCCAGGAGAACCATGTAAGGTGTGAACTCTCATCTGGTTCTCTAGAGATAGCATAAACCCATTGCAGTCAAAGCAATGCATCCTCTGAGTCTGGGCAGAAAAGGTTTATGGCAATAATTTCATAAGGGTCTGAATAAACCAAAACTGCCTGTTGCCTCAGATTACACAGTTCCAGGTGACAGATATCCCACTCTGTCCTAACATACACTTAACAAGAAACATTTTGATCTCTGAGCATCCTCTGGATAGCAGTTTTTCCTGACGGCAGATAAGGCTCTGAGCGCTCCAGCAACACAGAAGGTAGTTCAAAGTAATCTCAACGATTTGCCCCAGACTCTTCCCAAAGCTCTTTTTCTTAAGCTCCCTTTATTCTCAAATTTGGCATCTATCTCTGCAATTCCTAATATCTTAACTCATCGATGGCATTGATCTCTCAATCTACCCTATGAAAATTCATTCCTGTGGGGTTTGAAGCATAACTGAGAACTGGAAAGATCCTGACAAAAACTCACAACTAACTTCTTTACCTGAAAGCAAATCCTCATGCTTCTTTGTTCTAGACCTATCCATACTGAGAGTTAGGAGTAAAGCCAGGGGAGATGAAGCCCTGTTCACCAGCTATTTACACCCAAACCCAGTAATTTTTCCCTCTCTTCTTCATTTCCCACTCTCTTTTACCTTTTGGATGGGGTTTACTATGCGCAGTCATGATAAAGATGAGCTTGGCCTTCTGAATGCCTATTGCAGTCCATAAACCCTGAAATTTGGGAGTTGCAAACTCCACTCCAGTCACTCTTACACCTCTCCATCGCTGGTATTTCAGGGTTAAAAGTCTAAGAAGAATATACCAAGTTTTGTCTTCACATTGTGAGTGGGAATTAACAGCAGCATAGCTGGTTTATTGTAACAAAGCCAATTTCTCATGTAGGGTCTCCCATTTCACACTACCTTTATAACAAGATGATCTCTCCAAGCAGAATGAAAATAATTATAATTACCTCCATGAAAATCCCCAGCACCTAGAGGAGGGTAGAAAATCATTTGCCACAAGGTGTATGGAAAGTCTTTGGGAACATAATAGTAGTTCCTTAGGGAAGTAATGGTGGACTGGGGGGACAGACAAGTTATTTGCTTTGTTTTCATTTCAGTTTGTTCCATTTTCACTCTGTAAGATGGTCGTGGAGGTTTTAAATGTTGTAATATAAACATATATGCACTGGAAAATGTTATTTTATAGTTATTATTAATACCACCAGCATGCAGGCAAGCAGAATTATGGCCTAAAGATAATCAGCCCTTATGCTTCAGAGTCTATGTTGATTGCTTCTGGTGGTCAGGAATGAGCACATTACTTCCTATCCGTCAGTGCATAACTGGTGGTGTAGATTATGTGCTCTTGCAATAAGACATTTACTTCATTATTCAGTATCAGCTAAGAAGTACTCTTGTTAGGATATTGGGCTGCATAGCCCAGTGATACAAGAGTTTCATTCAAATATAAGGAGAAAATTAGCTAGGGATGTCTCACAGTTAATTTACATGGGAGGATTTGGTCTATTCGATGAAAATTCCCTCCAGCCAGTGTCCATCATGATATCTCTCTGATAAAGCAGCAAAGCAATACCACTGCACCTACAAGACTTCTCCACATCATCACCCAAAGATGCAGAATCAGTACTACCCAAGATGATCAGCTCCAGATGTTGCACTGGGGCTGCAGGACCACAACCATGCATCCAATCAACAGCCTGGACAAGGAGCTGGAGAGGATTAAAAGGTGGTTGCACTGCAGTCTTGGTATTGTGCTGGAATACAGAACAAGGGGAATTGATTTTTCTCCCTACATGTCATGGCTGACCTTTCATTATGAAGCAAGACTTCTCCTTCCAATGTGTAAATCTCTAATTTGCCACTTCAAGAATCAAGAAGAAATCAAAATCTCTGTTGCTCTTCCGCTGAGGGAAAACAGAAGCACATGAAAAGGAGGGAATTCCCTTAAAGAACGGCAAAACAAACAAAACCTCAGTGTTTCTCTTTCCTGATCCAGAGCACTGCTTCCCGTCACACTTCCAAATAGTTAATTTGGTTGCTGTAGTCTCCTCAAAGTCAAGCTTTCCTGTGGATGGCCCTCCCAATCAATTATGTCAGAACAATCACCAGTATGGTATAATAACGTATAATTTTTCATCTAAATTAAAATGTACTTAGGAGACCTTCATTTCCCTCACATTTCATCGCATTCATCACAAATACAGCAGGAGGAAAAAAATACACCTCTGAGCAAACACTGTGAGTTGTTTACAAATGCTTCAAGTGCAGTAAGACACGGATTGTTGTTCTGCAAAGCTTTCCTTTTCCCATCACACAGGAGATTCCCCAGGCAAGCTCCAAAGAAAGAGACAGTGGAATGGAAAGCCCCACACTGATCTGTAAGGAAAACAGTTTGTGTAAAGAGATGGTGTTCCATTTAAAACTCTTGTGGTGGGCTATAAAACAATAATTGCCATCCATCTAGAGACTTTCTCATTTCACATCTCTCTTAGTGAATGGAACTGCAAATTAATTACTGTCTTGTGTATGCATCAAAGACCAGTGCTGTGCATAGAAAACATCGAGAGTGAAAACCAGGCCATATTTATTTCAGTCAAGTTGTTTAAATATAGGTGGAAATGAGAAGTCTGGCAAGTAGTTTAGACAAAGCAGAACAGCTCCACAGCATCACCAATAAAACTTCAACTGACTCTGATATTTCCCTATCAAACTCATTACAAGGCTGTTCATATATAGAAAGATAAAGATACAGGTGTGTGTATATTAATAGGGGAGAAGCTGGGTTCCGAATTAATGAATAACACAACATTTCTATAGTTAGAATTACAAAATCTTTTCCAGACTTGCTCATTGCATTTAAATCTATTCTCACCTCATAACTGTAGGTGAGTTATTAATGCAACCACCCAACCAAAAACGTGTCACTCTGCGGCAGTGTGTGCTATGCTTGAGTGTGCATATGGCAAACATACACCAACCCCACAGCTCTTGTTCTTTGCTGCCTCCCTGAACCCTCAGATCCCAGGGTTTGCTCCTCCTTTCCAAAGAGCTTCCCTGCTTTTACCTGTCTATGCATCTGATTTTGCACATCTGATGTAAAAACGTGAACTACCTGGGATGAGGGTTTTCAAAAGACCTGTTTTCAAGCACAATATTTTTAGAGGGATACAAGTCATCTTGAGTGGAAATGATGGTCCTAAAAGCACTGCGTTGTAACCCTACAAAGAAGACTACTATATATCATGGTCTTCTTGGAGATGACATAGATCACATAACCTCAGTGAGGTTTTTCCTCACCACACACCCCACACATAAACAGCATGTTATTGCTGTCACTCTATTCTAACCAGCTTCTCACTCTAAATGACTTAACGCTATCAGTGTGGGCTTACAGCAAAACAATATCATTGTAAATGCTTTGTCCAAAAGATGCAGGGGGAAGAAATTGCATTACAGTTAGAAGAATCAATTAGTTTGTGAATGGGCGTGTGGAAATTTCAATTCTCTCACACACAACTATATAATAGAAGAAAGGCTTTGATTCCAAAACCACTGAAGTGGCTACATATTTCCAGCCTCAATTGCATAGGAAAACACCAAATAAGATATTAACATTTTTTCACCCATACAGAAAAAGGCTTTTTCTTTCCCCTTTGAAAATGAATAAGAGAAATGGAAGGAAATTTGAGATCACCAACTCCCCCTGCTAAGTAAGTAGGACTAACTGTACAATCACACTACTCAACAGTGTAAGTAGGCAATTGGCCATGTGTGGCTTAAAAACTTCAATTCCTATTACAATAGCTTCCAGCATCCTCACTGGACATGGACTTCTTTTCAGATGCATCCAAAAATGCATAAATCCAAAAGAAAAGGGAAAAAAATCCAGAAAAAAGAAGCAACAGGAGGAAAGAAAGGGCGAGAGATCAAATGTAACTTTCGTAACATCATACTGTAAGGGCAGAAGTAGAAATTGTGTCTTCTGAATCATGCTGTTATCACTGGGCAGTGTTGCCATGCAGCAAAATCTGGCTAGGGAAAAACCAGAAGAATTGATTTGCCCATTTACACCCTGCTTTTTTGTCAGGCAATATTAAAATTATACTAATATATTTAAAAACAAAGAAAGGGAAAAGCACACAGTATATTTGAGAAGAGATATGAACCCTTCTGTCTTTGTCTGTTTCACCTGAAATATTTATTTGTACATATTGACAATGAGCATTTACAGCTGTCTGCTGAGGAAATAGTACCCTGAGCTGCTTAAAGCTCTGTGCTAATCAACAGTGAGGTAGATCGGCAGAGATTTCCCCTAGAAGGTCCTTGGAAACCTTCTCCAGCAGTGCTTTGGAGAGCTCTCTTCCCCAGAAAAGAAAAAGATCCTTTTCATCCTCCTGCTCCAGCAGAAAGGAATAGGGAAAAGGAGACCATTGAGTGGGTTTGGTCAACCTGATCTAGTTGAAGATGTCCCTGCTCACTGCAGGGGATGTTGGAATTAAATGACCGTTGAAGGTCCCTTCTAACCCAAACTATTCTATGATTCTATTCTATGATTTTGCCTATCCATTCAAAAGCAGTTATGGGTGGTAAAGGTGCCTCAGTTCCTTGGGATAGATAAACTCCATGTTTGCATGGAGGGATCTGTTCAAGGCAAAGGGATGATGGGGATGCTCTGTCAGGGCTGATGACTGCTAAAGCCTTCTTACACTAATACTTCCTTAGGTGAAAACACAAAACTAGCTGTATATCACAGGTCCACCAGCTCTATCCTTCAAAGTGCATCATTCCCTACAGACACAGATATAGACCACAGATATCACCCTTTCTGAGGGCATCATTCTGTTCTCAGTCTCAGCTCCATTGCAGTACACAATGGTCTTGAATAGCAGCTTCCAAACAAATTAATAGGTTTTATTTCCACCTCTGAATAACAGCTGTGACTATTAGTTATTTCAGTCTCAGGTGGCAACAGCTCAGAGCAGTGTTAACAGCTCTGGGTGCACAGGAGAACATTTCTGAGTGGAGGGAGAAGTAAGGCAAATCCCTTTATACTATGAGCATAGACCAGGCAATGGCCTTTGCTTATGCAGATCATAATCATAATCATTATCTTTTATGGTGAAGTACTTCAGTATAATGGGGCACAGGTACTTCTTTGAAGTGGTTACTAACACATTAAGTAAGGAATTTAGAGCCAGGAAACATTTGATAAATGGCTAGTTGGGGGAGCACTTAAACCATAAAATCTGCTTGTGATAACAACATGGCTTCAAGTTTGAGAAGACAAAATCATCCCTGACTTTGAAGCAGTGCTGAGAAAGGAGAGACAAGGCTATCATCCTTTCAGTATCCCTCTAACCAGTGTCCTCTTGAGGAAATACCTATTTGGACCATGATCCAACTTTACTCTTCTGCATGTAGGCAGCCTTAAGACATGCACTGACTTCAAACTAATGTCCTGTTAAAGACATCATTCAAAGCAAACATGTTCAGTGCAGGGGACCAGGAGGCGGTCTAAGCTTGTCTATGTGAAGGCGTAAATGGTTGTGAGCAGGCCAGTAATCAGTACATTCACCTCCAAGTATCTGTGTTTTTCTCCTTCTCCCTCCATCTGCATGGTGGGACAAGGCTCTGAAACTGAGTGCATCCACCATGCTGAGCTGAGGAGAGGAATTTGTCCTACTACATTAGTAGCCTGTTTAGGCAACATGTCCCCTTTCATTGGTAGTAAGTGATCACGTCTCCTCAGATAGAAGGGCTGATGAAATCAGAGCAGCTTCTGTTGTTTCTGGCTCCAAGGTTAATTTTATCAAAAGCAAAGCCTCTGACTGCTATCAGCAGAAAGGAAAGTAAAGCTCTTTTTATTACAGGGATATCAATGGAAGCATTTATCTGACCTCCCTATCACCTCTACCCTTCCCACCCCCACTGGCTCCAAATTAGGGACAGCAGAATAGAGCTGATAAAATAGGGAAAGACAAAAATCTTAATATTAGAGAACCCATAACACAGAAAGAAGGAAGAACCACAAAAGGCCAATTTTGACCTTCAAAGATGGCTTGGAATCAAAACCACGGGACTGTATCTGTTTTACTTATCCCAGTCTCTGGAGCAGGTTAAGTGAAGCAAACTTGTGTCCAAAGCAACCAGGAATTTTAGTTTTTGAAGGGAAATCCAGCCCCACAACAGCATATCATTCCTAGCCATAAGATACCTAAGACAGTACAAATAGTGATTCCGATGGATTTTAGCAACTGCATCTCAGATTCTGGAAATAAATAAAACCTGAGATGGGTAAACCAACAAATTGTGGGGTTAGAAGTCAACAGACTGATCTCTACCACTGTCTCAGAGCTTTGCCTTTCATTTCCCCGTTCTTTTGCCATCATGGCCTAGAGGTATAAGCACAGAACAGACAAGGAAACTGACTAATTTTACTGTTTCATTGTGGATTCCCAGAAAAGCTGATCTTTAAAACAGGTTTAATAACCCCAAGAGGAATGATAGCATTATGTACACAAGAATGCTGCCCAGAAAGGAGTGAAAGGATGTCAAGTAACTAAGGCAGTGAAGTGGCACTAAGAAAATGTGGGCTCAATGGCATCGATTTCCTCTGTGATCTTAGAGAAATCATATTTGGTCTGATATTCGCTATCACTGAAGCATTTTAACATCATGGGAGAAATGAAAAGTGAGTGTAAATGTAATATATACCCACTTCATGGCCCGTTTATGCTGCCAGAGTAGTGGAAAGCAAATTTAGTGCAAATGAGAATCACACATTTTATCTTTCCGTGCCTCAGTTCTGCATCTGTAATACGAGAGTTAATAAAGCTGTCTGACTCCCTCTCACTTTCACTCTTTTTTCACTACTTGCCAACCCTGTTTATCTGGCCTATAAGCTGTTCAGTGCAAGAATGTCTCACGCTATATCTCTGTATAGCTGCTTGCACAAGGCCAGCTTGATCTGAGCTGATATGTCTGGATGCAGTTGCAGTGAGCCTGCTGATAGCAAAGTCATAGAATCATAGAAAGGTTTGGGTTGGAAAGGACCTTAAAGCTCATCCGGTTCCAGGCCCCTGCCACAGGCAGGGACACCCTCCACTAGAGCAGCTTGCTCCAAGCCCCTGTGTCCAGCCTGGCCTTGAACACTGCCAGGGATGGGGCAGCCACAGCTTCTCTGGGCACTCTGTGTCAGTTCCTCACCACTCTCACAGAGAACTTCTGCCTAGGGGCCCATCTCAATCTTCCCTCTTTCAGCTTACAGTACCCTCAACCAGCACAGGGATTCCTTCGAAAATCAGGAGAGCACTCACATGACACAAACATAGTCAGAAGCCTTCATCGATCCTTTCTTTCTTTTTGCCTTTTCTGAGGGTATTTTGACTCTTCTAGGATCTGAGTGAGACATCTGAAGCTGAAGAAAAGTAGCATCTTGCTCACAGGTTGACATCCTGCCAGCAACCATAACAAACCCTGAAATTGGTATTTTCACCCTCATTTGGATGATCAGGTGTAAATATAAATTTTAATTATTTCCATAATTAAGTCAGTAATTTGCTGCCCATCAGAAATGTTTGACAATAGTTTGGTACCATCTGTTTCCTAATTGAACTTCATCTCTAAAAGATGTTACAAAAATATCCACAAAATAATAATGAGAAACACAAAACAATCCCCCACTTTCCCCCCATAATCATTGCTACTTTCAGTTATTTCCTAGGGAAATGAAAAAAAATGGCTGGGGTTCAGATGTGCCAAGGTCTCACAGACAGATCAGCAATGAAACAATATTAAATGCTTAAGAGTGTTGAAGCAAGCAAGGTGCAAGTGGAGGACCTGACTGCAGGGATATACATGGAAATAACAACAGTAATCAAAACTGAATGTGCCACAAGACCTCTGTAAGTGGTGCCCAGAGCTTTGTGATTCCACCCTCACTTTCAGCCCCATTACAGATGTAATAAGGCTCCAATATCATGTATGTCAAAACAATAAGAATGCAACAAGTGCCACAAGCCTGTAAAGGTAACCTAAAGCCATAAGAAAATGTTTGGACATAACTACATCTGTATGCAGACTTTCCTTCTTCTGTGTAACAGAACAAATAGCTTTTTAAAGGCAAATCATGGGTTTAGAGGGTTAGTTCACTGCCCAGCAGCATTTGGGCTTTTAGATACTTGAAGCAAAGCTGTTTTGGTCTGTGAAATTAAGCTGGAAGATTCAAGTAGCAAGCAGCATCAGGAAACTTGTTTGTACTCTGAGTGCAGAGATGAATTGTGCGGACCAGCTCTCATTTTCTTTCAGTAAATCAGTTGCTTGGTTTGTTTTGAACACAGACTTTCTAGGATCCCTTTCTGATCTCGACCATGTTGATAATTCCTGTAACAGAGCACTGGGCTGCAAAACCACCAGAGCATGTTCACTTCTGTAAAACAAATCAGTTTATTAAGCTCCAGAAAAGATGCAGCTCAGGTCTGGTGCATGTCAGGCTTAAAGGTCTGGGCTGGTAGTTACTTGATCCCTTGCCTAGTAGGAACATAACCTTCTTGCTGATTGAGTTGTCAAAATCAAGGATCATCTGGTGGCTCCCAACAGACCTCTATAAAATTGGTGTACTCAAATCAATTGGCTTTGCTGGAATTGAAAGAACTAGCTGTCAACCACATATGGTGCCCATTTGTTCCTGTGGACGGACTCCAGACATAACACTAGTGCTGTTAAAGCCAGAGATCCTTCTCATAGGTGGCACAAAATTTCCATGGAAAAAGACTTGCTGCTTTTTCTTTGACCACTTTAAGGATAAAAATGGGAAGATGAGAGATGCAGCTTCTTGATGAAAGCTGAAGGAAAGCATAAAATCCCATGTCTGTGTACATGCAAGGAAAGTCGTGCAACTTCTGTCTGTATATTCCAACTCCACTTTAATTGTGATGGGACACAGAAAAGATCAATATTTTTCTCTCATGTCACAAAAAAGTCACCATGCTCAAAGAACCACTAAAATTGAGTAGCTAATGAGTTTGAAAGGAAAGGTATGTCACCACCTCCATAGTCACATTAACTTTCCAATTTCTTCTCTTTTAATCTTCCCTTTCAATTGTGCATGAAGAAATCTGTTCAATTTAGTCTCAGCCTAAAGGGTTTGAGGGTTTTTTTTGTTTGTTATTTAATTTTCAGCAGATCTGTCTTTAATTTATTTGAGTTTGGAAACAAATGTACTTTCCTCATATATTCTGATCAGCCATTTCATGCCTTGATCTCTCAAAAGGAGATCAGGATGGACTTGCTGAACTGCCTTATTTTGTAGAGGTAAGTTGTGGCATAAAAATTAAGCAGAGCTTGAAGAAAATTGGATGAGCGGTTGTAAAATTAATAACACCTAAACCAGGAAACTGAGTTTACAAATGATGGCATTTTCTGCCAGTTTGAATGCTTTAATGTATGTTCATAAAGCAATTCCCTTAATGTAGACTGGCAAAATAATTCTTTCAGTTTATAATTTTACAATTATTTAAACTCTAGTCCATCAAATATATTTAATTCCCAATAAAATCCATCAAGTGAGCCAAGTTTGATATTTTTTTTTCTAACCTTGAATCCTTCCAAACTGTAGATTCTGCCAAAGTACTGTAAGGTTTTTTAATATAATTTAAGAAGCTTAAGATACTGTAAGCCCTTAGAGCAGTTTAAGAGGCTTACTGTAAACCCCCTAAAACTGCAGAGCACTTTAAGCAGTTAGAGCACCCCTAAGATTCGTATCCTCACCCAGAGTAAAGTGGCACAAGCACCCCCAGTTTCAAAAAAGCTTTGGCACTTTTCTTCCACGCATCTGTCCCTAAATCTTTCGAAGCCTTAAGCCTCCTTGGACCTTGTGTGCACAAGGCAAACAGGCACTTCAGCAAGCCCTTGTCAAAACAGTCTGAGCCACCGCTACTTGTACACAGTCTTGAGGCTAAGCACAACAGACATTGTAGGTGTTTTACAAGTGTTCAAATTAGATCAATTGCTTAATGTCAAAGGTATCAAAACTAGCACAAATTGTAGAGCTGCTCCTCAAAAGAAGGCACTAAAAGTTGCACAGTGCTTTGGGGGTGTGCAAGTCTCAAACAGGAGACTTGCTATGGTTGCATGCAACAAAACGTATTGCAGAAGATGTAAGTTAGTTCCTGCAGCCTGACTCTTCCGTTAAGGGAAAAATATAGTAGAAAATGTGCTCAGCTTGGAAGTGGTTTGAGAGAGAAATTCTGGCATCTTCCCATTCCCTCAGTACCACTCTTCCCCACATTGGCATATGGACACATCACACTGTGATGCACCGAGTTACTCCTGGACTTGTGGGTTTTTCTTTAGCTCACTGTGACCATTTGCAGACCCTAGCATGCAGCTCCCAGAAGAGATACTCAGCTCATCCTACATGTAGTTAATAGTATTAGTAGATGTCTGTAAAGAAATAATGGACTGTAGTATGCCCATAGCCCATGCATCCTCCTTGAGCTTTGATCTGATAGTTGCATCTCCTCACAGGCCAAGCAAAATATTTTATTCAGTCTTGTTGAAGTTCAGTCTGAGACTTAGTTATAGATTTAGACTTTGTCACTGAAATTCATCTCAATTCCAGATTGGGTACTTAGACCCTAGGAAGCACCAATTCAGCTATCCAAGTCATACCTGGATATGAAATGCACTAATGACAACAGCTAAGACCTGGTACCTAAAAAGACCTCAATCCATGCAGGACTCACAGGCTTTCCAGTCCTTAATTCAAACTGCTTTTAATCAAGGAAGAGGATTGTGAAGCAACAATTGGCCAGGAAGTAAATCATCCACTGTATGATCAGAGCTAAGGAGAGAAAACCTTTCCTGTTCTTCCAGAGAAAACCATAATGGGAGCCAGCAATGAGCATCACCACACGCGTGCACAGAGGCTGGATGCCAATTCAATTTCAGCCAAGACCTACAGCCATTGGAATGACAAATCTTTCCTTAACACTCTTATTAAATCCCAATCTCAATCATATTCATCATTATTAAGTCTCAAAATTGGGCTGAATATTTAAATGAGGTGAAATGAAAAGACAAGAGAGGTGTTGGGAGTGTGTGAAGTGGGAGGAAGAGAAAGATTTAACAAGACAACTTGAATTCACTTCATGAGTTAGAGTGATCTATCCAGATTCAGGAATTGATACAGGTAAAAGATTTTTAGTCATAGCTTAAAAAGGAGAGGAAAAGGGTAGAAGAGAGAGAAAAAGAAACAGAAATTACCTGTTTGAATCTGGACTTGTAATATTAGTCTTTCAAAGATTTCTTAGCAAAAGTAGCAGGGACATGAGGAGGAGGGTTTATAGAACAGACACTAAGGGCATTAAAAAGAAAAGATAACGGAAGGATCGAATGTACCAAAGTGGTTTAAGGGATATTGAAATATGACTTCTTTCAGGTGTCTGTTTAGTCCAGGCTAAATATGATGATCATATCATATCAGCTGGGTCTATGGCAGCAATCTCCTATCGGCTTCCTCACACCACAGGGGAGTGTGAAATGCATTTAAGGTCACATCCAGGATG
The DNA here is from genome assembly GCA_028858755.1 of Ara ararauna. Classification (NCBI taxonomy): domain Eukaryota; kingdom Metazoa; phylum Chordata; class Aves; order Psittaciformes; family Psittacidae; genus Ara; species Ara ararauna. The sequence continues at coordinate 18,463,263 of CM054384.1, forward strand.
TTACTCCTTATTTATCCATAGTTTTTGCAGGAAACTCAGCACCTACATGAAATACCTTCCCAACAAAATATTATAGGTTTGGAAACACTGTAACAAAACAGGAGTTTGGTTTCATCTGCTTAACTATGGAACCAGACCTTGAGACTGACTTTCTCCAAGGGGAACCAGGTTATGGTCTCAGCTTCTCCAGCCCTCTGTACTCTCCGTATCAATTCAGCACCAATCCCACCTTCAGACAGTTTTGCTGATGTAAGGGACATCGCAGCCTGCCTCCTGAGGAAGAGATCTTTTTTTGCACTTCAAATAAATATTCAGATTTGAAGCATTTCATGAAGCAGGGTGACCCACACCATCTGCTCCTCCTGACAGTACTTGGGAAGCCTGCAGATCTGCTTCTCGAATCATATTACATATCCTTAATACTTCTTTTCTCATTGTTCCTTTTTTCTTCAGATTTGACCAAAGCAGAGGAATAATTCCTGCTCCCTTCTCACAGTTCCTTCCTCCCCAAAATAATTCACCCAGCTCATTGAAGATTTGTGCATAGCCACAATCTGTATCCCCAAATGCTAAAACAATCTATTTAACCTTTACACCAGCTAATGCATACATTAGAACAAGGACCTATATATGAACATAAAAACATGAGAAATTGAAACTCACTGACATAAAATCAAAGAGCTTGGCCATAAAAGTTGTCACTTTTATGTGATTATCTTGCCAATATCTCCACATTGCTAAACTAAATCAAACTGCAATTTTTCCCACATGTATTGCATTTAATGGAGTCCATTAATGGCAGCGATTCCTTATAGATCTCCATGTAATGGAAGAATGGTTCCTCATGCCATAACACTGTGGAAGCTGAACCCCACACGCACATACTGCTGTATATCTTATGAGCTTGACCTTATCCAACTCGCTGTGTGAGGCAACACAGAGCACTGCTTTTGCTAAGACAATCCTTCAGGAAGATGGAAAGGCACTTCAAGGAGCTCTCTGCTGCCAGAGGCTGGATCAAACCATTCCCAAAGACTGCATTCTCCAGCTTCCTCCTCTCACCGAGTCAGATGCTATGTGCTGATAAGCTGGAGTTGTATTCGCGCAGCCTCTCAGTTGCTGGACTTTGTTTCACAGCTTTTTGTTCTCTCTTTTGTCCAGCAGAATGGCTTCACTTCTGAACTAAAGATTATCCTGCTGACAAAAAGCCCCACAACAATCTCCTTTAATCCATAGATGTCAACAAGTGGAAACAAGTGTCTCCTTTCAACAGTGGGAGTAGGAAGGAATCATAGAATAGTTAGGGTTGGAAAGGACCTGAAGATCATCCAGTTCCAACCCCCCTGCCAGGGGCAGGGACACCTCCCACTAAACCATGCCACCCAAGGCTATGTCCAACCCAGCCTTGAACACTGCCAACGATGGAGCATTCACAACTTCCCTGGGTAACCCATTCCAGTGCCTCACCACCCTTACAGTAAAGAATTTCTTCCTCATATCCAGTCTAAACATCCCTAAGAAACAGATTAAAACCATGTGTCTTTCATCATTTTCAGAAGCAAGAAAGATTTTGGGGATTAGGAGGGAATAAAGACTGGAAGTATGTGAGAAGCACTTTTAATGTTGGGAATTCCTAGACAGCTATTTCATGGCAAATTCAAAACTGCGTCCATTCCTTCTCTGCATCGCAGATGGTCATCAGTTTTGAACTCACAATCAAAAAAGTCTCCATAAACAAAAATTCTTCTCCCAAAAGCTGGCAGAGATTTGTTTCCTGAAGCCAATGTTCACATAATTATTTGCTTTTAAAATACTTTCAACAAAATAAACACCACACACACACACACACACACACACACACACACCCCCAAATAACCAACTGGCTTTAGCCTGGATTTCTCACCAGATTGTAATGTATTACATCACACGATCTGGAGGTGCTGACTCAGCAGGATTGCACAGCAATAGATGCTTCTGTTGGCACAGCTTACACAAGCAGCAACAAAAGGCTCCTTGGGTCCCTGAAAACCTCTATGCTTGTCCAGGTTAATTTTTAATCTTTAATAAAATGATTAGTCATTTCTAATATAGATGCCACCTATTCTATGCCATTTATCTCTACTTCCTATTACTAGAGAAGAAAAGCCAATGTGCTATTTCTATTCCAAAGTTTGGTATGTGGGAAAGAGCTACTTGCCCAGGAGCTGTGTTTTCTATTTGTCCAGCAACACGATACTCTGCCACAACATTATTTGTCATCCTGAAGAGATCTTCTATCCCATTCCAGCCCTACAGTCCTCCCTGTGGCCACACTGGTATTTGAAAGTGCAGAAAACCTCACCATTTTTGTAAAGTTAGTAGGAGTTTTATACTCATTTTCTGCAGTATCCCTCTATATCATCTAGTCACCTCCTGGGAAAACCAAGTGCAAAAACTTCATCTGTCCTAGTTTTCCAGAATGAGCCCACTTCCATCCTCCCACTGCACCCCACATATCCCTGCAGAACAGAGAAGCAGCAGCTATAGCCCAAAGGTGCAACAAAGGAAATGCAAATTTTTTCCACTTTTAGACTATTGAAACTGAGAATACATGATTTTTCCACATCGTTTGAGGCCTTTTGGGTGGGAGTGTGGAGAGGCGATTTGAGGATACAGGGTGATAGGACTCCTTGCACAGAAGATGCAGTCGATGGATGAGGTCCCAAGGGCAGTGAGGACAAGGGGCAGGTGCTTACAAACACAGGCAGTCCTATGTGTTTGGTGAGAGAGGTGGCCCTTCAGCACAGGGAATGCAGTTTATCTACATCCTGAAAGGCACCATGTAATTTTATGGTGTCATAAAAAGGATTATTATACTAATAGGAGTTAATAATTCTGAAAGCTTCATGACCTCTTTGGTCATCTTGGCTCAGCTTCAGCCTGAGTGATTTTTTATTAATTTCTTTCTTTTACTTGTGTTGGCAATGACCATTAAACATCAGAGGCCAAATCCTCATCTGATGTAACTGACTTCATCCAAACCAGCCAAGCTCTGCCTGTGCGTACAGAGAGGTGAATCCAATGGACTTCTGGAAAAGAAGGAATAGAAAACTCTGACGTGATTTACTCTACCCTGGGATCTCAGACTGCATTGGCCTACTTTTTGTCCTCTGCAGTGTCTTTTGAGCCACCCTTGGGTGTAAATGGGCTTCTGAACTATCTAGAATAATCATCTTAAGGAAACAAATATCTGCACACACTGGCTGGAGCAGTGAAAAACAGATGCAGTTTAGCTAACATTAAGTGCCAGAGTCCTCATGTGCTCTCTTATTAGAGGCCACACTTAGCAACAGGAATGTGAAGACCACCTGAGCTCCATAGTATAATGATCTTAACTGCCCCATATTGCTTACTGATCAGACATATGCCTGATGAGAGGTTACTCTCAGTTTGCGTGTCAGTGTACAGACAGAACAACAACTGGCTTAAAACTCTTCCTACCATCCAATGCATTGCTCCACTGCATTTAAAGCACTGCATTCGCTCTAGCGCAGCTCTACACAGCAGAACCAAAAAGGTCTCCCCATTCCTGATGCCAGCAGCTACCCTGTTCCCACTTGTTCTCAGTTTCTGAGCTGAAAACAAATTGGGCCTTAGGTTTTCTGTTCTAAGAAAGAGGTCTGCATTGAAGCGCTCAGAGGTGGCTCTCAAGCAGGGAGAGATCTGGTATTATGAGCAAGAACCATGCCTGGCATGCAATTGCTCGAACTCACTGCAGGAGATGCTGGATTCTCTGTTTCACCATCTTCTCTATGCATATTATGATGTTTAAATAGATATATTCAAAAATATACATACATGCACACAAAATATATTAAAGCAACACTGAGGAACTGTTTGTTCACAGCACAGACCTGAGAAGATTAAATCTGTCCCAACATCCAGGAAGCAGCTCGACTTCCATGATGTTACTCCCTAAATATGCTAATATAAAATCAGGATCAGGTACCATGTCTCTCTGCAAAAACCCTCAGGAAGAATACTGATATGAGTGCCATGTGCTGGTACTACCTAATCAGCATCACCTCTTAGCATGAAGCATCAGGGCTCAAAATAGTCCACTCCAATGTCTTTTGATTGCAAAGTGTTTCAAGAGAGAGGAACTGTGTGCAGAAGCCTAATAAAACTAAGATCCATGCTGCATTTGCATTCTCCACCGAGTCTGCATGCGTTTCACCCTTGCTTAGCACTGTTGCAGCAATTCCCAAGGTGCAGTGCTTCTCCAGGGATTGACAGGCCTTGAGCATTTTACCAGCGTCACCATCATCCAGTCTCCTGACCCAGAGGCAGAGGCTGATAAGAGCTGGGGAAGGGTTGCAGTAAATCAGGGCACAGCTCAGAATCTCCTGGATTGAGGCCAAAGAAGAGAATGGAGGACAAAGCAAATATTGGCCCAGATTTCAGCAGCTACAAGTTAAATTGGAAAACAAAAGAGGAAGAACTAAATGGGGTGGGAGTTCATGCTCCTGAATAGAGCAGCACAGTAGCTGCATCTCTGTCTCCCCTCTCTCTCACTTTCTCTGTGGCCTGCACAAGCAATTGTGTATATATGTATTTCTGGCACAAATCAGTGTCCTGTGATTCTTGGTTAATTATAATAATGGGTTTCAGAAAGCCTGCAAATGGTTCTGGGAATTACAATAAAGGCTTCAGACAGACATGTTTTTATGGCTGGTAGTGTTTGTTGCATATTAAACCAAGTTTAGCAGAATTTCTGGTGTTGTAAGAAACTGCAATATACACAATTAAATGCAAACTAGTATAAAAACACCTCTCTTCTTGAGACATACTGTCATCTCCACCCTATGAGCAGGGATTAAAGCAGATGCAGATGGCTAGCTCTGTTGTGATGCTATCCCCTTGCATTTGCCTTGTCTGAATTTCCACTCCTACAATCTTCTCTGAATTTACCATGAGAAAAATGTATGTATTCAATCCTTTCTCTATGTTCTACTCATCTTTCTTTATGATTACCCTTGCTTAAAGCATCCAGCCATGCAAAAGCTTCACTGAGTCATGCAGTTCCCATTACAACCAAAGTAGAATTATTCCCAAATAACATCTTTTTCTGTGATTTTTTTCCTCCTCAAGAGCCTTAATTTCTATTCAGTCATGTGATTTCCACATCTTCCTTTGTGAAAATGTTATAGTTGTCCATCAGTTTTGGCCTAAGCCCCCCCAAGGTACACCTGCCTCAGAGCTGGCTCCAAGTAACTGCTGATGCATGTGAGTTCGGAGAAGTGCTCTGCTTGTAAGCATGGAGCCCATAGAGACTGGATGGAAACAGGGGCCCTCTGAGATGATGCAAAGAAATAAGTGATTTCGTACAAACATGTATGAATTCTCTTCTCTTTGTTCATAGTTATGACAGATAGACTCAAACCCACAAAAGGGACTGCTGGAGTCTGCAGGATTTCATGCCTGACTGAGCAGGAGGAATCGAGATTGTGCTCAGGCCCAAAGAGAGCCTTCGGCAGCTGAACCTGCCAGGCTGAGATAGGACTGAGTGTGGAACCAAGCACCAGCGCTGGGGCTCAACAGGGACCCTGCAATCAATGGGTTTACCCTGGGCTGACTCATCTCTGGTCCCCATAAGATAGTTTCTGCATGCCCCAGAGCAGCAGCTTTTCTCTTTTGACGGGGGAAAGAGTTAAAAATAAAGATAATAATAAACAAACCTTATGAATCTTCCTCCTGGCTGTGTTTTCCCAGGCTGCATCTCAATATCTCTCCAGCCTTGGGCCAGCTACTGTCAGATCCCTCTTAGAGAGAGCCAGCCACAGACACCACTGTCTTCCCAGCCCTTGCAGACTGCATGTTGATCGTGTTCCATTCCTTTGTTAACACAATTTTCTTCACCTTTACATAAATCAGATTTAGAGAACACATTGTGTCTCAGAAGCCTTGGGACACCTCGAGGCCTCTCAGTTCAATGGAGCTCATTATGGAAATCAGCTAAATGCTGAGCAGAGAGATAAGTGCTAACTGTTTACCAAACCCTTCCACCAGAGATTTACAGCAAGAGCTAATGGGAGTTCATTTGCAGCCTTACTCAGTCATTCAACCTTCTCTATCTGCTCCTTGGACTAATCTACAGGGAGAGGTACACAAGTTTGCAGGAAAAAAATCTTTCTGTGCAGCTCCTGTTGTATGTTCAGGGTGGGGAGAGGGGGCAAGAGCGAGCTGGGGTGATGCCTTAAGCAAGCCAAAATCCAAAAGCTCAATTTCATGGTCAATACCCAGCTTAACTAGAGATCATTGCACCAAATAGGAGGAACTCCTCCCATTTCCACTCATTACAGAGAGTAGACATCTCTCCTGAAGATGACTGTCACAGCAGAAAGGGTGAAATAAGAGCTTTTGAAAGGACTGGGGAGGAATGGTGCGGCTCATAGCTGTGGGGGCACAAGTAGCTTTTACCCAAGTTAATGGAGTATCAGGCCTAAGAAGAAAAGTGGATATGAACTGCTCTCAGTTGTGGGAGCAGAGAATTCTTTTCTGGACACATTTTTCAGCCTGGTTCATCCAAAGCCAAGTGCAGGCAATCACAAGAAAGACGTGCATGAAGATACCCCTGCAAATACCTCCTGTGTATGAAAGGAGATCCTTAGATAGACAGCTGCACTAGAAAGCCTGGGTGTACCTATACAGCATACATCAATCACAGCCACATTTTTACTCAAGACTGTGAAACTTTACAAGCTGGGGAATGGTTTTGATTTGTTCTTCAGTTCCATGTTTTTAAAGTTTGAGAGTTGTCAAAACATTTTGTTCTGACATTTTCTCAGAAACATGCCAATTTTTCCAGTTCAAGAAGACTTCCCAGCTTTAAATTAGTGGGGAACCATTAATGTCACGATTCTAGAATAAACAAAGAGGTATGCTCTTTTAGCTGTTTAATTATGGAGGGGAAGGAGCTGTTCAAATACCAGACAAAAACCACTTTTCCAATTTTCAAAGTGGAATATTTCCCCTGATTATAGGTTTGCAAGGGTTTCCGAGATGTCAGCTTCTTGTCTTAATTCAGGGGAGGAAAACATTTCAAGCTCACCACACTGTTTTTGTAGAGAGGAAAGCTACTTTCAGGTCTAATAGATTTCTTTCATGGCAATAGCTTCATTCAGAGCTTCTCATTAACTACTGTCAATGGCTATAATTTTTGGCTGTCCAACACGAAGAAGGCAGAGGGAGTATGATATCCATGCCTGACATACCACCTTCTGTTGTAGTAAAGACGCCTGCTTTCCAAGAATAACCTCTCATTAGAATGGAAACAGGCTTTCCAAACCAAGATCATTTTTCTTCCTGTTGTCCCAAATTCCAATACTCTGACCTTTTCAAATGATTTTCAAGAGAATAGTTCAGTACCAGGGTTGTTTAATTTTTTTTTCCTTTACATCTTGCAGGTTGAATTGCATTGCTTCCTCAGCTCAGAAAACCAAAGCAGAGCTTTTAGCTGCCACTCCTAACCCCAGCATTTTGAAATGGAACGTTAGTTAAAATTCAGGACAAATTCTCTCCTCTCTGCCTTAACAATTTCATGCAAGTAGAGAGAGAGACACAGAGCAGAAAGTGAGATGTAGTTTTGCAGTGTTGCATATGCTCTTTCGGTGGGTGAGCCGGACATCCTTGTACCACTACTGGTAATTTTGTCTTTACATTCACTAATAATTTTCTGTTCTAAGAGCTGCAAGAGTGATTTATAGACAGCACACATAAGGACAGACACCATAATACCAAAAAGCCACTACCTCCGGGATAGAACATGGCACTTATTGACCAAAATACAGCAATGCTTTGCAAAGGTGAACATGTGGATTAGTAACAAGTCCCGAGTTTAATTTGAAATCGAAAGAGGATTTTAAACAGGCAAAACCAAAGTTGCCTGAATCAAAACTTTAGCAAGAGGCTCAACCACTACTGCTAGTCCCTGGAGGTGTTTGTGGGGATTCTGAGTGTTCAGCCCATGCTTAGCTGGTCCTGGTAGCAGGAACACCAACTGATCTGTCTGAAAATTAATTCATCATGAAACTCCACTTGGGGCAGAAGCATTTCACCATTCACCAACTGTTCCTTGCAAATGGTTCATAGTGTTTCAGACATAGCATGATTAACAGTCCTGGCAGCCGGACATTCCCACGATACATTCCAGGAACAACCTAATTCATTTTTACTAGAAGTTAATTTGTCTTCTATTACTTCTAAAATATCTTAAGTCAGTAAAAATTCTGCTTTTTGTCATTGCTTGTATCCGGTTTGCAGCTCAAAGTAAATCTAGGAAGAAGCTATTTCTATAGTGGACCATAAGGTTACTTCCCCTTGTTGATTTGTTAGATCTTTTACTTCCAAGGAAAGTTGCTCAGATTTCCATGTCATGCACTTTGTGAGCAGAAAGGAGGCAGAATAAAGACATGCAATTATATATTTTGACTTCCCCGTTTCTACTGGCATTCTGAGCTCTGTAAAACATCTTTAGCAAGGTGTGCAACTAAAACTTCACCTAAACAAACAGGCACTGTTGCCAGATGCTTTGGAACCTCCTGTCCCCTACCACCTTAGGATTTGTATCCAAGGCTCAGAGCTGCTCTTCCTGGCCTGGAATTTTGCATCAGCATTAGCTGTGCTATTAGCCAAGACCTCAAGCACAAATAAGGCTTGGGTCTAAACCTGCAATCAGTTGTTGAATCAAAAAGAAAGAAGCTTCTAGAAGAATCAACCAGTCAGAATAGTTTTGCACCAGACAGAAGGACTGACAATAGATTTCATCTAAGACTGATGTTTTAATTTCTACAGGGTTTCATGGTGACCTTTGGTGCATTTCATGATCTGGTTCTGTAGAAAGCACTATATTACATCTCAGTCATTGTACAAATAACATCTTGGGATTATAGCCTGCTGTTAATAAATGTGGTTAATCATCAATAGGAGAGTTTCAGCTATTATAAACTGACGATGTAATTTTATACCTCACCAATACAGAGAAATCATCTCCATTCCTTTTAAATTTGCTGGATAGATTTGGGCACTTTCAAGGTTAATGCCACTAAATCATCAGCTAATTTTAAAGAATCATTTGAGTACCTGGAAACAACATGTCCTTTTCATATTCCTAAATTAGGTTTCAAATACTTCCTCAGCTTTACCTATTCTGCTGGGTTTAGAAGGAAGATAGATATTGTTGTTGCTGCACCAAAGCAAACACAAAATGACCTTCAAAGTGTTATCTTTTATGCGTAAGTCCATAGGACGCATTAAGACCACTTGAGTCATCAGTCTCAGGCAGTTAGATCTTTCCTCATTAAAATCCATTTCACAACCAACTCAGTTGAAAAAAACAAAATTAGAAGTCAATGTATGGTCTTGTTTGTGGGGAGAAGGAATGTCCATGCAGATGCTCAGCTGCAATCATCTTGGCTGTGCTAGCTACCTACAGACAGGAGGCTAGCCATACAGCTTGGATGGGTGCCTTAACTTGCCTTCCTCTTAACACACCCAGTGTCTGAGTGTAAACACACTAAACACCATTGTGGAACCAAAAGCTTGCTGAAAGCCTGGGTTTTTAGACTTCCAACATATGGATGTCACACCAAAGAGGCATTCTCCCCCACCTCAATCCATTTCTGGTACATTTGGTATGCAGATGTAGAGCGGCAAAGCTTGCAGGAGGATGGGGAAGGCTTGGGTTTGGTTACTTTACACAACCCTTTTGGACCAGCACTTAGAACAAATGAACCCCCAAAGCCAAGTCTCACAAAACACTATGAATATCTTATTCTCTGGGAGTGTTGCTGCAGGTCAAAGTAGGTGACCTCAGTCAAAGTCAAAGACATGGGCCTCTGTTGGAGACACAGATGACAGTTGCAGCAGGACTAAAGAGTTAGTTTTGCCTAGTTCCAGATATACCCATTATTAGTCTCTCAGTGGCAGACAGCTATAAATGTAAGGCCTAATACATATAATAAGAGATAATATATAATAAAAACCTCTCTAAATTTTTCAGGAATACACATGTATATTCATGCACCTATGGTGGCAATGGATTAAAATTTAAAATTAATAAAATACATTATTTACTATCAATTTTCTGGAAAGCTTTCCAGTGTTTACAATGGCCCATAACAAGTATTATGAGCTTTAACCTGCACATTAGAAGCATTAGTCCTACAGCAAACCTGCTCATACCTTCTCAGCAGGCACTGCAAGGAGCGATAAGAACGAAGAAGATTCTCTCTTCTAGCTCTTGCTGACTTCCTGGCTTAGAAGCACGGGGATTACTCCTGTAATGCTTTGTTTGCAAAGTGTTGTGAATCTGATCTATTAAACTTATTTGCAAATTGTTTCACTAGTTCCATAAACAAGATACAGAATGGAGGAACAGGGAGGAGAAAATTGGCAAATAACACTATCAAAAGACTATAACATCGACTGAATAAATAACCTGAAAAAATGCTGTTTGAATCACCACAATGTAATTGTCACAGGCAGAGCCTGAAATCTCATCCAGGAGGGAAGAGCGTATGGAGTGTGATTGCTGCCTATAGGGTTCCAGGTAGCTGCGGGATGTGGATCAGCCTGCAGAGGCAAAACCCAACTCTGGGCATCTTTTCTTCAGGTAATTCAGGCTCCTTTTTAGGGTATTGTGGGAATAAAACACCTGCTTGCAGGGCTGCTGTTATTAGTCACTGCTATTGCTCATAACGTGCTAAGTGCGACGCTGATGACAAAACACAGTAGCCAGCATTTCCCTCGCTCTTCCCGCGTGAAGGATAGCAAGGAATGTAATTTGGTGGCTAAATGCAGTTCGTTTATCTCCTGCCTTTAGCCAACGAATCTATCACACACATTAATATCGGAAGAGGTTAGAGTTCAGGGAATGAAACATTTGTTTTCTTGTGCTCTCTCTATAAATAAACTCACTTTCATGGCAATAGTTTCACAAAGCCAGCAAGAGAACCAGACGCATTAAAGAGATAGTTGTGTGCACGGTGGCGGAGGCTGTGCGCATCTTAAAGTGCTCCCACAGCAGACCTCTGTGACTCCGACTGCATTACATCTCTCTCCATTCCCCCCCTTTCTCTTTTTCTGTTGTCTCATAGTTATTAGTAAGCCACATATTTTTTTTATCTCTTGGAAAGATACTTTAGCTCATATCCAATGTAATCATCTCAGGTGCTTCTACTTTAGTCCCCACAGGCCTGGAGAAATGACATTTCCCTTACTGATTAACAAAACAATACAAAATGCTAAGAAAAAATTGCTTTAGCCTCAACCTTTCGTTAACTGCTACTGCCCCTGTTTGATTTGGAAGAGTTTGTTTCCCAGTTTCAAGCCAAGCTACAATTTCTTTCCACTCTTTGGCCCACTTAATGCAGTAGTTTAAGTAAATCAATGTTTTATTTGTGACCCTAGCAGAGTCTGCAAGATAAAATAGTGCCAATATCCCTATGCCCAGCCCTGCTGTCTGCTATTTCACTGTGAGCCCTGTCACACCACTGCAGCACCAAGGGGGTAGGTTAAACCTGAATCTGAACCAAAAATGAACATAACCATCCTGATAGTTTGAGAGCAAGTGAAAAAGTCCCAAAACGATGGTGAGAGAATTGTATGAACACTACCCTGCCTGTAGCAGCAGAGGAAAAGAAAGTTCTGCTCAGAGCAACATGATATAATGTCATGTTAAAAACCTTTCACACAAACTTCCAGGATTTTCCAGCGATTTCACACCAAGACCTATTTTCCCAAGAGGCTGAACCACAAAAATTAATGAAGAGAGTTTGTGCTGGTTGTTCACAAGAGTACTTGTCAATTATTTCTTGCAGCATATGACAGTGTTGGTCCCCTAAGAAGCCAGTCTCACCTTTACCCTAGAGGTGAAAACCATACTAGGCTCTAAGTATAGCTTATTTTTTGTGTGGTGGTAATGCTCTGGCATCCCAGTAATGCACAAAGACATATTGTACTAAGAAAAGAAAACCTGCAGAGGTTCTTGTATAAGAAAGCACAGTCTGAAAGATGCTACCTCAGTTCTCCTGACCACCTTAGATGCTGCCCCGGTTTCCAAAGGAGCATGGCCAGCAGTTTCATAATTACTGAGTAGCTAGACTCTGCAGCGCTGTCTTATCCACAGCAGGGAGCAAGCTGTAAATAATCTTTCTAATTCTCAATCTCTCTTCCCCTTAAGAGAGGTTCTTTCTCTAAGTACTCTCTCATTTTGGAACTTCAGCTGAAAATTCTGTCAGCAGGGGTCTAAAAGGGCATTTTATTTTTACTAGGTTTGGGAGAAAAAAAGTAAATATTTAGTTTTAGCTTTAACACTGATAGGAAAGTAATGACAGTGATGGTAGATTTCATTAGGTACCTTCATAATCAACATATAGCTTCAAAAGGGAAAAACTGGTTCAAGAAATCAGTGTAGCAAACCACCACTCATCCTTTCTGTTGGGCTAAAAGTCAGAGTATTTTAAACTATCCACCTAAAGAAAACATCCAGAGTTTCATTCAGAAGAGATTAAACCATTAAGCAAGATTAAAATGTCTTGCATGTCTCCTCAGAACGTTATCAGCTCACCAGTGTATGTTACACGATAATGAAAAAATACAACATGGAAATGGAAAGTTCGGTGCTATTGAAATAGATCATAAAAGTAGAAGTGAAAATTCCCTCAGACCTTTTGAGAAGGACTTGTTTTGACATACTGTTGTCAAAATCATGGATCAAACCGATACATAGTAGTGTTGTTGAAAGGAAACTTGGTGCCGAATATGACAAGGAAGTTCTAGTACGTGTTGTGATTTAGAGTACAGAAGTTGGGTTCCAGTCCCCACCCAGCAGCTCTACAAACCTGAAGCTCTTCCTTTCTATATTTTATGCTCTCTGAATAGCTAAGACTAGAGCAAGGACTTTCTTTTTCACCTGTCTAATCAATGCCTACTACTACAGTGGCAATTCACAGTCTTATTCAGAAGAATAAAATCATATAATAAAGCATAATATTATACAGGTAATCAAGTACAGTCCCTCAAAACATACGCAAATATGTGGTGGTCAAGAGGGAATATTTTCTCTGGTTCGTTCTTTGTATCACCATCTTATTGCTGGCAAGTCAATGCCTCTGCAAAAACATACACCTTCCACTGAATAAATGGTCCTTTTTTCCCCATAGAATTCAGTTCTTATCTTTCCAAATCATGCCATTATCCAAGATGCCAGTTTAAGCCACTTATTGTGATGTATCTGCCTACTGGTACTTGGACCGTAATGATTATTCATCTGACCAGACCACTAAAAAACAACCAGGTTGAAGAGGACCAACCTGTTGCCACCATCCTCACCATCCACATCCCGGACATTGCTGTCACCACACATTGTTCTCATGCAGAGAAATACTCTCCTCCACAACTTATAGTGCAGGTGTTTGATTTTAAGTACTCTAAACTGTTTAACACCTGAACCATCCATCAACTCAAAGTCTGATGCAGCTTCCGTTTGCAGCTAAGATTGCCCGTAGCAGAGACTCTGTACAAACTCCAGAAAGCTGCTGTGTCCTTTAATAGCAGATTTCTCTTTGGATTATCAGTGTGGACAGGCACATACAAATAATGAATCAGAAATATAAATGGCTCAGTAAATGGAAAATGGACTTATCAAGGACACAACCACCGGTGTAAGCAAGATCCTCCAGTGCAAGGAAAAAAGACTGGCACTAATGTGCCACATGCTTCATTTGTTTCTTCATTTACAGAGGGAGCCATAAGCTTTAAGGAATGACATTTTTATTAAGGGAAAGAAAAAGCAAAACAAAAGTAAAGTCTCCAAAGGAACACAGCAAATAATATTGCCAACCTTGAGCAGTCAAAACCGGAGAGTCCATCATCTAAGAATCCTGGGGTAAAACAAATCATGGGAACGGATTTTACACTTATTGGGGGAGATTTTATATTAAAATAATTCTTTTAATGAATTTTGAGAAGACGGAATACTCATTTTATATAAACACACTGTCCTTCACAACTAAAAGGTTCAACAAGTTCCCATTTCTTTTCCCCTTTCCACTTTCCTGAAGCTTGAGCTCTAAGGAAAATACCAAAAGCTGTAGAACTCATTGTAAAACTGAGAAACCCACATGTCCTGGCACATGTCACAACTGTTCTTTTGCACAAGACAGAGGCTGCCCCTGCAGGCATCAGGCTTAAGAAATGCAAAGACAATGTAGAGAGGAAGCCAGCACGATCCTGCCATCACTCCAGACTCTGCCGAGACGTGGACACCAGCTCTCTGCATGGTTCCCCTCTCTATTCCTGCTGATCCACATGAACCATGGTATGGGAAGGACCATGTTGTGACAAGGAGGGAGTGAGCCATCCCAAAATAAGTAGCATTGCTTGCAAAACATCTGACAAAAGCACTGATCCTGCATCTTTCCAGTTGCAAAGCACAATGCAGGCTGTTTGGCACATGGCTCTTGCCATCCACGGCCAGACTTGGAGCAGAGGGAGGGCTGTGGTGCCCATAGGTACCCCAAGGCTGGATGTCTGTGTTGCAGGGTGATGGGCCTGTAGCTGCCTCCTCTGAACTGCATGTCCTCACAGTCTCATTTCCAAAGGGTGTTATTTCACTGCTGCCTCCCAGATAATGTAACTGAATCATTCAATTGAGCATAAAATAGAAATTTGGCTTCTTATCTGCTGGGAAACCAGCTTTACTATTTTCTTTCTGCAAAATACATTTTTCACTATCTTATCTTCTAATAAACAATCCCAGCTCTGCAGGCTGCAAGAATGTTCTGAACATATTTAAGAGACATTTCCCCCCCCCAACCCCCTTCTCTCCCTCCTCCTTTATCCCCCCCTTCCCACCCTTTAAAATGTCTGTTTTAAAGGAATATTTTTAAAAGAGACCCAATTTGTATTCCATCTTCCTTTGGTAAAGGTATATATTTTTCATAAGCCTCTCCTCTGCTTCTGAGGCTGCTCTCCCTTGGTTTAATTTTGATTCCCATCTCCCTTTCTTCCCCTGTACAGAACTGAAACACCAACTCCCCCCACAACCCTAATGCTTTCTCTCATTTTAAGAATAAGGCAATGCAGGCTTAAAAACTGCCCTCCCTTTCCCTGGACCTGCCACATAGCACTTGCCTAACAGAAACTAAACATGTCAGTGAAAGGTCAGCTATGAATTTTTAAAGCTTTCCATCTCACTCAGGCTGACATCAAAAGCATTAGCTGTAGCACTAAATCAGGGAGCAGGGGGGAATTAGAATATGCAACAAGTCCCGCCTTCGAACGCGATGCAGTGAAGGATGCTTGGAGGCCCATGGGGGAAGAAGCCTTGACAAAACTCGGCATCAAGGTGCTGATTTCTTGCTCATCTGCCCTCCTTCTTAGGCAATCACACCAGCTAGCTGCCTCTTGCAAGGGAGTAGTGAAAAACAGGGCATGGAGTGAAAATTGAAGTGATGCGTCATGCATTGGTGTCATTGCTGTAAATCAAAAGCTGATCTGGGAGGTGATTTCATGATCTCTGCTTATATATGACTCTACAGTATTTCCTTCTGCTTGCCCAGCTATCCTCTAAGGGATCTTCCCTCTGGGTTAAAGCCTTTCTGGCTACAAAACAGGTAGAGTTTTTCTTTCTATACCGAATTAAGATGGATAATGGAAGAAAAATTGGTGTAATTGCCACAAAAATGAGCAAATCATAGAGCTAAAGCTCCCATGTCCCAGTAGCTTGATCTTACAGTGTGCCTGGTCTCCTGGAAACCCAGAATCACATTTGCCCTCTGGACCTTCATCTGCAGCTACTTCCAAGGCTCCACCTTCGCATTGTCTTCACGTTTTCTCATGCTAGCCACCTAGCCGTGTCTCTAGGCAGATTTGTTTTGAAGATAAGATGTCTAGATCTGCTGTAGAAGGGATCCAGACCAACAGCTATATACAAATCTGTCATTTTGCTGCTTCTTGGCAAGCTGGTGTGGAGCCCTCATAGTTTGCATCTCTTTTCCATAAACAATGAACTGCATCCCAAGGTTAGAGTGCACAGTATCACCTACAACAAGTGAACATCAGCACAGTTCAAGAAGCGATTTATTATTCATTGATCATTTAACAATTTGGCCACTGAAAGCGGAACTTATCCCATCAGGATTCCTATGTGCAAAGCAGCCATCCACATGGCACGGATGTGTTTGAGTGGAACAAAGGATGTTCCCACTGAAAGGAAAAGTCAAGTTAAAAAAAACTCAACTCTGGCACATGAAGCTTGCATTGGCCTCGCTGAAAATCATTAAATTGGAGTGCAGGGATGTTCAGGAACATCATCTGGAAATCCTGGCACTAAAACACACGCGGTAGCTGGTCTGAAAACCCTCCTTCCCTGTGATGGGACATGCTGATGTGGCTTATGGTTTGCCATTAGACACTGCCAGCTTAGGGCAAACTCCCAGCTGGTGCTATTGAGCCTTATAACAATTGTCACCAGCTGCAATGGGGCAAGTTCTGAACCTCCAGCAATGCATCTTCAACACCTATCCACCATTTCATCCCCTTTTTCAAGCCTTCTACCATTCTTGACTACCTCTTTTCAGATTGTTTCTTAAATTTTTTTTTAGATGAGGGTGAGGTGATTAGGAATAGAAGATAGGGATGCTGGGGAGGGACTCTTCATGAGGAACAGTAGTGAGAGGACAAGGGGTAACGGGTTCAAACTTAAACAGGGGAAGTTTAGATTGGATATGAGGAAGACGTTCTTTACTGTAAGGGTGGTGAGGCACTGGAATGGGTTGCCCAGGGAAGTTGTGAATGCTCCATCGCTGGCGGTGTTCAAGGCTGGGTTGGACATAGCCTTGGATGGCATGGTTTAGTGGGAGGTGTCCCTGCCCCTGGCAGGGGGGTTGGAACTAGATGATCTTCAGGTCCTTTCCAACCCTAACTATTCTATGATTCTATTTCAGCTTTTAAAACAACAAATTCTTTAAAGTTTAAAATGTTCTGTGGAAATGTGTGTATTTTTAATAGAATATGTTTCTCATTGTTCTGCAATGTGTGCCCACATTTGGTTTCAGCTTTTCATTTCATATCAGCCTTCATATCAGAAAGAATATTAAGCATGGCAGGCTTATATCTAGCACATCTAAAAATCACAGATATATTTCATACTGCATTACAAAGTACAATAATTATAAAGTTATACCCTTGTTTCTGAAACAATTGTGGGGGCAACATTTCCGTTTTGTTAAAAAAGCCAACACAGACATTTTTTCCCCCATTCTGGATGGAAACAAATTCCAGCATGTCACAGTTGAAGAGAAATTTTGTTTTCCAAACAGCTTCTCTTTCCATCTGTCCATAGTGAATTGCTGTCCATCCATCCACACAATCTTTCAGCCTTATTTTTCATCCAGCTTTCTCTCTGTGTTTACATCTCTCCATCTGGCTACCCGTATGCTCCTTGATATCTCCATTTACCCCTTCATGGAGCTAATTTTCTACCTGCAGAACATCCACCAAAGTCCTGGAGACCAATCATGTCATTTTCTGGGTTCAGAAATGAAATGGCAGAGATAAACACTTGATAAGAGGGTTTGCATCTTTGACTGAAGAATAGCAGGACTGATGAAGAAAAGTAGATCCTGAAGGGACGCTTAAGGAGCGAGGCAAGGTATTTAGGCAGGAAGAATTATACGGGCATCTACCCGTTCCCACTAGAACTACCACAGTTTTCCTTGATACCGAGAGATCTTAGCTGTTCATCCCCTTGTTTCTTCTGGCTTTCACAGCACCTTGGCAGGGGTCCTAGCTTTTCCTAGCTGAAGCTGGCCATAAAGCCGTTAGAATACACCATGTTGTTCCATATTTAAAAATCCACATCAGATCACTGTAATGGTCCATAAAGCTTCCATAAACCTGTGTAATGAGCTGTAGCAAAAGACATGGTGTCTTATTCCTGGATGGCATGAGGCCAGCCCCTGAAAGGGCTACCACTATGGTGTATATACCTCCTATGCACCTTCATGAAAATGCCCCAATGCACCCACCCAGGTGACAAGCCCCACTGCTAAGGTGCTCTGTCTTATATTTCTTTTCTTGCTCTAAAAGTATCCCAAATCCTTTGCTCATATATCTGGCTGAAAAGGGAATAACTTAACTTGAAGACAGTGATGGACTACATGATCCAATGAGTCATCTTTGAGTCATCCCAAAAAAGCCTAGAAATAGTTCCTACTATCTCTTGCTCTATTCAGTGTTCTGCATCCTCAGGAATATACATCCCTGATTCCCATCCGTGTCACAGCTACTCTGCAGCACTTCCATTTTACTTTTGACTGGAGGAAAACTTACAGTTTGTTGCACAATGCTCTGTTGCCCTGTTCTTGTTTAAAGGTGAGTTTGCTGATGAGAATAAAAGGACCATGATAATCAAAAATCCTAGATGACTTTGGAATTTGAATCTAGTTAAGATAATACCTAACTGCATTAGGCTTCTGTCAATAATGCAATCAAAAAACAACACCAAATTAAACCTTTGAAGAGAAGAAAATTATTCTAGGGAAAAAGATTATAAATATGATTTTGGAATTCCATTAGATTTTGCCTTTTTTCTCCCCCTTTGCATTTTCAGATTCTGGAGGCTGATATATGGGTGGTAATTCTAGTTCTTGTTCACTTGCTAAAGATTTGTTTATTGACACAGCAACACTTTTTATTTACTTAATAGTGGAAAAGTCATGTCTGTATTTGTCAGCTAACCAAATTATGTGCAAGCAAAATATGATTTTAAATCTCAAAACAGGGAAAATTAGGGGAAAAGAAATGTCAAGTGCTTAGGAAGCAAAAAAGATCTATAGCATACATTAATGTACAATCCTACACAAAAGGGCAAAGAATATACTAGGATACATGAATCGGAGAACAACCTGAATGACAAATGAGTTATTCTTTTAACTATATTGAGTAGTGGTGAGATTTGAGCTGGAGCACTGTGTTCAGACATAGCACAGGACTTAGGGGAAAGGTGGGCAAAGTGAAGAGAATCCAGAGCAATGAGAATGATCAAAACTCAAGGGGGAAAGACAGAAGGACTTGGGATTGCTTAGCAGAGAAGATGGAGGTAGAAACAGGTTACCTCATTCCAAAGAGTAAAAGGCTTAAAAAGGAAGATACAGGGCAGGAAATAAGACTTCAATTGCAGCAGAAATATTTATGTTAGGGTGAAGGAAAACATTTCTCTCGTTCCAGGAAAAGGAGCAGTGTAAGAAGTTTCTTGAGGTTGGTACTGATCGCTGCCACAGGAAGTCCTTGAGAACAAGGTAAAACCAAATTTAGAATGGGAACAGTCTGGCTGATCCTGTACCAGACTGGGGAGCAGAACAAGTAACCTCTGGAGATGTATCCTGTTCACGTTTTCTGGGGGTCTGAGACCAACAGATGCTCTAACATGGTCCCTGTGAGCCTGAGATGCCAATTGCTTCACATTCACATCCGCAGCTCTGCCCAAGCTTCCTTTCAGCTGTGATTGAAGCAGGGTTTATGGATACTCTGCTGCAAGGCTTGTAAAGCTCTGGTAAACACAAGGCATGTTGGGTATCTTATTTGACTCCGACAGGTTTTAAAAATCTAGTTATTATTGAAAGTTACTGTGCCAGCAGTTGTATTATTAATACTATTATTTATTATTTATGAAGTGCCGGGTGTGGACTAGATGCTTATATGATTATACACCGAGTTACACCAGAGTTGCACACTCTACTGAATTACGATGTAATGTTATTACCTGCAGCCTTTGCATGCGAATGATATTTTTCATTTCCTGTAGTTGGCTTCTTCATCATGTGATGGTCTAATAGGGTCTGTGAATTTTAAGTCATTAATGTACTATACCTGACACCTAAAAGGAGGCAGTGAGGGAAATGGTATCCCCAATTTACAGGTGGAGGCTAATGTTGGGGGCCTGAGGAAACTAAACATCCTGGTGTCACACAACTAAGCATCAAAAAAAGGTCTCAATCATTGTAAGCTGCTGGTTATTTTGACTGACTTGAATGAGATAGTTATTGGAAATGGAAAGTCTTCATTCCTTGTGTGCTCAAAGGACTTGGCTTAGGTGGGAGCCCAGGGAAGTTGTGAATGCCCCATCGCTGGCAGTGTTCAAGGCTGGATTGGACATAGCCTTGGGTGGCATGGTTTAGTGGGAGGTGTCCCTGCCCCTGGCAGGGGGGTTGGAACTAGATGATCTTCAGGTCCTTTCCAACCCTAACTATTCTATGATTCTATGAAAATTACTTCCATGCACTCATTATATGTTGCATCCAAAGGTATTCCTTTTCACATCAACGCTTTTTCTACCACCATTCAAGGCAAAGACTGTTCTTCTATGAGACAGAATAGTTGCAGTTAGATATTCTGTATTCCATTCAGTACTTGCCACAGTACGGCTATGCACTTGCTCACACAGTTTTTCTAATGGGCTAAGTTTTCAGATCTTTTGATCTCTCTTAACACAATATTGATTCATGCTTTACATAACATTAATCCATAGTAAAATTCCTGAAGTTTTGGAGGAACACCATGGACTTCCCTGCAAAGATAGTCAGGTGGAATAAACAAGATTTTAAACCTATCAGCAGTCAAAGAGAAGCATTTTCATCCATTAAATTATATTTGTCTTTCTTTTAATCATCATCTGATCAGTTCTCATACCTACACTGCAGGAATAGGACATTACTACATCCATACCTCCAACTGCAGTTTTAATCAGAAAAGAGCCTGCTCTGTGGTTTAATGAAGTAAATGAGACCTCTAGTAATATTGTCTGTGTAATTGACATAGTTCTCTGGGAAACATTACACTTTATAATGAAAATACTGTATATAATTAGGATCTAATAGGAAGAAAATAGTAATTAGGCAGAATTAACTGAACAGAAGCAATCAAGCAAATAAAGGTTATTCTCTGGAGGGGACCCTTTAGGGCTCAAATGTGTACATCCTATGATTGTAAAGAAGTCACAGTAATTAACAAGAGTCTTTTCATCGCATGAGAATAGCCTAACACTGGCTACTGGAATGACCCCTGCAAATCACAATGTGTTCTTTCAGTCTTGTGTTTCACAGGCATTGTGGGAAGGAGGTTGTATCCAACATTATGTGCGGTTGCACAATGGCATTAAAGCCTTTGATTCTGTTCTTGCCCCCACCTTTGCGGGCCCTTGTCGCTTTTCACTTTCTGCCCTTGCTTGAAGTTTCCAGAGCAGCTTGCTATACAGGAATTTCACAGTAACACTAACCCACATAAAACTTCACAGTAATGAGCAGATTACACAACATTCCAGGAGCCATCCCTGTCCTGGAACTACCAGGGCGTCTAGCCAGTTAGTTAACAGGAAGCATCCAAGCCTGTTCTACAAAACTCTTCAAGCCCAGTTCTGGAGTATGGCTGTAGAGAAAGCACGAACGTTTCTGCAGCATTAGAAGCATCTCAGCTTCTCACCCATATAATCTGGGCAAGGGAGGCAGCACAGGACCATGCCTATTCTAGCTCAACCCATGCAATGTTATCCTGAGAGCAGCCCTTGCTAAGCACAGAGTAAACATTTCAATCCTATACCAAAACTGACAGGGTAGGCAGAAAGCACACAGGTTATGGTCTGAGCCCATTTTTTTTTAACCATATGAACAAAAAGCAAAGAGGATTCAGTTTTGCGCAGCAATAAGGAACTCAGTAATGTAAAACTTCTTGAGCTCTGAGACAGATCCATCAAAGAAAACAGCCACCAGTCCAGTACAGCACAACCATGTACCAGTACAACATGAGATACTCCTAATAGCAGAGCTCATAGCACAGCAATTATGCAATCATTATGGACATTGACTATCACTTTATGAAGTAATTTATATCTCATTGAAAGCCACCTACCTGCTCTTGGACCAGGAAACTTGGAGACACCTCATTAAGGATTCCTTCAGAGCTATCTTCAGAGGTCAATATCAGCAATGGGACAAAGGGTAAATGACAGCTTCCAGTCTTCCTCCCACCCTCTTCTTTCTACTGGAGTCAATCAGGGACAAATGAGAAACACCTGTTTTTTAGGTGAGCACAGGAGGCTAATAATATGGCTGAAGGCAAAATCATTGATGACCAGAAATCTGTCAGGAGAGAGAGCTTGGAGAAGTTCATAGCAAGAAAGAGAATGAATCTGATGCTTCTCTTAACCAAAAAATCATAACTAGACAAAATAAATGAGCCCAGAATCTGCTTTAAAGCAGTTCCTATTGCTTAAAAATACTCCTTCCATTCCCATCTGGTTTTCTACTTTATTAATCTATGCATTGATCTTCGGAGTAAAGATTTACTATGTCTATCAACATAATGCTTAGCATAAATTAACAACAAGAATGGCTTCATGGATTTTTTGTTTTTATTCACATAGATCAAAAGTGAAGTTTTCTCATACAGCTCCCAGCTTGCATGAGAGTTTCTTAAATTACACAAACTTTTCCCAATGAATTTGCTCCTTCAACCAGTAACACATGTGGAACCAACCACAGACTTCTTGTCTTAAGACTTATTAGATTGGGAATCATTTCTTACCTTTATCCCTTCACAAAACACCCAGTGTTATTCCTTCAGAGGGTAAGTAAAACATGTTGCTTTAATGTGGTGCCATTTCATCTCTGATCTTTCAAGTTCTCTCTTAATTCCCATTTATGCAGAGTAGATGCAGTGATTTCAGTAAGAGCATTAGCACCCAATGTTTTCTCCAAGTGAAGATACATACACCCTTTCGATCAAGTCAGCTACACACTCTACTCCCAGAACTAAACTAATGCCTACCATTTCATCTGGCTCTCAGAGAATGGTGTTAAATTACCTAAGCAATGTTTAATCCTTTGGGGTTTTGATGCACTAAGCAATTGGGGCTAAAATGCATCTTCTGATAATAAAAGCAGGGAGAAAACTATGAGAGAAACATTGAGATTGTACTGGATTTGGACTGGTTATTTCTTTCTGTCATTGTTCTTCTGGCTGAAGAGTTCATGAAGCTTCACTTTCCCTGACCTGGTGTCTAGTTCTCTAATGTTAGATAAGCTCCAAACTCACTCAAAAGCTCTCCTCCAAGGACACTTACAGATTTCACTCTCCCCAATCACCTAATGTGAGGAGATTTAGAAGAACTTAATGTCTTTACAATTGCAGCAATTCTCTTGGATTAAGTGGGAGTGGAGAATGGACTCCATTTATTCCAGGGAAGACAAACACGTGGACAAGAATAATTGCACATAAAATCTTTGTCAAATGAAACAAGGGGTTTCTTGTTTATTTTTCCTTCTTTTGAAGCTATTTGATAGCAGGGGGAAAAAACCAGTGGAATGGGGGAATTTACAGGGTGAGAAATACCTTTATGAAATAATTCCACTTAAACTCAGATTAAATTTTACTTTCTATTTGTAGGACACTTAAACCTTGAAAGAAACATTTTTCTTGTCTTCTGTTCAGCATGTTGATAAACCTGCAGAAGGAAAAGCCAGTTTAAACCACTGACGTGCTGTGTGTTGAGCGTGTCTCATAGAATCCTTTCTCTTTGCTTCAGACCATTTCTGTCCACTTATTTTCCTTTTCTCCTTTAACAGAACTATTCACTCAATCCAGTGCACCTCTGTTGCTGTTTTAGCCCAGAAATGAAAGCCCATTTTCCCAGCAAAATTACCACTTCAGATCAACCCCTAAAAACTAATACTACCCCCCAACCCGTTCTGACATCTTTGAGACCAATATGTAAAGAATATGCTATGGCAGCTAAGAATTAATATTATTATTGGTCTCTGTTATCATGGGAAAAGTATGATCCAGACAAGTATCTAATAGCCGCTTGTGCACACTGAAAGTAAGATGAAAAACCTCAGCAAGTTCAAAGTTTGTAGTCCAATTATGTTCTGTCTTGCGGGTGCTCGATAGGAGGTGAAACTAATGTCCCTCAAACCATTCCATATCATTGCGATATCTAACAAATCTTTTGGCACTCCAGCAAGGAGTTCAAAGAAAGAGCATCATCAGCTCGAATAATTACTGCCCATATTAAGTGTTTTAATATTGCAGATGGATGTAAAAGGCAAAGGACAATGGCTTAAACACAAAAAGCCTAGCAAAGTACAACCTGGGGAAGGCCACGGATACCCAACACATTGTCCTTTTCCCTGTTCTGTTCTTTGCAATATTAAACCACTTAATCTGTAATTGCCCAAGCTTAGGATGCCTTTGCTTTGAACTCCCTGTAAGAGTGCCATAGGATTTGTCAGATGTTTCTAAAACAAAGTCTACCAGGAGGCTGAAAAGTCTCTTAGTAGCTATGATGTTTAGCTTAAATTAAACCCAATGGTTTAATGGAATATAATTTCCACTAAAGGGAACTAATTTAATATTTTCACATAACTTGTAAGCAAGACACCAGCTGAAAGGAATGAAAATTATAGCAAGAGCCAATCAAGATGAACAGTACTATAAAATCACCAATATGCACTAAACTTATTGCAGGAACTCAGCTTTGATTTCCTTTTAGTGAGGACGGCTCAGCTTGAAAAGCCACAACAGTATCAGGGCCTGCACAGCTGGGCTTCAAACTGGCCATGCCAGTGACCTCCCAGATGACACTGAGGAAATTACTTCTTCCCCTCTGTGCTTTCTTCATATGATTTGTCTTGTCTTATCATTCAAAGCTAAAAACTCTTTTGTACCATGGACAGTCACTCACATTGCAGAGTGGCTGTGATAAAGACATCCTTGAGATGGTGTTTGAATACACAGAATAAACATGCAGGGAAGGAAAATACAGGCTGTCTGAGGTTCCCCACATATGACCAAGTCTCTCAGTTCTTGCTTAGCGCACAGTGAGCAGAATCCTGAGATATGGTCCTCTTGTGGATGTTCCACATTTTCCTTTTGTTCATGTCCAGAACTCTTTGACCGTGTTGTGCTTCTGTCAGGCAGCATCCAGCCTTCTCCACAGCAGTGAATGCATTGTAGACAGTACAGCGAAGCCCTTTACATGTGCATAGGAGCAAATTCTGGATCATCTGAAACAAGGTCCATGAAGAGGATGTGGCATTTGTCCAGCAAGAGAATGGATGATGTGGATATTTATTATGACCTAGTCTTATGTGCTTACGAGCACGTGCTTGAAGGGTCCTCACTTAAACTTGTACAGGAAGCAGATACGATGAAAGTGGGTTTTCCAGTCAGAAATCTGCCACAACAAGAGATTTATTGGTGATGGGCCTTGTGGCTTGGGTGTCCTATGCTCAGGCAATAGCAGTCCTGCCACCAAGAGAAAAACTCGTTACTCCCCTGTTATTTTGCCCTATTTATTCCTTGGTTGTGGTGACATATGTTTCTTCCTCTTGTATGAAATGTTTTGTACTCTCAGATCATTTCTCTGAAAAGGAAATCTTCCCTGTGGCATCTCTCAGGAGCATTTGCAAGAGTTCACATGGTTTCAGAAGTCTGGAGTGCAGAAGTGTTTAGTGTGATTTGGCTGCCCAATTAAATAATTGCTTTTCAGCATTCTGCAGATGTCCCACTCCTGTTCTTTGAAGGAAATATGCTGAATTATTGAAGCAAAATAGAGACAGGATTATGAAAGGAAGTGCCACCTTATGGTTAAAGCATTAATTTTGATTTCAGGAGATACACATTCACTTTCTGAGTCCACCACAGATTTTCTGAGGAGCCTTCAGCTTATCGCAAAAGCTGAGATTCATTTTTGTCTAACCAAAGCTACACAAAGTTTTAAAGTAAGTTGCATAGGTTTCTGCTACAGTGAGTGGAGTGCAGGAGGGATCTCCAAAGAAAGCTTTACCCCAGCTCGTGATATATGACTATGTTCAATGATTCACACTCTGGAGGTGTTTCTCTGCTTAATGTTAACAGGGATCCAAATGACAAAGTTGGCCTAGATAACTTTTAAATGGCTACAATTAGGCAAGATGGCTTTGTGTCACTCACTCTGTGCCTCAGTTTCCCACATGTACAGAGCTGGCAGCAATGCTTCCTATTTCTGGCTGTTGGAATGTACTGGATTCTAGACACTTAAAGTAATAGCAAAATAAGGCCTGATTTCAGCTAAGTCTTGGTAATACAGTTCTATTAATAACACCAATACATGTTTGGGATTCCATCAACTACAGCCTCTGAACTCCACAAACAGCATAAAATCAAGGTCTGGTTAGAGAAACGGGGTTTGCTTGATTAAAAATATGAAGAGAAATGGGTGGGAAATGATCTGGCTCCATTCATTAAACATCTGAAGCAGCTCAGGGAAGTTGGATGAAATTAGAAGAAATTATTAAAATGTAAGCACAGAGATAGCTTTTAGTACTGAATATATGTGCAATAACTCATAACTAGAGCAGGGTGAGAAATGTTCTGCTGGTATAGTTTTCTTCCTGACAAAAAATGACATTTTATTGAAATCAACTTATGCTGAGGAATGTGCCTATTGAAGTGATTTTTTTTTTTGTCCTAAGAAATAGAACCAAAATGAAATGTTCCCAATAAGATTCAACTCTATCAGAACAGAATGTTTCGGATTTTTTGGAGGTTTTCAACCATTAAAAATATTCCATTAAAATACTCCATTAAAAATATTTTATGCAGATCAGTAATGCTTAAAATATCAACACTGGAAGAAAGTACTTAGGATTGATAAAAAAATAACCACAGTGAATAACCACAGATTATGGTTTTTAGAAGACTTCTGTCAGAAGAATTTCCTTTATTCCTCTTAAAAAAAAACTCAAAACCATCCCAATCTGAAAGGGTAGAACTCAAATAGTGTTCAAATTGCTTCTTCTGCGCTGCAGGAAGCATTTAACTCAAAGCAGATATATCTTCATTTTTATATCGCCCACTGTTTTAATAGATGGGTAAGAGAAACAAAACAAAACCTTGTATCATCAGCATTTCTGTCGATGTGTTATTAACAAAACAGCGACTGAAGATCACAGCTGCTATTGACACATTAGGCTACAGGAGCCACCTTCAGAGGCAGAAAGATAATTCTTGTAGTTCCTTTAGGGAAGAGTCTCTCAGCTTCCTTGTCAGAAGCAGATAACTGTTCAGCCCTCTCCTTTGTGGTGTCCTATTTAATGTACCTGACTTCTGAAGAATTCTTTTTGTTAACTGTGTAGCACATTGGATTCCCAGTGACCCCTGCCCTTCCCTACTAGGCAATTCCTGGGGGATCAGCCTGGTTTTCCTCTGCAGGTACAGTATCCCCCAAGGTTTCTAATTCACGTTCTCCTTGGTGAAAGCTCTGCAGCACTCAAGCAAGAGAGAGCTCAGATGACTCCTGAGCTCCATATTTGACAGACTCCAAAGACTCATTTCATCATCCACTAATCTCCCATGATCCTCTAAGCTTTATCTGTTAAGTCTGAAGCAAGCAGTGCAGCTTTGCCATACTTTAGACTTGTTATTACTTTTCATCATTTTTCTCCAAAGAATAGAAGACTAAATCAATCTCCCATTCCTAATATTTTGATAATCATTTTGCAATATTTAAAGCTTCACTTCTGAAAGCTTCACTGAAATAACCATCTCATCTCTCCCTGGTACTTTCTTGGCTCTTAATTTGGTCTTCCCTTTTCCCTTGTCAGACTTTTCCAGATTGTTCAATTGTCTTGTGGCTAAAAAGTCTCCTTTCAAGTCCTGCTTTCCATCATGGGGGGGAGATTCCCTTTTTATCATTACTTTTTTCTGTCTGGATTTTCAAACTTCCCCTATCATCCCACAGCTGACTTCTGAGGTTCCATGCTCTTTGGGTACCTGCTGACTACAGTAGTAGTACCTACAGTTAACTTATGCTTAACATTTGCTTGCTGTTATATCTATCTAGATTAAAACTCAACATGCTACATCCATCCAAAAGTGTTAAACCACATCTACTTTGGTGTTAAAAGAAGCTCTCACAGAATTAAGCTAGTTTGACTGACCTACAGGACTGAAAATATCTTGTAGACAAGGTCTAATGTGGTTGCAGAGAGTATTAAATGCAACTGGACAGCGTTTACCTCTGATATTTACTTTTACCTGATGTGAATAACTTTACAAGATAGGGAGGCAAGTCCCATGCCACTGTATCCCTGGTACAATGATATATTGAACTCTCATATGAAGAATAAGAACGGAAGTTATTCAGCAAGTATGCAGGCCCCAGATCTCTGTGTAGCATCCGCCTGTTTTTGGAGAGGAAGGCAAGCAGAAAACAGCAAGATATTTAACAGAGGAGTCTCTGCATCCCAGTGCATACTAATTAGACACTAGACATAGATACATCAGGGGAAGCAGAGGGAGGGAGGAAGGAGGGGGGGAAAAATCTGTTGGCAAGACAATGTTGCATTTCAATCTTTCACCTTCACTGGGTAATGGGATGTGATGGAACATTAAAACAAACAAACAGCTTTTGGTGTTTACAAGAAATGTTTAAATGGGAGATCACGAGCCAGAGGTGCTCCACACAACATCTGGAGCACTGGAAAACAATGCGATTACGCAGATGAGTCACATTCATTAGGCTATAAAATCTCCAGTAATGAATGTACGAAAGGGACTTTTGTGTAGATTGTCATCCATAGCCAAAAAACACCCCCCAAGCCCCTAGATAATAAACTTGGCAGTTCCTTCCCTGCCCATCCTTTTTTTTTTTCCTCCCCTTTGGAATGAGGTTCCCAGTGTAATTACATAGCTTCGTGCTTGCAGCTCAAAACCCATGTCTGAGGCACAGGAACAGATCCATATATGGGCTTTAGCTGGGAAGAAGGGAAGCAAGGACATGCCTGTGGGTGTAGCGCTGCTCAACAGTCACTGGAACAAGACATTCAGCATCTTCTTCCCCATACACCCAGCATCAGCAGTGACATGGGATACTTCTTATCCATATGCTCCCCTCCAGATGATCTCAGTGACGGTGTGGACATCTCTTAGGCAGGAAAAGACACAACTTCAGTAGTCAACAAAGAGTCAGATGTTTCAGTCATGGCCACAGGACTATTAACATAGCAGTAGAGGAGAAAAGATTCCCTTAACCTATTTTAGCAATCTTAGTCAGATTTCTTTGAACGGGTCCACTAAATGCATGGGCTGCTTCTTCAGAGTTTGGCCCCAAACACATCTTTCTAACCAGCAAGTTGATAATAGCAGAATTTTCCCTAAGCAAGGGTAACAATAGCTTTGACAGATGTTTCAGGATCTTTTATCACATTAGAATTATTGGATGTTGTCAGCTCAACCGAACAGCATCACAACCCCCCCTTTTTAGCTCATTCTTCAGCACAGATGTTTTAAAATAACCCTCTTGTGGGTTTTGTCTGTTGCTGCCTGTGTAACATGTCATCACTTCTTGAAAGTCCTCATTACTTGGAGGACTTGTTTTTCTAAAGGCCCATTTCTGGAGTTGACACCTTTTCATTTCCAGGAGATCTATTTCCCCCCGGACCACATATGCCTGGAGAGATCTTATTCAAGGACAATTGGGCTTCAGATTGTGAAATCAGACTGCTAAATCCTTTAGTTATCTTTGAAAATCCCATCCTTGAAGCTTAAGTCAGATGAGAACTTCATCTGCTTTCTGTCATTTGCTGGTTTTCAACTCCATTTCCGAAAGGATTTTTTTTCCTCAAGGGCAGAGGACTGTGACCTTCATAGAGAAATGAAATCAGTTCAAAAGAATAAATGGTAATTACATTTCCATAGGAAAATATATTTTCTACTTTCTGTTTCTGACTGAGGGTTAAATAAATAAATCACTGTAACTTCTTTATTTCCTTTGCCTTTTGAGGGAAAACACAGTTACTTGAGCTGTTCACATTTCATTCCCATCACATATTTCATTTGCTCATTCTTGGCCCTGTGTCTGGAGCAGCACTTGGGAAATGATGAACTTGAGGATCCTTCCCCAGCTTTGTCCCTCACTGGCCACATCTCACATCACCACTTTGCCTCTCACCACTCCAGCCTCCCTATCTATAAAACACTAAGATGCCATTAGCATACATTAATCCATATTTATAAAGTGCTTTGACATCTTCACATAAGAACAAAGCCTTCTGATCAGAGAGAGAATGCAAATGTCACATATGTTACTTGTACATAAAGGCTTAAGAGGTCTGTTCAGTGCTGGGTCTGTGATTCCCGGCAGCACAGTGTGATGTGTCAGGGCTCAGAGCAGAGATCTCTAGCCAAGCCCTGAAACCTGGGTGTAGGTGCCTGCAAAACTCCTATCCTGCATCAGCACTTGAAAACTGTAAGAAATAAAAGCATCTCATTTTTAAATGAGGGCTGATCAAGGCACACAGCAATTTAAGGGGAGAGTGAGCTGGAAAGAAGCTGGTCCTGCGCTCTGAGTACTTCTGAGATTATAGGGATGAAAAGTGGCATCTTTCAGCATGAATGAGGATGGAAATTTAAGCCTGGCTGTGAATAGGGAAGGAGAATGGGTCAGATTGTTTCAGAACAAGGTATTTGTTTTGCTCTTCCCACAGTTATTCACTACAGCTTCAAACTGGAAGAAATGAGAATATCTTTTTGCTCACAAAGTACCTAACTGGGACACTTTAGACAATTTCAAAATGCTAGGGACAGTTGTATTTTTAGTATCAGTGAATTGAAAACCTTGTCAAAATGGCCATCTTCCTGGGGAATAAAACCACAGCAGTGTAAACAAATCTGAATGCTCTCAAGTTAGTTCTACCTGCATGTATTCATACAGCCCTTATAAAACACTGTTTCCCCAAACCCCTATTTGCCATTCCTCATGGAGTATTAACACATTCTTCACAGGAGGAACTAAGGAATTCCTCCTCAGTTGGACAGATTAAGTAGGTCCTTTCCCACATCATGTACATAGATAAAATGAATCAGGAGTGTCTCTCTGACAGGAGATCCCTGAATGTGTGTGTGCATCTCTTTCCTGCCTGGCAGCAGGGACTTTCAGCTACCAGTGTGCAATGGCCCAGTAAAAAGCCCTAAATCCTCTTCACTGCCCACGAAGTCACCACAGACCATGGTGAGAGAAGCTGGGTCTCTGTTTGAGACAGGTCTTTCCTAAATATGAGTGTCAGAGGCTGCCATTAGTAGTGGGTACCAGGGAGAGAGACTCCAGCCTCCACAGGGCTTACATTCACCCAGACATCAGCTCACCGCTGCCTCAGCCCCACAATGTCACAGTGCTCCCTGGGATAACAGACTTGATGGATTTCACACTTTCAGGCTTTTGCTTTGAAAGAGCCCCTGCTTTTATCTTAGCAAAATACAGCTTTGTAACCTAAAAATAGTCTGCCCAAGCTCCTTCCATTGGAACAGCAGAAGATGAGCTGACGACTCTCAATTTTTGGTGCTTCTCTATCAGAAAGATGAAACCTTTCCCCTGTAATCCTCCAAAATGGAATGTTTAGGGGTTTGGAGGTTACTGGAAGTTTCCCTGGCAGCTGGTCAAATATGTGATCCCATTAGAGCTTCTTTGATGAGGAAGTGTAGCTTGACTCCAAAGGGAAATGAGGAGGGGAGAACATGTCAAGGGAAAAAGAAGCAGAGAGAGAAAAGGAAGGGAAAAATCCCGCCATGAACCAAGAAATTTAATCTCCCAGTTTGTCTCTTTCTTCCACAGAGGAAGACAAGAAATTGCATCCAACAACTCACATAACTGGCTGAACTTTGATTACGAATGAGCAAAAAAGCAGCTTTGCTCTTTCTGTGTAAGGGAATGAGATTATGCAGATGCCTTTTTGGTTCTCTGAGAGGCCAGGGAAGGCCAAACATTGCTTCTTTCCCACTGGCAGAGCTTGTGGCACCAAGTGTGTGAAAGCACCTTGCAACCTGGGATGCCTCCTGGATCGCAAGCTCTGTGCTAGCTGCTTGGCAGCTCACTTAGCACCACATGCTGTAAGATGCAGCCCTTTCTGTTAGCAAGAGAAAAGGACAAGGAATCGTATTTTACACGTTTCATTGTGTATCTGTAAATGGCTTTGCAGTACATAATGCACTAGATTTGTTCAAGGCATCAACAAGCATCACCACATCTTTGTACCACCACTCCAAGCCTCCATAGAGAGGTGGGTGCAGGTGCTCTGCAGCAGGCATGAGAGCCGCATCTGAGCCCAAACTGTGGGCTGCACCTGCCCCCTGTCACAGGCTCCTATCCATGAGGATATCCATCAGATGTCTGTGTTCCCCAGAAGTTCAGTATGCTACAGTGAAGGGAGGACTGGATCCTTCCCTAGAAAGATGCTGAATTTCTGCAGCTGCCTTATTTCATTTTTTGGCATCAGACTTATCCATGAGCAAGAAATTAAACTCTTAGTATTACTATTAGAGTGACAAGGCATCAAGACCCCTTCCAGCATCATTTTTTACTTAAATGGATACTCACTTTCTGCTCTCTTGTATTAATGAAGAATCATTTGTCAGTAAAAGTAGGCAATGTGGGTTCACATAAAGCAAAAATGTATTTCCATCCCCTCCCACCTCCCTGAGGGTGATGCTCTGACCTGCTGTCCTGCAATGAGGTTACCACCTAATCACATCCATCCCCCACCACCCTCAGCACAGTAGAATTATGCCAGCACAACCACAATTGTTTCCTAAACTGGTTTCTTCAGGCTGTGGCAGGATGGAAAGACCTATCAAAATGAGCTTAAATCTTTGAGTTCCAAGAAGCAACAAAGATTTTGATCATCAGTCCTAAAAGCCCAGCAGAGCAAAATGTACCTCCCTGCTGCATCCTTCCTGCTCTGCTGTCCTCAGGTAAGCAACGCTAAGCCAGATTTATCCCTCCAAACAGAATTTGGGGAAAATGGGGCAGATGGGATGCCAGCTCATGCTCCCATCACAATGGCAGCTCCACAGTGCTATAGGGAATCAAAAGCACTATATGCTTGTATTAATTAGCAGCAAAAGCTGCTATGACTCTGAACACCCAGAAGGAGCAGATCTGATGAGCAAGTGCAGGCTGCTTCTGCATAATCTCTTTTTAGATCAGAACCCCAATTTAACTCAGAGCCAACGGGGTACTTCATAGCAGCACCAGCCCGCACGGGTTTAACTGTGCCAGTGACATGAGGAATGCATAAAACGCTGCAAATATATCCCCAGCTTCGGGAACTGGGTGTCATTCCAAGTGGCAAGCCCTGTTCAGCACGGATTTACGACCCCCGCGGAGGCATGCACTGCCATCTGCTCCATCCAAGCCCTGCCAAGCAGCCTGTGTGAGATGTGCAGACTTGGTCTCTCCATTTGAGCACCCCAGAGTGTTCAGAAGCCTATGCACAGGGCAGGCTGCTTTGGTTGGTAAGCTCAGCAGCTGCAGGTTAAAAAAGGATATTAAAGTGGGTTATCTCTTGTGTTAAAAGGGGACTGGTGTTTCCTAGGAGGGAAAGGGCTAAGCACAAGACTGAAAATAGCCATTTTTTTCTCAAGTTTCCAAGTCTATCTGTATGTGAGTTCATACATTCACATAAGCACTTGTCTGTGTAAATAAGACTTTATCTATATGTATATGCCTGCTCCTCCTAAGGGATGGAGTTTTAACGGCCAGATTCAAAATACACTGGTTTCCCTAACTGTAGGCACCCAGTTTGGGGTGCCTCATTCACACCCTACCACACTTGCACCCTATCACACTCAAGTCTATAAATAACAGTATCACCATGGCAGGAAATCTCTTCTAATTAGCACCCCAGACACAGTCTCCTGGCTTGCTTCCACTCCTTCCCATTGGCACAGAGCTGGTGTCTCTTTTATTTTTGCCTTGCAACATTTCCTTAAAGACCCATTGAAGTCTTGTTGAGATCATTTGCAAGCAGGAGAAGGAAAAAAAGGAAAGGCATCCAGAAGAAGGTGTCAGATGTTAGTAGGAGATATATCATGTGCTTTTCTTCCCCTGACCCACTACTGAGCAATGCTGCAAAAAACAGGCACTCAAAAACATCAGTTTCTTCGTTGTTACAGCTGGAAATGACCTCTTAGATCATGCAGCCCAGCTCCGTATCTCTCAGGATGACTCCCTGGTGTACACTTTATGCTGTTTTGTCCAGCCTAATTATCCATCCCTTCTGTTAATGGGATGGAACACCGAACTTTTCTGAATGCCACTATTTTTTAGGGATGTTGTATTGTTCTTCCCTTCCTGTTAGTTTATATGGTTGAGTTTCGAGACAATATTATTTCAGTCTCTGACACTTTAAGCCATTAAAGGCACGAAGTGTCCTCATGGTCTCAAAGCTCAGAGCAACATGCAAACTGTAGCTTGATGTTGGAGACTTTTATACATTGATATAAAAGCAGACCTTTTGCAACAGATTGAATTAAGTGTTCAGGAAAAGGTTTTGCTCTTCTGTGGTTTGAATCTGGGATTGAAGGCTTTTTATCTCATGACCATACAAACCACACGTATGAGAGTGTGTGTGTCTGCAAATGCAAACATAAGCACGCACATATATACCTGTGTGGTGGTATATTCACACACACCTTATTACCTCTGCTCATGTGAGCATACACACAGGCACCAATCTCAGCTGCCATATCCCACCCTGGCAAGCAGCTTGGTTTTTCTCCTCCCATTTCCTTTGTGCCCAGCAGCCCAAGGCTGGCTAAAAGTCTGTCATGTCACAGCAATGCTCTCACAGTAATTCCACTCTAAACTCCTGTACTGTCCTTGCGCATGGAGTGCCTCCTGCGCAGACTTTACCTTACTACATCTGGCACATACTTCTTATTTCTAGACTAACTTCCAAATAAAAGGAGGATTGTGTCTCCTACCTCAGACTCTCTTACTGTCAGAGGTATCAAGGATATGAGGTTTTGTTGTGAAAATAAGTCATTAGGTAAAGGAGTGATGTTAATGAACCTCAGCCCTTGCTTAGCCAGCAGAGCATGCTCAATATCAGGGAAGCTGCAAATGTGCCCATCACAGGAGAAGATTCAGGAGTGAGTCCAAGAGATAAATCTCTTGGGATCAGGCTCCCTTCAGCCTCACAGAGCAACCTCTGACATCTCCCACCATGCTGACAAGCTCAACTCACCCTGTGCTGTCAGTGAGCACCTCTCACACTTGCAGTGAGGAAGATGCTCATTCTCAGCTCTGGCTGCTCACAGGTGTCAGAGAAGATCCTCTGCCCCTGCCATCCCCACTCACATTTTCCAGAACACACTGCTCTTCCCTTGTGTCAGGAAGTTCCCTACAATCCCTTTTTTGCTCAGCCTCCTTCCAGGCCCACATGCATCTGTTTCAGCATCTGTGTCAGGGCTTTGCTATAATTATGGTCTCCTCTGCTTCCACCCCCACTGTCTTTCCGAAACTCCTCACTTCAGACAATCATGTAAATGTATTTTGTAGTCACATGGTGCTTCAAATTGAACGTAGAAATGGTTCTTTTTAGCCTTTTAACTAGTTCCTGCAAGAGTCACATCACAGAGCAGGGGATTGCACCACGGTTTCAGGGAGCCCTGTGGCAGGAAAAGGCAGGTCACACTTTTCCCAGGAGTGGAGGAGGACTCTACTGCCCGTGCTCAGGGCTCTCCTTTCAGCCAGGAATCCATCAGTTCTTAACTCAAATGTCTGTTCTGCCACACAGGTAAACTGCTGAGCTCTTCCCTTTGCAGCAGCTCTATTTCTGTGGCAGAAAGGATGCCAACAGCCTCACATCTAAGTCCTGTCTTTGTATCCATAACAAAGCAGAACTTTGATTTTTTACTTAAATGCCTCTTTAAGACACAGGAAAGGACCAAAAGTGCAAAACCTTCAGCAATTTGCACTCCTCCTGGGGGAAGAAAACAGAGAAACAGTCTCAGGAACAGGCAAAGTGAGGGAAAAGCCACCACTTTCTGTCTCAATGCTCTGCAAACACCTCTGAGACCTCCACAGTTGAAACTGCCCAGGGGCAGTTGGACCAGCTACTCCCTTTTCCTCTGCCATTGCCATCGTGTTGGTGGCTTTCACCCATCACTGCCAGGAGATGTCACTTCCAAACTGAAACCACCAGTAAACCTCAAGCTGTTACCCACCTGCAGCAGACAAGATTGTGCTCACGCAGCAGTGAAAAAGAGACATGCAGCACCTAGCAGGGACTCCCAGGCAGCAGGCAGGGCTTGCTCTGCCTGCAGGGCTGCTTATCCCAATTGCATGCTCCAGCTCTCCTAGCTGGTCCTCCTCCACCCCTGGCTGAGGCAGCAGGAAGCATGTGCTGAGTCTGCTTCAGCTGGGAATTACACTTTGCATATCTTACATCTAACAGTGTAAAAATAGGATGTATGAATAAAGGGTGTTAAAATTGCCACCTCAGTCTGATTTCTCATGCTCTGTAATATAACATATGGCAGTGACTGAACTCCCAGGGAGAACTTGGGAAGCAAGCAGAGACAAATAAGTTGTTTAACCATTTCTGTGCCCTAAGCATGCTCTGAAGTTCCACAGGAAGTGTTGGTTTGGGCTAGCAGAGGGGTATGCACAAGAGGAAATGTAGGCAGCATCACCAGTCTCATCTGCACATCAGGCATGGGACTGAGTGCAGTCCTCTGACCCCAGCAAGCTGAGTTACAAGTATCAGGCTAATTGCAAGAGCAGAATGCAGTGTCACCTAATTTACACTCCATCACAGGTTGGTAGCTTTTGCAATTGAAAGCTGCCCCCTCCAGAGTGCAGAGGGTGTCAGCAAGCTTGCTCTGCACTTTGCCTGTGGCACTGGGAGGGTTAAAAGGAACAGTTGTGCCATCAGCTTTGGAATAATGAATCTCATCAGAAAGGGGTTAGGACAAGGCAAATGCTGCTGCTATTTGACTTGCAGCTGCAAATTTGGGATGAACCTGCCAAAACCCTTTTACACAGAGCAAACAGTGACAAGAGGATGTCTCGGAATGCGGATAGAGTCTGTCAGCAAAGTTGCTGGGCCAGGAGGACCCTGATTTTACAGCTGGACCAGTTCCAGTCATAACCCATAAACGCTGCTTAATGCAAAGGTGTAAGAGAAAGAGGAGAGGACATAGTTGCTCTGATTCAATCAAATCAGGATCATATATCTTAAAGCTGTGTTTGATGGAAAAAAGTAATGAATGGGTCAACTTTCAACAGCACAGTGCCCAGCCACAAGCTGGATCATCCCTTGGGTGCTGCAATGAAGGAAACAGCATCGCTGATACAATGCTCCACATAAAATAGATTTGGCTACAGCTTGTTTTCATCCAGCAACATAAGTGGGGTGGAGGCATAAACCATGTGCTGAATACCCACAGAAGTCTTCAACATATTGGGCATAGCTGGGATCCTGCACTTGAGGACCATGCACAGGTGAACAGAGGGTCTCACTGCTGGTCATGGTGATTCTGTCAAACTGAAGGATGAGTGGAGAGAAGACCCATGAGCATCGCTCGTGAATTTTGCCTATGTGAGTGAAGTTGATCCTGTAACCAGATCAGAAGGAAGAAGAGGGGATAGAGGACTTTGGCCCAGCATCACGTTCCAGCAATCTGGCTTATGGGCTTTTTAATTTCTCTTTCTTTCCTCCCCCTCCCCCCTCCCCATGTTTGACTTTTGCCTTGTCAGGTTTAATCGGGAGTGTTTGTAATGCAGGTAGCACATTGATTTTTGAAAGTACTCTGTCCCTATTCAATCCACGTTACTGCGGATCCTTGCATTAATTATGCACTGATATTGATGTTTTTGTCAGACAAGGTCTAATGTCACTCTATTCAGAACTTGCTTCTTCCTTGTTAAAAATGTTTCAGAATGTGGCCTTGGAAAGATAGCGTGTGTCACTCCCAGGATCAAACATAACCTGGCAAGGAAATACTCAATTAGTACTGAATACCATGTACCTTCTCTCCCTGTTCTACCATCTTTCCTAGAAGGAGCATGGCGAAGACTGGTGAAAGGAGAGATAGACCAGAGGATCCTACAAGGAGAATTGAGCTGTCAGCACAGTTCAAGCTAATAGGAAGGGACAGCAGTTTTAGGATGAACATTGTAAACTGAGACAAATAAAAGCAGTAGTTCACACTTCATGGTCTGTGTAACTATGCCCTGGCTGCAACGCTGCCTTTCATTGAGTTGGGAGGAATCAGGATTCTTGTCCAAGGTTTGCAGGTTGTCTCCCACATCATAGGGAAGAATTAGGTTTGTGGCAGGGCTGTTGGAAGCCATCTGGGATTTTGTGTGCGTCTCAAACTCAGTGCAAGTCAACAATATGATGTCCTTGTGGAAAAAAAGAAGGAGCCAGATCTCATTTTGGAATGGTATTAACAAGAGTGTCATATGAAAGGCACAGGCGGTAATTATTCCGCTCTATTTGCTGCTGGTCTGATCTCAGCTGGAATATTGTGCACACTTCTGGGCACCAACCCACAAGAAAGATGTAGACAAACTGGAACGAGTCCAGAAGAG
This sequence comes from Ara ararauna, assembly GCA_028858755.1. Taxonomy (NCBI): domain Eukaryota; kingdom Metazoa; phylum Chordata; class Aves; order Psittaciformes; family Psittacidae; genus Ara; species Ara ararauna. Next base: position 18,501,718 of record CM054384.1, read on the forward strand.
AACAACAAGAATGATTAGATGTTTTGAAAATGTGATTTAAGAAAGACTGAAAGAATTGGGTTTGTTCAGTCCGAGAATGAGAAGACTAAATTGGGAACATGATAACAGTCTTTCAATATAGAAGACATCATTAGAAAGACGTTGTTCAGTTTTACATACTGGGGAAGAATAAGAACAAATCAAGATAAGTTCAGATGAGGGGAAAATGTTACAATTTTGAAGACAGCAAAGTACTCAAGTGAGTACCTAAGGAGGTCAAGAAGGTTTCTAACACTGGATAAATACCCACCATGCATATCCATAGTATGCTTGAAATTGCCTCCATCAAAAGGATAGAAAGGATTAATTTCTCCAAGTTTCCTCCAGCCCCATATTTCTCAGTCTCCATAGTTCGATCCCTGGTTAGTTTGACACATTCTAGTGTGATTCTCAAAATCACTTCAGGAGAGTTGCATTTATTGTTCTCAAATGACACTTGCATAACTGTGAGGACCACCTTGTATAACCCAATGTTAATAGTCACTGATCCCTCACCTCTGTGTGAGGTTCAGAGAACAGGTTCAGACATGAAGGGTACTTCACTTATTTAAATCATCAATCAGTTTTTGTCAACTGTTTAGTTTTCCAGGTCTTCAAAAAAGGGATGCAGGCCAAAGCAGTGCCAAGGGATGTATTTATTACTTATTAGAGATGGAAGCTTGTTGCATTTGTTATCTGCTGAAGTAGCCATAAAAATCCCGGTTTATTAACCTCGTACCTGCATAATAAACACATTTCCAGAAGACTACTCTGGAAGCTGGCAACTTGCAGAGCATTTTGAGACTCTGTTAAACTTGCATTTCCCAAGGAGCTTAAGCACCTGCCTCAGCACCCACTATCAAGACCCCTAGCCTTGTATGTAGGCTTTCCTGTCAATTAAATCTCATTAGCATCACTTTGCCAAATTAAATGGATCAAAGTTGGGGAGCAGCTGGAGCACAGAGCAGTCACATTGACTGTTGCCTTAGGTTAGACTGAAATTAGCTAGCTTCAGGCTCCCTGTTGCATTTGACATTGTGAGCAGTAGCCAATCAGTGCAGTAGCTTTGCTTCTGCTTCACAAAGTAAATGCTGCATGCATGGTAAGAGAAGTCACCTGGGTGATGGTCATGCATGGAAAAGATACAAAGTGTAGGTGCCTTTTTGCATACCTCTTAAGTGCCTTTTCATGGGCAAAATCTTGCCAGCAATTACGAGAGTCTTTTTTTTATGGGGAGTACACAGGAACATTACTGCTTTGCTTGGCTAGAGATGTGTAGCAAGTATTCTCATCAAAGCTTCATCTCTCCCAGCTAGCTCAGCTGTTCCAGGTGAGAAGTATTAAAAGTTTAATGTTTGAAGGACTCCAGGAGCTGAATTACACAGAACAAATAAACATTCTTTTTCATGAGACCATGGTTTTGGGCTGATAAATAACACTCTTTTGCCATGTCTGCAGACAATTCCAGGCTGTGATACAAAGTTGAGGATAGAGGAGTGGGAAGGGAGGGGGGAAAGACAAGGGGAGATGGGGAATAGCACCATTAATCCATCTCAGTAAAGGACAGAGAAAGAAAACGGAGCCCCTAGAATTAGCACAAAGGCTCAAAGGGACATCTTTAGATGGCCTAAATTCTACCTAAATCTCTAAGTCCTTAAGCCTAATGTTTCCCTATTGACTAGGGATATGTGAAGGCCTAGAGCCAGCTAATAAGAAATTCATGAAGGCTTAGGTGGAATTTAGGCCACCTAAATATATACAAAACTCTTCATAAAGATGGCCTTGATCCTATATGGACACCACCCTCACCTCTTTGCTCTAGAAGACAGTGAGCCCATATTATCTCTTGGAAAAGAGTTTCTTGGGAACACTATAAGAGGTAAATTGTCAATCGTTTGCTCATGCCATGTTTTTCTGGGACAGGGAAAGATGCTGGTCTTAGAAATTTATGGCCATCATTTCCCTAACTAGCTCGAAGTCCAAAGATCCACTCCTGTTTCAATCTTGAAGACATTTAAATGCATGCCTTCTGCAATTATGATTCAGTATTACGAATGGAAAACTGGATTTAGATGCAGACTTCCAGAAGTCATGCTGATCTGGAAGTCCTGGATGGCTCCATCTCTATCCTTAAAAAACAGCCCATCCATATACTGACAACAGTCCATTACCTTGACAAAACAGTCACAGTGGAAACATGGGAAGTTGTCACTCAAGTGAAAGGAGACACTTTCTGTAGTAGAGCAAAAGGTAAAGAAAAAATGGGGAAGCTCTTGTACACTGAGCTATCAGAGTCTCTTCTGGGGCCTGCATTTTACCCAGTCTTTGCCTGAACTCTGCAGAAAGAGCCCAGCCTGTAGTAAATAATTTCTCACTGCAAGCACAGGGATCACGGTCTGGCCCTCGGTAAGAAATCATCAGCAGGCTGCTTTCCAGCTTTCCTCTGTTGCATCAGAGAATAAGGAGAGAGAAAACATTCCTGAAATTAATACAAACAAAGACACCCCTCTTCCCCTGGGGACATCTTCATTGCTTCCTATTCACTTGACTTTGCGGACAAAGAGTGTGAAATTGAATTTCAGAGTCCACACTGCAACACAAGGGCAGGGAAGCTGTGTTAGGGGAGCATTAGGAGATAAATCTCTTTATTTTTTTGCTATTTTTTTTAATGTGGAGTCTTTCCCTTCAAACCATTCCTGATCCCTTGACTTTCTGTTCATGAATAGATTGAATTTTTCACTATGACATTGCCTAAAGACAATGAGCGATTTCACAACAAATGATTTATGTACTGGAATCTAGAGAGATTTTTGCTCATAAAAACCACTCCAGCCATTTATCTTGATCTCCTGATATATCAGAGCCACAGCTGTATGTCTCTAAATTAACTGCAGATTAAACAATTCAAGCTGGTTGAAAAGTGTAAATGCAAGAGAAAAAGCTCAGGGAAGAAGTTCAATCAATTTCCATGATTGGATTCTTATCAAGACAAAAATGTGAGCAGTTTCCACTGGCCGTTTCAGGATAAACAAGCCAGGAGGTAAATAGACTCCAGGCATCTGTGAAGCTCTAGCGTGTGTGCAAGGGAGTAGGTTTAAATAAAGCAAACAAGCTTGAGTTTTCGTCGGGGCAGGCGTCTGTGTCGCCGAGCAAAGTTAGTTTGCAGCATGTTTGGGGGGATGTATTTAACTCCCTGACAATTGCTAGAAGATACAAAAAGGAATGACTGCAGCGCTATGGAAGCACAAAACACAAAACTAGACACCAGAAGAGAAATAAAACCAGGAGAACTGCACAGAGTACTCCAGCTCCCCAGGAAAAGGGGGAATAAAGCTTGTTTCTGCAGATCTTCAAACACGCTTTCTTGGCATCCAGGTGCAAAGCAAATGCAGCTCAGCTCAGTTTGCCCTTTTAGCTCAACAATTTTGAGTTTGTCTGTGGACAACTTCTTTCACTCATTTATATTCAACGTGCAGCAAAAGCCCACATGCTTGTGGGTCCAGTGCTTAATTCTGTTTACACCCATGTAAACCCACACTAATGCCATTAGTTTGGTTTTCCTCTGGCAACAGAACATCAACCTGTGCCCCCACTTGCCAGTCACTGCTGCTTTTGTTAAGGTGTTGTCTAGACACAGGGCAAGGCAGGGAAGGCTCAACACTGTAAATGCATCTGAACCACTCACAGTCTTTCAGCTTTGTCAACTTTTTTTATCCTATTAAACTCTGATATCAGCACCAGGAGAGATGTGGCCTCTGCTCTGTTCAGATTCACAGTGCTCTTTAAAGCACGGTTTTGCAGAGGAGGGAGTACCCTGACTGATTTTTCTTTGCCTTGGTGCATGAGGGCTGCAGCTGATCCGGCTCAATCAAGTCCAGCTAATTTGGAAATGATGAGTAAGATGGAGCAAGCTGCAAGACAGTGTAAGCAGGTCCCAAAGTGGGAATTAAGGTACATAACTAAGAGAGGCATGTAATCCATACCAATATGGTGCAAAGGTTGAAGGAGACTGACACCAAGTACAAGAGGAAACATAACTGGAAGACGACTGTAAGGCAAGAAGACTGCCTTTTATGTCATGTTTCTCACCTGTTTCCTGCCTTAAAGTCACTGGGGTTTTGCACACAACTGCATCCCTCCAGGAGGTGATGAGCACCAGAGATCCAGTTTCTCTGTGTGCATTCAGGGATGAGCTGGTTAGTGGGAAAGCACACCAGTGCCCTCCACAGGAGATCTTTACCAGGCATGGACCATGGGGTCAACCTGATGACACCACAATATCCAAACCTGTGTTAATAGGATTACATTCCTGGTGAATTTGTACCAGTGAAATTGGACTTTTTCTTAGCAGAGCCAGGCAAGGAGCACAGCTGGAGCCCAGTCTTTGTTCTGAATTCCAGTCTGGCTCGTCTGCAAGTGGATGTGATGCACAGCAGGACAATCATGACATACCAAAAGGTTCAGCCTTCCTCCACAGACAAATATCCATCCCATATTACATACTGATACCTTCACCCAGGCAAACCTTCCACTCCTGAGAGCTCCTGAAGGAGTTTGGCAAGCAGAAGATTATGAGACTGGAGGCAGAAACAAGCATGGAGTTTTTAGCAAGGCACCAAAAGGAAGGTGATGCCTCACTAGGAGATATTATCATCCCTTATCTTCTCTAGTACCATTCTGGTTTATCAGCAAGGAGAAGTCTGCCTCATTGTTAGTGGTGCTGCAATGGAGCAAAAGCAGCTGCAGGGATGGGATACTATAAAAGGGATAAGCTTTAGGGGGTCAAGGTTTACATTAAGCACTGCAAGCAGGGGTGGGATGAGCTCTAGCGACTGGCTGGGAAAGGGATTGCTTTCTCTGCAGAAAACACTGGGTTTATAACTTCAATCTAGTTGTCTTTCTGCTTTATATATGGCTTTAAGGAGGTGAGATAGCCTTCATTTGATATCACATCAACCCTTAGCTGAATGGTGGTACTATGCCTCCCAGCTGGAGAACTTTTTCCTGCCATTGCAATAACGAGAACCAGAAGACTTGGGCTGATGAGGTTTCTTATTCATCAGCACACTGTCACCACACTGGCTGAGTCTAACTGGTACAGACTCCAGCATAAGGTCTCAGTTGTGCTACTGTTCATTTGGGCTCTAATATGAATCCAGCAAGTTGCTGACTCACAGGTAAAGAGTTGCAAAAGCTGGATCTCTACCCAAGAGCAAAGATACTGAGGGAATTGAGAGGTTTCTGGGCAGACTAGAAGGTAGAAAGGAACATCCCTGTCAAGCAGAAGGATTTTCTAGGCATTTAAGGTTTTCAAATAGCATCAAAACTAACAGCACCAGAGAAAGAACATCAGTAACAAAAGAGAGTTTACATAAGCATCAGCAAAATAGGTAGTGCTGAGGTTCTGGAAATGTTTCCCTTAAATTCCTTCTCCTGTAATCTGCAAAACATTATTGCAGTTGTCACGTTTATTTAATGAAACACCAGGTTCTGTTTATACTTTAAAATATGCAGCTTTTTTTTCTTACAAGAGAAAAGGTGTGTGCCCCAGGGGTCTGACTAACACAAATGGGAATAGCATGAACCTTGCCCATTAGCAAACAGTTTTACTGCAAACACAAACAGCACATATAGGAGCTTCAAGTAATTCCATGCTAAGGCTATACTGAGGAGGAGGAAGACGAGATTATTTGCAGGACTGGGATTTAGTTTAGAGGAGCACGAACTCAGGTGAGACTGAGACAGGTTGATGAATAAGACCTGATGGTAGCAGAACAACAGACTACTCTCTGAGGCTGTGCCATGCGCTGCCTCATGGTGACTTGATTAAACAGGACAGTTTAGGGTTTTTTTTCTGAGAAGCCCAGAGCCTGGCCTAAAAGGAAAAAACATGTAATGAAATAATGGAAAATCTAGTTTGCAGTTTGGTTTTTTTTTCCCCTTTGTGCCAGAAAATACAATCCAAACCAACATCATAGCAGGATTCAGCTGGAAACTGCCCAGTGCTATCCAGGGAGCATCCCACATACTGCAGTGTCTCTGCTGCCACCTTGGTTCAGATATAACCCATGGGCAGTTCTGCGGCTGCACCAGGACCAGTCAGAATGACTGTGGTAGACTTCGGGGGTGAAAGGTCTCCCATATCTTATTCAGTCTCTCTTATTCTCAGTTTATATAAAACCATAAGCAGCTCAGAGGAAATCTCACCATTGCATTTAACAGAAGTTTCTGGATCGCATCCTGTTCAAGCCCTGCTGGTGCCTTTTGCTGCAAGACGAAGGATCAGCACTGCATCCCCCCAGGCAGTTCAGGGGTTCAATCTGCAGACCTGGATGCTTCCTCCCCCTCCCAGAGGGGATGGTTCCTGGAAATGCTGTGAGCAAGGGCTTCCCATCTGCCTGTGAGCTCATGGACAGGCTCCTTGGCAAGGAGGTTGCATATCTGGCACGAACATTATTCTGCATCCCCTGCAGACAACACAGCCATGCAGAAGGGAGGGGCTTGTCTCCCCTCACCTTTCCAGATCCTGTTGCAATGAATATTCATCTTTTTGATGTGGGACTTCACTGAGCAGCCATGCCAGAGAGAGCAGGAATGGACTTCAAGGCACCTTCAGGCTGGATGCATCTCCTTTCCTCAGGAATTCATTTATGGAATAAGCAGAGGCCTCTTTTGAGGCCTGTGTTCCACTAAGTGAATATATAATGATGCAGTCTATACATTTATACATCATCCCCTGCAAACAGGGGTCTATTTAGGACAAGATCAGACTATGCTTCTCCCGGCAGGGGTTGCATTAGCAATTCATTTCATAGCATAAAAGCAGTGTACGGAGACAATCATCCACAGCCTGAATAAAACACTGGAGGAGAAGCCAGGAACCAAGGGAGGAAAACGATGATTCCTTTGAAAGGAAAGTAAAAAAGAGAAGAGAAAATGCAGCTTCTCTAGAAGCAAAAATCTCCTGGAAAAGTAATCAGAGAGATAGGAAATCCAAGCTGTTTATTATGCTGGATTGATAGAAGGAGAGGAAAAGGGGGAATAAAGCATATATTTCCACTAAAGATTTATAGAAATAGGACTAGAGAACTCAAAGAATGTATAAAAAGGGACAAAAATATTATCAGAGCCACATACAAATGCGTATGTGTGCGTGTGCACACGCAGCCTGGAGGTGATCAGAAAGAATCTGAAGTAAAATAAAAGGATTTAGAAGTGCAGGGATCCTACCTGAGAAAAAAAGTTTTTTGCCTCCAGGACACACAGACTGGAAGATGGTAAATTAGGGAAAGCAGAAATGGCATGGAAGAATAAGGGAAAGAAGGAGGGAGAGAAAATGAACAACTGTAGGAAAGGCAAAGTGGGGACTTGTTTACTCTCCCTAATAGAGCAGACTTCTCCAAGGTGCATGTGGGATCACTCAGCCATCAAAAAATGTAGCTTTCTGAAACAGAATGAAGCACATGCCCCCAGCATCACTTGGCTTTTTCTCTATTCAATGGCTTTGTTTACATGAGGGCCAGCGATTTCAGATGGAACAGCTCCGGGAGTTTATATCTGTGGCTAGCTGACAAAAGAGAGAACAAAGGTCCCAATGAGGGTTAGGATGCTCCATAATCTCCCAACAGAAACCTCTCTGAAACAAAAGGGCAGCGCAAAAGCAGCTCAGAGTCACTGATGACCTTCCCTAAATTCTCCCTTTCCACTATTTCTCTGCCCTCCAAAAGTGCTCAGCCCTGCACACCCAAAACACCACATCAGCTCTCTCCAAAGAACCTCAGCTTCTGGTTATGGAGGCCTCTGATTCTGCCTCAGCGCCGTTTATCAATACCAGTGCTGTAGAGCAGCTCCAATGCTTAGCATTATTTGTACACAACCCATCTACTATACAAAGTGACTGAGAAAGATTGAGAGCAAATCACACCCCTCTCAAGCCTCCTCTTCTTCAAAGTGCACCTCTTCAAAAGCACCTGTTAGAATCACTTAGCAAAGGATGCTCTCACAGATTTTCTTTTCTTTGGGCTAGTTGAGTCTCATGTGCTTGTGGGGGCTTGAGGCACCTTGTAGGTGTCAGCTTTAACTATTCTCCCCCCTTAAGCAGCCCACACTTAAAATAGGTGTAGTGAAAAATATAAGGGATCAAAACCAAAGGTCTTACTCTTATGTTGCAACCACCTGCATCAGCACAATGCTGGCTCACACCACTACCTTGGCATGCTCATGTTACAAGGGTAACCTCTTTCAGAATCTAATAGTGCTCACATCCCTCTTCCCCAAGACAGAGCAGATGCCTGTTTTACGGCACCATTCCTCTGCCGTCAGTGCTGCAAAGCAATATCCAGCCTAAAGACTGTTCTCATTCCCTCCGCTGCTGGCTTGAGTGACTGTTGCCCAAGAGTGCCTCCAAACAGAGCTGCCTCCCCCTAGTCCAGCCTCCATCTCTGTCTGGCCTCTGGTTGTTCACACCAATGAGTCTTCTGAGAAAGCCACTAATTAAAGGCATGTGATAGTTAAACTTTTGCTAATCAAGACAAATGAATCGGGTCTCCAGTGTATGAGAGTGGAGCTGAATCACTCCTTCCCCCACGCTAGCCAGCCTTCAATTACAAAGCTCAGATATTGTCATGAAATATTCCCCCTGAAGCCCCATTCTGCAGCTCTCGGTTGTGGTTCTCCTGATGCCTGGTGTTTATTTAGCGCTATGGGGGGTGTTTTGTCAGCAGTAGACACCAGCCTATCCAAATGTAAACGAGGCCATTAAAGACGGACAAGATGTAATTGGACCAGGAGCTCGGAGTGACTGGCAGCAAGTCACACCAAAAAATGAGGGGGAAATGTGTTCCTTTGCCCAGTGGCAGTGATAGATTTAGGAGAAGAGCTCCAGGGCAAAGGACATAGGCCAAACAGGGAGAATGTCCCAGAAAATTACTGGGAGTGACTCAAGGGAATCAATCCCTCCTTCTAGAAGCCCAAAAATAAATCTCCCTAAAATAAAAATTCCCTGAGGTGCAGATTTGAATAGAGGGAGGATTGGGCCCCATTTTCACCCTCTTCTGAAATCAAAGGACCTTGCAAAATGCAGGTAGCATGAACCAAAGCAGAATCTGAGCTACTGAGTTGGAAGCAAACTATCCTGACCTCTATTACACTTCAGAGTTGTTGATTTAACTGCTGTATTTTCAAACACCTAATTTGCACCCTCAGGTCACCAATATAAAGCTGCCAGAGGGAGGCAATTGGAAAAAATAAGGCAGAATAGTCTGAGCTGGAGCAGTGAGAGGGAGAAAAGTAGCAAGACTTGCTGTAAACTTGAAATCTGCTTGTGTGCGTGACCCGTGGCTCTGCTGAATCAGTGCTTGCTCTGATTTTTTGCTACAGATAACCTACAGATCATAGTTTTATGACTCCAGGATTCAGGAAGAGACCAAGTAAGTGTGTCTGCAGCCAAGACACAACCCCAGCATTCTCCCAGAGCACTGTGGTCCCTCTGCATGCCCTGGTCCTAGACAGGCTCATCACCCAGCTCAGCCCCAGTCCCCGTGGTGGGATGTGCCCTGGCAGGGATGGCTGGCTGCTGAGGCCACCACTGCTGTTGGAGACAATGCATGTGTAGGCACAGCAATCTGCCTGTGTGCTGCTGCTTGAATGTTGGATGCAGAATAGGTCCCTCACAGCATCAGGTCCCCATGTGGGTACCGCTCTCAGCTTCAGTTTTAATGCTGATTTTCACTTGTACCTTCCAGAGAACGGACCCTATCATCACCGCATCTAATTCTACAAACATCTTCATTCTTCGTGGCTATTAGACAAACACGCTCATTGCAAGTGTATTTCAGACTCTAGCTGGTCTATGGGCTGTTTGGTTGTGAGTAGCCACTTAGTTTGTAACCAGTTATTTGAACTGGGAGATCAATCAGGCAGTCACAACTTCTGTTTAGTTACCAAATCATTCATTTTTACCTGCTTTAACCTTCCAGTCTCTAAGTCAACCTGCAGTTTTACATGGAAATGAGGGCATTCATCTGGGTATGTGCCCTTGTCCATCTTGAAAATGGCTTGTTAACTAATAAAGAGGTAAAGAATGATCTATCAAATTGTTCTTCCAGTTTTAGGTAGCATCCTGATTACAAGAGTTTGAACCAGCTTAAAAAAAAGATGTTGTTTTGAAGGCAATTGAATAAATGCAAAACCACCAGGAAGGAAAGAACCTTTAAGATACTTGGACAAGCCATCTCAGTGCTGTGCACACTGACATCTCTTAATGTACAGTTGCCACAAATGGGGTTTGAGCCTCTTAGGAACGGAAGCATCACATTAGGACATGACCATACGGCTCTCCTGGAGCTTTGGTCCAGTGTGTGGCTGCATCACTGCACAGCATGATCCTGGAGGCTTTAAACTGCACATCTAAACCAGCAGCCAAAAAGAGCAGTTAGTGCCACTAACAAAAATGACTCTTTTGATCTCCTTGACATCGGTGCAGCAAACATCCCACTCCGGTGCATTCTTGCATAAAAGAGAAGCTTCTTGCTGCTCAATCATACTGCTTTTAATAGCTTTCCAAATGCAAACATCCGCAGCTTTTATTTCAGTTTAATCTGCCAATTTTTCTAAGTCTTTATCACACTTTATCAAACAGTGTATCAGTGTGAGATATCCAACCCCCTCCCCTCAGGCACCTCTGAAATTGAAATCCCAGGAAGACAGCAGCTTCTTTCATATTTTAATTATTTTAACATTTTCCTTTAGTGGCCTCTGTATTATTATGACTTGTTTTTCTCTCTGGAACGGGGCTGTGATCCCACACTGGGTGGGAAATTTGTTTGTCTAGAGCAAAATAGCAGAATGCCTCTAATGCATTAGGTATGGATTAGAGAAATTGTGTTTGGGAAATACATAATCTCTTGGTAAAACGGGGGAAATAAAAAGCCTATTTCATTTTGGTTCTAATTTGTTTTTCCCCAAATTATAATTTTTAATGAAAAAGTGTGTTTTAACCACGAGTGCTGCCTAATGTGCCAAGTGTTACATATAAACTGCGTCTCCAATAATGTCCCTTCATTCTTTACCATTGAGGGCTCTGATTCAGGAAAACATTAAACCACATCCTTAAATCCATCCTTCCTGTAGAAAACACTCATGCGTAGAATTAACTTTAGGTATCCTGGGACTTGCTCTTGTGCTTAAAGTTTGAGGCACTGAAGTATTTCCCCAAGTTTGAGCTTGCCTCCTGGTTTGGCATCACATGATGTGGTACATAAGGCATTAAAAATTGACATCCAGACTCACAGCAGCTTGCCTAGGTCTCAGCTTGATGCAGGAGTAGTGACTGCAGCCCAGGCATGGTGTCCTTGCCCCGCTGTGCTGGGGTAAGCAGGCAGAGGAGCAGGGCTCATGCCCAAGCGCTAGTGAGGATCTTGCTTATTATTAGGATTCTTTCACTGCAGGCAATGTTTCTCATGTCCTGTGTGGTATCCACTGCTTACTAGAAAGGAATCACACCTGATGAGAGGACAGACATCCATAAGGAGAGCTGTGCCTGTGTCTATAAGCAAAAGGAAACAAATAGAGCAGCAGGAGACTTACCTCCTTCTTCCACTACTCCTTTCCACAGAGCACTTGGGAACAGCCAGGAGGAAGCCAAGGGTGTGTAGCTGGATCCAGCTCCCAGTGTCAGCCTCATCTGAACATCACTATGGATTGACCTCACCTGCAGGCTTATGCCCACCTGTTCCCACAGCTGAGATTCTCTTCTGCTGCTTCATTAGTGAAGCTGTGCTGCTGGCCCCTATTTATTCACATGCATGATGAGATGTGCTCAGTAACCCAGCCCTCCATCCACAGTTCCATCTGTGTGACTGTCTTGAAACATCCTTAAGGTCCTCACTTTATTAGAAAGACATACAGAAATCAATAAATACAAATAAAGAGTTACCCCTATTAGGCAACTGATATTTGCTGGCCCCTCGGGTCCTCCCTGAGGTAGGATTTGCTGAATGTTATTCATGAAAACTTTTGAGGTTAAGTGTAAAAGAAATTGAATTTCAGCTCTTGGAGCAGCATATTGCAAGTCCAGTCATCAAAGATCACTGCAGCCCTTTGACTCTGAACACAGAAGGAATCCAGGGAGACTAGGCAAACAGCAGGACTCTGGGAGGCAGCTGGATCCATGTGCATGAGTTTTCTGTTCCATATGCTGCTATAAATGAAGAGTGGGAACACTGAGGTATGCTGGACTTCTATATTTGCAAATCCAGGCAGGAGAACATGACAGGTTTGGGTTCCTCTAAAGACAAACCCCAAAGGAACAAGCCTGTTGACTCCAGACACTGAGGTTTTTTTGATCATCAAACACCGCCATATCATTTTAAAAGCCTTTGATACCTGTTGTAATGAACTGCTCACAAATTGTCCTTGTTCAAAAGTTCCTGTGTAACCTGGACCAGTCCTTGTGCATATCTCCACCCTTGACCCAACTCCTTGGGTTCCCAGCCCCTGGAGCAGCTCACTCCATCTTATTGTACCTGGACTAATTCAGAGCAGTTCCTCTTTCCCCAAAGGGGGGCAGATATTTGCCATAAACCTCAGGATGTTTTCAGAGCAGCAATCCACTTCTGTCCTCATCCAGGCTTTTTCTCCCTGGCTGCTGGGTTATTCGGAAGATCTGAGTCTCAGTGTTTCCAAGGCCTGATTTTAAATTCCATTTCTCCCATTTTACGTCAAATCATTCAATCTCACAGAGCTTTTCCAGTAAGTAGGCATTGTTGGCACAGAGAGGCCAGGCCCATTATTATAGTATTTACTCCGGACCCCAGCTTCTCCTTCTCATCCAATAAATCCATTTGAGAGCAAGCGTTTTGATAGACAGTTTAATAGAGCTCTTCTTAACCTGACCATGTTAATGATTTTTTGGGGGCTGGCTCTAAGCCAGTTCATGCAGCTCATTAGTTGTTTGGGTTTTTTTCTTTGTTATCAGCTGCATCTTCTTCTTCTTTCTCCCTCCACTCCTGCAGGGTGAAGGTCACTGCTCTGGTCCTGCAGACTGGAACCCAGCATTCAGCTCCTACTCTGTTGCACAGAGACTTCCAGTTACCTGGTAGACACCTTTATTCCCTGTTGATGACATGAATATATGGGCATTTGCCTCTATTGTGTATGCTGTTTATTTTACAGAGCACTGATTGACTTGATCTTAACTGGTGATGGAGAGGAGGAAGGGAAGGAGATCTCATCTTCCTGCACTTCTGATACTGCTGCCTCAGCCAGACGTTTCCAGCTGTGGTGTGTGGGGCACTGTGTCCCTGCTGATGATTCCCACCAATAGCAGAGTGAGTTTTTATGTTCAAATGTTATCACATCTCTCTACTTTATCTTACTGGGAGAGTCATGATGAAGAAAACAAATGACATGGGCTCAGGAAGCTGTACAGGGACTCAAAGGAAATAAAATCTGATTTTGAAAGGATAAAATGTTTTGACTTCCATGATGGAACAAGCAATTGTCCATGGATTTGCTGTGCTCCAGAAATGGAACTTCATGCTAAAAAGAGATTTTATGGAGCTCAAGCTATTATCTGATGATGGAGAGCTCCCAAGCCAGCCCTCATTCTCCAGCTGGCTTCCTAGCAGAGTTGCTCTGATAGCATAATATATCTTGGTCATAAGTATTGAGATTCAGCCATCATCAGCCAGAATAACTACACATATAAGAAAGCAGCATGTAGTTCCAAAGGCTTCTACCAAACCAATTAAAAGAGATGTGTGAAAATCACTGGAATTCCAGAAAGAGTCTCCTCTGTAGTTAGAAAAACCTGAGGAGAAACTACAAGGTGCTTCTGTTGCCTTCTGTGCATGGGTTCAGGTGTGCATCAGGTACCATGGTGGTTTCCTCATGAGCCTGAGAGGGCAGGAGAGTGGACATATTCCCATTCTGCAAGTGCAGAACTCCCACCTCAGTGACTTATTGTGATTCAGAAAGCTGTGAACAGATTCAATGACCAACAGGAATCTGCTATTTATTCGTTTGGGCTTAAAAGCCATGAATGTGAAAGGCAGTTTCACATCTACAGGTGTGATCCTGGGTTTCCTGAAACCATTATCTCCTCTCAATTGCATAGAGTTTAAATTTAGGTAAATGTTTTCACTTTGTTCCTTTTCTGGCTGCCAAGGCTGTGCTAGCAGTGGATATAAGCACTCCAGTAACACAGAGACTTAAACCCTAGGCAGCACCAACATGAGCCTTCAGTGAGGATGCATACCGAAGTGTTCTGTGACATTTAGGAAACAATCCATCATTGCATTATATACACAGAATTTTTGTTTTCATTTCCACAGTGCCTCTGCATAGCTGTCACCTGTGTGAAGCGTGTGTAGCAGTTGGATCCACAGTAGTCAGCACTGGCACAGTGATAACTACTACAGGAGTTACAGGGTAGTTCCTTTAATTAGAAGAAGGGAAAATCTCTGTTCCTATACTGGAGCTTATTTCACCACTGAGTTACACTTAAGAGTTGCAGGTTGTGCTGGGAAACAAAAGCTTCTATGTCAAAATACAGGGAGAAAGAACATGCAGTCTCTCCACCCAGAAGACTGACAGTCCAAGCACCAATTGAGATGATCAAGGATGGACTTTTGAGGCTGGTTCTACATCTGTGTCATTTTCAAGTGTGCAATAATGTTTCCCCCAGCAGATAATCCACTTACAATGCATGTCTCTCTACATTCATCATTCCTAGGCTCTTCTCTCTTGTGCATTCTATAAGTAATCACTGCACATACACTTTCTGCCGTTTACTTTTCCAAATCACATTTCTCGTTCTAATTAAAAGAGCAGGGTTTTATTGGTAATGATGTACATGGAGAAGATCATGTCAGTGTGGTATGTCAAAGGATGAGATCTGCACTTCCCAGTGGGTTTCCTACCCAGTGAAAGGATGAGCATTTTAGGTGAAGGATTCACCCAGTTCCTTGCACTCAGTGAAGACAGCTCTAGAGTTTCACCAAGCTCTCTCCATACATCACTGAGAGAGGATTGCAACTGTGACTGCACCATTCCTGAACCCATACCTGGTGCAAACCAACGTAAGCTCTGATAACCTCACATTACATCAGGACCTTAATCTCTTCCAGCAGCAGAAAGTGATAAACCCACTCCACAGTCCAACACCACTGCTTCATGTATTTACAACAGACATTTCTCCTAAGGGTTTTTAAGATGATGTCTTGCTTTTGCCCTCTAGGAAAAAGCCACTCTCAGATATTCTATTCTAATAGAGAGAATTTAGTTCAGAACCTGTATCTGGATTTCCGTTTTCATACTACAGTTGATCTGTTTCTTGAATCACAACCACAAGTGCAAACTCTGATTATGCAGTATCCAGAGGGGCAGAGTCCATTTGGTTTACAGTCAGCTTTCTAAAGGAATTCACAATGCTAATGCAATCCTATAGGCAGTTTTAAACATGCAGGGCATTCCTGCAATCCAGAGCAAAGCCAGCTGTCGCCTGCAATAACATCTCATAGGCTGCAGTGATGAGCCCCAGGCTGGGTTGGATTCTGCCATTTTCCCACAGATCTGGAGGAATCCAGCTGATTTTCTTAAGGCTCAGCTCTGTTTTACACTGTGGCTCAAGCAGTTTGGGCCATTCTAATTTCTGCTGGCCAATTTTGCCTGTTCTGTTGTTCAGGGTCATATCACTCTTTCGGAGATCAGCCATGAGGACTGGATTTGCTCCAGAGCACCTTTGGTATTTTGATAACTTCAAATATTGCTAACTTCTCATATTTAAATAGACAACTTACAGAGAGGGGCAAAGTTTAACTCACTCTAATCAACTATAAAATGAACCCCGAGCTCACAGTTGCACTTTAAAAGGTCTTTTTTATGCTGATCATTAACTGCAGCAAGGATAGAGATTTGTTATTAATGACTGCTGAAATTACTGATTTCAATTAACTACGTTACATTCCATTGAAATACAGTTGGTGCTGCTCCGGGGAAATATAAATACTGAAATGAGAGCTGGTGCTTCCTTTGTTAAAGCACTGCAAAAACAAACAGGAGATGCAGCTCCCCTTTAGTACTATACAGTATGGATGCTGTACCCTCTTTCTCTCTCTTTTACTTCTTCTTCTTCTTCCCCCCTGTTAGGAGCATCTCCCCTCCCTGCAGCCATCTGATTCTGCTCCCTGGAATGATGATGCCGCCAGAGATCATCATTCCCAGCCTCCTGACTCGGTACCTTTCGGCTTTTGAGATATTGGTGTCATTGCTTTCTGCCTTCATGGCCTTTTTATCATTCAGGCCACATCGCCTCTGAGGGACGTCTAGTGCTAAGCCACCAAAATGGGATTGCACAAACTCTGCACGTTAATTAGTTCAATGTATCTCTGCTAGGGAAGGAAGGAGGGTACTGTTGTTGAGAGCAGACATTTTGAAGGAGGTTCTGCAGAGCTGTGGGGTTCAAAGAAGAGGCAATGAGGGGGAATGGCCCACCTCCAGCATTCTTAATTCCAGGCTTTGGAGCATATGGAGTTTATTTTTGAGGGTCTCTCTGCCTCCATCTCTTCTTTTCCTGCTCAGGACTTGGTGATGCTCTTTGAGATCCACTCCCACACTTCTCCCTCTCCTCTCATCCCTCAGCCTCTAGCATTCAGCAAAACATGAGTCAGACCCCTGCTTCCTGCAAAATGGCAGCACTGGGACTGGGCTGACTACAGCTGGACCATGCGGTAGTCTCATAGCAACTCATAGCAAAGAATTGTACAAATCTCTTGGCCTCCTCCAAAAGAAATCATCATTTTTGACAGCTTTGTTGGTCCTGAGCTCTGATTCACAGATGCTGGTGCTGGACAATGGTTGGAGCATACAGATGTGAAGCTACCTCTGTGCCGTGCACTGAGCCCTGGTGCAGCCTGCTCCGCTTATCCAGGCAACAGAAGATACATATGTGTGTGCGTTGGGTCCCACTGGCATTAAAGGACTCTAATTACTCTCCAAGGTCTATTGTGTGCAAAACTGTCATTAACTCCCAGTGGTGTGATTGCCCTTTATTGATAATATAGAACTCAGCATTCCACAGCCATGGCTTATTGTGCTTGCTCATAGTGGAAAGAAATGAACCTGCAATCCTTTCTCTCACAGCTTGCTATTAAGGTGTAACACACGTCCGCCCTGACCTGCATTTGCCCACAACTAGAAATCACTCATATATGCCTGAAATGACACCCACCAGCTTTGCTTCACTCCTTGGGCACCTCTAAGCACCCTGAGGCCATGGACCACAACACTGCAGTACTGCTTAAAATGCCTGTGTGAACGGGGCATGAGTGTCCTTACAGGTGACCTCCCATGAGATTCAACCAAGACACTGGGCAGATTTGCATAGGTTGGAATTCAAAGCTCTGTGGTGATGTGTGGTGTTCTCTTAACATAAACCCATGAAAGCATTCCCTCCATAAATACTTCTCGTTACCTTTAGGTGATAAAGAGGAGCAGCTCTAAGTGCATTTTGCACCATTAGCCTTACCCATGCTTTAGGGCTGTGGAAGAGAAAAGAGCTGGGAAAAGGCAGGGGAGAGACTGCTTAGACTCCAGCCCTTGCTGGAACTGTATCTATCAATCACAGGGTACAGTAAAGCCTGATTTGAACCCAGCTTGTGACACATACTCTAAGGCAGGGCTCACAAAGCAGAAAATAGAAATCAGAAGCAGAGGCCACTGGTTTTGTTGGAACATTATTGCTCGGTCTTGTTTCCAGTCACTGCATCTGTATAACAACATCACTTCTATGCCATGTAATTAGACACTTAATTTATTAAACAGCAACTGTAGTAAGCAGAAAGCAGAAGATATACTTATCTTCTGACAGAGGAAAATGTGCTATAGGGGAGAAAATACTTTCCTGACTCAGTCTGAGCCGCTTCCTAACAGGCAGAGCCTTTGAGAGAAGAACGTATTCTTGGTGTAGACTTTGGACCAGCCCTGGGGAAAGATGCATTCTGTTTGTGCTGCCCTGCCACAGGTTTGCTGCATGACCACAGTCAAGCTGCTCAGTCGTGCTGCCCCTCACTGTCCATGCATAAAATGGAGATGATAATCTGGCCTCTCTCTCACACATCCCCCAGTTTGTTCTACTTTTCTTTTCAACTTTATCAGGAAGGAGCCGCGCATCTTGTTCTGCTCTGAGTGCATTGTGCCCCTACATCTCTCCGTGTTCCCCAATCACAAATGTCTTTCCTTTCAGCAAGGTCAAAGCAGGCAGCTTTTTCACAGGCTGCCAGAAAAAGACAACGTATTCTGTGGTTGGCATCTTCCAGGATGAAAGTCAGAGAAACAGAGCAAATGCCATCATTCCAGGTCCTCGGGAAGAAATTGTCTCCGTGTGAAATGCAGCCAACAATAACAACAAAATGATTTCTGACAAAGATTAAAATGATGATAGCCTGCTTACTTGCCCATGGGAAAACACATGAGACCCAGGTCTTCCAGCCTTGAGCCTGAGGCTATAGACAGTGTTATCTCTTTATTGAGGCCTGATGTACTGACAACACTACAGTGTGTGAAGCAAAATGTCCTCCAGTGATTCCCTTGTAAACCTGCAGAACAGCTTGGCTTTGGCTGAAGCCCTTACATGTAATGTATGGTTTTGCACTGAGTTGGACACTGACACATGGGAGTGCTCAGCACCCCCAAGAGAAGATATGACCAGTGAAAAAATTATGTCCTAGGTGCACGAGAAACCAAAACTCCCTCTGATTCTTGGTCCTGGAGGATATTCAGAACACAAATCATTCTCATCCATTCTTCTTATACCATGTTAGCAGACCTACGTGGTCACAGCTGACCATGCTGGGTAAATAATCTAATATAATTACAGGGTAAAGAAATAGCAAATTCTCTTCTAAACCAGAGTAGAGCTTGCATCTATTATTTATTAGAGGCAACCAGCAGAAGAGAGCAGGTTACGTGGTAATTACTTTTTGACCTCCTGGAGGTAATTGCATAATCATTTGCAGAGAATTGCTATTACAGTTGGGTGAATCCTGCAAGCCATTTTATGTGAACAGTCATTTGAATTTTTAAACCAATTTCTACCTAACTATGAAGTTCTGATAAGGTCGTCCACAACCCCAGTGTCTGAAGAGCCTTTTTTTCCCTGCCTTTTTTGGGGTCTTTGAGTTCTTCAGATATTACAGTAAGTGAGCCACCTGGCAGCAATACTCATATCTATTTGATAAATTGCCCAGATAAGTTTGGCTTTTGGTGGTTGAAAACTGCGCACAGGTTTTAGATCTGGACAGAGAAGGGTGGTTCCTTTTCTGCTGATGCTGTCAATAGGTCAATGTCTGTGGAGTTTTCTCTCTGGAGTGAAAATCAAAGTGCTGAAAATCTCCATGAAAATGCAACCTCTGAAGCGGGCACTTCCCCAGGACAAGCAGCCTTTGAAATAAGATCCAAGGGCGATGGGCTTGCTCGGCTCACCTTTATTGCATGCCCAGGTCTCAGCAGTTCAGAAGCTGGACTCCTAAAGCCTGGGAGGAGGCACTAACAAGATATTTCCTGGAAACTTTACAAGGTTTGACAGAGCTTTAGATCCATCCTAAAATGAGGATTTATGACACATGGGATGACTTGGCCTCTGGACCTTCCTCTTTCTCTCCATCAGCTAAAGAGGAAGCCAAAAAGATTAATTCAAAGCAGTCAGACTTAAGCACGACAAATTTCACTTTGATTTCTCTTTTAGCCTTCTTTCTGTCTTCCTCCTGTTTCATGGGTATCATGGAGCTGGGTTCTAGAAGCTCCAATATTGGCTGGTCCTCTTAAGTTCTTGAAACTTTGAAATAACTTTACTGGAGAAGCAATATTCAAAGCATCATGGAGATCATGGCACAGGTTTATTTCTAACACCCCTCCTGGTCTGTGACTGGCCTTCAGACCGAGGGGACATCAGAAACCCTGCAGATAAGTTTTAGCCCACCACAAGTTTCTCCTTATTGCTCACCCTGCAAGAGTTGTGACTATGCTGTTTTAAAATTTATAGTGTAATTGATTTATTTATAAATCATTCAGCTCTTATTATTTATTAATTCTTCTGTCAAGGTTAATTTGCAATACTTCTAAATAAGGCTTCTTGACAACACCTTTGTTTATGAGATTGACAGCATGCCAGTGCACGCTTCTCCATCTCTACTAAAGGCAATCTGCACAGGCTCATATCCCAGGAAAGGTGATCCCACTTCGTTCCAGAGAAAAGATGAAATGCAAACCATCCACCCGTCCTGCAGTTGTTTGTCATAAATATTGCAGAATCAGACTGCTATTGTCTGGACAGGATTCAGATTAAAAGAGGTATGAGGAGGAGTATGGTGGACAACTTGCTGCCATAGCTTTGTAAGACATCAGCCAAACAAAGCACCAGGCATGACAAGAAGCAGCAAGAAACATGATATCTACGTATAACAGAGCTTAAGATAAAAACTGCAGGTGAGGCCCATCAGGAATAAAAAGAGCATGGATATTCATGGTGTATTCTGCAGAGCTGGGTGAGGAATTGGGAATACATCTTACTACCTGCCCTTCATGTTACCATCCTTCTTTGTCTGGTTTAGCCTATGAGCTGCAGTCAGCAAAGCCCAGATGTCTTTTAATATCTGAGAAGCACTTGATTGCACCATAAGAGCAGTCAAAGCTGCAGACATTTTGCCCTGCTTCATGTGTTTCAGCATGCTCATAAACTGCTGACTCTTACGGTTGCTGCCTGGTATATGAATAGAGAGCCTTTGCTGTATGATTACATTTAAATGACATCCGCTGCGTGTGTTTGCTTTTGAACGGGTAATATTTCAGGTTTCTCTTCCATGACAACAGTTCTGCAGCTGAGGACTGCAGCCCAGGTTCCTGCGTCTGTACTTCCCATGGGAGGATTCAACAAAGCACCACCGGAGTGTTGCAGGCTGGAATTTGCCTCTCTTCTTCCCAGCTCTCACAGGAGAGGCCCATTTGTCTGCTGCTTTAACATGTGCAGCTTGGATGCTCCCCTTAATGTGTTTTTTGTTTGTTTTTTCCTTACTGGAGGGTGAATTAGCACAAACCTTTCTTGGAGTTTTGAGTCAGTTAAATGAACGGTTAACAAACAGGAGTATAACTAGCACAAAATACACTGCGTTGTGCATGGGTCAGAAGGGGGGTTTGCTGGATATCTCTAGTCTGCGGTACTGATTTCTTCTTCACTGCAGCAAAAGTGCCCAGAGAAGTAATTATTTTGACTTCTAATTCAACCTTCTTCGACTTAAATTCTGTTCATTAGAATGGGATTGTGTGAAAAGCACCACAGCGCTCGCTGGCATTAGCTCTTGAGATAGATTCAACACTGACACAAACGCAGGATTACACCACATAGCTGCACATTTAAGTAATTTAAGATGAGCCCATGTGGATCAGTGTGAGCTGGTGTGCCAAGGGCAGGGGTGAGTTGAGGACAGCCAAGGAAGGAGGGCAGCATCAGACAGTACCTTGAGAGATGGGAGGGGAACAAGGTGGAGGTCACAGACTCAATTTAGGAACCAAAATGACCTAGTAGGGAAGAGATTCCCCTTCAAAGCACTTGAAATAGGCGGATGGATTCTCACCCAGGAGGCTGTGCTACCTACAGGGTTTATCCTGACCTAAAACAAGTCCTTACTTTTCTTTTACCTCCCATATTTTGTCTTTTTTTTTTTGGAGGGGGGCTGGTTCAGAGCATGCTAAGGAGGATAGGAGCTGCACTCTGTGGGATGTGGATGTCTGGTCCTTTGAAACTTGAGACCTTAAACTTCGAGGCCTTTAAAACAGGAAAGGTATCTCACTTTATGTTTGGGGAGCACCAGCAAAACCAGACCCTTGTGTCAGAAACTGCTGGGTATTGGATAGCACAAATAAAATAAACCCGAAGCAGAAAACGTAGCATAGTGCATTTAGAGGTTTGGGGGATTTTACATAAAATTTTACTGAGGCCTAAAATCACATCCTTTTTCCACAAGCATTTTGTTTAGGAAATCTCACAAAGCATGAAGCTGGCCAGTCATACAAGGTGTTTGCAAGTTACTCACCCGGTACAAATAAGGGCTGCAATATCACAGCATCCAAAGAATAAATTCCTTGATGAGCATTATCCTGCTAACTCCATGCACATCTCTGCAAAAAAGGAACTCTGATAACCTTGTGTTTCCTATATGGCTGTCCCTCACCCCTCACTGCCCCCCATTCTTCCTATATAAAGCCCTCTTAGATAAGAAGAAGAGATGATTATTAAGATGGGAGCAGAAGAGCATCCACGAAAGGAATACCAATGAAGCAGTGTCTTAGCGCATACATAAACTAAGCCTTTTCCAATAAAATATCAGATACAGGCAAAAGAGTGATGAACAGTAAGTGATTCCTGTCATCAGCAGAATTCACGTGGGAGCCTCTGGTAGTTGGCATTTTCTATCTGCAAAAGAAAAGAGATTTAAAGATTTGGTGAATGCCGAACAGTGCATTACAGGCAGCCAACATCAGTCAGCAGTGACCTGGACTGGCAGTAGCTTAGGGATGGAGGAGAGCAGAAATGCCTTTATAGAGTGCAAAGCTTGCCCAGAGAGTATGCAATGAGCTCAGGCAGGAATTTATGGTGGATAAAGAGCCATTACTGAGGGACAGCTTTGTAGACTGGACCAAATCCTGAGCTACGGGTAAGTGGCTGTAATGCTGATACCATCAGTTGTGTTTCACACCAGCTCTGAATTTAGCTACTTTTCTCCACATGGTAGAAGGGTAAATGACTTGCGTTAGAGGAGCTAAGGTATCATCTGGAGTCAATTTTAATAAAGTCCTACTGACAAACACCCAGGAAGTCAGACTTATTTATCACAGACTGAATAGTCCAGATGCCTGAAGAGACAATCTGAAGCATTCCTTCTCCCACAATTAGCTTGAGATCTCCCAGGGGATTTTAGGCAGTAGATATACAGCTTCTTTATGGGAAGGGAAGAGGAGCAGAGAGCCCTGAATCTGGCCATAATCCCTGCAGATCCACAGTGAGCTCAGCTGCTTTCTGAGTACTGTTCTAGGGGCAATGGTAGGGGAAGGGCAGGCAAGACACAGCATACAGTAAGTCAGTAAACTCCTTTATGGTACCACATTTCCAAGGTAACATTGTCGAATAGAAGTATGCTTTAGAATTCATATTTTGCTCATTTTCATTAACTGTTATTTCCAGTAGCTTCATTTTATTACAGTTATCTCCACTGGCACCAGCAGTCCCTGCATCCTGCGTTTGTCCTGTCTCTGTTTATTTTGCTAATCATTTTTTCCCCTTCGTCCCCATTACTGTCTTCTTGAGTATTATTACAGTGAGTTAGAGGAGAAGTGGCCATCTAAAAGCTGACCTTTTTCAACCCAATTCTTTTTCTTCATTTAAAAATTAAATCAGAAAGCTAAGCAATGGGATGACTGGATTTATTCCTCTGTCTTGCCACTGGCTGGCTGTGTTAGCTTGGTCAAAACTCTGTATCCATCTCTATTGAATTTGTGACTCTCAACAACCTATTGCTTCAATACACTGTAACAGGAAAATATTCAATAAACCAGACCTAACTGTTTGCATGTACTTCCTCAGATTGGGGGTCAGTCTTTACACACAGAGCAAGGAAGCTCATGTACATACTTTGGTTTCAACCTTGAACCTCAGTTATTTCTCTTTCCTCCCAAGCATGACCGCTTTGCAGTTCTCTGTATTCCTGAAATGACTTTAAATCACACATCATAAGGTGAAAAAGATCATAAAGGAACAACAAAGGATCAGCAAACATAAAATAGAAGAATGGCAGTGTCCCCACCTTACACTGCAAAAATCAAAGGGAGTTTTCAAACAGCCCCATTTCCAGTCAGCTGGAGATTGAATTCACACAGTAATTTACTGTGGCTGCACTCTTTCTGCCCCCCTTTTCCTCCATCTCTTCTTTTTCTCAATAGTTACTTTTTTCTTGGCCTATAATAAGAGGAACCTAATGACCAGGGCTTACATGCAAATAAGCTTTTCTCTCCAGTGTGCGTTGAGCAGAGGGCGAATGATAGAGGAGATTCATGGGGGGAAAAAAGCACCATTTATTGCAAAGAGCTTTTGTATTGTAAAGTAATCCTGGTATTTCCAGAGAAGGGGACGAGTTCACGTAGAAAATGATGCCAACTGAAGCTGCTTGAGTCTGCAATTTTCCTTGCATGCTGTTGGGGCCAGCGATCACTGTGAATCTGTGGGTGTCTCCATCCAGCCCAGGGCTTCTGTTCTCAGAGCAGCTCAGCAGCAGCTCTTCTTTGTTAACTGTTTCCTCCTCTGGTGAGAGAGGTGTTTTCCTGGTGATTTTTATTAGATAATGGCTCAGTGGGAAACTGAGCAGAAGAAACATTTTCATAATTGATGGCTCAATTTCAGTCCTGAAAACACTCGATGGCTTTTTCAGCCTCACTAACACTGGGAATTATTAGAAATTATAAACTGAGATGTGGCTGGAGCATATCAAAATGGACAAGTACCAAACCCCACAGACTTGATGGGTTTCCTCTTGCAGGGAGAGGGAGATGAGGGCCGATTCTTGCAGAATTTCATAGAGTTAAGCATGAGAAATATTCTCTTATTGGAAGAAGATGGGTGTAGGATTGCCAAGCTGGTCTAAATTTCAAAGGACAAGGTATCTCCAAGTCAACCCTAAGTGTCCCATAACCTTACTGAGAAGGAAGTAAAGAAATCTGTGCATCTTCCTGCATACTGCAGTCCCAGAGACTGCCATCTTTAACCAAATAAGACTTAAAGTACAGGTTAATCTATTGCCTTAATTTCACCATACTGGATGCTATACATCAAGAGGAAGTAGGGGCTATGACAATTTTAAGGACCATCTCCTAATGTCCTTCATTAGTGGAGATATAGTGATACATTTCTGAAAACCAAATACATCTGGACTCATCATACAACACAGAGGGTTTTTTCCCCTCAGGGCACTTCAGAACAGTGGAACACTTAAAGAAACAACACACTTCTAAGTCATTAGCAGCTGCTTGACCAGTTGCATTTGCTCTACAGTCACAGCTAAGTACCATGCTTTGTACATTCTGTTCTGTCAAGGACACTCAAGGGAGGGAAGCTGCCTGCCTCCAGGCATCCCTTTCTGAAAGGCAAGTCACCATAGAATACCTCACTATGAATATATCCTTCCTCAAGGCAGAAATTTTATTGCTCTTTCATTAAATTGCCACAGGACAATATCACTGCCTCGAAAACGATGTTAGAGAAGCTTGTATAGTAAATGCATGAGGCAGCACTATACTGCAGTGATGTGATTTCTGCTATGCACATGCACCATGCCATTTTATCATGACTAGAGTCAGCAAGAGCAGAGCTGGTGGAGGTCCCAGGGATGTTTATGAAAACATCAAGGCTATTGAACTGTGAGGAGAAACTCCATCCTGGAAATGGCTTCATAGCAGGAATCATCTCTATTTCTGATTTCACTTTAAAATGATAGCATCTGTTTATCTATCTTACCACCTTGGATATGCCTATCATTGCATTACTGAGGGAATGAAAAGATTAAGCACTAAAATGTGTCAAAGTGCATCTTAGAATCATAGACTCACAGAATAGTTAGGGTTGGAAAGGACCCTAAGATCATCCAGTCCCAACCCCCTGCCATGGACAGGGACACCTCGCACTAAACCTTTATTAGTATGCTGCTGCTGAAGGGAAAACATGGTTATAGGTTAGATTCCTAGAAAGAGGATTTTCATGTCTGGTTTCCAGGGGCATGCCCTGCTGCATCCTGCTCACTGGAGGTAGAGACAAGCTCTCCAAAGAGCATGTGATGCTGGATGCCACTGATTCCATCCTCCATGGAGCAAACACAATATGTTAAACCCCAATACAGACAAGCCACAGCTAATTCAGAGATTTCATGATTAGAAGCAGAACTTCTTAGTTTAGTCTTCCTATATATGCATCATCCGGAGGGGTCATTGATGACTTTAAAAGCTAGAGTATTTTTCTTTTGTAAGAGTGGATAGCTGCAAGCTTTGCTTTCTTTTAATGCAAATGAACTTATTTGGACCTGCTGACATTAGAAACTAGTGCATGTATTCTAGAGAAGAGAGAATATTGCATCAGCTCATTTTATGAGCTCTTTAAACTGGGAATGAAAGGGGAAAAAATAAAAAGGAAGGAAAACAACCTCAACCATAAGAGAGGATTTGCTAGCTCTCTCTCCCCTGGCATTCCCCTCCTCCTCCTTTCTGCCTCCTTCCATTTCCATTGCTGCAGGGACTTACTACAACCATGGGATTAATGGACACCTAATGCCATCTCTGCTTTACAGCCTGGAAAGTCTCTTGTCTAGTTTACATTGATTTTTCTTTTCTGATGCATTTGCAGAATCTGAGATACTGATGGTGGGAAACACAGATAAAGAGGGAAGACGTGAGAAAAAGATACATCCTCTGCCTCATGCTTCCAGTACTGAAAATGCTTCTAGACTTTGGAGCCTGCAGATACTTCCAGGAGCAAATACTCACTTACTCTTTCCTGCCATCATAGAGGACATAGGAAGGGCAGTAATGATAATCTTGCTCTCTAGTGGGCTGGTGCTATCCATCAGTCAGGAACAGATAGGGAATGCATTGCCTTACAACAATTCCCAGTACAGTGAGCACTTTCTTGTGTGATTTGGCACTATGTTCCTTTTTATTGTAGTTCTATTTTTATTATAATTGCTATTAGCAAGATTAAAGTAATTTCCCATGATCTGTTGCATAAATGAATGGACACAATGGTCATACTCATGAGAAAGCTAATACCTACCTTCGCAGCTGTGCAGAAAACAAGATGTTAACATGCAGAAAAGCAATGGGCAAATCTCAGAAGCCTGAATGATATCAGAAATACCAGGGGAGGGCTAAGACTTGGGGCTTATGGAATCAGGCTTTTGCTGGGTCATCAACCTCTCTGTGCACTACTCAGCATCACATCATCCCAGGTGACTCTGCTCCAGTCAGAGAAAGATGTTGCTCTCTACCAAACCTTACCTTTCTACAAAGGGATGAGACATACCCTACCTCTCTATTTAGTAGCATCACTTTTTCTCCTAACAAAGTACTGAAGTAAAGCAAGGCTGCTGTACCATGCACCTATGGGGTGAAATGACCTGCAGGCACATCAGCAGGTCAGAACAGATCTGCTTTGGTAAGATTAGTGGGGTAGAAAGAGCTCCATGAGTTTACTTGCAGCCCCCAAAACCTCACCACTAACAATGCAGTACTTGACAGCTCTGCAATACTTTGTTTATTAGTACCACAAGCAGGTGCAGCTCATTAGTAACACAGAAAAGATGGATGATCTTGTAGTTAAGATGCTAAATGCTGCCTGAAGCCAGGCTGGGTTTTAGTAATAGTGACAAAAACACAGTGTCAGAAAGAACAGAAGGGAAATGCCATCCCCTGACCACGTCTCTCTCTCATCTTCAGAGTGTTTGATGTCAGCTTTATAAAGCTGCTGGAGCAGAAGACTGAGAAAAAGCTGGAAATGATGCAGAAAGTTAGTCTAACACCCACTTGGATCCACCTTCCACTGGGTCAGCGTATGAGTAAACCCTCTGAGAAGAGAGTTCTGAGTCTGATTTAGATATCTGTGGCATCTTTAAGTATCTTCGAGGTTCCTTAACAGTCTGGACTCTCTGTTAGGCCGCAGTTTAAGTGTGCAGCAGAAATAGAAAGGAAGGAAGACTGATGCCATCCCATCTCATTCGCTCTTTTCTATGCCACTCTGTGTGAGTGACGCATTATATTTCAGGATCAGTAGGAGCCATTTGGATTTGAGTGATGGTGCTGCTCAGGTGGTTACGAAGGCATCTCATTTCCCTTCAACCACCCCATAATGCAGTCTCATTATCACAATACCCTATCATATCGTGCCAGCATCTCAGTGCAAGTGGGTCATGAGGATTTTTTCCCCATTCTAAGCTCCCAGTTACAAGCAGTTCTCACTCTGCCATGAAAGGGAATAAATTGTTGTTCAAACAAGTGTGACAGCTTTGTAGAAGACATTTAATGCTCTACTATGGAGCTCTTGACAGAAATGAGCTATTCCTTCCTGGGTTCCTGACAGACTGCTGAAGAGTCTCGGGGGGGGGGAAAGAAGAAATTTATCAGGAAGGTTTTTTACTCCAGGCAACACAAAAAAAATAGGAACGTGGTCATTATGAAAGCAAAAAGCAGGGAAATGAAAGGAACCCTGGTGATAGGTCCCGTTTCCCATCTAGCGGAAGAAAGAGACTCACAAACATTCAGATTAATCTTGGGAAATAACTGGTATCTCAAGATTTCATTGCAAGAAATTACATGTTGTCATCCTGATTATTTATTTATATTTCCTCCACTTAAGAACTGCATTCAGGAAATTAAAAGGAAAAATAACATGTGGATCTGTCAGGAAAACTGTAAGGAAAAAGATCAGCAATCGAGAAGAAATAGTATATATATATCTCAACAGCATTGCCTCTTTTCCCATCTGTTTGCTGTGTTTTGCAGGGCTGGGTTTCACCCTTTTTCAGGTCCCTATTCAAACATGAGTTGTTTGAGGTGGATCCTACAAACCTCCAGTGTTTCTTTTCTTCTGCTTTTGACATTCCCAAAGTTCATATTTTTATTCATCATTCATCTCTCCCATTGTTTCACTGTGAGCGAGAAGAATTAGGTAGTGCCTTAGCTGACTGCCTGCTCAGAACAAACAGTGAGGAGGCAGTTTTCCAGCAGTCCAAAGTCTAAAATCTTTATCATCCTGTGGAGTGAATCCTGAAGGATAAACCAGTGGGAAGAAATCTTTCAAAAGACTTTCAAAGGCCGCCTTATTACTGTTCACTTTAATGGAAGTTTGACCTCTATAAACCCTTCAGGTATATTTTGACAATTGCACCCTCCATCCATCCATTACCAGGTTCAGAAACAATAAAAGAAAGGAATTAAATCTTTAACGAATGTTATTTACTACAATGTGTTCTGCTGATTTGCAAAGGCTATGAGGTGATCCAAACTCTCTACATTCTGGATATGGCCACAAGAAAGGCTGGGTGTTGTAGAGACTCTGAGGTGGATGGGCCAGCAAATATGGTGCAAACTGTTATCCCTTCCCTAAAGTCAGGGGATCGATGCCGAATTTCATCTCTTAAGAATCTGTCCTTGAATTGCCAAAACTTCTTGGAAAATTCATAAAACCCTCCAGACTTTCTCCGCTGGAGAGTAGAGCTGTCCAGAGGTTAAAATGTTTGATGAGTTCACAGTCCCATGCAGGGAGAGAAGGAGTCTTGGAGGTCTCCACAATACTGGACCTAATCTGAGGATTGTGGGACCATCACTGGCAAGTAGAAGGAGAAAAGAGAGAGGAAGGGAATCTCTGACAATAATTCATAGCACACAGTGTTAATCTTCTGCTCTGAACAGCCCATTGCAGATCCAGAGCAGAGAGATAGACCTCAAGGCTGCTCCCTCAAAAAAGTTCAATGAAGACCATAAAAGCCACCAGCCTAAGTAAGGAATGCTATTCCTGAGGTCCAGAGTTTTGCCCTTCTGCTGCATGAGCCCTCCATTTCAACCCACACTGTACCAGTCGTCCCACTAGCCAAGTCCAGATATAATGCTCTCTTTATTGTTTTATTTCTACCACAAAAACACCTCTGAGAAATAACAAAGGATCAACACCCTGTCACATTAAACATCTTAAAGAAAGAGAGTCGAAAGGCTGGACTGTGCCCCAGAGATCTCACCATTTAATTGAAATTCCAGGAATACACCCGGATTTGAGGAAAGGTTCAGCTTATTTTATTATCCGGCAAACCAGTTTGTCAAGAAAGAAAGCTTCTTTCTTTTCCTCTCTGTTCTAAGTAAAATCCTGCTTTCTTACTTCCTTTTTGTTCCCCTCCAAAAACAAGAAGAAAAGAGAATGAAAGGTGAGAGCTGATTGAGTGAGCAACAGCAGGGGCAATAAATATATATTTATCAATGTTCCTCTCCTTTAAAGCACATCAATTGTGAAGCTGCTGACAGAGGTCTTGCTGTAACTGCTGGAAAAACCCCCAGGAGCTAATAATTTTATGTTTAGGCTTATGTAAAACCAGTTTTGATTAATTATTGATGCAAAGTTAGGAAAATGAACATTTGCTCTGCTTTGGCACAGCCCTATCAAATAAATGAAGCTGTGGCTGCTGCACAGCACGTTGTTCAATCCCTGTTCCCATCTAGCAGCTCTCTGTTAGCAGGGTCAGCCTGGGTTCCTTATGGGGGGCAGTGTGTCCCCTCCCATTGCAATGTCCTTTGGAGAGCTCCTGAGGTTTAGGAGAAACCATGCCAGGCAATACCAGCTTTCCTTATCCGCCTCAAACAGAAGTGGACCATATTCCCTTTCATGTGATCACTGAGCTGGGCAAATATGCCTCTTTTTTTCACTTTTGCCTTAAAATTAAGTGCCTGAAATCTGTCTCATTTTGCCATTGCTTTGTGGAGCTGGCTGGGGTTCAACTGAAAGCACGATGTTCCCATGTCCAGCATAGCATTCCTGTGGGTTCCCAAACAATATGTCCATGCACAGAAAACAGTGTTGACAATAACTGCTTAGCAGATTCAATCCAATTCCATCTAATTAAATAGGTTCAGCACCAAAAGACCGCAGAAGTGGCTTCAATCACATGCTGGACACATAGCTACAGCACACACTTGTAAATTGTGCAAAAAGTACATTTAACCTTTGTTTTGGTGGAAGTTGCCACTTGCAACATAAAAAACCTCTACAGTGCACATATATCAAGGGGCTATACTTAAGCTTCTTGATGCTGACAGTAAGAGTCAAACACAGAAATAGATGCACACCTCCGGACCCTGCACATCTGTATTCCAACGTCATGTTAGACACACACAAACATCCTTTTCCATTCTGCAATACCATTTTTTGCCTGGATCTGTCTCTGCTGGTCACAGTGGGAGCTATAGGGGGTGGAGAGAGGAGTTTTATCAACTGCTTCTAGGTAACCAACCAGCCTAAGTCATCTTGCCCATTAATGAGCATGTCATATAGCCCTGCAATTCACTTCATCACTTTCGTGTCCTTTCCAGAGTGATGCCATTTTACATCCCGCAGCCTTTTATAAGCTCCTGATGTCCAATACAGATAGTCTCTTCTTATCATCTTTCTCTTTTTCTTTTTAGCACTCCTGGCTTCCCAGAACCATTTTCTAGGGCTTTTTTACAATGGTTTCAATTCTTCACTCTTCACTCTTCCAATTGTTCTTTACAGATATGGAGGGTGGGTGACTTAAAAGAGCCCTGGCTTAATTCAGCTCCCCTTGAACTCACTAGTATAGAAAGACTGAAGTGCACATTTCCATTGATTTCAACAGGGGAAGAGTAAGGTGAGTGCATTGGGCTTTAGAAATCCCCCCCTTGATGTTTTCCCATCACCCTGTTCCCTGTCGTTAGCACGCTTTATACCACTGCTCCGAGTTCTGCTATGAAGCATGCTCCTATTTTCATTCTTTCTCGCACCATTCCATGCTTTAATGTGCTTGAATTTCTTTTCATGAATTTTGTAGGACTGTAGCCCTGTCTTGTGGAACAATTACCCCTGCTTTGTAATGGGGTTTACACTGAGTTATTCTCAAGCAGAGCTTCATTTACCTAGGAATATATCATACAGCCATATTATGGAGGCATCACCTGAAGCCTAGCAGCCAAGTAACAAGGTTTTCTTCTCTTGGACAGTCAACACTATTACCCTCAGAACCAGAGGCAAATTTTCAATGAGAAACTTTCAAATAAAGGCTCACTTGACATAATTAACATGGACTTCAGATATGCATTGTTCTGTTAAAGGAAAGTAAATTGAGGCAGGTTGTAACTGAATTTGTTGCTTCTCCTTCTTTGGTTTTTCAGCCAAAAGAGTCTAAAGACCTGAAGCCAAACCCTTTGCACAGTCCCACCACTTAGGTGCTCTATTGACCGTCAATGTAGTCCCATGAAGCAAAGTGTTTTCCAATGGTTAGCTGGATCTCAGGTAGAAGCTCTAATGAGTGTAGAGGCCTGAAGCTGTACCAAAAGCCGTCACTGGTGTCTTTCCCACTTGCTGTTCTCATTGAATAGAACCCAGACAGCAGATACCTTGTCTGAGCTCAGGTGCCAAATCATAAAAATGGCTTGTGAGGCCTTATTGATCACTCCTCTCCAGGCAGCTGTACAAGACTTTCTTCCCATTGCCCAAAATGATGTCTGAAATCAGTTTAGGGAATGAGCAAGTCTTTTAATTAAAACAGTCTGTTATGATGAATCTGTTATTACAAAGCCTTACCTATGTAAAACATTAATAATACAAATTTCATTTGTTTATGTCAGCACCAAGCATTAATTTTTAATGGCGAAACGTATGAGTTATGAAAGGCATTAATGCAAAACAAATCACCAGCTGAGAAGGGAAAGGAAATCCATTTTTTAGGGTAAGCAGTGGAATGAAATATTATTGTGGTTCTAACCAGAGAAAAAATATTTCTTAGGGCTCCAAGAGCAATTAAAAAAACCCACTGAAGCCTTGGGTGTTATCATCATGCTTAATATTAGTTCTATATCAAGCAAAGTTTGTGTCCATTTGACCCAGCCAGTGCCTTGATGCCACCTCTGAGGAAGCCTTTTGCACAAAATTACTCTAATTGCCATGCAACAGCCATGAAAGCAGATTGGATCCATGCTGCATAACAACCATCTCGCTGCTGCTAGTGAATGAGATCCCAGAGAGCCCAGGAGGCAGTCGTGCTCGCTTGGTGGGCCAGATCCATCACAGATGTAAATGGGAGGTACCCTGTGTGATTTAGGAGTCACTCCTGCTTACATCAGCAATAAACTAACTCCAGGCATTAATTGCCAACTCATTCTTACAGTTTGTGATTATAATTCTGCAGGATAAATCAATACCAGGGCATTTTCAAAACAGACTGTAAGGTTGTGGTGGGCTGGTCCTGGGTCTGAGGCAGAGTTATGGAGCAATTGTAGCCTTCAATAGGACTTCTGTTTCTGCTGTACCTAGCATTTGCACGTTTAACCCTCACTCTTGCAGTGATTTCACAACAGGGAGATGCTCTTAAGCCCTGGGCAGGGAGAAAATGGAAAATCCTCAAGTGCTTAGGGACCAAGTCTCACTGGTACTGGGCCAGCTCTTTAGCAAGGCTTAAGATGGTGGATTGAAAGGGGTTGTAGGTAATACAACCCCTGCTACCTCTGTCCACAGCAGCCAAGAGCATCCTTTACCACACTAGTAATCTCCCTAATTTTCAGTGAAACTGTCCAGATGTGTACAGAGAGGCCATGACTCCTTTTCTTATCAGCCTTCTTTGGGAACAGTGGCTGCAAGGGGTTTGTACAATGCCCATGATGCCTAGAAATAGCATCCTTGCATAGTAAAAAACATACCAGGACCCAAACCATTGTGTTAACCACAGTCAAAAAGCTGGGTGTTGTGCTGTGCAACAACAAGGGACCCAGACAGCAGATTTCAGTGGTGGGATAGGGTGAGAGTGGCAAAGCAGGACTCCGAAATCACTTGGCTCCTGCTCAAAGGGCCTTTGTGAGCCACACTGGGCACAGCATAAGTAACATCTGTTTTTGTTACCAGTCCAGTTATGGATGTTAAAGGCATGCTATATTGCTATATAATGGGGGTATCATGTGTTTTTATGTTTTATGGTACTGGACTTTTTACCCTAGTTAAGACTTCAGTAATATAAGCAATACCTCTTGTAGCTCCCACCTCTCTCCCACACTCTTCCTTTCTCTCTTTCCCTCTTTCTTGTCTCGGTCTACAAAAATTGCTGATGTTAGCAATAAAGCAAGAGTTTAATATCATACTACAGGGTGCTACAACAAACTGCCCCTTGGTTCCATTGATTCAACAGGCCTGAAATATAGGAAGGCATCTAAGGGGGAAGAATACAAGATGAAATTTGCAGTTATAAATTCTGTAATATTGGATTTTGCCTGGCACATTTCAGGGCTGTGCTGTGTCGCACAGGATCTCTGTCAGCTAAACAACAGGTTGTTGGTGGTGAAACATTTACAGCACGCCAAGTTATTTCATCCCAACAATAGACCTGATATTAACGTGTGTGACACATCCACTGCTTCATACCTCTGATAGAGACACACCACCCAGCTTGAGGGTACCAGAAACCTTGCTGGAAGCAATTTAAGGTTGTTTTCTTTCTCCCAGCATCATTGTGGGAGGTGACATAAATGGAAGAGAGGTTGTGGCTGGAGGGAAGGACTTACTGTATCAGAGACTTGATAGGAGAAGCAATTGCAAATGTTTCAGACATGTGATGCTGTGGTCTGTTATTTCTTCTCCTACATACACTTTCCCCCTCCCATCTGTAAGTCTCCATTTGGTAATGTTATAAAATAATCAAACCTTAGTCTTTTTTCTCCTTTTGGATGCATAATAATTTCATTTGCAAACTTCATGACTTGAGAAAAGACATTCAGTTTACTACACAGCATTTAAGAAACAATCAACTTGCCATTCCCTTCCCCTTAAGAGGAAGAGTCCAGATCACTCTGAAAGGCTTTCTGACAAGTTCTCAGTCTGACACTTTTAATGATGTTACATTTATATTAAAATGAAGCAGGCAATCATGTCCATGCCATCCTCTTGCCCTTTGAAATTAAAGACAGAGAAGGAGCAAAACAGACAAGCTCATTACATTGTTCTACCACTTCAGGAGCTGGCTTTGACCTTCAACATCCTTTCATTTGAGATTCTAGCTAATTTAAAGGGTAGTGCCTGTGTGTGGTGCAGAATAGAGTAGGATACGTAACACATGATATTTGCATTGTCTTTAACAATGATTTGCACATAATTCGCTTGCTAGCTGTTAGTTCTGTAGGTGGAGTCTCATGACCATGTCCCTGAGACAGGCACAAAGATGACAGGCTCCTGTTGCAAGGTAAAATGCTGTTCAACATGATGTCTCGGATGTTAAGATTCTATCAAAAGCCCAGTGGTCAACCAGCAAAGTGAAAGCCATCCATTTGTGATGCCACTTGGCCCAGAAATGAGCAGTTTCTGGCTTGGGTTGCTCAAGCTACAGTCTTCCTTGAAAGGCAGCACAGAACTGGTTTGTATGTGTTAAAGTTTGTGTATAATCAATAAAAAGAACTTGAGATCTACTTGAAAGAGGGAAAGGGTCAGTGTTGATAACCTTCACAATTCTTTTGATTTATTATTAATACCTTCTTGCTGGAACTCCAGCAACAAGAAATACAGAATACTAGTTGAAACAGAGACTCTTCTCTTCACTGCCATCATCTTTCTATCTACCAGCTGTTTTATTTTCCCTCAAACTCCATCTCTTTCAGTCTATTGTTATTAAATCCTCTGGGACTGTGCCTGGAAACAGTGAGTACCTTGGGGCACCAAAACACAAGTGTAGAAACATGCTGCAGTGTCTAGCGACAAACACTATCAACCCCATCAGCATCATAACTATTACTCTGAGCTCAGGTAGATAATGGCACCTCTGCAAGACCTTTCACAAACACAAAGGCTGTGCCTGTGTGTAAGGTAAGCTGGATGGTTGGTGTTAGGTACTGAGCTGAAGCTCAGTTTAGAGCATCCACCCAACTGTCTGTTACCTTCAGGACCCATGCTGCTCTCTTCAGACACGTACCAGTTGCAACAAAGCCTCACAATTGACTTTTCAGATATACCAGGCTCAAATGGTCTCATTTAGCATGAAATTGTCAGAGTGGGTCATGTCCATCTATAATAAAAACCTTTCTTAAAGCTAGAATAGGCTTTCTGAGGTTGTTTATCAGCCAGGAATGTCTCCAGGAACAAGACAACTAAATAAGTACCTTTAACAAGTATATACTTCTCCAAGTTCAGAAGATCAATCATATTCAGAGCTTATAAATGCAGTAGGATTTTGGTGGTTCATTTTAACTGTAGTAGGAAGAGAGATCCTTGATTTGGGGGGATTTTTTACCCTGCAAACTCTGAGAAGCAGAAGCCAGTCAGGAGCACTGGCAGCTTTTGTGTGAAAGTTCCCCAGCAGCTTTACGCTGGTACCAAGTAAATTTTGCAACAGTCTTACAGGTTGGAACTGAAAAAGGAAAGTTTCCTCCTCTTTTATCCTGGATCAGTAATCCTCTGGTCATCCTGTTGCCATAGGAGGGCAACTGCCTCCAGGTTTACATCCTCTGCTTCCACAGGTATCAAATACTAGATCTATTTCAATCCATCCTACAGGAAAAATGCTCCCATGTAAGGTGTTTGCCAATAGTCATCTTCAGGTTTTCTTTGTTCAGTTATAGCCCAGAATGATTTATTACAGGTATTTCAACTGTCCCTACCCTTTGGCTATCAAATTATTCTCTTTATTATTTTTATTACTTGTATTATTGTAACTTCTAGTTGCAGACCAGCACAAGCATGTGCCTTGCATTTTTCACTGCCCAGATTCCTTCTTAGGTTGTCTGTTATTTCACTGAGGAACAACATATGTATAAGCTACAATTTTCCAGTATGGTAGAGCTGCAGTTACCTGTGTAGATACACCACTGAATTCAGAGACATATTTGCTATTTCTTCACATGGATGCTTCATAATATTAATATGAGATTGAAGAGTCTGATTTGGGGCACCACATTCTGAGCTGTGTGGGCTCAGGTTTATCCCCCGTTCTTACAAATCATTGCTTTTAACATCCCCCCTCAGGATTTCTTCTATCTGACACCCTTCCTTACATCATACTAAGGTGGTCTGAGTTGATTCTTGTGAAGAAAGGAGGGTAGCTTGGCCAGGAGACCATTTGTAACTGCATCAGCTCCTTGGATGTGTATTCTCCAGAGACAGTGGTTGCTATAGACTTCAGGGTCATCTAAATGCAACCACACCGTATTTTTTTGTGCCTTGAAGTCAATTCATGGCCCTGTGAAAGCTAGGGGAAAACCCCATTAATTTGGCTGTAGATCAGACTATGACTGGCACTTACAGTTGTCAGCACACAGGTGAATAGATGTTTAGGCAACAAAGAAGAATCTGCGATATCAGATGCCTTTTGCCACTTGAAAACAAAAGCACCCTTTCTTTGAAACGTGATTTGCCCATAACGGGGTTTCAACGGTGCTATCTATTATTTAGTGCTTACTTTTAACCTCAATTTTTACCAGCCCTTTAAAAAAAACTGTTCAGTTTTAATCGCACAGAAAGTTTAAAGCAATATTTTTATTAGTGCATAACTCTCAAATACCACTTTGGAATGAAGAATTATCTCTCAAGCACTTACGAGATAGGCTTTACTTTCCTGTTAGTTAATCTGACAGTGGTTTATTAATAATCAGCCCTTTTTGTATTGCCATTATGCATTTTTTTCTATTAATGCTGTTTATATCTCTAGCATCACCATTATAAAGAAGACTGTGAAATACGTCCCAGATATGCTGGGTAGGAACAAAGTAGATAAATATTGCTAACCAATCATAGGCACTATTTTGTGTTGATTTTTTCTGCTGTTAATAAATGATGAAATATTTAATAACAATTTAAAGAAATATTTTTATAAGTGGAAATCAGGTTAGAGTATGGTCTACATCCACTGTAGGAAAGAGGGAAGGACTGGATACTCCTTTTTACATCCTTGTTTATGATTAATTGTTCAAAACTAACCCATAGCTCACTGCTTATGCTCACCTCCATTTGAGTACAATTCTATAGCAGAAATAGAGCAGGCAGAAGCCTGAACCTTGTCTTCTTCCTCTGTTTCAGACTATTTTTTGCTAGACACAGTGCGCTGTCTTCATTCTTCATTCATTGAAACCCAGTCCAGAAATTAATGATAATTAACTTAATGATCATATTGAATTTAATGAGTTTATGCAGGAGGTCTGTGGTAAACCTGTTATTTTTACAGAGCACAACTCAATTCACTTCTCCAGTGATTCACACCAGCATAAGTGAAAGAAAAACAGTCTACAGAGATCTGGGTTCCAGCTTTTCATTAACCCATACCTCTGACCACTTCAGCACATTTGAGTATTTCATTGTCTACAGTGTTTGCAATCACTCCCCTGGAGCACAATCTTGCAACCAGGATTAACACTTTATTTATGCCTCCTCCTAGTCATTAAGATTGATGTGGAGTAAAAGTGGTGCTACTATTGATCCTTTTAGGCATTCTGCTGGACAGTGTTTGCAACCCTGCTTACTGTGCCACTGAATTCTTACCCTCCCTTTGTTGTCTGGCTGGCAATTTTCCATCTCTGTCAATACCCATTCTGCTTTGGAGAATGACGCATCCCACATGTCTCACAGAAACCTAAGTAAATGCTGTCTCCTCCTATGGTCATCTTCCAAATGATCTTACCCCTGACCTCACACGGGTTTGGATTCTCCTACTGAGTAATTAAATGCTGCTTTGAACACCTAAATATCATTTGCCTACAATCATGTATGAAGCCAGGGGATAGACAAGACTTAGTTTCTCTACCCATCCACAGGAATAGAAATTAGGCAGGCTCAGAAGTAATCGCCAGTTTCTCTCATTTTCTCCTTCTTAAGAGCAGTACCACCTGTGGCACTTAATTTTGATTTCACAGCTTAAAATCAGCAGTGAAACAGTTACAAACCATCAGACAAAAAGCTTCGAAAATACCCCGATAGGATCATTTTTCAGCAATGCCAAGAAGCTTCCTTTGAGGCACAATACTACTGCTTACCTAGATGCTCTGTTCCTATGAGCCCGTAAAGGGTGAACCCTGTTATATATGTATTTCAAAAGCTGAATCTGCAGAGGCTAAACTCTCTTGCCTTCCATGGGAACCCTCCCATTGACTTCAATTGGTGATGATTATTAGACTGAATCCTTACCACAACACCCACAAAACTACAAGCTTTCCAAGTCAGGCATATGTATAAAACTAGAGATGTGTAAAAAGAGAATGAGGTGAGCTCTGCTCGGTATTTTAGTGCCAAAACAGATGAGTGAAATTATAACTGGCTCAGGCCATCACTTCATTAAACTGGCACAGAGATGTATAGCCCCTTCAGAGCACAAGGGGGTTTTTTCCACCTTTGAAAACATCAAAGAAAATCAGAGAAATAACTTTTCAGACTAATCCTCCTGACCAAAAGCCCTGCTGAGCAGCCTAAACAGGAAGCAAACGTATCAACACAAATGGGAGCTGGCTTCTGAAAAGCAGGTTAGACCCAGAGGGCTGGGTGATCACTTGGAGGAGCAATCAGTAAAAGGAATTCTACTGTATTCAACAGAAGTATACGTTTTATCTGTTCCTTATCAACAGCTCTATTGACAAGGTCTCCATTGCTGCCTAATTGTTTGTCCCAGGATTTTTGTGCTTTTCTGTGAAGGGTTAGTTTGAAAAGAGGAGTTCAGTAGCTTGGCTGTGTTATTTGTAACTCAGCCATCATTAATTTTATTCCTTTTCTAGTGCACTAAAGAGCCTGCTTTATCTCTGTTACAACTTCCTCCACGCGCACCCCAATATTTACTGCATTCTTAAAGCTCTTTCTTATTCAGAGCTGTCATTGATTTGTTCCACATACTTTGATCTTCCTAATTTCTTCCACTTTTGCACTTACATCTAGCTTTCAGCAGCCTGGAGAGTGTTGGTAGGATAAACAGCGCACAGATGAACCCTTCTTCCTAGTGAAAGCACTGCTGCGAGGCTATTCCATGTTTGTTCAGCAGAAACTGGACCAAGATGTTCATCTGTCACTCAAAAGCCTTATGGACCCTTCATGGTGTTTATCTGGTCTGTCTCACACAGGATCAGAACATCTTCCCTTGGGTTTCAACCTGGAGGCTGTGAACGTCAAACTGCATCATTGCCTACAATCACGTCACTCGTGACAATTCCTACCAACAGCGGTCAGGCAGGAAAGCCCTCTCCTCTCTGCTTTAAAGAGGCTCTGGTACACATACATGGAGGAAGACCTGTGAGCAAAATGAGAGCTCATTAAAGAGACTTGAGGGAATTCCCACATGAAGAAAATCCTCAGTTCAGTACAGGGGCAAATGCAAAAGGAATATGGGAATATTGTATGAAATGACAAACAAGCTGGAGAGGGTGAGCTGGGAGCTCTGCTCTCCCTGTCTCCTGACAGGAGAACGAAGAGACAGGTGATGGGACGTTAAGAAGCAACAAATTCAAAACTGATAAAAGGAACTATTTCTTCACAGTTTGTTTCATTGCCAAAGGAAACCTATGAGAATAAGAGTTTTAAAGGATTGCCTGGGGTCTGGCCATTTACTTGGAAAAGGAGAATGCCCAGAATTAGAGCAGCCAATGATACAGACCCTTGGAGGAGACTTCACACATTTCCCTTAGAAAACAGAGAATAAGAAGGAGGGAGGAGGAGATGGATTATCCTACATCTATGTTGTGCAGTGCTTATATCTGCTTTAGAAGCATCTGGTGTTAGCCATAGCCATAGGCTGAGAGCCATAGTCATCGTCTGAGAGCCATAGTCATAGTCTGATCCAGGATGACAATTGACTCGTTGCCATTTTCTAGTGTCCCTCAGTTGTTTCTCTTCTCTCCTCCACCTGGTTAAAGCTGATTAAAAATCCTGCAATTAATTTCACACAACAATTCAAAACTGTTTTCATGCTGAAAGGTTAAAAATAGAATAATTTCTTCTTTTCTTTTCTCTTTTGTGGATTTTTTTTTCCTAAAGAACTTATGGTGAAATATTTTAATGAAAACATTTATTGCAAACACAGGTGCTAGTAAACAGA
This sequence comes from Ara ararauna, assembly GCA_028858755.1. Classification (NCBI taxonomy): domain Eukaryota; kingdom Metazoa; phylum Chordata; class Aves; order Psittaciformes; family Psittacidae; genus Ara; species Ara ararauna. The sequence continues at coordinate 18,542,580 of CM054384.1, forward strand.
ATGTGTCAGGATACATTTGGAAGATGTTTGCTATGCAAAGGGTTTGGGGAGAGAATGAAGATTTTAATAAAACACTTGCTTTCAATGAAAAATACACTCCTTTTCTCCACAATAAAAAGGTTGGGTTGGTTATTTTCCTTTAAAAGATCCTGAAATATCTTGATCAACTCAAGTCCCAGAGAAGAGTTCAAAGGGGATGAGCACACTGAGGAGGCAGCAGCAGGTCTCACCTCCGAGCAGGCACAAACAGGGGAGTGGGATTCTTTCAGGGAGCCTGAAAGATTTATCGCAGGTGAGATGAAGAAGGCAAGTCCAGCTCCTGCTGTCAGCATCACCAGGAAATCCCTTTCTGACCTGGGCAGGAGTGGGACACGCTGTCTGCTCATCCAGGGTGCCTGATGGGTGTCTCAGGGTTAGCCCTCCTCCCTTTCCCATCACCAGACCTTAGTGGGTGTACTCCTGATTAAATCGATGAGATGGGGCTGCTGGCAGCAAATGCACCTTTCTTTCCTGGTCTGTTGGCATTTTGAAATGAGCCATTCTTCCTTCCATTCCTGTGGAGCTCTGGAACCAGGGGAGGAAGGAACAGGAAATAGCAGACCCTCTAATTATGCAGGAGTGGAGAGTACATCACCGTGGTGCACGGAGCAGGCTGGGGTAAGTGCACAGCCATTCTGGAACAAGCAGAGTTACTCAAGGTTTCCTCTCTCTGCTATTTTTGTCACTTTGCTACATGTTAATTGATCTTTTTTTTTTTCCTTTTTGGCTGAAACATCTGCTTTTAATGCTCACAAACAATAATTCCTTTCTTTCTTCCCTGATCACACGGGATGTAAATCCAACCAGAAGGGGGAACGGAGGGGGAGGGAAAAGGGCTGCATGCTGCATTCCCAGCATTACCATAATAGCAGTGATTTTGGCTCAGTGCAGCCCTGAATGGCAGCAAGATGAACCCACCTCAGCTGAGCCAACCTGACCAATGTGCCTTTCACTAGGAACACCAGGGCCTCCAGAACGTGTCAGCCGGCTCACAGGGGTGCTGAAAGTTGGCATGTCCCCTGCTGTCAGTACAGCTGACAGATTTCTACAGGAACAGCCAGCAGGAACGGTGAGGATGTCTAACACCTTCCCTCTGCTGTAGAGAAGTCAAATAAAATCAAATACTCATATGTAAAATTGGCCGCAAGCCTTATCTCATGCGCACACCCGACTGCAGCTCAGCAAGGCAGCCTCCTGAGAGTGGAATCTCCTGAAATCCAAGCATCCAGTTGATCCAGTGTAGGCTGTATCTATCATTCCACAAAAAAGAGCCTCCAGGGTGTCTGTACGCATGGCCTGGCCTGCCTCGTGGCTCTGTCCTGTCTCCAGCAGGGCTCGGAGACCACAGCTTTATTCTTGTGGGCTGATGATACCTGTGTTTGGGACGTGCTGCCTCCAAGAAAGCACCTCGGACACAAAGCTCAGGCTGTTACTTCCATAAGTGCCATATCCTCTAGTCAAATTTTGCCTCTCCTAAAGTCCTGCTTGAGAAATAACACAAACAAGCAAATAGAGGAGCTTGGCTGAGATCTGCTTTGTATCTCTGGAGGTGAAACATGGGGAAGTGCACTCAAACTTCCATCTGCCTTTTAGTTAAGTATGGGGTGAAGATCTTGCTTTCAGAGGCATGTGGGTGCCTTGTTCCTTTAGGTGCTCATGAAGAAGTCCGTTCCTCAGCTCCACACCTCAGCTCTATGGCCTGTGGTAAGGCTAGGAATTTTGCAGCAGCACAGCTTGAATTTTCTCATAAAGATATTATTGTTGTTATTATTATTAACATTGCTATTATTATTAAACAATTAAAAGCATCTCTGTACTCTTTGACTTCACTGCTTTGCTTCATATTAAACAGCTCAGCACATCTAGCTGTCACTATGAGCCAGCAGCATGACTTAAGGTCCCCATAAGTTTATCTGTGGCAATACATTGTCAATATTGCAAAATACTTATGACAGCAGCAGAGCAAGTTATCCATGCCAAAGAACCACCCCAGAACCACTGCTGAGGTCTGTTGTCAGCAGTGAGTCTGTTACTCCCACCTGCACTCATTCAGACGTGCCACACTGAAAAGGGATGAATCAACAGCTCCCCACCAGCCTCAGCCTGGGTGTGAAGGCAAAGAGATAAAGGTATTATCATTGAAGAATATAAACCCACCTTCCAGAGCCACATGCAAGTGAGCCGGCTGTATTCAGCTCTGGGAGCCTAATGCTTAAGACTCAAAAGGCAGTTTCCAACTATATTTTCCCATTCCCACAAAAAATAAAGTGTTACAACTCCAAGCTGTTTCAGCAAAGCCTCCTCAACAGATAATCGGATTTACATAATTGGGTGCTGGTGGGACTTCAATAAACCATCAACGTGGCAGTGTGTTTATTATAGCCATGCTCAATCACTGCTCTTCAAAAATAGTTCCTGGTGCCCCAAATATACCACGTGCAGGTGAGAGGAGACAGAGATGTGGTTATTTCCTGTGGACAGGAGAAATACAGAGAGGTTGGGGCTAATTGCCATTGGGGGATTTATTGCATATCAAGAGCTGTGAGCTCAGTGGTTTGATAATGGGTTGAGGCTCCTTTGATTTGACCACAGGTTCAGATCTAGCATATGAGTTTTATTAGACAAGCTCCTAGGGGACAGATATTTGTGGGTCAGTTTAAAATCAGTTTAATTTCTCACCTGCATCAACAAGCCTGGTTTTGATCCTTCTGTCTGACCACCACCATGAAAAACACTAATTCCAGAGGAGGAGAAAAAGCTTCATTCCTACTCACAGACAGTATTTCCACCTCTAGGCCATACAGCAAGAGGAGAAACTGCTGTCATTATGATGGTGCTTTTATATATCTGAATGCAATATTGTATTGATTGGCCTCTTTTGACCAGCCCTAGGCTTATGTACACCTAAAATGAGCTCTGATCAGGCTGTTTCTTCTGCACATCTGAAAGGGCTAAATGGGGGAGAAGGACAGAGGCTGCCAATATGCTGCTGGTATCTGTGTGTGGATAACACCACATGCCAGGGACACGCAGCGAACAAAGGCGATTTGTGAGTTGGGAAATGGGATTGCCAAAAGAGATGGAACAGAAATGAGGTTTTAATCCCCCAGCCCAATCTTCCCTGGTACTGCCTGTCTGCAAGAGCAGGATTTTATCACTGTTGTCCGCAGGGAACTTTGCTGACCTTCAGTTTGCTGGAGCCTGGCAGAGCATTGCATTTCTCTGAGATGTGTGAAGACAAGTTCTGAAAACACACAGATGCTCCTGTGAGCTGGCCCCAGCCCAGCACAATCCACACCAGAGCACAGGGTGGAGTCTCACCTCCATCGAAGAGGGCTGTGCATAGCTTACAGATCCTGCAGATTCACAGGAATGGGGATATCAGCGTTTTCTGCCACCAAGCTGACAAAGTCAAACCTGGTGTATTTTCCAGACTAGACGAAAAGAGCCTTCCCTATTTGTGTTTGTAGGGCTCACCAGGTTAAAGAGGAAGAGAAAGCTGCATATAAGCCCCACAGCTATAAAGCACAGGAGACTGACTTGAGTGCTTGCTTGAAAGTTTAGATTTTCTTGTATTGTACAGCCTCCTGCAAGTGTTTTCTATACTCGATTCCTCCACCAACCCATCCCCTCAGCCTGCCTGTCTGCCAGATAGACAATGCCAGCACGAGCATTTTCTCATCTGCCAAAGCCTGTTGGCCTGGGACTTCATTTCTCTGTATCACAAGCTAGCAACAGAAACCTTGTCATTGCAATTCTTCACGTATTTTCTTCTGCTTTGTCTTTTTATCTCTCTAAAATCTCAACTGCCTGGCTCGTGGCTGTAGGCTATTACGAGGCTGGAACAAAACTTATTCTCAGACCTAAACAAAATGAATAAGGCAAAAGAGAACAGTCACAACAAAGAAAAAAGTTAATGGTTGGAGTAATAAGCATCAGAGTTTCCATTTGCACTGGGTCAGGAGGATCAGGAGAGTGAGAAGAAACAGAGGATGGCAGAGCTTCTCTGTAAGCAGTTTGATTGGTAGCTTTATTTGATGAACTGGCAGGTGACAGGTCCATCAAATTGCTGTGTCCACAGTATTTCCATCTCCTACCATAGCAAATTTCACTCAGAGAGGTTGCATGCCAACTGTGGGCTTGGAATTAGGGTGGCTAAATCCACCACATATACAGATAGGGGACTGACTGTGAGCACTACATGATGTTGGACAGAGTCTTGGGCGACATGGGATAGCGTCCATCTCTGCCCATGACAGGGGGTTGGAACTGGGGGATTTTAAGGTCCTCTCCAACCCAAACCATTCTGATTCAATGATTCTATGTCTTGCAATAAATGACCCATGATGAGATGCTAAAGAGACACCCAAGGCACAAGGCTGTGTTTGACTCTCATAAGAGATGCTCTTCTGTGTGCTAACAAACAGCAAAGCAGATTGAGGCAATCCTTCCATTTTCTTCTCTTTCCTTCCCTGCTTTCCTCCACTTGCTTTTATTTCTTTCCTTTAATTCCTCTCTCTCTTTCATCATTTCAGCCAAAGAAATGGGGTTTGGTGTTTCAACAGCTGAGTAAACTTTGAGGGCTTTAAGCAAAATGAATAGTAAAGCCTTGCTCACCAGGTGGATTCTTCCCTACATCTCAGCTCCAGTCACAGCCCTCATTTAGAATCTGCAGCCGATTAATGAGTGCAGAGGAGACATAGGCTTGGTGCAGAGGATCTCTATAAAGCGCAAACACACACACACACTTCCAGATGTTTCATCTTTTTAATCAAGATTGGAGCTGTGTGAAAAGGAAGGCTTCAGATTTGAAAATAACAAAGCAGCCCATGAGAAGGGTACTCAGAGTGCTGGGCTCGGGTTGGGGGCTTTTGTTGCCTTGTTTGCTTAATCCTGAAATATTATGCAGAATCCAGCCCTTGAAATATTCTTATTTTCTTGCACCAGAAGTGGTCTCCAATGGACTAAGCAAAAGCTGCGTATTAAATCAAATGTCTTTCCCTGCCCGCACCCCCTCCCGGCTCTAAGCTCTCTCAGTACACTTCTACAGACACACAACTGCTTTTCATAACAAGCCTATAATTTAACAGCTAATGCCTTGCATGAGTACCACCCCTTCCCAAATTCTCCTGCTTTTCAGTTTCTATTCAAATTCAAAGCCAAATTATTTCAGCTTTACAGTCCTGGCAAAAATGAAATTACAATGTCTGAAGAATCTGATAGCATTTCTTACCCCCTTTTCTATCCACACCCCGGCAATGGCAAGTGTGGAGTCTATTCTTTTTGCCTCTGCTGATACAGTGGCAGTTGGGAGCCAGATAAACATGATTCCAGAACTTGATCTTCTTATTTTAGACATGAGGTGGGCTTTGATTCTCAGGTGAGCACTCAAACAGCTGACCAAAAGAATACTACTAAGAAAAGCACCCTCTGCTTTTACACCAATACAACTGGTCCAGACCATGGCTTGGGACATACCCCTTTTGACTGAGGCACAGCAAGGCCCAATTACTTGCCTGCAAGGCAATTAATTGGTAGTTTGGACAGGGCTATAATGCAACAAAGTTCAGTCTTTATGCATGTGCACCGCAAGCTGTGCCAGGCATTTGCCTGCCAGTAAAGGCAGCAATGAGGGACATGGTTTGTTTACACTTAAATATGACTGAGAACCTAAAAGTGAGTGGAGTGGAAGACCTGCCTCAGCAATACGTCATTAGATATAGCAAACTCTGCCCCTCTCACAAACAAATCTAGAGCTTCCCAACTTGTGCCTTGGCTTTTTAACACTGAACTACATGAAGGTGGTAAGAGCTTTGCATCATTTTCCCAGCACTCTTTACGCTTTACACTGGGTGTGCCAAGCCCAAGCAGTGAGGTGCAGCAGGGAAGCAGCTCAAAATGAGATACAGTGAAGGGAATTAGGAAAGCAAAAAAGCAAAAGCAGCATCATAATCAACACCAGGTGTAGGCCAATTAAACAGCCATTCCCGTGTGCTCACGGGAGGGCACTCACTCACAATTTACCCAAACAAATCCATGCTTAAAAACTCTCAGGAGTTTCACTGAAAAAATCACATTTCTCTTCAGGGCTCTTTAAAAGATATTTGAAAGCACTTTTTGTCTGTACACACCAGCTCTGCACACCAGCAACAGCTCCCTCGCAGCCCAGGAGAACCCATCAGCCTGCATTAAAGTGCTGGCAGATGCTTTTTCCTTACAAAGGAGAGTCCTTCTTCCCGCAGCTCTCTTCCTCCAGCTGCCCCCTCTAATCCTCCTCCCAGTTTCTTCAAGGGGGTGCTGGCTTCTGGCTTGTACTTTCAAAAGGTATCTTAGGGGCAGCTAGGTGTTCAAGTCTGATTTATTTATAGGATCCAGACACCCAGCTCTCAGGCTTCTTTGAAGCCCTCCTAGGATCAGTGGTATATTTATTCCAAGCACAGTTTTCCTTCGCTGCCTCATTGTTTGATGTGTAAGAAGGTGAATGTCAAAGGAGACAGAGTTTTACTATATCCCATAGAATCATAGAATGATTTGGGATGGAAGGGACCTTAAATCTCATCCAGTTCCATATCTCTGCCACAGGCAGGGACATCTTCCACTAGAGCAGGTTGCTCAAAGCCCCACCCAGCCTTACACATCACTGCTCAGTCTACCTCCATCCTGTCTAGAGCAGCTCTCTGTGTCTCAGCCCCTTTCACTGAGATATGCCCAGTAACTCCAGACATATGTGCATATGTGCCAGCTATTGAGTCAACTGCCACCCGCAGAAACAATCACCCCACATCTTGCTGGGGTGGACGTGCACCCAAGCTAACCACACACCCCTTTCAACATGCAAGTCAACTTGTGCCACCTGAATATGGCCCTAGTTGCAACTCGGCTTGTGCCAAAAATCCCTTTTCTTTGGCATGCTGGAGCTAGTTAACTTGACTTGGCTGATGGAAACACGGGATAAATCTTGAGTTCACCCATGGTATTGTTCATTGTAGCAATTACTAGTGTTGGTGTAAGATGCTTCCAGTCCTTCAGTGCTTTCTCAGGATTCCCCCATTGGAGCCTACATGGAGGACTTTCCAGGGGGCTCTCACAATCCACAGGGAAATAATACATGGAATAGATCAGTAAACATGCAGCAAAGGTTTTCCTAGGGTTTTGCATGCCTCTCTCCTCCCCTCACTACCAAGCACAAGCCTTAGTGCTACATGCAAGGAACTGCAGTACCAGCAGGAGCACAACCCACAAGTCACTTTTGTAGTGAAGTAACCTGTAAGGACAGCATACAGAAAGCTATTTTAGGCTCAGAAGGCATCTGTGTGGGAGCCAGACTTAGGGATAGGACTCCTCCATCCATGATCCTGTTTTCCAGTTGATAAAATCCTCCTATGTGGCCTTCTGTCAACTGTAGTTGAACCTTCTTCCCTCATGCTTCTATAACAATAAATCCCATCATCTCATGCTAGCAATTGATTTGCATGTGTAACTAACAGGCGTGGTGGGAAAAGGGTGAAGTGTCGTCCTCTGGGTCTAGCCATGAATTTCAAGGCTGCCTTCAGCTATAAACAGTTATTGATTATGCACTTGGAAAGTCAAAGACAGAGAGGGATGATGCTAGCTATATAAACCTTGGCAGGATTCTGGCTATAGGTGTTGGATTGCTTTCATCATGCTGGCTTGATAGCACCTGAGTATGTGCTGATCTTTGACCTTGAATTTATGATAGCTGGCGAGAGGTCCTGGATCCAACCACAATAAAGCAGCTCCTAATGCAGTAGGAGATGCGCACATCCACCCCTCTTTGGATTCATCCTGTTGTTTGTGGCCCTCAACAAAATTGCACAAGACAATCATCTGGCTGTTGTACAGCTTAGTGCTGGTCATCATCTCAGTTTGAGGCTGTTGATTGTCATCAAGAAGGTTGTGGCTGCCTCTGCCACTTAACATTAGGATTATCATTGTAAATATCATCATCTTTCTAGTTTTTATTTTCAAGGGATTTACGTTCTGACTATATGATCTGGGGGGAAAAGAAAGTGTGTTTAACATGAACGAACCTGCCTGGAAGCTTTCCTAAGGGTTTTCAATTCTAGAAACAACGTCAGATTAAGGAAGCAGCTCCCTGAGCAGCAGAACCAATGTAGCCAGGCCACTGAAGGATTTATGTCTCAGGACTCAAGGGCCTTTTAAAGAATTTCTGATGTCTAATAAGGGCTGAGCTAATACTGCAGCCTGGGTCTGTTGTTAGGGCTCTTCCTCTCCTTCATCCATCTGTTTTCAGGGAATCCACAGGAATTAAGATGTTTTGAGAGCTTGACCATTCTGCTTGAAGTTTTGGTGATGTCTGAGAGATGCCTGGACATTGAGAGACATCTCAATTCCCTAGGGAACTAAACTATAACTCTTGGGTTGAGTCTTCATAACCTCATAGCTCACCTAGTCTCTTATAGTGATGTACAGTGAGCATGCCCTGCTTCTGCAGAATGTCAACACACATTCAGACTGTGCCAGGGCTGAATAGCTACACACCTGCAAGGACAATTCACTGTTAGCACCCTGCCCTATTCATGGAGCAAATGATACCTGTACTGCTCTGCAAAGAGGATCCTGAGGAGCTGAATCTGCAGGACATGCTCAGTAGGGCTGGTTCTGTCACAGGGGACAAGCGAGATGATAGATGTTATTTGAGGCCATGGCTGAAAGAGGAGAGAAGCAATATGTATGTATATCTGTCATACAGCCTGGCTTGTGCAGCTAATAACATCAGAGATTAGATCAGTTTTACTAATGCTCATTTCTGCCATTTCCTCTGGGTTTTTATATTCCCTTTGGCTTGGAGTATGTAAATAGACTGATTACCTGCTTCTTGATTCTGTTTCCAAAACACCATCTTTGCGTTGCTTTCACCAGGGAGGAAAACAATTCAAATTTGATTTTTATTTGATGGCTGCATTTCCATCACTGTTATGATGGATGAAGCCTTTAAATCCTGTTCAAAACTTACATCTTTCCTCAGTTCCTGCCACTGTCCGTGTAAGTACTAGGAGTTCATATCCAGCAATTCTTTTCTCCTTCTTCCTGCCTATTTCTTTGACAGGGCCTGTCAGAAGAGGTTTCCATCTGCTTCCCAGAGCTGAGTAACCAGTTCATTATAAAGTCAACATGACAGGTTGTGGAAAATAGAATGAACACCTTTCCATAACCACTGTATTTATGCAAAGAGAGAGCAGGCTTCAGTGGGGCTGCTTATTTTTGCACATGTCCCTGGGCTGGGAAAACAGCGTGGACCAGAGAGAGTAAAAGGATTTTTGTTGTCAGTGGTGTAGAAATTGCAGCTTGGGGGGGGGGGGGAAGACTTGGGCATTAAAAAATAAAGTGCATGTTAGAGAAATTGGAAAAGATTAGAGAGAAAGTGCCTGATCTAAATGGGCAAAAGCAGTTGTGGCCTCAGACAGCTGTCTCGGTTTGCTTAGCTTTGAGTATTAGATAATTGAGGTTTCATCAGTCTGAGAGCCTTGGGAAGACAAATTAAAACATAGGTAAGGGAGAGACAAGTTCTGAGCCTTGGAGGTTTCCACTTGCAGGGACAAGGTGGTGGTGAGGTCAGGTGGATTTGGGATCCCCTACCAGGCACTTTAATTAGAGACAGTTACATCTCTATCAGGGAGCGCTTTCTCTTTATAATGTAGCTGCAATGTCCTGAGCCAACATTCGCCTTGAAAAGGGTGGCTAAGCAAATGCACATCAGTGGGTAGGCTGTGCAAAAACTGGCAAAAGATATTTAATCTTCCTGTTAGCTCAGTAGATTCTTGCTGGCACTGCCCCTTCTCATCTCTCTAGGGCAACACTGCAGTGACCACTGTAAAGTCCATAAACACCTTGAATCCATTTGGATGGAGATGACAAAGGTTAATAAAAGTCATACTAGAATTATGCAAATAGGTCTGATTATGGGGCCTGTTTCTCTGTCAGCAGTTTTTGCTCCTATCAGAGGTCAGCATGTACACAAAGAGAGTTTTTCTTGCTTGCTTTGAAGCATCCCTCCAAACTCAGTGAGCAGAGATAAAGGTACAATGAAGATTACTCACATCTTCCAGAAGTAGGGAATTGCTTAGTATCTAGCAGGATTGGTGCCCTAAGCATGCTGAGCACACACTCCAGCTAAAGATCCAGCTGCCTGCAGCTGCACACTGCACCACTGGAACCGGACCCTGGTTATCCAGAGAGTGTGAAGTTCAACATGCAGTGAAATCTCAATTTCACAGGGATTTCACAGCTGAAAACATCTTCCTGCTACAAATAAATACATAAGAGATAATCCCTGCATCAAGTACGTCTGCTAACTGAAAGAGTGACTACCCCAAACAGGAGGAAGGGTCTGTACAGCCATCATGGAGTGAAACTACAGTGAGAAATACGGCTCAGCCCACATTTCACTAGTGTTGGCATTTTTGTTTCTGGACCCATCTGAAGTGGTTTATATCTGAAATGGAAGCATTTTATTGGGTCTAAGTAGTATCATAAAACCAATAAAAAGCAGCCCTGAAATTTCCTCCTCCCTTTTTGTCTCAGCTGCTGCATCGCTGACCTTCTCCTGTCTGTATCCAGTCCATATGTCAAAAGAAAAGAACCTCAAAGCCCTTTTTTCTTGCTTTCCAAAGTTTGCTGCTGCTTGAAATATTGGAAGACTTTTTTTGGGGGGTAAAATGACCATAAAAAGTGCTACTTCTTCAGCAACTCCGAAGTTTTACTTCATTTTAAAAAGAAGTGGAAGGAGATCTTAATCAGGAAAGAAGATGGGAAATGTGTGACGTAAGAACATTATCTATCTCAAGAAAAGCAGTGTGGATGGCCCATGAAATTAGGCTTTTATCACTCCAGAACATGAGTCACTTTATCACATAGACCTGATCACACACAAAAGATTTTAGCTAGTGCATAAGAACTTCTAATTTTCCCTATCCTAAATCCCTTAGGAATGGAGAAATGAGCTCTACCTGACCATACCCATGGGCTTTAAAACCTATCTGGTACCACTCTGGTCTCTGATCACATCAGATAACTATGACTTAAGTCAGACAAGGTTAGTGCTAGCATACAGCCATCATTTGATCTCTAGAGAGATCTGAGATACAGGGAATGGTGGTTATGCTTAGCAAGTGTCAACTGGATCTCTTATCCTCCAACATAACAGAAAAAGAGATTGATGTCATGGGGAGCAGCAGGGTGGAGTTAAAACCAAGGTCATTGGTAACAACTCCTTGGTACCAGATTGATCCAGGCTCATGTATTATATAGGAAAAGCAGTCACCCAAAACTCGTTACTGCACTCTCAGAAGATCACTGTTGTCATTCTCTGCTTTTGGCACCTTATACCAGTTACAACCCATCTGAGATCGTCTGGCCAGCAGGATCCTGCACACAGGGTCAGAAAGCAAGAGGCAACCCCAAGCATTGTGCTGTGCCTGATGGCCTCAACCAAGGAACAGGATCAACATTCTGCCTCTATGACGTTATTTGGGGTGCCTCAGCTGGACACAGTCTTCTTCACTCCATCTCCTAAATATACTGCACAGTGAAACAAACCTAGTTTGCTCTACCCCAAATGCACAGATTGCTTCCTTTCAGCAGCCTGTGAAACAAACCTTTACATCTCCAACCTGTGGGTCTACTGGTAACATCTGTAAAACACTGAATCAGGCTGAATTGTGTTGTGCAGACACACAGCATCATTGTTTAATCCTTTTGAATCTGTTTCTTTGCGGCAGTTGCTGACAGACAGCTGTAAAGGGTTAAATCAATAAAGCAAAGAGGATGCCTATAGGCAGCCAGTTTATTTCCCTGTATCAAAGATATTTATACTTTCTCTATGTCTGAGTTATTGTGATAAATATGTTGAGGTTGTATTATTAGAAAGATAGTTGCAATGTCATGGAACTACTTGCTGTAATACAGAATTCATGAGCTCCTGGCAACACACTGCATTAAACCACTTAAAAGAGGTCACTTCTCCAAAGTTTAGACATTTACATTCTAACCAGCAACCTGGCTGCAAGCAGAGATTTATCCTCAGCTACTCAGCCACCAACTGGAGGCTGCTGGGGTGTTGATGATGGGGGCTGTGTTACTGAAACACCTCACAGTGACCTACAAGAACAAGCCAAGAGGAAGACTAAGTTTACACTTAGTCTTAGTCTTAGATAGCCACTGCACCAGAAGCAGAGCTGGTAGTGCCACCTACTCATTGCAGTCCTGAACCTGTTTCCTGAAACAAAGGCTACCTTGGAAACCCACAGTCAGCTTGACACGCAAAAGATGCTACTAAAGCAAGAGCATAAAGAGAAATAGTCTCCATTTTGCTCTGATTTAGCAGGAAGCCTCAGAAATAGACACAAATACACACACACACTCCAGTGGTCAAAGAAATGAAGACTACAGATTGACAGTGGTTTGATGACTTGCACAAGTGTTTGCATTTCTCTCTGCCAGCAGTTTTCATTACCTGATCCCCTGCTGTAGATGTCCCAGCTGGGAGAGATTGTTCAGTGGATGAGTTTCCCCCAAAGAGCATTGCCAGATGTGTCCCCTCTGGGTATGACTGCTCACAATCTGCATCCTGAGCATCATTCCCACACAGCCTCTGGCTACAAGGCCTAGCAGCCTCCAAAGTTGCAAAGAAAGGATTTTTTTTGTTTCCACAAAAGAGAGATCTATTTATTGGAAAAAGAAGAATTATGTGGAAGATGGTAATAATAAAACACCATTCTGAAGTCTGGGCTTGTTTTTTAAAGGAAAGGATTAGTTCATAAAAATGCAGCTGGGTAAATAATAGGTTAGTCCATCACATAAACACATTCTAAAAATAACTTTATTGGATCTAAAATGTCTATAGTAGCTTGACCTATTTATCATTGTAACATATATCTATAGTCACCATGAATTTATTGAAATGTTACATCCCATAATCTGCCTGATCAAGCTCTCATAAATCGTGGTACTTTGAACATCTTGCTAACAAGCAATTAATCACAGCCCCTGAGTACAGCAAAGGAGCTAATTTTGATATCAACTTTTCTTGGTGGCATGGGTAATGCATTCTCCAGAGCTCTTGAGTCCTTGATATCACTAGAAGTCAGGTGCGCCATGTAGAGATGCCTCCTTTCATGCAGAAAAACCTCATACAAATACCTGTGATACAGATCAACGTAAAACCCCACAGCCAACTCCCTTTGCACATTCTGACTTACACTACTTAATTGCCAAGATTCCATTTCCCAGCATCACTTCACTTCGAATATATCCAAGTTAATGGATGACCTGTGCATGCCCAATTCTCTTATCCAATGTATACACCAAAAATACCAATCTTGATATGATACAGAAAGCCAATTTATTTCTAGGATTAAATGTGGCATGCAGGGCAAATCCCTATCGTCTTACTCGCCCCATATTGCTACCAGTTTAAATACTGCCTTGATGGAATCTTATTATTTAAGGTTTTCTTTCCCCTCTTTTTTATTATCATTTTTTGAATTAAAACCTCTCAGCAATCTCTCTCTGTGTTCTAATACTGTAAATAATTGATCATCCTGATAGAACATTTTGGCTGGACCAAAGCTAACATTTACCCTCAATATCTTCAAAATCAATCAAAGTACCAGTAAGGGGCTCAGCATGGAGCCAGTTTCACAGAGGCCATTAAACTGTCATTGTGGTCCAGGCATTTGTTTGAATAAATTGTTTGTGTTTGTTATCATTTCTTAGTGAAACTTATTAAGGAACTAATTGATTGTTCTGTTGTTCTACTAATTAACTCCATATGGTGCACATCTCCATGGAGATACTGTATGAGTTATTGAAACTTCAGTGATTTAATGCGTCGCTTTTGAATATTGGGACAATTCTTTAAATCTAAGCATCTTTTCTATTTAAGTCTCCTTTTCAGATTGTGCTTTCTGTCTTTTTCTGTTTCTTTCTTTGGTTATAAATATCCTAAGCAACCAACTATATAAAACCAAGCAATATGAAAGGCAAGCCTTTTGAAGAAGATGGAGATGTGGACAATTAGCATGAGAGGGCTTTATTCTGTGAATAAATGAAAAAGATGTTGGCAACTTTGCTCCTTAGCTTTTTTCTTAGCTTTAGGCTAAGTAAAATCTTTGGGTTCTTTCAGTAGCCAAGAGAGCAAGGCAGGTTGCTTAAATCAGTAATTACAACAGCTACCCATCTTCTCCTCTAGCTTCTAGATGAACCATCCCCTACGTTAAAAGCCGAGAAAGATTAGCACATGAATAAGTCCTTCAAGAAACCTCCTGAGTGCACCCCAACCACCACTAAACTCACGACCTATGTAGACAAGTCTCAGAAAAGCAATTAGTGATGCTATTTACGCAATTCTACAGGCAACACCTTCTCCTGGGATTCAGAAAATGCAGGTTCAGATCACACCTTTGCTCCAGTGCTTTATATTATGTTTGTGCAGATCAACCATATTGTATCTAAAGATCCCAAATGTCAGCATAGGATGAGTTATTCATGTTCCTGCAACAGGGAACCTGATCTTATATGTTCCTGGCTATTTTTACCCATTGTAAGTCACAGTTTGATGCATGCTCCTGGGTCACAATGGTAAAAAACTGAATCCAGAACTTCTGATCTGAAAAAGCATTAGGTTTGTCTCTCAATTATCTCTAAGGTTTGAAGGCAGAGCCGTCATTCTTTCAGAATAAATTGGGGTAATTACACCTTCTACCGAGGACAAAGCAGCAGTTGCTAAGACCGTCCCATGGTCAGCCCACACAAGCTCAGGTTTTACACACCAAACAAAGCCCACACTGAGAATTAGGTTCAAAACTTAATTTGTACTCCAAAGAAATGTTTTGGGGAATAAATAAACCCAGCATGGGGTAAATATTCAGAGCTCTCTTTAGTGCCTGCCTTTGATGAGAGTAGCTGGATAAATCCCGTCAAATTTCATCTGTATTTGAGCGTAACGATGATGAGAGACTGGACTGGACAGAGAAGAATTGCTGTAGTATTTCAAGGTTTCAAGCTGTCTAGCTCAGATATAGAGGCCTGAGTGCATAAGTACCATGTGAAAATGACTTCCCTGGGGTCTGCGCTTGATGATGCAAGAAAGCTTTTGAGTTCCAGTGATCCTGAAAGCCACACTGGCAGACACTTAAACTTCCAGGACAGACACCTATGTTTGCAATGAGGCAGATGAAAAGGCATCTCCTGGTCCACTGAGTTTGCAGTGGAGCACCTGGGCAAAAATCGAGTTTGCACGTTTACTCATGTCCTGAGCACGAAAAGGAAGGAGTTAGATCCAGAATGCTAAAAGCTTCAGTTAGACTTCTGCATACCCTTGTTTTTCTCAGTGTTGTTTTTCCTCTCGAGTCTAGCCATTCAGGGAGTTCTCTGAAATCTCAGCTCCTACAACTGAGAACTTGATTATGGGTCTTTTTTAGTCTTTTTCCCAAAAGAAATGAGGGTCATGCAGTCACTCTGTGCGTTCACCTCCTAAAAGCAATAAGGTTGGAACATGTTGGCCATTTTTAAGCCAGAAAATAAAGCACTTTAAAACACACTGGACTCCTGTAGATTTTGTGAAGATAGGCGGCTGATTAGAAGGCAGAGACCCTATGCCATGATTTGAAGAGTATCTACAATAGGAGGTCAACCCTTTTATTAGATACCAGAGAATTCACATACAGCAGAGCTGCTCTACAGCTCTAAACTACAAGTCTTCAGCTCACAGCACTTCGGACATCATAGAGACCAATACACACGGTACGGGAAACCAGGCATTCTCACTGCTGTGCCTTTCCAACTGTGCTCTGGTTTGTGTTCAGATAACTCTCTAATTCCTGTCATTGGAGGAAAAATAACAACAAATGCAACCCAAAGCACAGCCTAAAACCTCAAAATCCTGAAACCAAATCCTGAAGCACGGACCATGGGAAGGTGAGGGAGCAACACCAGCTCTGACATACGGAGGACTTGTCTCAGGCTGAGGTATCCTGTAGTCAGTGGCTGCTCTTTCCACCTTCCAGTCTTCCAAGATCCAACAACAAACCTACTAAGGCAGCAATAAACCCAACCAGCCCACACCATCCTCAATTCTACCTTAACTTAATCTGCTTAAGTAAGGAAAGGTCCAGAACCAGCAGTACCCTGCCTGGAGACTGAATGTAGAGAGACACAGAGAGAGAAATAAAACCAGTGAATAAGATAATACTTCTTTCTTCCATGTACTCTTTAGTATTCATCACTGACCTATGAATGCTCTCCTCTGGCCTTTGTTTTCAGCTTTCAGATTGTTGATGTATTACAGAAATGATGTGGTCTGAAGTACCTCGGCTGATCACTGAGGCAGCAATCAGCTCACTCTTCGATGAGACATTGAGACAGTCAGGCAGCAGCCACATTAGCCTGTCAATTTTGGCTCCTCGAACAGTTAGAACAATTTTGCTGAATTACAAGCAATAGAAAATCACTTTAGCTGCTCATTAGCTGGGAGACGGGAACGATGATAAATGCTCAGGGACTTTGAAAAGGCTTATGCACACACAGCCTTCGTCCACAGCAAGGTCCCTTTAACCCATGTGTTGTTCAGCAAGGAGTGACAGTTACAAGCCAGCTGCCTACTAAGCTCTGCTCATGAATTGGCAAAGGCACCCAAACTCCAGCAGAAGACACAGCTTCCAAAATGAAGCTTCTGTGGGATTTGAAACTCTGTATCTTCCACTGGACTGAAAAAGCAATTCCATCTCACTGTTGTGAGCAATAGGCTTGGGGCACAAACACAACATATTTTTGCAGGAGCATAGCACAAAGACATTGTTTTCCATGATCTGGTCTATTTGTCTGAAACACAGAGACTTCAGCAGGCTCATTTTATTCTATCCACACAGCCACAATCCATGCTTTAGATACACAAAAGCATATACTGGACAATAGAGTGGAGAAGGTCTATGGGAGTGATGTGATTGCATTGCTTAAGGTTCCTGTAGAAGGCAACTACTGTAAATACTAACAAGGAATATAAAGGTCTCTTGGTGCAACTGCTTTGTGAGGACGGAAAGTTCTGTAGCAGTATTGCAAGCTGCTGACAGTGCAAGTAAAGGCATGTTGCAATGTCCTGTACACAAGTTTTGGAGGTGTGATATTAATAGTTATGGGAGACTAACTCAACCACAGCTCTTGAACTGGCATTTCAGCCTGGGATCCTCTCACAGGTCATATCTCTCAGACCCAAGAGGTGAATTATTAGATAAATAAGAAAGGATGGAAGAAAAAGGCGGTAGTAAGGGAGATGCTGATAATATAAACGTAGAGTTGCAATAACCTCAGTATTCACATGCTCCTAAGTCACTCATACACTGGAAGCCGCTCAAACACTGTGGTGATAAACCTTATACAAGAACCTGGGAAGAAGTAAGGATACTGGAGTGACTGTCTAAAGGATGAGGAATTTCAGAGATGAGGAAAAAATGGATCTCAATTCCATTAGGGGCATATAGGTTGCTAAATCCCAGGAATTTGAGCCCAATTTTTAATTGCAATACTACTGTGGTATTGGTCCTGTCTGACACACATTACCTTAACTTATATAGATAATGACTGCAAGAGGGACAACCATGAATGAGGCCATCTTTATAGCTCCGTCTACAAAGCACCAAGTATCTGTGATGAGGAATCTTATTGTAAGGACTGAATAATCCAGATCTGGCCATGAAATTCTGAACATTCATAGACTGAGCTGAACCTCTGAGCACTCTGTCTCTTGTCTGTTGCTATTTTAGGCAGCGTGCTGAAGGACTGGTTCCTCCTGCCATGTCATTGAGAATGACAAAGCCTCTCTACAGCATTCAGGAGAATTGGATGGATGAAGGACAGGCAGGACAAAGAAGCTGATATTTTGAGGAGCTTCCTTTATTCAGATCAGGTCTTTTAACTTACCCTCATGCCTTTGTTCTGCTGATTTAATGATTCCTTCCTCCACGCCTTCCCTCTATTTCCATTTGTGTGGATCAACCACAGCAGCAGGAAACCCTTTAATTGGCAAAAACATTTGCTGAGCTGAAGAGGTCTGTAGGTAAAGGAGCACATTCAGTGAGGTCCTTTCAACATGTAGGAGAAGAAATTGCCACACCTTGTCTACTGGCATCAGCAGGACCATTTTCTCCTCTTTGGGTTTCAGCAGGACCATTTTCTACCCTTTGGGTTTGGATTCTGAGATATCCATAGTTGGTGAAATAGGCATCATTTCCCTCTTTTTATCAGGGAAGAAAGGATGGCTCAGGAAAGGAAGCTGGACTGGGAGCTAGGAGACCCAAGTTCACTTCCCTGTTTCATTGCAAGTTTCCTGTTGCCTCCCAGTAAGCTCCTTAAGTGCAACACTTTGGCATTGCTCTGCAAAGTGCTGCAATATGTAAGATTTAGGAAACTAAGTCCATTAACTCAGTTATGCTGAAGCTCGTAACTCAATACATCGCCCTGAATATGTCACTTGAACATCAAAGTCATTCAAGCCATATGGTTTTGAACAGAATCGCACATCTATCAGTTTACCAATCTGGCCCTTAGAGTGACTATTCACAGGTGACCCTCTGAGACATAACAGTAATAGCACTTCTGTAGCAAGCTGGATTAATGTGAGATTGCTGTACTAAAGCCTGAGGTACCGAGGTGTCTCAGTGAGGCAGAAACAGCTCAGATCTGCAGTTCCTGAACTGGGGTACATGGGCTGCAGGCAGTGATGTGCAGCTGATCTCAGTTCACAGTGTAGCACCTTTCACATGACAAGTTTGTGCCAGTTTTGCCACCAAGGCAAAAGACCCACCCAAAAAACTGATTAACCTGGATAACTAAGAAAAGAGAGAAGATTATGCTTTGGAGACTGATATCTCCATGACAATCAGAAGTCATGACAATCAAAAGTGAATGAGATACACCTGCAAGACAGACCTACCAAGGGACTTCACACTAGCTGACATTAGTGAGACGACTGACAGATGGAAGAAAGTGATACAAGATAACTTGATAACTCAAATAACTGACGGCCTGAGACAACTTCATACTTTAGCTGATTAATACACTGAGGTGTCATAAAAAGAAGCAAACCAGATACATTAGTCCATCTAATACAGAGATGTGACAGATGCACCAAGAATACTGGTGCATCAGGACTAGGAGACCTCCAGTTGGGCTGGTGTTCATGTCCATAATTGTTACTTTCCAATTCTGCATTCAGATGGACAGAAGCCTGTAGGAGAATATCAAACTTCCACTAAGTCCTTGTTAAATAATAATCACTCCGTAGCAGTGCTGTGAAATCTGTTATTAACCCGAGGCCAAAGGCCACTTTGTTAATCAGTCAGGGCTCATATTCTATCAAAGGAAGCTAGGGCTGATTGTTGGCCTAATCATAGGGTGACAGCAACTGTCAGACGTGACATCTCTACTAGAATAAAAACAACTCTCGAGGCCCAACTTTGCTGGGCGGGGGGGCTACAGAGAGTGGCTCTGCAGAGGGATTTTGGGTTGGACGTAGCAAAGTGACACTTCCATAACCCATACACCTGGCGACCTTTGGGTTCTCAGTGGAACATCTCCCTGCCTCAAAGTGCTACAGCAAGTGGGAGAGGACCAGCTCTGCAGGGTAAAAGCATAGGAAACAGTGAGCAGTGCGTGTCCTCTCATATATATGCCCTTTCAATTGTTTCTCAGTGCCTGGTGCACTGTTTGTTACCCAGAGATGAGTGTAATAAAAGCAGAAATCAGCTGTCTGCTTCCCCTTATCCAGTGTTTTTGCCTTACACAGCGCAGATGAAATCCCCTCCTTTGCTGTCAGCCAGCAGAAGCCCTACACGATAGCTCAGGTCCCAGGCAACCTCTTGCCAAGGAAAGGAAAAGCCTGTACAAGAGTGAGAACACATAGGAGGAAAAAGCAAGAGTACAGTGCCTGAGAGCTGTGAGGGGACAGAGTTACTGAGAAGCAAGAAAAATGGGGGAATGGGGGAAGCTGCTCTATTATAAAGCAGCTTCTTCCCTCGAGGCAACACTTTGCCATTTACCCTGGGTGAGCTCCCCCCCAGGTTCATCAAGCAGGGGCTCTGACAAGAATCTACAGCAGCTCCAGGTTCTTTACTTACAGCTGCTTTATTGAAATTCTCTCCATCTCCCCTCATCTCCTGCTTGTATAACCAAATTGCTGAGCCTCATATTCATCTGCCTCTGAAAGATTAAACTGCCCCCTGGAAAAGGCCATCACATCCTGAAGGAGGAGATCCCATCTCCACTCCATTCCCCAAGAAATGGTCTCTGGGAAGTTTTTCAGGTTGATAAGTTCCCTTCGTTATAAGAAGTCTGCCTGGAAATGAGAGCAAAGCCTAAGTGACAGATGCCAGCAGGTTTCTATCCCCCATGGCACAAAATTCCATCTGCATCTGAAAGGGAGAGTGGGGGAGTGAGGAATTGCTGCAGCCGCAGGCCAGCACGGTGGAGCTCAGCATGTTTGCAGGCTCCATGGGGCAGGACTGACTTGCTGAGATGCAGATTGCAGGGAGGAAAGGATAAACACAGCTTCGAGGCACAGAGGTGTGGGGACTGCTTCCCATGGCTTTTAAAACTGGAGCAGTAAGGACTGCACATAACACGTGTGGGGTCACCAGGGCTTAGCCACACTGCTCATTTTGTCTCCCCAGGAGCTGAAGCTTTAGCCGTGCTTGTCTTGTTGCTCTGTATTCCTGACCTTCCCCCCCAAGAGACTGTCTCTGTAGCCTCCAATCTCTGCCTCCTATTCACAATAGCAATTTCCTTCCCATAGCTGAGGTCTGGTCCCCGTCAGTCATCCCCGACCTCCCCCTTTTCCCTCTGCTCCCAGGCACACACAACAATACCAAGCTGCATATAAATCTCAGGGTTTGGGGTTTTTTTTACTCCCTTCTCAGATCTAGACCATTGCTCAAACTCTCGCTGAGCATCCTCATCTTATCCCCATTCTTGACAGCATAAACTTCACTCTGTCCCTTGCTTGGCAGGTGTATTACCAAGGTGCCACTGACAACCATCTGCAGCCTGCCTGCTACATTCCTCTCTCAGTGCCCTTGCTCCTGCTTGGTCTCCATAGTTCCTGAGCACTTCCAGGGTCACAGTCCAGTATTCCTCCTCTCCTGAATCTTTTTCAGCTGCTCAAATGATGCTCCCACATCCAGAGCAGTGCAGAAAGAAGCACTCCTTCCCTTCCACATGCAGACCCCCATGGAACAGACAGGTCTATCAGGAAGAGCAAGACGTTTTCATGGTGTTCCCCATCTGCTTTGTCAGCAAGCAGAAGAGCAAAAAAACCAACAGCAGCCTTCAAGCTGCACTTGAACTATTCCTCTGCTATCAGTCTTCATGCCACAGTAACATATGCAAAGCAACACCCACCCTCCACAGCTCCCCCCACTTCAAACCACAGATCCAACTAATTAAGAGCCAGGCTCATCTCTATCCCTACAAACATCGTGGTACATCTCTGCTTCTGCTGGGAGCGGAGCACTAGGAGTGCACGGCAGCAGGCTGTCACTGTGACTTATTACTGTGTCATACTGTAAATATTATAGAGGCCATATGGATTTTCAATACCTGAGCACAACGTTGCCATTAATATCCCATGTAATAAGATATTATATGCATGACAATCACAGGAAGAAATTGCAAAGCTCAGAATACTGCCTGGTGGAGCCATGCACAGGTTGTTTTAGCCATGAACAACTCAGAGGAAGCCAGAATGAATCATTTAGCTGACAAATTCAATCTCTCTTTCTGTTTGCAAACTATCTGCCAGCAGATTGTCATTTTCTCAAATGTGTCCATTATTTGGAGCTCGTCAGTGGACAATCACTTATGCGTCTAATCATGGGCCATTTCCGAAGGATTTGTTGTGGATGCGCATCACACTAAAATGTGAGCTGATTTGAGTGATTCCATCAATTCCATGATGTAGCTCTCTTTCTTGACTGGATGAGATGGTTTGGAAGCTACTGTGGATATTAAGAACTATGCAGCAGAACCTGCACTGAAGAATAGCTAAAGGTAGATCTATGCAATATCTGGAACACTTCATTGCAGTTGCAGTAGCAGGTTAGGGCTACCTGGCTGCCAGAGAGGGATAACAGCAGCGGGCTCCTCTGACCTTGTTCTACACCATACAGCCTGGATGACTGCAGCTCTGAAATCAAGGGCACAGTTTGCCCTTGCAGGCATAGAATCCCCCACTGAAGTCCATCACAATGCTGGCTGCTTCCTGGCTAATGGGGCTTACACATTTTGTGCTAAAACCTCCTAAATCCAGTGGACTTGGAGAAAAGGAGTTACACTGAGTTTGGGCCAGCAGGGACAGTATTAACCTGGAGATAGAAAACCATTGCTTTGCTTCCTGAGGATGTTTTCTTGTTGAAAGGAACAAATTAACATGAACCTGATAGAAAGAATCTTCCTTTCCATATCCTTCCTATTCCTTTCACATGTCTGTGCTGGCTGATAGTTATATAAAGACAGTGCCCTTTGAGTATATGTGGTTTATAGGAAGCTTGCACTGACCATTTGCATAATGGGCTATGCTCCCTGGTGCAGAGTGTGACATGAATAGCTTACACACACTTTATTATAGATTTCATATAGTGCCTTTCACAAGAGCCAAAGCACAGTGCAGAATAGGAAAACAAGCCACTCACAAAGCACATGGATAAGCACAGATAACAAGAATAAAAGGAGATTAGACAGGGTGGGGAAGAAGTATAAAAGAACTTGAGTTCAGTTTTAAATGAGTTCCTAAGCCCATGGCATGACTGCCCGAAGGGAAATTTCTACCAGGCTGCAAAGCACAAGACAAAAGGTTCTAAGTGTGGAATGTGAAACCGGCGACAGCACAGGCACCAAGAATGAATGTGACAGCGAATGCACAGAGGAAACCCGGTGCCTGAGTGGCAGCAATAGTGCTCACAAGTCCTGTTCATTCTTATTGGGTGCCTCCTAGCTGCAGCTGTCAGAGGGATTTATAAAGCAGATAGGTTCTCCTCATTTTACACATAGGGAAACTGAGGCACAGAGAGATGGGGTGACTTGTCCCAAAATATCAATGCAGAATCCAGGAAGAAAACTGTGTCTTATGATACCCATCACATCAGTTCTTTATTGTCTGTGCCTGTAACTCACAAGGTTGCTTCACTTGCTGAAGGAAAAGTGTCATCTATCATTTAAAAGTCTGACACCCGAGAAACACTCGTAAAGGGTCTGAAAGCTTAAATATTGGCAACAACTGCATTAAACTAAACAATTTCTCAGCAAAACACAGAAACAGACCGATAAATAGCTAACTTTCTGTATGTTTCGTATGGGATGATTTTGTTTCCCTTACAACAGATACAGGCAGCTCTGACTGCATCTAATTGATTTGCTCTCCTGGCAGAACTGCAGGTGCAGAGGAGGGCACAGGCTGTGTTAGATACACTTGCATCCGCAGGAAAGAGGGAAAGAGAGGGAAAGAAATTGCCTTTTTGAAACCAGTTTCCCATGACAACGTTAGAATGGTACAAGATAAGGATAGTTCCCCCTCCATGAAATACAATCAAAATAAAACATAAAAAGAGAATGGCAACAAGGAGAAAAGCTTTTCAGTCGTGCTAGAAAAGCTATTACAAGTAGCAGAACAAGCTTCACCATACCACGGAAAGCTGTATACAGCTGCCCACAGTACAATCAGGTGCAGCTCGAATGAGCTGGGCTCTTCAGTACATCTGAAGCTAAGGCCAAACTTGCACATATTTACAAAGCTTTCAGTGAACCATCCACTATTGCCTGGCTTCATGAGATCTCTTTTTCTTCTTTCTGGCTCCATCTGCCTGACCTTTTCTGCAGCCTTCATTTGAGACATCCAAGAAACCAAACTCCTCTCGCAGTTTTCCATCACTGTGGCTGATGTGGTCCAACACTCCCCTCTTGTTTTGTTGTTCTTCTTCACCACTTTGTCTAGACCTTGCCTGCAGCATCAGTAGGGAAAAGATCAGGCCAAAAACTTCGTGGTGCTGCATTATTAAATCAGAAGAATTTCCAGAACTGAGGTTTGGAGAGGAAAAACTGTCTGAAAAAAGATTCAGTTATAATGAAACTCTCCAGCCCTCTGCTTACCCTCCTGAGAAACATTTGCATGGAAAACAATATGGAAGAGGCAACTTCTACAGGAGAGTTTTTAAGCTGGAAGTAAAAGAATGCTTCCTCCCATCCCTTCCCTGCCATCACCAAGGTTGTTCATGCACTCTGCCACTAAATGCCTCAGTTTCCTTGGTCCTAATGTATTAAGATCACCATTCTGGATCTAAATAAAGGCTATTTGTGGGTAGTAAAGTAATACAGTCAACAATCAGCAGTCCTCTGGCAATGGGAGGGCTGCGACGGAGCCAGTATGTGCCAGAGGTTCTGCTGGGGCTCAGTGACATGAAAACAACTTCTGGAAAGGGCTGATAACTGAAAGCAAGAGATCTTAAGGCCTAAGTTAATACATGAATGAAATAGTTTGGAACCGGAAATGAAACCTGGATTTTTGTCTCTCAGAAACAGGAGACATCAGAGATGGATTTATCTTAAAACGGAAAGACGTGGAGTGACAGAACCTAAAAATAAAATCTCATTCTTAGCTGTGCTGAATAGTAACCGATTAAGCAGCATCCAGTTGGAAACGCCACTTGGGCTATGACAAATACACTGACGAGAAAAAAATCAGCCAAAAACCTGGGGAAAGAGAGCGAAATCTGTACTCTGTCTGCATATAAACTAATGCTGAAACCACTAGGAAGCATCAAGAGAGCTCTGAGCAGAGGAAAGGAAACAGAACTGAGCTGTGCACAAAATGTCTTTAAAAATAATTGGAACAACTCCATGCCCAAGAGGAATGGCCTGAGCACTACGTACCACAGGCAGTGAGTGCACAAGGCCTGAATAAAGAGCTTAGAGACAACTCCAAGCTGAAAGCACCTTTCCCACCAGTTCAGTGGTGTGGATCTGAAGAAGTCAGTAGCCTCATAGCCCCTTTGTTGAGCAGCAGCTCATCGCTGCTCTTCCATGCATTTACACAGAGGAGCGACCTGACACATGACACGTCAAGGTTAAACCTGGCAATCACTAGCTATAGCCTTAGATATTCATTTGATAATGAGAAAATCAACTTCTTCATGTGTCAATTTCCTCATATGTAAATGAAGAGCTATGATTAGACACCAAGATAATGACACTTGGGCAAACCAGGGGTATTTTCAAATTAATTTCCTTCTGCTACCTGCACCTGAAAGCTAAAAGATGGATGGATTAAATATGATTTTAATGAAAGCTGTGTATGACTTTTAGGACAATAATGACTTGGTTTTCATAGTTTACAGAAACCATAAGGAGAGCACTGTCAGGCAGCACCTCTCATTTTCCATTCAGTAAAGCACAGAGTAGCCCTTATGCATACTGTTGCAACAGTGAAGTTTGGAGCAACCACCAGCTTTAAAGGGATAATGGTTGAAACAAGCACATTTAAACCGATGGTGAGTTTCCTAAATGTAAATATCCTGATTACTATAAAGGTACCTAAAACTATTATTAAGTTATCTAAAACCTTATTGCCTTAAACTATTATTAAGTTACCTGAAACTTAATATTTACTTCAGAAAAAGTAAGTTACCTAAAACTTAATATTTACTTAGGAAAACTGGCATGCAGAGCAGGTCAACCCTCCGATTCACCAAAGTGATGGAAAGAGTGATGTTGCTTTTGGTTGTGGATTGGGATAATTATTGATTAACCTTCTGCTTTGAAATGTGTTAAACAGCAATTTTAATACGCTCTTGGACATATACTTGTAGCAGGACCTGAAACAGACTTCAAGAGACTGCATGCAGAAGCCATCCTCTAACTCATTCAAACGCATATGAACAGCAAGCAGTTATTACAGCGCACAAACAAGACAACACCTTGTGCCATTATCAGCCACTGAAATCCTGTTTCCTCCACTAAAACTTCTCATTAATTACCAATACACATTACAGAGTGAGAAAGCCTCTTACTAGAAAAGGTCACACTTACTGCTCCTTCAGTTCACCCTATATGCCTGCCTAGCAATATTCACCACCTATCACAGCATCAAATGAGTTCCTCCCCATGTCATATTATTTACAAAGCCTTTCACACAGCTCCAATACGCTGGGACTGTGAGTGATAATAAACTCCATTCTGACATATCAATGGCTCAAGGAAATGTTCTATTGCAATTTTTGACATCAAATGAAACATCTTTGCAGGAGCCAAAGCTGGAGGAATCTATTTCGAGAGGAATGATTTCAGGTAATTCATCATTATGAAATGAAAATGCAAAACCCGTTGAAGCCTCCTGAAAAGATCCAAATAAAGCCATGTTGTAAAGTCCGTGATCAGTGAGGGTTTATATTCACCAGTACTTGGGCCAATAAACATCAATAAACTAAATCACTCTTCATATATTACAGTTACCTTTCAGGGTGTTAGGCAGGGAGCTTTGCAGCTAGGACATAGTGCAACTTCCAGGACGTTTCCCTCCAGAGTTTCCCTTTGCTGTTAGCACTATGAACAGTAAAGTGGAGAACTGAACAGTATATGTGGGGTCAAATGAGAGATCGAACTGCTGCTCTCAAACCCTGTCCATCAGACTTTTATTCATGATGTCTGCCTGCCCTGGGCTTTGCTGAATGCAAACAGGGGTGGTGAATGTGAATAAGGTTGGTGAATGTTTTCAGAAGCTATAGAACAGTCAAAAAGTGGAGTCTCAAGAGGAAAAAATTTACGTTATGCAGTAAGCATGCAGAAAGCATCCTTGAATAACTGGGAGCGATAAAGGCAGAGGATTAAATAATGTTTCTGTTTGACCTAAATGCGACTGCTCCATCTCTGGCAGTGTTCAAGGCTAGGTTGAACGGAGTCTTAGGTGACATGGTTTAGTGTGTGGTGTCTCTGCCCATGGCAGGGAGTTGGAACTGGATGATCTTAAGGTCCTTTCCAACCCTAACTATTCTATGATTGTATGAAATATATTTCTTTATTGGTTGGAGGATTGAAGATACAAGCCAAAAGCTTTCTTACAGAGCTCTGATCAGGATTCAGTGTGTTGCTGAGGTAGTGAGCAATATAAGTCTACTTTGGACTTCGCACCTTGCATGGCCATGCCTAAAGTGAAGCTATGTGAACTCCCACAAGGTCAGCAACAGAAGTCTCCTAATTCAGGGAGGAAATGCTTGTTTCAAAGTCTGCTTGGTGGGAAGAAAAGCATCTTTCCTGCGTTCAAAACCTTGCAAAGTCAGCATGCTTCCTGAAATCAGACAGCCCTTCAATTCCTTTGTCAATATTTGACTGGGAGTGGCTTGGAATGAGAATAACAGATGGGTTTCGTAGATGCCAAGGGAAAGGTATGGAGGGAAGGCAGCATGAGGGTACTGAACTAAAAAAACCCTGAAGTTGTTACACTTGTAAGTAACACGCCTGCAAAGTGCTGCATGGAACGCTGGAATTGCAGAAGTCATAGCAACTTTGGCTAGTTTCAAGGGTGTGAAATTTCCACCTCTTTAACTTGTATTGCATCTACTCTGTCACTGGCTGGTGTGATTAATCTCACTCGTCTGCTCACATTCCTGCTGTCTGATGACTGGGGGAAAAAAGCAAGGGGTCACTCAAATGGCTCTGTAAGGAAATTTACCTAAACCAGGCCCAGATGAGAACTGAGTTATAGTTAAGATTTTATGCCATGAGACTGCTGCCTCATTGGTCTGATTATGGACAGGTTTTGAACCTCATAAGAGTGTTAAATATCAGACACCCTGAGAAGTGCTGAATGTATCTAAATATAAATTTTGCCTTTCTGTCGAAAACACCTGTGTTTGTGCTGAGAGTGACGATCTCTGTCACTGTAAGCAGGGCAGCAGATGATATTAATGAGGCAGAAAGAACACTGAGTTGTGCAAAGATCCCTATTCTCTTTGAAGAAGCAAAAAGTAGACTCTTGAGTCAGAGCCCACCCTGTAGAGGTGCTCCATGACACTGTTCCATCAACCCCCCCCTCCATCCCTCTGAGGTCAACATGCCATTATACCCTCTCCCATTGCTACTCCAGCAAGCACAGGTAGGCACAGCTCAAAACATCACTTACCAGCTACCATGAGAAAATACTACCCCAAGGAAATTAGAGGGGACACCTGAGGATTTGGTGCAGGCTTCAGAATGGTACTTCAGCCCAGAAGCATACAGGATACTGGGATGCACGCAGCAATGAAGTGTTTAAAGATGAAGAAAGGTGCAGAGCTTTGCTAAAGGCAGATAAAGAAATAGCGGACAAACCCTCTGATCCCCGAGTGATTGTATTAGAAGAAATAAATCCTCACTGGAGCTTGACTTTCACTCTTCAGTTTCATGCTTGGAAGTTCAGGTTTTTCTTTCAGAACATACTGAAAGGGGATTTTCAGTTGATTGGCTCCCACAGATCCCTGAAAAGAGGTGTAATGGCACTGGTGTCCTGTCTTCATTGGTACCCAGCAGCATCTCAGAGAGTTAAAATAACATTTCAGAGAGAGAGAAAGAGAAGGGACCTGCACAAACCTTGTATTTTCACTCAGGCATTCTGCAAGCTAATTCAGATGACACAGCTTCAGATGGAAATGTTTCCTTTTTATTCTGTGTCTAATGCAGATGAAGGGTAATACATATGGAACTTGTCTTTTCCAGCAGTAACTTGAGAAGTAGTCACAAGTTCTACATCTAGGGCAGGTAAATCAAGCAGAAATACAGAGAAAGGACATGGAAGTTGTAGTGTCCTGTATCACTAAGAATGTGAGTGCTGGGAGGTGGGAGCAGAGGCTGCAGCCAGAACGGAGCACTGCAGCATCCTCATCTCGCTGCCCACTACTCCCATCTTTTGGAGCAGTGCCACAGACATTGCAACTATCTGGGAAAGAGAAAATACAAGGGAATTTAGAGGAATTTAATAATGTGTAGCAGGAACAGCAGCGCTTAGAAGAAACCAATGTTTTTGGAGTTTGCCTGGCTTTGTTCTGGCTTCCCCAGTGTGGGGAACAAGGGCAGTGTCTGACCGAGGTTACAGAGACTAGGCAGAAAAAGGGAGATTGGAAATATCACAGTTTGTCTGTTTGGAAAGTCCTGGACATATTATTCCTATCCCCAAACTTGTAAATGCTCAAATATTTAAATAAACACCCATTAATTCCTCTATCATTAGATAAAATTCTTTCCCAGATGCTATTAATTTCTCTCTGCGCCAAAACTCTAATTGTGCTCAGTGGGGGATCTTTTGGTATGAGAAGCAACTGAAGCAGTCAGGATTTCTCTTATGGGCATATCCAAAAAGGAAAAACTGGCTTTAGGAGATCTGCTTACACAAGCTGGGTAGACCAAACGAGTGTGAATCACAGTAAATGTAAAAAGAATCCAAGCACTGCTCTTCCTCCAGCCTTGAAAAGCCTCCTTGATTTTATTTTTAATGGCTTATTAAAGCTTATCCACTTTTAGCATGTCTGCAGTTGCTGGTTCAGCTGGCCCAGGAGCACAGCAAGGCTGGTAGGCTAAGCTCCACATATCTCCTGAGAGCTCCTTCTGCATTAGATCCCCAGTGGTTCTGCAAACATTGAAAGCACTGGTGGGTCACCAAGTTAATCTGAATCTAAATTACCAGGGGATATGTCTGTACACAGAGCTGGAGGGAGGGCGGCAGGCAGTCTGCCTGTTGATGCCTTCCTCTGTATAGGGTATTGCCTGTCCCTTCTTCACTGAGCATCCCCCTGCAGCATAAAGTTCTAAGGGCAGGTATCCTCATCCCAATGGGAAAGGAATGAAGGGAATCATCTTCCTCAGCTAAAAGCTGGTAAAAAAGAGGTTTTGGTGAAGTTTCAGAGGTGAAATACACAAAAATATATGATTGGGAAATAGTTGTTTAAATACGACCACAGTGCCAGCCCCTCCTGTCTATTCCCACTCTCGGTCTGTGAGCTGAGAGCATCTGTCCACATCTCCATGTGCCAGAAGGATTACCACAAAAAGGAATTTACATTCTGTCAATTAAAACACCATCAAGCAAAGGATTAAAGTCACAAACACATGAATTAGAGATGGTGCCAAGGGGCTCTACCTATCTATCTTTCATGACTTTTCTAGGTGCATGCTATAGAAGCATTAAAGGCATCTTTAATCTGCTACATTTCCGTGCATGGCATTTATATAGAGTGGTGACCAATGAGGTGTCAACAAGCACAAACCAGGACTGACATCTATCGCCCTCTTAAACTGCCTGCACAAGTTGTACTTCCCATTACTCAAACTGGAGTGTACATAAAGTGTTGAATATTACTGTGATGGTCATTAAAACACTGTTCTCAAACCCTTTAGAGTGCCTTTATGCAAAGGATCAAAATAAAAGCTGGGCAAAACTTAACTGACCCCTACCTTACACTGAGGAGAAATTAGACTTCGAGTATTCCTCTAGTATTGGGTAAAAAACCGGCATTTACAGCATTAATTCATGCTAACTTTTAGCTTCAGATTAAAACCTGTAAGAATAAGAATGCAAGATATTAATGGTTTGTAAAATGTACAAGGGAATAAAAAATAAGCTCCTTCACACAAAATTAGCCAGTGTCAAGGAATGGGTTCAGACCCTGTGCCAGAATGCCCATCTGGAGATGGATGTACTGACAGTCTCCTGTTGTGGTTTTACATTGTATTGAAGTGGAATAGATGGCAGGAGGGTTTCCATGTTGGAACCATGCTACATTTCCGGTTCCAATGGCAGCACTTGGTCCCACTAGCAAGAAACAAGGAGAAGTTTGAGCTATTCCATATTCCAGTACAGAAAGACTAAAACATTTTGATTTCAGCCTAAGCCACATTTGGGGTATATTCACTGCACAAAATAGCCTTTCTTTCCCAATGACTGTGGTGGCAGGCAGCACAAAATTTCAATGGAAAAGAGTAAGAATGGCCTATTTTGCCTCATAACTGTCCTCATATCACATGTTTGGGAAAGAGAAACAGTCACTGTGCTGGAAATTCGAAAGAAGTGAGTTTAACTCCTGATTCTGTCACCAGCTTCCTTTACAGTACCCAGGACTTCAATTCCTCCTGTGCTAAAGGAAGGAACAATTCTTCCCTTTCCGTCCCACATTCATTGTAAATTTATTTGGTGGGAGGAACTGTAAACATTTTGCGTACTCTGATCAGGAGCAGCATCTCTAGCTGCTATCTTAATACTCTGTCATAAATGAGAGCGTGAATTTGTGCATGCCGAGGTCTATTCCTTGGGCTTGGCAAGCTAGCACGGTGGAGTATTATTCACCCGGCTAGCCCCTGGGCCTCACAGCACTGTGGCTTCTGCAGGAACAAATGGAGTCTAGTTACAGTTAGGGAAGGTTATTGCAATTGTATTACAGGCTTGGCTCTGATGGTTCATTCTGTGCTACTGAGAGATGAGAAAGAGTACAGTCCCTGTGCTTTGGAGGCTGTGATATAAATGAGGAGAGAGGAGACAGGAAACCTACAGTGGAGAAAATGGGAATGGCTGCAAGCTCAGGGTCATTTCTCTGTGTATTTTAATAATGATGAAGTGGCAGCAACTTGCCCAGCAAAGGTCAAAATCTGTGAACTTCAGAAGGGAAATGAGGCAAAGGAGTTGTGCACTTCTCCAGAAAAGCCGGTCTTTAATCTGCAGCACCTCCATTTACTCTTCTTGCTTTATTTGAGTACAGGCTTCATCCCTGGGTGGGGATGAAGCTCCAGGTACAGAAATGCACACAGGAATGAGTCCAAAACTGAGGCAGGAGGGGCAGCTAGTACCTTAACATGCTCTGAGCAGTCAGGTCTGAGCAGACCCTTCCAGTATGAGGAGTCCTGTCTGCACTGTGCTCACCCCTATCTCCTCTGTTCCCAGTCCTGCATTTACAGGACTCCTACCTCCTTCTAAGCTCTTCTAGTTTTGTACGTTGAGCTTCCTCCATCAAAGGTACCTGTGTGATTTTTACAAGCTCTAATACACATCCACTCCTCCTGAAGCCCTGAATGTCTTTAATGGTTATAGGTTGAGTCTTTATAGATCCTTTCAGCAGTAAAACATACTACACAGCACATATTTCATATGTCCCTTTGTAAAACACCTACACTTAATATCCGTATTTCCTGTAAACCCTATGCTGATAGGTCTGTCTTCCTCATTTCTACCAATTGCAGTGATGAAACTCAATAAACACAGCTGGGAGGAAAAGGAGCATCTTCCCCCTTCTTTTCCTCTCTGCTCTACTGCTGCACTCGTAACATGGGTGCAAGCCTGCCAGCTCCTCACTTTCCCCGGCCTTTTCTTCCTCCCTAGCTATGGTTGCAACAGCACCAAAGAGCTGTCCGGTTCTATGATCTACGAGACATTGCCTGTTGCTGAGAGGCAAACGCCTCAGAACTTCCCACTGCTTTTATGAGCATGGAGCTCAACAGCAAGCCCAATCTACAGGCAAAAACAAGGCAACTGAACAGCAAGCTTCCCACTGCTGCAACAGCTAATGAGCCACTTACTTGGCATGGGCCCTCCTGCTGGCAATGGCATAGCACCTCTCTGCCAGCTCCCAGATGCTGGGCCTTGGGAAAGGGGAGAACCTCATAGCAGGGAGAGCCCCGCATCACGCACACAAGGCATTTAATGGTAAAAGCTGGTAGTTTTCAGCTACTGCTACAGGGAATGGATTTCCCCCCCCCCCCCTTTTCTTCTTGCTCCATCAGGAAATAATTCTAATGAGCTCTTTGAGTCTGAGGAGCAAAAAACAGCACTGACTTCATCTGTGCCCACCAGGTCTGACAACAGAGCTGCAGCAGTATGCACGGTATTTATTTTGTACTTAAGCACCTTTCAAGCTCACTGACATTGCATCAGGTCACTTCATGGCAGTAAGTGGTATCCCACATCTCAGGAAGGCACATCTATTGCCTTCTTCCTCGCAAGCCAAACTTTCACAGTAATAGGCTGTTAGCGTCTTTGGTCCCTGTGAGTGGGAGACAGCTTGTGCCTTCAAGCTGCTGTTGCCTGGAGAAAGACATGAAGGTGAAGCTTAAGGGAGTAACTCCAAATGACCTTGCAGAATTACACAGCCCTGCTAGGGAAGGATACGTCTCTGCCCTTTTGACTTCCTATTGCTGTAAAATTTGTCTTTAAGCAAAAGATTATGGCCCAAATTAAATCATATAGAAACAGATGCCAGCCCCTTCACTGTATTTGTGAATGGTGTTGCAATGAGGAACCACTAAATTCACCTTTTCATCTGTGAGACCCATGGAGCTTGGATCCCCTTCTACTACTAAAGGCAGTCAAGCTACAGCCATTGATACCAGTGCTGGCTTTGGCTTACTACATCTACATTAGTTCTTGCTATGGTGTTCCATGATATTAGCTACTTTTCTCAAGCAATGAGTGATGAAGACACTTATAGAGAACTTTATAGCACTTCAGTTGACGATTTTCTGGGTTGAATGTGTATCTCCCTCATAGCAGAGGTCTCCACACCGCAGATGGTGTTTTACATATAGCTTTAAAATGACATAGTTGGAGCTGCAGCATATGTGCCTTTCCTGTGTCTCTGTATCCCATGCAAGTCCACCGGATTTCCAGCTAGCCCCCATTTTGCGTACATCAGCTTAACTTTCAGCAGGGGCAGATGGGATGCTGGCCTCTTGTCCTGCTTCAACTGGTAAAAAAGATTGCAGTATGAAAGTGGAGAGAAAGAAAATGAATAGGACCTTGCTCATGAATGTTCTAATGTTTCCCTCTGCTACAGCTTTGCAATGTTATTAAATTACTGCTCTCTCTTTCAGAGTCCCCCCTCAAAATAAATGGGCAGCACTCACTTTCATGAGCTTCCATTTAAGAGAATCCTGCAGATTCTGTGGTGTTTTAAGCTTGTGAAATATTTCCCATCTGATTCATGGAGGATTATTATTAAAGTGAATTTAGCACTGACTAAAGCTCCTGGATTGTCAGTCCTGGGAGCATGATCTTCTTTTCAGCTACCAGCTATTACAGTAGGGACGAGGAGATGCTCACCAACACGCTCAGTCTGACCTCAGCTAGGAGGAAGAGCAGAAGGCTATTTCCCACTCACTGCCTTCCTCAGCAGCCCTTTCTGCTGTGGAACCATGCTATGACAGAGAGAGATGATTTTCTGTCTTTTTTGCCCTGCAGCTTTCTAAGGAAGGCACTTTATCAGCTGGCAGTGGCAGCACTGCAGAGCAGATCTGTGGCCGTGTCAGACCCTGAACACTGATCCAAGAGGTTTTGGAAGATGCCATCAGAGAATGAACCCCAAGGGCAGTCACTGCGGAAGAGCAGAGGTTGAGGAGATCAAGATGAAAGTTGTTAGTCTGGCTTAATCTCTAATGAAAATTATCTCAGTTCACACGCAGCTGGAAAACACACCAGAAATGTTCTAAAAGGATTCTGGGGAGATGTGAGCAAGTTCCACAAGTTCTTTCCTATTTCTTCCAAACAATCCGTCTCTCCCTGATACCTACCCAAAAGAAATTACATTTCCTTCTTGATAGAGAGCAAGGCATGAAATCCCCTTCTGGACCAGTCAGCATCTCAGGGATCAATGTGCCCAAAAGACCCACAGGAAAGAATACATCCAGCAAAGCTGCATCATGCCTTGACAAGCCTTTGCTTCCACTAACTCCCTAGAGATGAAGCATCAGTGAATTCCTCTCTGGTATAAACACGGAAAGAGCAGGATGTTTGCTGGTATGTCCGGCTTTCAAGCCTCTCTCCCTGCCTCTCTTATGCACCGATTCTGCCAGGGGTGATGGTTGTTTCTGCGGAGCCTACCTTACAGGCCTGTCATCCCTCTCTTACACCAAGACACACATCATTATACTCCTACCTTCAGTTTTAAGGGCGAAGTAGTAGTGGGTATAAACAATAGGAATGCTCTATCTTTCTTTGTATTTTGAGTTAACTGCACAGAATATTTTAGTTCACGCTAAAACATTTCTGAGGAGGAAGCAAAACTTTCCTACCCCTTTGGTTTTGTACCCAAAGAAAATCAAGATGCAGCTGGGTTGATGCAATGACATCTAGGTGCTTTTGTCTCACATTTTGACAGGTTTTAACCTTAAAAAGCCAGCTTCCAGAGCCATGTAATAAGATTCAAAAAACATAGGAAGACAATGTGAGGGTCTCTACCTTTTCATTGAGGAGAAAAGTGTAAATTATGACCATGTGTCCCCTTCCAGGCTCTGATATGGCAACAAACTTCTAGACCTTTTCCTTTCTTCAGTATTAAACCGGCTCCTGATATTGGAACCAGTCTTGTGATTTCAAGAAGCATTTCCCTTGTGACTCCTGAATGCTCAAGGTTGGCAACGTTGACCCTACCCTATATTCTAGGAGCACATGACAAGGAGACTTGCTACATCAGCTAACTTGTAAACACTGTAAACTGTCTGTATTTATGTTGAATAATCACTTTTGCAGGGCAAGCGAAAAACAGAGCCCACAGCACTCAAAAATAAAGAAGGGGGGAGTGGGCTGAAATCAATACATCCTTAGTCCTCTTGTCTCAGCAAAAGGAGAGTCTCAGGAAGCTTTTTAACCCTTCCACACTCCAAAGAGAAGAAATAACAGCCTAACAGAGCTATCTATGCCTTGTCACGCTTGACTCAAGATGTTGTGACAACAGCCTAAGACCTTGTCCAATAAATATTTTAAAATATGAGATATGTGTGGTAAAATATTAAGACCCACGGCAAGTGTAATGAAGGGGTACCATGCCTGGGCAGAGATGAGCCCGTGGGAGCCAGCATCCTTGCTTCACAGGAGGCAAAGGACATCACAGTCACCCCCAGGTGTCCATGTCTTGTTTGATGCGTCAATTAACTGGCATGGCAGGCCCACCAACATATCCAAAACAGCAGCCAAGCTGTCTCATGGGCCTGCTTGCCTCTCAGTCCTCATCCAACTGCATGTATTAACAGTGAGCAAATACATTTGTCCCCATCTCATCGAGATAAGGTTGATGTTACAAATGAACTGCAAAACCTCTACATCTGCACCCCAGATGCTCCATCCTCCCTGTGTGCTTCCTAGTCCCCAAAAGATGCCAGAACTTTGTGGTACTTCAAGCTAAGGAAATCAGACTAAAGCTGCCAGCTCAGCTCCCTTGCCTTTAATGTATGCAGGTAGCACTACTGGTCCATATGATGTCATCCCAGAATTAGCATCCTCATTAACAGCTGACTTCCTGCCATTCTAATAGGCTCTAAATATCTCTCCTAGGAGTTCCTGAAAGGAATAGAAGTTTTGGGAAGAGTGTGAGAGGGTATTTTGTATTCACAGGGTCTTCTTCATACCCATAGGACATTCGCTAATTCTCAGTAATTGTCCTACACTCTGTTTTTAAAGCTTATTTCCAAAAAGCATTTCATTGGCAGGTGCTCCTGCAGTCTCCATCCCCCTTTCCCCTCTTGAATTATTGATCTATAGCCAGAACAGGATTTGTCTTCATTATACGTGAGCTGCAATCACCACAGATATTAGTGTAAACTCCTGGCAGTAAATTGATTAGTTCCCTGCATATGGAAGCAGGGGGTCCCTCCACAGCTTTATCAGGGATCCCCAGAGCCAGTTGTTCTTCACAGGACAGAAAAAATGGAAATTAGATTTCAGTTAAATACATCAGAAATTAGATTAGGTGTTATTACATCCAAAAGCCAAGCTCATGGGAGCAGTGCTCCTCAAAAAAACCCTAAAAAAAGGAAGAAAAGAATTTGTATGGAAATATCAGTAGCATCACTTTGTGCCCGTGATTTCCATGTGGGAAAAACTTGAGTTCCTCTTCCCATCCCCCATGACCAACAGGTCTGAGAACAATCATCTTCAGTAGGGTGCAAAAATAAACAGTGATAAGATTCATTCACCCTTGGAAGCAGAAATGCAAAAAGCAAGTCTGTGTTACCCATTGTCGTGGGGCGTTGCTACTCATGATCTTTATTGTGAGCAAGGAGTTAGAAACCCACAGCTGGTATATAAGGAAACATTAGGACAGTTGGGCAACCTTAGCTAGATCAACTGAGCCCTGTCATCATCTTGTATCCTGACAGATGTTTTACTTTTGGTTTGGAAAGCTACAGTCTGGGCAACTCCTGTTAATTCCAAATGCTGTTGCAGACATCATTTTCCCTTCCCACCACTCTGGCCCCTTCATGCTGTCCTGTTACCATCCCTTAGCTACTTCCTATCCACCACCCCTAAACCAGCTTGTTTCCATTTCAAACCTTTTGTTGACGATCAGACTAAACAGAGATAAGGCCTCCTAATTACACTGGTCGCTTTAGACAGATCTGATTCCAACCAATCACACTCCTGTTACTACAGAAAGCTGTAGGTTTATTTAAGTGGAAATTAAGCTACACCGTTAATGCTTCTATTATGAGGACTCTTGCAAACAACTCGGTAACAGGCTGTTAGCACTTTTATATTCATAGCCTCTTTGGCCTGGAAGAACAAGATGATTAACATATGTAAAAGCTCCATATGATCAGCATCCTTGATGCCGATCCAAAGAACCTCCAAAGAGCCACTCCTCAAACATGTCCTTTTCTAACCCAAACCGTTTAATTTACATATTCATTTATGTATGTCCCACAACACTGTAAGAGTTTCTCGTTGCACTGGTTCAATAGCAATTCATTTATATTTATCTCACTTTCACATTTTTAACATCATTAGAGTCACAATGAGCTTCAAATACTGTAACAAAACCCTCGGTGTCGGCACAGCCTCACCTCAGAAACATCTTATTAAAATTCCTCATCACCCGGTCTCAAAACATCTTCTAATCATATTCCAGTGCAACAAATTAGCAAATGGCAAGGTTGTAGCTCACGTTATCCAATTAAATGAAAATGAAGGACTTTAGCTCTGTCAAAGACAAATTATTGCTACTGCTGTTTTCAACCAACTTGGCCTCCAAATTCTGGTCTCTTTATGCCAAGCTACCAAGAAACATCCTACAAGCAGTGAAGACACATAGTTCCAAGGACAATGCAAATCCAGTTTCCCAAATGTCCGACTTTCCCTTGCCTCCCATGGACCTTCTGGTTTCCCACAGGATGACCCTACGGCCTCCACATCTGACAAGATATTCATTGTCCTGCTCCATTCACCACAGATGAGGTCCTGGACTGGGAGCAGGGCTTCAGCGTGCTTCAAGATTAACAATAATCCTTCACTTTTTCAATTCTCTGTCCCTAAAATTGGTCTCATCTTTTGTCAGTCTTTCCTATTTATATCACAAGCTCTCCAGAAACATTTTATTTAGAAGCAAGCACAATGGAGCCCCAAAATTCCCTCACGAACATAGGTGATATTCCTTTCTTAACCATAACGATCAGCACTGTCACTGACCCTTTCATACCACATCCCAATCCCACTGTCATCTGCGGCTGTTATTTTTGGAGCCATTTCACACATGCAAGGTGCTTAAATTGCTTTCGTCATTTTGGCAGTCAGAAAAACTTGCTACCATACAAGGACAAAGTTTCTCAGGAACAGGGAAGCTACTCAAGAACCTTCTTCTCGTTTCCCAAAGCTAACAGTGTCACTGACAAAGGCATTCACAGGTTCTCTATGCAATGGGCTAGAATTAACGAAGGGGTGAGTCATTTTTCATCTGCAGAATTTTAATGACTATCATCAACAGCATTTGCATTCATTATTCCTTCTTGACATACCAAAGAGCTGGGAAATTTTTCTGCACTTAGAAAACCACATCACTGCAATACTAGCTATGTCAAGTCCTTAATAGTTATTGGAATAATTCTTGGCATGGTTTTTTTTCTTCTCAGAGCACTATGGAGCATGTAATTACTGAAGGAAATATATACCCCCACAAGCATGTTTCTATGAAATAGTGTAAATATACCACAGAACTGATCATCTCTATAACATAAGTGCTTTTTTCCACTGAAGGATCATATGATTTCATGAGTAGAGTTGCTGTCACTTTCAGTCGAGTAACTGTGGCGCTTGAGAATCTGTGTCACAGTGGAACTCCGTAGCCAGGATTTTCTAAAGGAATAAAGGATATGGATTATGGTTTTTTTTTCATGGAGGATTTGCTATATCTCCATTAAGAACCTAAATTTCAGAGTTACATATATCTCCAATCAGACACTTGCAATATCACTCCAACAGCAGACATGAAGTGTGAGATAGGATCTATTATGAGCCAATTCTGAAAAGTCATAGTCTGGCAACCAACTGAACACCAGAGGCAATATTACTGAGAGGTTTCCCCCCCCCATGTTAAATAACCCCAGTTTAGGGAGGCTGCTTGTAGGAGTTCAGTCCTGACAGCCAGTTCGGTTACTGGTTTCCCTGGCGAGAGTGATGACAAATGAGTCAGATCATACCAAGCAATAGAACAACTTTTCTGCTTTAGATTTTCAATCACTAAGAAGAGCTCAGAGAGCAATAAGTTCTGCCAGTTGGGTCAACAACAGATTCCAGAGTGTTTTGGTTTTCTGCTATTTGATAAAATAGATAAACCTCAGCCAATACCTACCAAGCAGAAGGTTAAAACCCTCTTCAAAGAAACTAAACACATGCTCTGATGAATGAAAACAAGCACAAGCCCCAATGTGATGGCTCATATTCAACAGCCATCAACTACTTTTCCAAAGAGAAATACCAACAAGCTTCCCACAAGTTCACCAGTAATTAACAGATACAGGCAAGTGTAGCACTACCTGGCATGGCAGGAGGTTAGCAAGTATGAAATCCCCCAATAGCATGACACATTATGGCATGTATTTAGCTTACAGGATGGAGAATGACAGTGTTGTTATCTGCCCATTCACATACTGAAGCATCACAAGGTGCCTGCATGCAGCATTGTCAAAGAATACACACTTTTGTTTCTTCCCAGCATTATGAGCTGAATGCAAGGTCTGAGCATCAGCTCAAGCTCTCCTAAAGGCTAACATGATGTAAACCCCTGCATGACAGGCAGGTATGACAGAAAGGGCTGTGGCAAACATGGTCTGTGTCTGGCCAGAGGACTGCCACTTCCACTGCTCAAATCTCGGCCGTCCTCTGAGGCAAGGAGCACAAAAGTGGGACCGGTAGCTACACTTGCCTCTGTACCTCAAAGGGAACCTTGATGGATTGGTTTATTTATTTTTACATCTCAGAGTAGAAAAGCGTGAACATTTACTGACAGAAAGCTTTTTTTCCCTTTGGTTTCAATTCTAGCTGTAGCGGTGCTCTTCTTTTATGTTGGAATATGCCTTGCAGTGTAGATTTTCAGCATAATAAACCTGAGCTACAGAACTGACTTGTCACAGATCATTGCAAACCTGGCCCAGATTTTAAACCCATCACAAAACAGTAAAATACCCCATATTTTATCTTTTAACCTTTTAACCACAAGTATAATGTATTTCATTCTTTGGTAGGACAGTGAACACAGGCATCAGTAACAGAACAGGGGTATCATTTAAAACAGTTGGAGGAATCTGTAATCCCTAGGCCAACAGTGCCTATGTTTTATATGATATTTACTCTCCCTTGGATTCCTGTTTGATATTTTCTATGTTCTGTTGACACTCCCAAACTAATTAGAGGGACATTTTATGGTACCAAAGAGACATCGCTTCTCTTTCAGTCCCAGACCTGCAAGTTCCCTTCTTTCTCATCCTTATTTGATCAACAGGTAAAGAAATGACAAATTGATCATTTACAATTCTCTAGATGAAGCCTAAAGCTCTGGCTGTCTCTAATGAAGCTAGTCTAATGTGTCATGATTTTCTGATGCTATCTTCTGGCAACACTTGCAATACAAAGCTTGTACAAAACAATGTACCTATAAAACTGTATTTTATAGTCTACCTCCTTATGTGGGACTCCCACACATCTGAAAAAGCACTTAACAGTAGTTATCTTTACTCTATTGAAAAAGGAACTTTCCATTTTTCAGTTATGTTAAAGCAGTACCTAATGTCTTGTAGAGGCTGATGCGAGTTGTGCATGCATGAATTCTTATCGATTTCCTTGCAAAGACTTATCTCTGGTCTACAAACAGTCTCAACAGAAGAGCTAAGGTGAAATACTCTCTAAAATGTGTTGCACAAAAAGAAACCATTTCCATTCTTCTGTGGGTAAACTGGCGGATATTGCTATGATACCTAGTTAATCCTTTCTGGATGAGCTTGAGATTTTTCTTGGCACAGCATCTTGCACTAGTAAAAAATAAGGAGAAAAAAGTAGAAAATGCTGTTGCCAAGGCATTAAGCAGGAAAATGTTGAATGCTATTCTTGCAAAAGCAGCTCAACTAAACTATCAATGCACAGGATAAAGTGGAAAATGCATGAGTCAGGCTAAGCTGGTGTATCTGCTTGGGAGAGCGAGGAGCCATGCAGCACACCCAGGCTCTGCCTGGAGCAACCAGAGAGTCCTCCTGCTGGAGATGCTGTCCCGTGAGCTACCTTCCAGGATCTCAGCTTTGTGTTTTGATGGTGACTCAGAGTTTAAGCTTGTCAGAAAATAATTATGCCGCCTAACCAGGGAAAACATTGATCTTTACATGAAAACCACTAAACTGCACACTTCTGCACATCATGTACACCAAACCAGAGATTAATAAATGACGTTACAATACTTCACAGGCATTTTTACTCTGCCTTCATTGTGCTTGCATTCTCCCGTGTGGGGTATGTGCAGTGGGTGGACTACATTTCCCCCGGAACAGTGTTAATTTGTTTTCCATTGTTCATCATGGGAGTTCCCAGCTGAAGTGCACCAAGAGCTGTGTGTCCAAGTGCAGAGTCCAGACCAAAGAAGATACAAGCACATGAAAGGAGAGAACAGGAATACATGGATTGAGGATCAGGGTGTTCTAATTTGTGAATGCAAAGTAGGCCCATTTCTGCTGTCTGCAACTCCAGACTGCTGGAGAGATGACTCATCATTAGGGACTGTAACAACAGGATAAGGAGAACAGGCTTAAACTTACACAGGGGAAGCTCAGGTTAGATATAAGGAAGAAGTTATTTACTGTGAGGGTGATGAGGCACTGGCACAAGTTGCCCAAGGATGCTGTGAATGTCCCATCCCTGGCAGTGTTCAAGGCCAGGTTAGACAGTCTTGGGTGACATGGTTTAGTGTGAGGTTCTCCTGCCCATGGCAGGGGGCTTGGAACTGGATGATCTTAAGGTTCTTTCCAACCCTAAATTTTCTATGATCCTATGATTCGCTTCCTTCACCACTGCTCCATCAGGAAAGCTGCAGTCAGGGAGAAGGGTGTGTGAATACTAAGAGAGAGCTTCATTTTCCATTGGTTTTACTCTGAATGGAAAGAACTGATTCTAAACTAACTGGGCAGAAGATGCAGAGCCACCAGCCATGCTAGAGATAGCAGGCAGGAGCATGTAGGTTCTGATTTTATGTTCAGAGCAAGTCTGCTGATTTACTGAAACGACTGTCCATTGGCACTGCTGTAAATGGAATCAAAAGCTGACTTGGAGTCAATACATGGCCTATACTGATACTGCATAGCTGTCATTATTTTGTTTTTCCCTCCCCTATCGCAAAGGGATGTAATTACACAGGATCCCCAAATGCACTATCTTCTGTTCACTACAAGAAAAATGAATTCATCCTGATCACTCTAGCAAACACTAAACCCACTAAGGCACATATTTAATCAAATAATTAGGAGAGGTGCAGGGGAAATGTGTGCTGAAAAGATAATGTTGCACTTTAAAGGATTCATTCTTGGTTATTACATTTTACATAGAATGTAATTTTCTTTACGAGTTACAGAAAAGGTGAAGGCAGAAAAAACAAAGTCCTACAGACTAAACACTCCAGCTCCATCTAAATTATAGACTGCTAAGAACATGCATGAAATAGGTGCCACCTTTCAAAGCAGCACTGTCATTTTGTTGCTAACGTGGCACTATCTGATTTTCTCTTTTCAAAGTTACTCTCTACACTCAGGCACTTGAGATACCTGGGTATTCTGGCAGAGCATCTCTATCCTGTAACCCCAAGAACCAGCATCCCCAAGCCTGCTTGCAAAGCGTGTCAAGCCTGCAGGAGCATGCAATGCAATTAGAGCCCAGGAGACAAAGGTGTATATCACCATCCCACGCGGGAAAGCACTAGAGTATACAAACACTTGGCAAAGACCAAAGAAAAATGGCAAGAGCAAAGTGCAAGAACATGAAGCACAGCAAAAAAGCAGAAAAAAAAGGGTGTAAAATGCTGATCCTCACCCTCATGTCAGCATCCAGCAATAGTTCTGCTTTAACATGAAGTAAA
The DNA here is from genome assembly GCA_028858755.1 of Ara ararauna. Lineage (NCBI taxonomy): Eukaryota > Metazoa > Chordata > Aves > Psittaciformes > Psittacidae > Ara > Ara ararauna. Next base: position 18,586,025 of record CM054384.1, read on the forward strand.
TTAAAGGATAACCCAATCCACAAAACGCCTTAAAATCCTTCCCTGTGCTTCACAAACCACAGTTCTCTTCACCCTCAGCTAAGGAGTATTTTAAAGCCAGAGGACAGACAAATAGTTAAAATCCACCTATTGAAAAGTGTCTGCTGCTGGGTTTGCTGTTAGTACTGAGATTTCCTGTCAGTCTTTACAGAAATTCTTTGGGAGTCTGACAGGATTAAGGGGATTAATACATTAAGGCATTATTACAGCTTTCATAGGGGATTTTCAAAGACTTTACACTGTGATCCATTTGTCCTGTTACATAAAACAAGCATTAATAGGCTGATGGAAAAGAATCACTGCAATCGATAACCTTAATTTTAGTAAACATATTCTGCTCCCAGAATGAGGAGTTGAGGTCACCAGCCCTCCCACAGCGTGTTACTTAAATTAAGATGCAGAAACCCAGTTTTGGTGCATGCCAAAGGTTGGTCTGGGTGTTACACCCTACCTCTGACAGGGAGAGATTTGTTAACACTGACTCACCAACCCCAGTTTGACAACCCCTAAGGTGTCCTGGCTGAATCATCATCTGGATTGCACATAGTCTGCTATTCAGAGACCAAAATGCAACTGTATTGCCAGATGAGTTTTTACCTTAATTAGCCATTCATGGGTAGATGGGTGGCTGTCAGTTGCTATTCTCTTGCTGGAGAAGATCACCATGCTGGGGACATCAGGCAGCCAAGTCCTCTTCCCTGCCCCAGCCCTCCCCAACACTGGCCTTGTATAGCAGTCTCCTTTGCATGACTAACTCAAAGACAGCCTAAAAAACCCAATGCCTCCATCCTTCAAACAGTCAGCTCTTAATTTATTACAAGATCATAAGCAGCACTTGCCTTTGCAGATGGCCTGGTTTCAGCAGGTTTTCCAGATTCCTCTTCCATGGGCAGATTCTGCGCTCCCCCACAGCACTGCACCCTCAGCCTTCTTTGTATTTCTCTAGAAACCATTTCACACCATCCGTTAGCATAAACTTTGATGTTTTGTTGAGAAAACTTCCCTTCAAAAACCATTAACAGAAAAAAGACCATAACCCCTCTTTTCTCATTCTCTCACTGCTTTGCGGAAGTCTCTGAAACCTTTAGGCATAGAAAGACAGATACTCATCTGTTGCAAATCAACATAGATCAATGCAGGTGAGGATAGGGCAGCATTTACCACAAGGATATCTCTTAAAATAGAGGGGCAGTTGTTAACTGTAGGATCTGCCATAGAGAGGGTTCAAAACCTTTTTGTTTTGCCCTATACTTTTGAGATACTGCAGAAAGCAGAGTCTTTGCTTATACATGGCTTTCAGACAGCACTTTACTTAACTAGCCCCAACTAAACTAACATCTACAAATTCACAGACCTTAAGGGATCTGTGAACCTCTAAATTAGGAGAAAAAGAATTAGCTTGGGCTTTCAGATCAAGATCTAAAACATAGGAAGATTAAAGTTGAGAGTTTTATTTTTCTAAGCCAGACTAGGTAGCCCATCCTCAGTGAAATACAATAGCTACTCTGTGCATAATTTCCCTAGGCTGTTCTGAAAATCCAGGTACTATAATACTCTACAAGACTGAACAGGGGTCACTCACCTCACACCCATTATCTTCTGAAGTGGCTGCTTAGCCATTGAGTTTCATCTCAATTAAGACCTATTAATGAGCTACTTGTATCACTGAGATGGATATTATTGTAGAAATGAGATTGGCAATTCTGGGTTGCTATGAAATGGAGGGTTGGATCTGTGAAAAAGGCTTCACACTGAGATTTCAGCATTGCTGTGCCAGGCAGAAAAGAGTCTGCTATCTTACAATAGGTTAACAACTTGTTAAGGAGTTACTAAAGCATTGAGGCTGTCAGTAGTGTGGTGGGTGGAGGGTTAACACTAATTTGAAGTTACGATGGGAACTAAAGATATCCATGTGGGGAGAGATGCAGCTGGAATAGTTTATCAGGCAGGATTTAGAAAGCAAAACACCAGCCACACACGAAACTCGTGTATCCAAATCAGCATCCTCTCACCTGATGGCAATCTGACAATAATGGGCTTTGCCTAAGAGCAGGAGACACAGGCCCATGATTAAGTTGGTATTGCAAATGGCTTGCCAGCTGGATAATGGAAAATCAGAAGTCTTTTTGGATGTACTCTAAGCATGGGCAAATAGAAACACAGTTTTCTTTTGTTTCTTCCCTCCTTTCTCCATGATCCTGAAACTGTGTTACCTGCGCCTTTATTTTATAAAAGTTTTTCAATTTATGTTTAATTTTATATTTACTTCCTCTTTGACTCTCCAAGTTTGGTCTCAATTCAGGTCTCCAAAGTATCTGATGCAAGCTGCATCCATGATAAGAGGCCCGGGATGCAGGGGGAAGCACTAGGTGGGATTGCTCTTTGGTTGGGTGGGTTCTGTACCACCAAATCCCACTAGTTTACTCCTGGCCACAGTCCTCTCCTTTCTACTTTGTGGCTCAGGAGAATCTATTGTATTTTTACTGCATGCAATAGGAATGGCAGTGTCCATGAGCCAGGGAACCTGTTTTAAGTCAAAGGTGAAGAGTGGCTTTCCAAATTTGCTCTACTCCTTCCCTTCATCCACTAAACCAAAGTAATTTGCAACACTTCACATAGGGAAAGGGTTAAAAAAGCAACTTCAGCAAGTGGTTGCTGCTATTTCTTTTAGTATTGAGATCTCCTGTCAACCCCTTCACAGAAATACTTGGGTAGTTTGACTAGGATTAAGAGGATTAATATATTAATGTATTATTATAGCTTTTACAGGAGACTTTCAAAGACTTTAAAAGCAAGATCCATTTGTCCTGTTACATAAAACATACAGTAATTGTCTTAATTGCTCCATTGTGACTATGTATTGCTGCTCAAATAGTTCTGCATGTCTAATTGTGCCGATTGTTCCAGGATCTTGCAGCAGTGCAAAACAACAAGATGAGCCAAACAGAGACTGCTCTACAAAGACTCCTCCCACCACAACCCACATTCTCTGTTGTCTCTCTAAACTGGACACAAGGAAGACAATTGACCCTGTAATCCTAAAAAATCCTATCCATGCATACAAAGTGAATGCTGTGCAAAGGTAGTCATGAGCACAGATTTGCTTTCTTTCACCCACCAAGTAGATATGAGTGCAAAGTTCAAGGGAAAAAAGCAGTAAGTGAAGTAAAAACCTCACTGCTGAAAGAGGGAGATGTCCCTTTTCCCCTGTGTTGTCCTCAGACAGGAACCAATCATTAAACACCCCCAAAGCTCTCGTTCAAGCAGCATGCAAACGAGACAACAAAAACACATGGCAAGATGAGTGCTCCACTGCTCATGCATGGCCACTGGTCTTCTGGCCATGCACGCATGCAGGGACTTGTCAGTAAGAGTTTTTCTGCAGGCACAGTCACATATTAGTCTGTTATTAACTTTGCATTATTGATAAGATCCAGTCCTCCCATGAAGACACACTGAAAGACGCAGGATCTCTGTCCTTTATGCCCTGCAAAGAAACATGTCAACTCGATATGAGAGACACAGCTGGGTGGGTCTCACTTAGAATGACATTTGACAGACAATTACAAATAGATTGTAATTCAAGTAGTTCTCATTAAAATACTCTCTGCACCAAAAAATGTTGATTTACCATGGAAATGAGCAAACGTCATTTAAGATCCTTCAGGAAAAGGACATGTAGAGTCACAGTGGACTAATTCTGGTGTGGTGGCTAGGAAGGACAGCCTATTACTGAGGAAAGCAACTGGTGGACAAGAACAGAATAGCTGGATTCTCACCTGTTTGGTCTAGTTCTTTGCCTCTCAGAAACTGCTATCATGGGCTTCCAAGGAAAAAATGTGAGAATAATTAGAGTAGATAAATGAGCGATAACCTACGTTGCAGGAGAATCTTCTCAGCTCTCAAGTAGCTTTAACAATGAAGCACAACATCTGGGATCCTTCCAAAAACCCTTCCTGCTATACTGGGTTATTCAGTCCCTGTCGCATACCCCAGACGACAAGGGTTGCTTTGGCTGCTCACTTTGGGGGCTACAAGCCATACCATAGGCACCACAACACACTGGGTCTTGGAGGGCATTTAAGCTGTCTGAATTGGATCAAAATGCCCCCATTTGCCTCTTCTTTGTAGCCATTCTCATTGTAAAGAAGAAAAATGTCATTGTAGTAGTAAAGTGATTATAAACCATCCTTACAAAGGGCAGAGCATCTTGCTTTTGAGATATTTCAAAGCAGGTAGAAGAACAGCCAAACTTTGTGACATGGTGACAAATAATCAACCTTGAGTTTTCTTATTCCAGTTATTTCTCAAGTTCTCTTGCATGCTTGATTTCACCTGACTAAAGAATCAGCTGGATTTCAAAAATGCATTCCACAGAAATCCAAATGAAAATGCACATAGGGATAGTGAGAAAATAGGAAAAATGTGAGCTGTGTTGGAAGAAGAATTTATCAGCAAGAAAATAAAAGACTTAGAGTCAGAATGAAGTTTGACCTAATCTGCAGAGATCCTTTGTCCAGCTGCAACATCACCTTCCATAAAGAGAGCAGGTTCTCATTTTAAAAGCATACAAGATCACTGCACAAGCAATTGATGCTATCCCCTGTGAAAGCCTTTCTGCAGTTAGGGAACAAACAGCATCACACTGATTTCTTCACACACACACACACACACACCCCCCCCGATTTGCTGCAATGGAAATCGTATTTCTCAGCGTGCCTTCTACATCTAAATTATTGTTACCCATTCCATAGGGTATATTGAAGTCACACAACATCTCCCCATTTAAACTCTCTTGGATTGCTCTGGTCTTTGGAAAGCATGGGTTATATCTGCTGCAAACAAAAGGCTTTTATTTCTTATCATTTGCTTTTCCTTTTGGCATATATAAACAGGCAGGTTGGGAGAGGGGACTCCCATTGTGTCCTCAAGAGCTGTGCTCCCTAGTCCTCTCCACCATCTATTTAAATGTCTGCATCTGCTTTAAGCTGACAGAACCCAGCTGAGGTAATGACTTTACCCCCCCCCCCCCATGTGTGACTTTGTTAGTACTTTACTTCGTAAAGAAAGGAGATGGATTTTCCCAAAAGCTGACTAGAAAGAGGCTGAGGTTAAGGTTTAAATATCTGTCACTAGATCACTGAAGTAGGGAGTAAATACATATATTGACGAACTGTTTGCATTCCTTCTCATTGTGGGCTTTAAGAAATGCTAATTTGTGAGTTTCGAGCCTGTTAATAAGCTGTCAGATCGAGATGAAAAATTACATAAAGTACAGTAACTGAAAAAAAGGAGAAGAAAAGCACAGAAATTAAAGAGAAATCTTTGTCCTAATTTGATTTGTGACTTCATTGTAACAGAATAAAGCATGTGTAGATATTAACAATTCATTTACATAACCAACTGCAATCAAGCTATTCAGATAAAAGTGCATTCACTTCGGGAAAGGTGGGAGGATTAATTTTAACCTATTAACACCCTTTCTTTCAGATATGTTCTTGTCTACTTTCTTCCATTACCAGATAATGTTGTTTATTGGTGAAGAAAACAACTTACTAAATGGCGGAGCATTTACTTTTCAAAGCTTCAGGGTTCAGTCAAGCGGTTAGTCTTGGTCTATATAAGAAAGGAAGACAGGCCTTGGAAACCAAAAGGACACAGTGAAGAAGCAGTATTGCTTGTAGTTGCCATTAGAGAGAGCGGAAACTGATGCATAGAATACAATTCTTAACTTTAATCTTCCTATATTTTAATCCTTGATCTGAAAGATAAAGCAAATGCTTCTTTTCCTAATTTAGAGGTTCTTGCGTGAGATGTCATGGGAATTCTTTGGGAAAGAGAAGGATCCTTTGATCTGAGACCACCTGTGCTGTCTCTGCTCTTCCCCCTTGTATTCGTCTTATATCCTTTATCCTTATATCTGTTCTCCAGTGACAAGGTTTCTAATAAACCTTGCCACCATTTCAAATGCTTCCTATCATTTACTATACAAAGCACATATGCATTTTTCTTGCCTGTCACATGCAAAGAAGCAGAGGCAGAGAAATTTAAGTGGCTGAAGTCTGAAGTCAAAGGAAAAGCCCTGAGGCACAATAAGCCATGAGGACTGGCTGACCCACAAATCCTCTCTTCATCCTCAGCATGCCCACAGCACTGTGCTCATTGCTTACTTTGTCCCTGATCATAATGAAATACATCAGTTCTCCACTGAGTAATAAAGCAAAAGGTAGTCAGACTCCCAGATCCTCCATTTACTGGTATAGGTAAGGCTGTCTTTGTCTACATACATTACTCAAGTCTAATTAGAACTGTGAAGGATTTTTATGACTTTGTATTTTTCCCTTCTCAGAAGTAAATCCAGCCTTAATACCATGGAGAACATCTTCTGAGAAAGCAGAAGAGAAGGAAGAATTAAGGGAAAGCCCAAGTGAAGATATGGGAGAGGATGCCAGGTGCAATTATTGCAGCACATAAAGTGAATTAGTTCAAGAGCCAGCTAACCATTCTGCTGAGGAAAGGCATGGCGAACAGAATGGCAAAGCAGGGAGATCTGAATGGGGATATAAAGCTAACAGAGAGTTCAGCAGCCACATGCTTTCTTCTCATTTACATGGGTATGGGATCTAGATGACCAAACTGACATGAGGATTATTTGTACTCTACTTGTCTCTGCATAGCAAAGAGCAGATTTTGGCATCCTCTTTGTTATGAAGTCTTCGATCTATCACAAAAGAGTGGATTTTCTTTCGTCTTCTGCCAGCTGTCGAGTGAATGATGGGTCGATTGAAGGCTTAAGCCACAGAAAATACAATTGCCAAAGCCACAGACTTCCTATTCATTTATTCACAGTAATAATGTACTTGGTTTATAGCCCATCCAGGATCACTTTGTTGCTTAGGTGGCCTATTTTCCACCAAAAACACTCACTCCTTGTGTTTGCTAGTAGCCAGACCAGCCAGGAGGGCACTTGGAAGGGTGAACTTGATTTAGGTATGACCCCCATCATATCTTGTTACTGTGATATAAAAAGAAGCAAGCAGTGATACCAGAGAGACTAACAGTAATTACCACTGTCCTTGACACAGTCTTATTAGTGTCTTTCCACAAACAATGTAGTAGCTATGGCATATTATTTTGCCATTTGAAGCTCATCCTGCAGAGGACCAAGGTCTGGATTTACATGCAGGTCTGCCATTCACCATCTTTGAAAATGCCCGGAGACACTTTTGTGGCTGCAGCCTGGGTAACTGTGGGAAACAGGATGAAAACACATCAGGGTGAATTGAGCCAGTGGTGGCCTGGTGCTATCCTTTGGAAAAGCCTCAGCTGCCAATGAAATCTTAAGATTGATTAAAAAGAGAAAGTCAGATGCTTCTTCAAGTGCAGGTCTGGGTGCTGAAGATGCTAGCAACCATAAAATGCTCCTGGTTTGCATTTCAGTTTGCTACAGAGCTTGCAATAAGAAGTTACCCAGCCACGTGTACTGGCCAGACTTTAACCTGAGTTAAAAGCTAAATTTTAAAGCTAAGTTTGTGGCTTTTGCACCTTTATTTAAGCTTTAGTGCTTTTCCATGAAGCAAGTGTGAACGTGGTCTTGAACAGCAAAGATCATCTCTACCAGAGATGGGGCAATGTTCCTGCAAGCTGCAAAGAGCACAGGATACACCTGCAGGCCTGAGGCACCAGGAAGGTGCATCACCCACCCCCCTCCAAGGGGAGGCCACCCTGTGTTGGGAAACTGCTTTAGCCAGTAAGGTCAGTGCTGTGGGGTAGAGGAGATGTCTCAGCCACAGTTCCATGGGACACCTTCAGAGGAAATATACAGCTTAACGTTGAACCAGATCCAGAAGCGTAATAAATAAAAGATTAAAGCAACATTAGTCAGTTTGAGTCAACTGAAATACGCTGGTTTCAAAACAGCAAATCAAACTGTTGCTGTTCCCCTTCCCTTATTACAAAAACTAAGGTCAACATTTTCACATGGGCATGTCTTGTTTTGCAGAAGCTGCATTTTACTATTCAAAAATACCCCAAAAGATAAAGATCCAAACCCATACCTTTCCAAAAGGAAGTCTGAGTAAGTTGATGACAATGTAATTAACATGGATTAACCAGTGCAGCTGCACAACACCTTCTGCTAGAAGACATTCAAGTCTATGTGGAAACCAATGTCTTTCTGGATACTTGTGCACTGGCTGCAGCTTCCCACACATCAGCATACTCAGCACCCAACCAAATGCGCTTTCCTCAGCTCAGCTACCTGCAAAAGCACCAATGTGTCTCCACCAGAAACCTGGAACTTTCTGAGGAGTATTGGAAAAGTGGCTTATTGAAAACCCACTTGTCTGCTTTCCTATCAGCTTTGTTGGCACACATTCCTCTGTATCCACATGGAAAAAGCACAAAGGAAAACAAATAATGGGGTTGAGTTCATGTCTATTCTTCCTTCAGCTCCACTCATAGACCACTGTTTGTTTATTCTCTATTGCATGTCCTTGTCTCGTGACTGAACTCCTGTGATTGAATTGCCTGTACCTATGGAATGCCTGTGGGAAGGAGAGGGAGAGTAAAGGGAAAGTGGAAGGCAAAAGGAAGGGGAAAAAGGGAAGTGGGAGGGGGAAAGGGGAAAATAGGAAGGGGAAAAGGAAAAGGGGGGTGGAATGAAGGGAAGAGATAAGGGAAGGAAAAAGAAGGGAAGGCAAGGCAAGGCAAAGGGAGAAAAGGGTCCACACTTTGAAAAGGGATGCCCAGCTCTTCCGCAGTAAAACAAAACCATTAATTGCAGAGAAGTGCAAGCTTTAGCCTGTTCTCTGGGAATGCCCCTCTACATCTTCCTTGCCTGACAGGACAGGCACAGAGGGGAAAGATGAGCACAATGCATAGGTAGTTGGCAGGGAGGTCTGCAAGCATTTCACTAACATCCTGCTTAGATCTCTAGAGATATTTATCCCTGTGCCCAGAGCTGAAAGGCAGCCACAGCTCACAGCGAGATCATTTCGCCCACCACTGGATAGCAGTCATACCTGAGGTAAAACAGACAGCTGTGCATACTGATGGACTGCCAAAGCAGCAGTGCATGGTGCCAGTGAACACTTTGATTTCCCCAGACAACCACCAAAGACCCCTGTGTAGACTATTGTCTCGGCAGAGATCCACTGGCTGAGCACTCTCTGAAATGTATTTTCACACTCTCTTTAATACTGCTCAGCAAATGGCTTCATTATGCTTCTCTAGACATTTCTGACTGTGTTTATCCCAAGATCTGGGACAGCATTTTATGTTTGCCTAAAAATGCACCCTATTTATACCTCTGTCTACTGTAGCAGGCAAAATACTTTTTGCTAGACCCTTTGCCTGGCCATCCCATCTCTTACATACATCTAGGTACATATATTTTGTCCTCTCAGTTTCCTCTTTCACAGAGTCACAGATAATATTGAACTGGGAATGATAAAAGACATGCCAGTTAATAAAGGAAAACAAGAATATAAATACCACCAGTTTGTGCATCAGTCAAAATGCACCTTTGCTTTAAGAGGTTGCAGGCAAGCTTGGCTGTCCTGAGGATGCTTCAATCTGCCTTTCATAATGGCAAGGAAGGAATAGTCCACCCACAGACTTAAGGCTCACTTAAGTATTCATACTTATGTGGACTCTTCCAGTCAGTTTTCCCCCTTTTGCCAAGGCAGATAAGCTATTTTCTTAAAGTTTGACAAAGGGGGTGCACATTCCTCCTGCATTTTATCAACTGCATCCCAGGGAGACCTTGTGCAGAAGAGGTGCTGCATCCTCTGTCTGAGGATCAGGTTAAGGACATGCCCCAAGTTCAGGAACTTCCTGAACCTGGAACAGGTCCAGAATCAGACCTGAAGTGGATTGACATGAACCAAGGACAAAGAATGGACAAAAAGTGATCTTTCAAATAGCCAAGATTTAAGTGTCAGAGGTGGCTCTGGTGGCACTTCGTGGATCTGAGGCCAATTCACTGGTGATGCCCATTTCAGTCAGGGCTTGCACAAAACAGAGCATGAATCAACTAGGGGAATCTATGACCTTGACAATTCTTGGTGAATGAATGTTATAAGAATATTTCTCAGATTCCCAGCCATTTTCCCCATTATATGTCCAGGTGATACCAATGCTTCCAAGCAGCATTTATGCAATGGAAATTCCAGAGCTGTGTAGCTGATGAGTAAATCTGGACGATGTTTGAGCAAGTCTCTTGGTAATGCAAAGCAGCACCACTCCATTGCTAAATCTTGTTTGCTCTGCTCATTGCTGCACGTTATTCATTGTTCCCCTAATCCATCAATGGAGAGGTGGAATGAAAGAGAGAGGGAGAAGGTGCTTGGGAGAGGAAGGGGACAGATGCTGGGAATTACAACATGAAGATGATTTTCACCCTTTATTGTTCAATGTGTTTGCCATACACACAGACTATTATTTGGGCCTTAGTTTACTCCCAAATCCAATCACAACTGACTGGGTGTTGTAATATAGTACAAAGTGTTCGTACCTGATAAATCCTGTTTGGCTCATGTATCTGGCTGAGCTGAAAGCATGCCAGCATGCTGAGAGTAGTAAGTCAAAGTCCTTGCTCTGACCAATGATTTATGCAGGACCAGAGGAACTGTTTGTGACACGGATGTCATCTTAGTGATATCTGCTCTCATCAGCTCTAGACATGGGAAAATTGTGGACTCTGGATTCTCCAATGTTTTCATAGCATTACCAATCTGGATAGAGAGAGGGAATATTGCTTTTCTCTGAATTGTACCACAGGCTCCAGTGTATTTGATCAGCTGAAGGCACAGAAATACCCAGATATGAATGTGGAATGACCCGTATTCCCAGTACATCAAGTGTACACCTGCATGATAAACAGATTTTTGACTTTTCAGTATGTACCACACAGAGAAAATTGTACAACAACATTACATTGCCCAGAAGGTACAGGTTCACTCTAGAAGATCATCAGTAATACGATCACCGTATGTTTCTGGCTTCCCAAAAGACCTGTCTTAAATTCCCCTGCATACTTGAAAGAGTCACAATAATCCATGCTTATAGGTATAGTACTTACACGCACCTGAAAAGTGTCAGGATCCCAGGGGCAGATTCATTCCTGAGTGCTATAACACCTGAAAATACAAGTGCCTGAAAGAAACAGAGACTCAAGCAGCACAGGTCTGTCACTTCTGTTGTGCCAGCTCCTCCACACCCTGCTATAGGGGGCTAAACACTCTTTTTGGAGGCTTTGAATACGATCAGTCTCTATGGCTCATTCCTACACATGCTGTCTCCACAGTTGTCCTGTTTCCTGTTTTGCAAGACTAAGGTACAGTTTCCATAAAGAAACAAGTGGTATTTCTATAGAAATACACACCAAACAACACATGTGCCTATTGGCATTCAGGTCTTTACACCTCCCTGGTGATTAATATGCAGCACAGAAACACGCTTCCAGCTACAGGCATTCAGCACAATAGATCTTCATTTCAGCCCTGCAAAAGGCAAAGGTTTGAAGGATTTATAGTTGTCCTATTAGGGCTGCATGTAGCTATGCATATATGTGGCTACAGATGTGTTTCCAGTTTTTACAATCATACAAAACATGCATTCACCTACCTCTTCATTCTGTACAGTCTGACATATGAACATAAGATAACCACACACAAAATCATAAACACATAAATATGGAACATTCTCCCACATATTTACAGCAGGCACAAGCTTATGTGTGTAATGAAGTTGAGGATATGTAGGATCCTAATTACTTTTGTGAAGCCAGGTCCCTGCAGACTCACCATCTCTGTAAGACATCCAGATCACACTACCTTTCTCTGTCCCTAACTCTCCTGATCCCCTCTGTGAAAAGCAGGGCTGCATTAAGAGCTCTCAGAGAGCAGAGCTCGTATTGCCAACCAAATTGAAGGCATGGCTTTGCAAGATGCTTAAACTCTAGCAAATCTGTAGCTAACATAAAGATCTCCAGAGCACTGACAGGGAGGAGAAAAACCCATCAGATCCATTTACAGACATAGACTTTGGGGTAGCCAGCTAGTTATATCATGGGTAATCGGCTGCAAATGATCAGTTCTAAGCATTTTTAATCACTGCGTCACAAAGAAGTTAAATACCCCCACATGTCTCATCTGAGGGGCTTGGCTTGGGGTTTAGGCTGCAGAAGGGGTCTTTCAGATTGAACACACAGACACTGAGTAGAAAAGCTGCTTTAGCTATTGGTTCTATTAAGCTTAAAGGAAAGGTGGAGCAAAGAGAAAGGAAGCTTCTCTGGTCACAAAGTCAGCCTGTAAGAGAAAAGGAGAAACAGCAGGTTAGATGAACCCTGAGACCAAAACGGAGAAAACCTGAACTTCCAGTAGCTGATCTCTGCCTCATACAGAAGAAAAGCAAGGGAGCATGTAGACACCTCAAGTTTCACTGCATAATTACTACTGCTGGTTGCATGCCCTCGTAGGAAGCAGCAACCTTCCCCCTTATTAAGCCCCAATCTCATTTTACCAATTCCATTATCTTGCAGCAGGGAACCCCTCGTTTTCCCCTAAAACCCCTGGTATTACTTTTTGGTGCTCTCATGAATGCTTTTTGCAATGAAAGCACCACTCTTTGCGACATTATTTTATTAGGGGCTTATTCAAACAAACAGCATGGAGAAACCCTATCCCTCTCTTACTTCATTTCATAGCTGCATATTGCTTTGTCCTTGCCCACAGTGGGCACCACCGGGGGCTGTTTTTCTTTTCCCTTTATTTATGTGAAGTTTTCATTTTGTTTGACAAGTGTCAGATTGACCAAGGAGCAATTGAGTTGCCAGCACGGCTCGTAATACTTAGCAGTGGTTTATCCTGTCACTTGAGGATCAAATGCAACAACTGAGGGGCCTGAACAGGTGGGGATGGATTTAATACTAACTACATTAGCTAGCAATGGGTCCTGGTGGCAAAATGATCTAAATGCCAAAAATACGGAAACCCAAAGGGTTTTCTGAGCTGCCAATGGGGTTTGCTGTACAGTCTGCCTTAACCTGTGCCAAAGCGAAAGACATCAGAGCTTCAAAGCATTAGTGAATTCCCACAGGGATCAGAAGTAATTTCTTTCCATGCATTGCACAATTAGTGTAGTGAAAAATGGCTTGGGGGTAGAGGTCATTTTCCTCTGAATCATCACTGACTGTCCACCTCCAAAGGCAAGAACCAATGCAAAATGCATGGATGATCTCAGGAGATATGGCAAATCCTGTGCTTCCACTTAATGCAAAAGCCTAAGTTCTCCTGGTAGCTTCCCCAAGGAAAGTGGAGTTTGGCACCATTTCCATAAATATTCCTATTCAATAATTGATGAGCTCAGTAAGTTCCTAGCAAAGGAGCTGCTTCCAGCCATTTCCTTTATTTAAATGGAATTGTTTGTTTAAGACCGTAAAATGAAAGCCCAGAGGGAGCCAGAGAATTTGACCTACTGTGCCCACTGTAAGAGATCCACAGCCCCAGTAGGGATTTCACTGCACTGCAGTGCTGGCACTATCCAAAAGTCGGTGTTAAGCCCATAATGAAAGCACTCTCCTTTTTGCTAAAGGAGCTTCCATAGCCTCTTGGCAAATCATGGCATATAACACCGACGTAAGGGTTCTTGTTATGTTTAGTAAGGCCCACACATCATATATATTCACCTTTCCAGCTATTATAGAGCAAGCCTCACTTGCCATGACCCAAGAGAGACATCTCAGACAAGTGATCGGATGCATTATGAAGTCATCTAGGTGGTCTGTTGGAGCCTCTTTGTCTCATCCTAAGAATGATACCTAATTGTGATCCGTTGCCAAGTGTCAAAGGCCAGGAAGCAAGGAACAGACATTAGACACCTTCCCTGTGTGACACTTGCGCTGTAATGAGTACCCAGAAGCCTTGGTGGTTTCATGCCTCAAGTTTTTAGCATCTGCAAAGTTAAGGTGAGATTTGTACAGAAAAGATGTTTCTCCACAGGCTTTCCACTGCTTCCTGCTGGCATTTCTGTATGGGCTGGAAATAACATGAAAATACCCTTCATCAGAGATATTTCAGACCTGCTTTTGATCTGGATCTATAAAATACAAAGTCAGATGAATGTAGTGTACACAAGGAAAGAAGGAGTTTCATCTCCTCATTTCAGGAGCCTGATTTGGATTTGGTGTGAGTTAGATAAGCAGGTTTGCAGCAGTCTTTTACCCAACAACACACTGAGTGTGCTCAGTGGTGCCATGTCAGAGGTGTCTGCAGGTCTCCCCTTACAGCCATTACCTGGTTCTGCAGGGTCGTGGACATCCCAGGAAGGTGCCACCTCTTTACACATATACTCACAGGGACGTCCCAGCAACACTTGACAGCCCAGTACTCTCCCACTCCTCCCTTTCCCCACCATCTCCCTCAAAAAATCTGCATCTATGAAGCCAGGAGGAGTGTTTGCCGTGCAAACCTCACCCTCAAGAGACATGGTCTGGATGCACAGACATGTTTCTGGGCTCATTGCCTTTGGGCAGAGAGTGATTCAGGAGGCAGCAGTTTCCCTTAGGAAAATAAAGGCATATCTGACCAGTCCAGGAGGGTGAGATCTGCTGTTTGCTTTGGCTCTGATCCTGCAAAGGCTGAGAGGAGCGTTAACTTTATGCACTGCAAATAGTGCCTGCGCAGCTGTTCTAAAGGCATAGAGTTTATCTTGCTCCTCATCCTTGTTCTGCAAAGCAGCTTGACCCTCTTTGCACTAATGCATCCTGGACTGAACCTCCATATCTATTCCTAAGCATGTTTGTAACCAAGTTAAAGCCTGACTGGGATGGCAGAAGCACATCTGACTGCGGGATGCTTATAGCACCTGAGGCAAAGCCCTATGTATTGTATGCTTGTGGTTAAACCTGCGCTGTGTGTGCTTGATAGCTGGGTATCAGCTAGGTATATGGCTATGTAATTATACTGCAATTAAATTTAATAGCTTTGCTAACAGCTCAACTGCAGGAGAGTTTGTCTAAGAATTTTTGTACTGGGATTATTAACCTTTTGATGGCTTCACACATCTATTTACATAGAGGTTAATACAAACATTTTTGTTGTGATTGTTCTTTTATAAGCCAGCATGGCTCAGTGCAAAACTAATGAAGCAGGGTGTGTGAGTCCTGCTTGCTAGTGGCCATGACAGGAAGGTCTTGGTTCCATGAGCTGGGTAGTATTCTGGAAGCAGTGGGCTTAGCCCTCCCAAAACACAGCATGGAAGGTCTAGGATTTCCTCAGGTGGCACTGAGATGTGGCAAAGGGAGGCAGGAAAATGCTGCTGAAGTGTAGCATAAATGCCTTAATTTCAATTTGGGATCAGTACTTTCTCATTAAATGGATTGCGGTGAGACAACTGAGGACTTCCATCTTAAGGTCCAAGTCTGAAGCCAAACTGTGTCCCTGAGGGTGCCACCAGCTGGTCTATGGCAGCAGCAGGAGCAACAGCAGTAACCCAGGTTTCCATTAGACAAGATGCTCTCCTCTCCAGATAATTCATTGCTTCAGTAGGTTCTCCAGGGACACAATGGAATATACCTCATCTTCAAGGCACAGACTTTCATGTCTGTTTAACATGCAGTGAATTTCCATCCTTTTGCTTGTTCAGTTTACAGGACTCTATCGATCTCTTTATTTTAAACTTTTGTACTGTGTAAGGTCTAAATTTAGGCATCCTAATTTCTCTCTGTTTATTGGGAGGAATGACTTCTCGTTTGCAGATTAGAACCTGCTTAAGCTTTTATGGTGATTTACAAAGTCCTATGTCTCCCACCACACCAGGTTTTGGTTTCCTGTTTTCAGCTGCATAATGATTTTTAATCAGGCAACAATTAATGATGCAAATAAGAAGAAGGGACACTGAGGGACTGCTACATCTTCTGTATTGCAGTTATTTGGATTTCGGTAATTCTGTCCTCTTTTTCCTTATATCACTCAAAGGCCTGTTGCCAAAAATGCTTTGCAACATGTTTAATAGTCGGTGCGGAGGAGCACAGTGGACATGATACAGTCCAGTGGAGAAAGCTTTGTGCAGGAAGACATGATACATTACCTTTTTATGCAAGTGGTGGTTATGGGCAATGAAGGATATTAACCTTTCCTCTATCACTGCATTATACTAAACAAGAAGACAAGGGTCAGGCCTTTGGCTACAAGAAGCCTTCAAGTTACTAAGACCCATTGAGATAACCTTTAATCAAAAAAGATGCAAGCTTTGGTAAATACACCGCAAAAGAAGGAATAAGAAATCATCTTTTTGCCTTAACCCAGATGTTATTTTTCACTTTCATGCCTCTTTAGTGTGAAGGGTTTTAGACCATATTGAAAAATCAGGAATTAATCTTTTTAGGGAAAAAGAGGAAGCCACTTGATGACATGATCCCACTGATGACTCCAGCTCTTTCCTTGATGAAGACATTACATCTTCCAAGCCATTCCTTAGCATATGACTGCCCCAGAGTACGGGAGCTGCCACTCCTAGACCTTTCATGAATGCAAACTGTGTGTGGTAGGGAGAACCTGTAAAGCAGGATGTTTTATAACCAGCATGGTGATTTATGCTTTAACTGCAGGACCATCCCCAGGGGGCATGGGTGAACTGGAGGGGTTTTCAGTCATTATATTTGAGGCAAACCAAAGAACTATCATGTTAATGCTCTTTGAATGTTTTTTTCTAATTGAAGTGGAGGTTTTGGAGGCTTTTCTCCCCGCTGCCATCTATATAATGCAATTTTCCATGAAATATATAATGATGCATCAATAAATCACTAGGTAAAATAAATATGCAGATCTTTTAGTCATGAATGTTGCAAGAAATAAACCTTTTGTAATTGATAATTAATGTCTTCAGGATCAATATCTGGCAGAAGAACCTATAGAGTAAATCTGATTCATCTATGACTACTCAGGAATGACTGATGCTTTAAAAACAAGCCTCAGTACCAGCCAAGTGTATAAATTATAGCTTTAATGTAACATAGGTACCCAGTGGCTTGAAACGGATTCTACTAGTGACAGATGCTGGCCATTTGATGTTTCATGAGGACTAATACATTCTTTCATCATGTTGAGATAGACATAGAGGGAAAAGCATTACTCTAACTTGGGACTACAGCACGCACAATGCAGAGATGGGCTGTCCTGCTTTCTTCTGACATTAGTAGTCCTGGGAGGTGCTGTAAATAGAATAACGGAGATATAAAATCCATTGAAAGAAGGTGCAGGAATGGGCCTTTGGGATGTATTCCTATATGTGTACAATTAATTCCAATAGCCCAAGCAGCCAGTGCTGCAGCCCACAGAGAAAGCAGCCTGCAGCAGCTCCTGTTATACTGTGAATCCAGGGGAAAACTGATATACAGAGCAAGTAAAATAATCAAACTCTCTGTTCAAGCTTTGAAATTTGGGGATGAGGCTATACCTCACCACTGAGATTATCCTGTCCAGTATTTGTGATAGATCTCTATCCTCTGTGTGTGTGGATAAAGATGTTAGATGCACTATATGTCCATTATATGTCATCTCTGCGTTGATACATGCGCAGCAACTAAAAGGACAAATGTAATTACACAAACAAATTCAGGCAGCTCAGATTATGTGCTGAGAGACCCAGTTATCATAAAAAGACCAATAAGAAAGAGTAGCAGGATGTTTGACTGCTGGAATGACTCTTGTTTCCTTTTCATTACTCTTAATAAAAGGAGATGGTGCCGAAAAATTGTGTTTCCTTGGTTATTTTTCCCAGGAGATACTTTACAAAACACAGAATATATAAGACACTGTGTTGCAAGCAAATACCTTATTAAGTGAATATAGTTAGAAAGAAAGGGTAACACAAATGAACAGTAATATTTTTCCCCTTTTACACTTAGTAAAAAGTGCAATAGTTCTTAGTATGGATTCAATAGCAGCTGCCCTAACAGTGGTGAGAAAAAGAATCTCTCAGCCATGGTATATACGAGAACTTTTTACATACTAGTACTAGATCATTGGCAACCAGAAAGTTATCATAAGACTCAGAGAGTAGAGAGCATTAAGATTTCAACCGTGAGATCTGGTAGTGAATAGAAGGCATTTCTTCTTCTAGTCCAAAATTGCAGGTCTCTAGGAAATAGAGCAAGGCCATGCTTAATGGAGGTATCTGTGTATTTAAGGACCAATTTCAAGCAAGGTGCTTGAATGATATGTATTTACATCACACTGTCAGGGCTGATTGATTGTCAAGCACAGCCCCTTAACCAAGCCAACCCCTCTCTGTCCCAGGCCTCAAACCCAGGAGTCCTGCCCTTTCCTGTTGTTGCTGGGAATGGAAGTTGGGATTCAAAAGAAACCTGACCCAGAAGACCAACTGTTGCCTTGGAACCATGGGCTGGGTTCCAGCAGCAACTCTATGTGAAGTATTATCTGAAACACTATTTTTGGGATATCTAGATTCACAAACCTTCCAGTGCAGCCAGCCCGTAACTCAACTCATTACCCATCCTGAGACATGATCCAGAGCACTGAGCACAGCCAAAGCCAGATGCATTAGACATACTGTGGTGCTCGTCAGCATAAAGGTATCCACAGCTCTTCAAATGACTCCATCTGTGGGCATCTAAGTCAGAAATGTAAGTGCTTAACATTTCCACTTAGTCAGCAAAGAGAAGGTGGCACATCCAGAGGGCAACTGAAGCTTTGGTGCTCTGCCTCCTCAGGTGTCTGGTTCTTTTATTCACTAACTATGAAAACCTGTTGAATTAGTCCCTCAATCTAGGCGCATCAAGTGTCCCAATGATGTTAGCTGAGATGAATGTTAAGCTTTGAGTTGTAAATGAAATACAAACCAAAGTGCTAAGTGGGGATGTGCTCATCCAGTGTTTCTCTGGGAAGGATTTTTCAGCTCATGGGTCTGTGTCCATGGGTGCAGCTGCTGACTGAATGCAATTGGGCTCCTGAAAGAAAAAACATCAGTTAACACAAGCTTAGCAGCAGCAGTGACACAGCTGCCTGAAGCTCTTGTGATCCAATGAAAAGGTTTCTGTGTCAGGAGGCAAGAGGGGTATCCTTTAGTGAAAAGCCCACCAAAGCAGGACGCTTGCCGGCTACACAGCCTCCTTCTTCCAGGACAAGCTCCATCAGCCAGGAAACAAACCTGAACAGTAGAGATAAAGTTGTATTGTTTCCACTGATGACGACGTTTGATTTTTCAGTAGAAGCCACCCTATTCAGTTACATTATATTTTATGGTTTTCTTTTCTTGAAGGATTTGAGTTACCTTTGAAAAGAACCCTCTCCACCCCCCTTCTTGCTGTTATCATTCCAGCATCATTCCGTAATGCCTGCAAATACAACAACAAAACCTGTGGAGGAAATTGTTTGGGATTTTTTTGTTTAGGAATAAGAAAAAAAATTGAAGACAGGAACAGCCAAACCCAACCAGAACTTTTCTTTCACGTTGAGTAACCAGCTTCCATGAGGCATGGCAAGCAGACATTAAATCCTCACTCGACTCAAAGGCAAAGCATTCTTCTGTAATTTTGTATGTAAATAAGATGTATTAGGAAATCACTCAGGCAATTAATTAAACAGCTGTTACAGAATAAGTGATAAAGGAAACAGGGGGATGAATATGTGGAATTTTCCTCAAGCAGGCATCAGTGTGTGTTTATTTATTTATTTGTTGCTTGTGTAGATGTGCGTTACAATTCCTTCATACCTTAGTACCAGCTCTGAGCATCGTCAGGGGGCTGGTATACCATGTTGCTGGATCCTGACTTCATTGCTACAGCAAGAGGAATGGGGAATGAAGATGATTTTGAAGGGGACAGGGGTCTGTAGTTGCTGACGCATGAGGCTGTCAGTGGCCTCAATTTAACTGAAGGAGGGACTTTATTATCTTCCAGAAGCAATCTTTTATCTTGGAGAGGTGCAGTGACCTGGGAAAGATGCGCTGACCCTAAGCCAAATAGTAACATCCGCCTTGCTGTCTTCACGTGGACATTTGCTTGGAGAGAAGCCAGCAGTTTTTAACCCAGGCCATGTATTTCACACAAGCCATGTGAAGTAGAGGAAACAGGCCTGGGACAGGCCAAATACCAAAGGGTGTCCACAGCTGAGATCCAGACAAAGCAGTGACACACAGCAAGGGGCAGTCTGGGATTGATGAGCAAACGGGACAGGACAGATAAAAGGTATAAGGAAAAATGGCACCACAGAGATGAGATTTGGCTAAAAACACATGCAAGAGCATAAGCTGACTAAAGAGCTCAAGTCTGCTGTTTCCAGGTCCTTCTATGTGTATGGTTCTTCCATTCACCTCCCTGTAAGCATTAGCTGTGCTTTATCAGTAGAGAGGATCAGGCCTTGGTTGGTCTTCCCTGGAGCTGGTGAATGTAATAGATTTCTAAGTTGTAACAGAAAGAAACATGAAGGGAAATCACAGAGACATGAAGCAACTGATGATGGTAGCTTTGGTCTTCTGCTCCTATCTCATACTCCTGCTGTCCCTCACTGATGAGACTGGTCTCAAGACACATCTCATGCGCAGGTGCTCAACTCTTTAGGTAAAAGACTGCTGTTTTCAACAGACTTTGCATTTCTGTAATAGGCTTGGCAACCATCTTCACAGTCATTTCCATTTGCAGCAGGAACAGGCTGTACCACTGCCTCAATGCAGGTCTGTAATGGATGTGGTCCAGCTCTAGACAAGGTCCAAATTGAACAGAAGCTTTCCAGCTTCCGAGCTGCACTTGTGAGGAATGGAGACACAAACACCTTCATGGCTTTGAAAGGTAGAGAAAGGCTTGCAATGAGCAGTTAAGGGATTCACTCTCTGGGATATATTCTTTCCTCTACAGAGGTCAGCACAAGGCAATCAGAGCTTCTTTCAGCTTTTGGCTGTTCCCATCCTTTGTATGAAGTGCAGTAGAAGGAATGCTCTGGAAAGGTGGCTGCAAACTGAACCTTGCATAGAGATGGTCATGCTATGGGAAACAGGGCTTTCAGTGTATCCACAGAAATTTGCTTAGCTCTGGGACCATATTGTGTCATGTCCCCAGCCTTACTAAAAAGAGCTCTCTGCCTCTCCAGTGGAAAGGATCAGAGCGTTGAAGAGATGAAGGATTGGTCTGGCTAGCCAAGGAAGTAATTTTCATTTGCAACGTTCAGCTTCCAACTGTTCAATAATAGCAAGAGGTTAACAATGTGGAACTGGGTCTCACTCAGAAGAGATGGTTTGCTCAGTCACTGTGTACATGGCACTGCTGGTCCTCAGGCAGCTCTTTTCTCCTGCTCCCAATTCCCCAGAAGGAAAGATCCAGATTTCTTTCTCCAGTCCCATGAGATTACTCTTGATTGCAGCTCTTTATCTTACCTTAGGTGTGTTTTGAGATCTTACCTTTCAGACTCTGTCACTAAAAGGACCCTGGATATGAAATCAACCAGCAGAACAGATCCTTCTACCACACCACACCTATGACATTTCTGAACAAGCGAACCGCAAAGGGTTCAGCAGTAGAGAATCACGATAGCAAAAGTGCTTGTCTCTGGAGACTCCTCCATTAAAGGGACAGGACGGTTTTCCTGAGGAAGAGACCTGCTGTGATTTTCCGTGTTGTAGTATGGAAATGCAGGGAGTAGTAGGCTCCTGTGGGTAGCAAAAGACACTGATGTATCAGTCCCAGAGCATCTCACCATTGCCACACTATTGTGGAGAACAGTCTGTCCACTGTGTACAATTCAATAACTTATCACCATCAGCCTGTTCTATTTAACTAGGAAGAACTTGGTACCCAGCTAATTAAAAAGGGGGAAGCCAAAAGCAGCCAGGATGGAAGGGGCTGGCTTTGCTTCTTGCTTGGAAATGCAGCATTTCCCCATCCAGAAGTAGAAGAAAAGGAATGCATTATGGTCCATGACTCCAAAATGACTCATCAGATCATTTTCACATCAGACCACCTGGCCTCTAATTAACAGTCCCAAAAAAGGGAAGGACATGGATATTTTCTTCTTCTATCCACACCGGACAATTATTCCAACAGATGTGGCAGATTTAATAGCTGCAAATGAAAGACATTTACCTCTGAAACTACTGTTTTGATAAAAAATGGTAAAATCAATGAATTCATTACTACACACTGACAGAAACACTTGGGGGGAGAGAGAGAACAAGCTTGTGCTGTTATAAATGATTGCAGTCTGGTGGCATTTCGGTGTTGAAGGAGGTGTTTGTGTGCAGCAGAAACATGTGTGGCCTTTATCTGGAATTGCAGTGGTTAATATGCAGATCATACCTTTTCCAAACACCACCACAAAAGGCTCCTGAACTACCTGTAATTTCTGATCCATCATCAAGCAGAGCTTATGGGAAATTACATCTAGGAAAGCAGTCACTCAACGCATCTTGTCTGCTGAGACAATGAGGGAGGCATGGATAGAGATCTCATATCAACACCTCCGTTCTCACCAGTGCTAAAGCCTGAATACACAAATCTCCAGCATGCATAGAAGTTCACTCAGTGTCATGGGTTCAGCAGCAGCAGTCATTTTTTCTGCTTCTTGGTAGCTGGTGCAGCACTGTGTTTTTGATTTTGGGCCTGGGAACAGCGCTGATAACACCAGTGTTTCGGTTACTGCTTAGTGATGTTTTGGTCTGGCCAAGGACTTTCTGAGTTTCATGCTCTGCCAGGGAGGAGGGGAGCCGGGAGGAAGCAGAGACAGGACACCTGACCCAAACTGACCAAAGAGGTTATTCCATACCACAGCACGTCATGCCCAAGATGGAGGACGGAGAGGAGAGACCCAGAAGGGTGGGGGGTGCACTGCGTGGTCGGGCTTGGTTTTAGGTGGTGAGAAATTGTATTCTTTCCTTGTATTTGCCTTGTCATTATTATTATTGGTGGTAGCAGTAGTGATTTGTGTTATACTTTAGTTACTAAACTGTTCTTATCTCAACCTGTGGGAGTTGCATTCTTTTCGATTCTCCTTCCCATCCCTCCGGGAGTGGGGGGCAAGATAGAGGGGGGAGTGGGTGAGCAAAACTGCGTGGCTGACTGGACTTAAACCACGACAGTTCTTTTTGGCGCCCAACGTGGGGCACGAAGGGTTGAGATAACGACAGGATTAATAGCCACTCGTCACAATGCTGATTTGTTGGCTCTTAAAGTTGTTGCTTTTGGTTCTCTTGCGTTCATGGTTTCAGCCTGTTGTACCTTACTTACAGCCGGTATTTCTTATCTTAGCATGTTTCAGATATGGGTTTTGGTTTAAGGTTCTTGTTTTATTGTACTTTATTGGAATGGCTTGTGATACGGGCGGGCTCGAGAAGCCGTGGGGGGCGAATGTGTACCTGGCAGTTCGGCTGCTCTTCACCGTCCTGGCGAGGCTGTGGAGAGCCGAGGGGGGGCTGCCTCGGGAGCCGCCGGCTGCCGAAACGGCCCGGGGGAGCGGACCCGGGGAGCAGGAGCCGAGCCCCCCCACCGAGCCCAGCCCGACGGCTGCCGAGCAGAGGAAGGAGGTAGCAGAAGGGGTGAGCCCCCCGACTGAGCCCAGCCCGGCGGCTGCCGAGCCGCGGGAGGGAGAGGCTACCGAGCGGCAGGAGGAGACGGCAGAGAAGCCGGGCCCCGAGGCTGAACAGAGTCCCGTGGCCGAGCCCAGCCTCGTGGCGGCCGAGAGCATTCCCCGGCAGCTGCCCGCGGAGCCGCAGGAGAACGCAGGAGACCCCGCAGCACTTCCCAGCAAGGCAGAGAAGGAAGCTCTGGACTCAGACAAAGAGCAGCTGGTGGTGAGAGAGCCGGCAAGCACAGCAGCTACACCAGCCCCAGTGACAAGCACAGCAGCCTCATTTGAGAGCTCTGAAGGGTTTGAATGGCCTTTGGGTACCCTTGAGACCTGCCTGCTGGTTGTGATGGGAATCAGCATGGTGGCATGCATACACAGTGTGTTTTACCCACGACCATTTTGTCTGGTCCCCAGAGTTAAGCAGAGTGGGGTGTGGACCTTGTCTGGGGTTAATCTGCAATCTAGGATGACTAAGAGATTTTCCCCAAGCCTGGACAGCCATGAGTGGCAGGGTGTGTGGGACAGTATGGGCAAGTATCTTGTCCACTGGGCCCCTCCAGTGCTTTGGAAGCATTGGAGATGGAAGGCAGCTGTGTGGAGTCCCCAGCGACAAGCTGCAGAAACTGCTGGAGGGGTGGATGAATTATTTTGAGCCTGATGGGCCCATGACACCTCAGGCCATCAGGGCAGAGATGCAGCACACAGATGGACTCATGATCGAGGGGTGGACTTAGCAATGGACACTGTGGCCCAGGTTACTGACGAGTGTGAACTCTGCACACAGCCTCTCCTGCTCTGAAAGGCTGTTACAAGAGATGGAGCTTGACATCATGGACTGGATGGACTCAGCAGCTTTGTAGGGATTGGTCCATGCACTGAGGGATGATCTCTCTCCCTCTCTCTGTGTGTGTGTATGCATATACATATACATGTGATGGTATATTGAAAATGTGGGATCTGATCATGACGTGAATGGTATGGAATAAGGGGTGGATAATGTCATGGGTTCAGCAGCAGCAGTCATTTTTTCTGCTTCTTGGTAGCTGGTGCAGCACTGTGTTTTTGATTTTGGGCCTGGGAACAGCGCTGATAACACCAGTGTTTCGGTTACTGCTTAGTGATGTTTTGGTCTGGCCAAGGACTTTCTGAGTTTCATGCTCTGCCAGGGAGGAGGGGAGCCGGGAGGAAGCAGAGACAGGACACCTGACCCAAACTGACCAAAGAGGTTATTCCATACCACAGCACGTCATGCCCAAGATGGAGGACGGAGAGGAGAGACCCAGAAGGGTGGGGGGTGCACTGCGTGGTCAGGCTTGGTTTTAGGTGGTGAGAAATTGTATTCTTTCCTTGTATTTGCCTTGTCATTATTATTATTGGTGGTAGCAGTAGTGATTTGTGTTATACTTTAGTTACTAAACTGTTCTTATCTCAACCTGTGGGAGTTGCATTCTTTTCGATTCTCCTTCCCATCCCTCCGGGAGTGGGGGGCAAGATAGAGGGGGGAGTGGGTGAGCAAAACTGCGTGGCTGACTGGACTTAAACCACGACACTCAGCATAAGCCAATATTTAATGAAGTGACTGATTTAACTGGTTCTGGGTTAGCCACAGCAGCCAGTGTGCAAGGCGATATTCCAGGGAGGTTGGAATTAGGTGATCTGAAGGTCCTTCTGAGCCCTGACTATTCCAGGATTCTATGATTCCTGCAGAATGCAGATTTCAGGATCCTTTTCAGCATTTCATTTCATAATAGGTCCAGTTGCATAAATTTTCTCTGTGCTGTTGAAAAATTGTAACTGAAGAAAGGTAAGAAATAATTGTTTCTTTTGCAAAATCTTCAAATTACTGCTGGAAAATTCCTGCAAAATACATTCACTTCTAGTTTTGCAGCTCTGCCTGGTTTTCTTTCCTTTGTCCCCTCACCTCTATTCTTCCTTCCTGAATTTGCTGCAAGGAGGAGAAACAATTGCGTTAAGACCATGTTTCATTTACTGGTTTTGCATGTTAGTGAGGTAAGTAAGAATAAAATTATTTGTAACAACAATTCCATTGTAATAAAGATGATTTAATTCTTTTTTGACAGAACCAGCTCTGTCACTCCTTTGTGATTTCTTGGACCACCCAAGCTCCGACAGACCTCAAAGACTTCCATCTCCCATAGAATTGAAAGGCTTTACCCCAATTTAATTTACCATTATTTCAGGTCAGAAATATGTGCTGAAAGTGCCATATGTTGTGATCTACCATCTTGAGGCCTTCCAGCTGTCAAGCTCTGCAGAAATAACTCAAAACATTCAGCACAATAGGTTCACTGGGTGTTCAGTGTAAACAAACACTGATGGGATTTATGGATGTACCTTCCAACTCTTTTTTTTTCCTTCCAAAAAGCAGAGGTGGATTTTGTGACATGAACCCTCTGTATACATTGGCAAAAGTCATTTAGTCCTTGCTCATCACACCTGTGACACTGAACTCCAGCTTGGCAGCTTCTCTCTTCTCATCTTGTTTTGCTTTTGATCCTAATATGTCTTGAAGGGGATTTGCAGTGGCTGCCACTCCAGACTGTTCACAAGAAGTCAGTATATAACATGAAATCTTCCAGCCTGCAGATCCTCACAGCTGCATTGCCATCAATGGACTGGAGCCGTCTGACACCAGCTGAGGTTCTGTCCCATCACCCCTAGCCAGAGGACCAGCAGTGAATGGATAGCTCTTGACCGGGCCAAATGGCTGGACCAATACACAGCTGTTTTGAGCAACACAAGAGCATAGATGCAACAGACCAGCCTGAATAAAGCCATGCTGTAGTCACCATTCATTTGCCCTAGAAACAACAGCCTCGTCAGAGCATGGTGTACTGGCAAGAACAGCAAAGCATCCGACATGATGAATAATGTTTACATTGAGAATCCAGATGTCATTTTCCATCCTGTAGCTTTAGAAATAATGGCCTGTTACTTCTTATTAAATCAAGGGTAATCCATTCACCTACAGGCCCAATGAGAGCTGTCTCTGCTAATCTCTACTCAGGGAGCTATATTCATCAACAGGAAAGGTCTGTGTTTCTAGCAACAACTGGAAGCCCAGTGATCTTCATCATTGAAATTTCAAATAACAATTAGTAGTTTAAAAGTATGAGTCTGTCAGCACAGTCCAGCATTTACATAAAACCCAGTTCTCCATCAGTAGCGTGACCTCCTGTGTCCTCAAGCACACAGACCCCAATATTATTCAATTCCTTCACAAACTTTTTTATCTACTAGCAATAAAAAGCTCATTGACTCTTCAGTGATGATCCTCCTAGTGTCATACAGCCCTTCAGCCAGTTTAATCCTCCCATGGATGGATCTGACTGCAAAATTGGCCCTGCTTTGAGCTGGGGGTTGGACAAGATGACTTTTGTAGGTCGCTTTCAACACAGCTTTGTCTATGATTTTATGAGGGAAGTGGTGATAACAGCTACGATTAAAATGCCATGACCTTGGGAAACAACAGAAAGTTCTCTTTAAACACCCTTTATGCAGTTTGCTTTTCCTAGTTGGGTTGAACCACGGACATCCTTGATTTGACCTGGCAATTATGGCAATGTGCACTTGCCTTCCTTTGTCTTTCTGCTGAAGTGTGAAGAAAGGCTATCTTTCTATGCAAAAAAAAGAGGGGGAAATGTAGAAACAGAGATTAAATAAACAAGTGTGTGACCAATTTATTATGAGATATTTGCACACAGCAAGATCTGGTCACATCTACTTTCAGATTCTAGTCCTTCGCTTTGGGGCTTTTGGACTGTAATTGTGTTCAGTCTTCTATTTATACAATGAATCTATAATGTAATTTTGAGGTACTGAGATGCACTGAAAAACATACGAGCACTAAGTTGTTCTGCCTAATCCATATGAAACAGTGTTGGAAGTCAGCCTGGTAAACATGGCAAGAGAATGAGCAAGGATTTCATCTGGGGCTCTGACACTAATCTAAAAAGGATTATCAAGGAGATAGCCTGAGATGCAGAGCACTTGAACAGAGAGGACAACGAGTCCTATTCAAATGAATGCATTGGATTGCGGGTGGCTTGTAAGTGATTAGCACATGGACTTCACACTGACCAAGCCGGTAGGAGCTCATCCCTCACAGCCACTGCACTAGTTACATTTACTGTTCTGCTCACTGAATACAAATAGAGGTTAAGAGAAACAGATGATTTTCAAACATTAGCTTTTAATAGGGACAGCTTGTCTGCTGAGATGAAAGGAATGAAAAGCCCTAGCTGTTCACAGCTGTAATCCCCCCCTCGTTGTCTTGCTGTCATTTGTCCACAAGCTCCACCGCTTGTTGCTTTGGGGAACCTGCATCAACACAAATTGATATTAAGACAGCCAACACTCTGCTTGGTGCCCCAGCAGAAGGTGGCTCTCATGCTGCAGTTCACATATGTGCCAAAGGTGGTGATGCTTGTGACCATGGTCCTCGACCTCCCTGCTCTATTTTGCTTGTCTTATTTGCTCTTTAAATTGCATGTTGTTCCTAATAGATCACTGAGCAGCTGGCCATTTGGGATGATGGAAAGAAAAGGTCAGGCCAGCAAAATATTTAATTAAAGCTTTAACTTAAAGCATGAGAATTACCCGTTTTGAAGCAAAAGCAATAACTTGTTCCCTCTTTTTGTGGCAGAAACCTATGAGCCTGCTGATTCCCTCATTTCGTCTGCTTGTCTTCCTCTGGCAAATTGAAGGTTTTATGGCTTTTGGCCTTTTGAACTATAGGATTTAATTTCCAAATACCAGAAAATGTTTTGTGGATTGTAACATGTGCAGTCCTGTTTTCCTGTATCCCATGTGCCTAAAGCCAAGCATCTAGCCAAGATCAAGAATTTGTGTGATGTTTCAATAGCAACTGAGCAAATCCATGGTAATTCCATGAAAGAGCTGTCATCTATCCTCTTACTGTTCTCTTTGTTTTTTGGCTACAACAAATAATGCATGCCCTAAAGTCCCCTAAAATCTTTATAGGTTAGTGGGGTATCATGCGACAAGTGAATAATTTAAATCAATTTAAAGCCTCTTTAAAGCCCGACAATGCTTTGCATATCATGGTGCTCCTAACAGCCCTGAGCATTACTGCACCTAGAACACAACCACTTCATCAGCACAAGGGCTAACTCCCTGCAGTATATATACTGAGTGTGAAGTTCTATGGTATGGAATACCCCTTTGGCTAGTTGAGGTTTGCCCTCCTGGCTGTGCTCCCTCCTTGCTGGCAGAGCATGGGACACTGAAAAGTCCTTGATTAGGATCAGCACTACTTAGCAACAGCTAAAACATGGGTGTGTTATCAGTTATGCTCTAACTAAAGCCAAAACAAAGCACTGGACCAGCTACTAGGAAGAAAATTAACTCTATCCAAGCTGAAACCAGGACATTGTTCTATCAGCATGGTTCAGTGTATGGCTGAATTAGGAATTGTACTGGATAATACAGAGCATTCCTTGTAAGTAAAGCTGTCACAAATGTACCGAAAGCATCTTTTCCCTTTTCTTGCATGCTGTACAATAGAAGGTGTTATATACACTGCAAGCATTTATCTATTAGAAAGTCATATTTAGTTCAGTAAAACTAGAATGAGTTCCAGTAGGTTAAATATTTCAAAAGCCAAAGTTCCCTCTTTCTGGAGTTCATGTGCTTAGTTCACTTAGCTTTCCAAACATCAAAGTAATCATAACATAATAACATACCCAGGGGATCTCAAAACCTCACTGGGTAGTTCATGGTATGTATTAAACCGTCCACCATGCCTCTCATCCACTGCAAGATTTGTGCAAAACAGAGAACACTGTTACAAAAGAAGACAGATCATAAAATAGAGGGCCAAGGCCTCAAGTTGTGCGTCATCGTAAAGCCAGTAACATTGCACTGATTTGTGCCAGCAGAGAATCTGGCTCTTTGTATTTAAAATAGACGTAAATACCTCAGAGCAATAAAAGTGAAATATGCTTTTGATGTACTTTAAGGAGAGATTTCAGCAAACTTTATGTTTAAATTTCTTGCTTGATTAGCCCACAATGGCTTCTAATCGCTTGGGAGAACTTTTCAAAATCAAACTTGACTATATACTCAAGGCATAAAAGCTGAGAAAGTTGTCTGCAGTTCATGGGGACTAACTTGTGTGTTTTAAGGGGGAGAGAAAATCCTTCAGCTCATTTGCAAATAGCTATTGCATCCAATATTGAGGATCTGAAACTGGCAAAGCCTATTGTTTGAATGAAAGCTCAACACCTCATTTTCCACTCATCTCGAAAAGGATGTGCAGTCCTGCGGAAAATGATAGAGTAATGTTATTATAAAAATGGAATGACAGACAAATGGGATCTTTCATACTTGTGTTTTTTTGAGCTAGCCCTTGCAGGTTGGTGGTTTTGTGTGTGTGTTTGAAGATGCGATGTGGATGCATCCTATCAACCCTCACAGAAGACTAGACAGAAATAGACTCAAACTTAGATTGGCCCTGGGTATAACTAAAACACTTGTTTTTCCCATAGGGCTCCAATTCCATTCCTCACCCTGACTTTTGCTGCAGCTGAAGGCACTCGGTACCTCTGAAGACCCAACTGTTCATGAGGCATGTCAGGCTTTCAGGAGAGAGGAGATAATGCAGACATCGCTGGGAAAGCTGCCTGCACCCCTGACTGCCCATCTGTAAAATGTAACTAATTTCATTCACTGGGGAGTGCTGGGAGGATTAATTGGATTTAGTGGCCACAATGCATTTGCATTGGTTGGGTGGAAGGAGACTGATAAGACTGGAGGTGCAAATTTCTCAGAGGTGCAAGTAAAAAACTGACCAAGGAGGAGGGCAATTATTTAAAGAGTCAGTGAAGCAAGGAAAAGACAATTAGCATCGGTATCACCCTAATTCACAACAATTTACAACAATGAGGCTGAGCCACTCTTCCCATCAAGGCCAGAATGCATAATTCCTTGGCCTTATTATAAAACATAATTAAAAAACACAAGCAAAAAGGCTGCTTGTCCACATGGGCAGACAGAAAACTGAAGGACACAGGAAGGAACTGAAGGACAACGCTTCTTAGGAGTCCTGCATCTGAAAGAAAACAACAGTAGGTCTAGCAAGCCCAGCGTTACTCAATGGAGCCATGGCAAACAGGTGTCAGAAAATGTGAATCACAGCACCTTCACTGTGTCTTCTAGCTATCAGGAGTGTCTCATGTGGATCTTACTTGCAGAGAATTTCAGTGCAAGTGTCCAGATGAACAAAGAACCACATAGCTGGCCCATTCTCCTGCACTGCACAAGGCTAGGATTCCTTTTTCCTGTTATCTTAGATGTTGACCTCAACTATCTCCAGCAATGCAAGATGGAGCAAACATCAGACAAGCAGATGGAAAAGGAAAGACACTTCAAAAGGGACAAGAGAACAGTCCCCTAATGGAACTGTGACTGGTTTATACCATGGCCTTTGTGTTATTTTCTGTGTCTAGTTTTTCTTATCTGGACTGTCTGTTTTATTTAGGAAGATATTTTAGAGGGAGCATGTGGAGCTAAGGACTTAGGCAAAGTCAGTTTTGCAACAGGAAAAGTACACCTACCTGCCCTTCCCACCTTTAAAATTCTCCTCTATGACTTTTTTAGGTTGTTTATGGTGTTCATTGTGTTCAAGAGTCTCATATGTCCAAGAAGCAGTGGAGAGACAAGTGGTAGATCTCCTGTTTCACTGTGATTGCCTTTGTCTCCTCAATTAGGAAAACAGACATGAACAAAACCAAAAACCAACCAAATAAAAAGCTGTTCCTAAGAACTCCTTAACTCTGTTAAAAAGAACTGCTTTTCCTTCAGCTGTGAAATGTTCCATTCTCAAATAGAAATACTTTCAGAAGACTTCCAATTATGCTGACAAGGAAAACTTTCATTTGCATTAAAAAGGCAAGAGATCTTTGATAGTATCAACTTTGCACAGAGCTTTTCACACGTGCATTCTAACCAGCTGAAAACTTGGGAATAGGCACTCCAACCAACATAAATATGGTACAAGTGAGTCTAACTTTCCTGTTTTTCATGTATCTGCAAAATGTATATGTGCTGAATATTGACGTCCTTGCTTTTTACAGTTGTTTGCAAAACGCCTAGTGCGCTGTAGATGCTATTTATAAAAGTATTGATTTTTATTATTCATCTGTATGCCTGCCTTGTTCTCTGTCTGTTGGCTGATCACTGTCAGATGCACTAGATTGTACTCATGGATTGGACTGGAGTTGATGGGATTAATTGATTTTATTACATTGAGTGGAATCAGTGGATTTCACATCAGATAGAATCAATAATCTGAATTACATTAGACAAATGAGCAAACATTGGACAGGATCATTGCTTTGGTTTTCATGGGCTGTTACAGTGGTTGAGATCAGTGGATTGAATTCATCTGTGTGAGACAGGGGGACCAGTTCTATTTGAATCGCACTGGTGGACTCAATAATTCCAATTCCTTTTTAACTTGAGGTTTTACTGATCTTTATTATAATAATTATACCTAGTGGCAATCACCCTCTGTGGTACACACAAAAAAGTTCATTATATGACACAGAGATGAAGTGGCTCATTTTCCCCCTGTTCTAATTTGGTAAATGGTGATTACAGAGGTAGGAGCTTAGCGAAACCCAATGAGCCTTGATACGTTAGTTAGATTTTTAGCAAGTCATCTTTACCGAGACCTAACTGCACGCAGCCAAGTAAGATGACAAGACCAAAACTCTTGCCTGCTGGTAGTGTTGCTATTCTCTTAATTATCCGCCAGCATGTTGAACACTTCTGTGTTAGAAGGGCAGCACAAACAGCTACGGCACCACACATGGTTGTCTTTCTCTTGTCCTTAATCAGAAATGTTGAACTGTTCTCTAAACCTCGAGAGGAAAAGGAATTCATTAGATTTCATCTTTTTTCACTCCTGAATGCTAAGTATCTCTTCCTTTTTCTCTCTCTTCCTGGGGGAAACGTGTGAGGAGCTGATGTTTAGAAAAAGGATTCCCACATGATGCTGAATCCCATCTCCTGCACAGAACTGCAGTCAAATGTCACTGTACCAGAGGGGTAGGATGCTGTAGCATTTCCTTTCAATTCAGTGATCAAAAATAGATTAGCCACCTCTTTCCCTGCTTAGTGACATAAAAACCATGGGACTGGTCTGCAAAAGTCAAAGGGAGACAGTGCCGGAAATGAGAAGAAAGTTCAATGGGTCATGACCGAAGCTGTCGTTTGAAAATAGAAGTTCATTCATACTTCCACATACATAACATTAATAGATTAAGGTGCACAAGGCAGAAGTTTTGACAGGAAATCAGGGAGGGTTAGAAGAAAGGATTACAGCCAGAGGCTGCCTTCACCTGTAAAAACACTTCAAGGTCAGCTCAAATCTTCTGTATTTATTGCACGTTTGTGTCCATCAAACATTTGTTCAACTGATTTAAATTTGTACTGAAAAATCTACATTATTGCCCATACTCTTGCTCCTATTTCTCTTCTTCTGCTTTTCAGGTTTTCTTTCTGCCTAAGAAATGAGGCCAGAGACTGAACACAACTGGCATCCCTGGAGCTAAAAACTTTCCACTAGGTCTGGAGCTATCAGAGTCATCCCAAACAAGGGGTGGATATGAAAGAGACACAAGCCTACCCTTAACAACACCTGCCTTTCTCAGTCTGCCTGGCTGCATGGATGAGTTGTCCAATTTCTCCATGTTCTCTTTGCTCAAATAGACATACAACAAAGGATATTGTAGCGAAGAATGGAGGATAAAGGCAAAATAAAATTATTTGTAAATACCATGCCAGCGTCTGCTCTTGCATCTTTCCTTTATTTAAACTGTGAATGTTTCATTTAGAGCTGTAACTTACTGTTTACAGACATTTTTATGATGGGAAGTGGTTGCCCATTATATCTGTGCACATCTGGAAAAGAACATTTCCTGGTCTTTCTCTGTAAGGGCAGACTGCATCAGGCTATAAAAGGACAAGGGAATATAAAGGTTGAGAATATGAAACACATAGCAGTATTCCTCTGTTTAGCTGTTTATACAGTGCTCTCCAACCTTATTGAATGCTAACGGATTGGCTCAGTTTAAAAACACATTAATGCAGAAAGTCAGATTCACATAAAGAATAGAAAAGCTGCAGCATTCAGCTCAATAGTATCTCAGTAAGTTCAACTTGCAGCTCGTCAGTGTTGCTAGTTATCTATTGAGAACTAGTGTCTCTCATTCCCTTCCTGCCCTCTCCACCTCTCCCTGTCTCCCTGGGAAGGCAGAATCTCATCTGTCTGCAGTTAGCAGAAACCAAAGTAACTGGACTTGCTACTGGAACAGAAGAAATATGTGATGTTAGCAGTTCATTGAGCTGTGAGATGAACGAGCTGGATGTTGAAAAGGAAATCCAAGCTAAGAGTACATTTCTAGTGTTAATAAAGCTTTTTCCTTTTGTTGTATATTTCCAAACACTGATTCTGGAATCGCTGTCATCTGTTTTCTTCTAGAATTAGACAGCAGGATGAATTTAAGCTATCTTGGACTCATTAATCCTTGTTAAATGATAGCTCTCAGTGCTGCATTAGGAGTTCTGTTTCCTCCTCCATCTTTTGTTAAAACTTCTGTCATGTTTACAGATGCCATTGCCTTTTGCAGCAAAGTCTTGTACAACAGTTTTGAGTCTGTCTCGCTTGTGTCCTCCACAAAGCGGTAAGCTGGAAAGCAAGAGGTGAATTTACTAGGAACAGAAGCAAGCCTACTTGCTATTCAGAGGAAAATGAAGCAGTATCTCTTCTGATACATGAAGGCACTTTTCTCTCTTACGTGCTGAAAGAGTTTGTAGGACTCAGACTTGTTGCTGATGACAGAGGAGACTTCATATAAGAGCAACCATGAAGACAAGCAGAAGAGACACAACGAGCTGGGTGTATGCTTTGAGAGAGAAAAACCCGCAAGGGTGAAGTTCTCTTTGAAGACCATGGTTTTCTTCAGAATGTGCTGCTTTAAAAATATACTTCCTTCCCTTTTATTTCCAAGGATTGAGACATTACTATAAAAGCCACATTATTCTCACCTTTGTAGAGAACCAGCATAGGTAAGGTAGGTGGGGGTGTGAGCTACTCTTACCAGATGTTTCTGTTCTCACTCTATGTGAGCAGATGTTGCATGCAGGCTGCTCTGTGCTATTCTTGGCAGGAGCTAGCTCAAATAAAACTTTGCACTACACTTTGAGATGGAGAAGAATTTTGGTTGTTTTTTTTTAGGGGCATTATGTGGAGCAATTGCATAGCCTGAAATGATTTAGAGATCATCTACGTTACAGTAAACCCATTTGGCGTTTACATTCATGAGCCACAATGGAGACCTCATGCTGCAGTGAGGTTTGTCTTGACTTTGTGTTTCACTGTCACAAAACCATCATCATCTGCTGTTTGCTTCTGAGCTTTTATCTTTTGCTCAGGAGAGGAGTACCATATATTATTCACATCACATTATTGTTCACAACATGGAATGTGCTGGACAAATGCATTATAAGAAAACAGTCCCTGCTGTGAAGAGTTTACAACCTAGACAGGAAAAACAGATGAAATTTAGAGGAAAAGAGCTGTAACATAAAATCAAAATGAGATAAGAAAACCTTCAAGGTGCAGTGATCAACAGCTGTGTTGTTAATTCCCTTTTTTATATATATTTTCTTTTATTGGCAGGGATGGTTGAAAGCCTCTCAAAACTCACCCTCCCTCTGGTAAAAAAGGTTTGTTGTGGGAAAATGAAACTAGTTTTTACACTGTGTTTTGAATTGAAGTTTGATTTTCAGCAATGCTTTTCATCTGCTGAAAACTAAGCCTGAGAGGTGCTTTGTAAACTCTGGTTTCAAAAAAATCACATGTTGGATTTGTCTTAAAACAAAACAAAAAAAGGCCAAAAAACCTTCACCAGAACTGTGCCTGCCATAGAAATCTCTGCTTCCTTCCCTTACAATTACTCTGCATTTGGTGCAGCATGTACCATGTTATATGCTCACACCCATCAACTCGTATGTTACCATTGCCTTGTATTCATCCCCTGCTCACCTCCGAACACATCTGACAGGTATCGCTATGCTTTAGTTCAGCCATCTGCAGTCCTCGTGGTGGGTGACCGCTACCACACACAGGAGCAGCTTTCTCCCCTGTTGAATACCCCTTTCACCTAAGAATACCAGTTCATACATAGCAAACTTTTGGGCTGTTTTTACCAACCAAAAAGCTGTTTTCCATCTCCCAGAAGGGCAAAAATATCCTTCTTCCTGCAGAAATACTGGCCACCATTTGCAGGTCCACCCACTGCCACGCCATCAAACCTACCCTGGGCTGCCCTAGGCAAAGGGAGGGCTGGAGAGGAGTAGCAGGGAGAGCAACAGGGGTTAGCACCCAGCAAAACTCCCTAATCCCATAGAGAAAGTCAAGGATTCTGCTCTGCCCATCCTTTGGCTGCACACAGCAAACTCAATGCATCCTTCCAGTCTGCTCACCAGTCCTAAGGAGTTTGGTGGCTTTTCTGCTGGCTGTGCTGTGTGCACCATACTTCCACCTACAGAAACACAAGTCTACCTGGTACTGGCTCTTGGAGGGTCTCTGTGACGACTACTAACATAGACCTATCATAACCATACACATTCATCACCAAAATTCCAGAGCACGCAGGTAGCTTTGTAGGTGACAAATTGTCCATTTAACCATGGGATTTTAGCTGGCTTTTTCTCACGTCTTTTTTTTAGCAGCTGCTCTTCAGTGAGTCCTTGAATGATACATTTGCCTTTGCGAAACTACAGCAGGCATCATCTTTATTTTATTTGCCTCACTGCCTTTCAGTTGAGTAACAACATCCTTGAGGTGTCCTGTAAAATCCTGAAACACGGGAAGCAGCAGCCTGTGTTTGCATCTAGACAGGAGATGGCAAGTCCGAGTGCACAGTCACTTTGATGTGATTTCTAGGAGCAGGGATTATATTGCCAGTGCTAACATGCTCTTTTTAGGCTATTCATATTTCATTAAAACCAAGCAGACTGCATCCCTGCAAGGAGTGGGGGAGAACCACTGTTTTGTGTCATGTCACACAACAGAGTACAGGCAGAGAGGATGGAGCTGGTTATTGTTCCATAGAAATTTCCCTTTAGAGGAAAATAAATACATTCAGGAGCAGATAAGGTCCCGTGGTGTCATTTTTTTGTTCCCTTTTAATGAACTGTCACAGCCAGAATGTTTTCAGTTGGTCAGAATGGCTTATTCTGAACAAGGAGGGATAACTTTTTCTGAGTTTAATGTTTATCTTAATCCTTTCAATGTGAAAGCTGTACCAGCCATAAGGAGCTTGCATGTGTGAGAGGGGTCTGAATGCTGCAGGGACTCTTCTTGGTAGAGGAGTGGTGTGAGTGGTGTTGGCTCCAAGTGAAGAAGCTCCTAACAGCGAGAGTTACCCTTAAGTAGTCCATTTCCAGCCAATTATAACCATTACACTCCACATAAAGAAATTCCAGGTTGGGTTCAAATAAAACATAGTTCTGAGGTTAAAATTCCTTTGGCTTTCTTTGTTTTTACATCAAGGAAAAGGTGCCATTTATTCTGCTCTAAAATCTGGCCAGCTTCAGTCCCACCGGTCAGTTCCATGTCCCTGCTCTGCCCTCATTGCTCTCACTGTGAGTTTTTGCTGGTTGTATTTCTCAGCTGTTTGGGTTTGACACCAGATACAGCAGTAAATCTCGAGTCTGGTTAAATCACTGCTCTGCTTCATCCTCTCCAAAGGAGCGCACTAGAGGAATTCTGCATTTTCAGGTTCCTGGGTGTCACAGGAGGTTGCTGCTCAGGTGCTACTTTTCTATTTGTTACCAACAGCTCCATTTTCTGCTTCAGCTGAGGGATGTTTGCAGGGCATTGGGGCTGGTCTTTCTTTGCTTTGTTTTCTACCAGATTCCTAGATTCCTTTTCCTTGCCTCTCCTCCAGCTTATTGAATTCCTGTTGATATGAAACAGACTTTCCCATCGAAGTTGTTTTTCTCCCTAAGCTTTTCAATGTCTCCACTGTCACCTCTCGTTTTGGTTCTTAGACTTACTTCTTCAGGCTATTTTCACAATTTATAGTTGATTATTGTTGCCACTTTTAGTGTACCATTTACTTTCGGTTATAAAGTCAGGTTTTATGTACAGAAAGGATTTCTATCGGAAAACTGAAAAAGCTATTGAAATGTAAAACTTGCTGAAATAAATCATAGTATATATATTAAAAAAAAAAGGTGTCAAAGATGTTCTGTTTCATTGATATAAATATACTTAAAGGAACAAGTGACATTGCAGGGAACTATCAGCAGATGGCAACTCCACCAGCAGGAGGCTCAGGGGAAGCAAGCTCTGCTGCTTTAAGGATGAGGTAGCTATTTTTCTCCAGTGCATAAATCTATAGATTATAGTTATTGCTTGACAACCTGCCACTAATTAAATTATAAATGACATGACAAGAGAGAAACACTTTAAATTCACTGAATAACTTTTTGGGGACACTTTTAGTACATTCCAGTTATGCTCCATTTTCTGAAGGAAAATGACATCTCCCAGTGTTTATATTTAAAGTAAATTGAACCAGAGACGAATCTGACACATCTCTCTTCATAGGGAAACTAGGGTGATTGCTGAAGGAGCTGCAGGAATCTCTGCTAACAGCCTGGACTTGTTCCTCTGTTCTCTGTTCAGTAATTCTGCCTGGAATGGCCATCATCCCTCCATGAGCTGCAGCTGTGGGAACCTTCTGCAAGTGGGAAGAGAGTTTCTGCCCTACATCATCCAGCTCATGCAGGAGGAAGAATAGCCTAACAAAGGGATGATCCACTAAGGGGCTTGCAGTTCCATGATCTTAAGCACTGCATATGGTGAACACTGCAACATATATAGCTTCATATTCAAATAACACTGGCTAACCCCCAAAAGGTTTCCTTTTCCCAGGTCCACCAGTGAGGTCCATTGCCTTTGGTAGCAATAGTCCATATATGAGTCCTGAAACATTACTGTATTCATCTCTCTGATACCCATTCCAGTAAGTTTCATACAATGCCCACGTTTACCCTCTATCTTTGTGCTACATGTCATTTACTGATGCCACTTCATGCAAAGAGAAACAACATGGCTTTTACAGGCCAGTACCTCACCAGAACCCGTATCCCATCTCTGTGTGTTTGCAGAGCCGTGTGTCACCCTGCAGATAATTAGCTGATAAAGCAGATTCATTGCCTCCCTTTTGTCTCCGGAAAACGACATTAATCATAGCAGGCTTTTTTTGCCTTTGATAACTTAATGCTGCAGATGTGAAGTGTTTGGGGATGAACAGGATTCGGTGTTTGTTAATGAGAGTTTAATGTCTTCATCTTCTGCATTAAACTCCAGTTAATTAATATTCATTCAATTAGAAAACGTAAAAAGAAATGATACAAAATTAAGCTTTACACAGGAAGCAAGTGACCTCATTTCTGCTGCTTTCAGGTGTTAATTAGATTAGCCTCTTTCCTATAAAGGGGGAGGTACCAAGCCCTCCGGCCCTAGAGAGGAGGTGTGCAGTTGGCTGTAGTCCTTTCTTGGGATCACTTAGTTTGAGTCTGCCCTGAGCTGGTGGAGATGGAAAACTACAACCAGGTAACACACAGCGATAGCTTTGTTAGATTGGAAAGCTTGCTGGTCAGCGAAAAAATCTCTCTGACGGATTGTTGGTGTTTTTATGGAGCTGGGTGTTGCTGGGAGCGAAGGATGTGAGCTCTAATGGTGACCAAGGGGGAGGAGTTGTGTGAAGTCTTGGTTCTATCTGGCTGAGCCGTTCTTCCTCCCTTTGTTGTGTATTGTGTCCTCCCTCTCCCCTGCCGGTCTGAGGGGGTTCTGTAAACACGGAGCCCTTTAGGGAATACGATAAATGGTGCTTTTTTGGAGCTGGGTGTCTTTGGCTTAGAGAGAAGATGTGGTCCTCTTTATGCAGGCAGACCACAGGGGTCCTGAATAATCACGATTATCAGCTTATCTAAGGTAACTTCGAAGTCCTCCTTGCTTGGAGGCAGGGGTTGTACCAGATGACCTGCAGAAGCCCTCGCAACTTCAATTACTCTATAATAACGTTATTTAGCTGCGTTCTAAAGCTGTGCTTGTTTTCTCTGGCAGAAGTATTGTAAAAGGCAGTGAAAACCTGTGGAGAACTCAAACTACCTAAAGACCTGCTGTGGATTACTGGATACTGTGCTGAGGGTGGGGAGGGGAGTAGGTGGAATAAAGGTTCTATGCTGTTATCTTTTTAATAGTGTACCCCTCCTCTTAATCTGGTAGTTTCCAGTAGCCCTGCATAACAGTTCACTTTTTAAAGGGGTGAAAAACCCAAGACCTGAGGCTGTATCTTCTCTTTAGACGCTATCAGAAGGTGTAAACACCATTGCATAAGGATAGTTTAGCTACTAAGTGTTTGGGGAATTGCTTTTGTGTGTACTGTTGAGAAGTAGTGCGGACTATCAGCAGCACTGCAATGAGACTGCTTGTGATGATAATTCCTTCTTGTGAAGGAGGAGGGTATAATAAAGTGGTCAAAACTTCAGAACAACTTAAATGCTGCAACACTATTGATGCAGAGATGTGGGCCCCAATTGTGTTTCATTATGTGCTCTCCTCCGGAAGAGAAATGGGATTATTCCTAGTGCAAAATGTCTTATTTGATGTGGGTCATCATGGATGATTTGCAAAGGATACACAAATGGACTACAGTGCTACAGGCACCTTGGCAGAAAAGAGGGAGGTCAACGATGCTATAAAGGACAGCTTTTCCTTAGCTGTTTGGTCATGCTGTGGCCCTTTACAATAGAACACAATAGCTCTACCATGGTTTGCCTGGTTGTGAATTTCTGTGAAGATTGCCTTTTTTCTCTTCTGCTTCTGTGTCTCTCTTGTTTTCTCTGCTATACCTCCTCACTAGCTAAAATATCTTAATCTTCAGAACCTGTGCTTGGTTTCAAGCCAGATTCCTGCTTCTTTGGCTCATTCTAGCTATCACAATAGTTGGCACCAACTGTTAAGGCTGTGCTTAAGGCTTCAATTCAGGATATTGCGTATGAGAGATGTTGAGGTACTTATTTGTCTGGGGTAGGCCATGCTGAGAGCACTGGAGTGCTTTGTATATCTTGATGTCACTCAGACTGTCTTAATTTATTGTGCCCTATTAATCTGCAAGTGGAGGAGGGAGGCCCCTGAGCTTCATGTTTATGGAGTTGTTTGGGTCAAGTGATATTCCCCATGATCAGTGTGTGGCAAAACTCTTCTGCGCATCCTTACCTTATATTGTATGTATCAGGTCTGTTGAAGCCAATGAGATCTAGTTCTGTATGCTAAAGTGTTTTGCTGAATTGACCTGCTTGTCTGGAGTTTTGAAGCTAGTAGTCTCTATGCACATGACACTGATAGTAATTGGTCTTTTTCTTGGCTTGGAGATGAGCTCCAGGTACTTGGGAGACTGGCTAGACTGTAACAAGATGGGTCTCAATATTAAAGGGTTAAAATATAGAGCATGATATTAGGGTTATCAGGGTTAAAATATAGAGTGTGTTTCCCAAGGTTATTGGCTTATCCTTGGTTGGACTCACATGGGCAATGGGCAGGAGGTTCCTTCTCAATCGTTTCCTGCTGTAATGAAGAAAATGTGATTTTTCCACCTATATCCCCCAAAAAGCCCCCTTGATGAGAGGGAGGCAGAAACCTTTGGGAGATCAGAGACCTTACCTTGCATGCTCAGTATATGAGGAAAGCTTTTCATTGCTGAAGTAATCTCTGCTTGAGTAGAGAGCTAACAAGCATGCTGTGCCTCTTAACATCACAGCTTTGCAGGTTAGGTTTCTCCCTACCATTATAGGTTTTCCTGTCATATCAT
Organism: Ara ararauna; assembly: GCA_028858755.1. Taxonomy (NCBI): domain Eukaryota; kingdom Metazoa; phylum Chordata; class Aves; order Psittaciformes; family Psittacidae; genus Ara; species Ara ararauna. Next base: position 18,627,582 of record CM054384.1, read on the forward strand.
CCAGACATCGTGTTTCTTTTCTGTGATAACTGGGGAAAACTGGCAGTTGTGGGTCTGTCAAAAAAGGAAACCAGCTGCATGTTCTGCACCCCAACCCACTGCTGAGTCAAGAAGTATTTACCCTTGACAAGATTAATCTCACCACCTATTTGAAGACTTTACTGGAGTCTCTCATTTCACTGCTCACTCAGGCTGCTCAGGAAGATTAAAGTGATTGCTGATGGCTTTGCAAACTGCTCCAGTGGACACTGAGTAAATATTTTGGGAAGCACAGCAACAAAACACTCCAAATCCAGCCCTTTCAATGACAAGCCTTTACCTAACCAGCCCAGTCAGAAGGGGAAACACCAAACCCTTGACCACAAATCCTCCTGTTATCCTTTTAAGAAGGAATAGATTCGTGTTCAGATACCTCATAGCAACATACCCTGATCTGCTGTTGTGTTCTGTACTGTGCTTCTGTTAGGCTGGGCGCGTACCTGGTCTTACTTATGCTTGGTTTGGGATCAATCATTCTGGCATGTTGAAGGCTTTTACTTAATTCAGTGAAAATGTTTGGAGATCCCTGTCTTGTTCTTCCTGATTATTGGAAATCTATTAATGAGTGATAGGTCTTGTGAGTATATTAATAATGTGCACATTAATGAGCTATGTGAGCTGCCAACCAACATGCTGCATACTTCTACCCAGAAGTCATAATCAGGGTGGACCAGAGGGGATGGATATCCGTATCCCACTTTGATTTTGGTTTTTATTAGAGTCTGGGTTGTAAGTGTGGGAGGTACCACATGCCCCACTTGGGTACTGAAAGTACCTCATGGCCCAGCTGATACCTACCAAACTGAGTTTGAGCTTTGTACTCAAACTAAACAATCCAGATCTTAATTTGCTATGGACTTTAACACCAAAACTAGTAAAAGCTTTGCCCTTCTGAAGCTCTGGGCAGAAACTCAGAGAAGACAACCCTCAAGCACAGGAGGCAATTTCTAGGCTTTGGGAAATGAATATAACATTGCCATTTAGATCAGTGTCTTTCTTCCATATTTTCTCAATGGAATTCAAATATGGCAGAGAACTCATTCTGAAGGAAATCCAATGGCTTTACAAACTCCGGAAGCTTCAACAAAATAACCTAGTATCTTTGATATCTGAACAGGTCTAAGATTTGGCCAAAAGTAAATCATTTGGGTTTTTCCATAGGAATCTTTGTACTGAAAGTTAAAATCTCTCCTTTTCAGACATTAGAGCTTTGTGTGATTCTCATGTTTAAAAGGTACCACTTCAGTTAAGGTATCCCCTCACTTCATATCACTAGTGAGAAGATGGGGTTTCTATTTGACTCTGAGGACTGAGTAAGAATAAGAGGGAACACTGCTGAAATGAGCTGTCTTCTAGTGTGCTACATCTCCCCAAGTCAGCTCTGCTCACTTCTTTTCACATCTATCACTTCCTCAAGCACACACACATATGATACTGGCAATGGCAAGAATTTGATGCTTAGTTCATATTTCTGCTTCCTTGGCTGAAGTCCAGTCTGAAAATCCAACTAAAAAGTAAAAATAGCAACATAGAAACTGTTGTGTCTGAGCTGATTATAGGCCATCAGATTTGATGTTTCTTTCCAATTATGACCAGCCATCAGAGGTAGACAGATCTGTGCTCCTGTCTGATGCTGATGGGTCTTGTGTTCCTACAAGAGAAAACAGGGGGAGGGCAGGCTCTGAAGCTTGGTGCTTTTTTTCCTTGGGTGAAGGGGACATTTTCTAAATGGGATTTTATTGCAGTGACAGTTATGAGTGTGAATCACCCCATTCATGTGATATTTCCAGCAGCTCCACCAATTATGGCCACCTTTGCCATGAAGAACAAGGAAATTAACAGTAGCTAATGGACTGACAAAGCTTTCAATGCCAAGTTGCTCGCATATGACAAGGCAGATCAGTCCCTGCCTGCCTCTTTTCTTATTTTCCTCCCTGTCAGATATTTATTGTAATAGTTGAAAGGCAGCATTTAGCTAGCATAGCACTTTCTATTTAAGGTGCTGTGCAGAACCGGCCATTCCAGAGATAAAGGGGGAAAAGCATGTTTGAGGATGATATTGGGACTGAAATGGAAATTGCCTTAAATTGGGTTGGCGAGCATCCTTATTATGCATTGGGATGATTCAAGAACCTCTTTTAGGAAAGAGAAAAGACTGAAAGGGTGTGTGTGTGGGAATATTCTAAACCCAAAACTGTTTTCTGTTCACTCACCAAATGAACTCGTAACCCAGCAGTGCCTCAGGGGTCTTCCTCATTGTAACCCGCAGCCCAGCCAGGTTGCAGAAGGACTTTAGGGCTGGTGTGTCTGAGAGCAGCTCTATCTGGATCAGCTTCTTGGAGGGCTTATGCAGAGAGCATCCTTGGAGGGAATTGTTGAATTTGAGGACTAGTAATGGCTGAGGAAGAGATCCTCTCCTTTGCCCCAACCTCTGTGTGCAAGTGCTTCAACAGGAAGAACTGTCTGGTATAGGATTCATGTGGGACTGTCCTGTATTTATGGAAGATATAGCAGAGTCTATAGCACATGTTATTGTGTGGTCCACTTCACTTCTGTGGAGCAGTTTGTAAGCTGTGTACAAAGCTACTAACATATATGAGCAGCATAGGATGAAGTATCCTGGATTGACTAATCCCAGCTAGATTAGTAGAGTTCCCAGGAGATGAACATAACCTTTACCTTTCCAGTGTTGTGTTTCCATAGTGGGTGCTTCAGGGTTTTCATGATAATGAAGGATATTATGGAAGATTTTTCCATGTCTGAATTGTAGGATTTTACCTAATGAGCCCACAACAAATATTTGATATCATCAGACTCCTAAATGTGGGCATCTTGATCCCCTATTTAGAACCTAAGACTCCTAAGCACTTTTCCCAGTGCCAGAGTTGAATTGTATGTCATGCTTTTGAATTGTAACCTGTTTGGAGATGTACATTATTGCAGGCGCTGTGGGGCAGTGATGCTGTCCCAATATTTAGAGCAGAAGATGAGGAACCACAGTATCTAACTGCAAATGAGCAAGGACTGTGCTTATCAGAGTGTAATTATCCTGCTCTGTTATCCTGAGGGATCTGAGGATCTGATAAGAAGCCCCTGTGTAGGGTAGTCTCCTGTCAGGCTGAGAGCATGCACAGAGATGAGCTTCTGCTGTTATTCTGCTTTCTCCTTTATTTCTTTCTCTTTTTCTCTTGTTCTTACAGAAGAGCTCTGTGAGGTTTGTGCCTTTCAAGCATCCTGGGCAGCAGGCTGAAGAAAATCACTTTCCCATCCTTTTTCTGGCAGGGTTTTGGACATCTCTGTGTTCCTGTCCGGTGAACTGTGGGCAGCTGCATTGTCCTGGTGTCACCTGTGGTGGTCTGCTCTTGACAAACCTTCCTAGTTCAGTATACCTGTATTCCCAGTAGCCATTAGCTCTGCAGCCTGAGCATCCATCTGATGGGCTGACAGTGCTTAGGGGCTTGAACACAGTGTATGAACAGCACTGAAGGCAAAACTGAGACGATCGTTTCCCCTGTGCATGTGGATCTTCATACCCTACTGAAAACCCTGTAATGGTTTAGTTCAGACATAGGTTTAATTCTACTCTTTCCATCCCTAAGCAGAAGCAGGTAAACCATATGCACTCCAGGCTATACAACATGATGCCCCTCAGCTGCCCAGCTTCACAGCAAACTAGAGCTGCATCCCATCTATCCTACATTAATTTACACTTCAAATATTCTCTTCCATTTAGAAGCAGACTTAGAAACCATATCCTGTCTGTCCATTAAGGGGGACTGAATAATGTAGACCAGAGGCAGTGTCTATGCTTGGCAGAAGTAGTGTGGTCCCTGTGGAGAACAAGGAGTTGATGCAAAAGACCAGTGTCCATGCTATAATAGTTTAAAGGGGATTACTTTAGGCTGCCTCCAGTCTGATTCCAAACCCTGACTGATGGAGATGCATGAACACAGGCAACATGTAATGCCTAACACTGCAGAGCAAATTCTGATGACTATGAACAGGACCAAGCAGCCTGGTCTTGTGCTCTTCCTAACTGATAGATAGTATTCAGTACATCCTCAGAATGGACAGTACTTCATGGCTCATGTATGTTCCCTTCCAGTTGAGTCTAAACCATGTCTAGTTGGGTCTAAACAGAATTTATGGCATGGACCTGTGATGGAGGGTGAGAGATGAGCTAGGAGAAAGCAGCTGGGTTTTCATATGAATAAAAATATATGCAGCATATGAAGAAATAGGAAACCTTTCACTGCAGCTGGTGCTGGGAATGCCATTTTTAAGCATTTGCCAGAGGATTAATTTCCAGATTGTGTCTGAAAACTGTTGATTATTAAAAGAAAATGCTGTCAAAAGTATTTGGCCTGAGCAGATCCGGGTACTTCTGAAGCAGAGGAAAACTCCAGTCCATAGTTTCAATTTTGAAATGAGTGTATGCATGTGGGGTTCTGATCTTTGCATCGTTGTAACATGGTATTGCCCAGAAAGAACTCAAGTTACTGGAAAAAGAATTAGCAAGTATATCACAAGAAGCTGTGCAGAACTGCATTTTTTGTGTGCATTTTTCCCAGCATCTCTCTATATGTGGAAACCACGAGTATAATTCAGTTTCAAATAGCCATGCCTGCTAACCATATATAAGCCAGCAAAGCCTAGATACAGATGTACACTGCTCACTGAAGTTGGCTTCTGTATTGGGAAACAGGTGTGTTCCTTGTAGGCTTCCTAGGTTATTTAAATATCCAAAGCCACTGAATTACATATAGCCCTGACTCAGTTAATTTACATTACACTATTGCTTCTCAAAAATGCTAATCAGTGCACTGTGCCTGCCTACATTAAGATCAACATGTACATGTTCTTTCCAACAGGATAACAATTTAATATCCCATTGGAGCAGTTCAAGAAGGGCTATTCTAGGAAACTAGAAGGTAGAAACTTATTCTTTCTTACCTGCATCTCATTGTGTATGTGGCTTCAGTTACACTTGACTGCCTGTACTTCCCAAAGGCTAGCACTGATTTGTTCCAGGCATCCTGCATTCATTTATAGAAAACATCTGGAAAGCTGAAAGCAGAGGAGACTTTCCACAAGGACTGTGTCAACGGAGGACCTTTCCTTTCTGTGGGCTCATGCTCATAAGGAAGAAACTTGGATCTGCTTCCTTGTGTGTTATTTATCAGTCTCAAGAGAGATGTTTGCTTTAAGGCCTTTGGGAACATCTCTTCTTTCTCTGAGGCTTGTATGCAGAGATTTAGGGATGTATTCTTAGCAAGCCAACACACATGGCCTGAGGGTCCTGAGCTTGTCCTGTCTGAGAACATTGCCACAAGTGATGCGCTGGCTGCTGAATCCAGTGTCAGCAACAGGAACTGACGATGTGCTGGTAAATCTCGAACTGAAACTGCAACTTTCATTTTGCTGCTAATTGTTGGGAGTTCTTTGAACTCACGTCTGCGGATGGCACTTAAAGCTGCCTCTGCCTGGTACACCTCATAAACAGATGGAGCGTTTGTTGACGTTTCTGTGACAGCTTGAAAACTTGTCTCCTACCTCTGAGCTGAGCCCTTTCTGCCTTGTCCTCCATCTGCCACCTCATTTTAAAACTAGCAGAACAACTCGAGTGAAGCAATTCCGACTTTTTCCATCTGTGCACAGTTAATTAAGAGGGTAATGAGAGCTCCGAATGAACAAGCCCTGCATTAATTCAAGATATGATTAAGGGGAAACAGCCAAAAATGAAGAATCTATATGTGCCTACATACATACATATAAAAAAAAGCCTGAGTTCCTTTTGTCTGTCTATGTACTTGCCAGCATTATGGCTGTAGATGATTAAAAAGATAGGAAAGATGACTATGGAAAACTGAGTCCATATTCTCAATATGAATCTGTGTATAAGCAGCTCAAAGATGTAGGTGCTGTTGTAGCTGAGGCTCTTCTTGTAATGTCTGTGTGTCAAAATGGGTGCTTGATAGTGGGAGAAGAAAATGCTGATGGCTTTTTCTTTGGTTTGCAAGGTGAGCTGCAGAACCAAAGGCATGGCAAGATGCACAAGTCAAAGAATTGCCCCAGTTGAAGTTCATAGAATTACAGAATGGTTTGGATTGGAAAGAACCTCAGGATCATCCAGTTCCATCTCCCTGCCATGGGCAGGGATGCCTCACACTAGAACTTAACAGAAAACGTATGGTTCTCTGTGATATTAGCTTTTGCCGCTGTGTCTTCAGCCAGGCAATATGTGACCACATGGATCTACCTTGGGGGATTTTACAGCAAGCCAAGACTGTCTCTGCAGATAATCTGAAGCTGGAAAAAGGGATATGTTATAGAATCATAGAATAGTTAGGGTTGGAAAGGGCCTTAAGATCATCTAGTTCCAACACCACACAGTAAACTGTGTCACCCAAGACTACATCCAGCCTGGCCTTGAGTCCTGCCAGGGATGAAGCATTCACATTCATTGCCTAATATTGCTTTGGTTAGGCTAAAGAGGCAGTTAAGAAATCAGTCAGGGACCCAGGAGTAAGAATGGTACAGGGAGTGAGACAATCTCCAGTCCTGAGGAGTTTAAAAGCAGGAGAAACTCAGCAGCTGGGAAGAAGATTGGGCTGTGATAATGCAGGAGATGAAATGGGACAGGTGGGAAAAGAGGACATGAAGACTTCAGAGAGAGGAAGAGGGGAGAGCTGCAGAGCAAAGCAGCAACTGATGAAGGCTGTCAGTGTTCCCTCTGCACCTTGGGGCTTCCTCCAGTTTTACAGCTTGGATGTTGCTTTCCTGGAGGTGGAATAATGAGTGGCACTGAAGAGGCTGAATGAATTCCTGTTTGGGTTTTTCCCCCACACACACTTCTTGGCTTCCTGCAGCAGCAGGAAACACAGCAAATATTTCTAAACAAAGCCTGAAATTGGCTCTTTGCATTTTGCCTGTGAAATTTCCTGTGGCTCACAAATTGGTCCCTCATCCCTTTGCTGCCGGGGGAGGCAGACACATTAGAGGAAGCAATCTTGGCTGCAGCCAACAGAAAGGGGCTCAGTTTCACCTGCTAAAGGCTTTACCAATTTAAAACCCCTTTCCTCTGAGTCCTGGTGCTCACTCATTGTGAAGCCTGTTGCCTGGCAGATGCCCCTGAGAATGACCCTTTGGAGCCCACCCCATGTGCTGTTTGCCAGAGGAGGGTTTGCACTGGGAGATGATGGATTTGAGGAGCTAATGGCATTTACACGTAGATCCTAAGGGGGCAGACAGAGCATAGTGTCCCAGCCTAAATGCTTTACCAATTTAAAACCCCTTTCCTCTGAGTCCTGGTGCTCACTCATTGTGAAGCCTGTTGCCTGGCAGATGCCCCTGAGAATGACCCTTTGGAGCCCACCCCATGTGCTGTTTGCCAGAGGAGGGTTTGCACTGGGAGATGATGGATTTGAGGAGCTAATGGCGTTTACACGTAGATCCTAAGGGGGCAGACAGATCATAGTGTCCCAGCCTAAATGATTACACACAGGAATGTAGGGTAGGATGCAAGCCATCAAAATATGTATTCTTTCTTATTTCTAAAGGATTTCCAGAGTACTGTAGGAAATGGGGCTGGAAGGGAAATCAAGATATAATCCCCTGCCCCAAAGGAACATCAAAATTGTCACTCCTGTCAAGCATTCATCTAATCTGTGCCCAAACCTCCCAGAGTGGGGATTTCAAACCCTCTCTGGGCCATCTTTTCCAGTGTTTAACTACCCTTGCTGTTAGGAAGTTTATATTAATGTCTAGTGTGAATCTCCCTGGCTGTAACTGAAGTCCATTACTCCTTGTTCTACCTGACACAGACACCAAATTTATTCTCCTTTCTGCACAACTGTTTCTGAAAACAGGTATCTTCTGAAAGATGTAGGCATTGTTCAGCCTGCAAGTAGGAGCAGGGACACAAATGTTTACTCCAGAGCATACCGGTGACACACATGCATGTTCTTCAAGGTAGTCAGTATTTGTACCCCAGCATCATGGCTGGGCTGACACAGTGTAAACCAAAACTGGAAAGTGGATTACCCAGAGAAGTGGGATTATCAACGTGGGGCTACAGAACAGGATTCAGCTGTTATACAGCTCAATTATATATAATATCCATATTGCCTGCAGTGTGACTTGGGTATTACAGGCTGGCCTTTCAGAAGACCTGAGCATCAGGACTCTTTGCTTTGGACCTTCAGCAGTTATTCCTGGGAATAAAGATGTGTTCTGTACAGGTATCCAGAGTTGTTGTCCTATCCTGGTGACCCAAGTGCCATTTCTGAGGAGAATGTGACAAATCTAACAGTGCCCTGATTTTGTATTAATGTGCATCTACATGCACATAGAGAGTATACACTAAGCAAAGCTGAATTGGTAGTCTGAGGTATGCTTGATTATATTATTGATGACTTGTACTAAATAATTGCACAATTATCTCTGTGTGTATATATATGTCAAGTAACAAACTTCAGGGTTCTGCTACTTAGAAGAAGTCCTAGACAGAAGTCTCTGCATAGGCAGTCCAAATGGAGGCTAGTGTGATGAGCTTGTCCAACCTTGTGGGGTTTGTAAGCACACAGACACATGTGAACATTGATCCTAACGCATCAAATTCCTGAGGCCCCTGAACTCCCAACATGAGGCCATCTGTCCCACTGATCAGAGCTTTTGTTTGTCTAATTCTATAGGAAATAAATTGTTATATCTGGATCTTCTTCCACTGCAGCATGTGCCCTGCTCTGAGATCTCAACCTCCACCATGAACTGTTCCCGTGAAACTCCCCAGCTGTGTTTTCACCATCTGAGATTTATCTTTCATAAGACTTCTGCTTAATGTTGCACATTTTTGGAGGGTTGATCTCCTCATTGTGTTTGAACAATAAAATGGCCAAGTGGCTTTTGCTCAAACCTGAAGGAAATCAAATTCTTCCCCAGGCTGGGAATTCATTAGAAGTTTCTGTCAAAAGGAAATATCCCCCACTTTTCTACCAACTAAGTCTGAAACTCCTTGAAATAAGGGCTAGTAGTGGAAGTGCTGACAGTAAGTTAACTAGAGCAGCGTGAAAGGAGTGATATAATAGTTTATTTCAGGTAATGCCATGGTGATTTTTAATTTACATAATGTCAAAAATGCAATATGTGAACTTTCTGAAAGCAAGAAAGTGGTGATAAAAACATCTATTTATTCCTCCTGCCTCCTTGCAGAAATGAGAGAATGAACAAAGCCACAAGCAAAAACCTCAAGGCCGTGGTATTTGCATGAAGCATGCAAATAATAATAGTACCCTAGAAGTGTTTGAAAGAGAAGCTGACCCTGTATGCTTACTCTTGTCTCAAATCATTTGCTAGTTTAATAGCTTAACATTTGCAAAATGATGTTTAGATTCTTTTCCTTTCCTAGCATTAAAATATAACTGGTATACAGCAAATGTGAACTATCTGTGGATGACTTCCAGGTCCCAAAGTCAATTCTCCCAACAGTTCAGCATGTCCCAGCTTTGGATACACAAAACATGCTGCAAATGGAGGGGACTCTGAGGCCTGAGAATAAATGGTCCTCATTCCTGGGATAAGACATCCAAGTGCTGCTGTCCAGCCCCATCTGTGCCGCATGTGATGAGCTCTAGGTCCAGAACAGTTGTGTGCACTCCTCAAAAGGCTTCTTCCTGGTCATGGACAAGAGGACAGGCTTTGCCCTGGTTGCTCCACCATGCCATGGGCTGGTACATGAAGGCTTTGCCTGAGTGAATGGCAAGGGGACACTTGGCCTGTTCCCTTGTCTCACTGCCTTGAGCCAGTGGCTATTTGGGGGGCCCAGCTGTCTTAATCACAGATTTATTCTGAAATGATCCTGGAGGTTAGTACTAAGTCTGCTGTCCATCCCGAACAATTGCATTGGAGTTACTAAGAGGTTGCTATGAGCAGAGGAGAATCAACCAGCTCCTTCCTAAAGAAACTAAACAGCAGATCTATACATGCTTATTGCTCAGAGAAAGTCATTTTCATGCCAAAGTAACTTAAAATATTATTGGAGGAAAAAATACAATTTGGGGTAACCAGTCCCCTAAAATCCCAGAGTTCTTAGTATTGAACCAATGTGAGTATCTTCTGGGATTGGAGTTAATTTCTATGGCCCCTTCTGTTAGTAGAGCCCATTGGACACTGATTGCTTATAGATTATTAATTATCACTAGGAAACAGGGCTTAAAGATCACTGTGGCAGGCATTATACAAATATAGAAGGAGCATGCCCTATGCAAAAGATTTCTGGGGGGGAGATAGGAGACATGGGGAAATGGAGATGATGTGGGTCACCAGCATGTCACAGGAGCAATGCAGAAGTGTCCCAGTTGGTACCAAGTCCTCAAGCCAGACTTTAAGCAGACTTTCAACATGACAAGTCCTTGTTCGAGCCCTCCACACAAAGGGTAAACTCCAGCTTGAGCTATTAACACAAGCCAGTGTGACACAATAGCACTTGCAGCCTCTAAAGCAGCCTTGTGTGACAAGAAATACCAGAGAGCAGTTAATAGAAATCCTGCAATGATAAAAGAATCCACACAGTAAGAGAATCCCTTGTGCCAACATCAGACTTGGAATATCATTCATAAAAATAAAACAAATAAAAGTCAATTGTAAGGTCCAGGATACCATAAAATATGAGTTTGGAGAGAGACACTTAGAAGGGAAATTTGCTTTAAATCTGTGTAACCACCTTGAAGCCTCACACATTTACAGTTTTAATCTAGCACATTAGTGAGATTAGTACATGGGGTTTTTTGCAATTAAGCTGCATATTTTATCACTTCTTCTACTTTCATGCTATATAAACTTCCAGGAAATTACAGACCTATAAATGTTGCCAGAGCCCTGCCACTGTGGGAGACAGAACAGACACAGAAGCAGTGTGGGTGGCTGCTTCCTTTTTTTCCACTTAATTGTGTCATTAGGCAATAAACCCAAACCTTTGTAGAGGCAACTGTAGTATTAGGATACACACACACAGGTTGGGTTCCCACAGAGGGCTCTGTACCTGTAGTCACAAATACCTTTCAAAGGAGGTGCAGAATGAGTCTCCTGCTTTACTGAAGAGGAAACAGAGATGGCAGTGGTAGCACTGACACGTTGGCTAAATCCTTGCCTTTGGTGTTAGGCTGGGTCAACTGAGGAGGAAGAACTTGCTGTTCCTCAGACCTTCAGTTTGTTAAGTACAAAGATGTTCTTCCCCTCCTTACCTGTGTTCTCAGATGGCTATTTCTCCCTCTGTCCTGAGCATCAGTTTATCCAGGCATGTCTCCTGTTACCACCTTTCACTTTTTTTAGTTCCTTCAGCATTTTTCACAATATTCCATCTCCCTCAGACATTCATTCCTAGTGACCTCTTTGTTTAAATCTGATGTGGACCTTTCTGTATTGCTAAAGGCATGTTAGCATCAGTGCTTGCAGTTCTTCTTAGTGTTTGAGAAAGCTCTGCCTCTGTCACATCAGCTGCAGCTCCACGTTTCCTGCTCGGACCACAGAGCAGGTAAATATGCTTGTTTGCCACCAATGTCCTAGAGAATGAAGGACTCCAGCCACGTCCCCAAGACAGTCTTTCTTTGGTTATTGACTGAGTATTGTGCTGGACCACACTTATGTGTGTCCTGGAGAGAAGAACAACCCTGCAACTCATTCATCATGTTGATCAGTGGGTTCTAAACTCCAGACACTGTGAGTCATCATCCCCCTCATCCAAACGCTTTCAGGCATGTGAGGGGGGTTTGGGCAGTTCTACCAAGTCAGATGCTGTAAAAGACAGATAGTGCTCTCAGCAGAAAGGGGTGCAAACAAGAAAAGGGCAGATGCCAGCATTTCCAGAGATCAAGGCACCTCTGTTGTAGGAAACCAAATTAATAAGAGCTGAGCTTTAGGCAAGGTTTGAGGCACTTTAGAGAGTCAGTCTGGAATCTGATCCACTCAATCCAGTGCTGCTGATGCCTCTAGCACCGTAAACTCAGCTCCTTTAAATGTCACTTTGGAAGGTGAACAGATGGGAAGTGGAGCTAGAAATATATAATCATGTTAGCTTTCTTTTAAGAAAAAGAAACCTTTTCTGTTTAAAAGCACTTCCTTGCAAGCCCTCATCTGCCCTCTGTTCTCTTCCTTCTACTCTTAGAACTAACAGAATGCTCATCTGGTGCACTTAAGCAGATGTCTGTCAATTCAAGCCAACAGCTGAAAGAGACCCAACATCTCACTGAGGTAACAGGAACACTTCAATCAGGATCCAGGCTGGAGCTCCAAGACCCTTCCTGTGTGCAACCTTTGAGGCTGACCCCGCAGTAACCAGGCTTCAGACATGGTCATGTCTCAGACACAATCAGCTGCCTGGGAAGTGAGAAAGCACCAGGAGCTGAAAGCAAAGCATTCCTTAAGGAACCAAATCAGGTTTGCTGAAGCATCTCCGAATAATGTGCAAAAATACCTGTATGTAGCCAGAAGGTGGCTTGCTTCTAAAACTCCTGGCAAAGTCATTGCATATAGATTATGAGCCTGTAGATTTTAAGAAAGAATGGCTAGGATGCAAAGACTTTTGAATTCCAACAGAGGCACTAACTAAATTCCTTCATCTTATCAACCCACTGTTTCAAAACCGACAAGCAATTTGGGATACTAATGCTTCAGCAAACCCACAGGTATATAGCCTGAAGAGAGAAGTTTCTCAAAGACAAATCTATTAAACACATTACACAGGAGCTCCTCCTCTCATGTTCCCTGCTAACAGCAGTTGTGCTTCCTCCAGAGTTCCCTGCAGATGTAGAATCAGGCTCACCTGCTGCATTAGGTGATAGAGATGGTCACATCCTACTGTGACCTTGTGCCATAGCTACTCTGTGATAGCAAGATTTGCCGTGAAAGCACATGCTGGACGCAAGTCAGATACCCATCAAATTCTCATGCATACCAGACACATGCTCTTTCTGCAAACATAGCTCTGATGAGGACAGTGTTATGTCCTAGATTACCACTGCAAAGTCCTGCTCTGTATCTGGTGTCCTGAGCTGGCAGTGCCATGGGACATCAGTAAATCACCAATGGTGAGCTGCTTGATGGCTCTGCAGTAACACTTGTGATGTCTATTTCCCTTCTACTTAGCAGCTATACAAACTGGTGGATATGCTGAAGGATCTGCTGGGAAATCGCACTCCTCACTGTCCATTTGAATAGATAACACAAACCCTTCCACCCCACCACATTTATCCTCCCAGGCTTCCTAAAACCCCCAAGTTCCTCTTATGTCATGTCATGAAAAATACTTGGCAAGAGAAATGGAGAGGGGAATAAATAATGTAATGTGTGTAGTCCATTCTCATTTGCAATTTGAATACTCACTTCCAATGAACCTACCTGTACTCAGGAAACTCATTTCTGTGGAGGGATTTGACTGTGGGAGAGGGTTGAGTTTTTTTCTGTATCCCACTGATTTGTGTCTCCAGAGAAATGAGTAAAGCCTTACAGACGAACGAGGCATAGAAGAAAGAACATATGCTGTACATGCATTTAAATAGCATTTATCTTACTTTTTCACTGACGTAGTGGTGAAATATGTTCTCTTTGCTTTCAAATTTTAGGGACGAACAGATGGTAGAAAGCTTAGTTTTGGGTATTATGTCCATCAAAATAACCTGTATTGCAAGTACCTATTACTATAATTGGGGATTTAAGCTGCAGCAGAGTCTGGACTCTAGTAACTAAAGTCCTCTGGAGCTACAGTATGCCCAAAAGAAGGCTTAAATGTTGCCCTATCTATATATTTTCTTTCTGAAAGATAAAGTTCTTCAATGGTGAGATAAGAAATGCACTCACATTTTTGGCCCTGCTTGTGATATAGATGGAGTATAGCCCAAAGAGCCCGGTTTCTGATCTGACTGCTAGCTCTCCCCAAGCCCAAATGCTCTTAGCAGATGTATTCAGTCAGCACTGTCGGGACATGAAAAGAGGAAAGGAAAGATTTGTCCAAGCTTCTCTTTCAAAAAGAAAAGCTCAACAGACCCAAGAGTGCCTTTCCAATCTTATCACTGTTTGGGAATTCCTAAAAGCTCTGAAATTCCCAATGTGAAATGAGTTTGGATGCAGCATGGTCTAGTGTGAGGCATCCCTGCCCATGTCAGGGAGGTTGGAGCTAGATGGTCTTAAGGTCCTTTCCAGCCCGAACCCTTCTAGGTTCTGCCACAGCCACCTTGCTCTGAATAACAAGTTGTGTACCAAACCTGTAAGAAGTGAGGGGTATTCTGGCATTGTATGAAGAATTGCATTCAAATGCTACAGAGTAAGCCAAATCCTTTGCTGAAAGCCCTTCAGAAAGGGAAAAGTTGTCCCTGGAACTAAATAAAGCTTTTGGGGAGGAGGATCATATAAAATATGTGTTTATACCATATCCAGCACGATGGGAACCTCGTCTGATGTGTGCCTCCAGGAAGGAAATGCATATGTACTGCTGTGTTTGTAGAGACATGTGAATGATCTCATTATGGTTTATATATAGGCAGGCAAATTCTGAGGCATTCAAGAGCTGTCTTGCACAGCTATAGAGGATTTTGGGTTTCTTTTTCTCTCTGTTTTTTGAGGTTGGTATTTTCCTGTTGTGGGTTTAGTTTTGTTTTTGGCCTGCTGTGCTTCTCAACACTTTTCCTGCTTCAGTGATTCCCTTTCTAATCTCTTTGGTCAGTGTATGAATTTAATACCTGGCCAGCGTTATCCCAGCTTCCTGGAGGAGGGTCTCTTCCATTCCCGTTTCATTCTTGCAGATCGGATTCAGGTTAGTGGATTACACGAGGGCATCTTCTAGCAATGTGTTTAGGGACTTAAAAACATAAAATGAGAAATCCCAAGAGGAAAATGTGTCATTCCAGCCACCTTGCTGGAAGGGTGCCCAACACAGCAGCAGCATTTCAGAAGTCACCATTTGCCAGTAATAGCTGCAGAGTGGCAACAGTGGTTCAGTCTTTTCCTCCCTATGCTTAGAAAATGTAATAGCTGCCTCAAGGATGCTGAAAAATAATTGTGGAAAACATACTTCAGACACATCCCTCATTTTTAGGGATGTCAATCATTTCAGTCCCCAAATTACAATGTACAATCAATGGCCCTCCCATTATTTTTCCTTCAGGATTGTTTACTTCAGAACTAAAATAATACTAAAAAGCCCCAAGTGATGGACAGAGTTATCTGCATACAGAGAAGGAATCCAGCCATATTTTATTCACCTACATAAATAAGTGTTCTATTGAGTGTAGACTCTATCCCACATTTGGGCCCTGTCAGACTGAGAACTATCGTTCTGCTTGTATTCATCTACATACGCTGAAGTGTGGATATATTTAAATGAAAACTGGGGGCTCAGAGACCCGTAAAATGTTTAAACATGAGCACAATTACAAATTGTCTGGTGTGTATTTACCACGGCCCCCCGCTGCTTGATATGAAGTTACTTAATTGTGCTTGTTTGCATCATCTGTTCTATAATGCTAACAGCGTTTTATTCATGTAGTAGGAGCCAGTTGTTTTGCATAAGGAGGAGGCTGTTGTACTGGAGCAGGTTAAAGATGTTTGTTTTGATTTTCTTACAGAAGGAAACATATTTTCTCAACTCTTTTTATAATTAAATAGTGAAAATTATTTGAGAGGGATTTTATTTTTTCCTGAAAAAGAAGATTTTGAAACAAAATGGAGAATTGTCAAATCTTATTTACACAAAAGAAATTGTATCAGTTTTCATCCTTGGTTTTTTCACCCTCTCCACTGTGCTTGTGACATTATGAATAGCTGTTCTAATCGAGGGTGCTGCCTCTTCATGGTGTTTTGATTGGCTATATATGATACTGCAACAGATTTAATCTCCTATAAGCATAATACATTTAAGGGGGAAGGGGCAGGAAGTACACTTCAGGCTTTAGCTTCTCGAAATAAGGAGGGTGTTACATTTGATTTACTTCAAATAAGCCTAGCCAAATGGAAAGCATACCAGCTTACAGTGTTTCCCTGGGCTGGGAGATATCTCTGGAACTAGATGACCCTTCTAACCCTAACTATTCTATGACTATGAATTAGACCAAGGAGGAAGCATGTCTTTGTGTTTTCTATGATACACGCATGTATATGTGACATTCAACAAATAACACAGCTATACTGCTAGTCAAGCCATGAAATCCAGCATGGCTTGGCTCAGATTTGGCTGCATGCACTTGTGCCAGCAAAGGCTCTCACCAAGCACACCACCTCTTTGAAAAACACACAGGTCAAGCATGCAGCCTATGTTCAAAGGATAGAAGGATAAAAGCTGAAGCTGTTTACGGAAGTCTTTGGCAGTAGGACTCAAAATTCAGAGAAACTAACATGATTCCAAGTCTGAATCGCCATCCACGCTGGATTTGCTCGTTTGGAGTGTGTGTAGCTAGGCTTTGCATTCAAGCAAATCCACACTCATTCTGTGGGTGATATCATTTGCTTTGTATCATTTTGGTAGATGGACACATTTATGTGAGCTTCTCCCTTTGGGAAAATGCGATGTAGGACCTAAACTTCAAAGGAAACACTGGGGAGCATAAGGGCATCAGAACAGTCAAACCAAGAGCCCTGTTGCCAGCAGGTCTGTCTTGAATATAAACATGGATCAGTCAAGGCTCCTTCACTCCCACAGTCTCCCACCTAGGAGAAATCCGCATTTGAAAGCACCTCAGTTTGTATTTAGTAGTCTCCAGATCTTTCTCTCTTATCAGACCTGTCTGTCTCCACTTCTCTGTTGTCTTAGTGAACAACAGGAAGCTGATCTCAGGTGTGTTACCCCAGCTAAGGCAGTCATGGCAGTCCAAACATGTCTTTATGTCTCTGTATACACATGCAAAAGCCCTCCCACTAGTACCTGGAGATGTTTATCAGCTCCCAACCTATAGCCAGACCTCTGTCACCTCCCCAAATCCATCTCTGCCTCCTCTGCAAAAGGTTGGAGGCACTCACAGCCTTTATCCTTCAGCTTCTGTTAACAAAAGCTCCATTATAACCTTTTAACCTGTAATTTTTGGAAGCTTTTCTTTCCTGTCTGGTGGTTTAGGGTGCAGGTTACGGTTGCAAAAGGCTTTATAGCAAACACAGCTTTGTGTAGTCTTTGCAACCACATTGCTCATAGGAGCAGAATTAGGTTGGGGCAAGAATTCAGATGTGAAAGCCATAAACTGCACGTATTTCCCTGTAGTTCACAAGGACCCCGTGTAAAGGTACACAAATTATACTCCTTCCCATTTTCTGAGAATGAAAGAACACTGTAAAGAGGAGTTTTCACTACTGCCCATTAGTACAAGTGTTGTGGTGTTACCCCATTACTGTCACTCCAAACAGTCTTTGGGATGAGCAGAATTCTGTCCAGATTTTTGGACAGGTATTGCAAGAAGTACAAGAGATCCTAGTTATGGCTGGATGAAATGGGAATGCAGGGAAAACATGCCTATCAAAAGTTCATGGGTGAAATGTATCTGTCTGAGAGCTGCTACAAACATTTCACTGCCGGCAAACCAGATTTTAAGCCTAAACAAAGAGATATTGTTCCTTTAAAGAATTCTTATTGCTTTCCTGCCTTGAAGAATCTCAAACCCCCTTCTCCTTAACAATTCCAACTGCGTAACTTTGACATGTCAAGGTTATCTATAATTTCTTCATTTCCTTTCAGAAGGGCTTCCTACCTACACACTACATCATGCATCTTTTATCACCACCTTCACGTATATATAAAATATTGATAGTTCCTTCCAAATAGCTTTGCAAATGAAGCCATGTGGCGTGGTGTTCCCTTCAATTAGCAGCATGTTGGTCTGTTTACTCAAATGACCCCATATTCAGGAGCTGGTCCTGAAAATGAACTTTAAAAATAAGCTTTTGTGTGTTTTCAGTTCTTGCGCTGATTTTTGCCTCCAGTTATCTGTAATATGTACCCTGAGTAATTTCTTTGTTGTCCGGTTCTGTGAAGTTGCTTTCAAATTACACTAACTGGGGACAGAATGGGGTTAGTGGATTTACTCTGGGTTTCTTCTTTCCTGCAACAGCAGAGTGCAGGGTAGATTTAGCCCAGACTTGCACTGCAGTAACTGGCAGCAGCTTTGTTGGGTTGCTCTGGATTTGTTCTGGTGTCCTCAGCATAAGAAGGAGCTGTTGGAGAAGGTCCAGAGTAGGCCATGAGGATGATGAGGGGCTGGAGCACCTCCCGTATGGAGACAGGCTGAGAACAATGGGGCTGTTCGGCCTGGAGAAGAGAAGCTGTGTGGAGACCTCAGAGCAGCTTCCAGTGTCTGAAGGGGGCTACAAGGATGCTGGAGAGGGGCTCTTCATCAGGGACTGTAGTAATAGGACAAGCGGTGATGGGTTCAAACTGAAACAGGGGAAGTTCAGGTTGGAGATAAGGAAGAAGTTTGTCCCTGTGAGGGTGGTGAGGCACTGGAACAGGGTGTCCAGAGAAGCGGTGAATGCTCCATCCCTGGCAGTGTTCAAGGCCAGGCTGGACAGAGCCTTGGGCAACATGGTCTAGTGTGAGGTGTCCCTGCCCACGGCAGGGGGTTGGGAGTGGAGGAATTTAGGGTCCTTTGAAGCCCTAACTATTCTGATTCTATGTGAAGACACAGTAAAGCTGGTCTCCATTGACATCAGAAGAGCTGAGTTTTGAATTCAGCACCCAGTGTGTAAATTAACACCTGGAATTAATTTAGCATCTCACTTGCTAATGAGAAAATAGAAAAGCGAGTTTATAAAACAAAGAAACACAAGATTCAGGAGGAAGAATAAGCGATAAGGAGGGCTTGTTGAAAGACTCAGCTGCAACCTCCTTCATAAGGCAAGTTTGTTGTTAAATTTAATGGGCTATAGGTGTTGATTGGTAGAGTCATAAAATGAACTGTTAATTTGCTATTCTAAGAGTGGAGAAGCTAAATTATGCAAATTGCTTTTAAAACTAGTCTGTTCCCAGCGTACAGTATAACAAGGTAACGTGGCCCTTTCCACACCATTATTTTTAGGACTTTTCCCCATTGCCATCACTGGTAAATCTTAATGCTTTGAAGTGCTGCAAAGCTTTGATTGCCTCTGATGTGCACTCTCACCAGTGCAGCTCTGTTAGGTGCTGCTGTGCTGTGTCAGCTCAGGAAGGGGCTCCCTTTTGTCACCTATGTTTGAGCACCTACGTGAGTGAGATGTTAAACTGACAGCCCAAAGGAGGCAGCAGTGCTTGTTACTTTCAGAAGGACATGCAGGGAGAGAGCTGTGTGGTGAATTTGAAGCCTTCCTTCATCTTCTTCAGAGCTGCAACCACATCACTCAAAGACTAGACCACGAAGGTGTCAGAGTTTACACTTTATGAAGAATGAGATGTATCTTGCCAGATCTGGTGCTTCCAATGCAGCAATGGAAATGTCAGCGCCAGTAAGCTCGAAATGAGCAGATGAAACACAGCCCATAAGAATCAGCATACACAGGGCAATGGGTAGTGCTTTTGCTGAGTGTGATGTGAAAAATAACAGCATGCGCAGTGGATGCACAAAAAGCTGAAACATATCAGATTGGATATGTGAGTTGTCCTGGGCTGTTTGTGCCACAGACATGGTGTTTGCACCAACCACAGTACCGCAAACATTGACACTCTGTCTACTAAGATATCAAGCTCACTTCTGCTCACAGTAGGGATCAGTGGACCACTTGTCTGTTAAGTTAGCCAGAGTTCATCCTGAGGCCATCTCCTACTTCATGGGAATGGTAAAGGTAGCATCCAAATCAACATCTTTGGACTTACTGAGCTGGTGCCTTGTGAATCCTGTGGTGCCTCCCATTTATCTAGTGGCCAAGTCCATATCACAATTCCAGATTTTCTAATGCTCCCTGCCAGCTTTGGGACAGACATAGCTCAATGAACATGAGCACAGCAGAACTGAAAGCGCTATTGGCAGGGCTGGAGGGGCGACAGAGAGCAGGGACCTCTGCATTCATTACCTGCATCACCCCCTGAAATGAATGCATCAGGTCCCACAGCCTGTAGCCGCTGTCCCAGGGCTTTCTGCAGGCTTCTCATCGCCTTTTGTGACTTCTTTTGGAACCATTATTCTTAAGAAATGTGTATATCTGGATTCTTCAGGGAGAAACTGGATGTACCACATTGACCACTGACTGGCTGTTTTCTAGCTGTTTCAAACTAGAAGCCTTTGCAGGTTGGAGGATTGCAGCATAGATGAAGACTTTTTCAATATCCATAAAAAATAACTTCCAAGTGAGCAATATTTCTACCAAAATGGTGCTTTTTCTTTCTTTTCAGTGAGTTAGAGTAATTTGTGCTGGTAGGTGAGCAGAATTCTGCATCTAATATTGACACTGAGGAGAGGTATAAAAGCTATTACACCCAGTGCCAATAGCTTCTCTTTTCTAATCAAAACAATGTCAAATAAGTAAGAGAATAGGAATGAAATAAGCCAGTTCTTTCCAACTCGCCTGTCCCTATAAACCAAGCAAGAAAGTGTGATGGCATTTCTGATACCTGGAGCAACCAGCTATGAGGTCTTGCAAAACTCTGTGGTTTCCTTGCATGTTGTTTGTTTGGGTTTTATTATTGCTATTATCATACTCACAACTGTTAAGTGAATCAGTGCAATGGTTTCAGTTGAACATCCAGCAGAAACATGCCTAGAGCAAGAACATGGTTTTATTTATTTAACTTCAGAAACAAGGCAGGAGGGAATCTCTCTCATACGTGTCCATCTTCAGCTGAGCGTTGCGCATATGTTTGTGTAGCCAGCATCCATATCCTTAGCACATCTGTTCCTGGCTCATCTGCACCCTCAGGCCCCTCTGCCCTCCTGCCTTTTGTACCCAGGGGCAAGAAGCTTCTGCCTAAACACATCAGGTGCTGCTGCAGGAGCATTCAGGGGGAGGAGCTGCTCAGTTTGAAGGGGACACATGTACCCCAGCCCCTCAGCTCTGCCACAGAGAACAGTGCTTGCAGCCCGCATCCTCCACCCCTCGCTTTCAAGGGTGCAATGATGCCTTTGCAAGCACTTCTCCATGAACTGGGTGTCCCTTTCCTGCCCTGGTGAGGGCTTTGTGTCCTGGGCGATGCTGTCATATCCATCTGTGTTGGGAGATCATGTAGGGGAAGGGAGGAAGCCCAGGCTTGTGCTTCAGAACTATTTCTAATTAAGGGTTCCTAAACGTCTCTGTTTTTACCAAAATAGAGTGAATATTGAGAAATAACTGAGCTCTAAGGTGGCTGCAGTCACAGCCCAGCTCTGTGCTCTGTTGTGCACATTGCTGGGCAGAGGTATAAGCAAACCCCTCCTTATCTCCTTATCTTTGTGTGTGGAAATGAGAGCTCAGGCCAGGGAAGAGATGTTGGGCTGCTCAAGTAGTGGTGGTTGTTAATTCATTCTCAATATCAGTTGCGAAGGAGTTTGTATATGCAGTGTGGTAATAACTCATTTTGACCTTAGGTAAGGTAAAAGCACCTAGAGTGCAGCCATCCTTAGGATAACTGCAAATATCTCCATTGAGTCAAAGGCTCTTTGTATTGCTAAGAAACCATCTGTGAGAGTTGTGAGTTACATCTGCAACAAGCTCATATCTGTGCAGAAGCAACTAAAAGCTCAGCTTGTTTCCTCAGCCATGCCTTGGGCTCACCGTGAGCCCGCAGCATCCTCTTAAGGGCTGCAGGAAGAGCTTGATTTGAACATGGCCAAGCCAAAAGCCTGCTCAGGTTGTGTATCTCTCTCTTTGACATTATCCTTCACTAGGGATAGGGCTCATGCAGGAGGTAACAGGAGCTCCTGCATTAGCATAAAGGAGATGAGCCATGGGTGAAGCTGGCATCGCTTGGTGCTCAACACCAAGCACAGGAGGGATATAGCCCCCCAGTATCAGACCCCATTATGGAGCACACGAAGCTGTGTCCCAGAGCAGTGTCCCACCACTTCAGGGGACCAAGTGTGATCCCAGCTCACAGTGCTTTGCACCTCCATTTGCCATCTGGGTGTGAGACTGCTCTGCTCTCACTCAGATTTGTTGCAGTCTCTGTCCATGTTTTGTTCCCTACTCCCTCCCTTTCCAGGGTAGGAGGGGGCCCAAGTGTCTTTGGCTCCGCAGTGGCAATAGGAAGAAGGAGAATGGAGTGAATCTGCTTGTCGAGGCAGCTCCCTGCACAGAGCACTTCTTATTGCCCACCTATCAGCATTCAAATCAACTTATTTTCCACACCAAGAGGCTGGACTCTCACACTTCATTTCATTACATCTTTGATTAAACTCTTCCATTTAAGCACACCTGCTGGTATCAGTGGTTCCAAGTAGGAAGCTTGGTGTTAATATTCTGGTACCATTTCTCTGAGAAGTGCTTTTGCATCTTGAGTAGCTTAATTAGGTTCAGGTAGAGTTCTGAGACACCTGAACTCTGGTATCTGGAAGGCACCAGGGTTCAGCCATCAGCTGTAAGCCTGCACTGGAATACCCCGGTTTGTACATTTTGTTGCTTATTAGATATTTTAATTATCTTTTTTCTCAAATAAACATCATTTCCCTGTTGTTATATTTTATATCTTGGTCTATTACTATAGTAACAGTACTAATATGTTTCTTCTATTAAATTTATGTATGAAATAGAGGGAAAATAGATGTTAATTGGAGCATTTATTCTTAACAAAATCAGAGCTGGCTATTGGTAAGGCAGGCTGGGTGGTGCAGACTCTAATCCATCACTGAGAGATGAGGTTCATGGCACCTGGAGCTGTTTAAACTGCTTTCTGTGGTCCCAAAACCAGACCTATCCACCAACCACATCATAGCTCAAAGGGGCTATAAGCAATTTAGGCTGTTTATTGTCCAAAGGTGATGTACTTTGTTATAAAAGAGAAAAGGGACCACATTTAGGGGCATAAATTAAGAGCCAGGACTCCTCCAGTATGTTTCTCACTCTCTTGACCTGGGAGACCCTCTGCTGGCATTTAGGCATGTGCTGCATGCAGTGAGATGCAGCAGATAAAATGGCTCTTTCCTTTCTCCCTCTCCCCCATCCCTAGGGACAAGTGGGACCAGGCAGGGGGGCTTTGAGCAGCACCACTGCCATGCTCATCTAAAAAGCAAACCACTCTCATTCCACACAGCAAATATTTGCCTCCTGCACAACATAGGGACAAGCCTGAGCACTGGAGAGCATCTGTGGCAGCATGAAAAGACATTAATGAATCTCTGCTGATAAGCACTATTTACCTGTTTTGCCTGACCTCCAGCTGATAAACCAGACACACAAAATGGCACATGCTGACATGTCTTGCTGCTCTGCTCTGCTTGAAGAGAGCATTTTTCCTCTATTCAGGTGCATTTGCATGTTTTCCTTTCCTAGTTTAGCTGCGTGGCACTAAAAGCACTTTACACGGCAGTGGTGAAATGAGTCTGTGCTGTCTCACTGCCTGGGCTGGCTCTGCCTGTCTTGGGGTGATATTTCACCTTCCCTCACTATATGTGCTTGCTTTTGATGATCTTTGCATATGTGGATTAAGCTGGGAAGGAGTTGGAAGAGGCTTTTTCCATCAAAGCCTAGATTAACCAGGCCTGGAGATGGAAGATCAGCCCAAGTGAACTTAATTAAAGTGCTCAGGAGATCTGGATTTCACATAGTCTTGTGCAGTCACTTGGACTATAATCCCAGCCCAGTGCTTAATGATATAAACAGTGTTAATAACTCTGGGTCACCTGTCTGGGGAAGACAGATAAGGAGTTGAAAATTAGGCACATTACCATAGGTAAGCTACTGCCAAATACTGTTGAGTAGAGCCTTCGATTCTTATTTCCTTCCCCTTCTGTTCTTGCCCTGATTGCACAGCAAATAAATTGGAAATTCAGAATTAAAGGGTCTGCTAATTCAAATTGATCTGCAACCCCTAGCACCTCATTCCCCACAGAAGGTGTAAATGGATCCTGGTATCCACCCTGTGGCAGCAAATCTCTAGTCTTCTGCCTTGTCAGAAATATGGGAGAAAAGACAATTTTCAGTGGCACCAGGAAAAAAGAGAAGTTTGCAGAGGGAGCAGGTGATGTTCTGCTTTATTGTATCAGACAATTATTTGCTAGCAGTTAATATCAACAGTTCTATTTCTGTCCTTACAAACCAAACAGTAGCTTCAGCTTGAAAGTCACGCTCAACTTTCAGGACAAAATGCAGCCCTTTCTGACCTTTGGAAGGAGCTGAAGCTGCAACAAACTCTGGTGTGGAGCAGTGTGGAGAGCTGGTGTGAGACCCTAGACCATCGATCACATCACTTGTTAGGCTAAGGGTTGCTGGGGATGCACATAATGGTGGTGGAGCAGGGTTTATTTAAAATTTGATCTGGTAAGAAATCAATCTGAGCACCTTAGGATGACCTTCATGGACGTAACTCTATTCTCTTCTCTATGAGAAGAGAGGAAATAACAAGTAAAATAGAGGGAATAAATGAGCGTATTTGTATGCCCAGCACCAGAACGATGAATCTTTGCAATGCCATAGGATGCCATGGGATGCCACAGGCCACCTGGACTCATAAAACATTCCCACTTTTGTAGCCATGCAACAGCTTGCATGAGGTCTCACATGGGACAGCCTAGGTCGCACTACCCCGAACCCATGCAGGTCTCATCACAGCGATGTTATGGAGTCATTTATTATTCCTCTGTATGTGGATGTAAATTGCTTTGGGCCAGGTGAAGTCACCTGCCACCTCTTACAGTCCTGCAGGGTGAAACTGCGATGGCATGGCTTATTTTTGGGCTGACTTCTAAGCCCATGTTACAGCTGCCACCCACCAGGCTGGGAGCTGCAGATGAAAAGTGCCCTTTGAGCAAAGTGAAAATAGAGAGAAAGCAGTGCTGTTACTGTAGATTACATTTCTCTCTGCTGCCAGCCATGTGACAGACAGACTGTGTTTCTCTATTTGTACCTGGAACGCTCCAATTTCTCCCGATAGTCTTAAAACCTTATTTTTAAATCTTTCTTTTGACACTTACACAGAGTGACTTGATTTGATAAATAAAACCTTCTGGTGCTGTTGTTCGGGTCTGAGATTAAACACTCGATGCTCTACATAAGGAAATGCTTTTTGATGGGTGAATTTAATAGCTATTGGCTACTAGCAGGACTAAGTTAATTGCAGATGGTTCAATTCACAGGTGAGTTGCAGGAGGACCGCATAGCTGATTCTGTGAAGGCAAAAAGACCCCTAGCTATGGATTGTCTCTGATGAACATCATGTTTCATGCTGTTTGTGATAATATGATGGCATTTGATTTATAAGAACAGAACAAGCAAAGTTACTTTTCCAGTAACTCAAATGACACAAACTAATTCTTAAAATTTATTGTGGAAGATATTTTTTATTGCTCTGGAGCAATGAGAGCCATATCTGAGTCATCCTTCTTGCTGATTATGTCAAGTTGGTGAATAATACTGCAGTCTACCATCCAAATTTTATGTCTCAAAGCTCTTACAGCTCAAAGTATTTAAGGCACACTGGTTGAGATAGTTATCTCTTTGTTGCAGATGTGGAAACTGAGGCATCTGGATAAGCAGCGGGTGCAGTATCACCCAGTGGATCTGTAGTAGAGTGTGGGCATGAATGCCGTATTGGACCACTTCTCATTTCAGCTTGCTGCTTGAGTTTGCTTTATTCATGGTGTTAATAAGTATCTGCATGGCAGCATCCTTTAGAGGCCCAAAAGTGGATGTCAATGCCTCCTTCATGTCTGAGCACAGTCTGTGTCCCAAGAGGCTTCTGATTGGGAAGGCAGAGAAGCGACGTACTCAGCTTTGTCTCTTGAGCTGGGTATGTGGTCCTGTGTTCTTATATCTTGCAAAAGCAATCAAGCCAATAGACCATGTATTCCAGCTCTTGGTCTTGTTTAATATAATAGAAGGGTTTATTTAATTATGTGAATCTAATGTTTTGAACTGTTCATTCATCGAACTTCTATGCGTTATGACTTCTACTCTCCTTTGTATACTGACTCTGCAGTCCCTTCCGTACAAGAACTGCCCTGGAGTTAAAAGACTCATTGGGGAAGTAGAAATTCTCCATAGCCCAGCAATGCAGCAGCACATGTGTGTGTGCAACCCCATTTAAACTCGGGCTGGGAAGGTTAAACGCTATGCAGTCTGTATCACTGAGATACAGTAAATTCCTTGACAGAAGTATGAGCTTGTCTGATTCTGCAGAAAAATGTAACAGCATCAAAAACATGACACTCACAGGTCAAGGCAACATTGATCCATGAGAACTACCTGCTACAGGCAACACTCTCCTTATGTCAGTTCTGATGGAGATACTTTGGATTTTTAGGTATACATATGGATGCTTAAATATCTATATATTTGTAAGATTTGATTTCTTACATATTGTAGTTGTTGCTTTTGGTGTATGTTGGTTACAGATCTGTAAATCCCTATGAGTATTGGGCCTTAACTACTTCAGATACTGAATGCCACCCAAGATATGATCAGCTTGATGCAACTACACTGGTGTAGGTTGTCTAATAATTTAGGTCAGCTTTGAAAGTGGGTAAACTGAGGATATGAGGAAAGGGGTGACCTGTCCCTTGTCATATAAAGAAGGCATAGATGATCATGCAGTGAATCCGTGGAATCCCAGCTCTCATTTAGCTTCCGACAATTTTGCATCCTACCTTTTCTAAGTTCCACTATGAACTTAGAAGAGTTTCGTTTCCATATTGATTTTCCTGGACACAGTCCCTTAGTTTTAAAACTACTGAAGTGGTAAAATACCTCCTGGCATTAAGGACAAACAAACTCGGCTGTTGTCATGAATGCTATTGATCAAAGATCACTTAAACCAACAACATTGCATCATGTCACCCGTGTTAACTGACCTTCTTAAACCATCCAGCTGTACCTGCACCAGTTCTCTGTTTGCAAAGACAAGCAGGATAATACTTATGGAAATGCCTGAGATATAAATAATATGGGATGATTATAACCATATAGATCTTAGCTAAAGGTCTTGCTTAAGAAAGCTTATACTCAGTCAATTCCTGGAGATTTTCAACGCAAATAATAGCTTACAGTATGCAGTCGGTTTCCTGGCCCCTTGCCTGAACCCTTCATGGTTTCTGTTCTGCTCATGGACTTCTGCATTTATAAGCATTTTCTTTTATCTAACCCTGAGAGCCCATCATGTTTTATTTACCCTTCTTTTAGCTCTACCTATGCATTTCCAGCTACACAAAAATCAATAAGCACGTTGCTAATTTTACCTGGAGAGAAAAAGAATTTACTCGAGAATTAAATGCAGTTGGTTTTGAAGGCTGCTTTTTGAGGGCTCTTTTCTATTTGAGGGAGGAGGGTTTAAATACCCAAACTCACTTTTTTTGGCAATCAATGACTGGCACAAGCATAGATTTTAAACATCTGTGTGCTTATGTTAAAGCCAGTATTTTTGCAAGCATTTTGATTTGTACCTACCGGTTATAACAGATGTAAAATTAAAAGGTAGCTTGGTTTTCTAAAGCGGTTGGTGAGTGGAACCCTAGAAAAGGCAGGCAATTCATAGGCTGGCCATAGGGAAGTTTCAGAGGGCCTAATCACAGCCTCTAATGAAGGGGGAAAACCAAGGTCTTGATACCAGGGCATTGCTTTGGACAGGGGAGCACTTGACCATGCTCTTACTGGTGTTTCAACTGGGTAGATTGCAGCCATACTCTGTGCCTCTATTTCCCCACATGTAATGGCAGGCTTTTTTTATATTGATCCCATTTTCTAAGCAATGAGAAGATCCCAGCTCTGCTGTGCTTCTGTCTCAGCCTTTCTTTTCAGCATACTTTATACCTTCCTGTTATTCTTGTTTGTCTGCACCTCTGACATGCTGTATTTCAATAAAGATAGGGATATATTTTCCTTGTGTGTGTACCCAGAGAACAGTGAATGAACATTCACAGCACAAATTGAAAAAAAAAAGAAGAAATTGAATAAATATTCCCGAGCAATCAGTCTGCCAGCAGAATCTTTCCAAAGCACAGAAAGTATTCAGGGGAGAAATAACTCTCAGTCCATTTATTTGATTCACTCATAAGAAAGGAAAAAAAGAGATTTGTTTGCTCTTAATTCTGAATGGAAATATGCTTTGGGACGCATCCTGAAAGTTGTTGAGCTCTGAATGCTAGCCTTTGGACACCTTCTGCAATGCAATAAGCACCTTCATCCTCTAGTGAAGTAGTGGGGATTGAGCATCCTCAGCACTTTGCAGGATTGTACCTTTCATCAAGAGGCCATCAGCAGGGTTTGGGTGCTTATTTGGAAGGAGATACTTCATGTGCTGGCATGATAATAACTAGATCTAGGAGTATCCCCCTGGAAGTAGGTACTTGCTTTAGATCTCGTAGACATTGTCTTAATTGTACACTAAATCAGTGCTAGATGGAAGACAGTTCAGCCGCAGGAGGCAGAGCAGACTGCACTGGTCTCTGGTGGTACTGTGCATTATCAACCCCAACCAAATGCTTTCTAAATAAAGGTCCATATTTTGTGCCATAATCTCTGCTGGGTTAGTACTCAGCGTGATCTGTTAATGCGTCTCGGAGCTAGATTTCCCTTTTTTCTCTTCTTCCTTTTTTTCTTTGCCTTTAGTGGATAATAATCAACTTGGAGAGGGGTTTTAAAAGGAGAAAAGGTTATTCCACTGGCATCAATTTTTACATTAAATGTGCACTTGGCCAAAAGCCAGAACATGTAATATCTTTGCCATCTGTCCCAGTTGAATACAATTTCAGATTTATTGATTTTTCTCTTTTTTAATTTTGACTTGAGACAAGGGTAAGACTTAGAAAAAAAAAAAATAAAAAGCATCTTTTTTCCTTCCAATGGCATCATAATCCTTTAGCTAAGACCAAACTGCCTTTTGACATGCAGCTGGTGCCGGCTGTCTGGGGTTATAAATGGGCTTTTCTCCCCTGGACACCTATGACGGTGTAAGTCATATCTGTAGGTCAGGAAGAGACGTTGTGTGAAGGGGGTTGTTCTTTTCAGTCACTGGGAGACCTCATTAGAGCGGTTCATTAATGTGTCAGGGTTTGCGGTTTGTGCTGTTTTCAAACAAATCTGGGCATTTCCAGTTCACCCTTCTCCTCCTCCTCTAAGGTAAGGACAACACCAGGGAGCTATACAGCAGGACAAGGAGGTCTTGGTGGAGATGCTCTACTGACCATCAGCTCATCAGAAGAAGAATTGAGCTTTTCTGTGTGTGGCACACTGCAAAACAGGTTCTGGATGATGATGGGGGCCTCTGGGTAGGAGCCCAACAGTGCTAAAAACAAAACACTTTAATCACTTGCTTGAAAGCTTCCTTCTTAGTGATGCCGAGGAAGAGGAAGGTGGCACTTCCTAACACACCCAGAGGTGACCTTTGCTGAGCCATGGGGCTGATGACCAGGCTTGCATCCTATAGCACAAACCTGCACTATGTAATTAATGGTTAGACTTGCCACTTCTCCATCACCTTTTCAGCAAATACTTACTAAGTGACACAGAGAGACAAAGAGCTCTTTTAAGCCACAGTAGTGATCAAGGTTTGGTCAAAGGCCAGTCCCTCTCATTTTATCCTAGCTCCCTATCTGTATTACTAAGCTCCTGTTTTAGCAAGTTCTGCAGGTTGTCCAGAAATTAATGGGAGCATTCACAAGATTTTGGTTAGGTCTGAGGTGATAACCCAGAGTATCACCTAATGAAAAAGGTAGGTATGTTTGTGAGCAGTTACTTGTACAGTATCTGCTTCCCTTCCCATCTTCATAATGTAACCTGACCCATTTCCACAGGAACTCCTGTTATTCAGCTAAAACACTCTTCCAGGCGCCCCCTAACACCATGGCGCTGTGATATGGTGTGTCATATTCTTGTACCATTTCATTATTGTTTTATTGTTTTAACCTTATTATGTCACAAGAGCCTTTTGCGTGGTTTAGTGCACTGAATAAGTGGTGCAGGTCACTAATATACCTCTAATCAGGTAATAGATAATTAATAACAATTACAGATTTGTCATAGGATCCCACTTCCTTTGTGAACGCTCCAAGTCACTTCATACCCTACTGCTAACCATCTGTTTAAAGGCTCCACTGTGAACAATGCCTTTTCCCACACTACCCACCAGAGGAGCATCATCCTGCATTGATCTTCCCTCCCACCGATCGAATGATGCGTCCATGGGTCCATCACAGGCCTAGCATGGTTTGTGCTGGTGTTCTTAAAGGGAAGTAGTTAGACTACAGTTCATCATTTCTTGA
Source organism: Ara ararauna (assembly GCA_028858755.1). Classification (NCBI taxonomy): domain Eukaryota; kingdom Metazoa; phylum Chordata; class Aves; order Psittaciformes; family Psittacidae; genus Ara; species Ara ararauna. The sequence goes on from CM054384.1 coordinate 18,657,938, forward strand.
AGCATATGCAGTTCAGATTGTATGAACAGGATGGGCCGGCTTGCTGGCTTTGTAAACAAAGTCAGATGCCTATTTGGAGTAGCATCCTGCTTTTGACTTCAACTAAGCTGTGCTAGTTGATGTATGCTGATCTAGCTCTGATGTTCCTTCACTAGGCTGAAAGCAGCAGCCTGCAGGCATGGCTGTTTCCCACATATCTGGAAATTCAATAAGGTCATCTGCAGCATAGATTCTTGCACAATGGCAAGTAAGTTTTTTTTCCATCAGCATAAATGTGTGTGGAGCTGATACTAACAAACTTATCAAGCTGTGCATTGACAACCTGATCCCCTGTGGCAAGAAACACATGGCACAGTTTCCATGGACAGAACTGAGCTACGTTTGCTTTTCACCATTACTACAACAGGAGGATTTCTTTAGAAACATTCATTTTCCCTCCCTACCCCCACAATATCCAACATTTCCCTAGGCACAAATTAAAAATAACTGCAGTGTTCTCTGATTGTTGGGAGAACTCTGAGCTGGAGCTTTATAACTGAGATGAGTCTTTACCATAAATCAGGGCAGCCCAGCCTTTATTGCAGGGCAAGTGATTTGCTTTTCTGACACGGTCAGAAAAGGGCAATATCTCCCTGGAAAACACCTATATGCTGCCTGCCCAGCTCTCCCTGAGAGCTCTAGATTTACTGAGCATGCAGAGCATATTAACTCTGCTCTTGCATGGACATCAGGCAATTTGCAAGCACATAGCTCCTCACTAAAGGGAACTTGTGAAAGGATATGACTGGAAGCAGGCTGCCATGGCTGTGAGATTTTGTCTCTAGTTACATGCCTGGCTCTGTGCATGGCTCCAGCACCAGCGCTGCTCACCACCTCTTCACAAAGATTCCACGTATGGCTGGTGATGGGTGCACATTATTAGCCTGGTAAGGAAGGTGCTGGTGATCCTGCTAAGAAAGAAGGGAACAAATTCAAGGTGGGGTGAGCTGTGCTGGCAGGCTGCTGTCTTCCTCTTCTGTCACCCTGTTTGTGTTAGCCATAGGTGAGAGCATAAATGGGGAAAAAGCACTACAAAGTTCTATCTGCAGACTGGTTCATCACCATATGAGCCACATGGGTGCCATTGGGAGCATCTCCCAGACCCATGCACCCAGGTGCCCATATGGAAACATCTGGCCATATGAGACATCTATCCTTGGCTTTCAGGCTTTTAGCCCCAACTGACTGTAGTAGATGTAGAGGAAGCAACAGCGCTGCAGCCTCCCAAAGCTTTATCCATCAGTGATGATGGATTTCTGTTTTGGAATCATGGAAAGAGGCACATTCTTTCTGCTTTATTTATAAATTCCCAAAGGAACATAGTGTTAATTCTAAATGTCCAACAGAATTCCTTTGGATGAAGAGCTGGCATACTGTCGGCTGCTTTTACCTGTTAGTGTTCAGACAGCCTAGTGCCAAGTAAGCTACTCTTTAAATAACAAATGGTCAGTGTTGCTATGAAGAAGAATTCTTCACCTGTCTGACAGACAGCAGCAGCAGCCCATACAGTACCAGTGCTGGTTATCCCTCTGCTGGCTGTCACAGGAGAGACTGGTTCTAAGGCCTTTTTCCTTTGGTCTGTGTAATCCTGGGCTTTTCAACTTAGGATACTGTGCTAAGCTAACAGTTTGGTGTGGAAATGGCTTATGGACACGGGAATATCACCTTCCAACCTTTAAAATCCTGGAATTTTCAGTGCCAAATCCATGTGCTGAGTTTATCATGTGGGGTTTAGCTTCTGCACTTGTAATATATATATATTTTGATATTATATATTGATTTCAACCAGATTCTCTGCTGTTTATACCTCCCCCGTGCAATCTCCTGGAGGTCTAATAGGATCAGTTGGGATGTCACTCAGGCTAGAACATGGCGCTTCAATATCTGTACGAGATAAAAAAGGAAAAAACCCCTTGTCGTTATTTGGTATCCATTCTGGAGTTTGCTTTTCCAAATGTGCAAATATAAATCAATAAACGCTCTTTAGAGACGTTTTGAGATGTCTTTCACTCAGAGAAACTCCATGGGCTTCCCACAGAGGGAAAACTATCTCCATCTTTGGCAGCAACCATAGCAAAGCAGAAGGGGGAGCAGGAATTCTTTATTCTCCTTTCTGCTTGCAAGCATTGTCTATAAAGCATCTGCAGGAAATTCGAGGGAGATTTTATAAAGGAATCCAACATGGATATTTCCTTTCAGATTCAATAGAAAGCCTGTAGGAAGTGTTCTTGGAAAACCCATTGAGATTTCTGAGGGTAATGTATCACAGCAAATGGCCTTTTTAAAGTTGAGCAGACAGGCAAGAGGCAAGAGAACACGTTTTCTTTACGTTACAAATGAGGTTGGGGGGTCATATGTGTTTACAAATCAGCCCTTTGTTAAAACCCCCTTTAATAGGGCTCTCCTTAGCACAGCTCCTGTTGAGATTAACAGACCTGGACGTGAGAGGCAGCAGTAACAGCAGCCCATTAACTTACTGCTTATGTGATTTTCATCGAGTCTGGAGAGACTGACTTCTACCAGCAGTAATGAGCCAAGCAGGAGGGCTCCTTCCCTGATGCTGCTCTAACGTGCTGGTAACCCCACTGATCCCATCTTGGTTCATGTTATAATATACTGTTATTAAAAGCTCTAATTTGTAAAATCCTGATATGGTCAAGAATGCAAGGGCCAGGCTGTGAGTCTCACCATTGTCTCCTATTGAGTGTTTTTGGATGTCACACAGGCTGTGTCTTCAAAAAGTACAGGCTTTGCCTCAGATCCCAGTGCTTACCAAGCTGCAACCTTGTTTTTTCCTTACCCTGGAGATCTGGGGCCAAGGTCCTCAGTGCTGGTGCACCCCTACCATCAACTCTCTTCTTTCTGCATGAGCTGAATAGATAGCTCCTAATTTCCTGACCCTTTCAGAAGGAGTTAATTTAGCCCCTATTTAATGCTTTTATTCCAGAGAAGCACCAGGGAGGGTGGCCCAATCAGCAGAGTATTCAGTCCTCAGTTTGCTGCCCATTTGTCCTGCTGGATGATATTGTTCAAGGCACATCATCTTGCCATGACCTTCTCGTGAAATTCAGTGCACTGAACTCACAGAAAAAGTGCTGTGAGAGCAGCAGCATCTAAGGCTTGGATTTTTGTTTTATGATTGTGATGCTTTAAACAATGTCAACCAGTATGGGAGGCACCAGCTGCTTCCAGGTTGGTGTTCAGTGAATGAACAGGCCACCCATCTTCCTGTAATCCAGCTTTTCTATGCCCTCACACTCACCCTCATTTATCAGCCTCTACATTATTCCCTGCTCTGTTATTTTGCATTTGGCTCATCAAAGCTTTGCACAAGGTAAGTGTCTCATAAGGGTGTAAAACCACACAGAAGCTGCTCACTGCCCCTGTGTGCATTCAGACCCATGTCTTTTGGACATATATTTGTACAACTCCCACTGCCCATCAATTCATGTTCTGAGTATGCAGATCTCATCTTCCCTCTGCATCACATCAGTACCTGACCCATGTGTCTACCCGCTCAGCCATGCCTTGCAGTAAGGCAATGTAGCTCCCATTGAAGCCAATGGCAGAGCCACTCTGTGCCCAAGGATGAATTTGGCCCATTATTTACCAATAATTTAAAGCAATTCTGTAAATGTTTGTGTGCCCAAAGGTCTGGGGATGATTTACAGCTCTCTCAGATTGTGTAGACCCTTGATCCAGCAGTGTCATTCACAGTAATGGGATGTCTCAGCTGTCCAAACAGAGACATGTTTTAAATGTTAAAAATGTTCAGTGATCGATTTTTCTCTGTTTATAGTAAATGCCTTGATTAGATTCTCTTGTAGGCACTCCAAAGGCAGACTCCCACTCACGGGTCTTCCCACATGATGAAATCTAGTTCTTTCTTCGCTCTGCTTCTTATTTTCCCCTCCCTTAAATGAATTTAGTGCTTTAGAAAGGTGACTGATTGATGGCCTGGAGGACTGAGGCTTTCTCAAGCAGCATCTTTATACTGCCTGACCTCCAGGCAAAGAGGTGACCTCTGAAGGCAGTGGGGCATTTGAGGTACGGATTCACTTGGTATGTAAGGGGTACCCAAGCCTGACATATCCTGGCCTCAACTTTAAGGTGTTTAGATTTGTGTTTTAATAAAAAGCACTCAAATGCTATCTCTCCTTTACATAAAGAGAATCAAGACTGTGAGGAACCAGGTGATTTGCTGGAACTGGGAGAAATTGCAGAGGAGAGGTGGGACCTGACAAAAGATGCCGCAGTTGGGTGCTTTAATCTCAGTTTTTTCCTTCTTCAGCTCTCTGCATTTCTACTTGAAAAAATAATGCAAGACAGGTTAAGGTATTTTCGTGAAGTGTGCTCTGAACTGGATTGAGACCATCAATTCATTTCACATCCATCACTAGCCAGCCATTAAATGCAATGGCTTTCATTCTTCTTATTGACCTGGTCTGTAATCAGACCAGAGACCTTGAAATGCGAACAACGCTCTATCCTATTAACAGACCCCTGAGCCATCCAATCCCCCTGATAGCCATGACCTTTTTTCTTTCTCTTTTTTTAATTTTTAATGGAAATAGCTCTGCTTTAATCCACGTGTCTCTATTGATCAGGAGATCAGGTCTACTTGATGTGCACTGTGTAAGGTAGTATGACGCTAAGAACATCTTGTGACTCAGTAAGAAAGAGGCAGCCCAACTTTCGGTCATTACCCTCCCTTTTTTAGTATTAGTTAAATTGCAACTTGCCCTTCTGATTTTTATCTCTGTTCCCCCTCTTTAGTCGAGATTCATTGGCATATACGGATATTTCACCTGCAATGCCATAACGTCATGGATGTTAAAACAAATACCATGAGCCCATTTTTTCTCTTTAGAATATCAGGGATTACTATAGTATGCAGGGATATGACAGACCCACAGAGAGCAATAAATTTCAGTACATTTTTATTCTCCAGATTAGAATTAACTGGTGATAAGATAAAATTTCTCCAGAACCATGTAATATAGGAGAGGGGAATACTCTTGTCAGAAGACGCTTTCATATTCATTTGACTTCAAGTCAAGGGGGTTAAAGGAGCTCTGTTAGGCTCAGAGATGGTTATTTCACACCAGATATCAGATTGCATGGAGAGCTCAGAGCACTCTGCCTGATTTTCCTTTCATGGACACCAGTTTACATTCTTGTCTACCAATACCATATTCATCTAGAAGCCCTATGAGAGGAGGTCCAGGGCTTTTTGCTGGCCAATGTGTTAATGCTACATTTTCAGTCATCACTGTAGTGTATTGCGCAGTTTCGCTCCACCAAAGTTCAGCTCAGAGATGCCTCTTATGGCTTTGTTGCAGAAGTGCCAGTTTCCTTTATTAGATGAGAGGTATTATTCCAGTTGAGCTCTGGGGGTTTCCTACCCTGTCAGGGGATCAAGTTGTTTCTACTCATGTCTCTGATTACAGAAATCACTCTGCTTCTCTACTAAATGATGGCTAATGTCATTTCGTACCCTTAAAAATAAATATGAGACACCACTGATCCTCATTATTTAATTTCCAAGGACCATACATCGATTGTTGAATAAAGCTGTCAAGGGTGAATTAACAACTCATCTCTACTGTTACAAACCTACAAATTAAGTTGAAAGGGACCTTAGCTTTTGGATAGCTTTCCAGCATCAACTGTCTCCTAAAGCAAGGCTCTGTACCATCACAATCAGTGACCTCTGCACCATTCTTGTTCTGTTTGGATCATGTTTAACCTCAATTTGTGCTGAAACTGAGCCAGGCAAGCGGTGTTCTTGATATTTGCAATTCTCTGGGCACAGTGATGGACAGACCAGATGGTAATTTCAGGCATGGGTATGGGTTAGGGAGCACATAATAAGCTCCAGGCAGCTAGGTGCAAATCTTTTAAGAGTCCAGTCTAGTTATAAAGTAGAGCACAGTTAATGTAAGAATTAATTCAGGGTCATGACAAAGCAGAAGGAATCTACTGCATGTTTGAGTGCATTTGTGCATCTACCTGGAAGCCCTGCTCATATTCTGTAATATCTCTTTGCAATATGTATTTCAGATCCTGCATTTTAAACCTATTAAGTGTGAGAAGCAGTTATATACTGTAGCTAAATCAATGAATTAATTCCTATTTCACAACCTCCTCCCATTAATTTAGTTTAGTGAATTTGGGACTAATGAAAGGATATAGGTCGCCCATTCCTTATTTTAAGGGACTTTAATCAAGTGAAGATGTGCAGCACAGTTTTTTCTTTAGATACTTACAGAATGCTTTGGGTTGGAAAGGATCTTTTGATCATCCAGTTCCAACCCCCCTGCCACAGGCAGTGACACCTCACCTTTGTGTTTTTTGTGCTGTCCTGGGCTAGCAATGTCTCAGAAAGAATTTGCTTCACTTTTTCTTGGTTTCTTTATTGCAACTATCCACAGGGGAAGCAGCTATGACCATGGTTTCTTTTACAAGGATAATAGAGACCTCAGACACGAAGCGGGAGCAGCATTAACACACCACTGTCTGAAACCATACTGCAATCTCCTATCTGGTAATGAACTCTCAACATCTCATTGCCATGTCAGACCTTTGTTAATTTGTTCTATGATGTTTCTCCCTGTGCTTCTCCCCAGCATGCATCTTCTCTCCTTGTTTCATTTGCTAAACATCATCATGACTATATTTCATTTGTAGACCTCACAGTGTGCCATTACATATGTCAGCATCACCGGCACTGTCTTTATAGATGGGGAAAAAGAGAAGCAAAATTACACGGAAGTTAGACAGTGCCACTTATCTAGGTCATAGGAGATGCAGAAGAAAATAGATCTTTGGTCACTATGACCAGGTGAACTTGAGATGAAGCAAATGCATTTTGACCACAATAAAATTGGAATGGGTGGGTGAGTTTCCTTGTAGCCTGGGGCTCACCTGCATCTTCCCCAGTAGTCAAGCACACGGTATGGAGCAGGAGTCACGTTATAACTCAACTGCACTTGCAGTGATTTTGTTCAAGCCTGAGCACAGCACACTTGGTTTACCTTGCTGCCAGGTCAGGCAAAAGGAGCCAGAATAATCAGAATGGGGAAAGCACTGATAGCGTGTCCAAATGGCAAATAGCTTCTCAGCTGTTGAGCACGCTGTCACTCAGGAGTCTAGTCATGATGGCTGCCTTGGGCTATTGTACTGCCTGCAGGGCTGTGCTGGGAGCCTATGGGGACTCATCAGTGTGTCTGCCCTTCTTGGGAAGGAAGGAGGTTTGGGTTTACAGGTGGTATTGAGGCAGGAGAATAAGTTGTCTAATAGTAGAGAGTAAATTGCTTTAAAGTAGCAGTGGTGCAGCCAGACTATCACAAGGCATTGGCTGAGTGTGTTTAAGGGCTTACTACCTCCGTAGCTCGATGCCACAACTGCTTCTGTGGAAGGGTAGTGATTGCCTATGGGATTTTTCACCAGTGCTGTGCAGGGACACAGAGAATGCTTGTACAGTCACATATAATGCCTGACCTGAGAAGGTCCATAACTGGTTTCAATTACTCTAGCTGCTGGTGAAGGGATGTCCATCTCTTTAGGGCAGAACTAGTGAATGGCAGCCCAGCACAGTAGGGTCAGAGGAGGACAGTACCAATGAATCAGCTTCAGGAGGGGATGTAGGATGCGCCTTGTCCTTACATACAATGAGTTTGATTGTGTGTAAGTTCTCTGAACCATGGGTTTATTCAGTTTGACTGGAAACCTTGTGAGAAGAGGCTTTCTTTGTGAGCTGTTGAGCAGCATTCCCATCCCTGGCTGCACAATGTCTTTTTAAGCACAGCATCCTATGGTGCCAGGACAAGATCTGAAGGTTGTTCTTCCAAATAGCCTCACAACTGGGATATGTTCATGTAGCAGGGGTATGTTTCAAGCCAGTCCCTCTCTTCCAACAGGAGCTTTCTGCCTAAAATAAGCCCCCTCTGGCTACGTACCTGTCCTGCTACATGACAATGTTATGCAATGGTCCTCATTGCTGCTTATTGCACTGAATGCCTTGTGTGTGACTGGACTGAAATTCGGGGTTTTGCTGATGCTGGGATACCACAATGCTTTGTTCTAGTGTTTTATTTCTTAGCCTGTCTCCACTGCTTGGACTGCCCTTTACTGCTTATCCCCCCTTGTTCCCTAAGCGTCACCAAGGCTCGGTGAGAAGGCCAGGAGTTTTGTGCATTTTAAAATGTCACATCAAAGTAAGAAATTCATCCTAGCCCAGAGACACAGGCTTGGGACTGCTTATGCTTCAGTCTTGATTATCTCTTAGGTCAAGGTCCCTGCTAGCAGGAATAGCATTCAGAAAGCTCCTTAGGCTCTGCCTCTGCCACTGACCTTCTCTGCAGCCTGAGGCAAGTCACTGCGTTCTTCAGGATTTCTGCTTCCCCTTCTACCTTTCCTTTATTTGCTTGAACAGTGTGTGCTTGAGGCCAGGCAGTATTTCTGAACACGCATATCTTGCCTAGAGTGACAGAGCCCTGATTTCATTTGGGTCCTGTGCTCCTGTAGCACAGAAGAATGAACTCATTCCCACCTCTGTGTCTCCCACAAAGTGTTTTGATGCCAGAATGAAGTAGCATTTAATGAGTAAGAGACACTGTCTTGCAGTCAATATCAAGGAAGGATGAGGGACAAGATGTGTCTGCTTACCAGATGTGCCTTTCAGTTCATGTGCATCAACTCTGTATTTTTGGAAATAGAAGGGCAAGATTCCTGTTTAGAGTCCCAAGGTGTTCATATAGCAGCAGAGCCTTTAGTCCATGGATCTGTTTGAGCACCTTGCTATAACAGTTGAAGCAGTAATAGGCATCAAAGCATGCTGGGGGAAGCAGGATTAATAAAACCCAGAGGGAGATAAGTTGCATCATTATCTGCTGATGACATGATTAGGACTTCTCAACAGCAGCATAGGTGCATTCCAGGGAGGGCTCATCATCTGACTTGGGCTCTAACCATCATTCAATCATAAAATATGTTCAGCTGTTGGCAGGTGGAAAACAGCAAGTTTTAAAGGAAAGGTTTTGAGTGCTCTTAGAGGACAGTCGATGCAGGAGGAGGTCATGCTCATTGTTGAAATCAGGGTGATCTGAAGCCAGTTAGAGTTAGCTCAGTCCCATACTGCAGTCCCTTTTATCACAGCAAAACCCAGAAGTCCTGCTCACAAGGCATTAGACCATGGGCCAGCTCATGCAGCCATCTCTGAAAAGGATGCTTCCAAACACACAGCACATAATAAATTGATGCCCACACGAACATGCATTCCCACTCCCTGCACTAAAGGTGAACCTTGTTTTGTTAAGAATTCCTGGCAAGATTTCTGTTTCTTTCCTGAAACCAGGCAAGAAGTCAGGGGACTTAAAGCAGTGCAAAGAAAAGATATTATATTCAGCCTTATTTCAACAGTCTTTCCTAAACTCACAAGCTCTGTATCCCCTAATGATGAAAAGAAGAATAATACACATTTACCTAATGCAATCAGTGGTAGTTACACATCTTAATAGACAGTGAAATGTGAACAGGAATTCAAAAGATAGGCCTATATTATTAGGAGGTTAATTATTGTGATAGCTTAACCACAGCAACAATGACAAAACCCAGGCTTCTGACTTGCATCCTGTGACTGAACTAAACCAGCAGACTGGAACAAGTCCTGGGTTTGAGGTTTCATCTTATTTATTGTTTTGTCTTGGAGCAGTACAGGTTGTGAGTAAAAACCAGCCCAAGCATTTCTCTGGAAGAGTGACCACCCCTTTTCCACCTATGGAAGCTGATGGCTCATCTACCAATTCAGCAGGAGTCAGGAGATCGTCATCTTCCTTCAATATCTTTTGTCTTTCTCCACTGACACCTCATTGATGGGCAATTTTTCTAAACAACAGCAAAATTGCAGTGCCTGCTTCTCTGTCAATAAATTCCATTATTGCACATGGAGGTTGGTAGCATAACTAGAAAATGCCAAAGTGATTACATTGAGGAACAGCAGATCTGTGGTCTGAGCACTCTATAAATCTATGGGTAAAGTTTGATAAAGTGCATTGATACTTTATCTGACAAGAGCCCATCTAGATTTATGGGGCTCAAAGCTGCTCTCACTGTCAGTCCTTGATTCAATTAGTGCAAAAGCACTTCCCATCTTCACACTTCTTTCTTGTTGGGCAAAATGGGATCTTGACATTCTTCCCCCACTTTAATGAGCAAAATAGAAAGTGGTGGAATCAGCCAAAGAATAATAGTGTGGCTCTGGAGGCTGGCAGGATAATGCAATCAAGCCCTTTCAGGTTAATGTGCTGTGATCCATGGAGGATTTGCTGCAGTGTCAGGAGTACCATCAGTTTTTCCCTAGATCTTTTGTAGTCCTAATGATGAGCAGCAAAATCAGGTGAAATTGTGGCAGGTTTAAAAGAAACACGTTGTACTTTTTCATTTGTTTTAAAGTTGTTAATATTGAGAGGCACTGAGAGACGGAGAAAGAGCACTTCACGCTTTAGTACAACTGGAGAGTTACGTTGCTCTCCTGCACTTGTTTTCTGGAATTGGCAAAGTGATGGGAGAACAGATTTAGTGCAAGGACATTATTGGGTGTAGCTTTTGAGGAATTACTGTTAAAACCTCGGGTTTTTTGAGAACAAAGGACTTGTGTGGCAAGCGTGTCACAGCATGGTTTGGTGGAGGGTTAGAGCAGCCGCTGTCTCCTGCTTTCACTTTACAACAGGTAGTTGCAATAATGTACTTCTGCAGCACACACTGGCTTTGTCTTTGCTTTATTACAGGGAAAGTGTCTTTAATGCTCCCTGTTGCATTGATGCCTCAGGCCCAATTTACATCCCTTTAAAGTTGCAAAAATCCTGCTGGTGTGAGAATTCAGGACTGTTTTCCCGTTGTGTTGCAGTTAAAGGAGTGTTAGAGTTGGATATAATACCTCACATTGGTATGCATTTGTGTAGAGGTAGTATCTTGCGATGGAGAACCCATGTAAACAATGGACCTGCTAGATGAGGATGGTTTGCTGTGATTTCTGCCCAAGAAAAGGGACTTTCTCCTGACCCTAGAAGTTTTGAGGACTGAAGTGACACTTAAAGCGCACAGGCTTCGCGATGACTCCTGGGACAGGGATGGATTCACCCCACAGCATCGTTGCCACGCTATAGAGATCACTTGCTTTCGTCTGATGTTGTGCAACTCCTCTGTGCTCCCTGACAGGGATACAGTTTACTGCAATTTACTGTAAATCCTAATAAAAGCCCTTCTCTTGTGACACTCAGTCAGAAGCCCTAAAAATGACTGACAGGCTCTTCATAAATATTTATGATCTCTGAAAAAAGATTGAAAGAAAGAAAAGTTCAATTCTTCCCTCCTGAAGTTTGATGGTGGAGACTTTTCTGCATTGTCCAGGTCTACCCTTTCGCAGGCGTGAGCTGCAAGAGCCAGGGCTGGACCAGGAGAAACAGCCTCAGGCTGGTCCTGCTCAGGGTTATCCTCATCCCCATATCGCACAGGTGCAAAAAGCTCTGACAATCCAGCTCGGCCATGGTGATGAAGCCCTTTGGGAAGGCAGCCCTGCTGCTGCTTTGCTCATGGCACGGAATTCAGACAAAGCACAGTGAGACTAGAAGGGCAGGAGGCCTTTAAAGCCCTAATAATTTGCCCAAGTAAGAAAAGCTGCTTTTCTGACTGCCTCTGCACAAGGCTGCTGCATGTAGTCGTGCCTCTTCCTTTTGCCACAAGGACGACTCATGATCCAAAGAGGATCCTTCAAGGCCAGTTTTCACAAGAGAAATCAGCCACGGGCATTTGAGCCCATCCGCTAAATCCAATGGAGCTGATTAAGAGTTTATATCCATCTTATTTTGCTCCTTTGACTTCTGTTCTTGTTCAGCTTATAAATAGTTATGACATTTATTGGCTTTTAGTTTGGGAGGAATAAAGCAGAATAGGTTTGAACCAGGCAAAGTGTCGGTGTTTGAGATGCGGAGTCAAGCAAGGAGAGGAAATTTGAATATGGTAAATTAAGAGAACGTTCCTCAGATGAAACTGTCTCCCAATCATAAGTCATGTGACGATGAATTTCAGTTGAATGACAACAATATTAACAAACTGAAGAAGAGATTGATGTGCATCACAGGCCCATGAATGCAAAATAAAAGGGAAAGGCTTGCTAGCCTGTGATAAGCAAAGTATAAATATGTATCACTCGGTTCTAAAATGAGTTATGATTACATTTTCCTACTTGTACCTGAAGTCTGTAGAGGTTATTCATCTTATCCCTGTATCAGCCATGACAGTTATAGCCATGCGGTGCATGCGGCAGAGATACCCACTCAGCAGATAAATCAGCAGGCATGAAGGGAACTGTTGTTATCAATTTGATCTTCAGAATAAATATACAAATATGTGTACAGTATTGTTGTCACCGAGAACAATTTCCCTTCTTCTTGCCGATACATTTTGAAGAGGTTGTTCCAAGAGCCACTTTCCGACAATGCCAGAGAGGGATGGAGGGAAGCAATGAACAGGCAGGTGAACTAGATTTGTGGGCTGTTTATTTTCCTTTTTTTATTAGTTTTAAAAAGAAAAAGACACACAAAACCCCAACGAAACCCACAGAAATCCACTTCCAGCATCACTCAGCATGCAATTCTGGCTGGATGCAGGGAGTGAGGGTAGGGAAGAGAGGCGATGGGGACAGTTACGGTCAGTGAACATGTGTAAAAGAAAACCATTCCTGATGAGGCTGAGAGTGGTATTGCCTCTCGACTGGTGCTCAAGAGCTAAAGGTTTTATGATGCAGCACAGACTGTAGTTTAATCCTGATTTACCAAGGCAGTTCAACAAGGAGGAGAGACTCACACAGGACTCAGCCAGGCAACTCAGTTGCTGCTGGGACCTGCTGGCATACGCAGACCAGAGAACACGGGGAGGGGAAGCTTCTCCTTCACTTGCAAGTCAGATCACAGTGACAGGCACAAGGATGTGGAAAGAAATGCTGGGCCCATGCCACTGCATCGTGCCAAGCAGCATCTGAATAGGGGTATGGCAGGTCTTCTAAGTGCAGGAATAGAGGAATGCTGCCCTGGAAGAGTCCTTCCTCACTGGCCATCATTTTGGCCACTCATCTAAATCATTCCAGGTGCCAGCCCTGAGGCTGGAGTGGGTGACAGCACCTCATAGCCACAGCTTCTCTCAGCTGGAACATCCTTGCAGAGGTTTGAGTAAGGCAGTATGGCAGCAGAGACAGCACCTTGTCCCAGCATTGGGTACTGGAAGCAAAATGGGAAGGTAGCAAGAGTGACTCTAGTACTATTAAGAGGCACCTGCATGAGCTGAGTTCTATGGCTCGGGCTATAAAGGCTCACTAGCTATAAGTGCCTGTGGGTACTAAAGTTAAGATGTTGAATTCACTCTCTGCCTTCACTGTGTGCATTACTACAGATTTACAGATGAGGAAATGGATGCTCTCCAAGATCAGCTGCTAAATATCTCAGCATGATGCAAAAGCAGCAGCACCAGCAGCCACACAGCCAGTCCCTTGCCCAAATGGTACCAAATACCCTTGAAGACGATGACAATATAAAATAGTTGCCGTCCTTGACAGCTACATTCTGCCCTCTTCCATTTTGCAAGTCTGGGGAGAAGGAGAATCATTTTATATAGTTACAATCTCCAGGTGAAGACTGGAATGTAATCTCTTGGTAGCCCAGGGAGAAAAGACCTATGCCTGAACTGTCTTGGTTTTTAAACTGCTGTTTCTTCTGGGGAGGCTTTTATTACTTCATTAGTACCATTCATTTAACTTACATCACAACTATGCCCAAGCTCCCCAGCAAGGGTAAAAAGAGGTAAAAAAATATGGTTTCCAAATAGTGTTAGTTGGACAGGTCTTTGAGGGTTAAAATCATAACCTTCAGGCTCAATCCCACCTCATAGCACTTGTCATCTCTACTTCCCTGTCAGGCAGCCTTCTGTTATAAGGCTGTAACACTCATAGCAAGACCCCAGGCTGTTACCTCAGATACTCCATGGCTTGGTACACACCCAGGTTATAAAGTTTTCCAACCCTCTCTCCTTGAGCTACAAAGCCAAGCTTGTGCCTTCCTTTTTACCAGCTACATCTTGAAGTGAGGCAAGGTTTTGGTTTTTATTTCCCTGACGAAACCTCAGGATTTACTCAGGAAAGTCAGAGGTTAATAAAGATGTGTTTGAGTTGGAAATGAGAAAGTGCCATGGAAGTGCTGGGGAGCCAGGAGTCTGTGAGATGCAGGAAGCAGCAAACTTGACTCTGAAGATAGCTGAGGACGTCACCTGCGAGACAAGAGAGATGCTTCATGCTGAGTGTGTTTAATGACATGTAGAAAGAGGAGATGAATTGGGTTGTGGGGTTTTTTTCCTGAAACTATCATATTTTAATGAAAAACAACTTCTGTCCTTCAGCTGTAAGAGCTATTCCTATTCTTGAACTGTGAAGGAGGAGGAGTGAGCAGGAAAATGCCATCTGAAATTGTTGAGCTAAATTCAGAGACGGTACATTGGCCAACAAGGAAAATGTAGCCATATATCACAGCATTCTGTTAATAAGGAGTCATTTTTAGCCCAACTTGTCTGTAGCGAAAAACCCTAACATTTCATTTCCATGACGCTAGAATTAAGGCTGACTTTAATCTCTACACATTAGGTTTCTGCTATGGTGTAAATCTCTCTGCTCAGATAGCAATAGAGGAACCATCCCCATACCACAATAAGTGGATAATGCTGACTCATAACTCATACGGTGCAATTCCAGACCCTAAATGTGCAGCTTCCATTGGGAATACTGTTGCTAAGAAGGTACCTGCTGCTTTAATAAGATATTTGCTAAAAGAGACCATTTTTCACAAATGTTTGTGGTAAAGTGATGATAAAAAGATGCAGGTAGATACACTTGCTTTCTAGCCATAAAAATTGGAAAAACTCTATTTTCCCCTGAATTTATTTCCAACTATATTAGTAACTTACACTGACGTGGCAATTTAGGCACTTACTTTGTGTTTTCCACTACTAAAATAGGATCATAGGCATTACAGTGACTGTTTTACCGTTAAAGCTAAAGCAATCCACTACTAAATGAGATGCAAAGGACAAATCTTATGCCCCTGTGACACTCGAGTGTACTCCAAATCACTGCTTTCACTCACCTGCAGAGTTCTTTAGCATCAGTGTAAAAACAGGGCCCAAAATGAAAATGGCAGAAGCTGATATGCACACTGCTAGAAATGAAAGTTGCAGAACAACACCTTATTAGATGTGTCTCCATTTCATCCCCTGCTGAATGAAGACGCGGTCTCCTTCAAAGGAGGGCTATGGGGTTTACGTGCTGAATGACTGGAAGGTGCTCAGTGGGGGGTCTTGGGTGGAAAAGGCAGAGGAATCATAAAGTATTGTTATAGTAGAGCTGCCTGGAGAAATTAGGGATCCTAAATGCTAATTAGAGCTGTGTGAATAATTCATAACAGATCGCTTATTAAAAGAATGCTGCTCCTTCTTTTCTATTTGCAAATTGTCCATAAGCAGATGGTGATTTTTCTGGCTTGCGTTCATTATTCAAACCTATTTGGCTAAATTATTTTGGGGGAGGAAGCTCTGCTATGTGTCTCATTCAGGAGGACTTCGCTGGGCGTATTTAATGGTCAGCATTCACCAGGATCATGTTAGTTTGCATTGGATATATTGATCACCTGATGGGTTTCTGTTCCTGACTGGATGTGTTCACATTTAGAACAGGGACTCTGGCACGAATGCTCATACGCTGTGCATTACAGCTCCTTGTGCTCCCCCATCTGTATGCCACATCAACCCGCTGACTCTCTGTTCAGGAGTTGCTTTTGCATAGAATTATTCAGAAATGTTTAAATCAGAATAATTATTCCTGAATAGCTCTCTCTATGAGCACTTATTCTATAATAAGAGTGCTGTGTACCAGTTTAGTTTAATCTGCTTGAAAGTGAGCTAAACTAAACAGGAATAAGGCATGCCAACTGCCAGAGAAAAGATGCCACAATTGAAATTCACAGCCTATCTCCTGCTTTTAAACACAAAATACCTTTTCTGGGTCAGGCGCCCCTGAGCAGCAAAGCTGTGGAAGCTGGAGGGTTGCACTCTAAATACCCTGTTCAATGCACCCACTGTTAGAGAGGAGATGCTCAAAGGGACCTTGAGTCTGACCCCAAACAGCTGGTCTTCGGTTATCCAAATTAATTCCCATGCATGTACAAACCCTTCGGATCAAGAAGCCTCTTTGTTCTGGTGATGTGCAGCTCCCAGCACAATGGTGCCCAGTCCCTGATGGGCAATGGGGTTAAGGAGGCAAGTAGCATCATGTAGCAAGGGCACAATTAGGATCAAGCACTGTCATCCCACAACCGCCTCCAAATCTCTGTTTCTAATCTCTGAATAACATTACTCCTCAGTGGAAGCAAACAAGAAAGAAATAGAAAGACTACCAAAGCATCAGTGGATAAATATTCCTTCTGCACTGCAAACTGTTGCTTACAGCTAGTATTTTTTGGGTAATGATCTGCTCTAAGATTTTCTCTGAGATGTATATTCCATCTCTTTGACACTGTCTCAGCCTTATCTCTGCTCATTTTTTTTCCTTCCTTAAATCTCTTTACCTTTAAAATGCTCTTTCTCCGAGCAGTTGCAGATGTATCATTGCTGTTGTGCTCTTAGCATGCAGCTGAGCAACTTGGGAAGCAGAGGGAGGCTGCTCACAGCAAACTCTGCACCCTGGATGCGGATGAAGAACTGGCTGCCCTGACCCTCTGCCTTTAGCACCGCCAAGTGCTTAAGCACTGCATCCACACGAGATGGAGGTAGAATTAGAGCCGAAACTGGCAGCAGGGCACTGCTTTTTTTAAAAGGAGCTTAAAAAATAATTACAATAAATTTGAAAACCGAGGGAACTTATTTAAAAGAAATCTTTAAAGTCAAAACTATGGATTTCATTTTCTCAGCCCCAGCAGGAAGGCTCCGTGTGCAATCATAGATCGGATTTTAACAAGTGCTTAAAGCAGTTGCCTTTCAGTCAGAGCCAGGCATCTGACTTCCACAGTGCTACTAGGGTGCTTCTTGCCAGGGTTTAGCTGTTTGGTACCTAGCTTTACCTGCTAAACTAAGGTTGGTGTGTATCCAAAACACGGAGAGAGTCACTATCAGGTTGACACCTTACCTAGAAGAGATTAGTTGTCATCTCCTGTAACAGCAAATCTGCATTAGATTCCCTATTGAGGCCAGCAGGAATAGGGGTTGCAGCAGGAGAGATGTGATGAAAAGAGAAAAGGCTGCCTAAAAATATGTGGAGAAAATGCTGAACATACACATACATAACAGGAGATTAATTGAGTGCATTAAAAGCAGTCCACCCCTTCTGAGCTTCCCAGGGCCATGACAAAGGGGGGGCAATCAAGAGTATAGAAAGCACAGGGTAACTCATCAGTGCTTCTGCATCAGTTTTATTGGAGTGAGAATCATAAAGATACTGGGGGGTGGGTTGCAGGTGTTAAAGAAGTTCTTAGGGATAAGTGATGTTTAAACTAACAAGCTAGATTGTGACAGATTGCTAAGATACTATGGGGACACTGGCAATGGGAGAGCTTACATTTTAATGTGTGACAGAGCTGAGATACAAAGTGCAAAACAAGCCATGCTGCTCTGACTGACAGCTATGTTCCACCACTGGCATCTGACCCTTTCCCATCCCATCACCAGCATCTTCTCTCCTTGCTCCAGAACATCCTTCATCCTTTAGTCATTTCTCTGTACAGCCTTGGCATCACTTCCTATAGCACTCACTGCTTGCATTAGTCCTTCTGACAGCTTAGCAGACTAGCAAAGGCTTAACAAGCATTTAATTCAAAGCCTTTGGTATTTCCCAGTGCTCTGATCCTCTTTGCCTCAGTTTCTCTGCAGAGACAAAGTGCCAGGCCAGGCTTCTGCTTTGGGGCAGGGCACAGGAATGTGGTCATAGAGACAAATAGGTTGGAAAAGACCTTTAAGATTGTCAAGTCCAGGACTGTCAAGACCACCACTACCATATCACTGAGGGCCTCATCTGTACGCATCCAGGGATGGTGATTCATCACTCAGTGAAGAGCGATGCAGCAACGATCCTTGGCTCAGATATACCCTCAGTATCCATTCCCTCTATTCCCACAAGGTGCTTACCCCATCACTTTCTGTGCAGTGGGTGACTGACTCCCAACGCCCTGAAGCCCCCTGAAGGTGTCAGTGTAAAGCATCAGTGTGATGCCGGGCTTTGTGCTGACTCTCCAGACAGAGAGAACATGTTCCACACAGAGGTCCTGGTTAACATAATGCCTCCATACAGCCAGCTTCAAGCTGAGCAGAGCCACAGCTCTCCCCATCCCTCTATTTCCATCAACATGTTTGATTCTATCAGGTTAGATATAAAGAAAGAAGTTCTTTACTGTGAGGGTGGTGAGGCACTGGAACGGGTTGCCCAAAGAAGTGGTAAATGCTCCATCCCAGGCAGTGTTCAAGACCAGGTTGGGCAACATGGTTTAGTGTGAGGCATCCCTGCCCATGGCAGGGGGTTGAAACTGGATGACCTTAAGGTCCTTTCAAACCCAAACCATTCTATGTTTCCAGATTGCAACAGGGAGTTAAAGATGAGGTTCTGCAGGTCACTTGCCAAGCTTCCCACAACCAAGTCTATAAAGAATAGCAGCTGATGTTTTCTCTGTTCTTGTTTTTCCCACGAAGGGTATGTTAATATAGCCTGTCTTTATTATCCTATCTGAAAAGATATTTCACTTTACCAGTTTTTACTACACAATCTCAGTAACTCCAACTTGTTTAAAGGCTCACTGCTCCAGGAAAATGCATTAGATCTTGGCTTTTAAATCCGCCAGCTCCCATTTATTGGTATTAATAATACATTGGGAAAGCTGTTCTTTATATTTTATTTGGCTCCTCTGAATATTCTTCTTTTTTTTTTTTTGGGGGGTAGTTCTAAATTCAAATATTTTAAAAAGAAAATGTTTTCAAGCAGCATTTCTCCGTCCTAGAAGCAGCCACGCTTTGCATGTCATTAAGGAGTTATTTGCAGTGCTTAGGAAGGGGGAAATGCAAAGAAGCGGGAAAAGTAGCAAAACTGTTTTATAATCATTTATGAATCCAAAGTGTCCAGGGAGAAAGTTTTTAATAATAAAGAAAATACCTAAATTAGTTTCCATTTAAAGTTTAGGCATCTTGAATTTATAAACGCGATTTAAGCAGAGAAATGTTGATGAGGGCTCAAGTAATTATTCGCATAAGTGGAAACACAAAACTTCGGTTCATTCTACTTCTGCTAACTCCACCGAGCTTTAAGCTCAGCCCACCCCCGGGATTGCTGCATGTTTATGTATTTACTTGAGAAGATACTTTTCTCTTTTGCCAAGCTAGCATAGGCTTTTTAATCTTTCACTCGTTTCAGCATTACTGTTGTGAAGGAGAATATTTAACAGTCAGGCACTTCTCTGAGGAGCATTGGTGTAAAATCAGAGTAAAGGGGCTGAAGTCAGTGGAATTTCACCACTTAAGGATAACCACATCCAACTACAGCCCTCAGTGCTTGAAGGACTTGGTAACCCAGGATCACTTTGTGCTTACCTTCATCTCTCTCCTTCTGCGCTAATCAAAATGGGAGAGAGGAAGTTTGGCCAATAACAATTCTTTTTCCTATGCCATATGCTGTATAAATGCAATCCCTGCATTATTATATTGAAGCTGGGAACCTCTAAGCAATTACTTCCCAGCACATTAGTGTCCATGTACTAAATGCTAAAGTGTTTATTCAGTGCATTGCAGGATCAGGTTATTGCTGATCCTGTCCATCATGCCAAGAAATTATTGCTATAAGTGCTTTAAGAGCATGGCCAGTACAATGGAGATATAACCAAGCTGAAGGACTGCAGTACTCCGATTTAGGGGGAGAAAGAGGCTGCAAACGTGTTCAGATGCCCAAAATCTCATAATCAAATGCACATTGCTTTAGGAACTGGGAGAAGGCGGGGGGAAAGACACGAGCATCTTCATACTGAAATTGAGTGGAAATTGGAATAGGGAAGGAAATATGCTTTCTTTTTCAATTCTAGATGCTCATGCAGTCTGTTGCCTGGGATTAAGAGGTCACTTATTGCAGCCTTAAAGGATAAGGACTGGGTTAGATAGGAGAATCAGCAGCTGTTTATTCTGTAAATGTTTGAATATGAATCAGGTCTTCTTTCCAGAGCTTTGCTTATAACTTTTATTTACCAGGATAATATCAGAAGTCTAATTAATTCTTCCCACCTCTTTCAATTCTCAGTGTCTCAGTGCTTAAGCAAAGCTGGAACCCTTTAGAGCTTTCTATCTCTTGAATGAAATATCCTTGTTTATAAGGATGGCTACGTCTTCATCTTTTCAGCTGAGATTGCCTTAAAACGCACTGGTGCAGAGCACACAGATAATGCTGGGAGAATAATCATCTCTCTTTTTGCATTTGGGTTTCTACTGGCCATTTATTTCTGTAACCACCTTTAGCAGAGTCCTTGCTATACAGTTGTTAATATCCAGGAATGATTATTCTCTCTTTCAAAAGTTAGAGATGTCGGCCTCAGTGCTGCAAACTCAGGTCGGGGGCTAGGAAGTGACTTCTCCAAAACCACACAGGGAAGGATTTTAAGGCTGGGATTCAACAGACCTAAATTGGTGTCTAATCCTCAAATACATTTGCAGGCTCTTTCTGGGGTGAATTGTCACTCTCTGGAGATATTTCTGGAGATAGCCCTTTGACTAAATGCAACCCTAAAAGGGTTAAAGTTGGGCTTGATAAGTCCCAGTTTAGATATGTGGGTGCATCCCCAGGAGGAGGATGGTGCGGTTGATGATCAGGGTGATGCATCCCAGCTTTCCTAGATCAGGTACTGGGTACCAGTGTAACCTTGAGCTTTCCTGTGTGAGATGACAGCCCATCCTCTGAAGCCTTGTCTATTCTGACTGTAAGCTCTTTAAGTTGGGTCTCTCTTGTAATACTCGCGCATCCTAGAAAGCTGCCAAAGTAACAGCCCTTATCTTGATGAGGTACTCAGTGTGCTGCTCTAGTGCATTGTAATAATAATATCATTAGAAAAGTTCCTTCTTATCATCCAGCCCAAGGACAAATGAGATCTCCCTCTGTGCTAATTCAACAAGGGTTTTGTTTATTCTTGATTATTTCTGTTGGTAATGCTTGTATGACAGGAGTTTGTCCTGTTTGCTCCCAGCACTCTCTCTGCTGCTAAAGCCTGTCTTTTTTGCATTTGACCTAAATGCTTCCAGTTTCACAATGTTTAGGTAACTCCTAGTGACTCCTCTTAGTTTTTAAGCAAATTTGCTTCTTCCTTATGTCTCTGATACCCCCAAAAGAGTTGTTCAGTAAAAATGGCTGATAACAACGTTGTGGCCAAAGGAGGTGCACCGGCGGACCAGCCATCTCCTAAACACATCACAAGAAGTTCTGTGTTGATTATGCATTCTTTACTGATAATTATTAATTATATGCTGGTTATTACAGATCTCTCTTGTTTTATTGGCGTGCTATGCATTCTACAGAGGCAAATAGGTGACATTAGCTCAGCACGGTGATTAATAACTTTATGATAATAACGTATATCTACTTATCATTGAACTCTGGGACACATAAAGTCCTACACAAGCTTGTTCACACCCTGCTTGGTACATGCAGGGGTGACTTGGCCACTGATATAGGGCCACTTGTGGAGCCAAAAGTGGGAAATGATAATTAGTTCCCATTAATTAGTGAGGGTTGGCTGGCTTTGGGCTTCTTGTGTTTTTGCAATGTCATTTTACACGTGGAGTTTTGCAGGACTGTAAAGGTATGCCTAATATCTTTAGATAAGCACGCAGCCAACTGAGCTTCCTTGAGCAGGCTGCCTGTCCAAGAAATAGGACAAAAGTAGGGAAAATCATATCCCTTCCCTGGGTCTAAATTTTAACAGCTAAACAGCATTCACCTCTGAAAATCCTCACCCTTCTTCTTCCACGTCTCTTTGAGCACTTCAGTGCTGGAAACATGGGATCACAGCCTCAGCCGTAGGGGTGGTCTTGCTTTAGTGCAGCTTCTTTCCTCCATTCATAACACTGAGGGCATGGGGGTGATCCAGACTCACCCAGATGTGCCACTGATAGGTGTGCTTTGGTGGAAGGTGTCACTCGGAGCTAACACCAGCATCCAAACCCTCCTCTTAACGCTTCTTTAACTTTGGCTGTGCCAAGCTAGTACCTGTTTTGATTTGCAGCCTCGGTGTTGTTTGAATGTGCCTCTTGCCGGCACATAGGAGATGCTGATAGCTTCTGAAATCTCTATTCCATCCTTGAGATAACAAGACAACAAGTTTTTTACATTCTAGGGGGAAACCACCAGTGACAGGCTGTTAGGGGAGGAGATGAAGACACGTGCGGGCACTTGTCCCTCTCCCTCCACCCAGGATTCAGTCTGGCGCAGTTGGGATAATGGAAATGTCCTGTTTCCCACAGAGGGATGGGGCACCTCAGCACTGGGGCTGAATTGTTTTCCCTCTGCTGGAGCAATTCCAGTTCTAAAGTGGCAAAAAATAATAATAAGAAATGAGTAATAAACACCCCATTTGAATCTTTAAATTAATATCGGATTTTAATTAGAAAGGTTTAATTTTTGGAATGGAAAAGCGACTTTTATACAATTACTTTGCGCAACTTTTAATTAACTTTCAAGAACTTTCTCCTACTTGAGAAAAAAATCTAATTAATAATACTTAGGGAGCTATTAGCATAAAATAAGCCACAGAAAAGGGGTAGAGAAACATAAAACATATTATACAAAATTACTTGGAGGAAAGGCTTGCTAATTGTGAAAACAAAGCCAAAGCTTCCAGCTTTCCTGGTTTTGGCCTATAAGGAGCTTTTTGGTGAATGCAAGCATGAGAAAGACATGGGAAACATGAGGTTTAGAACAGAAAATACTGTTAGAATAGTCAGCTGTTGCAGAGATCTGTATGACTAGGGGAGATGATCCATTTCACTCACAAAGGTTCCTTTATGTGGGGGAAATACGGCAGGGGTAGATTGGATGGTTCCAGGGAGATGGTGAATGAAGGGGTGAAGAATGGGTTGGGAAGCCATATCATTGGTCCCCAAAAAGCCCTAAACCCAGCTGCAAAGAGAGGAAAGGGAGCCAAGCCTCATTGCTGGGCAAGAAAACGTAGGCAAGGAAGCAGTGCATCTGCTTGTAACCACTGTGAGGATGGGGATGGAGAGGAGCTGCAGAACCACAAGCAGAACAGGAGTAAAGGAAATATTCCTGAGGCATTGCTCAGCCCTCCAGAAGGAAGGCTTGGGGGACTACAAGGGTCAGTATGTGCTAGATGGGCCAAGCAGAGCAGGCTTGGAGCAGGAGTGTTATGATGTACTGGAGCAGAAGTATATTACTGCAGGAACCAAGAGGGAAATTAAGTCAGGGCACAAGGACACGAGGGGGGCAGCCGGTGATAAAACCTGTTGCTTCAGTAACAGAACAACAACAAACAAGAGTCACTTCATAGTAATATTTTGCCCAGCTTGTTCCAGCTGGGTTTTAAATGAACCAGTAGATACAGCTGTCAGTGTTTTCTTTATGAGATTGCTCCAACAAAAGGAATCCTCCGTAGTCTAAGCAGCATGGTTTGAAATATCTGTGTTTGAGTGTATAAAGGAAGTTGAGCCTAATGTAGCCCTTTGCCAACACGGCTTTGACTCAGCTAATTGTACCCTGAATTAAACTGAACCCTACAGACCCTGGAGGTAGTGTCCTTTATGGCCAGTTCAGCCAGAGCAAGCTCCTGCCTCCATCTCCCTTTGGGGAGGAAGGATGCAACCCAAAGATGTAAAGCATTTCTTTTAAGAGAAATGGAGGCAAAGCTGATGTTTGCAGTCCCTTCTCCTAATGAGCTCTCTAGCCAATACAGCTGGAAAAATAACTCAGTGATCAGGAACAAAGTACCTGGAACAGAAACAGAAAAAGTTTGGATTCGGGACCTGCATGAAGACCCCAGGGACAGAAGCATTCTGCTCTTTGCATGCTGCTCTTGCAGCAAGCCTATGGGTTGTGCCTAAGCTGCTCCCAGACAGCAGTTGAGGCTGAATCCTCATGCCTTCCTCTTCCTCAGTGCTGGCCTGCAGGCAGACAGCCTCTGGGCAGACCACTGACATGCCTATTGCTGCCATATCAAGCTCAGCCTATTGCTGCCATACCAGGACCAGGTTCTGTATTATCCTGCTTGGTACTATCTGCTTTTTTCTGATGCAGGGCTGGTACATCTGCTGGCTGGACTAGGTCATATCAGTCACTGGTTGTATTGCTGGCACTCCATAGTCTTTGGCTAACAGTCTTCTTTACCGTGGTGATGCCTACTTGCTGTTACTACCCTTGCTGCTGTAGTGCGTTCCACATGCATCAAGCATTTAGATGCATTTGTTGTAATGTCCGGGACCCAAATTTCTCTCCTTTGTTCTTCTCTGCTTTTATATTTTAGAGTCTGCCTTTGATGTCCATTAGAAAAGGGCTGTAGGTGTGAGGAGCTATTGTTCTACAGCCACACAGGGAGGCAGATGTGTGATGTGCCTGCACCCTGCGCTCACATCAGAGGAGCAGCACGTTCCCTAGAAAGCTGAACATGCAGCAAGCCCTAAGGACTCACCTACAGACCCAAGAGCTGGTCTAAAATAACTTTAAACCACTTAGCTTGGGTTTTGTTGGCAGCCTTTTGTATTGGTTTACCACCTGCATTGAGGCACATCATACGAAGGGGGTGGTTTGGAGCTCACTTGGGTCTATCTGCCCCTTGCTATGTAAGCTGCAGCTAGAAAAGTGAGCACAGTGTGTGGATGCCCTACAACCAGAAAGGGGAGGAAGATATGGGAGGCAAAGAGGAGGAAAGCATCGACTTGAGCAAGTTCACATTTAAATCAGTACAAAAAATTATGTGGTCCAGAGCCCCCAAGTGCACAGGGCTAGCACTGGACCACGCTTATCACTGCTCCTCTAGCAGAATAGGAACCTGAAGGTAGGCTTTTCTCTGGAGCTATGAAAACATGTCACCAAATCTGCTACTTTTGTATTCCAAGTAATTCTACTTTGTGAGGAAAAAACCCATCCTCAGCTCTTGAAAAACAACCGCCCCAACAACAACGGAAAGAAAAGGGGGAGAAAAAGAGAAAGAATAACACCCAAACGAGTTTAGATTCTCACATCCCTGCTAGGATGTTCCAAATATAGCCACAAAACACAGTTCTTAAACCCGTATTTATTACTATACAAATCTAGTTTAAAAAACAGCTCTACAGGGGTTTCTGTTCAGCTGTAGCGCTAGATCAGAGCGAAAAGGACGGCTTGTGCGAGGCAGAACTGTAGTGCTGCACTGACCTCCAGTGGAACTCGAAGGAATACTCCAATTGCAGAGACTTCAGGGCGCTCTGAAGCCCAAACTTGCTTTGTTTCAGAGCGTCATAACGGCACCGAATTCGTATAGAGATCAGGGAATTTATTGCAGATTACTATATACTTAGGATAAATGCGTTCAATTGCTAAAAGGGGATTTGTTTCGAGTACTGCTTCCAGCCTGAGTCTAGCCTCATCAAATTTAAACTCAAATACACAGGTATTAAATAGAGCTTTCCAAAATCAATCAGCTTGAGGGGTTTTTAATTGATTAAGGAGCAATTTTCACTCCACATTTCCTTTGCAGAGAATTTTAAAAGATGGTTAATTTCAGTTTTCCCATTAGAAAACCTCTTTTTTCTCTCGGGCTGGTCACCTAACCAAGAAACTCTGATGGCAGTCACTCCGTGACATTTCCTCTCAGCAGTTAGTAGGAGTTTCTCAAGGGCAGACAAAGGTGATCAAACACCAGAGTGACACTTCACTTCTCAAGCCGTATGCGAATGATTGATCGCCCCCATCAGATATTAGAGCAGCGCCGCTTAACATAGTGTCCTTTGATGTCCTCATCAAAGAAGAACATAATACACCCAAGATATTCCCCAGAGTGCCTTAATTTAACAGTCCCAAGGGCAGATGAAGGAAAATGCAGTGTCTTTTTCTCCATCAGCCTCTATCTTCAATGGCTCCATGTCCGTTGTTCTAGGTGCTGTAAGTACCCAGCATCGAAAGGCTGTCACTGACATCGCTATCAGTGTGAATATTAGAAAGCCAGCTCAGCTTCAGTTTTGAAAGGCAACCTTTTCTGAAAGGAGTCCCTTTCCTCTGAAACAGCTAGAGGGCCCTTCCAAGTTGCTCGAAGAGTTTTCTCTGAAGAGCAATTAGAGAACTATTGTTCAAAGTGTGCTCAACCGGGAGGCAATGAGGACTTCAAAGGGAAGAGGCAGAGATTGATAAAGCCACTCTAGAAGCAAGCAGGGAGGAGTCAGATAGGCAAGGGGACCTGAAAGGAGAAGGAGAACAAGAGAAATGAAGGCGGTGCTCTGGGGTTTATTTTGTTGTTGCCTTCTTTTTTCAAGCGAGGTACAAATATTTCCACCCAAATATTCAAATGAACTGAAACAAAACGCTTTGGCTTTGGGTTTTTTAACCTGATTTAACCTTTTTCTAAGCCCTTCATTCCAACCATGCTTTAAACTCAGGCCAAATTTTAAATTGAAATTGCAGCTGGACAAGTTGAAGAGTTTGATTTCCTAAATAAGCCTCCCCCATCCTTCACGGTATTTACTTGGCACCGTCTGCAGACCATGTGTGTGATGAGAAATAAGAAGCAGGCATGCAAGAAGCAGGAAGGCTGCGTACCGTTCACTGCCTTAAACCCACCATGCCAGTCAGGTCTCGTTTTGACTCAGAATCATGCAACTTAGCACTTGGGACCCCAGGACATAAGCACTTTTTAAAGTCCGACTCATTTTGCATGCCCTGCTTAGACTATAATTCATCTGAACCAAGTACTGCAGTGTTAGGTGTTTGTGCTGCCTATTACAGTGGGATCCTGCTCCATGATTTGGGCTCTTGGTTACTGCTCTATCATTAACATACACAGATACACATGATTACACAAGGGAAACCCAAAACTTCCTTGCTGTGGTGGCAGAAGTACATTTCCTTGGTTTAGAAATGTATTTGCTGATACTTTAAAGCAAAGCAATCGGATACAAACTGAAAGCAAGGACAATTTCAGCCCAAATTTGGCCAATTTATAACCATCTGACAACAGTGGTTTTATAATAAGAGGTGTCAACAATTTCAGTAGGTTCAAATCCTACTCCTCTGTGTAACTTACTGTGTATATGATTTAAGGTATATGCCAACCTATTTAAATGCATAGTGATTTTGGTTTTGTCAAAGACTCTGATCCAGCTCTAACAAAGTCTTCAAGGGATTTTTCCTTCCCCCTCATTGGTGTTGCACAATTTCATATGAGATTTCTTGCTATTAGTAATAGCACAGAGCAAAAGAGTAACTTACAGCAGGTGGAGAGATGCTGTGCATGGAATATACTGTACTTACTGGGATGTTTTTGTTCATGGGCAGTTTTTGTTATTGCAATAGGCTCAGTCCTGCTGTGACCTTTCACAGAAACCCTTTCCATATGGCTAAAGCAGCCTGAAACACCTTCTCTTTCACTCTGGATATAAAACCAGCTGCACTAGAAAGGCCCCATAGCTGGATGAAGTCCCATTGAATGCTGTTAAAAGGAGGTACTTGTGAATGTCTTTGTAAGCTGCCAAGTTTTAATGCCTGTGGTGTATTATTGCCTTGGGAATGCATGAAAAATGTCAGTTAGTGAAGCATAGAAATGGGATCTTTAAAAAAGGAAAAGACCAAAAAGAATGGAAGAAAAAGATCTAATTTACCTTCTAATGATGATTCTTTGTGAAGCTCCAGGGACCTGTAATTTCTAATTGAAGCTGGAAATGCATAAACAGGCATCATTTGGGGTAAAATTTACCTCCACACAGAATTGTGATGTATGGTAGAGGCAAATTTTCTGTTCTGAGCACCAGCAGAGGTTTTAGGAGGTCTGAGTGTGGTGGGTCAATAGAGTGACTTTATTCTCCCATGGGCTGCATATACAGCCCCTGACACACTGGCGCTGCTGCTCTAGGGAGGGAGCTCAATTCAAAGGCATCACCTCCACACCTATTCCTGAAAGAAAACATTCCTGGTTTTCATCTGTTGCCACTCTTTCAGCTTCTCCTTGCACGCTCATTGCAATGCAGGAAGTGTAGCAGGGTTATATCATCTATCATATCTTAATTAAAAGGTCTGCAGCTTTTGCTTGGACATTGTTCATTTTGGGTTAGAGTTATCAAACTAAAGCGATTGGACATTATTGAAAAAACATGTCTTGATGGCAGTGAACCAAGACTCCTGACAAAAACTGTTGGCAGGAAACTCCACGAGGGTGACTGCTCATCATGCTTTGCAAGTTATTTATTTCCAAATGTCAGAATTCTTCCACAGACCAGAAATTCCCATTCCTTCCTTGTCTCTATTACAAAGTACCTCATCCTCCGCTCCCCCTCCACCCAGACGCTGAGGTTGGAGGAATGCACAGGTCAGCAAGATGTGCCAAGAGCTACTGAAAGGATAAACCAGGTTACTCAAATTATTCTTACGAAGCAGGAAAATATGGATGTAATTTTATGCCATTATTTGCTGAGTGTTGAGCAGTGAGACGAGCCCTCCAGCCCAAGTAGGTAACATCTCAATTATGCAAACCCCGGGTTCATTATTCCCACTTTGGTGTCATACCTCATACAAGCATATTGCTGTAATTCCTCCTGTCATGTGGCATTATGGGTTAGTCTGTAAAGCAGTATTTTGGGGCTAGAAATTTAAGCTGTCCATTAGTACGATGTGTATGTTTTGCAGAAGACTAACAGAAATGCTTACCCCCTCTCAAAAGGCATAGGAATCTTTTCTTTAAATACTTCTTCATCCACTTTAGTACTTTAAAATCCAGACTCCATATTTTTCCAGGGCCCCAGTTATCCCTATCAGATTGGGTAGTATAATATACTCTGTTCTCCACCACTTCACAGTCTTCAAATGCAACAGTGGCCTTTTCTCAAGACAACTCTTGTTGAAGTTTCAGTGTTGATGCAGAGGGAGCTGAATGCTGTCCCCATGGTCTGTGTTATGTGGTCAGACTGGACTATCAAGACAGCCTTTTACTGACTCAAGAGCAGTTCTGGGAACTGGCAGGAGCATTCACAGCTGCAGTGACCTATAGGCAAACAGCAAAGCCTGTTTGTAAGGGACAAATTTCACTTGCATTTGTATCAGAAATCTAATTCAAAGGATTAGATCACACTATCAGGGAGCTAAAACAATACCCGGCCACCTATGCCCAACGAAGAGCAATCAACACAGCTCTGAGTTTTGTGGCTGCTTATAACAAACTGCCCATAAACAAGCTGCGGAGCTAGGCAGGATCTTCAGATAACAAATGAATTTGAGCAAATCTCAGCTGCAGCTCCTGGACAACTTGTGAACAGAGAGGAAACTAAATTAATCAGATAAATGATTTGCTCAGCTCTGGTAGAAAATGTCAAACACTTCAAAACTAACCTTTTGGCAGCGGGATTGCTCTTCCCGGATCTATTTAAGATTTCTGCCTTTTGCATTTGTCAACAGAGCTGGGAAGCAAGTGTATTTCAATGAGGGCAAAGTGCTCTTCTTAACACGGAGGCACAGACCCTCTGACTACCTGCAGTGAGCGTGCAAACTCCACTGCACATACGGCACTGGCTAGAAAGCCAAATGCTGTTTCTTGGGCTAAGGAGAAAACACTTTTGAGCAGCCTGTAGCTAAACCGACCAGAATATTTCTATCAGAGCTGATTTTTTTCTCCTAAAAGCTTTGACTGCTGTTTTTCTAAGGGTTATTTTCAATTAGACTTATCTCTTCTATAGAAATGTTAATTTTGTGTGTAGAAATTAGGCACAACATTGATTTTTCTTGCTGGAAGTTGAGAGTATTCTGAAAGGTTGTTGCAGTGCCAAGAAGAGCAGTAGCCAAGCTGGCTTGTGTTACCTTTCCATTTGGTGGCAGAGTTCCTCAGCTAAGCCTTGGTTTCTGTGCTGGAGCCTGCTGGTCCCCCGGTGCCCTCCCAGCCCTGGCACCCTGCACGGGGGTGCTCTGTGAGGCTGGTTGCCCATCCAGAAGGTTTTCCTGTTGTGGTTGCTGTTTTCCTTCAAATGCAACCCGCCAGAAAACCTTCCTGTATTGACACAGACTCTTATAATTAAAAAATCCAGTTTTACAAAAGGAGAAACAGCACTTATTAGCACAGCATGGCTGCACATCTTGCTTTGTTTCACACCTAATTGCCAGGAGCAATATTCATCCTCCTGCAGAGGATCAGAATAAGGTCCCTGCAGCAGCCAAATCCCTTTCCTTTCTTGTGCCTCTTTGGTGAGCAAAGGATGGGAACAGACACTTTATATTTGCACATGCTTAAGTTGTGTTGAAGAGAGTGCTTTGCTGAATCAAGAGCATCTATTCCTGCCTGCGTGGTACCCAGCCTCCTGCTTTAGGTTCATTCACCATGAGCACAGGTGAGGAGACCTTGCTCTACACCAGGTCTATGGTATTGATTAGCCATGGATGCACTTGGAGTGGAGTTTTCTTTACTAGGTTGAAGTACAGGGTGTTCAATGTTTATTGTGTTCTTAACAAAGTCTGTTATCAGCAAGTTTGAAGTTTGTTGCTATCTTCTAGCGTCTTAGGCTAATCACAGTAATGAAGGCATTGAACAGAGCCCTTCTCAGGTGGCATTTACCATTGTTTGCTGCAGATAACATAGCTTTCTGATTACAGTCAGCTTTTATCACTTCAGAGCAAATCTACTCCACTGAAATGTGCTAATAAAACCCACGGAAGCAACAAACTGGAAAGAAGTGTTACAGCAATAAAGGAACATGAGGGAAAATGTACAGCTTTTGCCGCTGTTATCATTTTCAATTTATTAAGATCTAACCATTTTTGTAATATGGCACTATTGCTGGGGGTTAATTTAATCTTCTCTAATACCAGGCTCGAGTCAGTTTTCAGTGTCAATTTAGACGTAATGCATATTTCTGCATTAGAATCAGAGAAACACCCTCCGTGGCCCCATGACCATATGCTTTCAACAGCCCAAGTGTAAATGTCCAGCACTTTACACGATCATTTTATGAGATTAGCTCCAGCCTTTAAACGCGCAAGTCCCAATAAAAACGTTTGGCTTTGTGACTCCAAGGACAGAGTGGGCTCCTTGCTGTACCAGAGATGCGCTGAGTTATGACCTGTAGCAACCCATCCGCCTGCGCTCCACTCAGCCAACCATCCCGTATTTATCTACTGCCTTTCACTGTAAAGGGTCCCAGAAGCAGATTAGAAAACTGCTGGGCTAAATCCTGAGATCTTCATTCAACCTTTGCTGAAGACAGCAATAGCTTTGCGTGTATAAGGATAATGTAAAATCCAGTCAAGGTTTTATGCTGCCACGGGGGAGGCTAAAGACAGCAGTCAGGGCAGCAGCCTACATGAAACATAGAGAGGGGAAAACTGAATCCAAGTATTTGAGCCAGCACAGGAGAAGGACAGTCAGTGTCCTCCAAATCTGCACATAGGAGACAGGATATGAGACCTCATTTCTGTAATCAGACAAAATAAATAGCATCAAATTTGTGTCTGCTTTCTATGAGATAGATTGAACTGGCAAAGATTTCAATCTGTCTTTGTTATCTCTTGCAAATCAAGAGCATCAAACCTCCCCCATATCCCACCTCCCCAGCGGATACCTGGTTCAATCCAGTCCTGCTGCCCTATGATCTCTTCTGTTCTTGTCTTTTCTGAAAGATTCAGCTCCTGCTATTTCCTTTTTGATGTGCCCCCGTGCAGTTAATGCATTCATCTCACAATAGGAGCTGGAGTGGAAAAGCAAGTTACTAGAATATGCCTCTCTTCTTTGGAGCCTTGCTGGCGTCTAGATTTCACTGAAACTTGTCCAGCCCGGGTGGTTAGAGACTGCATGTTCTTGGACCCATTCACATCCACGTGCCCATTGTGAGGGATGTGTTTCACAACTTACTTCCAGATTCATTGTGACCTTCTAGTTGTTTTTCCATTTTGTTCACTTAGAGGTGATGCATTTGTGAGGGGAGAAGAAATGGGGATTGGAAGGGAGGCAACAAGTCTCACACAGGCATGGGACCATCTGAGAGACCAAGTCTCTTGAGACAGGTAGGAGGTTTAAGATTGCTGAATAAGAAGCACCATGCAGTAGGAAGCACCAAGCCCAGGGAATTGGTCTGTCACAGTGCTGCCGCCTGTGCTGCAGACATTCAAAGGATGGAATAGTCACACTGTCCCAGGTCTTGTTCCATCCCCACCCTGCCTGTGTCCAAGTATCTCATGAGCTTCAGTATGTTCAGCCTGCATAACTCGCTCCCTCCCTCCTAATGGAGCAGATGGAGAAGTTGAATCTTCAAAAGATCAAGTGATTTAACAAGGTCATGTAGGACAGAAGGGACAGAGATTGAATTTAGGTCTAAAGAACTTGCGTTCTTCTCCTCCTGTCTCTGGACTCTAATGAGAGCCCCAAATGTGGAGCCAGGGATGTCAGAGTTACTAAATGGAAAGGCAGCATATCTGCAGTGTTTTGTCGAAAGCCTTGCACAGAGATCACACATAGTTCCTGCCCCTCTGAGAGAGGCCATGCAAGATCTAGCAGGCAATTAATGAGACCTGCAAGTCAGTGAGTAAATTAGGTTCTAGCAGAGAGGCTTCAAGCTTCATATAAGGCTTAGGGTGAATGAGAAGGGTGGATGTAGAACTGCAACACAACACGGGGGGATGGAAGGTGTGCTACCCCCTCCTTCAACACCACAGCTCCTGGCACAAACACTGATGTCCCTGTGCTGTTTAATCTCAGGAAATGCTGCGAGGTGCTGTTTGTGTGGCTGGTGGGATAAGGAACGATGTACTGTGCAGGGTGGATCTGAGTTACGCTGGCTTGTATTACTCTGAAGCAGTGTGAGGAAGGTACCAGTCTTCTATGAATCTCAATGACTGAGGCTGGGAGACAGCGTGGAATGGCAGAGCCTTTAAATGCTCTGCCTATGAGGTTGTGTGTCTTGTTTAGAGGATGCTAAAAGGCATTGCTTGTTGCTGAAGCAAGATTTCCTCTTAAACTCACTCCAGTAGCTTTCCTGTGTTTGCCTCGAGCCAGCAGGCAGATATCAGGGGTTGTTCCTGACAGAAGAACTTCATTCTCCCTGTTGCAAGTGCCTTAATATTGTAGATGAGACTGTGTTGGGTAGGAAGGGCTGCCCATAGGGGAGATGAAAATGCTTGAGCAGTCCCACAGAGGAATCCCAGGTGCAGACCTATTGCAGGCAAAAAGCCAGAGATTAACTTAATTAACTCATCCTCATCTCCATGTTCCAAAACACAAAGCTCAGGAAGGTGTGGGGGGCCAGGCACAGAGCAGAGCAGGGAGGGCAGATGCATCCCTTTGCTTCTATGCTCCCCCACTTCACCAGCAAGAAGCAGTTCAGGAGTTGCATTGTGGGCAACTAATGAGATTAATGCAAATGGGTAGACAAAGTTCTGCTGCACATCTATGCCCTTCACACAATGACGGACACCTTCTGCTACAGTTTATTTTTCTAGCAATCATCAGTAGCACTAATAATAATTAAATCTCAGAGGCTGTAATGAATAATACATAGGAGCATTCTGTTAGCAAAACAAAAACACTGTAAAAGATTTCCTCCTAAGCTAACATCAGTGCCTCTTTCTTGCAGTGATTTATTTTTGTGTGATGTATTAAGCACCTTTAAAGTTTGCTGTATTGAAACATAGATAGCACTGAGTCACTGATGCACGGAAAAATCCTGGAAACAATTTAAAGGAAAGCAGGCACCACTAAGCTGATCATTTTCATTTGTGTGTAAACAGCAGAGACAAGCAGCATTCACAGCTCAAGCTGGAGCAAGGTACAGGAATAGAGAGGGCTGGGGGGAGATTGAGCATAGCAGGGCTTGAATACTTCTGTCTGAGCTTGGACACATAGATTAGGGATGAAATTCATCTCTTCCCAAAGTTAGGCATCTAGTTGAGGCTAATCAGTGAGGCTTCTCAGAGCCAAGGAGAGGACAACACTGCAGAGAGTTCAAGTGGCTTTTGGTGGCTAAGGATAGATAAAGTGGTTTGGGCCAGTAATACCTGTGCAGGTATCTAAAGGCATCAGTCAGACCCAAAGAACTGCTGCTTGGAGCAAGCCCTACTGCAGTTGCAGTCCTGCAAGCAAATCAAAGTCCTTTTGCTAAGAGAGCATCCCCTGTTCCTGGAACTGCAAATGACAGCGTGTTCCCTCTTACTGCTGTGTGTGCAGAACTGGAGGAGAAAAATGACCATGTCAAATGTCCCTACTTACACCAGCATGTAACAATTTGGTCACTCTCGGAGAGGCCTCCAAAGGATCATCACTTACAAAGTGGGACTGTAACACAATCATTACTCAGGGAGTAGAGCATCTGAAGGCTGAGAATATGGTAGATCTGGCCCTAAAAGGGGATGAGCATGTGTCTCCCAGCTGCACTGAACGCTTGGGTACTGCAAATTCATGTGACAATATGCATGTTACCCCTGGGCTCACTCAGATTTAAATATCTTGCCTCTAGTATGCAACATAAATAGGCAGTACGGGATGTAAGACACCTTGTAAATGGAGGGGTGAAAAGTCCCGGACATGTTTTCAAGTGCTGAAGAGGTTAATGCATCACATACCTCGGCTGCATGTGGATGTCCTGCTACTTTATAAATTGAAATCATCCCAATTCTAAGCAACTACTGGATTCAAGTCCAACAAGGGCAACGAGTCTGGTTCTGTGCTACGCACCGTATGGGTGTCCAAAAGTCTAATCAGCAAGGTCCAGGAGTGGTTGGTTTACTCACTGGATTCTACTAATTGAATAAATCACCTGCAGAAGACAGCAATGCCATTCAGACCAAGAAGGATGGATCTGGAACTGGCAGCAAATGAATTGCAAAATGAAGTCCAAAAGTAATGACCTTACATAGTAAATTCAGTTATTTCTAAGAAAAGAACAGCTTGTAGGAGTTCTGATGCCAAAGAATGGCAGAATAAAGGTAAATCCCAATGCAGGCCTCAAGAAAATGATCAGAGTTCCTTGTCCAAATATCAGTGAGACCAAGATCATAGCATCCACCATGCTGCTACAGAAATGCCAATTCAGAAATGGGGCTGGAACTGCAGAGAGCATCCTTGACAGTGCTAACACCTCTTCTCCGCTTGTAAAACCACTTAGATACTCTACATCCATATTCTCTGATGGAGTTCCACTGCCAGGAGGTTTTACAGTTAACCAAAAGAAAATATTAATGTGAACCTGATCTGAAGAGCAGAGAAAGGGCAATTTTCCCCTCCGATACCAGATCAGACACCGGAATAGCCTACCAAAAGGAGCAACTGGTTTAATCAGTATAATCAGATATCGCAGGGATAAGCACAAGATAAATAACCCGATATCACAGCTACAAGCACAGCATGAATAACACAATACCCTAGCAATGAGCTCAACACAAATAACCCAATACCACAGCAGTGAGCTCAGTATAAATAATCCAATGCCATGGTGATTAGCTTAGCATGAACACTGTGATACCACAGCAATTAGCCTGGCGTAAATAACCTCAAATCCCGGCAGTCAGCATGGCATGAATAATTGTATCCCCACACCAACCACCACAGCAGAACTAAGGCAGGAAGAAGGCAGGTAGAAGGGCGTTGATGTGTGTTTATTAATACAGTTAGAGGTTTATACAGCAGTATCAGCATTGGAGCACTCCTACTTTTCCCATGCAGCCAGAAAAGTTAACCCCTGCAGCCACCCACAAAATCAGATTTGTGGGCTGTGCATGCGGTATATATGGAGAGCAGGAAGAACAGTGCAGGAAGTGGGGTGGGTTTGGGATATTTTTGAGCATTTTGCGGTATTTTTGGGATGAACCCAGGCCTATGGACAGTATACTCAAAAAACACTTGTTAGATCTTGAATTCTGCTCCAAATAAATTCAGCGCAACTGAAAACTCATGTGAGACTAACTGCAGCAGAGCAGACATTCCCATGGATGCATGGGATGCAGGCGGAGGGGAAAGATGGGTGCAGTGGGGCTGGAGCTCAGTTCTTCCTTCTGGGGGTCCTCACTGTGATTCTATCCTGAATCCTGTTCCCTGCCCCGGCCAAGTCCTCTGATGATGATGAATTTGGCATTGCTACTACTGCAAGACCACTTAACATATGAATGCTGAATTTATATGTGAGTCACAAATGCATCTTTTATGCACTCTTAAAATCCAGAAGCGTAATTACTAAGGTCAATATATAATGTTTATTTCCTTTATAATAGACATTATAATTTCACTTGAGGGAAAAGAAACTGTATGCAAAAAATAATGACAAATATTAAAGTCACCAAAATAATGGAACCAGATCACTCTACTAATCCTAAATTTAAATGCATTAACGATCCCTGTAACATTAAAGGTCTGATAAGCCAAATTAGGTTTCTTGTAAGCATAATTAATCTTCTTTTTCAATGAAGATATTACAAGGGAGTTAATTTGAATCCCAAAGGCATTTCTGAAATTGAATTATATAGATAAAGCAAATATTTGACCTTTTCCTGATAATTACTAAAAAAAATCAACATGCAAATGAAGCTTATGAAAACCTCTCCTGGTTTGCAATGGTATTATTGAGAGTAATAAAATCCTCTGTAACCAAAACCCAAGAATTTAATTACTTAAAAGATAGGTAGCCCCTACTTTCATCTATAATTTGGGAGTTTTACATTACAACGGTGGGGCCTGTGTTTATTAATAAGTAATTGAATGGAATGAAGCATAGTTGATTATGTCAAATGCACAAATTATCTGGTTTCATTTGTAGGTCACAAAATGTAAAAGTCTGATGGTTTGGATTGCCTTTCCTTCTGAAATGATTTTTTGGTGTCATGAACTGATGGTAATATTTACTGATCTAAATTGTCCTATGATTGGAAGATTCTTTCTCATGGCACTGAATCAGGTTATTTTAAAAGAAATCTCTATTCAATTTAATGGAAATAACACTCACTCCTTTATCACAAACTGAAGCTTCTAAAATCTCCCATAACTGGAAACTCACTTCTGGATGCATTTAGTAAGGATTCAGGCTCTTCTAAAGTGCCAAAGGGTCTCTGATGGTGAGCCTGGTACCCACAGGCTGGTGGGATTTGCAGGATTAGACTGCAGGTCATCAAACAGTAACAAGATCACCCAGGGAAAGCCTTTTTTGCCAAAGTTCCGAGTTAAAATTGAGGTTGCTAATGGCCAGGACACCATTTCCATGTGTTTGCACAGCACTTTGTGTGGGGGAACTGGCTGCCAGGAGTTGGTCTATCAGTTACTGCTTATAAGCACAAATGCCTGCATGGACTTTCTAATGCGATAGGATAAATCTGGGGCAGTCTCTCTGAAATCAGGCTAAATTCTTGTCCCATTTTGTCAATTTGAGAGCCTAGATGCTACTTGCCAAAAGGAACATTTTCATTCAAGGACCAAATTCTCATGGCATGAGCCATCTAAAAACTTCAACTGTCATCACAAAGGCATGATGGCCTTATCTTTCCTCCTTGCAGTTGTGTGCAAGATGGCCTTTCCTGTTGGGGTTCCCAGCCTTTGTGGTTGCAAGACCAAGAGATGCAGAAAGTGGGGTTTATTTCATAGGAGTAGAGAAAAGGCACTGAACTTCTTGCAGCTGGATCACTGTTGTTGCCCAGGGCTTTTATTAGCTGGAAGAAGAAAGTACAAGAACAGATCCTCGTCGCTAAAACCTCAGCTGATATAACAACTAGGTTGAAATCAAACCTAAGTGTCCCCCATAAAAACAGCAAGCTTCCTATTAGCCAATCTTTTAGCACATGGCAAGGCCAGAAGGTGAAGGGAAATGTTTCTCATACTTAGCATTGCTCCGTTCAGCCCAGATTTGAGGCCCAACAAAACGCTAGAACAGAACTAAAGCTCATATTCTCCTATTCTCCTGTTAAATTAAGGCCTTCAGTCTCCAGACCTGTCAATCAAGAACCTCTCACAAGCAGAAAATTCCCATTAAGAATGTACAAAGGAAAAGCAATGCTCCGCTGACCCTGGCTACAGACCAACTCAAGACAATGCATATTGTTATGAGCGTGGAAGTATTTCCAGTCAACACCGAGGTGTATTGTGATGAGGCAGCTATGAAGCCGTGCCAGCCCATTTGGGTTTGAATGTGCACTGAAGTAAACGAGCTGCTGTTTCTGAGGCCAGCAAAAGGAATTTTGCAGCTCTAACAGTAAGCGGTGTCACGTCAAGGAAAGAGTGGTTGTGCAGCCATGACACTTGGGTTTTATTTCCAGCTGTGCCACTGATTCATCAGCCAACCGCGAGTCACTTTGATGTTGAGTTTCTCAAACATGATCTTGTAATTTGGCCCCTCCTTGATTTTTGTTGTTGTTGAGTCAAGCACAAGGACACAGTGAGACACTCCAGCAGCTCTCAGCATAGATGATGCTCTGCTGAAATGGCACTCAGTGGGAATTCTTTTCTAGGAGAGCAGCTGCACCATGGTTGCTATTGTGAAATGTTACCTCCAGCTATGTACTCCTTATGTCTTTGTGGCTCTAAGAGCCTGGATCCCTGCTCAGAAACT
This sequence comes from Ara ararauna, assembly GCA_028858755.1. Classification (NCBI taxonomy): domain Eukaryota; kingdom Metazoa; phylum Chordata; class Aves; order Psittaciformes; family Psittacidae; genus Ara; species Ara ararauna. Next base: position 18,696,779 of record CM054384.1, read on the forward strand.
CCAGGCATTACTGTAATACAAGCAGTACCATTCCCAGAAAGCTCAGCCTCTTCTGAATGTCCATCTTCAACCTTCGTGAGCTGTTCAGTGTCATGATCATGTTATCAAGAAAGTCAAAGGAGCAAGCGAAGCTTATGCAGATAAAGCTAAACTTATGTTAAACTACCTAGCTCAGGTGTCTGCAGCAATCTAGCAGCACAGCTTGGGTCAAGCCATTCTCCAACATCATTTCAAGGTATAAAAGTTACCTGTGATGTGATCAGTACCAAGCGGGCTAGCCAATAGCAAGGGAAGAGGTGGCACAGTCACCCTGGGGGTGCTGTCTCACGCTTCAGAGCCTGGGAGCCAACAAGTCTCCTCAGTCCTTTAGGCTCTTTTGAAATATCTACCTAAGAACATATAATAACCTGCTTTTATTCAGGTCTGGTTTTGACTTAAATAGAGCTGATGGAAGATGCTCTCCACTACCAATTTTACTCTGTTCAAGGTCATTGGAAGCCTGAAGAGAAGCATCATTCCTTTATCAAGAGGCTTTTCTGAGACAACATTAGCCAGTCTATTCTATCTCAAGCCCCTAGCCTTTAGATATAATTGCTTTATTAAATGTCACAAATGCTCATTTGACTTAAATGGTGTCTCTCTCTCTCTCAAAAAGAGAGAATGTTAATTTAGATATAGAAAATGGCCCATTTACTGTTGAATTCAAAGCAAATACCCCATCTCTGACTCTAAACACAGCCTCTTCTGTTGGGAGTGTTTGCGGTAAGGGACATTTAAATGGCCTGAAACAAAGTAATTTTCTTTGTCATTATTACACTGGAGTTTTCTATCTCTCTGATTAGATTAGAATTGAATCTGGTTGAAAGAAATTGAATTTGTACATTTCCCTAATCATACAATCTTCCAACACTGAACTTTCTAGTACCAAGAGGTCTGTCCTGATCGGAACAAACCTGCAGAGATGTCCCTATTGATGGGAACAAGGAATGAAAAGCTGTTAATGAAAATGATGATCGATTGATAAACTGTCTCCTGCATAAACACTCTCATGTTCTTCTCAGGTGATTGCATTTGTGGCATCTTCAGAACTTCTCTGTCTACTTCAAAACATGCTGTTCTGCTCTGTGCTGGTAGAGAATTCACATCCTTCATTCTCTTGGACATTCATATTTAAACACTACAGTACATAGTTGTTGTAATAAATTATTTTCTGGATATAGAACTCTGTTTCCATCTGCCTCTCTTTCCAAACTGAAAAAAACCCCAAATTTTGTCCCCCTGTGTATGCCAATTGCTTGTCTTTTTGTGCTAGGAACCATCTCTAACTTCAGACTTGAACAACCTAGCGAAAGGTAGCAAAGGGCAACTCGGTGATATTTCCTCAGCAAGAAGCATGGTTATATATGTGTGTGCATGTGTGAGTGTGACAGCAGTACACATGATAAAACAGTGCCTTGAAAGATGAGTGCCACTTCTTAGTCTGTCAGCCGTGACCCCACTATGGTGGGAATCACCAAGTGCAGAAAGAACTGATGAAAGGAGCAAGGGGAAAAAGTGTAGGTTTGTTAGAGATTAGGGAGTTATCGATGGGAAGGCAACAGCAAGTATTCAAGGCAAAGGAGATGGTTTCTGACAGCCAACCGGAGTTAAATGATTGCTGAAGTGACATTAAATTAAGCTGGTTTTGACACAGATGTATTTACCTCTATGTGAGCAGCGAATCACCTCGCCGGGGCTGGGGTTTTTCTTCAAGTGAAGAGTGGAGACATTAAGACAGTTTTAGTGACTGCTCAAATGGAATGTGTTTTTATATTGAGAAGGGTTGTTTCAAAGAAACGTCTATCAAAAGGGAAAACAAGACTTCGGCAAGCAGAAGCACTGTTAGATCAGAGCCCGAGAGATGAAGCGAAGGATCATTGTTAGTGGAGGAGTGAAAATACAATAGGAGAAGTCGAACTTTGAAACATTTGGCTTCATTACTCTTCTCAACAATCAGGAGTGCCTCCAGGTCATCCTTGCTCAGGGATTTCCCCCCCCCCCCCCGCTATGAGCATTATTCCCCAGGGCCACTCTCTGCAGTAGCTCATATTTGTGTTGCCTTGTAAACCAACATGCTGTGGGAAAGGCTCTCTGCAGAGTCAAGGCATAGCCCTGCCTGGCCTGGCTCTCTGGCAGTGTATAGTACAGCAGTAGTATTTTTAAGGAAAACAATAACTGTTCCACATAAGATGAGCAGCTAGGCTCCACCTATGATCAACAGAGAGAGGGAAAGGTGCTTCAAGGGGGTGACTCAGCACAAGATATGTCTAAGAACACTCAATGGACTTGTTCTCATCTCCACAGACTAGAGAGGGGCGTAGATGAGTGGCATAGTGCTAGATGGCAATAATCAGATAAAATTAATCCATTTAAAGTGGTTAATCCTTTCCAGATGGCTTGGGGATAAGCAGAAGTCTACAAAATTGGAGTTTGAGCAAGAAATCAGTGAGACTGTTGAACACCCTTTAGCTTTAGGGATCATGAGGGAACAAGGGCATTTCCAGCAAAACAACGTGATGTGGCCTTTGCAATACTGCAGAAGGCAGGATGCATCTCTGACCCTCTGGGAAGCCTGAGAGCAGTCTGGGACAGCTCAGTTCTCACAGGAGGTTGCTAATGCAGGCAGCACCAGAGCATCCAGCAGCAAAGCTCCTGGTTTCTGTATGAATATTTGCCACCCCAAGAGTCCACCCCATGGAGTCTATGCAGGATGCAACAACCCAGTTTTTTGCAGGCATCAAGAGGGAATTCTGCTCAGCTCTCTGCATAGTGATTTCTAGTACTCCTTCTCCATCTGGTCTCTCTTGGAGGGACTGCAGCAGTGCCATTCAGAGGGAAGATGGGGATGGCTTGTCCCACATCATACCACAGTGACATCTTTCAAATGACCTTCATGAGCAGTGACTTCCCCTCATGGCAGAATCACAGTGATGCTCATTTTTAGCACCAAGTAGTGGCTTTGCAGAGGCTCCAGCTCAGATGTTAACTAATGGTCGCGCAAGGAAGGGCTTTTTTCACCAGCTGTTGGCAGTAGTTATTCTGCCTTTAATTGTGGATTCACATGTCTGGGTCAGATAAGAGTGGCTGCTACGGAAAAATGCAGTTTCATGAAAAGAACACACTGTTTTAGGTACCAGGAACCCCCTGATACACCATTGTCAGCTTTGCAAAGTCTGGGATTCACCAATGCATTCCGCATCCTCCTGGATAACGATAATTCATCTGTGTTCACTTCACTAAACCATCATATTTCATGGAAGAAGTTAATTAAATGGTAATTTGCACTTCCGTTGAACATTAAACATTTAATGCAGATGCTCCAGTCATTGCCTGAGCTCTAAAGTGGGAAATGGCTTCAAAACTTCATATTTCCTTAAGAGGTTTAATGATGCTAGATCAGGCTATTTGCATACATACATATCCAGGCATATTTTATCCTCGCATTTATTGCAAACAATCCCGGCTTTCTTCCTCCCATGTTCTCAAGAATATGAGGCGGGACATACAGATTGCAACTGAAGGGTTCTCTTTGGATGATTTGCCCCTGCCACCATTAAATTAATGGGCTCATTAATGAGAGATTTTCTAGGAAGGCATTAGGAAGGAACAGTTATCTACAGCAGGTTGCCTCTCCTATAATTTAGAAGAAATTAATTGGTAATAAATTAAGATTGCTAAAAAATAATTCTCCTGCAGCAGGAGTGGGGCTCATACACATTGCCTTCAGTTGAAGTGCCACAGTAAATCCAAAGCAAAGTAAATAATTGTTGGGATGGGGGAGGAAGAAGGAATTAATGTGCATTGGAGGGATGACACAGAAGGCAGCCTTTGGATGGTGTGCAATGAGTGTTCCTGCTTTCAGAACTATGAATCTTTGTAGGAGGTAGTAACATAAAGCACGAGATATTGCTCAGTGTCTTCCATCCTTCTTGCACTGGGTGACCCTGATAGATCATACTGCTCTTGTCTAAATGGTCCTGTCTGTGCAGCAGGTCACATTGAGGGTGAGGCTTTTACTTGCTAAGCAAAGGGATGGCTCATCTGGTTTTGGTTTTGTAGGACTGCAGTGATCATTTTGGGCAGAAGTGGCGTAGAAGCGGGCCTGCACTTATAGAACTTAGCACTTTTTTCCCTATTACCCCTCAAAAGGGAAACCAACTTGGAATCACTTCAGGTTTAGAATGCAATGTGCGAAAGTGAAGTCATTCCTCCCTTCTTCTTTTTATTCTTTTGACGTTGCATGCTTTAAAGTCAGTGAGAGATGGGGAGAGAGGGGAGAGTTTTCAACACATCTTCAAAAGCAGTTTCACTCTCTCCACCCCCAGTAACCAGTTAAAAAAGAAGAAGGCAGACTTCTTCTTTAAGTTGTTCCATTAATAACACTGCATCTTCCAAGTGCCAAATAGCTTGGGTTTTTCCCTCCTTCCATATTTGCACAACCTCAGCTTGAAAACAATAAGAAGCACTGATTTAGCATCATACCCCAGGATTTTCAGATCTCAGCTTCTTTTAGCTATTACACAAGAATCTCTCTCTCAAAATAAAAAGGTTTAAAGCAGTTATTGTTGCATGTAACAAATGCACTTAGAGTACCAGTTATGCTTTAATGTACATTAATTTAAGATTTGCTGGCCCTTTTCCAACCAAGCCTGTTCCTGGAGTTCTTTTTAGGCTATGAAAAATTATTCACAGATATGCCATGCGTTAAGTTAGTAAATGAATATAGGTTTCAATTCAATTTGTTTTAGCAAACTACTGTTATAAAGGGGCTAGTGCAGCGTGAATGATTATCCAGATTTATGCTTAGCATCTGACAAAATGTTAAGCTACTTTTTCAAGTTTCCACTGATTTTAAATAAAGGCAGAACTGTGCCATTCCTGCATGGCAGCTCCCAGGTCACATTCCATCAGGTTCTTGATGCTTTTCCTGCAACTGGTATCTTCCATTCCCAGGTGCTTCTGTAGAGGCAGGATTCATTCAGAGCCTGATCCGTGGTGGCTAGCCTGTTCAGGCAAAAGCATGTGACTTTTCAGTAGCAAATCAACTAAACGCTGTGTTCTCGTCCTCTCTTCCCATGTCCTACATGCTACAGGCTGGTCCAAGAGGGACATTTCCCCAAAAGACACAGGAAGGAGCAAAGGATCCGGTGTTTTTCTCCAGGCATTTAGGGAAGGAAGGAGAGGGGGTACAACAGCTACTTCCCCTTCAGGGGCATTATTCAGTGTAAGAAGCGCCATGTCTTACCAGACCCTCCTCAGCAGGCAATGATAGGAAAATATGGGAGGGTGCTTTTGCTTTCTAGTCTGATATCGGTCTAGATCCAGCAGGGCTTATGTGACTTTGCTTTGAATATAGATTTCCCCCCTCCCAGCACATGGTGTGTCTGCCCTATCTATTCACACACTGTCAATGAACATGAGCTTTAAGCTTTCCAAAACTGGGACAAGGTGTATCAGGGAGCTAGGGGATGAGGCCAGTTGCTGTACATCACGGGCTTTGGAAGAAGTGACAGCACTGCCACATATAGAGCAGGCAGCTGATAGGAGGTGTCCAAAGGACTTCAGAAAATGACGGCTAAGGTCCATATCCTCTTCAGAGGTCAAGCTACATGACCAAAGCTGCCTTTCTCTCCTACAAGCCATGGCAGCTCAGGCCGTAGAAGACAGTCCTCATGATCAGCAGCTTCAGTCCTTGTTTGAGATCTATAAGGAGGAGAATGGGTTTACAATGCAGTTGTACTCCAGCCCTATGCACAGGACCATATTTTCCTCTCCAGAAGGGAGCCAGGCAGCAGCACAACACAACCCACGCATCATTCGCACCATTAAACTGCTCTTATGGTGGGCCTGAACATCTTATTAAACGTTCACCAGGACAAGCTCCAGGCTCACCTTGGAAAGAAGCCACCAGCACATCATAGCAGCATTGCGAGATTTACAAGGGGCAGGTGAAGTCGAGTCCTACAATAGTTCATTATAATTAAGAGAGCTGGAATTACACTGGGCTTTGAGCTGTATATCAATGCTAAATATCTCATTACCAGCGTAAAGTATTTATGTCTCATGGTCTTTATCACAAATGCGGGCTCACAGTTAGTGTGTCCAGATCCAAAGATGAATTCCAAGGAGAAAATGAACTGCTTGGATTAAAAGGCTGGCAGCCCTGCAGGATAAAATTCCTTACTGCACATGACCCCAGTACAGAGGGAGAAAAGACAGCAATGAATATAGAGTGTGGGGCTGCAGGGTTATGGTTTATGTATGATAACACTCTTCACTTTACCCCTTCGCTGTCTCTTTAGGGTCAGATCACTCCCTGGGCTGTCATAGCTGATGACTGCTTGTGCTTTTATTTAATCAAGGGCTGACAGGCGCTTCTGGGTCCAGCTTGAGCACTGGTGGCAATTGCTGGTGCTTATGTGCCTATGACTGTGAATGCTTTCTCTATAGCACATCCTGCTCTCCCTCCAGCCGGGGTGTCTTGATGGATTTCCAGGTATTGAGAGTGAGAGGATAGCACTGATTGACTTTCTCCCTCATCAGGGTGCACCTCAGTGGAGTGGGGATCTGCATCAGGAGCTTTGGTGAGCTCCCTTAGGGTCTCCTTTTCTCTCTCGATGCATCTATGCAAGCACAGCCTTCCTCTGGTGACATCAGCATCCCATGCACTCATCCCCAGCTAGTGCAAGGCTTCAGAGCCGCTGTAACTTCATATATCATAGAATCACAGAATCCCAGATTGGTTTGGGGTGGAAGGGACCTTAAAGCTCATCCAGTTCCAACCCCCTGCTATGTGCAGGGACAGTTCCCTCTAGAGCAGGGTGCTCCAAGCCCCTGTGTCCAACCTGGCCTTGAACCCTGCCAGGGATGGGGCAGCCACAGCTTCTCTGGGCACCCTGTGCCAGCGCCTCAGCACCCTCACAGTGAATGAGAAGTAAAAGTTAACTGCAGTTACTCTATTTAATGTTTTCTCTGGAGAGCAAGAGTCAAAGCCTGGGCAAAAGCTACGACTCATTTTTGTTGGCTCAGCACTGCTTCACTGAGGACTTGAATAACTTGGAGGTGTGGATGCAGCACTGGGACTTGGAAGAGCTGCTTCTCTCCCTGCTATCTGTGCATCATAGGCTTGACTCCCTTCCCCTTCTGCACAAGGAGGCAAAGGAACATCCTTGTTTCCTGTCCTTGTCTGTTGGTGTGGGGCAGAGCAGGTACTGCCTTGTATTCTGCATGTGTTCAGTGATGGGAGCAGCCGAGCCCTGGTCTCCACTGGGACCTCTGGGCTCCACTCTAGTATGAATAAACAATTTTCCCCTCTACTGCCTGTTACTCCAAGTTTGTAAATAATTCTTAGACTCACTCCAAAGCTCAGGCATGAAGCCTGAGCCACCCCAGAGACACAGCAGAAGTGCAGCACACTGGCAAGTGTCTCAATAGAGAGAATGAGTAGAGGAGCCTCTGTTGCCCATCCACCCAACAAGGAGAGATGTGCTGGGCTAGTGTCAGACTGCTCCTGGTCCCATCCAGCCTGTGTGTTCCTAGTTCCATGGCCTTGCAGGGAATTAATGCGCTGTCTGGGAGAGGGTGCATGCTGGGAATGAGCCAAGGAGAGATGGAGTATTGGTGTGATGGATCCCAGCCCGGCCGGAGGAGGACAAGGTGGATGGATTGCTTTGCTTACAGCTTTCTCCAGTGAGGTGCTAAACTGTTTGGCTTGGAAGCATTTAGTTTCCAAAGGCTGATATAGCTATTGCCAACATGCTCCAGAAAAATGGGGCAATTTTTAAGATTCCAATTAGCAGGTGAGCGTTTTGTGACCGAGGAAGTTGGGAGCGTGGAGGCCCATTCTGTATACATAGGACATTTATTTGGGAGATTAGCACCTCCTAGTAAATAGGTATTAACTAAAATCTGGCTGAATTATGCTTCTAATTACGATTTCATTTGCAGTGTGGTTGTATTTATTGCCATAAGCTTCTTGTGTATTTATTGTATTATGTATTGGAGTGAGCCTCTCTGGATGCTGAATGTATGCGGTAAATGCCAGGGCTCATAAGAATTACAGTGAGTATAACTGCAAACCCCTTGACAGGAGTCAAGTCATTTTATTCAAACCTTGGAACCTTTCTCTTGCATTAAATGCAAGAAACGTTCCAGGTCTTTCCGTTGCCACCTTTATATGTATTTATATGTATTGCTATATGTATTTCCATTGCCATCTTTTTATGTATTGCTCTCATTCTTTAGCCTGTTGTCCAAAATGCAAATCCTAACTTTCTTCCCCAATAATCTCTCCGTTGGAGGTATGGTTATTAGTTAGATCACCCTGTGCTTTTGGAGGTAGCACTTTGCTGCTATTTGGTGGACTTCCTGCTCCGTTTTCTGCAGGCTCAGGTAGGCTGCATCAATCTATATTGCAGGGCTTGGTTGCTATTTCGTATAGTGATGGCAACCTCACAAGTGACCTAAGAAACAGCTGAGGATGGAGATCTAGCTCTAAGGAGCCCATTCTAGGTTCCATACAATAGTATATTGAGTCTTTACACAAACATCACAGGGCTAGGAGGGTTACAAGTTGTAGTCAGACAATTGTGCATTTAATGCTTCTCATATATGTATAAACTTTGTCTCCAGAAAGCTATAATGAAGGAAAGCAGATTGAAGACAGAAAGTGTCTCATTAGTATGTGATGGCAATGTTAATCAGGAGGCTTGAAGGAAGGTGTAATTAATTCCTGACACACTGCTGTGTGAGGTGCTTGGGGCCAATCACGAAGCAAAGGGCAAATCAGTTGGAGGGGGAGGTGGGGAAAGGTTATTTTACTGCGGGAAAGGGGCTGCTTTGGGTGTTCTCCCCCATCTTACGGGTGTTAACGTTGGCCTGGAGCAAGACCTGTTGAAACCTGGCCTCAGTTCATGGGAGCAGGTAAGTCATGTTGTTGATTTCTGCTTCCTCATCAGAGAGTTGGAGGTATTCTTATGCACTCAGTTAGCAAAGCTGTGCAACAGATGCTGGTGAAACAAATAGATGGGTTGAAAGCTTTTACTAAGGTTCTGCTGAATACCTGATCCTCCCTCTTCTGTTCTGAGTCCCTCTTCCTACTGCTTTCACAAGTGTAGTTTGTTTTGCTCATGTTCTGCCCTGTGTTGAATAGAGTCTCTCTGGGTCGGTTACTCTAGAGTCTCTGATCTTGTTTGCAAAATGCAAACTAAACCTGTGCTGTTATAGAAATGGTTTACAATAGCAATAATTGTCTGTGGCACTGACTCCTGTTCTGATGGAGTGCTCTCCAAGCTTTAATCACAGTGATGCCAAGGTACCTGTGCTACCAGCATGGTATGTGCCTCTGGTGCATAGTGGTGGCTGAGAGCTGGGCATGCCTGTGTGCCTCTGCAGGGATACCAGTAACTTCCTCTGGAAAGAGGCTCTGCTCCATGCACAGGGAGCAGAATGAGGAATTCGTTCCCCTTTGTGAATGGGTTGGGTGGTGCTGTCTGTTTTTGGTGTGATCCCAGAGGAAAGCTGCAAATGCCTATAGCGGCTCCAGAGGTCTCAGCTATTCAGTTTCTCTTAGGGCAGCCTTTTTCAGAGTGTGAGCTAAAAGGTTGCTGTGTTTTTCCCCAAATGAGCTTCATTTGTTTCTGTTTCTAGTCCAAGCAAAGCAGAGATTCTGGTTTTATGCTGCAACCACAATTGCTATGTTTTAAACATCCCTCTGTATGCAACCCCTTGCATTTTTCCAGTGAGAAGGACTTTCCACCTGTATGGAAATGAAAGTCTGAGTTTGTATGTTATACTTAAGCACTTGTGCTAGCTATCACTTCTGGTTTGGATCCAGATTTCATCCTTGTTATTACACTCTTCACACTCTGCCTGAGGCCACTGCATCATAACAGAGCAAAACCTCCCAGGCCCTGGGGATCTCTATTAACTGTGGCTCTTCCAACATCTGTGACTCTCCCACTCTGACAGATTTGGAGATACAGAGATACTTGATTTTACTGGCTAATATCACAGGAAAGAATAAAACATGCAAACCAGCGAGACTGCAAACCATTAAACTTGATTATTGTCAATGTGTGCCTAGGACCTGCAGCTTGTGGGAAGTTCTCCTGTGGTTAATCTGCAACTGTTGTTGTTTATGTGTTTATTAGCACATGCTTAATGGCTCTTCTGCTCACTGTTTGTAGCTGTGGTTGTAATCTCTGTTATTGCAAGACATTGTGTCCCAGTGCTCACAAACTCTCTCTACTGATCTTTTTGTAAGAGGTCCCTTTTGTGACAGGCTCTGAACTTCCATCCTCCTCTCTAGCATTGCTTTTGGCTGATGAACTGCAAGGAAGAATACAGTAGTGAGGAAACTGGCTACAAGAAGTCCTGGCTCAGGGCTGGTCAAGGTGGGATCAAGGCCAGATCTATTAGAGGGGACTGCTACATCCAAGCATGATATAGGCAACAGGAGAAAACATTCCAGCTACTCACTCCAGAGCTAGCTCTGGAGCAGTTACTGCTCTCCCTATGGGAGAAGGAACATTTGGGGTTGTTTTTAAGGTTTTTAAAGTTGTTAGCTGGATCTTTTAGCACCTGATGACTCCATGTGTCCTTCAAGGAAGACTTGGGATAACATTTCCTTGGGATGATTGCCCAAAAGCCCAGTTCAGCTATGCATAGGGGTGCAGCTATGCATAGGTGGCACACAAATCAGTCCTGGCACTCAGGCCTAAGGGTTTGTCCATAGCTGCCTGGTTTCTGATAGCTCTGATATTGGGAACAGCCTAATTTGAGCACATGGGCTGTCTCAGTTCTGCTCTTAAGTTAGGGACCAGTGGTCCTCCCCAAGCCTGGGAGGTCCCAGTCCTCTCCTGTTGAAGGCAATTGCAATAACTTCTCTCTCCTTAACTAGGAAACCAGTGTTTCTGCTCGCATCTTAAACTGAGTCAGTAAGAAATGCGAACTGTTACTTCAGCACCTGCTTTTCTCTTATGGGCCTGGAGGAGAGTGTTACCTTTACTTAGCTGGTCGAATAGATGCATTCCATATCTCTTCAGGGAATTAATATTCATGTTATTAAGTTTAACGTATTGCTCCCAGTTCTCCATCTTTTTGGTTTAACAAGCAATTGCAGACTCAGAATGATGAGCCTGGTTAAAAATGCTGCACCTCTTTTTGGGGTCTGGGGACTGAATTTTACCACTTAAAGTGGAAATATATTTGAACTGCACAGTGGAAAATCAACCTCCAAATTAGTAGTGTGTAAGGCTGAAAATACTGTGGCAGCAGGACCTCACTGGGGACCAGTGTAACGCCCACCTCAATGAGGCTGACTTTGTTACCTTGGCATAAGATATGTCCTTAGGGAAGCTCATGGCTCTTTTGGGGTAGAGCATCCAATGTAACTCTGCAGGAGAAACTCTTCTGTGTGGTCAATGCAATGGGACCACAGTGGGTCTCTGCAGGTGGAGAGAAACAGCAAACCTCCAGCATCTCTTGGCAATATCTGCAGCCAGTCCTGGTTTGGGGAGCTGTGGCTTTTTCCAAGCAAAAATGTCTTGGGAGAGATGTCCCAGAGATGTGAGTCTGGGGGGACCAAAGGTCCAGCACCTCACTTTGTTGTGGGGTAGCTGAAGGTTTCTGCCAAAGGTATTCCCAAGAACCCCACTTCTGGGCTTTCTTTTGTAGCCCTTCCAATTTAATAGGTGTCTTCATGCCTCCTATCCCTGGCTGAAATACACGTGACGTGCTGAGAATAGTCTTTAAACCAGTGAAGTGATGGTTGGAGAAATATCTCCCACACTTATGTTGGAAAATACTAAGGTTTAGGTGCTCCTTTATTGTCAGTTCAACCCCTCCTCCCTGCCAGGAATGATTGCTTGTTGTACCCAGTGGGATAGAAAGCACTTCTATCACCTTCCTTGTCTCAGGTTACTTTCTAACGTGCGAACGCTTTTCAACCCTCTGTCCCTGTATGGAGTTCTTCTCACAAATGCCGTACAAAGTTAACCTGATGTGACTGCAGCTTTCCCAGATGAGCTTATTTATTAGACTGGGCGGCAATAATCAACAAGAGGTGGTTTAGAAGTTTAAAGGTTTTTAAGGAGCAGCTTACCAAGGACCTGCTTCTGGAACATATTTGTTGGCATTTTCTACCTTAATCTGAAGCAGTGTCTGGTTTTCTTTACCAATCTCCGGAAAATACTCAGTGATTTGAATATGAGCACCTCAGAGACTTTTATTTCAGTTTAAAAGAAATATAAAATCAAAAGCTTGCAATGAAGCACCTTGTAGAAAAGGTGGGTTTGCTTTGCCCTGGGTTATTGTGCCTCACTGATTTGCACCACTGAGGTCCACATTGCATTTCATGCTTTCCCATCTATATGGAGTTGTTGCTCCTCCAGTGTCTGGGTGTCAGCACTGCTGTGAGCTCTTTGTCTTGTTTTTGCTAACCTTGAGTGACTTTCACTTCTGAAGCTGATGCACTCAGTCCCTTCCATCTCACCACCCATATGTATGCAATTGCATAAATAAAGAAATAATAAGCCTCCGCGCCATTAAATTCAGGGCAAAAGCTGCATTTTAAATGGGGGAAACAGAAGCAACTGAAAGTCTTGCTGATTTTTACACTAATTTACACCAGAGGGAATAAAGAGTCTCGTAAATCAGATGCTAATTTTGTTTACTTAACTTCCTAGTCTGCCAATGACCTTTCATCCACGAGGAGGAACAAATTAGTGCACAAGTTCTTTGTGGGAGACAGGAGAAATTGCCTCAACCTGGTACTGAATAGTGCCCAATTAAATGCACTTCTGATCAACTCTGCCTTGCCTCTGAGAAGGAAGTTTCAGTTAAAAGAACAAAACAATGCACCTTTTATTTGCCACTTCACACAATCCCTTCATGCCATGCAAACAGCTCTAACCCTAGTGTGTCTGATAGAGGATTTGCAACGTCCTCGTCCTCGGTTATTGGTAAGAGGATAAGAAGCTTATTATCGTTTATCAGGAGAGGATAAAAGATTCACACTTCTGCCTGCTAGGAGAGGAATGGTTTTCCGTGGGTATCAGCAATCAGGAGTGGGAAATATTTGGGTAACAAAGTTGTAAACACACCCAAAAAAACCCATTTTGGGTGGGTGGAATTAATTCTTCATATTTGGCAATGGGATAAGGAACATTAGGCATGCTCTTTGGTGAGATAAGGAGCTTACAGTGAAGTGGAAATGCTTTTTGGTGTCAATACAGAGAGCCAGAGTCCTCCTGAGGATTAGGAGGCAGCTAAGCGGCTACCTGGGGATTTGTGGAAGGAACAGGGGGATTCTTGATGTGGTAACAGCTCTGGAGTGTTTGCAGCAGTGATGGAGAGGGAGTGGTACCCTGCAGAGCTTCATGCTTGGGCAGATGTTTCCTCATAGGCTGTGGATGGGGAACCAGCCAGTGAGTTACAGCTGTAGGAAAGCAAAGGAGACAGAAGATGCTTTGGTAACTGAAGATGTGGTGTGATGATGCCTTCGATCCCAGGGCATACAGGGATTGAAAGATATTGGAGATAGAGGCATCTCCAGCATCGTCCCTTCTGCAACCTTCTGCTCTGTCCAGATGACAAGGCCTCTTCTCCAATAAAATAAAGCTGCTTGTGTTCAGTCTGAGAGATGGTGATGAGGCAGGACGAAAAGCAGGAATCCAGACCTGCACCATGCATTCCAAGGGATGCCTGTCCCTTTCTCACTCCAGAGGCAATATTTCATTTCCTTAGCTGTGTTCTTGTTGTCGGATTGATGTCAATTTAATATCCTCAGGTTATAATGACAGAAAACCAAACAATTTCCAGGCATTTGTCACACAGTAAATGAAAGAGATGATGTGGTGTTGGACAGAACATTTGATTCACTGAGCTGTAAAGGCAGCTGCCCACAGCACCACATTCCAGTGCCTGTAAGGAAGAAAATAGAGTGGTGCAGCAGATAGGAGGAGTAGAAGGAGAGTGCCATGATGGGCCCAAAGATGCTCAGTGCATCAGGTGCTGAGATGCTGCAGGGGCTGCATCTCACTGATGAATCTTGCTGCATCCCCTGATGTCCACAGCAAGGAAGGTTTAAAGTCAAACATATCTAAACATTAAATCTGTGGCACAAGTCTTGTTTAGAGTAGGCTCCTTCTACCTGGAGGTAGAAGGTGAGGTATTTTAGACATAAATAGCTTCTTGTTGCAGTGGAGGGCTCTAAGCCAGGGCATGTGCTGTGTTGATGGCACTCGATGTCTTGGACATCTTCAGCATCATTTCTCCTGCTGCAGCCACTGTTTAAGTATGTATGTTCTTGGTTTGCAAGAAGCCATGAAATGGTGACAGGGCACATGTGAGCAACCTTGTCTGCAGTGCTGGGGTCACTAGGGACTATCTGGGGTTTCTTGCCCCGATGCAGATTGGGATGTGTTGCTCAGGCAAGATGTGGGATTGGCAGGTTCTCCTGCTTGACTTGTGCCAAGCACAGCTGGAGCAAAACCCCATCAAACCTCCTTCACAGACTCCGGATGGGAAACTGCTCTTTCCTCCTATCTTACACATGGCAGAGAAATAGGAACTGCTGGCACTGAATAGAGGCAGTAATTGAGATGTTATCCTTCCTCCCTGCCCCAAAGGAACTGAGGATGTTAAGACTGTACCAGCTATGCGGTCCTGTGTACACTTAGAGCAGATATCTAATTCCTCTCTTAGCTCCTTTGTAAACCTTCACCAATGAGTCCCTGTTGCGTCCACCTCTGCCAGCTGTGGGTCTCCTTTCCTCCTGGGAGCCATGACAGGACCCAGATTGCAGCAGCAATCTGGGCTTGTAAGAATCCCAAGCGCAGATCTGATGGTCAGTGTCTTCAGAGTGACTTTATCCATAAGCATCATTGGAGCAGTGCAGTTCCTGGAGCTGTGGTTCTCTAAAGACAGAAATCAGATAAGGTTTGTGAGGAAGTTATTATGACTTCTGTGACCTGCTAATGCCACTGAGGGAAAGGGAAAGCAGCTGTCCAGCCTATCAACCCTTCTTCAAACATGCAGTGCTATGCAGATGGGACTGTGCCGCTTATCCCCAAAACTTCCTCCTTTTAGTGCTTTTTATCAACCTTACACCCTTACCAGTCTGTGCAATGTGACTGCCTCCAGCTAAAACATCCCAGAAAACTTCAGAGGGAAGAAATCCTGTCTTTACTTTGCTTTATAATCATCTGCTTAACCCAGTATCCTTTATTTCTCTTAGTCTGAGCAAGGACTTTCAAGGTAGCAATGCCTCTGTGAAAGGAAGAAAGAAAACCAGACAGACTGCTATATCTGGGGTGTTTTAGGCAGTTTTCACACGCGTGTTGGTTTTGGCAGCTTCACAGTCTGTCAGTTAAATTAAGACTTCAGAGGTAGCCGCCAATTGTCCCTATTTTCAGGAGATCCTGGGGTGCAGCGCTCACAAAGGAGCACTCTGCAACCAGGAGTCACTTGTGTTTTCCAGCAAAGGAGGGTTAGGCTGACTTGTGACTTAGGAAGAAGAAAGTAAAGACACAAGGAGCTGAGTTCAGCTTTAGGCTGGAACAAAACTGGGCTTAAATGATCCATGGTAAGGAGTGAACTCTCCCTGAAGCTTGTGGCAAAGAAGTGTGAGCGAAGTGTGGGAACTTGTACTAAGAGTCTTTTGCGATGCATGTTGCGCCATGTGGCTCCTTTTTGGTCCCAGATGGTGAAGTCCCATTGCCAGGTGAGCTGTCCTCCTCTCTGGAAGCTGCTTCTCCCCTTAGGACCATGAATTCAGGTACAGAGGGAGATTATTTTGCAACCAGCGCTAGCTAATCCTATTGCACTTCTATCTCTCTTCTCCAGTGTCTGCATGAAGAGCCTGGGAGCTGTCTGTCCATGCACTACATACGTCACCAGGCCTCTTCCATGGAGAAATGTCCACTTAATCCTCTCTGTTGCAGCAGGGCCAAGAAGCCAGCACAGTCCAGCACTGCTGCTGCCATGCAGTGTGCAGCAGCCCTCAGCCCAAAGGGTTCAGACTGGAGGGTTAAATCCATATTCATAGCTTTCCCTCCCATCATGCAGATCCAGGGCTTGGGCTGCCTACCTCACAGATGGGAGGGCCAGCAGGATGCTCCTTGGATCCAGATCCAGAGCTTGAGTCTTTTCAGATAAGGATTTAGGATTGGGCTCCTCTCCAGTTGGGTACAGGCAACAGATTCACGCGTTGCTTATCCTCCCCTTGACAAACCCTCCAGCTTGGAGGATAAGCTTCAAGCCTAACTAGTTATCAAAGGGATCCAGATGCCAGCTAGCAGAGTGTGCTTGCTGGCAAGGACCGGTGCTGTGGTTTGGCCTCTCCAAAGGACTGCAGAGTGGAGTGGCAGGGGTGAAACTGCTCCGAGGGGGCTGGCAGCAAACCAGGCTGCCAGTGCCTGAGTTTATCAGTGGTGGAAACTCATGCACTAGGTCTATTGAGGTGCACAAGTTGTTTTCTTCCTGCATATAGCTCTGTGAGCTGAGTGGGGCTGTTTATTGTTTAGAGATGTGAAACGTGTCTGTTGGAACAGAGAAGGAGGATGGAAATGTGTCCTCTCTGAGCTCAGTTCCCTGTTGCTGCATGCTGAAGTTTTGGGTAGAATTCCCTCAAACCTGTAGGTTTTTGGTCTCCACATTAGAGCCTGAGCACCTGTGGTGGATCTGTGCTGGTTTGTCAGAAGCTCAGTGAAGGGTGAAACCTGCTGCCCCATCAAAGACTGGGAAAGGGGAATAGTGTTGTATTGCTTTTCACAAGACATTAGAATGATGTTTTGTGTTTTATTTCTTTTCCCACCCACAAATCCAAGCAAGGATGGTTCAGCATCACCCATGCGCTTACAGCATCCTCACCACCCCACCTGGAGCATCACCAGCTTCGTATCCAAGCCCTGCTTGTTGTGGACATGTTGCCCACCCAGAATAAAAAAATCACAGCAGCCCTCTTCGCCAGCTGCTGCCCTGACCACACACCCCAAGCAAAAGCCTGCTGGTGAGGCTCTCCCTGCCCTCATGCCCATGAATGGCAGGGGACTTCTCATATCCCCTTTCCAGCTGAATCTTTCTCTCTGGAGCTGAACTCCAGCAAAGAAATGATTTGCTCTTACAGGCTGTTAATGAATTTCTGAACTAAGGAATTAATTACCGGCTGTCTAAATGAGACTTGTCCTATCCTTTGAGAGCCATCTTTTTGATTCTAATTAATTTTAAAAATTACTTTTTAGAGCCTTCAGTAGAGATGCTCATTTCTTTTACTCCAATATTATTTCTCTGATAAGCAAGTTAATTTTTAGATCAGAATCCGCCTAATCTCAAATTTGTCACACAGACCCCTGCTCTCTAAGATACTGTTTACAGCCTTTATGGAGATGATAGAACATGGTGCAGGATTCGTTCTTTCTTCTTTGCTCCTTTTTAAACACCTGAATGTGTGTGTTCAAAGGAGATTAATTGAAACTCTTCACTGTGCTGTGTTTAGGGAGGATCTTTAATGTTTCAGAACAGAAAACAAATATTAGTTAGAAAGCTTCTCTAATTGCACTTTTTCACGGCAAAAAATGCATGTCTAATTTGCTTTTTTTAGGAGAACATTTGCTTTATGGGTATTTGCTGGAGTTTGACAGTTATTTAACTGGCTGTTTTTATTAACTCGTGTTCTCAGCATCAAGTGCAATGACAGCTGGGGAGAATTCAAATATCAATTTTATGTTCTTATCAAAGCTGCCATCCTACAGGCTGCAATAATCTGTGCAGCAAAACGTCATTGAAGCTCCTGGATTTCTCCTGCTGGAGTTTTGCACTGGAGATCATTGTTTGTTGTGGGGATTGCAGCACCTCAGCTGATGCTGCAGCTCCCAAAAATGTACAAAGTACATAAGGAAGACCCGGCCTTCTGCCCCTGTGTCTTCAGGCCAACAGAACAGGCTGTGATGGGTTTCTCCTCCTGGTGTTTCTCATCCTCTGCTGGGTGATGATGCTGACAAAGGGTCACAGTGGGGACAAGGATGGGTGCATTGGTGAGGCTTGGAGACCAGGGAAGGGCAGCTGGCGTAGAAGGCTGGGTCTCCATCATGATGGATGCTCTGTAGGCACACAGCCCTGTCCTCTGGACCAGCCACAGCGGAGGGTTGAGGAAACACTGCTGCCTTTCCCTTCATGTGGGCATTTATTTGTTTGTTTTCTGTCAAGAATGCTTAGAATTTGATAGAAGGGTTAAAAATGTGTTTAGCAAAGGAAAGAGAGAACCTGAAGTCTCACAATATCTACCATAATTCCTGCAAGCCAAACCCTAGGGAGTCCTGGAATCCTTTCTAATGACCTGAAAGGAATTTGGATTCCTCAGTGTCTCATTTGTGGAGAACATCACTTCTGCTCGGTTGCTGCTCTGCATCCCTCTATGCCCCACACTGGGGTACACTATAGACCATTTTCCATCGCTGGCACATTTTGAGGAGCAATAGTGCATGAAGGGGATGCAGTTTCTTGGCTGTGCAGGGTGTCCTCTAAGAACCGAACTTCCCACATTCGTATGCAAGCTGGGAAAGAAACTCCTTAGTCATTTTGGACAATTTTGTCTTATGGTTTGTTTGGGTTCTTAAGCTCCTTCTATTTGTACTTTTGCAATCCCACCTGTGCGTGGTATGGATCTTGGAGTCGAAGAATCCCAGATGCATAGCAGATGGTTAGCCTGAAAAAATAATCAGAGAGGCAGCAAAATTCTGTGTTCATGAGCTCCTATTTATTTCAATCTGGTGTTTTGCCTCACAACAAGACTAATAAGCAATTACTCCAGCATCTCAAATGCTTATGCAGTGTAAATGCATCTGTCAACCAGATTCAACATCATCAATAAAGCTGCCAAAGCTGTTCATAATTCAATGATGGATGCTTTGAGCATCTTTTTTGAATATAATTTAAAGATTGCAGTCCTGTGATTCTGACATTATTTCCTGTGTGCTCAAAAATACCTCCAGCTGGAAAGATCCGTGTGTGAGCCGCATAATCACCTCTGCCTGTGTGGACCACTGCAAACGGTGCCATTTGGCTTGTGTGCGGTCGTAGCTTCTGGTCTGTATCTGGCAGGGCTCCCATGAGGGCTGAAGGGGCTGTGAGAGTCTATTTGGGATTTGCAGTGTTTCTTTCCTCCTTTCTCTTCAATTCACCCCTGTGCAGAACTTCATCGAAGCGCTATCAGCTTTACGTGCTGCTCATGAAGGGAATTTGTCCACACGGAAGGTGTTTTCTGCAGTGTGCTGGGGAACTATTTGGTTTAGTATCTTTTACAGCCAGATGACATTAGGAAACAGCTGATGTGATCATTGTCTATGTGCATGTTTGTGCATCTTCATTGCTTTTCTGAATTTCAACCCAATCTGACAGAGATGTCCCAAATAAGCTTCCATTAGCACACATGAACAAGTCCTGGTGCACTTCTGCAAGCTGGTACCTTGACTTAGCTTTAGAATTAATTAAGACTAGAACCCAGCACAAGCATTGCGGCTCTCCCACTGCCTTCTGTCTCCTTCTCTTCCTTCTCTCTATTATTGCAACCTCCTTCCTTTGTTCTGCACCTTGCTGTGTGCTCACAAACTATTATATTCCACCAATGCTTTGAAACAGAGTCATGCTGCAGAGAAGTGTAACATCCATGCCTCAGCTGGAGAAAGATCAGCCGCAAGCCCAGTCATTCCTTAGATCTCAATATGTCCACATGGGAAAGGTGTTTATGAACGTCCCAGCTGTGGGAAAAGCTTCAATTGGATCTTGCAGTTTGCCCTAAGACACAAATCCATGGGAGATGATCATTCATTAGTGTCAGTGCTGGTGGGGTGATGCTTCCAACCTAGAGCATCGCACTGACAAAATAAGGCTGGCAAATGTCAGTGGGTCCTTCCAGGTCACTGCTCTGGTGTGGGGGGACCAAGACCTGCTTGGGATCCCTGCCTTAACTCCTATCTGCCCTCACAGCAGATGAACTTGTAATTACACATTGCCCATGCCCAGAGACCTCGGGAATGCTGAGCTCCCGTTGTGTCAAGCACCATGCTGACCCACACTAGGATGAGCAGCATCCTCCTCTGTGCTAATGCTTGTACCAGCACAAACTAATGGGTGGAGAAACGTGCTGGGCAGAGGGGGCCCTTTGCTGCTGGTAGGCTGTAAGCACAACCGGTAGCTGTGCACAGCCAAATTGTCCCGGTTTGCCACCTGCCTCCCCACTGTTTGTGATGGTGCTCATCCCCTCGGGCAGTTTCAGCATCCAGAGGGTGGTAAGCTCTTGAGTGAAATAAGGAGGGGCATTGATTTAGCTTTCCAGCCCCCCATAAGCAGAGCTGGCATCTCACCAGGTCTGGATGGACCCTGCTCCACTTCCCACTAGGTGTACCCTCTTGGGGACAGAACCAAGCCTTTTGTCACTGTGCAATGGGATTATGGTCACTTCCTTGCATTCCAGCTTCCCTTCAGCTGTCTGTGCATGGAGGTTTTCTGTCAGGGTGCTCTCAACTCTTCTTTTCCCAAGCGTGGTGCATGTGTTTTCCAATTGCTCATCAGTTGCAAGAAAACTGATGCTCGCCACAGTTTGGATCCATCTTATCTCTGCTACCAAATTCACACAGACCCTCTTGGCCATAGGCTTGTATTGTAGTTCTGAGGAGCGATTGACTGTTCCCCCCACCAGGATCATTCTGTATGAGTGCAAAGGGCTCTGTTCACTTTGCACACTGAGTATGCCAATTCACTCTGCCTCTGTTTTTGAGCTACCCACTGGTGTGAGCTTCCCTTTCTTTTGCTTTGCATTTTGCCTTATGCCAGAGTTAATGGAATACAGATTTCTGAGATGTTTTTAATATATTGATTTTTAATATTTATATATTTTAAGTCTCTGTGTAATAAGAATCTGAGTCTATCAATGCAGGAGGCGATCCTGCACTGTTTAATTTCTGTGCTCTCTCAACTGCGTCAGTTCCTGAAGGGACAAAAAGGGAAAAGTAAAAGAAAAGAGGGGGGGAGAACCAGACAAGATGGTTAAAACAACACATGAGGAGCAGTAGCCCAAGGATAGACAAAGGAAGTGGTTTGAAATTAGTTCTTTGGAACAGATATGTGTCAACATCGAGCAAGACAGAGCAGGATGGGTGTGAAGGTCTGAAGGGGGAAGGCTTGGAACAGGACACAGGTGATGCGCCTTGCAGCCCTGGTTGTGTTGCACATGCACTATAGGATGTGATGGGTGTCTGTGTGTCTGTCCCTCTGACCAGAAACCTTGGTCAAGAGCTGAGCCTGTTTGACTTTAGTCCCTGACCCATGTATTCGATCATGGCTCTCCTTGGCCCTCCAAAAGTCTGCAGGCAAAGAAAGTGAGGCCAGGGCAGGTTTTAATGTCACCACCATTGTTCAGGTGGTTGTGGGGTTTACCTGGGAATAATAGGGGCTGTCTAATGCAGCATTATCCTTATTGCCAGCCATGCAAAGTTTCCCTTTTTTTGAGAGAGATTTTAGAGTGGCCACATGCTGATCTTTCCCCAGGTCAACAGAAAAGCATCCTCTATGAGGTTTATCCTAAAGCGAATGTATTTTGTCCTCAGGTTAATTTCTTCATTGGAACAAGCCAGATTGCTTCGACTGACCTTAGGTTGGGTTTTAGGTTTTTCATTCCAAGGCTTCACAATTAAATGCTCATGTGATGAATGCTGAGAAGAGATCAGCTTCTCTGTGTGTGTCTCAGCACTGGGCTGGATTTTTGGGGTGCTGTTTTGGTCTGTTTCCCTAACGTTTAGTAAAATAGCTTCCGTCACTGCTGGAGATGAATCCTCCTGTTTCTACACGTGCAAGTGTTTGAATGGGTCCTTTGGAATCTTCGGTAAAAATAGAGCTAAAATCCAAGTTGGCCCGGAGTAACAGGCTCTATTCAGCTCTGGCTCTTAAACCCAGCCTGGTTTTATAGCCAAGGCAAAAAGATGACAGAAGAACTTGAAACACTTTATGAAGTATTTTACACCAGAGTGATGTGGCATATCCAGGCTGGTTAATAGCATGGTATAAGTGTTTTACTGGCACTTGTGAGCGATGCTATTGCTGCCCAAGCTCGTGCTAATAAAAACCTTAATCGACACCGTATTACTATGGTGTCTTGAGCCAAATCCTGTTGCTGCCATTCATACGGTTGATCCCCAGGGAGATGGTGGGGTTCCTTAGGGAGGGAGCCAAGCGAAGGTCCCTAGAGGCTATATGCTAACGCCATGCAAGCCAATGGCAATGGTGGGCTGAGCAGATCCCCTTTGCCATAACTGCTGCCCCTGTAAAGCTCTGGTTTTCCTCAGGCTGGAATAGCTCCTGCTCCCCTTTACAAGAGGGTGGTTGTTTGCTCTATTGAGGCATGGTGGCTTCTATGGGATATCAAGTCAGTTTGGACCCTGCAGCCTCTGTTGAGGAGCTGCAGCAAGGGTGATGGCCTTGCAATGCCCATGATGGCCACTTGCTACAGCATGAGATAGCCCATTTGGAGGGTGTATTTAGACTAGAGAAGCTCCAGGGTTCACCTCTCCATGCAGAAGAGGATGGAGATGTTCTTGGATTCACTGAGGTCGCTGCCGCGAGGTCTTATAGGAGACTTAGGATTGTGGAATGGTTTGGGATGGAATGGACCTTAAAGACCATCCACTTCCAACCCTCTGCTATGGACAGGGATTGGCAGGAGCTGCAAAATCATTCCTGAAATGTGGATCATGGAAGGAAAACCAGCAAAATGCAGGAGGCCTTGAGGGTCTGTGGAGAGCAGATCAGTACAAAGCTGCTTTGGCTGCATGGAGTTGTCAGGATCTTTCTCTGTTTCCCTGTATTCAGGCTGTGGAGGTTACCAGGCCAGCTCATTGCATATCGATCTTTCTCTCTGCATTGCCATCAGGTGCAACTAAAACCAATCAAGGAGCAGGTCTGTGCGAGCCTGCACTCAAGCTGGCATAAATGCAAATATCCCTCCTGTTCTGCAGGCTGAATCCCATCAGACAAATTGGGGTTGGGGGGTGGGAGTTAGCCCTGTTCCTGCTTAAAGTCACGTTTTTCCAGCAGGAGAGATAGAAATGTCAGGTTTCAGGCCCATGTGCATCCCTGCCTTTACACCAACAAAAACCAATCAGACTCCCGTCAAAACTGGTCCTGTTATCTTGATAGCGGCTGACAATGATGGATAGAGACAGGTTTAGAAGATCAGACACAAGACAATCCACGCTGCATTTCAAACCACCTCAGGCATTTAAGTGCCAATGTGTCATCTGGTGGACTCTGCAACACAAACCACTCTTTAAAACACCTCCTCTGTCCCCATCAACTCTTATTTACCAGTGTTATAAATGAATAGCTGTCTCCAAGATACAGCTCATTATCCCACATGTGTTGCTCCAGTAGGAATAGTGAAATCAGAGCTGCATGGTTCTCCTTTTTTTCCTCCTTATCCACCAGTGCTTTGCTGTTTTTTATTATCATTTCTGCCTGGAGGAGGTTGAGAACAAAGTAACTTTTCAAATCGCAGCGTTTCTCTAATGCAACGTCTGGAGATAAGTTTATTGTGCTTTTACAGGATGTAAGTAAACACGTTCCTTAAATATATTCCCATCTACCCCAAGAAACATCATCCTGATGTGGCTTTAGGCAAGCAGAACACTGGTGGGGACTGTCAGAGCACCAGTGTGTACTAAAGGCAACACTGGTATGGGCTGGTACAGTGACACAATCTCTCTGTGTTTTCCATGCCTTGAGGACAGGGGGAGGGCTGGAAGTTAAACACTGAACTGCAAGGGGATGCTGCTGTATCTGCCAAATGGTCCCGTGGGATCACAATGTGGATTTCACAGCAAGTGATCCCGGAGGGAAAATGGGGACAAATGGGCTGAGAGTCTGCTCAGGGGAAGTGGATAAGTCGCCTCTCCCATCCAGACGGGCGCACAATGGAGTTCTTTAATTTCGTATGAGATGACTGCTGGAGAATGCATAATGTGCTCTGATGACTTGAGGCAAGGCAGGTTGGGTTTGTCACGCCTTTGACATCATTTTTCAAGGCTGACAGCATCACTTGCAGCCTTGAGGGCCAGCGGGAATCACGGATGAGTACCCAGGAACTTGCCTGTGCCCTGGATGCATCCTATGGGAGCATGTGGGATGCTTGCGCCAGGTCTAACTGCAGCCAAGGAAGGAGGAAAGGGGCATAGGATAGGCATGGCACCCCATAGACTGGTGCAGGGCCAGGTGAAGCATCAGGGTGTGATTCCTCTGAGTTTGTGTAGCACAAATGTTTTAATGAGCTGCTGCTTCAATGCGCTTCTCCCCACTGAACCAGTGGAGGAGGGCTGTGGGGAGGGGGCAGCTCCTGTAACAAACCCCTTGCCTCTTCTAACCCCTGGAAGGTCTATTTCTATGTATACACCATCTTTATACAGTGTTAGGATTCTTCCCTGTCAGCCAAGATGCTCTATGGAGGTGTGATGAAAGGCTCAGCCTCAGTTCCTACAGCAAATCCCTGTGCCAGAATCACAGCTGAAGGTCTTCTATCCCCACCTTCCCCTTCATCCCTGTGTGGTGGGATGTACACCAGTGAGCACGTACGTCTGGGGGTTAATGTGGCGCAGTCTCAGCACCACAGTGTAAGGGCAGGGAGGGAGGAAGATGTGGAGTTGCAGCCTGAGCCCAGCACAGGGATGGGATGCTAAGGCAAGGGAACACAAACCCCTTCTGCCTCTCCATAAACCCCTTCTACCCCTCATGAAGCCCCATGGCTTTGGGAAAGTGCCAAATTCCTTTATGCTGAGTGAAGGGGAGACCATAAAGAGGGAGATGTGGCCTGGAGGCCGTTAGATTTTCCCACATTTCTGAGCGTTAATGTCACGATTGCGCTGTCTAAATAACACCCAGGCTCTGGGCATGTTTTACCTGTCCTAACTGTGATTTACTGCTGCAATAAATTAGCCCCTAAGCCAAAGAATCAAAAGTAATTGGCCTTATATTTTGGTCTCCATTTTATTCTGTTCCTTTTTCCTTTCCATTTGTCCTCTTCCCTTTCCCTGTTATCCATTCCCAGGCATTTTCCCCCTTTCATTCTTCTCACTTCAGGCCACTTCCTGATTCTTTCCCATGCTTTGTGTTCTTGCTGGGATTTAACAGACCTGTTTTCTTGTTCTTTGTTTCCTCCTCCAGCCATTCCAAGCTGCCGTGTCCTTGAGCTTTCACCCTGTTCCTGGAGATGATGATCCAGTGCTGGCCATAGCCTGTCTTCTGGAGCTGGAGGAGAACCCCTGTCCACAGTGGTCCTATGCAAAGGAGGTGATGGAGGAGCTGAGGTTGGTCACAGGTGGGTTTTAGATGGACTTTAAAATGAGCTTCACATCTTATTGCTCCACGGTAGCAGTAGATGACCCCCAAGTTTTAAATACAATGAGGCAGGAGGTTGGGGTGGTTTTGGCCTATGAGTTTTCTGTATCTCTTCTGTGTCATTCTGCTTTATGCATTTAACACAAAGGCTTTTGATACAAGACTTGGCAGTGTGTACCCTCACTCATCCGACCTTCCAGTGGCACCAGTTCCTGCCATATCCCCGCTTCATAGCATGTCATAGGATCCCAGTGTAGCTGGCCGAGGGGTCTGGCATCTGCCTTGGGGAAGGAGAAGGTAAAGTGTGTGTGTTGGGAGAGGAAAAGGTGGATTAATAAGGGCAGATCTGCCAAAAAAGGCTCGAAGCTTCAGTAATGGTGATCTTTCGGGGTCTGGCTCCATGATGTGCTCTGAAAGCTGTGAACAGGGGTGGCTAATACAGGCTTTAGTGATCTCTAACAGCAAGAAAGAATGGGCTCAAAAATCCAAGCAGATGTGAACATGTATGTGTATATGCACACGTAGGTACCAGGAGGGATGGAGAGAGTGAGCATCCTCCCAGCACAGGTATGTGCCACAGCCCCATAGCTGTCAGGAAAAGGGGGTTACTTGATGTATTTATTACTTTAAGCTTGCTGTTTTGCAAAGGTATGGTGCATCTCCATGGCCATCACCTATAGCTGAGGGGGCTTGTGGTGGTGCTACACAGTGCACAGACACCTACAGGCTGTCCATCAGCACTGTGTGTGTCACACTGAACACAGCAGCTCCAAGCCCGTTTATTCAGCAGCGAATAGATGTGGGAACAACTTGACTGCTCTTTGCTGCTCAGCAATCCCAGCAAGAGCAGCTTGAGAGGAGGGTAGGGTGGGTTTTTCTTTACTTCCCTTTAAATAAATGGGCATTTTCTATTTTCTTTTCTATGTTGTTTTTTGAGCTGCTAATGTTCCTTTTGCGTGCAGGCGCGATGCTGCTTCTGCTTGAGGATGCACACAGTGGAGTGCAAAGATAAAGATTGCATCTCATGCATAATGCATGGCCCAGCAACCCGCTGCTGCCACAAATTACCCGAGTAGATTCCTCCAATGGGGCTGGAAGAAAGGAAGGAGGGGGAAAGAATATTGTACTGAGTATCTTTGTAAAGGGATGACAAGAGAAACACCTAAAAATAGGGAGAGATGCTTGCAAAAGGGATCAATGTGAAAGTAAAGGTGCGGAGCGTGGAGCAGCAGATCTGAACACAGAGAGGGCTAACAGCAGTTCTGCGGTCCTGGGTGGATGGGGACAGCCCAGAGCTGCTTATGGAGATGTCCAGGGAGTGAGTTTGTGTTGGTGGAAGTTTATA
The DNA here is from genome assembly GCA_028858755.1 of Ara ararauna. Taxonomy (NCBI): domain Eukaryota; kingdom Metazoa; phylum Chordata; class Aves; order Psittaciformes; family Psittacidae; genus Ara; species Ara ararauna. Next base: position 18,723,543 of record CM054384.1, read on the forward strand.
AGAGGAATGACTTGTGGGTAGGTGGGTAGGGAAAGGGGTTACTCGATTTATTTATCGCTGTCAATTACATGTGATGCAGCTCTGTGTTGATGCTGCATTCAGTGATGCTTCTGTAGAACAGGAGTGAGCAGTGCAAAATACATGTGAGAGCATGGTGAGGAGGGGACAGAAAGGTGAGAACTGGCCACTGAAATGACTTGGAATCTTTATTCCTTGCTGTCAGCAGCCCAGGAGCAGCCTTGGCTTCCATCACTGTTGCTGCTGCTGTTTGCCGCCTTGGATGCTCCCTCCCCTCCCTGCAAGAGAGAAGCTGCAAGAAGACGCTGCAGCCTTTCCTTCTGTAATGTATAAAGTGACCAAGCCCCTTCCCCATGTGTGCTTCACCCCTGCTAACTCCAAGCTATGCACTGCAGGAGAGGCAGGAGCCCCCAGCCCTTCTCCAAGAGCAATTCCCTCTGGAGCGCTGCACCATGGTGGGAAACCCGGATGCTGATTTGTGAGTAGTGTAGAACTTGGTGGAGGAAAATGGCATTTTAGGAGCAGATGGGGTGTGATTTGCTTTAGCTTCATGCTGGAGCATGAGGGGTTGGCCCATCAACCCAGCAGGGATGCTGCTGCAAGCAGAGGTGAGGGGTTTGGTGCTGCCAGGGGTGGAGCATCCATAAGCACTTTCTGCTTTAGAAACCAAAGCCTGTTGAAAGGGGCCTGTGATTTGCCTCAAGGGGAATGGGTACCAAAACTTCAGCAAGCACCAGACATGCTGATAACTGTACAGAGGCCTCTGGATCACTGTGATTCTCTGTAGGGCACATTTTAAGACTGTTTGGTGTTGGTTTTATTTCATTTAAGTAATACGGAGTAAGACCTGTCTTCAAATCTCATCTTAATGGCATTAAAGGCCAGGTTGGATGGAGCTTGGAGCAACCTGGTCCAATGGAAGGTGTCCCTGTCCGTGGCAGGGGGTTGGAACTGGATGAGCTTTAAGGTCCCTTCCAACCCAGACCATTCCACGATTCCCAGCACCGTGTGTTTGGGTTTATTTCAGCTTCCCACAAGCAGGACCAAGCACAAACCCAGAACAGCAGCTTCGTGCAGGAGCGTTGGTGGCCTTGGACGCTGGGCTCCGCGCACTGTGGTCCGTCACCCCCTCCCCACGCTGCAGCCCCTCTTCTCCTCCAGCACAACTTGCTTTTGCCATCTAGTGGCTGTTCCAGAAAGGTTCCGACATGGAGGTGGGCAGCCAAGGTGGTGATGGAGAAGGGCAGGAAGGAGAGAAATGTACTGGGGGGGGATAGGTGCTGGCAAGCAGCAATTTTCCATGCTGTCACAGAAGTGAGGATGAGAGCAGGGTGCCAGGCTGTGCCCAGTGCACTGCCCATAGGGGAAGGTTAGTGCTGGAGATCCCTAGGCTGGAGCATGGCAGCCCCTCAGGTGCTGCCTGCGTTTGACACATCCAGAGCAGAACCTGTGTCTGGAGGTGCAGATCACCGCCAGTGTTTTCTGGGGTGCATCAAGTGGCTTTAATGTAGGCAGCTCATGAGCTCCCTGACCTCAGAGGGGATCTTACAGCAAAGCCATGTGTCTGCTTCCAGGTACAGGATTTAAGCACCTATCCAGGTGGAGGAGCTCTGGGAACCCATGGATTCGTGTCTGCAGGTCGCTGGAGGTCGGGTTTTGACTGCTGTGAATTGGGATGTGGTGGCAATAGGATTCTAAAGGGTTTTCCCATTTTCTTTCCTCCCAGATCATCATTTCTGTTGCAGTTACAAGCACTGACAGGACTTGCTTTCTGCCTACATCCGGAGTGGCTTTACACTTGGGGTGCCCTCTGCTTGGCTTTCCAGGACACCACAGCCCCATCCCCGTCATGATTCGGTCTCATCACAGACTCATCCCTCTCCTCCTGGGCAGACACATCCCACAGAGCTTCCCATGGGATCTGGCAGCTTCTCATGAGATTAACCCACTGCCCGGCTCCGCTGCGCTGCTGTTCCAGGCACTCGCCTGCATTAGCATTGATTTGTATCTGATACAACCGCCCACCCGTGAGGCTTTGGGTATCCTTTCTGTTTGTTCTCTTGGCAGAGGTAATTACAGCCTTGGTGTTGAGCTGCAGGCGCGGGCTCCCGGCCGCGCTGCACTGAAGGGATGGCTCAGGGCTGGCCGGCAGCACCGGGGATGTGTGCGCCGTTAATGCACTGCTCTAATACGTCCTTTATTGCTGTGCAGCTGCACATGTTCTGGGGGCCTAAAGAGAAGGAAAAAGACCCTTCCCTTCCCCTCCCTTCCCATTGCTTCCACCCCCCCTTCCCTTCGCTTCCCCCCCCTTTCCCTTCGCTTCCCCCCCCTTTCCCTTCGCTTCCCCCCCCTTTCCCTTCGCTTCCCCCCCCTTTCCTCCGCTTCCGCCCCCCTTTCCCTCCGCTTCCGCCCCCCTTTCCCTCCGCTTCCGCCCCCCTTTCCCTCCGCTTCCGCCCCCCTTTCCCTCCGCTTCCGCCCCCCTTTCCCTCCGCTTCCGCCCCCCTTTCCCTCGCTTCCGCCCCCCTTTCCCTCCGCTTCCGCCCCCCTTTCCCTTCGCTTCCGCCCCTCTTTCCATCTTTTTCCTTTTCATCCCCTCCCTTTTTCCCCTTTCTCTCCTCCCTTTCCTCTCTTCCCTTTTTCCCTTTTTCCTGTTTATCTTCCTTCTCTTTTCCTTTTCTCTCCTCTTTTTCCTTTTCTCATCTCCTGCCTTCAGCATCCTCTCTGAGAAAGCCCCTTTGCTGCACACAAAACCACTGCAGAGGTTCAAGGTCACAGGTAAAGACGCCACCAGCCCTGTGCCTCTCCCCTCACCTACTCGAGTGGGGTTCCTGAACTCCTCTCTCAGCAATGTCTCCACTCACCTTGCACATCTAATGACAGCAGAGGCAGGCGGGAGCTCACTAAGCAGATGAGCCCCTCCTTTACAATGCCATTTGCTTACACTGCTTATTTTTCTTGGGCATAATGATTTTTAAGGGGGAAAATGCAATTTTGCTTAATGGGAACCAAGTTTAACGCTCCATGAGCTTTGTCTGCTCCATCTGGGAAGCATTTTTCCTTCTTTAATTATTATTAAACCAGCCCAGTAAATTGTGTGTGGTTAAGAGGCACTTCTCATTAAGATGAAATACTTGCATCTTGGAGGATTATCTGCTTTTAAAGAGGTGATGATACACTATAGGTTGTATTTTAACTCCCCAGTTAATCCAGCCTCGCAGCACCCACATCCCATGGGACCTGCCCAGCACATGCAGGGTACGAATGCTGATGGGAAGCTGGATGCAATCAGAGCTGATGGGAAGGAAGGAAAAAGGGGTCAGGAGAAGAGGGCCCAGCGGGGACCATGAAGAAGTAAGTGGCAAATCATGGCAGGGAAGGGAAACGTTTAATCAGATTACTTAAGTACAGATGGTATGGAGGGGGGAAAAAGAGGTTGCAAGAGGACCAAGAGACAGGGGAGCACTATATATAGATGTACAGCTGCTTCCTTCAGGTGGTGTAACTCGAGACCGTGGGGTGATTAATTTAGTGAGTTGAAATGTATAGCGGGTTCTGATTGCATCTGAGTGTCTATAATTTAGCTACTTAGTAAAATTAACTGGAGGTTTTTAGTGAGCTGTGAGGACAATAATGTGTGAAGAGACTCAAGAAGGAGTTTGACTGCATTGGCTCTTCCCTTACCTCCCCCTTTTTGTCAATTTGCAAAGTTTATTTTTAACTTTCCCAATTTTCTTTCCCTGGCATCTTTCCTCTAATCCAGATGAAGGAGTTGGCCTCCCCCTGCTGTCAGCTAAGGACAACGACGTGAGCTTTCATTTCCCTCCATGGACCAGAGGTGCAAGGACTCAGCAGCCACAATGCGAGATGGCTATTCAGGCCAACTCAGGTAAGAGCTGTATATTGGGATATCCAAGGCACATAATGTAGCTCAGAGCATGACACCCCTGGAAGACCATGGGATCTCCTATTAAATCCATTTCACCTTTCAGAAGGCATCATGGCACAGGTTGTCCAGAGAAGCTGTGGCTGCCCCAACCCTGGCCTTGAACAACATGGACTAATGCGAGTCATCCCTACTCATGGCACGGGGTTGGAACTATATGATTTTAAGGTCCTTTCCAGCCCAATCCATTCTATGATTCTATACTGGCATCCACCCAAGCTTGGGAGCACAGGGCTGCCCAAAGGGAGGATGCACAGCTCTGACCTCTTAATATCAAGCTGTGATTTAGAACCAAAGTGCTTTACAGCATCTTTGTGGTACTCAGCTGAATATCCAATTGTTGGGAAACCATTTGAACAAACCAAAGCTTTAGTGGAAGGAACTATTCTGGCTCGTCTTGGTCCTCGACGTGTTGTGCATGTAGTACTAGAGTAGTTGAAATGGCTCCTGTCTCTTGGCCAGCTCAGTGGGTGTCAGAGCTATCTGTACTCACAGCCAGGTTTAAATGAGCACAGATTGACTGTTGTGAAATTACACATTGGTTGTTCTCTAGAGTGCAATATCCAAGGATATTAGATTGGGTTATACACCCAATATAACCACAATCCTGCACTGAGATTTCTGAGACTTGGCGCTAACCTTGGCTGATGAGGGTGAATTATCCACTATAATGGGACATCATTAAGGGGAAAAAAGAATAAAATCACAGTGAGAAATTCACTTAGTTCACTAAAGTCATGACTGTACCACAAAATCTATTTTGTAACAGAAAAATCACTTTAAATTATGGTCTTTTTAGGGTTAAACTACCTTCCCTGTTCACTTCCTTAGTGGCACTGAGAGCAGGTTGCAGACAGACAGCATGAGTGGAGCGTGAAGGCATGTTTTATGCTTGTGTTCTCTGGCCTTGCCAAATTACCACTTTGGTGTATCAATATGGGACATAAAAACCCAGTAAAAGACTTAATTAAATTTATGAAACATTTTTCAGGGGGTTTAGGAGTAAAATGGATTTCAAACCTGTCGGGCTGTGTCCCTCATGGCTTTCTGCATCTCTGTACCCATCCCAGTGAGGGTGTGAGGTGGGTAACGCTGATGTTTTACTGACAGGTCTTTCTATTCAATGCTGTTGAGAAAGCAAGTTTCCAATACCGCCACTCAGCCAGGACAAGCCTTGTCTGTACCTTACAGACATATCATGAAGGATGGAATTGGATTCATTCCATTCTAATGTGGCTTCCTGTGGCAGGGGGTTGGATCTAGATGATCTTTTAGGTCCCCCCCCCCAACTCTGAACACTCATTGAACAAAAAGTCATAGAACGGTTAAACACAAACACACTTGTGATGATGTTTCATTTTAATTGTCTGATTCTAAGTAACACCATCAGACTTAGCATCGACCTAAGTTTCTAACAGGGCAGTAAGAAAGCTCCAGAAGAACCTTCCAGATAGGTTTAAAATGCTATAAAAGAGTGAACATTTCTCACAGTGCTACGAAACAATGACAACTGACGGCATTATTATTCTTTTAACCTACCTTCTTTTAGCAGTAGACAAACAGTGGGGAAGGTGAATCACATTTGTGATTCTTTTAGGAGCTGTTTATAACAACAGATAGTTTTCTAAGAGGACAAGTACAAATATAAAATTTCAAATGAGCTAACTTTAAAAAAAAATCTGGATTTTTCACTTTCTCCAGTACCTTTGTTCTGTAATAAATATTAAAAAACATCTTTTACATTACAGAAAATGTTAAATAAGTTATTTACCAAAAGATTATTGTTGTTTTTTGGTCAAAGGCTGATTCCATTAAGAGCTGAACAAATGTTTTTACATCAATAAATAGTAAGGCATAAAGAAGCAAAGAACAATCACAGGAGCAGTCTCAATGAGTGGAATCTTCTCCTTCAAAGAATCCTTTTCTTGCTGGCATAGGAAGGTGATTTTTGATTCTCAGCTGGTGGAACCTGGTAAGAAAAGCAATAATTATTGTTATTTTATAGTACTTCAAGGGCACACAGTTTGTCCCTACCCTGGGGCCATGATGCAGCAAAAGGATCTGCAAATAGGAGCTTCTGTAAGAAGATTTCTGTAAGTAGAAAGAGGTTTTTTTGTGTCACCACTTTCTAACTCACATAGGGGTTGAGATAACAGGACAGCAGCCACATAGCAGTCAGGAAAGTAAGGAAAAGGGATGCATGGAAGAGGGTAGAGGAAAACTTAAGGAAGGGCTGGGAAAGGTACAATCATTGAGTGGAGTGGCATGAGGAGAAGGAGGGATGCAGGAGTCAGGAGGTGTATTACATCCTCCTGGGAGTGGAGTCCAAATCTTCTAGGAGAAATCAAATCTGAACAGTGATTAATACACTGCATTAGCCAAGAGCTGTTTGCAGAAGATTTGCCTGTGGGTCTACATTTAAATAAAGGCACCACTAGTTATTAATACATACACAAGCTTTAAGTAATGGTGTCGTTGAACTTATTCTGTAGGCAAGTTATGGGACTGTGATCTGCTGAAATAAAACTACTGGAAGAAGATGATAGATGAGTAGTAACGTAGGGAGAGCATCAGAAAGAAGCAGGTTGATGTGGTCAGTCATAAAACTCTGATTCAAACATCAAATACTGCAGCATATTACTAATGCTGCCACCCAGACTGATTAGGCAGCAAACCTAAAGCAAATCAGACTAATTCTGCAGAATACTACTAACACAGCAATGCCTATTTTTAATAGTATATAAAAAGGCATTAAATGCAACCAAAAATTGTACTTACTTCCAGGTTTCCTCTAGCCTTCTTCAAGACATCATGAGTTAAAGCCACTGGAAAGAAAGAGGAGAATCAGAAGAACACTGCACAGACTTTCTATATTCCCTGTATTCAAGTCCTAAATAAGGTATGTAACTAGCAACTTGGCAGTCACACACCACTTCCACTTTCCTACTCCCCAAAGCCCACAGTTGTCTTCTCCCTCCTTGAGCCCTGTTAAGAAGCTCAGGCTGATGTACAACTCTCCAGCTGCAGCAACCCCAGATTAAGGGGGAGTGCTGCAGAAGGACATGCACTGAAATGGCATTTCCTATCCCCAGCCTGTGTTTCATATAGTGCAGAATCTGATTTTCAAATCTAAACATCAGGGAAGTGCTTTTAGTTTCTCTACCATAAGAACAATACATGTGAAAAAAAGCCATAGCTCATCACTACAGTTAATGTCACAGACATGAACAGCCACCTGCAATACTGATGACCTGATTCCCTTGATCCAAGTCATCAAAAGAAGACTTTCTGTTAATTTTAAGAGGAGGTGGTATATGATATAACTACAATTTGAACTATTCAGCAGCTTATTTGGTCTGGGAAGGGGAGAAAAACTGCAGTGGAGAGATTACGTGGAATGATGAGCTGGGAAAGGGACAGAGGGCAGAAGGAAGCCAGATCCTCCAGCAGTTCAAGGACAAAGCAAGCTATATATGCTTAGGGGAAATTATGTCAGTGGCTTGCTCTGAAGGCTTCCAAGTTTCCTCTATTCAGCTACTTTGCCTCTGTGGGGACAGCATGAGACCTGTGAAAGGAGGAGGGGATGCTTCTAAGCAAAATTGGTCTTTAGAAATGCCAGGTTAAATATGCAATTCTCTAATCTGTGTCAGGTCCATAACTGTGGAAAATACCATTCACAAGTACCAATTGAATATTCCAGTCTCAAAAATAAACAATTTAGCCATAATAAAGATTTTTCATTACAATAATAACAATCCAACAACTCCAAGGGTATAGCTGTCATGAGATAATTATACCCTTGGCAGATTACTGCAATTTGGCACTGTGTTGTTACATGTTCAGAGGTTCAGATGAGGTTTATAAGCAATGAGTTTTCTTGCCAGAGAAAGCATACAGAAGACTCCGAGCCACCCGAATGTTCCAGTCTCTGCCTCTAAATAGATTTAGGAATGCTCAACTAAATAACAGAAGCAACCTGAATATCCTCAGTGGACTGGCCAGCTAACAGGATGTTTGGAGAATGAAGGGAGCCAAAGTCACCTACTGTGATGCTTTTGCTCTTACTAGCGAAGGAGAAAGGAAGAAATACCAAAACTAAGTGTAAGCATCCTAACAAAATCCAGCAGCTTCCTATGATCCCCCAGTTTTGTTGTATGCTTGGCCAGGAACTTGTGTACAGATGCAATTTAGAAACCTTTCTGAAATTGCTCTTTAAAGGCAAAGGTAATCTGACATCCATAATTCCCATAATCACTGAAACTCACAGAAAATCATATCTAGGTCTTTCTGTGTAACAGATTGCTCTGTGCTCATAAAGAACTCCACTAGTAAAGTATTTCACCTGGCAAACTAGGTTTTTCTAAATCAAAAACATTAAATTCAGTACATGAAGAGACTTCAGTGTCACATCCTCTATCAGCCAAGCTGCTGCCAGCCAGGCAATAGTTTGCATTACAGAGATTGCAGGAAATACAGGCTTTGTTTTATAAGGACCTAGTTTAGATGAGGTTGAATGTCCTGAAAAGGAGTGAGTAAATTAAGGGGGAGATGTATTTCTTTTTGAAAGCATAGAGTGGCTGTGGGGATACCATTCTGACCAGGAGGGTAAAATCTCTGCTGATTTGGAATTACCAAGTATGTCTGAGATGTAACTGGAAGTAGGAACTGACCAAATGAAGCCAGCAGATACCCCAGGGATATTAGTCAGACAGACGTGACAGAATCACTTTGATTTTTATATGACAACCCCAAACTGAGCACTTTGAGTTTAAAACCTGAACAAAACATAATTTTGGATTTAATATAAGTAATTCGTACATCATTTAGTAAAATCTCAGACTGGTTTGCATTGGAAGGAACATTAAAGCTCATCCAATTTCAACCCCTGCCAGGGATGGGGTAGCCACTGCTTCTCTGGGCAACCTGCGCCAGAGTCTTACCACCCTCACAGGGAAGAGCTTCTTCATGTTTAACCTAAATCTCCCATTTGTCAGTTTAAAGCCATTCCCCCTTGTCCTATACCTACAGAGCCTTGTAAAAATTCATGTTGTTGTTTCTCCAATTTTAGAAGTAGCCACAGGCTACAAAAATCAAACAAGAACCAGTAATAAAGCATACACTTACACTGGTCAATGATGACTTTCTCCATGTTTTCCTTCAGCTGGTTTGTGGAGTGCAAGCGTTTCACCGTGCTGTGTAACTTCTTCTCTTGCTCAGACAGTTTCTTCCGTAATCTAAATATTTCTGCTTTCATTCCATCATCCTAAATTGAGAGAAGGAAATGTAATAAAGTATTACATATATATTTTTTATATATATATCAGTATTATATAACAGTATATTGTGCACTGCTAAATACTTTTCTACAAGAGCCTTAAAGCTTCCTTAAAGGAGTGAAACATCACTGATTGCCTGTCCTTCTATGTTCACTTCCCCAGTGACATACCTGATTTCCTATGATATCTGCCAAGAGACAACTATAACTTTTAACTGGCTTTTACTGCAATTCATTTTTCTTCTAGTTCTGAAAAAAGCCTTAACACCAGTGTCTATTTTTGTTTTTCAGCTTCCAGTCCTCTCTTTTTTGTCCTCCTCAAATGGAAAATGTAAGAAAGGCCAGTGCTATGGGATCAGCAAGTATCCTGCCTACCACGTTCAGAGCTTCCAGCTTCCTTCTCCAGTGTGCTGTTAATAGTTGATGCTGCCTTTATTCAAGAGCTAAACACATTGTACAAATCACTGGGATGGTTATGTTGCAAAACTATTTAACAGTGTCAAATTTAAGCTTCAGTTTTCACCATTCCAACCAAATTAGTATTAGTATCTTGTAAAACAGGATTATGAGCAGCCCTGACATAGTTGGCCAGTATCATGGATCTTGATTCTCATGCAAACTTAAGCTTGTACATTTTCTTCTTTTCTTGTTGTGCCACTTGTTAACTAATAGTATCTTCTGGAATTTGCCCCTGGCATTTAGCTCTTCAGAAAAACTGATTACTCACAACTCCTGTGGGGCTGAAGAGGAGGCAGTGAATGCTCAGTATCTTTTAGACTCAAGCTTCAAGAGACACACTGCATTTAAATACATCAGAAACAATCTAATATCCTTAAGATCTCAGGATGTTAGATAAGAAACTCCAGGAAAGATTCTATTAGGCTCTAATTAGGTGCAGTCCTGGGAATTCAGATACTCCACATGTTAAGGTTGGATTTTCAGAAGTGACTGATCCAGATCAAGAAGGTTTAAGATCTCTCTGACAGTAAAGCATCAGATGCATCGCACACCATGTGTGTGAGCTATGTTCAGATACTGCAAGCCAGGCCAATATAAAGCTGTCTATATAGATTATACACATGATAAAAATGGAAGTATACACACTTGTCAAGACATCCTAAATATGGAGCTGAAACATCAGTGAATATATTAGACAGCAGAGTTCATTCTTACTGATTTTGTGATGTTACACATTGAAGGATGCTAGAAAATAACAGCAAAAATGTTATGAAAATGATATAGAAAATATTTACTTTTCCTAACTTTTGGGGTTATTTTCCCAGCAATATCCTACTTCTTTTAAGGAAACACATACAGAAACCCCTCAGTGAAAACACTTTAGATTCATTTTCAGGCCAGATTTTGAAACAGTTTCATTGCTGAGTAGTGGTATTATGACAGAATAGATAATTCATTCCTCATTCAGTTTACTTCCATTCATTTGCATAGTGCAATCCTTTTTAGTAAAAATGTTATAAAACTTGTCTGGGGCTTTTGTCACACTTGTAAAAAAGCATTCTATTTTACATTGTAGGCATCTAAAATGTAAAAGGAGAATGCAGCTCAGATTACATCGAAGTTGTTGAAGTTTCTCTTGTTACTAGGATATACATAAACAAACTGAATTGGGTTCTATAGCAGGGAGTCCAAACCTTTTCTTGATGAAATGGAGCATTTGCCTGCCTGGGTTTCCTGTATCATTACAGATTACCTCTGTACTATAAAGTGTATGTAAACAGAAATGTAAATAAACACCTCAGTATGCACGAGATAGAAAGCCAGCACGCATTCAGCCTTAGCCTTCAGTGATGGGAGCTGTAAATCCGTGTAGCCAAAGACATCCAAGGTTCATAGGTTTCAAAAGGTTTTTCCCAAATAACACATTACAACAAAAAAAACAAACCCAAACAAGCAAAACCACCCACAGCCAACCAACAAACCCCACTAAATCCCACAACCCCCCCCCCCCAAAATGAAGCACAACAGTACCTGAGTGCCGTGCGTGGTACCGTGTACACCTTTCAGGGGAAGGGAAACTCTCCAAAGAAGTTTGAGTAAACGTGCAGCCTCTTCTAAGATCTGCTGTACTGTGTGAATATTTGCTGAAAAGCTCTGCAGTGCTGCCTGCTCTGGTACCTGTGGCATAGGATTAGAGACATGGTAAATTTTATGCTTAAAACATTATGAAAATGTAATCTTAATTAATGGTTTAAACCCCGTTGGTATTTTGATTTCGTATTTAAGATGATGCACACAGCTATTGTGTGCCACAAAAGCTAATTTGTTGGTTTGCAAAGACTGCTGAATTATGCATTATCTGAGAATCTCAGGGAGGGAGGGGATTTATCCTAATCAATAACCATGATTAATAATAGATTATATTTACTGGAGTTGCTATGCCACATGGTAATAGTTGGCAACTCTCTTCTCTCTCCATTTGCATTTTGTGTCATGTTATTTGAAAGTCAAATGATTACAGACATCAATTTAAGCAATATAGATGTTTCTTCCTTAGCAGACCTTTTAAACTGTTCCATTTAATGCTGAAAGAACTATCAGGACACACATAAAATGTTTTCCTCTGCTGACAGATGAGAAAACCAAATTGAAGAAATTGCATAAATGTGAAATAAAGGAGGGGAAGAATGTAAGGGCTGGAAATGAATTACCAGAGCAATGGTGATACAGAAGGGGGAAGGGTAATGAAAGAAAAGCATTCACAGTTCCTGCCCCATGCAACATTCCATTTGAGTATGTAGTTAGCATTGTTATCTAACCAGAACCCTCCTGCCACATAAAATAGCCCATTTGCTAAGTAGTCTGAAATTTCAGTGATGTAAAGCTTGATAGAAAACTGCAAATGGTGAAACTTACTGCTTTTATCTTTACACCAACAACACAAGTTACAAACTTAGCCAGATTACTTTTGCAGTCATTATCAGGATCTTAACTAGGTCATTTGAAAATATATGATACTTCAGAGAGTCTTAAGTGTCATTCAGACATCATTTTACTGTGTGAGCACACATGTGATCCCACAAAAAGTTGTTCAGAATTGGTGAAGACTGCATCTTCGACAGCTTTACTAATTAGGACTGGCAAAACAAGTAGTACAAATTTATCCATGCAGTTAAGGCCTTCTGGTTTTTGAAGAGCAATGAGCATTTTTTTTTTTTTACACATTTATATTATCATAAAATCATAAGGGTGAAAGGACCTTCATTAGTCACCTCATTTACTTTCCCACTCCAAGGCAGGAAAGCATTACACGTAATTTTTCAAGCATTCACATAATCTGTTCCTACAAGCACCCTCCATTCCAGTGTTTCATTATTTTTACCACTGGCACGTGTTTTAAATGCCTGATCCAGGCTTTTCTGTTGTGGTTTCTTAGTTCCTTATTAACTGCCATGGACATGTACACATTGTTCGTTCTCTGTTGTTGAAGCTTGTAGGTAGATTTGTCTTATTCAGTCCACCCAAAACCTGCTATCATCAACTGTATCCAGAAATTAACAGTATTAAATAAGAAAAATTAGCATTAACAAACATTAGTTCTCTCGATTCTAAAGGAAAAGGATTGACATTATTAAATACAAGGCAAACATTTTATTGGCTTAAGATTTATTATGTTTAAGACTACAGCACGAGGACTGTGATTTGATACCGCTGTGTCACACGTGACACTGCCTTAGTGACAGTGTTTAATCATTAATGGGATATTCAAGCTCCTGATACTGCTCAAGCATTCAACTGCTTCCAGGAATTGGAAACATATTAAAAAGCTTCCCTAATATGAAACAAGCCTCATTAGTATACATCAGTCATTGATGTACAGTTATAACCTGGTGTTAGCAAGTGGGGAACTTCATCAGCTGCATATCAGATTTCTTTGTCTCATAGTTCCTGGGTTTATCCCAAGTCTTCCTCACAAGAAAATCTCCTTAATTATTTTTATCCTTAAGTTACTGCTACATACCCGTAGTTTAAGCCCTTTCTAAAGCATTGCAGTTTTTTGTTGGTTTTGTTTGGCTTTATTACTTCCAGTGTAACAATCATCTATTTCCATAGCAAAAACAAGTAGTTTCACCTCATTTCAAGTCGCAAGTGCGATTGCTTATTAAAGGACCAGAATTAACTAATTCACCCACAGCTTCATTAACCCAGAATCACAAATAGATGTCTGCATCTAGATGAAGCTTCTCAGGGTGGAGGTGTCCTGACAGAGTGACTCAGTTGCCTACTGCACCATTAACCTAGTTCTTTGCTTTTGTAACCTACGCATTTTGCACCTCTAGGTAAAATTCATCATCCTTTAACAGCTCTCAGTGCTTACCTTTATTCCAGGCTCCTGCAGTTTCGTACCAGTGATCTCTCCTAAAGGAATGTCCATTTCTGCTAAAACCTGTTGCCCTTCTGAAATCTGCTTCCGTAGAGCATTATAATCCTCAATCAAGCCAAGAACATGGCGCCCGTTTTTGTCTGCCCACATGCGATGCCCGGGCACGAGGCGAGGGGTACAAGCTATGCTGGAGGATGAGGTGCTACTGCAGTGTGAAGTGCTGTCTATGTCATCTTTAGAGGCTGATTGTGTACCTGGAGCAGAAAGAGAGTTTTAATCCCTACATGTAGAATTAACCATTCTATGATACTAGACTCGACTCATCTTAAACAGTAAGTCTGGGTTATTGATAACACACACGTTAAAGATACATTAGGATGTACCTGGTTTCACTAGTGAAATGCAATGTCCGTGCTTCTGCAGCTCACAAATCTTTCTGCTGGCAGCAGGGCATTTGCAACGATTTTCTATATATAAAAACAGGACAAGAGAGAGTACACAACATTAACATGCATAAAAAAATAATTCATAACTCTATGTTCCCTTTTTTTGCTGATGCTGCATTTGGACTCAGGAAGCAGAGAAACACAGTTAATTTTCTAGTACCGCACCATCTATCTTCCAGTATTTATCCACATTTATCTTCTTAGCATCTATCCCAAGTCCCATATACCTCCCCAAATCAAATCTAAAATACATCCTGATGAAGACATTTTAATCAACAAATGCAATCTTCTCATTAACGCCACAAGCATGACACTTTCCACAGCTACAGCATAAAGATCATATCTGTATTTCCCACTCTTCAGACCTTCCAAATTCCCTAAGTACCTACGAGTAAAGACTAATCACAGTACATGTAAAATGCAAAGTCAGCTGTTGACATTCCAAGGAGTTTTTCTGGTCCATATCAAATCAAGCTATTATAACTCAGTTCGCCATTTTCTTAAAGAAACTTCCTCTTTACTCTACCCGAGTCAAAAACAACATCTAGGTTTCTATCTAGAACTAACCAGGAACAAATGCAATTTGGGGATGTTGGTGATACAGGTTCTATACAATAGCTGTTCCACACCTACTTGATCATGGCTGGCCCTAAGAAACCACCCCCATATGGAGCACAGACTATAATTTAGTATTCAAGTATTTCAATTGTAAAGTAGTGTTCAAGTGCACAGAGAAAGGCTGCTACATTCAGCATCTTTCTTTCTTCTACAGAGTAGAATTACGCTCATTATGTATTTCATCTGTAGTACGATTCTGACTGGATGTATGTCCAGTCATGATACGGACACACAAATAAGGTGGTAAAACCCCCTGTTGGGTCTCACAGGCTCTCACATTAATCCTCTGGCTGATGCTGCTCTGGGTGGTACGTAAGATTTAAGTAGTCATGTTCAGCTGCATGAACTCAAAAAGCCCCATTATTATTGGTTCCCATAACATGATGTAAACCTACAAGCCGTATGAGAGGTGGCTTTATGCTGGAAGTATGGAAAGCTGTTACTATGCAGAATACTTCCGCAGCAAAGAAAGAACATTCATGTGCCCTCTATATCCCACGTACATCTATACTGGGACAATAATCTAACCCTGAGTGTAAACACTACATTTTCCCTGATTTGCTAAAGCAGTATCACTTAACAGTGATTGAAATAAAGGTAAAGTATTCCTCAAGGGCAAAAAGGGAACAACTGATTTATAAAAAACTCCATTTAGTGCACTTATTGATCATTCTTGAGTAATATATACTTGCCCTTAGCAAACACAGAGCTCTGCATCAAAAAAAGAACCCCAGGGTAAGCAAAATGTATGGCAATTTAATGTAGACAACCTTCCATCCCAGAGCCTGTCTGCAATTGCTTTTCTGGAAGGAAAAGGAAGCAACAGTTGGAGGCTGTAAGACTGTGTGTATTTCACCACCCTGTGAAATGCTCTTAAGAGGAAAGGGATCTGGAAGGCTGATGGGCAGCTCCCACATGTACAGTCGATGTTGTACAAGGCTTTAAGAGCATCTGTAAAGGACAAGGCACAGGTTCTACAGGGTAACAAAAGCATGTATGGCACGGTACCGTTCATTCCTGCATAATGCTGAGATTCTTGTCTCAAAAGATAGTTGATATTTAGAGCAGACACGGCTTTCACTTCCTCCGTCTTGTCTTTTGAAAGCTGTTCCTCTAGTTTTTCATGCAAAGACTTGTTTGTCTCGATGCTCCTCTCCAGTTGCACTCGCAAACTCTGTATTTCAGTCAACAGCTCGTGTAAGTCAAGTGGATTATTCTGATCTTTCCGGAATTCTTCTGCTGCATCACGTCTGGGATCTGAGACAATTTCAATCGAAACACTTCACATCTTTAACAACTAAAATAATATTAGCTAGGATCAGAATGCTGAGCAAATAAATTATTCTTAGTATTATGAATTATTATTATACCTTATTCTGGGTATTATGAATTAACTACAAACAGCATTAAGATAATGGTTTGACAAAAAAGCATGTCTTAATTGCTTTTACCCTTGAAAGATTTAAAGAGCCCTAAATTATCTTTCACTTTGTCCATAAAAGCAAAGAAGCCAAAAGCAAAAAAAAAAAAACCCCCAATAAAAACAAACATGAAGAGGATTTACAAAGTGCATTAACGCACAGTCTGGGGCACGGAAAAGGAATAGGTAATCTTTGAGCTTGGAGGAGGGATGAAGTAGACTTGGGAGTTTCATTTTATTATACACAGAAGAGCAAAGGAAATAGCAGCGATCACCTGGCAACCAGAGGAACAAATCTGAACCTGAAAAGCAAGGGCTGTGTTTGTCTTTCCATAGAAGGAGGTCAACACAAACAATTCCATGTATTCTTTCATGCTGAAGTCCAACTGTTCTCCAGACAGTGGGGAGGCGCTCAACTGCATGAGAAGAGTGCTGCTACTCTCTAATTACATTACCAGTTCCGCAAGATTTAGTTTCATCCTTGAGCCAACTTTGGCTTAAAGCCTTATGCCAACAGGGCTCTTCTGCTGCAGCTATGCACAAAATACAAGTGATGGCAGGGCATATTACTTCAAGTAGCAGGAAGAAAAAAAATCAACTTTTTTACAAGCACTTCCAGTGGGAAATCTGCTGGATACTGTAATGAGTAAGCAGCAATGAACAGCATTCCACTTCTTTACCTCACCACACCAACAGCTATGTGATAGTATGGATTTCTTAAAAGGGGTAGGAAGAACTTATGCTGGTATTACTCGTACTCCTCACCTTTAGTGACAGAAAAGCAGGCAGGAAGTAATCAAACATCTCGTTCAGAAGGCAGTGGCAGCACTTCTGCCCTCCCTAGGGAGAAGACACTACCCACGGATTCAGACAAGAGAAAGCACAACCTGAGTACACACTACCTGTGAAGATGCAGCAGCATGTGTTTAGATGACAAGTAAATATCAAATCCCAGATGACAAGTAAAGCTCCCCATGAAGGTTATCCAGCCAGAGCCACTGAACCTCAGTTATTTGTTTTCAGCTTAGCTAAAAAGCTAAAGGAAACTTGGGTGTGCCAAGTCAGAACATAGCACAAATCTCAACCTCACAGCTACATTACAAAGGTAAAAAGCAGTATTTTATCAAGTTGTCACTTCTTTGCATAGCAGACGCAAGTAGAAACAGCAGCCTAACCAACTGTCCTTTGACAGGGTCATATTCAGAGAGCAAAGGGTTGCAAGGGCTAGGGGTGTAGAAACGATGTGCGTTTATACCTGTCCTCTTCCTTCTTGCTTCTTCGAGCTTCTCGTAAACCTTGATCTCAGTTCGGAGCGACTGCAGTAACTTCTCATTCTCAGAGAACTGATGCTGCTTTACATTAATTTCTGTTTGCAACCTGTGAAATCCCAATCAATACCCGAGTTAAAAGTTCAGTTTGCTTCAAAAATCTAAAATCCGTTCCCTCTTCCTCCACCATTCTTCCCTTGCCTGTGGAATATATCTATGCACCTCATTCATGCTAATGGCTATGACTAAACACGTGCTTGTCACACTGACAATTTTCTTCTCTGAATGAATGTCTAAATGTGGACAGAATCAATACCTGTTTAACTCATTACGACTGCTGTAAATTTGACATGTCAGGTATCTGGTTTCATCTTCCTTTTGGCCAATTTGTTTTTGCAGCCTTTCATTTTCTCTCTTGATGCATTCATAATCCTCATGAAGATGCTCAATGATTGCATTCTTTTTAGAAAGAGATTCTCTCAGCTTTTCATTTTCCTTCTGTTTATCTGAAAGAAGGAGAAACACCAGGTATTTACAAAGCCCACAACCCACCAAAACTATGCTCTTTAACAAAACCAGCTTTTTCAGAGTCTGCCAGAAAATCACAGCTGCTCTTTTGAGTTTTAGGATCTCAGTACTTCAATTTTCTAATGACTTTTGCCAGATACATTTTCTGTAATACGACTTATAATGGCTCAATAAAAACCTGTGAACAGCCTTATAAGCCAAATGCCCCCAGCACCTCTTGGGATTTGGTCCGAAGGAAAGTATTCAGCAACTAGTGGATCTCAAAGCAGGCACATGAATTTTGCCAGTCCTCGCAAAGTAATGGATTTGACTTCTCTTGAGGAAGTAAAGATCTCAGTGGGATTGTTTTAGGGCACACTGTATCCATGTTTCTCTCTGTCCTCTCCTTCCCAGCCCTATTCATCTGCCAAATGTACCATATATCAGCCCTTTCCTTGAGCACAAGCCATTTCCCCAACTGGTCCTGTGACATGGAATTGCTGATAAGGACAACTAAACACTGAGACAACTACAATCAAAGAGGCTTATCAGGACCCCAGGTTTTCCACAATCCGATGTTTAGCACTGGAACAGGCAGTGTCAGTCTTGGCAAAGAAACAGCAGGGAGGAATCAGTCCATCTCCCAACAGTTAGAATCCTTCCCTCATCTTCAGTAGTCTTGTTGAAAGCATATGAAAATGGTAACCCCCACATGCTGTTAAAAATGTACATCACCAGCCCTTCACTACTGAAAGGCGAAGCCAAGACTATAGACAGAAAGCACCTGAGACCAAAACATGCAGGAGGTATTTAAGAGGCTTTTCTTTCTCTAGTGCATCCAGGACTAAAAGGAAAAGAAGCTCCCAAACTCCAGAAATACTGACATTATTTTTACACACAAGGGCAACAATGTTCTATTCATCATGGTTCTTCTAAAAAAGAAACCCTGATATTATCAAATCATATTGTCAACGTGGAAACAAAAGCAGGAATATAGTAATTAAACAAGTAGAATTTGAAGACACTGATAAGCACCAAGGTGTACCAGAACAAATGAGGGAATACATAACTCTGGAGGAGGCACCAGTGCTTTTACACAGCCTGAAAACATGGAGACTTATGAACTAATTGTGGCTTACGCTGCTTTTAAAAAGCTACATTGTCAGTTGTTGATTTTCCTGGGGGAAAAGGAGAGGGAAGACTTTAATATTCTCTCTTCACAGGTGTGAAAATGAGGGAAGTTGAAAATTAACCTTGGAGATTACAAATACTTACAAATGGATTCCCTCAGTTCTGTTCTCTTCTAAAGTGTTTCCAAAAAGATGGCTTGGTCATAGAATCATAGAATGGTTAGGGTTGGAAAGGACCTTAAGATTATCTAGTTCCAACCCTGGACTGGTCTGTCCAGTCAAGCCTCTGTAGCAGACTATGGAATCTAAGTGTAATGAGTATGCTTCCCTTTGCAACTCTTCTGTACTGACTGGTCTCATTTTCAGCAATAATGCTATCCTATGGATTGTTTTTAAAAGGGCTTCAGAATGGAAGCATGGGGAAAAAGGAGGAAGAAAATGGTAATAAAAGGCACAGGGGGAAGACAAAAAAGAAGGTATAGAACCAAAAGGAATGCAAAAAGAAGCATGGAGAAATGAAAGGGAGTATCATATAGAAAATGCTACAAATAAACAGAAAGAAGGAGTATTAATGCAACTTCTTTATCATTGTTAACTCCAGTTTGAATGCTTAAGGCTGAGCATGGAATTTCAGGGGCGGGAAGAACAGTTAAGCCAGTTTAATGAATGGCCTGTTAATACTTCATTGTTTTCTGATGTGGAAGGAGTTGCAGTCTACTCCTGCAATGTACATTCTTACCTCTGGATCCTTTTGCTAGCATTGCATTCAGAACTTGATTTTGCTTCCTCAGGAAATGTATTTCAGAAGTCAAGGAATTATGCTGCTCTGAGCCATGGTTAAAAATGTTTGCAGAACCTATAAATACATACAGAAAAGATGATTAATGACTCATCTCTAGGTCATTAAAGATTAGACCTTCCAGACAAGAATAATATAAGAAATTGCAGAAAAACATGTTACGAAAGAGATTTCTTGCCCCTCTATTTTGAAAGTTATCCTCACAGACGAAAAGGCAGTTCAGGTTAATAACAAGTAATCCAAAGCCCTGCATCACAAGTACCTCTCATTCCTGGGCAACTATTACCAAATGGCAAAATTATCCCTGGCACTCCTTACCGATCCACTAAGGCTCCAACAGGACAAAATGCAGGAGGGTTTTGTGACATTGCTATTCTTTGAAAGTTATGCAAACTGGAGGAAGGTTTACCACAAATTTCAGTCTGGGTCTAATCATACCCTGTTGTATTTAATGATACCATTGCAAAGGACCACTAGATTCCACCAACTACACCACGGTGGAGGAAGTAACATTGATAGTCTGGCAACAGATTTGTTACCTCACGAGTCTAGAACATAAGGCTGGAGGCACTGTTTTTGCCTCTGATTACGAACGAAGAACCCATTTATGATCACAGGGATGAAGATTCATCCCTCTTAAATTCATGTGTCTAAAATTTAGATAACTGAGCCAGTGTGGATCAACCATCATGAGGAGAAATGGGCACCACCATAGAGCTACTCATTAATGTGTCTTCCACACACCTCTGCAGATGAGATGCCCTGTCCTCCAAAGGGAAGTACTACTCTCCAGTGCTTCCACGAGAAGTTCTGAGTAACCAGCAAAGACTTACAGGTCTAACTTTTAGAAACTTAAGAATCTTACTCTGACGATCCTTCTTATTCCACTAGTTGCATAAAGCGTTAACTTGTGCATCCAGTCAAATTCAGCCTAGGTAACCATAGAATCATAGAATAGTTAGGGTTGGAAAGGACCTTAAGATCATCAAGTTCCAACCCCACTGCCATGGGCAGGGACACCTCCCACTAAACCATGCCACCCAAGGCTCTGTCCAACCCACCCTTGAACACCACCAGTGATGGAGCATTCACAACTTCCCTGGGCAACCCATTCCAGTGCCTCACCACCCTTACAGGAAAGAATTTCTTCCTCATATCCAGTCTAAACTTCCCCTCTTGGAGCTTGAACCCCTTACCCCTTGTCCTCTCACTACAGTCCCTCAATGAAGAGTCCCTCCCCAGCATCCCTATAGGCCCCCTTCAGATACTGGAAGGCTGCTATGAGGTCTCCACACAGCCTTCTCTTCTCCAGGCTGAACACCCCCAACTTTCTCAGCCTATCTTCATACGGGAAGTGCTCCAGTCCCCTGATCATCCTCATGGCCCTCCTCTGGACCTCACAATGTACTGTATCTTTGCTACTCGTCCCATAGCAATGTGTAATGTTACATTACAGTCTGAGAAGTGACACATTCCACTCTCAAGGTGGCTGCCTCTGAAATCAAGTCAAGTAATTGTTATTGCCCTTTATAACCTGCTTATAGTCAGTAAAACACTTCAGGACCCACCAGAATTAATGTTACTACTAAGAATAGTTTTCAGTTGATTGGTTATCCCAGTATATCCTACACTTTAAAGCTTCAGACAACTACATGAGTGTCAACTATTTCGTTAATGGAGAAATAACCAGCTGGCACAAAAATTAGCTGAATGTATGAGGAGGATGCCTTTCAGCTCTGGCAGTTCACTTCAATTTGATGTGCTGCACTTCCTCTGAGTAATCTCATTTTTATTGTTATCCCAATTGAAGCTTTTACCCACTACCTAACTGGGATGTAGTGTGCCATGATATGCACCTCTTGTTACTGGAAGACTCAAAGGCTCTAGAAGCCTGGCACTAATGGCATTTTACTATCTGTATGTTAAAGAGTAGAAGTAGCTATGTGAACTCAAAAGGCTTTTCCCTTTCAGATTCTAACAAAGCAATTCAACTTGAAGTGGCAAGGCTTGATGGTCTCATCTTGATTCTAATTTAATTTATTGCCCATCACCCAGCTTTATCCTATTTGACAAGTTATGCTATCGCAGTTTTACTGAAAGGCTTTAGAATATAACTACCAGTTATCTTACATAATAAGGGATAATGTAGAGCCAGTGGTAATAGGGCCACAATCCTGCAATTTGACCCACTGCCGAGATGACTACTTCTGTGCAGAGCCATGCTGACATCAATTACGCTCTCCATAGATGCAAAAGGTCCATATAACCACAGTAAAGTGGAGCATCAGGGCCTACAATTGCAATACACTTGAGTCTTCATTATGTTTTGTGCTGAAAAAAGTGAGTGCTAAGGAAGAGTACCTTGATGGTTTCAAAGGAAACACTGACAGAAAGACAGGCACTGCTGAAAATCACAGCCAAGAGAAAGGCAGTATCCATTCCCAGTAAAGCAAAATAAAGGCATACTAAAGCTGAAGTCTGAGTAGACACATTAGTTACTTATGGGTTAAAAGGAAGGCAAACAAAACCCCCTTTTAATGTTAACTGCCATTAATAAGATCTGAAACCTTGGAAACTCAAAATTAAACCTTTGATTTGATTTGGAAGCCTAACATTTGAAATGATTGAAGCAATTATTTCAGTTCTCCTTGCACTGCAAACCTCAGCTCTACAGTAACGATGTAGTCATTACCAGCACTCGAGTCATTTATAGAATACTAGAAGCCCAGAGGCATTTAAATACTTAGAGAATCTAAATATTAAAAATAGTATAGCAAAAATAGTGGGCAGATGTGTGCACATACATCCATCTAATATTTAGCAAACAAGAATAATTCTATGCATTAACTTTGAACAAACAATAATCACATGAATTTAACAGGCTTTCAACAATAATTAAGTTTTCGATGGAAAACAAACTAAGGATATTAAGTTAAAACTTTGAACTTTTATGTCCCAGAGCTAAAATCTGCTTCAACTTCACTTTGGGACTCATTTTTGCCCTTAAAGTCAAAAAAAGCCTATCTGTTAGGAAAAAAGAGGCATCATTACTAGGAGAGAGATATCCATATTGATAACATGAAAGAGATCTTCAAAACAAACAGGAAGCAGTGAGAGATCACAGTAACAAAAATGAGCTGTTCTAACAGGTAGCTCCTTCTTTCTCTTCCAGATTTCCCCTCCATGCATTTGTAGGTGCACTAAGGCAACAAGAAGACAGATGGAAGGTAAAAGACAGTTTATAAAGAAAATATACTTTCACTGCATTAATGGACGCCCTTGCCAGAATCTTTATGAAGCTGTAAAAGAGTTGGAAGTGTTTCAGTGTGGTTATTTCATGGGAACAGTACGCCTTTCCAGCAGCGTAAATACTTCATGAATGAAATGGATGCTTTTATACACCTTTCCATCACTGTAAATTATTCCTGAAAGCCAACTGCTGTTTGCAGGTAGTCTCCATTTAAACAACAACAGAAGTGGATTATGGGGATGATGTAAAACATAATGAATCTAATGTCAACATTAGTGAAACTGAGTAAAAGGAAAGCATGCAGGTATTTATTGCCTGCTTCCAGTCTGAGTAATATTGCATATTAATCAGTTGTCCTATGGGGAAAAACGTGGGACGGAGAACAAGAACAGAATGAAGATTACGAAAGTATGCCTGGTATGGTGTGCTTGAAAAGGTGCTGCAAAAGCATCCTCAGTGCGAGCCTGGCTAGCCTCCTGTGAGAAGTTTTAAAGGTACAACAGAGTTTGGCTTTCAAAGATGCTGAAACACAAGCAATGGCAAGGTGTGACTCCGAATTTGCATGTCTATTTTTAGTGGTTTTCATCCACTGCTTTATTTTAGAGTTTGGAATGAAAACCATCCATCAGTTGCTGTCAAGTATTTCTTATTAACTCGTGATGTTATTTTGTGCAGAAGACATTTCTGACACCAATCAATTCAAATGACAAGCTGGACCTAGGCTCCGTCTTACAGATATTTTGTCCCTATATGTGTGTCATGGTTTAAGCCCAGCCGTAACTCAGAACCACGCAGCTGCTCTCTCACTCTCACCCTTCCTCCCCCTGGCTCCCAGAGGGATGGAGAAGAGAATTGAAAGAATGTAACTCCCACGGGCTGAGATAAGAACAGTCCAGTAACTAAGGTATAACACAAACCACTGCTGCTAGCACCAATAATAATAACGATAAGGGAAACAACAAGGGAAGCTAATACAACCGCTCACCACCCGCTGACTGATACCCAGCCCGACCGAGCAGTGATCTTGCCCTTCTGGGTAACTGCCCCCAGCTTATATAGTGGGCATGACATGCTGCGGTATGGAATACGTCTTTGGTTAGTTTGGGACAGGTGTCCTATCTCTGCTTCCTCCCGGCTTCCCCTCCTCCCTGGCAGAGCATGAGGCTCAGAAAGTCCTTGGTTAGAGTAAACATTCCTGAGCAGCAACTGAAAACATCAGTGTTACCAGTGCTGTTCCCAGGCTGAAAGTCAAAAACACAGCACTGCACCAGCTACTAAAAAGCAGAAAAAATGACTGCTACTGCTGAACCCAGGACATGTGAATGCAAGCTGGCTTTAAAGCACTCAGAAAATTCCAGACAAGGCATCTCCCAAAAGTCCTGTTAGCAGTGGTGCTGTACCGACCACCCCAGGTATACCTGGAGTAGGCACAGGAAAGCTAATTCCACAAAATTCCTACTTTGGATCAATAGCAGCAATGTAATTTAGAACAAAGCACCCCCTCCTATATTCAGACTGGGTCCAGGCCCCACTGAAATTGTGTTGGTAAAATGGACTTCCTCTCCTGCAACTATCCCTGGCTGCACATGGCAGAGAATTAAAAGAAGATGACATCCTAGAATCCATGATCATGACAACAATAATGATATCCCAAAGGCACAAAAAAGGAACAAAAAAACAACAAAAAAAAAGCAGGCTATTTGTTGATAACAGAAGTAGAATGCTTTCAATTCCCTGTTATGAAATTCAAGCACAGCATCATCAAACACCATAAAACTACCTGGCTGTCCTGTTGTCTCAGCAATACATGCAATTGGAGGTTTGAGGCTGTGTGGTGTTAACTCACAGAGGTAGAAATAAAAGATTTGTGCATCAGTCCTGGACACACTTCAAGCAATGGACTCGAGGAAGAGGCACATTAAGTCTCTATTAATGCTACTGTACACGCAGCATGGTGAAGCTGTGTCTGCTGCCGGAGCTCAAGATGCAGCAGTGCTCAGAGAATTGCCCAGCATTTCCCAACTTTGAAGGGGTGGTGTTTATTCTAAAAAGCACACAAAACAGTTCCAGCAGCATTTCATCCCTGAGGCTTTCAAGCAGGAAAAGTTGATTTGGTCTGCTATGAAATAAATCCTTACCTTGATCTAGTTCCTTGTCTGTTACTTGTCTCTCAAGCTGCTTCCTCAGTCTCTCATTAGTTTTTATGGAGTATTCTAAACGTTGTCTCAGGATTCTAATTTCTTGCAGATGCTCCATTAGTAGCTCTAAATAAACCAAGAGACCACTTCTTATTCAGAGTAAATGACTGCATTTCCTTACACCACGTACTCCTGTCAAATCTAATGCATGCTAACACTAAAAAATAATGCAGAACTGGTCAAACTGGTAGACATTAAGTATCTGACACCACAAGAACCTTTTTCCATATGAAAAACAGAATGAAAGCTCCATTTTAACTTAAACAATGGCTCCTTAAACAACTTCTTCCTACAAAACTGTAGTAGATAACAAATTTGCCCAGTTAAAACATTGCCCGTACTGGGAAACGAATCCGAAGTTCTGCAACGCAGCTTCACATTCAGGCTCAACACACCAACAGTATATATTTTATCTTCTAATAATAGGAAGCTTACCAGAGTAACTCCGGTATCAATTTGACTTTGACTTACACAATGCATGCCATAATAAATACATCTCTTCTACCAAATTTCATTACTGTACCTTTCCCTTCTTGCTTTCTCCTTCTACAATTTTTCTTCTCTTGGCTGTGAACTTCAGCTTCACTCAGGAACTTATCTGTTCTAACTGCCACCACCTCATTTGTCAGTTTATCCATGCCACACACTCCTGGTTTGCTCTGCAATATTTTCCTCCTGCACAGCATGCGTTATCTCGGCTATTAAATTTTCATTGCTGGCTATAACAAACTACTGCATCACTTGTGCTCAGTGAAGCTATCCAGGTCAAACACGACACCACTTATTAATTATGCAGCACTTACAATTCTCAAGGAAACATAACACTGGCTCTTATAAAATTAGAAAATCTCTCTTTTTCTGTGTAATATTCTCTTGACAATTGTCTGTTTTCCCCTTATAATGTGTCTACTTAAAGACTGTCTGGAGTACTGTAAAAAGATGGTAGTCTAAAACAACAAAGACACAAAACATCCAAGCTAATTTTGTTTCAAACAGGAGGCAGTTCAAATCGTTGTCATCTCTAGACGTCTTATTACTGAAATTGCAATGATTATGCCAAGATCCTGGAAAGCTGAAGCAGACAAACATTCTTCATTATTTCTTAATTAGTTCCCTGGTGTCTTATTTAGGGCATTTTTCCCAATATCCAGTGAATCTTCAGTGGGGAAATAAATTACCTGGGGGAAACTTGTTTGGCAGAAGCGCCAATGTGCCATGCTGTCCTTCTAGGTCATGCCTGGGCTCGGGTGATCCAAGAGATGACTTTTCTGACAAATCAAAGTCAGACAAGCTATGAAAAGCAGATGGTACAGGTGATTCCTCCTTCAGTTGCTGGTACATAGCAGTGTTCTTCTCGTTATCCCTTTTGTGCCAAACAAAACGTTTTCAAATACAGAAATTGGTTTATTACTTTGGAAGCATGAACAGAGAGCAGTGTCAAATGTACACAGGAGTGAATTTATGTGACAGGACATGACAAACCACAGTAATAGATCAAGACTGAAATTCACACCTCACTGAAGTCAGCAGGAAGAATCAATGGATCTTCAGGCCAGGTTTATGTCCCAGCACTAGGCAGTTACCATTGAGTTAAGGGGACCTCAAGCTGCTTTGAACAGGTAGCTGAGGATTTCTGGAGCACAGAAGAATGCCAGGCTGGCATAAACCCAACACATGCAGCATAACACCACCTGCTCTCTTCACCTTCAGCATAAGGGTGACAGAGAATGAACTGCACCAGCACTATGCTCCAGTCATCCTGAGCCAGCCCCCAAGGTCACAGCAACAGAAAGACGGCCGAGTATCCATCCTGGCAGCTGCAATTAGGCTAATATCTGAGCACACACAGTGTCTTATGGCACATGTTTTGTTTGTTCATGAAAGAAACAAACCTGGTAGCTTGATGCTTCTCAGTATCTCAGTGTGATGAGAAGTGGGGGAAGAAAGGCCTTAGTTTCTTTTCTATGGGTATTTTATTAACTAAATGGATATTAATGAAACATGCAACATAAGCAAAGCCTTTCAGAAAGCAAAAGAGTGGAAGTTGTGCAATAAAACACGGAGCATCCTTATCAACTTAACAACCATATGTTTGATAAACATTCAGGTGCACTCTTACCTTTGAGCTAATTCATAAAGTATAGTGACTTCTGCCCCTATTGCTTCTCCTGCAAAGCAGAAAACAGATATTGAGAATGACACTTCCCCCCCCTCCATCTTCAACTATTTATATACAGAATGCTAAATTAATGAGAAATTAGAGAAGCCAACACACACTCAACACACTGTGTATTAGTGTCAAATGCACAACTATTTACAGCCCAGCAACAAAGCAATATTCTCTGGAGTTCAAAAAGAATTACGAGGTACCACAGGTGCCAGATTTTACGGCTTTGGTGTTTCAGTTAGCACACAGATGTAAAATATTGTGCTATACAGCAAAAGGATTAGGCCTACATGCTATTATTTCTTCAATAAAAAAACACATAAACCCAATTGCATCACATTTGGATTTTGTCCACCCAGGCTCTCCAGTTATCCTCAAAGGGGCATACACAGGATTTTGCCTGCAATATTCCCCATGGTGCACACAAGCACAATCCGGTGCAAGAGAGCTGGATTCAGACACTGATTTAACAAAGGAAATAAGAGCTCCATGGTGTCCCCTTGGCTCCCCATATTATGACTTTTTAGTGCCTATAAGCAGAGGTGGAAGGCAAGAGTTGCACAGCTGCAAATGCAGGGGAATGAACTGAAGGTCAGGATGGAAATGCAGTGACAGAAGGTTGTTGATGCTTCTTCTTTACAGTCAATTCTTAGTACGCTGGCTGTTCTTTATAACCCTACAAACATCATTTTACTTTAATATGTGATTCAGTGCAGCACCATTGTGTTAGATATATTGAATTGTCTCGGTTGTCAGTGACTTTTCATAGTATATAGGGTACCATCTGTTGGTTTAAAGGCGTTTAATGTTTATTCACTACAGAGTCTTCTCATTTGTAATGCAAGGAATCTGTAGCCACTGAAATCATTGAATACACTCAATCTTTTATTACACTATGCAATGACACAGTAGCCATAATACCTTTTTCTCATATACATCTCCTTTATATGAGCAATTGAAACTGCAACATGCTGCCACTACCCTTAATGAAAGGCAGAATACAGATCCTTGTACGGCTGGGGCCTGGATGGTTCTGAACAAAGTGATCTTCTGGAGCCAATTCTGGGAAGAATATTCTCTAATATTCTATAGGAATATCAACTGGTATGATCTCCCAGCTGTCCAATGCAGGATTCCTTGTGGTTTTTTTAAAGGTACTGGCCATAGAAATTGGCCATATCATATATAGTTATGATCATTTCTATATCATAACTTCTTCTTTGACTGTAAAAGTACAGCCCTGATCTCTGCAGTGCATTTACTCTTCTTGCAAATGACTGCACTTTAGGGGGAAAACTTTAGGCACTTGTAATTTTGGGGGTTTAGTTAAACACAGACTGTGTTAAAAACCAACTGTGAGAACCTTTCAACGGAGATACCTGATGCTCAGGCTCAACAAATCAGCTGGGCTGGTTCCCGATACAGAAAATCCTAAAGCCTACTTGAAACTAAACTTCTAGTAAACCATAACCACTATATTTTAAACAGTTAAAATATGCATATGCTGAGATAAACAACTCAAAATGGAAGGTGTCAATACAGAGGATAGCTACAGGAGTAAAATCCAGTCTTTGTGGAGCACTAAAATTGTACTTCCCAAGACAGTCCTCACTGTAAATCATTCAAAAGCAACCAAGAGGAAGCAAGGTTTTCTTTTAACTAAAAAGAAGGAAAAAAACCCTTCAAATTCCAAGAATGTTAATATGAAGCACAAAATACTGCTACTTACCATACAGGAATTGCCCTTCTAGCTTCTCAAACAGTAGCACACTTTGATTCAGTTGTTCACGGAAGCCTTCAGCAACATAATAATCTACATCACTGGCTTGAAGCAGTTCCTCAAAAGCTTTAATAAGGCTCGTCAGATGCTGATGGTAAGTGACACAACCACTGCGGATCTCTTTCATTTGCTGGCATTGGAAGGAGACTTCTCGAGGTTGGGAATGACCTAATGAATCATAGCTGAGAAAATGAAATTAGCTTTCAAGTCATTTTCTGACCATAAGGAACGTTCAAGTATACATAAAAAGAGAATTAAACTTATATTCCTAAGTTATCATTTGATGTGACTCAATTTGCTTTTAAAATGCTTTTACAGCCCCACGATGAGAAATGGATTGTCTCTGACTGGTGAGTTTTGTATTTATGGGCATAACTTGTGGGTTATTATCCTTCATTTGTAAGATAGGCAGAAATTAAGGCGATGACTTGTTTGTCTGCTTGAAAATAACCTGGATGGCACTCAAAGGTGCCAAATGAAAGTAAGTATGAGTGAATACATAAAAAGAGTCTTTAGAACACACATATTTTTCTGACTGGTTGGTTTTGTCCTTCCACAGAGAATTAAGAAGAAACCCAACAACAGAGAGCTGTCTCTTCCTCTATAACTTCTTGTACTTCCTGCCAGGAGCACAATATTGGACTTTCTGAGCTGATGGGTTCACCCAGTCCGAAAATTCTCCATATCTCTGCATGTTTATTATGAGAGACTATGACCATGACAACCCCTGTAGTGTCCAAACTCTTGTACTCCACACAGCAGGATATAAATCTCAACTCAGATCAACTGAAGTTATTCTTCACTTGCAAATATAGATGCTCCCTTTATAGTGCCACTGTCTGTATCACAGATTGACTTCTTTCTATAGAATTAGTGAAGAAAAAGAGAGGGAATGGAAAGATGCAGGGAAACAAAGAAAATATGCAGCATAAACAAAATGTATGATGGTGTGGGTTGTTATAGGATTTTTATCATCATTTCTATAGGAAGAGATGCATAACTCACTTTTGGGCCTGTCACTTGTGACTCATGCAGTTGTCCTAGACAGTGGCCATAAAACCTTTACAGTGATCCATCCTGTCTCATCCCTTAATTTACAGTTGGATCTGCCTTTGTGAAATGGATGAGGTATATTTTCAAGGTACGTACATTTATATGTACTATGAAGCACGACTGCATTTTATGTCAGTAATAGTAAGAGATACACAATAGTCCATAGTGGCGGCTGCTCAGTGTCTCCAGATATTTCTCCTCAAGTCTTCTGAAGCCAAAAGGCTGAATACCTTTCTTTGTTATACTTCCTTAAGGCTCTCAGGACAATATGAATATTAGAGGGGGGAAATAAAAAGTGCATCACCTGAAAAAAACCCTGAGTATGCAAAAGTGTAATACTTTAATTACAGAGGTCAGCCCATCTCACAGAATAATCTGACTTTGCTCAACAGAGGATGTCTTGCAGCAAAGGGATGTGTGGGGAGAGACAGAGGTATCTGGCGTAGTCTTTACCAGAGGATATGAGCCCATCAGAAGCAGTTCTGTTGTAAGAGAGAAATACGGTTTTGTACTTTGGGGCATCTTTTAACTAAACCTTTCAGTGGCTTTATGTCAACATTAGTGAAATTCAGCCTTTACTATAACAACACACTCCTATGTGAATGAAATTATCTTCATATTGCCTTCCTGTGTTATTTGGTATTGCTGTTTACAAAAAGGAACCCAAAACAGTAATAGCTTTACTCACTTGGATGGTGATGTTTCTCTCAGTTTGTTCTGAAGATGATATACTTCATGAAGATGCGCATTTGCAATTTGCTCTTTTTCAAGTTCTGCTTCATTTGCTGCTAGTAGTTCCTTAAGGTTTTGTGCTGTCCAAGTATCAGGTGCTTTTGAAGACTCTGAATGCCTATTTTCAGGGTGAGTCTCATAATCCACCAGCTGATGGACACTAGAAAATGGTTTGATTCCTTGTGCAGCTCTATCTTGCACTTGTGTAACATGTCCTTCCACAGGCAAGGCTGTGTCACTTAAAGCTATATTGGAAACACCACTCAATGAGAACCGGTCGGAGGTCTGTAAATGAAACATGAACATTTTGTACTTCTCAAGCTCAGACTTCATATTCTTAATTCTTTCTTTCATTTCTTCTATATCCTCTATGACTGCACAGTCATCAAGTGCATCTGTACTTGTTACACTCAATTTGAGAGAACGCAGGCACTCGGAGTCTGAATATGCAGGGGCTGAGTCAATGCCCTCATGTTCTGTGGAATAAACCTCTTCATTTATCTCTTTTAATGAATGCTGGATATTCACATTGCTGATGCTATGATGATTTTGCATATCTGAAAAACAGGAGGTTTGCATGTGAATATTAATATTTCTTTATCTGACATTCTGCTCTTAACAGCACTAGAATGAATTCATTGACTTCTTTAATAACAGAATACAAATGCAGAATAATTACAAGCTCTACAATGTAAGTTTTGGACTTCTGACCCCTTTCTATGATTTGCCTATTAATTCAACTTGCACATCAAATATTCCAACCCCCTTCTCACCTTTCAAATAAACAATAGGCAAAATACATCTGCTTTCTTTGCCCAAATGCTTGAAAATGACTTTTGCTATAGGCAGTTCTGAATCAGACACCAATGAAGCCCAGACCTTTCCAGCCACAATGATGATAACGTCAAACATAAGGCACCGAGATTTAATAGTAGACTCTATGACTTCAAATGGCTCTTCCTAAAACTTCTAATTAAATACTTTTCACTCCAAAAATCTATACAAAACCAACTGGAGCAGAAAGTCAGTGGAATTGTAAAAAGATTATCAACAAAATAGTAAAATATGAAAAAAGGGCTTTAATAACTTCTTTTTAAAATCCATTAATATGTTCAGTGTTAAAGGTTTTACTGGCACTCATTTGGCATGCACATCACATCCCTTAGCTGACTTTGCCATTCATAAGTAATGCAATCACCCCGGCTTCATACCAATAAAAGCTATATATTCCTACATATATTCTATGTTTATAGTTCTGGGCATGTTGAGGGCTTCTATGTGTAAAGTATCTTGGAAAATGGTTATTTTCTGGTTATAAGTAAATTAAATTTTCCCCTTCTATTAGTTCTGCAAAAGATCACTATGAATTAGAACTTCCCTTCTGGGAGTCATTCATTGATCTTGCAGAGGTCTTAATACTTTCAAATTGGTTTCCATGGAGAATTCGAATGCTCAGGTTCAAGCTCTAAATCAGTATAAAGTCTCAGGGAGGGGGGCAGCTGTATATGAAGGTCCAAGTCAAACACAAGAGAACAGAAACAAATATAACCTAAAAGCCAGAAAAACATGAAGCTGGGATATCAGCTTCTTTGAAATTTAGACTAGATGATGTTTGCAGTACACAGATTGCTGCACAATATTACGTACGTCATTGGAAAGGTGACACGATCACAGGACAGAAATGCATCCAAGAAAATGCCTGTGTATGAATTCAAGAAGATGCATTGACTAAGGGAATGCAACACTCAAATTCATTATCTTCTCCTCCTTCTCTACCACTTGGTTGCTGCAGTAACACAGATGGCAAAGTCCTCTCAGTCAGAGGACCGAGATAGAAAAATCCTAGTACTAAATGACCTCTTGAAACCTGTCATCCTAATTTCACGCAGAAGTTCCAGAAAAGAAGAGGAAACGAAAACAGGTATTAGGGAAGAAATACTCCTGATTAGAATACTGGTTATAGCTCTTAATGAACCACTGCCCTTTAGTAAAGGTCTCTGTACATCTATGTGTCCACACACACAAAGGGCATGATCCTGCAAATCAACTGCCCAGCTTTGATGAAGCTACATACACAAATGATGTGAGAAAGGATTACAAAATTGGCAATACCCTCTATAAGACAACATGCTAATCAGGTTATTCAAGCAATCCCCAAAAATACTAATGGGTAATGCAGAAACATGTAATACACAGTATTAAACCTATTTACATTTTCATTGAATGATTCCATTAGGTTTCAACCTAGTCAAATGCCTTCAAATAATTCTGATAAGCAAAAATCTATCATTCAGTTGCTTCATTCCAATAGTTCATAACTAGATGCAGAAGCAATAAGTAACAAACATTGCATTCAGAGGAGAGTTCAGAAGTGAGGATGTTAGCAATAGAGATCAGAGTTAGGCATACAACTCATTAGTTTTACTGGAAACCGGACTCATAAATCCCTGTGGCCCTTCAGAAAGCATAACCCTTAAAAGACCAACTTGGACTCTTGGAGCAATTAATCCGTGCTAGCTAAGAAAGCAAGTTTTAAACCCCAGAAATGATGGCAAGGGAGAGAATTACCTGCAGTAATTTACAATTTGGCACAATTCAGAAGAGAGCCGAGTTTTAAAATTCCCTTTTTTTTTTTAACTATACTATATAAATGCTCTACCTTGATAATTTGGCTGATTTTTGTCTATTGCATATTCATTCTTGCTCTCTGTATCCGGATCAACGCCTTGCAGCTCCACCTGGACCTCACTATTAACCAGTTTGAGGAAGGAGTTACCTGAAGAAGGTGAAAGAGAAGTCAGTGACTGAAAAATAACGAATGAGGATAGTTAAAAACCCAAAGCCAAACACCACCACCTCCAAAAGCCCACCCCCACCCCCCAACACACCCCATAAACCCAAATCTAGTTCTCTGACAACCTGGAACAGGAAAATCACCTAAGAACAGCAATTGGAAGTGTAATACAAGCATTACTGGTCACATGAAACAATGTTGGCACATATTCTTCAAATCCCTGAACTGATTATAAGGATAGCTACAAAGAATGGGAATTGCAAAGCTTCCTAACACCAGATAAACGTTTGCAGGTCCCCTTTGTAATGTAACAGTTGATCAATTTCTAGTGCATTTTTAAACGGTTTATGTTAAGCCTAGAAAAAAGGCGAAAAAGTTTCTCCAATAAGAGCATTGATCATAAGCTAATCTTGTGCAATCTCCCATTGCATCAAGTCTCACAATACCTAAATGTGCAGTACAGCTGTTGGCCAGGGTAAAGGAATCGGTGCGGAAGGGAAATCACAGGCCTGTAGTCCCAACAGGTTCTGATGGACTTCAGGATCCAGACCACATGCACTGCTCTTCTCTGAATTCTCCATGTGCTTTGCACCTACCAATATTATTTATTCATAGAATCCCAGCCTGGTTTGGGTTGGAAGGGACCTTAAAGCTCATCCGGCTCCAACCCCCTGCCATGGGCAGGGACACCTTCCACTAGAGCAGGTTGCTCCAAGCCCCATCCAACCTGGCCTTGAACACTGCCAGGGATAGGGCAGCCACAGCTTCTCTGGGTACCCTGTGCCACTGCCTCAGCACCCTCACAGGGAAGAACTTCTGCCTAAGAGCTCCTCTCCCCTTTGTTCAGTTTACAATCATGCCCCCTTGTCCTGTCCCTACAGGCCCTTTTCCAAAGCTCCTCTCCAGGTTTCTTGTAGCCCCTTTAGGCACTGGGAGCTGTTCTAAGGTCTCCTCTTAAGGAGCCTTCTCTTCTCCAGGCTGAAGTCCTATCAGCTTAAGTATTCTCAGTAAACTAGTGCCATTATCTGTCCTTTACCACAATAACATTAACAACATCTCTGCAACCTCTGCATTTGACA
This sequence comes from Ara ararauna, assembly GCA_028858755.1. Classification (NCBI taxonomy): domain Eukaryota; kingdom Metazoa; phylum Chordata; class Aves; order Psittaciformes; family Psittacidae; genus Ara; species Ara ararauna. The sequence continues at coordinate 18,758,362 of CM054384.1, forward strand.
GTGCTTCACTTGCTGTTTTGACTGAGTCTTTTCTGTTATATTTATATCTCCTCTCTCCCTCACCTACCCTTTCCATGTCTACTCAGCTTTTAATGTAACTGCTAAGCACATCTATTTTATTTACCACTCCAAATCTTTATACAACACCCATTGTTCTCTGCCTTACCATTTGTCATCATCCTTTGCCAATCCCGCTGCTTTGTCAACAGCTCAGTTGAAATTCACCCAGCCACACTGGAAACAGGCACGGATGGTTTGACTGACAGTGGAATATTGGGAAAACCTCTTTACGCAGCATGAGCAAATACAGTACTTTTATACTCTCCTGTCTCCATTACAGACAGTTTTCATTAGACTTGGCATCTCTAAAGGAAATTTTTCATTGACATATGTGTGCATTTGTGAGCACCCTGTGAAACTGTCATTTGTTATACATGTTATGCCATGTTTACACAGCACTTCCCATTCATGTAAAGCTGGTTTACATTCTAGCAGCAAGTACCCAAGGAAAAAGAAAGGTATTTTTCAAGGTCTATATATATTTGCCTACCCAAGAAATTCATTAGATTAAGCAGCATCTTACCTATGTAAAAATTATCTGGTTTGACTTTCTACTACAAGAGAAGACACTATTTCAAGCAGCATTACAAGTCATTGTGTCTACTCTTCATTTACCTCTCCCTGATGTGCTTTCCCAAGGATCTTCTTGAAGGCTTTCAGTTACAGACTCATTCAACTCTCCATTTGTTTGTGGCTCAAACTGTTTGGGTTGCACTTCAGAGGCTTTCAGACCTTCATCAGGTGCCATGCTATGAGGCTGTAGGTTTGAATCTGACTTCTGCACACAGGAGTTCAAAGGCACGTTTCCTAATGGTCTGTATGACTTTAAGAGAACGGGCAGACGGGACTTCTTGGGCAGGGAAGCAGAACCAGCCTGAAAAAGGCAGGGAATAAGATGGGCAGTTGGTAGCTCACATGTACAGTCAAGTAAATGAAGTATAAACAGACATTCAGAGAGGAAAACTAAACGTTTTCCTGTAAGATCAGTCAACTGTCACATTAGTTTTGAAAAGGAGATGGCAATAGCCTCGCAACAGGAAAAACCATCATTCAGAGAGGAAAACACACCTATCCCACTGGTTTCATTTTCTATAGGTAACTGCTGCTTATGCATTCACAGCCATGCAGAGAATGGCTTCCAGTTCATGAAGCAAGACAGATAATTCACCATTGACTAGCAAAGGCTTTTAAGCAGTAGGTGTTTTTGTTAACTCTGAATTGTGTATGGCCTAGGAAAACAGTTTCTCACCCAAACCCACCTCTCCAACTCCTACTTTCCACTCTCATTTGTATCACAAATGTCAGACAGCCCAGGAACTGTTTCCCTTTAATCTTCTTTCAATAGAGGTTCCTCCTGACTTTCACACATTCCTGAATTTCTTTTCCTTTCTTCCTTTTGTCTCTAACCAACAGTCCCTACTTTATACCATCCCACTTCTATCCCTTCGAGAAACTCAACATAGCTTTGTATCAGCTACAGAGGAGACGTATACTGCCACAGAGAAATTCCTTATGAAGGAGAAAAGCTCCTTCACCCATACACTCTATAAACAGCTTCCACAGGCTTCCTGCTTCCTACTGAACAGACATTCCATCATTGGAGTTGTGGGGAAAAAAACTAGATTTCTTTAAGAAGTCAAATTCTTAAGTCACTACATTTTAGCCTCTCACCTTTTGAAGACTGCATAAAGTAAATGCGCCTTTGTTTAAACCACAGAGCATTAAAGGCTGCTATCTCCAAAAAGCAAAATGCATGCTGTATGTTGATGAGAGTTATAGAATTGTGTCTAATAGTAATAAAACTCAATAATGGCATGTTCAGATAGATTTAGTGTATTTTTTTGCTGTTCATTTGCTCCACCAGGGTCGTAAGTCCCTTAACATCTTTCACCACTCAATGTACTCTGAAGTACCTTTTCACATTCACTTCTTAGCAATTATAGTCTTTACACAATTTCACATAATAAAAACAAGTTTCATTTTCCTAATGGCATACTCAATTCCTGTGGTACATACATGAACACAATATCATTTGGAGGCTGGAAAATAAATCCAGGCAGGATGAACTTCCTAAACTGCATTAATAACAGCCAACAATTTCCAGCAGTCTCAGGGCTGTTGTACAGACATATACGTCACCCAGATTACCCCAAGTCCAGTTCAACTGGCTACAGGTAATTATTTACCAAAGCCATTCAGAAGCAAAAGGTACACTGCATTAGCCAAATAAGAAAGCTTTTAAAGCATTTGACTCAGGGATTGCATTGAGGTTGCAACTGATTTAACTCACGAAGCATCTGGAAATTGATGAATCAAAACAGTACACTGAAAACCAATGAAAACAGGAACTTTAAAAAAAGGAAAAAGGAGATTTGCAGAAAGAACTCTGGGTATTCCCTGTGGAGGGCAGACAGGCCTCTACTTGCCTTCAGAGAGATTGTCCTTCAATCTGAGAAGACAAGCAACTCAAAGACATCATTAGTGTTCTTAAGCAAACCATTACAAGCAGACCTTCACTAACAGACCAGCCAGGTCCTCAAACTCCTCTACTACCCATACTCTTCCTGAGTTCCTCCTGCCCTCTTCTCTTCAAGTGCTCCTGGAGTCACCTGTCCTGCAAGCACCAACACCAACAGATGAGGAAGCACATCCACTCCTGCCAAAATCTTTGCCTTAAAATCCCAATCTATACTGAGATGCTTATGACTGTATGGAACAAAGTCTTATCAACATCTCTTGGTTTACAAGCCCCTTCCTTCAGAAGGAAGGACCCAACAAGAACAAACCAGAATAAAAAGGAATAGTTCCCAATTTCTAGCTCACGCATCTCTTGACCACTAAAGCCATGGAAAACATCTTTTGCTGAAGGATGTTTCTCTATTAACAGTGCACAGAATCAAAAGTGATCCTCTCCTTCGTCTGCTCGGCAAGAACGAAGATCTTCAAAGAGTTTTCAACTTCACTTCTACAACTGCCACTGAAACAATACACATGAACTCTTTAGTCGACGCTGTTCCCACCTCTTTGTTTGGGATCACAGACTGCCTGCACAAAAAAAGGCTTGAAAACTCATCTGGCACAAGCAGTTTACATCTGGACTCATGTTGTGGTTTAAGCTGAACCCAGGACAACTCACAACATAGATTCTGTGCACATAGGTTCCAAACAAACATGAAGAATTACCCCCAGTTTTATAGGGTACTACTGGTCATGCTTCTCTAAAAGTAAGGCACAATGATAAGATGTTAATAAAAGCCTACAATTAAGATTCAGGTTTGTTGCAATCTACTATTAACTCTTCACCAGCTCTCGGACATTACACAGGTTTTCAATTTGCTAGAACACATTTGTCATTTAGACATCATAAGCATTCAGTTCAATGCTCTGGTTCTGCACTTTATGAACATGTAGGCTGAGATATAAAATAGCACAGAATCAGGCCATTATGCTACAAACTATCTCTTTTTCCAAAAGTTATAATATTTACCAGTATCTGGTCCCAGTGAGGATTGAAATTCAATTCATTAATGTTCTAAAGCACACTGAAGTACGTGATGAAAAGCTCTGAACATTAAGAACAATTATCTAAAATATATTTGAGCTTGCATCTCCTTTTTCTAATTCTAAAAATTACACAAAAGCAAGATTTTAATATTAGAAATGAAACATTCTTTTCCCTTTTATACATCTATTCCCTAAGTACCATAAAGGGAATCTTAAATAAACTTACTTCATTTGTTCTCATTGCAGAAAACAGTCTTTCATGCTGTTCACCCTTCTTACACACATTTTCTTGCTGATGTTCTCTTTCTGCATTTAATCTTGAATATTTTGACTTTTCTTCTGAGGCTCCTTTTTTGCCTTCATGTTTGAATCTCATGACATTACCCTCCAAAGTCATTGTTTGTGTAACTGCATCTTTCAATTCTGCTTTCAACAACTCAATATCCTTATTAATCTGTGGCACTGCATCTGGGTAAAGCTTCTCTTTCCCATCAGAAGCTGATTTCAATTCCACTTGCTGCTTTAAGAATTTATTGACCTGCTTGAAATGTTTGAGTTCAGCTTTTAGTTGAATAATCATTTGCCTAAGATCTTTTTCATCCTTTTTCTCCATATCTTCACTTGAACATTCTTCCTCAGTTGCATTCAGATGATCTAAGAGTTCATTTACAATTTTCATTTGTTCTTGTCTGCTATACTCAGGAAAGAGGAAAGAAAAGGCATGAATTTAGGTTGTTATTTAAGCAAACAAGAATACCTTCTAAGGAACTCTTTTGCCTTGGCTCGACATACCTGAAATTCCCAGGATATTCCATTTTACTCATTAATGAATTAATTACTAACAAAGAAAATTGAAACCTTTTCACAACATGAGTTATATTATACATTATCCCATCAATGCCTTTCTCCTGTTTATGACCATTTATGCCCTTTCACCCCTCACCATTGTGAACAGATACTAAACCTCTGCTAACAAAATCAACTGCTCACATAGCACAGCAATGTAAGAAACACAAATGGATTTGCAGAAGAGTTTACTCTCTAACTACCTTAATAATAGAATTCTACCAAAACCACAAGAGACTCCAGATGTTGAGTTCATCTGAAAATCTATCCCTTCATGTATTTCTTATGACCCAGGGAAGATAGAAACCGAGAAAGCAGCTAAAAGCCTGAAAACCAGCTCATTCCAGAGCACCAAACTGCCTCACAGATAGCTAGTAGTCCATGGACAACAGTTCAGAAAGCAATGTTTTAAGAGAAACTGAAGCCAAATAAGAGCCATTTAAAGCATAAGCAAGCCCTCAAATTCTACAGACAATTTCATGTGTCCAACAGAGAGCTGTTTGTGCCACTAAACATATAAACCAGCATTTAAAACAACTGCATTTGTATAGCTAGCATTCAAAATGGGAGAAGCTAACTAGGCTTTTTATGTCTTTCTCTGGCATTTAATGTCATTAGTGAGAATTCAGTTATGCAAAGTACAGGCTCATCACCAGTCAATCTGGTCATTTATACTTGAACATAGAAAAGATTACACACTAGAGTGGTAAAGATGATGGTGCTGGAATCACTCATTAGCAGACTTTTAAGTAAAGTTAACAAATAAAACAACATTATCTATTCATTTTCTAAGACAGTAGTATCTCCTCATTTGCCACTAACTAGTGCTTAGGCAACTAAGACCATTTATGCGTGCTGGAGAGTTTTAAATAGTAATGTAAAAATATAGATGTGCTTGAGTAAAGTCAAGCACAGTGCATGCTGAACACAGAAAACTAGATGTGGCTTTTGTAACTCCACAGGAGATTCTGCTACTAGCATTGCTGAGCACAACGTGTATGGAAGGTCATTCCCATTACTCTCCAGAAACTGCTATGGGTAGCTGAAAGAACAGCACTAAAAGGCACTGAAAAAAAGTCACATAATATAATGTACACAGTTATTACAGTGGGGAGAGAAGTAGGAAAGGAAAATGAGAATGATCTCCACAAAAGCTCTAACTGTTTTCAACCACATTCAGTGTTATAAGCATGAAATTGGGGAAAGAAAACTAGTCAGGGTGTGTTTTTTCTATCATTCTTGCTTGGTATGGTCCAGTTCCTATGGAAATAAGCATTTCAGCTGGGAATTGATCAAAACATAGTGTAACACACACTTGAAAAACATGGGTTACAGGAGGGTTTATACAGATTCAGTTACACAAGTATTTTCTCCTGCATGAAAAGTGACCTAAGTACTTACTATATGGTTCATCTCAGCACAGTCCTACAGGTAGTTACACTGGAGTAATCAATCAGTCAACCACAGGACACAGGCCTAGACTCCCCAAACTGCACACATAGAGCAAACCTCTGTCCAAGCAGCTTAGATAAAACAGCAAAGGCCACAAAGCCTACAGTAATGTCCAGTCAAAATTAACCCTGTAAAACAATCCTTGTAACTCCAATTCCTCCATCCTCACTTCCTTATACATGTAATTTTTACAGCAGAAAAGTGTTGTCTCCTCCACCATAATGCCTTTCACTAACACCTATCTGTGGCCTTTCACACTGCTAGAGCCCATCCTGAAAACAATCAGTTCCTACAGGAAAACTCTATCAGTAACTTTGGAGAGGTTTTTTTCTTGTAATGGGTTTTTCTCAAAGATTTCTACTGATAGTACGTTTCCTAATTACTTAATTGCATGATAGACTAAAATGGCTCTGAAGGTGCCTTGTCAATCTCTCAGGTAAATTAGACAGTGCCATTATCTAAATTCACTTTACCAAAATGACTTTATTCTCTTCTCAAATAGAAATACTGCCAAAAGCAGTGCATATCCCTCATACTTACGTAGATTCCAGTACAGATGTTCTCTTTTCTCTTAGCAGAGATGTAAGGAAATCCTCTTCTGTTTCATGTTCACCCATTCCTATTCTGCCAAAGTGTTTGCCAGGTGTATCATGTTCAAATTGAAGCTTATGTGGACTCCTATAATGTCTGTCTGTGCAGAAACTCTCTGAATAGCCTGATGTAGTTATCTGTTAAAAAATTGCCAACATTTTCTTATTACACAGGTATGCAATGTTCTTTTAAATTCAGGGCTGTAATCTTTTTGTAATCAGGTTTTGTAATTCCTGATGCTCTTTATCTACATTAAGAAGCATCCACAGACATTTCACTTACTATTTATTAATAGAAAAACTAATTAACATCTATTCCATATGATTAATTCATACTGATCAGTTGTTTCATAAGTAGTAAGTAGATTTCCCTGAAGGTCTTTATCTATGAAGGGGTATGAAACTTCTGGAATGTTGTCTGCAGATTGGAGCTAACTTTTTATTAGTTTCACTTCAAATCATCTGTCTTTATAGCACAGATTCTGTCGTGGGATCTCCAGATGCAAGCCCTGATGGCCAGGACAAGATGAAGCTTGAAGTACTTACAAACTGCCAGTTTCTTATATGCAACACCATAGACATGTCCCAGCAAATTTTTACATGGGATCTCTCCAGCAATTCAACCCCATTTCAATCAATGAAAGTCTTCAAAGACAATTCATACTGGGCCCATTTGGATACAACTTTTATCAGCAGATACCAGAAACATGAGATTAAGATGCTTAAGAGTCAAGAGAACTTTTGCAATACATCGCTTACCTGTTTATCCACCTCACAAGGGAAATCCAAAGATACCTGAAGGCATACCTAGTAAACAGAGGAACACAGAAATCACACATTTCAAACAGAACATCATTATTCTTCATGATTACTAACCAAAATGCCCCATTTTGTGTCATATTTTAGCCTGTTTCAACTTTCAAACCAGAAAGGTTCACCTTTATTTGCACTTTACAATCCTCTAAAGTCCCTTGCAACCTGAATTATTTTATGATTCCGTGATGCTTTCTGTTACATTGCATTTAAGTGATAGAATAGGAAGACAACAGTTCCCTGTATGCATGAAAATGTAGTCACCAAGTATTCAAGACATCAAGTATTTCAACCATGAAGAAGGATCTACAGCATTTTTTCCTCAATCATAGCAAGTGAACCTTATGCAATTTGTACTATAGGCCTGACTGCAGTGGAGGCTGAAGATCAGCCTGTGTGTATGCAAAGAAATACGACTTCAAGGGACTGTCATCCCTATTAAGGAAGATTATGACTCAAACAAGAGAAAAGAAGGACCAGAACAAAACCTGTCCTGACTACAGAAGCCTAACAGCAGAAAAAGCTTTCAGAACCTCTTTAGGATAACAATTAGTTGAAAGCAAAAATCAGATATCAAGAAAAGTATGCTTTGTTTGCAAAGGACTGTGTTCTGAGAAAATCAGAACTTCTAAAGGCATGCAGAGAGAAGAGCACTTTAACATAATGTACCCAGAGCGGAGTCCTACCTGACTGACCCTCTCAGAAAATTGGCTGTTCTGCATCTTCCTGGCATTGTCACCATCTTCAGTCTTCATCACAGGCTCCTCTGTTGTTTCAAGACACTACACAAAGTATGGAATGATGTGAAAATGTAGCACAACAAAAAATACCGTGATATGAAACATGCATAAATAAGTCAGTGATATGTCTTAAAAGAAAAATAAGAAAAGGCTGCAATACAAAGTAACAAACACTGAATTAGGTTTCTTCAACAAGATCAAAGAAAATTAACACAGACCCAGCACCAACTCATCTTAAATACAGTGAAACTCTGTCTTATACTTTCCTTCATTTATATTTAACCCTTTCTCCTCAAGAGTTTACAAAGAACATAAAAACCTTCTGGGAAAAGACCTCTGTCTCTTCATGTCCTCACTGCCTATTTTATTCTCCAATTTCCAGAATGTATCTTCATTTGGTACCCAATTTATGCTCCAGCATCCAAAACATAGATGCTTTTAAAACAAAGCACATGTAGCTTGCTAGACAGTAAAAAGATTTCCTGTAACACTTCAAGTTACAAGCTGCTGTGCCTTGCCCAAATGTGCCAATCTGCAGCAAATGGTGCCAAATCATCTTTTTTTCTACTTATTTTCCACAGGACCCAATCCATAGCCCATCACCAATAATTCCTGAGCAAAGAGGAGGAAGACTCAGCTTTTTCAGTAGCAGAACCGAAGTTCCTGACATCAGCATTACTGGCAGGAAGGCTAGAATCCCTTTGGTTTGCTGAATAGAATCACAGCCTGGTTTGTGTTGGAAGAGATCTTAAAGCTCATTCAGTACCAACCCCCTGCCATGGGCAGGGACACCTTCCACTAGAGCAGCTTGCTCCAAGCCCCATCCAACCTGGCCTTGAACACTGCCAGGGATGGGACAGCCCCAGCTTCTCTGAGCACCCTGTGCCAGCACCTCGGCCCCCTTCTTTCTTCCTTATGTTTGATCTAAACCTCCCCTCTCTTTAGATCTTTGCTACTAAAATCTCATTAAATAGTAGAAACACGCAAAAGTGGTGGTGAACATTAAGGATGCTGTGTCTAAAATGCCTAAACCATAGTAGGATACAGCACTAACACAGAGGATTCAAACCTGCATTATTAGTCTTAAAGCATTTGTGGCAATAGTCCAGCACCTACGGGTTTAACAGTCGTATTTTGGTGTGACTTGGGGGAAAGAAAAATTACCTTAAGGCAAGGAAAGCAGAATCTTGAGCATAGTTACAGAAAATGGAGGTTATAGGCAGAGATTCAGAAGATGGACTGGAAGGAAAGAAGCTGGTGCCTACGGGTCGTGCATGTGATATTTATAGCTTTGAGGGATATACAGCACAGGGCTGAAACTTATGGCAGGAAAAGAGAAACCTGTTTCCTCTGTACCACATGCCGGAAAGTCTCAGCTCACAGCATGTCAGTGCAACCACAGGAAAGCAGGATCCTGCAAGGGGCATACGTTTTCCTTCTTAAGGACAGTGGCAATTGAATGCCTGTGTGGGGTTTGAGTTTTAATTGAGTATGCAAAGAATGTATTCATATATATATACACACATATGTGTGTGTATATATATATATGAAATAAATGAGAAAAGCTTTATCTTCCTATCCCTCCAGTATTAGCAACTCTAACGGTTTAAAGTATGAATTTTAAAAGGCAGAAACCGGATGGTGCAGCATATTGATATATTTGCCTCTTGCTATTAAAAATCTATACTGAAAACTAACTTCCACCTCGTGATTGAATTATTTTGGTATCTGCCCTCAGACTTGGTTTTCTAGGACAGCACGAAGTAAAGACCATCTGAAAAGTGGAGGAAGACACAGACAGGATTCTGGTATATAGCAAGGGTATGCGTTATAAGAAGATCTTTTTGTTGCAATCATGGGATGCCAAAGGTGCAGTAATTTTAGCTATTTTAAAGAAAACTGCTAAGGTTTAATCTTCCATGTGTAGATTCAGGACAAACTTTACACTTGTGTATTAAAAATAAACTTATTTTCACATGCACCTTTACCCACCCAATGCAACTGCTTTCTACACCTCAGCATTTATTAGTATAGGCTCTTCCCAGGCTAGTATTTGGTTTAATAAGGGATGATACTTAGAATGAAACTATTACACAGGACCACTGGGTTACAGAACACTATTATAACAAACGACTGTGGTTTGAGCCTGGTCCTGTGGCTGAGAAGCTGGAAAGAAACTTTCTGTGCTCTATGGAATACAACCATAATATTAAAAGAAAATAAGTGTCTTAAGGCCAGGAAAAGAAAAAAGCCGACCCAGAATAAGCTGCTGTTTAAAGTATTTCCTTGGAGACTAAAAACCTCGAGAATGTTCCTCCTAAATGAACCACTGATATGCTTGGTTTGCAAAGATCCCTGGAGCCCTGAAGGCTGAAATCACTGAGGCTGCTTCTCTCTGAGAAAGCAGATGTTCAGAGGACAGTACAAAAACAACCTTTTCCCCTCCTCCTTCTCCCTCCTAACATGAACATTAAGCCAAGACATAGAGTACTAGGGGCTGTCAGACCTTAAGGAGATGCCCTGCAAAGGCACCAACATGCAGATGCATCTGATCTGTGCTCCAAAGCTGGAGAAAAAGCCAAAGGAAAAGAAAGATTGGTACACTGTAAGAACCAGAGAAGGATTCTTCCTGTGCCTGTCCAAATCCCTCTTATAGCACATACATTAGTGTCAGCTCAGCACTACCTGCCAGCAAATTCTAGCCCAAAATACACATGAAAATCAGAACTTAGGGGGTTTTTGACAATGGTTATGAAGAGGCAAAACACACTGCTATCACAAGGCACAGCCTGAAATCCAGGTTGCCATTTATTGCCAAGACTGATCAAATGATACTTTTTAAACTAAATACTTAATTATAGCTCCTTTCACTTTTGAGCTCCATAGTGATATTAGCATTCTGGCATGGTTAAAATGGTTAAAATACCCTATTTTACTTTCCTATTTCCTTTACTAGAATGTTGAGGTTTATTTGTATTTTAGAAGCTTCACTCTGTCATTCTACACCTAATTTCATGTAGACAGCTTCTTAAGGAACTATCCCTCCATGTAGTTTTCATGCTGAGGCAAACACAGGAGCACACAGTATCTTGTCAGGATAATCTTTATTACATGGGACATGAGTATCTTTGGCGTTATTAACGGCATCAACGGTAGTGCAGCACCCTCTGCAGGGCAAAGAGGGAAACTGCTACACGTATTCATCTATAGGAAGCGCAGATTGCCCACAAGCTTTCCATGGAAAGCTATTGAAGGAAGATGTAATTCATTATTTTGATAAAAGCTATGGCATCCCTAAAGGTCAATCTATAATTTAAAACATATTTTAATTAAAGGTAGCACCAGCATGGCTTCAAACTGAAAACGCAAGAGTATTTTGTGACTAGAGGCTAGAAGGTTCACTAGAATCTACCAGAGCCTCCTTCATCATTCACACCCAGCAATCCAGCACCCAAAATGCTTCTCACTTTAAGTATTTTGCCAAGACGTCTTCTTCCCCACAGCTAAAACCAGTTTTAGCTTTGAGCTGAAGAATGAAACACCCAGCAATGATTATTTCCTTGCACCTCTCGGCAATCTACCACATCCCGGCCACTTCTCCATATACTTCTATAGTCTATATGGAGGAACAGCCAAGCGTTTCAGTGACCTGAAGTGCTCTTCTCTCTTTTTTGGCTACAGTGAACTCTCATTTTGTAGATGCAGAGGAGATACGAACTAAGCTCTTACAGAATTAGACACAGCATCAGAATGACTCTTAAACAGCAAACAAGCAGACTTCCAGTAATAACTAAAATGTTATACAAGATACTGCTTTGTCAACTTAGCTATTTCCTCCCCTTCCAATTGACAAAACAAATACATCACACACCCAAGTAAAATTTCCATGTGTATGTTGCTTCCTTAAAATTAACTTGACACATCACTGAACACTTGCATTGAGCTCACTCTCTGTTGTGCTAACATCTTAAAGTCACTTACATCATTAATTTCAGAAGCTATTGTAATGCATTAGCAAGGCCTGAGGGGTTTACACTCATTTTGCACTGATGTAAACGACTCCACAAGGTGTATCAGATGTAAGAGTCAGATTCACTACTTTAATAGAGAAAACCTACCTCACTGTGGTTTAGTATTTTTAGTGCTTCCGTCTCTTTGGAGTCTGTTGTACAAAGTCTAAGCTGCTTTTTCTTAAGTTCTTGATTAATTGATTGCAGATCTTTAACCATCAAGAGAAGGTCAGCAACCTAAATAACCAAAGGAAGAACAAACAGAACTGGTAACATCCACACTAGTATGAAAACAAATGATGATATATAAATCTCCAGCTAAATCTAAACTGCAGAGTTGGGAAGCCTGAGTTTCTATACCTGCTCATGAGGCAATCTCCCTAGGTATGAAAACATGATTATGTATTTATGAGTTCAAGGAACGTAAGACCATAGTTTCCAACCATGTTATTAAGTTGAGGTACCACATTTCACAACTCAGCAGCAAGAAGGAACCTGAGGGCACCTCGCACCAACAAACTGATTTAAGAAGAAACATTTTAGTGCAAGGGAAACCAGCGTTACAGGGAAATAGCAGCATTCAGAAACAGCCTTGTTCTATCTCAAAACACTCTTTATAACCACTATAATTCGGAGTAGTTTCACAGGACAACCATGTTCAAAGCTCTTGAACAGACATTACTGTCACAGACATTAATGTAGACTCATATCAAGAATCACAGAATGGTTTGGGTTAGAAGGGACCTTAAGATCACCTAGTTCCAACCCCCCTGCAATGGACAGGGACACCTCACACTAGACCAGGTTGCTCCAAGCCCTGTCCAACCTGGCCTTGAACACTGCCAGAGCAGAAGACAACATTTGCAAAAGAAAGTGGAATGTCCTTATTAGACCAACTGAAATATCTGGGAAAACAGACCAGCTTTCAAGCATAGAAACCTTTTTTCAAGTAAGAAATGTTTTATAAACCATAAACTCTTCTGCTAATGAGCATCCCTGAACCTACTGAAGGGAATATGTTCAGAGATAAAAGTGGTATAACCCCAGAATGGGATTGGGACACAATCTGGGACTCTGCTTATTGAAACCTGTTCAGTGTAAGGCAGACTTCTTCCCTTCGATTACCCACCCCCAGATTCTGAACACCTGCCTACAATTCAGCTGGCCACGAGAAATGTAAAACTTGATTTATGTTCAATCCTAAACAACTATATTCAAAGCATGCCTTTATCACAGATGAGCACATGGATCAGAGGTCACTGCACAGGATAAGGAGTCACAAGAATGAGCTCCTGAACTGTGATACTGATTTACCGGCTGACAATGGTCTGCACATCTAATCTCTGTGTATTTCAGACCCCCATACGTAGAAAGGAGAGAACATTAACCTACCTTAGGGTTATTTTATAACATGCTATATTTACCAAAAGACTTGCAAATTCTGGGCTGGAGTATGCTATAGAGAAGTAGAAATTATAGACACCACTAACATTTTCATGATTAATAAAGGTGCATGAAATACACGTCGCAGGATTCTTAATGCACAAACCTTTCTTTGGAGGTACTTCATAATCACTGAAATATGGTACTGAGTCTGAAACAACTTTAATCCAAGTGTCTATCATAAAACCTTTGCAGCAAGCCAGCCATCTTTCAGCTGATTCTGAAGTTCATGTGGTGGAACAAAGACAAATTGTTCATAAAAGGCAGATCACAAACCACAGAGATGAAAACTTCAAACCCTTTCAGGACTACCTGACTGTTCCTAAATAAACCTTTTTGAGAGAGATACACAGACTCTAAATGAAGCAGAATTAAGCCATTAGAAACAGTAAATAATAAAAGAGATCAATACCTTTTCCTTAAGTTCTTCAAGAGACAGATGGTCTATCTGTGGGCATAAATGATCTTGCTCTCTGAAACAGATACTCATATAAGATGTTTGATCTCCACAGAAAGAAAGTGTTTCATCTGTCAAAATAACCAAGGGTAGGAATTATTTCAGAAACTGTGATTTGCAGAGAAATACAGCATCAAATGCAAAGACAGGACTTTTCAAATAAGAACCAACTAGTAAAGTCTGTGGGAGGCCAGTTAAAATGCTTCAAACCCCAAAATAAGCTTTCTGTTTAATCAGATTTTGCCCTCATATCTCTTTGTGCCGCTGACATGCAGACAGGCTCTATTTTCTAGGGCTCTATTTTCTGTGGTTATCAGGATGAGTTCTGAATTATAATTTGCATATTTAGCATTACAATTAGGAATAATTTTTAGGGAAGAGCAGGAAGGCACACATAGTTATTCTGGTTTAACCATCTTTTCATAAACACAAACACGAGGCCCCAAGGCAAAAAGCCAGGTTAGACAAAGTTGCTGAATTGAGTTTGCTTTGGGGTCAAAAGATTGCATTAGTTGAATTGAACATAGTTACCTACTCATTTCCTCTCTAACTGCAGGAATGATTTGTTATGTTTCAATAAACACCTGTTCATTTACACTATAGATGACAGCTAATTCTATAAATACCTCTCATTAGATAGAGAGAAAGCGTATTTAAATTAGGACAGAGGAGATATCCAAATCCTCTTCCCACCTCTGACACTGATTCCGTGGCTGCTGCAAAGACCCAGAGCTTCACAAATGACTCCTAATTTTCAGAGCTTTCATTCCTATCAGCCTCACCCTCAGCACAACTGCTCTGGGAAGCCAGGAGTATCCCCAGGACCCTTTTGCCTACCCTAGTTCATCATCTCTGTGCTGCTGAGATTGGAAACTGCAACAGCAGAAGCTTACCTTTTGTCACTTAGCATAGCTGTCAAGAGAGTGATGCTAAAATTGAAAATCTGAGTTGAAAGGGGTAATTGAACAGGCTCTACTGTTATTTATATATCCCCTCATGAATAAAACAGATACCTCCGTACAGATGCAGTAAACTATATTTAACTATGTCCACTTCAATTATTCTTTTCTATATCTAAGTATATACTAAAAACACATCCAAAGAAGTGCAATAAAAAAGCGAGAAGATAGGATATATTTAAAAGCTCTGCTATTTATGAGTTACAAAGTAAAACCTCTGGCTATTTCTTCTTTCTCTGGAAGTATTTCTGGTAGGAGGAGTTAGCCATTTCCTGAGACGAGCTCTTTACCAAGTGTTGTGAAATAATTACATTCCATGGCCAGAAAGTGATCCCATGGCCACAGCTTCACTTAAAGGCAGGAATCTCTGACTTCTGCAGAAAACAGTAAATTCTATGGGTGCAATATTGTAGGCAGCTTGAAATGATCACTGCAGTAGAATTGCCATGGAATTAGTAACATTTGCTGCACAGAAAGAGCAAAGCTGCCCCTCTGTATATACCCTGACTGCTCAAAGACATTCTGTTACAAATCCCCCAAGTAATTTTCAGCATAGAAAGCTGCACAGAAGTCTTTCCCCACCTTTTTCTACTCTCAAACGTTTCTTCTCCATCACAGCAAACTGCAGTAAAACCAGTTTTGTGCAAGCTGATCAAGGAAAAGGATGTGCTGTTGTATACAGACCTTGCCGGGTTTTAATGTCCTTAATCTGATCTTCTAAGATCTTTTGGAGATTCCGATTATCTAAAACAGCTTCTTCTAGTTGTTTTCTCAACATGAAAATGTTGTTTAGTTCCATTTGCAAGCTATTTATACTAAAGAAAGAGAGAAAAAACAATCTTCAATATTCAATTCAAAACATTTTGTTGTGGACCTCAGCATGTTTTATACACAGGCGCTTCCACACAGAGCCTGTTTCACATTAAGCCATCACTGGTTTTCATCACACAGTTACAGCATTTTGATGCATAGGCACAAACAAATCTCTATATTGACAGACGAGATTAAACGTTTACATATATGACCTTATCTTGCTGCTTGGAGCTGTGCTGCTTCTGTGTCAGCGTAAACAGATATATTCCACCAGCCAAGTGCTGTGTAATTCTTTTTAAGGTAAATCACAATTGCTAACTTCTGAAAAGTATGCCCAAAAATATCATTATCACGTAATACTGATGGCTCTGTGCATTCCACGATATGGTGACCATGGAAACTTTGTTCCCTTCCTATACTATACTATATAATCGAATGCTCCACTTAAGATAAAAACGAAAAGATTGTGTTTCATTGAAAACATGACCCAGACGCAACTGTTTTATTCCTTCATTTATCCAACAGCCTGTAAAAGGACTTTTTAAGGTCTAAATTGTCTCAATTATCTCAATGGGGTGTAAATACCAAAACTTACAGATTATAATTTGTTAAGGTGAAATTATTCTTTAAGCAGCTTCATTCCAAAGTGGCCACTGAGGCTCTTACTTGAGCATTAGCCACTGTCCCCCAGCCTCAGCGTCAGCACCTCTGGCTGCCCCTTGCTGTATCTTCCCCAAACCCTTCAAGAACATCAATTCAGTTCTGATTATCCCTTAAAAAGACTTAAATACACTAAAAACTGAAATTGTAATATGAAATAAAGTGGATTTAGTAACAAATTCAGTGTTACTGAACTCACTGTACTATTTACTTCACTCGGAACCTCACTGCTTGAAGATAAATTAAGCTGCAGTCAAATTTCCAATCCACAGCACTAAATGCCAGAGAATTCAGGAATCTTTACAACAGATTTAAATCCATCTTAGAGGAGACTCTACAGGAACATCCAGCACATCATACTCATGTGAGAATAACAGCATATTGTAGAAACACATTAATTAAAAGGCGGCACGTATGAAAAGCCTCTTATATGACTGGTGTCAGTGCTTCCAGCGCAAGAAAGTACTGCTTGAACCAATCCTCCCTCCTTCAAGAGGATCTTTGAAGAGAGAGCTCTCTTAAATGCTCAGCAAAAAATTAAGAATCAAATCAACCCCACACATTACGAGAAGCTAAGTAAGCACATTTCCTCCTTTTCATGAGCTAAAGGTTTTATAAGAGAAAGCATTTATTTCCCGCTTGAAGAGACACAAAATGTCTTGATCCTGACATCCAGTAGCTTAGTTTGAAAAATAACCATCCAGGTTGCTTAAAATAAATAACGCCTAAAAGAAGATATGTCAGCAAGAAAACAGATGTTTGCCTAAAATCCGTGGCACTGCTGATGGCAATTACACAAATGAGGAAGTGGAATTTATCTGCAGGGCTTGTTTATCAACTACCCAGAACCCTGGGGGGGTCAACTCTTGCTTGATGGGATTAACAGCACATCTCAGCCCACAAAACTATGAGGAGGAGATGTAAGACAACCTGCCTCCAACTTCCAGCTCTGCTGCTGAATCACTGCACATCCTCTGCAAATCGCTGCTCTGTGCATCCTGTAACTCAATAGCAAGAAAACAAAACTAATGATCCTGCTCCTAATTCTACAGAAGTTAATTGCAAAACCCCTATTACCCTAATGATCATAACTACAGTTATCATTTTCCTCATTTGAAAGGTATTCTAAGAAAAACTAGTATCAGAGCTATATTATTTTGTTGTCATCACTCTGAAGTGTTGACAACCACCTTACCCACAGAACACATTTCAAAGTCAGGTCCCACCTTCCTTATAAGACATTAAAAACAACTGACTTGTTCCTTCATTTGGTGACTGTTCAACAGAAAAGTCACAAAATATATTGCTCTTTTCCAAGAGAGAAGAAATAAAGTCCATAATCATAGAATCACAGACTGGTTTGGGTTGGAAAGAACCTTATGATCATCCAGTTCCAGCCCCCTGCCATAGGCAGGGACACTTTACACTAGACCATGTCATCTAAGGCTCCGTCCAACCTGGCCTTGAACACTGCCAGGGATGGAGCATTCATAACTTCCTTGGGCAGTCTGTGCCAGTGCCTCACCACCCTTACGGGGAAGAACTTCTTCCTTATATCTAACCTGAATTTCACCTGTTTCAGTTTGAACCCATAATCTGACTTCTATCATTATTTCTAGGGAAAAAGACTTCGGTACTTGGAACAGCTTCCAAGCTGTGGCCAAACAGAAGACGGCATTATTATTAATGTGCTTAATTCAAACACCGGATCTCACCCACTCTAGTGCTATTCACTTGATGGTTTCCAAACTGCACACAATACTCCAAGTGACATCTCGTGAGAGCAGAGTAGAGGGGCAGGATCACCTCCCTCAACCTGCTGGTCATGCTCCTCTTGATGCAGCCCAGGATGTGGTTGGCTTTCGCGCTGCAAGCGCACACTGCCGGCTCATGTTCATTTTCACATCCACCAACACCCCCAATCCTTCTCTACGGGGCTGCTCTGAATCTCTTCTCTGCCCAACCTGTAGCTCCACAAAGCTGGTAGGTAAAAGCCACTGCTTTCAGGCAGGGAGAGGTGGAGCCAGCTCTCTAAATACTGTCAATACCAAGTTATTTGTAATCATGAAAGTAATTTTTTTATATAAAGCACTTATATTTATTTTTCCTAAAGGCTAAGAATTGTCTTTATTTTACCCTAACGTGTCCTCCTCAGCCAAGCAATAGTAGGCTACAAAGTAGGCCATAGACTCCTTCCTAAAATGTTTTATTCTTTGATTCTCGAAGGTTAAAAAAACACTTGCTCTGCCATACTTCTGAATGCCTTACGTTTAAGTCATACTATGCAAACTTCAATTACTCTATTTTGTTTAACCTTCTGGTTAAAGAAATCTTACTGGCTTACGTTCTCATCAAAATTCCCATAGTGTCACATTTAAGATAAGCATTATCTGTATTTCAGGAGTAAAACACGAGAAACCATCCAGCACCCAAAAGCTCGATGTGACTTGAATTTCCCTCCTATATTCCAACACAACTGATTCCTGGAAATCTAAGCTGTTTGCTTTGGTAACTAAATGGAAATGTGGCTCACCTGAGATTTCAATCCAAACACAAATATTTTCAGGAACATTTAAGTAATTTACATAATAGAACCTCACTTACACAAATATTTCTCTTTTAAGGAGAGTACTCACAGCTCCTTTATGCCTTATGCACAACTGACAGGTACAAAATAATCATCACTCCAGTTAAGCTGCACCTTTGTAACCAGATGATCTTAAGATCCTTTCCAACCCAACCCATTCTATGATTCTAACTTCTGCCTTCTGCCCTTTGAGTTTAGATTGTCCACCACAACAGAAACAGTACTCACCTATCCGACTCTTTGAAGGTCTTCACTAGCGTAGAATAAATATTTTGCTCTTTTCTTAAAGCAAGCATCAGCTTTTCATATTCAGCTTCTTTATTTTCCTAGATTAAAACAAGAACATACTAAGTTTACAGCGTCAATTTTACATTTGCACATCTACAACTGTGTGTGCGCCTGTGCCCTGAAGAAAATGTGAAATGAGTACAGTTCAAATCTGCTGAACAGGACTGTCCACCTCCAAAGCCTAATCTGAACCTGGAAACTGTTCATGACACTTAAAACCGGCTATTATTAAAGGAGGAAAAATACTGTTTCACTATTTCCTTATTAAGAGTCACAGATTGAAACAGTGGTTCAACATTTTTATCACAGTCACAGAATCCCAGATTGCTTTGTGTTGGAAGAGATCTTAAAGCTCATCCAGTTCCAACCCCCTGCCACAGGCAGGGACACCTTCCACCAGAGCAGCTTGCTCCAAGCCCCTGTGTCCAACCTGGCCTTGAACACTGCCAGGGATGGGGCAGCCACTGCTTCTCTGGGCACCCTGTGCCAGCGCCTCAGCACCCTCACAGCAAAGAGCTTCTGCCTAAGAGCTCGTCTCAGTCTCCCCTCGGGCAGGTTAAAGCCATTCCCCTTGTCCTGTCCCTACAGGCCCTTGTCCAAAGCCCCTCTCCAGTTTTTTTGTAGCCACTTTAGGCACTGGAGCTGCTCCAAGGTCTCCCCTTAAGAAGCCCTCTCCAGGCTGAACCAGCCCAGCTCTCGCTGCAGTCTAAAAAGAAACCCATAAACCAAGCATCATCACTTCCATTTTATAACTCAAAAACCCAGGAACAACCTGGCAGGAGGAGAAGGGGGAGAAGGGAAAGCAGACAAACCCAAGCTCCAAGAGCATACTATAGAACATTGTCCTAACAGTCCTCTCTGTGTTCTAGATAATACTGGCTTTCTTTGAGGGAAGGGTTCCTGCAAATTTTGTTCCATTTCTGAACAAAAAGGACTGTACTGAGCCGAGAAATAAAGGATGAACGTGTCAGATCCACTCGTTGAGTCAGCTTTCTGCACACTCAGCTGGGTCACTGCAAGCTGCTGCTTTATTTGTGCAAAGAAAAGACAATTGTTTACCTGCAGTCTTGCTCACAGACAGTATATTATTATTATGTGAATAAATCCAGACACTCGTGCTACATTCTCAGTAAGGAACCGCTGATTTCCCCAAGATCTTTTCACTCCGAAACAACGACGCGTTCCCTTTTCCAGCGGGAGACAAAAAATGCAGCTATTTAATGGAGTATTTGCTTGCACTTATTACATAAAATACCTAAGACAGCTATCTCAGAAGAGAAAATACTGGGATAGCTATAGCAAATTTAGCTGTATTAATGTCAGACACCTATATTCTGCCTGTGCTTGAGAAGAACAGTTTTGCTTCTCTCACTTTTCTCTTTTGACTGAAAGCTGAAAGGAAGAATAAAAAAGCGCCACAGCTCAGGTGGAATCTCAGCTAAGGAAACTCTCGAGAGATACTAAATCATTAGTGAACACATCATTAACAAGGAAGAAATCTACACCCAGGAGTGTGAAGCAGCTGTTATTACTCCAATTGCAGTTCCTAAGGAAGGGATTGCAACAAAAACCCAGCTCCAATAAAACCTCGTTAAATCACATTAATGATGCAAAGACTCTGTTAATTTGGGAAAAATCAGTATTCTGCAAAGCAAACAGCACAAAAGCAAGGACAACTGTTGTTTACTTTTCATTATTTACACTCAGATTTCACAGTATGCTGGCAAATATGGTAAATAATATTCTGCAAGTGGAATCAGGTTTGGATCAAATTATTGCTACGTGTCAGATCCTACTGCAGAACAAGTACCATCCACCACCTAACATTACAGACTCTGACCTTGCCTTTATGCACATGTATCCTGTTAAATCATCGTCATTCCTAACAGTAGCTGGAATTCTAACAAATGTTTCTAGTGAAATTTATATATTAAATACTGTTCTACATGTGCAGTGCAAAGGCTTCGTGGAGACCTCGGAGCAGCCTTCCAATAGCTGTAGGGTGCCACAAGGATGCTAAAGAGGGACTCTTCATCAGGGACTGCAGCAATAGGACAAGGGGTGATGGGTTCAAACTGAAACAGGGGAAGTTCAGGTTAGATATAATGAAGAAGTTCTTTTACTGTGAGGGCGGTGAGGCCCTGGAATAGGTTGCCCAAAGAAGTGGAAAATGCTCCACCCCTGGCTTCAGCCAGGTTGGACAGAGCCTTTGGCAACATGGTCGAGTGTGAGGCGTCCCTGCCCATGGCAGGGGATTGGAACTGGATGATCTTAAGGCCCTTTCCAACTCAAATCATTCTATGATTCATATCAAGTTTATTATCTAGACATGAAGAGGAGGAGCACACAGCAAGGCCTTCTCCTGACTCAGTGCTGAGGAACACAGAGGCAAACTGATGGAGGTGAGTGATCCAGATCCATTTTGACGCATTAATCAAAACACCTCACAAAAAAACCCACATTAAAAAGTACATCTTACAGCCTGCATGAAGGAGTCTTATCAAGACGCTGGAACCTGTGCCTTACAAGAACAGTCACTGAACATGAAACACACAGATTGCAGTTTAACTAGCAAAAAGTTTGATCACAACGACAGCGCTCAATGACGTAGAAAGCCACAGGAGGAAATAAATCTTTTGACTTAATTTAGTCGGTTAACAGCCTGTTAAAAGTTCCAGTGAACTCTTCCATATGTCTGATACAAGCTCTGCAATTATTACTGAAGACACGACAGAACCATACCCTAATTAAAAGCTCTTTCTGAAGCTCTGGCAAAGTAATGTCACAGTGAAGGGTTTACGGTACACAAATTAGATAACAGTTGTCACCAGTTGTTCAGGGTCTGTGACTGTTGTATTATCAAAGCAGTGTCATACATAGAATCATGCTCCAGCTTCCTGTGTTGCTTTGAGAATTCACAGGTTAATTTAGTTCTACATTTGCACCAAAATCTCAGGAAGTTCATGAAATCCTCCCTCTTTTTCCTGCATAACAGGAGACATGAGCTGTTTAATTCCAAATGTCACAGACTACACACAAATTATTAAACTCCAAATCCAACTAGGTAGATGCTAGGAAAATCATGAAGAAGTGTTCTTGATTTTTCAGACTCTCTCATGAATAATAAGGATGGGAAGATACAGTCTGAACATGGGGGTTTTTTTCCCCTGTACATTATTACTGTCATTTCTAAATAAAGCGTAGGAGTGAATTACTCCAATCAATTCCCCCATGGTACACAAAACATAAGGCAGCTCTGTAACTTAAATAGACCGTAATGCTGTGGGAGTTAATGAAACATTAAACCTCTTGACACATGGTGTGAGGGAAAATGTGTTAAAGGAGATAGCTGCAAGACATCCAGGACCATATTGCACTGAAAGATTTATAGTCCCATGAAAGGAGGCAATCTAACACATTAAAGTCTATATTTAAGTCTGAAATACTAATGCTAAGCAGCAGAGGTGTAAACTAACTTATTTTCATTAAAGGTTCCTCAAATTGTAAGCAATGAAAGTAAAAGGTTTATATCTTCATAATAAACAAGTGACTGGCAAAGTCAGAAGAAGATCCAGTTGCCTCACTGAATATTCTCCTGCTTACAACAACCATCAGGATCATTCCAAAATCCCTGAAGGTTAGAGGATGATGACTGAGAGAAGGCTACCACCTATACCTCAGCATTGGTGCATCCATCCATCTATCAGTACTAGAACTTGGACATTTCTTCTAGTACCACAGAAAACTTTCTGTATGGGCTACCATCAATGAGACAATTGCTAATAAAGATTTTAATTGTTACAGGCCACTGAGTCATATATCTAAAGAGATATAGAGAAATCAATTTAGAATTAAACCTCCTATCAGTGTGGCCCCATCTGCAGTATCACTGTGTGCAAGATTACACCTGCAACACAACAGAATCCAGAAGCACAGCTCGAACACTGAGCAAGAGCCACTTTGCTCAATTTTCCTGCTTTTCTCAGGAATAAAATGAACAACAAAGGTCTAAAAATCTGTGTTAGAAATAGATTAACCTAACAAATACTCCAACAAAAAGAGCTGTGTAAGGAATATTGGTTGTGAGAGAAGAGCATTAAGCACTAAACCAACTAGTTTCCAAAATTATAGGGAGTCTGTTTGCAATTCTGCATTTCTTAGCTATAAAATAGATTTCATTCCAAGACTTCATAGATGTCAGAATCAGCAGCTACATGACTACCCTAATTATCAGTGTCCTCACACACTCTCTCTTCAGCTTGTGACAGTGGCTCAAGAATCCACTCCCAAATTAGAAGCTGTCATTTATCTTCCCTGGCCTGGCCAAGGCACCCAGCAGAGCTTTGGATGTTGGTTCCTTTAAAAATCTATCATTAAATTCAAATAAAGTAAAAAGATCTGATGAAAAGCGAGAAAGTTCTGCATCTCTCAATTCAGTTTCTTCAACTTTCAAGATCAGTGAGGCCAGAGCAGCTTGGTTTCTGTTCTCTCTGGTGGGGAGCATCCTGCTGGGCATTTGTTGAGAGTTGGTGCAGCACTGGAAAGTCATCAGAGGCCAAAGCAGCCAATGAGAGCAGAGCTCCGCGTAATCTGTGTCCAAAACCTCCTGTTTAATATGCCAAAGCAGGTTCTTAGGAAGGCATTTTACATGGAGCTTGGGCTGAAAGGACAATGGGTTGTGATTAGGTATTGTTCACAGCCACTAAGTGAACCAGCAACAGAGAATAGATGGTGATTAGAAGGTGGGTGCTGGGTCATTATCATGCAGGGTTTCAATTGCCCGTTCTCTCCTCTGGTTACACACCTGTATTGGAAGTGGGGTGTATGGAGGAAAGTTAGTGTCTGATTTTCACTGATTCTGCATGATTTTCCATCCTCCTCTGTGACAGAAGTTACGCGCATGCACTGCAGTTTGTTTTACAGAGTTAGAATTTCTACTCAGCTTTTCACAGACTTTATTTTCTCTGCATGTATGGTCATATATACTTTGCTATACTCTGCTCTGGTACCCTGGCAACAGCACTGCAGCTCCTTTACTCTGAGCTTGTCATATAACCCATGACTCGATGTGTGCTCACACCTACCTTGTTTAATAATAGTGCCTATAACATATTGAGTGGGTCATCACTAGTGTCTTCAGAATGTGACACAAAACAGCACTTCTGTTTCCTTTACTATTGGCTCATTTCATTTTAAACTTCGTTGAGGAAATCTCATTCATGACTGATATATTACTAAAGAAATGAAATAACAGTACATATATAGTATGCGCTAGTCTAATTCTTTTTACTTTGTCTGATGCTTTTGGAGACCTTAACATATTAGGCTGCAAACACCACCAAAAAAAGACAAGAAATGTACTTCCAAAAGCGGTTTCCAATAATCTGTACAAATAATGCACTGATGGAGTCAGCAAGTGATTAAAAAACTTCTTAACAGTACCTGTCTTATTTTAGTAAGTTTGGTGATGCCATACAAACTCCTCAAAGTACAATACTATGTATTTTTATGATGGTAGATCAACACCATCACAATCATACAAAAATCATATGAAGCAATTAGTAAAAAAGCCATTGCTGTCTTTATAGCAATACAGAACATTTGGATATGGCACTGATATGAAGGAAAACCAGCCCCTTACAGCCATGAATTACAGTGTACATGAGTTCACACTTTTGAGTCCAATGTCCAAATTCTCTTCACTTTAAAGTCAAGGTAGTTATCTGCAAATTATCAGTGATGAAAAAACTGACCTCCAACTCTCTGACTATCTTGATGATTGACTGTTGAGACTGGGCAGCACATTTTTCCTTTACTAAGCCCTCATTTTTCAGTTCAAGTTCTTCATTGGCTCTCAGAAGGTTCTTGTACTTAGTCAGGAGCTCCTGCAATTCCACATCCTTTTCTTTAACTGTTCCATCAAGTTTCTAACAAAAAAAAGGAACAAGATAGTTTTATCTAGTTTTATATTGCAAAATAGGCAAACAAACAAAATTCAGGGGACTATCCAAGAATGATCCAGCACGTGTTCTTTTACCACACAAAGGAAGAGCTCAATTTAACGTAACTGAAGCAAGAAAAGATCCAACTTTCCCCAGCAATCCAATCTTTCAAGTATGAAAAGCCAAGGCATGTACCTTGGTCTCCAAATCAATTTGAGAGCAACCTCAACTATTACTCTATGCATTGCTGGTTGAATAACATCAGAACTTTCCAGGGTTACATCTCCGGCTATAAGAAACCCTGAGCAGGGGTCCATTAACATTCAGGCAGCTTCTTTCTATGTCATTTTGAATAGGCTCCAAAAAAAGAAGATTAAATATTTCAGTATCTCTACCTATTCCTTAACTCCCAGTTTCTGCACAATAAACTGACAATCAAAGGCATTTCAGAGCTTTTAAAGTATCTTACCACAACAGTGAAAACTCTACTAAGTATCAGTAAAGCTTTCTTCCTCCTCTGTCCACACGCTTCATAAAACCCTAACAAGAAATCTTTTTGAATGCCACACACTATAATTATATCTCTATTCTGCAAATACAGTGTTATAGAAAGTGAAGGAATACCATCCAAATCAATAGTAATTCCAAATACAAACGTAATTTTGTATTAATTTCTCATACAGAAATCAAATTATAACTTTCTACTTCTCATTTCAAGTCTACCTACCTGAAGCAGTAGATCCTTTTGACTGACGTTGTCTGTTAGCTGCTTGATAACTAGTTCTTGGCTCTGCAGCTTCTGATTACTTTCACTCAAAAGAATATTGTAATGATGTTCGAGCGCTTGTTCTTTCTCAGTCATTTCACCATGTAATTTCTCCAGTTGATTTCTAAGATCCTACAAAACAAGCAAAACTGAATATTCAGCAAATCAACTCCTTAAAAGTTTAAGCCTAACAGCCCATATTATTAAACTTTCCATTGCTTTAAACTCCTCCTATCACTTAAGAGTTTGGAAAGGTTATTTAATCCAGGCTCCTTCTCTTGGCATCAACACACCATGAAAGAGAACTTTTAGATGAGGTGTCAGTACTGTCTTCCAGGTTGTTATTGTTTAAATGGTTTTGGTACAGAATGACTGCACTCCAAGGCTATCGGGAATATCATGCACATACGTGTTGTCGCTGTCAGAATGAACACCCGCTTCTGAGTCTATTTAGTGCCTTATTAGAAATAGGAGAAAATTGGTTATGGGTGATTCAGTTTGTCATTTGCTCTTTTTCTCATCACACCATGAAAATTCTTGCACTAACATTGTATTACCAGTTCTTTTTGCATCAAACAAAAGGTCACATTTTCTTTTGGCAAGAGCACAAACTTCAAATGACCACTGAGGTCAGTCTAGTGATTAGATGCTGTGACTAAAATTGCAGCTTGATTCTGGCTCTGTTAATTACTTCCTGCAGCTCCAAGATTAACCACATCATCTCCATAGCTTTGCTCCCCATCAGCCCATTTTGCCTCTAAAAGACAGAAACGAGCTCTTTCAACAGTCTTATGCAGTAGCAAGTCCAAAGGACTAAGATATGTTCAGATCAGTGAGGACTACTGCAACATAGAAAGAAGTACCTCCTAGTTCACAGGTCACACACTTGAAGCACACCACTATCAAAGCTTTCTCCTTTGCATTTCTGCAGATCCTGCTCCAATTCACTTGAAAACCCACCATCTGTAGCTATCTATGGGGTTTCAAAGCCTGACCACCTGACAAAGCCTGGATTCCAAGCAATAACATCAAACAATTCCTATTCCTTACACTTTGCTATGAACTGGCTTCTCTTGCTTCACCTCCTCTCCCACCACCACCATTTGTGTCACTTCAAACTGTTTTGCTGATTTGCTGGAAGCTTCAACCCTGTCAGCTGAAGGAGGCATAGCTTGCATACACACTAGCCTCACATATATACTAAGAGCCTCACTGTATAAGCTCTTACTCCACAAGATCCAGAACATTTACTGCATGTATGCAAAAAGAAAAGTAGGAACTTGTAACAAATGAGCTGCTGTCTAAAGTTAAACAGTTAAAACTTAGAGGAAACTTTATACTATCTAAACTTCTCTTCAGACCCAAAGAACCAGGTAACACAGCCTACACCTTCAAATAAATGTTTTCCTTTTATTCCCAAAAAGGGCCCATTTGTGAAGTACCATAAGCCCTTTAAATAGCTTGCACATATGGTAGTCACCTATAAACTTTACATTTACCTCCAGTAGGATTTCAAATTCAATAGTTGCTTCCCACTCTAAGCACAAAGAAATAGTACTAGTGACACTTTAATTGCAACCTCTTTACAAACTGTTTTATGTCCTTTTCTTGACTTAATTACCTTGCTTCATGCAGGTTCACATCAAATCCTTAACATCAATTTTACTACTCAGTGTTTTACTTCTGTTTATTTTGCACATTAAATGCAAATTGTCATTTACAATGCCTTTGGCTTACTTGCTTCATTTTAGCTTCATTACCAGGATTCAGCTAAAAAAACCCTAATAGCTCCCCCAAAAACCCCTCAAATGTTATTCAAACAATGATTAAGCTTAGACCTTCAGTTCTGAAAACTAATTAAATTAATCTTTTCAGGATCAAAAGAACTACTTCCTTAACTAAGAAAACTGAAGACTTGCAGAATCAGGTCGCAGTTTTGTCTATATACATAAACTCTCAAATACGTTTCTATTTCTTCCTAACTACTACCTATAAACTGGAATGTGACAGAGCTCTCTTGGAAACAGCGCAAGGTCTGTCGTTTGGCTTCAAGGTAGGGAGCTCTTCAAGGGGGTCACATTAAGCCTATTCACATAGAACATGTTAATTGGAAGCAAAGGATCAGCTGCAGTTATTGTATAATAACTATATAATATATTATATATAATATATTGTATAATTGTCACTGCATTGCAAAGTTTACTCCTTGGCTTTCCATTTTTACATTGTTTTTATATTATCATATCCCTGAGAGGCTTTACGTGAACACAATACATGTTAGGTAACTTCAAAGGAACACTTTTGCCCTCTGATACAACTTCAAGTGCCCAATACTCTGTGACTTCTCATTATGAAACCATAAACAGCTTTAAGAAGGAACAATGATAGACATGCATAGATAGGAAAGATGCTGTTGCAGTAACAGTACTACATCCCCTATCATCTACTCTCAGTCACCTTGGGGTACAATGCTTGTCAGGTACAGAAACCATGCCTCTGCCTTGAAAGCAGCAAAAATAAGTTACGGCTAGGTTTATGGAAAGAGGTAGACTGACAAGGCATACAATTGTGGAGTAAATAAAACGGCCTGCAAGAGATTTTCAATTTACAGCTACTTTGCCTCTACTATTGCTGCCCCCAGAGTTCCCTAAATCCTTCCCAAAACAAGCAAGGGTTGAGAATGAAAATTATCTTCTTCGCATGAGCCAGAATTCTGTAGCACATAAAACTATCCATCACTACAGCAGGTTGCTCGAACTCATTGACCACTCAAATTGTCTGGGAGAATATCTACTGGTTTCTATACATTGAGTTGCAAAGATAATATAGTAGCTACAGCTCTAAAAGCATAAACTTCGCAATTCCCCCTGCCAACCTTTTTCCTCAAGAGACTTTTCTATGATTAATGATAGTCGAAGTAAGAAAATGAATGTGAAATACTCTATTATAGAAGACCAGAGCAGATGCCTCCCCCTCCTTGTCAGATGGAAAACAGTTTGGTGAATAATTGAGTTGCGAAGCTCCAAAACCTCCCTCTCAGGCTTAACTACAGATAGGAAGACTAAATAAATTCTGCCTAATGAGTTATTCCGCATTTCCCCAACCAACTGATCAAATATGAATACCTAGTAAATACATTCTAATTGTCTACACTCAGGCCTGGAGAGAGAATGGGTACTTGAAGTGTTTATTCATGTAAATGTGAACAAACTCTTTGATCAAGAAGCACTGAATCTGTTACAGAGACACTAACATGGTGGACACAAGCAATATTAAGGATGAGGTTATGTTTGTACCTCATCAATCATATGTAAGAATATATATGCCCAAAGTTTCTGTTTTCGAAGCGAATAAAGTGACGCTGAACCAACACTTAACAACAGCTTCTGCCAAGTACAGAACTGGAAGAAGTTTTGCTTCTAAAGTTGACCTAGTAAAAAGCCAGGGCATGCACCCACCCTGAGACAGGGATGCTGTTCAAGGACATCTACACCCATTCCTCCAGAACAGTCCTGATACTGGGCCCAGTCTGTGGTTTGCATAAGCTCATACACAGTAGTCTTAACTTTGTTCAACCTTCTTCCATTCCAGGACAGTAACACCCAAATCATCTCCAACAAAACCGGGTTTACAACAGGACAGAAGAACTTTTTCTGGATCTCAAGTTTTGGAGGTTTTTTAATAGATATATGCAAAAATGTGGGTTATCCCAATTACAGTATTGAAAAGTCACTGAAAATTTCCCTGTGAGTGAGTGAAGAGCCAACAGAGCAGCTCATTACAGATGTCAAAGGCATTTTCTGCAGTTTACACACATTCAGGCTGCTTTTATCCTAACAAAATAGAAACACTGATGAATAGGTATTTTGGAGTATAAATAGAACTGAATTTTTAGGGCTGTCTCATAAAAAGTTTGCAGCCGATCACTGAAGTGCTTTTCTATTTGTCAAAGAGCAAAATATCACAGCATATTTTCTTCCTCCCACATAGCTACTACTTAATGGGCAACATTTCACAGGCAATGGTGCTGTATTCAAATGTACCAGCAACTCTTGAAATTGAAGCAGCTGTTCTACAAGGAATAGGAAATAGGTTAGGGATATAATTTGTATAAGACTGCTCATCTTTTGGCAGGAATGCTTTTCCCCAAGGAACTAGTCATTTACATGACAACCTTGGACATAATGGAGGCAAATAGGTTTCTGTAACACAAGTAACTTTGAATCCCCTGGCAACTCTCTACTCAGCCCTATTTTTCCTGCCTTTGCTATACAGAGTTATAACCTAGCTCCCCTGAAAGATAGAAAAGTTCTGAATAGATTAGACAGTTAAATATAAAATACTTCAAATCAATAAAACATGTTCTTTGTGGCTGTTTTACTGACAGAAGCGATCTGTTCTTTCTCTCCTTAACCTCAACACCCTGAAGGAATTTCAACGCACACCAAAGATAGAGACTTTATGACAGCAGCCTAACCACAGTTGACAATCAACCCAAAATGCAAGTTAAATTGGGAACAGGAGGAGGGTGAGGAACTAATTTGTTTGTAGGTAAAGAGACCCCTCTACTGGTTTTAAGTGAGATTGCAGGAACAGCAATTTCCACCCATATCTGCTTTATTAAGGTCCTTATTTAAGAATTGAACCGAAACAAGACAAGCTCATTTAATCTTTTATGTAATTTAATAAGCAGGAGACTAATCCCTAAATGAAGAGGACCAAACTCTGCACGCAGGCAGGACTCACTCATTAGAGAAATGCTGCCCTAATGGAAGCTGTGGTTAAAAATCCACATGAATAGATAAGAAGTGAGAGGTGAGTTTTATGGCAACCTCTCAGCAGAAAGTGCACTCTTTTTCAAAGGAAGAAAAGGAACCTGATAATTCACTTTGTTGCTGGGAGCAGAAGCTCTTATCTAAATGCCTACAGCAAGGTAAAAAACCCTACATGGAATATGAAGCAAGCAAAGTTAATGAACAGATAGAGCACATCATTTTTAGGTTAAATTGTGATCAACTAATCCTCTGCTTTGGGAATTTTACAAGCAGAAATTATTAAATTGCCTTTTGAAATTAAAGCCTCTGCAGTGACCCTGCTATGATAACAAAAAAGCTGAAGTTTGGCTTAAGGTTGCAACTATTGGCTACTTGCTCCTCTTCTGCATTAGAACTTAGTCTAACTGAAGTAGTGTAATTTAAGATATTGTAGAGATATGTAACAAGAGAAATGCAGCAGAAATATACAATATACATTGTTGTGCACGTCCAGATTCTCTCATCAGACAGAGGCCAAGAGTAACCATTTAGCACTTCCAAAGGCTAATGATCCTTTCTAGGACCTAAGCCTATCAAAATGGTATTTAACGTATTTTTCAATGCAGACTACGTGCCAGGCAATCTTCTTGGCCATTCTTTTGAATACTGACTTTAGGCAAATGCATTTCTCAAACTTATTCACATTAAACTCCTCAATTTGTTAGAAAAGGACATGCTCAAAGTGCTAAACTACTTTTAAACTTTATGAAATAAAGGAAAAGAGTGATAATAACATTAATGGTTTTGTCACTTCTGCTCTTCTGTAATTGTGCTTCGTCCAGCTCCTTCTCCATTTTCTCTCTTTCTAAATTCAAGTCATTGAGCTCTTGATCGGTCCTTTTAATCCTCCTTTGTAGTTTATGATTCTCAGCATCCTTTGTGAGGTTTTCTGAACGCAGCTCTGCTAAGAGGGTCTCTTTTTCCATCAAGAGAGCTTGATAATCTGCAGCACCCTGAAACATAAAGCAGCATTCAAGTTCTAGAAAGGTATTTTGTAGAGACTGGAAGACTTCACTCCTGTTGTGTCCAAACCCACTCCCATACACCTCTTTCCAATGCTTCAAAACTGTGGTGCAAAAATGCAGTGGAGTGACAGCTACACAACACGGAAAAGGTTACACCAAGCATCTTCTCAACTAATGGAACACAACTTTCAGTGGCATCCAGTGCAGTATAACAAAGCCTTAGACAACTAAGGACTAGATAAAGGTTGACCTGCAAAGGAGTCCATAGTGCAAGTGAGATCACATCATTATTATTGGCTCCCAAAGCTCTTATTACATAAACTTTGGGTCAGTTTGAATCCAGACCAAGTCAAGGAGTTACCAAGTTATAAGCATACTGTTTTATATGAAATAACATCTGATTTATCTTCTTCCCCATCACATACTGTTAGAACTGGCCTCAAAGTTCACAACACATGATAGGACTAGTGGGCTATGCAGCATGGTCTACTCACAGAGAACTGCCTTCAACTCAAGTTTGTAGCT
The DNA here is from genome assembly GCA_028858755.1 of Ara ararauna. Lineage (NCBI taxonomy): Eukaryota > Metazoa > Chordata > Aves > Psittaciformes > Psittacidae > Ara > Ara ararauna. The sequence goes on from CM054384.1 coordinate 18,790,596, forward strand.
AAGTAGCAGAGTTATGAGGAGAAGGGCTTGCTCTGTCACCCACCATGCAATACGGATTCTGTGGACAGGAGGGATTAGTTGCACACTTTTTAAACCTACAACTTTTCAAAAATAATCAAGCTGTCATCAAAACAAAAGGGTTAAAATTAGAGAAATACTTCAAAGCAGGACTTCCATTGGTATGAAAAAGCAAGCGTTAGCTACAGATTCACACCCAGGCCAAAATGACCTGAAGAAGAAACAGGATTTGCTTTTCTATATAGGGCACACTTAAAATTTGGGCTTAAGTGAAATAAATGGCTTTTGAAGAAATGCAGGTGCTCTGTGAAAACTAAAGATTACTACTGCATTAGACTGACATCAAGAAACAGTGCAGTCAGCCACAAAAGCTTTAGGTGTGTGTACTCCAGACACAAGCACATCAACCTCTTCCATTCCTGCTGAGCTCAGAGGCAGAGTGGATGAACAAACATTATCATGGAAGATTCATCACTGCCTCTGATCTGTATTAGTTACTTTTATCAGACTTAGTTTTAGATTAGTTTGAAACCATTACAAGAGACATTATGTTGTCTGCTTTAATGTCAAATTCTTACTTTCCCTCAGTTTACATTTTAAGACCTTTATAATGCATAATTTATCATCATAAAGTCCTTTCTCCTACACACACAGGAAAGCATTACTAAATCACATTTCACAAGTAATATTCCACCCTTTTATAAATAGTGGTTTCACATTTATGATACAAATAAATCCAAACAGGTGTCTCATACACAGTTCAACTCTGCTAACCTGAAGCATGTGTTGTTACCATACTTTTCATACAAAACCCAAAAGATTCTTAGGTCAACAAAGCAACCTTGATACCATCTCAGCTCCACAACTCTTAGTGCCTTTATTTTTAAACTCATTTTGGTTTTGCATATTTCTCCCTTAGTTTTCAGCTGTTATAGAAGAAAAAGCTCAAGAAACAGATAAATAACCTGATATTTTAACACTCGGTCCTTCAAATGGGTTCAAGCTTAAACAGGGAAGTTCAGGTTAGATATAAGGAAGAAGTTCTTCCCTGTGAGGGTGGTGAGGCACTGGAATGGGTTGCCCAAGGAAGTTACGAATGCTCCACCCCTGGCAGCATTCAAGGCCAGGTTGGATGGAGTCTTGGGTAACATGGTTTAGTGTGAGGTGTCCCTGCCCATGGCAGTGGGTTGGAACTGGATGATCTTAAGGTCCTTTCCAGTCCAAGCCATTCTGTGATTCTAAATGATTTGATTTGGGATATTTTTTCAAAGTAAGAGAAATCAGACATCTTAAACCCATCTTCACTTCTCTGCTTTCAGAGACACAAAGCACTACTTGCTGTGGGGAACTATGGAGAAGGGAGGAGCAGGGATGAGGGAAGCCACATTAACTGCTTGCTTCTTACCTTGAATTTTTGCATATGTGCTTTGTGAGTGGCCTCTCTTGCCTTAGCCAGTGAAGCATTTAGATCTTCAATTTCAGATCCAAGCTCTTCATTCTTTAAATAAAGTAAAATGAATACTATGAAGAAAGAGTTATTTCCAAGGGACGGTGATTCAGTGATAGCTATCCCACCTCATTACCTATTCATCCAACTACACTAAACAAATACTTCAGAAAACAAAGCCATCCAATACATCATAATAAATCTTGTATAATTAAATTCTGGTTCTTATACAGGACTCACTACACTGCCCATCACTCAAGTTATGTATTTCCCATGCTTCAACAAAATCTGAATTCCAGCTGACGCTGACCTCTCCTATTTTAGCTGTCTTTATGACAGCTCCACTTACTCAACATCACAAAATACTTCTCTACCTTTTAAGTGGTGCTCAGAGCTGATAAAAATCAATGTGCAACTGAAAACATTTTTCATCAAACTTCTTAAGTACTTTTACCTTTCTCCTTAAGTCCAAGACCCAAAACTCTAAATAAACAGAGCTGCTTACAGGTGTGACAACAGTGATTAAGGACCCACTAGAAGCCTCCTAATGGTTACAGTGAGACACAGCCAACCCCTGCCCCACATACAACGCACATATTCCTCTCCCAATGGTAGTTCAGCGAGATCATAACTATCATACCTCTTTTTCCTTTGCTTTCAATGCAACAGTTAGCCCTTGAATAGTTTTATCCCTCTTCAAACCATTCTTCTTTTCAACAGCAAGCTCATTTTCTCTCTCTTGTAGCTCTTCCTGAAGTGACTAAATTAGATTATGTGAAAGTTGCATTAACTTCCTACTACGAGATACTGTAACTGCACATTAATAAGTACATTCTCTCACAGTTCTTCTACCTTATTACTTAGATTACTAACATTAAATGTCATCCCAAATGCAAGTCATCATCTTAGAGATGTGCCTGGAATACGGTATAAGAAGCTTAATCTCATGGGCTGGCCATGAGTATCAGCTTCAATATACGAGTGCACCTATCAGCTTTATTAAGAATTGCTTCAAAACCAAGGGGAGCCTTCCTGCCACCTAACATAAAAGAGAATTTACCAGAAGACTTTGCTTTGCTTCCTTTGGAGTCAAGGCCTCTCTGTAACTATGAATGCATAACAGAAGGGATCCCAACATGCACTGTAAGTGATCAAGGAAACAACTAAAACCAGAACTTACCTGTATCTTCTTTTCAAAGGAGTTTCTCTCATTTTTAAGCTCCATTCTAATAGCCTATAAGAACAAAACAGCTGTTAGAGTCAAGTAAATTTAGTCTAAACACAAGTGTAACACATTAAACTGGACAAAATGAGCTTAAAAACATTGGGGAAGAAAAGAAAAGCAAACCACCTTAGTATATGCCTTTTGGCCAGAATATACACTTATATATGATTTTTAAAATCATATATAACAGAGTTGTGTGAAGGGATTCATCATGGGCTTTTGTCCAATACTGCATCCCAAAATAATCACACAGTCTGTCATAGAATCAGCTAGGTTGGAAAAGACCTATAAGATCAAGTTCAACTATTACCTCAGGACTGCCAAGACCACCACTACACCATGTTACTGAGGGCTTTCGCTACATGGTTTGTGAACACTGCCCAACTCCTATGAAAGGATTAAAGGTGACCCTGTTTTCACCTTAACACACAAATATCCTTGGGAAACTAGGGCAGTTTTTCCTACTATATACTGATTTAATTGCAGATTTTATTCAGCATAATTATACTGATTTTTCCTGCAAATACCGATTTAATTGCAAGACCACCCAGAACTGAAAACTTTTAATTCTACTCATTGGTCCAATCATACAAGGTTCTCTTGTCTATTCCTGACTGAAATCAAAGGTGTGCAGGTACTGATCAATATTAACTTCTAAAACCAAAGGCAGGAAAATTTCTCAGAAGCATGAGAAGCCTCCATGATTGCTTTCTTAATTCTGCCAGCTTTAATTTATTGCTTGAATAACCACTGGAGGAAAACAAAGACAGACAACAAGCCTTAAAAGCTGTATCTACATGTCAACTTTCAGGATATCTGTCTTCTTATCTAAGAGCCAAGCAAAATAGAAGGCTGACTCTTAGCACCTTTTTGTAAACGAAAATTAGACTTTCCCTTTATTTCATGAAGGGTTTTTAGGCCTGCTCCCCTTACCACAGCTTTTTCTCCAGACCATAACCGTAGAGATACTTCCCAAAACCAAACTCCCAAGTCACATTCTTAACTTCTTCAGCAGCTGTGGCATCTATTGAGGGATAGATTAACATCTAGCATTTTTCTTTTTAATATAGACTTCTGTAAAGCAATTGCACAGTATCTATAACACAGGCACAAAGTCAAGGGGAAACATGACCTCTCATTGAATGAATGGTAAGCATGGATAATAAGGATGAATGTTGACCAGCAAACCACAACCTAACCAATGAATGTTACAGAAATAGAGAAGGGAGGGAGGGAGCAACCATGGAGAATATTTTAAAAGACTGGCGTAAGTCACTCACATACTGTCATGCACAAAGCCTTTAAAAATCCTACACCACATGAGATTTAACACATAGAACTGTTCACTCAGTTTCCTCACCTCTATCTCACTATCTTTTTCATGCCTCAAAGCATTGGTAAGTTCTCTGATCTTTTCTGCTGATAAGTTCCCATCGTAAGATCCACTCTGAGCCTTTTCCCCTTCCAGGTGTTGAATTATAGCTTCTTTACTTTTCAGTGACAGATTCAGTTGCTCTATAAGTCTGAAATTATAAAATCAATATTAATCTTGCATCATCTACCACCAGTCCTCCAATCATTGTAGTAAATCTTGCAGACAACTTCCCTAGGTGAAGGCTCCAGACAATACTTGTGAAACTCTGGGGAGGACCTTCACAATTTCTCTTCCCTCCAGAGAAACCAGAAAAGGTAAAGTAACTTTACAATGAGCAACAAACAGTACTGAGCTCCCTGCAAAGTGCTCATTCTTCTTTTCAGATGTCAACACTTAAGCTTCAACGTTTCAGTTACATCATCCTTTACAGCACAAACAAAAAGCTTATCAATCTATTCCATTTCATACACCACCATATCCTTACATGTCCTCACTGAGTATCCCCCAAGTACCCATTTACATTTATATTTGTACCTAAGCTGGTTCTCATTTTGCAACAATGCTCATGTTTCCTGACAGATACAAGGGTTAATAAGTCAAAACTTTCATGCATAAAATGCCAGCTGTGATTCCCTTTGTATTTTGTAGCCTAAATGGTGAAAGCATCTTTTTAACACAATACAAATTCCAGATGTGCTACTCCCACACACATTGAAAGCACTGCATATTAATATTTGATTCACCTCAAGAAGTCAAATGCTCTCTTCTTCCATTAGCACTATGTTTTTCTAGGCCTGTGAATACTTACACTGATCTACCAGCAGGCAATAATAGATGATCCTGCTAACTCTGGATCATGGAGGGAAAGGTAAACAGAGGGGAAAACCACCAAAACTAAACCAAAACCTGTGTTAGACTCCAATCCTGACAAATTGTTTCCACACTTCAAGCACTATTTTCACACAAGCTGTCAACTAGAGTACCTCTGAAAGGGACTGGGTTTAGAGCTCCTTCCCAGCTCAAGTCTCTCCGAAGAGCAACTGTATTCAACGCAGATGACTAACAGAAAGAGGAAGACAGGGAAAGGGAAAGGAGGGAGAGAACTTGAGAGCCAGGTTATAAGTAAGTCATGGCACATAAAGTGCTGCATCAAAACTTACTAGAACACACTCATAATTTTATGTCACAACAGATTTCAGATTGGCAGTTTTCAATCTCTATGCTTTTGGAACAACTGTCTGGAACACACTGCAAACCTTGCTTTGGTGCTACCATAACATAAAGCCTACAAAATGAAAGCCTCAGGCCAACACAACTTTCTGTTATCAGGGTAGACCAATTATGCAGTGACTCACAGAGCAGCTACCTGCAGGGCTCAGTCACAAACAAGATGAGAAAGGATACTCTAAAGTATAAGGAATCGTAGCAATCTTTTGATCTCCATTCTGGGCTCATATCCCCAGACCAAGCAAGCTTTTATTGGAAGGCTTGCCAGGCTTGTATTTTACCCTCCATACCTAAAAAAAGAAAAACCCTCCAAAGTATTGAGATTTTAGTTGATATATTTTTCCCCATCTCAAGTTCAGGAACAACTCTCACACCTTTAACACTACCTGCCAAACAAAGCCAAGCCAGTGCTTTGCAAAGCACAATCAAGACAGCTCAAACACACTGTTTGTCTCCCCATTAGGTTTACCAGCCTCAACAGACACACCCCTGGGATTGCAGAGTACAAAAGCACCACAAAAGCAGTAAGCGAATACAAATGGTAGAGTCAAGTTCTATCCAGCAGTGGCTCAAGAAAGCAGCAAGCAGGAGGTAAGTCAAAGTTACAAAGATGCTTTCAAGTAGGACATGCTCATGTCACATGCATCCTGATCCTTTCACATTTTCAGGCAACTTTTAAAGGTGATTTTTCTATCATGCAGCATGTAAACTGGTTGTTGTGTTGCTATTCATTTAATAGCTGAATAGATAAGATGGCCAGTAACACTCACTCACATATCTGAGGGTAGGATCAAACTATTAAAACCTATAAATCCATGTTGACTCTTTGCACTTGAACAACAAAGAATTCCAGTAGTCAGAAGCAGCACCAGCAAGAGTTCTGACCTGTCTTTCTCAGCTCCTGTAATCATATCCACATCCTTCGCAGGGGCATTCATAATTGAAGCAAGTTTCTGCTCAGCAGCTATTCTCAGAGCTTTCTCCTTCTCTGTCATTGCAACAGCTTTTTCCACATCATCCTGGGCAGCTTTAAGATCCTGTAATTAAAACACACACAATCCTGATGCCTGTAAGAACAAAATGCTCACAATTTTCTTTCACATATTGAAGTTTCTTCTACCTAACATATGCTGGCATGTTTAATTTAGCAACTTTTACCAAGTAGTTCAAGCGCTTTGTGAAGGCTTCTGAACTCTTTATGGCTTAATCTTGAAAATGCATTTTCCATGGTACATAGGAAAACAGAAGCTTGTTTCAAAGAAATAAAACAAATACCCTGATAGCAGAACTGGAAATAAAAGTGCCCCTATGCTACGGTTTCAGATTTAGCCATTATAATTTGGCTTTGTCCCATTGTCCTCTCGCTATCATAATAAATAGCTACACTTACAGAGGTTAAAGAAGAGCTTTTTTATTCCATCAGAGGTGAAATTAACATTCTGAGGCTCACTGTAGCTAATTGGAACTCTTTCCAACATCATTTATAATATTTTGCAAGAACTGAAAGTCTGAACCTGACCTTTTTCGCTTGAACAGCAATAGAAATGGAGGTAACACCCAGAGATTCCAGTCAACCTTCTCTAGGTGACCCAACTCATAGGGAACACCAAATAACCCCACCCTTGTCCTACATGAAATTTGTTTCAGATCTTCATTGTGACATTGTAAGCTTCTCTACTGCGCTCACTGAATTGTGCTTTCTATGAAAGAAAAGCCTCCTTGTAGCCTAACAAGTAATTCCCCTCTCCATTTCATATCTATACTACAAAGCACATCTCCCTGGGGGAGCTTGAGGAAAAGGTCCTTTACCACCAGACTTCACCACTCAACCCCTTTCCTGAAAAGCTGATGTGTCAGCACTCATCTTTCAATCAAAACCTCTCAATTAAGTTAATCTTTGTTAGTGTTACCTGGATTATATGGTGCTACATAAACAAGTGACTTAAACTACTCTGCAGTGTTCACATTCATAAGCATAATGAAATTAATGTCAGAGGCCAACACCATCTCCGGGCTACAGAAAATGCTATATCACCATGAGATTAAGAGTATTTGCCCTTATACCGTGGCAGATCTGGGAAACACCAGTCTGACTGACTGGTTTAGTACAGAATAAGTGATTCAGAAACTTCTCTACCAATTAAATAGTATGAAAAATGCTTTGAGAAACCCCCATTCCACTAAACTAAAGAAAGGTCGTCAAGATTCCCCCCTTCTCCTATCTGAAGGAGCTCACTGCTTTCTGAATCCTGCTAAATCATCCTGATAGAAAATACCATCAGGAGACCACTACTAATACCTTCCACATCTAATTCATTCTTTAGGGAAGGAAAAGCACATATTGACATATATCCATTTGTGCTATTTCTGTTTACTTCCAGGAAGAGCGGCAGAGCTCTATCCCTTTCACAAACACAGCTATAACATCCCACACCTCCACTTAAGTGTACACAGTCAATGATGCAAAACAACCGTGAGTTTACATATCTCTAGAACTTGACACAAACATTTCCAGCACAGACCACTCAGCATCACACTTGTTCTTTACAAGAAATTGAACTTCTTCCTTCGAAGGAACCAGGTTATTCATGCAAAGAAATTTGGGGTTTTTTGGCTTTACACTACAAAATGAGGAACCATGAAGCAATTCCCCTGTAAAGAGACAATTTAAGCAATGACTTGACAACAAATAGAGGAATAAACTGTCTTAACCACAGATAGCAAGGAATTCAAAAAGCCATTGTTAAGAATAACCCTTTGGAACAGGAGAATGTTACACAAAAAGATACAGTAACAGCAGCAGCCAACACTATTTGGCAGATAAAGGTCCATCTAACAACAGACATCTAACAACAGAGTGCAAGAGGCAGAACAGAGGGAAGCACTCCCTGGTTAACCTACCCAGATGCTGCCATAAGTAGACGGCCTCTCAGCCTACAATGAACACACAAGAGTGGAGATATAGAAAGCCTCTAGAAAAAACAGGCAGTCTATAACCTTCAGGAAAAAACAGCCACTCTATGGAGAGGTTATTTTTCCAGGAAAGCTGAAAATACAGGTAGATGACACTATGAAATCTCAGACAATAGCACCAAGGCAGTACTGATTTCTAACTATTCCTTCAGTTTCAGTCACCCACCTTTTCCAGCAAGTTTATTCTGCTGGTCAGGACTCCTTCCATTTCTTGCATCTTCTTTTGTGCCTCTTCTTTTACACGTTGCATTTCAGCATCACCACCCTGGGCCAAGCTTTCAACTGCCTTACTGAAAGGCCATAATATAGATAGAAATCTCATTACATATCAAAGTGAAAGTCATTTAAAGTGAGAATGGCTAGTAGATTACACACAAGCATCTACCGCTCCATCTGTACCTCCTTGTCACTAAGGTTAAATACAAACTTCTATACACTGTAGCAATGAGTTCCACACACAAGCCTTGTTACAGTGGGTAAGCAATCACTTTTTCATCATTCATATAAAGTTTAATGATTCCTTCAATTTTAAGCTTCCAAATACAGTATCAAGCCTTTGGTAGAGATGTATTTTCTACTGAAAGCAGCACTGGAATAAAGTCAAGTTATACAGCTGCTGAGATCTCTTCAACTGCCTTCTCAGTAACTGTTAATACCTTGAAGGAACACAAGAGCTAACGCTTCCTTACTAAACAAAGGATGACCACTGGTTTATGACTTCTCCCTAAACTTTCCGTACTTGTGCAAGGTCCATTCAAAGCGCAGCAATACCATGTAACAGTTACCTGAAGAGACCAAATGAAAACTAACCTGGCCCTCAGGATCTACTTGAAATTATGCTCCTCTGCAAAAAAAAAGGCTAATTGGTAACAAATCAATGCCATATATATTAGACCACACAAAGAGAATCAGCTGAAACTGAGCTTGTGTAACAGTCAGCAGCTGTCAGTCACTGCCAGCCCAGGTTAGTTTTGAACATGACATCTAGAAAGAAGTGGTTTAACAGGATATTCTCAGCCCTACTCATCCATTCCCTCTTCAAAGCATATTCTACCCTGCCCATGCTGTAAACCAATGTAGCATTATCATTTTTAAATAAGTAATATTTATTTAGAAAAGAGCTTCTAAAAGGAAAGCAGGAGTCTGAAGTGTATTCATGCTGATAAGCATTAGAACCCACAAGACTCATTCTAGATTAGCCCTGAACTGTTTCCTAAGCCTTGTTGAGAACAGTTTTGTCTTCTCAATCCAGCGCTGTTAAAATAACTTCCACCTCTTCACCTGTTGAGACAATTAAGCTCTTAGCTTGACTTCTACAACAGGCATGCTAAGCCATTCCCAACTAGGGAATCATTTATGTACCTGAAAAACACAGTAGAATGAAGGAGATCAAAGTCACTCCACCCAGTGCAAGTAAATTAACATCATGTGCATTTAAGAATTCACACATGCGATTTCTGTAATGAATGAAATAATTGCTTGATAAGTGCCTTTAAAATACTACTTTTGTAGATCTTCATATTCCTGAAACATCAGGAAAAAAACAGAAGCAAGATCTTGGAAATCCTAAGTAACAGACATGAAGAAATACACTGGAACTTACGAGGCTTTGATGAGCAGCTTCTCTCTCTCCTGCAGATCACGCTTCAGACTTTCAATCTCAACTTTCAGCTCAATGTTCTAGGATGAAAGAATTAAGGTGTCTGGGGAGAGCTCAGAGGTCACCTACCCAAAAGTTATTGGCAATGTGTAGATTACTTTTTGTTTGGACCAGCAAATATATCAGTGGGCTAAGAATAGCAGAGATATTTTAGTTTTAAAGGACATATTTCGCAAGGTTCAAGACTTTCAAAGATCCCAGAAAGCATTGTATTCAAGACCATTGTATTCAAGCAAGACAAATCCCCTACACACACTTTACTATAATGACCGGTACTGCAGATCAGTATAGGGAGTTACTACAGCTTTCAATGCACATTTTTTCTTTGACCTAAGATGTATTTGGTATTCTTTTAAAAACCCGACTGTATTAACTATGGAGATATTTAATAATCTTAAAATTACTTTGTTACAGCCCAAGAAAACTTCTCAGGACATAAGTACTCATTGTACAAAGAACAACTGCAGGTTTACAGACACCATTTCAGGATGCTACCAATTAAAAGACACCAGTGTAGAAGACCAGGACAGAACACCCACCAGCAATATTCAGTTGAAACCATGACCTAGCTAAACATCAACTTATAACTTCACTACTGCAACAAGCACCAAGAGACTTCAGCTTCCATCCTATTATGGAAAAGAGATCTTGATGCAAGCACCTGTTATAAATAACATGCTACTGAATTACCAAAATGATTTTTTTCCCTTCTAGAACTCAGGCACCACCAAAGGTGCTTCCTATCATCTGCAAACCTGAAATAATGAGGATGCAAAACATACCACTTGACTCTTCAAACTTCTTCAAACTTATAGAGACCAGTTTCCTCCACAAACTGGCATAGATTTCCTGAATCCAGTACAAATATGCATTCTTTCAGTTCAGACCAATAAAACTAGAAGCTATACACAACCCCAATACAACTTCTACTTGCTTTAAACCACCTCCAAAAAGCTGAACTGACACCTGATAAATCCAGGAAAGAATAGAGGGTGAACTAAACTGCCTGATAGTAGAAAGCAGAGTAACTACATACCAAACTCACAAGTGCGCTGCTGCTTCTATTTCCCATTCACTATCTGATTTGAGTAGTATAATTACCAAAGATTCCTTGCCATTTAGTTGAAACATAACATCTTAGTCTGTCCCATAACTATGGATACTCATGCATTTGAAAGCCATTTTTCCACACCTTATACTGGTTCTTTTAATTTAGTTATTACTGGAAAGGATTAGGCTGGAAGAAAACAAACTCTTCAAAAAGATATACTATTAAATTCTTCTGAATGCATACGATTTTGTATATTTCTTCAGTGGGACCATCAAACTTCTGCTGCATTCGTTCCTCCAGAAAGTATATACGAAGCTTCAGGTTGAAATTCTCTTTTTTCAGATCAGTGATTTGCTGTGAAATAAGAAAGAAAAGGAGAAAGTTGTGTCATGTGTTTCAAACCAAGTAAAATAAACAGTGAAAACTACTAATATTTGGGTTTGTTTTCCACAGTGCAAGAGGGGAATTCATACAATCATAGAATCAACGAGGTTGGAAAAGACTTTTAAGATCATCAAGTCCAACCATTACCCCAGGACTGCCAAGTCCACTACTAAACCATGTCACTGAGGGCCTTATCTACACTGCACACAGTTAAACATATACTTATGTGTGGGTGATACACACACATATATATATATTCAAATTGTGAAGGTGTTAATACCAGCACATGACATCCAAATGAAAACGAAACATCCTTCCCTCCAAGATAGCACCACTAGGGAGCTGCAAACACTCCAAGCTCTTCAATGGGTTTCTATCTTCTACAACTTCAGCACCCATCACGTTTTTCTCCTACCATTCCCCATTTGCATTCCCCACCTGAACAAGAAGAAATCCCGGCCTACCCTTTCAGAATGCTTTGGGGTTTGTTTTTTGTTTTCATTTTGGTTTTAAGGTACAGACACCCATTGGCACACACACAAATTTGTATGTTTGTGCAAGACGTTATCATTTAGCTTGTGTTCAGTTTTAGCCCTGCAAAACTCCGAGACACCAGCAATTAAGCAAATAATTACAAAAGAGTATTGTTTAAACATATATAATACATGCTGCTGTGCAGACAGTGCTTTTTAGAACATTGCTTCTTTAAGTACTAAAACACTGTCTGACTTTACACAGAAAGAATCCAAGAGTTTGGAGGGTTTTAAATCCAAAAATATTAAGCAGTTCTTTCTTTTCTTTCATGAGAAAGAACTTGAACAAAACACAAGACATCATGCTGAAACAGAAGCATTTTCTTGGCAAAAGCATGGGCTGGCAGCCTACTCACAGGAAGAAAAGCCACAGGCACACAAAGCACGTGTGCCCAATCGCACACCAATAAAACCTTTATCCCATCACATATTTCATAGTGCAATTCTTTGGTTATGTTTTTTACCCTTCCTAGTAGGAGCAGTAACATAGTTGATGGTTTCATTAAAGACTGGAGTCTCCCTCTAAATTTCTTTTAAGGAACTAAGCATAAAACATTCATTCAAATAAGCCTTATGTCCCCTGCCAGATGCTTTCGGCAAAAGGAAATCTAATATGTTACAGAGCCACTAATCAAATATTTATGTAGGCTCTCCCAGAACAGCATTGTACCATTTGTAAGAATTATTAGCAATACAATTCTTCAAATATTTGGCTTGTGAAACCTAAGATGATTTTCTCTAACTGCAGAACCTGTATCTGCAGACGATTCTGCAGTTCAATTATCTGCCCAGCGAGATGCCTCGGCATTATTCACACTAGGAAATATCATCCAAGGCTTTGAAAATACCCTTGACAACATCCACTCTATGGCCCATGCACACATCCTGAAGAAGCCTGTCTTTAGTAGCAATACATATAAGTTAACTTGATCCTTCTTTCCCTACAATTCCAACTGGGTGATTGCAAACAGTAGTGGACAAACTTGAACTATGGGCATTGTAACTGCTTAATGCATGATACCTCATTATACTCCTGAGGTATCTTGAGTAACTGGAATGACTCTTTCAGAACATTCAAATGGATGTAAGCATGAAAACAATGCAACTTTGTACTGGAATTCACATGACTGAGCCCACTGCAGAATATTGCTCAGAACTGAAATCCTTATTCAGAGTAAGGAAAGGCATGAAAGATCTAAAGCAAGGCTGCGGAACTGTGCTAGATCTTACATGTCCTGCTGGCAAGCTCAGCTCTTTGTTCAACTCATGAGAGCAGACCTTACAGCATTTGGTTTGGGGTTGTTGGGTTTGGGTTTTCTATGCTGTCAGTAGGTTATTCCTAACAGACAGTCCCTGTTTGTTCTTTCAGTAAAAGCCCAAAGATGCTCTGAAACTGTATTAGTTGAACTCCTTGTTAGAATTCACCCGTACAACCCCATCTTGAGTCAGAAAGAAAAACAATTTCAAAAGAACTCAGTATATCTTAATTCTGCTCACATGTATTTCAGTGGCAATAGGATTAAATCAAAGAGCTTAAGGGTACTGTTTTCAAAAGGCAAACAAAACATACTACACAATCATAAACCAAGCAGTGAAACAAATGTTGTCTCTGACATTCAGTTGCTCAGAGGAAAGTTAATTCAGGCAGGCTACAATTAAAAACTTATAGCTTAATAAAAGACAACATGTAAAATGTGAGCAAGTTCACACTGCAAACGGATTTTAATGGCAATCATCTCAACTTAAGCATTTAAAGGCTCAGTCTTAATTCCTTTCTGCATTTTGATTTCTGTATTTAACAAAGGAATGAAAGAAGATAAATAGCAGACTATTCTTGAAAAGAAAACTAGAACAAAGCAATACACTCTACACAGAATACTCTAGACAGCATGGTAGCAAACATCACTTGCCTAGCTTGGTTTAGCTCCTCTCCAAGTCTGCATAAAGCCACTTTCATGCCAAACAGCATCTGTCAGCAGAGGCTATGTCTTCACGGCACAACACAGGTTTTGTCAGCAGAGGCCATTTTAACAAGACAGCAAAACTGAAAGTGCGTTTCGGGAGGCAAGAAATGAACCCACATAGACGATGACACAGTTCCCTGACTTGGTACTAATTGTCCTTTCTTCTCATTAACATCTAATAATAACGAGGTCCTCAGTTAGAGATATCTTTCACTTTGCCCATGTATTCCACTTGGTGGATAAAGAACTGGCTGGATGGCCGCACGCAAAGAGTAGTGCTCAATGGCTCAATGTCCAGCTGGAGACCAGTAACAAGTGGTGTCCCTCAGGGATGGGTGCTGGGACCGGTCTTGTTCAACATCTTTGTTGGTGACATGGACAGTGGGATTGAGAGCGCCTTCAGCAAGTTTGCCGATGACACCAAGCTGTGTGGTTCGGTTGATGCATTGGAGGGAAGGAATGCCATCCAGAGGGACCTTGACATGCTTGTGAGGTGGGCTGATGCCAACCTGATGAAGTTTAACCATGACAAGAGCAAAGTCCTACATCTGGGTCAGAGCAATCCCAGGCACAGCTACAGGTTGGGGAGAGCAGAGATTCAGAGCAGCCCAGTAGAGAAGGACTTTCAGGTTTTGGTCGATGAGAAAACGAACATGAGCCGGCAGTGTGCGCTCGCAGCCCAGAAAACCAACCACATCCTGGGCTGCATCAAGAGAAGCATGACCAGCAGGGTGAGGGAGGTGATCCTGCCCCTCTACTCTGCTCTCGTGAGACCTCACTTGGAGTATTGTGTGCAGTTCTGGTGTCCTCAACATCAAAAGGACATGGAACTGTTGGAACAAGTCCAAAGGAGGGCCATGAGGATGATCAGGGGACTGAAGCACCTCCCATATGAAGATAGGTTGAGAAAGTTGGGGCTCTTGAGCCTGGAGAAGAGAAGGCTGCGTAGAGACCTCATAGCATCCTTCCAATATCTGAAGGGAGCCTATAGGGATGCTGGGAGGGACTCTTCATGAGGAACTGCAGTGATAGGACAAGGGGTAACGGGTTCAAACTTAAACAGGGGAAGTTTAGATTGGATATGAGGAAGAAATTCTTTCCTGTAAGGGTGGTGAGGCACTGGAATGGGTTGGCCAGGGAAGTTGTGAATGCTCCATCACTGGCAGTGTTCAAGGCTGGATTGGACAGAGCCTTGGGTGGGATGGTTTAGTGAGGTGTCCCTGCCCATGGCAGTGGGGCTGGAACTTGATGATCTTGAAGTCCTTTCCAACCCTAACTATTCTACATTTCTATGATTCTATTCACATGTTCTATCACAAAGTAGCTCCCTCCATATGGTAAGAAAGTGGAACAGACCCTAAATACTAACGAAATCTACACATCTAACATCACCTAGATCAGCATCATCTGCAGGATATGGAGATGGTCCATATATAATCCTTTTATAAACATAAAAGGTCCTTTTGTACATGGATCCACCCTTTAGCCCATTCAAGGCTCAGTATATCCATCTTGTTCTGAGCTGCAAGGAAAGGAGCCTACTCCTTTCATTACTTTCTTCTCATATCTTGTATAAATCACACAGCCTCAAAGATCAGCAAATTGATGCAGTAATATAAATATGTATACACACAAACCACCCCCAAGAAGGAGCTTTACCTGCTAGCTCAGATTTGGTTTAAATAAAAACAGTCAGTCCAAAAGCATATCTAAACACAGCTACAGCTGAATGCTTAGTAAATAGTAAAAAAAAGACAAGGATGGTAAATGCTCCCTTTTTCAAGTTTAGCTTTCCTGCCACCAGAAATCTTAGACTCAAAACCACAAGAAATATCTCTGTGTTTAATAGTGCTTAATGGGTTCTTCTCCCCTCACTTGAATGAGCTTTTGAGCTTCATTATACTGTTGGCAGACATAAAAGCCCATGAGAAGTTTAACAGCTCAGTTTAACATAAGGGGCCTGTACACACGAGGAAGCCAGAGACATGTGAGGGCACCCTCTCTCCTCTACATCACACAGAGCAAACAACAGATTTTTCCTCCCTCCTATAACATTTTCCCCTGTGCAAACAAGCACTGCAGATAATAAACCACTTGCAGAATGTATATTCTAGACTGAAGTCTTGGGCACATATCACAGTAAGAGATTTTAAGCACATACTAAAGCCAAGGCAAGAGTCTTGCAATACACAAAAACAAAAGAGGAAGTGGCATAGACACAGACCAAGGTATTTCAAAACAAGCTTTAAATCCTGCCCAAAGAGCAAAGTTTTTGCCTTAGAGGGACATAAGGCCACCAGAAACTGAAAGAGTTAGAAGAAGCACTCACTTCAAACATAACAATGCTACAAAAGGTAACAGCAGCTGCAGAAGCACATTAAAACTGCAGACACTCGAAAGATAGCAAGCCACAGCCTTTATCTGTAGCAGCCATCTCAGCATTTTGATTGCCTTCCCCTCTACAGTTTCTTCACACAGCCATAAGAACTTGAGTTAATTTAAAGCTGAACACCGTTATACCCCAACCAAAGCAGCATTCAGCAGCTATAAAAGATTGGCTTATTCAGTTTAAATAATAATACAATTCATACATGGTTTTTAAAATCTAACCTTTTCCTTTGGATTTTAATAAGTGCCAAACCCAGTTTTATCTACAGAATTATCACAATGATACCAGACCTTTACAACAGAAGTATTCCAAGCAGAATCATACATAATTATATGGTTAAAAAGTATTATACACAGTCAATGAATTAAAACCACAATTCATCCGCTAGCCTAAATGAAAATAGGCTTGATGATCCCTTGAAATAAATCAATTGCAGACTTGTAAGCCAAGTTCTTATGTTTCTGGTGACTGCATGAATTTCCAAGTGGAGGGTGCCAATTTTGTTTCACAACTTCAGAGGAGCAGTTGGCTGGTCTCAGCAACAAGTTTTTCCCTCTGTTCTCGAAAGCAACACTTCAGAAACAGAGGTTCAAAGCACAGCCAGCCAGTCACACCTCTAACAGATGAACTAAAAACCTGACCCAGGGAATCAACACTTGAGCCAGCACGTTAGATATATCTTGGCCATAAATATACCACCGAGTCTTATATTAAAAGTCTGCTTACATTTTCATAGTCCTTCATGGTCCGAGCTCTAGTTGGTGAGACTGTGTCTTCTGCCACATCTGGTAACACTAGATATTTAAGAAGACAGAACAAGTTCAGACAGCAGAATCTCTAAGCTGGGCTTCAAGTTGGAAACAGCAAAGGCCTAGCTAATCTCAACACAGTAAAAGTACAACATCTTTGGGGAAGCGAAGGAGGCATTTTTCTTGCCCCCTGTTCACATTAAATGTTAGTGCTACTCACTAGTAGCTAGATTTCTTTCTGATCACAGCAAGTTCTCTACCACTTAAGCTCCCTAGTTCCAAATTCACCCATTTAAACCAAGATGTGCACTGAAATTAAGCTATGTGAGGTGCATTTTCAATACTAAGTCCTCAGAGCAACTAGAGGAGTCCCATATTAGAATTAAGTCCTATTAAACCATCAGAAAGCAGTTCACATCTCAGTATCTTACTGGTAAGAGGACAGGGCTCCACCTTAGACATGGGAAACCATGGACAGAGGAAATGACCAGTCTGTAAGTTTCTAAAGCACAATTTACACGCACTTAAAGCTTCCTTTTGCACACGCATTCTGTTACATTGAACTTACTTCCACTCAAATGCGTGAGAGCAAACTTAATCAGAACAATGAGACTGTACAAACCACTTATCTTCAATATAAAGAAGAGGTAGCTGAGGACTCGTTCTCATACTAACCACAAGAAAATACTTCATTTAAAGCAGTTCCCAAATTGCAGTGCAAGGCAGTGCAACTTTGAAAATAACCCAAAAAACAACAGTGGCGACATTCTAACCAATTTCACAAACAGATTTCCTAGAGCACATGCACAACACAGTGAAGATCTTTTGCAGCACGGGTATGTTTCTTACACGCGTTTCCTTTTGTGAGCAAACAGATCTTTGCGGTAAACCTTAGTCTTAGTTTCAGTTACCTACTTCATCTACACAATGAATTCAGCCAAGTTATGCGGCTGGATACACGCATGTAACGAGAAATCAAAACCATACACCTCAAATGTACATAGCAGAACACAGAACACTGAACACCACAGCTAGGAGGCTTCAGAGCAGTACTTTGCAGCCATTCAGCTATGAAGTGTTTCAAGCAAGCCTCCCACACCTGCAGATGAATAGTTACATGGCTATCATACAGGAAAATGTCCTGAGTTGAAGCTTCTGTTCAACAGAAAGCTTCTTAATATGTGAATAGATAAAAGCCAAGATACTGAGTCTAGAGCAGGCTACTTCAGGCAGGAAGTAACTCTGAAGAGCTGAACTGGAAAACCTGATGATACGCAGCATTCAACTTCCCTAAAACGAAGCACAACAAGAAAGAATAGTATTGCCTTGCTGGATATTGTAAGTGTTTCAAGCACACGCTTCACAAAACCACTGATCATCTTATGTAAGACTAAGAGCCATAATGACCACAGGCAACAGAGCAGACAGCAGTAATTGCAGCAGTTGCTGGCGGTTTATAGCCTCAAAAAGACATAACTTACAAAAAGCTGCATCACTTGAAGGCATTTACTGACTTTTTTCATAGATCACAAAATGGTTTGTGTTGGAAAGAATCTTAAAGCTCATCCAGCTCCAACCCACGAGCACCTTCCACTAGAGCAGGGTGCTCCAAGCCCCTGTGTCCAACCTGGCCTCATCTCAGTCTCCCCTCTGGCAGGTTAAAGCCATTCCCCTTGTCCTGTCCCTACATCCCTTGCCCAAAGCCCCTCTCCAGGTTTCCTGCAGCCCCTTTAGGCACCGGAGCTGCTCTAAGATCTCCCCTTCAGGAGCCTTCCCTTCTCCAGGCTGCCCCAGCCCAGCTCTCCCAGCCCGGCTCCAGAGCAGAGCTGCTCCAGCCCTCTGGCATGAGCGCAATTCCCAGACCCGCAGGAGCACCGAGCCCCGGGCAGAGGCGGGCGGGCTCCTCCGTACCCGGGACACCGCGAGCATCTGACCGCCGCCTCCCGCACCGCCCGCCCCCCATCCTTACCGTCGCCGCCGGCCGGACCGGGCTGGGGATCCCCGCGGGAGCCGCCCGGCAGCTGGGACACGCTGAAGAAGAAGGAGAACACTGCTGAGGGACAAGCGCTGGGGGGCCCCGTCCCCACGACCCCCGCTCGGGGCCGGCGGGCCCAGCCCCACCACATGCACCGGCGGGATGCAGGAGCCGCGGGCCCGGCGCCTCAGCCCCCCCCCCCCCCCGCCTACCTGCCCCCCAGGTCCACCGGCAGCGTCGGGTCCTCCCCCGGCAGCGAGTCCATGGCCCGCGGGTCCCCGCCGGCCGCAGCGCCCGCTCCTTTGTGCGCGGCTTTGGCGGCTCCGCTGGAATTCAAACAGCCGCAATCGCTTCCGCCATCTTTGCGTCGACGGAGGCGAAGCCGCTGAAGCCACCGCGGGAGAGAGTGAGGAGCGGGCATATAGAAACTGAAGGGGAACCGCCATGTTTGGTGAGGGCAGTGGCTGAAGTGGAGCGGGTAGGCGCCATGTTGGCTGAGGGCAGAGCGGCGCGGGCATGGTGGAGACTGCCAGCTGGGCAATGGGGGGGGAAAGGCGTCGGGCGCCATCTTGAGTGAGGGAAGCCCGGGCCGTGCCAGCCGGCCGCCATCTTGCTCTCAAAGGCACACAGGCGGCGGGAAGCCGCCGTGTTATTGAGGGCGCCGCGGCTGCCACCTTTGTTGAGGGCAAGCCTGTGGAGCCCGGCTGGGAGATGGCGATGGGACGGGGCTGAGCGATGGGGCAGCCCCCGCCGCTCCCCGCTGCCTTCGGTCACAGCGCTCCGCGTTTGGAAGAGGCTTCTGTGGGGTGCTGCGAGCCGCACGCTCCTGCCAGAGCCGCCGGAGCTGATTGTTTCCATGTCCTGCTCGGCGCCAGACCTCTGTCAGGCTTGGAGAGAGAAATAATGACGCTTTGATTTCCCATTCCAGTCACTCTTCTCTGTAGCTGGCAGGGGTGACAATCCGCGAAGCCAGCTGCTGTCAGCACCCGTCCTGCGCTGAAACAGGATGCTCTCGAAACAGTTGAGGGGGTTGTAAAGCAAAGAGCTAAGCGTTGCAGCTTTCCCGCTTTTGAGCGAGAAAATGGAATTACATTGAACGCTTCAGGCAGTTGGAAATGGAAAACCGGATTAAACGCTAACAGCACTCCTCCCTCAGGGACTGTGCCTCTGAGGACGGCCCATGAGGGCGTCAGTAGTGGATGGAGCCGCTGCCTCCACGTCCCTCACGCTCTCCGCGTTCTCTTTTAACTCATTATTGAGGTTGAAGCCTTCCTGCGATATTTACAGCCAGGGCATGGTGCCGGGACTCAGTCAGCGTTACCTGCAGCGTGAGGCAGCCCTTGCAGTGAGACATCAGCCTGGCTCTTACCCACAGCGGAAACGATGTGCTTAAGCGCACGGTTTGGTTGCCTCTTCCCTACGGAGTGTGTCAGGTTGCGCTCAGTATCATCTGGGTTATCTCAAAGGGATTCATACCTGGCCAGGAAATAGGCCATGGGTAAGGGCTGACCATGGGCTATGGCAGTTAGGTGTGTTTATTTGCTCTTGTAAGAGCAGGTAGGGGCAGGACAAGAGGAATGGCTTTAAATTGGCAGAGGGGACACTGAGATGAGATCTTAGGAAGAAGTTCGTCCCTGGCAGTGTTCAAGGCCAGGTTGGACACAGGGGCTTGGAGCAAGCTGCTCTAGTGGAAGGTGTCCCTGCCCATGGCAGGGGGTTGGAACTGTATGAGCTTTAAGGCCCCGTTCAACCTAAGCCATTTTAGGCTTCTCTGATTATTCCAGATCATCATGGTACCCCGTTCACTCCATTTTCGCTATGTACCTCCCCTCAGTTCTACTTGCTATTCAGAACAGATTCAAGCCTGTAAAATGCACTAGGCTGGTGATAGCGGCCATTGCAACCACTGGATGTGTATGGTCGTGCTGGGCTTCCCATCCCTACTTGTGTCTTTCAACTTTCTGTGTACAAGTGCATGATGGAGCAGCTGTTGGTGCCTGAAACTGCCAGGAAACACCAGGCACTACTTAGCACAATTAGGCTTTTAATCTCCTCTCTACCCCACTGACCAAGCCTAATGCTTTGCGTTCGGGGTCTGATGACCCTAAACCATCAGTCATTTCAACTCCCCCATAGGCCCTTGAGAGACATTTGTCACCTTATGTGACTGGGTCCCCTTCTGCAGTAGCCTCACCTTCTGCTGAGCTGGAGTTAAGTTTGCAAAACCAGGTCTGCCATATGGCACCAGGCTGTGATGAGTCACCCTGAAACATGGCTTCACTCCTTTACAGAGCAGATCTTCACAGAACGAGTGAGTCCACTTACTGGGAGGATGGTACCAATTGGCTCGTGTAAGGTTACAGTAGCGTGTTACGTATTTGACACATGCCATTAAATCAGCATCCATTAGTGTTTAGTACAGGACACATTATTCACTGCCCATGTGATTTAGGCACTGCACCTCTGTGTCTGAGCCTTGGTTTGTGTCCCAGCTTACTATCTTTCAAAAGGAAATCATCAGGATCCTCCTGGTTATCACATCATGGAATGGTGGTTTGGTGGACAAAGGCAGATAGATATATAGATATATATACACACAGACACGATGGAAAACTTCCCTGGCTATCTGCACTGCCCAATCTGCAGCAGCACCAAGAAGCTGAGGGGCATAAGGGGCTGGGAAGTGCATTGTTTAGAAGCAGCTAACAACTTGCCTCCTGATAATCTGCTTAATGTTGTTTAACCGTATCTTAATTAGTAACACATTTGAGGAGATTATTCTAAATCCTTGTGCCACGAAGCTGTACTGGAATGATGCTTTCTTACTTTACAAGGCAGCCTGAGATCTTGACTGCCTCAGAAACGAAAGTATTAAAGGGTGTCTAGGAGAGATATATGGTGAGTGTAACAGTATGGATGAGCTGTTCATCTCAAGGAGCAGGATGCAATCCAGCAACCCAAAGTGCTGTGGCTGAGGTGTGATGGTGGCATAAGGAGGATAGATGTCACCATCAGCTGAGCATGGGTCCTCCTTCCCATCCTGTCCTCAAGTCTCTTCTCTGGGGACCTGGCTTAGCATTCAGTTATCCCTCCTTATGTTACAGTTCATACTGGAATTCCTCCTAAGCTATGTCACACACAATCAAACTGTTCTGCTAATACAAACCAGGTCTCAATAAACTCCCTGGAATTTTACCGGTGTGGCCCTTATACAGCTCTGGCTCAGTTAAACATTTGAATGAACACTCACTTTTAAGTGCTTGCCTTAATCATGCCAACTTACCTCTCCAAGCTCTTTACTTAATAAGAGTTAGACATAACATTCAGCAGAAAAGACTGCCCTTTAGCATTTGTATTGGCTTCTGCACCAAAAATCCATTTCCTAACCCTGACAAGTGAGAAAGAAATGCAAGTTTTCTGTAGGTCCTTTTACAGACAGTACCAGAACTGTCAAGGACTATTGATGCACCAGATAAGGATTTTAGAGCATCTGATAACATACATTTCCTTTGAAAGACCCATTGTGGTCATGAAGAAAAATCCAGTACAATGTCCTCTTCCAGGTTCTAGCTTTGCTCTGTGGGTTTCATTGTTAATGACTGCATAAATCCCTGACAAATCATGTCTATGGGAATGCTACAGACAACAACGGGGAAGCACGCATTGACTGTCTGGCTACCAAACATGTTCATGTAAGTAGCTGAAAGCTGGCATGAATAAGAAGACACAAAACATCATAGGATTCCTTTTATAGATGGATTATCTGACACAAAATGTCAACTGTACTTATAGCTGATGTTAAAAACCTTTTTGTGCCCTGGTTCTCCTCTCACATCCAGGGGTATAATTCTCTCTGAACAAATGTCATTGAAGATCAGATTCAATCCTTTAGGTTTCAATCCAGCTGTGTTTGCCATCAATGGAAAGACTCCAGCTGAACTTGAATGAACAAAAAACAAATGCAAAAATCCAAGTGGCATAGATACAAATTATATACATTTATTTTTTATTCCTTTTAAATAACATTCTTCTGTATAAATTCTGACATATATTCAAATCATACACTTTTTATTTTAGAAATGCATTTGTAAGCATAGCATATGCTTAGGAGACACCTTATTTGGATGCGTAGTAAGACTGATTGGTTTCAGTTGGGAGCAGGTACAGCTTTTGAGGCCCACATTTCTCTTATCCATTCCTCTTATCCATTCCTCTGTCACAAAGAGCAGAGTCCTGCGGGAGTTCATTTTAAAACTTCACTTGAAAGAGAAAATTATTTTTATATCCTTTATTTAAAGGAGACTGTGCAAACTTCCCCCCCGCTTCCATTGCATGTAACATTTACAGTAACACGGTTGTAAAGCACTGAACTGGCCTGGGAAACCCAAAGGATGCTAAACTGCATCCCCTCCTCTTTCGTAAAAGGCTTTCAGCGTGCCGAGTTTGCCTGGTCCAAGGGAATTCTCATTCCAGTGGATGACATCTCACAGCTCCCCAGGGCTAGTGCTCCACACAGTTCTTTCTAGCTACAGTGGTTCATAAGATTTGAGATCATCTGTTCCCATTAACCCAATCACTCTTTGCATGTCTGTTGCATTCTGTGCTTACCAAATGCTCTCCTAAGTTGTGAGCCATCCAGGCTGCCCCATGCCTTTGACATATCATTGCTTTTTGCCCTTTATCCACTCCATTATATCCTCTTGCCTTCAAGTTACTTGACTGTTGAACTCACCCCATCCAGACCAGCTGGGTCCACAGGGCCCTCACGACCCTGAGGATTGTGCCTTGAGAGCTGGTTACCCACCTTCACCCAGCCCTTGTCATACCTTCTCTATGTTCTACAGCCACTGTACCATGCCATCGACTACCTTTCTCCATGAGAGCCACACAGCAGCATGCCCACTTACAAGGTGAAGCATAGTGGCCTTTCAGCAATCCTACATGTATCTGTATTGCCACATCAGCCCCAGAAGTCATCCAGATGCTTTCTCCTTGTCTTGCTAGCTTGAGTAGGACCTCAACACAGCCCTGTAAGTCCATTTCTGGTTTACCTGCCCGCACCCCAGTGTGGCATAGGGCAAACCTCAGCATCTGGGAAACTTCATGACAAGTTATAACACGGCAGGTCAGTGGTCCTGGTGTCCTTTAGTACCCTGGCACATGTGTTACTCTGCATCCCCTCAAAACGCAATGTCAACCTAAGCTGATAGAAGATATAACTAGCTCAGCTTCGTCCTCACCTCCTGCAGTGCCCAGGGGACACCACATGAATGATGGAGAGAGCAAGGATCTCATCTCACACCACCAAAATTGAACATGAAGCTATTTATTCGCTCTTTGCTGAGACATTGATCCCCTTTTTTAAGTGCTATTCCTCTATGCCAAAGGCCTGGTTGGCTGGAGATGGCTGGGATTTTCCTGCTGAGTCATTTTGCCATCTGACAAGCACTGTCCCAGTGCCACATCCTTGCTGTGCTCCAGTCCCTGCTAAAGAACATCCTGTGCTTTCCTCTGCTGTCCAAACCCAGGCAGCAAGGCCCCCCCTGTCCTGCCAAGCTTCCCATCACATCTGTGGGGACCATCTACATCCCTTCATCCGGATGTGCAACCCATAGCAGCACAGCTGTACCACCCTCCCTCGCAGACTGACTGTAAGGCATCCTGCCCTCCTCCTCTTCTCAAACCCAGGGCTCAAACACAAAGTATTGAGGGTAATTTGGATGTCAGAAGCAGCTCAGATGCAAACACCTCCTGCACTGTGGTAGGCACAGACTAGGAGGGCTCAGCATCTGAACTCACTCTGATTGTGCAGATGTTATTTCTACAGTGAGACAAAACTCAAGGCTGGTTCCTGGTACAAGGTAGCCAACAGTAATCCCAAAATCTGAGGAAGAGGTGTTTTGTCTCTCTACCAAAACATTATGAAAACATTAAAGTGAACAATCCATCCTTCACCTAGCCTGCCAGCATTAGTCCCAGAAGCTAACACTTCCTAAATCACCCTTCCCCACCCTCTGAAGTGACCAAGTGCAAGTGTATCCCTAAATCAGCACTGCTAAATAGCTACGACTTCCAGGAAATTTTCTGCTTTTCCCAAGATTGATGAGTGACTCAAGGATTAGCAACATCCAGAGTGTCTCCTCCTCTCCTCCCCTGTTTCATAACTCCAAGTAACATTGCTCTGAATGACATTAGCCAAAGTTATTATCTAAACTCTGGGACCTCACCCAGGCCTATAGCAGGCAACAGGAGCTTTTCCATCAGCTCAGTATCACATTCAGCCCTTGCAGTTGCCCTTGATCATCTTCAACTCTTTTCCTTCTCACTTGCTGTGCCCTATCTTTAAACCAGACAAGCAAGTTTTCGAGGCAGAAATGGCATGTTTGTGCATGTGTTTGAAGCACCTATTCCCCCCCACCCTCCCAAAAAAGTCTCCAATGATAAGAAAAGCCTCCATGCAGCACCAGAAAGCAAATAAATAATCACCACATTCTTCCTGCCATTTCTCATCTTGAAAAATACTTCCTTTCAGGTGGCTCTGAGGATGCATCTGTCAGCTCCTGCTGACCTTTAGCAGGTACTTCATTTATCCTCACAGCAATTGCTTGCAGAGCACCAACACGCACAGCAATGCAGCTTTAGTTCTGAGGTTCCTCATAAGTTAGGTGAGAGGCTTGTTTCACACCCTGCTTAAATGTAATAGTATTGATTTTCATGGGCTGGACCTGGCGCTCACCAGCACAAGGAGGGCACAGTGCCTGCCTTGAGGCAGACACCAAGTGAGGAGTGAGCCCCCTGTACTCTGCTGCCTGTTAGTTGTTCTCCCTGTAGCAGTTCACCAGCCTCCCACAAAAATGAAGGGAATCAGGGACGCAGCTGATTCCCCATCACCACCACCTTGTGCTACGTACATTTCCAGAAAGCATCCATGCCCTTTTAGCTTTTAAACCTAGAAGCTCTTCAGCTGAAAACCATTCCCACCGAAATCCAGATGTTGTTGCTTTTGCCCTTCAAGAGGCTGCTTTCAGCCCTCTGACATGTCTCCCCTATCACTGTGTCAGTGTAGGACAGATGGGAATGAGATCCACTCACACCATAAGCAGCCGCTCTGGAAAAGCTCAGCCATCGAGATCAGGCTCTCAGTGCATTCATGACAGTGTATTTGCATTCTGTATGGAGATTTAAAAGCAAGTAACAAAATGGTACATCCGATTTTTGGACACTCACTAGGCCCTAAGTCATGGCAACACTGGTATTCACTCTATATTTAAAGGAATGGGGATATTTAACAGATGCAAGTAGGGAGCACTCACATGTTCTCTAAAAAAGAAAGTTAGTCAATGACACTAGAAGAAAAGCTTCAAGCAGTCGGTGTTTGCCAGAGTCCCAGCTCCAACAATATTGCCATCTAATTTACAGTATTTTAAACAACCCTCAGGTTTTGTTTCCTTTTTAAACAACGCCACTAACCGCTGTACAGTTAAAATCTAGGGGATAAAATATGACTTGGGGGATAGGGGAGGTTCATGGGTTTGTTGTTGAGGGGGGGTTTTTTGGTTGGTTGGTTGTCTTTTTGTACAAATAATTACAAATACAATTCCAAGAAGATATATTACATTTTATATACAGAACACACCATTGCTATCAGGGTAGGGTATTAAGCCTAGCTTTTCTTTTTACACGGCAACCCTGAGATGTCTTTGTCGTCTTCCCTTGCACAGAAACTATACAAGTTCATTAACTCCTTCTAGAAAAACCAAAATGGATCGCTATGTTTTAATAGCATCATCACCCTGTATAAATACTCCAAAAGGGAAAAGCTTTGTCTCTTCCCTAACTCTAATGTTCTAATTCTTTATTTTTCCCCTGTTTCCCTGCTTAGTGGAAACTAATAACGGTGACTTTTTTCAAGTGTGCACCTCACTCCTCTACTTGCCTTTTGGTATTGCAGTGAACATCTCCCTTTCTCTTTTTGTCCTCTCTTTTAAACAAATTTATATCAGGAACTAAAACGAAGCCTTTCCTGAAAATCCACTGTTAATTCATAAGCTACTTCTTAAACTAAAGGATGAAGACTTAAGTGTTAGGTTGGCTGGATATCAAGTAGCTTTTGATGAGTCATGGGTAGTGCTTTCTCCACCCTACCACTTCTTCATAAGAAAGATATTTCAGATCAGCATCATCAAGCCTTTAACAACAGCGAACCCTGTGGATCTTGACGGAGAACAGGACACTGAATGCACTTCACCATATTACCTGAAATTCGGATGTACTACACTTTTTTCTGTTCACCTGCAAGCTACAGCATGCCCAGCATAAGAGTATCTGAAGAGCAAATTCTTCTGCGTGGAGCCTTGGCACGGATTCCTGATATCCTTTCAACAAGCCCCATAACTTTTCCAAGCCAACTTTGGAATAGCTGGATCACTGCTTTTAAGCTTTATAGTTATGCATGGGAGTCGTCAGCGTTAGCTGTCCATTCGGTGCGACTTCATTCCCATCATCTTCCAACAGCCCCGAAACGTCAGCGTTGGGAATGCTGTCATGGTAGCTGCTAAAACTGATGTTGTCCTCTTTGAGTTCAATGGTCCAAAAAGGAGCGTTGAGTTTTCTGTTCTGATACTCACGATACATGTAGACAGCACCCACAAAGCCCATTAGCAGGACCACAACAATGATGATAACTGTCAAGATAATGATGTTAAACTGAGTCCAAGACACATCTGCAAAAGCAGAAGTGCTGTTGTCAGAGGAACTCATGGGAAATAGCATCTGTATAGTTGTTGGTGACAACGTACTGTTTATCACTGCAGTTGAAAAGGATGTTGCCTTGGTGGCATTTGGAGCAGGTGTTGTGAACTCCCCTGTTTCTGGCCCAAGAGTGGCTTCTACAAAACAAATGAAAAATGGTCAATACAAGCTAAGCTGGAGTCAAGCACAAACATAAGAGATTTGACATTTATATCACAGTTATTATAGCAATAAAGTCTAAACTGTTAACGCTGGGTTTTTTTCACAACAGTTTACAAAACCAGCCAGAGTTGGCTTCTTTTAAGTAATTCTGTGTGTTAAGTGCTCACCGACTCCAGCATCCCTATGTAAAATCTGGGGATGGAGGGGTAGGGGCAGTAGCCAAGATTCGGTGTTAGATACATTCACAAATCTCACAGCAACCCCCAGTCTGCATAACCAGAAGCAAAAAGTAACCATATCATCCCCCTAAAAAGACTATGGATGTTCCCATGAAACTTTTGAGCACAGCAGAAGCCAGTTTGGATCCTGCTTTGATTTCAGCTGCTGGCATTTGGCCACACATGAAGGATGAGAACACGGGAACTATCAGACTGTGCCACAAGCTCAGTCTTCCTCTGCAGCCTGTTCCCAGGCACAAAATAGCCAAGAACCTGCCTTGTTTCCAGCAATGGGATAACTCACTTCTCAGACCTAGGAGTCAGCAACACGTTAACACTGGACATCTCACAAGTGGGATGCAAATTCATTACACCTTCAAACCAGTTGAGCTCTAGACCTCAGAAAGCATGACAAAAGCCTGAGTATTAGGTTCCCAAACTAACTGAAAGAGCATCTTTTCACAGGAATAACCTGATCGATTTTAGGTTCTCAAGTCCAGGCAACAAGAACCCTCCAGAAGCTGAAGTGTCAATCAACCAAAGTGTTCTGTACACCTATTGCTCCACAGGACTCTCTGCACCCTATTTCCCACTCTCTTCCATTTCTCTGTCCTGTCAGAAATGCAACTTAATTTTAAACCCACTTACAGCTGCAGCAATTACAGCTGATGGTGCTGTTGTATTGATCCAGCTCTCCCAAAGAGAATGTCTACTAATTATGACTGAGGAGAGTCACTTCCAAAGAACTAATTTTGCACTATGCTGCATCTCCAATGGCAACAGGAGCTGGAAATATTCAGCACATCTCTTACCACGGGCCCTCAGGGGAACTCCCACGAGTTAACTTTGGACTGTCACGTTCCCAGCTCAGGCAATGGAGAAAGAAACTCCTATGAAGGGGGCATCACACACCTAATTTAGGCTCCTGTTCAGAGTCCCCTCCCTGCAGCAGCTCCTCTATTCTCTGCAGGTCCTGCCTGAGGTTGATAAGGATAATCAGGATGCTGAATGTCACAAAGGCTTTTCTCTATGGGATCACAGGCAGAATTTTGCAGTAGGAAGCAACGTGACAGGAGCAAGGGGTTCCTGGATACAGCTTTGGGAGAAGGGCACAAGGAATTCGGTCATCCTTTCCAAATTCCTGTATTAACACTCAATTCTTGGCAAAGCCTGGCTTAGTAGCTATAATTGGAAATAAAACCCCAGAACAGAGACAATGGCTGATTCACCAGCAAGGAAACAGGACTTTGCTGGGCTTTATTTGTGAGTCAGCATCAGCTCAGCGCTGGCAGGGGGACATGGGTGAAAACATTTCCTGGAACCGACGGTAACGTCATGGTGCAACAGTGCCCTGCTCTGAGCACAGGCTGCCGCTTTGAGCTGTGACACAGCGAGGCCTGTTCCTGATCACCAGGGCTGTGCCAACCCTCCAGATGTCCACAAGCAGCTCCTTGAGAGCGGCAGATGTTCAGTCAATGGGCTGCTTTGGCAGCTTTGACATGAGCGTCATATCCAGCTGCCTGATTGAAATGCAGTCCCTGCAAAGCTTCTGCTGTGTCCCACAGTGAATGAGCCCCAGCAGGAGCCAGGGCTGTGCCAGCAGTCCCTGTGTGCCAGCTCTCAGGGATGACTGTGATGCTGAGCTGGGTGGCATGGGGCCACTCTGCATCACTGAGTCCTTGCTGCTGTGCCTCACCAGAAACACCAACCACCCACAGGTCTAAAACACTGACTTGGGTCATCCCACACATCCTTTGGGTATTCTCTCCATCAGCCTTGAAAGCACCAAAATCATGGTCAGGTTTAAGACTGTAGGTAGTGGAGGTTGGGTTTAGCTTTCTGCTGGCTTGTTTCAACTGCAAGCATTTAAATAGAGACTTAAATCATCATCTGGGTGATGATTCTGCTCCAGAAGCCACTCAAAACTAGGCTACTCAAATGCACTAGTGGCTTATGAAGATCTTAACCTAAAACTAGTTAAAACACAGTACCTCAGTCTGTCAATTTTAGGCAAATTGGGTGTAAGAAACTGGAAAGAAACTATGTGTCTCTTTAGTTGCTTAATAAGAAAGGGGGAAAGGGGTATCAAAGAAATAGGAAGCCTAGAAGAGTGTCCCAGTCCCTTTGAAAGGGGACAGTCCTTCCCTACATCAGCAATTGGCTATAACAATGCCATTAATGTCAAACTGAATGGTAAAAACTGCAAGTCTGCAAACCAAGCCATACCCATGGATTTTAATGCAGCAAGGTCATGCAGCTCTCTGCACAGAGAGCTGTGCAGGGGGAGATAATGGGTGAGCCGATGCAAAAGTGCCGTTTCCAGCCCTGTAACGGTACAGTTCCAGCTAATGAGCATTCAACTTCTCTGCATTGATCATCTCTCTGAGCAGAGCAGGATGTTGTGATTGCACCTCCAGAGAGCAGCATGGGAATGAAAACCACTTTAGCTCCTAACAGAAGATCTGAATTAAATCTCTGCTGGTGACAAGGACAAATTCGGGTCCAAATACTTTCCCAAACACTTGGGTTCTCTTATGTAATCCATAACACCAGTAACATTTCCATGCATGGATCTGGAGATCCACCTTGTGGACCAAACTCCTGATAACCACTGAAGGAGCAACTTAAGAACCATTTTCTCTCATTTTACTACAAGTCCTTATGCTGTGCAGTAGCTTCTCTAAGTACCAGAGCCAGTTTGTGTCAGAGATGCTACGTGCCGTGTCTTGGATGTGGATTGAAGACTGATGAGAGACTCCCAGAGTGGATACCAGTAAATTCTGGGGTTGACTCTCTAATATCTAAAATTTGGTCCAAATAGTGCCTGCAGAGTATGAGGAGTGACAAGATTTATTATAAACACCCTTTCTAGGGAACTAGGCAGTGCTGTGGGATGGACCGGTCAATAAGGACAATTCACTGGGCACTAAGATCATGTATATCAAGCGATGGAAATCTGAAAACCTACATTTAAACATACTGCAAACAGCTTGTTCATTAGAGGTGCCTGCTGCAGTCTGGGATTCAGGGAGGTTACAGAGGTAAATCTCAATCAGATTTCAAAGCCAGTAGGCAACAACATCGTCTGGTTTTCTTCCCTGTAATACAGGCTAGACAAATCTAAACCAATCTGAACAATAAACAACATTCATAGCAGCCTTCCAGTATCTGAAGGGGGACACATGAATCCCAGAGAGGGACTGTAGCAATAGGACAAGGGTGATGGCTTTAAACTGAAAGAGAGGAAGTTCAGGTTAGATATAAGGAAGTTCTTTCCTGTGAGGGTGGTGAGGCATCCCTGCCCATGGCAGGGGGTTGGAACTGGGTGATTTTAAGGTCCTTTCCAACCCAAAGCATTCTATGGTTCTATGATCCTATTCCCAGCCTTCAGGAGGAATGTGTTTTACCTTTCTTGGTGCAGTTGGTCCCGTTGGGGTCTCGGATGTAGCCATCCTCACACCGCTCGCAGTGGAACCCAGCGGTGTGGTACAGGCAGCCGATGCACTCCCCGCTGTCTGGCGAGCACACACTGGGTGACTGTGCTGGGTCCACGTTCCCGTTGCACTTACACATCACGCAGATGCTGTCAGAGTTGTAGTAGCCATTGTCACAGCGGTTGCAGTTCGGGCCAGTGTACCCAGTTTTGCACTTGTCACACCTTGGGACACTTTCACCATGATCTAGAGAATACAGAAAGCGAACAGGGGATGCGTCATACCCCCCTGGAGAGAAACACCCGCTCTGGGGTTTGTTCTTAGGGACCCGACCACAAGCCACTGTGACAAAAATCAGCCACTGAGTATTAACCAATCTCAGATTTTAAGCTGAAAATACAACTTCTGAACTGCAGCAGTTTCTTTGTCCCGAGGGGTTAAAAAGAAGCTCTTGGGGTTTCTGATGCCTTGTACCAGCATTACAGAGCACGCTCAGCATGGTGCTAAGCAAACAGATGATTACTCCTGAACATTCCCATCTCAGAACAGCCGATTTCAGCAAACAGCTGGAACTATATCAGGGATGTGAGGAATCTGCAGGAACTTTTGGGGCTATACAAAGCCAGAGGTGGCTTGACTGTAAAACTGATTGAGGAAATATCAAAAATAGCCTTATATATGTTTATTACAGCTATAACTTCTCTTGATTAAAGAAAATAGAGCAGCAACACGTTCCTGACGCCCTCCACTGCACAGCTGTTCTCACAAGAGGCAACACAAACACCAGGGATACACCGTGACAGGCGCTGCTTCCACAGGGTGCCCTGGGTCCCACAAACAGGTTCATGGGCTATAAACCCCTTGCTAGGGGGGTTTTTGACGCACTGAGTGGCAACTCAATTGTAAAGTGCTACATTAATTATCTGAGGAGTCAGACCAAAGGGAAAGCCTTACGTATGCGGCAGGTTCCGGTCGATGCCACGGTGGAGCACGGGCAGCGATGGCAGGAGTGGGCAGGATGAGTGCTTCTGTAGAATCCCTCCTTGCAGAGCTCGCAGTGGTTCCCCTCGGTGTTCCCCTGGCAGTGCAGGCAGACGCCTGGGGAAGGGACAGGAGCACAAGCAACCATTGAGGAGCAGGAACTGGAGCGGAACATTTGGAGCATGAATCCACATGCAGCGCCCTCAATTACCAGAGCTCACAGGTGATTTTGGATGCCCTCTGGCCAAAACATGATCCTGGCCTCTTATGCCCTCACCCCTACTCCGTATGCACACACGTATAATGTGAAAAAGTAGGTAGCCCCAGAAGAGAGGCACGCAGCTCCTCACTGAAAGGTCAGCACAGTAAACACATGCTATCAATCTTAAATGGTCCTCAAGGAAAGGGGTTTCAGTTTGCATTTGATTCCATCAGTGAGATGGAATCCTGATGCTTCAATCCCCCACTCCCATGAGGGATTTCTCCAGTTTACTGCCTTCTTTTTGAGCACAGCCTCTTCCTACACCACAGAGTTGGTATTCAGGGTAAGGAAGTGTCACTGTGCTGCTTTGGGGGCAGATGGCTCCATCCCATCCATGCAGCTCCAGCTCCTCCATCCCCACCACAGGCACAAGGCAGCAGCAGTTACTGACCTTCCCAAAGAACCAGAGGAGAACTGGGAGTTCATGTGAGCCACATCCCTTTCCTGAAGGATTCAGGGAAGCCCCTGAATCAGAAAATCAACGTGCTGTGTCTTAGCAGAGGCTGTGTCCTAATGGCCCTTTAAATTGCATTTTGTGGCCAGAGAAAGAAATATGTCCCTGGTTATAAAAACGCAGCCTCTATCAAAAGCCCATCCATCAACAGGAACATTCTGTAATTCAGCAGGCTCCTCGACAAGGTGGCAGTGACCTGAGGGAAGCTGAGATTATTAAATCCCATGTACAAGACTCTGAAAAGGCAATGGCCGCCTTCTAACAAACCAGGGCAGCAGGGTGGTTTATTCCCTGTATATAAAAGCCCAGACAGGAGATTCACTGAGCTAATCCGGCAGTGCTATAGGGCCATGGAAAAGTCTCATCAACATTAACCACACAAAAACCCCTGAATTAGGTTAATGCTGACTGTTAAAAAAGAAAACAAACCACACAGCAGATTCTCTTATTCACAATGGACCAGTTTGGCTCCCTTGCAACCCCAACACGCTGCAGGGCTCCTTCTCTTTGCACAGTGATGACTCCGCAGTTCAGCATCCCTGAGCATTCCTGGCATGTCCTTGGAGCCGACCCTCATGCCAAGGGCAGGAAGCAAACCCACTTTGGGGATGATTCACTGGCCCAGTGGTGCTGGCAGCACGCTGCTGACTAAGGACATTCACAAATAGCTCCCACACACTGTTTGCTTTTCACCCAACAGCATGTCAGCCACGAGCCAGTGGTTTTTGTGGGAGAGATGTCAGGTTTGAGGGGAAATGATCTGCAAACCTCCATCAGCTGCTTCACTGGGATGCCTGGGACTGACCAGCTCGGGGAAGGTTAATTTGTCCCATCAGCAGCAAGGGTGCCTTGAACCACGCTCTGCAGGCTTTAATAGTGGCATAAATCTGGAGTCTGTACAGCCTTGGTCATTTCAGGACCAATGTCTTTCCCATTAGCAGGAATTACTCGCATTTCTTTACATGAACCCTGCGAGATGGCTGCGTTTCCAATGAGTCAGCAAGTTGCTCAGCCATGCAGAGCATGCATGGGCTTGCAATCGGGTATCACTGTGGAAAGCCTTAATAGCACTTCCCATCCTGATAATGCCCCCAGGAAGGATCAAACTTCCCAATATCCCAACTGGGAAGCAGCAACCAAACTCACTGCACACAAAACAGGGCGTAAGGGTCCTGTCGAAGGAAGCGCTGTCACCTCAGGAGCTGCCCGATTCCCAACCCGGTGATATTAAATATTCCTCCTGGCCTAGGGAATGCCAAGTGGAGGCGGCTGTAAAGCCAGCAGAGGGAGCCCAAAGAACAGCACTGATGCCAAAGAAAGCTTGAAAATGTGACAAAGACCACATAGAGTTGATGTAAAGCTGGGGAGGTCACACAGAGTGCAGTGTCTAGAGCAGGCTGAGCGCTGTGTTACTTATTAGATGTCACGTCTAATTGGTAATCAGCTGTGCTCTGCTCTGGTTTTGTTGGGTTCTCCCACCCCTCGCAGCAAATAAAGCAGATGGAGGAAATTTGGGGGGGAAAAAAGGGATTTTTGTAAAATCAAGAGTAGGGCATTAACCAAAAAGAGGGTTTTTCTTTGCAGGGCTGCGGGCAGCTCCAGCTGAAGGGCTGCTGCACAGCCCCATCCCAGGGGCAAGATCTGTGCTGGGGTTTTGGGTTTTAATTAAATCAAGAGCAGGGGGAACATTGAGGACGAAAATGGGAGAGCAGATTATCTTACTCCTTCACAAAACCCACACAGCCAGCTCCAAATCAGTAACACAGCTCATGTGTGCACAGCTTTAGGTACAGTCTTGTATCATTCAATATTGGTAGGACAGAAGCACAGTAGAGGAATGAATGCAGTAATTCATCAGTGTGGATCTGGTGCCCAGTGCTAACTGATGCTCAGCAGGATCAGGACATTGGCTGCCCATTCCTCTGCTTTTCAAGGCCAGGTTGGATGGGGCTTGGAGGAAGCTGCTGTAGTGGAAGGTGTCCCTGCCCATGGCAGGGGTTTGGAACTGGATGAGCTTTAAGGTCTTTTCCAACACAAACCAGTCTGCGATTCTATGAAACATATAGGACATGAGGGAGGAGACAGTGGTGCAGAAATTACCCCAGATCACCTTATTTAATGAGCTCTGCCTCTCTGCCACCTACAAAACCCCCTACAAAGGCTTTTAAAATATTACTCCTTTCTAAGCTCCTGCATAAATATCACAGAACTGCATTTCAGCCTGGAAGTTCTGATGAGAATTTGGATTTTGGAGTGTGAGTTTTATTGCTAAAGTGGGGATTGTGCAGGAGTCACATAACATTCCTCCTCCGGGATCTCTCCTTTCAGTGGAAATGGGAAAGCAATTAGGATCCCCCTGCTCTCCCATAAGCTCTTCAAGCACAGGTACCTCAACATTTGCACTCTATCAACATCTGCGTGACTGAGATACAGCCAAAGAAGTGATCAAGGAAAAGGAACAAGGCAAACTTACAAGACGTGGGCAATATTAATTAGGTGCTGCCCATTTTTTCTAGCACTAACAGTGTTCTCTGTGGCAATAACAGTCACCTTGTGTCAGTGCTAGTGCAGTAGATGTTTCCAGGTAAACAGCACTTAAACAACAGCTCCCTAAAAGCCAGTGTTGTGTATTTGGGTAAGTGCAGAGAACAATAGAGCACTGATTTCCAGGAAGAATAAAGGCTCTGCACTGCAGCCTGGGGTGGATAATGCAGTCTTTATTGACTTCCTTGAGAAGAAGACTAGCTCCAAACCTGCATTTTGATTTCAGTTTAAATGTAAAGATTCTGGGTACTCAAGGCCTAAATTCCACAATTCTAAAGATGCAGATGAAGAGAGCAGAGTTCTGCTGAACAAAAATGACAAAAACCAGAGACAGAGGAGGCAGGTAAAGCCTGCAGCCACCGCGGTCACAAGGGGAAGGTTACCTGTGGAGCTGTTGCAGGTCTTGGAGTGGTTGTTGCACTGGCATGGCTCACACGTGGTTTCATTAAACCTGTAGTATCCATCACTGCACCGATCGCACTTCAGGTCCGTGACACCAACTTTACACTCGCATTTCCCAGAGCTGCACAGGGAAAAACAAACAGTGAGATCTGGATGCACTGAGAGGCATACAAAGTGCAAACCTCTGGTCAGTGATTTGGACTCTCTTTCCAGAGGAGGGGAACTCTCCTGGAAGCACAACATGAAACCCATAGGCAACAACTTCCAGAAGTGATGGGGAGTTCAGGAGAGATTGAATCTCTGCAAAAGCAGTTGCAAAAGCAGTTGCCTTGACAGCAATTTCGAGCTGGGCACCAGAAACCATCGCTCACTGTGGAAAGCCTTGGCCCAAAGCCATCCCCATGCGTTACCCACAGCAGATGCTCCAACAGCCTCTCTCGACTCCCAGGTTCCTCAAGCACCTGCCCCAGGTCCTGCAGGACATTGGGACACTCATGAGCACTATACCTAAACCATAAAAGAGCACCCACATAGATGATCACCTCTCCCCACATGGATACCAACCAGCACTTCCCAGATTTCTGAGAGAGTGGACAATTCCCCGCTCACCAGGAGCTTTTCCTGCTCCCTCAAGAGCCAGCACAGCATCTCAGGTGTCTGGCTTGGATTTCAGCAGTCATCAGCCACTTGCTCTCCTTCATGATCCTATTGATCCCTTCCACGCAGCATCCCCACAGCCACCCAGGCAAAGGCTCTCTCTCCAGTCACCTTCTTCTACCCAGCAGGAGCCAAGGAAAGTCAAGAGAGGGTTTTCCCTTCCCCAGCAGTTTCCACTGCACTAACCCCAGCCAGGAGCCTGTTTACTTGGGCACAAAGTCTGAGTGCACGGAGGGTGGAGCTCTGCACAGTTAAAACAGAGGGTATTGGTGTTAGCTGGCATGAGCAAATACCAGGAGACTATAAAAAGCAAAGGTTGCCCTCATTCCTTTGGCTTTCCATGCCAGGCTGTTGACGTAGAGGCTTCAAACCCATCACTTTCATAAGTGACTATATACTAGTAGCATTTAAGCTCAGCTCTCAGAGAAATAAGGGTATGTAGGGACAGGACAAGGGGAATCACTTTAACCTGCCAGAGAGGAGATTGAGACGAGCTCTTGGGCAGAAGCTCTTCCCTGTGAGGGTGCTGAGGCACTGGCACAGGGTGCCCAGAGAAGCTGTGGCTGCCCCATCCCTGGCAGTGTTCAAGGCCAGGCTGGACACAGGGGCTTGGAGCAAGCTGCTCTAGTGGAAGGTGTCCCTGCCCGTGGCAGGGGTTGGAGCCGGATGAGCTTTAAGGCCCCTTCCAACCCAAACCAGTCTGGGATTCTATGAAATCACAGGAATGGATAAAATGCTCTTTCCCACCAACTCCACAGATGAAGGAACCGCTGAAGCCCAAGTCAAGGACGAGGTTGGGTAGAAGTGCCTCTCCACATCAGCAATAGCTCTCAACCTGTGTGCTGCACAGGGAAGGCAGGACAGCCACCCAAAAAACCATGATCTGCTCTCCTACAGGAGATGGCTTCATTTGAAGCTGCAGTGGATGAGGCAGGTACCACTACTGGATGCATTCTCCTCTCAGCTCTCCCCCTGTATAACCTCCTCGCTATTCCTATGCTTGTTTAATTCAGTATTCCAGGGTTCAATGTGCCTGCACAGAGATAACCTATTGTTCTCCCTCTCTCCTCCTGGGGAAGAGCGAGCAATGCACAATTTGCTTCTAAAAGCCCCTAGAAAAAAACCCTGCTGATCAAAACCAACAGAGGCTGAGGCTCCAAATGGCTCAATGCACTGTTGATGTGCTGGTTTTCATTAAGATGCAGTAGATTGCAATGTTTTGGGGAGGACATTGCTTCCGTTGGAAATTAACAGCATTTAGTATTTCTCTTGTTCAGTTGCTTGCCAAAGGAAGAGGAAACACTCAAAGGCACACCAAAACACGGAACTCAGCCCAAGTGGGTACACAATTAAATAGTTCCAGCATGTGAAACTTCAGGCTTATTTAATGGACTGATTACAAGAAGGAGAAAAAGAAAGATGACGTCTCCTTGCTTTCCAGACCATTATCTGGAGTTGCAGCAGGCAGATGCACAATTCAAAGGGATGCTGTTAAGCAGCTCAGTACATTTGACTTTGAAAGAGCTTTTCACAAGACCCAACATTCATCCAAGTGTTGTCACAGTGTTTGAAATAAGAACAAACAGAAAGTTTGGGTTTATTTCTTCTAACTGCTACCAGTCAGATATTCCTGTATGTAGGCAGGGGACAGGCAGATCCAAGCAGGGAAAAGCAACGAATGGGGGGAACTGATGCTTAACCTGAAAACACACCTGTGTTTACTCATACAATGTGCCTTATGAGTAGGACATAGCAGGACCAAGCACTAGAGCTGGTCAATGTTCACCCTCCCAAGCTGGAGTCCAGAGTGCCCCGTTTTATCCTCTCCTGTCCTTCCATTAAGCCTTTACATTGCCACCCTCATCTTCCTCTCAGCAGGCACCCCTCCATCCAGACTCCCACTTCATTGCTTTAAAGGAGCTTTGTTTCCCCAGTGGCTCTGCTGGAGCTCAGCACAGCATTTTGGGGCAGTATCCCTTGATTTGACTTGTTAGCTTAAAAATAACAGGAAAGAAAGCTATATATATATATATATATGTACAAAAAAAGGCAGTTTAGGAAAGTTTGGGTTTAATGCCTCTCAAACAGACCTTTTCTCAACATGTTACACATGGCCCAGAGCCAAGTTCTGCATGTGCAAGAATTAAATCACTCAGCAAATATAAAGCTTTGCCTGTGGTCATCGCTTCCATAGAATAAAGCCCCCTTACAACACTCCTTTTTATAGCTCCAGCCCAGCAAAGGCTGTCAGACACTTTTTAAAGCAAAGGTCAATGATATAAATGCATTGAAACCGCACAGAAAAAAAAAGTTCCGTTAACAGACCGATTGTGCACATAAGAATCCAGAAACTTGAAAGAAAAGACCCACAGTTTAATACTTGCATGGTGAGAACTGAACTGGATTCGGAGCATTAGCCAGGAATTTCTGTTTTGGGGGGAAACAGGGGGGAAAAGAGAGGGAAGGGAAGGAGGGAAACATTTTGATGCATAACATCAATTGCTCAACTCCATTTCAGATGATTATTAACTCCATTAAAGCCAGCCAAAGTGCAGCTCTCACAAAAGAATCGATGTTGGGGTAAAACCAGGCTTCCAGTAACAAAAGCGTCTGTTTCTCCTGGTTTTTTATTAATATACTTCCTTTAAAGACCATGTAGGTAGTGCATATCACATCATCCATCAACTTTATATACATTTCCTAATGATTAAAACCATCACCGGCACATGAAACCCTGGCAGAGGGAGCCGGCAGCGATTAGCCAGCCGGCAGGGATAGAGGCAGAGCATGTGCAAGGCTTGGATCCAGCACTGAGTGATCCAATACCTGCGGGGCAAGGGCTACACTTGAGGCCAGGTTTGGGATCTCCCAAGGCAGGGGCTCATGCATCTGATCAGAACTATGGGCTTTGTGTCATACCTCAAGAGCTGCTGCCTTGATGCCTGCAGGGCAATAGCTTGGGGCTGGATGCCCTCACTGCGGGGTGCTGACATACAGGGTAGCAGGCACTGGGCAAGTAGTGGGCAAGTGGAACAGACTAAATCCCAAAATCTGTCTGTAAAAGCCAGTCTGGTTTCACTTCCACTCCACCCAAGGGGAAACAGCCACTGGATGCAGGAAACCCCATCACTTGCCAAGTGATCTGTGCCATTAGTGGCAACAAAATGTTGCCTGTGATGGGGTTTTACATGGGACTGCAGCCTCATAACTACAGAAGGGGATACAGGAGAGACCCCCCCCTCTTGCATTTCTCTGGCAACTCTTCTAGAGGAGGACAAGTTTTGATCCCACTTGGAAGTGTCCCCTAGAGCACAGAGAACAGCCAACACCTCCAAAGACCTATCTCATGCCTGGCCTGAAGCCACAGAGCATCCCTCAGGGAATTTCATCCCCCAGGTCTGATGGCCAGGGAAGGACACACTGATGGAATGTGCCCTCACCTTGTACCCTCCAGCACAGGAATCCTCATCACAAGGGGAAAACCATAAATGCACTAAAATATGTGATATGAGACAGCTCCTAATGTGCAGTTGCTTCTGCAGTGGGTCTCCACTCCTCCACAGAAACATCCTGAAGTCAGGGAGGGACATGACAGACGTAAGATGGATGGGGAGATGGAGGACCATAGCCTTAAGGGCTGTTGGGAGACACGCTGTGCAGTTTAATGGTGTAACACAAAACCTCAGCAACCTCTAATCATTTATTTTCTTCTTTTTCCCTTTTTTCCCCCAAAAAGGAGGGAGGGGAGGAGTTCATTTGGAATGCTTTCCCAGACGCCACAGGAACCTGTATGCCCAGGGACTGCCTGACCATATCTGAGCCAGCCAAAGCAGTTCAGCACCAACCCTCTGTACCTTTATATTTAAAGCATGTCCCCTCCCAGCCACCGCCTTGTAAACCTCTGATGACACATAAGCCCATCATCCATCCCAGCAGCGCCCAGAGGTGCTCCTGTAACATATACAATTACCAGCAATGACAGGGCTCAGTATGAACGAGGGAGAACACGCTGCTGAGCCGCGAGCACCTGTAAAACAACCCTCGTGAAAAGGCTCTGTCACACTTTGATGGAGTAAGACAAAAGGATGCTGCGCAAGATGAGGTGGGTTCAGAAGAGATGTCACCAACAGCAGTGTGTTTCACCAGTGAGCCCGGCTCCTTTTGTGCTGATTTGCTGTGATGTGTGACAGCAGCAGGGGATAAATCTCTTTGGGCAATGCAGGGAAGTTAACATCTGAAAGCTAAATGCTCCAAGCCACTTCCATGGAGAGCCAACGCTGTTGACGCTCATCCCAAACAGAGAAACCCTCGTGACCCACATATTGATCTTCCTTTAGGTTCATTGACTGTCAGCACACGGGGAAGCAGAGAGCAGGAAAAAGCCCCACACGTTTGGGTTTCACCTCCCTGCTCCATCAGCTCAACCCACAGCCGAAACACTTGAGAGGAAGGGGTAGTGCGCCCATGGGTGAGCCCCACTCAGAGCCGCCTTTGTGGAGGGCAGAAGAAGCAGAGCTTTATTGTGAGGAACATTGGGCCATTGTGCTCTGCATTCCTCGCTCCCTGCCGGGGGATGGCATCTGTTTATATGGCAGCTCTTGACAGAGCGGGGACACTTCACAGCTCTGAAAAGCCACTTTGTGAGTGTCAAAGGGGCACCTTGTCTGGCCACCGTCGCCTCCATGGCCCCGTCTCCCCCACTAAAGATGCCCCGTGCAGATGGGAAAGTTGGGAATCTCCATCCCAGGGCTCTGCTGTCAGCCAGGGCTGGGGAGGGATGAAGCGATGGGAAGGCTATAATAGAGAGGGAGGTTGGATGGAGTCCTTTATGGTTTGGCACGAGGAGGAGCAGCAGAAGCCTAACTAACCACAAAATCTCAATCCCAAAGGGTGGGTCCCAGCTTCTCAGAGCATCTCCGGAGATCACAGCACTATGGGGATGGGAAACATCAACACAGAGGACGCATCAGTGGGGAAGGCAGGGAGATGGGGCTGATCCCCAGTGGACACACCTGCTTTGCCCAAGTAGTCCCTCCATCAGATCTCAACTGATGCCTCCTCTCATGCAGCAGAAAAAGCCACGGGCAACGTACATTGGCCAAGGTCAGGCTGGGCACCACCTCCCCTAAACCAGAATTTTAGCCACAAGAGCTTAAAAAATGGAGCCAATATGTTTTTTGAGGGCATTGAGTGTCTACAAGTCCGCAACAGACAACACAGGAACA
This sequence comes from Ara ararauna, assembly GCA_028858755.1. NCBI lineage: Eukaryota > Metazoa > Chordata > Aves > Psittaciformes > Psittacidae > Ara > Ara ararauna. The sequence continues at coordinate 18,832,656 of CM054384.1, forward strand.
GCAAAGCCTGCTGGAAAATCACCAAACAACAGGATTTCAGAGAAGCCACAACTATTGCAGGGGAGATGATAACTATCTGCCTTTCCCTGCTGCTGTATCCGATCACTCATTCCCCATCCCTGCCTGCAACAGAGTCAACATGGGTTCAGGTACAATATTGTGGGGAAAGAGGGCAAATTGGATGTAAAGGATATAAGAGTCTGCAATAGAAGAAAGGTTTAGACAGTTAAAGCACACAAAAATATGCTCTAACAGGGCAGTGTTGAAGGCCAAGCTGGACAGAGCCTCGGGTGACATGGTTTAGCATGAGGCCTCCCTGCCCATGGCAGGGGGCTGGAACTGGATGAGCTTAAGGTCCTTTCCAACCTGAACCATTCTGTGATTCTGTTCTTCTTATGATGTCCACATGTAACAGCTTCTGCTACAAAAAAAGCCCTGTTCTCTGCAGTGTGATGCTAACGAGGCATTAGTGGGAGATAATGAGCCTCCGCTTGAGCTCAGCCAATCTACAGAAGTCATTTAAAATAGGAGAAAAGGGGAGGCTTGTTTTGGGGTTTAAAAATAAAGTTCTTGAGGAGTTGGGCTCCCAAGGTCTCTCTCCGAAGGGGAGCAGTGCCCGGTGCGCTTTGCTGGACTGCTAATTGGAATGGAAATGCAGTTCCCACGCAAAGCAGAGCCATTGCAGAAGTGTGATGACAGCCTAAAGACAGGAGATGAAGATTTTTCTCAATGCAAAACGAGAACTCCACCGCCTTCCCCCAGATAACCTCCTGTGGTTGGGATGTGCAGAAACCCTGGGAATATGAGGTCTCTCATCTCAAATCATTGCCACGAGCACCCTTCCTGCGCAGGCTGGTGAAGCTCCACAGAAACCTTGAATTTCAATGGAATCTGCACTTTATGACTATCAAAACCACCAAATTCTGTCACACGTGGCTTCTTACCACATCATGCTCAATCTGCAACCCACTGGGTACTTCCCGATGCCATCAGAATTGACATTCCTCATTCTTTTTCCCCTCCGCAGTCTCTTTGCATCCTTTCACATCCCACCAGCTCCCCAAGCTCCTTTAGGAACCCCAGCCCTTACTCAAAGCCCTTCACAAAGAACACTGCCCAGTGCTGCTGACCTTACCCTCAGCAGCAGTACCCCACACGAGTGAGGGTCACGAGATCAGCCTCTCCTAAGAGAAGCCCACTACAAAGAAGGCACAGAGGGATGGAGACTGCCCTGCGAACAGCGCTCCCCTTTCAGCCCCGCAGCATCCCCACTCCAGGGCACAGCAGTGTATGAATGCTCTCAGGGACCCTCTGCCTTAATTCTAATGTGAACACAAAGCATGAGATGCCCTTGAGGGGGTAAAACAACCCTGAATTAACACTTTGGCATTCATATGTGTGATTTATCTTTTCTTTCAGAACGGAAATGAGTGACAGGAGCTCTCTCTAGCATGACTTATGCCGAGCCTGCAGCATGAACCGTGCATGAACCAGGATCCACACTGCAAGCTGTGTCCCCAGCCAGCAGTAAGGAAATACTGCTCAGTTAGGGAGGGAATGGAGAGCTGCATGCTGGGGCAGTGTGTTTCAGCATCAGACATGAACCAAAGCTAATGTTACCTCCAAATACATTGGAGCCTCTGCTTCACATCACCCTCCTGCTTGTGGGGAAACTGAGGCACAGGCAGAGGGAGCAACATAAAGACCACAATTTAATATGCATCTGTTTTCAGTAGGGACAATGATAGTGCATTACCTATGTTTAGAGCTTAATGGAGCTGAAGCCTAACCGGGTTTAGATGGTTAATTCAGGTTTAGCTAAACCATGTGGCAATTTTTAAACACTGAACAGCACCTCTCCTCTTGTTCGCAACCACAGGTACAGTGCAACAGAGGTTGGAGGCTGAAGCATCCCCTTCTATTCCCTGGTACTGGGGTGAGTTCATTTAAAACCAAAACCTCCCAGGGAAAAAGGGAATCAAGGGCTGAACTATGCCAGCCACTTCTTGTAGAGGCTTCAAGCCCATCACTTTCATAAGTGACTATATACTAGCAGTATTTAAGCTCAGCTCTCAGAGAAATAAGGACCTGTAGGGACAGGACAAGGGGAATGGCTTTAACCTGCCAGAGGGGAGACTGAGATGAGCTCTTAGGCAGAAGCTCTTCCCCATGAGGGTGCTGAGGCGCTGGCACAGGGTGCCCAGAGAAGCTGTGGCTGCCCCATCCCTGGCAGTGCTCAAGGCCAGGTTGGACACAGGGGCTTGGAGCACCCTGCTCTAGTGGAAGGGGTCCCTGCCCGTGGCAGGGGCTGGAACTGGATGAGCTTTAAGGCCCCTTCCAACCCAAACCAGTCCATGATTCTATGCCTGCAGCGCAGTGGGGCTGGTCAGTGCTGCTAGGAAAGTACAAATGAATATACAAGTGAAATGCAGCATCATTTGAGGTCTCCTGCTCGCCAGGATGGTGCCACACACTGCCTCTTCCTGCCTGCACTCCTGCTTCTTTAAATCGATCAGCCAGGGGACATGTTAATACAGGACAACTACTTCCACATGCAGTTAAAGAGCTGTGAGCTCCTTGTGTCATTCCAGCAGGGAAAGGCTTCCCCTGGACCAAACCACTTTCCTGCTGCTCTGTGCTTCCGAGCAGAGCCCTGTCACATCCCAGGGTTGTGCCATGAGTCACCTGGGGACACAATGGGCAAAGCCACAGTGCAGGACATGGAGGGCAGGCCTGTGCTGGGACTGCAGAAGGAGCCCCACTGCTGCCATGGCTGGTGGGGCTGGAGACCACCATCACCCCAGGGCACCTCTGCTGCCCAAAGGGGGCTCCTTGCCCAGCCACAGGGAGATGAAGATAGGAGTTCAAGGCATAGGACTCTGCCTACATGAAGACAGACAAATCAATGCGCAGGGATGCAAGCCTGGGAGATGTGGGCTGCCCAGCGTGGGTATGGTGACCTTCTCCAGCAGCATCACCTTCACCTTCTCCATCAGGTAGGGATGTTCTTGCTTTCTCAAAGGACAGCACAGCTTTTAACCAGAGGGACCAAAGGATGGTGAGATGCAGCTGATGGGGGCAGCTCCTGGCTGGGGCCACATTGCCATGGGCTGGGGCCACCACCAGGGAGCATTCCCAAGGCTTTGCAGCAGGAGCACAGCCCTCCCATGTACCCATGTGAGTCACTGTCATTCTCCACTACTCCGTGACCTTGACCACAGCACTTGAAACTCCAGCTTCTGTCTCCACCCTTCCTCTATGGACTATGAACACTTCCAGGCCATGGCTATCTTTAGCAAGCATCCACACAGCATCCAACCCAGCGCAGTGTGGTTTTATCTGAGGTTCCTAGGCGTTAACCGCAACAGGGACAACATGCTCCCCCTTCTCCAAGATACGTCAGCCTAGGATTGCATCCAGCCCCACAACAAGCTCCAGCTTCAAGTACACACAGCTCTTCATCTAACACAAAAACCACCCACAGCAGAGCACGGAAACCCTCTGCCATCCCAATGGGGATCTATGTGGATCTCCCCAGATAATCACATTTAAACCACCACCAAAACAGACCTTTGATTAGTGGCCATGGAGCCCATTCACAGCGACAGCATGTCAGGTCAATGTTCACTCCCAAAATCAACTCTGTGCCTCGGGAAAGGGATTTCTGTTATTTGTCTTTGATGGGCTACGTTTGAGGTCTGGTTAATAAACAGTGTACTGGGGTGTGCCATCTGGCCAGCCACAGAGCATGCCTAGAAATAACACTGACCATCATCTTATGGTGATGCTTTAAAAGGCACTTTGACAAAAGCCTGGGCAAGTGGATTGAAATGGCTCAAGTATGTTTTGTGTGTCCTGAGAGCTCAGCCTGCCCCCCAAACCAGGGGGGTCACAGTCCAAAATGACACTGCTGTTTCACTCAGACACTGATCTCAACAGCAGTCGCTTCTGTTTCAAGCCAGCACGCAGCAATTGTGCAACTCAGAGATGGGCTGGTGCTGTAGAGTAATGAGTAAATTAAAATACAGCTTACAGTGCTTTAATGTCAATGAAACAGAAGCTGGGGACTGGTGTTGGGCAACACTTGTGTGCCCCAGCCCAAGCAGGGGTAGCCCAGAGGGATGGAGAGACACGCACTGCTCTTCCAGGGACTCAGCAGCAGGTAGACATCAAACCCAGGGCTCCAGACCCGCTGTTTCCAGCATAACCCTCATCCCAGGATTCGCACACACACGTCCCTGCAACGCAGGAGAGGTTCTCCCACCCATCGGGACAGACCCCACCTCAGGGATGTGCTCTGGTACCCACATCCCAGCATCCATCCCAGCCACTGACAGCAGTGGATGTCTCTAGTCCCATCCTTCTGCTATCTGCAGCTGCCTGCTTTGATGCAATGGGTGCATTTTTCCTGCCGGATTTTGCATCCCACTTAATTTTCCCATAAAAATCACTGCACGAGGCTGCCCCGCTCGCAGCCACACTGACGCCCCCAGCCCTACACCACAGACAACTGACCTAATTCTCCTCTTTTTAAACACCCAGAGGTCATCTCCATCTGCAGCAAACCCCACTGAGCACAGAAGCAAAGCACAAAGCCATCTCTGTTACCATCAGTCCTCCTCCCTCAGCCTTCCTCCAAAATTGCGCCCTATGCTGCCCTTTCTAAATGCCTGAGGATCCACATCTCCCACATCCTTCAAGGCTGTATAATGATGCTGAAGAGGAGAAGCCAGAGAGGTCCACTGCCATTTCTGGGTTCATACACATTGGAGTTACGGCTCACTATGAGCACCAGCTCCACCTCATTCTCCTTCACAACTCTGAGCATCTCACCTGAAGCTCCCAAGGGTGTTTCCTGGCTCACTCCATGCGAGACATCACCCATGTCTGTGCTTCACCGCTGCCCAGTGACTCAGAACACTCCCTCCCAGCTCATCCTGTTGCTCCAGCAGCACCTCCCTCCTCTCCCAGCCCTTGAAGATCAGATTTGCCCCATTTGCTTTTCTGCCCAATTTCCCTTTCTAAGTAAATCTGACCAAACTCTTTCTTGTCTGTGGCAATCCCTGATGCTTCCAGGCACATCCTCCCATACCTAAAGCAACCACTAAACAAGCCAAGTGAAACCCTATGCTTCCCACCCCCAAGAAACACCTTTTTTAGTAAGAAAGCCACTCCAGTCAACTGGAGCATTACTTTAAGTTCTGATCTTTCAGAGCTTATAGAAGCAGAAAGCTACAGCATGGAAACAAAAAGGAAGGACATCAGCAGAGGGTTTGGGTGTTTGGAATAGCAAAATACATGTACACAATAATGGCAAAGAGCATGTCCCTGCAGCACATGTTGCTTCTGACTCAACTCCAGCCTGGGCAGGGAAGTGCAGATGTTCAACACATGCTGAGCCTGCACCAAGCCCTAAAAGACAACAAGGCCGATGCCAGCACAAGCTCATTGCATCCGCACACAGGTACCACCTCCCTGGCAATGCCCTGGAGCTCTGGGAACACCTCTGCTGGTGGCGGCTGGAGAAGGGAGCCCAGGAAGGCTGGAGCATCCCAAAGGGTCAGGCTGCTGCTCAGCCCGTTCTATGCACTAACACAGAGACACCCTCAACTCAGCAACAAATCTCTGAGTGACAGATCACTGGTTGGAAAAGGAGATAATTGCACGCTGGCTTTTAAAAGGAACAATGTGAGGGTGGGTAAGGTGAAATGAAGAGGAATACATTCATTATACAACAGCTCAAAGCATCAGCTGCGGTGACTTTCTTAGCGCAGCCAAGGAGAGGAGGTGGCAGGGTTAAACAACAGGCAAGGCAGGAGTTGACACTGCTGTCGGGCTGCTGCATGGCAAGGGCAGAGCATAAAGCTTCATTTGCCTCCATGTAATAAATAACCCTATGGAAAACAAACCTCTCCAAAGCTGTGCTCTACCCCACCTCCCCTCGAGCTTGAAGGCGGTCCCATCCAATAGGGACTAATGGATGCACAAGGACAAGAGGATGCACAAGAGATGTTCTGCTTCCGTACAACTCAGAAACGCAAGTTACCTCCCCTGTGGGCTGCCAGGGCTTTTGCCACAGCTATAGATAATTTTATACTCCAGCTCTTGAAAGACAGGAAGAACATGCTTCATGAATTTTTATAAGCCCAGCTTCCTTCCTGCTTTTTCGTGCCTCTTTTTCCCCCCTAAATACCAGCACCAGATGCCAAGATCCATCCTTGCCTGATCTGCATCCCGCATCCCAAAATAACCCCATTTCCTGATGCCACACACACAGCTCAGTGAACCACCACCTTACTCACCCATCACACTGGGCACTGAGGGAGCCGGCGGGGCTGCATCCGCAGGGATGGCACCGATGTTGAACATCTGGATCTGGGAAGAAGCCCTGGGCACAGGTCTCACAGCGCAGCCCCGCGTAGCCCTCGAGGCAGGGGCACTGCCCTGTGGTGCTGTTGCATTCCGCGCTGGCGCTGCCCACGGCGCTGCAGTTGCACAGGTCTCCTGCAAGGGGAAAGAGAAGCTGAAACCAATGTGATGGGGACATGCATTGAGCAGGGTCAGTATCTCTGCCCTCCCCTTGCTTACCCCAGGCTGGAAGCATCATCACTGTAAGATGCTTTAAATGCTGAGCTGATAGAAACAACTGTTGTGAGCATCCTGGGGGATGCTGTGGACCCAGGGGTTCAAACCCCATGGTTCATGTTTCAGACCTCTCCCCAGAGAAGAACTAGATCATAGGTTTAACTATTTAAATTACATACACATGCAGCTATATATAGTGGCTGTACATATATATGCACACATATATACATACACACTTGTCTGGTTACATGCCTCCAGGAGCCAAGTGCTAGCGCCTACAATATTAGGATAAAGTCAGCAATAGGTGGCAGAATCACTGCTCATCAGATCCTCCATTTCACCCCTGATTTGCCAACAGGCTGGTTGTAGGACACCAGACACACAACACACCTGCACCATGAACCGCCATCAGCATATCCCACTCCTGAAGAATGGATAGAATCCCACGACTGGAAGCCAGAGAAGCTTCAGACATTCAGACCTGTGGCAGGGGTCCCACTGGAACTGCCCTCAAGGAAGCATCGAGCACATAGAAATGGCTTTAAAAACTCATGTGGTGGAGCTGGGGGCAGGATGGAGCCACTTAAACCACAACAGGCAACCTTCATCCCCATGGTGAGCTGGGACAGCTTTGGGTACCCATATGTGCTATAGGGACAATCCATATTAAGAGGCCTATGGAAAGCACACACCAAGCAGCTGCTTTAAGAGAAGCAAATCTTGTGATCAAGTGAGGAATTCCCAGTCCCCCCACATGCTATTTCTCACCATACTTTAAAGCACCGAACGCACTGAAGGGAACCTCTCCCCAGCAATTTCTTTCTGCCAAGAGCTTTATCTCCATTCCTTCGCTGCAAAATATTTAGTGCCTTAATAATTTAAAGGTCTTTTTCTGCCAAGAGTGAATGATAAACAGGGATTATTTGCAGAAGTAGTGCAGAAAGCATCAGGGGCTTTACGCAAACACTGGTGTTTGTTATTCCCTGGGAAAAGCCAGTGTTCAGGGCATTCCATAGGGAAGCCAGGTCCCTATTCCCAGAAATCTTGACTCCACCCACATCCAGACAACCCAAGTCTATGCAAGCGCAGGATTTTTACATTATTTAACGTTTATATTGCCCACTTGTGCCCCAGTCCAATGGGAAGGACCTGGAGCAAACCACGCTTTGGTGACTGGATAAAGATTAGCTTATGAATACAGAAGTAATCTGCTGGAATCAGACCACACTGAAGACCTCAGAGTATCACTGGAAACACAAGCCAGAAGGTCTCCAGCATCACAGGAGCATTGTAAAGGCTCCCCAGTGCCCATCATCCCTGGGGACCTTGGAAATAGCTCCTGGTGCTTTGACTTTTCATCTGTTTCATTCCAACACACAGAGATAGGAGTTACCGAGCTTTGTGATGCTGTCAATGCATGCACAGTGTCCCCACAGAAGTCATTTTGTACCTATACACCTGTGAAATTGCACCTAAATACGCTTCAATCTAAAGCAGCAAGTAGGACAAACACCTCAAGATCTGCAATTATCCACTTGAGCAGCCACTTCATGTAATGAACCAAATCCCCATCGCAATTATCCAAGTGGAACCTGATCGATTTGGGCACTTGGGCTTCTCCCAGCCAATGGGAGCCAGGAAAACTTGTTGAGCAAAGAAAACAGCACTTTGGAGTCTGTCAAACATGCATCAAAGCAGATTTACCTTTCAAAGCTCATTGCGTGCAGTGCCATTAGACCTGCTAGACTTCGTTAAGCAAAGACAACAAGTAGTAGATGAGTTGTAACAGTGATGTGAGGGCGGGTCCAGCATGGGAGTAAGAAGCTGCTCCATGTGGATGCAGTTGGGAAGAGCTCTTCCATACTGATGGGGACCATTCATAAGCACTCCCCCAGTTCTGCCCCCTCCATCCTGCAAGTGATGGACACAGCTCACTGGGAGCTATCAGAGCTCAAAAGGACACACGGGCACATTGCTGTAGAGATTCAATAGCCTCATCCACTGCAGGGCATGGAAGGCCTTTAGAGAGACAGTGCTGTGGTGCAGTAGTTTTATGAACTTGGTTTTGTGGCCATGCTTGCACTAGGGGGGAAAAAAGAGGGATGTCCCCAGATATATGGTACTGACAGGAGCAGGGAAAACTGATGCTGACAGCATACAGCCTTCCAGGAGTATCAGCCAAGGGCAAAACACAAGGAAAAACTAGAAGTCAGAGAAGAGTTACTGCATATATTGGCAAGAGCTTATATTTCTTCCGGCGTTTATCAAAGGGCCTCAACCATCCATCAAAAGCATCCAGCCACTGCCAAGCCATGGTGCAACTCATTGGGAATGTCACTGCTACCTACAGAAGCCCCACACACGCCAGGCAGCAGCAGGAGGCAAAGGCAGGGTCCAGCCAGGCCCTGCTGCCTTATCCAAGGGGTGCAAACACAAACAGCCTTGCAATAGCAGCTGATTTTGGGTTGATCTTGGCAATGGCACCAAGCCCCAAAGTGGGTTTTCCTTCCAACACTGCACTGAGAAGCTTTTGGGAAGCTTCTTTTTGGAAGCTTTAAGCTTCCCAAACCCACAGCACCTTCACGATGCCTTTTTATCTTTTGCTGCAGGTCTCTGCCCATCAAAACTGCACCAAATCGGGTCAAAACCTGGAAGCAGCTCAGCGTCAGCAGCAAACTCAACAGTAGCGCAGATGCCACCAGCTCTGCTATTGCCGGTTTCCCATGAGAGCAAGAGAAATGCTGCAATAGCCCAAAATAACACAGGCAAAAGCAGCTTTGTGCTCACAGGCTGGTGGAGCATCAGCTCCAGCTGCCTCAGCAGCAATGGGGGAAGCTGGTTCTGCTGCCAGCAGGGGCGCGGGGATGAGCCCGTCTGCTGCGGATGCTATTGGGAAGATGCAAAATCATCCCTGAGTGTGTGATAAGACACAATGGGGGTGACAGAGAAGAGATATCAGTAAAGGGATGTTTCCTTTGCAGGCCCTTCACCCCCCAAACCACTCCAGAGAGGTGGGGAGGGATGGTGGCCTGGTTCAGGGCAGCAGCATCACTTGTGGTCCCCTCTACCCGCCTCCAAGCCACCCTCACTGCACCCAGCTCATCTCGCATCTGCCTAGCTGATGCAACCCAAAAATGCCCCAAAGCGCCTTTGGTTGCAACAGAGGAGAGCCAGCAGCAGCATTAAAATCCATTGCCTAGCACAGTATTGAGCTTTGACATGGTGATGTTCCAGACTATGAAAACCTGAGGTTTAATTTAAAAGACACTTTGTTGGCCCAGTGGCAGCCGGGTTCAAGACGAGAACGGTCCATAGCCTGAATAGGAAAGTTATAACAAACATCCACCTTCGACTCTGGGAGCACAGCAAAGATGACAAGCACTGCAGAGGATGATCAGGGAACATTATCCTGGCTCCTGGCCAGAGCCTGGGTTTTTGGAGCCTTTATTCAGTTTTCTCCAGCAAATGCTTTAGATGTTGAAGGTAACCTTCAAAATCACCTTACCCAGAGCTTTGCAAACACAAAGGAATGAACAGATGTGGGTGAACCCCACTTCTGCCCATACTGGGGTGCGCAGCCATGGTTGGAGGTATCATGTTGAGGATAATATCAGCAGCAATGGGATGCACGGGCAAGGACCCCTTGGGGATGGCATGCTGGTCCAAGCTCTGACTCCCAGCTTGTATAGTGACTCACCCTCACCCTGCCTCAGTTTCCCCATCCACAAGGTGTGCACCCAAACCCCATGGCCTCCAATCCCTGCTTGTCTCTGCCACTTCTAACACATCAAGGTTTCCCTTCCTTCCCCATAAAGCACCATGCAGCAGCTAAAAGCACTTGGCTATCAGTGATAAAAACACCACCTTTGCTTGTGAAGGTGCTGACAGGCTCTAATTACTTAACAGCCTTGATGACATTTTGAGATCTCAGAAGAGAGACTCTATAAAAGAGCATATCACCACCACATGTTACTCCTTCAAGCCCAAAAACCCAAACACTGCTCCCTTCATGAGCAGCATTTTAACCTTTACTTTTCATTGCTTAGAGGCAGGTGGAGTAGAAGAAAAGGTTTATAGTTTGCTACAGCAAAGGACAAGCTGATGTAGTTGAGACACAGGTTTAATGTGCAGCTTCCCTTAGCTGCAGCACTGAATTGATTCATTGCTATTAGCTGTAGGTTACTAATAAATTAGAGAATAGTTATTTATGGGTTTTATTGTATTGGATTTAAGCAGCACCAACACAATCAATAACCCACCAGGTTTAAGGTTCGTGGTGCCCTGTGTGATACCACATCTCTTCAGCTCCCATCCCCTCATGGTACTTAAGCAGGGCTCATAATGGTAAAAAAGTGATGTCTCAGATTATGTTTTCACATCCTTTCGTTCTTGCAGTGGTTTAAGTGTTCTTGCATCTTTTTAGTGCGATTCCTTCTCCCATCCGAGCCACTTAATGAATGAATAATTGAAAACCAGGTTATTTACAAACATGTATTTACAAACAGCAAAAGCAAACACTATGAAACACACCAAGATACCTGTGTGAAACCATATTTGATGGGGACATCCTGGAACAGTGCAAATCCTGAACAAAGTCACCTACTCATGGGAGCCAGTATGGAAAATCAAAGATGCCCTTTATTAGTTAGAAGAACACAGCTGAAAGAGCAAGTCCCAGGGATGCTAGACAGCCATTTCCTATTCTCTGGAATAGATGAAGGAAAAATAAGATTAGATAGATAGATAGACAGATAGTTCTAACCTGGAGATACTGTTCTGGTTTTGGGTGCATCCCCAGCACAGTTTCTCAGCCTCACATGAACCATGCAAAGACACAGCTCAGTGGAAACCTCACCTCTCAAACACCCCATCAGCTATCCTGCTGGATTTAGAAGATCAATAAAGATGCCAGGCTTGTAGTTACACTGGGGTTATTCCAATGAAATTTCACTTCACACCAGTCTCACCTTCCAGATATTAAACCAGCACTGACTCAGTATCCCATTCATCTGCACAGAGAGGATGGAGCTACTGCATTCCTACACATAACAGCATCCCATCCCTGACAGGCTCTGTTTTGGTATTAGTGTAGCAGCTTCCCCCCTCCATACTTTATTCCCAAATTCAATTCCCGCCTTCTCTCCCTTCTCCCTCATTTGCCCCTCCCAATCCCTCTCCAGGCACCACTTCTGACAAATCAGGAATAAAGGGATCAGGCAGAAGGTTTAAAAACCCATCCAAGGCCATTTCCTTTCCCCTTGTAATTAAATTGTGGAACTCATTGTCAAGGGATGCTCTGAGAGCCAGAAATACCTATGGCTTCAAAGGAGGACTGGATAAGCTCACAGAGCATAGGTCCACTGGTAGCTATTAAAGAGGGATCTAGAAGCATCCTGAAGGGAAGCCCCTGAAACACTGGCTGCAAGGTTAGGATTATGCCCTTGGCTTCATCTTCTGTCCAGCCTTGAATGGGTGAAGTTTTGCTCTGACCCTGCAGCTCTGATTTCTCCTCCTTTCCACTGCTCAGGAACAGTTAGAGCTCCAGTCCTCCCCCCAGGCACACAAATCCCCCTTAAAGGGTTAGGCACAGCTATTCCCGCTGGGAATCTTTTCTTATTACAGCCAAAGGCACAGCTGTGCTCTTTCCCCCTGCCTCTCAAAAGGCTCTTTCCTTTAGCCCCAAGAAGATATTTCATCCCCTCAGTACAACCCACCAGGGCATTAAACCTTCCCCAGCAATTGGATGAAGGTCAGGCCAGTGCCATCCCAGCACGCGATACAGGATCAGAGCATCTGTGAGCCTCACAAGCTGCTGTCTGTTAAGAGAAGGTCCTATTTTACCCAGCCCTTTGTCAAACAACTCACTGAGCTCCAGCCCATCCCTTCCATATCTCTGATGCCACCATCTCAGCATGGTCAAGCAGCTTTTGCATTCAACTCCATCACTCCTCACCTGGGTAGCTGAGTGTAACCAGGCTAACACCATGAACACAGAAGCTGCTATCCCAGCATAAGGATGCCTTTGCCTCCAACCACTGTAGTGAGCCTTCACCCCACGGCTTGCAGATCTGAGAAGGTACAGGAGTGTTGAGCTCTCCCATAGGGAACTGAGGAGCATCTACCCTGGGCTAAGATCTCCTGCAGGAACAGGATCAGAGATGAGCTCAGTTGCATCTAGATGGCACTGAGCACAAAATAGTCAAATCCTGCATTACCAAGGTGCATTAAAGTGCTCAGACCTGTCATTTACTCTCACTTGAGGCTACAGTGCAAAGCCAGAGTGGTAGGAAGAGTATCTCTGCCTACCCCCAAAATGTTTTATATACATAGAAAAGTGTCTTGTTATTTTGCATTCATCTTATTACTGAGTGCATCAGATTCAGGGCACTTAAGGACTCCATCAAGCTCAAGGCACTGCAGAGCCAGGCATGCTGCTGATGAAGAGAACAGCATCATTCACATTAATACTGTTAAGAGCTTTAGACAAGTCACTTGTGCTGTTCCATAAAAGGATTGTATGGGTCAACAGGGGGAGAAAGACAGGAATTCCTCAATGCTTTTACATCACTGGCAATGCTGTTAGAAGATCGAACGTATTTGTCGAGGAAAATTACATCAGATTAAGTCTCTCTTATCACTTGGAAAGAGCTACAAAGCCAAGGTCCCAACTCTCAGGGTCACACAAGCACTTTCTACCAACAAGAAGCAGGCAGACTCGGGGTTTCAGCCAAACTCCAGCTCAGGCCAGACCATGTCACCCCTCTGCCTTTAATCTGCATTCTCAAGGGGATGCAGCATCACTCCCTTTATTCACAGCCCTTCTACCCCACCAACCATGAATAAAGCAACCACTCTTTTCCAGCTAACCCACAGCCACACTTTCAAGCCAATGCTTATTCCTTGGGATTAGTGGTTTTTACTCCTTCCCTGCACCTGCAATTGAACATAGAGGTATTTGGTTTCTGAAAGCTCCTCATGAAATGCAAGCACTGAGCAATGCTGTTTTGTTCCCTTTCTTTTTGATGCTGAACAAGTTACCAACCTGCACGGCGAGCTTTGAACCGGCTCATTCCCATGTAAACGTGCATCAAAGAAGTCAGGCTTGCAGGTGTAAAGCTGCCTTGGGAGACTCAAGGATCAAACCCTGCCAAAACCAAGGGAAATCTGGATTCTCATTAACCTCCTATTCCTCCTGCACTGGGAGATACCCAGCTCATGGCACCACCACAGAGCAAAATAGCTGAGGAGCTCCCATCGACGGAACAAGGTGATGTCAGCAGAAGCAGGAGTGGTCCAGTGGTTACACAGAACCAGGTTATAAGGCAGAAGAACACACAGGAGGGATTGCACAGCTGCAGCTGAACAATTATCCCTATATAACAATACACTTCCACCGCAGACAAACCCTCCGGGTCTCCTCCTAAGCAGACTGTGTGCAAAGAGGAATGCGGCCCTAAACTGTTTATGATACAAGAAACTACAGTAACTTCAAACAGACCAACTAAATGCAGGAGGATTAAAACCTCAACAGTTGAAAGAAAACTGATCCAAGCCCTTTAATTACCGCAGAAATAGTTTTGTTGGCGTTTTACTTGAGTTGGTTTGATTTTTCCCACTAATATTTCCACAAGCATCTGCATATATAAATATTCCATGTTTCTGATTGAAAATCTCTGTATTTCTTACCACCCAGCATGCGACAAAGCCAGCCCGGCTCAGGGCTTAGAGATAAACAGGATGAAATGGAACTTTGGCAAGTCCCTCCACAGCAGCACACAGCAACCCCCTTTCAGCAGCACCTCTCAGGAAATGTAAGTACTTTTGTCAGCAAAATGCTTCCACATTCAAAGATCCAGACACCTCATATGGGACAGGGCTGGGAATTTAATAGTAGGCTTCAATTTTAGTACCTACCGACCACGTCCTAGCAGAGAAAGGGATTAGGAAGAGCTGCATGAATAATTTGAACTATAATCATCTGTTGAAGTCTCCGTGTGCTCAGATCCCTGCAAAAAGTAATTAAAATCACCAACTTTGCTCGGTGCTTTAGGGAATTGCAGCTCGTGAAGGAACACAGTGATTTCTATAGGAACTTTAAAGATACTGCAGAGAAATATCCTGAGTGGGAATCACCCTTTCAACCATTTATATTTGGGGTATCAAGTTGTGTTGCACAAATAACCAGCAAGAAAACAGGGGTTAGGAGATGAGTTGGAGGATGAGCTCCGATGAATCCCTGTTTTACTGCTCCCAGTATACAGAGCTGGTACTTGCCTGGGTGAGGCTCCTCCAGCCCAGCACCAGGCTCCTGCATGGGCTTGCACATGAAAACCCAGGTTACTTTGCCTTCACTGCCGATGCTTTGCTGCAATGCAAACATGGGCCAGGATGCTCCCTGCAGGGCAGGATTTGGATGCAGTAATGGGATACAATGGGACAGCTCTATCCTTGCCACTCAGCAGTCTGCAAAGGTCTAGGCAGGGCAGGACTCCTTTGCTCCACTAACACAGGCTGCAAAGGAGGGACCTTGTCCAGCTTGCATGAATCTAAACTGCCCAGCTACAGGAGCTGCCTCCTGCCTGCACATACCTAAACCCAAAATACATCTCTGGACCTTGCCTGCTGACAGCACCTGCAGATGCAATAGCATCTCCTCAGTCCCTGCCATTAACTACTTGCCACTGACACCAGGCAGAGCTACCAAAGCTCAGTCCAATGTAGGATGGATGTGATGAGAAGTCATCCTTTCTTTCTCATTTAAAGCACTGGGAGGGAAGACAGAACATGGGGATGCTAACAGCAACGGTGTTGCCATCAATCCATAATTCAATAGGAAAATGCTGGGAATCATGTCCTCTGCCAGCCAGGCATTGGCAAGAGGCAGAGGAGCAGCTCTGCAGCTCCTGGAAGCAGCAGATGCTCCCTCGGATGGCTGCCACACACATAGCCTCTGGGGATGGTCTTCACCTTCTGGGGCAGACCAAGCTTCAATCCAAGTGAGCAGGAGCGCTTTCTGAACTGCTCTAATAATTCCCCAAGACCAGAGATGCATCCAAAGGGAGGCTTTGGACATCCAAGAGAAGTGGATGTGGACCAAGGGGGTCCACATTGCTGCAAGACAAGCAGCAAGGTCAGACCCCGAGTCCCACTTCCCACTCCTCCATCACAACCCATGGACCACAAGACCAGGCAGATGCGTCCCCCCCTCTATCACCGGATAACCTCCTGGATGCACAGGAGCTTCCATGATGGAGCACAGCACCCCCTCTCCACCCACAGAGCAGACTTCCCTCTCCCATGGCACTTCATACGAACAAAAGCCAACAACAGGAGCAACTCTATTTAAATCCTTTCAAGGCAGAGCTGCTGAAGGAGCTCGGGCACGTCTTCTCAGCTGGTTTAGCACGAAGTGATGCTCTCTGCAGACGCAGGGCAGGGGGCCCTCCATGTGCAGCTCTGAACGCAGGCAGCAAGGGGCATTTTTACACCCTTCTTGGCCTTTTTAAGGCGGAATGAAGGGCAGTCGCTTTGGTGGGGCTGAGGTTGGTTTATGCTGAAGCCTGTGGAGAAAATCTGGAATGAAAACTTCCATCAGTAACTCCAGCAGGTGCCCAGGGCTGCTCCTTTTAAGATTCAGCTCCTCCACCAGAGGAGCAAAGGGACAGACCCGTTAACAAAGGCTTCTTTTATCCACAGTGTTAATAAACACTTACTGAAAGTGTTAATCAAAAGAAGCTTTGCGGAGCCCGAGCTAAGACCCCAGTCCCTCTCAGCTCTTTGCATTTCCAAGCTCGGAGATGAACTAAAGCCTCAGCATCACAGGATTCATTCCCAACACACTTCCCTGTTTTTTTCCTCCCTATTCTAAATAAACATATTTAAATGCAGACTTTTAGTCATTACAAACAGCAAAAGTACCTCTCCTCCTCTCTCATTCACTTTAAAGGCTGCACAGAGGAAGGGAGAAGGGACTTGACAGCCTGAAGCCAGCAAGTCCCAGATCTCTCATTGCTCCCAAGCTTGGCTCCCTGTTTTGTCTCCTTGTTTAATAAGTGGAATTACCATAGCAGAAACTCCAGCAGGAGAGAGGGATAGCACGAAGCATGAGTAATCACAGCTGGTTTCAGGCAGGTTTTGCCATTTGGGTCCTGTTTCAAGGTTATGATGACACAGTGCCACGGGCTAACTTGGAGTTACCATAACTCTTGCCAGAACAAGGAGCTGTAAGTTCTAATGTGCAGCAAGCTGCTGGGATAGAGCAAGGAAAACGCCTTGTGAGCTGGGAAGAGAGGTTTCCTGCTCCATAAGTTTTATTCCTGTATTTTAGAATGCAGCTTTTTGCTTGCCGTGCTACACTTTGCATGGGACAGTGATGCATTCACCTCCAACTTGCATTGGGTGACTTTAATTCCCCCTTTAAGAACGTATTTCACCTTGGCTTTCATCCAGCGCCTTCCAAACTGGGTTGTAGATCTGCAGTGAGACAATATTTGCTGGCAAGCCTGTGGAAGAGAAGTTGAGCTTTCAAAGAGGGAACTGATACGAGCCAGGGCACGTCATGGAAAAAGGCACCTGGATGGAGAAACCCGTCACTTAGCAGTGGAAAGGGGGAAATGAAACAGATCCATTATGTGCTGGGGACTGCTGGGGGGGGGCAGACAGCAGCAGGGACACCTCAGTGTGTCTAAGCTGTGCTCCAAACCCTTCTCCATTGATTGCAGCGGTGTCATAGATTTAGAGAGCACAAATTCCACCCCTTGCACACAGAGCAGGGGCAAAGTCCACCCGCAGCAGGTTCTGCCTCCTGCTCCCCTTCGATTTAACCTTGACTTCATTCAGGGCTGCACATCAGCATTTCATTTCCATCTCCTTGGTCACCACGCTGCTGCCAACACAGATGGACACTGTTGCTCCTGCCTTTAGCCATAAGGTTTGTATTTATTTCCAGCAATAGCTCACCTTCAAGAGGAAAGTGTTTCCACTAAACAGCACAAGTTCAGCAACCACAAATAATAACTTAAAAGTCGAAGCCAATACTCTGAAACCTCCACAATAAATACAATGGAGTGCAACAGGTCACAGCCTTGTCCTGCAGAACAGCCAAATCCTCTTTAAATAGGCAAAAGCCTTAAAAGCGTGATGGGAAGGATGGAGGCACAAGGGTTTCAGTCACTGTGCAGCACTCTCCATGTCACCAACAGCTTGGGCACTAAGCTAAGACCAAGTCTGAGCCAAGATGCTAAACCCAAATGACTGACACACAGTCAAAGCCCCCTGGAGCACCACTCACATCTTGCAACAGGAACAGCATCACCGAGGGGGAATTACCTCCAAAGCAAAACATGCAGTCTTGTGTTGGCAAAAACAAGCCTGATCCCAAGTCAAAAATGAAGCTCCAAACCACAGTGCTTCCCCCATAGCCAGAGGGTCAGCCAGAAGAGGTTTGCTGACATTTCTATACTGACCATTTCCCCATTTTTGAGGGCTTTATAATGACTGTTTTGGCATTGCAGGGGGAGGAGCAGTACCTCCCCTTCCACCGGCTCTGCTGCCACAGAGAAGCCCTGCAAAAAGAGCATCCGAGTCCCATCTGCAAAGAGGCATCCATAATCCTACCAAACCCAGGGGAGCTGCAGGTACCCGACACAACACACAGAGAAACTCTACTTTGATACAGCACACAAATATATTACCTGGTATTACATACATACATATATATATGAGGAGGGAGAGGTATTAGCTCTAAGGGCTGCCTAGCTCATGCATGTATGTAACGTGGACACAAGGGAGGTCCCTAAGAGGGACCACAGTGCTATGGGCGGTGAAGCAGAGTGGGAAGCACTGATTCCCCAGCCCTTAAGCTTGAACTCACAGTCTACATGCCTATTTGGGAAGCTTTAAAGGGGTTTGCAAACCAACAATCAGTGACACCCATTGCTCCAGGCACCCTCTGACACCAAATTGGGGTGCTGGGGGGACGGATCCTCTCCTGGGTATGGTAGGACCATCACCCCCTCCCATCCCACCTCAAAGCTTGCCTTCTTCTGCAGGGAAGCCAGCACAGCTCTTGTACCCAACCGCCCCTTCAGAGATCAGCCCCTTTCCTGTTTATTTTCCATTTAAATGGATTAGACACACACAAAATCCTCCCTTGAAAAGAAACCACACCAAGATGTGAAAAGAATGGGAAGATTCAACAGTGCGGCATCAGCGCTAATCCACATCAAAGGGCCGCGTTGTCAACAGCTTACTGTAAACTTCCAGGAGGAAAAAGAAGAACTGCTTACAATAAAACAGTTAAATGCAGACAAACGTTTGTTATTCATTACGTGGAGTCAAGCTTGGGTTTCTCAACACCACCGCCAAGCCAAAGCAAGCAAATTAATAACACAACATCTTTTACAGGGAGCTCCACGCCGTGCCCTTGAAGAGAGGAAGGCTGCAGGCAGGTGAAGGCTCTGTTTGCTTTGCTCTGATAACAGGTATTTAGTTTTCTACACCACTTTGCTTTAGCATAGCCTGTAACCCAGCCCAGCAGCCTGGCTCCACCTCCCCATCTGCTCCCCACACCAGCTGGTCCCACAGCAGAGGGGATGCTGTGCAAGAGGTGGTGGTGCCATGCAGCCCACTGACCCAAATGAGGGATCCCCCAACCCTGCCTGGGAATAATGGGGTATTGCTGGAAACCCACAAGACAGAGCTTAACACGACATGGTTGGTTGAAGGAGGGGAGTGCCTGGAGATGGGATGGATGTGCTCGTGTCTGAGACACCCAGGAGCTTAAAAACAAGGCAAATCCCCCCCCCCAAGATCCTTCCTCAAGCACTGGGAATGGGAAAAAACCCAGCTGGCCGCAGCAGGGAAAGGCAGAGCTGGGGAAGCTCCAGCAAAGACATCTCCTGCGTGGCCACAAAGTGAGCAAACACCCAGCCCAGGCAAGAGCAGACAGATCAGCGTGCTCCGCTTCCATTCCAATAACCCCTTTGTTTGGATCAACAACCTGGAGCAGCTTCTCCACCTTCTCTGGATATCCTGGGGTCCCAACTGCATCCCAGTGCAGCTCCCCACAGCCCTCAGGCTGCAGTTTGCGGTAGGAAAGGGTGAATGGAAGCAACCCCCCCACACACAGCCTGTGCCAGTGCCAGCATTGCGCAAGGCACTGTGCCTCTTTCCACATCCACAAAGGAAGAGCACCAGGAAGGTGTGGATGCCTCTGCCCTATTACTCACGTGTCTGCAAGTGAGACATGTTTTGGGGAAGCAATTTGGTTTGTAGGAGCCATATCCAAGAATCCTGCCTATCCCCTGATGTTCCTCCCTAAATAACTGGCTCCTTGCAGCACTCACGTTAGCTTGTCTCTGGTTTGAAGCAGAGGAAGAGCAGGAAAAGCACAGTCTATGATGTTTGCTTTGTTCCTGATTACAAAAGGCAAGAATTAGAGCCAACAAGAAAAAAGCATATCTATATATACATTATATATACTTATATCTTTCTTGAAATACAGGGCAGGAGGAAAAGCGAATTATTGAAGTTTCTCATGGAACAAGGAGCTTCAAAAAACATGGAGGAAAGGAACAAAACATCAAGTTTTAACTCTTTTCAAAGGAAAAAGTCCATTAAAGAAAAAGGGATCTTTTGCTGAAATATGTATTTTGCTGATTTTGACAAAAAACCCTGTTCAGAAGAGGGAAAAAAGCCTGCATTGAGAGGTTTTCAGCTAGTATTGCTTTGCATCTTTACAGCGCTGCTCATAAAAGCATCCTCACAACCTGTTATTGCCGGAGCATGGTGTGCCCAGGGAGAAGGAGGGTCTGACCACACACTGGGTGTGGGATGAGGTTAGGAGACAACCCTGGCCTGTCCCATGAAAATGAGGTGTTATGAAAGGCAGGAGATAAAATATATATATTAAAGGGAAAAAAAAAATCATCTTCCACTCCTGTGTTTTGCCCTTAGGGAGGGGAAATGCTGATCCTCCAGCTCACAGATGGTTCTTCTGCAATGACCTCCTGGTTTCCACCCCATTGGCCATATCTGCTGAAGGGGAGGGACTGTGGAGGAGGGATGAAGGACACGAGGCTCCCTCCTCAGTGGCAGTGCTGGGAGCGCTGCACATCATGGGATGCGGTGGGTGAAGCATCACCTTGGTCCTCCGTTCCCTTCCCAGCCGCGACCACATCTCCCACCACAGGGAGGAAGCTGCAGGTTGAGCATACACCTCCCCAGCAATTAAAGTCATTTCCTTAATATCGACCAGTCCCTGCCATCCTGTGACAGGCCACAGAAGCATTAATGATACCCAGCAATTCAAACCAGTTTCTTTCTCATTCAGGTATTGCTGGACCTGAATCACAGACACGTTGGGACTCAGCAATAGCCCACAAGGACCGAGCATCACCTTAATGGTTGTTTTTCCACCTTCTGTCTCCCCAATACTACACACATAGGGATGAATTCAGAGTGATGCCACCAATGAAACGCTCAAATTAATAGCACTAAAGTGTAAATGCTCCACATGACAGCAGCAAAGCCAAGCTTGGGAAAACGATCTGTGAAAGCTTAAAAACCAGCACAAGATGAGACCACTGGGAGAGGAACAAAAAGCAACAAAACAAACAGTCCATTTCAATATCCTTTTCATAAGGAACCAAAAGGAACACATCAGAGAATAATCATTTAGCACAGATCAAACAGTAGAGCTAGCACATTAAAAATACATGCAAGCATTAATCAACTACACAGTTATATGCCATCATTTCCATAAATAATACAGGATCAAAGCAGCCCAAGCAGCACTATCAGTTAATATAGTCAACCAGTCAGTCAAAATAGAGTAAAGCTGCCTGAAAACAGTGGCAGTATCATTTGCCAGGAATAAAGCAGATCCACCTGAGGCGTGGCATGACCAGTTGAACAGGTAAAGGTTACCAGCAGCCTCCTCATTACACAGAGGTGATGCCAAAAAGGACAATAAAAAAAGAAATAAAGGGTTAAACAGCTTCAAAATATATATTTGGGGAATATATATATTAGGGAAGGGAATACCAGTGTATGTGTTGTCTAGTAATAGCCCCACTGAAGAGCTAGGGAGAGATGGGAGAACCAACCCCAGCACAGCATCCCCAGTAGCATCAGTCCCATGCTGGCCAAAGGCCATGGGGATGCCAACTAAACCAGAACCCCTTCCTGTGAGCCAGGGCAAGCACAAAGGGACTCCCTTTTGCTCGGTAGCAATATCCCTGCTGCAGAAACCGTGCTGCCTGCTCAGTGTGAATGCTCACCATCACCACCCCCCTTTAAATATACATACATCTACCCATGCATAGAGAATGCCAGTGTCATCAAGGCTCTCACTGAAAGGCTGCAGAGCCATTTAGCTGGCTGCTTTTTCAAGCAGGCATGTGGAGCAGCACGAGCTATAAATAGCAGGGATGCTTGCTTCGTCATGCTTCTGGTGGCTTATTTATAAGGATGGGGGGCAATGGGGAGAACAGGGAGTTGGGCTTCTCTTTGGTTTCGAGGCCAAGCTGCTTGAAGAGGAAAAACCTTCGAGGTTTTACCTTTTTCCCCTCTTTTCAGGCAGAAAGCAAGCGCCCATCTCATGCTCAGGCTGAATCGGTCACATTTACAAGGCAAATTTTCATTCATACAGCAGGTGTTCAGGGAAAGAAATCCTACTCGAAGCAGCACTAAGGCTTTGCATTAGTTCATGCAGCTCCAGGGAAGCTCCTCACTTACTGGAATAGGACCCATGTGTGCATAAAGCAGGAGCAGAGACCCCAAAAGTCCTTTTCAGAGCAAAGGGAATAAGAGCCCTGAAGGGGGGTGAGCAGAGCTATTGCTACACATGAGGGCTGGCAGCCTGTCCGGCATCACAACCCCACTGCACTGGATGTGACGAAGGGCAGTAGGAAATTTGCATGGGAAGATCTGGATGAGCATCAGCCAGAGGAGGAATTCAGCCTCCAACAAAAGAGCCGCTTTGGGCAGCTCAACCCATCCCCAGCCGATCAGTGCTCCGGCAGTGTGTTTGGATGGTCTATTCTTCACAGGCGGCTAGGCGCAATCCAGGAAAACCACGTGAAGCCAGCATTCCCCATCGGCATTCCGAGCCACTATGAAATAGCTGAAAGCAAAGGGGGCAGCCAGGCTGCCCCGGACCAGCTCTGCTACGGCACCCCAACCAGTTGGGATGCAGATGAGCTGGACCACTTTCAGGCATCGCTGCTTGTAAAGAAGCAGGGAGAAGAGCCATGAGGGGAGTGAGTGACCCTATCAGAAGAGGTGACATCCTCCATAGCTCCCTCTGGAAGAGAGAGCTGTGGAGGAGCCAGGACCAGCACGGCTGGGAAGTTTCCTATTGAATTAGGGGGAAACAAAGTTCTATCCAAACAAATAAGCTTCAAGAGTCCGGAATGTCTTGTTCAGAATGCCTGCAGACTGACAAGCTTTAATGCAATAAAAGACCCTTCCAGACAAGCCCTGCTGGGATTTTGGGAGCATTCTCCCCTGGCAGCCCCCAGCTCCAAACTGGGATGGATTTGACCCCAAGCACAACAAGGACATTGATCTTATGGCACAGCCTCGAGGCACAGGCACCTCGAGCTCCCTGTAAGCAGAAGCAAAGCAAAAACAACCACTTCATTGCAGCCTGACCCAACCCAAAAGTCAAATTAAAGCAAGCAAACAATTTCCTGTGATCCCGAAATCCTGGGGTTGAGCCAGTTTAATGAGATCGAATCGCAACCGGTTCTGGTCTCCTGAGGTGGTGCGGACACACGACTCCCCCAAGGCAGGGCAGATGGTGAGATTGCAATCTAGCCTTTAGCTCATAACACATATTCATATCCCCAACCAATTATAAAGTGCCAGACTCAGCCCCCCTGGTCCCTTACACCCACCGAGCGATGCCTCACTGCACAAGGCAGCCCTTTTGAGCCCAGACACACAGCAAGCGCTGGGGCAGGAACTCTGAAGCAAGCCCAAACCCTTCTGCAACCACATTTAAGAGCTCTGTGAAGGCTCAGGTGTGGTTTAAGTGCTACAGAGCATTCCAGCTCCTTAACGTGTTTTTACGCTGTTGCTTTATTTTAAGTGCTTGTCAGAGGTAAAGCAGAAGGAGCCTTCCCTCCTTAGCCAGATGGCTGCAAGAGAAATCCCTGCTACAGCATAGGCATGAGTCTATTTCTGATGCTAAGGGCTTGGAAGCACCAGCGAGGACCTCACGCCTGCAGCAGCACTTCCTGATAATCAGCTGGCCTCGGCTCTGCAAACAGCAGCACCACAATGACTTAGCCCTGGGTATTTATAGGCCACAGGCTCTTGTCAAAGAGAAAACCTCTGAGATCTTTCCCCTGACTTCAGCAGACTCGCATCCGGGGCCTCTGCTCCTCAGGGACAGCTTGTGCAGTGCTCATTGCCATGGGGTGTGGATGTCCTGATGTCCCTGTCCTGCGGACACAGCTGATGGGACAGACTCAATGCCCACCATTCACCACCCATCTGGGCAGACCCCAAGATGCTGAAGCCATCTCCAAGGCTGCGCTGGAGCAGCACAAGGACCACGTCCCTTCATGATGGGAGTTATTTGCTCCCTGAGGTTACACACTGAGCATAGTCCATGAGATGAGCGCTGTTGCCATCACTCCTTAACTGCAGTGGCATTGCCCCTCTGCAACAGCCCAGCCCATGCCAGGCAATGGGCAGGATCAAGGCCAAAGTGGGTACCATTTAAAAGGAAAGCAGCAAAATCCCAGCACCGATCCCTGCAGGGGGAAGGTAACAAACAACACCTGGGATGCTCTGTAGATCCTCCCAGAAACATCCAGATTTTATTGAGCATCGCCAAGTCCAAGAAGCTCAAAATCTTGAGTCAGGACAGTTGGATGCATCTGATTCAAGAATGACTCAGACAGGAATGTGGAGGCAGGAGGAAGCAAGGAAGTGACATTTTCTGCTGTGGGCAACATCCCTTTATATTAAGCTCAAAGATACAAACCCCACAGTTTATTACTTCAGTGAAAAAAGGCACTCGCTGCCCTGGATGCTCCTGCACTGATCCCAAGTCTCGAGATCATCTTCCCCTATTCTCAGCCTTCACATCTATATGCTTCATTTCCATATCTTTAACAAATGTAAATCCCGCTGACATCCCAGAAGCAACCTATCTCAGTAACCACATTGAGCACAACCCTGAGCCCTCAACAAGGAAAGCTTAAGCCGCCTTCCCAAGCCATGAGCCCCATTCCCCCCCTAGTGCCCCCCACTGGGTCAGTGACAGAGCAGGGGCATTGAGGCAGGACCTGAGCTTGTACCTAAAGAGATGGAGATTCTTAAGGCTGCAAAAGCCCATTGCGATCACTGAGTCTCATTTGCTGCTCAGCCCTTGGAAACCCAACCAGGTGTATGGGCATGAAGCATTTTCGTGCATCCCTAAAAGAGTCCTGTGTCATGCTGAGCACAGGGGAAGAGCTGATCACAGGGGCAACCCAGGTGGGAAGATCTCTACTGAAGGGTGTAATGGATGGATGGGAAGAAGAGGAGTCACCCAGAGCTGCAAAATGGACCAGGAGTGGCAAGATGTCCTAAAACTGCCTTCAGCAACTTGGCTGTTTCTGGCCCATTGGGATGTGAGAGCTCCCAACCCCTCAAGGAGCGCAGCTCCAGTGTGGCAGGGTCTGGCTGTTGATGGCTCCATGGCTTGGACCAGAGTCTTTGCCCTACAATAGTCCCAGTGCTGTAGGGACCCCTACAAGAGACCTGCCCCCCATGGGGTGCACAGACCTTTCTCCACACACCCTGCACTAAATCAAACTCCTCTACTTCAGCTGGATGATGCAGAAACGAAGCCAGTGATCAGGACCAGGTCCACTCCATCTCCCTGCACCAGCCGATTAGCCAGGCTCCTCTTTACAAGCTAAACCAGCTAATCCCACCCAAAGCCACAGCCAGCAATGGGGGGCTCCGGCTGCACCTCCTCCATCTGGGCTCCGAGCATCCCAGCAAGCGGTGGCCCCATGCCAGGGGCTGGAGCCATCAGGCATCACTGCACACCCTGACTCAGCTTTCACCCATTTCCGCAGCAGCACAGGACACCTTCCCATGGTTATAACTGCTCCCAGCCACCTGCATTTCCTGCCCCGTGCTTGCAGCAGAGCTGCTCCTTATCCCCTCCCATCAGGTGCAGAGGTGATGAGACAGACACATCTGGGACCTGGTGGAACGCTATAGAAACCACAGGGGACTGAAGGCAATGCTGTCAGGATGGGAAACACTTGGTATAGCCTAAAGGTGCCTCTATGCAGGGTTTGGGTGCAGCTCTTCTGTGGGGGGACAGCGAGGGCGTGAAGGTTTGGGCTCTTCAGCCCACCCATCTGCTATGCACAGAACAAACTGTCCTTCAAAGAGACCCATACTGTTCAACACATGGGTGGAATAGAGTTCTGTTCTTTAGGCAGTGAAAGTCCAACCGGCACTACCCTGGCCACAAGTCTGCTCCAACACCGAGCATCCATGCAAACAGCATCCATCCCCAAGTCATCTTCCCCAGCAAAGCTCCAGCTTTTGCTTTAAAACCAAACCACTGCACGTAAAGGAAGAGGCAGAGTCTCCGCGGCGGGTGTTAGAGGCTTTGGTGATAAGGCAAGGGATAGTCCTAAGCTTGTCTCCACAAACAGGAGGATTAGCCATTTACTTCCCTTAAAGACAAAATCCAGGATTTTAACATGATCCCAGGCTTGGAAAGAAAAATAAACATTGGGATACTGGGAAAGAGGAGAGAATGTGAGAGGAGTGAGCAGGAGCCCGGGGGGGGCTGAAGTGCTTCTTAAATCAGAATGAGAAAAATGCATTGAAGTTGGAATCTATATCTTGTTAGCACTGAACAAACACGGAATGCGAGGACTCTTACACCAGTTTCTTATCAGTAATAACACCATTAGCATTAAAGGAAGCCTTACTAATACCATGGCACGAGAAAAGGCCTGTTCGTTTCATGCAATAAGGCATATAATGCATTAATTACTTATTGAATTGAAAAAGGGATGTTGAAAACATGCTTGAATTGAAGCAAAAGGAGGGTTTCAGCTGAATCCGTGGTGCCCACTGGCAAAGCCCACAAACCCCGTATTACATAGAGGGATGCGCTCACATCCTGCAGCATTTCCTCCTGCTGCCACCTCACCCCTGGTACCCAAAAACCCACCCAACCCATGAGCACACAGCAACCCCCATCAGCCAAGGTTAATCTCAACCAGCCACACTAACAAATAAGCCTGTATGAGAGGACATAATCTGCCCATGCATTCACACCCCGGCCACCGCCACAGCATAAAGGCACCAGGGAGCAATTTTGAGATCAAGCTGCTGTAGCCATTAATAATTAGCACTTTCAGGCTTCAAAGGGCGATGCTGGCCTCCACAATAAAAACTCAGCACACCCAGGGCTGGTGTGGAAGAGTTTTCCTCATCAGTGCTCCCATTTCCCAAGTGAGATTTGAAATGCAGAGGTGAGGACAGGCCACAGGGGATCCATGGAGGTGATGGGATTAGACACAAACCCTCCCAACTCTCATCCTTAGCACCAGACACAAAAGGATGTTATGTGAGTAAGCATCATACATGGACATCTGAGAGCATCCCAAAGCCATTGCTAAACCAGTCCCCTCACCTGATAGCTGTCACTTGGTCCATATGATAGGGATGCTCTTATAAAACCACTGGAGCCCAAAGTGGGAGAAAAGATGCCTTCTGACACCAATAAACACAATACACAAGGTCAGACAGTGAAATACATACTCAAAACAACTTGGGATGGGTATGTGCATCCCTTATTTGGTACCCAGAGGGTTTCACACAAGCCAGGTGAGTCGCTGGTGAGGTCTGATCATGGCACGATAGAGAAAACTGCTTTTGCTTTAAGAAAACTCAACCCTCCTATCTTTATCAGCAGCTCCTAATCCTGAGCCATTCTGTCTCTTCCAGAGAAAGTAAAGACAGAAACCTCAACGGAAACAAGAGGAATTAAAGCCTGAAAACAAGAGACTCCAGATCTTCAGCTGATTATATTTCCAGCCAAATAAAACAGGTTGATTAATCCACTTGTTCAGACTGCTAAAGCTACAGAGCAGCAGATTACATCCCTTTCACACTGGAGGAAGCTCAACACACTCAAACTCAACATCTTCACAGCAAGGAGAAAACAATAAATACAAAAAAGGCAATAATCAGTGCAATAGCATTTGCATGTGTGCAAACACAGAGCTCGGGATATGCAGAGAGAAGCAGAGTTCTCCAGTAAAATGAACAAAGCTTCATCCAGAGACTCCAGAGAAGTTTTTGCTGCTTAATGTGTAAGTCAACTGGAGTCTCAGCTTCGAAGACCATCAGTGTTTTCAGGCCCTAGAGAGCAAGCAGCGATTCAGTGCTACATCCAGTAACAGCTTCACCTGAGCACAGTCCTCCTGTCCGCCCTTTATTTCTTCCCTCCTCACACTCTCCATTGCCAGTTCCATATATTCCCCCTACAGTAACACTTTCCTCTGGTCTACACAAGACCCCAGACAGCAACAGGGGCAGCACCAGGCCCTGAGCAGGCAGCACCAAGACCCACATTCCCCAGAACAGAAGCACCCCTTTGGCTCTCATCCCTTGCATGCCCATCGGGTACCACATCAGCATGGGCTCTTCACAGCATCCACTGAGCTACAAGCATACCTTCAGATCCAGGTAAGAACATGGGTTCCAGCAACCCCAAGTTACATTAACACCATTTTGCTGCCAGCACACGGAGGTGGGACACCAGGGAAGCCTTGATGCCCACAAACCAACTCTGCCTCCAAGGTACCACCCGGTGGTGCTCGAAGCCAGCATCTTCCCTGTTGGACACTACCCCGATGCAACTGTGTTGGGAAGGATGCGGCTTCACCTCCTCCACAGGGAGCACAGCGCACAGCGGCGATGGCCGCTGTAAAGGATGCTCTGGGGAGCCAGAGCCAGCACCCACCCCGCTGCTGCCCAAAACCACCCCTAACGCCTGTACCACCAAGTAAGGCATAGCCGAGGGCACCCTGGCACTGCCCACCCGCCCCGCACCATTCACCCCGTGCGAGGCTCGCTGCCCCTCAAGCCCAGCCCCGCTCCAAGCACACGGGGCTCGGGCTCGGATGCTCCGGGGCTGCCTCCTCCCGCCCCGCACGGGGGTCGCTGCGGCCGGGGGTGGGGTGGGGGGGTGGGGGGCCGGGGAGCTGCCGCCCGCGGCCGCGCCTTTGTCCGCCGGCGGAGCGAAGGAGCGAGCGGGCAGCCCCGTCCCGGTCCCCCCGGGCACGGACACGCGTGAGCCGCTCACCTGCGGGGCCGCTGCCCGCGGCCGCCTCCTCCTGTTCCTCTTCTTCTTCCTCCTCCTCCTCCTCCGCTACCGCCGCCTCCTCCTCCTCCTCCGGCGGTGGCGGAGGGCTGCCCCGGGCGGGCGCGGTGGTACCGCGGGTGCGGACCGGCGGCGCGGCGGTACCGGGGCTGCCCTCAGCGGGGCCGCCGCTGCCGCTGCCGGGCTCGGAGGGCTGCGCGGTGCTGGAGGGCAGCCCGGCGGCGGCGGCGGCGGCCAGGAGGGCGGCGAGGCAGAGCAGGGCGAGCCCGGGCGCGGTCCTCGGCCGGTGCCTCATGCTGCGGCGCGGCGCTCATTCATCCATCCAGGCGCGGCCTCCTGCCCCCCGACGGGCCGCGGAGCGCCCGCTCCCTCCGCGCCTCCCCCCCGCGCCTCACCCGCCCATGCCCGCCCCGAGCGCCCCTCAGGCGGCTCCCGCCGCGCCCCGGCCCCGCTGACAGCGCCGCGCCCGCTCGGCCCCGCCCCCCCCGCCCGCCACAGCCAATCAGAGCCGCGCCCGCCCCACTTTGTACGTCTTTGTGCGCGGAGCAGCCAATCAGCGGCCGATGGGGGCGGGGCTAAACGGGGAGCGGGGCGGGCTCTGGCATTGTGAGGGTGGCGGCGGGGGGGGGTAACCCCCGGAGCTGGTGCCAGGCCGGGGCGCGGGCACGGACCGCCCCGAGCATCCCACCCCCTGTGCGCGCGGATGGTCTCTGTCCTTGGTGTAATTTTTAACTGTTTATATTTTTGATTGTTTTTAATACGTTTTAGTTTAAAAATTAAACGCCCCCGTTTTGCAAATCCGCGGGGCCGCGTTGCGGCGGGTCCATCCCGATGGAGTGATGCTCGCACCGCTCCATGTCCCTGGAGGGGACCAGCGCAGGGGGTACCCCCCGGCAGCACCCTCCATCCCCTGCCCCCCTCCACACCTCCATGACCCTCTCCCCTTCGTGCTGCCCATCCGGATGGAGCTGATTCCCACCCATCCATAGGGACAGCGTAAGCTGGGGGAGCATCCCGGCTGCCCGCCACCTATGGACCTCCTGAGCATGGGCACTGGGAGCGACCTTGGCCAAATCCCTCCCTCCCCGGATGGGCAGCGCAGTGTGACACATAGATCAGTTGTTTACGGTACCCAACTGGATGATCACCGGCTCATGTGCATCGGAGGATGCAGGCAGCATGGAAAGCGCTGCTCTAATCAACACAAAGGCACGTGGCTACACGCTGAGGTGTGCCGAGCAACACGGAGCCCTATGGGCAGCTGCCATCCCCATGCATCCTGCTGTGGGATGGTGCAGAGCACTATGGGCAGGGTGGCTCTGGGCTGCCCATCCCCGCCCAGAGGTGTGTGTGGCATCTCCGGATTAGTGTCTGCACCATCTCTTATTGACATCATATGCCGACAAGTGTCTCTTCAGCATTAGACAGTCCCACCGTCACTCATTGCATGGTCTGGGCTGCGAGTCCTCCTCTAGCACAATATTTAGGGGTTGTCTACAAGGGCATAGCTGCTGTGGGCTGATTATTCTGCAGTAACTCACTGCTCTTCCCACATACCCATCCCCTCCTCAGAAATAAACGGGACTTTATTCCTGCATAAGAATACATTTATTATTCCCCAGCAGTTAAGCTGTGCCATTTCCCCCATGGAGACAAACCCTTCCGAGATTTGCTTTTCGTGATCATTGTCAGCCTGTCACTTCCCATGGGGAGTGAAGAGTCCCTCTCATAGGGGAGATCCAGCTGGCACAGAGGGAGGATGGTTTCCTGATCAAGCCTCTCCTCCAGCGATTCACACGAGGTTATTGTCTATGAGAACGGGAAGGGAGAAGCCAAGTGGAGGAATGATTGTTAAGGGAAGAGTTGTCTGGAGCAAAGAGATTCCTTAGTTTTAAATGGAAGCCACACAGCCTCAGCAGCCAAAGGATGGACCCTTCTCCATCCATCCTCCATCTCCAGCCACCCCTTGGATGGGGGATCACATGCAAAATCAGAGCCTCCTGCTGCCCAGCTCGGTGATTTCAGTGTTGCCTTATCATGAGAATCATTATAAAGAGCTGCAAAAGCAA
This sequence comes from Ara ararauna, assembly GCA_028858755.1. Classification (NCBI taxonomy): domain Eukaryota; kingdom Metazoa; phylum Chordata; class Aves; order Psittaciformes; family Psittacidae; genus Ara; species Ara ararauna. The sequence goes on from CM054384.1 coordinate 18,863,673, forward strand.
AACTGTCTCTGCTGTGTTGGTGGTCACACAACCTTCATGGTAACGCCACATCCTGGTGGCAACAACGGTGGAAACCCCAAGGTGAATTCTAACATTGATGGAATCCCCCAGAGCTGCCAGTCTGAGCTGTGGGAAAGGCTGTGGAATGGCCGTGGAGGACGCTGAATGAAGGGGATGGAGGATGCGGGCATGTCCCAGGCCCTGCGCAGGGACAGCTTCAGGAGGACTCACCGCTCCCCCTGTTGATGTCAAGTATAGTTGCAAGAGCTCCTCACCACCGGCCCCGAACCATCCCTGCCTGCAGCCCACATAAAGAAGCACCCAAAAAGCCTTTGGCTGCTTTCAGCGACATTCATTTGGGGGTGCCAAGGGCACAAAGCAGACCTCTGCTGTCCCCATGCCACCAAAATGTTCCTTCTTCCCTTCTTTTTATGCTTTCATTCTTCAAGGAGAAGGTGAGAAATGCACGTCTGAACAGGATGGATCCTTGGGGAATGAGGACTGATGCAGAGCCCAAGTTGTGAGCAGGCAGCCCAGCCTCATGCCTGCTTTTTGCATAGGTTTTAAAGGTACCGACATCCCCCCACACAGAATTGTTCCTATTCCATCGCATCAGCAAGATTTTCCTCCCCAGTGGAAAGTTGCCATCCGATATTTAGCAGCCAGCTCTTTCTCTGACCTATTTGCAAACCCCAAGCCACTCTCTCCAACCACCCACTGCTTGAAAGCTTTGATAATTCAATGAGATGTTAATTCTGACACCCAGCATAAGTCACCATAGGAAAATTTAGGGGTTTTTAATTATCATTAATGCAGGAGTAATGAATCTTCTCCACAGATTTCATTTTCAAAGCGCCCAGCAGCAATTCCCATTAAGTCAACCTGTATTAGGTGGTTGCTGACAGCCCCATGTGCTCTGGGGTAGGCAGAGCCTGGAAATGATGGGGATGCACAAATCTGCCTCGGGGGCCAAGGAGCAGCCTGGCCAGTGCATATAGGTGTTAGCATGCAGCTGCTTAAAAGCACACTGCAAAAGGGCACCGTCAGTTTTAAGCACATCAGGATCACCTTTCAGGGCAGAGTTGTGCTCTAAATGTGAGTCTGAGCTGTACGCGACGCTGGGAACTTCACCTTCATTTCAGAGCCTGACCCAATAGGTCTTTCTAGGACCTGCCCCTGAGGAATGTGCCCTCTATTCCCTTTGTAGAGCCCTGTCAAGTGCTGCCCTGATTTAAGGGAGATCAAGATATTCTTTAGGCATCACTTGAAGCTCCTCAGTGACTATTTTCATTATTCCACATGCATATTTATAATTTGTTTAAATCATCAAATAAAGAGTGTTTGAGAGTCAAGATCCCCAGGAGCACCTCTACAGAGCCGGGCATGAGATGCAGGAACTGACTTAAAACACAAACATGAAGCAGAAGTAATGGCTTTATTTTCATTGCTGGAGCCAGGTAAGCAGCGTGTGTGTTGGGGTGCAAATAATTCCCCTAAATCTTTCTGTTTTCATGACCAGGCCAATGTTAGCAACATGAAGACAACATTGAGAGTGCAGAGCTCTGCATTTTCATCTTTCTGCATGTATTTTAAGCATAAAGCACCTTCTATGTGGTTGCTCTGAAGCAGCAGCCTTGCCTTACTGGAGCGCACGCATTGCCTACGTTTATCCTCTGATTTGAATATAAATGAAAGCAAGTGAATTAAAAATGGAGCCTGGAGACTCATCTCTGCACAGGCCAATGTATGGCTGCTGGTGGTGGGGCTTGGTGGGCACAGCCAGGACCCCACTGTGGTGTGCAGGAAGAGCATCCGCAGCATCACCGAGCCTTTGCGAGGTGACAAATTCCTCTTTCCTTGGGGTCCGGTTGCTTCACACACTGTGCTCTTGGGGAATTTACCCTTGCATGTGCCTCTGAAACACTGGCATTGCTTTAAAAGTGCCTTTGGCTGACCGCTCTGGGCATGGGCCACTGATAGCCCCCATCACTGTGGTCCTGAGCATCCCTCCCTCCTGCTCCCTGCGCACCCTCCTGGGAAGGGAATGGGCATCCCTTAGCCCAGCCACGAGCCACCCGCAGCCTCCACGGGCTCACACAGCTGTATCATTTGCAGACAGCAGCCACAGTGATGAAACAGCAACATCCAGCATCTTTCTTGCAACTTCTGGACAGCACCAAAAGTCACATCCTTTGACAATGGGGCTGCAACATGCTTTGTGCCACAGCTACCACCACTGCTACCACGAGCATAAACACAACCAGTGTAAGCACAGCTCTGTCATCACTGCAAATAAATGCAATCAGCAGCCAATCCTCCCTGTTAAGAAATGGGGGGAATGTAGGAAGCAGGGAACAGGACATGGTGGTGGTATGTGCACCGATAATAGGCCCCAATTCTGCACACGCTTAAAGAGCAGCTTAACTTTCAGCACATCAAGGTCATACAAATATAAAGCTAAGCTCTTCTCTGAGTCAAGAAGGTCCTACAAATGCAAAAGAGTGAATAAATTGCCTACTGCATTTCTTACTATTGCCTGTCTGAGAGGTTGAACCAAAAGGGCCGAGTAGGAAAGGGACAGGCTCCATGCTGCCAACTGAGACCATTCAGAGACTACATTTTCTTCTTCCATGGGCAATTGTGGCACTTTCAAATGTATTTTCATCTCCAGATCCTATTGTCCATCCCAAACTCCTATTTATCAGGAAGGGTTTCATTTGCCCTGTTAATCAAAAGAGGGTGTTTCAGTGTAGCTCGAGTGCTGCATTGTGAGCACCCTGCTGCGTGCAGCCCAGGAACCGGCAGTTTGCACACGTGGAGGGTTGGAATGAAATTCATCTGAGTGGTAATGTCAAAACTAAACCGAGCAATTTGTTGCAATGAAAAGCTTTGGGAAAAAGATTATTCTCTGGAGGTCAAAATGAATGGCTCAGATTTTTCTCCCCATCAATAATTTCCTGTGTGTTCCCACAAAATGGTTTGATTTCAGCAAATCTGTGCTCGCCAATAAAAATCACTGCCACTGAAACCCTTTCTAACCTTCCCTCCGACAGAAGAGCTGGAGCTGAGCTCCAGGCTCCCACATGTAGATTGTCCTTCCCACTCCCCTCTTGCACACACATATCATACATGTACACATGTGTGCACACCCCATCCCACCTCACCTCTCTCATACACCCAGTCTCCATTCCACCCCATCCCATCCCAGGCATCCCCACACACACATTTTCCCACACCAGCTACACACATTCTCCATGTCAACACCGTAACCAATTCTCCCTCCACCACGCACACTTTGTCTCACACCCAGAGGGGGTTTTTGGCCTTTGACACAGCCTGACACAAGCCTCTGGATATTCCCTCTCCAATGCAGCCCTCAGCATCACCATGGACCCCCCTCCCCAGTCCCTGGCTTTGGGGATGCTGCATTCGACTTCAAGAGGCATCACTCCATGGTAGGTACTTTCTGCTCCCCTTTTATTTCCATGAATGTGGGGCACAGACAACCCTGACACTTGGTAGGAGCAGAGGAGTATCCCTTTAAATAAGACTTAGAATAGCAGTGTGGGAAGGGTTCTGTACTGCATATCCACAGAACAGAGCAGCAAATCCTCTCGTTGTTCAACAGCTGATCATGAAGGCGAGTCCTTGAGTGTGAGACACTGAGCTATTAGGGATTATACAACTCCTTTGAAAAAGGGCTTTTCTTCCCAATCCCTTCAGCAAATCTCCTGCTATTACCCACCCTAAAGCACTAGTAACACTCTCAATCTCTCTTGCTTTCTGCCACAGTCATACATATGCCTTTCACTTTGGGGTTTTTCACACTAGATATTGAAAGCATAATATTGCCTGGGACATGGGGTGGGAGGGGATAAGGGATTGGGGGGGGGGGGGAACCTGTCCAAATTAAACTGCTATTCCCATGTTACCTAATGCAAGGGACTGGCCGCATGAGCCAGGTGCTCTCCCCAGAGCCCAAGCTCTCTCCCAAACCACTCAAGGCCAGTTTTGGTGTTTGATTTAATAGCATTTCTTTTAATGAATCTGCAAGAGGCTCCGGCAAGCCTGGGGACCAATGCTGCAGCATCATACCAGGAGCAGGGATGGGGGATGCAGCTGGAGTTGGGATCAAGCTGGACCAATGCCCAACTCAGCTCAGCATTTGGGATGAGATGCTGTCAGCGTTTGACCATTTCAGCTGCCAAGCCCTGCATCACTTGCATGGCTTATGAAAGTCTTGGGTTGAATGCAGGACAGAAGGTCCTTCGTATTCACAGAGGTGCAGATGTGACATTTAGTGCCTGTTTCAGCTCTAACCCTGGGCAATCCATCAGCCGACAAAGCAAGGCCTCTTACTTCTGCTTCTCCATCAATGCTTGGGACTGAGCTTCATCACTATGAGGAGAAGCCACAACCAGCCACCACCACATCCCAAATCCAATAATACCCTGCTGCCCTCAGCCTCCAGGAGCAGAGATGCAGGCAAGGGGGTGGATGGAAGGAGCCTGGAGCAGGCAGATGGATTGGCTGAGCCAGTGGGAACAGTGCCAGGCACAACAGCGGGAGCAGAGGAAGGGGCCTTCCCATTGTCCAGAACAAAAGACCAGATGTGAGCCCAGGGTAGGGAAAATCCCACCCTCCGAAAGCCAGATCTGGCTTTTCCACTCGGAAGGGCCCCTGGGCTGTCATCACGAGTACGTTCTACCCCAGGGCAGCTAAGCCCCTTCTTTCAATCAGGACACCTATTTGTCCACTCCCATGGGGTTACTCCATCCAGCCATACACCAAGGTTACTCAGAACTTGGTGTCAAGGTTCCTGGTCTCTGATTTATTCTTTCTTTTATTAAAAGCCAATAAGCAAAATAAAACCCCATGATGGATTTTTCCCCCCTTTCTTTTCTTGACTACATCCTTGCTCCCCAGTTAACATTCTTCATTAGCCCTGCTCAGAAGCCTGGTGGATAAGCCCAAACAGATGTGCTAACGCATCCTTTTGGATCCCACTGCAATGCTGAGTGTGTCCATACAATCACTTTAACCCAGTGGTCTCTACATCAAGCCATTACGTGCTAGCTTGTGCCTTAGCTAACCTTGGTCTTTCAGAAAAGACCCCAGTCTTTACTTCAAGACATGGAGAATGAAGAAAATCACCATTTTCCTATGGATTTGTTCCAAAATATTGGTCCTGATGGGGCTTTTTAAACACTGGAGATGATTAATTTCCAGTTTGACTTCATCTGGCTCTTGCTTCCAGCATCCGTGTGTGTTTCCCCCTCCCCTGCTGGGCTACAGAACCTGCAATGCCTGCTCTTTTCTCCCTGTGAAGGTATTCATACGCTGTCATCAAGTCACTCTCAACCTCTCTTCTTAAAATGCAAACAGATGGAGGTCTTTAAGTTCTCCCTCTCTCAGGATGTTTCTCCAGTTCTTCAGTCTTTTTTGTAGCTCTTTTCAACACTCTCCATCGCCCTCTGTTAAATGCAGACACCTGAACTGGATGCAGAATTCCCAAATCAGTCTCTCCACTTCCATAATAAGGTAAAATCTTCTCCCAGCTCCTTCTCGCTATTTCCCTTCTCACACATCCAAGAATTTTGTTCAGTCTTTTGGCTAAAACATCACACAACCCTCCTTGTGTCCTTATACAGAACCAGATCAGCTCAAAGCAGCCTCTCTGCTAAGGCTTGAGCTCCTTCTTCCTTCCTAGGTGTTCCTCACTGAACTGCTCCGATTTCACATGTATTCAGACTATAACAGCATCTGTTGGTCTTTACTGTAAGTGCATGGTTTGCTAAATGCTGACCTGGCAAAAGGGAGATTTCTTTCTTGTATCAGATATTACAAATTCCCTGTTGTTCCTTTTCTCCCATTCCCTGTCATCACCGCTCCTTGGTTTTTGATGCTCAAGGGTGGCAGACATCCATCCATCCATCCATCCATGCCTGAGTTCAAGTCTAAAGACCCCAGAGCAAAGGACTGAGGCACCTGGCCACAGCCTGGGTCGTATCCAGGTACCATGTGGGCTGACATGGCTTTGAGCATGTGCTGGGCAGCACAGTGACAGCATAGCCCCAACCTCATGCCATTTCCCGGCCCAGGTTTCAAAACAAACCAGCACTGATAAAAGGGAGAGGTTTTTGGCATGCCGTGGTGTGGCCAAGCTCTCGTAACACCCATAGCTTCTGGGAGCTGAAACATCTGCAGCTCTTCTCCCATTCATTTCCTTTCAGTTGCAGCTGTAGCATATACACACACTTTTCCATCTGGGAATAACTGCCCATCAGCATCCTGGGGGCTGCAAGTCACTTATAATGGCATCATGGGACAACTTTAGAGAAATACAAGTAACATGCTGGAAAACAAATGCTTCTTGCTGGATTGCTGCTACCAATTCCCTCCTCTTTAACCAGCAGGTGATTTCACTATGGCAAGCACCACTTTGTGTGAGGAAGACTGCTAGGATGCTTTTTTGCATTGGGAAATAGCTAAACTCCTGGGAAGCGATGTGAGGCTTGGCCTGTGTCCGTCCCCCTGATGTGGATGGCCAACGGGATGGGCAGGGGGAGGCAGGGAGGGATGGCAGCAGCCGACCGCTGCATGTCAGTGTTGCTCCACGCAGCGCACAGCTGTGCAACATCTGCCTCCTGCCTCCAGCCTCTCATTGAAAGCACTGTGTTGTGGGGGGGGAATGGGGCTCTGAGCAGGATGTGACAGCAGTCTCCAGACAGAGGGACAGTCCTGTCTGTGTGGCATGACTGGGCAATGGTGCTTGGCTCCTAATGAGGGCTCAAGCGGTGCGAATTACATCCCTGGTCCAAGAGAAGGTGCCTGGACAGCAGGCGGCATAATGGTTCACTTAGCATTCCCACTCCTGGTTCCCATAGGTGCCATGTTCAGAAGTCAAAGGCAGTGGAACACTGAGAGGACATGCTCCAGACCTCACCCTTGTCCCCAGTGCTGTGCTGGTGTAACCCCATTGAACTAGCAGTGCGGGTCTGCTGCTGGGCTCCCCATTGTACAGCTTCAAATCAATGCGTGGGGCAGAAGGGATGTTGTGCAGAGCATCCCACTGGGATTGTGCCTACAAAAACCATCTAGTAATATAGAAGAGAGCAAAATGCCCACATGGTGAATGATTATTGCCAAAGTTAGCAGTGGGTGTACACAAAGCTCCACACCAGCCTCATGCAGCTCATGAATTCAGTAGTAACTTCTACTTTTGGCTCCCCCCCATCTCTTCCAATTCCTGATGGAGAAGAAATCTGTAATTTGGAGCCTGGTTTCTCCACTGCCTTGGTAACGTATTTCCTTGTGTCCGTCACCTCAAAGAAACGTGTACTTAAGGTATGAAGAGAAAGGTGAAAAGTGGCACGGCCACAGGAGGAAACACGCTGTCCTGGGAGCACAACCCGCTTCCCACCTGCAGACTCAAGTCTGTGATTAACCACGCAGGGCTCATGAAAAGGGGAACAAAAGAGAGCCATTTTGCTCCGATTTAGTGGAATAACAGCACTGGTGGTGCCTCATGTCAGGGTGGACTGGGGCTGGATTTATAGAGCGGAAATTCAGCTGTCCAGAAGTGAACAAGGCGCTTGTTGGTTTTAGGGGAAGAGAAGGGTGTTGAATTCAGAGACTGCATTCCCAATCCCCACAAACAGCCAGGAGGGCTTGTTCAGGTGTTTCACCAAGCATGAAATGAGCTGATTCAGCTCAGGAGATATTCTCCCCTCCATCCAGAACACCCGACATTGGGTTCTGAAGGAGAGGCCATCCTCTAGACTAGCAATGCTCCTCCATGCTTTGCTTCCTGATCTCCAAAAGAGAAGGAGATGGGAGACTTCCCAGCTTTGTGAGCACATCCTGAGGGTTTATTTGTCAACTCTTTTAGTGGTAGCATTTCCCTAATACCTGCCTCCATCTCCAGTGCCTGCAGGTGGTATCAGCCCTGCTGCATCCCTGGGGTGAGCTCATCACCAGGGACACAGACATGGATTCAGGGGAATGACCAGGATCTACCAGCTAAATAGCTTCCATGTGTAAATTTAGTTTTATTGGAGCTTGTGATACAGCATCACTTGTTGCAGAGAAAGTGCAGCAGTTCACATAGACATTGCCCTAGGGAGAAAGTGTTGTGATTGCCCCATCACACTCTGTGTAACAAGAGGGTTAATCCGCTCCTTTTTCTTCCAAACCCATTTGCTGGAGCAGTATACACAAAACGCTGCTGTTCCCCAGGGAGAAGAAAGGCCAAATCCTGGTTCACTTCAGGCCTGAACCCAACAGGGAGCAATCAAGCTGGAGCTGTGAAGGCAGCAGCAATTCCTGACCCTGTTCTTGTTGGCACAAGAGGCCCCATGACCAGCTAGGGAGCATCAGGGCAGATTACTCACACCACAGCTATGAGCAAGCAGGGAAGGATGCTGTGTTGGGCTGCACGCTGAGCTAGAGGTTGAAGTCAGAGACATGGAAAGGCCATGGAGATGCTGGGAGAGCCCCTCAGCACATGCAGGGTCCTGCAAACCTTCCTCACCCAAACCCTCAATGAGATTGAACTGCATGAATCCCATAAGCATCAGATTTGCAGTTAGGAATTAACTTGCCTCGTGGGTGATAGAGAGCAACCGGAAGGCCCCGACCTATAGCTTGTGGAGTACTGGAGTGGTTTGAAGGATCAGACCCATATTTTGGCTGCACTAAGCTGGATCTGAGCTTCTTGTCCCCAGCTTTGTGCAGCCAGGAGACAGAATCATAGAATCATAGAATAGTTAGGGTTGGAAAGGACCTCAAGATCATCCAGTTCCAACCCCTCTGCCAGGGGCAGGGACACCTCCCACTAAACCATGCCACCCAAGGCTATGTCCAATCCAGCCTTGAACACCGCCAGTGATGGAGCGTTCACAACTTCCTTGGCCAACCCATTCCAGTGCCTCACCACCCTTACAGGAAAGAACTTCTTCCTCATATCCAGTCTAAACTTCCCCTGTTTAAGTTTGAACCCGTTACCCTTTGTCCTCTCACTACAGTCCCTCATGAAGAGTCCCTCCCCAGCATCCCTATAGGCTCCCTTCAGATACTGGAAGGCTGCTCTGAGGTCTCCATGCAGCCTTCTCTTCTCCAGCCTGAACAGCCCCAACTTTCTCAGCCTATCTTCATATGGGAGGTGCTTCAGTCCCCTGATAATCCTCGTGGCCCTCCTTTGGACTTGTTCCAACAGTTCCATGTCCTTTTTATGTTGGGGACACCAGAACTGCACACAATACTCCAAGTGAGGTCTCACAAGGGCAGAGTAGAGGGGCAGGATCACCTCCCTTGACCTGCTGGTCACACTCCTTTTGTTGCAGCCCAGGATATGGTTGGCTTTCTGGGCTGCGAGTGCACACTGCTCTGCTCAGCGACTGTAACGTCAGCTTGGGAAATATTCCCATAGCCAGGAAGTTACATAAAGTGCACTCCCTACCATGCACGACTTCTCTGTTGGCACCATCATGTCTAAGCAAGGAATATCCATGGTGATGGTGCCCACAGCGTCTCGCCTGTACTCCCTGCAACAGCAGAGATGAAACTGATTTAAATGGGTGTGAGAGCTCGGAAAAATCACTTTGACAGAGTCATCAACACCAGTGTGTCAAAAAGAACACCAAAAGATCATGATGGTCATTTCACAGAAGCATCGTGTCAGGGACAGAAAGAGAAACACAACTTCCTCTTCCCAAACTTGTGGAATGACTTATCTTGAGTTTTTCCATTTTGAAGCAGTTTTTCATCTCTAATTTTAGAACAGAAAATGACCCCTCCTGAAACCAGAAATGTTTTCATTTATTAAAATCTGTTTGACCAAGCACAAAATCATTTTTCCAGCCTCACTTTTACAGGGAATGTTGAAACTTTCCAATGTTCCTCCCAGCTGGAAGAAGAGTCCTTGCCAGCCCTCAGATACCCAACTGCTCTGTCCATAGCAGACAACATTGAAGGTGAATGAACACAGCCAGCAGAGCACTGTGTTGAAATCCTCTGGCTCTGCTACCAAGACTTCACCATGAGGAGGCTGAGATATGATGAAATTCACCCTTGTTGTGAGAATCAGCACAGGCCATGTGAGCTGTTTTGTTCACCAGATCTCATGGGGCACCAAGGCCTTGTGTGGGTGGCAGCACAAGAGTCACCATCATCTGTGCACCTGAAGAGGAGATGCTGGCTCAGAAGTGATTTTCTCATCATAAAACATCTCCAGTGCCTTGTGCTTGAGGCAAAACCTCCTAAAATGTGGATTCTTCCCAAATTTCCTCTGTGATTTCAGAAATTCATTTAATCTGGATGCCCAACCACACAGTGAGCTGGGCTGGAGGGAGAGAAGAAGATGCTATTTCCAAAGAGCTGTGAATGTGCATGGGGGGTAGGATTAGCCCCCTTTTCCAGCCAAAACCCACATCAAGATCATTAACTGCAAAGCCTGCATGCAGTAAAAAGTGTGTGGCTGGTATTCCCAAGATTTTCCTAAGGCTATTATTAAGCTCATTATTATTATTATTATTGCCTTATGTCCTAGGCAAGAGCAATAGCCCCAGCGTCTATAGGAGACTTGTTACTGAACACCCTGAGTATAAGACTACTAATGAGCTATTTGATTATTGTGTTCAAGTGGTTGAGGGACTCAAGCCACTGAGTTGGTGATGGCTGAGCCACCTTAAACGGAAGAAATAAAGTGGATCTTTCACTTCTTAATACCATGTCTTTGTCTTTCTGCTTAATGTAAATACAGGACTCTGCCATTCCCCTGCATCTGAGGCTCCTTGGTGCGTCATAAGCACAGATGTTCATTGCCCAAAAGCCAGCAGCATCCTTCTCAAACCCACAGAACCAAAGAGAAATCCTCCCTTTCTGCAGTAACAGCCTCCTTTGACCCCCTGGTAGTGCTTACAGTCATTAATTCAGCAAGAGCCACATGTCTGTGAGCAAATCCAACCTCCCCCATTAGCTGTCAGTGTTTCCACCTCTCCCTTGTCCATGTTCCTCTGCAATGGGCAGGATCACAAGTTGTTCCATGCTGTTTCCCAGCTCTTTTGGAGTGGTCTCCCTGTGGTCACCTTCTCCTCCTCTGCCTTCCCCATCTGCTCCCACCCTGCTGCTCCTATCCCCATTCCCTGCAGGACACAGGCACCAGCCAAGCAAGTTTTTCCTCAGCATCAGCAGCAGAAACTTTTGTTGTTCAATCTCTTGAAAAAACAATCGAGTCTTTATAAACACCATAGGAGGAAAAGCCCCATTTCGAGATCTAAGCAAGGTCAGGATGAATAACACAGAGCTGCAGGAGAGGGATACTGTGCCTAAAGCGCAAGTGAAGGGAGAAAGGCAGGGGAACAGAAAGGGAAATGCTTCATTAACTCCTCTCGAGGTTATCTGCTTGGTTATAAAGCTAATGTCTCCTCCAAAATGGTACAATGCATCAGCTTGCAGCACAATTCATTACAGAGCTATTGCATGCTACTGGGGCCTCTCTTAGGGCTGTCTTTGACCGGAGCCACTTGCCATCATGGACCCAAGCTAATGATCTGCCCTCTGTTATTCTTTTTGTGATTGCTGAAATCACCCATCTCTGTGATCCCATTCTCCATTATCTAGGAATAGATCCGAAACTAAAGGGGTGCAGTTTAGGGGGGGATAGCCTTTCTCCTTGTGCTTGCATGAGTCTTTGAGCTAGACCAAGCCATATGGATGGGCATAGAGATAAGTCTCAGCAGTGGAGAGGAGCAGGTTTTATGGGAGCTGAGATGCTCCAGACAGTTTATACCCCTGGATGGAGTCCCCTGGGACTGCTGGTGGCCTCACTGACGAGGATGCTGCACAGCATCTCTTATTTGTCTGCATCCAGCGGGCACCAAATATCCCAGTGCAGGCTTTTGTTATGGCTCCAGGCAGCTCATTCCTGCAGGGTCCTGTCTCAGAGCCCATTTCTTCCTTCTCACTCAGACAGCTGTTTACATTTCTGTTTGTGTGAATAATCTCAAATATGAAGGCTTCCCTTTGCTTTTCACCCCATTAGATAATATTAATTACTGTAGGGAGCCAAGTAGCTTGGAAAAAGAGGGGGAGAATAAAACCACTCTGGAGAAGTTGCAGGCCTTACTGCCTGTATCTTTTCATGGGCCATCTGCATCTCCTCCAAAACTGTAAAGACAAGCAAGAGCAGCAGTAGCACATATTTGTTCAGTAGACATCATGGCAACGGTTCTGCTCCCGTCTCAGCCAAAAGCTAGCACCAAGAATGTAAGGCTTGCTATTCCTCAAGCCCCCGTCTTCACTGGGAATGTAGCAGAGAGGTTTTTTGGATGCATGGGAGGACACAATCTGTGGAAGGAGTCATTTGGATTTGGTGGTCAAACGCCAGCTCTGCTGTCTGCCTTCTACCTCCACATCCACCTCACCTTGTGGCTTCCCTTTAGAGCTGTTGCATGCCTTCTTGCAGGTTTTCCGACAGTATTACTGATTGGGTGGCCATTGGAAAGAGGCTTGACTCAAGGAAACATGCAGCATACTCTGATGGGCAGGGATACATACAGAAACGAGGTTTCTAATCCTTACCTGATGCCCCATATCCACAGATTCCCCTCTGTGCATCTCGCATAGGGGATTTAGGTACTGTTCCTTATAGTAACATCGCCTCTCTACACATCTGGACATAAATACTTGTTAGGCACAATAAGGAAAGCCTGAAATCCATTTTAACACGCACAGGGAGGCAGGCTGTTTAAGAACAATAATAAATAACAATAAGTTTATTAATAATTCATCTGTTCCAAGCAAACATCTCCAGGCAGGCATTCCTGCCTATCGCCTCTCTGATACTAAACAGGGCCACTAAGGCCTGGCTCTGATTTTTCGTTTGGATACCAGCCAGCAAAGCTTCCCAGTGGATGATGCTGATTTACAGCCCAGCTACATTTGCTGCTATATTTATGCTGGGTTTTTGTTTGGGTTTGGTCTTTTTAGTGAATTACCTTTCAGGGAACTCATCAGTTTTGAAATATAGGAAGGAAACAGCAGCAATTGAAGGAAATCTGAAGTGGAATTCAGTCACAAACCTCATATATTAATTCCCGTTCCATCCCTTTACTTCCCCAGCACTTGCCCTGGGAAGTTGCGCCTATTCCTAGCATGCTGTTGCCAAAGATATTGTATTGCTATAAATGTCAGACATCTGAAGAACAATAGTATCTATTAGCATGTTAAAGAGTATTATTGTCTGCAAGTTACTAGGTTCAAAGGCAGCATTGTGCTTGGCAAATTACTGTCTGGAGCTCTTCTAGTACAAGGCTCAGAGCTGATGGCACATGGTATGGAGACAGAGGTTCTCATCCAGCTGAAAACACAGTGCTCGACAAAAGGAGAAAGTTAGGTAGGAAATGTCGTACATTACATGGTGCAAATGTCTTCAATGCGCTTCTGTTATTTTTTTGCTTACTACTAACTGTCTCTTTGAAAGTAACCTCAGCTTCTAGATCTTTCCTTCTATTCCTAAGCTGAAATGATACTAAAATGAGAGAGACCTTTCTAAACATAACCTAAACCATCTGCTGCACAGAGAGAGCTCTGCTCCCAGGAAGGAGTCAGTCTGACCCATCTGAACATCTGGCCATTGACCAGAGGGGAACGGCGCTCTCACACCCCAGATGTGTTCTGTCTGATTCCAGCTGCTTCCCCAGCAGTGTCTTGTAGCTGGTTTCCATCCCCGTGTTGCTGTTATGCTCCAGAGAGCATGGAAAGGGGCTTTGCCTTTGAATTTGGGTTGAAATGGCATCTCGGCATGCTCTGGAGTGCCATACATAAATAGAACTCAACTCCTACAGCCCTGCTGTCACCTATTAAGCTCATAGTATATATTAAAGAAGTGTAAATCATCCTTTGTCTTGTAGAGTGGAGACTCCATTTCTCTACCCCAGTAACTCCACAAGATCTCAGCTTCAGGGACATCTCTGCTCTTGGGCCACCCAACTCTCCCTGTCCCTTCCTTTTCCTCTATTCCTCCCCAACTCCCATCTACTTCTTCCCACTCAGCTCATTTGGCAAAGGGAGTTGCATTTGTGGGTGTTGTGCCCACACTTTAGACTTGAAAATTGACTGTAGGATGCATGATTTGAAGGTAAAATCCTTGCAAAGTGTGACGGTGAGCACGCAGCTTCCAGTGCTGGCAGCTGGATGTCTTAGGTGGGAGAAAGCATAGGATTTGCTGCCATATCAGGCCCTGCTCCTGTGGGAAACAACTGTGGGGAAGGATATATAGCTGGGTACAAAACTATCACAGAATCATAGAATGGTTTGGGTTGGAAGGGACCTTAAAGCTCACCCAGTTCCACCCCCCTGCCATGGGCAGGGCCACTTTCCCCTCGAGCAGCTTGCTCCAAGCCCCATCCAACCTGGCCTTGATGCCTATATGCAGTGATTTACCCCCAGAATCATGGCAGCACAGACACCCCATGGAGCTGCATTGGTCCCTCTCTGCATCTCACAGCACAGCACATGAATTTGGGCAGCGTCTCAACACAGGTTGTGAAGCCTGTGCCTATGAACATCTGGATTAGAGAAGAGTAATAACCCCCTGCATTTCTGCAATAGGCTCTGATGCGGAGGAACTGGACCAGCTTTGTGGCTGGGACTTGGGAAAAGCCAACAGAGAGCAAGTGGTTAGAAACCACATTAACAGCCCCATTAACAAGTGCTGCAGATTAGACCAAACAACAGCTCATCAGCATGCGCTCCAAAGGCCACACGCTGCAAAGGGAAGAGAATAGAGGAACAACAAGAAGGAGGAGAGATGAAAAGAAAGCAGAGCTGGGAATTAGGTTTAATAGTATTGTTTCCTAATTACAGCATGGCACTGGCAGCAGATGCTTTGATGTTTGCAGTTCAGGAAAGGATGTGCTGAAAACATGGGGAGCAAACCGCTTAACAGGAGAGAGATGGAGCACAGGGTTAGTGGGCATCTGCCCTGGGGCTCCTGTCACCCCATGTGAGCTATTGGTGCTGCCCAGCATCCTGGTGGTGCTTCTTTTGAGGCTACAAAATGCAATTTAAGGGCTTTCAGACCTTGGTCAGGAGGTGCGTTAATGAGGTTTGCAGGGAAGAGGTGACATCTTCCCCAGATTAACTCATATACAGGGTTGGGGACAGCACATGTGTCACCTGGAGTGGAGAAACAAGTTCCTCCAGCAGCTCCATGCATTGGGAATTGAACATCTCATCATTTCAGATCCATCCTCCCAGCACAGCAGGAATCTGTTGCTTTTCTTCTTACTTCCTGCAACCTTTATGAAGGGAATTCAGTATCGCTACCCCAATATGAGAACCAAAATGACTTACTGCACAACGCAGCTGGGACTGTGGAGTAGGACCTTGAGCCTGCCCCTTGCTCTAACTGCTGCCCCACAGCAAACTGGGCAAGGATGGGCTTGTACAGGGCTGGTCTGGACCCTCCCCAGCATGCAGGAAGGCACAGAGACAGGGGCCCAGGCATAGAAAGAAGACTTCAAACCCCTGAAAAGCTTCCCTCTGGCTTGGCACAGTGTCTGGAAGCCCCCTGCACTCACTGGAGCTGTACACAGAACCCCACAGGATGAGGAGCACTAATGCATGTCTTGGTCCCAGTCCAAACTAAATGCCAGCTATAATAACCCTTGTGGGAAAGGCAAACAGAGGACCCCTTTGTTAGGGACAATTTGGCACTTTACGCTTCATTTGGGCCAACAGCACTTCCAGCACGAGGCTCAGGCACCATCTGCTTGATGCGGGCAAGGTGGGATGAGGCCAGGAACCGGAGAAAAAGGGGAATCTCTTGACAGGGAGCTTCATATGATGCCTCTTGTGCCAGCCCCAAAAAGCTTGGAAGAGGAGAGACTGGCAGGTAGGTTGAGCCCGTTATGGTCACTGCTGGAGGTAATTGCTTCTAATGGAGCAGGAAGCAATGGTGGTGTCTCCTGTCCCACTCTCCTTTTGTGCATGTGTATGAAGAGGTCCTGCTTCAGGATCCCCAATCTCTGGCTAATTCCTGTTTTGTTCCCTTCAAAAATAGAGGAACAACAGCATTGGAGGAACCCCGTGAATCTCTGATAAACCCAGCACAAGCTTATTTGTGGAAGCTTCTTTATCAGTGTAAATGTGATGAAATGGCTCTGGGGAGGGTCTGCCCTGACCTGAAGGGGATGGGACAAACTGGATCCCCTACCCAAGCCCCAGTACAGCCTGGCCCATGTTTCAGTATAAACTGGATCTCCTGGCCTCTTCCCAGTACAGGCTGGAACTCATTTGACCCCCTCCCAGCACAGACTGGGCCCCATCCCAGTACAAAGCATCAGCTATAGCCCTAAAGCCCTCAGCCTGCAGACCGCAAGCAGTGTGCTGATGTTTGGCTCAGTGTTAGATAGTCCTATGAGGAGCAAGGATCCTTATGGATCACTTCCAACTCAAGATCTATGATTCTATGGTGACCTGCAAACTCCTGCAACAGCTGCAGCAAGAGTCAACGAATGCAACAGAGAGTTGTACCCCATGTCCTGCACCCAGCAGAGGTGTTGATGAGTGGAGTGGCCTCAGCTGGGACCTCATCAATGTAATGGGAAAGGGCTGTGTTGGCTGGGAGGGGTTGCAGGGGGATCATTCAGTCACAAGCTCCGGTTGCTCTTTGTCCAGAGGTGTGTGCCATGCAAGGGATGTCCTTGCTGTCCCAGCTCCAGGTAAGGCCTTAAAATTGGGGTGAAATGAGCTCTATGTGGTGCAGGGAATGGTTGTGTTTGTGGGTGAGTGATGTAGGGGCTGCAGTGGGGGAAAGGCTGCTGTCTCCAACCAAGGGGGGGTAATAACAGGTCTGCTTTGCTTTGGTTGTGATTGGCCTGCAGCTCAAGCTCCTGTGAAGTTGATATTGCTCCTTCCTTCATGGGTGAGGCTTCTGGTGTTATCAAAGTGGAAATCCAAATTTAAATCCCATAGGGAAAGGCAGCGAGAGGTTTGTTTTTCCAACAGCTCACTTATGATGTACAGTCATTGGCAAGGCAATGTTTTCTCCTCCTTATTTATGAGGGCCAAAGGAGTGCAGTGCTGCAGAGGAACAGTTGTTTGCAGCCACGATGCCACTGTTATTGCTGGCAATTGCTGCTGATGTGGGGGTCTCGCTTCTCCCCTCTGGTAGCAGAGAGAAGCTTCTGCAGCAGGCAGGGAGCTAGGACTAGAGACACGCTGCTGTCTTCATTGGCTTCTGGTGTTTAAATTGCTAGATCGTGTTGTTTAATGCTGAAGTTGTGGCTCAAAAAGAATGTAATGCTTATATTGGTTTAGAGGATAAGAAAAAGCAGGGAAGGGAAGGGCTACTGCTATTTTTTAGTAGATGTGGCCTCATGCGGGTGTGTGTTGGAGGAAGATGGCAGAGAAGCTGCAAGGAGCCATAGGAAATCTGTAGTGCAGGGATGTGAATGGTGCACATGAGGATCAGGGCTTAGGCCCCAAAACCGCAGTGTTTGGTGTTGCATTGAATGGCTCTGGGGAATGATGAGTTCTGCTTCCTTGATGCTTGCAAAATGCTCTGTTAGCCTGGAAAAGGAGCATTAGAGATGTGCAACTAATTAATTACTAATTAGTGGATTGTTCACAGGATACAGCCAGAGGCAAAGCTGTTCCTGCAGAGACCATGGGGAGCACTGTCATCTGTGCGGGGTCTGCGTGGTGGGTGCTGCCTGAAGCAGCAGAAGGTACAGCAATAGGAAATACCTGTGTGTGGAGGGGTGAAAGAGGTGTATTGGGAGCTGTAAGGGAGACCAGATGGTGCTGGGAACAAGGGGATGACACAGTGCCCTTGAGGAGGATGAGAGCAGTGAGAAATGGGATCAAAGCCTTTATACGGGCATCCTGAATCCTCTGATGAGGACCAAACTTCCCAAGGGGAGCATTAAAAAGAGCTGCAACAGGGGAAGAAGTGGGGGCTCTTTAGAGGAGAACCAAAGCTGTGTGTGATGATTAGAGGTGAATTGCCACCAGCTGAGTTAAGCTGCAGGTGGAGTTTAACATGTGTTTCTGAGCCATCAAACATTAGGTTAAATCAATACCCAATTGGTGATGAAGATACAAACTGAGGCATTCCCAAACTCCTTTCCCCTGTGCTCCTTGGCTCTGCTGGCCCTGATGGCTGTGGGGCTGCCCCATGGTAGGGGCTGAGCAATGTTTTTCCACTGGTTGTTTTAAACCCCTGTGGCTCCTGGCCTGGCTGATGGTGGAGGAGATGGCCAGAGTCCCAGGCACCAGCTGACATGGTCCCTGTTTAACAGAAATCACCTTCCAGATGGGCTTTTGGCTGTGGTTTAACTCCATCAGTGCTGAAAGCATGTACCAGTGAAATGTGCCAGCTCCTGCTTTGCGAGCTGTTTGGTTGCCCTCTGAGGATAGCGGTTGCTTGGGTCTTCAGTGTCTGAAACAGCAATCAAAGGTGTTGCATCAATGCACAAAGGGTTAATGCTCCTGGGTTGAGGTTGAGACCAGAGCTGTTAATCTCAACCTAAACTAGGAGATAGTCCTGTCGGGAGCAAGAGCTTCTTCAGCGTCAGTGTGGGAAAGTGATAAGGGGAGGCCTCTTCCCATCCAGCTAATGACCTGCAGTAATGAGAACTTGGCCTCAATCTGCTCTTTGGGCTGGGAGTGAAGGCAGGAATTAAAGCAGCCAGGCTGGGGCAGCTCTCGTGGCTGGGTGGTCCTGTCCCATGGTTAGCGCATGCTGGTGGTGCTGAGCCCCAGCCCTACCTGCCTGTGGGCTTGTCTTGCTGTGGTTTGCTGTGTAGCAGTTCAGTTTGCCGCTTTTCCAGTGAGGATCTTAAGCTGTGGTGTCAATTTCAGGAAGAGAGACCTGGGAGACAGGAGAAATGCGTCCCTACAGCAGCATAGGGATGTCCCGTGGGGCAGCATCAGCTCAGCCTGGTGGTGGTGGCAGCTTCTGATCACTGCCACGTCCCTGGTAGGGGATACAAGGAACCAATTCAAATTGGTTGGTTTTGTATGTGCTTCTGGTTCTGTGTTGGTGGATAATAACGAAGGGTGTGCAGGGGTCCTGCCCGTTCCTCCTGCATCTATGGGTTAAAGTGCTGACCTGTATGATGCCTGCAACATGTTGAAGCCCTATTCATGTGCGCAATGAGGTTTAGAGAATGAAGCTTCAGTCTAAACATGTGTGTGATGGATTGCTATGTCTTGTTTGGTTGATTCATGGGTGAAGCTTGGGGAAGAGCCACCTGTGTTGTCCTGCTGGGATCTCAGTGCTGTGTGTGCCGGAGAGGAGCTGCTGGGTGACCTCTATATGTAGATTTGTATGGGTGATATTCATCTCTCTCCATAGGCAGCTGCCTGCTGCTGTTCAGTTTATGGCACATCACATGCATGTCTTTGGGCATGTTGCCTCTTCTCCTGTGTGATTAGAGAGGACAGTGCCCAAATCTGGGGAGCAATAAATACCTCAAGGGGGTTGGACCACAACCCACAGCAATGACAGCAGGAGATGCTCTTTAGGGACATCACTTTAAAGAAATAGCATGTGAACTCATCTTCTCTGTTAGCAAATTACCAGGGGGGCTCTCCAACGTGCAAAACGCATGTAGAGGATGAGGCACACGCAGGTTTTCTATGTGTGCTTTTACCCTGTGCGCTGGAGATGGCAGCAGAGCACTGCTCCCGTGTCTCTCAGGTGTTTAAATGTGCTTTTGTTCCCTTTGTGTCTGAGCCTGCTCGAAAGTGGTGTGCTTGTCATGAGCTGGGCAAAATACAGATCGGCTTTTATGTCTTAACCATTCATCAAGCTGCCTTTCCATCGATTTTCCTGGGATTGTTGTTCTGAAATTCCAAGTCGAAGAGCAGATCTGAGAGCTGGAGGCAGGTATTAAATCATTACCTACAGTATAACACTGGCCCTGCAGCTCCATCCTTTGGGCTCTGTTCTGAGCTGGTGTTTGATTAAAGCAAGATTATCTTTGCCTTTGACTGTGTTGCTTTGGGAATGGGAAGCTGCTGGGTGACTTCCCATGTTGGGTTTGCTTGTTTAAGTGTCTCTCATACTAAATTGAAGGTGTAACTGAAATGTGCAGCCTTTGCTTTCAGTCCTGTGTTTCTTGGTTGGGTTGGTGGGAGCTCACAGCAGATGCTTGAGTGGAAAACTGGTCCCTAATGGTGCCAGTGAAGGGCAGGAACAAAGGGATCAGGTGTGGGATGTCCTCAAGGATGTGCATGATCTCCCTGAAGGTTGCCCAGCTCAATAGTATAACTGTGCAAGCCCACTCATGTACTGCTTGGCTCCCATTAGGTTCCCGGAGTGCTTATAGCTTTCTAGAGTTGGGGAGATGCAGCGAACTGCAGATGGATGCACAGATTTACTCCAAGGCCTTGCAAACAAAGCTGTGCAGGATGTCAAGCTCTAAGGATGTGGTCTCTGTGTGATTTGCCCTGCCTCAGTTCAGAGGTATAAATACATGTGTTTAAGCAGCAAAATACCACAAAGAGTGCCAAGGGAGGACGGCTGCGAATATACCCATTCTCACAGGGTTTCTCTAAACATCGGCTGGAGGCAGGACACTGAATTAGAGACCTTTTTGGTCCAGCTTTTGAGGTTGTGCTGCAGTGAGCACCTATACATTTGTGGCAAGGCATCCAATGCAATGCACTGATTGCAGTGGTACATCACCTAGAAGGTGAGGAGCTTGGCTCAGGAGGCCCAAGGCTCAGTGGAATAGTGTCTATCATCTCCTGTACAGATGTATTTAACTTGCTTCTAGGTAGTGCTGTGAATTAAACTCCTAAATCAGTGATCTGGGAGAGCCTCACAGCTGACATTATTGATCTCCCACCACAGTGCATTCACTGTTGGGTGAAAAGAACGCTATTTCTAGTTAAAAACAAACTTTAACTTAAAACCAAGAGCCTGTCCAATAAAAGATGTGTCTTTGTAACCTGAAATGATAAAAGTAAATGATAAAAATCAAGTCATCTTTGTGGTGCAGCTTTTGCTTTTGGCTTGAAGGATCTTGAAGTGTTTTATGGGATTCATTTGTAGAGGGACAAGAATAACTTCTCGGTTCAGTTCTTGGCTAAAGAAGGGCTTGTTTTGATTTGTGTTCTTCTAACAATTTTTTAAATAGCTTTTGGCTGGAATTTTCATTGGGAATCCAATCCCCTTACGCACAGGGGCTTTTTTAATTGTTCCGATGAAAAATAGCATTGACTGGAAGATGTTCTAAGCTGCACAGCACATATAGCTCATCACAGCCATCAGCCTGTGCACTGCTTCGAAGTGCTCTGCTGAGGTAACTAAGGGAAATGAATTGGTGTTGGTAGTTCTGAATGCTGCTGGAGATTTGTGCTTTCAACGTGAGGGAAAGGTATTGGGTGCTGCTCTATCCCCCTTGAGCTGCGCCACAAGAGGGCAACCCGAGGCCACAAATAACAGCTCATGCCTGGAGAAGCTGGCAGGAGCATCAGGAAAGGGTGACATGCTGGAAAACATAGCAATCGCCGCCCTGGTGCAGAGCAGGGGTGCTGTGGCAATGTGTTCTGTGCGTGCCTGCATGGCCGCATGCAGCAGTGCTATCGCAGGTGGCTTTCTCAATGGGGAGCAATTTGTTGGCATCTGTTAAATTCCCACTGGGTGCTTCTCTGGTCTTGTGGACCAAGGCAGACACTGCTGCCATCAGTCCAGGTTAGTACTATGGGGCTCGGCCCTGTTAATTAAAGTCTGCCAACACCTAAAGCAGAAAAGTGGCTGAAATTAAAGGTGTGAAGTGCATTTACCATTAGAACTTACCCTGGTGCTGTCGCTGCAGGTCTTACAGGAGGCTCGAGGTTTCTCTGCAGCCAAAGTGTTTTACTCTGTCCCTTGCAGAATAGCTATGAAGGCTTCAGTCCATAGGCACAAGATAGAGATATGGGGCCCCTGGCCAGCCTGCAGCCCACCTTGTCCAAATAGCAATGGAAAATGTAATTAGGTGTTCGATAAAAGCCAAAATTGGGGATATGATGGAACATCCCAGGCTCTTTGATGCTGTGTGAGCTAGATGCACCCTGCTGTCCTGGTGGCAACTGCTGGACCACTGTACCATCCTCCTTTTGCACTTGGAGGGCAGGGGATGCAACATGAATGGGGCAGGATATTGAGCTGAAATTAAGAATCAAGAAATAATTCCCAGCTCATCAATGGCAACATGAGTGAAACAGACCGTGGTTTTAAACTCATCAGACTGCACTCTGGAAATGGGTGGAGAAGGCTGAAAATGGTTGGATTTCCAATGGAGGATTGGGGAAAAGTCTGTGAAGGGACGAGCAATCCCTATGCAACAGCATTAGTCTTGCTGGGAATGGGATTCCCTGCTGGAAGGCGACTGCAGACTGGCAGCCCTTGGTCACACCAGGCTGAGCCATGCCAGGGCATGACCTGACTCAGAACAAGGGCTCGTTTAAACAGTAGCAGGAGCTCGGTTAACGCAGAGGCAATCTCAATTCAAAAGTACGTAACGGCAGGAAAAACAACCCGTGATGAGTTGGAGAACTGACTCAGGCCAGTCCTGAAATAGACCTCGAAACGGGGCTGGTTGAAAATGCTTCCATCAGAACAGTTTCCTCATGGAGATTTTGGCTTTTCTCCTCAAAGAAATCTTTCAAGAAAAGCATCTGCTCCTGTGGAAAAATTCATCTTTTTGGGGCTGGAAAAACGGAGCATGTGAAAGCTGAAATCTTTCAGCTCAGTGACGCAGTGTGCCAGGTCCCAGACAGACTCCACCTCTGCGTTGAGCTTCACTTCTCAGTCCTGTCATCCCCACTTGTCTTCATTGGAGTGGAACCCCCTTAACTATTAAATCTACGCCTCCCCATCTCCCTGCTTTTCTTAGTAACTGGCGTGCACCCTGTCAAAGCTTCCCTTGGCTGTAAGAACTGTAAGGTCAGCTTTGGTGCAGTATGTGGCAGCTCCACTGGGACATCAAATGCAGTGCACACCCTGTCCCTTCGGACATGGGCTTCTGGGAAACCCATCTCCATCCCATGCTGATGTTTTGTGCATCATGGGAGGTGGCTGTGACTGGGCAGCCAGGAAAGGCAACTCATTCTACTGGGCTCATGTGTGGCTTTACTGGATTATTTTGCAGCAAATGGTTTGTTTTCAAGGTGTTTCTCTATCTCCTTGCTGCCTCCTTCCTCATTTCCCTGAGTACCCCACTCCTGATGGAAATCTAATGAAACAGATGAAGAAATTGCCTGTCCAGGTCCATGCAGCGGGGTCAGAGTTGGTCCTGGGACCTGTGTTTGAGTCCCCATCTCCCTTTCTCTTCAGAAAACACTCAAAGTGGGAAGGTGTAGAAGGGAACAGCATTGCTGGATAACAGATCAGGGTGAGATCAGGTGCTGAAGAGGGCTCAGAAGAGACCTCACTGTTATGAGTAATAACCCTTCCAGTTACAGCATCTAGGATGAACATGGTGAAAGGGAAAGAGACCAGTTTGTGTTAGAAATTGAGGTAGTTTAAAGCACATAATGGTCTAAAACTGGTTAATGAGGCAGCCGTCCTTCATAGCAGACCCTGTTGCCCCACTGTTGAAAGCTAAGGCTGCTTCTAGAGGCAGGGTTGAGCTCCAGCAGTACACTAGAGTTTGGCAGTTCCTGTGTTTCCCAGGTTATCTTCTATGCACAGCTTGAGCTGCAAAGCCATGGGGTATGGTGTGGTTTTGTTTTTAACGGCAGTTCTGCTCCTGCATTCAGCTGGGCCCAAGAAGAAGAAGCAGTCTTGAAGGTGCTGGAGGCCCAGAAGACAGTCTGCATGTCAGAGAAGTGATGGCTGAAGGTTTGGTGGGGTTGGATTGCTTTTCTGCTGTGATTCTCCCCATCTATACAAAAGACCAAGCATCTGTAAAAAGATGCATGTAGTCCTAGAAACCTGTAGAGGAGATGCTGATGGTTTTGAGTTCTCACTCCTCACTGTCATTTCTACCTGTTTTTTGCCCTCCTAATTACCAAGGTGAATAAATGATGCTCAGAGCCTCAGGTAACATAGTCTAATGTGAGGCATCCCTGCCCATGGCAGGGGGTTGGAACTGGGTGATCTTAAGGTCCTTTCCAACCCAAACCATTCTATGATTCTGTCTGATGGTGCTAGGAGGTGCAATGTTCGTTGGACTTGCAGAAATGTTGAAAGGAAATAATCCTATAGCAGGATAGTTGCAATGCAGAATGACCCAGGTTTGAAACATTAATCAGATAGAGAAGCGCTTCTATCCATTCTGTTAAACATCGTCTTCAACACTTTTTCCAAGGCTGGAAAAACCTACAGGGCACTTCCAAAGCCAGGCGCATTCACACTTAAGTGGCCAGGCTTGAAAACAGGGGAGGAAAATACCTTAAATACCAGTTTTTCCTGAGACCACATCGCAGCGGCTGCAGTCGGCAGAGGGAGCGCCTCTCGTTTGTGTCCCATCACCCCGAGAGCAGCGCCGAGGGAATTGCTTTAATTCGTAGCAGCGCCATGCAGGCAAAGCAAGGCTTCATAGAAACGGGGTTTGTGTGCGTATGTGGTGCTTTGAGGCCTGGTTATTGTCATGAGATGGGCTCATTGCTGATGTGAGGGAGGGGCTGAGCCGAAAACCTGCCTGGACCCGGGGATGGATGCGTTTTCCCTATGTGAACTTTATGAAAGGAGTTCTCAGTCCATTTAAGAAAACAAAGAAGTGTGAGGAGCAGAGGCTTGGCCAGAGCTCGGGGTCCTGCTGGAGACTGGAGCGAACAGGAAAGCCTCAGTGGAGAGCAGTTTCTGCAAAAACAACCCATGTACAGCCAGGCTTGTGTTCCTGCAGAGCACGGGGGCAATGGACCAGCCTTCCTCTGCCTGTAGAGCGTTTTAAAGAGCAAATAGGAAAGAACCCTCCACACTAAGTGCTGGTGTCTTGTTTTCTGGTATCCTGGGCTATAAAGGTCTGTTAAAGCACAGGCACAGCGCTGCAGAGTGACAGATGCGTTGTTTTACATCAAGGCATGCGATGGAGAGCCCTGTGTCCATCTCCCCTCTGTCCTCATGGGATGCTCCGTGCCTGTTTGCAGGAGACAAGGTCTCATGCGGGCTCCTGAGGATTTCCCTCTCCTCCCCCCGGTGTGGGTCTATATTATATCAAAGCCATTCAATCAGTTGTATTTATGTGCTAGATTTCCCTGTGGCTCTTGGGAATAAGCATGCCTTTGGTAAAAGCAGCCTGTTCTCTTCCGAGTGGCCAAAGCATCCTCAAGCACCAGGGAACCATTGATTCATCTCCCATTACCATGGGCTTCTGAGAAATGAAATTGAGACACAGGGTACCAGCTTAACAAACTGGTGATGTCCCAGTTGATTTTTGTCTGCTTCTTGTGGCCTTAGAGCACTGATTCCCACACTCCAAGCAAGGCAGTCCTGAGGCTAGGCTCCATCATGCTGGGGGCCATGCTCCCCTTGACAGCCTGCAGCATACAAAGGGCTGATGAGAAAGGGATTCAGTCCAGTGTGTTGGCATTTGTGTGTGGTGGCTGTATTAAAAGTACTTGCTGTCAGCCTAGCCATCACTTATAATTGGCTTTTATGCTCCCTCCTGGCAACAGCAGCTCTTTCCAGGCTGCTGGTGGGACACTGGGTCTGGGAAGGCTGCTCTGTGCATGGGAGGTACATGGAAATGGTCAGAATTGGCTCAGGAAGGGTAATGTGGCCCCTGTCTGCCTCTAGGTTTCCCTGAGCATCCCACCAGGAGCATTTCCCTTGCAGACTCACTGTCAAACACTGCAAAGGTCATCTCTGTTACAGCTGGGTGGTTTTTGGTATGCTGCGAAAGTGCATCAGGTTTGGCGTGGGCAAGTTTGCAATCACTTGGTTATGGTTTAATAACCAAGTTATTGTGCAATCGCTTGCTTATGCTGGGGAAGGTGGAGGGAGGCTGGGTTGGTTGCGGAGCTGCATGGCCACGCTCACCAGAGATGAATGCTCACCATAATGCCTGGAATTGCCTTTTTAGTTATGGTGTTCTTGTGCATCACAGCTACATAAAAAGCAGCAAAATGTGTGGAGAATAGGTGAGGTCAGAGCATATTTATACTAGTGACACTGCACAGTGCAGATAGGTCAGAAGGACCTCCTCCAGTTGCAGTCTCAAGTGCTATGAGTATAGATCCCTTTGGCTCACATGGTAGCACATGGGTGTGAATTTGCTCCTCAGAGGTGAATTGGCTGAATGGGCACCACTGATTGGCACAGTGAGATTTACATCACTTAGCCCAGTTACACATGTTCTGTTTTGAGGAGATACTTCAGTTTTGGGGTATCTCCAGATACAAATCTCAAGTTTTGAGTTTCTGTAAAGAACCTTTATAGCTTTTTAATTTTACCTCTAATACTGGATCATTTAAACTTGCAAACACTTGTAAGTCAGACCAAGATTTCTTTGCCATATTCCCCATAGGCATTTGAGATGTTGTTCTTGTCTAGTCCATGTATCCTAGACATTACCAGTCTCATCTGATTGAGTTTTTATGTTTGCAAATAGACTAATCTAATGACCTAATTTCTGAAGGAGGCCTGTTATTTATTAACTATGATGTAAATTCTACCAGCATCAGAAGAAAGAACATTGGGTTTTCTGAATTTCTGCTATTTTTAAAGATCCAGATCTCTAGGGTAATTAATCATCTCTTCCTGACATACTGAATTCAGTCATGTGTTATAGCAACCGAACTTCATATGGGCAGTTTATGATGCAACATTAACTTGTCAGCACGAAGGACAATTCATGACTGTCTACAAGTAGCAAGTGGCAGGCATTTGGACAACTGTCCTATAGTTCTGCAAGCATCAGCACATTTTGTTGGCATAGCCTATGTAGGCAGAGCATAATATACGTTTTTGCTCATATATATATTAAAAAACCAACAAAGAACATAATTCCCTGCCAGGAGTTTCCACTTATTTTCCACAATGAGAGCTGGAGGGTCTGTAAAAGCTGGCCTCATAAAAAGAAATTGCATTGGGTGAATTTTTCCTTTACAAGGAAGGTGGAAGAAGTTGGAGCTTGTTTGGATGTACAAGTCTTCCTAAACCATAGTTTATCAGCTGTGTTACTGCAGTAAGGAAAGCTCTTGCTTCCAGATAGGGTCTGCTTGAACAAAGCAATGACGCTTGCAATCAAACCGCACGGTGATAATGGCATGGACAAACTGAGCATGGGAGCATCAGGAACAAGCCTTGGCACATCAGCAGCCTGGCTGTTTTCAGAGAAGGATTGAGATAGCGGAGGAAAGAGGTGCAAAAGCTTTAAGGGCTGAGAGGGGTGAGCTCTGCTGTTATTCATAGTGGGGCTTTAAAGGGTCTTTGAGAGCGCAGGGAAGTGGTTTTGCTTTGGTGTTGTAGGGAAAATTGAAAGGTAGATGCAAAAAGAGGAATTACAAGAGGAAAGCAAACAGATTAAAAGGAATCTTTGTGGTCCCATTCCAGGCAGATACACGCTGAAGCAAATCTGCCTGCCAAGGCCAGAGGAGAGGCGGTTGCAGTGATCTGACTATGAGCTAACACATGGACCTGGATGCGGATTTTTGGCAGGGTGGAGACCAAGATTTTGGCAGGATGGGGGAATACAACAGGCCATGTTCTTGGAGTGGTAAGCCCTGTGCAGTTACTGCGCTTGGGTCTAGATTGCGAGCAGGGAGCAAGTGGAGCGAGTCAAAGCAATGACCAGGTTGCTGGTAAGAGGGTTGGGAATGTGATGGTTTTTCTGCAGTCAAAGACATGGTGGGGAGGGAGATGAAGAGTTTTAAATGGAATAAAGCAGGGTTGAAGACTATATAGATGTACTGGAGGATATAGGTGGTAAATCGGTGAAGTAGCCTAAAATTCATTGATGCGTTCTGCAAGGCAGGAAGATGTTTAAGATTAAATGTTAATGGATGTGATTATGAACTGCTACTCTGCTCATAAGTGGGTTTGGATTCAATCTTTATGCAGGAGTGAGATGATGAATTAAGGAAATGGTGGATGTAGTGCTGACCTTCACCCAGACATGTAGACCAGATTGAAGATGCTCAGCCTCGTAATGTGCTCGCATGATTTGGTGCACAAAGGCAATGCTATAGAAGCCTTTTGTCAGTGGGTAGCAGGGTTTCAAAACACAGCTGGAAAAGAGAGCATAAACGCAGGGATAGGAGGCTGCATTATATGGATGCGCGCAGTGTCATGTGCACAGTGGGGCTCCAAGGTGCTTCTTCAGCACTCCAAAGGTACCTTTGTGGCCTAGGAAGAGGCTGTGCTCTGCAGGACCACTTCTGCATGAATGGCTGTGGTTTGAAGGGGATACGTGGGCTGTGTGTACGGCATGTCCTAGCTGCTCCTCCCTGACCACAGATCACACCCAGGGATGTTGGCTTCATTCTTCTAGTTGGGAGCAGAGAGACTTAAACTACTTAAGTTTGAAAGAGGCTTCTATAGTACCAACTTATGATGGAATGCGTAAGTGATGTACCATTTAGGGATGGGAACATGTGGCCCCCAGTATCTTCACATCCCTCCCAGAACACAGTCGTTTTTGTCTTGTTTGTCTCAGATCTGTTGATTGCCATAATGTGTTAAAGACTGACTTATGAAAGGCACAAATTATCCTGATCAAAGGAAACAGAGGGTGTATAATAAGAGACCAGCTCAGCTGAGTCGAGAGCTGCTCAGTGTCCTGGGACTCAAAGAGGAAAGACACAAAGTAGAAACTACATCAAACAAATAGGCATGCCTCCAAAATATATTAGAAGGAAGAATCATTGTGAAGGAGACGAAAGAGGCAGCGATCCTCTGCCCACTGCAGAAGGAAGCTAATGCTGAAAGATGCCAGAAAGCTTCATGACTTCAGCGTGTCCATCTAAACCTGTGTGACTGCAGTTTGCCATTTCAGTTAATGTTCTACAGGCACTGATGATGGAATGGGTTCATGCTGGAGGTACTTGGATAATTGGCAGGGATAAATTTCACCCTGAAGTACCCAGAATATGTTTTTGAGCACCACTTTGTTCTTGGCTCCCTTTGAGGACTCCTGGGGATGAATGAGGTTACATAGGACTGAAAGGGCAAACCTAGTACTTGCCTTTAAATAGTCTAGGGGGAAAAGAGATACCAGGAACTACAGAGCAGAGTAGCATACCTCTGGTTTCTGGAATAAGGGAATGGCTTATGATTGCCTAAGGAATAAGAAGGCTTTGTCAAGAGTTATATCTGTTAAACGAAGCAAGTTTCCTTCAGAGACAAGCAAGGGTAAATGGTTAAGTGATGGGTTTTCAGGACAGTAATAGTTCTTGAGTGTATTTCTTTGTGCACTAGTAGTTTATTGTCTTGTGAAACCTGAAATGGATTAGACTGCATTTCTTTTCCTTTTCTGAGGTCTTGCCTAAACAATGCCTGATCCAAAACAGCCCATGCTGTATTCTTAAATATAATAAGTCAGATAAGACCACTTCCCACCCGCAGGTTAGTATGGTGTGTCTGTTGTTGCTAGTTAGATCGGTTCTGAGTGCTTCGGGGGCAGAAAGCTCTGCGTCTGAGACAACATTTCCCTGGAAAACCCATTGAGCTATTTCTCAGTTCTTTCAGGAAGAAAATAACAGTCTCTCACCAAAAGAAGAATCAAATTATGGTCACCTTTAGAAGTAACCGTTCTGGTAGAACCCAGGGGTGTGTTGGTGTTGTGCATATCATATCACGAGAGATATTACTGTTTAGTTTCGTGTTTGTTAACACGAGTAGAGATGCCATCCTGGCACTGCATAGTGTCATCAGAGGTCTGCTTGCAACCAGCTTTGCAGTGATGTAGGTTCTCATGATGCTCCTGCAAGCGTTTAGTGATGTTGGAATATCGGGACACTTGTGCCTTTATCTGTGATTGCAATGTTAGCCTATCTGGCGTGCGGGCTGGCTCAGTAACTGGCTGTTAAACACAAATGCTGTGCCTCATGTAGTAAAACATTGTGTGGCTCCTGCCTCTGCCTTTGCAGATGAGTGCCCCCTGCTAGCAGCCAGTTGGCTGGTTTAGATGGGATCAGGGGGCTCTAGATTGTTCTAATTCTTTCCCTGCTTGCCAGTCTCTTGGCAGAAGCCTTCTAGGTTTGAGTAGGAGGATCTCCATCTCAGGGAGCTCATCTTTGGTTATTGAAGCCCAGTTCTTTCATGATGACCTATTACTTTTCCATGGCTGGCTAATGGTGAGCAGAAGCGTTAAATCCAAGGCAGAAGAAGAGAGTGTGTTTTAAAGTGACAATTGCTTCAAGCTCAAGCCACTCCATTGCATGTGAGTGCGTTCCTTGAACCTGCCTTTTTAATGTTTTGTCTCTGGTGGATGGCGTTGGAGCATTCCTTGGCTGTAGCATGCGAATCCCACTAAATCCCTTGATCCCCCTGTCTAGTTTTAGACTTGTTTATGGAACAGAGTCTGTATAGGTATTAGTGGCTGAATTAGCAATGGAGGAGCAGAAATGTATTGTGGTGTCAGACTGAGTTTTCAGCAATACTTGGTCTAGGTCAGAGCAATCATGATTGCTCAGAGGAAGCTCCAGCCCGGATTGCTCTGAAGGAGAGCGGCACTGAGCTGGGTAGCCTTATATAAGATAAGTAAAGCTTTAGCTATGGTATCTCGGCCAGTTATCCATGTTGACTTGGCTATGGGACCTGACAGCACAACTGTTCATTCAGTGAGTTGGCTTCTGTTGTCTGACAGGACGACGGTGGAGTTTTCCTCTTGCCTTGCAGCCTTTCCCCTCTGTGTATCTGAAGCCAGTGTGGAAAAGCAGTGCTAACCATCAGTGTATCAGTTATCAAAGTTGTTTTCCTTTTATTTAATCCAGACTTTTCAGCCTCCCTCTGTCTAATGGAACAGCATGTGGCCATGCATAGCTAGTGCCTTGTTAAGGGAGCAAATGAGTTTCTGCACCGCTTGCCACTGGCTGTTGACACAGTATTGCTGATGGATCCTGCTGATGGATCCATGCTTTTCTAGCCAGGCTGTGATACAGCTCCACATCACATTCAGACCTGCCAATAAAATCACTGGGGGGCATTTAATGTTGGGGGAAGGGAAACCTCTTGTGAACTGGTGACAGCATATCCAAAAGTTGTGCTGCTGCTGCTTGTGTGCTGTGAAATGGTGGTGGTCTCTGAAATGTCAGGGTTTATGGCCTGCTGCAGGTGCTGTGTTGGCTTGGAAGAGCTGTTTGGCTGAATGCCCTGATGCAGCAGAGAGGTCTGAAATGTTCTCCTGAGAGCAGAGATGCCAAGTCTCTTCAGGTTCTGATCAGACTTAACCAGAGCTGCCTGCTGTCCTGGTCCTACTTTAATTATCCTGAATCTTGATGCCATATGTTAATTTCTGAGTTTGTTCTTCCAGAGAAGAGCCCAGCATTCCGTTAATGTATCATCAACCCATAACAGAGCATCCTCTGGTATTAAAGTGGCTCCAAAACCAAGACAGAACTCCTGGTGGATGCCACAGGCCTGAGCCAAGGGCCACAAGAGTCCATCACCACTTGAGCATGTCTCAGATCAGAGATGGTCACCTCTAAAAATCTTTCCTTTCTGATTAAAACAGAATGTTGTGACTACACTGGATAGCAAATACTTCCGGCACACTTTGTTTCTTTGTGTGACACTTTAATGCAGTTCCCTTCAGCTTGGTGTATTTTGGGTTTCTGGGCCAGAAGCAGTAGGACATCACCACCAAAAGCTCCTGTTAGCAAGGGACTGTCGGCTATAATAGCAGGATGCCTTAGGTGTCCTCTACCCCAGCCTTCTTGTGCAGAAACCCTCTTTTCTTCCCCATCTGAAGGAGCTGCCTGATGAGCTGTGGGCTTACCTGGCTGTGAGCACGGGCTCAGTGATATTTTAAGCAGGGGCATGTGAGGGCTGGGGGCAGCCCAGATGTGTCATGCCTGTGTAGCTGTGCAAGGACCTTGCCATGTTACACAGCAGCTTTGTGGCTGAGCTAAGCTAAAAGAGCGGCTTATCCCACTGCCAAGGAGCGTCAGTGGGAGGTCAGTGTTTGATATTTCCACACCCAAAAAAGCAGCCCCAAGCTAGAATTACAGCACAAAATCTCCATTCAGACCTCTCCAGCCTTCTGTTTTCATTGATTTCCATCCCCTGCTTGTACACACAGAGTGCCTTCCTTTCCAAAAGAAAACAGTGCTGCTGATAAGGGACACTTATCTCAGAAAGTCATTTACAGAACAAGGGAGCTTTTGTGTTTGCATTCAAATGCAATGTTAACAAACTCCTTGTATGGAAGCTTCATTTCCACTCTAAAGATGGCCCTTAGGGTACTATGTGAGGTGCATTATATGTCTCATAAATACTTCCCACAGATGTTCCTTCCTTCCTTAGAAAAGAAATAAAAAGATCCCAAACTTCTTAAGATTTCAGCCTTTCATTTGTTCTGTAAAGGACTTTAAACAGTAATCCTTGGCACAGGGATATTTACCCTTCCCTACTCTGCTGGGGTATTACTGGCCTTTGTTCTTTTAGTCAGTGCTGGGGTTTCCTCTCCCATCAGAGTGAGTTCCCATTAAAAACTGAACACTTATCTACAGCTGCAGTAGTTCAAATGTAATGTGGTATTTCCCATTACAAATGTTGGGGTATGGCACGTGCTGCAGGAAGGTATTGTGGTGCTGTGATACAGGGGTTCCTTGCGATGGAGTCTGTCCCAGACAGGCTTTCTCATTCAAGTGGGGTGCTCTGCACCTTCTAAAGTAGCCCCAAATACAGAGGATGTTATGGAAAAACAGAGGGTTTTCAGGGCAACTTGCAAACTATATCCTTCTGTAATTCTATGGGCTTTCTATTGCAGAAGGTCAGACTGCTTTCCATGTGCCAAGGAAATAACTTCCTTGTCTACCTGGGGAAGTGCATCATATAAGTGATGCTAAAAACCAAGAGGTCTCAGGGATGGATGTGGCTTTCCTATGGACTTCTGGTGGGATAACAGCCCTGCCCAGAGGGTGCAGCATCTGCCCTTGTGGCTTGCAGCATATGCAGGCTGTAATGAGCAAAGCTCTCCCCAGTAACTCTTCTGCAGCCACATGATGCAAAAACTAAGTCTGTTCAAGCTGGTTGAAGCAGTGGAATAAGAGGGTGGGAGATGGCTTCCCCAGCATGGTGTTGAAACAGCTTCTCTGCACCTCCCTCCTGCAGCCAGCATCTGATGCAATTCTAACTTCAATTATTTACGCCAAACAAACTGGAGTGGGCTGTAACTTGACATATAAGCTAAAAATGAGCTGCTTGGAAGATGTTCCCTTTCCAATAGGAACTTTTTTTTGTGGGGAAAACTCATATCCAGAATATTCCAGTTCTTCTGTGTCAATGCGTTGTGTTCTTGCTGTTCTTCAACAGATCTCCTTGCTCACACTAAGTGTTCCCTGGTGCACTCCCATCTCACTTTGTGCGTCATGGGAGCCCCAGGCAGTTGTGTTGTGCAGGATGCTTCGTGCTGAAAATGCTGCCTGTTGAGGAGCAGATGGATTTTGAATATATGATTACAATTTCCCATGAGATTTCATGCTTTGGGTGTTTTCAGTAATTTCTGATGTTCCTTCAGTCACGCAGCTCTTGATCAGAAATGCGATTTTTCCACTGAAGCAACTTAAATGGGTTTTTGTTTTCTGTTTTGTTTTCCTTTGCTACCTTTTAATTAAAACAGCCCAGTTTAAAACAAGCTACTCTAAAGAAGTCCTGTTGACACATCCCAAACATCCCCCTCTATAATCCTTTTTAAACAAAGATTAAGTCTATGGCCCTTTGCAGACACCTTCCCAAATACAAGCCTCGCTGTGTACTCAAGGGTTCAGTCATTTGGACAGGTTTGGTCCAAGGAGAGTTTCTAAAGCCATCAGTAAAGTGCCCCTGGTCAAAGGAAATGAGAACACTAAGTCATTTAGATGTACCGGAGGCTTGGTGTCTAAATGAGGATCTCCTCCTTGAATTGCGCTGTCTCCAGCAAGATACTGAAGAAGGTCTTAAAACTGCTGTGTGTTCTGAGTGAGCACACGCGGCTGGTTAGACCTATAGATGGTTTTATATTGAGCATGCATGTAAAGGTCTGAAAGGTTTAACTCGCTGCTTCTTGTACTGATAGTTTGCCCTGAGATGTATTTAAAAGCATGAATAAGCATTTAAATAGTCTTCAGAGGGATTACTTGCATGTCATGGCATGTAAGCTGCAGCTTGCAGGGCTCCTTGAG
Organism: Ara ararauna; assembly: GCA_028858755.1. Lineage (NCBI taxonomy): Eukaryota > Metazoa > Chordata > Aves > Psittaciformes > Psittacidae > Ara > Ara ararauna. The sequence continues at coordinate 18,897,945 of CM054384.1, forward strand.
AAGAGTTATGTGTCTTTTGGCTTTGCATTGGAAAAGGGAAATTGAGATGTAAATGACAGAGCTGGGGCTATGTCCCAAATAACTGTTTCACTCTCTGGATATCCATCTGTGTCTTATCCAGCCTGGATGTGCCCTTGTCTGTAGCTAATTGCTGCTGCTACTCCAGCTTTGATAGTGAACCTGGAAGAAGCTGACTTGAAGAGACAAATAAATAGGACAAGATATTGAGTTTATGTCGTCCTCTGTTAGACTGTTTTACTCCTGCCTCTGCCTCCCAATTGTGTTCCAGCCCCTTTCATCAGCAAGCACCGCTCTCCCTCTGACTGCAATGGGAGCAGGATTGGGCAGTCTCTTGGGGTGCTGGTTTGGTCTCAGTGGATGTCTCATGCTGAGAGCCAGAGGTGCACATCTGCAGCTTGAAGAATTCAGCAAATGGGTATTTCTTTCACCACACAAACTCAAAACAAAGGCCTGTGATGGTGTTTAAACAACTCCTTTGCTAACTGTAACTATTTTGGCAGGAACAGCTTAACACCCTTCGATGCACAGTCCTGCATTAGCTGCAATGACTTTATACTGCCATATAATCTAAAGGCAAAACCAGACTGGATTCTGCCAACGGCATGAAGCCAGAGCACACAACTCTCCAGAGCCCTCATCTCCCCAGCTTCATATCCTCCCCTCTTGCATCTAGTTTTTTTTATCCCCAATGAATAGAAGGCTTCATCTCTCCAAACCCCAGCAGGACAACACACATGTGGATTGACTCCACCACAAACTCCTCAGTAACACTCACACTGTTTGGGGGAAGTAAATATGTGAATTTGAAAAGTCTTTCTGTGCGGAGAATCTGTTTGGATTTGCACAGGAAGTGGGGAGCAGGGATATAGGTAGCAATATTAATGAAGTTTGTTATAAAGACTTCATTCAAGGCTCTCAGAGAAAATATAACTCTTATGGGACCCACAGTTTATCTGCCAAGTCCAAGAATCTGGTTGGAATTTAAAATGCATGTTTAAAGGTCTCTGAGAATTAGGAGATGGAACAGCTTGGGACGGGCACATGGGATATTACTTCTAGAAGAGGGGACTGCTCCTTGGGGGACTGAGCTCTATAGTAGGGTGCACAAGCCATCAGAATTAATCCTTCTCTTGGCTGTAGGGCAGTAGGAAGAGGGGTGACTGGCACAAATCCAATCACCCACTTAAGCTGTTGTACCACGTTAAGGTGGTGAAGTATATATAAAAGTCGTCCTTCAACTCGGGGACTTGTGTTTTTGCAAGACCTTGAGTTCAGATCCTTTCCTTCTTTCTCCCACATGGGAGGTGGCTGTGTTGGCTCATTTGCGGCTTTAAAAATCATACTTAATAGGTTTGGTTGATACCCTTCAATTCCTTGAGGGTCCCAAGTTTGTTTGTTGCGGGAATATGAGAAAAGAGCATGCATCAGTCAGGTAAACTGGTCAGAAAGAACACACTAAGGGAGGAAGATGGCCAGGCAGGAGGCATCCAGAGGCAGCAGCTTGGCTGCTGTAATGGGCCTTTTCCATCCCTAAAGTCCCTGATGTGTCTTAATTCCTTACTCTGGGGAGAGGAGAATCAATCTGAGAAGCCTTTTCCTTACGTGGCGAACATGGGTCCCCCAATGGGAGCACAAAAGTGTCCAATCACCCTGCCCAGGGTTAAGTGGCATGTTTAATGATCTGTGATGTATTTATTCACTATTATGGGACAGATCTTGTTAGCTTGGACAAGAAGCAATCAAGTGCAGGCCTGTGCAAGATCACTTTTAAACTTGGCTGTTTCCAATAGAAGGAATACACATATTCTATAGCCAGATGTCCGGGCAGTGCATATGAGATGTCAGACGTGCTTGCGCCAGCAAGGACAGTCCCTGCCCAGAAAACTTTAACAGATGCTCTGCAAATGCACTGTTTATGATGATTCTCCTCTTACCTGGCAATGATCCCCTCTGTCTATTGCCCCTGTGCTTTGGGCTCTCAGTACAGGCAGAGTAGCCTTAGTTTTGAAGTCAAATGCCACAAGCACAAAGATGTGCATTGACCTTAATCTTGTTTAGAGAAATCAGCAATGCTAATTTGGAGCGAAGGCAGCCTCTGTCCCTGGGTCAAAGACCCTGAGAACATAGGAGGACTTGTAGTGTAGCCCTGTCCAGCCTGATGCTCCTGTTTCCCTATCTAGGGAAGAGGGTAGCAACCAGTACATAGTGATAATTATTCCCTTATGGATGTTTTGCAGTGACTTCAGGGGTTTTCTCATCTGCTAATGGTGCCTTTTGGATTTAACACCCACTGATATGTTTTTCCCCATTGCTTTCCGTGATGTCCTGTAACAACGGGCGGCTTTCCCAGTTTAATTGCGTGCTGTGCTTCACTGTGGGGCTGCCTCCTACTCTGACTGCATTCATTTTGCTAGAGCTGTGCCTGACTTGCAGACCTATGCTGATGGCATCAAGCTGGTGCTGGATATGACACGTTAATGCAGTTTAATGTGCAGGAAGGACCCTGTGAATGTTGCCTACATCGAGCTTATGGAGTTTCTTTCACATAGGATATCTATTCTACTCATTCTGCCCTGTTTTCACCTTTGCTGGGGCCTGGCCAAGTGTCACTGTTTAATGCAGTGGCTTTGTTGACATGTTACTGATAATCCTCTTTACTTCTACCAGCCTCAAGCCTCACTGTTAGCAGAACAAATCTCTATTTCCACTATAGAGGGATTTGTTTAAGCCGACGACATCTCTTAGGGGTTTCAGAGCCACCTGTATGCCCCGTTTCCATATGATCACAAGACTGTATTGTAATGGCAGCAAGAATAACTACCCAGTGAACAGGATCTGACTCAAGGAATCTGCCGGGCTTTAAATAGTGACAACAAAACAGCTCCTGTTCTGGGTTTGGTGAGGATGCCTCAAATGCAATCTGAATCATCTCCAGAGTTCCCATCCTTACCTGACCCTCTTCTCACTGAAAAGCCGATCCTTCCACTTCAGGTCAATGCAAGAACAAACATCAATCTTGACAGGACAAAAATAACCCCAGGCTTTTTGCTTCAGCATTAAATGCACAGAAAAGACTTCCAAAAAGCCATGATTTGGAAATGGACAATAAAATCAGTGAATAGATTGCTGCAAGAAGTTAAGATTACTTTTTACAGGCTAAAGTAAACTTTGCAAACACCCACCCTGTTGAAGAAGGGATTTTTTTGGTGACTGCAGTGGCTGAAACACCCAGAAAAGGGTGGATATTTTGGCATGTGGGACAAACAGTGGCTAACAGGAGCAGCAAACTTGTGACTGCGTATAAACTGAAGGTGATTCATCCAGGTCTTTCAGTTTAATAGCAAGGCCACTAAGCCAGCTGAAACACAGCTGAGGTGAACGCCATGGAATAAAAGGATCAGCTCAGGACAGCGGAGCGGTGACCAGATGCTGACGCCCCGTGGTGGGTACCAGGACCAGAGGCTTGTCCTACCAGTGGTTGGGTTGCCAGGCATAAATGAAAGAATGGGCAAGTGCTGCTGCTTTGGCAGGGAAGGAGCAAAAACAAGCACTAAACACGCTGGCTCTTTAGACTTTCATCACTTCTGTGCCTGCTCCGCTAAGTTTCCATAGACCTAAAAACTGGAAACGACCTGGGGCCCTTTTCTCCCCCGCATCCCCAAACCTGACTACTTTTATTATTTGGCTGGGGAGAAAGGAAGCTGTTTTCAGTAGGAAACGGTTATTTTAAGACAATCTAGAAAAGGCAATGGCTTGTAGCCAAATTAATAACATAATGCAACTGAAATGTTGCTTTCTGTGTAATGCTTCGAGTGCTAACACAATAACAAAGCGCAGTGATTTGATGGGGCTGCTGCTCATTAGTCTGAGTGTAACTGGATTCCCTTGTCGGCTGCTTCCCCTCTTCCTCTCGCAGCTTGGGATGTCAGAGCTATCGTTTCTCCATTGGCTTCAGTTCCAGCCAACAGAAAGGGAAGGGGATGCATATTTGCAGAGGTAACTCGAGGCTTTGGACCTACTGTAAACCAGCAGTTTCCCTCTGGAAAACCGAGTGTAACAGCCTCGTGCATAGAAAATAGCTTCAAATTTCTTACGTATAATGTAAAAAATCGCATTACTTCGGTGGATGCGTCTGTGCTTCTAACTGTTGATCAACAATAGCCAGGGTGTATGTATGGCATAAGGGAGAAGCAGTTGTACCAACGGCTGTGTGCCTGGCATGCAGGCGAGCATTCATACCTACATTGATCCAAACTTCACCCAGTTTTTGAGGGATCTCTTTCATACAAACGCATGCAAGAAGTTTGGGGTGAAATGAGTATTAAAGACTAGAGATTGAACCTGGCTCTGCCCAGCTGTTCTGCTTTGACACAGGCTGATTTTGCATACATCTAAATAAGATTTAAGCTCCAGTTTCCTGGCTCTTTGTGCATGTGTGTTTTTCTTAAGCATATATAGATGAAGGAGGTGTTTATTGCTGAAGGAAATGCAGTGGGAAGAGCGCAGTTGTTTTTGGCTTTCTCTCTGGTCTCCACAACAGGGAGAGCCTGTGAAAAACACAAACAAATCTTTATTTCTGGGCTAATTGCTGAACGCCAGGAGCTTACAACAAGCTGAGAATAATCTGATGCAAACTACAGGTCTGTCACCCTGTTTTCACACTCCTCATTGCTCCACACACTTCTATTCCTTCTTTCCTGTTAGTCCTTCCCGTAGCCCTGTCCAGCCTATTGAAACCCGTAAGCTCATCCAAAACCCACTAAAAGGCACAAAGCTTTCTTTTGACTTAATGAACTTCAGGTACATAAGGCCTAAACTAACACAGCCTTGCTCCCAACCCATCTGTGGAAACAAACTCAGACACAAATTCAAATGCTGGCTTGGAAACACTATTTCACCCTTTTATAGAACACTCTGAAATCATCAGGGTTTTGGTTTTTATCCTTAGTGCTGCAGCAAAGTCTTCAGGAGTAGAGGAAGATGGTGGTCGGTTTGATTTGCTTTGGGAATCTACTTTTTGCCTGGCTTGTTGCAGCTGATGCAGCCGATGCCCTATTCCCAGTGCATGAGAGGCCTTTGAGCTGGCTGCTAACCACCCCCAGCACCCCTGCTGCTTCATTTAACTAGTTGCTCTGGGGGGAATGAAAAAGAAAGAGTGTTTTTCCTCCCTGCCAAAACACTGTCTGATGTATTTGGCTTCTATATTCCTGCCTGCTCCGGTGTATTGAGCCGGTCCTGCTGTCTCTCACCAAATAGCACTGTCACAAATGCAGCCTTTCTCCTTTAGCTTTTGCAAATGCTCCCACAGCCTGACCTCTTCCGTAAGAGAGGCAGTGGATGCCCCTGTTTAACCTAGTGGGAGGGAGTGGGGTGATTTAATAGTCAGTTCTCTTCAAAATGCATCTCTTACCAGTCATTTCTGTGCATTAGGGATAGCAACAGTTTAATAACAGAGATGGAGACCTGCATATGATTTTAGATAGGGAATAAGATTGAAAACAGATGGGAATTTTCCAAGCAGGCCCCCTAAATCTTCACCTCAGGTTCCTGGTATGGAAGAAGGGCAGTCTTAATATTGGGTAGTGTTATGGGACAGACTTAGTGTCATTTAGGTGCTGTAGAAGGTACCAGAAATACCCCCTGTGATTGTTCCCTTGCCTCTTCCTCTAGCTTCCTCCCAACCCATGTACAAAGTCACCTCTGAAAGAGCACTGGAAGGACTGAATGGCAGTTTGGGTTTGAAATCTAGATCTATTCTTTTTGTCCCCTCTTCCTGAAGTCTGATCATCACCAAACATTATAGATCTCTTTGACTTCAGAGACTCAAGGCTGGGAACCACTTTAGTTTAGAATCGTTCTACATGATGCTTTAAGTGACTCTTTTGCTTCTGCTCTATTAGTTTCACGCATTAATTTGGCACAGAGGAGGTGGAGCCCATAATATCCTGTTGCTGAGGAAGGAGTGCTGGGTAACACTGTGAGCCACTGTTCCAAGCATGGGTTTATTTACTTGAATTAGAAAGTGCGTTTGTTAAGTCCTCAATTAATTAGGTAGAGCAGCACCTACTGAGAGCAGATGAAAGAGTTACTGTGTGAGAGAAAGAAGGAAGGGGGAGATGTGAGGGATGCAAAGAGAAAGATAATACCAGCGCTGGAAAGTAAATGGTGCTAGAAGCCAGAAGATCACAGGTAGAGCTCTGTTGGACCCTAAATTGTAGTCACTGTTCATAAACTGGCTTCAGGTGTGGCTACTGGTGCAGATTATGGGGGATTATTTGGAGTCAATCTGCACTTTGAAAGCAGATCACTGACTAGGACTTAGAGATGGATTTACTCTGAGGTCCTGTTCTATGCCCTGCGCAACACCATGTTCTAGAGGGTATAGGTCAGTCAGGAGTATCTTGAATAACTTTTGTATGGCAAAAATATGCAGCAGACTAAGAGGAAATGGCTCATTCTGGTTTAAATGCCATTTGGAAGTTTAGAGAAAGGGAATGTTTCATTTCCCTTTCTCTCTTTTTTGCATTTTTCTTTGAGTTAATAGATCTAAAATTTCAATGCAAACGAATTAGCCACAGTTTTGAGAAAGAATTTTCATGTTGTGATTCTGGAAACACAGAAACTATTAATATCAGATGGCCATAGAAGTCATAAATACGTTTCCCAAAACTAAGGAGACTTTAATGGTGCGTCATGTTCTTTGCTTCTTACTTCTGAAGGTCTGTGCAACTTATGTCTCAGGTTTGCAGAATGCTTACATGGAACAGAGGGTTTGGGGTTTTCAAGCAGCAATTGGGTTTCTTGCGCTGGATTCCAAGAGCTGGGGTTTTGAGCAATGTGCCAAGCATCATGAGGCTCTTGATTAAGTCGGGCAGGGTTGCCAATTTTAAACCTACCTCCCCATCTAGAGGTTCACTTGAACTTCAGCCCAGAACCAGTGGAAGAATCCCATGAAGCCAGGCTGAGCCTTGGGACTGACCCTTTGCCTGGCAGCCCAATGTTTGCTGTGAAACTCTGTGGTTGGTTTAAACAACATGGCTAATCAAAAACCCATTTAGTGGGTGGCTGCGATGCTCTGTGCTGAGGGATCGATGCTCTGGTGCTGCAGATGGGTAATGAGGTTTCTGTGATCCTCTGTGCGCATGAGGCTTTGCTAAGCATCTCCTGGAATGTACATACAGGAATGTTTTGGAGGCTCCTGATGCAATTTTTGTGCTCCAGTGATGGCTACGTAGCAATTTCCAGGGAATTGTAATAACTGAATAAGCCAGTCTTCTTGGAGGCTGAAGGAATCTTTCCTCAACATTTCTGAGGTTCACTGTAATTCCCTGTCTTTTTCCATGGAGGAGTGCAAATGTGGTTCCAGGATGGATAAAGGCAGTGTTCGTGGTGGGCAGCAGGAACACTGTGAGCTGTTGTAAGCCTTTTCCCAAAACCTTGGAATATTCCTCACAAAGCTGTGTAATGGTACAGGATTAGGTAATGGCAATCTTTGGGGCTTGACTCTGCTTAATAGTCGTTTCACTCATGTTCCACTCTGCAGTGCCTCTGAAGGCAGAAACTTGGTGCAAAGCAGAAGCTTTTGGCAACTCAGCCAGTGAAAAGATTACTGTGAAAATATAAGGAATGGGGTTTGTATGTATTAAAATATAAGGTTAATAGGGATCTTTGGGATGCGGTTTCTGTCCCTGAGTGTAAGAGGGACTTGCTGCACTGTCCCTCCTCCTATTCTTTCATTTCTCTCTTGGCTTTGTGAGGGTTAAACGAATCTGAACGCTCACATCTGAAGTGTCCCTGCTGTCTGCTGCTTCTGTGCTCAGTCCAGCTGGTTTTGCTCTCTCTGCTTTTTATGTCCATGTGCTATTGATGCTTCAGCCCCTAATATACTGTGCTCCCTTTTACTGACTTTATTCCATCAATCTCTCCTGAAGCCTCTTCTCCCTCTTTTCCCTAATATGCAACTTAACCTTAAAAGATAATTGTGACTTCAAATATAACAACTCATGTACAACTTTGTAAATCATCCTGGGAGGGTTTGTATGACAGAGACAACTTCTGAACCATAATGACTGAGGTTTCTGAGGCAGCAGAGGCATTTGAACACAAACCCTTCATTAATTTTAATGAGGACCAGAAATCTGTGTGTGCATCTCCAAAACAGCTTCAAAATACTTCACTGTTAATGTGTGAACAAGCTTGTCACCCCTTTGATATCACAGTCTCCTGAGCTGATGCTGAGAGTAATAGCAAATGTCAAAGCAAGATTTGCTTCCTTTATGGAAGAGGAACCTGTGATGTGGACTGATTTGAGTGGCTTTGATGTTGCCACTAAACAGGAGAGGGATGCAAACAAGCATAATTTCTAGCCTAAGAGAATTTCTTGGGCTTCAGGCACCAGCTTTCCCCCAGGAATTGGCTCTAAGCTGAAGCCAAAGCAACAGGGAAATGATTCTACTGATGTTGAAGGTCTAGAGTCTTGTATGTAAGAAATGTCCCCAGCACAGATGTTTCTGCCTAGCTGAGGCCCACCTGCACTGTGAAAACTAACTTGGAAGTGTAGCTTTGGAACCGGGCAAAGAGCTCTAGATGGATCACTTAGATGCTGAAAGTTGTTCACTTCAGGTCAACCGAAGGTATCTGCGGATCTGGCCCAACCCTAAGTACTTTTCTGCTGGGGAAGGAGAAGTTGAAGCAATCCCAGGAAGTTTTCTCCAGCGTTTGCACACTGAAACGTTTCTTTTTCTTCCTTTCAGATTCTTTCTGAAACAACCTTTGGAAAGTGATCAGAACTGTCTGGCTCATCATTAAATACTCAGGGCTTTATGGTACCCACAGTATTGTCTATTCTCAGCGTCAGTGCTGGCCACAGCAACAGCATTGATTGTGCTATAGACCCTGTGCGAACCACTAGAGATCTTTTCCATTGTCATTTCCACATTTCTAAAGGGGAAGCAGTTTATCTGCTTATGCAAGCAAGCATCCTATAGGATGGTGATGCTGGCTGATACGAGCTTGAAACTAGTTTCTCAGGACTTCTCATTGCACCTTTGGCACCAAAGCAGTAAAGCACAATGAGGTTCTGCCAAGTCCTATAGCAGCTAAACCCATGTACACATGCACCAACTTTGGTGATGAAACAGAGAACGAAATACATCTTAAACTCAGCATTCAATAGACTTCAACATTGTAAGTTACTCTGAAAACAATTTTAATATTTCTAGCAATGACTTGAAGCCTGTTTGGTTAACACTGTAAAAGAACATACTATATACTATGCTTTTATATACTCTCTATATATACTTTCATATACTATGAAAGCGATCTAAGATTCCCTGACGCTCTCAGATTTGTCTGTACTGAGGGATTCAAAGAGCAAGGGAATAGTCTGGGGGGCTTAGAGTGAGTTTATGTTTCTGGTGCCATCCTTAAGAGTTGCCTTCTTTGAAGTACCAAAGCTGGACCAATGGAATTGTGTGATTTGTCACATCTCAATCCAGCTTGGACTTCAGGTCTCAGATGTTGAATTTGCATGTTTTCAGAGACAAGATAGCCATTCATATTTCGTAAGATGAAGGAGCTGCCATGCCTTCCCCAAATGATATAAGCAGATTGAGAGGTTTACATTGTTAGGGAGCCACTTCACATCGAGCTTTGCTCAACTTTCATGTACCAGGCTGGGCTAAAGAGATACTAAAATGAGGTTGCATAGATTTGGCTGTAGATGATAGGGAGCAGAGTACCACAAAGGTTATCCTGTTCTTTCTGCTTGTTTTCAAAGCCCGGGGGCAATATCAGCTTTAAGGACATTTTGATCAAAAGCTAGAAAATGAGGGCCATTAAAGCGTGGATTGAGGCTCAGCACTGAAGTGGCTGTTGTTGGGCTTAGAGGCACAGTGTGACTCTGCCCCTCTCTGCCGTGATATTCAAAGCAGAACAAATTAGAAGTGCGAGTACTGGCCCTTCTGCAGCAGAAATATCAGAGCAGAGACAAATAGCCCCAGGGCATGAGCTGCCAAACAGTGGAAATGAAAAATCCATATTTAGTTGTGCCAAAATGCCAGAGACTTTGAATGATGCTGCTGTGAGAAAGGCAGGGGTTCAGCACAGCCCTTGTGTAGTCCGAGTGCAGGATGAGGGTGGATGTGGCTCATCTTCACCCTGATGCTGTGTTACAGATGGATGCTTGACTTTCCCAAGTTGTTATAGAGAGATAATAGGTGACAAACAAATAAAAGAATGAGTTTAGGAAGTTGAAATTTGGGAAACATACCCACAAAAGGGCATTTTGCTTTATTTTTGTCTTCTGACAATGTTTGAATCCTTTTGAGTGTATGGCAGTCTGTTGCCTCAGTTGGAGAGATGTCTCATGGCATCAAGTCCCTTCTGCATTGCCTCAGGAGTGGAGTTTTGTGCCTGCAAACATGTGGGTTGTTTCTTAGAGACATTAGTTGTCCATGGGGGGGATGAAGTGGGAGGATCAGTAACCAGCAGGCAGAGGGAAGGAAGTGAATGGACAGCAGGGAAATGCAGTAGTGTAGCTGTGGGAGATGAGATGCTCTGTGGTGGGAGGTTGCTTGCTGCAGTTCTCTACAGTGCTCATCCCATGAGGCAAGACCCCAGCCTAGCATCTGCTTTGAACATGTCTGATCTTCAGGAAAAACAATGTCCTGGATGCTGTCAGGCATTGATAGGTTTGGGTGGGGATTGTGTTAGGCTGGATGCATGTGATAAAGCCTGGATTAAAGACCTCTGCCGGTGCTTCTATTGGGACCAGTCTGGTTCTCAGGCTGTCTGAGGGGGACGTAAACCAAAGGTTGCTTCAATGCTTCTGCTGGAGCAAAAACAACATTTGAAGAGGTTCATAGGATCCCAGATTGGTTTGGGTTGAAGGGACCTTAAATCTCATCCAGTTCCAACCTCCTCCAGGTTTCTTGTGATGCCTTTAGGCACTGGAGCTGCTCTGAGGTCTCCCCTTAAGGAGCCTTCATTTCTCCAGGCTGAACCAGCCCAGCTCTCTCAGCCTGGCTGCTTCTTAATGGCCTCTGGACTCACTCCACCAGGTCTGCATCCTTCTTATGTTCAGGCCATGCTGTTGCCCCGTGCTGTTGTCCATTGCACAGCCTGGCAAGGTCCTTGCTGTACGGAACAGGATCCTTTGCTACCTCTCCCCAACGCGTACCAAGGGATGTCACAGACAGCCCTTCCTCTAAATCTGGCAGCAAAGCAATGGGTACTCAGGGTCTGCTCACTGGGAAGCACCAGTGTATTGGCTGGGGGGAGTCTCAGATAAGCCTCCATCATTCCATGATATGCCACGATGGGCTCTATCGGTTGTGCTTAATTACTCACCAAGTCACAAGGGGGCACCCATGGCTAAAGCTTTAATACATCCGTTAAGACCTGAGAGCCTTCGTGTACCCCACGGCTGTGTTTGCCTCCTCTGGGGGTGGCTGCAGTTAGGAGGAAAGTCAGGAGAGTCAGAAATTGGGTCTTGGCAAGGTGGGAAAATTTCCAGTTCCTTTTCATAGGGAGTAGAAGAGGAACCCTAAAACCCTTCCCTTTGTCTGGAGGTTTAACCGAAGTCTGCTACAGATATGAAATATTAAGGTAGGTCCATTAAAATAATCCTTTTGGGCATTTTGCTTTACTTTCGTCTCCTGACAATGTTTGAATCCTTTTTAGTGCATGGTAAGTTCAGCACTGACTGCTACACTGTCAAGAGACAGTCCCTTGTAATTAAAGACAGGTTTATAGTTTAAGGGTGGAATTGGATTTCTGGGATAAGAGTGAAACTTTCTAGTGATTTTCCTATGATGCTTATGGAGCAATCTGGAATCTTAGAGGTTTTCACAGTTGTATAAGGACGTTTAAATCCCCCAACGTAAGCTGGTACTTCCCTGTGGGTTGAATTATTGTCTGCATTCTTCTGCTTGTTTGCATATTAGCTCTCAAAACTCCCAAACACCTTTATCTCCTGGTGTCCTTCAGTAAGAAATACGGTGTTCTGCACTTCTAAAATGGAAAGTTGGATTGAGATCCTGGCTGCCTTTCCCAACCTTCTCCCTTTGCTCTGCTCTGTGCTGTTTCCACACCTGCATTAGCGTGTCCTTCCAGCAATGTTAAGTTTCCCTGAAGTCCTTACAGCTGCAGCTTTAGAAGCTCCACACACTAAAGATAAGCTGTTTCGGCTTGCAATGCCAACAACAATGGTCGTTCTTTTCCCTGCACCAAGAGCGGGAAGAGCTTTTCCCACTTTGGATCAGGAAAGCCTGAGCAAACAAATGGGCTCTGCTGCATACACCAGGGAGCAGGAGGGGGCTTCCATGCAGACAGCCCCAGGCTCAGACAACTAAAGACTGCTGCTGAGGGGGTCTGCACAAGGTAAATGAGCCTGGAGAAGGTGGTGTATGGGGGAGAAACCCTGGTGCTTGCCGCTTGCCCGCTGTAGAAGTTGGATTCACGGAGAATCCTGTAACCTCAAAGCCCTATCTCTGTCCTCTCACTGCTGTCCTCACCTGGCACACAAGAAGCCCAGCAAAAGCAGGGGTTCCCAATTGCCCTGTTTGCAAAGCAAACCTCATTCATTTGGAACCTGGGGAGAGGAACGTGTGATGGGCAAGGAGGCATGGATGAACTCCATGCTTTTCTCCACAAATGAACCTGTGGTGAAGCCAAAAGCCCCATCACAACTGCTGGAGGAAGGTGCAGTTAATATCTGCAGCCTTATGGCATGTTTGCTGTCCATAGCACCAGAGCTTCTCCCTCTCACATCCACAGCAGCTTTGATTTTATGGTGATGGAATGAATTCTATGCATATGTTTTAGCACCTCTTTTGTTGACCTTCTTTAAATACTCCGACTGCTGTGAATAAGGCTTTCCCTGGAACAATGGGTGAAAGTTGGAGCCATCAACTTCCATCAGACACTTTCCAAGAAGGAATTGGCAAATCTGTGGTAACTCGTTATCTTTAGCACACGGATGATGTGTGTAAAGCCTTGCCAGCCTTGCATGCATACAGCCTAATGATGTTAAAACAGCGAATAGGCTCTGTGGCATGATACTCTTGAGCAGCCTGAGGCAGTTGTGATGTGTGTTCCTTACAGTTCAGTGCACTAAAAGGGAAATGTGCTGGGCAGGGCTTGCTCAGCTTGTCCAAGTCTTGGGTTGTTTCTCAGTTTGCTTTGTCCGTAAGGGAATTGAGGTAGGATGTGAAATCCGTGGCTTATGTGATTTGGGGTTAGTGTTCCCCTGGGGCTCTTTTTTCCACTCTCAATTTCAAGTGTGCTGTCTTCAGTGCTGGGATGTTTTCCTTGCACTTGTCCAGCTTGAGCACAATGAGGGCCTCAGTTGGGTGCCTGGGGTTTCTATTACACGTCAAATAATAGGAGGAGGTTGGACGTGACCAGGTTTCTTTCAGTACAATACAGAGGGGGGTGTATTTGCTGTGTACAAATACATGTTCTAGGGAAACTAATAACTTCTGTTGATGTGTATGGTGTAAGAGGATGTTAATCATCTATTGCAATTCAAAGGATGTGGGGATAAGATGTATATAATAGAGTTAACACAAAGATTTGCTGCTTTGTGTGAAAGTCTCATTCCAGAGCCTGTGTTTGGTGGCTAAAGGGGAGAGCAGGAAGCCAGGAAGAGAGTAGGGATCCTCTAAACCCAGCCGAGGCAGTTATCAGGGCAGTTGTCTTCACACCACCCCAGTCAAGCCAGGGGGAGCACCCAGTTGTTTTAAGGATGCTTAATGATTTGTATAGAGGGCAGAGAGCAACATCTTGGCAGCAGTCTTTGAAATTGCAGTTATTTTGTGTCTAAGCACTGAGATTTTGTGCCTGTTGCATGTAGTATTAACATGAGGAATCACAAATCATAAGTCTGCTAAAATGATGCTCAATGCTTGTCAATCAGTATTTTACAGTCAGAAGGAAACAATGCATGATGAATAGAAAGTGTTAGGATATCAAATGAGTATTTTGGGGTGTAGGAAACCCTTTCCTATGTACAGGAGAGATTCTGGGGGCAGATATGGAGTGCTTTGAGAAAATCAAGCTGTTGAAACAATGGGGTTTGTTCTGGAGTTACAAAAGTGGAATCAGTCATTTTCACAATCCTGGGCATTGGTGTATTAGGCTTCATCTGTGTTTACAACCTGAGATTAAGAGCTTTATTTCCATTATATTAATGAAAGCTGGCTTTAGAAAGCCTTACCAATAACAGAAGACCCAAAAGCCCTTTGTCAAATGTAGGTCTGCGTCCAACTTGAGAGTGGGCTGTTGCTCCCCTTTCCTCTCCTGGCTTTCATCCCAAGGTGGAAAGATGGTCTTAGTTACCCAATGCCCTCAACACAAGTTTTCTTTCTTGCACCAGCGAGGCTGTGGGGCTGTACAAGCAAGAAGTGCCAGTGAAGTCAGAGCATGTTCTGCAGGCCTGAGAAGCCAATATGAGCCTTTCCATTGCCCTGAGAGGATTTAGACTGCATCCCCATGCTGGGAGAGCTGGAACTCTGAATTGTTTATACTGTATCTAAATTGCTGGAACATCGCTGCTTCTCCTTCTGCATGTTTGGCCCCATCAGAGGGTGTTTAGTTGGAAAGGAGCTGGTCCAGCCCAAATCATACCCGTGCTTTGTGTCCCCCACATCAGTGACGAGTTTAGCAGCATACAGGGGCTCCTGAGCTTTTGGTCCTGAAGGAAAAGCCCCGCAGTGAAACTGCTTTGATGCACTCTGTACAGTACAACTGCATTTAAATTACAATAACATAAGATAACACTTCCCAGACTCTGAAAGTAAATAAGCCAAGTCCCCTTCCATGAAATCCCGTTTCAATCACTTCATTTGATTTCCTTCTTTGGGGAGGAGGGTATTTATTTCACCAGTGGGTGTATAAATATTGACTTGGCTTTTTTTGACTGGAAGAGCAGAGACACAACCAGGTCTCTTATTAGCTCTTACCCAAACATCAGTAAATACAGTCTTTCTGCAGTGGCTCCACTTTTGAGAGCTTTACCAAATACTATTGCTATTGAAGTGGAAAGAGAGTGAGAGCGCATAGATATGAAGAAGTGTGTTTGCTGGAAGAAAAAAGAAGCCTGTTAGCTTTGAAGCAGATCTGTATACTCTCAGTTAACATACTGAGTGTGTCAGAAGAGAACTTCTCTGTGAAAATGGGCTGTGTTTCTGCTTTATGTGTTAACAATTCAAGTGAAGTATGAAGAAATCGAGCACTGTTCTGCTCTAAGTGGCACAGATTACGTTTCAGTCAGCGCAGATAAAGTGCTAGGAATTGTCTGCTGTACTCCAGAAGATGTATTTGAATTGCATGTCTAATCAGCAGGGCTTTTTCACATGGGACTTTACAGACAGATAAAACCATGCACGATCTCTAAAGAACTGTGCATCTGGATGATGGCAAGTTGGAGTGAATATAAAAGCTGGTTGGGAAATAGATTTACACTTTCTTCTGCAGAAGAGGGTGCTGCCAACTGCATAGTAAAGTTATAGTTCACTGGCAGCGCTTTATGTCCAAAGGTCTTAAGCCTCTTTACACAGAAGATGATCTATATCACAAGCTTCACTCTAGAGACAAGAAAATACTGGCACAAAAGCGATGGTTTAAGTTGCTTCAGGTCACTCTGCAGGTCAGTGGAAGAGTGAAAACCAAACCCGAGCTGTGCTGAGATCTTAGCATGTGACCCATTGGACACCGCTGCCTCCAGGCAGAGGGGAGATGACTGGTTCAGTGTGGGACATCAGGGACCAAACAGCTGGTTGGAAACGAGGCGACAAGGTGGCACCTCTCTCCAGCTACATCACAGCAGCGATGAGCAACCCGCTGCAGAAACAGCTGAATGCAGTTGCTGAAGGAAACGGTGCGCAGTAGTACAATGTACCTTCAACAGTTCCCTGCTCTTGGTTTGGAACTTACATTACTCTCAGGCTACACAAATCAAATTGCAGTCATTTTGGTGTTGATACCGCAACTTAGAGGAGCATAACCTTTGGTGTAAGTATAAATGCATGTATATGCAACGGGTATCTCATCCTTGCCACTGCTCAAAAAGCTTCTTTAGTGTCATTAGTGAGCCCAGTGCAGGATGACCAGACCTCAGCTCTGCCTAGTGTCACCCTTCCTGCATTTTGCCCTGGGCTTAACCATTTCTACTTCAACTTCTTCCTGCCACAAGGCAGGTAGGATTTCCCTTTGGCCAATAAACTGCTCCCACAGGCTTGACCAGCACCAGGGCACAGGGTTATGCTTCCTACAGCTGTAGGAAAGTATCTTTCCTCCAGCAAAACAAATAAACCTTGTTTTACTTGTAAAAACAAACCATCAGCTTTTTGTTTGTTTTAAATAGTGTTACCTTCAATGTTGGGCAACAAAGAGTTGTTTTGACACTTTCTAAGCTCTTCTTCCCTTCCCCTCCCTACTGAAACTACGCAGAATCTGACCCAGGCTTACTTTGCCTTGCACTAAATCTTTGTATCAGGCATTTGCATTGTAACACTCTGTCTCCTGAAGGCCACGGTCTTGCACCGATTTCTGTCTCCCTTTTGACCTCAGCCTTGAGGCTTGCTGGGTGTGCAAATGAGCTCCAGCAGCCGCAAACACTATGTCCTCGTGTTTAGCATATGCATCCGCAGAGCAAACCGCATCTCTTCTCCAAAAGGACTTGGTGTGACTGGGTAGCTGGTACCTCCCAGTGTTTGTTGCCTGCAGCTCCCCAGTGTTGTCCCATGTGTTCAGAACAGGTCAGGCTCGCTGGGTGGCTCTGTTTCATGAAGGAAGATGTGCTCTTTCTTTAGAGAAACATCGCCTAACCTGCGCTCGCTAGGGTAGCACACATACATCTCCACCAGCCAGGCAGGATCCTTGGGAAAAGCACTTGTGCTTGCTGATGTATTTAACTAGCAAACCTCCAGACTGGAAGCATTGCTTCTTGCCGTGTGGCAGCCCAGTGAGGATTTTGATCATAGAATCATGGAATGGTTTGGGTTGGAAGGGACCTTAAAGCTCCTCCAGCTCCAACCCCTGCCACGGGCAGGGACCCCTTCCACTAGAGCAGCTTGCTCCAAGCCCCTGTGTCCAACCTGGCCTTGAGCACTGCCAGGGATGGGGCAGCCATAGCTTCTCTGGGCACCCTGTGCCAGCGCCTCAGCACCCTCACAGGGAAGTGCTTCTGCCTAAGAGCTCATCTCAGTCTCCCCTCATGGCAGGTTAAAGCCATTCCCCTTGTCCTGTCCCTACATCCCTTGTCCAAAGCCCCTCTCCGGGTTTCCTGTCAATTTTGTTGACTCTCTCGTATCTGCCGGTGGCTGAATAGGTCCTAAACCAGAGATAGATTGACTATAGCTTAGGAACACATGGAGAAACTTGGAAATCAAAGGGATGTTAACAAAACCAGGCAGCCTTTGCTTGATATTCTATGTAGTCAGGATTTAGGAGCTGTACTATCTTCCCATCAAAGCATTCCAATGCACTATCATCCTATGATATTATAGGATATTAGATATCCTATGAATGCACTAACCAATGCAATTCCAATTATTCTATCATAGCTTACCTGCCAGTTCAACCTGCTTGTTTATAACATCACCTGATCTGGTTGCTTTCTAGCTACCCAGTAAGGCTGTGCTTCTCTAAATATCTAAATAGAAACATATGAGAGAGTTGTAATCAGCAGGCAGCATTTCCTTGGGAAGGGTGGGCTTGGGCTTGTGTCACTGCATTGTGTTTCCTTTCATTTCAATGGAAAAAGGCTGTGTTTAATGATCAACAGCCATTCCCACCTCTCTGCCTGCTAGCTGGGCAGCCTGATGTGATATGGTATAGCTGGAAAGCACAAGATCAGTCTTTGCCAGATGTGGCATCCCCAAAGCACTGGTCACGACACAAAAGCCTTTAGTGTTCCTGAAAAGAATGTGAAGCATTTTACATCAAACGGCCGCAAGGCTCTAACATGTCCCTGCTAGCCCTGTGGCACAGGCTGGGATGGGCTGTGTCAGGCTGTGGGGAGGGGGAAACAGCACTGGGCAGTAGCTTGGTTACATGGGTTTGAGCTTTCTGAACATCTCTTGTATAATTGCTCTCCATAGCACACTGCGAACAAGAGACATAACCCATAGCAGCTTTAGCATCATGAAATAGCTGTCAGACAGCGGTCCCTGAAGTCGGGAGTTCTGCATGTTCTGCTGCTCAGCTGAATTAGCCTACTCTTAGAGTGATGGCATAAGAGAGAGCGAGAAAAGGAATAGGAGCATCAGTGATCTGGACTCCAACCAAGCCAGCTCTGCCATCAGGGAGATCCTGACTGTGCTATAGGTGGAGACTTCTCAGCAACCCAATGGAGCTCATCAGCAGGTTTCTGCTCATGACCAGGTCCCTACAGGGTAAAGGAGACTTTAGTCTAGGGTGTGAACTAGTGGTAGTCATTCAAATAGAGCTCATGCGTGTAAGAAGGGCCAGCGTGGTGATGTTAAATACAAAAACAGTTGTGTAGAGATTAGGGAATCCTGTGCAGGGAATTACGTACCTGGGAGAGCAGTACAGCAAAGCATGGAGCACACAAGGGCAGAGTGGCTGGGCTGCTCTCAAAGGGAGCAAGAAGGGATAGAAATGATTGCTTTGGCATCAATGTTTGTGCCAGGGCTCAGTACCAGGCCCCCTACCTAGAGCTTTCCAGAGGCTTCTTGCTGCCAAGGTACCAGGTCAGCCTGCAGCAAGACATCCCCAGGAGCTGGAGATCCAGAATGGCCGACCCCTCCTATGCCATTGCCTGGATTATAGTGACTACATGGGGATGAGTCCCATTCCTGTGGATGGTTCATCCTCTGTTCCCACTGAGGTCATGGATGTGGTTCCAGCCCTCCCCAGCAGCCCTGTTCCATGTGGTCCTGGGCCACACCACACAGCCACATAGCTGTGTCCTCCCATGATCACTGGGACCACCACCCTCCATGGCAATGTCCCTTCCCACAAGGTGGGCTCCCTTTCCCTAGTGCTCCAGCAGCTCTCAGCCAGGCACCAAATTTAGATAATCCCACCCTGGGCTGGGTGCAGATCCTCAGCCCAGAGGGCAGTGAAAGGCTCTTTATCCCACCTTATTCACATGTTTGTTTGATCCCTCCCGCGGGATTTTTCCAGTGCCTTGGGTTTCCCGCTGCCTTCTGCCTGGCCATGCCATGGGTTTCAACCTGAATAAGCTATTTATCTAAATATAACCCTATAATTCCTTGTCCTGGGGGCAGTGGGTGATGTGGGATACTCTGACTTGAGCAAAAGGAAAGATGATGAGCAGTGTTTTTCTCCAGGCCAAAGCAAACTGGGAGGGCAAACCCATGTTAGTGCCTGGGGTTCCTCTGGTCCTTCAAGGTGGGCACTGAGGGATGCAGCACAGCTGTAATGCGTGCTCACCGTGGCTCCTCGATGCCTTCACGCTTGGCTTTCCAAAAGGAGCAAAGAGGCAAAATTACATTAATAAATAACCTTGATGCTGAACCGAGCTACGGATCCTTGGAGAGGTGGGAACTGATTCTTCTGGAAAGCGGCTAAATACGGCTGGGTATTTTAAACACTGTGTTTATCCAGGCAGTAATGACAGGCTGCTTTTTGGAGAGGTGTGTTTTGTCAAAAGCAAGTGTTCTGTTCCCTGTTCCCCACGTTGGGTGGTGCGTGGCAGCAGTTCCTCCTCCCCTTTCCTTAGTTTGGCTAATTAAACTGGAGCAGTCAATTCCAAGTCTCTTCCCCCCCGCCCCGTTTCATATTTGACCGCAGTGCTGATTTCCTTTGGTTTAGTGTTTTAAATGGCTTCTATTTAAATTTGGAAGGGAAGACAACTCTGCTAAATCTATTTCTATTCACATTGCACGTTGTGGCTTTTCTCTTCTTGAAGAATGAGGTCTGATTTTTGAACCTGAATTCACTTGGCACAAGCCTTGGCTTCAGCAACGTTGGGTTTCCTTTTGTTTCAAGCTAATTCCTTTTTTCCTACCACTGGGCTACATTTATGTCTCCATGTTCACAAAGCTTTTATGCACGTGTTTAGTTTGAAAGAGTTCATCTAAGTATGTGAAAAGTATTGAGGATGGGGCTCCGAGTGTGTTTTGTGGTGGTCCTTGGACCTGAAGCACGGCCAGTTCTTACCCAACATGCATCCGTTTCCATACATGTCTTCACAAAGATGGAGCACATCTGCTCTCTTTCTCCCTTTGGGAAGCCAGGGCCTTGTTCTTGTCTTTGTAGAGCAGGGTTTTGTGAGGGGAAAGAGGGGTATTAAATAACTCCTGGGTTTGGAGGAGGGAAAAGATAAAGCAGGAGGATACAAGGTGTGTTCAACAGCACAGGAATTTCCACGCGTTTCTTTGCAAAGTACTTTTTAATAGATGAAAGCTTTATCTTAAACACTTTGGCTTGGCTGGAATATGAGGAATGCGTGACTGGGAAACATGGAAAAAGCAACTGGGAAACAAAATAGCAAAGAAATTAAGATTTTATGTGATTTCTGACAAGCTTTTGTCCCTGAAGTGCTAATCCTCAAAGCTGGCCTGGATGGGTGGTCTGAGCTCCTGGCCCTTCCGAGGGTCTGGAGGCAGGTTTGTTTGGACACAGGAGCTTCTTACAAGTACCTGGATGTGCCCTCACTGAGGACAGTGGATTCTGAGACTGTTCATTACTGAGCCCAGTCATAAAACTGCTTGCTGCAAAGTTTGTTATTGCTGTTACTCACTTCACCTGTTATAGCAAGGAAGTAAAAGGCATATGCTTCAGAGCAAAGGTATGAATAAAACCATCCTCCTATAGAAATCGGGAGATGCAAAACCACGACTAAGTTGGATATGTATTTAAGGAGAGAAGCCCTTAGCATGGTAACGGAAGACATTATGTGTATGAGGTCTGATTTATGGTGGAAACCTCAAATTTTGGCCACATTCCGAGGTCAGTTTTTTAAGTGAAACCTATTTCTGAGTCAGGCCAGTCCTACACTAACATTACCCCCCTTTTGTTTCAAGTTCAGGTGCTTGATGGGTCAGTGTTGATCCTGCTTGTATTTGTGCAAGCTTAGAGCCCTTATCCAGGTCCAAGACACTTTAGCTCTGCCTGGTCCTTCCCCAGGTACTGGGGGGATAATGTGGCAAGATACAGAATACCTTCATGCAGCTTTGATGCTCAGCACCCCGCAGGACCTGTCCTTGCAGCAGCAGTGACCCGCAGCCTTCCATTCCCTCCTCCAGCATCACCTCTGCCACATCCGCTCCCGATGCTGTACCCGGGGGTGCCCCTGCCCCGCAGAGCCGCTGAACCTGCCCCTCGGAGGCTGGATCTCTGCTCATTAGCTGCTGTTTGCTGAAACCGGATACCTGGGGCACCCCCGCCAGGGAGCCGGGTCCCCGCCTGCAGCTATTTAAAAGGACAAGAGCAGCCTCAGAATTCCCACCTCTTTCACATCCATGTCCCTCCCAGCGCCCGGCCGCAGCCTCTCTTTACTCCTGGATCCCTGCGGTATCCATGACCCAAGAGTGGAGCGACGGCCTGAGGGGAACCTGCCCGAGCCAGCCCTGGGGAAGGATTATCTGTTGAATTTGGGGGGACCTCAGCCTTGCCAGAAAGCAGGGGGGCCGTGAACCCCAGCACAGGAGACACCGTAGGACAGGAGGGAGAAAGGGGTTTGAGAGGTCCTTCTGGCTTTTTTCCTCCTTTTTTTCCTTTTTAATTATTATTCTTTTAAGAAATAGAAATTGTTGTAAGCTGCTGGGACAAATGAATGCCAATGAACATGGGGCTGCGAGGAGATGCTGCCCAGCTTCTTGCCTCGCTGCAAAGTAAGTGCCCAAGGCAGGGATGCTGTGCAAGGGGAAGAGAGCAGAGCTATGGGGGCACCCAGGGGTGCAGGGAGAAGGTGGGAGGGCTCCATGTGATGGGTTGCTCTGAGGACACCCCATGGAGCTGAGGGGTTTGCTGTGTCCTGGTGTGGATAAAAGGGACCTATTGGTCACCCCAGGGTGTGTGCAGTGGCTGGGTCCATGCTCTGTGAGACTTTTGACAGAACTGGAAGAGGAGGGAGCACAGGGATGAAGGTTTAATCCACGTGCAAAAGTCCCCTCTGCTGGCAGAGCTGGCTAAAGTGGACTTGGGAGCTGATTTACCCTGATGGAACTTGTATAAGAAAACTCATTCCCCTCTCCCTGCCCGCCTGGTTGCAGCTTCCATCGCTTGTTGCTGGGAAAGAGGGGGAGATGCCACCACTTAATCCCCTTCCCTGTGGGACCAGGGTGAGGATGCGGGCAGGGCCAGGGGGGAGATTTTCGCCTTCAAAACCCCCTCCATAGGCTCCCAACCAACCCAAGGTAGAAGCCAACGCAGCTACCTGGTACTGAGGTCCATGGTGGGGTAGGTGCGAGGCTGCAGGCTTACAGCCTCAAGCACTGAGAGCAGAGGAGCAACCACCTCCCTCAGCATCCTCCCCAGAGCAGGGGCCTGCGCCTTCCTCCATGGAGCCTGGGAGGGTCTTCATCACTTCAATGGCCAAAAAGAGTTTCTTCTTCATTATTTATTTATTTGCTCTGTATTACTCTTTACTCTGTAAGTGCTTCACTGTTACAGAGGAGGGCAGCAGAGAGAGGCCGCGGAGCCATCCTTAAATCATTTTCATTTCTCCAAATCTGCCTTTTCCTCTTCTCTCTTAAGTCCAGAGGAGAGATCCTTTGGGGGGGGGGGGGGGCGTGGGGGGGGTGGGAGGCACATCTGCACTGCAAAATAAACAATAATTACAACCACCAACCAAACAACAAAGTAACAGCTAAGGGAGGAAAAAAAAACCCAACCAAACACTTTAAATCGAGGACTTTTGGAAATCAGAGCTCCCAGAAATTGTACCATTAATAAGGAGGGAAAGAAAAGAGGCGAGAAATCCAGCGACCATGGGCCAGCCTGGCTTCCTAGCGTGTACTTTCTGTTCTCTCTCCTTTTTCCCAAGGTAATTGCAGTCTGCCGAGAGGGAGTTAAATGGGATTAAAAGATCTGTGTAAGCAAAAGGACCCAGAAGAGGAGGAAGGAGTGAGCCGTCCGGGCCAGGGGGTGTCTTTGCCACAGCTGAGCCCCTTAGAGAGGCAGAGAGCTGAGCTCCTGGGAAGGATGTACCCACAAACCGGCCTGACCCCCTCTTTCTGATGGATTGCTGCAAAAATTGCCCGAAAGAGACAATGCACTAAACGTGATGGAGCCGGAATCAGAGCCGGTCTCCAGACTCAGAGCTACAGCAGCAGGCAGGGGGTGAGTACAAAGTCCGGCTTCTCCCGGCGCTTGGGGAAAGGGAATCCCGCGCGGGACGGGGGTGCGGGGGAGCCGGGAAGGGAAGAGCGGGGTCGGGAAGGGAGCTCGGCTCCCGGGAATGGGCTGGGGGAGAGACATTCCTCTGCCAGGGGATGATGTGAAAACTCCTGGGCTGGAGAGGAGAATGAGCTGGGAGAAGGGAGGCCACGCTGCTGGAGCAGGGGAAGGGGGGGAGCGGGGCTGCGGCGTGCGGAAGGGGTGAGAGCGGGGAGCTTGGAGCCGGGAAGGGCAGGAGAACCCCCAAACACCCCTTATCCCCATTCCCATGCACCCGGGATAGGAGCCCCGAGCCCGCGAACCTCTCCTGGGGGATGTTCTCCCCACGCGGGATGCAGGAAGCGGCTGTTCCTGCGCCCCGCTCCCCCTCGCACACCTCCACCGGGCACTGGGGGGGCCCCACAGCCCCTCCTGGGATGCTGCTCCTCGGCCTCGTTCCCTCGGGATATGCGGGCAGGAATACCTGGAATCGTCCTCCGGGAAGCGGGCGAACCGCGGGTGAGGCGGAGGGTGCTGGCGGCACGTTCCCCGCGTGTCCGCTGCACCCACGGGCGCACAATTGCTTCTTCGCATCCATATATACGTGTGTATGTGTAAAACCACCGCTCGCACACCCCCATTCTTGCGCAGCCGGGACCCGCTTTTACTATTCCCATTGTTAAATCTGTTGTTGTTGTTGTTTTTCCTCCCGGAGAGTAGCAAAGGGTTAAGCGCTGTTGGTTGCGTTGTCGGATGTAATGATGATTTACCGACACTCCCTTGGAAAAGGCTGGGATTCTTCTGCCTGGCAGTTGGGGAAAGTTGTGAGCAGGATCCCTCTGCTCCTGCCAGGCGGGGCTGGGAAATGGGATGAAAGGAGGGGGAAAAGGGGTGATGGGATTTGGGAATACCCCCTCCCCCCTTTGCACCCCGGGGTCACCCCGCTGCCGGCAGCCGCAGCTTGGATGTGAATGAATGTGCAGCTTCCTTTGTAGGCTGGGGCAGGCTCTCCATGCGTGTCTCTGTGTGTGTGGAGTTACGTGGAGAGGAGCAGAACTGCTCCCAGGGGCTGCAAACAGCTCTCCTCGAGGTTTTTCGGGGGGGGGGGGGGGGGGGAGGTGTTATGTTCACGAGGAGCGGATTTCAGTGCTTTAGGGTGGGTTGTTTGTGCAGACGTGGCTATGGCATGCTAAGGGATGCTGGTAACTGCATCTCCCAGTTGCACCTTTTTGATGCTGGGCATGGTGTGGAGGGATGTGCCAGCATGGGACTGTGTGGTGGGATCTGTGTGTCAAAGATGAAGTGGGAAGGGGAGCACGCAGACAAAGATTGCTTTGAAAGACCAAGAGCAGCTTCACAGTGAAGGGCCCCGGTGATGGGGAGATACTTTGCACAAGGCACAGACACTGCACAGAGCTTCAAGTTGTGAGCAGGATGGAGGTAACCACAGTCATGGTACAGATAAGGATGGGGATGTTCTGCTTGAGTCCCAGGAGAATCAGATCCCGCTGAGGATGGGTTTAGGAAAGGATGGAGTATGCTGCTTGCTCGCTGCAGGTCTACATCTGGTTTTGCATCTGTGTCCCAGGCCAGCGCTGTGCAGGGGGTTTGCGTTGCAGTGCCATGGGAAATGTGCGCTTTGGTCTCTTCTGGTGACTCCGAGTACGTGTGCCTTTTGTTCCCAGGATCTCCTCCGGCTCCAACACCTCACCAGCGTGCTGCTGCTCCGCTCCCTCCTCAGCAGAGGTCGCTTGCTACCCTTCACATTATCTCCCGATGGGCTTTTTGGTGCTGGGCTTTGATTTGCTTGGCAAAGTGCTGTGCATCCTATCCTGGATGTTCCTGTTGAGGCTGTTAAGTCTTGGAGAGGGTCCTCTGAGCCCAGAGCTGGCTTGTGCCTGGGCTCACCAGGCCACCCTTGTGCCATCAAGGCATCCTCAGAGAGAGCTGCGCTGCCTGAGGGCAGCTTGTAATGGGAATGTTCTGGTGCATTCCCTCATGGCGTCGGGGGTCCCGCTTATCCCAGTGCTCCTGCAACATCCTCTGGAGCTGGGCTGGTGGCTGAGGAGCTGCCAGATGTGCAGGAGAGCCATGGATGGGAGTGGGAAGGAGGAGCAGTTGCAGCGTGTGCTGAAGCTTTGTCCTGGCTCAAGCATCCAGAGCTTGTAAAAACAGAAGAGCACAGTTTTACAGGCTCTGCGAGCTCTAAGTGCCCCTCTTGATCGTTTCTGTCGGTGCATTTTGAGAGTGCACGGGCTCATTAAACCACAGGAAAAGGTTTTACATTCAGCCATGCCTTGAGCACCTCTCCAGGCAGCAGCACTCAGCTGTGGTTGTGCCACCTTCGCCCCTTCCAGCCCTGCTGCTGCATGCTGGCCATGGAGGAGGTCTGTTGATGCTCTTGGGTGCCTGCTTGCTGTCACAGCCCTGGGCTGTTGGTGTGATGCTGCTCTGGGCTGCCTGGTCCACGTGCTGGGGATGAGGAAGCTGTACACATAGTGCTACAGCATCTGGGTGGGTCAGTCCCATAAAGGCCTGGAGGAAGGCACAGGTCCTGATTTAGGTGGAAAAGACCACTGCATGCAAGCCAAGCGGGTGATCTGGGGACATTATGGCACTGCTGGACAAATTCAGCCATGGGAGCAATAGGCAATCGAATGATGTGTGTGTGCTGGGTGCCTTGGGGTAGAGGGGAGTCAATTGCAGAGCTTTTTGGAGCTGTGTCCCAGGAAGGAAGGGCAGTGTCACAGCCACAGGCTGAGGTTCAGTGTCCAGGTCTCCCCCCTGCTGCATCAGTGTGCCTCTCTGAGCAGGTCCCTTCAAAGCTCCAGCTTCATCCCCTTTCTGCAATGGGTCAGGGGGATAAAATCTGCCCTGCTTGAAACCAGTGTTTATGGAGGCTTCATTATTGACCGAGGGCTGCCCAGGTCTAGTGCTGAGGGGGTTGTAGGAAGTCTCTGACCAGAGACAGACACCGAGCATGGGGGTTCTTCCCCCTCCCTCTTTCTTTGCCAATTGGGGGCATAAGTAGAAATGATGGACGCTTAGTGAAGTGCATATGGAAACAATCGGGAATTCTATACGGCTCTGCCAAACCCCATTCACAAAACGAAGGAATGCAAAGGCGCTTGTTGGAAGGACAAAAAGAGGAGTTAGATGACAGATCACGTTTAACACTTCTGTTTGTCCTGGGCTTCAGTTACTAGCTGAGAACACAAAGGCAAGGGCCAGTAGTGGGTGTTGTCACTTCACACAGCGGCAGTCAATAACACAGGCAGAGAGGGATGGGCAGCATAGAGTAGACCGAGTAATGGGTTGTCAGGGGGAGATCCCCTATTGGGAAACTGCTGAGAGGTGTATGGAGGGTGTTTCAGTCATCACAGCCGTGTCAGTCCTGCATCTAGGAGGTGAGGGGCTGGTTAGCTCTGGGCCAGCTTTGTGCAATGAATACCTAAGCTCTAGTTCCCAATTAGGGGCACAATGACCAGTGGTTTGAAACCCATCATCCCTCTGCCTGCAGATATCGGGTATAAACCCACTGAAAGAACAAGGTGTCTGCAGGATGGAGGGTTGGTCACACTGATGCTTTGTCTCCCCATTCTGCATATGCAGATCTGTGTCTCCCTCCTGGAGAAGGGAAAATGAAGAGGAGGCATATATATGGGGAGGAAATACCAGGGCTTCATGCATCCAGACCCTCCTGTGCCTGGCTGATGTGCAGGCTCTAGCTGCTTTGCAGTAGTTGAGACCTGCTGCTGTACCATTGCCAGGAGCAATGTCCCTCCCCTTGGTGAATGATTGCTCCCTTTTGTCAGCCCCTGATGGGTTCCTCCTTCGCTACCGGGGGCCTCCGAAGGAAGCAGCTGCTTTTTCTGGGCTGCAGTCGCAGATAGGTCTCTGCAGGCATAGCACTGAGGGCATTTTCCTGCAGAATGAAGGTTAGATTGGGTAGAAGCGGCGCCAGAGAAACTCTGGGGATTCCTGGGTTTGCACACAGGCTCCAAACACTGGGGCAGGGTGGAGGAGTTCAGATGTTTCCATTCAGGATCACCACAAGGATGGGTTGGAGTCTGGCCTGGGGAGTTTCCCATCCTAGTGAGTGTCCCTGTTTGGGCTACTGGAGCGTCTAGTAATAACGGTGTGACAATCTTTGTAACCCCCTGCTCAGAACACTGTTGAAGCACTGATGTCCCACTTCATCTTCTCCTTATGGCTTCACATGCAACGAATTCTAGGGGCATCTATAAATCAGGTTTGATAAACATGTGCCTAGGAGGAGCAGGATGGATTCTGGACATTTTATGTGCCTGATGCTGGATGGTATTGAATTTCATTCTTCCCCACATACTATTGACAGTTTCTACATCACCCTTAGATTTCTCAGTATTTTTTAAATGACCATGGAAATGTGTGTCTCTGGGCATATTTGCTTGTGTGCTTTCTTCTGTGTCTTAAAAACAGAGATGCTGAATGGGGGTTAAAAATGAAAGCCATTGCAGTCATCTCCCTTAGCATGCTGGGCTTTGCAACAGGGCCTGTGTACACCAGACAAAACACTTTGACTGGAGGAATAAATCAATAGCTGGTTTATATTGCAGAAAGGGTCCAGTAAAGGTTTAAGCAGGGTTGATACAGGGACATCCGTGTAACTTATATATTCCCATTGCACTCTCCAGAAACGGAGAGTGAGAGGAGAAATAGTTTCCAGAAGTCTGCTCTGCAAAGGATGATACTAGTGCAGAATAAGACTTCTACCTCAGAAGCTGGCAGTGGAATCGATGCCATGGTGCAGTTTGAAGCCTTAGTATGTAGGTTGTGATTTTTGTTTCTCATTGACTTATCAAAGCCGCCTGGGGGTCTTGTATCACCTCCAGTCTTGTGCAGAGGATCTTAAGCATCAGAGACGTTTTCTCTTATAAGATGTTCTGTCTGATCTACAGCTAGAAATGTAGATTTGCTATTCTTGAAAACCCATTTTCAGCACCCAGCTGGCTTTCTGGTCTTTTGGATAGAAAAGAATGCACCTGAGTGGGGGAGAATGACGGGAGAATTGTTTTTCCACCCTGCAAAAATGCAATTTCAAAGACATTTCCTCGCTATAAATGAGGGAGAAAACAAAATAAAGCCCATGGAACATTTTCCTCAGTTTCAACCCATCACCTAAGCAAAAAAGATGTCAGAATCGTTTGGAGCTCTTTTTTAAGACAGGGACAAGTCTTTTTGTTTAAAAATGCTGAAGTTGTTCCGACCAATTCCAGAAACTTGGAGTATTGGCTCATCACAGCTCTTTTACAGACTGCTTCAGCTTTGTCAAACTTGCACTTTTTTGAAGGATAATTCCTGACCGAGTCTTCCCAAGAGACTATTGTTTTACCACTGACCTTAGTTCAGCGCAGTGCTTTATTCCAGGGGTTGTCAGCTAAGAACCAATATGTCCAACAGGAGTTTTCCTTTAGTATTGCTCTTGGGGCTGCCACCTTGACTTTACTGGGGCTGCAGCAGCAAGACATGCTGTGCACAAGCCAACTGAAGAGGTGATAACTCTCCTTTAGCCTCCAGGTCACCATTTGCTGCTCTCAGAAATCTGATCTTTGAGTGTGCTGTGAGAATGTGGCAAGTGAGCCTGGAAGCTGAAAACCTAGGGCATGGTTTTGCAGTTCATAGGCTCATAGAGCAATTTGGGTTGGAAAGGACCTTAGGATCATCTAGTCCCAACCACACACTAGACCATGTCACCCAAGACTTCATCCAACCTGGCCTTAACGCTGCCATGGATGGAGCAGTTGTGTGCTAATGAGAAGTTGTGATTTAATCAGATCTCTGTGTTGATGCAGACCACCATGTACAGAGGCCTGCCCTGAAGCCCTGGCAAAAGTGGTGCCTCAACCTCCTGGTTGCTTTTATGGGAGCTTCTCAGTATACTTATTCTTGGTTGCTCTCTCCTCACTTGGAAGATGCTAAAATCACCATTAAGGTTGAGAAGTGTTCTTGCCAGTCTTCGCGCTTCTCTATCCCTCTCTGTTGTCTTTTGCCATGTACTTTTGGCACTGCTTAGTTCCCATGGACTGATCACAGAAGTTCACAAAGAGAAGTGAAGCAAATTTAAGCTGCATTCAGTAGCTTCAGTTTACTATAAAGGGAGTCTGCACTGGGAAACTTTTAGGGCTCACATGAGCTTGCATAATACGTATTTAGGGGCCCTTCTTCACCTAGCTACTAGCCATGGAATCCTCATTCTGGTATTCATAGGCTTTGTGCAATAGAAGAAATGCCTTTAGTGGGTACTTCTTGATAGTCTCTGTGGAAATCACTGCTTGTGGGATGATGCTGAGATAAAGGCAAGGTGATTTTGATTCTCTATATAAGGCGAAGAATCTTCCTTTATTATTGCTCCTCAAGCTGCTTATGCAATCCTGTCACTGCAGAGTTGTAACGGAAAAAGAGCCTGCATTATTAAACCCTGCCATAATTACCAGCCCCATCAGTCACAGTTCTGCCATTTGGAACCTGCTTTTGCTTTTTCCATTAAGTTGGTAAACTTTGCCAAAGTGTTTTCTTCAGCGTTCTGGCACCCGTCCCTGTTCTCTGCTCTTACAGTATTGGCTGTGTTGAGGGGTCCGGGAGTGGGGCTGAGGCCAGCTGGATCCCACGCTGAGCATTCGTCTCCTTTACAGCCCCGTCAGTGTCACTGGAATGAAATTACGTGCTGGATTTTCCTCTAAGGCTTGTTCCCTTCACTGTTGTTGGTCAAGGAGGGTTTTGGAAGCCAATTTGGGTTGTGAAGGTATCCCTCAAAGAAAGATCTGGACTTTGTTTGGTGTTATTAATGCTTTTGAGGCTCCTGCTGCCCTTTGTGTTCATGTCATGTTGGTCACCCCGCTGCACTCATCAGGTAGTCAAACCCAGTTGATGATACCCAGCAAGGATCTTTGTTCAATGCAGACGTAGAATTGCGTCCACGTCTTAAAACTCCATTGTTCTTCGGAGGTGAGCATAGAAAGGCAGATTTTCCCATAAAGTGGATTTTAGCCTCCTTTAAGTCATACAAGGGCTGCTAAAGGCAGCCATGAAGACTCATCCTGTTCTACTTCCCCTCCTGTATCCCTAGAATGAACTGGAACAACAGCTCTCTGTGGACCCAGCAGTGTCTTCAGTCTGACAGCAGTGTCCCATGGGATGAAGTGGGCAGAAAACAGCCATGTCTCTCCTTCTGGAGATCTCTTGAGCACAGCGAGGATTTCCTGGTTAGCATATGGCTGGCTATGGGACATGGCAGAAGAATACCATGATTTGGCTGTTCCAAGCTGGTTTTTCTTCATGCATAAACTAAAAGCAGCCCCAGAGCTCCCAAAATGCACAGCCCAGCATCAGGGTAATGGAAACAGCAAAGAACGATGCGGTCCATCTCATTTGTTTCCCAGCCCATGCAGGGCTGCTCCAGTATTTTGTCCCTTCAAGCCTTAAAATATGAGTTGGCGGCTGGGTTCCTGCATGGATTTTTACACTCAAGGCCAGGTTTTCCCACTGACATGTAAATCACCATGGCTTCATTTTAGCTGTGGGAAAAGGGTCTCCTGCACTGAGGGAGGATCTGGCCCAGCGTAATATACTGCCTCAGAGGATGCTTTCTTGTGCTAAAGGTTGATGGCAGGAGAAGAGTGGTCTCTAATCCCATGTGATAAATGATTTCTCTTTGCCTGGTCCAAAGAGAGGAGCAAGCTGCACTTTGGCATTGCTTTGCATATCCCAGTGTTTGTGCTGGCTTGGCTGAAACGAAGAACAACCTATGAATGTCCCACACCGCTTTCTTCTGGCTGAGGGCTTTCTGTAGTTTACATTTTTGTCCCTCCAGGAGCCCTTGCTGATCAAGCTGTTAAATATCATCTCTAGAAGATGAGGGAATTCAATCTTCAAACTTTCCACTGTCAGCTTTAAGTGAGCTGAACCAAGGAGTTTCCTATATTTGTTATTTGGCTGCAAATCATAGTAGTTGGTGAGGGAAGGGGGGGACTTCAGCTACCTTTCTGGTAAAAGCTTTCCCCTCTGCTGCTCTTTTCGATGGCACTTCTAGGCTTAAAGTTGAGCTAACAGAAAGGTTTGTCCAATTCCCTCTCAGGCATGAAGGGGTCTGTAAGAACACTGTGCTCTGGGAGTCTGCAGCTCTACCAAGCTAATGAGAAAGTCACTAGTGACAACAGCAAAGTGCTGAGTGGTTTTAAGCTGCTCCCATCGTTGTATCTGGGTGTAAAATGAGGAATAGATTCATGGAGGATTTTGTACATTTAGAGTATTTTTAAGCATCAAGTTTGCTGAGATGCAGGCAACGTGTCACTGCCTGTCAGCCCATTTTCTACCCATACCCTTATAAACATCACATACTCCTGGCACGTCTTTTAACCTCCAGTTCGGAATTACTCCTCCGTCCTCTTGCATTTGGAATGCTCTGTCTTACATGGGGTGAGTGCCAAAGAGTAGCAGTGGTGACTGCTGGCCTGGCACTGATGTCCCTGCATCTCAAAACGCTGGTCTGGTCCTAGTTCAAGGCTTGATCAATGGCCCCTAATACCAGTGAGAAAACGTTCCACTGAATTCAGCAGGCTTTAGATGACTTCTATGTTGTAAAATGAGATCTCACTCAGAAGAAAGTGCAGTTCTGCTGAGCGTTCATTCTCCATGTACAAAGACATGTGGGCACTGACTCTGCTAGACTTGTGATCAAGGAGAAGACCCTTAACAGGGGGGCTGCTTTTTGTTACTAATATTGTATAAACTCATTATTCTCTCTTTTCTTCTATTTCTAGGGGATTCTGCTTTCTCTGGACTGTATTATGTTTTACCTGGCTCCTGGGATTCACGCAGGGAGATTCTGAAGGTAAATCACACTTTTCTTTCTCTTTTCAACCAAAGTAAAAGCCCGTATGCTTTGGTCTCAGTTCAGGTCCATCGTTTAATAGTCTCTGAGCCTAATGCACAGAATTAGATGCATTTATTGCTGATCTTTGCAGTACTGGTGCTATAGATGATGCAGTTAACAGCCGGCAAAAGGACCAGGTTTTACAGGTGATTATGTGCCTCACAGGAGTTCCAGAAGTACCACTCTGTCTGGTGGAACTGGTGGGATTGAAGCACTAAAACGTCATTGGCATCTACCTGCACTTTCTGGGACTTAACTGCTTTCAGAAAGTGCCCCTTGAGGCCAGCGCTTTAAGGAATTAAGTGTCTCTGGCAGACAGGTTTTTCCTTGCAAACCAACCCTACCTCTGCAGGCACATGAGAGGTTGTGCATACAGAAATGAGTTCTAAAAGTAAAAGCAAAGTTAAGGAAGAAAAATGTCACTGGGTTGGTTAATAGTAGAATGAGTATGGCTCAGTCTCTGTGCTGTAGTGAGAGTATTCTATAAGGGAGGGATCACACACTTTCACCCTGTCTTTACATCCCTTCTCCAGGCATCAGCTTCCTAGCGCTGTTTGGGACAGGACAAAAAGTTGGGGTATAATAATCAAAGAGATGGAAAGCTTCAGAGCCAACAGAAACAATTGTCTTTTACAACTGATAGCAGGAGCAGAGCACCTCTGCAGCTTCTGTTTGTCAAGGAGCCATCTCCTCTGACAATAGTAACACCTCTTCCACATGGATGCTTTACACGGGTGCATGTTGGAACTGAGCAGCTTCCTCTGCGAGCAGCAGACAACAATAAGTGGACTAGCAGGCTCCAGGGCTCTCCTCTTAGTCTGTAAAACATGAAGGAAAAACAGCAAGTTGGTCAATGCTCAGCTGTGAGCCAGCCCATGGAGCACTTTTTTACAGGGGAAAAAGGAAAATCCATCCCTGCCATCAGCAATCCTGAAAAATGTCATATTTTCCAACTTGTGCCTCAATGCAGAAGAGGTGAACATCTGGCTGAATCACTTAGTCAAGCAGTTTTCAGAGCAAGTTTTATGTCAGCTCATAAAGAGGCAGAACAAATATTGTGTCTTGGCATCTGTCTTTTCAAGGCGATTTTGAATGTGCTGTTTAGACTCATCTTTATCCATTTTAATCCCATGATAATTATGGGTGGTGCCATGGCTTTTGATTGTTACCATGAGCCTAAAGTAAACTTGCTTTGCTCCTATAGCATTACCTTAGTGTGGTGGATAACTCCCCTCTGAGATGCTTTCTCTGTGATGTGCTTGGTTTCCCCACAATCAGACAGGCTCTTCCTTGGGGTACCAGAAAGCCAACACTTCCAAGGAAACACAGGCTGTAAGGAAACACTGGTGGCTTGAGGCTGTATTATCACTCAGAACTTCCAAACATGAGATTTACAAAATCAACAAGAGCTTGTTTGTAGATCTGTGTGAGGATGAAATTAAGCCAATGCCGTGGGCTTTTGAAAACACTGTAGTTTTACTATAAGGCTTAGGAGTCTTCCTGCACACTGGAAAATCAGGGAACGCAGAGGATGGCTTTTCCATAAGTGTTACAAATCCAAAGCATCATGAGGTTAGTGAGTTCATCTGATGTGCACTGACTAAGGGTCTGAGCAGTAACTTTTGGAAGCGTAGTATTTATTCAACCCAATTTTAGCTGTGGGCATCACATCTCAGCTGCTGGAATCTAGGAAGCTCCAAGTTATTCCTCTCCTGCCTTTTGGCTCTTGTAAAGGTTTTTGCATGCAGGAAAAAAGGAAGGGAAAGCGAGTGATGGGATGGAGAGCAATAAAACATTTTACCCCCTCTGTCAGAGATGATCGTGTGGTTGTTCAGGAATCTCTGTGCATCTCACTTTGTGTTGCAACAGGATTGCTTGTAACTAGCTTGAAGGCACCTGGGACCAGGCGGCTCAAAGTAAATGTGTTTTTCAATATGTGTTTTGATGGAAAAATCTACAGAGGGAAAAATTTGAAGGGGAAAAAATGCTTTGCTAAACTTGGAGCTATTTAAGGAAACCAAGAATTACCTTGTGTTTTATGGTAGCTGATGACATCCCGTTGTCCCAGGAGACATGCCCCAGCAGCAGTTGGCATGGGATGGAGAGGGAGATGGGCTGGGTGCACTGGAGACCTGAGCTGTGTGTCTGGACCTGGTGCTGGAAAGTCCACGTTCATGTCCTGTGTGAGGTCTCTTTTTCGTCAGGTTTTGCGTAGGCATCTAGAATTTGGCTCTACCTTAGTAGGTTTTGAGGGAAGGAGTGTTTGGGTTGTGCTATTTTTCCTGTAAGCCCTGCTGGATGCAGTTGGATTGGTATTGCAAACAGCAGCAGCATCCTCTGAGCAGGGACACATCCTTATGTCTTTGCAGAGCAGCTACCAAATGAATAGTGTAAAGCATCTCTGCCAGTAGAGACACCACTGTCTGTCTCTGGGAGGGAACCTAAAAATACATGTAGAAGTTGGAGGAGTCTACCACCTAGTTTAAGTGGTAAATGCATTTCCTTAGGGCTAAATCCTGCTGCCTTTGAAGTCTGTGGCAAGGGTCCCACTTGACTTTGTTAAACACAGGCTTTGGCCTTTACTATTTCATGGGCTCTGGAGATTATCCAGTATGAAGATACTGCCATGATTCCTCCATCCAATGCAGAGCGGTGAAGACTTTACCTTCGCCTTGCTGAGGGACAGCCCCATTGGGTAATACGGCAGGAAAACAGTGGGGGACCAAGGATGTCATAGTATAGGAGAAGCATCATTATTAACACTTGCACATGCTGTGCAGTGAATTGTTTGCTTTGCATGGAATGGGAATATTTCCATCCTCTTTCACATCTGACGCATCTTCTCCGTGGCAGTCTCTACTAGAAATGAGTCAAACTGCCTTAAAAAAGCAAGGTGGGAATAAAGCTGAGCCCAGACAAAGTAAATATTGATTGACTTGTTCTTGCAAAAATGGCCAAGGTTTCTGCCAAAGTCAAGGAACAGAGGTTTCCTCATTATTCTTCTCCCTTCCTGGCGAGCAACACTACAGGCCTCAGACTGGTTGAGTCTACAAAACCCTTCTGGCTGACACTGAGGATCTTTTTTAAGCGCCAGTTCTCCAAATATTGGGTATTGTGATGAATGTTTATAGTTAAGGGTAAAATAAGCCAAATTCCAAGGCCCCTTTAGTGAAGGAGCTTACTTTTTCTTTGGACAACCTCTGATTTACTTCTTTTAATCAAGGAAAGCTGCAGTCCCATGGCGCTAGGTCATGTGCAGCCATGATTGACAGTAGTGCATTTCATAGTTAAATGCTTAACTTGCAAGATCAGCATTTGGATTATACAGCCCAAGTGAGCTTCCCCAAAGAGCACTTAAATCTGAGAGTCGTAGAGTAATGGGGATTGCATTTAGACAGGGAAAAGGGAAGGAGATCGTTCTCCTAGCTCATTTTCAACAGTGGTAGTGTAATGGTAATCACTACGGGCTTTCTTTATCTTAGAATCTTTAAGGTTGGAAAAGACCTTTAAGATGATCAAGTCTAACTGTTGATGTAACACGGCCAAGTCCATCACTGAGCCATGTCCCTAAGTGCCACATTTGCATGTCTTTTCAATACCTCCAGGGATGGTGATTCCCACTGCTCTGAGCAGCCTGTTCTAATGCTCTACATCCCTTTTGGTGAAGGCGCT
Source organism: Ara ararauna (assembly GCA_028858755.1). NCBI lineage: Eukaryota > Metazoa > Chordata > Aves > Psittaciformes > Psittacidae > Ara > Ara ararauna. The sequence goes on from CM054384.1 coordinate 18,933,865, forward strand.
TTTCTTAATATCTAATCTAAAACTCTCCTGGTACAATTTGAGGCCATTTCCTTTTGTCCTGTCACTTGAGAAGAGACCGACTCCCACCTCACTCCATCCTCCTTTCAGGTAGTTGCGGAGAGCAATAAGGTCCCCCCTGAGCCTCCTTATCTCCAGATTAAACCCCCTCAGGTCTCTCAGCCGTTCATCATCAAACTGGCACTCCAGGCCCTGCAGCAGCTTTGTTCTTCTTTGGACATGTTCCAGCATCTCAGTGTCTCTCTTATAATGAGGGGCCCAGAACTGAACACGGTATTTGAGGTATGGCCTCACTAGTGCCGAGTACAGGGGGACAATCACCGTCCTGCTGGCCACGCTAATGCTGACACATGTAAGTAACCTCTTTTATTAGACCAAATGATTGAGCTGGAGTAAAAGAACAAGCTTTTGGGTGCATGAGCACCATTTTCAGGTCTGGGCACATTTACTTCACATAAACCTCAGCATCTTCCCCATTTCAGTAGTTCAGCTGAGGTTGCTGCCAGCTGGCTCCAGTCTGCATTGCTTTTGCCTGATAATGTGCTTTGGACTCGGAGCTCTGTGTGGCACTTGTTAGATCTTGGGGCTAAAAACAAGAGGATTCTACTTGTCTGTCCATTGTGGACTTCTCCTGGGGCTGGTGGAGAAAGGGCATCAATCCCTATCATCCAGTCTTGCTCCTAGGAGTCAAATGCTGGAGGCAAGTCTTACCTCTTCTGCTTAGTGGCCTCTGTAAGTCATTTCTCATCCCTGCGCAAACCAAGTCTTGTTCATCCAACCTATTAAAATAAGACTGTAAGATGATCTGCTGGGAAAATATAGTGCTTTGAGAACCTGAAGTAGTTCAGTGCAATCGAGGTGCAATCTTTTCATGCTGGGAAGCACCTTTGCTTCCCTAAACCTTTTAGAGTCTCGGAGATTAAAAGCTGCTTCCTACTAATTTGGAGACGCAGATACAAGGCTTTGCTGCGTTTGAAGGTTCTGTTTCTTGCCTTCTGGGGATATAAAATTTTGCAATCAGTCTGTTGTTCAAATTCCTTTCCAGCTGTGTGGTCAGCACTCGGAATTAAATCCCAGAGACTATTGGTGCTCAGTGGGACATTTCCTTGTAGTGAGGTCAGCTCCCTCCAGAACAACTGGAGCTGGTCCCTGGTGGGACAGGATGGATAGGCAGGCACACACCATGGAGCTGATGCATTTTGGCAATTGCTGGTAGCCAAGTTCAGCATGCGCTTGCTCCTACCATGATGTGCGGAAGAGTTATGTGCTCTCCCTTCTGAGTATTGGAATGTATATGTGTGAGAGGATGGTTGGGTTTCCTTCATCCTGTTGCCTTTTTGCATGGATTGGTTTGATGCTTCCCATACCCTCCCAGCCCTTGGGTTGCCCAACACCTCCCATTGTCTTTGTGCTTCCCTTTCAGATGTGGATGTTCTTCAAAGACTGGGCCTGTCAGGGAAAAGGCCATCGAGCGGATGGTCCTCGTCACGTACAGTTCCTCAAGGAGTCATTCCTTTTAAATCAGGGGTCATCTTCACTCAGCAAGCACGCATTGAAGTGCCACTCAGCACCATCCTTCCTACAGGCTCCAGCACCAACCTGCTCCTGGTGCTGAGCCTCTGCTCCCACCGCATCAACAATGCTTTTCTATTTGCTGTCAAGAGCAAAAAGAGGAAACTGCAGCTGGGCATCCAGTTTGTGCCTGGGAAGATCATAGTCTATGTGGGCCACAAGCGCTCTGTATATTTTGATTACAATGTCCATGATGGCCAATGGCACAATGTGGCCATCAACATCCGTGGCCAGACAGTCACTTTATTTACTTCTTGTGGGAAGCGCAGAGTACATGCGGATTTGCATTATAAAAAGGACGAGGCATTGGATCCACATGGATCTTTCCTCTTTGGGAAGATAAACCAGCACTCGGTGCAGTTTGAAGGAGCCATCTGCCAGTTTGATATTTATCCTTCCGCCAAGGCAGCTCATCATTACTGTAAATACCTGAAGAAACAGTGCAGGCAAGCAGATACCTACCGGCCAAACCTGCCCCCTCTCATCCCCCTCCTTCCCAGGGATCCAAATGCCTCCCCCAGTACCCCACGGCATGTGGAGCCCTCGTTGCAGGGTCTGAGAAACCTGACCACAGCTGCCCCATCCTTGGAGCTTGGCAGGGTCACTGTACCCCTCAAGGCTCGGGGCTCAGGTACAACCATCGCATGGGTATCAACCCCACCATCACTGCCAAGACTGACAACCAAAGCCACAAAGGTCACAGTCGCCCCATCTCCTGTTCCATCGAGTACTGAATCACAGCCACCCACTCGTTCGCTCCCTCGGGGCACGGTGACAACCATCAGGGTGTCCCGTCCCACTCCCAGCACATACATGGAGAAAACTCCTCTTCCCACTGCCAAAAAGGCCCCACCAACAAGCCAGAGCCCTGCCATGGCCAGGGGGAAGGAGTCCAAGCAAGCGACCAAAACGAAGATCAACCAAAACCCAACCGTTGAGCCCTCTAAAGCACCCAGTACTGTAAAGCCGGTGAGGAGGGTGACTGATAACACAACCAGCAACACCCACTTTGTCACCCTAAGACAGAGCCCAAGCAGTGGGCCTGTTCCAAAGAAACACGTGCCGTCCCCCACCAGGAAAGTGGATCCTAGTAACATCCCTCTGGTGTACACCAAACCGCCCCTGGGGTCTGCCCGTCCTGTCTCCAGAGCCAGGGCACAGGCCTTCAACTTCACAACCCCTGCTGCCACCGACGGCTATCAAATCTTTGACCCCCTCGGACCCACTCCGTTTCCATTTTTACTGGGATATCCAGGAGAGAAAGGAGAGAGAGGACCTCAGGTAAGTTCAAGGTCTTGATGCCGACCATTTCCAGTCACAGCTCAGCTGAATGCTTGGCACACCATAACCTATAAGGGTTTCTATAAAGCTTATAGCAGTGTGTGACAGCCCAAAAAACATCCAAGCACTATTAGAGTCCTGATTATCACAGTTTGAGTGCATATGTTGCTGTAAACTTGAGTGCTCTGTAATGGTGGATGCTCCTTAAGTTTGTGATTAAAGGTACTGTTTCATATTAGATTTAAGAAAGGGGAAAAAACAAATTCCCACCTTCCTTCCTAAGAGCTGCTGCGTTAAATTTGATGGTTCTGTTCCTCACCTCTGGTTTTTCTCAGGGCCAAGAGGGCAGAACTGCTGGTCACCTTCCAAAGAAAACCCAATGCCTCAGAAACACGCCACGGATTATCTATTACTTAACACTGGTTATTAATTTCTTATATACCCAAAATTCCCATTTCCAAAAGTGCCCCGTTCCAGTAAATGCACGTACAGAGATTGCTCCAGGATTTATGGGTTTTGAAACAAACTCTCCTCAATTTTTCTGGTGTAAGTTAATTTCTTTTTATTATTTCTCAGAGCCTGCATTTAAAACGTGCAAAGAGCTTCCTTTATAACTTTAACTACTGCATTCCACACACAATAACCACTCTCAGGGTGTGTATCTTGGCCATCACATATACACACATTTTGTAATGCTAAAAGCAGTCGGGCCACACTAATTATCTGCTAGCTGCCTTTTCTTTAAGCGCAAGAATGCAAACAGGATCTTTAAACTGGCCAGCTTTTAGGAGGATTTGGTGTTCCAGCCCCAGCCTTTTGCTATATTGTGTATATGAGGGGCTGTACATGTACAAGAAGTTTCTCCCAGAGAGAGTCTTGAGTTGCCAAGTTCCAGCCTAGAGCAAATTATTACAGCTGACTTCTTAAATATGGAGAGAAGGGTTTACAATGGAAATATCGAGGCTGGCCAAAGGAACGCAATCAGCAGCACTTGCACCTGCAGATGGGCTGCTGTCTTGCAATTGATACCTAAAGTGATAGTGGTTGTATTGCTAAGGCCCTGATGGGTGCTCACCTTCAAGATTTGCATTTGCTGCCTGTCCTATGTCAGAGCAATGTGATTTCTCTCCTTGTCATTTGGATGGGGAGTCACCATCAGGTGTGTTTTGTTCTAAGGTTCCCACTCTGAGAGGTGAAGATGCTGCCCTGGGAAGGGGGATGCAGCACTGCACTCCTGCCTGACTTTACAGGCACATATCCCTGATGTAGGACTTATGCTTGGAGTTTCGCTAAATCCCTGAGTAGACAGAATGAGGCTCAGTGGTTTTTCCTTCTCTGTGTCACGGAGAGTCATTTCAGCCATGTTTCCAAGAGGAGAAAAAAGCAATTCTGAGCTTCTCCTAAAACACTGCTTACCTGTAAGGGCTAAATCTCATGGCCTGCTCTGACCTCAGTGCAATCCTGACCTTTCCCACCTTATTCCCCTGCAAGTGTCATGAGGGTGACAAAGGTCCAAGCCCCCACTTCTCCCTGCAATGTAAAGAGCTTATTATTGAACTGGAGTGGAAAATCCCTCTCAGCTTGTGAATCACAGCACAGAAACGGATTCAGGCTGTGGAGGGCTGAGGGAAGAGATGGTAGGATTTTTTCCATCCTGTCTGAGAACAACTGGAGTCCTGAATTGAGGGAAAGGAGAACATTTTGAGGCTCTGTCTGGCCTTTTCCTCTTTGACTGCTGGAAACACAGTCGGCACTTTGGGAGGGAAAGGTTATGGCTTGGCTGCGTGCGGTGCCCGATAGCTCCTGTGACTCACTCAGAGATCTCTGTACCACATTGCATTGTATGTCTCTGATGTGGGAAGGGAAAGAGGAGAAAAGACTGGAATGGGGATGACATGTTGGGAAGCCAATAGAGCACTTCCATGGCCAGGCAAGCATGTTTCAGAGCAAGTGCTGATAAATGTTCTGTGCTTGAGTAATTACCTGGCGCCTGCCTTGTGCTGCTGGGCAGGCGTTTCTGATGAGGTCAGTGCAGCCCTTCCTGCTCTGCTGTGTGATATCACTGCCCAGCGCTTTCCCTGGATGGGACTGGGAATGTCATTCATGGAATCTGGCGCACGAGTGGAGGGATAAGATGATTAAATAGTTTTCCTTCTTGTGCTGTCTGGTACAAGGTCTCTGCAAGCGAAGTGTCACTCTGGACAGAGAAGTGTGTGTGGGAAATGGCCTTCTACCAGTTCCGCAAGGATAGGGACCACCTTGGCAATGATTAGGTATAAGGAAGTTCTTTACTGTAAGGGTGGTGAGGCACTGGAATGGGTTGTCCAAAGAAGTGGCAAATGTTCCATCCCTGGCAGTGTTCAAGGCCAGGCTGGACAGAGCCTTGGGTGCCATGGTCTAGTGTGTGGTGTCCGTGCCCACGGCAGGGGGGTTGGAACTGGATGATCTTCAGGTCCTATGCAACCCAAACCATTGTATGATTCTATATGATTCTATATATGATTCTATGATTTATGGGCAGAGGCAGGCTGCCAGCCAGCAGCATCCTGCTTGTCCCCTTCTACTTAAAGAAAAGGGACCATCTTTCATCCTGCTCATCTCAAAATCAGGATGTGGATGGCAGTCACAGTGCAAGGCAGTGATGACTCAGTGCGGTCACTGCAAATCTGGCTTTGTGAATGCCACCAAAATAACTGTGGTATAATTTTAGCTGTGCAGCAGGGCCCCATCCCCATAATTGAGGTGTCTGCATGGTTAGAGGAGTGCAAGCACTAAAAGGGATCTGTTCACCTGGCAATAAAACGCAGCACCTTCTGTGGATTAATCCTGCACGACCACCACAGTGCTGCGCAACAGGAAACGGACTCACTGCGTCCCACATGCAACTAGTGGCAGTGCATTAATTCTTCAGGAATGTTGGGTTTGCTGGGCAGCTGGAGGCGGGGAAGGGATGCTCTTAAAAAAGAAGGTTTTCTTGGGAGCCGTTAATAACCACAAGCATTTGGGATCCCAGCTCTGCATTTCTTCTGGAAAGGGGGGGAAATAGCACAAACCACCCAAACATCATGCTCAGTCAGGAAGGCAGCACTGACTCAGCAGCTGGCAAAGCTCCCTCTGGATCATCCCCATGGCTGCCCTCAGCACCTCGGCTGAGCCTTGCTTCAGATTTCCTAGGCAAGCACAGGGCCCTTCACTCAGCTTGCAGAGCGATGTGACCCCAGCACATGGCTCAATTTGGACACCCATAAAAGCAAAAGAGATATTGGAAACAGTATTTTGTTCCAACATGTCAAGGCCTCAAGGCTGTGATGTGATGGGTGTTTGAATCCTCTGGTGGGTAGGGTAGCATTTGCTTGTCTATACCAGCAGCAGGTTTAATGGAGAGATTTAGAGGGACTGTCATCCCCCCCCCGATCATCAGCACTGCCTGTAGGATGTCCATGTGCTGTGTCATATAGTAGAGCTGCAGCAAACCCCTTGCCCCTGGTGCAGATGGGGTCTACTGAGTGATCCACAGTGTGCGCCAAGTTGGACCTTTCTCCTCCTATATAGTGAACCTGTAATTCCACATCTTTTTGTCCCTTATAAACAGAAGAACTCAAATGCATTGACTATGAGAAGTGTCTGAGGGTTATTTTTAGAGGAAGAAAACCTCGGGCACTGAGTGGGCTGAGTTCACTAGGAGGCAGTGGAAGCACTGAGTAATACAAGAGGAGTGGGGATGGAAGGAACATGTATCCGAGTCGGAAAAGACCCTGGGTGGAAAGACGAGCAGCCTCCAGCTCTCCTCCACATACTGTGGTGCATAGTCAGGAGCCCTAGCTTCAATCCCAGCCTGAGATTTGGCGGCATCCTGTAGGCAGCCTTCTTCCATCAGCAGATGTGTTTCTAAGCGCATCCCCAGTCTAGACTGCTCCATCTTCTGCATGAGCAGTTTGTCTTGGAGCCCGGCTCCTTTCCTAGAGAAGCAATCCCTGCCAAATCAATCAGTGAATAGGGGAGAGAGAGAGGTGATTGGGAGAGCTGATAAAATATGAAGTGCTTATTTCCAGTCCTTGTACCAGCAAAGGCTGCTCAAGCTGATAGTCTGTGATAAATGGAGGAACACACAATGTGTTTGAATGTCTCTTAATGAATGAGTCATATTAATAAAAAAAAGAGGATCACATGTTTTGTATAATTCATGGGAAAAGTTTCAGCCTCGCTCACACAGTTGGATCACTGCTTTCTTGCTAATTTAACCAGAACTATCCCCAAAGGGAAATCATCTTGCAGGCGAAAGACTAAGAAATAGGGAGCTCTATTTGTATAAAACCAAGTTGATTTTAAAGAGCAGTAGTTGAAAGGGTGATTGAGATAAATGTGTTGCAAAGGATGTAAGGATGTGTTGTGGAAATATATGCAGGTATTTTTATAAGTGACAGAGTATGAGATCCCTCTATTTTTTCACACTCCTTCAGACTTCTTTCCAAGGTCTGACATTGCTCAAGTCTGAAGTGCCTCCTGCAGAGATTGTTTCTGCAATGTCTCTATAGAAAAGCTGTGTTAACCAAGCGGGACTACTAACATTGTGCTATGTATCGTGCTCCTGCTTTGCTCAGAATCGAGCTGTGGACAAGGATTTGTCTCTGATAGGTGTTGTGCAGGCCCAGAATAAACATCTGTGTCTATTGTAGAACTCGTGTTACAAGACTGGCTTCCCACCAACACCTGTGCTCCTGCCAGAATTATGAGAGGTTTTTCTTTCTGGACTGGTTGAAACCCAGATGTGTCCAAATTTAACATGATAAGCCTGCCTTGGAGAAGAAATAACCAAAATGTTGGATTTTTTCCTCCATAAAACCCTGCAGATTTGCTTTAGGCAGTATTTCAAGCTGGGTTTTAGTTCAGGTCCTGTCTCCCTCTCTGTGCAGGATGGTAAGGTGAGGAAGGGCTGGTGTATCTTTTGAAGATGAGATCTTCTCTTCCCCTTCTCTTCTCCTGAGGAGAGGATTTTCATTCTAGTGTAGCTGCTCAGTCCCTCCGTGCTAGTGCTTTCCAGATGCACAAGGCTAAACAGCATTGTGGCAATGGCCTTGCATATGAAATGTGCCTCATCTTCCTCTGGGAAGAAAACAAGGCAGGTTCTCTTATCTGCAGGGCTAACGTCACTGCTCAGAACTCAATGCCAACGTGGGGAGAAGCTTTTGATGTGTTTTCTGAACTCCCTTTTAAGTTGGCTTTTACCACATGCATTAGCATCTGAGAAAGAATGTTCTCTTGCAGTGTTTTGAGCAGTGCAGGATGCCCACCCCTGAAACACAGCCTTGTGCGGGATAAAGGAGAGCTGTACCATTAATGGGGTACAGAACATGGGAGGTAAAAGTACATCGGAGAGACCCTGAAGTATAGATGCGTCGGTCCATCATTGTGCACTAGAATATGAGCTGAATTGTGTCCTGGGTAATTTGCTCCTAGGGGAATGATAATGGGAATACTTTGCTCTCTGAGCAATTTGATTCATTAGGCATTCAAAAGGAAGCGAGTCATTTCCCACATCAACAGCACCAGTTCCTGCACTGATTATGCTTCCCTCCAAGCCCTCTCCCAGCAGGTTCAGCCTTGCTCAGGTTGTGAGATCTAAAGGCACAAGCTCCTAGGGGCAGTGCTGCAGGCAGAGGGAAGTGTGAGGAGGGTCACGATGCAGGAGAGGCAGAGATGTGAACTTGGCTGATCTCAGCAGCAAGAGGAAACAGTGAGATTTCTCCTGTCCTCAGGGCCCAATGCATTTCCCTTTCAGACAACTTAGCTTAATTTTCCATTTGCAATTTGAAGCTCCAAAAGTGAAGAAAAAGAGAGGTCCCTTTTGCGCCAGGAAGTTTCCCAGCAGCAGCTTAGAATAAATCCTATAATCATTTGGTGGGATCAGTCATCATTCCTAATGCTACCGTGGGAAACTGAGAAGGGTTAAACTTTTATGTGGCTGCTATTAGCTGCTTCACAGAGCTGTTCAGGCTGGTTAACAATTCAGCTGTTTGGCTGGAGAAGAGAGTGAGTATCTGCTTCTGCCCTGTTTCTCCTTGATCTCTGATTTTGCTCTGTGTGATAACAGGGTGTGTGTGTTCTCTGCCATCAGTTTGCAGAACAGAGCAGGCAAGAGGCCAGAGAGGCAGGAACCAAAGTGCTAGGAGCAGTAGCTCACTGCAGGAGGCTGTCAGCTTTGCTGATCTTTTGAGGTGTTCATGCAATGGGAGGGCAGGAGCAGAGAAGTGCCAGGAAAAGGAGACCTTCCTGCCTTGCGAAGCACTTCCCACTGCTCCCTATGGAATTCCCTAAGGATGCTATTAAAGGTCTACACAGGCTCTGTGTGATCAGTTTAACTCTTCCCTGCGCCAAGGTGAAAGCGAAGATGTCTCTGGTGAGCATAGGGACTGCACAGGCATTACCTCCAGACAGACTCCTGGCAGCAAGCTGCGTGGTGCCTCGTTGATAGACATCTCTTACTCTCCATGTCTCAGAGCCTTATGATGGAAGTGGGACCGCATCCATCATCTGTAAGTAGCTGGGCCCTGATCCAGTCTCATTCTTCTCTGGCTGCCTCTCCGGATGTGCATTTTTCTCCGTGTGTGTTTCAGTATTGCTCTCCCCAGGCAAAGCCAGTTGTCTGACGTGGGCTCGAGAACTTGAGTTGGATGATAGAGGCGTGTGTAAGGGGCAGGAGAAATGAGCCACTGGGAAGGCACAGTACACATCCCATGCAATCCAGCTACCCAGGAACCGTGTGAGAATGGAGAGGGTTGGAAGGGACCTTAAAAACAGAAGGTGGCCTTGCAGTTGTCATGTTTCTCAGCTATCGGTGTTCATCCAGCCACCCCAGTTTTCTTTCACCTTGGCTTGCTTCTGGTTTATGTATGTCATACTCTTGCCTTATGCTGTTGCTGTAGTGTCTGGCACTTTTTAGCCACTCATCCCATAGTCACCTTATTCCTTTTGCTCTTTAGAAGAAGAATAAGAAAAGGCCGAAAGGCAAATTAAACCAAAGCAAAGTGATAGGGGACTCCTGAATTACGTACTGCTCTTTTTGTGTTGTTTCAGCCAGATGCCTTTCCCTTAAGTCCGTGTTCCCACGCCATTGCAGGTATTAACTCGCTCCTTATTTTGGCTAGCTCCAGTTTAGTGCGAACAGTCCCCATTTTTAGGAGTATTTTACTCAAGTGGCCAAGTACAATTGCAGCTGCTGTCAGCAGGAAGGTGGAAAATGTCACCTCAACTCTGGTACGCAGGGAATGCAGCACAGGCAGTGCTATCTTCTCTTTTACCTCTTCATTTAGGGGTAAATGGGAATGGGTCTTGATGGAGAAGACATTAAGCACTTGAATTCATCTTTGCCAAACTCTGTTACCTGTTGCTGCATCAGTTGCATTGGATTCATGTTTTGATAGTTATCTTCCTAACTAAAAGGAATTGAGGAACTAAGGGGATTTTATTAATAAAGCTTGGATTTTGGAGCACAATTATGCACAAGACTTAAAACCCCACATAACCGTCTGTCTATTTGCACAGCTGTATAATTGCATTATACAAGGGGCCCTGAGCTGGTACAATGGCAGGTTGCATGTTGTGTATCTTGCTGAAGTGAGGGTCAGCTGTACCAATAAGGGTTGTTACTACAAAGACCAGTAATACCGTTTTACCAGCGATAAGCACCTTGAAGAGGGGTCAGATGAAGTGAATGAGGGCTGTAGAGACTGGAAATCTCAGTGCAGGCTGCAGTGCTGGGTAGTAGCAGAGTATGATACAGTGCTAAAGTCCATCCACGTGTTGTCTTGGTGTGGGGCGTCATCTATTCTGTGCTGTGTAGCCTCTTACACTTTAAGACAATCTTTTACCCGTCACCTTTACTACAGATAGAACTAACTACAAAAAACACATGTTGTGATTAATTTGAGGTCCTCACAAAGCAGTATTACAGACAGACATACTTGGGGCTTTGTTTATTCCTCCCCTGACTTCTTTCTACGGTACCAAATCTGTCTGAATGACTTTGTTTAAAAGATTACTTTAATACTAATTAGTTTGCTTCTTATGATAATCATTGAATCATACAGGCTAATATGGTAATGGGAGGGCTGGTAATATTAGAGTTTATTCATTAGTCATCTCTATGGTTCAGGCAAGTTTTCTCTGTTCAAAATCTTATCCTGGGCATGAGATTTAGGGTAGGGACCTCCTGGGGTTTTGTTACTAAATCACACACTTGACGACTCCTGAAAACTGTGTCAGAGATCATGAGCTTTCCATTCCTCCTCAGGGCCAGTAACACGCTGCAGAGCTCAAGCAGCTCTGCCTGGCAACCCTTCAGCAGCAGGCTCTGCTTGGGGTGATGGTGCATGTGGGGTCCTACAGTGGTGATCCCAGTGGGAAGGGAGTGGAACCAGAGCATGGTACCCATTCAGTGCAATGTACCCATCTTCCCCTGCTTGCCCCACAGTTGGAGAGCTCAGGCTGCCTTCCAAACATCCTTCAGCCTGCTGCTCTGGATCTGTCTCTCCCCTGGATGCAATGAAAGCTCATCTTTTATAACAAGCTACTTGGATATAAATCCTGTGGGAGATGCTTAATTAACAGTTATTCTTGTTAGACATGTTTGGCTTGTGGGAAAAGAAGCTTTGAGGAGTTATTAGGGGTTGCAAATGGCTTTCTAGAAAGCTGAATTCTCCAGTCCATTGAAAAAATGAATAAATAAATGAACAAATCCAAACTCAATACATTACTGACTATTTTTTCCTAACCTGTTTCACATCAGTGCACAGCTGGGTGCATGATATCTCCACTTTCTTCTCACCCTCTGCCAAGAACCCCCACTACTCTGACATGTATGGGTTGACCTCTTCTGTATTACATATTTAAGAATATCCAACACTCACACCAGTTTTATTACATTTATCATATGCCACTTCAAAATACAAAGTGATGGGATGCAATTAAGTTGTAATTCATGTAGAAGCCTACAGCACCAAGAGCTATACATCCTCAGCCAATGTATATTGCAACACTCAATGTTCTTCCCTTGCCAAGGTATTAACACGTTACTTGTGTGCTAGCACATAACAGGAAACTCCAAAGCTGAGAGACAGTTGTGTTACCCCTGTGTTACAGCATGGGCTCAGGAAGGTGAAAACGCAGCTGTGATCATGGGAATGTGGTCCACAGGAGAAAGATGTGAATGCCCTGCCTCTATAGAAATACATGCTTCTGCAGATGTTACTGTATGTGGTGTTTTATCCCTTTCTAGTAATAGCGTAAGTTGAAGGGAAATAGGAGCATCATCCTGTTGTAGAACCATCATTAATTCCTATTTTTATTCTTCTAGGGCCCACCAGGTCTGCCGGGCTTACCAGGACCACCTGGCAAGAGAGGCTCTCGAGTAAGTGATATTAAATTCCTATCCATTTGTACTTTAACCTGTTTGTCCTACTGTTCCAAGGGCTGTTGTAAGTTCCTGTGGCTGAGTAATGATTGCTTCAAGCCCTGCTGTTGAGGTCTGGCCTTCCTCCTTTCTCTCATTCGCTGCTCAAGGTTTTCAGGAGGCCATACTGGTGATTTGCAGCCTCCCTGAGCTAAGGTTTGGCCTTGAAAAGGCTGGGGATGAATGTTTCCAAAAGGCTGTCAGAAGAATGAGCTCTGTCTGTCTCATTTTGTTTCCAATATCCATTCCTTCTTGCAAACCCAGTGCTGAACATGAGCTTTGGCTGCTTTTTGTTCTGTCCTTCACTCTTCCCAGCTTCCCAAAGTGCTTGCTTCGAGGTCCTTCACCATCACTATGTCTTCACTAGTGGGACCATGGTCTAGGACCAAGGACTCAATACACAAGGATGAGCTTTTGTGTTCCTCAGACTGAGACCTGCTCTCTGTCTCCTTTGCGAGGTCTAGAGCAAAATGTCTTAGCTATTCAACAAGATCCACTGCAAACTCCTCAATTTCTTCCTCCCCACATTAACTTCTGAGGCAGATCTTTGAGAATTAAGTGTTATGCTGAGGCCACAGCTGGTGCTGAGTGCTGTAACTAGCTGTAAGAAAAGCTTTCTGCATTGACCTAACTGCAAAAGTAGTCTTCCAAAGCTTGGCAACATGCCTGACCTGGATGCAGTTAACTGTTGGCATCATATTCATGTTAGGATGGTGCTATCCCACAAGGTATGGTCATGGAGTCCGTTTCCTGAGCACTGAACTGATGTGAGTCAGGAATCAAAGGATGCAAGTGTCTGAGACTAGAAGAAGGGAATATTTGGACCCATGATCCAGGCAGCATCCTGGCCTGGCAGCAGTAGGAGATTTCCTCACACATACTTGGCTAAAACTCAACCCCATGTAATGTCTTTAAAGAACAACAGAGAGGCTAAAAGCTGGAGGGCTGTGCATTCTCAGAGGACACTTGTTACAGCCCTGTGAGATCTTGCAGTAGCCAGTAAAGATAAATGCACCTTCTCTCTACAACAATGAAAACCAAAAGCTCTGCAGGAGCCCCTGCAGCCTGGACATGGATACCAACAGACCCAAGCACTGATTTGGGCCGAAAGTGTAAGGCAAGTACCAAGCTCATGCACTTTATAGACGGCATAATGGCAGTGTTCAAGGCCAGGCTGGATGGGGCTTGGAGCAACCTGCTCCAGTGGGAGGTGGCCCTTCCTATGGAAGGGGTTTGGAACTGGATGAGCTTTAAGGTCCCTTCCAACCCAAACCATTCTATGATTAGATAAGTCCTACAGTGAAACACCAGGAGACTGGTAGTGCAGCTCTGATGTCTTCTGAGCTGCAACCACATCAACGAACTGGCCAGTTCTTAACAAGTCCCCATTAAGGCTGAAGGTTGTTCATGCCTCTCTTGTGAGAGTTGTTTGGTGTTACTTCTTGCAGTTCTGTGGTGTGCAAACTATTCTCCATGTCTGGAGACTGCAGCTGCATCCCCTTTGTGAATGACCAAATTGCATCTGTACATCCAAACTCCACTACTAAAACTTGCCTTGTTCTGACTTTCCATGTTATTCTCCAGCTGTGGCACACTCCATCCTATATTTAAGATGATCCTCTAAAAGACAATAAGCAAGAGAGCATTTTGGAGCTCAGCCCCTGCCAGAGGTGCTGAGAATCACCCTACGAAAGAGTTCCCAGTTAGGAAGCCCTCAGCACAGCTGAGCCTCGCTTGGCTTGGACCTCTGCGAAGAGGCTGTGCTAATTTTGGGAAGGGGCAGAAGGGTCAGTGTGTGAATGTCTGGCCTGGAGCACTGGAGACAGAACTGCTCTGTGCATCAGTTGTTTTGACTTTGCAACGTGTTTCTTCTCGTATTTTATTTTCCTGTGGCTCTTTGGGCTTTAAGTGTTTCATTGCAGAGAAAAGCTGCCAGAAACTAAGACAGTCTTAGGGGAATTCTTGCATCTTTTGCTTTCATTGTGCGTGAAGCACTTGAACATAGATGTGGAACGCTTCAGGGGTTATGTTCTACCTCTGCCCAGCCTGATCCTCAGACAAACCAGTTGCAGAGCTCTTACACCAGCCCATGGGTAACCCATGAGGTGTCCCATGAGGCTCCAGCACAAGACTGGAGCTCCCGAGGGGAGGTGGATATTACATGCAACTTTGCAATGCTGGATGCCAGGGGAAAGGACGGGTTGTTTCTTGTCACCAATGCAGTGTATGACCTAAAGCATGAGGTGCAATGGCTCTTGTAGCTTCCACAATTTCTACATTATTAATGCTTATATAATTAGTTGGCTCATGTGAAAATCTAGTAGCGGCGTCTGACTCCTGACCTTCTGTAGCTGTGAAGCCCATAAAGTTGCTTTGTTGCTGATGCAGTGTAAGATTTCCGCTCCTTTGAATTCTGTACTGTCTCTGGTTTGTTTCCCTTTCTCCCCTCGTGCTGGTCAGGGCAAAATGAAAGCCCTGATGAGCTTCTGTTTTGAGGTTTGTGGTCAGTGGCAGTTGGTAAGCAAAGCTGGCTGATCCCATGGTTCTTTCTCTGTGTTTCCAGCAGACAAATAGGTAAACTAGCAGATCAATTAGACTTGCCTGTGCAGTCTGAGTGTTGCTCTTCCATGTAAGCAGTGCTTCCTGGTTTGCAGTAACAAATGCCAGTCTTTGTAATAGCATGAAAGAGGTTGTGTCCAGGACACATCTCCCATTCAAGTGCATTCCAAGGCAGTGGATAGTGCAGTCTTCTTGAAAATGACCATTTCTTGATTTTGAAAAGCCAGTCCCCAGTTTAGAAGAATTGAATTAATTTTACACTCAGGATCAGGGATCCATGGAGTTGGATTCAGATTATTCCAATGCTCTGCTCTCTGCAAATAGGAAGGCAAAGGTATATAACAAATGAAAACTGGGTGTTTCTTCTTATTGCCTAAGGACTCCAAGGAGGTGTAAATATGTTGCAATTCTGATGATGGCAAATGATGGCTAATGAGTTTTTCAGGAGCTCTGCAAACTTGTACAGATATTGCTGTATTGGCCATATGCTTTAAAGCAGGTTTCCCCTCCATATCCGGCTAGGATTGTTTTCAGCTTTTATGTCTGTATTAAAGGGTTTGAGGCATAAGCAAGAGATCTGTGCACACCTCTTCTCCTCAAGTAAATGTACCTTGGCAAGCATCTGTGTAAGATCTGAGATGCATCTTGTAGGGAAGGGCGGTTTCAGCAGTGAAGGGTTTCCCCAGCTTTATGTGGCATGTACTGGGACAGCTTTCCCATGGCTTTGTGCGTGAGCGGTGGCACTGAGGTACAAGCACAAAAGTTCCATGTAAAGGATGCGTGTTGCACTCCAACCCTCACTATTCTATGGCTCTATGACCTTTACATTGCTTCAAACATGAAGGTTGAATGGGTAGGCAGTGACAGAGGCTGGGTTTTGCTCGCCGAGCTGTGCTAACAAGCTCGACAAGGAACTGTCAGCAAAGAGCTCCCGATGGAGCAATAACTTCTGCACCATTATGGCTTATCCCTGCCTCTCCCAGGACCCAGTTAGCTTCATTCCTGTACTGTCTGCATGAGGGGCTTTTGCCAGCACATCCATATTGGTCACAAACTATGACTCTTTCCAGTGTAGTTAGACCAGCAAGCTAGTCTGTACAAAAGTGCTGTGAACCATCACACTTGGTCTTGAATGCTGCCTTCCAGATGAGCTCTATGGCAATCCTAGTTATCTGCTCCCCTTCTGCATGTAGGATACAGTGAGCTGGCACATGACAGACAGGAGTCTGGTGGTTGCCTTCACTCCCAGGACAGCAATAGTGGGAAAGCCAAAACACTTTAATTTCGGAAGCCAGGTCCCATTGGAAGTCGATCTCCATCTGTAACAGGTGACAAACTCAAGTATAACGGAAATGTTTTGCTCTTGTCCACACAACAGGAGAGAGGCAGAATTGGGAATAAAAAGCCTGGCATGCTGTAATTGCTCATATTTAACCTGTCTGATACAGTAGACGAGAAATCCAAATGTTTGGATGAATAGAATATGGATGCGCTTCCTGACGCTTCGGGAATCTCTTACCATCCCCCTGTGAACCTTAGCAGCCTGAAAGATTGCAGGGTCCCGGTGTAACATGCCCCTGTTACATTTGATCTGTGGTTGCAAAAAATCTCCCTTCCCTTCAAAATGCAGGGCTTCCCTCCTAAAACAAGCAAGAACTTCACTCAGCTGCAGAGCTTCCCCGGTACCCTCATTCCATGAGGAAGACTTTCCAATTTCTGAATAGAAGTGTTTAAAGAAACAGTTTGTTCGGCTTCACTTCAAATATTTAGCTCGTTTTCTTCAGCAAGCCAGAGGTCAGAGTGGGATGTGTAGGTCAGGAGTAGAAAAAACTGCTTTACACAGTGAAACCCCAAGACATAGTGAGTTTTGAATGAGTCGTCATTGCTCCGACTGAAGCTTTCCAGCATTTATCAGGAGTTTGGAGGATTTTTTCCCCCCTCCTTGTGAGGGATGGGGGATGCTGTGCACAGTTACACTTTTGTTAATACTTGAGGGCTGTGAACCATTATGCATAAAAGAGCTTCTGTGAGCAGGGTCCCATCTCCAGGCACGTCACTGAGATGAACTGGGTGGCACAGTGCGGTTCTCAAGTAGCATCATTCACGAGGAAGACATTCCATGGAGATGGGAACCCACTCCCCTCACTTGCAAAACACATTCAGGGATTGTTCTGGTCTGTGTGCTGTCCCAGGGTAAAATTTCCCATGGAATTCCTGGTGCAAGTCTTGGAAGATTTCAGATGCAAGCTGGCATTTGCAATAGATTGGATTGTTTCAGCAGTTATAAGGGACCCAAAGCAGGTAGCTAAACAGGCACAGACGCAAACAGTGATACATGTTGTGGGATTTTGTTATCCAGTGGTGTCAGCATTGTCCCAGCCTGTGAGTGGAAAAGAGGAATGAAATTAATGCGTTGATGATAAATATATTTGGGAGAATCCTGATTTTTAGGTAGGAATGGGAAATCGAATTTCATTCAGGATAACATGGGTAAAATACAGCACTACAAAGCAATTAGCTCTCGAGTTGCTTCTCCGTGAGAAGGCTATTTCTGGGAGCACTGGTTGGAGATGGGTAGTTCTGGGTGCAGTAGAAGAGGAATGAACACTGGACTGGTTTTAATAAACCAAGGCAGGACAGCTTGGGGGCACAATGACTGTTACTGGGGCTTCCAGCTTGGTGCATGGATTAATGTATAAGGCCTGCCTGTTCAGATTTTGCATTGCTAACAGCTCCTGAGGCGGATGTTGTCCTATACCTTTTGTTACTCAGCCCATCAAACTGCACTATGCCGCATCCTTCTCCTCTGCCAAGAATGTGGGTGTAATCACAGATGCGGGACTAACCGTGTTGGAACACATCATGATCAGTTCTTCTTCCCCTTCTTTAGGACTGCTGCCAGACTGCACCCTTTTCTCCCCATGTTATGGGAGCAGTTTAAAAGATCTAGCGCAAGCCCCACACTGGATTACAGCCTTTTCTTGCCTGCCAGACTGAACTCTTCCCACTGTCACTTCATCAGCAGGATGTGGCCACTTCTCACTAGGATAAGACCTCATTGGTCTTTAGGAACAGGATGGATCTCTGACCTTCCTTTGCAGGGATTACACGCTATGAGTCTCATTGAATTCAGTGGTCAAGAGCCTGTATTTCATAATCATGTTTTGTCACTGGATACTAGGATTAGATTCTCCCTATTCCCTCCTTTTGGTTAAAGCTCTTTATGATTTTCCTGCTGTGCTTTAGTTTAGCTCTGGAAGAACCTTCACCAAATTTTGCTGGAGGTGTGATTAGTCTCTTCTCCAGTAGAATTGGCAGCTGAGCTTCCTGTGTTCCAGGTTTCCTCCGAGAAACTCTCATTCTCAGCTAGGAGTCACACCAAACCATGCTGTTCCCTCCAGTCTGACACTCTTTAAAGCCTGCCCCAGGCTATGGTGGAGCATGGATTTCAACCAACTGCACTGAAATGGGCTTTGAGCCAAACTGCCTGACTCCAAAGTTGAGTAACTGCTGAATTCCCTCCTCAAATCCAGCAGCAATCTGGATTTATGAACCCTGTTCAGAGCTACCTAGATTATTGCATATGTGTAAGAGCTTTTTAGGAACTCATCTTTTATAGAGCCTTTACTTGTTCTGATTTCTGCCGCTTAACATTAATCTTCATACATATTTGAGACTTGAAAGATTTGGGTTGAAGTGTTTCTGCTACCACAAATTCATGGCATTAATTTAAGCAGCACATTAAGTCTGTGTTTCGGTATCCCACCCAGTGGGGTGAAGAGATGATACCGTAGTTTGCTGGGAACATGGATTTAAGACTTCTTGGTGCTCAGTTTCTGTGGCTACAGCAGCTCTATGGGTTTTCAAATGACAAGTTGATACTCAAACACCTTTACTTTAAAGTCGTCTCAGTTTCATTGGAAATTCACAGCCAGGGTAAAGTATCTGAGAATCTCAGGCTGAAAATGTGGATGGAAATGAAGAATGGGCCAAGAAATGTATTTGGTTTCAGGCTGAAAATCTGAAGGAATTTAAGAATGGGACATAAAATTTATTTGGGGAAAAAAATGCAATTTGCAAAGTTCAGCCTCAGCCTTTTAATTGCTCTTACAGCAGACCAGCATGTGTTGGGAAATAGCACTGAGCATTCAACAACTGTCTATACCACAAGATACAATAGCTACATTAAAAAAAACCATTATTTTCTATTCCAGTGCAGTAAAAATAAAACTGAATAGACATCAACACCCCGATGTTCTCCTAAAAGAGAGCAAGGGCACTGAACTTGGATGGCAGTCTCATGCAGTGATTTTCCTTGGAAATCAGACCCTGAAGATTCTGGCCCCATCTATGCTGAAATGCTCATCAGAAATACGGCAGCTTAGTATCAGAGTGTCTTTTTTATCCCCCCGGACTGTACTCCTTGTAACTAGAGGGTACATTAAAGTGCTCCTCATGGTGGTGTAAAGCTCATACACAGTCTTGGCAGCACAGTAGCCCTTGGGATTGAATCTTCAGGTTGTTTCATCTCCCAGGAACGTGCTTGAGAGGACTTGGAGTTGTTATTACTTCTGCCTGAAAGGTTAACAGATCTTCCGTGCTGTATACAATCCTGGCATAAACTATCCTTAGCTGCTTATTCCAGATAACTCCTTAAATAGTCTTCAGAAAATACACTGGGTGGGTTTAAAATACACTGTGAAAGGAGATACTGCTGTTTGTGACCTGAAGCAGATCCTCTGACAGCGTCATTAGCTTGTGAGACCTATGCAAAAAACATAGGCTTAAATGGTTTAAAGGGACTGACTTCTGCTCCCCTGACTTCTGTTCTGCTGTCCAACAATCCATCCTCTTTCTAACCTCTAAAGGCAAAAGCCTGGTTGACTTGGAATGAAAACAAGTTCATCCCAAATAGCTGGACACTTTCCCTGTAGTAAAATTCCTTCTGTTCCCTTCCATTTCAGCCAAAGAGAATAACACCCCATCACACCTCTGCTCCCTTCTGCCTCCCTCCATTCTTTCTGCTGGGGTTCCTCACAGAGCTCTGACTCCCCTGACTGCAAGGTCGTTTCTATTAATGATTGTGGAATATTTGGTGTACCCCAATCATGTCATTGTCACGACACATCCTGTGATGACAGACATGCATCCAGTTCCACAGAAGTAGGTGGGAGCTGGCAGCCAGGTTTCACCGCTCCAGAGGTACTAGTGAGGGTCCCACTGTCTCTGGGCTGGGCCATGTACTGTGGATGCTCTGCTCTCCCGTCTTGTCACATCGCTCATGACTTTCCGCAGCTCCTGGGACTAACGCAGATGCCCATTGACTCCTCCTGACAATGTTTTGTGTCCGTTGTGTTTTTTAGGGTCCCCCAGGTCCCCACGGAAACCCCGGCTCACCTGGACCCCCCGGCCTGAAAGTAAGTATTGATTGGCGTAAGGTGATTTTGCCTTCTCGTTTCAGCGGAGGAACTGTGGCTTTTCTTTGTCCCACTTGTACAAAACAAGGACCTGAAGCCGTTTCCCCCTCTGCTCACACACAGGCCCCCAGCAGTGCAGCCAAAGCCTTTTCCTGTGCTTTTGAGACCCTGCTGTGTGCCTCGGTTCTTGGTTCTCCCTAATTTCCAAGGCTGCCTTATTAGGATCCTGCTTAAGCTATGCCTGTGCATGGGAGCAAACTTCCATGTTGAGATGAAGGCAGTGGAATCCTTCCACTCCAGAGCCTCACCAGCTCTGGGTTCCTTTGCTGTTTCTTTCCTCTCTTCTGGATTTTGCATCCTGCTCCTCCACCTTTGGGTCTGGACAGCAGTGGAGTGAGTGGCAGCACCCTGCTTCTTCCTCTGCCTTGCTCTTCCTGAAACTCCTTTGTCTCTCCTTCCCTCTCCAGGGTTTCTGGGACACCTGACCTCCATCAGTCCCCCCAGACTGATTCCATTGCTTCCTTCTAGATACTCTCTTTGGTCCTTTCCTCCTGCACACACATTCCCTCCAGGGTGCTGAGGCTTCCTCCTCCCTTTGTGTGAGACTTTGGCACAGATGTGGCTCCAGAGTTGAGCTAAGCCAGTGTGCTGCAAAACTGCGCTCAGAAAGGTGCTTTAATTCCCACCTTATTCCGGTGTGCGAGGCACTGTGTTACCTAAAGACTGGGAAGTTCCTGGGAAACTGGTTTGGATTGTTTTGATGTCCTTGTTTACGCAGACACAGCTTAATCACACCGATCTGGGACTGAAGGATAGTTGAGTTTTGAAAGGCGATGCTTACTAGAGGCTTTCACCACCAAGGAAAGCTGTCTCAGCCAAACAGAAAGGTACAAGCAGGAGTCCTGTGCATGAAAAGACCGTCTTTTCGTGATCTCATCAGTAGGCAGAGATGCTATGAGCACTACTGATGCTCTGGGAAAAAGATTCTGGAAACTTGGCACGCTGCCTCTACGTGATTAAAAATTAGGCACTGGAGACATGCTGGTGAACAGCAGCTGGTTTAAATTCTGCACTGTAGTTATATGGCCTGAAAAGTGAGGCTGTAAAAGCTCTGCATTTTAGTGTTCTGCATTTATTATCCAGCAATGACTTCCAGATCGCGCTTGTTGAGTTCTATAACTCAAATCAAAGTTCTTCTATCTAACTTCCAGACCTGCAAATTCAGCCTGGTCCAATCTATAGAGTCAAATGATGTTTCTAAGCTATAGGACTACTTTTAAAACACTTTTAGCCTAATGCCTGGTCAGAAATCATCTTTTGGCTGTAAAGCTGTTTTCAGTTGGTCTCCTACTAGAAATAAAAACTTCCTGTAAGCATTTTCCCTCCATCTCGATGCGTGCTGTGGCAGCACGAAGCCCTCAGAGGATGGATGGATGTAACAGTCTGCAGCAGAGATCTGGTGTCATCAGTCTGTGTGATATATGGTAGTTTGGCCAGACACCATTTGCAGGGTCAGGGTGTTCTATATGATGCTTTGTCAAAAGGATTATTAAGTTTGCAATGGGAGGTGAGAGCTGCAGCTCAGAACAGGACTGGACATAACTTCACCTCTAGAAGAAAGAGCTTGGTAAGCCACAGTTGCAAGATCTTTGCATAAGAATCATGTTTCGGAAGATGTGTATCAGATCCAAGAGTTTTGGCTTCCCTCCTTCCCTTCATTTCTCTGACATTGGTCCCAGAACATGGACTTTGCGCAAAAAAGGTTTTATTTCACTCTCTACCATTTTTGATGCCTCAACCCTTCACCCAGCCCATATCTGATATTATGGACTTTGAAAGCCAAACCTGGGCAACAGAACCTCAGAGCCTCAACTAGGACTTCTCTTGCTGAGAGCCTTCAAGTGGTTTTTGGACTTGATCTTCCCTAGATAGATAATACCACAGAAAAAACAAGCAATCCAAGAAAGGAAACTGGAGTTTCCCAGACAGATCCAGCTTGGAAACAATGACTAACACCAAGGCATTGTCACTTAGGAAGTAACCCAGGAGCATAATTTTTATCAGCTGAATTAACAGAGCACTCATAAGGTCAGGCAGTACAAGGGATGTGATGTGGCATGGTAGAGATGTGTGTGTTTGTGCACATCTCTGGTCCAGTTGTGCTGGTGAGCACCAGGGCTGTGTTATTGCGCTGCTGCGATTCTGAATCTGTCCTGTGCAGGGTCCACCTTATTATTGATCTCTTGCACAGATTGTAGCTGATGAGTCGAATTCCTGCTTGGAGCTTGAGCTCCAAGTTGCACTGACTTCAGTGACGTTGCACCCACTTGTGTCACCTGAGAATTTAGCCCGTGGTGCTTTTCACATCCACTTGTAATGTGCAATTGCTTCAAGGGGCTTCTTGCCACTATTTGCATTCTCTGTGTTGTCCTTGGCAGCTGCAGAAGTGCTATTACATCTAGTTAGCAAAGACTGATTATAGTAGATAACCTCTTAAATGGCTGTAGACATATGTGGGCTAGGGTTGTGGCTGTCTGTGTGACCTGAAAGCTGCTGGAAGGGGGGCAGGAGGGGTGTTGCTAACACGTAAGTGCAGCACTGAGGATGCCCTAATAGAGTTTGGGACTGGGAGGAGGGTTAGCTGTCAGACAGGGTGTGTTTTTAAAAGCCGTTACAAGAGTTGGGTTTGCATCTCTCATCTGGAGGCTTTTGGCATCAGACATGAATATGGTTTGCTTAGTTAGCTGCTCTGGATGAACCTCTCTTGTTATAGCACTAGGAAAATCTGATTTTTCCTTTTAGTGAATGGTTTGGCTCCAAGACAGCTCATCAGTTTGGCTCACTGCTGTTTGAAGTACTATTAGTGGGATTGCAAAGCTAAGGTGTTTAAATGGTGAGCTCCAGACTTCTCCCACTTAGGGAAAAAACAGAAGAACACAATTTCTTCCTCTACAAGAAGCAGTTTGCTCAGTAAGTTGGGATGGGAAAGAGAGAAGCTTGTGGGCAAGGTGCTGTGGCTTAGTGATGCACAAGGCTTGGGCTAATTCCCATGTTGTGGTTGCTGCACAAGAAGAGTTGGGCAGTTAAACCACAATTCCAGCCCTCACATCCAAGCATCCATTCCCTCTGGCCCTGATGCCATCTTGCTTGTGAATCTTAGGGACATGTGATCCTACTTGTGGCTACAGTTCTGTGTGATGGTCTCAGCAGTTTTGAACACAAAACCATGATGTAAAGCACAGTCTTTGCATTGATGTGATCTGCAGCTCCCACGGTACAATGTAAGAGGCTTGTATTCCTTTACATGGCTCCATGTCATTGCACTGAGCACATGGCAGGATTTAGAGAGTGGTGGCTGTTTACCTGCTGCAGTAACTGAATAGCCTGTGATCCTGGGGGCTGTTCCAATCGGTTCCAAGCGGTTGTAGCACCCACTGACACCTCTGAGTAGGAGAATTGCCCTGATAACAGCTGCACGCAAAGCAAGATTATCTGCGTGACTTCATTTAGTGTTTGGAATCCAGGCAGCCTTCATTCAGAACTTGTGCAGATGCATCTGCCTTGAATCAGCACTGCTCCCTACAGTCCGTAGCCAAGTATTCTCGCTCCTTGTGAGTCTTGCAGCTTGTGGTGGATGATGGAGGAGGAGAAAGGGAGATTTACACTCTGTGCAAGGTGAGAACAACATGTTGAATATAGTCTCAATGAGGCTCAGCTGGCTGAAACTAGACCTCTGTGCTGCTAATGAGAAATGCCAGCTAATAAATACTAGTAGTCCTTTGTAGGGTCTCGCCTTCCCTCCAATCACTTCACTTGACAGCCATTCATTAACCCTCACAATTATCCTGTGCTGGGCAGCTAGTTTTGAACCCCGTGCTGCTGATGTGACGCAGAGGGGTTACAATTTGTTTATGATCCCAGGGGTGTTACGCAGCCAGTGGCTGATACCTGTGTCCTGGCTGTGCCACGAGAGATGTTAGACAGACCTAAGCTGCTTAGTGTGGCAAACCTTACCCCTTTTCCCTGCCAAAAGAACCTGGCAGACTTCAAATCTCTTCTCACTTTTCCCTACTTCTGTCTCTCCCCCCGCTAGGTGCGCACATTACCTCTCCTTTTAAGAGTTTGAACTGGGATTTTCATAGGAATAGATGTTCAAATGCTGCCGGAATTCCAGCCTCTGTTCACGGGAAGATCACAGCCTTAAGCTGTGATTTCTCTAGTCACGGCTGTTAAAGGGGAAAATGAAGAATACTGCCACTTAGGACCAAGTGTGCCTCTTGCTTCTGCCAGCCTGGAAGCCTCACAATTGCTCTGGCTGTTCAGAGAGTCTAATTAGTGTAACTTTCTCTGCAGTTTCATCTGTTCCCCACAGTTAAAAAAGCAACAGCATCTCGCAAGTTGTTAAGAAGGATGGTTTAGCCACAGTAATAGGCTTGGTAATTATTTTTGTGATGGTAGTTGTAGACAAGGAAGAAATCACAGCTGTCTACTCTAATGAGCATCAAAAGTCCTGACATTGCCTTCTTCCAGCTATCCTTTCTTTAGTCAATTTAATACTGTCAAATACTATTTAAAACTCAATGCTTTAGCAGCAGCAGTAACTCGCCAAAACCACCTCGAGCAAAACAGCAATACCCAGGGACTTAATACATTTGGGATGTCAGAGAAAGAGATAAAACCAAATGTTTCTCTAATTTGGAGGCTTTGAGGAGCAGAAGCACATCCATGGGCTGGGTCCTTGGATTATCTCATTAATGTAAGCTTATCATTTCAGGGTCAGAAAGGTGATCCTGGGCTATCGCCTGGAAAAGCTCGCAATGGACAGAAGGTAAGATGTTGCCCATGTACAGTCAGCAAAAGCATGGTGTGATTTAAGCCCTGTGCATACACATGGAGGGGTCCATGCTGCAGCCACAAGCATCACAGCTACTCAAGTAGACTTGGGACTGACAATGAAGACTTAGATCCTGGATTCAGGACTAAAGAGAGGTAGCTGAGGGATTGACCACAATGCACTGAGGTGCCTGCTGCCACAGCTTCTTGTCTATCTAGTGTTTATCTGACTTATGCACAATCTGCTGCCCAAACTTAAGTCCCTTCTGCTTCAGAAAAGTGGCTACTGAAGTATTTAAACCAGCGCATATGAGATGGAGCCAGCTCTGGGCATGCAGCTGCGGAAAGAGGCAATCCCAGTGTAATAAAAACCTTGAAGGCAAAGGAAAGGATGCTCATGCCAAGGAGCTGAGAGAACTGTGGTTTGCATTAGGTCACATACACAGCCCACAGCAGATCACCACTGGGAGAGCAGCCTTCCAAGCCATTCCACTGCCAACAAATGGTCCCTGCTGTTGACAACCAGGGGCCTTTCCCCCGAGGTCTACTCAAATCAGCACAGAGCACACAGCTGGAAGCGTAGCTGGTTGTTGGATTTAGCAATTGCTAAGGATGAGAGTTCTGCTAATTCATTTCCATAAGTTACAGCTCCCATCTTTGCAGTTTCACAGCTGAGAAGCTTTTACTGAGGCAACAAGGCCTCACTGAAGTCTAAAAATGAATGGTAGAGTGATCATGGCTCCACAGCATCCACCTCAATTAGTTCCTTCAGTGATGTGCCTGCACAATAGTTTATAACTCACATCCAGGGCAAGAAGCCTGGTTCTCTTCCTTTCATCATAAGCCTTGCTATAAATGCACAGCTAATAGAAAGCATCAGCCATAAAGAACATGAGCCCTTCATCTGCAACCAGATGCATCCTGTGAAGCACAGCAAGCCACAGAGATGCAAGATGGAGGGTGACGCTGGAAAACACTTGGAAGGCTCAGTCTGAAACGATGCTTTTAACTTAACAGCACGAGATGCCTTTTGAAATTCCCATTACACTACATGGGAATGGCATCACATGGAAATCATCCACCAGCAGTCTGGAACTGTTTTCTCACAAACATGCTCAGTGTAAGAAAGGGAGAGATCCAGATCACTTTTAGCTCATGTTAACAAGGCTTTTATTCCTGTTAGCAGTAATAGAAACAAGGAGTTTCCAGCAGGAGTTTGGAGTGATGCCTAATTTTTGAGCTAGATACTCCAAATGCTTATTTAGTAAGCAGGCACAGCAGAGTGTTAGACACTCTGAAGGGGTTTTTGATCCTAATCAGAGGAGGCTAAAATGGGCTCGTGCAAATGGATTGGATGCTAGAGAGGTCTCGCAGCAATGCACTTATCCATTCCCATGATGATTTGGGGATGCCAGCTGGGATGTCACTGAAGAAACCTCCCGGCCAACAATCTGCAAAGGTTCAATCTATGTCATGTAGGCAGGTCGAATAACTATCCCATCATCTGCACTGGAGCTGTGGGCTGAGACAGCGCAGTAGCCGAGTGTGAGCAAATCACAGGATTTGGCAGGAGGTACCTGTTGTTCTTATTGCTTATAAAATATAACATTTTCTTGCCTTGGTGCTTTAAATGTCTATCAAAAGGAGAATAAAGGTTGTGACTGAATGAGATCACTGGGGGGGGGAACATCATTCATTCTGCTGGCAAAAAGCTGGACTCCAGCAGCAGCTACCATTAGTTAACTGGGGTTATGACTTCAATGAGCCAGCTAATAGAGATGTTGTTCAAATCTGTGCTTCTTATCCATCAGGTTTTGAAGCACTGCAATTAGAATCAGAAATATCAATACTGGGTGCTACTGTCGGCAGATAATTTCAGTTACCGTATGCTAGACACGGGGAAAATGTTGCTGAAATACTAATTCAACTAATTCCTACAGGGAGACGTGGGCTTACCTGGTTTGACCGGGTTCCCTGGACCACCTGGTAGAAAGGTAAGAGTATTCTTTACTAGTGAATTAGAGCAGTATCTTTAAGTTTTCTTCTCCAACTCTGCCTAAAGGATGAAGTTAAGTCCTAGTGCTCAGCAAACAGGTCTCATGCCCATTCGACAGGTGTATAAACTGGAACATAGCCTAAAGGTTGCATCAGCAAGACTCTGAAATGGAATTCTGGATCCAGATATCTGTTCCTTCTTCGTATTCCATGTCCCACTGCACTGCATTGCCCCTCTGCACCGCGACACTGGGTCCTCGTCAGCAAGCTGAATTTAGGTCTGGTCCAGCCACCATGATAACTAAATGGATCAGAGAGGTTGGATTCAGGACAGGTTTAGGTATTTCAAGGAACGCTTGACTGTCTTTCTTGGTAAAGTTCATTTCAAACAGAGTATCTGTATTCCTTCCTTCTATTTTGCTTGGAGACTAACAGCACTAGCCAGATTTTACTTTATTTGCTTCCATATTGATCACTGAGCATCATTAACATCACCAACAACATATCTATGCCTTGGAAAGGTTATATAGAGGTAGAACACAAGATCCATCCCTGCCTTCATGTTGCAGCAGTGTCTGTGCCTGTATTCATGCATTCAAGTCTGCACAGCAATACCTTTATCAATCTATAAGTGGATTATATATTGATATATATGATTTATAATTATATATTAATAATAATACTTTTAGCTCATGTCTTTTCTTTATCAAGGATATTTCAGTTGTCCTTCCTCTTCCAGCCTGTGTCGGTAGGTTGGTTTTTGGAAGCTGGTTCTTTTGCAGGGAGCTGTTTGATGGTTGGGATCAGTGGACATGACTCCCCCTCCCAACAAGCCAACATTGGCATAGCTAAGCTGAACACTTTAATTATCATCTTGTTTCAATCACTTCATCAGTCAATGGGCCACTGAAGCTCCTCAGACCAATGAGCTGCACATGAGCACCTACCCGGGTATGCTTTAAGCCTCTGGGAGAAGAAAGAAGGTGTGGAGGAGGCTGAAAGAAACCTTCCCTCTCCTTGATTGTTTGTTATATGCTTTATGTGGGAATCATATTACAAAGAATAGGGGCTGGGTTCATTTTCGAGCTCCCAAGGCTGGTCATGCATGGGGTGCTGCGTGGAACTAGCAGCAGCAGAGTGATGAATTACTGATCCTTTGCTGTCACAAACAGATCTAACAAATTGGGTGCTAAGAATGGCATTTTCCTGCTGTGACAGCTCATAAACCAAAACCCTGTGGCTGTGATCAGCAAAATGCAACATCAGGAGTGCAAGGGCTCAGAGTGGAAAAAGCGGAGAAGGAACAGGAGATTGAACAAACATTCCCCGAGTCCAGCACATGGCCTTTGTATCTGATCTCAGCTCCCCAAGACAGGGCAAAGGAAGGGGTATGCTCCTGTTTCTTCAAGTAATGAGCAAGTTGCATGCTGAACCTTTTCCTTTGGTGCAGCAGAAAGAAAACCCCACCTCCCAGTAGCACTGCTCTGGCAGTGGCTTTGGTGTAACCTGGCTTTTATTAGCATCCTGCATTAAGAAAAACTTTACAGCTGTTGGAGAAATGTTTGGGAAAATATCCTTTTTTTTTTCATCTGGATTCCCTGCTGGCATTGTCCCAGTGAAAATATGCTGGGGTGTTTGGCTGATGGTGGGCAACGCATCTTGGCTACCAGGAAACAGCAACGCCTTGGAAATGGACATCCCTCCTGCTCTCACCCCATGTGAAAAGAGCTCGAAGGGCTTTGATCTGAAAACGCCATGTAGGACCTTTGAAACAGGCAAAATATTTCACAAGGGGGAATAAAATACTTTTCCCACTGAATGAAACAACCGGCTCAGCAGCAGGAGCTGGAACCACAACCAAGCAGCAGATGGTTTTGGATAGTGCAGCTCACAGGGTGAATGCGGACCTTTGCTGTGTGTAGGCTAGGAGAGTGATCTCAGACTTCTGCCTGCACCCATCTTAGGAGTATATAGAACCGCATTCAAACAGCAGATGTAACTCTCTTCCTCTCCCCGCAAAGAGTTGCTTTTGCATTTTGAGAATGGTGGCGGGTCTTGGCTGTCCCCTTTGGTGTCTGTGGGCTTTGAGTTTTGGTTGGGGGCCGCAGACTGCTATGCCTTGCAGGTAAATCTCAGCAGAGCACTGTCGTTGCTCCCAGCCTCAAATGCTCTGAAGGAGAAAAATGGTTGTAGCAAAGCAGAGAATCACAGAAGACAGCAGCAGTAAGGGAGAAAAACCTTTGTTGATGTCACTCAGAGAATAAAGACAGCTGGGAATTGGTCAGTGCTCCAAAACACATCCTGTCAGGCAGATCTCATTCGCTGGCCTCTTTACTCTTCACATTTCCTATCGAAGCGCAGGATAATTCTTTTTAGCTAGCAGAGAGAAGATTATAAATATCATCACAGATGAGTAAATCCTTCACTAGAGTGCAATTTCCTTTCTGAATCACAGCCTTTTGTGTTGAGCACCCTGTAATCATCAGGAAGTGTCTGGATAAAAGGGAAAATGCAGTTGTTTTCATACCCTCTGCCCTGTCATTTTAGTGCTATTTGAAGAGGATTTTAGCAGGTAAATACTCCCACGTTGCAGACAGCTTTGTATTCACAAGCTTTTTAGTTTTCTCCTCGCTACAATTAACCTGAGACAGAAGTAATGGCAGGATACTATGAAGAAACACACATTCAAAGCTTCCCAGAACTCATGAGAGAGATATATATATATAGTGTGTGTATATATATACATAGTGTGTATATATATATATATGATGCAATAGGATTTAGTAGTAGAGTGTCTCCATATTTAACTCAAGTGCCATTTACTTACTATTATAAAGATAGCAGTGCAGTGTTTGGTGCAGACTCTAGCTCAGGATATGCTGTGAGCATCTCCAGGGGGTATCATCTAGTCCCTGTTCTGCAGGATTCCAGTCAGAATAGAAGGATTCAGAGCAGCCAAGCTAGGCACCTATTTCTTATCAGTGGAGGGAGCAGACATTTCTAAGTGTTTGCAACCATGGGAATAGGTGCTCCAGATGTCTGGAGACAAAGGCAGTTCATGCTCCAGGCTGTGGCTGGAGGAGCTGGGCAGAGGAAACCCCATGGGCCCTGTGTAAATCCCAGGGCACGTCTGGAGATGCTGAACCCAAGGCTGTTTCTGTTGGCAGCTCTCTGGAGGAGGTGAGCATGGGGCCAGAACAGATGCTTTCTGTCTGTACAACACCCTGCTGGTCCACGCTCCAGAGATGGATAATACTGATACTGGGTGTGGGTCTGGACCTTCACAACATGCCTTCACCTTCAGGCCAGACACCCAACCAGGGTGTAGCATCCTCCCTCCTTTCTGATGCTGGGCCCCTGTCAAGGAGCCAAGGAGAGAATGGATCTCATGGAGCAGATTCCTGTGGAGGGGCAGGGAGTCCTGTCGGCTGGTCCTGCTCCAAGAGCTGCTGAAGCACTTCCAGTGGTTGAAATACAGAGAAAGGACCCTCAAGGTGGTTCACATAAGGGCTAGCCAGTAACCGAATGGTCTTTCAGGTCAGCTGCCACCTCCTTAGGAGGTGCAGCTCAGTCAAAAGAGCAGACCATGATACATCAGCAAGGTCAAGCAGGAGAGAACTGATGAAAAGAGAATCAACATTTTTCCAGGCCAGAATGTCTGAATTATGAGCAAGGAGGAATGCAAAGGGGAGTGGGTAGCAGCGGGGATGGGTGAGAGCATCGCATCCCTCTGCCAGCTGAGGTTTAGGCTGCGGGTCTACACTAGCTCATGGGAAGGATAAAAAAGGCATTAAGCAGAGGTGTGGACCTGGGAGCAGAAACAGGCTTGGGTTCATCTGTGAGTGAAGCAAAAGGCCAAGCCCTCAGGCAAACCAGGGGTTGGTTATGACTTCCAGAGCAGGGGGACGCTCCCCTGAGGGTCTCACAGACAGGCAATGCGGCTGTGAGCCCTGGCTGGGGACAGTGAGTAGCAGAGACTGAGTTACATCAAGCAGTTGTAACCCACCCTGGAAGCATCCTGTTATTTCCACAAGGATTGTTTCTTGTTTATTCTCTCTTACCATTTGTTTCAAGTTTAATGTTCTGCCCTCTTTTGTTATAAATCCTGCTAGTCACCCAGCTAAACTGTAACTGAATTTCATCTTCTCATCTGCTCCGACTCGAGTTCGTGGAAAGGAGTGTGTTTTAAATAGCTGAAGCAAGATAATAAAGTAGAAGGGGGCAAAAAATGTACCTGCAGTGCCTGTCGCTTGCAGGATTTACTCAGTGTTTGAAAAGAGCTCTAGGTAAATCCTGGAGAAAGCAAACTCTTCAAATACACAGTGATCAGTCTGCAGCTGAACAGGCTGCCTTTGTCCTGAAGCAGGTTTATGGAAGACCTGTGAGAATGATTTGAAGCCCGCAGTGCTTGCCAGCTAGCGAGCTGGACTAAGAAACTTTCTCATTAATCCAGCAGAGAGAGCAGGTGAAGAGACAGATGCTCACCATTTTAGGTAGCTTCCTAACGAAGAGCTCTGGATTGTGTTGTACCTTGTAGTAATGGAATTAGAAAAGCTGGAAGCTAGACAAATCCAAGCTAGCAAATCAACCTGAAGTTTCCCGTCATAGTAGAAGGTTATTTTGGTGTTTTCGATGACATTTCAAGTCCTAAAGCAAAACTGAGTGCTCAAAAATGGGAGTGACTCATATTGTGTAGTCCCCCAACTTGCCCTAAGCCAGCGTTTCAGCCTGTAGTTTCCTAATGGCTTTGCTAAAGGTGTAGGTTACAAATAGACCAATCTGAGTGTAGATACTGCTTAAAGTCTGCTCATGGAGCAGGTCCTTGAGTAACCATGAGGCCAGACCCCAGTGGGTGCAGGTTGCTGCTGCCAGCACACTGTTGCAGCACAGTCTGGGAACACTGGCAGCACAAAGCAGGCAAAAGTGTGTGTGAGGGTGTAGTGTTATCCCATATCTAAAACTCTGCTTCTCCTTAGAACTGCAAAAGAAACCTCAAACCAAAACCTGCAGAAATTCAAACCAAAACCAGATTATTTTATTATATTATTATTATTTTCCTTCTTCTTCATCTCTTCCCTCCTATTTCAACAGGGATACAAAGGCTACCCTGGACCGCCAGGTCACCCTGGAGACCAGGTGAGTCTTCCCACTTTCCAACGCTGAACCTTTAGAGATGGGGATGGATTTGCTGACTCTGATGCTAGTTTGGATGCTGTACAGCCTGCTCAGTGTGGCCAGCCAGCTCCTTCCCAGGGTAATGTAGTACACACAGGGTTGTGCAGTGAACTTCAGCTGTACACATACACTGACCAAGCACCAGCAGGTTGGGAGGAGACTACCTTGGGGTTTCTATTTGATTTCTCTTTTTCATTGCTCAACCAATACTAAGTGTACATGGTGGAAGAAACACCAGCTCCCTACTCCCCCTTTATGTTTCCTTTTACATTAACTTCACCTGGAGTTTGCTAACCACATCGTATTAAGTGCTAACACGTAACTCCCCTCCCAAAGCCCATTCCTGTTCTCCCCTTTTCTCCCCCCCTCTTTATTTGGTTAAGCCTGATGTTTGCAGTTCAGGAAGAAAAAAAAAGGCAATGAATAGCAGGCCCTGTTAGCAGTGATGTTAAAGGATATTATACATGAATCCATTTAGTTTAGAAGAATTTTGGCAGTGCTTCCACCCTAGTAAAACGGTTCCATATGCCAGATATAGACGCAGCCTTACACCTTCTCTTAGCCTCCTTGTTTCAAACTATCTGCTGCTTTCACAGCAGATGGAGGGAGAAGGAGGAATAGCAACACTTGCTTAATGCATGGATCCTACTGACTTGGCTTCCATGTGTTTCTCCCTCCTCATTTATTTATCCCACTGTTTACCCTTAGTATTTTCTTCCTCTCTGTAAGTTTGCATCAGGTTATTCCATTCCTTCCCCTTTTCCCCCCAGCTCAGAGAATAAAGCAGCTAAAAAGGCTTCCCAAGTGTAACACCCAACTTTCCTGACGTGCCTTCTCTTTTCTCTTCCCAAAGGGCGAACGAGGACCAGATGGAAGTCCAGGAGCCAAAGGTTATCCTGGCAGGCAGGTGCAGTAAATCTCATCATGCTGTGCACAGACTAGGGATTTGGGTGTGCAGGTAGCTAAATGTGTGCCCTGCTGAATACATGCCCCACTAAGGACAGCGCAGACCTCTGGAATATGCCTGAATATTAGCACTTTTTTCATCTGAGGTTGGACAAGTTAGGAACCTGGGGCAGAAAAAGGCATATTACTGTAAGAAATGATTTAGATGAATTCTCACTGGTAAAGTTCGCTAGCAGAATCATATATATGCATGTATATAAAACTATGTGTGGACCATAAATACATACAAAGATCATATTTTCAGCCGCCAAAAAAAGATGATGAAAGAAAACCAAACCTTTGTTTTCAAAGGAAAACGGATCAAGATTGGACACTTCATTTCTTACTGATGTAAGATGCTGAGTAGTAGGAAGAAAATTAAGATGAAAGAATTGTAAGACCCTAAATGAAGTCTGTTGGAGGGCACAAGACCTGGCCCTGTAACACTCTACAGTGAAAAGAGTTTGTCCTGCT
This sequence comes from Ara ararauna, assembly GCA_028858755.1. NCBI lineage: Eukaryota > Metazoa > Chordata > Aves > Psittaciformes > Psittacidae > Ara > Ara ararauna. The sequence continues at coordinate 18,967,582 of CM054384.1, forward strand.
AATGGACACATTAACGTTGGATTTAGCCGCATTAAGTCTATGCCAAGAGGCAGGCAGGTGTCAGAGACCCCAGGTAGTCTGTTATGAGTCTATCAGGCTTGTCATGAGTTCGTATGTGTGCAGGTTATTGGACTTAACATGATGCAGATGCACAGAGCATGTCTACATCCCCATGCCTTGGACTATCAACAATGAGTGATCCATTTTAAACTGAAAATTAAATGGATACCTTGCTTAGCATGCTGGAGAGTGCAGATGGTAGAACTGGATAAAGAGCTTTATGCACCTGTCTAAATGCTCCATTCATACTCTCAAATGCTCTTAGAGATTTGCATGCCAAAGAAGCTGCTAGGTGTGAAGGTGTGTTAGATGACCAATAAGAAGAGGTCCAAGCTCTTTTGGACATACAAGGTTAATGAATGCAATTCACAGCAGCCTTCGGCCCATCTGATAAGAGGGGTGAAATCTTTGCCATTGACTTATGAAGAACAAAAGTGCTTTCTTAAAATGGGCTTTGGGTGAGGAAAGAGGCTTTTTCTTAAGGCGGCTTTTGGAGCCTGTCTGAAATGTGTACCCAGCATTCGAGCTGTTTACTTTACTGAGATTTTACTACTTGTTACTCCTGTCAGCTCTGCTGGCTCTGCAGCAGTATGGGAAAGGGAGCTTGGCTCTGCTGTGATTTGCACATCGGAGGCAGGACTGTGAACCTCACCCCCATGGCTGAAATCTTTGGCAGTTATACAAGAGCTAGGAAAGAGCACAACCTGACTTTCACATCCCAGGCTGTGTGCGGTGCTGCCAGCTAAAGAAAATACGGACTTAGCCTTTTCTTTTTCTCTTTTCCCTTCCAAAAAAGCCCTACAACATTTGGAACTAGAAAAAAATTGACCTGGAAACTTGCTAGAAGACAATAAACATGAAAATCCATTATGCATTTTATAGGGTTTATTTCCACAGCACTTCAAATGAGCAGCAATAGGCATAGAAGTAGAATAGGGAATGTATTTTCAACTCTTTCCATAGCTGTTGATGCTGTAAAAGGTTAGAGATAGTGCAGTACCCACACTGCTAAGTGGTTTTCTAGGCTGTAGGAATTAAGAGAGGCTTTCTCACTGCACAAGGATCTGCCTGCGTTCCCTAAACAGGTATTGAAATACATTTGTGATTGCTATGCATGTGTTCAGTTCGGCAGGAAAATGATTCGAGGGCTGTTGGGTACAGAGCATCACTGTCCATTGCATCTCAAGTGTAACACAAGCTCTGTGCACCCTGCTGCATTAGCCTTTTTGATCAGAAATCTCTACTCCAGCCCCGGGGAAGGCTCACTATGTGCAGCAGGCTCAGGTTCTGCAGTCCTAGCTCCTCAACAATGGGAGATTTGTTATTTGTATGCTTTGTCCTTATTTTCTCCTTTGTTGCTATGCCTTGGACTCGGCACTGAAAGCAGAACCACGCAGGGATAGTGCTGGGGATTTGGCACTGCTCAATGGGTTAAGTTAAAGCTTGTCCACATTTGTCTTTGTTTTTTTCCCTTCTATTCCAGGGTTTACCTGGCCCCATAGGGGAAGTCGGCCCAAAAGGCAGTCGGGTAAGCAGCCTTTCATTGTTTTTTCCTACTTGTTTTTACCAAAGGCTTCTCAAGAAATCTTATGCTTAATTTTGCAATCCTGAAACTATTTGTTTTTATTTGTTGGATTCTGAGGGTTTCAACCATGCATGGCTTGTTTATTGAACCAGTGCTCCACTTTTTATATTAAACATGGAATGCACCAAGATCAAAGTTCAATAATAGCGCTGATGATACAAAGTCAGAGCTCACATTGCAGGAGAGCAAAGAATGGCATACAGATTCCTACCAAAGACCAAGGTCTGGCCTTTCTGCAAGCCCCATCTCCCAAAGGCCTCTTTATTTTCAGTAAGTGTGGTTCAGTGGTCTTTGACCAAGCTGAATATGGGCTCTTTCGGTTATAGTCCTGGGTTTGGGAATGATTTATACCATTATGCCAAATAGCAAGCCAGCATCTTGAAGCCATGTGCAAATACAAACAGTATCTCTGTTCTGCCTGGTTTTGCTCATCAAATTGAATTGCTTGGAGGTTCATTCTCACTGCAGAGGGTTATTTTTATGTATTTTTTGCCACTGAAGGTTCTCATTAATCACATTTTGTTCTTTTCCTGCAATTATCAATTCACAATGAGATTCAGACCCAATAAAATCCCCCGTTCCTTTAACGCGATGCTTTCTCTGTATGCAGTAAATTCAAGCAGCTGGCTTTCATCACTAGGAAAACTGCAAGGAATAAACAAATGCTGACCCTGTAGCTATTCCTGAGCTGGGAAGGGAGGTGGCATGTTCAGTGTCCTGAAGGAGGGAGGAAGATCTCAGAGTTGGAACTAGATGATCATAAGGTCCTTTCCAGCTCTAACTATCCTATGATAGCACAACTTGCTCACCTCACTTCTGCAAGTGATGAAGTTCTATGTCACTGGCCTAACCAGCACCTCATGTAATTATCATATGGTGGATGTGCAGAATGTGAGGCTTGAAAACTATTTTCCACTTTGCATCTCTGAGTGACGAGGACTGAAATATTCATAGCTACTCAAGAAAGCCATTTCTCAGTTCAGTTGCAGTCAATCACAACTGGCTACTAAATGGGATATCAGTATTTTGTGCATTCAGAGAGCCAACAGTGGGCTGCTCTCCATCCACTACCTCTCTTTTTTATCTCCTGCAGCAAGTAGTGCAGGAGTTACATGGTTTGACTTGGGATTCAGGAGGCAAAGGCAGACAGCACCATTTTAATGTAGCCACATTTCCCAGCTAGGTATTATCCCTAAAGGAAGCACGACCTAAAGAGAGTGGTAAAAAAGTTTGGTGGGGTTGACAGTGAGAGAAATAGTGATGATGGAGGAAGAAAGATGAGAGAAAATCAGTGTTAACACTTAGCTCCTGTAACAGAGAGGTGCCACCGAGAGGGCTCCCTACTGAAATTCACTTCCTTTTGATTCTGCATGTTTGGCAGAAATTAGTCCTTTGCAAAGGACCAGCACACAAGGTAACTTTGTGCTGACTGCTGAGCAGAGAGGATTAAACACAAGGCTTTGATTGTTCAAGGAAAGGGAAATGTGGCAGCGTGTCTTGTCTGAGCAGGATCCCAAGGCCACATACTTGAAAATGATGAGTGTGAAAGGAGCAGATTTTGAGTGAAACACATTGGTGCAAAGGAGGCTTCTTTGCAGTTGGATGTCAGAGGGTCTGTATCTACAGGGTGAGCCTGAAGTGGCACGTTCAGCCTCTCTCTGCCTAGACCGAGCTTTGGTGCTTGGGTTGACAAGAGTGTTTGCACAAGGTCTTAGTGGTGCAACAGAGGCTTGCATGGAAAGGCTTTAGACAGAGCTATTACCGATTTGCTCCTCTCTCAGCAGCAGGGTGTTCAACAGCTTTGAATGCCAGGAAGTGGTGGTGTTTGCATACGAAAGAGCTGCAGTGTGCTACCACCATGTGCTAGAGGACCAGCAGAAAGGGTTTGGTACAACAGGATGCTTCCACAACACAGTTGGGAATGAGTGCCCAAGGCAGGGAAAGAGCCATGAAAGGAGGTGTAGGCATGTGGATTACTTCTGCTATCGCTCTTGCTAACCTTGAACCAAGCTCCGTTCCCCCCAGGTTCACTTAATGCCAGCCCAGGTAAGGTTTCTTCTTGCTGGCCTCTCCCTGCCTGGAGTCCTCATGATCCCTGGTGTGAGGGTATGTGCCCTTGGACTACATCGTGGAAGCCGGCACCATGCAGTCCATGGGCATATACACTTGCCTCAAGGTTTATTTCATCATGGCTGCCGTTGACCAACGCTGGAGGATGCTCTGCTGTTCAGGGAAGACTGACTGGTTGCTGAGGGAGAAATGTATTTGACTACTTGTTTCCTCTTTCCTTTAGGGATACATTGGTCTCCCGGGATTATTTGGACTACCAGGGGCTGATGGAGAACGAGTGAGTATTTTGTGGAGAAAACCTTGCTTGAATAGAGTTCTTCAGATCCTGTTGTAACCTTCTCTATCCCTTGTTCTGGAGGAAAAGAGTGAGCATCCCAAATGTTTTCCCATGCCTTCTTTAGCCTGTTTCTACCCTTGCATGAAGACCTGAAATTCAGCTGAGGAAAAAAATAGGTTTCATACAGGGTCAACACACATCACTGTCGAGTAGAAAGGAGAGTTTTTCCTTCGCTTAATCCGCTGCCTTCCTCTTCCACCTTACTAGTTCATCTTAGTGGGATGAGGCGGGGATAAGGATATATGTGGAAATTCCCTGCTTCCACAGCAGTAACATCCCAGCCACAGCATCCCAGCATTTTGGCTGTCCAACTAGAGATGTCTGGAAAGAGCCTGGCTCTTGGGAAGGGGCTTTCTGACAATGTCTTTCCTTCCAGTTGCATCGAGTTGGGCAGTCAAGGCTGGGGCCTGTGGATGGGCAGCTATGGCTGCTGTTCCCATGTGTCCTCCCTTCCTTCCATCCTTTTCATCACGCCTCCTCCAAACCCACATATTCAGAGCTCTGCAGGACCTCCCTTGTTTTTTTGCTCCTACATCTCCCCACTTGTATGATCTGTGCCCATCCAAGACCCCCTCTTCCCTGCAAATGCTCCTAAGGAAGGTCACTGTACAATGAAGACTGTTTTATTCCAGCTCTTTCTCCCTCCAATGGAAGCTCCAGAAACAAGCGATGTCCCGGGAGCATGTGGGAGTGAGCATGTGTGTGTGCCTGCCTGGGAGGGGACTACCCTGCGCTCTAGAGCCTCTGATTCAATGCTTGTATAACTAAATAAGAAACATAAACACAAGTTCTCTGGCGAATGCCTTCGCGGTGGCCTTCAGTCACTTCCAGACCAGTAGCTTAATGACTGCTCCTGCTAAGCACAGCTCCAGCCTCTTGCCCTGGGTGTGGATGCTGCCTGCGTGTGTCCTCAGGGAGGGCTATAGCTAATGGGTGAAGGTTAATTGTCTTCTGCTTTCGCAGCTGACATTTTGATTCCTGAACAATGCCGCAGTCATTAGCCTGGTTTGCATTCCCCTTTCTCTTTTAGTTTTGGTTTGTATTGGTGGTTGCCTGTTTGCTTTCTCAACCAGACCTATTATTTTTCTTCTTTCTCTGTGTGTTTTCCTTGCAGGGGACCCCTGGAGTTCCTGGGAAGAGGGGCAAGATGGGTAGGCCGGTAAAGTTTTTCCTCGTCTATTATGCAGACCTTGTTGAATGAAACTGGAAACAAAACATCTGGCGTTTGGCTGGGGCCTTTCATATCTTCTGATGGGAACTGAATGGGGAGATCAAACAAACCTTTCCATATCTATTTTCTCAAGCAGGAAGAAACCTGAAGATACAAATGGTGTTCTCTTCCTTTCTGTGCCCGTTTTTGTTCTTTTTTGCGCTGTCTCCACGCTGTCTTAGATCTTACACTTCTCACATTCTTTTCTGCAATGTCTTGCCCTCTGACCATCCTCTTCCATGAATTCACTTCTAATTCACCACTGTGACTGCAGCATCTCAGGTGCCTTTGCTTGCTCTGTGCTCCATCACTGCCGTCATGTTTGTTGCCTCTTTGCTCTCTCTCCCCAACCCTTGGACCTTGGTTTGTATAGTTCTTGAGCACTTTTGCACAGAAACCTTTTTGTCCTTGGTGGTGGTACAGAAGTAATGCAGCTACAGATCAGATGAATTTTGCAGAGCAAGGAGACCAGGTAGATTTGAGAGCTTGGCCAGGAGGAAGAGGTGTTTGCAAGTAGTGCTGAATACAAGGGGGAAACTGAAAGCTGCGTAGAAGAAGAAGGGGGGTTGTGCTGACTGTAGCAAAAAGCAAATTGAAAGCAGGTGGGAAAAGTACTGAAATGAGTAGAGGCAACAGGCAAAGGACAGAAAGGAAAGCATTTCCCACAGCAGCCTTCTTCCAAGCAATTATGTGAGTTCCTTTAGCAGAATGGTTTTTACTCCGTGTCTCATTGCCTTTGCACTTTGTCCTTCATGTTAGCCTGAGTTTCCCTTGATCCCCTGACACCACTGCACTCACAGGCTCATTATGAGACGTCCACTCACCCACACAGGGAAAAACCCAGTCCTTTTCCTTGTCACCCTTGCATGCAAACTCTGGCTTTGTGCAGTGCCACGCTCACTGGTGTTCTCACAGTCAAAGCCATGCAAGCATCCCAGCAGTGCCACGTTCATCACTCCTGGCTGTTGCTCTGTCCTTGGGATGGAGGGAAGGTTGAGCAGATTCTCTTGGGGGTGGCTGGTGGAAATCTGTACCAGATCTGACAGCTCTGTAAAGCCCCTGGTTGCGCCAGAAACCTTTGTGATGAATAATTGCAGAGAGCCCATCAATGGGATGGTGACTCATTGACCAGAGTAAAACAAACAAAGCAACTGTCGTTAGGTGCAGGGTGTCTGCTCTCTGCCTTGTCTCTGCACAGAGCACGCTGGAGGCTCAAAGCATTCCAGCTGTTGTTTGGCTAGCATTTGGAATCTTCCAGGCAAGAGGTTTTTGTTTGGAGGTCACTGTTACAAACAAGGGGCTCCCCTGAGATCAGCAGGGAATCTCTCAACCATGGAGGCATTTAGGCTGGGATCTAGAGAAGGGATTAAATGGCTGCGCATCAGCACCTTTGTTCTACTTGGTTCCTTCAGAGAGTTCTGGCTCCATTCCTGTTTCATGATATCAGGATTAATAAGAAATCTTGAATGGGCTGATGCTGATGATCTGTACTCTGAGCATGAACTAAAAGACTAAGTGACAATCCAGAGTTATTCAGGAAGTCACTGGGAGAATGGAGAGTAAGAACCATTCCCTGGTTCCTTTCCCAACACTTATCTCCTGGCCTGTGCTGTCTCCCAGCTGGTTTGCAGTGTTAGTGAGCCTGCTGTGATTTGTTTCTGGTCTCTCTCATCCCACGTCACTTGGTTTTCTGGCATGGCTACTGTTCCTGCTCTATTTCAGTGTTGTCATTGCAAAGGAGGGCTCCTGAAAGCTGCCATCCGAAGCTGGTAAATGCTCTGGAGAGTAGGGAAGAAGTTGGTATCAAATATGTTTCTCTACCAAGTTTTGTTTGGGATGAGAGATGGCAGCGGATTAAGTGCTCGGCAGAGGAGGAGCAGGGGGCTGGGGGAGTTTGCATGTGACACCATGGGCCTCCGAGAATGATGTAAGAGGGAATGATTAAAATAGAAGAACTGGACATGAGTCAGATCTTGAAACCCTTCCAGGGAAGTTAAGTTTTGCAGAGCTAGGAGGGACATAGTGAATGTGTCGTGGAACCAGCTGACTCCACCTCCCGCTCTGCTCTCCCTGCAGTGCGTTTCTAACACATGGGCCCTGCTGAACTCTGGTGGGCTACGTGGAGAGCTGTGATTAAAGTACAATGCACTAGGGAGACTGAAATAACATGAGCCTGTATGCGCCTGGATCTGCTGCCTGTTTCAGACGTAGGCTGGAGGCATGGAGCTGAAGAGGGAGGTCACTTAAGCCTTCAGTCTTGCCTGTGCAGTGGCTGAAAAGAATGGCTTTTTATGGTGGTTTTGCAGATTTTTAGGGTGTTCAGTTGAGTAGCTGGGGAAAATTAATGAATAAAAGGAGAATAAAAAAGGCCCCATTGCTGTGAGGGCAGCAGGGTTGTGGTCTGCATGGTGCTGGAGGAAAAGGAATGAGAGAAGCTGTTGTTATGTGCTATACTGGCATGCAGAACCAATGTTCCAATCTTAGTTGACCTTTAGAAAGGAAATGGACTATCACTGAAGGATGTGACCCACAGGAAGAGGTGCTATAGCTAGTGATCAGTCAAGAAGCGCAAAGCTGGAAGTGATACGGTTTCCTTATGCTGTGGGAGATGAGTAGCTACAATCAGAAATGACTGCATTGCAGATTATGTTGAACTTCAAATAGAGCGTAATGTTTTCACAAGTTCTCAAGGCCTGTTAGAGAGAGACTTAAAGGCAAATTTTCAGGAAATACACCCAAAGAGCTTTGAGCCATCTTTTTGTTCATCTTTGTTACTGATGTGTGCTTGTATCTCTTTTTTCACATAGAGTATCAATACTGATACTGCACTGTCATGCCTGATAATTGCTTGAAATGCGTTTTATTGGTAGTATGATTTTAACAGAGACAGAAAGGAAGGAGCAAAGTTTGGTTCCAAGACATACTTGGGTTTGTCTGAGGTCTACTCAAAATTTAGCCAAACACAGCTGAGGTTTCCTTATAGTTTCCTGAGAACCTGTTGGTGTTACTGGTCCCATGCCTGGAGCTCCGCTGAACCCTTGGAGCATCACATCAGAGCAAATACCTTGTGAAAGAAAAGCCCTGGACCAAAGGGTCCATCAGTTTGGGACTTTAGAGTTCGTCCAGTTCCAATCCCCTGCCATTGGCAAGGACACCTTTCACCAGACCAAGCTGCTTATGTCTGTGATGCTACGTAGCCGTGTCCCACCAGCTGCTGGGTGTGTGATGGGGGTTCCTGCCTCCTGTTACCCTTGGGCAGGGGAGGATAACACATCCCAACAGGCATCAGGCTTTGCACAGCCTTTGGCAAGTGCCAGCATGTTGCTGAAGCGCTGCTCTGAGGATACAGCTTGACAGGTAGACTCAATTACTACTGTGTTGACAACAGGCCCAGAGGGAGGGTTTGTGCTTACATGTGTGACCAGAAAAGCTGACACAGCCTGTGAGAACGGCTGGAGCGTGCAAGGCAAGGTGGAGAGATGAATTGTTTGGTGGCTGTTCAGGAGGAGGAAGAGGATGTGGGACCTGGTTTGTCCTGTGGCAACTTCAGACAAGCAGCTTCTTGACTGCATGCAAAACAAAGGAAAACACAATGAGCACTCCGTTGAGCACAGTAGCTGCAACTTGGCATGTTAATAGCAAGGATTATATTGCTCAGGTGTCAAGGAAGAGATGTTATGAAGTGGCACATGGATTTTGAGTATTAGGGATCAGTGTGTTGGCAAGTCCAGAAGTCTCCCTTCCCTCTGCCTGTCAGCCACAGCGTGGAGGCTGTGAGAGCCAGCAGTGATCTGGCAGCCACTCCAGCATAGCCTCAGTAGTTGTTGTGAGCATCAGCGCGGTGGCAGGCTGCCGGATCTGGCATCAGCTTCCCATGAGCTGACCGCAGGCAGGGTCCCCTTTGCCAGCTCTCAGCTTGTAGCGCAGTGGTGCTGTCTTGCCAGGTTGTTTTTCATGTCTGCTGTCTTCTTCCATGTTGACTTCTGAAGTTAACACCTTACCTCCTGCTTCAGGTCCTTTCTCTTCATCAGGTGTTGGAAGTGCTTGTGATACCCCTGTGCTCCCCACCGATATGGACATCGCATGAAAAGGCATTGCCTTGTAGGAGACACTAGAAAGCAAAAAGCAGGGTTGCCTTTGGGTTAGGGAGGTTTTGTTTCACAGCTTACCCCAACCTGTTGATATATGGCTAAGATAACTTAGTGGTGAACGTAAGTGCATGGGGCTTTGCCAAGTTATACACTCTAATCTGTTGTCCATGCAAACAATAGGGCCATGTATTGCCATGCGTCTGGAAAGACTGGCATAACCACAAATTACTGTGAAAATAGATTTTGCTCCTCTCTGTAGGGAATAAGATCAGAAACAGCTCCTCTCTTCTTGCTCCAGTCTTTTCTCTGCTTTGGATGCAGCTGAGGCTCTTCTTTGCATTTGCAGTGAACCAAGCGGGAGTCTCCTGCAGCAGACAAGCTGAGATTTGGGAAACTGGTAACAGCATTTCAAAGTACCTCATCTTTAACTAATAGTTTCCAAACTCCAGCTGACTTGAGTGAGCTCCCCTGGCCTGCAAAGGGGCAGCCCATATGGCTTTTCTCATAAGAAACAGAACATAGGCATACACACTAAGAGCTCTCACCTACTTAGTATCATGGCGCACATGGGCCGCCGAGGATCCAGCCATGTCTCTTTTGTCGCTGAGATGCTGTTACTTTCCAAAGAAAAAGAAAAAAGAATGGAGCTGTTCTTCTCTTTGAATATTGAGAAACATTTTAGAGAAATATTGTAATTAAAATGGCAAAAATTCTGAGGAAGTAGGGATAAACTGTGGATTTCCCCTTAGCTGGGTGGCAGTGCAGGGTGCTGGTCCACAAGGCATTTCTTAAGGTCTGAAAGAAATGGGAATGATTCTCTTTAACTGATCTTAGATGATGTTATCCATATACATCCTCAGAAAATTAATGTTTCTCTTCCACACAGCCTCACAGCTCAGGCCTGATTCACCTCAGCACTTGGTGGACTCATCCAACAAGTTGGATGGGTTGGAGTTATCCAACACATACAGCTCTCCTTCCCAACTGGTGTCACAGTTCAGGTTCACCTGTAGGCTCTGTGTGGATAGAGATGCACTTTCAAATGTGGAGAAATGCACAGACTGAGAACCTATCTGCTACAGGTACATCTTCAAGATGAGCTGCAGGAAGGAGCACTGTAGGAGTTGATGGACAGGACTTGGGTGACTCCTCTGCCTTGTGCCAATACCCCAGCAGAGCACCAGAAAGTTTGGTTCTTTCTTTGGGAACTGCTTGATTTAAAAACATCAATAAAATATGATTTTAATCATTCTGTTTCCATGAAAAATCAAGCAGAGGTTCTGAAAATTAGTATTGAGAATGCTCCTCCGTTATGAGGCAGCTTTAGCCCATGAATTGGGTTTTTCCTGTTAGTCATCTAAGTTAATTCTTTGCCATAATCATTCTTTATTAACCTAGATTTTTAAAATAGATTTGGTTTGAGCAATCAGGGACTTTTTTAATGCTGAAGTTGGACACCAGAACTGGGCACTGGTCTCTCCTCCCCTCTGGGCCTGGTTCATCACTCTGAAATGCAGGCGCGAGCCCAGAGCAAATGTCACCATCTCTTTTTGGCCTCAGTTGTGTTTCACATGCCTGTAGTTTCCCAAATCTCCGTGGTGAGGTGCTTGCATGGTTACTTATCATTCTGATATCAGCATATGTTCCTGTTCAAGCTGATCTCATCCACATAACGTTGCAAGGTGGACAATATTAGCACATATTTCATTAAAGAATGGGCAAAAAAAAAGTACTGAAAACTCAGGGAAAAGGGTTTGAAAAGTGCCAAAGCTCATAACTTCTACTGAGAGAAAAGAAACAAACCCACAGATGGTTTATTTCCAAGAATGTCCCTAAGTGACTTGTATTCCTCATTCAAAAACTCGTGAGAATCGAACCAAGGTCTCCTAAGAACAAGGGCATCTTTCTCCTTCCAGGGAAATGTTCATTGATACATCAGATCAAAGCCCAAAGAAGATTCTCTTTAGAAATTATCAGGGAAAAATAATGCAACTATCACTTGTGAGTCTGAGAAATTTCCATCTCCAAAGCTGCTTAACTTTCTTAAATAGGAGGATGCTTGATTTGGAAATCTTGGCCATAAATTACTAGGAGCAGTGGCAGATTCAGTGCTCTTCAGCATTAGGTAGTGGGGTCTGTGTCATCTGCACGATGTTAGAGCCCCAGAGATGGGGGAAGAAACCATTTACAAGCACAAAAGGAGCAAAGCAAATGGGCAAGAGTGTGGAGGAGCTGTCAGTTAACTTCAGGGATGTTTGGCTGAAGAGGCTTTAAGGGACATTTGCTGATGTTCTGGTGGAATGGGATGCCCTCGGGGGCTGTGCCCCCACACCTGGAGGGATAGCTATGCTTTAAAATGCTGTGAAATCTTTATGCAAAGAGGATGTGACCTGGAGCTGTGAAGTCTTTCAGGAAGAGAGAGCGAACCTCCCTTTTGGGTGACAAAGGAGCAGAGCCACAGTGGGACCATCAGTCGAGGATGGCATCTCTCTTCTTCACAGGGATAGGAGCTGTCTATCTATCCCAGGTCTAGACGGAGCAGATGGCAAAGGCTCCTGTAGAGCGGTGTGAACTGAGCAGGAACCAGGTCTTCCCAGCTCTCTTTGAGGTGACTCTTGCTGCTCTAGGAACCAGTGCTGGGTTCAGTCAGCCCGCTTTGCCTTCAGCCCACCTGCGGAGGGGCTCACGTCTGCTCTCTGCACCAAAAATGCTCTCAGAGACGTAAGCTGCCAACATAAGCTACACTTGTTTATTTTGCTCTCCTTCTTTTCCAGTGAATGCCTTCTCTCACCCTTCAGCCCCGCTTCCCCACCACCACCTCTTTCTTTTGGTCTGAATTGTTTGACTTGCAATCTCCATCCCTGGGGAGAGTGCTGGGCAGTGATTCACCTGGCTGGAGCCAACTGGCAAGCAGTCTTTCGCAGACAAGACAGGAGGGCTGGTTGGTTTGAGCAGCTTCACCTTCAGCCAACAGGAAAATAAAATCCTATTTTTGGAGAAGGATTCTGTTGGCCTGAGGACCTGCCAGGATTCCTCGGGGCAGCAGCTGCCAGACTTGCCTCCCTTACTCCATCAGGGAAAGTGTTTTAAACTGAATCAGATGTTGTGTACATACAGCACACCCACCCGCGTGTGCGCACCTGAAAAGGCCTTTGGGAAGTGATGGATGTGGTGTTTCACCGGGTTCTGCTTCCCTGAGGATAGTGGCTTCCAGGGACAGGAGACAAGTGATGGTGTCTGCTCAGACCAGGAGCAGCCCTTTGGCTGACAACAGCAAGAAGTGGCAGGCCACTCTGTTTTAAGCAGAGGAAGAAAGGAAGTGGAGGTGCAGGGGGATGTAATCCCCTTATGCAGGAGGAGCCAGTTCCAGTGCCTGTCTAGGTCTGGTTGTTCTTAGTGTGTGTGTCCTGGCACATGAAAGGATGCCCTTTGCAGGGAGTGTGTATGCTAAGGAGTTAAGGCAGTGCTATAGGATCTCACCAAGATAGAGATTTAGTTACTGGTTCAACTTCAGACTTCTCAGTGTTACCTGGTATAAATCAGTTTGCATCTCTCCATCTCAGCTCCCTCTCTTAATAGTGTCTCCTCAACTTCAACCAAGTGCAGGAGAGCACTGAAGCACCTCAATCTTGCTTAGTGCAGAGCATCTGCTTATGCACTTTTCTCTAACTCCTCTTTAATCCTCATCTTGCTTCTTTCATTGAACTTCTCCTTCAGACAATGTGAAATCCATTCAGCTGGACTTTTCCCCCCACCTCCTCTCTGTATTTCCCAGCTGTGAGTTAGAGCCAAAAGCTTTGTCATACCTGACTTCAGCCACTGCAGAGCAGCACCCCAGTGGTTCTTGGCTAACATGATTTGTTAGTCAAGCATTTTCCTCTTAGCTCTGCTGCCATTTGCCATCCCTTCCCTATCCTGGTCCTTCTCTTCATGTCTTCTCCCTCCTACAGAACAGGCAGGATGCACACCTCAGTAGGTTTTCAGTAGGGCGTTTTTCTTTGCCATCCAAATTCTTGTACAGAATTTCCAGGGAAAAACAGCTGCACCCCCAAAAAACAGTGGATTTTCTGTACCAAACCCCCTCTGCACTCACTTTGGGCAGGTCAGGAGGCTCTGAATGTGCTGGGCTCTTTAATCTCTTTCACAAGTCTTCTGTAATGTGCTGCCAGTTGCAACCTGCCTGTCCACCAGCATCATAAAATGAGCTTCCTGCCCCATGTGTTCTCCCTCAGTTTGGGCTTCTCAGGCTGCTGGAGCAGTGCATAGGAGAGGAGAGGCAGTGCCATTTACAGGAATGAAACAAATGGGATAACGAAGTCCACTTGTTTCGGTTGAATAGTGCTAGTTTTGCTGCTGGGGAGCATCTCTGTCCTTTAGGCTCAGACAGAAGGAGAGAAGCACTGAAAAAATAGCTTCTATAGATATATGATGGCCAATACATTAGGACACTGTGGTCACTGGAATTGTTATTGTGGTTTAAACTGCTACTGCTTACCCCATGGAAAGAAAGTGCTTTCTGTTTTGTTAGGGTCTTAGAGGGTTGATTGCTTCCTGCTGTGCACTGGACTGCTTTGGGATAGCTTCCACAACCTGGTTTGGGTCTTTGGAGGTTGTATGGATGCTGGAATATTCTCCTTCATGCCACAGCCACCAGCCTTGGTCTTATTTAGTGTGCACAAGACTGTTGTGCTGCCAAGCTCAGATCTTGAGCTAGGATGCCTGGGGTTGGTTAAATCAAAGCTGTTCTTTCCATTTGTCTCCTCCTCTGGGTTTTTTTGGTGCACTGGGCCACGAAGCACCAAGGGACCACCCACAACCCCAGAGATGGGGTGCTTGTGCCAGCAGAGCACATGGTGTGTTACGGGCAATCAGGTGTTGGCTATTATGAGGCTGAGTACTATTGCTGAGTGTTGTCTTGGGCCTGGCTCTTGGAGCAGTGAGGCCAGTCCTCCCTGTTCTGGGTTTCTTCTCCATTTCCACCCCTTTTCCACCCCATCTCGAGGATGGGCAGAAACCCTACATCTGCAGGGAGAGTCTCAGCGTGCTGTAAATGGGTTGTATTGATGAATCTCTTGCTTAATGGGTAGCATTGGCCAAGTGACCCCAGATGCTCAGCTCTGTGCCTTCACTACACAGGAATAATCTGCTTTTTTAAGTACTTGGACATCTACTGTTGGAAAGCCTGTGTAAAAGCTGTGTTTTTATTAACTCTGTTTCCAAGTGCCTCAAATCTCCTAAGCAGTGAGGATAGTATGAGAAATTGAGGTATAAAATGAGATTAGTGGGAAAGTTAAGAATTGCAATGGTTCCTTATCTGGACACTTTTATCCTGGCATGAGGAGAGTATTTTTTAATCACTTTGGAAGTGATTTAAACCAAATTTAGCAAATGCTTTTAGTCTGGAGCAAGCATTCCTATAGATGATATTATGCTGCTGTAGCAATACTGATTTCATGGTACTGTTCAAAGTAGTAAAACCTTTTCACATTGGCAAGACCTCGGCTTGGCAGAAGACAGCCCAGCAGCCTCAGGCTGCCCAATGGCATCCATGGGTCACTCTGTGCCCAGTTCTGCCCTCTGAGAAAGGAAAGATGCAGCTGAAGGCTGTGATTGAAATCTGCAGCAGCGTAAGTACAGTATCAGTCTGTGCACGCTCATATTTTCCTTGGCAAGTTGTCTGACTGTAAACAGCAAAATATTCCAACACAGGCTTCTTTTTCCTTTCCTTGCCCAAGCAATGAGTTTTCCCTACACATTTCTGTCCTGGTCTTATTGCTTCAGCATGTGGCAGAGCTATTTTTCCCCTTTTTCTCATTAAAGAAAATTGTAGCCCCCCCCCTCCTTGTTACATTTGACGTCTTTGTCTCTAGATGGCAGAAGGCTCTTTCCAGCGGTTGCTTACCACAGCTTCTTGGCATGTGCACAGGCTTGAGGGATGTAGTGCCCAGCTGGAAAAAGGCAGACAGCTTTCTCTTTTGCAGCGATGCCCATAAATTAGGAGTATTGAATCCAAGCAAGTAAGTGATAGCTTGTGTCTGTTCGGGAGTGTGTACTGAATGCTGTAGGGAACTGCTACAGAAGGGGTGAAATGTGGGTTTGCTTATCTTAAACAGGTCTCCCATTTGAACAAGTATCTCTTTACTCAGTTGGGTTGACCAAGAGTTGTAAACCCCCAAAGGCGAAGGGAGGTCTTGGGTGACATCTGACTGCAGAGCTTCCCGGTGTAGTTTTCCTGTTCTGTCGGCTGTGGTTATTTCAGTTTTCAGTGTTACTGATGGCTCTCAACACCAGAAGGTGCGTTGCTGTTTGCTGTCTCATTTTGCTTCCCTCAGGTTCACTTTTCCAAGGTAACCTGTGTTTGTAGTACCCAGTGGAGCAGGCAGGAAGCAAGAGCATCCTTCTGGCTCAGCAAGGACCATCCTCTCCCTGTCAGATCCATCCCTGCCTCTTAAGCTCTTACCCAGCCCAGAACATGGTTGTGCTGTCATTTGTTACTGAAAGTCCTAGTCCGAGTCAGAAGTAACATACCCATTAGCAGTTACAGCTTCTTGTTGTATCTGTGGAGCACATCTTCTGCTGTAGCCTCACCTAAGCAATGCTGTTTACTCCCCAAGACTGCTCCACAATAAGAAGAAGAGGAAGCAGGGGTAATTTGAGCTTTGCTTTACAAGTTCCCACTCTGAACTGAAGCACTAGGGTAGATGCTCGGCTTGGGAAGGCTGTTATATGCAAATATACTCCTTAGTTTTCCATCCCTGTGGCTACAGTCAGAATAGGTGGAAAATAAAGCAAGGTTTTAGCCCTGGCTGAGTTCACCAAGTCTGGGAGAGAGCCTGAGCTTAGGCTCTGTGTGTGCTCTGTCCATGGGGAACTCCTCTAGCAGAAACAGTTCCCCTTTTGGCTCAGAGTCAAAAGTGGTGGATGCTGTGTCATGTTTTATCTCACTCCATCTTAAAGGCCATGTAAGAAAAGGAAGTGGAGAATCACAGCACTCTTACTCGGTGTCACAGCCTCCCCAGAGCAGCTCCCACTGCATCTGAAGTTCAGAGTAGCCCTGAAGCTGCTGATGTCTGAGCGGTCCTTGATAGCTCTTGGCAGTCTGCTTCCTGCTGGTCCTTTGCTGAATGAAGTTCAAACCCGGGGGAAAATTGAGTCCAATCCATCTGAAACTCAACTGCTTCCTCCTTGAAACTGTCAGTGTAGTAACTAAGAGGGTTTGCTAAGCATAGAGGTTGCATACCCCTCTGCTGAGCTCTTCCTAAGGGAGACAATACAGCAGGACAGGGGAGGGCAAACTACTGTATGGTTTGTAATAGGGAACTGGGGGGGCTTACGGCCCTGGCCACAGGGTCTGTCCAAGTGTGGAAGAGAATATGTGTACACCACCATGTCCTGGTTCTGGCTCAATACCTCCACTCCTTTCTCTATAATTGTCTGACGTCTTCCAGATTTGTATTGGATATAATGAGATGATGATGAAGCCTTTTGTGGTGACTTTTTCGTGTAGTAAACATGGCCTTTCACAGCTCTGGGGTGTGGACTGTAATGAGCTTGGAACTGTTTGTTCCTCTGGCAAGCTGAAAGGTTGTGAACGCATTGGAGTGAATTCACTGGGCATCTTTGATCAGCTCCATTAAGCATCTGCATAGGCTCCAACAGAATGATTATGTTAGCAGACAGGATGAAATAACTCGGATTGACAATCCATTTTTGAGGATAGTCATTGCGGTGAAGTTTATATTCTTCCAGAACATGAGCGATTTGGGAGTGACTTTTAAGGAAGTATTGATTTTTAAGGAAGGATCCTATTAGTCAGGTATTTCTTCCTCAAAGAGGATAAAAAGTACTGTATCATTAAGCACAGCACTTCATCTTCCAGATGTGGGATAGTCACTGCATATGTTATATACACAACCTAATCTCCAGGGCTGCATATTCCTTGTTGGGCATAATGAAGTGAACCAAAAGGAGGACAGAAGCACTGATTTCCACCCCTTCTCTCTGCTATGCACACTCATGTTGTCCTTCTATATGGCACTGCAAAAGCCTTGCCCACCATACGACATCTACAACAGCTGGACATAGCCTGCAAGACAAGGAATGAGCAAGTCAGGTCCAGCAGCCTCAGCACTGGGTACTTTCCATAGTTTGGCCAAGGAAAAAGTCTTCCTGTCTCCTTGCTGACTCTTCCTCTCAAGGCTTCCATTAGTTCATGTGCAGCTCACGGCTGAGCCTTGTAAATAGTATTCCTGGTTACCCTGCATTGGCTGCAGGAGGGAGCAGCGAATCAGAGCCTTTGGCCCTGTAGAGATTCTTGCTGAGTGGATGTGCTCAGGATGTGGAGAAAGAACAGTTTGGATAAGGCCAAGCAGGCGCACACTTCCTTGTGATCTGCTGGCTACCAAAGTGCTGCACTGAGTGCAGGGGGAGCAGTGTTTCAGCTGACAGTCTTTACACCAAGGTGCATCAATAACTAACACCCATGTCTGCCTCCTTTCCTCAGGGTTTTCCTGGTGATTTTGGGGAACGAGGACCTCCAGGCATCGATGGGAACCCAGTAAGTTGATGGCTTTTCTGTTGTTTCTATTGCCCTATTCTGCATCACACTAGTTGGACTGATAGAAGTCTATGAGTTTGTTGTCAGCTGGTCATTTTAGTTTTGACCTTCCTGAAGAATAAAGGTACATCCCTGCCCTGCTCCAGCATGCTTTGAATTGCCATGTTCAACTCAACATCCTGTAACTGCCAGGTCATCACATTGCCTTTTGATTTCCATCCCCATCTATAGTCTTTCTCACACCTTGGTCTTGACGGATGTTTCCTCATCCTGAGGATATCACCAGAAGGAAAATCATGAGAGTAAAGACAGGGATGTTGCTTCTGATGAGCAGGCAGTGGTTGGAGGGTGTTGTACCACACGGGCTGATGCAAAGCCTGTGGCAGCCACAAGAATCATATTGTTGACTAGCGTGCTTTGCGTGAAGCTTTGTATGAATACAGCAGAGAGACATGGGCTGACAGGCAGAAGGTCATATTATCATAAGGTACCACAGATGGCTACTTGAGTGCGCGTGAGCCCTCAGAGGAGCAGGCCACATACTCAATTGTATAGAGGTCTGAGATACATAAAGAGGCACACTCCTCTCCTTTTCATTACATCCTCTTTTGTGATGGAGGTTAGCAAGCTGGTACCACTTGGTTTGCATCTCTCTAGCCTGTAGAAGTAAGCTTCTAAAGTACTCCAAGCTCAGCACCTTTTCTCATCCGAGATGAATGTTAATACCGGTGTAGGAAGTGCCAGATTTCCCATTCCACTGTCTGGGAGCACTGAAAGCAGACACCATAGCCCAGGCTTCTGCTGCCCTGCTCCCAGGACTGCAGTAGCAGAAGTCTTCAGGCTCCTGAGTTCTTGGCTTCTCCTTGGTCTCTATTTGACCCTCGCTGGCTTTCTAAAATAGGGATGTGTCTCCTGGGAATTGGGTCAGGATGGTCACGGAGACCATTTAAGCAGCAGGATGCTGATAAGGTTTATTTTGCTCTGCTTTTGTAGCACTTCATACCAAACAGTTGGGTGTGCACTGTTTTCCATTACTCACAAAACATGCCCTTGTGGATTGCCAAAGTTCTCACTGTATTAATTATTCTAAGTTATTTTCTGAATGGCTTTATTGGTTCTCTCTCAGTTAGCATGTGAGCAGAACTGATTCATCTTTCAGATTCCTGCTGCCTTGGTTATTCACACATAATCTCAGCGCTGCTCTTGGTGTTTGATGGAGTGATTTCTGTGAGGTAACAACACTCCGCATGCGTCTTCAAGTTGCCATTCATCATATATGCAAAGTAAAAGTTAACTTCACAAGCAGCTCTGGTTGCCAGGCCAAGCCCAGCCACACTCCAGCCTTTGTGGGAATTGAGCACAAGAGTCACAAATGCAGTGAACTGAAAGAATGAGATTCCCAAGGAATACTTGTGCAGGACTTTTCCCATCCTTCGGTCGACTTAAGCCGTGGGTCAGAGTAGAATCAGTGATCCCAAAGCAAACGTCTTTTTGGATTGTATTGCTATTTCCAGCCGGGAAGAGCAGAATCCTGGAGGTCAGAAAGAGGGTTTTTTTCCCCAAATAACTTGTTTTGTTTTCTTTCACATCTGCAAGTTGTCCAAGCCCCATTCAGAAGATGCACTCGGTGTTAGCTGAATGCCAGTTCCCAGAGCATCGGAGAAGAAGCAAACGTCCCTTCTGTTAATTCATCCAGAAGGATTGCTCCTTCTTTCATCTTATCAACGGCTTTTAAATATTAATGTGCCTTGGAGATTGTAGAATGAAACCAGACTGCTTCAGCTGCCTTAGAGGGAGGTTCACAGGGTCACAAGTGGAGTCACAGACACAGAGAAATGCCAGAAAGTCTGTTTGTGGAGCATGGGTTTGCTAGGTGGGGTAATGCAGCTCAGTTGTGGGCAGGCTGCCATAGATCCTGGGCTGCCACATGCTCTGTTTGATCCACTG
Source organism: Ara ararauna (assembly GCA_028858755.1). Classification (NCBI taxonomy): domain Eukaryota; kingdom Metazoa; phylum Chordata; class Aves; order Psittaciformes; family Psittacidae; genus Ara; species Ara ararauna. Next base: position 18,987,439 of record CM054384.1, read on the forward strand.
AGCACTCGCTGCTGCTGCTGTCGCATGGGGATGGCTGAAGCCAACTGTCTCTGATCTTCTTTCCATCCCCTCCAGACAGAGCAAAGGCTCTCCCAACCACAGGGGCGTTCTTCCCTCCTACTAACTTGCTGAGAACTGTTGAGCCATCACATTCCACATCCCTGCTCCTGGAGCGCTTTAGCCACTCCAATTAGTCTCTTAATCACAGGAATTAGACATGGGAAAGGGCTGTTGATTCATCTCCTTGTCTCTTGTCCCAGTGCCCAGTTCATGCACTGAGGAAAGGAGAATAGAGCCTGATTTCCCTCGCAGGTCAGGGACCAGCCTGTCATTACTGATAGCCAGGAAGGAACACCTGCAAATCCTTCGTTTCCCAGGCCAGGGAATGGCCCAAATTAAAAGCTATTCCTGCCCACATCTCCCTGGGGAGTCCACCCCCTCCTTTTCCAAGAGGAAATCCTCTTGTGCTAGATGTTGGGCCGTCAGTTTCCACACTTCCTCTTTCTCTTGAGGAATACCCACCCGGCATAACTCAGAAATCCAGGCAGTCCCTCATGCAACTGCTGGACCAAGAGCTGCCCATCCACCCTGTCTGCATCCCAGGTACCCTTGGAGCCTTACTGGGGAACACAGGCCACCATGCAGCTCCTGTGCTCAGCATTCCGGGGGGTATTCCCTCTCCTTGCTAAGCATAGTAATGCCAGGCCTCGACTTAAAGCTTGATGCTGACCTTATTACAGCAGCTCCAAGGACGCAGAAATCCCACCCATGAGGAACAATTGCTCCACAGATGTCCCAAGTATGCAGGAAAGGAACCGGCCGTAAAAAAGCCATTTTAAGCTGGTTGAGATTATGAAATGCTTTTTGTGTGCGCTTGCCCAATAGTCCTTTACTCTGCTTCCCATCAAATAAACACATGGAACCTTTCCCCAAGGAGGCTGAGCACGTTCGCTCACGTTACGTCCCCTTCTCTTTCATTCTTTCCCTAGGAAAAGCTTTCCATAAAAGGGGAGCTTTATTGCACTGAAGGGGGGACTCCACCAGATGTGCACCATAAGCTGAGCTGCTCTGTCAAGCAAGTAGGCAGCATGATCCAGAGCAGGGGTAGGGCTGTCTGAGCCAACAGGGAGTTTAGTGTTTCCAATGCACCTGTTTTGAGAGGCCCTGTTGGAGATGGGGGCATGCAAGAGCAGGTCCTTGCCTTGACAAGCACTGTCAGTGGAGCAAGGGAGACGTGGGGACAGGCTGAGCATCACATCGTTGATGAAGTATTGGGGACCTAAAGAGCTGACCTGTGTGGGTCTGACACAGCTTCCCTGCTGCACATCACCTGGAAATGCCATCAGGCACCTGCATGGCTTTGGAAAGCTGGAGCAGAGGGAATTTGTGAAGCTGAGAACTCAAAGCAGCACACATAGATAGCAATCTGTCCTTGGAGCAGCGCGCTGGGAGATGCTCTTCGAAAGCCTCTAAGAGGAGTTGCTGCTTTCCAAAATACCCTGCTTGGGAGCAGCCTGTAAGAGATGGCAAACGGGCACGGAGCCCAAGATGGAATCTCTGCAGTCCCTCTCCTGCAGTCTGCAGTGTGATTACAAGTGACTCATCCTCTAAGTAAGTGCAGGGAGCTGCCTGCTCCAGGGACAGAGGTGTGAGCCACGTCCCTGTGGACAAGCTGCAGCCCAAAGGCTAAGGGCTTTTTCTGAAGATTAAAGAAATGGCTGGTTGATGGTCTGGGATGGATGAGGCAGAGTGCAGGGGATGCTGCTGGCTCCCCACCTTAAACCAGCTCAGATACAGGAGACGCAGCCTCAGAGCACCACGTGTTCCAGACGCATCTCCAGGGCCTATCAGCCAGCACCAGAAGCTCTCCATACCCATCATACCCTCTTCCCAAACTATCCAATTTCATTTTAATCCTTATGAGTTTTGCTGCTCTTTAACCACTCCCCAAACCCCTTCACCTTCCCCAATGCTAAGCAGCAGCTTTCCTTATCTTCCCACCTTAGCTTTGCTGCGCCTTACCCTGGTCCCTCTCCCTGTCCACTACTTCACCTCACCTGGGGCAGGCTCCCTCCTGCTCTGTGTAATGCTGCTTCTGTCCATCCTGCTCCCGGGAGAAGCCAGCCCTGCACATAAACTGTGGAGCAACAACCAGCCCTGTGTGTGGAGGGGATGCGCTCGCTCAGAGGGAAGCTCTCCATCACTTCGGCTGGGGAAGGGGCTATGGGAGGGCATGGGAGGGATGGTCTTTGCCCTTCCCTCCAGCTCTGGGAACACGGAGCTGCTTTTCAGCCTGTACAGTGTGTCCATAACCATGTCGGTTTGCCTTTCCTTTTAGGGAGAATTGGGAGCCCCAGGTCCTCCTGGAGTCCTTGGACTCATTGTAAGTACAAAAACAAATGGAGATCTGGCTTCTCAGCCCTTTAACACTTCCAGCCTGCATAACTGTGCACAGATTGTCTTCTTCCTGTGGCCCGGCAGCAAACAGGAGGAGTGTTTGTAAGGAGAGGTTGCCTGGTGGATTGGGAGGTGAAGGAGGGCAAACCCTTCCTAAGCAAAAGGAAACAGGTTAAACCTTTACTGTCAGTGCCCTTTTGATAACCTTTATCAGGGTATTTCTTCAAAGATGCAATATGCATTCTACACCAGGAGCTATCGTTTTGAAACACAAGTCCCTATAAGCGGTACCCTCAGGGAATCACAGTTCTTGCTCACTGAAGAGACCGTGGGCAGGAAGGCTCTGTCCTCTGCGTATACAAGGATGTTATGTGCACTATCACCATCCCATCACTAATCCAGGTAATTATATACACAGCGAAACTCCACCCTTCATTACAGCAGGAGATAAATGGCTGTAAGGATGGGTGGCAACTCCTCCCATGGCAGCTGTGCTGGGGGTTAGTGGATGCCCAGCTGAACACATTATGGTTTCTTTTTAGGTCTCAGTACTTGTTTTGAGTTATTTCCTTCCATGCATGAGAAGCGATAGGCTCTGTTAGTACTACGGCATTCTTTCAAGATGATTCCTCTTCAGCTAATCCATTGCACTGAATGGTTAAAAACCTTCCCCTTTTGCCTTTCCTTAGCTTAAATTATAGGTGTGTGTATGTCAGGTGAGATCACGGCCTCAATTGCCCTAACGCTGCACAAACATAGAGCACAAAACCCAGGAATCTTAACTCTATGAGGGGAAAGCTGAGAATACCAAGGCACGAGTATTCCCATCTTGCAGGTGAGGCAGTTGGGCAAAGATGGATTAAGGCTTCAGAATGTTTTTTGTGGAGCCAGGAATTAGGTTTACGTTTCCCTTTGCTAATGGAAATGAAAGCAGCTGCTTTAGACAGAACAGCAGAAAGGATGTGATGCTGGCAAAGAGTGGTAAGAGGAAGATTGCTATTGAAAAGAATATGATTGAAGGTATTGTCCAAATTGGATCATGTTTCTCCAAGCTTTTGGAAAGATTTGTCTTAACCTGGTTGCTATTATCTCACAGGTATGTATTTGTTAGAAAGTGGCAGGTCAGGCATTATAAATGTGATTCAGTTCCTTACAGAGGTGATGAAGTCCTCCCACCAGGGCTGGCCCAGCCAGGGCCTTGCTGTTATGTGCATGGGATACATCACAGCGCCAGGAAGAACAGGTTTTGCTGGAGCTGATCTGAAATGAGGACAGGCAGTATGTTGTTTCTTACCTGCCTTTGTGATCATTTGTGTCCCACATTGGCTGCAGCCACCCAAATAGCACCAAATTCTATGTGAGGCACAACTAAACTGTTCTGTTCTCCCTGACTGTCCCCAAGAGGTAGCACTGCATGTCCTAGACCAGGATTCAGCTCCATCACCGGGTACCTGGAGTCTGCCACCTTCTCTGCCTTGATCAGTTATGTTGGTCTCTACTGACACCCCAAGTTTTTTGCTGGAAAAGGGCAAACACGGCAGATCTTCTTTTGCTGCTAAGCCTGGTCTGGCTTAAACTTTAAATATGTCTTCTCCCTTCCCATCCATATGAAGGAATCATCGTTCCTATTGGGAGCTTCTTCCTGGCTCTACTTTTAAGGCAAAAAGTCAGGCTTTTGCAGTGCTGTTTTCCAGGAATCCTTGGCTGCAGCTCTAGCCATCAGCTGCTGTCATTCCCAGTTCTTCTGCTGGTACCGCTCAGAGCAGCTAATAATTTCAAACAGAGATTCAGCTCAGATTAGGATCTGAAATTGAATCAGATCTTATACCCCAGGGTTATATGCAACTCCTGAATTCAGGATGCTGAAGCATCTCAAGTGGGATTGATCTAGCAGTGACCTCCTCCATCCTCCTGGGGAGAAGGGGGCACATCCATCCTTCCTCCTCCTCACTGTGGGACAGCACCAGCCTCCTTCCCTGGGGTTTGCAGCACGGAGCTCACTCCATATGGCACCAGTAAAGTGTTTGCTGCAGACCCCATTCGGTCTCTTCCTTCCTTCCTTCCCATCTACAGTCACCCCAAGGGACCAGCCAGGTCCCTGGCTGCTCCAGCACCCTGCAAGTGTTTGGGTTTGCTGTTTGAGGGGCTCAGGAGCAGAATTAGATGTAACTCAAACCCTCTAATTAACCATGTGGGCAAAGCTTCAAGTAAACTCCTTCCCACAAGAAGCCTTTCTGCTGGGAGGTATGAAAAGAGCATCTGTTGAGGCGGCTGCAGCTCTCCTTCAGCAGAGCCTCCCCTGTTTATTTACACACTGCAGGCGAGGCTGGAGCACCCTATCACTGACTCTCTTCATGGGCAGGAAGCAGCCAAAGCCTGTTTGAAAGCCACTGAAGGCTTTCTTTTGTATGTGCCTATGCAGGTACACCAGCATCCACAGCTCCAGGGTCCTCCTGTGCTCCAGCTTTTCATATGAGTCCCAGGACAAGATGCTATCAGCAGAATGGCCACGCTGATGAGACACCTCTGTCCTTACCTCCTGTTCCTCTTCTCCCCATATCGCTTTTAGACATCAAAGCTTGGCAGTGACCTGAATTTCTTGACCATTGCCTTTTTTGCTGTTTGGGTCTGTGTCCTGTTTAATACACCCTCAGATCCCATCCAGAGAACTTGAGAATACTCTAGAATCATAGAATAGTCAGGGTTGAAATGGACCTTAAGATCATCTAGTTCCAACCCCCGTGCCATGGGCAGGGACACGTAACACTAAACCATGCCACCCAAGGCTATGTCCAACCTGGCCTTGAACACCGCCAGGGATGGAGCATTCACAGCTTCCCTGGGCAACCCATTCCAGTGCTTCACCACCCTTACAGTAAAGAATTTCCTCCTTATATCCAATCTAAAAATCTATCTCAGATAGATTCTTCCTGAGAACAGGAATAACTTCATCAAAAATAAATACGCTCCAGGATTGTCTCAAACCTGCTCAATGTTTTAATATTGCAGATAGTGAAAGAGGGAAATTGATCCATTCAAAAGCTAGGAAAAACATACCAAATAATTTCTCAGATCCTACCATAGCCGCACACTTCAAAGTGTCTTCTGATTTAATTTTCCATTATTTTACCATTCATTTAGTAGCCTGAATTCCTCATCTATTTCAGTGAATCCTGGGTTTGGAGTCTGACCACACTCCCCGACACCCATATCTCCTGTGGGCATGGGATGAGTTGACTATGGGGGACAGCTCGCATCCCCGGTGGTTAGTGCCAAGGGGATTTGGGATGTGTTCTTTGTGGTGAGAGCAGGATGTGAATAGGAGCTGCTGCTCTTCCCTCACGTGCCTGTGAGGCGAATACCCTGTGCTGCTTTTACTTACAGGCTGTCTACATGTTAAAAGCCTCTTGACTCATGCCAGGATGCTGCTTCTGCTGAAGTCAGTGGTGTAATTTCTTAGGGATACTGACATAGGAGAGGAATTTCTGAACATGTGCTGTTGGGTTTTCACCTGATGACTCTGGTAATTCTCCTTCTTTTACCAGGGTGACATGGGCTCTGTTGGACCAATAGGCTATCCAGGACCAAAAGGCTTAAAGGTGAGAGAATAACTGAGCTGTGTGAGCTCTTGTTCCTCCACAGCAGGGCTGAAGATTACCCTGCTCCTCCCTTGAGTAATGGTGACTGTCCAGCCCATGAAGGGTACTTAAAGGATGTGTGATGGAGCAGCTTTGGGACCAGTCTGGCACTTGGCTTTAGGGCTGTGCCAGGCCACCTCTGTGTCTGAGCCACCAGCCCCATCAGGGACATCAGTGTCATAGATCTGGGCAAGTCTTCACAGTGGCTCAGTCTCACTTTAAACCTTCTTTTGTTTCAGGGGCTGATGGGAAACCCTGGAGAGCATGGACTGAAAGGTGATAAGGTGATCTGAATACTCCCTTATTGCACTGTGTTTTAATTTTGCATGTGAAACCCCCTTTCTAGCTTCTCTTCCTTATTCAGCACCATGGCACTGGTTCCATTCTGGCTGTCTCTTTGCCCCCATCTTCCCTCCTTCCCTTCTTTCTTGACACTCCAGTTTTGATGTTACTTTTATGATATCTCCCCCATCCCCTTTTCCATGAGGTTCTTGTATAGATCAGATTCTCATTGGAGCTTCTATCTCCCACTGATGGTAGTAACTGGAAGATTATCTGGTGTTTCACTGGGCTTTCATGGGTTTATATTGGTTGCATGATGGGATGGGGAAGGGGGGCAAAGACCTAGCAGCACTGACAGTGGGTTTACATTAATTCATGTGATGTGGCAAAGCAGCGCAGCTCACTGGATCAAGCAAACCAGCTGGATCCCCAGGAGCACTGTTCTGTGTTAGGTACCTCCGCTCCCGTTCAGAGGCTCACCTCGGCTCAGCCTCCTGTCGAGAGGAAATTGCCTTATGCCAAACTGACATAAATCACTTTAAAAGAATAAGAAAGGAGAAGGGGCCTCAATTGCAGTGATTTATTGCTGCTGGCACAGAAATACGCAGCTTGAGCTAAACCAGCATGAAGCTGTGTGTGGAAATGTCTCACTGTCATGAGAACCATACTCCTACAGGTATTTGACTGGAGGATTTATTTAGTCTGAAGGAGTGGGAGGTGCAATCATTTATTGTTGGTCCTGATTGCTCAGGAGGGCAATGGAAAATGGCCATTAAGTGTATTCTCCTCCTCCTGTCTGATGTTTTATTCTCTTGTTCGATGTTTGCTTTTAGAGTATGATTTAGCAGCCCAAAACTGCACGAGGGAAGTAGTGTCAAGCCAGTTGATTCCATTCTGCTTCTATTATAGTAGCTCTTTCCATGTCTCTTGTGTCTGCAGTTTCCATTTCTCCCTTGCACTGCCTTTTCACTTGTGTAGAGAGCAAGAAGAGGGCAACAGAAGGGCTTTTTGTTTGAGAAGAAGCTTAAGACATTATAGCTTCCTGGATATTGGTCTCCATCACTTGATCCAGGTTACTCTATTTATCCCCAGTATTTCTCCAGCCACTGCTATCACAGTAACCAAATGGTTCTTAGCCCTCCTAAGAGTTATCCCTACAGTACTCCCATGTGCAGAATTATCCATCCTCCCCCAGTAATCCCTTGCTCAGTCTTGCAGCCTCTCTCCTGAGGTGCAGGAAAACCTCATTTCCCTCCCTAGCTACCTATCCCACTACATTTTCCTTGGACAGGACAGACTTCCTTCCTGGCTTTCATTACAGCGCTTTCCCAACCCAAGGCTGACAGTCCATCCCTCCTACTCAAGCCTCCTCTGTACCTAATGAGTTGACTTTAGTTTGAATATCTTGGGTGCTGTCAAACACTTGGATTTGACCAGCAGTGATTCCAGAGCCAGAGAGAGCTTCCAAACAGCTTGTGCATATCCTTTCCAGCGGTCCAACAGCCAAAGAGTGGGAAATACAAGGTAAAGGAAAATCAGGCCCACTGAGGCATCAATGACCACAAGTCTCATATGCTCAGGTGAAGGCACAAGCTCTGGCATTGCTGGTTTTAGCCAAAGCATCGGAGTTCGCTGCACTTGTTTGCATGGGTATAGACAAAGTTCATCAGCTCTCCTTACACTTAGGGGAAAATTTGGCCTGAAAAAGCTTTGTGGCTTTTTCAGTTCTTTGGTTTTCTGATTCGTTGGCCTTACTGTTCAGCTGGTTCACCCAGTTCATAATACAGCCCTTCTCCAGCTGATCAAAAGGCTTTTGCATTCATTTACTCATTCCCACATTTCCTCAGTGAATGGCACCTTTAAGCCTTTTTATTTTCTCTCATGCTGATTGGGGCATCATGAGTAAAACCACTCATCCCTTCTTACAGCTTGCTTACATTTGTGTTTCAACTGTTTATGTTCTGGTACCATTAAGGAATTTATATACATATATGTGTGTATATATATAATATCTATATAATATATCTGGTCTTCTTAATTGAAGCTGGTCTTAGAAATACCTGACTTAAGGAAATCCCGCATGTAGGAAAACAGAGGCAGGATCTCTGTGTTCACTTAATGCCTGGTTCGGCTTGGGTCACGGGAAGGACCCTGCCCAGCACAGAGGGACTGACTTCTGTTGGAGCTTCCTTCTGCATTCTCTCACCAGTCATATCACTGCTTGTTTCTGCTGTTATTGCTATTTTTAGGCTGAGACATCTTATTTAAAGGCTTTCACTGGTCGCCTACTATTCTTTTTGTGTCCATTAGCTTTTGACTTCAGTATAACCCTTCGTCATCTACTTCAGACAGAACTGTCTGACTGCTATGACCAGAAATGTAAGCGGCCTCCCTGAATCTTGTATTTATTCTCTATGTCTGTTGGTCTGAAAGTTTGCTTCTTGCCATTCTTGAAACCAGACCACAGTTGTATGCAGTCTGCTCTGCAGAGAGCCTTATTCACAGCTTGGTCACCTCCCAAGTAAGAGAGTTCTCTCTGCTTGATGTTGAAGATGCAATTACAGGAGTGAACTTAACTAACTAGTTGGGGATGATGGTACAGTCACCGCGTAGCAGCCTTTTCACTGCACATTGGTGTGGCTCAAGCACACCCATCCCACTGTATGAATATATGAGCCTATGAGGTCCCTGATTCCCTTTATTTCAGATTTCCAAGCTGTTTTCCTGCAGCGTGTTCACCAGGAATGCTGCAGAAGGAAGGGCTGGCAGCACACTATGCAGAGCTGACGTACAGCCCATATAGCAGAAAGCTGTGCTGGAGCCCAGGAGTCCTGTTTGCACCCCAGCTTGTGAACAGGGTTCAGAAATCAGCTGAAGACACATGGTTTTCCGTAGGGGTTGAGCTGCCATCTGCCAATTGTCCAAGCATCTTCCCTGAGACATCTCTGAAAGTCACACAGTAAGTGTGTTGAACATGCAAGATAAATGAATCCAGGTACTAGTAAATCAAAATTCCAGCAGCAAATCAACACCTATACCAGTGTTTTTCACTGATTTTTGGACTTTGTTATCTTATGTTGCCTTGTTCAGTATTCTACAAGGTGCAGCTCAGTTAATCCCAGGCATCACATAGGGGAGGCCAGGCATGAACCAGAATGAGGGTCAACATCTCACTCCTCCCGCAGAAACCACATCTAGCAGCTAGGGAAGCAAGCACAGAGCACACCAATGCTAGCCAGCCCCTTCTGCATCCCCCATACAAGCTCTTGGTACCAGAGTTTAATGATGCTTTTTACAGCTTTAGTTTTCCCACAAAACAGGTCATCCTTCTGTTTTCTTGAAGGCGAGGAGAGGGGGCAGAGAGGTTTGTAAGTCCTCCTATAAGGAGGGGTGGAATTACTGTATAACCCTGAAATAAAGAGTGGTCTTGAGAAGACCAAGTGACAACACAAAGGAAAGGTGGAGGAAGTGGAGGAAATCCAAGCTGCTTGTTCACATGAAGGAGTTTCATGAATCAGGACACCTGTAACTTGTGAAGGACACAGCTCAGTGAAATACCTCCGGTAGTTCCACAGTGTTTGCTCCTCTGAGCAGAAAGTCTTGGGAAAAGGCATACCCAGAGTGAGAGGTTTTGCTCAGTGACCTCCTCTGCATCCTACACACAGCAAACCCCCCTTGCACTTGCAAATCTATCACTTCCCTTGCAGCCCCCTTCTGTGTTATGCGGCGTGAAGAAGGGCCTCAGGGTCTCTGAAGCTGCATTTCTTTTTATAGGTGAAACATGAAACAGGCACCATCCCATGGGCAGAGCCTGTTTGTAATTTCAGATCATACATTCCTCCTCCTCCCCGCGAGCAAAGTCCTCACAGCCCCTTTTCAGCCTTTTTTAACAGTAAACATGCCTGACCTCTTTCCTCCTTGTTTTGCCCCTCATGTTAAGGGCACACACACCAAATCAGTTTCAGATTTATTGTGCTCAAGGCAGGTGAGAGGGGATGCCTTAGTCCTTTGGTTTAAGATGTTAATAACCATCACAGGTGGATTGTTCATGTGCTATAATCGCTCTGCTGTGCTATTGCAATAGCACAGATAAGAGATGTGTTTTGTCTTCCCTGCTTCCTTCTCACCTTCTCTAATGCCCATTTCTTAGAGTTGTTTGAAAACTCTTTTCTTTGGCACATAGTCACCATCCCACTTAACTAAAAGGTCGAGACAGGTTTGTTCCTGCCTTTTGATATGCTCAGGAAACTCTTTCCCTATAGCCGTCCTTTCTTAATGTCCAGGTATTTATTCCAAGTAGTATTTCAATGACCATTTCTATTGCTGGGGAGAAAACTGCTTAATAAAAGATAAATCCTTTTTTGACCCTTAGTATAGGGGATTAAAACCAAGGAGTTTTCAGAGCAAGGAAAACTATTTTCCTGCTGTTCTTCTGGCAGGAGCCAGCATTAGAGTAGATTTCAGTGGTTTGAACCCTGGACTAGATAAAAGAGAAGATGAGAGAAACCTTGCAATGGTTGGAAATGATCTGGGTCATACAGTAGGTTTTTTGCCATCTCTATTGTATGCAATACTTGGGGTTCATCCGAACTGAAGCTGTGTAAATAGCTGATTGTTTCCATTTGGTTGCATTGCCAAAAAGGAGAAAAAAGATAGATGGAAAATAGTTTAAATGAAGCAAAAAGTTGGTTGTTTGACTCAAATTAAAATATTTTAGGTAACAAACCAAACGAGTAAAATTAATTTAATCTCTTTTTTTTTGTTTAAGAGCAACATTTTTGCTATATAAAAGGTTTGTTTTGAAGCTGCTTTAGTGAAACGTTCTGGGAACATTTACCAAAACACTTAGGCAAATTTAGCATGAACCCATGAAATGTTTCCATCACTCAATCTGCATAGTTCCCAATTAGTTTTCTTCTACACAAGTTGTCTCCAAATAGTCTTTCCCAACTCAAGCCTTAACCATCCTCAATTTCATTATTCCCTGCATGTTTCTGAGGTTGTGGCAATTATTTCAGCTCTCTGATAACAAGTGAGTGGGTTTTGCCTGAGTAGAAGTAGGCTTTCTCTGCCGTCTCCTTGTAGACTTTGGCTGTGTTGCAGGAGCCCATATGTCTGCCATGTGGGCTATGGTTAAACATACAGCTCTCTGCACTCATATTGCTTGTTCCCTTCCTGGGAAACCAAGTTTAGAGGCATGTGCTGTGCATGGGACAGAGGTCCTCCTAGTTATTTCTATTGCGTCTTATTGCACCAAGTCTTTATGGCTATTCCTCCTTTGACTTCCCAAGAAGAATTTTCCTTTCTTTGCCCCATCATTGACCCATCCTTTAAGTAAATTACTAAGTAAACTGTGTTGGTCAGGAGGTCATCTGGTCCAACAGCCTGCTCGCAGCAGGGCTAAGAGGTGATGCAAGAAGAACACCTTCAGGGATACTTCTGTTCTGTCTGGGGAGTCGGAATCTGTTACAGTGGTCCAAAGGCGGAAAGAAAGATGGCTTGATTAGGAAATATTGCCAGTGATGCTGTGCCTAAAGATGGGATACCCCCGCAATGAACACCAGCCTCCTGGGGTATCTCAGCCTAGATATTGGCAGTGAGATGGAATTAAAGCATTACTAGAAGTTACTCATGTATTCTTTTGGAAGAGGATTGATTTTTTATGCCAGCACAAGGATACATTCACAGGAACCCTGAGTATTGTTTTCTTTTCTATAGAGCCCTATGAGAGAAAAGGTCCATTCATTGAAAACTAATCCAGCTCTTCTGTTCAGCTGAATCTTAACACTTCACCACCTTCACTGTTGCTGTTAGCCAGAGGAATTCAGTCTCTTCTTGCAGCTTCTATAGACACATAATGCTTGGGAGTTTGTATTCTTCTCTCTCCTGCAGTTTCATTTCTCACTTTAGAATCAATGCTGGAAATACATCGTTTGTTCAGGGTTGTTGTTAGAGTTAACATGATCTACAGTCTGCCAGCATTTCAGTTTTGTATGGAGCTGGCAATGAGACTTTTTGCTTTACAATGCACTGTCTAGCCTCTACCTGGGCACTTCGGCCATTGCTGTTGCCTATTTTAACTCTCTGGTGATGTATATCCAGGGTGATCAGGGAGGAGCGGGTGTTCCAGGAGACATCGGCTTCCAAGGAGACAAGGTAATTGATTTTCTTTTCTCCATCATTGCCTTTCTTGCTTACATAGTAGAATGTGTGGCCACCAGCTTTCTCAGCTCATCTTAAGCCATGAGGAGCTGGAACTAACTGCATCCTGCTGTCAGGTCTCCCTGCCTGGATAGTTCTCATTTAGGGTACATTGTGCCTTGCTAAAATTCATGTCAATATATGAATTTTGTTGTTATTCATAATAAAAGTAGTTCTACTGGGGGCTTTCTATAAAAGGGGCCATATCTCCCTGATAGAAATGGATGTGATGGGGTGGGATTGATGAGGATGGGTGTGAATGTGTGTGGTCCAATGACTTCTCCCCTGTGACTACAACATGATACTGACTTCAGCTGGCTAACGCTGTACTGAGCATTGCACTGGAGCCTACATGGCTCCGAGCCACATCTAACTGCAACAGCTCATGCGTTCTTTGGGGCTAAATTCAGCCGCAGCTTTAGCAGAAACATGTCCCTGTCCCAGTAACTGTCCCAGCCCCTTGCATGGCTGAGTTTAGCCTTAGAAAGCGCTTCTCTCTCTATGCAGAGGAGATGGACAATATGTATGTTTGTGATGCTTCATTGTGTTCTGAAAACCTGTGTCTCTCTCAGGGCAGCCAGGGTTTGCCTGGGGTCCCTGGGGCACGAGGGAAAGCAGGCCCCCTGGTAAGTAGCCGAGCATCCTCTGCTTCCTCATCGCCCTGCCTAAAGGTCTGTGCCCAGCTGGAAAGGCAGCTTGGCAGAGGTGTGCTGTTCTCTGCAGGAAAGCCGGGAGCCAGCTCACTTTTCTCCATGTTTTCCTGATTTCTGCAGGGAAAAGTCGGTGACAAAGGTCCAGTCGGGTTTCCAGGACCACCTGGCCCTGAGGTATGTCCCACCACCTCTTCCCGCATCCTTTTCTCAGGTAACTTCTGCAGCATCCTTTCTTCAGCAAGCCTCCATGATAACGCCTCTCTCCTACCTTTGCTTTGCCTCTGCAGCAGTAAATGTCTGCAGCTCCCCAAGGAGAATCGGCTCTCTGATAAACACAATGTGGCATCTGAGAGGCTGTTGATGCCAATCTCCTCTCCACACAGGAGGTTTTTAACTCTTGAGCTGTGTACAGACAGGCCCACAGAGGGTTTTGATTAGGAGGAATGTGCATGGAGCTGTTGCTAATTCATACAGAAAGCAAGAGCCAGACGCTGCCTCCCACATGGGCACCCAGCCCAATGGAGAGGGGCTGGCTGCCACTGCTGCTGCTCACAACACCTGAGCTCTGACACATTTACCAACCCCAAACCTGTGTGTCCATGGTCCTGCTTTCTGGCCCTTTTTGTTCTTCAACTCCTTTTGCAGGGCAGAACAATCATTTATTGGGTCTTGCATCTCACTTTCCACCCATCCTCCTTTCAGCCTAGGGCTTCACTTCTCTTCTGTGGTATGATGGTACATGAATGGGGATGAGGTAGACGGTTCCATCCAGATGGGTTCAAGACCCATTCTACATCTCATGTTTTCCTGGTTTTTTCCTTCCACTTCTTTTCATAGGTGCTATGGAGAGATATTTAAGTTTTCACCCACAAAATACCAATTCCAGTAGAAAAAGACTCTTCCTGCCCTTACAGGAAACACATCATAGTGATACCTTAAATGCAGGACCAGCTTCCCCCAGCTTCATAAGCAACCAGACAACATCTTTACAATGCTCAAGAGCCCTTTCCAGCACAGCTGATGGTCTGTTTTCCCATCATCAGTGCTCTGGTATGTTGCTGGGTCTGGAAGGGCTCTCGGCTGAGTGCTGCCACTTAAGCAATCGTTCCTCTCTGTTGCCATTGGAAATAACCACAGATTCCTTTGTTTCCTTAGCGAACAGCTGGTGGGTGGGAAGGACCCACTGCCTGGCTGAAGGCAGCAGCTAATGAGCATGTCAGCACCTTTCCTAATCCCTCACCTGCTTCCCTTTGTCGCCGAGGCATGCAGTTCCTCGGAGCACTGAGATCATTATTACGCTGACTCATAAAGATTAATTAAACCCCAAATTGCCAGTTCAAGCTGTGTGATGACAGCGAGGCCCCGGCAGCCATAAATCTGCCAAGAAGATGGACCTAAAGGGAGCTGCTGGGAAAAGGCTGCTCTTGAATCAGACCGATAGTGCTGCTCCCATCATCTTGTTCCATTCCCTTTGGAAGCGGTGCTGTGGCCCACAGGCCCACACTGCATGTAATGAATCATAGAATCATAGAATAGTTAGGGTTGGAAAGGACCTTAAGATCATCCTATTCCAACTCCTCTGCTATGGGCAGGGACACCTCCCACTAAACCATGCCACCCAAGGCTATGTCCAATCCAGCCTTGAACAGCACCAGCAATGTAGCATTCACAGCTTCCCTGGGCAGCCCATTCCAGTGCCTCACCACCCTTACAGTAAAGAACTTCTTCCTCATATCCAATCTAAACTTCCCCTATTTAAGTTTGAACCCGTTACCCCTTGTCCTATCACTACAATCCCTAATGAAGATTCCCTCCCCAACATCCCTATAGACCCTCTTAATGTCTCAGCCCTTAGCCTTGAGTTTAAACTCTCACTGAAGGTGGCTGCTGAAGTCCATCCATGCATCCTGATTCATGTCTCCTTTTCTTCAGGGCTTCCCAGGTGACATTGGCCCACCAGGAGAGAACGGTCCTGAAGGCCTGAAGGTGAGTGGAGCAGAGATTGGAGCAATGTGTGGGGTGGGAAGCAGCCAGGGAAAACAAAGTAGTGGGAAAGGGGGGGAGAGAGAAAGCCCTGGAGGTTCCTAAAGATCATCCCAGCCAGCATTTCAGCTTGGTCTGTTTGGCTTGAGGCCCCTCCAAGTGCAGGGTTTTCTTTTTCTGTAACAGAATTGACATTGGATGATGTCCCATGGCTGTGAAAGAGACTTTCTCATTTTAATTGCCCTTCTGAGCCTGTGTTTCTATTTTCTGAGTATCTTTTCCTTTGGCTTTTTCTCAGGGAAAGCCAGGAGCACGAGGTTTACCTGGGCAGAGGGGACTGCCTGGACAGGAGGTAAGTGTCCTCGGACCAAAAAGCAGGTTGGATTTAAGGAACAATGTTGAATTTTGAAGATTAATGAGTGCTGAAATGGTGCCTGCAACTTGAAATCCTCCTGTGCCTCTGAACCTGGATGCAGATGCTTGCATTCAGCAGTCAGAGACTTGTGAAAGAAGAGCATCCCCTAAACTGTGAGCTTTGCTTCCAGTCACTGGCATCTGCTGACCCTAAACTCTACATTAGTTTTTCATTTGAAGTCTGTTTCCCCACACCCACCAGAATGGGTGTTAATGCCCTTTTCCCTGCACATCCCCTTGAGCAGCCATGCCCTGACCTGGCTTTTGCTTTCTGCTCCTTTTAAGTGTGTTTTATACCAACTGAGACCTGCAGGCTCCATGCAATATCCTTTTGTAAAGGGAGTACATAGATTAGAACTGTTCTTCTGCAAAGGTTCATGCGCCCCAGCATCTCAGAGCTTGCAGCTTTCTTTTATCACTTCATACGAAAACTTGAAGCTTCATTCCTGTTGTGGTCAGTAAGGGACAAATGTCATTGATTTAATAGAGCTGCAAATACTTTATATATACTTTCAGGCCTGAGTCCCCTCTGTTTATCCTGTTGTAACCCCAGTGACTTCAATGTAGTTTCTCCTCCTTCAGGGCAGTGTAAGCTGTTTGTCCATTCATGAGAGGTTGTGCAAATAATACTGAGAGCGCACATGGGCAGGAGCTCATTTTAACAGCACTAATAACTCTTAACTTTTTCTGGGAACTCTTTTGCTTGGACCCTAAATGGGATTAATGCAAACTAGCTCATTTATTTGCACTGAAATGGGGGGGGAATATTCCAGGCAATTTACAAAGGGAATCGAAGCCCTGCATTCCAGGTTCAGGCAGGCATGACCAAGCTGCCTTCAATTTACTCTAGTTAGTGAGTGTAAAAGTAAAACTGAAGACGTGGACGTGGAGTTTGTATATCTATGCCTTTATCACTGTGGTTACCCAAGGTCAAGGTTGTGTGTTACAATGTCTTTAGAAATGGGAGGTATTGTGGGTGGCTTGTCTGTGCCCATTGAGCTGGGTTCGTGACTTCCAGTCCTATCTTCCACCTACCAGCGAATGCCACCAGGGCTGACCACCTAAATGAGAGCAGACAGAGCTGCCAAGGGCGCCTTGAATTCCCCTCTTGGCAGTTGGTTTTAGACACTTGAGATGACTTTTGTGAAGCTTAATTGAAGATCTCCTAGAAACTGTAAATCTGATCCAGTCACATTCGAAACTGGTGCAGAGCCAAGGGAAAGGACTGGGTCCAATTGCTGCATGAGATCTTGAGATAGCTCCATCCTGCGGCATGAGTAGTCTCGTTTGAAAGCAAATGGGAAAGCTTCCCTTGGCTGCCAAATGGCTCTGCTGGAAGTTTTGTAACGCCCTTTTTGTGGGGGATAAAGAAAAAGAAAGAGAGAAAAGTAGACAGCTCTACAGCATTCGTATCCCTGCCAAATCAAATGAAACAGAGTGATGCGAGCATGTCCGGGGTACCACATGGGCCATAGCCAGCCCTTGATAGGCCAAATCAACTGGTGTTGATGTTGGTCAAATTTTGGATGGCCTTTGCTGGCAGGACTGGACTTTTATTATTATAAAATAATATTATAAAATAATATAATTATATTATTCTTGTTTTCCATGAGATGGGGAAGGGAGATGAGAAGCCTCAGAGATGCTGAGCTGCCTGCTTTAAGATTCAGAAGGACTCAGTTGTTAAACGTGGCAGCTGAGCGCACAGCCTGTGTTTAGCTGCTCATGCTGCAGACCTTTCATTCTTGCTGCATGGTGAATACAGATTTTGTCACTGCTTTGCCTTTGATTTTCATTTCTTGTCACCTCAGGGAGACGAAGGACCCTTAGGACCACCGGGAGTCCCTGGTCCAGAGGTAGGTTTCAGTGGTTTATTCAGTTACTATCAACTATGATGCAATTGTAGTTAAATTAACACACACCTTCAAATCTCCTGGTCTGGGGAGTGATTTGCCCTTTTAAGAAATATTGTCTTGCCCAGAGCTTGGTGCAACCGCTTGATGCAGGGTGGTTCAAGTCAAGGAAGTGCCTTGCACAGGGTGTTGAGTGGGACTCTGTAACTTGCTTAAAGTCTCAGACTGTGAAAATTCCTCTAATGTTTAAACAGCTCATCCTCAAAATCAAGCACGTGGACTGGAAACCGTCTCTGTAACCAGCCCTGATGTTTCTTCCTTGACTTACAGTGTTTTTCAATAAGTGGAGGGAAAGCAACTAAAGAGACCAGTGAGAGAAAGTGCTTTCCTCCTGTGTTGCCTCTGGCTGCTGCATCTGCAGCGCCCTGGATTCACACAGAGCTTGTGAGCTGCACCATATACATTCACAAGCACGCTGCCTGTGACCCAGGGCAGCTGTAAGCTTTTGATGTTCATTGTTTTTCCATGTATTTCAGGGTCGATCAGGCCGGAAGGGATTCCCAGGAAGACCTGGTCCTGATGGTCCAAAGGTGAGGAAAGAGTTTGTTCACGATCAGGGAAGCAGCAGGTGGAAGGGAGGAAAGGAAAAGGGAACTGCCTTTTCTCACCTTTGCCATGCTCCAAGCTTAGGGTATTCATTCCAGAAAGGACAAGAGGAACTGAGGATTTCTCTCAGATTTTGGGGTCTCGATTTTTGCTTGGTTTCTTCAGCAAAAGGAATGATGGTGCATTTTAAGCCATGTGCTTTATTATAAACAAGTGTGTTCCTCCTTTGATATTAACCAACTCCACCATCTCGTCTTATTTTCCATTGCTTCTCCATGTTTTTGTTCTCAGTGCACACCATTCCTGTCGTTGCTGCCTGGAGCCATCCCAGGGCAGTCACTCCACAACCCCACACTCAAAAGGAAAGAGAAAACCCAAAAAAAACAACCTCACCAAACACTAAATAGCACAGATGTGGTCTGGCAACACATCTAGAGTATCTGCCTACCGAGAAAATACAGCTGCCATCACCCAGAGACAATGCTGCTTAGTGCTGAGTCTGGCCTCTGGATGGCCTGTCCAGGGGCACTACAATGGTCTTCAAGTGCCCTTATTCCTGATGGGTTTGGAATTCTCTTCTTCCTCCTCCTTTCTCTTTGCCTTCATTTTTCTCATTCCCTGAATTTCTCTCATCCTACACTGTGATTTATCATGTGTAGGTTCTTCCTTTGGTTTTCATGTGAATGTTTTGTGTAATGCGCCTGGGGTTGAGATTTATCAGGAGCAGAATTGCTTGGGTTGTCTTTTATTCTTGTAACACTTCCATTAGCAGATGAATCTTCTCAGACCCCTTTTCCTCTGTCATTCAGGACCCCGTGGTGTTTCTGCTCTTGCTTTCTCAAAATGCTCTTCAAATCCTTTGGTTAATCAGGGTCTTTTCCCATTCTCTCCTCCTGCTGATGTGTTTCTGTCATCATAGTCTTTCGGATTGAAATGTAATGGCTCAGAAACACCGCAGCTTCAGGAGCATCCCTGATGTGAACATGCCTTATTAAACATGGGGATAAAGCAACCAGGCTGTGCCACAGGGAAGCAGACAGCTTATGTCTCAGTGTCTGAGCTTGGGTTTTGAGTGAAGGCTGTTGTGCCACAGCAGGACCTGCTGCTTTTAGGGTATTTCACTCCAGAACAGTAAATGCTTCTTGCTCCGGGTTATCTTTAGATCACAGTTGGGTTTGTAAGGTGTTGTTTCTTGCAGATGTCCCACAATTCACACACAGCAGCAAAAGTTGTAGGTGTACCAAGAACCATGTTGTGCTGAGGTCTGCACCAAGTAACCTGTGTGCCTTGTCTCTCCTTGTCCTGCAGGGTGAGCCAGGAAACCGTGGCCGACCAGGGAAAGTTGGTGAGCAGGTAAACTCCTTGTTTTCCTTGTCTGTTCGCCAATCTCCTATGTACAATATCTCCCAGATGACCAGAGGGGACAGTAGCCAGGAGTTTCTTGTTATGTCAAACCTGTCTATAGTCCGGGTGCTCCAGTAGGGTGTTCTTTGTCTGTGTGAAGCTCGTGGTGAACAGCATTGACAGTGACCATAGTGGCTGCTTTAAATTGGAGGGTTTCCTATAGGCAGAGTGATAAAGTCACAGCTCAGGTGGATGTGCCGTCAGTACTGGCAGCAGTACAGCCCATGTAACCAGTTGTGCTTCTCCAGGAGGCAAAGAAATGGTCAGGAAAGAGATTGTGGATTTCTGTGTATTCTTCTTATGCCTAAAATGGCAATTTCCAGGCTTTGCCTATGCGGGTTTTAAAGATAGGATCCTCCTCTTTGAGTGCTCCAGTGCTTTGACATTGCTTCTTGGAGCAAAAGAGAGAGCAGCTGAAGAAACCAGACCCTGGGGAAGAGAGGCATTGAGCAGCACTTCATTGTATGGAAGAGACAGCATCCTCCTGGGGTAGCATTGGACATGCATCATCCGTGTAGGCTTTGGGTGAACCACAGGCATCGAGCAAAAAGAAGCAATTGTTCCCATGTGATTGAAGCCAACCAACTTGTCCAGCACCAACCCTGAAATTACATCCACGGAGCCTCCAACATGTTCTCTGTGTTCCTACATGACCGTACAGCACACAAAGAGGATTTTGCTTCCCAGCACAGCTCCTAGCGCTTTCTCTGTGGATGGTCAACAGGTTTGGTTCGGTTCGGTTTGGTTTGGTTTAGCTTGCCCGAGCCTTTCTGGCTCTTCTTTCCCCTCTATGCAACAGTTGGGGTTGCTTCACCCATGGGTTTCTGAGCAAGCAAGCCCAAAACCCAAAGTGGATCCTTTTCAAACACCATCGATCTGATGAGTTTCAGTCTATATCAAAGAAAGTTATTTCTATTTGAAAATTAGAGCTGTTCCTATATTATGGTTAATAATTTACTCCACGAACAACTGAAGAAGCAAAGTTGTTCCGCGCATCCGAGTTTATCAGATTTATCAGTTCAGATTTATCTGCAGCTTTATCAGAGTCTGCACAATCTCAGGCAACACCTAAAAGTGCTCTGTGCCTCAGTTTCCCCTTCAGTGGAAGGCATGACTCAGCTCTGAGCAGTGGTTTTCACAACGCCTCCTGTTTTCAGGTGGATGCTGCTGTATTACAGTTCAAAACAAACATTCAGAAGTGCTTGGAGAGCCTGAATAAGAAGTTGTGCTCCAAGGACAAAGCATCATTAGCAGTATTAGTCTTTAACATTCCGCAGGACTGACCTTGGATGAAAACTGTAGGCACTGTTCACCCAAAGGAAAACACAGCTGGCTTCTGCCAGCACTGAGACCAGCACAGGGCTATGAAAGCTGCCTGTATTATTCTTACTCAATTAGTCTCTGTCTCAAAATATCACATAGAAAGAGTTTCCATTTCCGCACCAGTCAAGACATTAGAACAAAAATGTCACACCACATTAGCGAGAAATAACCTCCTTTCCCATCACACCTTCGCTGAACAGGGCTGGAGTGTTGAGCTTTCAGTCCTCCCTCCACCCTAAGCTTCAGTGTTTGGTGTTGGGGCTGGGTTGGTTTTCTCTTTGAGAGGTTGGGCTACCCAGGTCACTAGGCACTAAAAGGCACTTTCACCTCATCCCTGTTTTCTCTTGTGGAGGTCTTGATGTTCCCTATTCCATGGGCACAATAGAAGTGGTCGAACTTCAGATGTGTTGCCCTTCGTATGGGTTCCATCTGAGTGGAAACCCTCAGCATTAACAACATGATAAGCAGTCAGCAGTCATCTCATTGAAGATCTCTTCCCTTTCTCAGTGACATCTGTTTAGGGGAACATGAGAGTTTCTGAAATGTTTCCAGTGACACTTGAGCTCTCATTGGAGAAATGAGGGTTTAAGCCACATTAAGGCAGTCCCTGATGTGTTTCTTTTCCATTGCAAGGACATTGACTAGGGAAGTTCATTCATAAGATGCTTGTTGTCTCCATATGCTGGAAGGTCTCCAGCTGCTGGGCTCTCCTGTACCCTGGAAATGCGTGATTTAACCCTTCCTTGCCAGTAGATGGAGGCAGAAGAATATGAAGAATGCAGAGCATCTGGTCCAGGCCACCAACCTTCCTGTTGCAGAGCTGAGAATGCAGGAGGATGGCACCAAGGTGTCCATGTTGGTGGTCAGAGAGCTCTGTGGGAGAAGCAGCAGCCTACAGCAGAGAGGACAGCAGACTGGGAAGGGTGCCATAAGCCCATGGACCCCCCTGCTCTGTCCTAGAGATGAAAATACCAATGAAGATTTGTGACTGGGGCTACAGTTGACCTACATCCTTAATGGGAAAGGCAATATATACCCATTTATGTACATATATAAATATATATATACCTGGAATAAATAGCAGGAACAGCTTTTTCAATCCCTCCTCCTATATGAGAAGTGGCAGCCCTGCATGGCAGTGCTAGGGTCAGCCATGCACCCATCACACCGTGCTGGGAAAGGCACTCAATCCATGGGTATCTGTTCCTTTGAAGGGGAAGCATGTTGTCCCAATATCAAATATCAGTCTAAAACAATATGCTGAAGGAAGCCAGCACCATCGTTTATCTCCTTAATGTATTTTCCTTGTGCTGCTCTTACAAAGGAGGCATGTATTGCAATGTCACTTTTACAGTTGGGGTCTGACATGTGGAGATACAGATTGACTTGACCAAGTTCAAATGGATCACCAAGAACCAAACAAGGAATTGCACCAATGTTTCCCACGTCTTAGAGCAGAACCTGCCCCAATGCATTTGCCTTCTCCTCCAGAGCATCTTCCTGACGCCAGCCTCTCATTCAGGGATTTACGAGCACTGTAGTGAATGCAGCCTCTTTGCTGTGACAAGGTGTTTTGTCAGCATGTCTCACTCCCAAGAGGGCAGTGGGAACCCAACATGGCCCCATATTAGGGCTGAGCCCAGCACAGAGTGGGTTAAACCCCATGGCTTTTCTTTGCGGGTCAGAGCGTCCTCCCTTAAACTGTGATATTTACTGTTTTACTTTCCCTTTCTTTCATCTGAATGGGAGGATTGTACATTTACTCCCTCCCGTCCTTTGTCCCTGGTTTGTTTTGTTTTGAGTTCTGGCGAGCCAGTAACACAGAAAGGACCATGATCAGTTCCTGCTGGGAGCGACTGGCGGTCCCGTCCCTGGGAGACCCTGCTCACGCTGGGCTCGCCATTCGGTTGTTGCTCTCAAATGGGCTATGATTTATGCAAGGCTTCATTGCTGACTTGCTCTCTGTTGATGCAGCCAAGACGGGGGGGCTTAATTATGACAGGGCTGGACAATAAATGGGGAAAGCCAGACAGGAGTTAGGAATTACAACCCACCAGTCTCCCCCTTTTCATTCCCTCCAAGCCCCCAGCAACTGTTTAACAATCTCCATCGCTTTTCCACCATGCCCTTGGCTGCGGAATAGAGCAGACTGAATCACGAGCGACATGCTGAACTCCTTGTCTAATATAAATGTTTTACATTCTTTCCTGTGCACTGTGGGCCTTTATCAGGGCAGCCACCACTGCTGGGACTTCACGTGCATCGTTACACACACTGCCTGGAGTCATGCTCGATGCAGGGCTTCTTTTCAACCCTGGGAACCTGGGACAAATGTGTTATGCCGCAGCCATTGCAGTGTAATGGCCACAGTTCATGTCTGTTTCCATGTAATATTTGCCACCAGTGGCTTTTCTGGTTCTTAAAACCTAAATCTTCTGCTGCTTGTATTCCCTTTAGTGTCTATCCCATTTTGGCCAGTGAAGAATATCATTACCCAATCTCCTCCAGTTGTTTCATATACTCCAAGTAATTTACTGAGATTTATTTTGCCTGGACATATCTATCTCAATTTGTGTCTGCTTGCAGACACAGCAATATTTGTTCATTTAGCCCAGGGCAGACAGTATTGGCTGCAAACGCTACAGAGCTACTGTGCTGGATGCCTGGCCACGTCACAGAGTCCCAGCTCTGCTGTATCACTTTGGTCCCTACTCTGTCGTGGATGCCCCTCTTGCTGGGTACATCAATGACACCTTCCCTTGAGCAGAAACATGATGTACCAGTGCAGACAGCATTTTCGCTGGTTTTGGGGTGAAAACTAAGCCAGGAATGCAACTGTGCTCCCCTTTCATCCTGACTATCTTATCCATGTCTCAGGTGTATGTTTGCCTCTACCCAGCTTGTGCTGGCACTGATAGGCTTCTGCACAAGCAAATGGCACCTGTGTGACAGTGAGGGGGTCTCAGGAGGGTGTTGGCTTTGTGGGCTGCTTGGCGTGCTGCAAACAGTGCTATGCAAACCTCACTGCGTTGTCTGCGAAGCACAGCCAGGACATCTTAGATTCCTTAGAGACGTTTTAGGGTGGGAGCCGATGCTGCTGTGGCCAGATTACTTGTCAAGCCTGAGTTTGGATATGCAGTGTGTGTTTGAAATGGTCTTGTTCTGAATGGTGACATTTGCTGCAAGAGCAAGGATCAGCCTTATTCTGCAGGGACTGACCCAAGTAACCCAGAAATACCTTTGAGAACATCTTCCCAAGAAAAGAATTGTGCAGATTTTCTGATAAGCTGGAAGTGAAGGAACAGATTTATTCTTTAATATCTTATTTTTGCCTAGCAGTGTGTTTCCTTGTTTCACCTCATTGCTTTGCCATTCCCTCCTCTGCTTTAACATTTGCCTTCTTTGTGGAAAACATCAATAACTGGATAGTTATGTATCTTCACTTGTATCTAATTGAAAGGATAATTGATCCAGCAGTCTTCAGCAATGCCACCCGGTGGCAGCCCTGCATAGGCAGACACTGAGTTTGCCCGTTCTCCCTTTGGTTCCTGCACTGGGCAACCTGCTGCTGAGCCCAGGCCACCGTGCTCCCACAAGCACCTTGTCCGTGCAGTCTGGCTGCAGTGGCACGCTGTGCACTGGGACTGCTTCAGCTTCACACACAGCAGAAACCATTCCAGTGCTGATGTCAGAAGGGTTGGTGACATCAAGCCCTGATGGGATAGCAGAGATTTCCTGGTGGTAGCTGTCTTCCCGTGTTAATCACTTCCATCAAGGCACAGTGACACGCTGTTTTCCTAGGACATCATCTCTGGATGAATTTCTAACTCAAGCATCCAAGTGCAGGCTCTGACGTTCCTGCTGAGCTCTCTGCCTTCTCTCATGAGCTTTTCCAAGCACTTTTCGTTTGGATGTTGCTCCCATACAGAGTGTGACAAGGGCTGTGCTGAGAACAGTGTGTGGCTGCTCCTACAAGAGGCGAAGCCCGCTGAGCATCTGAGTGAGTGATGCTTTTGTTGAGCCCATCAGCATGCCTCATTGAGGAGCTCCTGTCTCCAGTGACGTTCAAAGGATGACGTTAAATTCACCATGTGAGGAATGTTCATGCATGAAGTCTCTCAGTGTTTGGGGTCATCATCAGAAGCCATTCCCTCTAAAAGTCATTGGAGAGTGATCCACGTCATGCTTCATGTCTCTGAATGGGTCCAATGAGCTTCACACATACGGGCACAGCAGCAAGGTTAGTTATTTTATGCTGCAGCTTAATGTTATGAGTGTGACTTCATGGACAGAGAGCTTTTGATGGCAGGAGGAGCTGCACAGCCGGTGAGTAGGCTGCTCTCTTGGTGCCACATGCTCCTCTGTAGCTGGATGGTGTCACTTCACTCTGGCAATGCACAGATGGCAACACAACCACAGCGATGCACAGGCTGCAGAGAGCTCCTGTGAGCTTCACACACATCAGCCCAGCTGGGAATGGATAAGAAATGAACCAGGAGTACAGAGAGGAAATGTTTTGCTTCTTGTTGTTACCCAAGAAAGGAGATAGCAGGGTGAAAAGCACTCTCTTTTCTGACCCCAGAAGTTGCCTTGCTGGTGTAGCTTATTCCCAAGTGTGTTGGTTCATGGTGAATGTTTTCTTGAATGTGTCACTTGAAAACCTGCTTGATGCTGAAGTGAAAAGCTGAGATGCATTTGCATAGAGGAGCTTGCCAACTTATTATGAAGATTTCAAGTTATTCTAAACAGGAGGATGAGCAGGACGATACCAGTGGAGAATCCACCTCTGCCTTTCACTTGCTCAGCAGCCACCTCCCAGTACCAGCCAGACTGTTGCCTAAAATCAAACAAGCTGGATCATAGTTTTATTTGATACCACCTATGCCAAAAACGGACAAGTTATGAAGTGTTTCAATAGGAGCTGAATCCCATTAGTTACAGTTTCATAGGAGGATCTAAATATCTATCTCCCAATGACCCTTGTGACTAGGGATGAGGCCATGAGAGTCATGCAGAGAGCATCTACCATGGAAGAGAGGGCAGCCTCTTGCATCTCTAGGGCCAGAAACCTGCTGAAGCTGATGGGGAAGCTGCTGCATTTTAATTCTCAAGAATCTTTACTAGAGATTGCATCTGTTTCCATCTTCCTAATTAAAAGCAGATCTTTTTGTTTCTTCATTATCCCAATCACTGGTAAACTCTGACAAATCCTGAGCTTAGGCTGTTGCATTCTTTTCTCAAGGTAGTTTGAGCAGTGTGATAGATCTGCTGCTCTGCTGGTGTCCTCACGCCTTTATTCCCTACTGATATCCCAACAGCACGACGCTATCCAGAGCAAAACCAATTTAAACAAGAGCTTGAGGCAGCTCAGATTAACCCAGAGGAAGTCTTTCCCAGTGCACTCAAAAGAACAGCAGCTCTCAGACTGTGCAACCCAGGAGCTCCCGCTATGGATGCTCTTGGAGAAGTCGCACTGACGTTTTAAGGAATGCTTGGAAAACAAAGCCACACGGTGGACTCAGCCTCTCTGTGAAACGTGCTTAACTCATCCCCTATCCTGTGTGTTGTGGTTCCTGCAGATCCTAGTGCTGTCGTTCCAGCTGGCGCCTAAAGCAGAACCAGCTGTGGAGTTAGACGTTCCCATGGCCGGGAGCAACTCTGTCCGCTCTGGTAGCCAGTAGGAATTACTGAGCATTATATGAGGGATGCTGTGCTATTTCAACCAGCGAAGGTGGAACCAAAGAAACTGTTTACTTTCTCAGCAAATAAAACTGAAAATTAATTGTCCTTTTCTCTTTCCTCAGGGTCTAATGGGGTTCATTGGTCCCGTAGGGGAGCCTGGAATAGTGGGAGAAAAGGTAAGGCTGCTTTCAATGAATTGGTGGTTGTAGCTTTTGATGGAGACTGGGGTGGGAAGAATATTGTGGACATATAAGTGTCAATGCAACACCCAGCTGGGAGTACAGCACATCCAGGGTGGCTGAGCTAGTCTTGGGCCAGGCAAAAACATCCCCTTTGCATCTCCTCCAAGGGGATGCTGTCAGATGTGCTCTGAAAAGTTATGTTCTATTGATTCCTAACCTGCCAGAAGGCTTGTGTTCAACAGTTCTGGCTTTGCTGGGAATGAGGGACCCACCAGCCCTGTGTTCCTGGTCGAGGGAGGAGTCCAAGGAGGTTATGTTATGCGGTTTGTGCAGAGATGTGCTCACAAGCCCATGCTGAGTTCTCAAGGGGGTCACACAGGACCAGGGCTGAGCCTGCACTGAGGTCTCAGCAATTCCTCAGGTACCAGAGTGCAGCCGCCCATTCGAGCAAAGGCCTGTCCAAATCCTTCCCTTTTTCTTTGATGAGAGCCATCCTCTCTGGCTGCCCCTTGTATTGGGCACACTCCTAAGGGCTGGTGCCCTCTTGTGTGCAGTACAGATGCATGCTGCTTTCAGGAAGAAAAACGACTTTACTTCCCATAAAATTGTAAATGGGGCATTAATTTGTTTTCTGCTAGAGTGTAAAATCCTATTCAGGGGTAGCTTCCAAAGACAAATCATCTTTGTCATTCCTTGTATCCCAGTTGCTGACTGCTGGGTTTCATTGGTGGTTTAATTATTCACAGTCCAGCCGTAAAGATAGTAAAGAGCATAAAATGATGCATCCCACACATCCTCTCTCACTTCTATTACTTCAAGCCCTGTCCTCTGGGTAATGATGTAAAGGCTCTGTGACAGTTGTGCTGCGTTTTATTGCCTGTCTGCAGCAGCCTTTGGAAAGCCCATTAGAGGAGATGCTCTCTGGTGGGGCAGAGAAGCAGGCTCAGTCCAAGGCACACAAGAACTAAACGAATGACATGATGTGGGCTGCGTTTTACAGAAGGGAAAAAGAAGAATAAGGAGGCTGTGATGTGTCCAAGGTGATTACACGTGTCATTAGTGCCTGAGTGAGCTGTCTCAGTGACAACTGCTGCCCTGAACTGAATGAGGAATAAGGGATTTACAACGCAGGAGACGTGGGAAGATGTTTTCCCTTACTCCAGTAAATTCACAACTGGCCCTATGACTTCTATGCCAATGCCTTGACCACATGAGCAATCCTCATCTTGTATATTGATGACATGGTGATGTTATATTACTGTCAAGGCAAACCCGGGCTGTCCTTTTGGAATCTGCCCTAGGAAATCCTCAGCACAGCTGTGATTTCAATCAGACTTCTCCACCAGGACAAGCTTAAAGATGACAGAAATAGCTATCACCAAAACCTCAACCAGGCCTCCAGTTGGCATAGCATCCTACAGCTTACTATGCTGTTGGGAGCTAAATGAAGTGGGAAATATGCTTTCATTAGACATAGCTGAGTCAGCAATCTCAGTCCCGAGAGCTGCAAAACTTCAGCCTGAAGCCAGTAGAATCCAAAGATTATCAAAGAGAACAATACAGTTAATACTTACTTAATAAAATCCATGCATTCCGGGGGGGGGAGAATCCTTATATTGGTTTACAAGGGCTAACTGGTGACAACACAAACTCTGGGGTTTGTTTTTAATAAGCTGCTTAGAGGCCAGGAAATATTCCCCCTTACCCTTTAGCTGTTGGAAGGTAGGTCAGATTCTGGGCGTAAACTACTTGGCAACATTTGCTAACCTCTCCTTCCTCATCCCCCCAAGCACACAAACATACACACCTAATTCCCAGTGCATTACTGGGGCTGCAAGGGATAACAGAGGCAGTCATGGTAGTAACTGCCAATGACTCCAGAAAGGAGTAGTTGATGTCCCGTCATTAGACCCTTCAACTTGCCCTTGTGTCAATGGGGCACAGAGGTGCTCATTGAGGTTTTCACCTCTTGGCTGAGCTGCACGACCAGGGGTGTACTTGTGGGAAGTGAGGTGTTCTGCATGTGGGGATAAGGAAGGTTTTTGGAATGATGTTATGTTTTTTAATGGCAAACAATTGCTTGTTTTAAAAGGGGTAATGTTCTCAGGGTGGGCTGTGGAGCTCTGAATGTAAATGCAGGTCTCCAGATTGTTGTTGTTTGCACTGTGGCCACAGGATGAGCCACAGGATAGGGAGTCCCCCTAAAACACCTACAGTCTCCTTCTGAAAGCACCAGCCCTCTGCTCCAGGCAGCATCACCGGTGTTTCCCAATTTGATTCCCTGCTCTCAGCAGGGCCTCATAACCACAGTTTTCAAATTCATGCCTCTAAAAATGCCAGGACATGTAGGGATTATGATTATGCAGAACAGGGAGGGCTGTTGTGCCTTAGGTGGGAAGAGATGGAGATCTCCTGGGATTCAGTCCTGGTGCTACCCTGAGTAGAAGGTGGTCCTGTGCGCATTGCTTGTTTCTTGTCCCTCAATGGTTTGATGGCAATAACAAAGTCCCCTCTTATGGGACATTGTCGTGGTTTAAGCTCCTCACGCAGTTCACTCACTCACTCCCCCCTCTTTCTTCCCCCAGTCCGGAGGGGATGGGTAGAGAATTGAAAGAATGCAACTCCCACAGGTTGAGATAAGAACAGTTCAGTAACTGAGGTATAACACAAATCACTACTGCTACCACCAATAATAACAATGACAAGGGAAATGCAAGGGAAGAGAATACAACCGCTCACCACCCAATACCCAGCCCGACCCAGCAGCAAACCCCCACCGTTCTGGGTCTCTGCCCCCCGTTTTTCCATCCTGGGCATGACGTGCTGTGGTATAGAATAGCTCTTTGGTCAGTTTGGGTCAGGTGTCCTGTCTCTGCTTCCTCCCGGCTTCGCCTCCTCCCTGGCAGAGCATGAGACTCAGAAAGTCCTTGATCAGACCAAACATTGCTGAGCAGTAACCGAAACATCGGTGTTATCAGTGCTGTTCCAAGGCCGAAAGTCAAAAACACAGCGCTGCACCATGACAGACATGGAGGATTAGCTAATTCTTGCTGAAATCCTTTAACTTCTCTCATGAGATGGATGTGTGAAAGAGGGTGATGATTATTCTGCACTGGAAGCCTTTCTGGTAGAAATCTGATGGCAATTTGTGGGTGTTTTAGTTGTTTCATTGCTCTAAATCCCTGTTGCTGCCAGCTCATCACTCTTGTCAGCAAAAGCCCTCACTCTTCCCGATGTACCTGTGTCTCCTCAGGGTGATCGTGGCTCAGTGGGACCCCCAGGCCCTCCAGGAGTCAAGGGGTCGATGGTAAGGAGTAAGTCTGCATTCTCTCGCTCCTGCTGCTGCCTCTTTCTGTCTGTCCTAGCGAAGGATGCAGCTTCTCCTGGTCTCCTACTTCCATGACAACAAACTCTTCCTGTCTCTGGGGATGGGAATGTCCATTGGACTGGATATTGAGCTGTTGTGTTCAGCAATCTCCCCTTCAGAGAAACACTGGGTTTTGACACAGGTTCTGCAACTCCATCAGTTGGAGACCTGTTGTGCCAAGTAGAGATAACTGGGAGCTGCAAGCTACAGCACCTGAAAGATTGCTTGTCTCCAAGCATCCTGGCTGCTGGACAGACAGGGAGCAGGGATCTGTTGTTCACATCCCAGCTGGTTGCCGGGGCAGATAGAGGTGCAGGACTGCTTATGCACAGTGCTACGTTCAATGCCATTAAGAGAGTTTAACAGAGGGGACCTCAGCAAGACCTCCTGTCTGCCCTCGTGCAAGACCCAAAGACAGAATGTCATATTAATTCAGCCCATTCTCTTGTGGGCTGTTCAGGTAATCTATCTGCTTATGCTGCTAGCAAAGTTGGAGATGGGCTTTTGACAGTCCGGTCTTCTTCATCTGCCCCTGAGCAATATTGCCTTGAGAAATAACAGACCTGCCTGCCCTTGCAAGCAACCAACAATGCCTTTTTTACTGTCTTCCCGCTTGGAGGAAAAAGGGCTGAGCATTCACACCAGGCATGTTCTTCTTCCTTCCCTTCTAGGGGCACCCTGGAACACCAGGAGGAGTGGGTTTTCCTGGGATCCCTGGACCAACAGTAAGTAAAGGTCATCACACCTTGTAATACTACACAGCATCCCTTATCATGGGAATTCACAGTGTGTGTCAAGCAACTATGTCCCAGTTGGTTTGAGTTTGACACAAGAGAGATGCGGAAATGGATGGGGCATGAGTGGGAGCAACATGGAAAGAGATGCTAAGAAAGAGAAGAGTGGTTTAATTAGAACTTTGGTAGCCCATTTCTGTAATGGGGCATCCAGAACTCACAATCCAGCCTCAGGACAGGAGCTCACTAGCTCAAGGTATTATTACAAGGCTGGGAATTGTTGGCGGGATGGCGACCACATCTTGCAATACAGCGGCTGTATCCCATAATGATAGCACTGTGCATCCTCAGAGACCCTCACTGGAGTGAGAGGAGCAGCTGCCCCCAAATGCACCCTCCATCTGGACTGGCTCATCTGGTCCATGTGCTGTGGCTAGAGCGTGCAATTGGTGTGGTGTCTTTCCCACAGACATTGTTCAGATGGAGCTCCAGCTCTCCCAGCAGCACAGATGGAACTGGAACCAGCAGCTCTGGGTGGGCACAGGGAATGGATTTCACTCACTGTGTGAATTCCCACAGTGCTGTTAACTGGGATGAAGATCAAGTCATGAAACTCCCGGGCAGTGCCAAAGGTTTGGCCGCTGGATCAGCAGCAGCTCCGCCTGATACGGGGATGCTCTGGGACCACCAGCTGCAGCCAGCTGCTGCCTGGGCAGAGATTTCACACTTGCAAGTCAATGGAGGTGAATGAAACAAAAGGTCTGAGGTCAAGCAGTACCTCGGGGTGACCCATCCCAAGCTGAAGAGCAGCAATGTGGCATGACGTTGCCTGCAGGCCCCAGCAGTGAGCTGCTCTATAGCACCTCATGGCAGCAGTTGCTGTTGACAGAAGTCTTGGAGGAAGATGGATATCTCCAGATTTCCCTTTTGTAGCAGCTTTCCCAGCACATTAGCTGCTTGCTCCATGCCTGTGAGCATGGGGGAGGACAGGAGTGCATCCTTGCAGAGGTGGGTTCTGCACTGGCCCTGTGGCAAAGAGCTCCTATCCTGAAGCACTGCCTAATGCACCCCTAGTACAGACAATGAGTTTTGTCTGTCTTACTGGGGGACAATGACAGCAGAGTGAGTTCAGGCATCAGCTCTGACTGGAGATGCCGAAACCTCTCTGCGGAGCTTTGGATGCTGAGGCTGTCCCCAGGTCCTTCCATTTCCTTCAGTTCCCTGTTCTCCTGCAGGCAAATAACAAGTTCATCCAAGCAAAACGTTTCCTCCAAGACTGTATTTTCAAAAGTCATAATTCACTGAGTCAAACTTCCCCACAAAGCCCGTAAATCAAATAACCCCCTAATATCAAATCCCCTCTCATTAATTCCAGCTGTTTCCGCCTGTTTCTCCACTATTCGTTCCTTGTTTTTCAAGGCAGATCTGAGCTATGCTGTTGTTGTTTGTCCTAAACTGTTAAAATCTTTGAGATTAAGCTGTCCAGTGAGCCTTAGAGGCTTTGATGGCTGATTAATTCAGTAGAGGGTGATTGGGAATGGGAAGCAAAGGTATACTGAATGATAGGAAACTCCTTGATTTCAGCTCACTGAGCCTTGTGCATTCTTTTTCCCTCTTCTTGCCCACCATCAAGGTTTATCTTTTGTGTTAATGCACAGCTTTAATACATAGGTATATTAAAGGCCACTCGTCTTCTCCTAAGCAGTTCCTTGCAATTCCCAGCATGCTATCTAGTCTTTCCCTCACCACTTTGCCTTCACAATGAATGTTTCTGTGCTTGTAGTCTCATAAGCTCTTTGGGATAGGCAGAGGCTTCCAGGAGGATATTCCAAAAAGCAACTGAAATTTCATTTCAGTACGTGTTTGTCATAAAAAGTCTCTATAAAAGCAGGCATCTGACACATCTACTTCATGTCTGTGCCAGTCACTGCTGACCTCATGAGCAAAACCGAGATTCACTGTGATTACAAACGAAGTTACAGTCAACTAACTTTTCCATCCTGAGAGAGAACAGCTAAGCATCTGTATTCTGAGCTTTCATGCCGTGCAGCAAGATACCTCTGCTCCAAAAGCAAAACCTTTATTAGTGGCAGTGGTACAAGCAGTAGGAAACCACAGCTTGGTTTTGTTCTGATCCTTGGTGGAGTTTGCAGTGTTGACATTTGGTTGAAGCTATTAATATATAAATAGCAAAACTTGATGTGGAACATTTGAGAGAGTAAGAATGGAATGTGTCATTTTGAGGTTTCCTTTTCTGACGGCAGAAAAGCACTAACTTTAAACGGGAGGGTTAAGTTACAATGCAGAAATAAGTCCTGTTAATTGTTCATATCCTTTAATTTTCGAAATTGGTAAGTATTCTAACAGAGAAAAAAAGCTGTTCCATTTTCCTCTGTTTTCTGTGTGCACATCAATGAATCAAATGTGTATAAATCCATGTTACAAGAGAACCTGAAGCTTTTCTGTAAGAACAACAGGATCATCCGCAACACCAACAGTCCAAATCTATCTGGCAGTATGAATATTTATACAGCACTAAGAGGGCAACAGTTGCTTGAGGATAAAATTGGTATTTGGCTGAAAAGGTCAAGCTTGGATACATAAGATGAGGTGTCTGATTTTGTATTTGGATAAGTGAGAAACAGATCCTGGTTGTTATTATTTTTGTACAGATACTGAGCAACAGCTGCTTTTAATAGCTTCAGAGGGTATTCTGGATGTTCTACTTCAAATCGCTTCAAATCACTCACCATTTAAACAGATAACAGGCTGCAGATACTTAAGTATACAAACACCAGCCAGGATCCTGGGTCTAAATGTTCTTGATCCAAAGACAACCAGTGAGTTAAAAAAGAACCACTAATAGGAAAGTAAATATGGGAATGTCTTTGATAAGGGTTTAATGAACCAACCTGCTGGTCAAGGGTCTGCCTCTGAGGCTCCTGCAGATCACATAAGGATGTGGGGTATTACCAACACCTGCTGCCTTCTTCCTTCTTCATCTCTATTTTGTTTCCCTTTTCCCCTTCCCAGGGTCCAGCAGGAGTCCGAGGTGCACCAGGGATGAGAGGGATGAAAGGCCGCAGGGTAAGCACATTCCACAAGCTCTTCTCCCTCTCCTCTTCTAGCCATTGGAAAACTAATTCTGGTGGATGAGTTTGGGGGTGTGCAGATGAGCAGCAGTTGGGGCTGAACCCTCCACAGCCACATTTCTGATGTGCGTAAAGACTGAGGTCGTTGAAGCAAGTCTAATCAGGGATGTGAATGCAAGTGATGTGTATGGGCAAAGGGGTGTCACAGTGTAGAGTTTACTGTGGAAGCGGTCCAGCCTGTCTTTTCCAACCCCCTGCAACGCCAAAGAAGGGTTTATGGACTCTTTTGGTGAGGATGGTGAAGATTTAGTCATCTGAGGATGTATCTGGGCTGGGGGAAAGACCAGCAAAGGTGCCTTTGCGGACATGAGAGAGAGAGCAGCTGAGATGTGGAGTGTTGTGATTTAACCAGAGGCAGGTATAGGAGGAAATGTTATCCATGACATAGAATGAAGAGACGAGACAGGCAGAAATGGAGCTGACAAGGAGCCAAACAGGCTGCTCTTCCCATGCCTCCCCTTTCAGTCTCACAGGATTAACAACTTCTGGCAGCGTTCCACAGGGTTATGAGAAAGGTGTGTTCTGCATTGTCAATACATCAAATTATAAGCACTTCCTGTGTCTTTCTCTGGGTTTTTCCAGCCCATAACACAAGGCTCTGGTTTTATCTGTGCATATCTAAGCAGTACCACGCTGTAACCATGTGTGAATACTTGCTCTGCCTGGAAAGAGCAGACCCCTAGCCTAGTGCTGGGAAGCAGTAGTAAATAGCATCCCTGACAGTGCTTCAAGAACACGTTATGCTGGATCAGTATTCCACAAGCGCTCTGTGTCAGTTCATGTGTGGTTCTTCCTGCTCTGTTTGGGTGACAGCTGACAGTAGAATGACCTCTAGACCTGCCAAAGCTGCTGGTTTTCCTGCCTGTGACATCCAGCCCGTGTCCCACTGATCTCTTCAATCTTTCTTCTTCTTCAACAGGACATTTATTGCAGGAACATCCCTGCTCTGGGTTGTTTTTTTCTTGTCCAGCTGCTTTACAAAGTATTAATAGCAGCACAGATGGGTTCTGCTGAAGGCCCCAACAACAACATATTTTGCATTTCTTCCTCCAAAGATCTTATGGTATCTGTTTCCATGTTTCATTTTCAAAGACGTAGGCTGGAGTAAACTATATTTTACCCACCCCCAGTCTCTGCTTCTACTGCAATTTCTGCTTGGGGAATTGAGAACAGCCAAGGACTGCATGTGTTTCCCTACACGAGAGTTAATGCTCTCTTCGAATAGCTCGAACCAGCAAAAGGAAATGGAATAACCAACTAGAAATCTTTATAACCACAGAGTTATGTGCCCTGAAACTGCTTTAAGCTTTAGAAGCACAGCTAGAAGGACACCACTAACATCCAAGCCTGGCAGATGCATATCAGGATTCAGCTTTTAACTTGTGGCTGGGAAAAACGTCTTCCTTGCCTCTGTTCGCATTGATGAGAAGGCCCATGGATCTCATTCCATAGCTGTGCTATTGGAGGGTCCCCAGGGAGCAAAGTTTCTCTGTGCTACACAGCAGTGATTAACAGAGCTGTCCAGGGCATCCATGATCATGATGGATGAGAAACCAGAGGCATTCTTTCATGGGAGGCTTGGAATGGATGGTGGAAAGTATCTCAAGGTAAAGCTATGGTGCAGAGCTGAATGGGAAACACCTTCTGGATTAATCCAGTCTGCTGTTAAATCTGGCAGATAAGGGATTTATGCCAGTGCTTTTCACATATGCGGTGACAGAGAAGGAGTCCCAGGTGTGTGGTGTTTGGCTCTTTGACTGTGCAGAATTCACTTGCATGAACCTTCCTTGGCTTCTCACATCTGTGCTGGCCTGAAGTCCTGAACCCACTAGGAAAGTACAGCTGACCAGGCAGTTTTCAACTCCACTTATACTGTTAGGAATAGGAAAGGGGATATTTATTATCACACAAGGTAAAGCCAAGAGTGAATCTGGATTCAGCTCCTAAGAAAGGAGGTTGGCAGGGACCTGCCTCCAGCTGTAGCTAGATCCAGATAGAGGGTACCAAACCCTCAGGACACCAACTACCACCAGCACTGTTCATCCTCAATATGACATACCACAACATAGAGATGCTCAGCTCCATGGCCTTGGGTTGCATTTCCTCTCCAGATGTGGAGTCTGGCAGACCCTGTGCCAGGGGCTTCTCCTGGACATTCCTTCACTGAGGAAGCACAGACTTCAAAGTGCATCCCAGCCCTGGAAATGCAGCAGTGGCTTTACCCTGGCTGGCAAAAAGTTCACCCCTGGAAGTGCAGAACATCAAGGTAGAACAGGAGATGGCGCCTGGGGAAGAAGGTGCATTATGGCCTTTATCTTGCCCTAAGGACACCAGTATCAGACAGGGATAACCCACACAGGAACTGAGCATCTGGATCTGCTGCTGTTGCCCTGCCCTGCTCCTGCCCTCAACATGCACTGCTGGACTGTGGCACGGCAGAGATTTGGTGCATTTGAGCACTGCAGTGATATAAGCCATACAGAATTTCCCAGGCAAACAGACATCCTTTCTAAGATCCTCAGCAGAGAGGAGGAACTTGGGTTTTGCTTTGAAATCCTACAGATTTCAGTGAATGTGATGTAAGTTGGTATTGTAAGGACCTCCTGCCTGGAGGATTTCTGGTCTGTACACCTCTCACTTTTTCCTGCTCTTCATACTCTCAGATGATATTCCAGGCACATAGTATCCTTTGTCTGCTCAGTTTGTCCTGCCATTCCAGCTCTTGCTTTACTCAGAATAGGGAAGTGATCCTCCAATTGTAACTTCAGCCATTACCCTCTGTCTACCCTAGCTTACAAAAGGGACGTGATTCAATTCAGATGTTTGTGGATTCCATGAGCTGTGTTTGTGGATACTTCCTGAAAGTAATTTTGCTTTTGAAGGAGATGTAAATAGCAAATATGGTTTCGATTGTAAGGAACAATGGAGACTTTTGGGGGCCAGTATTTATGTTGTGATGGCTTTTGTACTGTTGAGATATAAGTAGAAAATTCCTTAACCGTCTTTTTAGTCATTACAGGGCTATTATTCCTTCCCAAGCCTTTGCTTAGCCCATCAAACTGATACTGAACAATCTTCCACTAATGTGGTTTTCCCTCTCCTCTTCCCTGAGGACAAGAAACTTGGACCTGTGAACCCAGGCTTCTTTCCCTTCAACCATACCCAGTGTAGCACTTTGACATGAGCTTAACATTCAGCTAGTGACAGGTCTGCACACGCTTAAACCTAATTATTTAACCAAATCAAGGTTTACATTTGGAGGCAGCTGATTCAGCACACCCCTCACCCGATCTCATGTAAACACAAAAGCACATTTCTGTTAATCTGTGGTCTTCAGCATCCCCTGTTGAGGACAGAGACAGCAAAAAGCCCAGCTATTGACTGGGAATCTCTGTTAAAGGTCAAATGCCAACTGGAGCAGTGACTTTGCAGCTCAGATCACAAAGCGGCACCTGAAATCCTGCTGGGAAGTGGCTCATCTTGCCCTGTTCTAGCTGAAGTGTGCCAATATCTCTGGTATTTCACCCTCTCACTGGGCACTGGCTCAGGCGACTCAAAGGAGCTTTTCAAATCCCAAAGCACATTTCCTTTTTCCACCATTCATGCATCAAGTTCCTGCATTAACTGTGGCCCAGGCGAAGCCTGCAAAGAAGAGATAAGGTGCTGCTTTGTGTCTCTGCCACATGGGCACAATTCTTCACAGCATCACTGACTGCAGGAATCCATCAATGCAAGGGATCCATAAAGTGGTGTTATCTGAGCAAACCTGAAAGTAGCTGGTTTTTCCAGGCCCAGCTGAGTTGTTCATAGGGGAAAAGCAGAGGTTTCGCTCCTAGGGATCTTTCTAATTGGCTGGAAAAGCAGGAAAAGTGAAAAGTTGGCTGCAGATCTATGGCCAACGATGTCTCCCTTCAGCTTCAGTCAAGGCATCTGTTTGCTTTTTGTTTGGCCAGACCGTGATAGTGAAAAATCAATGTTTGGACTGATATTTGTATAGGGGTAAGGAAGAAGCTTTGGGTTTCTGGAGAGGAGCTACTGACTGCTCGTTCACGCTGCTGCTTCTGGTATTCAGAGGCTGGTTACTTTCCATCTTTTGAGCTCCAAGTATCTGTTTAAATAGAGGGGGAAATGTGGTGTTGCTTTGTGGAAACACCCTATTGAGTATTTAGCTCCGTTCTGCAGGAATGTTGTCTGCTCCAGCAGCCGGGTCTATCTCTTGCCTCACATGGACTAGCAATAAACATGAGTTGCAAAGCCTGGAGCTGAATTCCTATGTTTAGGTAGCAATGAGTGATGACACTTAGTCTTGTGCTGCAGTGCAACTGCCTGGGCTCTCTGCGTGACCTTGGGTGAGCTGCTTTGCGATGGACATGGCAATGCCTTTGAGTTTCATGCCCATGTCCAGCTGGCTTTGGTGAGCAGGTTCTCAAAGGCTGCATCAGCCATGAACCTGTATCTCTCTGTGCCTTGACTGCCCATGTGCAGAAGAGCAGACAGATCTTTATCTAACCATCCTTTTTTTCCTGTTTACATTATAAAGCTACTTGGAGCTTGCACTGTTTGTACAGCCCTGGCCCAGCACAACCTCTCCTGAGCAGTACTGCCATATAAATGTTAACACAGACTAAAGAAATGCTTCCTTCTCTGTTTCATGGGCTTCAAGCTACGCTGACACCAACGATACACCTGTGCCTTTCACTCCACCCTCCTTATCCCATCCTTAGACCTGGTCCATGCTGCCTACGCCCCTAGGACGATGTTCCCCAAGGCACCTCTCTGGTCCTTTCTGCCTGCTCAGGGTAGACGTGCCTTGCTGTGCAGTTAATTCTGAAGCACTGAGGGTCCAAGGGGAGCTGCGCTTAGCCCTGCCTGCAATGCCAAGCTGCAAGCAATGCAGGGGGAAGGCATTGTCCTGTGTCTTGCGGTGTTTGGCATGGGATGCTCCCTAGGCGGCTGCCAGGACCTCACCCACTCATCTCTAACCAGCATTGTCAGTAAAAGAGAGATTTAAAGATTTAACTAATTGACTAAATGTAGCCTTTCCTGTCAGGGGGAATTAGGGGAAGCCTTTATCCTGGGTTCCAGCCCAGGGGGCAGGAGAAGATGAAGCTTGTCACATGCATTTGCGAATACAGGGTCACTTTCTCCTTCTTTAGGTCAGATGCCGATGAGATGTGCTGTGATGGGATTAGGCAGAGGATTGCTGTGAAGGGAGATTGCCCTGGCAGATCCCGCCATGCTGGTGACAGGGCTCTGCTGGAAGAAATGAGGATACTGCAAACACTTACCCAGCCCTGCTGGGCTGGACCACTGAGAACCATGGCCCTAACTGCAGAGCTGAGTGAGGGCTGAG
Source organism: Ara ararauna (assembly GCA_028858755.1). Taxonomy (NCBI): domain Eukaryota; kingdom Metazoa; phylum Chordata; class Aves; order Psittaciformes; family Psittacidae; genus Ara; species Ara ararauna. The sequence goes on from CM054384.1 coordinate 19,026,663, forward strand.
GGCACCCAATAGCCTGAGCCAGCCCAGGGCTGGCAAAGGGGCTGGATGGGGACAGATGCATCCTACTTTCATTCCCCAGCAGCATCTGTCCTGCAATGGAAACCTCCAACCTGTGTCATTTCCATGTCCTGTTTGCCTCTGATCCCTGCTCCCTCCTTCTGTAGTACCAGTGCTGAGCTATTTAATCCTTCCCTTCTGCACATCCTTCCTCTTCTTCACAAAGAGGTCACCCCATCATAGAATCATAGAATAGTTAGGGTTGGAAAGGACCATCTTGGATAGTAAAGGTGTAACTGCACAAAGTACTTGAGTGGCTGTTCGAAAAGGAAGGGAACAGTCTGTTTTCCAGGGAGGATGACCAATTTGATAGCAGGGTTGCTTTCCTAGGGTGCCAGTGCCATACACATGCTGACACCTCCCTTCAATTTGGGCAGCCCAGAGCAGGTCTGTGTATTTTGCTGGGTGTCCCAGTCATAGAATCATAGAATGGTTTGGGTTGGAAAGGACCTGAATATCATCCACTTCCAGCCCACTGTCATCCCAAGCATCATCCCAGGCGCCTTCAAGCCCTGCTCTCCCACTATTCCAACTTACAGTGCCAACTTGAGCTGTCAGTAGCCCTGCTTTTCAATGACCTTCTGCTTCATGTCATTGTGCTTTGCTGTTTGCGGGGACAAGGATTAATGAATCTTTTGATCTTTGCTGCTCTTTGATGCAGTGGCCAGCACGAGCTGGGGCACCTGGGCTGGTGAGCGCTACCATTGCATTAACGTAGCAAAGCCCCGACCTGTGAAACACCCCGTTTGGTTGTGGTGTTCCCATCTGGTGCACGGTCCTCCTCTGTCTGTCTGCCCTGGAGACCAGGCTGAGCATTCTTTAGGGCTGTGTCTTCCTGGCATGCAGTGCCGGCTCTTGGTCATTGAATCTCTGGTACACTCAGCGGCACAGGGTTTTGCCAAGCCCAGTAGAAGTTTTTGCATTATTTTACATTGACAATGTTTGTCTGCTGTAATAATTTGGCCGGTTTCCTATTCCTCTTCTGCTCTTACACTGCCTTTCTTTGTGAGCCTCTCTCTCTCTCTTTGCCTGTCATCCTGGAGTTGCTTTTCTAACGCGTTGGCTCCCCAACTCTGTTATTACTTTTGGCACTGGCTTTGCATCCCGATTAAGCACATTGGCTCCTGTTTTCCCTATTTCCATGCTGGCCTGCTCTCAGGATTCCTCTTACCACTCCATTCTAGCACCGCTCTGTGTTTGTATTTGTATTTGTATTGCGGTAGCGCCTCAGAGTCCCAACTGAGCTCATGGCCTGATTATTAGCATGACGCGCCTTAATAGAGCCTTTTGATATGCCCTATTTTCTTTCACTGTTCTATTTTCCCCTTCCTCTGGCTCTGTTTATTCTCTGTCTGTGGGGCATGCTGCTTTCTGGGGTTCAAATGGTGCAGGGGAATGTGTGTCCTCTTCTAGAATTATCTTGAAAGCTAAATCACAGCTATCCCCTCTCCTCACTTAGAGCCCTCTGGAAAAACAAGGACACCCATTCCTCAAGGATGCCCATCTGTACCATGAACTGTTCCATTGTACCTAATCCCATCAGGATTGGTCACTGTGTGTACTCCTGCATGTGCCATGAGTGTGCATGTCCCATGAACTTCCTGAGGTCCTCATGCCTACCACGCGCATCCCAGAGCTGATGCTGGGCATGGGATCAGACATGCCAAAGCAGGCACGGCATGCTTCTAGCATGTATATGCATGAGCACCTGCCTGATCCTTAATAGCAGCCAGTTCTTTAAATAGCAGGTAACTATAGCTGAAACCTTGAGTTCTCCTGCCAGCAAACATGCCATGATCTCTGGGAGCAGTTTGGGGACCAGGACAATTATGTATGGTCAGGCATGTGTACCTCTATACCTTGTAGTTCTATTGTCCTGATTGTGATCATGAGACAGTGTGGAATGCTGAGAGTTAAGGTCAGGATGAGATGGAGAAGTGTAGTTTGCAAGAAGGAAGAGGAGTGCTATCAATAAGGATAGTCTGTGCATCATGAAACCGTTGTCGTGCAACTGTTGTCTCAAAATAAGGCTGTTCCTGGCCTGCTTTCCTCCCCTGGCTTTGGTCTGCAGTTGGTAGTTGGTTTAACAGGAATAGAAAGTATTTTGGTGCTGTAATGGTGAGAAATGAAGCAACAAAACACAGAATGGATCTTTTGAGTCCTGGGCTCTGAACTGCTGTGCTCAACCCAACCAGGTATAGGCTGGTTTAGCCAAGACTGACCTCATGGACTTTCCTGGTGGCCAAAGCTGTCTTTTCCAGTGAGACACATTCTTTGTGTTCTAATTTTTACCTCTGTTTTGCCTTTTCCCAGGGTGCCAGAGGGCCTGATGGACCAGTCGGTGAGCCGGGGTCGCGAGGTGTCAAGGTGAGCATCAATGGGTGGCCAAGGCTGCTCTTAGCTGCGCTGTGAAATGCTCTGGGCAGGATCAGGGTCATGTCCTCCTCCAGGAATGGGGGATGCTCAACTGCTGTGTAAGAATCAACCTGCAGGGATGAGCCTTGCATGCAACCAAAGACAAATCTGTTCAATGTGGGGTCTGAGACCACTGAATACAGAGGCAGTGCTCAAACATAAAAGGGCCGTTGCTGAAATAATAGTGTCCCTCACAGGAATGGGAATGGCTTTAATTGGCAGTGAGTGTGCTTGACAGTTACATCTGAACATAGAGTCAAAATCAGAGCACTTTAACACAACTGGTAAAGCATGACCTAAGGGAATATGTATCTGCTCGATGCTCACCATGTCACTTAGATCAGGACAGAGAAAAATGCAGGACAAGAGATGCCTGGCGCAGAGCCTGGCAGATATCCTGCCCAAGCAGATCTTCATCCAGGGTGAGCTGTTCCACAATAGGCTCTGAGGTGGGTGTATGGGAGAGTTTCTCCCTCTGGCAGCCGCTGGATCTAAGAGTAGCGTGGCAGAGCTGGACCCTTGTCCTACCATTGAGCATCACAGACTCCATCTCCTGCATTGCACACATGGTCCTGTGAATACAGTTTGGAGGGGAAATCTCCTTTTTTCCTCAGGCAGGGCTGTGCTGAGTCTCCTGCAAGTCCCAGCTTCCTGCAAAGCAGCGTTTGCTCAATAAACCTTAGGTCCTGCAGCCCATTGCCCACATTCTGAGCTGTTTGAGGTGTTGCTTAAAGCAGGATGCTGAGCATTTGGCCTCTCAAAAGCTTCAGGGAACTGGAGGGGGATATTTGGTCCACTAAGATGCAAGAGCAAATGGGCTGGGGCAGAAGAGCATCACTAGTGTTTTGAGTCTTTGCCTTTTTGCTTTCCAGGGCCAATCAGGGGAGCCAGGCAAGCAGGGGCCAGATGGGCTGCAGGTATGTCCTCTGTGAGAGCCAGCTCTTGGCACAGTGTCAGTCCCCCATGGGGAAACCCGCATGCACACAGTGCCCAGGGAACTGCAGCTTCTGCTGGACAAATCACTGCAGGTATCCCAGCACATCCCCAGCTGATAATCACTGTAACTGTGTGTTCACAGGGGAAGATGGGTGAGACCGGCGAGACAGGAGCACGTGGCTTCCCAGTAAGTGTCCATCCCTTGTGCTTCATTTCATAACTTCATAGCTTCACTTAAATCCCTAAGTGTTGAGTCCTGGTCCAGGAAGAAGCATTTGGACAGTGTCAGGCTACCTCTGCACTCCTTCTGCTGGAGCATTTATGAGATGCATGTTACTGCATGAAGGATTTCTATGGGGTTGGAGCTGACTTTGGTGTGTTTGACTTTTCTAGGGTATCCAAGGACCTTCTGGACCTCCAGGAGCAAAAGGGGCTCCGGGTGACCCAGTAAGTGTCCTATTACTCTCTCTTCATCTGTCTTTCCTCGCACACATGCAGCCACTTTATTTCTTCCTCTGCCTCTTCCACACTACTTATTCTCATTCCCAGCTTCTCTGTCCTCCCAACTCCAGCTTGGTCAGAGATGTGAAAGACTTGGCTGGAGTCCTAGGAGGCATGGGGAAGGGCAAGGTCAGGCCCCTGGACATCAAAAGGGGGCTGTGGATCAGCCAGGGAGAGTGTAGGATGCAGCCTGGGCTGGATTCCGGAAGGGAAGGGAAGAGAAGAAAGAAGGGCAAGGCTGGGACTGGGACAGCATCAGAACTGAGCCCACAGCTTTGGGAGGTGACTGGTGAAGACACAGCCCTAAGGGAGGGCTAACAGGACACTGAAGCAGGAAGAGGGATCATGGCTGCTCTCTTTGTCTATTGGGACTGACCTGGACTGTGAAGGGAGAGGGTAAACCAGGCATTTTCACATTGCCAATTGCAGTTGTTTGAGGTGAGAAGCAGAAAGATGAAGGGTGTTCTGCACTGTTTGCCTGTTAAGGCGCCTCAGCACACCCATCTCATTGGCCATCTCTTGCACTCGGTGATGTGGGAGGGAGCTGGTGTTTCATCTTACAAACAGTGATAGCCCTTCTGAAATGAAAACACTTGCATGGAAAGCGCCTTCTGTCTCTGTTTTCCAGGGGCCACAAGGACCACAGGGACCACCCGGGCCTTTGGGAGACATCGGGCATAAGGTAGGTCTGATCTTTGCTCCTATGTGTTTTCCCCTGGCACCAGCAGTGGTAGGTGTGAGGGACGAGTAAATGTGCAGAGGCGCTTCCTTCCACACCTGGGGACACGAGCAGGAAGGATTTCCTGTGAGTCTGAAAGTCATCTTCCAAAGCCAATGGTGAAAATCAGAAACTCAAGCATCATTTTCATCACAGGCCATACACACGCAGCTGGCAGATGTGCAGACCCACATCAAGAGAAACATCTTAAAGCTCACCACACTGACAAGCATGTCCCAGACCTGGCTTTACAACCACACCAGGGAGCATCTTTCTGCACCAGGGTAGTGCAAATACAATAACAAATCAAACTGAAAACTGGTTTTCCCACTCACTGGTGCCATTGCTGACAAGACAGCCCATAAGGATTGCTATGGCGGTTCCACCACAGCCTCTGTAGCCAGCAGAGGAAGCTCAGAGAAATGCCTTTGCTGTTGACAGTGCTTTGGGGTTGCTGTTGCCATGAAGCAGTGGCACAAACACACCATAACCAAAGCAGCGGCAGCCAAACAGTGCCCTAATGGAGTGCAGGAGATGCTTCCATGGTTCCTCCCTAACTTGTCTGCAGCCCTGGCTTGATTTCATTGTGCTTGAAGTGTTACAGTCTCAGCTGTTTATTCCAGATGTGCCAGTTCCCTTTGGGTAGCTCCTTTCCATAGGTCCCGAGCTGTAATATAGACGTGATGTTTCACTCTGTTGTGCAAACAGCAGCGAAGGTGGCTTTTAATGCATTCTACTGCGAAGTGTGAGTCATGCAAGTTTCCATTCTCATGGCTGCTAGACTGGATGGAGCGAGCTCTCAGCGTGGTAAACCACACTGGGGAGCTGGAAAGCTGCTCCCGAGCCCCTCTGGATGCTGCCAACCAGGAAAGTACAAAGCTTCATTCAAATCTGACTCTTCCAGGAGCCTCTCTCTGCACTGGCACCTCTGGAGAAACCAAAGCAGGATTTCTGCTGTCATTGGAGCCTCAATTTTCTCATTGTGTGACTTGACCGTTTGTTCACAAACCCAACACAAACCCTTGCTCCCTCCTCTCCTTGAATCCAGTTCAGCAAGCCAGGAGCTGGTTTTATTCCCTGGGCAGCAGAGTGCTCCCTTGACTCTATGCTCTTCATTCCCATCTGTAAAGAGAAGGGAGAGTGTTGCCCGGAAAGCAGATATCATAAGTAAATAAACCACTCAAATCCTTTAAAGACATTCTTTGCTGTCCCATTTTTGGGCTTCTTTGACTGATTCTCATTCCCCATGCTTCCCAGAGGTAGCAGAAAATGTACAAAGAATAAAGCCCCCAATTGATCTTGGTACTAAAGATAGCTGATGAACATGACCTTGCTGTTGTAAAGCTGGACACTGAGCGAGAACAGTTTGCAAGGTCATTCTCTCTCCATCTTTCTATCTGACTTCCCATAGTTTTCCAGGTCAGGCTCTCTGAGGGATGCCAAGCCTCTCTATCAGTGTCTATGCTCACACAGGAGTCAGCCACTTTATTTCAGCTAGTACAGCCTAGAGACAGCCCTGGGCCATGGATCTCTGGAATGAGTCCAGTCATTGGCATTAGGATGTTTGCTGGCCCATTACAAATAGAGAAAACGAATAGTGTAAGTGATTGAAGCCGTGTCATCTCATTGTGCTGCAGCCCCCGAGGCTGTGTTAAGGTTTTACCCTAACCAGAACCAGGCTGGTGGCCTGGAGAGGGTGCTCACACCAATAGTGATGGAGAAGTGGGGTTTCAGGGAGCAGGATGTATCAGCCATCCTGCTGGACCCTTTTGAAGGGCTTTTAAGTCTAATTCTGGACCTTTTCCCTTCTAATCCCAGTGCTGCTCCCTGGCGTGGTTACTACACTTAGAAAGCAGAGGGTTGGAATGAGATGGAAGTGCTTGGCAGAGGTGTTTGGGGACAGGGGAGGTGTGAGGGATGAGCAGAGCCCTCCCAGGAACGAGGCAAGGGGGGGACTGAGCCTCTTTGATGCTGTGTACCCTGATCCAGCTCCAGGGAGGTAATTACATTGCAGCCAGGGCTCTGCTGACCCAGGAGGGCTCTGCTAAAGGAATTATGTCTTTGATCTTGCTTTCTGCTTGGTTACAATGGGTTTTTTCATTATCTTGGGGTGTTTTATTTCCCAGGGACCGCCTGGCTCAATAGGACAACCTGGCCCTGCAGGTGAACCTGGCATGAAGGTAAGAAAACCCCCTTAGTGCAATTGCTGTGTCAGGCCAAGGAGATAATAATAGCAACCTCTGTTCCTGCAGGATGGGGTAACATTGGGGGTTCACCCTCCAGCAGCCAAAGCAGTTGCGTATTCCACAAAAGATCATAGATTCATAGAATGGTTTGGGTGGGAAAGGGCCTTATGATCATCCAGTTCCAACCCCCTGCCATGAGCAGGGGCACCTCAGACTCGACCATGTCACCCAAGGCTCTGTCCAAGCTGGCTGGAGTCAGGGATAGAGCATTTACCACCTCTCAGGCTTCACCACCCTCACAGTAAAGAGCTTCCTCCTTATATCTAATCTGAATCTCCCGTTTAAGTTTAAACCCATTCCCCTTGTCCTAAAGTTTAAGAGATAAAATCAGGTTAATTTTAAGCACTTGCTTACAAAGTCCTGAGCCCCATCCAAAGGATATGGGGAGAAGCTCCATCCCGGGGATCATGAGCCTCAAGAGCTATGAAGACCTTGGAAATGAAGCTCCTTTCTCCCTCAATCTGAGTGGAGAGGGGAGTCCTCGAGACCCAGAGATCCAGCAGCTTCTAATTTGAAACAAGAAGAGTCTCAGGCAGGAGCTAAGCTCAAAAAACACTCCCAAACAAGGTCCTGCCACAGTTTCCAAGCCTCAGCTCCGTGGGGACTGAACTCCTGTAAAGGTTATGGGGGAAGGGTGCCCTGCTCCAGAGCCATGAATGCACCTTCTTGTCCACACGGAAAGGCCTCTAAAAAGCATCTCTTTGTTCGAATCAGATCCCTGTGCCGAGCAGCTCAGGGGGGTTTTTATTTGATCCTAACCCCCTTTCCGCTCGGTTTGAAGGTTCGCTCCTGTGTGCAAAGCTTTTGAACGGGCTCTATGTGGGGATTAAATGCAATTTCCTCTGTGCTGCTCTTCACCCCCCGCCCCCAGCCCCATCCTTTGCCATGTTTTCCTTGGCAAACCTTCTGACGCTCCACTGGAGCTGCCATGTCTTTGGTGTCCCGATGCTGCACGGGTGTTACAGCTCCCATGCTCCCAGCTGCTCTGCTTGGGAACAGGACACGATGGTTTGCACAGACACCCCTTTACCTGCCTTAACCCATCCTTGCTGGGAGCTGGGGAGCATCAATCCCATGCTGCACCTTATCCTAAGCTGGGAGATGCTGGAACAGACTGGGATTGGTTTGCTCAGTCATTACTTGCAGACTGGTTTGATGCAGGATAGTATGTATGGATACGTCCAAGCTTTTTCCCCTTTTACCTCAGTGTTTCCTGAGCTCTCGTCCCTGCAAAGCACTTATCTCGGACGGGCACACATGGGGTGTAGCTGCCTTATGGCTGTTGTGCTGAATTACAACATGACAGCCTGTCGCCAAGATCTATTTGTTTGCTACCTTCAACCATTCATTTTGGTGCCATCAAAGATTCAGGCTCTTCTTCACCCTCCTCAGTGATGCTGGGGTTCAAAGAGCTGTTGGCTTTCTTCTCCCTCGCTCTGGTTGTGCCTGCTTTAGTGCTGCATGCACCCAGCATTGCTGCTTTGCTGCCAAAGGACCATGCCAAGGGAATATCTTCTTGGCACAACCACTAATCCCTGTCTTGTTGAGCACCATTGCAACAGAGCTGGTGTGCGCTGGCCCTGTGCGAGCAGAGGTGCTGGTGATGCCAACCTGTCCTTTGGGCCCCCTCACGAACTGGAAAGATGTTTGTGTATGAGAAGGAAAGAAAGGCCAAAATGAGGGGTGCAATGGGGAGTGCTTCATGCTCACTCACCACCAGTAAACTGCTTGTCTCCATGTGTGTGCTTCCGTCTTTTTAGGGTGATCCTGGCCAGTTGGGAATCCCTGGAGAGCAAGGACTCATTGGCCAAAGGGTGAGTACAGCACCTTCTGGATGAGCTGCTTTGCCTTAGTAGTTCCCTGGAGGCTCTGTTACCTGTTCACTCATAGCCTGGGCAGACAGACCCTGCTCTGAGCATGCCATAACCCTTATGGCCTTTGTTTCTTCTGCGGGTGATGGCAACACCTTCCTCACAGAGCCTCTCCGCTCCAGCTCAGCATCCTACGCAAGCATCCCCAATGGTACAGTGCTGCTTTGCTGCGACCCCCTCACGTATGAAAGGGGCAGTGTGGAAACAGACCTGTCCTGTTCAACGGGAGGATGCAGGGAATGCTGGAGCAGAAGGCAGGCATTAAGGAGGGGAACAGTGGCTACACTATGCACAAGTGGGAGGGAGCCAGGGATGGGATGAATGCGCAGATTGAATCCGGCAGTGCCTCTTGTCCCTTCTCAGGACTAAGGTCAGTTGTTGGAGCAGGATGGGAAAGCCCCAGGTTAAATGAATACAGACTGATGCCCCTTTTCAACACAGGGAAAAGGAGGTCTTCCCGTAGGGTCCATGGAGGAGAAACTGTGTCTCAGAATAAAGCAAGAGGCTGAATTCCTGCTCTTGCTCCAGACGAGCTTGTTCAGCATTAGGGTGTGAGATGGGACATGTCAAAGGGCTGGGATCCTGTCACTCCCTGCCATGAATCATCAGCAGAAAGCTCAGTTTAAAGCCCTGTTTATGCACATCCTTATGGTGCTTGCCTCTGTCTTACAGGGCGAATCAGGGCTGGAAGGGGACAGCGGGGCACCCGGCCCAGACGGTGTCAAGGTAAACCTCACTCTCATGGCACATTTCAGCTCTCACATCCCCATGCACTCAGGCCCCTGTGATTCCCAGGGCCAGGTTGAAGCTTAAGGGGTCATTGGGTCCTCTGGGCAATAAGCCTCTGCCCTGCTCCCTCTAAGGATTCTTTTCCTGCAAGCACACATAATGGACTCCTCCTGTTTCACTCCTCTGCCCACGGTTTTGGGATCTGATCAGATCTCCAAAAAGGTCAAGTTCTCCAGACTCTGGTTTCCAACAATTTGTCTGTTTTGTTTGAGTCTTTGCAGATTCAATTTCCAGCTAATCAGGAATTCCAGGGCCTGGCAGGGGAAACCAAGAGCTGCCCATCACTCCCCTGCACCCCTGGCCAGAACATTGCTAGAAAGGAAAGAAACCAGATGCCCTTCCTCTTGTGCCGTGCTCTGTATCTCGCTGCTGTGGGCTTGCTACCTGGCCTTTGGAACAGGCCTGATTCCTGTCCCTGCACAGCCGGTCTATGCAAACAGGCCAACAGCTTTGTTCCATGGAAAGAAAAGGCAGCCAGTCCCACAACAATGCAATTTATTGCTTCGTTCTAGTTAAGCTGTTTGCCATGTGTCTCTATTCTGCTTATCTCTGAACGCTGGACCAATGCACTCTTCTTTAAAGACAGTCAAGACTTCTGTATTCTCTTGCCACCGCTATCCCTAAGAGCTCCTCAAACCAGATCCATTCAGCCTGAAAGTGTCTCTGGACAGAAGAGCACATGTTTAACCAGAAGGGATGTGGCTGTGCTCTCACAAGCATAGGTGAAAGTAGGAAATGACTGTTAAAGCCAGTTTGATTGCACAAGTATTAGGTGCTGCTGTGAGCACAGAATTGTTTTTTTTTGTTGTCTCCATTAAATTCAGCGCTACCAATTACAGCAGCAGTGGTTTGATGTGATACCTGCTGCTCTGGCCACAAATCCTTCACCAGGGCAAGATGACTCTGTTGTGCAGAGTGTTTATTTGAGCCCTGGGCTGATTCCCGTTTGGCAGCAGGAGCCAAGTGGCTGCTCCAGACAAACCTGTCCTGTTATAAACCTTTCAGCATCCCAAGCTTAGGCAAGAGAGACTTGCAGCTCTTGTCTGCCTGTCTCATTCATGTGGGAGGTTCAGCTTTTATTGAAGGGGAAGCAAAGGGGTTCACATTACCCTGTGTAATGGGGGAGTTCCTTCCCCTCCAGCCAAGACATTCAACAAAACACAAGAAACCTGGTTTTGCTCATGTTTTAAATGTCAAGTGTATTATGACTCATCCTCATTCATCCTTTCCCTTGCAGGCTTCTTCCTCTCAGACTCCTGAAATATTAATTATGTGGTGGGTTTTTTGCCTTGTCCAGTGACCCATGCGTTGTGTGGGTATGAAAAGCTCCCACCCTCCTCTCTTCCACAGGGAGACAAAGGAGACCAAGGCCTGGAAGGAGAGAAAGGAGAAAAAGGCAACGAAGGGCTGAAGGGAAAGGAAGGGCCTCCTGGATATCCCGGCATCACAGGTGTCCGAGTGAGTCTGGAAACCAGCCTGCTCTCCCCATGGGGTCCCTGGAGCAATCACTGCTCTTCCCTTCCGAGCTGCACAGGCGGGTATCAGATCACCAGGGTGCAGGTATTGTGCTCTCCACAGGGCCACTGCACCCCGGTTTCCAGATTAGAGTGGCACCTTGCCCTGAAAGGATCAGCTGTCATCTAAATCCCTGTATCCAGCATGACTTTAGACTTCCCGATGGCTGCTGTTTGAGCCCAGAGGTGCAGCACATGCTCCTCAGCTCAGGCTTCAGGCACACACCGAGCTTTGGGCTGCAGAAGGCAAACCAGCTCATCTAAAGAGACAAAATCCTTTTGCACTAAAAGGAAGCTTTCAGTCCTGTGTCTGAGAGACTTGATTGCATTTAAACCCTAGTGAGAAATAAATAGGCTTTTTCTTTCCTTTTCTTCCCCTTCTTTTGTTTCAGACAAGCGCAGTGATTACTGTAGGCATTAATATGACTAAGAAAGCATGCCATGTTACAGCGAACTCCTGAGGGCAGCCTGAGAGTGAGATGCAGGCAGTGAACCAGGACACTGCTTAAAGCAGTCACATCTGAGATGTCACTCATTGCAAAGGTTGTCATAAAGTTTGTTATTTTTGCAAAGACCTACATCCAGGAGATGGTTTGGTCTTTCCATCAGGATACACACTGAAGATGTGGATCACTTCCCTGCTCTGCCATAGCCTCTGGGACACAGTGCCTCTGCTACGTCTGTAAACTGGACCACCTCGCAGGGTATAGAGAGGGATGTGCAAAGGACTGCGAGGAAGTGATTTTCCCCTGGCTGACACTCCAGCCTTGGCCTGGAGTTTGGAAATGACCAGCTTTTGCTATCCCTCACTTCTGTTTGATGGTTACTTGCTTAGTTCTGGGTTTCCCCCTTAAATATAGAAAACAAATAGAACGAGTTAGCAGGAAATTATCCCTGGATCCTCAATGAATATCTTCGGCATGTCTGGTTCGCTTGGAGGCCTGATTTCAGTGTCATAGAAAGTGTGATTTTGGCTCTGGGATAAGTCTGCACGGTCTGGCCTGGGCTCATTCAGTGTTGCCAGATGAAGGATAGCTCTGCCCAGTGCCCCAGTGGGCTGCTCTGCAAGCCAAGTCAGGTCCTTCTGCTTGAAATGCAGACTATGTCAGCTTGACACCATGATTTATTCATTGTAATTATTGCTGTGGATCGGAGCTCTCAGACGTGTTAAGACTTGTGAGGCTCTTTCTGTGCAGCCTATAGCACAAGTCCTGCTCCTGATGCGGCCAGGGAACACGCTGGCTCCCACCCCACACGTCTCTGGATGCATCAGAAGGAGCCCAGGTTTGTCCAGGTTTATGGCAGCTCTGAAATCCCTGCCCAGGATGGGTGGGAAGCAGCAGGGCAGGCAGGTACCTCTGAGCGCTGGGAGGATGCTCAATGTTGGAGCATGTTGTTTTTCCCTTTGGTGACATGGTGGCAGGCTAAAAGAAGGACAAGGAGAGGGGTGTGAGGGGATGGAAGCAAAGGGGCTGGATTTATGTTATTTTTGGGCTGAGGTTGCGATGTGAGCACTGACTCGACTCAAAAGTGGAAACATTGGCTCAATACTGCCATGCAGCACCATAAATGTACAGAATAAGGCTGTAGTCCTGCCCTAAATAAGGCCATCCTTGGCCACAGCCCCCTGTATCCACAGGGAGCTCTTTGCAGGATTAGGACCATACCAAGGGGTGGTATGGCATGGGGTGGTTCCCAATATCCCAGCTCCCTCCCAGCATCATGGACAGCCACCCTCAGCACCCGGCCCTCCACGTGCTGTGCTTCTGGCTGGTTCACGTGTTTATACAGTGCATGTTTTAAGAACCCAATAAAAATACTAAACTCATGCAAAAGCCATATTAAGTTATAGAGTATGAAATATAGATTCTCTCAGACTCCATCCCCGCTGTTTGCCAGCATGTCCCTGGGAACATGATGCCATAAAGTGTCAACAGAGCCAAGATTCCTGCTCATAATCACTCCCTTTTGTGTGTTTTTTTTTTTTACTGCAGACTGTTATACTTCCATCTACTATTTTAATGTGCTGCTTTGTATATCCTTATGTCTAAACTCAGGGCAGACTGTCAGAGACCACATAGGCTCCAGATTGCATTGGCTCCCCTGCCAAACGCCTGGCCATTACCTCATATATAGGCTGGTGTTCCTGTCTTGCTGAGGTAATTTGAAGATGGAAGTCCTCTGATAGAAGAGCAAATAATATTTCCCTTCCCATTTTGAGACTTTCATCCCACCTTCCCATGGAGAAAAGGTACAAATATCCATGGGATCTTCCTTAGATTTCTGCCAAGATTGTTGACAGCTCAGAGATGCTAAAGATAACGGCAACCGCCTCCTGTTCAGCTGAGTATTGGAAGCTGGAATATCACATCAACCCATCTTCTGCAAGGCAATGCCACAGAAGCCACCACAGGAACAGTGACAAACCCATCCAGGATTGGTAGGGAAATTGCCTTAGGAAGGTGCAGAGCCACTTATACTGCAGGGAGGAGGCACGTTGGGCTTGGGTGTGCTGCAGATATTGTGTGCTTGCACATGAGAGGTTACATATGGTTTTAATACATCTGACAGTGTTAACACTGTCCAATACTCAGTTGAGATGGTTTTACAGAGAACTGCAGCTGTTACATCTTCATTTGGTCTCTCCTGGCACGACACCCAGAGCCCTCACCTCTGGGCTTCATCGCATTCCTGCCTGGATCTGCTGACTTTTCCCTGGACTCGAGATGTTTGCTTCTCCTCCAGTGATGTGCTGCTCAGCTACAAAGGGGAGATGTTGATGTTTCTGCACTGTTAGTGGAAGAGATGCACACAACGATCTGTCTGGTTACCAGTGCCAACAAACTAACCTCCATTCGGGAGAAGCTCATCTTCAACATCTGGAGGAGATTGTCATTAGCTTAAGGAAGTTGACACCCATCTGCAGTCATGGACATAGAGAGAAGCTTTTCCTACACCTTGTATAGGCTTTGTGTTGCCCTCTGCCTTAGTACTAGGGGAGTCCCACAGAGATGTGACCTCCAGAGCAGCAACAGCCTCTGGAAAAACCCTTTCCATCACATATTCCCGCAGCTACATCCGTTCTTGAAGATTCTTCCTTAACATCAAGGACATGTTTAGTCTTAGTCTTGATTTTGCTTATCTCCAAAGGAATGTGACACTTCACTACTGAGTGTCCTCCTGACGAAGGTAGGAAATGAGGCAGCTGGTTGCTCTGAAATGCTTTATTGCTGGTACATATTCAAGCCAATTTTGCACATACTGGTATTGGGCAAAAGCCTGGTGCTGGCAGCACCCCGTTGTAGCTGGGGAAACTTGGCAGGGCATGTACACCATATGGAGACGGTCGGTGCAAGGGATAGAAAGAGACTAAGCAGTTCTTTGGTCTGCACAGTCATAGAGCAACCTGGGAGATGGCAGATGAAGAAGGGATGTGCTAAAGCACCTTCAGTGGTGGTGAAGCTGGAGGAAGCATAAATGGTCCATGCTGCTCTTCTGGGTCATGGAGTCCACATTTGAAGCTGAGGAACTTGGCTGAAAGGGGGGTCTTAGTGACACTAGCTGTCATCTTTCCATCTAAGATCTCTTGGTAGGATTTCCCCAACTCACTTTGCATTCAGCCAGCCAGAAAAGAGACATTCACCCAGCGATTGATCCCTGCAGCAGGGACACATACGGCTTTACTGAGCAAGGCTTCATTTTCCAGAAAGCCATCCCAATGCTTGGAATCTATCATAGATACCAAGACCACAACCAAGCTTCCCCCAGTGCCCGAGAAAGCATCGTTGAAGACTCTAAGCTCTAACTTGGCTCAGCCATTCCAAGCATTAACGTACCTGAAAGCTGGTTTTAAATCTCAAACAAAAGCAGCAGGGAGGCCCCAGCAGTGTCCCTGGGGATAGTCTGTGCGTGGTTCCAAGCCAGTGGATTTCAGCAAGCTGAAGCTGGTCCGTGAGTCTCCCAGCTGTGGCTGGCAGGTCTCAGGCAGCTGGAGCTAAGTGAGTATCCTCTCTCTTTTGGTCACTTTGTTCAAGTTCACACTGCTCCCTTCAATTCCTGCTCAACAAAGGGATGGGCCAATCGTCCCCTGGTCAAAAGGAGATGTCAGGGCATCTGAAACGTTAGCACACAGCTGAGTGCAAGATCCACTTGCATCAGAGTTGTGCACTTTTCCTGAGCTGCTGTCTCATATATTATCTCCTTCCGGTGCTTTCACTCTTCCAATACAAGCTTGTTGCCTTCACTATCTTGATTCTCTTCTGGACTTGGCCATTTGACCTCTAATTGGTTAATATGAGCCACAAAGAGCTGCAAATCTCTTCCCCTTGCAGAGCATCAGGGATTGCCTGGGCATCTTCATTCAGAGAGAATGGCTGGAGATGCAAATCCTGGGATCAACAGGGTAGGGAGTCCACTGAGGACCCAGACTTTCTGTATGGGCAAGGATATGTCTCTGCAGACTGTGGGGAGACTGAAAGGTGCAACAGGCTATGAACCCTGCAAGGCATCCATCAGCAGTGCAATTGTCATGGTGCAGTTTGCCAGAATAAGAAGATAATTTATCTGCCAACTTATAAGTGTCCAAGGGGACAGTGCCACAGAACCTGAAATACCCAGAGAACACTGTTGGAGGATAAAGGAGCTGACTGCCAGTCCGTCCCGCTCTTTGCAACAGAGGATAATAAGAGGTTGAAGTCACTCGTATGCAGCCATCAACATGGACACAGGTCCCTGTGAGCATCCCCCCCAGGAAGTGCTCCTCCCCACTGCTTCTCCTCTCTACCTACAGCGAATACAGCATTTCATCCCTTCCCTTGAAGGACAACTGATCCACCAGTGGCTGTGCAAACAGCCCAAGCCAGTTGGCAGGAGGGAGGTGGTGGGTTTCCAGCTGCGCTCCATAGCTCTGCACTGTGGTTTTCGTAATGCGCTGGTTGTCATACAAGGCAGACATCTGATAGCGAGGGGTTTACAGTTCCAGGAAAGCAATCGGAGAGCCCTGTAAGCACTGAAATACAACATGCTCTGAAACAAGAAAATCCCTCATTGTTCAGCAGATCTGGGAGCCGAGTTCTTCTCTTTTTCCACTTCCTTTTTAACCTGAAACCCTATCTGCGGTGTCATTCAAGCCATGTCAGGACTCGCAAAGCTTTGAGCCAGACCCTCCAATGCTATAAATCGCCATAAACAATTGCATCAGAGATCTGGCTGCATGTGCTGGCTCTGCTGCATGGCACAGACGTGCACCAAAGGGGCTTTAAGGGCTGATGCGACAAGGTCCAAAGTCCTTTCGTTTGCTCTCCAAGAGGGTAAAGTGATGGAGCTGGGCTGGGGTAGAGATCTGAGAAGGTTTTCTGAGGGAACTCACAATGCTTTACACAGGATCCAGCCCAGCACAGAGCACTGGGTGAACTTGTGGTTCTTGGCTCCAGCACTGTGGTGTCAGCCACATCACACCCCAGAGGGGCAGCGACTCCACACACAGCGTTGGATGATGTCCTGAGTTCAGCATCCTTCCCATTGTGTTCTCATTTCTCCATCATCTACAGGCTGCAATCCTGAAGAGGAAGAGGAGGACTTGCTGGCCAGGCTGGATCTTCTGCTCTGACCTAGCAGAGCTGCTCCAGACACTGTGGTCACAACTGAGATGGGGCTGGTTTCTGGGCTCTGTAACACCAGAGGCCCATCCCCATCCATTCTCTCTCTCACAAAGTTGTCCAAGCATCACTCACAGCAGAGTTTGTCCCAGGGTGGGGATTTTTTGCTCTTTGTTCTTTTCTGTTTCCTGCCACTGAAAAACATGATTCCAAGATTTTCTGTCACTGGATCCAGCCATTGACTCCCAGCACTTGAGGTCAGGGACAGCTGGCAGCACCACATCACTTCCATGGCATCCAGCTCCCTGGAAACACTGGGACTGCTGAATGACAATCCTGGAGTTACTTCTGGTTTTAATCTCTGCTCTCCATGCAGGAATCTCTGGGCTTTTTATAATGTGCTGAGCTGCTGTTTCCTGGGAAAGCTGTTTCTCGTGGAGCTGTCTGTGGAGCTCTCACTTGAAAGAGGCTTCTTAAACTCCCATAACTTCAGGGTGTGGGGTTACCCCCAACCTAGCAATAGAAGGGATGGAAGATACTGGGCTTGGTGTGCAGGAGAAGGCTATGAGAGCCCTGGCAGTGTGTCAATGGGAACAGCAAGCTCCTCACACCCTTACTATAGGAAACGAGTATTGTTATTCCTAACCTTTCCCTTGAATAATGTATTAGCAGGAGATAGACAGCAGAAAGTGGCTTGCCCAGAGTCATGCAGGTTGGTCAGTGGCAGAGGGGTACCAGGAGCTCCCCAGTCTTGCTCCTGTGCCAAGGCTCAGTGCCAGCTGTATTGTGCCATAGGCATTACAGTAGATGTTTCCTGAGCCAGCTCCATTTGTCAAAGGGCTTTTTGCTGCAGTGCTGAGTGTCTCCTGGGCTTGTGCATGGCCCACATCCCAAGCCACAGCTTACAGGACTCCAGTTTCTATAGCTTGAAGGTGCTTGCACTTATCCGTGGTGCATCGCTGCGTAACAGCCTTGGGGTAATACACTCATTGCAGACCAATATCTAACAAAGCCATAAGCAGGTATTTGGCTTGCCTCAAAAATCAAAGGCGAATGAAGTTGCTCAGGAATGCGGTCAAACGTGCTTGAACTCTGCTTTGAATAGGGGGAGAGCAAGGGTCAGGATGAGCGCCTCTCTGCATAGCTGCAGTCCTCAGGTCTTATTCCTTCATTGCCTAGAAGCAGTGCTGTCAACCCTGGGCAACTTAGCTGTAGTCAGCTTCTCCTCCTTTTGCTTTGATCAGCGCCAATGTCCTCTGGTTCAGGCTGTTGTGTGGAAATCTCAGCATTCCATTTTATGGAGAGGTACACAATGGATTTTGTTGTTTGGAATTCTTTGTTGTGGGGGGCTTCCCCCTCTTGTCTACTATTCCGATCTCTGACTCAGCCCCACAAAGCCATCGATTTGGAGTGGACCAGGGTTACCTGTGAGCCCAGGGAGCCACAGAGCAGTCCCTGCGCAATCACTGCTTGCAGTGACCAAGGTTGCTCTCCTATAGCCAAGGGGCTGTTGTCCCTGCAGTGCTGTCCAGCCCTGCCGGGTCCCTGTGCCGCTTGGGCAGGCAGGCTGAGCCCAGCTGGTCTTCGTTTAGAGTTAATAGCAGTTAGACTGAGCCAGAATGTGAAATGAATCCCGTTGTCTTGGCACGGATTCTTTCCTGACTCAGGCGAAGGAGATGCACTCTTTGGGCAGTTACTTGAAGATTCCCCTCCTTTATTGCAAGAGAGGATTTTGTTCCCCTCCTCTTCCACAACCCCAGGGCATCTGTGTCCTTCAAAAGGAAGCTATTAACCCTTAGTGGGTTTTGGGAGCACAAGTAATGCTCATTAGTGTAAATCAGGGTTATAGTGCCCAAGTGCTGTGGCTATTCCTTTATTCCCAGTCATCAGACTCCTTGGAGCAGTTGGGTGTCATCACGTATGAAAGCTTCACAGCCCAGTGGGGATGAGGGCTTGCACTTTTCCTGCACTTCGTACCCACTCATCAAGCCTTTTGGTGGCGCTTTTGTCTGTTCTGCTTCCTTAGAGATGAGGAAAGAGAAGGAAGGAGCGGAAAAAAAGGGATTTTCCCAGAAATAACAAATTAGTGGCAGTTCAGGGCTATCAGACCAAACCAGAGCAGCTCAGAGCACACGGCACAGCTCTGTACATGATTCTCTTTGCTGCCTTATACAGTGACTGCTTTGAGAAAACAAGTTAAACAGATATCCTCATCCACAAAACACATAAGGGGCATATTTCAGAGCAACATCTGCATGCAGATAAGAATTTCTATTAAAAGACAAAGTTTGGGGTACAACATTTTGGGTTGGATTCCACATTTTAAGCTGAGGAAGTTGCCTGAAAGGAAAGTCATAGCGATGCTAGATGTAGTTTTTCCATCCGAGATCTCTATATAGGATTTCCCCACCTCACTTTGCATTCAGCTCTACCTGCACTCACCACTCAGCTTCCACAAGCAGGCCATGGGCCCATTACTTCCCAGTGATCCCAGTGAAACCCTCTGAACCCTGCAGTACAATCAGGTCTTTCTTCTCAGGAACAGTTGAGCCTTTCTTCTCTCCCTATACTCATTCAGGAGCTGCTGCCCTGTCTCCTCCCCTTCCAAACTACTGCTAGACAAAGTGACTGTGAAATGTGTTTCTTATAAATCTGAAACATTTATGTCTTCAAATGCCCGGCCCCAATAATCCCACCAATTTCCTGAGTGCTTGTGAACTGTCTTCCATAGAGGGAGGCTTCTCCCGATCAAAGTTTATTAAGTAGAGGTTCTCATATGGAGACGTTGCTGAGCGGTAGGAAATTATGTGGGGCTTTTTCATTTCCCTTTAAATGAGCTTGCTGGCCAGGCCCTGAACAATATGGGCATGGTCATCCTATGGTTCCTCATCCTGCCTTTAGTGGTGCTTTAGCTTTTCTGCCCTTTCTATGTCCACTGCCTCAAACTATCACCATTGGGGTATTTCCTCATCACCATTGGTGTTTTCTTTATTCAGTAGCTACATTCTGCTTTTAGTATTTTTCCTGCCTCATTGTTGGTAGGGAGGAGTAACCTCAGACCTTCGCTCAGTTCCACAATAGCCCCGAGTAATCCTGAACCTGCCTGAGATAGGCTTTGGGAAGTGATCTTGTCAGGTCTGTGCCCTCATAGAGCTTCCTTCCTTCTGCAAGCAAAGCAGGAGCATATCTATCCTCTGAAGTGCCAAGAAGCAGAGTCCCCTTGAGTCAAACCAGGACGGTGAGTCACGTCCCAGTAACTGCTTCCCCAGACCTAGAGCATCACTGGCTGTGGGAGGAGTTTGGGTCTGGACTTTACTGTTTGTTGCTTGGCTCCATCTGGGCCATATCTCTCTGCAGTTCATTCAACTTCCTTAGTTTGTTTTTTTTGCTTGTTGTTGTTGTAACATAGACTTCAACTGTTGATGTTTTGATAATTTAAAGCTGGGCTGCTCATCTATTTGCTCCCAGTAAACATCGCTGTGCCGTGCAAGAGACCTGACTTTGCTGCCAAGGCCAAGAGCAGCTGAAAGCCTCTTTGTCCTTAAATACTAATCAATTTGCATTAGAAAACAAACCATTTAGCTTTCCCCTTAGGGAATATCTATGGTCTTCCTAAAAAAAACCTTATAAAACTTGGTCCTTGGAGAAGCCATCAATGGAATTTCTAAAATGCTAAACCTAAGATGAGAATTCTTTTGCTTTTCTTGGCTATTTTGGCATACCTGAAGCCACGTGACTTTGTAAAACCACTGCTTTCCACTGTCCCTAGTCACAAATACCATCATCTTCTGGAGGTACTGATATGCTCCTCTAGTGAAGACTGCAGCACATAAAGAGAAATCACCATTTAAAAATAACCCTGCTCATGGAAGAAGCTTGGAAAGAAGATTTGTTTTCTCAGCAAACCAGTAACCCAAAGCATACAACAAAATGTGTACAAACCCCAAGAATGAAAGCATCGAGTGTTTAGTGCCTTGGCACGCGAACCTAACTGACTTGAATCCAGCAAAAAGAACTTGGAATTCATTACTCGTATGTATAAGCTTTTGTATGGTTTCTGCCTCTCATTGCTGTCTCTGCTAAAGAGAGTAGGAACCCTCGGAACAGTGAAAGAAGTACCAGAAGATGCTGTATTCCTGATGTACTGTGGAGACCCTGGATGAAACTACAATCCCATTGAATTTTATGTCTATCCCTTTTTTTTCCTCCCCTGTTCTGAGCCTGATTTTTCCATCCCTGGACAGATGAGTCAGAAGAATAGAGAGAAAAAGGATGTGACCTTTTTGAAGGGTATCACAGTTGTTGCTGGGCTTCTTGTTGCCTGGGTTAACATGTGGCATGTGACAGTGCAGAGATTTCTGGGAACTGTGCATACCGCTGCCTATGTGCCCTCTCAACGTCTGGGATTGCAACAAACATCACATCTGGAACATCACAAGTAGAGATATCACATATCTGGGAACCCCAGACAAGTGCTGAGCTGCCTCTAAATTCATCTGGGCGAAATTCCTGCGTGGTTGGAAAAAGCACATCCAGGAAAATCAGGCATATGGTAGGCTTCCCACTCACTAGCAGAGCTCTGCTGGCCAAAGTCCTAGAAAGCATGCTGGTAGAGCACAGCAATATCCTTTGCTGATAGCACTTACTCCACTCGAGGAGGTGACTCAGGCTCCAAGATGCAAGCCACGTCTCTGCTGATGGTGTCGCCAGCACAGTTTGACCCATTTATTTATGCCAGTAAAGCTTTTAACTGGCAGACAAGAGCTAGGAGCAGTGAGAGGAGCTCAAAGGAAGATCTCTGTGGCTCACTGTGAGGACAGCTGGTCTCGCTATCACTGTCAAGAGATGGAGATGCTGCCAATTCTGCTTTCTCCAGCAACGAAGAAGGAGCCGCACCCCAGCTGGAGGACCCAGGGAGCCTTCTGGAGCAGATGAGCATCCCTGCTCAACGACGCCAATGTGTCCTAAGGGGAAAAGCCGGTACAGGGAGTTTATTGGAGCTCAAATCCGTGTTCAGACTCCACCAACAGGGAAAGACAAGCTGAAGAAATCCAGAGGAAGCTGAAGACTGTTTGAACATGGCACAGATTGCATTTATTGCTGCGAACAGGGCTTGGACTGTCAAAGTTGGGGTTATGTTTTGTTTTTTTCCCACTCCCAAATCCTGTATCTCTATGATTGAGGGTACAAGGATGAACTTGAATACTGACAGATTTTAGGAGCATTTTATTTTCAGATGAGAAGATTTAAGGCCTGAAGCTGGCTCCTCAAAAAGCAAAGACGTTTCCCATTGTGGATAGAAGCCAGCTGCTTCATTGCTTCCATGGGAGATGTAGCCAGGTGGACACTGTACTTCAAACTCTTCTGAGGTAACTGGGAGATCCTCATGTAAACACAGTCCCTCTACCCTGTGCAATGATAAAAGCACATCTCATAGATGCACTGGTGCCTGCATTTTCTACAGACAATGAACACATCCTCATCCTGGGGATGGAGCCATAATGTGGAAGTATTTGGTTTGCATTTGTGTTACAGCACAGCAATTCAGGAGCACATCTGAGCGTGCAAAATTACTCTGCTGGAGAAGATCAAGGACTTGGCCATCGTTGGGATCAGAACAGATTTAGCTTCAAATGGGCTTTCTCCCATTTGTAAGAAATATCTATTGCCTGTGCTTCCAAAGGATCTTGATGCACAGACTGATGGAAAAACACTGTGCAACTGATTAGAAATCCCAGTTGTGTCTTTATTTGTTCATGTCTTGTTTTGACAGCAAACTTTTGTGAATGATTCCACTATTCACTCTCCAGATTTTCAAGCTACCGAACATCACAGTATTGCTGCAGAACAGGGTCTGTGAGCGCTATTGCTGCTTCACTGCACACATGGCATCTGATCTGCAGGGAAGTTGAGGGACGTGGTACCAGGTCCAGGGGCGAACTAGGTGCAGAGATGGATGCGGATGGCAGTTTCTCAGGCTGATGCTGTCATTGGTGAAGGCTTCTCTGTACTGTCAAACCACACGGGTGACGTGGAGGCTTGGCACCCATAATCCATCATGTATTGAGGTTGCTTGGCATCTGTGGGAAAAGAATTCCGAAAGTGATCTCTTGGAAAGTGGCAAAAATAGCAAACAAAACCCCAAGTAAGATGGTCGAGACAACAGAACAGGACTTGTGTACTCCTTGGCAGGGATCTGTCCCTTGTGAAGCTCTAATAGTGTTGGCAAGGTGGGCTCTTGAAATGCTTGACTAAGGTAAAACGGAGCTATTCCCTTTGGGAAGTGAAGAACTGGCACAATTCTTTAGGGCTATAATAAGTCTGAATTGCTCCTTTGTGTGAAGAGCAGGCACTTCTGAGGCCCATGTTTCAGATCAGAGTGAAACCCCTTTGATACGACTACTTTGTAAATTGCTTTTGTTCAGCTGAGATTGCAGCACCAACGGTGGCGAACATTATACCTCAAGTGGGAGGCGGGAGAGCAGAGGGCGAGATGCTGCGCTGGTGTGGGGATGCTGTTGAAAAGGCTGTTGCAGCTGCCAAAAAGCATGAGTTATTTTCTTCAGTGATGCTTCTGCTTCTCTCTGTCAAAACTAAACTATGCTGCCTGCCTTGCAGCCAAAGGGGTCAAACGATCTCCCGGGCTCCCTAAGGAGAGTGTGCTGTGCTTGGTTACACAGCTGATTGCTGCTGGGTGCATGCAAGGAGGGGTGGCAGGTTCTGCACCCACACTGGGTGCACAAAGCAGCCCAGGGTTTGTTTCTGGTTGCTGTGGTTCCCACCTGGAGTTTGGCATCCTGCTTTGTTTCTAGCTGCCTGATCAGTGAGTTGTGATTTCTGTGTGCTGTGTGTTGCAGTAGTAATAGTACAAATAAGGGAAGATCATTGCACTGTGAGGAGAAAGCTGTGCGTGGCAGGGAGATAGAAAACGAAACCTGCCTGTGTTGCAAGGCAGTGTAATATTATTGCTTGTTATCATTATTATTACCTATTATTACAAGGTAAAAAAAAGGAGAATTGCTGTTAAGGCAATGGTTTCACTGCCAGTATCTTAAAACCATATAAAAATATTGATATCCTATTCAGTGCGACAGTTGGTGCTGAAAGATGAAGCTCTTAAAGCACTGGTGCACAGAGGTCAGCACTGCAGACCAGAGGGGACATTCTGTGGGGTCAGGATAAATGTGTTTTCCCCATTTCAGCCCTTTCTGCAGCAGCAGTGGGGTCGGTACCATTTTTCAGTTCAGTGGATGATGTCTTCAAGGATCATTGCTGAGGTCCCTCTTTGGCATCCTTGAGGACACTTGGACACATCAGATGGTTTTTCCATCACCTACCTGTCTTTGACATGTGATCTGGAGATCATAAATGCCACCTTTCATCCAGGCTGTCCTGTAGTCTCTTGTCACAGAGACCTTTCCACCTTTGAGCAATGAGGTTTCCTTCTGCTCCATGTGCTGGAGCAGCTCAAGAACAAACTCACCTATACTCCAGCAGTACCTGTGAATTGTGGCCTTACCTGAAAGACTTCCCTGTTGGCTCCCATGGGAATAGGATAGGATAGGTGAGGATGCTATGTGGGTTGAATGTGTCAGGGAAGTGGCCTGGTTGGAATGGGGCTTCTTCGCTTTCCCATTCCAACAGCTAATTTTTCTCTCCTAGGGACCAGAAGGGAAACCAGGAAAACAGGGGGAAAAGGGCAAGCCTGGCCAGAAGGTAAGAACATCTCCCATTGATAACGTCTCCCCCTCTGGATCTCCCATTCTTTGCTTATCTTTGCTACTGATCTGTAGAAGCAGCTTTGTCCTACATTAACGTCAGTGCTTCCATTCTTCAGGGCAGCAAGGGCTACCAGGGGCAGCTCGGCGAGACAGGAGCTCCAGGGAAGGAGGGGCCGAAGGGGAACCAAGGCCCTAAAGGATCCCGAGGTACCCTGGGACCGATGGTGAGAATGCTTGATGCAGATGGTTGAACACAACATGCAGAACCATGGCTAGCAGTGGTGGGCACAAGCCTGAAGGAAGCAGAGAGCCCAACAGAGGCTTCAGAGCAATGCGTCAGATGGGTTTCATTGATCAAAATAGCTCAGCACGTGCTCTCAGCAGCACAGGGGAGACCCCATAGTGGTGGTTGTGCTGGTACCATAGAATCACAGAATGGTTTTGGTTGGAAAGGACCTTAAGATCATCCAGTCCCAACAGACGGCAGGGACACCTCACACTTGACCATGGCACCCAAGGCTCTGTCCAACCCGGCCTTGAACACTGCCAGGGATGGACCATTCACCCCTCCTTTGGGCACCCCATTCCAGTGCCTCAGCACCGTCACAGTCAAGAACTTCTTCCTTAGATCTAACCTGAACTTCCCCTGCTTCAGTTTGAACCCATCATCCCTTGTCCTATCACTACAGCCCCTGTGAATCCATGTCCTGTGAACCCAGCACACGTTGCATTGTGGAGATTCTTCACAACTCCCCAGATGGGGTGAAATAGTGGGGATTTTTCTGGAGAAGGGAATAAACTGATAAGCTCTTTTTTTGCTATGATCATTCCCTTTGAGACCACACGCTCCTGGCAAGAGCTGCTTCCAAGTCAAACTGCGTTGTTATAAGGAACTCTGCCTTGGACTTCTGCCCTGTTTCTACACCCACTCTTGATCTACTTATCTAAAACACTTGCAGCAAGAAGAATTACAGCATGGGAAAGAGTCTGAGTTGGGGACTGAAGGTGAGGCTTTCAGAGAGGATAGTGTGGTAGAGAGGGAAGAAAGTTCACCTGCTGTAGGTACATGAGACAAATACATTGGGACAGCAGCCGTAAGTAGTAAGTACAGGTTGGTAAGGAAGCTTCTTGCACTGAATTTGGTAGAACTTAGTGGAAAAGCAGTTGTTTATGAACTCAGGATCACGGTGATGTTTCAGAACAGTAGCAAATGAGTGATGGAGCAATGGCTCTGCTCATCGTGTTTTCCTGCACTAAAACTTATGGCCTCCCCATATATCCTCCCGTCGTATTCTTTGCCAAAGCCTCCATGGATTATTTCACAAGGAAGCAAAACAATGTCTGAGCAGCCGTGTATTGGACTGAACACATCTCTGTCTTGTGGAAAGGGCTTTTTCTATGCTAAATGGGATGATATGGAATGTTTGCAGTTCGCTTTAATCTGATGATCTGATTTAAACCCGTTTGTTCAGACTGTTTAGGATGCAGCGAACAGCTCTTGCAGTGCCCTCATCACAACCCAGAAAACTCCTTTCTTGGCCTCAGAACCACACCAAAAGGTTTCCTCCCAACAGTTTAGGTCATGCTGAGAATGGTCTCACTGGTGGACTTATTTCCTAGCACAAAGCAGATCTGGGCATAAAGACATCTAGAAGGGCAGTGAAGAGCATACATCATGCAGCCTTTTCTGGTAGCAAATTGGAATGAGGTGGGGAACATACATGCTGGCAAAGACATAGAATGATGGACTCCTAACAGCACTCTCTATGTGTAAGAGATAAAAAGCCGAGCAAAATCACTTCAGGTGGCCTCACTTCGATGTGGTGCTGAGCTTTGCTTTGCAGAGCCCAGTGCATCCTCCTCTCGTGGGGTGATATCCACATGGGCTGCTCTCATGGTGCTTTCTGTGTTTGTCTCTCCAGGGTGTTCCAGGAAGGATGGGTACTCAAGGGGAACCTGGCTTAAAGGGTTACCAGGTAAGGATTTCATTGTCATTCTGCAGCTTCTCTCTGTTCTCAAATGCAAAACTGCCGTTCCAGCGTGTAAAATCGTTCTTACACTATGATTTATTTTTGATCTTGAGTTCAGTTTAGTTCTTTCTCAAGTCTCCATTTGTATCATAAAGACTTCTCCAGATGCATTTGGTTCATCTCTGCCATGAGCCATGGATCCCTCCAAAGCTGGGATGCTCAACAGAGGCCTTAAGGGAGAATCTTCAGTCAAACACCTCTTTCCTGTCTCTTCATGTGCTGTCTGATCTCCACAGGGACACGCAGGACCACCAGGGCCAATTGGACCACCAGGGCCGAAGGGGGAAAAGGTAAGACACTATATGCCCTCGTGATGGTGGCTGATGCCTTCTGGGGACACGTTTTTCCTGCATCCATAGAAATTCTGCTCAATCTCCAAACCAAAGGATAGCAGACTGGTAGCTTCCTGCGATCAAGGCAGAATAACACCTTGCACAAACTAACTGGTCCTCAGCAAACTGGGCTTAAATCAGCTGATAGCGTGTTGTAAGTGGGGCAGAACTGGTCTCTCCTCTTTATTGCTCTTGCTCTGCTCTTGACAACCCCCTTGCCAGAGCTGGCTTGAGTCAGAGCCCTCTTTCCCCTTGTGCTTTCCCCGTTTTGCTGAGTCAGCACAGCCATAACCAGCTCAGGCTGGAGGGGTGACTCACATATTAATGGTTTCCTGTCAGTGGTGTTGGCTGTACTCACAGAGCCCCGCACGTGCCTCCAACAGCCGCAGTGATGCTCTGGCCTCAGCGTGGGAAGGGAAGGGATGGTCATTGGCAATGGTCAGTCGTGGGGTCCCCATGAAGAGGGAAAATGCATTGAGCTCTTTTCACTCATTTTCCACTCCCCGTCATGGAGAGCTTCACTTTCCCAGCCAAATTGTGACTGCAGCTGGATGTGTGCAAGGAGCATCATTGCTTGTAAAAGGAGGTTGTGGGATGGAGATCCCAAGGGCTCGTCTTTGCATCCACATGTGTCCGTTCAGCTCAGGCTCCTGCGTGTCAGGACACCCTGTTCATGCTGCTCTCTGTGCTCTGCCTGGAGACTCCCTGTGCTGCAGTGAATCCCCGTGCTGGTGGTTGAGAATCAGTGGGGCAGGGTGAGCTGCTTGTGCCGCTGTGTGGATGAACAGTGGTCATGCTGCTTTTCCAGTCATTTCCTGCTGCTGAAACGCATCCATGGAGAATGGATTTCATCACCATCAATGCTGGTGATGTTCCTGCTCTTCCGCATCTCCATTAATGCCTTGTTGGATTTCCTCTCCACCCTAATGCTGCCCCATCCACTTCCCAAGCTGCACCTCTTGCTTTTCCAGACTTCAGCAGCATTTCTCCTCTGGTGTATTCTGCCGAGTGGCCATGTGGGAATTGGCAAGTGTTAACCAAGCACAACCAGCTCAGGATAGTAATGTGAGAGCTTATGACCAAGCACAATGTCAATTGAGAGCCTGGCCAGAGGTTTCTCACAGTCCCACTGGTGAAACTTGAGCATCCTGGCAAAGAACTTAGTAGTTGTAGCTACCAAAAGCAAGATGAGTCATTGGCCTTACAGCGGGAGTAAGAGATCTGCAGCTATATATCCCTGCTGTTTAAATTGCCTGTTGTTTTATCTTAAACCATTGAAAGTTGTCATCTTCTTGAAAGCTCCCGTCTCTTCAGTAGTAAATGGTCCCCAAATTATTGACCTGAAGCTCTCAGTGAAGCACTCTCCCCTTCACCAACAAGATATTCTTCTGCAAATGGACACTGGAAGTGCACTTCCTCAGAGATAACATGGATCTTGTGTCATCAGAGCACAGCAACACTGATGATGGAATGAATTCCACATGCAAGTATCCAAGCTGAAGCCTCACAAAGGCATCAGAGCATCTAATGCACCCTGCTGAGAACAGTCAGGTCTCTAATGAGCATTGACAGCCAGATCTCACTCATATGCTCCTGGAAGATAAACAGGTCTCAAATACCTTGGTACCTTGTTGAAGAGCAGAGCAAGGAGAGCACAGCATCTCATGCTGAGCCTCCACCATCATTTCCTTCAGCATCTAGGATCTTGGATCTAAGTTTTCTTATCCATCTTTCCTTCTTATCCCCTGAGAGTTGCCTGGAACCCAGCCTAAGGACAGATTCCTTCCCTCTGGATATCTGTAATCTCATACACTTGTGCAAACATGAATATGGAAGCCTGAATCTGAGAAAATGAAGACCAAAACGGGTCCATGACTGCTCTATCAGCTTTAAACGACGCAATAAACTTAGCAGTGCTGAAGAAGGAGGATGAACAATAGTGGGGAAGGTCTTCCCTCTTCCAGAGAAGCAGGCAGCTCGGTGAGATTGATTCCAATGGAATCCAGCCCCCTTGTGCCATAACAGCCAGCCACTCCACTGCATTTAATACATTTACAGCTCCTCAAAGAGGCCTTGCTCGGAGCAGACGCCTGCACTTGGCAGCTGCTTAAAGCAGCCCAGATGGGATCCTTTTAGAAATTACAAACTGGTGTATCTCACTTTGGGACAGGAGCCAACAACAACAACAAGCCTTCCCTTCTTCCCCATGCATTTTCCATTTGTATCCCAACATGTTTACTTTGCTGCCCTTTACTCTAACTTCTTTGCACTGCAACTTTCCGAAGGATTAACACAAACCTTTCATCTCCCCCTTGAGGAGCAGAGGAAGTCCTGGAGGAGCTCGGTCCATTGCTGACCAGGCTGCAGGGTTTTCGCAGTTAGAAGACGAAGGAAAAGGTGGGAATTAGACTCAAAGGGACACAAAGCTACAACTCGGCTCTGGGGAAAAAGTGTGTGAGTCTTGATGCTCTTCAAGGGTCTCCAGAATTGAGCTTTCCTTGAGTTCATCACATCTCAGCTCCCAAAAGCAAGGTGTTCACATCCTGTTTGGGAAGAAGAAATCAGTGCCAAGACTTCTGCATAGTAACACGTATAATGGGACCTCTTGGGGTTTTATTCCCCGAGACTTGAGGAACGGTGACCTTGATTCTCTTCTGATCTAATGCCTTTGAATATGGCTAGAAAGCAAACCAACTGCCAGGTTCTGCTACTGACTACCAGCAAGTTCAGTAGCGCTGGAAACTGTTGGCAGAGTCTGTTAGGCATTACTTCCCTTTCTCTTCATTCCACCACCCAAATGTCTCCGTCCATTTCCTCAGTACTATATTCTGGAGACATCCTGGCACAGTTTCTCCCTATATATTTCTCCAACCATGATACCTTCCCAAAACACCAGGCAA
Organism: Ara ararauna; assembly: GCA_028858755.1. Lineage (NCBI taxonomy): Eukaryota > Metazoa > Chordata > Aves > Psittaciformes > Psittacidae > Ara > Ara ararauna. The sequence goes on from CM054384.1 coordinate 19,056,290, forward strand.
ATATGCTGGAGTTCCCCACCCAGCACATGGTTTCTTAAGGACAGTAAGTAACCTATGAGTATATATGAAATCCTGGCAACATCCGCCCAACACATTGCAGTACAGAGAAAGAAATTGCTGCTGTCAGCAAGCATGTGATGGAGAGAGATGCACTGAGATCTTTGCTACCTGTTAACTGCAATAGATTTTGCCACATCTTGAGCCTTATTCGACCAAGCAAATCACACCAAATGTCTTCTCCCAGAGGCAGAATCACTAAGAAATTGACCAAGCACCCTTACTACAGCAGCTACAACTCAAGCAGAAGATAGGAGTAGCCCAGAAAGTTCAACCGTCATAAATACACCAGAGAAGGCTGGTGCAACCACTGCGGATTACACAAGTCTGTGGAAAACCTGGCTTTGCATAGCTGTAGGTGGCTGGATTTCAAGGCTCTAGGAGCATCCCAAGCACCCCAGACACAGCAGCCCCAGGATCCCCCAGACCTCCTCTCTCCATTAGCTGCAACATAAAAGGAGCTCTGAGAGACGTTCATCCCAAGGAGCCAGAGTGCCAGAGACAGAGCGATATGAAGTAGCCAAAAAGTGGAGGAGCTGGAATGTGGCTGTCTTCTATGGGGAGCAATGAAACAACTGTCTCTGAGCCAGGCTCCAGAGCAAACAGGGCACCATGACCCTGAGTGACTTACACAACAGCATTAAGAAAAGACAGTGTCTGTGCTCAGCCTTGAGGGATCTCTGTAGATGTTTTAGAGAGATCTCAGCTATAAATAAGCCTGGTGACATTTATCTACCATCCAAACCATGTGCGGAGCATCCCATCAACAACTGGAGCTGCTTGACCCTCTCGCCTGACCATTTGTAAGGCAAACCCACAGTGGTGGCACACAACCAGGGAGCTCATCCAGACCACCCTTGTGCCCATGACAGCTCAGCCCTCAGTGAGGGTGGGGAAAGGCTTGATTAAAGAGCTTGGTTTGACTGTCGGCAATAGAAGTCAGAGCAGACTGTTTCCCATATTGTTGTAATTACAAGCTCTATAACCCTTTGCACCTGGTTCTTTAGGGAGGACAGTTTAGACCAGACAGAAACAACCACCAGAGAGGCCAGGAAAGCAATGTGAAGAGTCAGTGTGCTCCAGGATGTGAAGCAAACAACAGAAAAGATACAACAGAGGCTTTGACTTAGAAGCCCATGATATGAGAGGACTGAATGGGGTCTTACAGAAGCATCTGCCACATAAGCTGCTGTCTATGTTAATACTAGCATTCTTATTCACAGGGAGAACAAGGAGATGATGGGAAAGTAGAAGGCCCACAGGGACCACCTGGAGACAGAGTAAGATGTTAAATCCCTTCTCTACTCAGCCCTGGCCTGATTTTGGCAGGGCTGGTTCCTTGTAGAACATACACAAGCTATTGAGGTACTGCGGATGACAGATTGTTTATGGCCACCTTGTTGTGTTGTTGTAGGGTCCTGTTGGTGACAGAGGTGATCGAGGGGAGCCTGGAGACCCTGGTTATCCTGTGAGTCTTATTCCAAATGCATCATTCAGAAATGGCGGTCTCAGGGAAGTGCTTCCAATCTGCATCAGCCCACAGAAGGTCAACCCTTTGCCCAGTAGTCATGATTCATAACTATGGTCCCTTGTCAACCACTGCACGTGGTTGTTTCAAACAAGGAGTAACTCAGATATCTATACCTGAAGTGTTTCTGAAAGCAAATGTGGGTGCTACATGTCAGCATCTCACGATGTCATGTGCTTACATGAGCACACTACATTGACAGAATGAGCAGCACCATCTCACCAGAGGTATTTGCGATTACCAAGGAAATACCCTGGGGAAGATGTGTACCAGATTGGTCGTGTCAGTGCTGGTAAATTCAAGACTGATGTGCCCATTGCTGTATTGTCTTTCATGGGGAGATCTCTGTTAACTACTGGTATTTCTGTCAAAAGCAGGAGCAGGGTTATGAATTATTCCCCGTGCTCCTGATGCTCTCATTGTGGGACATCTTCACTTATTGATAAGCAAAGTCTTACTAAGTCTCACCTCCATCCAAAAGCAGCAGGTCAGAGTGACCCATTATAGTAATCGACATGAGAGTTTCAATTCACCAGGGTAACAATGCTGCTGCCTTACCTTATAGAACAGCAGTCTCCAACTGGTCACTTACATTAGTGCCAAGTGCATTTAGGAATGCATTACAAAGCCTTCTTTACTGCTTAGATGGTGATTAGAGTTTCCCTTAGCTATTCCTTTCCAATGCACATCCATGGGAGCATGTACACTACCTGCAAGCTTCAACGTTTCTGCATCAGCAGAATGCAGATAAACAGATCTTCTCCCATAGAGCATGTTACATCCCTTCTTGTTTCCCATTGCCACAAAAGTACCTGAGAATAAACATTTTTCCCTCTCTGTTTTTTATTTAAGGGTCAAGAAGGGCTTGATGGAGAAAGAGGAAAGCCTGGCCAGCAAGGCTTACCTGTAAGAGATACTGCTTTATTGTAAGCTACCCAATGTCCCCTGCATGTGAAAAGCAGATGCAGAAAGGAAGGAAGGTGGGAAGGGCTGCAGTAAGGAATGCGCTGAGCTGTGAAATGCAATGTGTGCGTTTCCATGAGCCAGGCCTAGACAATGGGCATTTTGAGTCCATGTTGAGACTCAAATGGGTGATGAAACAGGGATCATTCCCAGAAGCCTGTGTCCAAAACTGTCTTTTCCAAGTGATTCAAGAGGGACTAAAAAGCTTGGAGATTGGTGATGGGAGATTACAGTGACAGTGGAGGGGTCTGCTTGGGAATGATACATCTGGCACGCTTCTGGTAAGAGGTGAGCCAGTGTGAGGTGAGAATGTGTTATTCTGTCTGCATTTATGACAGGCTAAATTGAATCCAAACTTAATGGAAGGACTTTTTATTCCTTTGTTGTATACAGCAGCATCTAACTTGTATATGTGACTCCTGCAGCTGTGAGTGCAGCACACTGAATGTAGTTTGCACTGGGAAATAACGTGGAATCAATTCCCATTCTTTGTAGAGCTGCTGGGAAGAGCAACAGGTTCTGGTTTGGGGTAAAATCTTAGTGCTCTATCAAATGGCCTTGAAATGGGTAGAGCTGCTGCATTCCCAGTGGATGTAGCTTATTCTGAGGGGTGGTAGAACCTTGGATGTCAGTGTTTCAGATGGAGCAAAGCTCTCTAAGTAAAGACCCATTGGAAACATGCGGCTCATTGATGTCAGCCCAGCAATTGCCCCTGACACAAATAAACGCATCTGGATGGCCAGAAGAAATGGTGCAGATGTGTGTGATGGGGAAGAGACCAGTTGGAGAGCTGTGAAATATCCTCTCTGCTTTGCTCCTCCATAGGTAGATCTCTAATATCTGACAACTAGGCAAAACCAAGCAGAGGGTTGCATCATGCAGAAGGGAGCTCTACACTAAGGATGTAGTCACTGCCGTACCTTTCCCATAGCAGGCTCCTTCCTGCCAAATTCCAGCACAGCTTTCCAGGCACCATCTGGAATTACTGAATGATTTCCATGAGGCAAGCACACCCAAGGGAGAGGGTAGCGCTGATCCAACTGCCCTCCTGTTAAATGCTCTCTGAAGGCAGTTCCTTCCCTCTTTTCCCCCACGAGGGCTCTCTGAGCAGAGGCTGTTCCCCAGTACAGTCGGCGTTAGGGCTGTTCTTTGTGTTGTACTTGGTGCAAGGCGACAGCCAGAAGAGAATTTCAAGCACATTTTTCTTGCTTGTGTTTTGCAGGGGGATCCGGGACCACCAGGCCAGCCAGGAGCAAAGGGATCCAAAGGTGATGTGGTAGGTTTCAGCAGGGTGGATTTATAGTGTCCCAGGTTTAAAGAAGCTGCCTAGTTAAGAGTTATTCCCAGGATGTATGATTTGGCTTATGGTCTGCACCTTGAAGGACCTGCTGGGAGGGCTGTAAACGTGCGTTTAGGGTGTCCAAGCCCAATAGTTTGGTGGCTTGGTGGAGCTAAAGAAGATGAAGACAGTTCCAGGTTGATGAGTGAAGCTTGGGCAGGTCTTTAGGCACTGCCACGGGGCTGTGTCTCCTTCCCATACCCCTGTTCATGCTGCCTCCAGCTGGCTCCTCTGTCCCTAAGGAGGTCTGAGCCAGGCAAGTGTCTCTCTCATTTGAGCCATAAACGTTTCTGGCTTGAGACCTTCATGGATTTGGACTCCATTTATCCATGCAATTATGTTTCTTGGAAGAGTCCCTCTATTGCCCTTATTGAGCAAGAAAACACAGCACACATGGGTCCTTCAGGGTTCATCGCGGTACCTCATACCTACTCCTACCTCCACATCTGGCTGTAACGACAGCTTGCTAATTACTCTCGCAGATCAGGGGCTTTATTTGCTAAAACATAAGAATGTGACCTCAGTGCTCAGCAAATCCCTGCTCCCTTTGGGCAGATGTCAGGACTTTAAATCTGAGCCTGCTGGGGTGATGCCAGGAGATAGCTTAACCTCCTGTAGGTGATACTGGTATATGTAATGGTATACATCGGTATATATATAGTGGACCAGGTGATTACTGGAATAAACTCTCCCTGTGGGTGGACAATCAGAACTGCCTTTGGGAGTAATGAATAGCAGAAAAAGCACCCCCAGGAGTGTTTCTTTCATGGAGCTGGTCCTGTGCAGATGGAGAAACAATGCACAGAAAATGCTGTGCTTCCATTTAGGAGTGCTTTAGTACATGACCTCGCTGAGAGAGCCCTGGTGAAGGTGATGAGGCCGAGTTTTCCATTCATTCTGCACAAATTAACCCTTTTCACAGCTAACAAACCTCAGGATTTTCTTTTCATGTCTCTATTCACATTGCACACTTTGGACGCAGGATACCCTTTTCATCCCCATCAACTTTCCAAAACAGAAGGAGCCACCTCCCAGAGGAAAGCTCTTCCTGAATGCCATGCAGAAGACTCGCTGGGTCCTTGCTTTGGCACTGAGCTGCCTATGAACTGAGAGAGGTCACAGGTTTTAAGCATCTTGTTCTAATGTTTGCCAGTGCACTGAGTCCTCCCTCGAGTTCATCCTGCTTTCTCTGTCCTCATCTGCTCTGTATTAGGGAAAATGTAGGTCCTTGCCTTCTAGCTATTCATTCCTGCCCTAGAACTCTCAAGACATAGGAAGAATCACTTGTACTAAAACCAAATAGTAGCTCATTGCCCAGTATTGGAGCAACTGACTTTATAAATCTCCTTTGTCTACAAAACTCTTTCCAACCATTATCCAAACGCACACCCTCAGTCAGGCTCCCAGGTGGAGCTGGGTTAGAACTGCTGCAATTCTAGATGTCTGTCTGGCTTTACTTGCAGGGTCAAAAAGGAAAGCAAGGAGCACGCGGCAATGCAGGGAGCAGAGGCTCACCGGTAGGTAAAAACTCCATGTTTTGCTCCAGGAGATGCTGCCCAGCAGCTCCATCACTGACTCCTTTGTGATTGATTTTAGGGCATCCTTGGCCTACCCGGTCCTCGAGGAGTGGTGGGGAGGCAGGGTCAAGAGGGTGCCCCTGGAGTGGATGGAGTGCCTGGGAAGGATGGCGTGCCTGGGATGCTGGTGAGTTTGCAAGTGTAATACAGCATCAATAGCAAAGACAGCTTAGGAGCTGGAAAGCCGAAAGGTAGCACAGGAGAAACGGATGTTGTCCAGCTATAGATGGTCCAGCTTACATGTACTCAGAGTGATCATAGGTCCCTCATATCTCACATGCTGCCTATGCATTGAAAAGTCTATAAGTAAATGCATGCACAGACTTCTGGATTCACCTCTGCAAATCCACCCGTGGTGCTTGCTGAGGCAGGATCTCACCATTCCCCCGTCCCTATGCAGAGGTGGAAAAAGCATCCTATTCCATAACCTTTCCTGGGTTTCTTTCCTAGGGAGAGCAGGGCGATGATGGGGAGCAAGGTGTGACAGGGATGCCGGGCAAAAGAGGGAACCCTGGCATACCAGGACTCCCCGGGGCACAGGGACCACCAGGATTCAAGGTGAGTTTCTGACTCCCTAAGTTACTGCTATGAGCAATCCTGTCTGTGAGCCTGTTGTCTCTAACACTTGGATTCTCCAAGGTCTAATAAAGCCTCTTCTCCTGCTGCTTTTCACTTAGCTAGAGGCTCAGTAGATCTTTTTCCTCCTTCATCCCTCCATTCTCATGATGTTCACAGCAGCTGAATGTCCCAAAGACCCTTTCTCCTTTGTCAAAGTTCACTGAGCTCACATACAACGCATACCCTCACTACGAACACTTCAGCCTTCTTTCATTAGAAACAGGGCTAAAAAACAAGGTCTTGGAGAAGTGGCAAAGGAACTGCTGCAGCCTGCCTGTGGGGTGCCCAAAGTGGGTGACTCCTTGGGAGATCTGGGGGTCCTCTGGCTGCTGCTTTGCTAGGCCTGAACTGCCAAAGGGAAATCTGTGCTGCTTGGGGTTTAGCATGTATTTATCGCATTGGAATGGCTGGAGCCAGGATGGGCTTGGACATCCCTCTGGGAGGAAGCAGGGTCAAGCTGCTTTAGTGACCTGGGGGTTTATTCCTGGTCATTACCCTGGTCCAGGCGACAGGATCTAAATGGGACCAGCAGCAATTCAGCTCTCTGTAGCCAGGCTCAGTGAATAGGAAGACTTCAGCCGGGTGTGAGAGGCTCTCAGGTCTGGGTTAAATCACGCCTCCCTTAATACATCACCCTTGTACTGTCACTTGCTGCCCTCCAGCTGCCTTGGGTAGAATAACAGGATGCTCCCAGAAACGACTGCAAGACCTTGGTGTGTTGTGACAGATCCATACCCTGGCTCCAGGGAAATCTATTGCCCCTTTTCCATCTGCTCAACCACTCTTGGCTCTTGCTGCCTTTGCTCCTCCCTCCCAAGTGGAGTCACTTGGGCTTGTACAGCTCCCGATGCTTGGCAAAGGGAATTGATGGAAAGCAACGTGTGTTGCTGGGTCTCAGAAGCCCTTCTCTTCAGTGGCTGGTGCTGGGGAGCACGTTGGCTTTGCAGGCTCTGGATTGCAGTTCTCCAGCTGAAGTCTTGGCACATCTTCAACATTTTAGATGGATTAATCATCACTTGCTGGCCTGTGGGGGGCACGAGATTACGGGAAGCTGCAGGGCAGGACAGGCAACACATGGAAGTGCAAACAGAAGAGGTTTCACCACTTTGCTGCCCTTAGCCCTGATGCAGTACAGCTCTGCTGAAGCTTGTGCTCTGTGTGAAGCTCAGGAGGGGACCAAGCCATTCCCATCGCTGGTGTATCCTGCGACAATCCGCCTTAGCATCTCCTGATGAAATCACATTCCTTGTCCCGATGAGCCACTCTTTTCCAGCTTTCCATCTATGGTTATTTTGGCTGAGCGTTGTTATATTTAGCTCCTGTCCTTCAGAATTACTCGAATCTTGTTATTTTTAGGGTGAAAGAGGATTGCCTGGACAGACTGGCCAAACAGGGAAGCGAGGATCAGCGGGAGGAATGGGCCTTCCAGGGAGCCCTGGCGATCCGGGACCCAAAGGACAACCGGTTAGTGATGAACAGAGCTGATCAGACCTCAGCCCAAGGTGTCTCCTGCAGGAAAGGGTGCAGATCCACAGGCTGGGGTAGCAGGGTGAACCCTGGGAGGCTCTTCATGGATGAACCCATAACCAGGTTGTGTGTGAGTGCTGGAGCATCAGCGCAGCTCCCACCATCATGCACGTTTCCCTCCTCACTTGTGCACAGGGATGTGTAACCCATGCCTGTGCTCCCCAAGACAACATGAATGTCCACATCACCCTCATGCCTGTGGTTACAGGACACGGTGTGCACTGGCAGCCAGGCTGCAGAACCACCTCAAGCACCTTCAGCACTGTCTTTATCAGAGCTGTTATAAGCGCAGTGGGAGCCCATGGGAGGTATTGAGTGAAGGAGGTGAACCAGGCACCCTAAGCCATCCAAAGAGTGGGAAAGAGGGTCCGTAGCTCCGCTGGGACATGCAGAAGGTGCAGGAATGGGTGTCATTGCTCAGTTTTGAAGGTGGTGGAGCTGTGTGTTCACAGCACACTGTAGGAGAGATACCAAAAGCCCTCGGGCAAAGCAGAAGCTAAATTCCCACTCCTGCCTCCAAGGCAGGCTCCGAAACCTTCCTGCTTTTCCTTATTGTCCTGGTGGGATTGCCCTGTTTAGCGCAGATGTGTCACACTTTATCAGCCTGAGGTTTTATTGACAATATATAAGCTATTTAGATGGGGATGACCATCAGAAAGTCTAGTTAGGCCATAGGTGTAAAACTAACACAAGGAAAAGAGAGATTGGGACTAACACAAAACGAGGGACAAGATGAACCCCAACAACCTCAGTTACAATATACTTGTTCGGATATTTCACATAAAACTGTAATGGCAGTATTCAAGCCAACAACAGAACAGCAATATCACTTTGCCTCGTGTTCACAAGTGGCAGGTTCATTTGCCCAGTACTGCCTTTGCCTACCTTGCTGCATAGTGATGGGGTCCCCTTAGCTGAGATGACCCCAAGGCACTGAAACCCGTCTGTCTCCCCACTTTTGCCTGGAATTCCTCTATAAAGAGGGATTGCTTGGTTCTCCTATTGCAGGCAAGACCTTAGCCCTTTGTTCGTAGCAGTTTTCCTTTCCAGGATCCATAAAGTGGCAGTTAAATCAATTTGTATCCCTGGAAAGTTCCTTACGCTCCACCGAGTCCAACCAAGCCCTTCCTTGCCAAGCAGTTTCTCACTGTTGCGGCAGGAAAAATCCTCCTAACACTGAGTTCTCTTGACTGCCTCTGGAATAGCCTTGTAATAGAGGTGGTGGAAACCCCATCACTTGAGTCATTTACAACTGTGCTGAACAAGGCACTGTAAAACACCCTGTAAAGTACAATCCAGCATGGGTCACATAGTCCTGCCGCGAGGCCAAACAAGCCTTTTCCATCCCTGATGTTCCTACGACTGTAAATGAATCATCTGGTGCATGTTTCTGACCCTTTTTACTTAGCACTGGATCATTTCACATTCTGACATCTGAGAAGCCCAGGAATGTCAAAGCTCATGCATCTCCAGCGTGGTGAAATGAGGGTGTTTATGCAAGCACATGCTACCCAGTGTGAGGTTTTCATTCTCAGAGTGCATGTGATGTGCTCATCCAAGCTTGTTGGCATTCCAAATATTGTACTATTATTATTACTACAAAGTAGAGCAAAAATCCCTGCAGGGTTGGCTAGGAAAAGGATAAGGGGATAAGCGCGGTTGTCCTGGGTTTGAGTGCAAGGTTATGTTGTAGGAACGTGCGCTTTTTTGACAGCTTGAATGAGTTTGAAACTATCTTTTAATAGGTCAATCCGGTTGGTATTAGAAATCAAAAGAGTTTGTTTAAAAGGGCTTTGGGGATGATTTATTTTCAGCATGAACTTCCAAGATCTGTCCCAGAGTACATGCTGATGCTGGTCCAAGCTAGACAAGCATTGGTTAGAACTAGCGTAGGCATGGCCCCCATCTGGGGGGAAAAAGGCTGAGTCTGAGATCCAAGTCACCTACGAGTCTATGAGATCTTCTGGAGTTGTTTTCAGCCTCATGTTTGTTTAATTCCCCCTTCAGATTTCTTTCATGCTTCTTTCTCATCGGTCCTGCTTAGTCTGAAGAATACCAATGGACTCCTTTCTCTGAAGATGCCTTCAAGTGCCCGGCAGTGCAATGTGAACTTACGGTTGTTCTTTGTCTTTGTATTTGTCTTGGCTGTGATTTGCAGGGAGACTTTGGAGAGGCAGGATTTCCAGGGATTGCAGGCATGTTTGGGCCAAAGGTAAGGGACTGTCTTGTGACCCGTTGGCTTTCTAGTCCCTCTTTCCTGGGGACAGACAAAGCAATAGCTGTTGCAAAGGCTTTATGAGCAGCTCTGCAGAAACTATTGAAATTGAATTGTGACTCCAACTTCCTTTAGTTAATGCTTCTCCATTTACAGCGTGAGTTTGCATATGCTTTGTTGGTGCTTATTCCTGTTAAAATGAGTAGATGATAGAGGCGAAAGGCCTGTTCAATAGGCATTGGAGCTGTTTTCCCCACCTGAACATCTTTCAGATGCTTGTATTTCCAGCATCATAGAATCACAGAGTGGTTTGTGTTGGAAGGGACCTTAAAGCTCATTCAGTTCCAGCCCCCTTCCACTAGAGCAGGCTGCTCCAAGCTCCTGTTGGAAAACAGGAGTTGGAAAAGAGCTGTTAAGAAACTGGACTTTCCCGTTCCCATAGACAAGAGGCAGCACCTCTGTCTGTGCAGCAAGGACACAAACATATGGGCTATGTTTATTAATGGGACCTGACATCACCTCTTTGCTTGCAGGGCCCCCCAGGAGACCTCGGTTTCAAAGGCATTCAGGGACCCCGCGGGCCTCCTGGTCTCATGGTGAGTGGGTATCAGTTTGTTTGCTTTGGGTGGGTTTTCTCCCCTCTGTTTCTTTCGGCTCCAGGGTGCTATAAGGAGCACAGTGCCCTCTTCACTGCATGGGTATCTTCTGCCTTGGAGACAGTCTCACTGCTATACCCACTGCACAGACAGCTCCAGCTACACTGAGATCCTTCTATTTCTGGGCTTTCTGAGGTTTTCCATGGGTTGTGACACCAAACTGTGAGGGTTTGTGCCTATGGAGCTGCGTTTGAAACAGCTTATTTCAGCTGCAGCAAAGAGCTTCAGCATCCTTATTGAGTCTGACATGGTAAAAGCAAACCATCAGTTCCCATGTGATGGTTCACACATATCTTTTCTTTCCTAGGGTAAAGAAGGAATTATTGGTCCTCTTGGCATTCAGGGTCCCAAGGGAAGCCCAGTAAGTATCTGCACTTTTTCTGCCTGTGTTTTAGAGCAGTGTTTGAGATGCTTGAGGCCAGCATGAGTAAAACCCTGCTGTAATGAGTGAAATGAAATGGTCTTTAAGACGAGCAGCTTGAAAGGCAGATTTAGTCTCTGGCTGCATATATAGTTGCATGAGGAGCAACTCCACCTAAGTGTACCAGTTCAGTACAGAGGCTGCTACTGGCAGAGGTGGACACCAGCAAGATGAACACAGACAATGCCAAAACATCCAGGGATGGGTCATTTTATTGCCTTGGGATGAGTGGGGCTATACAGGAAGCTGAGCTGGTGTATTTAGAGATGCACTTGGGTCCTTGCAAGGAGCTTCTGGTGGCAACATATCCCGGCAATGCAGCTCAATAACAGTCACTGACAGCCACCTCTGTGCTTCAACAGGGGCCCAAGGGAGACAAAGGCAGCCGTGGAGACATGGTAAGTGCTGGTCTGCACCCTGTGTCCCTCTCTTTGAGTAGCCAAGGATCACACCGGGCACCACTGCATCCACATGGGCTCAGGCTCAGTGTGGTGGCATCAGTCTCACATGAGGGCAATACACAACACACACACACACAATTCATGTGGGCACACACACATGTGCATGCACATCCACGTGTGCACATGTACACCAGCTCTGCTGCCAAGATTCCCATTTCATAACCCAATTACACAGCAAAATCTAACACTTTGTCATGTTAGCAATGACCAGGAGCAAACCACAGTGAATGGCAGCTTAAAAAGCCACAGGCTGCCCAGGCCAGGGGCATGGGACATGCCTAAGTAGCATCATTGCCTGAGTGCAGTCTCCATTATATGAGGGAGCAGTTCCAGGGCGTGTTCTTGCCTTCTGCTCTTCCTCTGCTCCTCTTCTTATGGTGGTTGTGATGGACTTTACCTTCTTGGTAGCACTTTGGTGCTCTCACCGTACAGAAGATGTGTGGGGATACTGCATACATGTTATGCATCTCCTTGTTACCCATAACATGGATGTTTAGCTCTCCAGGTTGTCTCTTACAGCAACCAGTGGCTGCTCCTGCATGCAGGGGCTTGTTCCAGGCATCCCAGCACACGCAGCGTGTGGTTGGTGCAGAAGGCTGGTTTGTGCCTTCTTCAAACCTCTCTTCTTCAAGCCAAACTTGCTCTTATAAGCAAATGCCCCACAGATACCCAAATCCCAGTGCACATTTCTAACTAGCCACTGTGCTGCCTCTCTCCTCGCCCACCATTTTCCACCTCCATGGACACAGAAGAGCATCTGCTGATGTTGAGGCCATCAGCATCCTGTTGTAACCTCTCTGCTATAGACACTGGACCCTGTTTCCTCTGTCCTTCAGTGTAGAACCCAGCCCTTGCACAGGCACCTCGGGAACAGCACACAGTGAGATATGTAAATATATATACACATATATATGTGTACAGAGATTTTGGTTCATTAATGAGCATCTTCTGACAGCTTTTGCCTTTTCTTTCCTTCTTTTTCTTCTGCAGGGTCTGCAAGGTCCAAGGGTAAGTGTTTGAAATCACTTTTTCTGACTAATATCTTGTGTTCAAATAAAGCAGTTGCTTTTAGCAAATGGAATCCCCCAGGGTGGGTAGTTGTGCACACAGGGAATGTGATGAGTACCTGGGGATGTGGCATTAGTGATAGTTAAAGAGCTAAAGGCTGGGAACCAGGGATGCACTAGGAATGGGCCAGGTGAAGGCAGATGCACTCGGGGTTGGAAGGTGGATGAAATGAAACCACCTCCTGTCTCCTGAAGGGTTTAAGGGAGAAGATGCTGTAAGATGTCGTAAATCTGGAGGATTCCAGCAAGGAAGTAGAGCTGTACACTGCGGGTATTTCACTAACTGATGCCGCTCTGTCTTTAGGGTCCTCCAGGCCCACGAGGACACCCTGGCCCTCCGGTACGTATGTGTGGAAAGGGTTCAAAGACATGATTGAAGCCCGGTTAAAATTACTGCTACGTCTCCAGAGGGACTGTTCACTGGAAATTATGGCTTAGCCCATTCCTCGTATGCAAAAACGTGTGTGTGAAGGGAGCAGTGTTTCTTGTGCTTCAGTCCGAGCCATCTCCAAGTATCTTATATAGAGACAGCGTTGTTGCCTCCCTCACTCATCTGCATTGAGGGACTCCAAAGGGAAGAGGATTCAAAAGAACAAGAGTGAATACCTTTGCGGCAGTGATTGCCCATCCTTCTGGCTGATGCCCCTTTTCTGCTTTGATTTCTAGGGACCACCAGGAATTCCGGCCTCATTTGTAAGTTGCTGTTTTCTCTCTGTTTGTTAACGCTGATAATAAGTGATGCAGAGCCAAGGTGCTGATGGGACATCCAGAAAGAGCTGCTGGGAGCCTGAAGACACACGCTCAGGTCCAGCAAGAGATGCAGAGCAATGCTTGAATCGCAGCCCTAGAATGAGAAGCATTTGCTTGCATGGGGGCAGCTTCTAACAATCTCAGTTACCATCTTTTTGTCCCCCCCCAGCAACAAGACAGCTTTGGGGCAGCTTTCCAGACACTGATCGACTCAAACACCGCACTCAAGACAGAGGTATGAGAGTCCTTTGGAACTCGCCGGTCTTTGCTGGGAGCAATCAGGGCTCTGTTTGTTCTTTGTGTGCGCTCAACATTTGTTCACACAAAGCTGTTGTTTGCGGCTGTTCTCATGGAACATCTGGGGGTTTATGCAGGCAAAGATCCCTTTAAAGGATATGGTTGTGTTGCGTTGATTGTTTGTGAAGATTGAGACCGCATCCCTTTTGAGATGTCCCATTCAGGAGAGTGCAAGGGATGAAGTTCACTGGATCCCAGACACAGCCTTTGCCCCACTGATTTTGCCCCCTTACAAAGCAGAAACCCTTACGGTTACAGCATCTTGTGCCCCCCAAGACACACCTGACTTTGCATCCTTGTCTCTCCAGGGTTACCAACATCCAGACTTCCTCATGCTGGACCACGGAGGGGAGATCTTTAAGACACTACACTACCTCAGCAACCTCATTCAGAGCATCAAGAGACCCCTGGGAACCAAGGAAAACCCTGCACGCATCTGTCGAGACCTCATGAACTGTGAACAGAAGATGAACGATGGTAGGAAGCCCTGAGCATGCAATGGCTGCATCCTCCACAGGGCCAATTCACATGGCCCAAACTGGTTTCCTCCCATGGGAGCAGTAATGCAGATATTAGAACTTACCTTTTTTCATCACCTAAAAGATAAAATGCTCTTTTTAACCCCCAAATCCTCTGTTTCTTCAGGTACCTACTGGATAGACCCAAACCTCGGCTGTTCCTCGGACACCATTCAGGTCACCTGTAACTTCACCAGTGGTGGGCAGACGTGTCTCAGCCCCATCACTGTCTCCAAGGTACACACAGCTCAACCCCAGCATGGCATTTCCCATACACTGTGATGAAATATTTACCCAGGAGTGTGTCATCCCGGAGCACCACCAGTGCCTGCTATGCCAGAGCCCATTGGCTTCACCTCGAGGCAGAACTGGTGTAGCTGTGACATTCAGAATTGCTCTCATGCAGCTTAAAACCACACTCAAGAGCACTATTGACCCTTCAAGACAAAGCAGGACTTTTCCAGCAGTGTTTGATTAACCCGTAACCCAAACAGAGAGCAGGAATTTTGCAAACACGCTGCTCCCAAATGCTTTGTTGAATTATTTAATGTCCAGGTCACAAAGTGAGGTCGAGCTCAAACATCCAGGTTTCTACCTCCAGGGCTTTTATTGAGGAAGCTCCTGTAATAACAATAGGGATATCAATACCTGTCTTCATCTGCAGATGAACTGAACCTGCTGCCTTGCAGGAGTGTGTCAGGAATTCCAAGTTCACATTATTTTCCCTTAAGGACCTGACTGTTCTGAATAAAGGAACTGCTGTGTCCGCATTAAAACTGTCCACGTTGACTTGGCATCTGGCCTTAATGCCCATAGACCTGGTCCAGTCCCGCACACCCATGCAGGGCACAGGGACCGCCTCTACTGTTACACCATGCACCAACCCTCCAGCCCCACTCCAGGGGTATCCCCTAACACCTCTGTCCTGTTCACAGCTGGATTTCGACATCGGCAGAGTGCAGATGAACTTCCTGCAGCTCCTGAGCTTGGAGGCGGTGCAGCACATCACCATCCACTGCCTCAATGCCTCCGTCTGGAGCGACGGCTCCTCGGAGGAGCCTTCGGATAATGCCATGCGCTTCCGGGCCTGGAATGGGCAGATGTTTGAGGCAAGGGGGCAGCTCAGGCCGGAGGTGGCAGCGGATGATTGCAAGGTGCGTTGCTGCAAGAGAGGGGAGAGATGGAACCGTCACACTGAACCCATTCTGCACACAGCAAGGCTTAAGTTGTACCTGTGGTGCTTATTCTATCAAAAAGAAGGGGGGGACAGGTCTAGTTTACCTGTTCACCACTTGGATTTTCCAGCCCAGGGTGCTAGAGCAGCTCCTGTTAAGCAGATAGCCTTCAAATAGAAATCAAAACATTCAATCCCAAAGTTGTGTCGTGTGTCAGCAGTTAAGTGGTAGAATGGGGAATTGCCACTTGGATCTTGCCCAGAGTCAGTAGCTGTGTCTGTATTTGGGTTCACTTCATTAGGGGTTGTGTCTGGGGGTACCATTTCAAGCTCAGTTTGACCTGGAAAAAGGATCCCCAAAAATGCTCTCTAAACCTCACCCCAGACCTTCTCAGTCCTCATCTCCCGCAGGGTTTTTCTAGCTTATACCTCAGAAATACATCCCTTTCCAGCAGCGGGGCTGGAACTGGGTGACCTTAAGGTCCTTTCCAACCCAAACCATTCTGTGATTTGTACCCCAATTAAACAGCTCTTTCTCTGTCCCTCCGCCCTGCACAGATCAAGGATGGACGCTGGCATCGGACTCTCTTTTCCTTTCGAACACAGGACCCTCAGCAGCTGCCAATTGTCAACGTCTACAACCTCCCTCCATCCGAGCCAGGAAAGCAATATCACCTCGAGGTCGGCCCCGTGTGCTTCCTTTGAACAAAGCCACAGAAACCGGGCTCCAAGGCTTTGACCCCACGTTTGGCCTATGCCTTTACACAGGCTCTCCCACCTCTCTGCAGCAAGGACAGCGGGGCTGTGTCTTTCGGGTCAACTCTTGCTCTTAGCCTTTGGCTCAAGGTCTCAAAGAACCCGTGATCTACTGAACTCAGCAGGTTGTTGGAAGGAGGAATAACAAGGACGAAGGGGAAGCGGGTATCAGTTGGGATGTGAAGATGAAAAGGGATCCAGATGTTGCAAGCAGTTCCACACACAGAGCTCTTTCCATGACCAAAGATAACAGAGATAAACCTCAAGCAACTCGCGGTGTGGGTTGTTTTGGGGGTTCCCCCCACCCTAAACCCCATTTGTTTTACTTGGTTCCTGAGTTACCAAATGTTCTTTCCATTAAAAAGTTATTCAAAAAGATAGAGCTTCCCTCTCAGAGCTTGTCGCCTTCTGGATGGCCACGTGCTGCATCAGGTCTCCCAGGCGGAGCTGCGAGTTGAATCTGGCTGCTCTGTGTACCGGAAGCATTTTGATGTGCAATATTAGAAAGAAACAAAATATATATATTATATTATTTAAAGCAAAAAAAAAGAAGGAAAAAAAAGAGAAAAAATATATAATAAACTAGGTTCCTCCTTTCCATGTTTAACCAGCATCCCTCCTCACGCGCGGCGTTGGGATAAGGGAGAGTCCTGAAGCCAAGTAGGGGGGAACGGAAGGAGGAGAGGGGAAGAGATTGGTGCTAAAATGAGAGAGAGGATGGGCTCGTCTGCTTTGTTTCTACCTCTCACTGTGAAATCTCTGGTGCTCTTAACAAAGTGTCTTATTTTATATATATGACTTTATTTAAAGTTGTGAAGGTGCTACAGTGTCTTGCCACGGACCCCCAGTATAGAACCCCATGGGACCATCTCTCTAGGAAGAGAGGATGAGGTGATGATCCACAGCTAAATCAGGAGACAGCCACCTCTAAAGGGATCCTGTAATCCCCATGGATGCCAAAAATCACTTGTTCAAAGGGTGTTTTCAAAGCAAATTTGATGGTTTAACTTCTGGTTCATCAGCACTTCACTGCTTTGGGAGGGGAGTGAGGGCTGCAAGCCCTGAGCCTCAGAGAGAGCTGTATTGGAGTCCGATTGTCATGCGACTCCCTCTGGTCTAAGCTCGTATTCCCTGCTCTAAGGTCATATTTAACCCTTCTTCTGTCTGGCCCCTCTGTCAAGACTGCCGTGATGGTTCCTTGTTCCAGACCCCAACCGGGCTTGGAGGGGTTTTGTTTTGTTAAGTTTTGTAGAAAATTTTAGTCTTTATATGTAAATTTGGAGGATTTTTGTTTGGTTTTTAAAGAGGTTAATTATGGTAATCTTTAATTCTATATAAGGAATAATATTGATGTAATCGGAGCTGTACTGTATCAGAAACGCTTCAGTGCCTGGATGGAGTTTTCATGTCTCTTATGGACTATGGATTTTATTTTTTTGAGGAAAAAAAAATAAGTTCTTTGTGAGTCTCTTTGTGTATTCATTCCTCTTCTGTAATACTGCCTGCTGGTGGCTTCCCAACAGCCATCAGAGGAGGTTAAACCAGATCTGCCCCATATACCTCACCCTCCACGCAGCCCTGCCTTGGCTCAGGAATACCTCGCCCTCGGGGCCGGCTCGCCCCAGTACCCCCAGGCTGAAATCACCATCACTCACTGCCCGCTTGCTGCCTTCCCCTGCACGCAGCCCGCGGGTTTGTCCCTCTGTTGCCGTCAGCTCCGTGTGTTTCCTTGAAGCTGCAGTTCCTGTTTGCTCCCGTTAAAGCTTTTTTTATTTTTTTTTTTTCCTTCCCCCCCCCCCCCCTTTTTTTTTTTTGGACTTTTAATAAATATTTAAAACTGAGGCAATGAAACGGGGCTGCTGTGGGTTTATTTGCTTCTTCGTGGGAAGATGAACGGGCAACGGGTGCAGAAAAGCTCCACTCTAAAGCATGGTAACACTGACAGCCCTGGGGAGCCCCCAGCCCTCAGCAGGATGCTAAATGCAAATGCACAAGGCTGGGATGCTGATGGCACCCCACTGCTGCACATCACTCCACCACCCATAAGAAGCAGCTCTGCTCTGGAGCCAGGCTGAGAGAGCTGGGCTGGGGCAGCCTGGGGAAGAGAAGGCTCCTGAAGGGGAGACCTTAGAGCAGCTCCAGTGCCTAAAGGGGCTGCAGGGAACATGGAGAGGGGCTTTGGACAAGGGATGGAGGGACAGGACAAGGGAACGGCTTTAACCTGCCAGAGGGGAGACTGAGATGAGCTCTTGGGCAGAAGCTCTTCCCTGTGAGGGTGCCGAGGCGCTGGCACAGGGTGCCCCGAGAAGCTGTGGCTGCCCCATCCCTGGCAGTGCTCAAGGCCAGGTTGGACACAGGGGCTTGGAGCAAGCTGCTCTAGTGGAAGGTGCCCCTGTCCATGGCAGGGGTTGGAGCCGGATGAGCTTTATGGCCCCTTCCAACCCAAACCATTCCATGTTTCATGATGATAAGCTGCCCTGTTTAAAATCAAAACACCCCCTGCACAATCTCCTTCCTCTTCCCAGTGGTGCCAGTGCCGACCCCACAGCACATTCGTGGGACCCCTTAAGCCGTGAAATTTGGGGTTTTGTCCTTTCCAGCTGAGCTCCTTGTTGTGTGCTGGTAGCCTTATGGTGCTTGCTGCTGGTCTCATCCTAGTGCTGCAGTACTAAAGTGGCTTTTGGGCTGTGGATGCTGTTAACATAGATGATAAATTACCTTCGAGTAATTACTTAAGCAATTAAGTGAGCTAAAATAACTGCTAACGAGCAGGGCTTGTTAAATAAATCCTGGCTGGGAATGGGGCACAAGGCGGGGAGCAACCAATGTGGTGGGTTTAGGCTCTTAGCAGCATGAAGACATGACAGCACCTTTGAAAGCAGGATCTCCGTTTAAGTGGGTTGTGTTTGCTCCATGCGCGGCCTCACAATGAAGTGCAGTGATTTATGTACGAGCTGTGTTTGCTGTGTCCCTGCCAGCAGGAGCTGTGTGTGACCGGTTCACATGGGTCAGGCCAAAGCTGGCCTGGCCCCAGCACCCATCACCCCACCATGCCTGGGGGTGTCCCTCAGACCCCCCCCCCCCCCCCCCCCCCCCCCCAGCTACAGGAGCACTGCCGGGAAAGGGAGCAGCGTGGGGTGAGCAAACACAGCATTGCTGCTTCCCGCTGCCCCTGATGCAACCCAGGATCAGCCCCGGCAGCTCCCATGTGTGGTGTGATGGGGTGTGAGGGGTCACCCAACATCCTCCTGTCCCAGCTTGAGCCCGTAGAGGCTTTGCTGCTGTCTCCAGGGTGTGTGGTGCTTGTGGTGGCAGAGATAAGGCTTTAGGCTGAGGCTGGGGCTCTCAAGCAAGGAGAAGGTGGGTTTCAAATCAGCTTGGAGCAATGAGATGTGATTTGGGCTTCATGCGAAAAATATCAGCTCAGCTTTTTCTTCCTTTCTTCTTTCTCTTCTCTGGTGCTGTCAGGATATAATTTGGTTTTTTATGTTTATCTGAGTAATTTTGCAGAAGAGGATAACAGGTTCCATTAGGTTTAAGCTGTTAGATACTGAGCTCATACAATCCCAGACTGGCTGGGGTTAGAAGGGACCCTAAAGCTTTCACCAGAGCAGGTTGCTCCAAGCCCCTGTGTCCAACCTGGCCTTGAACACTGCCAGGGATGGGGCAGCCACAGCTTCTCTGGGCACCCTGTGCCAGCACCTCAGCACCCTCACAGGGAACAGCTTCTGCCTAAGAGCTCATCTCAGTCTCCCCTCTGGCAGGTTAAAGCCATTCCCTTGTCCTGTCCCTCCATCCCTTGTCCAAAGCCCCTCTCCAGGTTTCCCGCAGCCCCTTTAGGCACTGGAGCTGCTCTAAGGTCTCCCCTTCAGGAGCCTTCTCTTCTCCAGGCTGCCCCAGCCCAGCTCTCTCAGCCTGGCTCCAGAGCAGAGCTGCTCCAGCCCTCATCATCTTTGACCTCCTCTGCACTCGCCCCAACAGCTCCACATCCTTCCTGTGCCAAGGACTCCCACCTTGCACAGGGCATAATCCTGCTGCGCACCAAAACACAGCACCCCTTCATCACCCCATCCCCAGCAGCATCGACATGGACACAGACCCAAGCCCCTGACATCCCTATGGGTGAGCAGCCACCACCATGGGTGCTTATGCGCCCTGTGGAGGAAAGCCACATCGGGGGGCCATTTGGATAAAGAGCCCCTGATCTCTCTGAGGCACCCACAAAGCTGTGCTTCCCATGCACCAAAGCCTGCATTGGCGAAAGCAGGGGTTGGGTTTTCCCCTCTTTTACAGGTTCAGTTTCCTCCACGTGCTATTGCTTCATAGCTGAGCAAACAGCCCCGCAGCTGAACAAGCACATCAGGGCTGGCGGTGGCCAGGCTTGCAGGTGCTGTATATAAGGGACAGAGCCGGGCAGCAGCCGGGCAGTGCAGGAGCCTCCTCTCATCCAGCCCAGCGATGCTGCCCGTCCTCGCCTTCCTCCTGGGGCTGCCGCTCACCCTCGCATCCCCCACTTGTGCCCCGCTCATCCCGGTCACCTTCGACAATGCCACCGTCACTAGGGTAAGCACCGGTCCTTTCCTATCAGCATCGTTGGTTCTTATGGATGCAGGGGGAGGTTATGGACCCAACTGACAGCTCAATGCTTATGCCCCTAACAAGAAGTCAAGCTCCTGCTGCCCAGGAGCACGGGAAGGGGTCTTGCAGCTCTGCACTCATAACTTCATGAGCAGGCACTTGTGGGTGGCTCCTGCTTCCATATCCCCATGCAAATCAGGCTGGGCAGCACCATCCCTCATGTTTTGCCATTCTACTGCAAGTCCTCCAAGCATCAGGGAGTCTCCATCCACAAAACCCTTCACTGCATGAACAGGATTTAGTCCCTTGGGGATGTTTAATGGGAGGAAAGCGATGAGCGCTAGGCGCAGAGCGGAGGGGACAGCGCTACAGACACACACTGGCCATTCAGGGAGCTGGAGCATCACTTGAGCAATGAGGGCACAAACCCAAGGGCTCTCTGTCCGGGCTGGATCCTACCCGGTGCAGTCACACACTGGGGCACAGCAGGGCGCAATGGATGCTTTTACTTACATGGGGCTCAAGGATGAACCCAGCACGGACCCCCCCCCCCCCCCCAGACCAGCCCCATTCTGCTCCTCTCTGCAGCTCCTGGGACCCTGGATCTACATCGCCGGTGCCTCCAGGTACCCGCCTCACCTGGAGGAGCTGAAAGCCCTGAAGCACGCGGCTTTCTCCTTCTCTCCCAGCAGCCACGAGGACGAGCTCAACGTCATTGAAATCATGCGGCTGTAAGGATGGGATTCACCCCTCACCAGCTCCCCCATCCCCAAAGGCTGCTGGTGCCACCCCCCTTACAGACATGGGGCTGCAGAGCAGCCGTGACCAAGTGTTTGGGTCCTGAACCCCTTGGGTAGGGCAGTTTGGGGGGAAGGATTCGTCCCATCTGACCCCTCTGCCCTGCAGGAATGAGACGTGCCTGGAGAGGAACACCAGCAAGGTCCTGGTCTTTCAGCACAACTCCACCTTGGCGCATGGTAAAGCCCCAGCTGCAATGGATGGGATGGGACATGGGGACAATGACACAGCCACATCTTGCACCCTCCAGCTTCTGCCCCGCCGTATTTGGCATCAGGCCCCTTTACACCTAAAACCATGTCTGGAGGGGATGGGAGGTTTCTTCCCCCCCATGCAATGGGTACAGCAGCACTTGGGGACCAGGCTGGTCCTCACTGGGATGAGGATGAAGGGGATGAGCAGCCCCAGCACGGGGTGATGCTCACCAGCGGGTGACCCCGTTCTCTCTGTGCCTTCCAGTTGATGACCAAGTGTTTGCCATGGCCAAACTGATCCAAAGCGACAAGGACCTGCTGATCCTCAACCACCTCAATGACGACTTCCCAAGTCTGAGCCTCTCAGGTGAGCGGACACTGCCCAGGGATCCCTGGGGCACATCCGTGGCCAGGGATGCATCAGTGAGCATGAGCATCCCCAACCCTCACACAAAGGGGCGTATTGACCGATGTGGGTATTCCCAACCGTCACAAGCAGAGCAAAAAGCCCCTTCTCTGATGTGGAGAGGGGTGGGCATGCAGAGATCTCCCCATCTGCACTATAGGCATCACCAAGGAGCAAAGCACCCCCAAACTTCCCTATTTCTCCCCCTTCCCCTTTTTCCACCCCATTTCTCCGCAGCACGGACGCCCAACGTGACCAAGGAGCAGCTGGAGGAGTTCAGATCCCACCTGCACTGCCTGGGCTTCACCGAGGAGGACATCTTCTTCACCTCCGAGAAGGTATGAACCCATCCCCAGGGTGGGTGAGCACCAGCCCTGGACCAGCTCCTGCCATCGGATGGGATGGGGATACAGGGTGGGATCAGTTTCCCACCATGGCACTAAATCCCTTCTCCCCGAGCATGCATCTTGGTCATTCCTGGCTCTTTGGGGCAAGGGGCATGGATGGATGCTCTCTTCTATCCCACAGGATGCCTGTCCCCTGCCTTGGGAGAAGAAGGGTGAAGGAGATGTGGAGCCACAGCTGAAATAACCCCCATGAGCCACTCCATCCTCATCCTCCTCCAGTCCCTCCATGGGGACACCCCAGCTCAGCCTCATGACTTTCTATTGAGGCTTTGGTTTTCCTCCTGGATGAAGCACCCAATTCCCTGTTCTCTCCTGGACCCGCAATAAACCTGTGTTACAACTGCCTGCTGCTCCTGCTGCATCCTCACCGGGACCATGGGATCCCTCCTGCCTGCTCTGCCCATGATGCTGCACCTCCAACCCCACTGAGAGGTGTGACAAGGCCCATACAAAACCCTGATCGTGGCAGTGGGCACAGAGATGCTCATCCCTCCAAAAGCTCTGTGGTGGCACAGGACCCCCCTGACCACCCCATCCAGTGGGTCCCCTCTACTATGGGGCACCAGGACATGAGCACCCAGCATCTGAACCCCTCAGGTCTCCTCCACAATGACTCAATCAAGGTGCTTTTAGGACCTCAGCATCCCACCCTGAATTATCAAGCTAAACCTTACGAGGCTTTGCCTGCACCAGGGGCTCGCACAGGGATTGGGGTGATGTGGGGTGACATTGTGCCATCCCTGGGTGTCTCCGAGCAGAAAAAGGGGGAGAGAACAGGAAAAGCCATCACCAAGGGCCAGACTGAGGGTCCTGGGGAGGCTCCGCATCGGAGGGGGAAAGGCAAATAGAAGTGAAGGCAGAAAAGCAGGTCCTGCCCTGCCTGGGGGCAGCAGCAGGATAGGGACAGGGACCCCTTCCACTGGAGCAGGGTGCTCCAAGCCCCTGTGTCCAACCTGGCCTTGAACACTGCAGGGATGGGGCAGCCACAGCTTCTCTGGGCACCCTGTGCCAGCGCCTCAGCACCCTCACAGGGAACAGCTTCTGCCTAAGAGCGCAGCTCAGTCTCCCTCTGCCAGGCTAAAGCAAAGTCCCAATAGGTGCTCATTGCGTCACCAGTGCAGAGCTGAACCGTCCCCTCCCACCCCACGAGCAAACCAACGCGTCCGTGGGTCCAGGGCTCCTCGCTCTCAGGCAGCCACGGCCATGGTTGCTGCCATCCTCATCCTCACCTCGCTGCTGCCTGCAGCCGCCCTCCGCTGCGGAGCCCTGCGCCCCGACAACAGCACCGCAGCCAAGGTAAGAGGGAGCCGCTCCCGGGGGATGCAGTGAGTCTGTGGGTGCTCTGCACAGCCCCCTGTGCATGGGGAAGGGGGGAACCTCTCTTCCCCCCTGCGCATCCGGACAGGAGCCTCAGGAACACATCTGCAGCGACGGGAAGCATTTGCTTCCCAGGACACCTCGAGTCACACAGTGGTCCCACAGCAAATCCCAGTGGGGACCTCAAAGCAAGGAGGGCTGGGGGTGGTTGTGGTGTGAGGCCCCTATGGCAGCACAGGGCTGCACTGTACAGGGACGCCCGCAGCCAGCACCATTCCCAATCCAATCCAGCTATTCCCCCCTCCCCCCCCCGCCGTTTGTTTGCACAGGTTTCACTTTGCTGCCAATGCAGAGCGAGAAAGGGAACAAGCAGAGGTCACAAATAGCAATGTACCAAGGGAGGGCGCAAACCTCCCCCCTGCACAACCAAAGCTCTCACTCAGCTGCCCCTGTATCCCCGCAGCTGCTGGGGACGTGGCTGTACATGGCCGGGGCTGCCCAGCTCCCCCGGCACCTCCTGGAGATGCTGCTCATCGACCATGGATACCTCCATGTGGAGCCTGGTGCCAGCGAGCAGGAGCTGCCCATCACCCAGAGCGTGGCCATGTAAGATGCAGCCCCCGGGTCCCTGCTCATCTCCTCTTGTGCGCTGCAGGATTTCAGCACGAGATAAGGGCGCAGCTCCACGGCTGCTCCGTGTGTGTTCCTCCATCCCCATTCCTCTTCACCCTCTTTATTTAGACATAGCGGTCTCTGCTCCCCATTCCTGCATCACCCACCTCCTGTTTCTCTCCCCAGGGGGAACCAATGTCTCACCAACAACTCCACCTACATGGAAATCACTGCCGATAGCACCACGCTGGTGAAGGAGGGTGAGCGGCACCAGTGGGGTTATCACCCAGCCTGGGGTTTAGATGGGATGAGACACCCAAAGGGCACATGACCACATTTTGCATCATCCAATGCATTGTATTTCTGGGTTGCTTTGTCTGTTTGAATCCTCAATGGATCCCAAATGGGCCCCCAGGGCCAGGGACACCCTGCCATCAAGCCGCACTAAACCCTAGGAAGCGATGCCATACCAGAATCAGGGAGCAAACCCACTCCCATTCCCTTAGGAGAATGCCTCAATCCCTCAGGGAAAGGGAGGAACATTTATGGCAGGTTTAGTGAGTCGATGAAGCCTCACATTCTGAACTGTTTCTTACTCACTGCGGACATGGGATGAGCCATTTGGGGTGGGAATTGCAAGACCCCTGCAATACAGCTTGCACCAACCCTAGAGTCACATACCCCAAGCACCAATGGGTGATGCCATCGGCACATTGCAATGATGGGACAGGAGCTGGTGACTTTGTCTCCTTCATGTCCCAGACCCACATTGAAGAAGTACAATTCAAACCAAGAACAACTCACCCTGTACAGGACATTTGTCCTCACCCATTGCTAAGGGCTGGATCCTGGCATTGCCCACCCTTGGGCTGGGTTTTATCGCTGCTCCAGCACTGAGCAGCTGGATATTGTGGCTGTTCCTAACCCTGATGCTGTTCTCTCCAAGCCAAGACCCAGCAAACGGTGGGGACAGTGATGGACCTCAGCTCTGAGGATGTTTTACTCATCCAGCACCAACTGCAGAGGGAAAGGACGTACTTGGGGCTGTACCTCTATGGTACGCAAACTCCATCCTAACTTTAAGCTATTGTGGGACACCAAAACACACACATAAGATTGTGAGCTAAAACCACGCAGCAGCTTGGCTTTGCCAGCAGTGATTTCCTTGAGGTCACAGGAACATTGACAAACCCCTTTAAACCCTAAGTCTCTCGGCAGAGCAAAAAGGGTGAGTTAAAGACGAAACCCACTTACCCCATAAACATTCCAAGACCAGGAAGCAAACACAATGCAGCATTGGTATCGTTGTCAGATCTCAGTGTTTTTAAACCAACCTTGATTTTCCGGGTCTTGCCTCCCAGGGCACAGCACGTGGCTTCACAGGGCAGGCAAAGCTGATCTGATCACAACCCCATAAAGCAGTGTTTTAGGGCTTGGTAAGGCTTCCCTCTGCCCTTCCAAGCTGCAAAGCTGTTGCTTAAGAGTCTGAAGACCTGTACGGGAAACTGCCTCCACACTCAGTCCTTCCCAATGGCAGCATCAGACTACTTTGCAGACAGGACCAGAGCTGACTGGGGAGAGGGTTAAAAAGTGATGCCCAAGGGTGGTTTTGCTCCAGTGTATTCACCATGAGGGACCCCAATAGAGACCATGGGCACAGCAAGCAGTGGTGGGAGCATGGGGCAGGGATGCAACACAAAGGGACACACCGAGGCCTCATGTCCTTATTTAATGCCTGGTCAATGCTTCTTTTCCAGCCAGAAACCTGAGCATGAGCAGAGCCCAACGGGAAGAGTTCGAGACCCACGCCAGGTGCCTGGGGCTGAGCGAAGAGGGGATCGTGTATGCGCCATGGAGAAGGGTACGTGGCTGCTCATGGATGGGCACAGCCAAGACCCCGGGTTATAGCTCCAGCCACCAAACCAGGCTCTTGGAGAGAGGTTTTTAAGGTGGGGGAAATGATTTAGGGGTCTAAATGCACATAATGCTGCTTCAACAGCAATGGTGGGTTAAAAGACACACACGTATAGATACACGAATCCCCAAAGCAAATCCCAGCAGCTGAGCATCTCCAGTGGGAAACCTACCCCTGCAACTGGAAGAATAGCTGAAGAATGGGATTTAGTCCCCCACAGCAAAGGCCACTCCCCCCCTGAGGCTGCAGCAAGGCCAGGAGGGGCTGGTGCCCTGCATGGTCCCACTTCAGACAAAGCCACCGTCAGCTAAACCTCAGGTGGTTTTCAGATTGGGGTTTGCTTTCCCTGCACCCCGAGGTGTGACGAGCAGGATCCCAGCCTGGCTGGATGAAAACGGGGCTCAGGAAGGCTGCACAAGCCAGTTCTCCTCCCACCCCTGCACAGAGGCTCCTTTTGGGTTTGGGGTCCAGCCCTGCGCTTCCAACCCCACAGGACATCAGAACAGAGCTAACACCATCCAACCCCACAAAAATAGACCTTTTCCTTCAGTTTTTCCATCAGAACATGAACTGCTTAACATTAATAGACTTTAATGGACATTAATTAACATTAGACACAAACATTAAACATTAACTGGACCTCTGCAGCCTGATATAGGACATTTCATCCTACAAATGACCAGTCCCTGAGCGAGCTCCCTTTTACAAAGTGAAGGTGAAAAACATCCTACCTTTTCCTGTTCTCCATCTCCTCATCCGGACACTGAGCTTCCAGAGGTGCCCAAACCCCACTCAAAGCAATCAGGCTGGACCCAACAGAGCCCCCAGTAACCCCAACCCCAAGGACCTGCTTTTAGCACTATCCCTATGAGTTCAGGGGCACAGGCAGAGATGAGATGCTCACAGTGGGGCAGGGGCAGATCTCTCCATTATAGGCAATGGGCAGCACCTGGGAGCAGGACCCAGCTCCCTCAGATTAACAGGAGGCAGCTGTGGACCACGGGGGGTGTAGAAGCTTCTGGATCATGTCTAAATCTGGGCAAGTGGATAAAGCTGAGGGAAAGGCAGAATAAGCTCAACCTGTTTGTCCTTACAAGCCCTGGTGCAATAGGAGTCAGCAGAGAAGGGTTTTGTGCCTGGCCAAAAGGAGGCATCTGAGGACCAAAATGAAACCAGTCAAATACAGAGGTGTTGGGGACCTTTATCATCAGGCTGAAGGAGATGGATGTGAACAGAGCATCAGAGCAGTGATTCACATACCCCTGGCACTGGCCTGAGGCATTAGAACTTCAACCACACTAATTCCAAGTGCCGGGGGAGCATGAGCTTTACATTGACTTCCCAAAAGGTTTGAATCCCCCTTTCCTTCAGAGCACACTGAGCCTCACCATAGCACAGCTTTGCCCCTTTCCTCTTTACAGCGCAGAGTGGGAAATGGCACCAGCAGCAGCTGGGCAAGTGTGTCCATGATTGGGGCAGCCCGTTGCTTCTCTGGGCCCACTTGGACTTATAATCAGATGAAAAGGAAAAGAAAATACTTCTTTCTCCACCCTATTCTCTCCTGCTGGTGCATTGCCCATCACTTATCCGGTTATTGCTGTTTTGGAAGGAGCTGTGCCAAATGGAAGAAGTTGAGAGAGGAAAGAGCCCATGGACGGAGCCCTCAGCTGCAGTCACAGCATCACCTCCTCTGGGTACCCGCATGCTGCAGGGCACAGGGAACCGATCCCACATTGGGCAATAAATGTTTTCTTCCAACTCAGTGCACTTTGTTGCTGGATTCTGGATCAGAACCAGGCCTTGCAGGAAGAAATCAAACACCCACGGCTCACCTCGTGTGGCACCGGGCAAAGTCAACCTTGAGCAAGGGGGGACGGGACACGTGGAAGCGTTTTCTGCTCTCAGTCCCTCTGCTTCATACTTGCAAGAGCTCCACCGAAAAGCAGCAGCGCAGTGAAGCAGTGATGGAGGCGAACCAGAAGAGGGCAATCATTAACTGCTGTAAATGAGTGCACCAAGCGTTCGGTTACTGGAATATAACTGGAATGTATGGAAGGCTCCAAACTTTAACTGTAGTCTGAGGGGAAGAGGGTGCTTAGCTAGAAGCAAGCACCCAAGTCTCTCAACAGCAGCTTGGCTGCCAGGGACAGATATAATAGAATCCTAGAATGATTATTCCTGAATAATGATGAACCATGAATATTCCTGCCCAAAGCCTTTGGATCAGGGAAGAGCTCCCCAGTAATAGTCATCCCTGGCAAGGTCTGTGACAAAGCATGACAACACTGCCAAATGAGAGAGGGAGGGGATGATAACCCAACGGAGGCAGGACTGTCATTTCCCAGAGGAAGAGGTCCCATTTCCCCATTTCCCAGTAATCTCAGCAGCTTTGGGGTGAGAGGGTTCAAGTGCCGAGACCCGCACTGCTCTCTGCACCTCCAATATAGCGCACACTCGTTGGGCACTTCACTCATCCTGTCACAGCCCCACAGGGAGGTAAGCACTGTCCCTGTGCTTGTGAAGGGGGGGTTTATAAAGAGGCTGCTGCTGTGCATGTGGAGAGCAATTCACTCTCAGCTCTAACCTCGCAATTAAGCACTGGAAATACCCCTCTTCCTTAAAAAGGAAGGAAAGGAGAAAAGCTGGAGGAGATATGGCAAAGAAGAGCCCTGCTCCTCCCTCTGCAGCAGCAGGGTGCCTGGCCCTGTGCAGTGTTCCAGCAATGAGCCTTTGGCTTGATTCCTATGGCACAAATGAGTTTTACAATGTCAAATACAGCCAATTCCCTCAACCTGAGGGCACAGCTACCTAGCCAGCCCTTGCTTCAGACACAGCTTTATCAGTGTGTGACATGAAGCACAACTCCCCACCTCGAGGAGCGAGGCACTAGAAGGGAGGGGAGAGGATGCTGCCAGCCTTCAGTGGTGCTGAGTGCTTGATAAGCATCTGAGCTGACAGGGACAGAAGGCAGAGGCTCACATTACCAAGCCCCAGACTTTAGGAGTAGATTAATAGCTGAATAAAAGCCTTGAATTACAGGACCCAAACAAAGCCAGCCCGGCCCCTGCAGCAAGTGGTGTTAACCTCATCAGAGGCCACTTGTGCTGCCAGCTCTGGGTCCTGAATGAGCTGCGAGGATAGCTCCTGGTTGGGGTTTGATTTAAGGAGTAACTGCACAAAGCCTTTCTTTTGAAAGCCCTATGATGAGCCAGGTTCCTTCCAGGGCTTTTCTGGGCCTTCTCTGAACAGTTATGGATGCTGAACAGATGAGCATCCAGCAACACTCAGAGATGGGTTAACAGTATCTGCGCATCCCCAACACATCGCTGCCTTGAGCTCAGGTTTGCTGCTTTTGCCTTTAAGAAGAATTCTGTTCTCCCTGGTCCTCATAGGGTGAATCCTTCCCAGTGTCAGCATCCTTGGTAGGGATCATCCCAGGAAGAGCCTGGCCCCAAACAGCACCAATAAACCATGTTCACAAAGAGATGCAGACACGTGGTATCTCTTTGACAGACCTTTATTAGCAGACTGTTCCCTACATGAAGAATCCAAGTTAGATTTGTATTATAACAATTTGTGGTTACAGCTACAAAGACGGTTGTCATTTTGCATTGATTTTTGCACTCTGATATTCATATTCCCATTAGGCCACACCGGTAGGAAGGAGCCACTGCAGAATTTATGACAGGTCTCAAGAAGGAGGGGGGGTGGGAAAAAATCATGTCACTAATCCAGATTGATTTCGATTTCCATGTGGCTAACTGCTGACAGCACTGCATAGCCAAGGGAGTCTTACCTGGGAGACTCCACGAACCACCAAAGCTCTCAGCATAAAAGCAGCTGCTAAGTGCTAGTGCATCCTTGTCTGGTTTCACAGTGCCCACTAACGGTGAAGAGCACTGCCCCAGCAGCAGGCTCTGCTGATCCAGCCTCAAAGCAGCTTGTGCCCAAGTGCAAGTTTCCTGCCGTCTCTCTGGAAACTTGTGGGTTTAGTCCCTGAGATTTCTTCCCTCCCCCCTTTGCCCTAAGATTTCCCCAGGATTGCTCTCAGTTATCCGTTGTGACACCCAACATACACAGACCTTCTACTTCCCAACTTCAGCCATCCACTCAACAGCCCCTCAGCCATGCACGGAGGCAATTCCAATGTAAGGCAAGCCTCGCAGTGCACCCTCTCCCCTCCTCCCAAGGTTCTGCTTCCCAACTACTCCCTTCTCTCCTATGGCTTCTTGCAACAGAATTTCTCTGGGCTGAGGTCCTCCAGCAACAACCCCAGACGTGGGAAAGGCAGCTCAAGCCCCAAGAGGAAGGCACATGAGCATCTCTGCCCACGACTCAGCTGTGTGATGTGAGAGAACAAAGAGAGAACTGCCTAAACCAGAACTACGAGCACAGTAACAATATTTAAACAAGTCTATAAAAATAGTCTGACATAACTCTGTTCAAATAAATACAAAATAAATATGCTTTAAGCAGTAAAACAGTGGAATGCAACGCTGGTCCTTTCTTTTTTGCCCAAAGTGAAAAGTCGGATGAGGATCCCCCCCCAGGCCTCAGAAGCCGGATCCCATCGATTAAAGTAGCCCATAATGCAGTCAGAGAAATTTTAAAGCCACATCTTTCCCTTAGCCTTATGAAAAGCACCCTTTGAAAGCAAAGCAAGCACGTCCTCAGGACTGAAAGCTCACCTCTCCCAGTGACAACCAGCCCCTCTTCCCTAACACCCCTTCCCAACAGCACACATACTCCTGGCTTGGGGACTCCATCCTGCTAACGCAAACCTGAACATCAATCTACAAAGAGGTCTAAAGAGATAGATAGCAGCGTAGGCATGGGGGTTGGAAAAGGTCCACCAGCTACTCTTGGCATGAGGCAGAATGGAATTCAAAGGTCCATGCAACGCTGCGCAGACGCTCTCAGGTTGTGCTGGGAGCAGGACTGCACAGGAGCTGGGATATACTGGGTTTTGTTCACTAAAGCCATGCATCAAGGTGCCAGTCCATCCAGGGCTCTCCTGCCTCCCCTTTTCCAAGCCCCTGCTGAGTATAAGACAAGCCAATCCCAGCATGCAAAGGATACAGGCATGCAGGCTCTAGTCTGCTGCTTCTGTTAGTAAGTGCATCTTGTTAGTGGATTTATGAGACACACTTAAACCTATCAAAAATAAATAACTCTAATTCTTCATCAGGCTGGTCTAAATAACCTTCAGCCTGACCAGATAAACCACTGCCCACCAGCCCTCAAAACCAGGATAGTTCAAAGTTCCATTTCAGGTCAAGTCTTGGAAGCAGAACATGAATGTCTCCTACCCAAAGGAATATATGTAAACATAACAACAAGCCTGGTGTGGCAGCAGCTCCTACACAAGGTTTGTCCAAATCTGAACACGGGTAGGAAGTTGGACAATTGAATGGAAAACAAAAAGAAGCTCTCTGAATGGAAAAAGAAGCTCTTTCAGCAAGTCAGAAGGTGCTCATCTGCAGGCAAACGGCTCTGCACACGCTATACACTGAAAGCAGACCCTTTACCCAAACCTTTGCTACTCTCGGAACTGACCTCAGCAACTCGTGCCTTAAGATTCAACCAGGAGTTCAAGCCCTGGTCTCCCAAAAGGCCCAACACAAAGGACCACTTGACGCAGAGCTCCGAGTAGCAAGATGGCAAAGGTCACCAGATCCTCCCCCTCCCCTTACTGACTTACAAACGATCTGAGATTTCACAGCTTTGCTTAAGTCAGCTTAGTGTCAACACATTCACAGAATGAGAGATGGCTATACGTCTTGAGGCTGCACCCCAAGACTTCAGAGTTCAAAGTCCTCCGCATCTCTTGGTCACCGTGACTGCACACCCAGAGACATCTTCAAGTTCTCATAAACCACGTAGCTGATGCTTACAGCTGGGATCACCTTCATAAAGTTCGGTGCCAGACCCCGGTAAAGACCAAAGGCTCCCTCTGTCTTCAGAATGTGTCTGAACAGTCCCCTCATCGTCACCTCAGGAGCACCCTCCACTGAAGCTGTAATAGAGAAAGGCACAGATCAGTACTGCAGCCTATGTGTTGTGATTTATGTGCTTCCTGTGGATGTTCACAGAGCAAAAGCACTTCATGGGGAACAGCACCTAACTTCTCAATAAGCCACTGCCACGCCGCGTATCACAAGCATCCTCTCAACCTGATCTGCAGATGTCCTTAACCCAAAACTGCTCATCAAAACAAGAGCTCTGTCCTGGAGGTGCTCGGCCCCCGACACTAACGGCAGCACAAAGTCCACTGGCCTCTTGCAGCACGGCAAACAGCCTTCTGCTCAGCTGCACAGGCCAGGGAAGGCTGTTGCTGCAATGTTTACACTAAAGGACCTTTACCCAGCTCAGAGACCATGGCACGAGTTCCCACAGTCCCCAGAAAGTCCTCACCTTGGGCCTGCATGCGTGTCCTCACGAGAGCCAGGGGGTAACTCGCGAGCTGCCCACAAGTACTGGAGATGGTGCCACAGGCCAGCAGAACAAAGACGCCAGGGTCGGCACTGTTGACAGCATAGCGCTGCAACCAGGCATTTTTTAGTGTCTGGAAGGAACAAGTCACACATTAGCAGTGAAGAGGCAATCGAAAGCACATCACACTATATAAAAGACGTAGCGTAAAGGCCCAGAAACCCAGCGCAAATTCAGCCAGAAGCATGAGGCTTCTTAAAGCTTTCTGAGCTACTGCGACTGGGGAAAATCCCTTCTCATAAAGAAAGCAAACAAGGGACCATGCATAATGTCGACCAGGGAAGGAGAATTGATGTACTGGATTATCTTTCAGGCCATTTTGGGTAAAAATAAATCCAATTCTGCCCTACAAAGCTGATCAGGAAAGCTCTGATAAAGTCCTGTAGTAACTGACAGGTCTGCCAACGATACATCTACGCAAGCAGCACAGCCCTACAAGTTAAAGGCTTTATACCTCATAGACTGCCAGGTCAATGCCAGCATACGGAATGATTCCCAGCATGTTGGGGATGTAGCCTTTGTAGAAGGCAGCCATTCCTTCCTTTTGAAGGATGGTTTTGGCACAGTCCAACACCCCTGAATATTGTCCTGTCTTCCTTAGAGCCATCCTTGTTTTCAGAACCTAGAAGGCAAAAATAAATACCATGAAGGCCTATGAGAGAATCAGTAGGAGAAAAAACACAATGTCATACTTAAGAGCATGACTTGGCTACAGCAAGTGTCATGCAAGCACTACTGCCTGACACGACCTCCAAGAATTAAGCTATCACAGTGCTGGTGTTCTACCCACATTCTCCCATCTCAGCACCTTGCCACGATCCCCCAAGGGCTGGACTGAGTCACAGGCCTCACCTCCATGGGGTAGATGCTGCTCTGTGCAATGGCCCCAGCCAGAGAACCAGCTAACAGCCGCTCATGGATCCTCAGCATTTCCTGGTCAGTGCCAATGAACCTCTTAATCTGTAAAAGCCAAAACAGACACTGAGCCTCACTAACTTATCTCAGCCAGCTTTCGTTTCAGCTTGTCCTTCTGCAGAGCCTTCTGCAGCCTTTTGTCTGTGCCCTTTTACTCACCTGCTCATAGGCCATGAACTTTATGGCAGATTCGGGTGCGATCTTCATCACATTGATGCCATTCCCTCGCCACAGTGACCTTGGTCCACCCTCTCGGATCATTTGAGTAAAGCCGCCAATGATGCACATGTTGTTACTGCGGGAGGCATGGACCTGGGAGAGAGCAGGCAGGCTTGGATTAGCTCCAGGCCTGATTACGACAGTGCCACATTTTTCTGTAATCCAGGGACAAAAGGGCACTTTTTTTATTTACCCAGAGATTTGCCAAGGCTTTAATCCCTCCCAGATAACTCCTACAATAGGAAAGCAAGCTTCTTTCCTTTCCTGCAAAGTCTACTGTTAACTAATGGACCTAATCAGTATCTCTCTCTGGAATGGGAGGAAAGGTTAAATAAACAACTCCCATACCTACTGTAGGATCAGTTACCCCGGGTAAACTTCTCAGCTGGCTCAAGAGCAAGTACATTGACAAAGCAGGTGAAAAATCAAGCTTTACTAAGTCCTTGCTAATGTTGATAATACTTGCAGTAAGTTCAAGCGCTGCCCCCTGACCACCACAATCACTTCAACTCTTGTGCCCTCCTGAAAAGACAAGGCTTAAACCTGTTTCACCAACACCCAGGGTTCCCAGTGCTCTAAACCACAAAGCTCTCCAACTATGGACAGTTTTCACATGTCACCTCCCAAAAGAGTTTCTGTATTCTTTCCCTAGACAACAAAGACTACTTTAACATGACTTGGATCATTCAAATAATCCAAAAAGCTTTCACAAAAAGCAATACATGAGCAATGATACTAATCCTGGCCAGAGTACTGTAACGTGTTGATGGACATTATCACCTCCTAGGCACCCAAGAATGTAAAAGGAATCTGCCTGGGTATCCAAACAAACTGGAGCTGCTCCATCATACCTGCATGAGCACTTTCAAGCGGTCCAAGGGAGCTGTACAAGTCCTGGACACGGCACCTGCACCTCCACCTGCAACCAGATGTCTCCACCACATCCCTGTCTGCCTCTCTTCCACTGTAAACTCATCAGGGACAGTCAAATTCTCTCCCACATCAAAGATCTGCAGAAGTAGAAGGTGTTGAGAAACATTTCATTAGCCAGTGATTATGCCCAAGTTTCATTGCTCTTAATCAGTGCAAAGTGCTGAGGGACTGGATATGCTTATCCCAGCTCAGCAGCTTATCTATAGCCATTAACTGCTGTGCCTGGCCTTAGGAACCACCACTGCCTATAAGCATGGCACAGGTGGAACCTTCACATCCAGAGATTCCTGCTCATGAATCTGGCAACTGCTCAACATTTGTCTGCATTAAAACGCTGTGGATCATTGTAAGGAACAAAATGACCAACTGCAGGCAGCTGCCTGCCAAAAAGGCTGGACCTGTCTGGAACCTTCCACGCTCGCAGCCAGTTTAATCTCATTACATGCTCTTTACACACACTGAAATATCTCCAAGAAGGACGGGTGCTTGTCAAATCCATTTCCAGTTTTAACAGGTCCTGAACCAGCAGGGACTGGCCATGGGTATGAGCTCTGAGAGGCACAAGCCAAGTGAACACCCTCATCGTCGTGCAAATGTGCAGTTATCACCTATGCCAAAGGCTTCAGAAGTTGTGCCAGTGATGGGTGGCAAGATAACAGGACAGGAAGCACTTGGGCTTCTAGGGCTACAAGGCAGCTACTGAACCATGGAGAGAAAGATAGGACTGCTGATAGCAGCTCCTGGGGGTCAGGACTCTGGCTGAGAAGCTGGGCAAAGAGCAAGACCTGTTGCAGGGGAGCCACTTCTTACCGTGGAGTGCTTCCAGTAGAGGATGATTTCAGGAATGTTCTCCACGGGGTGCAGCAGGTGATAGTCTCGCCACTCATTCCAATCAATTGTCATTGTCCCATTTTTATCCATGCTAAAAAGATGCAGCATTAAGTGAGTACAGACTCCCACTGGATGACAAATTCCTCCTCCCCTTCCCTTTGATTATTCAGGCCTACACCAGAAGTTGTTTTGCAAAGCAGCTACTAAAGACTTCTAAAGAGACACAAGACAAAGCTAAAATCTATTCAAACACAGCACAGGTAGAAGTGGGCTCCTGTTTTCCTCCTCTGTCTCTCCCCTTTAACTGACCCACAGGAGTAGTTGCACCCCCTCCTACCAAGATTAGGGACACAACTGACACTGAAGGCAAAATAATACTTACTAGGT
The DNA here is from genome assembly GCA_028858755.1 of Ara ararauna. Lineage (NCBI taxonomy): Eukaryota > Metazoa > Chordata > Aves > Psittaciformes > Psittacidae > Ara > Ara ararauna. Next base: position 19,092,218 of record CM054384.1, read on the forward strand.
GACAGGACCCCAGAAGTGTCCCGTCCTTATTCTGACACACAGGCAAACAGACAGAGGGAAGGTAGCAGAGGAAAGAAAGAGGAAAAAACAGCACAAATAAGTGGTTGTTAACATGTTAGTGCCACATGCACAAAGCGCTCAGCATTTCCAAAGAGCAACTGCACAGTCCTTCTCCAAAGCAGCAAGCTCAGGGCAGCAGGACAATGAGACAGGGATGCAAATATCCACAACAGGTCAGGAAATAAAGAGATTCTGACAGTGGCTCTCCATAGTGCATTATGACTTTGTAAGTGTCAAACCATGGAGAGGGTTAAAAAAAGGTCAAAATGAGGACTAACAGGCAAAAAGGGAGGAGCTGAGGTATCTGGAAAGAGCATACAGGGTAGAAAGAAGAGATGGGTTCCTCATCTCTATGTTTCTTTCTAACCCCCTCAGCAGTAAAGCAGAAGCAGCAGCAGAATCCTCACCTCTTCAGGATTTTCTCAGCCTGCTGTTCAGAGATCTTGACTCCCAGGTCCCGAAGAGACTGTACAATCTCCTGCGCATCAATACGGCCTGCAAAGATAAAACCAGTGAGCTCAGGTATATGTATTACAAGATAAGTCATGGAGTAGGCCTATTCAAGAGCATGAGAAAGGTGCTTACCATCATTCTTTTTATCCAAGCTCTTGAAGACCAGTCTCAGCTTCTTCTCATGATCCTGGAGATAGTGAACAAATTCCTCAAAATCCAGTTGTCCATCCAGGTCCTTGTCTCCAGCCTTCACAATTTTCTGTTCAGGAACATCAAACCCCGTCAGCTCCTTTGCTCAGACAGACCTGCCCCTTATTCTATCCAATTTAAAGATCATTTCCTACCCAACTTTGACTTTGCCTCCAGAAAACAGCTGACAATGATAATTCCTCAAAGAAATGTGAGCGAAGCAGTAATGTAGAAAAGTCACCTGATTCCAGGCAACTGTCTCTCCCGAAGTTAGTTACGCAGATAAAACGCCTCATGCTTTGACAGGGATATTGTGCCAATATCATGTGTCCAATCTTAATCCTGTATCTTGATTTAACACCTTACAAAGCCCTTGTGGAGGTTCTTGAACTAAGCATGAACAGATTTGCATACAAAGCGAATCACAAAACTTCAGGTAAGAAAAACACCTGAATAGCAGAAGGAATTCCGTGCCTACTACGATCCTTAGAGAAGTTAGGTGCCTCTGGCAATAACTAACTCCAACCAGAAAAAGCCTGCCCAGCTCTAATGGACGCAGCCAAAGATAAAAACCCCTACGAACTGGTTTAGGCACCCTGAAGCTATGTGCTCTAATTATACAAGTTTCCATGAGATGCATACAGAACAAGAAAAGGTTCTTAGTAGGACAAAGCTAAAATCAAGATCAGACTCTGTGCCAGACATCTGGGACAAGGTAAATGACTCATTAACTCACTCCAGCACAGGGCAATAGCACATGGACTGTCCTATCTAAGGGCACACTTGTTGACAGGAGAGGTGATCTCCAGGCTGCAGGAATGTGGCTCAGGGAGTTCCTATTCCTCTTCTTGTTCAGTCACTTGCTCTTTGACAGCTTTCAAGTCTTTTCTAACATGAATCAATGGGCAACAGTAAATGAGGGGTGATTCAGCCTACTGCATCACTTACAGTCCTGGCGGGAGAAGGAAGCTCTGAGCTGAAATCCAACATTAGGCTAGCCCTCTGCCCACCAATATTTTAAGCTTCAGAGGTAATAGGCAAAGCTAAGCTTATTGTGATATTTCCTCACCTACGAGCACCAGTCCTCTTCATAAGCCTGAAGTCTTTGTTTCCATGCCATTTTAAATGACTTAAACACTACATACTTCACCATTAAAACCCACTCTCACCCCTGCCACGTCAGCCCTAATGCTATGAGGATTATTCCTCATCATTCTAGGAACCTTAAGTAAGAAAGCACTGTCCCAGCTGCCCTGACCTTTGAGGTCCACCCGGTATTCTTCACCTGCGATTCATCATATGACTGTTGTAAAGTTCAGCTATGACCTTACATTCAACTTGCAGGCTAAAGATAGAGCAACACCCCTCACATGTCAGCAGGCTGGCCTTGAACAGCTGAATCAGGGCTTCCCTCTGGCTGGCCACAGGCAGTTGGCAGGCACTGGTGATTGAGAGTACTGTATCAGAGATGTGACTGTGCAAGCGCTCCTGTGCTACCAGCCACAGAGATGTGCGAGGGATGATCAGAGACCGCAGGTAATGAAAGCTGCTCTGCTGCCCAGCAGTAACCCACAGCACACGTGGGAAGGGTGAGAAAGCCAACAGCATCTTCTCCAGAGATATGAACCAGTGCCTGCCTGCAGCTCTTTAATAGCAAATACAAACTCCCCATAGACAGAACTGGTCACTAACAGCTATGTGGCTGCTGTTGCTTGCATGGTCACCGGCATCACACAGACCCCGCAGCACAATGTGGGACCCCACATGTCTTAAAGCCTGCTACCATTATGCTTTGTGTCTGTACACGGATATAAAAAGCCCACCCAGCTTTGCTGCTCAATCATCAGCTGCCTGTGCTCTTCAAGCCTGGTCATAAGAGCCACAGCAGTAGGGCAAGCTGGAAGCAAGGGCTGTGATATGGTCAGACAGAGCACTCCATGGATTTAGTGCATCTTCACTGCACAGTGAAGGGGAATGCTCTATAACCTCCCACAGCTCAGCCCACTCACCACTGCTGAGCCACAAGCACAAAGCTGCTCTTCTGCTTATAGCACAAGCCTCATCACCCTCACTGGGGGCTGACACCAGATGACACACCTCCTGTCAGAGGGAGGCAGGATGCAAGAAGGAAAAGGAAGAGGATGTGAAACATTCTATTGGAGGAGACCAGTTAGAGAAGAACAGTTGGGAAAAACCCTTTTTCTATTCACCATGCATCAAATCAACTGGTTTAAACAGTCACAGAGGCACTGAGCTCTCATTTGATCCAAACCAAAGGAACCAAACAGGAATACCTCCACGCTGTTTCAGCAACCCCTACACCAAGGGGTCCACGCTATACCCTGCTATGATGACAGAGCCATCATGAGCTTCTCCCCCCTCAAACCAGCCACTCTAGAGACCACCATCACTCTCCCCCATTCCTCTGTCATTCGCTCCCATTCCTCCCTCAAGGCCATACCTGTTTCCACTGGCGATAGGTGGAGAATTCCTGGGACGGAATGAAGAGGCTGAGTCTGAAGATAGATTTGAGTTCAGCCGGCAGCCCCTTCGACTCAAAGTACTCAAACTCAGCCTGCGACTCCCCGAACACCGGCACATACAGGCAGAGGCAGAGCATCCTCCCAAGCCGGAGCCTCAGCTGCCCTGCTCGGAGCCACCGGGAAGGGAAGCAAAACCAAGTGATTCCCGGAGCTGCTCTCAGCGCGTGGTGGGAAGGAAATGCCGGCAAGTCTCATGACACATGCCTATGAGCAAAGCTGGCACGGGTGGGATTGGCTGCACAAGCCCTGCCCTTCTACTTAAAAGGGAAGCCGGGGCTGTATGGTCCCACCCAGAAGGCAATGTAGGAGGCCTCCCATTGCTCAACACCAGGCTCCCATCAAGCACAGAGACCTTACATCAGCTCAGCACAAGTTAACTCTTAACCAGGCTGCCCCCTCTCAACCCAAGAGGCTTTGGCTGACATCCAGGCAGGATGTTCGCTCGCTGCTCCTTACATCCAATTTGTCCCTTCAGATCCTGTTTTCACACCTCCAAGAATGTACATGCGCAGCACAATAGGGACCGGGCTTGAGCATGACCTCTCCCACCGTACAACACAAGAGGACTCTGTCCTCTTCCCAAAAAATCTGCCTCCAGAGCACAGTCCGAGCAGGATGCCATTCCCTTACTGCTTTCATACGTGTTTGGGATATCCAGCATAAGCAAAAGTCCCACTTTTATAGGGCTATTTTGCTATGCCAGAGTTGATTTGCTTTGACTGCAAGTCCTCCCAAAAGCACTCAATGCCACCTAGGAGCAGAGATATCTGCACACCAGCACCTCTCTCCTCTGCAGCACTCCCATTACCCACACCAGTAAAGCCTGTGGAGAAGGGTTGCCATTGTGCTGAACATTCCAAAAACCACTAAATCAAGGGCAGGCTTCAGAACAGCCCCATCTGCTCCAAAGGCCCTTAGCTAAGCATCCACACAGCAGTTGCACCAGCTGAAGAGGTTTTCCTCCTCTTCCAGCTACCATTAAACATTGCAGTCAGATGCGTGCTATAAAGTGGCCCAGGCAGAACACCACTTTCCAGTTCCTACCATTTAACCACTTTGTAAGTGACTTCCTGAGCTTTCATCAGGACCAAGCCAGGGAGTGTGGCACACTCATCATTTAATGTGGACCTAATTACAGGCTTTTAAGCATTTAGTGGAGTTTGATGCAGGGATAACACCTAGCTCTGCAGTGAGAGTACCAAAGCAGTGCAGCAGGTAACAAGGCTGCTCAGACCACAATAAATAACTCGCTGCTAGCATCAGTTTGCAAATGAAGTTCTAGTCTTGATATTCACCAGAGATAAGCTGTTACACAAGGAAGATGCAAAAAGCCATAGCCCACAACCAGAACCCCATAGCCCTGTCTGCACTTGAAGCAGCACAGCGTGTTTGCTTAGCTGGTTTAAGCCAGCCCAGTAACAGCTTTCCCCACCACTGCAGACACGGCAACATTTCCTTGTGTTTGCTCTGTCTGTACAGCCTGCCCGACCAGTGCAAAGTCCAATAAGCACTCCCTTCCTCACATCCTAATGCACAAGGGGCCTTCACGTCTTTACCATGGCATTTTGCTCTGTAAAGAGAAGCCAAGGTCTGCAGCGAGCTGTTTGTGGAGCTACGTGTCAATCACATGAATTGGGAATATGTAATCTGGGGCTTTATTTCAAGGATATTTTAATGGTGTTTTTTTAAGCTTAATAGATCATGACTCACAGCAACTGGGTACCCTTGAGAATCGTGACCCAAACAGTTCCTACGTCCTCCCCCAGCACCTCATCTACCCCAGCTCTATGCCATGTTACCTAACCAGGCTTAACCTCCTCCCTGCTGACGTCCCTCTGCATGGAAACAGGATGTGTTCAGGGACTCCAGATCCTCTTAAAGATCAGCTGCAGCAGCTCCCTCCATGCACGCCACCAGCCAAAAGCAGTGTCAAGGCCAGGCTGGACAGGGCTTGGAGCAAGCTGCTCCAGTGGAAGGTGTCCCTGTCCGTGGCAGGGGGTTGGAACTGGATGAGCTTTAAGGTCCTTTCCAAGCCAAACCATTCCATGATTGAGGAGCCTGACCAAGGCGAGCAGCCCACCCCCAGCTCCAGGTAGTATGTGAACAAATATAACTCAGATTTGCTCCACCAAGTCTTAAGATCCTCCGTAGTCCTTCCCACGAGTTGCCAAGCATCAGTGGTAGAGCTGCTTGGCAGCTCGGTTGCTATGCCAACATGATGCAGATTCTCCCAATAAACTCTGTTTGGAGTTGGCAGCCAGGGATAAAAGGCAAAATCTGCTCATTTTAGGGAAGAAAAGCCCCATTACTGACGTCAGAGGAAAGGAGGAAGGTAATAAAGCAAAGAAAGCTGATTTTAAGGAGGGTGTTAATTACAGGGCAGTGAGCTAAGAACGAGAGCCAGATTAAGAATGAAGTTTATACCAGCAATTCTGGCTAGAATGACAAAAGGAACTTGAGCATTAACAGGTTTTCAGATTTCACCTAAGAAACCCTGGGTAAATCTGGAAGTACCCAAAAGCCAGACAAAGCTGCAGGGTCAGTGCTGCCGGAATACAACAGCCCAAGCCTTGGTCCTGCTCCCCCAGCCCCTGCCCGCACATACACAGCCAGGGCTTCATACAGGAGTTGTATGGGTTGTACATCCCTCGGTAGCTCAGTCTAATCCTGGAGGACAGGGCACTGAGCTCCAAATGAAGTCAGCCCTTTCAAGTCTGATACTTCTTCCAGTGAAGCTGGACCTACATGTTTCTGGTCGATGTGAAGGCAGCCTAGCTGATACCCTCCTCTGCTAAAGGGAGCATGTGATGGGTCCATCTTCCTCCTCACTTTTCCTGCCATCAAAGAAGCTGAAAACTCATTTTCACTTTATTTATAGGATTTGTTTCTTATTTAAGTGCTGTTACAAGTTACTCAGCACCCTGCAATCCCAGCACTTCACCTCTGCAAGTCATTTCTACTCTTATAGGCATCTACTTCATCACTGGTTTACCACATCAGCTGCAGAAGGTACCTCCCGAAGGATGGGAGGATGCAGCCATACAAGGAGCAGGAAAGCATGCTGTTTAATTTTCAATTTACTTTGCTATGAAAGAGGTCTCTATAAATACCAAGTGCCAGCGAGCGTCACAGCACGTAACTAACATCCTTCTTCACAGGCAAACCAGCTCGCTGGGCAAGTGCACCATGGGGCAGAGCGAGAACCGCTATCGCTTGAAGCTTTCCCCAGGTTCTGCTGACTTGTTAAGGCTTTAGGTTCTGGAAACTAGCTTATAATTAATTGTACAGTACAGAAAGTCCTCCCAAAGCACAAACAAAGAGAGTACAGTGTATGAAGGAGGGAGTTAATCATTGAAGAGACCCCCCCAGCAGAGGGAAGAGCTGCAGTCAGCCAAGGCTGTGCAAGGGGAAGGATAGGGACCGGGGAGGGAAAACAACACCAGGACACGGTATCTGACACAAAGGTGACCCGTTCCACTGACAACACACAGATCCAAAGTTACAAGTCCAGATGGTGACATCAGGGGCAGATGATGCCTCTCTCCTGTGTACACACATTCGGAGGCCAACGCATCACATTTGCAATCAATATTTTCTCCCACGTCTGCAGAAACAGCCTCCTGGTGAAATCATTTCCTTCGAGCAAGGACCTGAGCAGAAACACCCCGATGAGAGCAAAGATTGAAGAGCCAGGGCTAGGAAGCATCTCTGGTCAAGTCCACTGATAGATGTCAATTCCTTACAGTACCAGACATGGCATTTTGTGCGGGTTTAGCACACAGTTACAGGTGGGTTCACAAACCCAGCGCCACACCAGTCAAGAGACTTCTCCCAAGGTCACAGACAACCAGTGGCAGAGAACAAAAGCTCTGTGTGTATGCGTGTGTCCCATTTAAACACCAACTAACACTGTTTGCTCATGGTGGTTTAGAATCCATCCCTGAGGCTGTAGTGCAACGCTTCTCCTTCAGATGGGTCATTAGAACACAGGTATCTGATCAAGCACAAACAAGTCACTGCAGCTCAGCAAGTTACTGTCCGTCAGCTGAGCCACAGCTACGGCTGGATGCGGTATTAGCCGGCCTGAACTGCAAGGTAAAACCTATCTGCATAATCCCCGACACAAGAGCTTTACACTGTTTTACTTCACAATCAGGGCAAGCTAAAATTACACAGTCACAACCTCCCAGCAGATGGGCACTGACTTCTTAAGCTGAAATAACTCCATTTTGCCACATTCTTATCCTCTAGGTAGTTCTCCGTTAGCCAGTTTTAGGGTTTCTATGCAGCAGAACTTGCCAGGGTCATGCAGGAAAGAGGAGGCTGGGATCAGCTTTCAGAGAAAGCTTCATTTGCAGGTGAGAACAGATGGACTTTCCATGACTGAGGGACCACTGTTCCCTGCGAGACACCACGGATTCCCAGCCCTGTGCTTTCAAGGTTTTCATCACAGCCTCCTGCAGTTCCCAGTCTCTGCCCTTCTTCAACCCCTGTGCACAAAAGCCCCCTCCAAATGCACACACTCCTCTCTTTCTGAGGAGGATGCACAGTGCTAACGGCGACAGGGATGAAAGCAAAAGTCCCTGGAGGTTTTCCAGCCCGACTCAAGCAGGGAGTGGCTTCTGCTCCCCAGCATGTAAAAAGCCACCCTGCCTCTTCCCACTCAAACCAGATATTAATCCCCTTAATAACATCAACCCGTTTGTCCCCATTTTAGACAGAAAGCTTACAGCAACCACCATGCCCTGTCAAATACCGGATCCTGCAAGTCATGCACTCCTATCCCTGCTGCAGCCCTTTACTGTTATCCCAAGCTCCCACCACTCGCAGGGGTTATGCCTGACTCCTTCTCAAGTCACACCCTTGGTTTTAAACCACATGTAGGCAGAGCTGACTGCACCATCGCTGGGAGATACGGACAGCATTCCCTCCCCATCAAAACTAAGCCAGACCTGCATTGTGCTATGAGCCCAGCGCTAAACTAAGCGGCTTTTGTTCACCTCCCCGCAGACAAAGCCTCACCATTTCTTCTCCACCAATTGGGTGCACCCACCACCTCCCTGCTCTCACACCCCCTGGGATGTTCCCATCCTAACCCAGATTCCAGTGTCTCCCTGATGCTCCCCGCTCCCCAGGGACAGGCTTTACTCTCCTCTGGGCTGTGCCATTCAAATACGGTTACTCATTTGCTCGGGACACGCTGGTTTTTCTCCAGGCTTGCCAAATGACCAGACTTTGGAATATTTTGGGATCTATCTGTTTTTCCTGGTCTCCAGTGCAGGGGTGGGACTCGCCACTAACCTGCATCATCATTCCCTGCTGTCTCAGTCATGTTCCTTACAAGTCGCCCAGGAACCTTCGAGACTCCCGTATTCCCCTTTGCCCCTAAACAGCATTTTCCCCCCCACCCACCTTTGAACATCAGGTCTAAAAGGTTAAATCCCCTCCTCTCTTTACAGCCCTGGTCCCCCCCCCATTTCCTCTCTAGCAAGCACACGCATGGCACCCTGCTCCCTTTTCCCCTCCCCAAATACACACACACCCCTCCAGATACTCACACACTCCACCTTGCAACACCCCTGCTCCCCGCAGACCACACGCTCCTCTATCATGTGCACCAGCCCCTGCATATCCCATTACCTTTGGAAAATGCTCTGCGGGTCCAACCACCAGTAGGATAGTTGGTCTCTTTTCAGTGGGATCAGTCCCTCTGTCCTGTGGCTTCCCCAACATCTTTGGCCCTTTCTCCCCGGGGCCTGGAAGTGGGGTGGTGTTTCTGGCCTCATCCTCTTTTTCATCTGCAGGACCTTGGCACACAGCCCTGGGAAAGAAGCTAGACAGAAAACGCCACAGGGTCTGCCGCATTGCTGCTCCAAAGAGCATCCTGGGCAGGGAAGCCCTGCGCGCTCAGGAGCTGCCCGCTGCCAAGGATGATGTGACTGCACTACCAAGCACCCCCAAGACGGGAATGAGCCCGGCAGCCAGCGGGAGCTTCAACCCAGCGACTCCACGGGCTCGGATTCTTTACAGCCCGCTCCTGCGGACGCTTCCTGCCTTTAGAAATCGCTGCTACTGCAGTCGTGCCTGGCCTGACAAGCAGCTCATTGTACCAGAGCCTCTCAGATCTGATGGCAACAGACAAAGCACAAGACCCCTGGCACGGAGCAGCTTTGGCCGAGATGCTTAAAGCTCGAGATGAAGCTCTCGGGGAGAAGCTGCTCAGCGCTGCCAATTAACCCGCGCGTCCCGGCTCATCCCAACGGCATCGGGCGAGCAGCGAGGCTGAACAACCCAAGGCTGCGTCCCCACTGCAGCAGTGCCCAGCCAATCCTGGCTCCCAACACTGCGGTGCTCCGGAGCAGCGCGCGCAGCCGGGCGGGAGCGCGCCCTCGGCGCAGGAGCAGCCCGCCCCAGCTCCAGGTACGGCTCCAGGTACAGGCAGGGCGGGCAGCAGGCCAGCATCCGGAGCGCAGGGCTGTCTGTGTCGTGGTACCCGATTCCAGAACTCGGAATCTTCTTTGTTATGGCAGCAGATGGTTCTGCGGGGAGAAGGCGGCTTTTCCCAGCCCTGGCTGAATTAACCTCTAGCTGCTCCCTCTCTCCCTGCTCTATTATAGTCTCGTCCATCATTACAACAGCTCTTTGGTGCTGCATTGTGGTGCTGCTGTTGGGCTTGCAGTGCGACACAGGGACACGCTTCCACGGCATGGATGGTTATTCATCTAATACATGTGTTAAAACTAGTGCCGATGAGTCAAACGGGCTGAGTTCTGCTGAAGGAGCCTTTATCCATGCAAGGGTAGGGTTAACCAGAGCAGGACTACATGTATGTACCAATATATAAGCACAGAACACATGATATTCCCTGAATTTCTGCAGGAAATGCCATGATTCCCTCTGCTGTCGCAGCAGCAATCACTGGGCTCATTTCCCATTTTAAAGTACCAACAGCTTACTCCATAGTCCCAGATTCCCGTCTGCCTTTGGCATCTGCAGACAGAGGGCACTGCATGCCTCACTTCCCAAAGTATTACTTTTCCGCAAGAGAATAGTCTGGTTTTTAACAGGATAAATGAGTACAGACACAGCTTCCATCTCCTGAGGCTCCCAACTCACCACAGCACAGCAAGATCCATGACAAGCAAGAAACCTCTGTTACCAGCTTTTAGCTTTTGAGAGGGACACACTGCAGGGAATTTTGGGTTTACAGATATTAGATGGGGAAAATCCAATCCAAAACCTGGAAGCGCCGCAAGGCTGAAGCGGCCAATTCGCAAATAAATCTGGCAGGAAGAACATACTGAACATCACAGGTGGGAGCTTGGGAATGCTGAATTCCTTTAACCAGCCGTAATGGAAAAAGAGACAAGTCCATAGAAGACAGCCCATTATAACAGAATTCTTCTGCAAATACACTTCCAAATTCCTAAAGAGAAAAACGTTCTTTAACCCCGAGGTCTCCGTATAGGACACACAGTTCTTTACCTTAAAACTTGACCCACACTAAACCAAAACAGATAAAATGCACATAATTCCAAGGTGGTAACACTGGGGTGCAGGCGTGGGACAGCCCTGTCCCTCTCTGAGGAATGACACCATGCAGATCCAGTGGGGACGCACTCAGAAGCTCAGGCAGAAGAGAGAGGAATTCCGGTCATGCCTCCAACACCCTGAGCTGCTGCCATTCATCACGACTGCAACACAGGAATTAAGCTGCTTTCTAAAACGCAGCGAATCAGATCCTCTGGCATGACATTTGGAAGTTTCTAACCAACTTCTACCAGCCCAAGGCTGTCGTTTCACGGGAAGCAGCGAACTGATCTCAAGCTTACCCTGCTACAAGAGGACATCTCAACCCTCCACGTCAGCTCTGCCCTTACCCTGCTCTCACGCTCCTCTAAAACCTCATGAACACAGCCAAAAACTACAGAGCTCTCCGCTGGGGTAACCATGCGAGGCTCCTCATGGATGGGGTCCAGAGCAATGTGACCACATGTGGAAAGGGCCGGCCCCACCACTCAGAGCTATAAGCCGCCATACAGAAGGCAAAGCACCCAAAGTGGGGCTTTAGATGTGTCCTTAGTGGTTTGGGCTGCCCTTCAAAGACTGATGTGACCTGAAACTTGCAGTTCTTCTGCAGGGTATTAGCTTTGGAGGCACATCCACGGCACGGATTGCTTCTTCCTTCGTTCATGCAGACATTCCACAGTAAAACAATAATTTGTGCAAGAAATTACATGCCTGGGGTGCAATTAAAGCTGAAACTCAGCAATGCTTCCTTGGCCTTTGTCCTCGCTAAAGGAAGCCTCAGAGGAATCCTGCCACTGCACTCGTGCACGGAGCTCCTGGAGAACAGGCTTTTCTAATCATATTTAGGAAGAAAGAAAAAAGGCATTTCTTTTATCAAGTGGGGAATTTTATTAGGTCAGCATAATAAACCTCGTAACAGCAAGATGATTACGGCTGGAGGCAAGACAACTGCTCTCCTACAGGGAATTTATAGGCAAGAATTACCCTACAACACCACCACGAAGCCAATCATTCACACATAAGAAAAGATGCAGTAAATACTGACAGTCCTCTGCCTGAAGGGTGACGGAGGAACAGAATTCATGGACACCTCAGCCCCACTGAAACAGCTTTCCCAACCTAGGCTTCATTAGGAGACAAACAGCCCTACAATGCCAGGAACAGAGCCCAGGATTTAAAGCAGGAAAGCCCCACGACTGAGCTAAAAGCTGCCTCTCTGCCAGCACGCCAGTCACTGGGGACAAAAGGCAACTGGTCCGAGTCCTACACCGCCAAAATGGGTAGTGATTACACAGCCAGAGGAGAAGCCAACAATAAAGTCATGTAATCTATCCAAAAGGAGACAAAATCTGTGATTCTATGATCCCGTGAAAAGAGAAAGGAAAGAGCAAGAGAGTGATGTGTTTTGCTTCATTAAACCAGTATTTTCCTCACTGCAATCTGTCAGAGGGAAGCACTGATTTAAGCTGTATCTTGCATCCTCCACGTTCATACAGGCCACATCTCAGTGCTTGCTAAGTCTAAGACTCCAGTCGTGAGGCAGACACTTGCCTTTTCCAGCCTGGTAGCACCAGGCACAAGTTCAGAGTGAGACCGTTTGCTTCTACAAGACTTGTGAGTAAAAGCACAGCGTTTTCCAGCAGGAATGTGAGGCTCCCACCAGAGAACTAGCTAACATGTAAAAAATGCAAGAGGGAGGGTGAAAAGAAAGGGGGGAGAGGGAAGGGAGCTGCGCTCAGAGCAACACAATGACCCTTCTCCTTCGGCACAGGAAAAGCTGCCTCCAGTTCCAGCTCCTCAGGTGACCCCAGAGGAATCAACAGTGACTCATCTTCCTTTGGGAGATGGCCTAGAAGCACCCTGAGGAGGAGTGCTCCTTACACATGGCCACCCAGAGACAGCACCCAGCCCCAGGTACCTCTTATCTTTTCAAATGCAGTTTCTAGAAGACTAAAGCATTAAGTACTTCCCACTCTTCACAAAGCTGAAGTTAACCCTGAAGTGCCTTTAGTACCACACCATTAAGTCTAAACAACTTGGCCACTGCTGCTTAAATAATTAAGCTGTGCAGTGACATCCAACTCCGTTGATGTATTAAGGCGACAGAGCACTGTTCAGTGAACGCTGCACCGAAACCCAGGTCACCTCCTCACAGGAACTCCGGCACAAGGGATGAGCTGTTCTAGTTGATCTATGAAGGCAAGCAGGGGACAGGGACAAATACAGAGAGAGCTGGTCAGCGAGGGGGAAACATGCAGCCGTTGCCCAGAACAGGGTTCCACTGCGGTCATACTGGAGCACATGGAGAACCAGGGACTGACCAAGAGAAAGGGACATCCTCGGAACTCAGAAACTACAGAAGAGCTCCTCACTGCACTAGAAAGTTAACCAAGAAAATAGTGAGTAAGAAAATAGGCAGCCCGGGCTTGTTCTCACACGGCCCCTGTCCTCCTTAGGCTGAAGGATGTAGGTCCACATTCCAAACGGCTTCGCCTTCCCAAGCAACTCATGATGTCAAAATCTCAGCAATTTCCCTTACAGCAGAATTCAGTGTACGCCACTGAGAGCCAGGAGCTCCCCCACAGCTCAGCACGTGCGACTTGGAACAGCTCTAACATCTCCACGTTGACACCAGTTATCACCGCTACGCTCCTCCACCCAAGAAAAGGCCTGGGGCATCATTAACGCATACTCATGTCCCACACTGAGAGGGACAAATACAGTGACAGGACATGAGCAAGAACAAAGATTCATTTACCATTTGATGCTGTAAGTAGGTCTGTCGCCCCCTTCTCCTCCCAACACCGTATCATGTTAGAATATACGCAAGAGAGCACAGAACTACAGCGTCACTGCTTTGTAGGGTTCTCCAGCAGGAGACCAAGTCCTTATTATGGCTTTGATGTCATTTTAGTAATACTCCACAGCTATTTAAGGGTTCTGCTTTCTATTCAGGCAGATTAATGTTGAAAGAAAATATGAAAAGAAGCAGTAATTATACTGAAGTCCTGGGGTTTTTTAACCTGCCTTCACCTCAGTAATGATCCAACGTGGGTGAGGAGAATGAGACACTCTGCACTACGTACCAACGTATCTACTACTCGTGGTCACTAAATAACGCCCCACAGAACAAAGAATAATAGGCTGGTTTGGTTGGAAGGACCTTAAGACCATCCAGTTCCAACCCCCTGCCGTGGGCAGGGTCGCCTCGCACTAGACCATGTCACCCAAGGCTCTGTCCAAACACGTGCTGAAAGATCAAACCCTACTGCATATTCCCCACAGGCACAATCAGTTGCTTTGGGTCAGTTTTACCATTTCATTCTACTCAGGCTCCAGGGATCCTACAGGCATCCACTTCACTGGAGAGCTGGGAATTCGCACCACCCTGCAGGAAACATTACACTGCAAGGCCAGTGCCATACAGGATTCCTTTCTGCACGAGAGGCTCTCGCACAACTCAACATTTAAAACTGATAGGTCAAGCCAAAGCTGTCTCTGACGTCTCACAAAGGTCAGCCAACATCCTCCATTCGTTATCACTCTGCAAATAGGACAAAGGTCTCTGCTAAATCAACCTGAGAACCACCAGGCTCCTCCAGCTTGCTCCAAGGGAGGATGAAAATCACCCTGGATGGATGTCCAAGACGGCATGTTTCAAGAGTTATATACCTGGTCCTGTATATACATGAACATAAAGCATCACTTGCCTAATGCACTGTTGTTTGTTTATATGCAAGGTAAGCTTACGCAAGAACGAGTTCCTCCTGTATGTGTTCCCATCTGAAAACTTGCTTCCAATCTTTGAACACCGAGTGGACACGCAGCACTTTAACTGCCAGTTTAATGCATTCAGCACATCAAGGCAGGTCTGATGATCAGAGACCAAGATTAAGAGAAGACTTTCACCAGTATGGTGTGAGATCCCCGGGTCTCCAGCATCCCTCTCCTCCTGCCCTCCCTGTGAGGGCTCTGGGCACTGGCAAAGCCACAATAGCAGGCAGAGGGTGCCAGCCAGGCTGCCCTGACATGTATTGTCCCAGGGCACTCGCCAGCACAGCCAGGCTCTCGCTTCAGGAGGCTGCTGGCCAGGTCTATTAATAACCAACTCCACATCGAGAAGTTTCCCTGTGCCAAAACCAGCCCCAGCTTTGCAGTGGCTGTCAAGAACTCGTCTGATTGATTATAAAGAGTTCATGTGAGTCTTCAGCATGCCTAAAGCAGAGAAAGTAGAACCCAGAGTTCACACCAACTCGGGCACTTACCACAGATTAAAAGGTTTTATCTACAACTAAATCACTGACCTACAGTTCTCCTCTTGCACCAGATTACCCAAGTGCATGAGAACAGGGCCCTCATCAAACCACACGTTTCATCATAGAATCCCAGACTGGTTTGGGTTGAAGGCACCTTAAAGCTCATCCAGCTCCAACCCCTGCCACGGGCAGGGACACCTTCCACTAGAGCAGCTTGCTCCAAGCCCCTGTGTCCAACCTGGCCTTGAACACTGCCAGGGATGGGGCAGCCACAGCTTCTCTGGGCACCCTGTGCCAGCGCCTCAGCACCCTCACAGGGAAGGATCCTTTACAAAGAGCAAGAACAAGCCTCCGCTCACTACAGAGCCAGCAAACATGAGCCTTTCTGCTTGCTCTTTTAATAAACATTATACCTAAATGCATGGAGTTATTTAAGAGGCTGCTGAAAGCAGTTTCACCTTGTGTTAAACTGCCCCAAGGAGCTCCATGTCTGTCCTTCAGGATTAGTCAGGAAATGGGTGGTTGAGGAGCTGAGGGTAAATACCTGGCAGCAGAAAGAAGGGAATCAATGGGAATTTCAAACTCTAACACTGCTTCATTTGCTTGCTACAACCTTGCGTTGCTCAACCCTGTGTGATGAATTACAAAGGCCTGGCTAAAAAGCTCCACAACTGCCCCAGCAGGATTCAGGACACAGAAACCATGAAGATGTCTCTAGATGGGTATAGGTTTGCAGCGATATTCCAGTCTGGATTACAGAACACTGGTGGAATTTTGCTCTTTTTACCATAAACAGGCTTCTGCAACACAACAAAACCTCAGGTCCTCCTTTTCCAGACAACTGTGAATGAGAACCAGGTGAGAACACCACACAGAAACGATTCTCTCCTTCCTCTGCCCCTTATAATTGCTGATAATTTCAGTACATTGGGCCCAATATAGTACAGAGTATATGAAAGTCTTAGAGAGTAAAACAGTTACAGAAATAAAGAGTGAAAGAAAGGATTAAATTATGACAAACAGGAGATAAAGTATTGATCAGAAATAAGATTAAATATGATTGCAACTGCTACAATAGTTCCATCCATGGAGTCACTTGAGAAACTGACTGCTTAGATAACTGACCAGCTATCCCAGAACAGCACAGATACAACATTCCTGACAGCTGGAATCATCCAGAGATGTACTTTAAAAGCAAATACGCTCAGAGGAGAGGCCTGAGCACCCAGAACACTGCAGAGCCCAGCTGCAGCACAGTTCTGCTTCTTCAGTACACTGAAGAGGGAACAACAGACCTTGCATGGGAGTTTGGAGAGCCAGAACTTGGAGAGCAAAGAGGAGACACCAGGCTAAGAGAGAAGCGATGAAAGCAGATGTGAACATGTCAGCAGAATGGGAGCTGATGGCAGTTTCACACAGGAACTTGAGACCGAGGGAGCAATACGAACCTGGGAAAAGAAAGTATCACAAGGCCAAGGAGGGCACTGCGGTCACAGCACTCGTAACTGAAAAGAGACAAGGGTTATGTCTGCTCTGTTCCTAAAGCAGAATGTTAGTGCAGCAGAAGATGCTCAGCACTGCCACAGAGGAGGAAGCTGAAGACAAAGTTCAGTCTGGGTCTAGCTGGGATTAATCCCACCAGCTCAAACTGTCTGGAACTTCAGCAGCAGAGATGAGGTTTTCCAATAGCACTCCAGCCCTGTACTTAATCGGGAACAGCAGGAAAACAGTTGTGTTAGCAAATACACAACTACTGCCATTGCACACCCTTTCAACAACACACTGTCTCCAGACACAAAGTAAGGAATCTAGTTCCAGTTCAACCACCCCTATTTCCATTAAGTGTTTATTTCACTTCCCTAAGTCTATATAAATACTGTCATGAGGGAGGTCAGAAGGTAGCAGTAACAGGAGATGGACTATTGCAGAGGTAGGTGTAAGTTAGCAGTAAAGGACTATCCCTTTACACAGGGGAACAAGAAAGCCTTTAAAAGGATTCTTCACATAGTTCTCACTTTACTGCCCAAGCAGAGTGAAGTATGTAGATTGCTTCACACCACCCGGTGCAAACAAGCACTGCTTGGGCAGGCTCCCGCCTTTGGCACTCTGGATTTGTCAAATGGTTTCAAGATAACAGCCTGGGTTTACATAAGCAGATTCCACCTCAAAGGCCATCCAAGTCCCCCCTTCTCTCCCCCACCACACAAGGCCGCTGCCAAAACAGAAAAGCAACAATTTTCCAAGCCAAAACAAAGGGGTTTATCTCAGTAACAACTCCCAAGCATTGAAGGAGCCAAAACGTCGCTCATTCTCTTTCCAAGTCGGAGCCCAACACTATTATTGTTACCACAAGGCCTTTT
Source organism: Ara ararauna (assembly GCA_028858755.1). Classification (NCBI taxonomy): domain Eukaryota; kingdom Metazoa; phylum Chordata; class Aves; order Psittaciformes; family Psittacidae; genus Ara; species Ara ararauna. The sequence goes on from CM054384.1 coordinate 19,109,609, forward strand.
AGGCGAGTGACGCAGAGAGATGCAGCTCAGATCAGCGATAACCTCCTGTTTCCAGCCTAGTATTTCCTCCATCTGTCTCCAAAACATCAGAAGGCAACTCCCAGCTCCAACGTGGTGCTGCATGGAGGGGAAAATTAAACGCACCACAGGCACCAAGTGATTTCCTAATCGTGAGCAATCTGTGTGATTTATGCCTGAATCGGCCTCCAAGCGCCGTGTCCCATACATCAAAAAAGGTTCTAATCTTGATGCTTAAGCACCTTTCTCAAGTGTGACTCGACATGAGCTACCCCATGCTTCAAGGTGCCATTTTTAGCTAAGTATGAGGCCGAAAAAACAGCCGGTTTATTAATAGAACTGCCTGGGAAGCAGGAAGTTTGTTTGGTTCGCCTAAAAACCACACAATGTGGCTGTTTAATGCGCAGCAACGCAAGGACTCCATCGCTGGCGGTGTTTAAGGCCAGGCTGGATAGAGCCTTGGGTGGAAGGGTTTAGCGGGAGGTGTCCCTGCCCATGGCAGGGGGGTTGGAACTGGATGAGCTTAAGGTCCTCTTCAACCCAAACCGTTCTGTGATTCTATGACGTTGAACTGCAACTCGAAGAGCTCTGAACCCGGCATCCTCCTCCTTAACAGACACATCTGACACTGCTGAAGGGGTTCTGTGCAACATTAACAATGCTTTGCAAACCCTATTCACCCAACCAGCCGCTTCCTGCGCGGCGGAAGGGCCCAGGCAGAGGAAGCAAGAGGAACCATACTGACAGAGAAGGGCTTCAGCTGAAAGATGGGATTGTTAAGCAGCATCCAGACAGCTCCAGTCCTGGAGAATGGGTCCTCTCTGCCGGTCCCACAGCGTGGTAAGGTGAGAAGCTGTCTGCTGGGAAGTAAAAGCGTGGTTTGGTTTATAGTGCATCCTCCTGGAGGATGGGAGGCTGGATTGAATAATGCGCTGCGGGAGAAAAGGGATGTAAACCAAACAGGCATGCAGGCAGAACATACTGGTGCCGGGGGTAAAGGATTCGGCACCCATGGGTGGCAGCAGGTCAGCGGCACCCAGGGCATGCACAATGCGCAGGTGATTTATACGGTATAATGAGGTTCACTGCAGAAAACCACCATGGCACTGAGGTTATATTTAGAAGGAGCACAATTAAACCACTCTCAAGACGCTCATACTGCCAAAGTCTCACACTTTACAGCAGCAAGGAAGCAGCCAAACAAAAAGTGTTAGAAGTGAAGATGCTTGGAGAGTCAGAGTTAGAAAGGAAGCAGCACCTCTGGGAAGCATGGATACATGCAATTAAAGCAGTCATATACATTGGGACACCACTCCCAGAACAGGGAGGGAATAAGGACTGCCACTTGAGCATGAGATGGTTTTCCAGTGACTCAGAAGTTATCCTTTAACTCTTCTTCCTTCCCGCAGGATTTGGAGATGGCACATCCCTGACTGCACCCATGTGCGTAGCCACTATCATAGACTGCAGAGTGGTTTGGGAGGGACCATAAAGCTCATTCGGCTCCAACCCCTGCTACAGGCAGGGACACCTTCCATAGAGCAGCTTGCTCCAAGCCCCTGTGTCCAACCTGGCCTTGAACACTGCCAGGGATGGGGCAGCCACAGCTTCTCTGGGCACCCTGTGCCAGTGCCTCAGCACCCTCACAGGGAAGAGCTTCTGCCCAAGAGCTCATCTCAGTCTCCCCTCTGGCAGGTTAAAGCCATTCCCTTGTCCTGTCCCTACATCCCTTGTCCAAAGCCCCTCTCCAGGTTTCCTGCAGCCCCTTTAGGCACTGGAGCTGCTCTAAGGTCTCCCCTTCAGGAGCCTTCTCTTCTCCAGGCTGCCCCAGCCCAGCTCTCTCAGCCCGGCTCCAGAGCTCTCAATCCATTCTGTACCCAGCCTGTATGAGTGCTTTACCCTCCCAAGACACTCAGCCCTTTTATGGTCCTGCATACGAATACAACGCTCATACAGATGTAAATTGCACCAGTTACAGTTAAACAGAGCAGCATCATGTCGAACCTTGAAGCCCAGAGCAGCATCACACACGGAGCTGTGTGACTAAAGGGCAGAGCTCGCAGCACTGAGGTAGAAGGTCAGCACACTGCACGCTTTATATACCCCGTGTGCAAAGGGTCCAAATTCCGCACTCGGGACGTTTTAAGGCATTTCAAACCCCTTTAAAGCAGTGGAATTGGGCCCGTACAACCCACCTGGGGCAAGGAACTGGAGCGGCAACGCGGTGCCAAACAGCCTCATGCGAGGAAAGGCAATGACGCAACCAAACCCGCGCCACCTCTCCCTTCCAAAGCTCCCCCCCCTGCAAACACAAGCAGCCACAGAGCTTCCTCATGCCCGGACCTGGAGGAACAGGAGCTTCCTTCCGCTTCACCCTGCCCAAGCGGGAAGCTCCCGATCCCGAACGCCTGCGGGAGCGCGCCGAGCCCCCCGCGTTCAGCGCTGGCAGCAGCTGCTTTTAGGCAAGCACCTCGCAGCGCTTCACCGCTCCATCCAGGGCTCCGCCGCACCCCCTGCTTGGGCAGCACGGACGGAGCTGGAGGCGCCCCCTCCAAGCCCGGCGCCCCCCGCCGCTCACCAGCAGGTCCAGCTCGGTGCGGTGCAGCCCGAGGCGGCCCAGCCCCACGGCCAGGTCGTGGACGCAGAGCGCTCCGTCGCGGTTCACGTCCAGCTTCTGGAAGAGGGCGCGGAGGCGCCGGTCCTGCTCGGAGGCCTCGCACAGGGCCCGACCGCAAGGGCCGGGGCTCGGGCCGGGGCTCCCGTCTGCTGCCCGGGGGGAGCCGCAGGGGCAGAGGACGCCGCTCACCGGCAGCGAGCGCCGCGGTCCCGGCATGGCCCCGCGCCGCCAAATGGCCCCACGCGCGCGCGCGCGCCCCTTCCGCCTTCGCGCCACACCGGCGCGCGCGCGCGCCCCTTCCGCCTTCGCGCCACAGCGGCGCCCCCGCCAATGGAAGCGGCCCCCCGGGGGGGTGACGTCAGGGGAAACGCCCTCGCCTCCTCGCCAATCGGAAAGGGGATACCGGCCCGGGGGGCTCAGCTCCCATTGGTTAAACCCCGCGGATACAGACGCGGACCTCCAATCAGATGGCGAGCCCGGCGGCATTTCGAGCTTGACGGCCAATAGCGTCGAAAGAAGGGGGTGCCCCGTGTTGACGGACGGCTGAGGCAGCCAATAGGATCAGAGCAAGGGCGGGCCCAGCCACTCAACGGCCAGAGCCAAGCGGGGAGGCGGGGCCGCCCCTTGGCCCCGCCCCGTGAGGGGTGGGCAGCGCTGCTGACCAATGACAGCGCGGCTCTGCCTGCGGGGGGCGGAGCCTTGCCCTGAGCGACAGGACCGTCCAATCAGAGGCGGCAGGGAAGGGGGCTGATTCTGGAAGCCATTACGCCAGTGTCGCAGGGCGGCGGCCGTTGAGCGGGGCTCGCTGCGTGGCTGCGGTACGCAATTTGCGTATCGTTAGCGGTGCCAACGGGGGGAGCGGGGCGGGGGGGGGCGGGCACCGCGGGGCGCTGAGGGACCCCGGGGGGTGAGGAGGCCCCGGGGGGGGGGGGCCTGGACCCCCCCCTGGCCCGCAGGAGCCCCCCCCTTATTTAGTGTCCCCCCCACCCCACCCCCCCATGGCCATGGCGTCCCCCCCGGCGCCCCCGGCCAAGAAGCGGAAGATGAACTTCTCGGAGCGGGAGGTGGAGATCATCGTGGAGGAGCTGGAGCGGGGCAAGCACCTCCTCATCAACCACTTCAACGCCGGCGTCCCCTTGGCCGCCAAGGCCGCCGCCTGGCACGACATCCTGCGCCGCGTCAACGCCGTCGCCACGTGCCACCGCGAGCTGCCCGAGGTCAAGAAGAAGTGGTCGGACCTCAAGACCGAGGTGCGGCGGAAAGTGGCCCAAGTGCGGGCGGCGATGGAAGGGGGAAGCGACGGCCACGGCGGTGGCAGCAGCGGCAGCAACGGGACGGAGAGCGAGGACCCGACGGGTGCCGCGGCCGCCCCTGTTATCCTGACCCCCATGCAGCAGCGCATCTGTAACCTGCTGGGAGAAGCCACCATCATCAGTTTGCCGAGTGGGGACTGCAGCGCGGGTGACGGGAGCGAGATACCCATCACCGCGGCAGCCACCACGGTCACCCTGACCCAGAGTGAGTGCTGCGCCCGCTGGAGAGGCTCTGGTCTCAGCTGGAAGGGCTGAGAGGGGACCTTGGTACCCGCCTGAGCGCTGTGTGGGGAAAGCCCCAGCAAAAAGAGCCCTCCCCTGTCTCTGTTTGGAAAATGGCATTCCCACTATGTCCTTGTGCTGTAGGGAATGGCTGCAGGATACACGTATACCGGCTGAGCTCAGCCTTAAGGACAAGGGAAGCAAATATAGCAGCCTTCCAGTATGTGAAGGGGGCTACAAGGATGCTGGAGGGACCCTTCATTAGGGACTGTAGCGGGAAGTTGTGAATGCTCCATCCCTGGTAGTGTTCAAGGCCAGGTTGGACAGAGCCTTGGGTGATGTGGTTTAGTGTGAGGTGTCCCTGCCCATGGCAGCGGGTTGGAACTGGATGATCTTAAGGCCTTTTCCAACCCAAACCATTCTATGACTCTAAATATCCTTTGCACCTCACAGATCTTCAGTCCCCCTTTCTGGGGACAGAAACAGGAGGAACAGCATCTCCAGGGCTGGTTTCCCAGGCTGCCCCGTTCTCAGAAGTGCCACTCAGGGTCTTGTCTTTGCCCTGACGTCATTGGTTAATGCTGCTGGGAAAGATTGTTTGAACTGGAGGCTGAGAAATGATTCTGTCTGGACAGATAAGGCATGGCCTGTTCCTTCAGACTGTACAGTCTGGGAGGAAGCGTGAATGAGGGTGGAGTAGACTTAAATGGGCCATTTTGTGCATTGGTCCTTGTATGTTATCTCAGTGAGCAGGCAGTATTCCTGTGATACCCATTGAATAGTCCCAGAGATAAAACTCCCTGTATCACAGCTCCGTCTCACCCCCTTTGTGTCCTTTGTTCTCAGTTCCTGCAGAGACAACTTACCACAGCCTGGAGGACGGGGTCGTGGAGTACTGCACAACAGAAGCCCCCACTGCAGTCACCGCAGAGGCACCTCTGGAGATGATGGCTCATCAGCACGAAGTGGCTGCGAAACCCCAGGAGCTGAAGAGCCGAATCGCGCTGAACTCGGCCAAGCTCTTGCAGGAGCAGCGAGTGACCAACTTGCACGTGAAGGAGATTGCCCAGCACTTGGAGCAGCAGAACGACTTGCTGCAGATGATCCGGCGCTCTCAGGAGGTGCAGGCCTGCGCCCAGGAGCGACAGGCCCAAGCCATGGAAGGAACACAGGCAGCTCTGAGCGCCCTCATCCAGGTCCTCCGCCCCATGATTAAGGACTTCCGTCGGTTTCTGCAGAGCAATACACCCAGCCCGTCGGTCACCACTGACCCCAGCCAGACGGGGCAGCAGGATGGCATGATCCAGTGAAGGAAACAGGGATGGGAGGGGAGGTTTAGATGGGCTACTGGGGAGAAAAATCTCTTCATGGAAAGGCTTGTCCTGCACTGGAACAGGCCACCCAGGGAAGTGGTGGAGACACCAAGACGTGTGGCATTTAGGGATGTGGTTTCATGGTGGACTTGGCAGCACTGGACGCAATGATTGTAACGGGTCTTTCCCAACCTAAACTATTATATGGGACATCTGCCTTGGGGAAAAAAACCTTCTTGTGCTGCTGGAGGACCCAGGGGGTGTCAGTGTGACATGGCTTGCCTTGGAGTCTGAGCCTAAACAGCTTTCTTTCTCTGCTAATCTTATGCTAATCTGCCTTTTCAGACTCCTCAGAGAGCCATAGCAGGATGTGTAATAAACCAGGAACTTACTGTTGGTTGCTTTAGTTCCTCAAACAATAGAGTTATTATTAAAAAAAACAGTTATTTTTTAAATTGCTGTTTGAAAATCCCTCTCCTCAGTGTGGCACCTCTGTCCTTCCTTCTCTCGCAAGATCTACAGCCTTTAACTGCCTTCCAACATGGAGAGCCTTATGGCATCAAGGCACTGCAGCTACCAAGGTACAGTTATCAACAGCAGTGCATGGTAGTGAATGAGTTTCTGTCTCTTGCTGAAAGCACGTAGTGGAAACGTGGTACCAGATGTGGTGCAGCCTTCTCTCTGCACTGAGAGTTATGGATATTGCTCTTGCAGTGTGACATCCAGCCCATGCAGACCAGTGCCAAGCTTACATGTGGTTGAAATCCCACCTGCATCCCCTGAGGATACAAATGGGATTCAAAGAGCACATTCAGCTCATGTTCTACCTGTGTGTGGTCATGGAATTTCACTACGAACTTGGCAGATGGGATGAAGATGTCTCGGTTACCAGATGCTGCCCTGGGATATGTGTTGCAGCAATGTCTTACCTGTCTCAGCTTAATGCACGAGAGCCTGGATGAGTTTCTCCCGGGTGGGTGTAACAGGTAAAGCTCCATCTCTGTCACTCCATAATGCCTTGATCCATCCAAGTGGACCAGGACCACAGAGCCTCAGCCTCGCAATAATTCCCAGCCTTTAGGAGTCTGTCAGGCACTGACTGAATTGGGTGAATTTTGGAGTGTGACTTGGTTCTGCTGCTGGTGGTGAAGGTTATTCTCTACCTGTGGGGAGCTGGAAGCGAGTACAGCTCTTTGTTAGTTGCTTCATCGACATGGAGTTCGCCTCACTATTTCCTTTCTGTGATACAGGGTAAAACATCCTAGCAGCCGCTTTGAGAGGTCCTCAATGAGAAAACTTCATTTCAGAGGATGCTCAATGTGATTCTTGCAACCTTGCAGTAACTTCATAAACTTTTGAGAGTTTAAAAAGAGATTAAAAGCTCCATTTGTACATGCATTGAAGCAAACGTCAAAGGAAAAGGAAAAAGAAAGAAGGAAGCATAACTTGTCCCTTGCAAAGTATGTCACGTCCAATGAGCTTGTTGCATGCCACGTACTAACTTTGAAATGGAACTTCTTCAGAGCTGGTATTTGCTTGCTGTTAAGTCTCCTTTAGGGCTGGGAGATGAGCAAGGACTGAGGAGGGAGTGAATTTGCACAATCAAATGAAACCTTTACACAGCCTTTTATGAGGGGATGCTGATGGGGACCCCTGGTTAGAGCCGCTGCCTATCCCTGGCCCTTCCTCATTCTCCTGTCCTCTGCAATCTGGTGGGGCAGGACAGGACAGTGCAGTGAGAAGGGTTTAAAGGCTCCCAACCCTTTGGCACTGACATCTCACTGAGTCAGCCCCACAAGTAACATTCACCAGACTCTTCCTCTCAGACTTCGTGAAATCAAATCAATTGCTCAACTGAACTTTATTTTTCGAGTGAAACCTCCGGTTCCCCTGTTGATTTACCTCATTTGTGTCATTTCTCCTTTCCAGATATGAATTTTAATTAAAAGAAATACGGTTTTGGTAAACAGGCTGCTTCAGTTCATTGGCAAAAAGGAGTTTGTGAGGTTTGCAACACAGAGAAAAGGCCAAAGCTGTGAACAGCCACGGGTCAGGGTGTTTTTTTCTCTCCTTTGTGAACTTTATGGCCTTGTATTTACCTAATTATGGTCTTTACAAACAGCAGCTTTTAAGCCTTACCTTGGAGCACTGGTTATTCTCTTGTGGAGCACAGCTTACTGAACCAATAGCTCAGAAGATGCCACAACAGCCTAAACTGATGCATGAAGCAGCAGCCTTTGGCTTTCAATTGCAGAGTACATTTTTTCAGTGACTAAGCACTTAAGCTGTGTTTCATGGGACTGAAAGGTGTTGCTCTTGGAACCACCCATTTTCCTTGTCTTTTCAGGTTAAAAATAGAGCTTACTCAAGGCAGCAGCATTCAGCCCAAGTTCCCCATACACGTTTTTGTGTCATTAAAAAAGATGTAGCAATGTTTTAAATACAGGGTGAGCACTGTGACGAGGGGCTTGGTTGTTGCTCATGACCAAGTCATCAAATTTGGGGAGGGAGAAAAGTGTCCCTGAAAGTTACAACCAGGAGGAACAGGTACAGGGTGAAGGTATACATAGCGTGTACAACTGGAAACTGGTGCCTAAGCTGAACAAAAGCTAGGAGTAACATCTGAAGACGTTCATCTGTGCTCTCTTACTGTTCTTATTGTGCCTAGAGGTTCGTGTTTGGCATACAGAGCAGGGATGCTCTGTCACAGGGTACCCCGGAGGTGAGAGCAAGCAGCCAGGCAATGAGCAGCTTCCTTTGTACCTGCTGGAGGAAGAGAGGTTCGGTGAGGAAGAGACTGCCGGTGGGTCGGAGATAAGCCCTGTGGCACAGGCAGCACCTCTAGCTGCAGCACCGCTTGCTGCTTCAGGAGCAGATCTGTGATGTGTGCAGCTCAGGCACGGCTCTCCAGGAGATGGCACTGTGCGACGGGGCAAGGCGGTCTCCGGGGATCCTGAGCCGCAGCAAAGCCCTGCAGAGCCCTGGCAGGATGCAGTGACCCTGGTCCTCCAGAACTTTTGTGATCCTGCTTCTTCGTCTCACTGATGAATCTCTTCAGGACTGAGAGCCTGGAGAGGGAGAAGTTCAAAGGGCAGAGCCCAGTGATGGGGAACACTGGTACCCATAGAAACCTGGTCTAGTCGAAGGTGCCCCTGCCTGTGGCAAGGGGTTGGAACTGGATGAGCTTTAAGCTCAACTTCCAACCCAAACCAACCTGTGGTTCTATGCCCAGGAACACAAACTGGGTCCCTCTGCTTCTGAAAACACAGGCAGAGGACACTGAGATGTGGGGATCTCATGTCTCTCTTTGGGATAAGTTCATTACAGAACTGAACGGGGAGGCACAAGAAAAAAAAAAACAATTAATTCTTTAATTATAAGCAAAGGACAGGTTTTAACTTTATTTCTTAAGAAAACCACACATAAACAGCTGGGCATCCCACAAGTGCAGCATGCTGCCATAGCTACACCACAGTCCTGGAGCAGATCCCTGCCGAGGGACAGAATGAAATCACCTAATGTTCACCCACATTACCTCCACCTCCTCCAGCGTGTCTTTAAAGTTTGTCAAGCCCGTTTTGGCAAAGCATTCTTCTGGGGTTTTTCTGTCTTTTTCCTGTTGCCATCTAAGAGGTTATTGCGAGCAGGTACTGTCAGCACGTGTGGTCTGTTAAGTATGAAAATTGAAGTGTTTAATATTAGAGTCATAGAATGGTTTGTGTTGGAAGGGACCTTAAAGCTCATCCGGCTCCAACCCCCTGCCACGGACAGGGACACCTTCCACTAGAGCAGCTTGCTCCAAGCCCCTGTGTCCAACCTGGCCTTGAACACTGCCAGGGATGGGGCAGCCACAGCTTCTCTGGGCACCCTGTGCCAGCACCTCAGCACCTTCACAGGGAAAGAGCTTCTGCCTAAGAACTCATCTCAATCTCTCCTCTTTGAGTTTTCACGAGCCCTCTGGTCCCAGCCCTGCGAGATGATGAACCCACAGCAGAGGCCCAGCCCCAGCAGGGACAGTTTCTGTTATTCTGTTGCTGGGATCCCAAATTAGAGGTTGCCTTGTCGAGTGGAACCACAACTAACAGTTGTTTCTGCTGTGTTTGGGGTAACAGCGGCACTTGTGCGGCACAGCCAGAAGTACAGAACCAGTGCGAGAGCCCATGGCCAGCAGAGCACCAAAGGCAATAACCAGGATACAGACATGGGATGATGTTTAATAAACACAAGCAGCCTTGAGGCAGGTTTTGGAAGGGGCAAACCAGCTCCAGTTCCACCCACAGGCTTCCCAGGAAGAAGCAGAGAGTCCTGCCGCACATTCCCAGGACATACTGGAGCAGACATGGAAACCAGTAAACAGAAAAAGCCAGGCAGCTGGATTTACCGGTCTGGCCACATGTTTGGGGAAAGGAATCCACCAGCTCCAGATTCCTGCGCTCCCTTTGTCCCCGACGATAACAGGATCCCCCATCCCGGCAGAAACCCACCATGCAGGTGTGACCTTTGCCAGTCCAACAGGAAACCCAGCCTGGCACTGAAAGTGAAACAGTTCCAGTTTACGATGATGAGTTCAGTTAAATATGGAACTAGTGAAAAACAGGAGCACATCAAAGTAGAGCTCGCAGCCTGTTATTAAGTTAAGCTGAGAAGACACATGGTTGGAATAAATCCACACCGTAGGATAATCCTGTGTAATGGGGACAGGTACCTGTTCCCCTCACAGGGTGTCCAGCAGCCTATGGGGCTCACACCACTGCCACATCCTGCCCCATTTTGGGAGCCCCCCAGCTTTGGGATAGGCACCCACCCACCATGGTCACCCCATGCAGTAGGTGACTGCAGGTACTCAGCCACCAGCAGCACAAAGGACACATTATAATATAAAGCAATGTGTGATAATCTTTCTTTCTGGCTGACGAGGCTGAAAGCTCATTAAAGCCATTATAACCAGGTTACAAGCATAATGGAGGAGAGCCATTATTGCGTTTATGCTGTTGCAGCAAACATGTGTCATTTAGTTTTCAAACTTCAATCATCTGGCTGCCAGGACAAATGGATTAACATGATGATGTTTTCCAGAGGAAGATGCTGATGATGTAGTTTGCAGGGCTTGATGATTTGCTTGTGGATCTGGGATTCCCCTGGGATAAGAGAGAGGATTTGATGGCTCACCAAGTGCATTACAGAATCCATCTCGCTTCACCTCACTGTGTTTTGTCCCTTCCAAATTCATCTTGCCTTATTTCTATCCCTGCTGCTTTATCTCAATCCTCAAAGAGAGGAGGCAAGAAAAACCATCTCTGGTCCAGCACACTCACAGCCCCAAGGTTGAGCAGAGCAGAGATCCCAGCCCCTGGCCGGTGTTACACACTTCTCCAATGGCAGCAGAGGTGAGGCTCAGGCTTAACTGCAGAGCCCAGACTGATAAAACTATCCCAGACTGATAAAACAATGCCCTGAGCCAGCAAAAACTGAGGAAGTGGTGGCAGCAACTGGAGAGCAGCATCAGGAAAGGCTTAGGTCAGGGAGAGCAAGGAGCTGAGGTTCAGGGAGCAGAGGTGAAGTAGGAACAGCAGGGCTGAGGTATAGGAGAAATCAACAGCATTTGAGCCTGGGGTGAGGAGAATCAATATGTCAGTGCCCTGTTCACAAACACACACAGCTCCTTAGTGGATGGACTGGAAAGTAATATAAAGCCAGTGGGATGATGGATAGATGGGGATACCCTGCGCTGTGGGGCTCAGAGTAACTCACCCACTCTGGGATCAGGAGCACTGTCCCTTTAAACCAATGTGGATTTTCCCAGAAACAATCCTGCAGCATAAACAGAGAAAAAAAATCAACAGGGTGGATTTCAGACTCATAAAGATTTAATCTCTAAGTCATGAGACTGCGTTTGTTAGGAAAATATCCATACCCCTGAGACTCCGGCTCCGGTTGCTATATTACACACTGCTCAGCAGCTCACTGGGCACCTCTCCAAACGCCTTTATTTTTGCCATCCATCACATTAGTCAATTAATCATAAACACACTGAGGTTTGCTTGAGATGGTTCCGGTAAAACTGCCGAGTAACAGAAGAGCACAGATGAAAATCTCTGTCAATTTCAGCATTTGAGGCTGTTGCTATAAACAAGAGCAGGCCTCCGAGGAGGTTATTTATCAGAGTGAATCATCCCAGATAACACACAGCCTCCTCCCGCACGGCAAACACAAGGGCTCGTTTGTCCTTTTCCTAGTGATGGAAGGGAAAGATGGACGTGTGTCAGAGTGTGCTCAGGGAATGGGATGTGTGAGGGACCAGGCTGGATTCTTCAGCTGCTTCCAGCATTCAGCATTCCAGCTTGGCGGATATTAAATATTTAGCAGGCTGGGCTCTATCCCAATAAACTGAGAAACAGAAAGCAATAAAACCCCAGCTCATATCTAGCAATGCCTCCAGATATCAATGGATTTAATGATTCAGGCCCTACCTTTATAAGCAGCCTCCACAAACCCTGTTATATGGGAAGACTGTGATGCCTTCCCCAGTATGAAATGCGCTCCCAGCCCAAAGCCTGTGTATCTGCTTAAGCTGGCATCACAACAAATACAAACCATTACAAAGCAATTGGCTTAATGCAGGTTTTAACTTTCAGACAAGTGATGTAGCCCTGTTCTTTTCCCAGCAGTCTTAAAGCTCACGTTGGGGTAGAATCACTTGATAGCTCTGATATTGCCTGCAAAGATGCCAAAGATTAAAGGCAAAGAGCCCGGGCATCAAAGCCTGGCAAAGAGAAGGATTCCCAGGCTTTCATCCAAGCTTTGCCAGACACCAGCAAACCATGCCTGGGAAGACTCCCTCCCATACGAGCCTCAACTTTTCTGCCCGAGAGAGACTCTCAGGCATATCCCTAACTTAAAACGCAGGCAAATCACGTTGATGATGGTGAACTCCTCCGGGATGAGGAGAGACATTCCGTTCTGCTGCCCTTAAACGCTGGGATCCCAGCAGCAGCACGTAGTAACAGGGAGACGCGTTTGGTCGCCACATCTCAGGGTGAGACCCTGCCCCACGCTGCCTGTGCGGTGCCAAGGCCTCCCTCCTGCCCAGCCTAACCCATCACCCGCTCTGCGGCACCCGGAGGCGCTGAGGGAGGACGAGGGGGCCGACAGCGACCACGTCCGTCAGAGCCGCCTCTTCCATCACCTCAGCCCGGACAGCGACACCCCAGCGGCCGAGGCCTGCCCTCCCGTCAGCCAGCCCCGCACGCTGCAGTGCGAGCGCGGGCTATGGGACACCCCGGAGCCGGGGGAAGCCGAAGGAGCCGCTGCCCGCAGCCACACCACCGGCCCTGCAGCAGCCGCCGCGCCACCCGCCCGCTGAGGCCACACCGGAGCCGCGCCATGGCCCCCTTCTTCCCGCCCACCGCCTCAGCCGGGTAGGCGGGGCTTACCCCAACAGACAGCCTCCTCCTCCAATCACCGCGCTTTGCTCCCCGCCCCGTGCCGGAGCAGCCAATCAGAGCCTCGTTCCTCTCGTCCCGCCTCCTGCCGCTGGACCAATCAGATGGCGCCGCTCTCGTGTTCCTCGTCTCCCTCCCCGGGGACGGAGGGAGGGGTTACGTAGTGTCGGGTCGGTATTCTCGAAGCGTCCTGGTGGCGTTGCGTTGCTTTTGGCTGTCTGCGGCGTTGGCGTAGCGGGCGCAGTTGGCGTAGCGCTAGCAGGGGCGGCTGTGGCGGGGAGCAGCGGCGGGGGCCGTGAGGAGAGAGCAGGAGCAGGGCCGGGCGGGCACCGGGCTGGGACCGGACCGCAGGTCGGTGGAAGGGGCCGGGGAGTGGGCTAAGACCTCCCGTAAGGCAGCTTGTGACTGGGGACCGGGAGAGGAGGTGTAGACCTGGCTGCAGCTCGGTGCATGGGTTGGGAGCGGGGCTGAGGGCTGGCTGCGGCTCGGTGCATGGGCTGGAGCAGGACTCAGACCTGGCTGCAGCTCGGTGCATGGGTTGGGAGCGGGGCTGAGACCTGACTGCGGCTCGGTGCATGGGTTGGGAGCGGGGCTGAGACCTGGCTGCGGCTCGGTGCATGGGTTGGGAGCGGGGCTGAGACCGGGCTGCGGCTCGGTGCATGGGTTGGGAGCGGGGCTGAGACCTGGCTGCGGCTCGGTGCATGGGTTGGGAGCGGGGCTGAGGGCTGGCTGCGGCTCGGTGCATGGGTTGGGAGCGGGGCTGAGGGCTGGCTGCGGCTCGGTGCATGGGTTGGGAGCGGGGCTGAGGGCTGGCTGCGGCTCGGTGCATGGGCTGGGAGCGGGGCTGAGGGCTGGCTGCGGCTCGGTGCATGGGCTGGAGCAGGACTCAGACCTGGCTGCAGCTCGGTGCACGGGTTGGGAGCGGGGCTGAGGGCTGGCCACGGCTCAGTGTATGGCCCCTGGGGCAGGGGTAGAGTCTGAGACCTGGGTGCAGCCTGGTGTGTGGTCCACAGAGCCCAGAGGCAGGCTGAGACCTGTCCCCGGCTCCGTGCACAGTCCAGGTGGCTGGAGGGCAGGCTGAGACCCAGCAGCAGCTCAGTGCAGGGGCAGAGGGGGCAGGTACAGCGCATGGTGGTGCAGAGCAGTCATGAATCTGCCCGAGCAGGAGAGGGGCTTTAACCACATTCCCCTACAGGCAGCCGGAGCTTTGCCTGCCTTGGTTTGCAGTCATTAATTCTTCATACTGGCACGGGTTGTTTACTGCCTGGTGTTCATAACCTCATCCCTTTGGATGCTGTTCGGCTCTTGCCTCCCTGGCTTAGGTGTTGTGTAAATGTGTGATGAAATGACCATCTCCAGCCCCAAAACTGCCCTTTCAGGGTATGGCTTAGTGTGGACTTAGTGCTTGGGGAAGGCAGCAGACTCGGTGGGCCTGTCTATTGGACAGCCAGATGACCTGATTCGGTTGTTATGCTGTGTAATCTGGAGCAGACTGCTGCTTTTTGTCCCCTCTCTGCTGCTTTCTCCAGTTATAAGATACAGGTCAGATACTCGGGACTGGTTGGAAATGCAGAAAAGAAACAGGTTTTTGTGTTTCTTGAGATGGCTTTTGCTTAATCTTGTTAGACTGACCTTGCTCTGTAAACTGCTTCTAAAGATGATGGGTGAAAATAGAGCAGATTTTTATTAGCTGCTTTGCAAAACAGAAATTGCAAGGGGATGACAACAGTGAAGCTTGCCCTAGGCAAAAAGGGGGAAGAGGATGTTGGGGCCAGGCTAATTGGGGCCATATCTCTTAAGAATGGTATGAGTCTGGAGTGAATATTACCCATCCAAACAGGTTTTAGAGGAGGAGGAGCCTGAGACTGGCTGGGACTAATTTACTCATTTCCCTCCCAAAGGCTGACCCAAAGACCTGTACCAAGGAGTTGCACAAGAGGAGGAGATAGAAACTGGAAGCTCTCTGAATGTGCTGCCCACAGACTTAAAGCTTTTTTGGAGACTTAAGATGACTTCTCAGAAGAGATGCTTTCTGGCGGGATTGTGCTGAAGACAGAGCACTGCAGCCTCTAACTGGGACAGCTCCTGCTGGTCTGGAGCTGAGACTGACTTCTCTCCCTCCCTTTTCCCTTGGAGATGTTGCAGAGATTTAATCTGACCTCTTCCTCCTCACCTGAAGCCTGCCGTGGCGATGATCCCACAGCCAGATCCGACCACCAAAGAGAAGAGGATTGTGTGTTTGAAGCTGGGCCATCGTTGTAACTGAACTGGAATTTACTCCCTGCTTGTGCTCCCGGAACGAGTGCCCTTTCTCTGCTTGTCTGTGTGTGTTTTGAGCCGCTCCTCCCTCATCTTGTTTGGGCTTCCTGGGCTTGCCACGCTGAATTTGCCCATGGCTTTCCTGATGAAAAAGAAGAAATTCAAGTTTCAGACAAGCTTCACTCTAGAAGAGCTGACTGCTGTCCCCTTCGTCAATGGGGTTCTCTTCTGCAAAATCAGGCTGCTAGATGGAGGAGACTTTGCTAGCTTATCCACCAGGTAAGAAGCTGCTTGCATGCTTGCTTCCTGACTGTCCTCCTTCGCCTGGTTATTCTTCACTTGAGTGCTTTAGCATATGGCTACCACTTGCCTACCCCTTGATGGGATTTTAATAGATGTGTTGTAGAGCCCCACATGCCACATCATTCTCACAGTACATAGCTGGAGAGCTCTGAACCTGGGTGGTGTTGGCTGATCAGAGCTGGACTGCATTTTTCAGAGACATAGGGAGGGAGCAGGAGTTGCTCCCCTGAAAGGGTCTGGGGTTTATTTTGGATGAAATCCTGTCTTCCCCCGCCTTGTCCTTGCCCAAGTTCTCACACTATTTCAGACCCTGTGCTTTACTGCTCTCATGCCTGACTTGAAACTCAACTCTGTCGAAAGCTGTATCTAAGCAAATCAACCCACCCCAAATTTGCTTTCCTCCTTTGATTCTGAATTTCTCTTCTTGGTAAGAGTAGAAGTAGCTTGCTTTGCATTACAAATTGATGTGCAAGGGAAAACTGCTGCCTGGAGTCAAAGTTGTCTGTGTTAAAGACACAGTTTATCTCCTTGAGCTGATACCATTGCATCTCCCAAGTTTAGAGATGCGCTGTCTTCTTCTATACGAGATCTGTCACATTGGGTTCCTTCTGCTGCACATCTTACAGCGTTCTTCCATCAGGTGTTGGCATTCCTCTGCCTCCTTCAGGCAGGTCTGTCCCCCCTCCTGCTACTAATTGCTAACGAAAACTTGTTTTGTTTCCAGCTATGCACATAGATTATCACCAGCAGTATGCAAACATGAATTCGAGAACAGCCCAGACTTGCTTGCTTTCTGCCTCAAGATGTAAAGGAAGCCTTCAGTGGCTTTCAAAACTTGTTTTGCTTTTCCGAGTGATTGCTCAGTGTTAAAGGGGCAGGAGTAGTCTGTGCTAGCTGTTAACTGCTTTATCCCAGAGTTAAAGCCTCCTTTGGTCTGGTTTTCCTCTTTGTGGTGCTGCAAACAGAGCTTTCTCATTTCAGGAGGGAAGGTTTTCATTGTGCAAGCCTAAAACTTTTGTGTCTTGTGCATAGAAGTGGTGGGGCATTACTCAAAGCTTGGTTTTTCTTCCAGAGGCACAGTGCAACCTCATCTGAAGCTGTAGGCGTGGAACAACCTCCGAAAATGGACTTTGAATTAATTTCTCTTTTGAAGAAAATCTATCAAAAGAGCTTTTCCTTACAGTGTTCTCCCCTGAGGCTAGTTCCTTGCTGTTTGGTGGAAGCAGCTTATCTAAAGAATTCAAACAGTATGTGAACTTGGAAAGAAATTAACCCCTCTGCTTCCTGGAGCCATAATAAACTGAGTTGAGCTGGAGGGTGTCTTGAGAAAAGCCTGAGCTGAGAAATATCCATCTCCTTCTCCTTATTGTCCCTAAAAGCAGCTTCTAGGAGCCATCAGTGGGGTTTGCTGCTGCTGCCAGCGTTGGGTTGTTTGTGAGCTGGCTGGGGTTCAGCAGTTCACTCAGCACGGTGCGTTGCAGATGTGTTCCAGCAGTGAAACTGTCTGTAATTCAAACCAAACACATACATTGCTCTCAACCGCCTTGATTGCTTATAAACGAGCTAAGGGGAAGTAGGCTGTTGGGTTTGCTGCCTTTCCCCTAACCTGTCTGTGCTGTAACTGAAAGCACGTGGAAACCTGTTCCTGCCTGAAAAGTTACAGGTCTCAATGGTATTGACTCGTTTGACCTCTTCCAAATATTTTCCCCTGTTGCAGTTAGAGAAACTTCAGGAGGGATGAATTTCCAGGAATGCTGAGGAGATGAGTTACTGTGTGGAAAGGCTCCCAGATGATGTCTTGGCTCTACTCTGTGCTCCTCTGGTCGTTTCCATGACCTTTCTGATGCTCTTTGGATCTGGGGAAGGATTAAAGAGATGCTTTGTCCATGTTGTGTTAGAAGTCTGTACATTATTTAGGATCTGTGATTGTTCCTCTGAAATCAATCACTTCCAGAACTGTTTGTGTTTGAGGTTGTGCAGTGTCTTTCAGGTCATCTTATGTGATTTGCTTACATAGAAAAAAGAGTCTGGTGTTTGCTCTGCAATCAATTTTAGGTTTCTGCAGTCTGTGGCAGCAAGAGGTGTGCAGCTGTGGTCAAGAAGACCGATACCTATATCTGCCCATGAGTTTGCAGAGAATTGATCTCACAAGGTGTCCCATGGCATTTGGAGTCTGTAAATGGAGAGGGAAGCAGTAGGTGTAGGAGCCCTTCATAGGATGCACTATATCGGTTTTCTTTTCTCTGGATTAAGTGACCTATGATGTGGAAAGAAGAGTCTGATAAAATAAGGATCTACAGAGACAGATTTTTCAGGTTATTTGCAATTACTTAGCAGCTCTGCATGTCTGTGGTGAGAGGTGGGGATCTGATCTATTCAGTATGTTGCTGGGTGGCACCAGGTTGATTTGGCCTGTGAAGTGGGAGGCTGTACTGCCCGCTCCCATCAGCCCATCCCAGTCCCAAGTCCACTGCAGCCTGGGTTGCACGCACCTGGCCAGGACTGGGAGCTGATCACACCTCCTCTGCCCAGGCTGTGACAAAGCAGCCTGGCTACAGGGAAACCTGCCTGAAATGCATTAAGACTTAACTCTCTTAGGAATTTGAGGCACTCTGGAAAAGGTCCAGGTCCTGTCAGCACATTCAGCTTTGGGGTTTTCTTGTTTGGTTTCTTTTTGTCTTGTAGGCTGGGTACCCTTTTTCCCCGCACTTGCTGTGCTCAGGCCTTGCATTAAACCATGGGTATATTCGTGACTGAAGTTGCTTTTGCCATATCCTTCTGCTTGTCCTTTTCCCTCCCTTTGTAAAGTCTCCTTATGCTCCAGTGGGGCTTCTGGGGATAAGACACAATTCAGTTTACAGTGCTCTGTGTGCAAAGCAGCTACTGTCTGTGGGTTTATCACCCTGCTGTTGGATCACAGAACTTGGTCTCCTGAAAATGCATCTGAGGCAGGTATAGGCCAGGCAGGTGCTGTATTTCCCCAATATATTCCTTGAATAGCATTAATCTAGATACTGAAATAGCACAACCGCCAGTGAATTCAGCTGCCTCCCAAGTAGCTTTAAAAATAGCAGGCATGGAGCCGCAGGGATGTATTCATGGCAACCGTTTTTGTGAAGCAGATGGGCTGCTTCATGTTGGACCAGTTTGAAGGGGTTTTATTTTGAGGGGGGATGTCTTTTGTTCCTAGAGAGATGATATGAGAAGCTCACCAGGAGGCTTTGGATCCTTGGCTCATTGCAGGCGGGAGCCTGGATGTCCAAATGAGGGCCTAAAGCTACAGGCTGATGTAGTACGCACATGTACATCTTTGGGTATAACAGAAGAGGAAGACTTGATTCAATTCCTTCCCCTTCTGCCCATGGTGTCAGATAATGCTGAGTGACAGCCAGATGCTCTTACCTCAGCACTGATTGATTTCTGGCTGTGTGCTGGCAGCGAGCACTGTTGGTGCGTGATGTGAAGGCAGTGGAAAGCCAGGTGTTATCCACAGACTCCTGACACTTCATCCTACATTGTTCTGTTATTGTGCCAACACTCTGGTATTCCTGGATTTGAAGGAAGGGATTGTACTCTGAAAGCCCCTGGCTGACTGTAGAGGAAAGACTGTTATGCATGAGTTGAGTGACTTTAAGGGCATTTACCACCTTCCTCATTCTTCTAAAGGCATCTCAGACTGTATTTCCTTTGGGATTATGCTTTTCCCAGTGCATGTGGCATTTCATCTTGCTTTTCCGATCCTGGCACTCCTGTACCAGTTTGAACCAAAGAATTAGCTTATCTCCTGCATCCCAGCAGCTGTGCGCATGCAGGCTCGAGCTGGGAAGGGCTGACCCTCTTAGGGCGGTCTAATCTTGAAGTATTTGGGTGCTGGAGCCTGAACTGAGAATATTCTTAAACTTCAAATGTTTAATTGAGTAAGTGTGAAAGGCCACTTCCTGCACTGCCTTTTTCCTTTTTATTGGTGTAAAGCTGCATCCAGAGAGCCAAAGGAAATGCTGATATTTGGGGAGGCACCTCACACCGATAACTCCTTGTGGACTGAGGTCAGCTTTTGCGTAAGTGTGGCTTTGTCATCCTTATGTAGGTACAGACCTAAAGTTACTTGCTTTCCTCTGCTGGCAGGATGCGAGGCATCATTGTTGGTATACACAACTCTTTCATTTCTGTAGGACATAAATAAAAGGGGAGAAGCATTGTCCTACTAACACACAGCCGGTGATTCAGAAACCTTTGCTGAGGGAGGTGCAACTTGTGCCACCTCCAGACAGTGGCTCTCGATGGTGAGAGTTAGAAATCAACTAATTCGTTGTCTTTACATAGTCACTGTGTCAGGTGTTACAGGAGCCTTCAAGTTCACCATGGTTGTCTCTTTCAGACTGGAAAATCATTAATCGGAGACTAAAGGACTGATTCAGCCCAGTTGAGATCTAAATCTTCACCACTGTCTGCCTTAAAACAAAGATTAGGTAACTAAATAGTTTCTACTGGAGTCAACATCCCCAAGAGGGAAGAAAACTAGCTGTAGTGAAAGGAGAGGATTCCTGGCTGAGTTTTGCATCTCGATTTGAGTGGAATTGCCAGAGGAAGAAATGGTTGTGGCTCTAACCATCCTCCCAGTTCCATATTTTAGGACAGCATGTGCTTGTCTGTAGTGCTTTAGAGCAATGTCTGCTGAGCACTTGGTGTGATAACATATTTTAAAAGTGCTTTTGTTGCAAATGTGTCTGAAAACATAGACTTTCCCTATGTGTACACCTATTCTTAATATACAGATCAAGAGAGTGAGTTTTAATGCTCTGGAGCAGCTTCATGTGCCAACATCCTTCTTTCCTGGCTGCAGCCACAGGAGTGGGCTGGGGGTGTTAAGGGAGAAGGCATTTGAATGCAGCCTCTAGAAACAATATGCAATAAAACATAACCTATTTCCAGGTAATGCTAAGGCATAGTACCAGCACTGCCTGCATTCAGAGCCAAACACCGAGAAACTAAACAGCAAAAATGAGAAAAGGGGTAGCTAAATGTAGGTAAAAGTAATGAGAGCAGAAGCAGTGGATGAGGTTTAACCTCTGGCAAGGTGTGGGTGTTGGAAAAAGGTGCAGAAGTGATACAGCACTGCAGGATCCTCAGCATAAATGCTCTTAAGCTGCAGTTTGAGTTTGCAGAGCATATCTATTGCTTTTTCTGGGCTGCTTCACCTGCAGGGTCTGACCGCAGCAGCTTTGGGGTGGGTTGATTTGCTTCGTGCCAGACTTGCCTCTTCCTGTCACTGGGCACCATGTCAGAGCCTGTCACAAGACAGACTGAGTTACATTTAAACTTTCCTGCCATGGGGGCTGTATCCTGTTAAGTAAAACACAGTCTCTGTTCATGCTCTGATTGCTGTTGTGCCTGCTGCTGCTCAGGCAGGGGCTGCTTTGTTGACCAGCAGCTGTAATGTAAAGCCCTGTAACCGATAGGCTGTGTGTACAGCATCAGTAAATACGTTTGGATACAGCCAGCTTTACAAACTTCCCCTCTCATCCCCAATTCTGAAGAGCTAATTCTTAGCAACAGCCTTATCTGTGTGACTTGAGCAGCTCTTGGCTCAAAAAATGACTTGTTGGAAATTAATGTTCTACATTGAGACGGGGGCCATGTGGTCCATTTGGTTTGCAGGGTGGCAATACCAGCAGCTCTAGCTGAGGACAAAGGAAACTAGGAGAGAGTTCTCTCCCTCCCTTTAAGATGTGTTTATTTCTGAAGTACAGGAGAAAACCTTAATGGCCTCCAGTCTGTTTATTCTTTGTGCTCTTGCACTGCCATCAGTGTTGATTCTAGCTTTGTAGCTGTATTTCTGAGGAATTCATGCATGCCTCTGGGAGCCTGTGGTCTCTCTGCACAGTGGTTGGTATTTTAATAGGCATTAAGTTGCCAGTGGCAAGTTGTTCTGGTACCAGTTTCTGGGTAAATGAGGTAGGTACAGATTTATTTCCTATTTTATTGCAGGAAGCTACATCTGGTAGCATGGAAAGAACCCTCAGATCAAAAACCTCCCTCACATCAGGGCAAGCCTCACAAAGTGGGATGGTGAGCTCTTGCAGCATCCACCTGCGCTTGGCTCTGTAGGGTTTCATCTGTGCAAGGACAGACGGATGTGGCTCTCTATGAGGCCTCCCTTTTTCAAACAGGATATGTTCTGCATCCTCTGTGGGCTGCCAGCTCTGCTCTGAAATGGCTCAGGAATTATTTTGTAGCTGTGACTTGTGTAATAAACCAGAAGCCTTTAGGAGTGTTCTGGACCAGCGTTTGGATCTGCTTTTTTCTTCTCAGTAATCCATGAGATAAAGGTGATTATTTCAGGTGTCATTTCACGTGGCTGCTGTGTTACCCTACCCCAGAACCAGCTGCTGACCCTGCAGGATGAGAGGCTTTGTCTTTTCTTGCAGTTTATTCATGTTATGCCCAGTGCACTTGCTGGGAGATATGCTATACATTGCTATCGCAGCTCCGGACTTGGCATCAGGATCTCTCTGGTACCATACAGTGGGACTCGGCCTGGGTTTGAAAGGCACTTCCCACTGGACAAACAGTTGTGCCTGTGTTCACTGCATGAACAGCCTTCTTGTTTGGAGTATTTTTAATCTGGTGAGCAAGAAAGGGAATTGTTCTTCATGATTCAGAAGTGCTGATCTTCATGGATGTCATTTTCACGTGCTTCTCCCATGTAGCTCAGTCGGTAAGGTTGAGATGAGGAAAGGAGTGAGGAAATGGGATGAGGTTATGGGGATGAAGAAGAACATGAAGAGGAAGCACATGAAGAATAGAGGATTGGGAGGAGGCAAGTGTGGAAGAGACAGGATGTTCTAGATAAGCAATAGCATATACAGGCAGTATAACAGATGCCTTCCCTGTGGATAGAAAGTAGCTGAGCTGGCAAGAGAGCAGGATTATGCCTTTCCTTTGGCTGAATTTATCACAGTTCATTGGTGAGAGGAGGCCTTGAAGGAGGTCCCGTGTTGTAGTAGGAGATGGGACTGAAGCTAAAAATACTTTTACAGCCATGTGCTATATTCTGAATAAGAAATGAGCCCTGTCTGTTCAGCCTGAGAGCACTGAGCGTGCTTACGTGGGAGGAAGGAAGAGAGTATATGGGTTTACTGTCCTGGAAGGGCTAGAAAGCTGCAGCACTGATAAAGTGTAGCTTTAGAGACCTACAGAAACCATCACCCTGCATGTGGTTGGTAACTTCAGAGCCTGAAATGTGCTCTTTGAAATAAAAAGAGCTTTCTATCATTCGTTGTTTGGGGATTGCCACTTTCTAGAGCTGAGTGTTTGCCTCAATGAGGCTGTTCAGTGTACCCAGTGTAGAAAATGAAATGAAAGGTCTTGTTTAGTGCCTTTGAAGAGTTACCAAGCTCCAGTGTGGCTTTGCAATGGAAAAGCAGATGAAGGAACCCAATAGGATGTGGCCTTCTGGGTTTAAATTTGGGGTGGTCTCATACCTCCGTTTTGCTTCAGAATAAACCTTTGTATGAAATGACTGCAGCTAGATGTTTCCCTGATGGATATTGGGTTAATGATCAACGGAGTCTTCCTCAGCCAGCTGCACATGAAGGACTGCTCAGCACATACCTACCTGCACTCCTGCCTGCTGCTGGAGTCTCCGTTCCTCCTGAAATAAGAGTTGTAAGTGTGAGGGTATGAAATAGGGAGGCCAGACTGAACCGTGCTGAAGGTTTCCAATTGCTGCCTTCTCTGTCCAGTCACTTCAGTTTCCAGTCCTTAAGGGATAATATTGCTCATCAAAATAAAGGAGTGGGAGAAGGGAAAGCTTGACTGGAAAAACTCAGAGAATAACTTTTTTCCTTGGCCTTGTATCAGGCTCTTTCAAGCTTTATCCATGCTTGAAACAGCAAAGGTGAGGTTGGGTCTCAGTGGGGTTTTGCTCACTATAGGCTGGGGAGAGGGTTGCCAGCTTGGTCGTGTTTCCATCATGCTTTTTCTGTTTCTGTTGCTAGTTCCTGCTCTTCCCATCATCGCCCAGGCTCTGCCTGCGTGTCACAGAATGAGGAAGGAATGATGGATATTTATAATTCAGCAGTCTTTCCAGATCTCTCGATGCTCCATTGCCCTGGAACGGAGCGGTAGCAGTCACTCTTTGAAGCAGACTTGCTGCACCAGGTCAGCTCCAGCTAGTGCTGTGTCCTGTTTCCAGGTTAAGCAATAAGGGCTGTTCAGAGGCAGTCTGCTTGCCTCTGTTTCACATTAATTATGCAGTAACCCCTCTGTAGGAAAGCTCTTTTCCTGGCTTCTGCCAGAGGCCTGTTATGGTTCCTCTCATACTTCGGGAGCACCAGGCAATTGCATCTGCATAAATGTTGAATTCCTTTCAAGTGCAGGGCTGCACATCTTATACCTTCAGTAGCCTGCAGTGCTCCTTGCCACAGGGGAAACTGTATTGTGGAGGAGTGTGTTTCCTATAACTGTTTTTCACATTTGCTGCCTTTCTGCTTTGTTGAAAACCGCTTTTCTGCTGTACAGGGACTGGCTGATTGTACTCTGTTTGGCCATGGTTCTCTTTAAAGTCCATCTCTGCTGGAGGTTCATAGCAGTGGCTTTTCCTGCTTTCCATTGAAGTTTAGCTCTTCCTTCAAAACAAATCTGCACGTTGTCTTCCCTGCAGAAGTGCTGCATATACATCTCCAACATCATTTGCTCTCAGTAGGGGACAATCAAGGGAATGTGTCTGAATGCAGCTCGTTGTGATGGCCACAGAGGAGGTAAGACTCTGCTCCTCACAAACCTGCTCCCGGCAGCAGAGCAGCTGGAGGCTGTGCTGACATGTCACAGGGGCTTAACCAGCACTGACTGCTGCTGCACAATGTGGAGCTCTCGCATATTGTACTTCGATAAGTTCCATTTTGGTTAAAAGCACCTTTCTCTGGTTAGGGCAGGTTGCATCACAAGATACTGGTCTGTCTGGGAGAACTGCATTTGTCTGAGGAGCAAAAGCAACTCTTAACTGCTGTTTCTCAGACCCTTTTCTCTCCCCTCGTGCTGGCTCCGGCATAGCACCAGCTCTGACACACTCCAGCATCAGGGCAGAAGGGGAGGGAGATGTGGGACAGGCAGGGTTTAGAAACCCCAGCCCATCACCACCAGCATAGTGATGAGTCAGGGGGCAGAAGCTTTACTCAGCAGCCCCTTCTGATTTGCCAGCCTCTTCTGCTGAGTGGTCTTTTTGCTGATACAACCCAAGTTCGAGAGATATCAGTGAAGGGGATGGAGCTTCAGGGAGAACAAGTCTGTTGCTTGGCCTTAAAAGCAGTGACCTGGTTTGCACTGCTCAACAGTGCCTGTATAAAGGAACCATCATAAAGCACCTGTGTTCATTATGAAATGAGAAAGCTGCTGTTAACATATAAAGAGCTTTCTCCTGGACTGTTAGATTGGTTTTGACTCAATGTATGCTGTATAGAAGTGACTCATAGCTGAACACGTCTGAGCACGGCAGGGTGTTACCTCTTGGGTAACTAAACCTACTTTTAGCACCAGGGTTGACTTCAGGCAGCTTATTTACTGAAGGGCTCTTCAACATACTCGAGTCAAATTGCAGTGATGTTACATCACACAGTATTAATGAAATTATTCCAGAAATGAACTTGGCCTCGTGTGCAGGTTAATTTGCACTGTAAAGACTTCTCTGGTACAGCTCTATTGGCAAATTCTCCCCATGGAAAGAGGATTTATATTGGCAAAAAATGTCACTTAACTACCCTGGCATCAATAGGTCTTCATGTGCCATAAATCTGCCTTAGAGGCAAAAAGATTTGTCTCTGTGTACATCACTTGTGCTAGGGATGCTGGTCGTAATCTTGGGTCGATTCCCCTCAGGCTTCTCATTTTCCAGATATGCTATCCCAGGTATTGAGTTCACCGTGTCTTGATTCTTCTCATCCTGTGTGGATTTTCGTGTTTTGAAAGGTAGGGTTTTATAAGAGCATCTTGTTTACAAACACAGCTTTCTTGCATCATGGAGCTGTAGCCATGCCTTGCACCCTGTGTGGTAGGGATATGACCAGATTTCTCCTTGGTGGAGTTGACATTGCTGTCTTTCTTTATTAGGGGTTTAAATTTAGGCAGCAAAAGGCAAATCTGGAGTCTGTCAGATGCCAGCTAACATTTAGGGGATGAAGGAAGTTTGTAAATACATCAGCAACGGCTGATCACTGACTCTTCATTCGCATCTACAGTCTGCCAGAAGTGCAAAGGCTTTCTCAGTGTGATAGACATACGTATTGACTCTGAAATGGGGTAGCTTAATCTACTTTAATCTTGAAGCATCTGCACGGAACAAACCTTAGAGGTTTTCTGAAGTGTTTGGGACCTTCTGTAGCTTTAGTTCCCCTGTTAGAACCGCAGGGGAAGTTCGAACAGTGATTTGTCCAATGGGTGAACAGGCCCTGGGAGTGATGGCTTTTTTTTCCTCTTAGCTTCTGCGGTTTTTGCTGTGCTGTTGAGTTGTTAATGGGCCTGAACATCCCCTCCCTCTGTGCCCTCTGTCACTTAGTAATGTGCAGGGCTCTCAGCTTGGTGTTGCTCATCCCCTCTAACTCCAGGTGGATGCATAGGTAAGAGCTCTTCTTAGTTAAGTTGCCACCATGCTTGTTTATGAATAGAGCACATTTGATTGTTCACTGGTCATAGTTGTGGAAAATCAGATCCAAAAGGTATTTATATCCAGAGTTAGACAAGTTCTTCATTGTTGTAAATGCTCCATCCCTGGCAGTGTTCAAAGCCAGGTTGGACAGAGCCTCGGCTGACATGGTCTAGTGTGGGGCATCCCTGCCCATGGCAGGGGGTTGGAACTGGATGATCTTAAGGTCCTTTCCAACCCAAACGATTCTGTGATTCTATGAACTGCAAGGTAATCCAGTCTTCTGCAGCACAGAACAACCACAGGGGTAAGAGGAACAGCACATCTGCAACCACAGGACGAAAAGGAATAGCATCTGAGACAGGCTGGTGCACCATCGTACAGCAGCCTGAATGCAGGAGCTGGTGGCTGACCTGGGCAGCCTCAGGTGAAATCTGCAGTGCAGAACTGTGCTTGTTTCTTCTCTAACTGAAACCCTTGTGAATTGCCTTATAAGAGGAAGGCCCGGGTGGTGGGCTTGGCAGCCTGGCACTTAGTTTGCTCTTGGCTAATCCAGCTCCAGCGTAGTCTATGGGAACAATAGAGGTAGGAGTTGGTGTGGTGACTCAGTGCATGATCAGAGTTCAAAAAAAGCAAATACGTCTTTCAGTGTTCAATATGCACGTTATTACAGACTCGTATTGCAGCAACTGAGCCATCTCCCTAGTTATTCCTTTCTTTACACTTAAGGAGTTTGGTAGTTCTTTGCTTGTGATGTTTTTGCTCCTGGCACATGGCCCTGGCCTCTGACCAGGAAGAGCTTGCGCTGTGTAGATGTGGCAAGAAGTCCTTGGATACGCGCTGCTTCGGGTTGGTCTGCCTTCAGCACAGTGTGTAACAGTAGATGGATTGCACAGCACTTACTGTTGCAGTCCCTTCTCGTCCTTGTTTTCCTCTCTGCTTGGAGATGACAGAATGTGAATTAGAAGTCCCTCAAAGCAGCCTGGCTCTGCTGGGCATGTCCTGTCCGTGAAGTGCCATGTACACGTCCCTTGCTGCTCCACAGCTGAGCCTGTTAGAATTATTTCCCCTTGCCTTCTCCCTGCTCCACCCTTCCCAAACTCATCGGACTTGTTCTATAGCTTCAGTTTGAAAGGGTCACTTTTCTGGGACTTTCTTTCTCCATTTGGCACAGTTTTTATTTCATTATGCAATTTCTGCTGCAGCACTTGATCACCAGCTGCATGCTTGTGTTTAATCAATTCCATTGTTTCTTATCGTATTTTTAACATAGTTCATGTGAGGAAGGAGCTGAAAGGCTTTAAGGTTTAGATACAAGGAATGGTTAGAAATATCTATATTAAAATAACACCCAGTGTTAGGTTTTAGAAGCACTGGACGGACTGGAGAGTGTGGCTATGCTGGAGTACACGGGATGGACTGCACTGGAAAGGTCTTTCCTATGGGACATTGTGCATGAGGTGCAGGATCTCATGTCTGTCACCTATAAAAGACACATGTCTGGATGCACGTGACTGCAGTCCAGGCATAACTGCATTACTGCCTTTCAGAGAAGCTGTTAATACACAGCTAGGAATGCTGATGCTGGAGGCTTTTCTTCTGGTGATTGACTGACTGCCATCCCCATTCTTCAGTAAGTATTATTGCTCCCTGGCTTGTACTGGTGGACCTTGATCAAGACTGATCACTGCCTTGGAGGGAACTGTAACACTCAGTTCAAAAGCTGTGCTTCTATAGAAACAGGCTTCTGGAAATAAGGTTAAAGCCATTAAAAGTCAATTGCTTGCCTGCTAGATACCAGCTTATTCCTAAGGAGGATTTCTAAATCACTCTGTGTATCCTGGTTTTGTATCACGCTTGCCTGGTTGGTTTTGCTCCAGTTCTTTTGCCTTTCACACACTTGGTGCTGTGTCATTGCCCCTTGTCCCCCAGTGAAGCAGTCTTCGCTGCTCCTTACCTTGACTTCTCAGCTGTGCCAGAAGTTTCTTCCATGAGCTTTTCTTTCCTGGACAGTTGCTGTTAATCCTTTTTCATGTATCTGTCTGTTCTCCAGTGAAATAGGGATAGTGCAGGCTCTGCTGCGATCTGCGTAAGTGGAATCTAGTTTCCTGAGCTGACTTTTCCTGACTCTTACTTCCATGTTCACCCTTCCCTCACCTCCTCAACTGCCAGCAAACAGCAGGAGGGGATGTATGTCCATCTCCTGGTGTGAGGCAGAACTGAACAAGCATGGTGAAGCCCTCCAGAAGTGTTGGAGCTTGCCCTTCTCCCCCAGAAACATGCTGGGGTGTGCGAATGCTTCACTCTAAAAACACTGGTGTTCAGATGTGGCATTTAGGGAGCCCATATGTATCTTCCCACTGGTGTAAATGAAGAACTAAAGTAATAGGTGTACACCGATGCCAGTAGGGAGGTGCGGATAAGTGTCTTTCTCCACCATGGACCTTTGGAATGGGTTTGCTGGGACTTCAGAAGTTAAACTGTGAGTAGGTGGTAGATGTGATGACCTTACTGCTGAGCCCTTGTTTAAAACACTTGCAGTGAAACATCCTCATGAGACTTGTTTTGGATGACAAAGGCTCGCTTAGTTCTCTTAGTAACACAGTCTGCATCATCTCTCTCTGAGCCGTTTTTCCATCATAACTGCTAATGTCTACTTCCCAACAACCAGCACTTGTCAGCTGCAGAATGCGGGGTTGTTTGCAGTGAGGGAGATATCCAGCTCTTTGGGTTGGCACTTGCTCTGGTCAGTGATGTCAGCCCAGTCAAAACAGAGTGACTTTATTGTTGGGAGCTACTTGCAGCCCTTTCTGTTCTTCTGCTCAGGGAAGGCAAAACCCCTTCGTGTAAAGCTTGATGTAAAGCATTTTACACCTCCAGGTTAAACTGCCTTGGCTTTGTGTATCTACATGGGGTTTTATGATCCTCTATGGTGTTCTCCAAGGAATCACAGAATCCCAGACTGGTTTGGATTGGAAGGGACCTTAAAGCTCATCCAGTTCCAACCGCCTGCCACAGGCAGGGACACCTTCCACTAGAGCAGGTTGCTCCAAGCCCCGTCCAGCCTGGCCTTGAACAGTGCCAGTGATGGGGCATAAGGAATGTGGAGTCACCTCTCATTCTTAGGATACGTTTCTACTGAGCTTCCCAGAACCCATTACCTATTGCTCATTGTGTTTTGCTTCTTTCTACCTGTGTTTGGTCTGCATGGGCTTGATGACAAGATAAAATAGATGGCAGCCCTAAGCTTTTGTTAACATGGTGTGTTCCCAAGCTGCTGCCTGGTTTGCTGTCTGCCCATGGTGTTGTTTGCTCACTGCTCATTTCTCTCCTTTTCCTTGCCAGGAACCTGGATGACAAAGCCTCAGAGCTGCAGCTGTCTGTAATAATAGGTGTGCTGCAGTGAAGTGCCCTGTCCTGAGCCCATTATTTGGGGATACCTACGGGTTCTGGCTCATACAGCTAAACCAGCTAAGGGCTAAATGGAGGCTCACTTTCTGTTCTATATAGATGTTCACACAACTTTGTATTTTCTGTGCTTCACAGGCAGTGATTAGGCCCTCTGTCTGCAGCAGGACCTGCTGCGTTAGTAGCATGGTATCAATTCTGGTGTGCTGTGGATACCAGTCACTGGCCCAGCATCGTAGAAAGCCAGTTTTAAAAGAGGGTTTTCAGGGACTTTCCCTTGCCCTTGTCAAAGGTCTCTCCTCCAGCTTTGCACTGGATAACCTGGTTAAAATAGCAGCTATCTTCTGCAGAGCGTAATGCAGGATTGTTCCAGATCTCGCCAAGCTGAGGGAGTGTCAGCGATCCTGCTCTAATTCAGCCTTCAGAAGTGCTGGGGCTGTCTTAATGATGGGTCTCTGCAGCTGAAAGCAGAGCAGGGTAAAGAAATGCTGTGGAAGATGCCCTTCAGATGCAGTCTGCTGAAATAACTGTATTTTCTTTCCCCTTCCCCCTGCTGTGTGATTGAGAGGAGGTTGTGTTACCTCCCTCCCCAAAAGGACCCACTCAGTGCTCTATGTGTCAGGGTCCCTTTGAGGCCTGCTTTTCAGTCCCTCATGCTGAAATGAATCTAAGCTGAGAGTTAGCTTGCTGGCCTCTTTAAAATGGTGTTACCTTTCTTCTGCCTTGTCAGATGGAGATGCTGCTTCAGTGGTGGTTCACTCCTGATGTGAGGAGGGTGCAGGGTGCTGCGAGCAGGCAGGAGGATTAGTTCTGCTTGAAGGGGCAGACACAGATCCACATCTCCAAGCAGGGGGACAAGTGAGCATATGGATTGGGCATCAGGAATTGGAAAGCTTGCCCTCCCTCCCCTTTTCCATAGAGATGAGGAGGAGGAGACCTGAATAAGCAGCTCTTTGTGTGTGCTTATCTATATACCGTCTCCTTTAGCCTGAGGTTTTCCCACATCTGCTCCCACGCGTGAAGCATCACACTGACACACATTGCTCTGCTGAAAGCATTAGAAAGCTATTTGTGTTGTTGCCCTCCCAGTAAGCCTGTGGCCTTTTTAGAATGCTGCTTACTTTTGACTGTCTTATATGTGACTACTGCCATAAAGTAAGAAACATCTGCTCTCCTAAATGCTTCAGCAAGGCAGAACTGCGGGTTGTGTGTTTGAAGCATGATACCCAGTTGGGCATAACTCAGCTTTGTGTCTGTAAATAGAAGTTTTAATCTCTGTTCTGCTGTTACATTAGATGGGTTTTCATGTGGGAGAGAGGCCTATGGTAGCTCAAGATAGCACGGGTCATATACGTGGCCTTCATCAGGGAGTGCTTGCTGAAGTTAACTTGCGTTCACAGTGAGCTCTATGGCTTTCTGTAACAGTGCTACTCTGTCCATGGCACTAAAATCACAGTTGGTAAACAGATCTTCTCTTAAATCTGTTCATTGCCTGTTCCTCTGCCTGTCTCCAGAGCTGCAGTAAGGGCTGTGTGTGAGATCTGCACCCAAGGAGGCCTTGGTGGCTTCACTGAGCACACTGCTGCTTGCTTCACTGGTAGGTAAACCAGTGGGTCGGTGCTGTGCATCATTCCTGTTACTTGGATTCGTACCATGCTATGGTGAAACATCATCTGATTGCTCTTTTTCTGGTAAACCCTCTCTTGAGGGGTAGATGGTGGCCGGGAGTACAATGAACTGTCCCTTTTGGCTGCTCAAGGAGCTGGATGGAGGTAGATGAGCAGCTCCAGCATTGGAAGACCCCGAGAAGCTCTCTGTGGACCTCACTCCTTGCAAAAGCTGCTGCAGGGTTGCATCGGTTTATTCTGAGGAGGTATATTTAGGTCTGGAAGAGTAATTACACAGCTTTGGATAAGTCTGGAGTCAGAAGAGGGCAAAGCTTAGCTTGGCAGGGATTCAACCTTCTGGGAATCTCAGCAAAGTGGTACAGACGGCTTCTTAAAAATAAAACTTCTGAAAACCCGTTGAGCTGACACCTTGTACCAGGCTTGGGGCTGCTCTATTTCTGGCTCTCCCCATGCAGAGTAATGTTTAAAATTAGCCATTTTGTGGTTTAAAGCTGTTAGTTTCTGCTTTGCTTTTAGCTGCCTTGTGATTAAGATGGAAGGAAACGCCTCTCAGTAAAGCCCTCTCCACGCTGCTTATGTGCTTTGGGTTTTGGGTGTGATGGTTCCTAATTGTACATCAGAGAATATTCAAGGGCTAAATACGAAACTGCTCTTCATCCAGGCCATTTGTTTCCCTATTTTAGTGTTCTCTGATTACCAGCCTAACCATAGCTTGGTGGGAGGTGGACACACAAAGCCCATTGCTTCCCACAAGCCATCTTTTGGACATGTGGAACTGATATTTTAGAGTTCGATTGGAAGCAACAGTACTGTTGGTTGCTTGTCTAAAGATACAGACCCAGCCCTCGCCCTTAGGTCTTTAAACCCTCTTTAAAGCCACTCTTTAAAGTGAGAAAGTAAGTTGAAAAGTCACTTTTTGTGATTATAGCACTTGTGACTGGAAAGCAGCTCTGCATTTTAACTTGTGAACTCCTTTCCACCCTACACAGACTATTCTGAAGCTATAAGCCCCAAGCTACATGTGCACCTGCAGCTCGGGTTCGTGTTTGTGGTGCTGTGGGTAACATAACTCCCCCCCAAATCCTTTTCCTAATCCCTTGCACCGTGTGGTATCCACAGCAGTTCTGGAGAGCCAACATACAGCCTTAATAAAAGCAGTATGTCTGTTAGGGGCGCTTATGCTAACAGCAGATTACTCTGATGGAGCTCTTATTGCTCATCAGTACTTTTGGTCACGTTTTGAAGTAATTAGCCCTCCTAATTGAGTTGGCAGCACTTAGCAGATGCTTCATCATAGCTGCACTGTGACAGGAGCAGGAGTCCTGAGTACGGAAACTAGCACCATGGGGCAGTTTGTGCTCCTACTGC
This sequence comes from Ara ararauna, assembly GCA_028858755.1. Classification (NCBI taxonomy): domain Eukaryota; kingdom Metazoa; phylum Chordata; class Aves; order Psittaciformes; family Psittacidae; genus Ara; species Ara ararauna. Next base: position 19,142,139 of record CM054384.1, read on the forward strand.
CGAAGCAGCTGCAGGGAGCCGGGTGCATGTGATGGGTGTTCAGGAGCTGGAGCTTGGGCGCTGGAATAGTCACTTGTGACAGGAGTTGGAGCTCTGAGCCTGGTTTGCAGCAGTGTGCTGTTGTACCTGTCTGAGCTGAAGATCATTCACTTAGCCTCACTATAGGAAATCATAGAATCCCAGACTGGTTTGGGTTGGAAAGGACCTTAACATCATCCACTTCCAGCCCCCTGCCATGGGCAGGGATGCGTCACACTCGACCATGTCACCCAAGGCTCTGTCCGACCTGGCCTTGAACACTGCCAGGGATGGAGCATTCCCCACTTCTCTGGGCACCTGTGCCAGCGCCTCACCACCCTCACAGTAAAGAACGTCTCCCTTATATCTAACCTGAACTTCCCCTGTTTCAGTTTAAACCCATCACTCCATGTCCTTTTGCTGCTGTCCCTGATGAAGAGTCCCTCTCCAGCATCCTTATAGCCCACTTCAAATACTGGAAGGCTGCTCTGAAGTAGCTCCTTTATAAAGATGAGTAATGCTAAAATATCCCATATTTACTGCATCCCATGTACCTTCCTTATGCCTCTGAAGCACATGTATTCACAAAGCATTTTTCAGTTCTGTTGAATTCCTTGTTTCATCTGTATCCGAGTTTTCCTTCCTTTAGGTCATTTGAGAAACCTGCTGTTAAGTCAGGTTTCAGACACCTCACAACTGAAATTTAACTTGCCTAATTTGCCTGGCTGGGTGACTATTTTATTAAAGGCAAAGCCTTTTTAATCCCTCTGGAAGTGTTTTCTCTCCTGTCTGAATGAGCTGGAGTGCAGCAATGAGAACCAGATCTCATCTTGAATTAATCCCAGATTCAAAGGTACTTTTGGCACTCTGATGTCTCACTTTTCAGTGACTTCAATAGGCAGCCTTAGTTCTGTCTGGAAGGAGTTTTAAGTTCACTTCCTGGCAGGAATTGCTGCCCTCTGTTTTCTCATGTTTTAAACAGGGGCAATCAGCCCTTATCTGCATTACAGACAATTACAGGTTTCAGTTCTTTGTCAGCTTTTCTGCTCTCTGCATTTGCCTTGCCCAGCACATTCAGGTCCCACAGTACAGCTCAGAGGCCCAGCAGGGACCTCCCAGCTCCCTGGTACGTGTCCTGTTGGGCTCACTCGAGGTTGCAGAAGGGCTTGTTGGGTTGTGTTCTGGCTTTTGTCCCTTCCTTCCCAGAAGGAGAGCTGAGGCAGTGCCAAGACTGATCATTCTCCCCTTTGCCACCAATCTCTGGCATGCCATGTGTCAGATGGTGGGAAACCTCCCTTTCCCTGCTAAAGCAAACAGTTTATCAGATGCCTTTGCCCCTGTGTCCTGGGCAAAGAGGAGAGATAAGAGCTAGATGCAAACTTGCCAGCTCATAGCTGTCAGAAGTGCCTTCCCTTCCCTCCCCAGCCGCAACACTTTGAGAACTGAATAGGCTGAAGGTCAAGCTCTGAGCCATAAACAGGTCTTGTCCTGCAGAGGAACCGGAGCCCCATGGAAGGACTCGCACACCTCCTTTCCAGACTCCTTGGAAGGGTGAAATCCAGCTTCCCCTGAGGGCTCTGCAGAAGCTAGTGCTATACCTGAAGAAGGTGGCTTCTTCTCTTCCTCCTGTGGGCTCAGGCTAAGCTTCTCCACTCACCCTGGGGGTCTAGGTAGGCTGATCAGAAACTGTGCAAGCAAAACCACCTCCTCCTGGTTTAGACTCCTTTATGGTCTGAAACCCCTGTGTGATTTGAAGCACAGTGTTTGCTTGACATGATCGTGTCTGCATGCACCCAGGAGCATTTCCACGTGTGTTTTTGTCCTGCAAGCTGGCTGTCCTCACTGGCTTAGTCCCAGCATGAGAAGCAGGATGGCTGCCGGGAAGGACAAGCTGTCCAGGACACACAGCACATTCACTGTACGAAACAGGCACATCATAGGAAGATAAGCTTGCAAACCTTCAGCCCAGTTCAGTTACAGAGGCTGGACAATGACTGAGCTTAAACCAGCTGAGCAGGAAATGTCAGTGAGCTTGTGAGAGTTTTAAAGGCAAATTCTGTTGATGAGGTGAAGAGTCTTTCCTGGAACCTGGGTGGATTTTACCTGCATTGACTAGTGAGAGGCTTGATGTGATTATAACCCCTTTGTGTGGTGCAGTTTGAGGTGGTGTGGACAAAGCTCTGGTGTAGATAATCTTAACAAGCCAGATTGTTGTTAAAAAGCAATACTTAATAATGAGGATTGATTTGGTTTATACCTTTATTTGAAGACTGTTTTCTTTTTGCTTTCTCATAGAGAGGAAGTGCAGGAAAACTGTGTCCGCTGGAAGAAGAAATTCACCTTTGTGTGTAAAATGAGTGCCAACCCAGCCACAGGGCTCCTGGACCCCTGCATCTGCCGAGTGTCTGTCCGGAAGGTGAGCATCTCCCTTCTGCTTCTGGCAGGTCATACCACCAGAGTAATGGCATTGGTCACTACCTGCTTTTTGGCAGCAAAAAGAATTGCATGGACAGCAATGTGTTTGGGCCAGGATGTGACTTGAACACAAGCAAGGGTGCTTGGTGGAGGGTGGGAGTGAGGAGGGTGGTGGTAACCCATGTGAGACAGAGGTTTGCGAAATCCTGACAGCAAATTCCAGGATTGAGTAATGACTTTCCCCCTGTTTCCCCAGCACATTTCATAGTTGCTTTTCCTGTTTGTTTTGTCTCCTGTTATAGGAGCTGAAGGGCGGAAAAACCTACTCAAAGGTAAGAGCACAGAAAGGGCAAATGTGGTAGGGTGATGATGGTCTGTTAGTGCTTCACACCCATTATAAGCCAGTGACTGCTGCGTGAAGCAATCAGGGGACATGGTCATTAGTTCTTGGTTTAAGCCTGAGTTAAGCGATTTCCCAAAAAATGGACATGCTGGGACAGGATCCAGATTGCACTGGATGTGGATTTGAGAAGGGGGCTGGGAAGATGATCTGCATGTCCTCAAACTTTGGGGAAGTTCTGAGTCAGATGTGAACTCTCTGGCTTCTGGCAGCGTCTTGCTAATAAACACAGACTCCAGTTCTGTTCTCCACAACGCAGCAGGCGGCCATGGCTGGGGTAGGCACCTCGCTGCCTTGTGTGCAGGCAGAAACCTACAGCAGAATCACTGCCTTCCAAAGCACAGGAGACACAGAGGCAAAAAGCAAACACATCAGCAGGGGTGTTAGTTTTGGTTTGTTCCCCATCGTTTCCTTGCCTGTGCTATGGGAGAGACAATGGGACACCCCCTTCTCTGTGTGCTGGATCAAGAGACAATGTTGGCTTAGAAATGGAGCTCACACAGAGCTCAAAACCATGTTTGTTTGAAAATGAGTCATTGCTGCTGGTTTCTAATAAACAGATGTTCAGGTCACGCACATCCTTGTAAGAGCTTCTTCTAATCAATACCCTTCCTGAGACCACGGAGGTAACTAGCTTTGAAGGGTGAACCACATTGCATGATAGAGGGCAGTGGTGCTGCCCACACTGTTCCTTTTTTGTTGCTAATCAGGCCGTGGTCTCTGGGGCCTTCAGTTTCTCTTTCACTAAGCTCTCACCGAGGGGGAGGTTATTCCTCCATTCTGCAGACCTGCCTCTTAGAGTAAATGCATCAGCCTCTTCCTCCAGTAGTGTCCATCCTCAAGTGTCCCACAGGATTTGGAAACACAGAATTAAAGAAAGCCTGAAGGCATGTCTCTGTGGTGGAGTTAACCTGGGCTCTTATTCAGGCCATGTTCTAACCTACTGCCTGTTTACTCAGTCTCCAGTTGTGTTTAGTGCCATTTGAAAGAGACCCTGTTGCTCCAGCCTAGGAAGGGAGACCAGAGCTCAAGTACTCATCTCATGCTTAGTCTGCTCTGAAGAAGACACTCCTAGAACTCAACAGAAGATGACCCAAGCACTTCAGCAGCTCAGAAACAAGGGATGTCACACCAGACCAGGGATTAAGCATTGCAGTCTTGACCAGGCTTATTCCAGGCAGGTCCCTGTGGCAGAACTAACTTGGGATTCCTAATGCTTATAGCAGAAGTCTCTAGCTTATGTCCTGCAGCTATTTTCCCATTCTAAACAAGTCCTCACCTTTTTAAACTACATTCATTCTGAAAACTCCTCCAATCGTGGCAGCAGATGTAGAGGAAGAAAAATCTTATGAATGCCTCTTTACCTTGTCCTCCTTCAGCAGGGACTGAGAGTGATGGAGCTGTTTGTGCTCAAGACAGTTTCCATCCACTCATGCACCTTTTGCTTTGACGTTAATGTCACTTCAGTGTCAGGGGTCATAAAAAGGAAGCCAACAGGAAGGATTGATCAAGCGGAAACTCTTTCCCTGAGCTGGAAGAAGCACCATCAGCTGGCTGGAAAACTGAGGAAACTATTCGGAAAGGTTACATCTGAAAACATCCTTTTGTTAAGGGATCCTTCCTCTATATACTGGGAGTCTGCTTCCTGAGAAGAGCTTCTGACCTCAGCAACACCGTATGGGTGGCTGGAGGCTTCTCCCACACTCTGTCCTCTGACGGTGATCTCTGAGAAGTGTGAAGAGGGACCTGGGTCACTGCTGTGCCCTGTTGTTTGTGCCGTGTCTCCTCTGTCCTCCAGTTTTGTCACAGTGATGGATTGCAGCTCCCTCTGTGGCTTTCTCCTCTCTTGTTTATCTTGCAGCGATAAATTGCTGTTTGTTTTGGGGTTGTCTTTTTCCTTATCAGGCAATACTCATTAAGCAGCATAGCCCTGGGCTAGAGGAGACAGAGGGACATCTGGAGAAACACTCGGAATTCTTATGAACAGAGAAAAGAAGGAGAAAAGTTAGGGGTTTGGGGTTTATTTGCCCTGTGGTTCCTGCTGTATCCCACACTCTTGTATTCCTTTGCCATCAGCTCTTGTTCCCCTTTGAGAATGGGATGGAGGAAGCAGCTATGCTAATCCTGCAACTGTCTCCCCTTGGATCACGTATCTTGTGCAGACTGTGGTTTAGACTTCTGATTTGGAGCAGTGGGAGCCAGGGTTCATACAGCAGTGACTGTGATTTGTGCTCTGACTCCCTGTCAGCTTCCACAGTTGACAGCACCACATTTCCTTGGGATGGTGCTACTGGTTGGGGCTGCCTGTTATACCATCCAGCTGTCAGCACCAGGGCAGGAGAAGTCTACTGCAATGTACAGAGTAACAGCTAGGTCCAAGCTGCTTCTCCACTTCCCTTCTGTGTTCTTGTGGAAGGTGACCTGTATGTTGAAGTGACGCAGAGTTTCCATGCTTGGATGGCTTGGCCAGATATGGGGTACAGCATCTGTTCTTGATCAGATTAGATGAAACATAACTGACTTCTATTGCTAAAGCTCTGCTTAAAAGAAGATGTAACTTTTTCTCTAAAGCACTGTATTAATACACAAGCAATTAGAGCAGAAACACAAAAGTACTCTTCCTTGTGTTCATCTTTAGAGACGTAGGTACCCTCTTTGAATTTGCCTGTCATCTTTAACATCCCCTATTCACCTTCGCTATTTGCTCCCCTTTGTTAGAGGAGTTTTAGAGGGCTCACAACTTAATCTCTCCAAATACCTCTGTTCCCTTCTGCCTGTCAAACATACCACTTCCCAGTTAAATCTTAGCAGTGTTGAGGAACCTTTGCTCCAGGACAAAGTGGGGCACGCACTGCTGCATGGCTCTGGGTTTCCAGCTTGCTGTGCTCCAAGGCTCAGGATTGTTTTTCAGGACGGTGTCACTTTCCTCTGTTACAATATCCTTTCATCTCCTGGTTCACATGCTCCACCGCATTCTGGGATGGCCCGATACAGAGAGAGCCTTATTATGTTTGTGTGTGTATGATTCTGTTTTTTCCACATCGTTGACCTAGTACCTTCCATGTCCTTGGTTATGCAATGGCTCTGGGCTGGTTAACACTGTCCTGGCCAGCACCACTGCTCTGTGTCCTTCCTCCACATGGAGCTGGCTTCCTGAAGGCCTCCAGCGTGGCTTGGGATCAGGAATGTGACCCTGCTCATTCAAGAGTTGGGGGGCTTCACAGCCACAACTCTGTGTGCACTGGCTCCTGCTTCTGCCCTTGCTCACAGATGCTCTCTCTTCCTTTGGTGTGTGTGACACCACAGGTCCCTTTATTGAATATATTTTGTTCTCTCCCCTTCCCCTCCATTGTTTTCTTGGCTACAGCTGGGCTTTGCTGATCTCAATCTGGCAGAGTTTGCAGGCTCTGGATCCACTGTGCGTTGTTGCTTGCTGGAAGGATATGATACTAAGAACACCCGACAGGACAACTCCATCCTAAAGGTACAACAGCTAGTACTGCCATAGTGAAATCCTACTACTCAATTGCAGTGCCAGGCCTGAGAGGAGGTTCTGCATTATGTACAGAGGCAGGATTTAGCCTTTTATGCTGCTAGTCTGACTTGGGAAGCCTCCCAGTATCAGAGTTGCCCTTTGATACCTTGGCATCTGTTTGGCCAAGCAGTGGCACTCAATACATTCTTTGTCATCAAAGAAACCATGAGCAGGAGAGGGGAAACAAGTTCTGAGGCTGGTGCCCTGCTGAACCATTGCAAATTAGAGTTACTGGTGCCAGTAATATGGGACAGGGAGGGAAATACCTTCCTAAATCCCTGAAGCTGATTTCCTTTGGAAAGGAACTAGGTCTTACTAATCTTTACACCTATCCCTTGACCTCCTGCCTGTTGTGAAGTGAGGAGCTCACTGCAGCATGGCTAATGATGTGCCTTGTCCTCCTCTCCAGGTCACGATTGGAATGTCCCTGCTGTCAGGGGACCCCTGCTTCAAAACGTGAGTTTCTGGGTGCTCATCCCATGCTGGGCGGACCAGGATATCTGGTTCTTTTGCAGTTCCTTGCTGGAGACTAAAATTGATGGGGGGGGGGGGAAGATGCCCTTGGTTGATATCGGGAAGTACAGAGGAAAGCTTGAAATTGGTGGTCTGGGTTGTCGAATAGCACAGCCAGGCTGTGCTGATCATCTTTGTCTCTGCTGTGGTTCTCCCAGCTTGGTTATTGGTTGTGCCCAGTATTTTCTCTGCTGGTATCAGTTAGGTTCTAGAAACCAGTGGTTGTTGAGGACAAACTTCATGTTTTGCCTAGAGGATAGAATTTCTCATAGCTCTGGGGTTGGTGTCAATGACCTCCTAGAAGGGAAAGGTCAACAAAGAAAGCAGGCTTGGAAAAGGACATGCTTCAGCACATATAATGCAGGATAAGGAGCTCAGATTGAAACAGCAACAAAAATACTGCAAGGCTGGAACATCTTAATTCTCCTTTTTTTCCTATAGGAACCCAGGTTTATAGTTTGTATTAGTTAGCAGAGAAATTGTAGTTGTGTACTTGTAAATACGTCATGGTAGGAAAGAATAAGTACAGTTGAGCTATGAAGCAGTTTTGTTGCTTAAAGAATTGATGGAGGATCTGTTAACAAATATACCAGCAACATTTGACTTTATACTGCACTACAGCATTGCAAGACTCAGCCCAAGCTGTGTAAGGTGTGTGACTGTACACAGCAGGACTGCCATGCGCTGATAGACTGTGCTGACTCCCAACACTATGAGAGAAGAAAGCTTTACCTTGAGGCCATCTCTTGTAGCTGTGGTATTCTGGGCTCAAAGGTCTAATTTTAGCAGCTAGCTTGAAGTGTATAAATCAACTTACATTCTTGCTGTAAAATGCTGCATGATTTGGGGTGGGTTTATTTTGTGAATGGCTTTTCATAGTGCTGCAGCATTCAAACCCTGAGTGCAGTGTCATCTGATTCTGCAAAGTTTCTGCCTCAGAAGGAAGTGTAATAAAGAAGTTTTGGATCTCTGAAACCATAACTTTTTAACAGTAACAGATGTTTTAAATCTAGGGTACTAGGATGATTGGCAATAATACGTCTGACACAAATAACTGTTGCTCCTTCACTGTGGAAGCAAGTCCCACTGTTAAAGTGCCTGAAAATGATACAGAACTGGGTATAAATATCCATTTAATGTAAGTAGGCTCAGTGTGAAAGTTAAACCTCCTAATTTTCTTAAAGGATTTTTCCAGTCATTTCCATTTTTCCCTTACATGTTGACGATGTGCAACTGTCTGGAAATGGAAGCTTTGCGTGTAGAATAGCCCTTGATCAGTAGAGCTTTTGATAAACGGCACTCATTAGAGGATTAGGCAGGAATTAAACTGTGCTGGGAAATCACTTCCGAGCCCTGACTTTCTGCAGGGCTCACATGAACCTTCCCCTCCTGGGTGTTGTGGAGGGGGCAGAGCAGCCTGAGCTGAGACCCAGGGGCTGCTCAGGAACAGTTACTTCATTAACGCTGTAAAGGCCTCATTAACCTGCAAAGCAAAGTCCCCAAATACCTTAGTGCATGTAAATCACCAAGAACATGATTAGGGAGGGTTTTCTTCCTTGTGAAGGCATGCTACAAGTTTCCTGAAACCTTTAGAGCTATTTGGCTGCCCATAAAGCACTCTCAGTGCTTTATTCTTTCTCCCAAAATGCTGCAAATATCCTCTCATGTAGCATCTTCTCAGAGCTCCAAGTGAGGCAAATAGGAGTTTTTCTTTCTCACTCCTCACTTAAAAGGCATAATATGATCCATTAGTTCCAGTTCAGACTTCAGGCTATGGAGAAGTTAAGGCTCCAACAGGAACATTCACTTTGCCACACTGCACATGCTGTGGCTTCCACCCAAAAACACTTCTGGAGGAAGGGAGGGGGCTCCAGGCACTCGCAGTCAGCATTTACAAAGGGATGTTGGGAACACACAGAATAACCAGGAAAAATGATTTTGACAGCTGGAAAAACACTTTAGTTTCTCTGCAAAGGAGTTTAATCACCAGTTAAGAAATGGAAGGGTTATTTGATCATTGTAAATGTACTCTCACAGGGGGATGGGGTTGCTGGGATAAAAGGTTGCTTTCTGACCCAAGTCTAAAAGGTGTAGTGAAAGGGTGCTGGAATTGAGAGCTGAACAACAGCAAACTGGTTCCTGTTTGGGAAGCCAGCTGGCCACTGGGCGCGTGTTAGGGGAAAGGGCAGCTCTGGAGGATAGCGCAAGCTCTGATCCTGTTGTCCTTACAGATGATTTAATGGCCTCTTTCTGCCTTAAATGAAGTCAGAACCTTTGTTTTTTCTTGTAATGCAGTCCACATGCAGTATGAGGTAGGGAAAACCTGAGTCTTGCATGTAGGAACATGAAATCCAGTGTCACAGTAGTCGCAGAGAGCTGCCAGCTTCCTCCATCACAAAGGGTAGGAGCAAGCAGGGGGGATGCTCTTGATAGTAGAGTGGGAATTGCTGGTGGGATGGGGTGATTCCCAGTTCCTGCCTGGCTGTCGGTAACCTTCACTTGTGATTCCAGGCCTCCCTCCACTGCCAAATCCATCACCGTACCGGGACAGGACTCTACCCTGCAGCTGACCTGTAAGGGCGAGGGAACCACGAGCAGCAGCAGCAGCAGCAGCGGTTCAGCCACAATTGGCTCCTTGCGTCAGACCAAGCCAAGAGCTGCCATTCTCAGCTCAGGTACGAATGCCTGTCCTGGAGCCATGCAATACTTGGCTGTGCCTGGGCACTCTTTTGTTCTTTTCCCTGCAGTTACAAGCACAGAAACTCTTTAATTTTTCATGTTTTCCTCACCCCTCTGCTCAGGAATTAAAACCAAACCATCTATGAAGTGTAGCTGAGGAGAGGAAGGACGAGTCTTTGCATATTTGTTAGTGGAGATAAAGCAATTTGTTCTTTCTGCTGGGGATTTAATAACCATCCTGCTTTCCACCGTATTCAAAGACACTTAACATTGTCCTCCACTCAGCTCTTCTGTTGCTCAGACTTATCTTCTAGAAAAGTTCCTCTGAAGGTTTTAGAGGTTGGTTTGAGGTCTAATGGCCTTGTTCCAGCTGCTGATGCAGAGTTCTTCGGCTTCTCTATGAGCCTGTTTTCAAGGGCACTGCATTTTCACGTAGCTTTTCTTCCCTTCCTAGCACATTTGGAATGTGCAGGCAGATACATTGCACCAAAATAGCGCTCCAGTCTCATTACCTCAGTGACTTAGCACACTGAGCAAGTGCTCTTCTTAAACTGGCTAACGTGTTACACTTGTGCACTTCTTGATATGCTTCCTCCATGAGACAAGCAGAGGTAATGGCGAAGGAGCAGAGGTTAAGCTGAGGTTTCTCTATCAAACTCAGATGTGATTTAGATGGCACGGGCTCTCCCACAAGTAATAAGGAAGTTATAGAAGGGGAACAGTAATAATAACAGAAGGGGAAAGGTAGCAACAGGAGAAGCACAGAAATAGAGGTTATAATACTTCACTACCAGCAGCCATTTTGTGTTTTCTTGGGTTTAACTTAATGCTTTTAACTATGGATAGCTTCACACACTACCTGCACTTCTAGATCCTTTAAGCCCCCAGAGATGCTTGCAAATGCAAACACTGGATGCTGAAATTAGTGATAAACTTGCCAGAGAAGCTCATTGTTTTCCCTGCTCCCCAGCTCCTTCTAAGCTCTGTGCTAGCCTGTACAGCAGGGCTCTGCCTGCAGGCTTGCCCTTTCCTTGATCTAGCATCCCTGCAGTCCAATGTGCCGGCTTGGATATGGTGCAAGCAGAGTGCCCTGTTGTTCCTTGGCAGGTGTCCCAGAAGAACCAGATCAGAACCTGTCCAGCCCAGAGGAAGTCTTCCACTCGGGGCACTCGCGGAACTCCAGCTATGCCAGCCAGCAGTCCAAGATCTCTGGTAACTATTGATCCACACTGCTCTGCAAGCACAGGCCCCATCCACTTTCTTCCCTGCAGTGAGCTCTTGTGAGAGTGATTTGCAGCCAACTCTCTCACCCTGTTCTAATACCAGTCTCCTATTTAGTCTCTGCAGATGAGCTCATAGATGTATGTCTAAACCTCTGTATATGGGAGCGGAAATGCTGCTCTGAAGCTGTCCTCCCGCCTGTTAACTGTGCTGCCAGGACAGGGAGATGATCTGGTTTGTAATCCCTGTGTGTTTTGTAGGTTACAGCACAGAGCACTCCCGCTCTTCGAGTATGTCTGACTTGACCCATCGGCGGAACACCTCCACCAGCAGCAGTGCATCCGGGGGGCTGAGCATGACAGTGGAGTGTCCTGAGGGAGAGCGGGACCACAAGCTGGAGAAGCCACCTCGCCCCCCTCGACCAGCCATTCTGCTGGATAGACCCTCCCGGTGAGTAACTGTGGAGCAAAGCCCCTTCCCTTGGAAGGTGAGACAGAATCTACTCATTTGTCTTCAAATGGTAGTAGATTGGATTGGAGCCACTGAGAAGGAGGTTATTGCCAAGAGAAGTGGGACAGTAAATGAAAGTCTATGTCTTGTAAAGCTGAGTAAGTTTTCCCTTTATTTGCTCTCCACAGGAGGAAAAAGGATTCAGTGGAGAGTCACCCAACACGAGTGGATGACACCAGGATCGATGCTGATGATATAGTGGAGAAAATAATGCAGAGTCAGGACTTCACAGATGTCAGCAATACTGAAGGTGAGGGGAGGTCTCAAAGGGGATGTCTTGGCTGTTCCTTTAGCAAGGCTCATGAGCTTTTACAGTCAGATCTGATCTGCTATGGACTCCCTTCCCTTTTGGGGAGCAGTTTGCTTTCAGTGCTTGCTGGGTGTTTCTATGGTAAACAAACAAACCATATGGAGAGCTGCACATCCGTTAGCAAATAGCGCTTGCTGCTGTTCTACACAATACAGCTGAGCTCAAACAGAAAGGATGAGAGGGGAAAAACACTGGTTCTTCAGTGCAGTGGAAATCAGTTACATCAGCTCTCTGTACTGCTCTAGTGGCCTTCATCCAGGGTCAGCCCAAGGGTATTTAGTAAAGTAGGAGAGCACAACCGGAGGGGAAACAGCACATCTCTGCAAAAGGATGGGAAGAAAGATGTGTCACAGTGCGCTGGTCATCAGGTCTGAGAGCCTAAAAAGGGGTTTTCTCCACTGCAGTCACATCTGTTAATAAGAAATATCACTGCATTTGTTTGAATTTTCCAGTTTAGTCTTTTTCATCTTGTTGAGGTTTTTGATAAGTTTTAAACTTGAGCCCAGCTTTTTATTCATGCTTGTACAGTTACCATTAGTCACCTTAAATTGTTGCACATGGCAACACTCTTACCATATGTGGATTTACACCTCCCTTAGCCTGAGTTAAAGCTAGACTGAATATAGCCACCTCTCACGGGCAGAACAGGCAGAGTTTCTCCTCCAGTGAGCCTACAAAAGCAGGATGAGGCCCCACATCTCCTCTGTTCAGATGTGTTTAAGCTGGCCCGCAGCTTGGATCAATGGAATTGCCTTTGAAGAAGCAGCTGGAGGAGTATCGCTGAATTAATGTTGTGCCTTGACTCTTCCAAAGCTTAACACTGTGGCTGATTTGTACATGAGGCTCCCTTTCAGAGCAAGGAGTTTCCAGAGGCTCTATTACTGTGGGAGCACTATGGATGCACAGAAACCCACTTGTTCCCGTGCTGTGTAATGTGTCTGGGAGGGGAGCACCTGGCAGCCGTTGGTACTTCTGGATTTTGATATTTTACTTCATTTTCTATCCACAGACAGTAACCTGAGGCTGTTTGTGAGCAGAGATGGAACAACTACGTTGAGCGGTATTCAGCTGGGAAACAGGTAGGCTTCCTGTGGCAGACAGAGGGGCTCCGGAGGGATTGCTTGGCTCTTTGTACCCAGGAAACTTTCACCTTTTGCTACAGGAGAGATTTCTAAACATCATGTGCTACGTGGTGGCTTTATTCCCACATTATCACCCCTGGGATCCCTTTGGTGACAGACTCCAGCTGCACTGGGTTATGAATGCAGTTCTCAGCCGAAGCTAGGAGGAATAATGTGATCCTAGTTGTTAGATCCGGGAACAGAAGTAAGAAATGAAAGGACAAAATGGTAGAGGTTGGTTCCTGTTTGCTGCTGTGCCCGCGGGGAGCTTTGCCTCCTGCTGGCCTGCAGCAAAACTGCAGCATCTGCTTTATTGTCCCCTTTTCCTGCCTCCTCCATCATCGTTGAGGGCTTGTTCTCCCATGAAGGACTTGTGAACAAACACAGCTTTTTCTTGCTCTTAGTGCAGTGTCTTGGCTGGTTGAGTTGGAATCTTTACAGCACCTTTTGAGGTTCAAAAACCACCCAGACAATAATGGTAACACAAAGATCTGTCAAGTTGGTGACAAATAGGGGAGCACAGCAAAGCCAGGAACACTGGCTCTTTGCGCAGGATACTCCCCCTTTTCCTCTGTCCTTTAGGATTCATGTGTTACACCCAGCTCTTTCAATTGCTCTGGTGTCAGCTTGCCACGTAGCTGTCTGGTTTGTGTTATGAGCTTTGACTCCTGGCCAGACTGACTCCTTGGTTTCAGTCTTTGGTGTGGGGTTAGAGGGTGATGTTTGTGAGGGGAGAGCTCTGAATAACAGCTTGAGGTGACTGGGGAAAATAACCTGGCTTTCTCCTCTCCTTCCCCGCTGCCTCCCCAGGGTCTCATCTGGAGTTTACGAGCCAGTGGTGATTGAAACCCACTAAATGTGAAGAACAGGGTAGAGCTGCTGGAAACAGGCCCCCTACCCGGTCCGCTGCCACATGGATGCCAACCTTTACCTCTCTTCATGCAGCATTCCAGAAGGGATTTCTCCACACCCCTCCCCATACATTTGCACTGCAGAACTACTCCGAGACCACTCCAGATCATGCACTTTTCCCTGAGTTGGTATTACCTTTCCCTACTTCCCAGTTCTTCCAGTGCCTGCCTTCCCTCGTTTCTGTTTTGACGCAAGGTGTCTGTTGGGCTTATCCTTAGTCCTAGAGGATGTTGCTCATGTGCATCCCTCACTCCACTCATTCACTTGCAGCAGGGGACTTCTCAGCTTCTGTCTCCCCAAAGCATTGGGTTTATACCACTGTGAACTCTTGAAACCACTGGGGGAGAGGGGGAAACCGTTGTAACCAAACCGAGAGCTGCTTGTGGGTGACACGGTGAAATGGCCACTTGCAGGATGCTTTATCCCATTGACTCTGCAAGGGAACATCACCTTCCAAGGCAACGGTTTTTATGGAACAAGGTATGCTATGGTGTACACTTCACCTTCCTGCCCTCAAATCCCCAAACATCCTCTTGTCTCATAGGATATACTTCCCAAAAGTGCATTTCCGAAAACTACCATGATCCAGATGGATGTCGATAATGGTTAAATGCTAATGCTGTTATACCACTAACTGCATTACACCCTTCCACTGCTGGGCATGGAAGAGCAGTGTTCATCTGTTAGCATTAGCAGGAGCACTTTAGAGGTTCCAGATTTTACCTGGAAGAGGCTTCTACTTGCTGTTCCAGGAGCGTGATCCCTGTTTGCTGCACTGAGCCAGCAAATAGTCACTGTTGGAGCTTGGAATACAAAGCCTCTTTTTTTTGTTGTTTTCTTCTTTTTTCGTTGTTATTTTAGGCTCAGGAAGGGAAGTGCCCTTCTTGAACTGTGAAAAGAATCTGGTTATCTGATAGCCCTCCCCTGGGCCAGGGCAGGGTGCAGTTGACTGTGGTGGTCTCTCTGTTGTGGTGGTGATTAACAATTGCCTCTCTTGGCCTGTGCCAGGGAGGGAATTGGTGTTGGTTGGCCTTTCTTGCCCTGTCAGCGGGGACCTGTGCCTGTGCTGGTTCTTTCTGGGGCTGGGGAGAAGCCACTGTCTCTGCCTTCAAAGGTGGGATGGGTGTCTTCTGCTGCATTAGCCACGGCAGCCGTTCTTACCTGCTCTGTGGTGGGTGAACCCTTCTGACAAGGCTTCAAACTGTTCTCTGGTTGATCTTTCCATTGTTCCTCTTTGGGTTTGGTTCTTGCAGTTGGTTGACCCTTGGGCTGCCTCTTTTCCTTGCAGTGTGTGGCAGCAATGTCAGTCGGCCCCTTTCAGCTCTCACTTGTTCTCCTGGCAGCTGAGCTGCAGACGAGGATTTAGGCAAAGTGCAGCCAGGGGCTGTGCTTGCAGCCCTTCCTGTACGGAGACTCTCAGCTGAGAAGCTATTTCTGTGTAGCGCCCTTTCCTCTTTTGCCAGTGGGCTGTGGTGCACTCGGAGCAATGGCACCCTCCTGGGCACGGCTGGGAACGTGCCCTCCTCTGACACACGTGTGTGTGCACACACTTGTCCCATTCAGCGAGGAGAAACTTGTAGCTGGTCGCATTGTCGTTCCAATTCTTAGTTATTGGAAAGCCTTTTCTTAATGGGAAAGCAAAAAGGGTGAACTATGGTCTCTGTAGTCACAATGCATGCAGATGAGCTCCTGGAAAAGGGAATTTGGCAGAGTGAGAAACAAGGAGTGAAAGGACTTTGATTTATAGTTTCTGCCCTGCTAGCTGAGGATGGCTGCATGAGAGGGTGCTAGGCGGGGTGGCAAAGCTATGCAGCTAACTGTTTTGACAGTTTCTCTCTTTGAGTCAATAGGTTTCTTTCTGTATTTGGACAGACCACATGTAGGATATGGATCTTTTTTCACCCTTTCCCTTCAAAGGGAATTAAATTTGGATTAGGGTAAGAAGGGGGTACAGATAACACCTTGCTTTGGTTTAATATGGGGAAGAAGTATCGGATCTTTTGAGTCTGTCTCGAACAAAAGCCCTTTCACATTTGCTGGAGGTTCTTAGTGGTGATCTCTTCATTCAGCCTGGGTAGGTTTGGCACTCGCTCGCAGGCTGGTGAGCATCCTGCCCTGCTCCTGGGGTGCTGTGTGCCTGCAGGAAGGGGAGGACCGCTTGCTTTTCTCTCTCCCTGGGGCTTTGCCAGAAAGCCAGGCCTGGCCTGACCCTCTGCTCTGGTCAGGGTGAGGGCAGCAGCAGGCTCAGACAGCAATGGGTGTTCCACCCTGCCTGCATAGCTGCTCCATAGCACAGAGCGCCTGCTGCTCCCTAGGGGCCAGCAAAGCCCCTTAGGGGGAATAAGGTCCAACCAGGACTTGAAAGGAGCAAACGTAAGCCAGGAAAGAGGCCAAGACCCAGCTCACTTGTGCTGCTCTCTTCTGTTCCCATGGAAAACAATGGCACTGGCTGTCGGAGCGGTTGGAATCCAGGGCTTTCTTCTGGGCTCCATTGGCAAGAGTCAGCTGCTCCAAGGTGCTGGCAGCTCGGCCTGTCATGAAATCACCAGTGGGACACACAGAGGGAGGAATCTCTTCCCAGCAAAGCAAAAGGAGAAGCAGTTGAGCTTTCCAGAAAGCTGGTCTCATCTTCCCAGGCTCCAGAGGCATAACCTGCTCCATCCCATAGCTGTGGCCAACCTGGGCACGTCTCTGGCTTCTTTTCCAGTGGCTTGGCACATCACCACTTGTGGTTTTTGATAACTGTGTCTCATGGGGTATCTCTTCCTTGTCTCCACGTTACTGACTCCACAGATCCTGGTCTTTACGTAGCTTTTTAGCTCTCCTACCCTTGGTTTTGAATTAGAAAGCAGCCCTAGCCATTCAGCCTGGTGCAGCACAGCCAGGGCTGCAGCACCCAGGAGCAGTCTGTTCCTATTCCTATATCCAGGAAGGAGCAGGCTGTTCCTACTCCTAGCTCCCACACAGAGCTCCCACTGCAGTGCCCATTGGTGGGCATGGAGGCAGTGGTGCTGGCAGTGGGATCCCTTGTCGTGCAGACTCGCTGCCACCTCGGGAAGCTGCATCTCATGAGCACTTTTCTCCTTGTGGCATCGCTGCCCTCTGTTCCTCGGTGGACTTTGAGCATTGAAGCAGTGCATCGGTTTCAGACCCGAACCTCTGGTTAATTTCCTTTGGGGTTTTCTTTTTTGTTGTGAATTTATTGAGGTTTTTTTTTATAAACCCAGCAGGCTGGTGGTTTTTTGACTTGCATTGTTGTTTCATTGATATTTTATTCCTGGGGGGGGGGGCATTGAAGGGGGAGGATGTTCTTCCCCACATCATTCCCCTTCTCAGGGGATTCAGAGGTGGCTTAAACTAAAAGGACCTTATTGGCAAGACTCTGCATCCCCATGTTCTATGATGCTGGTGAGCAGGGCTGCTCCTGCCTGGCTGATCCAGAGAGCAGAGCTGGCCTCTGCTTTGGACTGGGGGCCAGGTGAGATGTGGGGGCTCTGCTCAGCCAGTTCCTGGACCTTTAGTTGGTGGAAGCCCATTGCAAAGAGTTGGGAAATTCAATAGAACTTTTTTTTTTTCACTAACTTTCTTTTCTTTTTAAACCAATCTAAACTGAGTGAATGTCCATAAGAATAGGCTTAGCTGTGACTTGGCGAAGGAGACAGCTTTCAATTGGGAATTGTGATGGGGGGGGGAAGAAAAGGGGGAGAAGGATGTTGTTCCTCCATCATCTTTTGTATGGCCAGCACTTTAAATGGGGGCCCTCGTGCTGTCCTCACCCTTGGGCAGCAAGCGTGTGATCTCTCCCCCTCCTCATCCTCCTTACAAGTAAGCTCTTTTTTAACGCTTGCTTCAGTTCTGAGAGGGTCCCAAGCCCTGCAGAACACCCGTTTCAGTCTCATCTTCATAGGACGGGGGGTGACTTCTTATTTATTGTCGTCATGGCTGTTTCTTTTGAACCCGGTGGCACCTGCAGCTGGACTCTGCACGTGCAACGTCTTGTGAACCTCTGGGAAAACCTCACTCCAGGTACGCTTAGAGCACGTAGGTTAAAACACCCCTCCTGGAGAGGGGGACCCCCCCCCCTCCTTTGCTCCCCTCCTCACTGCCTTACCCGGGAGCTGCCGATTCACCCTCCAACCCCTCCTTTACCCCATCACCTCTTGCTCCGGTGAACAGCCCTGTGGACAAGGCTGGTCCCCAAGGGGCAAGGACCTACAAACGCTGCCTGGTCGCAGGCGTTTGTCCTTAAAGAGCCACTTCCTCGCTGGGGTGTGAGCCCCAAATTCCCCCTCGCTTCCCTCCCAAGCCTGATGCCCTCTCCATGTTGCATCACCCCTGCCCCATCAGGAAGGGAGCGGACGTGGAAAACTGGGAAGTAACAAGGAATTTGAATGCGGCTGAGCCTCGCAACTTATCTCAAACGTAAGGAATAATGGTAGAGCCTGTATTTTTGTGGGGGGGGGAAAGGGGAGATGTTGGTTTATTTTCTTGGAAGCCAATGGAGCTCGGTGCTGTTCAGCGGAGGCGCGCACTTGATTTCTATCAGATTCTATAGAGAGATGGCTGATATTTTTGGAAAGGGAATGAATGGGTCTATGCAAACTTCCAAAATGGCTTGAAAATAAAGAAAAAAAAACCAGATAGTTTAACATTTTTTTACTTTGAAATCGAAAGAGAAAAAAAACCTCTAACTTTGTTTCTTAAAGTGCGTTTAGAAAGAGAAGCTACTTCCAGTGCTCTATTTTGATGATGATGATGACGATTCTTGGAGAGTTTGGGCTGGAGGGAATGACTATTTTTCACCATTTTTATCTTGCTCCTCTAGTTTTGGGTTTTGTTTCTTTGTTTTTTTTTCTAACAGAATGCTGTGCCGTCTTTGATTCAACAGATCGTGTTTGTATTTTCTGTATCTGGTTCCTAACGTAGAGAAATAACAAATATATGAGGAAAAATCAATATAATGTCAAATGTTGTTATGGTTTGGGGGGGGAAAATAAAGGGTTTTTGGTACTTCACACTGATGCTTCTCCCTTTGTTTCTTTGCTTTAAATATACCAAAGTATGTGCTAAGGAAACAGAAGGGGGAGGTTAGGGCTGGCTTTGCCTTCCAGCATCGCCTCGGTGACTGGGATACAGGACCCGGGTACCTCGGGTGCTGGAGCTGGGTTTGAGCCCTTTGGGCCCATAGATGACACCAGCATAACGTGTTGCTGGGAGAGGCTCTGCTGTACCCTCTGCTGAACCCGCTATAAGCGGGTACCATGGTGAGACCAGGCAGTATGGGCAGTGGGGGCAGTACGGGCAGTATGGGCAGTGGGGGCAGCACGGGCAATATGGGCAGTGGGGGCAGGACAGGCACTACGGGCAGCACAGGCACTACGGGCAGCACAGGCACTACGGGCAGCGCGGGCAGCACGAACATCCCTTCCCGGCGGCGGTGATGGGCAGCGGCTCGGCCCGGCCTCGGCACCGGGACTACAACTCCCGCCATGCTCCGCGCCAGCCGCACCGATTGGCCTTCGAGAGTGGGCGCGGCCGGTCTAGAGCACGCTGATTGGTGGCCGCCCCAGGAAGGGCGGGGCTCGCGGGGAGGCCGCCCGTCGCCATGGTGAGTGGGGAACGGGTTCGCTCCGCGGCGCCGGGCCCGGCCCGGGGGGGACGCGGGCTCGGGGGGCCCCGTTAACACTGCGGGGCTGGGCTGGGCTGAGCCGCGGCCGGGAACCGGTGCGGAGCCTCACGGGGCCCGTGGTTGGGAGCAGCGGGCGGGAGCGCTCCTCGGCGGGGCCCGGCCGCTGCCCTCGCGGTGCCCGTGCCGTCGGGGCGCTCCCGTCCCCGCCGCGTACCCATCCGCTCTGACTGCGCCTCCCTCCGCAGGCCACCGCAACAGACCAGGTGGTTGGATTCGGCTTGGTCACCTTCAGCGCCCTCCTCTTCGTCTACTACACCCTCTGGATCATCGTACTGGTACGGGGCTCCTGGCTGCTGCGGTCCGGGCTCTGCTTCGGTGCCGATGTGCTCCTGTGGGGCTGCGCTCGCCGGCTTCCTGGTTAGAGCATTCAGGGCAGAGCTTCCTCTGCTTCTGGCCCCTCCGGGGGTGCCTGGGCAGCCACGCTGCCTGCCCTGCTGCTCTGAGCCAGGCTGAGCCAGCCAGGGTAAGATGCAGAGCTCGCCTAAGCCATCGGAGCTGAAGCCTGGTCCCCCTGGAGGTGATGTTTGCAGTCCCCCAGGTTGCTGGTTCTAAAGGGAATTAAAAGTGGCAAATACAGGAAGAGGTTGCTCTTACCGAGAGCTTGGTAGGGAGAAGAGTTTAGGGAATATAGAGCTCTGGAAAAGCGGTTCTGAGCCCGATAGTTTTGGCATCCAGGGTCATTAGAATCAGGGAACACCAGGTTGGACCTCAAGGATTATCTGGTCCAACCTTATGAATGATTTCCTTCCTGGAAAGAAACATCTTGTGAGCTTTCCAGGTATGAGAGGCCTGCTGCGGCCCTGGGCTGATGGCTCCTGGCTGCTTCCCCTCCAACCTGGGAGCGCTTTGAGTTCCTTTCTGCTCCTGTTCGGCTCTGTTCCCGCTGTGTTTGTGCTGTTGGGAGTTCCGGGAGCGGGTGGGTGTGCTCGCTGCCCTGCAGGGATCCTTACACTGCTCTCTAGTGTCCAAAGCCTTCCAGGGGATCCTGGCGGGATCACCGTGAAGCAGAGCCAGGATCAGCTTCTCCTTCCTGCCGGGCAGAAAGCCCTGGGATTCAGTGTGTTCAGCACCCAGCAGGATGGCAGCTGTGCCCACCGTGGGGGTTTTATGGGCCTCATGTCACTGCCCCTTGTCATCTGCTGAACGCTGCAGCCTCCTCAGCCGTGTGCTGGTCTGGGAGCCCTATTTTTAGCTATCTCCTGCTTGATATTCCCATCCTGCTTTGGAAACCACGAGGCTGAAGGTGCTGGGGACTGGCCCCGGTGCTGTGCCACCTCCTGACACCCGTCTCTGTGCCCTGCAGCCCTTCATCGACAGCGACCACAGCATCCACCAGTACTTCTTGCCTAGGGAGTACGCGGTTCTCATCCCCGTGGTGGCCGGGCTGCTGCTGCTGCTATTTATAGGTGAGTGTTGTTCCTCTTGTTCTAATTAGAAGCTTCTAAATTAGGAAGAGAGAAGAGGGTTGCTTGGGGCCTCTGTGACGCGCGGGACACGCTCCCTGTGGCCACTGCTGCAGCACGGGCTCTGGGGGCTGGCGTTTGGGTGCATCTTTGGCTGTTAGAGCCCCTGCACAGAGGAATTGCCTCACTCGCTCTGCTCGGGTCCTGTTTCTCACTACAGTGGGTTTCGGGGCGCCTGTAATTAGAAGTTTCCGGGCTCAATGTGTTCCCTCTCTCCTGGTAGGTATTTTTATAACGGTTGTGATGTGGAAGAACAGGAAACCTGTCAAGAAATTGGACTGAAGGCCCAAGCTGAGGGAGGTGAGAAAGCGCCAGAGCCAAGAAAAGACTTTGCCTGCAGCACGGAGCAGGCAGTGCTCAGCCCCAAACCCTCCCATCCTCCTTCCTGCAGACACAAACCTGTTTACACCGTACTGACCAAAGGAACCAAACCTCACAGTCGGGGCGCATCGAGAGAGGGACCAGAGCCCTGCTGTGAGGGACCTGCTCCAAACTGGGGCTGTGCTCTGGGCTGCAGTGGCTGGGGGCCGACCTCCACCCTCTGCTTGGCCTCTGGGTGATCCTTCCCCACTGCTCTTGCTGTGTCCAGTATGTTCCTCCTGTGTTTGTATTAAATGTTCACATATGGTTTGGGGGGGGGTTTCTTAATGGTGTTCGAGTTTGAGAGCAAAGAAATGAGACTTTGGGCTTGGAAAAGGCAAGTTTGTGTTCTCCATTTGCCTGCTGGAAGAGCTGACCTGAGAATCAGAGAAGGGTTTGGATGGAAGGGAGCTTAAAGCTCATCCAGTTCCAACCCCCTGCCACAGGCAGGGACAGCCTCCACTCGAGCAGCTTGCTCGAGGCCAATCTGACCTCTCTGAAGAGAAACCCCTGTGTGGCATGTGAGCACTGTGCTGGGTCAGGGAAACAACAGAGAGCCTGGCTGGGGTGGCCTGGGCATACCCAGCCTTGTGCCATGCGGTAGCTCCAGCAAGGGGAGGGCAGGTTTGGGCTGCTCGGATCCCCTACCAGGCAGCACCATGTCCCATCGCCTCTGGTCCTGCCCAGGGGTGATGCTGGTGGCTCCGGGTGCCTTGAGCTGAACCTGGCTGTGGTTTAACCCCATGTGCATGGCTGGAGCTGGTGCATGCTCCAGAGGCTCAGTTCCAACTGGAGGTTTGTCTGCAGCTCCTGCAGAGGCTGCCAGGCCTCCATCCACCCCTCTTGCCTCTGTGTTGGGGCTGCTCCTCAGGGTGAAGGAACCCTTCCCGGCTCCTCACCGCCTGGCCATGGCTCAACCCAGGTCCGAGCTGGGGCAGGAGGAGGCAAAAGGATGGAAGACTGGATCAGGGTCTGCCTCCTGCGTCAGAGCCCGCAGTGTCCGTGTCACCTCATCTCCAGTCCTGCTCCAAGCGTGCCAAGGACAGGGCTGGGACCAGTTTTGAGGCTGCTTCTCATGTGTCTTTGTCAACAGTGGGAGGATACAAAGTCCAGCACCCACCCCTGGGCAGCACGCACCTCGCTTCCGGAGCGCTTCACATAGCCCAGGGGCAAGAGGGGCTGAGGGTGACGGAGGGCCCTTTGGGGGCATCAGGTGGGGACTGGGAGCCAAGGGGCTGCTGGTTTGAGCTGCTCTGGATCCCTTTGGTCCCAGTGTCGGGCGTGCCTGGGAGCTGATGGCGCACGGAGGTGAGAAGGGGGCTTGGGGACACGGGGGTTCACAGCAGGGACCCCCAGTGAGGAGAGCCTGAGGGGGCAGAGAGGTGCAGAGGGAAACGGGTGCGGGGATGGGCACCGGGGTCCACAGAGGGGTGGTTGGGGCCGGGTCCCTACCGGGGTACGCGCGGTGGGGTCGGTCCCGGGTCCCCGCGGGCGGGTCCCGGTGCCGGAGGCGGCGCTGGGCTGCGGGGAGGGGGGGGCGGTCCCGGTCCCGGCAGTGCCCGCTCCGCCCCGCCCCGGCGCGGCCCCAGCCCGGTGCTGCGGGACCCGGCGGCCGCGGCCCTGGGGGCCGGGGAGCGGCGGCGCCGCGGGGGCTCCCGGCGCGGTGAGTGCGGTCCGGACCGGCACCGGGCACGGGGGGGACCGGGACCGCGCGGCCCGGGGCAGGGATGGGGAGGCCCCCGGGGGGGGGACCTCGGGCTTTGGGGTACCGGGGATGGGGGTCCCCGGCGCTGAGCCCGCTGTGTGCGCAGGGTGCGAGCCGCGACCCTCCTGGTGACCGCGGGCCCCACGCTGCCCCCCCGAGCATGAAGACCCTGGTGAGTACCCGCAGGGACGGAGGGCGAGGGGGCGGTGGGACCCGACGGCACCGGCGGGGAAAGAGCCCGAATGTGCCGCCGGTCCCCGCGGGCAGCACCGCGCCCCTGAGCGCGGCCCTCGGCCGGTGCTGCCTGCAGGAAGTGAGCTCGGTGCAGGCACCCAGCGCTCCCCCTGCGCCCCGACGCCCGTCTCCATGGGTCTGCTCCTGTACACGGGCCCATGGAGCCCCTGGCACCCACCGCATGGTGGGTGCGCATGGCCAGGCCCGCAGGAACCTTCCTTCTCCCGCTCTGCTCCAGGCGCGGCTCTTCCTGTCTCTGGTGTGCGCGGCGCTGGGGGCTGTGCTCTATGTCCTGCTGTGCGCCCAGGACTGCCCGCGGGCCTCCTGCCGGCCCCCGGCGCAGTGGGGCAGCCCCACAGCATCCACTGCCCCCCGCTTCCAGGGGTACAGCCGTGTCCCTGATGGGAAGGTGAGTGGGGATGGGGCCGCTCGGTCCCACCGTGCCTCAGTTTCCCCTTCCTTACTAAGGGTGGAAGAGGCTGCAGGAGGGAATGGGGAGCCTATGGGTTCATCTCCCCGCAGCCACTGGAGCGGGCCCTGTGCCGCCGCTGTGCCGTGGTCTCCAGCTCGGGGCAGATGCTGGGCTCACACCTGGGACAGACCATCGACGGGGAGGAGTGCGTCCTGCGCATGAACCACGCGCCCACCGCCGGCTACGAGGAGGACGTGGGCACCCGCAGCACCGTCCGCGTGGTGTCGCACACCAGCGTCCCCCTGCTCCTGAGGAACCAGCGCTACTTCTTCCAGCAGTGCCAGGACACCCTGTACATCATCTGGGGGCCGGCGAAGAAGATGAGCAGGGAGAAGGGGGGTTCGACCTACCAGGCGCTGCTGAGGGTAATGCAGATGTACCCACACCTGCAGATCTACACCCTGACCGATGAGAAGATGACCTATTGCGATGACATCTTCCAGAATGAGACGGGGAAGAACAGGTACCACCACCTCCAACGGAGCCCCCATTGCGTTCCCCCGCCATAGCATCAAGTCCCCCCCATCAGACACCCGTATCCCAGCTGGGCTGGTAGCCCCATCCCGCCCGCTCCAGCGCATCGCGGTGCTTTGCAGGATGAAGTCCGGCTCCTTCCTGAGCACCGGGTGGTTCACCATGATCCTGGCCATGGAGCTGTGCGAGCAGATCTACGTCTTCGGCATGGTCAGCGACAGCTACTGCAGGTACCTGGGGAGCAGCAGGCACAGGGTGACCCAGTGTCCCCCCGAGTCCTACACACCCCCCATCCGCTCGCAACAGGGAGAAGAACCACTCGAGCGTGCCCTACCACTACTTCGAGCAGGGCCAGCTGGATGAGTGCAGGATGTACCTGGTGCACGAGCGAGCCCATCGCGCCGGGCACCGCTTCATCACCGAGAAAACCATCTTCTCCCGCTGGGCCAAGAGGAAGAACATCACCTTCACCCACCCGTCCTGGGCAGGAGGATAAGGCGTCAGCCATGGGGTGAGGCAGCAGGGCGGCTCCTGTGATGCAGTGATATGCCTTGGCTGCACCGGTGCCTCTACAGCAGCAGGGCCGGTTCCTCCAGCTGCTGGGTGGGCTGGGAACCCCCCCGTGTTGGTGCACAGGGGCATGAGCTGGACCCATAGAGCCCCATTGGCACCAAGCACCTCTCTGATGGACCCAGTGCGAACACAAAGGTTTTCCACCTGCTCTATGGGGTGAATATTTAATGCAGGATGGAACATTCCCGCTGCTGGGCTCCAGTGTGACAGCAGCAGAGCTCAGCCTCGCTGGGGCCGGGAGCTGGCGCCTCTGCCAGGGATGGAGCTCCTTGCTCCACTGATGCTCTGATACCTGGTGCTTGATGTGGGGTGCAGGGCTCCCCCATCCTGCTGCCTTCTGCTGCTCTGCGCCGGGGCAGGTCCCTGTGTTCCCCTGCATCCCCTTAACCGGGATGCCCTGGGTTCACACACAGCTCAGGGGGACTTCGAGTTGCCTTGTCACAAGTGCCCTTGGATTCAGACCAAAGCAAACTGGCCATTAAATGCTGTTTTAACTCGATGGTGCCTTGTGCTGTGCCCCTTAGGGCTGCGGGACGTGGGGACAGGGGACAGCAGCTGCTCGCTGTGCTGCCAGCATCCTGCTCCCCTGCCAGGCTATAAATAAGGTGATGAGCGGGGTAGAGCTGAGCCTGAGTGTGGAGGAAGGAGCCGGAAGCTGGTGGTGGGCATCATTTGGGAGCCATCAGCTGCATCTCAACCAGGTCACAGTGAGATGGGCGCTGCCTGGGGTGGATTCTGTGATCTTTGGCCTGCAGGGAGAGTGTTTGGGTGGGCCTGGAGGTGTCCGGGGAGCCAGGGCTGAGGAGGAGGGCAGAGGGAGCCGCGTTCGGTCCCATCTCAGCAGAGGCCGAATGCTGGGGGTAAAGCGAGGATCGAGTCACCTGGAGATGCTGCCAGGACATCGAGCCACAGGCGAGTGTGAACCGCGAGCCCGAGGGGCTCTGCCCCATTGCCACAACCGCACACAGGGAAGGGTCTCGCTGGCACAGCCGAGCCGAAATCCCCCCCGCACAGGTCCCGGTCAGCGGTGGGCGCCCTCCCTGCCCCATCAGATCCCCGGAGCGGGGCCCGGCCGAGGAGGGTGGCGGCGGCATCCGAGCAATGTGGCCCTGCAGCGGGTCAGAAGCCACGCGCTGCTCCGCTGCCCCCTTCTCCCTCCTCCCCGCTGCCCGCCCCGGTGCCCTCGGGGGTGGGACGGGTCAGACCGCAGGGGCGGGAGCAAGCCCCGGCCTGCCCGTCGGGGCCTGGCGCGGGGAGGGCGGCGCTAGGACCTCCCGCGGAGCTCCACATCTTGGCGGCTGGCGCTAGGACCTCGCGGCCGCCTCCAATCCGGGCGGGCGGCGCTAGGACCCTGCGTTGGTCCTCGGCTCCGGCCCAGGCGGCAGCCGCGTCGGCAGCACGGGTATCAGCAGCACCGGTATCGGCAGCACCGGTATCGGCAGCACCGGTATCGGCAGCGACAGCAGCAGCGTCGCGGCGCACTGCGGAGCGGAGCGGAGCGGTCGGTGGATTCGTTGCGTCCCCTCCGGGCCCGTTTAGCCGGTGCAGGGGTGGAACGGCTCCGATGCACGGCGGATGGGGGGGGTTATGGAGGGCGGACGGGCTCCGGGCTGCGCGGTTCCTGCAAAGCGGGGCTGCCGGGGGAGGGCTGCACCCTTGGGTGCGGGGATGCGGGGGGGGGCACCGGGAAGCGGGGGAGGATTCGCATTCCGGGACGGGTTTTCCCTTCCTGGGCATCAGCAGGGTTCGCATCCGGGACTGGGGGATCGCGGCACGTTGTGGGTGCAGCGGGGTTTGCGCGGGGGGGGAGCGGGTCTGGATCAGCCCTTCCCCGGCAGAGCCGCGATGTGAGCCCGGGGCAGCCGCGGAAGCGGACCCCCCCCCCCCCCACCCCGCAAGATCCCGCATCCCCTGCGAGGCTCGAGGAGGAGATGAGGCCCCCCCCGCGCCGTGCGCTGCCCGCCGCAGATGAGACCCCTCGACCAGGTAAGGCCCGGTGGGGGTCCGCGATGTGGGGGCCCCCATGGCCAGAGCACTGTGGAGATGCAGGTGCAGGGGCCCCGGTGCACGTCGAGGCCCCTCTGCACCCACACGCCAAGGCTGTCGCTGGTTGGAACCTTCCGGGCTATCCACAGCGGCCCTGAGAGCCCTGCGGGGCCCCTTGGGATTGGAGCCGGGGGCTGCTGCATCATTTTCCATCCCTGCTCCCCCGCAGGGCAATTGCTAAAGAGGCTTCAATGTGGTTTTAATTCCCGATTGCTCCCGGCAGCTGTGGCTCAGTAACCAGGACCTGACAGAATAAACTGGGTCAGTCCATTGCTGTGAGCCCG
The DNA here is from genome assembly GCA_028858755.1 of Ara ararauna. Classification (NCBI taxonomy): domain Eukaryota; kingdom Metazoa; phylum Chordata; class Aves; order Psittaciformes; family Psittacidae; genus Ara; species Ara ararauna. The sequence goes on from CM054384.1 coordinate 19,169,073, forward strand.
GGCGAGGGGAGGTTGGAGCAGGGCCCCCCAGGGGTGAGCACCCTGGGGCTGGAGAGGTCGCTGCTGGCTCTGGTTGTGTGGAGCCCACGCATGAGCTGAGCTGGGCAGGTCTCAGTTCCTCCCCCGCTGCGGTCTGAGCCTCCGTGGTGCTTGGTTTAATGGGATTTACCACACAAGCACCGGGTTTACCCACGCTGACCCACAGGTTTGGGTGGCTTCGGGCCCACTGGCGGGGGATAATCCATCCCTGGATCCCAGCCCGCTGCAGGAATCTCCCTGGCGTGAGCTGTGGCCACGTTGAGCTCCTCCACACCACAGAGCCCATTGGCATTCCCTTTCCTGTATTAGTGCTGGGGTGTCCCACTGGGTACCCATCCCAGGCTGCTTGGTGGCTCCTCCCGTATCCCTGCCATCCCAAGCTCGTATCCCTGCCATCCCAAGCTCGTATCCCTGCCATCCCAAGCTCGGTGGCAATTGCCAGTGCAGGGGGTGACCGTGTGCCTTGCAGGTGCTCGCGGGACACTGGCGATCGCAGTGCACTGAGGCCGGCACAAAGACATGAGTGGCAGCACGGTGAGTGCTGGAGCATCTCCCTATGGACCCCGGGAGTCTCCCTGCGGACACCGGGCCCTGGAGATGCCGCGGGGAGCGGGGCAGCGGCTGATGCTCTCCCCCTGCCCGCAGAGCCAGCGCGCCGCCGCCCTGGGGGTCCTCTTTGCCCTGATCATGTTGCTGATCATCTACAGCTCCGGCAATGGGAGCGAGGTGTTCCCCTACAGCCGCCTGCGGGGCAGAGCCCGCCGGCCCCCCGACCTCAAGAAGTGGGGGGTGAAAAGCGGGTACCTGCCTGTCTGCGGGAACAAGGTACGAGCTGGGGGACAGGGCGACATCCGCAGCAATGCCTTGTCCCCTGCCCCGGCTCCATCCCTTCCTGCTGGGTCGTGCTGACAGCCAAAGTCATGATGTTTGTCATCACCAGACCCTCACTGCCCGCTGCCACCAATGCGTCATCGTCACCAGCTCCAGCCACCTCCTGGGTACCCGCCTGGGCACAGCCATCGACGGGGCCGAATGCACCATCCGCATGAACGATGCTCCCACCACCGGCTACGAGGCTGATGTGGGCAACAAGACCAGCTTCCGCGTGGTGGCCCACTCCAGCCTCTACCGCGTGCTCAAGCGGCCCCAGGAGTTCGTCAACAAGACCCCCGAGACCATCTTCATCTTCTGGGGGCCGCCCGCCAAGATGCAGAAGAGCCTCCTGAAGATCATCCAGCGCGTCAGCGCCTCCTTCCCCAACATGACGGCCTACGTGGTCTCCCCCGGCCGCATGAAGCAGTTTGATGACCTGTTCCGGGGGGAGACCGGGAAGGACAGGTACCTCAGAGCCACCTCCTGCACCGCATCCCCCCTTTTTCTATGTCCCTGGGGTGGAGCTGGCTCCCGGGGCTGCTCCATGGCGTTGGGGCAGGTCGGGGGCTGTGGATGGGGTCCGTATCCCCATCACCTCTCCGCTGTTGTCCCCGTGGTGTTTGTCCTCCCCTAGGGAGAAGTCGCGGTCATGGCTGAGCACGGGCTGGTTCACCATGGTGATCGCAGTGGAGCTCTGCGATGCCGTCCATGTCTATGGCATGGTGCCACCCAACTACTGCGGGTGAGGAGACCCCCGAGCCCTTATGCCAGCCCCATGTCCCCACCGTGGGGCTCACCCCATGCTTTTCCCCCCGTTCCAACCCGCAGCCGCCGGCCCCCACCACGCCGCCTGCCCTACCACTACTATGAGCCGAAGGGCCCCGATGAGTGCACCACCTACATCCACAACGAGCGGAGCCGCAAGGGCAACCACCACCGCTTCATCACCGAGAAGAGGGTCTTCTCCAGCTGGGCCGGCCTCTACAACATCACTTTCTCCCACCCCACGTGGCCCTAGGGGCTGCTTCTGGAGCTGGGATGGATGAGGGTTCACCTGCATCCCATTTGGAGCAGTTGGAGCCAGGCGTCGGGTGCCTTATGGGACCGTTGCCTCTGCACGGGGGCTCCTCGCACTGGGATGTGTTGGGGTTTGAGCTGGGTGTTGGGGTGAGTGCAGGGTTTGGGGTGTTCCCCCCTCCTCCATGGGCATGGAGGTGAGATCCTGCCTGGTCCTGGTCCTCTGAGAGCACAGGGGGGCTCCAAGTCTCTTTGGGGTTACATCACTTTAGGGGCCACCACAGAGACTGTTTCAGGGGGGATGGGACCCTCCTGATGCTCAGCCCCCCTCTGCCATCCCCATCACCCCAATCCTGTTCCACCACCGTCCTTCCCTCCGCAGCACCCCGCAGTTTCCAATGGGACCCTGTGGGGGTGACACTGCCACCGTGGGTGCCCCAGCACCCCCCAGCACCGCTGCGCTCCACACTGCCAAAACCTTTTGTAATGGAGCGATGGGATTTGGGGGGGGGGGGGGGGGGGGTGTTTGTTCCTCCCTCTTCTGGTCCCAGGGTTTGTATTTCGGGTTCCCGGCTAAAGCAGTGAGCAGGGTCCTCGTTGTTTAATAACCCTTTGGAAGTGGCACATAGTGGGGGCTGCAGCGCCCTCAGCACCCTCAGCCAGAGGAGGGTTTGCTCATTCCCCGGCAGTGGAGAACTGAGTGGAAAACAGCTCAATGCCGCGTGCTTGGGTGCTGTGCTCTGTGCCCCAGTTTCCCCCTGCCTGTGCCCCATACGCGCTGGGGCTTTGGAGGCCTCGGTGCCAGGGAAAGCCGTGGGGCACCTGTGTTTTGTAATGGTTTGTACAGGAATAAATATCGCTGCAGTCTCTTGCCTTGGGCCCTGGCTCCGGGGTGGGTGTTTGGGGCTGGGCAGTGGGTGCTGGTGGTGCCATCGCAGGGGTCTCAGGCTCCCAACCCATAGCGATGGGCGCTTGGGAGGATGCAGGAATGAGACCCATTGGGACCCGTGTCCAGCATCCAGCTGACCCCAGCTGGGAGCCGTCCCCTCCAGTGCCCTGTCTGGAGCAGGGGGGGGGCAGCTGAGACCCCTCCAACTCGTGTCACCCCCAGCCAGCTGCCCATAGGGTCTGAGGATGGGGTCTCTGCAGCCACGGAGGAGGAGGATGAAGAAAGGCAGGTAAGGCCACTGCACCGCTGGGGCTCCCCTTCTCGTTGGCAGGATGCAGGTGGTAACCGGGGTGCCGTGGAGGGATGGGGACCGGGATAGGGATGAGGATGGGGACTGCTTTCCCCTGGCAAGGGGCTGGCGGAGGAGGCGCAGGATGGACCCCGGCGGTGTCCCAATGTCCCCAAGCCCACCAGGGTCGATGCTTCCCCCGCAGATGGGGAAACTGAGGCGGGGGGGGTCTGTGCATCACAGCCCCCCGATGCTGGGGGTCCGCACCCCTTCTCATAGCCCCCTATAGCCCCCCATAGCCCCCTATAGCCCCCCATGTGCCGCTGCCGGACCCCGCGGGGCGCACCGATGCTGCGGGGGGGGGGGGGGGGCGGCTCTGCCCGTCGCTGCCCGCGGCTGCCCGGGCCCGCTCCCGGCGTGCAGCGCGGCGCCGCGGTCTATATATAGCGGTACCGGAGCCGGCAGGACCGGAGCCGCTGCCCGCGCTGCCCGCCCGGCCCCGCAGAGGTCAGTGAGTGTCGTGTCCGGTCCCCCCCCGCCCCGCACCCGCTCATCGGGGGGGGGGGGGCACTGCAGCACCGGCGCTGGAGCGCGCTCATGGGGGGGGCCTGAGCCTGGGAATGCTGTGCCCGGGCGGGTCCTGCCCCCGGGAGGGGTTGGCGGGAACGGGGGGGCAGTGCAGGGGATGCTGAGGGCTTGCATGGGTGCTAGAGGCATTGCATGGGTGCCGGGGGGCTTGCATGGGTGCTGGGGGGCTTGCATGGGTGCTAGAGGCATTGCATGGGTGCCGGGGGGCTTGCATGGGTGCTAGAGGCATTGCATGGGTGCTAGAGGCATTGCATGGGTGCCGGGGGGCTTGCATGGGTGCTAGAGGCATTGCATGGGTGCTAGAGGCATTGCATGGGTGCCGGGGGGCTTGCATGGGTGCTGGAGGCATTGCTTGGATGGTGGGGTGCTTGCATGGGTGCTGGAGACATTGCATGGGTGCTGGGGGGCTTGCATGGGTGCTGGAGCCATTGTTTGGATGGTGGGGGGCTTGCATGGGTGCTGGAGGCATTGCTTGGGTGCTGGGGGGCTTTCAGGGGTACTGGAGCTATTGCATTGGTGCTGGAGCCATTGTTGGGGTGCTGGGGGTCTTGTATGGGTATTGGGGGTCTAATAGGGGTGCTGGATCTATTGCATGGGTGCTGGGGGCTTGCACGGGTGCTGGGGCAGCCACTGGGGTCCCAGGGAGGGAGGCGCTGGGTGCCGGTGGGATGGGGTGGGTGCTGGGTGTGAGGCAGGGCTGTGTGTTGGGCTGAGATTGCTGGGAGCACCCCGGGGTGCCTCCTGGAATGGGCTGTGTTGGGGTGTCCTGAGCCATGCTTAACACACCCCCAACCAGACACCCCCCCCCCCCAGTCCTGACCCTCCCAGCACCCCTTCAGGACCACATCACCCTCACCCTGCACCCATGCGCCCAGCGCTGCACTGGATCAAGCCCTGAGCTCCCACTGAGGGCCAGGGCTGCCCCCAGCCCCTATGGCACCACCAAGGTCGGTGCCAGCGGTCCTGGTGCTCAGCACCCTCCACAGTAGGGGACCCTGGGGGTCCTGCACCCCCCCCAGCCCCATGCAGCCCCCCATGAGGGCCATGCCAGGGCCCGCAGGTGGGACGTGACCCGGTGCCGGTTTCATCCCAGCCATACTTAGCCTCTGCCCTTTCCCGCTGTAAGATGACCTTGTTGGGATGCCGCATCCCAGCGCCTCATCCAGCCGGTTTGGGGTGACGCTGTGGCCAAGCAGGTCGGGTGCTGCCGGGCTGGGTGTGGGCAGGCAGGGTGGCCAACCCCCCTGTCCGAAGTGATGGGGTGCAATGGGGTGCTGCCAGACCCCCTCTTAGGGCATCCCCCATAGAAACCATCCCGCTGGGGGGGTGCTGTGCCCGTCACTCGTGTCCGGGTGATGCCGGTGAGCCCAGGCGGGTTCCTGGCTGCCGGGCAGGCGCTGTGGGCACTGGGATGTGGTCAGGGCAGGGGAGGAAGCCGGTAACGTCACCACGCGTCAGCCGGCGCAGGGAAGCCCTCACCGCAGCCGGATGCGGCAGGTGCCGGGAGCCAGGTAGGTGATGGATGTGGGAGCAGAGCTCCCTGTCTGAGGGCTAAGGCTGAGGTCAGGTCACCCACCCTGCTGGTGGTGGGGCAGAAAACCTGGCCCCCACCTTGGCCATGGAGCTGGGCAGCAGCATGGCAGGGAAGGGAGACCCCTGGTCTCCCTGGATGGGGACCCGAGTGTCCCTGATGTGCTGAGTTGCTCATCCTGCTCTTCTTCCCTTGCAGCCTGAAGTGCTCCTGTGCCTGGACCACAACAGCATGTCGACAGGTGAGTGCTCTGTCCCCCTGGCGTTCTTCCCCCTCTGTCCATCTGCTTTGCATCCGTCCTCTCCAACCCCTGTTGCATCCATCTCTTTGTCCCCTGCAGTCGCCTTTACTGCCATCCCCTTGCATCCGTTCCCTTGGTCCCTCCTGCATCCACCCCCAGAGCATCCATCCCCTTGGTACCCACCTGCATCCTTCTGCCCTGCATCCATCCCCTCTGTCCTTCCTGCATCAATTCCCTCTGCATGCCCACATCCCCCTGTATCCATCCCCTCCACCCCCCCGTATTCACTCCCTTTACCCGCATCCCTTCAGTCCCTTTTAAACCATCCCGTTTGTCCCTTTCATCCCTCCTTTATACCCTTCCCTGTATCCCCTCCTTGCCTCCCTCCCCTCTGTCCACCCCACATTCCTCCAGCCCGCTACGTGCCTCACATCCCCTCAGTATGTCCCTGCCAGCCACTTGGCTCAGTCCCCAACCCTGGGGAGCGCCGAGTGCCGGAGGAGCTGTAATTCCATCCGGCTGTAATCAGGAGATGGGAAAGTGTCCCCAGAGCATCTCACCTTTATTTTTAGCCCTGCCTCCCCCTGGCATCGCCCTGCACCATGGCCAGGTCCTGCAGGAGGTGGAGCCCTGCTCCCGGGTGCTGGCAGGGGACAGGGTGGTTTCGTGCCACAAGGTCCATGGACCGGTGATGTGGGTCAGGGGCTGTTGGGAGGTGGCCGTGCCAAGCCCCCCATTGGGTGACGGTCTGGCCACAGGGATGGATGTGGCCATCCCCACCCCTGGGGGAGCTGTGCCCAGTGACCGTCTCCAGGGTACCACGCAGCAGTGGGATTCCAGCCCCATGGCCACAGCACTACTGGGTCTTTGTGCTCAGCCATGGCCTGCTCAGGTGATGAGGACAAGGGGGACACGCAGTGGTTGCCCTCCACCTTCCCTTCACCAGCGTTCTGGAGTCAGTCCCCTCTATCCCCAGGGATGCCTGTCCTGGATCTGGCACCCCTGGGGTCACTGCGCTCCCCAGTGGCCTTTCTGGCTTTTGATAGCTCTTTTTATCCCTTTCTGTCCTCCAGAGAAACTCAAGAACCACAAAATCATCTTCGTGGTGGGTAAGTCTGTGTCCGGGCCCTGTGGCTGGGGCCATGGTGGGTTAGGGTTGCTGGGACTGGGAGGGCGCCTCTGGCTGGCTATGGCATGGCAGCATCTGGGGTGATGTGACAGTAAACATCTGGAGGGTGATGTCCTGAGTGCCATCAGGCAGCGGTGACGTCCTCGATGCCAATGGGATGGTGATGGCCAAGTGCCAATGGGACATTGATGCCCTGGGTCTTGCACGAGCTGTTGATGTCCTGCGTGCTGATAGGGTCGTGATACCCTGGGTATTATTGTGACAATGATGCCCTGGGTGCCATCAGAGTGGTGATACCCACATTCGCAGCAGCCCATGCCAACCCCAAGCATTTGGCATCCCCCATCCCAGGAGCAGTTCTCTTCATCCGTCTGATGCTGGCCTTGGGATGCTCCTCTCACCCATCTCATCAGGCTCTGAGGCCTCCTGTGGGTCTGTGCCGCTGCCTCCATGTACCGCTGCAGCTCCTTACCCATGGCCTGGGGCACGTGTGGCCCTTGTGTAACTTGCAGGTGGCCCCGGCTCAGGGAAGGGGACCCAGTGTGAGAAGATCGTGCAGAAGTATGGCTATACCCACCTGTCCACGGGGGACCTGCTGCGGGCAGAGGTCAGCTCGGGCTCGGAGCGGGGCAAGACGCTGCAGGCCATCATGGAGAAGGGCGAGCTGGTGCCCCTGGTGAGTCTTGGAGGGACACACAGGCATGGGTGGCTTTGGGGACACCAGATACCACGGTAATGGTCAGCTCACGGCCATGGGCACCTCTGTCCCTGCCACCGCAGGGGGGTTTGCAGCGGGGATTGGGGGTGCAGGGTGCGGGGTGTGTTGTCCCATGTCTGCTGTGTCCTCCCCTCCCCAGGACACGGTGCTGGACATGCTGAGGGATGCCATGGTGGCCAAAGCAGATGTGTCCAAGGGCTTCCTCATCGATGGATACCCCCGCGAGGTGAAGCAGGGAGAGGAGTTTGAGAAGAAGGTGAGGGCCGGTGCCATGCTGTGCCATGGCAGAGGGGCTCCATCCACTGGGAGCGTGGCCTCTCCGTCCCAGTGAAGACCCCATCCCATCCCAACTGGGTCTAAACTGGGCACCCTGCCTCGGGGACACTACACCAGGGTGCAGTGCGGGGGGGCATCTCTCAAGGTGTCTTTGGGCTGCCAGTGCTGGCGCAATGGTGATGGCAGACATCCAGTGCTTGGCTATGGTGTCCCTTTTCATCCCTCCTCATCACTCGGGGCCACCGGGACACCAGAATGATGTCCCCATAGACCCATGCTGAAGGTGCAGAGGATGGGGGGGGATGTTTGTGACCCCACGCTCACCACGACCATCTCCCAGCGCAGACCCGTGATGCCAACCGTGTCCTCTGTGCTCACAGATTGCCCCCCCCACGCTGCTGCTCTATGTGGATGCAGGGAAGGAGACGATGGTGAAACGCCTGCTGAAGCGGGGTGAGACGAGCGGGCGGGTGGATGACAACGAGGAGACCATAAAGAAGCGTTTAGAGACCTACTACAAGGCCACCGAGCCCGTCATCACCTTCTACAAGAGCAGAGGCATCGTCCGCCAGGTAAGCAGGGATGCAGCTGATGGCAGCCCTAGGGGTGCGTGTGGTCCCAGGGGAGGGGAAGCGATGGATGGGGGTGATGAGGAAAGGGGAGAAAACTCAATCCTGGCTCACTTGGGGTGGGCTTGACCCCCTCCAGGCATGGCCCCGCACCCCTTTACCCTCAATCAGCCCCACTGTCCCTGCCCATGGCCAAATCCATCCCTGGAAGAGCTCCGCTCGCGTTGTCCCTGGAGGGAGCTCTTCCAGCTCCAACCCCCTCCGTACCCAGCTCAATGCCGAGGGCTCCGTGGACGAGGTCTTCCAGCAGGTCTGCTCCCACCTCGACACCCTGTAGCCGAGCCCCCGGCCCCGCTCCCCCCCCCCCGGCACGCTCCGGCAGAGACAGCGGAAGCGGCTTTATCCTGTTTTCGTGGACGGAGCCGCGCGGAGGAAATTTCAAGGACATTGTGTTTGGCTCTTTCCTGTCTCTCCCCAGTAAAGTTCACTGTAATGAGCCCAGACTTTATCTTTTTCTTCTGGCGCAGGAAATGAGTTTTTCTTTCCAGAGGTTTCTTTTTTTTCCCTTCTCCCCCCCTTATCCTCCCCCCAACCCCTCTGGAGCTGATTAAGGGCAGGAAGCGGGTGTTTATCCCACCGGGGCAGCGGGATGCTGTGCTTGGAGGAAGGGAGGGAGCATCCCAGCCGCTTGCCCCAGCTTCCCAATCCATGGCCTGTGGGGAGCACAGGGCCACGTCCCGCAGCTGGTCCCGCTCACCCCGATCCTATCCCGCTCGCTGGACCTCCCTGTGCTCTGTGTGTGTGTCCCTGGCGCGGCAGGCACCGTCTGAGCCATATCCTGCACACGCATCCCTTTTCCCCCTGGCTCTGCCAGCACTGGGATGGCAGATTCAGGCCAGCCATGATGGGATGGGGAATTCCATCGCTTTCGTGCCCTGGCATTTCCTGGTTTCTTTTGGCTGTCAGGTTTTTTTGGGGTACGTGGTGGCTGCAGTGTGGTGTTTTGGGGTAGCATAACGCCATGGAGTGGGGTGCTCCCTGCCCTGGGTACCCACTGCCATCAGTGCCACCTCTGAGCCAAGGATGCAGCTTGTCCCCAGGGGCTGAGGGGGACACACTGGGGACACCCAGCTGAGCCCAGCCACCAGGCTTGGTGTGGGATAGGGTGAGGGTACAAAGGGGAATGAATTGCAGGATCCTAGCAGGCATTTGGAGGTGCTGGTTTGGGGGACATGGACTTGGGGACTCCCCATCACCGCAGAGCTGCCCAGGCACGATGCCACAGCAGAGGGGCTGCAGTGGGGATGAGGTTTTACCCATCCATTGTAAGTGGAGGATGCAGCAGCGCCACAACCCCATCAGGGCCCCCCCACCTCTCACTTTCAGGCTCTCTGGGGGCCGGGGGCAGGCGGCAGCGCTGGGGGCAGCCGAGGCCACGGGGCCGGGGCGGAGGAAGGAAGCGAGCAGGGAAAAACATCAATTCCCCGAGCAGCAAACCCAAACTCGCCAGGCTCCGACGTCAGCCCTGAGCCTGGGGGTGTGCAGGAGCCACCAGCAGGGCTCGGGGGCACTGCGGGAGGCAGGAAGGATGCGGCCATCCGGCTGGGGCTGGGGCATTGCCAGCACGGCTGAGCCAGGACTGCTGCTGCCTCATGCCGGTGGGGACACGGGGACAGTGGGGCAGTAGGCTGGGATGTTACAGCCCTAAGCCATGCAGTGGGGAGCAGGGCAACCCATGTCCCTTGTGCCTCCATCCCAATTTGGGTGTGCTGCGAGCGTGCCTCAGTTTCCCCAGGTTGGGAGCAGGGCAGGGGGGATGCTGTGGTGCTCAGCACCCTGCTCTCCTCCCCAGCATGGGTGCTGCATGCTTGGTGATGCTTTTCCTCTCGCTGGAAAGCCCGAGGCTGCTCCATAAGCTGCGAGGGGGGGAAAAGTGCTGTGCTGGAGAGCCAGGGCACACAGGTCTGCGTGCACTGCCGCAGCCGCTGGGCCGTCTGTCACCCTGCAGCCGTCATTATCCCAGGGTCCATTATCGAGGGCTTCTTGCTCATTGCCCCGTGGGGAGAGGGGGGCGGGAGGGCCTGGGGTGCGGGTACCTGGTCCTGGTCCCCATCCCTGTCCCCATCCTCCTCCCCGGGTGGGACATGCACCCGTCCCCGCAGTCCCCAGGAGATGGCAGTGCTCTGTCATGGGAGGTGTCCACTGCTCTCCCATTGCCATGGACATCGCCGGGGACATCCTGGCCGGTGCGGACCGGCCTCGCTGGCTTCCCTGCCAGGTCCCTGTGCTGTGCCCGTGCCCGCAGCCCTGGCTCGGGATGGAGACCACCGCCGGGGGTCTGTGCCCACCCTCAGCGCTAGGATGGGTCCGAGCCTCACCGTCAGCTGGGTGAGGGCTCCCAGCTCAGGCAGCACCCGCTGACACGTATGGGAGGAATGGGGCAGGGGGGCACTCAGTGAGCCACCCTGTGGGTCCCACCTCGGTGGTGCTTCACTGTGACCCCCGAACCCAGGCTGCCCTGTCCCAGGGGACCTCCTAACCCCAAATCTGCCCCTAGACACCGATGTCCAGGCAGGGATGTCCGGGCAGTCCCTGGCCACAGCCTGGCCAAGGATACAGGCAGGGCAGGCAGCAGCGCTCTGTGTGGACCCTCCATCTCCAGCATAGCCCCAGGGTGGCTGTCCAGAGCCATGGGGCAGCCACCAGCCTGGGACACGGTGACCCCACTGTGATGCTGGTAGGGAGCAGCGTGGGCTGAATGTCGGGGTGCCGTGGGACAGCCCCTACCCCCATCACCCGGAGCAGCCCCCTCCTCCCTGTGCAGGTTGGGCCGTGCTGCAGCAGCACCCACGGGTGCCTTTTGGGGGGGTGCACCCCACCCGAGCCCCTTTACCCCACCCAGGGGGTCCCTGGGGACACCCGCTCTGTGCGTCAGTGCCATTCCCAGCGCTCGGGGCGGTTCCAGCGCATCCTCAGGGGTGATGCTCCGCACAGCGCTGTGGGGAAACTGAGGCACGGGGGGGGGGGGGGGGGGTTACGGTCCGTCCCTCCTCTTCCCCTCCCCGTTGCGGGCGGGCTCCTCCGCCCCCCCCGCCGCCGGCGGCACGGCCCCAGCGCCGCCAGCGGCATTTCCTCCCGGCGCGGAGCCGCGCCGCCCGCGGACCCTCCTCCGAAGGGAGTCGGTTTCCTGCCGCCGCCGCAGCCCGGCACTCGGCGCTGGCTCCCCGGGAGCGGCCGCAGCGGACATGGGCCCCCGCGCCGCCCCGCTCCTGCCGCTGCTGCTGGCCCTGCTCGGCCGCCCGGGTGAGTTGGGGCTGCGGGGGACCGCGGAGCGGGGCACCGGGATGGGAGCCCTGGGCGGGACCTCCGGGACGGCAGCGGGACCCGCTGGTGACTCCGTTCCGAGCGGTCCGGGATGGGGAAGTCCCGGTCCCCGGGAGGCGGCGGGTCCGTGGTTGAAGGGGTCCCGACTGTGCCGTCGGGGGCAGTGTCACCGCTGGGAACCTCACGGGAGGGACGGTTTTGGGGGGCAGCCCTAGGGGTGACGAGGGACAGAACCCCCAGTCCTGGTTAGGGACACACACTCAGCGCAGCGCTGCTGCTCCCCGGGACCCCCGAAATCCGGGCTGCGTCACCACGCTCAGAAGCTGGCGGAGGTGCTGCTGCTGTGTCCCGGCCGAAGCAATGGCATAACCGAGGGTCTCGGTGGTTTCGGTGGCTTCCCGGCGCCGTGGGGTGTGTGTGGGGCCGCCGGGAGCTGGGGTTAAGAGTGGGAAAGCGCGGAAAGCCCCGTGTGGGGCTCATCCGCCCTTGGGGCAGTTCGGGCAGGGAAGCGCTAAAGCCACCCAGAGGTCCCTGTGAAGCCGCAGAGGGGATTCCAAAGGGTGATGTGTTCAGGAACACCCGCACTGGATGGAGGGCAGGGAGCTGGGGACCAGGGATCTGACCCGATGCTGGAGGGAAGGGGAACCGGGAAGGCCAGGGCCGGCTCTGCGTGTTCCGGCTGGGTCCGTCCCTCCCAGCCACCGCAGCGGCCAGCACAGATGGGTGCTGGTCGGGTGTCCCTACTGCCAGGCTCAGTGCCGCTCCCTGCCTGCTGTCACCCCTGGTTGCTGTGCCAGGGGTCCCTGTGCTGTACAGGTCATGTCCCCTGTAGCTGTGCCATTTGGTCCTATCCTGTGTAGTGTACCGTAAGTTCTGTGTCCTCCATAGCTGTGCCATATGGTCCCTGTCCTATGCCTGTTCCATGCAGTCCTCATCTTATGTGTATGTGCAATAAGGTCTGTGTCCTGTGTAGCTGTGCGGTACAGTCCCATCCTATAGCTGTGCCATATGGTCCACATCCTATGTAGTTGTGACATAGAGGCCCTGTCCTCCCTATCTGTGATGTACAGTCCCTCTACCATGGAGCTGTGCCATCTGGTCCCCATCCCACACAGCTGTGCAATGTAATCTCTGTCCTATGTAGCTGCGCTGTACTGTCCATGTACTTTGTACTTGTCCCATACGGTCTCTGCCCTATATAGCTGTGCCATGCAGTCCTTGCACTAACGTGGCTGTGCTATATGGACTAAGTCCTGTGTAGCTGTGCTATTTCATCCCCATCCTGAGTAGCTGTGCCATACGGTCCTTGTCCTATCTAGCTGTGCTGTATAGTCCCTGTTCTACATAGTTTTGCTTTACAGTCCTTGTCCAACACAGGTATTGCATACTGTCCCTGTCCTATGGAGCTGGGTAACGGAGTCCTTGTCCTAGTGATGCTATCTGGTCCCTTGCCTACGTAGCTGTGCCATACAGTCCTTGTCCTGCTTAACTGAGCCATACAGTGCCTGTCTGATGTAGCTGTGCCTGTATGGTCCCCGTCTTGTGTAACTCTGACATATAGACCATGTCCTACTCAGCTCTGCTTTACCATCCCACACCTATGCAGCTGTGCTATGTAGTCCCCATCCTATGTGCCATATTGTTCCTGTCTTGTGTAGCTGTTCTATACAGTCCCTGTCCTGTGTAGCTGTGCCATACAGTCCCCATCCTTTGTAGCTGTGTATAACACAGTGTGTTATACAGTCCTGGACCTGTGTTGCTGTGCCATACGGTCCCTGTCCTCCCTACCTGTGCCACAAATGCTTCATCCTTTCCTCTCATGTCACTCTGCTGCCCCTTTCCCATAGAGAACCATGGGGCTGGGGGTGGCCGTGCAGGCGCAGTGCTGGGGGGTCTCATGGACACAGCAGCTTCCAGAGGCCAGGAACTTTGTGCTTCCCCCCTGGCAGGGACTGCCTCTGTTCCCTGCAGGGTGAGCACTGTGCTGGCTCATCCCATCCTATCCCTGGGGAAAGGCTGACTTAGAGAGGGGCAGGAATGATGTGGTCTACATCGGCCCCAAATCCTGGTCCCATCCACCCCATCATCTGAGCCCCGATGCCACCTCCACATGGTCCAAGAGCCAGCGGTGTCTCAGAGGGTGACAAACCCCCCTTTTTATGTTTGCAGCGCAGGATCCGTCCCCATCCCTGACCCATGCTGAGGCCGGGCAGCTCGTTACACAAGTGCCGAGGCGGCACAGGCGGATGCCGGGATGCCGGAGTGGCGCTGCCTGTCCCATGGGGCATCCTGCGCCGCCGGAGCCACCCCAGCTCCGCACCCCCCCATCCCGGCAGCCCTGGGTGTTTTTCCTTGCTTAAGGCCTTTGATCCGCTCCCAAAAACCCTGGAATGGCCCCGCTGGCCCCTAACCCGCAATGGGACCATCCCTGGTCCTTGGTCTCCGCCGCGCCAGAGCAAGGGAGAGGGCGGGCTGCTGGAAAAACATAAAATGGATTTTCTTTTCTTTCTTTTTTGTTCTTTTTTTTTTCCTTTTCCTGGAGTACAAAAATAACAGAGCCCTTATCTGATCGCCCCGGGCGGCCCCGCTGCTCCCCCTTATCTGATCCGGACATAGCGCTGGAGCCCACTGCTTTCCCCAGGGATTGATGCTGGTGGTGCCCATTGGCACCGCTGCCCCGCACCCCCTCCGCTGGACCATCCCTGGTCCAGCCCTGGCCCTGCCTGACCTCCTCGCAGGATGCTGCCGGAGGTGTGACGAGCTGCCCGTCCTCTGCCCGGCGGTGCCGCGTGGCCGTGCCCGGTGCCTCGGGGCAGGAGCGGAGGGGAAGAGGGACGCAGGCTGCGGAGCCCAGATAAGCGGCTGTTTATCTTCCTCCCGATGCGGCCGTGGCGCTGGGGGGGGGAGGAAGCAATGGACAATAGGTGGGTCTGCGGCAGCATCACCAGGGGGGTCTGCACCGTGACCCTGCGGCCACAGCCACGCCATCCCGACGGGATGGGGACGCTGTGATGGTACAAGTGGCCCTTGGCCGGCTGCATCCCTAAGCCTTGACAATCAGGAGCATCGCACCCTCCGTCTCCAGTCCTTGCTGGGTGGTCCCGGTGCGGGGACCAGACACCTCCTGGATCGGAAAGGATGGAATGGGATAGGATGGAGCTCAGTGGCCACCTCCAAAGCAAACCCAGCGCCCAAGGCACCATCTCGCGATGGGAAGCCCCAGGGCTCCATCCTTCAATGGGGCCTCAGTGGGTGCAAGCGGGTCCCCAGGACACCTCGCATCGCAGGGGCCAGCTCGAGGACAGCCCGGAGCAGAGGAAATGGCCGAGGCAAATGCGGATTTACACAGGATCAGGCCTTCAAACGGCTGCTTGCACTCAGGATTTCCCTTGGCAGCCGCCCGCCGGCCCCGCTCGCTCACGCGCCGCGCAGGGGGTTTGGGATGGGGCAAAGCTCACGCCTCGGCGCCTGCGGAGGATGAGCTTTACAGCCATTTCCATACCTGAGCTTCCCACTTTCCTGCAGCACGGAGGGATATGGGGGGGGGGGGCTTCCGCCACCGCCCCATCGCTGGGGCAGCCAGGCGCGAGTTTTGGCACGCGGCGGGGATGCAGCAGTTTTCCATCCCGGATCCAAGGGTCATTAGCGTGATTGCGGCGGGGTCCTGGCAGCGCTGGACGAGCCCCGAGCAAACACGTAGCGGATGGTCCCGCGGGCGCTGTGCCGGCGCTGGGGCCGTGGTGACGCCGCGCAATGCGGCCCCCCCCTTCCCGTGTCACCCCACATCCGCAGCGAGGACTGACGGCTCCTGTTTCCCGCACAGAGCCCGGGAGAGCCGAGGGCTGTGACCTGCAGCCGGTGGCCGTGCAGCCGCCCATCGCCCTCTCCTACGCCACCAGCACCGTGCCGCGGGGCTGCGTCAGCAGCAGCTCCCTGCGCACCGGCCATGAAGTCCATGTGCTCAGCGTCGAGTGGTCCAAGGTGAGTAAATGGGGGCTGGCACTGTCACCTGGGTGCTGTCACCCCGGTATTGTCGCCCCAGCGCTGTCCCCCAGCACTGTCCCCACCAAGGAGGGTGTCCCGGCTCTCAAAACTGTTTCCTTGAACTAAGAAGCAGTGGGAAGACCCAGATTAATCTCTTCCATGGTGTCCAAGCTGCCCTTCCCCATGCAGCCACTGGTGTCCCTGGCCTCACTGGGAGTTTGAAGTCTTTAGAGGCAACTTCTTTACTAGCCCATGATTCCAGGGTTGTCCCTGTGCTGGACATCCCAGGAACCCCTATTTCCCTGGGGAGATGGCCTGGTCCTCACTCAGGAGAAGGATGGAGCTATGGACACCCAGTGGGGACCACACTGGAGATGGAGGGATGAAAGGAGGGATAGAGGGATGGAAGGAGAGATGGAGGGATGGAATTTGCAATGGAAGGAGAGATTGAAGGAGGGATAGAAGGAGTCACATCACTTGAAAGCAGCCAGGCGAGCAGAACTCCGGCTGTCAGTGTTATCATGGCCTGCCAAAGGGTCAATAACCGAACTGTCGGTGCCCTGAGCATCTTCCAGATGAGGCTGGGCCCCGCATCCCTGCCTGGCACTGGTGCTGTTGGTTGGGTTTCCACCTGCACATGGGTTTGCTCTGCAGCACAACCCCGCTCCCTTCCCTTCAGCACCCAATTCAGACGCAGCCCTGGGCTGCCTGGCGCCACATGTCCCCCCCCTCCACCGCCTCCCAGCTCTCCCAGTTCTGCTTTTCACAGGGAGCCGGGTTGGGAGCCACTGACCGGGGTGGGTTTTGCCCCATCCCAACGTGTGTCATGCCCTGAGGTTGTCCCCAGCGGTAGCAGGGGACACGCACTGATGTCACGGCTGCGGCACCCAGCCCTGCGGCGCTCGAGGGGAGCCGGGCAGGGACACGGCTCCACTTATAGAAGAATTACTGGAAGCTGTTTTCTATAAGCAGATCCCGTGATGCAGAAGGAAAGAAATAGAAAATAATCACCTAAAAGGCAGCGGCGGGGCAGGAAAAACAACCACTGGAGACCCTGGGCACCCGCCTGGGGACACGGGCATCCCAGCCTGGCCATGGCCCCATCCCAAAGGCCCTGTGCCCAGCACTGGTGGCTGCTCCCAGGCTGGTTTTCCCGGCCGGTTTTCCCTGCCCGCCGCCTGGCTCAGCGCTTTGTGAGCCGTGATTCAGGCAGCAGTTGCCAAATTTAGCCCGTGGTGTTTCGGGTTCCCCACCCGGATGTGCAGAGGAGGCTGCTGGGCACTGCTCCCGTGTGTCCCAGTGCTGCAATAGGGAAAGCCACAGGGGCATGTTCTGGTGCGCGGGATGGGGATGCGCTGGTGTTTGGTGGGGGATACACAGTGGGGATGCGCTGGTACCCAGGGTGCGGACGCCGTGGTCCCTGTATGGGGATATCAAGTCGTTGCTGTGGGGACACCCGAGTCCTGGGGGTGAGGATGCTCTGGCTGTTGGTATAGGGATGCCTCAGTCCTTGGTGTGTGGGTGTCAATCTGTAGTATGGGAACACCACTGTCCATAGCAGGATGATACACTGGTACCCAGTGTAGAGATTACCCAGTCCTTAACACAAGGATGTCCTGGTCTCTAAGGTGGGGGTGCCTAGGCCCCAGTATGGGGGTGCCCTGGACCCCAGTGTGGCAATGCCACCATCCCCAAGGTAGAGATGCCTCGATCCCTTTCTCAGGGGAGCCAGGGGCTGCTCCTCCAGTGTGGGTTCACAGCCATGTGGCATCTCCACATCCCTCATCCTGTCCCCTGCCCAAAACCAGACTAAGGGGAAATGGGGTGTCCGGGGGGTGGGAGGCAGGGGGGTGACGGGGTTGGCGTTTGGTGTCCGTGATGGTTACGCTCTCCCTCCTGCCCACAGGCCTCTTCCTCCCCTCTGAAGGTGTCGGTGGTGCCACGAGCCCGTGACTGCACCCGGTCAGTGGTGCTCATCCTCGTGTGCTCCCGCTGCTCCGCCACCATCACCTCCCCGTGCCCGGACCTGCTCATTCGCACTGTGAGTGCCGCATCCCCATGGCAGGGATGGGGAATGCATTACGGGGGGGTTCTTGGATGGGTCCCTTATCTCCAGAAACAACGTTCGTGGTACCCCAGGGAGGGGGGACGCGCCTGAGCACGAGGCTGGCCAGGCAGGGAATGACGCACAGGGCTGGAAAAAGCTCCCGTTTCCTCCGGCCGGTGGGAGGAAGGTCAGGGATGGGGTTTGGCTCCAGCGAGCTGAGCCGGGGCCGAGCGCTTTGTTAGCAAAATAAACCTCCTGCTTTGTTTGTGGCTAATAATAAAGCGAGCCGAGCTCTCCGCATGCTGCCGGCTGCTCCCTGAACCCCCCATTCATCCGGATGACCCCAACCCCAGCCATGATGGAGCCAGGGCTCCAGGGATGCCCAACCGGCTGCATCCTCCGCACTGAGGCTTTCCATGCCGGGGAGGGATGTGCTTCCCCCCTGCCCCAGCTCAGGCTGCGCTCACCCTGCAGGACGCCCACCTGGACACGGGGATCACCTCAGCAACGGCTGTGTCCACCGGCGAGGGACCGCTGCTGGCCTGGGCTCGGGATGCCTATGGGGGCATCACATCCTACAGTGAGCTGCGGGACCCCCGCTGGGTGCAGCTCCGCCTGGGAGAAGGTGCGTGGGGCTGGCTTAGGGGGTCTGCGGTCTTCCTGCTTCCGAGGTCCTGAGGGAGAGGCTATGGGGTACAATGCCCCAGCCCTCAGCATCTCCCCACCCCATAGCCCTGTTTGGTGACTCCCCCTTTGCCTCCATAGACCCTGCCAGCCCCCCAGACTGCATCCCCCAGGAGCGCTTCGATGCCACGCTGCACCTCGAGACTGAGGTGTTCTTCCATGGGATGAAGGGATGCTCACGCGGGGACACCCAAAGCACCAGGGCTGCCCACATCATCCGTCTGCAGCCTGAGCCCAGGTACCACACGTGGGACCCTTGGGGTGGCAGGAAAGGTGGGAGATGCTTGGAGATGCTTGGGAAGGGATAAGGGCGGCTCATAGGCAGGGTCCTTCCATCCCGTTGTGGAATGCTGATGCTGGAGGTGGGAATCTCGTGGCTTCACAGCTTCCCCATCACGGAGGTGAACCTGATCCTGAGCTGTCCTGAGAGGGCTGTGAGCAACCAGATCCTCATTCTGCAGAGCAGGGCCAACATCACCTGGTCCCTCTCCGTCAACAACTGCCACATCCAGTTCCTGGTAGGGCTGAGCGGGATGTGTGTGTGTGTCCATCAGGGGATGCCAATGGCATGGGGAGGGTGGCACTGGGGACATTGGGTATAAGGAGGTGGCAGCCCCTTGTAAGCCATCCTAATGGGGATGAACCCAGAAGCTGCTCCTGCTCTGAACGTCCCCAACCGTCCCTATCCCTGCTCAGCTCCCCTGTGCTGCGCCCCCTCTGTCCTTAGGTCTCTGGGAGCTACAGGATCGCTCCCATCTCCTCGCTGCTGCTCCCTGGGGAGCTCCTGCCCGACTCAGAGCGGGGCCTCATTGCCAAAGCCTTCGAGAAGAACTACAGCATCATCGCCTCCTACTCCACCATCCCCGCCAGCACCCGCGTCAGCCTCGAGATCCAGGACCACGGTGAGGCCCCATGGGCGCAGCCCATTGCAGGGCAGGATGGGGGGGTCCCACTGCCCCCTCTTAGCCCCTCATCTCCCCATGGCACAGAGGAGGTCAGGAGGGTGCCCGTGACACCCACAGCCCCGTCCCCCACCACGTACTCGCTGCCCCACGTGCTGCTGCTGATGCTCCAGCCATGGAAGTGCACGGATGAAACCATGGAGATCGTCATCGCCAGGTCCCATCTGGAGGTGAGGGGTGATGGGGGGGTCCCAGAGACCACCAATATTGCCTGGGGAGGGGGGGGTGTTGCAGACTGCTGTGGGTGCTGGTGCCACTGACAAGGGCTGGCACCTTCATCCATGGGGTCACCCCTGTCTCACACACTCACATTCACACTCAAACTCACTCTCGCATGTGTGAGGCTGAATGTGACCGCTGGGTGCTTCCCTGCAGCCCATCAAGGACGTGGTGAACATCACCCTGCGGGACATCAGCTGCCAGGCAGAGAAGAACGCCACTCACTTCATGCTCAGGACCCCCCTGAGCCACTGTGGCACCTCGCTGGAGGGCTGGGAGCACGCCAAGAACGAGGTGAGGGGGGTTTGGCGTCTCCATTGGGTCCTCATTGCTTTTGGGGGATGGAAACATCCCCGTGCAGCCCAGAGCTGAGCCCTGGTGCTGCAGCTGTGTGCTGGTGGAGATGGGGGAGTGTGGGTGGGATCCCATCCCGCACCATGGTGGGAACCCATCTCATACCATAACATTCCATCCTATGGTGGGACCCATCCCACTGGGAACAATAGACTCTGGCATTGAGGACCACTCATCTGACCCAGCCTTCCTCCCCTTCTCACAGCTCATCCTCAACCTGGCCAAGGGCGCAGTGCTCCGGAGCGTGCGGGTAAGAGCCAGGTTTCCCATTGGACCCGATGTATGGGGCTGGACCCCATTTCCCCTCATCAGGAGTTGGAACGGGATAACAAGGGCAGTGGTGGAATCATCCCCCATCCCTGGAAGTGTTCATAAACCAAGCAGATGAGGCCCTCAGTGCCATGGGTTAGTGGTGGCCTTGGAGTGGTGGGGGACAGTTGGACTCGATGAGCTTGAAGGTCTTTTCCAATCTGTTTGATGCTATGATATCTACGGGGATATTCTATGATATCTATGGTGATACAATATCTGTGCTGTTCTATGCCATCTCATATGAGATAACAGTGCCAGTGGCACCGCCTGGGTGCTGGGTGCTGTGGGGTGACCCCAGTGCTGTACCCCCACGCAGGTAGCCTTCCAGTGCAAGATCCCACGGGAGCTCTTCCTACGCCTCTTCCCCACGGCCGCCTTTGAGGCACCACAGACAGAGCTGGAGGTCAACAAGGAGGCGTTTGTGCAGGTACCCCCGGCTCGATGCCAGGCTGGGATGCGGGGGGGGGGGGGATCCATCCCTCCCCATTCCGGTGCCGCTCACCATGTGCATCCCTGCGCAGGCATCCATGCGGTGGGAGGACCACCCGGCCGACCTGCAGCTGAAGGAGTGCTGGCTGGCGGCGCCGGGCCGGGACCCGGTGCTGCTGGTGCAGGGGGGGGAAGCTCGCAGCGCAGGGGTGGCCGTGCTGCAGGGCCCCCCCAGCGCCCGCGGCAGGAAGGTCTGGCGCTTCCGATTCACCTACGTTGTCCCCGAGGGCGGCCGCGTCCCCTTCTCCGCCACGCTCAAGTGCAAGGCGGGCTTGCAGGTAACCCCCATCCCTGCGATGCCACCGCCTTGGTCCCCACCATCGGTGGTGGTAACACAATGGGTTTATCCCATCCCATTGTGTGGTGGAGCCCGGCTGGGAGAAGCATCCCTGCTTCCCAAAGAGCCTTGCCCCACGGTGGCGTGCCGGTGTCCCCCTTCTCACACCAACCTCCACCTCACAGAACAACACCATCTTTGAGAAGGTCCTGGAGGTGACGGTGAAGGACGGCTGGAGGCTGACCAACAGTGAGTTTGGGGCTGGGAAGGGGGCTCGGGTGGGAATAGGGATGGAAAGGGACCCCTCTGCAGTGTGGCAGTGCTGATGGCTCTATCTCCATCACAGACCGCGGGCTGGGGCTGGCTGCTGTCCTGGGCATCACCTTTGGTGCCTTCCTCATCGGCGCACTCCTCACTGCCGGGCTCTGGTACATCTACTCACATACCCGTGAGTATCCATCACCCCTGGGGACCCCTATTGTGGGATGGGGGGAGCACACACATGTCCCTTGCTGGGCTGTCTATGTCCTGAATGGCCACAGTAGCCAGGGGCCAGGCTGCTGTGTTGCCATCATCCATGGCAACGCCATAGGGGAATAACCCCTCTCAGGGTGGATATTTTCATATATAGGTATATATACACACACATATATATACACACACTATATATATGTGTGTATATGCATATATATACATATATATGTGTATATATACATATATACATATATACTATTTGTATATCTATTTATATGCATACATATATGTGTGTATATATGTATATGTAGGCATATACATGTATACATACATATATACTATTTGGGTATATATTTATATACATACATATATGTGTATATATACGTATATGTATGCATATACATGTATATATAAATACATATACATATATGTATAATATATATATGTGTATATACATATATACACATATGCAGGGGGGTTGGAACTAGGTGATCTTAAGTCCTTTCCAACCCTAACTGTTCTATGATTCTATGATTCTATATATACATACATAGAGTATATATACTCTATATGCATATGTGTATATGTATCTATGCGTATATATGTGTACATATATATGTATAGGTGTATACTACAGTGTATATGTGTGTGTATGTATATACAGCGTGTGTGTGTATATATATGGACCCTATTGCCCTGGGGTCCCCCCCGCCACCCCTCCTGCTGTCACCACGCCCCATGCCCATCTCATGGGATCAATCCGGGACGGTCCATACCTGGTGGCTGGCGGGTGCCATGGGAGCAGCCGTGGCCACCGGCAGCCCCCCTGAGCCTGCTCTCCCCTCGGCATTTCCCCCCCCGGCCCCGCGGCGTGAGCCAGGTCCCATCTCCAAACTGCAGCCGGTCTCCAGCAGAGCGCCGGCCTCGGAGAGCAGCAGCACCAACCACAGCATCGGCAGCACCCAGAGCACCCCCTGCTCCACCAGCAGCATGGCCTGACCCCCCCGGGCACCCCCGAGCCCGCCCGGCCCAGGGACACGGACTTGGGGGACCCAGCCCGGACCCATTAAGCTGTTTTTTTACCCCAAATCTCAGGCCGAGCCTGGTGGGGGCCTCCGTTACTCATTCAGTGAATGCTTTGGCCCCCCAAGGGCAGCCCATGCTGGGGAGGGGGGAGGCAAAGCCCCCCCCGCAAGGCTCCCCATCAAATGGGGACAGGCGGGAGGCAGAAGTGGGTACCCCCAGACCATGCCCCGCAGCCCTCCTGCATCCCTCCCAAGAAGGCAGCAGGCACCACTGGGAGCAGCAAGAGGTTTATTGGGAGCACGGGGGGGGGGCGATGGGCAGAACCCCCCCCAGCTCCACGTCCAAGTTACAAACTGTTATTAATAATAATAAAAGTCTCTCCTACATTAAATTAGTCCCGCTCTGATGGGGAGCCTCAGCACAGCCCGTGGCTCCCCCCTACTGCCCCCCCAAACCGCACACACATCCTGGTACACCATGGGGCGGCCCCCCTAGAATGAGGGGTCCTCCCAATCAAGTGGGCTGGGGGCCGTGAGCATCCCCCCCCACAGCCAATGTCCCCACGGGGGGCACAGGCAAAAGGCACTGGGGTGAAAAGTGTGAAGGCAGGACGGGGTTGGGGGTCCCATGAGCCCCCCAACCGCCTCTGAGCATCCTCAGGGTGTTCCAAGAGGTACCCCCGTTACTGGGACAATGTGGGGTCCAGCAGCCGCAGGGCCCCCCCCACCAAGTGCAGGCTCCCAGTGACCAGGACACGGATGGCAGCCGCCTCCCGCAGCAGCACGGCCCCGCTGCTGGCAGCAGGGTGCGGGTGAGCACCCACGGGTGCTGCCAGGTGGGGGTCACGGCCCTGCGCCACCCACCGCAGTGCCTGTGCCAGGCAGGGGAACACCAGGGACGGGGAATTGAGGGGTCGCGGGGATGGGGGCACGAGGAGCAGGGTCCCTCGGGACGGGGCCGGCTGCAGCAGCCCCCCGACCCGCAGCGGGGCTGGGAGCCAGGGGTCCTGCCCCCCTTTCTCCTCCAGCAGCCGTGTCCATGTCTGCTGGTTCTCCAGGCAGCGGGTGAGGGCGTTCTCCACCGTCACGTTGAAGTTTTGCTGGTCTATGAGGGATGGGGTCGGGGATTAGGGGAGTCGGGGATGGCGCAGACCCCGGCTCCCCAACACCCACCTGCATTGCTGGTCACCGATGTCACTTGTGTGAAGTTGGGGCAGAAGACGGCGTAGTCAAAGTGGCAGGGCTGTGGGGAGACAGAGCCTGCAGGACCCACACACGGGACCAGGCCCACATCAGTGGGAATATGGGTCCAGGGAGGGGGTGATCCGAGTCCCCCCTTGCACGCAGGGATGGAGGTGGGATACAACCAGGAGCACAAAGCATCAGCTCCACCTCACTGCTCCCCACACTGACGCCAAAGCAGGTCCCAGCACAGACAGAACCCACTGACAACCCCCCCCCCCCCGCACCCCAAAACCTCACCAGCAGCAGCTTGAGCAGCGCTGCTGTGTCCCGGTCCCCCGTGGCGTTGAAGAGCAGCACACGCACCTCGGAGCCGCTGTGGAGAGAAAGGATGGGTCGGCCGTGCCCCACGGGGACCCCCACGTGTGTGTGTGTCCCCTCCTTACTCGTGGGGCTTGTCCTGGCCGAGGGCAGCCTGGCGGAACCATCGCACGCAGGCCTGGATGCTGCTGGTGGTGTGAGCCCCGTCCAGGTACCACGTCACGGGGCCGTGGGGCAGCACTTGGGTCCGGCCAAGCCACTCCGTGTCCCGCAGGCCTTGGTGGGGGAGCACAGGGCATGGCTGGGACCCACATCCCCATACGGACCACATGTGGGG
This sequence comes from Ara ararauna, assembly GCA_028858755.1. Classification (NCBI taxonomy): domain Eukaryota; kingdom Metazoa; phylum Chordata; class Aves; order Psittaciformes; family Psittacidae; genus Ara; species Ara ararauna. The sequence goes on from CM054384.1 coordinate 19,193,223, forward strand.
CAGGCAGCCAGGCACAGTATGCATCCCCCGACCATGACCCCTGCGAGATGCGGGGGGTCTGGCATGTCCATACTGCACCTTGGATCATGGCATCAGTGGGTTGGAATGCAGGTGCCAATGGCACGGGTCTCCCCGCCAGCACAGTGCTTGATGGCATCTCCTTCAGCTCCCCAAGACCTGATGGGATGGGCACTGTGCTACGGTCCTGGGGGCCATGGCAAGGTCTGACCCCCCCATCCCTGTGCCCCCCCATCCTCACCCCAGCAGCTGCGGCGCTGCAGCCACGTCCGTGCTAACTGCAGGGCCAGGGCAGCGTTGCCGCGCTGGTGGGAGCCCGCCAGCCCCAGCTCCAGAGCATCGTGGTCCTCAAAGTCATCCAGCTCCGGGCACAGGTAGAGGGGACACTGTGGGAAGAGGAGGCTGAGTCCCCCCACTATGGGGTGCCCCACATCCACCCCACTGCTGCCCAGCTCACCTCCCTCTCCTGCGCTCGGTCCCTCAGCACCTCCAGTGGCCGCTCTGGTTGTGCCACGGTGAATGCTGGCACGCCGGGCTGCGGGGACAGGGGTGCTCAGCACCATGGGCAGCACACCCCAAACACACAGAGCAGGATGGAGCGGTCTCCATACCTTAAAAATGCCCCCCTTCTGCCAGGCGATCTTCTCCATGGTGTCCCCCAGGATGCTGGTGTGGTCGATGCCCAAGGAGGAGACCCCACACACCACCGGTGCCCTGGGATGCAGTGTGGCGGTGCCCATGCTGCCCCCTCCACCATGGGGATAACAGGCGCAGGGGACAGGCTCTGCCCCACAGCTCCTACCTGATGATGTTAGTGCAGTCATAGGCACCGCCAATGCCAACCTCCACCACTGCCAGGTCCACCTGGGGACACAGGGACAGCAAAGCCATCACAGCCACCAGCAGTGGGTGTACCCATGGATTCAGGGATGCAGACAGCACTGCCCTGCAAACCCATGCCTGAACACGTGCCTTACTCATGGGAAACCATCCACTTGGCACAGCATCCCCTGTTACAGCATGACTGATGCAAGTCCTGCCCCAACACGGGGCCGGACCCCATGTCCCCCCATCCCCAAGGATCCTCACCAAGCCCACGTCCCCATCACAAGCTGGATGCCACCACTCCCTACCTTCTCCTGCAGGAAGACGTGGAAAGCCATGATGGTGAGGAAGCGGAAGTACGCCGGCATGCTGCCGTGCGCGGGGTCCTGCTGGGCACAGCGGGGGTAAGGGGACAGCACAGGACACATGGCCCATGGGGGGGTCCCAAGGGAGGGAGCCCCCCCACCATCCCACCTTGGTCTCCTCCAGGCGGTTGTAGACGAGCCAGAAGTACTTGCTGAAGAGCTCCCTGCTGATGGGCTGCCCATTGATGCGGATGCGCTCTCGGACCTGCACCAGGTGAGGGGAGCTGAAGGGGGGGGGGGCACAGTCAACCACGGCACCACCAGCGCCCCCAACCCCCCCTTGACCCCCCCCTTACCCACCTGTAAAAGCCGGTCTTCAGCCCGTAGCTGCGGAGGATGCACTCGGTGAAGGCACACGCTGAGCCCTGGCAGGAGCAGAGTTAAACCCCCCCGTCCCACTGGGCCAGGAGCAAAGGGACGCAGTGATGGTGACCCCCCTAAACCCCCCCAGCACCGCCCCCCCGCCTCACCTTGCCCTTCGTCCCTGTGACGTGGATGATGTTCAATTGATCCAGGTCCTCGACCTGCCGGAGGTCAAACACCCGGTGAGACCCCCACGGCAGCCAGCGCCATGCATGGGCTGCCAGCATGGGGGGGACACACATCGCTGGGGATAGGGGATACCCCCCCTTCACCTTGAGCCCGCTCCTCTCCAAGAAGCCCCTCATGGCTTCCAGCTGGGCCTGGGGATCTCCACGCTCCCGCTTCACCTGCTCCAGGAAGCTGGCGTTGGTCTGGAGGGTGTTGAGGGTCCGGATGGCATCCTGGAACGATCCCCCCGCAACAGGGGCGGTTAAAGCGGTGCCCATCACCGCAGCATCAGGCCTGCACCCATCACCATGACCCCGCTGCAGCGCCCCATTGCGTTCAGTGTCCTCTGCCAGCCACCCGGGCGGCATCTCCGCCATGGTCCTCTCCCTCTCAGGCAGCACCGGCGCCGCGATGCCACGGGGATGGGGGCACTTATCAGCGGGAGGGATCGCCCCTCCCTGGGCGGCGTTGGCCCCGCACCAGCACCCAAAGGCGCCGCGGGCGGTGCTCGGTGCCGCCCCGCTGGTGGTTAAACAGAGGCACCGATGAGGCAACAGCGAGCACGTGGGACACCGGTGCCGCCGTTACAGGTGGCACCGAGCACCCCGAGCCCCCGGGGGGGGACACAGGCCTGGCCCTAGCGCTGTGCGTGCTGCAGTGGGGCCCTGGCACAGAACAAACCTCATCCATGGTGCAGGGACGCGCCCGCGGGCTCCATCCCAGCAGACAGGGACGGGGCACTGGGGATGCTCCCGCCTCCAACAGGCTCCATCTCCGGGGGTGTCCGCACCCACCACCCGCATCCCGGGGACCCCACGCAGCCGCCGAGGCCCGGGGCGCACCGCGGCGGTGCGGGCCGGGGTCTGCCGTGTGCCACCCCCACGGGTACCGCAGGGCTGCACGAACCGGGGCGGGATGGAGCCACGGCAGCGCTCCGGCCCCACGGGACCCCCCTGCAGGCCTGCGGCTTGGCCGGGGTCCGGCGGCGCTGGGGAGCCCCGGGGAGGCCGTGGGGCCGCTGCTCTGCAGTGCCCTCCCGCTGCCCGCCCCCCCCCATCGCCGGTACCTGGTAGTCCATGGCGGGGGCCCGCGCGGGCCGCGTGCCGAACCGCCGCCCCGCGCCCCGCAGCGCCCCGCGCAGCGCGCGCACGCCCCGCGCCACCATCCCGCCGCGCCAAGGCACGCGCGCCCCCGCCACCGCCCCTCGGCCGCACGGCCACGCCCCCCCCTTCCCTTCTCCCCCCCCCCCCGACGCCATCTTGGAAACGGGCAGCGCGAGCGCCACGTCGTGGGGGGGGGGGACACGACGGTACGGACACATCTTTATGAGGGGCAATGGGGGACACCGGGATAACGGACCCGGATCCGTTCGTCGCCATGGAGACAGCTCTGGGGGTCCCCGGGGCGATGCGGAGGGGCTGGTGCAGGGGAATGACCCCAGACCCCCAACCACGCGCTGCGGCTCAAGGGGATGCTGTGGGGTGCAGGGAGCCCCCGCCCCGAAAGCATCACCCCCACCCGGTGCATTAATCCACCATCGCACTACACCATCGCTGACCCTCCAGAGGGGCAGGCACAGCACAGGACCCCCAGAAGCAAGGCACCAGTATGGGAACGACACCATCCAGACCCAAACTGGGTGCCGGTACTCAGCAGTGACAGAGGTGCTGCATCACAGCGCTTAGCACGAGTGACACAAAGGTTAAAACCAGCCCTTTTGGACAGCATCGTGTTTATTCACAACCAGCTGAAGCCATGCGGCTTATTGCGGGCAACCAACTCTGTTTTAGCCAAAGAAACCAAGCACCCCCACACCCCCCCAGCAATCAGATTTACCTTGTACATGTCCTTTATCATCCTCACTTTGTGTCCTGAGAACAGCCCCGCTCACCACCACATCCTCCCCTGAGACCTTAAGCTACCAACGCGGCTTTAGCCATTAGCCTGGTTAACGGACAACCCACCGGATGCCAAAGGTTATCACCCCCTGCGTGGCACATACGTTACCCGTTTGGGATCCATGGGGCTCAGTGAGAAGATGGCCACCTGCAGCTGACGGCCACGGAAGACAAAGTGCTCAGCGAGCTGGGAAGGACTGAGCTGGTCCCAAAAGGGTCCAGAAGGTGATCATGCGCCATCACAGTCCCCTGGCTCAACACCGGTGCCAAGAGCTCCAGGGCAGAGGCCACAGGGGAGAGCAGACAGCTTGCAATGAAGGTGCTGCATGCTGCTATGCACCAGGGATTTCCACTGTATGGAACAAGCTCTGCCAGCCAGCCCCCAGTTTGCCCAGTAAGCCCAAACTAGACTACAGCCAAACTCCAGTGAGTTAGTCATGCTGCCTAGAGCAACGCTGCCTTCCCCAAGACAGCTCTGCATTACTCAGAAGCACCTGCCCCGACCTACATCAAAGCTTGAGTTCAAAAGATACACTATAGAGGAGCTACTATCAACCAAGAGAGCAGAAACATTTCCCAGCAGCTACTCCCAGTCCTGCTGGTCAGCACCATTTGCCAAGAGCCCCAGCGCCAAGGGAGTCACTTTCTCCATCACCAGGTCCAAAAAGACCGCTCTGCAAGATTAACATCACCACTACAGGCTGCTGAAGAGGGATGCCGCTCTGTGCAAAGCTGCAGGGACACAAGTCTCTCCAGTCACACAGCTCCACAGTGGCTGAGCTGCTGCACAAGGAGAGGACAGAGCTCGGTTCAAGGCACTTCACCTTGAAGAAAGTCCTTTCCCAGGCAGAGACCTCACTGGGGCATCCCTGCTCAATGCAACCTGCGGAATCCCCCAGCCAGGACCCCGCTGGGGCCGCCCCTGCTCAAAACACCCTGTCAAACTCGGTCTGGTTGGTGGCAGCTGGGTTCCTGCCTTGGTTGGGTGGCTGCTGGGGCATGTGCCCACCCCTCCTGCGCGGCGGGGCCAGGTACTCGAACATGGACTGGTTGTGGGTGGACAGCATGTTTTTGAGGTCCGAGGGCATGGGGTCTGACCAGAAGAAGTCGTGGTTGAGCGCGTCGTCGCTGTCGATCCGCTGGGCAGGATCCAGCACCAGCAGCTTGTCGATGAGATCAAGTGCATAGGGGTCCTTCACGTAGGCTTTGAGGCGGTCCTTCACTTTGCGCTTCTGGCCCTTGGGGAGATCCAGCTTCTCGTACAGCTCGTACTTATCCACGTTAGGCCAAACCTGGGAAGGGGAAGGAAAAAGGGGAGTTGGGACAATATAGTTATGGAGAGGACAAGCCATTCTGGATGTGAACCCCTTCAGGCAAACCAGGGCGAGGTCTGCTGAGACAACAATGCTAGTTTATAACTTCCAAGCCAGCAGACCTTGTTCCCACAGGATGAAGGAGGCACTAAAAGCTGCTCTAAAGCCTGGAGATGTGTGGACAAGTCAGGACAGCGTCCTTCTGGTGCAGGAATGGCACGCAGGATGCTCCAGGAGTTTTGGTTCTCCCACAAAATTGCTACTAGAGAGCACAGCTCAGACCAGCTCAACATCCAGAACGGCTGAGTGACAAAACTCATTGCTAAAAAACAACCGGGACATATGTGGCACCTTTTATCCTTACAAAGCAAAGCATGATGCAATCACGAGCACTCATCTCAACCACAGCAGGTATCTACATACAAAAGAAAGTGCCTCCAGTGTACATAGATAATGTATGCACATAATGTACGTACCATGAGGCTGCTGCAGCTGCCTGCACAACACAGGCTGAGAGCCCTCAGCTTGGTCCCCACCAGAGGGCAGGACAAGCTGCTCTTAAATAAGGAGCTGAGCAAGGGCTGAGCGCTCAGACCCGGCTAAGCTGATGCCATGAATCACAAGTCAGAATTCAAGAGGCTTTTCAAGCTGACCGAAAAACCCCACTCCTCCTTAAGCAGGAGTACAGAGGGTGTTTACCTGAGAGACAACCCCCAAACACAGGCTAGATTCATACATGTAACACTCTGCTCTTTCACATTGGAGCAGCCAGCATCCTCTCTGTGCTCGAAGACATGATTTGCCCTTCCCAAAGGAGGTCTAGAAGGCCAGGTTCATCCTCTTTTCCTTAGGAGGTTGAACACAGGTAATGTGTCAGCTGTAGCTTACACAAGGAAAACACAGTGCACAGCTCCCAGGAGGCAAACAGCACTTGCAGGAGCTCCTCCAGCCTCCCTGCCACACTCCAGCACTGGGAGCATAGAGCAGCCAGCATACAGAGCAGGGAAGAGACCCGGGGCGCCTGATCCCAGCCATTGCCCACATCACCACTTCCCTCCTCCCTGCCCATGCTCTCGCCCTCACCTCCGGCGTGATGGACCCGCAGAGCTGGCTGATGAGGGTGAGCTGGTGCTGCTCCGTGTTCCCCTGCATGATGGGGCTGCGGGTCCACATCTCTGCCATGATGCAGCCTCCACCCCACAGGTCAATGGGGGGGCCGTAGTCCCGCTCCCCTAAACAGAGACGCTGTGTTAGTCACCTGGGGGAAGGAGAAGGGCAGAAGAGAGCAGAGCCCAGCACCTCGTACCCAGGAGCAGCTCTGGCGGCCGGTACCACAGGGTCACCACACGGTTGGTGTAGCGGTTGGGTTGGCTGTTCTTAGCCAGGCTGAAGGCTCGAGCCAGCCCAAAGTCTGCCAGCTTCAGGACTCCATCCCGTGTGATCAGGACATTCGCAGCCTTCATGTCTCTGTGCAAGATCTGCACAAGGAGAGACACCAAAAGGTTAAACCATGAAGGTCCCCTCCTTGGGTACCTAGTGCTAGAGGTCACTTGGGACTCTGGACTCCTTTCCAGCCTGTGCTAAGACATGTGCTCCCTGGAAAGCCACGGAGAGCATGGATCTGGTCCACTACCTTGTTCCTGTGGATGTAGTAAAGTCCATTCAATAGCATCTGCATCACTTTCTTGATCTCTGACAGCGTGAACTTGACGTGGGCATTGCTGAGGAGACCAGCCAGATCGTGCTCACAGAAGTCAAACACAAGGTAGATACTGCCCTTGCAGCGGTTGTAGGGAGAAGCTATGGGAGAGGCAAAGAGGGACTGTCAGCAAGGGACCCTTAACCCATCACAGCTGCTCCTGCCCCCCCAGCCACCCTGCTGCTCATACAGTGCTCATCAGACAAAACCTCAGGGCACAGGAACACAGAACCAGAGACAGCCTCAAGATCCTCCTTAAAGAGGCACTGAGACAGCACAACCAGCAACGGAAGAACAGGGGATGAGGATGAGAGCAGTGAATGTCATCAGCCAGGCAAGGAAAGGAAACGACATCCTTTGAAAGCTCCACTTTGTGCTGTTCTGTGCAATAACGGCCGTGGGGTTTCCTCCCTGCAAGCTGCGGCTGGTTAGGTGCACACACACCTTGCTGCCAGCCAAGCATTATCACTGATGGCATCAGTGATAGAGGAGGCACCAGCAAAGACAGCCCCAGGGGAAATGCAGAAACAGAGAAACTCTCTCTAATATAAGATTAGAGGGTGAGGTTTTCTGCAACCTCAAACTGCATCTACGAAAACAGACTGATCTGGATCAAAGGGACTGAAAAATTCCAGCTCCAACTGCAATTTACAGTAACAGGAAACCTCACACGAAGCAACCGATTTCAATCTTGTTCCTAGAGCACACATGCAAAACTCTATAAAAAGAACGGCTGATTTTCATCAGCTGTAATCAGCAAAACCTGCTGATGAGCAATTCCAACCAGAAAGTGATGCCTCAGCTCAGCCCCCGTGGAAACTCGTCACTGCCTGCCACACTGGGTTTGCAATTCCTTACGTGGACGCAGCCCCTTCTGAAATCCTCAGGTCTGAGAACAGCAAATGCGCTGTTTCTGCTTCACTGGAAGCTAAGGTCAAGGTGGATTTGGATGAAAAGCGGAACTCCAACAAAACACACACAACTGACGCGCCTCCAAAAATATTTACCTTGGGCTGGCCAGGCACGGCCATCCCAACTTAATCACACAATGAATTACAGATTAACCTGTCACTGGTTTTCACTCCTGCCTGTTCAGACAATAACCTACACGCAGTGGAGTACTGGAGTAACTGCAATACCTGGTCCTAAGGCAGAGGCTTTTACCATTTCGGTGACTGGGCTCTTTAAAATCAATCACAAGCCACTCCGTGTTTATTTAACTGCAGTGACTGACCGAATGTTGTGGTTTAAGCAGCGGCTGCCACTTTCAAAAGCATTTTTCCAGTAGAATTTTATCTAAGAGAATGATATATTAAAACTAGCCCATGTTTTAAAGCTGTATCACTGACACAGAGCCAGGCCAGGAGCATGCCAGCCATGCAGTGTAGGAACACTGTGTGGTACAACAGCTCAGAACAGCCCCATCTGGAGCTCCAGCACTCACAGCACGGTACTGTCACCTACAGAAAGATGCTGAGTGAGTCTCTGCTCAGAGCTACCACAAACCCAACCATTGTAAGCCAACTGAGAGGGACAGCTCCAGCTCCTGTGAACAGCCACAAGATCAGCTCTGGTTGAGAGCTCTCTGCTTCAAAGTGTCTCCAGTGGTGGCTTATTTAAAGCCTCTCAGAGGGGAGTTCTCCAACACAGGCAGCATTCACTGCCATGGCACAGGGATACCGTAGCAGGACTGACAACAGCTTTTCCAGCCAAGCTGCAGCAACATTCCACAGCACAGACAGGAACAGAAGCCCACGCTCAGCTGGAGGACCTCGCTCCCGGCACAACACACCAGCCCGCTCAGCAGTAAAGAAGGGATGAACAAAAGGCAGCGGCCAGCACAAGGCAGACCCTGCCAGCTACCTTTGGTCCTGCAGATTTCGATGAGGTTCACCACGTTCTCATGTTTGAGCAGCTGAAGGATTTTAATCTCTCGCAAGGCTGTGATGGGGAACTGGAAAGCAGAAAGAGCGAACACAGATTAGAGATGCAGGAGACCAGGCCACCCCTGCCTAGAGAACAGCAGAGGCATGCCCATAGCTGCCTGGCACAGGACCTGCTTGAGCACCACTGCGACAAGTCACTGAAGGGCAATGAGAGGTTTAACATACAACACAAACACCAGGATTGCCCAAGTTTATTCACCATCAGGCACTGCTGGTGACAAAGATTCCGCCATGAGACAGAGGTGTTTCCATGGTGCCTGTTCACAACAGGACATGGCAGAGCCTGGCTCGAGCTGCAGAGCAGCCTCCCCAGCTGCTGCCCATGCCATTTAAGCTGTTAACTTACCCCATCTCGGCAGAACCTTGAGCACGTGCCTTTCACACGCTACCCAGTTCCTCCACAAGCAACAGCCAGTGTGGAGCCCTGTGCTGGGGGTGACAGGGTGGCAGGGGAGGAAGAACGTGCGAGCAGCATCAATGCAACAGCTCCTTGCAGCCCACTCACCACACAGGTACTGCACTACACCGCTGCCACGCGCCTTTGTAGCCAAAAGGGTGATAACATGCGGGACACCTTGGCTGGGCAGCCGCAAGGACCAACATTATCACAGTGTAGGCAGGGGAGGCAAAAGGCCCCAAGGATCCTGTCCACACCCATGAGTATTGTCAAAGAACACAGTCCAAGTGCATTTTTACCATCCCAAAGATTAACTCCTGCCTATGAGCCCCCCAGTCCTGACCTCCCCCAGCACAGCCCGGCCGTGCTCACACACTTACCCCCTCCTTCTCATTTTCCATCAACACTTTCTTCAGCGCTACTTTCGTGCCTGTCTGACGATGCTTGGCTTTGAAAACCTCCCTGTACGAACACAAACAAAGCCGTGAGCAGCACAGGGAAGGAACCAAGCGCTCCTGACCGGGAACAATCCCAAACGAGGCACACCCCAGCACCATATATGCAACTCCACGCCCGGCACAGCCACATCCCCCTTTGGACCCTTTGGGCTGGCGGAGCCAACACAGAGCCCCACAGGAACACGGGGCGATGCTGCAGGCCCCTGTCTCCAGGGTAACCGCCGCTCTGCCATACCCTGGCACAGAGCAGGGCCCCAGGGTGGCAATAAGAGGGTCTGGGGAGCAGAGGGATGCGGGAACGACCCGAGCGAGGCCTGAGGGTGCCAAGGCCTGCGGCCGGGGCAGCAAGCGCCCGGTGCGGTGAGCGGGGCCCGGCGGAGCACTCACCCGAAGGTGCCCTGGCCGATCTTGGCGAGCTTCTCGTACTTGGACACCTCATCGCAGAAGGGGCACTCCACCATGTCGTACTGCTTGGCCATGCCGCCGGCGGCGCGGCACCGCTCCGCTCAGCTCAGCGCAGCACCGCGCAGCTCAGCGCAGGACCGCACCGCACCGCGCAGCACAGCACAGGGCAGCGCAGCGCAGCGCAGCACCGCACCGCACCGCACCGCTCAGCGCAGAACAGAACCGAACCGAACCGCACCGCGCAACGCAGCACCACAGCAACGCGCAGCACAACACTGCTCACCACCCCGCAGCGCCCGCCCCTTCCTCCGCCGCCGCTGTCGCGACACTTCCGCTGCACGCGCCACCGCCCCGCGCGGGGCTTGATGGGACTTGTAGTCCTGCGGCGGCCGCCATGTTGTCCCTGCCCGTGTCCCTGCCCGTGTCCCTGCCTGTGTCCCTGCCTGTGTCCCTGCCCATGCTCGTGTCCCTGCCCGTGTCCCTGCCCATACCCGTGTCCCTGCCCGTGTCCGTGCCTCAGCATCCCCACGGAGCAGCGCCGTGTCCCCGCTCCCCGTCAACCCGGCCCCCGCGGACACCGGCGCCGCTGTCCCCAAACCGCGTCACGGGGATACAACCGCACCTCCGCCGCTGCGCTGCACCGCGGGGGTGCGGGGACGGGAGCAGGGCACGGGGACGCCAGGGCCCGGTCACCGAGTTCCTGCCTTGCCGGCAGAAATACCCACGGCTGGGGTGAAGCCTCCACTTGTGGGGGCAGAACGGGTTGTTTGGGGGCTGTTGGAAACAGCTCCCAGGGCTGGGAGCGCAGGGAGCAAAGCCCAGGGCAGTAACGGGCATCCTGGCCGCTGGAACCACCAGGTGCTCCCTGGAATGGGGGACAGCACAGACAGCATGTCCCGGCTGATCCTAGGCTGCTTTGTCCCGCATGGAGATACCCATATGGGGCACGCAAAGGTTCCCCAGCATGAGAGAAGAGCTGGTGACAAGGGCTTCCATTGGCAGTGATGGCATCTGGCTGTCACCCCACGGGGCACGGTGAGGGCAGGAGCTGAGCCCCAAATGTGCATGGCAGACCGCTGCCTGCAGGGCAGGACCCTCCTCCATAGGGCTGCCACCCTCGACAAGGGCTGGCACCCTCATGCATAGGGCTGACACCTTCATCCATAGGGCTGACACCTTCATCCATAGGGCTGGCATCCTCATCCATAGGGCTGGTTCTTTCATCTATAGTGCCTGAACCCTTGATAAGGGCTGGCACCCCCATCTATAGGGCTGGCACCCTCATCTGTAGGGCCGGCACCCATATCTATAGGGCCGGCACCCTCATCCATAGGGCCGGCACCCTCATCCATAGAGCTGGCACCCCCATCCATAGAGCTGGCACCCCCATCCATAGGGCTGGTTCCTTCATCCATAGTGCCTGCACCCTTGATAACGGCTGGCACCCTCATGCATAGGGCCATCACACTCATCCATAGGGCCGGCACCTTCATCCATAGGGCCATCACCCTTGTCCAGGACTGGCACCCTCCTCTATGGCTGTCACCCACGGGTTTTGGGTGCCCACATCTGCCGGGCATCCCCAAACCAGGGTCCCAGAGGTGTCCCCTGTACTGCAAGGGCTGCGGGACAGGAGGAGGGTGGGCAGGGCCAAGGGCAGGGCCAGGAGCAGACGATGACAGCAGTGGGGAGGAAGTGCCATGGAGCGATGAGTGACTGCGGGGGGGCAGGAAGGGAGGGGCGGGCAGGGAAGGGCTTCACAGTTATAAACTTGTCCCTCTCGTCCCTGCACCTCCGAGCACAGCAGCCATGGCCGAGGGGCAGAAACGAGGGGGCTTCAGGAAGTTCAGTAAGTGGCTGTGGGAGAGGGTGGGATGGGATGGGATGGGATGGGATGGGATGGGTGGGCACCTGCACAGGATGGAGGGGGCAGGGATGTGTGAGAGTGAGTTTGAATGTGAGTGTGAGACAGTGATTGTGAGTGTGAGAGAGCGATTGTGTGTGTGAGAGTGCATGTGAGTGTGAGACTGATTGTGAGTGAATGTGTGAATGTGAATGTGAGTGTGAGACACTGATTGTGTGAGAGAGTGATTGTGTGTGTGAGTGAATGTGAGTGTGAGACAGTGGTTGAGTGAATGTGAATGTGAACGTGAATGTGAATGTGTGTGCTCACACGCTCCCTGTGTGGCTCCAACCCAGCTACATCAGGAGCTGACACACGCTCTGCTCTCATTAGGAAGCTCATTGGGGTGAGGATCTTTGGGGGTCTCCATCCCCAGCACTGGGGCTGAGCTCGGGTGCTGCTGGCTCAGGAGCTGGGCGCTGGGATGCACTCAGGGGGATGCACAATGGGCTTTGAGGGGTCTTCGCTCCCCCAGATCACATCCTAAGGGATGCACAGGCAGGGGTGCAAGCCGAGGGTGTCCAGGACCCATACAAAGGAGCTGGGTGGGAGCCTGGGAGCGCCTTCCCGGCGGCTGCTCCCGGAGGAAGCGCTGGTACCCATCGGGAGCGAGCTCTGCTCTTTCTCACAGCCCCGGAGGCGGCTGCTGTGGCCTTCACCCCGCTTCCCAGCGCAGGGCTGCGCGGGAGCGGCCTCTGCTGCTCTCTGCATTCCTGCGCGGCGCTGGCGCTGGGGGGGGCCGATCCTTGCGTTCCCCAGGGACCCTTCCACTGGCAAAACCCACGTCCCCATCGCAGCTGCGATCGTCCTCTACGGTGGGAGGTGGGAAACGTCCCCAGCGCTGCCTTTCCCACCCTGCAGCAGCCCTGGGAGCAGCCCATGCAGAGGATGCTCGGACTCAGAGGGGATGCTCAACCCAAAGCAGTTTTGCCTTTCACTTCACTCAGGCCATGAGGTTTCTAACATATAGAAGGGCTTTTTGGCGGATGCAGCCCCTGTGTGGCTATGGGGATGCTCTGCAGAGCCCATGGCTGGTGTCAGGAGGTGCGGGTCCATGAGCTCCTCACACAGCACAGCCGCAGCGTGCTGCTTCCTGCCACAGCAAACTCGCACTGCCTGAAGGGGAAGAGGGTTTGCAGAGCCCCGAGGTGGCACAATCATTGCAAAACACACACCCCCCCACCCCCGAGGCACCCGGAGCACAGCAGTGAAACCCTGCCCTGCAGAGCCTCAGCCTGCATCACCCCGTGTGCCACCGGCCTTGTGCAGCCTGCACGGCAGCGGCACACAGAGCGGAGCCGCGGCCGAGGTGTGACATGAAACCCGCCTGCTGTGGATATAAATACACCTCTGTGAGAGCTCTGTGCTCGCTGCTTGCAGGTGGCTGCGAGGAAGTGGGGAAGTCACCTCCTGCCTGCAGCCGCGGTCATGGCCGGTTCCTGCTCCGCTGTGCAGAGCATCAGAGAATGGTTTGGGTTGGAAAGGACCTTAAATCATCCAGTTCCAACCCCCTGCCACGGGCAGGGACACCTCACACTAGAGCAGGTTGCTCCAAGCCCCGTCCAACCTGGCCTTGAGCACTGCCAGGGCATATCACACCACACATGGAATCCCATCCCTTGGGGAGATGGGGTGTCTCCCAAGCTTTCACCCTGGATAGGGCAGGGGATGTGCCCTGCGGGGCTGCTCCAATGCTCCAGGGATGGGCACAGCCCTGTCCGGAGTCCCCAGTGGGAAGCAGAGAGGCTGCGGGGAGGAGGAAGAGATCTGGAATCATTCCTGGCACTCCCTGGTGTGCTCATCAGGGCTGGGTGGTTCTTCCTCTGCCTCTAAAACAGGGAAACGGTGCTGTTGGATTTGCCAGTGCGCAGGGGCTGTTTGCTCCCTAAGGGACACCCCAAGCAGCATCACATCCACCCAAGGCCACAGGGACATCCTGCTGGGCTGGGACTGGAGATGCAGAGTGTAACGGGGCTGACACCAGGCTGCACCATGTCACAGAGCCCCATGCACACCCCAGGACCTCACCGTCCCACCATGCCAGCAATAACCCCACATTCATCTCTCCTCTCTCCTTGCCAGAGTTCTTCAAGTTCAAAGGCTTCGGGAGCCTGAGCAGCATCCCCCGATCCTTCACCCTCCGGCGTGTGTCCGTGGCCCCCAGCGCTCCTGAGAGCCTGGGGCCGTGTCTCCCTTCTTCCCATGGCTTCCTGGAGGAGCCCTTCGACAGCACCCAGGATGACCTCAACACCATGCCCAAGAGCCCCAGCCCCTATGCCCGGTCATCGGACATGTACAGCCACATGGGCACCATGCCCAGGTTCAACCTGGGCAAGGCAGGAAAGAGCCAGGGCAAAGCCAAGAGCAGCCAGAGCTGCCGGGATAATGGGATCCCTGGTAACAAACCCCCTCTCCCCAGCTCCAAGATGTCCATCACCCCTGATCCGGGCACAGATTCACCCCCAGTCACCAGGCAAACAGAGCAGGAGGAGGAAGAGGCTCAGCCCGTGGACACTCCAGTGGTGACCAGGATGGACCAGGAGCCTGCAGGGAGCATCTCCTGCCCTGGGATGGAGGCACAGAGCCTGGACCCAAATCCCAGCCAAAACCTGAGCCCTGATGCAGCAGCAGCAGCAGGGTTGGAGACCACTAATGGGGATCAAAAGGGGCAAGAGCATCCCAGCGAGTTCTTCCCGGACAGGTACAGCCCCATTGGGTTTGCTCAGCCTTCCTATGGGACCCCCTTTCTGTCCCCCCAGGGCACGGGGACGGGGCTGGGACACAGCAGGGATGCAGCTGGCACTGCCGGAGCACTCTGCACCAGGGCCGGGTCAGCGGCTCCATGGGAGCGAGGTTTCCTGTGGGATTTCTGTTCCCTCCCGTTTCCGGATGGGGTGGAAACATCTCCGAGCCTCGCGCAGTCCCAGCGTCCCTTTGTCCTGCCGGTGGCTCTGCTCCAGCGCTGGGATGTGCTGCGAGGAGCTCAGACCTGCACTATCCCAGCCCCATCCACCTCTCACTCTCATCTCTGCCACCCCTCCATCCTCATCCCCTTCCATCTTTATCCCCCTCCCCAAGTGGCACTTGCTCTCTCCAGGCACAGGGGCTACCCCAAAACCAACAGCCCTGTCCCCATTTCCATCACTTGCCATTAAACCCCCTGCTCCGGGCACAAATCCGCCCCCTTCAAATTCCCACCCTCAGGAATCTGGGGACTCAGCACTTACAGATGAGGGTTGAATCTTTTGGAAGGTTTTCACCTCACAGTCAACGAGAGGATTTATAACCTCCTGCCCATCACCTGGGTGTTTGGGTACAAGGGGCCACGAGTGTCCCCAGCAGCGTGCACGGCACTGAGGGCATGGGTGAAGGTACCAACTGCGAATCTCCCCCCAGAACAAGGTCCCACCGGATCACCCCTTCCCAAATGCGACCCTTTCCCACTCCAGTGCCTCCTATTGGTCCTGTTCTCCCCATCCCACCGGGGAGCTGAGGTCTCCATGCCGCAGCACAGAGTGTTTGTGAGGCCCCCGGAGCGGGATGGAGGAGCAGGAATTCGCGCCGGCGGTGGGAGCCGGGCCGCGCGGGCCGCGCATTCCGAAGGGAGGGCCGGAGGAGGGCCCGGACGGGAAGGAGGAGGAGGGTCCGCACCGCCCTGCGCGCCCCCAGGTCCCAACGCTCAGTGCGAGGCGGGAGAACGCCCGGGAGAGCTTCTCCCGATCCCGGAGCAGGGGCGCTGGCGGTGATGACA
Organism: Ara ararauna; assembly: GCA_028858755.1. NCBI lineage: Eukaryota > Metazoa > Chordata > Aves > Psittaciformes > Psittacidae > Ara > Ara ararauna. Next base: position 19,208,732 of record CM054384.1, read on the forward strand.
GCGGTGGGCAGGAGGTTCCCCGCGCTGGGACAGGGCAGGTGAGGGCCCCCCCGCACCCCGGAGGGGACGGGCACGGAGAGGCGGGGAAAGGGCGAGCACAAAGCTCGGATGTGGTGGGTTTGCATCGGCTGCCGACACCGCAGCCGGACCCGGTGCCAGGGGCACGGCGGCTCGGCTTGGGGGAGACGGAGGTTTGGGGGGGCTACAGCAGTGCCACGTCCTCCATGAGCACAGAGACCCGGTAGTGGCACAGGGTCCCTATAGAGGATGCATGGGGCTCCCCCAGAAGTGACTTGGGTCACTGGGCTGGGAGATGAGAGCAGGGAACGTGTGTGTGGTCACAGGGCGTCTTGGTTCTGGACTGGAGTCCCCAGAACTCAATAGCCAAGTGCCCCCTAGCATCATCTGGTGATGGGTGTAGCTGTGCTGTTTGCCAGGGAAACCGAGGCACCAGAGCAGGACTTGGCATCAGGGGCGCTTCTGCCCCTCCGTGCTCTGCTTGGAGTCCCCCAAAACCTCTGGCTTAGGGAGCAGTCGCCCGCTGGAGACATCCCCATGGCCGGGCCCCGCTGTGGGGCGGGCGGAAGCAGGACCGGGACAGTGCCGCGCCCCAGCCCTTCCTCCTGTTGCAGGCGCATCCCTGGGGATGGGGACGTTCTGTCCCCGCCAGCCCCTGTCGGGGACCAGGGCCGGCTTCCCAGCACGGGGCATGCCTGTGCAGGGGGACCAAAGCAGCTTGGGGGGGACAAGGGTGGCCCTGGGGCGGATATTGGCTTGCCTGGTGAGGACAGAGACAGCATGGCCTCAGGATGCCCATGCTGGATCAGGCCTTCGATTGCACTGCCATGGGACAGGGATCAGCACCCAACCCATGGAGCTGCTCAGAACAAGGCGGTGGCTGTGATGCCGACAGGGACACGGTGACTAACGGGAGATGACCCACTGCAGGTCACAGAGCGGATGTGATTTGACTTTCCTCCATGCATGGGGCACGGGAAATGCTGCTTCCCGCAGGGCGCTGCCAGAGAAAACCTGGGATGAGGCAGCTCTGTGGAGGGGAAAGCTGAGGCACCAAGTGCCCCAACTTGGTTCTCCAGCACCGGTGTCCAGGGATGAGCAGACCAGGGCTGGACCCACACCATTAACCTGGATTGCTCCCACCATCCAGCCTGGAGCTCGGCACGTGTGTAAATCACTGCGATGCCTTCCCAAGCCCAAAAGGAGCATCCAAAGCCCCGCTCCCCATTGCCACTGCCACAGTGCCGTGTCCCAGCCACGGCTGCGCTCCAGAGGCAGCCCTGGAATTTCTCCCAGGCGCTCGCTGCCCCCAAAAATGCCGTTTCCTGCAGGAATGCGCAGCACCGGGGGGGGGGGCTGCGGCCCCAGCTGCTGCCCTTCCCCGGCACAGGGGCCTCCGCAGAGTCTCCCAGCTGCTCCCATGCTCCCGATTTCCTGCCCGGAGGCCCCATCCTCCTGCCGGCTTTTCTCACGGCTCTCACAGCTCCATGAGAGTCTGCGGGCCCCCGGCCCATTGCCAGGCCCTTTTCCCCTTCCGAGCTGGACAATGGGGATGAGGGTTCACCCGTATGGGGTGGAAGGAGTGGGTCCTGCTGGGCGCACCAAGGGGTTCACGCTGATCCCAACAGGACCCGCTGTGATGCGCCAGTGCACGTCCAGCACGGCAGCGGTCACCTCTTCTGTCCCCACTTCCCTTTGGGTGACTGATTTCGGAGCCACCAGGAACCATCCCCAGCCTGGAGGGATCACAGAGGAGGAACTCTGCTCCCTGGGGATGGCACTAGCATGGATCCCAGGAGGGGTTTGTGTGCAGGGCCCCAGCAGATCCCAGTGTGAGGCAGGGGTCCTATGGCTGTAGGCACTAGATGGAGCAAGGCTGCTCCTGGCAGGGAAGGGGCATCCTGGGGTTGTGGGTCCCTGGGATTTGGTTATTTCTTAGCCTTGTGCTGGCATCCTAGGGCCTGAGCCCCCTGTCCTCTTGACCTTGGCAAGCAGTGGGATGTCCATGCTGCAGCTTGACGCTATAGAGGTGACAGGTACAGGATTCTGGTTAAAGACGTCTGGAGTTCTGTATTTTATTCCAAAAGCCAGGACCTCAGGGTAGTGCATCCCGGCTGTTACAGCCTCTCTCCTCTGTTGTTCCCTTTGGATTCATCCATACACACACATACCTCAACCTACAAGAGCACAAAAAGCAGTAGTAGCACTGCTCCCCGCTCAGGAAGGAGCAGGGGCCATCTGTCCCCATGAGATGACGGTAGAGAAGCTGCCGGATCAGCAGGGTTGTTGTGGTGGTTGTCAGTAGGGCTAAGAGTGAACGTGTCACCAAGGAGAATGGGAATTTCTATTGCCTGTGTGCTGGGAGGGCAAAGCTTGCAGTCTCAGCCAGGACGTCGCAGTTCACCCTGGTTTCAGTGGGGTTTGGTTTCCATAGCGTTGCATGAGAAACAGTCAGAAACTCCTGTCTGGGTGCTGTGTCCCAGCAGCAGCCTATTGGGAACGCAGCTCTGCCATTGGGCACAGGGCACAGGGCCCCTCACCTCGGCATGCACCCCCCTGCACCGTGACCTGCGCGGACCCCAGCCTGGCTGCTGGGTCTCAGCTCACACGGTCCCAAGCAGATCTGGGACAAGATCCTCTAAAATGGCCTCATTCTTCCCTGATCGCATTAGGGATGTTAAGCCCTGCGCTGAGAGCAGGCACGGAGCTTGCAGGAACAGTGCTGGGACCTGGGAACCTCTCCTGCATCTATGGCCATGCTCTCAGCCCCATGACAAAAGGGGTGTAAACCCCCACTCCCCACACCTCTGCCACCACCGCTTTGACTTAACTGTCACCATTTACTGCCCTTCACTTATGTATTTCTATTTCTCCCCTTCTTTCCAGCCACCACGATGGCCTGGAGTCCGGCAGCGAATACGTGAAGGTAAGGCACTGAGTGCAGTCGCAGCCTGCTCCTATGGGTGAGGGTGGTAGAGGGGCTGGTTGGGTCCTGCACCAGCGCGGTGCTCAGCCCTGCATCCCCATCCCACCACTCTGGGCTCTCTCTTTGACCCTGGCAGACATTCCCTGCCAGAAACAGCGAGGCTGAGGCAGGCAGAGGATTCATGGTCCCTATGTGGTACCCTGCTGCCGCTCCCACAGAGGCTGCCTGTGCGTCACACTCCCATCACTTGTGAACGCTGCAGACGCAGGGGCAGCCTCCTCCCTCTGCCTCCACGTAGCGAAACGGAAGGGTTTTGAGCCACTTTCGTGGCTGTCACATGAAAGTCGGTGTAAATCTCTCCAAATCTCTTGCTTATCCTCCAGCAAACTATTAACATTCCTGAGGACTCTTCATGTCTGGCCAGAAATTCATTAGCGAGGCGCCTGGCTCTGGAGGAGAGCGGCCCTTTCGCAGGAGGCTGCTGGCACAATGGGAGCCGGGCGGGAGCAGAGGAAGGGTGGCAGGGATGCTGTGTGGTTTGGGGATGGAGCACGGAAAACCTGCTCCGGTGGTCGCTGCCATGCAATGGCCTTTCAGGAGTTGGTTTGAGGAAGGCTGGAGCCTGCTGGGTCCGGTTACCCAATGGGGATGTAATGAGCTGGGCAGATGTGGTTGTTGAGAAGTGACTTAAGGTGGCCCTGTCTGTGCGTGCACCCAGAGATGGGTGCATTTTATGGCTGTTAATAGTCTGAATCAGCACAGATATGGAGCAGTGAGTATGGCTTTGCTTTTGGGAGCTGAGTTCTTTGTGGTGAGCCAGGAGCATTCCCTACTCTCCAGACAGATCCCAGCCCCGAGCTTGGTGGCCTTTATTTCCCACCCGTGGTGTTGACACAGCCCGTGGGCTGTGATTTATTCACCACTTCCCTTTGGTCATGGAAGCAAGTGATGGCTGCAGTGACAGCAGGTATTTTAGTCAAATAAGTAATTAGCTGGAGTGTGAGTGACCGGGATGATGGGGGCACTTGGGCTGATTGCAGGTGCCGTGCTTGGCTGGGAGCCCGTGCAGCTGCGGAGTGCTCAGCACCCCGCAGCATTCAGCCCCAGGGCTGGGAAGGTGGCTTCTGTGCCTTTGGGGGCTGGGACTCACCACTGGAATTGGTCCCTCCTTTGTGGCTGAGATGGGAACAAGCAGAGGGGCAAAAGACAGGGAGAAAAGAGACAGTGAAGGAGAGGATCAGGAGGAGAGGATGTGCTGCAAAGCCCTTGTGAGCAAAGGCCCAGATGAGCACCAAGGCACTGCCGAACGTCAGCCCTCAGGCTTCAGCCACAAACCAGCCAGGGCCAGCTCTCCCAACACGGAGCCTGCCGTGATTAGAGGTGCAGCCAGGAGCCGGGCAGGGTCGAAAGCCGGGATCAATAAGCGCTTGGTAATTAACATGCTTTAATAATAGCCTAAGGGTTGGTGTTTCCAAGCTGCCTGGGGGATCCATGCTCCTGGCTCCGTTTGCGGACATCCTGCCCATCCCTCGGCCCTGGTGTTACCCTTCAGGAGAGCAGCAGCGGGTAAAGCTGTGCCATGTCCCTGCAGTCAGAGGTTTTCAGCTTCCCCTGCAGAGGGGCAGCCGGGAGCATCACCCCATGTGGCTCCCACTTGCTCCTTTACTGAGAGCCTGGGAAGGAAACCACAGAGCCCGTCGCGGGGGAGAAGCCTTGGCAGGGGGGATGATTCACCGCTGAATCCTTTTGGAGCAGCATCTCCTTGTGCGCTGCCATCTGGTCTGTCCCTGAGCCCCAGGCAAGAGAAGAGCCCGTGCTCCCACCGTGTCCCAGTGGGTCCATGAACACCCACTGCCCCGTGTTCCACGCTGCCTCCCTTCCAGCCCTGTCCTGCTGCAGACCCGGGCTGCTCCCTGTCTCCTCCTCTCTCCTGCTAAAGCAGGGGCAGTGCGGGGCCCGGCGAGCGCCTCCGAGCTTCCTTTGTTCTGCGCGGAGGAGCTGCTCCGGGGACCTGTCTCTCATCAGCCCCGGCTGCTGCCTCCCTGCCTGGGGATGCGAGGGGCTCGTCTGAATTAATGAGAGGGGAGGCTGCAGGGTTCTGCTCTTTGTGGCAGCAGGGAAGCCTCTCCCAGCTCACAGCATCCCCTTAGGTGAGGGTACACCAGAGGCACCGGGGTGTTTGGATGCATAGTGAATGGGGAAGGTAAAGCTCCCTGTTGGCATGGCCAGATCCATGTGCCAGTGCAGGACAGCCCTGGAGGGAGATGGTACAAGGGGGTGCAGAGCTCATTGCGGGTGCTGGGGGACCCCTGCCCTTGCCTGTGTGCAGTGGGTTCAGGCAGGGGTACTGAGAGCCAGGGCTGGAGCGATGCTTTGAGTCATCAGCGCTGCCTCGCACATCCCATACATGAAACTGTGGCCTTAATTAAACCAAAGCAGAGCTTTAATTAAACACAACTCGGAGATAGCCTGTGTGGGAAGCAGGCAGCCAGCTTCCCGCAGCGAGGCACACACCAGGGTGTCCCTCAGAAGGACATCACCAGGAAGGGGTGCAAGAGGGGACGAGGCTGTCCCTGACCCATGTGTGTCACTGGCGAGAGCAGATGGAGTGGGGTTGGGGAGCTAAGGGATGACAAAACCCCCCAGGGGGGATGAATCCCCTCTGAGGAGCTGGGTCCCCTCAGAGGAACCAGTTCTCTTCAGGGGTGTTGGATCCCCTCAGAGGAGCTGGTTCTCCTTTGTGATGCTGGTTCCCTTAAGGATGCAGGGAGCCAGGATGCCGGGTCCCCTTGAAGGACCCGGTTCCCCCCAAGGGTACCAGTTCCACTCGGAGGACCCGGTTCTCCTCAGGGGTGTCGGATCCCCTCAGGGGTATCAGGTCCGCTCAGAGGACCCGGTTCCGCTTAGGGATGCCGGGTCCCTTCAGAGGTACCGGTTCCCCGGGGGCCCGGTGCGGGCGAGTGCGGGCGGCCCCGCGGGGCGTTCCGGGGCGGAGCTGCGGTGCGGATCCCGCCTCCCGCTGCCGACAAGGGATGAGGTAATCGGGGAAGCGGCTGAAATTGAAGGCCGGCGGCGGTGGCGGCGGCAGCGGAGGTGCAGCCCGGGCCGGGGCAGCCCGGGCCGGGCTCGCCGCGCCATGACGGAGCGGTGCAGCCTATGGAGCGCCCTGTCAGCGGCCGCATGCTGCTTCTACCGCGGCTCCTTCATGCAGGTGCAGGTGAGCGCGGGGACCCCGCGGCAGCTCCGGGCAGCGTGGGGAGGGGGACACGGGGTAACCCCCGGGCGCTGTGAGAGCAGGGGGAGAGCGGGTTCGAACCCGCAGTCCCAAGCGCTGGTCCAGGAGGCAGCGAGTGCAAGGGGAGCCGGGCGCAGGGTCGCGGGGCAGAGCTCAACCCCCTCCGAGCCATGGGAGCAGGGCCGCAGGTTCCCCCTGCAGAGCACTTCTGAAGGGAGCCCTCACCCTTGGCAGTGCTCCTTTAGCATCCCCCGAGTGATGCCATGTGCTGGGAGCATCACTGAGCACACAGAGCCCGAGCGCAGGTGAGCGCACAGCTCCCTGGCCTGGGTGTCTGTGTGTGCGCTGCACTGCACAGGTCTGACTGGTGGGATGCATCCATCACCCATCCTGGGGTGCTCCCAGCACCGCCACTGTCTGGGCATGAGTGTAGGTGTCCTATTTTTGGACGCTGGCATTTGTACAGCGCTAGGAATTGGTTCTCTCATTTACTCAATTAAAGAGCAAAGGTGTTTAAGGCTGCAGGAGCCAAGCAGGTTCCGGGCTGAAGCAAGAGCTGTAGCGTATTGCAAGTTAGAAAGCAGCTGGCAGCCAAGAGAGCTGGCAGGGTTATTCTGTACCCCTGCTGAGCGAGGTAGGTGCTGAGCCTTAGAGATTATGCTGGCTAAGACGGAGCCCAAGAGCAGCATTTTGAGTCTTGTCATGGTTGCAGCTGATGCCAATGTAAAGCCAGGGATTTTGATCCCTACTGGGGGCAAAGAGGGAAAAGCGGAAGAGCTTCTCCTTGTTGTCCAAAAGCCACCAACGGCACAGGGGGATGTGCCCCCGCACAGCAACCCTTGGGCTGCACATGGTGGGGGGTTTCAGCAAGCTGCTGTCAACACAAGGCAGAGACAAGTGGGTGTCTGGCTCTCCACAAGGATGCAAGAGGGGATGGAGGGCGCTCCATCCCGACCCCAGAAAGAGTTAAAAGTGAAGCCCTAAGTGCTCACCTGGCTCCTCCAGATCTTTCACCATCTATTTGTGCCCAAGCGTGCCCAGCAAACACACACTGAAGTCCCCATGAATGACTGGAGCGCTTCCAGCTGACAGCCGCATCCCTGCTCACCGCCAATGGCAGTGCACCCAGCCTGGGAAGCACTGACATCATTTCTGGCCAATAGCAGCTCCGAAAAGGGATGCAGCAGCAGCCGCTGCTGCCGTCTTGGAGTGAGATAAGTAATATATAGATGGATGGAAATGTGTGTGTACCCATACCCCATCACTGCACCGGAGACCCGCTCCCCTGGGGCAATGGTAGCAGTGTTCTCCATCACCCCACCACACAACCTGGGGCACTTATCCCACCTTGGAGCATCCAGATGTTCCCAGCCATCAACCCCAGCTGCACCCCACCCCTGCCAGCCAGACATAATTGCTCCAGAGCTGCCACAAAGGAGCACAGACAAGGGAAGAGAAGATGCTGGGGGTCACCAGGACCAGTCCTAGCAAGGGTTTTGGATACCAAGGCAACGGTTTTCAGCCTTCAGCGAGAATAATGGAGATGTGGCATACCCAAGTGGGGTGGACAGATGGGCTGGTGCTTTCTCAGAGGCCATTTAGGTGCCCAGAGTCACTGGGAGACAGGACAGAGGAACAAGTTATTTCTTTTCCATGTAGGTATCAAGATGAGAGGGATGAACTGGCTCACAGCACTGAGATCCTTCACTGCGGTAGCCCTTTGCCAAGTGCAAATGAAGCAGAGAAGGCCCCTCACCCGATTCTGGGGCTTTCCCCCATATCCCTGCTCCCAAGGGCTTCTTAACTCCCATTTCCTCCCAGTTCTGCTTCCCAGGCAGCCAGAGAGGGGCTGGGAATTCCCAAGCGAGGGTCCCAGCAGGGGGTGGGCAGGAGCAGAGCAGATGCGCTCCGTGCCCTGGGGTTAGTGAGATGTTATCATGGAGGGTAGGGTGTGAGTACACCTTGCTCTCCAAGCTGACTTCATCCTCAGCTGCGACTCCTCCAGATCTGGGAGGAGAGAGCAGGGAAGCTGCAAATCGCTTCTGTTTCATAAGGTTACCTTTGCAAGCAAAGCCAAACGCCAGCTTTGGAAGCTCTCCTTCACAGCAGGCACAGTGACAAGGCACTGCTCTACTCATACCATAGCACCTTCCATCCTGCAGCTCTTGCCCTTCCACCGCTAGTTCCAGTCCTTGCCCCTCAGCTATGACTGGAGGCACTTCCACCCGTAGCCAAGGAGCAGGGAGAGCCAAGGAACAGGGCAGGGATGGAGAGACCTGGGAATTGCCTCCTCACTGGGGCTACCCCCATTGCACAGCTGCACCAGAGGATTCCCCAGCCCCAGGACTGTGAATCAGGGCACTGAACATGATGGAGGAGCAATCCTTCCTCCAGCCGAGCCAGCTTGGCTGCTGGTTGGGATTCCTTAGGCAGAGCTTGGCATCATCTCTGGCAGCTCCTGAGCTGGTTTGTCTGGTTCGGAGAACCGCTCTAATCCCTATTTCTTAGATGGAAGAAGCCTTGAGGGGGGCAGCACCACGCGCTCCAGCTGGGAGCTAATGGAAGTCAAGGCTTTTCCCCTCACCCAGCCCACTGGTATGCAAGACCTCACGTCAGGCCGTGCATCTTTGGATGTCCTCTTGGCACAGCAGAGTGTGCCAAGCGGTGTCCTTTTCAGCTCAGACATCCGCTGACACACTGCTGACAGCGCCGGGCTGGCCTGTGCCATGCCAGCACCCACAGCTCGGCCCCCGGCCAGCGGGCAGCACATGGGCAGGATGCTCCGGGACGTGCAGGGGGTTGGAAGTGGATGATGTTCAGGTCCTTTCCAACCCAAACCATTCTATGATCCTGTCCTCTCCCCAAACCTCCTGTTCTCTCCTAGCTTAGCACCTGGCTCCTGGCACGGATGCCAAATCCAGGCTTGGAGACGCCGGGCGCTGCTCAGCCGGGTTTGTGTTTGTTATCCTGCACATTTGCATGGGGAGGATTTGGGGGAAAACCCAGACATACAGTGCAGAGCGGAGCAGACACTAATCCCTGCTGCAGGCTCAGCTCCATCAGCGTCAGCCTGCAGAGGCAGGGCAGGCTCCCCGGGGTCTCTCACTGGAGTTTGGGGTGAGCTGAGGCTCCCCATCACGGCTCCGGAGCCAGGGCTGCTGGTGGCAGGGAGGGGTTGTCATGGAAACGGCATCTGCTCGGCCTGGCCCCTCCGGAGGCACTGGACCTCGCAGCATCCACCCGCTGCCATTCATTCCTAATGGGGTTCAGTGCCTTTGTCTCCATGGTGCCCCCAGAGCAGCAGCAAGCACTTGGATCCCTGCAGCCCTCGGTCAGGAGGGGACAAGCCACACATCTGCTGGTCCAGGTCCCTGCGGCTCCAGCATGCAGGGACTGTGAATACAGTTGGATGAGCAAGGCTGAGTTCAGTTCATGATGTTCCCATAGGCTGCTGCCTCTGTCCCAGCACCTTTTGACTTGAGAGGAGTTGAGAAGGAGCAGGGACAGGTTCAGGCTGGTGAGGGCAAGGTCCATTACACAGACCCTTGGCAGGCTCCTTCACCTGCCCCGGCTGGAGCAGGGTCCCAGGGCAGCCTCACTGCCTGGTGAATGGAGCTACCACAGGGAATGGAGCATCTTCCCCAGGGACAGGGGGGACCTGGGGTCAGGATCCTGCTGAGGGGCTCAGTGGGGTCCCAGGGGCACCCAGAGCAGCGGGCACAAGGCAGGAGAGCAGCGCAGTGCTCTCTGTTCTCCCCTACCCACAACTGCCAGAGGGCAGAGCGAATTGACATGGGATGTAAGGATGAGGCGCTGGGCAAAGCCGTCAGGTCTGAGGCACTGCCATGGGTCTGCAGCCCCCAGTGCTCTGGGGCACCAGCTTCCATACAAGGCCAGCCATGAGTGCCAGGCTGCTCCTCCAGCAGTGCCAACACGGTGCCAGCAGGGTTTCAAGCCTGTGTCTGTCCTCCAGGACACCAGCAGCATCCTGGCCTAACCAGTGCCAAGGAGCTTGGCGCCAGCCTCTGGTGTCCCCTCACACTGGCACTGTCACCAGAGGTGGAGCCAGGCCACCAAGCCACCCTGCTCATGGGAGCAGGACATCCCAGTAGCCACTGGGATGCTACAATGGCTACATAGGGATCCAAGCTCCCTGGTCCAAGGCACTAGTGTTGGCACCACAGTGAGACTCAAACTGCTGTAACAAGCAGGGGAACCAGCCTCACGTGCACCCCAAACCCACCCTCGCCTCGAAACAAGCACTGTGCTGCAAGCAGGAATCCTCAGCTGCCCTCTGGGAATGCTGGCCAAGCATCAGGCAGGGAGCATGGCAGGCTCCAGCCAACGGAGACGTGATGCCATCCCTTATCTCTCCAGGGGGGAAAGGAGGGGGCAAATTGCATCCTCCAGGCTCAGGTGCAGCAGCGCTGGTAAAAGCTAATTTCGATGCAGAAGGTTCCCTTTACATTTGTCATTACTATTCATGCCACCATCAGGCTAAACACAGCGAGTTAACCCTTTGGATGAGGGATCACAGTGAATGTTGCATGGAGTGAGGAATAACGCAGCTTTCCTCCTGGAAAAGTGCTTCCCACAGTGGTTGTGCTCTGGAGGTGTTTGAGGAGGAGATGGGGTAGGGTTTCTCCTGCCCAACCTCATTCAGCTCTGAGCTGGGCAGCCGGGCAGCGTGATGGGGACAATCCACCAGGAGACCCTCCAAGTGCTCCTGGTGGCAGGAGCTGACCATCAACAGGCACATCACCTCACCCGCATCCCTTGCCACAAGCAGCAATCCTCACTCACAGCTCCAGGTTACCTGTTCCCAGGGACAGGTCTGCTCCTGGCAGATGGCACCACCAGTGCCCATGCCATGGAGAGTCCCATTGTCCTTGCAAAGGGACCCTGCCAACCCACCCCTCCCCAGCCCCGCACTGGCTGATGCTCTCCTCTCCCCCGTGCAGTTCTCCAAGGAGAAATACATCCTCGACTCCTCACCGGAGAAGCTTCACAAGGAGCTGGAAGAGGAGCTGAAGCTGAGCAGCACCGACCTGCGCAGCCACGCTTGGTACCACGGCCGCATCCCGCGGGAGGTGAGCAGGGGAAGGTGGGTGGCTCCGGGCATCCTTTGCTTGGGCTGCTTATGGAGAGCACCTCCAGGCCACACAGAACCAGCCTGTCCTGCTGGGAAGCCTCTGAGCAGCCTGGTTTTCCGAGGGCAAGGGGAACAAGCCAGTGCTCCGACACCCTCATGGAGCATCCACCAGCGTGGCTGTGCCTGAGGAGCTGCCCTGTCCCCTTCCAGGTATCAGAGAGCCTGGTGCAGAGGAACGGTGACTTCCTCATCCGGGACTCCCTCACCAGCCTGGGGGACTACGTGCTGACGTGCCGCTGGCGCAACGAGCCCCTCCACTTCAAGATCAACAAGGCCACAGCAAAGCCCGGCGAGGGCCATGCCCGTGTCCAGTACCTCTTCGAGCAGGAGAGCTTCGACAACGTGCCCGCCCTCGTCCGCTTCTATGTGGGCAACCGCAAAGCCATCTCGGAGCAGAGCGGGGCCATCATCTACTGCCCCATCAACCGCACCTTCCCCCTGCGCTACCTGGAGGCCAGCTATGGGCTGGGCAATGGGAAGCATGGGGGAGCCCACAGCCCCGCCACGCAGAAAGGGGGGCACATCAAGAGGAGGAGCATCACCATGACCGATGGACTGACAGCAGACAAGATCACCAGAGCTGAGGGGTGCCCGAGCAGGTGAGCATCATCCCAGCTTAGCTGCGCAGAGGACCAGCCCCTGGGAAAGGGGAAAAGCCATGCTGGGTCCCAGCTCCCAATGGACAGGGTCTGGGGATCAGTTATGGAAAAGAGACCAGCAAAGGCATGGGGGTGAGAAGCCATACAGCTACAGCGGGGTTACCAACCCCACTGCGCTACTGCAGGAGACATGACATTAGGATGCCAGGCCAGAAGCCAGAGAGTGCTATACAACCACCCAGGCCAGGATTAGCAGCGTGTCAGGGCTTGTCAATGCCGGGAGCTGAGCTTTCCCAGGCGGATGTGAGGGGAGAGCCAGTCACAGCCACCAAGAGGGCAATTGTTGGTTTGTTTCTGCAGGGCCCTTTTAGGTTTAGAGCCCTTTCCATTCAGCTGGAGCATTTGCATCAGCAGAGCTGAAAGCCTGATGGGCAGGAAGAGGTGAATGGAGCTGTGCTGATGGGGGTCTGCACAGCCACCAGATCACAGCCTCCACAGGGCTGAGCTGCTCACGTTAACCTTGGAGGTGGAGGAGGAGATCTCCTTTACATCGCTTGCTTTTGGCAGCCCCAGGCTGCTCAGAGCCAAGCATAAACCCTCACACAGAGCAGCCAAAGGGGTCCCATCTGTGCCTGCATCCCCAGTGGGACGCAGCCCATCCCTGTCAGCCCAAGGGCAGGGTGAGAACGCACCAGCGGGAAACAGGCAAACAACTGCTATGCAGGGAAAAGGAGAACACTCAGACTTCCAGGAGAGCAGATGTGCTTCCAGAAGAGCCCAGCTCCATCAGCCTGTCCTCATCACTCATGTTTTCCTTAAACCCCTTATCACTGCACTCCCATCCTGCTTCCACCAGAGGCTCAGCACTCAAGGCTGAATGCATCACAGCAGCCCAGTCCTCACCCATGGCAGTGAATTTCCTGCCATGCCTCCTTGCAGCCCTCCCTGTGCTCAGGTGCCCCCAGACACGGCATCTTGTGCAATACCATTGACACACAGTGTTTGCATCAGGCCACAAGTGCTGCCCCAGCAGCCCAAGACCTTCTTGCTATGCAGCTGCTTGTGCATATGTGCTGCAGGTCACCAACCCAGGCACCTCAACACCTCCATCAGTGCCTGCTGGGCTCCAGGTCCAGCTTCCAGGCACTTTCCACCTCCCCTAAGCTTTGGGTCAGAGCAGCAGCTCACCAAACCACCCCAGCACACAAAGCAATGCATCCAACATCAGGTACCACTTGCAGCACAGCCATAGGAAACCACCCTCTTCTTTGCTAGAGCCACTTCCCCACAGCACCCTGGAGCCATCCCTTCCCATGTACCTGAGCATCAGGATATCCATTCCCGGTGATCCGCACAACCAAACTCCCCAGAGGCAGCGCTGTCTCTGCCTTATACAGGCACTGACCCCTTCTGCTCCCAGCTGCCTGCAGGGATTTGCTCCAGCTGAGCTCGTTATGGGTTCAGCTCGTTATGGGTGGTTGTGGAAGGAGGTGACGGGGCAGCAAACCCTCATCCCTTGCCCGGCCCCTGTTTGCAGGAATTAACCTGTCCCGTCTGCCCCCTCCCCAGCGTGTCCCTGCCCCACCACAGAGACATCATTCGCAACTGTGCCGTCAGCGTGGACCAGATCCAAGACCTGCACTCCCCAATGTCCCCCATCTCTGAGAACCCAGCGTCACCTGCCTACAGCACAGGTAGGCATCACCCCTGCATCCCACTGGGGGTGGGGGGCATGGGTCAGGCTGGGCTTGGTACGGGTGTGATGCAGGGACCTGGGGAGGGGATGGTGTTGGCTGTAAAGACAAACCTCAATGCAAGCAAAACCCTGTCTGGTTCTGTGCATGGCAAAGAACTGTCCTGGCAGAGGGCTTGAGCTGGGGATGGGATGCGCTGCTGCAGCCGTGGTCCCTGCACGTGTGTATCTCCGATAACAGCATCTCCTCTTCTCCCCAGTTACCCGCCTAAAGCCCCATGCCTCCCAAGCGGCTGGAGTTGCCCCAACCTCTCCAGTCATAAGAAGGTCCAGCGAGCCCCAGCTGTGCCAGGGGAGCAGCAGCAAAGCCCTGCCAGACCCTGCCCACAGCTCCCACTCGACTCCGTGCCATGGCTATGCCCGTGCCTCCCCTTCTCCCTCCGTGAACAGCTACAGCGAGCCAGACACGGGGCACTACTGCCAGCTCCATCCCACCTCACCCATGAGCAGAGACCGGCCGGCTCACGACACCAAGCAGCTCCCAACAAAGAGCTATGTGGAGAGGCTAAAGGTGGAGGAAGGACACAGAGGGACTATAGAGAACGGCTCCAGGGAAGCAGAGGCGGCGCAGAGGCTGAAGGGAGAGCTGGACTATGTGGGCTTTGTGCCCCCCACCCTGGAGACAGCCTCCTCCTTCAACCCTGCAGCCTTCCAGTCCCTGCTTATCCCCATGGAGAACAAACCTCTGGAGATGGCTGTGCTCAAGAAGGTCAAAGAGCTGCTGGCAGAGGTGGATGTGAAGACGTTGGCCAAACACATCACCAAAGTGGACTGCCTGGTACAGCTGGGACCAGGCGGGAGGGATAGGCACCGTGATGCAATCCCGAGCATGGAGCATCCCTGCTGGACTCTGGCCTGGATCAGCCAGGGCAGGCACAGGCTGTGCTGGGGCAAGAGGCTGCTTCAGCTTCTCTTCAATTAACACAGCTCTAATCAGCTCTCACCTTTCTTGCCAGGTTGCCCGGATACTGGGGGTGACAGCAGAGATGCAGCGGATGATGGGAGTGAGCTCCGGCATGGAGCTGCTCACCCTGCCCCACGGCCACCAGCTCCGCCTCGACCTGCTGGAACGGTACTGCATGGAATGCCACAGCTCCCATGGGACGTCCCCAGCTTGACACGGGGGTCCTCTGCACCTCGTGGGGTGGAGGAGCCCTGGAGCATCCCAATTCCCCCTGCACTGACCCCGCTGTGCATCTCGCCCCACGGCAGGTTTCACACCATGTCCATCATGATCGCTGTGGACATCCTGGGCTGCACGGGCAGCACGGAGGAGCGGGCAGCGCTGCTCCACAAAACCATCCAGCTGGCAGCTGAGCTCAAGAGCACCATGGGGAACATGTTCAGCTTCGCGGCTGTGATGAACGCCCTGGAAATGACACAGGTACAGGGGTGCTCCCTTCGTCCTCTTAGCCTGGGCTCAGCCTATGACGCATCCCTCTCCCCACATCCTGCAGGCTCTGACACCCACTGGGGTGGGAGAAGAGGGGAAAACACCCAGGGCAGGAGGTGTGGGATTTACTTGATCTTAAAGGTCTTTTCCAACGCAGTTGATGCTCTGACTCCATGTAAGCAGGGAAGGGGAAGAGCTGTCCCCTCCGCAGAGCAAACAGCCCAATCCCGCTGGGATCCGATTGTTTGTCAGTGGTTGGGCTTTTTGTTTAGCGCTGGGCTGTGTTCCTGGGAGGAAATGAATCTGCCCTGCAGTACAATGCACACCAGTCTCAAGGCAGCAGCATCCTCGGGCCACGCCGCTCCCTTTGCGAGACGAAAGGAGATTAAAATCCCGTTTTAAATGGAGCCCAGCTGGGAAGTCTTTGCTTCCTGCCCGCACAAAGGAGGTGGAGCTGCTCCCTCCCTGCCTCTCATCTTCAAGGCCGCTGCGACGCGGGGAAGCTGCTGTCCTGGGGCACGGGCAGGGGGGACACATCCTGATTCCGGCCTCGGTGCTGGGGACGTGCTGGTTTGGGGGGCAGCAGGCGCTGCGCTGCGCTGGGATGGGGGGGGGGGGCACGGCTCCAGGGCCGGGCTGTGTCCTGCGGGGAACACCCTGTGATCCCAGAGCTCGGTGCCCCCAGCACCTTCCACCTCCCTGTGTGCTTCCAGATCTCCCGGCTGGAGCAGACCTGGATGGTGCTGCGGCAGCGGCACACGGAGGGCGCCATCCTCTACGAGAAGAAGCTGAAGCCATTCCTGAAGAGCTTGAACGAAGGGAAAGGTAAAGGGAGGAGCTCCCCTTCTCCCCCATCTGCCTGCTCCTTCACCCTTCATCCACAGCCTTGGTGGAGGGGACGTGTTTGGGAGCTCTGCCCCTCTCCCAGACAGCGCCAGACGCTTCCCTGTGGCTGCAGCACCACCCAGCAGGGCCCGTTTGGCCTCAGCTGCTCTTTCCTTCCCGAGGAAGCATTCCCTAACTAAACAAACCCAGCGGCCGAGCCAAGCCCTTGTGCTCACATGGCAGCACATGCCGAGCCAAGGGGATGGGGCAGCGAACCGGGAGGATGCAAAGCCACGTCTCTCCAGCATCCAGCTCTCTGCTCCCCATCGCAGCCCTGGCAAACACAGACAGAGAGCAGAGACAGCAGCGTTTGCCTCCTGGCACAAGCAGGAAGCCCAGATGGGACATGCTGGTGTTGAACCAGTGATGGCCCCAGGCACAGCAATAGAGAGCCAAAGCTGCTGCTGGGCTGTAGCTGAGCCTTAAGTCCTCTCCCAGGAGCAGCCTGGCTCCATGGGGCTGGGGCAGATGGGGAAGGGATGCAGGGGCCCCCGGTCCTCACTGTGGCTCTCCCCACAGAAGGGCCGCCGCTGACCAACACCACCTTTCCCCACATCGTACCCCTGGTGACGCTGCTGGAGCGGGATGAGGCTCTCACGGACAACCCCGAGCCCTGGGAGGCCAGCGACAGCGGCGTGGAGGTGGTCATGGCTCACCTGGAGGCAGCACGGATGGTGGCCCATCATGGGGGGCTCTACCACACCAACGCGGAGGTGAAGCTGCAGGGTAAGCCATGGGGACACAGGGCCCCTTTCCCTCTGCTCCAGCCCAGGAGCATCCCATGGGCTGCCCGTTATCCCTAGGGACTGACTCTCCCTCTCTGCAGGTTTCCAGGGCAGAGCGGAGCTGCTGGAGATCTTCAGCACCGAGTTCCAGCTGCGGCTGCTGTGGGGCAGCCGTGGGGCTGAGAGCAGCCAGGCCGAGCGCTATGAGAAGTTTGACAAGGTCCTCACTGCCCTGTCCCACAAGCTGGAGCCAGCCGTGCGCTTCAGTGAGCTGTGACCCCAGCTCCCAGCGTGGTCTATGGGGCAAGGGATGGGGCCAGGAATAGGACACCAGAAGAGGAGGGATGGCGTGGGAAGGCACTGGGGCACTGGTCAGCAATACTGAGACAAAGAGGAGGAAAAGGAAGCATCTTCCATGTCTCATCCACCTCCTCAGGATGCGACACGGGATGGGGACAGTGTCTGTTGCATGCCCCCATCCAGCCCTAACCAGGTCTTTGACTACACAGTGCTCCTCACCTCTCCCTTTGGTTTCGTTTCTTTCCATCTCCATCTCGCCCACAACCGCTGGATCCCACCTGTAAATACATTCTCGTGCTCGCTCCTTGATGTACAGCCTCGTGAAGGACAGCTCTTGTTGTAAATAGTTCGGCTCGTCCGTGGTCCTGTAAATACCTGTACATACCTCCGGGGGTCTGTTCGTACATACAATAAACTTTTATGCTGTTCCCCACCGGGACCCCCCTGTCCTGTGGGTGTCATTGAAACACGACCCCGGACCCCCGGGGAGAGCAGCTCCCGGGGCAGGGCTGCTGATGGGGTCTGCAGTGCTGAACCCGGCCCTGCCTGGACCCCGCGGTGCCGCGAGGACACCGCGCTCTGTGCTCCCTGTGCTCCGCTGCAACGGGGACCGGGGACCCCAGTGCTGTAACTGGGACCAGGGTCCCCAGCGCTGCAACGGGGACCCCAGCGCTGTAACGGGGACCCCAGAGCTGTAACTGGGACTCCAGCACTGCAACAGGGACCGGGGACCCCAGCGCTGTAACGGGGACTCCAGTGCTGTAACGGGGACCCCAGCGCTGTAATGGGGACTCCAGCGCTGCAACGGGGACCCCAGCGCTGTAACGGGGACCCCAGAGCTGTAACTGGGACTCCAGCACTGCAACAGGGACCGGGGACCCCAGCGCTGTAACGGGGACTCCAGTGCTGTAACGGGGACCCCAGCGCTGTAATGGGGACTCCAGCGCTGCAACGGGGACCCCAGCGCTGTAACGGGGACTCCAGTGCTGTAACGGGGTCCCCAGCACTGCAACAGGGACCGGGGACCCCAGCGCTGTAACGGGGACCCCAGCGCTGCAACGGGGACCAGGGATCCCAGCGCTGTAATGGGGACCCCAGTGCTGTAACGGGGACTCAGCACTGCAACAGGCACCGGGGACCCCAGTGCTGTAACGGGGACCCCAGCGCAAGGGGCGGGGCAATGCTGACCAAGCCACGCCCCCTTGCGATGCACGCCGGGAGCTGTAGTCCGGGCGGGGCAGCATCGGGCGGGCGGCAGCCATGGGCCCGGGAGCGGCGGCGCTGATCCCGGTCCCGGTCCCGGTCCCGATCCCGATCCCGATCCCGGTCCCGGTCCTGATCCCGGCCCTGCTGGCTCTGGCTGCCGCCGCCCGCCCTGCCGCCGCCGCCTGGGACCTGAGGGCTCTGCGCTGCGGCTTCTCGGACGACTGCGAGTGCGGCTTCGGGCCCGACGTGCGCGGTCAGCGGGGCCGGGGATGCGGCGGGGGGGACGGGGGCGTCCGTGAGGCGCGGAGCGGTGCCGGGCTGGGGGACGGGGGGCAGCTCAGCCCGAGCCTGGCTTTGCCTTCGCGCAGGTCTGGAGTGCGAGCTGGCCGTGAGCGTGGTGGGGCAGCCGCTGGCGCGGCAGCGGGTGATGAGCGCCGTGAGGCAGTTCCTGGCGGAGCAGGACCCGGTGAAGCCGCTGGTGATGTCGTTCCACGGCTCCACCGGCACCGGCAAAACCTACGTGAGCTCCATGCTCATCCGCTACCTGTTCCAGGGAGGGCTCCGCAGCCCCTACGTGCACCAGTTCTCCCCGATCGTGCACTTCCCCCATGCTGAGCACATCGAGCAGTACAAGGTAAGGGATGCCTCCAGCGCAGCGCTGCCTGGTTGGGTTCTCTTTGGTTATGTCTTGCTCCGCGGTGCCTCCACACTTGGGCTGTTTCCTGGAGGACAGCAGCGATAAGAGGTCTTTGTTTTACCCTCTCAAACCCCAAGTGAGTGGCTCCACACGCTGGCTGAAGGACCCTCTAGTAACTGTGATACACTCCAGCACCGAGTTATCACTTTCCTCTCCCCCGCAGCAGTCCTGGCCCTGATCACGTTCTCATTCCTTAAATATTTACACAGCCCTTTGAACACACAGACAGAAGTGCTTTGCTTAGATGAAAGGCTCTAAAATTCCCCCATTGCTTTCCCAACAGCTTGATGGCTGTCAAAGCCCGCGTATCGCTGAGGCTTGTAGTCCCCTCCTTGCACAGCGAGCAGCTCCTGAACAGCACCTCTAAGCTCTTGACCGTGCCACTCTTGTCTCTTTAAAGCTGAGAAGGGGAAATCAAAGTCTGAAGGTTACCTGGCAAACCCTCAGCAGAGCACTTGGTCATTTGGAGTTCTTTGTCGTATTGTGTCCTTGAAGAAATGCTTTCTGGAAGGCAAACCCCATACTGGGTGCAGTGCTCCTGTTAAGGGTAAATACATGCCCACAGATGACATGAGTGGGTTTGTGTGGGCTGGCATCTACACTGAAGTAACTTCAGCATTTTAAAGAGCCAGGACTCTTCTGGGTCATGGTGTTCCACCAGGACAGGAGCCAGCTAAAAGCACTCAGCAGCTGGAAGCTGTGCTGGTGCTCAGTGAAAGAGAAGAACATAGGGAGCTGTAGGAGTAAACCCCCAGCTTTAGTTTGCTGCCTCCTTCTTTAAATCTCTAATCAAACATCTACAATGGGCTTATAAAGCCCGGAACAGCCACTGTGTGAAACCCGCAGTACAGGAGGTATTGTGCTGGCTGTTCCTGCTCTGAGGAGGTGGTGCTGTGCAGGGACACACTGTTTTCACCACCTTCAGCTCTGCTGGAGCTCAAGCCTTGGCTCTGGGGTAGCATGAACTTCCTTTGGCATCTCCTTGCCTTATGGCTTGGTGGTATCTTTCCCAGGAAAGCCTGAAGCACTGGATCCAAGGGAACCTGACACGCTGTGGACGCTCAGCCTTCGTCTTTGATGAGATGGACAAGATGCACCCAGGCTTAATCGATGTGATCCTGCCCTTCCTGGGACCCTCGTGGGTTGTGTATGGGACCAACTACCGCAAAGCCATCTTCATCTTCATAAGGTAAGAGAAGCTCCTCTGTGGCATCACAGGGCCTCCCAGCACAGTGTTTCTCCTTTGGGCAGAGATCACACCTCCTTCAGAGCACACACTTGCTCTGCTTTGCCTTGTCCGAGCCTCTAAATATACCAGGAGACAGTGTTTCATTGTGAATACAGACCTGGGGAGCCTGAAAACGCTCTTCTGTCCCTGTTACTTGGCCACCTTTACAGGAGTCATTTTAGGCCAGGCAGTGGGAGATCCTGGCTCGCCCTCGTGCAGGCTGGAGGGTGTGAGGTGCCACCCCTGTCCTGCAGCACCGTTTTCCCTGGGTAGACACTGAGCAAGCATCTCCTTCTCATGCAGCAACGCAGGAGGGGAGCAGATCAATGCAATGACACTGGATCTGTGGCGAGCCCGCAAGGACCGGGAGGAGATCAGCCTGCAGGACCTGGAGCCGGCCATCTCCAAAGCCGTGTTCAACAACCCTCACAGTGAGTCCATGGCACAGAGCCCTTCCTGCGGGATCACAGCCCGGCAGAGGGAGCCCGGCCCATTCCAGGCAGCCATTGACACCATCTGCCGCCTCCCAGGCGGCCAGAAAGGGATAAGGGGGTTTTCAGGGAAGGGAACTGCGATTCCCTGAAGGTTTCCTGGCAAAAGGAAGGCATATCCCCGTCTTTCAAGCCAGCAGACCTGTTGCCATGTGTAGCAGAGTTTTTTGGAGACAAGGTGGCTGTGGGATGGCAAACAGCACAGCACACTCACTGAACCAAGTGAACCAAGATGTACTGATCCCCACTGCCCTGGTTCTCCTTGCTTTGCCTGTGTCACAGGGAGAAAAGCTTGAATTCAGACTAGCCAAGCTAAATTCCCAATTCCTGGAGAACAAGTGTTTTGGGGGATGAAGTGGGGGACAGCTGATGGGTTTAACTCCCTCCTTGTACAAATCTAAAGCAGATCTGCCTTCAGCAGAGTATTTTGGCTTCACTCAAAGCAGCTCTTTGAATCCCAGGGACTGCAGAGACTCTGAAGGTAAAACCTGTCTCTTCCTTTGCTTTTGCAGGTGGATTCTGGAAATCTGGGATCATCAATGAAAGTCTCATTGATTTTGTTGTGCCCTTCCTCCCACTGAAGCACCACCACGTGAAGCAGTGCGTGGTCAGTGAACTGGTCCAGCAAGGCCTTGAAGTGCGCCCGGGTGTTGTCCAGGAGGTGGCTGACAGCATTCCCTACTTCCCAGAAGAGGAGAAAATATTCTCATCAACAGGCTGCAAAACAGTGGCCTCTCGGATCAGCTTTTTCTTGTAGTCACTGGTGATCTTGCTCAGATCCATAGGGAATGGCTGTGGAGCTGCAAAGCAGCAGAGCCCAGGGCTGGAGGGATGAGCAGCGAGAGCTCCGTGTTCCCTCCTGGCATTCTCCTCATGAACTCATCCCTCCAGCCCCCAGGATGCAGCTGTGGGACCAAGTGCAAGTGATGTGATTTGAAGCACTTTACTGGTGTACCCTTGCCCAGGTGAGGGTGGATCCATCACCCAAGACATCTGTGACAACAAGGGGATGATGCTAAGAGGGTCTGCAGTGTCAGGGAGGTTTGTACCCCTGCCAGCAGCACCCACTTGCAGCTCCCCAACACAGCAAGATGCTGAGCCCATGGAAGAGTATCTCTTTCCTACAGCATTTTAACAGGTTTTAAAACCCTTTTAAGCATGGCTGTGCCTCAGCTCCCTGGTACAATGTGACAGAGCTGACTCCTGCAGCACTGCCTGTGAACACCTTCAGCATTGCAGCAACGGTTTCTTTTCAAGGAAGCTTTAGAGCCAGTTTCTTTCCAGCTTCCTTTCACTGTGAATGGTGCTGGTAGGGACCAGCTTCACCACCACCAAGCGTGAGGGTGTATGTGGGAGATGGCAACACCCACTTGTCCATCTTTCTCCTAAGGTGCAACAGTTTTCCCTGCAGCAAAGCAGGACAACAACAACAACAACAACAAAGACTTCTCACTTGCTTTACCAGCTGTGGAAACTTCAGTCCTACCTCCAGGGAAGCCCATGGTGCCAGTAAAGGCTTTGAAAATCACTTTTATTCAGTGATGATTTGTACAGCAGGCTGAGAGCTGGTGCTGTGAGCTGCTGAGCCTCCTGCACACCCTTCTGCTGGTCAGATCTTGCAGGCTTTGGCTGGGTCAGAGTCCACTTCCAACAGAAGACCTGGGGACAAAGTAGAGAAGATGATCAGTGCTCCATGCTGCAGAGCATGGGATGCACAGCACCTCTGGCCTTTCCCCAGGTTTTAATCTGCTCTGTGCAGTCAGTTTTGGGAGAAGAGGTCAGAGGAGCCAGAATCATTCCCTAAGAATAA
Organism: Ara ararauna; assembly: GCA_028858755.1. Classification (NCBI taxonomy): domain Eukaryota; kingdom Metazoa; phylum Chordata; class Aves; order Psittaciformes; family Psittacidae; genus Ara; species Ara ararauna. The sequence continues at coordinate 19,231,150 of CM054384.1, forward strand.
ACTACCCAAGGGATGGGGACAAGGGCACTTCTCAGAGTTCCCAATTCTCTGCTGAGGCCCTGCGCTGCAATGAGCTGCCAGCAGTTGGGATCATTCCAGCTCCAGGGACAGTGATTTTAGACACCACGCGAGTGCTGCCCAAGAGCTGGTTTAGGTACCCCCAGAACTCTGCCTCTTCCAGAACTGATACCGATTTCTCATTTTAAAATAGAATCTTTTATGAAATAAGCAGTCCTTTACCTGGGTTCCTGATTGGAAGGTTTCAGTTGCATGGGAACAGCTGCTGGATGCGACGGGACTTTGGGGAGCTAGCGGCACGGGACAGATGCTCTCCGGTTTGGGAAGTGGAAACAAGAGCGTGGCCTGTGCCCAGTGAGGAGGTGAGGCAGCAGCAGCTGGGCCAAACGTCCTCTGCAGAGGAGCCGGTGTCAGTGCAGGAGAGACAGCAGCGCTTCTCACCCACTGCAGAGCACATCCCCGGGTGCTAAAGCCACGGGCACGGGGCACAGCAGGAGGTGGGAGCCCTGCCACTGCGTCCCTATCCCGGGGACCCTTCACCGTCTGTGGATGCAGGCTCTCAGCGCGGTGATGCCTTCCTCCCGCCGGCCACAGGAGCAGAAGCGCCGCTGCAGAGAGGGAAAGAGCCGTGGGTGAAGCGCGGCGGCACGGGGAGCACCGAGCCCTGGGAGCATGCAGCGCCCCGCGGGCAGCACCCGGGGGACAATGGGGACAGCCCCGGCGCTTCCCGCTCCTGCCCCGCACAACCGCGGGCGGGGACCGCGCTGCCCCCGGCGCGCTCCGCACCCCCCGGGCCCGGGGTCCCTTCTCCGCTCCCCGCCTTCCCCCGGAGCCCGCAGCGGGGCCGAGCCGCGGCTTTAACCGAGGGCGGGCGGAGCTCGGGACCGCCCCGGGACCGGGACCGGGACGGCGATGGGGGAGACGAGGCCGTAGGCGGAGCGCCGGAGTGACGTCACGGGGGGAGCAGGCGAAGTGGTGCCGGCGGGAGCGCGCGTCGTGGGGGGAGCGGGGGGAGCATCGGGATGAGGGGAGCGGGATGAGGAGAGTGGGATGAGGGGATCGGGATGAAGGGAGCGGGATGAGGGGATCAGGATGAAGGAAGCGGGATGAGGAGAGTGGGATGAGGAGATCGGGATGAAGGAAGCGGGATCAGGGGATCGGGATGAGGGGAGCGGGATGAGGAGAGTGGGATGAGGAGAGCGGGATGAGGAGAGTGGGATGAGGGGATCGGGATGAGGAGAGTGGGATGAGGAGATCGGGATGAAGGGAGCGGGATGAGGGGATCGGGATGAAGGGAGCGGGATGAGGGGATCAGGATGAAGGAAGCGGGATGAGGAGAGTGGGATGAGGAGATCGGGATGAAGGAAGCGGGATCAGGGGATCGGGATGAGGGGAGCGGGATGAGGGGAGTGGGATGAGGAGAGTGGGATGAGGAGAGCGGGATGAAGGGAGCGGGATGAGGGGAGTGGGATGAAGGGATCAGGATGAGGGGAGCGGGATGAAGGGATCAGGATGAAGGGAGCGGGATGAGGGGAGCGGGATGAGGAGAGCGGGATGAGGGGAGCGGGATGAAGGGATCGGGATGAGGGGAGCGGGATGAGGGGATTGGGATGAAGGGAGCGGGATGAAGGGAGCGGGATGAGGGGATTGGGATGAAGGGATCGGGATGAAGGGAGCGGGATGAGGAGAGCGGGATCAGGGGAGCGGGATGAAGGAAGCGGGATGAGGAGAGCAGGGTCAGGGGATCAGGATGAAGGGATCGGATGAGGGGATCAGGATGAGGACCTTTGTGCCCTGTGACCTTCTGATCTGTCACCTTTGACCTTGTGACCTATTGACACTGACATTGTTGACCTTTTACCCATTACCTTTTAACCTTTACCCTCATTACCTTCTGACCTTTAACCCCTGGCCCTCTGGTTTTTGGCCCTGCCATACCCTTGCAGGTGCCAGAACCATTCCCAACTCCATCCCTCCATCCCGGCTGTTCCCATCCCTCCATCCCGGCTGTTCCCGTCCCTCCATCCCGGCTGTCCCCATCCCTCCATCCCGGCTGTTCCCATCCCTCCATCCCAGCTGTCCCCATCCTTCCATCCCGACTGTCCCCTTCCCTCCATCCCGGCTGTCCCCATCCTTCCATCCCGGCTGTCCCCATCCCTCCATCCCGGCTGTCCCCATCCTTCCATCCCGACTGTCCCCTTCCCTCCATCCCGGCTGTTCCCATCCCTCCATCCCGGCTGTCCCCATCCCTCCATCCCGGCTGTTCCCATCCCTCCATCCCGGCTGTCCCCATCCCTCCATCCCGGCTGTTCCCTTCCCTCCATCCCGGCTGTCCCCATCCCTCCATCCCGGCTGTCCCCATCCCTCCATCCCGACTGTCCCCTTCCCTCCATCCCAGCTGTCCCCATCCCTCCATCCCAGCTGTCCCCATCCCTCCATCCCGGCTGTCCCCTTCCCTCCATCCCGGCTGTCCCCATCCCTCCATTCCGGCTGTCCCCATCCCTCCATCCCGACTGTCCCCTTCCCTCCATCCCGACTGTCCCCTTCCCTCCATCCCGACTGTCCCCATCCCTCCATCCTGGCTGTTCCCTTCCCTCCATCCCGACTGTCCCCATCCCTCCATCCTGGCTGTTCCCAGCCAGCCCCAGGCTGCTGAATACACACACAGGGGCACCGCAGCCCCCAGCTGGGACCATTCCCTCATTCCCCACACGATGAGAGACCCCAGGATCATGCTGGGGGGTGTCTTACACACTGACATCGGGCTTTCTCCTTCTCTCCCAAGGGGACACAACGAGGTCCAATCCTGCATTGGCGCTTTGCACCCAATTTGAGTGGCCCTGGGGGGAAGGAGATGGCTCCTGCCCCCACCTCAGTGCATGGCTCATTGTGCCCCTGTTCCTCTCCCCCCAGACAAGCCCCTGCTCCCTTTCCTCTCCCCCTTTTCCCTCCTTCCCTGTCCTTCCCCAAGGGCTTGGCTGCAGTGAAGGACATGGAAACAATCAGCTGGAGCCTGGCAGGAGCCCGAGAGCTCGGCACAGCCCAGCAAAACCCCTTCCAACATCATGTTTCTTGGAGCAAACACTCAAATCCACCTGGAAACCACGAGGAGCTGCTCCCTCCCTGCCAGCCCCATTCCCAGCACTGTCCCATTGCCTCTCTGAGCCCCTCCATCTCCATCTACCACCGCAGGAGATGACCCAGCTGCAGGTGGGCATCGGGCGGCCGGAGGGTGCAGTGCCGGTGTCCAGCTCCATTCAGCACCGCGGAGCAGCAGAGGCTGGAGCAGGGCCTGGCCAAGGCAGTGACCTGGCTGCTGGAGCACATCCTGCGGGGCACAGCGCCCGTGGGGGACTGATGTGAGCCCCGGGGACCCCATGGCCAGGGCGCTGTGGGTGCATCAGTGCTGGTCCCACAGACCTCGAACCCCTCATCCCTGCTGCTGCCTCTCTGCTGCCTGCAGAACTGGGGCAGTCCCTGGCTCTGCGGCTCCATTCCATGTTCCCAGCCCTGTTCCACCAGCACAGGCTGGAGGGAACCTTGCAGTGGAAAGCAATGGGAGCGACTTCCACATGCTCCAAACTGTTTCGGCTTTGTTGAGAAACCATGGCAAAACCGAGTTGCTTGGAATTTCATCATCGCTGCAGCAGGGCTCCGGCTGCCTTCATAGGTTTTAAACCAAAGCCCTGGAGCTTCCAACTGCAGCTCCCGCTCCTCATTGACCTGTTACAGGTCCTATGTGGAAAGAGCATCCTATTACCACCATGGTGTCCCAAAGCGCTGGGCTCTGCCCGCACATCCTGCCCCTCGTGTGGCTGCACTGAGCTCTTCACCTGTATCCCAATGGATACGGGAACCCTTTCTGGGCCACACGTACCACAGGCAGCTGTGGTTCCTTACTCCACCCAGCTCCTCCCATAGCTTTGAAGCTACCTGTGACCAGGGGACAAGCAGGGCACAGCCACGTCCTGTGCCTGTGCTGGCAGCATCCCTGTGGTTTGCAGACCATCACATGGCCATCTCCTCCCTGTTTTCCATTAGATCCATGCGGATCTCCAGGTCCCACGTCCTCTGGAGCTGGTTTTCCTTCAGGAGGTCCCTGCTGTAGCTGTCTGACCTGTCCCAAATGATGTTCTCACAGATCACGCTTGGTGGTCTCCAACATCCCACTTTGGGTCTTGGCTACTGAGGCTTCCCCCCCATGCTCCATCGCCTTCCTATCAAGCTGTGGGGAGAAGAGGGCTGAACCCCAGCATCTCCAGGAGCCGGGGGGGAGCTCAGACCTTCCCAGCTCACCCAGACCATGCCTTGCTGCAGTGTCCTTAAGGCAGCTGCTCCTCCAGCCCAGAAACCCGTTTCCAGCCACACATCTCCCTGCTGCGGAGCTGTTTAGCACCAAGCAAGCCTTGGAAAGCAAACGCCCTCCTCCAGAGCTGGCCGCGAAGGTGACAGATGCCGGCGCCCAGCAGGGCTCGGCTGCACATCCCGGTGCTCAGCCTGATGTCAGGTTTCCAGTCCCAAGGCCAAACCTAGCGCCAAGGACGGAGAGTGTTTCCATCGGCGTTCCCATGGGAGATCCCAGCTCTGCGGAGCTGCCACGCTCATCCCCAGGGACAGCTCCAGCCTCCTTCTCCCTCCCTTTCCCCATTCAGATTTCACTCCCAAAGCAATTCCCAGCCAGGGGAACACCAAGGTGACCCCATTGGGCATCACATGGGGCCAAAGCTCACACAGCCTGGTTTAATCCTCCCTGGGCTTCAGCCCAGACACGGCACAGGCGAGGGACGAGCCCACTCAGCAGCAGGAGGCCACGTGGGCCACCATGGGAGCCAGCCCCCAGCCCCAGAAACCCTCCCCAGTGTCCAAGCTGGGAGACAGCGGCGTTGGCATCACCTGGAGTCGTGTCCTCCGCAGAGCTGGAGCACAGCGCTCCCAGTCCCTCCCTTGGGAAGGGGCTCTCCGTGGAGCAAATCCTGCCTCGGGTGGATTCCCCACCTGAGATGTGCAGAGCCCTGCGGATGTGTCCAGCAGCAGCTCCCAGGCAGGAGCGGGGAGGATGAGGCCGCCGGTGTTCCCGGCTGGATCAGGATCCATCCCTAGGAGGTGAGGACATGGACAGGAGCGGTCAGGGCAGCCCCACGCGCTCTCGCCTGCAGCGCAGGCAGCAAAGGGGCCGTTTCCAGCCTCCCCCGGTCTGGCTGCTCCCAGGGCAGGAGCCGCTGCCAGCACAAGCAGCCTCAGACAGGGAGCGTCTGACCCGGGTTAACTGTGGCGGTGCTGAGCGCTCGCACAGGCACAGCCGCAGCAAGACCCGCTTTGGGGGGGGAACAGGCAGTGATGGGGGGAAGCTTCCCCTGCAGATGCCCCCAGCTCCCTCCACATGAGGGTGACTTGCAGGAGGTTGTCCCTTCATCACTTGAGGGGACGGACTTGGGGAGCAGCAGGACCTGGTCCCCTCCAGCCCAGCATCCCCACCCCTTTCCCTCCTGGAAAAGGTCTCATCTGTTTCCCAATGCTTTGTGATGGGCAGAGCTGCTGCCACATAATGAAACCAAACATCTGGGCTACATCTGAACGCAGGGAGATGCTTCCCAACCACTCCATCCCCATTCCCATCCCCATCCCAGCGCCTCGCTCACCATCAGAGCTCATCATGGGCGGTGGAGCGGAGGTAACTGGTACCACCCCGCGGGTCCCTCAGGGTCTTGCGTGAACCAGCCCATTCCGTCTTCTTGGCATCATCATCCCAGATGGTGGAGGTCTCGGTGTCACTCAGCCAGTTGCTTTCCCCAGCGTAGTGGGTGGGATAAACCAAGAGGGGATGAGCCGAAAACACCAGCAGGTCCCGGGGGGAGAAGTGCCGCTTGTAATCCTCACTGGGGAAAGCGGAGCCGAGAGGAGGAGCTGCCTCAAAGAGCATGGCCAGGGGAGGAAAAGGGCAGGGAAAAAGCCCACCGAGCACACAGGGAAGGCACCGCTGTGGGGGTGGTGATGGGGAGGGACATGTGGAACCAGGGATGGGGTCTGGGAGCTGCCTGTGCCGCTGCTGCCTGCAGAGCCTGGCTGGGGAGGGACCAGGGAGGGCACGGGGCCAGCCTGGGCATGAAGGGGTTCTCTGGCTCAGCATCCCCCCGGCAAGCATGGGGCACCCAGCTGCTCCTGGCTCACATCCACAGCTCCAATCCACCCCTCCGGGTACCTCCAGCCTCCCCTTACACACCCAATCCCTCTGTTCTGCCGTCCTGCTCTGTATCCCCCCCTCACTCTGCCCCAGGACATCATCCACCAGCACTCAGCCACCCCTCAAACTGCCCCCCCACACACACACAGAAGAGGGACCCAAGATGGGGCTGAAACCCACAGCCAGGGGCAGGGAACCACATAACCCCCCAGTACCAGGGGGCAAGGGGCTGCTCCCCCCCTTGCCATGGTCCCAAGCCCCCCGTGCAGCGCCAAAACCGAGCCCCAGCTCCATCCCATCCCCACGCTGGCTGGGGACCATTTTCCAGCGGCGGCCGGGGGGAATGAGCTCATGCTGCAGATGTTTTCCTCCAGCATGAGTAACACTGGAGCAGGGGGGGGACGGGTGATGGCTGAGAAGAAACACATGGCCAGCACCCCACGGCTCTCCAGCAGCACCCTGCGCTCCTTACTTGGGGTGCCTGTCGTACATGATGGGCAGGAACTCATCCACCGGCAGCATCTTGGACAGGGGCTCAGCATCCAGCAGCTTCTGCGCCCCACGGCGGGAGATGGCATAGGCCAGTGTCCAGTACGAGTACCCGGCCACCACCAGGTTCCGCACGCCCGGCACGGGCTCCTCATCCTCTGCGTTCACCTGCTTCCTCCCCAGGTAGCTGCAGGGGGGGGCACTGAGCATAGACCCAGCCCTGGGGACCCCCATCCTGCCTCCCCCCTGTGTCCCCATCACCCACATGAGGTCCCAGTCCTGCTGTGCCCCATCCAGCTCCTCCATGAGGCGCCGCAGCCGTGCTGGGAAGGCGGCCTCGAAGCGGACGTCGTCCTCGAACACCACCGAGCGCTCCAGCCCCCGGGATGCAATCTGTGGGGAGGAGGCAGAGGGGCAAACCCCCTCCCCCCATAGCACCACGCTGGGTCCAATCCCCCCGCATCTCCCTCGGTCCTGCAGGGACCTGGTGATGCTCGCGGGGTCCCTGCCCCGCGCTGGTGGCTCTTAGGGACCCCCCCATGTCCCCGTACCTCCTTCCAGATGTTGTAGTGGCTGAGGAAGCAGCCGACCTCACCCTTGGTGAGCGTGCGCCCGGAGAAGGGGTCGTAGTAGCCAGGGAGCAAGTCCACCCCCAGCACCTTGATGTCGCTGCTGTTGAGGGCGCTGCAAGGCGAGGGCTGCATCAGCAAAGGTGTGATCCCCCCCCCCCCCAAGTCACCCCATGGTGACAGCGGGAGGTGGCAGAGCAGGGACGTGTCCCCTCGTGGTCACCTCCCATCCACAGCATCCATCACGCGTGCGGCCATCTCCAGCTCCCGCAGGGATGCCAGCATCCGCCGGCGCCGGTCCGGCCGCCGCACCAGGTTGATGAGGAAGATCTGGGGAGGAAGAGGAGACACCAACAAGGGGCCACGTTGTCACCAAGGAGGGGGGGACAAGGGCTTTGCCAGAGAGGGACAGACATGGGGACTGGGGGGGGGTCCTTTGGGCACTTACTTCATCAAAGCCCATTTTTGTAGGGGGCTTGGGGAGGAGGGAGATGTGCCTGGAGCGCTGCATGGGGGGGCCATCCACTGCGGAGAGAGGGGACAACCCTTCGGTCCAGCCCAGACATCCCTGACCAGGAACCAGGTCCTTGTCACAGCCTGGGCATGGGGACACCCCCAGGACCCCATCACCCATGGATGCTCACCCATGGATGCTCACCCATAGCCTCCAGTGTGAGATGCACGAAGTTGGCACGTTCATCCTCCTGTGTCTGATGAGCCTTCACGGGGACATTGATGTAGCCAAAGCGCTGCTGGTTGCACACATGGACATCGGCGCCTGCCACATGCGACGGGTGAGCACCACAGCCCCCCCAGCACCCTCTGCCCTGCCCCAGCACCCCCCAATCCCCACCGGCCTCCTGGCACGAGTACGCGAAGACGATGATATCGTCGAAGGCCCAGGTGTAGTTGGGATGGGGCGGGTAGAAAGCCAACCGCGACGTCTCCTCCTTCCGCAGGTCGATCAGGAAGGTGGCATAGACCATGGGGACGGGGAAGCAGCCCACCCGCTGCCGGTTCTTGGTGGGGAAGTAGTCGGCCGTGCGGCGGTAGTACCCCTGTGGCACATGGTGTGCTGTCCATGTGGCGGGGGGCACTTCCACCATTGGGGGGCCCCTTCCCCATGGCTCTCTAGGGACGTACCTGGGGTGTGATGCCGCACCAGAAGTTGGAGTAGAAGGTCTGCGAGTCCAGCATTGGGGCCACCACAGACTTGTTCTGTGCCATGAGAAACTTGAGGGTCTGGTTGTTGGTCAGGATGCTGTCGGTGTCCACAAACTGGGGGAACAGCGCAAGGTCTTGGAGGTGTAGGGATGCCCACATCACCCCCCCCCCCCCCCCCGCCCCATGGTGCCCCATGGCCCTTACCAGGATGTAGTCTGCTCGCTGCTCCCGGGCGTAGGTGAGAGCCTCCTGCTTCAGCCTCATCAGGTTTTCATAGCGTTGATCGCTCCAGTGCTTGGGTCCGAGCTTGTCAGGGTAGGAGCTGGATGGGGGGAGGCAGAGATTGACCCCATTCACTGAGAGCACAGACTCATGCGTGCCCCAGCTCTGCCTTGCGCCTGCTCCTGGCTGCATCCCATGGTGGGGAATGGGGTCAGCCTCCCCCAGCCTCACCTGGGCTCCTCCTGCACCTTCCACGCCACCGAGTGATACTCCCTGCCCACAGCACCCAGCCACTCCTGCAGCATCGCTGTCGTGTTGTCCGAGTTGTGGTCCGTCGCGCACCTGCGGACAGGACATCAGCCACTGGGGACCCCCCAAGGGACACCCACGGCCCCCTCCTGCACTCGGAGCTTCCCTGGGGAGAAGAGGCCGAGCCGGTGACGGAATTGCTTGGGAACGTAGCGTGTAATTTGGAGGCACCGAGGCTGCGCTGGCAGGAGGAGGAACAGGAACAGGAATGGGGCATTTCTGCCTGGTGCTGGAGCTCTCACCCCCCCGTCCCTGCAGCCCAAAGCAGCCCCTGTGGTTGCCCACCACAAACAGCATCGGTGCACAGCAGCATCATCTCCCCAGCCCTGTACCCCACAGCACCGTCAGACACAGAAAAGACCCCAACAAGCAGCAAACCCCCCCTTCCCAAGCCTTCCCCTGCCACGTGCAGCCGCCGTCCCCTGCTCTCCCCCCCGACCTCACAGCGATGCTCACAGAGACCCTCCAACACAAACAGAGCTGAGCCCCACGTTGCAGTGGGGCAGAGCCCAAGTCCCCATCTCCTCCAGCACCTCTCAAAGAGCCCCAGGGCAGCCCCCCCCGCGCTGGTGTCACGGGGACCCCCTGGGACACAGGGGACAAGGCAGGACCCCCCCCTCCAAAGGCCCTTGGCCGGGGGCTCCGCTGCCCCTGCCCGGACCCCCCCAACAGCCCCTGTCCCCCACAAAACGCCTGCAGAAAGTTTCCAACGAGCTCAGACGGCGGCAGCGAAGCAGAGACACAGAGGGGGGATGGGGGCTGCTTCCAGACACCCCCCGCACGGTAAAAGGGGGTTTAGGGGGTGCCATTGGGGAAGAACTCCCCCCCCTCCCCGAGCCCCACAGCTTCAGCAGGGAAAGGTGGGGCCCTGTCCCCTCGCTGTGGGGACAGCCCCTCCCGGGTCCCCGCTGGGTCTCACGCCCGGGGCAGAGGCAGCCCTCGCTCCTCGGGGCAGGGGGATGCCATCGCCAGGGTCCCTGCTCCTCCTGGGAGTCCCCATTCCCCAGGGTCCCTATGCCCGCCCAGGACCCTGTCCCAGCAGTTTTCTGTTCCCCTCACCCAGACCCCCGTTCCTGCACCCCGAGTCCCCCGCCCTCCCACTCTCCCCAGCTCCCAGTTCCCTCCCCTACATCGTTCTTTCGGTCCCCACCAGCCACTGCTCGCCATTCCTCCCATTATCCCCCCCATTCCCCATCACCTCCGTCCCCCACTCTCATCCCCAGGGCTCCCCGTTACCGCGGTTCCCCATGACCTCAGCCTCCCGGCTCCCCCGGGGCTCCCCTTATTCCCCCCCATTCCCTTCCTCCCCGGGCCCCCCGGTCCCTCACCACAGCGCGATGCTCCCCGAGGGATAGTCCAAGCGCTCCAGCGCTCCCAGGCAGTGCGGCAGCGAGTGCTGCGCGTTGCGGGCCAGGAGGGCGAGCACCACCAGCGGCGGGGCCGGCCCGGACCCGGTACCGGTGCCGGTGGCGCTACCGATAGCGGTACCGGTGCCCAGCACCAGCACCAGCACCAGCAGGGAGCAGAGCGGCCCCATGGCGGCGGCGGCGGGCGGGGAAGGGGCGGGATGAGACCCGCCGCGCTCAGCGCACCCCCCGCCCCTTGGCCCGGCCCCGCCGCGAGCCCCAGGGGCGGGTTTGGGTTGGGTTTGGTTAAATAAAGCTGATAGCGGTAAAAAGAACCCGCAGAGCCCATGCGCGGGGGGGGGGGGGACGACTACGGGGGTACCCCCAGTGTCCCCCCAGTGCCAAAGTGCTCCTGAGCATCCCCGTGTGCCCCCTGACAGCTCAGGGTCCTGCTGTGCCCAACGTGGCAAGGGCAGTGGATGGGGGGGCAAGAGGGTGAGGGGCTCATAGCAATGGGGTCTCATGGCCAGGGGGGCTGCCGGCTGGACGGGGCTTGTGGCCAGGGTGAGTCGTGGCCGGGCGGGCTCACAGCTCTCCCCCATCACAAGAACACCCCACCAAGCAGCGTCCCCTCCAGGCCCGCCCATGGCTGACCATGTGCAGCCCCCCGGGGGGTGCCTGCAACGTGTCCAAAGCCCCGGGGCCTGTGGGACGTTCGGCCGCAACCGCTGGTGAACCACCCAGTCCCTAAACATAGCTCCGGGAGCAAGCGCAGCATGGGAGGAGGCCTCGTCCTGCGCAACAAGAGCACCCTGGGGCGCCCGGCACCCCTTGGTGCTGCTGAGGCCCCTGTGCCGTGCATGGCCAGACCTGCGCCCACCGGCAGCGGGACGAGGGTCTGCCCGGGCGGCTGCTCCCGATGGATCCCCACATCCCCCCGCTCCCTGGGGACCTGCGGGAAGACCCCAGCGGGGTGCAACAGCGGGTGATGGACAGCACAGCAGCGCCTGAAAGAAGCAACAGAGAGAGCGGGGGACAAGGGAGCCCTGCAGGGGAGGGAAGGACGCTGTTTACAGCGCAGTTCGGAAGAGCATTCCAGGGAAAGGCTCCGTGCCAGGGCCGCTGAGCGCTCCCCGTGGTGCGGAGGAGCAGGAGCCGGAGCCCACCCGTGCCCGGACCCCCCCGGCCGGGGCCAGCCCCGCTCCGCTCCGCAGGGAACGGATTAAACCGGGGGATGCCGCGGAGCCGTGGTTCGGCCCCGTCCCGCGGGGACGGCCCCCACCCCCCCCCGCAGCGCCCCCCCCGCAGCGCCCCCCCCCGCAGCGCGGCCCCGCTACGGCCGCTGCTGCCACCTCCCGGCGCGGTGCGGGGAGACCGGGGCTCGGGGGGCCGGGTCTGAGGCTCGCGGGCCCGCATCCCTCCGTCCCCGCCGCAGTTCATCCCTGCATCCCCACATCCCTGCAGCCCTTCGCCCCTACATCCCTATGTCCCCACATCCCCACGGCCGCCCATCCCTGGATCCTCTCCTGGGGCTCACAGCTCTGCCCTCAGCCCCTTGGAAGGGCCCAGAGGGATTTCAGTGCTGGATATAACAGGGTTTTCAAGGCCTGGATTCCAGAGAGGCCACGCAGAGCAGGTCCCAGGCCGCAGACAGGGATGAAACCCTGCAGAGCCCTTGATACCCGGCATCACCCTGGGACAGGAAGGACCTGAGCTTGGATGTGCCCTGGTCCAGGCTGGGGCCGGCCCTGGGATGCTGCTCTGTAAGCAACAGTAAAACCACTGCCAGCAATTCCCCCTCCTTGTGTGCTCATCCCCACTGTCCCCTCCCCAGGGATGCAGCATCCCTGGCCTGACATGGTTCAGCCGCCATTCATGGACACACCAACACTCCCTGGCCATGGGCTCAGGAACAGGAGTGGGACAGACTGCCCTGTCTGCAGCTCCATCACCCTGAGGCAGGCAGAGAAAGGAGGTGCCATCACTGAGCACCGACATGGGGAAACTGAGGCACAGGCCAGCACAACGTGCGGTGCAGAGATGGGCTGGGACTGGCTCAGGATGGAGCCTCAGAGCTCGCTGTGACACTGTAGAAGCAGCTTTGGCCATGCAATGGAAAGCACCCCGCCAGCAAGCTCGGGAGAAGGGGGATATGGAGGTTACCTGCCAGGGCACCCACTGCCTGGTCCTTGGGGTGACCGACTCGGCTCAGCACCTCCACCCCATCACTCTGCTAGCACAGGGCTGTGGCAGCCCCCGTGTCCCAGGAGCAGGGCTGGCAGGTGGGTGGCAGTTCCCCACAGTGCCCGCAGTGTCCCTGTGGGGCTCAAGTCATCCCCACAGCTCCACGCACCCACGGTGATACCTGTAACACAGAGCCATCGTCAAGCCCAACAGTATCCCACCTGGAAAGCCACCTTCCCATCCCCCTGGAGCATGCACAGCATTTACAGGAGGATTATTCCCTCTTTTTTTATGGGAAAAGGATTGCTTTTGGATGCAGGGTTGAGGTTTTGGCCACCTCCCGCCTCTCTCCACCACTTCCTTGGAATTTTCTTTTCAACCTTTGGAAAGCTCCGGCATCCTGAAACGTCTCATTTCTCTGCTTTAAAAGGCTTGGTTGCATAAAGCAAATGTATAAAGATGTTTCTATGTGTTTGTAACTGCAGTGATCCTGTGGCTATGCGTGCAGCCAGGGGCTGGGACAGCTCTCCCGGCCACCAACACCCTTTATTAAGCTTGTTTCACAAGAACAAGCAATGCCGGGGCTCATCCAGCAGCCCAGGTCCGTGGTGCCCCCAGGGGTCCCCATTCCCGTGCTATGGCATTGCCTGAGTGACACTGTCCCCTCCAGACCCTGCCCCACCTCACCCGGCATCACAGCCCCAGCCCAGTCCCCAGGTGGGGAAACTGAGGCACAGAGCCCACACAGCCCCCCTGGGCCCAGTGCCCATAACCCCACTATGCTCCCTGTCCTGCAGCCCCTCATCCACAGCCATTCCAGCTGTTCCAGCTGTTTTCGCCTCCCTCCAGCCATCGGGTAACTCAGCGCTCCCCTCCCAGCTGAGTTTTCCTTCCAGGTCTCTGCTAAACCCATCGCATCACAGGCGCCGCGCTGCTTTCCTCCTCATGATGGCCGCTTCCGCAGGCAAGAACTATGGATCTTCCCATCTGGAAAAATCCAGGGGGATTTGGGCCATCTTGGGGGGATTTTGGCCATCCTCGATGGGATTATGGCCACCGGGGGAGATCTTGGCCCACCCAAGAGGTGCGCTGGCAGAGGAGCCGGAGGCCAGCGGGAGCAGCATTCCCATCCCGGCTGCTGGAGACGGGAGCATCCGTGCCACTGTAAATGGGGCAGGGACACGTTGCCAGCACTGGGACCCACGGGGCTGCAACTCCCCTGCTCCTCAGCTCACTGGGGTGTTCCTGGTGGGCTGTGAGCATCCCAGAGGGAGAAGCCTCCTCTGGGATCCCTGTTGGGAGCAGGGAGCTGAGGGATGCAGGATGCTCTGCTCCACTTGCAAGGCACCACTGCAGTTGGAGCCACCTTCAAGCTAAGCCCTGACCCTCGCGGGTGGCACAACCAGCTCAGCACCAGAATGGTCCCTTTTCTCCCCAGGCTGGACCATATGTGTTGGCATCAGAGCCAGCGGTGCCCAGAGCCAGCGTACCCCAGCTCTGGGTGTCAGAAGGACCCCAGGCACCCTTAGCTCAGGGAGCAAGCAGAGAGATGCCTCAGCAAGGGGAAACTGAGGCAGGAACCTGACACGACACTGGGCATGGAGACAACAGGGACAAGTGGGACAGCAGGGATAACTCTCCATCCCCACTGGTGACAGAGGGGTCCCCCGATGGGATGGATCCCCCCACAACACACTGACGCATGCGCTCCCATCCCCTCCATGCTGACGGTCGGTCCCTATCCCAGCCCAGGGCAGCTGTGACTGAAGACAAAGCTGTCCCCTTCAGCACAATACCCTTCTGTGTCCCCCCCCAGATGCTGACCGCTGGGGTGGGCAGCGGCCGGGCTGGAGGGGCCGTGCCAGGCCCCCGCTGGCAGGGACAATGTTGGCAGTGATGGAGAGTAGGTATTTCAAAGGGTTTTGTTTTCGGGTTGACCCGCCGAGCCGATGTGACCCCGCAGCCCCCCACCCAGCCCTGCTCCTCCATCCCAATAGCAATCGGCCACATTCCTGACCTCGGGAGAAGCGGGGGGGGGGGGGGGGGGGAGAGTTTCAAACCTCCCTGGGAAGGAGACAATGGGGGTGTCAGGGCAGTGATTTAGGAGGGGGGGGCTCTTTCCATCACAAAGGCGAGACAAAGGCGCTCAGCGCTGGGAAAGGGGCTTCGGCGGCAGCCCAGGAGCAGGGCTGTGGTATTGTGCATGGCCAGCCGGCCTCAGCGCAGGGCAGCCAGGCCCTACCGGGTCCCATTGCGTCCCACCGGGTCCTATTGGGTCCCACTGGGTCCCATTGGGTCCCACCGGGTCCCACCACACTCTCCATCCCACCCACTTCCACAGGCCTCCCCTTGAGGAGCAGGATCTGGTGTCTTCGCGGGTGTCACCATCACCCACAGAGGGAAAGAACAAGTCCCCATCTCCATGTGGGATGGATGGAGCACCCCCAGCTCCCTACACCAGCGGGGCTAGCCATGGACCAGCCCATCCCAGGGGGCTGTGGGCACCATAGGGCTCAGATCAGGCCCATCCCAGGGGACAGGCACCCCTCTGGGGTGTTCATGGCCAGGGTCCCCCTCACCAGTCCCAGGGCCAAAGACTGAGCGAGTGAAGAGCAGCTCCTCTGTGATCCATCAAAGGAGCTTTGTGCACCCCGGGGCCGCCGGCGCCCAGCACCACCCGCCACCACCAGCATTGGCACTGCACCACATCCACCCTACCCTGCACCCCAAAAACCCCTCTTTCCAACTGCCCCCTGCCCCAACCCTCCTTCTCCATCCCTTGGAGGGGCTCAGCCCCAAACTATGGCAATACCCCCCAAAAAAAGCCATGCAACTGCCTAAGCAAACCCCCAACTTACAGCGTCCTCCACTGCCGAGCCGAGTGTCCCGGCGCCGAGGGGCTCGGAGCCTGCATGGAGAAGGGATTATATTTACAGGAGGAATATTTTTCTCCCGGTGCTGGACGCTCGATCCGGAGCTGGAAAGGAAATCATTGGTTTTTCCCTCGTTCCCTCTCCTTGCCCTAATTCTTGTGTTTTTTCCTGGCAGCTGCCGGGAGGAAGGAGCTGGCAAAGGTGA
Source organism: Ara ararauna (assembly GCA_028858755.1). NCBI lineage: Eukaryota > Metazoa > Chordata > Aves > Psittaciformes > Psittacidae > Ara > Ara ararauna. The sequence continues at coordinate 19,246,710 of CM054384.1, forward strand.
TGCTTTTTTGGGAAGAGGGGTTGAAAGAGGCATTCACCGCTCTGGGAGCCTGGGAAAGAGGAGAGCCAGGGGGAGGGCAGGAGCCTGGTCATGGACCGGCGTGTGAGGATGGTCACTATGAGGATGGTCATCCTTTGATGGTGACCACTGTATGGGGATGACCACAGTGCCGAAGCTCGGGGCCCAGCGCTGCCCCAGCAGCAGGTGGAGGGGTGCCATCGGGATGCTCCAGGAAGCCAATGACACCGCGTTGTGCCTTTTTGCTGTGTTTTCTCTCCTTTTTCGAACAGATGAAGCGCAGTTTGCAGGATGGGTCCCCCCGGGACACGCAGGGCTGGGCCAGGGCTTCATTCCCCCCCTCTTTTGGGTCATAAAACTCCATTTCAGTTCCTAACCCACTGATGCTGTGCAAAGGGCATCCCCGGCGCCAGCGCCCTGGTGGGGAACCCCCCATCCCTATGGCGGGGCAGGATCCATCCGCTCAAGCCGGGATGGCTCCTTTCGCCTCTTCCCTCTTAATTTTGTTTAGAAACTTGTCAGGTTGGGGGATAAAGGAGGTGGAAAGATCAATCCCGGCTTTTCATCAGTGTGGGAAAAAGTATTCCACTAATCCATATTTATTGGTGTAAGGAGCTGCGGAGGGGGGGGGGGGAGAAGGACCCTAATGGTCAGGAGCAAAGGACAGAAGGGACAGTTTAAGGCTGCCCTTTTCCGAGGGGTCACATGTCACCAAAATCTTTCGGTTGTCTCGGGATTGGTTACATTCTGTTCTCTTTTTTTCTATGGAGGTTGCCAAGCAACTGGCTAAGACCAGCCAAGATATTTTCTTTATTACAAGTGGAGCAGAAAGCAGCAAGGAGGAGAGAGATAGAAAAGAGAAGAAGAAGAAGAAGGGGGGGGGGGGGGGGGAGAAGCAGGAGAGGAGAAGTTTGGACAATTCGCATTTACGGGATCACATAACTTCATTAACTCGGCCGAGATTTGGGGAAGAGGCTTCCAAAATGCAAAGAGGAGAGGGGGGAGCTTTAGGAATTAAAGGCACTTAAAACGCAGGTCCAGGATTAAAACAATGCCGAGTGGAGCGGTGATGGGGGCTTCCCTCTGACGGCTCCTGCTCCCCGAAAAGATACGAAGGCCCCGGCTGCGATGTGGCCACACGCAGGGGCCTTCGCCGCTGCTCTGCTCTCTCTGTTTAATGCCGCCTTTCTGTTGATTTCCACACTTAAGAAGCGGGTTCATCGCTGCCAGCGCCGGCGGGGAGGTGCGGGAGCCCTGCGGAGGGAGGTGCCGCGGTGCGGGGCTGGGACGTGGCCGTCCCCAAGCCCTGGGACACCTTCGAGCCTCCGCAGCGGGGGCAAAACCTCCCCTGGCCGGGGATGCGCCGCTGCGGGGGAGCGGCCCCCGCTCAGAGCCCACTGCCGCGCCGGTCCCTGCTCCCCAGGGGCTGGCACCGACCCTGGTGGCCCCTGCCCAGGCACTGCTGAGGGCAGGGACAGGCCCGGGGTCACCCCGCAGCTCCGAGCATCCCTGCGGCTGCGGGGGCTTCTCCCCCAGCACCAATCGATCCCACCCCCCACTTGTCCAGACCCTGCGTGAGGAGGGATATGGACACCCCCCCTTCAGACCCTATAACCCCCCCAGGCTCCCGGTTCTGCCCAGGGACCCCAATGACAGCGGTGGGGGGACCAGCGGCAGTCCGGGGCTGGGGGGTCCCGGGGCGGGGAGCACCGGGCGATGCTCCCGCTCCCCCGGCCGGAGCCAGCAGCTGCCGGCCCCGCGGGTCGGTAATATCCATTAGGGGAAAACAATGAGCGTTGTTTATCCCCGGCACTTTCCCTGCCGGGGGGGGGGGTGCAGGTGAACCCCTACCCCACGGAGGACACCCCACGGGGGACACCCCACGGCCACCCCCGCCGCAGCAACACCGGCATCCCCAAGGGGGAACCGAGGGGGTGTGAGGGGACCCCATCCGCATCCCTGAGGGGGGGACCCCCTGGACCCCGAGTGGAGCCAACCCCGACCCCCCACGGGGCCTGGCACCCCCCGCGCCCCGGAGCAGCGGCCCCGGGCGGGTGAGGGGGCTCTGGGCCTGGCCGGACAGAGCCGGGCCGGGGTATGGGGTTTGGGAGCTGTGTCTTTAAGAGATGGCTGGCTCCAGGTTGCAGCTGCTGTTTCTGTGCTATAGAGACAGTGGAGATTCATTACTCCTAAAACACAATGGGCATTTATCACCCCGTGGTGTTATTCAAATCCAGTACCAATTGAAGGTCATCCCCATTCTTTTCTCGCCGGCTCTGCAACACATTTATTGTTGTGCCGTTCAACTAAAAGCCCTGCCCGGCCCCGGCGCAGCCCGCAGAGCCCCGGTGTGCGCATCCCTCCCGGGCGGATTCGGGACCCTCCCGGCTGGATACGGCGTGGAGGAAGAGGGGCAGCGCCGGGGCGGCTCTTGGGGCCCGGGGAGCCGGCGGCAGGTGCAGCCGCGGCCCCGCCGCCGGTACCCGCCGAGCCGCGGGGACCGCCCGCTCCGCCCCGCGGGACGCACCTTCCGCGCCCCGTGGAAACTCGGAGCCCCGCCGGGGCGCTTCGGGCAGCAGCGGGGCCGCCGCTCGCCCGGCCCCGGCCCCCACGGCTCCCCCGGGGGGCACCGGGCTCGGCCCGGCCCCGCGGCGCGGCGGAGCGGCCGCCGGCGCCGGCAGCGGCGGGGGGGGGGGAGCGCCGGCAGCGGGCCGGGATTTTCCCTGGCTGGAGAGGGGGGGATCTGCTCCCAACTTCGTGGGAGGCGGTGGGTGAGAAGGGGCTGGGGAGAAGCCTGGATTTTTCTTCTTTTTCCTTTGATTTTGTAATTATTATTATTATTATTACCAATTCCCTCCCCCCCCCCCCCCCAACTCGGGCATTTACAAATTCCGGCGATTTTCCAAAGTGCCCGAATTCTGAGGACGATCCGCTTGGAATCGGTTAATTCTCCGCGGAGGGAGCGGCGGCGGCAGCAGCGCGGGGCCCGGGGACTGTGCCCGCATCGCCCCGCCGAGCCCCGGGCACCGAGCGGCGGCCAACGCGGCCCCGAGCCCCGCGCCCCGGGGCTGCCCGGCGGCTCTACCCGCTGCTTTCGTTCTCTGCTTTTCTTCCTTTTCCCTTTTTTCCTCTTTCTTTTCCTTTCGGTTATTATCTTTTCATTTTTCTCCCTTGATGTTGGGTTATTTTTTTTTTCTTTTATTTTCTTTGATTATTATTATTTTTTAATAAGGCCGCTTTTTTTTTTTTCCTCACTATTTCTTTTCCGGAGGGGTAACAAACGAGTTGATAAATTAAACCCCTCGCGGTGCCATCAAATCGAAACCGGGATGCGAAGCGCCGAGGCTGCGCTACAAACTTGTTGAGGCCGGAGCAGCGGCTCCGCGGGGCCGTGGGGGGACCAGAGAAGCGGGGGACCGGGGTGATGCTGCGGGCGACGGCGGGCAGCCGGCTCGGTGCCCGTGTGTCCTTGTTTTCCAGGCTCCAGCCGGAATTCCCTTTGGAAGATCCCGCGAGCCCGGGATGGGAATCTCCGCTCCTGATTGTCCAAACGCAATTCTTGTGCGATGGAGCCGTACGAACCAAGAATTGTGTCTGGACATCTGTAGCAGAGGTTCCGACTCCACCGGCCGGGCTCCGGGAGGATGCGCTGGGGCGGCGGAGGAAGGACGGAGCTCCCGGGCTCGGGCACGGCAAGGTAACCGGTAACTGCAAGCCCGGGGAAGCCTTAGCGAGGGCTTCAAGGAAATGAAGCAAACACCGGTGGCGTGGGTGATCCGAATGCGTCAAATACCGGCCGGGTCCTCACCGGGACCGGGCAGGGAGCGAGGGGCCGACGGGGCCGGAGCCGAGCGCGGCGCCCCGGCCCTGCGGCTCCAGTCCCGGTTTTCCTCCTGCGATTTATTTATCTATCGTTTTGCAACCGTGGTTTCATTTTTATTCGACGCATTTCGGCCCTGGGGCGCGGCGGGGTCCCCTCTGCACCGGGACACCCTCATCATCATCATCCGCATCCTCCTGCTGCCGCCGCAGCCCCGGCTCACCCCGGGCACACGGAGGCCGCTCCGGTCTCCGCCGAGCAGGGAACCGTCCCCGCAGCCCGGGTACCGGCGGAGAGCGGCCCGGGCCCGGCTCCCCCGGCCGAGGGATGCGGGGACGGAGCCGCACTCAGCGGCCGGGCTGAGAGGGGACCGGGCCGGAGCGAAGCCAAGAGGCTGCGGCGGCGCCGGCGATGGAGAAGAGGCTTTCAACGAAGAGAAGGCTTTCCAGAGGGGAAGGCTTTCCATAGAGAGGCTTTCTGGCTCTGCAAGCCAAGCGCCTCGGCCGGGGCTGCCAAGGAAACCCGGGAGGAGGAGGGAAGCATTACAAGATCCGAGCGAAATTTCACCAAGAGCCTATCTAGGACAAAGCTGGAGGCAGAGAATGGCTTAAAAAGGCTTTGCTTTATTTTATTTCAGAAACTTTTGGGGTTTTCTGTTACAGGGATTTCCTGTGCCCCTCTCCCCCCCTCCCCGGCATCCCTCATCTTCCCATTTCTAGCTATTTTTTTATAGCAGTGACTGGCAGCTTTTACTACAGCAGGAGCTAAGCCATCTGGATCTACCTGCACCGGCAAGAGGAATAACACCCCCCAAGGATGGAACTGATCCTGTTGTGAGCAAACAGCTGGGGGGGATAAGGATGGAGAAGCTCAGCCTAAGGCAAAACGTGCTGTAGAGCCAGGGCCCGCTGCAGCGCTGGAGAAAACCTGCCTTTTCCCGCTTGGGTTTCAGTTGTTTCAAGCCGTGCTCCATGCAGGTTTGTTGTTTTTGAGCCAGCTCCTTCCGTCGCTTGGAATCTCCCCTCCACTGCCCCAGCCCAGCAAAGCTGAGGGCCGGGAACTCGGGACAGAGAAGAGCCTTTGGCCTGTGCATGTCATTTACAAGTGGCACAAGCTGGACTCAAGTCGCTGCAGCTGGATTTGGAAAAGGCTGAATCTCGGTTTGTTACCAGCAGCGGGTTTGAAGTTAGGGCTTCTCAGATGCAGCAGCATGCGGGGTGCTGTTAGCGGGTTATGGTGGGCTAAACGCGAGAGAGGAGTCACCGGAGGAGTCAGACAGGGATTCACTCTATGGCATTCCCTTGGCAGAGTAATTCCTGTGTCAGACAGGGTGGGAAGGGCTCCTTGCATGGAGGACTCGGGGTCTCAAGCCAGGCTGCCCAAGCACTGCACTGCTCGCTGCCACCCTCCTCCTCCTCGGCAGCCGCTGGGGATGGAGGCCGGGGTGAGCAGTGCGTGGTACCCATCAGCTCTGGGATGCGCTGGCTGAGCTTATGGCAGCCCTGGGATTGCTGCTGCTGGGACCACTGAGAGGCCGGTGAGCAGGGCAGGGGCAGCGTAGGAAGGATAACCCTGGCTGGACACTGATAGAAGCTTGCACCGCACAGACCTGCTGGTGCCCCTTCCCTCTGCTCTCACCATGGCCTTCCAGGCTGTCCAAGGAAACTTCTGGAAGCAAACAGCATCTGTGCCCAGGCAGAGCCAGGCCCACCCGCTCACAGGACTTCCTCGGGGCATGCAGTAAGAAGCCTTCCCCTCCACTGATGGAAAGGGTTAAAAGCCACTGACTTTCCTTCAGGGTCTGGCATCTCCAGCCCCCGTCCTTCCCCAGCCAGGCTGCAGCAGCCTGCCCAGAACACAGCACAGGCTGATCAATTCTGTCCATCACGGTGACAGAAAGATAATTTGCTGCCCTTATCACTCTGTGCTGTCTCAGGCCGCGGATGGGTTTGTTTCCCCTCTAACCAAATGGTTATAGATTGATATTGTTCCTGGGTTATGACTTTACTCTGCCTCAGCACAGGTATGAAAGAGGTTCAAGGCATTGGAAAAACACCCTAAAAAAAGCCTGCTTTCCTCCTGTTTCCCCTAAATAAATACTACAAGTGGAAAGTCACTACAGAGGGCTCTGGAGCTCTAATGTCTGCCACCTCACAGAGAAACTAGAAACCTTTTGTTTCCTTGTATTTCACACCTCACCCTTCCTGTGGCTGATGCACAGACTGTACCAACACCAAGTGCTGCATTAAAAGAACCCCAGCTCCCAGCACCAAGGCAGAGGCACCCCAGCCTTGCCCCAGAGCAGGCACAATCCCCCAGCACACCTCACTGCCTGCAAAGACACGTTATCCTACTCGAGGTTCGGCGCCCTTCTTCCTCCCACCATGGAAAACCAAAGTCCCATATGCTGCAAGTGCTCTCTGCTCTTTAGGGTACCTTGAAGTGCAGTCAGGAGAGGTGAAATGAGGACCAAAAGATGGATGCTGTTGTGATGGAGAGCAGGCCGCGTGCTGGCAGGGCTTTATTTGATGTCTAGTAATGAATGAAGGCAGTGGGAAGATGCAGAGATCGGGCACAAGCAGTTCAAGACACGGTTTGGGTTTAGGTTTTTGTTTGGGTTTTTTTTTGCTCAGGGATTTGGATTCACATCCTCTTGTTTTTCCAGGAGCTCATCCGCCGTGCAGTGTCGAGATGAAAAGCACAGTATCCTGGTCCTGGAGTTTATAATCCAGCTCACCCTGCAGGCCAAGGGAAAAACATGAGAAATGGTTGAAATGGCATTTCCAAATCCTGGCTGTAAAGAGAAAACAGCTCGTAAAGCGATGGTGAGCGTTAGGGAGAGCAGAAGGGGATAGTCTGATGTTTTCATCCTAAGGGAAGCAAAGGTGAGAGATCAGAGGAACTGATGTTCATTACCCCACAGGGCTTCCTGGACCAGGGTTTTGACAGAACTGGTGGTTGCCTGAGGCAGGACAATGGTTGGTGGCTGTTTGTTGTCTGAGCACAACAGTGGGCTGAAAAGGGAAGATATTTACCAGTTGCCTGTTTGAGCAGAGATCTCCCCAGGGCTTCACTGCTCCAGCACCACCTCACCCTGCTGAAGGTGGTCTGCTTGGGGGTGTGGAGCTGCCTGGCTGCTGCTATGCTGCTATCCCATGTGTGGGGGAGACCTGCCTGCAGCCAAAGGCCCGGGAAAACAGAGGGGGGGAATCTCTCTTCAGGAAACACTGCCTGGCTGATGAGTCTCAGCAGGTTAGAGAAAGGCTCCAGGCTTCTAAATAGCCCCAGCACAATACAGGGAGAGAGATCCCAGCCTGCCCCTTCCCCTTCAAATAGGAGATGCTTTGCTTGGGGCAAGAAATCAGAAAGAGCTTCTCTGAGAGCAACCACAGAACAGACAGAGTAATATTTTCAACAAAGAAAGTCAAAGTGAAGGGGTACAGACCATTAGTTCCCAGTCTGCCTCGTTGATGAGCACCAAAATTCCTGGCCTCCTGCAGAACAGAGGGAAATCATTAGGATACAGGGCTGCTAAAAAGCCACACAAATCGTTAAGAACAAGGGATGTTAGAGCATAGATCAGAAGCTGACTGCCTGTAAAGCCAAAGAGAAAAAGGAATCCTAGCACGGAGGTGGAAACAGGTACAGTCTGTGCCCTTTCTAGATCAAATAAAGGGGAGGCAGGAGCAATCCCAAAGCTCATTTGAATCAAAATGCACCATTCCTGAGGATGCTCCGAGATGACTACATTGCCCTTCGATGTAGAAAAGCCAGGTAATTAAAACCCACACACTCCAGTCGAGCGCAGAGAGCTCGATGTGAAGGTAGGGAAAGCAATCCCAGCGCCCCTACCAAAGGCACTAAACACCCAGGGATCCACTCCGAGCCCCTGATTCCAAGCAAAGGGATTCCCCCCTTCTTTGATCTTCAGTGTCCTGCAATTGTCTCTCCTGTTTCCAGGGGACCTGGCACACGCTTCAGCTCACAAAGATCCGTGACGAATGCTCAGCACCCCCAGCGCCACCCCGCAGCACAGCTCACTCTGCTCCATTTCTCTTGGCTTTTTACTCTTCCCCCCCCCCCCAAGAGATCGGCCCCATTTTGACAATAAAAATACATTTCCCAGAAGGAATATTTGTTGGCATTTCTCCGAGTGACTGCTTCAGTCCCAGTGATGTCAGCAGGGAACGGACAGACCTGTTAGAACTCCTGGATTGAGGATACATGCGCTACGCTGCTCCAGGTGACAACAGGAAGGAAGTGTATGTGGCTCTGCTTCACATTTAAGGCTTAAAGAGCTAGGGTGAGGGCTGCAGAAGAGGGTCTCTATGGAACAGTGCAGGTGGCACACCTCCCACCATCACTTTAGCAAATCCCTTACTTTCATTGTCATTAACTTGCTGCTTCGAACCAACAGGGAAAACGCATCCCAAACAGTGGAGACGAACAGAAAACCACAAGAAGGATTCAGAAGAGCTGCACTTACACAGATTCCCCTTGCATAAATAATTCTGGCCGTTCTTTCAGCAGATTCTGTTTGATCCACTGCAGCAGGTTTCTGATATCCCCTGAAAGGAGAAAGGAAAGCGGTTTACAAACCGGCTGACAGCCCCGAGCTGATGCCAGAACAAGGTGATTGTTTAGCCACAAAAGAGGAGGTGAGGAACACGCAGGATGGAAGGGGATAGCTGCAAACCTCCACTCAAAGAACCCACCCAACAGGATTGCCCTGTTAGCAGTACCTAACAGGCAGCTCTGCCTCGAAGGAGCTCAGGGCTCTGCCCCAAACTCCACGGTTTGGCAGCAGCAAATGCATCCCACAAAGAACGGATGCAGAAGCACTGATCCAGCAGGAGGCTGACACATCCCATATCCCCTGTGTTGCATTATCACCTAACAAATCGATTGTTAACTCTCCGTGCTTAAAGTCCATACAAATGAGCCTAAGAACCTGCAAGGAGTAAAGGCAGACACTGTGGGTACCAAAACCAGCACGAACCCTGGGCAATATGAGTTCTGGGGCACAGAATGTCCACAACCATGCATTAAACACACACACAAGCACTTGCCACAGTAGTTGTATTCTGGACACTTGGAACATTTCTCAGCATCCCACCTGCTGCCGTGGTGCTCCCTCCCTCTATACTTTGTGCTTATAGGTTCTTTATTAAAGCTCAGCCTTTATCTTTCCATTTCAGTAGGTGACAGGAAGGATTTGTCTTCATGTAAAAGGAGGAGGAGACACTGCTGGCGGGTTTTTATAGTATCAATTTTACTTTGTGAGGCAAAAACAATTTCTTTAGTGATAGCATCAGTTAATTTCCTATTGGAGAGGTGAGAAGTGACAGAGTGGGGGGGAATAATCCGCTACAGGGTTTACTGATGCTGACAAATTGCAATGTGGAGTTCTCCTGCATTTGCCTCTATATTTCACTGTTCCACAAGGCACTTCATCATTCTGAATCCACAATCAGTTATTCTCCCGGGGCTCCTTTAAACAGCCCTTTGAAAGCCCCCAAAGAGTTTTGTTTGTTTTCCAGGCGTGAGGAAGCTTTCTGAAGGCACAAATCCACCAGTGAGGGCTGGAGCCCTGCTTGCAGGAGGAGCAGGGATGTCTGGATGAGTTTCCAGGCCTGTCTCACGTGTGGCAAGCTTGATGTAGTCACAGGGAGCCTTTCCACACACGGCTCTCTAAGCTAAAATCAACCTCTGTGTACTATTCCTTATGTGTTTGCTTCGTAACCAGCAAAATGAAACGTGTGTGTAGTGGCTCGACTCAGCCCTTGCCTTATCCCAGGATTCTATGGGACTGTGGATGCTACAGAGCAGAGCTGGGGTTCTTCTGGGTAATGTTACCCCATCACTTCTGCCACACCAGGGATGAATCTGGCATAGGCAGGTGCACATCAACCAGGCAATGGGGACATGTCCATCTGCAGCAGATGGGGTCCTCTTTTCCCAAGGAAAGGGGGAGGAGGATGCTCTGAGATTCCCTTTGTATCCCCTCCCTGCTTGCCAGAGCATGGGTGTCTCTGGATGGCAGCTTTCCCCCTGGCACACCACTGCAGCGCTGCTGTGAGCACAACAGGTATTGCTGCCTCTGAGCACTGCATTGAGCACTTGATAGCTCTGATCAGGGCAAAAAGACCTGCTTTGTGCCTTAAAACCGCCCGTCAAGCTGGATCACCTGCCTGGGGCCAACCCACAGCTCCCTTCTAATGAGTTAAGAGCACAGAATAGACCATTTTCTGCTGCTTTCCTAGCAACGTGCACTGGGGATGGATGGCAAGTGCTGCTCAGAAGGTGCATGCACACCACGGCAGTCAGGCAGCCACCAGAACAGGAGTTAACTATATCCACCTTCCCCTGAAATCCGCTGCTGCAATGTAAAGCCCTCAGGATCTCACACCCAAACGGCTCCCGCTCTCCATCACCAAGCAATGAAAGGCAGAGAGGAAGATGGAGAGGAGCCTTCAGGAGAAGGAGGGGGGCACAAAGGGGACCCCAGCCCCAGCGCAGCAGCGCCTGCGAGCTGTTTCATATTTATGCACTTGCAGCAGGGCACACAACAATGAGCTGCGCCAGATACCATTCTCCTTGCGTGGAATAAGCAGCCCTTTCCTCTGGGACCTTTCAGGAGAGATCATTTAAACAGAACCACGCTGCACCAGCTGGATAAAAGACAGCCACCTAGAAGCAGCCTGGATGGAGAGAGGACTGATTTATTCGAGGCTGAGCTGCAAGACTCACCCCTACTCCTTCCATAATAAATGTTCATTTCAGCCCCACCTGAGCCTACATTCATTTATTCCTCCCTACACACATACCGAAGAATTCAGACCCGATACCTCTGTGCGTGTCTGGAGCTTCCCCACTCCAAACAGCCACAAAAAATAAGCCCCCCTTGTCCAAAGCCAACCTTTAGATATAATACTTTATCAGCTGCTTTCTCAGCTTTGAATTCCACCCCCCCTTCATGTCTCTATGTTCTATACACCAATATAACTAGAACAAATCAATTATAAAGGATGAAAAATGACCAGAGCCACACCAAAATCATCTCCCACAAGGAATATATTGAAAAGGAACAAGATTACTTCCATTGCAAGGGGTCTGGGGAGAAGCCATCTTGCAGCTCAGCGCCTCGAATAGCAGTCCTGATCAACAGCTCAGGACTCTCTGCGATATCATGATGGAAATAATAAGAGGTAAATTATAGCACAACTGCTTATCTCTTGCAGTTAACATACACAGCGTTCCTAAGGCATTTCCTTTCTGATACTACACTATGGGTCTAACAGGTTTGCAGCTCCCTGGGTTGAGGATTTGCTGTGCAAGCCAGCAGGTCCTCCACAAACAACATACAAGGAAGGAATTAAATCCCAACCCGCTCAGGCACCACATCCACTGACAGGCTAAACCATGGCAATTTCACACTCGTGTTGGTTAGAAGCTGGTCCCCATCACAAAACAGAGGCACTGGCTGTTTGGAGGAGCACAGTTGTACTACACGTGCTCCCATTCGGCTGCAATAGCAGCCAGCTCTTTGGGTCAGGAGTGAGGTTCAGGTGCGCTCTGAGACAACACAGCATTTCACTCTCACATCTCCAGCTCAAGTGCAGCAAATCCCAGCAACAACACATTTTTATCACTGCAGCAAGGTCTCAATGAAATCCTTTTGGTAGCCTGAGCTCCATTTCATCCACAGCAAACAAACATCCACACCAAAAAACCCACTCTATCACTAACCATTGGCAGCATCAGCAGAGAGGCAAGAACCAGCCAAGGAAGCTGAAATAGTCCCCAACTGCAAGGGAGGGACTGAAGCACATGGTAGGAAATCCCTGTGTTACTCGTACACAGAGACAGCTTCTGCTGCCTGTGCTCAGAGCACCTCAAACCTCTCCATCTTCACAGGAAAAATAATCTAAAGTTCATTAGGAAAACAAAATAAAGAAACCCAGCAAAACTGCTTTAGTTCAAGCGCACAGATGGAGCTCGAATCCACGACACACACACAGAGCAAAGCAGGCAGCGAAACACAGTGCTCAGGAAAACCAAGTGTGTGCTTGCAGTGACAGAGTCATTGGCTTGTCACGCAAGCGGGCAGGATGCAGGATCTGCAGCGAGCGTGCATACAAAACCCAACAGCCTCGGCTCATTTGCAGCCCAGCTGCATCACAACCACTCCTGGTTGTGGCAGACAGCACGGTGCAGTCTGCTCCATCCTCTTCCCTATCCTCCAAGGCCTGATCTTCTGCATTACCCCAACTGCTCCTCGATGAAGAACCTGCTGAGCTTCCTCTGCAAGAGAAATACAGCTACGACTCCATTTTAGCACTGCCTGCAATAAGAACCTGGGTTCATCTGCACCCTCAAACCCAGGGCTGGAATCCATAGACCTTCCCTAGCTCAAGAAAACCTCCTGGGCCTGACAGATTCATCAGCAAAGAGGACACTCGGTGCGCGCAGAGGGAAATCAGGTGCCTTGAATAAGAAACACCAAGCTGGGTGTTGCGCTAGAAGGACCTCGCACTGAACTGATAAATGTGCAGAAACACGGGAGGATTCTGTGCAACCATTACCCCCGTTGACAAGGACGGGCTCTGAGCTCCCAGGGAGCTGCACGGGTCACTGACAGACTCACACACACATGCAGTGATCAGATATCTCCGTGTCCCCTGTCTTGAAATCCACATATAAACCTGCACAAAGCACACAGTGCCTCGAAGAGCACCCAGAGAGTGCAATTACACCCATCTTCTCGCCTTGGCTGCAGAAGGTTGAAATAGGGGAGCCCTATAAAGGCTGAACCATGGAAAATTCCCTTCTGGTCCGTAATAAACAAGATATATGCAGCTCTGGTCACTAAGGGGTCAGTGCTGCAAGAGCACAGCGCTTTCCCTTGCGGATAGCTCCCTGTGGGGTACCATTTCTTTGACCCAGAATAAGATCATTTATCATACTGACCATGGCTGAGCTCCAATTTGCTGAGGTCACTAACTCTGGACGAGCGCCGCTCCACCCACATTCTCAGCCACTGGCCTGTAACCATGACAAAGCCCCTTCCCTGCAGCTCCTCTGCCATTATTCCCCCTGCCTGCATGGAAATGTATGGAAAGACAATTTGTATGCCCCTTTTCCTGGCCTTAAGCAGCTTGTTTTTAAAACAGATGAACCAGCTCCCAATACCTGCTGCCCCTCTAGGTGCGCGTCTCCTCCCTGCTATCGAATCCTCCAGGAATCTGCTCTCTAAAAGAGCTTGTTACAAAACCTGACCTAAGGGATCCTTCAGGCTCCTCCAGCCTCCCATCTGATATGCAAATCATTCGCTGGAGCAGACGATGGTGTGCCATAAACTGCAGAAGAAGACCTGGAATAGCTGATATAAACGGAGTCACAGGCAAATGGGTTCGCTACTACACAGAGCGAGCAGAGAGGCAAGATTCTGCAGCAAGTGCAACATCCATTTCCCCTGACAAGCGCACAAGCCAACCCTGCCATGCACTGGAGTGGGCAGTGATTTAAGTGCTAGGGAAAAAATTAGGGGAAAACTACAACCACACATAAGAGAATCCCAATCATTGCTCTCATCTGCTCTTGTCTGTCGCAAACAAACACCAAGGTCTTGGCTCCTCTCATTTTTAACTGCGTTGTGACATCTTTCACTTCTCAGCTATAAGAGCAACGCTGCTCTTCATTTTCTTGCGCCCACAAAATGGGAAGGGATCTCAGAGGTCTTTCACAGCCCTCTCCTGTTAGCAGTGAAGACTCAGATCCCAGCCATTACCCAGCCCTGAGGTTTTAATCACAATGCTCATGAACTAGAGAGGAGCTGCTTGGGATCTTCCATTGCCCACAGGTTGCTGGTAGGAGAACACAAGTTCAAGGGATCTCCAACCCCACTCGTCAGCCAGCAGCAAGCCTCCAGATCCATGAGCTCCTGTGACAAAAAAAGCAGCTCTGGGCTCATTCTCAGGGTAAACCTAATCCCTACTCGTTTCCAAAGTCAGAGCATCTAATCCCGTAACACCCAACGCTATTGTCACTTCGGGCTCCCAAATAAATGCCAGTGCACCAAACTGTCTCTTTTAATTAGGATCACAGATCACTACTGCTGGCCCAGGGTCTCGCCTCTCGTTACAAACTGTCAAAGGAAGGATTCCAGATTGGGAATTGCAAACATTACAAATAATACCCCATTAACAGGTCCTGTGATTTTCTCCCTCTGTCACTGCAGAATTATTCCCAACAAAAGACCATCCCAAGCCTTTCCCACTCTCATTTTAAGATGCTTGAGCAATGTAGACCTGCTACCAAACCCCAAGGAGACTGTGCCACGGTCAAATAGTTTCTGCAGTCAGAAATCTTCTGCTAATGCACCAAACTCCCATTTCTTCATTCCTCCCTATCAATCTCTGCTAGATGATATTGCGTCACCCTGGCTATAATCTGTCCTTCCCAATGATAAAGGAGATAGCCCACCTCATCACTTTTCCATTCATTTATCCTGTTTAACCTTGAATAGTGCTGGTTAATTTTTTTCTAAGCTGCTCGGGAAGAAAATTCAGAGATTGCATTACTAACGACGGGCACAGAGCTTTGCCAAAACACATCAGAACTCGCATTTCCCTTCTCTCCTATTTCCCCAGCTCCCGGGTTTTGTGTGTGTGCACACATAGCAAGGGTGGAAAAGGAAAACCTTCTCCCTATTACAACAGAGCTGATGTGAGACCCCAGAGGAAGGTGGTGGCTGCTGCTGCCAGCGTGCAGAGGGATTCCCTGGCAGCCTGGCACTGCCCCACACGCAGCCTGGCCGAGGGAATCCCTTGGGCTGGGCTCTCCCTGGCACTGCCAGCTGGATCAGAATGCGCCTTCAAGTCAATCCTTTGCCCCCCTCCCAGCCTGGCTGGTGGCTGGTGTCCCCTCTGGCTGCTGGATGAGTCAATGTCTCAGCTCATAAACTGCTGTGATTTTATTGCTCTAAATGCAGAAATCGTGCAGAGTCCAGTCCTCACCTCTCACTTTCAGGCTCAGATCTGCTTTGCTATTATTAGACTTTCATACAGGGCAAGCACCATTAAACCGATTCCTGTCCACCCAACCCAGCCACCCCCACAGATACTCCAAGCCCCCTCAGTCTTACTTGAAAGGGGAAAAGAAAGGGCCAGTGAGATGATCAGGGTGGAGGAGAAGGGGGGTAAGATTTACAAGTGAATGGAGGTAAGAATGGAGCAGTTTGTGGGATAAAGGGGCTGCAGAGGGAGCTTTACAGATGTGCAGAGGGACGGCGGCTCATTGTTTAATTAAGCAGAAAGTGGCTCTTTTGAAAAGCAATTTTGCACAGGAGCTCTGAGCTCAGCAAACAACTCCTGCGAGTGAGGGCAGGAGGAGAAAGGAACAGCTGGCCCGGAGCCGTGTGAACCGCATGCTAAGCGGTTTAAAGGGCCCGGATCCTCCTCCCCAGCCCTGTTCCGCTGCCACCCTCTGAACAGCGCTGTCAGCACAGCAAATCCCACCGAGAGAAAAGACAGAGCAGCGCAGGGGGGGAGTGCGCTGGCACAGAAAGGTTATCCTGCTAGGTGTCCGCACTGCAATACAGCGGCTGGGAAGGAGGGCTTTGTTATCCCAGGGATTTGGTCACACACAAGAGCTGGTTTTTGGATGCCTGGGAAGCTCTTTCTGCAATGAGTTGGGATGAGCTGAGCTGGTAACACGGCTCCACGGTCTCCTGGGTGAGTGCTGGCACTGCTCTGCTGAGGGCATACGGTTGTTTCTCTGTTCTCTCTGAAGGACTCATTCCTTGTGCAGAAGCTGGGACAGTGACCCAGTGCCCACCGAGTCCGACACCATGACTACAAACACAGCAGGGACCACTTGATCACAGTGGTGGCGGCAGCCCGGCAGCATCGCACCGGGCTCCCAGGGGTGCAAACGTGGTTGCTCACGCTGATCACTGGAAAGAGCAGCCAGGATCCAGAGCTGAGCTTGTCCAGCCCCAGGTCCCACCCTGAGCAACCCATTGACTCCCCTTTCCTTGCCAACAATATATACATCCTGCCTAAGAGAGACGCACAAGAAGAGGAACAGCCCCAGACTCCTTTGAGACCTGTGAGCACTATGCACTGTGGTTAAAGATGTGACTGCGTGAAGTTCCATAGAGCTATGGTTTTTTGTTATCATTCTAATAAGCTGCATTACCAAATAGGTTTTTATTCTCTCTTTGGAGCAAGTTCTAAAATGTTAGGAATAATAAACAGATCAATAAAAGCATTCTAGAATATTAATAACTTAACTGCAGCATACTACCTACCAACAGCACTGGGCATTTACATACAAGCAATGCCAACTACTGCTCTTGATTTTACACCTTGTTTTGGCACAGCACCCTGGTCAACTCTGACCACAGGCCATGCTGTATTTTTTAAGCCACTCTGCCTGTAACACAGGTCTGATCTCCTGAGATCCCCAGGCTCTTCTCTGAGAAGATGAACGCTCCCAACTCCCTCCATGCTGTGCAGAACAAGGCCCCTAGAAAGCGATGCTCTTGGGGAGCAGACCATGCTCTTCTCTACAGGGATTTAACATAAGCAGCACTTGGCAGATAATTTTTCCCCTTAAAAAGAAAGAAATAAATATTAGCAACAGGCTTCTTCCCTGGGGTTTTGGTAAAGGGAAACCACAAACAATTACCAAAAGACACTGATTAAAAATGCATCCTTCCAGACTTGTAAATGCCAAAACACACAGTGAATTCTGGATTACGCCAGGTCCAAGTGATTCGCTGCTGCAACCGGTCACTGCCGCTCCAAAACACAAGTCCCACCACTGGAACCACAGGAGAAGTTGGAATTCAAAGGCCTGCGATCAGCAGCTGAAGCAACACAACTGCCAGAGACTCTACAACCAGCCCCAACCCCTGGATGCAGCATCCAGCAGAGAGCACAGCAGAGGTTTTGTAAACCCTCTTCATCAGCACGATGCTGCTGAGCTAAACCTGAACTGGCTACAAGGGTTAAACAATGCCAGGGACTTCCTACCCTTCCAACAGCCTCCATGCAACTCACTTGGCCATAGACAAATCCACCACTGTGTGTCCCAGCGAGATGGAGGAAGGAGCTCCGGCATCACTTGCAGAGCAGTCATACAATGACCTATTTGATTACCGGAGCACTTGCTTAAATTACTGTGGCTTATTTCAGGATGAGGCTGCCAAACACATTTTCAGTTTTTAATTTAGGGTTTCTCTCTTTTATGCTCCATTGTCTCTAATAGCTTCTTAGATGCTTGCAAATAAAGTTGATTTCCCTGCCAATTTAATCCTCTCTCCATGTGACAAATATCACTATTCCCTCAGCTTTCTCCCACACACACAGTCTTTATGCAGAATAAACCAACAAGGCATAATGCCTTTAGATCCCCTAACCAATTTATCAATGAGATCATCAAAATAGCCAGCAATCTGAGACAAGATTCTTGTTTAACTTGAGGTCTTCTTTCTGCAACTGCACTAAAAGATGGCACCGTCCAGCACTAAGTGTCGCTCATGTAAATCTGCCTCCCTGTGCCATGGATCACACCTCTTTCAGTTCCTACTTCAAAACTTCATCATGTAGGCTAAGACAGCTCTGCTCTGGAAATAAGGAACTGCTCTCTTACTGGCGTTAGGATACAAAAAGCCCCTTGGATAATAAAAATAGCTCCCACCACATGGCTCTACCCCTTGTGGTTTGCTCTTGTCCCATTTGCAGCTTCCTTCCTCCTGCCTTTCCAAATCCCTCCAGGAGCCCATCTCCAGGCCTCAGAAAAAGACAGAGAATCAAGTCTTCTTGTAAAAGGTAACTGGATCTGGAACCCACCTACTTTACACCTAGTGCCTGTGACCAGGAAAAAGGAAACAACCGCATAAGGATTTGTCCAACATTATTATCACGCAGAGAACATCGCCCTTGTCAGCTATGGAGCACAGCTTGGTTTATCCATGTCAATATTCCTTCATAGCATTTTCCACCTCCCCTCACCTCTGGGATATATATAAAAATGCCTAAACAATTAAAATATAGCTGGGCCCAATGTCCCAGAGAGAAGTAGCTGCTCTGCAAAAAGGAGGACGAAGACAAAAATAACCTAGAAAGAGAAAAAGAGTAGGTAAGAGAGGCCAAAATGACCCAAAATAAGCTTGATGGCTAATGAAATCAGTTAAAATGGGGTTAGAAGTACAGGTCTTCAAGTACTGCTCATACTACAGCTCTTTCCCCAGAGGATTAAGTGACAGATGTAGGGGGTAAGGTAAGCAACAGGATACACCGAGTATAACTGAGCTGGTTTATTTCTCTAATCATTGTCACTCTGGCTGCACGAGGGCAGCAGGGAACATACTACCTATATCTTTATTTACCCAGAGAGGTGAATTAATCTTTCTTAGCGTGGATGAGGAAAATACGTGGCATTAGGAACAATGCAAAATTGCAGGAATTTACCAAATTCCTTATTCTCATGTTTCTGATGTGATTCTACTGACTCCTCACCACTACAACGTAATTCCCATCTGGAAATACTTTGAGGAGTGTCTCCAGATATCAGACATCAACCCCACATCTCCCTACCCCACCCCTGTGCTGGGTGTAAATGTTACTATAGCAGAAGCTTCACAGCTCAACCCAAAAGATGAAACCTCCCTGTCACTCAATGCACATGAAAACAGGAAGCTGCCACTCCCGATACAGGGATAGCAGCATCTGAAAAACAAGGCAGCCTGGAAAGCTGGGAACAATAAAGTGTTAGATGAACCGGGAATAAGCCACTGGAGATCATGAGTCTGAACCCTGAGACTGAGCCAGATCTTCAGGGAAAGGTCTATCCTTTAGGATAAATCCAGCTCCTAGTGAAGTCTGCAGAAGTCTTCCAACTTCAAGTGGGAATGGATTAGGCCACATACAACTGCACCACTGACAACCACCGGGCTGGAAGAATCATGCTTTGATATTAATTCCCCTCTTCCCCTGGCAGAAATAAACATCTCATGTAACAACTCCATCTTTCTGAGGATTTGATTGTGATCTGAACTCCACCAATGCCTTGATGCATATCAGTGGGTATTTTAAATTCACAGAACACTGCAGAAAATTGTGCTCTAGCCCTGAAGCTTATAAACCAACTAAATGAGTGTTTTGGCATTTCTTTCCTACTTTCCATTTCAGGATCTTAAGTGCTCGAACAGTGCTGGAATTTAACACTGAACTCTCTTGTGATACATGAAAGCAGCACTACTACTTCACTAGCAACAGGGGAAAGTTAAGCAACGCGACTAAACTCACAAAGCAAATCAGTATCAGGTCATGTTTCTGGATCCCTAGTCCCTGTCTTAACCACAAGATAACACACTATTCCAGGGCTCCTATTACATCTGAATTACACATACTTATGTCCAAGCATCAAAAGCACTTCTACCAATCTCTAATTACTTCCAGACATGGCAAGAAAGATTTCAGGCCTGAATGTTCACAGCACATATATTACAGTATTAGCCATTCATGAGATATTAGTTGTTAGCATTCCCTGATGCTTTGTATTATTTTGCTTTATAATCCCACTCTCAAATAGCACAAAGCACTGCTCTCTAGCTGGGAGAATTCAAAGCATACCTGAGGCAAAATTATGTTGCAACTGAAGTATGTAGACACATAAGGAAAAACAAGAGAGTTAGTACAGCACTTCTCAGTACTGATACTCCAAATCACAAACCTGAAATGATGACTGTTTATCACTGGGACACTCAAGTCCCATTTTCTATTGTAGGGAAGGCTATAGACAGGATGTTCAGCATCACATTCAAGTGTTAGCTTTGCCATTTTCAACTGCATAGTTAATACAGAACAAGTACGTATACTTGTAAGTTCAATTAGTAGATAAAACGCATTTATGTTACACTGCTATACACACTCCCACGTATCTATTCACTACGTATACACGCACACACACTCATATCTCTCTTGAAAATCTCAGGACAGGCAAGAAAAAAAAAGAGAGAAGAGGTTATTGGTGCTCTCAAGCAAGAGAAATGTAGACCTGATGGAAGCAATCAGAGGCAGTTGTCTACCTGGGAGGAAGGATGAAAAAGTCTTAAGGCAAAACACAAGTGCTTAGAGGAAAGGAAAGATGCTCAGACTATTTCTCCTTGGTATTTACTTTGAGGACTGTTTTCTGCCAAGCTATGTGATCCACAGCATGTCTGAAAGTGCTTTAAAAATACATCAGTTCTTGCTGCCAACTCATGAAACTGCCATACAAACCAGCTTTGTTTCATTTGTTGTCATTCTTTCAAGTTATCCAACAGGTTCTGATACTCACAAGGCTCTGGTTGACAGGGCAAAGTCACCTGATGCTTTTTGACACCATCGAACAAGTATTCTGCACCACCTCTGAAATAAAAACAATGAACCACTGAGATTTTGGTTTATTGTCAAAAGGAAGAGAGTACAAAAGAGGCAATTTACATAGATGCCAAAACGGAGAAAACAAATGACACAGCCTATATTTAGCACAGGATTCTCTTTGTCTTTTTCCTCCTCCTGCAAACCACACGTTCCTAGGGGAAGTTGCCATCTCCCATCGCCAGCTCCCACAGGAGGCTCCGTTGAGGGCCAGAACCCCATGGTGCCAGGCATCATCCCAGCAGAACAGGAAGATGGTTCCCAGTTCAATGTGCTAACAAACGGCCGTGCAGCATCCAGCCTAACGCCTCCAGCTGTCGGCACTGCTGCAACCCAAACAGCATTACAGCCACCACATGACATCCCACGTCTCTCGTCCCCAGCACCTTTTATAGCCACAAGCCTCGAGGCCTTTAACAGAACTGTAGCATCCTTCTAAATAATCCCCTATTTCCACTTGGGAACAGAGAGAGGAAATGACTCACAGGAGGTTACGCAGCAACCAGAGCCAGCATCCCTGAGCCCTGGCAACCTCTTCTTGATCTGCTTGCTACAGAACATTCCCTCTCGGGAGGGACTTGAGTGGGAGAAGCAAACGACAACGATGATGAGTGAAAATGAATAAACACACAATCCTCCACTGAACAACCTGACAAGCATCCCTCTTCTGATACTCAGAACGTACTGAGGGATCAGCCTCAGATAACTCACTGATGGCCTCTGGCGCGAGCAAAACATGCAGAGGCTGGAAGTACAGGAGGACCTCGAAAGAGTGGGATTTAAATTGGGTGCAGGTACCTCATCTCCTTTAAGCTGTTCATTTTTCTGGAACTGCAACTCGCAAGGCTCAGAAGCTCCTCGAAACGTCCCTTTGCTGCCCAAAGAACAACTGGGGGAATTTGGAGCTTTACAAACATAAATCAGCTTTCCTGATGTTGTGAGGCCACAGGCCAAGCTCAGCCTTAGACTGTAAAACTTTATCATGTGAGTAAGGACATGGATAATAAACATGAGCGCTGCTTTTAAGCTATGGGACATACAAGCAGATAGAACAAACTCTTCACTCTAGACTGAACAGGATGGCCAAAGCTTTAACAACTAGGAAGCCCTCAGAAACCTCAACTCATTTGATACTCAACTGAGGTAGAGAAATGACCAAGCCGATTCCAAAGGGCTTATAACTGTGGCAAAACTTTCTTTGAAAAACTGTTCTTTCAACTTCAAGCACTGATTAATTTAGAAAGATAACCTTATGAAGTTACTGTCTGGAAACTTATTGGCACCTCACATCCCTTGGGAAGCAGCACAGGAAAGAGAAGCATTTAAACTAAATAATCCCCACCTAAATTATCAACAAAAGACACATCCAGACTTTCCAAAGCTCCTTTAAATCCAATACCTCAAAATGCCCCACTAGGTTTTCTTGGCTCTGTAATGGAAGAGCACAACAGAAGCCTTGTTATGCCCTCGGCAGCATTACTTATATGCAGCGAGTCTCCTAAAGAGCACTCTGTTGGTGTTCTTCCCCCAGCTCGCACAAAAAATAGCTATGTGGCAATTGAAGCGGCGATTATGAGCACGAGGGGGGATTCATGCGAGGGGACAAGTGACAAGGATTATATGAAAAACATTTTTTGATGTCACGAAAACAAGGTCACGCTTTGTTACAGCGGGAAATGTAGATTGCAAGATAAGGTCCTTCTGTAATGCGCGAGCCGTGGGGACCTCAGCTGCGATTCCTACATAGAGAGCTCATTTATGCATTTCCAAGGGAAGCAAAAATGCATCTCACTCTTCTGGGAAAAATTAGGAGAGTTCCTGCAGCTGGAAGCGGGAAAGACTGAGGAAAGGATTCTTAAGGAGAAGAGCATTTGAGGGGTTATGGCGTCTCTGTGTTGTGAAAGGGTGGGAAAAAGCGAATAAAGAGCAGCCTTTTAGCTGCTGTTAAAAGGAGGCTTTAACGAAAATAACACGAGTATTCCCACAAATATGCACAGGCTTCCACCGCAAACACTTGAACTTCCCAGTGAGCAGGGCGGATCCTACAGCAGCCACGACCCAAACCCCGAAGCGCTACAAAGGCCGTTTTGCCCCGCAATAACTGAGATACGCAGAGAGCCACACACACAGCAATACAGAGGAAGAAAAGCCGAAAAACGGGTGGAAGGTTTTAATCCATCATTTTAATCACGACAGCGAGGGTTGGAAGGGGAGAAAGGAGAGCGCCGGTACGAGACGGCCACACCGCCAGGCGAGGCCGCGTCACCGCCTCCCTTCAGCACCACGGGCTACGGCCGCTCTGCCCGGGCAGGGAGACCCCGGATCTCCGGGGGGGCGGACACGCCGCGCCCCGCAGCCGCTCCGCCTCACCGAGGGGCCCCGTTCCGGCCGTGTGTCCCCCCCCCCCCGCCCCGGCCCCGCCGCCGCCGCCGCTCGCGCTCACCCGAACTCCACCCGCAGCGACACGGGCGCCGCCATCTTGGCAACGGGAAAGGCGCGGCCGCGCCGGAAGTACCGCTGCCGGCTTCCTGCCGCGCCGCGTTGCCTGGCAACGGCGGCCCTGCGGCCTAACGGGGTCTTACCGGGGAGCGGCGGCGGGGCTCGGGCCGGGGGGAGCCCGCGGCGGGGCTCAGGCCGGGGTTAAGCTGCCCTCAGGGCTGCTGGAAGGGCGGCCCGTGCCCGCTGAGGTGCGCGCTCGCAGGGAGCTGTTTGGGTTGAAGGGACCCTAAAGCTCACCCGGCTCCAGCCCGGGCACGTTCCGCCAGAGCAGCGTGCCCCGAGCCCCGGTGTCCAACCCGGCCCTGAGCAGCGCCGGGGATGGGGCAGAGCTGCACAAACCCAACCTCATTTAAACGCGTGGTGTGGACGCAGCCGCGGCCGCTCCCGTCCCCGCCATGGAGATGGGCTTGGGCAGGCGGCGGTTCCCGCACCGCGTTAACCGGCTCGGCTCGCATCTGTTCCCTCTTTGGTTTCCCCTCCTGTCCCCAGAGGGGGAACCGCGGACCCGGGCGGGACGCAGCCGTGGCGGTGACAGCTGGGGCTGCGATGGCGCGGGCTCTTGTCCCCCCTCAGCATGGCGCTGCGCCCCTGAACCCTCCCTCTGTGTGTCAGAATATACACTTATATCTGCACAAGGGCACGTAGAAATGTAATCTATACAACATACACCCGCTGCATTATGTGTAAGGGGCGTAAATTTACGTAGACAGATTGCTCTTCGTTTATGCTAACGGGGGTCAGAGTATGCCTAACCCCGAGAGCAGAAGGTGGTGGTGTTTGTAACGGCCTTTTGTTCTCAGAGGAGATCATTCTCCGGGCTGGGCCCCAGGAAAGGCCGGTCCCCGGCACAGATGAATGCTGCCATCGCTGCCGGGGTGACGTGAAGCTGTTGACCGTGGTCTTCATCCACAGAATTCCAGCTGCATTTGAAATATCTCTAAATCCCAAAGGGAGGTTTGAGGATCTTGGAGGATATTGAACTGGTTGTGCGGGAAACTGGCTGGGGAAAGAAGGCTTAGACCAAAACCTTACTTCTATACACTTCACAAATGACTGAAGCACTCTATACAGAGGACCTGGTAATCTGGGCTCCAGAGCAGTGTTTGCAGTTATGGTTTTATATGAGCTATTCTTCTTGCTTCCGGGAATCATTTATGAGGCCAAATAATAGGAGACCTGGCTCATAAAAGGAATCTCGATTCCTGAGTTACAGAAATACAACAAAATACTACAGATTCAGTCTTAGTACTGAAAAAAACCCCAAAAACAAAATTAAAAAGGAAGAGAACATCATAAATATCAGTTTGGCTCATTCAAGCATTCAGAGCTGGTTACTGTTAGCGATTGCCCTGGAAATAGAGTCAGCACATGAGATGCAGGGGACGTTTTTATGGACATCCTGTGCTTGGGAGAGGAGCGAGTCCCATCTCCATGCTGGAAATCAGAGCATCCCAAATTCTCTGGCATATGCTTGGGAATGGGAAGAGCAAGCACGTCATCTCCTGCCCTTGTTATTTCTGAGTGCTGTAAACATCGATGGTGCTTGATAAACGGGTGCACAAAACCAAACGAGGTGAAGACAAGGATCCTGCTGTGAATGTGTGCCCTGGGTACGGTTTGCTGTAACTTGCCATCTTCTCATTCAAACCCAAGGATGTGTCACTGCTTTACTTAAGCTAAACTTCTCTTTTTATACCCAGTTGTCCATGGAGGATCCCTCACTCTGTCCCAGGCATGGAATGGCACCGGGCAGGACCAGCCATCCGCAGGTCACTGTGGTGTTCGCCCTGGTTATAGAGCAACTGAGCAGGATGCTCTGGCAAAGCCAACTGTGCCAGACAAAGGAACAGGTTGGAAACTGAGCCTGGCGATAAAGAGGGGTTAATTTCTTTTGTCTCAGCCCTGGCTTTAGTTTTTCCCCTGCTGTTTGCACACTTTTTCTCTCCCTTGGAGTGCAGGAGAAGGCCATGCCTCCATCTCCCCTCTGAGGGTTTACTCTGGAGGAGACTCTTTAGGTCTCCATCGTGGTTTAGAGGATAACACGGTTTATAAACACAACAAGGCCCAGTGCTACGAGGAAATGCTTTACCCGAGAGCCCCGAGCTGACGATTCCATTATTTCTCCATAAAACATCAGGGGAATGCGCCAACAGCTGCTCGCATCCTTCCACACAGCAAGGCAAACTGCCCGGCGAACAATGGCTGGCGAAAGGGGAGCCATGGCGGAGGCGGTGACAATGGGTTTCCTCGCTCGGGGCTTTGTTTGATTTCCCCCGTCTCAGTTTTGAACTCCCTCCGCCGAGAAAGGCGAGGGGGTAGGATGGGGAGAAGGGGGGAAGCAGGCAGAGGGGAAGGAGGGTCAGTGGGAGTTAAAGCCTTTTGCAGCCTTTCTCTCCCATTCATGTGGTAATTGGGTGTCAAGCAGAGATCAGTAAGATGGAGCCCGGCCTCTGTGCCCGGGTTAAACTGCAGCAGAAAGAAAGCGGGAGCTGAACCGATGGAGGCCTGAATGTCATTAAGGGCGGGAGGAAGCCGCTCTCCCCCAGGAGCCGGCCCTTCTGCCGGGGTGCTGGGCCGGGGGGGCCGCTTCCCATTCAGGGCATCCCTGAAAGCGGGCAGACAAAGCGGGAGGGCGCCTGCACAATGCTGCATCCCCGGCTCTACCTTCAATAGGGAGCTCTAAACAGGCGTTTAACCTTCAGAATAGCTGAAAGTGATACTCAAAGCTGAGGAGGTGGCTCGCCCGACCGCTGTTAGCCTCTTCCTGCGGACAGGCTGGAGGCCACTTGGATGGCCGGGGGCCAGGAGGAAGGCTCTCGCCACCGTCGCTCCCCTTGGCCCTGCTGGCACAGTGCTGGGGTGTGCAGGGGGTTGGAAGTGTCCAGGACCAAGCCCTGACTCCTTCTCTGGCTGGGAAGACGCTGGCATCCCTAGGAAGGGCTGCTCCGCACTCTTGATGTTGGGGCTATTGGATGGCAGTGCCATGAGGAGGAGGATGCGGTACAATAGCGGTCACATCTCGCTTCACGAGCCTGGGATCGTCTATTGAAGGGATCTGGGGACATCCAGGCCAGATCCCCTTCCCGAGCAGGGGGATGTCCCAACCTAAACAGAATTGCCTTCTCTTGTGATTCCGGGGCTCACCAGTCTGTACTGCATGATCTCTCCCAGAGTCTCGCCTGGCATCATTTGTGCCTATGGGTGGCAGGAGAAAAGAGGGCCAAAGCCTGGGTCATGAGATGGGCAAGGCTCAAAAAGAGCAGAGCAGGTCCCATCCCTGCTCCCCAAGCCTCACACTGCTGCATGGCCCAACCGCCCTGTGCTGATCAGGAGCTGAGCTGTGAACAGCCCTTAAGACACTTGCTTCCCGAGCAAAGCCTTCCTGCTGTACAGAGGAAAGCGGCCATCCCTTCCCAGGATGACGAGGTGCAGGCACTCCCTGCACGTCATCATTTTGGTAGAATCCCCCTGCCCCTTCAAACTGAAGGGGGAAAAGATGTCCCTGGCCCTGCTCCCGGTTCCACTGGAACCACTGAGGGGAATCGCGTCTTTCCATTTCTAAAGGAGAGTCCCTTCTTCAGTCTGGAATATTTCCCTGTTGCTGCTTAAAGGCAAAGCTGGCTCAGCAGCGTGCAGAGCAGCGGCTGGCATTGTCCGGGGAGCCTCCAGCGCACCAAGGAGGAGGCTGGAGGCTCGTGCTGTTAAAGACTCGCATGGACTTCCTCAGCATAAGTTTCACCGAGAAAGGTCCCGAGCAGTTTGCACCCCCGTGCCTACATTTAAGCTAAACCAAACCCCAGTTCTTCACACCGAACAGGGCCTGGCTGAGCTGGACCTAGAGCTGGGCAGAGCTGCTGAGCAGAAAGGAACTTCCAGCATTGTTTTGCTTGGTATTCTCATCATTGTCCAGGATGCGGAGCCTGGGAGAAGCAGACATCTCCATGGTGAAAAGTACGCTCGGTTTGTAAAGCTCTTAGGCTTTGCGTAAATTAATAGGCTAATAATAACCCAGGAAAGGATTCTGATGTTTTCTTAACCCCATGCAAACAGCTTTTAAAGTATTTTAATTAAAAAAGAACAATACCTCGTACTTTGGATATAGTGCTTTTATCTGCAGGCAGCTGTTGAGCCAGACGAGCACCCTGATCAAAGGGGAGGCAAAAGTCTCTCAAGGTGTCTCTAATCAGAGGAAAAAGATTCAACCAGCTTCTTCCTTAAAATCTCACAAATATAAAGAAATGACAAAGAGACAGAGTGGGATCAAGCACCGGCTGCTTCTGTCCAAAGGCTTCCCTGCTGGAAGCGGTTCGGCCCAGCATTGATCCCAGGCTCAGTACCGCACTTGCTTTGCTGGCCTGAGAGCTGCAGGGATGCTTGCACCTTGGCTTCGTTTATCCAGAGGAGCCGGGACGTTAAAAAGGCCCCGGGCTTTCAACCCAAAGCTGACAGCAGGAAAACTCTAATTGCTGTAGCTGGGTTCTGCAGGGAGGCTCAAGCACTGCCAAGTGCGACACAACCCTCCTCAGTACGGACAAACACAGGGAAAACAGGGAATTGTCCCCAGCTACATCTCCAGCAGGGACCAGAGATGCCACTTTTAACCCCCCCGATGCCACAGTGCTGTCAGCATCGCCTCACAGCTACCAGCACACCTTCATGGGGCTCCCCTCTCCTTGGGAAATCAGTGCAGAGATGTGCCTATGTGCACATGCGGGTACATGCACACGCCAGCCCTTCAGCACAGCACCATGCTGCATGGGTACCACTGAGCTCTGCAGGTCTCCTCTGTCAAAGCCCGCATATCAGAGCCCCCCATGTGGTTTGCTGAGCTGTTTCCCAGTCACTCAGCACCTCCCATCTCCCCAGAACAGGAGCTCGCACCTTGGGGTGGCCACATCCTGCTCCTTTTGCCTGCACCCTCTAACTACAGCTGGCAACATGGGGCCTGGGTTGAGCTCCCTGCTATGCTCCAGCCAAGTCCTAGCCCCTTGGTTGTGTCAGTACCAGCAAGTGTTAAATCCTGCTCCTTTCACGGGCCTCAGGTGTGCTTATAATCCCCACCCATCTCCAAACCCAACACCACAAGCTGGTCTCCTCTTGGAGGGGCTTACATGCAAGTAAATAACAACCATAATTCCGTAAACTACCAGAGCCATTTGCATCCGTGTTTAACGGGCAGGGCCCTGAATGCAGGATGTCCTTGGCTTTTTTACCCTAACCAGCTCCCTGACACATAAAACACAGCGCTGAGCCCTGCCCTGTGCCCCTCATCCTTCAGAGCAGCTTTGTGTGCAGGACAGCACCGCCGCCTCTTCCAGGAAGGGAGCACAGTGCTCCCATACCCTCCTGTACCACTTCATCCATGTCCAGACAACCCTAAGGCTGATTTGGGGGGGGGGGGGGCAAGCTTCCCTTTAGCAGAGGGCTGGGTGATGCTGGGCAGTTCGGGTTGGTGCCCACCAGACACCCGGCACAAGGAGGTGACCTCAGTGCTGCTGAGGTCTTCACCAGGGGAACATCAGTGCATGGGATTGCTGCTGGCCTCACACCCAGCACCATCCTCTGCACCTCCGACAGGGCCTGATCTGTCCCATGGTGGACAACCCCTCCCCTTCCCAGGGCTCTGACCCCCTTCAGGGAGCCCCTAAAGAGGTATCCCCCGAGGGGAGACGTTTGCTAAGCCCAGCCTGCCCTCCACTGGTGGCTGCGAGAGGAACAGCGTCCAAAGGTGGGACTGGAGCATCCGCAGAGGTCGCAGCCACTGCCGCGTTTGAAGGCTGAGCCCTGGGGCACTGCATGGCCATGGGGACAAGGTTGTTCTCTACCAAGCCGGGGTGATGCTTTGGGACAGAGGCTCTTCCCAAGAGCTGCATCATTCCAGGAGCAGTATTGGACCGCGTTGCTCCACCACTCCATGCCCCTTGTCCTCACCTAGACTGAGCTGAAGTCAGCTGCAGAAGAGGCCAGATGCAGCTCTGAGATAGGTCTTGCCCACAGTCACTGCATCCCGTGGCTAAAATGAAAGCTTTTAAGCTTGGAGATGCTGGAGAAGCCATCAATTTGAACACGCCTGGAAGCGCATCTGGTATAAAATGGACGCAGATTTCCAGGACTTTTCCCATGGCGTCTCTCACCAGGCAACGCGCTTCACCCAGCCTCATGCAGGACATTTCTCCCTGGTACACACGTGCCACGAAGGAGCTGGTTTTTCCCATCCCAGGGTTGGATGCAGAGGGTCTAAAAGATGGTTCTGGTGGCAAGGGAAGGGGAATGGGTACCAGAAAACTTGTCTGTGAGGGCAGAAATGAGCTGGGAGGTTAAGCGTGGCCAAAACACGGAGAGAAGCAGCAGGAAAAGGAGAGAGAACAGGAGAGGTATGAAGGAGCCGGTCATGCCATGGTAAACAGGGAGAACTGGGCCAGGACAAAGAGGACAGGATAAAGGGGAAGTGGGAAGTCAGTGGAAGGATCTGGGGAGAGCCTCAGCAAGAGCTGCTTTTCACAGAGTCATCAAATGCAGCAGCAAGGGGCTTGCTTCCCCCTGCTCCGAGATGAGCTGACATCCACACAGGGAGGTTGTGCCCAGTTCCCAAACGAGCACAGTCCCTCACCTCCCCACGCAGAGCAGGACTGCGCAAGGAACAGGGAGGAAACTCCAGCATAGCCCATACTCGCATTTAATCGTGAGGACAGGACAGACTGGGGCAGGCAGGTACGTTGGTGTGGAAACACAGCTAGAAGAGCAGGCACGCCCTGCCCTCACAAAAGACAGACGTCATTTTAAGGAGTAACCCTGCTAAAAGCATAAAACCAAATCATTAAAGGAGGGGGGAAAAAAGGGGGGGGGGGGAAGAATGATAAACCCCAACCCAGAGTTTTCTCTGGACCAGACGTTTCTGTGTGGTCCTCGAGGACTGGAACCGGACATCACTGCCAAGGCCGCTTCACGTCAGACACAAGGCGGGGAGTTCACGTAGCGCAAAGTCAGGTGTTTAACATGGACATTTCACTTTGGGGACCACCTCCTGCAGTGGAGACGGGGAGGGCTCTTGCGGGAAGGGATGTGGAGCAAGTGAAGTCAGGCTCTCACAGAGACCACCCTCCTCCGGAGGACTTTCTCTCCCCATGGCAAGTTGCTTCCCACGTTCAGGGCATAGACATCAACCAGCAGAAAAGCCCCAAGAGCTGCTCCGTGGTGCTGAGTACGTCTAAGCAAAGGCAAAACCAGACCCTTCATTCCCCCTCTCCCACCTGCTTTCTGCAAGGAAAAAGGTGCACGAAACAAAGCTGCATCCACGAAAGGTGGAAATAAAAGACCCAGAGAAGTGTCCACAAGAGAGTGGGGTTCGCTCATGTCCTTCACTATGGAGCAAGGCCACAAGGACACACACAGCTGCACCCACGCTGGAAGAGGAGAATCAGTCCCAGATGAGCGGCCCATCTCCCTGCGAGAGAAAAGGGCTCTCCGAGAGAGGACAGGTCTGGGCTATTCCTCCACCTACTGCACAAACCCAGGACACATTCAAAAGTACAGACAATAAATTAAGAATGAAAAAACATAATAAGTCAGCGTGTATAATATATATAGATAATAGAATAGAATGTGCGTGTGATTGTGAAACATAGAAATGTCACCCCCAGGAGAGAGCAAGGCATGGCAGAAACACATCCCTGTCCCTCTCCCGAGCCCAGCACTACCCTGGCTCCCCTGATTCACAGTAGAAACACGACAAGGGGGCAGGGGTTGTGCCTGGCATCCAGCTTCCCTCTGCCACTGGGGGCCCTGTGCCAAGGAGGAGCTGGCTGCTTGGTGGAGGAGTGGGGAAAAGAGCCCAGCACTGGTCCCTTCGTGGCCTTCACGAGGAAGGGTTGCTGCAGGCAGGAAAAGGAGGGGAAAGAGAGGAGAAGCAAAGTGGAATGGCAGGGGCACCCCAGTCCTCCTTAACTGGCCAGGGTCCTGCCCCTCCCATGGCACGGGACCACCACTGCTGTACCAAGTACAAAATAAAGCCATAATGAGTCTATGCTTTGGTATGAAACCATCCCCCTCCCCTCGGTCCCCCTGCGCTCCCCCCAAACCATTATCTGTAAAACGCGTCAAATGAAATCTCTAGCATGCATTTAAATCACTCCTTGAACCTTTTCTTCCCCTGTGCCTGCCTTGCCCCCCTCTCCCCAGCAGGATTAGGGGAGGTGCCTTGCTTGAGCCCCACCAGTTACAGCTTCTGCTGTCCCGATTGGATCCTGTCGAACGCTGCCTGGTCCAGCGGCAGGTAGCGACCTTGCCTGGAGTCCAGGAAGTACAACCTGTCCTTCACCACCGTGGGGTCAAAGCCCTGCTTCCGCAGCTCCACCTTCTGGAACTTGTAAGTGCCTGGAGAGAGGAAGGAATGAGGCATGGACACCCTCATCCAACCCAGCCTCGCACCTCCGCGCCTCCAACCCACCGGAGGAGCATCCTGACACTACCACAGACTGCTCTCCATAACCAGTTTCCCCTCCCAGGCTCCCCCCAGCTCCGTGCCCGGTGGGAATGCACACGCCGCGGCTCACTTGTCTTGGAGACTTTGTCCAGGAACCGCAGGAAGACGGGACGCGCGTACAGCGGCAGCGCCTTCTTCAGCTTGCTGGCGAAGCCTTCTAGGTCACAGGAGTTCTCCGGGTCGGCGATGGCTGCCATTCCTGCCTTCCCTTCAATCCCTAAGCGGCACAGAAGGGAGAACACTCAGACACTGTTCTTAGAGCATCATCTCCATCTGCCCTGTACCAACAAGGCCTCTGGCACAGACCCTGCTTTGTCCCGAAGTGCTGGCACATCCAGCTGTGTCACCGGCTGTGTCACCACCCTGTGGCTAAGGCCATCAGCGACACCCCGCGGTCACGGTCACCTCCTCCCACAGGAGGCACTTGCAGCCAGCCCAGAAAGGCCATAGGGTACTTCCAAACTAAAAGCTTAAGGGAAGGAGCGAACCCTTTGGTTCCTGATAGGCACAACCGCAGTGGCCTCTCCCCATCTTGCCTTGTTCCAGCCTCCACAAGGCTGGACACGCTCACACTCAAGTGCCAGAGGCCTGCCTGCCGCCCCTGACTGTGCTCTTCCCTCTCAGCTACCTGGGATCTCCACCCCATAAACCACCACGTCTGTCAGGTTGAGGATGTGGCTCAGCGTCCCCTCCACCTCTGTGGTGGAGACGTTCTCCCCCTTCCAGCGGAACGTGTCCCCGGTGCGGTCCCGGAAGTACATGTAGCCGTACTTGTCCATCACCAGGACATCCCCTACAGGAAAGGGAGGAAGAAGCAAGAAATTAGGTGTCAAAGGGGTTAAAAGCAACCCCGATGCATCTCAGCGCAGTGCCATTAGCCTGGAGCAGCCCCACATGCATCCAGGTACCCTTCTCCTTGCTCTCAGTGGCCAGAAGGGCCCTGCTTGCCTCACCTGTGAGATAGGCAGTGTCCCCTTTTGCAAGCACGTCCCTGGCAATCTTCTTGTTGGTGGCTGACTTGTTCAAGTAGCCATCGAAGTGCTGAAAGGGGTTGCTCTTGACAATGCGGCCCACCAGCTGCCCTGGCTCCCCTGCAGGGAGAAAAGAGTGGATGAAGGGAGGAACAACCGCCTGCACCCAAGCAAGAAGTGTGTCCAACAGGGGTGGTGGGGTTTAACTGAGCAGAGACTCAAACCTGGGTAAATTGCCTTGAACTAACAGGAGAGACTTGAACACGGCTGAGGAGATTTATCCCTGTAGTTGCCTCACCTGGTTTGCAGCGGATACAGACACCATCGGGTCCCCGGATCAGCTCCATGGTGTCTTCATCCACCCTCACCAAGCCGATGGGGTACACCCCTGGTAGGATCCTGCTGTTGAAGCCGCACGACCCAACCTAGAAGAGAAAGAGCTCAGAGCTGTGGGTAGCAAGGACACCTCTCCTGCCCTGGGACTGCTGCCCACACACATCCAGGATGCCAGGGAGCTGGCAACGCACAACAGCACCCAAACCCCTGCGGGTGGATAGCAACCCACACCGAGCCTCCCGGAGCAAGAATCCAGGAGCTGGGTTTCCAGCCCTGCCCCGGCCAGCGGGCACCCTCTGGGTCATGGGGAGGGCGGTGGGGCCTTACGTTGTTATCAAAGTTTCCCAGGCTGCAGTTGCACTCGGTGGCCCCGTAGAACTCTGCTACCTGGGCAATGCCGAAGCGGGCCATGAACTCCCTCCAGATGGATGCCCGCAGCCCGTTGCCCAGCGCCATGCGCACCCGGTGCTGCCGCTCCACCTCCTGGTACGGCTGGTTGAGCAGGTAGCGGCAGATCTCCCCGATGTACTGCACAACCTGGGGGGGGATGGAGGGGAAACACTCACTGGGAGCCCTCTGCCATGAGACGTACCCAAGACCTCCCCCGGCTAATGCTGGAGCATGGCAAGGGCTTCAACACATGCAGTTAATGCCCCAAGTGGGATGAACAGCCAAGGAAGGTGGTTTGGGATGGACAGGCAGAGCTGGTCCAGGCCTCCCCCCTCCCCAGCGCGGCACAGATGCTCCACTCCCCACTCCCTGCTGGCCCCATGGCCTCACCGTGCAGTTGTATTTGACACAGTCCTCCCAAAAGTGCGAGGCCGAGAACTTCTTGCGGATGACAACGGTCATGCCCTGCAGCAGGCACTGCCCGATCCCCACGATGTTCCCTGTGGAGAGGCAGCCAGAGGAGCCCTCAGCCCCCACACACGTCCAGCCCAGCCCGCTCGGGGAGAGGCCCGGCAGGGCAAGGTGGATGCCACACTCTGGCTTGCACTTGATGCGCGCTCAACCTCACCAGAGCCCCCGGGACCACAGGGATGGGGAGGAGACGCGTGGCAGCGGGATGTGGGGCAGCACTCTGCACCTAGACATGCCAGCACGTCTCAGCCAGTGAGGCAGACACTGCTTTCCCTTCCCCTTGACTTTCCATGGGGAGCAGCAATAAGGAGCAGCTAAAAAGCCAGCCTAGGAGCTGGGATAACATTCCCCCCCCCCCCGCTTTCACTCTGCACTCCAAAGGTCAGCCAGATCGATTCTTGGCTCCCAGGGAAAACGCAGAAAGCCTTGTTCAGACACTGCCAGCAGCAATCAACTGGAGACTGCTGCTACCCCAGCCTGCAGCCTGAGCGGAACAGCCAGCCATGGAGTCATGGAGTCATGGCACAGGTACCTGCAGCGTGGTAGAGCGGGAGGCAGTCGTACATCACATCATCGGGCCTCATGCGGAAACCGTAGAAAACCAAGCTGGCCATGCGGAAGTACCTGGGGTGGAGGGTGAAGAGAGAGGCCCATCAGCAGCAGGGCCAGAGGTGCTGTGCTGCAACAGGGCACAGCTTCAGCCCCGTCCTCCCTGGAGCCCCTCAAGCCCATGGTCTTACCGGCAGTTCACCACAATGGCAGCCTTGGGCAGCCCCGTAGTGCCGGAGGTGTAGATGTAGAAGAGTTTGTCTGGAGAGCAATGAGGAGACAAGGTCACAGAGCCCATCTAGGGGCTGGCTGCACTGGGGGGGGGACAAGTCCAATTCCTACACTCTGCTCGTGCCTGCTGAGCCAGAGCTTTATGTGATATACGGGGTCACCCTGGGCACGACAGGAGGGCACGACAGGATATAGACACCAGAGCAAGACCCATCCCAAACACTCCCTGCCCTGCTGCAGACATCTGCCGTTGGCATCCCAAGCAGGCATTCCTGTCAGTGCTGTTACTGGCTGATCCACAGCAACACCACCAGGAGTTTGGCCCCCAAGAGCTGACCACGTACCAAGAAAGCCCTTGTCAGGGGGGGTGGGCTGGTGCTTCTGGGCCATCTCTAGGAGGGGGTCCAAGTGTTTCGCACCAGGAAGCGCAGACTCAGAACCTCCTTCCCCGGACCAGTAGAGATGGACAGATTTCTCCAGGGAGGGCTGCACTTCCTGCATTGCTGAGGAAGTAAAGAGGAGAGATGGAGGAGGACCACGGGGTGCTTACAGCACAGAGACCCCTGCCCTCCCAGGCAGCCCCAGGCAGCAGCACCCTCGCTGTGCTCAGCAGGGTCCCCAAAGGGCTGACAACCACCTCAGGTGGGTGTCGTTCCCATGACTAACAGATGCTGCGGCCACAGCCCAGGCCTCTTCAGGGACCAGAAGATCCTGTTCCCCACCTCTCCCCAGCCAAAACCTCTTCGGTGCCAAGAGGTCTGTTGACATTATCAACCTCAGAGGCGTGGGCTGAAACGCATGAGGAGCTGGAGCCGAGCAGCAGCGATGTGGCTAACAGCTATGGAGAGCAAGGGGAGCCCAGCCCAGGACTCCATGCAGGGAATGGACCTGAGAGGAACAAGGAAGGATCCTCATGCCCGGGATAGCTGCTTGGGAGTCAGACAGCACTGAGCTCCAGATCCTGCCCATCATCCAAAGGGACCAACAACAGACCCAATTCCTGGATAATTCAACTGTCCACCCTCTTCCAAACCCCTGCTCTGTGGTGGGCAGGAAAGGAACACTAAATCCATAGACACAGCCACCCTCCAGTCCAACGCACCCCTGATACATGCGCCTGCCCCTCACCTTCCATCATCTCCACCCCGAACACCACAGCCTTGGAGTTGGAGATGGTGACGCAGTGCAGCAAGGCCTCCATGCGCAGGTGCGAATTCACAAGGGCCGTTTCCACCCCAATCTTGGCCAAGCCGAGCCACAGCCCCACGTACTGATTGCGGGACTCCATGAAGAGAGCCACCACATCGCCCGAGCGGAAGCCTTGGCCGTAGAAGAAGTTGGCCACTCTGTTGGAGTACTCATCCAGCTGCCGGAAGGTCCAGCTCTCGCCTGTGCCTTGGAAGATCAGCGCTGTCTTCTCTGGGTACTTGCTTGCTGTCTTCTGGAAGAGCTTGGCAATTGTGTTCTTCTCCCGCACGTGCTTCCATACCTGACACTTCACGCGCAGCAGGACCAGTCCCGTGCTGCCAAAGGAAGAGGAGCAAGAGGGCAGCTGCTCAGTGAGCCCTGCAAAACCATTTCCTCCAGCAAAGCCAGCACAGCGTGAGGACCTTCACATGAGCTGCAATAGCCCAGTGCTGCTCCAGGCCCTACTCTGGGTGCTCCCCTGAGCAGCAAGGACAAAGGCAGAGCTCATCTGCGTAGACGCTCATAGCCAGGAACAGATGAAGAAGAAGCGATGTGTTTTGGATGGCTGCAGACAGGGACATCCCGAATCAAAAGGGCATCTTTGAGCCTCAAGTGCTCTCCAAGAGGTGCTGCCGCTCCCTTCCCACGCACCCTTGCCAGGAGTTGGCACAGCCTGGAACCAACTCAGAACCAACCCTGCCCAGGCACTTGGTGCCATGCCAGCAGCTTTAGGGACAGGGCAAAGAACAAGGACAGGCATCAGACTTCAGAGCTCAGCTGAAATCTATCTTCCCTGCAAAGTTTGCCCAAGTGTTTGGAGCCATCTGGGCATGGCAGAGGCAGATCTCCTTTCAGCTAGGCCAAGCGCCAGCAGAAAGCCAGGGCTCTGCAAGGATCTGGAGGCTGCGCTCACACATACACTGGGGCAGAGCAGTGGGCCAGGGGCAGGGTGGATGGTTGCGCCATCCCGGCCAGGACACCTACTGGACATCCCTTCGTATTGTCTTGATGAATATGAGGAAGAAGTCCCATCCGCCGGATCCCAGGTAGAAGATGAAGAGAGCAGGGATGGCCTGCACCCAGGACAGCTCCAGACTGACCCTGAAGAACAGCAGCAGTGCTGCAAAGGCAGCCAGGCGCAGCATCGTGGCCTGTGGGGAGAGACACCGCGGCCATCAACCCACACGCGCTGGATGTGGTGATAACAAACCCATGGGAGGGGGAATCGTTTGCAGCCCCCAATCTCCTGGATGAGGACCCTGAGCCATGGCTCCTCCTGGCACTGAGGACACAACCCCGCAGCACAGAGCTCCCACAGAGGTCTATGGGGCCACAGGGACGGCCTCCAGTGAAGCTGCCAGCATGGCACTGCTTGGTGCCAGCTGAGAGCCCGGCCATTCCCACCTGGAGAGCCACATCCTGCACGCCAGCCAGGGGCACGGCTGCGCCCCAGCAGCGTGAGCTGCAGGATGAAGTCACTTCATGGATGCGGGAGCAGAGCCACGGCAGGAGACCTTGTACAGATGTTTGGAAGGCAGCAGGGTGATGCCAGGCAGGGCTGGCTCAGCCCATCACTCCCAGCCTGGCTCCAAATTCTTCCCTATCCCAAGGATCCCTCTTGCGCCCACAACCCAGGTCTCCCCAGGACCAGCTCTCCTGCACAGGTGGTGGGAGCGCACAGCTTTGCACGCTCCCCAGCACAGGAACAGGGGCAGGAAACCTGGTCCTTTGAGCTCCACTTGTGTTTGCAAACCCTCGTGTCAGCGAGCAGCTCTGCTGGAGACGCTGCCAGAGCAGGCCGGGGACGAAGCCAGGCACAGACATGCTCTGACCAGGCTGGAGCAGGCAGAAGAAGGGCTGTCACTGCTGCCAGGGGCATCCCAGACCCCCACCCCATGCCCTGTGTGTAACATCCCAAGTCTCTGATACACACACCCCCAAATCAGTACCTCTGTCCCCACCCCGAACACCCCCCAGATGTGGCTCTGGCATCACAGGACACCGTGACCTAGCAAAGGGTCTTTTCAGGTGCCAGCATCGGGCAGGGGCAAGTGACAGCGATGTGACCGTCACAGCTCGAGGGCTCCTCGATAACACGGGTCCTTCCTGGCATGGACACCAGCCGAGGAGGAAGGAAACACTCAACGTCATTTCCCTCTCCCTCTGAAGGTGGATTCGCTGCTCTGAAGCTGTCAGCCCCCACTGGGCTCTGCCACAGCCGGTGGTGCCCAGAGCCACGCTTGTGGCTTCCCCTCTGCCCCATGCAGCTCCCCCCGGGTCCAGGGGAGCCCCTGTGGCTTTGGCAGGAGATGCTGGTGGGTGGGAGCCGAGGCAGCGCCACGTGGTCACGGTGCCCTGGCCCGTCGGGCGCGTGCCTCAGCACCAGCACCGCAGCACAGAATGCTGCTGCCACGTGGGGCCATCCGTAGCCCCTGCCCACAGTTCCCCCATCACCTCCCCACCAAACACATCCCAGGCCTGACGCCCCACAGCACAGCCCCGTAGCCTCTCAGCATCGCAGGACCCACTGCCCAGGAGCCTCTCCCTGCGGTTAAGCAGAGCATCTCTTAGATCCCATCGAAGAGCTGCACCTCAGCCCTTCGTTACGCGCTCCCATCGAGCAGCCAGCCGTGGAGAGCCGGCAGCGGGGGAGCCACGCTCCGTGCGGGCAGCAAGGTGCTTAATCTCCCACTGGAAGGCAAGACGGGCCCAGACAGGCCCTTGTTATCCCGCTCTCACATCTGTGCCTCACACCGGCATGCCCGGTGCCTCCCTCCGAGAGATAACCGGGGCTATAGTGGGAGATCAGCGGCGAGACATTACCGAGAGATAACCGACGGCAGATTCCCGCGGATAACCGGTGTCACCGCAGGGCCCTGCCCCGCCGTTAGGGATTCAGCTCTCGTCTGCCTGCATCAGCACAGACACAATTAAAGACCTGCCCGTAGCTCCAGCGGGCACAACGCAAACCGCAGGGATCCATCGCCCGGGGGCACAGCGAGGAGGCTCCGGGGAGCAAACGGCGGGGAGTGACGGGCACAAGACCCAAGAAGCCTCCGGGGGCATCTCTCCAGCCCCAGCAGATGGGCGGCAACCGCCCCCTGCCTTGTCCCGGGGCAGGGTGATGGGGATGAGCCCTCCGTCCGCAGGGAAGGACAAACGGGAGGGACCCGATCCTGCCTCACCCCCCCCAGCCCCATCCGATGGGGGCTGCAGGACCGGGAGGCGCATGCGGGCCCCACGCCGGGTCCCTGCTCCCCCAACCCCGGCCGGGCCCCGGAAGAGCCCGGTGCGGGGAGCCCCGCAGCCCGCTGCGGACGAGGGCCGCGGTGCTTTACGAGGAGACCGGGGCTCGGAAGGGCTCCGGTACCGCCCGCAGGGCCGCGGCGCCTCACGGAGACACCGTGGGCCGCGGCGGCCCCGCCCGAGCACCCGCGGGGAGGCAGCGCGGCCACCGCGTCGGAACGGAACGGCGTCGGAGAGGAGGAGGGGATGACACCGACGCCGCGCTCTTACCGGGCTCCGGGGCGGTCCGCGGCGGCCCGGCAACCTGCACCGGGAGCGGGGCCGGGAGCGGGAGCGGGGCCCGCCCGCCGCTGCAGCACGGCACGGGGCGGGGCGCGCAGCGCTGCCCGCCGGGAGTTGTAGTCCCGCCCGGTGCTGCCGGTGCGGCCCCGCGGCGGCGGGCGCGGGATCGGGATCGGCGGGGCGGGGCGCGGGGCGGCGCGGCAGGAGGAGGCGGCGAGGGCAACGCGCACACGGACGGCTCTGTGGCGCAATGGATAGCGCATTGGACTTCTAGCGTGCGAGGGGGGAGTCATTCAAAGGTTGTGGGTTCGAGTCCCACCAGAGTCGCGTTTTGCCGCCGCGCCGTGGGGATCGTTCCCGGGGTTCCGCGACTTGCAGCAGGCCCGGGGCAGGCGGAACCGCCGGCCGCTGCCGCCGCGAGGAGCCCGGTGGGCCCGGTGGCGGTGACAGGGGGAGAGGAGCTCCGGGCACGGTTCTCCCAGTGATCCGTGAACGCGCATCCATCCCAGTGGTCCATGGGGTGAGCAGCAGCCTCACCGCCTCTGTTATCACATCCCCAAAACGGGTCCGGCAGCGCCGGCACCGACCACTGCTGGTGGCAGTGATGGAGCTGCCGCATGTCCACAGCAAACGCATCCCTCAAAGCAGCGTTTTCACGTGGCTTGCGTCCAACCTGCCAAAACCCCCGTTCTCCCCCCTTTGCCTTCCTTCAGCGGGCTCAACAAGCGACGGCTGCGGCAAACGGGAGCCGCGGTGGCTGTGAAGCTCTGGGGCTGAGCAGACGCAGTCACATTCACATGCTGTGCCATTGCTGACGCGCTGGCACCCGTCACCAGCCACCCGCGGCTGCGCTGAGTAACCCCAAGTGCAGCAAAACCCTCTCCCAGCCATCATTTCCTGCGCTGCCTTTGCTGCTCTCAGCTTCTGGGAGCAGCGGAGCTTTGCTGCCCTTCGGTTTAATCACCCCAAAGCTCCGACACGTGTCCGCTGCAGAACAGCGCGTTTCCGGGTTGGTTTAGGGCTAAACGGTTCTTTCATCTCGACCAGCGCAATAGGACAACCGCCAGGCTGTGCTTTACCAGCAGATGAAGGATGTGTTTATATGAGAGCCTTTATTATCTGCTTGAAATAACTCCAGAGGCCAGGAAAGCAAGAGCCTGGTTTTGGAGAGAAACACAAAGTCTGCTGGTGGGGACAGGGATGGAAGAAGTCGAAAACAGGGAGCTGGGGGTGCAGGAAGGAAGCGAGCCCCTGTATGCCAGTGCCTGCACTTAAACCCAAGAGTTTTGCCCCTGCTCAGCCTCCTGGCAGGGAGCAAAACCCTGGCTGCACTGTCAGCCCCTGCTCCTGCCCCAGCTGGAAAGATGCAACCCCACAGCCCATATTGCGTCCCATCCCCATAGGTGCAGCCATGCATCCGTGCCATCACCCACGACAGCAGACAAACAGCAGACTCTGCTGGAGCCAAAAAAGGGGTGAGGTTCCACATCAGATCTCCCCTGAGAAAGGGAGATGGGGTGGAAGGAGACGAGTAAGGAACCACAAGCTCCACGCTGGATTTTATTAAGCAAGATGGAGTTTCGACAGCAAACCCACACGTACAAAGAGCCTTTGGCTGTGTGGCTCTGTGCCCTCGCATCCCACAGCTCTGCTCTCTGCTGCTGGAGCCCTGTTTAATTAACCCAGACAGCAGTCAGCTCCCAGACGCCGCACAAGCAGCCGCCGTTTCTGCACTCTCAGGATTCAGCTCCTTATTCCCAATCACGTCATTTTGTTGGCCAAGGAAGGGACAATCCCTACTGAAAACCCAGCACAAGCACATGGGTTTCAGCATTTTTGATGGGGGGGGGGGGGGGACGGGGACACGGGACATGGCAGATCAGGATCAGCCAATCCAGCAGGGATAATATCCAAAGGTATTTCCCTGCCTGCTCCTGTGGGCATGCAATCACACACTGCCTGATCTCCAAGGCATGAGGTACATCAGGATACCAGTGAGGCACCAGCAGAAGATGGGGTGTCCCTATTGCACACACCAAACCTGCCCCTGGGCTGCTCTGTAAATCACTGCTTTAGCTGCAGCCCAGGGCAGCCCCAAGACTTTAAGCCTGGATCTTCCCCAGGGAAAGTGGAAGAAGGGATTTACCTACACAGCCCTGGAGCTGCAGAAGGACAAGGCATTGCTGCAGTGTGTTGTAAACCGGCTCTGCTCCATCCCCATGCCAACGTTTTGGAGCATCAGTACCTGAGCACTGCTGCCATGGGAACCAACCCAGCCTTGCCATGCATCCCTCCACTGAGTCACCGACAGCCAAAAGAGGCAAGTTTTGTCACTTGGCCTCTTGGCAAGGGAAAACTCAGCCCCCGGGTCCATGTGGCTGGAAGCAGAGCCACGCTGTGCTCCTGGGCAGGAGGAGATGGAGCACTCAGGGACGGTGCTTTGTGCCAACGGGGATCCCCTGTCCCCTGCCCGTACTTGAGCTCTCACACATGAACGGCCGGGGGAGGGAAGATACCGATCTCCTCCCGCAGGGATTCCACAGGCTGCTCCCAGCGCTGCTCATAGTACACGTTCAGGATGCAGCTGGCGTTGCGCCCGCTCCGGATCGCCCAGGGAACCAGCTCGGTGGCCAGGACCTGCAGCTTTCTGAAGCAAACGAGACAGGAGGTGGCAGCTCTGATTTCCACGTTTTGTTGTTGATTTCCTCCTCCAATTCCCCAGTGCTGGCAGATGTCAAACCCATGTGTCCCATGTACCCTCCTGCTTAACTCCCAGGGGAAGCTAAGGCACTGGAGAGGACATTGTGCCAGGAAGGTTATGGCCAGCAGCAAACCCAAGACCAGAACTCAGGTTCTGCAATCCCCAGACTGGGCTGGGCCACCAGGACAGATGTGCTGTGGCGAGGAATGGCCATCAGTGTGGTGAGGGTCCTGTTGGCCCTGAATACCTGCCCAGCCAAGGGCAGCCAGGCCTGGGCATTGCTCCTCCCAGCACAAGAGATTCGGGGCTGGAAGCGGATGAAGCACCAGGCTCTGCTTCAGTGACCGGCCAAAGCCGTGCCTCCTGCTGTCACTGGGCTGTGGGGACAGAGCAGCAGGTTCACAAGAGAACCCCTGACCGACTCCCCCCTGCAGACTCGGCAGCGTCCCCTCTGCATCCCCAGGGGACACCGGAAAGCATCATCCAGGCTGGCGCATCGCCACCGGTGGGTGCCTACCGTGCGCTGAGGTGGATGGGGCCGAACGCTGCTCCCAGGACACACATGGGCAGCCCCGTCTGGACGGCTTCGAACCACTTCACCACCACCTCGCCTGGGAGGGAGCAGAGAGGCTGTGAGCGGGCAGAGCACTGGGGGCAAGCGCCAGCCGGGGCCAGGGGGTCCTGCAGCACAGGCTGCCCCATCTGCCCCTTCCCAAGGGTGGCTATGCACCCAAACCCTCTGCCTCCATGGCAGGACTTGGGAATGCTTCCCAAGTCTGCCCATGGCTTCATCCTGTGCCAGGATGAGCATTGCTGTGCATCACCCACCAAAGAGGGATGGCTCAGGGCCCCCGCGGGAGCAGCACCCCACAGCCATAGAATCACAGAGTCAACCAGGATGGAAATGACCTTTAAGATCATCAAGTCCAACCATTACCCTCGCACTGCCAAGGCCATTAACCCACATCACTGAAGGCCTCATCGATGTCCCATGAGCTTGGGAAACACCTCTGGGCTCCCTGCAGATCTTTAGCAATGCAATAGCTGCATCCTGATCCCACACACAACTCCCCCTGTCCCTTGGGACAGGACAGACCTTTCCAAACGCTGCCAGGGCTCAGGCACAGCCTGCATAGGAGACCTGACGTGCCAGTTCTCACAGGCACCAGCAAGGCTTGACTTGCAACTTGCTATTGAGTCAGAGACAAAACGAGGGCAAAGGACACGGAGCTGTGCAGATCAGGAACAACCAGGAACCCCCAACTGCTGCCTGCAACCACAGCTTGCGAAATGTGGTCCCCCCGCCCTGTGTCACCCGCCCTGCCAGGCAGCAAACACCCATCAACAGCACCTCGGGCTTGGGCTGAGCATCTCCCAGCAGGGAAAAGGTGACTTCCCATGGCCTTTCGGTCACCACAGAGCCAGTGGGGCTCCACACTGTGGATCCAAACCTCCTCACACACCAAACGGGGCTCAGAGCGAGGAGTCCGACCAGCCCAGCCTGCCCCACTCCCAGCACCACCATGGGGTTTGGCCCTGCAGCCCTCCAAGCGCATTGCTGCTCACCCAGCATGTTGGTTGGCATGCCCAGGAGGGTGTGCATCATGTCGTGGACCTCTCGGTACCGCTGGATCACGTATGCCAGCTCCTCATCATCCACAAACTTGGGTGGCATCCGGGTGTCCGGAGAAACCTTCTGCAAATCCAAAGGGGTCCAATTCAGCCCCTTCCAAACCTCAAGTTTGGCTTGGGTTTGGCTGAGGTAGAGTTAATTTTCTAGCAGCAGGTACAGTGCTGTGCTTGCGATTTAGGATGAGAGTAACGTTGACAACACACTGATGGTTTAGCTGGTGCTAGGTAGTGTTTATGCGAAGTCAAGGACTTTTCAGCTTCTCATGCTGCCCTGACAGTGAGGAGGCTGAGGAGGCACAAAGGACACAGTTGGGACAGCTGATCCCAGCTGATCCAAGGGATATTCCACACCATATGGTGTCACGGT
The DNA here is from genome assembly GCA_028858755.1 of Ara ararauna. Taxonomy (NCBI): domain Eukaryota; kingdom Metazoa; phylum Chordata; class Aves; order Psittaciformes; family Psittacidae; genus Ara; species Ara ararauna. The sequence continues at coordinate 19,290,326 of CM054384.1, forward strand.
TGGAATATAAACTGGGTACTGAGCAGGCTGGGCATCGGTTGGTGGTGAGCAATTGTTTTTCATTTGCATCACTTGTTTTTCTTGGGTTTTACGTCTTTTATCATCATCATCAGTGGTTCCCTCCATCAGCATAACTCCCAGTCCCCAATGATGGGAGGAAGCATCATTTACGTAGACAAAACCCAAGGACTGCTCCTTGGTGACAAATCCGGTATCATCCAACACCAGCATCCATCCGCCTCCCCAACTCCCTCACTCCTGAAGGATTCCCCGCAGGTTCCTCCATTGCTCCAACCTCCCTCTAAAGCGAGGGGTCAATTACAGCCCTCGGCACCCTCCGAACCCCCACTCTCACGTTGTCCTCCAAGAAGCGGATGTACTCCCGGCCCAGTGATCCATCCGGCAGCCCCCGCAGCCGGGACACGTCCAGGGTGGAGAGACGGATGCGAGGACGCTCCCTGGCAGCAAAACACAACTCAGTGAAACTCCCAGCCTGGTCCTGGAGAAAAGGAGCCCCTGGAAACCCCACTGCCTGCCTCTGCCCTTCCTCACATGTCCCTGGCTGCTCGCTGCGGGGACAGCACCATCTTTACCTCCGCTGCTGAGGCCGGGACACAAACTGCTTAAAGGCTCTACCTGAAGCCTTGGCAATAAAAGAGCTTTAACCTTGCACCCCTGCAGCAACTCTGGTTGGGAAACACCGGTGTCCTCTGCACTGAAATCTTGCTGCTGGCCAGGCACAGCCCCCAGAGCAGCCAGCAGGGGAGCAGAGCCCTTTGGGGTCCCTGCAAAGCAGCCAGGGCTTCAAAGGAACCACACAGGCCAAGGAGCAGTATGGATTCCCCTCCCCAGCCCTTGGTCCCTTTGCTGTCCCCTCTCCCTGGGCAGTTCCTCTAGGTCCCAGCCCCATCCTGGTGCTCCATGTGCTTTGCTGGGTCAGTGTCTGGAGCCAGGAGCAGGCTGCTCTGCACAAACGCAGGGCAAAAGGCAGCTTTTCCCCAGCCCCTGCATCCTAACGGTACATCCCAATGCTACACAAGCAATAGACATGATACGTAATGAGGAGCAGGGAGAGGAGAGCAAACAAGCAGCAAGATTTTGGTTAATAAGAGGCTCATGAAGTCCCTCCTGGCCCTCAGCCCTGCGCTCAACAAGTCCCTGCAGACATGGAAACAAAAGTGATCAAGTCTTAACAGGGAAGACGAGAAGCGGCCTCATTTCACAGCTTGGGGAGATGCTGCAGGCACCAGGAAAGAAAGCAGGGAGGTGTCTGAGGAGGAGGCAGACCAGGGCAGATACAGTCTGCGATGCGGAGATGCAGCAGCAGGCACAGGGGAGAAACCCACGGATGTGGTGGGGTTTTACATCAGTGCTCAGCATCCATGGAATCCTCCCCTGCTGCTGCATCTCCTTGTGCTGGCACCTGCCAGCCAGCCTGCAACAGGGCTGGGCCCAGCGCCTGCTGCTGCTCTCACCCTCGGATTGCCGCAGGGCTCTTGTGGTGGTTAAAAATGGAGTAAAATAAACAACTTGAGGCTCAGAGCTGCCAAACTCCTGTGCTCCCCCTTCACGGGGCCCAAGGAATGTGCATGGCTTCGTGTCTCCCCCCCCCACTGCAACCCACAGGGCCAAGGAGGGATGCGAGGGACGCACTGGAGGATGCGGTAACCTTCAGGGTGATGTTTCATCTTGTCTCGCAGGTTGGGCAGCGCCAGGCAGCCCGTGGTCTCCCCCAGCACTGCCACCATGTCTGAAAGAGACCAGAGAGCGACCCAAGAGCTGGTTTCACAACACCCCCTTGTCCTCGGCTGGCAGGTGAGGCAATGAACGCCCTGGCCAGGAGCAGGCTGCGGCCAAGCAGGGACCCACAAACCATGGATCTTCAGCCTCAGGGTGGAAGGATGCAGGAGCAGGCGTGAGGCCTGCAGGGACCGAGGAGGAACGAGATGGGGCTGGGTGGCATCGCAGGGAGTCGGGAGATCACTGGGGGGTGTCTGGGGTCCCTCAGTCCCTCTCTTCCACAGGTCCCAGCTCTGTGCTTGCTGCATTACTGACACCCAACAGCAGCAGGAACACGCAGGAGCCCGGGGCGGGATTCTGTGGACATTACCCAGGGCTCCGGGCGGAACGAGCTCCCTCGCTGCGCTTACCGTGTCTGTAGGGGTCATACAGAGCCATGACGGCCGAGCCGGCCGCCAGCAGCGCCTTCTGCAGCGGGCTGGTGGGGATGTGCCCGGGGTACAGCCGGTAGCACCCCTCCTCCTCCTCCTGCCCGTGTCCTTGCCGTGCCCGCGCCTCGCTGCGGCTCAGACCGGCGCTGCCTGCGGGGAGCGGGGGTGAGGAACCGGCCCGGGGCGTGCAGCGCTCGGACGCCCCTTGGGGCTGCCCGCGGGGCACAGGCCCGGGGGGCACTTGCCTGGGGAACCGGAACGCGGCCGCAGCAGCGGGACCCGCGCCGCCGCCCGCCGCAGCAGCAGCAGCGGCACCATCACCCCCGGCCCCGCCGCCGCCTGCCCCGGAAGCGCCCGTCGGTGCCGCGCCACCGGGGCGGGGCGGGCAGCGCGCAATGGCGGCGGTGCCCGCGGGGCTCTTCGCCGTGTACAAACCGGCGGGGGTGGCGTGGGGCAGCGTCCGGGCCGCGGTGGAGACGCGGCTGCTGTGCGGTGCGAGAGGCGGGGAGCGGCGGCGGGACACCCCCCCCCCCCCCCCCCTCCGTTACCGTCTGCCCCTGACCGAGCGCTTTCCTTTGCAGACCTGAACGCGGCCCCGCGCCGTCCCCCGCCGCAGCACGTCCGCTTCCTGCCGGCCCCGGGCCGCGACGGCGCCACCGAGCTGGTGCCCACCGTGGTGCCGGTGCTGGCAGAGCACCCCCTCGGTAAGCGGGGCCTCGGCCCCTGGGGAGCGCGGTGGGAGCCCCGCGGTGATGGGCTCTGACGCGGTGTCCGTTGCAGTGCGAGGCCCGCGGTTCAGGCGGCTGAAGATCGGAGCCGGGCACCGGCTGGACGTGAAGGCGTCGGGGGTCTTCGGTGGGTCCCGTCCCGGAGCATTGCGAGGTGATGGGTGTGCGTGTGGGGAGCAGGCGGTGGGCGCTCGGCCGTGGCTCTGCTGTACCCCCGGCCGCAACCCGCTGAAAAGGAAGAAAAGGTCCACCAAGACCCCAGCAATGGCAGGAGATGGGAGCGACCCCTTCCCACTGCGCATGGGGTTCTGCCGGGGGGCACCCAGCTCCTGCTGGTGCCACCCCCGGTGATCTGCCGCATCACCCCACCTGAGGCATCACTGAGTGTTTGTGCTGAAGGTGGAAAGTTCGGGGGCAATGGAAGGGCCCTGGTTACAGCCTTGTAGCTTTAATGACAGAAGAGTGTGAGCGTAACAGCGCTGTGTAAATGCTCATCAGTAACTTCCCGTGTGGCTGAATAATGGGTTCCCCATCTTCTGTGTTTCAGTTCTTGGCATAAGCCACGGGAACAAGCTGCTCACTGACCTGTACAACTGCCACCTGAGCAGGGTAAGTGTGGGCTCTCAACAGCCTCGGAATACCCAAGGGCAATCGCACACTTGATTCCTGCCTCAGGGCCCAACTGGGCCTTTGGACCTTCTGCTTCGAGTCTCAAACCCATCAATGCTTTTGAGAGCTTTTCAGGGTCCAGAACTTCATCCTTCACGTGAGCACCTGCACATGAGCATCTGCACATGAGCAGAGGATGCTGCTGTAGCCTGCGCTTCCTCACAGCAGCATGGCACAGGATTGCTGCTCAATAACTTGGGAGTATTTGTGTGATCACTTGCAGTCTTTACCTTCTTTCAAGGCTTACACTGTTGGTGGGCTCTTCGGCAAAGCCACTGATGACTTCTCAGACACAGGGAAGCTGGTGGAGAAGACAACATTTGGTAAGGAACTGAACTGACATGTTTTTAAAACGACAGAAATCCGAGCACCAAAGAGTGTGCTCCCTGTAAAGCATTTAACCAGGTGAATTACAGTGCTAAAAGGATACCCGCTTCCTGGGCATTACATTTACATGCAGCCCACGTGCAGTCCTGAGGTGTTAGTCTACCTGTTTGTAAATGCAATGACAACACAAAGCCAGGGTGAGTCCTGAGCACGGTGGTTGCTACTGGAGTGCGTGGGACCTGGATCTCTCCATCAGTCACACTCAGACATAGCGGTTAGAAGCTGTCGAGTGAAACTCTTCAAATGCCTGATAAGAAAAACTGGAGCCAACGTCTTGGAATCAGTTAAAGAAAATGATTCCTCCTCCTGTGGTCAATCACTGCTGCTCTGTGCATCCCCATGGTGCAGCCAGAAGTGACTCTGCTAAAGCCACCTCTGGCAGTTCCCATCAGCCTGGTCCCATGCCTGCAGAAGGAGCAGCCGTACCCTGACGGCACATTCCATCCACTGGCTCTTCCCAGTTTCTGGAGGGATAATTGAGATTCATTTCTAGCTTTATATTTGCAGATCATATCACAAGGGAGAAGCTGGAACGGGTGCTCGCTGTTATTCAAGGAACAAATCATAAGGCCCTGCTGATGTAGGTATCCAATGGGGAAATGCAGCTGATCTCATCCAAGTGCTGTTTGCTGGCCCTTAAAACAAGTGAGATGATCTTGTTTGCCGTAACCAAAGCCTTTAAAGGTTGGAGTGCTGGACAGGAACAGAGTACAGAGTGCTCTGTACTGTGGTGAGAGGTCACAGTTAAGTGTCCCTATTGTATCCTGGATGTCCAGCTATTTTAGGACCCATTAGCTGCATCAATGGGTACACAAATGTCTTGTAGACTTGACCCCTACCTCCCTCTCAAGCTGTGCTACACTGTGAGGGTACAGACGCCATTACCATGTGTGCAAAACCTCAACACACACATCTAAGAATAAAACCTGCAGCTCTGCTTTATCGGGGTGGGGGTATTTTTGAGTCCCATCAAATAGAAGTGCTCAGTGTCAGTGCTGCTCCCTTTTTGTCTTGTTCCAGGTATTCTAACATTGATATGAAAACACAAGAGGCCTACGAGCTGGCTGTCAGAGGCTTGATTCGCCCCATGGGGAAAAGCCCTCCCATAATCACAGCAGTCCGATGCCTGCAGTTTGCACCTCCAGAATTCCAGCTAGGTAGGTACCAAATATATATAATGGAGGAGTCCGAGTATGTGTTATAGGAAATAAGTCAGTAAAGCTGGAGTTTCTTATTCCTGAAACAAAATGCTTCCTTATCCCAACGTTTCAGAGCAATACGTTAGTGTTAGGTTGGTTTGGGTTTGTTTTTAAAGCAGGGTTTGCTTTGCTGCAGCCAGTCTCCTACTCCTCACAGATTGTCTTATTAAAAAGGTACCTTTTCTTATCCCCTTTGAAATGCCTCAATTTCTACATTACTCCTGTATCTGTGGGTTTGTCTCTAAAACATTCGCTTTGGGGGGGGGGGTTAGGACACCCTGAAGTATTCCAGAAAATCACAGTCCCCCCGTGCTGCATCATGAACAGCCTCTTCAACCAAACCAGTTCTTCAGCATGACTGTGGTTGATGTCTGCATTAACAGACAAGGCCTGAGTTTGTCAACGCTTTGCTGCTTCTGAAGGAATCTCTCTGTCCCTCTAGAAATCCACTGCTTGCATGAGACCCAGCAGTACCTCCGGAAGATAGTTCATGAGATTGGTCTGGAGCTGAAGTCGTCTGCGGTGTGCACACAAGTGCGCAGGACGCGCGATGGTGTCTTCACACTGGACGATGCTCTCCTGAGGAGCCAGTGGAACCTGCAGAATATCCGCAGTGCGATTTGGAGCTGTCAGTTTAAGGTGCAAGCAGAGATAGAGAGAACGCTGGGCCATCAGGATGACAGTGACCTTCCTCAGCTGGACGTGGAGACCGCCTGCGCTGCAGACAGCTGAGTGAGTGCAACGCAGGGAACGTCCACAAGCAATCTCTGGAGCACAGTAACGCAGCTACACACTGACAGGGTGATGGACAGCAGAAGGAAAGAGGTTAATTGCGGTTCACTTCCACCCTTTTCCTTGAGATGACTTGAAGCAGGGAGGCATTTTTCCAGTGACAGGCAGTGTTATTTTCTTAAAGCCTTGCAAACAGTTCATTAACAGGAATGAGCTGTGCCAAGATTCCTGGTGACTTGGGAACATGAGGTTGCTAACGGATATCAAAACCCATCCCCAAATTGTTTAGCAGCAGGAAGTAGCTCCTTGGAGAGCTGCAGTCACTTGATTGCACAGATTTGTTTGTTCCTTGCAACGAGCAGCAGAACTTACCCACTTATTTTCCCTCTGTTGTCCTAAAGCATTCTCCTTCCATTAGCTCTGCTTTTAGACATGAGAGCTCAAAATCAGACTAAAAGAGGGATGTGCTGGAGGAAATGCAGCTTACACAAAGCAGTGCAAGGGAATAGTTATATCCAGAGTAGGTGCGAGTGATGGCCTAGTAACAGGGATTGTGACAGTGGCTTGTAATAGTGATTGATGTGTAAGATACACAAGAAATAAAACTGAAAGTGTCCTAAATGAGAAGATAAAGGGGAAGAGGCTGGTTCTTGCCTCTACTCATCCATGAGTACACTGACTCATTAAAAAAGAGGATGCTTTCCCCCCTCCCCAGGGAACCAAGGGTGTTCAGAGGTCTCTGGTACCCTGCTCTGCAACAGCTCCATGCAGACAGCATGTACTGTCCTTCAGTGGAGCTCTGCAAGCTCTGTAATACCACTTGTTACCTGTTAGCTCATTACAGCTGGGTCTGACTTAGCAGAAATACTTTCTAAATGTAAGTTAAAACTGAAGTTACAATTCATATTGCACTCAAAACACTCAATATTCTTCCAGCTGACAATTAGCAAGTATGGAGATCTATTTATAGAAAGCAGATGATTTGTTCTATTCCTCTCCTGCATTTGGACAAAGCCCAGCATTATTCCATCCTCCAGATGAGAGCCACTGAGGTACAAGGGGTAACTAGAGCAGTAAGGGGAGTCAGGATGAAGTACCTGTGTGTGCAGTCCTGTCCTGGAGCCCCCCAGGAATCAATAACTTAGACCCCGGATCTTTCAGCTCCAGGTTTTCCTGCTCTGCACAGAGCAGCAGTGGAGTGTAGGTGCCACCATGTGGCACAGAACCATGGGACTCCCCAAGGGCAGCTTGCTCTTGCCTCAGCTCACTGGTTCTGTAAGCATTCACCATCTGTGGATGAACTGGGATCGGGGCACCTTCCATGGACAACTGCCTTGTGCTAAGTGAAGCTTAAACCCATCACTGCAGAAGTGTGAGCTCTGGAGGCAGGCACTCGCACAGCTACAGCTGTGAGTCTTAATCCTTGTGCTCCTACAAGGAGGGGAAGAAAACATGGACTTCTCAGTCCTTAAATACCCTTCAGCCGCTTTGGTAATGGAGTATACTTCAGCCCCTACGGCTTACACCTGACACTAACAGAAGGAATTTGTGTACACACATCCCATTGCAGAAAAAACCATTTCCAGTTGGGAGTGCCATTGCCAGCCCAATACTTGGGTTGGAACACTTCAGGCTAAACTGCTTCTTCCACACGCAAAATACCAGCCAGAACAGCAGTGGGCATTTTGAGAACGAAGCATTTCCCAGTCCTGGCTGCCTTGTGACATTATTCCTCCCCTTAAAACTACTCCTAAAACTCTTAGCAAGGGAGGGTTTATGGTGGGGAGGAGATACCTGTACCCATGAGAGTGTCCTTACATCGCCACAGTAAAAACCCTCCAGAGAAGCACAGCTAGACTTGCTGGAATACATCCCAGGATACACAGGCTTTGTCCATCCTCTGCTTTAGACCCCTCCCCACAGCTTTTGTGGCAAAACAAGATACTTGTCAGTGATGCTTCTGTGCCTGTTCCAGAACCAAGAGCACAGAGACAATTATCTGTTCTCAGCAGCAGCCTTGTGACTGTTTTCCGGTTTCCAAGCACAGAATTGATGACAGATTCGTTTGATTTAAATGTGGAAGTAAGGAGCAGAGACTGCAGCAAGGGAGGGGGGGGGACAGACACTTCCTGGTTAGAAAGTCTTTGAAAGTAGAAATGGGCAGAAGGACATCAAGCTTGAGTGAAAAAGGGACACCAGCTCTGCAGTCTGCAGGGTGCTCCATCACTTGGAACTGCCCAAAGCAGCCAAATTTAGGCTGTGCAGTCACCGTCAATCCTAAACCTGACATTGAAACGCTCCTGCTCTCCAGATACATTCTGTGTTTAGGACACCTCTCATTTCCACAGTGACTCTGCATTTAGAAGAGACTAAAGGTAATTCTGCACCCGCCCATTGTTGGGTAGTGCTGCCACGCTGGCTCCATTTAGAGTCCTCAGAAAACACTTGAATAATGGATGTTATAGATGTCTCAGAATACAGTTGAAGGATTTGTTCCCAGTTCATGCAATGGTTTATAGGCTTTTACAGTGAATTACTGAGGAATGTGATAGCTGCTTTATTCAGACAGTTCAACACAACTTCGCATTTTGCCATTTGCTACAGAAATGATACAGAACCTCTAGATACCAGAGTAAATAATACAGAACACCCAGAGTTACCCCGATTTGATCATAAACCAAACCACATCAGCCTTCTTCCTACTTTTGAGGGCTTCTTCTTGTCTTTCAAAGCAACTATTACATTGCACACGTGTGTCCTCACTTCCTCTATATATTCAGTAACCAAATAGCTGCTGGATGTAGTAGAGAAGCAAAGACTCCATGGGAAGTCTTAACCAATAATCAACCAACTGGAATTACAACTTTTCCCATAAAGGAATACTGTTAATCAGGTAGTAGACAAGTTATCCAAAGTCTTACATCCCTTTCCCCCAAGCAGGAAAGAGCGATAGATTCAACAACTTTCATATTCAAAGCTTCTTGTAAAGAAGGCTGTCAACCCATACTCTGTTGCAACTCTACACACATACCTCCAAGGCCACCTTATGTCCGTTCTAAACCAATACAACAAAGCATAAGAGCTCAGTAACAGTCATTTCTGCAGGACGTGGCAGTCTCGAGGTTCAACACTAGTCACTAAGCTCCAGATCATACTCAGGGTAGAGCTGCTTTGTAGTAACCCCTCGGATAACAGCTAGAAAAGAAAGAAACACCATTGCTTTCAATAAGCAGAGATCAGATCAGTCAGAAAAGCTGTGTTTGCATCCCAGTAGCCCCTGTCCCACAGAGCCTCCCACAGCAAAGAAGCCAGCAGCTTCTCTCCGTCTATATGAAAACACTGAAGTTCTTCAACAGCTTTCCCCTTCCTCACCCAGTTTGCCCAGCAGCATTTGCCCAGCATCTTTAATATCGTTATACTCGTGGAGCAGGGAGATGTGCTTCTCCAGTTCCTCCAGGCTGTAGCCTCTGTAACGATAAAACCAGAAAGGTCAAAATGACACAGAGGGATTCCTGCTGCTGCACAGCGAGTGCAGCCACTACTGACCCAGCACAGCGAGGGTGCTTGAGGTGTTCAAGCCTGGCACCTCAAAAGCAGAGCCTGAAGGCAGCAAGTTCAGTTGGTGCAAGCTGTAAATGAGCAGATCCTCAATGTGAGGGGTTTTGGCCACATCAAGACTTAGCAGAATAAATCCACCCAAAATCTCAGAATCGAGCAGAATCAAGAATAGGCAGTGGTGACCCCAAGCCATGCTTGTCTCTACCCTGTAGCTAGGGAAAGGAATGAAGATCTGTTTAACCTCAAGGATAAAACAGCTTTTGGAACAACCTCTGTTCTACCATTTCCATTCTATGCTCTACATATTATCTTAGAAAATATCACTCCTTTGCATCCAATAACCCAGAGGCTCCCTCCTCTCTTTCAAATCAAGCACAATTTTATCTCAAACCAGTTGCTAATAAGCAGCTGCCACAGTGTGTCATCAGAAACCACAGTAACACAGTTGCACCACCCTGTAATGCAGCACCCATCCGGCCAAAGCGTTCTACAGGCCACTTGCCTGGAAAACACCTCAGCTTCTTGATGTGAAGGCTTAACCCACTCGCCTCAGGGACAAAAGAAGTGGACAGTTGATCAAGATGGAACAGGAGTGGAAACAGTTTTATCTGGGATAAATCTGGCAGGTCATGCAATTCATCGTCTCCATTTTAATTCCCACAGGAACAAGCTTTTCCAGGGTTGTGTCATCCTCGTGGTTAAAATTATCCATTCCCAGTTTACACATACATTACCTCAGCAACATCTGCGGTAAAGTTAAAATCCTCTTACACAAGCTCCCAGTCAAACTTGCTTTGCTTCCCCAGATACAGCAGAAAGAATTCCCTCCTGTCTTTAACAGGTCCCATGAATCAAACCCACACCATAACCAGCACGGTACAGCACCATGATAAAGCCAGGCTCACAAGAGATCAGCTCTTGGCTCTAACCCCTGCATCAGGTTGTGTTTTAAAAACAAAGGAGGCATCAGAGTGAACACGGAGCTTGCCAAGGACATACTCGGACAATAACTGTGCAATTTCCTGGTCCAGAGCAAGGTCTTTCTGCTTCAGCTCTTCAATTTCGTCCTGGAGGGATTCTTTGTTGCTTCCATTAGGTTGGCAGGACCTTGGAGACGGGATCTGTGGAGCAGAGGACATTTAACACTAACTCAGTTCTGGATAAGATGCTAGGTGCAGGGCACTAATGAGAGAATACTTGATGTGTCACTGGATAAAAGTTTAAAAGGGGATGAAGCATCCCCTGGGCAGGGAGTGGTGGGAAACTGGTAAAGTATTTACTTGTTCGGCAATATTAGCCTGCTCCACATGATATTCAAGGAATTCCAGCCTGGTTTGTGCTGGAAGGGACCTTAAAGCTCATCCGGCTCCAACCCCTGCCACAGGCAGGGACACCTTCCACTAGAGCCCCTGTGTCCAACCTGGCCTTGAATATTGCCAGGGATGGGGCAGCCACAGCTTCTCTGGGCACCCTGTGCCAGCGCCTCAGCACCCTCACAGGGAAGAGCTTCTGCCCAAGAGCTCATCTCAGTCTCCCCTCTGGCAGGTTAAAGCCATTCCCCATGTCCTGTCCCTCCATCCCTTGTCCAAAGCCCCTCTCCAGGTTTCCTACAGCCCCTTTAGGCACTGGAGCTGCTCTAAGGTCTCCCCCTCAGGAGCCTTCTCCTCTCCAGGCTGCCCCAGCCCAGCTCCCTCAGCGCGGGCGGGGACTCACCGGTGACTTGAAGCCGGCAACGCCGCTCCGCCGGCCGCCACCGGAGGCCCTGGCAAAGCAGAAGGGAGGCGCGTCAGAGGCCCGGGCAGCGGCGCAGCGAGGGGCAGCGAGGGGAAGGGGCAGCGAGGGGAAGGGGCTGCGGGGAGCGGCTCCTACCTCCTCAGCGGGGCCCGCGGCGGCGGGGCCGGGCTGCGGCCCGCGCTCGGTGACACCCGGTCCGCCACGGCGGCCGCCTCCCGCCACACGGGTGGCGCGGGGCATGCTAGGAGTTGTAGTCCCGCCGCTGCCGCGGGGCACGCTGGGAGTTGTAGTCCCGTCGTTTCCCCCCCCCCCCCCAGCGCGGCTCGGCCGTGGTTCTGCCCCTGACGGCTGCGGGGCTGCAGCCGCGATGGGGTCTGTGGGGGGGGGCCCGGCCGCTCACATCCACCCTGCGGCGAAGGAAGCCAATGGGATGCTTGGGAGCATCGGGAACATCAGCAGCCGAGATAAAGATGTCATTGTCCCGCTCTGCTCCGCGCTTGTGTGGCCATACGTGGAGCACTGTGCCCAGTTTTGGTCCCCGCTGTATGGTGTGGACGGGCTGGAGAGGGTCCGGAGAAGGGCCACACTGGGCACCTAATGTTGAGATGGACAGGGGGTTGGAACTGGGTGATCCTAAGGTCCTTTCCAACCCAAACCATTCTGTGACCCTATGCTGGCACATCTAGTGTGGGTCATGCTGTGCCTACAAAGGTTGGACCCTTTCCAACACGGTATCCTATGATTCCACGACTCGTGGACCAGTGCTGGAGGAAGCTCCTTCCCGCACCTTTCCTGGCCCTGCGCAGCGCCAGGGGCCGGCAGCACCGTATGCAGTTCCCTGTGCTGACCGCACAAACCGAACACTGCAGTTGCCACACTTGCGAAGTCAAAGAACTCGGGAACGGGATCAAACACCCGCAGGACCCATCCGCCCGCGCTGGCCGCGACTTCAAAGGCAGCGCTCAGGCACCAAAGCGATGCGCATACATTGAAAGCCCTGCAAAGGACGCGGGAAGCCCGCCCGGCTTCCCGGGCTGCTCTCCAGCCAGCCTTTGCCCTGGGCAACTGAGTCAAGGCAGGAACGCGGGGCGTCACCGGGAGCGCGGCCGGGTGTCACACACCGGGGGAGCCGGGCACGGTGTCACACGCACCGCGGGGAGCAGCGCCGGGTGCCGCTCCCGGGGCCCCATGGACGGGCTCCGGTGAGGCCGCTCCGGCGGCAGCTCGGGCCGGGGCCGGGGCGGAGCCTGGCGGCCGCCTCCGCCGCTCCCCGCCGCGGCTGACGTGGCCCGGGCGCGGGGCGGACATGGCGGACGGCAGCAGGCAGAGCAGGCTGGCGGCGGCCAAGAAGAAGGTGAGGGACCGGCGGGGGACGGGACGGGGCGGTCGGGCGGCGGTCGGGTCCTATGGGCGCAGCGCGGATCGGAGCCGCCGGAACGAGCCGGGCTGAGCCGGGCCCGGCCTCCCCCCCGAGGGGCACGGGCTTGGGCCTGCTCCGGGCCGAGCGGCGCTGGAGCCGCCGGGAGCCCCCGCGGTGTCCGCGGCCGCCCGCAGCCCGGGGGAGGCGGCCTGGGAGAGGCCGGGCCTGCGCTGCTGCGGTGCGGAGCGGAGCGGAGCCGTCCGCACGGTGCGGTCCGGTGGTTTTCCGTCCCTGCCCCTTCTCTCCCTCCTCCTTCCCTTTTCCCTCCATCCCGCCTATTTTCCCTTATTTCCACCCTTATTCCCCGTCCGTCCCCGGGGGAATGCGGCTGTGTCAAAGTCAGAGGAATGCTCAAGTGTCCTGGAGCAGTTGAGGCTTCCATTTTGAGATCCTCCCAATAATGGGATCCTTCCTATTTATTCCACCTCGACACCGGCCTGGCGGCGGGGACAGGGGCTTGTCAGAGGCGGCAGGGGCCTGGTGGCAATGGGTTGTTTACATAAGCTGGGGTCGGGGCTTAGGTGTGCAGTAACACACCCAGAACGCCGTCGGAGCCGGCGGGATCCACGTTCCGGCTTCACCAGAGTGGCTTTGCCTGGGGGAAGGCGATAGGATTCAAAAATCGACTGCAGATTGCTTCTCCCTTCGTCCTGGTATTGCAGTGTCTGTGTGAATGTGTTATCTGCCTGCGGGGATTGTCATTTCCTTCTTGAAGCCTTTGATGGAGTGGAAGATCTTGCTCCCAGACCCTGCTTTCTCACTTTGCATTCAGGATTAGTTGCCCGTTTACATTTTTCCTTATTGTTCCTACTTGTAACCCTAACCCCCCCCCCGATATATATTTGAATGTCCTTTTAGTTGCAGTATCACGTTGTTTCCCAAGAATATCATTAGCTGTGTACAGAAGTTGAACATCTACAACTCGGAGCCACTGTCATAAACCCATCACATTCGTTCTTGCTTCCGGCTTCTCTGGACTTGTCTTTTTCAACTCATTGAAGAGCATTTCTCCTTACACTGGATCTGTCTTTTCACCCGGTGGAGTTTGGGTTGGGGGCTCTTTTTGACCTTATAGAAAGCATAATTCTCTTTGGACTTAAGAGTATTCCTTTTTTCACAGCTTAAGGAATATCAGCAGAAGAACAACCCCGGAGCAACCGCAGGGACTAAGAAAAAGCGCAAAACTAAAGAAGACAGCCGACCGGAGACTCCCCCCATCGACGACCAGCAGCCTCCGGAGAACGTGAGTGCTCATCCTTTCTCATGGATCATTTCCCACCTCCTTGTTCTTTGGCTTTCCAAACAACACGGCTGGGGCTGGGAAATGGTTATGCGGGTGTGATAGATGAACGGTGCAGGTGCCTGTGTGGCCAGGGTGCTACAGCGCTGCAACAGTTAGCAACTACCTCTCCTGGAAGGTCCACAGTAGCTGAAGCTGTGTCTGATCATACAGTGCGGTCACAGAGCCCTGGGTGCATCCAGAGCTGCTGTTTTGAGGTGCATGCTCCGATGGAGGATGCTGGTTTCTTTGGCTGCCTGTGATTGGTGTTTTCTCTCTGTCCTTTGCTGAGCTGTTTCTCTTATCCCTTTTCTTTCACCTCCTTTAGATTCAGAACATTCTGAAGGTGCTGGTGTCAGACCTTAACCGCTCCAATGGGGTAGCCATACCCTCATTGGACAAGAGGAAGGTGAGGCAGTGCTCGTGTCCCTTGCAGTCACTCCCTCTCCCTACTGCATGCTTTGGGTTCTGTTTACACTGACCTTGAGTTCTTTGGATGGAGCCTTGTCCTGACTGTCAGTTGCTTGAGTTTTGTCGCTGTTTTTATTAACACGGAGTTCTTCATTACCATGCATTTCCATTGCTCGTGCTTATCCTTCTGGTTTGTGTCAAACTTAACATGTGGAAAAGTGAACCTTGTCAAAAACTCTTCCTTGAGACAGCTGAGCTTTGAGGAGAACCGGGAATTTAGGGTGAGGCAATAAACTAAGGAAGAGGTGGTGTTTTCTGAGTCTGTATTTCTCCCCTTCCGTGTGTCATTGCTTTCTTTCCTAGAGCCTTGTTTCTGAAGGGCATGTTTCTGCTCATCTCCAGGCAAAGCAGCTGTCCAGAGAAAGCTGCCTAGTTATTCCAGCCAACCCATTTTAAGACGGGCAATGAAACTTGCACAGCTGATGTACAGTCTGGCAAGGACCACGGGTTAAATATGTGTAGGCAGGAAGTCAGATACCTCAGGTCAAGTATTTACAGGCTTTAGAGGCCTCACGTTCCCAGGCTTCTCCAGAGGAAAGGGCAGTACACCAGTAAGAACAGGGATGTGTTGAGGAGCAAACATAATTAAACAGCTTTAAGAAACCCAACCTATTTTCAGTTTATTTAAATAAGGCTTCAGTTGGGATAGAAACTCAGGGAAGTCAAACTGTGAAACCTGCAGGATGGAATGGAGTTAGCTCTGAATTGGCCTTTGTATCCCTTCCCTCCTGACAACACAGCAGCTCTTCTGTCCAACACGTAGTGAACAGCAGGAAGTTCTTCCAACTAGACCTTGCTTGTGTAGGGTGAGTGATGCGCAGACACCTTGCCAGCTTTGAGGGTGCTGGATGCGCCTGCCTGCCAGCAGCAAGCATGTGTTTTGATTGAATTGTCACTCTTGTCATGGGGAATTACTCGCAGTCGGTTTTATCTCAGAGACAAGTTTCACATTGGAGGGTGAGATGAAGATGGGTGGTCCTGGTCTGCTGCTGAGGTGGCCTTCCAGTGCCTGCAGCTTTGGTCCTGTTCTGCAATTGGAGAGTTTAGTACTTCTAGTCATTCTTGTTTTCCCATCCATCCATATCCCCTCCTCCCCCATCAGGGAGAGATATATGGTGTCTGATCGGCTATTATGGAATTTGTGGATTTAGGAATAATTTGGAAAGTAATGTCTAACTGCAGCATGTAATGAACGAAAGATTCCTCCTTCCAGTTGTTGTCTTGTAAAACTCCTGAGTCAGGAAAATGCTGTTCAGAAGCTCACTTGATGCTAATAGGGCAGAAAAGCCGCTGTTAGCGTCTGAGCTGCTGCTGCCATTGGTGTCTTAATGAGAGGCAGAGCCCTCCCATCTCACCCACTTGAGCTCTCTTGGCTGTGAAACACAGAGAAAACAGCAAAATAGGAGCCTTTGTGTGAAAGCAAATGGATCCTACTATATGCTAAGCTGAGCAGAATTACTAACTTCTCCTTTGACATTATAGAACCTCACAATGCATAATTTAGTCTCTTGCTCTTAACTCTTTCTTTGTTTCCAACAAATTCAGCTGCTCCAATAGTTTGGCCTTTTTGAAGGAATTATTTCTAAACTGCTTCTTGTGGAGGAAGAAGGAGTTCTTGTGGTCAAGGCACGTTACTGGTTGAAGCATTAAGCTAAACCAATGTCCTGGTCAACAGAAATTAAGGGAACCTTTTTGAGATGTACTGGGGAAGGGGTTCCTCTTGTCCACCTGATGTTATATATTGATGAGTGTCTGAACCAATAAAGGTGAAGTAACCTGTGGCTGGAAGAAGTAAGGGAATTCCTGACCTTCCTGTAAGCACCTCACATATATTGCTCCTTGAGAGCACAAGGATCTGTCTTGCTGGAAAGAAATGGGGAGAATTCTATTTGTTGCCCTGTGCAATCTTTCAGCTCATTGCTTTCATTAAATCTCACTAAATGTCTTTGCTGTTCCTGTATTCCTCTTGCTGCTTGATTCACGAGTGAAGCGCTGAGCAGGTAAACAAGGAATGCCGAGAGAGAGATTTCTTGTCTCCTGTGAAGTGCCAAGAAGGGAGTGACCGAAGTAAGAGGGAATTTGTTCAGATGGAATTGCAGAGAGCTGCAGTGTTTTGGTGGAGTTGAATGTTACAAGATTCTCTCATTTGCTTTGTAGGGTTTTTAATGCTGACTTAGCAGAGCTGGCTGATGAAATAAACCATCTAGATGCCATAAAACACTAGAACACTGCTCTGGGCCTTTACAGCTCACTGATGCTGTACAAGGTAGATGAAATAGTCCACTTTGGCTTGGTAGAGGTGTCATCAGATCCTCTTCATCCTCCCACGAAGGTTGGATGAGAACTTGCATCGCTGTCCAGAAATAGTTTTTTGGCCCTTCCTTTTCCATTTAGATTCTTGTAGTCATGGGATTGATAGCACCAGCAGGGCCACAGGCACCTGCTCCCAGCCACACCGACTTTGACCTGTTCAGAAATGTCCTGCTTCTAAACTTGCGGTTCATGATGTGCCACAGGTTTCACCGAGCTTTAGACAGAGCCTTTGAGTTTGACCAACCCAGTTTCCAAGTAGTCACTAACCTGTTCTTTCCCATCTTAATTTGCATACAGTGATCCGTGTTTTCCCCAGACGCATCCTAAAGGCAGTGCTTTTCAAGGCAGAGTGACAGCCATCTGGCTTTGCCCTCGCTTGCTTTTTGGGGGATCCTTTGCAGTAAATCTGGTGTGTGAACTTAGACCTGAGGGATATTATTGCCTGTGTTAAAGGAGTTTGATTATGGGACACTGGCTCTGAGAGGGCTCATGTCTGGGACAGTGTTTGTGGGTTGATGCAGTCACCTCTTTGCTCTGGGGAGAACACAGATTCCCTTCCACATGTTTCCTAATGGTTGATGGTTCACGCCTGCCTAGTTGTCACAGGCAGATCACAAGGTGATGTGATCACGTGTGGTTTTGTTCACTGTGCATGAAGGCTGTAATTCCTGTATGTGTTTTGTGACAGGCATACTTTGACAGTGATGTTGCCACTCGTAATGCTGAACAGCTTGCTACCGATGTCCCTGTGCTATCTAACAGCAACAGCCTACCTAGTTGTGGTTCTGTTCTGCCTGCTCCTGGGAGCATGCAGCTGACACAGGTTTGTGAATTATCCTGACTATCGCCACTGAGCCATGGTTAGAAATACCACTTCTTGTTTTGAGGAAGATGATCTTCATGAATATGACATGACTAGCTTAGATTTGCTGCTGTTAAAAATACTGCATCCTGCACTCCCCATCCTGTCGTCATCTGGCTATGAGAGCAGAGAGAGTACTAGCACACACATGCCCCTGCAGCTTCCAAAGCTGTTTCCCTTCCTGTTCTCTCCTATTCCATTAGCAGAAAGTACCCTTAATAAGACAGAAGGTTTCCAGTCAGCTCAATCTGTGTTTCCTTTCACTACTTAAAGATTCGGTTGATGGTTTTTCTAGCAAAGCAAAGTGTGGATGATGCTGATAAATAGTAACAGCAAACATAGAGCCTGGAACACTGAAGTTTCTCTGTTCCAAGAAACCCAGGCTCACACCACTCAGATATTATGCGTAAGCCAGGACTGAGTTGGTGGTTTGAAGTTCATCTTCCTTCGGGAAGCAGTAATTACAGGTACCATGGAACCTGAGCCCAGATGTAATCGGGTGTTAGTGACACATTCACGAGTGTGACTCCCATCTTCTTTTACAGGCTTGTAAGTTTTGTGTTTTAATCCACAGATTCATGACACTGAGGATCATAAAAATGCTTTGGATGAGAACAGGTGAGTGTCTGTGTGTGTTTATCAGTTTTGCAACAGGACCCCAACACGTTAAGGTTTGATTGCTCCTCAGTGCTGATATGATTTGGGCTGTTCTCTGGGAAACCCTTTCATTTCGTTTCCTTGTTCCCAGGTCTTTCTCCTCAACAGAAAGTCTCCGGCAGTTGTCAGAACAACTCAATGGCCTCGTTTCTCAGGTATGGCCTCATTTGATCCATTTGTCCTATTAATTCTCTTGATGTTTGATGTGGAGCTTTGAGCAGTCAGCTCAAGAAAACACTCTTCAATCTCAGAGGTGTGTTCAGTCATCCTACTAAACAGTATCCGATTTAAGCATTGAGAAGCAAAAAATCCTGTTTTAGGAATGTAAAGTTTCAGCAGTAGGAAGAAAAGCCAGAGTGGGATGAATGAACAGTGTGTATTCATGGAAAGAGGTAGTCTTGATTCAGTAGAAAAGAATTTGAATTCAATCTGCATAATTCACATCAGCTTGTCACAGGGGGAGACACATGTGTCCTTAGCTAGGAAAGTATGTTTTCTGTGCCTGTGTGTGGTAATATGAAGGGAAAGGTGCTATAAGAAGTATTATTGTGATAGTCAGTAGTGATTTGTTGCCTAGAGAAATAAAACTGACTTACTTGAGTGGTTTGCTTCTAGTCTACATCGTATGTGAACGGTGAAAGCGCTGTTTCTTCCACAAACATTAAGGAAATGGAAGTAAGTTCTTCTCAGTTTATCTTTTCTCTTCTTCTTTCTTATTTGCTACTGTTGATCTCTTATTGTGACTCTGTACTTGGAGCAGTGCTAATGAAACCTGACTGCACACTTCACAGACATCATTGTCAAGTGTGGGCCTGTGCTGTAATTGGGTAGTTGTGATCTACAGTAAGAGATGGGTACTGGAGGTGTTTGCAGTCTGGGGACTGGGGATAATCCACCTTCCACGCAACTGCAGTTCTCATTTTTGATTCACTTTTATGTCAAAATGAAGCCTCAGCAGAAATGGATAAAATATACCAAAGTGTGATAATGATTTATTTTTCTGTCCTTTTTTAATGATTGCTTTTTTCCTCCCCTCCTCCTTTTCTGCTCCTTCCTCTTTCTCGTGTGTGCATGTGCCCGTCAGACACGTTACCAGGAGCTGGCAGTAGCCCTGGATTCCAGCAATCTAACTAACAAACAGCTCGTTACAAAGATAGAGGAATTGGTAAGAAACAATCCAACCCACCAGTTTGCCATTGTCTTTGCTGCTCCTCCCTGCTCTCTGGGTGTCTGCAAGGTTATGGGTTCTCTCATGGTGCCACAAGGAAAGCTGCTTACACAGCACTTTGTAAGGAACAAAGTGCTTAGACCAAAGCATCCTGATAAACCAGGGATTTCTGGTCCAAATCCCTGAAGTACCGACTTCTGGTGCTGGCAGCAGTGGGGAGGCCTGTTTCTGCAGGTGGTGATGCTGTTGTGAATTTATCAGCAGAGTGGGAGCAATAGGTCTAAGGGAGAGCCTGGGGCTGTTTTCTGATCATATCCTCAGCTTCTCTTGGCACGATGAATGAACTGCTTTGTCCTGTGGCCTGCATGGGTTCCTGCTGCTGCTTTTCAGCCTTGGGCTTTAATGCTGCAAGAAATGCAGCTCAATGGACTTGTATGGTCTGAAAAGAGCTTTTCCCCATTTTCTTCCTCCCTAAACTACACTTTTCCTGAAGCTCAGCATTTCCCAGTGTACCCCATGAGCACTCTTGGTTTATTTTTGGTTTTGTGTTATTTTTGCTCCATTGCTTCTTTTTGTCTTTTAGCTGGGCTGCAGAGGTACGTGGTATAGTGCATCGCCCACCCAAGATTCTGCTTGTTTGCCTGGAATGATGTAGGGCCTTTGCTTTTCCTTGCTCGTGTTGTGCATGGGCATTGCTAGAACCAAACCCTCTAACTCATCACCCTTCCATCTGCAGTCATGTTCCAAAATTCATTGAAGTGGTAGTAGTAAAGAAGCTGTTTGGCCAATGTTCATTCTGTGGGAAGGGAAAAAAGTACCAATTCTATAGTTACTTATGAGGCATCTGTGAGAAAACTGCCAGGGGGACAAGAGCAGCAAACACAGCAGCACAGTTTGTGTGGCAGCCTGGGTAGGCAGCTGCTGCTTTGGGCTCCTTCACTTCGTATCTAAAGATGGACAATGTGTGGTCTACAAACCTGTAAATACTTCACCCATGAGGTTGAAATGGGATAGGACAGAATTAGCCCTTACATTTGGCTTCAGTGCTCTCTTGTACCACCTTTGGCAGAAGCCTGCCAACGTAAGTGTGGCTCTGTGTGACTCAAAGGCCAGTCGAAGTGGGATAAAGGTCTAAAGACTCAGCTAAAGGAAAAAAGTGCGTTTTTTTGTTTGGGTTTTGTTTTTTTCCTAAGCATTTTGGTGATCACCATAATACAGCAGATTACTGCAATGAATTGCATCCATATGGGATGCAAGTTTAACTGAAGTTGGTGGATGCTCAGATACAAATGTGCAGGGGTTTCAGTAGTGCTATTGGAGAAGAACTGTGGTAATGTA
Source organism: Ara ararauna (assembly GCA_028858755.1). NCBI lineage: Eukaryota > Metazoa > Chordata > Aves > Psittaciformes > Psittacidae > Ara > Ara ararauna. The sequence continues at coordinate 19,311,012 of CM054384.1, forward strand.
CTGAGCAATGAAAACCATATCTGGCATATAAGGTGTCTTAGTGAAGGGAGCCCCAAATCTGGTATTTTTTTAGCCAAGATGATGTGCCCAGTGTTGTACAGAAAGGATAATGGAAATTCTGTTTGCATTCATTGGGCATGTGTCCTACTTTGTTAAAGTGAAAATGTGTTTCAGCAATATGAGAATATTTTCTCTTAATACATCAATTGTCTTCCATAGAAACAGCAGAATGAAGAAGCAGTGAATCAGCTGGAGAAGGTAAAGTGCGTCCTATTTTTGGGTACATACAGAAATAGGTGTCTGTTTCTCTGAGGAGTAGAAAGCACAGTGAGCTGTGGCACAGGTATGTGTCATCTCATCTTATGTTACATTCAGTTTCATCTGTAGCATAAGGTTGAATATTTTGACTTCACGAGTTAGGCCTGGCAGGTGCTGTTCTTATTTTGACAAAAGCTCCTATTTAAAAGCTCAAGCATTGGAGGAGCACAGTGGAGGCAGGAGATCACAGTTCAGGTCTGTGCCAGTAGCTTGCATTCCAGACACTGCCGCAGTTGTGCCAGCAGTGACTGCGCAATGCTGTCATCACTGTTCCAGGATGGATAAATAATGAAGTAGTTCAAATGATGGAAGACTGAAGCACGTCTTTAGAAATCCTAGTATCATTTAGATGCTGGAAGTACTACCAGTGAGTCACTGCTTTTTTAATCTGATAAACCAACAAGGGTTAACTGGTTACATGTTTGTGGTGTTTGTTTCTACAGGAAAAGAAGGAGTTTGAACAGAAGTTTTCTAAGGAGCAAGCGGCACTGAGGGAACAGCTCCAGGTAAGGCAGAGCCTCTATTACAGTAATATTACCTGGCTTCTGCTGTTTTCTGCATTAGTGACCACTCACAGTCTTTATTCTGGGAGCCATGAGTCCATTCCTTCAGGAAAACTGGGAGAGTCAGTCAGTCCGACTGTGTGCTTAACTGCAGGAGTTCTTTACCTTTACTGAATTATCCTTTTGTGGCAACAGTGATGTTGCAGTTACAAGCAAAGAAGCTCTGCGCTGAGCTGATCTTTCTTTCCTGAAGGTTCATATCCAGACAATTGGAATTCTGGTTTCTGAGAAGTCTGAGTTGCAGACAGCCCTTGGACATACTCAGCAAGCAGCACGGCAGAAATCAGGTAATTGAGTGTGAGTGCTCCAGCTCATGCTGGTGGTTAAACCGGGGATGTCAAGTCCCAGGCATGATAGCTGTTGGCAGGCAGCTCACAGCACTCCTTAATGAGCGATAGTTGGCACCGTCACTGCTTCTGTCATCATGGCTGCCCCCAAATGGGAGCATGTTGAGCCCATGGCAGTTGAGGTTCTTTTGTGCATCACTAAAGCCTTGTCAGCCCTGTTTGGGCCTGATGACTACCCCAGACTGTTCCTTTCTGACTCCTGTTGCTTTTAAAACTTAGTTCCCTTTTCTCTGCCCATCCTCCCACACAGCTGTCATGTTAATGTAGGTTTTACCCAAGCCTTTCATTCCGAACTAGATTTGAGTAGTTTATTCTATTAGGAAACCTCCCCAAATAGCAAATTATCTCTTGTTCTGCAAAGGAAGTTTTGTTATCTTCCTCTAAAAGTGAGGAAGGCATTCAGAGAACTTTACTGCCCGGAGTTGCCAGTGAATCACCTGTAGAGCAGGAGTGGAACCTGCAGAGCCAGGAGTGGAACCATGTCAACTGATTTACAAAGCTCCGTGCTGCCTTAAGAGTTTGTTGACAAAGTAGAAAGCGCTGTTCGGCCAGTTCCAAAGAGCTCTTTGTGATCTAGTCTCAACTGACTCTGCTCTGACTTGTTCAGGGGAAGCTGAAAGCCTTGCTGCTCGTTTACATTCATCTCGCCAGAGGGTATCGGAGCTGGAACGTACCTTGTCCTCCATCTCTATGCAGCAAAAACAGTCAGAGAAGGTAAGAGTCCCCTCTGTTTATGCTTAACCAGCAGTTCTACCTTTGGCTGTTTGCTTGTCATTGCACTACTGCAAAGTCTGTCATCCCTATTTAGGGAAGAGGCAGAAATTAACCTTGGATAGCCCTGCACTCCCCATGATCAAGGCAAACTTCATTCAGGTTTTTGTGACCACTAATCATATGGTCCAGTTGCTGTCTTCAGATGTGACACCTTACTTTGTTACTCTCACCAGCTCCACACAACAGAAGCCTCCCTGAGACCTTGTCCCAGGAGGGTCTCCATCAAACAAACACTTTACTATTGATATTAATCCAGAAGCTTGCAGGAATAACCTCATGTTCATTTATCAGCATCACGTTTGAAAGGACCGAGCAGACTTATTTGTGACAAACTCAGGAGGTTCTAAGCAAATCTGATATGAGGGTTTTTCCAAAGTTATGACCTTTTCTACTTGAGCTGATCTGCTAAAGGTGAAATGAAGTTACTTGCTTGGCTAAAGTCTGGACATGAATCAGTACTTTGTTTTTTCTTCAGCATAACAAAGAGTTGGTGAAGGAGCGAGACAACCTGAAGCTGGAACTGTACAAACAAAGGTAAGTCCATTCTGCTCTTAGCTGCAGAGTAACACTACATGGTAGAGCCACAAAACATAACAAGGGGGCATGGAGCACAAGTGGGAACTTCATTTAAAAAGTCATTAGATAGGATGCTCCTGTGATTCTAGCTGCTGTGAAAAACTGGATTGTAAATTGATGACATGGACGTCAGCAGGCCCAGAGTACATAGAATGATGCCACTTTCTTACTGTGTTTGTTTGCTTCTTTCAGCAAAAGTAGTGAGGAAATAAAGCAGCAGAATTCAGAGCTGTCAGAGCAAGTTCACTCACTGCTTTCCAAGAACTCGGCTATGAAGTTGGATATGGAGGATTTGCATAAGAAACTGGAAATGGCTGAACTGATGATTCAACAGGTAACCACAGTAATTCTGGGATGGGAGCGTAGATCACTCTAATCATGGTAAGACTTTGCTTTGACAGTGGGGGCAAGACTTTAATCTGGTTTTCAAAGGAAGGTACAAAATCTACAAAACTACATCCTCTAGTAAAAGGAAACATCTTAGTAAACATCCTCTAGTAAAAAGCTTTCAGCGAGGCCTCTGCGGAACAGAAAGTGTATTCTAAGGAGCTGGAGCAGTAGCTTGGAAGATATTGCGATAGTGGTCTGCTAAAAGAATGATACAGAATATGAGAAGGTGATCAAACATAGCAAGTGTGAAAACAAGGTGACCTTTCCCGCTTGGATCTATTCAGCATTCTGGTTACTCAGCTGTTGCAGTTTCATTGAGGAACCAGTTGAGGAGGGGTGGTGGTGTCTGTACCTACCTAGCAGAAGAAGGCGAATTGGACAGCAGCAACTTGAAGGTCAGCTGGGGAAAGTTAAGAGAAGCAGCCAGTTAGAAAGGGAATGAATGCATGAGGCCAGCTGGTAGAGGTTCAGAGAGCAGCCTGCTGCTAAGGTGAGCCTGCGAGGGAAGAAAGGGCTGTTATTTTTTCCCCAGACAGTGGCCTAAGTTACCCTTGAAATAAAGCCAACTGCTGCTCCTCAGGGTACTGTATGTCAGCGGAGCCAGCCCTGCTGCTGAGTCCACTGGCATGTTCCAGACATTGGCTTTGAATTCGTGACATGTTTGACAACTTTTAAGGTCACCGGCTTTTATACCATCTGATCTGGCTGTGTAAAACAGACTCTTTGAAATGCACAAAGGTTCTGAGCCAAATTGTTGGATTAAAGCCTGTTCTCTTAATTAAAAAAAGTAAATATAAACCGGAGCTGCCCAGTTCAGTCTGGTTTAACCGGGCTAAAATCTAAGCTTTATGATTTTAATTCCCCCTTCTTCTTTCATTGAACTTCACTGTGATTTGGAGCACTTTAAAGACCTGTAGAAGGTTACAGCATGGATCATGCGGCAGGTTCCTGTCAGGGGAAAGGCAAAGCAGAAATTGAGTATTAATATTTTGCGCTAACTTTGTGGGGTTCTTTGGCAGTTCTCAAGTCAGGCAGGGAGCCTGGATGCAAACCAGCAGTTGCAGATGGCACTGGAGGAGAAGGCGAGCCTGGAAGCCCAGGTTGCTCAGGTAAGAGGTTTGTATTAAATAGGGTCCAAATCTTCAATGAAATCTGTGTGGCAGAAGATTCACGGGGATTGTCTACTTAAGGGATGAAGCCTGAGCTTTGCATTAACACTGGTTTCTCAGGCTTTATCCCTTAAGCAGTCACTGCCTAATTTATTTGGCTAATGCAGTTTTCTTTGTGGTTTACTTTGTTTTGGACAGCTCTCGGAGTCACTTCAGCAGCTCCAGGCAGAAAGAGATCAGTATGTAGAGAAACTGAAGGAGGAGCAGAGCATTTGGCAGCAGCGGGTACAGCAGCTCTCTGAGCAGGTAACATCAGGGGCAGCATCACAGCTGCTTTTGACAAACACAGACAGGAGTGAAGCACCATGAATGTTGTTTTAACTTCCTCTTATGTGGCCTTGCAGGTCCACACAATGGCAGAGGAGAAGGAGAAGCATATGGCCCAAATTCGGGAGCTGGAAGCCAATGTGACAGAGCTGTTGAGCAAATCAGGTAGGGTTTCCAAAGTGGGACTTCACTACGCAGAGTGCCAGCTGGTTAACTGTCACCTCTGTGCCTGAGACACAAGTAGGTCTGAAGCTGTGAAGGCAGCTGAAAGCCTGGTTACCATAAAGCACCTTCCATCCTAGCAAACAGCAAGTGAACTACTTCAGTTAATGACCTGCAGACTGTTTGTGTCTTTAGTATCTGCCTGACTGTACTGTCAGCTTCTCTGGCTCAGGAGTTTGGGAAGGCAGGATGCTGGCAGGATGCTCTTGCTAGGGTTGTGAGGGAGTCGGCAGGATGCTGTGCTTGGTTTTGGGGTAGTTTTGCTCCTTTGTTCCCCTCGGTGCCCTGCAGTGAGGATTGGGTACTGCAGCAGGTGAGACCTGGGTCATAGAGCCCTATAGGTTGGGGTATGGTTTGTGTATGTAATAGTGATGTGTATTACACAGGAATTTAGCCCTTTGACAGAGCTGCTTTTGATTCCATTTCCATAGCAGTTAAGCCCATGGATATTGAACCTTCCTCACCAGAAAGGCCCACAGCAGCTGAACTGAGTCTGCAGGAAGAGATCCAGCGGCTGCAGCAAGAGAAGGAGGAACTCCATGGGCAGTACCAGGCCCAGGTCCGGGACAACGAGCAGCTGAGCCACCTCAACAGGGAGCAGGAGGAGCGGCTGCTGGAGCTGGAGAAGGCTGTGCAGCGCTACAACGAGGAGTCTGTGGACAGACAGCAGATCCTGGAGGACATGCAGAGTGACAAGGCCACAATCAGCAGGGCACTGAGCCAGAATCGGGACCTGAAGGAGCAGCTGGCTGAGCTGCAGAATGGGTTTGTCAAACTGGTACGTCTCTTCTCTGCATCTGTTCCTGCTGCTTCCCTCACTGGTGCAGTCCTTCTGTAGCACAGATGTAGAAACCTGGCAGAAGCGTTATCCATCTCGTGTCCTCTGAGACTATGGATGCTCCGTCTCCTGTGATACATATTGCCATGCCAGGAGGTTCCCTGTCATTCCTTACTCCCTCAGGTGCTTCGGGAAATGAACCGGTATCTTTGTCCAGAGCAGTTTCCTTTTCCCCCTCATCCCCTGGCAGTCAGGCTGTTTCTTTCCCTCAGTATTCCTCCTGCACTTTTACCATAGAAGATTCCCGTTTGCTATTCCCTGCATTTGCCCATGAGGAGGTTCTCAGCAACCTTCTCTCCTGCTGCTGTCATTCTTATTCCCTTTGGGGCCCTGGCAAGCTGACACATGGTCTAGCTGCTTTTTCTTTAGTTCTTTCTGAAGTCTTCTTGGTTTTGATTGTCTGTTGCTCTGTTTGGGATATTCATACAACCCATCTGTTTGGAGCTGACAGGCTGTGTGATGTGCCAGGCCTCCTCTTGGCACCATCCCAGCACCCATTCCCCTGGCTCTTTCCTTGCTCTCCTCCCATCTTCTGAACCCTTCTGCAAGTTATTTACTGTCCTGAACAGTCCATTTATGTCCCTTAGTTACACCCCCGAATAACTCAGGGGGTGGCACCCTGTTGCATTGGGAATGCACGTGGTTTATTGAGCATGTATGTTTATGGTGGTTGAGGCGGTTTCTTTATACAGTGGTATTTGTCTTGCAGACAAATGAAAACATGGAGATTACCAGTGCCCTACAGTCAGAGCAACATGTGAAGAAAGAGCTGGCCAAGAAGCTTGGGCAGCTGCAGGAGAACCTGGGAGACCTCAAAGAGACGGTAAGGGACAGGCGGGGATGGCAGGGCAGGTACTGCAGTGGTTTATGCAGACTGCTGGCAACCTCCCAGACTTTGATGGAAGGGTGGAAATCGGGACTGTAAGGATCAAGCTGGGAGCCTTCCCCTATCGTCTGCTGCCCAATGTGGGGGACCAGCGTGTGGGGGCAGATGGTGGCTGCCTGCGTTAGTTGGTGGCTTTGGGGCACTGTTGACAGTTTGCACATGTCACACGGATCAGCTTTTATGGTTTGATGAGATGGGTTGATGTTGTTTTGTTAGCTGGAGCTGAAAACACAGGAGGCTCAGGGTCTGCAGGAGCAGCGGGACCTCTACTACAGCCACTTACAGCAGTACACTGTGGCCTACCAGCAGCTGTCTGCTGAGAAGGAGGAACTGCACAAACAATACTTGCTCCAGACACAGCTTATGGATCGGCTACAGCATGAGGAGGTTCAGGGGAAGGTGACAGTGGAAATGCACCTGAAGGAGCTGCAGCAGACCAAGGTAACAGTGAAAAGGCGAAGTGGAAAGATGGGAGGAAACATGCTTAATTACATTAAGTATTCATTAAGGGAAAGGTTGGACCAGATGATCTTTTGCAGTCCCTTCCAACCTGGGCTGTTCTGTGGTTACATCCTATACAGTACAGGTGGACTGATGAATGTCTGGAGCAGAAGCACTGCTTTTGTGTGTGTGTGGTGCTGCTGCCTGAAGATGCAGTGACTGTTCACAGTCTGCCTTGTGCAAGCGTCAGTGACCTGCTTCTCTCTTGCAGGAAAATCTGGAAGCTGTAGCTAAGGAGAATAAAGAGCTGCAGGCCCAGATCAGTCAGTTAGCAGCAGACCTGGATGGCAGGATTTTGCACCGGTTAGAGGGTGAGTAGCTGCAGCTGCTCTTCAGGGAGGAGATAGAGCTGAGCTCTCTGGGGTGTTACCTCCTTGTTCACCTTTCTCCTTCACAGGAGATGGAGTTGAAAGTGAAGCAATGACGGAAGAAATACCCAAATCTTCATTTATGATCCCAGAGAAGTTTGAAAGCCACGAAGAAATGGTGAGTCCTAATGGGCGGAAAAGCCTTTGGGTTTAGTTCTACACAGACATCTAGAAAAGGAGGCAGGAGAGAGGTTCCACTGGGTGCATGGAGCAGGCTGTTTATCAGCTGTGATCCCTTCCAGCTGAGGCACAGTAATGAGGGAAGTTTAACAGCTCCTTGTGCATAGCAGCAAAACCCCCAAGACTTCTGCAGCATCCTTGCAAGAGAGGTTGGAAGTCTGGCAGTGGTTTTAATTCCAAAGACAACTCAGCTGGCAGAGTACCTCTCTAATGATGTTGATGCTGTTCTCTTTAGTCTGGAAGGCATTTGGAAATAGTGTTGAACATAAGATAGAGTCATATTTGGAAAAGACTGTGATCAAACACGTGTCGTCGTGGCAGCTGGTGTTTAACCTGCATATTGGTGCTACATGGAAATGGCAAAGACTGCAGTAGTTGTTGCCTGGTTTAGCTCCAGGGCAGCCACTTAGTACTTTGGTTTCATACCCATAAATAAAATGGGGTCAACTGTTGCTGTGTTTGTCCTGAGCTGCACTGCTGATCATGCTTCACACAGGAGTAGCACTGCCATGCGTGATCTGGGATTCTTTGTAGGTCGATTTCTTGACATCTACCATGTCCCAAGTGGAGAAGGAGCGAGAAGATCTGAGGCAGCAGCTGGCTGCTCAGAGGCAGCAGTGCAGAGGCCTCCTGCAGCAAATAGCAGCTCTCAGGCAGGAGCAGCAACATCACGTCCCGCTGGGTGGAGGTAAAAGCTTGGGGATGGTATGAACACTGAGGCATGCCTTGGCCAGCTCACTGAAACAGAGCTACAGGCTTTGTGAGTGCCTCGTGTCCGAGGAGGAACTAAATTCCACATGTCCCTTCTAGGTTCTGCTACAGATACTGTTCCAGTGGAGGTTCACGAGGCTTTGAAAACTGCCATGGAGAAACTACAGGTAAGCAAAGGGTCTCCTCTTTCAGCCCTGCTGTGCTGCTCAGTGAGTCTTTGATTCAGTGTCAGACTCTCTTACAGCACACACAGACAAGTTTCAGGGGAATAAGTAGCAGATATGCCATAATAATAAGCTACTTCCTGAAATGCTGCTCACTGCTTGTCTCATGCAGGTAAGCTTCAGTAGTAACTCCTCTCCCCCCCTCATCACCAGAATGTAAGGGCCCGACACTGACCTGTGCCCTTTTTCTAAAGCAATCACTGAAAACCAAACTGAGTATCTTCACCCTGCTGGGCTGAAGCAGCTGCTCTGCAGTCTTGGCACTGAGCATGACCAGAGCTGTGCTGTCCCAGCAATGAGAAGGTTAAAAGGCTCTTTGTTCCAGCAGCCCTTCTGCTTCCTGAAATGCAGAGGTGCTGTTTTACACCTTCTCTAGCTCTACCCTCTCTACAACTTGTCTCCAATTCGATGCTAAAAAGGAGCAAAAGCAGTGGGATTTGTTCCCTAGGCTCAGACCAGTGTGAAGGGAGGGGGTTGTCTCTAACACAGACTCTGTATGTGAGCAGTTGAGGTGATTGACACCGATTTGTGTGTTCAGTTCCGTTTCACAGACCTGATGCACGAGAAGGCTGATATGAAGGAGCGGCTGGAGGAGCTGGAGCACCGCTGCATCCAGCTCTCTGGTGAAACAGACACCATTGGTACGTTTAGGCAACACCAGCACAAGCTAAAGCTTCCTCAGTGTGTTAGGTATTTGGGGAGGAGGAATTCCCCAGCAGCCTTTGGAGCTGGAGCCCTCCAACTGCCAACCAGTTCATGTCTCTATTGCTGCCTGACTAGTCTGGCTCTCCAGTCCAGGGCTGGATTTGCTGGATCCCCATGCCACGTAACTCTATGCTTACTGTGAGGCTTGTACCCCGATCTTGCTAACACTCCTTATGCTTCCCTTGTGTTCCAGGGGAGTACATCGCATTGTACCAGAGTCAAAGGGCTATCCTCAAACAGCGACACCAGGAGAAGGAGGAGTATATCAGCAGATTGGCTCAGGATAAGGAAGAGATGAAGGCAAGGAATCTTTTTCTATAGCACAGGGCAGGCCTAGGGAGTGCTTCATAGTCCCAACCTTTGTGTGTTCTTCTTCAGCTGGCTTTAACTTAGAAGCTACTAGTTCTGTGACAGAGGCAAGACTACAAACTGCAGTAGTGTTCGTGTGCATGTTTCATAGGCTTTCCTTTGGTGCAGGTGAAACTACTGGAACTACAGGATTTAGTGATGCGTGTGGTCAGGGAAAGAAATGAATGGTACAGCAAGTATGTAGCAGCTGTTCAAAACCCAGAGCTGTTGGCGAACCAGACTGAAGGTGTATTGCCAGTGGAGAGGCGCATTGAACTGAATGCTACTGATGGAGAAGGTAAGGTGCAGCCAGGACAAGAGGGGTGAAGTGGAACAACCCGAGGTCCCAGTGTTGTGCACGGATGGGAAGAGCTTCCTGCCTTGTCTGTGTTCCTTACAGGGCTACGAGATGTGAATTTATCAGATGAAATGGAACAAGAAACTGCGGTTCTGCATCAATCCGGTTTCTCCCCCATTGACACTAAAGCTGCTCAGCCAAGCCAGGAGGACTCCACCGCAAAGCAAATCATGCAGCTTCTCAGAGAAATCCAGAACCCTCAGGAGAGGCTGAGCTCCCTGCTGGAAAACCCCTGCATTCCCTTCTTCTACCGTGCGGATGAGAACGATGAGGTCAAAATCATGGTAGTTTAAGAGGTGCTAAATCTTATTCACAGCAGTTTTCTATGAGCCTGAAAGGACTTAACTGACTTGTACGTGCCCATACCTCTGCTCAGTGCCCTTGGTCAGAACAGATGCTTAAAGACATCAGGAAAGAGGGATTGCATCAGCCAGAACTTGAGCATCAGCCCTCATCTTCCCTTTCTTCTGTTACTTGGTGTGCTTGGAGCTCAAACTAACCTTGGGAGGCAGCTGGTGCTGGCGCTTGGCTGGGGAAAGGGGCTTCCATGACTAGGGGCAAATGACTGAATCCCTTGTGCTGGACTCGGTGCCAGCAGCCAGCTTCACAGCAGCGGTTCTGATCCATCACTCATGACTGTCAACAGCCTAGTCCCTTCCAGGGTTCTCAAAGTAACTAACTTATTCCAGTAATGAACTCTTTGGACTTTAAACAGGTTATTTCTGTTTCATACTATGTATCTTAAACTTCCCTCTTTCTTCTGCAGCCTGCCTCTTGCAACTGTATTTGAAACCAGCCCTGAACAGCCAACAGGTAGAGGCTCCTGGCTGTTTCCAGTGCTAGGGTGAGGACCTAGGGTTGCCTTTTGAGTCTTTTTGGTTACTTGACAAAGCTTTATGTGATTCTTGGGAGTGGGGTGGAAATGTAACTGCACTTTGAAGGATGTGTTTCACTTGTATGTGTCTGAAGGTTTTATTTATTTTAAAAATGGGAGAAATAAGTAAAAGGAAGCCACTTAATAAACATGCTTTGTTTTGAAGTTCTGGACTCCAGGAGTTCTAGTTCTTCATCCCTTAACGTTCCTCTTCTCCCAGTTGGGTAAGGAGTGCATTAAGTGGGTGGAATCCTCCTGTGGCACTTGTTTAAGAACCTGGGCTATACATCTGCAACAGCGGGATCACCAGCCTTGAAGCCATAGCCCTAAGTCTAAGGAGCAAACAAACCATGGAGAGAGGAGAAGGAAGCCCCGAAGCAGCAGCAAAGCCAATGCCCTGTGTGTACAAGTGAAGATCTTGCAGCTGCATCTGCATCCCAGGCAAGAAGTGCCTGTTCCTTAGTCAGGTTAGTTCCAGCAATGGAGTTTCAAGCAATATTGCAGGGGAGGTTTAGGGGACCCACCATCACTGCATGTGTCTGGGCAAGCACACACCTTGTCATTGTTAACCTGTCCATGAGACAGAAGCACAGGACCACAGTTCATGGAGTTGTCCAGCATGGTACAGCTTGTCTCTCCCAATTCCACCTTGCTGTTTCCATATACAGCTGAAAAAGCATTCACCGACCAACGCACCAGGGGAAGATGGACGCTGGTTTTTGAACTCCTTCCATGTGAATGGCACTAGTGGTGTCTGTTACTAGGACAACAGAAGCGATGTGGGCTCCACGCTCCTGGCTGTAGGTCTCTGTTTGTGGTATATCTGTGTAAAATGCTGTATATTCCTTGGAGAGAGACTGAGCCTTCTGCAGTGTTGAGGCCTGCTCAGGTTATTCACAAATCTGTACCACAGCTAATGGGGGCAGGGTTATGACTTAATACAGAGCATTACTGTAAAGGGAATAACTATTGAGTGTTCTACTCTAGTACGGGGAAAGAAACGAGACCAGTGAAGGGCTGTGGGCTCTTGCAGAGGTCACTTCACCAGGTTAGCAATGTGCTTTCTGACGGGCCCTAGATTACTTTTGCACAGATCCCCTTGAAATCTGACCAGGAAAAAAAAAGAGAAGAATGAATTCTTCATAGAAATACTTCCCTGGCATCAATGCCCCTTTTCACTGAGCTTTCAGGAGTGTTTTTCTGTAGCCAAAGTGCTGGCAAGCCCAAGATGCGTCTCTTGGCCAGCATTTCACGTTCAGTTCTCACTCTGTTCTCTTCAGGAGTGTTTCCCTGACCCCACCTTGACTTGAAGTGAACTAAGAGCAGAACTGCTGTTCAGCTGACACCCACTAGCTTTAAATCAGAGCAAGTGAACTGCTTCTGCACCTCTCAGCTGAGGAAAGAGAGAAAAGTGCTTCTTAAAGGCCATAAAGCACCGAACAACAGGGAACAGGACACTGCTGGACACAGCATGGATCAATGGACGCAAGCTGCTCTTGTGCAGGAAGGGTATCTGGAATTCACATCAGAACATACTTAGCCTTTGACAACCAGTAAAGGTTTCTAGTGTTGCACAATACGGCTCTAATATTTAACTGGAATAAATATAGTTTTGGTTTCAGAAACAGAATATTCTCTAGGAACAGCTCTATATGTAACACCAGGGATAGATGGAGCAGTTCCAGTGAGGACACGAATAGGATAGGGTAGGGCAAGCACTGGTTAGTGCCTCAGTTGCAGAGAAGCTGAAGTTGCAACCCATAAAAACAGGCAGGAAAGAGAGAGCTTGAACACACAGAGGAAGGAATCACTATAGAATTCCCTCAAGCCCACCAGTACCTACTATGAATAAAGCCTTCCAGAGCAGTTGTAGCTTATTACAAGTCCTGCTAGGGAGATTCCACAAGCACCACAGCAGCTGTAGCCAGGAGAACTCGGGGCCAAATCAGGCATCAGTATTACACTGATTTAAGTCAGCAACCCCAAAGCTCCTAGTCTCTTCCCTGCAGATGTAGTGCTGGAGCCCCAGGACACGGGGCCTTAAGGAACCCACTGCAATTGTTGGGATGGCAGTGCCAAGTTCAGGCATTCTGGAGAAACATGACTGCTACTGTGAGAAGCAGCAGCCACGATCCAAACCCCATAGCGCTCACTCTTTTGGCATGGAGACAGCGGGAACAGGTTTACCCAGTCTGTACTGGGGAGAAATCCTACTTCAGCCTGAAAGCAACTTCCCATTAGGAGTTGGCTGCGTACGTTAGACTAGAAACTACAACTCAACACCTGCTTGCTGTGCCACACAAACAGCCTTGGCAAGACCACCTCTGTAAGAACCAAGCACCTGTGTGCAAGACTCCCACCTTCTGGATGTCCAGTCACTGAAGCACCTCCATGCTTCTTCTTTTATAACTTAACTTCCATGTCTGACAAGGTGTTTCACTACTGCAGCTCCTCAGTGGTTGATGCAGATCTGCTCCACCTTCCCTACCAGTGATAGCACCTGCTTGCATGTACAGCTTTTTAAGGTCTATGGGATGAAAAGATTAGGTTATAATTAAACACGGTTTGAAAAGCACCCAGAGAAAGAGCAAGAGATGGTTTTATTCTAGTCAGAGACCTTCATTATACAGAAATGATAGTTTATTTCATCCAATAAACAAGAGTGACAGGTAGATCACAAACTGCAGCACAGCTACTACCAGCACTGAGACAGTTCACCCACAAGTCTGGGGTAATACAATAACCCAACTGCACACAGCAGAGAATTTAACAATCGGCTCAAAAACTCAACATTGGGATTTGGTTAGCTTTTTGCATGGAAGTGTATATATATATGTATAGAGATATTTTTTCCCTACTTAAGTATTTCCTAAAATCCACATGGAAGCACAAATGGCTTTAAACACCTGAACATAGATAGATTTTTCATCTTATATATATATTTATAGATATTTATATAACAGTAAAGATATGGTTCTCATTACTACAATATACTTGTTTAACTCCTTTAAGCAGCTGGGAAGAAAGAAAATGAAGAAACCAGGTTTACTACAATCACAGCTGATGTGTGTGTGTGTGTCACAAAATACAAACAGAACAAGCCATGGGTGAGATTCGAGTCAGACCATTCCAGGACAGAACAGCTAAGAGGCAGGCAAAGAGTCTCAGAGGGAGCAGGCCTACATGTCAAATGGTGGTTTGGGGCTCTCCGGGCGGGAGGGACTGGCCTTACCCGGCCGGCTGGAGGGTAAAGACAAGGAAAACAAAGGAGAAAGGGAAGGGAAAAGGGGGAGAAGCAGTAAAACAATAGTTAAAATACAGAAAGGAACCGGCATCAGAACAACAGAGGATCCACAACAGGAATTAAGAGCAATAGCACTGAAACGGAGCTAAGTTAAATCTGAATCAGGCCTGGCTGAAAGCCCGCAACACAAATGGCTCATTCAGCTCTGGCAGAGACATGACACCCGAGATGGACAGGGTTGATATCTTTTTAATTGTCAAGTATTCTTTAATACATGTAGCATGAGAAGTAGAAACCAAACCTTAAGAGGATGAGTTGCGATCAACAACGGTTACAAGTTTCCCCAAACACGTACCATCCACATGCAAGAAGAAAAGGCTACGGAAGAAGTCACCACAGTACCCAAACCACGCTGGAAGATGCGCTTATCCGAAGCAGATAGCTTTTGAACAAAACATCACACAGCAAAACTCCCTGAAAACATTTGGCTGTCCATTTGCAAGGGGGGAGCAGCGGATCTATTCCCCTCTCCCTGCTGGCTTCAGGAAAGTCAGCCAAAAAGCGGTGATGCAAAAGCACTGCATCACCTGCAGGATTGCCCCAGCTCTAAGGGAGCCGAGTGTGAGCAGGTCCATGTGCTCCCTGCACGCTGAGGTGTGCGTGCTCTCTCAGCCTTCACTCTAGCAGGACTATGCGGATCCACTGAGTTCCCCCCCTTGTTTTCCCTGCCTCACTTGGACAGAAGGTTGATTGCACTGTTCCCAACATGAATTTTCGCACCTTAGAAGTCAAACTAATACACAGGACATTGAATCTGTTCCTAACGGTGTCACATGTTTTGATAATATTGTTCTTCTAAGTCACACTTTAGTCTTAACTACAAGAAAATAGCTACAGATCAGTCCCGGGTGCTACAGCTAACTGATGCAGGCAGGACACTTATCCAGGCTAGACCAGGCAGATGGACGGACAGCCACCACTTGGACTTAAGGATGTCCCTGCGGCTGATCTCTCCAAGGAGCCCGTGTACTTCAGGGATCCATGCCACTGAATGAAGGCTACTCTATGCTCACAAAGCAATACAGGACGCACGAGTGAAGACGAAGAGCTCGATCACTAGGCTAGTGTTTTACGACACACCAGGAAGGGGCGGTGGGAGGCAGAGATGTGGGATGGATGAGAGGAGTGACTGTGGCTGTGGAAGGGAGGGTGGGATGGGGCAGCCGCCAGCACGGCATTCGTCGCCAGCTGTCTACAGCCTCGAGTTATAAATCTAAGAGGGACGGTTCAGCCGGTCGGATTATGGTAGGTCGAGTAGGTGAGGCAGGGCCCCTTCTGTTGTGAAAAAGCAGAAAACAAAAACAAGAGAACACACACCGTGGTTAGCACAGCAATCGCAGTCACAATCACTCGTGCTTCTCCACCTCGCCTGAGCCAGCAAGAGAATGAAACTCGAGGCACAAAGAACCAGATGCAGCTCCACAAAGGAGACGTGCGGGTTTGTGTCAGGCCTCACGCTGGCCTGCCTGCACAGCATGGATCAGCAGTAAAGCAATCTGCTGGGAAGCCATTTCTGCTCTCCCTCTGAAATTTGGAAGTGCAGGGGTTGATTACCAGTGAGTGCAGTGGCTCTGGAATGAGAGTTGAGAAGCACGGACAACAACGAGCTCCTGTATCAAGCACATGACAGTCACACAGCATGGATGGGGCCCTCTGAGATGCGCTGCTGTCAGAGGTTCTCGGCTGGTTTGGTGGAGCACCTTCTACCCCTGCCCTTGAGGCTACTGCAAGCCTGACATTCCCTATTCCAATACATGACACTGATGCTCGGGGCAAGCTTGATGCTTCCACTTCTCTAGTTCTGGCGCTCAGCAATTGCAGCTTCTACTTAACTAAAAGGAAATTTGGCCATTGCTACTCCATTCCCTTTCAGCTCTTTTGCCGGTCCTTTAGCTTGTTAAGCGGGAAGCAATGGAAGTGTTTGCCCTCTGCATAGATTACGTATTCTAGGATCTCCTTCCTGCCAGGGACTGGGGAAAACACAAGACAACACCCCTGCTGTTCTAAGTCATTCCTCAGAAGATCACTTCAGACAGACTACAGTTTACAGATCAGAAGTGTTCTGCAAGTCAGTGAGTCCAATCTGTTTCCCCTTTAAAGCGTACTCCCTGCAGTGTCTGCAACCTAAGCAGCATCATGATGGTCTATCATTATGATAATCAAATTGCTCAGTACCAAGCCAGAGTAGTTTTACAATCCAAACTGCCTGAAATGCAAAGAGCAAATACGACAGGATGCAGCCCAAACAGAGAAGCATTTGCAGTGATCATACAGAATCAGTGTCCCAGAATTAATGCCAGAACAATCCCACACTAACAAGCTTTAATTTAGATTACAGAGAATCAACTGCCTGATGGAAATCATGGTCTTTCCCTAACAAAGGGCCTGAGGGAAGGGAGGGAAGGGAAGGAAGGAAGGGAAGAGAGGCAGAGAAGGATATTTGCACCAGTACAGTCCTCCGAGGCACAGAAGTCTTGTTTTGCACTGCCTGCAAGTCTATAATCACGCTGGTACCAGAGGAGCTATGCTCCTATAAATTGGGGCAAGCTCCCTCATCGTAGCAAATGAACCAGAGCAACTCTACAGTCCTCTTTATTAGAGCTCAGCAGAATTTATTGCTCCATATCTATTAAGCCCCAAATCTCAAAACAATTACAACCACTTGTTCCTTGCCTTGGAAAATGATAGAGTGAAAAAAAGCTTCAGACAGCAAAACATTCTGCAAATCTTATTCGCTTGGCTGGAAACGTCAATGGGGACTACCAGACCCCGCTGTCAGCATGCCAGTCAAGTTCCTGCTCCTGTATAGCAATCCAAGATGGGACGGAGCTAACCTGGAAATCACAACCACCTCGGAAGGATGCTGAAATGATACTATCGCCCAGAAGCAAAACTCACAATGAGACATTACAGCTGGGGAACCTGTGACCCTGAGTTTCATGACATGTGGCATCCCTGCATTATCTCTAGAGGGTGCTCCTGGTGTGACTGCAGCCACACCAACTGATGGCTCCTACCCTCACTGGAATAGCAATAGCACTCAAATTAAAACCCAACGAAACTCTAGCTCACCCTTTAATGAGATGTTGTTGCACTGCTCCATGTGTTAAAAGGCGTTGCTGGGGAAGTCTGAAGGACTGTTTGCATTTCAGGCGTTTGGACAGGTTGTTCTAACAGTCGCTGTAGATTTACATGAAAACGATGCTCGAAACCACTGGACTATGTGATGTGTTCTGGCACGAGAGGCCACTTGACCCTACCAGAATAAACGGGGATGAAAGGAGCACAAATAACTCCCAGGCAGACGGGCTGCTTTTTCATAACGTACTATGAGTTGTGCAGACACTCGGAGGCTTTTAGGGGGAAGAGGCTGCCACTTTTTAAAGTTACAGGTTTTGGCTGGGCTCAGCTTTTCTGGAGGCACCTGCAGAATCTGCCTGCTAAGGTTGCTAAAGGCTGAAATGGACAGAGAAGCCCACTGACCCCTGAAACGCTGCTCCAGTCTGTCTCACTGCATTATTAGCCAAGGCCTTTCATATGCCACTGAAAAAATCACTTTCCTCAGTCAGGACAACAAGAAACAGAGGTTTGCTCATGGGGAAGCCTGCAGCAGTCTCAAGTCCTGGGAAGTGAGACCTGAATCCCGGCAGGAGCATGAGGAGACCAGTTATGACTGTCATGTCCTTTGAAGTCACTCTTTCAAGCTATACCCAGACACTGTGTTCATCATACCTAGGAACCAATGGGCTAATAAGGGAGTTCTGCTGATAAGGACCTAATGGAGATGGTAAAACATTACATTTATTCCCTTGGACTGCAAAAGGATTTGGGTGGTATTTTGGGGTGGTTTGGGGGTGGTTTGGTTTTTCACTTTTATTTCCTTGGTGCTCTTGATGCCAGATTTAGAGCAGAACACCCCATAACAGCGAGTTCCAGAATGAGGTACAGACAACAGCAAGCCTCTTCACCGAGATGCATGTTTCTAGGGCTGTCAGGGATGTCTGCAGTAGGCAGAGTATTGGAGGAAACTGCCGGTTGCTCCCAGCACCTCTGCAGTGTGTCATCAGTGAGGAGGGCTGACGGATGACGTCCTCAGAGATGTCAATCACTGAGCAATCACTGCATTGGTTTGATGGGATGTGGCACCCCTCAGCTCTAACTGCAGTTACATGCAGCAGTAACAGACACCAACCTGCTGCAAGATGGGGGCTAGCTGTGAACTCTGGAACAAGGGCTTGATAGTCTGCTATTCCTGTTAAGATAGTACTTCAGCACACACTGCTACCCCCAGAGTTCCCTCTGCCACAGCCAGCAGCAAGGGAATCTACAGGAGATGCTGCTGTGCCCCTCTCAGACCCTTCACTTCAAGAAGAAACATCCACAGAGAAAGGGAGAAGGGGCCCAAAAACCCCCACACCTGCTCTGTTCTGGCCTCTCTGTCCCCTTATCAATAAGGGCTGGAGTTTCCCAGGGAAAAGATTCTGGAGAATTTGCTTTGCAACCCCACTCTTCAGCATTAACAGGACAAGGAAGAGGTTTTGGGCTGGTGCTGTATGCATGAGCCTGCCCCAGTACCCTGCTCCATCACTGAACAAGTACAACGCTGCAAAACACAGGGAGAGACAGGAAAAGGAAACAGGCAGGACAGGCAGTGTTTGGGGGACACAGATCACTAAAGCCTAACTCTCACAGGGGCAGAAGGCAGAGGAGAGAAGGCAGTTTGAATGGAAGCAGAAGAGTAACCTGGAAGGTAAAAGGGTCAAGTGGAGAACAAACAAAAGGGAGTTTGCTTCTAATTACGATAGGACACAGGATTACAGGGAACATT
This sequence comes from Ara ararauna, assembly GCA_028858755.1. Classification (NCBI taxonomy): domain Eukaryota; kingdom Metazoa; phylum Chordata; class Aves; order Psittaciformes; family Psittacidae; genus Ara; species Ara ararauna. The sequence goes on from CM054384.1 coordinate 19,329,763, forward strand.
CAATGTCAGAGTTACCCTGCACTCAGACATGGAAGTCCTGATATTAATGACTGTAACTCCTGCCTTCCATGAGCACTGGGAGCACAGTGGTGATGGGAGCACTTCTCCAACCAGACATTAGAGTATAAGAAGAGGAGTCTGAACTAACAACTCCCCGGGTCTCAATCTTGATTCTAACAGAGCTGACAAACCAAATCAAAGCGGAGTTCCCTCAGCTGATCTCCCAGTCAGTGCGCATATAAGGCAAATGAGACACACACAGTTTAGACCTTGTGCCAGAGCTCATTCCCCCATCCCACCTCCTCTACCTAAGGGAGGAGAAAGAGTCCTCTAGTGACCCTCAATCAGGTACTGAGGCTTTCCCAGGTACTGCAGCTCAAGCAGCTGCTCTGACTCTGATCAGCCAGTTTTTCTGTTCAAGACTCCTCTCTTTATGAGATCCTGGCAGAGGTGGTTCATTGGACAAGGGACTCTGTTACTACTAACACAAGAACTAGGCAGCAGAGCTGCAGAGCAAAGTAATGGAGGATGGGGCACGATGACTCATGCATTGCAGGGAGAGTGCAAAACGTACCGTGGCTGCCAGTCCTCAGGGGTCACTGATAGTGATTCTGAAAGACAACACGAAATCAACATGGCAGTTCAGACAGTTCAAGGCAGAGGCCACACAGACTGTCAGGAACGTGGAACAGAGACACATGCATGCACAGACACACATTCGCACGTCTCCCTGCAGAAGACAGCATCAGTGTGTGCTGCTGGTCAGGACTTCACACGCACAACCACAGCCTCACCCTGGCACACATCCAGAACCCCGCTGTGCACAGGGGTGCATGAAAGCTGTCTGCACATCCACTGGCCATTGCTCACTCACCCACCAAGTCCACTCATACATCCAGGCTGATGTTCATACCTGCTGAACCAACGGTGCATCTAGGTCTTAGCACAGGTAAGCTTGTCTCTGATCATTCTAAATGCTAGAGTTGGAACAAACAGCTCAGGGAAGAGGGAGATGCAGTCCTGAGCACTACCCAAAAAGGGAAGCAGCAGGTGAAGGCTTCTATTTTGGAGATTACGAACCATGAGATCAGCCACTCCGACCTCCTGAATAATTCAAGTCAAAGCTGTGTGATGTTATGCTTACAGGGATGCTGATCACTTGCATCCCTTTCCTTAGATGTACCAAAGAATGGAGAACCCATTAACGCCTTCAGCAGATTTTTCCAATGGTTCAAGCATTCTCACTTGAACATTCCTCTTTCTCCTGTGAGTTTGCCAAAGCTCCTTCATCTTTTCTACTAAGCTAGTTTCTATTGAACTATTTTAACCTGGAGAGCCTAAACGGAGAGGTATTTTCAGAGTTTTCTTTCCCAGAGCGAATCATAGAATAGTTAGGGTTGGAAAGGACCTTAAGATCATCCAGTTCCAATAGGCATGTAGTCCACATACAGCCTCCAATCGCACCCAGACAGGACATTATACTGCTTCAGCTCTGTACGTACTTGGCAATATGGACTTCCATAGTAGACTGAATAAATGCTAAGTACACAGGCATGATGGCAATGTTTTGTGTGTCCTTAATTATATGCAAGAAAACCTTCCTGCGCAAGAAAATGGACCATGTGGTGTTTATATGGAAAGCATGTGTCTACAGTTATGTTTGAGGAAGAAGTACAGTGACACTCATCTAAGTTCATCATTCATAAAATCGGATGCTCAAACGAACTGGAGACACAAAACCTGCCAGATTTCTACATGGGTGTGTGCATACACACAAAGCACATCCAGCCACCACCACACACTTGCAGCTCACTACACAACACCAACTCCTACAGCAAAGCCCACTCATGCCATCTACAAGAGCTTTGTTCCTCTCACACAACAGCATAGCCTGGTTAGCAAGGGAAAAGATGAGTATTAAAAAAAGCAACAATGGAGATGGCATTCGTTCACCCATGGCAGAAGGACCCGAGTCCAAGTGCTAGCAGGGAACATTCTTATTCTATATACAGGAGAGGAAGAGAAAGAGTCCCTTGTCATTGGAAATTCTCCATTCATCAGTGAACTCAAATGACAAGCTGGTATCAGGATCCGGAGGAGTCTATGAACAACTGGAAGAATCAGAGATGGGGATCAGGGAATGAGCATCACTTCACAGCTTCTGGAATTACATTCTCAACTCCAGATCAGGGCAGACAGTAACATGCAATCCAACCTACCATCTCTCCTTCTAAAGCAAGGGATTGCTTGGTTCATGATGAAACACTTCCTTGCTCTGCTTCAGTACTGTTCCCTACCTTCCCTTAAACCCTTCTACCTCATGCAAAAGGCAGAAAAGACATTAAGATAAAATATGACAGATCTCTTCAAAAAGAGAGGCCAAATCATTTCAGCCCATTTGGGGAATCCTATTGTGACAATCAGGTATATAGAATATTTTTCATGAGTGAAGAAATGAAACTGAGTGAAAGGAGGAAGATGGAGACAGAAAGAAGCATAAGTACACTAAAAGTAAAACCACAAAGTAACACTAGATGGAAAAGCAGGGTCACAAGAAGCAAGAGCCAAAATACACAATAGAAGCATGCTGACATCCATAGGTACCACCAAGCAGGACTGGAGTCCCTGGGGTGACACTGAGGCATGGGTGGACAAGTGACTGTGGGAGCTGCATCAAGGTGCATAGGGAGGAGTGGGGGCAGAGGCACCAAGAAAGTAAAACCATTTGCACACACCAAAGTCAGAAACTGGTGTTATAATCAATAACAAGGCCTATAATCAATATGGACTCATCCACCTCTGGGCTGGATACAGCCTGGCAGAGAATGCGTCCCCTCTAAACAGGCAGCACCAAGTATGAGCTGGGGCACTATAATGGGAGGAAGTCTGAACTGCCTCTGCCATGTACTATCACCGCCCATTGACAGGCTGGGTGTTTCCACCAGAAAGGGGCAAGCTTCAGACATGTGTCACCAGCAGCCACCAGAGAGGAGGTATTTTCCACGAGGGAAGCGTTCCCTCTGGCATGCCAGTGAGGTGTTCCCGATTGTATTCATTCTTTACTCTGCAATTACCGTCTCTTCCTCACAAGGAGGCCAAGTACCCAACATAAAAGCATTCCCTGTTCCAGACTATTTCCTAAGTCCTATTCAGGAACACGTGCTTAGGAAATGTATGCAACATTATTACTATGTTGAAGTGCGTTTGATGTGACTGAACAGGAAAGGAACCGAGTTTCCCAGCAGGAAAGAAAAGCTGTGTGATTTTAACGCTCTAGACTGGAAAATGTTCAAGTTGATTATCAAAGCAATAATAAAAAAAAAGGCTAAAAAAATCCATTTATCTGCCAGCGATACTGCGATATTCTCCCAGCAAAAAAAACAACTCAATAACTTAAAGGTCTCCAACTCACCTTGAAGAACTCTGGGCCAGGAGAAAAGGGGCAACTTCACACTTTGGGAGCCCTACACAGAGGGAAACTGTCACTCCAGTCCTGTGATTTTTCTGCTGAACATCTACTTGTGAGCAGAGGCATTGCTACGATTGCTTTAATAAAGCCCTTGGGTACAAGGTCCTCTTCCCCCATTATTTGCACAGAGATCTGAGCAGAGAAGAAGCTGCCCTGTTCCTGAGAGCTGCTTTGGCAATGCCTCATCTGTATAATGAGATCTCAGTGGACAACGATGCTCCTGCCTATGGACCCAGTTCAAATATCCAAAGACCGTACCCACACCATGCACTCCATTCTCCTTCTATGGCCCAGGCAGGCTAAACGCTGTCAAGGCTGCTACCCCAAAACTGGACATATCCCACCTGCATGGAGCAGCGTTTCGGGACTTACCTGGGAACACCAGGAGGAGCACGATTAGGCCGAGAAGGAACCTGAGGTGGGGGCCCAAAGGGATCAGGAGAGGCACCTGGCCTGGAGGGCACAGGGGGGGCACCACCCAGCGTGGACCCACCAGCAGGAGGTGGCCCAGGAGCTGGGCCTCGAGACCCAGGTCTGGCGGGTGGCACTGCAGGAGCTCTCCTCTGTGGTGTGGGGCTGGACGTAGGGGACCTGGCAAACAAACAGAAGAAATTTGACTGCAACAACAGGCCTGAGATCCCTCTATCGCCACCAGGTCCCCACATGCCACCTTCAGGGGTCCTTCTTTAGTTTCACACCACTTTATGTGCCACCCTTTGGCTTTCGAGGACCATCAGGTTGCCTCCAAATCTACTTCAGGCCCTGTGCAACCTAAGGGTTCAGAACTCTCAGCATCCTCTAAAGATGTAGCAGTCCTACATAGCTTCCAAAGCCTAGGAGCCTCCCAGCAGAAATACCCAGAACTCTTCATCCACAGGGAGAAGAGGGCAAGAGGAGGACTCCCTGTCTCAGTAGGAGGCCCCAGCTAGCCACTGAAGAGGCATCAGGCAGGTCTGTGGGGCTCTCCCCCTGAGCCTCTGGTACCTGCGTCCAGATGGTACGCTCTGCACCTGCAGCCAAGAGTCGTCCACCGGTGGGGGCATTGGGGTGCTGATGGTGCTGGTGTTGATGTCCCCGATGATGTTGAGGGCCTCTTTCAGGGCATGGAACATGCGCAGCATCTCATCACGTCGCTGAGCCTGCTCTGCCGATTCCTCCATCAGTGTATTTTGATCACCACAGGAGTACAGGTTTGCCAGCAGCTCCGAATGGATAAAGTCCTTGGTCTGTAAAGGAGCACAAAGAGGGAATCAGTTTTCACCCTCTTCCCCCAAACAATGTTCTCTCCCACCTCTTCCTCCTTCCAAGCTGCCTTCCCATTTCCTTCATTCTTTCTCTCCCTATTTTTCCCCTTCTCTGTGTCTCCCCACCTTCACCAACCACCGTGTGATAAGTACATTGTTTATCATGAGGTGCATGATTGTCTTCGGCATGAGGTCTCTGATGGTTTTGTTGACAATTGCCATGTAGGAATCCACCAGGTTCCTGATCGTTTCCACTTGTCTCTCCAGCTGAGGATCCATGGAGTGCATGAAACTGTCTGATCCATTCTCCTCTGCTTCACTGGCCTGCAGAGGAAAGGAGAAACAAATTGGTGCTTCAATTGTAACACGAAATTGGTTTTTCAGGAGAGGCAAGAGAAAAAAGGGAACACACAGGAAGCGCATGCAATAAATAAAGCTTAAGCTTACATTTTGAGCTGCGATTGTCAATGCACAGCTCAGCTTGTACAGACTTCGCCTCGGATCTGAGGAGCTTTAACAAAGCTGCTCTCTTGGTAGAAAGTTGCTATACAAAGGTGAAAGGCAAAGGGACTCCTGAGCAACGTTCATAAGTTATGGCTCTCGTGAATACTCAAAGCTGTATTTTTGCCTTTATTGCTTACAGCTTCCTGGGAGGTTCTTCATCTGAGCTGGGTTTTCCATACTCGGGTTCAGTTTAGTCCTGAGAATCACTCACCATAAATTAAGCCTCCCAGGCTCTGACACACTGCACCTTTATCCTCATTATACAAATGAGAAAACAGATACAGAGGTGAAATAACTGCTTGCCTCAGTGAGACCACAGTAGACGGAATAACCCAGAAACCCTTCCTGATCACTTTAATTGCAAAGCCTCCATCAGAAGTCAATTAGCTTTTCTTTCACACCAAGCACATGAATCTCTTCCTGTGCGCCTGAAATGCTTTGTTTAGCTTTCTGTAAGGTAAAACCTGGACTGCGCTGTTTGACAGCAAGCAATCGCCAAGGCTCTTCCATTTGGGATCAATTTCGAAGCAGCAAAGCATGAAAGACTGCTCTTTCTCAATGCTTATTAAAAAAGGGCAACAAACCAACCTTGACTTTATAAAGAAAAGTCTCTCTTGTAAGAGCCATCCCAGTCTGAGGGGTTTGCAGCAGTTGCTTATCTTTTTGTTTGGGGAACAAAATACAGGAGAAAGGGCAAATTCCTTTGTTCATTTGAGCTTTTTCTGGGAAGATCTTACATCATGAAGGAGCGCAAGGTTGAAATGAGAAACAAAGGAAAGGAAGTGGATGTCAAACAGGGCAACTGAAAAAATACGAGGGTCCAAAAGCCCCCAAAGGAAGCTTGCACCGAGATTCCGAGGTCGCACAAAAAGGCAGCAGTAACAGGAAAAAAGGAAAATCCAAACCAAGAACAGAAAGGAGCAGCAGGAACCCAACAGAAGGAACCAAGAGGGAGAAGCAGCAAACACCCCTCAGGAAACTGTGACAAAAGGCAAAAACCAAGAGAACTATGTGGTTTGCTCCCCAGCGGGCACGGCAGGCAGAGAGCGTCAGACTTACTTTGTCCTTGTCCTGGCAGGCAGTTCGAGCAGAGGTGGAAAAAATTAAAGCAAAAAGGGACAAAAAAAGAAAAGACTTTTAATTGGTCTCCGACTTCGGAGAAGGTCCCATCACAGCACCGAACAACCCCACTAAGATGCACGAATACCTGGGTTACCCCGGGAGAGGACCGAGTTCATGGTTTAGCTGCTCTGAAAATCAAAACGGGCTGCGCACCAAGTAAATCAGATTAGCAGCAACACAGAGCAATCTACTTACCCACGGCGCCTACTTGTTCTTTGTTACATAGGGTTTTGGGACACTCATGCTAGCAGTCAGCGTTCTTACGTTCAAACATTCCATTTGCACACCAATAGATGGCACATGTCCTTTACCAGTATGTGCTTAAGGGGCCCAGTCTGGTTCAAAGCCAATCTGAAGTCATGGCACTGTTAAAGTCCTGTCCCCCCTAATCCTCTTATATTTAATATCACATCAGTTTTCAGGAACTACTTTAAGGCAAACCCCACAATCTTCAAGTGTAACAGGAAAGATAAATGCAAGTAGTCTATTAGAAGTAACAAATGCAAAAAGATAAGCAATTATCACTTTTCTAATGGGACAACTATTAATAGCAGCTTCCTCTCAGAGCAGGAAGGCTTTGAACAGGAACATACACCACAATTCTAGAGAATGTACTTTTAAAGCAGAGCATAATGCTGACAGCAAGTGTTACAGGACAAGGCTAACGGAAGTGATAAGGGGTCTGGCTAAAATAGTATGTTAAGGTATCTACCAAGTAAAATAAAACCTCAGAGAACACCTCTCCCTAACTGGATGAGGGAAGGAAGAGGAGAACAACTACTACAAGCCAGAAGTTCCTAACAAGGCTGTAGAGCGTTTCTCAAAAGGAGTGGTAACTTAGCTCAGCATATACCACTTAGTAGTCAGGTAGTTAAATGTCCTCCTTAGATTGGGAATTTAATGCCCACAAAGCAAGAGAGCTAGAAGGGCTTATTCAAGGCAGTCTTTGCCTACTATATCCCTCCTTTGAAGCTACCTGTTACTTTATCCCAAGCTTCTGTAAAGGAAGCACCAGGACATACCAAAACCTTAAAAACTCTTGTTCTAAAAGATCCCCACTTTAGTAAAGAGATAAAACCTTCACAAACCTATTTGTAACACAAGAGGATGATGCAGCTATCCTTCACAAGATACATGCTGTATTCCTTCTGATCCCATAGGTCTGGCTGTAACTTACCCCAACACGCTCTGGGTAGACTCCTGCACGAAGGAAGGAAGCCTTCCAGCTATCCACCTCCTCCTGGGTCTCACAGGCCAGCTCCAGCTGCCGGTAGTCCTTGTAAACATTCCTGAAAAGACAAACGTTTCATTCTTCCTTACTGCAAATCAGAGATTGGCCCATATTTAACAAAGATGTCAATGACCAGGGAACCTTCACAGCCTTGTAGAAGCTTCCTGGAGTGAGGCAGAGATGCTTAGCTCCTTGCTAGTATCCTCATCACGACCTTGCAAAAGGGAAGGGACTGCCCCTAGATCAGCTGTGTATTTCAACGTGGTATGAATAAGATTCTGCCCACTGCTGGACTTCTCCAGTCAACTTGAGTCCCTCATCTCCTACGGCTTTCCCTAGTCACTCATTAAGAACACTGATTATCAACACATATTCCAGCCAGATCCAGGTAACCACACCACATAGGTGAAGGCGAAGGTCACCCTGCAGGCCATGGACTGGTGAAGAAAAATGGCACGTATATGTAAGACCAGAAGGAATGAAGTCAGACTTATTCTTCTTTCAAAAGAAGTCCCCCCATCTCCTCCAAAAATGGCTATCCTTAAGAGATACTCCCCTGGAGAGTGAGACAAGGAAGCCTCCTATCTACTATTACGTGAATCCTGTCCCTAGCTTCAACAGCTTGGCATGTTGAGATGTGAGCATACCTCTGTTCAGTGTTGAAGAGAGCAAAGATGTGCTTGCTGGACATGAACCCCTTCTCAACATCTCGCAGTTTCAAGTTATCCACTGGTAACATATACTTCTTCTCTTTCTCCTGGAAAGGGAATCAGTAACAAGTCACTCACTGCTCCAGCAAAGCCTCTACCCTGCCAGCACGGAGAAGTCTGTCAACAACTCAGCCCCACATCATCGGGGCGCTCAACTCATCGGGTCTGTTTAATCTGTGAGAGAAGGGGACCTCTATAAACGTGAGCTTGTCCTTCCTGGCTGCTGCTGTGATGTGGCCCAAGAACCCTGGCCCATTAACTCCTCCAGGAGCAGGCAGCAGCGTGGCACGACCCAATTCCCCAGGCTGTAGATCACCACCAAGGCCCTCACTCTTCCCAGCAAGGGGTCAATCAGCACCAAGACCCTCACCAGCCACTTGATACCTCCATCCTCAGGACAGCATAAATAGGGGGGAAACTGCTGCTGGTCAGAGAAGGGGCAATCAGCCCTCACAGCCTCACTGTTGACACCTCAGTGTTTTACTTATGATCATTACAAGCCTGTATCCAGGCTCAAGAAAAGCCAGGCACGCGATAGAGAAGCTGGTTTGACACAGACTGCATCGACTTAAATTCACCTCTTCAGAAGAGCCGACTTTCTCATTGCATCCTATCACTGTCCTACACTATTGATTACTGCAAACCCTCTTCAAGTATTAATTAAGCAATAATAAATATACATCCAAAGAGCAAAGAGCAAGTCTGACTATAAGAATACAGGTCACTGTAAGGTTACCTCAAGGCCTCCTGTGTTGGCAAAAGGCCATAAATGAATAACTATGCTCACTAATGAAAATCACAGGCTTCAAATGACTAAAGCTGCAGCAATATAGGCAGTTTGCTGCTCGGTGAATGGTCAAAACCAGAGCCTGAAACTTTAGTGTCCAGATTCAGGTTGCTTTATGGGATCTGTTTTCCAGAATAACTGCACCCACAACCCTCCAGTCTGGTTCTTATGAGACCTCTCCCAACTGCTAAACACAGAACAAGGCATCCAAACCCAAACCTCAACATTTCTGACCCTAGGTATCCTCTTTAACAAACAAACGTGAGCTTAGTTTTCACATTTAACATCCAGAAGCTAAGGCAGAATCATTCTCCCTGCTCAAATCTGATCTACAGCAAATTAACAGAAGTGAGTTTGATTTAAGGTCCCCATTTGGAACATCCTGTCCCAGCTGGGTATTATACCCCAACATAACAAGAGAGGGAGCCATCACACTGGCCTCCTAAAGGCAGAATACAGCTATCCAAGACTGAAATAGAAACAGAGCACGCTTCTGTGCGCAAGCATGCATGTATGACTGTCCTCTTGTGAGCATCTTGTGTGTTTGTAGACCTTTCTTGGCTGGAAGCAACAAAACGTGACTGCTCTCAGGGGAAACAAGAACAGGAAACAAAGATGGTCAGTGAGCTAGAAAAGAGGGACAGGGCAGAGCAGCAGATAAGGATGACAAAGCTGCTGAGTTCACACATCCATCCAGCCTAACATCCTCTTCAGTTTCAGTTAAATAGGCTTGAGTTTGCTAAGGATAGCAGCCACTACACAGTTCAGACATAGCCCAAAGATCAAATTAGGCAAATTCCTTCCAAAATTTAAGCAACAAGAATATCCCAGAAGCCAGCACCTGGAAAACAGAAGAGATCACTTGGGTACCCATCGAACTCCCCATTCTCTCCAAGAAATTCCAGGCTAAGAAAGCAGGAGAGCTCTTCCAAGCAAATTTCTCTGGATGTTTTAATATGGTCCATCAGTCTGGTTGGCAAGTGCTTTTGTGATGGGACATCTGTCAGCCAGGTACTGGGCTCAGAACCAGATCACTTCAGGTTCTGTAAGCTCCAAACAGCTTCCAGCTTTCTGTTACTTTGGATTATTATTATGCTGGTGTAGATTGAACTAGTGACCTAGAAGGGAAGTACACCAACTGCTAAGTCCTGTGCAAGTCAGACCATCTCTGCCACAGCCTCCCTTGCCTTGATGTCCCTGCATCCATTCCAGTGTCTAGTGCAAGAAATAACTGATGTTAAAGCTGCCTGAGAAAAACCATTCTACATCAGAACCACATTATTCCGTGGAAATCCAGCAACGCAGCCATTCTTCAGGGGAAAATAAAGGCGGCAAAAGGTAAGGGAATCCCATGTCCCAGATATGGAAACACATGCTCTTTGCCAGAGTTTCAACTTTCACCCTTTCCAAGCTCTTGCATAAATGCTGCCACGTGATCCAGACAACAGCATCTCCGCATGCCGATCTTTCCATACACCAGAGGGAAGATGCATGCATTTGTCTGCCAGCATAGAACACCAAAGGATGTCAAAAGGAGGACAGTGGCACAAGGCAAGACCCCCCCAGCTCACACATGCTGCAGGGCAATGCACATGGACGCAGCCCCTGGGGCTCTCCATCTCCCCACACCTCCCCCTAACCAGTCCCCCACTTCAGTCTTTCCAGCTTCTCAGTTTTCAACCCAGCCTGGTTTATATCAACATTCTGACTTCATTTCCTGTATGTAGAGACAGGAAAGTGTGGAACGAGCTGCCAAGGGCTGAGCCTCTCAAAACTTTGGCTGAGCCCTCTGCCCATATGTTAGCAATCTGGCAGCATGTGCGATGGCTGAACAGCATCCTGGCCAAGAGGGGAAAAGGGCTTCTCTCTCTCCCTAGCTTTCCAGACTTGGAGGAGGGGAGAGAGAAGGAAGAGCCAGCACATATCAAAATGGGAAAGTGGTTTGTGAAATGCTATATTAAAAGCCCTCAGTCTGATCCCAAGAGGCTTACATTCCTCGTAAGCTATCTCCCTTCATCCGTAAGAAGGGGGAAAAAAAAACTCTCAAGCAGCAGAATATGTGTTGTATAAAATGTGCAGGCTGGCTGTGAGTTAATCTGTAGGGCCATGAGGCCAAGGAGAGGTAGTGAAGTGGCAGAAGCATTTAGATTGGCTGTAATAAACAGGACATGGATGTGCAGTGCTAGGGAATGAAGCGAGCAGAGGGCTATTTACCCATAATCAGGGCTGCTGTTCCCAATGGGAGCCACACTGCTTGCATGGAGAACTGCAGAAAGATGACTGCAAGCTACTTGCCCAGGCAGGATAAGTGCCAGAGGATTACTCCCCCGCCCCCAGCACAGTGCAGATACAGCCAGATGGCTCTGTAGTTTGCATCTACCATAGAAAGAAAATACACATGGCCAAGGAGGAGACCAGGATCCATCAGCCATTCCAACTGTGGGGCATGAGACACAATAGCTGGAGGAAAAAAAAAGAGGGATGCTGCAGTTGCAGCCTGATGTTGCAATATCCATATTGGGGCCACACATCTCCTGATGATGGCTAAATCCTGAGCTTGGTTTTGGTCAGAGACAGCAACAGTTTGCACTATCGTCTCAATTTTATGTTGCTATCTTACAGGTAATAACCTCCAAGAAGTTCCCAACATCCAGCAGGCAGCAAGCCAGTCTGACTGAAAGCATCCCCTCCATTCCTTGGGCTGCCTCAGCTGCAAGTTACATTTCCCTCCTCTTGGATATGCGTAAAATGAAGCTGACAGATGCATGTGTGGGCTCCCCTAAGGTTGGAAATTGGCACTGGCAATACAAGAAAGTAATTGGCAGAATTATTAGGTCTCAATTTGCTTTTGGAGCACAAATAAACTAATGAAAGGTTTCCCTGTGGCTGGTATGACAAACACCTTTTGCACAGAGACAAGGCTCTGTGGATACGGGAGAAAGAGCATTGGCCATTGTTTCAACTGGTGGCCATGTGAAACGAGGAGAAATCCATCCTGCTTGAACCTCTTAATCTCCTTTCCTTCTTGTAAACAAACCTGCCCCAGAGATGAAGGGAGGTTCAGCCGGATTGTTTGCATTAAACACATGCGCAGCACTTCGGGAACCCTTGCAATCAAACTCCACTCAAATGGAAAAACGTTAACATCATAATTGATGCTAACACACCGCACGAATGCATGTACACTACAAGAGTATTAGGAAGAAGCCTCTGAAAACTGGAGTAGTCAAAAGCAGTACTGAAGGTAGTTGAGCATTTTAAGTTGAACCACCCCCCATTACTGACCACTTTCCGCCTGTCTTTGCAAAGCGGATGCACATCGGAAGAGCTGTATTCCTAAGCTGTGATTCTTCCAGGAAGCCCAAGTCATCCCAAAACACACACGCACCTTGAGGCCAGCTTTCCAAACCACAGCCCACCTGCATCACTTTTACCCTCAGAGCAGCTGACTGAGCACACTGTGATCGCTGCTCCAAGCAGCTGCAGTGGCTTGTTCACATCAGAAAGCTGCATTGGTTTAACTTAAACAATACACCCTAAGATTTTAAGCTGATTTACTTCAAAAGCTCCGTAGATACCAGGCCTGGCCTCATGTGATTAATCACAGCCAGCACTGTTGGCTCAGTGAGCACAGCAATGGTCATCAACTCACCTGCACAAAGCAAAGCCTATTTACATCAGCTGAAATAGCTGCGTGGTTCAATCCGCACACGAAGAGCAACCCTAGGAAGCCATCAGAAGGCACATGAGAAACCAAGGCAGAAACTGAGTCACTTCAGAGAGGCTACAGTGCCCAAAACTGCACTGCTATGGCCTCTGTAGGTCACAGCAATGCTCACCAGCCTTTGCAAAGGACAAACAAGCATCTCTTCCTACACCAGTCCCTGTGCCAGGGATGAACCGCCCTCGAGTATACAACTTGCTTTGATGAGGCGAAGTGCAACGCGCACGCAAAGCGCTGCGCACCTTTGGGAAAAGGAGAGGGTTGGTTACCCTTCTGCAGTGCATGGGTAGAGCCAGAGCGGGAGCTTTGGGCATGCATACTCTCAGCCACAAACCCTAGCTGTCCACAGGAGAAGGGGATGCTGGAAGGGAGGCATGCGCCATACATAAAGCCCTCTTTCTCCCTGCAGCACTAAGGCAGAGAGGGAGCAAACCGCACGGGCTAAGGCTAACATCTGGAAGCGTTACATGGGAGCCAGGCGCCACAGAAAGCCACGGCATTCCTCAAGTTTCCATGCAGGGCAGGGAGCCTTCCTTTCCCCCCGCGCAAGCCCATCCGACAGCCCGCTCACTTCCTGCCAACCTCCGGCCTTCCCAGCAGCCAGCAAGCTCCTCCCTCGAGTCTAGTTAGCTTTCCACTGCCACGTCAATTGAGGCAGAAGGACAGAAGGGGAGCAAGAAGGGAGGGAGCAAAAACCAGAGGAAGGAGGGAGGGAAGCTCAGCAATGCCAGATATGGGGGGGGTGGGGAGGGAAGAGGGGATGCGGATTTGCTCCTGCAAGTAGCTGGAGGTGAGCTGCAAGGGCAACGGGCCAAGGTGGGTCAAAGGACCCTTTTGGGAAGCGAAGGTTGGTCCTGTTTGAGCTTCGCTCCGGACATCAGGGCAGAAGGAGGTGAGAGTGCATGGGGCCTGGGAATCCTCCCACACAGCTCCATAGGGAAGAAGAGGAGTTGAATGAAGCGACAAGTTCTGCACACCTGGGTGACAGCCAAAACTTCACAGCATTTCCTCCTCAAGCAACAGCAATTGACTTTTCTTTTTCCTCTTTCTATAAAGGTGCAGCATATCCCAGGTGGAAACCAAGGTACCAGCCTGACACCAGCACTGGAAGAGGAAGGAGCTGGGCAGCTTGCTCCAGAGTGGAAACCTGCAGGGAGCACCATTTCTTCTTCCCAGCTGCCAGAAGTGGATGTTTTTTCAATGACGACTTGGACTTTCTTTTCCCCCATCTCTGCCCCCAAACCCCATCCCAAAAGCATGGAGGGGGTAAAGGACTAATGGAGCTGCTGATAGCCGGAGAGCAGATTGCAGAGGCTCCACTCCGTCTGCCCAGTGTTCAGACTACCTGTTCAGGACTACGAGATTGTACAGTAGTCTGCACATTGGTTAGGCTGTGCTGGGATACACCTCACAGTGCCAGTGCTGCACGGGGACGGCATCACCTGCACGGCAGAGGGACATGCTTGGAGAGGGTGGGCTGCGGGCATAGCTGCATGCAAAGTCCACTCATCCCTCAGCCTGGGAGGATATAACCCTTTGGAGCCATGCTTCATCATCACTTTTACCTGCCTGTCCAACCAGCCTGCTCACAACTCTCCCCTTCCTCCCTCCCTCCATCTCTCTTTCATCCCCTCATCTCTTTCAGTTCCATGCACTTGTCCCAGGGTAGCTGTGTTCAGGGTGGCTTCTGCTTCACATGCTGAACTTTGCCATAGAATGCAGAGATAGACACATGGGAATTACAACCGCACTGTGCTTTGCTACGCGAGAAGGCAGGATCAAGCACAGGAAGGTGATTGGAGAATGGGGATTTCACATCTTAAAAGCAAGCCGGTCATTAATATAAAGAAAAACCCACAAAGGATTGAAAGGTGAAGGTTTGGATGCTCTGGAGATTGTGTTTGCTTTGGTATTTGTCTGGAAAAGAAAGACGAGAAACAATGAGTGAAAGCGTAAGTGAGGACTGAGTAAGACGAAGATACTATCCATGAGAAAATGTGCACTTGTGAAAACAGTGAGGGAATGAATGAAAGAGCTCCACAGAGGATGTAAAGAGAAGGAACACGTTCCAGCGAGCACCTAAGAGTAGTGTGAAAGGAGGGGAGGAAGAACTTCAGACCTGCTCCCGCAAAGCCCTGGCTGCAGCCAGACCCATCGTTGAGTCCCTCATCATTTGTGAGCATCAGAGCAAAGACAAAAGGATTTCTGCCAGCCGAGCTGGGCCTCAAGGACACAGACTGTTGGGGGGGGGGGGGGGTATGTGTGTGTGTGTGTGCAGTGGGGACACTCTCTCAGTGTTGATCAAAGTATTTGTTTTTAAACTAGCATGGGGTACAGCACATTGACAGGTACAGAGTAAGCAGCTATCTGGTGACTGCCAGTAAGGTCGCATCTTCCCCAGGACAGAACGCCTTTGTGCTTCAAGCAAAAGAGAAGGTGTGAATAGTGAGAAATCAGAGAAAGAGCTCAAGCACAGCTGCTGCAGCAGGAATCAACATGATGTACAAAGAAGCACCCCCAACTCACCTTAAAGTACCTAAACCCCTGTGCCCAGCCCTCCTGCACACACACAGGACTCAAATGTCTGACGCTGCACACAACACATACTTTTACACAAGCAAAGAAGGCCATATCCTTCTCATGTAATCACCTGTTCTTACAAGTCCCAGCCTTCTAGTACGTGATTTACCTGCATAAGGACAGAAGGTCCCACCTGTATCGTACATTCACACAAACTCCCAAAGGAACCAGCAGGTACATCCAGCTACCCAGCTTTGCAAACACTCCAGCACAGTCACTCCAACAGCTACAGTCACCCTTGCAGAGCAGACGACGCAGGGGTCCCCTCCAGAAGGTAGTAAGCTTTACTAATAGGAACCACTGAGCACAGTGCTCATTGCATCTTGCCTACAGGGTCCCCAGCAGCAGCAGCTCTAGCCCAGCTCACAGACCCTCTTTTCCAGCCGGCGGGAAAGCCCTGCAGAGAAGTGGGCACTGTGCGTTTCATAAGGAATTCAGGCAGAAAGACTATTCAAATCAGCTTCTTGTATTGTGCCCATTATGGAGCATGCTGAGCAGCTATCCTGTGTGCTGTGCTGCTGCTCCAGCCCTGGGGACACTGCGGCCTCTCTGAGCAAAGGAAATCTCACTCTATATTGCCAAGAGCCAGAGCAGGCTCCTCCTCATCTCTTCTTCCCACTGCTGGCTGCAGCATGATCCCACAGGGTTCAGGAGGTGCAGGTACCTCAGGAGGGTCTCCAGGTCTTGGGAGGCCAGCTTTCTGTGGGGCCGCTCTCCATGGGGCCAGCATTTGACTCATTGGAAGGAGACAGGAAGACAAACAGAGCCCAGGAGCACACACACATGCTCTTGGCAGTGAGGCAGAGTGGGGAGCCAACTTTCCACCCCCGCCTGGTCTGCTCTTCCCTTCCCCTCCCATTCTCCCCAGCACACTCCTTCAGGCCCCTCCAGAGCATCCACAGCCACATATCCCCGCTAACATGTAATGCTGGGCCCTTTAAGACATTTGGAGTTTCAGTTCCTTTCTTCAGAGGCAGAAGGAAAACAAGCCAGCGCTGCAGAAAGACTGGTATTTCACTAATGGGGTCCAGATGTCTTCATTCCACAGGCTCTGGGTCCTGGCTTGCAAAACAGGGCAGGGAGAGGCTGTGCCCCCAGTCCCCCCACATGGATGCTAGCCTAGCCTTCACCCACCGCACACCTTCTCACCCTACTTCTTTCCCCATCCTCACCTACAGCTCTGCCACCAGCACTTCCATCCACACCAGATGGATTCAGCTCCCTCTTCATTCCCGCTGGAAAGCAGCCATAGCACAGGGGAACTGGGACAAGAGAGCCCACAGAAGTGCAGGGTGGAGCAGACAAAGCCTCCCCCCTTTCTCCCAGAGCTTAAGTCAAGAAAGATCATGGTGTACTGCCTTTAAAAACCACACAAGAAGGTCTCGGGAGCTGTAGAGGACATGAGTCCTCCTGAATTGGTGGAGAAGGAAAGCTCTAGGACCGACATGCAAAGGTAACTCTGAAAGGGGACCCATGCACTGCATACAGCTCTTCGGGATGAGGCTGACTGTGCAGGACTGAGGTTTGGGATGGGAATCCCCATCCTCAAAAGCTCTCCAAGCTTCCCTTCAAATGCACCAACTTTTAGCCTAAAACAACGGTGGAGCCAAGGTGAAAGCTGCTTCCTTTCTCCCTCACAGCGACCAGTGATCAAGGAGTTGAACTTGGGGAGGAAGCAAGGGAAAACATGCTTCCCTTTCCCCCCTGCTCCCACTCTACTGAAGACAAAGACTCCTTTCTCAGAGGCAGCTCAGACCTCATCAGCACTGGTCCTTTGGTGTTTAAGGGACTGAGGCTGGCAGGGAACTGTTTTCATTAGGCAGCTCTACCTCTTGCTATGCTGAAAGGAAACAGGGCAGACCTCCAGTTGCTATTGACCCCCAAGGCTGCCCTCCCTCAGGAGCGAAGGGAGGTCTAATCCCCATCCCAAGCAACTGGAATCTATCAACAGTTTATACATCCCCACTGCAGCCCTCCCTCCCTCCCACTCCCCAGGGAAGAACAGGGAGTTCTGATCATGTCTGTAATGCAGATGTGGCAGCTGGCTTTGATTAAACTACTTGATGTTTATAACCACTCGACCTGCATATGCAAACCTAGAGGAAAGCAAAGCCTCCCCAAGCAGCTCTGAATAAAAGGGCAAGGGTCTTATAGCAGAGACGCACTGATTTAGTGAAAGACATTTCAGTGCCTGGTTCTTTAATTAGGAAATCACTGCCTGCTCATCCATAGCAGCACAGCAGCAGTCTCCATGCAGAAAGTGATATTTAGAGGCTGATTCATCACTGGGTTTGTCATCATTTCCACCTGCTGAGAGTGAGACAGGCCCACTGATAGGAGCTAGACAAGAAGCTAGGACTAGCTGCAGCTCCCAGGCACATTAATGTGTGCCTCAGAACACCTGAGGGACACAAACCACAGTAAGAGGCAGAGCAGTTTCTTCATTTGCAATCAAAATCCCCCATCAATTCAGAATGCACATCTAAATCATACCAGATATTTTTAATCCCCCCAGCACATTGAGTAGGACTAACCCTTTCGATCATGTTCTTACCAAAACCATCCAGCTATTCTCTCTTCTAAGTCATTAGAAAAGACAGTTATCTACCTTTGTCTTGCATAGGAAGCAGCACACTGTTGACAATAACTTCCGCTGGGACAGTTCTGTCTGTTTAAATAATCTCCCACTAGAGCAGAAAAACACCACAGCATGTTGTAAAGTTGCTTGAAACCCCTGAATATGAGAGATCCTGCACGTTCCTATCAGTGATTTTCCACACACCTCTGTGCTTTTGATCAGCAGTACTCTTAACCCTTCACAACTCCGACAATTCTACACAATGCATTAATGGCATGTTCAATATAGAAACATTAAAGAAAGACATTCCTGCTTTGCAGGTTTAACAACTGAAGCCTGGAGAGGTGAAGTATTTACTCCAAGTCAGGAGAAGCAGCATCTGTGCTGCTTCAGGTCCATAGCTCCTGTTGCTATACTCACAAAGGAGATGCTTGTTTTCTTGTGACCAGGAATGATGCATGAAAACCTCTGCCATACTCCTTCAGGAAACTCATCACAGCTGAACCCAAAATACTAACAAAGTCCAAATCTTGGAACTAACCCATCAAACCCTTAATAGCAGCTGCCACAGCAAGACAAATAAAGGTCAAATTCATTCCAAGTGTCTGTCAACTGTCTGCTGAGCCAGGGCTTCAAGTAGAGATGTTACTCCTTGTGCATCAAAAAAAGCCCCATTCACATCAACTGAGAAATGCTCAGCAGTGCTGAGACCACAAGCTGCAGACAGTACTGAGAAGATATATCTGTAACACCCAGTGAACTGAAGGCCTTATGCTCATCAGATGCACAAGATTCAAGCTGTGCTACTCACCTCATCATCCTTGTACCAGGAGAGGTTCTCCGCTGTCAGGACAAACCAATACTCCTTGGAGCCACCCTTCATGATGCCAATGTTGTTGATGGTGAGCCAGCCCTTTCGGATGACCTAGGGGGGTAGAAGCAGTAAGCATTAACACATGTCCTAAAAGCCTGGCTTTAGGTGACAGAGGAAAGACCAGAGGATATCCCTACACACAGAGTAGTATGGAAAGACAAGGAACACCGTGCTCTCTGCTGCTGCCAGAAGAGCCCCCCACTCGACTGGCCAATGAAGGTCTTCACCTTAAAAGGGCCAGGAATAATACAAAGAGGACGCAGGAAGGAGCCTGGCAGTGCTGTGCATTATACCCTCTGCCAAGAGGAAAGAGATGCATGAAGAAGCGCATCAAGAGCGCCTCAGATACTGGCACAACCTACAAACACCAGATCACAGCAACGCACCCAGAAAAGGCCATGCCTAGAGACAAGCAGGATGCCAGCACGCCTTTGGGCACACTGAGCGTGCGGAGTGATTCACTCCACTCAGGGGCTGGGGCAAGAAGAGGTGGGCAAGCAACCCAGAAAGAACTGAGTTTAGTAAAAGGAGACACTGAGTATAACAGAACAAAACGGTGCATCTGGAATTAACACCCTGGACTTCCGTGTACCCAGGTGTTTGAGTCGTCATTAATTTAGGGCAAAACAAGTTCCTTTAAGGTTTAGTCTCTGAAGAAGCCAGGTTTCCTCTCTGGGAACCTCTGGTTCACCAAGTGGTGGTTTAGAGCCTCACACGTGCAGTAATCAAATGCAAGTATGCATCAGCTTAAATGCATTAGTTTTTTTATGTATTGCTGCACTGTTAACTCCCAAAAGCATCCGCATGCATTGTGTGTGTACCTTGCTGTATGGATGTGCTAGTGAAAACAACCTGGCTTTGAAATAAAGCATGCAACTGCACTGCATATTAGCAAGTTGCACTGTGTGAGCTGCCTACCATGGAGGTACACAGTTCTTTTAACTGTCAATTTATCCTATAAAGGTAAACTTAGGGGCACTGGATCTTCATCTCATGCCTACCGTTGAGCTCGAGGTGGTCCTATTCTCTCTATGGACAGGAGGGGGCAGTGAAACAGAACCACACATCCGTGGATTTCTGCTTTTTATCTCCACCCACTCACAAGATGTACCAGCAGTTCTGAGTTTGTCCTCAACACACAACCTTCCAAC
Source organism: Ara ararauna (assembly GCA_028858755.1). Lineage (NCBI taxonomy): Eukaryota > Metazoa > Chordata > Aves > Psittaciformes > Psittacidae > Ara > Ara ararauna. Next base: position 19,349,737 of record CM054384.1, read on the forward strand.
CTCGTTTCTGCTTCACCTGTGTCTAGTGCCAGCTGCCCTCCTCTCCCCATTCAGCAGCAGAGGGAATAATTTGCTTATGCACTGTTCTTGCCTTCCCAGATGCAACATTAATGTTCATTAGCACACCCTGCTGAGTGGCCTTCTACTCACCAGGATCTCATCCTGCAAAGGGGAACCATAGCAACAGCAGCAGAGCAGAGAGCAGGAGAGGAGCAAAGAGAGGAGAGATTGTTACTAGGAAAGCTGGAGCAGGAGGAGAGGCTCAAAAATAAAATAAACTGGAAGCTGGTACCAAATCTTTTCCCCCAGGTGTTAACAAAAGCAACCCCCATCCCAAAATAAAGCCCGCTAATGGGAAAGCCAAAGCGCTTTATAGGTGCATCCAGAGTCTGCCCTTTGCACTCTTTTACACTCAGCTCTTCTGTCAGTTGTACTGCAGAGGATGAGGTTCCTCGCAGCTGCTCCAAGATTCCACGGAACGGATGGTTGGCCAGTCCAACCTGCTCACCTACCTGCCCGCCAACAGTACGGAAACTGTCTGCATGTTTATGTGCAGGGAAAGGTGGTCAGACATGTTAGAAAGAGGATGGATGTCAGGAGTGAACATCTTTAAAAGGGCTGAACAACAGCATTTGCTTCCATGCTCTATGAAGCTGCTTGTAAGACTGTTTCTACAAGATCTTCTAGCCTAGGCAGCCTTGCCATGTCCCCAGCACATCTGGGAGAAAGTAGCATTAGCCCCTTTTCAACTGCCTCCAGTTGAGTTCCCTAATTCCTTTCAGTTCCTGAGGGAACAAGGGAACCCCTCCCCTCCGCTGCTGTCTTCTCCCATGGGTGTGCTCTCATACATACCCTATGCAACCATGGCTATAATCACCCTTTGTCTCCCCGTACAGAGATTTAAGTACTTCCAGTGAAGTTTTCCAGAACAGAGGTCCATAAACTCTCTTGAAATCCCTTTCTAGAAAGTAGGTACCACTGGTGGGAAAGACAACTGGAAAAGACAATTCTGTCCTGCAACAGTTCACACCTAGTGTTCCGTACTCCTTACTTCAACAGAGGAGTGAGCACAACTAGTGAAGGGGCTAAACTAACAGGGATTTACACAACATTAATAGGGATTTCTACCAGAAAAAGCAAGACCAGAGCTTGATGATCAAGCATCATTTCTCTCTACAATACTTGCCCTCCATTGCTGCTACATGCTCAGCTCTTCCTGACTGCAGCGAGTCTAAACCAGTATTTTCCAGGTATAAATGGAGTTTGATGAATACAGAAAACCAACTTTCAGCACTGCTGCATCCAGCCCAGCACTTGTCCACCTGGTAGCTTCCAGGTAGCAAACATGCCCTTCTTGCAGCAGTGAAGGAAATGGAACTTGGCCTACCTGGTTGCCAGCTGCCTTCTTCTTGCTCATCTGGCTGCTCCTCTGCTGAGCACTGCAAACAACAGCAGAGACATTCAAAACCCCCCAGGCTCTTGATCACCTGAATCCTGCTCCCATCAGATTGCTGCTACAGTGAGTTCATGCACCTCACCACTGGCTTCTGAGCCTTGATAACCCAATCTATTTCCATCTGCTCTCTCAGCATGGTCAACTCATCACACCCCCACCTGAACCACACTCGGGTCACTAACCCTCCACAGCTTCTGCTTCTTTCTCCCTGACAACCATAATACTCTTTAATCCCTGTTCTCCATCCCAGCCTTGTAATACAGAGCCACTGAAAACCAAGCAATACTGAGAGTTGAGCCATACTTTGGGACCTCAGCATCTGCACCAGGGCCTTTGCAACCCATTTACTGGAACAGCTATTAGGACAGAACCTCAAGAAACATATACAGACAAGAGGAGGCAATAGACTGTGGGTGCTTACTTGGCAAAGCCAATGAAGTCCTCATGGTTTGTGTTCATGTAAGCCAGCTCGATGTCTATTAGAAGCATGACCTGCCAAAGAGAGGCACAGAGCAAGACAGACATTAGTGACTGACACTGCTAATAGTCAGAGACACACAGAGCCCTATGCACTGTTCACCTGATAGCCCTCCGCAGCCAGACACCACTTGGCTCAAGCCCCTCTAGCTTAGACTGTCCCTTCAAAGGTGTCCCCATGCCACACCCCCAATCTCCCCTCTCATACACACCCCTGACCCCCTACCTGATCTTTGGTCCTGCCTTCTCTCTCACGGATGTGAGTCGTGACAATCCTCTCCATCTCCTCGCGCAGATGGGGGTACTGGCTGAGCTGCAGGAGAGAAAAAACACGTGCACATGGGAAAGGGAGGTATGAAGTGGGGAGCAGCCCCCCACATAGATGCATGCATACATACACCTGCAATCAGGTATTTTCAAGGGAAGTTCTAGAGAGCTGGACTTGCAGAGAAGTTTTCCAAGTTCCTGGAGGTCTGCCGGGAGCAAGGTTCATTCCCCTCTTGGTTTGGGCTTCAGGAAGAAACCCTTTGCACTCCTGCAGCAACCCTTCTGCTTCACTGGAGGCCTGCTCCAAACTCACCACACTCTTCCTGGCAGGACAGAGCCTTGGGTGGCATGGTTTAGTGGGAGGTGTCCCTGCCCATGGCAGGGGGGTTGGAACTGGATGGTCTTAAGGTCCTTTCCAACCCTGACTATTCTATGATTCTATGACATACTTGATAAACCCTAGATGTAAATGCTCACTGTAGTAGGCTAAGGAGGTGAATGGTCTGTTGCTATAACCTGCTAAATACTATGAAAAGTCACCCTGGGAAATGAAGTGGATTTCAATCCCCAACTTGCTAATGCTCTATGTGAGGGCATCTGGCCCTTTCCAGCATCTGCAAGCAGAGACAGCATCTGACCAGCTCAAGGGTACGTAGCATCAAGAAACACTGCTCTAGGCATCCAGCTGCTTCTACCTGCTCTCCACGTGTGTTGGGGCAGGGTTACGTAGCTGAGGTCTGTATTCACCTCACACCTACACCACAGGTTTTGCCATGTTACTGAGGAGGAAATCCTCCTACTTCCCTGCCCAGACAGAGAAGTAGAAAGACGTTATGAGCTGTGGTCCAAAAGAAGAATTACCTACAGAGATCATACACAAGAGACACTGCCAGAATCAGCACCCTTAATGCCTGCTGGGTTTCACACAGCACCTATCTACCTGCCTACATTCATAAGCCTTTAGTGATTTCAGTAGCAGTAACTGTATGATTCTCAGGTCAGGCCCAGTATAGGCAAACAAGATTAATCCTCCAGACCCAGCCTGTTCTTCCTCACTTTTCCTATCCCCCACCAAATCATTTCCTCCATATTTTCCCTAATATTACCTCCAATTTGACTATAATGTCAAACAGTGTTTCTTAATATCAGTCTTTTATACCCCCTTAAGGGGGATATATAATGAAAAAGTCTCATTTGACTATAATCTATACTGCATTTGTTTTGTTCCTTCAATTTACATGAGAGGAGCTTCTTAAACTGGTTTGGCTTTTTGTTCTGTAGACATAAGTAGTTAGAAGATGTTGGAAGGTACTGGCTCAGAGTGTGCAGCATCACACCTGGAAGCCGGATCTGACATTAAGCATCAATATTGCTAACATCTGATTACAGACAGTCTCAAACCCTTCCAGCACTTCTGCTGTCAAGTAAGTCACAATAGCCTGGAATGGACACTGAGCACTAGCTTTGACACTGCCTATTTTCAGATGTGTGGTTTCATTTGGACACCAGTGACCCTATAGAGGCAGGATAAACCAAATGGAATTGGTGGTCCCCACCACCACCTTGTCTTGAAAGCACAAACTGGGTGTTCTCCATGATCTTGATGGTTTAGGCAGCTGGCTGCTTCAGAGACACACACAAGCAAAGCTTCCTGTTTCCTTTGGGGGTTGGCAAAGGATAGATGGGCAAGTTATGGCAAACAAAAACAGGAAGTTGGAAAACCTCTGAGCAAATCTCAGCTTCTTTGCTTCAAATTAAATAAAGTCAAAGGAAAATCACACCAAACCTTCCCCCTCCCAACCAGTACAAATGTCCACAAAGTGCAACCCAACTTGTGGTTTATTCCAAACCCAGGTCCAAATCCAGCAACGTTCATGTGCAAAAACAAACCAATAGCATCAGTCCCCATGCAGGAGCTTGCAACCCCAAGCATGCACAGAAGAAGCAAGGGTGGGCAAGGGAAGAGGACACAGGCAGCCACAGGACGTCACGCCACCAGGGAGCATGCAATAGGGCACAGAGGGGCAGGGAGTTATCACCAGCAGTACAACCAGCACCCAGAAATGCCATGACTCTGAAAGACAGGAGAGCAGGCGACCCTTCAAGGGGTTAAGTCTGTCAGCCTGGGATCATGCCCCAGCTCAGCTGGGTTTTCGATCCTGTTTTAGCTGCATTTGCCTGGTGAATCAAGCTACGAGCTTCCAGCCCTCTTTGAAAACCAGTTTGCCCCAGTGTTCCTTAGTTCCCCCTCTTTGCAGATTCCAGGAGACCTTGCCAGCACACCAAAGAGCAACCTTTAACTGACAGTTGCTGACTCGCAAGATCTTCCTGCACTTGTGAGATGCTGCAGTGCAGTCTGGCACAGAAGGTTCCTGCTTCTGGAAAAACACTAGCTAGAACATCATCCTCCTAAACGTAAGGTCTTACATCTTACACCAGCTTTCTGCTGATTTTGGAGCTACTCTCCATTTAACCAACTGGAAGAAGCTCAGAACCAGGCCAGAGAACAGCTCTCAATGGCTACCTTCTCTTCAGCTCTCAGCTTTGTCTAATAGTCAACTGCAAATCTCTTTTCACACGGGAAAGCTGTACTTCTGTAGACAGCAGATGGGTTTGCCGCCCTCCGTGTTCTTTATTGATAGTCTCATATTATTCCATCAATGCAGCTTTATCAGCTGCACGTACAAAGATGTCCTCACCATCTGGGGGGAAATGAAATAATTGTGACACCACACAACCAACACACAATAGTTCAGGACAGCAGCAAACCAAGGCTACAGGACTGGTGAGCTAATTCAGGAGGTGTTAGCCCAAGTGATCTTCCTATCAAGGAGCCTTGCAGGGCTTCTAGGGAGTTTATAGGTTTGGGTTTGTCATTTGAAAGGCAGCATCAGTCCACACCACAGCAGGCTGGATATTACCTCACAATTAGCATCAGTCCTCAAGTAGCCTTTTCCAGGTATCTTCCCTAAATAGCACATGCTCTTATCCACATCAAGCAGGGCTATAACATGCAAGATAAATATTGTGAATTGACTAATGTCCCTGTGCTGGTGCTACCTTATACTGTCAGACCCCATCTCAGGCTGGCTGCTATCCTAAAATGGCCTATGGCAGTTCCCTTCTACTCTTTCAGGGGGAGATACAGGCAAGATGAACCTTCTCACTACATGTAGACATTTGGCTTTAAGCACTACTAAAGCCTTTCTTTTATTTTCCAGTGCTGTTGCTACATATTTCCATTCAGTTATTTCACACCTCTAACACTGACCTCCCTGGCCTCTCTGCCTTTTATTACAGCTATTAGTCTCTTACAGTGTCACTGCTACTATCACCTTCCTTGGTTGCATCACCTTGGAACACCCTTGTGTGGTCCTCCACCGTATCACAGATCAAAATCCACAGTGCAAGTGGGTATCCAGCCATTCTAATGACATCGCCCAACACAGAAACCGGAATTCAACGCTCTTGGGGGTTTCATGATCCTTCTCCCTCCCCACCCAGAGCAGACATCTCCAGCCAGATACAGAAAACACTGTCAACAACCAAACCCATCAAATAAAGAGAAACAGCTTGGAAAGGAGTTACTCTGCCTCACCACATCAGCCCTCACGATCTGGCAACAGCAGGACTCAGCAATAGATAGACCGGGCAGAGCTCAGGGCATGTCAAAGATGTCACCTCCTTAACAGAAGCAGTGGTGAGCTCTGTATTCCTACATACAACCAGACCTTATGAGCTCAGCTCTTGCCTTCACTCTGAACTCATATCAATTCTTATCTTCTCTTCCTTCCCAGCTTAGGGGTACGTATTGGTGAGTCTGGCTGCAACCCTGGAAGAAGGGAGCTGTAACTTTCAAGCCCTAAAATGACCCATGAAGCAGCTCTTTCCAACTCCGTTTCCAGAACATCCTTGTCTCGTGCCACCAACGTCTCTGGCTCCTCACTGGTGCTTTAACACCAATTGCCACAACTGCCTTTGTTTCCTTTAAGGAGGCATGTGGTGCCCTCTCCTGGAGGAACCCAGCCTGGGAAACAAACCCACTCCTGCCCCAGCCTCTGAGCAGTATTTAACACCTTCCACATCACTTAGGGCAGCTCCCCTCTCCACCTATGCTGCCCTCTCCTAGCCTAAGGCTTCGCCTCCTGTGCTTCACAGCATACAAGGAGAAATATCCACACTGCCTCCAACTGAGCACAGTTCATGGAGCGAGAGATCAGCAGGAGAATGATGCAGAGGGTGTAATGCCTGGAAAAGCTCTTCCCCAAGCCTTCTGGGACAGTCACCTTCTGTTGACTCTGAGCATCTCTTGCAGAACATCTTGCACCTCAAAACTTGACTGTTATTTTGTATATGCTACTGCTTAACGCAGCTCTGCAGACAAGCTGAAACCTGCAGACCATTTGTGCTGGGGGGATGTGAGCTCCTTTCTGGCCTTTTAGCTTTTTCTAGGGTATCTGGGTTGTTTTAAGGGGGTCCACAAAACCCGAGACAGTCCAAATGTGCAGGCAGTGGCACAGAACTGGGGCTTACAAGGGGTTTGATTCGCACTGAGGTGTATGCTACAGAGCCAGCCAGAGGAAAAGTGTATGCTGGAGTAATCCACTAGATCCCAGCTCACTTCTCAGCTACAGAGCCCGGCAGCTGATGCTCACTTCTCTTGGTCTGCTTTTAAACTGCTCTTACACCTGCAGGTTGCTGCTTTCCTTCAGCTACACCTTTATACCCCTTTTCTCTCTCTAGGTTTGCTGGAGATCCCAGGGGTGAGTGTGGAGAAAGCGCATGGAAGTGTGTGGGAAAGGAGCGGGCTTTCTTTGCGTGTTTTGTTTCTTTACCTTTTCGCTACACTTTCTGATGGTGGATGTGAGCTCACTCACTACCATATCCACACACTTCAGACTCGGCTCCTTCAACTTCTGCACCTGCTTTTTCACTATGGCTTCAAAAGCGAGGTCAGGCGTGAAGAGACCCGTTCTGCATGGCAGGGGCAGGGTGGGAGGAAGCAACGAGGAAGAAGAAAGCGAAGCGGAGAAAGAGCAGGAAGGAGGAAGAAAGAGAAGGAAGGAGAGGGGGGAAAAGAGAGAAAACATAAGGCAAAATGAGAAGTGAGATTTTTGGTTCAGTCCGTTAGTTTATTGAACCAGGTGAGCATTGCTATGGGGCCTGTGCACTGCCAAGTATCAGGAGAGTCTACAGGCAAATGGAAGGGGCAAAGGGGAATGAGGTAGGAGCGGCTGGGCCAGTGAAATGGTGAGCTGTCAAGAGCAAGATGAATGGATGGAACCCCCCAGGGATCAAGTGATCTCCTCCTGAAGGAAAGCTTCTTTGGATTTCAGGACAAAGCTGCTCGCCAGTGAGCCACTGCCTCTCTTCCTTGAGGCTCACCTGGTCTCATTTCCCTTCGCTTCAGGCATTCCCCTTCCCTAGCCACCACTGTTATCTCCCCTTCATGTTTCCCTTATTCCAGCGGCAGGAAGCCAGAACAGGAACCAAGTTAAGACTTGTTAAGGTCTGTCACATCTCACTATAGCGGAACTGAACCGAATTGACGGCTTTCAGTTGCAAGGATTCAAACTGCTCCACTTATGGAGCATATTTCATTTCACTCACCTTCCCTGCAGCATTAACTTCTTCAGAACAGATGCACCCAGTTATTTAGGCAAATGCAAACGTGCTACAGGGCATCCACAGCTATATAAAGCATCCATTCTGCCCCAGCAAAGCTGTAGCATCAGACCAATGCAGGCCTGTTGAGGTTTATAAGGAAGCACTAATTTCTAGTGCTACCCAGTGGCCTGTATTCACAATGGCTCCCCTATGAAAATGCAGGAAGTCCATAGGAACTAAAGCTACTAAAATATGGCCAAGATTAATTCAAGACTATTGTACCCAAAGAAGTTTTTCAGCACATCTTTAACACTTTACAGCTTCTACCAGGATGCTCTTTGTTACACTCTGTTTTCCATCTTTCACATCTCTGTGAATAACACCTGCAAGACCACAAGCAACACGACCATTAAGACACTCCTCAGCACGTATTATAGGACCTACAACTAGTTTGCTTTTCAAGCAGCAAAGAGTTGGGATGCATTACAGGATTCAGCTCCACCCAAGGGTCTCTCTAAAGGTGTCAACAATGCCTCTTTTGAGCAAAGCAGGGGCATTTCCAACGTTCACATCCTCTGACTCAGCAAGTTTCCTACTAATGCACTTGCCCTGCTAAGCTCAATATACCCATTTTCCCCACCAGACGTGGAGGGCCCTGCACAAAACCAAATATCTTCAATAAATCAGTAGCTTCCAGTACCTGAACATCACCTGAATCACAGTATTTCTTCAAACATAACTCCGTAGCCATGGCCACTAGAGCACACACTAGCACTGAGGTAAACCATCAAATTCAGAGCAGTAGGAGCTGAGCTAAACCAGAATGCTTTAATCCTGAATCTGTGACGCTTCCCCCCCCCATCCCTGCGGCTTCTTCCCATGCCTTGTTTCCCACCCTGCTACCCACCACCTGATCACTTGAGGAACCTGCTGCTGTCAGAACAGATGGTCTATTCTGAAATTATCAGTAAAAGAGGAAACAAAAAGGAACAGCGGAAAAAAAATACATGGAAAATGGAAGGAAGGATGCAAAGAGAAAGAATAAATGGGACATTTTTAATGGCAACTGAGGAATGGAGAACAAATCAAGAGAAGCTTCAGAGGGCATGAAAAAGGAGGGCCCTTCTGATCCAGTTAGCAGGCAACTCTGGATACTTGGCAGCCTGAGGGCCTGTGCTTACCTGTCGCCAGGCTCTAATGGCAATTTTCTGGGTGCTCCCCACAGTCACACACCCCAGGAGATGACAGCAGGAAGGAAAAAGGAAGCTCCTCCAGCACTCTAGAAACCTGAGCACTCTCTCACTGCATCCACTTTGCCTTCCCAGTCTGTCCTGGGGGGCAAAGCACATGCCTGCTTGCCTGAGCCCTTCTGTAGAGCCTCTTGGCCCTAAGGACTAGGCATCCCTCCAAGCAATGGCAAGTATCACCACTTGGGCACCTTTTCCCACCCTTGCAGAGACAGGGTGTCAGACTCTGCAGACACCTCCTGCAATGCCCATTTACCTGCACCTTAATAGCCAGTGACGACTCCAGTCTCCAGTGCCCATACCATCATCCTAACTGAGATGCCATTCCACCAGCACCTAGCCCTGCCTGAAGCAGCAAGCCATGGCTGAGAGGAATGACACAAGTCATCTTATCTTGCTGCCTTTCAACCCCAACCACAGAAAACCAAGAGCTGCCACATCCAAAGGGGAGAATTGAGGTGGGTCCCCTCCCTCAGCCCCAACAAATACCAGTATGGATCCCAAAGAGCAAAACCTGAAGCCCTCTCTCTGATATTAGGAGGACCATAGAGATTGATGGACATTTCTAACTTGCTTCTTCTCAGCCATGTGCTGCTCTTCCAGAACAGGGTATGGACCAAGCCAACCAGAAACCAAGCCAAACATCACAGGAATGGCTCCCTGTGATACAGCCCACAGCTATAACTGCTGCAGCCTCTGAAGTTCAGCCCCATACTTGTCCCCAGCAGCTCCCAAAGGCTGGTTTGGGATTAACCCTCTCACTTCTGCAAAAACAGAGGGGACAAAATTTAAATCCCCGTTTCTGCCTTGGAAAATAAACCCAGATACTAAATTTAAAGTCAAATATGGCCACATAAGAAATACCCTTGGTTTTAGAAGGGATCAGGAGTTATGCTACAGAGGGGTAGCAGGGGTATCTCCAGCAGCCCTCAACTCAAAAAGGCAGGGAGCAGGGCCATGGCCCATGTCCCACAGCACTTCCCTTCCTGTTTGGCTTGTTGGCTGGATCGCTCCAGGCTGGTACCGCTCAGGTCTAGTCATGCTGAGGAGGTGGTTAGAAACACCGAGTGTGGCTGCAGGCAAGTCCCTGCCCAGGTCACAATGCTGCGCCACAGCCAGCGAGCGGGTGGAAGGTGCCAACTCCATGCTGCCTCTGGTTACCTTCTTGGTGCACTGTCTAACAGTATTGATTAACTCCGAAATGACCATGTCCACGCATTTCAGGCAAGGTTCTTTAATCTTCTTCACCTGCTTTTTCACAATGGTCTCAAAGGCCATGTCGGGTGTGAAGAGACCGGTTCTAAACACCCAGGGTGGGGACAAGAGAAGGCAGGAGGGGGAGAAGGGGCAAGGAGAATGTCATAGCGTTACATATACATCTTGGAGCAGGTACCACCATCACTGAAACCCAGCACATGGGGCTGGGGGTGAATGTCACATCCCCTTGGACAAGCCCTGACTGGAGTCAATGGAAAATGGGGGATGCTTGGCACCTCACAGGAAGGAGATTCTGAAGGCAAAACTGATCCCAGCTGGACAGCCATGGCCAGGCCACCATTTCACCTCAGCCACCAGGACGTTTTAGTTTTAACTATATGAAAGAGTAGTGTGGACTTGTATCCCTCTTTCTATTCTTTATGTCAAGACACAAGAAGGAGGGTGAAGATCTCGTCACCAAGGCAATTTTACCTTTCAGCCTTCTGCAACTCTCACATGGGAAGAGAAAGCAAACTGACTTGGATGAGTGCTCCTACTCCCAGATTCAAGCTACTGGGGTGGTCCAAGGAGGTTATCCCTCCCCTTTGGCTGACCTACCGTACCTCTGAAGTCTTCAACTCCATTCAGAAGGTCTAGAGGTATTTACAAGGCTATGGAGCCAATGGTCTGCCTAGTGCATGATACATGCCTGATACCATGGATGTTCTTGATGGCATAGCTAATCTCCCGCCGCAGCTCCTTCTCATCAAACTCCATCTGCACCAAGAGAGAATTTGATCAAACTGTCTGACATTTATTTGCGCAACACCGGGATACACAACAAGAGTGGATGTCCCACGCCAGCACTGTCATGTGACAGATGAGCTGTTAGCCCAAGTGCTGGATACAGAGTCCAGCCCTAAAGCTTCTATTGCCAATGCACACACGCTGGACAAACACAAATAGCTGAGGGCCTACATTTACAGATGCCAAGCCCCAGCAGCTTTCAAGCCCCAGCTCTCAAGGAGGTTTGCTGAGATAAAGCAATCTGACTGAAGTGCTAGATTGCTTTCTAAACCACAGTTTTGTCTCCCAAGAGTCAGCCCAAGGTCTTGGCAGATGTTTTTTTCAGTGAACACCACGGACTTACAATTCACATACAAAAATGTATCATCCAATACAAGGGAGACTCTTGTATTTCACCTAGAAAGGCCTCATCTTATTCAAAAGCAGAAAAGGAAGCAAAACGCAGACAAATCTGATCAGGTTAGTGCACTTTGCCTTCCAAGAGAACTATAACTCAATTAAAATCCTCTTTAACTGTTATGACAGTAGAACAGTCTCTCCACTGTTCCGCCTCCAGGCCATTGACAGGGAACAGCCAGAAGTCATCCCAGGTATATCTATATTCTCTTTCCCGCTTCTCGCATATTTTATTAGGGCAACTTTAAATCTAGTCTGGTGCTCAGGATCAAGGGAGTACAAGTTTCAGCACCATTCATACTATGTGAAATCAGTCAAAGTAGCTTTGACACAACATGTCTGCAAGAACATTTACTCACTGATTTACTGTTCTTTGTGCTAAAGTTCTTTTGCACATTTAACTTAACATTTAGAAATTAAGACAAATAAATACTGTAATTTAAGAGAAGGTTAAGTTCTGTCACAAGGATGGGGATTGAGGGAAAGAACAGAACTATGAGAAGGCTCTAATAAAGGAGACAAAATAAGTAAAAACAGTGATGAAGGGAACATCACAGAACAAAGTATTCAAAAGGAAAAGACAGAGGATGAAAGATACCAAGAAGAGGAAGGAGACAGAGAGGTAAAATAGGCAAGATGACAGAGTGGATCTCAGCAGCACAGGGAAACAGTACCTTCACCAGCTCAAAGGGGAAACGCTCATGGAAGATGCGGTTAATCCTAGCTCCTCCTGACAGCTCATAGGTATCAATTTGGTCTCCAGAGCCTTCAATGCGTTTTTCAAAGTCCACAGCAAACTGCTGGACCATCCTGAAAGAAAAAAAAAGGCATTAAGTAGAAGTCACGGCACAGCAGTCATCTCCAGGGAGGGACTTGCCACTGGGGCCACTCACTGAAGCAGAGCTTTGGTCTTGCGAGCAGGGTCATCAGGGCGAAAGTTCTTGTACTCCTCCACCTCCTTCTCAATGGACAGAAGCTGGCTTTGGAGCTTGTTGCGCAGCCCTGGCAGGGTGTCACGGATGTGGTTGGTCAATTGCTACACAAGGGAAAGGTTGGAGATGATAATAAACCTCCGGGTGGTTACCAGAAAGAGTTTGCTACCTCCACACCACAAAATAAAAGAGGAATCCTCTTCTCTTCCATGCTCAATCCTCCTGAGTGGTCCTAGTGAGTCTAGCCCAGAACAGATATCACTTATGAGTTGTGTCTGTCCTGCTTCCCCAACTCCTACCTATTGCACCCCTCTATTCATCACCTTCATTTTACCTTCTAGCCTGGTACAAAACTCCCATTCATTCAAGCCTGCTGCCTCCACCTCAAGAATAAGTCTCACATGCAAGTATTAGCATTAGCTAATACAGGTAAAGACGATCCCATCTTCAGATTAGCAAACCACTGACACAGAAGGTGGTGGGTAAGCCCTTTTACAACGATAAACACTACAAGGCAAGGTGGAAGGAGCCAAAACCACTGATGAGGCTCTAATAAGAGGGTTTCTACAGAGCACAGCTGTTGAAAACTCCAGTTTAAAGATGATTATTTAAATAAGGAGGAAAAAACAACGCAATTCTTCACTTAAGGAAGCATTTCAAGGGAGCAGAGAGGAAAGCAATAATAAGCTGCTACTGTATAAGCCAGGAGATAAGATAGCCTTGATAGATGGGAAAATGACTACAAGTATCATATTTAAAAATCAATCTTTGCAGCTTACTATTAGGTACAGAGACCACTAGAAATCTAGAAGGCATCTTTTAGCTTAACCAGAAAGACCTTGCATTCTGATGGCACAGATGTGCCAACTACTGATTTTGCACCAGTGTTACTGAGAGGATAAGGCAGTGCTCTGCCTCTGGTGTGAGCTCTGTAATTGAGCTTAGTGTTTTTCATTGCATATCAATATTCATACAAGTCAGGCACTTCTGTCTGAGAAGAGCCCTGATGGCCATTCCTATGACAGAGTGGGCAGCAGTTCTTAACTGTTGACAGTACCTGGTTCAATACTTTCTGCAGGTAGGGGGTTCCCATGCGATCAGCCATGTGTCTGTAGGCCGGGTGGGAGAGAAAGAATTTCCTCTCTGCAGCCAGAGCTGCCTGAATGTCCTTTTTGCCATCAATGTCCTTCTGACTTCTGTTCACTACACCAATGTAACCTGGAAGAGCATGGTTAAGAGAGCAGGTGGTTGCAAGGATGAGAACGTAAATGGGACTCAGACTAAGAAGGAAGTTACCCAGCTGGCAGCACTGCTACAGGGGAATTCTTGTAGTAACATGTTTTAGGAACTAATCGGAAGGGTTTCAAACCCAGATTCCCTCTGAATGGCATGGTTAGGGATGCAGGACAAAAATGACTGTGCAACTGGGAATTAGCTTATTTATTAAGTTTTCCCCCAGCCACAAAGCATACCCGAGTCTCATTCATTTGAGACTCTTTCATTCAAATCCTTTGGATAGGTACTTCACTATGGCTAACACAGCACGTACCACAGTGCAAAATTACTTCATCTGATAAACTGTAGCAATTGCATTCTAGATAAAAGGTAAGAGGAGTCTTTTAGACAGGAGTTCCATTTTTTTGCAGCTTGCCTTAGTAAAGATAAGGCCATAAGGCTGTGCTTCTGCTAGGACTACATATCCAGGTACAAATACCTAAAGAGTTCCAATCAGCAGTCCAGTCCCTGTCTTTCCTCAGTTCCAGCTTAGAACAGAAACAGGTTAACCACAAGTTGTAACAGATATTGCAGGAAGGGGATGCACTGGAGGAAGAGGATGAGGCCAGGACACTTCACACAGGGAAAACAGAGGAAGGACATCATGAACATGAGGAAGCACACCTCTACGAAGTGGAAGCAATTTATTTTCTAATACATCTCGTGCATCAGTGCCTTCATCCATAAGATCCAGCTTAGTGATGACTCCAATAGTGCGTTGCCCTAATGAAGAAAAGAGACATACTTGATCAAGCAAACAACTTAGTAACTTCCTCTGCTTACGGAGCTCACAGGTTGCCCAAGCTGACTACTCACACTACCACCTCTTAGAAGAAGGTGTGTTGGTAAAGATACAACCCAAGACAACAGACAGGAGCTCACAGGTACTGAGCTAATCACAACCAAAAGGTAAAGGGAAAAATCAGGTTGCTCTTTAGTAATGTCATCTTAAATAAGAGATATTTACCTTGAGGATCCACCTCCTTTGCAATCTTCAGAGCATCAGAATTGGCCAAATCAGAATTGGCTGGAGATACTGCCAGGATGAGGCAATTCTCTTTGGTGACAAACTGCATGAGCATATCTCGGATCTGAAACTCAATGTCAGGGGGCTGATCCCCTACTGGGACTTTGGTCATACCCGGTAGATCCACCAAGGTCAGGTTCAGGACTAGACATAGGAAACAGAAGACAGCACAAGGGAGTGTTGAGATAAGCATGTTCTGGTCTATAAGTAAACACCTGCAGCTTTAGTGTCTCAAATATATAACAGGCATAACAGATGCACGCAGCTTTCTAGTTCTGTTACTGCTTAGTAAAATCTTGTTGCTATTGTTACTAGTTGTGATTGTCAATGTCATCACCTTTCCTTTCAAATTACTTGTTTCCATCCTGATCAGGAAAACTGTGTCCTCAAAGTCCTTCCATATAGACTATACTGAACAGGAAGGAGCAACAGTACATGGTTTTTTCCACTTTATAACAAAGTCTGGAGAGTCAGAAGTATTGGTTCCACACATTAAGAGTTGTCCCCGGTATTGAAGAACTCAGTCCTGCCATCCTTATTCAAGGGAGGCTCCATCAAGGTCAGCTGGGCCTTCTCCTGCAGGACTACAATATGCAGCCCTACAACTTTGTCTTGTTGAGAGAAAACACACAGCACGGAGCTGCTGCCTTCCAAAACTGCCCAGAGAGTTGCTCGTGTTTAAAGAGATGGCCAATTTGAGACTATGTCATTCCCTTGTTTATGCAGAATTCTTCCACTGAGATCAGCAGCATTTGACATAGGCACTACCCAGAAAGAACTACACAAGGTACATACTTACATGCAAACAGAAGTGCTCTTCAAGAAAGCTACTCGCCCTATTTCTCTTTTATTTGTTGTTCCATTTATTTGCCCTGTAAAGCAGTATCAGGAAGCAGGGAGAGACAGCAGCTCTTCAGTGATGGAAAAGAACAGCCTCAGGAAAAACCTTCTGCACAGATATCAGTTGTTCCTGCCAGCAGTCAGATCCTTGAGCTGGCAGACAAGCCTCTTTTAGCAGTATGTTCAGGACTAATGGTTTGACATAGCATGGCCCAGCACATGGAGATTAAAGTCAAAACCAAGCACACTCCCCATTTCACCTCTGCTCTATGTCTGCTTCATGACAAAGCACCAGCCCACCTCATCTATCGGCTGACTCAGATGTTGCATTAGGACTCACCATGGGGAGAGTAGACTCTAAGATTGATGGGCACAGGGGAAATCCCTTTGTTGGAGCCAGTAACACGATCTGTTTCAGCCTCAATCTCCAAACGGACCTCCTCAAAATCAGTGAATTTCTTCCCTTTGCAGTGTAGGAACTCGCCATATTCTATTTAAACAGAAGCAGAGACTCAGAAATAGTCACCAGGGTCAGAGAAACACTCAGAGCGTAATGAAAACATCATGTCCCTAAGCAAAACCAAACCAAACCACGGTTGAAGGGATGAAATCTGACTGGAGCCTTTCCCACTAGGACCTGCAGGTTGGCACTGATCTGATGGCAGTCACATTATCTGATCAACATCAGAGAACTCAGTTGAGCCCAACACCTTCCCAGTTCAGCTTCTGTCTCAGCAGAGATGGATCCTCACTTGTTTTCATTCAAGTAATAACCCAAGACCTTCTCTGGTAATACAAACCAACCTCAGCATGCACCTGCCTGCAGCGGTGACTTCCACAGCTCCCATGGGAGGTATCTTGGTGCAGGAAAATTTGGCCTAGCTCTGTATTGAAGTGCTGGTGTAAACAACAGTCCCTTTACATAATGAGAACGGACTCAAGAGGGAAAAACCTCAGACCTCCTCTTGACACGGTTCTGAGCTGGCTGCTGGTTGGGGTTTTTTGTGTGTCAGTCCTTGAGTAGGCTAAGAACCCTCTGTTTCCATTTCAAAACCTCCTAAAAGTCAGACTGTCTCCTTACAATGCAAGAGGACTGCTGCGCGTAGATCAAGTTCACCTGACAAGAGGAAAAGCACCTTGAAGCATTCACTCGCCATCTCCTGGATGAGCTCTTAAGAGGAACGGTGATGAAAATACGCTGCAAGTAAGCGGCAAAATCAGTGCACTGCCCAAAAGAGCAGCCACACAACCCTGCAGCCTTTCTTCTCCATATCCCAGCATACTCACGCGGGGGTTTTCAGTACATTAAGTCATCTCACACCCTTATTTCAGCAGATTATCAGCAGGGTGATCTGCCTCTTAGGCCTTACAACTCAGTTATAGCTGCAAAGGACGGTTGTGATAAGTGTACGCATGGAGCCTTGCCTAAGAAGTTGGAACCGTTTTGCTGCTGAACACTTCACCCATCATAGATTAAACAGGTACAGCCGAAAACCACCTGCAGGCCATTTTCACTGGGGAAAATCCTAATTTATTTCACAAACACACACCCTGAGCAGCGCCACTGATCAAATAAGTGTCTTATTTGACAGTGTCTTAGACAGCAATCCAGCTGGATGCAGAGGGAAGGTGCTCACTTACCTGTGCTGGCATTTACCAGCTGCAGGACCAGCGGGCGCCTGGTTACGATGCCAGATCCACGTGGCAGAAAATCCCTGAAACGAAACAGGAAGTTTCAGATGAGTGAACGATTGCTTCCTTCCCCTTTCCCAGCTTCTCTGCCTCTGCAAGCGGAGATTCCAACAGGGAGTCTTCAGTCACAAAATAAGTTTAAGGCACTGAAAAACCAAGTGCCCCTCCTCCAGGAGGATGCAAGCTTGTTTTGAAGCGGTTTATACTCGCAGCACATTCCCTCTAACCCTGGAACAGCTGTAGCTCCTTCAGATGAAATTCCGAGTTAACCAACAAGCTCATTTAATGCAGCTTTGGAAGAAAAATCATCTTGTATTAGAAAGAAAAGAAGTTGAAGCAGAGCCCCAAAACCAGCGTGGCTCCCTTTAGCAAGATACAGTTACCCAAACTACAACAAAATCCCCCATCCCCTGCGCTTTGGGGCTCCAGAAGACACCACATTGCTCCAGCATGCAAGCACCATATGACACATCTTAAAGAATAAAGAGCAGCCAAAGGCTTGCCTCTACCCAGGGTTTCTCTTGGCTAACTACTCGAGACATAAGCATTGCCAAGGCAAAAGCAATAGCAGCTTCCTTCTATACTCACAAGAATCCTGAGTTTTTGTGCACTTTGAGACATTTCAAAGGAAGGAAACCCTTCACTATCCTTCTCCAAATGCTGACTTTGCAGCCACAGCCAACAAGTTCTCCATTGCTTCTGCTTTTCCCAAAGCCAAGCACTTCGAGCACGCCGAGACAACACTTCAGTTCTTGATCTCCAACTTGCAGTATCAACTCCTGCTTTACTGTAAGAAAAGCACCACCTGCATTTACAAGCATGAGCTCCCCAGGGACTGAGATTCCACCCATGTTGTGCTCCATGATTTCCTGAAGCTTTCTGCTTTCACCAAAATCCTGATCTCTCTGCTGTCCTTCTCACAGCTACCAAAGCAAAAACTCAAGACAAAGGCACATGAAGAACCCGTGTGGCACCTGGGGCCCAGCATTATAAGAAGAAACTATCCAATTCCCTGTGTTAACTGAAGTCGTTCCCGGGCTATTGCAAGGAGAAAACACTCAATCCTCACAGAAGGCAAGACAACCAATCCATTGGACAAATTTAGTCACCTGAATCAATAACCTTAGTGCTGCTGCTTTAGTTCCGAGTGAAAACATGTGCAATCTGATCCCTAATATCAGTAAGGGGATGTGCACTCTTATCCACACGCTACCGGGAGGTACGTGCAGTTCAACTCGGAGTTTTCTCCGCACTTGACTCCTATTAGGAGTTGCGGACAGAAAGCTTCATAAACCCCCCCCAGTTGATGCAGTATGACTCCATATCATTTCCTACTCTTCACTTCCTTTCCCTCTACAGTCTTCTGGACAAATTCCTCCTCCTGCTCCAGCTTTTCAAATCAGACACTAAAAAGTATGGATTAGCAAACACTGTGACAAACTAGCTGGGCACCAAGCAGAAGGCAGTGTATGGGAGTCTTGCCTGCCCTGTTGCAGTAGGCATAATAAGCTGCTTCTGTAAGTGGAACTACAGGAGCAGAGCATGTGCAGAATGGACAACATGCTCAGGACAAGTTTTGAGTCCACTTGGGAGCCAGGGGAAAAAATCTCCACACACAAAGGGACGAAACTAAGCCAGAATCAGGGAAACAACAGACGAAGTAAGAACCACCCCATGCCAGGTGACTTGGGCAGGCAGGAGCAGAAGGGTTAGATAAAGCGGCTTCCTCAGCTCCAGCACATATGCACTGAAGCAAGGCTGGCAGAGGAAATAGATAGATGGAATAAGGCTTCAGAGGTAACATACTATAGGGCTCCAAGTGCTGGCACAGGGATTCCCCTTGTAAGACAAGGCAGCCTCTAGCATGACGCCAAAAGCAGCCCCATTACGTACAAGACTTTGTGCCTGAAATACGTTATTCAATTAGGTTTGAGGACACCAACCCCCTGGTTTCCTTCTCCACTTCCATTCTTAAAAAGTGAAAATTACTTGTTTTATTTGTAACACACAAGTGGCATGGCATTTGATTGCCTATGCTTTTAAGCAGGAATACCACTGTGCCAGTTCTTCAGGGTAGGCTTTATGCAGAAAGCACAGCAAAATAGCAGCTAAAACAGAGCAGCTGTATTCAGGGAATATAAATACTTAACTTGCTTGTATCTTTTTTGCTTGGTTATTGACTCAAAACTCCTTATCAAGATATTGGAAGCCTTGTTTATACATGTCTCACATCTTTTATTAACTATTGTCAGAGAGAAGACATTGAGCTAGGTACATGTTCGGTCTGAGCAGTGATCTCCTTTCCTAAATCAAGACAACAAAAAGAACCAAGGATGCAAATCCCAATGGGTCTCAGGCTGGAAAAGTTGCAGCAGGGAAGTGACCTGAAAAGGCATGTATTGTTCCATTTTGCACTGCTCACTCCCAAAATGCTTACACATGTTCTCGACTAGCTACCTCAGGGCAAACCCAATCTCATCATCCCTTCTAGTCTCATTTCTATTTTAGTATGCAGAGCTGCATTAAAGCACAGATTTAGGCTGAAAGCTGCATTAGTAGTGCAATAGTAAAAACAAATATTTGAGGAACAGCGATCTAACAGTTACTGTAGAGCAACATCCAAACAAAACCCAAACCCACTGGAAACACAGTGAGGCAATCGATGCTGTGCCATAACACATTTGTGAGCAGGGCACTGGGGACTTCGGGTTTCCTTACTAGTGTTTTAAATTAAAGCCAAACACTGTACAAAGAACTTCCATGCATAAGATAACTTGGAGCCCTACAGAACAAGAAGGTGCTGTCAATGACAGAAAAAGCACATTTGCTCTACAAGCAAGTTTCAGAGTTCATTTACTGACTTGCACAGTCCAAAGGATTCAAAGTTAAGGGTAACATGGACCAAAAACATTTCCCAATAGACTACTTATAAAACACAGGAGATTGACAAACTGCTTGTCTAATTCAACATATGCTGTATGGAAAAGGAAAGAAACTGCTTGTATAATTCAACATATATTGAATGTTATGAATACTAAACATACATGGAACGCATTGAAAATTAAATACAATTTTAGCTATAAACACACTCGTGAAAGGAAACGGCATTAACGCAGATATGAAGATCTGCAGAATCTGAAGCACTTTCTTTTTGGTCATGCATTCTAGAAGCTTCAATACGACTGTGGACAAGAGGGGTTCCTGCAATCCTTTATGTGGCACTACAAATGCATTCTTACAAGCCCAGCTCTCAACCCAGCAAGAGCTCAAGTTCAAACCGGAAAGATGCACAGAAACGATACCCACAGGGAAACCCAGGAGCATCTGGCAGTTCGCAGGACAGGTAGTGAGGACTCCTGCACTATAAAACTAATTTCACCCCTGGTTTATTGAGCCTCACAAATAATTTACTCCTTGTACTGCAGAACTGAAGGGGGTTTGCCCTTTTACCATCCCCTGGTAATCTGTATTTCTGAAAGGACTTGCTGACAGAGCTTTTTCATGCATAATTCGAGTTCTCAGTGAGGTTGTAATTCAAGTCATAGGCAGGTAAAAACAGAACCGAGTCCTTGGTACCATCTCTTGTTCAAAATCGAACACAGACCAAACGCTTCTACCGCCACTTACTTTTGTGCCCCCCAAGGAAGCCAGAGGGTTTGTAAAGCTGTTTATACAGGGCTTTGAAACATGAATCTAGGACTAGTCTGGATACACCAATACAGCATCCTTGCAGTTATTGTTTGTCAGTCCTTTGAGATTCTTGGATTAGAATGTGCTGGAGAGCTCAAAGCCTCAATTAAAAAGGCAAACCAGCAGCTTATAAAGACATAAAAGTAGTTCTAAAGAACACAGGAGTGACCGCCACCGTCTGATCATTTAATTTCAATTTGATTTCTTCTTAAATATCTACAGACAAACGGGGCATTAAGGGCTGTCATTAATTCCCAGTTTGGATTATATTCATTTCAGAAAAATTCAGGTTCACACAGCCTCCACAATTCCACATGGCTGTTTGGTTTTGTCAATCCACTATTTATCTCCTGTGTTCTGGTGGTGCCCAGGGACAGCAATTCAACCAGAACAGCACTGCACAAAGCACTGTGCCAATACACAGCAAGGAATACAGTTCCTGTCCTTATGGATTTTACTATCTGCTTACAAAGTTTGGACCTGCTCCTGCTTAAGCTTAGAAGTACCTTCACTTCATCTGCCAGTTCTTGTAGTTGATCATTCACACACATCCAGATTGAGTTCTTCGTTAGCTCATGATGGCACACAGAAATCCCAAGACAATCTGGGGGTATTGGTACCTTTATGACTCTTCTGATCCTTACACTGAATGGCAAGGATCCCATCCTCATAAAAGGTGCATTCTATGAATGGCTTATATACATCTCTGAAGAGCACTTCATCTCACAGCACAGCAGCTATGTTTTCAAACGTATTCTTGCTCCAGCATGTATGACTTGAAGGAATCTTTAAAACATAGGCTGGCACCTGTGCAACACATTAACCATATAAAACCAGCATGGTCAAAAATATTTACTGTTAACCTTATTGAGTAAACCAAACACCTCAGGAACAGTCATAGCTTTCCGCTTAAGACACTAACTCAAGTTCAGTGCTTCTTCGTAACAGACATCATCTAGTTCTACCAGAAGGCAGAAGCCTGATGCAGAAATTGCCCTTGAGAGCACCTTCCTGGTGTCATCACACTCAAGTGACACACAAGTACGTTCATAAGCAATTCTGGAATTCAGACACAGGGCAAGAGGAAAAATTGGTTCTTTCCTCTGTCACCCAGTCGGTCAACACAAGGGCTGCATTATAGATTGAGACTCTCCTTTCCTGCTGACTTTGTGGCCTCTTGAGCTCTTATCTCCCCTGAACCAAAGCGCTTCTCGAACAAAAAAGCCAGACAGGCCAACAGGAACATTTAAAAGCAGGTGCATTACGAGCAATGGCACCCATCAGCCTGCTACTCTGTTCTTCTCTACCCTTAGGACACCAGTCCTTCAGACTCAGTCCCATTCCCAGGTAGCCACATTTGCTTCCATTGAGGTTAACAC
The DNA here is from genome assembly GCA_028858755.1 of Ara ararauna. Classification (NCBI taxonomy): domain Eukaryota; kingdom Metazoa; phylum Chordata; class Aves; order Psittaciformes; family Psittacidae; genus Ara; species Ara ararauna. The sequence continues at coordinate 19,372,026 of CM054384.1, forward strand.
TTTTAGTCTCAGAGAAGTTAAGCCAGGGGATGAGTGTTATTTACCTACCAATCTCCACAGCACAACAGTGTCTCATCTTGACGCACAGTGAAAGAAAGCAATTCCATAAGCACTTGGTATAATATTCCTTAGGCTGTAATTGGTACTGGTCACACAACAGATCCATACAGAACTAAAGATCTATTGTAAGTACACCACATTCCAGCATACTGGCAATATTATTGTGCACAATGATGCATTATACAAGAATACAATCGTGGAAAATAAAGACAGGCAATAGTTCATGAGTGTCATCATCATATACATGTTACCAGAAACAACACAATTCAGGAGAAGGCTTCCCACTGCCTTGTACCTTGAGTTCCTATTTACAGTAGCTCAAAGGGAGGTTAACACTATTGTGCTGGCTTGGGACACTTGCTTTGGTAAGCTGCTCTGGCACTCAGCATCTCCAGCACCTAGCCATTGCTCCCCAGTGTAGCAACCTAGAGCAGTAACCAAGACAGGCCAAGCAAACCTCCTCTCAGGTTTGGGAGTTTGCCATACATAAGGTGAGCTCGCAGAGACTCTCTTACAGACTTCACAGGTGCTGTCTGAGCAGACAAAGCACAAATGCCAGTGTAAGCTGGAGTAATTAATAGCCTTCGACTGAGTAACTTGCAAACAAGTGTCAGAGGGACAAAATGAACTAGGAAGTAAATTCTGAAGTCTTCACTCTCTCCTATTCCCCTTCCTGCCTCGAGCTCCCCTATCCCTTTGCACAGCATTGCAGTTGCTACCAGCACAGGTCCCCAGCAAAGATGAGGGGTACACTGCCTGTGATACCTTTATTAACAGATACTGGGACACTGTGGTCTTCAAACACAAAAGGACAGCAAGTATGCTAATGCACTGTAAGAAAACAGTGTAAGAATAGGCTTTATTACACGTTCACACACAGGTACTGCTCCAGAACTAACACTAACTCTCAGTATAACAATTATCTTTGTTTTGTTTCCTCTGCCCCCTTTACAACTGACCAGGACATGTGTTCCAGAGCATCTTTTTGCATGGTCCTGCACCTTTTTCCCCATGCTGTGCTCTCACCTTATCCAAAGGCAAAGTAGCATACACAGAGTTAACATACGGCGTAAATAAAGCCACATTAAGAATCTACATTTACTACAAAAGGCAACATTTCAAAAGCCATCAGGACCGCACATCACAGGCTTTGCCAAACAGACAAGAAACCTTTCAGGAGACTGCCCCCTCCAAGGGAATCCAGCTCCATAGAAAAGTGCAGGGCTGGCTGTTTGGAAGCCTACAGACAGCAAGCCTGGCGAGCCAAGGCCAGTTCCTCGTGAACACGCATAATGGTGAGGTTTGTTCCACTGACATTTGGGACTAAGTGATGCGCCATGGAGACATAGCAACTGAATGAGCTCCCACCTCAGCCACAGGGCTTGTCTTATCATAGGACACAGCACAATTACTTGGCCACTGATCTAGGGATACTGAGGTGACAGTCTGTGCCCCGTGCCACCTTCTCAGTAATTTCTGGTAACGCATACACCTTCACTTTCCCACAGAACAGGATAAGCCCTTTGTTACTGAAACACACTGTCACATTTATGTGTTCCTGTGGGTCTCTGGGAGGACCCACGTGCCTTGAGCATCAAAAGCGTTAACCAAAAACTGTGTTTCCTCCACCCAGAGCACATTTGTTGAGCCAAGTGGGGGCTGAGGGGGTCAGACAACTTCAAAAGGAGATATGTGCAATGTTCTCTCACATCACTGGTACTTCAGCTGCAGTGGCTGTGTTCAGACCTCAGCCTGCAGCACCTTTGCGAAGGCTGCTACAGCAAAAAGGAAAGCGCAGAGCAGTTTCTGCACAAGCACTTGCTCCGAAACAGCTCTCTTCCCCCTTACCCTTCCCAGAGCGCACTAAAGTCTCCTTTTCTGGCTTATCTCTGGCTGTCCAGACCAGTTCCCAGGAGCCACTGCAGTCAGTGCTTCTCCTGCCCTCTTTCCACATCTCCCTCCTTTCTATTTCAGCCCCTCTCCTGCATATGCCTCTATGCAGGTCTCCGAGCAGTGGGATAAGATAGGAAGCTTCTCCATATTTATTTCTATTTGAATCCTCTGAGCTGATTTTTCTCTTTCACACTCCGAAAGCCTGGAAAGCCTGGAAGACAGCCGTGTGCATTATGCCAAGTCACGGCTGCACTAGAGCCTCTGTGCACAAGTTAATCTGATGCAGAACTACAGAGCTTCGTGGCTGTACTGTTCCACAGGGCAAAAGACATCCAATGAGGTCGAAAGGATTCTCACACTTGAGGTATTACCCTTTCGTTTAATGGTCTGTAGCTCTGCCAGCTCACAGAGGGAAGTGGCACAGCCAAGAGCTCGCCCCAGGGGTTTCTGTATGGCTACAGCAGTCTACCAGCTTTATGCTTGGTAGACCTTACAGCAGGATCTGCCCTGACTTTTGAGGTGCACTATGGGTCTATTTAGATCCCCTGATATAAGGCAGAGCTGTTGCTGCTACATTCTTGATGCACAAACCCTTAACCAAAGGTTACATCTAATCACCTCCAGCTGCGTTACAAGGCACAAAGCAAGAACTGCTAGAGCAGCACTCCATCCCTGGCTCAGTTTGCAGAACATGGACTGAAGTCCCTGAAGAGTGAGGGGAGACAGACACTGAGCAACTGGAATTCCTCCCCATTAGAGAAGGTTACACAGCTCCTACACTACATTTGTAGGCGGGGAAGAAAACAGGCAAGGAATTACCTCGGGAAGAGGCTCAAACACACAAAGGTGTTACCATTTTTGCCAGTTTTTCATGGTTTGCTTTCCTTTTATCCAGGAATCTCAGGTTTCCCTCCCCGAATCATTGCTGGGGCCTATCTTGAGCACACGAGTCTGAAATACAGAGGTGGTGGTCGGCCCTTTCGAAGAGCCAGCACCAGGATCTGGCACAAGGGTGCTGAGTCCATTCAGACGCAGTACTATAGACCACCCCGGCAGTGTCCAAAGCCGGGCTGGATAGGCCTTGGAGCAGCCTGGTCTAGTGGAAGGTGTCCCTGCCTTTGGCAGGGGATTGGAACTGAATCAGCTTTAAGGTCCTTTCCAACCCAAACCAATCTGTGGTTTGAACCTGTTTGATCAGTATCTACAGTCATGCTTTGGCTTCTTCCCTGATTTCATGAGATTAACTTTCATTTTAGGAAGACAGGTTTCCAAATCAGCCCCAGCCACAGGACTTCAGGTGCTGGAACCTTCTGTACACCAAATATATCAGGAAATACAGTTGTTTCACCAGCAAGCACCACTTGAAGCCTGTTTGAAAGATCTCGGCTCCCCTCAGCCCTCGCAGACAGCACAAAGAGGTCTCAGCTCTCACCTAGAAGAAGATATGCTAAAGTATGAACCCAATTTATCACCTTAGCCATCCTAACCAAAATGCCACAGGCCTCCTTCCCGGGTGGGCGGTCAAGGTTAAATTCCTTGCTTTTAAGTGTCATGGGGGAATCCTGGCACACGACAACAGGGCCTTGTGTCATCCCTGCTGAGGAAGCCTGCAATGGGACCAGATTGGATCCACGTGCTTCCCTATCACTGACTAGACAGATAATCCCTTCATGGGCTGTTGCTCTATAACTGCAGTGCAGCCAGTCCAACCCGAGAGCCCAAACCAGGCCCAGTGGGGTAATTCCCCTCCCAGTTCCCTACACCATGGTGAAATCTACTTGTCTCCATAGAAACAAATCAGTTGGATGTCCACACAGCTCCTGCATCCCTCACTGCTGTGCATCAGCCCCAGGCTGCTGAGGCTGAGAGATTTCAAGCAAGTCACTAAAGCCGTAAGTCAAGAGTTTGCAGGAGAAATAAGAGGTACACCTGGCAAACAAAACCACCCTACACAAGATGTCATTTGCTTCAGTTCATCTCTGCTGTGGGAGAATTAATTGGGAACATCCTTTCCCTCTTCCATTTTGAGGGTTGGCTTCCAGATCTCTCCCTGCAGATGGGTTAGCCCAGAACACATGAGGATGTAGACCACAAATGGGAAAGGAAAGCACTCCAACTCCTCAAGGGCACTTGTGAGCCAATTTCCTCCTGGTCCTTTTGCAGATAACAACTGTAAAGGGATTTTCTTGTTTGGAACTCTGCATTTCACTGCAGAGGATTATTCAGAGTGGTACAGCCTCCAGTGCACTGCCTGACCTCAAAAAGCCACTGCCCATTATAGCAAGTGCTGCATTGACTCTGGGCTGCACTGCTGGGGAAGGAAAGAGCCTTCAGAGAGTGGAAAACTGCAGCACTGCTGCTGTGCAGCTTCCTCTGGGATCTTTTGGGTAATAAGAAATGAAGTTCTGGCTCTTGCTTACTGCCTTGGGATATCAAGGTAAAGAATAACACAGCGCTGATTCTACATGACAGCATTGGGAACTCCAGGAAATAAGCAGCCTGGTGGGTCCCAAATGGATGCAGCAATAAGGATTAAGGATTACAGGTTTGTGGAAAACGCAGCTTTGATTTCAAGAATTACAAACCCAGGAAAACACGGCTGTATTCACTTTCAATACACAAACATAATGCCAGATCTGGGCAGCAGTGCCAGGATTCCAGGGAAAAGCAACAGCACTGGCTGGGTCTAGAGGCCTCCAGAGACACAGGTATAAGAAACGCTGCACTAGCGTGATGTGTTCTCTACCCCAGAAGCTGTAAACCAGACCTTTCTGCTTGCCTTGCTGATTTTTCACCCTCACAGCATGAAAGCAAGCTTTCCTTTTGCTCCTTCTAAAGGATGGAAGCCCTGGTGAAAAAATGTCACGTAGATTTGTCTGTGCAGAATCTCCCTGCAGCTTCCAGGCACCCTCCTCAACACCCTAAAGCATCAAACTAGTCCAGTCCTGATGGCTGTAGTGGAGAAGCACAGTCAGTTACAGCCATAAAGGTAAACCCATGACCCAGCATCTTTGCTTGTCTCCTTCTCAAGCTGCACTGATCTGTCATAACACTGCAGTAACACAGCTCTTCTTTGGCACAAACAAACCTACAAACAAATCCTGCCTTTGCCATAACAGAAGATTGCAGCCCTGGAAACCACGACCTGTACAGCACCTGCAGCTTGAGCTGGGGGAAAACAAAAGGGGAAGCTGTACACAAACACTGGGAATGACTGATGGGAAGGCACAGCCACAATAACACCCTAGGATTAACATACACTAAGACCCATGAGCAACAGGCTGACCTTGCTATTTCCCACCAGCAGTGTCTTAATCTATCCTAGCTCTCTGGAGTCAGCCTGCAGTGAGTCTAGAACAAGGGTTGTCCAGCAGTAAAGGCTCCCCTGTGTTCAGGGACACCTCTAACTGTGCAGCAGTAACATATTCAAGCTATTCATCACATAGAGACTCTAGATTAAAAGGGGGTTATCCCCGTTGTTGCTCTTCTCTCCTTCAGAGAAGGAAGCCAGGTACAATGCCAAACTTAAAGACAGCAAACACTCACGGTAACTGTCAGCTTAGATTTCTTGTCAAAACTCCACCACCTCTGGAGCTGTGGTATTTGCTGCAAGACCCAAGAGAAGAACAAACGTAGCTAAAGGCACATTCCATCAGTGCAGTGTGACACTTCCTGTACTCCCAAACAGCCCTGTGTGCTAGAAAAGGAGACGGTCTCCCCAGAGCTTGAATGCCATAAAGGGTCCAGACAGCTGAAAGAGTTCATTGGGAAAGGCCAAATCACTTTGAGCCCACTAACACAAACCCAAGAGGAAGCTGTATGAGGAAAGGCATTAACACCTCAAGCCATGATGTGCTCTTAGCGGTCAGACACGGGTGGTGAGTTTATAAAGCTGAATGCACGTACCCTGATAATTTATGTTGGGTCAGTGGCAAGACGCAGTGTTGTGGACTGGGAGGGAGGCTACTTCCCTCCAACAGGCCAGGCAGGAAAGACAGAGTTCCGCAGGGTAACTGAGTTACGCTGCACTCCGGCATACCAAACTGTCCCAGGTGCATGGTTGTCCTGCACAGGGAGTTTCAGATGCCAACTTGCATCTCTTTGCCTGGGAAAGTATGCAGGAACAGTGCCAGGCTCCTGGTGATGCACTGCACCTCCGCAGTTTTAGATATAATTAGGATAACCCTGGCTGGAAACACAGTGCAGAGGCACTGCTGCTTCAGCCCTTGAAGTAAAAACAGCACATGACTACTCAACGCCTCTAGTGCAAAGTCAGAGGCATTAAACTCTACTTCAAAAACCACACAAGACATCTCCATTATACGGGAATGAAAGCTGGATCAATAGTCCCAGAAGACATGAGCTTTTGACCTCCTAGCTGGTTCCAATGTGTCTGTCAGAGTCCTTTTGACCAGCCACACACCTCACGTCCCACGGAACATTATTCTCTGGTCAAGAGTGGCATTGACCATCGGACGAGACAAAAGGGCATGTTTATTACAGATACACAACTACAGAATTTCTAAGGAGCCTATGTCTTCATGGACGGCTTTCAAGGGCTTAAATTCAGAAAGCAGAGAAGGGTCAAAATTAGTGTTGCCTATTAACGGGCACTCCAAATCTATAGCAAAATTGTGGCATAGTGACTTGGACAATCAGGCCCAGAGTCTTCAGCCTTCCATTCCTTTCCCCATTTCCCACAGGTAAAGGGTATTTCCTTCCCCTGGTATTTTCCCTTTACCCCTTCAAACCAATACACTTACTTCTAACAACATTTCTTTTGCCTGTCCAGGTATCCAGCTTGAATTCAACTTTGTCCAAACAGAAGATGGCAAAATATCAAGTGATAATGCACCGCGTCACTTGTTCTTTTGCAGTAAGTGTTAGCTAAGTATCATTCTTCCAATAGTCTATAGAAATTCATTCAGGAAATAGATCCCTTTCTCTAAGATGGGTTTGGAATGCTGGGTAGTTCGCAGGCCTGGCGTAACAAACATCTTGAATGAAGAGGCATAAACAGAGTAATGCTTAGGAACAGGAACATCAAAGTAGGGCAACCCAGAGGGAAGAAGAATATTGCTGGAATCTCTGCTGAGAGCTGCACTGATGTAGAAAAGGTGACCTGAGCTTCAGCACTGGAGCTGCAGCACCAGTTCTGCAGTGTGACACATGTCATGCACCAACCCCTGAGGGTATTAGGCATTTTGGTGTTCCAGTCTCCTCCTTACCTCCAGCTATAACCCCACTGCGACAGATTTCCTCTCGAGGCCACCACCACACTTAGACAATTCCCAGCTATTCATAGGAGGGCTTCTATTAAAAGCAAAAGCACAATCAGCTTAAGAAATAGCCAGAGATTACTCAAGAGATCACAGCAGCCTGAAAGAGAGAAAACCCAACACATCTATTAGAATCAACGGGCCCCATCCTGACCCACAGCAGTGTAAGTCGAGAGTAAATCATAAGCAAGTTAGTAGAGCTAAATACCAGCATAAATACTGTAAGGGTCAGAGCCCTGAGCCAGACCCTACATAACTTACTCCACATTGACACATGCAAAAGTGGCAGGAAGGCAAAGAGAAGGAACTACACAAAGACTGAAGGATTTTTGCCTTTAGGTACCTCTTTCCTCGTTCTAAGGAATTCAGCACAGCCTCCCCCATCCCTGGATCTCTGGTCTCAAAAGAAAAAAGGCAAAAGTAATAGTTTTTGCTAGCGCTCTCAAGGGTAACTTAGCTCTGCTATAAAAACATCTGCAGATGTTGAGAAGTGACTACTCAGCATCTCTGTCGATTTCTGCCCATTGATGCTTTGAGTTGAAATGCAGCTGAAAAACTAAACTATGGCTGCAGTTTGTGCTCAGTTTTACACAGCCCCACAGCAACACTGCCTGGCTCTGCAGCCAAAATACCAGCTATGTCCTCTCTCAGGCATCCCATGTACTACAGTGGCCACTCAAGCATCAAGACAGAATCCCAGCAATTCTCATGTTTCTTACAGTAGTATTAACTCTTCACCCTTCACCACAGCTGCAACTGCGGAACCTAAAGCCATAAGAAACAGGAAAGGGACTGTTAAAGGGGACTGCTGAGGCAATACATTATTAAAATGGTGTTTTCACCACCAGTGACTCAAGTTCAATTCCCATTTCAGTCACAAGTGAGGCACAGGGTTTATTCCAAACCTCATTTTGCACAAGTTATTGTTCATTATGACTGAAACAAGTATTTTAGCAGAGCTTAGAGTTTTAGGACTGAGCTCTGATTTTTAGGAAGGGAAAAGTTGACAACACAGGTCTTAGCAGTTTCTGCGTTCTTTATACTTGTCTCCAGGAGCATTTACAGAGACAGCATCTTTTAAAGAAAAAAGATCCCCTCAAATATCCATGTTAGAAATTGCTGGTTTCACTACAACAGCTACACTGCTCCTCTGTTAGCTGAATTGCTGTGGCCAGGGCTCTAAGAAAAGCTACACAAGTCACAAGACTTGCAGAAAAGTGGCAGAAGTTGGCAAGTTTGCTTCCAGTCAGCAAGGCACAGCTTGAGGAGCTTGCATAACGTCTGCTTCCAAGATGCTTCCAAAAGCATCCTGTGTTGAGCTGCAAGAAGCTACTGACCAGGGACTGAAGCACCATCTCACTTCCATTTGGTTGTGGCTGGGGCTGCCAAAGCCTTCAGAGCATCTAACATGGCAGAGAACAATCAGAGACACTGTTAGATCTCAGACTCCGGGCTCACTCTTCCTCTACTGTGTCTTGAAGAAAAGCACTTCTCTATTATAGTCAGCACTAGCCTAGGAGCTGTGACAAGCTTGAAGGTCATAGAGAAAGCGACAGTCAACAACATCACTGTCTGTCTGTTCACCTATGTAAGATGATTTAAGAAAACTATTGAGCCACTTTACATTTACTTGTTATTCAAGTATTCACTAACCAGACTTTGAAAGCAAGAAGCTGGACATAAGTACAAAGTTTAATTGCTTATATCTCTAGCATTGTGCTCTCAATGTCACAATGTTTTGCTGCACTCTTGCCTGCTCCTCAGTAAACACTGAGATGTTGTCTCACTCCTCTATTCCCAACCACCCCAGTATTTACAGCAGCTAGCCCTGAGCAAGACAACCAATTCCCATGACTAAACTCCATCAATTCACTCAAAACCAAGCATGATGCATGCATCAGAAGGATCACAGAGAAATGTAAATAAGGACAAACAGCTTTTTGGAGCTTTTCAGAACCAGCCCTGCTTGCAGACTGACCAGACCATCTGGGTGTTTCAAGTCAGTAGGAACAAATCCTTGGGCTTGCTCCTCTATAGGGCTGTGGTACCCATCCCTGCTCTGACAGGCTACACTCAAAAATGGAAGTGCTACCAGCTCATCTAGTACAGTTTCTCATTTCAAAATGCTTTCTCAGAATACCATGACTCCTCAAATCCAGTATTTGATCCATGTCAGCAGCCAAACGTGGCTGCCTCAGTCCCAAACTCTGCAGAGGAGACCCGAGGAACCATCAAACAAAGCTGCATGAACAACTAAAGCTCTTGGCACACCACTTATGGAGAGAAGACACGTTCTGAGGGCTGAGGCAGATATCACTGTACCACCCTTGCAGAGTTTTCATTTGTTGTTAGGAGAAAGAGTTTCCTACTTTCTGGTTAACCTTTCCTAGTGTTATTTCAAGTGCCCATTCATGATATACCTCCATGACATGAACAACCTCTCCTGTCTACAGATGGAGAATGTGGTATAAAAGAAACTTAGTCAAAAAGTAAAGTAGTTTCAGAACTGAGATCAGAACTCTATTACGAGGCTGAACATGCCCATCTGCCTGTTAGACACCGCATTCCTTTACCTTGAGCTTGCACTATCATGATGTGCAAAACCAGGTCCGAGATGAGGAAAGGTAAGTTTCAAGAGGAATGAGAAGCTGCCCTCCCCTCACACATGACTAGCTGTCTTTTTATTCTGAACTACATTTCATTTCAGCTCTCCTCCCAACCAGCACCACTGTGACTCATACGGTTACAGATCTGTGAGGCCAAGAAGGGAAGTATTACACCCAAAGTTTTTTGGTGGTACATCAAGGAAACAAGCTCACCCCCTGCATAATACCAGTAACCTTCCTTTCACAGATGCCACCTCAAAGCCAATTTCACATTGGGCATACTGGCTGAACACTATGCTTTGAGGTGACTGCCTGCCACCCCTTCAGTAAACCTTGTTTTGCCACTCAAATGCACTGCCTGAAACAAACATCTGACTCTTGGCTCACATGGGTGGAGCACACATGGGTTTGCTCTTGCCTAATAAACTCACTGCTCAAGGCATCATAATGAGTTTCACCCCAGCAGCTAGAACACAGCAAGAACCATTTTCTTGATTAACTTAGGCTAAGTTGTCAACTCCTTCCATTTCTCCTCAAAAAGTTTCATTTTAAAGATGCCAAGAAATCCTCACTCTGAAGAATTTTTACTCACACTTGTATAAACAGGCTCCAACTTGAAGTACAAAGTAGGGACATTCAGTAACTCACCAGCTCAGGAAGGGGATTAGCTTCCTGCCTTAGAATAACATTTTCAGAAGCTGCCTCAGTAGGAGGTGCTGCAGACTCCCACACCTTCTATTTAAGTCTACCAGAGTTCTGCCTGCTCAGAGCATCTGGAGAACATAGGTTCAAGGGCTTGACTTGGCATCCCCAGCTAGGTATTGAACTTTGACTTCTGAAAACAATTGGAAGCCTTTAAAAATAGAACCCAAATTGCATAATACTGAGCATCAGCTTCCAAAGTGGAGATAAAAAGCCAGCTTCCTTTCCCTGGGTAAATTCTGATATGATCTGAGACATGCCATAAGGATCTCTTCTATGGGAATATAAAGCTAGTGGGCAGTTACCAGAAGCATGAGATCATCACTAAAGAGTTAAGCTGAAGAATAGAGTCAGACAGATAGATCTGCAGAGAACATCCAACTGCTGCTCCAAGTAGAACAGATATTAGACTTGTATACAACAGTAAAGCAAGTAGTCAGAGGACAAATAGAGGCAGACACTGCTGCTGCATCTACAGACATTGAGATTCTGAGACATGGTTTTCCTCCCTCACAGCCATCCATGTTACTTCATGTTTCAACTTAATTATGTATCTCCTCCTAGCATTCCTCCTCCCACCAGTGTTTGCTCAGAGATTTAAGGTAAATTACCTTATCTTGTGGCCTGCTGTACCACATTATTCATTTCCCTCAGTGGTCCAGATTTTCTTCCTTCCCCAATTAATCAGAAGTGAAAAATAGGTATTTTCTTCCCTGAAGACCAAAGCCTTGCTACCATTTGAAGGACTGTTATTTGACCACAATTTGTTTCTCAGAAGAGCAGAATCCTACTTCCGGCTCTTCCACCATCCTCTGCAACCCTACATAAGTCAGTTCCCAAGCAATGCTTATGCCTTTAACCTGCAAATGCACCACAGGATTTGGTCAGCTCACAGATGTATTTATCACACAACAATTAAAGGTCCATGACTTGCAATTACTCTCTGCTCACACTCTGGGCATGTAACTGTATCTCCAAGCAGATAAAATAAAATAGAAGAATACTATTTAAGGAGCCCTTCTGTGGCCAGAGCAGGGCAAGTTAGTGAGTCTATCTTCTTACTCAAATCTGCCACTACAATACTGCATTGATGCACAGCACCCCCAGTACAGCAGACATCCTCAATCTATACATAATGTAGCAATGACTTTTAGAAGACTTAAGCCTTCATTTCTCTTCATGGCACTCAAAGCATGTACTACAGCAGAAGCCCGAGCAGCTTCAAAGCATAAAGATCGTTGACAAAACAGTTATCCAGGAGTACCTGAAGAGGCCAAGTATCTACATCACTGCATACGTTCCTATAGGATCTGTCACTTCTAGATAGTTGCTAAATACCGCTGTTGGTTTCTGGAGGTATTCTGCTGAGGAAGCTTCCCATGACAAAGCAAAGTATGTGTTATTAAAGGCAACATTCCCTCATCATATCTTGGGGCTGTAAGTACCTCTAAATGATTGGGGAAGGCTGAGATACAAAAATAAGTTGCTATAACAAGTTATTATGCCTGAAGCCAAACAAAGTCCTGTGACTTCAAGATCTGGCTTTACATTTTCAGTATGTGATGCTTCAAGGCAAAACCACCGTTGCAGCACACACTGCCTGGTCTTTGCCTGGTTTTGTCGAGGCAATTGCTGTAGCACAAGTACCAAGCTTAACAGGTATTCATCCTTACCACTGCAATGCTGCATTTTACCTGGTTCTTTATCTATCCTGAAGTTTCAGTTTGCTAGGAGAGGCAAAGTTAATACAACACAATTGAGTTGAGGTCAATTTCCTTTCAGGGAGTATACAAACATCAACTAATCCAGCATATACCATCAAAGTCCAATGACAGACTCTTAAGTGCCCCTATCTGGTTTGGGACAGAAAAAGCTCCCAAGAGGGAATGCTTTTGGGGTAATCTTCAAGCTTGGGGTCAAGTAAATCCTGATTCACTTCTCATACCTTCGGTACTGCTTTTCTCCCCTAATAGAAAGGAGATGGTTTCACCTCCATTCAAATCCTTCCACCTACTATTCCCAGTCCTTAGTCATTGCCTCCTCAACAGCTCCCTTAAACCATCTGTTCTCCAGAAGCCAGAGGTGCCTTGTTTTCTCCATGAAGAGCAATGCAACTGTCCTTGCAGGGCTGAAGCAGTGCACTTCCTCAGATCAGCAAACAAGAACAAAAGGTGCAGACATTTACACAGCTATTTGAACACAATCCAGTGCTTTTGGGTTGCCTTTTGTAAAGCAGAGGTAACAGTAATACTCCCATAAATCCAAAGATTTGTGTAACAGCACTCAGATCTCAGAATTTAAAAGAAAAAACAAAAACCAAACAAAACGCACACTTAAAAGAATCATGGAATGGCTTGGGTTGGAAAGGACTTTACAGATCATGCAGTTCCAACCTCCTGCCACAGAAAGGGCCACCTTCCACTAGACTGGGTTGCTGCAAACCCCGTTCAACCTGGCTTATATTTGTTAATGTTCAGACGGTAAAATAAGAGTAGCATGAACATGAATGCTTGTAGAACAGCTTTGAGGGATGTCTCATACATCCCCCCCTTCTCACTCCTTAGGGCTCTCAAGTCAACTTTTCTCAACACACTTTGCTCTTTTTCTCAGAGCAATTTGGCTGGTACTGGTGCCTGCCCTAAGACCTTCTAATTAAAGAAAGAGGGCAGCAGGGAAGGAACACCACCACAAGAATAGACCAAATGACCCCTGAGGTCCCTTCCAAACTGAGTTATAACCACACCAACAGGAAACGCCTGGACCTGACCCAATTAAACTTCCTTCCAGTTCTGGGGCCCAGGACAAACCAGCCTACAAGGGTTGTGTCACCTCTCTGGCTTCTACATGGTTTCTCTTGTCTCTTCAGTGATTTTAAACACCATCAGCTGGTATCCCCGTCACCATGCTGAGTCTCCGGCAGCAAAAGCACACATAGCAGCCACACTGACATCTGGTATTATAAATACAGGCTCTGCACTGTTGGATAATCTGTTAACAGCAGAGTAAGTGACACTGGAAGAGCAATTAGTAGTAACTACTAAGGCATCACATTCAGGAGGAGAATAAAGATTTGTTTGGTGAGACATGTAACTACATATTGATTGCAGTCAGCATCCCTCCTCTGTGCAGAGAGGTTTCCAGCATGCGTGGGATACAGCGCAAGGCGCCAGCACCAGCCCCAGACTGCCACAGGCCAGGTCTGGCTGCAGGGGCAAGTGTGCTGCCCTGCGGCAATAACATGGCTTGATGGCAATTTGCAAGGAGCCCTTCAGGTACTGAGCGGGGAAACCATCCCCTCTGCTGAAGTATCCCCACGGAGCACAGCAGTCAGCACCAACTGTATCAGCGTTTGTCCTTGCACGTTCCTATCCACTCAGAGAGAAACTCATCAGCACTCACATTCACTGTGCCGTCAGCAGCTGCTGAGCAATAGCTGCACCACCATCCTGGTATCAAGCTGGAGCAGTGACATATGTCATATCCACACTACAGCAATAGTTGTATTTGTACACAGCAGGTCTACACACAATTCCTTCTGATGCCTACTCAGACAAGACAAGAACCCCTCTCACAATTACATTGAGGAGCCATGCTTATTCTGGATACTATTTCCATGGCTCCTTATCATGGCTTCCAATACCTACACAAAAAGAAGAGAAGCTACACACTATAGCAGGGCCCCAACATTATTCTAACAGGACTGGGTTTTGCAGCAGAAACACATACATTCTGCGGCAAGATGTCTCAAGTTACCAATCTCTAAACCAGCCAGCACTCAAGGGTATCAAATGGAGAAAGACCTCTTCACTCTGCCATATCTCCCGTTCCCACTCCAATTATTTCCCATAAATGCTTTTCTACAGACAGGTCTCAGCTTCCGCTCAGGGGACCCTTCATTATTTCATTTTCTAAAAGCCATAGCACCGTAACTTGCTGCTAGAGAGCCCACTGATGGGACACAGCGAGGTCACAAGTTCTCCTGGGACAGCAGTCATCAGAAAGAGACAAAACAATTTTCATTCATTTCTTTTTCCACTAGGCAAGATAAACTCCCCAGTTCTCAGTTGGAGCAGTGGAAACACAGCAAGGATTAATACAGTCCCTTCTGTTTGCTTAGTTGGAAAGAGAAGGGCAGCAAACCCCAATGCACTCACTGCCCTTCCACAAACCCTCCTCTGGCCCGACAGCCACACATTACATATTACGCCACTGCAGCACTGACTGCATAGATGCTCTAGACAGGATTTACAAGAGGAGGCTGCCAGTGCTTTGAAAGCATGAAAACAGCAGAGCCAACAGGTGAACCCATTTTGCTCATGTACTTCAAGAGACCCATTTCCCCCTTCTTAGAAAGCTACAGTACGGCAAGCTTTTCACCTTGGTGGTTGGAATTGTTATTTTCTTCCTGTGTCTATGGACAAATAAGTGGATACCCTATGATCTGAGTGAGGCTCAGTAAATTGTTCCTGCAATGTCCTTCCCTTGGCATGATTCCCAGCATCCCTGGAGGGGATACCTCTTGGACTGTTGGAAGTTAGCTAGAAAGGATCCTAAACTCTTTGAATGCATATCTATAGCAAAGAAAAACTGTAAACTTATTCTGACCATGCTTTCTTTGCACCAGATACTATCCCCATGCTGCCTTTCTACTATATACAGCACATCCCACACTCAGTGCTCAAGGCTACCCTCACACAGGTCCAGAATTTGGGACTACTTGCAGGTAAATAAGCAAGTCATACACACCACAGACCCTTCCGACAATAGAAAAGCTTTGTAAGCCACCTGGCAGCAAACAGCTTAAAAGAAAAAGCAGGGGTGGGTGAAAAACATCCAGTAGATGTGGTCACAAAAGCAGCTTGTTGGAAGAGAAAAACCCACGCAAGCATCCGACCAGGTATCACAGCAGTCACGGCTTCTCAAGCAAATCACCAGCAACCCATGCGCCGCTCACAGCATAACAAAACACCTTGATAAGTAAAACCTGGATATCACTTGAATACCATTAATTAACGAGGCCAGAAACAAGCGGAGGACCACCCTCCTCCCCTCCTCAGGTGTTGTGTGTCTACACTGGCACAGATAACCAGGCAGCACGGGCTGCAATTGACTCAAGTTGCAGGTGATGAATGCGAAGGTCACATGAAGGGAAAGCATCAGTATATTGCCTGTCACAAAATGGTAGCACGCGGGGATTTGAGCATATAGGAGGGAGATAACCCCGTCCTTCCTATAGCCTCCCTGCAGCTCCTGACATGGCATCCGCTATGGAGGACAGCGAGGCACGGCTGCGGGAGGAGGATGGAGCAGATTAAACTTAAACACACACACACACACACACGCACACAACCCCCCCCCTCCCGCCGCAGCTTCCTCCCTCCGTTCCTAATGACAACATCCATGTATCAGAGCCCCGCCGAGGGGATACCCCAGCCCGGCGGCCCCGCACCGAGTCGGGGAGGTGATGGGGCTGGTTCCCACTGACACATCAACCCCCTGCCGTTATGTAATGGCGCGGGGGGGGACACACACGACACTAAGAAGGTGCGGCAAAGGCGGGAAGACCCCGCTGCGGAGATCCCCCGCCACAAACAGGGAGCTCTCCAACGCTCATCCTTGCCCCTGCACCGCAGCGCCCGGGCGTCCTGCAGCGCTGCCCCGCTACCGCACTGCACATGCATCCAGGCGCTGTGCTGCTGAGCCGCACTGCCCGCGCACCGCGCTACCCGCACAGCACTGCCCGCGCACCGCGCTACCCGCACCGCACCGCCTGCGCACCGCGCTCCCAACACCGCACCGCCGGTACGTGCGGCAGCGCTGCCCGCGCACCGCGCTGCCCCTGAGGCTGCTGCGCTCGTGTCCCCGACAGCCCAGGCGCGCCGGGGCTCCCCAGGGACCCCCCCCTTTCTCCCTTACCTCCCGACGAAATTCTCCAGCACGGAGCTCTTGCCGGCGCTCTGCCCCCCCACCACAGCGATCTGCGGCAGGTCGAGGTTGGCGTTCTGCCCGATGGCGGCGAAGGCGTCCTGCAGCCGGTTGACCAGCGGGATGAGATCCTCCATCCCGCGGTTCCCCATGGCTGCGGCGCAGGCACCGGTTACTTCACACAGGCGAACTCACCCCGCTCCCTTCCCTGCGCCCTACACCGGCGGCTGTCCCGGCTCTCGCCGCCCCGGCCGGTGGGCACCGGCACCCGCTCGCACCCCTCGCCCCGCTCGACGCCGCCCGGGCTCGGGTGGACTCGGCTCGGCTCGGCTCAGCCCGCCCCGCCTGCAGACAGCCGCGCGTCCCCGCCAGAGGGCATTAAGAGCGCCGGCGCCGCGCTGCATGCTGGGAGTTGTAGTCTGGGCGGGCTGAGGTGACCGGGGGCAGCCTCCCGCTGCCCGCCCTGCCAGGGCAGCGATGGCACCGAGATGGGGCCGGCTCGCTTCTCCCGACACCAGAGCAGCACAGGCTGTCCGCAGGCCTCGGGGTCTGTGGGGCCGTGGCTGGTTGACACGCTGGTGCGGCCCCGGTTGACGCGCCAGTATGGCCCAGCGTGGATGTGCATGGCCCAGGCGGTGTGCGCGCCTGGTTGCTATCCGTGAGCCTGCCAAACGCGGTCAACATCCCTGTTCAGCCTACATCCACGCAGCGCAGTCAACACACAGGTATGGCTGGATGGGGCTTGGAGCAAGCTGCTCTAGTGGGAGGTGTCCCTGCCCGTGGCAGAGGGTTGGAACTGGATGAGCTTTAAGGTCCCTTCCAACCCAAACCAGTCTGGGGTTCTGTGATTTGGTCAATGTACCTGTATGGTTTAGTCACTACACCCTCACAGTTTGCTCTTGGCACCCATATTCGCCTGGTGCAGTTTGCGCTCAGGACATGTGAAGTTCATCGACCCACCCGCACTGGAGGGCTTGGTGTCAGGACAGCGCTCACAGAACTGCCAGAATACCAAAAATACTTGATATGATTGACCTGGATGTTTGCAAGACATCTGCTGCGCTTCTGCTGCTTCATCCCCTGTCAGAAGTGGATGAGAAATGCATCAATTTCTGTTTATAGCTACAAAACAGTAGATGTTGTTGCTGTGTTTGTTTTGCGGAAATACAAACAAGTGCTTCTTGTTATGTACTTTGTGTTTAAAAACCAGTTGTCTACCATAAGAAGGAAACTGATTTTGTGTTTTTAAAAGGGATAGGGTTTTAATAAGAGTATGATGTGAGGCCATATTTGATTTGAAAGTACAGCAGGGAAAACAAGTGCTCAGAAAAGCAGCCGATGGCTAGCGGTGACTCAGGAGGATGGGGAACACTGCATTTCAAACACCCCTCAGTTCGTGCTACCCAGTGCTCTTGTTCACAGCTCAGAGAGAGCTGGGGGTGGTGGGGGAAAGGAATAACAAAAAACTGCAACAGATTTGAAGCTCTGTATTTTGTTTTTAACTGCAACTTTTTAGTTATGATGGTTCCAAAGACTTCACAGACATCCATCAAATGTAATCCACGCAAAAATACCTACCTGGGCATACACAGAGAGTGAAACTACCACACTGAGGGTGAATATGCCTAAGAAAGGCGTTCTGAAAGCATCACCAGCGTGCAGGTAAGAACACTGAAGGAAGGGAAGGGAGCAGCTCCATCTGTAGGGGTAACACCATTGCAGGGCATATGTGGGCTGTTGATGCTGGTTTTTTTCTCTCAGCAAATCGCGCAATAAGTCTCAAGATACAAGCTGAAGAAACTCAATATAGACTGTGTCTTTAAGCATATGTGCAGCCATTCTGATAATTTATGTTGAAGGAACCTTTGTTTTTTTGCTTCAAAAATTGATAGCTGCTCCTCATTGGAGGCCAACACAAAAACAACAGTGGAGAGTATCAAAGACTTGAAGAATGATGTTACCTTCCTCCCTGCATCAGAGCTCATGGTCAGGGAGCTTCAGGCTACAGGGATCTTTGAAGCTTTATTTAAAGAACTATAAGAACAAACTTGTCTTTTTTCTGGAGGTTGCTGAAACCTGAAGTTCACCCCCACAGCTCTGATTTCAATACAGAAAATGATTGACCAGCTATATCACTGCACTCATCTCACATAATTTAAGAGTTGTCCTAATAAGCCTTGATGGCCATGACTAACCTCACCTGGCACTTCTCCCCACATCTGTGGGCCCAGGAGCTCTATTTAAGCTCAGCCCAGGGCCATTAGTTCTTGATGACTTGTGGGAAGGTGCTTGTCTCTGTCTTAGTTGTGGTCTTATGTGCCTATGGAGTTTTTGATTCTGGTTTCAGTTTGTAGGATAACTTCTTAACTCTGTCTTATTGCCATAGATGTGCCTGGAGATCACTAGAGCTACTATTGGTCTGCATGTTTGTATCTCTGCTTAACCTTAGACGTGCCTCATTGCTATGCTGTTGCCTTAGGGTCTGGATTTCTTATTGAATCTAGCTATCATCTTTGCTCTGTCCTGCTTGTCTCCCTTGGAATCTCTGGGGTTGGGCACTGGTTGGCACTGCCCTTTGTTTCTCTTCCACTGGGGAATAGCCCTGCTCTTGCTGCTCCTGGACAACAGCATTAACTGCTTAGCTAGTACATAGAGATTTGACGTTTCTCTTATTCTTGTCCCCATACCCCACCCTGTGCGTCTACCCCTGCCTTTAATAATTCCACAAAAGCAACTAGATTTGACTGTAGTGTCAATGTTTTCTTAACAATAGAAACATTAACCTGTATTGTATTCTACTCTCTGTTTAGCACTCTACGCAGGTGTTTTTCTGGATGAGCTTACTCCAGTCCTAGAATAATCCTTCAGGTTTATACCATTTTCTGGAGAAACTAAAACTAGTTTATTTGTTTTGAGAAAGGTTTGTGAAAGAACAGTGAAAATACCAGATGTCAACAGCTAATTTTTAAGGCTATAGAGAGAATGACAGGAAGTTCATGTTGCCAGTTAAGGAGCTGGTACAGCAGAAAGGCTCATGCCTTCTCCCCTTTGCAGGTATTCTTTCATTATGCTATTTGGTTTTATTTTTCTGTAGGAATTGTGCTTAGTTTTTGTGAAATGTGGTTCTTGGGGTGGGTTTTAGGGGGTCCTTGGTCTGACATGAGCGGGCAGTGTGCGCTTGCAGCCCGGAAAGCCAACCATATCCTGGGCTGCATCAAAAGGAATATGACCAGCAGGTCGAGGGAGGTGATCCTGCCCCTCTGCTCTGCTCTCGCGAGACCTCACTTGGAGTATTGTGTGCAGTTCTGGTGTCCTCAACATAAAAATGACATGGAACTGTTGGAACAAGTCCAAAGGAGGGCCATGAGGATGATCAGGGGACTGGAGCACCTCCTGTATGAAGACAGGATGAGAGAGTTGGGGCTGTTCAGCCTGGAGAAGAGAAGGCTGCATGGAGACCTCATAGCAGCCTTCCAGTATCTGAAGGGGGCCTATGGGGATGCTGGGGAGGGACTCTTCATGACGAACTGTAGTAAGAGGACAAGGGGTAACGGGTTCAAACTTAAACAGGGGAAGTTTAGACTGGATATGAGGAAGAAATTCTTTACTGTAAGGGTGGTGAGGCACTGGAATGGGTTACCCAGGGAAGTTGTGAATGCTCCATCGCTGGCGGTGTTCAAGGCTGGATTGGACATAGCCTTGGGTGACATGGTTTAGTGGGAGGTGTCCCTGCCCATGGCAGGGGGGTTGGAACTGGATGATCTTAAGGTCCTTTCCAACCCTGACTATTCTATGATTCTATGACTATGGTCTCAGGGCAAAAGTGCACTAAGAGGGTGCTCTTCAGGCAGACAAGAAAGGAAGAAAAGGAGTGGTGGAATTGGTAAAAATATGCAGAAATACTTGTGAACTTTATGTAGATTTATCATCAGATTGATGCTAGTGTAAAACTATGAAGTGCACAAATTGTGCTCCTGCTCATAAGCAAATGAGACCGCAGTGTAACGCCTGCAGCGTTACCACTACAAGAACTCGTTATTATTGTGGGGTCTAACTGCTTCTGCAGTAATTGTATTCACAGAGCCCAGAGAGACCCGAACTCGAGACCTGAGACAGGCGCTTAGTTTTCGTTAAGCTTTATAAGCCTACACCTCCCACTGATGAAAATGAGAACTGCAGGCGCTCAGAATCGTTCCTAAAGCCTTCCATTTTCTCTCCTGCAAGGAACTGAGTTGCAAGGATGTTAGCAGCAAACATGCCTTTTGATTTTATAATACCTCCCACTGTCACTTACGGAGCAGCATGTAGCAGTTACAAGAGGAAAACCAACCGGGTGATCATCCTTCATGGGAAATACTGAAAAACTGCAGTGTCTTTTGAAGTAAAAAAAATTTTATAAGCTGGTGTGGACAGGAAAAATCTATTTCTTTCTACTTTGGTAGAAAAACTTAAGATGTGAGCAAAGAAAACTAATAAGGATGACAGATTCCCCCTCCCAAGATGCTATAAATATTTCTGGATGTGCTTAATGTGAATCCCTAAAAGTGAATGTGGGCATAACTGCATGTGTTTCTATGTATGGCTATCAACATAAGGACAGTTTTGTACACTGATTTTGTCACCTCATGCAAATAGAACTCCCAGTTTAGTTGGCATAATTAGAAATAGACACTTGAGTGCTGGATTCTGGCCCTCATTCCTTGCCCTTGCCAAAAGAACACTTTCAGTCCTCAGAGAAAAAAGAGGCAAAACCATGGAATGCCATCAGCTTACGGTTCTCCTGGTTACCTGCGAACTGTTCCTGCTGACTCCAGGTAGAGCTGAGTGTTCAGAATGTGTCACAGTGGGTCATGAAGGGGATGTTCCTAAAAAATGTCTATAAAGACAGGTAAGAATTTAAATTGCATGGTTTTAGGCAGAGTTCCACAAAGAATCTGGGCTAGGATTGTCACTGTTTGTATCAATAGAGAATGCATTGTACAGCTGACAAGCAGTGAACCAAACTAAATGAAATTAGCCTCTTACATTTACATGACTATGTAAAGCTGCCTATAGAGATAAAAACAATTCAAGTATCTATTTTATAGGTACTTAAATGCTACTGTCTATACTACAGAATACAGATAGTAACATCATTGATCTCTTGTGATATCAGTTGCTCAGAAATTAAAAGTTAATCTCTAATGTTCCTATTGGTTGGAAAAGCTATCTGAAAGAAAAGCAGCCTTTAACTTCTGAGTTTTAAATCTAAAACTTTCCTTTGTAAAAAGACAGTGAAATACTTCCTCCTCTTATGTTCTGAAACAGGAAATTTGCTGAACCGTCTGCGAATCCCTCAGAAAGAGGTAAAAGGTGGTAAATGTCGTGTATGAGATGCTAGGCCAGGTTTATCTTTAGTGTGGCTCCACAAAAGCCAGAATACACATAAGAAAAAAGAAACTGAATGTTACAGTCCATCAGCAAAGGGATCTGCACACAATGTAAGCTTAAATTAACACTTTACTAGCAGCAAAGCTGAGTCCTCTGTGCTTTCCATGTCCAGTGAGATGATACAAAATAGCTCCTGGAATATATTTTACACTGTGAGACTGAAAATCACTGATAGAAGTTGATTGACCATGTGGCAGACTGGGTGTAAAACCAGTGTCTCAGTTTATGTCCCATGAGCCTGTCCTGCCAATTAGGAAATACTTGGAATAGCTTTTTAAAGCAATAGAACAAAGAGTGCGTGCAAGTGTCCTTGAATGCACAGATTATTTTGCTTTGCAGTGTTGTGTGCTGCTGCTTTCACATGTGTGAATGCAGCCTTCCTCCAGATAAAAGTGACAGGGAGAACAATGGAATTCCAGTAATCAATATTGGCTGCTGAGAGCAGGTCTGGTGAAACCTGACCAGTTCTTTCACCAGAGAAGCCCCAAAAGCAGGAGGAAAAAGTTCTTTAAAGCTCCATATGCATTTTTCTCTGAAGAGTTTGGGAGGTTTAAAGACATTATGGTGAGAACTAGTTATATCCTAGTGAAATGGATGAGTAATACCATTATCCTTGCGGATTGCAGAGGAAATTTTGGGCACCGCAGTATCCTGGCGCTGTCACTGAGAAACGTTTGGATTTTCAGAAGCTATGCGGCTTCAAGGGTTTCATACCGAGTCTTTTCCAAAGCCAAAATTAAAACATACAACTGCACAGTCCAGTCATGTGGTGGGAGCTAGAGATCTTTGGTTATCTGTCCACCTGATCTGGTCCCTGGAACAAATTCATACAGCCTAGCAAACCTTGGCTATATAATGCAATCCGATTCATTCAGCTTCTGAATGAAAAGCATTCATATGGTCTGTGGTCTTGTCTGCAAGAAATTTCATAACCTTGATGTAATCATGTGGAGTTGTAATGCAGGTTGCCTTACAGTGATGTTCCAACAACTCTGCTGATAACTCTGTTGCAGGCTAATTTCTAGGTCGTTTTCTTACCTTGAACTTTCACTCTTTCATTCACTCCTGTTGTCAGTGAGACACAAGTTTTGCCTACTGATTAGGTTATTATTGAGTGATGATGTTGTCTGTACTGTAGCACTGTTTTTACGGTTCCATGTGTTCATATGATGTGTATTTACCACTGTTTACTAAAGAGCAAATTGCTTAATAATTGAAAGGGAAATGTTCATTGCAGGAAAAAACAGCTGTCAGAAGATGGGAGGTCAAGGTCTGTGGACCAGTGCCCGTGGACACCAATGGTAAGTAAGCACTGGCAGTGTAAGACACACTGTTCTACTGCCTCTAATGAAAGAAAGGATCCCGGGCCAGTTTTCTGCACTGTTACCTTCTATCTCTTCATGACTTTCAAACTGAACAGTGTGATTAACTGAATCTGGAACCTTCTGGATTCAGTTAAACGATCTTTGGTAGGTGGGATGTTTGTCTGGCACATAGAGGCATGTCTGAAGATCAGGCTTTGGATTGTAGGTTGATAAAGCAGCATGTGTCTTCACCTCCTACAGCCCTACTCCTGACTTGCGTTGTGCATGTGTGGGCCTAAATCCACATCCAGATTTGTGTTCAATGCAGCAGTGTATCTACGTATTTTACTGTAGGCTTTTTGTCCATCAATTCAGGCTGAATAATTTGTATATAGGACCTCACAGAGGAAAGACCAGTCTTTGAGGGGAGCCTCTGTACTATGTCAGAATATCAGAGAGTAGAAAACCTGCAGACTTCATTATTCACATCTCATTGACACAGTGCTTTGTAAATTTACAAATGCTACATACAGAATTCCAGACTGGTTTGTGTTGGAAGGGACCTTAAAGCTCATCCAGTTCCAACCCCTGCCACGGGCAGGGACACCTTCCACCAGAGCAGCTTGCTCCAAGCCCCTGTGTCCAACCTGGCCTTGAGCACTGCCAGGGATGGGGCAGCCACAGCTTCTCTGGGCATCCTGTGCCAGGGCCTCACCACCCTTGCAGGCAAGAACTTCTTAGTATCTAATCTAAATCTCCCCTTGGTCAGTTTAAAGCCATTACTCCTTGTCCTGTTCCTACAGGCCCTTATCCAAAGCCCCTCTCCAGGTTTCTTGTAGCCCCTTTAGGCACTGGAGCTGCTCTAAGGTCTCTCCGAAGCCTTCTCTTCTACAGGCTGAACCAGCCCAGCTCTCTCAGCCTATCTCCATAGGAGAGATGCTCCAACCCTTGGGTCATCTTCGTGGCCTCCTCTGTATGTATGTATGTATACATGTATACCCTGGGATTATACTTAAGCTTTCAAGCAGTCACTGATTAATATGGATGGTCATCTCCAAATTGATTATTGTAAAATTGGGATGGTATTAAAAGGCCCAAAGGAAAAGTCAACATATGCTGCTGCACTGAAAATTATTAATGCTAACTGTATCACCAGTAACTGTGTTCAGCTTGCAATACCTTAGCTAACAATTCCAAGGCCTTTAATCAAGTAGTCTTTATTAGTGTGAACAGTAAGAAGATAAAGTAAATAATTTCATGGATTCTCTGGAGTGGCCAAGAGCAAAAATGCATCATTACCCTTTCTAGGTTTAATACAAGAAGAAATGAGTCACAGTGTATGTCTGTACAGAGGCTGTGTGTACTAAATACCCTAAAACGAATTCACTTACAGAAACCAGGTGCTGCAGGAAAGGTTTTGCTGCAAATTCTCTCCCCTTTCTCCCTGAAGGATGGACCTGATTCAAAGGTCATCTCAGCTTACAACACAGGGCGATGTTGTAAACGTCCCTGGTTTTCTCCCGTGTTATCATGGCAGGATTGCCAAGATGTGGCCACATCAGATAGCCAGAGGCTCCGTTGAGGGTTTTTTTTTCCCATTTTCTGAGCGAGATGGTTACCAAAGGTAACCCTGGGCTATTAAAAAAACAAAACAAAGAGCAGAAAATCCCACGCTGTTGGATGCCGTCTGCTCCCCCCCTCCTCAGCCGTTTCTTACATTCCCCCTGCCCAGCCCCGGACAGATGGTGTCCATCCCCTCCCAGCCCTCTCGAGGGACCAGGGACCTCACTCCTGCTGCTGGGGGTGGGGGAATGAGAAATGGAGGTGTAGCAGGTCGGGGAGCCCTGAGAGGCGGCTCCGGAGGTGACCCCGAGCCTGGCGGGGCGGCCGGGTCCCCCAGCCCCGCCGGAGGAGCTGCCTGGGGCCGGGCAGGTGGGCATTGTCCCCGGGGGGAAGATGGAGGCGGCTGGCGGGGAGCGGTGATCGCCGCGGGCTGCGCCCTGAGTGCCGGCGGGGACGGGAAGGAGCCGCGGCCCCCGGTCCGGCAGCGCCGCGGGGAGCGGGGCGGGCTGCAGGCTCCGCTGGCAGGGGAGGGTGGGAGCGGATTTGGGAGGTGGGGTTTGGAAACCTCCTCCACAGGCTGCTGCTTGCGATGACCCCGGGGGGAAGGAGGAGGAGGAGGCACGGGGGGATCGGCTCAGTGAATGAATGGGCGGCAGCGGCGGCGGCTCCCCTGCTCAATGGCTGCGGGGCTGATACGCGCCAGCCCCGCAGCCGGTGCCTCCCTCGCCCTCCCGTGTTTTGTCTCAGGCTCGCCCCGCTCGGGGCTCCCCAGACATGTTCAACCAGCAGCAGTTCCAGCAGCAGCTGCTGCAGCTCCAGCACCTCCTCCAGCAGCAGCAGCAGCAGCAGCAGCACCACCACCCTCCGGCGCAGCAGGGAGGCCGGTAAGCGCCGCTACGCGAGGCCGGGGATCTTGGGCCTGTCCCGGGGGAACCGCGCTCCTCCGCCTCCCTCCCCTCTGTCCCTCCTGGGCGCGCGGAAGCCGCGGCGGGGATGCCCTCCCCTGACCGGGAAAGGCGACAAAGGGAGGCGGGGGCCGGCGGACGGGGGCGTAGGCCTCGATCGGGGCAGAGGCGGGGGGCTGGAGGCCTGCACCGGGTAGCCGGAGGGGAGGCGGTGTGTGGGGGGTAGTGCCTGAAGGGGGGCGGAAGGGTGGGATGGGGGTCCCGCACCCCGCCGAGGGTCCGATCCCCGCTTCCTCCCGTGCCCCGGTGGTGCCGCTCCCGCCGCGGGGTCCCCCAAGGGCGCGTACGGTGGCTTCGGGCAGAGCATTTTGTTTGCGGGGATGCTCTGGGGCCGGGGCCCGGGGTGAACGCCTCACCCTACAGAAACACTTGTGCGCGCCGAGCGGAGCCACCCTGGGGAGACACACACACCTCGTTGTTTCGTTACGGAGCTGAAGCTGCTTGTTTATTGTCTCTGCCTGGAGGGGTCTCCCGGCCTGGGTGACATTAGTGAACTTCTCTGTGCGGTGGCATGGGTGCTGAGGATGGGGCAGCGGGAGGATGGAGAAGATCGTGGTTTGTTTGCTAAAAGACATCTCTGCTAGAAATAAAAAGGCAAGGAACCAGGGTTTTCCTAAAAACCAGCTGTCTTGGGTAGGAACTGCTGTTCATGATGAGCCGAGATTTGTAGAAGGAGCACAGGTTCTCAGAAATGATGCGTTCACTTGCAGTTATTGTTATCTTTAGCGTTCAATTCAGTGGGATGTGAATTTGAGGAAAAAAGAATTTGTTATTTAATCGATTGTAATAATAATTATTCTAAGGCATATGTCTCAGGTAAATGTGGGAATCTTTCTGTTCTGCTGGAAGCGCAACCTCTGAGTCATTTAACCATTAACATATGTTGTGTGCTGTAAACAAAGTTGCCCTTAAAATGCCAGCGTGAGGCTGGCTGCTGATAGCATGGCTGCATCTTACACCTTTAAAAGTATGGTTTTTCTGGTATAAATAGCTCAGAGACGGGAACAATCTAGAGCAGCAAACGTGAAGATGAGCTGCTGTCAATTCTGCGAAGAGGGTTGGGGGTTTTTAACCGGCGTCTCTGTTTCGATCCGTGTTTGTACCTCTTTCCAGCGCTGACAGATTCAGCTGTGTCAGCAGTTGTGCTTAGAGGTGGGCCTGACCTTGCTATTGCCTGAAGAAGCGCCTGCCGGTTTCTTCAGACTTTTCGTGTCTGCTCCACCCTCCTTAGGAGTGAGGAGTCCTCCGCTCCCTTCTTCCTCCCCGTGTTTTAAGTATCGAGGCCGTGCTTTATTTTGCCACGCGGCTCTTCCAGTTAGGGGGCACCATTTACAGTTATGACCTCTCTGGCTCCGTGTGGGAGGCATTGATTTTAGGAAGAATGTGCTTTAAGCTACTGAGAAAACTCCCAGGTCTTTAGAACTTCTTCTCTGTTGTTGTGTTAAATGTGGCCGCTGATCTAGATCACTGCTTCTCCTGATGAGTGCTGCAAAATTCTGTAGAGCTGCAGTCAGCTCCTGGGCTTTTTTTATGCTGCTTGAGAGGCTTTATGTGGGCTTGGTGCTAAAGGAGTTCTCTCTGACCTCAAATTCCTTGATAGACAATCTGTCAGCTTTGGAAATTCCAGGAGAGTGTGGAGGAAAGAAGATACAGGGCTGGTGTGTGGTATCTTTTCGTGCATGGAATCAGTGTTTCAGATGTTGTTTGCTCCTCTGTTTTACACTTGTTGGGTGCCTGGAATTGAAGGGTACAGCTTTTACTGGGTTCTTATGATTAATGCTTCTTTTCCAGGGGTTTGCCACCACCGCAACAGCAACAGATGCTGAGCTTACGGGCAACAAACCAACCATCACTGCTCAATGCCAATCCTATGCTTCAGCGGGCCTTACTCATGCAGCAGATGCAAGGTACTGTCGTTATGGGAGACGCTTCCTTACTGGAGCTATTTAATCATCCTTCATGGACTGAAACCAGAGTGTGGCGATTTCTTGCTGAACCATTGCAGTCCTTGTAGTTGGCCGTTCCATTTGTCATCTTTTGGGGCTTTTTGTCCATAGTCCACAGCACAGAGGTTCTTCAGTTGTTGAAAATCCCATGTGTTCACAACTGGGAATAGCACTAGAAGGTATCAGATTAGATATTAACTATGTGCCTTCCCTCTCAGACTCACTTGAGCAAGTATTTTTTCGTCAGTATATTTATATAAAATATTATTTGCTTGTCTTTCTTGGTAGGAAAGTTAAAAACATTTATTTTGTTGTCTATTGCATGCACACTAACCTGGTTTGCAGTAGATGCTTTTCTTTGCCCAAACTTTATGCAGTACAAACAAATTAAGTGTATTCTGGTGGAAAACGGTTCAGGTTTCAGTTGTCATGTAAAATTCCCAATCCCTGAAATAGCTGTCATTTGTGTGGTGGATAATATCACTGTTCTTCCATCACTGTGTTTCCACAAGTGGGTTTTGTTTTGCCAGATATGCTGTTTTCAAAACAGTTATATGAAGCTGCCTTTAATTGCTACTAAAGATACCAGGAATGTAGCTGGGTTTACTTTTGCTCATGTCTTAGCCTGCCAGCCCTTTTCAACACAGTACCTGGGATAGTTTTAAAGTGCACAGTTGAGATTAATGCCTGCAGTTTTTATCTTGCCTGTGAATCATGCCCAGATGTGAAGATAACAGATTTATTCTGCATGTCATTAACTCCCCTTTTGTTCTCTCTTGCCCATTTAAATGAGAGGGCTCTCTAGTGACTCCAGTGGCTCTCTACAGATCTCCGTCAGGTTGTAGGGAAACTATCAGTGACAAAGGACATGCCATGCTCTGAAGATTGGGATATATATATATATGTTTGTGACAGGCAAAAAGTCTGACACCGCTTCAGTCAGCCACACTCTTATCAGGTATGCTTGATGTTAGCATGGGTGGACCTTTGCCCTAAAGCAACATCTGTTATTGAGCCAAGGACCTGAGGCAAATTAGATACAAAAGCAGGATAAGGTATGCTAATGAACACTCTACATGCACTTGTTCCTCTTTTCACCTCTGAGCAGAGTTGTGACTTCTCATTCAATAGTTTATACCGGGTAGCCACAGGTAACAGGTATTGCAGTGTGCACTGTGGCCCTTCTTAAGGATCTGAATATTTCTGGTCATTCAGGTTTGGGTTATATGTAAGAATATCTGATGCTGGAGTATTTCTGTACCTGAAAAACATCAGCATCAATAATTAATTGGCTGTGTGGCTTCAGCAGTGGGAATAGGAAAAGATAAATACTTCAAGTTGAAATGGGTGTGTGGTTCTTGAAAGGTACTAAACAGAGAGGAGAATGATTTCTTGCCTTACAGGTACTGTTTTTAAATACAGCTGTGTCTTTTACAGTAAGATATTATTTATGGCAAGTAATAAAAGATTAGATTACTTTTGAAGACAAACATGGGGGAATACTTCCTATTGTGCTGCAGGCTTCAAGCAGTGGTTTTTCAGATTTTGGGTGCCTTTCTCCAAACTTTACTGCCCTGTTTTGGCAGCTGCTCAAAAGGCAGAGTGTGTATTAATTCAAGTGAGGGGGGGAAAAACTGCTGTATCAATCCAGATTCCCAGAGTGGTGGGCAGTTTCTGGGGGTGTAGCTGAGGCACCTGAGCACTTCCATTCCCTCACCCCTGAAATGGGGATAGCAAGGACTGCCTTCTTAAGGAATTATTGAGACTTAGTTAATAGCCTGTGGCTGCTGACTGAACTAACAGGAAGCAGAGCATTAGAATTGGAAATGGCAGAGTCTCAAGTGTTGGAGTTGAGGTTGCCATGTTGAGCTTGCATGACAACCAGGTGGCAGAGAAGACTGGGGAATCTTTTGCTTGAGGAGTCCAGTGTTGTTTTAAGTGAAACACTGTCACTGGCATCTGTTAAACAGTGTCTGTGTTCTGGTGTGAGCTGCCAGCTGCACAAATGTGCCATGAATTTTCCTTTTCTACAGAGAATTTGTGTAAAACGAGACCTTGTTTGTGGCAAACACAAGCGCCAGCGTGCTCAGATCCAGTAATTGCTCTAAGGAGCTTAGCCTGCAGTGACAATTATAACTTAATAGCCTGACACATAGTAATGGTTGCTATCACATCAAATTGTTCTATGTGTGCTGAAGAGCATAGCGCACCCATATAGCGCCCAGTGAAGGGTCTTGGATGGAGGAACTTTTCTCCTCTCTACCTCCTGCTTGTACAGGTGAAGGATGTTCTCCTTTGCACCCTGCAGGATGGTGACATGCTGTGTGTTTGCATTTGTAGGAAACCTGCGTGGATTTAACATGACGGCGCCAGCACTGCAGCAGTTCTTCCCTCAGGCTACAAGACATTCCCTCCTGGGGCCACCACCCGTTGGGGTCTCCTTAAAGCCTCGACTGGGCTTCCCCAACCTCCCCTTCCAGAGGCAGAACCGGAATTTTCGCAAGGTGGGCTTCCAGTTTCCATCTGTTGAGGAGCTTTGTGTTCCTTTTGCACTTCCAGCAGTTGACTGTACTGTAGGTGGAGAACAAAAGAGCAGGGAGAGAGCTTTAAGATGAAAACTGCACTTTGCACCATGCTGCTGACACAGAAAGGCAGAAAGAATTCCATCTTTAAGGTTCTTGTGGTCCATATTTACATTTATGATGAGAAGGTTTTTTGTCAATTCTTGCCCAAGAGAGACAGTTCCTCATAGCAGAATAGTTTACATCTCAGATATAAAAGGATCCTTTAGAAATGCCAGCTTCAAAGCCATTGCAATAGAAGAAATCCTGGCTGAGTGCTTTGCTTTTCCCAGAGGCCAGAGTTCTGCCCCATTAGCCTTCCAAAGCAGTTTGTTGTTCCCAAATGACTTGCTCCTACCCTGGACACATGACTTTGCCCCTTTGGGCTGTTTCCCCTTTTTTTTAAGATCAGGATCATATTTATTCTTGTGGATTTTGTAAGATCTGTGGGGCTTTTTTGTGAAAACCTTTTTCATTTTCCACCATTAAGACCTCTTTTCTGTCCTGGAAATGGTTCTTGGATTAACTGACCAGTACTTCCCTCCTTTTAGATTAGCTTTTGCATAATTGGTTCCATTATGTCAAAAAGATGTAGTGGATAAAGGTAGGCTTCCACTCTTGGGCTGTCTTTTCTCCAGAGTCAAAAGGAAGGGGGATTATTTTTGACTATTCTTTTTCCCTGCCCATGCACCCTTTGCCAGGGCCGCTCTAAAGTGACCCTACTCTGCAAGCAGCTGGGTTTCCTACAGTTGCTACTTAGAGCACTGAGGAATGTCACTGTAAGCCATCTATTCCTTCCCATTCCTGTGTGCTGGAATTCCTGTTGCTGTCCTTCCCAGTAGAACTCTGGTGCTTTGGGTAGTATGTTGGGTTTGAGGAAGGACCAAGAGCTGGCAGTGACTCTCTGCCCATTGCAGGACTTCCAGAGGGTGCCTGACAGGAAGCGGGAATTAGATCCTGGTTCTTCATCTCAGTCACAAGGTGATGAGAAAATGGAAATCCCAGAGGGAGTGCAGGCAGGGTCAGAGCGGAACAACTTCTCACTATCCACAGGTAAGGGGGAGCCTGCAGTGAAACAAATGCTTGCAGGCATTATAAACTGCTTTTGGCTGTTCGTGCAGCAAAGGCTGGAGATGACTTTAGTCTTAATCAGCTACATTCCTCTCTAACTGTAAATACTTAAACTGCCTGTGAGCCCTCTACTCTAAGGATATATGTGCTTCATATATCCTTTTTACTTGGATATTTTTAGGTTTTATAACTTAGTTCCATATCCCTTGCATGCAAGCCTCTCAGAAGTCACTTTGAAAGTGAGCCCCATTTAAGATGGGGGAGAAAAAACCTGCTTTGAAGTTGAACCTTCCCCGTTGCCTTACCCGTGATGAACTCCCCATCTCATAGTGTCGAACACATGGTGCAGACCCAGTTGCGATCAACATGCTAAGGAAATAATGAGTTGAAAGAGTACTTGTACTGTGGTTCAGAGCAAACTCTGGCACAGAATCTCTTCCAGTGTCAGATACAATGTGGATGTGGGGATGTTATTTCTGGCTGAGGAGTACCTAATCTAGAAATGCAGGTGTATGCGAGGTTGTGAGCAGTGTATGTGCAGTGGTGAAAATTACCTGATTAAATGGTTGCTGTCAGACAGATCTGCCACCTTGGCTTATATTAATGTTCCTATGATTGGAGCTCTTGTCACCTTAGGTATAGGACTGCAAACCCATTTAGTAGACATAAATACAGATTTCTTTCTGGATGACAGCTCATCCAGTGACATCTGAAATTCAACTCAAGTCTCTCAGGTCATTCATTATCTAACCTTGTCACTACCATTCTCAAATTCAGAATAAGCAAGTGTATAGTATTTGCTCTAACAGAGCTTTATTGGCATTGGCAATTCAGTTAGAGAGCATGCTCAGGGTGGCATGGTCTGCTTTGCTAAGGAGCTCTCCTTCTGTCTTCCTGCAGAGCCAAGAACTCCAATAGAATCTGTGTTGAACACTGAGCCTGCAGCAAAAAGACTGAAGAGGTATTTATTGAATGGGGTATTGAAATAGTTACTGGGCTTAGAATTATTGTTTCATTTTATTTCCTGATGATTAGGGCTGCACTTTACTGGCCTGATGTCTGGCATGTAGGAGGTATTTCAGATGCTCATGGACAATTCAATCTCAGTCTGAGATCCAGCATGTTGCAGGGTCTCTGCTGGGGGTGATCCAGCTATGGGAATGAAAAATAAGAGCTACAGCTCATGTAAATGTGCAACAAAGTGAAGTTTGCTCATGTGTTCTCCTGCCAGGATTCTTGTAAGAAGCAGAAAGGTTCTTTTTTATCCTGATATGTCAAATGTCAAAAAGGAAAATGAGCAGTTGTGTATCAGCGAGAGGAAAAGCCTTGGAATATATTCTGTTACAGTAGGTGTAGGAGAAGGTAGTTTATTTTGAGGAATGAGAAGGGGAAGGGACTCAGTACTCCCTAGTATCGAAGCCTGTATCCCTGAGCGTTGAATTCTGCATCCCTTCGGCAAAGATTGTCGTGCCAGTACCCCTGTCTGCTGGGTAAAAATAGCAAAGGCAATCCTGTTACCCGCAAGGGCTGCGCAGCGGGCTGCAGGCTGCCCATCAGGCCCGGCTTGGCTCTCCTGCCTCCCCGGCGGGTGCAGGCAGGGACAGCCAGGGCTGCATTGCCATCTAGTGGGACGGCAGCTCCTGGTGCCATCTGCACAGCGCCGCACCTCTCCCGGAGCTGTCTCCGGTAGCTGGTGCGGAGGGAGAAGAGGAGGGAATGAATACAGATTTCTGGAGGCATTGATTCGAGAATTCCTCAACATATGTTAATGGCTGTGAGTCAGGACTCCTGGGGCCTCTTATCTTCGCTGTGAACAATCCACTGTGTGCTTTCGGACAAGTTTCTTCACCTCTCTGTTTCCCATCTGCAGATTAGAGATTAATGGATAGCTTTAGGGAGAATATTCCAGGATTACTTTGATGTTCAGATGTTACCTTCATCATGTAAAACATCAGAGAGTGATAAATATTATGTGAGCAGGGACTGTTGTCAATTATGGGCTCTGATTAGCAAGAAAGTGAATAAATTCGATTAAAGCAAAGTCGAATGCATTTGAGTGTGTGCTTTGTTAATGTTTGCCAAAGCTAATTTAATTTTAATTACATTAATATTTAGTAGGGTATTAATCAAAGTCGTGTTCCATGCATTGGAAAAAGACTCAAGTCTGAGGAATGACAGCTCTCACTGCAGCAAGCCTGCCATTAGGAAAAGCCTTTCCTAAGCAGTAGATAGGGACTGCCAGATTTGATGCATCTATTATGGCTGGTATTTAGTTAGAATAGATAATTCCTTAGCTTATTTTTTTACGTGTTTTTGTTTACTTCCAATGAACAGATGATGGATCTCTGGGAAAAATAGCTTCCTGTTCTTTATTGCCCTTCACAGATGAGAAGGGCATTCCCCCATCCATGTCCACACCTTTTTGTTTCATGCTTCATTGTTCCATTTCCCTTTGGCCAGGAATACCAGCCTCCTTCTTCATTTCAGGTTTTTCCCACTTCTGCCTTTTCTCCTATGTACCATCTGTATACCTGGAACAACATCTTCATTCCAGTGCAGAAAGCGCTCACCATCTTCAAATCCTTCTTGAACACCCACTTCTAGCATGGCCTGACAAGTATCCATAGAATACTCTTTCCTCCTTAGATCATGCTCGTGATGCCTTTTGCTCCCTTAGATTGCTCCTTAGATTTGCAGTTTAGACTGCAGACCCCTGCCCTGAAGTACTCGCCATCTGTGTGTGGTGTAGTGTTGAGCCTGCTGGCAGCATTTAACAAATAATGTTAATGTCAGCCACTCTTGTTTCCTTCATGGTTGCACTGCCCAAACCCTGCTGCATATTTATAGCTGTGTAACCCAGTTACATTGTCACTTATCAATCCCATAAATTATGGGGAATGTGTGTGTTTGGATCACTGGCTGCAGTTACCTGCAGAGTCTGCACTCTTGCTTGTGCAGAACATGCTGCTCCATGTTGGCAGAAGGACACCAGCGGGTGGGATATCAAGGCAGCCTCGGAGAGAAGACATACAAGCCATGGTGAAATGTGCTAGCCCTGATGGAAGAATAGGGGATGGAGGAAGATACTGTAAAGTACACTTTGTGCTCTATGGAAGCCAACTGTTTAGTCTCAGCAGTTCCCTTGAGATCTTTTTTCTCCTTAGCAGTTCACCAGTACCAAATAAAACAAAGTCCTTTTGATTTGCATATGGTACAGTTCCACTTCCTTCACAAGCAGAACCGTAGGGACTGTGGAATGAAATACAACTGATACAAATAGAGCAGGCAGTGATGATGAAAACCCTGTAAGACACCACTGTGAACCCGTTCAGTTTTGACAGGTCTCTTGATTCCTCTTGCACAGAGCAGCCTGGAATACTATCTGGGTATTGAAGTTTCCCTGCAGGTCAGACAGGAGTGAGCTCTTGAAGCTCTTGTTAAGAATTTCCTCTGTGAACTTATTTCCCTGCAGGCCTCTGGCAGGAGAGGGCAATGATCAAAAAAAATCCAAAGTGATCCAAAAAGTGGTACCTTTCTTGTCCAGGTTTGTTTGGCTGCACTTCCTGAAGTGTTCTAGAATGCCCCCCCTTCATTGTGTTATTTTCCCAAATCCTTGCCTGAAATACCACTCCCAGTAGCTTATTTAGTGGGGAGCATGTGGTAATTTAGACCCTAGCCTGTGCTTTGGCGTGTCTTCTGGATCTCTCTGTCTGTAGCATGGTGAATAAGGTTGTTTTCTTGTTATCCTTGAAGTGTGACTGAGGAGTCTGCATTGGAGGATGCCACAGACAGCAGGGAAGCAGGAGAGTCAAGCGCCCGTGTCCAAGCTGATGGTAAGTTGCTAAGCACCATGAATTGTACTTTAAGGGGACTCCTTGATGGAGCTGCAGCTGTAGATCAGTGGGTCATGTTGGAAGTGTCCATCCTCCAGTGATACAGGATGGGGAAAGGAGGAAAAGACCTAGGAACCACATCCAAACACAGTCCTCTAAACCTGTTGCCTATCAAATGCAATTGACGGAAAGTTTTCCTCTTTAATAAGGGATTTTTGTTGAGAAAAGTTTGTGAGCTGGGTTTATGGCCAGCAGTGCTGTGAGGAAAGCTCCCTGGCTTCATTCACCTGCTGCTTTGGTTTTAATGTCACTGCTGTTTTGATTTAAGGCAGCTAAAAAGACTGTCTCTTCCTAGGTACAGACAGTGCAAAGGAGTACACAGGTGAAAATCTCTCTAAAGAGAGGAAATTCTCTGAGGAACCAAAGGCTCCTGAGGTGAGTAGACACCGCTCTGTGCAGGGGTGGTGCAGAACATAAAACCTCCCCCTCCATCCCAGAGAAGCCCGTTGCCACTGGGAACCAGATGGCACCCACGTCTGGAGCTCTGTCTCCTGCTGTAAGCTGTTGTCCCTGGCAATAAGGCATAATATGTCTGTAATTAGTGCACAGTCTGCTCTGACTTGCTGCTTTTGTACCTCTGCTAGGCTGTACCTTACCCACTGCTGGCTGTTCGTGGTGCTGGGGTTTGTTAAGATTTCAGTATTCATCTGGAAAGGTGGAAATTGAATTGAAAGAACCACTGAAAAATATATGTATTGAGGGCTGTAGCTGAATACATCTTTTATGCTGCAGGAGAGCAGTGTAAAAAGAAGTCAGGTGAAAAGATGGGAGCTGCTGTGGGGCTTGCCATTGCAGCAGGTGTGAGCAGATAGTGGGAGTCTGTGCTTTTCAAAGGCAGCTTGGAGAAACGAGACAAGAGGTGAAGCCAGCAAACCTTGAGAGTCTTGCATGAAATGCATTGCCCACATGCTAGATGTTGAACCAGGTTCTTAGGCTGTGTAAATGTGTAAGCAACGATTGAACCTCTGGTGTGAATCAGACTTTTGATAGTCTTCCTTAACTGGAGACATTTGTTGATGTGATCACACGTATCTTCCTGCCCTTGTCTGAGTTTCTTACTCCATCAGGTGTGGTGCCAAGTTGCCTTTAGTTCTACAGTGGAGAAGCATAAACTGAAGTTTAGATTGGATATGAGGAAGAAATTCTTTACCGTAAGGGTGGTGAGGCAGTGGAATGGGTTGCCCAGGGAAGTTGTGAATGCTCCATCGCTGGCGGTGTTCAAGACTGGATTGGACATAGCCTTGGGTGGCATGGTTTAGTGGGAGGTGTCCCTGCCCATGGCAGGGGGGTTGGAACTGGATGATCTTCAGGTCCTTTCCAACCCTAACTATTCTATGATTGTGTCCCTTACCAACACACTGTTGTTGCTGCAGTCTCCAGAGACTGGGTCATACAGTATCCACAGAGGCTGCAGAAACAACCATCTGTACTAATAGGCCTGGTGCTGTGACCCAGGGATTACTGATTTAGCAGCGTTGAGTGTGCACAAGAGTCTCTCTGATCTGCCTCGTGTGGTTTCAAGCTCAAACACGTTTTCATTGGGGTAGAGAGCTTAGGTCACATACGAAAAGCTGGTGTGATTTTTAGTGTCTTCTACTGAGAGATTGGACTTAATCTTGACTCCTTCTTTTGGCAGGTGTTGAGCTCTGGAGGTTCACTGAAAGTGACTATCCAGCAGAGCAGTGAGAGCAGAGCTATCAGTACAACAGCTCTGAAGCCAGGCCACTGGACCTGTGAGGTGGGCACAGCTGATCCCAACCCTGAATCAGTCCTTAAATTCTACTGTTACATCTGCAAGACCAACTGCTGCAGTCAGCAGGTAAAAATGCACAGGTCTGGCTGGGATATAGGTGGTCAAGACAAGTGAATGACATGGCCTGCTGCTGTGGGGAGGTGCAGCAGGAGGCTTGTTAACAAAAGCTTATGCATTAGGAACAAAGAACATAAAAAACAAAGACAAGCATGCAGATAAAGTAAACCTCTTTCGCAGAGCTGGCAGGCAACCTGCTTGAGAGCAGTGTGGGTGGATCCACAGGCAGCCATGCTCTTAAGCTTTCATACCACTTCATTGTTAAAGAGCAGTCAAGAGAATGGAAAGCATAGCTCATGCCTATTATTTTCTGTATTTTGAATACATATAAATGGAGTTTTTTCTTCTTTCTCAGAATTTCCAATCCCACATGGCTGGAATTCAGCACCAGCAGAGACTTGGGGAGATCCAGCACATGAGCAATGTTTGTTTTGTTTCACTACTGCCCATGGTGAAGGAGCAGAAGGCACTAGCAGAAAAAGATGGGTAAGTGTTGGTTTGCACTAGAAAGCTCAGTCTGAATGTGGACCTAAAATTCCTCACTGTGCCGGGGTGCCCCTGTTGTCCAGGTAAGGTACAAAATCCCTCTATTTTCAGGAGCCTTAATCTCCTTCAGGCAACTTTCTTCGTGCTGAAGGATACCAGGGTCGGCTTTGACCTGCTGTGTAGTTCTTAATACAGTAGATCCATTTGGAGTCTTGTTTTAACTGGTGCCTTTCTGTCAGCATGAGATAAAGTAACCTGTATAAGCGGGTGGGAAGGGGAGAAGATAAATCTGAGCCTGTAAAGATAGGAATGCTGGGGAAAACAATGCCAGGAACAGATTGCAAATTGCAGTATTCCATGGAAGTGTGACTTACAGATATATCTGTTCTCACTTTCAGAGAGACCCAGCAGCGATGGTGTAACACTTGTCAGATACACTTCACGGGGGATCTAATCAAACATCGCAGGACCCAAGAACACAAGGTAACAACCACAGCATGGATTTTATCTGTGCACTGACCTTTCCTGAGGATTGAGTGGAAGTGTCTAGCATCTCCTGCTCCCCAGGCAGCAAAGGAAGAGCAACTGGAGTGGAGAGATGCGCGTGGAATTCTGCCAGTAACTTCCTCACTGTTGAAGGGCATTGCCATGCTGCCTCCTGCCTCTGAACACTGGCATTGTTGGAGCTTCCAGTTGTGTCAATGTGGCCTGAAGCACCTCTAGTTTATAATTCTTGACTTTTCTCAGTGAATACGGCCTCTCGTACTTAACCTAATCGATTGAATGGAGGAATTGGTGGGCAGTCTGTAAAGTGTTTCTCTTGTGACTTAATGAATTGTCTTTTCCTTAGCTGGCCAAACGCTCGCTTCGTCCCTTCTGCACTGTCTGCAGCCGCCACTTCAAGACCCCTCGCAAGTTTGTGGAGCATATGAAGTCTGCTGAGCACAAGCAGAAAGCCAAAGAGGTAAGCCTGCCTGAGTGGAGAGCTGTGCAGGACTGGAGGCAGCTACAGTGTGGAGCAGGTTAACTTTCTGCTTCCCTGACTACTGAAGGGATGAAAGGAAGACAGGCAGTTCTTCCAACCCTGGTTTAGTTTTCATCGTTTGCTGGACTTCAATTGTTAGAGCTTAAGAAAATCGAGTAAAAAAGGGACAATGAGTTAGTTGTCTCTAGAAATGAGACAGATTTGTGCCTCTCTTGCAGTCCCTTCTACTCATCACATGCAGTCTGTTCAGAATCTGGGCCTTTGGTTAAATGGAGAGTGCAAAGTTGATCTGATCTTTCTTTTCTGTATGTGACAGGTGAGGCTAGGAGAGAAGGAGTTGGGCAGCCCAGAAGATTCAGAGGAGTTGATCACCGTGGATGCTGTTGGCTGTTTTGAAGATGATGATGATGAAGAGGAAGAGGAGGGGGCAGCTGGTGAGGAGGAAGACCTTGATGTAGTGCTGATAGAGAACGAGGATTCTGCTGCTAAGCAGGTATGCCATATGAAAGGAGAAGGAATGACCTGTCTGAGAATCTGCTGTGGGATCCTGTGACTTCTTTGGTCTTGGCTGGTTGAGCTCCAGGTTTTGAGAGTCCAGTCAAGTTTGTACCCTGCAGCAGGAGGGTGAGAGGGCCCTGGGGTTCTCCCAGAGCACAGGAGAATGCAAAGGAGAATCAGGCACTACCTGTGGGATACAGGAGGGTGTTTCTGCTGTGCTCTACAGCTCCTGCTGGTGTCTTCACACATTACCATGTTGTTGAGGAGCATAAGCAATGTTTTTTTAAGGGAAAGAACTTCTGACAGACACTGACATACTCTCTTTGAATGGCCCCACAGTACTTGGGTCTCGTAGCATAGCATATGTGTGAAGGTTTATCTTGATAAGTATTTTCCAAGTAGAGAGCAGTTACCAAGAGGGAGGTACATGGCTAAGCTACGTCAGGCTTGGAGTGCAAGGGGCATTTTTAACCCTTGTAATGGAGTGGCCTGCTGATATTGGGGTTTGTGTGTGGCCCTAACCAGATGCTGTACAACTCTGTCTCTGATATGTGAATCCTGTTTTGCTCCTAAGCTTACCAGGAAAGCCCAGGAAGGGAATTGGCATAGATAGGCACTAATGTTCTTTTGGTTTCCAGACTGGGCTGAAGGAAGTGTCTTTGGAGGATTACGAAGGAAGCGAGAAGTATTGTCCAGACACAGCCTATGGTAAGCAAGCAGAGTTAAGTGCAAAGGCCCACAGAGCCTTCTCTGGCCACACACTGTATCTGTGAGAGGATGGTCTCTACGTACTGCTGTAATAACTTCTTGGGCCATGGTGCTTCAGCATTTGCATTGGACTGGTGCAGGTCACTGCTGCCTGGAGAAAGAGCCAAACGTTGCTTTATTACTGTGTGATAAATCATAAGGATGCGATTGATGTTTGTCAGCAGCCTTTTGCTTTGAAGAAGAAAGGATGAGAGCCAGATTCCTTACTAAGGTAGGAAATGGACAAGTAGGGCAGGAGAAGAAAGTAGGTAGCAAATGAGAGATGCTCTGGAAAGATGGAGCCTGGAAGCATATTGATTGGAATGCTTTCCAACAGAAATGCAGCTTGTACAGAGATACTGAGCAGTACTGACAGTATCAAGCTCTCTGCTAGAGCCCAAACTGTGCATGTTTCCTCTGCTTCAGAACCCCCACGCTCCACCTAGCACTTACTCAGACATGTTGCTGGACTGGTGGGCAGTGTTGCCTCCAGATGGCTGTCCCTGATCCCCACCCTGCAAGCGATTCTGACTTTAAACCTCTAACGGCCACTGGTGTTGTGAGGAGGGCAGCTCTGCAGAGGCTGTTTTGTGCCCAAGGAGAGCTCTGTTTACACCAATCTTCATATCGCTGTAACCTTCCACTATCGTGTGGCAGATGGAATAATGATTCATGCTGTGAATGTTCTCTGCGTGTTCCTCTTGCGCGCCTGCTGTCTTCTGCTTGGTTTGATCCCGTTGCATTAGATCACATGTTCTCTGTAGTTTTCCATTGTATTCTTTTTTTCCTTTCCCCCCCCCACTTTAACGCTCTGTGTAGTTTCTTTGCTCTGGCAGCCAGATTTCTCTCTGAATATCCACCACACAGCCATTCCATGGTAAGACGAGATATTCAGCAAGTCATCTTGCAACTCCCTGAT
Source organism: Ara ararauna (assembly GCA_028858755.1). NCBI lineage: Eukaryota > Metazoa > Chordata > Aves > Psittaciformes > Psittacidae > Ara > Ara ararauna. The sequence goes on from CM054384.1 coordinate 19,412,669, forward strand.
TAACAGAAGCAAAGCTTTCCACTTTTCTCCCTCCTTCAACCCTTTCCCTTTTAACATGCTTTCATTATTTGAGTTCCATTCAATGTGATCTGTGATTTCCCTTCCCCTCCCGTTTCACAGGCCTGGATTTTCTGGTCCCCGTCGCAGGTTACCTCTGCAGGCTGTGTCACAAATTCTACCATAGCGACTCTGCTGCCCGGCTCGCACACTGCAAGTCCCTGATGCATTTTGAGAACTTTCAGGTTAGACCCTTTGGCGATTGCATGGCCTGGCATTTGTTACCCCCCGTGCGTGTCTCTTCAGCCAATCCACCACCTTAGCTGTCTTGTCTTCAGTTCATTTCCATCATCCTTCGTGTCCATTGTGCCATAGATTTCTCCTGGTGTGCTCTGTGTTTGTCTCCCATCACCCCTGTAGATCTAAAAGCAGTCCAGTCCCGCTTCCCAGCTACTGCTGCTGTCATCTTGTTGCCCATTTCTGGCTGGAAATCTTCCTCAGAGTGTCTGCTCTGTTTGCTGAACCTGTGGAGTCTATCGGTCAGTCTAGGCCTCTTTGTTAGATAGATTACAGGTGGGTCTAGATGGGGAAAGAACAAGAGAGAGGGTCTGTTCCCTGTGAAGAAAGCTGATACATAATGCATCTTTGCCTGTGATACTGCAGGAACAGCTCCACTAGCCAAAATTGTGGGTGTGATTCATCCATGAAGGAGCCTGGTAAAATCAGATCCTCACCTTAGATATCTGGAAATTCAACATTACACACTCTTTATGTGATGGAAGCTTTGAGCTGGTGAGAATCCATTTGGTCCCCAGGGTCAGCCTGCAACAGGAATTGAGTCTGTCTGTCTGTCTGTCTGCTACCCTTTCCTAGAAACTCCTCAGCACAAAGCTCTGCCAACTGATGCTGTTCCTTTGCTTTACTGGCTCCACCTAAAGGAGCCATATTGCCCCTTGCTGCTTTTGTAGAAGCTTTTCCTACTGGGCTGGCCTGGAATCTGCCTCCATCGTTCTGTCCTTGTTGACTTGCCAGGGGGTGAGGGGCCTTGTGGTGGGTACACAGGGCTTGCACTGTCTCTGCCCTCTCCCATGACCACTGCCAGGGTCCTGCCTGTGCGAGGAGGGAGGCTCCCACACTGACTTTGTCCTCTGCCTGCACCCAAAACCTGCTCCAACAAAAGCCAGTGTGCTTCCCTACCAGCTTTTGGTAGTGTTTTAAGAAACAAACACACCCCAAACCCCCCAAACTTCGTGTTTTTCTTCTAGTCCTCAGGCAGGTTAACTATTCTTAGTCAACAGTCCCTGCCTCCAGTAAGGGGTGGGTGCTGCAGAAGCCAGCACTTAGAGCAGTAGATTTGGAATGGCAAATAGCAGGAGAAGACCACAGCTGTTCCTTCATGGTTGCTCATCCTCTCCCACTCCTGCAGTAAGACATTTCAGGGAAGAAGGAATCGGCCTTGCAGTCTTTCTGGCTTATTTTAGATCAGCTTAGAGTGAAACTGCAGCAGCAGTGTGTTATGCCTCCCTTTTGGCCCACTTAGAGCTGAAATCAGATACTCTTCATATGGATGCCAGAGTGACCTGGAGGGATTATATATGACAGAGTCCAACCTTAAATACCTGCAGGCAGATAACAGTTATTCCTGGGTGCCTTGGGGTTGTCACAGTCTGAGTTAAATCATTGCTATTTTCTGGGGTACTCTCATCTGAGCAGCAGAGGGTTTCAAAGCAGAGAAATTGTCTGCTGGTGAAGCAGTTCACAGCATCACTCTGGAAACAAGTTGACATGCTTGTATCTGGTCTAGTTCGGCTACAACATTGACTTGACTGATCTAATTCCAATACGTTGTGATATCGTGCATAACCCACTATTTGAGAACAGAGAAAGAACAAGCCTGCAGTGATAAACTGAATTACAACGGGAAGCTGCCTGTCTGGTGTGCTGTAATTCCACACTGCAAACTGTGGTAGCACTGCTAAATTATCAGGTCTCATGCTAGGCCAGTTCAAGGGACCTGTTAGCAGAAAGCCGAAAGTGAATTGATTGTGGAGGGAAGTGCTGAGGAAAAGATGATTGGTTTATTCTTCAGCTCATACTCTGGGTCTTGAAGACCCGATTCCTGCTGCATGTTGGGTAGTTACACAGAACTGCTGTCTTTCTGAAATCCAGTCTTGCAAATGGCTGTTGGCCGTTTTAATCTCCTTCCCGACCTCTCCTGGTTCATCGTGGTAGCGAGTGCAAATGAGCCAGCTTATAGATGAGATGCTTACCTTTCTTCTGTAGAGAACCTCAGTGCCCTGTAACAAGAAGACATTCTTGGTATCTTAGTGTTCTTGTCAACAGTTTCACTGAGTACACAGATTGTATCAACAGAGTGGAAAAACCTTGAGCTTTCAACTGAAGTCTTTGCTTTGGCTGATGAACTTTAAATCACTCCGCTGTAGCAGAGGGCAGTGCCTCATATACCCAGGGAACACGTCCAGAGTTACATCCTCGCAGTAGCTGAAGCAAGAGCTGCCACTTGCACTGTTCCATCTATCAAATCCTGAGTCTAAGATTAACACTTGCCAAAACATGAGGTTTTTTTTTGTCTGGGGAGCCAGGGGTCTGCCATGCACTCGCTCAGCTCTCAGTAACATGAGAGGGATTGCCGTTCTTAATATTGCCACTTTTCCTCACAGGAGCTGACCCTTCTCTGCTCGAAAGCCTCAGCAGCCAGGCCAGGAAAGCTGCTGAGACAAGTCGGGCCCCTGCAGATTGTAGCTGCTGCTCACCACTGTTTTTGTACAGGTTTTCCTGGACCAGCTGCCACTTGCTGCAGTGACTGAGCTGGATTTGTCTCTCATGTTGGTTTGTTTGTATTTGCAGAGATACAAGGCAGCGAGGCATCGTGCCACAGCTGCCTACCCCGAGGCTCCTTTGCATTCCCAGGGCTCCAGCTCCCAATTGCTGGATGATCCAAAACAGCCTCCTGCTCCAGCAGCAGATACCAGCAAGAAAATGAATGATGATCGTGGGATAGACAAAGGGGGCACAGAGCTGTCAGCCCTGCAAGAACAAGCTCCAAGGTCTCTGGAGGGTAAGGGTGAACTGGCCACCTCTGTAGCAGAGGGCAAAGGCCTGGCCAGTGTGACTGATGATGTGTGTGGAATCATGGTTGTAGACGAAGAGAACCTACAGGAAGAGCGCAAGTCCACTACCACTAGTGCCGACTGGCTGCTCCCTGAGGAGAACCGCGCCGCAGGGCAGTTGTGGGGCTCCACCATGTGTGAGGAGGAGGAAGCCAATGCAGCCAGGCAAAGGGAAGGCACAGACAACTGCCAGGATCTGGGGAGTGGATGGGGTTTAGCGCAGAATGAGGCAGAGGCAGAGCCTTCCTCCCTAGCCAAAGGTGAGACAGCCGGTCTTACCTCTGCTGGGTGCAGACGCTCTTCTAGGCGCAAACCCAGATAGAGTGGCCTTAAAGGGAGAGCCCTTTACATACGATATTTGCTGGAAATGTTTATTTTCTGAGTCTTTTAATAGAGCAAAACCCTTCAACTTTACTGCTGTTTTTATTTTAAGAATAAAAGAAGCCTGGCTTTAGCGTGTCTAATACAGGATGGTGTTGGTTATTACTTGTACAGGTGGGGTACAGCGATTGTGTGGAAAAACTGAGGCTCACATTGTTGAACCCGGAAATGGGATTGTCACGGGGGACAAAGTCCATGAAGTAGATGGATGCAGACATATTAGTAATTCTTTGTAGTTCCTCTCATTTCCTTTCCAGGCAGAGGAAAAGTTTATCTCTTGGAAGACTGTGTGCCCAATTCTGCTTTTCAGAACAGTTTCCTTTCAGAGATGCACACTCATAGGCAAGCACTGTGTCCTGAGCTAGGCAAGAATGCATCTTGGTCCTCTCTTAATGCTACAAGACCTAATACAGTCTGTTCTCATCATGGAAGCTCTTAGGAACAAATCTGATTTCAAACTGATTTTAATAAAACAGATTTCTTATAAAGAACTTCTTTCACTTTCCAAACAAACTCCTTTAATTCTACAGAAGTAGAACAGTAAGAATTGTTTTGCAGTGCTGGCCCCAGGCCATCCTGGCAAGACTGCAGTTTCAGTTCAGGATGCTCATACATTCTCTTGCCACAATGTACAGGGAGCAGCCCACAGGCAGGTGTTGTCGCTGCTCTGCACAGCTCATGCAGTGGTGGGGACTAACTGGGCTGCTCTGATTCTCTCTGTCACCTGAGTTCTTAATGGCAGCTTAAGGAGTTAGGTAGCTTCCAATTACACCAGTCAAAACATCATCCCCGTAGCTTGTCTTATCTGTTTGGAAGGGGGCAGAAGCATCTGGTGATCTGGGACCGTCAGCCAACATTTTGGACATCCCAGTTAATGTGAATAACAGAGAAGCTGTAGTTTTAAGGCAGGGGCTGGCCTAGGGCCTCCCTCTCCAAGTCTGTCACCAGAGTTACACCTAGAGGCAAGCCTGGAGTCAGGACAGCCCTTGCCTTATGTGCTTTTTGAGGGAAGAGGCAAGAGCTGTACCACTCCTTGCTTGGATTTAATGGTCTAAAAGAGCAGAGATCATTTTTCCTCTTTGTGAAGAGGGACCTGCTCACAAACGACCTGCTTGGCATCAGGTTTCCTTACACCCAGCTTTAACCAAGTGTCAGTGCCAGGCTTATGTTGGGGAGCAGAAAGAACCAGCTCTCCTCCATCCACCTGTGTGCTTCTGCACCCATCAGGCAGCTAAACAAAAACAGAACATGGAGGTGAATGGCAGGACACAAGCACAGGAAGGAATAAGTTACAGGCATAAGGTACCTCTTCAAGTTTTAAGTTTAAATTGGTGACCAATTCCCTCAGCAATACTGAGTTTGTGGCCAGACGCTATTTGGGAGGCTGCGATCCCTGCACATCAGCTTCCATGTTCTGCTGCTCGCTCTGCTGCTGGAACTCCAGACGTGTCTGGCGGTTGGACTCCAGCAGCTCTTTCAAGCAGGCATGTAGATAATCGTTCTTCTCCTCCAGGTGATCCAAGCAGGAGTTGATCTGGTCCAGCATGGAGTTTATTGCTGCGTATTCTAAAAGGAAAGGAAATGAGAGACTGAACAATGTAAGTATATTGTCACTGCAGCCAGGGACGGCAGCAAGAGCTCTGCAAAACACACCCACAGCAGTTTGGCTGTGCCTGATCTGCCACCGGGTGGGTGAAGTAAAATGCAACTGAATCCTCTGTGTGTTGTGTTCCCAGATCAAACAGGCAGCCGGAGGACTGGTGGCAAGGTACCTGGGCAGCCCAAACCCACTGTTGGTGTATGCAGCAGCCTCTGATCTCACATACAAATAGCTGAGTGCTAGCGTGCAGCAATCCACACTTACAACAGCACCAAATAAATCCCGAGTGAGGCTTTTTAGCTGCCTTAGGGCTCATCTTTCCTGATGGTGGAGACATTCTGGCACTGTGGTGAAACATTAACAGTCTGTGAATTACCTGTGTGAGGCTCCCAGGCTGGCATGTGCTTTGCAAGTGCCTGGCTGGGCTCAGGCTGCCAACACAGCCCAGCCACTGCTGTGGCAGGAGCAGGGATGAGCCCAAAGGTGCTGCTGGAGGCAGTTACTTCTGAAGTGTGGGGCACAGGGTTCAACTGCAGGATTTTCATGCACCAATAAGGCTTTGGGTACTTCAGATTAGAACTGAACTCGACCAGTGTGACCCTGACAGACGGTTCTCTGGGTACGGTTTCCTATTCGCAGCACTTGTTTCAAGTGCAGAAGTGTCAGCCTGGGTGCAATGGCATTTCAGTGATGTGTATTAGCACTGTTAATCGGATGAAACACTTGCTTTTGCATTGCTCTGAGCGATATGCACACAATCCTAAAGAATAACAAAAACCAACCAGACTGAAAAGACAAATCTGCTGACAAGTTCCTCAGGAGCCAGTCCCATGTTCCTTTCTGAAGCCACACGGGCTGAACAAGTGCAGGGGGACGGGCACTGAGTTGTGACCGTAGGCTGATGTTTGTGAGGCTTGCGAGCTGCAGGACAGGGAAGTGCGGGTAGGACAAGCGCACGCCTCACCGGCTGGGGCCGGCATCGAGAGCCGAGGTGACACACGCAGTGCCTGCCTGGAACCTTGGAGCCAGCGGAGGAAGCGAGGAGGAAGGGGCGGATGTGCTCTGGGCGCGCTCGTCCTCCGATGAGGGTTGAGCCGTGCGGGGTTTCGGCCTCACCAACCCAACCGCTCCTCCCGGCTCTGCGTCACGCATCCTGCGGCTTCGAACCCGAACCATCCTCTTTCCGCTCGGGCACACGCACCCGCCACAACACGGCATAAACGGATCGCAAGGGAACGAAACGCACCCCCCGGGGCTGCGGGAGCGCAGCGCCCCATTGCCGGGCAGGGACCGGCCCAGCGCCGCTCCCGGCTGAGGCAGCGCCCGGTTACGGGAGCCCTGACCCCGCGCCACTCCGGCCCCACCGGGGGCGGCGCTGCCCCGGGCCGCCGCCACGCACCTTCCTCCCCGAAGCTGTCCCCGTCCCCGTCCCCGTCCCCGTCCTCTCCCGCCGGCACCGGCGGCTCCGCGTTGGGCCCCGACATCGCGCCGCGACCCCAACGCCGGAGCCGCCCGCACGGCGCCTCGCTGCGCCCGCGAGGGCCGATAGCCAATGGGAGAGCTCGGCGCCGCGCGCGTCACGGGGTAAAGCCTGTGGTTAGCGGGCGGGCGGCGGGGTGTGGGCGGGAGCGGCGGGCGGGGATCTCCGGTTCTTTGTGGGGTTCATCCCAAACGCGTCCCCCGGGCCAGGCTGTGCCCTGGCACCGTGGTGTCCGCATCCCCATCCCGGGGCTGTCCCAGCCATAGCACGCACGTGTAGCGACAGGGCGAGAGGAAACGGCCTCAAGCTGCGCCGGGGCAGGTTTAGATGGAGATGGGGAGCAGTTCGTTCCCCACAGGGTGCTCGTTGGAACGGGCTGCCCAGGGCAGTGCTGGAGCCACCGTCCCTGCAGGTGTTCACACCCCGTGCAGGCGAGCCCTCAGTGCCGTGGGTCGGTGGTGGCCGGGGCAGTGCTGGGGAGCAGCTGGACTTGCTCCTAAAGGTCTTTTCTAACCCAGTTGGTTCTACGGCTATGACTTGGGCATGAAGTGAAGCTGTCCTCAGCGGCCACCATCGGCACCCAGCGCTTCTTTACAGAGACATTTCACCGCTATGAACACCTCCGCCATGAGGAGCCCCCGGGCTGTCCCACGGGTGCTGAGGCCGCAGCAGGACGGCTTTGCTGCTGGACTCTAATGCAGCTGTGTCACCGGCCCCGCTTCATCCCCTCAGTGGCTTGAACCGCCCTCAGGTCACCTCCGCACCTCCTCTGCCCTGAAGGAATGAATGCAATGCGCTTTGTCCTTCCTTGTCTTTGGCCCAGTACCGCTCATACCGTGGCTCACCCCCAGGAGATCCAATTGCTGTGTGGTTTTCTCATCCTGATGTCACCGGGATGAAAATAACTTGCAATTAGAGCACTAATTCAAGCAGCACTCAGGAGATAAACCCTGTTTGAGGACATTGCTATTAAATGGGTATTTGGGGCAAAGAAGAAAAGGTTATGTCCTTATTTAACACCACAGCCAGCTCGTCTCCTTTCTGTGGGGTAACCCCGCTGCATGCTGCTGTGTTGGGCCGCATATAGAGGAATTAGAAATTAATTACTAGCCATAACCACGCTTTAATGAAAAAGATTATGGCTTTCAGTGTGAAGCGCTCTCCTGAAGACTCTCAGCTCACACCGTGGTACCGCGCTGGTCAGAGGGAGGATACGCTCCCGCAGAACACGTTACATCCCATTCCCGCTTTCGGCGTCCTCTCGGCGGACCCGGGTCCTACAGCCCCCGCGAGGCACCGACCCCCCGCCCGGCACCGCCGTCTCTGGGCGGAGCGGTCCCTTTAAGCCCTCCCCAGTGCCCGCCCGCCCCGTGAAGATGGCGGCTGCTGGCCGGGCCTGGAGGGCCGCCGCGCTGCTCTCTCCGTGGTGGCTGCGGGCCCCGGGCCGGACCTACGGAGCTGCGGGCGGCGGCGGCGGCGGCGGGGGAGGCCGCCTGCTGCTGGGCGCTGCCTTCGCGCTGGGCGGCGGTGCCGGCCTCTACCTGGCGGCGCGGCAGCGCCTAAGGGAGCACTCGGCCGCGGAGGTAACGCGGCGCCGGGCCCCGCTCGCCGCCTGAGGCGGCTCCCCCCCTCCTCCCGCGGGCCGCGTTCTCCTTCCCTCCCCGCGGGGTTCCCTCGCGGCTGTGAGCCCCTGAGGGCAGAGCTGCGGTGGGGCGCGGGGGTTTCTTCTCCAGCCCTTGGTTTCGCTCCGCGTAGAACCGAGGGAGGCCCCGGCAGCGCTCTGCTGCTCTCTTTGGGGGACTGCACGGGATTCCTGTCGGGAAGAGGAAGCCTGGTGGGGATGTGAAACGGCGTTGTCTGTTGGTGCTTTGCCCAGCACCCACTGAGGGCTGTGTGACTAAATCAGTTGCAAATGAGAAGCACGATGAGATGAAAGAGGGGAGACTGAGATGAGCTCTTGGGCAGAAGCTCTTCCCTGTGAGGGTGCTGAGGCCCTGGCACAGGGTGCCCAGAGAAGCTGTGGCTGCCCCATCCTTGGCAGTGCTCAAGGCCAGGTTGGACACAGGGGCTTGGAGCAAGCTGCTCTATGGAAGGTGTCCCTGCCCGTGGCAGGGGTTGGAGGTGGAGGAGCTTTATGGTCCCTTCCAACCCAACCCAGGCTGGGATTCTGTGTCTGCAGTTTTGTAATGTGCGAGTAGTCTTTGGCTTGTCAGATGGCTGAAATGTAGTGGTGCTGGGAAACATTCCTCACCTGATGCCTTACGGCATGTACTGTCCTTGCTTATCCCACCTTATCATAGTTGTCCACAGGTTGATAGTCCCAGGAGCCTGAACTTGGGCAGATGCATGCCTGACCCCAACAGCAACCTCTCTTTATGCTCTCCCCGCCTTGTGGCCGCAACAGACAGGTTTGGGGGAGGGATAAAAATATGGATTAAAAAGGCCTTTCTGTGTTTGAGTTACAGATTATTAAGATGTTCATGTGTTTTTCTTTAGTTTCACACTTGTGTATAGAAGGATAAACTGGATTTAACTTGGTGTTTGGTAGTTGTTTTTTTCCTTGGCTTCTAGTAGGAGTTGCCAGCAGATTAAGTAAGTAATTTAGACTGAAACCCAGGTATTTGGTCACAACAGAAGGGTAATATTTCTGGTGCTGTTTGAAGAAAGCATTTCTCAGTGAAGATATTGTGATGCTCAGATGTTGAAACTCGATGTCCGTGACTATGACCTAATGAGAAAAATAAGATTTGAAGGGAGGCAATATTTATGGTTTCAGTAGCAAATAGAAGCTTCTGGTCTCTTCTTTCCCCAGCTGCCTGCAGGGAGCCTGCAGCTCACTCTCTACCAGTATAAAACATGTCCTTTCTGCAGCAAAGTCCGCGCTTTTCTTGATTATCATGGCCTGCCCTATGAAATTGTGGAAGTGAATCCGATTATGAGGAAAGAGATCAAATTCTCATCCTACAGAAAGGTGCCTATCCTGCTCGCCAATGCTGGAAGCCCTCTGGTAAGTCTAAGTTGAAAGCTTGATTTCCCCACAAGCAGTGGTTTGGAGGCTTTGTCTGTGTCATGTCTCTCAGGTTTATTGCATGCAGTGTAATCTTTAGATCATCTTTTGTTCTCTCCAGAGCCTAAGACTTGCTACTTGCTTCATGGCTTCCTATGCCTTGGCCTTATTGAGTTGACTGTTGCTCTTTCTTATGAGGGATGTTTGTGTAGAGACTGTAACATAGTGATTATCTAGTTTCTATCAACTCTTATGCAGAACATGTAATTTGTTCCAGTGGTAACAGGAATTGCTTGTGTCTTGTGAGAAAAGAATGAGATCTCAAGATTCAGCTTATCTAATGAAGGCAAATTTGAGGTGATGCTGTGAGACAATCACAGAAGGGATTTGCACATAGGGCTGTCTTTAGATGTGCAGGGACTCCTATGGACATGTATGGCAGGGAAAGGGGCTGCAAGTGCTAACCTGGAGCCTCAGCATGCGGGGGGCAAGGTTTTGAAGACTTTCCTTTTCGATTTCACCAGCTTCTTTTAAAAGAAGTTTGTTTTAATTCTGTTTTTCAGCAATTGAATGACTCTTCGGTGATCATCAGTGCAATAAAGACCTATCTCATTTCCAAGTAAGAAAAAGGGGAGATGGGAGAAGAGTTGAGTGTGAATGGCCCTTGAGAACTAGAGGTTTAGAAGTTGGTCCTAAGTGTCTTGCTGACTACGACCTCTGAGGTTCTGGGTGTTTGACCCAGCTGAGCTGTGGTAGTGTGGATGATGCCTGTTACGTTGTGATGCGTGTGCAATAAAACAAAGCTTTTACCTGCCAGAACTATTTTCTCACCTTTACTTTGTTACTGTTTGCACAAAAGCTATTTAAACATGGACTGAAGTTAGTCCTGGAACTAAGCTTACAATTAGGCAGTTCTAACGTCTAGAATGAAACGGAAATGCTGTGTCTGTGGCCTTTAGGTCACTTGTGAATGGCAGGAAGTTTTATGCCTGCAAAAATTTCTGTTCTGACCCAAAGGTGTGGATGCTAATAATAGTTATTAGCAAGTGGCTGTTCCAGTCTCTTTTCAAAACTTATTTTAAATAGAATTTGGAACCTTGTGGTCTTATTTTTAGAGTAATATCTTTTCAAGTGTGTATTTTTCAAATTGTCCTTTGCTCTTGCTCAGTTTTGCAGCAGCCAAATCAGCACTAACTGTGTTTCTGTCCACAGGAAGAATAGCTTAGAGGAGATCGTGTCCTTTTACCCTCCTATAAAGACTGTGTCTGAGCAGGGCAAGGAGGTATTTGAGTATGGGAATAAATACTGGCTCATGCTGGATGAGAAGGAGACAAAGCGAATCTATCCTGTCAAAGAAGTGAGAGTGTAAGTGCCCTTAAGTTTCGGGAAAGGTTACGGTCTCCTACTTATGTGCTTCAGGGATGATGTGGATGTAAAATCCCACTGGTGGTGACAAATCCTGTCACATGCAATTAGTGTTTCAAACCTCAGTAGTTAGAGTGGTTTGCTGTTTCTTGTGTAACTTGAAACAGTGCTGTTAGGTGGCCTAGTTACCACCATCATGGTCCTGCTACCCTTCAGGGGCTTCCAGTTCCCTTCTTGGCCTTTCCTTTATGTCACAAGGGAATCCTATGGAGTGCTGGTTTCCCTTTCTGCTTTAGCTCTCATGTTGGGAGGAGAAGCTCTTAGTCTTAATTTTAGTTGAGATTGGAGGATTCTTGCCAAAGGTAATGATCTTGAGTGTGTTTCAGATTGGTCACCAGAGAACTGGCTGGCCAGGAGTTTTTCGTACATTTTTCCGTGTCAGAACCTCTGCTCAATGCTGCTGTCGTTCAGCGTCCTGTAGACCTGAAACCTGTATCTCATTCACTGAAAGTTTCTTTCTCTTGAATGCTTGCAGGGAAGAAATGAAGTGGAGAAAATGGGCAGATGATTGGCTTGTTCACCTCATCTCCCCCAACGTTTACCGTACCCCCAGAGAGGCGTTGGCATCTTTTGATTACATTGTCCGTGAAGGGAAGTTTGGCACCATGGAGGGGTTGTTTGCCAAGTACGTGGGGGCTATTGCCATGTTCTTCATTAGCAAGAGGCTGAAGAAAAGGTTGGTACCACTGAGCACCGAGTACATGAGAGGAATAGCTCCTTAACCTCCTTAGCTGTGAACCCCAAAAGGGCAGAACCTCAGAGCTTTAAACCAAACCATTTAATCCAATGTGAGTAACCGTGTATTGCTTTAGCTGGAGGTGCTGAACCCCTCCACTCATCTACTATGTAATCACTAGCTGCCCCCTTCACTCTTGGATACCTTCCTCATGTGCAGACAAGGACCAGCCCTGTAAGATGAGAGGTGAAAAAGGTTGAAGAAACAAACTAGTGTCTTCAGACAAGTTCTTTTCTTTATCCAGACATCACCTTCAAGATGATGTCCGAGAAGACTTGTACGAAGCAGTTAATGAGTGGGTTAAAGCTGTTGGCAAACATCGACTGTTCATGGGTGGAAACCAGCCGAACCTTGCTGACTTGGTAAGGGGTTAATTCCTCCGTTTATTCTTTGGTGTATTACACATTACCCGGTTACTCAGGTATGTGAAACAATTAAACACAGAGAAGGTGGGTTGGTGAGATAAATGTTGGCATCCTTTGTGCAGTAATACGATTCCCACATGAAGGGGACTTAGATTATGTAGGGTCATTTTTGTTGTTTTCTTCCAGAAAAATGTTTCCTAAGATGCAGTTCCCATCTACAGATGGATGTTGCTGTTAACGTGGCAGCATGATAAAAGCAGGTTAAAAGCCAGGACGCTGCTCTGGCTCGTATGCTGCTGAATAAAGCCTCACACCCGCACAGATTTTACCAAAGTCGGTGCTGCTGGGGTGCCCTTTGCAGGCAGCAGTGTGGGCTGGAGCAGGATTCATCCCCTGCATCAGCTGTTTTCCTTGGAATCATTTCACAACAGGGCTTAATGCAGAGATGGGATGAACTTTTGCCCCATAACTACATGTAGATCCTGACCTTTCCTTGCTGTTCCTTAGGTTTCCACTGGTCCTCATGGAAAAGCGTGCATATTCCTAACTACCTTTCTGCCCTTCTGTCTTCCCTGCTAATTGGAGTGATGGAGTAGATGGCAGATGGGGAAAGAGCCTTATTGGCCAGGCTACTGAGCCATTCTCCACTGACTCTCTAGTGGAGGTCTAATATTTTTTTGCTCTGCTGCAGGCGGTGTACGGGGTCCTCCGAGTCATGGAAGGGCTGGAAGCCTTTGATGACATGATGGTTCACACCAAGATTCAGCCTTGGTACGAGCGCATGGAAGAAGTCATTCAAAAGGCTGCAGTTGCAGTCTGATGCCAGCTGCAGTTGCAGTCTGATGCCAGCTGCAGTTGCAGTCTGATGCCAGCTGCAGTTGCAGTCTGATGCCAGCTGCAGTTGCAGTCTGATGCCAGCTGCAGTTGCAGTCTGATGCCAGCTGCAGCAGCCTTCCTGAAGCACTTGCATGGTAAAAAAAATACTTCAGAAGGAACAGCATTTATCTTTAAGGAGTTAAAAGGACTGATCACACCTAAGGACTGACACGGAGGCACAGAGACCGTCCCACTTAGAATATCAAGTCACAGTGAGCAGGAGGGATCCAGCTGTGTATGCTTGAACATGGTGTTTAGAAGGAGGGGAACAGGCAAAATGGATGCTGCTGGAAAGGAGAAGCTCTGAAGAATGCAGCAAATAGTCTTCCTTTAGGTGAGAGCCATTCTTGAAGCAGGCTACTGTAAAAGCAAAACTCTGCTAGTGAGTGTTACAGCCACAGTGGATACAATGGGTCTGAGCAGCTTTTGCTTTGGGCTCTCTTCTGCTGCTCACCCTGGAGTGTTTTCCTGACAGACACTGGATACTTCTATTTAAGTGACAATTTTTCCTGCAGTAGAATCACGTAAGCCCAGTGCTGAGGAACTGGAGGAATCCAGGGTGCCCGGAGAGGCATCCTTCCCGTGACGCAGTCACTGCTGCTTTCGCTCTTCCATGTAAACGGTTCTTTCGGTACTTGATGCTGTACAGTCTGCAAGGATAAAGGCTGGCTTTAATGTATGCCTCTGGGATCTGCGAGTTCTTACTGTACCTGGAAAGCACACCCTCCACAGCAAGCACTGATGCAGAGCTGGTGCTCAAAAGATTAGAATCAGTTGGGGAAATCAGTTTATTCTTTTTCTGGAAAAAAGAAGGATTAGGAGCAAGCTGCCAATGCAGGTGCTTGTGCTGTGCGAGAGTAGCAGAGGATTTGCTGTTGTACCAGCGGGGTTAGGAGCTGTCTCAGCAGGTAACGTACAAGTCTCCTGAGCTGCGGTGGGATGTTTGTTCTACTGTGAGATGATTCAGGCTCCTTTACAGAGCCCAAACCTTGAGTTTTGCCTTGGTGCTGTCCTGTTTTCCCAGGAGAAGGGGGCAGGTTTTGGGAAGCTGCTTTGTTGAGACATTTTGGGTGCAGGTGAAGTTGGTCTGTAATACAGCTGGGCTCTGCTGAGGAGGTGTGACTGCAAAGGTTGTGCTAGGGGATGGGATGTGGGGCTTTTGTTGGGTTGGTTGTTGTGTATTTTACTTGAATACGAGACTAGTTACAAACCCAGTTATGGTCTGGAATAGACAAAACCGATGTTTACGGTAACACCGGCTGGGTTGCTGCTGTGTCCGTATTAAAGCTGTCTTGTGCTGAAACCTGCGTCCCGCAGCACGGGCACAGCAGTTATAACGCCACCGCGTGAGCCCGCTCCGAGCCCCCGGCGGTGGCTTGGCCGCCCTCGGGGACCGAACCGCCGGGGGTGGGCGCCGGAGGAGCGCGGCGCTCGGTCCGTCCCCTCGGGCCGCTTCCCGTCTCCATGGCAACGGGGCGCCGTTGTGGGGGGGCGGGGCGCGGTGCCGCGCGCGGCGCGCGCCGGTCACGAGGAGGGTTTGAATCCGCCAATGGCGGAGCCGGGAGCGGCGGCGCGGCGGCGGACCCGGAAGTGCTGCGGTGCCCGGCGGCGGGCTGCCCTCCGCCCCGCGCCCGAGCGGTTTCCATGGCAGCGCCGCCTCCCGCCGCCTCCCCACCGCCGGCGGCCACCTCCTGAGGGGGCAGCGGACCCCGCGCGGCGCTTCTCGGTGAGGGAGTCCTTTACCCGCTCTGTCGGTAGCGGGGGTACCCCCAGCCTGAGGGGGGGTTCCTTCCCGCCGCGGCGGGAAACGGGAACCAACGGGCGGCTTTGAATACGTAAAGGAAACCGTGCGAGGGAGGCGTTGGGACGGGCTGGTCGGGGTGGGGCCGCTCCTGCAGGCTTCTTGGCCCCTTCTGGGGGGAGCGCTGCCCTGAGCTGGGAGCTGAACCTGCTTCGAGTGGGAGGCTGAGCCCGGGATAGGGCGCTGCCAGCCTGGAGCAGGCAGGGATTGTCTGAAGAGCCTCCGGAGGTGGCAGGGAAAGTTGCTTAAACTCCTGAAATAGACCCAGTTGTTAGGGAAGGCTGGTGGCCGCTTTTCTGTTTCATTTGTGGTCGTTAGATCTTAGGAAGCCCTTCCTTGTGAAGGTGCTGAGGCGCTGGCACAGGGTGCCCAGAGAAGCTGTGGCTGCCCCATCCCTGGCAGTGTTCAAGGCCAGGTTGGACACAGGGGCTTGGAGCAAGCTGCTCTATGGAAGGTGTCCCTGCCCATGGCAGGGGTTGGAACTGGATGAGCTTTAAGGTCCTTTCTAACACAAACCAGCCTGGGATTCCAAAGCTCTGCAAGTTCTCAGTCAGCGCATTAACCCGTGCTCACATGTGGGCCTGGAGAAAGTGTAACCCATCTCTTGAAAACAAGAAGATTAAAGTGCCCGGCGGTGTTTGGAGTCGTTCATAGCTGGAAGCTGGGGACCTCTCTCTCTTCCCCTCTGTAATCTTCATAACTCTGATGTGATATGCAGGTGTGTTTTGTTTTAAACACATCCTGCTTAAAACCAGACGCAGTAGCAATAGGTTTATTTAGAGTAGTTTATTACATGAGTCGCAGCAAGTTGGTAAATTAAGCCAGGAGCTATAAAGAATGATCTGAGTTCTAGTCTGGCAGAAGTGTTGTACAAAATCCTGTTCTACCACATTAAGGAGTGTGACTTGACTTGTAACATTATGGAGGAGTGTTAACGTAAGGTCAGCTAACTAAGCCTGGTATACCACCACTCCAATAGCTGCACTCCATCCCTCCCCAGCAAGCATTAGTCCTTTGGACATCCCTTCTCCTGCACTCCCATTTCTTCAAGTCCTTGCAGCCAGAAGGTGCTCGTGCTGTAGCTGACTGAGTCTTTGTGGTTTCCTTCAGCATGAGTGCTAATTCGGATGTATCTCTTCAGCCTGCACAACAGTATAAACCTAAACCATCAATGTTTCTGTGCAGTTTTGCTGAATTCATTGATGACGGCAGAATTTGGGGAGGCTGTGGGGTTTGGGAGGGGATGTGCACATGCCCTAGACCTGTTCAAACCTGTTCCCATATTAAACTGCTTTAAAATTGCAGTTAGAATTTGAGGGTTTGTAACTGTTTGAGCAAGGCCATCATGTAATTGTACAAAATGTTCCCACTGTTTAAGCCAAGTTTTATTATCACTATGTAAGGAATTACAATCTCTGTCCTTCCTTCATCCCATGCTTGTCAGAGGAAGCCAGGATGCAGCAACCGCTGTTGTTTGGGTCCGTATACTTGATGTGTTTGAGCCTTAGATTGAAAAGAGGAGGATGTTCAGAATTTGACACCTTTTCTTATTAGTGGTCATTTTATTATTTCTGTATCAGGTGTCCCTCATCCATCAACAATGAAATGACTTCACTCTCTGCACAGAACGCACTGTCCGGAAGAGCCAAAACCTTTAGAATAAGTGTAAGTAATTTACCTTACAAAAAACCCTTTCTGCCAGGATCAGGTTAGTGCTGCTGGTGGACTTTTGTAGGATTTGCTATTGCATCATACCATTACCTCAACCAAAGCATCGAGCTCAGAGATAGTGGCTTTAATCTTGCACTTCTAGGCTTTTCCATCTTGTGTTGGGTATTGGTTGAGGTTATGTTCTTTTTCTGGAGGTTAAAGATTAAATACTGTGATCCAATAGCTTTTAAGCATTTGTTTAGCTTCAGCAGACACTTGAAGCTTGTATGAAAGAGTTTTCAGGGTCAGGGTTCTAGGATGGAAGGATCTGATGGTCTCTTGTTGATTTTTCCTTAAGTAAACTGTTAATGCTTCTCTTCTCCCTTCAAATTTCTCTTCATAATCAGATGGTGTTGGTTACTGGAACCTTGATTTGCTTGCTTGCTCAAAGACTTCAAACTCCAATAACTCTTACAGACACCTGTTATCAGTCCAACTGTGTTTGGTCTTTAATAGCAATGTTCAAAGCATAAAATACCAGCAACAGAGAAATTATTTGTATTAATCCCAGCTTTGCAGCGTAATCGTGTGCAGTTCAAAATGGCAGATGCTGCTGAAAGCTCAAGCTTTAACCAAGGCTGGCCACTGTTGCTTTCTGGCACAGAGGGAAATGTTGTTATTTCCAGTTTCCTTATCCACAGGTTTCCTTTCATTGTCTTGCCCTTTCCCGTTTGTGGGAGAAGAGCCATGAAGAACCGTTCCTCATCTCCCCCTTTGCACGTCCATGTGGATGAAAACACCCCTGTCCATGTCCATATTAAAAAGGGTCAGAAAACCACACCTGCAAAATGCCAGGTAGGATTGTGTAGCCGCGTGTTTGTAAGGGCTACAAAGAGGAAGGTGAACGGTTCTAGAAGGACCTCACCATCTTCAAGGTCTGTTTTACTGTTGTGTTTGAAGTGTAAGACTTAAACTTGTGTTCAGTGGTGCATTTTCAGTGACGCATTTTGTATGTTTAGGGTGATTTAAGTCTGGTCTAGAATATGTGTTTTTCATGTTCACATATATGTTTGTGAGGGGTGTTGCTTCCAACGTGGTATCATTTGGGGGATTTTTGTTTTCCTTTTATTTCCTGGATTTGTCTTGATAACGATTTTTCTTTGGCTTCATCTTTATTTTTGTAGGAAAGGTTTGGGGAAGGGTCATATTTAGGTGTTTCAAATATCATTCTGATTGTATTCAAATGAGTGTGCTTAGGGAAAAGAGTCTGGATTCAAACCGTCTTCTGGCATTAAGCACCTTCTCAGTCTGCTGCTCTATGCAGCAAAGAAAATCTCTTCATAGCCTTATCCACAGCAGGCTGAAGGCAAGGCTGAAGTTGAGTTTCTAGCTGTTGCCTATCCTCTTTTGCAGTTGGATGTTTATGTAAGGGTGATGCTCATTCTTCCTTAGGTGCAGCCATCCTGTTCTAAGCCCTCTATTAATTTTGTGTTTGTTGCTAATGGTGCATATCATAATTGAGCAGGGCCTGACAGTGAAATCAATGACTCTTAGTAATTAATTGCCTGTAGGGAATATTTAGAACATCAGATTTTTCTCTGAAGGTCAGAATTATGCAAAACCACTTGAACTTCCCTTCAGTCAGAGCACTTCATGTTGAATGCAAATAAGTGTCCATCTATTAGTTGACTACAAAGCAGGAAAAACACTTCAGAAGCTTTTCAGGTCCAATCACAGTGCGCTGTTCTTAATTTTCTCTGGTGGTACTGTTATCACATGATATATCTGCTCTTTTGTGAGATAAACTTGGAATGGAGAAGGGATCTCTCCGGTTGTTCCTTCTACACATTAATGGGTTGCATTGTGATATTTTCCTGCTGGGTAAGGCTGTCATTGCATCACAAGTGCAGGTATCCCAGGGATATCACAGAGCTGCTTCGTGATAGACAAGAACATACTGTCAGCTGAATGTGCAATAACCTTTCCTTCAGGCTGGTGTTAGCCTCCCCTGATGGCTGCTGGCCAGTCTTACATGATGTATCATGCATAATACCATGATATTTTTGTATGAATCATCTTTTATTTGGCTTTGCAGCACTAAAAAATGTTCTTTAATGGTTTTTAAATGGTTCTTTAAAAGTCTGTGATTTATTTTATCTTCTCTTTTCTTTCAGCAAAAGCACAAGCAGAAAGTGAAGGGGGATACTGTGAATGTATGTCGAAGTGTCCGAGTGAGAACGAAAGCCCCCTGGGTGCCCCCAGGCAAAACATCTGTCCGGGAGTCCAGCTGCAAATGGGAGGTATGGCTGAGTTTGCTCTTTAAAACCTTAAAACTTTAAAAGGCCTGAGGTTGAAGAGAGTTGATGTTATAGTGAGGGAGCTGGGCTGATCTGAAAGAAGGCTGCTGTCACCTGCCACCCATTGTGTCTTCTATAAATCTTTTTCACTTTTTAATACAGAAAAATAGGACATTAATTATTAGTCTATGCCCATATCGTTCCTTTCTGCCTCTAGAAGCCAGACAAATTCCTTTGTTTATTGTAGCTTTAGTAGTCCCCATCAAGATCTGATCTAGAGGCACAGTGAGGTGCTGCTGTTCTTAGTCTCTTCCAAAGCATGGAGTGTTTGTGTAGTGTGTTTTCCTTCTTGTGGATTGGTAGTTTCTCCTTTTGTATTCCTGGCTTTTCCTAGGTGAGAACTTGAACTTCCATTATTTTTTCTTCTTTTTCTGTTCAAGACTTTGTGCAGTCTTGGCCTTTCCCTGATGGAAATGAAAGAAGGTTTACAAGTTGGTTTTCTCTACCAGCCTTGTTGCAGTGATACAACCTGCGCTCTGTGTTTGGCAGAGTTATGGTCAGAATCCTGTTTATGACTTTCTGGTATTTTCTACCAGGGACCAGCTCACCGCCTAGAGGTTGCACCTCCAGATTCGGACAAAATGCCATCAGTGTTGCACCTGAGCGACCTCTCTGCAGATGAGGAAGATGTTGTTTGCTGCAGAATGACCGAATATGAAAAGAAAATAGATAGCCTCATAAATGCTGTGGGAATGATGAAGGAGGTGAGGAGAGGGAGGAGGCTGGGATCAAGTCTTGGTGCAATAGAAGACTACCCAGGGCATTGGTGGCTTGTTTAAAGTTGTTCAGAAAAGCTGAACTATCCTATTGAGAAATTCACTAAGCCCTACTATGAAACATTGTAAAACCTCATCCATTTAATAAGGTGTTCCTGTGCTTCAGTTTCCGAATAATCTTTCTTATGCCCAAGCCCAAAGTCCGAAAACTGGTTATTCCCAAAGGTGAAAAATACTGTTGCTGTTTCAGTGTCCAATAATCCACTTAATAAGATTGTTTCTTCTCAGTCTGTATAAAAATGTTCAACCCACAGATGTTGTGTTTTCCAGATAAGTAGCAACTTTTGTACTTGACACCACTTAAAAATGGGTAGGAGATGTTCCCAGATGCGTGATAGTGGGGGCAAACTGTGTTTTTAAGTCTGAGTTAGCACTGTGGGTAACACATCTTAAGTAGTATTATTTTACTTAAAACTATGATGTTCAAATGCGTGTAAAAGAATAGGATTTGCGTCAAGCAGATTCTTGCATTAAGCGTTCTCCATGTTATTTATGCCACAAAATTCAATGGAATTACTTACATGACTGTACAATAAAAATCCAGTTTGAGTCTTTTAATAAGTTAATTGAATCTAAATGTTTGGTGGTGTCACTTAAATCCATGATGTAATATCCCATTCATTTTGTTAGCTTTGATTTTGTTCAAGCCAGGGGTTCTCCAGTGACTTTTTGCTGCAAAAAGAAAATACAAGCCTGGTGCAGTGGTTCAAGCCCCCTCTATGTTCTCTCTCCTTTCACATCTTCACTATCTGTAGCACTCTTAACTGCCAAATGGGGTACATGTGTCATTCATGCGGAGCAGTAGCCAACTTCTGAGCCCCATTCAGCTCTCACGTATTATGTACACAATTCCAGTCACACTACCAGCAGTGGCACTATGCTGCTACAGAACAGGTAGATGGAAACAAAATGCTAGGGACTGTTTAGGCTTATTTCACCCAGTTCCATGGATCTCCCAAAGCAACAGTGGAGCAATAGGAGCCATTTCCAATGTGTGAACTGCCACCAGAGCTCCTTTCCTGCCATGTTTGAGGTCTTTCACATGTCTGGTAGCTGAAGACAGGTTTTTGGTATATGACTTAAACCCAGGACACTTGCATCTCCCTGTGTTTGTGGGATGGGAGGTACTTCAAGGCAATAGCTGAATTATATGCCCTTTGTGCATAGGAACAGCCTGGAAACATCTAGGGGGAAGGGGAGTGGGAGGAAGGAAAAAAATGCAAGAAAAAGCCTGATCCTCTGTTGTTTGCAGCTCAGCAGCTGATTCAGTGGTTTGAGATGTGGTTCTGTGTATCTCTTGCAAAGCACCTAGTTTGTCTTAAGTCCTGTTTAAATATTTTCATCAGGCCAAGCTGCAGGGAAAGGAGGAGCAGAAGCAACTGACAGAGCGTCTCCTGGAGGAGCAGAAAGAACAGCTGAATGAAGTGAGACAAGAGCTGTTGGAAACGGAGCATGAGAATACGCTGCTCAGGCGTGATATGGAGCGTGTAATGGAAGAGAAAGATCTGACTATGTAAGGCCGCTCTGTTCTCCATTGTTACTCCAAGTAGTGGTATTTACAGGGCAATACCTCCCTTATTGCTAACGTTATTTAAGGTTGTAGTTTGTATGTTGAGTTGCAGTGCTGCTTAGGAACTGATATTCTTTGGGGTTTTTTTTGTCACCTTTTAGAAGGGGAACTTCAATGGCAATAGCTGCAGAGAAGGGCTATAGGATGATATTGGAATAGAAAGAACTACTCTTGAAAAGAACCTGAGAGCAATTGACTTGTGTGGCCTACAGGAGGGTCACCCTAGCTCTGCAATTAATATTTTGAAGGTTAAGAGATGCTGTTTGAATTGTGATGATAATGGTAGAGCAACAAATGAATAAACATGAAACTGAAAGCTAGAAGCTATAGCCCCTGAGAGGACTGAATCATGGGGTGTTTCTTAATCCAATCAACTGTATATCAATAGTGGCTGGTAGAGTTGCCAAAGCATCTTGTTTCTCTGATGGCTGAATTCTCATTACAGGCTGGAGAAGAAGTACCTGCAGCATGAGAAGGAATGTTTGACGTCCAAGCTGAGTGAGGCAGAAAGGGACGCATCAGCAGCAGCCAGGCAGATCCGTGCCCTGGAAAATACAATTGGGAGACTCAACATTGTAGGTGTTGTCTGGTTTTGTTCTTGCCTTTGCTCTGTTGTCCTGTTACGTGGCTGTCTTCAAAATGTAATGTAACAATTGTTTCTCTGGGAAAAGGAGGCATTTGTTAGTTTTGTTTGAAAGTGGGGTATTTACTTGCAGCATCCAGTCACCTTCTGCACAGGTGGTGCTCACTACTGCACTGCTTGTGCTTGTGTCAGCTTCACCCATTCTATGTGAATAGTTCTTTTCCCTTTTTTTACCATTCTCTAGGAGAAGCACATGAGCAGCTCAGATATTAATACACTGACAAGGCAAAAAGAACTTCTGCTTCAGAAACTGACCACCTTTGAAGAAACCAACCAGACTCTACGACAGCTTCTCAAAGAGCAGCACAACAAGGAGGTGAGCAGCGCTGTGTGCTTGAACTTGGCTGATGACAGGAGGCTATGTCATCTCGTGGGCTTAGATGCAATTTGAGACCTTTGAATGCTTTTTCCCAGCCCTGCTGTTGTCCCTGTGTCATGAAGGATGGGTAGGACTTTTGGTATTTCTGTTGGGTTTTACCCCTGCCTACTTCATAGAATAAGACTGACTTTTCTGCTGTGAGGATGTTAGAGTATCTAAGTGACTATATTAAAAGGTATAGGCACTACTGTGTTGCCAAGTCTCTCTTCTGGATACAGCTGCTTGTGCTAGTGTGAAATGTTACTGCTACAATTGCATTGGCTGACATCTGAGGACTAAATGTGACCTTAGCTAGTGGGAGCCTGAGGATATTCAGTACCTGATTTTTGTAGGCTCTAAGAGCAGTAACAGAGAGATTGCAAACAGTTCTGTCCTGCTTGTACAGAACAATTCTATATTGCTCGTAAGAGCAACACAGAAGTGAATTTACTATTTGTTCTGTATTTTATATTTTATATTTATTCTTATATTTTATTTGGTGCTTCTGGATATCTTCTGAGAATTGCTGCTGCAACTGGGAACAAATGGTTGACTTGCCCAGTTCCATTTAAAGTAACTGTCTATAACTGACTTTTTAGTTAATAATTTAATAATAATACATAATTCTTATGTATTTCTTTTGTAGAAGGATGCTCAGAAGTTACTGGTGCGGCAAAAAGTACTGCTGAAAAGGCTGGCTGACTCAGATGCAGAGAATGTGGTAAGCAAGCCACAAGCTCTTTGGTTTTGGGGTCTTTGTTTTGGTTTTTCTTTCATAGCCCTTGAAATATAGGGGCTTAGAATAGGAATAACATAGGTGAGATCTTCATGAAGAGCACCATTAGGATTTACAGTATTCAGCTATATAGAAGAACTTAAGCTTGTCCTTATTATGTTTGAGAACAAATGATTGTGAGGGTGGTGAGGCAATGAAACAGGTTGCCCAAACAAGTGGTAAATGCTCCATCCCTGGCAGTGTTCAAGGCCAGGTTGGACAGAGCCCTGGGCAACATGGTCTAGTGTGAGGCATCCCTGCCCATGGCAGGGGGTTGGAACTAGATGATCATAAGGTCATTTCCAACCCAAGCCAGTCTACAATTCTATGTTTTTGCTTACCTTTTCTTACAGTACTGAATGTACAAAGCAATAGTTATACTACGTGTTTCTCTAAAAAGAAAACTCTGGGTGTGGGAGAAGAAAAAATACCTACTGCAGAAATAAATGCTCCTGATGCTCAGGATAGGATTTTTCAGTTTGGAAATTATCTTCATATTTCTATACGTTTATCATGTTGTCTTCAGAGATAGCCAACAGATCAATACCTGCCTCCGAGCCTGGTGTCACCAGCAGAATTTTGGGGGTTTGGATCATGGGCTGGTTCACACGACACCAGGCTTGCTGGCAACAGGCCTGTCTCAAAGGGGAAAAAAGATCTTTGCACGGGAGTTAGCAGGGCTCATTGAAAGAGCATTAAACTAGATTTGAAGGGGAAAGGGATAAAACCAATGTTTGAGGAACAGCATGCTAGCAAGGTCCTTTGCTTTGCCATCTCAGAGGAGGTGGGGGATGGAGATCTATGTGGCAGCAAAGACACAAGAGTTTGTGTTAGAAACTGCAGAAGAGCCTGAGAATGGTCATGTAGGAATTAGGGCTGCTACCTCCAGAAAGTCAGCAGGATCAGTAGTCCAACTGAAGTGTATCTACACCAATGCATGGGCAACCCACAGGAGGAGCTGGAAGTCATTGTGCAGCAGGAAAACTAAGACATAGTTGTCATCACAGAAGCGTGGACAACTGGAGTGCTGCAGTGGATGGCTGTAACTCCTTAGAAGAGATAGGCAAGGAAGAAGAGGTGGTGGGGTAGATCTGTGTGTTTTGATTGTCTAGAGCTTAATGATAGTGATGATAGGGTTGAGTGAGAAAGTTAGAATGTCCGTAAGCCCAACTAGAACTTGATCTGGAACTGCCATAAAAAGCAATAAAAAATGTTTCTATAAATACATAAGCAACAAAAGGAAAGCTAAGGAGAATCTCCTTCCTTTCTTGGATGGAGGGGGAAACCTAGTGACAAAGGGTGAGGAAAAGGCTGAGGAACTTAATGCCTTTTTTGCCTCAGTCTTTAATAGTAAGACCAGTTGTCAGGGTGCCCTCTGAGCTGAAAGACAGCGATGAGCAGCAGAATGAAGCCCCATAATCTAAGGGGAAATGGTCATCTTTTGCCTGTACCCAAGAGGGAATGGCCTCAAGCTGCACCAAGGGAGGTTTAGATGGGATATTAGGAAGATTACTTCACCAAAAGGGTTGTCAAGCGTTAGAACATGTTGCCCAGGGAAGCGGTGGTGTCACGTCCCTGGAGGCGTTTAAAAGATGTGTAGATGTGGTCCTTAGGGTCATAGATTAGTGGCTGGCTTGGCAGTCCTGGGTTAATGGTTAGGGTCTTAAAAACAGAGCTTGTGGTTTGCTTACCACATTCTCTGATCTTAAAGGTCTACTCCAACCGAAATGATTCTGTGATTTTGTGAAAAGCACGAAGTGGGGAAGCTTTCTGTATCTGCTGCTGTCACTGCATGAGTGATCTGGTGCCAGTTTTGTTTCATTTCCTTATCTGTAAACTGAGAAAAGAGTTCTTACATTGCACAAAGTTATAAAATTTGCTGTGAGACCGGTAATGCCCTTTTTTATCTGTGGGGTATATGATCCTGTCAGGTCCTTGTTCTTGACTGAGTATATTATGCGCTGTTACACAAGTGTTTGTACCCCTTCTGCTTTCTGTTTGAGGAGGATGCAGCCTGTTTTTCTGTTGCTGTGGATACCAGAGAATGCCATGAATCAGAGCTGCGAGGGAGGGAGACAGTTACACCTCTTTTCCTCCACCTTGCCAACCTAAATGTGTTTGTTACTTAACATCTAAGTGGTGTTTATTTTCTCAGCAACTTCAGATGAAGCTTCGGGAGAAAGAAAAAGAAATGGAGAGTCTTGCCAATCAGATACAGGCAGGAAAGGTAGTTTCCTTTTCCATTTCCTCCTCCCTATTCCACCTTTGAGTTCTGCAGAACTACAGGTAGTCCAAACTATGAATTTGGATTTGCAGAAAATTACTTTTTAAGGGTTCAGATGACTGGCTTAGTTATAAAACCAATTTCTACACGGTTGTGGATTCCATATTGTGCTAATAAGACATCTGTCACAGGAGTGACTAGGTAGTATTCTCTTTGCTTGGGCTTATCACTGAGTTGCCTTTCTGTTTAAAGTCCTGTTGGTTCCTGTTGTCAAATTCCAGCCTGTTCTTCTGTTAGTAATTTAAAGGGGAATGTAGTGGAAGAGATGCCACATGAAGGGTGTTTTGCCCTAGAACAGATCTTTCAGGCCAGTCATTCACATCTGATTTAAAATAAATGGCTACTTATTTGTTCCCCATTTTGTTGGAGTAGAAGAGCCATGAGGGTCCATCTGAGGAAAGAGGAGGTGGCTGGAGACCCTTCAGTGAAGACATCTGAGACTGTTAGGTTTTAGAAAGTATTCCTTCTATTAGCTTGTTGAGGAAAAAGGTCTTTTGTCTTGTTGCTTCTTATTTAGGACGAGGCAAAGGCAGTAGAGGAGCTCTCTAAATCTATGGAGGCTATGAAAGCCCATTTACAAGCACAGTTACGAGGCAAAGAAGCAGAGAACAACCGCCTGACTGTACAGCTACGGGTATGTTTGCAGTGGTCCCTGGGGATCATCTCTTCATTTACTCATAAATTGAATTGACTTCAAGGGAAGTAGTATCTTGTTCAAAGTCTTTATGTTTAACGTATCTGTTGATGTTGTGATGATGTTAGGATGAATATGTGCGTTAATGGTTTAGAGGAGCTTTAAGGTATATAGCTGCATAAAGAGACATTATTATATGTGAGCAATTCAGTTAATTAAGACAATGTTCTTGGGTAGATCAAAAGAATGGTAAACCGGTATTTATCTTGGTCAGGAAAGGAAATAAGTATTCTAGAGAACAGGTTATGAAAGAAGAAAGGAAGACTCTTGGAAGGAAAGCCACATATGTCATGCTGTCATGTCTTTCAATATTAGGACAGGGTTGTGTAGGTGAAACCTGATTGCAAAAACCTCCAGGCTGAAAGTTGGGGGGTTATAACCAGCTCTGTCCACCAGTTCTAGGAAATTAGTTGCTGCTTTGGGTATGCAGATGTAAGGGCATTATACCATATGGTGTGTTTTCTTCCCTCTCACAGAATCTGGAGCGTGGTGAAGCTAAGCATAAGGCAGAGGTGGAACGTATCATGGAACAGCTGAAAGAAGTAAAGCAGAAGGCAGATCGTGACAAAGAGGCCCTGAAGAAAGCCCTCCGTGCACAGAAAGAGCGGGCAGAGCGGGGTGAAGAGTATGTAGAGCAACTGACTGCCCAGCTAGCAGAAAAGGTACCTGATAATACAGGAGAAGAGTCCTCATTTCAAATCATGCATCTAAGTCTTTGACTTCTGGTAGCAGCCCTGGGGAAAGTCTGTGCTTTCAACTAATGAGATTTATTTCTGTCTTGGTGCCTTGGCCCATTTGTACTAAGTTTAGAACAACCTGTTTTCTCAGCTGCCACTGTATTTGCTGCATGTCCTTAACGTAGGACTTGCTATAACTTAGATAATACTAAACTAGCAGATCTGATTTTTCACCTGGTTCTTTAGAACCATCTGAAGGTTGAAAAAAAACAGTAAAATAAAGCCTTGCTATTTTGACTGAAAACTCTGAATGGAGTTAGAGCAGGAAAGTAAAAAGACTTAGAGGCACAGTGGAATTTCCTATTGGAAAAATGACTAAAGGATATCACGGAAAAGTAGGAAAGTTTAGGACTAGGACGAACCAGAAGGGAACATGGATTTTACACTACTTGATAATTTTTTTGTCTATCCCTTGTTTTTTGAATCCCAGGGATGAGAGCCACTAGTAGTGTCTTAGCCATGCCTTATATTATCTGCATATCCCATATCCAGTGACATTTTTGTCACCCTTGCTCTTTTCTTCCTGTACTACTTTTGGTTGATAGGATGGGTACGTTGCTGAGGCGCTGTCTACTCTGGAGACCTGGAGGAACCGCCACGACAGAGCAGTAAAGGACAAGAGCGACCTCGAACTGGAGATTGTTACACTGACCAGGTTAAAATAAAACTTGTGTAGAGTAACAAGCACAAATGGGGATGTGTTCTAAGTTCAAGGATAATTTATCTGAATTGAATAATACCGTTAAGGTAAATGACTTCATTGGATTGCCTGTAAATAGCCAAGCAAAACCAGCACTGCCTAAGGGCTAGAGCAGAGTTTGGGAAGAGAGAGAGAGCAAGAGGGCAATGTGGCTTCTGCTGCTGACTTTCCACAGCAAAGGCAGACTTCTTAAGGGTTTGCTGACCCTTAAAACCCTGTTCCTTTGCAATTTTGTAATGCTTTGAAAGAATTAAGGTTATTTTTTCTTTGAGATCTGTTTGAGAAACTTGAAGGGATTAGAAGAGAGAGGCAGTGTAGCTCCTGTCAATTTTGTTGTGAAGGTCAACAAATGTAGTGTTATTACTGCAGTACAGTTGTTGCTGCAGGAAAAAAAAGGTAGTTATGACACAAGAGAAAGGTACCTCTTCACCCTGTGTATCTTGAAGGCAATGCATTTGAGCTCCAAGAGGACAACTCAAGTTAATGTCCAGCAGGCTAAGACTGAGGTAGTAGAACAGTATAAAAGATAGATGTGCATATATGGAGGAGGAAGATGAAAGGATAGGAAAAAGCCTCATTTCTGAAGCTAATGTTTAAGGATCAGGAGTCTTATTCTTTCTTGTCACTTAAGGATTGATTTTCTTTCTGTATGGCAGCCGTCTTGCAGACTTGCTGGAAGAGCAGGCAACTCGGGAGGACAAGGTGCGGGACGTCAGAGATGTGGTGCTGGATAAAGTGCATCAACAGAATTCAGAGACCTCTTATTTAAAAATGGAGAATGAAAGACTAAAGGTTAGCGATTCTAGGGGTTTGAAGCTCAAATGCTGGGGGGGGGGAAAAGGGAGACATTACAACAAGTTGCTTGGCTTCTGACGACAGAGTTCAATTGCACCCATTGCTCCCGTTCACTTTCAAACCAGTTTCTCCATGACCTGAGTGTGACAGGATAAGTGTGCTGGGAAGAGACATAAAGGAAACGTACATTCTGTGAGGACTGGGTTTCTTCCATGTTTTGGTTAGGAGGATCTCCAATCCAAGTGCTGCTTCTTCCACCTGGATTCTTACATCTTGTCTTTACATCTGCATACTGCTGGCCAGCGAACAACCAAATGTAGCTCATGCAGGGAGAATGGTAATTTCCAGAATCAAACAAAAAATGGCTGGCATATTTCTTCATATCTTCTCTTACCACTGGTGATCTTGTAGGTAACCTACATCATTTTCTTCTTGGAGAGCCAGGCATTAATCCAAATAAGGAGTAGCCCTAATCCAAGTAGCACAGCTCATTCAGGCAAATGGAAAGACTGCACGTCCATCCCAAACCTCTCTGCTCTGTTGATGTGAATTTGGCAGTCTACTGAAGCCTGGGAAGTTTTGCCGACTTACACTTGACAAAAGCCTTTTTTCTTAGTCTAGACATTAGACAGCTTAGTGTGACAGTTACTTCCAAACGTGTTCTATTTTCAGGCTAGTGTGGCCCCAATGGAGGAAAAGCTGAAGCAAGCACAGGCTGAAGTGCAGCAGCTCAGAAGCTCTGTCAAAAACTACGAAGGGATGATTGAAAACTACAAATCACAGGTAGGCATCTTACCAAAGCCTGCAGCCCTTGCAATGACATGTTTCCTCCCTTTACTGTTGTGGCTTATAACACCTTAACCCTTTGTTTGCTCTTGGAGGATGTTGCAGTTTGATATGGTTTTGGTTGATTTGTCTCTATTAGCCTGACTTTTTCTCAGCTGGCAGTGTCCAGACTGCTATGTGCTGTATGTCAAAGTGTGCAAGATTTGCCTTCTTCGCTATGTGCTGATGACTTGGTCATTAGGAAGAGCTGACTCCCATAACAGAGATCTTGATTCATGAAAAACAAAAGAATAGTTTTAATGTTTCACTTTCCCCAGCTCTTTTTCAAAAGGTAAAGAAAAATAGTTAGATGCTTTATTTCTGCCTCTTAGTGTGGCAAGTTGTGTTCCTTGACTGCTTTTCTGGAGGGATTTTGGATATTGTGATTGTAGGAAGAGAAGGCAAAAGGGCAAAACATCTGGTAGAAAGCCCAGATTACCCAGGTAGCAGAAAGTGAGCTTCCAGATAGAGTGCTGGGGTGGTGGCTGGTGCAGTAAGAAACTTATTGCTGATCCTTGAGCACTATATATGACAGATAAAGTATGTGGGTTTTTTTTTTAATGTCCAGATATTAAAGACCCAAATGGAAGCAGAAGATGCAGCAGCAAAACTGGAGAAGTTTGGTAAAGAGAACAAGGCACTAAAGGAAGAAAAGAATAACCAGATGGATCTGGTAACTATTCCTCTAAAGACTGATAAGTTGTGTACATTCATGGATCTTAATGTTCTGAATGTAGGGAAAAACGGCTGTGAAGAGGAAACAAAAGGCTTGAGTTTGCCTTTTCCATTAGTTTTTCTCAGGACCTGTTCATTCTGCAAAATGTATTGAACATTTAGCAGCTGCTTCTTGACTATAAACACCTCTGAAGAACACCATAAATTGCTTCATGTGTCCTTTGCTGCAGAAAAAGTGGTTTAGAGCAGTGGGTTGGCTAGGGCACACATTGTCTGACATGGAGCAGCTCTCCTCAGAAAAAGAGCTTGTACTTCTAGTAAAATAGAACCCCACCATCCAAAATACTCATTCTCACTTCGTCCATAGGGAATGCCAAATCCTACGAGAAAGCTTTCTGAAGTAGAAGACCTTAGGCTTCAAACTCCAACACTGGCCATATACCCACACATTGTCACCACGGTTGCATTCTAACAAAGCTTCACTGAAGTTGGGAAATGTTTTTAGTCTTGACCTTATGAACATTTGAAGATTCCTCACAATCTCTTTGTCTCCTTTGATTATAGTCATACAAGCAGCTGCAGAGCAGGCTTGCTGAACTGGAGAAGCTGCCTGAGATCCTAAAGATGAAAGAATCACAGATAGCAGAGTATAGAGAGCAACTTCAGAATTACGAGAGGAAGAACATCAACCTGTGCACCCAGATTTCAGATCTTCAGCAGCAGGTAAGGGATGGCAGAAATAACCTGGAGCTCTGCAATCCAGAAGGCTGAGACCAAGATGAATTTCCAGTCGCAGGAAGGTTCAATCCTCGTCTCTGTTCTCGTCTCTGTCTGAAAAGATTAAATGTGCACTGCAAAACAAAGGTGTGTGCCATGTCTTTGTGCGAGAAGTTAGCGGCGTAGCTAGTGGCATTCCTGACTACTTGAAAGTTTCCTCATTCCCTGGTCTGCACATACTGCTTCTTGAATAGCAGCGGTTTCAATGCTTGCTAATGCCAACACTCGCTTCTGTTACTTCCATCACCTTGTCAGCTTTCCCTTTTGTGCTTTTCTGCTGGTAGTGCTGCCCCAACCTTGCTTTCTCGCCCTGATTTCGGGTTGTTTTCCCTATCCTTGTTTTTTGTCCCCAGGAGGACTCTCTAGGTATTGCAGGACAATTACAATAGGCATGACTTCTACAACCATGCCTCAAGACTCAGCAAATGATCTCGCAGTGTAATTGCTTTACTCTGATTAGCTTGGAATTATAACCTTCCTGGTATTTCAGGCTCTAATGCCTTTGTGGGCTGCTGTCATGTATATGGCTGCTTTTAATGTGTGTGCTTTGCTATGCTTACAGGCAGCAGCTCTGCATGCAAGTGTTCACAGACCTGGCTTTTCATTTGCAATATGGAAGAGCTTTCTCATACCTTTCCAAGCATTAACTGGAAGCACCAGCAACATGGATGTTTAGTGCTTTGCTTTTCTGTCTGCTCTTCCTTTTCTGGCATTCTCCAGAAATTCTGAATTGAGCATGTTTCCTTCGGGCAGGCTGCATGTATTTTAGGTGGTTGGTCATGCGCGTGTAGTGACTGCTCTGTGAAGTAATTACTCACTGTAATTTTTAGATTGAGCTTCAGGGGGACAAAATGGAGATGACAAGGGAGAGGTGTCATTCGGCCCAGGAGGACAAAAAGCAGCTCACCTTGAAGGTGGAAGAGCTAGAAAGGTTGGAAATATTAGGCTTTCTTGCTCTCTTAACCTTTCATTTCCATCCTCTTCCTATTGTTTTCTTTCAGGGGATTGAACAGGTTCAGTCTTGTTCCAGTCCCTTATGTGCCCCCAGGATTCTGTGTGTTTGTTTATCCCAGAGGGATCTCGAATCAGTAGTTGTCCACTGGAGAGTTATATGTTTTTGCAGCACGTGTTATGAATGTTTTGTTAGAAAGGATGATGTCTTACACAGCACATAAACCAGCTCCTTGCCCGTCTTAGCCTGACAATTTTGAGGTTACTACATGTTCCAGTAATTTTACCCATGTTTATTAATTCCTTTTAGTGACAGTGTGTGGGAAAATATAGGTATGTGGGTACTCTCTCTGTCCTTCAGTCTTTGGAATCCTGTATTTGAGAAATGGAGGATTGCTTCTTGGGGCTCTCACCTTTCAAGGAGAAATGGAATCTATTCCCAGACTAGTCAGGACCTGACAGAAAGGCTGACTAGAACACACTCCATTTAAAATGAATAGGTTTCCTTCCGTTATTGTCTTAACCTAGAAAACTAGAGTCAACGAGTGCCCAGAACATAGAATTCCTTCAGGTCATAGCAAAACGGGAGGAGTCGATCCACCAATGCCAGCTGCGGCTAGACGAGAAGACCCGGGAGTGTAGCTCCTTGGCGCGTCAGCTGGAGATGGCCATTGAGGATGCCAAAAGACAAGTAAGTAACTTCTTGTGTTTGTG
Organism: Ara ararauna; assembly: GCA_028858755.1. Taxonomy (NCBI): domain Eukaryota; kingdom Metazoa; phylum Chordata; class Aves; order Psittaciformes; family Psittacidae; genus Ara; species Ara ararauna. Next base: position 19,444,749 of record CM054384.1, read on the forward strand.
AATTCTCCCAAAACTGCCTAGCCTGTAAAAGGAGAAGAGTGAGGATGCTGGAAGTACTCCTCAGCCCATGACCAAATTCATTGAAATCGTGATGTTCAGTGGAATACAGATAATAAAATGTGCTGGTATTGTTTGTCATCACTTAAACCATTGAAAAACCTGAACTCTGTGCTCCAGTTTGCAACCAAAAGCTGAAAGCACAAGCCTGCTGCTTATGAATGAGGATGCGTCCACTTAAACTTTCTTGGGCTATTGTGGGCAGTGGGGTAGGAAAAATGGTTCTGCAATAGACAACCCTTTAACAGAGTTGTTCTGTTGGTACGTGTAGGTGGAACAAACCCGAGAACGAGCAATGTCCAGAGAGAGGGCAGCCCAGTCCAAGATGTTGGATTTGGAGACCCAGCTGAGTAGGAATAAAACAGAACTGAACCAATTGCGTCGGAGCAAAGATGATGTGAGTGACCTGCAACAGATACTCTTGCTGTGCTGGTGGTGTCCTGGGCAGCAACTGGGGTCTGTAAACCAAAGTCCTATGGATATGCTGCAAGTCATGCAGGGCTGTGTCTGAATATGACATGCTGTTGTATGTGAGCTTGACAGATGTGTGGCAAAAGGAACAGGTTGTGCTTTCCTCACTGTATCGTTAGTTGCAGTGGTGACAATGAGACCTGTAACAGGTTCACTTAGTGGGACAGCTATGCAAATGCAGTTGAAAATGCAGCTACTGCAGAATCCCAAGGATGAGCTTGTTTAGATTCTGCATCCTGCCTACTAGAGCAAGTAGAATTAGCAGGTGGGGGAAGAACACTTGCAGTGCTGCATTCTTGTAGGTGGTTTATTAGAGCATATTTGTAAGCTTTAAAATGCAATGTCATAGGGGATTTCTTTGTCAGGTATTTCCCTTAGCTGTGCCTCTGTGCCATAGCACTCCAGTTTCTCACATAGCGGATAGATGCTGTTGGCAGCTGTGTGACAGTCCGGGCGATGGCTCTGATTTAAAAAAACCCACTTTGTTTTGGCATTAGCATTCAGACAGCGTAACTGGACCACAGTCTGTCTGCTTCATACTGGGGGTTAGTTCAGGTTGGATATTAGGAAGAAGTTCTTTACTGTGAGGGTGTTGAAGCACTGAACAGGCAGCCCACAGAAGTGGTGAATGCTCCATCCCTGGCAGTGTTCAAGGCTGGGCTGGACAGAGCCTTGGGCAACATGGTTTAGGGTGAGGCATCCCTGGCCATGGCAGGGGGTTGAAACTGGATGATCTTAAGGTCCTTTCCCACCCAAACCATTCTGTGATTCTGTGACATGTCTGTTAGGTCACTGATTCAAGAGTGGGGACTCTGATTTACTTATAGCAATGATCTGCATGAACTTGCTCTAAACTTATGTGATTGCAAGAAAAGAATCAGACCTCTGTATCCAAATAAGATTTGCATCAACTGTCATGAGCAGGTATCAACTTCATTTACTGTGCTTGGTTATCTGAGGGAGAATGTAATTTCTCTTCTAGAGGAAAGGTGAATCTTTCATCATGTCCTATTTACTCTGCTGCTTGGGTTTACTTGGAATTGGGTTGGCACATGGATTAGGTCAAGTAGCCTTTCAGAGCAGAGTGTGTTTAATTCCTCATAACTATAGCTAATCAGTTTTAAAAGCCCAACTGATCAGCCACATTGTCTCCTGGTTTGATCAGTGGGTGCCGAATGGAGTCGGAAATGAGCAAAACAGGTTATAAATATAGCACCATGTGGTAATGTCATCTACTGCTGTACTAATTCTTGCTGTCTTCAGCACTTTAGGGGAACAGCTTCAGTTTTAACAGGAATGGGATGAATGTTGCTGTCTTTCAGCCTGTGTTTTGTGCTTCTTTATGCAGGCAGAGCACCGCTATGAAAGCCATCTGCAGGACTTAAAGGATCGGCTGGAGCAGTCAGAGAGCACCAACCGCAGCATGCAAAACTATGTCCAGTTCCTCAAGTCTTCTTATGCCAATGTGTTTGGAGAAAGTGCCTTGCTGGGCTCCCTCAGCCACTCTCGTTCTTCTCCATGAGGGCAATGCTCTCCTTGCACCTCTGCTTTTAAGCACAAAAGGAGCCCTGTTTCAAAGCCATATGTTAGAAAGTAGGTTGGCATTTCGGGGTTGCTGTCAGGAGACGTTTTCTTCTTTTCCTTGCAGCATGAGATGATGAAACGGTGGTGACATATATCCTAAATGTAGGAAATCAGCAGTATGTGAGGTTGGCATCACACCATAAACTGTGCCCCAAACCCAGATATTTTTGCACATGATGGAAAAGGTTCTTTTTCATCCTGCAAAGTCCTGATGGTTTCAGCTCTTAAAACCTGTTGGCGGTTTGTTGAGCTTGTTAATGTTTATAACAGCTCCTTTCCTTTTCATGCTTCCTTTTTCATGCTGTTTGTCGGGGAGATCATGTGGGGGGGTTTATGTTTGGGGGGGTTATGTATTTTTTTAAACTATCGAACATTGTATTGCTGCACTGAGTGACAGGATGGTGGGAGAGGGTCCACCCACCAGAAGTGTGAAGCTGGAAATAACTTAAGTGCCTGAGCTCTACACTTCCAAGAGGTTATTTCCCAAACAGCCACAGTGTTTGTGAACAGTTTTATACCAGAAATAATGATTTGGGGTTTTTTTTACTCCCCGAGCTTTACCTTTTTTTCCGAGTGTGATGCTGCTGTTGCTTTACTCCTCTCGCCGTGATTTGCTGATCCTGAATATCCCCAGGACTGAGCCAAAATCCTCTGACTTCAAGGGAAAGATTGCAGTTTAACCTCAGTGGCACTTCAGTGATGTGAATACCACGTGAGTTCAGGGTGTGCATGAAATACTGATTTGCTCTTAAGCCAATTAAAGAGCAGCTTTGGATACTCAACTGCTTAATCAACCTAGTCTGCATCTTCCTCTGGAAAATCAGGTCTTCAATGTGTGGAGCCCCTAAAATTCATGTGCTCTCTGCTGTCCTGTTCTTTCCAGTAAATGGTTCTTACGGGGACAAATGAAAGACTATGTTTAACTCCTTTTTTACGTCCCATTTATGTGCGATGTGCTCATTAGGCAGTATTTGCCATCAAGCTAAGTTAATCATTTTTTTGAGAGTTCCGAAATTGTGTGTGTATTTAACACTTTAAAGAACCTAAAGGTGCTATGGTAGAACAAGCAATAAACTATATTTGAGTTGGTAACGTTGGGCATTTCCTCTTCATCCTGCTGTATTTAGGGTCTTGTGGCCCTTGGTGTGGGGAAACAAACACATTCCAGGGCTGTTGGTGGAGGCAGCTGCCCCCTTTCCATGTTCTGTACTTGGTGGCCTCTCCCTGCCCCGGCAGGGATGTGAATGCTGCAGCACAGGCTGCCCGTCGCCATGGGGCTCCTCCGCCGGAAAACACGAACTAACGGCGAACCGCCCGCAGGCCCCAGGGAGCCGCCCGCCCCGGGACTCGAACTCGTGTCCTTCGGCGCGGCGGGGCGGGCAGGAGCCCCGCCTGCCCGGCAGGGGGCAGCGGCGGCCGTTGCCTGCGGCTGTGGGAAGCGGAAAGGCGGGACGGGGCCGCCGGGCAGGCGCGGGTCGCTATGGAGGCGCGGCGGCTCCGCTGGGACACGCTGGAGGCTCTGCGCTCCTCCAGCAAGGGCCGGCTGAGGTACTGCCGGCACTGGCTGCAGGACGAGGTGAGGGCGCCCGCAGAGCGGCTGCGGGTGCTGAGGGGGCGGCTGACTCGGCCCAGGGGTTACCTGTCGGTTCCGTGCCAGGGCCTCAAGCAGCCGGCTCGCCCCTGGGCGGTCTGTGCCGCTCGCTGTGGCCGGGCGGGTTCTGGCTCCATTCTACTGCTTAAACCTTGCGGGGTTCAGGGGGGAGGCTCCAGCGCGGCGGCCCTGCGGAGCTAAGGGAGCCTGGAGAAGGTGTTGACGAGACAGCAGGAGAGATGGCGGAGGAGGTGCTGAGCTGGCGTAAAGCGCCTGGTGACTTGAGCAAGCGTGGTCCGTGTTAACGGCTCATTGCTTTCTCCATGTGTTTCACAGAATGGTTTGGGTTGGAAGGGACCTCAAAGCTCCTCCACCTCCAACCCCTGCCACGGGCAGGGACACCTTCCACTAGAGCAGCTTGCTCCAAGCCCCTGTGTCCAACCTGGCCTTGAGCACTGCCAGGGATGGGGCAGCCACAGCTTCTCTGGGCACCCTGTGCCAGCGCCTCAGCACCCTCACAGTTTTGCATTCACAGGAGCTGTTTTCTCTCTAGGATATCCTGGAAGGATGCATGTCTCCTCTTGAGCTGTCCCCTTATTCCGGCTGGGTCCTAGACAGAGTGATTGAGCAATCAGACCAAGAAATGGCACCCTCTGGGAGCCCAGCACCCAAGGAATGCACTCCTGTCACAAAACAGTCATCTCTGGAGATCACCTCTGCTGGCAAACAGGGCTTTTCACCACTTTCATCTACAGCGCCGAGTGAAATGAAGGTAGCTCTGATTACAGTCCGTATGTGAGCAAAGTGGGTGCCATACATTGGCTGGTAAAGGGTGGTTTGTGCTGTGTAAATTTTGAGGGAAAATGTGCTTAGTTTCAGCCGAGGTTAACAGTTGATGATAACATTGGTAGGCACAAGATTTTCATAGAACAATGTTTCATAGCAGGCCAAGAGCAAACTCCGGTTTTTATCGTAACTAAGGAAATCTAGTTGGAGCTATATAATTATAAGAATTAACAGCATGGCATTAATCCATTTGGAGGGAGAGGGTTCTCTGGAGTCTCTAAATGGCTTAGAAGTGTTACAGCTCTCTTACAAGGCAATAGGGTAGGAAGCTGGGGAATGAGCAGTTGAGTGGTGGAGGTAATGAAGTTGATAAAGCCCCTGAAAAGAAAACAAATACAAGTATCTGTTGCTATGCATTAAGTGATGATTTCACCACATAACAATGACACCGAGCAGCAAAGTTTTGCATCATCTTGGACCCATTTAGACTTAAGAAATATGCTGTGAGGAAATCATTCTGATGAAAGTGCAAGATCTGATAAGAGTTGTAAGAGAGTCTGAAGACTCCTCCTGAAGAATTGATTCAAAGTATGAACCTGCCTTGACTTCTTATAACACCTTCACGCAATGTTAACAGAACATGGGGAGCCTGTCCAGCCTGCTAGGTGACACTTGGCCATCATGAATGTCCTATAGGCTCTTGGTATCTCTACTCCCAATTTTAATGATAGCAAAAAGTACTTATCCCAACGTTGTATACATGATAGAGAATACTCCAGGTGGTGCAGCTGTGCTCCTGGGGTAAATAACCACTCTAAATGTGCACTGGTTAACTCCTTTGCCTGTTTCTCTGCAAATAATATGCAGTTTAGGGTACTTGATGTATTTGGTTTCCTCCAGGAGTTGCTGGCATTGATTTTTGCCTTGTGCTGACCACACAGGGAAATGATGACCGCAGTCTGCTGGAAATGGATCAAGAATTCTTCCGAGCAGTTCTTCCAACTAAAGTTACAGAAGTTGAAGGCTGTATTCAGATGTATGAGGAGATGCACAGGCTGAAAGGAAAGGTAAAGAAAGAAAAGGGTGTATGTGAATCACAGGAGAGCTCCGTAACCGCGTGTAGCGATGCGCTGGTTAAAGTTATCCACAATGTTGAATGACCAATTTAATTTGTATGTTCTTCTGTCTAAATTCCTGTGATTGCTCTACTGTGGTTCTTGTGGCACCTCTGCAATCTGCAGGAGGGGCTGAGGCAACGGCAGGAGCAGCAAGAGCAGATGGTGAGGGCAGTGTATGACCTGGCCAGTGAACAACTGAAGCGCTTCGATGAACTGAAGGAGCTAAAGCAGCATCAGGAATTCCAAGATTTGCAAGAAGTAATGGAAAAAAGGTGAGGTTAGCTCTGGTATCCTTAAAATGCTATAGCATGTAATCAACGTGAGGATTAATTCTTGTGCCTGACGATTCTATGCTGGTCACTTGTGCTTGAAAATCTCACCTGCTGCTTTTCTTACATTAATTATCCTGGTACTATTTGTTTTCCGGAATAGATCTTTGCCTACTATTGAGGTTTCATTGGTTAGAAAAAGACTGTGCTTGTGACAGTTAAAGTTCCTCTAGCCTGTCTTGCTTTGAAAGTAGCTTGCTGTGTGTTTGTATTTTGTCGTGTGCATGTCTTGAATAGAGTTTTTCCGTCTTTGTGTATTGTAGCTCAAAGGAGGCCCAAGGGCAGCAAGAGAAGTTGAAGGAAGAACACCGACACAGAGCAAAGGTCTGAGACTTCTAAGAGTTGTGTTTCATAAGGGATTGTGACTACTTGGTGGGAAGTGGAAAGACCAATTGATTTGTTTGTATTTACATGCACCCCTGGAGTAGGAAGGTATTTTCTGGTTCTGTCCTAGACACCTGCTGCATTGTTGTGGAAATGTGGTTAAAAGCACACATGTTGTAGGAGCAGGAAGGACCTGTAAAACTGGAGGGTTTTAAGTATTTTGTGTCTCTTGGGTCTTTCTCTCCCCAGGTATTAAACCTTAAACTACGTGAGGCAGAGCAGCAGAGGCAGCGTCAGGAGGAGCTGGAGCGTCAGCGTAAGGAAGAGGGCCAGGAAAGATTGCGTCGCCTTTATTCCATCCAGGAGGAAGTGCTGCAGCTTAACCAGCAGATTGATCCCAATTACAGGCACAAAGACTTGCCCAGAATTGATCTTTCTGCATACAGTAATCGTGGCAACCAGATCTGTGGGCTGGTGTCAGGACTCATCCGCACCACAAGTGAGGTAGAGGCTCTAGGGTTGTTTCTAACGTTGGTTGTCATTCCTTCATAAAGCTTCCTGCTGTTGTCTTCGAAGGCAGCTTGTTATGAGGCTGCTAAATAAGATGTCACAGAAACACTTTTAGATACTTGTCCTATTAAGCATCTAATTTAAAAGGAGAATTCTTTTGTATGGCACTTCAGCTGTTCTCTTGCTTATGAAAACGCATGGGGATTTCTACAGAAGAAAGACTCAGTATTCAAATACTGTAAATTCTTGGTGCTCTGAAGTTCCCTTTAGAGACAGTCATGGAAGCGGGGTGGTTCATAAATTGTTAAATACACGATGATTCTCCTGTACTTGTCAGCCTTTGTGCAGGAACTAGGTTTCCTTGAAAACTTGTTTCTTTAAAGGTGGGATACAAACATGGAGAAATAAAATAGGAGAAGGCTAGTACTCTGTTCCAGCTTGTCACAGAGAAAGCTGTCGAAGTTCTGCATTGGGCTTCCCTCAACACTTGACAAAGTGTGTTGTTAATTTTTCTTGTTCAAGATCTTGTGAGATCTTGCTGTGCACTAACATTATTTACAGATGTTATGACCAGTGTTACGTCCAGATAAAGGAGTAAAAGGTATTTTCACCAAAGAGGATGAAACGTGTGGCTAGCTCCCCATGATCTGAAGGCTGATGCTTCAAAGGCTCCTTGCTCTTGCCGTTGGTCTACGGATTGCAGAGCAAAGTTTGATGCTGTACGTACCTCCTGTTTCTTGACAGAAAGGTTTCCCTACTCAAGCAGATGTGGCCAATACTGAACGAGCGCTGCAGGAGATGCGAGGGCTGATATCCAGCATGCAGCAAGAAATTGCTGCAGCTGTGGAAGAAAAAAGGAGGAGAGATGAAGAGGAAGTGAAACAAAAGCAGAAGGAGTTACTGAAGAAAGAGCAGACGAAGGCTCAGACTCCTGCCCCTGCACAGCAGGCTGGGGGAAAGCAGCAGAAGGAAGGTTGGTTGGGATTTTGTGTTTCCTCCCTTCCCTCCTTATGCACGCCTTTATTGTTAGCTTAAATGCTACTTTGGAATCCTAGTGTTGTAAAAACATACCTTGTAGCCTTTGCTTTTAGCCCAGCTAGCAAAATGGGTGTATAGGACCACTGACAGCAAACTTGTGAGATGAAATGGATGCAGCATAAATTGACTGTATTAACTGGAGCAAAACCTGCTTTCCTAGACCGTATGCCATATATTGGAATGTTAAAGAATAACAGGGTGCCAGTGTGGATGGGTCATGCATAATATAATAAAGCATACAAGGACAGATCACTGAAATGGCTTCCTTCTAAGGTAAAACCTTATGTCCTGCATATATAAGCCACTAGGCCTAAGAAGGACTTCAGCTTAGTAGACCTGTAGTCCATTTATGTTAAAACATGGTACTTTCTAAGCTAAATTCTGGGGAAAACCACTCCTGCAGCTCTTAGTTCCCTGCATTTTCTTTTTTAAGTTTTCTTAAGGTTTTTTTAGAGGTTTGGGTCTTTCTTAGTCTTCTGCTTTTAATTTTTTTTTTACCAGGACTTCAAGTTAAGGCAGAAGAAAGTACCATGCAGTGGTACCAGCAGCTTCAAGATGCTGCTGAGCAGTGTGTTGCTGCTTTCAGTGGAATCAGCAACTGCAAAGACAACAATGAGGTATGAACATGATTAATACTGCTGAAGAGTGATTATCTTCATTTCTAGGGGGAATAGGACAGCTTTAATTAAATAATGATTCTGACTTGGCAGCCTCTGTAAATAGTCTGCTCATCCAAACTGTCATAGTACTTTACTTGTCTGTAAAGGTTTTGAAAGTTGTTTGTTTGTTCTGCAGGTTAAGAAGATAAAAACAGACTTGCAGAAAGCAGCTACAATCCCTGTGAGCCAGATCTCTAGAATTGCAGGTCAGGAAAACACCAAGAACCCAATCCAGCTGAAATGGCTTCTGCCTTTAATAGAACACAACACACCTGATGTTTCTATAATCATCCCTACAGCAGAAGGCTGCTTGCATACAGTCCAGGTCTTTGCAGCAGAGTGTTTGCTTGTGTTTTGGAGGTTTGTTGCTTCCCTCAGAGGCATCTTGCTTCATCATGATTAAGTTTCTTTAATCAGATGTAACAAACATGCCGTTTGAGGTGCCTTGCCCTTCAGGATGTAGGTCTAGTTTTTGTGAAGTTAATGTGGTCTGGTTCAGGCTTGTCTGCTCTTTCCTAATCTTCTGTCTCTATACATTCCTGATATATTTGCAGGCTCTCAGCTGAGAGAGATATTTGACAAGATCAATAACCTGCTCTCTGGGAAGACTGTTCAGAGCGGAGGGAGATCTGTATCTGTGACTCAGCATCCACAGGGGCTGGATTTTGTTTATTACAAACTTGCGGAGAAATTTGTGGTGAGGAAATGTTCTCTTTCTTCATCGGGGTGGCAAAGGTAGAGCTGGTGCTTTGAGAGGTTCTTTGGGACACTGTCCTCTGTCTTCACCTGTTAAGAACAAGATTACTAGGTGTTTAGCTTGCACATGTTAATGTTCATATTGATTAGGAAAGTGTCTTCTGGATTAAGAACAAGTGAGAACTCAGTTTCTCCTTCCCTCCCATCTCCGTTTCATCTCTCCTAGGAGAACTATTTTAAATCTCAAACTTAAATGTTACATACTCTGGTCTAGTTAGGTACAGTGTTAGTGGAGAACAGGTTGATAGTTTACTTATGATCTACCACAAAGCTATATATATACTCAAAACCTTGCCAGAATTGGGAGGAACAACAACAAGAAAGGAAACATGGAAGCATTGGGATCCTTTAGTAGAGGCAAATTACACCAAAAAAGAGGAATTTTTTTTGTCTGAGAAATAGTCTGAAGGCTTTGGAGACTGACGTTCCTTTCCCCTCTCCAGAATCAAGGAGAAGAAGAAGTAGCTTCTCACCGTGATGCAGCTTTCCCAATTGCTGTGGTGGCCTCAGGAATCTGGGAAATGCACCCTCGAGTTGGAGACCTCTTTTTAGCTCATCTGCACAAAAAGTGCCCCTATGCTGTGCCATTTTACCCTGCATTGAAAGAGGGGACTTCTGTGGAAGAATATCAGAGGTAAATTTATTACTGGACTTCTTGAGATGAACCCTGCAAGGGTGAAGACTGTGTTTTTATGAGTGAACTCCACTTTTTCCCATCTGGTATTACAGATGTGCTAGCATAGACTCTGGAGATCAACTCACAAGTGCGTGGCTCCCTTGACTGTTTCCTGAAGGATGCTGTGTCCTTCAGCTTTGGAAGTTAGCTTTTGCTGCTTCTTCCTCATCCTTCTCAAAGAACAGTTGATAGCCATAGCTTGATTGGAATCGAGATATTCAGTAGAGAACCTAATATTCTATGTGGTATAAAATAGTGGAACATGTGATCCTGAGGGTCATGATCAGCCTCTGCAGTAATTCTTGTGTAGTTTTGGTGTATCCCTCCCCTCAATACCGTTGACTTAAAGTAAGCTGAGAACTGCAGGGACTCAAGTGAATGTGTTTTGCTGTACAAACACAACTAATGCAACATTTTCTCATGCTTAGGATGCTTGGATATCAAGTTAAGGATTCTAAGGTGGAAGAGCAAGATCATTTTCTTAAACGGATGTCAGGAATGATCCGTCTTTATGCTGCTATCATTCAGCTCCGGTGGCCTTATGGAAACAAACAAGGGGTATGTGCGTATGGTATTACTATCCCAAGAGTCTAGTAAATGTATTGTAAACTTGATTTGTAGTGAAGCTGTGCTGAACTTAACCCAGCTCATAATATATCATAACCATAATCAACAAAGCAATGCAGAGGCATTTGGAATGTAGACGTATACGTCCTTTCTTTGTATTTTCACAATGACAAGTTTTATGTTAGGCTATTGTAAAATAGAAAGAAGAAAGTAAATCAGAAAGCTTCTGGTTTCATGATAGGGTTTTGCAAGTCGTAAAACAAGTGGTGGGTAGCTTGTAGCTTTTTTGTTGCTTTATAGCCACATCCTCATGGGCTACACTACGGATGGCGCTGGCTTGCTCAGATGTTGAACATGGAGCCTCTGGCAGATGTGACAGCTACACTTCTCTATGATTTCCTGGAGGTAAGAGGTGCAGACTGCTGGTGGCTAAATTGGTGCCATTTTAGTTTCTGAAGGGATTGCTGAGCTGAGGTGCATTGGGAATTTTTAACAGCAGATGTTTTCAATTTGTCATTCCTTCAGAAGGGAATGTGAATATTGCCATGTTCCTGCAAATACAGCTTTGGAGTGGAGTGATTTAAAACCAGAAGTTTTTACACATGCACCTTCTGTTGGTTTATTTGGTTCCGTGTAAAGTTTCTGGTATTTTATGCATGGTCCTGTAAGAATAAGGTCTGCTGAGCACTTGGCATCGGTTTGTACAATGCAGTAAGACCCTGTGGCCTTTCCACCTGAATTAGTTCATAAAACAGGATGGGGTTTTCAGGCTGAAAAGGCTAGAGCCTGATGTATGTTTATCCTATATCCTAGGATACAGGCCTGTGCTAGATAAAGCCAAAGTTAAAGGTTGAAGTTGGGGAGACGCTGTTAACACAAGCAGCTTCTCTGCTTATCAAATGCCTTCTAATGGATTTTGTAAAAGTGGAAATGACAAAGTGAAGTGGGGGTTCTGTTGGTAGCAGTGAAGGTTGAGGAACGTTTCTCCTGTAAACTGAATGAAGAAAGCTTCTGAACCCACACTGCAGTAATAAAAGTGGGGAAATGACCACAATATATTCTAGCAAATGGTAATAGGGAATGGTGTTATTTTTGGAGGGAGACTGGAGCGAGAGGAAGAATAACGTAAGATTGGTATCAGTGGTCACCACTCAGTCACCAAGAAAAGGTGATTGTGGCAGCATTAATGGCATTTAGAGGATTTGCTTGTTTCATTGTAGGTGTAGGTACATTTCTTTAAATGTCTGGTTGAAATACGAAGTGGCTGATACTGAACAGGCTCAGTGAAGGTGTCCTGCTAATCTGAAATGCAATTCTGAACCTGGTCTTTGTGGATTTCTGTACCACAGGTTTGTGGCAATGCTCTCATGAAGCAGTATCAGGCTCAGTTCTGGAAAATTATATTGCTTATCCGAGACGACTATTGCCCAAGGTATGGTATCTGTGCTTAGGAAAGTGAAACAATCCTTGGTTTTTACTCTGTGTTTGCTCTTAAGTGACTCCTTCATCTTTTCCAACCTCTGCCATTCACCCACATACCCACTCGTAAATCAAACCCAACTTTCTAAGTGGATTTTGAAGCATATTGTTATTTCTGCAGAATTGAAGCAATTACCAGCTCTGGACAGATGGGCTCTTTAATGCGTTTCAAGCAGTTCTTGGAGGTAAAGCAGTGGGTTTTTTCTTTAGTTTTCAAGTGGTTTGGTTGTGGAGTTTTTCTCCCTTTGCTTGAAGGGGGCCTATAGGGATGCTGGGGAGGGACTCTTCATTAGGGACTGTAGTGAGAGGACATGGGGTAACAGGTTCAAAACAGGGGAAGTTTAGATTGGATATGAGGAAGAAATTCTTTCCTGTAAGGGTGGTGAGGCACTGGAATGGGTTGCCCAGGGAAGTTGTGAATGCTCCATCACTGGCGGTGTTCAAGGCCAGGCTGGACAGAGCCTTGGATGGCATGGTTTAGTGTGAGGTGTCTGTGCCCATGGCAGGGGGGGTGGAACTGAATGATCTTCAGGTCCTTTCCAGCCCTGACTATTCTATGATTCTATGATATCTGCATTGTTTTGCTAATGAGGCCAGCGCTGCTTGCAGCATTCCTGACACTCCAGACCTATCACTATGATGTAACCCCTCTTTGGAAACTTTGCAGTTACTGAAGTACCTTTAATGATAGTTATGGTGTCAAACATCTTGCTGCTTTCTTACCTCACAGCTCGTTTTCCTCTGAGAAAATGGGTTTTATTCATAAGTGAAGTTCTGAGAGCTGGGCTGCAGTAAGAGCAGAGGTGTACGCTGAGGAGGATTCTGCTGAGTCATTTCTGTAACAGCGATTTTGTATCAGCGGTTTGCTTGGTTTTATCTCTTGCCCTGATCAGATACATGTGGAAGGAGACACTTTGATCTGCTCTCTGGAGCGTTTGTTGAGCATTTCTGCATCTTTTCTTTGAGACAGCTTGCAAAACTATAAAATACTTGATTTAAATTGTTCCGTGAGTATTGACTTAGATTATGATATTAAAATATGAGGGCTTCAGAGCTTGTACTTTCATTTAAAAATGAATTTTGGTGCCTTTATTAGCAGTGCTTTGAATGTGTGCAGTGAGATCTGTCAAAATTCCTGAGAAGAGATGGCAAATTAAGATCCACGTTTCATTGTTCTTTGTCTTTCTCCATCAGGAATGTCTACAGCAGAAGGAGATTCCGTTACCGAAGGGCGCTCTGCAGTCTTCCTTTTGGAGATCCTAAATCAGATTATGTTTGTTTCCCCCTGGATGTCAGTGCTTTCAGACCTGGCTTCCTGTTTACAAGTAAAGGCAGAATTATTCTGTATACAGAGGAATGAGGAGGAAATATTCCATTGACCTGTTAGTGTTTAATTCATCAAGACTTATGCTGGGCAGGACAAACTTGTGTTTCATTTGTTGCAAAGAATTGGAAGTTCTTTGCTTTTTGACAAGTTTTTGTATAGTAAATTATGGAAAATTGAAGAGTCTTCCTTCGTATGTTTAAACATGTGGAAGATGTTTTAAATAGAGTATCCTGAGGACCTCAGGCTCTGAAAATTTGCACAGTGCTGTTCTGTTGATGGAAGTGAAAATACCTCACAGCCTTAGGGAACTCCTAACGGAGTGATCAACCTCAACGTTACTGCTAGAACTTCGTTTTTGTATTTATTACATCTGTCTTTTATAATTCAGTTTTGGTTAAGCTGATGTACTTACATCCTGTTTGTCTGGACCACATCATGGAATCACAGAATAGTTAAGGTTGGAAAGGACCTTAAGATCATCAACTTCCAACCCCCCTGCGTCCTAAAACGACAGTGAGATTGGTGAAGGCATTTGGCCTGGCAGTATTGACAGCTCTCTTGACTGTAACTTCACCCCAAGAGGGATTACTCCTGATTTAAGAGAGGCAGACTTACGGCTTTATAAGGTTTGAATGTACAATGGTAACTTCATGAGGGAAGACACAAATTCCGTGTCTGTTATCCATCAGGTGGATGGCAGCTAATAATCCCTTTTCTTATGTTAAAAGGTAGAAAAATGGTGCATTCACTCCAGCACTTACACTGATGTTCTGCCATCATCTGTGGGGGGATATGGCATGCTTGGGTTCCCTAAGGTACATTTTGTAAAGGCTCTGTATGTAAATGAATTTCTTCCTTATCAATAATAATAGTATTTTTTGTACTGTAATACTTTTGTACCGATAGTTAATTCTAGAAATGTTTAAATTAATATTAAAGTTTGATTTTTCCTTTTAATCTGAAGCTGATGTTAGTTTTTTCTATAGGGAGGGATGTTTTTTTTCTATTAGAGAGGGAGGGTCAAGAAAAGCTTACAGCTTCTTGGCGAGTGCAGGAGATAGCACGGGAGAGCAGAGTGCTGGGTGACACTTCTGATTTATGGTGCGCTGACCTTGAGCTATTTGGTGGCCTCTGAGATGAGAAGATTTACTTCTGAGTTCTAAAAAGCAGTGTGTTATTTTCTGCAGGATATACTGTTGCAGGTTAAAATCGCTCTTTTGACCAGAGCAGGTTTGTTATTCTTGGGGGCATCGCAACTTGAGGCTGTAGAAAGCACAATTGAGGCCCTATGAGAATCTGAAGTGGATTTTTATACAGCTCTTGAGATTTCTGAGAAAAGGCTGTAACATGTACTTTGGAATTGAGGCCTTTAAAGCTTTAAAATTGACTGCAAAGAACTTACATTTGTATTTGGCTTATGTATTTTACGAACTGACCCTGGAATTCTTTAGACTAATGTTACCGGTAATTATTCTGGGGTACTGGAACTCTCCTTCCAGTGTCCTTGTACCAGATAACACCGCAGCAATACAACTTTCATTAGTACACTTGAAAACATTCAGGTTTTTTATACCAGCTGGAGATGTTTTTATTACTTCTTGCAGATCTACAGTGATGTTGGGAGACTCGCTTTGCCAAAGATAGTAATTGGTACTGTCTGTTAGAAACAATTATCTGCCTGTGCCGAAACACAAGGAGTGATTTGATGCTGTGTATCTTGGGTACAATGACTCTCTTCTTTTTTGCTGACAGGTATTAGGGTTTTCCAACATTTGTGGGAGAATAGAAGTACATAGTTTTATAAGTAACAAGCATGGTATCCTTTTCTGCCCCCGTAAAGGGCATCCAGATACCTACTATGTCAAAAACACTGATAAAATCTGATTGAACGAGTGCACTTCAAAAGAATCCTGATAGATCCATATTGATTTTTAGATGTAGCTTAAGGTTGCATCTGCTGCTTGCACTGATGGTTGCCTCGTATTATGCTCTTCTGGTTTTTGTTGTTAGAGCACTTTTCAGTGTTAGCCATTCGGTGCTGTGAAGGTGCAGTGCAAGTAAGGTCTTTGTGCGTGTATTCCTGGTATGTTCCTGTGCTATTTGTATCGAATAGGACAAAGGGGAGAGCATCTCAGCTGTGAAAATACTGTGCATTCAGGACGAGATGCGTTAAAATCGCCCTGAGTCATACTCTTCCTTGGAGACAATAGTTCCAGGCAGTCCCATGGGTTGTGATGCAATGGCACTGCAAGTGTGCTTTTGCCATTTAAGTACTTCTATTAAAGTGTTATTAGCTTGAAAATCACTGAAACCCACTCATTTCTTTGATCCCATCAAGTTCTTGCTGCCTTACCCGGCCTCTTTAATGCCTTATTTTTAAAGAGATCAGAGAACTCCTTTGCCATGTCTATTTTGAACATCCAGTTTGGACTAAAGCCTCATTTTCCTTTGAATTTATGCATCAGCTGCTCAAAAATAGATTTCTCTTGACAAGCGCTTGCAGCATCTTGATGCTGTGTCCTTGACAGGCTGCTCTGTGGCACTGCACCCTGCTTCCAAAGCCTAATTTTTAATAACATACAACGCATGAGGCTGCTTCCTTGCGTCCGGGCTCTTGGTTTGAATCGTAAAACCTTTCCCCCGCGCTGCTCGGGCCCTGAAGAGCCCAAACGGCCCCTGGCTGAGGAAAAGGGCGCACACACCGCTGCTGCTGCCGTGCACGGACACGTTAATTGATTCCCAATGGAACCCCGTGCTCCGTCCGTGTCGCGATGAAGCGACAGCCACAGACCCCGAGCCCCGGCACCGTACGCGGGCAAACACCCCGCGCCCACCCGGCCGCGCCCTTCGGCTCTTTCCGCCACCGCTCGGCGTTTTCCGGATCCCCTCGGCTCGCTCCGGCCCTGCCCGCATGCGCCGCCCCCTCCCGCCTGCGGCTCCCGATTAATTCCGAAGTCCTTCGGCTCTTTCCGCCGCCCGGGTAGGACCGTTCTGCGGCGCTGACGTCACCTCCGGCCGCCCTATAAAAAGGCGGGCGCAGGCGGCGCGCCCCGTCCGTAGCGGAGGGCGCGGAGCCGGAGGAGGGGACGCTGCGCACCGAGCGGGTGAGGCGGCGGGCGGGGGCAGCGCCGCGCACCGACCCGGTGAGGCGGCGTGGCGGGGGGGGAGCCGCGCTCGCCTTCATCCGGCCCCGCTCGGGTGCATGGAGCCCCCCCGCACCCGTTCTGCCGCTGCGGGGACAGGTGTATGGGTGCGCGGTCTCCTCAGCCGTGGGGCAGCCTGAGGCGGGCCCTGCTCTCGCCGTCCCGCCGTGACGGGGGGGTTACCGCGGGAGGCCCGGGGCCGGGCCGCGGCAGCGCCCGGGGTCTCTCAGGGGAGGGAAGGGAAGGGAGAAAAGGGCGCGGGCGCGGATAAAGGGCAGGCGGTCAGGGAGCGGCGAGATCCGCCCGGGGCAGCCTCGACCCACGGCTGGGGTTTCATTCAGCGCCCTGGGGAGGGGATGAAGGGGCGGGTGCATCGCGGGGACACCGGCGCCTGTCCCTGTGGGCAGAGCGAGGGGCCCTCGCCCGTCCCTTCGCCCCTGCCCGGTGGGGTTTGCGGTAAAGCGCAGCCCCTCCCTGAGGAGAAATCCCGGGGGGAGATGGAGGACCCGGAGCTTCTCCATCGGCGGAGGGGATTCACTGCACAGCAATGGCTTCCCTCAGCGATCACCAGCCCTGTCCAAGGTCAGGAGATGCAGTGAAGAGTCTGGGTGAGGGGAGAGGAGAAAAGGGCTGGGTGTTCAGTGGTGGCTGGAGCGCCCTTTCCCCAAGGAGCTAGGATGTCTTTAAAACGAGGAGCACACAAATTGCTTGCACAACGGAGTTGTCTGCCCAAGCAGGAAGACATTTAGAAGAAATCCTCCCAACCTGTGTTCCTTTCACGTATGTCATTTTCGTATATAGGGCAAACACTACGGTTTCTTTCATGAAGGAATCAGGATTTCTTCCTCTCTCGTTAACTTCTTGTCCCTTTTAATTTAATATAAATTAGTGACAGTCAGTTGTTTCTCACTTTGTTGCCTGTGTCCACCTTACCTGCTTACAGTGATATAAAACTGCACTGCTAGTTCATAAATGTGGACCACCAGTGTAATCATTTGCCCTGATGTGTAAGAAAAAGCCTTAAGCATTTATCACTGTATGTGTTTTCAGCAGGTCTGTATTAACTGTTCTGGGTTTTTGGTAGATATTTCACCATAAACCAGATAAGTGTTCCAGTCTGAAATGTACGTGACTCTTGAGCAGTCTTTCATGCATATTTAAATAGGTTCTGGAGAGCAGTTGTCTGGAGATGGCGAATGAACAGAACACATTAGGAGGGGAAAAAAAGACAAAGCCAGAAATCCTGCTCAGCCTGAAATGGTTCTGTATCTTTCTGGAAAACAGATAATCCATTTCCTTTTGGCATGTTGTTTCCAGCAGAGTGCCAGAAGATTCTGATGACTGTATTCACTGAAAGGCCTTGGTCAGGGGATTCAGATTTGTTCAAAACGGATAGCAAATCGCACTGTGTGATTTGTATGCATTTAAATGCGGCGAGCAATGAGTTCCCCCAAGAAATCTTCATTTGTCCTGACTTAGAAATCATGCGGAGAAAAGAAGGAACAAAAGGTTGAAAATGAGATGCTTTCTGCTGCATTGTGTGCAGGAGCTGCAACTGTGGTAATGGAATTGTTAAGCTGTGGATATAATTAAATCAAGAGAACAGGTTCCATTGTTCCCAAGAAGTAATTTGTTTCCATTCTTATTGGGGAAACGAAATATGTCTTTCTCGGCTATTGAAATAGAAATTGCATGTTAAGGTCAGATTTAGATGTTATGCTTCTGCGAGGTCCATAGCGGATGCAGTGAGCAAGCATATTTGGCTTTATTTTTTAATAACAAAAAGTAATGACCATAACAAAAACGTTGAATGACAAAAACTGGCTTTTAAGTGGTTTTAGCACTTCTTTCTCCTACTTGTTAGGCAGGAGAAGCATTAAATCTCTTGCGACAGAGTGGTCCCTCGTGGTCTGACATTGCTAATTCTCAACTATTACATTTATAATTAACCTTAGCAAATTAATGCAAATGACTTAGTACCTTTGCTGCCTTGTTTTTGTCAACTGAATGTATTTATGGGGCTGTATTTGTTCTATTCATAAATACATTGCCTTTTGGGGGCAACTCATTGCTTCCTCTGCATTGGAGGAAATAATACAATCCTCCTTTTTTTCTGCTGTGCGTTAGTCTAGTGTGGGAGTTTGGTTCTGCCATCTGCCCCTGGAGTGTAGGCAGCAGAAGAATGGGGTGGAGCAGGCTGCAGATGCCGCTGATGGAGGCTGCCAAGCAGAGTCCAGCACTGTGCTCCCATAGGTGACCATGGATCAAGCGGAGCGGCGCGCTGCCCCCTCGCTCCTGCAACTGATACGTGTTAAGCTATGCAAATGCCACGCCAGATATGCAGTGGCTTCAGCAGGCACAAAGGCACATAACTGCAGTTGGCCCTGAGCTGCTGCAGGGATCGCAGTGCTCTCATGGGGAAAATGTAAGGTTAGGGGAGGCAAGGGAATGGTCGGCTAGAAATGGAGTGGGTAGATGCACTGAGCAGCTACATCGTCAGCCATCTCAAAAATGCCTTCTGTTGCAAACTGCTACTAGCCCGTTTTTTTCCAGTGGTAGCCGAAAATAAATGCCTTTATTGATATTTGTGTTCAAAACCTCCTTGTTGAGTTTGTGTCTTTAAATTAAGCCACCACACTTGATTATGCCGTAGCGAGAAGCATCGTTTGCCAATTCCAGATAACTCTCTTTACTTTCTGCTTTGACCTTCAGGTTATGATAGGTTTTGTTTTGTTGGTTTTTTTAACTAACTGGAAAGGTTAGTACATACCAAATGAATTCACTTTTCAGTGGATATTTATAACCTTTTTTTGCATGGGAACGTCTGTTGTTCACATAACAATAATGCCAAATTGTATGTGGCAAGGAACCAAAAGGGAAGTATGAAACGTGTGCTGTGACAGACTGTGGATGTCAGGGGAAAAAGAAAAAACAAATTAAGCCATGTCCTCGTGCTAGTCATTAGTTGAATGTTATCTTGGTTTCCCCCTCCCTTTTAGACTCTACATTCCTTCATCATGTTGTCATCGTTTCGTAAAGTCAAAGTCCAGGTATTTTTACATCATGCATGAAGTGTCATTGCCATACTTTGCCTGTCTGTATTGCAATGGCCTGTTTGTAACAAAACCCCGTTTGTTTGAGTTTGTTCTGTACAGCAGGTGCTTTATTTGCACCTGAGTGTCGAGTCTGATGTGCCTTTCCTTTAACACTTTGAATTTCCTGATTTCTGTCTGTGGTGCATGACGTGTGAACATTTTATCTGGTTCAGTCTGGTCGGGTTTTGGTGTGCATTAGTTTTTGCTTTAAAAAGTACTTGAGTGGTATCTTTTTACTTAAAACCTCTACAAATCAACCATGAAAAGATTTACACTGGGGAACATTCCACATCTGCAGTTGGATTTAGTTCCTGTTCCATCCACTTGCATGAATTTATAATCCTTTGTATTTTTGTGATGTTACTGTTTGTATTCTCTGTTGGTTTTCGTCCAGTTGGTGGTAAAATAGATAGGACGTAGGGACCGGCCTTCAGCTGGGCAACACAAGCAACTAGGTTTTATTTGGAAGGGATAGTAATGTAAATGTTTATACTGCAATTAATATTACAATGGAAAGATAACAAAAGGGGTTGGAAAGTGCTGGGGTTAATTATATAAGATCACGTTACCTGTAAACTCTGCATTCCTGCAATGCAGTCAAGGGAGTTTCTCTGGAGTCTCAGCAGAGTGCAGTCCTTGCCAGTTCTGCATAGTTTATCAAAGGTCTGTGGTGATACTAAATGCAAAGCAAAGCCAAAGAAACCCTTACAAAGGCACCAAATGCAGATAGGAAGTTCTGCTCCTATTTGAATAATGCCATTAAAATTTCAAGACTAAATGCCTAAAAATGAGCAGGTCTTTCATCGTCTTCCATATTCCAACAGCGCCTGGCTAAGGCTGTGCGCAAACCCTCTAATCAGCCTAAATCACTGGCTTTGCAGCCTGCTTTACGTCAGACAGAATTTACCTTTCTTTTTAGTTTCAGTGCTTATTTCTTGTGTCCCTGTGCCACCTACTTCAATTCTGGGGCTCATTTGGACTTCACCTGTGCTGCAGTCAGTCTGTATGAGCCTGTGGCATTAAGCAGCGACTTCAGCACATCTTGGATTGTTGTACTGCAGCGCTTGCCCCATTTCTCTGGTTTGGAATTCGCAGAGGTTGGAGGTGACCTTCCCGTAACAATAACCAGGGGTATTTGGACGCAGGGTTATGCTGCACGTAGTCCACCCTTAAAACATCTTCATTCTATAGATTTGAATTCATAACAAACCAAAGCACAGGGCATTAATTTTGTCTCAGTAGTGTTTTAAGTCTCTAGTATAGGGTATATAATTTAACATCCTTTAGTTCCTTCTTTGTAATGCTGTTGTTCCCTTTGCAGGACCCAGTGGGGCGCATACTTTCCAGAAGGATTCTCTTATTTCCCTGCAGTTTTGGTCCATATCTAACATAGCGCTGAACTAGGAAGTCGTGGTGCTTTTGTGTTTTAGACAGACGTAGTGTTTTGCTTCTTCCTGAGCAGTTTGAGGAAGCTGAATGGGGGAAATGGACATTGGAAATAAATGCACGCTATTTCCTCCCCTCCCAGTCCCTTCCTTTTGAAGGTTATTTTCACAGCCAATATTAGAATTATTCTTTTTTTGCTTACAGAAGAAAGCTCAGCAGTTCATTCCCATTCCCTCAAAGGGAGGAGCCAAGATCAGGTCTTTTGACTTATGGTGTGTAATACTGATGAACACAAACAATTGCATCAAGCTGTTTGTGTGCATACGTGGGAAACAGGGAGTGTTTGACAGGGAAAGTGCTTCTCTTGCAGGCTACGACCAGGGTCACGTATGCTGAATATATGTAACACACATCAGGACTTGGCTTAAGAGAAAGTCGTTATTTTAACTTCATCTTTATATACTGATACCTGACTGCTTTTCAAGGAGTTGAATTCTTTAAGCTTCTTCTAATTGGTTTTAAAAATACACCGCAGTCTTGCATACAGCATCGAATGTATTTTAGATTCGAGGTTTTAAATCCCTGAAAACATGTTTTGGTGAGGGAAATGCTGACAGCTCTTGTGTGTGTCTGCCCTGGTGGCACTGCTGTAATTCCTGTTCAACCCACCTCGGTACCGCTGTTCCCCAACTTGAATGGTGTTGCTGACATCATGGCTGTTGCACTGCGGTGGCTATAAATACCTGCACTTGCATATTCCCATGCACTTTTGGGTGTAATTTGTATTGTCTGGGAAAGGCTGATTATTTTAGATTGAAGGATAAGAGTCGTGAGCTTGTTCTTTTTTGTTTGGGTTTGTTTCGTTGGGTTTTTTTTTTTTTTGTCTTAAATTTACTACTTTTTGTTGCTTTTTTCTTCTTTTTTTCTGGAAAAAATACCAGCATGATGGTGCAGTCATTTCTGATTGTTTTTTCAGTTAGACCTAAGCCGGCTAGTGCCCTTCTAAAGTTAGTCTTCCAGCACAGAAGCGCGGCGGTGAATGCCTTTGGGACAGTTCAGATGGGCTGGTTTGGGGACGTGTTTGCAATGACGCCTGCCTTGGCTGCCTGGAAGGCTGGTGCTGTCCCTCCTGCCGGGAAGGTTCCCCCGTGCCTGACCTTATCGGCCAGCGCAGGCAGTGCTGGGAGGGGCGGGAGGCAGCAGCGATGGGAATGTTGTCTGCGCGCAGTGCCGCTTATCTGGGGTCGGCGCTGGGCACTTGTGCGCAGCCCAATGTAAGCTGTTGTTTTTCACGTTAAAAACAGTGCAACTTCTCATTGGCAGCTCTACTGCTAGGGGCCAAGAGCTGTACCCCCGATGCCTTCAGATGGTGCAGTTGAACCAAGAAGGTTTTGAAACATCTTGGACAACTGCTTTGTATTCAAGGGGGGGTGTGCCGCAGTTGGAGCGTGAAACCATCGGAGGTAGACTGCATCGTTCTGCAGCATCGATGACTTTTGAGTTCAGAGCTCCCTAGTGAGTGCTGATTGCGCTCTGGCAGAGCACAGACTTGCTGACGTCAGCTGATCTGCTGCAGGAAAGAACAGTCTATTATTGCTAGACCAAAGCACTTCTTTTACAATTGACTAGCTCGACTTACTGGAGCTACAAAAGGAGCCTTTCTTTTAACGAATTCCAGCAAAAAGATGAGCCAGATTGCATGACTTGTGTGGTGAGAGGCAAATCAGCCACCAGGCTACATTACAGCAGGTCTCCTGTTTGGTTTTTAAAGATGTAGAATTAATTTTAGCTGTAATTTGAATAATGTAACTTTACATCATTTAATAATGTAAATAATGATTTAAAGAGATTTGAAATCACTTGGGCTGTGGCTGTTAGTACTAATACTGAAATACAAGTTGGCAGCAAAAGACTGGACAGTGTTCCAAAGACAAACTAGGATTTCGTTTTCTCCTGGTAATATTCATAACCAAAGTAAGCAGTGAGACGGGCCACGGTCCTGCAGTACATTTTGACTCACTGCCACCTTGTTATTCCTGAACACAATTCAGTTTAAAAGAAGCGCTGTTGGAATTCAAATGCAGTGTGACAGTGCAGGAAAGGAAGTTTTTTAGCAATAACTTGCTCTTCTGGAGGGAAAATGCTGTTTGAGAGAGGGCTCCAAACCACAGCTTTCTCAGGGAAACAGATCTGTTGTTGAGCTCAAGTTATGTTGGGAGGTTTGATCTTTAGTACTCAGATAACTCTAATCAGGTGGAGCCTCTGGTACCGCTGCCAGGTTGAAACCTGGGCTTCATTTATATCACACAGCCTCCATAGATGGGGTTGGTTTTATTCCCTTGCTCTCTGTTGACAATAATGAATGAAATGCCCAGGCCTGGAAGGGAAAGCAAAGCTGACTTTCCTTTCCTTCCTTAAACTGCCGCAATGCAGTTGGGACTCAGAGTTCATGGGCGCAGCGATTGCTGCTGAAATGGCTGTCCTCTTGCAGGGTGGGACTCTTGGAAGAGAGCTCAGGAATGTGTGAATTCGCCCCCATATGTTCCTTTCTATCAGCTGGTCCCTTTGCAAGCGCTTGGAAACCAAACAAAAAACACAGCCGTATAGATTGCTTTCCATCCTGTGGTGTTTCTCATACAATTATGCAAGATGCATGTCTAAGTAAAGCATGTGGCTAACTAATGATTAAATAAGGTTTTAATATTTAACAATGTATTTTAAGAGATTGCCCATGTCTTTTAGTATGCAGTTGTAGTCTCTGTTTCTTCCCTATCCTTGATAGCGTTGATGAGAAGTACATTTAGCTCGATGCTTACAGGATTTAGAATAAAAGCATGAAGTGAGCTATTGATGTGAACACTTGTACATCAAGACATTAATTACAGAATTGTCCGAGCACAGAGTGTTTGTTGCAGCAGCTTCTTAATACGCAGAGTGAGCTGTCAAATGGGTAAATACCCAAATTGATGAGAATGATGATCCTGGTTTTTCACGTTGTGTTACCATTCTGGTCTAATGCGCAGGTCTCCTATTGAAAAATGGCTTTGGCAAAGTTTAGGAACTGAAAATTAAAGGTTATCCCACTCTTAATTGAAAGGAAATAAAGCAGAGCAGTCAGTTCTTTGCTGTCTGTGGTAACTATAACAGGTTTTAGTATATAAAGTGATGTATGAGGATTTTTGGTTGAAGCGGTCAGAGCAGGGTCACTTCTTCATGGAATGCTCCTTGACTGACTTGTCTAAGGTCAGATCTATGAGGCATCATGAGCCTCTGTATTGGCTTTTGAAAAGGTAATGTAGGGAGTGGCAGGATGGGTTTGTAATGTTTTAATTGAGAGAACGGAGAGGAGAAGCATCATCCACATGGACGTGTGTATATGTGTAATATACATAGGTACATGTGGACCAGTTAGCTGCTGTTTAAAAACCCAGTAGTATTCCTTAGCTTACTTGTATTGACTATTTTAAATGTTTTGAGATTGTACAAATTGTACACATCCACATATATATATGCCCAGATACACATTTGTATTAGACTTGCATGCTGCCGTTTGAGGTGACGTGGCCTTTATGTGACTGCAGCCATATTCTTCCAGAAGATGGTAGATGTCTTTGTAAATATTCCTTTGCCATCATTTTCTGCTAGAAGTGTGCTTTTATTTAAGTGTATAATCCTTGTGTTGTATGCACATACCTGTGCACACAGAGTAAGCCTGTGAATAAGCCACAGGCAAGTTTAAAAAAAGCAGCCTTTTCTTTCCTGGCTCTCCTCCTGCCCTTCCTTTGTTATAGGATACAAATAAAATGTATTTTTTTGGCTTTCAGAAAATGGATCCAAGTGGTGTGAAAGTGCTGGAAACAGCAGAAGATATCCAAGAAAGGCGTCAACAAGTTTTGGACCGTTACCACAGGTTCAAGGAACTATCTTCTCTAAGGCGCCAAAAACTTGAAGATTCCTATCGATTCCAGTTTTTCCAGCGTGATGCAGATGAGCTTGAAAAATGGATCCAAGAGAAACTGCAGATAGCATCTGATGAAAACTACAAAGACCCAAGCAATTTACAGGCAAGTCCTCCTGCCATCTTATGTTTCCTGTACTATAAACTTTAGGGCGTACCAGGTCAACTGGGATAGAACAAACACAGAAATGTAACTTGATCTGAGAGCGGTGAAGAGAGATGAATGCAAATACCCACAGCCTCCCAAAGTGTTCTTCAAAAGCCTGGCCTCTTTGCTGATATAATTGGAGTATTTCTAGTAATGCTCAGATGCTGAATCAGCATAGGAAAAGTTACTTAATGTAGCGTAGTGTAGAACCAGCTTTGTTTAACCCTAGAATTTGTTGGACGCTTTGTGAATAAACATGAATTAACTCTTATTGTTTCCACTAAAAAGATGTGAAAAATAAACTAGTGGAACTAGCTGGTGTCTGAACACTGCAGCTTACAAGAGCAAGCACAGTGAAGTAGCTAAAATTGGGATGTTTGAGTCCAGCCGTGAAACACATGCTACAGCAATGATTCCTGCTGTGCTAGTTTGCTGGTTGGTTGTTGGTAGAGAATATGTGTAAAATACACTAAAAATACTTGGTGCTGGGAAATGTGGAGGAGGACCATGCACCAGATCTGTCATGTTCTTTAATGTTTTACTTGTAGGGGAAGCTGCAGAAGCACCAAGCCTTTGAAGCTGAGGTGCAGGCCAATTCAGGGGCCATCGTTAAACTGGATGAGACTGGAAATCAGATGATTAATGAAGGCCATTTTGCATCTGAAACCATAAGAGTGAGTTTTCAAACTTCTTTCTTTTTTTTTTGCCTCTTACAGCCTTTTCCTTAAACACTTCCTGCAGATTGCACAGATAACTCTCCATTCTAAAACACTTCTAAAAATTACACAGGTGATTGGTTAGAGAAATCACAAGCGAATTTGTATTTGTAAAGCTGACAGATACTTTTCTCTTTCATGAGCACCCGGCTCATATCTCTTCTTGGATCCGGTTCTGAGATGAGCTGTCTGCATCTGGAGACCTAGAACTTGGAATGCAAAATCATCAGTAATTCAAAGATGTGTTGAAAGTCACAAGGCAAATAAGTAATTATATTTGTGGTTCTTTCCAAAATGGCACCAGATCAGGAAGCAGCGGATTCATAAGGCCTGGTGTCAGGGATGTTGACCACTGGATTTTTGCTTATGTAGAGCATTTTCATCTTCTGCAATAGCCATTCCAAGTAATACAAATAACCATAGCAGTAAACTTCAGACGTGTAATTTCTGTGTGCTCTGGCTCAGATCAGGTCTCTGTGATCTTTACTTTTTGCTTAAGTTGTACTGCCCATACACTTGAGCCTCTTTGAATCTGTGTTCCACGGCTTTTCGTGTGAGCTTCAAGTGCAGTGCTCTGTCTCCTCTGTTTATTTGGCAGCAAACATCTCTTTGGACAGCTGCTTCCTCAGTAACAAGTGCTAAGCTTGCTTTAAATCCTTTGCTGAGATAGACTTGTTTTTTAATTTCTGTCTAAATCTCCCAAACTCTGTAATACAGTGACAAATGTAGTTGTCACATCTTTGCTGCTGCACTAGATAGGTTTACATTGGACAGTATTTGCACAATTATCAATGTTATAAAAAGCCTGAGCAAACTGTAAGGTTTAGGTAATGACTTGCTGGTTATCTTTTACTCCTTCTCCTATGTATTCTCATTTTCCACTGGTTATATTAGTGTTTTCCCTCTTACTCCCCCATGATCTTGGGCGATGTGTCCCAGTGTGAGGTGTTCCTGTCCGTGGCAGGGGGGTTGGAACTGGATAATCTTAAGATCCTTTCCAACCTAAACCATTCTATGTGTGCGTGCACACCCCACCAGTAAACACTTACTCTGCATACCAGTTGCTTCCTCTAGGACTCATTTTGTTAAAGCTGCTGTTTCTGGACCCCAGCTTGTTTCCATCTTGGTTATGGCTGCATTTTAATTTAAGGCAAAGAAGTTGTTTAAAGCATTTTCTTCTGTAAGATTTAGACGTGAGCTGTTACAGCTTTTTGAAAGAAGAACCCTTGTGATGTTTTTGTAGTGATTATCAGACTTACATGTTCATCATTTCATTATAACTAAGAAAAGATGGTAACCAAGAAAACCAGATATTCTTTTTAATACATTAATAAACCCCTCCCTAAGCTAATGCTTATTTCATGTGATTGTAATGAGATCTCTAATCTTTACTACAAATGGGGGGGGGGGGGAAACGCTTTGCAGTTGGGTGATCTTAATGTTGTGTCTTAGCTGAAGCGAAAATTATTTGTGCTGCGTTTGGAGTGGTAATTTGCCTTTTAATGGTTCAGTCTTTCACGCCGTACCGGACTGCGCAGCGCCCAATAGTAACATCTACTCAAGTTGGGTCCCACATCCGAGTAGGTGAAACATTTGCAGTGCAGTGCAACTTCTTTCTGCAGTGTCTCCTTTCTTCCTTGGTTGATGATTTGCACTATCCTCTTGTGCAGTGCTAGGAAACGGAGTAGTGTGAGCTCTTTACCCTCTGGAAACCTACCTAACTGAGCGGATTAAACGGGTATCCGCCCATGCTCGATGTTCAAAAGCTTCTTCAGCATGACTTTCAAGTTTCAATTCTCGATGAGCAAAGCGTTATAGATGATGGGTGGAGCAGATACTTTCCTGTTTTGCGAGTTGTGTGTCTGTGTGGGAGTGTGGTTTTTCTTTTAATTGTCTATAAAACTTATGGTTGCTCCCAACAGTTTTGAAAGGCAGAGGTGCAGCCGGAGAGAGACTTAATATTAAAGCTGGTAATTGCTCCTAGTATTTTGGTGTTATGTTACTTAACAGTGTTGGCTAAATATGTTAAGTGATTAGTGCTAAGAGAAAAGGTTAAAATACTGTAAAGTGGCACAAGTTTGGCTGGAAACAAAATGTGTCGTCTTCAATAAAAATCAATATGAAAATGAGGACAAGATTAATTTATGGGGAATTAAATTCCATGTAGAAGACTGAACAGTTGAAGGGGACAGCAGCATATTTTTGGTCTGACTACATGTAAGCATAGAATTTCGATCAAATTTGATCTCAAAATGTTGAAGTTGTGGTTTTGTAAATGTAACTGTTAGATAGCTTCATTAATTATTAACAAGTGTGTAAATATTCAGTCGTTTCCAATTTAGTGTTGTTTAGATCACTTTACATCATTTGAAAACTAATAACTGGAGGTGAAACTCTTACTAGGTTTGTCCACCCTATGTCTAAAGTGAGGATTAGCTTGTACTGTTCCAGGAAAAAAGTCATTATCTGTTAAGGTCAGGAAGGAAGTAAATCTGATCTTCTCTGATACAGGATTTTAATAACAACATCCTATTGTTCTAGACTCGGCTGCAGGAGCTGCATCGACTATGGGAACTGCTGTTGGAAAAGATGAGAGAGAAGGGAGTCAAATTGTTGCAAGCACAGAAGCTGGTGCAGTACTTACGTGAATGTGAAGATGTCTTGGACTGGATCAATGACAAGGTATATTATTACCTGCCTTTGGTGTGTGCAATGTGATGTCGTTGTGTGGAATTTGTCTATCACTCTATAGTTGCTGGAGTTTGGGTAGTCACAGAGAGCTTTTAAAGGTACCTGTACATTTTATTTAGCTTATTCATATTGCATATGCAAGTAGGCATGCAAGCTGCTGTGTGTTCTTTTGCAGCCACAAAGCAAGGTGCTGGACTAAGAGGAAGCCTGCATGAAGGAAAGCATAGTTAAACATAAATTATTTGCTTTGAGGAGACCTTCATTTTCTCATTGTAATCAAATTCAGGTTTCCTGTAAGGGAAATATACAACATGTAAAAGCAAATGTGTTTTATAAATATTCTAAATGATCAGTTCTTGAGAGTAGCCAGCCCAACCAGCAAGCTGTGTGTATACTTAATGGCTGGAGTATCTTTAGATGTTCACTGTAAGGACGTGAGCTGCAGGAAAACTGTTGGCTCTTGATTCTTTGAACTCTGAGGAAACAGACCACAAACCACACTATCAAGGAAAAAAAGCCACAAATGATCATAGAGGTTTTCTTAATGATGGTTTGTTATTTTGTGTCACTGTGGGTTCAGACTGTAAACACTGCTTAACTGTTACTGAACATGATGGTGCACTTTTCATCTGGAGTTGGAAGCAAATGCTAATAAACAGTCTAAAAATGTAACCAAGTTCTAGTCACTGTGTACTCCACAATAACATGGGCAGTTATTTTGCACTATAAAAGTATGGGGTGTTCTGTGTATATTTTCTTTCAGCAATTTAGGTTGTTGTAGTAAAGATCATCATGCAGAGAACAGAAAACTTAGGTTAGAAGAATTGATTCTATTCAGTAACTTGAAAAATTAGTAAGAACAAGCAAGATGAAAAACTAATACCTGCAGTGATCTTGCATGTTTGCTGCAGTTATGGACAGATGTTGGGGGGAGGAGTGAGATTTAGCAGAGGAAACATTGTAGTTTTAAAAACTCCTTTAAATGCACTGATTTTAACTCTTTGACCTACTCAAAATGAGAACAGTTTCCTTCCTCATTTCAGTAGTGATTTCCCATAGGATATACTGACATTTGCTTTTTTTTTCCTCGACGTTCTAGGAAGCAATAGTGACCTCAGAAGAACTCGGGCAGGATTTAGAGCACGTTGAAGTTTTGCAGAAGAAGTTTGAAGAGTTCCAGACAGACCTGGCAGCTCATGAGGAAAGAGTAAATGAAGTGAACCAGTTTGCTGGCAAACTAATCCAGGTAAACATTAATGTGTGTTGAAAATCTCTTTTGGCAGGTCTGATGTAACACAATAAGCTTTTTCTGCAACTTCCTCTGTATTCCCTCTGTTTTGGTATCTGATCTTTAAGCTTTACTCTACATGTGCCAAGATACTTGGCCGTCTTAATGGTGGTCATTTGATTCACTCATTCTTCTGCCTAACAGTTTTAACTGCCCCGGCTGAGAATGTTCCTGAAAATGTAGATAATAGTGATTAGTAAAAGAAATTGTATTTGGGGTTAAATGTGTTTCCCTTGGATAACCAGGATTAATATATCTTCTCTTCCGGTGTGTTACCTGGACTTGATCAAGGATGGAGACAGGGCAGGAAGTACTGCTTTCCAGGGGAAAAAGAAAGATAGTGTTTACAGTCTTCTCCCCATTGACTAATTAGTACATAGGGAACTACTACAGGAGCATTGAATGTTTACACAGTGAGGCTCGAGGGAAGCTATTATATTGAGTGATCATGTGGCAAGAATAGTAATGATAAATTGATCTCTTGAAAGCAGCGGTGTCTCAGGGCTTTGTCGATGGATAAAACCACAGAACATGGGAAAAGAGCATTTTTCCTTTGCTTGCTAGGAACAGCACCCTGAAGAGGAACTGATAAAGTCCAAGCAGGATGAAGTAAATGCAAGCTGGCAGCGTCTGAAGGGGCTTGCCCTTCAGAGACAAGGAAAACTCTTTGGGGCAGCTGAAGTTCAGCGCTTTAACAGGTATGGTCTTGGCTGGATCTGCTGAAGTGATGTAACATTTGTGTGGATGTTTAATGAGGCATTCAGCTCCATCCAGTAGTATGAGAAGAGCTACTGTTGTCTGTTACGGTTTTGCTTTATTCTTCCTTATGACTTGTTGAATGAGGGCATTGTTGCTCTAGGTTTGCCTTAGAGTAGTCATTCTGATTTAGCTGTTCAACACTTGGCAGTTTTGTTTCCCTTTCCTCTGAGGGCTTTTCCCCCAGGTTCTGTCCTAGATGAGCCTTAAAAGGTTTTTGTTGACAGTGGGATGTCAGTCCAGTTGTTCTCGGAGGACTTTGAACAGTGTCTTGCTATGCTCATCCCCATCTACAGCATTTTGAGATTTGTTGTTACTAAATTGGAGAAGGGTCCAGAATGGGAAATGTACCTACTAGGTGGTGGTGCTCAGCAGTGCTATGCCTTGCTTGCATCTGATGACACCATCCGAAGAATGGCTCCAATACACTTCAAGGGGGGTTGAGATTTTTAAAGTCTACTTTCTTCAAGGGATGGCTGTGGTGCGTCTGTGGTGTCTCTGCCAGGACTCCTGGCATAGGTACAGGAAAACATCCTGCTTGTTTCCCTTTTCCATAAAAGAGCGACTGGTTTCAATTTGTGCTTTGTTTTGAAGGGATGTGGATGAAACAATCAGCTGGATTAAGGAGAAAGGGCAGTTGATGGCCTCAGATGATTTTGGCAGAGACCTTGCCAGTGTGCAGGCGTTGTTGCGTAAGCATGAAGGCCTGGAGAGAGATCTTGCAGCTCTTGAAGATAAGGTACCCATGCAAGATGCGTTTTTACCTGCAATTTGTATGAAGTAAGCTGCTTGTGAAAGGCTAGAAGCTTACTCACTGTTTGTGACCTGGTTTAGGTTAAGGCCCTTTGTGCAGAAGCTGACCGTTTGCAGCAGTCTCACCCAATAAATGCTTCTCAAATTCAAGTGAAGCGGGAGGAGCTGATCGCCAGCTGGGAACAGATCCGAACTCTGGCAGCAGAGAGGCATGCTCGTCTTAATGACTCCTACAGGTAGGAATGCCATCATGCTGAAATGACCTTTCTTTCTCAGTTAGATTTGACAGAATGCTCTTGGGAAGAGAAGAAAGGGATGCTGTTTCCAACATTTTTGGATGGTTCTGGTGTTTTCAGAAGCAGTTTTGTTCACCAAATTGTATTTTGCAATAAGTTCTTGTAGTAAAAGAAATAGATGATAAATACATACAGCTTTAGGTCGTTCTCTGGATGTAGATTAATTATGTAAACAGACACCTAGATGTTTTAGGACGTTTGATTTTTCTCTTTTCCCCCGTCGGAGTTGGTATCTGCCATTTGAAGTAATGTGGCTTTGTTTTAATTTAATTAATTAATTATTAATTTAATTAATACTACAAATCTGTTGATGATGAAGTTGTTATGATTCTCAGTGAAGATTATTGTTTGATGTGTTGTCCTCAACAAAATGAAGTACCTGTTTCTGTGACAGTTGCTTTGTTGCCGTGGCATTTGTCTCCATCCAGTCTTGTTTCTGCACAAGCCTGGCTGTCTATGAAACACAGTCCTTTAGCTTACTCTTGAGAAGCCACACTAAAAAGAAACTTAACCTAATGTTGTGGTTAGTTTCCACCCTTCTTGGTTTTGTTTTTCTGCTCTTTGCTCCTTCCCATGATGCAAGATTTATGGTGGTGGAGGCTCAGACAATAATAATTTTTTCCTTTGCCTTCCTTGTCATAATCTCTTCACATCAATTAACAGCGAATGCGAAAGGGGAACAAACAGATTACTTTTGCTGATAAGTATGTGCCAGATAACTTACAGGCATGCTGAAAGGAATTTGAGATTTCATTTGCTTGTTGTTTTAAGGCTGAGGCATGTGCAGCTGAAGCTTTCTGTCAGTCTGCACCCCACACTGTTAGGGTTGTGACAAGCAGTCCGTGGGCTATCTTTGAACGCTCTGCTGGAGAGCTGCCTTTTGATTTCTGTTGTCTTCAACAATACAGGCTTGTAGTCACAAATGTTCCTCTTACTTTGATAAGTTATATATAAAACATGTCTTTGAGAAATTGATTTTGAACATACCTTTTTTCTATCTTTTTTTTTGATGGCTTCTTTTTTTGATGGAGAGCTTATTTAGTTACTTAATATTCTGACCATGTATTGGTATTGTTTTGTTTCTATCTGAGGAACAGCTTTTATGTGTGTAACACCTTCTGTGGGGTAAGAATGGAGAAACAGTGCAAACAAATTATTCCCAACCATTTTTCATTGTGCTTTCCTAAGGCTGCAGCGCTTTCTTGCGGACTTCCGAGACCTCACCAGCTGGGTGACTGAGATGAAGGCTCTGATAAATGCTGATGAACTTGCCAATGACGTAGCTGGAGCAGAAGCCCTTCTAGACAGACATCAGGAGCACAAGGTGCAATGGCTATACAGCCAAATCCAGTCAGCAACCTTCGACAGCTGATCTGTATGACTGTCACAGTCTCTGAGTCAGAGCTGCTAATGTTGTATCACCAGAATCCTTTGATCAGGCAACTAACGCAGTACAAGATGACTGTCCTGATTTAATGGTTTTACTTTGTTTCTCAAAGTAGATATACACTAATAAATACGTATTTAAGAATGCTTATAATAATATTTGATTAAAAGTTAGACATGATAGCAGTAATTTGGACTAATGACTGTTTTAGTTGTCCATCATGAGGAACTGCTGTAAGTAAGCAGAAAGAGTGCAGCTTAAAACCAACCTTTAGTCTCATTTCTACACATGAATTTATACTTATCTGCACTGTGAAGTAATACATTTCATTCTAGTTTTCCTGTTAAGTGTAATGTATTTAAAGATAGCTTAAGGTTTATCATTCAGGTGTCCAAACTGTTCTCTCTGTGTTATTTTCAATAGCAGTTTTCATATTCCAACACTCTATTCCAAGACAAATTTTGGTAACAGCTCATTCATGTCCTCTTTCATAGGGAGAAATTGATGCCCATGAAGACAGCTTCAAATCTGCTGATGAGTCTGGCCAGGCTTTGCTTGTTGCTGGGCATTATGCTTCTGATGAAGTTAAAGAAAAGGTAAGATGAGAGCAAGGGCTCCTGGAAGAATTTAAGAGCTTCTCTACAAATAGGTCTTCAATCAAAAAGTGTGATTGTCCATGAAATATCTCTCTGTAGATGTAATTTGGCAAAGGAGAGGTTTCTGACTGAAGTCAGAAAGTTGTAGCCACTATTCAAGCTTGATAAATTAAGAAAAGGCTCGCCCTATGTGAGGATGACGCTGTCAATAATAGGAGAAGGATTCTTTACACGGGAGATCATTTTCAGTCTGGTGTTAAACCACTTTTTTTAGAGTCACAACTTGACTTTACATTGCAATAGAAAAAAACCAAACTGTTAGATAAAACTATTCTATATTCCTCTTCCCAATCCATTAGCTGACCATCCTCTCTGATGAAAGATCTGCCTTGCTAGAACTATGGGAGCTTCGCAGGCAACAGTATGAGCAGTGCATGGACTTGCAGCTTTTCTACAGAGATACTGAGCAAGTTGACAACTGGATGAGCAAACAAGAAGTGAGTGCACATCTTTGAACCCTCCAGATGCAGTTGATTTTCATTTCAAGTCTGCATCTGTAGACTTAAAGCAATTGGTTTATGAGTGGAGTGACTGCCACTAAACATGCACTGGGGAGCAGGGTGCTGTGCAGTTACTTATCTGACTGCCCCAGCTGCTACAATGACTGTTTCCATCTAATGTTTTAACTGTTGTGACAAGTTGGCTTGAGATTGCGTTTGTGTATGTTAACTCTTGTAAAATGCTGGTTGAATAACAAGCTAAAAAGAATTATTCAGAACCTGTTAGAGGCATGCAAGGAGCACTATTCCAGTATATCATCCTTTACTTCTCAACATCACTGACGCTGCTTGAGCTGACTTAGAGCAACTGGGCATGGAAGCATAAAAACGTGTTTGTTTCCTGACTTCAGGCATTTCTTCTAAATGAAGACCTTGGTGATTCTTTGGATAGTGTGGAAGCTCTTCTAAAGAAGCATGAAGACTTTGAGAAATCTCTAAGTGCCCAAGAGGAGAAAATCACAGTAAGACATTTACATTAGGTGTTCACTAAATGGGCAAGGAATAAAACAAGTGAATTTGTTGACTGGGGAGGAGACACTGCTGGAGAATGACGGAGGATGGCGTTTCCTCTGCAGGATGATCCACTGTTGTGTGGGATGTATATCTCTAAATTATGTGTAGTGTCTCTAAAATGGAAAATAGTGGAAAAGACAGGATAGGGCTTGATTGCTGCCTCAGAGAGCTGGGTAAAGCAGTGCTTGCATATCATGCCAGCACACGTGTGGATGAGGAGTTGTCGGAATCTGCATTCTTCCACATGTAAGATGATGGTACACATAAAGAAGGGTGTAACAATGCTATCTGAATGGGGGTTTGTTAGTTCTACTGTGATAAACCTTTGAGAACTAATCTATAACTAAACTTGTGCTAACAGTGGTTATTACACCAATGAAAACCTGTTTTCTCTTTAGGCCTTAGATGAGTTTGCTACTAAATTGATTCAGAATAACCATTATGCCATGGATGATGTTGCTACACGCAGAGATGCTGTAAGTATCTAAAACACATTTGTACTCTGGACTTCAAATCATAGTTTTCTTTATTATTTTAAATGTTGTGACTGCAGTACGTGACAGCAAATAGAGCAGAGCTCTCACAAAAGTACAATACAGTGGTGGTTCTTACAAACTTGAAGGATTTAAAAACCTTTAAACCTTTACTTCTTCTATTTCAGCTGCTGAGCCGCCGAAATGCCCTTCATGAGAGAGCCATGTACCGCCGTGCTCAGCTGGCAGATTCCTTCCATCTGCAGCAGTTCTTCCGAGACTCTGATGAGCTGAAGAGTTGGGTTAATGAAAAAATGAAAACTGCAACAGATGAGGCATATAAGGTAAACACAAAGACAAATGTTAGAGTTGTTTTAAGGCAATACCAGGTTTAATATAATCAGCCTAATGAAACAAAGCAATGTCAGCCAAAATGGTGCTGATAGTAGGCAGTATTAATGGCAACAGAAGGAGCTGTGGTTTCTCCCTGACCCCAAGGGGGATTTTCCCATCATGCTGTAATCATGCTTATTGAACAGCTTAAGTGTTCTGATTTAGGCATATTTTTGGCACCAAATCCTCTGGCAATATCTTGGCATGTAAATGAGTGTACTCTAATTTTAAAGTTCTTCAGAGGCCTACAGATACTAATTTTGGACTGAAAGGTTCTTTTCTTTCTTCATCCGTAGGATCCTTCAAACTTGCAAGGTAAAGTTCAGAAACATCAGGCTTTTGAAGCAGAGCTTTCTGCTAATCAGAGTCGTATTGATGCACTGGAGAAGGCTGGCCAGAAGTTGATAGATGTCAATCACTACGCATCTGATGAAGTGGCAGCTCGCATGAATGAAGTTATCAGCTTGTGGAAAAAACTTCTGGAGGCCACAGAACTCAAAGGTACGACTTGCTCAGAAGAATATGGCTAATTCTTTTGCTAGAGAGTTTAGCTGGGGGAAGACAGGAATGGAGTTAAATGAAGTGGAAACCGCAAGTCATTTTTTCCTCTTGGCACTCTGTCTCGGTCAGGTATAAAACTGCGTGAAGCCAATCAACAGCAGCAGTTTAATCGCAATGTGGAAGACATTGAGCTGTGGCTGTATGAAGTAGAGGGACACTTGGCTTCTGATGATTATGGAAAAGACCTTACTAATGTGCAGAATCTTCAGAAGAAACATGCCCTGCTAGAGGCAGATGTTGCTGCCCATCAGGTAAGGGGAATCATTTTTCTTCCTGTCCTTTCCGATTCCCTCACTCAGAAGTACTCACTCCAGAGACCTCAGCAGGTCTGGATTGTCATGAATTTTGTAGCTTTGGGCTTTACAGCTTATTTATCAGAAATAATTTTGAACTGAAAATAAATGTATGTCTCTAAGAGCTCTATCTTTGTGCCTTTGACAAAAATAAGCTTTTGAAAATGGAAAACGATTCCATCCTGTGAGCTGCTGACAGCACAGCACATTGTTTTGTGCTGTGAATATCAACTTAAAATGGTGTGCTGTGCATTGCGTAGGAAATAATTCTCCCTTAGACTCTCCATTTGAAAACAGCTTATTCTTGTTCAGTTTGTTTTCATTATAGCTCTAAGAAATTGGAGGGGAGGGAGAACAGATCAGTTTTGAAATATAGCACTTCACAGCAAATGGTTCCTTCGTTTGCAGGTGATCTTTAGGGGAATTAAATCCACAGCAAGAAAATCAACAAAATCTGGCTTTCCACAACTGGAATTGCCAGTTAATTGCTAACAGTTGAGAAATGGTTTGTGTAGAGTAGCACATCTGTAAGGTTAATGTAACTTCAAGAATCTTTGGTTTATGAAATTGGCAGACTGAAACCAATTGCATTTACGTAATGCATTGGATATTATCCAGTGTCTAATTATCACCAAAATGATTGCACTGGCAGCATGCAGCTGAAGTTCTCTTCTGTCACAAGATAACTTACTAAGACCTGAAAATATTTACAGTCACTGCAGCCATCTTAGAGAAATCCTGACATAATGCTATTGCTGGGTTAATTTTAGGATCGTATAGATGGCATTACCATCCAGGCACGCCAGTTCCAGGATGCTGGGCACTTTGATGCTGACAATATCAAGAAGAAGCAAGAAGCTTTAGTAGCTCGTTACGAAGCTCTGAAGGATCCTATGGTAGCTCGAAAGCAGAAACTTGCTGATTCTCTTCGCCTGCAACAGCTCTTCCGTGACATTGAGGATGAAGAGACCTGGATTAGGGAAAAAGAACCCATTGCAGCTTCAACAAACCGAGGTGGGTCCATCCTGGTATCTCCAGGATTTCAATGTCAAAATTGCTCTGTTATAATCTATCTCTTTATGGAAGATTCCCTAGAAGTTTCTGTAATATTTATTGTAATTGCCATTGCCTGGAGTTCCAGATCTGCCATCACCCATGGTTCTTTAACTGTTACATTACTTCTAAAATTTGAATGGGTAAGAGTTTTCAGTGCTCTCTCTTCATTGTGGTAGTACTTACTCTGCAAGTTGTCTAATGCTGGTTGCAGCTGCCTTGAAATTTTTGGTTAATGGCCCAGAATGAGCTGATGAGCTGTTTTCTTTCTTTCAGGCAAAGACTTAATTGGTGTCCAGAATCTGCTAAAGAAGCACCAGGCTTTGCAGGCAGAAATTGCAGGCCACGAGCCCCGCATTAAAGCAGTCACACAGAAGGGAAATGCTATGGTTGAAGAGGGTACGTCTCAGTGGTTTTAAGTCCTCCTCTTTCAGAAATCCAAAAGTCGTTGTGCTGGACTCTGGTCCTGTACGGTTAGGGATCACCGCTTGTTGTTATCCAGATGCCTGCCGAAGGATGAACTTCTGGTCGTTCTTCAACCTGTGATGGGAACCTGTCATGATTTTCACAGATGTGCATCTGCTCTTGCCAGGCACATATGATCCCTGTATTCAGCACCTTTGTGCCTATGATATTTAGTCTCCATTTTTAAATCTATTAAAGGCTTATATCAGAGATACATAATCATGATGTGAGAGAGAATCCCCCACATCTTTAGGCATCTTTATTTCTGACTGCGTGTTCTTAACACCAGACTACTGAAATTCCCCGATTCCAGGATTCAGAATGCTGGTCTGAAATAAGATTTGTCTGCTACCAGAACTCTGCCACTGGAAAAAGGTGACCTTTTGTGTTGTATCGCTGAGAAGAAATATTATGATGTGGCTTGTTTGGTTCAGAATGATTCAAATGCTCCTAGTATAGCTTGATTGACAGGTACAGTGTTTTCCAGTCTTAAGGCAAAAGGACAAGCTGAGCTGTGCTTTCATTATGCTAGGCAGAATTGGCTATGTAGGTTTAAATGGGTCTAATTTCTGTGACATCCAAGAAGCACAGGTAATCTTCAGTTCCCTCTCCTTCTGTTACATAGGACATTTTGCAGCTGAGGATGTGAAAATCAAACTGAATGAACTAAACCAAAAGTGGGACTCACTGAAAGCTAAAGCATCTCAACGTCGACAAGACCTAGAGGATTCCCTGCAAGCTCAGCAGTACTTTGCTGATGCTAATGAGGCAGAATCCTGGATGAGGGAAAAGGAGCCCATTGTAGGCAGTACAGACTACGGAAAAGATGAAGACTCTGCTGAGGTATTTGAGATTGTTTGAATCCATTTTGCATAAACACAGCAAGGATTTGTCCAGTGGTAAAAAAATGAGTTCTGCTGATTTTGCGATTCATACAGAAAATGGCAGAAGACTCTTGCATCAAGCTGCATTTTGGCTCTGAACCAAAAGATGACAGTTTTCCCTGTGTCTTTGTTAGTGTACATGAAATTTTCCTGTTCAGTATATTAAATCAATTGTGAGGAAACTTTACATTCACTTTGCATCAGCTCTTTTATAGGGGTTTTTTGCTTGTTTTTGGTAAAGCATAAAGAGACTAATGTCAGCAAATTCTTCATGTGATGCTGCATTTCAGTATGAGTCTGGTTTTTAGTAGTTCATTGCTCTGGAAGTAATTTTTTGTGTAGAGTTACTTTCCTAGGGTCATTCTGCAGTCAAACACGACATCCCAGACCCTGCTGACTGGCAGTTCATCAAATTGAAGTGCAGTTTAAAGGCATACTTTCAAACTTAACACTATTTCCAGCATGATACGTGGTATTCCTGGTCAGAACGAAAGAATGTTTCTGAGATAAGGTAGAGCAAAAGCACCAGAAGCATTTGAAGCACTATCTAGCCTGCTAATAAATAGAAGTGTTTATTCTCATGAGAGTCGCAAGACTGGCAGCTCTGAAAAACCCGCATTCTGTGTATGGAGCCAAAGTATATGTTTTAAGCAGGGTGGTATTTGTAAAGTGGTGTACATGTTGTTTTTTGTCTTTCACTTTCAGGCTCTTCTGAAGAAACATGAAGCTTTGATGTCTGATCTTTCTGCTTACGGCAGTAGTATACAGGCATTAAGGGAACAGGCCCAGTCATGCAGGGTAAGAAAAGATGCTAATCATGTTGTTGAAATTCTTGGGTCAGCAAAAGGTAAAGACAAAGCCTAATAACAGTTATTGATTCTGAGAGCCTATTGCAGACTGTACTTGATTTTCTCAAAAGAATTAGTGGTCTGTTTTTATACTTATAACAGACAGCTGTGTTGCCTCGGAAGAAGACAGTGTAATGTGGTTTTCAAGGTCTGAGCCCAGACTGCACCTCAACTAAGTCCATCTGCATTTGTTTCAACAGGAATAATTTTAAGGCATTACAGTAGCTTTAACTAAGGCTGTTAGGACAACTACATTGATTGTCATAAACATGGAACAACTCATTTTTCTTGTGCTCCTTCTTTGTTAGCAACAAGTTGCTCCCACAGATGATGAAACTGGAAAAGAGCTTGTTCTGGCGCTCTATGATTACCAAGAGAAGAGTCCCCGGGAGGTGACTATGAAAAAGGGAGATATCCTCACCTTACTCAACAGCACCAACAAGGTACTCTCTTGCCTTCTGGTTCTTGCCGAGCTGCTTGGCTCACTTGGGGTTCTGTGTTCTGCGGAGCGTGTTTTGGGGCTCTTTTGGTTTTGTCTTACTAAAAAGAGCATTCAAAGAAGTTAAAGAATTTGCATATTTAGTCCCTGTTCCCTCTCAGTGCTTTAGCATGCCTCTTCAGCTCATTCTCATGACTCCTCTATAGCTTCCAAGTCAGATAAACAACATCTGCTCTAGGGCATGTCTGTCAGAACACTTATTTTCCTGTTTTTGAGGTATTTTTGACCAACACAAGGGGAGACATGGAAGGTAACAGATAGGGGTCTTCAAGAAACTGTTTGAAATGATCTCCATAAGAAGAGTAAACTGTTGGGAGCATCACTGGTTTAGTGGTCATTTGGGGGTTTTTTCTCTTTCCAGGACTGGTGGAAGGTGGAAGTTAATGACCGTCAGGGATTTGTACCAGCTGCCTATGTGAAAAAACTGGATCCTGCCCAGTCTGCATCCCGAGAGAATCTCCTGGAAGAGCAGGGCAGCATAGCATTGCGACAGGAGCAAATTGACAACCAGTAAGATTTAACTGATGATATACGACACCCATTCAGCATTTGCTGGCTTGGCCGTTGCCTCACATATGCCAGAAGCTGACGTTGCTGCCTGTTACACTAGGGAGTAATTAATTGGAGCAGAGCAATTGGCTTCTTTACCAGGGCACAATACTCAGTCATTTTATTCCTATTCTAAATTTTCTTACTGCTTTTCCCATTTTTTAACTGTAAAACTCATGACACTGGAGCTCAACTTGCTGTCTGACTTCAGTATTTTGTGTTCCTTTTGTTGTTGTACTTAACAACTTAAAACTTGTTTGTGAGTTATATCTGTCCTAAGCAGCTCTTGTATTTGTAATTGTCACTTCTTAATGTTTGATCTGTTTTGAAAAGCTTTCTTAAATTTGGTTTCATGAAGTACAGTACCCTCCCTATACAGGGCTGCCTCTGGAGGTGACCTCCTCAGGAGCTGTGACTTCTTTGGTGGTAGCTCATTAGCTGTGTTCCTGAAATGTTGTGCCATTATGGGCTAAAAAGTGTCCCCTCCTTTTTGAGGAACATGCCATTGCAAATAGAGAAGGCTGTGTGACTGCTTGGTAATGCCCTCCTAAAGCACATGGTAGTTAGAGATTAGTACAAGCAAGGGCTGTGGGTGATAGCTGTGAGCTACTGGCTCATCTTATCAAGCCGCTTGGAAGCCAGAGCTGAAAGTTTTACGCATACTCCCATCTGTTTGCACAGCTATGCTGTCATTCTACATGAGAATATCTTCCCACTCACTTGTTTTGAGTCACCACTTATTACAATGACATACAATAATAACTACCTTTAGCTCTAGAATTAAAAAGCAAAAAGCTTGTAGCAATGTGAAGAAAGGATGCTGGAAAACTGACACATTCCTCGGGATATTAATAACGTGTAGTTTTCTCTATGGAATTTCATGCTGCTTTTAAGAACTACAACAGGGGTTCCATATTTTTGAGCCAAGGAGAGGGGGCCACTCTTTTAGTCTACAACCGCATGGCACAATGATCAGGAAATGAGGAGACCTTATAGAGAGAGTTGCACTGTACTGCTGAGGTTTCCTTATGTGAATTGTACTCCTGGTCTTTCTTACTTTGTTTGCTTCTGAATGACACCTAATTTTCTCCATTTAAATGTGAACTCTTAACCATCCTCTACCACAGACAACCCATGGATGGAGCTGCTGCTTTCATTATTTTTGTTAATCTGACTAATTTTTGCATGCATTTGCTGTGCTCCCTCTGTCTGTGCAGGACTCTTATAACTAAGGAAGTCGGCAGTGTATCTCTGCGTATGAAACAGGTCGAAGAACTGTGAGTAGGATTAGCCCTTTCTAAACCATGCTGTCTCCATACTGTCAC
This sequence comes from Ara ararauna, assembly GCA_028858755.1. NCBI lineage: Eukaryota > Metazoa > Chordata > Aves > Psittaciformes > Psittacidae > Ara > Ara ararauna. The sequence continues at coordinate 19,486,650 of CM054384.1, forward strand.
TGTTCATTCTCCTTTGTTGGTTTATTTCTTTGGGAAAGCTGCTCCAAAGAGACATAAAGGAAGCAATTTGTGATGTGAATTGTTTTTAGTGTAGATGAGTATCATGGTATGTGTTCTTTATAGCCAGCCACCCAGCCAGCTGCTTATCTTGTTGGTCACCTCTGTGCTGCTAAATGGCTTGATGTTGTTTTCCATTATGCTGATTTTGCTTACCAAATGAGGCTTTAGTGATACCTAGACTGTTCTCTTTAAAAAAACAATCTCTTTTCTGAGGTGCAGACAGAAACACTAGTTTGTTATATATATAATGTATATACATGAAGTGTTTCATCACATATGAATGTCTCAGAGCTTTGGAAAGGGTGGAGTTACCCTAGTTTATTGTATAAAATCACATGCTGAGTAATCGAAAAGCATTAGTTTATTTGCATAGGATGATTGGGTTTTATTATGACAGTAATTTAATTTTCAAACTTGTGCTCATGTCATGCTTACCAAGTTTGTGTTGTGAGTCTTGGAAATTGCTGGGAGATCCAAAGCAGTAGCGTTCAGCAGCTGTGCCACAGCCTTTTAAAAGGGAATGTATTTCTTGAGAATCAGAAGGGAAAGTATTGTGTTAATCTCTGAAGTGTTGTAAAGCAGCTTTGAGGTAAGGTCTTTTTCTGAAGGAATTTTGCCCTAGATCCTCTATGAGCTTCACAAGTATTTAATATCTAAAATTATGCTGAGGCAAACATCTGCAGTTAGGGCAGGCTTCAAAACAGGGTTTTCCTCAACTCAGGGTAGGATGTTTCTATTCAAACCTTAATACAAAAGATTCTTAGTTCCATTCTATCCAGTCTTAAACCAGGGTAGGCAGAAGACCACAAAGTCACTGCTTCCATGGAAAGACTTAGAGTTGATTATCAGTTGGATGTGTAGACATTACAGCCCAGGGTATCGAGGATTTTCTTCAACAGACTTTGTCTTTTCTGAGTTACTTGTTAGGAAAATTCTACATCATTGAACTCTTCAGGCTGGGAGGTGTAATTGCTCCGTGTTTGCCTCTGTGCTCCAAGGTGGGAAATGTACACATTATAGGGCTGCCCTTTCCCCACTTGAAGCTCCTGCAGGTATCTCACAGTGTCTTCCATTATTTGATGTAATAACACCAAAATGAATATCTTCATGCCTTAATAATGAGAATCAGTTGCTGCTGTTGATCACTGTAGTAGACCAGTGTGTGATCTGAGGATATAAAAAGCCATCCAGATGCAGCCAGAATATCTCATCTTCCAGAAGACTTAAAATAGGGTAGCAGTAAGAGTGGGTGTGGCTTTTCTGAATGCAGGTTCTTTAAAAACAAGCATTATGCGCTGCTGAAGAAATCTGTCATTTGGTACCAATGACTAAAGCTGCTGTTGGCTTTTATTCAGCAGTAGCTGGGGAAAGGTCTTGTAGGATGGATCCCTCTGTGTTTAGTTGGTTGCCAGGAATGAAAGAGGAGTCACTGGTTTTCTTGTGGTTTTAAAACATCGACTGGTCTTTTGAGGTTTATTTGCCTCTTCAAGACGGTTTAAACATTTTAGAGGTTTTACTTTGCATTTATTCTAATGTAAATGAGAAGTAATTTCACTGATGATGTTGGGAATTCCACAGGTGTAAGAACAGTGTATGTGAAATGAGTTCATGGATTTCCAGTGTAATATAGTTGTGTTATCAAAAAAAGAACATCTTTTAAAAAGTATTCAGCAGGTTTTGCAATGAATAATGGCTGGGTGAAACCTTTATGTCCAAAAGCTGGGAGATTAATGGATTTTAATGATTTGACAGCAAACTTGATGTACTATAGGGAAATACCTCTTGTAAAGCAAGACCTATGGAGCCATTCCTGCACTGCAGTGCTGCTGTTGCTTGAGAGCCTACCCTGACCTCAGCTGTGATTTGGGTTTGCTTTTACCCGGTGAAGTGTTGCATGTGGGAGATCTCATTTTGGTGTGCACATCCATGTAGAGGAGAGACACATACAGTTTGCATCCACTTATGTACAAGTAGATCATTCTGTACAAGAGTAGTGTGTGGACTGCAGGGATTTCCCACATCTCTGGTGAGACCAGTGCTTGGTAAATTGCTGTGTCTGTGCTCATTTTAATCTGCCCCCACTTTCCTTTTCTGCTTGTTGCAGGTATCACTCTCTTCTTGAGCTGGGAGAAAAGCGGAAAGGCATGCTGGAAAAAAGCTGCAAGAAATTCATGCTTTTCCGTGAAGCCAATGAGCTTCAGCAGTGGATCAATGAGAAGGAAGCTGCTCTCACAAACGAGGAAGTGGGTGCTGATCTGGAGCAGGTGGAGGTGCTGCAGAAGAAGTTTGACGACTTCCAGAAGGTGTGTTGTGATGATGCATAATGGGTGTGTTAGTTTTGCCCTTTCCCTTGAGGTTTTCTGTTCATGTATCTCTGATAATCCTTCATGGTTGAGAAGGAAACATAACTTTGGAAATAAAAAGAGATATATATGTGTTTTCTTTTGCGATGATAGAGAGAACTCCATATCTAAAAGTCTTCAGTTTGGTTACAGTCTCCAGGTTGCTACATGCCTCGCAGCTCCAAGAGGACTGGAAGTTCTCTTTCAGAACAGTCAAATATAGAATCTGCCAAGCTCTGGAGGGATTTCGTTTTGTGTAAAGCATAACCTTTGGTTAAGTCTTCCTTTTCGTTGGAAGGAAAGATCCATTTTGGTTTCCATCTGGTCATTTTTTCCCAAGATGAGAAAAACATCATTCTGTGCTTCGAAATGCTTGTAGGCTTTCAGCTTGCTTTTTTTTCCTCCCAATGTTTGCAATACTAGTTGAGGTTTTATTTATTGTTTTATGTATTTATTTTATTGGCATGAGATAGGAAAGAATTGCTTGGGCAGATGTATTTATTCTGTCTACTTTGATAAGATGCTGAGCACTGAAATGCAAAGATGCCTGACCTTACACGTTTGAGAAGACAGTTCTGTAGACGTTACCACGTTTACAGCTTGAAAGTTAGCTAACTTGAGCCAACCTTTTACTGTAGGCGAGAAGATGATAGCAGTTACGGGTTTGGGTTCTTTTAAATTAAGCTAATGGTTGAAATTAGAATCTGTCACCTTGTAGAATTTAATCGCGAGTTCTCTACTACTGCTCTTTTTAACCAAGTTCCCTTTCTGCTTTATAGGAAGCTTTGAATCAGTCTGTTTGGCTGGAAGTTTTCAAGTGTCATAGTAAAATTACTTTTTAAATTGGCTTTTGCTAATTCATGCAGTGGTAGGGATAATAGCTTTTGATCTTCATGGTGGTGGTAATGTTGTATACCTGGCAGTTTAAAATGTACTCCAGTGCTGATTGTTTCATTAACTCTGTGTATGGAGAACTCTGGCAGTGAGTTTCTTTAATATGTTGATGCCCAGTGCTGGCAGCTGGGGTTTCTTGGTGCGGGCTCTCATGCATTATATATTCAGTGGTGACTGTCAAGGTCAAGGCTGCTGAATTCCTGCTGTTTATAAACCAAGTACTTTTTGGCACCCCTGTTGTGCCAACTTGTTCCACAGGTTTTGCTTGTGTGAATGTTAATGCTCTGATATTTTACTCTCCTGTCCAGGATTTAAAAGCTAACGAGTCACGTCTGAAGGACATCAACAAGGTTGCAAATGACCTGGAGTCAGAAGGGTTGATGGCAGATGAAGTGCAAGCAGTACAGCAACAGGTCCATTTTTTCTCTGCCTTAGTCTAATCCTCTTGAGAAGCACCAGACTTTCTTCCATTTGTCTGGTGTCTTCTGCTTTGTGTGTCATTGCATGGTTCTAACTGTTCATCTGTATCATCTCTATCATCCGGTCTGATAATGCTGGTATTCTAACCAGAGATATTTAATGCCTGCTGTTTAGTGTGGCCATCACAGGGGTACCCTTTAAACTGTTTATTTTCAAATAGTGCTATAACAAATTGCACCACTTAGAGGGTTTTTTCTTTTTTTTTTTTAGAAATGAAATGGCTTTGAAATAATATAAAAAGTCATGGAGAATCCGTGCATTAGCTTTGTTTCACAGAAATCTGAAATTTCAGCCTTTATTTCTTAGCAGGAAAATTGGTGCAGTGGGCAAAAAAGAAAATAGAGCTCAACTTACGGTGGAGGGGGTTTATTGGGTTTTCTGATTTGAGGGGGGTTTTTTTAGTAACCCATTTTTTTGTCAGCTTTCCACATACTTGCGCTATTATAAATGATTACTGTTTATTTGCTGAGCTCTAAGACGATGTGCTGCAGTAGGTGGTTGAGTACTCAGACTCATTTCTGCTACACGTTTAGTTGTGCAAGCACTATTTGGCTTAATGATACACTGGTAACCAATTTGTAGAAGGGTGGAAGCATATCTCCTGCTGTCTTCCCTTTCTCAAAAGCATTTCTTTCCATTAGAAAATAACAAGTTGTTTCTGTTTGTCCTTTTTCCTTTGCAGGAGGTCTATGGTATGCCCAGGGTAAGTGTTAATTTCTGAGCTGGTGTGGCAATTAGAACAGGTTTGGGATGTACAAGTAGAAGTTCAGCCATAATTGTAGCTCATTTCCATGGAGGAACTCAATAATGACTTTGAAAGGACATAAAAAAGATTGTCTTATCTTTGATCCCTTTATTTCCTGAATGTCTTACCCACATCACAAATCAATGCAGAGCAGGATAACCCAAAATTATCCTTACTTGTAGAAATAGATTTATTTTATTTAGAACATGGAGAACTTAAAAAATACCAGAATAAACTAAAAATCTTTGAGATTTTGCTTCCTATTTAAAGCTGTCTTTTCACATTTTCAAACAGGATGAAACTGATTCTAAGACAGCCTCTCCTTGGAAGGTAGGTGTCATTACTTAGTAGCACACAAGAGGGAAGTAAAAGTACAGCACATCATCTTTTTTAGATCATACACCTTCTCATAGGCCCTCTTTTCCTCTCGTTTTCTTTTCCTTTTTTAATTCCCTCCCCTATTTGTTTTTAAGACTGTTGACAAAGTGATTTTAATGGTGACCTGGTGTCAGCAAGTGTTTGAATTGGGGTTGGTTTAGGGTTAGTGACTTGGATTTCACTTTGCGTGCTTCAACAAGCGTGTTACAAAAGTTTAGGCATTCAGCAGGAGTTCACCTTCACAAACCTGCACACAAATTCTCTCACCATATAAAGATGTCATATGGGTACCACTCTTCGTTTGAAAAATAAAAGCAATGTAGGCATAGTGAAGTGACTGTCAGCTCTCCAGTTGCAGGTATGACGATGAGAATAACTGAGATAGGTTTCCAATAGTATCCTCTAGCCACAGAAATTGCCAACAGTCTGTGTTTTACCTCTGCTGCAGAGCTCCATTTGGTTTTGAGCTTGTACTATAAGACTGATTGCAGTTTTTATACCAACGTTTTTAGGTGTTACATGGCCACTAGATGCGCAGTAGTCCCTGTTCGCTTAGCGTGAGTTCTTTCTTTATGTAGTGAGCAGAAAGAAATGTTTTTATTCCTGAAAGTCAAAGCCATTTAGATCAATATTCCTTTAGTAAGGAATATGTTGTATGTGTATAGCAGTATCTTTGTCTTCCATTATTCATCTCTAGCTCATTTTCTATGATAGCTAGAAGCTTTTCTCCATTCATTAATGGCTTACAATAGAATAGCTGTCACCCACTGATGCACAAAGATATCTTCAGTATCTTAGACACTATCCAACATTGTGTTTTACTGTAGTATTTCATTCCCATGGTTCATGTCTTACATCACCCTCTTAGTCTTAAAGCTGCTTGTACATCTTTTAAGCTGTGGGAATGTGGGGAAAACCAGATAAGTGCAATATTTTGACAGCATTGTAGAAAATGCAGCCACATCAGCAAGAATTGGTGATTTTCTTAATTAGTTTTTTTCTTGCACAGGGTGTGCGTGTGTACATTGCCTCCTAAGAGTCTCATAGTAATTTAGCAAGCTAACTTTTTCTGTATGTATATGTGCAAGGGGATGAACTTTGGAAGTAATGCATCACTGTCAGAAAAGTAGATTGCATGTTGGAGAGAATTGGTTGTCATTTTTCAGATAAGCCTTCACCACTTTTGATTGTGTTCTAGCAATAGCTGAATTCACTGTTAAGCTGATTTTTGTTAAAACTCAGCTCAGAGTCAAACCATTCGGGTGGTAATAGTTTTTTCCTTTCCCATGGTTAAGAGTTTGGGGTTTAATTCACTCACTGAATGTTGCCTTTACATTTTGCTCTTGTCCACATTAGGACTATTTGTTTCAATTTACACTAACAACGTAGTTATCAATTGTAAATTTCTAACGATTCTTACTCGGATCTATATGATACCTTTGGTATTGCAGCTAATTATTCTTGGTTGCTTTTGTACATCACTTGTATTGATTGTCTTACGGTTTGCTTCTCGTTCATCTTAAAAAACATAAAGGATTCAACAGTTTCCACTAAACCTTTAAAATCTAGGCTGTTTCTTTCTTCCTGCAATTTGTAGACTTATATTTTACAAAGCCTAGTTTTGACCTAGGCCAAATCATTATATATTTTGAAGGATGTTTCAGTCTGATATCGCTCCGGTTGGTTGGAGTTGCCTTTAATGCTGTGTTTTTTATTTCTGCCTTTTCCATACAGTCTGCACGTTTGATGGTACACTCAGTGGCAACCTTTAACTCAATCAAGGTAATAATACAGCTTTCTCTGAGCTGATTTTAAAGTTGAGAATGTTTTTTACCCTCCCTTTCCGTAGTTTTTTGTCTTTTTTTGCTCCTTATAAACCCTTTTGAATCAACTTATTGAAAGAAGCATTGGCAGCATTTGCTGTTGATGACGAATAGACAGCATTTGCTTCTCAGGTTTCGTCAGTATCTGATATGCGTAAAAACGTTTGGGTTTACATCTCAGGGGAAACCCTTAAACATATTTAATTGGGCTACTTGAATTTGTGCGTCCTTCTGGAATTGAGCAGAATATAGTAGCTTTCACCTGTAGGGAAAAGCCAGGCTTGGCTGTCTTATTGATAGTCAGGTGAAAGGCCAGTCTTGGCCGTGGTACTGACTGCTCGTTGAGGTTCCTTTGCTGTAGAAGAGGAAAGCACAGCTGTTCCAGTGCACCTTCCAGTGTTGCCGTCAGTATTCTGAACTGGAGTGGAGATGAGGGGGTTCTCGGCACGCTTGCGGACGGCAGCAGTCTGCAGCGTCCCCGGGGTTGCTTTGTTTGCAGGAGCTGAACGAGCGCTGGAGAGCTCTGCAGCAGTTAGCGGAGGAGCGGAGCCAGCTGTTGGGCAGTGCCCATGAGGTGCAGCGGTTCCACAGGTGAGCTCTCTGCGTCCTGGTTGGTCTTCACAAAGCACTGTACAGACATTAGAGTTCTAAACATGGCGCCAGTGCCGGGGCACGGCAGGGGTGTCTGTTGGCAGGAGAGGCGGAGAGGAGATCGTGAGGGGAGAGCAGGGGCGGCCATGAGGGGTGAGAGGAGATCGTGAGGGGAGAGCAGGGGCGGCCATGAGGAGTGAGGGGTGATAGTGAGGGGAGAGCAGGGGTGGCCATGAGGGAAGATCATGAGGGGTGAGAGGAGATTGTGAGGGGAGAGCAGGGGCGGCCATGAGGAGTGAGGGGTGATAGTGAGGGGAGAGCAGGGGCGGCCATGAGGGGTGAGAGGAGATCGTGAGGGGAGAGCAGGGGTGGCCATGAGGGAAGATCATGAGGGGTGAGAGGAGATTGTGAGGGGAGAGCAGGGATGGCCGTGAGGGGTGAGAGGAGATCATGAGGGGAGAGCAGGGGTGGCCATGAGGAGTGAGGGGTGATAGTGAGGGAACAGGAGAGGTGGCCATGAGGGGAGAGCTGGGGCAGCCATGAAGGGAAGATCATGAGAGGAGATGTGGGGCAGTAATGAGGGGGAAGAGCAGGGGTGGCCATGAGGGGTGAGGGGACAGGAGAGGCAGCCATGAGGGATGAGGGGAGATTGTGGGGGGACAGGAGGGACAGCCATGAGAGGTGAGGGCTGATCATGAGGGGTGAGGAGGGGCAGCCATAAGGGAAGATCATGAGGGGAGTGGTGGGATGATTGTGAGGGGAGATAGTGAGGGGACAGGAGGGGCAGCCATGAGGGAAGAGGTGGGGCAGTTATGAGGGGAGATCATGAGGTGAGAGCAGGGGTGGCCATCGTGGGAGATCCTGAGGGAAGATGAGGGGTGGCCATGAGGGGTAGGGGCAACAGCTGCATAGTGTGAGCCATTATGAGGGGACAGATGAGGGATGGCTGTGACTGGAAATCGTGAGGGGAGATCAGTTTGCCCTTAGTGACATGCTTAGTGGTGGGCTTGACAATCTGGGCGTAACGATGATCTTAAAGGTCTTTTCCAACCTAGTTGATTCTATGGTGGGACCGACGCTGAACAAATCAGATATCAGTGCCCAGTTTGTTCAGTGGAAGTTAGACCAGCAGTGGTCCAGCAAGAATTCTCTATATTCTTCTTAGAAAAAAAAAGACTTGTTAACATGAAAGCATGGAATTGCTGTGGGCTTGGGAGCTCTGGACTACTGCCCTGTTTCACCAAAGTTCACTTGTGTCATCTTATGAAATAATTTAATGGAGCCATTAGTGACGTGAGCTTTTCTGGTTCTCTGCATGGTATCAGAGATTCCTAGTATGACTTCCAATTTAATTCGCTTTTTGCCTTCTCTTCGCTCAAATCAGAGATGCTGATGAAACAAAAGAATGGATAGAGGAGAAGAATCAAGCATTAAATACAGACAACTACGGACACGACTTGGCCAGTGTGCAGGCTCTGCAGCGCAAACATGAAGGCTTTGAGAGAGACTTGGCAGCTCTTGGAGACAAGGTGGGATCATGAGGAAGACAAAGTCAAAAGTGTTCTTTTCTAGCAGGAATAGTTGAACCATAGAAAAGATTCTTTTTGTCTTCGCTGTGTTTATTTCCCTTTCTCTAATTCTAGGTGAATTCTCTTGGTGAAACTGCCCAGCGCCTGATCCAGTCACATCCAGAATCTGCTGAGGATCTCCAAGAGAAATGTACTGAGTTGAATCAGGCTTGGAATAGTCTGGGAAAACGTGCTGACCAGCGCAAAGAGAAGCTTGGAGATTCTCATGACCTGCAGCGATTCCTCAGTGACTTTAGGTAAAGATGCTATTCCCCTTCTCCCCCGGTTTGTCTGTCTGGTATGTTATTAGTGAAGTATATATGGCTTATTGTTCTACAGGAGTTATTGGGGTGGTGGGGGGTGCATGTCCAAAAAGGACTGTTTTCCCTGTTCTGACTTATTTCCATGGAGGGAAGGAAAAATTTTCTATTCATGTGTGTTCCCAGGGATCTTATGTCTTGGATCAATGGAATCCGGGGCCTGGTCTCCTCAGATGAACTTGCGAAGGATGTGACTGGAGCTGAAGCTTTACTGGAAAGGCACCAGGTACGTGAAAGATAAGTGTATATCAGTAATCAACAAATATTTCTTTTCCTGACACTTTCCATTTAGAGTTCCAAAAATATAGATTAGTTCCAGCTCTGCCTTCTGTTTGTTTGGTAACGTCATCTCTACCTTTCAGGAACACCGCACTGAAATCGATGCAAGGGCTGGCACTTTCCAGGCATTTGAACAGTTTGGACAACAGCTTCTGGCACATGGGCACTATGCCAGCCCAGAGATCAAGGAGAAACTAGATACTCTAGATCAAGAACGGGCAGACCTAGAGAAGGCCTGGGTCCAGCGCAGAATGATGCTAGACCAGTGCCTGGAACTACAGGTACTCTGCTGCATTTCCGAAAGAAAAATAATTCCTCCTTTCATAAGAAAGTTTCCTCTTTCATAGTGATGAGCAGTGCTGTTGGTCTGCCTTTCTCATGCTTTGGAGTTTTTTCTCCCTAGTTGTTCCATCGAGACTGTGAACAAGCTGAAAACTGGATGGCTGCCAGAGAGGCTTTCCTCAATACAGAAGATAAAGGAGACTCCTTGGACAGTGTGGAGGCACTCATCAAGAAACATGAAGATTTTGATAAGGCAATCAATGTCCAGGTGAGTGTAGCCGAAGAAGGGGGGAAATAGTTTAGTTTTTCTTATGCAGATTATTAGCAAAAGAAGTTACCACCATCTGTGCTTTCTAAAATTCAGTTCTAAATACTTAGCCATTTCAGATCTGCTTCAGAAGTTTAGAAGCAGCTGATAGGAATGTTTCACTGCCTACAAACAGTGTAGGAGGAGTGGCAAGTATTTGTGTAAATCTATCTTGAAACAAGAAAAGAAAGCCTTGTTCTGTTCCAGACCCTGCCCACCACTTAACTTTAAGGAACCACAGTTTTGATTTGTGGCTTCTGTTTCTAATAGGAAGAGAAAATTGCTGTCTTACAATCTTTTGCCGACCAGTTGATCTCTGCTGATCATTATGCAAAAGGAGTCATTGCTAACAGACGCAATGAGGTTCTGGACAGGTCAGTATTGCCCTGTGAGATGGGATGCAGATACTGACAGAGAGAATGCTCTTTGGCAACATTTTGTAGCTGTTGAACATGGTGCTGTGTGCAGCCCTAGTTCTTCATTCAGCATACGTATGTAATTGCATACAGGTGGCTTCGTCTGAAAGCTCAAATGATTGAAAAGAGGTCAAAGCTAGGAGAGTCTCAGACACTCCAGCAGTTCAGTCGTGATGTGGATGAAATAGAAGCTTGGATCAGTGAAAAGCTCCAGACTGCAAGTGATGAGTCATATAAGGATCCCACAAATATCCAGGTGAATATGATTCTCAGCTGAAAAATCAGAATGTGATTTTGAACTCCGCAAAGCAATACTCTGAGAGCATTTGCTCAGGAGTTCTTGTTCAGTGATAACAGAATAATAGACCATGTTGGACACGGTGTCTGTTTAACAGGGCGAAAATGGAAGTTACATTATGCATGAAAGCAGACCCAAAATAGAACTCACTTGGTAATTATTGATGCTTGTAATTAATAAGATATGGGGTATCTGCAGCAGCAAGTTTCCTGAAGAAACCCTGGAGCTATTCTGTGTCTTTCCCAGCATCTAGATAATAAGGAAATGGAGGTTTTGGGTCTGTGAAGTCTCATTTATTTTTCAGTATGAAGGAATAATACTTAAAGTTATCTCTTATGTTCTAATATTGGTTTATGAAGTAGTATGAATGCACTGAACTACTTCTCTCAATCTGTTTTATAGCTTTCCAAACTGCTGGTAAGTAGTTTGGACTAGCCCTGGTATGTGAATTTGTTTTCTTTGTATAGCTTACGTGTGAGCACAAGGTCTGGTTGCAGTCTGTCGCTCCATCCATCAGTTCATGCAATCTCTTTGTTTTCTGTTAGCTCTTGACCTCCATCCAGGTACAGCTATTGGTCTCCATGTCACGGGTGTGGCTTTTTCTTAATGCCTATTCAGCATCATTTATTTCTGTATTCATTTTGCAGGTGTTCTGCATGATCTGTTGAATTTATTGTGCATTTGGGGCTTTTAGCAGTTAGCCCATAGAAAAAAATGGGTTTCTATCCTCTTTTTTCAGAAATTTGCCTATTGGGCCCATCATCCTGTCTGAATCTTCAGCAGTGATGATTTGACACATGGCATAATGCCAGCTCTGTTAGCTTGCCTTTGTAGAGTCAAATACTCAAGATGGGAGGTTCAATAAAATCATAGACAGCAGTAGCATTAGAAGGGAATGGTACAGAAGGAACACTCCAGAAGAAGATATGTACCAGCTGGAAAGCTGACAGGACATGTAGGAATCCAAGAAGTGGAGTAAAATGAGGATACATGGAAGGAAAAACAGAACAAAGAGCGGGGAAGATAACGAGTAAGAAAGGAAGGCATCGTCATTTGCCACTTCAGGCTGTAGTACGTTATTCCTTTTTCGTAGTTGAAAAACCTGCTAATTTTATATTAAAACAAAAGGGCTTGTCTGGGATTTGTTTGTTGTGGTAATTATGTGGAGATATGGAATTGGCAGCTTTTTAATTGAGTTTTACATGTTGGTAAATCTTGCTTTGAAGGATGGTTTTATGGTATCAGCATTCAGGATTATCAGTTCCCAAACTAAAGCAGTTCATGCAGAATTTCTCATGCTGGCGCTATAGTATTTTCCATCTCTTATTTTTAAGCTAACACTTCCTTCCATTCCATTCTCTCAGGGCATTGTATCCCCATGTCCGATGTTACTAGCATTTCCAGTTAATACTTGTAAATTCTGTCTTGGCATTTTTGTGCTATTGTTATCTTCCTGGTGGGTGGATGGATCATGTATATAAGAGAGAGAACTGCATACTTCCTCCCACACCAAGGCTCCTGTTGTTCTCATGGTGCTCTCAACTCGGCAGAGAAAAATTATCTAATAATTCTGTTATTTTTATAGAGGTTTTTGATTGTTAAATCATTATTTTAATATATAATGTGGCCACGGATGACTTGGACTAATATCAAAACCGTGCAGAAAGCAGACAGGCTGCAGCAGTTGTCTTCATTACCTATAGGTAACCGCTGGCAGGGGGGTTGGAACTAGATGATCTTAAGGTCTTTTCCAACCCAAACCATTCTAAAATTAGGAAGGGAAACAGAAATTTGTGGAATTACTATAGGAGTAGAAAGGATGAAGAACTGTGCTTCTGCTTAGGGTATGTGCGATTGCAGCTTTTCAAGGGTGATGGCAGTAAAAATGGGAAAGCTTCACTTGACAGCTAAGTGTAATGCAGGAACATTGCCTGGACATATCTAAAATGCAGATGGATGTTGTCCAAGTTATGTATCAGCTCACTGACAGTTTTGCTAGGTCAAGGCTTGGTGGTTACTCAGATCAACAAGAGTTACTATATGAGTGAACAGTTTGTATTCTTACTGAGAGAGAGAACTTACTTAGATCAAGATATATACAAACCTCTTTATTTCAACAACTCTTCTACTGCCATCTCGACCATGAGAACAATCTAGGAGCCCTTTGTCCAGTCTCCAACAGTTCTGTTTTTGTCTAACTCAGAGTAAGCACCAGAAGCACCAAGCCTTTGAAGCTGAGCTCCATGCCAATGCAGATCGGATCCGTGGAGTCATTGATATGGGGAACTCATTGATCGAAAGAGGAGCATGTGCTGGCAGTGAGGATGCTGTGAAGGTAAATAAAAGCATTAGAAGATTTGCTTAGTTTTTGCCTTGAGACGTGTTTGGATAATTGTGGATAATTGTCCCTCAACCAAATTTTGTTTTATAGAAGCTTTTTTATTTCAGCTCTGCAGTAGAAATCAGGGTAATCATTCTGCTTTGTTCTCAAGGGTGGGAAGTTTTCTGATGAGGATGTAAAAGTTGACTGAATTATAGCCAGGCAGCACTAAACAGTGACTGTCATTTGCCTGTCTGGAATCGACAGGCAAACACACGCATTATTCTGGTTTTGCATTTATCAGAACTTTAGTTTTCAGGTTGCAGCATTTACCTTTTCTATGTTCTAACAGGCACGTCTAGCTGCCCTGGCTGACCAGTGGCAGTTCCTGGTCCAGAAATCAGCAGAGAAGAGTCAAAAACTGAAAGAAGCCAATAAGCAACAGAATTTCAATACTGGAATCAAGGACTTTGATTTCTGGCTTTCAGAGGTAACTGAGATTTGGATTATTTACTTGCAAGACCTGTTCTTCAAACTTTTGATTCCGTTTGCTGTTAGATTTTGAGGAGCACGCTCCACCTTTGAGCAAGTCTAGATTTATTTTGAAAGGATCTTTATTGCAACTGAAAATCTGGGGGATGTTCTTATGTTGTTATTTATAAACAGTAAGGTGAGAAGGAGCATATTTAAGAAGCTTAGAATCTGTTAGGAATTAAACAGATGATGAGGCAAAGGTTTATCCATGCTGTAGAAAATTGAGAAGAGAATTAATTTGCACAGTTTAAAAGACATTGTAATTTCAAGGGTTTTGTGAAAATACAACTTGTTCTCCATTCCCACCCGCAGGTGGAGGCTTTGTTGGCATCTGAAGACTATGGGAAGGACTTGGCATCAGTTAACAACCTTTTGAAGAAGCACCAGTTACTTGAAGCTGATATATCTGCTCATGAGGTATTGCTTTCTCTTGTAGTTTTGGAAGGTACATCATAGTAACCAGCAAATTCTCCAGATACCACTTCAGCACAGGCTGTGGTCATACACGTGTTGAAACGCATTTTCTTAATAAAGAATGTGCACCTGCCCAGCAATCAGATTTGTGATTTTTATACTGACATAACAAACACAGAAATGAGATCCAAGCAATTCACACACCTTTCCCCCCCTGTTTCCAGGATCGTCTGAAGGACCTGAACAGCCAGGCCGACAGTTTGATGACCAGCAGTGCTTTTGATACATCCCAAGTCAAGGATAAGCGTGAGACCATTAATGGGCGCTTTCAGAGGATCAAGAGCATGGCATCTGCCCGCCGAGCAAAGCTGAACGAGTCCCACCGCTTGCACCAGTTCTTCCGGGATATGGATGATGAGGAGTCCTGGATCAAGTATGTATTTCAGAAGTTCTAGGCTCTGGCATGGGACATGTGCTTACTGCCAGCTTGCCAACAGCATTTGTAGTGTGGATTTATAATGTGCCAGTTCCACAAGAATGTGTCTCTACAAGAAATCACCTTTGCCCGCATTCAAGGAAAACTGTATTCAAAATGGCTTCAGAACTTACTTGGGTGAGACTTCTTATCTAGGGTTTGCTTTGGTCAAACCCTGAGAAGGAAAGCTCTGTACTGGAAAGAGTAATGCTGTTTAGACCTGGACCAGGTAACTGAAATACAGTTCCAGTCTTTTTGGGAAAGCTGCTACCAAAAACTCAGATCTTATTTTTTCAGTTTGAAGTATTTGTTCTAGCGAGGCTGCTGTGCTGTGCAGGGCAGCATCTCCTCATCTGCAGTAAGTTTTTTTCCTTTTGTCAGGTTTGACCTATAGAAGTAATCTTTAATTTTTGTCTTTCTTCCTTCTCCCCTGAATTTAGAGAGAAGAAACTATTGGTGAGCTCGGAGGACTATGGCAGAGACCTGACCGGTGTGCAGAACCTTAGGAAGAAACACAAGCGCTTAGAAGCAGAATTAGCTGCCCATGAACCTGCTATCCAGGTAAATGCCTCTCTCCCTGACAGATTTATCTGTAAGTGGCACATTTCTAGCTGGTGACAAATATGAAAGCCAGGAAGAGGTTTGCTGTAATCCAAATAGAACGCATAAGAGAGGAATTGATGTTCCATTAATTGTATGTTTCTCTGCTTTTGCAGGGTGTTCTAGACACTGGTAAGAAGCTTTCAGATGATAACACAATTGGAAAGGAGGAGATACAGCAGAGACTGGCTCAGTTTGTGGATCACTGGAAAGAGTTAAAGCAGTTGGCAGCTGCAAGGTGTGTGAGATGTTTTTGTAAAATTCAGTATGCATTAGAACAGTTGCATGGACTTGTAATAGCCTTATTTACTGGTTACTAGGTGTTCTGCTGCTGTAATTTGGTTTTTCATCTTCTATCTAAAAGCTATAAAGCAACACAGTGACTAACTTTACCTTTCCCCATACAGGGGCCAGCGTCTGGAGGAGTCTCTGGAGTACCAGCAGTTTGTAGCAAATGTTGAGGAAGAAGAAGCCTGGATAAATGAGAAAATGACCCTGGTAGCCAGTGAGGATTATGGAGACACACTTGCTGCTATCCAGGTATGGAGAAAGTTATCAGCTCTTCATTGTTCTTATTGCATTATTGTCGGTTAGAGCTTAACAAATCTTTTCTTTAACTGTCTTTCCAATTCAGAGGTTATTGTTGGTTCCTTTTGAAGGCCTAAATTGTAAAAAACATGAATTAACTTCATAAAAGCATCCCAAATACGGTATTTCCTGTAGAAATGATTTGCAGTTTGGTGTAGCTTTGCATCTTGACTGCTGGTGGGCGATCCTGGTTAAATGAAATGACTGAAGTTGTATAGGAAGTCAGTGTCAGACTTCTTTTGTGCACAGAAAGGCAGCAAGCTGTGCCAACCAGCTAAGAGGAAGAGTTTCTGTTAGCTGATATAGAACAATAAATGGGCTTTTGTAAAAATGATTTTTAAAAAGTGGTGAGAAATGATTTGAAGAAGTTCCTGTGTCTCATGTTTGCAGGGCTTGCTGAAGAAGCACGAAGCATTTGAGACTGATTTCACTGTCCACAAAGACAGAGTGAACGATGTTTGCGCTAATGGAGAGGATCTCATTAAAAAGGTGAGCATAAACTGGTAAAGAAAAACCTTCAAAGGCTACCAGGGACATCTTCATGTCAAAGTAGACTTACTCTTCTCTGAGGACTGATTTGTCATCTCTTTGAAAAGTGCTTTCTACTCATTTTTTGCAGCTGAATAATCTGTTGGTGTAAAGTGCTTTCAAAGCTATTTCTTGGACAGAATCTTTCAGCTGAAGCCCTTGCTCTGTCACCAGCTTACTGAATGCCTCGAATGGCCTTAACATCATTGGGGATGCATTTGTCTTTTTCTCCTGTCATGTAGAACAATCACCATGTGGAGAACATTACAGCCAAGATGAAGGGCCTCAGAGGCAAGGTGTCAGATCTGGAGAAAGCAGCAGCTCAGAGGAAAGCCAAATTGGATGAGAACTCTGCCTTCCTGCAGTTCAACTGGAAAGCAGATGTAGTGGAGTCATGGATAGGTATGTCCTGTATGGAGCGCAGTAGTCTGGCACAAAGGAACCAAAATACTCCTTTATTTCAGGAGGCCTCAAATAGCTTTTCAGTTGCTGTTGTAACAAGCAGACCTAAACCCAGAGTAATCAGCAGTGCTGTACTGATTTATGCTTTGGAGGTAACCTGATTGGGATAGAGGGAATGTTTGAGAGAAGAAACCTGACATTTTTTACTACGTTTCATTTTCCAGGTGAGAAGGAAAACAGTCTGAAGACAGATGATTATGGACGTGACCTCTCTTCTGTGCAAACACTACTCACCAAACAGGTTAGTGCTAATGCTGCTCCCACCCTGTAAGTAATGGAGAGGACAGGAGAACTCTTCTACAATACGCACAGATCTAGTACTTACTTTTGAAATATATGCAGGATATTGGAATGGTTAAATAAAGCACAGTCTGAAATATTCTTTTAATGCTTCAGGAAACTTTTGATGCTGGACTTCAGGCTTTCCAGCAGGAGGGAATTGCAAACATCACAGCTCTGAAAGACCAGCTACTAGCAGCCAAACACATCCAGTCAAAGGCCATTGAGGCTCGGCACGCTTCCCTGATGAAACGGTGGAATCAGCTACTTGCCAATTCTGCTGCCAGGAAAAAGAAACTATTGGAGGCTCAGGAGCATTTCAGAAAGGTGAGTGATCAGCCATGGGGCTACAAACATCTAACTGTTCTCTTTGTAACAAATACACCACACTTGCAACTTGTGTAGCTTTGTCATTTGTAGCTGATGATTGTGACAATCCTGGAGACTTACCTTAAGAATTCTGTAGATGGTTGGAAGAAATAAGGAATAAAGGCAAACTGTAACTGATGCATGTTAATTCCAGATCAACTCGTATAGAACATTTGCATTACTGCATAACTGAACTGGATTGTTTTCTCTTTCCAAGGTTGAGGATCTGTTCCTGACTTTTGCAAAGAAGGCATCTGCCTTCAACAGTTGGTTTGAGAATGCTGAAGAGGACCTGACAGATCCTGTGCGCTGTAACTCACTGGAAGAGATCAAAGCACTGAGAGAAGCTCACGATGCTTTCCGCTCTTCACTTAGCTCTGCCCAGGCTGACTTCAACCAGCTGGCAGAGCTCGATCGCCAAATCAAGAGCTTCCGTGTAGCCTCCAACCCATACACTTGGTTTACCATGGAGGCTCTTGAGGAAACCTGGAGGAACCTGCAGAAAATTATCAAGGCAAGTCAGAGAGAGAAGGGCTCTTTTCATAGGTTACAACCTTTCAGGTCTACCCTGGAAGGTTTCCCCCAGGGTAATCAGTACAGTATAATCAGTTGTCTCCACATCTGGAAATATCTTGAAATTTGTGAGCAAAGAAAGATTTCCATTAGCTATAAACTTGTGCTGTTGTCAGTTGGTTTTGTGGCCTTCCACTTGTGGTCTTTCAAAGACAGAGCAGATGTACCTCATTTCCTAGCTATAAAGTAAGTTTAACATCCATACTGTGCAGGAAAATAACTGCTGGTTCAGTTCCAATTCTCAAGACTTAAGTAGGAGCATCCTATGTTGTCATCTCAGATGATTAGGTATCCAGGACACTCCTGGAGCACTCAGTCTTGTTTTGAGCTGCAGCTCTGAGCTTTTGCTTTTTATTACAGGCCCAGGACAATCATGTTATTTCTTTGTTTGAAATTAGTGCTGTTCATTTCTCAGGAGCGTGAATTGGAGCTGCAGAAGGAACAGAGAAGGCAGGAAGAAAATGACAAATTGCGCCAGGAATTTGCTCAGCATGCTAATGCTTTCCATCAGTGGATTCAGGAGACCAGGTATGGTTTATCTTCCCAGGAGCTGCTCTTAGAGATTCCTCAGCTAATATTTATAACCATCTTTTTGTTTGAAGTTGTAAATATCTCTTGCTGGAAAACAGCTGTTCAGGGCATGTTCATTTCCTGCGGTTGGGATTTGAGGGAGGCTCTGTTAACCACAGGGAAGAGGAAAGCCCTGAAACACCAATGTTTCTGCTTCTGAATTAATTTTCCTGCAGTAATTCCAGTTATCCAGGATTTCACTCGTCTCCAGTTATTCCTCAAGTAGTCTACAGCACAGCTGGATTGGTGGGGAATAAATCGCTCAAAGCAGACTGTGAAGTGCCGGTGGCATTTCTGTCAGTGCTCCTTTTGTATTGAAGATATAGTAGAAACCTCATGAGCATTCCAGTAGAGGCAGAAGCTGGAAAAAAAAGCTTAAAGCTACTTCTGCCACTTGCCCAGGGTGTGCTGTCCAGTAATATCCTTGCCTAGGGAGAGGGAGTAAAGATTTAGCAGCTGTGTTAGAACTAAAACAATCTCAAGGTCAAGAATAGCAGTGAACTGAAGAGCATGTTTCTAGTAAACAGCAGTAACAGCGCTCAGACAGAGCCATTGGTCAGTTCTGACACCCTCTGGTTGTGTTCAGAGGAGGTGAGTTCTGTTTCCATGTAATCCTGTGATCCTCTGTCTCTCTGTTTACAAATAGTTCCGTCTTCATGAAATACTGAAATACAGATATGATTTTTAACTTGTTGATGTTTGCTTCCCACCCAAACCTCTGTCCCTCTCTTACTGTCTTGTCTCTGTCCTGCTGCCTGATGTTTGGATCTTCACATTCTACAGGACATACCTGCTAGATGGGTTAGTATTGAATTTTATATCTTTAAATGTTTGGTGCTGTGTTCTGCTCCATCTGTGTGCTTCCTTCTGTCATTACATGGCTTGTGAAACTGTGCTGAAACCCTTTTATTTGAAAAGAGCAGTCTGGCTGAGGTGCACACACAGGAAATGAGATTTTGGGTTAGATTTAGTATAAACCAGTAGAAATGTGATGATTTCCTGCTCCAAAGCAGAAGAAATTACTTCCATGGTAAGCCACTGGCATACCATGCAAGTCCCAGCTTTTGTTCTTGCGCTCTCTGAGGGTTTGTACAAGAAAAGACTTAATCTAATGAGGTGTATGAGGACATGGGGTAGTCTACCTTTGGAAAAGAGCTGACATTCCTAGTTTTCCAGCATTCCTCTGAATCTTGAATCACTGAAATAAACTTTTCCATTATAACTGTTCTCAGAACAATTAAAGCTCTGAAGTATTGACTCTTTTTGGTGAGGAGAAGGAAAGATTCTTACGAAGAGGCTTTACTGAAATTACGTATCTTAAAGCTCTGTAGTATGCAAATAGGAACTGCCCGGTTTTTAAACTGCCACATAACTCCCCAAAGATTAAATCCTTGATAGGAGAAATCAAACCCTTTCAACAGGAACCCATGAACGTGCCTGGCTGTCATGGCAGTTTGATGCTGGCAATTCTAAGTCCACTTTGTGTCCGAGGGAAATAGTTCCTGCGGAGGGATGCATGCTGGTCATTTGTCAAGTCGTGGAAAGGAAATAAGATCTTTAAATGTCTTTGGACTGCCAAAGCCTCTGCAAGAGAGTCTGTCCATTTAAATTTCCTCAGTATTAAAAGCACAATGGCAGCTTTGTAGTAAGACATCACGTAAAATGCCAACAAATGATGTCTGGGCCTGGAGCAGGGGCCTGTGTGTCAGCCCTGTGTAGGGTGAGAGAGCCTTTCACATGGAGAGAGATGGCTTTTCATAATAAAAGGGTGGAATCCTTGCAGATCACTGCTGCTTATTTGCTCTGAAACGATCCCAGTGTCTTGTGTTCTGCCAGATAAAAGTAATTTACCCCACTTTTGTTGTACAGCTTACTGGCACCGAGCAGATTTTCCTGGAATGGATGCTGAATTCCCTGCTCCTTTGTCAAGCAATGTTGTAGATTAGTTCTGGTGTCCAACAACAAGCCAGCAGAAAGGAGCCATTTACTAAAAGACATAGGGTCAGAGTTCGAGATCACCATGCCAGGCTCTTTTGTTGAACACAGTACCAGAAGGCTGCTGATATGCCAGGCTGACTCTGTCCTTCATTCTGCCTGAATAGATTAAAACCACAGATTTAGCTCAAAGAGGCATTGGCTGTGCTTAGCTGCTTAGCCTTCCTTGGCCAGAGGGAAGGCAGGGCCTCAGCGGGGTGTCGAGATGGGTGTTGCTCTGAGTACATCTCCAGTGCCCAGAGCAGAGATCAGGAAGAATAAATGCCTTTAAGAACCTGTAGCGGAGTTAACTGCAGGGCTTCAACTTGCCTCTTAGTGAGACTCACTCTTTGTGTGTGTGCAGCCAGCATTTGAGTAATTTCCTTTCCTAAAGCACTTGCTTGTGTTTGCTGCAAGGTGGTGCTGGCTTGAAGTGTGGCCCCGCTGCAGTGGCCGTGTTTCGGTGTGTTCTTTCCTTTGCTCTTTCTTCCTTTCTTTTAAGGAATTTACCTGGTTTCTTTTCTTTGACTAGCATAGCATATCGTCGTGTCATTCGTGTCTATCAGTATGAAGTTGGGGATGATCTATCTGGAAGGTTTTTTCCTCTTATTTTCTTACCTCACTTTGGTTTTCAAATGCACTCTTTAATTCCAAGGCTCGCTTCCCTTCCAACTAACTCTCACGGCTTAGAGATGCTTGGAGGTTTGTTTCCCTGTTGACTCTCTCCATGGGTGGTTCCCAGCTTCCTGCTCAGGGTTCTGCGTGTGCGCTTAATCTCTTTAGATGTGCATTGAACCTGAGCTTAACCCTGTGGTGAGAAACCCCCAGATACTTGGTACATTTTCATTGCTACAGACTGATTCAGCACTTGAAATCTCCCTCAAGAAGCTTAAAGGTGTGTAGGAGGATAAACCTCAGTGGGGATGAAAACCCCGGGTTTGGTGACTTAAATACCAGCTACTTAAGTTTTAGGAACTTTAACACCACAGAGTCAAAGGAGACAGCGCCTAGGCTTGCTGTCCATGCACAGGTCCTTCAGTGTGAACTCTCACCCTGCGTGTTGGAAGGATAGGGCTTGTTAAACCAGGGCTACTTCAAGGATGCTTAGGGTCTTGGTGGGGGGAAGGCAGCATCCAGAGACTTCCCATAGCCAGTCCATATGTAATAGATCTTCAGACCATCACCACAGCGTGATCTTTATCTGCTGGTGCAGGGGCTGCGGTGTGCCTTGAAGCTCAGTGTGGAAATCAGTTGTAGAAGAGTGACCATGCCTCAGTTTCTCTGGGTGCATCACAGGGGGGGTGGGAAGGGCAACTGTCCCCCAGCCCTTGCAGGGTAGGGGAGGTCTGTGGCTTCCTGCAGTGATTGTGCCATACTAGGATTACTTTTACACCAAACCAGTAGTTTTGAACATTGTTTTCCTGTTTTATCCTCACGTAACATCCCTCTGTAGAGCCCCTGTACCCCACTGGCAAGCACAGCCCATCGCCAGGGAATCACCTGTAGTTGGTGTGTGTGTGTGTGTGTGCTGGGCACGGGGGAGCGGGGTGGGACTGCACCAAGTTCCTAATTTCATTAGGTCCAGCAAAGTGGGTGCTTTGGATCTGGCATGAAGTGTGGCTGCTGCTGATGTTGCCTTTAAATGGGGCTAGAAATTAACTATAGAAAGAGATAAAAATCAAACACATGTCTGTCTGAAGAGGATGAGTCAGAACAAAACACAAAACCAGTGTTTAAATATCTATAGGAGAACAACACTGCTGTCAGGGTCTTTATTTTCAAGGAAGGACTGTTAATTTCAAGCCCCACTTGCAATTTTTTCCGGGATAAGTGCATTCTCTCACTGTGATTCTGTGTTTAGGTCATGCATGGTGGAGGAATCGGGAACGCTAGAGTCACAGTTGGAAGCTACTAAAGTAAGCGATGCTAAACCATGGAATTGGGGTGGGACTGGAAATGCATGTCATTCCATGGTAAAACCCTAAATGACTGTTCACATTCCAAGTACTGAAGGGACCTTTGGGATTATCTGTTCACATACCTGATGTCTGTTCACAACCACAGAACAACACTGATACCATTTTCCTTTTTGTTCTGTTTTTATTAATGAGCAGGGGAGGGGCAGGGAGGATCCGGTATTCCCCGCACGTTTCCCAGTCAGAGGGGTTTGGCTCCAGAAGTGGTTTGTAAAACCCTTTTGCTTTCCAATAGTGTGCACAAGGAGGACCACTGTTGAGTAGGGTTTTACTATCCCAGTACACGTATCTATAATCCCAGCACAAAAAGAACAGAGCCCTCCCGGCCCTGCCAGTCTGTGTCTAACCTTTGAAGGGGGGGGGGGTGCGGTACTTGATTTTTCTCCTCTTCCTTCCCACCAGCGCAAGCACCAGGAGATCCGAGCTATGAGAAGCCAACTGAAGAAGATTGAGGACCTTGGGGCAGCCATGGAAGAGGCACTGATCTTGGACAACAAATACACAGAACACAGCACCGTGGGGCTGGCCCAGCAGTGGGACCAGCTTGACCAGCTGGGCATGAGAATGCAGCACAACCTGGAACAGCAAATCCAAGCTCGGTATTGCCTGGCTCATGCGTGTGTTGGGCTTGGGGGGTGATAGAAGATGTGAGACATCTGCCCATGTCTAAAAACAAACCTTGTATGGTCTGTGCTAACAGTTGTAGGCTCGCATGGGTGTACGGAGCGTGTAAATCCCCCCCACCTCCTGGTTTTCCTCAGAGGAATGAAGTTAGGAGGTTTGGAAACAGTTCCTGTTGGCCATTAGCAACAACAGGATCTTAGAGGAACGGATTGATTGTGGTACTGTAATGTACTGTTTGCTCCTTGTCCTCACCTTCTGATGCAGCCCCTGGCGTGGGGCAGGTGGACACCAGCAGAGTTCTGCAGTTCAGGAGCTGTTCACCAGTTTCGCTTCTTCCTTTTCAGAAACACGACTGGAGTCACGGAGGAGGCGCTGAAGGAGTTCAGCATGATGTTCAAGTGAGTGCAGAGGACCGCTCGCAAGAGGCTTCTTGGCGCGGGGATGGCCCCTGTTCACGGGGTTCTCTGACTGAGCTGTTTCCAGCTCCTTTGTTGTCTGCCCCGGTTTGTGCTGAGCTGCTCTGATGGCTGCCAGATAGCGAGAGCCTCCAGAGACACAGAGCCTCTCCTGGGCACGGGGGCAGGAACCGGGAGTGCCAGGGAATTCCAGCTGGGAATACAGCCATTTTGGGATGCTTTTTAAGCAAAGCCAAGAATTTGTGCTTAAGTTTCGTGCACGTGAGACAGAACTATTGATTGATTCAAGCTCACGTGTCCCGACCAGTGGACTAGTTGTAATCTGTTCTGGTTTTCAGCCCACCTTGTAGCTTTTGGTACTCAACAACTGACCCTTCAAAATGTGACCTCTGGGTTTGTGTTTTCAGGCACTTTGACAAGGACAAATCTGGACGACTCAACCACCAGGAGTTTAAGTCTTGCTTGCGCTCTCTCGGCTACGACCTGCCTATGGTTGAGGAAGGAGAGCCAGACCCAGAATTTGAGGCAATTCTTGACACTGTCGATCCCAACAGGTACTTACTGTAGCAAATGAGGTGGTGTTGATGCTCTCCTGCATTAAGGCTCTTCCCAGAAAAGCCAAGGCCCCTTTGGCAGGTACAGAAGCACTGCGCTTTATGCATTGATGGGCAGCACGGCTCATGCTATGTTTCCCTGGCAGGGATGGACACGTCTCACTGCAGGAGTACATGGCCTTCATGATCAGCAGGGAAACAGAGAACGTGAAGTCCAGCGAGGAGATTGAGAGCGCTTTCCGCGCCCTCAGCTCAGAGGGGAAGCCCTACGTGACCAAGGAGGAGCTCTACCAAGTACGTGCTGGCTGTGGCCCGGTGGGGAGGGCTAATGGAGGGGTTGTGTTTGTCAGTTGTTAACAAAGATGGGGGTTCAGGTCACTGGTGTGTTAGCTCTGAACCTGCCAAGCTGCCCTCTGCAGCTACTGCAGGGATGATGGTGATGGCCCTGACCCACTTTCCTGGCTCTGAGAGGAACAGGCAAAGCTTTAACTGCCAAAGAACTACTGAGGTTGAGTAAAACAAGAGCTGCTTTAGGCCTGGGAGGGTGTTCACTGGCTGCAGAGTCTGATACTTCTTTTCATCACTGTGGAGACTAGAGGGAGATGTTTCTCCAGACAGGGATGCAGAGGAGAAACTTAAGGCTAAGCTTAGACAGCAGAAACGTCTCCTCCCTGGCTGCCCTGCCAGGACAGCAGGTTTTTCCTGTCTGAACCCACCAGCTGGCACAGAAACAAAGCGGTTGCACTACTTCCTCATATCAGTTACCTGCTCTGTGTTCTCTCTGGTGGGAAGCGCAGGTCAGACCTTCCAACCTCAGCCAACTGTGCCAACAGGCAGTGCGTTTCCACGCTGGGTGTAGTTCCACACCCCTAGCCCTGTGCTGCTGGGAACGGGCCGGCTCTGTGCCCGCCCCTCTGCAGCCCCAGCATTCGTCTCCACCTCGGTTTCTGTCTTTCAGAACCTCACCCGGGAACAAGCCGATTACTGCATCTCTCACATGAAGCCCTACATGGACGGCAAAGGCAGAGAACTTCCCTCTGCCTACGACTACATAGAATTTACACGTTCGCTCTTTGTGAATTGATCTGAAAATCCCCCCACTGGTACCAAAAGATGCGAAGGACATGCTCACGTTTGCTGACTGTAGCTCTGCATGTGTGTCTCTCTTTGTGCTCTCCAATAATCAATGTTACTTTATGATGTAACCTTAAACTGCTTAGCTTAAAACTCTTAGGGAAAACAAAACATGGTGCAGTGTGCTTCAATAAAAGTTACTGGTTGAACCACAGCAGCGTGTGTTTAATGGCTAGATAAGAGTTTAACTGATGCATGGGTGAAACTCCCACTGTCATAGCCAAGTGGTTCTCAGGTCAGTGCTGTGGAAGAGGTGAGTGGAAACCTCCTGGAGGCAGAGAAGCGCCAGGCTCAGTCCGTGCTCTCACTTGCCAGCTGCTGCAGATGTGCCACTTCCCTGGGTCGCTGCTCAGTGAAGTCTGAACTGAGCTGCCAGACTTTGATGGCTCCGGTGGCATCCCCTGCGGCCAGGAGATGAGTTTGCTTCATGTTGAATTCCAGACAGTACACGGGATGTTCGCCTGCAGTCTGCTTCATGGACACAGCCGGCTTCTGCGAGCTCCTCTGCAAGTCAAAGAGGTGCACCTCTCCTGTAAAACAGTTACCGCAGTGGTCATTGCATTAACAGCAGAGCTCAGAGTTGTTCTCCTCAACCCATTTCCCTTCCCTCTGATGGTGTCTGCAGCTGACATCACTGCAAGACTGTGGATTTGTTCTGCTGTCAGACCTGAAACCAGGCTGCCAGGCGCTGCCACATCCCCGTTCCTGAACCCAGAACTTGGGCGATCTGCTAAGGAAAAAGTTCCTGTTTAAATCATTTCCTCTAGAAGCAAACATGAAAACCAGGGAAGACCAAAGTAACCTGCAGCCAGGGCGCTCTCGCCATGTTACACCCGTGAGTGGCTGGGGCAGCAGCGCGAGAGATACCATCAGAAGTGAACAATCACTGTGACTGATGTAGTCTTGGCTGGAGTTAAACACTGCCCCTTGCACTGATAACAGTGCAAACGTGGTCACTGCTGTCTGCTCGTGGGAAGTGTCATTGCTACAACTGACTTGGACTAGTTAATACCCAGCATGATCCCAATTCCCTGTCTAAGCAAGCTCCTGCAGGTACTGACCTTCACCCGATGCAGCCGCGAAGACGAGCGGTCGGACTGGAGACCAGCGTACGCAGAACAGGTATTTCTTCGATAACTGAAGAGAAACGAGGGGCTGTGTCTGCAACATGGAGTGCAGGTGGACCTGCCCATCGGTCCCACAGCTCAGAAAGAGGTTCCTGGGGGCCGGAGGAACAAGAAACAACTTATTTTGCTTTACTGCTAAAGATACAGACTAAAGATCAGCCAAGGAGCGTGACCTTGGCAGCGTTACTGCTTTGCCTGAAGCAGTGATTCCCAACCCCTACCCTGGGCTGTGGAGATGCAGCTTTGTCACTGCCCTCAATTAAGTTTAATGAGGGTTTGTGTGGCCCAGAGGCCTGAGAACTGCTGAGCCAGGGACGGGCTTTGTTGGAGTCACGTTTGTCTCCTGCAAATTAGATGTGAACCAGGGCCGTCAGCACGTTTCACAGAAACACGGTGTGGGGCCTCTTCTATGTGGTGGGTAAACTGCAGGCAGAGGTGAGAGATCCAATTCAGAGGCAGGCAGGTACTAGTGAGATTTCTGATGGGCAGATCGCTTACAAGAAAGCTGGAGCGGGGCTTTTGACAGGGGCATGCAGGGACAGGACAAGGGGTCATGGCTTCAAACTGACAGAGGGCAGGCTTACATTAGGTGGAAGGAATTCTTTGCTGCCCTGGGGCTACCTGAAAACGGGGTGTTTAGGGCCAGGCAGTAACTGTGCCCGAGGTGCAGCACCAGTGTCGGTGCCCAGCACTCACCTGTGGAAGGGGGAGCAGCTCACGGAGTACACGGGGCCGCCGTGCGGGGAGAAGGCGAGTTCCGCCGGTGCCCGCAGCGGCACAGAGCTGCCCGTGCGATGCAGAGCCGGAGTCACTGCGGCCGTGCAGCACTGCAGGGAGTAACCACCTTCCACACCCACCACGAACAGCCGGGGATCGAAGTGGGAGAAAGACAGCGAGGTCACACCGACCGCTGCCTCTCCACAGGCGACCTGGGGGAAGAGACAAAGCTGCTGTGAGAGCCGGGGCCGCCAGCCAGCACACGTGCAGCTGGAGCAGCACAGCTGGCACAGCCACCACATCTGCAGCACTGCTCAGCCTGTAACCTCTGCAGAGCCCTCCTACAAGGGGAGTCATGTCAATTAATACAATTACAGGCAAGTTCTCTTCCTCCATCGCAGCAGCTTCTCTTTAGAGCATGGCAAAACCGCACCTGCTGCCAGACTGCCAAGGAGTAACTCCAGCACAGGAAAGGAGATGGGGATCACGGGTTAGAGCATCTGCTCAAGAGAGGCTTTTCCTGGCCCTTCGCAGGTGGGCTGAGCTCTGCCACATGGGCTCTAGCACTAGGAGTGGTTTTGTAAGATCAGCCCTCCCTGAACTCACCCTCTTCAGCCAAGAGCTACGAGGGATCTGCTGTGCCACCAAAGCGAAGCCTTCAGCCAGGACCAGGCGCCCATCTCGCTCCTCCCTCCACACCAGGATCTTCCCGTCCGTCGACACGCTCAGCAGCCGGGACTGGTTTCTGTGCTTGGCATCAGGCAACCAGTTCACCTGTTCCAAACACCGTGAGCTCAGGATGAGAGGAACAGCGCAGCGCTCCAGGCCCTGACCCCCCAGGATGACACGGGAGCAGAGCCCAGCACCTGATCCTGATACCAACCCGGCTGCTGCTGGGAGCTGGCACAGGGATGGAGGTGCTAGGATAGAAATGTGTTTGGGTGTTCAGGGCTGCATGAGGTATTGCAGGGTCTGTGGTTCATCTGCCATCGCTTCTGAGACATGGTGTTTACAGCACTTTCACCCAGCCATAAACAGCATTTTGCTGACTTTCAGATATGAAAATAACACAGACTGCGCAGTCACAAGACCCCAGAGGGACAAAAAGTATCAGGGAGAGAGACTCTGACACCCTTAAAGAGTGTAGCTTTAAGCTTCCAACTGAGGATCAGCAACACTTTGCTGATCATAAGGGGTGCTGGCTACACCTGCATCAAGAAAGAGGTGCAGCACAGCAACAGGCCAGGTCCGTGTTTGCCCTGAACAGTAAGAAGTTTTACAGGGTTAAGTGTCAATTTCAGCCAATGCCTGCTTCAGTAGCAGCCAACCAAAAGAGAATGTAACCACTGAACCCACAGCCTGGCTGTGGACAGGACCTGAAGGGGTGAAACAGTCATGGGACTGCTTGTCTGCCCCAGCCCTGTCTGCTGTAGCTGTTCTCTGTTACCTGATAGACCGGATCTGTGTGAGTGTCATCCGTCATCCCTGTCCTCAAGATCACCGGGTCCTCTGTTCTGCTGGTGTCCCACACCACCAGCTCCCCGCTGAAGAGGCCACCTGAAAGGACAAAGATGAAACACTGAGGTCAGAGAGCTCAGGACAAATGGGCAAATGAAGCTGCGTGAGAGGAAGAAAATGGTTCAAGCTGGAGGAAATGAGGGTGCATTTCAGAGTCAGAGCAACCCACCAGCTATGAGCGAAGGCTGGGAAGGGTGGAAAGCCAGGCACATGACAGAACTGGGAACATCCACCACTAGGTCAGGGTGCTTTGGGTTCAACCCTCTTCTGTCCAGATTCCAGGTACAAATGTAGGATTTTTCTGTGCTCCAGTCCCCGCCATCGAACCTGAAGAAGAGAAAGCTGTGTCTTGCCTTGTCTGCCCCACAGAGCATCCAGTCCAGCAGAGCTCTGGTATCCGGTGTCCATCGGGCATTTACATGTGCTGCTTTGTGGCTTGAAGGAAAACTGAGGAGAGGGGATCATGAGGTGATGGAAGCTCTCTGCAGGCTTGTATCTATACAGTATGTGCCGGTGTACTTACAAAGCGCCAGCAAGCAACTCTCGGATACAATTCACTATTCCACGACCTACTGACCATTCAAATAATGGGAACAATACAAAGGGTCCATACAGAAAGTTGCTGTGAGTATCTGGGAATGAAAATCTAAAGAGACTGAAGTGCTGCTGATTTGCAAACTGGCTGAGTTGCAAACCACATCTCCTCTAAAGGAGCACTCAAAGATCCAGGGTCTAGGAATACACTGTGAGACAGAACCTTACCTGGAGGGCTCACAGCGGCTGAAGACATTGAGCCTTGGCTGACCTGAGAGAAGCGGCGTGATTTGAAGCCCAGGTGCCTCCACAGGAACAGAGAACATTCTTCACAACCACCAAATGGTGCTGATGACCCTGCACAAATCGTGCTGCGCACCCCGGCTCTAGAATGCAATGCAGTCCCATGCCCTTCGTACTTGTTTGCCACAAGTGGATCATGAACTATTACTCTGGGATGCTGAGAGCCACCAGCTGCTCGGCTTCCTTGGTTATTTCTATCCAGTTCATTCCTTGCACACTTGCAAGATGGTACATGTATTTCAGCCACCAGCACCAAGCTGACCCCTGTGATGCCCCTTCTTGCTACAAGGAGATGATACGGAGGACAGAGATCTACAGAACAGTCAGTGGTTGGGACAGGAAGCAATGATTTTGAGCCTGACTTCTACTGCCTTTATTTGATGCTCTTAATTCTTTTCTTGGAAAAGACATGATCCAATAAAAGGGGCACATTTCATCCAATGGGTTGTTGAGCTGTGAAGCTCCTTATTAAAGGATGCAGTAGATGCTACAAGTTTACCCAAATTCACAGAGACTGTAGGAGTTTGTGGAAGGGAATGGTACTGAGGGTAACCACAGCCACAGAAACCACATTCTCATCTGAAAACAGCTGTAGCCTGGGAGAGCAGAAGGAGCAAGTAACGTACAGGTTTGCCCTGTTTTACGCTTCCCTACGCATTCCCTTGTGGATAACCTTTTTGCTGCGCTTTTAATCTAAATGGCAGTGGAATGAAAAACTAGTAAGGGCAGCACAGGGCACAGAAAGGAGAAGCTGCTGTAGACATCCACTGGATTAGATGAATGTTTTTCCAACCCTCACAGCAGAAACCCTGAAGTGTGTGTTAGCACATGTCCACGGCATCAGGCGCACGCGTGAACGGGTGCCAGGTTCATCCGGGGTGCTGAGAGACCACATTGAAACAACAGGATCCTCAGTGAAGATCAGCGCATACTTCCAAACCTCACCTACACAGACTTGCATGAGCATCTGCTCTTTACATTTTCTTTCCAAACCAAATCTATCTAGAAATAAACCAGTGAGAGCACGTGCATCCATTCTGGGGACAGGGAGAAGGCTGAAGAAATAAAAGTTGTCATTTAAGACTGCCCTAAGATTTTGTTTCTTTGAATATGAATTATTTATCTCGCATAAGGTGTGTGTGTATATATAAATACAAATATATAGAGTTTAGAACTGCAGAGAAAGTGAACATGTTTAAAACTCAGGTGAACCTCTGCCGCACTCTCAGTCCAGTCAGGTACTCACCGGCCATATGAACAGGCGACAACGGATCCAGTTGCATTCCATGAGACGCTGGTAACCTGCAGGTTTTGATCCTGAGCCTCTGGGTATGACAATGTATGCAAACACAACACCTGGAAGAGATCAAGTTCAAGCACTGAAGCAGAGCAATGGGGCCTGTGCACACCCCTGCACAGTGCCAGCTTCCCCTCTGCCCAAGCAGCACAGGATTCATGTGGAACAGTTGTGGAATTTCTACTGGGAAAAAAGGCCCAAGCAAAACCTGACCCTACCTGTCACCTCATAACTGCCTCTCACAGAGCACACACCTCAGGGGCTGCACCACAGCTCTGGAAAGCTGTGCTATAAGGATTCATAACAGGCCCCCAGGTACAAGTCTAGCACTTGTTCCACAAGCAATGGGCTGAAAATGACCGTACTGTCTGATACAAATTGCCTCCACTCTTGAGCACCATACACTAAACAAATACAACTTCAGCAGGGAGAGCTGCCAAATCACTGGTTGCAACTGTTTCTAGATACCTGCTTGCCTGGCATGCTCTAAAGGGGCAGGTGAGGACAAACCGACACCAACTGCAGGCTCCATTCTCACAAAGCTACAGCAACACAGTCACCAGCAGGAAGAACAGCTTTACCAGGCAAGGCCAGGCCACGCCACGAGCACGTGGGAAGAAAACCAACTAGTAATGACTAATGATTAGAATCTGGCAAGCACAATCACAGCTGTAAGAAACAGAACTAACAAGTTAGAGCTCCTGCAACCAGTTCTGCTGGGGTAAGGACGAGGATCTGAATTCTGCCACCTTACCGTTTCATTCTGATCTGTCCAGCTCACTTCAAAGCCATCAAAGGCACGGCTTTCCCAGTTTTTCTTTAGCTCTTTGATAACAGTGTCCTCCACTCTCTGAAGGAACGCCAGGAGGCCAGCGTAATCTACTTGGACTCTTTGCTGGAAGTCATAGAGGGCATCTTTACTTTGTTCTGTCTGCACACTGGCATCTCGGCTGGTATAAGACTGTGCTGCAGTTTCCACTGTTGAAATACTCCCAGTCTGGCAGCTTCTCTAGTAAAAGAAGGCAGAGTCTCTAATGCAAACATGAAGAGCACTGCACAAAACATTCAAAGCATCTTCCCCTTTTTGGCATTTCAGAGATACCCCAGCCTGTTTGCACACCTCTGGTTCATGGCTAACAGGAGGGTGCCTGTGTAACTGTTTGGGTGCTGGTGATGCATTTGTGACCTTGGCATGATCTGATCTGAGGCAGGGATACCTGAGTGCCACTCAGATTCGGGCCACGTGCCCTACAGCATAGAATGGGGAGGGTGACAGAAAGCAAAAGGGATGCAAGCCTCCAGAAGAAACGGCAAACATGACAAGCACAGCGTTATGAGCTCTCAAGGTACCAATTTTGCGGCTGCTGCACCTGTGTTTCTTTGCCGATTTATATAAAGGGCCTAAATTAGTGAAATGCTGCAAAGGGGTCGGGATGTGAATGTCCTGGCGGGACGGTTTCCTTCAGCGCCCGGCTGGAGCAGCAGAACCTGGCCGGGGCCTCCACCGAGGGGCAAGGCCACCCCTTCAGCAGGCCCGGGATGGGGATGAGGAGCGGCTGCCCCCCCCCCGGCCGCTGGGGCCGGGGCCCCGCGGGTCTCTCGGGTCTCACCGCCTGGCAGCGGGCGCTCCGCGCGCTCCTCCACAGCGGTTCCACATCGGCGCCGGGCGCGGAGCTGTCCGCGAACATGGCGGCGAGAGAGGGCCCCCACACAGCGCGCCCCCGCCGCCCGCTCTGCGGTTACCGTGGAAACGGGGGAGGCGCGGAGGGATGACGCCGACCGGGACAACTGAGGCCATGTTGGGGAAGGGCAGGGCTCCATGTGGGGTTCGGGCTGGCACCGGCGGGCGCCTCAGTCGCCACGTTGTTACCGCCGTGGGGCTGCCCGGGGGTTGTCCTCTCTCCCCTTGGGCCACCCCAACCTTGCCCATGCTGAACCCCGGCGGGTACCGCCGCGCTGCCGGGAGAGCGCGAGGGCTGCCAGGAGTTAAGATGGCGCCGGGAGCGGAGGGGCGACAAAGCGGAGCGCGGGGAGAGGCTGCGGGGTGGAGGGGATGTGAGAGCGCTGCGGTGGGAGCCGCTCTCTGCGGCTCGGTGGCTGCCGGCGCGGGCTGCGGTCCCTGTGTGTGCTCTGGAGCCAAAGGGTCCCGCAGCGCTCAGCGGCGCGGGCTGCGGTCCCTGTGTGTGCTCTGGAGCCAAAGGGTCCCGCAGCGCACAGCGGCGCGGGCTGCGGTCCATGTGTGTGCTCTGGAGCCGCGGGGTCCCGCAGCGCTCAGCGGTGAGGGCTGCGGTCCCTGTGTGTGCTCTGGAGCCGCGGGGTCCCGCAGCGCTCAGCGGTGAGGGCTGCGGTCCATGTGTGTGCTCTGGAGCCAACGGATCCCGCAGCGCACAGCGGCGCGGGCTGCGGTCCCTGTGTGTGCTCTGGAGCCGCGGGGTCCCGCAGCGCTCAGCGGTGAGGGCTGCGGTCCATGTGTGTGCTCTGGAGCCAACGGATCCCGCAGCGCACAGCGGCGCGGGCTGCGGTCCCTGTGTGTGCTCTGGAGCCGCGGGGTCCCGCAGCGCTCAGCGGTGAGGGCTGCGGTCCATGTGTGTGCTCTGGAGCCGCGGGGTCCCGCAGCGCACAGCGGCGCGGGCTGCGGTCCCGGTGTGTGCTCTGGAGCCGCGGGGTCCCGCAGCGCACAGCGGCGCGGGCTGCGGTCCATGTGTGTGCTCTGGAGCCGCGGGGTCCCGCAGCGCTCAGCGGCGCGGGCTGCGGTCCCGGTGTGTGCTCTGGAGCCGCGGGGTCCCGCAGCGCTCAGCGGTGAGGGCTGCGGTCCATGTGTGTGCTCTGGAGCCGCGGGGTCCCGCAGCGCTCAGCGGGGAGGGCTGCGGTCCATGTGTGTGCTCTGGAGCCGCGGGGGTCGGTCGCGAGGTGCGCCTCGGAAACAGGCCTGGGGGTCCCCTGCGGAGCCGCCCGCCCTCCGGAGGAGGAATTGTTAGTAATCATAGGAACACATGGTTCAGCGCGGCGCTTTGGTTAGCGTGTACAGCATGTGCTTGCTGAGGGAATGGGGTAGGGGAGTCAAAGCTGTGTGTGTAAAGCCTGGTGCGTATCGAGTTCCTTTTTTCCGTTTGTTGGGTTGGAGGAAGGAATTACGGTGCTTTGTACTACTTAACATCACTACGAACTCGCTGCACACCAGCAGGGTTGCCAGAGCTGGGCAGCTCTCCTCCCAGCAGCTGGGAGGTGTAGGTATCCGGGTACAACATCTGCCTGTTGGTGCGGGTACAGCCGGACAACGGTTGTGCTGCTTGTGTCTGCAGAAACGTTTACTGGTGTCACGGCCTCCTTAAGTAATTACTCCTAATGGGTATGACTGTGCTTAAGGGTTTTTTCTAATTGTAACTCCACTGGGACAACAACGATGAACACACGGGCTAAATTTAGTCCCCGCATAAGTAGGCACAGACGCGCTAACTTCGGCAGCGTTACTGCTGCTGTTGCTGGGAAGGAGTTTGGCCTCTGTGTGAAAACCGGGATTACAGGATACAGAGTAGGCGCTTGTGGGAACAGACAGAGTGCTGCTTTAGCACATGTGAATCCAGTGTCAGAGCTGAGGGCAGTGGCTTTGAGGAATCTGAAGCACTCCACAAGTAATTGTGAAATAAGAGTCCCTAAAACTCATGATAAAGAGCTGTTACAGATAGTGAAACTGAAGCAGAAAGGTTAAGTGGTACCTCCTTCAGAAGCAAGATAAAAAAGGTCCTGCTGGAACTGAAGCCTCCAGATCTCAATCCTGCGATTCTGCCTCTGGTTTGTGTGGACCTTGACGATGCTCCCTAGCACAGGTAAGAACAAAAATGTTAGGATGTGAATTACAACACTTAAAGCATACTCTGTTGTCCTTTGTACCAATTTTAACCAAGTGAAACATCTGAAAAGCCACAGCTCTAAGACTAGATTTTCAACCAAGTGTCCGTAGCCCTGAGTTTGAGACAACTTTACCATCTTTATTTCTCATTCAGTTTTCTCCTTCCACCTTCTTTTAAACATCCATTTACAAAGCAACTTTAAAAGAGTACTGGAAACAATGCACTGGTTTTGTGACAGCAGGATTCCAGACCCTTCTCTGGAGAAAATACTTGATGTTCTGCCTCAGTGTATTCATTTAGGAACTCAACCACTGTATCATAAACCAATGCTCTGCTGCTATTGTTGGTGAACTCCTAGTACAGCACTTACTGGGCAATGCCTATTTTTTATGAGATCAGCTTGAAGACACAAACCAGTGACAAGATAATCTATCCCTTAATGAAAAAAATAAATGTATTTTCCATTCAAATTCAACAGCCGTATTAAAAGTTCATAAAGTGACTGTTGTTGAATGAGGGTTTTTTTCTGCATATAAATGCAGGAAGTAAATTCTAATCTGCATTTACTTTGTTGAGTAACTGATACTAAATACTTGGGCCCAATAGTAGAGTGGGTTTTTCAAGAGGATCTTAATGTTTAAGATTTATCATCTATAAATAGATGATCTTAAGTCATCACTAAATTATCTTTAATTGGTATGATTAGAACTGCCAAGGAATATTTCTGTTTGGTAGGAGAGTAAATATTACAAGCGTGAATTTATATACAGTCTGCATCATAAAAATGCTAAGCACAAACAGCAACTGAAAAACTTTAAATAACTTGACAGAGGGAATTTAAGGAGAACGTTGGTGGGGTTTTGAGATGGCAAAGAGATAAGAAACCTGGAACTGAATATGTGAAACAGACCAAAACTAAATCCACATTTTCTGCAGCAGTAATATGCAAAGTTACTGCAAATGTAGTGCAAGTTCCCCATAATGTGCTGCATGTCTGGACTTTTCCTTCCCTGAGGATGAGAGAGGAGCAAAGAGCTCTGAGGAAAAAAAAAGAGACTGTTCTAAGTAACTGCATTTTAATCTTTATTTATTCCAATATCTCTTGATTTTTTTCTGGGGTTTCAATATATCAACAGTATTTCAATAAATCATATCTTTCTTTTTCTTTCTGTCATAGCAGTATCAGATTAAGTAGAGATCTTTGTTTTGTCATAGTAACACTACATTGGAAATAAGGTAAAATCAGGGCTAATCAGGGAAGGCTGTTACTAGCCTGAAGCTATTAAGTCCCTCTAAAGTGGCTGTTACTGCAGTGCTGATCTGTGCTTTTTCTTCTTTGTGCTTCATGAGACAAAGTATTAATCGGTTTTCACTTTCACATAATGGAGCAAATCAGCATCAGAAAACAAACAAGAACAAGAGAAGACAGAGGTAAAGAGAAAGCACTGGGGAGAAAGTACCAGAAACAGGCCAGATACAGCCCTGCACACACCAACTGGGGCTTTGAATTCTAGGACTTGGAGCAAAACAAATATTCTAAGCTACAGCTCAGCAAAAATTCACCCACTAGTGGGTGCAGCAGCTGCCTTCTGTTTGTGATAAATGAAACAACTGAGTTTTGTTCAGGCTCCAGACAGCCGAAACGGCTGTCTCTACCCCAAAACAGAGACATAACTGAGCCTTCCCCCTTTTACACCTTCCCTTCCAGCCCTGCCAACCCAAACAGATGCAAGTAAGGACGAAGAAAACAACATGCACAGTTCAAACATGAATGGAGTGTCTGGTCATGAGAAAGAGCTCTTGGGGGTTCAGTTTGTTTGTGGGGCTTAAAATGTGATCAGATTGATGGTGCTCTTCAGAGGGACAGCACCTTTTACATATTCTCCTTTATTAATAACAAAATAGCCAAACAATAAAACTCTTCAAAAAATAAAACAGGTTTGTACCAAAGAACCTACTTGTCTCCTTCACTAGTATATGATTAGTATAACCAGCAAGATCTAATTATGTTTCCCCAGTTCATTTCAAAACTGCACTACTGTACTGCCTAGCATGACAAATGGGGTTTGGCTGAGGTCTGGGTAGTTAGCTGCACTGCTTTTGAATTAACCCAGGTATGCAATGTAGAGTTTGAACTGCTTTATGCTGACATTTTGTGCTTGTTATTTGGGTCTAGATAATACCTGACTGATTACTCCCATACTGTTTAGTTTTGAACTAGATGTTGAGTGTCATTTGCTTGAGTTTTCTTTGCTCTACCCATGTAGAAGTTGGTCTCACTGAGGAATGGAGGTCTGCATTAAATGGAAATATCCCAAAAGAAAAATAATGGAGATATTACCCAAAAGGAAAATAACTGGGAAACCCCTATCATCTGCAGCATTATTTGAAAGGACACCTCTTTAGTTTCATCAGGAGTCTGGTATAGCTCATTCTTGAAATCTTTCAATGACAGCAGTACCACATTGCACTACCATAGGTGGTAATTTTGGAGTTCAAAAGCAAGAGCAAGAAGTAATGAACTGACTGGAGTCTGTTTATCTGCAGTGTTACCTGTGATGCTCCTCATCTCATATTTGGAATATGCCACCCGTTTATTTTACCCTTGCCAGTGCTCTGCAAGGTGGAGAAGGGAAAACCCTTTCTGACTGGGAAGACTCCAGCTGAAGGGTTAGATGACTTGCTGAATCATGCTGGGAATGTATGGCAGGAGGAAGAACAGGACTCAAGTTCCTAAATTGCAGGCGGTATTTCAGCCATATCTGATACATATTTTGTGGATGCACTGCTAATGTACACATGCTGTTTCTTTTTGTCAGAGATCTGTGATTTTAAACCATCAGGTATTTCCACATTCACTAAAATGAAGGGAAGAAAGGTCACTGCAGTTGTTCAGTATCAAGAACATCTAGCCTCCTAAATGCTCAGTAACTTAATGAAGGTTCAGGTCCTTGTGTGGACTCAGTGTGAATCCTCCAGTGCCATTTGTAAAGGGCTTTTGCATTTTCTCTCATTTCTGACCTCTTTTTCCCTGTCCCCAGTCCCAGAAGTCCCTCCAAATGCTGTGCCCTAGTTGCTTTGAAAACTACTTTCAATTTAAGCAGAAAACATGTTGCTTCATTTCTGAAGTTCTGATACACTTAGAGACATGATACATTATAAAAAGAATTCATCTCCATTAAAGTCACAGATCTATTATGCTTTGTAGAATTAGAGTGAGGGGATCCTTACTTAAATATCACCGGTATGATTTCCTGCACTATACAGGTATTGCCTATTCCATATTCATTAACAGTAAGACAAAGATTTTAGTCAAGGGTAACCCAAAGGGGAAGGAGCCCAGGGAAAGCTTGCTTTGTGGCAGGTGGCAGCAGGCTAGCAGGCTACCACCACAGTGGTGCAAAGTCACCGTGCTGGTGGCTTTCGAATGACAAGCAAGAGCTGGCACAGGACCTAGTGCTGTGGCATAACAGAGGAGGCATCTTTGAAAGGCTCTGGATCCCAATGACAGCTCTGAACTCAGTGGCAGCTGGAAGCCTCTGCCTTGGACAGAGGCTTGATGCTGTCAATAAGGTGACTGGCAGTGTTTCTCTCTGTCTCCAGCAGCCTCTAGTTCCTGCTGAGCTAATACCAGCAAGCACACCATCTGATCTCAGAAATAAAAGTACAATCTGGCATGCCACTCTTAAAAGGTAGCTGACTCTTTGCATTGCTGACAACATGGAAGAAAACTATGAGATCCCTTAAATTAATCCCATATTCAGTAACTACGTATGACTAAAAATTACTTATCTGTTCTGTACATCAGTACCTCAAACAGTTGTTGGAATTTTAACTGACATGTATAAAGCAGTTGGCTGTCTCAAAAAGCATTGGACAGGTATTACTCATCTTGGTAGAACTGGATATCCTTTGCAGAAGTGTCCAAAATAGGGCATTGAGAAATAAGTAGTTCCATTCCACTCAGTACCATCAGGCTTGTAGTTACATCAAACAGGCAGAATTTGCGTGATAGTTCTTGATGGCTTTTCAGAAATCTATGTATTTCATTTCAAGCATGCTACTTTCATTTCTTCTACATTATTTCTACGAATGATCAGTACATACATCATAGCTTTACTGGGGTCTGGATATATGATTGAAGAGTGGAGAATAAAATAGTGTTCCGACCATGTTAACTAACACAGTAAGAAAGACAAATCTGCAAGGACTCCTTTTATTCCCCTCCATTTAGGGTTTGCATATTGCTGTGTAGCCAGACCAGCAAAAGCATCTTATACTTGGTAAGGAAGCCACTTCTGAAATGGCAAATCAAACTATCCCATTTTGGTTGGTCTCTTATCCCAAGTATAACAAGGAACCCAAAGGATCCTGGAGCACATTATACAAACACAGAGAGAGATAACTTTACAAAATTATGCACTGTAGAAAGGTTATCATCTTCTCCAAAGCACATGAAGATTAAGGGAAGCAGAATCTCTTGTATACACAAATTAGATATGTCATTGTGAGTGTTTCGACTGCTGCAGAAAATGACAAGTGATTTGTAATGATCACTTTTTATTGCCGCTGTAGGGTGGCACCTTTATCTTTTGCAATGACAGTGTAGTAGTCTGGTGCTCAAAAATAAGAGAATGAACGACCAATGCAGCCAGCTTGTGTAACTCCTTCCAGTAGTATGTATGTATGTAGGGTTCCCAACACAAGTACAGATGCCAGTTTGACTTAAACAAAAAAATGAGGAGTGAAAACATGACGAACAGGGCTTAAGAAGGCATGAATGTGGCTCTCTGTGGAGATGTGCAAAAGACAATTGCACCAATTACATGCTGGTTTTGGAACTCCATGTAGCCGAAGTCTATTGAAATATATATTTGTAAGCGGGAGTGGTGGGGAGGGAGGGAGGATGCACTGGAATGAGGCCTGGAGCTGAAACGCTGTGGTAAAGGCAGGAGGAAGAGAGAGAGCTGCAAACTGGCTGCGATCCTCAAATTGAAAAAACAGGGTCCGGAAACATTTTAATGCCAAATGATGTGACACCTTTCATTCCTGTTTTTCTTTTGTCCTTTGTTTTCTATGTAATTGATAGAAGCTTTTTCCTATTTATGCTACCAATTGTGGAAGCTGGGTTGAGTAAAAGCATTTTTATTCTGGCCTCACAAACTCCTGCTTATGCAACAACTTATAACTTTAATAACACCATTGTAACTGCATTGGTACTGGGGGAAAAAAAAGCCCTAACAGATTTCTTAGCATCAATAAGGCCTGAGAGAACTTGCTGCAGTGCTGGGATGTGACAGGAGGCAATTTATAAGGAATTAACTCTGACAGTCACTTTACACAGCTGATTTTCAAAGATCTAGGCACTAAAGATGTGTTAATGAGGGTACTGAGGCTTCATAATTAATTATATTAGCATCTCTTTGTTACCCTCTACAACAGTAGTGCCTGGTTGACATTTCAATAGAAGTCTGGTAGTATTCTTTGTTATTATTATCCAGGAGTACAGTTATACCTTAGCTCCCAGAGGGCAATGTTGCATGTAAATGCCTCTGTGAACTGCAAGGGCCTCTGGATCTCAGTAAAAGCCCTCGAAGGAGACCCTGCTGGAAACTGAATGGATGTCAGTAAAATTTCTCTAGTCTGGAGTCTCTCTTCAGATATGGACTCTCCTCCCCTTTCATTTCCCCCTTCCCTTCCCTCCCCCCTTCCTTTCCACTGTGCTAGTCCTTCTCACAAGGCTTAAGAACAGCAATATCCAGCACTTACTGAATGTTCAGTTCCAAACCTCTGAAGGAAGGAAATAGTGACCTGAATGAAACAGTGAACAAAGTAACCTGAAAATAGACAATATTTTCACATGCTTGAATTTTCAATAAAAGCAGTGCTGCCAGAAGGAGTCCCACAAGTGGTGAGTCAGATAATAGATGTACGACTGTGGTGGGAGGGAAATGGTCTCTACTTTGTTTTATACCATCTCCAAGACCCTTTGCAAAGGCAGATTAAATTATTTTCCAGCCATATCACTGTGAAAACAAACATGGAATTTAAAGGTTATTTCCTTTGTGTACTTCTGAGAGATGTCATTTTTGAATCCTAAAGGGGAAGGATGACTTTTTGGCAACGATCTCAAATCCTACTCTGAAAAAGTTTACATAGTGTCACCTGAGGTGGCAGAGCTGCTGTTTGTGTATTGATATATTTCACTTGCTTGTGTTAATTTAAACAAAACTTACCAAGAAAACAACAAAATTGCTGCTTCTCACACCAGTTACAACTGCAACCATGTCATGGTAAGGCTACAGGTCGACAAGTACCTCTTCTAAGTAAGCAAGACTTAAACATGTTCCTTACCCTTTCCTTGTTTGTGCCTGCCTTCAAGGGACCCTCTTTCTTTGTTTCATTGTTCGTGCATCTGCACCAGGGCAGCAGATCTGAGCACTAGTCTGAGTTAAAAATAAATGGGGTTTATGGGGACTACTTCTAATTGAAATCAGTTTCCTGATTCGACTTAACATGAGGCTACAAAAAACTTCAACCCTGCACTGGCATAATTCAGGGACAGTGTGAAGGGGAAGAAGGAAGGAATGTGTGGTGGGGAATGTGTACGTACAAACTTCCACTGAAACACAGTTTGTCAAACTATGTCCTGAAGGACTTCACATTCCTCCAAACCAGAACCACCTTTGTGTTCAGACAGTACCTTGCACAAAGGGATCACACTCTCAGAACTCTTGGGATTCCCAGACCTATTATAATACCAAAAAATAATAAGTGTTCCTACAGACTGACACAATTAACCAAATTCCACTTGCAGATCTTCATTGTTGGCAGCTTGCGCAGCATTTTCTGTAGCTGAAGTTAGAGACTAAATCTATTCTTGAGTTCTGTTTAGGCTCTAATGAGGAATAAGTCTGAATGACTGACATTCGGTTAACCTACCAGTAAAATAATTGCTTTCCTCACAGAGCTTTTAATATTGAACTGCATTTTTTAATGAGCTTTGACATTCTCAGATGAAAGGAATAATGTGTACAAGGTATTATTATAGCAAAACCTGTATATAACAGTTCCCTACATATTTTCCTCCTTTGTGTTTCACCTTTTCTGACACTATACTCCTACTCCAGACACACTCTGTAAATGTTTGAGCAATGCCAACTTGAAATTGCAGAACTGTAAATAACATACTGGTTCTTCACTGTTTATTTTAATCTAATATTTTCTGGATAGAAACAGAGGTTTTTCTCCCTGAGTTCAAGTATCAATGGTGCTCTACATAACAAGGGAAGTTTTTAATGAGTCCCACAAAACCAGCTGCCACTTAGTAACAAGACAATGGATGGAATACACATAGTGTAAAACTCTACTGCTATTCCGGAGGGACCAAATCTTCAAGTGTTACTCAACTTTGTTTAGGATTCAGCAAGTTTTCCTGCTGGAGAACTCCTGAGGAGATGAGAAATAAGAGTTTTGGGAATTGGCCAGAGTTAAAATCCTGGAAAGCAAACGTTTATAAATCTTGTAGAAATGCTGCTCCCATGAGAGAAGAGGGAGAGGATCACCTGGAAGCTGCCTTGCAGGAGAGCCCACAGAAGCACAAAGTACAGTTTTTCCGAGTCCTCAGCAGTGCTCTACCCTCAGTGTTTATCCTAAAATTTCAATTCAGCATTCATTTAAATTTGTAATACTTAACTGTCCTGAATTTCTATCCTTATCTCTTGTCTCATTAGAAAGACTGTCCAGCACCAGAGCTTCTGCCCTAGCTGTGAGGAAATTACAGCCTTTCTTTAGACAGAGCAGCACTGAATAGACAGTAGCTACTTCCCCTGTGAATTATTTCAGGGCCTTCTACATAAAAAATTTCATTGGCAGAGCTATTCCAGAATAACTCCAAGTATAAATACTGTAGTAGTCCAGTTTGAAAGTGTCTTCATTTGTGATTGATCATTCTACCTAGGAATACTTCTTGTAATTACTCAGTTTTCCCATGAACTTCTGGTTAGAACTTTCATTAGGCAGGTATGTAGCAAATACATCAGGTATGTAGTAAAATAAAGCCTCAAACATAAACACTACCATACCTCATTTAATGACCAGATGATTTCAAATAATTATCTTGTTTTTCAGACAGTTTCTGTGAAGCTGTAGCTGTATTAAGCTTGGTTCAAGTCTTCCAATGCCTCAATGCAGGCTTTAATACTGACTTGCAAAACTAATGAATTTGTATCTGTATGGATAGCTTTTGAACATCCACTCCTGGGAATGCCCCATGAAAATCTAAATATCCACTCTTGTAACACCCTGCAGGTGTTGCAGATAGTGAAGAGACATGTTTGCATGTGCCAATACATGTTTTCAAACAAAGCTGCTGTGCATTTCAGATCCTGTCTCTGGATTGTGAACTCCTCAGGTGAGAGGAGATATTCACATCTGGAAGTGGTAGCAGCACACCTGGACAAGCTGATATTTAAACATTTTTTCTTTTACACACTACAATTCAGGCATTCTGGATTTGTAACAGCAGCTATACATGTGTCTGTTGGCACAGTTGATCAGTAGTTAGCAGCCACAGGGCTCCAGCTAAGCCAAGGAACAGGACATCAATGTCTGAGAAATAAAATCTGAGTGAAAGTCAAAGAGGGCAGAAAACTCCTCCAGTCCACTGTCTCTTTGGGCAGGGACTCTTAATTCCATAATGCAGAATGTAAATAACTTCTCCTAACATTCTGAAGGCACAGATCAGTTTGGTTCCCTACGCCTTCGGTGAAAAATAGGAGAAAAACATTCTTAAGTACCCACCTATCTGAAAAGCTCATGTCTCATGTTCAGGTGTCTTGGATTTCATTGAATTTAAGAGGTTTAAGAATCTTCTGACTGCATCTTTGTCTCTAGTATCTGGGAATGAGCACAAGCATTACATGACCATTCAGTTCTTCGCAGATGACAAGCGAGTGCTCTGCTAAGTTAAAAATGTTGGTACAGGAAAAAGTAAAAATCAGGTTTAGCAACTGTGTCTAATGGGAACTTTACCCAAGGAAGAAAAAAACAAATCCAAATAGAATCACTGGATTTCTTCAACTCTGTTAGTCACTGCCTGTTGTTTGTACTACTGAACCACCATCCCGCTTCAAAGGCAGTTATCTGCCCAGAAATATTTTCATCCGAGGGTTTAAACTGCAACAACTGTGAGGACACGTGGAAGATTATTCTGTCATTATCTAACCACTCAGTTCCAATGTGAGTGCTCAACGGGGAAGGTCTGTGGCCAGTGGAGATGGATAAACAGCTGGAGGGGAGGTATTTGTCTGTTTAATATATGTGCCAAACTGTCTTTCAAGGGTCATGGAGACTCAGCAATTCCTGGGGGCTGTCAAACTGATTACACGCAGCAAAGCAGCTCTGCCTGCTGCTTAGGGTAAGCTCTGATATGCCAGTCAGACTTTACTATCAAGTACAAGCTTATGTGTGCTCGAGATGTTGTGCAGCCTTCAGCTCACAGGTGTACTCTGTCATTTAAAAGCTTTCATACAGGCTAAAAAATTTGGTCTTGCACTCCAAGGGGGAATCTTTGTTCCTAATACAGAGCATAAGTCTGCATTCTCTGTGGAAGAGCAAGCTCCCAGCTTAGATGTACAATTGTTAAGCAGTTTGTTGCATTTCAGCAGTGGTAAAATGATCCTTGGTTTATATTTCTCTACAATAATTTTGGTAAAGGCTATAAAATTCATTGGGATGGAAGGCTATAAAAATGGAAGTTGCCATTAATTATACTGACTTGCATGATTCAATGTATGCCCATTTTGCAGTGTAGAAATACTTAGAAGGAAATGTACTCCCTTTCTTTTTCATGCATCATTACATTGTATTTGAGAGGATTTAGCACATTTTCTGATTTCAGTTGCCAAATTGGGGGGATATGTTTAAAATATACAGCCAGCTTGACATTCCAGAAACTAAGGATTATTGCCAATTATGTCACTGTCTTGTAGTACCATACCTAACAAAGGAAAGAAGTCTTTGGGAAACTGAACTTTTACATCAAGGCGT
This sequence comes from Ara ararauna, assembly GCA_028858755.1. Lineage (NCBI taxonomy): Eukaryota > Metazoa > Chordata > Aves > Psittaciformes > Psittacidae > Ara > Ara ararauna. Next base: position 19,531,220 of record CM054384.1, read on the forward strand.
AAATATGAGATGATCTTAGAAAGCAGCTCTGTTTATTCAATTCTTGAGAAAAATGTGCACTTACTGCTACACTGTATGTAAATTGTAAGGCCACTAATCACTACCAGCTGCTGCCAAATGCCCCACATATCCCAAGTACATATAAGGGAAAACTAACATACATTTTCTTCATTTGTCTGACAAAGTCATTGCCATCAGGTGGCTGCAAAGATCAAGCACTCCTACGTGTCAATGCCAGAGTACTCGTGCTGAGTTTGGAAGATGCCACATACAGCATGGTTTTGTTACTTGAACTGTGCAACCTGAAGTGCAAACCAAAGCAGGGGGAAAAGAGCTATTTCTGATATAAGCAGCATAGCTACTTGGATAGTGTAGTCCAGAAAAGAATGTTACTGTTCTATTATATCTGATCTAATCAGAGCTGAGAAAGGTCTTTCAAGAAGACAAGGACATAATTTTCTCTAAATACATTCACACCCTCCCTATATCATAAGATTATAACTGTACATTTTAACCGTTATTCAAGGACTAAAACTGCCTTAGAGCTTAGCTACAGATAATGAAAAACATTAGAAAGAACTGGAGGGAAATAACTGAATATTTATCAATTAAACCTCTAATTTTGTTTTTTTTTTTTAATAGTACCAGGGATATTAAACATAGTTATATATTAGGTCTAAGCATCATATGTAATTTCTGAAAATCTTGTTTAACAGCAGGTAACTCATGTCACAACAAGACTTCATACCACCCAGGTAACGTTTTCCTTCCCTTGTAATGAAACCACATGGGGCTTGGGATACCTACACAGAGGAACAGTTTGAGTTGAGAGTTGTTTCCTCACAGACATTTCGGTTCTATTCCTCCTGAGTGTCCATGTTAACAATGCAGCAAGAACAGACAGTAAATCACTTCATCTCTCCTCCATCCCTCCTCAGGCTCAACAACAACTCTAATTCAATTGCTCAGTTTTACTTCATTGTTCTATGAAGCAAGGAGAGCACAGAGAGGTCATAATTCTGTGAATTGTTGTCACATTCCTCGAGCCAAGCCCCAGGAGCATCGAAGCACCTGTTGTTTTGAGACCTTTTACGACACGTACCCAGAAGTTAGGCCGCAGTGTAACTGTCTAAGTGAGGCTCTCTTCTGACAAGCCAAAAGGGCTGTTAAAGCAATAGTACCCGGTCAGCTGGAGCGAAAGGATGTGCAATCAGAGAAGATGTGTTGACGTTGACACAGCTTTTCTAAGAGGAGGAGTTAGGACAAAAGGTTTATTAGGAAGCTGGGACCAGCACATCATCAGGACTGAAGGAATAAAGCAAGCAAAAAGGAAAGTAACTATGTGAAAGAACACTGCTTCCTCCAAAAAATCGAAGTCTTTGGTTTCTCTTTTCACATGGAAGCATAAGTTTGTATTTTGTGTCTCAACTTTAAATCTCTCTTGAAAGTTTTTGTTTTAATATTTTTATAGGGATGCTGGGGATGTGCTATTTATTAGGGACTGTAGTGATAGGACAAGGGGTAACGGGTTCAAACTTAAACAGGGGAAGTTTAGACTGGATATAAGGAAGAAGTTCTTTACTGTAAGGGTGGTGAGACACTGGAATGGGTTGCCCAGGGAAGTTGTGGATGCTCCATTGCTGGCGGTGTTCAAGGCTGGATTGGACATAGCCTTGGGTGACATGGTTTAGTGGGAGGTGCCCCTGCCCATGGCAGGGGGGTTGGAACTGGATGATCTTAAGGTCCTTTCCAACCCTGACTATTCTATGATTCTCTACATATAATTAATATCTACTCTTTTTTTGATAATAGCTAGCTTTAGGGTACAATAAACAGATCATGGAAATGTTTTTAACAGTATAGCAATTAAAATTAATGATTATTTGACCTTCCTGGATCACCTCAATAACGTACTTCAGGAATACTTAGTCTTCCATAGACTAAACAAGGGATTCTAGTAAGGCGCAGTCAGATGCTGCTTGGATCATGTTCCTGCTTGGAACTAACTTTCAAATTTATGGCCCATATTTTCAAATTATAGACCTTCAAAGGCTAATCTAGAGAAATAGAACAGAATAGAAGAGTAAATTACAGGTGAAAAAAGAAGAAAAAGAAATCACACAGACACAACTGCATAGTAGAGACTCAAGGGAAACAGAAAGAAGAAAAACCAAGCCACACACATGAGCTTACCTTATCTGAATGTGAAGATGCCCATACTAATTGATCTTGGGAGATGCAGAGTATGAGACATGTTCTCTCACTGTGATGGGCTTTGGGAAGGCCTTGGGACATCCCTCTTGGGAAGGATTTTATAAGCTTGCATTTATAAAGTTGCGACGCTTTGCTTACCTTTGTGCCCAGCAATTGAGAGTTCACTGTTGTATGGAAAGCAGAGGATGGCAGCTCATCCCTCCTGCTGCGTGCATGGGGAAGCTCAATTCAAGTTGTGGACATGCAGCAGCCGTTGTAGGTGGCAGTGGAAGCAAGGACATAGCTGGTAGGAAGTGACAGCTGGGAATACAAGAGAAAAAGCCATTGGGATTTAGAAGCAATTGGGATTTGGAAGCAACAGGTAGCAGTGGGAATCAGAAGACTATAGTTAAGGCCTTTGAGGAAGCAGACACTAATCCCGGCCTTGTTGAGTAAGTCCATGGGAAGGGGCAACTTGAAGAGACAAAAAAGGAAGCAAGCAGGGAGACTCTGGCAATCTTGTGTGACTGGAAAGCAGACACAAAAGGCAAGTTCCTACTCCATCAAAGTTCAACTTGTTTCTTAGCCTGGTCCGCATCATAATACTCATCTGTGAATGATAGGCTGTGTATTTTTATAGAAAAGCGTGGCTCAGCTGTTACTTTAAGAACAAAACTCGGCTCTCTGTAGCTGTGAAGCTGCAAGGAGCTCTTCCATGACAGGTGGACAGGAAAGGGACAAAACCGGTTATTTAAAGTCTGCTTGCTCTTGGTGCAGCGGCAGGTGTGCTGGCAGGCGGCCGGGCTCTATGACCTTCTAGAGCTGCGCTCCCACAATAGCTGCATGTGACTGACAGGGCCTCTGTGCTCTTAAAACGTAACGCCTGAAGTTCCTGCTTTGGGTCGCGCTCCGGCTCAGGGAGGACGGCGGGGGGGGGGGATCGCCATGTCCCTGTGGAAACGCGACCTCACCTCACGTTGCCTCTCGAGGCGTTAGCGCTGGTGCCGCGGCCACCGCAGGCAGCGCAACTGCCGCCCCCAGCGGCCGTTTCGGGACCCCCCCATTCGGACGCCGCTGCTCCCAAACCCCCATTTCCCCCCCCCCAATTCCCCTCACAGCGCGGCCCTGAGGAGACGCGCGCGCGCCTCGCGCCCCCGCGCGCGCTCCCGCTCTCGCGCCCCGCCCCTCCCCCCCGCCCCCCTCAGCCAATGGGAGCCCGGCGGGGGCGGGGCCAACGAGCGGAGCCTCTGCGGCTGCGCGCCCTCCCGCCCGCTGCCAGGAGGCGGTGTCCGCGCCTGCGCCGAGCCGCGCGCTCAGCCTCGCTCTCGGAGGGGAGCGGACGGCGCCTGCGCGCTGCGGCCGCCGTACACCCCCGCCCCCCCCCCCAGCGCCCCGAGGGGGGGTGCTGCGCATGCGCGCCGCGCTGCCCGCCCCTCGCCAGCAGCAGCCGGAGGAGGCGGCGGTGGCTGCGGAGAGCGTGAGGCAGAGCGAGCGCCGCGGCAGCCCCTGCTCGCTGCGAGCTCCACGTCCGGGCGGAGGAGTCCGGAGCGCCCCGGCGGCGGCGGCGGAGGGAGTCTGAGCGGCGGTGGCAGCAGCAGCAGCGGGAGGAGTCTGTGCCCGGCCCCCCTCCCCTCCCCCTGCTCAGTCCCGTTACAGCCCCCCCCCTCCCTCCGCGCTCCGCTCCGCAGCCACACCAACATGTCGGCGCCGGCGGCCAAAGTCAGTAAGAAGGAGCTGAACTCCAACCACGATGGGGCGGACGAGACCTCAGGTGAGGCCGCGCCGGGGGCGGGAAGGGAATGGCGGCAGCCGCCCGCGGCCTCCGCCTCGCACCGCGCCGCACCGACCGCCATTTTCCCCAGCCACACGGGCCGCGGCCGGGCCGGAGGCGGGAAGAGCGCGGGGTCGGCCGGGCGGATGTGCAGGCCCAGGCAGCGGCAGGAGGAGGCCATGTTAGCGCCCTTTTGTCTCCGCTCCCCGGCCCGGCCTCCTTCCCCACGGGCGCAGGCGGGGCCGGGCGGGGGGCGCTGCGGCCTTGGCGGAGCAGCGGGACCCCCCCCCCCCCTCCACCCCCCCGCTTCCCGGAGCAGCATCCGCGGAGCCTCATTGTGCTCCGCCGCCGCCGCCATGATGCTTCGCCGCCTCCTGGTCCCCCGCGCTGCCGCGGCCGCGTGGTGCTGCCCCGCCGCGCGGGGATGGAGCGGGGCCTTGCCCGCCCGGGGAGCCACGCGGTGCTTCGGGCGCCGATGGAGCCGCCCGCGCCGGCCCCACGTGCGATTTCGCGGCGGCTCAGGGTTTTTTAAAGGTCGCCGCGCCGTGGGTTTCCTCCCGGCGGCCGCCGCCGCGGGAAGGGCGCAGCGCTCTCCTTCCTCCTTCCATCAAACCCGCCGTCGCTCCCTACGGTGCGGCGCCCGCTGCCAGCGCCGGTCGCACACGTGCTTTTCGTCCGCGGCCGCTTCTCCGCCGTGGGGAGGGGGAAGCAGCGCGTCCACCGGGGAGAGCTGTCCCCTAACGCGGGCTGGGCCGCGCGGGATACTTAACAGGGGAGGAGTGAGCGTGCTGCACCGCTCCCGCGACTTCCCGCGGCCGGTCATTCATCTCCAGCGCGATAGGTAAACAGTGCTCCTGAAACGCGGAGCTCTGCCAGGCTCTGTGGAGGGGACGTTCCGGTGAGAAAATCCCGGTAAACGGCGGCTTTGAAGGGTTTTTTGCTTGTAACCGTCCTGTCGAACGTTCTTGTCGTTTTTTTAGAAGGTGGCGTCTTCCCCTTCTATTGATTTTCTGGCCTCTCTAAATTATTTAACGTTCTTTCAGATGGTTTTGTCTTAGCAGATACGGCTCAAAGCCTTTTAATGAAATTGTTACTTATGTGTCATGATCGACTTCTCATTGAAGCTGAGTTGTAAAGCCGTGTAGGGGAATGTGAACTGGGATTTCTAAGGGTGAACTCTCTCTGACTGCTGTTTCATCAAGCTTTTCTGTGCTTCAGCTGTAGCGCACCCTGGAAGTAGCTGAAGCTTTAAGTCCTTGTAATACTTATGACATTTAGTAGAAATATCCGTGTAATTCAGAAGTACATTACTAGGAAAGGGCTTAGGCAAAACCCCGGGTGATTTGTCAGACTTGAAGGGATTTTGATACATTTTCACTTGGTTTTTTGTTTGTTTTTTTTTTTTTCCAGAAAAAGAGCAGCAGGAAGCAATCGAACACATTGATGAAGTACAGAATGAAATAGACAGGTAACGATGAGCAAACTTTTACAATGAATGTTTTAGTAGAAATTGAAGTGTAACTTTCAGAAGTCAAAATATTTAGTAAAGAAACCTACTCGGTGGTAGGTCTCACTCTGTTTAAATTCTGCCATGATACACTTGTGTGGTGACTTGATTAGATATAAGAGGTGTTTGTGTGTGATAAAAGAATTAAAGAAGTATGCTGGGGTCTTGTTTTATTTGGGATATTTTAAAAGGTAGACCTTGAGCTTAAAACTTAAAATTAATTGTGATATTTTTGATACTAGAAATTTATTTTCTATTGGGCTTTCAAGTTCATGTGCATGCTCTTTTGCAAAAGTGTTTTTATGTGTGTAAGTAGAATGAAAAACTTGTTTGAAAAGTTAGGCTTTATTATACTTTTAAAAACTTACATATTCATTTGCTTAGAAAGCATCACTGAATCATAAGTTCCACGTGCCAAAACTCTGTGGGTTCAGTGTTGTTATTTGCCTGGATTGTAGCTCTATGCACACTGTCCTACAAAGACTGCAGGTGATCATTGATGCTCTGAACACATGAAGCTGTTGTATTATCAAGGCTCTTTTTTGGAGCCAAACCCAATGAGACGTTGCACCTTCAGATGTTATTTGTGTCAGTGCAGAATTGTTTTGCTGGAGCTTGCTTGCCTCCTTGCCCAAAACTTATAAAGAGCAGGTGATAGTGTTACGTGTTATCTGTGTTTAGGTCTTTTGAAATCAAAATGTTTAAGAGGTAAAAACTACTTTGCTTTGCACGAATAAGGGTGTGTCCCTCATGTAATGCTGCAGAGCATATGATGTATTAGGAATGTTTCATTAAGATCAGTAAAATTGCTTCTGGTAGTGTGTTTCTGAATAGTCATTATGGGCTTAGGGCCTCTGGTTTTTGTTTTAGATGCCTCACCTTTTGAATATGGGAGACTAGTCTAATCAAACCTGGTCAGTGTTTGGCTAACTACTGTTGATGTGGCTTTAAATCTCAGTTCTCACTCTTGTGGTTTAATATGGTTCTTTCTCTTACAGACTGAATGAACAAGCCAGTGAGGAAATTTTGAAAGTAGAACAGAAATACAACAAACTCCGCCAACCATTCTTCCAGAAGAGGTCAGAATTGATCGCCAAAATCCCAAACTTCTGGGTAACAACATTTGTCAACCACCCACAAGGTAAATTATTAAAAGCCCTCTTTTTCAGTGTGTTCTTGCTGGTGATGTGTCTTGCAGCTCTTCAGGGTTTTCTAGAATTGTTGCTGGACATACGTTTAAACAGAAGCCTGTTCCAAATGCAAACACTTCCTCCTTTGTCCTAGAGGGCATTTTATAAGCTTTTTATTTCTTGCACTTGTTGATCAAAGGAGTATCTTGGTCACTAAAATCCTGTGGTGGTTTTCTTTCTGCGTTTCAAATGATAAGTTTCCTGCTTTTTTTTTTTTTTTTCAATTAGTTGGGTCCTTAAGAAAAAGAACTAAAAAAAAAAAAAAAGGGTTCTGGTTTTAGTGTTTTTGCCGATTTTTTAATTGGAGGTGAGCTCCTGACAATAAACTTGCTACAAAACGTGTCTGTAGACTGCTTGTAGGTTGGTGAATGGCATGTGTGAAAATCTATTTGAGAGAAAGGTAGATGCATGTAGGGCTTTTCTTGCTTCTTAAAATTGAACTACAACAAGCAAATATCATGGTTTGACCTCAGCAAATATAAATCACATAAATGCCAATAGTCTGTTGGCTGGTAATTTGCAAACCGTGGGCTGCAAGAAGTTGGCTTGGACAGATGTGCTGTGTTTCAAACCTTTCTTGCTGTCAGTTCCCTGTATTTCACCTGCACAATCCCCATGATACACCTTTCATAGCTTTGTTAATAGGGGATTCCTAATTCTGTCTTTAGTATCTGCACTGCTGGGAGAAGAAGATGAGGAAGCACTGCATTATTTGACCAGAGTTGAGGTGACAGAATTTGAAGACATCAAATCAGGTTACAGAATAGATTTTGTAAGTACTTTAAAGAATTCCTTCATTTTTATTTTTCTGCTGGTTTTTACGTACTTGCTTATTGGGTTGTTGTTTATAACTTAATCTCTTCAGTTACTCAGTTAGTACTAGGTTGTGCTAAGTCCTAGGACTTGGCACATGTGTTTACATGATGTGGGTTCTAACTCTTTGCTTTCAACTCCACAGTATTTTGATGAGAATCCGTACTTTGAAAATAAAGTTCTCTCCAAAGAGTTTCACCTCAATGAAAGTGGAGACCCTTCTTCAAAATCAACTGAGATCAAATGGAAATCTGGGAAGGTATGTATCTGGGAGAGAGGATTACTCCTTTGTGTGATGCCATCACTTTTAAGTATGTTCCTTTGACTAGTTTTGTATTGGAAGATGCCTTGTCCTCCCTTTCTTCCTCTCTCAATCCATTGCCACTTCTCTACATACATAGTTCATGCCAATCTTGCAGGGTTTGGAATACTCCATTGACGTGAGATCTGTTGCAAATTCTTTTGCTCAGCTGAGCAGTGAAAGTACAAGTATGACCAGATGGAGAGATTACAGCTGCATTAGTTTGTCTCTGTCTGGCATGAATCCAGATGTGTTTTGTTGTTTGCTTAAGATAACTGTTAACTAAGGAATTCTAAAACTAGCAGGATTATGGAGGGTCAGATAGTGCTGTATGATCTGATTTTATTCTCTTTATTTCCTCAATTTCATTTCTAGACACTGCACCTTTGTAGAAGTTGCAGCCACACAATAATGTGACCATATCTTTCATCCAACCACTGTTCAAATGTGATTAATTTGCTGTAGTAGTTTCTGTAACAGTTATGAACATTTTCATGTTATTCTGAAGATTGTGAACTGAGTCTTTATAAGCAGAACTGAGGGTTGCAGTTAAGTCACTGCTTGTTTTGTCACCCTCAGACTTAGGTGAAAACCTTTAATTGAGAACTGGAACTTCGCCTCTTGTACAAGAAGTACAAGCCCAGTACAAACTAGCCGAGTTATCTTTACAACATACTACAAAATCAGTGCGAATTCTGGTATCCTTCTTCACTAAACAATCTTAATCTATAAATGTTGTGATTCTATCAAGAAAACAAATACTAGAAGTTCGGAGTTATATGATCAAAGAAAGATTGGATTTAAATAGCACATAGGAATTTTCAATCTCCACAAAAAGATTGTTGCAGACTTATGAAACTTGGGGAGATACAGGACCCATGTATGTTCTTCTGACCATCTCTTTTAGCGGTTTGTGTGGGGCTTTTTTGTCTCTTCACTTACTACAGAGAATGGCCGGAAGACTTCAGAGCAGGAAATCTTAGGATAAGAAGGCCAGGCAGTTCTTTAAGCTCTGTCTTTCACTTGAGATAGAGGTGTGGAGACTGAGTGTTTCTTAAATTATGTCGTAGTCATAGTGTTTAGCCATTGTGAGATCTTTTAAGTTCAGTATGTCATCAAACACTTGTCAGACTTGTGCTTCCGTGTGATAGAGGAACGTAAATCAAATGCAAACTCTTGTGAATTTTCAGTAGTTCTATGGAGGTCATTGAAAGAAACAGGTGGTTTTGTGTTTTCTCATGTTCATGAGAAATAGAGTGTCTTTTTCTGTGAGTTGTTTGGGTTCTAGGTGTTTAAGACTTATTCCTGAAAGGGGGAGTAGTAAGCGACTTCTTGTGGCTGTGTACATAAGTACATTTCTAAATGGTGCTTATTTAAAAAAAAAAAGAAGCCATGTAAAGGCCATTTTTTAATGGAACCTCTTAACTTTCTTTTCAGGATCTGACAAAACGGTCAAGCCAGACACAGAACAAAGCCAGTAGGAAGAGGCAGCATGAAGAGCCAGAAAGCTTTTTCACCTGGTTCACTGACCACTCTGATGCAGGGGCTGATGAGCTAGGAGAAGTCATCAAGGATGACATCTGGCCAAATCCATTGCAGTACTACTTGGTAAGTACAGCACGGAGCTGTTGATCCATACCCGTAATAGCACCATGTAAGTGAATTTGATCACTGTAGTTAATGGTGCATACGTGTCTTTAAGGTTCCTGATATGGATGATGAGGAAGGGGAGGGAGAAGAGGATGATGATGATGATGAAGAGGAAGAAGGATTAGAGGATATTGATGAAGAAGGAGATGAAGATGAGGGGGAGGAAGATGAAGACGATGATGAGGGAGAGGAAGGAGAGGTGAGTAATAGTACCCCTTACACCTTCTAGCTCTGGTGTTTGAGAAGCTAAAGAAACTTAAGAGGGATCTTGCCAGGATACTGAGTTACTTTTTTTTTTTGTACAATTGCTGACAAGGAGTTTGGAGGGGAGAATCCAGGCATATTTACTACCTTAATTCGTGGAGTTGTTTCAGTGTAATAAGTATGCTTGTGCATATGACAGTGAAAAAAAGGAGTTTTAGTGAATTTGTAAGGGAGATGCTTTAGAAGAGCTAGGATGTGAGCATAACAAAATTCTTGGTGTACATTCTAGCAAGGCTTTACTTGTAAATAGCTTTTGTTGGTGTATCCAGTTCTGTCATCCTCCTACCTTTGGTTTATTTCTGCTTATGGGCAGCTTAGGAAAGGCTCTCTGTTTGGCCCAGGAATTAGGAATTTCCTTCAGTAGCAAGTGGTATTCGAGGGACAGCATTCAGGGGGTTGATAACTTCAAGTTCGGAATGTCTGTTTCTCATATTTGGGTGTGGCGCCTGAGCTTCAGCAGCTAAAAAACTATTCACATTGGGACAGGAGGGTTATTGTGGGCACTAGAATTATGACTTAACCTAGAATTCAGCATCTGGAAGTACTAAATTTAACCTGAAATTTAGCACTAATATATCTGAAATATATTACTCTTCAGAGTTTAAAAATAGGGGTGGGAAAAAAAGACCCCTTCACTTTGTAAATGTTAAACCTGTGTGTTTGCAGTGATTGTAAGTCACAGTTTTCCAGACCTGGTTTCTTTCACTGGGACATCCAGTTATTAACTTATTTCTGTGTAGGTGGGTGCTCCTGGCAAGTGTTACTACTCCGTAGTGAAGAGGGAGTGATCATCAGACAGCATGCTATGAGTAACACTGTAGGACCGTAGTCTGTAGGGTAGTAAAACAGTTGTGGTTATTGCATTTGAAAGTTCGTGCTCTGTGAAGTTTAGTGATTAGATTTGTTTAATTGTTGCTTATCTTTCAACAGGAGGATGAAGGAGAAGATGACTAATTGAACACTGATGGATTCCAAACCCCCTTTTTACCTTTTTAATTTTAATCCAGTCCCTGGGAGCAAGTTGCTGTCTTTTTTTTCTTGTGCTCAGTCGCCTTGTTCTCTTGAGGTCTCTTTTTCTCTCCTCTACGCCATGGTTCACACTTTATTTTGGGGGGAAATACCTTGAGCAGAATACAGTGGAAAAGAATCTACCAGTTTCTGTTTCAAGTTCATTTTTATCCCTTTCTGTCTCAAAACAAAAAACTGTTTATGGAATCAACACACCATGTTCTGTGGGAAAAAAGAAAACCTTCTGCTCCCTTCACTCTGCTGGAAGCTGAAGAGTGCTAGGCCCCTGTGTAGTAGTGCATAGAATCTAGCTTTTTTCCTTCTTTCTCTGTATATTGGGCTCAGAGATTACACTGTGTCTCTATGTGAATATGGACAGTTAGCATTTACCAACATGTATCTGTCTACTTTCTCTTGTTTAAAAAAAAAAGAAAAAGCTAAAAAAAAAAAAATAAAATAAAAACCTGGGGTTCTAGAAGGTGAGCTGGGTGGGTTTCAGATGTTGGGGTGGGTTACGTGGGCATTTTGACAACATGGCTTCTTCTCCTTTGGCATGTTTAATTGTGATGTTTAACAAACATCCTTGCAGTTTAAGATGACACTTTTAAAATAAAATCTTCTCCTAATGATGACTTTGAGCCCTGCCACTTGATGGAGAATCAGCAGAACCTGTAGGATCTTATTTGGAATTGACATTTCTCTATTGTAATTTTGTTCTTGTTTATTTTGAAATTCTTTTTTTTTTTTCCTCTTTTTTTTTTTTTTTTTTTTTGTTTCACTGGAAAGGAAAGAAAGATGCTCAGTTTTAAACGTTAAAGTGTACAAGTTGCTTTGTTACAATAAAACTAAATGTGTACACAAAGGGACTGGTTGGTCTTCACTGAAAGAAACAGTTTTAATAACCTGTTTTGAACTTGTTTTGTAGTTTCTTGGCATTTTGGGGGGCATTTGGTCAGTATTGATGCAGTTTGATGCAACCTTGTGGTTGTGTGGACTGATGAGCAGTTGATTTAGTTGCCGCTGTTTGAATACTTGTGAAATGTTTCGTTTGATAGTTACTGCTGCACACTCCAGTTCTTGAATTGCCAAACTTTGTAAGACAGGGCTGTGGGTGCATATGCCTTGTGTGAAGACAGAGGTTTATATGTGTTTTGCAAGCGGAAAAACCACTTTGCTTATCAACTATCTGAAGTAGTAGCTTGCAGCATTGTATCTCCAGTAAATCAGTCTGCATAAAGATACCATGCAAGCTCAGAATAAAAAGATCAAGGGGTCTTATTAATAAGATTTGGGTGTTTTTGTAAATCTTTTCAGTTGAAAATAAATCTTAAGTGCAAACTAATTTTGGGGCTATTTCAAAAAGCAAGATTCTTAGCAAAGCTTGTGTAAAAAAAGTTGCTACTTCGCTGCTTTCTTTCCTTGGTAGCAGCATGTATATATGCTTTAGATCTACTGTACTCTTCCTCATGTTAAGAGACTGCATTTGAGTAGCTTGTAACAATTTCACATAGAGGTTGTTGGTACTGATATTCCACTAAGTGTAATGAAAGTTGTTTTAACATGCTGTGCTTTTGAAATATTTAAAAGAAAATGTTGTATCAGCTAATCTAGAATTCAAACAGCTAGTTCTCTTTGGATGTGTAGAAAAGACTGTCTTCTGGGAAGACTTGCTGTTATATCTCTGATTCCTTTTCCTCACAGAATTTGCTATCATTAAATTCGGCATTTTTGATGCTTAAGAATACACTTAGGACAAAATCAATCCCTTGTTTAAGACATGCCCAAATAACATGTGGGGGAAACATTCTGTAAGTGTCTGGTCCAGCTTGAATTTAATCCAGTTATCAGAGACAATAAAACATCCAGTCTGCATGTGAGCAATGCAAAAATAAGGTAACCATTTACTTTAGTCCATCTCAGCAAAAGCTTCTGCCCTGATCCTGCTTGCAGGGTAAAGATGATGTTAATCAGGAATGGTTTCTTAGCATCTAGAGAGAGAAGGAACCAAACTATGAACTCTCTTAAGTTTTAATTCTTTTTATTTGATTCTTCTTTGTTGTGAGATTGGAAACCATTTGCTGTTGTGATAGAGGGTCGATGTGCTATTTCTTGCCATGATGCCTTGTTACTCAATTGTTACATAGTCCTATCTGTAGCTTTTCAAGGCAAATCATATTTTCCAGGTCTTTTTCATGCTTTAGGAAAAATATTGTATCATTGTTAAACCCCTGTTGGTTACTAGCAGAAAACCTCTTAAAAACTGTTTTGAAAGTAATCAAAGCTTCAGGTTCTGTAAATTCAAATCCATGAACAAGAAATGAGAAGTCTGGATAATGAAATACTAATTCTGAGGTTTTTCTTCTCGGATTGTCTAAATCTTTAGGATTTAGAGGTTGCCAAAACACTCTTGCTACTGTACTGATAATACTGAATTGCTTGAGAAACTTAAGGTTTTACTCCTGACAATGGCTAAAGAGTAAACTAATGTGCTTAAAGAATAAAACATTATTTAAGTGTAATTTTTTTTCTAGCAATGGAAGACATGAGTAGGGATTAGCACATTTCTCTGCAATGCTGAAGAAATACTACAGATGGCCGTCCTGTGCTCTGACTGTTCACTTAATGTCTAATTTGGCTGAATGTGTAATGGGTGTCCATTTTTACTTCATTTAATTTGTATATGCATATAAAGGGCATTTAAAGACTTTCACCTTGGATAAGAGTGGGAGATTCATTCTTATTACATGTCTGTATCTCATTAATTCCCCACTGCTCTTTGAGCTCCTCACATCCAGTTGATGCTGCCAATTGAAATCTGTCACAGGTGGAAGCTGAATTCAGCCTTTCTGGCCTGAATTTCCAGAGTTACAATATAGAGTTGGCAGCAGTTTAAAAAAGAATGAAACTACTGTTCTGGGGCTGTATGACTTGAATGACTCGAAAGACTATTTTTGTTTGAAGTTTAATTGCTATAAACTGGAATCTTTTGTCTGTAATTTCTAGTGTCAAAGGAAAGCAAATACATCCATGTGTGTATAAATACAGTTAGAAAGGTTTGGGGTTTTTTTTAAACAGATGATCTGTGTGCTTATTCATACTTGTCAAGACAGTTTTTGTCCCTGTAAACAAGCATTATCTGAATGGATTACTCAGTCATTTATGCCATCATTTGAATCTGTAAGCTTCTCTTTGTACCACACTAAACCAGGTGCACAACCATAGTACTTTGTTTATTGGATATTGTTCCTGGATTTTGAAGCCATGATTTTTTTTTCTTTGAAAAGACTGAAATCAATGAAATAATTTCTTTGATGTACCTTCAAGATATCCTTCTGTTTGAAGGAATTAAAGTACATTCAACTGTTACTTGATGTTACCATTTCCAAGAGTCTTTTTCAACAGAATCAGTTACTAGTCCCAAACTCAGCATTATCTTTCACGGGTCAGGCTGATAACGATCGCTTTTTTAAAGATACCAGATGCCCAGTGTGATAAGAGAGATGGGAGATCACAAGTGACTCGAACATGATGCTTGCTTCCTCTGGGGATCAGATTTATGCTTAATCTCTTGCATTCCCTCTGCTGCATTAAAAATGGAAACTTCTAAGACTTTAATCATCACCTTCCACTGGAGGGAGCCCTGTAAGACCTAACTCCTGCTCCCCTGGGTCTTCAGCTGGTGGGGCTCCTGTGTTCCCCAAACTTATACGGGGAGGAAGGGTGGGTTTCTGTGGCACCCGACATGGGCTGTAGCACTGCTCCCTCCAGGAGGAGTATTCCCTGGCCAGGAAGGAGCATAAAATGGAGACTTGGCAAAGCTGTGAAAGGCAGAGGCATTCGGGAAGCGAGGGCATCCTTTCCCAGCGCTTCCTCCTTTTAATGCTTGCCAAATGCAATTCATCCATAAGCTGGTGCCGCACATGTCCCATCTCCTCTGGACGGTTTGGCAGAGGGCAGGGCTCCCCTGCCTCACCTGTGGGGCACAAGACCTGAAGGAAAGAGGGGGAAGCCCTCATGTGAACCCTGAGAGCAGCAAAATGGCCTCTGCAGCCACGACCCCACACAGAGCTCCCAAACCTCTCCTTCAGCCCAAGACAAACACAACCTGAATCCTGTCTGCTGGGACAGACCCAGTCTGCTGGAGGGATGGCTGTGTCCCTGTTCCTGAGCTTCAATCTACACCTACCAGCTTTTACTTTCCCCTTTCCAGTACTTTCAATGAATATACAGTCTAATTATAATAATTCCTTAAACACTAAACAGAGCCTGGGCCATGTTACAAATAGCAATAGGTTCCAGAGGGTTTATATTAATCTAATGCACTTGCTTTTTTAACAACAGGAGCATGATCAAAGGGTTTATAGAAGTTTAAGGCTTTATTAATTCAACTCAGTTAAGAGAGATTTAAATTTCTGCTGATTTCCTAATTATTCAGTTGCAGATCATTACAAAACGCTCATGCTAGAAAACACTATTCTAATTAAATAAAAGGAAAAACATCTCTGTTTATTAGTATCTTTCTAAACTTGACTGTGGGAATGCTGTAACCTCCAGATGCCTTCGGACTCAAAAGTTGTGCATTGCTCCAGGAGCAAACCCAAGCATTTCAGTGCAATAATAACATTACGTAAAACTGCTGAGGAGCGATCTTACAAGTGATGGTCTTCACCATCTGAAAGCAATAACGATTTGTGACTTGTTTTAAGCATTATGACACACTGTAAATCCGTTCTGCAAGACAGCATAGTGGTTTTTCACTTGTGATAGCTGTGGGATTACTGCCGGCCTTGCCAATAGATTTGGGTTATTTTTTCACTCTAGTATTCAGCTGAAACACCAGACACTACACGTAAAGGGGCAGTCAGGCAAAAACCAGCAGTGGCAACAGCGAATGTCCCCGTTCAGGGGAGCATCCTGTCTAGAGCTGCAGCTTGCTTGTTCCTCTGCCAACAGACACCAGTTACGAGTCAATGTGGAGAACTCAGATTGGAAACCACCCGATATCCTCAGCTCAGCACAGCACGCTGGGCCCAGCCACTGGAACTTTTCCTCACAGCACCCAGCGGTGCCTGCAGCTGAGCAAAGCCCGCGTTAAGGATATCTGCCACTATGTCCCCGCACTGCTCCTCCTTCGAACCCCCACAGAACACTGACCCCCTAAATCCTCTCCTTCCCCAGCAGCGCGACGCGGAGGGGTTGATGTCCGCGCCAGGCAGCGGGAGGTACCTCAGTCTCCTCAGCGTCCGGCCAGTCGCGCCTCTCTCCTTCCCGCCGCCATCCCGCGCCAGGTCCCGGCTGCGCATTTCCCCTCAGGGCGGGCGAAGGCAGCGGGACGACCTCCAGCCAGGGCGGCGTGTGGAGAAGGGAGGCTCCCCGCTCCCTCAGGGCCGGCCGCGGGCAGCCCTCCCGGGCCCGCACCCCGCGAGAGGGCGCTGGCCGGCGGCGCGCCGCTCCCCGGCAAGGCTGGAGTTTGAAAAGTGCCGGTTGTCGGCGGTGCCGTACGGAGCAATGGCGGCGGGGACCCCGCAGGTAAGCGCCGCGCCGAGGAGGGGCGACCCATGGCGGGTGGCGTGAGGTGAGGGGGCTTCCCCATTCTGGATGGCCGCCTCCATCCTCCTGGGGTCCCCTCCGTCTTCCCGTGAGGAAAGCGCAGCTCCCTGCCCCGCAGGAAGCCCCCCGGCCCCGGGAGGGAGCGGGCTTCCCGCTGTCTCCTCAGCCGGTCGCGGTGGCCGCGCCCCGGGGAGGACGGGAGAGGCCGTGCGGGGCGGGTGAGATCCACCTCAGGTGAGCGGGGTTCGGGCCAAGTTGGTGCCCGCTGAGGGAATCCGAGTCTCGGCGTCGAGGAGGTGCGGGTCAGCGGGGCGCTGCCGGGGCCAGAGGGCAGCCCGCCTCCGTGCTGCGGAATAAGCTCGGCGCGGTGGCGGAGGTGCCCTGCCCTCTTCCCTTGAGGCGTTTCGAGCCTAATCTGGGAAAGATGGGATGGAGAGAGCGGCACAAAAGACTGGGTTCTTCCCCTCTTGCTGCTTTCACCCTTGCACAGATTGGAGCTGGGAAGGGAGCTGAATGGCTCCAGGCAGGATTGCAAGCGTCTTTTAACAATGCTTGCAGTGTTTCTTTCCTTATAAAGAGTGAATGTGGCTAGCATGCATGTGGCGGATGCAGGCCTTTTCCCTACAGCACAAAGTTGCCATGAAGGATGTGATTTTCAACGCTCTGGTGAGCACATGTGAGCTTTCTCATTTGAATAGTTTCTGGTTGGTTGATCAGCTCGTTCAATCAAGCTGTAAATCAGTTTCTGTGTTAGTGGTGAAACTGTTAAGAGTCAGGTCTGCTCCGGGCTTTGTGCAGGTGAAGCGTATTTCCAAACGGGGCATAACCACTGGGGAGGTGGGATCTTCCCAGGCTGCAATCCCAAGGACTAAGTGCAACTTGGATACTGCTGGTATTTTTGCCAGTTAGGAAGCAGTCTAGCCGCTTCAGTGCAAGGAGCCTGGCGGAAGCGCTGGGTGAGTTGTGGCAGCCCTACTACAAGTACCAAAAGCGAGTTTATTGAAGTTTGCTTGGGTATTACTCTGCAAGTTGTAAATGCATTTTGGGATTGTGTTGGAAACTTATCCTGAAGGGCTGAGCTTCCTGGGGAACCTAAGAACAGCTGCAGCATGGGCTGGGCAGTATCCTGATATCCCACCGAAATTCCTGAGTCAGAATGCAAAATGGGTCAATCCAAATGCAAATTCAGCTTTTCCATCCTCCTCAGAAAGTCCCTGCCCACGGCAGGGGGGTTGGAATTAGATGAGCTTAAGGTCATTTCCAAGCCAAACCATTCCATGATTCTATGAAAACATACCATGCTTACATTCTAAATATATTTAGAAAAAATAGCGTGGTGCATTAACCAGTGTTCATACTAGCTTTTGGCAGAGAGTGATGTGGAGGAAAACTGACCCAAAAACTGCCCAGACTATACCTGTTCTCTGAATCCATACGTAGGTCTCTGTTTTCAGCTCCTTTTATTGGTATTGCACTTGCACCGCTACTTATTCCATTGCTCTGAGCAGATCCAGGGGGTGGATTGCTTACACCCATTTGCATAGTTGGGGTAGAAAAGAGATCTGTATGCTTTTCTAATTATTTAAATGAGAATTGCAGCCAAACAGACTCCTTTTAGTCACTTGCTACAGACTAGATAAAGAGCTTACTGATTTTTCAGCTTAGAGCTGGTAAAGGTTGCCTGTGACTCAGGAACTCCATGATTCAAGTTCTTCCTCACAAAACTTTGGATGTTTATCAAAGCTCTGGCTTATAGTTCCTGGCTTTACTGATTGGGCGAGAACTTCCTGGAATCAGGATGTTAATCTGAACCTTTTTGTTACTAATCCGAACAACTCCTGTTTTGGCTATTGTGTGGCTCTTGCAGACCCAACTTGGTTCTAAGCCAGCTTCAAAATAGATGTTGGCTTTTTCCTTCTTCTTTAACTATTTTGCTGTTGGACTGAAATCAGCAAAAACTAATGGAGGATGTTTGGTTGAGTCTTTGATTAAATAATTGTTTCTGTGTGAGTGGCTCGAGCTTTGAATGCACAGCACACTCCTAAAGTGCACTATTGTCCCCGAGTAACACTAAACCAGTGTGGTTTATTGTTGGAAATGTGGTCAACCAACTAGGGAGTTTGAAAGCAAGTTGGGACTCCTGAGTTCTGTCTTCAGTCACTGACGTGCTGTGTGGCATCAGAAGTACAGCTTGACAACCATTGTTTTTGCATTTAAGCAGGGAGTATGCTGAATCATTAACGTTAGGTTCTTAATACATGTATTGCTTTGAATGCCTTAAAGGCACTCTTCCTGTTGAAGAGAGAAACAATGCGTTGCTTGGATCTGTTACAGCTTTAAGTAGCATCCTCATGGATAAAGCTTTCACAGCTCTGGTCTGAGTCCAGTGTTTATGTGATCAGTGAGATACACCTCTGCTGCTACTGCCTGTACTGGCTATGTCCAGAGCCTTCAGACAGAGCATCTCCTTCTAGAGCTGATGATGAGGCACATATCACTAGAACAAGCAGTATTGAAAATGGTGTAGAACAAGCTTGAATGCTATTAATGCAAGTCAAAATAATCCGTGCTTCTAAGTGGCTTTGCTGCCTGTAAATCACAGAATAGAGACTGAGATCACGACTGGCTCACCTTTGCAGAGACAGCAGGAAGTTAAGCCTACTCTGTTGCTTGTTCATTGGTAGAAACAGTTGTAGGTTTTACATTTTTCTTCTTCATGCATAACAGCCAAGAGTTAATGCATGCTTGTGACGTGCCTAGAAAGCTCTAATGGGTTAGCTGGGATGTGTCTTTGAGCAATCGGCGTCAAGACACATCCACGTAAAAATCTGTATCTAGTACATCATACTTGTAAAAGTGAATGGTGATCAGAACAAGAGCAAATATTGGCTTGGCTTTGACACTTGAAGAGCAAAGATGTGTGTGGACATTAAATAACAAGGAGACAAGGCAGAGGTTCTTCGCCAATATGGTTTAAAATGAAATTAAGGCATGTTAAGATCGAAGTTGTGTTCTATCCTCTGCAATTTATAGGTCTGGTCTTGTTGGAAATGTGCTGAGAAGTTTGGCTTAAGAATTTGTTTGAACCAGTTTCTAAATGAAATGAAGGCGTGGAATGTTATGAGGGTATTGCTATACCATAAAAATGGTTGAACTGTGTTATCTCTGAAATCCTATCGGCTTGATTGCAGGGCAGCTGTCTCTTGCAGCTGAGCAATGGTGTGAACTTAATGGATCCAGGCTTCCAGCAAAAACTGGAGGGTGAGAAGGAATTGCTTCGCCGTGCTATACAGAAAGAACTGAAGATTAAAGAGGGAGCAGAAAACCTGCGCAAAGCAACAACAGACAGAAAGAATCTTGTTCATATAGAGCATGTGCTGAAATCTTCCAACCGAAAACTGGAGCAACTGCATTGGGAACTTCAGGAGCTTAATGCAAGGATTGTAATAACAGACAAAGAGGAGAATAAGACAGGTAGGGCTTGGGTTATGATTGACTGAAAATTCTCTTGTAGTGGTTCATATTTATATATATTGAATTGATGTATTTTTCTGTTGAGGGCTTAAAAGTAGTAAGAGTTTCTTCTGTTGGTATTTAGCTGATGAAATTATTTGTGCAGTAAAAAGTTGAGTATGTGGCAATAAAGGTGAAAGAAGGCAACATAAGAGATCGATATAGGGAGAAACCAGCTGAGTGCTTGACACAGGTAATATTCAGGTGTAGGTTGCAGGTGGAATTGAAGAGATTTGAACAGAGTTTCTGGGCAGTTGATCAGCCAAGTATCTGACAGGATGAATGAGTATAAAAAGTTCAAAGAGTGCTTGTTAGAATGAGTTCAGTGATAAACTAAGAAATACTGATTTTCATTTGAAAGAGTGTTTTGCAGTCCATTTTGTAGACAAGACCTTTTTGTACTTTCATTTATAGCCTAACCTTGTTTTATAGAGTCACCCATCAATACCCCAGTGAAATGATACAAGATAAGATGACTAATAGTATTGGTTGTATTGTTTGTGCAGATGGATCCGTGTCTCCAGATCCTTGTCTCTGGGAAAGAAACCCAGACCCCATGGCAAGGAAGGTTGAAGCTCTGAAAAAGCAGCTGCATGTTGAAATGAAAGTGAAACAAGGAGCTGAAAACATGATCCAAATGTATTCAACATCTAAGGTAAACAGGAATAAGCAACCATTTGAGAATATGGATTCCTGAATTGAAATATATATTTAAAATCCATACATAAAAACTCTCTGATAATTGGTGTGTGGAAGAAATGAATTTGTAAAGATTGCTTGGCTGAATCCTAGCTCTGCATTTCAGTTCTCAGCATAGTAACAGCATGTCACATTACAGCACAGGACAATCAATACTGTAACTGTGCATTAGGCTTCCTGCAACATGGTACAGATTTCAAGAATTTAGCAGGAATCAGAAAGGGAGTGAATGATGCATGTTTCGTTTGCCAAGAACTTAATCCAACCTATAATTACTGGATGTTTGAGTTTGGTATAACCCTATTTAAAAGACAAATTATTTAAAAGACCCATTAAAAAACCCAATAAATTCCAAGCTTGTTATGAATTCATCCAGGCCAGCAGTGTAGAGGGTGTGATACTTTTATTTGTTAAAAACCTCTGTTCACAAAACGGTGTAAGCACAGTTAACCAGTGAATTGCTAGTCTCAGTGACTGCAAGATTTGGTATTACAAGTGGACATCACCTTGACCTGTCCTTTCCCTCTAAAAATGGAGATAGTGATCTCAAAGTCCTTGATCCTCAGAGGTGTCTCCTTTACATAACTGCTTATGTATGCTATTTCAGAATCATTTATGACCCTTCTTGCAGGTACCACCTCATCCTCTTACATGAATCCCTCACTGCAATCCATTCTTAATGAGCAGAGTTCCCTCTCTGCCTATGCTTACTTTTTGGCAGGAGCGGAAGTTGCTGGCTACAGCTCAGCAGATGCTTCAGGACAGCAAGACAAAGATTGAGATAATCCGCATGCACATTGGGAAAGTATCTCAGTCAGCAGGAGGGATGGAAGATCCAGCGGATCCAGCAGGTAAGGTGTTTTAGAGTAACTGATAACAGCCCAGAACAGATGCAGCCAAAGCCTGAAGATCCACAGTGCTCAGTCAGTTCTCATCCTTGCCGTATTTTATCTCCCAAATGGCTAGTGAGGATGGGGAGCACCATCAGTGCTTTAGACCTACGTACTGAGGAGCTGAGACATCATCTGCGCATTGAAGCTGCTGTAGCTGAGGGGGCCAAAAATGTGCTGAAGATCCTGGGAGGGAGTCGGGTACAGGACCGCAAGTTCTTGGCTGAGGTAAGCACTTATTCAGTCTTTCTTGAGAGGGTGGTTTCATGATACTACCTCAGTGATTTAGCATGAATGAGTAGAGTTAACCGAGAGTTATTAATCTGGTATTTACGATCTCTCTGAGAACCAACTGGGATCACTTTCCCTTCTAGGAATAACATTGCTTCAGAAGTGACACTGATGGGGGTGATCAGGATCTGTGGGAAAATATTTAGTCTTTTTCCCTCATTAGTAGGGTGTTATCTGTTCTGGTTTGGAAGCTTGATTTAGTAGTTGAGAAAGGATTAATAGTACCTGGACTGGGACTGTACAATGCCTGTTTTCTGTTCTACTTCATATTGCCAGGCTCAGGGTCGTTTGCAAGAGTCCTCTCAGAAGATTGACCTGCTGCGCTTGTCCTTGGAACGTCAGCTTAGTGAGCTTTCTCCTGATCATCCAAAAAGAGCACTCATCAAGCAGGAACTAGTAAATACTTCCTCCCTGGGAGCTCAACATGGCAGCATCCAACCAACTTCAGTTGTCAAACCTACAGCCCTTACAGGTATATTAAGTCCTGCGTGGCATGCTGTTTGTGAGGAGGATAGAGGGGAAAAATTAGTTGCATTTATTTTTCATTATTGTCATGCCTTTTGTTACATGGGGATTTGGTTTTCTGGGAAGTGGACTTATGTCTTCTAGGCCAGCCAGAGCTTTTTAATCATATGGATTTGCAGTCCATTAATCTGGGGTAGATTTGAGCTATTAACCAAGAAATCATGAATCTGAGAAATTTGCAGACCCTTGTGAGGACAAGGCTGACTGGAATCACTTTATCTTTTACATTACACCAAAATGGGATGAATGTGAAGATTTAATAATATTCTTTATTCTCCTAAAATTCCTCAGGAACATTGGAAGTGAGACTAATGGGGTGTCAGGATCTATTGGAAAACGTGCCGGGACGTTCCCGAATGACTAGTTCTTCTCCCATCTGTGGCAGCCCAAGTGATTTGAGATCCCTTTCCCGAACACGAGTTGGCCTGGGTATCCATGGCCGCAGTGTTGCAGGGAAGTACCTGCGGAATGAAGAGCCATGTAGTGAGTACGGGGTTCCTTCTTGAATTAAGTAGCATATGGGGTCTTCTCCTCATGATATTGGTTAGCCTCATGTGAGTGTAATTACAAGGTACCTGTTTTCTGCAAAGCTAGGAGTTAATTACATTATACCTGGTCCTCCCTCTACTCCTCCAGAAATTACAGTTGTTTGGGATATTTGCCTTCAGCATGGGAAATTTTGTGTGGTAAAATATTATAATCCATGTTTTCTCCTTTGTTTAGATGAGGTCCTTGCTGTTCTCAAAGTGGACAATAAAGTGGTTGGCCAAACAAACTGGGGACCAGTTAATAACCAGACATGGGACCAGAGCTTTGTCATTGAGCTGGACCGCGTAAGTCTGCCCTAGATTCCTCGTGGTGTTTGTTTTTCCATTTCACCTTACTTGATTTGCTTGTTTAGCTGCCATTCCACTTGAGTGCACTCTGCATTGCTGCTGTCCTCATGTCCTTTTTTTTGCCAGTTATCTCAGCCTTCCCCTGAAGGCAGTTTATCTCTGGCAGAGGTTCAGCCTGAACAGCATCTGTTGTCCTTCTCTCCTTATCTGAGCAGTTCTTATTTCACTTATCAGCGAAGTGGCTCTCACAGGGATTTCTGAAATTGGGAGCCAAGACAACCATCTTCAGAGGGTCTATAATTAAGATGTGAAAACAACAGAGAAAGTAGGAAACAAGTATTGAAGAAGATTCTTATGCGTACTGTTTAGTTTACTGATTTTATTTATTTACTTTTAACAGCAGCATGTGTGTGCCATTGCCAGAGCCTGGGGTTGTGTGTAACTCTCTCCTGCCTTTTTTTCTCTCCCTTACCACTCACCCATCCCACCAGTCTCGTGAGCTAGAAATTGCCATTTACTGGAGAGACTGGAGAGAACTTTGTGCAGTGAAGTTTTTACGTTTGGATGATTTTCTTGATAACGAACGTCACGGGATGTGCCTCCCACTGGAACCCCAAGGAATGCTTTTTGCAGAGGTATAAATATAAGCTTTGTTTCTTTTTCAGAGAACAATGCTTAGGGTGCTTGCCCTGAAGGTTGTTGTTCAACCTGGGATACAAGGGATGGAAGGAGCAATAATCTAGAAGGGTAGAATGACACCTGAAATCTTTTTCTGTATAAGAATAAGGAGCATCATGCTATAATAGATGTGCATATGCCATAGCCTGGAGTGACTCCTCAGCTGCTCTGCTGTAATTATATGTGTGTGTGCTGTGAAATCTGTTGGGTTTTATTTGCTTTCATTGTGAGTCATTGGTGACACTTTAATTAAGCATATGGCTTAATGGTCAGAATTGAATCACAGAGACTGTAGAATAAGAGATCCACTTTCCTCTGGGTATGCTTATTTTATCATCTTTCTGAGGTTAATAGTTTCAAGTACCATCAATTAAGAGATTATGCAGGTAATCCCTTAAAAGCCACAGTACTTTCTCCTTTGTGTTGTGATGAGAGTTCCTGTGGTTATCTTTCCAAAAGCAGGATCTTGCCCTCATGTACCAAAGAAGGCAGGAGAGGAGGCAAATTTGGGTTTTGTGGTTTTGTTTTGTGGGGGTTGGTTTTGGCGTTTTGGTTTTTACTTCTCTGCCATGGACTGCTACTGGTTTTTACCCTACAAATGGATGTGTTCTTTATGCATGGCTTTACAAATTAGATTAATGATATTTGGGATATGAATTTGTCTAGGTTTTTTTCTGCTTTCAGGTAACAGAAAATTCCAATGTCTAAAACCGTTGCTAAAGTAACAGATGTTTAGAGGGTGAAGCTAGAATAACACAGTCTGGAGTCTATGTAATTGACTCCTAACTTACCAAACAGATATGAATGGAGAATTTGATGGAGGGCAAGCGCATGTGAAGGTCTGTGTTCACAGTGTAAATGAAAAATCGTGACAAATCCCCTTTGCTTGTCTGCCAGGTGATGTTCTGTAATCCTGTCATTGAGAGAAAGCCAAAACTGCAGCGACAGAAGCGCATCTTCCCCAAACAGAAAGGTAAGCTGCTGGAGAGCTGACCGCTTACTATGTAGGGTGTGTAGGTGAGGGCAGAGGTTTGCACGAGCAAGCTGGTGTACCCTCCTATCCCACTGAGTTTGTATGACACTAGAATGCTTGCTAATTCCTGTATGTAAGTAGGTGGGCTTATTAGAATGGGGAAGTTTGTTCAATCACAAAACATGTAGGCAGCCTGGCTGTGTAATGTGATAATTGTTATGGTGTTTCTACTCATAATTAACGTTGTGAGGAAGATATAATTACTAGTTACTTAACAGCCTCCTTAGCAATATCAAGGACTCAAGCTGTGCTAATTTAACCAGTAATTCTGTTACTGATGAACAGAGTTTGGAAGGTTTTCAGGAAAACTCTGAATTACAGAAGGCTGTGTCATGAACAGGCTACTGATTGTCAAGTCTTTAGAGCTCACATCTCAGATTAATAGTTTAGGGACTGGAATAACTTGCATACTTTCTCCTTTATCTGCAAATTCTTTCTTGTGAAGCTGAATAAGGTAAGACTTTACGTACTGAGAACTCCTGGCAGTGGGAATAAATGAGATTTTATATTATATTCTTCAGGAAGGAGTAAAAATAACTAAAACATTCCAAACATTTTACTCTTTTTAAGGCATTTTCAAAAACTTTCTGTTAGCAAGGTGCCTTATTAAAATGCAGTGTTGAAACAGAAGAAAACCTGACTTAAAATAAGCTTTTAGTGTTTCATGCAGTTTCTACTTGAGGATTGTTACGATGCTCTATGGAGCTGAACTTAGGTGAAATAGTAGATCTGTATCATCATCATCACTACTCTTTCTTCCAGGGGGAAAAAAGCCCCTTCTCCCTGAGGTGGTTTCCCTTTTTGAATAACCCACAGGTGTTTGGGTGAAAACAATAATTTAACAGTACATGAGATTGTAATTTGTGTGTTGTTAAATCACTGGTGTTTTGACTCTGACTTCTCCAGGGAAAGAATTTCTCCGAGCTCCTCAAATGAACATTAATGTTGCTGCTTGGGGTCGCCTGATGATGAGTTTCCTCCCTCCGTGCAGTTCCATGGGCACTCTGAGTCCCCCGCTCCATGATCCCATTCACACAGACTTTTCTCCAGTTCCCTCACAAAGTCATGTTGATCCAATGTCCAAATTGTGTAGGTAAGTCATGTTCTGAGTGTTACTGGATGACACTCTGAAACAGGTGTAGGATAGATCTTAAAATTTGGTTGCATCTTACTAAGCTGGGGGAAGATATTGATCAGAAAAATGTATCTGAGGATCCTAATGCAGGATTTTAAGTGCTGCCTGAAATTATGTAATTTTGGTGGGCTGTTCAGTACATTGTGGGTAGCTCTGACTTATTGTTAGCAGTTGGTCTGGTTTCCAGAATTGCTCTCCTAACAAGCAGTATCTTCCAGAGTCAGTGGGGCTTCAGCAGCTTTCTTTTCCTCTGTGGTGAGATCTGTGGGCAAGTGGTGATAAGTAAACACTGTGAATGCTCCATCGCTGGCAGTGTTCAAGGCTGGATTGGACATAGCCTTGAGTGGCATGGTTTAGTGGGAGGTGTGCCTGCCCCTGGAAGGCGGGTTGGAACTGGATAATCGAAAGGTCCTTTCCAACCCTAACTATTCTATGATTCTATGATACTACGAAATAAAACACCCCAGAACAAACACAGAAAACCAACAAAACAAAAACAACAGCAAAAAACCCCCAAAACC
This sequence comes from Ara ararauna, assembly GCA_028858755.1. Taxonomy (NCBI): domain Eukaryota; kingdom Metazoa; phylum Chordata; class Aves; order Psittaciformes; family Psittacidae; genus Ara; species Ara ararauna. The sequence continues at coordinate 19,557,588 of CM054384.1, forward strand.
CAAACCTAACCAAAAGGAGTTTTCCAAAAGTTACTTTATATACGAAGAAAGGTGTACTGGTTTTGTGCTGTAAAGGAAAGAAATTCCATTCATAAAGTGTCTTCACCAGTGTAGTAACTGAACTCTATGCAAGATCACAATGTGATTGTTGTAATAAAAATGCACTCTCCTTTCATGAGGCTACGTGTACCCCAACCACAAGCATAATGGAGCACTCAGAAGGTACATCTCATAGAAGGTACATAATATCTAAAAGACGCTATTCCTGCTGATTCACAAGACATAGAAGAGCTAAAAAGAAATCAACTACTGTGTTGCTGTTAAAATCAAGGCTTCCTTTAAATTCTTGATCATAGTGACTTATTTCTATGTACCTCTGTTTACTTAATTTTTATAGCATCAGAGAGCTGTTGTTGGATGTGAGTTTAACCATCACCAACTTAATAGCTTCTTTTCATTTATTTAGGAGAGCATAACTCTTGATACCTCACAGACTTGCAATGTAAATCGGGGAGTCCTGTTGTCCAGTGTACTGGGCTGAATTAATATAGAAAAGGTGTGCCTGTACAGTGTTCTGTTCTAAGGCAATCTCCTTCAATTTTGTCTTACAAATGCAGTGACTTTCCTGCGGCTAAGCTCACATTTGCTGATGAAGCACCACCCAAGCCTCCACGCCTGTTCCAGATGACCAACTCCAAAGAATCTCCTGCTGATTCTCCGGTAATCAAGGGCTAACAGGGAGACTTTTTATTGGTTGTTATTTTTTCAAGGCCCAGTTCTTATTTGTTTCTTACTGGAGAAATCAACTAAAGATAGGCTTCTCCTCATTAGCTGGCTGATCTCCAGGGATTCAGAATCCAGTGAGCTGTTTTGGCATGGAGTCTTTACAAAAAGTAAATTGGGAGTTCAGGGCAAGAGTGCAGAGAGAAGGTGGGAAAGGAAGGTAGGCAGGCTTTTAGGACCAGATGAAGTTCTTTGTCATTAAAGAAACTGGGAAAACCCAAGAAGAGCTCTATTTTTCTGACAGGAAGGAGCAGGAAAATTGTTTCGTGTAGTATAATGGTTAAGGACCCATGTTCTACCACATCTTACCCTTTCTTATTTGCCTTTGGTGATAGAGGAAGCTGCATTCTTTGATCAGTGTGACTCTTCCTGGGACAGGAAATGTCTTTTTTTCTTAGAAAGGAAATGTTTTATCCCAGACTTACAAAAGCATTTATTTGAAAGAGTTTGAGCCTATAAAAAAAACATCGTACATGTTATGTGTGACTATAGACAATCTGCTTTCATGCTGCTTCCCTCCAAGCAGAGGGGATGACCAATGGCGAGAACTTGTCTGTGGTTATGCTGGCCCATGACAGAGGAGAAAATTTGGATGTGATGTTCAGGTCTGACTTGATGATTCCAGATTCTGTCCTTTTCTTTCTCTTCCTAGCGTCTGAAGAGGCTGCATGTTGAAGAGAAATCCTGCAGCTCTGCTGTAACAGTCCCAGCATCTCCAAGGTAACTGTGGACAGCATGGGCTGTCTTCAGTCACAGATTAAATTGGCACTGGGCTGAAATTTTTGAGCATGCAGTCTAAAAGTCAGCTCAAGGTCTGCTTTGGTTTCTCAGCAGCAGCCTCTTGGTGCTGAGTGTCGACAGTACCATGAAAAGTCTGCTCTGAACTTGTCCAAATGTGACTCATCTGCTTATTAACCCCAGCACTTAGCCTAGTGATAGACTGTACACTACAGTGTAATAGATTATTTGAGTAGAAGGTAAAGTCACTTGCTTGTCTTCAAGTGCTTCTGTGTTTGAAGTTTTATGGTGTAGTATATTTAAGTGTCTGTGTTCTAAGTTTCAGAAACACTTTTGCTATCTCTCACACTTCTGTTTCTATTGATATGCAAGATACACTGTATTTCACTACATAGGGAGGCATAAACCAGGAAGTTGTTTATAGTCTATGGCAGCTATATTTACACAATTTGTATGTAACAACAATACACAGCAGTAAATATACCAAAAACAGGACAAGTAAAAAAGTATTACTATTGGTGAACAAATACTGACCAAAAAAGCATGAATAGCAAAATCTACCAAAGCTGATCTTACAGTTCAGATCATAGAATTATCTCCATAATTTCGTCATCACTTTTGAGGGGTCCCATCTTCCAAACCATGTCAGACACCTGCCTACTTTCTCTCAGAGAAGGCTGAAGGAGTTGAATCCTTCATGGGTAGATACTTTGCTCTTTGTTTGACTGACTGGAGGTGTCTGGAGTATCTGCTGCCTTTTAAAGATGATCCTGGACTCAGGTGTTTAGGATGTGGGTTGTTTGTTGGGGATTTTTTTATTATTATTTCCAAGCAGTTCTGCAGCCTGAGTTTCCCTGGTAACACCTTGTGCCTGGCACAGCATCTCTTTATCCAGCTATGTTTTTTCCAGCGACATCTTTTATCTCAAGGGGGCCTATAGGGATGCTGGGGAGGGACTGTAGTGAGAGGACAAGGGGTAACGGGTTCAAACTTAAACAGGGGAAGTTTAGATTGGATATAAGGAAGAAGTTCTTTACTGTAAGGGTGGTGAGGCACTGGAATGGGTTGCCCAGGGAAGTTGTGGATGCTCCATTGCTGGCGGCGTTCAGGGCAGGGTTGGAGAGAGCCTTGGGTGACATGGTTTAGTGGGAGGTGTCCCTGCCCATGGCAGAGGGGTTGGAACTGGATGATCTTAAGGTCCTTTACAGCCCAAACTATTCTATGATTCTATGTCTGTTTTCTCACCATGTTTCATTTCCATTCTTGAGAGAGAACTTTTTTCCTTATGCCCTTATCCTACCAGCACTTGATAGACATGCTCATGTCTGATTAACACAATTGCTGTTGAGCCTGCTGAAAGGAGTGAAGGCAAAACTGAATTTTACTTCCTCAAGAATGGAGGTGGAGGGGAACTAATCCTGTTATGGGAAGTAACAGAGAGAGCAAGCTTTGGAGAGTCAGAATTGTTGCTCCTGTTGCCAGCAGAGATTCAAGTCAGACTGCTGCCACTGAGAGCAGTTTCCTTGTGGGTACCTGCTACTTGTTTCAGCGTCAGAACAGCAGCAAGCCTGAGTTTTCAGGATTTCATCTTAGACAAGGAGTGGTTGACACAGCTGTTTGCTTTCCCTTTTGCTGTACAGAGCTTCTTCTCCTAACAGAAATATGTACTCTTTAGTTATCTTTGTGTATCTTTTGGATATTGTCTCAGCAGTTCTGTATTTGTCTGCAGGAAAAGGACAGTTCAGCTTGACGATTTTCACTGTATTGCTATGTTGGGACGTGGTCATTTTGGGAAGGTAATACAGAAGTGTGCACTTTGTGAAAGAGGGCAGAGGGACTGTGGCTCTGAAGATTGGCCTTTGCCTCAGAGTCCAAATAGAAATGTTGCAGTACAGAAGAGATTTGTTGCAACGCAGCTGTACAAAACAATTCCAGCCTGACCACACAAGCAGCTGATAACTTGTTAACAGTCAAAATTCCTGACGATTTATGGCTTCAAAGCTTGGAAAAAACTATCCTGAGGGTCATTTCATAAAGCACACCATTACCATTCCTTTCTTTTTCATGGTGGTCACTAATGGAATAGCTCTATTCCCAAAATCTGTGTGCATAGTTGCTTGCTGTGGGAGCTCTGAGATGCTCATGAAGCACTGCACCAGCTGTGATACTACTGTTTGTGGAAAGAATGTAGCTTACACAACATCCTTCTAGGCTGCTTCAGTACAAGGAGCAGGAAAAAAGCACTAAATTTTTGGAATTACTTGAGCTTGGTGTTTCAGATGACTCCCATTGACACAAACTGTTTCTATCCACTCCAGACAGTCAAAGTAATCCAATAAGAAAATAACAGATTTGTTTGAAGTAGAGCTCTTCTGTTGTCTTTCAGGTACTGCTGGCTCAATACAAGACAACTGGGAAGCTGTATGCTATCAAAGCCCTGAAGAAAAAAGATATTATTAGGAGAGATGAAATTGATAGGTGAGCTTGCTTTAGAGATGGTACTGTTGCCAGAGGGTACATTTACACACCTGTAATCAAATGTTAGTAGGTTTGATGTGTACTGGTCATGGCACTGTTAAAGTTAAATATAACCTTAGGGCTTGAGTAAGTAAAATCACGAGTAAGGAACAGTGCTGCTTTCTGCCTTCTGGTGGAATAACACCAAAGAACATTGTAAGATGGAAGATTGGGAAGGATGTGAGGTAAATGTCGTATTAGCCCTCACTTTTTATTTCTCTAACTTAAGCTGTAAAGATTTTCTTCTTCATCCTGTCTTTTCCAGAACAGGCTTTTCTGCCACGTTTTAACACTGACGTTCTCATTCTTTGAATCCTGGCAGCTTGAACTGTGAGAAGCGAATATTTGAAGTGGTCAATTCTTCTGGTCATCCATTCCTGGTGAACATGTTTGCGTGTTTTCAGACACCTCATCATGCTTGTTTCGTGATGGAATATACTCCGGGTGGTGACCTTATGATGCGCATCCATGAAGATGTCTTCCCAGAGCATGTGGCACAGTGAGTTAGAATTAGGCTACTTTCCAGGCACTGAACATTTTGAACTTGATTCTTATATATATATTTCCTGATAACTGTTCCTCTCTTTTAGGTTTTACACAGCCTGCATAGTCTTGGGGCTCCAGTTCTTGCACGAGAAGAAAATTGTTTATAGGTAAAGCAGCAAAAATTCACGAATAAGACAGTCCAGCAACTAGAAAGTTGATTTTTTTTTTTTTCCTGTCTGGAGCTCACTATCTTGCTGGGGTCTCTAATCTTTCTGTCTGTCTTTATTTTCCCCATCGCCTGCTGCTATCAGCATGTTCATCGTGTTTAGAGTAAAGAAAGTCATCTAGAAGCTATTCATCTGACATGTTGCAGGTGATTAATCCTCTCTGACATGTCAATACATTCTGGGGGGCATCTGTAAGTCACTGCTTTCTTTTTTACAGTCATAGTCAAGTAATGTGTCGTGCTGTTGTGGGGTGCTCTTTTCCAGATGAATAAGCCCCACCCAGCTCCAAGCTGCTTCGTGAGCCTTTCATTAAGAGGAAAACATCAATAACTTAAGGGGAATCTTTCAAATAATACATGATTTAAAGCAAATGTAGACTTTGTTCAATTTAAATTTGGTTTTATTAACATCTAGCTTCCACCTCTTATGCAAAAGAGATGTTGGATGGCAATCCTAGGACTTCATCCACCATTTTCTTTCCTCTCCTTTACCTTCAGGGACCTGAAATTGGATAATCTGCTTTTAGATGCTGAAGGATTTGTGAAGATTGCAGATTTTGGATTGTGTAAGGAAGGTGAGTGACTTTGTGAAGCTGAAATTGAACCATCAGAACCAGTTTAGGGTCTGGGCTTCAGTAATTTGTTTGCAAATACAGATAGTGAGGTGGTCCTGTGTAACTTGCATTGATCCCCATCTTAAAAACAAAATAAAACCCACTAAGACCAAAAAACCCCAACAAACCAAACAACAAAACACCCTCACCTGTCTGGCCATGATGAACTTGGAAAGAGAACTGTGTTCTTTCATCTTCAGGACACTTACAAACGAGTTTACAATGTGTTTGTTCAAAGGAGCCAGAATACAGGATGCTACAAAATGTGTACTTGAGTAAATGAGCAATGGAATCTGCAGGGAACTGCCTTGTTTTTTCTGTTTGTTTAAGCATTGTCTGTATATTTCTTATTTGGAGTTGTCAAGGGCCTCAGGTTTCAAACCTCCTGTTGCTGTTTACAGACATTAAAGAGAACCCTTGTTGGTTAACAACATTAGACTATCAGCGATAAGCTGTGGCTTTCAGAAGGTGGGGCTGCCTGTGATCCGTTTAGGAATGTGTGCTGGGTTTTACAAGCGTTCTTTTCCTACAGGAATAGGTTTTGGAGATCGCACAAACACCTTCTGTGGTACCCCTGAATTTCTGGCTCCAGAAGTCCTGACAGACGTCTCGTACACTCGGGCAGTAGACTGGTGGGGATTGGGTGTGCTCATTTATGAGATGCTTGTTGGTGAGGTAAGACCTTTCTTTAAGAGGACCTCCCTTAATAGGCTTGGGGAAATAGCACCCAACCATGTAAGATAACATTTTGCTGAATGCAGTCAACTATTAGTACTTAAATTATATTTTACACATTCATAGTGCTTGCCAAACACTAGCTAATTCATACAGTTGTATGCTATTCTCGTCCCTATTTAATAGCGAGGAATGGGTGCTATGTGGATTGAATAATCAAATGTCCCAATTGCAGTCTCCGTTCCCCGGAGATGATGAGGAAGAAGTCTTTGACAGCATTGTCAATGATGAAGTCCGGTATCCACGCTTCCTTTCATCTGAGGCACTTTCTATAATCCGGAAGGTAACGGGCTTGATGGGTCACTGAGATCCCGAGGAATTTGCATTTATTGTGGAAGTGGATCCAGAGGGACTCTATTAGGACTGGATAACATTTGTGTGTGTAATCTGGAGCTGCCTACACAGACTAAGGAAACATTTAACATTTACACATATTTTTCCTTTCCTTCCCTTTACATAAATGTTATTCTTCTGTCTAAGGATGACTAAGCAGACTTCTTACTGAGGGCTGTTGCTGCCAAGTCTGACATGGAAGAGTGTTGATTCAAGGGCAGGAATGTCAGAGTCGTTCAGTCGAAATGGCTTGATTCAGTTTTTAAATGTAACCCAGTAGTCAGAGGTGCACAATTAAGATGAGATGCTTCATGCAGTTTATAGCAGGTATCTCATTGATATGGGCAAGTTATTTACAAGGAGCTAGGTCTGAGCTATTACTAGCAGATTTATGATCTTGCTGCAAAGTGAGAATGAGAAGATACTGAGGGGTCAGTCCGTCTCCTTTCTTTTGTTTTTCTCTGGAATATGATTTCTGTCCACCTTTGTTCCCAATGTCTAATTTTGAACTGATATTTCCTGCAGCTTCTTCGGAAATGTCCAGAGCGTAGACTGGGAGCAGGGGAAAAAGATGCAGAAGAGATTAAAATCCAGGCCTTTTTTAAGGTAGGAACTCACTTTATCCCTCCTCCTCATCTCTTGTGCTTGAGCTGAGAGTGACATACTTTCTGTTGGTATGGAGGCATATTTCCTATTAGTCATGAGTGAGATTTTAGTGGTAGCTTCTACTGCACTTCCATGCTCTATTCCAGAATGCGTTTCATGTTTGAAATGACATCTCCCAAGAGTGTATTCTGGGATCTATAAGCTCCCAGAGCTAGTTTATTTCAGATCGTGCTGCTTCTAGGTACGAATACACCTACCTTGTTGAGCCATCAACATCTCATTTCATTAATCTTAATGTCAGTTTGCTATGTTCACTTCCTTCTCTTACAGGGAATTGATTGGGATGCCTTGTTGGCCAGAACGCTGAAGCCCCCTTTTGTGCCCACTCTAAGAGACCCAACTGACATTAGCAACTTTGATGAAGAGTTTACATCACAAAAGCCCATCCTTACTCCTCCCGAGGAGGTTGCTGTCCTAACCCGTAAGGAGCAGACTGTCTTCAAGGACTTTGACTTTGTCTCCAGACACCTTTTAGATGTTTGACTCTTGAGCTATAAAAAACATGAGCAGATTGTTACCACCTTGAGAGAGCGAACAGAGGACTTGGCATGAGCAATGGAAAAGTCAACAGATCTACTAGATCTGGTAGTAGTGCTGATGACCCTGGGATGGGAGTGCCCTACAAGCTGAGTTAACCTGCTGTGTTTTTTTTCAGCCTCCTTTGCTGGAGGGATGCTGGATGTCAGTTATTTTTAAGGAGCAATTAGAGTTTGACTGGATATATCTTCTGCTGCCATTAAATATAGATGGAAATGTGGAATTTAAGATGGACTTAATTTAATGAAATCAAATAATCTCTGCAACCCAGGTTACTCTTCGTAGAAAGCCTAAGTAAGTAGCACAGCTTTTTAAAGTTGCATAGTAGCAGAGGGAATGGCCACTTCTCAACTGTTGTCTAGAAAAGATATATACAGCATTCCCTCTTTGTAATGATTTTAAGCCTATTCCCACTCATAATTATGTGTATGCCAGAGAACGACTGGATTTTAAAACAACCAAGACAGTGATGTTTGGGTTTGACACTGATCGAAGTGATTTATCTTGAGGAAAACGAGTCTCTTTCTACTTCTTTGAGGATGCTAAATCTCAACTATTGTTTTTAATGTTATGAAGAAGCCACAGCTTTGCACATGCTATTCTTGAAAATAAAGAAACCATTCCTTATAATGAAATTTCAGCTTTTCATCTCCTTTGTGTTAGCTGAATGTTTCAGGTCAGGGCTAACGGTATTCTGTCCAAGAGGAAGGCTTTTATTTTTCTCTGTAAATGTTAATAGTAGCATTCTCCTCCTTCCTTCCCTCCTTTTCTCTCAAGTTGTCTGTGTACATGTTGCATGCTGTCATCCACTGCCGCACACAAATGATTGCAGTCAAATTGTCTCTCCACAGATGTTATCAATATGTATCCTGTATCTTTTGTTGGGATAGTCAAATAATTACTGGAAAATCAGTAAGTTAAAGATGATTTCCTTTGCCTGGTAACATGTGTTAACAATTATACTTGGTAAGATACATTTTTCCTCTGAAATTCATAATATTAGCTTGTTGGGCAAAATAAAAGTGCAAGAGTATCTAGAAATAAAGCATCATATTGATCACAAATAGGGAACACACAGCTATTACTCTTTCAGTTTGTCTCCAATAGAGGTAGAAGTTGAAGCAATGCAGTTGTGCTGTATACGGAGATAAGGCTCAGTGCATACAGTGAGTTGTCACTGTTACATCAAGGCTGGTCAAGAATTCAGAGAGGTAAGAGCTATGTTTGTGCAAAACAGGTAATTCACACTGAATCTAGATTTAATCTTTTCAGAGCCAAGTATAACCGCATCTGAAATCCCTGTGTGCAAACATCCTTCATCCTCCTGCTCTGCCTTGCAGTAAGCAAGGTATGCATTTTCCTCCCCTTTGTTTGAATAGTACTGCTTGGCTTGCTGTTGGCCCCTACAGTGTGTTTTGTGACTTTTCTTAAGGTCAAAGCCTTTGTAAAGTGATCAGTAAAGTGGATTGTTAGCACAGTGAAATCTAGAACTTGGGTTCAAAGAGGGAGGCATAACCAAAAAAGGCATATTTAATCTTTTAATTTATAGTACAGTAAAAAAGACAGTAATTTAAAAAGACAGTAAATTACCATCCTAGTGCATTCTAAAAAGAATTACCATGAAGAGCAAAACTGTGTGTTCTGAGTTGTAGTATCTGCTGAGGAACTTTTATTTGACTGATACCTGAAGAACCATAGATTGTGATGTGGTCAATGAGCCACACTGACACAAACTGCACAATCTTCTCTGGATGATATGCCATTGTTATGGAAACAATTCTTAGTGTTCTGATACCCCTCTGATAGGATATCCCTAGTTCTACCCTGAACTAACCAGACTAGAAACAGATCAAAAGCACTGGACTTGGTAAAAAAAGGATGCTGTTCTGCTTTTGGACTATCATGCTGTGTTAGTGACTACACTGTCCTTCCATGAGTGCTCATCAGCTTTAAATCCTGAGTGCATTCTACCAGCTCACCAGATGTGCTCTTGAGCTAGTGTCAATTCCTGAGCCAAGGCAATTAAGGCACAAAATAATTTTCATGTTAAAGTCTATTTTGCTGCTTGTTTGTTTTTGTTGTCGGTTTTGGTTTGTTGGGGTTTTTCTTGCAGAAAAGGCTCAGGACTAAACTTCACACCACAGCCTTTTCTACTTTTAAAGCTAAAATTGGTCATCCCATAATTTCTGTAGTTCATTATGGAAGTCTGACCTTTTATTCCACTGGAACACAAGTAAGCTTGCTGCCATCCTAGAAGGCTATCAATCAGCACTCCTTCACCTCAGTGAAACACACAGGACCTACAATCTTTCCTCTTGCACTGAAACTTGGTATTCTTTTATAAATTTTTATTAGTATGTTGAGGTAGTAGTATTGCCAACAGTGTTACTTGAGCTAGGCAAGAAGTACCCACCTCCGCTCCTGATTCTCTGCCCACAAGCTACAGTGAAGGCGTGAGCATGAAGTTATCTGCAGAAACAATTCTGTAGGTAAGTATGTTGGTATCATTCTTTGCTGCGCTGATTCAGAAATAGTCTGTGAATTGTTAACAGCACCATCAGCTTAGAGAAAAAACCCTCAGGAAGCTGGTCAGGGCATCACAAAGTGCAGACAATTATCTCAAGCTGAATTTAATGTTTTACAGCTGTGTCTCATGCACATTAACACTGTTAAAGCCTCAGATCTTTGTAAAAAAGCATTAAGTTGAGGCATGTGGTCAAAATGAAATTTGCCTTTGACTGTCCAAATACTGACTCAAGTATTCCTATTATGTGCCTAACACTACTGACACAAGGCACTGCAGTTCTCACAGTGAGAACTAGGTTGAAGAAAGGCCCCAGGAATTATATTGATTCTGTCTGATTTTGTCTGTAATTGCTGTTCCTTGGCAGCAAAAGGAGAGGGAAGCTTTGGAGAAGTGAATGTGGATGATCACACTGCTCGTTTGTCTCTTCTGGGGAGATGTGGATGCAGTTACAAAAGGAAGTAAATTTAGAGAGATACCTTTGGTCCACCCAGAACTCAGCTCTGCTGCCCTTCCCAGAAACAGTGTTTGACAGTGTTATTCATATGTAGAAAAAATAACCCTGATTTATCCTTGAAGTGTAATCTGCAGGATGAACAGGTTGTGGAATAAGCTGCATAGTTCATGATGTACTGAAGTTCCATCTAAGGCAAGAGCAGGAATTGCATTAGCAAAGCTTTACCCAGCAGATGTGTTGGCACTCTACCAGGTAGGTGCTGCTGTGACTAGACAGGCTCATTGTTCCTGTGAAAATAGATTTTCTCCCATTTAGTCAGGTGGCACGAACAGAAGAATCTCCAGAGATTGAGGATGATCCCTTGGTCAAAGGGATTCTCCAACTCAGAGTGTCGCAGGTAGGAGATGCGATGATGGGACATGAATTCCCAGGTGGTGGTGTTGCATGAGATCAGATAGAGGTGTGAAATGAGCAGCAGCACGACAACAATGGTGAATATAACTATCAGGAGAAAGGATGTGAGGAGGAAAATGTTGTGATTCAGCCACTCCCAGGACAGTTCAAAGTAGAGGCCTGACCTGTCAATTCAAAGAGCAATAAATTCATGGTTAAAAATGTTGAACTAGTTCCATAAGACAAGCAACCTTGATGGAACATGTACATTTGTTCCTAACTACTGAACTTTTGATAATCATGTTCTACAGAGTTACTATACTGTTACAATTATACTGTTAATATACCATTACTTAAGAGTTAATAAACTCTTAAGAGACTGCACCAATAGTGACTTAGTACTTAAGTTGAAAAGATACTGGTTCCCCTGACAGCTGAGACAACCATCTTAGATTGACTCCTCTCCTGAAGAGGCTGAAACCCTGTTGGTGTTTCCAGTACTTGGATTCGTAAACCAAGGTCTTATTACAGTAATTGAAGCAAAATCAGCTTTTGTACTGCTGTGAATTCTGGTAATTAAATCTTAATGATGAACATGAAACCCAAATTATCAGATTCTGCTCAACTACTGCTCAGCTCTTTTGTCCTTTGGCAGATTAGGGGGCTCCAGGATGCAAAAGAGGGTGAAGATCCAAAGCCAACAGCTACTGCTTTGCTCTACATAACTCCTTCAGTGGGACTCCAGCAGCATCAGAACATTTAGCCATCTCAGAGGTCAGAGTGCTGCCTCAAGGCCTTACCAAGCAACCTGACCTCCCCACAGCAGCACGACAAGCTGCACACTCAGGTAGACTATAAAGAAGGGGTGATTCTTTTCTCCTATGCAGTTCTCTATCCAGGGACAGTGATGGTCGTAGCGCCGCACGCAGTGCTGGCACAGCTGGCAGTGCCTGGCTCGCATCGGCTGCTGCAAAACATAAACCAACAAAAAGAGAAGAAAACCACTAGCAGTAGCCTGCTATTGTGGTTGTGCTAGTGTGGTAGAAGAGAACATCACACAAAACTCCCTTCCTCCACAGCAGTACTGTCCCAAAAGCACTCTTTTCTGAGATAACAGCATAACATACCCTGCTAAGACAGCTAAAGGGGATCGTGATCTCCCTGGTACAGATCCAAACGAATGAGTTCCAAATTAAACTATTCTCCCACACTACTTCTAGCTATACTTTTCTTTTTTAATCTACTTATTTACAGGAAGTTCAGTGTGTAAGGGAGGGAGCTAAAGCCAATCAGTCTATTCAGGACTGATATGGAAAGCTAGGACCACGACTACTGAATAAAGTGAGCAGGGATGGGATGTTCTTACAGGACTGCATGGAGGAGGGAAGTGTCTCTACTTCTGGGGGAACACAAGACACACACAGGAAAGTGACTCACATGCTAGGAATAGAGAATATGAAAGATCTGGCTGAGAAAAGTAGTGCCCCTTAGGATTTGTTCCCCAAGGCATATATATGTTTTGCCAGCTTTTCTTCCTGTAGTAAGCTCACTTCTCTGGGTAGATACTCTTCAGGAATTCATGGAAGATAGGATAATGCTTGATTTTATTAAACTGATAAGCATCACTGTAAAAACAGGCCTTTCTAGGCTTTAGGCAAATGATTTTAAGAGCTAATCTACTTGCTCTAATTTTTCCTTCATGCTGTCTTTTACAACTCAGACCAATGTTTTGTTGGGTTTAGGCCTCCAAATGATAGAGATAGCAACAGGTTTTGTATGTCATGCTTGGCTGCCTTTCTCTCTATCATAGCATCTTCAAAATAACCTGTTTGACAACACTGTAAGGTCTGATTGACATGGCAGTAGGAATGTTACAAAAGGAGATCCTTGTTTCGGTAAGCCAGCAGGGAATTGTTTCAGCCGAAAACCAGCACACATGCCAATGCTTATCACTAAGTCTTTAGCTACACAGTTCCTTTGGATCACTTCAATTCAGAACTGTATTGGAATTCAATTTGCTTGTTTTGTTTACTTTTTCTGTGAGTTTTTCAGCAGAAGGGTGACCCTTCGATAGAATCAATCGGATCTGCCATGCCTCCAAACTGCTGAGCAGCGAGCAGCAATGATAGAAAAGCAACAGCTGCTGAACAAAGAGGTTGCCAAAAAATGTAAGCTTGGGAATTGCCCATCCCATCCTCTTCTAGTGTGTTACAAATGCCTACTTTCACCATGAACACCTACCTTCACCATGCAGTAACCACAACGCCGCAGCTTAATATCACTTGGAACCAGGGGTATGACCATGCTTTGTTCTTCACTCTTGTCTGCCTACAGAAAAAAGAGAGAGGGACTAACTAAGGAGGTTTTGTGTGCTGCTGCTGTGACATGACTGAGCTGTCTGTATCCTTTTAGTTAATAGTTATGCAGTGCTGGTTCTCTCTGTCAGTAAGAAGGTTAAACAGAGTAATTTCTTCAAATCCCTATGGGAGCTGCAGACAGTTAAGGTACAGCAAGAGAAAACAGGCTACTGCAACCATCAAAAGAATGTTTTCACAGAGGCAGAAATAACTGTGAGCAAGATACCACACTGATCCCGAGGCCACGCTTTGGGACAAAACCAAGGTTAGACTTTGCTTTCAAACACAATAATGGTATCTTTTCAGTATAAGCAGTGCTACTTATTCTTAGCACAGCCAACACACACTTCAATGACGGATGATTAAAACTTACAAGGCTTTTGTCCTACACAATTTGTAGGCAGTTAACCTGAAACAGACTATCTCTGTTACTGAAACTTTGCATCTTTTTTACTTCACTGTAACTTGTATGTGCACATGTCCACTGAGAGGACAACAAATTTATACACAGTGCAATAGAGCTGCAGGGAACGCTTTCTTCCAAGCTTGCCATTTGTTTTTTTGCACTTGTACCACTTAGCAGTAGTTAGCATAAAACAGGTCATGTATACATTCCATAGGGTATTGCAGCCTCTGATGAAGAGAGGACTTGGGCTCAAATGGCACAGTGCATTTAGAAAGGGGACGTGGTGTAAAAGACACACTCAAAGTCTATGAACCCTACTGCTGTCATAGAGTATGACTTGGAGACTGTCCATCCTGATTTCCAGTGGTCCGTGTAGGTTTCCTTTATGCAGAGCGCAACAGAAAGAGTTTCAGACTGTTATCTCACAGAGTGGGGAAACGAAAGAAAAGCCTATAGATGCTACAGCCTCACCACTTTCTACCTTCTCTTCCTCTTCAGCTTTAACAAAGCCCGGATCCATGAGAGACACTCTGAAGTACAGCAGGATCGAGCCCAAAACCAGCGAGACGAAGATCAGCGGCTGCAGCAGCTCCCCGCGCTCCTCTTGCTCCCGCAGATCTGAAAAGGACCGCACAAAAGGAGAGCAGCGCTTCCTCGTGAAGCCTTTAGGGCTTTCCTCTCTGCCCTTAACAAAGGGCTCCCGCACCCCTACGGGAGGAGCGACGGAAGAGGCCGGTAACGGTCGGGGCTCCCGTGCGCCCCACGGGTTCCTCTCTGCCCTCGGGGCCGCCCGAGGGTCCAGAGGCCGAGGCAGGGCGGAGAACACCCACGCTCCCCCCGGCGCAGCCGTCTCTGCTCCCAACCCTCGGCCGCCCCCTCCCCGTGTCAGGCAGCGCCCCGGGAGCGCCGCGGCGGCCCCGCCCCACCTGTGCGGTGCAGGAGCAGCCCCAGCGCCAGCCCGCAGCTGAGGGCCGTGTGTGCCACCCTCACCCACAGCCGCCCGGCACCCATGGCGCCCGGCGGCCCGGAAGGGCGGGCGGCTCCCGAGGGCGGTGCCTGCGGTCGGCAGTGCCCGACGGGCCGGGACTCCGATACGGGGCGGGCGTTGTGGTCCTCCCGGCGTGGAGCGCGGCTGTCCTATGCGGTGGCGCGGCCCCCCAGCATGGGAGCCGGGGTCTCTTTCCTCCCCCTTGCACTCGCAGCCCAGCTGTCGCCCGCCGGCCGCCTTTCTTCCCCTCACACCGTCCTGCCCTGGCTCTCCACCTCGGGGACCTTTCCTTCAGCTCCCTTCCCTCTCTTGTCCTCCCACCCTGAACCGCGGGGTCTGCTTGGCCCCTCGGTCCCCAGCCCGGTGTTGTGGCTGTAAGTCCAATGGGGAGCACAGGGCAGGGGGCCTCGAGGGCAGCGATGCTGGTTAAACTCCCCTGCACCGCACGGTTAAACCCGAGGCGAATACTGCTCAATGTAGATCGGAGCCATAGGAGTCTCACAGAGGTGCGCTGCTCAAAGGCGAGAGGTTAAGGTGCTGTCTGCGTGAACTCCGGTCATGCCACTTTATTTGATGTGTTGGCTTCTATCCCCTAGGAAGAAATGCAGAGGTTCTGCCTGGCAGAGCACATTTAGCTTGTAAAATGTTTGACATTACGTCAACAGGAGGCCGCTGGGGTGGGCGCTGATCTAAATTCTGATGTCTGCAGACTCCCCTGACAGCAGCAGAGGGAAGCTGAGTTGTCTAGAGAATGGTCTTTCTCATCTGAAAGCAGCCGAATTGCATCCCAGATGTGTTGGTTTTCATCTCTTGCTAACAATAAGGAAAGCCAAGATGACTAGCTCAGATGTACACATTCATGCCCTGAGTGTCTGTCTGTTTAGGGGAGATGAATCTCATCACAGGCCTCTAAAAGTTCTGAAATCACGTTTGTTTCTCTTTAAACTCTTCAGTTTTAACACAGATTATCTTGCTGTGAGGTTGTTACCTTCTTTCCCAGTGAAAATTTTGACAGAAAAATCACATTCTTTGCACATTTAAACTTTAAACCTCTCAGATTCCTTGGTATTGTTTGACCACAGTGGGGGTACTCTTGATTTCAGTGGCCACCTGCTGATTCCAGGAAAGCACCTGGCTTAAAACGGTTTAGGTGAGACAGCTGTGTTGAAACTCTAATGAAAAACGTAGTTTACATTTCCAACAGCCATTCAAATCCTTTTGCTTTCTTTTTTTATTCTAGGTGAATGCAAAACATACAAAAATCCTCCCTCAGACACCTGACAGACTGCATCAGTGCTTGTCAAACCTCACTTTGTATGTGATGTGGCCCTGCTGCTCTCTGCCTGCTTTAAATATCCTGAAAACCTTTCTCTTCCTTACTTGCAAAGGAAGCCTTGCAGAACAGTAGGAAGCTCAGAACAGCACCATCAGGCTCAATCTACAAACAGAGAAGGTGGGTAGTGTCTTTCCGTTCTTTGCAGAGAGGTGTGAGTTTTAAAGCTTAGTGAAGGCAATTTGAGTAGTAACAATATTACCCACTTGGAAGTAGAAACATTCTTATGTTCTAGAAAAGTCTGTCCTAAGGAATGTGTTCTCTGTGATTAAAACAATTTGGTGCACGTTAGATTTCTGTCTTACAGAGACCAGAGCTTATCTCTGCCTTAAGGGTTTCAACCTAAATGACTGCTTGAAATTAGGCTTAGTTCCAGAAAGTCTCTACCAGTCAGTCTGGAGAATCTAGGTTCTTGTGGCATTCCAGCTAAGAATTTCATGCTCCTGGAAGCTGGAAGCATCTCTTTGTACTCTTACAACACGGTACGTTTTCAGCTTCCCAGGGGTAGTTCAGTTTCCCATGATTCCTCCTTCAGTCAGTCAGAGTGTGATCCTTTAGCATTTACAATGACCATTGAATTAACTGGTAGCTGAACCCTTGCAGGACCAGGGTCGTAAGAAGAAAGTAACGCCAGCCTTAAACCAGATTGATTGGTTTAAGCCACAGTCTTTTCTTAAGCACTCAGCTTCTACTCACTTACAAAGCTTAGGCTGTGGAATGCAAGCCACAGATCCGTTACCGAGTTCAGAGGCAATATGCACAGGCAAATAATTGTTCTGATTTTTTCCCTTCTCTCCCATAATTTCATAACAATACTCCCTTCCTCCATGCCTCTTTTCTATGGACAAACAGTTATTGTATCCTTTGGAGTGATGAAAGGAAAAGCCACTGAACTGCATCACCAACACATGGCAGTTCCTTTCATTTTCAATTAAATACATGACAGCAAATGGAGCAACAATGTACCTAAATGAACCACATGTATAGACCAAAGGCAAAAGACATTGTTAAGCACTAGGTTTAATACACAGCGGGTATCCAATGGATACAACAGAAAAGTTAATTCATTCAGAATTGTAAGGAAGCAACAGTTGTGCATTATTAATTATTTTTTTGCTTGGTTTCACCATGTACAAACATTTGAACCAGGCCTCTCAACATCAGGTCAATGAACACAGTAAAAGCAGACGCTTGCTCATTATAACTGAAGTTATTTTCTTGAAGCAAAACAAGGAAATACACATTTGGTTAGCTTAAAAACTTTTGTTTTCGAAATAAGAAAAGAATTACAGAGAGAATCAGTGACAGTTAGATGAAATCAAAACACAGTCTGCTAAAGCAGAAGTGTTTCAGGTCAGCAGATCTCCCTCATTCCTTTTATTTAAGTGCTGTCTTCTCATTCAGCCCCCATGTTGCTTTTCATCCATCCCTGACTACTGTTACCCTCTGTGCTTCTTACAGATGGCTGTTGTGGAGACCAGTTGTTTCCCTACTGTTCATTCTTTTCCTAGCACAAGCTCCCCTCTAACACCTGAGCTGTGGCAGCTCCTTCCTAAACAGTCTCAAGAAAATGTCATTTCTGTGGAGCAATGCCTGAATGCAGTGCCCCTACAGCTCTTCTCCTATGGGTAATTATTGTCTTCAAGTGACGAGAGGGGACTAAGCTCACAGTTCCAACACTTTTCTTCCCACTTATCTTTCACAGAGACCAGAGTGCCTGCAGCAGAAGCCCAACCAAAGGGATAAGCTGGATAGGATTGTGCTGAACAGATCATTTCATCTAGTAGGTGCAGGGTGATAGCAGCCATCATGCAGATGGGGCAGATGAATTATCTGCAATGTTACTAATTGCCACAAGAATCAGTGCTAAACTTTCTTGGCTTGGACTAAATAAGAAAGTCTGGTGCTGCTGAGTGCTAAACTTCATACAAGTAGATGTCAAACCTTATAAGCAGTTCCTCCCACAGATCCTGTAAAATGGAAGCACTTGCGGAAGGCTGCCCACTAATTTGTTTTCTTATCTTTTGCAGAGAAAACAGCAGACACCTGACACTCCGCATGTTGAGGACTTTGACTTGGCCAAGTCATTGACTTTAGCTACTGAACCATGAAGGTATCCTCCAGCCAGGACAGAAACTACATACAGTCAAGGTAGAAGGTTCCTTTGATGGCACAGTCTCTGCAGAGAGCTGCTGAGTTGTGTCTGTGCTCTGTTTGCCATGCTTTTGAATATTAAAGGAAACGCAGTAGTGAGAACATGAAGAATAGGCTGAAGAGGACACCAGCTACAGAGCATGAGGAGCCCCTCTGCCACATCTTTACACACTATGAACTTCTCTGCAGCTGGATTCTCATTTGACAGATTTTGTTCTAGTTTTCTAGGCAGGGTTGGTTCTTGGCTGTATAATTCTGCATGGAGGTGAAGTCTCCAGGTTCATTCCTTTGCTCCAGCAAAGCCGGAAGGCCTGAGAGGCTTCTCTAACAGTCAAACATTTCAGGGTATGCAACTTCCCCTTTTACATTAGACCATCATACAAAATCAGCCACTTTGCCCTCCCCTCCTTTGCAGAATATTGGTATGATGGATGCAGATAATTACCCTGTTCTGTCCTGAGTAATTAACACCTCTTTGCCTCCAAAAAGTGCTTTTGGACCATGGTACATGCGTTATGCCCAGAGTGCAACAGTTCCTTGTGCTTTCAGTTAGGGAAATGGAGGTACAAACTGGTTTTAAGCTTCCAATTCCAGGAATTCTTGGATTATGCTCAGGTATTCAGAGGATACCTTTCTCTCTTTTCCTCCTTACTGAAAGGGAAATGTTATTTTTCATCTCACAAAGTCCTTTGGCTTGAAGACATGGAAGTTTGTAGCCAAAGCTCACACTACTCTAACAGGGATGCTATTTCATTTAAAATGCTGTCTCAAGAACTTACTTTGCTGGTGGCCTGACTCGGAATCTTATGTGTAGCTGGCTATTACAGAGCAGTTACAGCTCCCCTTCCCCCCTGGCATCAGTGGCAGATTTCAGAAAGCTAAGCTTTTCTGTCAGCCTGACCTGACTCCAATAATCTCCACGGGTTTTGTCAAGTCATTCAAGACTTTAATGGTAGGAGCTTTCACTATATGGGCATTAGAAAGGAGGAAGGCTTAGTGGGTGGCACTGTCACATGAAACAACTTCAGAAGGTCAGCAGCACTAAATGGAGAATTAAATGAGCAAAGCCTGACCCCCCTCTTAAGGTTTGCATTTGGAAGGAAGATTAGCAAATGTTACACAGAAAACAGACCTTGAAATAAGCTTCCCTGTCTCAAAGCTCATAGGGACACAAATTCTTGGGGAACAGGAATGAGAGAGAGGAAAATACATTTCATTCAAACAACTGCAAAAAAAAAAAAAAGTATAATTTGTCAAGTTTTGCAAACCATATGAAAACAATTCCAAAGTGACACAAAAATATATATAAGTTTGAAAAATACTTAAAAGAAAAAAGTACAGATCTCACAATACCAAAACAAATGACGTATGGTTAAAAAGACATTGAATAACACCATATTGGCAGAAAAAGTAAAGCTGTCCAGGGCAGCTGTGTTGTGTCATTTAAAGTGTCAGTTTGTATATCTAGGATCTGTCTATAACGTGCTCAGCAAATGACAACATTAACTCTGAGCATTAGAAGAACCTCATAGCAGCGAGTCAAATCTGAGAGCAATGTATACAAGGGAAGAGAGCAGCGAAGGTTACTGTGCTGAGGCCTGAAATGTCTGAACATGTGTGGCTGTGGCCTCCTCTTCCTGCTGCCAGACATGGACTCTTTCCTGAATCCTTCCTAAGGGAAGATTCGTGAGAGAGCTGTCGCAAGCAGAGGGCTCTAGTCAAAGGATTGCCCTTTGTTGAGTGCCCCGCTGCAAGACAAGCCTCAGCCTGTGGCTTCTTGAGCCTTTAGAGATCCAGAGCCTCCCAGGTGAAGATCACCTCAGCAGGACTCTCCTCTCACCTACACTGCATCAGTTGGAGTAATGCTACTGATGCAAGCGGGGCTGCGCTGGTAAGTGACAGAGTCAGGTTAAGGATAGAGCCTTCTGCTTCCCAGAAGAGGGGAAATATATTGGGGTGCAGTGAGAGGTGCTATTTCATGGGACTACTCTCCTTAGGGTGCCTGGACACTATCCAATCTCTGGAGGGTTGTTTGGCACCTCCAGTTACAGCATCTGTGCTGCAGTAAGCTTCCTGTAAAGGGAGATTACTTGTACTGACGCAGCCTGAGGGAGAGCAAAGCAGCTCCAGTACCTTACTAGGACTTGTGCAAGTGGTTCATACCACTCTGGACTAGGGCCTAGTAGATCTTTCATGCAGAGCGGAAATACTCTGGCATTTGTAGCCCTTCCCCATAAAACACAACACAAGTAAAAAGGTGGTGAAGGACCTGAATGAAGATGTGTAGCCCTTTGTGAACAAACCTTGTTCCTTGTTGCACCGGCTCCCTTAGAGAGAAAAGCTCTGTGTAGCCAAGAATGTCTAAATGGTTTTACTGGTCATTCCTGGTCTTGAGCCTAGCTGGGCTGGCAGATCCCACTGCACTGCCAGAGGGGACAAACCAGACTTCTTGACTTTAATGGGAATGTCTTACTTCCAAATGACCCACGTACAGTTAGCAATGCTTCCATTAATGTGAGTCTTCTATAAAAACCCTTAAGGGAGGGAATTAACTTGAAAGATCTTCTTCATTTCCTTCCTTTACAATTAACACTAAAAACGTCTGTTCTTTTGCTATAATTCTCTGGTACTGTGTCCCCCAACATCTCTAACCAAATAATTAACTCACTGCTGCCTGCAGCCCCACTGAGCAGCCAATGCCAATTCGGGACTGGTGTTCTTGCAGACATTACAGGACCTCATGCAATACAGCAAAAGGGAATTTTCTAAAAAGTGGGGAATAAAAATGTCACGCTAGTGATCACACAAGTAGGTCTTCAAGCTCATGGTCATCTGAGGCTCTGCGTGGTCTAAAATAAAAAGGTTAAAAGATACATAGTGTAGTTGTCTTCGCTTTTTTTTGTTTCTTTTCTTTTTGTACAGAAATCATACACACAGAACTTCAACCTGAAACTTCATAACAAAAAAAAGTCCACTAATTTAAGGAAAGCATTTTTTTGTGCAAAAAGTCCCTCCTCCCCCCTCCCCTGTTCACCTTCATCTACTGAGGGTCTCACACACACACATAAAGTTTCCTTCCAACAGGCGCGTTGGTAAGAAAGAGTCCTCCCTATATACAGTGAATTAGAGGGAAGCTGGATACAGTGCTGGCATGAGGCATTGGAGGACTGCCTCTATCTGGAAGTGTCCATGTTCTCCTCCTTAAAGTTACTGCAGTGCTCTATAACTTTCCTATGGATAAAACAAGGACAGGGAGAGAGGGTTTAGTTTAAAGCTTATTGCATGACAGTTGTAAGACAGTTCTTACACTGCTGTCCCACAACTCCATCTCTATGTAATGTGTATTCTTTGCAGCAGGCAGTCGCTTCTGAGCTACGCATCAACCAACATCTGTGTCAAACCCAGCGTACTCCACAAATGCAGCTCAGGGCTCCCAGTTCCTCCCCTCGGAAGTTCAGTGGCCGGATCCATGCATGATTCTGGATACAGGGAGCCCACACAAGTATGGTGAGTAGAGATGGCTGGAGACTATTGGTGTAGGAGACGCAATTAGCTGTGGGGCTCCCCTGTCCGACAAGCCACCTCTGTAACAGATCTGCATGGTACACAGTCTGTGTGTATTTCCCACCTACAAACACCTCTCTAGTCTTCTGTTTTCATCCTCTTTCCCCTGCTCTTCTCCTGTGTTCACTTCTTGCCCCTTGCACACATCAATACAGGCCATTCTTTGGTAGCCTTACTTGATGTGGAAGGAAAAAAACTAACTAAAGCTAAAGTGAATGTTTGATGGTAGAACACTGGTTTCCTACCGGGCCATTTCCTTGGTCTCTTGCCGTGCTGAGGCCATTTTAATCATGTCCTTCAGAAGAGGGATCCCACCTTCTTTGATCAGCAGTGGGCAGTACTTGTCAGCTGTAGAGAATAAAACAGGTCATTGTGAACCTTCGCAAAAGTGGTAAAAGGGTGGCAGGAGGGAAAGGGGAAGCCTGTGGCCCAAGAACCTATAAAACTTTCCTTTATTATGGAGCTAGCCTGCTAGAGGTGCAAAACAACAGACATACAATGGCTAAGAACGTAAAAGCATGGCCAGAAGGATCAAAACATCGAAGGAATTTCCTACACACTAAGTCTCATTGTTTCTTGTTTGGCTTTGTGCGGCCTGGACATTCCTGGCATCATTAAAAGACTGTTCTCTCTACTGACATCACTGAAGTGGGAAGACCTTTTCTAACAAGCTCAGATCCACACCCTCAGCTCTTCCAGTGCAGTGGATGTGATTTCAGAAAGGGAACTTACGGTAGACAGAGACCAGGTTATACAGTGCCCAGGTAGCCCAGTGCTGGCTGACTGGGGAGATCCCTTGTGGAAGAAGTCGAAGGATTGGTTCAAAAGACCTGCACAGAAATATTGCAGAAGTCGTTAGAAATACCAAGAGCTGCTTCTTTCAGCACTTCTGCTACTTCAAGCAACCCAAACTTGGGTGTTCACAGATACCATAGCAGTAAATCCACCGGCATGTCAAAGATTCTGGCATTGGATGAGGTCTGTGTCACACGGCAATACTGGCTGGCTTACAGGCCCTACTGCTTTAGCATAAACATGCTGCCTGGATAAATAGCTGCAATGAATGCAAGACCTGATTTCTATCCTCTGTGAGTTATTTCCTCACAACAGCTAAAGCCCAGCAGCACTGATCTGTAGAGGGGCTGCTTGCATGCAATAGTTGCTGTGGTTTTTCTTGACCACAGTAATGTGTTGATACTGTAGAGCAGGCACTGGAATGCCATTTGTTCTGGATCCCTGCCAGGCACTAAAGGGAATACAGAGTACCTGATACCCTCTTACAGGAAGGACTTTGGAGGATTCCACCAGTTGTATTAACCCTTGAAGGGATTTCTGGGAACTGCGTCTCCCAGAGAAGAGTGAAAGCTAACAGCAATCCATGTGACTTTCAGAAGCAAAGAGACTTAAGTAGGCACAAATGACAACAATCTAGCAGGAAAATGCTTAAGCAGTCCCAGACAAGCAGATCATGTTTCCTGGGCTATGTAATTTCACCAGGAACACACAGCAGAAACTCTTCTTGGCTCCCACACTTCTCCCATAGGAAGTACCAGGCCAAGTGTCTTAATTTCAGCAGCCTGTGTAACACGTTTCAAAGGAAGGTGTAAAACCCTCACTACAGAGTATGTCCCTGAGGATCTTTCTCCTTTAGTCTAAACAGAGCCTCCCTGCTGGGTTGTACCTCTTCCCTCCTCTCTGTTGGTGGTTGCTTCCTGTGACAATCCTGGCTCCTAGGGGAGCAGGCCAAACTTTGCTATTCCTCACCTGTAATTGATATTTCTCCTGGAGTTGATATCCCAGCTTTGAATTGCTGCCCACATCCTCTTTACAACTTCCTCTCGGTGGGGCTCACATATACCCCAAGCCTCTGGACCATCAAACATGATATGGGAGAGCACGCCACAGGCATTATAGGATACCTCAATCCCGTCTGCTTTGCTTTCCAGCAAGTTACTGCCAAGGAAGAAGAGATTACTCAGAGGCTGACACACCAAAGGTTTAAAAGTCTCCAGGTGACCCAGGAGAAGAGCTCCAGAGCATTCACTCTGCTCCAGCCCAGCAGTTCATTAGCCAGGCACTCACCTGAACACACTGATGAACTGCGAGGTCATGAGTTGCGGGCGCAGCTCCTTCACCTCTGCTACATTGCCCAGGAGGCCCAGCATGTTGCGATGCAGCTCCTGCTTCTCTGGGAACTCCTAGACAAGCAAAGAACAGGATTATACAAAGTGGAGTTATGGTGGTGCTGAGAACAAGCAACCTGGGAGAAAGATTGTGCAGGGTCTAGAAAGGACTGAGTACCTTTAGGGAGTCAGCAATGGCTCTTAGCAGATGCCCAAATGGATCTCTAGTGTTAAAGATACATGTGAAATGAGAGATTCAATGCTGCTCTACTTAAGGGGGACTGCACACAAGATGAGGAAAGAGGAAGATGGGTGTAAGCTTCTCTGTTCTTCTTATGGTTGGGTGGATAGATGTGAGAAGAAGAAAATATGCAAGCTTTTTCTTTTCTGTTTGTGCGATACAGGAAGTACTGCTTATAGATTAGCATAGCCAGGGATCCTGCCCAGGCACCTGCATCTCTACTGCTAATGTCAGCATTCCTCTGGGAGGAACCAGATGTACTCACTTTCAAGCACTCTAAGAACAGTTTCATGCC
The DNA here is from genome assembly GCA_028858755.1 of Ara ararauna. Lineage (NCBI taxonomy): Eukaryota > Metazoa > Chordata > Aves > Psittaciformes > Psittacidae > Ara > Ara ararauna. The sequence continues at coordinate 19,582,058 of CM054384.1, forward strand.
GCTGTAGTTAAGGAACATCTCGCAGTTATCGGGGGTCTCATCAGTGATGTTCCAGAGGGCACTCCAGGAGAACTCCATCACCTGATCACACTACAGAGCAGAAGAGAAAGGAACTGAAACAGAGCTTTGCTGATGTGGGTGCCCAGTGCAAACCAACTCCTTGTGCTTCCTCTCTGGTATCACCCTAGATGACTCCAGAGGTAAGAAAACCTTGTTATTCACTTTCAACTTATCAGCAAGTGGGTTTTTGTTTAATATTTCTTGCCTCCTTGTCACATTCTCCTGCCCTCACTCTGGGACAGGAAATTCTGCAGCATCAACCGAGATGTCTAGTGTTTGTTAGTGAAGCTGAGCTGCTGCTTTGGGCTGATCTCCATGCCTAAGTCAGACGGAAGAGAAAATACTCTATGTTTTTGGGGAAACACTCACCGTTTTATCAGCCAGCTTCTTCTGAATCAACTTCAGCATTGTCTGTGGGCAGAGGAAGGGGAAGAGTGAGAAACAGTTCCAGAACCATAGAGCTAAAATTAACTGCTGTAGTAGTGCAGGGCTGGCTACAGCCAATTTGCAGGCATGCGCAATTTTGATCCTTTGTCGAGAACCTACTTGCTATCTCTTTCTTTAAACAAGTGGGACAGGGTTATGTTCAATGTTGCAGGTGTTCACAGAGCTGAACTGTGTCATAGTCCCTGAGTTGTTGAATTTGCAGACAAGTCAGTTTTGATCTGTATTACAAAGTCTGGAATGTGGTAAAACTGCACCAAAGCAGTGGCCTCTGCAGCTCTTTGAAAAGGTGTGAGGGAGATGGGTTGACCTGAGTTGGGAAGCTGATGCAAACTTGGGGAGATGCAGAAGGAGATAGTCAGAAGGTATCGTTTTCATTCTGGAAATGATATGATGTGATAAAGAGGTCAGGTCTAAGGTTATACTGCTTCCTGCTCTCATAGATTGCCTGTCTCTGAGCGGATCACATCCAGTGCTGGTAGGCAAGTAGGGATAGGCCAGGAAAGGTTATCAGTGGTAGGACACAAGTTTCCTCCTGTGACACTGCAAGGCTGGATCACTGGCTCATGCATTTGGTGGGCTGCTGCAAGGGAATTGTGCTAGCCTAGGTTAAGAATAAGTAGACACCATGGGACCATACCAACCATGACAAACCCCATCTTGCCCACAGCTTCTTTATGATCATTGTCCACCTGGCAGACCAGAGCATTACAGAGGTGCACAGCAATGCGCTGGATGGACTCATCCTGCCGGCTCTGGTTGAGGATGTTCAGCAGCAGTTCATTGACTCGGCGGTACTGGAACTCCAGTTCCTCAGGAATGCTGAAGTTGCACAGTGTCAGGCAGCAGTTCCGCTGTACCTGGGTCAGAAGGAAGCAACTGCTGGGCCAAGTGGCTATGAAAACACAGACCCCATCACCTCATGTTTCCTTGCTGCTTGGCACTGAAGCCATCTTCTTGCTTGATTACAAACTAGTCTCACAGGGCCATACAATCACCCAATGCCCATCACTTTCAAGCCAGCTCCTTGCTGCCTGTGAGCTCTCTATGCAGCAGTCCCCATTCTGCAGTCCAGGGGCATTATAATGTCAGCCAGCTTCTGATGATACAGTGCACTGGAATAATGTTTCTTTCTGTTGGCTCAACACCCCTGACACCTGCACCCTTTTCACCCCACAGTCAGTGCTGGATGTCTATGCCATGTGTCATATACACCCTTTAAACACCTCTATCATCAGATAAGAAGGAGACTTGCTGTCATCACTTTCTTCCCCATGTTCTGGAGAAGATCACATGGCAAGGGAGTTGGAACTAGATGATCTTTAAGGTCACTTCCAACCCAAACCATTCTATGAATCCATGATAAGGAGCACCCTGCCTGTAATGCCCATCACTGACTGAAGGCAAGCAGCAGATCTGGGCAGTAGCTTCTCTGGTGTCTGCCTTGGTTCACATCCTGGAGGCTTAGAAGATCCAGATGCTAACACCAGAAAATAATCCCAGATCCTAATATGGAAAAGGGGACTATGGGAGCTGAAGGAGACTGGACTGCTCTTACTGTGACTTCCTGGTAGGACTCCATGCCATTCAGCACCACCTGGATGACCTGGCGTCGCAGCTTTATGCTCTGCTCCATGCGGTACTCGGAGTTGGTCAAGTAGAACAGTGCTGCACTGCCTGTCACCTGGATGTTCTTGTCATCCTTGTGGCACTTGAGGGCTGTGATCACCAGCTGCAGAGAAGCAACATGAAGCTTCAGTGCCACTGACTTGTTGCTGAGTCTTGGAGTGACTGTTACAAGCCTGCAAGGAATGTGTGGCCCAGGCATTGCAGGAACATGCTTGTTAACTGAAGGCACTCCAGCATGACTGGAGCTTTCTCCAGAATGGCCTGATATGGTGTCCCAGGGTGAAGAAAAGACTGGGGTTGCAAAACTTCCCTTGTTATGGTGAGGTAAATGCTAGCATGGGGCTTACCTGAAGGGCTCGCAGCAGCTGGCTGCAGCGTTCGATACGGGCTATGTCAAAAAGGAGGTTGATGGCCCGGGATGTAATTTCTGGCCGGTGTTCAGTGTAAGCCTCAATTGCATTCAGGACTTGCTCTTCATTCTTGTCTCCACTCACCTGGGAGGAACAAAAAGAGTCATTTGTGACAAAGTAAAGCCAACATGAGAAGGGAACTCTGAAAGGCTGAAGGGTACCATTTTCCTCTGCCCTGCTGGTAGGACTGGGCCCAGGATGAGAGCAAAGAGGTTGAATCACTTCTCAGCCCAGAGGAAAAAGAAAGGGGACCTTTGGGGCAGGAAGATGCTATTCACAAGTAAGACTCCTATTGTCTTAAATTCTTTTATTGTAGTCACAAACATCCTGGTCTTTCAGGCAGGATGATTCTTCCATGCTCTTCTTTAAGAGACACAGTTTTTAACCCTTGTAAAAACCATATGGGGTACAGGTCTTGCTTTATTAAGAGCCTACTGAAAGATCAGAGCTCAGTTGTCACACATAAGACCTGAGGAGCTCCATTTTTATGTTCTTTCAACTTCTACCAAGCTCCTACTACCAGTATTCTTGTGGCCTCATTACCTTGTAGGCTGGAATATGCGTCAGGCGGCAGAGAGATGTTTCAAAAAGGCCCAAGAACTGGAGCGGCCGTTTCAGACCCCGGAAGGGAGCGATGCTGCTCTTTGCTGGCTCAATACTGACAGGAAAAAATAGAGATCACTCACATTGGTACCATGTTTCTTCAGGTGTCTCCTGCCATAGAAACACCTATCTGCTGTCACTCTGACTGTACTGCTTCATAACCAGCAGAGTGATAATAGCTACACCAGCCAGCTGCTCCTAAACGTAACATTAGACATTCATTCCAGATGACTGAGTGAAGGGCTAAATGTGTTGAACAGAAACAGCAGTAAGAATTCATGCAGACAGAATGCAGCTTTCCCAGGTAGAAATTGTCCTGGACATTCACTAGCTGGGGTGAACATTTCCTCTTAGAAAAGGGCTGTGGATTTCGCTAATCCAAGGTATTCACAAACTGGATTGCATATCATACAATCACAGACGGCTTTAGGTTGGAAGGGACCATGTTCCTTACTGACCAAGAGCCAGTATTTCTTCACTAGCTCTGGTAGAAAGGAGCCAGTACCATCCCACTCATTTGCTTTTGTTCAGTAAGTGCTTGGGCAATAGGCAGCAGAGTTCTTGGCTGATCTGGAAGACCAGACCTGTGGGTATGCCTCTGCTGAGGAGCACCAGGATCTTATAAGGTTGACTGGCTCAGTATCCAGGTCAAATCTGAAAATATACCTTTAGATTCTAAGTTCCCTCTTATGAACACTGACGTAATGACTCAGTGTAGAAATGTTTTGCCTCAGAAAAGTCTGAATTTCAAGTGAAGGTAAGAATGTTTTGTGTAGAAAATGTGTATAAAGGGGTTTGGGTTTTCGCTCAGGAAAAGTATAAACTACTGCAAGAGATCTCTGGAAAATGTGTGTGGCAAAGAACTGAAGTACTTCTTCAGATACGCATGGCAGGAAGATAGGATGAATTCTTTATTACTCTTAAAGTCCTTACATGTGTCACACACAGGAATCACAGCTGCTTCCCAAACCAGCCTTTACTGTTATGTGGAATCTAGCAAGAGTTATATCCTGCTTTTTAGTATTAACTAGACCTCCAGAATCTGGAGCCCTAGAGGGAACTGTTCTTTATTCAATTTGTCTTTGACTGATCTATCTACCCAAGCAGACCTCAGTAATTGCTGTTTCTTTACCTTGTCTGGCCCATCTTCTCCTCCATGCTTGGGATAGTGCAGTTCTCCAGCATGGTGTGCCCTGAGATATCGAGCGACGTGAGGTTTACCAAGTTCTCCACAAACAGGTTTAGAACCCGCCGGGTCAGCTTGAATTTGTAGTAACTGGACAGATGGTCTCGGGAGATATCCAAGTGCCTGCAAATGACAGAGAGCATCTCAGAGCCCAGAAAGCATTGGCTGCGGCTTCTGCCTCTCTGCCAGAGGAAGATGACAAGCCAAGTGTGAGTATTATACTTTTATTTATCTTTTATTACTGTAATTTCCTTCACAAGATACAGGACTGTGGCTGTGTGGGAGCTGGCAGCAGGATCTGGCCCTGTGTCTAACTGAAGCACACAGATGCCTTGTAGAGGTCTACTCAGAATAGAGCACAATGAATTATCTGGCCACATATCACAAAGGAAATTGCTCCAGGCTCAGGAGATGCCTTTCCCAAACTCCATCACAGCAGCCACCTGAGCATTTCTGCCTGGTGACTATAATGCACCAGAGGATCTTTGCATCCCCAGAAACGCTGCCTCATCCCACAGATTGTTAAACAGTTTTTGTCTGCTTCCCCAGTCTTGTATTTTTATCACCCCAGGCTATTACACTGCCTGATTTTATTCAGCTATTTAAATGCTTAAGCTCTGGGGAAACCTGATGCTCTGTGGAGTCGTGGGACAGACTGGCCAGCCATCATATGCAGGTGGGGTCCCTTACAGGACAGCGGCTGCTCTTGCCTGCCAATCACTACCTAAGCCCCTTGAGAGAGACATTTTTATAAGACAGGAGCCAACATCCCACTGAGAAAACTCTTTTCTACTTGTTATAAGCCAAGTTTCATTTCAAGTCACTGAGAGTTAAAAGTTCTTGGATTTACAAAATGTTATCCAGGATGCTCCCTGAGATTGCAGGTCATGTGTTAACGTGGTACCCCCTAGTGTCTGCACTCAGTAGAGACGATACTAAAGCCATTGCAGAGCATCCTTTAAGTGAGTACTATGACCCTTGTCTTTGGCTTGGAAAGTCCTGGCTCCCTTTCTTAACACCACTGCAATTGAACAGCAATTGTCTCAGCTCTGTTTCAGGAAGTCTTTTCGCTGCCAACACTGTCGGGTCAGGAGTGCCTACTTATTTGGAGTGCCTACTTATTTACACTGCTTGCTCCCTGGCTGCACATCCAGGCAGTGTGCTTCCACGCGGCACAGCGAGCAGCCTGAGCTCAGAGTTCTTCCTTGGTTTACCTCAAAGTTAGGCTTAAATTTTGGACATTCCTGTTTGACAAGTGCTTTGGAGGACTGAGTTTCCAGTGTGATTATCACTCTAGTAGTTGATCTACACATCAGTAGTCACTTTTTTGCCATCTCTCAGGTATTCAGCTGTCGATTTGTATTTCACTGGGAGGTGGCTGGTTTAGTTTATTCTTTTTTTGCTGTGTAAGGGTTTTTTTGAGGGGTGTGTGTTGGTTTTCAGTTTTCTAAGAGGGAATTTCTGCTAAGTGACAACCTTTTGCAAGCAAAATGCAGGTTGGCTTTAGACATGTCAGATATATGTGGTGAGCCACTGAGCAAGCCTGTTCACATGAGGGTTTATAACTTGAAACCAGCAGTGGATGGCTCTCTAAATTGTTAGCACCTAAATGAGCTTTCCTTATCAGTGGGAAAAGGATAAACAAGGAAGAACGGACGTGCTGACCTGAGCTTGCGAAGCTGTGCGATCACTTGGATGTGTTCCTCTGAAAGGTCCATGTTGTAAAGCACTAAGGAAACCAGACTGTCCTTCCACTGGGTCAGAAATCCCACATCATTCAGCTGGATCCCAGAGAGATCAAGAGCTGCGAGGGAGGCCAAAGGCCGAAGCAACGTCTCCACATTTACCCCCTCGATCAAGCGGCCCAGGTTCAGGAAGCGCAAGCGGCTGAAGCCTTCAAAAGTAAAGTCCTTCACCAAGACCTGGCGAGTTGGGTTCACTAAACAGTCATCTTCACAGCCTCCAGGGTTCTCCTCCTCATAGAAGATATTACAGCAGCCAAAGAGGCTAAGGGAGATAAGTGTGTGGCTGAAGCTCACCAAGGTTTGTAGGCTCTTGGCTGTCAGCTTCTCACAGTTAGTCAGGTAAAGCTCAACAAGATCCTGGAAGATGGGAAATCAAAGTTAGAGCTATTTCACAGGTAGAAATAGTTTGCTACACCACCTCCCACTGGGAGAGCCTGCGACCATGTACCACCAAACTTGACCAGTATCCCTACCCCATCCCATACACTGGCTCTGGGAGCTGAGAAGGGAGAAGCTGAGAGTTTCCCAAGTAAGATTTGGACAGTGAAGGATGGAGTCTTGGGAATTTCTGGGTGCCTGGTATTCTAGCTGGTGCCCTTGCAGCAATGCTGCCATGCAAAGTGGCAGCTGGAGACTGTCAGAGCAATACCTGCTTCCTGATGGCCTCCAGGTCCTGGTCCTGCACAATCTGTTCCCGCAAGTGGATCCGAGCTAGCCTGGTGCTCCGGGGATCTGAGAACAGGGTGAAGAAGCTCTCATGGGGTTCAAAGATGCTGTCTGTCTTCACCAGCTCCACGTACCTGTATTTGGGCAATGGTGTTAGCACAGCATGACACAAAGGCTCAGCCTCAGCTCTAGCACCTTCCCTGGTTACAAGAAAATATAAGCAAGTGCATAAGCACATGCAGAGTCCCCTCCTGATCATCAGCCTTTGGGGCAATGGGAGCTGGCCTGTTACTTCTTCTTGCACAGAACTAATGATCCTTAGGAAAATCTCAGGCATTCTCAAACCTGTGAGGTATCAGATTGGATTCTGGCAAGCTCAGACTCCAGGGTTTTTCCCCCATAGCTGTTTAATGGTAGTAATTTGGTATTTTTTCACTATTCAGAACATTAGCTGGCCCAAGTTCTCTGCCAGACTTTGACAACAGGAGTTCAACCAAGAGAGACTACAACAGCCAGATTATATGAATCCCTGGAAACAGGTTGCTGTCCACACAGCTGTGGGAGCAGCAACTTAAAATTCAACATCTGTTAGCACTTTGCATTCTTATTTCTTTGATTTGAGAGAGCTGTAATGCTTCAGTGGTGGGAAATGGGAAGGCTCCTTTGTTGCTTACTGATGTTCTTGGAAGGAGCAGAACTGTCTCACTCTGGGTTTACTTATGTGGAAATGGTGACTACCACAGAAACTAGAATGATATACAGCAGTACAATAACCCTTGGGAACACTTCCTCAAATGAATGCAGCTCCTTATTTCCAATATGAGCATCAACTGGAAACCACCCCAGCCCTATGAATTCTTCCCCATTTTGTAACCCCTTCCCATCACTCTTTTCAGAGAACTACACTTCCCCTTCCCTTTGGGCTCCTTCCCAAACCAGCTTCTCCACAGGCCTGAAACGTACTCATTGACAAGCTTGTCACAAATCTCGCTTGGCAAGAAAATGTCAGGATGGAGCCGGAGAGTTTCATTGTCCAGCAGGTAGCAGAGGGTCCCCTCCAAGTTGCGAAGGCAGTAATCAGTGCACAGGGCCATCAGTGACTCGGGGCTATCGGATGCCATCTTGAGGGAAGTTATGGGAAGGGGAAGAGCAGACGGAAGCTTTTGAGTCAGGAGATCCTTTCCTCAAATGAAGTTCCAGGATGAATTTACAGGGACATCAGGACAACTATGAACAGAGGGGAGAAAAAGATGCATTGAGAAAGGCACATTGGCAGGTGGCCTGCAAAGCTGTTGTACCAGCAGGATGTTGATCGTTGTATTTACAGCCCGTCACTTGCTGACCTCAAAAGAACCTGCTGCATTTTGGCCTCTCTGGCAGTATGCCCTTAATTCCTTGGTATCCCCACTCCCAGGGGACACTGCAGGAATGAGTTAACACAAACCATGTTTGGAAATGAGGCTACACAGCAAGAAAATGTTTCCTTATTGCAGGGGTTATCTGGCTGACAAGGCCCTCTGAAAGGGAAGCGGAAGAAACCACACTGCTCGGTTTCCTTCTGAGTGAGCTGGATAAACCAGAAGAAAATCTACTGTTGGGATGATCCCAACAGAAGTATGGCCCCATATCTCGTGCCTGCAATTGTTTGCCACCATTCCAAGTCAAATTTCACGTTCAAGCTGAATGTTTCTCTCAAGCCAGAAGCTTCATGCAAGTCCTTGAACTAGACCATGAAGTGGATTAGAAGCCAAAGGAAAACATACAGACTGGTTTGGCTTCTCTTTGTAATGTAAAGCCAGGTTTATGCACATGTTGGACATCTACACATCCAGCAAACTGGGACACGCTCACTCAAACCATTCCAAATCTGTCACAAAAAAGTATGAGTGACTAACCTGGAAAAGACACTTTTGCCCTTCATTTTTAGTACAGGATGAAGAAGGATGGGTGAGGAAACAACTGAGGGAAGCTATTCCTGTCTCGCTTCTCATTGGAAATAAGAAGCCTCACTCACTGGCACTGAAGAAGGGCTTGCTGGAGCCTTGGAGGTGTTTAGCAGAAGCGACTGAAGACCAAAGAGTCAAATCACATTCGAAACAACCCTAATGGGACTTCTATATATTTCCAGGGACATGCAAAAACTGTGTTGAAATGTTTATTTTTAATGTAAAACCTGCGTCTTATCAATTGTATGTCCCTGCACTTGTCTGCTCTCTCCTTTATTCCTGCAGTACCAGCATAAGACAGAAGAGTTTAATTCCCTTTTCTCACCTTAGTCCATATCCCCAGAGGCACCTGTGGTGGATCAGGCATCTTCCCTCCTCACTTTCAGATGCTCTGTTCAGCTCTGCCTGGCGATGACGCCCAAAAAAAGGATCAGTCAAGGCTGTGGATGAGGTAATCTTTGGAATTCAGGCACCAAATGGTCTCTCTGGGTGACAAGAACACAGCTCTGACTGAGCCTGCCTGGCAGCCTGGGCTCCCAGCCTTCTGATCCCTCCCTGCAGAATGGATTTCCATGCAAACATGGAGGCAGCACAAGTTGGAAATCAAAGCTCTTTTCTTCCTTCCTACTCAGTTTCATTAATTCTTTTTCTGAGGGCGTGCTTCAGAGTCAGGGACAAAGATCTGGCCAAGGAATTAACCCAGCACAGAGAGAAGCCTGGTGCTGAACTTGAACTGTCTTTTGGCTTTACCTGAGTTTGATCTATAGTTCCTCCTTCCTGTAAGCATTTTTAGGAACTGTATTTGCAGACAACTGGCAGGTTCATGTTCCAATCCCAAACTCCTTCTGAGCCACTTGTTCTGACCTACAGCTTTCAACAGCCTTTCCAGTGTGGATCTCAGGTTCTCTTCTTGTTTTGGCTTAAGAGGGAAAAGCAAAAGCAGCTGCTGAGCTAAAAAACCCAAAACCAGCAACCACAAAAACTGTACTTAACATCCTGATCATAGACAGTTTGAAGGGTGTACCCTGCTCTGCTGGGTCAGAGTCCTGAGCTGGGGTCACAATAACATAAAACTGTGACTTCTAGAGGGTGCCTTAATAGCTTGGAGACCTTTTGAGATTCATGTGGTACAAACAAAACAAATGAGGAAAATGTTTGGTCTTCACCTTTGAAAAAGAAGGAAATCTCTAATCCACCACCCTCTCCTCTGTAGTTAAGTCAGGGAGAAATCAAAGATGAAATGGGCCACTGGGTGCAGAGCATTGTCTCACGGGCTGTGAGGTCCTGGCTATGGGAATGCAGGTGGGAGAAACTTGTCCTGTGTTCTGTGCTGTGTCTGTGTTGGAGATGAATCTGCTTCATCTCCAGAATGAGTCCCTCACAGATTTTGCCTGCAGCTTGTTTGAGAGAATCTTTCCAGAAAGGCAAGATCAACAGGAAGATCTGAACCAGTTGGGAAACGTGTTCTGCTATCCCTACCACCTCCCCTTGAGCCATCACACAGGAGGTCCCTGCAGCCACTGTTCTTCCACTGTTTACTACTGATGGCCAGAGAACTTGAACACAGATTCCCATTGACAATCTATTATCACGTGCAGCTGGAAACAGCCAGTGCTTGGGACTTGTCCAAGCAGCTTTGAGCACTAAAGGGCAACGATTGCCTTCCTGTGGCTCTGACAATCCTCTATTCCCTCTCTGCTGAGACCAGCACAATGTAGCTGGTTGATCCCAGCCCTGGAGAAATCAGCTGCCCTTTAACTTCTGAATTCCATGTGACCCACGAACAAAATCCCATGTGGAAGGTGGATACAAGGAAAAGTGGTTAAAGCATCCCAGTAAGATAACATCATAGAAACACATTCATCCTTGTGATTTATTATGGACATCTGAGCACTACCCAGAGCTCCTGCTGTGACCTTTTGTACAGCGCACAGTACAAGCCAGCCTATCCCTCCTCAGTTAGACCCAAGACATGACACATGGGCAAGGGGAGATGGAAGTGTCCATAGCTGCCCTGATCAATAGTGTCTCTCGTTATAAGCTCAGCATGTTGATAAAAGCAAATGAACTAGAGCTGCTGACAAATTAACATTTACTTAATTGTCATTCTCAGGCAGCTTTCCCCAGGCAACAGACCAGCACGCTGCCAGCCCAGCACACTGTCACCAGCACTTTCAACGATGGGCAATGAGCTGCCTGCTGCATGTGTGGTTTCGAAGGGTCAAAGACAGAACTGTGAAAGATGCTGAAAATTCAAGTACAAGAGTCAAAAAGTGACCACAACTGCAGCTGCCAGGAATTTTTCCAATAGATTTGCCTCCATCTTAATGCACGAAGGAACTGAGCCCACTGGAGATGCAGGAGATATAAAAGCATCCAGACACAACTAGCTCTCGCTGCGGAGCATCAGCACCCTCCCATCATTTACAGACCCAACGGAAGATGCAGCACATGCAGCTTCACTCTCTTCCACCACCAACCTTACATGCCCAGCCAGCAAATCTGGCAAATACTGCTTATGTGTAGGCTCCATCCTCATTGTTACGGCACTTCAGGAGGCGCTGGCACGAGAGCCTTGGGACTGCTCCTGGCACTCCTGGGGCTGCCCATGCCAATATCCTCTACCTTGGATTCCAGACTTATCTTCTCTCCCAGCCTCTCTCCAGGCAGCTGCCCAAAGCCAAGCCTGACTCACCATGGCTGCACGCCAACAACATAACGTTTGTGCTGCTGCTACAAAAATGATTGCAAAGCGACTTTTCCAGCATCAGGGATTTGTCCAAGGAGAGGGCAAACAATATGCACTGACGGGAAGTGATTGCAATGACTTCAGAATAACAAATACGAGGTAAATGCAGAATTTGGCACAGGTTACACCTTGAAGGAAAACTGCACTGTCATTTGAGCTGGCGTCTTGCAGCTGCAAATCACTGAGATTTTATTAATTGATGGGTCATCACGGTTTGCGTGGGGAAATACCATCCCTTTCTTACAGCAGCGAATCTGAAGCAGGAGTAGGCTGAACTATTCCATGGCCCAGCAAAGCCCTCGGTTCCCAAACCTGTCAGCCTGCCAAGACTGACAGTGTAAATGAGACGACCCGTGCTAGCTGAGGGACATGTTGATCTTTGTACCTGCCCCCAGTAAAGATGCTCCTTCGGCTCACTGAATCATAGCACGGGTTCTCTTTCCAAAGGGTCACCTGCCCACGAGGACACCCGGAAGCCCCTGGGGCTCCCCCTCCCTGGGTGCAATGGGCTCCGCGAGCGCCATGCCTAGCCCGCGGGCAGGTCGCCAGCCCAAACCTCCCTCGCTCCCCGATCCAGGGCGCCAGCTCCGCTCCGTGGGGCGACCTTCCCTTCCCGAGCACTCGGAGGTCACCTCCCCCCTCAGCGCCGGGGCTCGTTCCGGACGGGTTTCCGCGGCCCAGGCGCCGGCTGCCCCCATAGTCCCGGGGAGAGGTCGGGACCCCCTCCATGGGGCGCACCGGTGCGCGCTGCCGGGGGCGGCGGTTCCGCGCGGGGCGGCGCTGCCCCGCCGTGCAGGCCCCGGTGTCCCCGGGCAGCGCGAGCCCCGCGGGTCGGGGGCCGCCGGCACTCACCTGGCGCCAGACCCCCGCCCGGCGCGGCCGATGGGCGGCGGCAGCCGCGGCTCTTCCCGGCGCCGCTCCCCGGGGCGGGCAGCGGGGGGGGGGGGGGGGGGTCCGCGTCCTCCTGGGGCCCGCGCCCCCCGCCGCGGCCTCCGCTGTCAACAAACCCCGGCGTCACTTCCTCCAGCCGGGACCTCCCGTGCCGGAAGCGCCGCCGCTTTCCCCTCCCGGAAGCCGCGGCCGGTCCGGAACGCTCGGGCTGTGCCCGCCGGTACCGGGGCAGCCCCGGAAGCCCGGAACGCTCGGGACGCTCCCGCCGGTACCGGGGCAGCCCCGGCTCTGCCGCACGCACCGGGAGCTCCCGGGGCGCGACGGTGGGGACGTCACGGCAGCGGCACGCACTGCGGTGACATCACCGCGCCGCTGCATGGCGTCAGCGCGAGGGCGTCACCGCACAGGCGTTCGCGGGGCTCCCCGGTCCCCACTGCGTGGTGTGGCCGAGGCACCCCCCCCCCCCCCGGGGGTTCCGCGGGTTCCAACGGGGACGCGGGCACCGGGGTTTGGCCTCGGTGTCTCAGCCCCTACCCACGGGGTCGTTTCTGGGGCTGACACCGCGGGGAGGGGACCCCTGCGCTGCGCATTGGACCCTGCGAGAGGGCACAGGCGCTGCCCGCCCGGGGCAGCGAGGCGCGGCTCGGGGCTCACGGTCACGCCCCCTCCCCACATAGGCGGGACAGGCGCGGAGCGGTGGGGGGTCGGAGGCGTGGTGTGTCCCGGTCCCGCCTCCCCGTTCCCCGCGGGCAGCGTTTCCAGGCGGAGCGCTTATGCGGCGCGGGGTCCGCCATGTCGCGGTTGCACCGGAGCCGGTCGGTGTCGGGGCTCTGCCGCTGCCGGGGCTGCGGCGGGAGGGCGCTGTGGGGTCGGTGGGTGTCTGTGTGTGAGGGGGGGGTGTCCGTAACGCGCGTTGTAACGGCCGCGGCTCCGTTTCCCTCAGGATCGCGGACTTCCAGGAGGTGCTCGGCGAACCCACGGTGGCGTTGGCGAAGCTCCGCGACCTGTGCTTCAGCGGTGAGCGGCCCGGAGAGTGGCCTCGGCAGGGGGAGGAGGGCGGGGGCACGGCCTCAGCCTTGGGGAGGGTCCCTCCGGTGGTGGCCCGGGGCTGGGGCCCTCCTCGCGGGGCTCGGAACGGGTTGTCAGGCCCTGGGGTGCGTGGCGGGTGATGGTCCCCTCAGGTACCGCGCGTTACCCCGCTGCCATTGCCGCTGTGAAGCGGCGGGGGTTGCAAAGCGGGGCCGTCGGGTGTGCTTTCAAACCCGCGCTCCAGTCAGGCCGCAGCGGTCCCCACCCGGCCTCTGAGCGCAGCCACAGACTTCCAGGCAAACCCTTCCTTCCCCTTCGCTGAGGTACTTGTGGGTTTCATCGCCTCCGGCCATCACCTGCGCGTCCCCATCGTTCCGCTCCCAACCCCCGCGGGCGGCACCAGCGCTGTGGCACCGCGTAAAGCCCCATCGCGTCCCTGTGGAAACTTCTTGCCCCCCGGGAAGGGAAAGTGCTGCCTTGCCTGTTTGTGCGGTGGCGTTAACGTAGCTGTTTCTTTGCCTGATGTTCCACAGGAATTCCCTTTGATGGTGGGCTGCGCTGCCTGTGCTGGAAGGTGGGTTTTGCTTGGGGTGCTTCTGTTTCTTGTGAATGGGACTTTGGGTTGCTGAAGTGTTTTGTTGGCACTTAAAACTGTGCAAACAGTCTGGAGCTGAAAAGCCACTCAAAATCAGGAGTACTTTGTGGAGATCAGCACTGGCACACTCACAGTAGCGTTTACTGACACAGGGCTGCCATCGCTTTGGGTGATAGAAAGTGGCATGAGAGCGGCTCTCGGTATTAAGCTAGGAGTGCGTTTCGGTCAGGTTAGCTATTGCTCAACCTTACGGATAGACCTGTGTCGAAAACCAGTCTTGAGTGTTTCTTGGCAAAGTACTGGGCTTTCTGGAGAAAGCTCACAATGTTTTCAAAGAGCCGGTTGTAGCCACTGTGTTTGGTTTGCTCATCTTTCAGGTATAACAGCTCAGCCTCCAAATACTTATTTCTATGTCCGTCTGTCTTCTGTACAGATACTCCTGAACTACCTCCCTTTAGAGAAAGCCTTATGGAGCTCTTTGCTGAAGAAGCAGAGGTGAGAACGTTGGTGCTTGCCCCTTTGTTTCTAAAGATATCTGCAGAGAAGGAGAATAGTTCCTTAAATAATTAAGTACCTTCACAGAAAGAATTGTTCTTGTGTGTAATGTACTGTTCTGTCGACTGATGGGTGGATTGACCTCTTCAGCTGAGCTCAACTGAAGAGAAAATCAAATGCCCTCTGGCTGAGCACAGTGCTACAGAGAGATCTGTTTCAACTCAGTCTGGTGCTTCACTGACGTAATCTTCTGCTTCATTGCAACTTCCTCTTTTCCTCCTAAAGGGATCTGTATTCCCAGTTCCTCAAGGAAATGATTATCCAGCCCGGGATTGCCAAAGCCAACCTGGGTGTTTCAAGGGAAGACGTGACCTTAGAGGATCATGTAAGTGTTGTTAAGGCTTTGTGCTGCAGAAGACTGCTCAGTATTATAGAGTCATCCTGGATTCTGGACCCCTGGGCTGGGTTTGGCTCTGTTCTCAACTGGTTTGCCTTGCTAAAAACAGGAGAGACTGTTCCTAAGTACCAGCCTGGCACTTGTGCCTTAATAGCCTTCTGTGTGAATTATTGGTAAATATTATACATATTATATATATTATCTATTGGTAAATAACCAGTAGTTCTGAAGAGAGCTGTTTTCGGCTATGCATATCCCTTCTAACCTCCTCTGGGGCTAGCTGCTCTAGGGTCTCCTAGGGAGAGGCTCACAAGAGGTACCTCTGGCAAAGAAACACTCTCCTGGGAAGTTGGGTCCCTGGTGGGCTCAGAGCAGGCTAATCTGAACAGAGGATATAAAAGTGACTGGAGAGTCAAGCTGGGATGTGGCATGGAAGGCAGGAGACTTGCTCACCTCTAGATCTGCTGTCTGGCTTTTACTTTAGTGAACCATCTCCTGCATCCCTTGGCCGTTTCCTTCTCTGAAAACTCTGAAGGGTGTATGTGATGGGGGAGGGAATGAGGTAACTGATCAGAAGAGACTGTAAAATGATACAGGCGCTTCCATGACCAGTCTTGAACATTAACTTCTCTGCTAGCATGCAGTCATCTGTGTGGCTGTGATCCCTGGAGGCCTTGGTGCTGTAAAACTAATGTCTGTAAACTCCTTGCACTGGCAGGTTTCAGTGATCTTTGAATCTTCTTGGTTAGTTGTTATCTGTGCTTCTTGTATTGCAAAACTGGTCAGATGCAGGAGAGGTTGTTCATAGTAGTATATATTTCTTTTTTCCTGGCCATGATGGTGGTGTTTAATCAGCCTTCTTGGAGCTGAGATAGAGGAATACTTGTACCTAGTAACCGCAATGCCCAAGTAATGGCTGGGTAACTCTTAGCCTAACTACAAAGACCATCTCCTGCCAGTCAGGAATCTGGTTGACATGGGACAGGGAGTTTGGTTTTGGAACAAAGTCATTAAGAGACAGGTGAAAAGGGATTGGAAATGTTGGCTTCTGCCTCTCTAAGTGAACCTGCACGCTCACTTGTTTCACAGGCTCTAGTCCACTCCCTGCAAACTGTGTGAAGAACATTCAACGCAGCTAGTGAAAAATTAAACCTGATGTGCTAGGAGCGTGCTGGTGCTAGATGACAGAGGGACAGCAGGAATGGTAAATCACTGGGTATTTACTGAGGTTTTGGATACATGTGAAATGTGCTTGTTCTGTTTCTGTTGTTTCTTCAGCCCCTCAATCCAAATCCTGACAGCCGATGGAATACTTACTTCAAGGATAACGAAGTGCTTCTCCAGATAGATAAAGATGTCAGGTGTGTGAGAAACAGTGACTCAGGCCTCTGAATGCCAGTGGTTTGGTTAACACATTGTACTTTGGAAACTTTAAAAGTTTAATATTAAACCCAGCCTCCATGGGGCTCCTGCTTCCTTTTCTTATGCCTGATTTCCTTCTGTGTCCACCTAGGAGGCTGTACCCTGACATGGCATTCTTCCAGCGCCCAACAGACTACCCCTGCCTTTTAATCCTGGACCCCCAGAATGAGTTTGAGACGCTGCGCAAGCGGGTGGAGCAGACAACGCTCAAGTCACAGACAGTGGCACGGAACCGCAGCGGGGTCACAAATGTGAGATATGGGGAGGCTGTCCAGGGAGCAAGGCATCTTAGGTGATAAGGGAAGAGGGTTTCTTGGGCTTTCCTTCTGTTTTTCCTCTCTGCTTGTGCAGTGGAATTACACAAATACCCCAGCAGGCACTGTGTGTTCTGGTGGCTGGACAGCTTTGTAGAGCCAGTTGGTGTGCCTGACAGTAAGGAATTATAGCTGTATTTAATTTTAAAGATTATGTTTTCCTGACTCCTGGAGGAAGTTGGAGTCACAGGAAAATGTAAGTATTTTATGCTTGAGATGTGCCTTTATGTATGGGAACAAAACACTGGAGGGGTAATTTACTGGAGTTGAATCTGCTGTGAAATATGTGTTGTCTCTTTCCTGAGCCTTACAGCACAAGTACCACATGCTGTTGGGGAAGGTGGCTTGTTACCACAACAGATCAGTGCTTTTCCTCATTCTACAAAGAAGTGGAACTGCTGTGGCTTCTTACTGCATGGGATCAGGTGGTGCAGTGATTGAGGGGGAACTCTCTGTCGCTGCGCAGGCTGCTTTGTTATTCAGGGGTACCCAGCACTAGGACTTCACTGCTTTTGTGCTTCCCAAGTTGCTTGTCTTGGTTTATGTAAACACCTCCCTGCTTGGTATAAGCTGACTAAATCTTTTGGGGGCCAATGTGTATTAAAAGCCAAGCTTGTCACGTGTACAAAGCTATCTGTGCCAGTTGGTTATCCCGAGTCAGCCCCAGTCTTGTCTTGCTTTCAGGTGAGCTCTCCTCTTAAAACAACACCTAATACTCTGAGTGAGTACGAAGTTCTGCCCAATGGCTGTGAAGCTCACTGGGAAGTGGTGGAGCGAATCCTGTTCATCTATGCCAAGCTGAACCCCGGGATAGCATATGTGCAAGGGATGAATGAAATTGTGGGGCCTCTTTACTACACCTTTGCTACGGATCCTAATAGTGAATGGAAAGGTGAGAGACTTTTGTCTGCTCGGTCATGGCTGTTGTACTCTGTGCTCTCCACATAAAGAACTGCTTTGAGAATGAGACTCTCTTAAAACAACTGATAAGAATAGAATGGGAGTACTTTGCCCATCAATTCTACTTCACAGGAGCTCTGAGGGCTGATGGTAGGGAGAGCAGATGATGTTCTTGGGCATAGATAATTGGTTTGTGAGCCAGTGTCACAAAGACCTTGTGTTACACACAGGGTCTGAATCTGCAGTGGCTCTGTAGACACTTCTGGCTGGGGATAAAGAAAAGAAGTATCTTGTCTTGTCGCAAACCAAGCAAGCCAAGATCTTGTGGGATCTGCTACTTGAATCCAGTACAGCAACCAGATTGTGGAGCAAGAATATTTCTGTGTGCCTTTGTCAGTGCTGCTTCCTGTATTCCCTGTGATTCTATGGGGTTTTTTTATCAATTCTTTTTCCAGAACATGCTGAAGCAGACACATTTTTCTGCTTTACCAATCTAATGGCTGAAATTCGGGACAACTTCATTAAGAGCCTGGATGATTCTCAGTGTGGTATTACCTACAAAATGGAGAAGGTCTACTCCACCCTGAAGGAAAAAGATGTGGAGCTCTATTTGAAGCTTGTGAGGAGCTAAGTGTTTCTCTGAGTCTTGGTTGGAATGTGAGGAGTGGAGCTCAGGAGTGCATTTAAATATCAACCAATTTTGTTAAACTGTTACTGTGCTTGAATAGAAAGGCTGAGGGCTGTGGGAAGAGCTTTGCCTATAAGGCATAGAGACCCTTATCTATGAGCTGAAACCACCTCTCCTTGGACTAAGCCTAGAGCGAGCTCACACAGCCAGGCTTTCCTCCCCTGCCTGACTGAATGCAAACAATAGTTGTTGCAAAGCTGCCAGCTGTGAGTCCAAAGTGACTTGGCCATGATCCCTGGTCACCTGGCTTGAGGCGTTGCTGGAGTCTTTACTCTCTTCTACTTAATAGACAAAACATGAGTTTTGTGGTAGAGTTCCAACAAAAACCAGCCCTCGGCCCATGTACACGCTGCCCTGATAGCACTAACTTAGGCTGCGTGGAGATCATTCCAGAAGTGAAATCCAGCAAGCTGGACCCTCTTCCCCACCTAAGTCTATCATTCTCCTTCATCCAATGGTCCCTGAGTGCCTAAGTGTGAGATATGTAGAAGGCGGCTTTTGTTGAAAACAGCTTCAGGTCATATTGTCCATTTGGTGTGAAAGCCCAAGGAGAATTTGGATGGGAAAGCTGTTCTTGTTACTCCAACCTTCACCAGATCACACTGTGATCTCTTTTGCCTGTAGAAAAACCAGGATATATTTCTTTTACAGTTCAAAAGACGCTTTGTCAACACAGTGACATGATGCACAGTGTTGACTGATTCAGTGGGGAAAAAATAAACTCCATCTATTTGGCTGTCAGGAGTTGAGCTTGGCTGTGCAGCAGCTGGTCCTTAAGGATATCAGCAGGACCCTGAACTTATTTGATCTTGATTAAACCTGCAGTCCCTTGGATTTAACAGCAGAGAACAAGAAAGCTTCAGGCTGGAAGTGTTTACACTGTGCTTTACTGACCATCAGTGTGAGCTCTGTTCCATCTTTGTTTCTTTTTGTGAATAGTAAACCTTTTGCTAAATACAGGGCTTCTGGGAAGGGGAGGAAATCCTGACAAAACAGTGCTCTGCTGGAGGGGGAGGGCTGTGGCTTTGCAGATAAAATGCTGTTCAAATGGGAATTACTTGGCGAGTTTAACGGAACTAACACAACTGGTGCCTTTAAGAATGAAAGCTTCCTCTGCTTCATGTTGTGGTCAGAGGAGCGTTTTCTGGCTTGGCTGTAGACATGGGGCATGGCTACACTGAAAACCTCTCTCTGTCTTGAATGTGAAAGCCTTCAAAGGAGGCAGTGGGTTTGCTGATGTTGCAGGATGAGTTGGCAGCTTAGAGCAAGACCAGGGTGGAGGTGGGGATGGAAACATGGGGTGTATCTCTTACTTGTAGGGGACTGGCTGGGAGCACATATTCATTCTTTGCCTGGTGCATGTCTGACAGCAAGAACAGAACATCAAACCCCAGTTCTTTGCCTTCCGCTGGCTGACGCTGCTCTTGTCCCAAGAGTTCCTGCTGCCAGACGTCATCCGCATCTGGGACTCCCTCTTTGCTGACGACAAGCGCTTCGATTTTCTTCTGCTCGTCTGTTGTGCCATGCTGACGTAAGTACATTGGTAGCATTCCTGCTCTTCCCTTCCTTTACCTAAATCTGTGGATCCAGGAATCTTCTGTAGCTGTATGTTAGGTGTCTGGTGAATAGGTGATAGTCACTGTTCATAATGGCAGCAGAAGTGTTTTTGAAAGCCTTTATAAGGGCACAGTGTGGTCTGTCCTTAAAGCTCCTTTGTGGAGTCAGAAGTAGCTGGAATAACTTCCATCTTTCAGACTAATCCGGGATCAGCTGCTGGAAGGAGACTTCACTCTGAACATGAGGCTGCTACAGGTAAGGATTGGATATAGTGGGCATAGGGGTCAATTTAAAGAGTCTGAAAATAGTACTGTGAGAGGACGATGGTGTGAGGGAGGGTGTGCCTGGCTGAAAAGAAATACAGATTTCTGATGTTTGCATGCAGAAGGATCTTAAGGAATCTCACAGCATGCTCATTACTGGAAGTGATAATCTTTTGCTTGTGCACCCATTCTGTCCTACAGAGAAATTATCACAGATTAGAGGTTCCTTTGGTTTGCAAAAGATGGAAGCAAAGATCTGAAACTCTATGTGACAGTGTTAAATTTGTTGGCCGGAGGCTTTTGTTCAGTTCTGAGCTCTGTGAGAGCCCAAGGTTGAGAACGCCTGCACTGCACAGGAGGAGATCTTTGTTTCTGCCAGTTCTTGCTTTGGGCTGTGCAAGATACTGGCTTTGATAAGGCTTTCTGGCATGAAGATAGCCCTTGTAGCAGGCCAGCTTGCTGTACCCTTGGAGGACAAATTAAAGGGAAAATAAACAAAAGCTTCTTGAAGGGTATTGAGGCTTGATCAGTTATAAACCAGGGAACTATTAGCTGTTCAGGGAGTAACAACATGGCATTCTATGTTATAATAGGCCCAAAATGCTCTTGCCAAGGTTTGTCCTACTTAAGTGAAACAATGTGTACCAGAAGTGCTGGGCAGTCACTTACATCACTTTGTTTCTTTGACACAGGATTATCCTATCTCTGATGTTCATCTGATTTTGAAGAAGGCAAAAGAACTTCAAGATTCCAAATAGTCCATGAGGCTAACAAAAGGTGTCATAAAGACTGTGTGGCAGCAGATCCCAGGAGATGCCCCCATGCAGCATGGAGCATTAAAGATCCTCGTGGTCTCTGCAGGACTTCAGGTTTCATGTTTGGGCTACTGGTCATCTTGAAGACTTCTTACTACTCTATTTATTAGGTCAAGGACTGATGACTTCCCCATCTACTTGGGTCCTGCACTCCAGATTTTTTTTCTGTGCTGCCAAAAGCAGTTCTTTGTATCTTTTTAATGACTTTAAGTTTGAGGAGAAAGAAACCACCTGTCTGCATATCCCTGAAGAGATGGACTCCTGTATCACGGGAGTAACGCATGGGGTAACTCCTGATGGGGAAGGGACAGCCAGGGTCCAGTGAATTCGGTGGGTGAGTATGGAAGGATCTTCCTCCTGTGAACAGAATGTATTCCGATGAAGTCGCACCTCCTGCCATTCAAGTAGCTTCTGGATTCTTCTCCCTCGTGTCTGTGCTTGGCCATCCCTGGGGTGTGTAAAGAAGAAGATTGCATCAGGTTTTGGTGATTGTCATCTGACATCCTGCAGTTTGGACCCCTTTGCCTGGGAAAGGGACCTTGATGAGCTAAGATGGGAGGACACGATTACGGCTGGTGGCTTTGTGCACTGAAACTGCCTGAATCCAGAATCGCCTTATCAACAAGGTCGCCTTGACAGTCGGACTGTGGTGGTTTTAATCAATGAGTCAAGTGTAGTTTGAACTCTAGCCTTATGCACAGCCTTAAAGCAGGAGCGTGTTGCTGCAGGGAGGCCTCATGCTGCTTTCCTGGCTCTGAACTGGAGCATATCCAGCTATAATCCGGATTCTGAAACACAAGAAACGGGCGTTTAGACACATGCAATGAAGACAGATGTATATAGAGGCTTATACAGGCATGGCACTGGGCTGTTCTGCCTCAGTGGCTTGCATAATATTACCCTGCAGAAGCTCTGGTCCCAGTAACGTTGATATTGTCTCACAGTACATCTTGCCAGGAAGAGACATGGTACAGGTCTGAGCTACAAGAGTGCTTTCCTGGTGTAATCCAGTAGACATACAGGCATCACACGAGGTCCTGGTGGAGTCACAGTCCTGAGCTGGACACTGGTCCCTCCTGCGAGGGGAAACTGCTGCATTTCCAATGCAGTGGAGCAGGTGAACAGCAACTGAGACAAACCATGGGGAGAGCTGCTAGCCTGTGGCAATGTCGAGCTGATCAGAAACACTAATCCTTGGAGGGAGAAACTGCCAGCACCCGGGTGCCTGGGTGGAGCAGAAGCTCTTGAGTGAACACTAATCCAGTGTGCTTTCCCCTTCCTTTCCGTGCTGTGCTGCCTCACCTCTGCATAGCTGTTTGACACTGCAGGTTTTGGTATTTATGGGTATTGATTTGCTGAAGGTCAGTCTTTGTAAGATCTGCTTAAGCTGCTGATGGCCTAGAATCGCCCTAGCAGGAGGGATGCTGTCAGCCTGCAGCTTTTTTGCTGGTGTTGCTTCTTTTACTGAAGGCCAGTTCTTTACAGGCTCCTGTAAGTGTCACAAAGGTGTGTGGGGAGGCTGGGGGACAGGTTGATGCATGTACCTCTGTTCTTATTGGCAATCTGTAAGCAAGCTCTGCCTCTTGAGGAGATGCTCGAGTAACCCTGGTGCAGCCCAGTATTGCTGCTGTGGTGGAGCAGAAGCAACTGAAGGCTTAAAACAATCTGTAATTAATACCTATGGCTAACACTATCCCTCTCTGCTGCCCTCCTTTCTAGAGGGTAGAGTTTTCCTCCAAGAAATAGGGAACCAATAGACCAGCACAGCGGTGTGATGAAGCATCCTGTCTGCACTAACCACTGGATGGATCTTTCTGCCTTGTATTGCTGAGCTATTCCAGGGGGTCCCATGGTCTCAGCTCATGGGTACCCCGTGTTAGAGGCAGACCTCATGTGGCCAAAGCGCTAGGTGGTAGGCACAAATGTAGAACGAAAAGGTCAAGCTCTTAGGCAAAATTTGACCCCCTCTAAACACTTCTGCCTGGGAACTGCTCTCGATGTGCTGTTGCTTTCTCACATTGTGTTTCTTATGTTGTGTTTTTGCACACAAAAGCTCTGTTCTCACCTCCCGAGTACTTGGGCTGTCCATTTCGGGTCCCCCTGGCAAGTGCAGGGGTCCCTTTCACTGTATTTTCTCACTAACAGGATCATCCAGGAGGGTTCCTGCTCTGAACAACTAAAAGTCTCCCTAAAATAACCTGAGAAGGCTGCAGGCAAATCAGGATTAAAGCATTATTTGGAGATGAACTTCTGATGTTTTCAGAGCAGCGTTTGGGCCCTGAGGTTGACCTAGAGGAAGACAATGGGGAGGTGTAGATGTAGGTGGCTGATGGGTACTGGTATTATGCTGTCTTCTCCTTTGCTAGGTGTTGAAGAGCTTAGGGGTGATGGTAGATGCTTTTAAAAGGAGTCTGCAGTGCTTTAATGGGATGCAATGAGAGCTTTGGCTGCTGGAAAGGTTCTTTCGGATAAATTCTCTAGCTTTAGCCAGGCTATGGATTAAACTGATCGAGGACTTCTTTGGGGAGCACTTGTAACAACTTTGATACACCCAGAGAGACTGGATCTTACGTGAAAAGTTGTTTTATAATCCTCCTTGTCCCCTGTGTGTGGTAAGACTGTTGAAAGGAACCGTACTTTTCAATGGCTTGGGACATCCATTTCTTTATTCCAAGCCTTTCTCTAAGAACAAAACCTGGTTTTCTGAGTGGAGAAAACAAAGTCTTAACTTGTTACCAGCTTTTGCATCTTCTCGTGGCTTCATTCCTCAAAGGCTTCTGGTGATGTTTTGCTGTTGTTGAGGTCGGGTTGTATTTATCTACCAGTTCCTTGCTTTTGTGGCCAACTACCGACGACTCCACTCTTGAGCTGTTTCTACTTCTGATTCATTTCAGCCCTGATCTGCTGCAGGAGCAGGGGGTTGGCTGAAGCAGCAGTTCTTGGGGATGGGAGGTGTTAGTGGGGCCCCCTCATTTCATAGGGGCCTAAACAAGATGTTTAAATAGCTCTTGTTCTGTGTTCCTCACGGGCAGGACTGCTGCCAGGTAGGGGAACCCATCCTCATCTGGGTGGGAAGGCAGCACTGTGGGATGTGGGGAGGGATGAGCCCTCCCTGGAGGAAGAGTTCTGTCTGCTCTGCCTGCGCCGGCTGCAGTCAGGCTTTGGGAAACGTCGTGGCTTTGCCAGTGAGGGTAGGACCAACAGGATGCTGGAGATGGAGTTGTTGATGGTGGCCACGCAGAGCACTGATTTGAGTTTGCGTTATGTGACCTAATGACACTTTGGCAGCGAGCGGAATGAAGGCTTGGGGTTGCTTTGGGTGTTTGGGAAAGCATTTCCATGAATGAATGTCAGTGACTTGCAGCTGTTTGGAGCACTCTCCCGAAGTGCCCTTTCTGTGTAAGAAAGGAACAAACAACCCTTTACTGCTTTACCTCGTCTGGAACGCGTGGCCAGAGCAGGGTGCAGAGAACGCTTCCGGCAGCGCTCGAACCCTCCATCTTTTTCAGCGCTGTTTCTAAACGCTTCCTTTATGGGCGCGTTGGCTCTGTGCGGGGCTCGGGGTTCTCTCTGCAGCGGGGGCCCCGCTCCCGGCTCCGCTTCGATGCCGTTTCCCTTTGCCCGAATAAAGCGGTTTCTCCTCACGCGTCCATCGCCGCCGGTGAGTCCCGGGGTCGCGGTGTCCCCACCGGCAGCGCCTTAAAGGGGCGATGCTCCCGCGCGGGGCG
Organism: Ara ararauna; assembly: GCA_028858755.1. NCBI lineage: Eukaryota > Metazoa > Chordata > Aves > Psittaciformes > Psittacidae > Ara > Ara ararauna. The sequence continues at coordinate 19,606,590 of CM054384.1, forward strand.
ATGCCGCCGCCGGGAAACCCGCGGCGCCTTTAAGCGCCGGGTCCCAGTGCTCAGCGGCGGCCATGCTGCGGAGCCGGTGGCTGCTGCCCGGGGCCGCGCTTGCCCTGGGCGCGGGGCTGGGGGCGACCGTCGCCCGCCGGAGCCCTGGGGGCGATGCCGCGGAGGGGCTGCTGAGCCGCCTGCCCGTGGTCCCCGCCGTGGCGGCGGCCGCGCTGCCGGGCTCGGCGCCGGCCGAGCTGACCAAGTACGGGCTGCCCGGGCTGGCGCAGCTGCGGAGCCGCGAGTCCTACGTGTTGTGCTACGACCCGCGGAGCCGCAGCGCGCTCTGGGTCATCGAGCGGCTCAACCGGGACACCCTGAGCGGCGCCTCGGAGCGCTCCGCCTGCGACTTCCAGGAGGACGACTCCGTGCACGAGTACCACCGCGCCACCAACGCCGACTACCGCGGCAGCGGCTTCGACCGCGGGCACCTGGCGGCCGCCGCCAACCACAAGTGGAGCCAGAAGGCCATGCGGGACACGTTCTACCTCAGCAACATCGCCCCGCAGGTAGGGCCCGCGCCGGTACCGGGGCCGCCGGAGCGGCTCCAGGGCGAGGGCAGAGGCTGCTGCAGGCAGGGAACCGCTTCCGCGCGCCTCCGGCTCTTCCCCGCGGCGCGGTGCGGCCACAGGGGGGTGTCCTGGGTGCGTGTGGGGCCGGAGGGGCCGAAGTCTCTCGGTGCTGCCGCGTTCCCGCTCGGCAGCGGCGATCCTGCCGGCGCCTCTGCCCGCTGCCGTCGGGCCGGGAGCTCAGCGGCCGGAGCGCGGTTAAACAGGCAGAAGGATGCTTAGAGAAGGATGGGCTGAGGCGAGCGGGCGCTGTTCCTGCGTGTGCAAAGCAGGACCTCGCTGTGTGCAGCTTCCCAAGGGGCAGTGGAGATCTCTTCTGGAAGGTGCTTGGGGTGCTGAGGTGGGGTACAGGATTAGTGCCCTGAGCAGAGAGGAAGCTCCCCAGCACTGACCGCTGCCCGTGTCGCTTGGCTGTGTCCCTAGGATCCTCATTTGAACCAGAACGCCTGGAATAACCTTGAGAAGTACAGCAGAAGCTTGGCGAGGAGCAACAAGAATGTCTACGTCTGCACAGGGCCCCTTTTCCTGCCCAGGTAAGCACAGTGTGAGCTGGGATCTGTCATGCTGGGCAAGGACAGGAGGCTGAGGGAGGGGTGCAGCCTCCCCGCTGCTCCCAAAGGCCCTGCTCAGGAGGTACTTTTAGGATCAGTTTGTGCGTTTCCCGTGCGGTTGATTGTTCCATGAGTTAAAGTGGGTTTCTTGAGCTACAGCATCACCAAGTCCCTTCTCTTTGCAGTCCAAGTAGTCGATTACTAACAGAGGAGACTGCAGCCCCCTTCCCTGCAGATTAAAGCTTCACGGTGTTATTTTAGGGGCTGTTTCTCCACTTCAAAGCATGACTTCATTTGCAAAGGTCTTCATGCAGTGTAAGGAGCAGCCGTCTCATGCTGAGATCTCTTCAGGGGCAGGAAACAGCTTGGAAGGGCTATTAGGGACAGCGGGGAAGGGGTTTGGGCAGAGCCTCATGGCACGTAGGCTCTGTTTCAGCTGTATTTTTACGCCCCTACTGCAGAGCAGGGCGGCTCCGTGCCCTGCTGTGGGGTGGGGGCTCACTTTGGAGGGTTGGTGGGGTACTGAGGGGGGTGGATGTGGCACCAGACCAGGAGGTAACATGGGATGTTGCTGTTGATGCAGGATGGAGGCCGACGGGAAGATGTACGTCAGGTACCAGGTGATTGGGAAGAACAACGTGGCTGTTCCCACCCACTTCTTCAAGGTGCTCATCTTGGAAAAGGAGAGCGGGGAGATTGAGTTGCGCTCCTATGTGATGCCCAACAGCCCTGTGGATGACAAAATCCCCCTGGAACGCTTCCTGGTCCCCATTGAGAGCATTGAGCGAGCCTCAGGGCTCCTCTTTGTCCCAAACATCTTGAAGAGAACAAGTAACTTGAAAGCCATCACAGCTGGAAGCAAGCGTTGAACCCCAGCTAAGCACATCCAGGTACTCCTGGGGAAGGGACTGACAGCAGTCGTATCTACACAGGAATAATGGTTCCTTGTGCAGTTTTAAATGTGGGAAACGAGAATCAAACCGATGTTCCCTTTACCCCTCCCCTCCTTCCGGGGAACAAATGTGCACATCTCCAGGGCAGGTCCTGCAGCAGGGCTCTAGAGCTTGCTCCCGAGCTGCAGTACAGAGGTTACTCCTGTGTGTGGCTCATTAAGGCACAATGGGAAGTTACTCAGGTGCTGCTATTTAGCAGGGAAGGAGGGGAACAAGATGGGTGCAGGGGAGGACGGGAGAGGTTCCTGCCTTTTTTGGCCGAAGGACTGTATGATTGTATTCTGTCCTATGTTTTTAGCAGTAAAGCTTTGAACACCCACAGTATTGGTTGTTTATCTCTCACCAAAGGTCCAAGTATCTCAGCAGGAGGAGGGGGGGACAGAGCCAACTTTTCCAGCTGCTTGCCTGTTTGAGCTCACTGTAGGCAGAGCTTAAGGCCTCACAGGCGGAGCCAAACTGTAATGAGCTGTGCTGACATGTTTTAGCACTGGGGTCCGACTGAAGCTCCAGCCCTTCCTGCTGTTGGGAAGGATGAAGCCTTGAGCTGAAGGGAGGATGCGGGGAAGTCAGGCTGAGAGCGGAACAGCTTCTTGGCATAAGGGTTAAGTTTTGCCTTCCTTTAAGTGTGAGGGCTGAGGGGCTCCAGAAGCACTGAGCATGCAGGAGCTCTGGACACTGATGCCCGTCGTGTACAGCAAGACACTCATGTATGGACTTCAAGGCAGCTGAGGTTCCATATTGCTTTATTCCCCACCCCAGATGTCTGAATGGCTGAGATCCTGCTGCCAGGCTCCTCAGCTGCGGAGGGGCAGTGACCAGCCAGGCAGGAGGATGCAGACGTGCTGCTCCCAACAGCAGCCAGAGGCTCGGTCAAGCAGCGCCTCCAGCTTTAGCCACCGTGCCTTGGCCCTGCAGGCTCCTGGAGTGACGTGCCCAGCACCCCACGTCTCAACAGCCTCGGCCCCAGGCAGTCCTCAGCTGCCAGCAGGGTCTGTGCTTTCCCTGCCCGCAGCTGGCACCGGTGTCTTCACAGCCTCATCAATGTGGGGCCTCAGCGCAGACAGAGAGATGAGCAGAGCCTCCTGCAACAGAGGCGGGGGTCAGTCAGGAGCGCTGCTCTCTGAGGAGCACCAGGCAAGCTGAGGTGCCACCATGGGGAGCACCATGGGGGCCGTGTGTGCCACTGCTCTGTGCACACAGGCACTGCACCCCACCACGCCACCGCCACCTGCCCTACCTCTGTGCGGATGGTTCTGCTGCCCTGGCTGGGACACGTGTTCAGGTAGAAGTCAAAGAGGACGCTTGGGTCAGTGACCTCCAGGTTTGGGTCAACATCAACCCCAGCTTCCAAACCCTCCAGACCTCCAAACACGACAAGGGCATGTCTAGGGGAGAGCAGAGGGGGACAGGGTGAGAGGGGAGGCTGGTTCTTACCCCTGCACCAAGGGAGCTGCTTTGAGTGGATGCTTCACGTAAGCAGTTCTCTTAACTGGATCTGCAAGCAGCAGAATCATTCCTGCTCAAGTACGTGGGTCTGTGTTTGAGCCCCTGTGCTGCTGCAGCAGGGAACTGTGGCCCTGCTGATGATTCCCCATGCAGCTGCTGCCCTAACAAAGCCCCACAGCACTGCACCAATGTGACAGTCCCTTCTACCAACTCTAGAGAAACAGGGAAGGAATTGGCCTTATCCATGGGTACTTCCCCAAGCAATGCAACGCAGAGGAACATGCCTTGGTGTAAAAAGGAAGAGCAGAGCACAGGAGGCAGCCTGCAGGTGAGTCTAGGCGTATCTAGGAGCATTCCTGCCTGGGAGAACACCAAGGCCACAGCACAGCTCTGCTGCCTGCACCAGGCCTCACTGCAGGCTTGAGTGGGGCCAAGAGGGCAGGACACAAACCTGAAGGAAGGGAGAGTGGCCTCGTCCACGGAGCTGCCCCGCTCTGAGGTGCCAATAGAGAGATCGTAGCCTTCCTTGAACGGGCACTCTGAGAACACAGCGCCTGGGAAACACACCACATGGAGCTGTTTATGGGGTGCTCTGTGCCTTCTGGACAGGCTGGAGCACTCCACGGGGGAGTGGTGGCAGCAAAGGAACTGCTTTTCAGTGCATGAGGAGACAGAAGAATGACTCCTCCTGACAGTTCCCTTGCTGCAGGGGTGGCTGGCGCCCTTCTCAACTGCAGCACCTTCCCTCAAAGCTCAAAGAGGTGCCAGGAACCATTCCGTCACTAACAGCTTATGGTTTTCCTTGGAGCTCTAATCAACCAGAAGACAGGAAAAGGATTTTGCAGGGCTCAATTTCACTGCTGGCTTTGATGTGAATGAATGGGAAGTAGGTACCGTGGAAATGCGGACGCACTGGCTGGAGATGGAAAGCACCACTGCTACAATGTGGGCATCTGCAGCATTGGTGCGTGGAGGTACGGGGCAGCCTGGTGGGTGACTGGGGTAATTCATGCCCCCAGCTTTAGCCTTTCCATTTGACAGGACTGAGGGCAGAGAATCCCTGCAGGTACTCACTCAGGCAGGAGGCAAGGCGGACGCTGTAACCCCAGTACAAGCCTGAGACTGTCCGAGGGTGCTGTGAGGACACCACGACGCCTTTCCGCACTTTAGCTTCTGAAAGGGAAGCGAAGAGATCAACACCCGCAGTGAGAGCTGGACTTGAGCAGCCACATACAGCAGCTTCTCCTGCAGCAGGGCACTGACTCGGTGTACAACAAAGAACCACCCTTTTGAGCGCATTCCGCAAGTGTGTTTGGGCTGTTTATTACTGGTCAAAGAGCTGATAGCTCTTTCCACTTCACTAGGGAGGTGTGGTAAGGGGGTTATTAAAACTGTGTGGAGCAAAGGAACATGCAGAGCTGTTTGGTACCTTCAAATAGGAGTGATATGAAGCTGTGACGAGGAAGGGACCAACTCCTGCAGGACTGAAGCTTACGGGTGCTAATGGAGCAGTGGATTACCTGGCTTCTGGGGTTCCTCCAGGCGCACAGTGACCCGCAGGCCAGGGTTAAGCTGTCTGTCGATCCGCACCTCCTGCAGTGACAATCACCATCAGCATCAGACATTGCTGGAAGTACTGGGAAAGGGGGGGGAAGGAAGGGAGCCCTCAGAGCAAGGTCTGTTCCAGCCTGGGGCTACAACAACGACCTCTGCGGTCAGGGCCTGTGTGGCTCATGCAGTGCAGAGCAGGCTCAGGGTGCCTTGGTCAGCAGTCTGAGCCTTATGGCGCTGCTCAAAGTGCTCCAGCAGTGAAGCAATGAAGTGAACAGGCAACCCTGCCAGAACTTGGGAAGCTACAAACACTGATGAGGCAGAAAGGACAAGATGGCAACAAGCATTAAACCCTGTGCGAGTCCACCATGGCCTTCAGAAACCCGGCAGTACCCACCCTGCCTCCTTCAAGCCTGCCAGAGAGGCAGGGGAAATGGTTCTGGGCTCTGTGGGTAACATGTACCTTCCTCATCCCACAGTTAACAAAAGAGCCTCTGCCTGGCTTGGTTGGCCGGTCCAACACTACACCTTCCCGGTACTCCGAGTCCTCATCCAGCCGCATGTGGTGGGGGCTGTCCAGGGGGTTGAGCAGCCCTAAAACAACACAAGGAAGCAAAGAGAAGTGTAAGTACAACCGCTCTGCTACTTCCCTCCCTCTCTGGTCCAGCACATCACAGCTTGCACCCTGAAGTGGGGAAGAGTTACTCAGTTCTGTGTATTCCATGTGAACCAAGGAAGAGCTCAGGAAGAGGGAGCCACCAGCGTGGGACAGACACAACTGAGTCATTACCTGCAAACTGCAGATCCTCATGCTTGGGAAAAAAGGATTTCCTCAAGTACCTGTTTGCAGAGAAGGCTGAAATGTAAACCCAGGCTTTTTATTGACTCTCAGCTCCAGTTCTAGTCCTTCCTGACTTAAGGGAGCTGAGGACAGAGAGAAGCTTGTTTAGCTCCCTCAATACATCGTGCAGGTTCTAGCCTGCAGTCACTGCTCTTTTAGTTGAAATCCTGAATCAGACATGTGAAGCACTGAGCTCCCGTGTTCCTGCATAAGTAGACAATATAAACAGGATTTGCCTCCTGCTCCCATAGCCCCCTGCATACGAGATACCCACAGCAGTCAGTTCTGGGCATGGTTTAGGCACCGTGCACTCACTGAGGACACTCCAAGTACTGCAGGATCCGAGCCAGCTGCACACAAGCCTTGCCTCTCCTTCCAAGCCCTTCGAAGTCCCCCTCCACGCTCCTGTAAGTGAAAGAAAGCAGCTTGTGAGCTCGGCGCGAGATGGGTCAGGGCTCCAGAGGAGGAAGCCTTGTCCTTATGAAAGGGCTGCTCCAGAGGCAGAGCCCGTCACCAGATCCTATGTGGAACTCTCTCCGCCAGCCACGTATCCTTCAGGTTTGGTTCTGGTCTTTGTGTTCTGGCACCAAGCACCTCCTGCAGAACACATCTCACCTTACATCCTCTCCGTGCTCGTCGAACACCACGATCTCATCCACGCAGAAGATGGCACAGGCCCGAGCAATCTGTCCGGCGAGGTAGGTCCGCAGCTCCAGTGACTGGGCGTTGTTCAGGATGGAGCCCGGCAGGGCCACGCTCAGCGTGTAGTGCCGCCCTGGGGAGCAGAGCAGAGCCACATCGTGACAGCTTCCTGCAGTGTTTTATTGACTGTGGCGGGGGGAAAGCAACCCCTGTTTCTTAATCACGGGTTGCCTCTTAATACAGGTTTCTCACTGCATCGCGTTCGTGCCTGCCCCGCGTGTGGACGGACCTACAGCAGCTCCAGCTGTAAAGCCGAAGGACCGAGTGCTCTCAGCCCTCTCAACCCAGGCCTCCCCGCCACGGGGTCGCAGCAGCATCACCTCTGTCCTCCTGCTGCTCCTCTCGCTTCTCGGCTCGCTTCTCCTCCAGCTCCCGCACCCGCTGTTTCTCCAGCTTCTTCAGCAGCTTCATCTCCTTCCACTTCTTCTTCTCGGCTTTCCCTACACCGGGGAAACGACCGCGGCGCTTCAAGCAGAGCACACGCGGCAGACGCGAGGGATCCCCGCGCCACGCCGGCCTTACTCTCCTGCTTCCAGCGCCGCCAGTCCACCTTCCTGCCCGCAGCCTGCGCGACACCGACCGCGACCATCACCGCCGGGCTCCCCCCCGGGGCCGCCCGTGGTAACCGGGGCAACGCCGCGCCCCCCCATCCACCACCACCCCCCCCACCTGCGCGCCTCCGGGCCGCGGGGCCGCTCCGCCGCGCTCCGCCATCTTCCGCCTCCCTCCCCGGCCGTGTCCCCCCCCCCCCCCGCGGTGCTCATTGGTTGGAGGGCCCTAATGCCCGCCCGCCGGGGGGAGGGGGCCGGCGGCACGCGCGCCAGCGCAGGGGGGCGGTGGGGGGGACCCCACGTGAGGGCGCGGGGGGAGCCCGGGTTCTCCCCGGGGGTGGTTGCACCATCCGCACCCCCCACCCCCCCCCCCCGCCCCATCCGGGTGTCTGCACGAGCGCTGTGTGCGTGCGGGAGGATGCGGAGGGGGACCGTGCCCCTTGAGGGCTGTGCCATGGCTTAGGGCGAGAGCCCGCGCGTGCGGGGCTGCTGCGGTTCATCGTCACGTCGCGGCTCTTCGGTTTAGTGCTTGCAGCTCGCAGTAGTCGGCGCGTGTATGGGTGCGAAAGGGCCCTCGGCAGCACCCTCACCCATCCAGGCTGTGCAGGCAGGGTGGGATGCGTTACCCCGTCTCCTGCTTGTGAAGGCAGGGGGGTGTTTGCCCCCCCCCCCCCCCCCCCCCCCCAGCTCTGGCTCCCAGGGGTTCGGGGCCACCAGCTGCACCCCAACACAAAACCTGTGCAGCCGCTACCCGCCGGCCAGCGTGGGATGAGCAGGCACCAGCATAGGATGCAGTGTGGATGCTGCACGCATGACGGCAGCTCTCCAGGAAGGCTGCCCCAGCCCTGTGATCGTTACAGAGCCATTAACTCTTCAATAACTGCAGTTATCCCGCTTTAATAATTTAACTGCTACACATACTTATTGCACAGTCTGCTGCGTGAGGGATGATGCTGGTTTACATTGTTATCCAGGTGGAAATCGAGAATGATGCAAGAATGACCTTACAAAATGCTGCTCACGTTATCCCATCACCCATCAGCCTGGTGGGTGGGAGGCTGTGGGGGCCACCAGCAACAGGAGCAGCCTGAGGCCACCGTACCTGTCCTCCCCAGCCGCTGTGTGCGTCCATTGAAGGCCTGAAGGTTTTGCTTTGCAGCCTGGATGACGCTGCTGAGCCCTGACAAAGCGCCAGGAGTAGTTTGGGGGATGCACAGGGAAGGTTTGGCAGCAGCCAGGCTATTTATGAATGCCTGTTTCCTTGGGAGTAACCAGGGACCCGTCTCACCTTTCCCCGAGATGCACAGGAAAGAATAATGGGAAAACTAAATAATGTTAATTCTGGGAAAGAGCATTTCACTGGGTTTATCATTTTCAGGATCATAGGAATCAACCTGCTGATGAGTGGTGATGCTGCATGATCCTGTGGGAATGTGGTGCTGATGGAAATGGTGTCCTGTGCCCTGGGATACATAGTAAGGCCCCAGCATGGCCTTAAAGGTAGGTCCTGAGATGCCTTTGCAGAGTTTGGTGGTGGAAAAGCCCCCAGGAGCCATCCTTACCTTGCATCTTGCTGGATGCAGCCCAGAACTGATTAGCAAAGTCTTTAAACTTAAGAAAAACATCAAATACTGTCAGGGCATGCAAAGACTTGCTTCTTACAGTAACAGCAAAATCATTTCACAGTGACCGAAAGTGTCCCCCAGACCCTGGGCCTGGCAAAGCTCTGCCCATTTGTCTGACAGAAAATGTGGACAATAAGAACGTGTCAAAGTACGGAGCCAAGCAAAGAAGAAGGAAGAGCAGTCGGGGCAGATGAGGACCAAGGAGAGCCTGGTTCTCTCTCAGTGCACTCAGGGACTGGTTTTCTCCTGTTTCCATTTTTGCAATATGTCATTTGCTGCCTTCAGTGTAGCTTCCTCCTAAACAAATACCACAGGTTCAGGCAGTGGTTTCCAGCCAAATCCCCTTTCCCGTCACTGCAGTCATCATGCCTATAAAAATCCCTTTCTCATTTTGGAACATTACAAATGCTGCATGTTCAGTATGAGAGAGGCAGAGCCCTCTCTGGGGCAGGCATAGCCTCTGGGCAGTTAAACAGGCACCCAGAAGACTGCCTTGACCAAGAAATGTAGGATGCTGCCCTGGCTCAGCTCACATGTCTGCAGGAGGGGGTCAGACCAGCCGTTGTACTATGCTCGGGCTCTAATACTCAAGGCACTTTGCATCTCTTCCTGGCATTTACATCATTAAACCACCTCTGATTATTACTCCTAACCTAACCTTCTTTTATGCTGCCACACATCTCACCTTTGCGAAGCAGAACCGGATGAAATGGCTGTAGTTGTTCTTGTGGGCCCCACAGTAGAAAGCAGAGAGTGGAATGGCAGCAAGTCCCTAGGAAAGGGAAACATGGAGCTGAGGCTACTCCTCTTCGGCTGGCATGCGGTCTGCTATGCCCCAGTTTATCCACGGCAGACACCCCTTGCCTTGAGCTGCCCGACCTGGCAGTGGTGCTGTGCTGTGCTTCCAGCAAGAAGGGCACAAACACAGCGGAAGAGGCCAGATGCATTTACCTTGTTCTTGACCATCCACTTTGCGAATCTGGAGTCATAGGGCTCATCAGAATTGGGGACATCAGGGACATCAGATTCTGTAGGAGAAGCACAGCAGCACAAAGGCTGGGGCTACTGCCAGGTGCCTAAGGCAAGCCCCAAACCCACAGCTTCTGGGAGCTTGGATGCGGAATGTGCTGTTGTCCATCCCTGCTTTGGTGATGGTTTATGCAGGTTCTTGTCCCTGCTAATGGTACCGCTCCGAGCTGGACCCTGCACTCAGTCCTGCCTGAGCAAAACTGCAGGTGACTCACTGAAGTTGGAGATGTCTGCCAACAAGAAGTAGGTGCCCTCGGGGATGATGGGTTTCATCCCTGCAGCATCCAGGCTCTGGACCAGCCAATCTCTCTTCTTCTGCAGCTCCTTGGGCAGTTGGACAAAGTAGCTGTCTGGTTTCCCATAGAGCATGAGCTCCCTCTGGAAACCCTGAGCAACAGCCTCCTGTAAGCAGACAGGAGCCAGTAACCAGTGGGAAGATGGTCAAGACTTGCTTGGGAACTGGAGTCTATGCTCCAATGCAATTTGCAGGTGATTAGGGAGCTCTCTGCCTCCAGCACCTCCAAATGGCCCCTTAGATCTGGCAGTGCAAAATAAGGACTATACCCCAGGTGGGCTGTGCTCTCCCCTTCCTGCCAGACATGGGACGACTGCAGGGAGAGGAGAAGGAGCCTTTCCAGGGCACCACGCACCCTGTGCCTTTCAGGTCAGCTGTAGGCAGAAGGACCCTCTCTCGCCCCAGCTTCAGCGGTTTGGGAATTGCAGGGAGCTGCCTTACCTGGGCAGCTGTGGCACAGTGGTACACTGAGTTTTGGTGCACGGTGCGGATGTGCTGCAGCAGCCTGTTAGGTCCCACGGTCCAGCCCACCTGCAGCCAGGAGAGGAGGAGGAAGGTAGTAAGTCTCTGGGTACCTGCTTGAGCTCCCCTTTATTTGCCTGCACTGGCTTCACTGTATTTTCCAACCAGGGTTATCATCAAGCAGCTTTAGTATTTTCAGACCCGGAGGCTCAAAGCTGAGTGTGTGGCAGCAGAGTCCTCAGTGCCATGCTATGGCAATGGGACCCATGCCCTGCAGCAAAGGGACAGGGATGGGGACACAATGAGGTGCTGCATGAGGGAACTCACCTTCCAGCCAGTGGCACTGAAGGTCTTCCCAGCACTCCCGATGATCACTGTGCGATCCCACATCCCTGGCAAGCTGGCTGGCAATGAAACAAGAGAGAAACCCCAATGGCAGAGCTGAGCATGCTGGCTTCTGGCTGCGTTAATGACAGGGTGAGAGCTCTTTAACCACCATAACCATGGCGGCCTCTGGTCACAGCACGTCTTTCACCTGGATGAGCCTCAAAGCACATCCCAAGCAGACAGCCTGGCTTCTCAAGAGCAGCTCTTTGTAATTAAGTGTGTTCACACACATGTACCAAGTCCCAGGGGTTCCCAAAGATGCCAAGCACCATCACCCTGCAACAAGGTGATTGCATGTTACTACAACAGGAAGAACAGGCCTCTGAAATCATGCTGAAATGGATGTCCCAAAACTAGAGACGCTCAGAAAAATGTGGTTTTACAAAGTATAGGAAAAGTTTCAGTTTCACTGGAGCCAAAGGGCTCTTTGCTCTAGATCCTGTGCTGTGAAGGTACCTCTCTGTTTCCTCTGACTAACTCTGGAAGTCAGGGCTAGACCTGGTTGGGAGGCTGAGACTGAAGTGCAGCAAAATACCTCTACTGGGGATACATGCCCAGCAGAGTTGTACATGCACGCAGTGCATGGGCTCCAGGGGACCCCAGCTAAATCACCAGATCCTTCCCCAAAGACCCAGAGAAGACGCCAGGCTCAGCCAAGCCATTCTCCATACCGATGCGGATGTGCTCCTTCCCATCATAGACCAGCCACTCGTACACCTCATCACTGATGCACAGGACATCATGCTTCACACACAGGTCTGCAATGAGTTCCAGCTCCCCTCGGCTGAAAACCTGCAGCAGGCGGGGAATGGAGCAAGGATGCAGCAGGAACATTTCTGAGCCCCTGCCTGTCCCTGCCTTCTCCCAAGCCTGGGTGGGCAAGAGCTGGCTGCAATGGTCTGACAGGGCAAAGCCATGCTGGCACAAAAGGTCAGGCTAAAAAACCACCAGAACAGTGAGTGCAGAGTGTGGGGCTCCCAAAGCACCCATTTCCCTTGTGTCAAGGAAGGTTGAGCCACTGCTACACTGCAAACGTGGCTGGATGAACTGTAGCACCCCAGCAGCTTTCAGGGTCAGTCACAGCAAGGCCAGAGGTATTACCTTGCCCAGAGGATTGTTGGGTGAGTTCAGGACAATAGCTTTTGTCCGTTCATTGAACTTCGAAGCCAGTTCAGCCGAGTCCAGCTTCCAGTCTGCACTAGACATCATTTTTCCATTTTCTGGAGCTTTCTAGAGAGAACAGAGGGGAATCTTGGCTTGCTTTGCTACCTCTGCGCTTTGCTTCCCTCTCACCTCTTTGCTCACTTTACTGTGACTCTTCCCTCCTCAGCTTTGCTCCGTCCCACTCACCGGTCTCAGTGGGACAAACACTGGTGTCCCACCAGCCATTGTCACCATCTGCTCATAGCAGTCAAAGAAGGGCTCAATAATTATCACCTGGAAGAAAGGGATATGTTATTGCTCAGACCTTCCCTGATGGGTACAGAATGCAATGAGGAAATATTAATCAGTGAACTACTGTAATGAAGAATTCACATTGCCTGTGGGCAGTGTCAGGGAGGAACACCACCACTTAGGGCAAAAGGGTTATTCTACATTATGCAGAAATGAGACAGTGCCATGCAGCAGGTAATTTTTTCCTTTAGAAGCTCAGATACTGGAGAATGGGGATAAAACCATTTCTGCTTAGGAAAAGGACAATGAAAACCAGTCTGCAGCTGCTGGCAGACCCACAGCCAGGAAGGGCTCTCCTGAGGGAAGACTGCTGGTACAGCAAGCCCAAATCTTGAGTTACCTCATCGCCTTCATCAACGAAAGCCTGGAAGCAGCAGAAAAGGGCCTGGTATGCCCCAACAGTCACCATCACATTGGTCATAGGATCCAGGTCCTGTCCAAGCAGCTTCTCAAAGAGCTGGGCTAGGATCTTCACCAGAGGTGGGTGTCCCTGTGGGGAGAGAAGATGGGTGGGACTTGAGTTGCAGAAACCTCCTGAAACATGGAAGAGCCCATGGAAATGGCCTGGGCAGCCAAGCACCCGGTGACTGAATGTGCAGGGCATCTTCCATCCTGGCTGCTTGAAACACCCTGATAAAGCAGGGTGTTGCAACCCTGGGTGCAGGGGGCTGGGGCTGAGGCTGGATGCATGTTTTGCCTCATGTGGTTTCCCTGTTTTCTGCTGCCTGATAAGCCCTGAAGCAGCCAAGGCTAAGAGGGACTGAGGGGATATTGCTGAGGAGGGGTCTGTCCACGCACAAAGGCACGGGTGTACTGGTGCAGCATGTGGTTCTCCCCGCTGAGGGCTGTCACTAACGCCTCCTTCAGAAAGTCTGGTGGGGGGAAGTCAGGGAAGCCCTGGCCCAGGTTCACTGTGGAGTAGGTGGCAGCCAGTTTTACAAACTCCACCCTGGAGAGACAAAAGGGAGAGAAAGACAAGTATTTACAGAGCGTTCGGGCAGCACACTGGCACCAGCTCTGCTTGCCAGCATCCCTTTGGAAGTGAGTGAGATTGTTGTCCCTCCTGCAGAGACATCCTGCTGCTGGACAGGATCAAGCACAGGTCATTTCAGACCTGTTTCAATTAAACTGAGGACGAAACACTATTGCAGTGAGGAGTGGTTTTAATTTGTTCTTGAAGGACACAGCCATTGTGCTGTCTGGGTGTGTGGTTGCAGCTGAAGCCGCACGCCACACACCGGACAGGACTTGGAGATATTCAAGATTATGCCAGTTGTGCAAAATTTAGCAGCTAGAAACCACGAAAGCCTCTGCAGAGGAAAAGACAGCCTGAACTCAGTACTTGCCTCAAAAAGAAGCCAGCTCCCTGGCATGGTGCAGCTTGAAGCCAGGCACAGCTGGGCTTTCGGGAAAGATCATTTAAATCAGTCCTTCAAGCACATGGCTTTCCAAATGGCCTATTGTGCCTGGCAGGCTGGGAACAGCATTTCAGCATCCCTTCACTTGCCTGTCTGCTTGCAGTGCCCGAGGATGGGCTTCAAGCAGATGCCAGCCTGCAGCCGGTGTGCTGCAACCACTTGGCTCAGATTTGGTGTTGCTGGGGTCATTTTGATGGATGGGCTGGATGGAGTGCAATGCACTACAAGGTGCACCCAACTGCCTTCCTGCAGGATGGTGCAGAACACCTGATATGGCATCAAGTGTGAGCAGAAGGTACAGAACTGAGCCTGGGACAAACTTGCTTCCTGAACAAATGCAAAGCAGCTGAGGGAGACTGCTGCTCTGTGCTGTGTGGCTGCAGCAGTTTCTATCTGTTGTTAAGCTGCCTAAAACCACATCTACCATCAGGGTAAACCAGATAGTCTCTTAACTCACCAGATATTCTTATCCACTCCCTCCAGCCTCCGAGATTGCACTGGCCTTGACATTTTTGCCTGCAAAGAGAGACAAAAAAGAGTTTTAAGCTTTTTCTGATGGCAATGGGGCCACATGTGAAGGGTGCATGGCCTCCTCAGGTAGGTTTTTCCTAATAGAAGGTGTGCTCTTTTAGTATTGCTTCATGGGCTGCTGCTGACCGACCTTAGAGCAGTAATGCTTGCTGCAGTGGGTTCTGGAAACAGCTTCACACAGTTTTTATGAAAGATCAAACAGACGAGAGCTGGCAGAGGAAGAGGTTTCATTGACAAGTTTCAACAAGAATTGAGAAAGCAGATGAACAAAAGAAGCATGTATACACTCACCGGGGAGCAGGCAATGCCTGAAACCTCATTTTCACTTGCGTCAGATGAGCTCAGCTATACTGTCACTGCCAGACCAATGGCCCGAGACCCCAGACTTTCATAGCGTCTCTTGTCTTATTCTCTACAGGCCACAAAATATCCCCTTTTTCTAGAAGAGCAAACTTCTTTTATTCCATGTTTTTCCACAAAGTAGCAGAAATATTTACTCCTTGTTCTGCTGGACTGCTTGGTGAAGCGAATTGCTCCAGATCCTAAATGATGTGCTGGTTTTTGCACCTAAAGTTCATGGCAAAACCAGGCACCAAGTGGATACAGGCGAAAGGAGAGCACAGCACATGATCAGTCTGATGTACAGAGACACCAAGGTGCCATTTGGCTGACTGGTACCTAATTTCCACATGCATCATGGCTGGGGGGGTGAGAAGAGGACAGTAAGAAACATTGAGAGCAAAATCCTTCTTCCAGTTGGATAAGCTGGAAGTGAGAGAAAGTCAGACGTGCTTGATGGGGAATTTATTGCGAGGATGATGAAAAGAGGCAGAGGCAGAACTTAATAACTCAACAGTGCAGGAGAAAGGTAACCAGGCAGCAAAGGGACTGGAAACCAGAGACAAATGATGCTCAGTGCACCAAGAAAAGCCAGCGTGGGGATGCAAGGAGGATGTCTCTGAAGCAATGAGCCAAGAAAACAATCAGCACCACTGGCGAGTAAAATACATTTGAATAAGGATGAGGAGGGCATGTGAAAGCAGCTGAGATGTGAGGGGAGAGGCTCTATGCTCTGCTGTGCCAAGGTGGCGGTGGGGATACCGGTTCAGTCCCCTCCCCAGGCTCGGCTGTAGCAGTAGTTCTTCACTTACCTGCTCACCTCAGCTGTTCCCAGAGGGCTGCACCAGAATTTGAGAAGTGGCCCAAAAATGTCTCGTGTTGAGGTCTTTAGACTTTTATACGGTGTCAGCCCTCACTAAGGATCGTTGCAAATACCTTGCTGAGGAGGCCTGTGTTTCAGAGGGCACTGGGTGGACTCTGTGCTCCCCTGTGGTGCCAGGCAGGCAGCCAAGGGTGAGCAGAGGTCACTGCCTCCCCACTTCTCTGCCTTGCTCTTTACCTGCACAAGCTCATGGATATTACAGTCAGTAAGACCCAGTGCCTGAGCTGATTCTGGTGGGAGTAGAAGGATTCATGGCTCGGAAAGTAAAACTTCCAACTTAAATGAAAAAGGTGAAATATTAACAGCTCCAGCACTGCTCTCTTGTGGTGGGGCTGCTGCTGGTCACAGTTCAGAGAACAGCATTGGCAAGTGTGATGGTGTCAGTGCAAAGAGGGTGATTTAAGCCTAGAAATTCCCAACTCCGAAGAAAGGCCTTGTCTGCTCCAGTCCTTACAGGAAGGAAAATGACAAATACTTTCTTCTTTTGATGTCTTCCCCATCCTATCCCCAGCCTGCATGATGCTGCCAAGGGTGGCTGCCCATCAGGCTGGAGAGCAACATTCTTGGGACCACACAGCCCCCAAATCTGTTTCAGCCTGTTCTGTTCCCCAAACCAAACAATGTGTTTCTCCAGCTCCAATCTGCCTGTCAGCCAGACAGGATAGTGAAAATGTAGAAGACTTAGGGGCCACAACCTGCCACCACCGAATCCCTGCTATGTGTGATTTCCTGGCTCTGCACATTTGTATCTCCAAGAGGGATATTGTTATTTCCCAAGTACTTTGCAACGTAAGGGGCTTTAGTAGAAAAGACTGTGAGACAAGGCAACCCCACAAATAATGAGCTTTCTTCTGTATGAAGAAGATTCTCTTGCTTATAGATATTACCTTTAAACAGCCTACCAGGTATAGCGATTTCACCAGTGTGGCTTTTTCTGATGTGCCCTATCTGCCATCACTGCCAAGACCAGCTCCTGGGCAGTGAGCTCCCCTGGGCTCCACACCACTGCAGCCCAAGCCAGGGACCAGGCTGCCAGCCAAAAACAGTGCTGCTGGGCATTCAATACCTTGCTGAAGTAGGAGCTATATCCAGTGCTGCTCTTTCTCTCCAGCAAGAAGTGACGCAGGGATGGTCTCACTCTCCTGAGCATGCCACGGCTCCTGCTGTCTCACTCCTGCGGGCACAGACCTGCATTTCCCCCAGACACAAAGCAGAGGGGTGAGACAAGCACTCCACAGCTGCAGGGGTAAAGAAAACACTCTGTGTACCTCGGGACGAGGCAGCTCCAGCACAGTTAATAGAAAACCAGAAGCCATAGCATACTATTGCTCATGACTGTGAAATATCCACCTTGTCCCCGCGTGCAGGACAGCAGCATGTCGGGGATAGGCACTGAGATGTGGGGGGTACTGCTTTGGGATGCAAAGTACTGAAATGAGGGGGCTAACCCTGCAGGTGACAAAATGAAAGCATGGCAGTAAAAAGGGCTTCAACAGACTACGTGAAACTACAAAGCTGCTGTAAGAGCTGTGCTCAAGGCTCCTGCAAAGAGCTAGAGGCAGCACCAGGGTCAGGGTGCTGTTGCCAGTGGGAGCAGCTGAGCAGGGTGAGGGCAGAAGACTCTGCCTTTCCTCCCCAGGCCTGGAAAACGTTTTGGAGGGGGTCAGCAACAAAAAAAGCCTGGGAAAGGCTCAGAGTGCCACTCACCTGGTTGGGCATTTCAGGCTGTGCTGTACATACACTCCCTGCAAGGGATCTGAGGAACCTCCACCCTAGCGGGTGCCCAGGACAAAGCACACCAAGGATTTCGGAGGTGACAGCTGAAAGGTCACCACAGGGACTGGTCACTCCCCACCTCCTGCCCTCCAGCCCGCAGGCACCAGCCATCTTCTCTGTCCTGGTGCTCCCCAAGCACCTCCACTGTGCTGAACCAGCCTTGCTGCTTGCAGATGCACCCAAAAGGCTTTGGGGACAAGGGTACCCTTGAACCCATCACACCATGGGGTGCAACACATGGTGAATGCAGCAGCAACAGCCAGCAAGCACACACACAAGGCAGCTTCCAGAGGGATGGTGGGGGGGTAAAACCAACTTACATCAATCAAGCTGAGCCATGCTGCCTGGCGCTGTGGAAGTCTGACAAAGCCACCTAGGCTGCCTTTCCACACATGCTGCCCTCTCCCTGCCTCTGAAACGCTTCATCTGTAGCTGGGACTTCCTGGGAGGAGTCGGAGAGGCTGCAGGAAGGTACGAGTCGAGCTACAACACTCCGATAGGAAAACTGGTACCGGGGAAAAGTAGATCTTGGGTTGCTCTCTGAGTCACCAGGGTGAGGAAGAAAAGGGCTTTTGGGAGCAGATCCCGTCCTTCCAGAGGCTTGGAACCAGAGCTGCCAGAGGATTTTGGCTGCTTGGGAAAGCGTTTCGGGATATTGTTCGGATGAAGTTCATGCCGACATAATTATAGTGGGATGATTTTTGTGGTATAGCTGTAATTGCTTTGGCATGGCAATGACAGGGAATTTCCCTTTGAGTGAAGCCTTCAGTCATTTTGAAGAATGAATTTTAAAGTCAGTTAAACGCTCTCAAAAATTCCATCCTGCAGGCTTAATATTACTGGAGAAGAGAACGGCTCACAGTACAGAAGGTGAAGGCATCAGCGTTACGTTCATCAGAGGATCATGTCCTGCTGTCATGATACAACATAAAGCAGGATACTGCAGCATTGTCTAACCCCTGGGCTGTGGGTGAGCAGGGAGACTGACAGCAGCCTCGGAACGGGATTTCAGAGCACGGATACAGCAGCTGAATTCTCCATCAGTCATGAGAGGTGATAATTGCTGCAGTGAGGTGTAGAGAGCAAATTGTCCTCTTTCAGCTTCCTTCTTCCTTTTGTGACATGCAGTGATGAATCAGGTCGTTCAGGTCTCCTGAGTGAGCAATTGCTGTCTCCCTTTCACAGTAGGAAAAAGTGAGCCACAGGGAAAGGAAGTGGCTGACATCCGCTGTGCCAAAGGTCCACAAATCCTAAGCCGGTGTCCAGTCACTGGATTTACAGCATCCCTGCTGTGACTAAGCAGGAGGGAATGTCTGAGATATGAACTCTTTTGTTTTCTAATCTCCTGTTTAACTCAAACACTGAAACAAACAGATGGAAGGAAAACCTGTGTTTGCTTCTGTAAGAGTGTACACAGCACGTTCTGCGCCATCTAATAGCTCAATGCCATTTATCCTCTCCCTCCTGATGCCCTCACTATACTTTCTTTGCCCCCTCCTCTGCCAGCCTTGCACCTTCCCTGGTTGTTGGCCTTTATATTGGTTCAGCTGTAACATGTAACTTCACCTTAATTCAGCAGAAATGGCTGGATAATACACAAGTGGCCACCGCGGAAGAACACACATCCAACCTTCTTGAGTTTGTATTGTAAAACACAAGGAAAAATAGGGCCTTCTCTTTCTTCAGGGCTTTTTTATGTAACAATTGCATCTAGACATGAACAATTCTTCTTAATGATATTTTCTTTTTCAAATCTAGCTATAGCACTGTGTCTAAAACACTGTCTGCTGGTAGGTTGGATCATATCTCCTCTGTTACAGGTCGTGCGCCTGTGGCTACAGGAGGATGCTAAGACCTATAACGTTCCTAGAAAGAGAGAGATATGCTTATTTTATTGTCACAGTGATCACTGCTGTGCACAAGTGAAAATTTGCTGCCCTTAACCACTCAGAACTGCCTCTCGTACACTAATGAAATTATAATGAATGCCTTTGAACCATCCTTTATGAATTTGTAAAAGAACTATGCCCAGTATCTTCCAATGAGTCAGCCAGAGGAAAATAAGCACCACTGAATCAGCCTGCTCTTTTCAGATACCACAGAATTGCTGTTGGATGTACCCTCGTAACACACCGGTGTTGCTATTCCCGGTGCTGCATTCCTCAGTGGCCTTCGTTTGGTGAGCTGTTGTGAGAGAAATGGAACAGGGTTTCAAAATATTCCACTTCAGAAACGTCACATAGGTTGGTCCTTGAGGAACAAGGGGTAAAAGCTATAATTGATACGATTTTCATTCTTTCACTGTTACCTGCCCTTCATGTTGATGCTGTTTTCTGAGGTATCCAGTGAGATGTTTACCACATTTTCTCACCTACCTGGACCATGTTTGCCACATCTCTAAATATGAATGATTTCTGTGTTCTTGGTTATTGCTGGGTGGTTTGAAGAGTGGGAACCAGGTGTCCCTCTGAGTGCTGTGCTGTCGTGGGTGTGTAAGAGGAGGACCAGGTGGTCGAGCCTGGGCTCTCTACCATCCCTCCTCCTGCACAGGGCATGGCAGATGTAGTTTTTACCCTTCTGTGTTTTCACGGTGGTGACGCAGCTGGAATCAGGCCTGGCTTTCCTCCCTGCTCTTCCTGAGGGACAAGAGGCTGCCATCCCTGAGCATCCCTCAGGCTGGCGAACAGTGTTGCTGTATATGGCATTAAATTACAGAATCATAGAACTGTTAGGGTCGGAAAGGACCTCTGGAGATCATCCAGTCCAATCCCCCCACCAAAGCAGGGACACTCAGAGCAGGTTACACAGTGACGTGTACTCCACAACCCCCCTGGGCAGCCTGTTCAGTGCCCTAATGTATAGAAGTTCTTTCTCATGATAAGGTGAAACTTCCTGGGTTTTAGTTTATGGCCATTGCTACTCGTCCTGTCACTGGGCACTCCTGCAACAAAAGGGTCTGGCACCATCCTCCTGGCACCTGCCTTTGAGGTATTTATATGCACTAATGAGATCCCCTCTCAGTCTTCTCTAGACTAACCAGCCCCAGCTCCCGCAACCTCTCCACATAAGAGAGATGCTCCAGACCCGTGGTCATCCTTGTGGTGCCCACTGGACTCTCTCCAGTAGTTCCTTGTCTTCCTTGTACTGAGGAGCGCAGAGCCCGCAGCTGGCCACAGTACTCCAAACGTGTCTTCACTACGCTTGATCATGAGTGGGTCATAACCGTCAACAATGAGGTAAATGTGGTGGTTTTTTCACAAAAAAAGTAATCCAATTCTGGATTGCAAATCTAGACGCCACCTTCCCCTCCGCCTGCCCGGCGCTGAGGCCCCTTTAAGACGCCTACCATCTCGCGCGCTGCCCTGCACCAAGATGGCGGCCGCGCCCTCACTTTCCCCTCTCTGCCCTCATCCCCTCCTGCCTCCACCACAGAAACGCCGCCCAGCACAAAGATGGCGGCGCGCGCTCGTCATTGCCCGCTCCCAACATGGCGGCGCCTCGCTTCCCTCCCCGCTGGCCGCGGCGGGACGGGCAGATGCTGCCATGGCGGGGGGGTGAGGTCAGTTCCGGGGTGTGGCCGCCGCGGTGCGGGTAAGGGCGGACAAAAGGAGCCGGAGCCGGAGCCGGCGTGAGGGAGGGTGGGTGCGAGCGGCGGCTCGGGGTGACGGGCAGGCGGGGCGGTGAGGACGAGTTTCATTCCCCCCCCCGGTGGGACGGCTGTGAGGGGAGCCGGACCACGCGGCGGCAGCGGGGCTGTGACCGGGGTCCGGTGGTGGCGGGGGGCGCAGCCCTGAGGGGACGGCAGCGTCCAGGAGGGGCCTGAGCGCTGCCGCTCGCAGGTGGGAGGGGAGGATTTGCTGACTAAGTGGGCCGGAATTCCTTCCCTCCGTGTCGCCACCGTCCGTGCCCTGTCAGGCGGCGGGGCAGCCTGCGGCTGGCGGCGGAGCCGGGGCTGGGGGCAGGTGGGTTCCTCCGCGTCTGTGGGGCGAGGCAGCGCCGTCCCGTGTGCTGAGTGTCCCCTCAGGGCACCTTGGAGCACCGGCAAGGGGGAGAAGTCCTTTATTTATGCCTGGGAGCGGTGCTGGGGAGGGAAGCTGGCTGGTTTTTGATGTGTCTCTTATAGAGGATGTCTTTTCCGCTTCTGGAAGCCTGAGGTGGTGTGGCAGGCTTGTGGGCAGGTGGGGCTGGCGTGTGGTGCCGGGGTGTTTGGGCTTCGGGCTGTTGCTGAGGCCCTGAGAGGAGGTGGGGGAGAAGGTCAGAGAGTCCTCTCTCTTAAACGCTTCCTTTGCAGCAGTCTGTCACAGCTAAAATAGAATACCTTTGAGTATGACAGTGCTGCTTCAAAATCTGTCAGCCCTAATGGTACCTTGGGATCAGGAGGCATGTCGTCTTGAACATCTTCACCAGGATTGAGGTGGGGTTTTTCCCAGTGATTTTTCTTCCTTTCCATTTCTCCGTTGTTGGCAGAATGCTTTCTGATGTTCTGCGGTCCTCTCCTATATGGATAGGGGAGGATGGACGCTTGAGAGATCTCTCGGAGCTCTGGGCTGCTCCCTTGTCAGTTTTCTCATGCCCTGTGCTCACATGCAGGAAGCAAGAAGGGGGGAAAAAAGCTGTTGTAATTCTTGGTGGTGGTGCTAAACTGCTGCCGCTTTAAAAGGATATGTGTTGGTGGATGTGTGTTGAGAGGAAAAGGGGACAGTTGCTTGAATCCGGAGTGGTTAGGAACATGATCTACATTTTCAAGTACTCCTGATGGTAACATTAAAAAATCAGGCTTTTCAGAGTAGGAAGTAGTAAAGCCATTCATCCTTTTTCCTATCTAAAAGAAATTGTTCTTCCAGGAGGTGAATCTATCTGTACTAGTTTAGTCTTAGTTATAACACTGGTATTCAGCATCTCCTTTGGCTGGGTCTGCAACACCCGCTTTTTGGTGACTTGTTTTGGAACAACATCTGTCACTCCAAAAAGATTCCTTCCTATGAGTTTTACTTAGCTGTCAGAGCTCTTACCATCTGTCAGGTACGAGGGAGTCTCCTGGTGACCCCCTTGAGTTGTTCCTTGCTTCTTAGATAGCCTTTACCAAACTTTTAGATTTCATGGTCCCTCTGTAAACTTGATTCCCTCTTCTTTGCTGACAATCTCCATTTCATTTCAGGGAAGCTGTTCCCATGGCGTGTGGGGAATGCAACGGTTCAGCACCTGCTCAGGATTCAGCACGCAGGAATATCATCCACATCCAGCACAGAGAACTGAAGTGCAGATAGCAGAACCCAGCTGCAGGGTAAGGTCTACAGGCCAGCTCTTGAGTGGTAAAGCCAAAAAAATGACCAGGACTTAAACATAGTTGCAAAGCACAGGGCAGTGATGAAATGACTGATAAGGAGCAAGGAGGAAAGGTGGTTGATCAGAGGGTGATATGGGGAGAGTGGTGCTGTGCTAATGAAGTTCTGTGAACTCTTAGTCAGCTTGAGAATGAAAAAGAAATTGAGCATTGTCCAAAGTAAATATAACTGTTACATATTCATCCGTACCTCTAGCTCTTGGCTACATAAACCCTATGTAACTAAATGGTAAATAATTGAAGGCTGTCCAATAAGTGGTTTGGGGACTTCTGTCTAAAAGGAATGTAGCTGAGAAGTAGCAAGAACTGTTCAGTTTGGTGTAGGAGCTTTTCTGTTTCCTGTGGGGTGATGTTTGTGTTGCTGTATAGGCATCTCCTAGGGAGTCTTTCACAGTGACCTCTCAGGAGTGTGCTGGAGAGTCACCCAGGTGAGTGTTAATTGGGCAATGACAGAAACTAGTTACAAGAAACTTCCTGCTTCCTTCATCACCTTCCCTAGGATGGTGATGGAAAGTATTGCACAATTCTGTGCTTATCTTCAAGAGGAAAAATGCTCTCCAGATTGGCCATGTTCTGGTCAGCTAGCTGTGCAGCATGTTGCTTCCAGAATGCAAGTGTCCCTAAGACTTGTCTGATGTTCTGGTTAGTGTTCTGGCAGTTCACAGATTTGTTTTTCACACTGATCCTCTTATGGTATTTGGAAGCCCTAACTTTATTTGTGTAGCTCAAAGACAGTATACATAAACATTTCCTTAAAGTATACTCGAAGCCATGTGTTGGAAGCTAGTGTTTCCATGTTTGAAATGTGGAGTGGCTGAAATCTTCTGGTGATGACTTACTGAATGCTTTTAAATAAGCAATTGGAGGTCAAATGGATATTATGTTATTGCTTTGGGATTGGAGCAGGCTTGTTGGAGGCCTTCGTTGTAATTCTTCCCATTCTAAAGAAGGATTTTCTTCAGTAGTCAACAGCACAAGTGAGTTTCATTTCCTTTTAAATTGAGCCCAGCCAGTGTCCAGGAAAATGGAGCTGCAATGTCAGGTGAATGGTGGTGGAGCACAGAGGACAAGTGTTTAGGAGTTTGGTGTGCGGCTCCTTAATGGGGGTTTGTGTGTGTAGAGCAATTGTTTTGGTAGTGGTTAAAAACGAATGTATGCAGCTACAGTGTGGTGAGCCTCCTCTGAGCATTTTTTCAACAGTCTTCAGAAATAGCCTCAGTTTAGGATATGCATACTAATACTGAACAGGCATTCAACAGTCTTTGTGCTTTAAAGAGTGTATCTTGAATGCTTCCAAGCAGCTTTTTCCTTAAACTGTTGATGTGGCACATGTATTTTGTATTAGGGCTTGAAATCCAGTTGATGTAGCTGGATTATACATGCCCCCCTTGCTGCTATGAAACTGCATTTGAAACTAAAAGCTATTCAGTCATGACCTCCCTGTTGATCTAATAGTGCTTCCTTCTCTTTTGTACCTTGCATTGTTAATATTTACTATAAAACTACCATAGCAATTCACAAAGCTCCTCTTGTGACATATTTGCAAGCTGCTTCTCTGGCTGCAGCCTACCTTTGTGCACAGTGGAGGTATGTACTGGGTTAGTTAACAGGTTCTCCTTTAGAGTTTAGGTTTTTATAAGATCTTGGTGATGAGAGGTTAGATGGCCTGTCCCTTATTAATCAACTAATGTAGTCAGAAAATGTTTTGAGCTGGGAGTCACAGTCCCTGTTTTGGAGCTTGTGGTCCTGAAGGCATGGCTTACCAGGGTCTGGTGAATATGTGAATAGGGGCTTATTCCTTTTCTTTCTTCAGATTGAGGCTAAATATTATTGTGCTGATAGATGATGTATTGTTTATCTTGCTTTGCTTTTATCTGCGTCTTCTTTCATCTTAACTGGCTTATTTCTTTGAGCTTGAAAACAGCTGTGGTGACACCCATGGATTTGTGCATGTTGTGACAGTCTGTCATCAATTGAGATCCTTAAAAGTTTTAACTCACTTTGAATATAGTGTCTTGATTTCTTATTCTGTTGTTAGATACTTCAAAGCTCTGCTCTGTCCACCATTTCTGTCTTTATCTGAAAGTAGTTGGTTACGTTTTCTTGTATGACTTCTCAATGCTGGAATTAAATGCTGAAGAGCTCTCTCCTGCAGCCTCTGAGGTCTGGTTGTTACAAGTTAATGCTGTTGCTGTCTGTATCTTAAGTAGTTACTAATAAAATTAATTCAATCGCTTGCATTAGTCAGTACAAGGGAGTGTTTCGTAGTGTCCTGTTGAAATAAGGCAGTTGTGCTTCTCCAATACAAGCTCCATAGCTCTGTCCTTGAAGCATCTTTCTAATGGCAAAGAGAAAATGAATTTTGGATAGGAAGCCTGTGACCATGTACATTCATAATTTATCAGCTGACGCAGACATTTTTCTCTGTTTCGTATGACTGTTGCAAGTCATCTGATAGCACTTAAATTTACATAGCAGTATGACACTGACATACAGCCCCTTCTCTGATTGTCAGTGATGCTGGTAAATTCAGACTGTGTACAGTTCTGTGCAGCTGGGGCAAAATAGTGTCAGAAGTCAAAAAATGTGGCAGGCCAAGCCAGGTTTCCAGCATGGATTGTTCTGATAGTGCAGATGTTCTTTCCTGTGCCTGTTAGGACATGCTTGCTGGTGTGATGGCAAACAGAAGCTATTGCACTAGACTGTTAAGAATGTCTGTCTTGAATCTGACAGAAAAAGTCAAATAATGGGTAGCTGGCTTAAAGATGATAAAGTGCTATCCATAGTGTAAGTGGATTGTGCTTTTTCATGAGTAAAGATGTGACCCAGTTGGTTCACTTCATTTTGTTGTATCTTGTGGCTTGGGAAGGGCTGAATGAACCAACACCTGCTAGGTGGTTGTGTGCAAACCAACTTACCTAGCTCTCTGTGTTGAGATCACTGGTTGTTCCACCAAATGAAGAGTGTAAGCTTGGCAGCCGCTGTTCCACAACTTTATCCACTAGTCTAAGTGGTAAATGACCCTTTAAACTTCACATCTTCACTTCTCGGAAGACATATTGTCCCACGAGGGATTTATTTCTTAGTGCAGAAAGGGTATGATGTAGGGATGGTTGGTCAGGGGTTTGGCATCAGTCTTTACTGGGTTACAGGGTTGGTTGGTCAGGGATTTGGCATCTGTCTTTGCTGCTGTTTATTTCTAAGCAGCGAAGGACAAAACCACTTGAGCTTCTACCGCATGTCTTGGACTTTTCTAGTTGATCAAGTGGCTGTCCTTGTGCTTGGAAAGTTTTCTGAGGAGTGCCTGAAAGCAGTTCTGTTTCAGCCTCCTTTCCCCCCCCCCCCCCCCCCCTTTTAATTCTGTGTGTAATAAACATGGGTGAGGAGACACAAATTCCCAGTCCCATTTCTGACCAGTAAAGCTCTTGTATTTCCTGGTTTTTGAACAAAGAACTCTGTGTCCTGCCCTTCTGTAGGATTTCAGGTGGCAGCATGCTGGGGAAGGAAGCTCTGTTCTGTTGAAAACTTACTGCAACATGTTGTAGCTCGTCAATAATCAGGCTATAGCCTTAACAGCATCAAGGTTTTTTTCCCCTTATCTACCTCTTGATGCTGTCAGCACATGAACAACTCCCTCATTCTCTGAGCTTCTGAGAGGTAAGAAATTATGGCACTGCTTGACTTCTGCTTTGCAGTCCCAAATCTTAGAAGGAAATCCACAGAGAATTAAGAGTATGTGTAGTGGAAGCTGAAGAGTTTCAAGATCCAACACAAAATGTCTACTTCCAACATCCATGTCTACTTGTCTAAAACTGTATTATGAGACTGCCTCACTTGAAAGCTGCATGCCTCTAAAGGTGAGGAAGACTTCTGATTTTGGGAAGGTCCTGGAAGGAAGGCTGGAAACCAAAATTCTTGTGCATGTCCTGAGATCTTGTGTGTAGTCCTATTTTGCCAGTAGCTCCATTAGTAACAGAATGGCCAACAGAAAGAAGGAGGCTGGATAAGGGATTCAGCAAGCCCTGAGTCAAGCTGACAAAGTAGCCAGTGAAACAGAACAGCAATGTTGTTTCTTTTCACTTTGTCCCTAGCTGGATATGCCGGCCAGCCCTTGCAGGCAGGAATTTCAAGCACTACTTGGCCAAATGTCTGTCAAGAAGTCAATCTTCGCTTGTTTAGGTTAGATGGTTTTGGATATAGAGGAATCCTCCAAATTGGAGGATGTTTGCTCCTGCAGCAGTTGTTCTGTTAATAGCTTAAACTTTTAAAATATCACAGGGGTCCTGAGATTTGTGGAAGGAATCCATACTCTCAGCTCTGTCAGCCTTTATCTAGTAAGGTACATGCTGCTTTATGATGTCTCTGTCAGCCAGATGCGTTTAATCTTGTTTCTGACTGGCTTTACTATTTAGGTGTGGTGTGCTCAGAATGTCCCTGATCTTCTAACGTGCGTGATTATCTTTCTTCTCCAGGTGTGTCTAGTAAAACATAAGATTAGTATTTGGTGATGCTTATGGTTGGCTGAAGTCTGGGTAGGTTTGGCAGGCTGGTTATGTAAGTCTGAAACTGCTGTTTCTTCTGTTGTATCAGCCTGTTCAGCATTAATGGTGAGGCTGAGCTGCACATTGTAGGTAGGTGCCCAGCAGGCTAAAGCAGGGATGGTCATCGGGCAAAAGGAGTCTGTGATGGGATGCATACCTGGATCCAGGTGAATCTGCAGGCGTTGAAGAGGTACGTACTATCTGAACATGGAATGTTGAGAGATTTCAGGAGCATATTTCTTTAGGCTGGATTGATCATGCTGTATGATGATGAGGCTTTGGCATACAGATCTTTCCCTGTACAATCTCAGATGTTGCCGCTATAAAGGATGCGGTTATTTTATATTTTTTTATATTGGATATGAATTATAGTGCTTGAAGTACTGCTGCTTTGGTGTAGGTGAAACCCTCAAAGGTCAAGTCATTTCTTGGGGGTGAGGGACTGCTCGGGGACTGTGTGGTAGTTGGGAGAGCATTGTGGAATGCAGAAGCTGAAACATCTCTGGGACAAACACTTTAATACTATTTTATTTCCCCCTCTGTGCAATACCTAAAGTCTGCCTGGTTAATTATACCTTGGAAAACTTCCTTATGCTTCTGATAAGTTGACAGGAGGTTAGGCAGAGATGTTCCTACCTGTCAGCTTTTGCAAATTTTGTGAGATCAACTTGCCTTTAAACTTGAACAAAGCACTCTTTCAAAATCTATGTATTGATGCCTTCCATGCAACAGTTGACTGTATCATAAGCAAATTGCCTGTTTCTGAGCTCCAACTGGGAAGTTCTGCAACATGAGGTATTACAAGAAGGATCTTGGATCCTTCTTCACCACCACTGCTCTGGCACCGTACTTCTTTTCCAGTTATGACTGTTCCTGTCTATAAACTCCTTCACTCAGTTCATGTATTCTGTGCTCCACCTTTAGTGAGGCTGCATGACTGAAGTAGTTTAGCAAATGAAGCTTCTTCACTGTAAACACTTTCCTGCTGACAAAGCATGCTGGAGTTCAACTCCTGAGTTCAAGCAGAAGCTTGGATCCTCTGCAGTATGCCTTCTGGTCCTGTGGAGCTTGGTCTGGTCTTGGTCACAAGGAAAGTAACTATTTTTGGCCAGCTGTCTTCACGCAAGGTTTATTCCTAGTCTTATGCCAGAATAATATCCTCCATGTTAAATTGTTCTGTTCTGCTGCCTGTGTGCTTGTTGGGAGAGTCTGTTTTCCAGCTACCTGCTTGGTTTCTGTGTAGTGGTTGAGATCACAGTCTTGATGGGAAGAATCTCACCGTGCAGGGTAGTGTTGAGTGACAGAGATGGCACCTGAGAATCTGACTTCTTGCAGCGAGTCTGATGTTGTCATCAATGCCATTAGCAAAACTGCCTGCTCTAATCCAGAAGGGAGAGTGTTGCAACAAGAATCACGTTCTAAAATGATTGCAAAATGGTGTCCACAAAATAAAGATGATGTTTGCATCTTGATGCAGAACAGTCTTTCAGGATCTAGAAATGAATTGCATGCATGGGAAATCTGGATGAGGAGAGATGCAACTTTCCCACCTACCTCTTCAAGTTTTTGGTGGGCAGTTTTCCTTTTTATTGCGGACTCTGGGACTAAGGCAGACATGGCAATTCAGCTTCTGTAGAGGTGGCCCCAGTTTAATTGTTCTTTTTCTGGGACTTGAACAGGGTCTCCACTGTTACCAGGAGGAGTGGGGGCTTTGATGTGAATATCCCTTTCTTCTTCCAGTGACCCTGTCATTGTTACTGGAAGGCAGATTTCCTGCTCCACCCTACCGGGGTTTAATTGCTGACACTGAGCTGTACTAGACCATCATGGGACTCTTGGATGACTTTTTTTTTTCGCTGTCTTGGAGGTCCACAATGTAAAGGAAAATTTCCTATGCCCTTTAACTAGTAAATAGAATTAGGGAGCTTGCTGTGCTGGTTTCTTTCTGGTTTCCTTCCTAGCTATCTTGAGATACAAATCAAAGTAAGCCCAATGTTGATTTCTTGTGAGAAGAAATTAGACATTTCCTGGATTGGACAAACTAGCAACCCAGCACTACAGCTCAAGTCTGTAAATGCCATGAGACCCCAATTCCTGAAGAGATCTTCTCTATTTCAGTTACTTCTAGGCGTAACTATGAAAGACCTTGACAATTCCTGCAGAAGTTTCCCTACCAGGAGTGATGAAGCTCTGGAGGGAGGAGGAAAGAGATAAATATGTGTATTTTCTCCGTCAGTGTGGAGTAGGAGGAGTAAGAAGTTGTTTACATAGGGACCAGTTTTTATAAACAACATTGGTGTTTTCACTGCATGTTCCTGAAAAGAAAAGAAGATCTGGCACAGTATTTACGGAGAGCAGTAGATGGTATGGAAGCATTTGTTAACTCCTAGATGTAGTTTGGAAGGAGTCACTACAAAAGCTTTCCATCACATCTGGCCAAGAGTGTGTAAGAAAGATGTGTACTTGCTAGGAGACTGCTGTTGGACTCTCATGGAGCCTTAAGGTCCTGCATAGCAAGACCTCTGCTCTCAAAGCCTCCCCTGGGTTATGAGTCTGGTAGAGCTGAAGCTGTGCTGACCTGCAAGCATAGTTGGATTTCAGAAGCTAAGCCATGTCAAAGTTAACTGTTCCAGCAGATAACTGCAGTAGCCTTTTTGCAAAGCCTTCCAGGCTTTCTCTTATTTGGACTGTAGAAGTGCAGGACTCTGCTCTCTCGATCTGGTTACGGTGGGAGGGATGCAGAGGGTGACAGAGAGGGCAAGTTGTTCTTGTCTTGTTTGTTTTTGCTTGTAGTCCGGCAGTATGTCAGTGGTCCTGCCCTGGCTCTGAAACTTTCCAGTAGCTGAACTTCCTGGTTTCTCTATGAATTGTCTTGTTTTCCTAGCCTGATGTAGTAATAGGGTCCTAACAAAACAAAGTACACACACAAGAAATCATGTATATATCCTGGTTTGGTGCCTCTGAAGAGCTTCTGTAAGTATTGATTGAAGGTATGTGTCAAAGCTTTGAACTCTCCTGCAAAAAATACAGATATGAAATGGGTTCTGACTTTGAATTTTCTTGTTATGTAGACAAACTGAGGAGACATGTGTCACCAGGAGCTCTAATTCAGGAAGCTGTTTAACTGCTGCCTTCATTTGTAGTGTTCTGGAGTGCAGAGGCTGTACTGTTTATCCTGGAACTAGTATTTCTGTAGTATGCACAGGCAGCTCTTCTCAAATGTATCTTGCAAATAGATTCTCTTCTACCTGAGGCAGAGGTATTCAGAGAAGGAAGCTGAGGCATGGCTGAAAGGCCTTGCAGCAAACAAACACCAGGACTTGGAGGGGGGCTCTGAACATCTTTGTCATTCTTCTTATTCTCGCTGTTCAGGTGCCGTTCAGAAGTTTTGCCTGTTCTTCCCTCTCCCTGTGAATGTGTAAATCCTCCTGCCCTAATCTGCTCAACGCAATCTGTTCTGCAGAGACATGCCAGCCACCTCACTAGTGCTCTGCAGCCAGGACAGTAGTTTCTTCCGACAGTGCTGCATATGGCTATTTTCAACCCTTTTATGTTTCTGCATCCTGTACCAGGTTTGTTGTTTGTTGTTCACTGGTTGATAAATCAGTAGATTTGCTGTTCTACTTGTTTTTCTGAGGTTCTAGAACAGGTAATGCCTTTTCTCCTCTCAATTCTTTACTCCAAAAACCCCCCAAATAATAATTTGCTTGTAGAGTTATCCCAGTCTGTCTTTTGGGCTAATGTAGTGTTGGAACTGGATGGGCAGAAGGGCAAACACTTCTTCAAAGATCACTGTCATCTTTCAATCTACCACCTCTAGCTGCTTTTAGCCTTAGCAAGTAGCATGAAGTCAAATCTGGCATTTTAACACTTATTGTTGTAAGCAGCGAACCAGGGGCTAGAGTTCTGTATTTAGTGTCTCTGGGGAATGTGGTGCTTTTTGAGTTCATATTAGGTAGGGCTTCCTTTGCAGTTCTGTGCTGGAAGTTCGTTTTATGTGCAAACTTGAATTCTACCAAAGTAGGTGGTGTAGGAACTTGTTAGAGGAAGCTTTCTCTCATCCAATGCTATATAGAAACCTGCTGTCAACCCTGCAGAATCCCCAGAACTTCTTGACACTGTCTGTACAAATGATATCTTGTAGGCTGGGAAAACATGATTGAATGTTGTCCTACTTCTGAACTTTGTTAGCAAGTATGATGTGTTATTACCACTTTTTCACCATCATTAGAACAAGTTACAATGACTTCATGTTCTTTGCTTGTGTTGCCTGTCAGATAGGGGAATTTTGTGAGCTCAGTTATCCATGGATCAGTCTGGCTTCCGGGCTTTCTCTGGCTTGCTGAACAATGTGCTTGGCTTCATCTGGAAGTCTGAAGGACAGAACAAGCACTGCCATCAGGCCTCTGCTTCCCAGAACCTTTTGATTTCCATTGACACTTAAATCCCAGCTGAGATGAGCTCAAGGTGGGAGTGGTTGGTCAGGGAAGTAAATTCTTTTAAGTCTGTCTCCCATTTCCTCTAATTCTGAAGTAAATAAGGCAAAGAGCAGCTGTCATAGGGTTTCAGTACTGAATCTGTCAGAGGACATGTAACTAATCTTTCCTTGGAGAATGCAAAGGAGGAAAGGCAAAACTACTTACATGGAAGGAAAAGTCATCATATCGGGCAACCTTTGTTCCCTTTTCCAACTTGCTTTATCAGCGTAATGTTGAGTTGCGTCAATGAAGTGGTTCTAGGAAATATAACTATTGTAAGTAAATCCTCTTCCTTGCCCCTGGAGTTTGAGAACCACACAAATACAGACTTATTTTCTAGCTCTTTTATCACTTCTAGCAGTGTTGGCAAGCTCCTTCATCCCTGAAATAAAATCCCTAGATAAAACTGGTAAAATACCAAATACTGGTCTGGCCAAGGTAGCTTAAGTCTGTCCTGTGAGCTTTTCTTTAAGTGTGGATGTCTTGCCTCATAGTCTGCTAATGATAAGTATCAGTTCTGATGTTTTGTGACAATTCATCTGTCAGGGAAGCCGGCGACAAACCACCCATGGCTGTAACAAATTACTCGCAAGAAGCCTCATTTATTTGTCTCCAAGTGACTTGAAATTGGGTCTCATCTAAGTCCAGTCTTGCTGTGCCAGCACTTACCATGATTTTCTGGATGCTCTCTTGAAAAGCAGAACAAAACAGTTCAAGCTTGTAATGCTGCTTCTGGTTTCCTTTCAGGTGAATCATGATTCCAGTCACTGAGTTGCGCTACTTTGCTGATACTCAGCCGGCATACCGCATCCTGAAGCCATGGTGGGACGTCTTCACCGACTACATCTCCATAGTGATGCTGATGATTGCGGTGTTTGGAGGGACACTTCAGGTCACCCAGGACAAAATGATTTGTCTGCCCTGTAAATGGATTACCAAAGACACTTGCAATGACTCAGTCAGAGGTTGGACAGCTGCAACCCCAGAGCGTATCTACTATAACTCTAGTCTTGTTCCCTCTACTGATGTAGGGCCTACGGGGATACGATATGATTTGGACCGGCACCAGTATAACTATGTGGATGCGGTGTGTTATGAGAACCGTCTTCACTGGTTTGCCAAGTATTTTCCCTACCTGGTGCTGCTACATACTCTCATCTTTCTGGCATGTAGCAACTTCTGGTTCAAATTCCCAAGGACCAGCTCCAAGCTGGAGCACTTTGTGTCTATTTTGCTTAAGTGTTTTGACTCTCCATGGACAACAAGGGCATTATCTGAGACAGTGGTGGAAGAGAGTGATACCAAGCCAGCATTTGGGAAAATGAATGGCTCAATGGACAAGAAATCCTCCACAGTCAGTGAGGATGTGGAAGCCACTGTTCCCATGCTGCAGAGAACAAAGTCTCGAATTGAGCAAGGGATTGTGGACCGATCTGAGACTGGTGTCTTGGACAAGAAGGAGGGTGAACAGGCCAAAGCACTCTTTGAGAAAGTGAAGAAATTCCGCACACACGTTGAAGAGGGAGATATAGTTTATCGCCTGTACATGAGACAGACCATTATCAAAGTGATCAAGTTCATTCTGATCATCTGCTATACTGTTTACTATGTTAACAACATAACCTTCGATGTTGACTGTAAAGTAGACATTGAGAGCTTGACTGGCTACCGGATGTACCGCTGTGCTCATCCTTTGGCCACTCTCTTCAAGATTCTGGCCTCTTTCTACATCAGCCTGGTGATATTCTATGGCTTGATCTGCATGTACACACTCTGGTGGATGTTGAGGCGATCGCTCAAGAAATACTCCTTTGAGTCCATCCGGGAGGAGAGCAGTTACAGCGACATCCCTGATGTGAAAAATGACTTTGCCTTTATGCTCCATCTGATCGACCAGTATGACCCCCTCTACTCCAAGCGCTTTGCTGTCTTTCTGTCAGAGGTGAGTGAGAACAAACTGCGGCAGCTGAACCTCAACAATGAGTGGACTTTGGAGAAGCTGCGCCAGAGGATCACCAAGAACTCCCAGGATAAGCTGGAACTGCATCTTTTCATGTTGAGTGGCATCCCTGACACGGTTTTTGACCTCATTGAGTTGGAGGTCTTGAAGCTGGAGCTTATCCCTGATGTCACTATTCCCCCAAGCATTGCTCAGCTCACCAGCCTTAAGGAACTGTGGCTCTACCACACAGCTGCCAAAATTGAGGCTCCAGCTCTTGCCTTCTTAAGGGAGAATTTGAAATCTCTCCACATCAAGTTCACAGACATTAAGGAGATTCCTCTTTGGATCTATAGCCTGAAGACACTCGAGGAGCTTCATTTGACAGGGAATTTGAGTGCTGAAAACAACCGGTACATTGTGATAGATGGCTTGAGGGAACTGAAGAGGCTGAAGGTGTTGAGGTTGAAGAGCAACCTCACCAAGCTGCCGCAGGTGGTGACAGATGTTGGTGTACATCTCCAGAAGCTTTCCATCAACAATGAAGGTACCAAGCTTATTGTTCTCAACAGCCTTAAGAAAATGGTCAACTTGACAGAGCTTGAGCTGATCCGTTGTGACTTGGAACGCATTCCTCACTCTATCTTTAGCCTCCACAATCTGCAGGAGATAGACCTGAAGGACAATAACCTAAAGACCATTGAGGAAATCATCAGCTTCCAGCACTTACATCGTCTCACTTGCCTTAAATTGTGGTACAACCACATTGCCTACATCCCCATGCAGATAGGCAACTTAACCAACTTAGAACGCCTTTACCTAAATCGTAACAAGATAGAGAAGATCCCCACCCAGCTCTTCTATTGCCGGAAACTTCGCTATTTGGATCTCAGCCACAACAACTTGACTTTTATACCACCAGATGTTGGACTTCTTCAGAACCTGCAGAATCTGGCTGTGACAGCCAACAGGGTGAGTGAGCAAGGAGCTGTGTGCTCCTGTGTGAGTAAAAGCAACTCTGGCACTTGTTACCTGTGTGTTTAAACATGCTGCAATGGTGTGTGAAATCCTCCTGGCACTGCTGTTCTGTTTAAATTCTAAAGCTTTTGTTTCTCTCTGAGGGCTTTATGTAAGGCAAAACCTTGCAAATAACTCCAGGGTCTTTGAGCAGCCCTTGCTCTGTAGCATTTCTTCTAAGTGTCTTTTGGAGACTGTTTGGAAATCCTGACTGTCAGTTGTTCCTCTGCAGTTGGAAGCTTGTAGTCTCTAGCCTGACATCGCTTTTGGGTTTAAAAGAGATTTGAGAAACTGTAGTCTTAATCTAGAGCTAGGCACTTGAGCCAATGTACTTCAGCCATGTACATACACCGTGGCAGCGGCCATCTAGTGCAGTATCTGTGTGGCTTAATGTGACTTTGGAGAGAGCAAAGCAATCTTCTGCAGTGACCTTACTTGGGACAGAGTGAGCTAAACCGGGGTTATCAGGATGTGTGTGAACTGTGGCAATTCCTTGATTTTCAGAGGGGAGGAAATATAATGGCACCTTGCTGTGCCTCAGTATGATGGCTGTGGATTTTCTTGTGTAATCCCAGATAGGTTAAGTCTAAGCCTTAACTGGTTAAATCTGTCTGAACACAGGGCAGGTTAGAGGGGATGACCAAGTGTGCTATGCTGCCTGATAACCACAGGTTTTTTCTTGGCTTGTGTTGGAGGGTGTTTATTTGCTTAAAGCAAACTGTACCCATGTTTTTTCCTGAATCTTTGCCTATGTCTGGGACTAAGGAGACTTCATTTACCATGTATATCACAGAAATCAGACTGTGACTGCACGGATGTTCTGAGCTGGCTGGCTTGTCAAAGCTTTCATTCATTCTGGCTGCAAATTCCTGGGAGGCTCTTTTTCTCTTGGAGTTTATTACCACCTGGAGTTGCAAAAGGCTGTAACATAACTACAAATTACAGACAGATCTGATTAGTGGCTTTTGGGTTCTTCTGGGAACATGCAGTAGAATTGTCCTGGAGCAGTCCTGATTTTCACTGCCATGTATCAAGATCCTCAGTGGTGTTGGCAAGGTGTATTAATAACTGAACATTGTCAAATTGCCTGTAAGAGGAAGACAGAGCAGCTGCGGTATGATTTGGCTTTTCACAGGGGAAATGCTCTCAAATGAGGGATTTAATTGCTAATGCAGTTCAGTGTTACACAGAGTTACTAAAACTCCAGACAGCATTTTGAAGTTAGCGTCTGGAAGTTCAGTTCTGTGTTGTACCACTGAAAAGTAGCGTCAGACAAGCAGCAGCCATTTGGCTATCCCAGTTTAATAACTGCTCACTTGGTTTTCCCAGCACTAACAGACTGGATGACTGTGACTCTGTTTATAGGGTGCCTGAAGCTCTGGTAAACTTCCTGGTATGCACACATCATTTCCGATTAAATTAAAAACCAAACTGCTTTCTTGGGACAAGTGGGGCTGATAGGGGCAGTTTCTGAGGGTGGCATTAACTGAAGAGGGAGTCTTAAAGATTCTTAAGATACTGTTCAGAATGCAGGCAATTTTGCACCATTTATCTTCTGGCAACCTTCATTGCAGAGCTTTCTGAGGGTTAATCTGCAGTGTGTCCTCTGCAGTTTTGGGGTGGAGCATCTCTTGGATGAAAGGAGTTAGAGGCAGCTCCATTTTTCTGCAGCATAGTGTGGCACCACCCATTTCTGAAAAAAAAAATGCTAATGCAACAGGAAGGCTGCAGCAGCCTTCTCTCCAGTCTGTTCTGAAGCAGAAGGGGGTGAGGACCCAGTTAAACAGTTAAGTTGCTTGCAGCCTCTGCAGGTGCCACAATTGCCCTGCGGCAATAACAGCCTGGTTGCTTACAGTAAACAGTGACAGCAAGAAACACCAGCGCTGGTAGGACTGGCATTTCCAAGGTCCTCTCCTCAGTCTGCAGTCTTAACAAATAGAGACTTCTGGAGTTGGCTGGTACTGGTGTGTACCATTCTGGGAAGCAGGCTGTATTATAGCACATTGCTTCCTTCCTAAACCAATACTTGTCCCTTAAATAACACCATTATTTTCAAGAGTCTGTGATCATTTGGTTGCATGTTGCTGTTTGCTAAAACACTCAACAGTAACAGTAACAAAGGCTGAATTGAAGTGTCTTTCCTTGGTCTGGTTTCATTTTGGCTTTTCTTTGGAGTCCATCTCATTCAGAACTCTTTACAGTCTAATTTAGCCCTGAATGATATCATGAATAATTTAAGTCTCTAAAAAGGACATGGTTGCATTTAAAGGCAAATGATAGCCTCCAAGTTGAGACTTGGAATTAAGGGGAGAATACTAACTTAAACAGGGGAAGTTTAGATTGGATATGAGGAAGAAATTCTTTCCTGTAGGGGTGGTGAGGCACTGGAATGGGTTGCCCAGGGAAGCTGTGAATGCTCCATCGCTGGCAGTGTTCAAGGCTGGATTGGACATAGCCTTGGGTGATGTGGTTTAGTGTGAGGTGTCCCTGCCCCTGGCAGGGGGGTTGGAACTAGATGATCTTAAGGTCCTTTCCAACCCTAACTATTCTATGATTCTATGAATTGCTACATGTAGTTTCTAGCCTGGTGTTGGTTAAACCTTAAGCCATATTGTTTTCCTAGAAATTCTTTGGGAGGATTGGATTCTTAAAATAAGCCTTACTAAATTAGTGACTCATGGATACATGAAGGTGGTGGTGCCTTCATGGCTTTTTGTTGCATTTTGTTAAAAAGACCCCTTTGCAGCTTTGCAACATTTCAAAGCCCAAGAGAAATGATGGAAGAATAGTCCCAGTTCTCAGGGCCTGGAGATTTTACCCACGTAGCCTTTGCTCTTATTGCAGCCAAACTAAGAGTCCTGACTAAATCCAGTCTTTATGGTGTTCAGTATAATGCACTATGGCTGTTTAAAGCAAAGGAGCTGTGATCTAATATAATATAAAGGGTTTGGGATGGAAAGAGCATGTGACAATATAAGCCAGCTGTGAGCAGGTTTCTGGTTGTCTAGCTCTGTCCTTGGTGATATCTTCTGCTTTAGCCACCATCACTGGTGATCTCTAATGCAGTGTCTGAAAGAGGAATCCATACAGTCATGGTGTAGTGACTTTTACTATGGGAACAGTCCTGATGGTTGAAAGCAGGAGCTCACTTGAGGGAGAAGTGGATGATCAAAAAGAAGTGCTCTGTAAACCTTAAGCATTGCGTGGGCTTCTAGGTCTTTCATGAGCATGTCTTTTGCTGGTGACTTTGCCTGTGATTGATTGATTGATTTGATTTTTCCAGATTGAGAGTCTCCCACCAGAGCTGTTCCAGTGCAGGAAGCTGAGAACATTGAACCTGGGAAACAATGTGTTGCAGTCACTTCCATCCCGGGTTGGAGAGCTGACAAACCTGTCACAGATAGAACTACGAGGGAACCGGTTGGAGTGCCTACCTGTGGAGCTGGGGGAATGTCCTCTGCTGAAACGTAGTGGGCTTGTGGTAGAGGAGGACCTGTTCAACACACTGCCCTTGGAAGTCAAAGAACGTCTGTGGAGGGCAGACAAAGAGCAAGCTTGAACCCCTGAAAAAAAGGGAAAAGCCTCTGACCAACTAGAAGGAAACAAAAGGCCATTCCAGTCCCCTTTTCCCCAGATCCTTCCCTTTCTCCCCTCTGATCACTACCAGACTAGCCAAGGAGACCCTGAATAAACATGACTCTGAGGCTGCTTCTTGCCTCAGATGCAGGATGGGGGAAGCTTGGGATCAGGATGAGGATCAAGACAGATTAGTTGGCCTCTGAGCAAAGGCCAGTGGGAATAGGAGGTGTTGCTGTTCTTCTGGACAGGAAGTGGGATGAGGTGGATGGTGCTGTTGAGAAGAAATGACCTTTGAATGGAGGAGAAAATGAAATGTGGGGGTTGCTGCGTTGCTCCAAATAGGGCTTATACATGTCAGGGACTGAGTGTTCAGTGTCTTGCAAGCAAAGATCAAGAGACTAGGAAACCTCTTGAACCTCCATCTCTGTGACACTGGGTACTGTCCCCCTCTGACTCAAAGATTCAGTCAGTGAAGCCCTGCAATGGGGTGGAATGGGATACAGACAGCTCACTTGATCTTGATGCTGGCATTAGGATTTGGGGGCTAAGTTTCTCTTGGACTTGAGCTTGAATGCAGGATATTTTTCTTTTTTCTTTTTTTTTTTTTTTTTTTTCTCTTTACTAATTCTTTCCCCTTTGCACTCCCCACCTTCTCCTCTGCCTCTGGAGAAGGAACCAAACACCCCAAACTCCATCTTAAATGTAAGATTGCACTATTTTAACACTTTCAAGTCACTTGTGCTGATGAGTGGATCACGCTCCATTCTTCAGCTGATGTGCTGGAGGCACTAACTGACATAATTCCAGAGCTTTATCCTGTTCTGAAGTGGATGATTATAGTGCAAGTGGGAGAAGATCTGGATAAAAAGCAGTTGAACTGTCTGGTCTGTTCTCCGTAGAGCACTGAGTTGCTTCAGGACCCGGCTTTTAAGGTTTTTAAGCTATTTTTAAATTCCTGGTATTTTGTCACATATCAAATATGAACATACAACTGGCCAGTGTGTTGGGATCTCTCCTGGGGTTGGTGGTGTTAGTAAAGAGGAACACCCAGGTTTCCTCTTGCACCTCTTGCGCCCTCTTCCTCTTCTTAAGTTGTTAGAAGCTTTGCTAGTGTTTTTCATGAATGCAGTCTACAGATCTGCTTGATTGTTCTTTATTGTTGTCTTCCTCACTTCAACAGCTGTCAGGTCCTGTGACATCTCTTGACCTAAATAAGAGGCTAATGCTGATTGAACCTGGTGCTGGAAAAGAAACCTGCCCTCCTACTTCTTCCCCTTTTCATTCCCTCAAGTGTTAAGGAGTGGTATGAGAATCCTCTGTGGACTGAACTCTTCTAGATCCCTGGGACAGAGCAGTCTTTATTGAAACAAGTCTGACCCGTTTGGTATTGTCTGACCAAAAAAACCCCAAGCTTCTGCACTTGCAGAGGTAGATAACTTGTAATAGCTACTGATAATCATGTCCTTAAGGTGGAGTGGCTGAGGCGCGCCTACAATACACCCTGAGTCTGCTCTTTTCCATCAGAAGGAAGAGGAGGCTCATGGACCTGCAGGTCCTGGTTGTAATACTCTGCATCAGAACAACAGGTTGGCTCCAAGGTGGAGTGCTGCAAGCTGAGGCAGGAGAAGTTTGGAGGCCTCCTGTGTGTACAAAAGGGGGGAAACTGCAGCCATCTCCAGAGTGGTTCCTGGACAAGCTGCCAGCAAGTGCCCTGGCTTGGCAAATTGTGGTGATCCCTTGGATGTTGGGGCAATAAGGCATGCTGTGGCTTTCTTCATCAGATGTAAGATATGAAATATATATATATACAAAACATGCTGAAACCATGAACAATGTTAACTGGGCTCTGGATTTGTTGATGTTCAGATGCTTAAATAAAGCTACATTAAAATCCAGGAGATCTGTTTATAAAACTGCTTTCAAGAAAGATGTAAATTCTGCTTCCCTTAGGCCATTCATTATGAGACGTTTAAACAATCCAGGGGAAAAATATAATTGAATTTCTGTATCTGGGAAGCAGGGTACTGTAAAAGCTCTTTTTGTTTCTAACAGGGTTAGTGTCTTGAAATTGTGTTAGAGATGGGGCCACTGCTGAAAGGATGGGGAAGTATTGATGCTGATGCTTATTGGGTTGTACCTGTTCTATTTGCATGAGCATTTTGGATCGACAGAGAGGACAGAAATTGCTAGATGGGCTTAACGCTTTTGAATAAACTAGGAATGGTGTCAGGCTTAACTACAGTACTACTGTTTTCCAGTCAGTTCCTTCTGGTGTGGGTGTTGGGGCTGTTTGGATGTTGAAGGAAACATCTTCCCTCCTTCCCTTTCTCTGTGCCAAAAGATAGGGCTGGAGAGTAATGGCTACTGAATAGAGGCTTGAACTCTCCTTTATATTCAAGACTACTGGGTAACTGGTTTACAACATGTATTTTACACTAGGCAGGACTGAAAGGGCAAAGCACTTCACAAGATTTTCACCTAACTTACAGGAGCAGACATTCTTCTGTATGTCTAGATAATAGATGAATGCATTGACTCTTGATTCCAGGTGTGGTCTTAGTTATACAAACTAAACTTTACACAGCTAGATTAGAAGTTTCTATAAGCAGCTCCTGAAAGTTTGCTGCAGTGCTTTTAGAAGCTTGCAAGCCTTCTGAACTGCCATGTATGTCTATAGGACAAGTGGACAATAGGCTGTTCTGCTAGAAGTGAGAGACTCTCTTGACTTCTGATCAAATAACAGAGCTATACTGCTGCTGCTTGCTGTGTAGACTACCCTACGCCTGAGGTCTGCAAAGCAATTTTAAGACCAGCCAGTACTGAGCATGCATGAAAACACTAGCTGTTTGCTTCTCTTACAGTATTCCAAGCTCAGTTTTTTCAGTCATGGCTGCTAAAGCTAGAGGTAGCTTCCTGTGTGGCAAAATTGGGATGAGCAGGCTCATAACTTCTTGTATTGGGTGGCACACAAATCCATGGCCACTCTGCAAGACAGCAATACGTATTATTTACTCCTGATATGTTCTTCTTGGTCTTCCCTCGAATAGATACAGATTCCAGCATATCAATCTCATATGATAAGGTGGAAGAAGCTTTAAAACCTAAAGGATAGGGTCTAAACTGTGAGGTCTTGAATGTGTTTACTGCTCGGGACTGCTGCAAAACTCAACCCACAGCAGAGTGAGTCATCCACTTCCCATACATCTGGATTGTTCAGTCTTTGGGGGATGAGCTTACATCAACAATCCTTCCTCACTTGCAAGTATCCAATCAGTGTATATTATGTTTTTTCCTTTAAGTTTCCATCAAACTGAAGTTGAGGGGTTTTATTTCTGACACTGATCTGTGTGTAGAGAAAATGTTCCAACTTCACAACAGTCAATGGTCTGGTCAGTGTCTTGTTCTTCTGACAGGCTTTTCAAAGCACTCTAGTACTAGCAAACCACATTATAATTAGCTGCTAAACCAGACAACAACTTGAATTAAAACCAACTGTTTCCTTAATAGCACTTCTGAGCTGCATGAGTTCTTGGAGCCCCTGTAGATCACAAGCATGCTCATCCCACGTTGGGACTGAAGGTTAGTAAACTGGAATTCTATTCTTCCTGCTAAATACCCCAAAAAGTAATAAATTGCAGCTAATTATTTTGAACCAGCTGAAAGGCAAAGAATACCAAACCTACTAAATGTGTTAAAGCTCTGAAACTATGCACTGAAATATTAGCTGGAATTGTTCTTTAAGCTTATTTTCTGCTTTTATTATGTGGCCCCCAGTTAATTCAGCAGCTGGAATGATTTTTCTCTGCCAGTCTGAATGGTTACAGGTATCTTTCATGATGTGGTTTCTTTCGTATTAATTGTCACTTCCTGGTAATATCCTACCTCATTTCTTATTTTAGTTACCATTTATACACTATTTAGCTCACTTCATGTTCAAGTTTTTGGTGTTTATTACCATAAATAGTATTAAGTGGCTTTCTGTTGCTGAACCACACTGAGGTCCTCTTTTCTTTTTACCCCTCTCTAACAAATGATTCGAGGAATTCTGAGAACAATAACACATCCTTTTCAGAAGATGAGGTGTATGGAAAGAAGTTGCCATTATATTTGATTCAGCAGCTGTGACGTTGTTTCCTTTCCTTACCTTTTGTCTGCTTTGGAAAGGGACTCGCATGATTTCAGTTCTTTGGATGGCTAAGATTTTAGTCGTCCTTCAGAGGAGGAGTAACTTTTCTTCTTCATGAATAGCTGTGCCTTCTCTAGGGAGATATTAATGTAACCTCTCCCCAGAGGCACTGGCTCCTTCAAGTGCATTGGGACTAGTCCCTGCCTGAAGCCAGCTCTTCCCTCTGATTCTTTTTCTTTCAACCATGGAGAGATTTCTTAATTTTTGGCCTGACTTCTCCGTAACAAAAAATATTGTCATTCCATAAACAGTAGAGTCATCTACTCTGAAATGTTACCTAAGGTAAGGCTGTGTGAATGATAACTAGTACAACTAGTGCTTAAACGTAGCTTCTTTCTTTCTCATTGCATTTTAAAAGGAAATTGTTTTCCCCACTGTTTGGCCACAGAGTGGATTCTGTAGTTTCACTGAGTATGTGCCAAAGCAAAGTGTTTTCTGTCCTACCTGCATTCTTACAGAGCGTGAAGCAGAGCTGGGTCTGCACGAGAGTATGGTTTGACTCAGACCTATCTCCCGCCCTCCCTCCAGCTGCAGTGGTAGGTTAATCTTCAACTGCTTCGGCAGCATGAAATCTTCCAGGTATCTGCCCTGAAATCCTGTTTCAAAAGTAGCTGTACTTGAATTGCTGGACCCCCAGTAGCAAAGGTGAAGTCACACAAAGAAAGGCTTTATCTAGGATTTCTGGACTTGCCCTTCGCTTCCTCCCTCTCAGTCTCCTGTAGAGGAATTTTATTGAACAAAGGGGAAATATTTCTAGAGGAGACTTGAGGGGGCTAATGAGCCTGAGTCATCTTTTATAGCTGACACATGTGTCCATTTAAGACACTACTCATGGCTTAAACATTGTTCACTCCCATTTTGTAAATGCATGAGCAGGGTTGTGGTTTGGCATCCGAGACCTGCAACTCGATGTAACATTTCAGAATCATGACATTCACTTTGTGTGTGGGATTGTTTGGGCAGCTGATCAACAGCACCTCCACCTTAAGCACTGAAGGCTGCTACTGTGTTCTCTGAAAGACTTGTAAGACTGGACACTTGAACAGAATAAAAGTTTTACTTTTCCATTTGCATTTTCCTTTTATGTCTGCTTTCTTTTAAGTTTTCTATATGCAAAGGCACTTGGCTTTTCATGATCTTGCCTTTCAGATGCCATATTAATAATTCCAGTTATTGTGTAGGATTGTTGGGGTTTTTTACTCATTGCGTGAGTCCTTGTGGATTATAATGTTCCTTTATGAATAAGCAAAAAGTAGATGCGCAGCAAGAAGTCCTGCTCAGTGACAAGCCTGGACTGCCTTACATATTTCACCATCACTTTAACAAATGGCTGAAACAGTTCATGTTGCCCAATGTAAGACACTTGGAGTATTGTCTAAAGTCCTATGGAAGCTCAGTTGGGTTTTCAAAATGCATATTGTGCTCTCCTTCCCTAAGAAAGGGACAGGGACTGAAGTCAATGGAGAAAACTGCCTGTTGCCATAAAAATTGTCTTCAGCCAGCTACTGGTAACAAATTACTTAAGAGTGTTTCCTAGCTGTCAGCCTACCCCCACGCACTACTTCAACTGAAAATGCTGGCAGAGAGCGTCTTTCCTGATTCAGCATGTCCATGATGTGGTGCAGAGAATCAGCCTTCAACTTTCAAAGGCAGTTTTGAGTTTCCATACAGCTCATTTATGGTATGGAAAGGTATGTCTCTTGTGTTTTGCCTTGCCTTGCTTCCTTTGTCCGAGGCTACTTGACCACAGTGACATTGGCCCCGCTTGAGGAACAGAAAATGTGAGCATGAGATGGGTGGAAGGTGGTGGTCTGTGATGCTGCTTGTCAGCACTGATGAGTTTTAATGAAATGCTTGACAGGACAGTACCAAGAAAGGAAAGGACAAAATGCCCTTTGTCATCTAAGGCTCACTTGGACTGCAGCTCCTTTTGGCAAAGGATTTACCACCTCTTTGAATAGCTGAGCAAAAGGAGAGAATGAAAGGTGCCATCAAAGAAAATTGGTTTTTGCAGGACTTAAATACAGTGATGGGGAAGGAGTACAAGGGTGAAGAACTGATCTGTTGCTGTTGCAAAAAGACTTTTAACCCTGATAATTCCAAATTTTCTATGTAGCTTACTAAAAAGCACAGAGTAAAGATGCAGTAGGGGCAGCTGGAACTATATTTGGGGTTGTTCTGGTAAAGTCCTCCAGTCCTATTCACCACAAGCTTTTTACCTTGCTGGCTTT
The DNA here is from genome assembly GCA_028858755.1 of Ara ararauna. Taxonomy (NCBI): domain Eukaryota; kingdom Metazoa; phylum Chordata; class Aves; order Psittaciformes; family Psittacidae; genus Ara; species Ara ararauna. The sequence goes on from CM054384.1 coordinate 19,651,308, forward strand.
TTTAAGTAACTGTCTCGGGTTTACCTGTGGATGAAAGTGAGAATTCTCTTGATGGAAAATTACTGCATTTCTGAGGCTTCTGATAACTTGAAGGAGATGACTGCCATTTCAGGGAAAACAAAAGTGTTCAAGTATCTGTGCTATTTTAAATACTAATATGCTATTTAACACCATTTAAATGCTATTTATAGTTCCTGTGCTCCTTGTTTCTCATTTAGTGTTCTCTCCCTTGTTGCCAATCATATCAAAGGCTTCAGGAGAGGTGGCAAGAGTCTTAACTGAATTTTTTCCTCACCTAATAATCCTGGCAGCTCCAACAGCAGCAGTTTCAGTGAGAGTGCTGAACTGGCAAGCTGGCTTGGCTCCAAGTGGTGTCAATAGGAACGCTTATTGAGGAGGAAATGAAGATAATTGTGCCAGTCAAAAGGGCATTTGGAACACTTGTGCTTTGCTGCAGGGTTGTTCCACATGTCACTTGCTTCTGTACCTTTCATACAGGCATGGGATGGGCTTCGTCAGCCTCAAATGGAGTTTGCTCGAAGTGCAGTTTTCTTGTGGAGCTGGCAGGAGAAAATGTTGTTTCAATAGTCTGCAAAAGAGCTCTCCAAAGGGAAGGAAAAAGGGGCCATTTCCTAGTTTTGTCCAAGAGTTTTCTACCTTCCTTATTTAAACTTACTGGAAGAGAAGGTATTTACAAAGGTGACATCCTACTCTTTGACTGTTTTTGGGCATTGTATGGCAGGGGTGGTTTTCCTCTTGCTGAAAATGTAATTCTAAGCCTCAAAATAGGAACATGTCTGGAGTGGTGCGACGATCTGGAGGACTCCTAGGGACAAACACTGATGAGTGCTCCTGCAACTGAGATGGGTTGCCTCTCGTGGTGTATGCAGCCAGTTGTTTTCCGGTACTTGCTGCGTTGCGGGCTGCAATCTGCTGTTTGATTTGCTCAGAGCAATCCATAGAACAGGAAGGCTGTGGTTGTCACCGCACGTGAGCTAAATCAGCTTCTGAAGTCATCATGCGTGTGTAAGCTGGGGAGTGGAGATGATGTGCTAAATTGCTGGGGAAAAGAAATGCTGGGGCATGAGAAATACATGACGCTATGACTGACACAGGCAACACAGAGGGACTGAGGAGTGGCACCGGAGTGTGTGTAGAAGGCATGTTTCTCCAGGGTTGCTTCATCCCGGTGAGGGGTGAGGTGGGTCCTCACGAGGCTGACTTACAGTCAAGGTTCTTTTCCACCGGTTACATGTCTTCATTTTGGCCCCATCAGTTGGTGGGAGTCTGTTAACAGGAAGGAGGAACTACTTGATTATGTTTTTGAGTGTTGCTGCATTGGAGGCTGTTTGTTTCCTTTCCATGTTTGTAGCCCGGTGATTAAAGTCCCTGGCAAAATGTACCTTTTTAAACTACCCAATTCATATCCTCTGGAGCGCAGAGAAAAGCTCGGAAACAAGCTGTACCCGCTCAAAACCAGAGAAGGAAAAATACTTGAACAAGATAGTGAGGGCTTTTTATCTGGAGTTGATACCCTCACAGAATAGAGAACTGTATTTTTTCACGCAGCATCTCTAAGATGGATTTTCAGGTGCTTGCGGATATATTTGGAAGTAACCACCTTCCCGTGTGCATTTTGCACTCCGTTTTGCTGGGTTTTCTTCTGCCTAGGAGGGTGATGCCTAAAACTGCCCCCATGATGTTATTTTATTGCGGAGTGCCGCCTAAAGGATGTTTTTTGAGTTTCCTGCGAAAGCCAAAGATGCTTTTCTCTGGAGAGAAAAACCTCCCCCGGGGATTCCTGCGCCATGGGAAGGATGTGTTGGTGGGGAGCGCCACCGCTGGGCTGGCATCTGTTCTTCACTCTTCTGCTTTTTAAACCCAACTTCTGCGTTTTCTCTCTCTGGTTTGAACCGTGGCTTTGGGTTTAGGGATTTACGTGCGCATTTGGAGCTGCAGGAGAGTGAACTGAGCAAGTGAAGGTGTAAATAGCCAAAGAGTGGCTGTGAATGAAGACAGCAGAGAGATTCTCTGTGAGTGCTGCCAAACCCTCAGTCAGAGCTCTTTAGCTTTAACACCCTTTAGGCTGACGTTTGTCATCTCTTGGCTTGCTGGAATCCCTCTTAGGTGAGCATGCTGAAGCGCAGGCTCGCTGACTGAGCAAAACAGGACTCTGTAAGAAGCCTGAATTGCTACTTTAAGCTTGTTTAAAACCTTTTAACTCTTTTCGTCCCACTTGAGTCTTATTTTACCTCCCTTATGTTATTTTACCCCTGCATTTACCATTGTAACTGCTCTGTTTTTGAAACGATTCCCCTCTGGAGTTAAGAAGCCAATCAAGTTTGTGACTGCATCTGAGCAAAACTTATTTGCACTTTATGTCAGCACCAAGAGCCAACGCAAAACTCCGCAGCCCCAAATGTTCCCCCCAGGAACAGCCGGAGATGGAGACGGAATTCCTTGAGAGGCAGCTCCGCTGGCTGCGCAACGGCCTGGCTGCCCAGGGCTTGCTTTTATCACACGCTGGGACAAGGATCACGTGAAGAGGCGGGGAGTCAGCCCTGCAGAGCCTGGTGGTACTGTGGTTTGCCGGTGGGATCCTGGAGCCTCTGTCCCTGATGGCATTTGTAAGCCAGCATCAGATCCAAAAGGTAAGGAACTGCACCCCGGGGCAGGAGCGCGTCTGTAGCGCAGGCAGGTGACAATACTTGTAAGATACGGTCGCTACGGGTTAACCTGTGGTCAGGTCTAGCAAAGATCGGCTTTACAAACACTATATTCTTCTCAGCTTCTTGTATTACGTCCATTTTGAGCGTGTGAAGATCCTGCCATGGATACGAACTCTTCCAGAGGGCAGTTTGTCCCACAGAGGTCTTGGAGGAATTTCTCTTGTGCCCTTCCGTCTCTGCTGCTCAGCTCTCAGCCGTGAACTGGAAATCTGCCTGTCAAAGGATAATCTCCAGGGTATTCTATATAAAGAAACAGTAGTGCCAACAGAGTTCATTTCGTAACACACTGTGTAGTCAACCATGAGAAATTACCCAGGGATTATTCCCTTGGAGAAAACAGCGCTTTCCAGCTTGTAAAGGAATCTCTCTTTTATTTGGCATACAGGTGTGACTGCTCTGTTTGCGTCAGCAGCTGTTGTAATTTAATAGTTGCTGGCCACACATCTTCAAGCACGCAGGCTCTAGCCATGATACCTTCTCTGCTTTGCGGGCTGAGGAGCCGAGATAAGTTGTTCTTAACTGTATAGAACCTGAGCCTGGTAATGAACAATCTTTTTTACAATAGAAACCCCTCCTGAAATTAAAACCTAAAAGCACGCTGTGTAGCTGCAGGGCTGCAGTTGGGCTGGTTTTCACACTGAGCTGAGGCACCGCAATGGGACAAAGCTGTTTCCTCTTGCTCTGTGCTGCCTCTCCAGAATGCTCTGGAGGAAAGCAATCACCCCATCTCTTCCAGCTCCACGAGGACGGCTTCCTTGTCCTGGAGCATTTTTTCACCCCAGAGGAGTGTGACAGCATGAGGAGCCAGATTCAGAGAATCATAGCGGAGATGGAAGTGCCACCGCACTGCCGCACTGAGTTCTCCACCAAGGAAAAGGAGCAGCTCCAGGCACAGGTACCAAGAAGGGCACAGGAGTCCCCATTGGAGCACTGGAAAAAAAGAAGGGAAAAGGCAAACTGCTGCTCAGGATTCACTCTGGGGGAACAGGACTCTTTCTTCTAACTGAATGTAACACTGTGGGAGGCATTTGCTCTCCTGATTTCTATCTATTTGGTGATGAACTTACTGGATGGCAAAGAAGGGGAGGATGTATGCTTCCAGCCCTCACAACTACTGCCCCTGTAGCCACGTGCAGCCCTCACAGATCACTTTGTACTTGTTTTGCTGACAGAAAATAGGTTCTCTTCCAGACAGCCAGCAAAAGAAAAACAAGGGTAGCCTCAATGTGAGAGGTTCTTGTAAAGTCCTAATCAATGCCAAGACATTTAGCATTGTGGTAAGCCTTTTTATGAGTGATTTTATTGACTGTGCTTTGTTTATGCTGCGTCTTGATGGGATAAAGATGCAGGTGAGTATAAATGCTTTGATCGAAGGCTCGTTTGTGTCTTTACAAGAGTACTATAGTTACTGGGCTCTTATCCCTGGCAGGGGAGCTCGGATTATTTCCTAACCAGTGGAGACAAGATTAGATTCTTCTTTGAGAAGGGTGTTTTGGATGAGAGAGGTAAGCCCTGTTAGCCACAGGGAGGGAACACAAGTTGGAGTGAGGGGTTGGGGCCGGTTTCCAGCTCTAGGGATGATGCCTGCTCTGCAAACCATGTTAAATTCTACTTTTGTTTCATAGGTAACTTTCTGATTCCAAAGGAGAAATCTGTCAGCAAGATTGGCCACGGTACGTTTAAAGGATGGGGTTCTGAGAGGGACAGAGAAGAGGGAAGTGGTTTTCAGACATGAGGCTTTCTCCAGACCTACTCCCTATAAGTAACCCTGGCCGTCTGAGCTAAAACCTTTCTGAGCAGGGAAGAGACTTCTTCCCTCTTCTGTTGCTTCTTTGTGCCTCCTGGGAACAACGGCATCAAACTCCACAGACCTCACCCCCCTCTCACCATCGTGGCCCTGCAGCTCCTGTCTTCGCAACCCAGGGCTGTTTTACTCTGGGTTTCTGCGTTAAATTCTCCAATGTGATTTCTACACATCACTGCTCTTCCCCACATCACTCTGTCACTGCCTCTGTAATTCTCTGTGTTGCCCCTCGCTCTCTGCTGTCAAAAGACTTAAAAATACCCTGTTATGATCCTTTATCAGGAAAACTCTTTTACGCGGTTTTTCAGCTGTGCATAGCTCAGGGTCACTGACGCGTGAAAGTTTGGACTTCAGCCCTTGTCTCTTTTATGTAAGACATTGCTCTAAAAGATTTACTAAGACTGTCACATTCAGTACAGATCAAACTGTCTTCTGTGTCCTGTGCAGTGGTGGGTTGTCAACGCTGAAGCTGTCCTCCCTCCTTTGGTGTCACCAGAGCCTTTTTCTTTACCCTTACTGGTTTCAGTTTAACCTATTTCCTCTCTCCCTACTACTGCTCTGGTGTTCTGATCCCTTTCTGCTTTCAAACAGTACATGGGAAATGAGAGCAGAATTCACGCGTCTCCGAATGCATGAACTTTGGTCAGATTGACCATGACTAAATTTGGAAATTCAGTACGGAGAGTTCTTGGTTCTTTGGTTTTCTCAGAAAAAACACTCTCCCCTTCCCAGCCCCTGCCATTCTCTTGGCCTTCAGCTTTTCCCCAGGGGAACTGAGAGCAGCTGCAGATGCTTGCTGACTCAGCAACTTAACCAGTCAAAAGGCTTCTCTAGACTTATTTTCTGCAGTGATTGCATTTGATTGAGTCTGACCTCATCCCTTGCTCAGGAGCAGCCCCTGCTGGACCCACTTGTGTCTCCTTGGGGCAAATACACTCGGGACGAGGTGGAGGCATGATCCCAAGTTTTTGCTTTATGGTTTCGTCAGGCTGTAGCATCTATATGCAAACAGCTCTCTGCTGGCTACAGGGCTTAAAGGGCATCAACGCTAAGCCTTAGCTCTTCTTTATAGTAATTACTTTCTTTGGTATGTTTTCAGAACTGTGTTTTTTAAAGTGTGAATTCACCCTCAGGGTCATACATACTGGTTGTTGCGTTGGAATTTGTGTAATATAAAGCTTAATCACCTAACATTCAGGTTTGATTCACTGCCCTGTACTATTCTTACATGGATGCAGTTTGTGGCCAGTGAGCGATGATATTTTTGGTCTTTAAAGTAGATTGTGGAACTCTACAAGTGTCATACCACCTTAGGTGTGATAAGCCTCTTCGGAGGGATGAAAGTTGCCGGCTGCACTTCATCTCGCTCGGCTGTCAGCCTTGCAACTCATCAACTGGGAGCTGCCAAGTCCCTTTAGTTAATGAAATCTTCACTCTGAGCCTTTTATTTCCCCTCAGCTTTACATGCTTATGATCCTGTCTTCAAGCAAGTCACCCACTCCTCCAAGGTGCAGGTGAGCTGTTGCTGTGTCCTAGAATGGTCTGGAGGGGGAAAATACATTATGGAGCAGTTAATTTTCTTGACTCGCAAGGATAGTAATTGTGTCTGTGAAAGCAAATGTAAGTATCTTCACAGAAGAAGGCTTTATAGTGGGCAGAAAACAGCAAATGTAAATCTTGGGAAGTTTTCTTGCAGGAATTGGGAAGAAAACTAGGCCTTGAGAGACCAGTAGTTGTGCAAAGCATGTATATCTTCAAGGTACGGTAATTCAAGTTGTCTTGTCACTCAAGCAATAAGACCCTGTTAGGTGGGAAGCTGTGAAACTCTTCACGCATCACCTTTCTTTCCTTGCAGCAACCTGGTATTGGTGGTGAAGGTAAGGCTCTGTATATCACACTGAAGGTAAGACACTGTGTATCACACTGAAGGTAAGACTCCGTGTATCACACTGAAGATAATACTCCTTTAGGAAAGGGATATTACTAGGAAAAATGCTCAGAATCAGCCTTAAGCCTCTGAGGTTTGTGGTCCGAATCTTCTTACAATGATTAAAAAGCACCCATGTTTTACAGAAATGTTTCCACATCATATGCAACTTGAACAAATTGCTACATTTCCAGCAGGCTGAAAGGCGGTATTTCTATGTCAGATTTAATGTGTACGATAGATGGGTGGGCAGGGTAGGTCAAGAATTCAGGGAGATGCAAGCCTGTTGTCCTTCAAATGGCACTGAGTTCCTCAGGCATCAAAGGACTCTAATGCCTGTCTCTTGTTGCAGTGACACCACACCAGGATGCCACCTTCTTGTACACAGAGCCCCTGGGCAGGGTCCTGGGGTTCTGGATCGCCCTGGAGGATGCCATGCAGGAGAATGGCTGCTTGTGGTTCATTCCTGGCTCTCACACCAGTAAGAGTTATAGTGTTTGGTGTGTGCTGTGAAACACATGCCATCTCCTTGCTAAAGAGCAGAGGGTGACACAGACTGTGTTGTGCTCTCCGCATTGCACAGTGACTGCAGAAGCACGTTATGTCCTTGTTTGTCAAAAGAACAACTTTATTTACTACAAAGACCTCCCCCTGTGCTGTTGTCAAGTCTACAGCCACGTTTTTCAGCAGGTTATTAGCTGCTTCACTTTGCTCTTGGCCACTTGTCCACCAGATGAGCCTAATATAACAATATTTTTTGGATTGAAAAAAAGTGCTGCACATGCCTGACACTATGTTTAGTTTTAAATTGATATCTAGCCTAGAAACAAAGGAATCGGGGCACTGGGAAAGGAAGGACAGTCATCCTGGTCTTTTATTTAAGCCAGAATCTGCTAAGGTGAGGCCTATTAAAACTGCTCCTGTATCTTTTCTTTTCACCTACCAGGCCACTGAATGTTAAGACCTTAATGTAAAGAAGGTCTTAATCTACTGGGTTCTTTCTCCCTGTAGTGAAACAGGTCATTGCAATATGTTGGTCCTCTGTCCTCAATTTTGACTGTACTTCATCAAGTTTGATCTGGACTGCAAACGGTAATAATCTTCCTTTTGCCTTCCAGAGTAGGGATACACTGAGAAATCATTCTTTCTGTCCCGTCCCCCCTTACAAAACTGCTTAGTCCTTACAGCCCTCTGCAATGGGAATAAAAATGCCCTTACACACACATACAACTGTCGAATATTGGTCTGAATTTCAGTGAACAAGGAAAGCCTTCAAGTCTATGCAAGGATCACTTGGACACCATTTAAGCCGTTGGAGAACAGTCAGTGTCCGAGGGGAACACACACGACACCAGACAGCACAGACTCTTGTACTGGTGGTTGTGACTGATGGTTGTTGCTCTGTGTGAGTAACCACTATTGGATTATGAGCACAGATTTTCTGTTTTTCACTGCCTTTAGGGCACACTAATGAGCTTTAAACTGTTGCTCACCTAAGCATTTACTCAGTGAGTGTGATCATAGTGCTCTTAATCTTAAGGTACTCCTACCCATAAATTCTGGAGTCAACTGTGCTCTGATTGCAATTCATGCTCTTACAGAAAGGAGAAATGGACCAAAGGTTGGCTTTGCTTAAGTGTATAACCATTTATGTTCTTAGAGGGCTGTGTTGTAATGCACAGAGAGAGCTAGCAAGGCAAAAAGGCAGTTGTTTCATCCGTTTCTGCCCCAGCTGGAAAATTCTGAATCTTTGCTTGATGAACCCCCCCCCCCAAATTACTAAGGAAAAGACTGAATACGCTGTAATAACGTTCCTATCATTGCCAAGAGAAATGACAGCGAGTGCTCCTTGCTGCGCAGAATATAGCCAGCTCTTTAATTCTTATGTGTGTTTGCTTATTCTGTGGACTCGCAGGAGGAATCACCCGGAGAATGGTCCGTGCAGCTTCAGGTAGCTCAACGTGTGTAGAGTTTATAGGATCAGATCCGGCCTATGATGACAGCCAGTTCATACCTCTGCCTATAAGTAAAGGTACAAACAACCCCCAAACACGCCTGCTTTACAGCTCGAGAAATAAGGGAGCTAAAAATGTGTTTTAACACTTGCAACTTCCCTTACATTTTAAAGCTAGCACTCACAATGCGAAAAAGAGCAATACAGATGTTTCCTTCAAACAGGAGGGCTCATTCTCATCCACGGTGAAGTTGTCCATAAGAGTGAACTGAATGGCTCAGAGTCTTCTCGCCACGCATTCACCTTCCACGTGATGGAAGCCAAAGACACCAGCTGGAGCAAAGAGAACTGGTAAGGTCACTGTCCCAACAAGCAGCGGAGGGAACTAGAGCTTTTTCAGTGCAATAGCCAGGATAGACTTATCGGTGGTCTTGCACGTCATACAGTTTCTGTTGGCAGTATCTCAGCATTGATTTCACACCCACAGAACTGGAACAACCTCTGAAGTTTTGTTTTAACCTCTTCCTTACTTCCCAGGCTCCAGCCGACTCCCGAACTGCCTTTTCCATCGCTCTACACATGAAGCTAGTGCTTGGCTTTTGGAGACAACAGCTGATCAACATTCCTTTCTGATCACTTGTTCCCTTTAAATACATCCTTCACTAGGTCAGCTCATGAGATTAATTTATCCTCTTCTCAGAACGAGGACCCATGACATAGCCCAATACACCTGCATTAGACAAGTTTCTACTGCAGTATGAGCCCTGTTATTGTAAGAATAATCACCCAGTCCTTTTGGTAAGGAAACCTCTTCAGTGTTGAGAATAGACCATTAAAGACCACTGCACCTTGACTGGGACCAGTTAAAAAGCATTTCTTCTTGCAGGCACTCGGTATTCCTTTCTGTTGAGGTCAAGAGCCTGTCTAGTGCAATTCTCTGCTGTGTCAATCCCAGCAACGCAGGTGAATGTGTCATGTGAAGACTTTTATCCTTTTGTCTTTGTCCTATTGTTTGAATAACGGTCATTAACAATAATCCTATTGTGGGCAAAATGAAATAGGAAGTCTGCTTCTATAACCAATCTTCTAAGTATTTCTAGTGAACTGTAGCCGAGTGTTTGATCTCTGGGTGTGTTCATTAAAAAACCTACAGTTCTTAAAAGAATCATGTTGAAATTACGCGTTATTAACCAAAACCAACTCTGAAGAATCTTTTGACATCCTCGGGAAAAGCAGTATGGAACCTCAAGAGCCCAGGGAGGTGTTACATTGGGCACTGCTGCCTTTCAGCTGTTTGACTCCTGGCTTGTTGCAGGGAGAAACACTGTATGAGATCCTGGGGCATATTTTGCTGGCCCAGAAGAATAGTTTCACTCCACCCCAGTCTATTCTCACTCCTAAGACACAGTCTCAGGGCTAGGACTGCAGGACACTATTGTGTGGGGTGTCTTGGACTCCCACAGAACTGTTCCCAAAAGTGAATAAAAGAAGTGTCAGAAGTTAACTTCATCCTGCAAACAGGAATCCTGGAATGCACATCTTCTGCTCGGATCCTTCTCAGGGGCAGGACAAAGGCAGGGAGGGCACGTGCTCCTGCGTTCTGTTCTAATGGATGCTTGGTGAACTGACGAGAAGATTGTCAGTACAGCAGTGTTTAATACATAAAAATGAATGGGGGTTTTTGGCCATAAAATGGGAGTTACAATTTCAGTTAAATGGCTTTCCTCAGTTTGTTGATAGAAGCATTTTTATAAATGACTTGATGAAACCCCTGGCTGAAAATGTGCACAGCAGAAACTGCATTAGAAAGTAGAAACAGCATTAGAAAAGTTTATTGACTTTACCAGGTTTTCCGCGCTTGTGATCAATGTGTGATCAGTTTTATCTGTGACTTGGCTTCGCTCTCCTCCCCCTATTGAATATTATTCCAAATTAATGAAGAGATTAACATCTTGCTAAATATCATCCATTCTTCCTGTTGCGTAAACCTCCAGGGCTAAAACTACAACCCTCTCGTTAGCACTTCTTGGAATAAACAGTCACTTGCATTCTCAAACCTCCCCACCCAACCTGGATAAACTCAGCTATTACAGCTACCGAGTTTGAAGTTGTGTTCCTGCATCGCAGTGCATTAGTGTGGCTCTTGTTGATGGTGACTGGATACATTTGGACAGTTGTATTCGCTCTGTGTGGCCACCCTCATTATAACACATGCTTTAAATCATGCTTAGACAGAAGGAAGGAATTCACCTATTCAGTAATACAAGGCAGCAGGACTCAGTACAGCAAAACAAGTTTTGATTGATACAGTACAGAGGTGGCAGCACCTGAGGGGTTTGCTTATTCCTTATTTTTTTTGTTCCTCTAATTGACTTACCTCTTCTTCCTCTACTTCCTTTTCCTCTGGGCATCCAGAAGGAACCTAAATTGGATGATTAAACACAGATGCTATTTTTGTCTGTCATGCTTGTGTTCTGGTGAGAACACAAAGCAGCTCATGCTGTTTTAAAGGCAAAAAACCAAGATCAAACCAAAGCCTTTATTTAAAATTGGTCTTTTCATTTCTGTTTTTAACAGTTTTGTCTGCTCTACCAGAAGCAGTGTTCAGATCAGCTTTGAGATCTCATTACAGTGCATATTCTATTACCACTTTTCTTTAGCAATGGAGAAACCTCTATTCCTGGAAGCACTTCTATGCCATAAACATTATCTGGAGGTAGAGAGGCAACAGAAGATTATCAATTTGGGTCGTGTAAGCTTCCAAAAGAGAAACTAAGCTCACAGATGCCAAAATCCAGGCATAGCTGGAGTTCAGATTCACATTACTGTCAAAGATCAGAATAAGAGCCACAGCAATGATCTGAGCGAAAATAGCTGTCATTGTCCCTTCAAAGGTCTTCTTTGTTCCTGGCCATTTGATTTCCCCCATTGTACTGCCAAAAACAGAGGCAACAGTGTCTCCTACCCCTACTGCCAGCACCCCAGAGTAGGGGACCAGTGCTCCTGCCCCAGACAAGGTACCTTTAGGAGCACAAGCTCTGGGAAACAACCATACTGGGAGGGACATACCAAGGAGGAGATAAATATGAGTCAAGATCAGAGGTCCACTGTCTCTTTCATCCAAGAAGAGAGACAACAGATGCCTAAGGGTTTGGCCAAATGGTTTGATCCTGAAGTACCGAATATACTCTAAGAAGATAAACACTGCCAGACACAGTACTGCAGCAACGTAGAGAAGCTGTCGGTCATAAATGAGTCCAGGAACATAAGTAGCTACAACAATGAAATGGAAATACTTCCTGGTTATAGTCGAGGCCTGGTGTTTTTTAGATTCAGATGATCTCTTAGCGTTCTGGTACAGAACTATGCCACATGCTGAAGCAGCCAGAAAGGTCCAGTATACAAGAAGGTAAACTCTTGTCTGTGTCTGAAACAGAAACTGGAGTAGCCAGAACAAAGGGTTCCTCTGGATCAGTCGGTACAGCCACGGCATGATGACACCTAAGCCTAGCACTGCTGTCATCATGTGGAAAAACATGGAGGAGATCCACGTACCCGAATCCATGAAAAGGAAGAGCACAGTGAAAAAAAGCCCAAGAAGAACAACTCCAACAACCGCTACCAGAAGGAAAAAGTCTATGGGATCACCTCTGCCCTCGACTACATTCAGTGAGCGTTTAATGAGCTGATTGAGAACAAAACTTATACCTCCAAGAACTAGCAATGCTTCTCCAGGCGTAAAACATCGAGGCAACAAGTACAGCAAGATCATACTGAGGTAGACAAAAATTAGCAGCACTTCTAGGACCTCTATCACTTCTGAAACAGCCAAAGAGTGCTTCATGGTATAGATAATTATACTACCAGCAATACCAGTAAGTATGCAAGTGTTGGTTGGCACAGGTTTTGTGATGCCAACCGCTATTACTGACAGGAAGAGAGCAACCAGCATGCCAGTGGAAGCCACGACTATGCCAAAGCGTTCGAAGTACACGATGCCAGCAGCCTTGCACCTCTCCTTCATCACTATCCCCAGCAAGGGGATGACCATGCTAGCTGGCAGAAGGCCACTGTTTGCTGCTGTACGGAACTGGAACACAGCCCCACCCAGCTGGAGCAGACGGTCCCATTTGAACTGGACATAAAAAGCCTGGACGGCAAGAGCGATGGCGCACCAGGAATAGCGGTCCCATACCACTGCATGCACAAAGAGAACGGTGACGAACACGATCAGGGATTCCACCAGCACTGGCTTCTTTAACATGATTCCAGTCCAATGCGGCTCAAGCTGTCAAAATCTTTCTCAGGAGTCCCGATCTGTTCAGTAGTTGTCCATTAGGAAGAATTCCTTTCCATGTTACTGCAATTCCTATCAACAACAAAAAAGCAAACAGTTGAAGAAACTACTAGAAAAACTAAAGCTTTTCGCACAGCTGTTTTAGAATCATAGAATCATGGAATAGTCAGGGTTGGAAAGGACCTTAAGATCATCCAGTTCCAACCCCCCTGCCATGGGCAGGGACACCTCCCACTAAACCATGCCACCCAAGGCTATGTCCAACCCGGCCTTGAACACCACCAGCGATGGAGCATTCACAACTTCCCTGGGCAACCCATTCCAGTGCCTCACCACCCTTACAGTAAAGAACTTCTTCCTCATATCCAGTCTAAACTTCCCCTGTTTAAGTTTGAACCCGTTACCCCTTGTCCTATCACTACAGGCCCTCATGGACAGTCCCTCCCCAGCATCCCTATAGGCCCCCTTCAGATACTGGAAGGCTGCTATGAGGTCTCCACGCAGCCTTCTCTTCTCCAGCCTGAACAGCCCCAACTTTCTCAGCCTGTCTTCATACGGGAGGTGCTCCAGTCCCCTCATCATCCTCGTGGCCCTCCTCTGGACTTGTTCCAACAGTTCCATGTCCCTTTCATGTTGAGGACACCAGAACTGCACACAATACTCCAAGTGAGGTCTCACAAGAGCAGAGTAGAGGGGCAGGATCACCTCCCTCGACCTGCTGGTCATACTCCTTTTGATGCAGCCCAGGATACGGTTGGCTTTCTGGGCTGCAAGCGCACACTGCAGCCAGCTCATGTTCATTTTCTCATCGACCAACACCCCCAAGTCCTTCTCCGCAGGGCTGCTCTGAATCTCTTCTCTGCCCAACCTGGAGCTGTGCCTGGGATTGCTCCGACCCAGGTGCAGGACCCTGCACTTGTCATGGTTAAACTTCATCAGGTTGGCATCAGCCCACCTCACAAGCGTGTCAAGGTCCCTCTGGATGGCATTCCTTCCCTCCAGCGTATCAACCGAACCACACAGCTTGGTGTCATCGGCAAACTCGCTGAGGGCGCACTCAATCCCACTGTCCATGTCAGCGACAAAGATGTTGAACAAGACCGGTCCCAACACCAATCTCTGAGGGACACCACTCGTTCCTGGTCTCCAGCTGCACATTGAGCCATTGGCCACAACTCTTTGCGTGCGGCCATCCAGCCAGTTCCTTATCCACCGAGTGGTCCACCTATCAAATTGATGTCTCTCCAACTTAGAGACAAGGATGTTGCTTGGGACAGTGTCGACCGCTTTGCACAAGTCCAGGTAGATGACATCAACTGCTCTACCCCTGCCCATCAGTTCTGTAGCCCCATCATAGAAGGCCATGAAATTGGTCAGGCAGGATTTCCCCTTAGCGAAGCCATGCTGGTTGTCACCAAGGACCTTGTTGTTTTTCATGTGCCTCAGCATGCCTTGCATGTTTTATTCTTAACTATCCATTTAAATTAAGCTTCTGTGTCAATTGTTAAAGTCAACACACAGGTGAAGAAAGAAAAAGCCAGTGAGGTAATAGCTCAGCCAAAACTGGCATCTGCCCCCAAAAACCAGAGAAGTCAGCCTGAAGTGACAGAAATGAACCCCTGAAAGCTGGGCTATTCAGGTAGTTTGAAATGCCTCTGTTGCAGTGTCTCTGAATTGCACTGTGAAGCCATAACCATACCCAGGAGGCTTCATTATGATGGTGTGAGTCTGAAATATAGTTAAAAGTTTAAAGGTAATTTTAGAACCTAATTTTGTACATACTTTTACCAGTACTTTTACAGAATGTTCTTCCTTTTATTTATTTCTCCTTCCACTGCTGTGCAAAACCTCCTATGTACTTCTACTACTGGTGTTATGATTGAACAATTCCACTACTGCAGCAGGTGTTTTATAATGCTGCCTGGTATTTACAAGAGAAGTAGAAAAGAAACCATCACAGTCATTAAAAGAAAAATCACTGTCAAAGGGCATAGTTTACCTAACTTTGATCTATTACCACAACTGTCAAGATGAACTAAGGCAGAGATTAGCTCCTTCATGGAAGGCCAGAAGTTTACCAGAAGCTCTTATGTGGGTTTCATTCAGTGTTGATTGGTGTCACCAGCTTATAAATGTGATCTGAGAGATTTCAGAAGTACTATTACTGGGTAACTCTTAAAGTTCGCACTGTGAAACAGACAGTGTGGGTCTGGAGTGTTTGGTTATTTATGACTTTGTACTGAAAACTCTAAATTATTAATAGATAGCTTGTTGGCATCCTCACGTGTATAGCCTGAAATACTTGCTTGCCAAGCAACTTCATTATGTTTACTGTTGCTGTGCAGCTAGATCAGGCCAATTGTAATCTTTCTGCCATCACAATTCATTTTTAAACAGCATGAGAGAAGAATTAATCATATAATCAATGAAACAGAACTGGCATGGGCAGTATCTCCTGACAACCAATAATGGATTTTGGGTCCCAGTTGTCATTTCTGAGCCCAGGGGAGGGAGAAGCTTAAGGGTTATTTGAGAAGAAGCAGAGTAAATACTACATGTCAGCCAAGCTGTTAAAGATCTCCCACTCAGTCTGGCAACTTTAAGTTGCAACCCAGCTCTCGCATCAATAATGACACATGACAGCTTCCCCCAGCAGGCAGCCTGCCAGCTCGGCTATAAGACAAGGATGAATTTCACTATACAAAACGCAAGTCTCCTCCTCTAACGCAGCAGGTTTAAAAGCTGCTGACCTGCGACTTTGCAGCACGATGTATTTCACCGCTGAATTATTTCGTTTACCTGTTGCAGTTCCCTCCTCCACCCCTTCCTTAGGTAGCGCGAAGCTCCTCAGCACTTCCACACATCGAACGGGACTGACTACCCTCAGTTTCAACCCGGACTAAGCGTTTTTTGTCTGTTCCGTTATTCGCATCCCCGCTGCAACGGGTACTGACGTGATCCCAAACGCCCAGCAGCCCCCTCTCGCTGCAGCACTCGCCTCCTCCCTTTCTTCCCCGTGTCCTTCCTCTCCCCCGTGTCCGCCGCAGGGCCGCAGGCTCCCTTTGCCCCGTCCTTCCGCGCCGCCCTCCTCCTCTCCCCCTCAGCATCCCGCAATCCCGCCTTCGCCGCTAAGAAGCTGCGGCGGGGCACCCCGGGACGGTGTGGGAGCTGCGGTGGAGCACAGCGGCCGCGGCACCCCCGGAGGGTGCGGGAGCTGCAGCGGTGCACAGCGGCCGCGGCACCCCGGAGGGTGCGGGAGCCGCTCCCCGGGTGAGCCCCGGACACAGCCGCGGAGCCGCGGCCCCCCCCCGACCGCCGCCCGGGAGCGCACCCACCTCGTAGGACGCAGCCATCTTGGCTCTGCCGCCCGTCACATGACCCAACCCGCCGCGGGGGGGGGGGGAGGAGGAGCGGACGGCGGCGGCGGCGGTTTCGCGCGGCGGTGTCACGTGAGAGCGGAGCGAAGATGGCGGCTGGCGGGCCGCGCGCGAGGTGCGGGAAGCGGCGGTGGCGGCACCGGGGGGGGGAGGGGGATGGGGGGCGGGGCCCTCGGTGCGCGCGGGACGCGGCGGGGAGCGGCGGGAGCGGGGCGGGGGCCGCGCCGCAGGGGGTTAACGGCAGAGGGGCCCGCGCCGGGCCGGCCCCGCCCCTCGCTGAGGGGCCCCGCTGAGCCCCCGCTGAGGCGGCCGAATGGAGCCGTGAGTAGCGACCCGTGAGGCGCTCCCGCCCGTCCGGCGAAGCCTTAAACGGGGCTGAGATAAAAGCTGTTGTTTCTGTGAGGGTGAAGTCTCCGGGCGGGCTCAGGGGTAGGAGGTGGGGGTCAGCCCCCCCCCAACCCCCCCGCGTCCCGGAGCCGCTCTCATGAGGAGCAGAGCGTTCAGGGGTTGGTTCTCACCCCGTGGACAACGATTCGCAAGTCTAAAAGTCAAAATAGAGATGGGGAAGTGGTACAGTGGAGCGATTCAATGAACCCCGGGTTCGCGGATCGCGTTCAGTGCCCTCGTTCGTCCTGAGCGCTTTTTGGATGTTTATTGTAGCTGTGATTTTTATTAAATGAATATCTATAAGCCCTAATGGGGACCAGAACACCACAGTTAGGTGTGATCTCATAAGAAGAGCTTTCCTTCCTTGGCTGGAGTCTAATAAGTGAACTGGCCACACATCACAGTCTGATTCCCAGGAGACGTTAGGAGGGAATGACAGGTAGAGGGTTGGCTTTGCAGGGCTGGTGCTCAGGTCTGTGGAGTGATTCTCTTCTTGGTAAAAGCCTGTGGCTTTTGGCTGCTCTGTGTGGGCTGTGGGGCTGCCCCGGCAGCTGGTGGCTGACCAAGCCTGGAGAGGTTATTTAGCCTCTGCCCAGGGAGGTGTACCCGACTGTCGAGGAATTAGGTACAAGTTACATTGATAGGTGCACTGGAAATCGCAGGTCTTGTAGGATGAGGAAGTTGGGGCTGTTCAGCCTGGAGAAGAGAAGGCTGCATGGAGACCTCATAGCAGCCTTCCAGTGTCTGAAGGGGGGCTATAGGGATGCTGGGGAGGGACTCTTCATTAGGGACTGTAGTGAGAGGACATGGGGTAACGGGTTCAAACTTAAACAGGGGAAGTTTAGATTGGATATGAGGAAGAAATTCTTTCCTGTAAGGGTGGTGAGGCACTGGAATGGGTTGCCCAGGGAAGTTGTGAATGCTCCATCGCTGGCGGTGTTCAAGGCCAGGCTGGACATAGCCTTGGGTTGCATGGTTTAGTGGGAGGTGTCCCTGCCCATGGCAGGGGGTTGGAACTGGGTGATCTTAAGGTCCTTTCCAACCCTGACTATTCTATGATTCTATTCAGGTGGCACTGTGTGTCATAAGCTTCTGATGACTTTCACTGCCACAGTGAGTTATTTTGATGGTGCTATTCTAAAAGTTACCGAGTGATCTTGCTTCCTTAGGCAGTCTCTGCATGAGGAGCTGTGGTCTTCACTCTGATTTGCAGTATGTTGCTAACAAGCCATCATTTGTCTGAATTCCTGAAATGTTCTTTTTCTTGGCAAACGCCTTTTAGAGGTGTTGTAGGGGGACTCATTTGTCTGGATTTACATGCCAAGATTTGATTTGTAATACCTTATAATGCAGATTGGCTTTTCTACGGAGTGCTAAGGAAGAAACAGGAACCAAGGGTAAATCAGAAGATCTGTAGCAAATCATTCTACGTTGTGTGAAGGTGTTGGAATCTTTCGCTTCACCCAGTTTTATGTTGCACTTAGAGTGAAGGGTGAAACTGTTACAAAAGAATTTGGAGGAAAGCATTGAATGTAACTGAATCAAATGTTGCTCTGTACTTTCATTAGGTTTCTTCTTACTACCTCAAATGTCCAACTAGCGAAATCAAATTGAGCTTTGATACGCAGCACATATGATTTGATATGAGTTTGCAAGTCCTGCTTTATCAGTTGTCACCTGCTTTGGATCTTTCCTGGGTTTTTCCAGGGCATCTGAAACTGGTCAGGTAAAAACTAATAGAATCCTAGAATAGTTTGGGTTGAAAAGAACCTTAAGGTCATCCAGTTCCAACCCCCTGCCATGGGCAGGGACGCCTCCCACTAAGCCATGCCACCCAAGGCTCTGTTCAACCTGGCTTTGAACACTGTCGTGGATGGGGCATTCACAATAATGTTCCTTAAATAGTTTTTCTTGTGTATCTTATCTTGCAATGTGATGTGCTCTGAGGTAATTGCAGGTTTGGAAAGGTGTAAACTGAATGGAAGCCTGAAACAGTGTTCATCATTAAAATACTCCAACTTTTCTCTTTGCTTACAGGAGCAGCAGACAATTATGGAGAGTTCTTCTGGGCAGATCGTCTTTAAGAGAGCCAGTAAGTCCTTGTCCTGCTATGCAGCTTTGCTCATCACTGAATAGACTCTTTGGCCAAATACATCACTTATACATCTCTTTGAATATTAGTGAAAATATGCTTTGCTGCTTCCCTCTCTTCCTAACTGCGAGTTTTGTCCTCGATCTTTGCTACTTGTTCATTCTTCCACTCCTTGTTTATAGCTGTTTCATGACCTGCCTGGAAGGGTGTATGTGAAAAAGTGGTTCCCTTTCTGGAGCTGACACAAGACTGGCTGACCTGGGCTATTCATGAATGGTACAGCTTGCTTCTTTATTTTCAGGGATGGAGCCTGTGCTTTGAAGAATGTGCCCAGAGGTTGGAGATCCAGATGTTTCTGAATCCAGTCCATTGCCTCCTATTACCTCTCCCTTCCTGTGATTAGGCAAGGCAGCGAGCTGCCTGGTGCAGTTATGCACCTTGAATCAGTTTGAATCATAGGTGCTTGCTTTGTGTTGTTCCTGTCTCTTTGCGGTGGTGGAATTTCTTTGCTTCACTTAAATTTAACCAATGTGATTCTCAATAATGTACTTTGAGGAAGCTGTTCAGTAGTATTTGGTTCTCTTTTTTTTAGGCACAGATTGAGTCGGAGTTGAACAATCACTTGCAGAGATTGTCAGAAGGACTTTCATACTATAAGCCTCCAAGGTATAGTGATTGCCTGATTTGAGGAATTAACCTCTAAAATGGGGTCTCTTAATAAGTAGAGGAACTTGTGGAATATTTCTTTCTGATTACCTAAAAATAGATTGTTGCTCTCTTGCATGACTTGAGATTTCAGGAGAGGAGTAGCAAGAGAAAGCACTTAACTCCATAACATTTTGGGGCATGAAATACAGGCCAGAAAGAAGTAACAGCAAGTTTCTGCAGTCATTATTCCTGTTAGGTAGCTCTTAACCCTTACCCCTGCTGAGCTGCCATCATGTGCAAGTGTGCAGCCTGTGGAGGAGTGACTCCTCTTGACACTCAGTCATCCCAAAAGGATATCCAGAGTCCCTCATTGGAAAAGATGGAACTAATATAGCCTGCATTTATTATAGTAATAAGATTGTGAACAGTGTTGAGTTTCATGTGGTGGGAAGGTTACAAAATACTGTGTATCAAATATCAAAAGGCCATTGAGGAAAAAGCAGATGTTCAGTTTAAGCTGGTTAAACTGAGAACTGGTAAAACTGAGAACATCTCTTGGGATTGCTGCACTTCTAGTGACTAAAATTTCTTTCTTTTCTTTAGCACATCTTCAGCAGAAAAAGTAAAATCTGATAAAAGTGTAGATGCTCCACTGAAAGAGCTGGGCCTGAGAGCCAGCAAGTTTTTGGTGAGTGGAGGTGCTATCTGGTTATTTTTTATCCCTGCATTTGCAATGCATTGTTAATAGGATTCTGATATTTAAATAAGCCCCTTGATGCTGAATAAAGGAGGTACCTTTATTTAAATGACAGTTATGCTCGTTTTGCTGAAGTTAAACTGGCTACATCTAAGTGACATCAAAGCTTATATATTTTGCTTTAAGCAGCAGTGTAACTAAAGTACTTGCCTGATACAGAGATTGTCTTTGGCGTGCTTTAGAAATTACTTGTTTTGAAGAGAAGAGCTGCCTGAATACTTGGAGAGATTCTTCATCTTGAACGAGTTCGGTTGCCCTTTATGCATTTCAGAGCATCTCTATTTTCCTTCTGCTTTTCCAGGGTCTGGATGAAGAGCAGAGCGTACGTTTATTGCAGTGTTATCTTCAAGAAGATTATAGAGGAACAAGGGACTCCCTGCCGGTCCGTAGCTCCCATTTATGTTCTACTTAATCCACATCTTTCCTTAATACCAGTAGTTTGTTGATGCACATGGTCACACGTGAGTCTGAGTTCTGATTTGGAAATGGCATTGTAGCTTTTCTTCTCTGGACCTACAGTGCTCCAGTGCTGCCCTAAGGAAATGTCATAGGAGATATCCAGAGCTTACTTTTATAGTACCTGCTTGAATCTCTCTGCAGGAATTCAGCTTCTCTCTCTACTGCAGGAACACAGGAAAGCTACAGATTGTGAAGGAGAGTGAAGGTGAAGCATAAATAAGTTGTTAAAAAGGAGTGTTTTGGCTTTGTGCTTTTGGAATCTGTCTTTCCAAAAGAAAGTGAAAAAAAATTGGCTTTTATTTGTTTCAGTCCTTTTCTTTGTGAATATCTCTTTTGTCAGTAGGTATTTCTGCAGTAAATATTTCTTTGTTCTTCTGTGTTTTGCTCACAGACAGTTTCTCAGGATGAAAGGCAGAGTCAGGCTCTGATGCTGAAGGTTAGTCATTTCCATTCGTATCTGTTGAAAAGATCTGTTGACAGAGAGCTGACTTCGTTTCTATGGATCCAGAAAATCTTGGGATAATTGAAGTATTCCTTCTATAAAGAACAAGTTTTAGAAAATGCTTTGATCGCTTTGAACAGTGTTAATGATTGCTACAGAAAGAAAATTTTAGGCTCAGTATCAGGAACTCAGGGGGCAGATGTATGCTCCCCTGTTTTCCAAAGCTTGTAGATTTATATGTTACTGTCTGAAGTGGTAACTCTGAGATGGTGACCACTGATCATATCTGACAGAGGATAATCGGGATGAGGAGGAGACGTCATCTGTCTGTCTTTTCCCCTTTCTTTTCCAAGTTTTCTCACTTAGCAGTGTAATTACAGCCATGTCCCTATGGGCATATTTTATTGAGATCTGTAAAGCTAATTAAGTATTTCCTCCCCAATAACTTAAAAACTGCTTTGTTGAAACTCCACCTGTGATAATGTTGGAGCACTCCATGTTCTTGTGATGAAGGCCTTGGCAGTGTATGGGGGAGGAAAGTGTTGTTAGACCTAATACCAAGTTGATGCCAATTGATGACACTATACATTCACAGCTTGCTGACTATTACTATGATGAGAGGATCTGCATTCTGCGCTGTGTCCTCCAACTGCTCACTTATTTTCAGGACGAGAGGCACCCTTACATGGTGAGTAGAGTAACCTTGTCCACTTGTGATTGTAAAAGACAGTTGACTGTGCATGTGAGAAGTTAATTTATCTATTTGTTTATTTAAGGCTCAATACTTCCAGTGTGTTGAAAAACTGGACAAGGAATTAGTTCCTAATTACTGGAAACAATTTGAAGCACTGTACAAAGCAGAAGCTCCTACATGGGAAACACATGGAAATCTCATGGTATTTTGTTCTTGCTGTTATTTATCAAACTTACAGTCTTCTATGTAGTGTATTGGAAAGAGTGTATATGCAGATGCAGTTAGAAAGGATGTTTCTCTTGGTCCAGGAAACCTAAAATTTTTCTAACAGAGCACACTTTTGCTCAGAAACAGTTGCAGGGCACATACTGTTCCTTGTAATGAACCCATTGATAGCCCTAGGCTAACAGATCCATTTATGTGTAGTTGTCCACAATCTCTCTGCATCAGCACACTCTGTATTTATAATGGCTTTCCTTGGCACTGGTACAAACAGCTGGCTGCACAAGCCATTGAGATGCTTCAACACTTTTCAGTTTGTGACTGCTTTGACTGCCTTGTGAGCTTCAACATATAATGGTAGAACTTTTCCTTGTGCAGACAGAACGTCAGGTTTCCCGTTGGTTCGTGCAATGCCTCCGTGAACAGGCCATGCTCCTGGAAGTCATCTTCCTCTACCATGCATACTTTGAAATGTCACCTGATGATCTTCTGGCATTCGCAAAGAAGTTCAAAGAGCAGGGATTTGGCACTAGACAAACCAACAGACATTTGATAGATGAGAGCATGGATCACCTGGTGGATCGCATTGGGTAAGTATGGTGTGTATTTGTGGGTGAGTACAGAATAAAGCAATTGTTTTCCTCAGTGGAAAGAAAAGCATTTATAATTCTTGCTGCTGCCTCTTAAAATCACCAGTATTTCAAGCTAAGCTTATTGTGATGAAGGCAAAGTAGCTTTTGTAGTCACATTGAGTGGAGGCTTGTGGCAAAATGAAGGTGTGATTGCAAAGTAGAGAGGTGTCTGTACATCCACTTTAATCTAGTATATAATCTTGCCTCTTGTAAGAATGGCAATGAAGACAGTCCTGTGCTGGTACTCTGCCTGCTGCCTGCAAGGGGGCTAGCCCTCCCTGACCTGTGTTGTGAACTGTGTTACCTCAGGTCAAGCTCTGGTGGGTTTGCTTACAAATGGCAGCAGTGTCTTCGTTTTGCTGCATGCGACAGAAGTCAAGCTGTAGCCAGAGGGAATAAAAGCTCTGCCAGGTGGCAGAGAGTTACAAAGGGGGAAAAGCTATCCTCAAATTTCAGGGACCTTTTCTGTGTCTTTTCAACCTGGAATGGTGGTTCTGAAGATTGTAATCAGTCATATACTAGAATTTCAAGACAAAATTTGGATTACCTGCTGTTAATTTCATGTAATTTCGTATTGCTTCAAAGAACGGCTGAACAAAAGCAAAGTACAGGTTGGGTTTTGACCACTTATCAATAAAAACAAATGAAAATTCTTCAGTAGTTTCTGACCTACTTGCTTTTATTCTTCTCCTGTTTGTAGCTACTTTAGTGCTCTTATTCTGGTGGAAGGCATGGAAATCGACTCCCTCCATAAGCGTGCTTTGGATGGCAGGACTGACAGGCACAAATTAGCCAATAAGTGCATCCACCAGGTAAAGCACTGTCAGAGTAACCCCTTGTCTGGCCTAACGATACAGAACGTACTGTGATTACCCAAGCAGTGCTGTGTAAAGATTATGTCTGTAGGTTTCTGATCCTTGAGTTTGTTGATCAAGTGTAGGAATCAGCATCCACATAGCACTCTGGGCAAATAAGAACAAAATTAATTCCTCTCCCTTTATGCTTCCTTGGTTATCCTGGGCCTTTCTCTAAAAAAAGATGTGTACAAAGAAATAAGCATTTTGAAGTTTCCAGATGGGAATGAAACAAAAGATCTGTAGTGTCTGTGCTTTTAGGTCAGAGAACAGCTAAGTTTAGACTAACTATAAGGTAATAAACTGTTCAGGAAAACAAACAGTGGCTGCAGGTACATAATTTAGTCAGCTGCATGTGTGTAGTAATTATCTGCAAGGGAATGGTGACAGTTAGCAAGAAGATGCAATGAGCTGTGTTCTTGCAAAGTATGAGCTTCTTTCAGAAGATCTCAGTTATGTTGCTTTTGTCCTGTCTGTGCAGGAGATGGACAATCAGCTGCTGCAGTTAGGGGATGTCTCACATCATGCTCCCGTGCTTTTGGCCTGGGCTCTGCTCCGTCACACTCTAAACCCAGAAGAGTCAACAAACGTTATCAGAAGAATGGGCAGCACTGCCATCCAGTTGAATGTTTTCCAATATCTGACAAAGCTTCTGCGATCACTGAACAGTGGGGGGAAGAATGTGAGTTTTTTAGAATCTATATGTAAACTCTTGAAGGTTTCTAACTGCTACTGATGTAAAGGTCTGATGGGAAGTGGATGATTTTGAACCAATGTTCTTTGGAGCTAAATCTGGTTTGAAGCAGACTGTGCAGTAAAGCATGTTTTAGCATCTTCTTTCAGTGAAGATCAGAATTCGAGTTGAAATGAAACAGATTTTTATGCCCAAAGAATAAGCAAAAGCTTCTGGAAGTTGAGGAACTACATTTCTTTTGAGTAGAATAGGCTGCATTTCATCACATTGGTTGATTTGCCTCTCTAATGTACTGCCATTGTGCATCTTGAGTGTTAGATGATTTAACTCTGCGCTGTTTTCTCTGTATATGGTTTCGTTAGACAATACCCTGTATGAAAGTAAAGTATTTTATAGGTAGAAACCAGTGAAAGCAGACCCTTTTGACTTCCATTAACACTGAGTGTGTATTCTTTCTTTGCAGTGTGCTACCAGCACTGCTTGTTTGTGTATTTATGGACTTACTTCCTTTGTCCTGACATCGCTGGAATTGCATACATTGGGCAATCAGCAGGTAAGCATGCAAGGCTCATTGCCTCTGTTACCTAATTTTAAATAACCTGTCATAACTGACGCTAACTGCCCTTATTAAATCATAGTCCTGCATTTGAGACTGCAAACTTTGTGAGTTAGATCTAGAAGGGTGATTTATTGGTTTTCCTGTTGCGTTTACCCAATGCAAACCTAGTAAACACCTCTGCAGCCTGGCTGATTAATAATGAAAGAACATATCTTGCACTTGAAGTCCTATGGGTTTGAAGCTAATTGTGATGTGTTATTTCCAAAGCAATGGAAATAATCCGTACTCCATTTCCAAGTTTGGGAAGACATCACCTGCCCTTTGCAGATATAGTGGACATATTTGTCCTGGCCAGTCCACTCATGATGGATTGCTTTAGGCTGGTGGAGTGTTCTGGGTTTGGCTATGTTGTGTGTTTCTTTCTATTTTGAGGAGAGGCTGGTAAACATGGAAACTTAAATTCCAAAGATGTGGCAGAACTCGATTGTAATGAAATTCGCCTGTGTAAAGTAACTTATTTTCTCCATCCTCTCTTCTTTTGAAGGATATAATTGATGTTGCATGTGAAGTTCTGACAGTTACCAGCATTCCTCAGCTATTCTGGAAGACGGTGAGTGTGGTGGCATCTTCTTTGACCTACCTTCCTTATAAGTGAAACTCAATAAAAGATCCTCTTTAGGAAAGGAGCAGACTGATTGTATTTAGTTAGTTTCTGAGAGGGCCTGAGGAGCTAGCGTTCGTTTGTTTCTGTCTTTGATTTACTTTTGCCCTTTCCTGCCTTTTAGGTACAGCCTTGGCTCTTGAAGGATACTGGAACAAGTTTTAATATAGGTGATAGTTGAAACCAGGGCTGGGATTGCAAAGATTGAACTAACTGCTGACAAAAGCATCATGCTGATTTTTTCATTGTCACAGAATTAGGATGATATGTAATGCATTACAGTCTTACTTCCTGCCTTATACTTGCACAATGCCTCATGCTTTAGTCTGTGCAAGGACTGGAGTGATACTTTTGTGCATGATTAATGTGAAATGTACAACTTCAAAAAGAACTGTTCCCTTGTGCTCTACTGAGGTCATTTTAGCATTTCTTTTTAGTAATATGCTATTTGTTTTCTGTTTTCACCACCAGGAACCTACTGCAGGTCTGGGTATTATCCTGGACAGCGTGTGTGGATTTTTTCCCAATCAGCTTGCTCCTCTCCTTCAGCTGCTGCAAGCCCTTGTGTCTGATAAATCTACTGCAAAAAAGGTACAGGATCTCTCTTGGTGTTTGAGAGATGATTTATTTCAGGACAAGGATACCATGCTGTGTGATAATGCTGTGTGATTCTTTCTGTCACGTGCTTATCTCAACTGCTGTTTTAGATAACAGACATTAGGCTTTTGTCAAAGAGCAGTGGACAGAAATACTTTTTAGTTCCGTGCTGTTGCAGGCTCCTAGAAAGCTTTACTTATGAAGATAAAGTTGCTGCCTAATTTTTCAGGTTGTGCTTTACTCATAAGAAGTTCTTGATTCACTAGATGAGATGAGGCTGCGTGGAGACCTCATAGCAGCCTTCCAGTATCTGAAGGGAGCCTGTAAGGATGCTGGGGAGGGACTCTTCATTAGGGACTGTAGTGAGAGGACAAGGGGTAACAGGTTCAAACTTAACAGGGGGGTTGGAACTGGATGGTCTTAAGGTCCTTTCCAACCCTAATTATTCTATGATTCTATGATCTTAAGGTCCTTTCCAACCCTAACTATTCTGTGATTCTATGTCTGGACATGTGGGATGTCTAGTAATGATTCAGGTATTAGAAGGATATTGTACATGTCAACAGAACTTGCCTGTTCCTGGAAATGGCCTGTTTGATAAATTTTTAAGGTCTGGCCCTTTGGCTGTCTTGTTTAAGCTCTCTCTGTGTGCAGGTATACAGTTTCCTGGATAAAATGTCCTTCTACATGGAATTGTACAAGCATAAACCTCCAGATGTGATCTCTCATGAAGATGGCACACTTTGGCGCAGACAGACTCCAAAGCTCCTCTATCCTCTTGGTAAGCACTTAACCTTTTTTTATGGAAATACTTTGGGGAAATCAGGGTATAATCCATGGGTAAATTTGTGACTGTATTTCATCTGCTTCTTCAATCCTAAGGACTAGGTCAAACAAACCTGCGGATACCTCAGGGAACGGTGGGCCAAGTGGTGCTGGATGATAGGGCTTATGTGGTACGATGGGAGTATTCCTACAGCAGCTGGACACTGTTTACCTGTGAGATTGAGATGCTGCTTCACGTTGTATCGACAGCAGGTAAGATAGGTTGGGAGTATAAAAGAGAAAAAAGAATTATTAATTGCTATCAATTTGGGGTTAATAGTAGGGTTGAACAGCTCTGAATACTTTCAAAAGAGCATGAAATACCTGCCCAGAAACCTGACTTCTTAATTATCATCATGCATCAAAAGGAGGCTGCATCAAAAGGAGCATGACCAGCAGGTCGAGGGAGGTGATCCTGCCCCACTATTCTGCTCTCTTGAGGTCTCACTTGGATTATTGTGTGCAGTTCTGGTGTCCTCAACTTAAAAAGGACATGGAACTGTTGGAACAAGTCCAGAGGAGGGCCACGAGGATGATGAGGGGACTGGAGCACCTCCCGTATGAAGATAGGCTGAGAAAGTTGGGGCCGTTCAGGCTGGAGAAGAGAAGGCTGTGTGGAGACCTCATAGCAGCCTTCCAGTATCTGAAGGGGGCCTATAAGGATGCTGGGGAGGGACTCTTCATTAGGGCCTGTAGTGAGAGGACAAGGGGTAACGGGTTCAAACTGAAACAGGGGAAGTTTAGATTGGATATGAGGAAGAAATTCTTTCCTGTAAGGGTGGTGAGGCACTGGAATGGGTTGCCCAGAGAAGTTGTGAATGCTCCATCGCTGGTGGTGTTCAAGGCCAGGCTGGACATAGCCTTGGGTGGCATGGTTTAGTGGGAGGCATCCGTGACCATGGCAGGGGGGTTGGAGCTGGATAATCTTAAGGGCCTTTCCAGCCCAAACCACTCTATGATTCTGTGATTGTTATAATACTGTATAATTCACTGCAAAAGGCCAAGATGAGATCAATTTTAGATGAAGGAAAAGTTGAGATAGATAAAATAAATGGGTTTCGGCATGGGGAATGCTCACAGGGCTGTATGATGAGGTTAATGTGCATTGTTCCAGAGTTGATTACTGCTTAAGTATGATTTTGCATTCTAGTGTTAGTTTTCTCTACCCAGATGTGATTCAGCATTGCCAGAGGGTCAAGCCAATAATTGACCTGGTTCATAAAGTCATCAGCACTGATGTATCAATAGCAGATTGCCTTCTGCCCATCACGTCACGAATTTACATGCTCCTGCAGAGGTAAGTCATTGACACCTGGGAAGATACAATGAGCTGGAAGTATGGCTCATTACTCATTTTGCCAAGAGCTTTGCAAGAAGTGTGTCTCAGTGCTGGAACTCCCCAAGACTGGTGTTAAGTTCTCAAGGCTGTTGTGGCTACACACTGTTTAATGCTTTGATGCAGCAGAATGGCCTCTTCTTCTCCTTCTTTCCTGAATGTTGTGCAGTTTATCCATTTAAAGGCATTTTTTATTGGTAGCTATATTGACATGACAGGGAAATAATCGTTAGAGCAATAACTTCCAGATGTTAAAACAGTTGTACTTATTAACTCTCCTCTAGTGTTAACTGCCTGGGAATTGATGTTGTGCTGCATAATTACTGTTTGCTGTGACAGTGCTGTCTTGCCAGCTTTGTCTCTTGCAGTAAATTCGTCTGACTCAGGTGTGAGGGGGAGGCAGCAAGTCTAGACTGAAAGTGCAGACTCTGGTGTCTGTATTTACCTACTTAGGTTTTATACATGTGTACCTCAGTGAGAGAAGCTTTTTTGATTGACAGGACAGTATATATGCTAGACCACAGTGCATTTGATTGATGCTGTTTCTCTTCTGTAGGCTAACAACTGTAATCTCTCCCCCTGTGGATGTTATTGCTTCTTGTGTCAATTGTTTGACAGTACTGGCTGCTCGGATGCCAGCCAAGGTGAGGAGATGACCTTCTGGGTTTGTGGGTTTGAGAACTAGTAGATGTATACATGTGAATGAGAGGGAATAGCTGTACTTACTCTCTTGCAGGTTTGGACTGACCTTCACCATACGGGTTTCTTGCCGTTTGTTGCCAATCCAGTGTCCAGTATGAATCACGTTATTAGGTATTCATCACCCCTTCCCCTATCTGTTTTTGGTGTGTAACCTATTCCTAACACGTCATAAGAACTTTCTGCCAGTATGAAATGTATGTGTCTGACATGTCTCACTCAGAATCCTGCTATTCATTAAACTCTCTTGCTCATATCACAGTGCAGAGGGAATGAATGCTGGGGGCTACGGAAACCTGCTGATGAGCATAGAACAGCCTCAGGGCGAGTACAATGTTACCATCTCCTTCCTGAACCTGATAACAGCTCTTGTCCGGGTGAGTGCTTCTGGAATGGCCTGCATGGGAAATCATTTGTAAGCTGTTACAATAGGAAGGTGGAATACAGCCATGCTTGAGATCAGTCTCCTATTCAGCAGGTCTCTGTGAGGGATCATTGGTTGACACTTCCTTCTGTGCTGCTCTTTGTGTTTTCTCTGCAGTCTGATTCTTTCAAAAAGCCTGTTTTGCTTCATCTGATCTACAAGATAATACAAGTCACTTGTAAATCTATGTCCCCACGCTTGAGTTCTCACACTTTAAAGACATATGATGTATCTTTCTGCAAGAGGTTTCTTGTCTTCTTAGCGAGAAGTGGGACAGTAACATTTCTGTTTCTCCTAGGGACAACTTGGTAGCACCCAGAGCCAAGGACTCGTGCCCTGCATTGTGTTTGTCCTGAAGGAGATGTTGCCAAATTACCACAAATGGCGTTACAATTCTCATGGAGTGAGGGAGAAAATTGGTGAGGATATTGAGGGGGGGGGAGAAGGAGGAGGAGGGGATGAAAAGGGTCTCCTGCTTTCTCAGACAGAACGTGTGAATTTTTCCATCCTTTTTTCATCATAGCAGCCATTGGGATTTGCTTTGTACATCTGACAGTATTGCTAGATACTGTGATGTGCTTGAAAATAGTAGGAACTAGGCACCAGATCATCCCAAAAACTCAGTAGTCCATTTCATCTCTGTTTCAGGGTGCCTGATTCTGCAGTTGATCCATGCTATACTGAATTTGTGCCCTGAAATGGATCCTCGCAGTAGGTAAGGCAAGTGATGGATTTCAGACCTGCACTAGCCTTGCTTGTAGTGCAGGAATCACTCATTTGGTTTCAGGTTTTGAATGCAAATGTTGAGGAGTGAACTGTTAACAGTTGTGCAGTGCTGGTTTCAGCTCTTTTCTGCGTTCCTGAGTACAGGAAGGGTAGAAAAATTGAAGATGGAGAAAGCCACATTGGTTTCTAGAATACCTGATGAAGAGAGAGAAAACAACAAATAGATTTCCTGGGATGCTGCCATCCACTTTCCTATTTGGTGTATGCTCTCTGAAGAAAATAGGAAGGACAAGAAAGTGGGGGTCAATGGGCATGTAGAAATTAAGAGGTTACTTTGTGGTAGTTTTCCAAGTGCTGTGTGATAAAAAACTGCAAGTGCTCCTAGTGATATGTCCTGTACTGTTTGTATCTCACAGCAATGCCCCCAGCCTTCAGTCCCTGTGCATCTTCAGCCTGGCCAACACTGAAGCAGGGCAAGCTGTCATTAATATCATGGGAATTGGTGTGGACACTATTGATATGGTAATGACCTCCCAGTGTAACAGGTGAGTTGTGTGTTTCATTTCAGTAGGGTGAGGAAAGAAGCAGATAATACTTGAAATGTGGCTTCGACTTGATGTATTTAACAAGGGATCAGCGTAGCAGCTAGACATTGCAGCCTGCCTTTGTATGGTCTGAGGAACAAGCCTTGTTTGTTCCAGGTCTGTATGTACTCTTTGCTGTACACTCCATTTCATGCAGCAGTTTTCTATTTCTAAATGCCATTTGGAGCTGCTGGTGGGTGTAAATGTGCTCACTTGTTAAAGGTTTGCATGCAGTTACAGTTTTTTAATACAGAATTCACTGGAACTCAAATTTGTAAGATGAATTAGAAGCAAGAGAATTAGAGCCAGTATTAGTGGTTCCGTGTCTTTGAGTAACGCCAGAGTTAAATCAGGCTGTGGTCATGAATAAATCATAATACAGCTTGAACTGTAATTTGGAAGTGCTAGGGATGAGCAGTCTGTTCAGGATGGTTCTGAAGGTGGCTTGAAGTACTCAGGAAGTATTGAAGATACTTTTAGTCTTGAACACCTTAAGTTCCTTATGTGGCTTTCTGAAAGCTTGATGTGCTTTAGCTATGGTTGATTCTCATTCCTTTCCTCTGTTCTCTTTTCCTGGCCAATTTTACTTGACACATAGCCAATCAAACTTGCTAGAACGTTGTTTCTGATGAAGTCTGCTGGGTTTCTCTTTCAAAACAAGTCTGGAAAGAATCCGGACTTGCTGAGAAGAAAGTGAGACCTATTTCAGAAGCTTGGCGTTGGTGTCTCCTGAAAATATTTAGCTGATAAGGAAAATCATAGGGAAAAAACCCCACAACCCATCAGTTTCATCTCTTCATCCAGTTCTGGTTCACTGTAATTTCTGCGAGATTGTTTCTGTAAATGTTTCTCCGTCTGTTTTAGTACATTTTAAATCTCTGTGTCCTAAAGAGGGAAAAAAAAAGCCCATGGCAATAAATAGGCTGTCAGGCTCTTTGTCATTTTTGGTGCTGAAAACTCGGAGCTGGGCAGCCACTACTTTTTGGGGATATGTGAGGGTTTGTATTTCAGCAGCTTGTATGTGGTGATGTGACAGTCTGAGTGAAAACGTCTCACAACCCTGACTGACAGTGTATAGAACTTCCTCTTCCAGTGTTGTGCAAATAATAAAATGCTGGTTATCAACAGTTACTCACTTTGGTCTCTTTTTGTGAACACAGTGATGAGTCACAAGGCCACGGTCAACTGCTGATCCAAACAGTTAAACTGGCGTTCTCAGTTACCAATAATGTCATCAGGTTGAAACCCCCGTCTAGCGTGGTATCTCCATTAGAACAGGCTCTTACTCAGCATGGTATGTATTCCTTGTTGGGGGCAGCCTGGGCCGCTATGCTTCTGTGCAATTTCCATATAGTCAGTGTGTGTCTCATTACAAACAGTAGTTAAGATTTCAAGGTTCCAAAAAGAGGTTTACAGTGATGGGAGAAAGCCTATTCTCCCTCCTCTAAGGCATTCTTCTCCTCTGGGACAGCTTCTGAAGTATTAAGCAGACATAGCTTGTTTGCTGCTTTGTAATGTTGGAAGACTGACTTAGTTCTCGCTTTCTGCTATAGAGATCATTATTTGGTAAATAGTTACATCCTGCTACGTTTTCTTCTCTTTGATTTCAATTGCATTCTCTCCAGGTGCTCATGGAAACAACCTTATTGCGGTCTTGGCCAAATACATCTACCACAGGCATGACCCTGCACTTCCACGCCTGGCCATCCAGCTGCTCAAACGGCTGGCTACGGTAAGATGAGACTCACACAGTTGCTCCTTTGCCCTTCAGTGCCTTTCAGTGACTGATTCCCTCCCTGAAATTATTTCCAGATCATTTCAGAAGTCACCCAGCATCTGATTGAGAGGCTTCACGTTAGTGGGGTGTTTTCTTTAAAGTATTTGCACTTCAGCTGATCTCTTTCCACTTTGTTGAGCAGCATTCTCAGTTCACACTCTTAAATACAATTTCTGCACCTTCTTAACTGGAACTTTAACATCTTACTGAAAAGAGTATCCTATTTAAGTTTTTATTGGGATATTTCAGCTTTGTCTCTTAACTTGCTCTTTTCAGCTACTAAACTGAGAATGTGTTTGCAGTTTTATTACAGCATACAAATCCAGCTCTGGGTTTATTTATTTCAGGAAACATTATTCCAAACCTTATTTTCCTCTTTGTTTTATGCTGTATTGTCATAACCCTTGAGGAGGAGGTGAGGGGTAGAATAGAATTGCCAAAGAGAGCAATTTGGATTACTTTGTAGGTTTCTTCCTGCTTAACAACAGCTTAGTTTTGAGTTCCCTCACCTGTGTTCATTGATTTAATACCAACTATTTTAGCATTTCAATTTGAAATGAAAATTGTTTTTGATATGGACAAGAAACATCCTGAAGAGTTTGGTTATTTCTGATGTTTCTTTCCTTCTGCAGGTTGCTCCCATGTCTGTTTATGCCTGCCTTGGTAGTGATGCTGCTGCCATCCGTGATGCCTTCCTCATCCACCTGCAGAGCAAGATGGAGGACATGCGTATTAAGGTCATGATACTGGAGTTCCTTACAGTTGCAGTGGAGACACAACCTGGGCTCATCGAGCTCTTCCTGAACTTGGAAGTGAAGGATGGCAGTGATGGGTCAAAGGTAGAATTTCCTCAATATTTCAAGGCAGATACCGAGTTAACATAAGAACATCTACTGAGTCAGACCAAAGATCCCTGTGGCCCACTCTCTTCACTCTGGCAGTGGCCTGTCAGTGAGAAAGCTGAAGATTGAGGTACAATGGACAGTATCAGTTTTCCAGAATACCCACTCTGGTGCTTTGTGGTTCGAGGTCCTCTTGAGCTGGGACCTTTTGAAGGCACTTAGTCATACAAAGTCGTAGCTTAGCTAATTTTTCACTCCCCTATATATGATTACGTTCCTTATAGTCATATACAAAATATAAGATGGCATCATGTACTCAAGATTTATTTCTCAGTGTATTGTTCAAGTGGAATCAAGCACATTCTGCTTTAATAGGTGCCTACATAGTGGTTCTGTGGTGATGTAACCTCTCTTGTTTCCTTTTGCTTTAGGAATTCAGCTTAGGGGAGTGGAGTTGCCTCCAAGTAGTGTTACAGCTGATAGATACCAAACAACAGGAGAGGTACTGGTGCCCTCCCCTTTTGCACCGCGCTGCCATTGCCTTCCTGCATGCTCTGTGGCAAGACCGTCGCGACAGTGCCATGCTAGTGCTGAGGACAAAGTGAGTTGGTTTTCTACAATAGAATCATAGAACAGTCAGGGTTGAAAAGGACCTTAAGCTCATCCAGTTCCACCCCCCTGCCATGGGCAGGGACACCTCCCACTAAACCATGCCACCCAAGGCTCTGTCCAGCGTGGCCTTGAACACCACCAGCGGTGGAGCATTCACAACTTCCCTGGGCAACCCATTCCAATGCATTTTCCTGTCTTTTTTCCTAAAACACGTTTTCTTTGGTTCATCAGACTTTGCAGGGGCATTTACATCTTAGTTTTTGTGTGCCCTGTAAGGCTATGCAGTGTGTGGGCTTTGAACTTAGTCTCTCAGGAAATAAGATGAGGAGCCCCTGTGTGTGTGTTCAGGAGCAAATGTATTTCTGTTTCTTTTATAAAAAGCTATAGAAACTTGTATTTACCAAGGCATATTTTCTATGAAGTCAAAATGCTGCTAAGCACGTGGCATGGAGGAGATAACTGATGTTATTTCTCTATATATCTTTTAGGCCAAAGTTTTGGGAAAATTTAACTAATCCCCTCTTTGGGACCCTCCCTCCGCCTTCAGAATCATCCGAGGTGAGTTACCTCCAAACGAAGTGAAGGACGTTGTGTACTTCTCAGAAGTTTCTAGGTGATATGTGAGGCTTTTTTCTCTGCTTGCTGTTTTCTAAGAGCAGGTATGATCAAGTGGTTTAAACACAGGCAGGAGAGGAAGTGAAGGCTTTGCACAGTGCTCGGTGCTCAGATTTTGCTTTTCTTTGTCTTTATAGCTCAGTTTCTTTGTCTTTATAGCTCAGTGTCTTGGATACCTGTGCCTTAATCATGAAAATCATCTGTTTGGAAATCTACTATGTTGTCAAGTGAGTCTTTGGCAGTCTCTCCTTCATCTCTGTATTTTACCTAAACTGTGTGTATTAAATCTGGATAGGCCATGCAGGTTTTGAGGGGCAGAATACATGTAAAAATGGGGGAGAAACAGTGATATATAAACAAATTGCAGGCATCCATTTGAGATTCTTGCAGTTGCCAATTGCAGAAGTGATGTTACAGTCTTTCTGCAGCCTGTAGGTGAGGATGTTCGTATTAGTATTTTCCTTGTATCCTGGAATGAGAATATACAGTGTTTCTTAAAACTAATGATAAGCTTAGCTAAGTAGACCTCATAGTGATTGCTGAATAACATTTTAGTTGTTTTCTCCCACTCATTTTGTTTTACTGAACATAACTGCACTTTAAAATGTTGAAAAGTCAGGATTGCCTAAAATCTCTACTGAAAGAAATCACAGATTTTCTTCAGGGATCATGTTTTTCCTTCACATTTAATGCAAATAGTGGGATTCCCTGTGCAGGTCTAATGTGGAATAACCTTCACTTGCAAGCTGTGTCCTTGGCTTTCCTACCTGAATCTCAGAAGAAGTGTATTTTCTGACCAAAGAATAAAGGAAGGTAACTTCTCTTGGTTTGGTGTTTGGTCAGGGGCTCACTGGATCAGTCCCTGAAGGACACGCTGAAGAACTTCTCCACCAAAAAGCGCTTTGCCTACTGGTCAGAGTATGTGAAGTTACTGGCAGATCATGTGGCAGAGACAGAGGGCAGCAGCTGTGCCTTCATAACAGAGTATCAGATGCTCATCTCAGCCTGGCGGATGCTGCTCATAATCTCTACGAGTCACGTAAGAGCTACCTTTTATCTCTCATTATAAACTGATATTAACTTTTTGAATTAGATAATATGAACTTCTTAGGGCCAGCTAAACCCGAATGAAGAATTCATTGTTTCTCTTTCAATTTTGTTGTCTGTATGTTTACGACACAAGTTGGCATAAGCATGATACAAGAGGTTAAAGTAGGTGGTGGTTTGCTGTATGTTCAAAACAAGCATGTTGTCTTTCTGAGCAGAGAAAAGAGGTAGTAAATAATTCGAATAGCAATTCTAGGTAATTCTGGAATCCCAAAGAGATTTGACTGGTCCAAGTGAGGTGGGGATGGGCCATTAGGGAAATCAGTCATTGCTGACTTCTTGTCAACTGTTACTGTTATACTTCAGTGATTTCTGTGAAACTGCATCATTCAGCAGCTATAAATTTAGTGCCTTTTTAAAGTAACAAATGAAACCAGCAGACTGATGTTAGACTGCTAAAAAGTTGCATCTTTGGCTGTGCTTGACTGATCTCTGTTTCTGTGGATTTTAGGCAGATATAATGCACCTGACTGATTCTGCAGTTCATCAGCAGTTGTTTCTGGATGTGCTAAACGGCACCAGAGTTTTGGTAGGTGGCACTTCCTCTCAGTTCTTTAATTTCCCAATTGCTCATCTTCTCTGTACTATGAGGAATTCTGCTTCTGCAGCTGCTTGCCATCGTGGGGTTATTTTAGAGCGTGTGAAATTGGGCTGAAACAAAGTCTCTCTGAATTGGTGAGCTTCTTGTAAATCTTAAAAAGTACACATTTTTCATTTGGGTCATTGTCATCACTGAGCGGCCCTGCAGAGGGCCCTGACTCTGTCTCCTTCAGTGCTCATAGCTGCCGAAGAACAAACCGGGTCACTTGGTGGTGCTTGGGCTGAGGATTTCTGAAGTGTTCTTACATGTGACTACTGTGACTGTAACACTGGTAGTATTTCTTCTTAGCTCCTAGTTCCCATGTCAGTCTCCTGTCTGCAGCTGGGGTCTATGCTATGTACCCTTCTTCTGATCCTGCTCAAGCAGTGGAAGAGGTAGGTGTTTGTTTGTATAGTTATTTGTCACTGCTCAATATAAAAGCTTGGGGGATGATGTTTGAGTGTTTTGCTCTAGAGAGATTCCTTTGGTGACTGGGGAGGAAACTGAAGCCATATCGTAGAATTCTCTTGGGATGGCTCATGTCTGTAGGCTGTTGCTGAAATCTCTTGTAGCAATACATTTATGGTTTGGCTTTTGTTTGCTGGTGAAAAGTATATCAAAAAGCCTTTTAGATAGTCAGTCCTGCATTCTCACTGTACTGTGGAATGTCTTCAATGAGATCCAGGTGGTAACTTAAACTTGGAAGAAGTGCTTTTATTTTTGTGGATCATATGAGTTACGATCCACACAGCTCTGTCAAGTGATATAATTAATGAGGGATCATGTGTAATCTGAGGAGTTCTCCTTTTTTGTTGTCAGCGAGTTGGGATCTGTGGATAAAATCATAAACTCCTTGACGCAGATTCTGGAGGGGGTACTCCAGGCAGATCAGCAGATGATGGAGAAAACCAAAGCCAAAGTGTTCTCAGCTCTTATCACTGTTCTGCAAATGAAGGAGATGAAAGGTGAGGTGGTGTGTGTACAAGTGTCAAGACTAGGGCTGCCATGGCTGAATACACCCTAACACTCCAGTGTTTCTGCGATAAAGGCATACATGGTGTTAGCAGTAGTGCAGGATGCTGGATATAGTCACCAACCTGTGGGACTTCCCTACCTTTTTCTTACTTGTTATAACTTATTTTAGCAAGAGATGAGATTTATAATTCAAAGCCACACAAAGGCAACTGTGGTGTTGAGAATGTATCAGTTCACCTTCCTGTGTATTCCTTGTCCCTCTGCTTGGGGCTTGCAAGCCCACATATTTTAGATAGTGAATCGAAAGTGGAGGGTTGGGTTCTTTCTAAATGTTTTTCTTTGTTGAATTTGAGTTTCAGTTGTGCTGGTAAAAGGTGGTGCAATTTATTGTAATGGTTTTGGTAAGAATGTGGTATTTATATGGACTCAATGAGTATTCACTGCACCCAGTCTGTATGGGCCAGTACCAGCAATCTGGAGAAGTGGGTAGGAAATACTGTAGTGAGGAGTTATGGAGTATTCTGTCCATGGTAGTGCTTGATTTGTGCTTTGAGATGTCATGAGTTTATATGACTCCTTGGTGAAACCACAGGTTTGTGTTAGCCAGATGAGCATCTAACCCCTTAGTGCATACTCCTAGACTTAATCATTTAACTTAGTCACAGCTCTTCATGTTCTGTTTTGTAGGTTTTGAAGTGAAAAGAGGATAAATACTAACTCCAGGAAATGTGGCCTGGTGATGTTAACGGTTAAACTGGAGCCCTGAGTGCCAGGCTTGTGTGTTAACTGTGGTCTGTTCCCTGTGTGTCACAGTGAACGAGATCCCACAGTACTCCCAGCTGGTGCTGAGTGTGTGTGAAACACTCCAAGATGAGGTCATTGCGCTCTTCGATCAGACTCGACACAGCCTGACCTTGGGAGATGCTACGGATGAAAAGGACAGCATGGAAACAGATGACTCTTCTCGAGTTAAACACAAAGACCAGCGAGATGGGGTAAAGAACCTTTCATCTGCTTTGCAGTCCTGTTTCTCCTCTCTAGACAAAAGCTCCATGTTTGGAAGAACTTTCTCTTGCAGCCTGCTGCCTGTGAGGGATATCAGGTGCCTTAATTTATGATTCTGAATATGATTGAACTTTAGGTTATGTTAGTAAATGCTTTCAAGATTTTCTTGGTACCCATTTCAGGCCTGTACCTCCTTCTCCTTTCCTTGTCACAGCAGGTGTGTGTTCTGGGTCTGCATCTGGCTAAAGAGCTCTGTGAAGTTGATGAAGATGGAGACTACTGGTTGCAGATTACTAGGAAAGTCCCTGTGCTTCCCACTATCTTTGCCGCATTGGAAATCAGCCTGAGAGTTAAACAAAACCTGCACTTCACAGAGGCCTCATTACATTTACTGCTGACCTTAGCAAGGACTCAACAGGTGAGGGATGCAGTGAAACGAGGGCATATAGCCATACATTTTTAATAGGAACCATATAGCTCATTGTTCCATTTGCAATTCAGCTGAATAATGATGTGTAGATAAAGGGGTTTTTTAGAGGCTCCAAGCAGTAGGTCCTGTATGTATGTCTGCTTAGGTAGCCTTGTTCTTGATAATGGGATGTCCTGGATGGAAGAGCTGAGCCAGAGCAGACCTGTAATTTAGAGCAGGAGCTTTCACTGAATGCATTCTTCACAATGCAAATTATCCCCTTCTAGTTAAAGCAGCATTAAGTATTGGAACCTGCTTTCTCATTAGTCAATAAAGCCTTATTTTTCTATTACAAATTCAGCTTTAGGTAAAAGCCAGGGCATTCCAGAGCCAGCCCTTTGCAAAGATTATGTATGTACCAAACCAAGTGATATGGAAGTGGAATTCACAGTACAGTTGTGCAGATTAGATTTTACTGGGAGACCAGCGTTGCTTTTCTGGATACTGAATTGTTATCAACATAGAAGTGTGTGTAGATGGAAGTTCTCTGCAAGGGTGGTGACACTGCAGGGGACAGTAATATCTAAGGCAAAATAAGTCTCTTTAGTCTCAGAGAGCAGAGATAACGTGCACATTTTAACAGTGGTTGGTTCTGTGCCTTGCAGGGAGCAGCAGCTGTGGCTGGAGCTGGTGTCACACAGAGTGTCTGCCTGCCCCTCCTTAGCGTGTACCAGCTCAGCACTAATGGAGCCATTCAGGTGGGTGCTCAGTCCTTTTGTGTGGGGATGTGCCAGGAGAGCTTGCCATGCCCTGCCTTGCTGGTGGTTGGAGCAGCCACCCCTAGAGACCAGAGGCTGCTAAGGCAGTGTGGAGGGTTTGTGGCCAGCGCCACGCTGGGCAGGAGTGTAAGTCAGTCATTTACCTTTGTATCTGCTCTGTTCAGACATCTGCTTCATCACGCAAGTCTCTGGATGCCCCCTCCTGGCCTGGGGTCTATCGTCTCTCCATGTCACTGATGGAGCGCCTCCTTAAAACACTCAGATACAACTTCCTGACGGAAGCGCTGGACTTTGTTGGTGTCCATCAAGAGAGGATTCTTCAGGTACATCGCATCCTTCCTCTGTGATGGTTCGCTTGGCTTCTGTGTTGCAACAGCAGTGGGAACATGTCAGAAAGTGCAGAAGCGTTGAAAAGAGGCTCCTGCCTCAGAAAAGTTTATAGTGGCAATAGTTCAGTAGTGGGAGGAGGATGCAATATCCAAGCCATGCGGTCAGGCAGGGATGTTGTTATGGTACTTGTTAGAGCTGGGCAGTCACCGTCTGTTCATCCTGTTGAGATGAGCTCCTGGGGTTATAACTTTGCTGCAGGTATTTAATAGGCCTGCTCAACACAGTAGCAGAAGTGGGAGTTGGATGGGAACTCACCCTGTGGCTGGCTGTTCTGGAGAGAAAAGTATGGGAGCTGTTCCTGGAGGTGGCTTCAGCTCAGCCTCGCTCAGATAATGAGAATGCTGTGGTCGAGGTTCAGTCACCGTTTGAGTCAGCAAATAGTGGGTTGTGTCAGTGCAGATGTGCTGAAGAGTCCTGTTTATAAGCGTGCTCCCTAGAGAAACAGCTCTCCTCATTTCACAGTGTGAAGAGCATTGACCTCTGACTAAGAATATGAAGTTCTGCGATTCTGATCCATGTGCTGTGCAGCCACTTTCATGAATGCATTCTCTGTCCCTAAGGGCACATCCTCTGCATCCTCAGCTTTTTCTTCTAGAGGAAGGAATGGGAATTTTGTGATTTAAGTGTCGTTGCCCTGATTTCCTTCTCTCTCCTCTTCAGTGCCTCAATGCAGTGCGGACAGTACAGAGCTTGGCCTGTCTGGAAGAGGCTGATCACACTGTTGGCTTCATTCTTCAGCTCTCAAATTTCACAAAGGAATGGCATTTCCACCTGCCACAGCTTATGAAGGACATGCAGGTAGGAATGAGGATATTGCTGTCGATCATACATTGCCTTGGGGTGCAGGGATTTGGATGTGTTAAGAGAAAATGGCACTTTATCACCTTTTTGTTACTGCTCTTACCAGGAACTGTTGCTGAGGTTATTTAGATGTCTGTTCTGTCAGTACCTTGTCTGAATTGCGTGAGGAAAGATAACTGGGGGGGCAGGGAAATGATGGCTCGGGGAATTCAATGGCTTACTCTCAGTTCTCAGTAACAGGAAATCAAGACACTGCATTGATCCTTTATGATGACAGTGTTCTGTTTAAGTGGATTTTCTAGCTTCCATCAACGGTAGTGAATAGATCAGCTTTGAGCTTTATGAGCTTTCTCCCTTATTCATTCCAGGTGAATCTGTGTTACCTGTGTCAAGCCTGTACCTCCCTCCTGCACAGCCGCAAAATGCTCCAGCACTACCTGCAGGTGAGGACGGGGACCATGAACCGAACTGCATCAGGAGTGTTGCATGCTCGTGCT
The DNA here is from genome assembly GCA_028858755.1 of Ara ararauna. Lineage (NCBI taxonomy): Eukaryota > Metazoa > Chordata > Aves > Psittaciformes > Psittacidae > Ara > Ara ararauna. Next base: position 19,692,077 of record CM054384.1, read on the forward strand.
CCTGGTTCAAAGGCAAATACTACTCGGTATCCAGGCTCTTGGATATTGAATTGACTGTCAGTAATCCCAGTGGTGATTATTGACAATCATCAGTAGTGAGGATTTGCATTTCTCATGTGCAAAGAGCAGTCTGGACTTGAAAAACACTGGACTGAGGAAAACCAGCCCTAGAGAAACAGCAGCCAGTGTTTGAATGGTGCTGTTACCATTTCAGAGCTGCCTACGCTGCAGCAAGCAGGGTGCATTGCTGTAGTACTCTGTAGTGCCATTAATTAAGCTACTGTTGAGCTGGTGTCCTTGATCTGATTTAATTTGTTCAAGAGAGAGAGCTCTTATTCTTGGGGAATCCTCCGATTCACGGGGTGGAGATGATGCATTGCTACTCATGTGTTACTTCAGCATTGCTGAAATTGCTGTGTTGATCAGAAATGCTTTTTCCAGGACGTGGAATCTAAATAGCCTCTGCAGCTGCCTCCCTGCAATGCAGAGCAGAGCCTTCCCCAGCGCACACTAAGTGTAGATCTCTGTGCTTCCAGCAAGTGACACAGCTCTGGGTGCCTTATTCCCACCTTCCTTTTGTTCGCAGCACTTTGTTTCCCTCAAAGTATTCATCTTAGTGCAAAATAATCATTTTTGTAGTCAAGATTTTGAAGGCTTCGGGGTTTTTTTTCTCCATAGACAAAAAATGGTGACTCCCTTCCAGCAAGTGTGACCCCACGAGTGCAGCGAAACCCCCAAGCCTCCTCCAAACACCCGAGTCCTGAGTCAGAGGCAGCAGAGCAGAAAGCACTGCTTACAGTGCAGTACAGCCTCCTGAAGATCCTCAGCAAGTGTCTTGCTGCCCTGCGCCATTTCACCCCTGATGTCTGCCAGATCCTCCTCGATCAGGTAGGGAAAGAGGAGAGGAGCTGTTCTCTGAAGGGGGGAGTTTCCAGCAATTCAGGTGATGTTCTGGGTGTGTGTAGTGAGGCACAGCCTGTCCTGCTTGAGAGGATGAGCCCGCCAGACATCCACCTGGTCTCCTGCACAAAGCAGGACACGAGGCATTTTCCTTAGGAATCAGGCACTGATCAGTGCGGAAGGAAGGCTTGGCTGAGCTTCTGTGTGATCGGCACAACGCTGTGTTTGTGTGACCTAGCAGGCTGGTAACCCAGGCTAGTAACTTGGATCCTCAGGGTGCCGCTCTTAGGAAAGACATGCTCTTATCCTCCTGTGTCAGTGTGACCCAGTGTCTGCTCTCCAAGTTCAGAAAAGGAAGGTTTAAGCCTTGATTCTGGCTGCTAACAGACAGTTAACTTCCTTTTCCTGTGCTTGTAGGCACATATGCCTGGTGTTTGAAAACAGTCTGGAAACAGTCATTACTGTATGGCTTGGGACCTGGAGAAGGTTCATCTGTGTGAGGAGAGCCATACAGTCCGATTGTGCGCTCCTGTACAACACACTCTGCTGCTCTTTACCTGTATATCTGAGATTTGGAAAATGATCTCGGTGCTATTGGTTCTCCCTACAAAAAGCAGGATGCGGGGACTGGGTATCCCTGTTACCGTGACAGTACCATGACAAGAGCATGCTCATGGCCTCACAGGTCACTCACTCCTCTTTTCTTTCTCCACAGTCACTGGACCTTGCTGAGTACAACGTGCTCTTTGTTTTGAGTTTCACCACACCAGCCTTCGATTCAGATGTTGCACCTTCCTTTGGGACCCTCCTTGCCACAGTCAATGTGGCCCTTAACATGCTGGGAGAGGTACTGGCCGTTTCTCTGTCTGAGAGAGCACAGCAGTTGCAGTGATCTCAGAGTGCTCATTGAGCCTTGAAGGGTGGGAGTGTTCCTTCTTTCATATCTCCTGTTTCTAATGCCTGCCTTCTTTTCCCTCCAAGCTGGATAAGAAGAAGGAGCCTTTCCCTCAGGCTGCAGGGCTGAATATGCAAGAGGGAACCAAAACCCTCAAGTAAGTTTTTAGCTTTTTGATTTAGTCATGGCCAAGAAACGAAACTTAATGCTCCTCAGGTCAGAACTGAGGTTTAGAGACATCTGTGTAGCTTCAGAGCTTCTCACTCTGAGTCCAAGGAGTTTAGATAGCCCATCAGAAGCTCCCCAAAGCAAGTAGGGTATTCTGGGGGGAGAGTGTGTGAAGCCACACATCCCATCCTAAGTCAGCCACTGAACATGCAGATAAAGAGTTGTTTGATGCTTATTTACCAGGAGTTTTTAGTCAGCCTTCCCTGATGGCCAGCGTTTGAGAGGAATGAGCAGGAACTGTTCCCTTGTACGTACCCAGCGTATGAAGACTTAAGAGTATTTGACCATGAAACCAGAGTGCGCTGACCTTTTGGGCTCCTGCTCATGTGTTTCTTTGCACAGGTCTCTGCTCATGTTTACAATGGAGAACTGCTTCTACCTGCTCATCTCCCAGGCTGTTCGGTACTTGAGAGACCCAGTGGTGCATCCCCGTGATAAGCAGCGCATGAAACAGGAGCTCAGCTCTGAGCTGGTGAGAGCAGCTTGGACCCTCCTTACTCCCTGTTCAGTGTCAGTGGGATTGGTGGGAGAAGGTTGTTTGTCTTTGGCTGCCCATTTAATAGCTTGGGGCGTCTGGGGGAGGGAGGGGGCCTGTGTTTGATAGAGGCTCATTTGCTCTCGCTTCTGCTTTCAGAGTACTCTGCTCTCCAGCCTGTCCCGTTACTTCCGCCGGGGTGGTCCCTCTTCACCCGCCAGCGGGGTCCTACCCTCTCCCCAAGGGAAATCCTCCTCCAAGCTGGGTCCTGAAGGGCAGGAGCCTTTGATTCAGCTCGTGCAGGCCTTCGTCCGGCACGTGCAGAGATAGATGCGATCCTGCCCCTGCCTCCCTCGTCAGGACTTGCAGCGGAACGATTCACATCCACCACAGAAGGCAGCACCTTTGGCAGAGAGCTCGTAACAAGGACTGGGCGAGGGAGGGAGGCCTGGTGTGGGCAGGGGTGGAAACAGAGCTGTAACATCAGCAGCGAGATCCCGTTGAACTCTTGCAACCCAGTAGCAGTGAATGTGAGGAACGCCAAGAGCTTTGGGGGTCAGGATGCGCGCAGCCTGCCCGCTCCAGCTGCTGAGCTGGGGGCAAGGGCTGAGCAGTCAAAACCTTTATTTTTGTAGCTTGTACCTCAGCTGGGGAAGTTGGGGCTGGACGGGGAGAGGAGACGAACTCTGCTGGGCATTAGCTCTGCTCTTGACACAAGGTGCAGTCTGCCTCTCGCAGCCAGAGCCCAGTTGAGGCACAACCAAGGGATCAGCCAGCAATTCAGAGACCATCTTTCTACTGCTATTTTTGTACTGAATGGTTCAAGGACAGTGTATGTGTGCTCACGCCTTCCCTTCCCCCTGCAGTCTGTGTGTTGTGTGTTTCTGAAGAGCAAGGCCTCACTCAAAGTTTTTAAGGCAAAGTTCCATTGCTCCAGTCTTGCAGGTTTTTGTAACTGTGCTCTATTTATACTGATATTAAAACGTTTATAGACAGCAGCTGGATTCATGGCTTTGAGTTGGAGCAATTCTGCATCTTCTGTGCAGCAGTTCTGCTGGACTGAAGTCCCAGCTAACGGTGGGGTGAGTTGTGGCTTGGGAGTGACAATCCAGGTACCTCTTGAAGCCATTTGTAATCAAAGGTTGGTTCCCTTGGCTTTCCCATACCCATTCCCTTCTCTTGCTCTCATGTTGGGGAGGTTTTAGATGAGCATCACTAGAAAATACTCCTCCTGCACACAGCGGGGTAGCCCATGCACACAGATTACTCCGTGGTCAGGTCCAAGGTGCCGCTCTGCCTGTTGCAGCAGCAGGGGAAGGCACAAGTTCAAGCTAGATACCCTGTCCACAGTGAAGTGGAATCGTCCTGTTGTAGCTCTCAGGAGATCAACAAACTCTTTAAGGTTCTAAGGCTCAGCATGTGATGGAGACAGGAATGGGAGGTCAGTGATTATTGCTTAAAATAAAGCCTGAAATCTAGACAGGCTTTTCTAAGGTAAGAAATCCAATTTCCATGTAGCTGTGAGCCGGTGACCTGCCAGCTCATTCATCAGGAGACACTCAGTTGCTTCACCAGTCAGAACCTTTTAATCTCGGTGGTTTTAAGAGGCATGAGAAAGAAAATGAGCTTATTTTGCTTTGAGTTTGGTATTTGTTGTGAGCTAAAGTGATGGCAATGTGGTGCATGTGTTTGATCTGCTTTCCCTTGCCCTGCAGGCGTTGGAGAGGTTTGAAGTAGGTGGCTGGAGCAAAGAGGTCTTAAAGTAGGAGAGGGTTTGATTACCTTCCGAAACCTGCGGTGACAGCAAGGGAGGTGGTGCTACAGTGCTAAGCCTGGTGGTGGTCAGGTGGGGTTACCCATAACCTAGGACACGTTCTGCCACAGGGGAGCTCCCAGTGTGAAGGTGGAGGTTTGAAGGTGAAGAACAGTGCAGAGGAGGTGGCAAACTGGTGACGGGTAGCTACGGGGAGTGGTAGTAAAGCTGGAATCCAGGACACGTAAGCAAGTTCAGTGTTGCTTTGGGCTGTCACAGCTGTGGTAGGCATCTTCCCTTCTGTTACAGCTTTTGAAGTCAGAGTGTGCTGATCTCTGTTAGTGTGCAACACAAAGGATAGAACGAGAGTTTAGGGAGAAGTGCTACATTCTTTTAGCTATTGCTTCACGCACAAAGTGAGAGTTTAAGGCAGGAGTGCTCGGTGCCGGATGACAGAGCAGTGGATGCTGTTGGTTACAGCCGGGTTTTAGAGCTGTAGCTTCACTTCAGACAGCAGCAGTTCAGCCCTGAATTGTACTTTTACTGCCCTGCAGCCACAGAGGGGCATGGAACAGCCTTTGGCCAAGGGCAGCTCACCCCGAACTGCAGTGAGCAGCACCAGAGCGTAAGCTTGTTGTAGAGAGCCAGTTAGGAGTAGCGCTAGATGTGCTCTTTGCTAATGGAGAGGGAAGGGAGTGCCGGTGCCAGGAGCAGCATTCCCGCTGGCTCTTCTGAGGGAAGAGACACCATTTTCTGCCTCATTAAGCTGATGCTGGGTTTAACAGTTCCTCCTCTTTAACAAACCAAGGAGATGAGTAACAGCGAAAGGGGGATGTCACTGGCCTAAGGGAAAGGCACAGACACTGGAAGCTGGAAGGGGAACAGGCAGGGGGAGAGCTCTCAAAGGGTAGAACTGCAGTAGCTGTAATCAGGGCAATTGTAGAACTTACAGAGTTGTACAATCTAAATGTAAATCGTAAATGAATGTAAATGTAATGTAAATGAAACTTCCTTCCATTTGAGCTTAACTGGAAAACCTGACCAGCACTGCTGCACTGCAGAGCACTTCAACAGCTGCTCTTCCCAGGAGTTCTTTCCAAGCTGGGTGCTAGGGACAAGGCTTTGGGATTTCTGAGCTAGTTTCCATACCAACAGCAAAGCCTGTTCCATCTAGAACAGCATTTCCAGTCTCGCAGCACATAAAGTCGTACCTCTGCTCTGGTTTTGCTTCAGGTTGAGGAGGAGCTGTTGTACCCGAGCGTGTAGAACAACTGAGCTGTGGCGTCTGGGAAGGGAACTACAAGACAGGAGCAACGTTGGGGCATGTGCTGAGAGTTCCAGCCGGGACAGGAAGGATGAGCAGCTCCCACGGCTGGGGTAGCAGAAGGGCACTGCTCCCACCCTTGCATCCCTTGCTTGGAGAGCAGGGACAGGCCTGACCCCGCAGCAGACACTGAGGCAGGAGCTCAGGCAGGTTGTTTATTGGCAAATAAGTGCTGAAACCCGTGAGCCCCCCCCCCAGGAGGTGCTCAGTGCCCTGTTACATCAGAGTGGTCACGATACCATTGGGGAAAGTGCAAAAGTCAATAAACAAGCAAAGTGAGTTCTGTCACAGCGAGGGGAGGGCTGTGAACAGAGCTTGGTGCAGGTGAGTTCCTCTTCCATCCAGCTTGAGTGGAAAAACAGATCCACGGCAGCAGGGGTCCCGTAGGTGAGCTCTAGCTCAAAAGCTCATTATAGGATTAAAAGGCATACACGCCTGAGCACTCCCTTGGAGCTAAACCACCACGGGCAGCCTGGCTTGGTTAGTGTGTGTACAGCCAAGAGTAGCTCGTGGTTGGAGATAACAGCAAGTGGGACTGTCCCTTTCTGTCCTGGGATGCACCAAGTCTGTTCACTGCTGCCATGGGAGGGAAAGCATTACTGAAATCAGTGATCCAGGGGGAAATAAAGTCAGGCCAAAACATGCCTGGACCAGACACGCTGAAAGGAAAGCCTGGACAATTACCACAGGGAGCGAAGCTTGTAAAAAGGCTTTGTAAACTCTTTGCAACCCGTGAGCGGTTTCTCAGAGGAAATGCAAGCAAGATGCATGGTCCCTTGCACTGAGGTTGGATTTCTGACATAAAGGCCCTGCGTTATCAGGTTGGTCTGCACAAAGAAACTCCCAGCTTCATTGGCCACTTCTAGATGGAAGCCATCAGGCACCACGACAGAAAACACAGCTCTTGGAGAGCCTCGTGATCCTGTTCTCCCTCTCATGAGCAAGGTGGATGGGTTTAATGGGCCCTTCAATTCAGCTTCCTTGCCTTAAGAGCTAGGACCATCGGAGGGTTGGTGTGGGACACTTCCCACTGGAATGCTTGATGGTTTGACTTGGGGAATTCTACTGCTGAAGAGGGAGGACAGGAGGGGCAGACAGGCACTAACCCACACCAGGCACAAGGGGAGTGTAACTTAAACTCCATGAGCTGAGGGGTACAGCTTGCTCGCCCTGGGAAAGCCACTATGATAAATGACACTGGGGTAGGGCAGGAAAAGAAACAAGTGATGAAGGAATCTCGCACCACTAAGACCAACCCCAAAGCAGCTGCACTGGTAGTGAATGAATCCAGTCCTGGGTGCCACCAGCCCTTTCCCAAAACCTTACTGTAACAGTTTTACCACTCCTTTCCCACAATTCCCATACTAGCAATGGAGCATCGATCCTGAAGAGAGCAATGGTCTCGGATGAAGTCCGCATTAGGAGTGCCAGGAGATGAGGGGTGCGTTCTGCTTATACATTCTTCTTCGTGGAAACATTTAACTTAACAGTTCCAAGTAAGTGACAGGAACTTTCCCTTTCTGGTTCCCTCTTTCCCCTATGAGCCAGTCTGGATCCATGCCTGGCAGGCTGTACACAGTGATCATCTGGGGAGAGAAGACAGCGTTAGACAGGACCTGACCCTGCTAAGAGAGCGGAGGGGTTCAGTCAGGTGGATGCTGAAAGAACAGTAACTCCTGAAGCTCGTTCAGTAGGCACCAGTGCCCCTTCCCTGGAGCTATTGGCAGCTCTCGGGTAAGGAAGCTGTATTTGAGGGTGACAGTGAAGATACTAAGTATTGGGGTAGTTGGTTAGCTGGCTACAGCTGGACTCCAATAGGAATGAAGGAGTTATTGAGGTGATGTTCTTCAATAGCAGACAGCCATGAGGACAAGCTCACTGCAACTCCGTGGACCAAGACTCTCAAGACTATTAATAGTTCCACAAAATGGGGTTTAGGGGCAGGAAAAGTAACCAAGCCCATGCTGAGCACCCAAGGGGTTGTTAAACAGTTACAGCAACACTGAACCCAAAAGGAAGTGACCAACCTCATCTGCAAGGAGCGCCAGCTCGGTGCTGTCGGCTGCTTCGTAGTCATAGAGGACTCTGGCTTTCCGTGTGCCGCTGGCCGGAGGCTTGACTTCATTTGGGTTCAGCACACCCTCTGCCACGGCGCTGGGCACCCCCACAATGGTGGGCACAACGGGGATGGTAGGCACAGCAGGGAGGGTGGCAGCAGCACCAGCCGGAGGAGAGGCAGCGGCTGCGGGAGGAGAGGTGGATTCTGCATTGCCTACGAACGTGCCTGAAAATCTTACACAGGAGAAGAACAGAGTTGAGGGAGGCTCCAGGATGAGGAGCCAAGAAAGAGTTGCTTTCGGTGGTTACAGTGCAGAGATGATGCTCAAGAGTTCCACCCAACACCCGCACTGTATCTGTGCTGCCCTTTGAGTGGGGAAATGCACTTCTCAGGTGCTGAGGCCATGCAACAGATAATGTATTTGCTAATGTGGATTCCAGCGTCCTGTTACAGGACTGGCAGCCAACTTGCAGAGTATGAGACTGAAGTGTGCCACTAAAGCAGGGTCTGGGCTCTGGGGCTGTTTTACTGGGTCTGTGGTGCTGTGTCCTTGCCCTGCTCTCACATGCTCTGTGTTATCTGTTTAGACTGCTTGTCCTTCAGGAAAGGGACAGCCACTGTTGCTGTTAAACTGGATGCCACAGCTGGAGGCTCCCAGGCTTTCTGGGCTCTGCAGAGAGTAAACGATGGAGCTCAGTCTCATTGATCTCATTTACCCACTCTGCACTAAGGGAACGCAGCTCTGGCCTTTGCAATGAGGTGGAGGCTGAGGTGGAGAGCTCTTAGAGGTAGTTGTGTGCAACATCGTACTTACATTTCTCCTTTGGAGCTGCCAGCATGGAAAAGAATGGAACAGGAGTAGTGAGTGATCACACAGAGGCAACAACCGCCCCTCCTGGGTCAGGCTGATGAGGCAGGTAACAGACAAAACATCCCTGCCTGTGCCCGTGGGGTTTGAAGCCAGCAGCACAGACCTGGGTCCTGCTGCAGCTGAGCATGCTCAGGCTTGCTGCTTGGCAACAGGAATCTGCTCCCATGTGATTTAACTCATTTAGAGGAAGAACGTCCAAACTCTCACGGCCACCATGAGAGATGAACGTACAAACCCCAGATGAATCCAATGGCAACGTCTGCTCCAGATGCAGTACTGCCAGGATTGGCCCCCAGTCTCTGTGCTCAGAGGCGCTGGGAGAGCTTGGAGGGAGTTTATAACTTCTGTGATGTGAGACGGGGAAGGAAGCCAGAGCTGGGGGTAACCCTCAGAGAAGGAAAAGCCATTCCTTGTCTCACCTGCCCAGTTGCTTCTGCAGGTCCAGCATGTACTGGTAGCACTGAGCATAGTAGTTGGTCTGGGACTCCACAAACTCATGGAGACAGCGAAGATGATTCACCTGGAGGGAGAAGGAGTTTGGGCTCTGAGGCTGGTTGCCAGGCACAGGAACTCTCTTCCTGCAGCTACCACCTACCCCCAAGGGAAGTAGACTCATGCAGGCCAGTATTTAGAAGAGTTGCTTGGTTTGCTCGAATACACTAATCTGTTAAGCTTGGGAATGATGCACAGGCACAGGCGTGATCTCAGGGAGGAGGCTGCCTCTGGCACCCCAGCCATGCCCCTGTAGCTAATCCACAGCTCTAGGGACAGAACAACCAGGTTTGTCTGGCTTGGAAGCATTTTGAGGACCGCAGAACTGCAGATGCCACAGTGGCACTGCCTGTGCATGCTTCATGATGTTTCTAGTTCTTATGAGGAGGTAGCATCCAAACTTATGACCTCTTCTACTTCTACTCCCAGTGCAGGACTCCATGATCCTCTTGGCATCCTTCTAGAAAGGAGCCAAGAGTCCCTACAGTCCCCATCACCCCCCCGTTACTCACGTGGGTGCTGCTGATCCCCTCCAGCAGCAGCCGTGTCACCTCTGCCTGACGATCGAACTCGGTCTGTGTGAGCCTCAGCTCATGCTCTGCCTGCAGAACAGGACAGGGTGTTCAAGACAGCACAAGGCAAGGACCCCGTTCTGCCTCTTCCAGAGGGGAACAGCCACCTCCTCCTTCTCCAACCCCCCTTTGCACTGAGACAAGTGTACTGCTGGTTCAGCAGGGCCCACTTGTACCGCTGACACTGAGCATCACGACCTGGCTGAGAATCCCAGAGGCCTCTGGCTGTGCTGTGACTTGATTCCTGCTTGATCCTGCACTGGATCAGTGCAGCTCAAGACTGATGCATCCAGGAAGCTCCTACTCCCACAAGACTAGAACATGAAGATGGAGGGGGCTTTGTTAATGCTGAGGTGTGTGGAAAGCCAGTCCCATGCCAGCACCTGTGCTTTAACCCCCTCTTTCTAAGCCTACGGGCACAGGAAGGCGCAGCTTTTGCTGGAATCCTCTTGATCACCATGGAGCAGAGGCTGAGGCCAGGGAGCATTTACCAAATGGCTGTTACTAGATCTCCCTGCAATGGAGATGAACTTCCCAATCCAACCGCTACCCAAGGCTCTCCCTTGAAGCTAGGTGCTGCTTCTGAGCTAGGAGGAATTGAACAATGGTTAATAGAAGGCAGCCATGCAGCAGACATTGGGAATTCAAAGACAGACTGATCCTGGAGACGCTGTACCAGACAGAACCTCTGTCTCCCATAATCAAACAGCATATTTACCCCAGGGCAGTTCTGCAGTGCCAGAACACCCGGGTGAAGCCTTGCAAAGAGAAGAGCTCCAAAAGTGTTGGAGCCATCAGGAGCTCTGGTGCCTGCTCTCTCCTCCCGCTGCCAGAGGGCAAGGGGTGACAAGCAGGCAGCGTTCTCTCTAGCATGCATCGCTCCTTAACACCAAGCGGAACAGGCCAGGTCCCTCTCAATCTGTGCAGTGAGCCAAGCACAGAAGTGATGGTCACTCAGCCACAGCTTACTGGACGAAGCACCTAGTCTGCAATGGACCCCAGAGGGCTGACGCAGCCAGGCTGGTGCTCCCAGAGCAGTGGCCCCATCGCTGGGCACCCCAGAGGAGACTCAGCCTTCTCAGCAGGGCAAGCTGGAAGAGCTGCTGCTGCCCATTGCATCCCTCATCTGTCAGCAGCGTTACCAGTGTACAGCTAAGTGAGAACAAAGAAATGCTTTCACTGCTTTTTAATCAGATTTGTCTATTTTAAGCAACAACTGATCTGTTTTCTTGCATCCTCTGTATGAAAGGGATTATTCAAAGGAGAAGGGGGAATGTACTGGGGAACGCCAGGGCAATACCAGTGCAACGCCTTCCTAAGCAACAAGAGATTCCTGACTTCAGTGGCAGCACAGCTATTTGAAACTTGTGTCAGGCAGACCCAGCTCCATTTGGCACTGCCTGGATGTGACCCTCTCGCTGCCAGCTCTCAGCAGTGGCAGGATGTAGTTCCCTATAAAGCCAGCAGTGGTCTGTGGCCTGGGAGGTCACAGCCTTGTGCTTCTCCAAGACATGGAGAACACTGAAGTTTACTGACAGGGGTCTACCCAACCAGGACAGAGGAACAGAGCCTTCAGGCTTAGAGCTGACTGCAGTCAGCTTGTTTGTTTAGGGACTTGAAGGATTTAAAGTAGAGATGAGCTGGTTCAGAACAGCCAGTCTGGGGTTGCTGTCATGCACAGCATGCAGGAGCGTGCCATCTACCACCTCACAGCTCAGGCTTCAGGCTAACATCAGCTGGGGGTGTTTGAGGTACGAAAGGCAATGGGATCCCAGAAGGTGTCTCTGGAAGCTCCATACCATGCTGGAGCTGCACATGGAGTTCACCCTGGTCTCTAGTCCACTGGCAGCCCTCCATCCATCTTCATGGACAAGTCCCACTCCCCGTGCAGAGCCCAGAACACAAGAGCTGGCACTCTGCCCCCACGGATCCACTCAGAAGGGTAAGCACAGCTCACCCAGGCAGAAACAACCCACGACAGGCTCCAAACCTCCCCCCTGCCCTCCTGACAGAACTGTGCCCTTTGGCACCTGGGGCTGCTCATGGGAACCCTCTGTCCTTGCTTCAGCTCTGCTCAGAGCTCCTGCTCGGACCCCAGAACAAGCAGGCAAGGGGCTACTAGAGGCTAATGCATGGCACATGCAAAACTGGAGCGGGCAGGGCCTTTGCCACCAGAGCAGAGCTGAGTCACAGCGCGTCAATCACCTCTGCTCTGTGACACCGGTGCAGGGTCCTCAGAGCTGCCTTTTCCCCCCCCACAAACACACAGCCAGGCTGCCTCTCGCACTGGGGAAAGCCACCAGCCCCCAGGGCAGGCTCTGCCCAAGTCACTGCTGCACTGAACCACACGGCTGCAGGACCAGGATGGGGCTGATGACAGGAACATCCCACTGATCCTCCCCTGCGTGCATGCAGGGAAGGAGTCCACAGCACCTCCCCCCGAACACCAACATCACCCCCAGAAGCTTTGAGCACACGTTCAGCTGGGTACTTACTTTTTCCACCTCGTCGCTCCAAAGCTGTAGGGGCCACAGAGCAACAGGAAAGGAGATCAGTGTTGGAGACGTCGGGAAGCACTCGGCATTGACACCAATGGGGAAGGATGCTCCGTGGACACAGGAGGCCAACTCCAGGACAAGCTCGCCCTTCACCCAGCAGCAGCTGCCACATTGATGCCCCTTCCCCTCACTCCTGCATCCTTGAGCTCAGTTGTATGATGGGGGAGCAAGTCCACACCACCAGAGCCAGCAGCATGGTGCTGCCTGCCAGGGCTGTTACAGCAACTGCTCTCAGAGGGCTCCAGGAGGATGGAGCAGCAGTCCTCTGAAGAGCAATGTTGCTGCAGCCTGCAGGGGCTGGTGTTGAAGGACAGCCCTTCCTTTAGGATTGCGAGAGGCAAGTGAGCTGCTTGAGCCCACACATAGGGCCTGGGAGCTGCCACGAGCTCAAGGCAGACAGAGGCCAGTGTTCCTCACCCACTGGTCCAGAGAGCTGTGGTTAATGGGATCATAACCCAGCCAAGTCCATGCTACCAACAGGCGTGTTTAGGTATAGCAAGGAGGAAGAAGCAGCAGGATGCTGCCTTTGAGCCAGGCACAACATCACGCTACTCCTTCCTCCTCTCCTCACCCATGGGGGCACATTTGGGGCAGCACAACACTGCCAGCTGCTTGCTGGGATCTGGCTCCAGGACATGAAACAATTGACAACAAAAGTCCCGTGCAGCAATGGGAAAGGGAGAGAAGAGGTAGAAAAACACATTGATCCTTCCCGGAGGTCCTCGGCTTGGCCTTTCCTCAGCAGACAACCGTTCCCTCAGCTCTGGCAACATGAATCACCCTGGATCAACTGGGAGCATGCCAGCAACACCCACATCAGTGGGGCTGGGGGATATGGCCTCTGAGGACCTCAGCTTTACCCTCTAAATGTCACCTTTGCCCATCAGGGATGCTCGCCACGGCATGGCTGAATTGCACTTGCAGGCACGTGGGAGCCTTGTACTGGATGCTGTGGTGTCAGAGGGGGAACGCGCTCTGTGGAGACCCCAAGTCTCCCAGCTGAACCCTGTAGAGGTTTGTTCACCATCAGCTCCCTCAGGTGGGCTGTGGTAGCCCCAGCTGAGGAGATGACTTCACCAGCCAATATAAGGAGAAGCTGCAGGAGCTGCCTGCAGTGAAGGGCTGAAGCAGGAAGATGTTCCATTGGGCTCTTCAGCTTGCTGTTAGCTCCTGGCCCATGGTATGTAGCCTGAGTGGCATCTCCTCTTACCAGAGTAGAATTATTTTGGCTGGTCCCCTTGTGATCGCAGGGTGTCTCTGTGGAGCACTCGGTGCTCTGAGCTTCAGGAGGATGTTCTGTCACTGCAAATTGGGAACTGGTTTAAATAGTGCCTGGGCGATCCCAGCCATGGGGGCATAAACCCCTTCCCCTTCTCAGGCTAAGGGCTCTGGAAGGCAGATGGGGGGGGAGATCCCTGTAGGCAGGTCCTAGCTTGAAGTGCTGCTCTGGCACAAGGCCTCTGCCAGCACATCCTTGTGTTTTCAGAGCAAGGTTTACGACAGGGGCAATGGGAACCATTCACTCCAGCCACAGCTCTACCTATTTAGAGGCTGAGGACGGTACTGAGGCCACTTCAGGCCCGTTTAATCCTTGCAGTAGCCATTGAATTTGTAGCCAGATTCATTTTTCCTCTATTGGCCTTGCTGTGCGATCTCCAGCCCTGCCCCTGTGCTGCTCTGGGGCAGCTTTGCCCAGCTCTGTCCCTGAACTAAGGCACTGTGTGACCCAAGCAGCCCAGGGAGCAGAAAAGGTCATGATCTGCACCCCAGCTCAAGCCAGAGGAACCCCCTTTAAGGTACTCAATGCATTGTCCTTGGAATCATTCCTAGGAGCACAGTACATGGCAAGTGGCAGGGTCTGAGAGAAAGGGATACTGAGGCTCATGCTGCCCATGTAAATCTTACACAAACCCAAAAGGTCAGTGTGGGAGAGAGGAGAAATGGCTCCCCAGCCTCCAACACATACAAACAAGGGAGGTGCTTGTCTGCAGGTGGATCTGATTCCATCTAATCCCTCCTATTATGGAAGGGGAAGAAACAAAAGCACCATGTTTTCCAGCTCTCCAAAACCCAACAACATCACTTTAGAATCCCAGTCGAGGGCCTATGGTCCAGGAGAGAGCTGACATGTCTGCTCCTCTGAGACAAAGTTGTTACCTGGGCATAGGAAGCCATCCCTTCCTCCAGAAAGGAGCAGAGTTCAACAGCAAGCTGAGCAGCAACCACTGCTCTAGACTGCCCATACACACCGAGACTAAAGCAGCGCAAGGACTCTGGTCTGGAAGAGAAGCAGAGCAACAGTATGAAGAGCTCCTACCTTCACGGTGCCTGGCCCCTCGGGGTGAGTGCTGGGATTAGAGCTGCTTGCGCACTGGTGCTGCCTGCACAGAGCTGGGGCTCAGCCTGGGCTCAGCACGTTTGCTAACTACAGATGCCAGTTGTTATTCGAGGCTGGAGTTCAGGTAGCACTTAACCACCAACTGCAACCTCTGAAACAGATGGTACGGAAGCCACAAGGACCATGGCAGATTTCCTGGTGTGAGGCCTTGCTCTGCAACCATCAACAGTGATGAAGGTCAGTGCTAGCTGCCCACCTAGAGCAAGCCTGTCTCCTGGAGCCCTGCTCTGGCTGCCCAGTATCATCGCTGCTGCTGTCAGAGCTTCTCTAGCAGAGCTCTGAAGGGGGACCACTGAACTAGGCACAGATGTGGCAGGGCAGACACCTATGGGCTAAGAACCCCCACAGAATCTACTTCTCCTGTTGTGTTACTGTACTTGGCATCTGCTCCCCAGAACAGCTTTGCAGTACAGCAAAAGCAGATCAGCTTGCAGTGTGGTGAGGACTAGACATGTTCAGCCGAGCATCCGGGTGCTCTGCAAGATGCTGAGTCGTATTATGCAAATGCCTGCCTTCAGGTCTGCTTTAGAAAGCCTCTGGGAATGATCAGGATACCCTGGTCCAATCAGAGCTATTCAGAGGCAGGAAAGCCCAGTTTCTCTCCTCCAATTCTCCTGGAGATCAGTTTTAGTCCATTATTGTGCTGTCCTTGGAACAGACCTTTCCAAGGGGGAAGCCAGCACCACAGGCTCACTGCTAGCTGCTGTAGTAGTTAAAAGCTGAGCGATTACTACACCATCACCGGTATCAGTTTCTTCCTAAGGAATTCCATCACTCAGCCTGTTATTATGGAAGTAGTTTTTTAGCTACAGTGCAAAGCTATTTCTGATCCCAGCACCACCCTCCAAGAAGGTCAGCTCAGATCCCCCTGGCAACTAACACTGATGCTGTCAGCTCAGACCTACCTCTTTCTTCAAATGGGAAGAGTCTCCCATTAACCAAATCCAACTTGTTTCCATGATGTTTCTGTTTGTAGAAGGCTTGGGCTATCCTTTTTTTTACCTATGGATCCCACTTCCCAGCCCTTCCACTCCCAGATTACTCTATGACCAGGCATCAGTGTTGTTATGAATGCTATTTAGGAAGCAAGATGATCAGTTTTCAACATTTTAAGGAGCAATGTGACATTGTGCAATGGGGAGCCATGAACACAGCACGGAAAGTCAATTGCTTGACCACAACCACTCAGTGCAACACAGTAGAGATGCAACGGGCTGTTCCCCCACCCCCAGAGCATCTGCCTGCAGAACAGCCACCAACAGACAGGCCCCAAGATGAAAGGAAAAAAAATGACCTCTCTATGCAGAATAGACAAGTCCAAACTGTCAGACTGTGTTTCTGATGCAATGGGTAGCAGAGAGAATCTTCCACCTTTGCTTCTCTTGACCAGGTACAAAGCCTCCGAGTACTGATCACACCACAGGACACAGTCAAGCATGTGGCCCTGCCTGTGTACAGCTGGAACCAGCCAGAAAGGCTCAACTTTGAGGTTTTTTCCTTTCAATTGCTCCACTAGCAATAAAAATGTCAGATTCCCACTACGAACATAGGAAGGGATTTGCAGAGAAACTGGAAAGCAAACCAAGGAGCAATAGGGCCAGACCCTGACCATGCACCCCTCCGGGGATGATGTGCATCCTTCAGGTGGAGTCAGAGGGAGCCTGGGCAGCCCATGTCACATTAAAATGTTGAAAACAGCAGAGCACTGGGTCTGATTTGTAAGTCAGGTGGAGAGAGGGGCAGGAAGAGGTTGGAGAGGCAACATCTATGGGGAGGCAATCTTACCGCTGAGGCGCTGGCGGAGAGAATGTAATTACGAGGTCTAGTCTCCTGAAAGTCAGGCACAGCCTAGTGGGGGAATAGAGTTTCATGTACAAGTCACAGGAGGCCACAGGAGTCACTTGGGCAATGGATAAAAGAAGGGACCAGCACCTTTCTCCTGTCTGTGCTGGGAGCTTAGTTCAAATTCTTATGGAGAGAGGAGAGAGGTCTCCCAGCAGCCTGGGCAGTGGTGTGCGGAAGCCAGGCTTGTGCAAGGGGAGGTGGACTGGCTCATGCACTCAACCAGCAGGGGTTTTTACTGTTAAAACTCTGCCTGCACTTACAGCTATCTGCTTGTACAGCAGCCAGCTGGAGTGGACATGAGACAGCACAATCTCAGGTGCGTTCCCCCTTCCCTTGCAGCCAGCAGGCTGCTTGTGTCATGTTGGCTCAGTCCAGTGGGCAGGACCTTCCTTCCCCACGCTTCCCACCCACTGTCCTAGAAGTGACCCTGGGCAGGGCCTCATCCTCAAGGTGAGCGTGTTTACTAGCACCAGAGCATCCTTTCCACAGTGCCTCTTAAAGAAACATCTTGTTCTTACTCTCCCCAAGTCTCTGGGCATGTGTCCTCCTAACAGATGTGCTGTGTTCAGTAAGGGGCACGGCTTAGCCAAAGCAGATCTAGGCCAAAGCCTTGTTGTTGCCAAAGGTAGTGTGAGAGTTTTCATCTCAGAGGTCAGAAAACCTTCAAGCCACCTTCTCCATAGCTAAACCTCTGCCCTGGGGCAAGAGGACTTAAGCACTCTGGAAGTTTTTCTCATTGGGAATGTAAGGGATCCAGTCCACTTGCACGCAGGTGTGGGCTCACTAACCAGCACATAACATGGTCTCTATTCAGCTAAGCTAAGACTAGGCCTCCTCCTAGGATGGCCTTTGGCTGTAGCATTACCCAAAAAGATAAGCCAGCGAGCTAGCTTACATCAGGACCATCACACCGGTTCTATGGATCAGGGCATCCTCCTTGGGCAGCCTTTACCTGCAGTGGTTGGGGTGCAAGGCTGGCACACAATCCAGCTATAACTCAGCTATGTTTTAATCCTCTCAGGCCCCACGTTTCCTCTCCCAGGTTAATCTCTTTGCAGCTCACCCACGTCTTCTTATACCCGCTGACCCGGTTTGCTGGGCCCCAAGCAGCTTGCTGGGATGAGTGAGCAGTGTGTGTCAGAGCACTCAGGCAGTCCCAACAAGAAGAGAGCTTTTATAAACCATCTAGAAGGTTTGGGGATGGCTGGAGGAAGGAATAAAGAGGATTCCTATTACAAGTCAAACCTGAATACAGGGAGAAAAATGTACCAGTGAGATTTGAGGCCAGCAAAGCAACTAGGCTTGACTCCTCCCTGTGGGGAGAAGAGACCTTTCACAGGAATAGCTTCTTAGGCTTTATCTTTTAAGGTTAAAAGCCATCTCCTCCCATTCCCTGGGCTCCAGGGAGTCCCACAACTAGTCACAGCACATGGGATGAAGGAGGCAAGCTGCTCTTGCACGCCTGTGCATGGAGAAGTTGTATTTGCAAGCAGTGGTCAAAAGGGACCTACCTCCCTCCCCCTTTTACTCTTGTAATGGGGAAAGTGGGCAGAGCCCTAGAGCCGGGAGGCGGAACAGCACCACAACCAGTTCAACCTGCCTGTCATTGTCTCTGGCTGCCTCCCTTCCACGAAAGGGACTTGCCACCCAACCCAACCTCCTCCTGCTTGCAGCCAGAGGAGCCTTGAGCGGGTCTTTATGGGAGCCTCTGCCTCTCTTGAGCACTGCTTGCAAGCAGTGGTGATGGAACCAGTGCATGCTCCAGAGGGGCTGCAAGCAGCTGATGAATGCTCCCATCTTTCTGGAGCATCCTCCTCAGGCAGCCACAGCCCTGACCACACTCAATACATGCTCCAGGGCCAGTCCCAATGAGACAAGGGAGATAGGAATTTTCATTTAAAATAGGAAAGAGACAATGAGAGGTGGCAAAGAAAACCAACCCATCACAGCACTGTTAGCACAGTCGATACTCACATCTCCCTCACACTGAGCAAATCACAAAGAAACAAAACAAAAAGGTTAGTGAACAAAACAGCATCAACAGGAAGGACAAAGCACAAAGTCCAAGGGGAATGCACAAGCCCAGACACCCAAACAGCAGCTCACAGGCCCGGGCAGCGGCACACGTGGAGGGTCAGGGACCAGACAGAAGCTGTGGGAACACAAGTTTGCACTACAGAGGGGAAGAGCAGCAAGAGAGTGGTGAGCTGGGAGAGCTGCCATACTTGAGGCCAGCTTGGATGGAGAGGTGGGCATAGGATTCCAGGTGTGTCACAGAGAACTGTTGTGCTCTAATGATGAGTTAATGCGCCTGGAGCAGAGGCAGCAGTTGCTCTCTGCTGTGTTGGAGCTTCTACCTATGCCTTGTCCTCTAGCAGTTAAGTGAAGCAGACAGGGACCCCACATTTAAGCTGGGCTGGGTAGGAGATGGGTGCCCACAACAGCAGCTGAGGTTATCTTCTGTTGTGTGATCTCTGCTTCCAAGTAGAGTGGCTGAAACACCTTGGAAAGCCTGGACTGACTCTGATCCTGCTTGGGGCACCCCAGCCCTGCAGGTCCAGTGGGAAACCATGGTTTTCTTTTCCAGACAGAGAAGTCCTTCACCCAAGGGTCTGGGTGCAGGTGAGAGGCCTTGGGATCACTTCATGCAGGAAGCAAAGAGGGTGAAAATGGAGGAAGCACAGGAGATATCTGAATTCCTGCTCTGATTTGCGCTTAAGATAAAGCAATGGCCACCACTTCCCACTGAGACTGGGGGCACTTCAGAAGGGAATCTGTGATTCCTAAAGTTGTCTTCACTGTATCTAAGTGACCTGACTGATGAGAGGAAGCTTTTCTTCTTTTAAAAGGGCAGCCATGACTTTTATTCACCCAAAGCTTTGTTCGGGGCTTTCAGCACACAGGCCTAAGCACTGTTAGACCTGCTCATGGAGGCTGCTGAGCTTAGCACAGCTTCCCCATATGGCATATATGCAGTTAGAGCTGGAGAAAGGGGAAAACACCTGGGAACTGCTCACACAGGGAGCTGCAAGGCCAGAGGCCCAGCTCAGCAGATGGCTAGAAAACAGGTTCGTGGCAGGGTCCTAGGCTGCTATCCCAGAGACTGACTGACAAGGATTCCTGCCTACTCTGATTGGACGTTTGCTAGTTGAGCTCCTGGCCCCAGGCTAGAAGCAGAACTTGGCATGTCCTTGTGCCAACAGCCAGAGCACTACAGGATGGCAATCTGCTTCAACAGGGTCCTCCAGGGAACCTGTCAGTGCCCAGCTACATCCTCTCTGCCTCCTCTACATTGCCCTCCCAGGAAGAGCCAAGCTTAGGAGATGCTTTAGGCCCAGGAACACCCTGAGGTGGTGTCAGCCTCAGACATGCACCTTGAAGTGCTTGTCCCCATTGCTCAGGCCTCTGGAGAGTGGCACTGACTGATATACCAGCCCCTTCTGCACTGCTCTGACCTGGGACCTTTGGTAGTTTACTTGCCATGGTCTCTCCAAAGACAGAGGACAGGAGTAGCCTGGAACTCAACAGCACAACGAATTGAATGCAGAGGCTGAAGGAAGGACCTCTTGGTGGCCAGTCTGACCCCTGGCCATGCCTTACAGGCTCCTGCAGCACTCCTGCCTGGGGTAAGACTGAGCTGGCAGAATCCTAACTCGTGTGAAAGCCTGGGGCTGCTGCAGAGCCTCAGCATGTGTTTCTGTTGCACACTTCCCAGCTCAGCACTCTCTTGGCTTGCTTTAAGATCCCCAGAGAAACTTAGTCCTCAGAAGATGCAGCCCTTAGTTACTAGCACAAATCATCCAGCAACCACTATCAGGAGGCAGAAACCTGTGTCAAGTAGAAGTTTCCAGACTCTGGAAGCTCGCAACTATTGTGTTTCAGCAGCTCCCTCAAGGGAGGACATCTCATGGACAGGTCCCTGGCTCCTGCCCGCTATTCCTTTGTGTACTAGACAAGGAATTCCTCACCCTCCATGCCTGCAGAGCCAGGACATGATGGAGCAGCCTAATTTTGTCCATGTGAGCCAAGCCCTGGGCCAGAAGGACAGAGAGGGGAATGAGGGAGACAGTTACCGCTGCTTTTGCCTCGGCAGCTTTGGCTTTCTTCAACCTGGCCTTGCAGGCATCCAGGTCCAGGCGGCAGTTCTGCAGGGTCCTCCTCTCTTTCTGGAAGGGATAGAAAATGGGTAAGAGCAGACTTAGGAGCTTCTGGGGAAGGAAGGGGACAAGGTAACATCTAGGAATCAGATCTGTTTCCTTATAAAAAATGCTAGAGAGAAAGAAGCATTTGCTATGTTCATCTCAGCAGCAGCAGTTCTGAGCCTGGCTGCCAGGGATACAGGCTTGCTTCTGGGAATAGGGCAGCCTATGGGTGGGTGGTGTCCACTAAGGTGTGGGAGTCAGGAAAGGAATTACCTTCCTCATGCACGCCAACGGGCAGTCCTTCCCTGCCAGAGGGAACCCTGAGGAGATCCAGCACTGGTATTCCCCCATCCTTCCATTCTTTAAGGGGAGAGGTAGAAAGCCCTTTCTTATAGGGAAGGAAAATTCTTCCAGCGCTGTTTCCCTCTCTCCCCACCCTTCTCATGCCCAGTGAGGTGAAACCTTCCCTGCTGCCACACTTACGGATATGGTTCGCCAGTCCCCTTCCAGGAAGTTGCGCAGCGGGGTCAGGAAGTTAATGGATGCAGACTGGATGAAGTCCCGTTCTGCTGCACCTAAGCGCCTTTGAGTCTCTCCAACTTTTATCAAGGTCTTCCCTGCAACAACAGGAGACCTCAACTCCACAAGAATCCATTCACGTTGTGTTGGCTTCAGACGGCTCACCCAGAGCCACCAGGTTCCAGTGTTGGGGGTCAAAGGTGCAGTGTATCCTGCCTGGGCAAGGTAACCATGCCTGTACCCCACCAGCTTCAGCCCTATCTACAGTCTGCTTTTAGCTTGAGGCCTCTTGCCAGCTGCTCCCAGGGCAGCTTTGATCTTATCTATCTGCTGAGGCACTTACTCCACTGATGCCCTTTTACTCTCCACCTGCCTGCACAGAATGAATGCTGTTTGCTTCACAAAAGAGGCCCAGGAACAGAGCAGCAAATTAAAAAGCACCAGAGCAGAAAGAACGAGTTGATGAGTCAGTGCTGGCTTTAGGTGCAGTTACAGCTGGTCTGTGTGGAACAGGACTGGCTATTGAACAGCTATTGATTTGGAGAGTGGTAACAAAGCTCATGGCAGAGGCAAGGACAGATGGAAGTTAGGACCTTCTGTACATGTCTGCTGCTCAAAGAAGCACCAGATCCCTCCAGAAAGGGGCAAGTGTTAGGATTTAAGAGCAGAAAGATGCTCTGTGTAGTCAGGAAGGGGCTTGTTGAGCCTTGTAGACAAGCACCAACCTTTCCAAGTCTATTTTCCTGTTCTCTTTCTGCTGGAGAAAGATTTCCATGCTCCACCTGCAGGACACAGTTAAAGGCTGGTTCTCCTGTTCAGAGCCTACAGAAACTCTGCAACTGGATACCACCTTAGATTAGGATATGCTTAAACTGCTCAAAGCTAAAGCCATTCACTGCAATTCTCCTTCCAAGCTGGTTTAGAAAGCCACAGAAATAGCACAGAATAGTTTGTGTTCTGTAACCAGTTCCATTACCCACCCTGGATCCATGTGTCTTTATTTCTGTGCTAGCTCTGCCAGACTTGAGTATTGAGAATGGGGAGATCCCTTTCCCCACACAGCATGGAGCATGCTTTGCTGTGGAGTAAGTCTTGACTTCCTACTCCAGATGGGCTGCTTGCTTCTGTGCTAGAGAAGACCCTTCTCTGGCCTCAGCTTTGACACTAATAGGCAGGTTGCCACAGGGGGGAGCAGGCCACTGGGCCCCCTTCAAGAGGCATGCTGCAGGCGTCTCAGCCCAGAACAGTCAAGGGGATGCTCCCTCAGGAAGGGATGGATTCCCAGGGCTGACTTACCATAAGGTGTGCCTGGCCCAAAGTCATTAGCTGCTTCTGTCATGTACTGTGCCAGCAGCTCCCCGTTGGTGACCCGGGAAGGCACCTTGCGGTCAAGCTTCTCATAGAGGAATTCCTCTACTCTGGCACCTGGAATGAGGATACCACTGGTGGTTACAGGATGGAGGATGAAGGAAGGACCCCTGGAGCTGGCATTCAGGGTAGCCCACCCCATGCGAGCCTCAGTAACGCACTGGATAGCAAGCACCAGGAGAAGGGGTCCCTTCCAACCCACTCAAACTCAATGCAACAGGGCTCTCTGCCAGAGGCCATGTCTTCAACACCGAGCTGCAAGTGGTAGTCCTCCTTCAAGCATTAAAAGAAGCTAAACTTACTAAGGTTTGGCTGTAGCAGAACTTCAGTCTGGCGCAAGATCTTCTCTGTCCAGTTCTTTGTGCAGTCTGCCCTGGCCATAAGGTTTTCAAAGTGGGCATCTAGTTCAGTCTTCTCAGCCTGGCCCAGCTTTTCTTCAGTAAACTGCAAGAAGGAGGCAGTCATTAGGAGGTCTGTTCTACCAAAGCAAAATAGCAGTGTGCTACAGGACTATTAAGAGACACTGAAGCTTCTCCTGTCTCATGCATTTATCTTAGAGAAGAGCTAAAAGGCCTTCAAGGCGTCATTCTTTGTTCCTAGGCCTCTTTCATGGGAAGAGAACAAATTTTGCCCAAGAGTGGAACAAGTATTGAGCTAAAAATAGAGTGCAGGTTTGAGAGGTGTTCCAGAAACAGCAACTTTTAATGAGCTCTGGTACAAAAATACTCTAGTTGTGAGGAATCCATTTAAACGTGAAGAAATGCATGCAGAACAGCAACAGACATCCTTCACGTAAGGGAAGGTGCCATCTCCCTTCACCTCCTCCTAACCAGCTCTATGTCCTGCGCACCCAACGGGATCGGGAATGCCGCTACCACCTCGGGAGTTGAGCTTTTTTTTTATCTTACTGGACAAGCATGTACACCCTGGTCTTGTTACAGGGCTTGCGAGTGCCTTCTGACAGCCATCCCACTGCCGGGGTCCGAGCACTGCATCCCAGCTCACCTCCTGCCTTGCTGCCAGTGAGCTGCCACCTCAGCATCTGCCATTTAAAGAGGCTCAGACTCAGGATTTAGATAATGCTTCTAGCAAGTGACTCTTCCTCTAGGACATGCTCTGAAGCAGGGTACTGAGAGGAATAGAACAGTGTCTGGCTTCTCTCAGCACTTGGATTCGTACTGGCAATGGACTGTCCTTCCCTCTGTGATTCCTTTCAAGTTTGAATTCAACAGCAGGGAGAAGCAGGCTGTGCAAGGCTTCGGTGTCCTCATCCTGGGCAGTGACATCTGACACAGGCAGGTTGGTCAGGCTGGAGGTGCAGTGTCAGATGGCCTGGACACCCCCCATTGCTTTCTTGGGGGATGTCTGAGAGAAGCGCCTGTTCCCTCTCATCCCAGCCCCACTTTCCCCTTGCTCCTCTCAGTGAAGTGCCAACCTCAGTGCGTCTTTAAGCGTAATTCCTGTTTTTGACAGAACCAGCATCTTGTTGGATCATACCAAAAGATCCCTTTGGACAGCTGAGGTTGCAGTTGTCCTTTTAGCCCTTGTTGCTGGCTTCTGGTACCACTGTTGAGTTACCAGGATGTGGTACTATAAGATATCTGGTACACTTGGGTGCCAGGAGAAACTCGGATGAAATGCAGCTCCTGTCTGAGCTTCCATTTGTACCTTCCCTCCCCTCCCTTATCCCACAGCTCAGAGGAGATGCCCTCTTCACGGGGTTTCAGGCTAGTGTCTGCTGCCCCTCCTGAATGGCCTTCTGCCAAGCTCTGGCTGCCCAACAGCCCTGTTCACATCCAGTACAATGCTGGGAACAAAGTGAGATAAGAAGCAAGCCCAGAACCAGCACGGGAGGCAGGCAAACAGCCCCTAGGAGTCCTGTTACCAGCCCTGTGCAAATGTTCCTAGATGTCAGAGATAAACAAGCCCTGCAGGTATGTTTACACAGTGACCTGTTTGGGTGAGATTCGAGCTAGAGCCAGTGAACTGCTTTGCCAGATGTCTGTGGTGACACATACTGAAGTGCAAGGATAGTCACACTCCCTCCTGCAGCCCAGTGGGGATGGAGGAGTCGCAGCCGTGCACGATCAGGCATCGCTTTACTGCTCACTTCCTCAGCATCAGTAGCCCCTGGTTACTAGCACTTAATTTCAGCTCAGTCTTACCTCCTGGCTATTGCAGGACACAGCTAAAAGCAGATCAAGGTGAAAGGGTGTTTGTGCTGCATTGTACCTAATGTCTATGATTGTCTTTGAGGGACACGCACGACTATCAGACATGTGTGAGCGGCTGGGGCTCTCTTCCTCTGTCGCTGTTGGAAGCTCAGGGCTGTTTTCAGACTCTGCCAGGCTGGGCTGAGTCACTGCCATGCAGCAAACTGGGGCTTCCCAGGTATTTGGCATCAGCTCTCGAGTCATCTGTTTAAGAGCTATAACTCTGATGCAAGCAGAACAGTCTCTCTTGCCCCCTTTCCCAGACAGCTTTCTCAGATCTCATCTCCCTTTCAAGTCCAGCTCTTCTTCCTGCAGTTCAGCATCATCCTGCACCAGCATCTGCCCTGGAGCTGTCAAGCCTAAACCTAGTTTCTTATCAGATGACTTTAGTCAGCTTCTTACAGCATTGCTGCTGAGGCCCTCCAGCATCCCCAGTGCTACTGCCAGCCTCTTGAATCACTCCAGCTCTGGGGTCCTTTGCTTTATTCACAAGCAGCATCTCCAAGCATCAATGTCTTTTGAAGTTCTTTTGTGCAACCTACCCCTTCACCCAGTGCAGTGGAACAACTTGCACAGCACTTGGCCAGGGAGCGGCCAGGACTCAAACTCAGTTCTTATCTCAAGATAGGCAATAAATGTGTTTGTCTTGCAATGCTGAGGACATGCACCACAATCACTGCAAGCCTGGGGGCTATGCCAGAAGGGGAGGATGGGCAGAGTCTCAGCTACAGCCTGTGGCTCCAAAGGGTCAGACCAGAAAACAACCTCTTATTCAGGCTTCCTCTCAGCGTTGGAAAGCAGGGCATGAATGTCATGAAGTGGGTGCAAGGGCACGGGAGGCTGTTACTCCATTTACACTTAATTCCCTTGGTGTCTCTCCCTGACCCCTGCCCAGGAATCAGCTGGGGCCGTTGGTACCTCTCACTGCAGGCTGCTGCAGAGGGTGCTCTATTCCTCCCCTGCAGCACACTTCTGCCTTCTCGTCTGTGCACAGGAAGCCACCGACTCAGCTCAACTTGGCCTCAAATGTGACTTTTAGATGGATCAGAGAACTCATCCAGCTTCATTGCACTACTGGGGATATGGCGTCAGGTGCATGGGAGAGCAGGACCACCTTCTGCAGGAGCAGTGTGCAGTGAGAACAGAAGAAAGGTCTCTTGAAAACACAGGCAGCAAAGTAGATTTCAGGTAAGTCACACCACCTTGTTATGGGCTGGCTCTTGTCTGATGCAAGTGGGGATCTGAGCTTTCAGATAGCAACAGGGCTCAGCTGCTGATCCCCTCTTAACTGGCTGCCCAAGTCAGTGTTCTCAGTGCAAAGCAGGGTAGAACAACAGCAGTTTATGAAGTCTGGCTACTCAGGCACTTCCAGCAGAACTCCCCCATGAAGGACTTTTATTCCCAGGAATCTGTTATCATAACACTTACAGAGATTTCATTGGTTTTCCTTCCCATTGAAAAGACAAAAGATTTCACTGTGAGGCCAAGAGGTGCAGGAGAACAGATGAACTGATCTCACACACACTCAGCCTCCTGACTGTAGAAAGACAGATTAGAAGTATTATCCTAAAGGCATTGCTGTCTTTTGCAGCACTGAATACTCCAGACTGCTACAAATGGGAGTGTTATTTGGTTTTATCCAGTCGACTTGGTGCATATCCACCTGGGAGAGAGGCAGGCAGAGCACATCCAACCGCAACGTCTGGGGAGAACACTGAGCTCCTCCATCCTGCTGTAGCAGAACTACTCCATCTGTTTTCGAGAACCCGACCGTTCACCAGCCCTACCCTGAACCAGCTCCAGGATCTGCATCCTGGGATCACACACCAGTGCTGAGAGGCTCCAGTGATCCTGCCTGGCAGGAAGCATCCCTGCAGCTGACCCAGCTGAGCACCAGTCCCGCGGCTCTGCAGGGAAGCTGGTGACATGATTAATAATGCAGAGCAGCCTTTTGTCAAGTGCCACTCTGGCTCTCCAGGAAGAGAAGTGCTGCATTCCAGGGCATCAATAATTCAGCCAAAGGTTGGGTTTCCTCTGGGAGGCATGGCTGGCCAGCAGGAATGCTGGACGCATTATCAAGGCCCATGAGAGCAAGCAGGCTGAGCAGCACTTGGGTGGCAGGCTGAGGAGAAACAGGACTGTGCTGGGCTGCAGTTAGGGCAGCTGCCTGCATTCACAATTCCCCTTTCCCTAAGAAGGTTGGTAGAGCATGAGTGGCACATCAGGAGGGTCAGCAAGTAGAACTGAGCTCGATGGGTCCCTCTGTAGCTACAGCTACAGCATCAAAAAGGCTCTGCCTATAGCCCTAGTGACTTAAAGCCATCGAGGTTAGGCTGTAGAACAGCACAGGAATTGCTTTCTTTGCTAAAACCCCCATAAAAGCGAGCGCACTAAAACCCCAGTGCTCCCACTGAGCTATGCCAACACCACAGCTGCTTTGCACAATGCAGCACAAATTGACTTGTGTCTCTTCCAGGCTTGTGTGATTTTTCCAGCCCTGTCCCCCCCCGCTGGCCCAGGCTGTATGTGACCTCTGCCAGGGTAGCTGCAGCCCCCTTGCAGAGGATCTGGTGGCAGAGTTCAGGCCCTGTAATGCAGAGTCCTTAGTAATGTTCCAGGTGGACATTACTTATGATTTTCTACCTTAAATCACAAAGATCAAACCAGGACCAGGAGTCTTAAACCAGGAAGAGTTTCCTGCATCTGCCAGTAGATTTGGGCTGTTGGATTTTCTGAAGCCCCCAAACAGTTCAAAATGCCCAGGCTACGGTAACATTTGTTCTTTGGATGATCAGAGGCACGAGAGAATTAGATGAGGCAAATCTACCTCCCACCTTGTTCCGAAGCCACAGCCGCTCAGCATCTAAAAACTACCCAAATTTCAGCAGCTCTGGACAGGACACAGGGCATGCTCCAAGTCTTTGGTCACCAGGAGTCAGGAGAGCTAGGCTGTGAGCCAAGTGAAACTGTGCTAGAGGACAGAAGGAAGCTGTAAACAGGCCAGCTTGCTTAACTCATGAGCAAGGTATTTGGGAGAGGAAAAAGATACTGCTGTGGTGGGTTTACCTTCTCTGGATTCCTTGCTCCCACCAAGCTGCTCTGTCACTCACCTCTTCCGCAGGGCAGGGGGGAAGAAAAGAAGATGGGGAAACCCCTCATGTGTCAAGATAAAAGGGAGTTTGATAAAGCAAAAGCAAAGGTCACATGCAAAAGCAAAGGAAAACAAGAGATCATCTACTTCCCACCAAGAGGCCATGTCTGGCCACCTCCTGGGACACAGGGTAGTTGCTCCAGAAGACAAACATCTTAAATAACCCATGTCCCTCCTTTCTCTTAGCTTTGATTGCTGAGCAGACATCATATGGTATGGAATATCCCTTTGGTTAGCTGGGGTCTGCTGTCCTAGCTACGCCCTTCCCCAGGATCTTATCTACCCCCAGGCTATTGGTGAGCAGGAATGCTGGAGAGGCAGCCTTGATGCTGTGCTAGCACTCCTCAGCTGTAGCCAAAACACTGCTGTTATCAACACCCTTCTAGCTACCACCACACAGTACTATGAGAGCTGCTATGGGGAAGTTAACTCCGTCTCAGCCAGACCCTACAACTACCCTCACAGACTCATAGGTGTGTTTCAAGCGGAAACATGCTCTGTCTTGTACCTCTTGCCTTAAAACCCCTTTACTTAAGTCACCTGTTGTTCTCTTAGCGTGTCCAGTAACCAAGGTATCAACCCCAGTAAGGTCAGCAAACAGAGTCTATTTTATCTATTATAGATATTAAAGTCTGTTTTATCACCAGAGTTCAGGGAGATGCGGGAGTCTGTCTGCAGGAGCCTCGAGAGAGAATAAGTCAACCTCTAGCTGCTGGTAGTAATTACATTAGCAGCGGGATAAGCACCCAAAAGCTGTACTCACGCTTGGGCAATTTCACCCAGAGCCAGTTTATATCAGAAATGACAAAAGACAGACACCTACCATTATTTCCAGACATCCCTGAGAGAGCCTGGCTTGCAGCCTCTCTAGAACAGAGACATCCAGTGTATTATCTTTGGAAGGAGGGATGCCAATTCTGTAGGGAAGCTGGAGCTGTTGGCACAGCTTCCCCTGCAGAGGCTTGGGATCAGATCACTTACTGGTAACTGGAAGGTGCTTCTGGTCGAAGAGAAAGGCCTTATTCCTCTTCAGTGAAGACGAAAAGAATGACCTGTTTGAAGTTTGTCTGCAGGTGCTGCATCCCATCTGAGGATGCATCTTGATGGATGTGACTTGGTGGTGTGTCAGCACAGTTACAACCTCAAGGGAGATGCTGACCCCTACAAAAGCTCTTTATTCTTGCAGCTGCCCAAGTCTAGAAGCTTGTTAAGCTTGTTCCTTATTCCCAGGGTAGCAAAGCTGACCATCACCTTCCTACCCCAGCTTCTACTCCCTGCTTTGCTTTTCTGAAGGAGATTATAAGAGATGCCAAGATACCCACAGAACACTGTCTGGTCAGAGAGCTGCATAGACAAGCCTGCTAAGATACTGCTTATACAGCTTTGGGGAGATACTACACAGCTTTTTGCCACAGCCACCTCTGTTGTGCTCCTGCTGGAGATATGGACAGGAAGCCCATTCAGGAAGCTGCCTAGCTTCTCCTCAGGTAGGTGCCCTGCTAACTGGTGCTTGAGCTAGGAAGAGCCATGTAAAGGCAGCAGTGGGTTTCTGAGTTATTTCTTTGGCATAAGAGACGTCAAGCCTAGTCCAAAATACTTCATCTGGAACCTACATTAGGTTGTATATGATAGGTTTCAACCAGGACTACTGCCCTCAGCCTTTGGGAAGCCACCCCAGAAGTGATGTGCTGACCATCCCTTCCCCCTCGCTGAGCAACGCTAAAGCCCTTCTTTGGTCGGAGTTCAGCTCTTGTGCGTTGGTCAGGCGTCTCAGCCAGACAGCAGGAGCTAATGCTGTCTGAGCAGCACAGCACATAATGGCCAGTCCATTTATCTCCCAGTCGCTGCGGTTCCAGTAAAACATCACTTTGTTAAATGCCTGGAGCTGAAGAAAGCATCTCCAATGCTACAGAAAAGGGAGCTTATTCTAGGCAGGACTTATTCCCCTCCTGGAAGATCTGCTGTGCTGAAGAGTGCTACAAACCCAATCCTTACTGCCAACCACAGACCTCAGCTGTCAGTTGCGGCTCTTAGTGGAGACAGGGCAGCGCTCACCCACGCCAGGACTCCATGGGGACAGCCCAAACAGGCCAAATCCTCCCAGCAATTACATTTCAGAAGGTGTTTTTCAGCCTCAGTAATCATCTCCTTGCAGTCTCCCCTCCTCACACAACCACCTGAATGCTGTCCACAAGTGCCAGTGCCCACTTTGTTCCAAGAAATTACTACTGTAATGAGACACATGAATATTCATATACGAGATGATGTGGAGTAGGTGTCACAGGCAGAAGCCACTATTTATAAACGCCTCCTTTCTCTAGAATCACTGTGTGCAGACACTGTTCTCATGCCTGTCTCCTTCCTACGCCTTAAAGCTAAAAACCACTTATCAGAGGTTTACAATAAGGCTTAACATAAGATTTCTTTCCAGCGTTTCTTTCTTTCTCCTGCAACCAGGGTCATTTGCATGAGAACAGCATCTTCAAGCTTTCCATCTGCTCCTTCTTTTGCACCTGTAGTTAATATCTCTCTTTTCATAACATATGACTCATTGGCACGGTCGCAGGAGGGGATATCTGTTTACAGATCGGTTCCTAAAAGAGCCGGAATGACTCCGCTGCGCAGAAGGTTTGGAACAAGACAACACCGCTCTGTTTATCAACCCCCACACAGGAGCGTTGTCCTCTACAACAAGTAGAAACAGCCCAGTCCCAGAGTCACCGGGGGAGTTCACTTTGCAGGCAGGATCCCAACCAACTCTGATCTCTCTCCTCTCCCGCCCAGCCAGGAGCTGTTTCCCAGTTGTTATGGCCAAGAAGCAGGCTCAGCCACCACATCTCATCACCTTCTGCTTTGCTCCTCACGGATAACCCTATTTCATCACTCCGCAGCTCCAGGGGATCACGGCATCCCCCAGGAGCTCCTGACCTTTGTGAGGGGCAGGCCTGATGCCACATTACCCTACTGAGACACTGCTTGCTCAGTGCCAGCAGCTCCTTCCTATCACTTCACAGCACTGCGTTTGGGCAGGGCCTGGGAGCTGCTGCCTGCTGAGGGGCTGCGGTGCAGACCCCCCCCTCAAGGCCACCTCTGCCACATGCCCTAGCAAAAGGCAACAGTCCCCCACGGGTCTGGGCACGGCTAACAACAGCTCTTTACGAGACGAGCTTTACTTTAAGCACAACAACCACCAGGCAAGCAACGTCCCCTCCACACCCCCCCCGGTCAGAAGCCTCTCTGGGGCTCTCCCCATCCACCTTTACCACAGCAGCAGCCCCACGATCACGCAGCAGCGCTCACGGTGGCTGTTGCTGGCGCTGTGGCTCAGACCTCCCCAGCGCCAGGCTCATTCCCCAGCGTCTCCCGCAGGAAGGCGGCTGGGGCAGGCCCGGAGCCCCGGGGCCGTGGCGCCGTTGCTATGGCGACGCGCTGCTGCCCGGCCCGCTCACCTGCATGGCGCGGGAGAAGAAGACCCCCGCGTCCGACGCCAGCTTCTTCACGTTGAAGTCCATGGCAGAACCGGGACCCGCCGCCGCCTCCGCCGCGCCCCCGCTGTCACCGCGGCAGCCGCGCCTCCGCCCTTTATAGCGCCGATCGATGCCTTCCTCGAGCCGCGCCGTGGACTCTTAAAAGGGCTGCGTGTCACCCGAGGGGGGGTGTCTCCCGGCGCTGATCCAGCCGGGCGGGCGGCACTGCGGCGGGACGGGAGAGCCGAACCGGAGCGGTAGCGACCCCGCGCCTGGCTTCCCCGGGGAGCGCCTCAGCGGGCGGGGGCGCGGGCGGGGGCGCGGGCGGGGTCACGGGCGGGGGCCGCGGCCCCTTTAAGCCGAGCGGAGGGAGCTGTCATCCGCTGACCAATGCGCGCTGGCTCCGCCTCCCCGCCCCTTCCCCTTGCTGCTCAGCCGCGCTCATCCCCGAGCGTTCTGATTGGTCAGCCGGCGGGCAGCTCGCAGCTCTTATTGGCCGGAGGGGGGCCGGTGGGCGGTGCTGCCTCCTCCCAGGGTCGGCTGCGGCGCGGGGGAAGGAGACGCTGCCCTTCCGCGGCTATGGCGGGCAGCGGGCGCCGAGCGGGGCCGCGGGTCCCCCCCCGCCGCGGTGAGTGGTGCCGGCCGCGCTCGCTCGCGGGGGCCCGTAGGGCTGCACCATCGCTGGGAAATGGGGAGGGTGGTGGAGAAGCGGAGATGGGGGCCCCCGGAGTGGAAGCGGGGCCTGGGGGAGCGCTGAGGTGCAGAGGGTACGGGAACCTGCGGGTCGCACGTGTGCTCCCGTTCGCATGGCACCGGCGGGGGGTTCAGCGCTCCCGCAGTGCCGCGGCTGGAGAGCCCCCGGTGCGGAGGGCTGCGAGAGGTGCCCCAGGCAGAGACGTTTCCTCGGGCCCTTGCAGCGTGTGCGCCCCAGCCAGGCGTGACACCCGCCGGGGGTGTCTCTGTACCCGAACCGACTGCGCCTCGATGCCTTCATCTCTGCGCTGGCCAAAGCGTTGCGTTTAACCTTGTGAGGAGAAACGCATCACTCGTGAGCCCTGCGGCTCCTGCCACCTCGAGACATCCTCCCTGATGGGTTACCTGCCTGCGGGCAGCGAGGTTGGTGTCACCGTGGGGGCTGGCGGAAGCAGGGGGCCCTCACGCAGCTGAACACCGCGGGTGGGTTTAGCCTGTGGGTGCAGGAGGACGCCGGAGCCCGGTGTGGCTGCACATGAGGTAAGAGCAGTGTGGCCTGGCAGAGAGCGGGGCCGAAGGGGTTGTAACATCGTGGTGTTTCAAAGGTGAGCCTCCCGGTTTCAGTTTCTGTAGCGCTGTCCTTGGTGTGAAGCACGTTCCTCCTCCGCAGCTACACTGAGTAAACTCAGTGTTGAAACCTCTGGGGCAAACACCTTTGGTGCTGGCTCTTGAGCGGGTCTGTGATGCACAGAAGACTACAAAGGCAGATTTTTGACAATGAAAACAGACCCGTGGCTATTTGTAATTTATTTATATGTATTGTTTTATAATGGTGCTGCAAACAAAATTCCTCCAACCACACGCTGCCAGTTCTGGTGCGTGTAGAAACCTCTGGCAGCTGTCAAGTCCAAGGCTGCTGCTGCTATAGAGCAGTGTAGGAACCTGCCCCCATGGCTGGTAGGACAAGCAAAGCAATTGCTGCTGCTGGGGGTGAGAAGATGCTTTGGATCTGCTTGGCTTTAGTGGCACTGCTGTTCCGAGTGACCTGGTGTGTGGTTTGTGAATTACAGTACAAGGAGGTGCAGGCTGTGTGTTCCTTTCACTCACTTGATTTTTTCCCTCTTCCTGAAGGAGGGGCATTGCTGGATGAAGGCTGAACCCAGGACTCTGAGCCAGGTGTCAGAGGAAAGTTGGATTTCTTTGTGAGCAGCTCACGCAGCATCCGCAACAAGTACACTTCCCCTTGCTGGCTCCTGGAGGTGCCAATATCCTTGTGCAGACATGGCATTTAGAAGGACAGAGGGAATGTCCATCATCCAGGCCTTGGCCATGACTGTGGCAGAGATCCCTGTGTTTGTTTACACCACGTTTGGGCAGGTACAATACGTGAGAAAGGTTTTTCAGTCTCATTCCTTGGGTTTTCTTTGTGATAGCTGTAAGGGACAGAGGCATGACAGGGTGATGCTGGGCGACCTGGTTGGTTTGAGGGTTGGTAAGAATTGCATGGAGAACTTGGGGTGGTGGGCTTGGAGAGCACATAAAAGGGTTTCCCACATCTCTCCCTGAGAGAATGCCCGAGTTCAACCTTTCCCTTCATCAAAGGCGCTAGAAAAAGACTTTTGCTTTAAAAAAGAGTAATGTATTTCCCGCTTGTAGTAACACAATACTTGGAGCAATAAGGCTGAGCTACATACCAGGGTTTCAGAGCTGAATTTGGGTAGCCTGGGCTGCATCTCTTACAGGCTGTGTGCAAATATGCAGTGTGTTTTGGCAATGAAGGTTGAGACAAAGTTCTCCAGGCTCTGTCACAGTGATGCTCTGCAGTTTCTCTGCTGCTAATTCTTACTTGTGTAGCAGGGGCTGTGTTTTGTGGGTGGGAGGGGGAACGCCAAAGGTGTTTATGTATAAAACTGCTTTAAAAATAAGCCAAGGGTGGTGGAATTGCTTTTTCATTGTTGCTCTTTCATATCTTTTGTGTTTAAAGTCTGTCTTCTCTCAGCTGCGGCTCTCTCCAGGCCTGCGTAAGGTGCTGTTTGCTACAGCTCTCGGGACAGTTG
Source organism: Ara ararauna (assembly GCA_028858755.1). NCBI lineage: Eukaryota > Metazoa > Chordata > Aves > Psittaciformes > Psittacidae > Ara > Ara ararauna. Next base: position 19,726,057 of record CM054384.1, read on the forward strand.
CGTTGGCTCTTGCAGCTCATCAGCTGAAGCGGCGTCGGCGTCGGAAGAAGCAGATTGCTCCAGAGAAGTGTGGCTTTAAGCCTGGAGGGATCACAGTGCCCATCTTGCCAACCAGAAGGGTCTCCTCTGTGAAGAAAGGTTGGCCTTGCAAAAAAGGAAATACCCCCAAAAGCCTTTTGTGGGGGAGCAAAGAAGGGTGCACAGGGAGTGATGAGGAGGGAAAAGTGAAGCTATTTGTCTAGTCCATCGATGCAGAATGGAGTTCGAAGCCTGAAGCACAGTGCCATTAATGCAGAGTTAGTGCAGGAAAGGGAGAGACCTTTGAAAGAAGCAAGAAAAAAGTGGCACTGAGGTTTTCTCCAAGGTTTGCAGTTTCCATATCTCTTCCTACAGGAACATCATGGACCTGTTATGCCATGTGTCCCTGACAGTAATAGCCCAGGGCATGCAGGGACCTGGTTGTGTATTGATCTTGGTGATGCCAATATGAGGCCTGGCCCAGGGGTCCGTCATGCAGCCACGTTGATGAGGTTGGGATGGTAGAGGGGAAGTTGGCCTGGGGCAGGCTGGGGTGTTGTGAGCGTTCATCCAGCTCTGAGGCAGCTCCTGCACCTGATTGTATTGATTTTGGGGGTAAGACTGACCCAAGTCCTCAGCAAAGTACTTGAGGGATTAAGTATTTGTTTTGTGCAACATGAAAATCTTTAACCAGTTTTAATAACCAAAGGAGAGCCATCTGTGCTCTGCCTGGCCTGAGGGAAGCTGGAGGAGTGCCTTCGTGATGCTTCCACTTGCCTCCTGCTGTCCATAAGTGGTGAATAAACATTAATTCCTCAGCCTCAGATCCCCACTGATACCAGCTTTATTAGTGTCTCAAGGCAAAACAGAGCACACAGGAGATCCGTGATTTATTTCTAGGTATTGGATGCTACTTTGCCCATTCACAGTCACAGTTCCCAGGGCAATGTTCCCCTCCCTGTTCACAGCTGCAGTGAATTGAGCCTAAAAATCCTGGTTTTATGTGACCTTTCCTTGCAGGATACTCCAGCAAGAGAGTGCAGAGTCCTGGCAGCAAGAGCAATGACACACTCAGCGGGATTTCCTCCATTGAGCCCAGCAAACATTCCAGTTCTTCCCATAGCCTCACCTCGGTAAGATGGGAGATGTGAGTGCACCTACCTGTAACAAGGGTACCAAGTCCTTGGGCTTGTGCCAGCTCCTGGGTAATGGCAAGGCTCTTAGAGCCCGACAGGTTACAGCCTAATTGTAGGGCGAATTCTGATATTAACTTTGCAGTGATTGTCTGTAGTTGGTTGCCTGCATGAAATCAGAGCAGCATTTTCCCCTCGTGTGCTGGGGCTGCTCACAGGTTGCTTGGTTGTTAAAACCAAGGTAACTACCAAAATCTGATAGCTCTGTTCAGGAAACAGTGCAGGTTGAGGACACAGCCCAGTCGTTCTACCTCCTCCAAAGCCAAAAGCAGCCTATAAATACAGGTAATTCAGGCATAACCAGGCAGGAGATGTCATCGCTGTTTTTATCCACCTCTTGTGAGACCAGACACAGAATTGCTGGGGAGCATTTGTGGCTTCAAGACCTGATTTATATCTATCTCCATTGCCTAAAGCCTTGTATGCTGCTTGTATGGAGCATCAGAAAGCACAAGTGAACCTCTGCAGCATCATGCCCTGTGACTTACTGCAAACCATCCCCCCTTGGCATCACCTGCCTGGGCTCGGTGGCTGGTCAGCAATGCTGGGGCACGGAGAGGGAAAAATCACCCCCTCGAAGGGGAGCTCTGGCCGCCAGCACCCCCAGGCAGTGCTGTGTTTTAGCTTATTCTCTACCAGTAAGCTGGCAAAAATCTGTGCTGGCCACAGTGTGTCTCCAGCAGGCGGCAGTGTCGGCACAGTGATGCGTGTGCCCTGGAATACTCATGGAATAACTGGGGTATGATGGGATGTGTCAGTAAGCCCCAAGCTGTGTCCAGCTCTGGCTTCCCTCTCCCTTCAGGGACTCTCACATCCATTTAATTCCCCTGCGGCTTCTCCCTTCCCACAGATGCTGTCCAGGATTTGTATCCTTGAAGTCAGCTTCTTTGTAGATAAGAAGCTATCTAAATACCTTTTTCACTGCTGGTCCGTGGGTGGGGATATCCACACAGAGAGGGATCTGTTCCCATATCCCCTTCGTGGTGTGAGAGCTGAGTGTCTGACACTGTACTCATTGCTTTCATGTTAGTTGATGGAGACAGAGCTCATCCTTCGCACAGCTGCAGTTTCTGCCTCTTCTCTTGTCTGATTTCTGGGGTTCTTCTTTGCCATCTAAGAAGTAAGGCAGCTGCAGTGAACTGATGATTTGCAGTTCTGGATCGCGAGGTGATATACTAACGCTCCAGAGATTAACCAGACTCACATTTGGACACCTTTTTCTGAGCCATATGAAAACACTGGTCATTGATAGTGTCTGAACCCAGCACTTTACTGGGGGACACTTTGAAAGACATTTATGAGCTAGCATGAAATTGGAGAAAGGTGACAATTTGCTGTATAGCTCTTAGTGCTCAGCTGTCCCAGGAGAAGGTTTGGTTACAAAGAGAAGAGTGAGGATCCCCCTGGCCAAAGTCCTCAGCTGTAATCTGTTCTGTTGTTTGGACTGTGGTCGCTTCCCTCCCAGTTCCAGTGTTTTGTGTGTGGATACCTGTAGCTGCCATGAGCTTTCTATCAAAATCCTTGTGCCTTTGTACTGATTGCTTTGGAGCTTTCTCGGACTGTCACCTTCATCAGTACTCTCCTGCTAGTGCTTCCCGTTGTACCTGGTTTCCTAATGAAGCTTCAGTGTAAATTGCTTGGGAAGGTAATTCCCACACAATTTCCTGTGCTTCCCAAGACCCCCCTGTGGTGCTAGGTGGAGAAGGGGAGAACTTCTCACCTTGCCTCCACTCTCAGCATGGTGAGGCTGTCACAGTTGACAGTGTAGTGTGAACCCAAGCAGCAGGGGGCTGGTAACCCTTGATACCTTCCCAGGGCAGGGAGAACTGGTACAGGGGAGCACAAGGACAAACGCAGGGAAGGGAATGACTAACTGGTGGTGATGGTTGTGTGGTCTGAACATTGCTACCCCTGGAGAGAATTCAAAAGGTGTTTGCTGCTCTCTGCTCCCTTTCTGCAGATGGTAGCAGTCAACTCCTCAAGTCCAATACCAGCATCAGTGGGGATGTGGGAGGCCCAGGCAATGGGAGATGCTGGAGCCATTGGTGATTCCAGTGCAGAAAGCCTCTACATTCAAGGTAAAGAGGCACAAGGGTAGCATTGCCCTGGGGGTGCGTGTTTATCACTGTCATTCAAAAAGAGTGTGCAAATTGACACAGAGCATCAGCAGCTCTCTAATAGGAAGCTTTATCCCATTCTGAGCTTAAACTCCATCACTTGTTAGTTACAGAAATCCCATCTTCTCCTGAAGAAACATTTCTTAGTGAATCATTTACTTCCAAAATACTGTTCTTGAGCAACAGGCTCACCTTGTGCAGAGAACAGTACTTTAAAAGTAACATGGTTGATGTTTTAACCAATTTGGGGATGTTCTTCAATAGTTTAATTTGGATTAGCAGTTAAAAGGGAAAGAAATAGAATACATTTATTCTTTCTTATCAGTTGGGGAGGACTTTTCTCTTCACTGTATTGTCTGGATAAGCAAACACTCACACTGTATCGCTTTGGTCTCAAGTGGCCTGATGCTCATACAGCTTGTATTTGGTTGCATTACCAGGCATGGAGCTGTTTGAGGAGGCCCTGCAGAAATGGGAGCAGGCACTGACCATCAGGCAGAGGGACAGTGCTAGTACCAGCACCCCCGTGCCCTGGGACAGCAAGAAACAGCAAGAGAGCATATCTGAGAACATCTCGGAGGTAGGTCCCCACTTTTCTCTTGCTGGGGAACATGCTGAATGGCAGCCTCTGTGCTGGAAGCATTAAGTTAGTAGGAGGTTAAAGAAGAGCAAATTAAGGGCAGAGCTGGGCCAGACTCTGTTTAAGACCTGTCTGTGGCTGCAGCTTCTTTATGCAATGGGAGTAGGTGTTTTTAATGTCTTTTTCTTTTTAATAAGTCTCGCCTCCTCATTCCCCAGCTTTTCTACCCACCTTCCAGCATGGTGTCAGTCACTGTCAGGCAAGTCCTCCAGCAGCAGAGGCTGCGGTAGGAAAAGGCTGTAACAATGCAGCACCCAAGAGGAGGGAATAGCTTTTGTGTGACAGTGTTGTGTCTGCAACTTTTGAATGCATTTGAAAGTGGAGATCATGATGGTAGCTATCACTTCCTAGGGAGCTGGGAGGAGAATAAAAGGCCAGCTGGCTGCATGAGTAAGGCAAAGTGGGAACTCGGAAGGAGTTAAGTAAGCAGGAGGGTAGGGAGATGTGTAACTTGTTCATCCTACAGCCACGAACCCCAGTATTTTAGGACAGCACCTTCAGGACTATGGAGGGAAGACCTCGATAAGAGGAGATCCAAACTAGAACGGCTTAGTGACAACCATGAAGCTAAAAAGAGCAGCCGTAGCTCAGGACTGTGAAAGGAGTTAAACTCTCAACTCTCCAGGAGTTCTCGCTGGCAAAAAGAGTTCCCAGTGTAGGAAGCATGTGAGATACTTGTCTTTTGTCCTGGATAATATTTATCAAAGTCAAATCTGGATTCTTTTGTTGTTGTCTCTCTTTGAAGAGTCCTATAGAGTATTTCTAAAGCTGACTTAAAACCAGTTGGTTCATTATCAAAATAGATTTCATGCTTCTTGTTAATGCTTCTGTCATCTGGGTGCGATACTCATGCAGACACAGGGCCATGAAGGCAAGTCTTATTTTTCTCCTTTTTCTTCTTTATCCTCCTGTGCTGCTTACAGCCAAGTTTGCTTATGCCCAGCATCTTAATCCAAGGACTCTTAGTCAGTTATCCGGTCCTGGATCCTGTCTTGTATTCAACACAGCTTTTCTGGCGCAATTCCCTCTTGAAATTAGGCTGAAGTCACAAGTCATGAGAGCTCAGTGATACATAACTCATTAAAATACCTGTTATTCTGGATGGCAGGTTAAAGTTCTGAAGTTCTTTCTTCCTTTTTTTAACAGGAAAGTAGAATTGCAAAGCTAAAAAGCCAGCTGGTTTGAATAGGCTGTGTAGAAGCTTCCCTCCGCTTGTGTTATTAGCTGCACTGTAGGATTAAGGAGTCCTCTCTCTTGTTTCTTTCTTTGTTTTTCAATCATTTAATCTGCAAACTGCAAATCCCATTTTCCTGAAAACTTCCTCCCATATCCGTGCTGTCTATCCATCTGTGCCCTGGCTAACTAAGGGTGGCTTTTATGTGCGTTCAAGGAGGAGTCCCAGAAAAGGGAGTTTGCTGAGAAGCTGGAGTCCCTCTTGCACCGAGCCTACCACCTCCAGGAGGAGTTTGGGTCTTCACTTCCATCAGACAGCATGCTGCTGGACCTGGGTATGGGAGCTGGGTTGGAAATGCATGGAAGGGCCAGTTTCCATCTGGATGTATGGCTTTTCTGTAAGCTAAGCAAAGGGCTGTTTGTGGGATGGGGGAGAGGGGACGGCACAGGAGCTAAAAGGAATGGTAATTCATAACCTCCAACACATGCAGCTTCTTCCTTTCCTCCAGAGAAGACTTTAACGCTTCCGTTGACGGATGGGTCACTGCGGCTGCGGATGGATGATGAAGACAGCTCAACCTCTGAGGACTCCTTCTTCTCTGCAGCAGAGGTGACTTAAGTTTCAGCTGTGTCACAGTCCAGCTACTTGGATGCAAGCCATGAAGGAGCCAAATGCATCTTGGTAGAGGAAAATGATAAAACATGGAGCAACAGCCCCAGGCTGAGAGGTTCCTGATGGGTGTTAGGAAAACCCTTTTTCAATTAGGGGCATGGTGCAGCCCTTTCCAATTGGCATTTCCATGTTATCCTCCTACCTACTGTAGAAAACCTGCCATAACAGCCAGGGAAGTACTGTAAATGTAATGTAAAGTGGCTTGGTTACCTAAGTTTTAGGGGTTATTGAGCTGTCAGAGCTGGGACAGCTTTGAAACTGGTGGGAAAAGAAGTATCTTTGCATGAAATAATTGGCAGTGATGAAAGCTTGCTGGCTGAGGAAGGCACACTGTGCTTGTGTGCAGGCTCTGAGTATGTGCAAATATTAATGAGATCATTTTGTTCTTCCCATGTCTCTTGCCACCTCTACAGCTCTTTGACTCTCTCCACTTTGAGGAAATGCGATTCCACCTCTCTAAGCCAGTAGCAGCATATGAAGAAGCTTTGCAGTTAGTGAAAGAAGGGAAAGTTGCATGCCGGACACTGAGGTGAGCACAGCTGGAGTTGTGGGTGTTTGTGTCGAGGCTCCTTTAAGTAGTGTGAATACGTCATTTGCTTTTGAACAGCCCTTTAACCAGAATAACCCTGTGTGGTCAGAAACTCTGAGCATCCTTCCTGCTCATTCAGACTTCCCAGGGACGTAGCCCCAGATTTTAGGACACAAGTTAAGAAAGGATAATTGTCCCAGGAAATTAGTAATGGGAGATGGGACTGTTGTGGGAGACTGGTAGGCAGAGTCCTGTGCTGTAACAGCCTTTGCAGAGGTGCTCTGGTCCCCCAGGGAGCTGTACAGAGGGAATGCTGTTACTTTCTCCTAGGCACAGACTGGGAGTTTACTTTCTGGTTTGGGGACTGTAGTTGGTATGAACACAGACATCAGGAGAGCTGGAACTTACGCAATCCTTCCCGTTTTCCTCCAGGACGGAGCTCCTTGGCTGCTACAGTGACCAGGATTTCCTGGCGAAGCTGCACTGCGTCAGGCAGGCCTTCCAGGTGAGAGTGGCTCCAGGCTCCTGGGTTCCTGCAGCACGCTGCTATCAGCAGTGTGCTCTCCTCCACCAGCACAGGGGTGAAGGCTTTGCCTCTCTAAAGCAAATTGAAGCAGCAGCAGCCTAAGCTTCCCTTGCTTAATTTTGCAGGGGAATTAAGCAATCCTATCCTGAGCAGTTTGATTTGGAGAGCGGTGGTTGTGTAGCTGCTGATGCTGATTTAGTTCTGGGAATCAAAGATTTGGGAATTGCAGAGCTGCCCAGAAGCTGGTGCTCTCACTTAAGAGCTTTTCACTGGGCTGCAGTCGAACCTCTGAGGTGGGGGAGGATGGTTTCTTTCTCCTTACCACAATCCTTTTCCGGACCATGTATACCTAGAGCCTGAAGAGCAGCTTTTGCACCCTGGCTCCACTGCCAGGCTGTGGCCCCTGTGCCTCCCTTTTTGCCTCTTCCAGTCTTTCAGCCTAATTTTTTCCTTGCTGCTTGGAGACAGAAGTTTTGTTTTCTACACTCCAGCTTATTAAAGGTTAATGATACGGTGTCTGCAGCATTCACTGCTTCGTGTTGTATTATTTTCTGATCCCAGCTCGGAATTCATGTAGGTGTATGTGCTCACAGAAGGCTTCTTATGTTCCCTTTGCAGGAGCTGCTGGAGGATGAAAGCAATCAATTGTTTTTTGGGGAGGTTGGGAAACAAATGGTGATAGGACTGATGACAAAAGCTGAGAAGGTAAGTTTGTGTAACAGCTAAGCTGTGTCATGAGCACAGAGACACTTGTTCCTCCATGCCAACCAGAGTTTGAACAGTGTGTTGGAAGAAGAAAACTTCAATTTGTATGCTGGCGACTAGTGATAAATACTTGTGCTTTTAACCTTGTTTAGCCAGTTTCTCTGGAAAGAGCTGTTCTGTGCATCTCCTATCCAGAATTTGATACTGTTTCTCACTGGAGAGGGTACAGTGTGTGCATCAGCAATGGCATCATCTCAAGTGATATTGAAAGGGAAAAGATAATAAAACCTTTACATCAGTGATGTAGCAGTTCTCAGATCACTGGCTTAGTCACTTGGTCACCCCCTGAACAGGGAGATGGTTGCTTGCACAGCGTTAGTCCCTTAGTGGCTCAGTTTGCATATAGGTGACAGGTCTTTGACTACTAGAAAGTGGAGCAATGTAGGTGTGTAGGTGCTTTGAGCCACAGCTGAGCCTGGGGCTGTCCACACCTAGAAATAAATGATCTCTTTCTGCATAAAGAGTGTTTTGGCTAAAAGCTTTATGGAATCACATGCATTTATGTTGATGTAAGATCAAAATAGACAAACTTTGGTGCCTACATAGCTGTTGTAACTTCTGAAGTGTTTTGTTTCTCTGCTCTCCCAGAATCCCAAAGCTTTTCTGGAAAGCTATGAGGAGATGCTGCATTATGCGCTGAAGCAAGAGACCTGGCCAACCACTCAGCTGGAGCTGGAGGGAAGAGGGGTTGGTAAAAGACATTATCTCTACAAACTTGCAAGGGAGTTGGAAGATAATGGATATGTAGAAGCGGCCCAGGAGTGAAAGAACCACTGTTGAAATACATTGTGTGCTTCAGCTCATTGCGTTTTGTTACTTCAAACCAAAAGAGTCAAGTCCATCTGTTTTCCTTAACCCTGTTCCCTTTACAGACTGTTCTGCTCTCTGACAGGTGGTTTGCATGAGTTTCTTTGATATTGTGCTGGACTTCATCCTCATGGATGCTTTTGAAGATCTGGAGAACCCGCCCTCCTCTGTGCTGGCTGTGCTGCGCAACCGCTGGCTCTCCGACAGCTTCAAGGAGACAGTGAGTTAATGGGGAGTTAAACTTGTGCTGAGTGTGAGATTACAGGGCCAAGGCTGGGAAAGAGTAAAACCTCAGCAGTCCTGGCTGAGCTGAATTCTCTCTTTAGAAATACTAGGCTTTCCTGAAGCTCTAAACAACAGTCTTCTGGTACATGTAAACTGTTTACAGGAAAGCTTTCCTTATTTTGAAAGCTCCAATAGATTTACTCCTCTAATGGCCCTAATCAGTGATGCTAAATGATGACAATGCATGTTTTCATGAATGAAAATGAGAAGATCAAAATGTAGGGAAAAACAGAATGTGTGGTTTTGTGCACTTGGCCATTCATTCTGGTGGTACCTCAGCAGCTCCAGTGGCAGTGCTTTACACTAGTCCTGGCCCCTAGCTGTGTATTTAAGACTGATTAGTTTCATAGAGTGGTTGGGAGGCACCTTTCAACAGCTGTCTGCTTCCAGTCTGCACGCTGGGGGGTTTGGTAACCAGATCAGGTCATGCTTTGGCTTTTTTGGAAGGGATCTGGAGTGGTTAAATCTGCTTGGTTGAGATGGTCTCTCTCTATTAATCGTAGGCTCTAGCAACTGCCTGCTGGTCAGTTCTGAAAGCAAAAAGGAGGCTTCTGATGGTAAGCAAAATTAAAAGGGAAAACAATTGATGTAGTTGAAGCTGAAAACACCCAAATCTTGACAAAACACAAAACTGAAGCGGTATAAGACTGAATCACATTCTTTGTGATGTTTTAGAGTGCTGGGGTCCATCTGTCATTGCTCCAGTATTGCCATGCTGGTATTTTGCTGAATCAGCCTGAGTTTATTCTCCCTTTTTCTAAATGTGAGGATTGAAAAGACAACATTTCCTGTCTGGTATTCCCTCTCCCTGCTCACAATGCCATAAGAATGGTCACAGGCACCAAGCAACAAGGGGCTGCTCCTGAATTGTAGTTTCTGTGCTGGAATGAATGACTCCTGCACTTCTCTGCTTCTCAGCACTGATTGCTGAGTAGCTCTTACTTGATGTATTTCCCTTAAATCTGTGGCTTTCTGAAGTTTCACAGCAGATGAGTTCATGGACCTGTGGAACAGGAAGCTGCAACTTCACAGCCTCAGTTCTGCCACAGGGTCTGTGGCCTCTGGCAAGTTTTCAACTCCTGTCCCACAGCCAGCTTGTACAATGAGGTTTGCCTCCTGAGATGGTACAAACTGAAATGAGAGCGTTGAGAGTTGTATTGCTGCTGCCATGCAGTAGCTCTGTCTTGGATATTTGCATGCCCTTTCCTGGCTTGGTCCAGACTTTCTTCTGTTTGTTTTCCTCCTGTAATAGTAGTTTAGCAACATGAAGACAGAAAACTCTAGTCATTGTTCAAGGGATCTGAAAGATAAATGTAATCCTGCAGGAAGAGATGTTCTCAAGTAGCTCTTAACTTCCGTTACTGCAGCATGGTGCTTTTTGGCAGGGAATTTGGTAGCTGATGTGGAATAAGCTGCTAATTCTGAGCATGAAGAATTCTTCCTTTCCTTGTGACAGGTACCAGATGGTTTTATCTCTCATTTCTACTCCGTATCGGAGCATGTCAGTCCTGTTCTAGCCTTTGGTTTTCTGGGGCCCAAGCAGCAGCTATCTGAAGTCTGCAGTTTCTTCAAGGTAAGTTGGCTTTTTTTGTACTGAATTTTGCTGTGGGACTCCTGCTGTCTCCTGTCTTAAGGCTGCAGATGTGTGCTTTTGGTGACTGATTTGGCATTAGAAAAACTTGGCTCTGTACAAAAGCCTTCTAGAAATCACTTTTTTTGAGATGCAGATCACTGAATTTGGTAAGAATCCCACAGCACAATTTACCGTAACTGATAGCAAAAATGTGTGATGAGATTATAGTATCACAGATTGGTTTTAGCTGGAAAGGACCTTTAAAGTTCATGCAGTTCCAACCCCCTGCTGCAGGCTGCTCCAAGCCCCGTCCAACCTGGCCTTGAACACTGCCAGGGATGGGACAGCCACAGCTTCTCTGGGCACCCTGTGCCAGCACCTCAGCACCCTCACAGGAAGAGCTTCTGCCTAATACCTAATCTAAAGCTCCCCCCTTTCAGCTTAAAGCCATTCCCCCTTGTCCTACCCCTTCAAAACTGTCAAAAGTTCCTCTCCAGATTTCTTGTAGGCAATGTTTAGGTATTGGAAGGCTGCTTTAAGGTCTCCCCGACCCTTCTCTTCTCCAGGCTGAACTCCAGCTCTCTCAGCCTGTTCTCTATAGAGGTGCTGCAGACCTCTGAGCATCTTCATGGCCTCCTCTGGACTTGGTCTAACAGATCAATGTCCTTCTTTGTGTTGGGTGCCCCAGAGCTTGTGTTGAAAGGTGGGGGGAGATCTTACTGTAAACCTTCCTTTGCCTTTGCAGCACCAGATAGTACAGTACCTAAAGGACATGTTTGATTTGGACAACGTGAGATACACAACAGTGCAGTCACTGGCAGAAGACATTCTGCAGCTCTCGCGGCGGCGCAGTGAGATCCTCTTGGGATATTTGGGCACTGAGACTTCCCCAGAGATGAACGGCATGCTTCCTGGTGAAAATGAGCTGCTGAAGGAGCTCATCTGATTGCAGTCAGGGGAGGAAAACAGTTTTGTACAAGGACCTTTCTCCTTCCAGAGATGGATAAAACTACCTGCAATGTGCTGTGGTGGCAGCGAGACTTAACACACAGCAACGTGGTGGGACCTTTCTGCTTTGTGTAGCCGGTAGTGTTTGCTGGGATGGATCCAGGACCACTTGCCAGCTTATGGTTCGAATTTCTTGTTTGTTCCACTTTTCTGTTCTTGTTATTTTTAATGTGTCATATAAACCATGAACTGCCTGGGCCCAGATTTTTGCACAATTCCCTTGGATAGGGACAACATACACACACCCATTCACCTGTGTGTTCTCTGGGAGGTAATCCTTGATGATTACGGTTGTGTGTGGGAGTAGGAACATCATTGGTGAATTCTGCACTTGACCATTAGCTTCTCAAAGAGGCTTTGTTTGCTTTGGGGTTTTAATTATTGTTTTTCTCTGCTGTGTTGCTGCAGACACTACTGCTGATTTTTACCTTTAGGTGTTTTAATACCTGCAATGTGATGAGCAAAGGTTTCTTTCCCAAGGAGGAAGAAATACTTCTGTAAAGCACTGAAGTAAAATGCAGACTTCTGTAACCAGTCTAAAGCTCTAAGGAAGTTGGTCTGTTCCCTCGAGGTAGCTGCTGTTTGCAGGCCAGATGACAAGCTCTGTGCCATGGTCATCCTCACTTAAGAGATTGCTGAGGTCTATGTTTGCCCCTAAGGCAAGATATTGTGGGGAAGGGGTGGATTTGCGTCCTGCCTGTGCATGCATAAAGTCTTTAATGTCCATCAAAGTGCCTTGCTGTGTTTCAGAATGAGCCAGCAGCAGGTTTTGCTAGGTAGGAGGTGTGGGGTGTACACAAGCAGAGGGAACCGACGTACTATGCTGCTTATTCCTTTATGTACAACACAGTAAGAGGTGTAGATGGTGGATGTGATGTACGAAAGGGGTTACGTGTGCAGGCAGCTGGAGAGCTGGGATCAAGCTGGTGAAGAGGAAATGACTCACGATAGTCTGTCAGTCCTAAGAAACATAGCATGGTTTTGGGTATAGATCAAATGCATGTGTATGTGTGCCCTTGTAATGCTGGGACAGGCTCTTCTCAAATGATGTGATCCTGACTGCATAGCCACCACCTGAAATCTGGCTGCTCTGGGACATGTGCTGAGTTGGATGCTAGCATAGGATAACACCAGTGGTGCATGCTGGGCTTGAGGGGAGTCGTGGCTTGTGTGAGGTTTGTGGTGATTTGCTGAGTCCTCTCTGAATGCAATGCTGTGGGTGAAGGTTGAAGGTCCAGCCTGTGCTTTCTCCTGGTTTAATCCACAGACAGCTCCAAGTCCCAGCCTCAGAATGAGGAGGTATTCAGGGAGAAGAAAATGAGGACTTTCACAAAAACATGGGCTTCACTGTTTTTTCTCCAGATTAGTTATCCCTTCTGTCTGTTCTAGGTAAAAGGCAGAAGTCTTATCTAGCCATGTTTTTGGAAGGGGGACAAAAAAAATGTAAGAATCTGAAGTTTCCATGTGAGTAGAAAGTCAGTGCATGGACTTGGAGAATGTAAATGTCTTCTTTCTTCCACCTAGGATATCTAATGTGGATCCTGCTGGTAAAAGCAGGAAGGAAGTAAGCGGGGAAAAAGTAAACCGGAGGATGTCAAAAGAGTAGATAAAAGCTCCCGAGATGGTTGCAAGAGGGTAGGTGTAGAGCACATCTGTTGCTTTATAAGCACACCAGACTGATGTGGCTTATCCTGAAGACCAGATTAATGCTGTAAACAAGACAGTGCTGAGGCAGAAGTGAGGAGCAGCTGACCCAAGTGAGGCTTCATGAAATAAGCTATTATGGGGAGGATTTAAGAGGCAGCAATTGAATCTAGGAAAGGTCTCTGAGGTGTTTTGCTACTGGCAGCATGATGTGAGAGAAGGAACAGTGGATGTTGTATTAGCATGAAACACCTGCTCTGTGTAAATGTGCTTCAAAAGGGTTATATTCTGAAAGCAAGTTACTTTGGGTGGGGGGGAAAGAGTTTATAGTAGTTTGTGCTCTAGTGTGGCTGGTTTAGAAGAGTAACTTCAGCAGCTTTGTATAACGGTTAAAAAGATGCTAAAATGTGAAGATTAATGTAATACGGATTGTAATTCTAAAGAATCAATGCTGTTAATTTCTCATTTTTAGAGTTGTTTTATGTGTATTTATTTGCTCCTTTGAGTGTCTTTTAGCCTCAGTGCATGAGGCAGCATGCCTGTGCTGTGTACAGAGAACACTGGCTGCGGACTTTGGTCTTTTCACATTGTGGTGGGAAGAGGGCAGTGAAACAGGGTCCCATGAAGCAACACTAACTTGCACTGTGGCTTTTTAAGCTAAGAAATTGTAAATTCCCAATCAATTAAATGGAAGAAATACACGGGTTTTCACAGCTTTATGCCTTTCCTTAGCTCTTATTGCAAATAGGGTACACTGCCCTCCCAGCGGAGGTAAAGAGGAGCCATACCTGAGAACCTCTGCAGCTTCTTGAGTGTGTGTCTGCAGAGACAAACTGATTTTCTCTTTACAGGGGAGGATGTTAAACTCTGCACACCCTGCCTTGCCCCTGCTATTGCGTTGCTGCTCTTTCTCCCACCCTAATCCCTGTGTAGTGTGAGAGGAAAGGTGTTTGCAGCCGCCTGAAGGATACTGTTGAGATCAGTGGGGTCAGAGGAGCTGTTCCTATGGAAGAGGCTCTCCCTGACCAGAGGGGTGGTGATCAATGACCCGCTGCCTTCAGCTCCTTCGGATGCAACCCTGAGCAGAGACTTGGGCTGTTTCCACTGATCCCAGCAAGAGCAGGGCTTGGCCCAGATGGCAACCACATAGTCAGGTTTGCAGGGTAGAGTAAAATGTGATGACCTCCTACCCTCTGGCTTTGTAAGAAATCACAAGGAAATCCTCCTCTCCCCAGCATATTCTGTTTAGCAAAGGTGATTCTTCAGTATTAGTAGCTGGTGAGATAGGCATTCAGGTAGAATCTCTAGAGATAAGCATTTACCTTTTTTATAATGAACCCTTATTCTCAAGGAGTTAAATCATTCTGGGCTGACACTTGCATGATTTTAACACTGATGGGGATTTAAAGTGGCTTTGCAGCTATGAAAGAAAATCCTTCAGTAGTTTCTGATGCTTCAACAGACCTTCAAATATGCATGGTTTTTGTTTTTTATGTGGGGGTTGTAACAAGCTTCACCAGTGGTTAAAGTACATCCTCAGTGCTTTAGCATGTATGTAGAGACTGCACCAAATGGCTCTAGGGGGTCTTTATGATCCTTAAAGCACAAATTCATTAATAAAGAAATAAGAGGAAAAATCTGCCTGGTATCTACAAGACCAAAATGGCTTTGAAGAGATGACTTGTGCTGTCTCATAGAAGGAGGTGGGAAAGCAGGGTTTTATTCACCCCTCTTCAGTAGAACATTCCTTTGCTGTATCTGAAACTAATGAATGTAAACTTGTGCCTATTTTTTCTTGATTTCCTAAAGGTGTATGAATCTGTTGGCTTGCTGCTTTCTCTTTTCTTTGCAGCTATTTTTTAAACTACCTTTAATCTTAGGCTGTGGGCATTCCATGTCAAATAAAACTTTCCTTTGTGACTGTGGCTTTTGTTTCTAAATTCCCTGGCAAAACTTGCTAGAAACTCAGTTGCTGATTTAGGAGGCAGTTGTGTGGCATTTCTGGTGTTAGTGATGGTATAAAACAAGGCTCGCTCTTCCTGGAGTCGAAGTGCTAAACGTAGGTTTTCTTGGTCTATGGGGTTTGTTTGCATGGGGACTCTTCCTGCTTCTACTGAAGACAAGTCTGTGGATGAAGCAGGTTCTAAAGACAATTCATTGCACTTTGAACAGTGGTTGTAAGCAAGGCTTTCATTTCTGAGCTGTTTCTGGCTCTGTGGCGGTTCGGTTGTGTTTGGGTGTGATGTGGGCAGGCCAGCAGGCTCTGATAAAGTGATAACAGAAATCCCAGCGAGGAGCAGAATCTCTTCAACACTGTCCATGTTCTTGTAGCATTCTTACCAGCCTCCTAAACAGTGTGAAAGAAACCCAGCTTAAAGCCTGTGGGTTGGTATCAGAGGTGCCCATCTGCTAAGCAACGCAGGAAACTCATCTTCTCAGTCATAGCGTGTTTAACTACTTTCCTTTTCGAATGGTGCAGAAACCAGACTGAAGCAGGTAGGCTCTTTGCTTCCACAGTGATTAAGATTCCATCCATACACTTAATACAAGCCAGCCCTGGTTAGCATTAATGCAAGTGTGTCATGAACTAGGATATATGCAAATAAAATCTTCATGAATAGGAAGATTTCTGTCTCATGCCACACCCTGAACGTTGGTTGGGAGAGTTAAAAGGAGTTTGTCTCGGTTTCCATGGTGTCAGACTGTATATTCATTCCATCTCCTACAGCAGCTTTGTGCTTTCTTATGCTGAAGGAACAGAGCAAAGGCTGCACTGTGTATTGACACTTTCTTCTTCTGTTCAGGAAGGAGTGGGTGAATATAGCAATGAAGCCCACAATTTTCAGTACTTGTCATGGTACATAGATCAAATGTAAGCCACTCTGCCAGCATAACTCTATATTCAATAGCTTGGAAAGGAGGAGATTTATTTAACTCGAATATGAAAGCAGCAAATCACTCATGCTACCTCCCAGCAGCCTTCTGCAATGAACTCGACTTCTGCAGTAAATATTTGCTCTTTCTTTCCAAGTAATAAGACTTTATTGCTATTTTAATTCCTGCAATGGGGGGAAGCATGTCAGCTTTGAAGAACCTGTTGGAATTAATGGGGCATAATCACAATTGCTATCTAAGATAAGGTATTTTACAACTGCAGGAAAAGGAGTTTTCTCCCTGTTTGGGTGAACATATTAGGGGATAGAAACCCTTTCCTGACATATGAATTAAAGGTGCCCCCTTGCCTATGTTTATCACTTGCTGTGCTGCTCTTGTATATTATTCCAACAGCACAAATCCGTAAGTTTTACTTTATAAAGCAATTTGGTATGCTCATGTAAAGGTGAATTTGCTTTCTGCAACCTTTCCTGTGTGTTGCTGCTCCCGGATCTCACGTGTGGAGTGCTGCAGTTTGTGTTCTGGTGGTTTGGGCTCCTCAGGTAACTATTACTCTCTGGGGTCACATATGGGTACGTTATTTTCAATTTGGTATTCAAAGTGGCTGATTTCAGTGGTCGTTACTTAGAGAGGGGGGAAAAAAGGTTATTACCTTTAGACCTGGTCGTGCCTGGTCTTCACAATGCCTTTTGAAGGGTGTACTTTGTTTTCTGCCAGGACTTTACTTCAGGATTTTCACGTGTGCATGTCTGCTGGTCCTTTATAGAGCTATAAAGGAGATGTGGCTATTAAATAAAGGAAAAAAAAAAAAAGGCATTTTCATTTTTGGAGAGGTTATAAATTGAAATTCATTACCTCTGCGTTGAGCTAGGAAATGTGCTTAAGCCATGCAAGAATCCTATGCCGTGGTAACACCGCTTATAAAACGAAGGATTCTCTTCAACCAACACCCTTTAAGGGGGGACAGGCCACAAGGGGATTTTGTTCTTCCTTCACTGACAGCGGGTGAGGGGGACGAAACAGCTCCTCCAGCACCGGCCCCGCACGGCCCCTCCCAGGGCGGGCACCACACGGCAGCAGGCGAGTGAGGAGGGTTTGTCACGGGCGCTGCTGCCAGTGGGCCCGGCCGGGAGCGGGGCTCGCCGGTGCTGCGGCGGTCCCAGGTGCCATTGGAGCGGGCACCGAGCCTCAGCCCCAGCCCCAGCCCCAGCCCCTGCCTCAGTCGCTGCCTCAGCCCCTGCCTCAGCCTCAGCCCCCGCCTCAGCCTCAGCCCCCGCCTCAGCCTCAGCCGCTGCCTCAGCCTCGGCCACGGCGGCGGCGCTGCTGACTGGCCAAGAGCCGGCGGCAAGAGCAGCTGCTCATTGGCTGATCTGCATCGCTCCTTCCGCCAATGATTTAAGGCAATGACACCCGCCTTTCTTCCGATTGGCTTTTCCGCCCCCTGCGCCCTCCTCCTATTGGACAGCGATGTTAGTGGTTTATTGGTTTTGCCGCTCCCCGGGCTGGGTTTTTAATTGGGTGGCGACGGGTTGGCCGGCGCCTCACCTGCCGCGCAGCCTCATTGGGCCGCCGCTCTCCGCGCTCCCGCCCATTGGTCTCACCGCCCCTTAAGTACGTTCTGATTGGCCGCGGCGGCCCAGCCCGGTATCCGGGTAAGATGGCCGCAGTCGGTGAGTGCTCGCTGCCCGCTCCGTGGCGGCCGGTCTCCCTCACTCACGTCGAGTATCCCGCAGGTAAAGCTCCGCTTCACCCCAACTTCTCTGCCCGCCCCTCCGCTGCCCTCGCCGGGGGCCCTCCCGCCGCTCCACGGCACCCCTGAGGGGCCGGGATGGCAGCTGCGAAATAGTGAGCCATTGAGCGGCCGGCCGGAGGCGGCGGGGCGCGCGTGCGCCGGGGCGAGCTGCCACATAGTGAGCCGCGGTGTGGGGAGGTGAGGGGGGGGGGGGGGAACGGACGGGACGGGACTGGGCGCTGCGCATGCGCCGGGCTCGGAGGGTACTGAGCTCCATGTGGTGAAGGGGCCCGGGGGGGGGCGGCTTTGTCCCGGGGTTGTTGGGACCCCCACTCGCCGCCCTCCACTCCCCACACCATGGCTTCACCCCCTCCGGTCGTGGGAGGCTGCCCCTGGGCCTCGAGATGTGGGTCCCACCTGGGGCATCGCGCGCCCCACAGCAGCACGGGGGGGGGGTGTCCCTCGCCACGCTGTTGGGTGTCCGGGGTGACGGTGGAGGTTTGAGGTGATGTGTTGTGAGGCAGGCTGGCTCTGGTGTGTCCCTGTGGCATGGTAGGGGTCTGTGCCCCTCGGTGGGCCTGGCTGCCGGGCAGGGTCTGTTGGAGTGAGTCCGGAGGAGGCCATGAGGATGATGAGGGGCTGGAGCACCTCCTGTATGGAGACAGGCTGAGAACATTGGGGCTGTTCAGCCTGGAGAAGAGAAGCTGCGTGGAGACCTCAGGGCAGCTTCCAGTGCCTGAAGAGGGCTACAAGGGTGTTGGAGGACTCTTCATCAGAGGCTGGAGTGGTAGGACAAGGGGTGGGAGGCTTAAAGTTGAGCAGGAGAGATCAGGTTTAGCTATAAGACAGAAGTTCTTCCCTGTGAAGGTGCTGAGGCGCTGGCACAGGGTGCCCAGAGAAGCTGTGGCTGCCCCATCCCTGGCAGTGTTCAAGGCCAGGTTGGACACAGGGGCTTGGAGCAACCTGCTCTAGTGGAAGGTGTCCCTACCCATGGCAGGGGTTGGAACTGGATGAGCTTTAAGGTCCTTTCCAACCCAAACCATTCTGATTCTCTGGCCGTGCTGGGAGCAGGCAGCACTGGGGGTAATGCCGGGAGCATGGCAGGCACAGGGCTCCACTCAGGTCAGCTCCTGGCAAGGTGGGTTTGGATACAGTCACTGTTGAGAAGCAATGGATGCCATTGTGCTGGATGCGCTGTTCCAGCTAGGGCAGTAGTGTGATCCACTGAGGTCCTGCACCATGGCACTGTGTGCCAGCAGCCTGCCTCTTGTTGTGGTAGGGAGAATCCCTGATCCATCCGTGTGCAGGAGCAAATGGGTCTGTTTATGGATAGCAGTTGTCTAAGCAGTGTCTATTAGTAACTGCTGTTTAGGAGCTCTTCTTTAGGTGATTTGTGCTGGTTTTGGCTGTTTATTGTGATCAAAGAGAACAGAAAAATCGGGGTATGACGTGTCAGAGTATTAGTATGGACAATCTGGTCAAAATCAAATCTGGTGTTAACTGTGTTCTCAGCGTTGCTAGTTCTCCTACCGGGTCCCTAACTTGCCATAAAGTGTTGCTGTATGTCCTGTTCAGTAGCTGGATTTTGGTTCCTGATGAAAGCTCCTCTGTAGTACAATACCTAAAGCTTCTGAAGTGCTTGGGGTTCTTTTAGGTTGGAAGTATCCATTTAGCCAGGAGACTTAAAAGGTGATAACACTGAAAAGGTCTAACAGTGGAAATGTATTATTTCTTGTCTTTGTTGTGTTCCGTCCTCACCATATGGCTGGTTTGTGGTTTTCTGTGATGCTTTATGTGAAAGATTGGCATTTCCTTTCCTGTGTTGCATTTTCCTTCACCCTTTATGTTCTTCTGCCATCCACCTTCTCAGATATATTAATGTGGTAGTCTGGGGGAGATGGGGGCATAATCTTTCCACTAGTACTGATATATTCATCTTTGAATCTCAGCTCCTTATCCGAACCTGGCAGCATACACAGGGCAACCTGTGCGTTACTTGTTGGATTGCTTTGGGAAATGTCGATGGTTAAAATTGCAGCATGAGTGTTATCTGTCACATCTTAAAGAATGTGACATAACATGATCATTTTCTTTCTGCATTGGGTGCTTTCACATGGGCAAATGGAGAAGATGATTGTGTGGAGGGGCTAAATCACCGAGATTAAGGTTATGTATTGGGATGAACACTATGGGTTGGTCAAAACATAATTATGGAAGCCTATAAAGCGGAGGCAAAGGACTAAAACATTAAAATAGCTGGAAGTACAGAACTGTCTTAATTTATTTTCATAGAATCATTTAGGTTGGAAAAGACCTCGAAGACAGAAACCTCAGTGTGTGTCTTGTAGTGAGGGGTGCAGAGCTGAACACAGGATTCGAGGTGTGGCCTCAGCAGTGCCCAGTACAGGGGGCTGATCACTGCCCTGGCCATGATGATACAGACCAGGATGCTGTTGGCTTCTTGGCTGCCTGGGCACAAGCTGCTCATGTTCAGCTCTGTCAGTCAGCACTCCCAGGTCCTTTTCCATGAGCAGCTTTCCAGCTGCTTTTCCCCAGGCCTGCATGGGGTTGTTGTGGGCCAAGTGCAGGACCCGGCACTTTGCCTTGTTGAACCTCATAGAACTGGCCTCAGCCCATTGATCCAGCCTGTCCAGATCCCTCTGCAGAGCTTCCTGTCCTACAGCAGATCAGCATTGCCACCCAACTTGGAGTCATCTGCAGACTTACTGAGCATGCCATCGATCCCCAGGTCCAAAGCATTGATAAAGACATTAAACAGAACCGGCCGCAGCACTGAGCCCTGGGGAGCACCACTTGTGACCAGCCACCAATAGGATTTAACTCCAGTCGCCACCGCTCTTTGGGCTCTGCCACCCAGCCAGTGTTTTACCCAGCAAAGATACACCCATCCAAGTCATGAACAGCCAGTTTCTGCAGGAGGATGCTGTAGGAAGCTGTGTCAAAGGCTTTTTAAAGTCTAGCTGGACAACGTTTTGCTCTGGACAGATGAGTTGCAGTAAGATGGTAGGTCTGATACTGTTACCTGGATTTGAGGAAGTGTTCTAACTGTATGTAGAAAGCTGTTTACAGTCTGTGTACAGCTCAGGTCCAGGTCCATTAAAGCTGGTAGCTAATGTATATTTATAAAATAGTGATGTTGGCAGTGTGCTCAGCACAACGGAGTTAATGTAGCCTTGTGCTGATAGAGAGGGGTCAGAATAAGAAATAAGATCCTGCTTTTACCAACATAAATTATTAAGCCGTCTTGGCATGTCATACACCGCTGCATGGCAAATGCATTCTGCTTTGGCTCATCCCAGAGGCTACTGGCCTGGAGAGCAGCGTGCTGAGCTGCTGTGGCAACCAGCTCTGAAACACATCTCCTGTCTTTAAAGACTTCCAGTGCAGAACTGCTGTCATCCCAGCTTTCATCTGCCAGGAGGGATGGTCCCTCTCATTGTGACCAGGTGAAAAGCAGCCACTGCTGATTTGTCAGCCCATTTTTGGCTTCTGCTTGTGAATGTGAAGGGGAGAGGTGTCTTCAGAAGGGTGCTCGTGCTCCCTGTCTTTATCTCGTGTTTCCTTATCAATAGTGATATAGTGGGAAATGCCAAACACGCATTGTGTGGCTGCTCAGTTCTCCTGCCGTGTCAGCTTTGAGCAGGAACAAATGAGAAACAGTGGGTAAACGCTGTGCTAGCCGATTCCAAACTGGTCAAAGTAGTGGGGTCTTGGAGGCCTGTCTGAAATATTACCCATAGTAATGAAGATCCAAACACTCGGAGAAGCAGCCAGTAATGCCAGTGTTAGTTGATAGTGTGTTATAGCACGCTGCTGAGAGGATGCTTAAGAAATATCATACTAATATCACTTTGAGAAATGTTTGATCCTGGCCCTTGTATCAGCAACTAGTTTGAGATGAAGAAGTGCTCTGGCAGGTAGGCAGGAATTATCCTCCTTCTGTATATCTTTCCAGTAATCAGCTGCTGATTGCATCAGGATTGTTAAGTCCTTTGATGGATATATAAAAGCTATACTCTGAAAATGTCTAATTGCTCTTTGAACCCATTTCCGCTCTGGATATCGCAATATCTTTGGCTCTGACTTAATGTGGTTGTTTCTTTTCTGCTTTTAAGTCCACTGCTCAGTAATTTCATCAGACCCTCTCTTTCTCATGTGCACTGAGAGGTAACAAACGTTTGCTGTCTGCTTCTCCATATCATTCATGATTTATGGAAAGGTTTTATCCTGTTTTCCAACTAAAAATCTGAGCCATTTTCTGAATGGCTGCTGCACACTTGTTATCTCTGTCCCCTTCCTAGCAGCCTTTCTATGTTTACTATCCCTTTTTAGATAGTGACGCCAGAATAGCACAATAACTTTGTAATGCTGTAATACAAACTTATGTTTTGCTCTTAAAAATGCCTTTCTTGCCTTTTTGACTGCTGCAGAGCATTGGATACAACTCTGAAGGTATTGGCTCATGTGAAGCCTGAGGGATACTGTCTGATAACAAACTGGATCCTGTCATGTGCATATGCTCAGGGTTGTTTTTTCTCGCATGCAGTGCTTTGCATGGGATGGCACTGTGTCGCAGGCTTAAAACTCATCTTCAGGGACTTCCTGTCTGCAGGGTGAGTTTCACTGGAGAAACACGGAGTTCCTGCTTTGTTTGGGGTTTTGATTATTATTTGGAGAAAAGAACAACAACTTCCTCTCTTCAGTGCCGCTGGGATTCCCGAAGCTCTGGCACTGCCTGGACCTCCTCTGCTCACATGGAATCATCAGGCACATTCTTTGAGGGGAGAAACCTGCCAACCCCTTTCTCTGCAGAATGGCAGAGAATCTTCCTGCTTTCTCAGCTGCAGATTTGGAGAGGCAAGTGTGCAGAATCGACCCATCGGAGCCAAGGTGCTCGTGCTGTGTGTGCGCTTTGGCTCAGCAGGTCTCGTTGCTATTCAGGATCAGCCTGTGTTGCTCCTGTAGGAATGTTTGTTCTGATAACCCTTGCTGTGATTCCTGTTCAGGGTGGTAGTTCAGCAGGCAGGGCTCAGTTTGTAGCTAAGTAATAGCTGTTGAAAGAAGCAGATACCACTCAGTTGTTTGGCTTCTTTAATGTGGGGGTTTACATTTAATCTTCCTGCTGAAGTTTCATTTCTGATACCTTTTTCTGCCATAATCTAAAGCCTCCTGTAGATATTTTTATGTCCTCCAGCTTGTGATATCAGGATATGCCCAAGTAAAGGGAATGATGGTCCACCACGAATATTTGCTTGTGTAAATGCATGTGACATGCATACACTGTGTTGTCTGTGCAGTTTGCATACATGCATTTAGTCAAGCACACACACAACCAGCAGCAGTGCCACAAATAGATGCTTCAATAGGAAGTGGTGATGGTGAAGCTAGATCTTGTGGTAGGATGTGGTTAGTGCTGTTGATTCATATTTTCACATTATATACAGGTTAAGCTAATGTGGTAAAGCTTGGCTATTACCACAGAAAGAGAGCTAAGTGATGTGTTGAACTGGAGCAGAAGGAGATGCTGAATGAAGGCTGAGAAAGCCCAGTGTGCTTCTGAGTTATGTGTAATGTTTCACCTATTCAGCTCTTGGGTGCCCAAAAATGAGGTAGGTGGGGGTTTTATTTTTGCCTTTTGAGCCGCAAATGATGTCCAGAGAAGGCTGCACTTAAAAAAGGGAGGATTTAAATCAACTCCCAAGCTATATGTTAAACAGATTGTCCTTTTGCATTTTGTAAGAGGCTTTGTCTCTGTTCTCACTGGTTGGGGGAATTGCTTTAAATTCCCATGTTTGTAAAAGGAAGGAAAATGAATTGTTATAAAAAGATGTGTGTGGGAACCTGCTTGCTGGGTCTGACTGGACTGCATACTGTCAGCTCTCCCGCACATCCCCTTTGCCTGGGAATAGGGCTCTGAGCGCACTGGAGTGTGAGTGTGGGTAGGAGCAGCACAGCAATCATGCTCCGGGGCCCAGGGATCAGCACTGACCTTTCTCTCCAAGCTTGCTTTGCCTTCTTCCCGGGGGATTTCCAGTCGTTTTGGAGCCGGGTTAGTTAGTGCAGCTCTGCCTTGAACTGCTAATCCGGTGAGTATGTTTGGGATGGTGTTACTGAGTTCATCTCCCAGGGCATAGCACAAGTGCTGCCTTCTGTTAGTGCACAGCTATTTATTTGCCTCCTCCCCTAGAAGAAGTGGCTTCACAATGTGATTTCTGTTTGATTGCTGTTAGTCACAGTAATATGAGATATTACTAATGCTATCTCTGTTCTATTTTAAATGGACAGTTGATCTGTTTGGGGGACTATTGTGTTAAGATTGTCTGAGGGAAGGACTTGGTTCTCTGCCTGAAGGCAGTATCTGGGAGTGATAGTTTCTGGTTCTCTTCAGTTTCAAGTGTAGGTTGTGTGCCAGTGAAGTCCAAGTGGCTTGATTTATTGGGTGTATTATTATACCTATCGAATTTGGTGCTGCTGATGCTATTTAAAGTGAAAGACTACCTCCTGAAGTATTCTTCCACCATCTGCCCAAGAAATAGAACCCTCCTGAGAAGATAAATAATCTGGTTTGGTTTCTACGTAACAAAATTAGGGTTTATAGTTTTGAAGTGCTAAGCCTTTATGTACCATGGATTAACAGTGAAGGATCTGGAGCGTGGTGATTTCTCTATGCTGAGCTGTCTTCAGCTGGTAACACTAGAATTGAGACTCTTGGGAAGCATTCCTAAGGCTTTTGGGGTAGCTTTGGTTGTCTGGTGGTTTGTCTCACAAATTCCCTCATCATTTGAGACTTAATTTCAGAATTAATTTTGTTGAGAGTTTGTGATTTATGTGAAACCATAAGGGGCTTGATTCTCTATTGCCAGGTAACTGATAGCGTCACATCCACTTTGCATCACCATAGTACATTTGCTGTTTTGCTCGGAACCCATCTGATGCAAGGCAAACCTGCCTTATCATGCAAGAAAAAAACCCCATTTCAGTGTCTTCTAATGCTTTTCAGCTTAAAACCAAACCAGATCCTCTCTTTTGAGTGAAACCCCAGTATTCTTGGGGGTTTTGTCCTCCAAGTCTTCCTCATTTCACTGGTGTTGCAAACTAAACCTCCTGCTGCTGATGTTGCTGGTGCCCAAACTTAACCCAGAGCCTGGAATTCAGGAGGGATCTGTGTGCTGTACCTGATGAAACCACAGTTATGCTGCAATAACATCAGCAGCGTGAACTTTGTAGCAGTGCAATAACTTTTTTAATCAGCTCCGGTATTTGGAGGCTGAGGTTAAAGTCCATTTTGCCAAGTGCTGTTTAAAATGTGGGTGCGTGGGCTGGGGAGGCTCAGGATCTTGCAGTGGAATTGATCTAGGAATGAGTCCAATGCTCAGCCTTGCAAAGGCATCCTGTTTCCTTCTGGGAGGAGGGAGGAAGGGTAAATGTATGTGGGGGCTGATCCTTTTGTGTTCAGTGATGGGATGGAGAAGATCTGAGAACCAGTATAGAAAGTACCATCTCTCTTATGGTGCTCACTGGGTTCATTCTGCATTTTGTAGCAACTACTGTCTTTTATCTCTGGTAGATAGTTCTCATTCTCCTGATGGGAATTGCTGATCTTGGAGCAAAATTACTCGTGATAGTTTTTTGTTTCTTTGGAATTTATGCTGACATCTTCTCTCCAGATACTGTTATATGTGTCCTTTTCCATGGAACGTAGGCAAGAGAAGCTTAGATCATAGCTGCTCTTTACTGCTGCTTGCCTACTTCTGTGTCTGTGATAGCTCAGGATAAAGGTTTTGAGGTACCTTATGACCTCTTGTGAGGTCCTGTTGTGGCTCCCCAGTTCTCTCTGGGGGGTAACTACACTCTTAGCTATTGGGGTGGAAGCCTAAAGTCACTTCAATGTGATACCTGTGGGCTACCCGTTAAAAAGCTCTTAGTTTTCTCCCTTTATCTTCTGCTATGTTTAGCTCTATTTCCTCCCCATTTTGCTAATGCTAGTGTTCATGCAGACACATGGTGAGACAGATTAGGGAGCTGATCCAGCTGAAAACCAACCCGTTTTAGAAAGGGAGTGGGAAAGGATTTGCTTGGGGAGTGTTTGTCGGTGGTTACTGGCATCGGGAGGCAACATCAGCGAGGGGGAGGGAAAGACGCTGCCTCCTTACCTTGAATTCAGGTGACTCTGGGCCCACACCCAGGGTCATTGTTGTAAACCGGCTGGCAGGAATCAGGGCTGAGTGATGCCAAGCTCCTTGCATCCCTGCTTTTGAAGCCACATGCAAGCACTGCTGTCCTTGCCTGGGCTCCTCTCGGGCTGGAGCAGCAGTAGGCAGTCTGCTGAACACAGACGTGCTGCAGTGCTGAGCTTGCCCCTCTGCTCTCAGTGATTCAGGACACAAAGTGCCCCATGCTCTGGTGGCAGGCAAGTACCTGTGAAGTTCAAACTGATTTGTTTCTCTTGTTTGTTTCCCTAGGTGATTTCTCTGGTCAGCTTTTAGCTTATTTGAGTCTTGGTCCAATATTCATTATTGTTGGCTTTGTAACACTCATCATATTCAAGAGAGAGCTTCACACGGTGAGTCCTTCTCTCCCTTCCCAGCTTCTCTTTATGGCAAAAGCCTTTTCCTTTGTCACCTGGTGTTCCTGTATTCACACTTCTTTTCCTCTCTGTAAAGAGCAAGCTCAGGTAGGGTGATCTTCCTGCCAAAGAACAGCAGGAGACACTTATCACTTGTACCAGCTCAAAAGACTGCTTAGCCTTTGCTAACTTGTGTTACTGTGTGGTATGTTTTGGGCACTATTTGTCCAAAACCATCAAGAGAGATGTCTGAGGAGCAAAAGAGCGCTGTTGCAGAGTGAGAACACTCCCAGGATCCAGCAGGATCGTAGACAGCACTAGTAGGTTCCTGCAAGATGGGCATAATATGCAGCAGATGATGCCTGTAACTCAGTAGGATGTGCTTTATTTGAACTACTGAGGCAAAAAAGGGGGTACCAAATAAAACTTAGATTCCCAAGAGAGTGGATCCCTCTGTGAGGGCAGCTGCCCCTGGTATTTGATTCAGAGCTGGGAAGAAGAGGCTTGCTTCTGCCCAAATGACCAACAAGGGACTCTTGTCATACATAAGAGATGATGCTTTCTGCCTGCTCTGACAGGTAGCTGGGAATCAGCGTCATGGATAAATTCCCTTTAGGAGGTATAAACCTCTTGTGAAATTTGCCCTCAGTAAACAGATAAAATAGGGGCCAGTGAAAGGGTTTTGGCAGCAGATTTCTAATGTAGGGCCATGGTGTCATGGGAACCAGTGGCTCAAGGGACCTGGAATGGGACAATGAGGTTAAGCTGATTCTAGCTAGGAGAGGCAGCTGTTGAGTTTTGGCAGCTCAGAGGTTTCTTGTTGACCGGAAAGAGAGAATAAGCTGGAGCAACTATTGCACAAACCCACGGGGGGTTTGAAAACAGGGGCTTGTAAGGTGATGGTAAGGGGACAAGCGTTGAGGTTGGTTTTCAGTTCTGTATGTGGGAAATCACCATTGAGCTGGAGAGGGACGTTGGCTGGCCTGCGGCAGCCTGAGCCATAGCTAAGGACTTAGAGTGAGGAACTGCTTCATCATCTGGAATGGGACCGAGTGTTAAGGAGGCAGAGTATCATCAGCAGCTGGGAATTTGATCACGGCAGCAGGACTGACTCAGGGGAGGTGTGTGGAGTGTGGAATTAAAGAGTAAAAATAACTGCTGCCAGTCTGACTGAGTTCAGAATAGGAACTCCATTGTAGGCTGAAGGCAGCAACTTCCAGATGAAAACATTCAGAGAGGGAAAAGCCAGAAAGCCTAAAAGCCCCCTTTTTAAGGCTATATATATACCCAATTAACAGTGCGTGCACTCCCCCTGTTGGTTGGTCGGGAAAGGCAGTCCCTTAAAACCTGCCGTGTGTCATCTACTGGTGAAAGGCTGCTCACAAAATTGTTATCCAGCCTCATAAAAGTCTCTTTCTGTGTGTCATCTGAAAAGCTGCCTGTACACAATGTGTTGCCAAATATACAAAGTGGGCTGAAAAAGAAATGCTTTTCTTCCTCAGGTAGAGAACTTTGAAGCCATGGGTTTAAACTCTCGTAGTCAAAAAAGAAACACATGGTTTGGGGTTTTCTCAACAGAGAGCGCCTGGGAAGTGGGTGGATCTTCTAGATAGGATGACGCGGTTGTCTTGCCTTCACAGATCTCTTTCTTGGGAGGGCTGGCATTCAACGAGGGAGTGAACTGGTTAATAAAACATGTAATCCGGGAGCCTCGGCCCTGCGAAGGTATGGAATGACCCAGTGTGTCCTGGTGTTGAGTTTTGGAATGCTAACTATGGGGCGGTTAGAGGGTGTTTTCCATTTGCCTCATGTTGGCTTTGGATGTTTGGGTGCAAGAGGGCTGGCAGAGCCGTGTCCTGTGAGCTCATGTGCGCATACTGCAGCAGGATGGGCTGGCTTCACATCTGGAGCGTTCCAGCTGCTATGGACAGAGTAGACCTTGACCATACTCTTTCTTCTTCTCTTCCCAGAAGCCCATTCAACAGTGACCACAAAATATGGGATGCCGTCCAGCCACTCCCAATTCATGTGGTTTTTCTCTGTCTATTCCTTTCTGTTCCTTTATTTAAGGTAAAAATTCAATGTCAGGTTTTGGCTGTTACTGTGTTGAAACACCTGAACTAGATGGCTCCCTTGCTGTGTGCCGCTTCAGTGGCATATGGGATGAAATCTAAGGAACTGCACAATTTACTGTGCCTAGGGTGGATGAAGCATGTCTATCTCCATCTGAAGTTAGGATTGAAGGGTATGGGTGGGCTTCCTGTGCCTATCTAGGTACAGGTCTCCAGATCTGCCTTTTCTAAGCTGTGATGATCCACCAGTGTGAGGGAAGAGGGGGGGAATAGGGAGGAGAAAAGAAGAGCTGCTTTCTCATGCGTCTGCTCAGTTTTGTCAGTGGGGTTATCTGTGATCTTTTAGGTAGTATCTGTTGCCCACTTGCATGACCTTTTAGTTCATCTCGTTTCCCAAATACCAGTTGTACATGCTCTGCTGTGCTGCTCTGAAATTCCTGCTGGGGCATGGCTCTGTCTTGTGGCTCCAACGTGGAGGAAGACAAAACTCACAGTTCCTCCTAGCTTTGTGGATGATGGAGGGACTCTGATGTCTTGGCTCCCTGTTGCATATGCTCAGCATGTGCCTTTCCCATCAGCTGCAGTAATTGTGAGCATTCTGCCTTCCATCACAGCAATCCCTGTTAACAGTTGGAGAGGGAGAAGTGTGGCTTTCTGGCTTCTCTGTGACTGCTGCCAGTGGGACAGATTGCTGCTGGGATGGTGTCGAGCTGCCCATGACCCCACTGGAGTAGAGCTTTCCTAGGGTTTCAGAGGTAGCGAGGAGCTAAGGGGTGCTGAGCTCCCTGCCACTGTGCTAATGGCTCTCCATCTCTTTCAGAATGCACCAAACAAACAATGCGAGGTTTCTGGATTTACTATGGCGACATGTGCTGTCCATCTGCCTCGTCACAGTGGCTTTGCTAGTCTCATATAGTAGGTATGGAGCAATTGTTTGTCTTATGCTCTCATACAGTCCTGTGGCCTTTTAACAGCCAGCAGACCTGTCATCCCTTGTCCTGCCTTTCTGATGTGATTCTTGACTGCACTGTACAAGTCAGAGCTTTGTGAAGTTGCTGTGTTGCCGTGAGACCCTTTGAATGAGCAAAGGTGCTACATGTGTGGTGCTTCAGAAGCATTTATAAAGGCCCAAATCAGCTTGCACCAAATCTTCATGGGTGCCATTGCCATGCTGCAGCCTCACTGCCTTGCCTTCTTGCCAGCACTAATCATGAGAGCATTGCACCATGCCTTGGCACACCAGCATCTGCATTGCTACAGTTGACCAGTCTGATTGTTTTGCTTGAGTGGTAGTTAACAAAAACGTGTGTAGCCGTTCGACTTGCAGGGCTTAGTTGTATGAAGAAGAATAAAGAAAATGAACGTTTGATGCTTATTTTTCCCTGTAGTAGATTAAATATATATATACACATGTATATATAAAATGAGCTCCAGTGACTAGAGACCAGGCACGTTCAGGCCATGTTTTCCACAGAAAGGTACCTGTTGGTACTCTTGGTTCTGCATTAGAGCTGATTCCTGGTTATGTTTAAAGTTCTGACAGGATAATTTCATAAGAGATATATGGTCTAATTCAAATAAAAAATAATCAGAGGAAATGCAGTGGCTTGTGCTAGGCTGAGGGTCAGAGAGGATGAGCTTAATGGCTTTGATATATGGGTGAAAAGAATTCTGAATGTGACTCACATCCATGCACACAGGCTGCTGTTAATACAGGTTTCTGTTTGGCTGCAGCCTTTGTGCTGGTACATTTGAAAGCAGCAAGATCATAACAAAAATGCTGTCTAGGTTCTTAAGAATACCTTTAAGCTGCAGCTTTGGTGGCCTGGATGGGACTTGTCCTGTTGCCGGCTTTGGAGAAGTCTTTTATAGAAGCCAGTGGTAATAGTTCCTCAACTAATCTGAAGAAGCATGAAGAAGAATGTGGAGGGTTAGTGAGTTAAGCTCAAACTAATGCACTCTGAGCTGAAACTGCTGTAACAGGGCAGACAGTTTTTCCTGTTTTTTTTTCCCACTTTTTTGCCAGCTTTTGGATGAGAAAAAAGAAGATACCCACTTTTAACATCTGGAGCATAACTTGCTCAGAAGGTCTGGGGGTCCAGTGAAACATCAGCCCTTGAGTCATGCCTCCTCTTGTTTTAAAGCTTGTCTGGTGACTCTTCTCTTCCACTGCAGGGTTTATTTGCTTTACCACACCTGGAGCCAAGTCTTGTATGGAGGTGTGGCAGGAAGCATTATGGCCGTAGCCTGGTTTGCCTTCACACAAGAGATATTAACTCCTCTCTTCCCAAGGATAGCTGCATGGTAAGTCCCTTTATTCTGTGGAGGTTCTGTTCCTGCAAGGCTGCATTCTGTGCATTGCTGGTTTGCTCATTGCATGAGTCTCTTGCAATGAGCTGTAGCACAGGTGTAGTATTACCTGGCAAAAGAGATGGTTCCTAATCAACCAGTGTCAGGGATGTACCTTGCATGTGATGCAAAACAAACAAAGGTACTCCAGGCTCCAAGCCTTTAGTTGCAACTGTGCAAGCCCTGACTGGAAAGGGGCTGCTCAGACATTTATGAACCACCTAAGATGTTAGAAGAGAGAATTCCTGGGTTCTGTTCCAGTTTTCCATACTGAGTGTTGTCTAACCTGCTTGTTCCTCCATGTTTTCTTGTGCATGCATATACAAATGATCCTGTATCTGTACCTGATATGGGTGGAGGAAAGGAAGTTCAAGCAACTGTTCCATGTGTAAAGCCCTACTCAAGTGCTGAGGTGTGGCAGAGAGGTGGAGAAGCCTTTCAAGCAGAACAGACATTTCTTAATGAATGTCTAATGGCCTCATAAAATTGCAAAAGCCATTTAAATGTGATGTAGTCTGGAAACATTGTGTAAGGAATTACAAAGGAGAGGAGTTTTGTGATTAAATTGAACAAGGAGCCCTCTTCCCAGCCTGAAGAGTAATGGAATAGCAGTGTTAAGTCTGGAGCAGATTTTTTTCCCCTTTGTTTCTTTTTAGATCAAAATAGTGATGGAGAAAAAGTCTCATTATTTCCCTGTTTCCCCCCACCTTGTCCATTTTCAGGCCTATTTCAGAGTTCTTTTTAATCCGAGATACCAGCCTCATTCCTAACATCCTGTGGTTTGAGTACACAGTCACGAGAGCAGAAGCAAGGTAAGTTTTATTGTGGGATGGAGGAGCTGTAGCTGGTTGGACTTGTCAGCTGTAGTTAGTAATTTATTCTCCAATATGTAGGTAGCTGCTGTGGGTAGAGTAGTGCAGAGTAAAGGAATAGCAAGTTGTGGCTTAGCTACTGCACCTGGAAGGGGAGTCTGTTGGGGTGTGTGAGATGAACGAATGCTTCATTTAAATAGCATTTCAGCTTCCTAGCTTGTGGTTTTTTGCAAGCAGTTGTTTATTTTGCACCCACATGTGAGCTTGTGCACACTTAAGACATGGTGAATGTCCTAGGTCTGTAAAGAATAGGAAGGACTCAACTCCTTGTGGAGATTGGGGCAGCTTTATTTTTTCGTGGGGCTAAGCAGAGCCTTATTTTAATCCTCCCCCCTTTTGCCCACTGCCCCAGCACCCAGCAATGGGGCTGGGGCCACCTCTCACCCTTCCCTCTGTGTTGCTGTTGCAGAAACAGACAGCGCAAGCTGGGTACGAAGCTGCAGTGACTCGAAGCGTGGGGACCAGAGAGCGCGTTTTAACAGAGACAGACAAGAGCAAAGACCTGGGAGCAGCAAGGAGCCTTTAACAGACGGACCAAAGGAACAGGCAGGGACCATACCCGAAACCTGAAAGCCTTTGCTCTGCTTTAGCAGCTAGCTGGGTGCTCCCTGATGCATGTGGGACCGTGCAGGAGTAGAAACTCATTTTCAACACAGATGCACATTGCCGGTTGGAATGTAACATCATGTCTACGTCAGGGGAAAAGGGGGGAGAAAATGCCTGGTGTCATGTTTGGGGGAGGGAAAACCAAAAACGAATCCTTTCTGTGACTTTTTTTTTTTCCTTTTTCCTTTTTTTTTTTTTTTGTTTTTCCAGCATGAAATATACACACTATTTATTTATTTTTTTAAATGGCACTTTGGTTTTTGGGGCGGGTGAGGCCCTGACTGCGTGTTCTGGTTTTGCCTTTTTCAGTTGGGTTTTTCTCTTTGGAAGAAGATGACAAAACTTAATCTCAAGCTGATCATGCTTCATTAGGGCTTTAATTTCTCTAAACTCCTTAGGAGGGAGGGACACGAGGATGGGGTGACCGAGGCAGAAGGGAGAGGCAGACTTTGTCCTTTCTGCAACCAGTTGGGGAGATCGAAATCAATTCCAACTGCACTTTGTACAGATAGGAAGAAAGCGTAAAGGTCTGATTTTTAACACTAGCGATGGTTCTGCAGGGAAGCCTGCACGGATACCATGAAGGGGAGTGTGTGTGTGTAAAACAAAGGATGAACTGAAATATACCGACTATTATTTTTTTTCCACTGCTGCTCCTGTTGTGTAATTAGCAAGAGTGTCTTTCTCAGAACCTCTTCTAGGTGGCAAGATTATTACACGTATCTCATGTTTATTCCATCTCTTCCTTTATCCTTTTATTACCTCAGGGTTGCTGTGATCTGTACAGCTTCTGTTGTACTGAGCGTGCTGCCAGTGGCACTAGGAAGCCCATTGGTGAGAAGCAGTGCTGTGCTCCACTGAAAGCCGAAAGCCTTACAAAATTCAGTTGTTGGTCTCTGCCTTGAGCACTGGATTTTTCTTTCTTTTTTCTGTTAAAGCTTAAGGGAGGGAGTTTTAAGCATGAAAATAATGACAACCAGAAATGAATATCAAGGCAGGTGACTAATCACTAGCTCAGCTGCTGGCTGAAGTATTCCTTTGAGTCCTGTTAGCATCCACCCATGAGCTTGTCCTAGCAGAGACTCCTACCACTTATTACATTGGCTTGGTTGGGGTTCTGCAGCAGTAACCTTCAATGCTGAACTCCTACAAGCAAGTTTTGCTTTCCATCCTTCTTCCATTGGGATTCTGTGTCTGGCCAGTTCGCCCTCTGGATGCTGTTTCTCTGTGGGAGTGTGTCTGCCATATGTGTGTACTGGTGATGCCTACAACCTCTGTGATCCATGAGTTAACCTGGCAAGGGCTATACTCACAGTGCTTCAGGGCTGTGCATGGACACTTTCTGTATTTCTAGTATATAATGCAGCAGTTCAAGTGTAACTACAGAGAAGTATTTATTCAAAGCACAACTGACTTGAACTTTCACAGATAAAGGACAGCTTCTGAACTGGCTCAATGGTCATCGGTGTGCCTTCGATGCAGTCATGTGAGCAGAGGTAAACTGACTGTCACATCTTGGTCTTGCTGCCTGTTCTACTATCTCCACTTTAATCAGACTCCTGCATTATAAAGCTGCTTGAAGTGAGATGTGTTTCTGTTCATCTTGATTATTTTTAAGTTTTCATCTGTGCCTGTTGCCATAGGAGTTTGTGTGTTCGTGTGGAGTGGGAGCTGCTGGAGAAACTGTTGGACAAGCAGAGTGTTAGCTGTGGAAAGATCTAGGAGATAGGAATGAAGGCTGTTTAAATCGCTGTTTCAGTAGCTATGGGTAGTACACTTACTGTTTTCAGTTGTTACAGCTAATTATTATTTAAGGTCCTGTTAGTATTTGCATAACATGAGCAATCCTGTTCACATCTGAAGGACCTGAGCACTGGATCTGCTTGAAAGTGCATCAGAATAAAGATGCATCTTGCAGCTTTCACAAGGACATTGGATCTGACTTAGAGCAGCTCTGTTAAAATGTGACAGGCCATCGGATAGGCCATGTTTCAGTTGGAAAGCTGGTACTAATCACTTATGTCTTGCAAACCCATTTATTTTCTCTTCCTTTTGTAAGTCAACTCACAAAACCAGAATGACAACACTCTTCCCTAAGGACAAGGCTGGAAAAGTGGATTGTTTCGAGTGTGGCTGGTGCTTCCCTAGCCTCTCTTAAGTTGTTAACAGACTGCTGTGGAAGCACCTATTGAGAACTGGAGTGCAGGGAAGAGGTCTCGTCTCTTCATGGAGAGTGCTGTAGTGTACAAAGCTGTTCCACTTCATGTTGCCTTCAAACCCAAGCTTCCCACCATTAGGAGTAAGGGAGAGGAAGAAGAGCTCTTGTAAGACGCTGTAATAAACTCTCCTCTGTTCTCTGTGAGTTGTTTGTAATCCGCATCTTCTGCCTACTTTTGCTGTACCTTTCCAGAAACCTTTGCAATACTTGATACAGTAGAAATTCCTTAGTGATTCCATGGATTTTCTTAACTAAATGGTGCTGTGCAGGAAAAAGATTTGAGCTCTGCCTTATTATCCTACACTTGTATGAGGTCTCCTGCCACTAGTTTTCTGAAATGGAATATTTTCTTTGGAATATGTGGCTTTGCAAGCAGATGCTTTCTATTCCTCCCCTGTACTCAAGGGGGCTGGATGGAGATATTGAGACAATAAAAGGAAGGTGACAACGCTGTGGTTCACTGTTCTTGCTGTCCCTGCACCAACATCCTCCCATAAGGCTGGTTATGCAACTTCTGCAGTGTCTCAGGAAATTTAAGACTTTTTTTTGTAGCATTTTATCTGTTTATTGTGTTTTCAGTTGATTCAAAGAACAGCTTGAAACTTTGCGTGACATGGATTACAACAACCAAACCAGTACTTAACACAGCTAACAGCAAAGCATGCAACACTACCAGGCCGCGTGGCATAAACTGCACTCATACCCCAAGAGTTATCTTGACTATTTTCAGCTTATTTGTTCCAAATCAGTTATTTTCCTGCAACTTACGGTTTTCTTTTGTACTTAATGTGCTGTTAAGACAGTGGGCATCTCTTGATAAAACAATCAGAAACACGGAGAACAGTATGCAATAAGTCAACACTGAAAACCACCAAGAAGGTATGAATCAGAAGATCACATTTTAGAACTTGTACAACAAGAAAAGACTTTATAAAGGAAAAAACCTTGCAATGGTTTTAGTGTCCTTTCAAGCACTTAAAAAATCAGCTTCATTCATCTGAATTTCAGCTCTGTATATCATTAAGGATGCATTGAGTGGTTCATGAATCTTGTATCTCTTCTGGTGTGATAGTCTGCTTCTTGCAGCTGTACTCTGCTGAAGCTAGTGGGATGTGGGATATCCAGATTTAGATCCAGAAAAGATCAATCCCATCTTCTGAGATACAGTCACGGCAGCACATACTTCTCCTTAATCTTTATAGGCACTTCGTTTGACGGCCTTCCCCTTTGAGATAGAAGCTGCAAAGGGCCAGTCTCAAATACTTAAGTGATAAATACTGTAGCATCAGTGGCTGAAGGCATTGCAGACAGGGAAAAGTAACTGCTCCCTTAGCAACAAGGGTTGATTTAGTATGGGCGAGGATCACTTTGGCAAAAATGAGTATTCTTCCAATGTAAAAGGCTCCATAACTCCAGGTGTTATCCCAGCAAGGTCTGGTCTTTTATGTAGCATTTACTCACTTCTGTTTTGATAATACTGAGTATCCTCTTGCAGTTTTCAGTCTAAGTCGTACAGAGAAGCCAACAGAGCAGAGGTTTGCTTGCAGGTCTGCAGTGCTCCTATTGGGTTGATTTTAGACTATCTCCCTCCATTCAGGATTCCTCTAAAAGATCAACTAAATCCATGTAGATGATGTGAAAGTGGCAGGTTATACAATCACTGGCTGTGCAGGTGAGTTTCAGTTAAATTTTCCTTTCTTAAGGTGTAAGTATGAGATAGAAGCTTTGAAATAACATCCTTTTAGGAAGAAAAAAATGCAGTTGTGTTGGTTTGTGTCTTTCAAGAAGGAAATCAGAATGATTTTTCTTACTTTAAACATGTTCAGTGCAAATTTCTTCATGTGTGTTCCCCAAGGCACTTTGATCGTGTCCCTTGTTGTTCTGTGATCAGGAAAGCAGTATGATCAAACACTTCCCTGTTACCAAAACAGGCCATCTGACTGCTAATGCTTCTAGTTTAGGGTGATGTCCCAGCAGCCACGTCTTGAAGGGTGTGCAACTGAAATGTAAAATTCCTGTTGCAGAAATAGCACTAGAATTCCTCGTTACCATATGGTTTTGCTAAATAAAAGTAGTCAGGGGCTTGGATTCTGGTAGATTCATTGGAAACAGTGCTTACAAAGGCTCCTATGCTGCAATTGTGTGTTTCTAGAGAATCTCAATATAGCCTCGAGTTTGTCAGCTGAACATGGAAGTGCCGTCATGAGTTCTGTCACAGAACAGAGCTGGCACAAATGTGAGCTGCAGTAAGGAAGAGCTCCAAGAGTCGTGTACTGTTACTGCAGGAACAGTGGCTGCCACAGTGCACAGACATTTACAGTGACCACGCGTTCTCAGCTTTCTTCCTGCTTTCTAAGACTTTCCTGCCTTGTTAAAGCAGAGCGGTGTGAAAGAAGGGGGATTCTGCACCTCATTTTCCTTTGGCTCTAATAGATTTGAACACTGTGGCCAGAAGTGGAAGTTATGTTCTGGAGTTCCAGATCAGAAACGTTCTTATTTGTCCACAACTAAGATATAACTCATTATGCACAAATAGGTTGTTTCTGAAAGCAGGGTATAAAACCACACTGTGTTAACGTGTGCCCTGAAGGAGGTAAGGCATGGGGCCTCTGGCTACTGAACAGAAGGGGAAAACTTTTCCTCAATTCCAAAGGAAGGTACAATGAAACAAGTGGCCTGCTAAATGCATAGGCAATCTCTTCTCATCTCTGCAGATATTAAAGAACATAAAGCCAAAGCTAGCAAAACATGGGAGAGAGGTCTTCTAGAAGCTCTGTAGGGATAAAGCTTTACACTGAGTCTGAAGATCTATGGCCAGGACCACAAAGCAAGCTTAACAGATAGCCCAGAACAACAACAACAAAACCCCACCTGAGTTTGTAGCAAATGGTATCTGTTGTAAATAGGGTCAGTGCAACAGAAAGGACATCCCAGCATCCTGAAACTGAGGGGAAGGGGACATTCCCAAGCTTGTAAAACATGTAATGGTTGGAGTGCCTAGGATAAGTAGTGCAGTGCACTCTAATGGGACTGGATCTGCTCTGACTTTAAGAGCTTATTTCTCCCCTTGCCAAAGTTCAATGGTGGAAGTTGTGCTAGAGCAGCAGAAAAACCTTCAGCCAAGTCTGAAAGACGCTGCACTCTTCAGAAGACTAAACCAGCAAAAAGACTT
Source organism: Ara ararauna (assembly GCA_028858755.1). Taxonomy (NCBI): domain Eukaryota; kingdom Metazoa; phylum Chordata; class Aves; order Psittaciformes; family Psittacidae; genus Ara; species Ara ararauna. Next base: position 19,763,511 of record CM054384.1, read on the forward strand.
CATGCTGCAGCAGTTCCATCCCATAATAAACATTCCCTGCTTTTCTTGGAGAACTGCCTTCCTCATGCAGTGGATCTGGATACTGGTAAGGACTGTGCTTTCTGTTTTCCTTTACAGCAAGTTCCATAAAACTCTTCTTTCAGTCCTCTTTGAGGACAGGAAGGTGCACTTTGCATTGACGGGAGAGGACCAGTCAGTTCAACTTAAGACAATGTTGCCTCCCCACAGAGTTAATATCTGTGGGTCACTATTCTGTAACCTCTTGCTGAAAATCAATGGTAGATGCCTTCATAGGTTCCAGTGCAAACTGTCCCCTCAATCAGGAACTGGGAAATTCAGTGCATAAGGGGTAGCCCTTTTAATGTGGGGGCTTTGCATCATGTGTGCCTCTTACAGTTTGGATCTGGGAGCAGACTGGAGCAAGACCCTCATGTCTAGCAGTGCTTTCTCAAGGTAATGTGTCATGCGGGCTGCGTTTGTGTCAGCACAGCTGTTGAATGCAGAAATTGCAAAGTTGATATGCTCATTCATAGGGTTGTAACAGATTCCATAGCCATCTGGAACCACGGGGCCAAAACACATCACACAGTCTGTCTTTGCTGGGACCTGTGGAGACAATGCAATTAGAAACTGAACCAGTCAGAGAAATGTAGCCATCACCTGCTACCAGCTCTGTCAACAGCAGCAGAAACTGCCACTTTGGCTGATCTTGGCTTTGGTTATGCTATTCTTTTTGCAGGGTTGAGAGGGACTGCGGCAGCTGTTATCAGATCTCCAACTTTACTGGTAGCAGGCTTAATATTTCTGGCCCTAAATGAAGATTAGTTGCCAACAGAAGGGAATGAAGGAAAAATGGGGGGAAGAAAGGCAATGAAAAGAGAGAGCGCTTCTGTCTTTGCTTTGGATGAGTCCTACCTGGCTGGTGGAGAGGTTGAAGTGCATTGCAATAGCATATGCTGTGTCCATGAACAGTTCAGGTATGCTCACTAGGTCCTCGATGGCTTGAAGCTTCAAGCCTAAGAGGTGGCGGTCTATTGCATTGCCCCTTACTGCCTGGAAGGAAAGGAAGGCTACATGAAAGCCTGTTTAGCAGCAAGTGAGAAAAACTGCCCATTTCTCTGGGTTAAAGAGCAGAACACTTCTGAAAATCTCTATGTGCTTAAAGTTAGGAGGAAACTCGGTCTTGCCTTTAGGACTATAAGTCTTGTTTGTAAGGACTCTGAAATTAAAACACACCAGTGGAACCAAGCTTAAAGTTCCTGCCTATGGACTCCCTCTGGTTTAAGGGGTCCTCATGCAACTTTGGTATTTATCAGCAACAGTGACAGTGAGAACTGAAGCTGTGTTTGTATTTGCTTCTCTCTTTCAGGTCAGTCACAAGAGACACTTGAACCACTAGTTAGAGAGGATTCAGTCTGTGGCCTAGAGCATTCTCAGATTGAACTTAGACCTACGATCAGCACTAATAGCGACATTGCTGTGTCAGCAGAGAAAGCTCTTGAGGTCTGATCTTTCACCAGAACCCTCATTTGCTAGATAAAACCCCGAGCCTTGGTGCAGAGACTCACCATATCAGTGTACTCCCTGTGGGCCTGGATAGCTCTCCTCAGCAAGTTGGCTTTCTCCTGGTCCTGAGAACACACAGACCTGTCTGTAAGTTTTCCTGCAGAATGAAAACCTCATTTTGGCTGTTCCTCTCTGATGGAGGCATTTCTTGTGTGAATATATTAGATTCATTTTTAGATTTACTAGATGTAATCTTTAAATCGTTAGATCTTCATTACTTCATTCTGAATGGAGTTCTCCATCTGTCAGCAGCAGAACTTGGTCTGAGTAGCTGAACAGACTTTTAGAAGGGACACACTACTTTTTGGTGGGATTAGAAATGTCCACATGGGTTGCCTAGGGAAGTTGTGAATGCTCCATCGCTGGTGGTGTTCAAGGCTGGGTTGGACAGAGCCTTGGGTGACATGGTTTAGTGGGAGGTGTCCCTGCCCATGGCACGGGGATTGGAATTTGATGATCTTAAGGTCCTTTCCAACCCTGACTATTCTATGATTCTATGTTGTCTCCCAGGCTTTTAATACATGTGAAGGGGAAGGCAAAGGAAACACAATACTATGTTTTAGGTTAAGTTCACATGGGCTGCAGGTCTGTTCAGCTGAAACAGCTGCCATAGGGTGAGCCACATCAGCAGCTTTGCTCTTTTTCTGGAGTGGAGTCCTCTTGACTCCAGTTCAGTCCTCACCGATTTGTCAGGGGTGTCCATTGACTGCACAAACTTCAGGGAGGCCACAGACGTGGAGCGGATGGTGTCTGTGCGGCCCAGGCGGAACATCCGCAGGGATGCGCTCTCGTAGGTGGCACAGGAATGGCCATACATCCTGGAAGGTGGAGAAGGAAGTCACAGGAGTGAGTTTGTCCTGGGAGAAATGGCCATGGGAGAAAAGCAGAGGAACTAAGGGGGAAGGGGAAGACTTCATGCGAGTGAATCGCTTTGATAGCTGACTTCTGATGCTTCCTTGCTAGGAACAGACACAGAGGGGTAAATCTCAGCTATTGTTTGGCAGCTGCCACAAGAGATCTGCTGGTCAGTCCCTGTGCACGGGGAAAACAAGGGACTTGGGAAGCAAGCCATAGCAGCCTGTGAGAGACTTGTCTGTGCTGCCTTTCTGAAGCTTACATGTTTGATAGTGAAGAGGTGGAGAAGACATCTATTGGTCTTACCTGTAATATGCTAGCTGCAAGGCCAACTGGATGAAAGCATCAGGACTTAACTTCTCTGACTTGGGGAAGTCTTTCCCAAATTGATGAAAGACCATGACTTTGATATCCAGGTCTTCAACCAACCTGCAAGGAAAGAAGGAGGGGTGCTCCTTTGCATGTTGCTTGTTCTTGTAACAAAGATGCGCATTTGCTTTCACAAGGCTCAGAAAGAATGTGCTGTCTGGATCTGGACTATGTAGGACAGAGAGCTTCATCACACACAGATTTGTTCGAGCAGCACAAGAGATGAGGTGGTTTTGGCCACTGCTGAAAAACTTCACCAGGTTAGGTGGGCTTCTGTGTGTGTTCATGCTCCAGTATCCCCAGTTAAACCCTGTAAAGCCTGCCTCTTTCTCAGTAAATGGGATGGAGCAGTAATTGGCCCTTTCCAGTGCCTCTGACTTTATTCCTAGCTTGTGGCTTTAGTGTCCTTTTCAGATAGGTTCAATGCTGCTGACTCAAGAAATCACTGGGAAAAGTCCCTGGCTGCAGTGGGGATTGAGTGAGTGCCTCATTTAAACCACTGACATGTTCGTAAGGGGAACATGAATGACTCCCTCAGTCACTCACCAGACCTCTCTACTGCTTTGTACTTACATGTTGAGGTCCTGCTTTGCTTTCTCTATGTCATTCTTGATTTCTGGGGTGATGTTAAACCGCAGCTTTTTGGGCATTGGCAAAGGAGTCATGGGTGATTTTACCAGCTTGGGTTTCTTCCTGCAGAGAGAAATGGGCATGCTGAACTAGACCTTTAACACAAGGCTCCACTAAGCACACCTGAACCTGTGTAGAAATGCACAGATCTCTGCTAGCACCTTGTGATAATAGTCACAGGCTGCAAAATTCCTCATGGTGCCATTGCAGTGGTTTTTTGAAGGGAGTGAATGAAACTTCTGTGCCCAAAAGGAACACCTCTCCCAGGTGAGAGTCCTGTTCACTCTGCCATTCCTAAGAGTGCAAGCAGCAGCAAAGCTTACCAGAACAGCTTGGCCACTTGTTTCTCATCACAGATACAAGAACTGCACTACCTAATGAGCAACCATTACCGTTCCTTCAGAACAAGTGCCTAGGCATGAGCTGTGAAGACGTATGTTCTCGGGGAGTAGGTGGTTTTAAACCATCTCCAACACTAGGGTAAAGTAGAGGAGGCAGGACTCACGTGTATTCCACAATGTGATCCAGAAGAGCAACTATGGGGGGGCCTTCTGCAGGAGCATGCTCATATACAAGACCACAGGAGCCATCTTCAGCAATGATGAACTAAGAGAAGCATGAGAGGACATTGTTGAGGACAGGCATGCAGTGTGTGAAGCAGGAGCTGGCTTACTCTTACTTTTCAATTAGCTGGAACATCTAAGCTTTATCCCATCAATGAAGATTTCCAAATAGGAACCAAATAGCTGAAACCATTACAACGAGTTCAACAGATAGAAGAATCTCTAAAAGTACCATTACTACCATCCACAAGCCAGGATACACCAATTAACCAAGGGTAAGCTTGAACAGCAGCTGCTGTTGAAGGCTCTTGACAAGACTGAGTGGAGCAGAGATCAGAGGGATGCTGTGGGATGGCAGCTTGTGTTGGAAATGACAAAACAAAATGCCATTGGGCAGCTTCTGGCAGAAACAGAAGTGAGAAGCCTCGAGGAGATACAAGGAACAGCCCTCCCTACGTTGGGGCTGCGTCCAAGCAGACGAGGCATTGTTCACCACAGGCGGAACATTGATTTACAAGGAACACAAAGAACTGCTGCACTGAGTAAGCGTGGGCAGAGGCAGCAAAAGAAACAAAAGTTCCTGAGGCAGAATGAGTGCTTGTGGTGACTGCAAGGCAAACCGTAGCATCACATGCTGTCAGCCACCACACCTCGTCTCTCCTATGAGATATACTCTTGATAGGAGAACTTTCCTGCAAAAGGTTTCTGGGCTTTCTTGGACCTTTGTAGCCTCATGAAGCAGCAGCTCCTCCAGACCATGTCATCAGCATCTTTAGAGCATCAGCACTTACCTGGATGGTTTTGTCGAACCATCGGTTCCCACTGTTCAAGCGACTGCCTCCTCCATGCAGCATCTGAGCAGCCACAGAGCTCTTGTAGGTGTCATCAGACACCCGTGGCATAGGTGCATCCAGACAGATAGTGCAGATGCTCTTCTCAATTGCACGCACGGATTCCTTGTTGGTCTTATCTGGAGGACAAATGAACAGCACATGAGGAAAGGGAGTGGGAAAACATTGGAGGGAGGCTGAAATTTGAAAGAGCAGGTTTGAAGGACCCAGTGTTGGATTCCTGTCGTACCTCAATGCAATACTGGTTGTCTAGGGGTATATAGTTACTAACACTGTAGGCAGCTGGGTTGTTATAGATGTGAGTGGACTGCATTCTCCCTCCTATTTTTACATAGAAATCACATCCCACCCATTTGCAAGGTGACAAACTCTGGGATTTCAGGTCTCAGACTTCACCTGTGTACCTTCCAAACCAAGACCCATACTTTGCAATGAAATCACATTGCTGCTTTGAGGTGAAAAGCTCCTTATCTGTCCAGAACAAGCTTCCAAAGGAAGGAATGGAGCAGAGCACAGCAGTGAGGTTGGTAGTTCAAGTTAGGGGATTGCATGTTAGGGGCTCTACAGACCTTTCAGGAGGTTGTTGTAGGCTTTTGCCCAGCTGTTTCGGTGGTTGGTGGTGAGGATCCCAATAGGTTCTTTGTTTGTTTGGAGGGAGGTGTTCCATATCTTCTCCAGCTGAACAAAGATCTGGTCAGTGGTAAGGGGACTTCCATCACTGTTGTAAACATCCAGCTCAAAGAACTGAAGGGGAGAAGAGCGGACAAGGATAGAGACAGAACATGAGAGATGATCTTCATTGCCCAGCCTCTTTGAGAAGGTAAGACCTGACCTAAGAACTCTGCTTGTAAGCAGACCTTTGAAAGGATGCTCAGAATTGAGAGACCCAAATCCAACCTCCCTTACAGGCTGTAAATACAGTCCAGGTTTTAAGCAGCTCAGAAGCCACGGTAATGATGGCTGAAACATGTGAGCAATTTCTGTTTCTCAGACTCAGCTGTGGTGGTAGGGTCTGTTATTCAATTTCCACTTCCCATTTCCAATTCCGGATACGGTCTCTAAGCATTGAGAGACAGGAATTGCAGGGACAGAAACCAGGAAGAGAGTGGGTTTCTGCCTCATAGTCTGTTGCTCATGCATGGCAATCCCGGCTGTTGGCCAAAGAGGATAAAGGGAGCAGGAATAAATCCCTGGTGAGGCAAACCTTGCTGTTCCCTTTCCTCTGGACCACCCCTGGCAGAAAGGGACACCTACCTTTAAACACCCCTCAAGAGCTCACCATACCTGGAAGTTGTGAACCACTGTGATGTGTCTGGACTGGCTCTTGCCTTTGGCATAGTTGACGATGCTGTCTCGCTTGGGCCCGGGGATGCGGCAAGATGAGAGGATATGGTAGTACTGATTCATGCAGAGGGGCTTCCCACCCATGTACTCCACTGGAAGGGTCTCACTGGAGATACAGCAAGGTAAGGAGGAAGGGGGAGGGAAAAGAGATCAGTCAGAAGGTTTGTACTCCCCATACAAGAGAGAACAGGCTCAGCCATGCAGCTGCTGTCACCTACTCCAGCAAGACCTAAACGTGTTGGTGCTCATGGTATAAAAAGGGGCTGTCATTTCCCATTCCTCCCAGCTTCCTTACTAGGGGGTAAAAATGATGCCTGTTTGCTGGCCTTTCATTTCCTCTCTGTAACACCAGAGTAAAAGATCTCTGGACCTACTACATAGTTTAGCATACACCAGAAAAGAATCCAGGGCAGGATATACTGGCAGATGTGTTTGTTTCCTGTGAAATGGCAGAAAGAGGTTTTCGGCTGTAATTTTGTGTGGAGAGTGTCTTAGTGTGACTCATGAACTAGACTGGGACTCGATGGATTACTTGAGCAGTTGCATTCCGACTGCCCTTTGCAGTGCTAGCCCTGAGCCTTGTCTGAATTTGGATGTAAAGGTGTGATGTTGGTAATGTGTTGGTAAACGTATTTTTGGAACATAAATAAGGCATATTTAGCAGAGATGGTGATCAGAAAGAAAAAGGGTCAGGAGAAATAAGTTTCTCTAGAGCTCATCTCATCTAACTGGGAGATGAGAAACAGCAAACCCAAACCAAGAGGAGCAGATACCGCTGCCTGAGCTGGAACTTGTTCTGTGGGCAGACAGAAGCATGTAGCTGTTCAGAACTGTCTGTCAGGCTCACTCCCTCCAACCATCTGCACATGCCAATGGAAGTATTAAGGTAAACAGAGAAGGTGAAGAAAGCAAAGTTAAATTTGCTTTTTTCCAGTTGTGGTGATGTTGGTTGCAATATCTCATTTCAAATGCATGCTCTCTTCTCTTGCCTTCCTATTCGGGAGGGAGATTTCTGGACTAGGTTCAGCCTCTGACAGGAACACATGAGAAGCCAGGCGGGTCACTAACTCACTTGTCAATCATGGACTTGAAATCCAAGATGCCCTCAATCAGCTTGGCAGCAAACCTGGAAAAATATCAAACGTGACGAGTTAAGATTCAAACAGAACATCCGGGGCTGAAGGAGGAGCCGGGAGGGCTGCAGAGCTGCTCTCTGCTCCTTTCACAGCTCAGCCTTTCTGCCAAGCCCCTGCTGTGCCCATCTCTGGTTAGTTGATGCAGGCACTCTGGGGTTGTGGTTCGTGATTGCTGAACAGTCCTACCATGTACAACTTTCTTTCCTGTACCTTGCTGTATAACCAAGGAACTCCGGACAACTTTTAAGAACTCAGGGTTCAGTCCAGATGCATGACCCTTTAACAGCAGCATTTTTTACTGATGTGTTGTGATTTTATCCTAATTCGGAGTCTTAGCATTAAAACAGCTCCAAGAAAAGGGGATTTCTGCCCTTCCCTGGCCAGGGGCCACCTCTGTGTTTCGAACCAAGACACAGCTGCATCTCCCTGCACCCAAAACTCACTGCTGCTGGCTTAGTTCCTGCCTGATAAATGTTCTGCTGCTGATGCACTTCTTAATGTACTTAATGCACTGTGGCATTGTGGGGTCTGAAAAAAATGCAGGCACGCTGCATGCTGCCACTGAGGGGTTGTGCTTACCAGGACCCACATGAACATAGCAGGGAGGGAGGCTGGGACAGGCCACATCGAACTGACAGGTTGGCCTACTCTGACCCAAGAGCTCTCACCCACACATAGGAGGTGGGGGGTCACTGTGACAAGAGGTTGCAGTCAGCTGAGCTTCAAAGACTTTAAAGTTGGTGCAAGCATTCAGCATTTGCAGGCAGTGTTGTGTAGGTTTGCTCAGCCGACTCATCCCTAGTAAAGATCAAAGGCTGTAACTCCAAGAATCTGAGGGCTGTTAAACAAACAAGTCATCCTGCAAGATAGTTTTCCAATTTCCCAGCTTTATTGCAAATCCTGAGGCAGTAAAACAGCTGGGAAATGTCAGTGAGAGAGCCTGTGCTCCTTCCCAGAGAGCAAACAGCCTGGGAGCAGAGGCAGGGATTGAAGGGCAGATGGGGCAGAAGTTAGTTGACTTGGTTTTAGCCAGCAGTGTGGCCAGATTGAGGAATGAAGTCTGCTTTCTACACTTGTCTTCTGGTTTCTGAAGCTTTAGTTGCAAGCTGTCAAACTTCTTTCTGCAGCTGCAAGCCATACAAACATGCACGTAGATTGTGTTTTACATAGGAGCCCAGAATCTTATGCAGCTGCTCAGTTCCACTGGTTGGGGCACTGTTATTGCTCCAGATCTTATCTTCTGCTTGGGTAAGTTAAGAGTGAACAATATGAGAGAGAGCTTTCAAAGATGTTTGGTCCTGCACTGTTCCTGTAAGGCACCTCTCAGGTGTAGCCAAGGAAGTAGAAGGGAGGATTTGTTCTCAGCCTCACTGCTCCCCTTTTGATCTGCAGAGCAGTGATGACTGGTAACTGTGGCAAAGGTAAAGCTGCATAAAGGTCAGTGCTAAAGTTTTGCAAATGGGTTTAACACTTGTCATGGTGGTAAGAAACTACAGGGAGAATACAGGGAAGAGAGGATGTGGCAGGGTTTGACTGCAAGGGAAAGCTCCAAGTGGAGGGGCTGCTCAGTGTTAAGTTTCCCAAACCACGAATCACAACAAGTGAAATAGCACAACAGGGTGCAGTCCTCTGCAGGAACAGGCTGAATGACAGTCCCTGCGGAGGCTCCCTCATCCCTATCAACTAGCAAACTCCAGAGGCATTCCTGGTTAGTCTCCCTTATGTGCCTGGGCTACTTTTTCATGCCCCCTTTAACTGCACACACAATCTTAGTGCCTCTTAGTCTTCAGTGTGTCAGATAATCCTGACAATGCCTCCAGGCTGTGATTTGTCCATCTTGCAGTGAATTTCTGTGCTAGAGCAAAGACTGATAGGTTTTTAGTACCTGAACCACTGGACTCCTTGATTTTCCCCCTTGACAAAATACTTCATCTGGTGCAACCAGAAGCTCCTTAATCTGTACAGCCCTCTTGCACAGCACAGCCAGCTATCAAACTTGGGGACCACATGATGATTACTCTTTTCCCATTAGCCTAAATACCCTCCTCCCTGTCCAGCAGAGATAGCTCATCCCATCTGAAACCCAGGGGGAAGGAGAAAAGGACTTTACCTGAGCTGACCTTGTCGATCCAGAAAATCTTGCTTGGGTAGAACAACACCTGGGCTGGAGTGGACCACAACGGGCAGGCGGTACTCCAGGTAAGCTGTCTTCAGCCACCAGTCTGAGAGCTGGGATGGAGAAAGGTGACATTGAGGTATGGCATCTGCTGCTGCCTGACCCAAGCCTGGCTGAATGGTCTCAGCATCCTGCCCCTACTTTGCAAACAAGTTTTTTGGGTTCTATGCTTTGCACATGGAAGGGTAGAGAGGGGTTTGAACAAGGAGGTGGGGGCTCTTGGTGCAGAGCTTGAGCAGAGGCTTTTCTTCAATGTCTTGGGGCAGCTGCGTGGTGCTAACAGGTTAGAGGCTTCAGAAGCCACAGACAGGGCCAGTGACTCCCTGTTGTGCCATAAATCTCTCTGTTCACTCAAGTGCTGGTGAGGAGCTTGCACAGCTCAGCAGCAGAAGGTGATGCCATAAAAACAGAGGTGCCAGTGGATGCGGCCAGGACATTGGAGAGGTGGGGGTAACACCCTCCAGAGCCTGGGGCCTGACCTACCCAGTTCTCTGTTTTCTTGGCTCTTCTCTCCAGGCCTTTCTGCAGCCTCTCCCCGACACCTCCTGGTTTGCAGAACTCAGCCACCAGCTCCTGCGTGTGGTTCAGCTCCTCCTCGCTGATGATGGGCTGCAGAGCCAGCAGGTACCGGTCCAGTGTCTGCTGCAGCGGCGGCACTGGGAGATGGGGCAGTGCTTCCTGATGGACGTGGAATCTGCCCGGGATCTTGCCTAAAGCTGTTGGCTTCAGCAGGCCACAAGGCCTGGCCTGCAGAGCACAAAGCAAATGTCAAGACAAAACTTGCCCCTGGTGTGGTAGCAAATAACCTGGATCTGGGAGTATCCAGCACAGCCTCTCTGAGGCACACAGATGTCTCTGCACAAGAGCAGAGCACACAAAGTGCAAAAGCAAGGCACAGCTCTACTGACTGTGTGCTACAGGTGGTTGTAGGACATCCAGAAAAGCTGCAAAAGGGAAACTTGATCTCCCAAGATACTGATTCTCAGCTTGCCAGAGGAAATGCTGCCAAAATAATGATGTATCTCTCACTCTCTGGGCACCTTTCCAGCTGTGAGCCTCCATGCATTTGACAAGTCAAACCCTTCCATCCCATGGTGATTGGGAAGAAAGTAAACCATGAAAAATACTCATCTTACTGTCAGAAATGGTTCCATTCCTTCTTATAGCAGCCTAAGGCTAGAAAGTTAAGCAGAACCCATGTGCCAAATCAAACTACCCACTGGATTTTGAGGAGGCAGAATGTAGGTAACTTTGGAGCAGGATTAAAATGCCTCTTCCCTGACTGGACAGGGATCATATATCCCAGTGATGGTCAGGGAAGGACTGGCTGTGATGTGTAGGCCTTGGGGCAATGTTCCTTTATGCTGGTGAACCTCCCAGTTACTGGAGGACCCAGCTACATCGAAGGAACTCTATCCAGTTGTACCAGTGTGGGACTGGCCAGATGACAGGAGCCTTTGGAGAGGGAACAGGGGAAGTTGTTCAGGAAACTGTCTCCTGAAGTCTGATGGAGTCAAGTGGGAGTGAAAGCCTTAGAAACCATTTATCTGGGTGAAGAAATGGAATGGAGCAAACCCAGCTGCTACCCAGGAAATGAGCTTGCCAGTTTTCTCTCAAAAGAATACCAATGTGTGAAGATCATCTTCAGCATGAAGATGTTTAAATTGTACTTTAAAGGTCTGCAGTTCCCTCTGCTCCTCCCCCCGACCGGAGCACTGTATTGGACATTCTCCAACAGGACTCTGGACTTTGCACTGTCAGTGCACTGCAGTGCAATGGAGGATGCAAAGCCAGTGAGAACATTCCCTTTGATTTCCAAGGCAATGAGAATATAGCTGTCCCCCCACCTCCTCCCAGCACAGAGAAGAAGAAAGGAGCTAAATCTGCAAGGTGACAAAGCCTCTGCGTGGTACTGAGACCCCAGAACTATGAGATTGAGGTCTGGAGAAGGTATGTTAAGAACAAGAGAAAGGGAAATTGCTGAAGCATGAACGTGGAGCTGGGCTGGGAAAGAAATAAAGGGTGTTAATGCTGGCAGTGTGGGCATACCGTACCTCCTCTGCTTGCTGCTGCTTCCTATCCATGGCTGGTAGGGCAGAAAAGACCGTAAAGCTCTCTCTGCCTGTCTCGGTTTCCTCTTCCACCTGGCAATGTGCTGCCCATGCAGGGCATCACCTCATTAGTAAACTGCCACGTGACTGCTCTGATCAGAGGGCTCAAGGCCAGGCCCAGGAGAGGTCGGTGATAATCAGACCATCAGCGTGCATCAGCTGCCACCAAGGGTGCCTTTCTGGGGAGCCCTCCCATGGCCACCAACCATCAGCCCTGCACTGCCCCATTGGTACTTCCTTACTAGAGTCTCTTGCTGAGCAATAGCTCTGGGCCTCCAGCCGTGGTAGAAGTGAAGGCACTGGGAATGTTCCCTCAGCCTTTGCCAGGACTGTTTTCATGGCTGGTATGGGAGGAGCCTGAATATCGGGCAGGAGAGACCCCAATCTGTGTCTTGGAAGCACGTGCCGCTGTGGGCTGCCGCTGGACGGGATGAGCTGCTGTGGTGGGGGGCAATTTAGGGCCCTTGCTCAGGCAAAGGTGGTTGGAGAGGGTGTCAGAGGAGGGCAGCTCTCCAGCAGGAACCAGACATGAGCCACCATCTCCGCAGGTGATGTAGGATTAGTTGGACATGGGAACACATTCACTCTGGGGCAAAAGGCAGTGTCGTAACTACCCTCATGCCTCATGCATGGCCATTATTGCAAGATGAGGCTTTGGGCAGTTCTGGGTCGTCAACCCTTAAAGTAAAATAGCTATCTCCATAGCAGGGCAACACCAGAAGTGTGCAGTCATGAGGAGTATCACCCCCTTCTCTGTGGCTGTGGGGCAGACAAGCTCAGTCTTCTACATAGCTAAGATCAGGTATGATGATTCCAAACGATTTTTGGGTTTCTCCTGTTACCCAAGGGCAAATCTAAACCAAATCAGTCGTTAAAACGTGGAGCGCATTTGTATCTTTCCTCTTTCATGTCCTCTGGTTGGTTGGTTTGATGTGAAGCTCAAGTGTTTGGTGGGAAGAGGAACAGGGCTCGCAGCTGAACACAGGCGGCAGCTGGCAGCGAATACTCCACCTCTCCCCCCAAGCAGCAGAGAGCAGGGTGTGCAGGCAGGGGCAGCTCCGGGCTGGCATTGCTCCCCAGCCACGTTCCAACGCCGCAGATGACCTTTTCCAGAGCCTGCAGAGCTGGTGGGAAGTGCCCCTACAGCCTGTGGCTGGGGGCAGTGCTTGGTTCCCAGCATGGCTACACTGCCTAGGGTCAGACGACAGGGGCTTGTCTCTTTATTTCTAAGTTAGAAGTTAAACTACCCTCTAGCCCAGAGCCAACCAGCCCCTCAGAAAGTGTCTCTAGGAGCACATCCATCCACGTGGCTGCTGTCATCCCGCTCTGCCTTCTCCTCCCTGGGGTCCATCAGTGCAATAGACAGTTACTTACACTAGGTGTGGGGCTGACAGCTCTGCCCTATGTGTAGCCTTCCCCTTGCTTGCAGGGAAAGTCGTGTTTTAAAGGCAAAGCTTGCAGCTACAGCTGGCTGCTCCTTGGGCCTCCCTTGCCCCTGACCAGCACCCACCTTCCCTGCCATCATCCAGCCCCAAGGGCTCTATCTCTGGTGAACAGTGCCCCGAGCCACTGAAGAGCCCAGGTTAACTTGAGCAGCGTCCCTCCTGCCACCAGATAAGCAGCACTCTCGTGGCTCCCTTTCCACACTCCTCACAACCGAGATCCTCTGAGCCAAACGCCTCAACCTCCATCCATACAGCCCTGCCATGGTTCTCCTCCAGGCTGAGGGTGCGGGGCCGGACCCTGACAGCACCAACACGGTCGCGCTGGGGTGGCCCTTTGGAGAACTGCGGAGCCATCTCCTCCCTCATAGAATCAACCAGGCTGGAAAAGACCTTTAAGCTCATTAAGTCCAACCATTGCCCCGGCCACCACCGACCCACGGCACTGAGGGCTCGCCTGCACGGGGTGTGAACACCTGCAGGGACGGTGGCTCCAGCACTGCCCTGGGCAGCCCGTTCCAACGAGCACCCTGTGGGGAACGAACCGCTCCCCATCTCCATCTAAACCTGCCCCGGCGCAGCTTGAGGCCGTTTCCTCTCGCCCTGTCACTTGTTACCTGGGAGCAGAGCCCGACCCCAGCTCAGCACCCCTCACCCGGCTGCAAGGGGCGGCACAGGTCCCGCCCCGTGCCACCGTGCGGGGGGCCCGCTGCCCGCACAGGGAAGCCCCCAGCCTTCGCCAGCCCCTTCCTCCCCGCCCCACCGGCGCAGCGCGGCCGCCATCTCACGCTCCCCCACCCGTCCCGCACCACCCAAAGCCCTCCTCCCGCCGCGTTCCCGCTGTGTCCCCGCTCTCACCGCAGCCTTCGCCACCAGGGCCAGCATCGCTCCCCGCCGCAAGGACACCGCCGACACCGCCCCGCTCGGCCGCCAAGGGGCAGGGCCGACCCGCCGCTATGTCGGAGCGGGGCGAAGCGCACGCCGCCATCTTTGTGAAGGGCATGATCCCGCTGTGAGAGGAGGGAGCGCCGCGGCGCGTCGGGGCTGAGATGCGGCTCCTCCGTCACCCGGGAGCCGGCGAGAAGCGTCCTCCTGCTCCCCGAGCCGCGCTTCCTCTCCCCACGGTCCTGTGTGGGCGCCGGTAAACCGTGCCCCACACAAGCATGGCGGCGCGGGAGGCTGGGAGGAGACACCGCCGGGTGACAGCCCCCGAGAGTGACAGGGCAGGGCGGCGTGCCCGGCTCAAAGATGGCCGCCGGCGGCTTCGGTGTGTCCGGAGGTGAGGGGTGAGGGGTGGCGGCGGCGGCGGGGCTGCGGGAAGATGGCAGAGAGCGAGCGGCGGGCAGGTGAGGGGCGGCCGCGCTCGGGAGTGTCTTCGGGGCCGGGACCTGGGGTGCGGGGAGCGCCCCGCAGGGCTTCGTGCTGCGCGGGGGTCCCGAGGCCGGGGGCGCCCGGGCTGCGGGGGAGCGACGGCAGCGGGTGCCCGGTTCTGAGGGGCTGAAGGGGGAAGAGGCTTTGCCGCGGCTGCGAAGGGGCCCTGGAGCCGCCCGACCCCGGCACCGGTCCCGCTGCGCCTCTTCCTCAGCCCGAGACGGCGGCGCTGGGCTCTGCGCCCACGGCAGGGGCTGGGGACGGGAGCCTCGGGCCTGCACGGTCGGGGTTTAGGGTGCTTGAGCTGCTGCAGACACGGCTCCCCGGCACCCGCAGCCCGTTTGTTGTCGCTCCGGTTGCCCGTGCTGAGGTGGGGGCTGTTCGTAGGGGAGAAGGTCCCCACAGGTTTGGACTTTGGCTTCTGTGTTGGTACAGTCTCTGCAGCCCCCACTGTGCTTCCTTCCGTCAGTGTCCGTGGTCCCCTCCCCAGGAGGAAATGCACAAAGTGTGTGCGGCGGAAAAGGGAGGGTTGAGAAACAAATAAAGATGATCAAAGTTCTGTGATGAGACAGAGGCTGGGCTGAGACCCGGATCCCCCCGGTCCAGGGCACTGCCCTGGGCACATCTCTGCTCCTTATGTATTATCCATGTTAATGGAACTAGTCAATGTTTGCCTTTTCACAGCACTGCTCTGGAGTTTATCATTGTTTTGGTGTTGCAAACTCTTTTAAAGTAAGAGCTCCATCGTTGCTATTCACTGAGCTGTGTGCCAAATTTCCAGGAGAGAATAGAGTTGGAAAGGACCTTAAGATCATGCAGTTCCAACCCCTCTGCCATGGGCAGGGACACCTCACTAAACCATGCCACCCAAGGCTCTGTCCAACCTGGCCTTGAACACTGCCTGGGATGGAGCATTCACAACTTCCCTGGGTAACCCATTCCAGTGCCTCACCACCCTTACAGGAAAGAATTTCTTCCTCATATCCAATCTGAACTTCCCCTGTTTCAGTTTGAACCCGTTACCCCTTGTCCTCTCACTACAGTCCCTAATGAAGAGTCCCTCCCCAGCATCCCTATAGGCCCCCTTTGTGTGTGTAACTTTCATTTAGATTCCCTGTTCCTCTGTCCTTGTTCCTGGAAGTTTTACTGTAACTTTGGGATGAACCAAACTCCATAAGAACCCCGGGCAGATGATGAGGTTTGCTCCATAGATGAGGAACTTGAAAGGCAGTGAAGCTAAATGACTATTGAAGCTTGTGTGGCAGCCTACAGCAGACTGCCACACAAGTCACAGTGGATCCTGTGACTTGGGATTCCCTTTTCCCCTAATCTGCCTCTAAGACAGCGCTGCTCTGCTGCAGGAAGGGCTGCTGATGCTTCTGGGTAGTATTTTCTATGTAAATGCAGCTCATTATGTTCTAAGGTGTTGGAGTTTGCGGTGCGTGTTAAGGAGCCAGTGCTTGAACTTGAGGTAGTGCGGAGAGCAGCCGCTGAAGCTGCTGCTGAACAAATGCCTTCAGATGTTGTAGGATTAACGAGCTTAACTGGGTGACTCTAACACAATGCAGAGTTTCACATCAGCACCCAGGTTCTTAACGGTGGTCTCCTGCCTGCCTCTTGCTGTTGAAAGCTGCACTTATGGGAGTGTAACGCAAATCACCTCTAACTTCTCATGCAGCATTTGTGGCTTCCAGTGTCCCATTGCGGTCACCCTCACGGCAAACCTTGGTTTGGAGGCTGGGGAAAAGAGCCCCTGCAGAGCACTAACAACTTGTGTTTGGGTTAAATATTGCATTCTGGGCTCTGGGAGAGCTTTAAAATGAGATGATCCTCACAGCATCCCCCTGGGAGAGGCTGCTCCGAGCCCCTGTGCTGCTGGACCAGGGGCTGCGGCTCTGGACTGCCACCTATTGAATTGCTCAGGCTTTATCTTTGCAGGAGTTGGCCTTTTTACAGGAAAGCAGTTCAGGTTTAACACCCTAAAACCAAGGCACGGTTAGTTTGTTACGAGGGCTCAGTGTTCCACATGACCTGAGGCTTGGCTTCACTAGCTAGAAATAGCTGGGTGTTGTCTTTGTTATCTCCGGCACCAGCCTCTCTGCCTGGATGGGAAATGCATCTTTAGTGGGGAAAACAAACATAATGCCACTTTCTGAAGCCTTGCAGTGTCCTTAGGAGTATGTTGTCTGGGGATTGGGAGGGTACTGTTTGGTGAGGAGGACTTGGTGAGATAATAGTGCATGCTGGGAGAGGTCTCCTAAGAAATACATGTTGATTTCTAAGGAAAGACAGAGGATTCCTTCTTCTCCATTGCCTCTATTTTACCTCTTTTCTGCATCTCCCAGGCACCACTGAGGAGGTGACTCCTCCCCTCCAGCAATGCTTCACGATCCCCAAAAAGGAGATAAACATGGTATCCGACATGGCCAAGTGGAAGCGTTCTCAGGTACGGCTCTGGGCTCAGGGAAAGCTGGTAAGTGGTGGTTATGCTTCAGTGGCAGCCAGGCCTGGCCTGGGAACAGCCAAGAGGTAAAGCAGGTTTGGGCAAGTAATGGGAAATGAATTGGTTTGTGTTTTAAAGCAGAAGAGTCACTGCCTGTTTGCAGGAAAATTACTTGGCAGCGAAATGCTCCAACAAAGGAGTGAGCCAGGGAGAGCCCAGATGTTGAGAGAGCCCAGAGATGCTTAAAAATCATTAGTGCTCCCTCCCAACAAGCTCGACAAGAAGCTGGTAACTATTCCACCCTGCCTGGTCTGTACATTACACCAAAGCTGCATATACCCAGCACTGTTTGAACTCAGTGTGGTCCTGGTCCTCTAATAGCATCAGTCTGAGTTGGTTCCTGAGGCCTTCCCGCCCTGCTGTACTGGAAAGGGCTCTACAGCCCAGGCCTTCAATTGCCTGGGTAATTTCTGTTTACAGTATGTGTGGAGCTGGTGGAACAGGCAGGTTCTCCCCTCTCTGCCTTTGAGGGCTTGGTGTGTTAGCCCAGACTTGTCCCACTTCTTAGGAGCAAGTTCTCCCTTCCAGACTGACCTGTGATGTCTTAAGAGAAGCTTAAGTTATAGGCAGGTGCCAGGCAAATCTTTGAGTGAAGCTTCTTTGCTTGGTCTCTTGGGTTTAAGGACTTGGTCCTGGTCAGGATTTCTGTGTAAGAGAGGCCTGAGGAGGGAGAGGTGGCAGTGTGCTTGTCTGCTATTCCCAAATACTGGATATGGCGCTTCAAAAGCGGCCAGTTTAAAAGAGAAGAACAGCATGGGCTGTCTCCCACTTCTCTAAAATGCATGAGCATGGGAGAAGAGGAGGAGGAAAGGGGAGATAATGGTGCAGGTCTGGGAGAAGCAGAGCAGGACGTCTGGGCACAGCTGAGCCCAGTTGAGCTTGAATTTGACCTGGCAGGAGGCAGGGAGCTGCGGGAATGATTTCAGGGGCAGTGTGAGCATTTTCAGGATTCTTCTCTCTGTTTCCACAGGATGCACAGTTCTTGGTGCAGTCACCATCTGCCTCCTGCCCAAAATAGCAGTAACCTCACAGCCAGCCCTGCACCTTGGCTGGCTCCAAGAGAGCAGCATTGCCTGTTGGGAAAGGTTCCCTGGGAGTGCAGGAGTGTTTCCATGCCACATTGCTTGGTCAGACCGACCATGGATGCTCACTAACACCCTGCTTTCTTGGGTGTGTTTGCAGGCATATGCAGATTACATGGGCTTCATCCTCACACTGAATGAAGGTGTCAAGGGCAAGAAGCTGACCTGCGAATACAAGGTTTCAGAGGTAGGAGAAGAGTTTGAATCCCTTCTTTTCTGCCTTTTTTTTTCCCTTTTTTCTTTTCATTTTGGCTCTACAGTGAATATTTCCTAGGTGAGGAATGAGCTGGCAGCATAGCTGGGAACCAGGGAGAATAAATGCAATTGGGGATGCAAATGTCAGCCTGCAGTCCTCCCTCCAGGATGCAGAGACTCTGTTTGTGCTCGCTGGATGGGAAATGAAGCAAATTACAAGTGGACAGGAGCTGGTGGTGAGGAGGAGGATGCAGAAAGGACGTATTTTAACCCTGTTTTCACAGCAGCTGAGCTGTGCAGGGTCTGGTTTGACAGTGTGCAAGCTCAAGGCATGTCTTTGGCCCTGCCTTGCCATAGCAAACTGCTATGGGGGCTGCGGAGCACACAGGAGCTGGGGTGGTTGGGTTAGCTTGTGGGGCAGGATTGCCCATTCCAAGGTGTTAAGCAGAAAGGATGTGTTTTTTCCCTTGCTTCAATGTGAATGTCACCTGGCTCTGATGCTGTGGCCAGTTTTAAGGCTTGTTCACTTTATTAAGGCACAGCAAAACCATTTGGAGCCAGAGGAAGAGGGCATGCATCCTCACTGGTGTTACTGCCTGGCCTCAGGTGTCCTCACTGCTGGCCTGAGGGCTCTCTGGGTGCTGCTGTGATCTGCAGAGCAGATTTGGCCACCACCTTTGTTTTGTGCTGCATGCTAAACCCCTCTCCCTTGTTCTGTATTCAGTGAGGAGATTCTTGGGTGCATTTCACTGCTCAAACTTACCATGGTTGTGCAAGAAAGCTGGGAATAGTCTAAAAAGATCCAGGCAGAATGGGAAGCAGGGTGGGCCCTGTGTGTTTGGAGCTTAATTCTGGTGTGGGAAGGCAGCCTACAGTGGTCTTTAACCTAGTCATTTGTGTTTGAAGCAAGCATGTTGAGTCCAGCCTTCACTTCTAGGAGCCAGTGTATGGATGAGAAACTTGCTTGTACTTCATGTTGGGGGGGGGGTCAAGGATAACAAGTCCCTCCCCAATAGGCTTTGCATCCACCTTTTGTTCCTTCAATTCAGTAGAAACTGCTGTCAAATGCTGCTCTGGCTTTCTGCTGTTTGCATTCACCTCTGAGTTTTCTCTTTGTCAGGATCTCGCTCATTCCCAGCCATTCACAGAGCAGTTCTAGGGAAACAAAGCATTAAAAATGAGCAAAACAAAGGAGGGAGGAAATAACATTCTCTGCCAACCCCTTGGAGCTGTCAGCTCTGTATCGGGGCTGCATCCCTGCAGCAGATCCCTCTTGGAGTGAATGTTTTCCATCCATGCTTCCAGTCCAGGTGACAAACAAGTGACACAATCCCACTGCTTGGGAAGTGGCAGGGAATGTGTCTCGCCCCTGGTGCTAAGGAGAGCAGAAGCCTGTGGCTGGAGGCACAGGTGGAGCATCCCCAGGGTTGCCTTGTTGATGAGGTTGCCTGTTCACGCAGGTTCCTTTGTAGATCAAACTGCTTATCTGTGCTTTTAAAGGCTCAGCCCCTTGTGGCCTCTGCTTGCATCTCTGCTCTGCTTTCTTCTCCTTTGCTGTACCTGCTGCTGATGTGCTTTTGTGCCATCCCATCTTCCTCCCTGATCAAATGCTGGGGACGCCATCCTTGGGCAAATGACCTCCTGGAATCCTTTCTGCTGAATGTGTATCCTCTCTGTGACCTACTGCTATTGCTTTGCTATGGAAAACAAACACAGGGAAGTATGGTCTGCTGTGCTTTGAATGAGACAGCTTAATGGTTTCCAGCATAGCATGTGTCGATACCAAGCTGTCTGCTGGATCCTTTGGGGGCTGAGCCCCTTCTGAGACTTGCTGAGCTTGCTCTGCTCTTACTGCAGGGTTGCATGGATTTGTCTGGGGTTTTGCTGGAGGCATCTGACAAGCAGCGATAGCTGTGCTGTTGCTTAGGACTCTGGCGTAGACACTGTGTCTGGCACAAGGTTGTCTGACTGATAGGCTGTGACCTGCCTTCTCCTCCCGCAGGGAGTGCTTTTCACGTGCGGGTCTGTGCAGCAACTGCTGGGGCTGCAGCCTGGAGCACTTGCAGAGCTGCGACTTTGATCAGAGGAGCAGTGCAGCGGGGAGGAGAAGGTTCATTTTGGCCATGTGAGGAGCAGACTTTCCTTTCACACAGCCCACTGCACTGGGGGAAACAGGCTGCTCTGTAGCTCCAAGAGGGAAGCAGCAAATGCCCTGGTTTTAGGAGCTCCCCCCTCCTCCAGGAGCCCACAGGGGCAGGCTTGGTCCCCGCAGGCAGCTTTGGCTGCTGAGATGCCTTCTCAGCACCTCTGTCTGCCTGGCCCCTGCTCTTGAGAGATGCTGACAGGTCTGTGCTCTGTAGGAGGCTCTGTGGTTTGCCTTTGGGACCCGTGGCAAGCTCAGGGTCAAGGCGATGCAAAATCAGCACAATGAGGAGAGCAGAGGGGAGGCTGTCCTTGCTTTGATCACTGGAAAGGTAAAGCAAAAATAGAGCTTAAAAACCCAGCCAAGCAAAATAAGGCTGCAGTGGTGCTGATGGTTGTGTTCCGGGAAGCTCAGCTCTTCCCCTCCTTCTCTCCCACCTGGGGTTAGCTCTGGATCTAGGATTTCCTCTGCTGGACAATGGGAAGCAGCTTTTAGTAACCCCCTTTTCAAAGGGCCTTGAGCCCAAAATGAGCTGCATCTCTTGAATTATTTATTGGCATGGCTGAGCCGGCAGCTGGGTCCTGCTCTCTGGTGTGCAGTGGGGCTGGGCTTTTTAATCCCTTTAAAGCAAGTGAGTGGGGAAGGGGAGGTTGGACCCTGCTGCTCCCCAGGGGAAGGAGCTGGTCCTTGCCAGCCATTTATCCAGGCAGCTCTGAGTGCTCGCTGGGAAGGGGTTGGGATACAGGGGCTGCTGGGAATGAGCTGCTGGTGCCGGCAGATAAATCACCAGCATGGTTTAATTATTTAATGCAACCCAGGCCTGGGGAGGCTGTTGCTTAATTGCAGGGGAATGCAACAGCCAGGAAGGAGCAGGGGTGAGTCCAGACCTGGCCCCGAGCAGTGGGGAGGTGCTGGGTGTCTGCAGGAGGGAGCTGAAGCAGAGAGGGCTGCGCTGCCTTGGTCCATGTGTACATAGGGCACTGGCCTGTAGTGGCTCCAGCTCACAGCCTCCCCAGAGGAACTTCTGGTCCTGTCTGTCCCTTGGCACTTGGGCCTTATGTCTTGTCTTCAATCTGTCCTAGCCTCCAGCCTGACTCAGCAGCCAAGTGTTGAGGTCCTGGGGGGTGAGTGGATCTCTCCCCTGCCCAGTCCTGCTTCCCACTGGTGATCCCACCATGTTCTTGGGATGGCAGCTTGGGAGCTGCTGTCTGTGGGAGGTTGTGTCTGCCACGGGACCCTTCCTCCAGGGAGCAGAGGGCACGGGGAGCGATGTGTAGCTGGTTCAGCACGGCTCTGCCATGCCCGTCTCTGCCTGCCCCTTCAAGTGGCACTTCAAGGGCTGGAAACGTGCTGGGCTCGGCTCTTTCCTTGTCCTCCCAGCGGGCAAGACATGAAGAATTGAAGCTCAGCCCAGGAGACCAGCCAGCTTCACATGGTCGATGCCTCCAGCAAAGTCAAACCAGCCGCTGCTTCTGCTGTCCTCTTTGTCCCCTTGAAGGAGGAATCCCCTCTCGAGACGCAGGAGCTCCGTTGCCCGGGGCCTGGCCAGCTGCTGTGCTGGCTGTGGGCTCTCTGGCTGCTTGGAGTCAGGCGAGGAGAATCCCAGTGCCTCTGGCAGGCTTGACCAGTCATCAGCACAGCCTCCTGCAAGTGTTTGGAGCTGCTTAAAGTGCTGCCTGTGGTGTTGCCTCTTGGTGCTGTATGGGCAAGGCAGGCAGGAGGCTGTGTGCTTTGGCCAGCCCTGGTACTAACTCTACAATCTGAGACACTGTGCTGTATTGCTGATTGGATCTGTTTCTTCATGGCCACAACAATGTCAACTGCAGTCACTCTCTTTCATCCTACATATTCCTCCTTCCATATAGATATAAGAAAGGGGGCTGTGTTTTCTTGCTGTTGCTGTTGTCTTCCCATCAGCTTTCTGTTTGTAATGAGATACTTCTATGAGAGCTGAGAGCTTCTCGTGCTTGCTCTGATGAAACCACTATTGAGTAAACCAGGCTGCCTCTTCCCTAGGTAGGTTGTCTTTTGCCACTGAGTATCCCTGGGTTGGAGTTGCCTTGCTGGTATGAGTTGGAAGCAACAGGAATCACACTGAGATTAGGCCCTGCTGTGCTGGGTGCTGTACAGTCACCAGCACTGCTAATCCTGGCTCCTAAGAGACACTTCAGGACAAAGATTAGAGGCCTTGAGAAGGGCAAATCACATCACCAGCCACTGGTGGGGTTATATAGTAAGTGCCATGCTGTATCCCGTGGGGGATGCAGGACCCTCGAAATGCTGCTCAGTGCTGTGTGCCCCATAGCTAGGAGCTTGCTGTAGCAATTCTCCCAGAGGCTTTACAGCACAGTGCTGTTAACAGCTCATGAAAGACTGTGTGGGTGACTGAAGAGCCTGCCTCAGGCTGGGCTTTGTAGTGGACTGCTCTGCTGAGGGTAAGGCTAACCCCCTCCTCTGCATTTCAGGGAGGGTTGGCACATCCTGTTTCTGCTTGTCACTCTTGGGAAGGATGGTGTGGGCTTTAACAGCTCCAATCCAGAGCAGAGATGCTGGAGCCTGAAGGACTGCTCTGGTTTTTGTCACCATGACCCCACATCTTCTTTGTCTCTGTAGCCCATTGAAAAGCTGGTGGCTCTCCTGAACACCCTTGACAGATGGATTGATGAAACCCCGCCAGTGGATCAACCCTCTCGCTTTGGGAACAAAGCCTTCAGGACCTGGTATGCCAAACTAGACCAGGTGAGCACGGCTTTCATGTGTAGCTTGCGTGCAGCTCTTACAGCAGGGCAGCAGGGGCAGCAGAACAGCTCCGTCGCTGTATGCAGCCAAGCAGCCTCCAGAGGAATTGCGCAGATGAGCTGTAAAGTATCCACCTCTTGATATGCATCACTTACCCCTGATCCAGTGCTGTCTTCTCTTATGAGAGCATGTGGTCCATATAAATGCTCTTGGCTGGGTCTCCTAGTCCTGGATGAGCCGCAAGGGCCCTCCATACTCAAGGAACTCCTCTGGTTTGTACCTGCCCTCTGTATCTGCTGGCTGATGGGTGACACACAAAATCAGAGGAAGGTTGTGAAACTGCTCCAATTCCTTCAGCTCAGAGCACTTGCCCTGCATTGAGCTCTGGAGGTGGCACAGTCCCATCCACAATGAGCTTGCAGGAGGTCTGCTGCTCTCTTAATGCTTTTGTCGTGTAGCTGACTCAAGTGGGTAAGTGGGTTGATGGACTTGGATGATGAAGCTTTTTTTTTCCTGCACAATACATGTGGTCTGGATAATGTCAGGACAACCTCTCCCTGGATGCTCCATCTCTGGAGATGACCTCTTCAACAGGAGATTCCCTCCTCTGCCGTGCTGGCTCTGGCCGCTGTAGGACTGCACCATTGCAGCTCCCACTGCAGCAGTGTCTGAACAGGGCAGGACTGTTTCCTGGGTATGGGACACATCTGCACTCACTCAAGGGAGTCTTTTGTGCCTTTCAGGAAGCAGAGAAGTTGGTGGCAACAGTGATTCCCAAGCATTTGGCTGCTGCTGCACCAGAAGTGGCTGTGTACTTGAAAGAATCTGTGGGGAATTCCACCCGCATTGACTATGGCACAGGTACCCGGACACCAAAAGGCAGGAGAACAGGATGCTGTGGGTGCAAGGAAGCACCGTTTTGAACCTGGATAGGGAGAGGAAGAGGAGGACGTGGGTAAAAGGACGAAGAGCTGGAGGTGGTGCAGTGCTTGCCAGAGAGCTGCTGCTCGCCGGCACCAGGGGGAGATGTTGTCCTTGGAAAGGGACCCAGTGGCTGGGGTTTTGTCAGCCCAGGAAAGGAAATTCGGCCTTTCCTCCCCTCCTGCGTGTCCCAAGCCAGAGGCTCATGTCCTAGCTCACGGTGGCAGACTATAGGTGCGTTTTGTTCCTACACTGGGAGCTGCACTTCTTTTCTCAAAGTTAATAATAAATGTCTAGAAGGTATCTTTGGGCGGGTGCTGCGGGGGGATGAAATGCTGTCAGCTCATGGCTTTAATAGGGGCAATAGAATTAGGGCTTTTGAGACAGGACTGTGAGTGCTATGATTTCTGAAGAGTCCTTGTACCTATAGGAAGCTTGTCCTGGGCTCCAGAGACATCAGTGTCACATCTCTTCATGTTCTTTAACTCTAGGTCACGAAGCTGCATTTGCAGCCTTTCTCTGCTGCCTCTGCAAAATCGGTGTGCTCAGAGTGGATGACCAGATGGCCATTGTCTTTAAAGTATTTAACAGGTGAGGTAATGGAAAGAGAAGGGCTGGAATGTGGCAGGTCCTTGTCCTCTTCCAGCTGTGTAAGATGTTACTGCCTCTTCTGTGCACCAGACTCCTCCCAAAGCCTGGTTGTGCCCCTTTCTTCCATTCATCTACACCCATTTGGGAGTAACAAAATGAGCCTCCTCCTTGGGGTGTGAGCTGAGCAATCGAGGGCCTTCAGAGACATGTACGTGGAGAACATGAGTGCTGAAGGCCTTGCTGGCCTGAGGAAGAAGAGCAGAGTGGGGAAAACTGAAGACAAATTTAGACAAAACTAGGAGGCAGATGTACTGTTTAATGGTCTGTGTGGTGGGTGACCCATGATAACTGTCTGCAAAGAGGTGAGAGCACTCGTCTGTTAGAGGCAGTGTCTTTCTGGAAGGTTACTTGAGCTGAGTGCAAGTTACTGAGCTTTGCAGAGGTGTGTGGGTGAAGCTCTGTGCTTTGTGACAGACAGATCTGATCAGAGGATCTAACAGCTCTTGGGGCATTAAAAAAGCCCTCTATGAAACTGGCAGGTCTCCAGTGCTCCTCTAGGTGTGTTTCCAGCCCAGGAGGTAGAGTTGGTACTGATGAAACTGCTGGAATGGGTGTTTGGGGTCCAGAGAGCTAATCCCAGCTGTATCACTGTTTGGTGGTAGGGAAAGAATTTCCTTCCATGGTGCTTCCAGCTTTAATTTTCCATCTGAAAAGTGGAAGTAGCAGTTGCCATAAGGGGGAAAGCTTTCTGAGGTCTTCTGGAAGTTGTGGAAGGAGAACAAAGTGTCAGTGTTATCAAATAACAGTGGGGGTGAGGCAAGATCTGCACCAACATGAGACGCATTAAATAAAATCGAGCCCTGCCACTTGAGTTGTTGGTGAATTTGGTGTAAAAATCCCCAAACCAGCAACAAACCAAACCAACAATTTTTAGAAGGCGCTGGAAGTTACTGTTATACGTACCTTCAGGCTGCTTTCTGTGGCAAAGGAGTTGAATTCTATGCACTGTGCTGTGTGTGGGGGTCCTGCCTGTAAGCAGACTGGTGGTTCTTGTCCTCATGTAAGGCAGTGGAAGCAGAAGACGACCTTGTCTTAACCCTTCCTTCTGTCTTTGGTCCCAGGTACCTCGAAGTGATGCGGAAACTTCAGAAGACCTACAGGATGGAGCCTGCTGGCAGCCAGGGCGTGTGGGGCTTGGATGACTTCCAGTTTCTCCCTTTCATATGGGGCAGTTCCCAGCTGATAGGTACTAATGAAAACCTTCTCATGTCCCAGCCTGCCCCCTGTCTGTCTCAGTTGCAAAAGTGTTGGGGTTTGAGACTTTTAAATTCAAATATGTCAAATCTATGTGTGGTGCAGCAGAAGAGTTTCCTTGGGGCTTGGATTATCGTGTTTTTTCCCTCAGCTTTCTGAATAAAGGTAGCTGCTTAGGCTGGGAGGTGGAAGGCTTCTCTGGACAGTACATATGTCTTCATTGCAATGGCTGCAAGCTTTTTAAAAGGAGAGTTTTGGTTTTGGAGCTAGAAAACACATATTCATTTTTTGCCGTGGGGATTTTACCAGGGCTGAGGCACTGGAGTGGGAGATGAGATGGAAGTGGGCAGCTCTGTGATGACTTCTGAGGAGCTCTGCAATGGGGGGATCCTGTTTCTTCTGAAAAGGGGACGGGAAAAGACCTGGTTGAGCTCAGTCTCAGGAGGGGGATAGCATCTAGGTTGCTCTTATTGTCTCTTACTCTTTTTAGACCATCCAAGTCTGGAGCCTCGACACTTTGTTGATGAGAAGGTGGTAAATGAAAACCATAAGGACTTCATGTTCCTGGAGTGCATTCTCTTCATTACAGAGGTGAGGACTGGAAGGGAGTTTGTCCCACAGGGAAGTTCTCTTTACAGTAGATACTGTGGTTTTCTCTTCCTCCTTTGCTTGTTTGTTTGCTCTCATGGAGCTGTGTGGATGAACCATTGTTGCATGTCTGAGGTGCTCTCCTTGAATGAGTTGAGACAGGGATGTTGAGAGGGAAGTATAATTAAGGTAGATGGGCTGTGGATTGCAGTTGAAGGGCGCTGTAACAAGAGCAAACAAATCACCTTGGATCACTCAGTGGGAACTTGGATGGAGAAAACCGATGCCTGCAAGTATGCTAGGAAGATGAAGTAGGAGCTGCAAACCAGCTGGGCTTGCCAAGATCACCTCCCTTCCCTGCAGCCCTTGGGCGCTGCCTGCCAGGCCCTGGGCGTCCCCTTGCTTAGGGCAGGCTCCCAGACCTCTGTGCACCTTGGTCTCCTCCATATTCTCCCGGGAGCTTCCCATTAAATGTGCCTCATTTGCACACAATCTAGAGCAGAGATGGTGCTGAGATTCACTCAGTTGGCAACGCTATCAGGACTAGGTTTCTGCTCAAGCACTGTAGGACCCGTGGGTTGAGGGGCTGGTGATGCTCAGCCTGTTGCCAACCATGGGCAGTGTTTCTCAGTGAGAGAGCTCACAGCTTTCTGCTCTCAGCTGGATCATCTGGCCAGGATTCTACCGTCCCTCTTGCTGCATGGTCTGGGCAGAGAGCAAGAACTCCATGCTCTGCTGTGGTAAGGGATTTATTGTCTCTGTTAGACAGAGCTGCTTTGGAGGTGAGAGTGTGATTCTTCCCCTTTGTTCTGTTTGTTTTTCCCCCCTACTCAACTCTAATTTAGTGATTAGAGAGAAGGGAGGTACCAGAATATGAACTTAGCCTTTCATGTAGGAAATTTTCATGGAGCCTTTGGCCCAAACCCTGTCTCAAATCCTGCTGAATCTAGTAGGGTTTGTTGGTACTTAGCACCTCACAGGGTTTAACCCTTAATGCAGACATAAATCTTGCCACAGGTAGTAAAGAGGTGCTGGTGGAGGAGATCAAGATGAGGACAGGAAAGTGTGAGCCAAGATACTTCAAGCTTCATTACAATTTGGGCCTCTGTGATACCCAGACAATGCACTGAGCTGTTAAAAACATAAACCCATGCATCCTTTGACATGGCAGGGGGTTGGAACTAGATGATCTTAAGGTCCTTTCCAACCCTAACTGTTCTACGTCTGTGTATTCTGCAGTGCACAGCTGACACGTCAGGTTTAAGATGCGCAGCACCGAGCTGCTGCTTCAAGTCACTCTGCTTTTGCCTGCAGAAAGTCAGCTTCTTGGGAGACTTCTAAAGCAAGCGATTTTGCTCCTTTTCCTGCACATTTGTTGAGAATCCTGGAATTTGGTGTTTCTGTGAGTTCCCCAGTGCCACCTGGTGGCAAGGAGCCCTCCTGGCGTGATCGCTGAGGGATGGCAACAACCTGCCTTAGTAAATGCATGGTGTTTTCAATCCATTTCCATGCAGGTGCTGCTTCTCTTTAGGAGAGATTTTGGCTTTAAATTTTGGGGTTTTCTTTCTCTCCCACGTTCCTGGGAATGCTGTTACTGCCGCTAGGTGGGGCTGGGACAGCCTCGAGGGCCCTCCAACCGCTTTCTCTCCAAAATCAACAGCAAAATAGCAGGGAAAAAAGAGAGAAGGGATTAAAACCTCTACTAAATGAACAGGATGATTTTCTTCTGAGCTTGTCAGCTGGAAACAGCTCTCCTTTAGTATTGCTAAATACGTAGCAAACACCACAGCAGTTCCCATAGTGTCTCTGGTACGTGTTCCCGACATGAGAGGAGGTTTTGTTTCAGCAAGCTACAGCCGAGGCTGGTTGTTTTCCTTCAAGCAAGAGAATATGCTCTTGAGCTGATATTTTTCTCAGCCTCCGTGTGACGTTTCAGGGTATGAATACACACTGTCATGGTGTTTGCCACGTGTATATTTAAACCTCAGGCTCTTCAAGTAGCAGTGAGATGATGTCCAGCCTGAACTCACCAAGCACCACCCTGCGGGAGTCTTGCGTAAGCTGGGAAATCTGTGGGGTCATTTGGGACCTGAATGTGTGGATCTGGAATAGGGTGAAGTTTACGGAGCTGGCTGGGGCTCGGGCTGTCCCCTTGCTGCCAAGGCGCTGTGGGGTGTGTGTAGTACCCATAGGTGTGGGGATGAGGATGGTTCGGGAGCATCTCTGTGGTGCCTCCTGCCCTAGGGGCTGCGGATGGCAGTGGTGGCAGGGATGTGTTTGTGCAGAAGAGGGGTGCTGGTACACCCCGGCTGTTGCAGTGGAGCGCTGTGATTGCCCAGATGCTCCTCCAAGGGCCCAGGGCAGGCAGCAGGAATTTCAGCTTCAATCTGGCTTCTAAATTTGGAGGTTTGGGAAGGGAGGGCTCGGGTTTCTGCTGGAAGGGAAGGAGCTGACAGGAAAGCACGGCCTCAGCCGTCCCCCTCCCCCCGGCACTGACAGAGGAACCATTTACAAAAGGCCGATTCTCTTGGGAACTGAGAGGCAGGAACGCCGCGTCTGTGAGTAATTTCCTGCTCAATATGGCTGCTCTGACTCACTCTGTTCCCCTGGGGTCACTGCGGGACTGCAGCGTGCTCGCTGCCTCTGCTCTCCCCTCCCGCTCTCCCTCTTCACCCTTTGTGGCTGGAAGGAGATGATTCCTTTTGGTTCCCCCTCCTTCATCCTCCTTATTTTTCCCTCCCCAGTAGGAAACCATAGCCAAGCCATCCCTCACTGGCGCCCTGCTTGAGGAGGGCCGCAGTGTGCGAGCATGGGGCTAGAGAGCCATGCTTGCCTCTGCTGTGCTCACCAACATGCTCACTCCAGCTTATAGGGGGGAGAAGCAAAGCGGAGTGGTGGTGGCGGATGCAAACTGTGCCCCTGCGAAGAGCAGCGATGCTGGAGGGAGGTTTGGCATCGAAAGGCACACAGCCACATCTCCCATACAGGGGTGCTGTGAGCGACCCGCCTGGTGCCGAGCTCCCTGGCAGCCTACGGGTGCCAAATCCTTGTGCTTAATACAGCATCGTGCTTTGTGTATCTGCGTGTTTCATCTCGTATCCGCGAGGAACGTGCATGGTGGAGGGGAGCGGGAATGGCTGAGCAGCTCATCCGTCATCCCCCGGCTCCCAGGCACTGCCGAGGGGAAGTGGGGATGCGCCTGCGCTCTCCTGACTGGGGGCAGAGCTACAGACCCGCTTCTGGTGCTGCAGCCCCGAGGTCAGTGGGTTTGAAACACGCTGTCCTCCAAGCAGTGGGATGTTCTGGCTTTCCCTCCCCTTACCCACTCGCTTTGCTGCCACACAGACATTGCAGAAGGGCAGCAGCTATTTTCCACAGCAGATGGATTGGCTTTGCTTGCTTTTAGAGCAGGCAGAGGGGTGGTTTTGGAGGCTCTTTTCCCACCCTCGCTCTAGGCCTGTGCGTGCTTGGAGGAAAGGGGTTAGTTGTTGGAGGAGAATCCAAAAGATTCCTCTCTCCCCACGCTCCCTTTTAGCGTGAGCTTCTGCCTTGTGGTTTCTGATGTCATGGGAACTTTGCTCAGAGTGGCTGCAGTGTGTTTCTTTTTCTCCCAGAGGGTCTGGTTTTGTTCATGGAGGAGAAGGAGAGACAACTACCCAGGGAATCTACATGCAACTGTCCCTGATTGCAGCTCCCCCCCGGCCTCCCTCCTCCAAACCCTGGGAGGAGAAACACTGGGATATTCAAATAACCCCCCCCATATTCAAGATACATTTAAAGCATCTGCTGTGAGCCTGCAACTCGCAGCCGTGGAGCCAGTTTGGAGAGCGGGATTGGAGTGGGTTCCCTCTGCTCCTGCCTCCCCACAGAGCCCTCCTGTGCTAGAGGCAGGTGTGGAATGGGCTGCAGGCACCGGAGCTGCTGCCAACCTGCGCTGCCCTCTGTATTCAGGGAAGGCAGCGGCGGTTGTCGCTGCTGCCTGTTGTTGATCTGAATGGGGAATGAGTCATTTTCTTGGAAAGCCCAGCAGAGCTGCACTGTGAGGTTTCTGGGTAGAACAGGAACAGCGTTGAGCCAAGCTCTGCTGGGGGGGAGAACGGGACTTATGTGGGGCTTTTTTAATGCAGCCAGCAAAAGGGAGGTGTGCAGATTAGGAAAGCGTGGCAGGAAAAGGCTTAATTCCACCGAGGAAGGTGGGGAGCTGGATCACCACGGCCTCGCAGCAGGAGGGAGGGAGGGAAGGCGCAGTGAGGTGGCTGCTGCATGGGTCACAGGGCTTGGTGGGAATGCTTGCTTGGAGAGAGTGTGAGCGTGAGTCAGTGCTGGTGCACGAGCTTCCTGGCTGGCCCGGCTCCCTCAGCCCTGCTTTGGGTCTCTTTCAGATGAAGACTGGTCCTTTTGCTGAGCACTCCAACCAGCTCTGGAACATCAGCGCCGTGCCCTCCTGGTCCAAGGTCAACCAGGGCCTCATCCGCATGTACAAGGCAGAGGTGAGCGCCGTGGGCAGGGGGAGGCTGCTTTGCCCTCACGCCTCCTCCCTTCCACTTCACTGTGGGTCAACTCTTCTGCTGCTCCTTGGTGTGAGGCCCGCATCACAGCCAGTTGCTGAATGGGGCTTGGAGGCCCAGAATGGTTCAGGTGCTGCTGGCTAGGAGTAGGCTTCTGCCTGCCTAGTGTTTGCCCCCAGTCCAATCCCAAATTGGCCATTCCTTGCAGACGTGACTTTTACCCTTTCTTGTCTTCCCATAGTGCAAGTTGCAGGTCTCCAGATTAGATTATGGAATCATAGACTGGTTTGGGTTGGGTTGGAAAGGACCTTAAGATCATCCAGTTGCAACCCCCTGCCATGGGCAGGGATGCTTCATACTCGACCGTGTCTCCCAGGGCTCTGTCCAGCCCAGCCTTGAACGCTGCCAAGGATGGAGCATTCACCTCTTCTTTGGGCAGCCTGTTTGAGGGCCTCACCACCCTCACAGTAAAGAACTTCTTTATATCTAACCTGAAGGGTTAGGGCTGATGTCTTGCCCTGCTTGGCTTTCTGGTCCCCACGCTGTTGTTTTACCAGCTGAAGGAGACTTAGTTTAAATCATCATCCCATGTTTCAGGAGCCTCGGAGCAGGCTGAACACTTCCTACCAATGTCCCGTCCATGCAGTGTGTACGGTGAGGCCACTGCTACCTCCTGGGCTTGGCAGCCCTCCACGCACCAGGGCTGTGCTGGCGCTGCCCCAGCAGGCTTTCCTGGCCAGCCCTGACCTGGGGAACTGGGCAGTTTTGGCTCTCCCTTATCTCTCCTTCCTGCTCGAGCTAACCCTGGGCTTGAGGAAGCAGGACAGGAACCACCACATCTGGGCCTCCGGAGGGAACAGCTAACAGGCGGCATCTCTTGCTGGGCAGGATGGGAGCATGCTGGCTCTGCAGGGCGGCATTGGCTGTGCTAAAGATGCTGCAGGAGCAGGGATGGTGCAACTCCCTGGGGTGCCCGGGGGGACCAGCAGTGCTTGAAAGAGTTAATCCTATTCGCTGTGGTCTCTGCTCAAGGCAGCCACGCTCCTGGAGCTGGGACATATGGCAGAGGCTGGCGAGCAGCTCAGGCCCAGCGCACAAAGGGGTTAACTGTGCTGAACTCGGCGCTCCCTCCCCCAGCCCTTCCTCTGCACTGCACATCCTGTGTTTAGGTTCCAGGCCACATACCTCTCTAATCTGTGAGGTGTCACTCCCAGGCCCGCTGGCTCCTTCCGCCCCAGCTCAGCTTTCCTCCCAGCCTCCAAAGAGGAGAAGCGGGGCTTGGGGGTGACCCCCTCCCCTGGCTGCTCCTTGGAGTGGTGCCCCTGAGCTGCCCCTCCGGGACTGCCCCTGCTCACAGCTCTACTGCCTGCCAGGAAACCTGGAGCTGGGGGCTCTGGTGTGAGAGCTGGGGGGTGTGACGGGAAGACTCCGGCCCTGGGAATGCTGTTAAAGTGAAACATGGGTCGCCTAAAAGCTAGAGCATGGTCTGCTGCTGCCTCAGCAGCCCTGCCTCAGTCATAGAATCATAGAGTAGTCAGGGTTGGAAAGGACCTTAAGATCATCCAGTTCCACCCCCCGTGCCATGGGCAGGGACACCTCACACTAAACCATGTCACCCAAGGCTCTGTCCAACCCAGCCTTGAACACCGCCAGCGATGGAGCATCCACAGCTTCCCTGGGTAACCCATTCCAGTGCCTCACCACCCTTACAGGAAAGAATTTCTTCCTCATATCCAACCTAAACTTCCCCTGTTAAGTTTGAACCCGTTACCCCTTGTCCTCTCACTACAGTCCCTAATGAAGAGTCCCTCCCCAGCATGCATATAGGCCCTTCCTTTCCTTTGCATCAGTTCTTCTGCATGCTGTTTGGGTACTCCCCAGGCATCCCATGTGCCCTGTGCTGTTTGGGTGCTGCTGCCTGGTACCCCACATGCACTGCGCTGTAGGGTTGCTCCCACTTCATGCACGACGGGCACAGCTGGAGGAGCTTGGCAGTGATATGCCCACATGCAGTGTTGTATGTCCACTGGTGTTTTGAGGCAGATTCTTCTGGCACAGCTTAGGGATGCTCTAGAAAGTGCGGGGTTCTTTGGCTCCTCTTGGTGCACCCATGATGTGGTCTTTTCTGGAGGCCTTGGTCTGATTTGAATAGCAGAGGACATTCTGTGGGAATGTTGGATCCAGTACTGGTGGGTTGCTGGAAATGCCTTGAGCTGTATCTGTGTCAATGGGGAGAACACACAAACTGCTGGGAATAGTAATGACACAAATTTAGGCTGAGGTGTAGAAAACATTGAGTCAAGCAAAGTGCCCGTCCCTTCTCCCTGCTCCTCTGATCACCCACTGCAGGTAGATCGGGTGAAATCAGACACTGATGGAAGCTTCAGCTCCTGAACGTGTCTGGGGTGGCTGAGAAGTGCTCAGTGCTGGGCTTTGAGTAGAGGCAGCAGCAGGGCAAAGGGCTCACTTGCTAGGAGCAGAGCAGGAGATGTCAAATGCTCACTCATAACCTGCTCTCGCTTGGTAGGAGTGGGGCAGCCCCCAGACCTGGGTCATTTAAAAGCACTCTGGATGCTTTATGTCTTCTCTGTCCCTTCTGTGGGGTGACTTTAAATAGCCAACAGAAAGTCCAGGTGCATCCATACAGCTGCGAGCTCTAGTCTGGATTGAGGTACTCAAGAGCGCCTGCTGCAGGGTCTGTGGGTGGGCAGTAGACAGAAGACAATGTGTCTTCAGCTCTGTGTATTTATGGCATCTCAAATGTGTCTATTTATAATATAAATATAATGGGTGAAGATGTGTTCCTTGGAAGCGCAAGGGCATTTCTTATTCTTTCCATCAAAAGCGAGTGAAGGAGTCGACAGAATAGAATGTGGTTGAAGCAGCAGCCTTGATGCTTTCCCCCTGAGCCTGCTTTTGAGTCTCCTGACCTTTCCTTCTCTGCAGTCACTCGGGAAATACTTTCCATTGTAACTAATCTAGTCCCAGTTCCATCTTTAAAGGTTGGACTCGATGCATGAATCTACTCCCCAGTCGAGTCCCAAGCAGACGTTCAGCGTGATCAAAATGGTGACAAGAAAATAAGCCTGTCCCTTCCACTGAGCCAGTGTTGGCTGCATCGGTCTCACCCAACATGATGCAAGGAGAGTCGTGTCTCTTGGCCCCTCTAGTAATCCAGTCAATTTGTGCTTGTCCTGCTGGATAGAGGAGGAAGTTTCTCTGCTTGTCTCCTCTTAGGCTGGCAATGTGTTAAGTGGAATGGATAGCCATTGTTCCCATTGGTGGGAAAGGCTCTTCATCTGGAGCCCAAACCAGTCTGTTCTTCCATAGGACCCCTTGGAGCTAGTTGGGCTGACCTTTCTAGCTGTCAACATCTCCAGTACTCATTTGTCAGCTCTTCCCTCATGTCACTATTATCCAGCCCTGCTTCCTCCAAGAGTTTGTCTGAGAGGTTGTGCAGAGAGATGGCAGCAGCTCTGAGCCTTAAGAAGCTTTAAAGGTGATGTGTCCTGATGGTCACAGGACTGATTTCTCCTTGGTGCCTTGCCATGGAGGCGTGTGGTTTTCTCATGGCTGTTATTCCTCAGGATTGGATACTGCTGTGGTGTACTTTCACCACCTCCAAACTTGTTTTGGCTCTAGCATGCTTGCGAGCAGTTCAGTTGTGCTGGAATCAGTTGTCTGACCTCTGGCTCCAGAGGGATTACCATAGGCCTGGGCTTCTGAGCAAAAATCTGCCTGCTTGCCCGTGATGACAGCACAAGGGCGGGCTGCCTGCCTCGGGGGGAAGAGCTGTCTGCAGCACACTGCTTCCTCCCCACCCTGGGATCTCCCCTGCTGCAGCAGGTTTAGCTCAGCCTGGTGAAGGGCGCAAGGCTCCTATGGAAAGAAGAGTGGTAACTGCGACATGGTTCTTGCCTCCCTTTGGTAGGAAGGAGCTGTGCTTTGGAGAAGAGCCTGGAGGAATGAGTTGTGCATCTTGTTCCTAAGGTCTGCCTGGGAGGCTGTTGGTTGCAGGCAGGAGCCAGTGTGGCCTTGACACCCTCCTGCTGGGGCTGCAGCTTGTAGGGAGCTGGGTGCCTGCCTGGTGCAGCATCCATCCCTCCAGCTCTGGGCAGATGCTCTTACTGCCAAGAACATAGATGGATTCCTGTTAGTTGGTAGCTGCTGTGCCGTGGTTGTACTTCACATCTCCTGTAGAACAAGACTCCCATCAGCAGACCCATTCCTCAGCTGCGTACAGGGGAAAGGCTCTCTTCCCAAGAGTGCATGGCTTTCTTTTTCTCTCTTCATATCATGCTGTCTAGGGAGGGAAGAACTTGCCCGTCTGCCTACAGCGAGGAGGTGGCCACCACCTCACTAGTCATACCCCGAGGCATCCTGGTAGATGAGTCCCCATTGCAGCACAGTGAGGTGCTCTATGGCCCTTGTTCAGCACAACTACTCACGACTGACATGAGTGATGTTGGTGTAGGTGCAGTGTGGGGTTGGTCCACACGTACTGCTGAGGTTTGTGTGTCTGGAGGTGAGTCTGCTCTGTGCTTTCTGGGCTCTGGGCAGTCTGAATCTGTAATGACTCAAAGAAACAGAGCTCCTGAGTGGCTGTGCCAGGCTGGTGCTGGCAAACCAGGCATGGTTACTGACCACAGTCACTGACCTTCCTGCCCTGGCAGCATGGTGAGCAGAGGAGGCTGTGCCCTCACAGCTTAAGCTGCCTTGTAGTGGATGTGTATGGCTGATCTGTGATCCGTACTCCTTCCATCATTACTCTGCAATGGTGGTGGGAATTTCAGGGTGAGAGGTTGTTGGGAATAGTGTCACGTCTTAAATTACGGAAGCAAAATCCCTGGTGCTTGTCTATCAAAGACCTGAGGACCTGGAATGCAGTTTGGGCAGTGCCTGGTGGCTGCAGGATGATGCCTCAAGCCCAGAGTGTGGGCACTGTCCTGGGGAGGAAGAGTCTCTTCCCTGGGGGGTTTCTGCAGCTCTCAAAGTGTTTGTAGAGTGAAGCTCTTCAAAGAGATCAGCTCCAGCAAGGAGAGGTGTCGAGAGAGAAAGCTGCTGACATCAATGTGCCTCTTCTGCTCATGCTCCAGGCCTGAATTTCAGCAGGCAACAGGCTCTGGCTGAAGGGAAGGAGATGGGATTATGAAGTGTTACTGGCCTGAGGAGCCTGACAGGAATGTTGTGGGGGGAGACATGGGACCGAGCCCTCTGCTTGCAGCTGAGCCAAGCAGCCCCAAACTCGCTGCCTCCTGACCCCAGAGGCAGGATGTAGCTCTGGCTGCATGCGTAAGGTGGAAACGTCTCCTGAATTCACCCTTCTTTATCTCTCCTGCAGTGCCTGGAGAAGTTTCCTGTGATCCAGCACTTTAAGTTCGGCAGCCTGCTCCCCATCCAGCCTGTGACGTCCTAAGGAGGCCGCAGGAGGAGCTGAGGCAGCGGAGGCATAGCGCCGCGCTCTTCCTCCTCCCCTCACCCCCTCCTCATCACCGTGCCCGTCACACACAGCCCATTCATTCCTGCACATCCTCATCGGCAACCACAGATCCAAAGCACTCGCTGGCCTTGCATGGGAGATGGGACACGGAGCAGCTCCTCCTGCACGTCCCCAGCGCGTGGATGTGTCACCAGCACCCAAGCCGGGGCTGTGCTTGCTCTGCTGCGCCTGCGGGCAGCGTGGCTGCTGCGAATGGGGGTTGAGTAGGGGCTGCCTTGCAGCAAAGACCCTCTGCGGGAGGGAGGGGGTGTGGAGGGGAGGAAGGCACGTGTGTATGTGTCGGGCAGTGCTAACTGCAATTTCCCTTTTGAATTTCATTGAAGTTTCCTGTTGCTGTTTGGTTTGGGAAACCACTGCGAGGGGCGAGGTGTGAGCCTGCGCGTGTCTGTACGCAGTCGCCTCTGCTTGCACGGGGAGGGCTGAAATGGGTAAAGGAAGTTGTAGGGAATGTCTGTGGGTTGCTGGAAGCCCAGGGTTCAGCTTTCCCTTTTCCTGGATAATGAAAGCCCCCTCCCTCCATCTCTTCTGCAAGGTTCCCTGGGTCTTTCTTTCCCACCACCGCCTCTTCTCCTGGGTGAAGCTGGGAATCTTTCCTGGGCTGTGGGGGGCTGAGCTGGCTCTGGAGCCAGAGACAAGTTCCCTGAGGGACCCGGCTCTGTGGGAACAGCTGTGCAAAGACACTGCTCGAGCCGTGCCTGCTGAGGCTCCCTCTTAACGGGCACAAACCCTCACACGTTCACACACATTCATCACTGGGTCCAGCCTGCCCTCTGTACTCCATTTCCTCCTCTGTGCTTTGCTGCCCCGGGGCTGGGCTGGCCTCAGTGGCACGAGGTGACTGTGGTTGCGACTGCTTGGTCATAAACTGTAGTGACAGCCCCAGAGCAAAGGGGTTTCCCCTCGAAGCAGCATGTTCCCCAGCTCTTTTAGGGCAGCATCCCCAGAGCGAAGGCAGCATGAGGGGGCAAGCATGCAGCTTTACATGCATTTATATACTTGTGCTGAAACAAAAAGCATAAATAGTCTGGGGTAGCAGGTTATACCTGGAGAAAGCTCTTTCCCTTTGTCATTCCCTGCTGGTGTTGCTGTGCTGGACCTTGGGAAGAGGGACCACACTTCCAGTGCCAGGAGCAGGAGCATCTCAAAGGCAGGTGAATGGATGGAGATGTGGACCAGATCATGCCAGCAGCATCACTTGGGGGGCAGGAACGGCTGGTGCTGGGTTTGAGATGAGCTGGTGTGGACTGACTAAGGTGGTCCATAGCTTTGCAGCTGGAGAGAGGATGTTTCTTTTGGGGGGCTCCCAGGCTGGGAGTGGGGGACATGGGGCTCTGGTGTGTTTGCAGCAGGGATCCTTTCCCTGGCAGTCCCACAGAGCAGGGAGGGGGCAGTGGGGCTGCCCCAGCCAGGCTGCTGCCCTGGTGGTGGCTGGTGGTGGTGGGGAACCTGCTTGTAGCTTTCTAGCTTCAGTTTGTACTTTATTCACTGTTTTCTTTCTGTCAGACCTGCTCGCTCCTCTTGTGAAGGTTCCTGGGGGAGGGAGAGCAAGAAAAGAGTCTAAATAGAGGCAGTGACATGCAGGTGTCTGCAGAGCTAAAGCAGAGCTCTCCAGCACTGCTACTGTCCCGTCTGCTTCTGGCTCTGCCCTGGGCAGGGACGAAGATCTTTTGACCTGCTGAAACAACCCTATAAACTTGCATTTGGAATGAAACTGGAAGACCGGGGTTAAGTCTTGTTTTCCTCCTTAATGGGATGTGTGTTTTGTGTTGGCTTTCCAAACGGATCCATTCCTGATGCGGTGCTGGTGGTCAGTGTGCTTGCTGGGACCCAATGGGTCCATCTCCAGAGGAGCAGTTTAGTGCCAGGAGTGGGACAACAGGCATTTCCATGCTGTGTGGCTTTTGGCAAGTGTCACCATGCTTGAAGTGGCTCTGCAGCATCTGGCTGGCAATGGCTGAGCTAGAACCCGTGGTTTCCCAGAGCTGCCCAAGGTCAGGAACGCATCTCTCCGGTCATCCCATGGAAATGGGGCTTCCATGCAAAAGGATGGGTAGAAACGCTGACATCCATGCATGGGAGGGACACCAAGAGTATGACACACAGCACCAAAACTGGGTGGGGAGGTGCTTCCTTCCCCTGCAGCTGCAGCCACTGCTCCCTGGGGACGGTGTCCCTGCACTGGGGACCTGCTGAGGAGGATGCTCACGTTGAGCTCTGTGTTTCTTGCTTGCCTGAGTCTGCACATGTGTCCTGCTTAGGGGGTTTTTGGACTTCAGACAGCTAATTCTTGTCTGAGTCTTATCCTCCCACTTGGGATGTGCCCCTGTTGCGTGGCAGTCGGCTGCTTGCCTTCCTCTGACCGCCACCTCTACTGGTTCTCAGGGCTCTGCTCCTCTGCTGGTGGCTCCGCACACGTGGCAGCTCCTCCACCTCCTGCACCACTGTGGTTTTGCTTCAAGTCCCTGTATTTTGCACTGGTGACGTGTTGGTCTCCCCCGGACCAGGGTTTGCTCCCGCTTTGGGAGCAGAGCCAGCGTGGCTGGAGCCTTCGGCACAGGGAAGAGGCTTTGTGGAGGCCCTTGCTGTGTTGGTGGTTGATCTCTTGCTTGCACCAAAATTGACTTATTTAACTGCATGAAGCGAGTGTATCGTCTGTCTGTGTCTCCTTCCTGTGTCTGTCATAGGTATGTTTATTTAACACTTGCTGTGTCCAGCCCCCTCTGTCCCAGCTTGGATTTGGCAGGTAGGTGATGCGCGAAGCCTGTTCCCAGGTCAGCAAATACCTCGAAGATCAAAGACTTTGGTAACCAAAGGATGTTTGAGCCTTGTTTGTGAAGCAAGGGGAGAACTGGAACCTTTTTGCTTCAGCTGTTTCTCCTGTCCTGCTGTAGGGGCTGACTTGGAACTTCCAGCATCAGTTTAGTCAGCAGCTTTGTTGGATTCCCGTAGGGAATCATACCTGGATCTTCTCAGGAGTGCTTGGAGTGAATATAGATGTGCTTAGCAGCTGGTAGTGTTCTTGTCTCTGGGTTATATCTTCTCCATCAACACAGGCCAACTGTGTGAGTGCATGTTGCTAAAAGCAGCAGCAGCGTGGAGGGATGGATGGTGAGCAGGAATATCCTCTTGAATCATAGATGTTTTTGAAGGCACTTGAATTCATCTTGAGCACGTCCCTTGGTGACCGTGACGCGTGGGGAAGGGGAAGCAGATGTGGTGTGGGTTTCTCACCGTCTTCCCCCTCAGCCCAACTGACCAAGCCAGGCTTTTAAGCTCAGTTTTCCCAACTGAACCTTCGGGGTTGCCGTTCTTTGGCTGGTTCGTGGTGTTATTCAACACTGTGTTTACATCCCTCCTTTACAAGTGGTTGTTCATGGCAGCCAGGAATAAATGAAGTAAGAGTTAAGAGAAGCGTCCTTGTGCGGTGATGGTAGTGAAAGAATAGAACTGTTTCATGCCATTGTTGCTGCATTAGCTTGTCCCTGGTGTGCAGCTGAGTTCCATTACATGGTGCTGGGTTCCTGCTATGAAATAAACAAGTCCCCACTGCAGGACAGGCAGTTGTGGAGCAGCAAAACCTGAGCTGGCAGTTTCCAGGATACAGATGTGCTTTGTATCCCAAGGAGCTGGTGTAGAACCATGCAAGAGCCCTGGATGCTGCACTGTGTCCATGGAACTATGTTGACTTCCTTCCCAAGAGAGGGAAGGAGGCAGAAATGGGTGGGAGAAGGTGGAGTTGGTTGTTAAGGATAGCTGCTAACGTGATCTGAACTCTCCCACTGCCAGTGTGCCAGTGGGAACCTTCTGTGATAGAGAAGCCCACGGGGATCTCATTGCTGCTTCAAAAAGCAGCTTCTCAGACGTAGAATTGAACAGGGCTTTTGGAGGTCATTTCATGCTATAATAGGCAAGAGGAGAGATCTTCATCCTTTAACGTTGCTTCCCCTTCAGTGGATGAGCACTCTTCCCGTTGACATTGGAACAAGCTCCTTGAGCATCCTTGGGACGAA
The DNA here is from genome assembly GCA_028858755.1 of Ara ararauna. Classification (NCBI taxonomy): domain Eukaryota; kingdom Metazoa; phylum Chordata; class Aves; order Psittaciformes; family Psittacidae; genus Ara; species Ara ararauna. The sequence continues at coordinate 19,803,959 of CM054384.1, forward strand.
CACCTCTTTCCCTGGACTGATCTTCTGAGAATCGTGCCGAACTCCAAACTAGGATGAGCCAAATAGAGAAAGGGCTGAACCACGACGAGCATCTTCAGCTTGGAGAGCTGCTCGTTGTGAAGAGCACGAGGCTGTGAGCAGGCTTTGGAGGTTAGAGAAGGCTTTTGAGGAGGTGAAGTGGGTGCTTTTGCTTGCTATAAAAAGCCTGGGCTTGGGAATGTCTGCATCGGCCGGCTCTGCAGGGCATAAATACAGTTGTTAAAATTGGAAGGAGTCACTCCCTGTGTTCCCAGTTGCAACTGTAACACAGATAATAAATAACATCAAAATCCCCCATCAGGATTCGGGCTCCTCAGTGCTTGGTGCATGCACACCCACGGGAACAGGATGGGGTCTTGTGGGAACGGCGCTGCAAGGCCTGGATCCACTGGCACCAAGGGGTGCGTTTAGGTCCTCCTGAGCTCATACCTGCTTCTTTTTATAACAATTGGTTAGAGGATGTGGTCAAGGATTTGCTGAGCCTACAAATGGAGGCAGGAGAGAAGGCAGAGGAGCAGTTCCATATCAGTCCATCTGTTTCTAAGACATCAGGGAGAGATAAACCCCAGCAGACAGCACTGCTCAAGTCAAGGTACCCAAATCCTCTATTTTGACATGGATTCCTCCTTAGTTTTATGTGTAGAAAGAGGGATTTGAGATGGTGAGGTCTATGATGCTGGAGCCCAGCCTTGATGAATGGTTGTGTAGCTGTAGAGCGCTTGATTTATGCAGAGTTAATGATGTACCCAGCACTGCGCTTCCACAGCCTTGTGTAGACACACACCACTTGGGTTTCAAGAGGTAATGCTGCTAGAGAGAATATGTTGTACTATTGCTAAAAGAGCAAAGCCTTCCAATATTCCAAAGGGTCGATATGTCCTGTAATGGCTGCAAGCTACATAAAGCTGGCTGGTGCGGTGGTTAGAAAGGAATTCCAGCTAGATTATAAGGTACTGGAGAGTATTCTTTTATAGGGCACTGGCTGATCAAGCAACTGCTCTGCACAGGGCTTTACTTTTCCATGCTCAGAGCATATGCCTTTAAAAATATCAGTTCAGGTATTGCATCTCCCCTTTGCAAAAACTCCCTTGTAGGCAAGAATAAAACTTACAAAAAGGCTGTTACAGAGATCATCAGCTCTCTATTAGATAGCTTGGAATATGCTCCACCAGCACCTGAGTTTAGTCTTCTCCAAATTACTGTGGAGGATTTGCCTGTATCTTGCTGATCCATCCACATTTTAATTTCCTCTGCACGGATACATATTGCAGGATGCTGGAAATCCCCAAGCCCACTGGAGCTGCAAGACTGGATGTTTCATCCTGTAGCACCAATAAAATGTTAATGCATACTAATAGCAACAGCAAAGGGGTTTATGGAGCGAGCTTGGAAGTGTTTTATAATTGCCAGGGTCTCTGTGTCACAGAGAATTTGGGGTTAGAGTGATCAAGTGTTGCACTTTGTCAACACAGGAGAAGAAAACCCCTCCAATATCCCCTGAAAGTACTAATTTTTGTAATTAAAGGGGGAATATGGGAGATGAGGCCCTGGGGAGAGACTGAAACAGAAATCGCATATACATGAGAGACCTGCCCACTGGTTTGGATGGATTCAGATGTGGGTTCAGTTGCTGACTGTACCACAGACCCCCACTGTAACCTTCACTAAGGGCATCGCCTCAGTTTCCCACCCGGAGAGCAGTAATAAAAGCGTTGTCCTGCTTTATAAACCCAGGAAATCTGGGCGTGAGGTGACATAAACACATCGGGAACATGAAATCCGGGGAGCTGGGGGTGGCTTCTCCACGCATTGCACCGTGTGGCTGGAGCATCTCATGACTTCGACAGCTCCTCTTCTTTCTGCTCAGCCCAGCCTGGTGGCGTGGTCCTGCTTACTGCAGCCTAACATATTTATATATATACAATAGATATGTAATATATGTATATAGATAAATTTGAAATTGGGGTCAGAGGGACCAGGTTTCCTCCATCTTGCAGCATTCCCATGTGCTGTTCTTGCTGGAGCTGCCACCCTTCAGTTGTGCCTGTCCTGAGCACGCATCTCTGGGATGCTCCAGTTGCTGCCTGTTGGTGTTGGAGGTCCGTGGGACAATAAGGTATCAGTGATGCTGTGGAGATCACCCCCTGGTAGCAGGCCCACCCCGGGAACCACTGATTCCCCCTGGCTGGTGATCAGCTCCCTGTTTCTCACGCTGGACAAGAGCTCATGGTCTCCATGGTTCATGGGCAAAAGCAAAGGGCCCGGATGACCTCGGTGCTGCTTGTTTTAATGGACATGCTCCAAAACCTGGGGCTTTTCCAGAGTCAACAGCTCCCGAGCCAAGGTAAAAGCCAGAGGCATTGCCTAACCCCACAGCACTGGAGGGCCAGGCTGCAGAAGCTCTGCATGTAAATGCTCCTTAAACAATGTTAGGCTGAGTTAATCCAGTGGTAGCTCCAGGGGGACAAACTGGAGGCTCAATCCTTGCCCTTATCTCTCCTCGTCACGGAGCCGGAGGACCGATTCCTGTGCTACAGAGCCTGGGATGTTCCCAGCTTTGGGGACTTTTTAACCATGTTCTTGCCTCTGGTTCATATGGGGTAGAAGAGCCAGGATGTTCGTGTTGCTGTGGGGACCGCGAGCATGGCCTTTGCTGGGGGGAGATGGGTGATGGAGGAGAGCAGCTGTGGAGCCTGGACATGGGGGTTGTCCTCTGGTCCTGAGGGTCCTCCAGGTTTTTGTGTCACCCATATGACCACGTGCAAGGTGCTGCTTTGGCCCTGCATGGGCTCATCACACATCCCCACCCAAGTCACAGAATCATAGAATGGTTTGGGTTGGAAAGGACCTTAAGGTCCAACCCGCTGCCATGGGCAGGGATGCCTCACACTGGACCATGTCACCCAGCCTGGCCTTGAACACTGCCAGGGATGGAGCATTTACCACTTCTTTGGGCACCCTTTGCCAGCGCCTCAGCACCCTCACAGGGAAGAGCTTCTCCCTTATATCCAACCTGAACTGTTTCAGTTTAAACCCATTCCCCCTTGTCCTATGGCTACAGCCCCTGATGAGAACTCTCTTGCCTTACACTAGCATGGGGCAAAGCCTCTCACTTCACACGCTTATTTTGGGCTGGTGTTGCCTCTCCACCACCAAAGCAAGCGAAACAGGGGTTGCTGAATCCCCAGTCCCTGAGCTCTGCATCCACCTCTGTGCTGGGGGGAGCCCACGGAGTATCCCCGGATCCTGAGCGTTCCGTCTGTACAGGGTGCAGGAGCAGGAGCGGGTTCCTCTTTAGAGCGTGCGGCCTCGAAAGCTGCCGCACGCTTAAATACCGCGTGTGACAGGACACGTCGTGGGGGTGTTTCGCTCATCCTCACCGGGGAGCAGAGGGAGCGGCGCAGGGCAGCGGGATGGGTGAGGAGGAAAGAGTTGTGCAGGATTCCATGAGGGAGCTTGAAAGGAGGAGAATTCATGAGCAAACAGTCGGCTCCCGGAGCAGAACTTCCCCATCTCCAGTTTCAGCATTCCCTTCACATCAACATCCACTTTCATGTTGTAAAACGTGGGGAAAAAGGGAGGAAGGGAAGCAGCTTCACATGTTTCAATGCAAAAGCCTCATTTTGGTGAAGGAAAAGGGGGGGGGAAGCGCATCTTTAGTGGGCATTTAGGAAAGCCGAGCTCCCAAATGGAGGTGTAGAAACACTGAGGGACCTGAGGCAGGGATGGCTGCCCAGGGCTGAGCAGACACTGGAGTCCAGCCCCAGCCTTTAGAGATGTGTTTGCTTTACCCTGCTTGGGGAGAATGGAAAGTGGATTTGGTTGGGATGTGCCTCTGTTTTCATGCTGCAGGGGGGCAGAGTGATGATAACTGAATTGATTCTTTGAGTCTATTCTATGATTCTGTTCTATGAATCTGCTGCACTCCGATGTATGTGAGTCCCATGAGTTGGACACAACAGGAGCAGGGGGAAAACGCTCCCCTCCCATCCACGGATCCGGTCTGAGGGGGACCTGCAGCCTGAAGGGGCAGCTTCAGTCCCATAAGAGCAGCTGGAGTTGGGGAGCAGGGGCACAGCAGCATCCCAGGCAGCTCGTGGGGGTTTCATCCCCCGGGAAAGCCCTTTCCCCTCCTCTGGGCAGCACTCACAGGGTTAAGGCTCTGCATCACCCCACAGGTGTGGGTCGGTGCCCTTGATGATGGGGCCGGGCTGAGGATAAGAGCAGAGGTTGGGGGGGTTCTTCCTTTTTGTGCTCCTCTCTGCAGGACATGGAGTGAGTTGAGCCTTTGTCTTAGGGAGCAGCTGGAGAAGCATCTGTCCTCCAAGGGCCCCTGCAAACCTGCCCCAGGCCTTCCTGCAAGGGGAGCAGGATGGTCACAGGCAGTGGTACTGGGAGCGAGAGCCCAGGAGAGCAGGTGAGCCCGTTGCTGGGTTGTGGATTTTCCTTGGCTGAGCTGTATTAGTCCCAATGTGGAGACGTTTTCCCATGGTTTTCCCCCTTTCCGAGGCTGGGGGGTCAGCAGGTCCATTCCTGGAGACCCTTAGTTGGGTGTATGTGGTGGGGAGGTGGCTGAGGGGGTCTGTGTGCCCCTATTTGCTGCAGGGATCTGCCCACGCTTGTGTCTTTGTGGTACCAGCAAACCCCAATGCACCCGGTGTGGGCATCTTATGATGCCTGGAGGAGGTTGTTGCTTCTCCTACACAGCAGAGCTCCTGGTGCATGGATGGTGGCAGCGATGCGCTGCCGAGGGGCTTGCTTTGTGCTCGGTGCCCGCTGCTTCTCTGCAAGGTGCTTTTTGCTCTCATTGTTCTGTTGCGTTGGTTTTGCTGTTGGATGCAGGGCCGCATCTTCTGTCACACCGCAGCCTCCTCTTAACTTTCCCCCCGCGTGCTGCCAAACCCAGGGTAGGCTTAACTCAAGGAGCAGCATTAATCATGGAATCTATAAGCAGGCTATAGAAAGGCCAAGTGTGAATAATCACTGCTCACATGCTAACTGCCCAGACCAAGCCCAACACGTCCAACGCCCCGTGAATGGGAGCAGCCTCTTGTCCATGTCTCCGAGGCCACAATAGCTCTCCTGCTGCTCTCTCTGCAGGGGACTCCTCCAAGCATCCGCTGAGGCATGCATGTCCCCAGATACACTTGTGCTTGCTCATGTCTGGGGAGGTGAGATGGGAGGGATCTGGTGGGTTGAAGGTGGCCGGATCCTGCACTGGGGTCAGCAGAGCTGTTCTGCTTTGGGCTGGGTGCAGATTGTTCTTGGTTCTCATGGTTTAGGAGAATGTGGAGCAGCTCCATCAGTGCCTGGGAACCGGTGCCTGGATCATGGTGCAAGGGTGGGTTTTACTTGGGGAGGTTGGAGCCGCAGACAGAGCTGAGGGGGGTCAGCTCTCCATCACTGTGTCCATCCTTGTCCCCCCCAGCACACAGGGACCTGTTGGGTGTGCAGTGGTGTCCTCTCCAGGCTGACCTGCTCCGCTGGCTGTTGGCTTTGGCACGGGGTTTGATGTACAAGTCCCTAATGCCTGATCTGAGCCCTCCAAACGCCCGTGGGGTGTTGCTGGTGCTGGGCAGAGCCGGTGACCCTCTGCTGGCAGCGAGCCCAGCTCAGCCCTGCCGTTGCCTCTGTCTCAGGGGGATAAATGGAGAGCAGGGTCTGACCCTCCTGGGCTGGATCAGGCACTTGCACCACTTCTGGTTGAGGTCCTGCTTCTGCTACTGGGGGCAGCATCTTCCCCCCGGGCAGGGTGACTCTTCCCCCAGACCAAAGGGTATCAGTGGGGGGACACTGAGGACACCCCAAAACCTGGGTCTGCCCAGGGAGAGTGCTTTTGATGGTGAAGGGAAGGCTGCAGCTCTCCTGTGACTGATGATGTGTGAGCAGAGATGCCATGGACATCTCTTGTCTTGCCCTGTTTCCCACCTCCCAGCTTTGTGCCAGCCATACCCCTCCGCAAACCCCCTCAGTGCCTTGCTCCGGGGCTGCCAGGCACAGAATCCTGGTGATGCCCATTCACCCCCAGCTGAGGCACAGGAGGACATGGAAGGATTTTGGGGTCAAACCCTTCAGCATCAGTGATGTTGGCCGTGCGGCACTGGGGCAGTTGAACCGTGCTGGGGGCGGGCAGGGACTTGGGAGCAGAGCTCAGGGCTGGGCTGGGGGGGTCTGGTCTTTGGGTCCTGCACCCTGCTCCAGCCCTTGTGCTGAGCATCTCCTGCTGGAGGCAGGGGCTGAAGGGATGTGGGGCTGAGGCAGAGCCCCCTCCCCTGGCAGCACCCAGGGGCGTCAGCCGAGTTGGGAAGGGATCAAAACATTTTGTGCCTGGGAGATGAGGAGCGAGCGTGAGGATGGGTTTGTGTTGGGGGGTGCAACCTTCCCGTCACCTCCCTTCTAGCCTAAATGCTTCTGCCATCATGATTAATTTATCAGATACTTATGAATATGCAGATGAGACTCTGGTTTCCAGGCTCTGCTTTCAAGAGAGGGGCTGTGTGTGTGTGATGGGCTCTCTGCTGCTGCCGCCTTCGTAAGGAGAGAAATGTCATGTACCAGGGTTTGAAATAAATAAGGAACCGCGGTGCCGGGAGCGCCGGAGTCCTTTCGGCTCCGTGGAGCTGCGGGATCAGCTCGTTCCTCAGTGTCAGGGGGTACCCGTCCGTATGCCCCCCGTCTCTCCCCCACCCCATACGGGTACTGGGGATGTAAAAGGCATCTTTACCCATTCCAGCCTTTAAAACCGTGGCTGAGCCCCAGAAACTTCCACTCTGAGCAGGGGTGAGGGCTGGTTTCCCCCCCCCCCGAAAGGGGAGGTTTGGAGGGATGGGGGTCCTGGGGGGGTTGAGATCTGCAGGAATGGGGGGTTCTCCAGTAGATGGGCTCCTTGCCACTGGAAGCCCCAAGGTCTGGGAGATGGGGAGCAGAATGTGAGGATGATGAGGGTGCGCATGTGGCCGTTGGGTTAAGTGAGATCTGCCCCTCTCTGGTTGGGCTGCTTGGGGCAGGAGCTCTTTGGGGTGCATCACCCACTGTGCTGACCTGTGGGCACCCACAGAAGCACCACAGGCTTAAAACTTGCCTTAAATACCGCGTGTGACAGCCGGGGCTGAATGTGCAGGAGCTGCTGATCCTGCTGCTGGATGGAACCGAGGGTTAGGACGAGGCATGCGGGGGAGCCTCGGGGCTGCTCCAGGCTTGGAGCAGGGAGAGTGGCTTCTTCCTGGCTCCGTGAGTGACTGCCCCCGGGTCCAAGCATCCAGCGCCGGGTTCGGCAGAGCGCTGAGGGCGGTTATAGGGTTTATGTAGTTAATGTATTTCTTGGGTCTCTTTGGAGGGGGAGCGGGTCCTGGTGCAGCGGGGGTCCCGTCTTGTCCCCCCGCACCGGGTCGCTGCAGCTCCCGCGGTGGGCGCCAGGGGGCGCTGCTGGAGCGGGGCTGCGGGGGGGGGGGGGGGGGTGTCGCTCCTGTTCTAAGGCGCCCGCAGACACCCCCCAGCTCCCCAAATCCCATCTTTGGGGTCTTTCCCTCCGGGAGAGGGGCGGGATGAGGCGTGGGGCTGAGGAGGGGCTTTGGCTGTGTGATGGCTCTGAGCGGGGGGTCGCGGGGTGCTGGGAGAGAGAGGGATTGTCCCGGAGGTGCGGGGGGCAGAGGAGCGGCGGCTGCTGCGGGATTTGCGCTGGATGAGGGGAAACGGCGCGTTTTGCACGGGGTTTGAATAGCAGAGATGGTGATGGGAATCCTCGGCTTCTAAGGGCGGGGGGCTTCGAGTGTAAAGGACGGAAAATATATACATCATATATATTAAATACACGTATGTGTATAAAGGGGGGGATGAGAGGAACCCCCTCACGCACCACCGAGCGGCCCCGCGCGGCGCTACAAACTCCAACTTAAACTTCCCGAGCGCATTGGGAGCGCGGAGCAGCGCAGGGGGGGCAGAGCCGGAGGGGTCCCACCGAGATCCCCCCCCACCGGGGCAGCGGGGACGAGCGGGGGCCCCTTCCCCACCTGGGACGCGCTTTGCGATCGCCTCCAGCCCTGGGGGGGGGGGGGGGGGTTGGGGGTGGTCCGGGAGGGGGGCAGAGTGAAGGGGAGGGGAAAAGGGGGTTTACTGAAGCCGGGGGGGGGGGGGGGGTGTCGGAGCATCCGCAAAGGCTCCCCCGGTGTGGAGCGAAGCGATGGGTCGGGAAAGGGGCTTCCTCGGGCTGCGGCTGTGAAGGAAAGTGAGGGCACAGCAAGTTTATAATGGACTTTTTACTGAGATTATAAATGTAATCGAACCTGAACAGTCCCACCCGGTACAGCTCTGCCCGCACAAAACTACAGCTTACAAACAAAGGAAAAGGGGGGAAATAGCAAAGAAAGAAAAAGGGGGGGGGGGAAATAGCAAAAGAAAGAAGACCCCAACAGCCCGTTGAGCAAAGCATCCTCAGTTGCACGCAGCGCTGACCCCGTGAAGTTGGGAGTGGGCTGGCTGCGAAGGACACAAACAAAACCACCCCCAAGGAGGGGACGCCGGGCAGAAAAGCCCCCTTTTTACAACAAAAGGGGTTTCTTTAGAAGCAAAAAACAGTGATTAACACCCATGGATGTAAACCAAGAGGCTCCCGCAGGCAGAGCCCTGCACGCGAGCGAGCAGCGCTGGTTCTGGGATGTGGAAGGCTCCAACTGGAACAGTTGAACTTTAAGGAGAAAAGGAGGGGGAAGAGTGAGCCGCGGGACACGGTTACCTGCGGCACCGCAGGCGCACACTGAGGCGGAGGCTGCCGGGGGCGCTTCCCCCTCCCCAAACACCCCCTCCTCTACCCCCGTCCCCAAACCCCGCTCCCGGCGCCCTCCGGGGTTCTCCCGCTGGGAACACCCCGCGTCGCTCCGGGGAGGAAAAGTTGAACCGTTCCATCTGCGCCCAACCGCTGCCCCGCGACCCGGCCGCGGGTGCTGCCCCCTCCCCGCCGGGGTAAAGGAGGTCCCGCGGGGTCCCGGGGCCGAGGGTCCCGGTTCTCACGTGGCGCTGCCGCCGGCAGCACCGGCCCCGGGAAAGCGGCGGCGGAGAGAGCCCGAGCGGACAAAGAGGATTATTTAAGCGGGGGCTCCGCTGTTGGGTTCCGTTGTTTTGTTTTCGTGCGTTTGTTATATTTTTTGTTTGCTTTTTTCTGTTGTTTTGGGTTTTTTTTCCCCTCTCTCTGCAAAAATGAAGTCCCAACAGCTCAGGTTTTGTTGTCTTTATTGTACAATTTATAAAACACTCGCGTGGCTCTGCCCTCCCACCCCCCCCTGCGCACCCCTCGGCACCCCCCACACCTCCCTTCCCCTCACCCCAACCTCCCCCCTCCCCGCCTTTGTTTCAGGGTCCCCCCACTCCGGAGCCGCTGTCCCCTCGGATCGCACCCCCGTTTTCCAACCCCCCCCTCCTTCCAACCCTGTGTGTCTGTGCCCCCCCCCCCATTTGCTCCCCGCTCCTCTCTAAAACGCGACGATGGCCCGAGTCCAGGCTCCCAGGCTCGCCAGCGCCTGCTTGCCGCACAGCTGCCCGTTGAGGGGCTGCTCCGAGTCCGCCTGCTGCCGGCTCACCAGCCCCGTGAAACCGGAGCCGAAGATGGAGATCAAGTTGGAGATGTTGGAAGAGTCCTGGGGGTGCTCGGCGCTGTACTCCTCGAAACGGGCGCGTTTGGTGCACGGGGCGAAGGGGGGGCCGCCCGCCACCCCGCCTCCCCCCGGCTCCCCTTCCTCCACCCCCTCCTCTTCCTCCTCCTGCCCCGGGTAATACTTGCGCTTGGTGCCCGGTGCGGGCGGCGGGGAGGCGAGCCCCGCTACCGGCTGGCAGCAGCAGGGGCACTGCGAGCAGCAGTCCTGGTGCAAGTACCCGTTCTCCACCGTGGTCACGACGTGAGTGTCCAAATCCAGCACCGTGGTGCGGCTGCTACAGTGCGGTACCCCGCCGGTCCCGAAGTCACAACCGGCAGCGTAGAGCAGCCCCGGGGCCGAGCTGCTTCCACCACCACCACCACCGGGACCGGCGCTGCCAGCGGCCCGGTAGAAGCCCGGGGATGAGTCTCTGCAGGGCGCTCTCTGCAGCTCCGGGGGTGCCGCACACACCGGCCCCTCCAGCAGCTCCGCACCGCCCCGCACCATCGCGCAGCTCCGCGCCTCGCGGTCCTGCGTGTCGGCGGGCAGCGGGAGAACCGCCAGCTCCGGCGGGGCGGCGGCGGCGGGCGGCGGGCAGGCGGGCATGGCGAGGAGCGGGGCTCCGTCCGGGTAGTGCTGCTGGCGGCGGTAGAGCTCGGCGTAGCGCTCGCTCAGGTAGAGCTGCCGGGCGTTGCGGAGCACATAGGAGACGAGCAGGTTCTTGTGGAGCTTGATGCCGCCTCGCTGAGTGCGGGAGCTGTGGATCTTCCGCAGGGAAATACTGATCAAACTCTGCGCATCGAGGGTGCACTCCATCCTCCTCCGGCCCCTCAGCATCTGCTCTCGCCACCCGCGCAGTCAGGCACCCCGGCCCGCATCCACACGGCAGCCGGGAGGGTGCGGAGGGTCGGGAATAGAGAAGGGGGGGGGGGGGGGGAGAAAATAAAAAAGGAGGATAAAGAAGCGGAGGGAGGGTGGGGGGGGAGGGAATAGAAGGGGAAGGGGGGAAAGGGGGAAAAGGGGGGGGAAGAGAGCCTGAGGTCGCTGGAGAAGGGGGGAACACAGAGCGCTGTCTTCAGGGGGCGGCCAGCGGCGGGAGCAGCGCGGGCATCGCCGTGCGCGCCGGTGGCTCCCGCTGCTGCTGCCGCCGCGATCCGTGCGGGATCGGCGCGTGCAGGCACCGCCGCGCGCGCGCCCCCGCCCTCCCCACCACGGCCCCGCCCCCCCCCCCCCCCCAAACCCGCCCTCCCCGCGCGCTCCTCCGCCAGGCCCCGCCCCCCCCGCCCTCGCTCCCGCCCGGTACCTGTCGCGCAGCGGCACTGAGCGCCCGCCCGCCCCAGCCCCCGCCTTTTATAGCAGCTCGCCGGACGCGCTCCGCCCCCTCGGCGTGTTCAGCCAATGGGATGGCGGAGAGCGATGTGATGGGCGGGTGAGGCCGCCAATGAGAGTGAGGCGGGCTCCTGGCGCCGTTCAAATCCTGACAGGAGCCGTGGGGGCCGGGACGGGCGGCGGGGGCTCGGTGGGGCTGGGGGTGCCCGCGGGGTCCCGGTGGGTGTCCGCTGGGACTCGGTGGGTCCGGGCGGCAGCGGAGGGGCCGGGGGTGCCCGCGGGGTCCCGGTGGGTCCGGGCGGCAGCGGCGGGGCCGGGGGTGTCCGCTGGAGCGGCGGGGCCGGGGTCGCCTCCCTGCGCTGCTCCCCTCGCACAGGTGAGCGGGGGGCGGCTCCCGCCCCGGAGGGCGGCCCCAAGCAGCCGTGAGGGGCGGAGGGAGGGGGCCGCCCCGCTCCGGGCTCTGTGGTACCCCAGGGCCTGTCCCCAGCACCCGCAGTGGTACCGGTGCCACCAGCACTCTGTTGCGCTCTCCCCGCGGCGGACCCTCTCTCGTCCGGACGCAGCCGCTTGCCCCAAGCCTCAGTGCATGACAGGCACCGATGGCTCCCCCCGCGCCCTGACACTGAGCATCAGGGGCACCTCCCGCCTTGCAAGCTCTCACCTCCACCTCACGCTTGGTGGAGAGGAGCCAGATCTCTCCCGTCGATGTGGGAGCGGGGCTGTGCATCAATCGCCGCTCAACAAGTGCCCCAATCACACCTGGTTTGCCCCCAAAGTAGGAGCAGGATGGTGCATAGGTTGTTGTAATTAAAGGCTCACACCTCACCTTATTGCACACAGCTATCTTCAATGTGTCCCCTCACAAGGTGCATGTGATGGGAAGGGGCTGGATTGGGTTAGGGGGTTGCAGGGGCTCAGGGCTTCCCCTATGCTTTTTTGCCTAAAGGACCTGGCCACCGAGGGGCCTGGTCGTTTGCCTGGGGAGCAGCAGCATGCAGGGGAGTTGGTGTCACTGCAGAAGAGCAGCTCTTGGCCTGAAGGTAAGAGCTGGGGCAGGGACTTCAGTGTCTCAGTGGCAGAAGGAGCTGTGAGCTGGGAAGTACAGGAGGGAGAGCCCAGGCTGGGGCGATGGGAGCTGCAGAGCTGTTCTGAAACGGCATCTTCTGTGGAGATCTGTGCAGAGTGGAAGGGGCTTTTCCACTGATTATAAAGGTTCCTCCTGCTGTGTGCCTGCTTTGGGGGCTTGCTGCTGTGTGTACCTCAGTGCTGACTACAGGTAGACTCGTGTCTGCAGGCTGTGGGGAGCCCTCTGCAAAGAAAGCCTCTGAAGCCCTTGCTTCCACTGACACAGGCTAGTTTCTAAGCCATGGTGGTCAGTGGGCCTACTGGCTTTGGGGGGCACTGTGCAAAGCTTTGACTCTGGGGGGGGGGCATGCTTGGAGGGCTAGGGCTTTGCTTGCTTTCTGGCCTGGCTGGACTCTGCTGATGCCACAAACCCATATCCTCACTCAGAGCAGGGGGAGCAGCACCAGAGAGGGTTTTGTCCCTGTGGAAAGGTGCTTGGGACAGCAGCTGGGCTGGGGCAGCTTGCTGCCTGCCCCCTGAGTAGTAGTCCTTGCTTGTGAAACCTTGCTTGTGGAGCAATCTTCTCTTACTCTGCCCCCAGCATGCAAACCAGGGTGAATGACACTGTGCATTCCCAAGCTCTTGTAGGATGCTCTTGACCTGTTTCTTTTGTTCGTAATATGGAAAGTCATCACAGCGCTGTCCAGAGGGTGGCTGTAGCTCAAGGTGGTGGGTATGGGCAGCATTGGAGATGGGGGATTGAGCTGTGTCCTTCTTCTCCTTCACCAGTCTCTCTCCCTTGCAATACTTACTGGCTGCAGGTTGGCTTTTCCAAGGCTGTGGGCGCACTGCAGGTGGAGTGCAAGGAGGTGATATGCAGAGCTGATCTGTGCAGACAGCATGTTGTGCACCAGGGATTTGGAGCACATCGCATAGACCCATGCTGAGCTTTGGGTGCTTTGGCAACTGGAGACAGGTCTTGCTCCTGTTCAGTGAGATCAAAGGATCTGCTCTTGCAGGGTGTTGATGTTGGTGCTTGAGGACTGAGCCCCAGCTGTGACTCTGCAGTGTTCTCTGTGGCCTCCTGGGTGCTGGGGAGCCAGGGCAGGGAGCATTGCTGCTGCCAGCCTGTGCCACATCTTCCACCCAGCCAGCGCAGGCAACGATTGCCTCTCTTGCTCAGCTGGTGTTTGCTGCTCTCTGGCCCATTTCCAGATGTAAAACTCCAGCTTAGGTGGTCCAGGTTAAAAGCCTGAATTGCTCATCAGCTGCCTGCTCTGGGGTGGCTTGGGCAGTGTGGATGGTGCCAGCCACAAAGTGTTGTCTTGGCAGAGATCTTCCAGCTCTTGCTCGCCACCCTGCCTCGGCTCGGGCTCGCAGTGTGACCTGGGGACACTGCCCAGCACCAGCCCTCTGCTCTTAAATCATTGCATGGCCCTGTTATCCTCAGGTTGTGGCTTTAAGTGAAGGCTCAGGTGGCCTTTGCAGGGCCCAGCTTGCAGCAGTGGTGGGTTTATGGAGGTGTAGAGGGTGATGCATCCTCAGGGCTGTTCGGGCATGGTGGGACAACCCTGATGCAGGAGATGCTGCCTGTCAGAGAAGTGCCCTCTGCTGTAGCTGCCTGATAAGCTTCGTGGCACCAGGAAAACCCAAGAGCACAGCAGGAGGCTCTAGGAGATGAAGCTGGAATTAAAACTTTAATCTTATTTAGACTCTGGGTAATTAATATAAAGACTATAAAGCAGGGGCCTGATCCTGGCGCTGGCTGCCGGGCAGCATTGCGGCTGCTCTCCTCCCCAGCTGCTCTCCTGGCAGGTGAGAGTGTTCTGTTTGCAGACACGGTGGCTTTAACTCTGGAGCCAGGATGGGCATTGAAAGCTGCACTGCTTCAGTTTGGCCTGTGGACTCCAAAATCTCCCAGAGACAGGAATCTGGCTGGTACCTGCCTTGGCACATGGCTGTAAGCTCTGCTTTTGTAAAAGAGGATAATGTCCTGTTAATTTTCTGGCTCTGCAACAGCAAGCTGGGGCAGGAGGAGTTTGGTGCTTGCCTTTCCCAGGAAAATCTGTGTCCTGTCCAGCATCCCTGGTCTCCACTGGGGTTTGTGTGCCCTTCCCATAGGAAAGGACCCTACTGCTGTAGGGAACGCTTGGTCTAAACCCATCTTGGTCAAATGTAATTGCAGCTTTGCACTGGTTATTAAACGGCGAGTACCATTATTTCCCCAAAGGAAAAGAGGATGGGGCCAGGATTTGCTGTCTTGGAGGGTGGTAGCTGTGCATTTCCCCCCTGGGGACTGGGCTGTGGTGTGGGTGCCACGGGGCTGGCCCTGGGCTGGGGATGGTGCAGCTGCACCACGGTGGGTCCAGCCCCGCTGATGTGCTGGTGCCAGCGCTGGTTTCGCAGCTGTCCATCCTGCAGCAGGCTCCAACAGCAGAACCTGGCGGTGCGCTGCTCTCAGCTGCAGAGTAAACAAGCTGGCAAGAGAAACCATTTTGCTTCAGCTAGTAGGAGAAACCCTTTTTAGGTAGCACTTCCAACTGGCAATGCTCTCCTTCATTAACCCCCTCCTTCCCTTGCCAATGGAAGGTGAGTTTTCAGCGAGCGCGGATCAGGCGCTTGCTGGTGCAGCTTTGCCACCCAGAGCAACGAACGCAGACGTGAATTTACTGCTTGATCTCGTAATTTCAGTGCAATTAGACTGGCTGCTACAGAGCAATTTCCCCTTGAGCCTCGGAGGCCTGGGCATTGCCCAGCTTTTCTCAGACAAGGAAAGCGGAGGCATTTGGGTACTGGCTGAAACATGAGGGGTTTTTGGTGCACCTGGAACTTGACTCCCTGGAGACGCGTCTAGGAGCTGGAGCTGCGGGTGCCTGGCATGTCTGAAAGGAGCCTGCTTTTCAGGCTCACTTATTACAAGTCAGGCACCCAAAGCTAGTGGGAAAACAAGCCAGAACAAGGTTTGCAGGCTGAGCTCCGGGAGCAGAGCTAACCTCTGCCACCCATCTTCTGTGTTGGGCAGGCACAATGTTGTCTGGCCCCCTAAGCCGCTCCCCAGCTTTGGGG
Organism: Ara ararauna; assembly: GCA_028858755.1. Lineage (NCBI taxonomy): Eukaryota > Metazoa > Chordata > Aves > Psittaciformes > Psittacidae > Ara > Ara ararauna. Next base: position 19,819,084 of record CM054384.1, read on the forward strand.
GGACCTGCAGCATAGACCCACAGGGTCTGCTGCAGCATGTGGGGGACACAGGGTATGTTGGTTCCAGGAGCCAGCAGTGCTTGGAGTAGCGTATCCATCTGTGTTTATTGAACAGGCTGTGGGTGAGGCTGTCACCCCACTGTTGTAGCTGTTAGCTACAGCTCACAGCTCTGCTACCACAGTCCAATACTTTGTACAAAATCCTGGAGAAAATAGGGATGAAACCATGTAAAACATATCAATTTAACCATTGGTCTTCTGTGCTTTGAGCTGGGGAGCTGTATGGTGCCTTCCAGCACCGCTGCAGCAGGAGGCATGGATGGAGTGCTCAGCACTTTGGTCTGGTCTGTTCTTACCTAACCTCATTGACTTTCTTCCTACATTTCTTGTACCCTGGGTGCTGCTGTGCAGCGTAAGGATGCAACTCCCCTGCCGCTGCATGGCCAAGCAGAGCCTTACCCATCCCAGTGCCCAAAGCGGTGCTCACAAACTCCTGGTGCCTTCTGTGCTCCTACCAAAGCATTGGGCGGCCCCCTTGGAGGGGGGTTGCATGACTCTTGCTTTGGCTAAGCCTGGGAGGGTGGAACTGAGGGGATGATTGCTACCAGGGTCTTATTGCTGAGCCTCTCTGCAGTGGGATCTGCTTATCCTGCCATGAGTGGGCAAACACCGGCTGTGTCGACCAGTGGGTGATGTGACCTAAAGAAAGAGGTAGCTTCTGCCTGCATGCATGGTTTTCAGCTCGTACAAGCTTTTGCTGTGCCCAGGGCTCAGCTTTCAGCAGCAGATCTGTTCCTTGCTAGGCAGGACCAAGCTGCTGATGGTGTGAGCAGAGCTGTGGGAAGGCTGCAGCGTCCCAGTAGGTCTTGGTGTGTGATTTGCTTGGCTCACCTGGCATCCAGAGCCATTGGTGTGATGCTCTGCAGCAGCAGTGTGGTAAAGCTTCTGGAACAGGGGCTTCTCTAGCAAGTCCCTCCTAATGTGCTGGTGCCTTGTTGCCTTGTTTCTAGCATTTGGAGGACACAGATTTCCTCCAAATGCTAAAGCTGCAAGATAAAGTGTGCGTGACAAGCTTAGGGGCTGCTCTTTGGGAAAGAGGGGATGAAGTTGGTGTCTACTCCCTTCAGTGAGCTAGTGTTCACATCTTGGACTGGGTTCTTCCTGGACCCTGCCACGCAGGTTGCTCCTCAAGCTCCGTAATAGACAGGGTGCTTGCCCTCCTGGGGGCATGAGGGATCCAGGGATCACTTCTTGCCTCCTGGCCAGGGCAGGCACAGCCACCGTGGTGGCTGCCAAAGGGCTTGCACAGGAGCCTTGTGTGAGCTGCATCCCCTGCAGTGATCAAGGCACCCACAGCCTCTGCTCTGCTCAGTGCTGACTGAAGCTCAGCCTGGCTGCAGGGCTCCAGGCTGGGCTCAGCTGTTGGGTGCTTCCCTGGCTAATGTCTGGGAGCTGTGCCAAAGGGCTGGAAAATTTGGGTACTTGTGTCCATGAACCCCAATACCTGATAGCAACTCTGTGTAAGTGTTGCGTCTAATGAAGTCTAGTTCTGCATAGGCAAGGGCTGATCCCTGGGCTTGGTCTGACACTGTTATATCTGTAAACGTGGCTATGCTGGAGCTAGCTGGAAAGTCTGTCTCCAGCACCAGGGTGAATGAGGGATGTCACCAGCACATCCCTTTCCCATCCATTCTGAGTGGAGCAGGATGGGACTTGCTGGGGTCTGAGAGGGGTTTGTAGCCATGCTCCCTACCAGCTAGGAGACCAGCGGGCTTTCCAGCACTGAGCTGTTACATGGTGATGGGAGGGTAGGGAGACCAGTGCTTGTTATCTAGGGTTAATCCTGTGTGTCTGCCTCGGTGTCCCCTCCCACCGGCTCTGTCCTCTGGTTTCTAGATGCTGATCTGTGGAGGGCAGGGCCTGTCTCGCTGCACAGGCAACTTCTGGCTGGTGGGGGGGCCCTTGGGAGACTCCTGTGAGAGGAATTGCCCATCTCCAGCAGGACCTTCCCAGGGCTGGCAGTGCCAGGCAGTGATGCTTGGCACTGAGAGCAACGAAATCGGTAGATCCTCCCCGCTCCCTGCGCTTGCCAAGGCTTTGGGGAGGGGCAAAAACTGTATTAAAGTTGGAGCTGTGGCTCAGGTGGGGAATGAACGCTAGGATGGTGCCAGGGCCTTGCCTGGTCCCAGCTTTTTGGGTGTCCCCTTCCTTGCTAAAAGTGATCCCCGATGTGTGCAATCAGTGCTGCTAGCTGATGAAGGCTCTGAAACGGTTAATCTCTGCCTCACTGCGATGGATACTGCAGCCTTTCCCAACTTCCCCTTCCAGCCGGGGGGAGCGTGGCATTAGGATGCCCTGCGGACGGACGGACGGACAGTGGGCGGAGAACTACAACCCCCAGCAGGGAGCAAACCCCCGCGGGGTGTCGGGACTCGTAGTCCGGGGGCTGGCGTGGGGGGTCCCCGCTGCCACTCGTGGCTGGGGCGGGGGGACCCGGAGGGAATGTGCCGTCTCGGGGAGGAGCCAGCGTGTTCACCCACTTTGTTGTTAAATACCTTAAAGGAGCAGCGGCTGTGCCCGAGCGAGCTCCTCGGCAGAGCCGCGCAGCCCGGGCTGTGGGCTTTTTAAAGATAAAAATCACTCGCGTGGCCTTCGTTATTAACGACATCTCCTGCGCTCCGTAACTCCTTCGGTGCCTGGGCACCGGCAGCCGGCACGGTGCGGGGCCTGCCTGCCTGCCTGCCGCCGGGCTGGACCACCTCTGCTCCTGCGTCCCCGCCGCAGCATCCTCCTCCCGGCGCCCTGGGGCTGGGAGCCTGAGGTGGGTGCTGAAGCAGCCGGCGCTCTCTGTGCCATGGGAAATGCACAGCGTGGCTGTTTCCTTGCAGGGGAGACAGATAAAGGGCTCTGGAGCAGAGTGTGGAGGCAGATACCTCCTGCCGCTGTGGCACAGCCGTGACCTGCAGATTTCTTGCCCTCCCGGCATAATTCAGTCTGGCACCCAGTGCCTCCAGCCAAGTACCCTGGCCTGGCCCTGGCATGTGCCCAGCAGACACTCACATCAAAGCACCGTGCTTGCCTGGCCCCTTGCCGTCAGCTACCTCTAGACAGCTTGCGCAGACCTGGAGGGAGATGACAGCCAAGCATCCAGCCCCCAGCAGCTCCTGTGGGGCTGGATGGGGGCTGGCTTGAATGCACGGTGGGAGCTGCAGCTGGGCCAGGACCCTGTGCTGGGGGTGTCCATGAAACATCCATTCGAGCAGAGCCAGTCAGGCAGGGGCTGTTCCCTGCTTGCCTTGAATGGCTTTATCTCTGCTGCCTTGTCCTGGTGGTCCTCGTCTCCATGCCCCTCGTAGCCCTGGTGGAGGGGGATAAAATCCCTGTGGCAGGAAAATATGCTGGAGAGGGGCGGCTGGATCGCAGCTTGGGAACTTCGCCGACTGGAAAAGCGGGAATAACCACAAAATGCAACTGGTGGGGAGGGCTGTGATGCTGCAGGGAGCCGGCAGCTGAGCTGGCTGGAGCTGGGGATTCTTTGGGTCACACACAGCAGCTCACCTGAGGGATGTCCTCAGTGTGAAGGCAAGGGGAGGGTGGCAGTCCTGAGCCCCATGCTCTTGACCAGGCCTTTCTCTCCTGGGCTGTTTGGCACAGCTCAGCCTCCTCACAGCCCAGGGGTTGGGGGCTTGCCTGTAGAGGAGCTGCACTTGAGCCTTGTTCCCTCCTGGGTGCAGGTGATGGAGTGAGTATCAGGCGTGTCTGCTCCTGCCTGGAAATGGGCTCCAGCAGGTCCACGCTGCTGGTTCAGGCTCGTGTCCTTGCTCCTTCCAGCCCAGCGCCTGGCCTGCACGGCTGGCAGTGGGCAGAGCTGCTGGTCCTGCTTGGATTTGGATCTGTAAGGGTGAAATTCGTATCAAGAGCAGAAGAACCCTTCCCTGGGGTGCAGAAAGCTCCTGGTGCATGGTGGCACAGTGGCAGTGGAAGGGCTGAAGCCCGTCAGAGCTTATGGCTTTGGAGGGACCCGCAGTGCCAGGACCTGTCTGCCCTGTGTGAAGGGACTTGTGTGGTTGGATGCCAGACCACAAGCCATGCAGCTGTGACCTAGGTGCACCAAAGGCAGCAGCAAGACCCTTGTGGGCTGCAGTGGAGGCTGCACTTGGTCCTTTTCCATGCAGAAGGAAGCACTGGAGGGGGAGAGGCTGCCTGTGGCAAGCTGCTGCACCCAGGGAGGAGCTGGGGGGCAGAGAGCCCATGCTGTGTGTATGCTGTGGGTGTGCCTGCTGTCTCCTGGATGATGAAATAAGCTGCCTGGGGGGTCCTTCCCCAGCTGTGGCCACCCCACAGGAGTGTGTGGGAGCACAGAGAGACCAGTGCATCCTTTATAGCGAGGTGTGAATGGAGACGACGGTGTAGGAGGGAACACATTTGTCTCGCCTGGGTGCAGGGATGAGAGTGAAGGCTCAGTCTAACACATCCTCCTGTGCCTGGTTGCTCTGAGGGGCTGCTCAGGGGTAGGTGAGGTGCTGTGTCCTGGGCTGCACAGCCACGCTGCCTGACCTTGGTCCAGTTACTCCCTGCTCTCCTCGGTGCTGTGATGCTGACTTGCAAACAGCTCTTGTATGTGTGTGTGCTGTGCCTGACCCAGCAGGGACCTGCCTCTGAGGCTGTGTGAGCCCTGATGGAGCATCTGAGGGGAATTCATGGGCTGCATGGGGACCTGGAGAAGCTGTCTGGTGGAGCAGGGCACAGGAAAGCTCCTCTACAGGCCTGTCTAGCTCTGTTGCACATTCCTTTTTGCTTTTCATCCTTTGCCTGCTATTTGGGAGCCTTCTCCCAGCAGCCTCCCAGCTGCCTAGAGCAATGTGATGGTTGTGTTGCTGCAGTTGCCTTGGAGGAGCCCTGCACTGAGGCTGCTGAGGTTTGTGTGCCTCCACCACTGCTTCTGACACAGTTTTGCTTGGACCTGGGCTGACCCTGGACCTCTCCTGCTCTGATGTTGCAGTAGAAGCCCCAAGGAGTGGAACGCAGCTGCTGGAGGAGGCAGCAGGAGCTGCGGGCTGGGGGTCCTGAGGGTGAAGCTGGTTGCACACAGCTCCTAGGGCAGTGCTGTTTTGCATGCTGCATGGCTTTCCCACATGCACAGGCATTCCCAAGGCTGACAGGAGCTTTTCCTGCTCTGGGAAGGGTAGACATGAAACCTGGATAACATTGCTAGGCTAGCGTTGCTAGAGGAATTAAGAGCTGAGCAACTGCATCCATAGGAACCTCAGTTCTTCCCTTATCCCCTTGCACATGGAAGTTAATTGCATTTCCAACTGGCACATCAAGCCGTCCTGCCATGGTCTGCAGTGAAGCCAGCATGCAGTGGTTGCTCTGGGATATAAATCTCACCTCTGGTGGCTCACTTTCTTGGGGGGGATAACGTCTTCCCCAGGGCTGTTTGTGTTATGGTCTGCTCTTAGGAGCCCAGGGCTCAAGCTGAGTGTCTTGCCAGGTCTTTATGGGTATCTCTTGAAGGTGAGACTTGTCAGGCTTAAGCAATGGATGAGATTTTGTTAATGGGTGCTCAGCAGCCACTGTGCAGATGCTTAAGGGTATAAATTTTTTAAGAGCATAATGGATGTTAAGCTCTCAAAAAGAAATCCTGAGTCTCTCCAGCCTGTGTTTCCCAAGGTACTGGCGGCCAGCTTCAAATGAGAGCAAGTGAAATGAAAGAAAAGGCTTTTAGATGGCACAGAGCTTCTGAGGAGCTTCTGCTTCCTTTGTGTGTCTGAGTTAGCACTCAGAGCTTCAGGATGCTGAGGATCAGGTCAGCTGGGTCTTAACCCCTGGTAGGTGCTTTGAAGACCCACTTTGGAGAACAGAGTTAAGGGGTTTACCCCCACACATGTAAGATTGGTTGAGCAGAATGAGCAGTGCCAGGCTCTAAAGCCTCCAGAAGACTTATTGATGACAACCAAAGATGCTGGACCAAAACTGCCCGAAGGCTCTCTGGATGCAGCACAGATAACAGGGTCTGTGTGTGGGAGATGGGGCAGTGCCTTCCCCTCTCCAGCAAGGGGACCAGGAAAACGTGGGCAGAGCAGCTCTGCTCAAAGCGCTGCAAGGAGGTGATGATGGAGCTGGGAAGTGCACAGATGAGCCTCTCCTGGGGAAGTGGGTTTGTCTCCTCCCTGGCCTGTGTTGCACCAGGAGCAGCAGGAAGGAGCTGCTCTCCTCTGCCTGGTGAAGCGCCCCGGGTCTGGGAAATGCAAGGAGCTGGCTCCATCCTTCTCCAGCTGCTGGGAAGCAGAGCCACTGCTCCTCTCCTTGCAGACGCAGCAAGGAGGGAAGGAGGTGGAGGAGGGCAGTGCTGGCATGGGCAGCACTGCCGAGCGTGTCGGGAAGCCGACAGCCCAAGACTTGTTTGCTGCTTCTGTCTCCTCCTGCCACCGCAGGAGCAGGGAGGATGGTGGCTCCAGCAGCACCGAGCTCCTGCTTGTCTCCTCCTGCCCAGGGAGCTGGCTCAGGAACAGCGGGAGCAGCCCCAATCCGTGCACAACCCCAGGGGCAGCGGGTGGATGTGAGCGCTGGCACCCGGCGATGCTGCATCGCTCCTGCCAGCTCCCTCCCCAGTCTGGCTGGGAGAGCTCCTGCCTTCCGCTTGAGGTCAGCTCTGCTGTGGCTCTGCTCCCTGAGGTCAGCCTGTACCTGCTGAGGGTTCAACCCTGTTTTATAGAGCTCTTCATGAGGTGTGACCTGCAGGTGCCCTCCCTTGGGCTGTGGTAGCAGTGCTTGCAGATGAGCAATGCCAGTGCCTTCAGGAGGCTGATGAAGTTGGGGTGCTGAGTGACTCGTGCCAGGTCTTCCTGCTCTTTAATGCTCCATGCTCGGGGTTTGAGGCAGGCGTTGACTTGCTCTGTGGTGACAGGTACTGGAACATACCACGTCAGAAGAAGAAAAGTGGAAGATTTGGGAATGAGGAGGGAAAAGTGACTCCTTGGAGTATGGGTTGATGCAGAAACATTACCTGCTGCCTCTCCAGCTCAGCCTAAGCCCGTGCCTTGGTCCTGGTAGTGACTGGAGTGTAATTATGGAAATGGGAAAAACATGTTTTTCTGATAGAGACTGGATCTGCTCAAAGGGTGCTGTTTATGGAGCCCAAGTGCATCCAGCCCAAAGGCAGCTCCGGCTTCTGTGCCCTCCTTGCTCCCCAGCCCTGGGTAGCATCACAGCTAACCCAAGCACACAAAGCTCTATTTCCTCCTCCCTGCAAGGATCAGGGCTGTTGGTGCTCCTCGAAAACACAAGGTGTGGCTGCGCCAGGAGCCTCTGGCAGGAGGCTGGCACGAGATGTGAGCAGATCCTGGTGCCTCCTTCCTCTGCTTTGCACATCTGGATTTCCTTTCCTTCTCCAGCCTGCTCCAAGCACTGCTCAGGCTGGGAGAGTGTTTATGGGTGATTGCTTGTGGAGCAGCAGGGTGGGATAATGCTCCCACATCACCGGTTTCCATGTTCTCTGGGGTCTCAGCTGCCCTGGCTGCTGCTGCCTCTTGGGGCAGGAGAGGAGGGACCAGGCAGGAGCTTCTGCACAGGGCTCTTTGTGGCTCCCCAGATGGAGTTTGTGCCCTGGGGGGTTTGGTCATCTGCTGCTTTGCTGCCCAGATAATCCTGGAGGCTCTTTATGGCTGCTTCTCTGCTGTTACCATTGAATTTCACCAAAGCCCCATGCTCCCTCTGTTACCCCTGAAGATGGATACAGATGACCCCCCCCCCCCCCCCCACTGCCATGTGTGTGCTCTGTGCTCACTTGGCTCTCTCTTCCTGGGCAGCTGGTGGGTTATTTTTGGTTCTGGAGCAGCCCAGATCTGGTTTCTGCTGGGGAGAGCCCCTGCCCAGCGCAGCTCCTGCATCCCTGAGGCTGCAGGAGGTGGGATGCACCTGGATGTCACCCAGAGCTCGCAGGGATGCTCTGGTGCCCAGTGGCTGGCCTGGCATTCCTGTGGAATGGCTGCAGGAGAGGCGATGCTGGCCACATCTGCGGGGACTCACCTGGATGTATGAGCCCAGGAAACACGATCTCTGGGCCTCTGTGGGGGAGAGGGACGGGCAGGAGCAGCTGGTGCTGTCGCAAGGCTCGAAACCCAAGCCAGCGCCTCATCATGTGCATCCCCCCTGGCTCACAGGCAGGAGGGAGGGATGGCAGCCCCCTTCCCGCAGCTCCTGGCCTGGGTCCTGCCATGGAAACCCCTCTGGAGAGGGTGAAGGGTTTGCTGGGGACATGCTGGAGACCTCCAGCTCTAGCCCTGCTTGGGAACAGCTCACAGTGGGAAATGCGGCTGCCTCACTAAAGGACATCCCTCCTTTCAATCCCTGCTGCAACTCCAGGATGTTTGAGCCTATCTTAAACTCAAGGTTTGTCCTGGAGCAGCATTGTATTCCGTTGCGACTGGATACTGTTTGGAGCATCTTTCCCACGTCTGTGTGACAGGGTTCTCTTGCTTTACCTGGAGATGGAGCAGAGGGAAAGCACAATCCAAAAGGACTTCTCACCAGGTTAGACAGGTTAAATGCTGGGCACTTCAGGCCACATGGGAAAGTGTGCCCATGTTGCTCTGTGGGCTGCTGGAGCTGAGCCCCCAGGAGGTATTTTGAGAGCAGGAATCTGCAGGGGATGTGTTCCCAATTGTGTGGCTTCCACTGGATTCAGGAATCGTTATTCAAGGCTTTTAGTAGGCTGATGTTCTGTATATCCTGATGTTTGGCCCTGTGCTCTGTAGGGATGCTCAAGAGCCTGTGTGCCCAGCAGCACAGAGAGGGTAAGAGCCCATTCCCATGGCTGTCATAGCCAAGGACACTGCATCCAAACACACTGGGGACAGTGAGACTGAAATCCTGGTGTGTGTACTTGCAAGGTGGTGGCTGCCAGAGATGCTGCAGGTCAGCCTTGGTGTCAGAGCTGCCCTCATACCTCCCTGGGCATCAGGGCAGGCTGCAGTGCTGCCCATTCTGTGCTCCCTGGTCTTCCTGGCACAGCTGCTGAGCCAGGACAGCTTTCCCACTGGAAACCGTGTCCTTTCCTTCAGGGGGGAGCATCAACACATCCTCCCACGTTCCTGCTCATCCCCTTTTAACAAAATGCCACTCTGAGGTTTCCCTCTGCTCCTGGCAGGCAGTGAAGCTGTTTCCAGTCTCTGACTGTGGGGCTTCTGGTACAGGCTCACAGATTTGGGCTCTCCTGCTCTGATCATCCCCCATTTCCTCTCTGTGTGGGGTTTCTGACTCACCTCCCAGGACCATCCTGGCTCCTAACCCTGCAAGGCTGGCTCCTGCCAGCTCTTCAGTGGGAGAGCTCATCTCCCCATGTAGTCTGAGGGTCTCGAAAGCCACTGAAAACAGAACCAAATCAGCTGTGAATAGGCTTTAACTTACTATTCAGGAGTACAATAGAAAATCAAATAGATGCTATATCTCCTTCCCCTGTCTGTGTGCCTGGTTTTCTTTGTTGCAGGTGACTGGGGGAAAAGAAAATAGGTTTGTTATGAAAGCACCAGGTCCAAACTGCCCTGCTCTGTTAACCGAGAAACCAGGAGACCTGAAGGAGGTGGCTTGTGTGGACCAGAGCTGCTGTAGGCAGGAGCAGCACGAGGCTGAGGCTGCTGTATCGGTTGCCCCATGCTGGCTCTGCAGTGTGTAGGGATCACCCCAGGTCTGCCCAGGTTCAGCTTTGTGGAGCTGTTCACCCCCACCAAAGCCCTTGCAGAGAACAGGGTGTCTCCTGGTTTTGGATGTACAGCACAGGGCACATCTTCCTCCTTGGTCTGCCTGCTCTGTTTTGCTTTGGCAAAAATCACCCAGATCAAGAGTGAAACTCAAATGCACAAAGCAAAATACATGGCGTGAAGCATCCTTGGGCTGTCCTGTGCCACCATGAGGCACGTGCCAGGGCTACCTTGTGCCACCAAGATGCTGTCAGGGATGTGATGCTGAGCGGGGAGGAGAAGACAAAGAATTCTCTCTCCTTTCTGCAGAGCTGATTTCCAGGAGCTCTGCTTTTGTGATGGGTGCTGAGCCTCAGCCCCACAACCCTCCCGAGCAGGGCTCCGTGTCCAAACCCTCCTCTCACCTCCACCTGAACGGGTGCACCAAGCCATGGATGGACAAATGGACATCCCCAACCGCACTGCGCTGTGGGGAGCGGAGGCAGCAGCGTTACTGGCCCCACTGGAGCTCCTGCCAGTCCCAGGTGTGGGTGCAGGCAGAAGCCTGTGGTTAGGCAGCACATTGGACATGAATGCGATGGGAACTCAGGCTTCCCTTTTGAAGTTTGACACCCGGGATTTTCCCCACCCACTGGGAGGACTGGAGACAAAAACGAGCAGAAAAGAAAAAGAGAAGAGGAGGAGAAAAGGGGAGAGCAAAAACGTCTTTAAAGTGCTGGTGAGGGCATGTCAGGGAGACAGGAGTTGAAAGGGGCTGTGGGGGAGGGCTCGGAGTGTGCCTGTGCCTGGCCAGCTCTGACTCACCAACACGTGCAGGTACAGCCCTGGTTTCGGGTTGAGCCTTATTCAGCTGGTGATGCCGAGAGGGGTTTGCAAAGGCAGGAGGGAAGGGAGGAGCCACCGCAGCTTGTACTAGGCTGCTTGGTGTGTGATGGCCTCGGTTGTGTCCCCTCTCCTCCTTGCTGTCATCCCCCTGCTTCCCAGCTGCATCCCAACCTCGGGTAAATCAAGAAGGGCCCGACCTTGGGTGAATCAAGAGATCTGGCCCAATGATGTAAAGGTTGCAGGATTAGGCTGCCTTCAACAACAAAGCCCTGCTCCGCCTGTCTGACAGATACCCCAGGGGCAGACTGGAAGGGTGTGGAGTGGAGGCTCCTCTTTGCAGAGGTAGGATGGGAATGTTTTCTGGTCCTGCCTGTCTGGTTTAGCACTCCCAGCTGGGACTTGGATCTCCCAAAAGGGAGCTTGATCTGAGATGGGAGGCTGTGACTTATTATTATTTAAAACTTGTACAGCCTGGGGGCTGCAAGGCTGTAACTTGGACCCAGACCCGCCTGATAGACCTGATCTGCCAGGGATGGAGCAGTGGACACAAGGTTGGATGTGATGCCTGTCTGGGGAAGGTTGTGCTGGTGCAGTTCCAAATGAGACCTGCAGAAGCAGCGATAGGATCCCATCTTGCCCCTCGGCTCCACCCAGCTGTAAGCCTCAGCTTTAGGTTTCAAGTCAAAGCTTTAGGCTGCCTTTGGCATCCCAAAACCCAGGCTTGACTCACACCTAAGGAATGGCATGTTCTCATCTTTCCAGATGATGTTTTGTGTGGCTGAGTGTGACCAGATGTGTCTTGCCACCAATGGAGGATCTGTCATCAGATGGTGTGCGATGTCCCGGCGTGAACTCACCGCAGCTCAAACCAGCCACTCTTTCTGTGGTTGCCCCATAAGGTTAAGCTCTTTGGGGTGTCATGAGGGGTACTTGCAGCTCCTGATGCCTTCTACTCCTTAGGAAGGCAAACGGCTGGGCCATTGCCCATTGCAGTGGTGTCAGGACCATGCCAAGCTTTGTATCTAGGTAGTCTCCACGTGGTGAGGTGAGCCCACGCATCCATGCAAGGAGGAGAGGTGCTTTGTAGTCTAGAGGGAGCTGGGGCTTGGCTGTACTGTCTTCCCTAAAGCTTGGGTCCCTTCATCTTCCCACCTTCCTGTCCATGCAGGGCCATCACAAGACCATGCCCTGCTCTTGCAGGCAGAGGGGTTCAGCCTTGTGGTTTTGGCCCTCTCAGTGTCACTGTCCACTTCTCTTTTGGGACATTCAACCTGCTGCAGGACAGAGCAACCACCCGTCTCCGTCTGAAGGTGTCCTGCCCTTGGTGCCACAGCCATACTGGGTGCTGAGGGCTGGAGAGCAGCGCTGAGATCACTAGTTCAGACAGTGGTCGCTATTTCAGACAGATCACTATTTCAAAGTGGGATGCTCCTACCTTTGTGTGAGGGATGCTGCACAGCTGAAAGAGGGAGCTGCTATAGGACCCCTACCAGAGGGGAACGTTGTGCTTTGCCCTTGCTCTCAAGGGCTGTGAACCACAGGCCAAGGGAGGTGGCTGTTGCACCAACAGGGTACAATAAATGTGCTAGGATCCTGCTGCACCCATACTTTGTGCATTTCCATGTGAGGGGAGGCTGCTTTGCAGGTGGTATGTAGGCAACTGCTGTCTCTGTGCCATGGGTGTGTTGCTTTTGGTGGAGAGGAGCCGGGTCCAAGCTGCTGGCACGTTGCAGAAGAGGGGAGCTGATCTGGGGAAGGCTGTGGGCACTTGGCAGATGGGTTGAAGTAGAAGGAGTCTCTTTCAAGGCGGCCCTTGATGGAAATCAGGCTTGCACAGCTCTGGGAGTGGGCTGTAGGGATGAAGGGCTGGGAGATGAGATGCATGGTGGCTGCTAAATTTAGGAGGACACCATTTGGTTATCTCCTTGCCTGGTGCACTAGATCATGTCCACAGCTCGTAGCCTGGTTCTGACCATACCTAGGAGCTCTGTGGTGCCGATCTGTGTCCATGCATGGGAAGAGATTCTTCACCTCCGCTTCCCCTTGCATCCTTTAGACCTTTAATCTTTCATGCTGTCTAAAGCAATCCCCTTGAGATCCCCTTGAAAAATGAGATGGTTGGTTAGCACCTTCTTCCCTGAGCAGTGTTGATCCTGAGATGTCGTGGGATCTGGAACGGATGGCTGTTGCTCCTGTGCTCCCCTCCACAGTGGGATGCAGGGAGGCATCCCTCACTATGGTGGCACTGGCACTTGGAGATGGAGCAGGATGCTTAAAAAGCCGGTCTGCTTTAGGGCCTTCCTTCCATTTCTCTTGGGGATGCTTGTTCTTCTCTGTCCTTGACTAATGTCCTGAGAAGGTTCAGCTTATTGCAGTTGGGCCCTACTTGAAGCTAATCCCTCACCTTGAGCTCCTACCTGGCCTGGAGCTTGGTAGGGCAGTGAGGGGCTGCTGCTCACCTTGCTGAGGCTGTGAAAGGAGAGGGGGAAAGAAGACGGGATGGGATCTGCAGGGGAGGGAGCACCAGTGTCACCAGCGAGCTGCTGATCCTGCAAATGGGCCATCATCATCTCCCACGTGTGCTCCTCTGCATGCCTCTGTGTGTGATGCGAAAGGAAACCAGCTCTGCTTTCCCCGGATGAGAGGTGCTTTGGGATCTGGTGTGAAGGGAGGTGCTCCTATGGGCTGCCCCCTTCCGTGCTGGGTTTAAAGCCCTTCAGTGGTGTCTCAAGCGGCCAGGACAGATCTGCTTGTGCAGCTGGGGTAGGGGAGGAAAGGAGGAAGCTGGTTGTGCATAGAAACCAAACGTGAAAGGAGTGGGAACACAGAGGAGAGCATCTTTGAGGGCAACCTGTGCGCTGTGCCGGGTCCATCAGCTTCCTCTTGGTCCCGATGCTGAGCCTGGTGCTGCTGAGCAGCAGGATAGTGTCCCTTGTACCCCTTTCCCTCTCCCTACACAGTGTGGCTGAGGGTTTGCAGTGAAACCTCATCCCAGACCTGTGCCTTCTGCCAGCTCCTCTTATCAGACACTGCCTTTGCCTGGAGCCGGGGGGAGCAGAGGCAGCAGAGCGCTGTGAGGCTGCTCCCGCCTGCAGCCCGTTTGCATTCCCTATTGCAGCCCTGCATTAAAGTGCTTCGAGCTCCTCGTTACCCAAACGCAGAGCCTGGGTTTTAACGAGTCCACCCGTGGTCGCTGGGACCGGGAATGCCGAGCTGCATCCTGCTGCACCCAGGCAGAGCTTGACAACAGGCACCGCTGCCTGGAAACGGTGGGCAAAGGCTTTATTGACCACTGGAGGTCACTTTTTCAATAATGCAGTACAATCCAACTTTATTTTGTCAGTACCTTTCATGCTTCCGTGCTGCTCAGTGCAAAGGGAGGGAAAGGAAAGCCTCCTCCTCGAGCTGGGGAGGTGGAGGCTTCCGTGAGGAGCTAGAGGAGGAACAGAGGAGAAAATGAAGCAGCCTTCATGCTTCTCCCCTGTGCTGTAGATGCACCTTCAGGCTCTTGATAAGCAAATGAGCATACTTGGCTGTGGGGCGGGCTGGAGAAGGCAGGAGTGTGCAGGGGAGGATGGATGCTGCGTGGGGAAGGTCGTTAGCCAGAGGCAGGCAGTTGTTGGGAACTGGAGGCCCTACAGCAGAATCCAGCTTGCTGCAGTTGGTTCTTTCTCCTGGAGCAAAGGAGCTTCAGGAACCTTATGATTAGAGCTCAGGAAAGATCCAGGATCTGATTCTTAGCAGGGAATTGTGCCTGAACTGTGCTCCTTTGCCCCTTGTGTGGTGCTAAGCAGTCCGGGGAGGAGACAGACTGGTGGGCTTGGATAGAACATGGAGGGTCTGATCCAGAGCCTTGAGACCTCATCGGTTCAGAGGCATGCAGGGGACGTATCCCTCTGCCTCACTTCCCACTGCCTCCTGTTGCTCCCATGCTGCCTGTCCTCTCCTGCCTGAATCCTTGCTCTCTGCCCTTTCCCTGGCAGGAATGCAAATGCCAACCTGCATCCACTGTGTTTAGGGTCTCTTTGCTCTGTGCTTCCAGCACTTTCTGGGTGCCCAGGGTTAAATTATCCCCTTCTGCCTGGCGAAATGGAGGTCATCTCTTGCCTTGTCTGAACCTGTTGGATTTGCTGGAAAGGATGGTGGGGTTTTAGCAGGACTCCGTGAAGCCCAGAGGCATCCAGCCTGGCACTGGAGGGATTCAGACTTCTCTGTTTCTTTTTGCCATGTGGAAGTCAGTTGGGAAGCTGGTCATGGCAGATGTGCCATGCGAGAGCCACTTTGCATGCTTCCCTTTGGGGACCTGGCATTCAGGCTTGCCCACGGCCACGAGGTGACCTGGAGGGTCCTTATGTCCAGGCTGCAGACCCCTAAGGCAGACACCAGTGCTGGCTCTTGTGATGTTGCTTGCTCCATGTGCCATCCCCTAATTCTTCATTCTGGAGCAGCTGGCTCAGACAGTGATGTTTCCAGCATCACCAAAAGGAGCAGAACTGGGTTTCTTTGGCTACCCTGATAGCATCATTCCTCTTGGAGAGGGTGGGAAAGGAATATCTGTTTTTCACATCTATTTCTTCTCCAGCTGGGGCTGGGTTTGCATGGAAATGTCAGTGTCGTGCTTGCAGACCCTGGCTCTGGGCAGGAATTGCTGCTGTGCTGCAGTGGCTCTCCCTGCTTGCTGTGGGAGCTCGGCACACGTGAGTGTTTCACCGCAGCACATGGGGCTCAGGGCATGCTGGAGCAAATATTTGAAGATCCATTTTTGTAAAGCCACTTTTTGGCCTATAAATCACCAGGACCCCCCTGCAGCTCCCAGTGCCCATTGCTGTGAAGGCCACTGTTTGCTGCTCAGCCGTGCTGGCAGCACTCGGCCAACGTTGCAGCCTTGGGTTAGTGCTGGATCCGTCTCCTCTCCCCCAACCCCAGGGGTTTGTTTTATTTATTTGCTTGTGTTATTTGTGGAAGGGATTTTCCTGCTCTTGGCAGAGCGGGACGGGAAGTGATGGTTCCAACAAGGGAGCCTGGATCCCGCTGGCTGCGCAGCTCCGTCCCTCTCCTTCCTCCTCATGCAACAGTTCTTACTGTCTCAGCTGCTGTAGCTGGAGCAGCAAATGGGGAACGCTCCCTGTTCTTCCTGCTCTAGGACAGCCTGGGAGCTGGGAATGGGGGGCTGTTGTTGGAGGGGAGCCCTGAGTCTCCCTTTTATCCCCTGTTTGTTCCTGGGATCAGGCAGACTCCAAGACTTAGTGATATGTAGCCAGATCCTGGTGGATGCCTTCCCACTGCCCCAGATTCCTTTTGAACTGAGGACCACGTCTCCAGGGGGTGCAAGGCTGGGATCTCACGGGCCCCTTCACTCCAGAACACATCAGGTTCAAGTGTTATTCCCCCAAGTGATCCTTGATAAGTTCACACAGCATGGAGCGCTCTCCGATTTGCTCTTCCCTTCACTGCTTTGTCTTTGGGCCCCGTGGAGCCAAGAACTGACGTGGCTGTGAACACGGGCAGCTCTGCTCCTGAATGAGAGCAAGAAAAGTAAATAGCATCTCAGATTGCAGCCTGTGTGCAATGGGCCAGATTCCTGCTCTTTCCAGCTCTGTGTCTCGGGGTAGTGATTCCTGACTTGCATCTGCAGGGAAAGCAAGACGGGAAGTGGGCCCGATTTTATGATAGACCCAATTTCATCTCCTGGTGCTTCCATTTCTGCCTCCTATTAAACCCTGCTCCAACTATCCTAACATAACTCACCGTGTTTCTGCTTTGAGATCCTCAGATGCAAGTGGTTAATGGTTGGACTTGATCATAGAATCATAGAATCATAGAATAGTCAGGGTTGGAAAGGACCTTAAGATCATCCAGTTCCAACCCCCCTGCCAGGGGCAGGGACACCTCCCACTAAACCATGTCACCCAAGCCTATGTCCAGTCCAGCCTTGAACACCACCAGTGATGGAGCATTCACAACTTCCCTGGGTAACCCATTCCAGTGCCTCACCACCCTTACAGGAAACAACTTCTTCCTCATATCCAATCTAAACTTCCCCTGTTTAAGTTTGAACCCGTTACCCCTTGTCCTCTCACTACAGTTCCTCATGAAGAGTCCCTCCCCAGCATCCCTATAGGCCCCCTTCAGATACTGGAAGGCTGCTATGAGGTCTCCACGCAGCCTTCTCTTCTCCAGGCTGAACACCCCCAACTCTCTCATCCTATCTTCATATGGGAGGTGCTGATCTTAAAGGTCTTTTCCAACCTAGGTGATTCTACGTTTGTGTGATTCTATGGTTACAGGAGCCTTTAATAGCACTTAACTCCTCTGGAATGAAGTCCAAAGCAAGGGGAAATTCACCACTGATAAGAAAAGCCATGGTGGTGCACTGGGTTAAAGCCAGCATTGTGCCCTCTAATTATGCAGCAGTGGCCTAGGCCTGGAGTAACTGGTGAGGACGGGATGGTTGTGCTCAGCTGGAGGGAGCCAGGGCTTGATTTCGTGCCTGTAGAGATCAAGGGACCTTTGATTTCAATGGGTATTGAATCAGGCACTGCAATATCAAATAGACTAATCAGATCATCACATTGTCTGACATAGATCCGTGCCCCTGGGCTGGGGCAGGCGAGTAACTGGGCAGGCAGCAGGGTGAGAGCAGCACCAGGCTGATGGCTTTGTCCCGTTACACATTGGTGGCAGAGATGGTTTGGTGGCTGGGATGGGGTATGGCTCAGGCAGTGTTCCTCATAGGCCACAGCATGGGCCTGTGAACCTGTCACACCTTGTTTCTAGGTGGGAGCTAATGCAGGGGCTGGTGTGCTAGAGGAGCTAAAGAGGGAGAAGAGTTTGGGATCCTCTTGCATTGTTAAATCCATGCTTCCAGAACTGTACGCTTTTGCTGCTGTCTTCCAAATGGGGAGATGGGGCGCAGGATGAGGCGTGCTATAAAAGGAAAGGATGTGCTGATGCTTGTGGTGGGGTGACCATGGCTGGACGTCGGGTGCCCTATCACTGCCCTGCTCAGCGGGACAGGGGAGAGACAGCATAACGCAAGTGAGTCAGGATGCAAGGATATGGGCAGGGAGAGCTCACTCACTGTTACCAACACAGGCAAAACATACTCGACTTGGGGAATTAGTTCATTAGCAATCAAATCAGAGCAGGATAATGAGAAATAAACCCCAAATATTAAAACCCCCTCCCCCCCCCCCCCCCCCCCCCTTCCCAGGCTCCAGCATGGGTCCTCACAGGCTCACCAGTCCTGCTGCAAACCTGATGGGTGGCAGGGGCAGCTCTGTTCCAGAGCCTGGAGCGCCTCATTCCTCACTGACCTTGGTGTCTGCAGGTGTCTGTATCTCTCACACCCCCTCACTCCTCTCTGCTGCTGCGGTTGCTTGGGTTTTGGAGGAGTTTTTTAGCCCCTTTTGGAACACATTCTTCCAGAGGCTCTACCACTGTCACTATAGGGTCTGCCTTGGAGCCGGCTGGCATCGGCTCTGGCGGACACAGGGGAAGCCTGTAATAGCTCCTCACAAAGCCACCCCTGTATCTCCCCTGCTACCAAAGCCTTGCCATGCAATTCCAATACAATGCTTCTCTGGGGTGTTAAATCTCCAGGATGCCTGCTTGTGGGGTTGCTGTCCTGAGGCTTGAGCTTTCTGGTCCTGCATGTGGCTATGCCGGCAGGAAACCTGTTCTGTAGCGTGGGGCATGATCCCTTTCCCGGGATCCCCAGGGAATTTTACCCTGCTCTTTCAGGAACATGAGATGTTTGCCATGTCCTTGATCTCTCCTGCTCTGTACCTGTAGCTCACTCACTGGGGTTGGTGGTTGTGTTTTATTTGGCAGTGCCTGGGGGGTGAGCAGGGCAGGGGTGTATTCTGGGGTGTTTATAGTATGCATTTATAGTGACTGTAGCATCACCCACCTCTCTGAACTCTCTCTAGTGCTCTGTTAGGAGAGCGGTGGCTGCTGCAATGTGCCCAGCTCTGAAACACCTCCTCTAGTGAACACTGAAGCCCAGGATCTCGCCTCGTTCCTGGCTCTGCAGATGAAAGGCTTTGGATGTGCTCCTGTGCAGGTGTTGGAGCCTGCAAAGCTCAGTTCCTCTGGCTTTGTCTGGCAGTTGGGTTTTAAAACATGAGCTCTAATTCTGGATCTTCTTCTGTTTTGTTTCTTTGTGGTTAGGGAAAAGAAATTGTAGTGTCTTGCTCTGTGTGCCTTGTATGATGTCTAAGCAGAGTTTGCACCCCAGCATGACCCAGGATTGCTCTGCGGCTCCAGGATTGTTATCTCTGAGGTCTCCACCTTGGCTGGAAGTGTGTCAGTAGGTTTAGAAGTTCTGGGGAGATCCATTGTGATGGTATCAGCGTGGTATGGTAACAGGAGCAGGCTGAAGGCAAATGCAAGGCAACAACGAAAACTTGGAGAGGAACAGGAGAGGAGGCAGCTGATCAGCAGATGCAGAAATCCCGCTGGGTCCTATCAAGTGTTTTGCCAGTGTTAGATGCTGAGTAAAATATAGTGTCTGAGAGCTCGGGTCACTGGGTATCCCCTCCGGACGGGGAGGCCTGGGGTTGAAGAATTCTTTGGTGAATCACGTCCTGGAGCTGTCAGAGCCACGATCTGGCATGGGATTATCTCTGTGTCCAACTGGCTTCCAGGCTGCTTGGGCAAAGCTGCCTGAAGAAGGCACTGAAGATGACACAGAAATAGCATCTTCCAGCTCTCTGCTACTAAAGCTCTGCTTCCTGGATGCTTGGATTCAGCAACAGCAAACAGAATCCTTCTGAGATGGTCTGATCATCCAGAGCTGGGTTTGACAAGGGAAGCCAAAAACATTAAGAGCTCAATACAGGGGAAGGAGCCAATTAGTGAATGACCTTCATGAAAGGTGCTGAAGAGCCTGTGTGGCACAGGGAAGCATCAGCCCCGTATGGGAGAAGTCCAATGAGGAGAGCTTGCAGAGGAGATGGTCCAGCTAGATTGTTTGTTTGCCTGGCTTTTTCCTTTAATCCCTCACAGACACTCTTCCAAACTGGGTATGGATGTGGAAAGACTGTCTTATATTGGAAGAAGAGCTTGGTGGGAGGGAGAGGACTGCGCAGCCTTCATGATGCTGTGGTGATGGGTTGCCTTAAGTCTGGTCAGGGACACACTGCCCCTGTCCCTTAAACTGGGGCACCATGCGTCAGTTGAGGCTGGACTTGGGGACTGTTTGGCTGCATTCTTTATTTGGGATCATTTGAGATAGTCCACGGGGACAGGCATGAGAAGTGCAGACGCACCCTTTGGAAAGCTGTGGAGTTGGTTTAAATCATACCTCCTGCAATAACTCAGCACTGGCTGGGCCTCCCTACCCCTGTTGGGGCATGTGTTTGAGGGAGAATCCAAACCACCCTTTGCTGTACTGGTCCCTGCTCACGTCTGCCTAGCTTGCACCAGGATAACTGCTATTTAAGCACCAATACCATGGTCTCAAGCAGCAGGGAAAGCAGGGCTCGGGCTGCTCTGCTTCGGGTGCACGCAGCAAGCTGTTCCTGAGCGTGGGCTCCCGGCACTGCCAGGAATGCTATTCCCAGTCAGGAGAGAGAAATGAGCTGTGCAAAGAGAAGGCACGTCTCGTATTGATGGGCACTGCCTGCCAGTTCAACCAGTACGTGATGGTGCTGCTGCACCGGAAGGTTCCAGGCAGGACGTGTTTGATGCAGGTGACTCTTTGGGCCGTGCAGGTACCAAGGGGGATTTGTCCTGGCTGCTGGGGTTAAACTGGTGTGACTGGCCCTGGGGGGGCTGCTGCAGCAAGAACAGAGATGCTGCAGTGTGACACAGTAGAGGACACAGTCCCTTGTGTATCATGTTGGTGTTAAAAGTGATGTCCCACTGCTGCTCCCAAGGCATTTGCACCCCCTCTGGCCTTGAAAGAACAATAGCACAGAGATGCCTCAGGCTGCTTTTTGGGCTGCTTTGGTCTCTTTAACGTTTTTCCTTGGGTGGTGTTTGAAGCGTGCTGAGGATGCTGCCCTCGCGCTGCACGGGGAAGGGAGTTTTTCCCTTTTCCCTTGCATCTTTCAGGAGGAAACTGCTGGGAGTTGAAACAGAAATGTCGACACCGACCTTCCTTCAGAAGTTCTCAGCTCCTGGTGGAGGTGTCTGTGTGTCGAGAGCAGCCCTTGAAGCTGCTGGCTGGGTGGAGGGTGCTGCAGCCGCTCTGTGCTGCAGCTCCAGGGCTCTGATTTTTGGGAATGCTGAGCCATGGGAAAACTCTGAGGGTGATGGGATCTGGGATCGGATCCTGCAGATCTGGGACCCACTGAAGTGTGTCCATCACGATGCCAGCCTGTGCCTGGATCTGCTCTTGGCTGCTCAGAGGGGTTAGTATGTTCCTGCCCTGTGATCCATTGGCCTGGTTTGGAGATGTGAACTGGCTGTGGGATTGCCTTCACCCCCAGTTTGGCACAGGGGAGGTTTAGGCCATGTCCCTCGAGTGTGAGAAGAAAGCTCAACTCCTGTGTCTCATTTTGATGTATTTGGCCCCTTTTACCCCTAAAAGCCATGCAAGGAAGTGGGAGCCATGCCTTAGCCTGCATGCTCCCAGTGACAGCCCTGGGGAGGAGGAGACCCCAACCCAGCACTGCCTCATTGGGATGCACCACTTCCTCTCCGTCCCCTTCAGGGGGCTGTGGGGCACCCCAAGCTCGGGTCTGCTGTCCCCCTCCATGGAGCTGTGGGCTCTGGACCTTTCTGGATGTCAGGTTCCAGACTGGCCCCTACCGCAACCATCGCAGCGGAGTTCCCGGCCCTGAACAATGGGGCCATTGAGGGGCTGGAGCTGAGGCCGGGCTGGGGCTGGGGAGCGCAGCTGAGCCCGCTCATCCCACCCAGGCCCAGCTACAGCCCAAAATAGGTGCCTGGTGGCCACAGGGGGGGGCCTCTTTGTTTGGAGGCCACAGCGTGTTTGTGCGTGGGGATTGTGTGGAGTATTTATGGCTTGGAAGGGGGAAGGAAACAGGAGCCTGGCAGCTGTGTGGACTTGTTTGGATTTGGGTTTTGGTGTTAGGAAGGCAGGAATGCCGGTATTTTTATCCCCGCACCTTCCCGTAGGTGCTCATGCTTCCGTGCAAGCCGGGCACCTCTGGTGCCAGAGCAAGAGGCTCATTCTACTGGCTGCTGTGATGGGGATGAGGGGCAGAGAGGAAGAAAGGCCCATGGTGGGGTCGTGGTGCTCCTGAAAGTCCTCATCATGGTGGGTGAGAGGAATGGAGAGCTGCTGTCAATAGCATCAACATGCTGTCCCTGTTGTACGTGTTTGCCCATCTCCATGTGCCATCCTGGTCCCTAGTCCTGGGTTCCTCTATGGTTGCCAGAGCCATCTCCTGCCCCATGGGGTGCACATGGGTGTCTGCAGTTAGTGCTTCCCTGTCCTCCCTCACCAGACCCCCTTGGATCCGCTTTCCTGGCACTGGAACGGATCTGTCTGGCTCGTGTAGACACAGAGCATCTGCTGTGCTCAGCCACTCTGAAAACCCCGCCTCGTCCAGAGCCGTGCATGGATTTAAGGGCTCACCATAGGTGTCTGAAGGGGTGGTCGTGGATTGAGCCTGCTCTGAGTCGTGCTGCTGAAAGTGGGGGTTATTTCTGCATTGGGAGGGATGTCAAATCAAGGTGATGTTGGGATCAGCTCATTAACTAACTGTGCCGGGCCGAATCTTGCCCTTGGAGCCATGTGTGTTGCTGCCAGAGCCATCAACATAAAGACTCCCCCCAGCACAGCCGGGGATAGGATTTGGCCTGTTTATATTCACGGTGCAAGAAGGAGGGAAGGATTAATGACTGATTACTTCTCAGGCCAGCGGGAGCCCTGGGTCCCCATCTACTCTGCAGCTAAAATGCAGGGCAGAGCAAAACAAAGCTTTGCAACAGAATCCTCCCAATTACCTCACCCATCTCCCCGTGCGCTGTAAAATGCACCGTCAGCTCCACAAGCAGCTATAGCCAGCGCTTACTCGGAGAGGAACCATCTCCCAACGCTGCTCCCGGCCACTGGGAGGTTTTAGGGGGAAAAGCCTCAATCATCCCCCTTCCACCTCTCCCTCTCTGACCTGGGCATCATTTGGAGGTGGTTTGGTGGAGCCTTGGCTGGTCCCTACCTGCCTGTGTATGTGTCTGAGCATCCTGTCGGCCTCCCCCCCCCCCAGCGGAGCCTGCGCGTTGGTTGCGGTTTCTATGGTTACTGCAGCTCCCGGGCCCGGGAAGAGCAGTTGGATGCTGGAGCTGGCAGGACCCACGTCTCCCTCTGGATCAGCCAGAAACTTGACAAGGGAGTCGGTGTGTGGAGGAGCGACAGCACAGTACAAAGAGAGCAGGAGAGGGAACCCAGGAGGAAAACCTGGCGTCTGCTGGGGACAGGGGTTGCCCCCAACAGGTTATCCCTGAACAGGCTTCAAACAGCAACAGAAAGAGGAGGGGGAAAGGGATGATGAGGAAATTGCAGTTCTGGTGCTCGCATGAAGGTGACATTTGTTGTAGCATCTCTATTCATCGATTCGGGGATCTAAACACATGGAAGTTTTAACTGCTGCCAGAGCCTGACTATTATACTCAGATTTGTTTTCTCCCAGCCTCTCTTTCCTCTTATTTCATTCTTTTAGGGTTTTTTATCCTCGTATTTCCCTCCCTACACACATAGGTTTTCTGCCCATATCTATATATCCTCCTCCTGTCAGTTAGGCTGGAAGTTGAAGGCATGTTTAACCCTCACCACATGCAGTGTTGGGAATTGATGGGACCTTTTGGGGCAGTTTTTCCCAGTCACAACCTTGCTGCTGTGGCCACACTGGACTTCCAAAGCCCTTTCTTTCCAGTTCAGCCACTTCACCTCCTCTTACACTGCAGGCAGACAGGGCAGTGCCTCCAAAATGCATGTGCTGTAATAGGCATCTCAATCCCTGCTCTTATGGGCAGGGTGTGGGGACAGGAATGAACTTAATTAGGCCAAAGGCTCAGGCAATGCAGGGCCCTGGTCCTGACCTGCTGGGGAGGTAACTGGGAGCACAGGTCTCCCAGTGCTTCCCAGCTGGGGAAGGCTGCTTGCCATGGAGCTCTCAGCGAGCCCTGAGCCAGTCAGACTGGCTCTGCTGTCTCCTGGGGCAGCTCTGTCGGGAGAGGGGTTGCAATGGGTCCTCTGTGACTCAGCGAGGAGAGGGCAGGCAGGGAAGGACCTCTGCAGGGTTCTGACTGCTTCCAGGGCTGGCCAGGCAAAAATATTCCCTGTGCACTGCAGTGTCTGGAGCCCCGAGCAGCTCCCTCAGGTTTGCGCTGGTGCCTGGCCCTGCTGCATCGTGTGTAGGGCCAGTGGCTCCCAGGACTGAAGGGTGGCAAGTGCCCATCTGGCTCTTTCCCCTCGTGCTCCCATTGCCACAAACATCCCTGCCTACGCTGGGCTGAGACGTGAATAATCCACATGGAATATCCCTGCCTGTGGCTGGACAGGGTCCCAGGGCTCAGGCAAGGTTGGGGAAGCTGCTTCAGTGGGGCAGTTGAAGTCGGAAAG
Source organism: Ara ararauna (assembly GCA_028858755.1). Lineage (NCBI taxonomy): Eukaryota > Metazoa > Chordata > Aves > Psittaciformes > Psittacidae > Ara > Ara ararauna. The sequence continues at coordinate 19,843,147 of CM054384.1, forward strand.
GCTCCATTCTCCCAAGAGCATCTGTCTCTGCAGTTGGATGAGGGCCAAATGCCTGTGGTCCTGAGCCTTTCTGTCTGGAGTCAGGGCAAAGACCATGCTGGATGCAAAGCCTAAGAACTCCATCTTGGGGGTTCCCGTGTTCTAGCAGAGGGTCTGGAGGTGATGTCTGTGACACACACCAAAAGCCTTCAGACACCTTCTGGGGCAAAATGGTCTTTTTTTCGCCTTTATTTACTGCGATCTTCTTCAGGTTGTGGAAAGGCCGATGGAAGCAAGGAACTGAGCTTCCTCCTCCTCTTTTTTAACATGGGCAAGGAGCTGTTGATGATGAGATGGGTTATGGCAAATGCTGTCAAGCAGAGAGGCTCTTGGAGGTAGTGTGGTCCCATGGAGCAGAGTAACACTGAGGAAGCTGGAGTCATGGCTGGAGCTATGGTACAGTGTGTTTCTATAGGGGCAGTGCTGGCCACTGCTAGTACAGCACCTACCCACACTCTGCCTCACTCTTAAGGTCCTGTGTCCTTTAGGAAGCGGTGAAGCAGAGCAAGAGGCAGCAGTTTCCCCCAGACCCCACAGCACAGAGTCCCCATCCTGCCTTCGGAAGGACATCCCAGCAGCCAGCAATGTCTCCGCAGTGACCCCCATGCTGCCGCCACCTCCGGAGCTGTGGGCGCGTGTCTGCAGGCCCTCAGCTCTCTGAATCACCTGCTCAGCCCTCTGGTTGCCGGGACATGCAGCTGCCTGAGCTGTGTTTACCGTTCCCGGATCCCTTTCCTCCCTTTTCCCCAGGCAGATTAAAGCCAGACAAGAAAGGGCAGATGCGGCTCCCCCTCGACAAGTCGCTGCAGGTGAGCCGGGAGCTGCTTGGCACGCACACCCAGCCACCTGGCCCTGCTCTAGGAACCATTGTGCAGGCAGGCTGCAGCAGTGCTGGGAGCATCTCAAGGGATGCGTGGGAGCAGGGGCCAGGATGCTTCAGGGAAAGGGAACAGCCCCGGCGAGTATCTTCATCTGACTGCAGGTGTCAAGTCGGGGCGCTCGCAGTTTGGTTCATGGTGCCCTTTGGAAATGGAGCATCATAGAATGGTTTGGGTTGGAAAGGACCTTAAGATCACCCAGTTCCAACCCCCTGCCATAGGCAGGGATGCCTCACACTGCACCATGTTGCCCAAAGCTCTGTCCGACCTGGCCTTGAACGCTGCCAGGGATGCGGCAACCACAGCGTCGCTGGGCAACCTGTGCCAGTGCCTCACCACCCTCACAGGGAAGAGCTTCTTCTTTATATCGGGCCCATTGTTTTCATACTTCCCCATCTCCTGCATTACACCTTGTGGAAGGGAGCCCCTGGAGAACCAGGGTTATCCAGGAGAGGGAATAGCTGCCTGTGCCAGACAGCAAGCAAAGCCTTTTGTGCCACTGGGCTGGGTGAGATGTGCCAGCTCCACTCCTGGCTCTGCACATTGAGTGTCTTATGTCTCCTCAGCTGAGCTGGACCTGGACCAGTCCTCAGAGGTGTGTGCTGGCTTGATGTAGAAACTAGCCTCCCCAGAGGGCATCATGCTCTCCAAATGGGTTCACGCCTGCGACGCCACCCATGTGCTTTCCTGGGTTTCAGTGCATGGATGGCAGCAGAAGCAACCTGTTGGAGCTGGGTGCAGGTCTTCTGTGTGCAGGATGGCAGCCTGGAGAGTAGCCTGGCTTTCTGAAAGAGCAAAGCTTTGACTGAAAACAAGGCTTTCCCCTCGGTTCTGTTTTCCTCGTCATGAAGCATCCACCGTGACTTGTGTGGAAGGAAACAAAACCTGGTTTTAGTTCCATGTTCTGAGAGATGTTTGAAATACCATCAGAATGTCTCTGGGTTGGTTTTGAGCTCAGCCAAAGGGCAAAAGCTCTTGAATGATTTAGATTTCAAACCTTTCTCACCCTGCTTGTCTGCCTGGAGCTCCAAACCCCCCCAGAGCGCCTGGCTCCAAGGAAGAGAATGTTTTGCACATGGGCTAATTTGGGTTAAATTCAAGGCTGTTTTTATTTGCTTCAGGCAAATGTCATTGGGCTCCTTTTGGTGTCACTTTGCTGCTCCCAAGTAGGTTCCTGGAGAACCAGTAGGAAGCTGAACATGTACATACATCTCTGAAGCACTCGGGTATTTCCAAGTGATGCAACTTCAGATTCCTTCCCCACCTCCTCCCCTTCCCCTTTGCTTCAAAACCCTTTTTTTGGCCTCAAAGATCAGCTTGTATTTTTGGGTTTGGGGGTTTCTGGTTGTTGTTGTCACTGTTTTAGGCTTCTTGAAGCAGAACCTTGCCTGATGGGAGGAGGTGAACAGCCCCAGAGCGAGGGTGGTGCAGGCAGGGTGTCTGGGAAGGGAGATGCTGACCCTTCAGGGAGACCTTGTTCCAGCCTGTAGCTCTGTCTGTGACCGTGTAATCCTCCCACAGTCACAACCCATCAGCACGTGAGAAATAACAGCAGCTACGGAGGGACCTGACAGGCAGGAGAGGTAGATCCGTGTGAACCTCGTGGAGTTCAGCAAGGCCAAGTGCAAGGTCCTGACCTGGGCTGGGGCAATCCCGGGCACAAATACAGGCTGGGTGGAGATTGACTTGGGGGTGTTGCTTGGTGAGAAACTCAACATGACCGGGCAGTTCGTGCTTGCAGCCAGGAACCGACTGTGTTCTGGGCTGTGTCACCAGCAGGTCGAGGGAGATGCTGTGCTCTATGGAGATACCCTGGCTCTGGAGCCAGGCTGAGAGAGCTGGGCTGGGTCAGCCTGGAGAAGACAAGGCTCCTTAAGGGGAGACCTTAGAGCAGCTCCAGTGCCTAAAGGGGCTGCAGGGAACCTGGAGAGGGGCTTTGGACAAGGAATGGAGGGACAAGACAAGGGGAACGGCTTTAACCTGCCAGAGGGGAGACTGAGATGAGCTCTTAGGCAGAAGCTGTTCCCTGTGAGGGTGCTGAGGCGCTGGCACAGGGTGCCCAGAGAAGCTGTGGCTGCCCCATCCCTGGCAGTGCTCAAGGCCAGGTTGGACACAGGGGCTTGGAGCAAGCTGCTCCAGTGGAAGGTGTCCCTGCCCGTGGCAGGGGTTGGAGCTGGATGAGCTTTAAGGTCCCTTCAACCCAAACCATTCTATGAGATTCACATGCTAGCTAAGACCTGTGGGTCAGGAACATGCTGTTTCATGTACAAGACCTTCTTTCCTGATCCGTGTGTTAAGACAACAATGTAAATCCTCCCCTGCTCAGATGCTCCATATGACTTTGCTGGAAGATCCTGGCTTTTCTACATGGCCATTGCTTCAAATCATGTGCGTCAGTGTGATCCTGCTACACAGCTTCCCTCTGGTTAGTGCTTGAAACCTGGAAAGCAGTTGAGCTTGGAGGAGGCTTCTCACCCTGTGATCTCCCACCAGGGCTGCGGGCTGCAGCAGAGCCATGGTTTCACGTGGGGACCTGCCTTTCTACTGCCCACGTTCCTGTGCTCGGCCTCCATAGGAAGGAAAAGTGGAGTTTAAACTTGTTTGCTACTGGGAAAATAGGTGAGCGGGAAGGCTGTGTGCTGTGGTTTACTGTAGCAGGACGTGGGACTGGAATGGTGAGCTCAGAGTGGGCAAGGAGAGATGGTTTCCTGTTCACAAGAACTCCTGCCTTCCCAGTGCACAGGGCAAACCCTTCTGAAATAACCTGTCACAAGTTTCCAGCAGGGCTCAGGCTTTCCAAACCCTCTTCTGGAATAACCAGTGACGGTGTCTCTAGTGACATAATGTGACATAGTGAGTAACCAGTGACAGTCCCCTCTGCATGGGCTGAGGGGACCCAGGTTTCTCCCCCTTGGTGCTCCCTGTGGGACTGATGTGGTTTGTGTGCCCTGAAGGCTCCATCCTCTACCGGGCAGACCTGGGTGGATGTTCCCCTTGAAAGCTCTTGTTTCCATTGTGCTGTGTGGCTGAGGTTATGTCCCCTTTTGAGAAGAGCCATGTGTGGTGGAGAGGATGGGGAACTCCAGTGTCCTGGTTCTCTATTTGCTCTGCTTAGACCAGATGGGGCTGTATTGCGTGAGCGCTCGTTGCGTGGGCAATACCCTGCACTTTGAGCCCTTGCGCTGGTTTTGTACATGAGCTTAGGGCTCCGATCTCAGTTCCTCCTGCCTCCATACTCCTGAAGCCCTCAGGGGAAGGAGTTTGGGCTCTCTGTTAGCAGGGAGCAGCAGCTCCAGCGCGGAGGCTGGGATGTGGAACAAGCAGAGCGCTTTGTTTTGTAGCTCTGTACATGGCAGCATGGCTAAAGGCGGAGGCAGGTTTCAAGGCACGGTCGTTTAACAACACTGGGAACGGCTGATTCCAGGCATGCTTATTTCACAGCTCTTAGTTGCACATTTTCTGGGCACCCGTTTTGCAGTGTAATGCTGCAGGTAGGCTTTGAGGGGACCAAGGGTGGCGGGTGCAGCTGGGGGAACACAAAAGCCGCTTCCCCCTGCGCATGATGGGTTTGGTGTGGTTTTGTTTTCCCCCTTCAGATGAAAACATCTGAGACCAAGTGGGAGGAAAACGTTGATTTTTGAAGTCCTGGTCAAGTTAACGGGAGCTTTTTCCTTTATGGATTAGGAATTTTGTAGCTTGGCTCTGGTTGGTTTGCAGGGAGCATGGTTTGGCTCCCACTGTCTTCAGCCGAAGCAAAGCTGGAGTGAAGTGGCCAGACTCAGGATCCAGCTTTATCTCAGTGGGCCTGTTCTGTTGCCTGTGAGTGGGTCAGACTTTGGAGCTCTGACTCAGCCTGAACTTTCCGTGGCTTCTGCACCTGGAGATTGCAATCTCTGTCTGCAGGGAGGTGAGCACCAAATGCCATCCCTCGCTGCAGCTCCTTCAGATGTTACCTCCCCTTTACCCCCTCAAGCTGTTTATTATTTCCCTCCCGCTGTTGCCTACCACCTCCACGGTGAGTCAGAAGAACGGGACATGAACGCTCCCACCTCGGCACAAAGTCTGGCAGCGGCTTCCTTCCAGCTGCTGGGGAAAAGGGGTTTTAGGCAAAGCTGCCCAGGAGCCATGGAGGAGAGAGCACAAGAGATGCTCCACCGGCGCCGCGCCGGCAGCGGGAGCCTCTGGCACTGCCGGGGGTGGCAGCGGTGGTGATAACATCTGGACCCACCCGAGGAGAGCACATCTCCTGATGCTGTAAGTGCAGGGTTGGGACCTCTCGCTGCTGAGCCGCTTCTGCTCCCACCGAGTTCAGCAGCAGTTCAGGGTGCTTAGCCTCTCGCAGGAGCAGGGTCATGGGTTTGATAGGAGCTCTGTGCCCCAGGGAGCCGCTGGGGCTGCTGCCTGCCGGGCTGGGTGAGTCCCTTTGGGATGGCTCCTGCCAAGTTTGCACATACCGCCTATTCCAGTGCAAGAGGGAGCCCACTGGAGCCAGCTGTTGAGCTGCAGAGCTCTTCCTGGATTGAGGGGATTCCTAAAAGAGACACTAACAGAAGAGCTGTAAAAGCCAGAGAGTCCCAGGGGAGCTGGAGCTCCGTTTGCTGGCTGGTAGGGGGCTGGAGTGAAGCACCCCCATCACTCCACACAGGGCTCCTTGGTGGGGACAGCCAGGGAGGCATCGCTGCTCTGCCAGCTCCCTCTTCCCTCTTTTCATCTCTCTTTCCTCCTTCAGTGGACCCCCACTTCCCACACCCCCCTCCCCCTTAAGCCTCAATCCAGCTTGAAAATCTCAAGGCAAATCCTGCTAAATAGGGAAGATTTCTCCCGGCTGCTCCCCTGCCCTCCCTCGCTCCCTTTGCCGTTTCTGGCCTGCTGGGTTTTGTGTTTCAGTTGTTATAAATAAAGCTCCAGGCACTGATTTGGGTATACAATGACACCTTGTGTTATTAGACAGCACAGGACAGACTTTGCAAGGGGAGCCTGCTCGCCCGCCCTCCCTCTGCTCCGCTGCCTGCGCTCTGAGGGCAGCGTGCGGCTCTGGGTGCTGGTGCTGCGGGTGCTTCTGCCTCCTGGTGCTGCCTGAAATCACAGCCCCCAGGACAAAAACCACCACGGCAGCAGCTCGGCCCCTGCTTGGCCTTAAAAATAGCTGCTAGGGGAAGTTTTGCACTGACAGAAGGGAGCATGACAGAGGGTGATGGGGGAAGTCTGGGCTCCCTCAGGTTTGTGCCCCCCAAAAGTGGGTGGGAAGTGTTTGCAGGGATGGTGGTGTCACCGTTAGCTCAGCTGTGCTGGGGGTGACCTAAGCTCTCCCCAGATCACCCATCACTGTGGTGCTGGGCAGGATTTCATCCGGTAGTTCTGTTACCAGGTTCCTTCCTTACCTGGCTGAGGTGGGGTCTGAGCATCCTTCCTCACCCGGCTCATTCCACCACCACATCCTCAGTCCCTGGGAAGGGCTTTATCCAGCAAAAGCCACCATGTGCCAGCCACTGTCTTGTCTCTTGGTCCCCTTGGGGACTGATGCTGTCTGGAACAGGGGAAACTGAGGCAGGCATTGAGCCCCACGTGTTTTTGGCTTCTCCCTTGGCATTTTCTCCCTCATTTTAGTAGCAGCAGCGTGTAGGGGAGCAGGGGAAGGCAGCAATAAACAGAGTAGCAGCTCACTGTCGTGATGGCTCACAGGAGGTGAGAGCAGCAAGTGCTTGGGAAGGGGGCCCAGCCTTGCCCTGCCAAGGCTCAAGTGCTCCTCTGGTTTTTGGGATAAATCCCTATTTCCCCCCCCCCCCCCCCCCCCCCCGCTTTAAATCTGAAAGACAAATACTGTGAATCTCTGCTTGGGGCATCCAGCAGAGAAGTCCCACAGCTCCAAAACACCCTCACCTGAGCTGGGCTCACATTGCTGCTCCCATGGGGCACCCTCTGTGCTGGGGCCTGAGGAAGCTTTAACACTGAGATGTGGGGACAGGACCCTGGAGCACGTTTTGGAGTGATTTCCCATGTTTCACTGGTATCGCTCTTTAGGGAACTGGAGCTGGTCTCTGGGTGCCCCGCTTGTGGAGTCTTTGAGGCAGCAATTTAAAGGCAGATAAATACAAGTCCAGCCTGCAGTTAGGAACTGGGCGCACCTCAGACCTGACTTATCCACATTATGTTCTTTTAAAGACTTTTGGAAGTGGGATTTTTGGTCCCTTTGGTTGTGATGATTGCAATTTTACTGATATTTAGGGTATCATTTGAATCATGTTTGAGGAGGCAACGAAAATATCAAAGATTGAAAATTCCCTCTTGGAATTTTTGTGGTTTTTGGTTGTAGTTGGGTATTTTTTATTTCCCTTCTTTCCATCCCCTCTGGATTTGGGCTCTGTGGAAGGGGCACCTCAAAACCTCTTTCTATCCATAAAAGTGATGCTTCGCACTTGCTGCCCATCATCATGGCTGTAAGAGCAGGGCTGGGATTGCTGTGTGCACGTTGTCCATCCACATTCCCCCTGCGATGGGGCTGGTGCAAGGATAACAGTTGGTCTCCCCTCTCCTTCATCCCCATCTCTCATAAAGGAAAGAACAGGGAGCACGTAGGGTTCTGCTTCTGTATTTTTGCATTCACTTGCTTTGTGGAAAGGCAGACTCAAGGAGAAGGTGCTAAATACCCTCTTTTCCTGGTCTGTGATGCCCATGTTACTTTAGAAGGTAAATAACCCAAACTATCCAATAAAATTCCAACACTACATTAATAAAGTAATGGAGATAGTTAACGTATGCAATAAAGCTGCTATTCCAGAGCCCTAGGCCTGCTTTAGTAGCTATAACAGCAGTGAATAAGATCTTTTCCTGTTTTTATTTATACCCATAGAATATCAAATTTTCCTGCGTTTGTGCTTGTTAATGTTAGCCAAAGGGGTTAAGAGAAATAAAAAGGGATTTTGCAAACATATCAGGGGAGAAAGAGCAGAAGTAGGCCCATTAATAAATGAAGGAGCTGGATTCAGCGATGATATTGAAGTGACTAAGTTACTGCATTGCTTTTAGAGTCAGTCTCTGGTAAAATCAGTGGAGACAATGAGGAGACCTTGTCAGATACAATCACGGGCTCCCAAATAGAAAAGCAGCCCACGAGGAAATAGAGAGGCCAAGAGGAACAGGGGAATGGAGTCAGCAGCTGTGGAAGCCAGAGGAAAGGCTTCTGTTGAGTCCAAGGGTCTGGCACTGGGATGCTGTGCTGGCGGGCTGGAGATGGAGCTCGCATCTCTTCTGAGATACGGGAGAAATGTGGGAAGGGGCAGGAAAGCTTGGGGCAAGGAGGGCGAAAGGAGAAAACTAGCTTGAGCTGGGCAATTCCCATCTGTCCCTGTGGCTGGAGTCTCTAGCAAGGGAACTGGGCTGGCACTGGGAGGCAGGGAAATATGTGTTTCATCTATGTGTTAAATATGGGAGGAAAAGGTGTTTAATGGCTCCCAGTAACACACCTGAAGTTGCACATTTGCTGCTGTGGCGTCTGAGATGGTGCTGCAGGAGGTGGTGGAGCTGTGGGAAGGAGCACAGAATGATATGCAGGAGGATTTATCAAGGGTTGGACCAGCCCAAGGGAATCCAATGGACACAGTGCTCCATGGCTGGTTCTAGAGTGCCTCTGGAGGTATATCCAGCCATGGGTTAAAATGCTATGGTGAGATGCTGTAAGTGAAAGACGTAGGTAAGCAGGCATAGACTGAGTGATGAGGAGCACCCAGCACCCATCCAGGGCTCTGGCTGCAGACCCTTGGATTCATTTGGCAGACCCCATCCTCCATTGTGGGATTTTGCTCACTATGGTCCATGTTTCTCTACAGCCCTCTCCTCGTTCGTGGGGAGTGTGTCCATTAGATGTAGGCAGAAAGAGAAGCCAAGAAGGAAAGAAATCCAGGGAAAGCCTCGGAGAAGTAGAAATAACCATGCGATCTGGCACATGGCAAGTGGATGTAACTGCAATAGAGATCCAGAGGGAAAGAGCTTCTTGCAAAACAGCTGGAACACTTGGAATAAATGTCACCACAGGACTGGAGAGCACTGGTCAAAATGGTGCTGGCGGGGACGTAGCTCTGAAGCCAGTTATGGGCACAGAAAGGCTAAATCCTTCCATTGTGCACGTCTTGTGTAAGTACAAAAGCTGCCTTTTGGTATTTTTGGGCAGCAGATGCTGGGGCCACATGTCAGCCAGCCCTGGAGACGCTGCCCTGGTTCTTTCTCTCTTGCTTGTGCTCACAACGCTGTGTGCCAGTGCCCAAGCCCAGCGCTGCAATGACATTCAAGTGTAAACCCACTGGGAAGGGATTTGGAGGAAAGCACCACGATGACGTGGGATAATTGTGGGAGGAGAGGTTCGAAGAGTTGAGGCCCTGGATTGTGCTGGTTGCTTTGCAGGGGTGTCCAGGATGCGAGAGAGCAACCGCAGCCCTGGGTGCAGTCGGTGGTTAAATGATGTAGCAGAGACTGCCACTGTTTTCTGTAGAAGAAGGGTATAAACACAGGAAAAGAGGCTTGGAGGTACCCAGCATTTCAAGCTAAGGTGGGAAGGATATGATGGAATTGCACAAAGCAGGATGGAGATTGAATAGTGGTTAAGAATCATAGAATAGTTAGGGTTGGAAAGGACCTTAAGATCATCAAGTTCCAACCCCCCTGCCATGGGCAGGGATGCCTCCCACTAAACCATGCCGCCCAAGGCTCTGTCCAACCTGGCCTTGAGCACTGCCAGTGATGGAGTGTTCACTACTTCCCTGGGCAACCCATTCCAGTGCCTCACCACCCTTACAGGAAAGAATTTCTTCCTCATATCCAATCTAAACTTCCCCTGTTGAAGTTTGAGCCCATTACCCCTTGTCCTCTCACTGCAGTTCCTAAAGAAACAGAATCCCAAAGGAGCCAGCAGCTAGGAAGCGACTCTCCTATGGAAGGCTGGCAGTGCCAGGTTTGAACCATTTAAAACACACTTATGCGAAGCTCTCAGGTTGAAGGATGCTTTGCAGGAACATGGGGAAGGGATAGGTTTGCACCAGCCTTTTCCCATTGCTTGCCCGGAATTCCTTTGGCTAAACTTGTTGGCATCGGAGGAATTGGTTCTTGCAGAGCTCAGCCAGAGCTTGTGTCTATGTGGAGGGTGGAAAAGCTCCCTCGGAGTTCCTCAGTCCCTCCGCAACGGGAGGCAGGTTCACTGGGTGGTGTATGTGCTTATTTTGGTGCAGAAGGATGGGTTTGGGATCTGAGCTTCTTTCCTGGCTTGTGGGCTGATAAGTGCATGGTGAAATCCCTGTTCCTCAGCTCTCCCAGCTCTGTAACGGGGATCACTCCCTTCACCTCCGTGCTCTCTGCTTTGTCATCTCACGGTCTCATCCAGTTGCTGGGATGGCTCCTGATCCCCTGATTATGTGTTAGATTGACCTTCAGGTTAGGGAAAACTGGGACCCTGGAGCCCAGATCCTGTAAAATCCTTGTTCCTCCTGACTGCCCAAACCTACCTGTTGGAAATGTTTGAACACTGCTGGAAAAGCTGCTTCTGTGCTTTATTACAAGGATTCAAGGAGGGGAATTGCTGTTGGGGTAGAAGTGATTCCCTTGGACATGTAAAACTGTAGGAATAATTTATTACTTTTGTAATGCCATTGTGACCAGGAGGATCCTCAGAAGTAGAACAAGACCAGGAATCCTTCCTCTGCAGGTACTAGACGTAGTTATGATTCCCATGTGGCTGATGCTGGAGCCGGCGTGAGCACGAGAGAAGTGGCCATAGCATTAGGGAGATGCATCAGCCCCTGCTCTGATGGCTTTTACTGGAGTGTCAGAGCTTGCCACTGCCAAACTCAACCCTTCCCTCTGCTTTATCCCATTCCTGCTCCTCTCTTTAATTTCTCTCCCCGTGGCAGGGGGTTGGAACTGGGTGATCTTAAGATCCTTTCCAACCCAAACCATTCTATGATTTATTCAGTACATTTCATTATGCAGCTTCCCTGTGTGCAGCTTTCCTGCAACACTTTTTACGTCCAAACGCTTTTTACCCCCTTCATGGCCCTGAGCTTCACCCCGTGGCCCGCAGCCAGTGTTGCCCGTGCTGAGTTTGGTCTCCGTGCTGTGGTGCCAACGAACAGCCCTTTCCTCACGTGTCCCTTTGAGGCTCAGGGTCTTTTTCTTCCCCCATCATGTGACTAAAGTTTGTGCGAATCTGTTCTGGTTTAAATCTAAACTATGCATTTGAGAGAGGAGGAGAGAGGCACACAGACCTCACAGCCCAGCCCTGCTCCCAGCCTCCTTCCAGCAGGAAAGGCAAAGAAGAACCTGATCCCTGTTTCTTACAAGTCTCCTGATTTACGGTCAGCTTTGGTGGTGGGGCTACCCCATGGGGCTAAACTTCTGGAGGACACACGCTTCCAGTGCTTTGCACACCTTGTCTGCTCTCTGCAGCTCATGGAGGAGGACAGCATGGTGGCTTCAGTGCTACCAGACACACTTAGGCTCACGTGTGCCCATTTTAGGGGCTGGAAACCTCAACCAAGCTTTGTCTTTGAGTGGCTGACCTGCCTCTGCTGCCTCCTCTTTGGGGTGTCCCTGCGTGGCTAACCAGGGAAGCCATGCTCCTCTGTGAGCTGACAAACCCTGGACACGCAGAGCCACTAAATCCGGCTGAATTTTGCCAGATTTGGCCCTTTTTGCTTGCCGGGGACTTGATTTGATGCGTGCAACTTGGAAACATCCCTGAGAGACAGCGTCCAGCTCCACTGCAGAGCAGCGCTCGCTCTTCACATCTTCCTTGACTTTCCCGTTTAAACACCCCTCTGGGCCAAAGCAACACATCCCTTGGGTGCCCCGAAAGGAGCCGCTGTCACCACGGTGGGGTCCCACGAGGGATTCCCGGCGGGAGCGAGGCGCTGCTCCCTGCTCCAGCCCGGCGCTGGCTGCTGGAGCCGGGAAAAAAGAGGCTGCAGCAAAAGATGGAACAAACAGAATTTTTTTTTGCATCTAGAGGGGGAAGCACAGAGCTAAAAATAAAACGGGAAGATCAGTATCTGTCAGGCTGGCGGGGATTGGCTCTTTGGGAGTGCATGTAATTACCAGGCTGGAGGTAGGCATTTGCATGGAGCGAATAGCGAGCTGCTGAGACAAGGTTATGCTTTAACCTTTAAGTCCTGAATCTGCTGGAAAACTAAGACAGAACTGCAGGAAATTAACTGAAATTAATAGAGTGGCTGGGCCTGTGCCACATGTTCTCTCGGTGCGTGTCACTGCATGGCAGAGGGTGGCTCCATGCCCCTCTGCCCCGGCTCCTGGAGGAGGGAGATGCTCTGGAAGCAAGTTTGGCAGGCGTGGATCTCCTCCCTCCTTTGGGGATTTAACTTGACTGGGGAGAGCAGCCGTGGCTTTTTATGCTCTGTGCACCTCCTTTCTTAGCATCCTTGGAGTTGATAGTCTCCGAAGGGGTTGAAGGAATTTGGGCAAAGGGACCTGTCCTAAGTGATGCTGTGGGGTTGGTGCAGGTGAAATCCAGCTGTGCTGCTCCATGGCTCCCGGCTGAAATGTGGTTGTGGGGATGGATGTTTTGTTGAGTGCCTAGAGCCTGAGCAATGTGTGCAGAGCTCTGCAGGCACTGTTCAGGGCTGGAATTGTATGGATCACAGCAAAGATGGTCCCTTTGTGTTTGGGGGTGTGCAGCACCTAACACTGTGAGTGCAGAACTGGTCTGGTGAGAAGCACAGGGAAACCCAAAACATGCCTGTACCTCCTGCTCTGAGCTCCTATTGATGACCCTGATATTCTTGGTCTCCATGCTACCTGCTCACCCACATCATCTCCAGGTCAGGCAGCACTGTAGGACAGAGGCAGTGTGCAGATGTGTGGTGAGGGAGAGACCCTCTACCAGGACAAGAGATGGAGATGCCATGGATGTATTCCTCATTCCCAGCTGGTACAACCGCTGGAGCTGGAATGGCTGCTGCTGTGGGATGCAGGTGTGAGCAGCTGAGTCAGGCTGAGGATGGAGTGGAAGCAGGTTGGAAAACAGGAGGCTTTGAAGCCTGCCACATCACCCTGCCTTCTCTTGCCACTGTGATGCCTTGAACTGTGGGTGCCGTTTGGAGCACCCCAGTTTTTGCAGCCTCTTTGCTAGCTGTGATAACCAGGCAATGCTTGTTTCCTTCTTCCCTCCCAACTCTGTCCCCTGTATCGAGGCTGTGCTTGGCTCAAGCTGGCTCTGTTTCCGTGCCTTGCAGCAGGAGTGTGGTAGGGCCAGCATGGCTGCTCAGCTCCCCAAAGGGCCAGGCCGCCGGGAGCTCAAGCTGCTCCACTGGCTCCTCATCAGCTCCTGAATCCAGTTGAAGGCTCTGGCCCTAATCTTCAAAGCAACTCATGGAAGAAGGGCCAATGGCATCAAAGGCCATTTTGTTCTGTCAGCAGCACAAGCGGCTCCTCTGGGACAGTCCAGAGCATAAGGCTGGATGAAACCTAGGAGAGCAATCTCAGCTGGCCAGGACATGGCAAGGGTGAGCAGTGGTCAGAGCTCTTGGCCTGGATTCTGGGATTTTGGAGTTGGCTCTTTGCTCTGGGTGACATTGGACCCAGGTTCAGGTGCCTGAACACTGTGAAATCCTCAAACCTGGTGCTTTGAGGAGTTTATGCAGGGGGAAGCTGGGGCTTTGTCTGTTTGCCTCCAGTGACCCGTCTGTGAAACACAGATAAGTGCTTCTGGGGGCAGCCAGAGGACAAGCACACTGCAGACTGCGAGACCTGTGAGTTTGGTGACATCTTAGGATGTACTCTAGTCATGAGAGGGTCTTCTGGGTGAGGCTGGGCAAATCTACACGGTGCTTGTTGGTGGGGAACAGCCCATCCTCTTTGGCGTGCTCTTTTAGCAAATGAAGGGACCTTCATCCCTCCAGCATCAAACCCAGCAGGTATCTGACCCCCAAAAACAGCATAAAGCCTGGGGGATGTTATAAACATGAGAGGTGGAAGGTGCTTGCATGCTCCAGCAATGACCTGGGCTAAAACCTGCAGTCTTTCTGGCTGGCTGTTGTAAGGTGGAGGATTGAATTGTGGTGGTGAGGATGCAAGGTTTGGTTCGACATGGGTTGAGTCCCTTTCACGCTGAAAAAGAGTTAAAGCAGATGTACATTAGCTTAGGGGAAGTTTTGCTTTTTGACTTCTTCACAATAAGAGTATTGTGTAAAAGGGACAGAAGGTTTAGATCTGCTACTGTGCTTTGTTCTTAAATCCAGCTGAGTCTCCTGCCTACCTGGACCCGTGCTGGAACAGTGGGGACTGAGACAGCTTCACACACCGATGCTATCGTTGGCTTGGAGTTGTCCTGAAGTCAGATCTTTGAACACTTTCCCAGCCCAAAGAGCACCAGGCTCTTTGGAAACCTTCCTTTGATGGTTTCTTCCCCAGCTTTTTGGAAATCCCCTCTCAGATGCCTTCCTGTTTGAACTCCTTGGTTTTTCCAGCCCTTCAGCCAGTGGTGTGTTTAACTCAGCGTGCAGCCTAGGGAAAAAACTGGAACACCCTGTCTTCACTACAGGCTTCTCCTGCATGCGGTGTAGACAGACCTTGGAGAAAGCCAGTTGTGCCCCAAATTCAGCCTGTTGTTTTTCCAGCTCTGTCAGTTGGCCTGATAAAAGCTATGGCCTCTCCCTGCAAACTCTGCCTCTGATCCATGCTTTTTTTTTTGGATGCTGGATCCTCATCAGTAAGCAGAAAGCAAAAGCTCTTCCCTTGTTCCAGCAGCACAAGGCAGGATTTAAGGCAGTCGGATCTTTTGGAGGAGGAGAAGGGAAGTCTGAAGCAGTTTTTGGACAGTGAGGTGATGACAGCAGGAATGGCCCCCAGGTTTCCAGCATGCCTGTGTCGAGCATGCATGAGGAGAGGTTTGTCACTGTCACTTCTCCCTCTGTCGCAACAGGCTGCTTGTTCCCACAGGCTTCCCCAGCATTTGTCACCTCCTTCCGGGGTTCCTGCTTTTGTCGCCTGTTTGTGAAATCCCAGGGGAATGGAGTTGTCCTGAGCCCTAGCCATGAGATAGTGCCCCAGGGCACGGGGGGACAGCGGAGGAGGCTCCTGCTCTGCTCTCATGGCTGCTCATGTGCAGAGGGCTAAAACAGCTCCGGAAACATGGCTCATGTCACGCTTGGTTGGAAGCCCCTTCCAGTTGACTCTCAAATGCCATGCTGTCAACTTGATGTGGGCAATCCCTGTGGTTCAGTGTCCCCTTATCTACTTGAACTAGCTTTAAATTACCATGGTAGGAGGGCACAAAGGCTGTGCTGTGTTGGTTAAGACCAGGTCTGTCAAGCTCTGTCCCTCTTGGAGGGATTACACATCGTCAGCGTGCTGAGGATCTTCCCTTTGCGATTGTCCATCTCCAGCAACATCCACTGTAAATGCTTCAGAACAAGGTGCCACTCCTGCAGCTTTGGGTTTAAATAGCCACAAGGATTTAAACTTCAACAGGGGAAGTTCAGGTTAGATATAAGGAAGAAGTTCTTTACTGTGAGGGTGGTGAGGTGCTGGCACAGGTAAATGCCCCATCCCTGGCAGTGTTCAAGGCCAGGCTGGACGGGGCTTGGAGCAACCTGCCCTAGTGGAAGATGTCCCTGCCCGTGGCAGGGGTTGGAACTGGGTGATCGGAAGGTCCTTTCCAACCCAAACCATTCTATGATCCTATGATTTTATTCGTGGTGGCTGTGGCACGTGTTTGCAGTGTGGTGCAGCCGTTACTCTCCCCAACATCTTGCCTGGGTTTTGCATTTCCACACCGTGCTCTGCCCGTGGCCTTACTGCCACTATGCCAGGCTGTGCTCTAAATGTCTCCCCATCTTTAGATCAAGCTCATTACCAGGATCAAATGCCACCCTTTAAACCCTAGCCTGGGAAAGCTGAGCATGCTGTGGAAGCACAGCCACCTTGGACTGAAGCACCAGGCCCTTGGTCCATGTCTCACGTTGGGCGTCCTCACAACTTTGACACAATGCTGCATTTTTGTTATTTTAGTGGAAATGAACCAAAAGAATGAGGGGAAGTGCTCACAAACTCATTTCTAATGAAGATCCTGATGTGCAGACAGATCCTTTGTCCAGATACGAATGTATTTATGCCAGTGGCAGCTTGCCATTCATACAGCTACTTACACATTGAGTGACGTGATAGCGGTGTATACAAGGGAGGCTGGAGTACAAAAGATTGAGAGATCAGGGTTTGGCTTTTCCTTCCCCTGTTCTTCATGGGGTTGCACTGCCTGATCCCAGGTGGGGAGAGGGCACCTTTATTTTTCCTTGGCTTTTTTTTATAGAGGAACATTCCAGTATTTGCTCCTGGTTCTATCCCATGGGGCCATTGCATGAGGGTGTCTGGTGAGATGAAACCCTGAGCTGAGGGTTTCACTGCAGTTGAGATGCTGGGAAGAGGATGAAAATCCCAGCTTTCATCTTCCGTCCCAAATAGTATCTGAAGGCATTTGTACTATTTTTACTGTTTGTTTTTGTTTCTCCCCTCCCCTTTTAACTATGCACCTTAGCATTTGCTGTGGGCTCTGTCACCGGGATGTCTCCCCTTGGACTTTGAAACAGATGACTCAGCTTCATGGTTGTTTGCAATAGTTGTAAGTTATTTTTGCTATCCAGCCCCATTTTCTATCGTGCTGCAGTTACTGGAGTGCCAGCTCTGCAGGGGAATATTGCTTCTATTAAACAATTCCTTTGGAATTAGAAAGAATAGTTTTTAGAAAAGTTTCTGTGATTATTAATTTGTTACAAAGGGTTTAGTTCTATTTTATTAAAAATCTGAAAGATTAACTTTAGAAAACCTAAATTTGGAAGCAGCTTTTGAGCCGAGGCAGTTCTTTAACAGGGACTTTGGTGCTTGTGTGTTTAAATGGCCAATCTGCGTTCCGCTGGCGCTGCGCTATGTGGTTAATCCTGTTGGGCCTGATCTGATGGGGCTGGCGCTGGAGTGAACCAGTGTGGGAGATCCCATCTGCACCGGGAGGGCAGCTGACACCCCCTGCCCCAGAGCCTGCTGCTCCCTCTGCCTGCCAAAGCCTCAGCCCTGGATTTTGGGATCCGACCTGTGCTGGGGAGGGCTTTGTCTGGGAACGGCTTTGTCTGGTTTTTCCACTTAATCCAGGAAAAAAAAGGGAAAAGTGTTTGCTGTCAGGTTGGGTCCATAAATGTGAGGTTTAAGCTGTTACAAGTACATCTGGAGACTGCTCAGAGCAAGGTGGCTTCCGGGTGGGGTGGCACAGCCCTGCCCAGTGCATTTCGAGTCCATTCACAGGGGTTGAACGATGCCCGGTTGATGTCTTTGCAGAGGTGAGGAGTGCTGGTACCTGCTCTGGAGGTGATGGGCTACCTCCTGCTGCCCCAGCTCTTAGGGACCAATGTGCTGGCTGTGCCTTGTGTGGGAGAGCAGCGCTCTGGAGGAGAGATCAAGAGATAGGAGACCAAGAGAAACCAGGCTGAGAAAAGGGCTGGAGAAAGCCAGCACAGCCAGGCTTTCCTGGGCAGCTGAAGCTGCCAAGAGGCTTTTCATGGGCGCAAGCACCCATGTGCAAAGTCCTGCAGGGGTGTCCACACCGGTGGACCTGAGAGCAAAACTTCACCCTGAGGGATTTCTCCTCCTCTGACGTTGGTGAGAAACCCTCCTTGCCACCACGATTAAGTGCTGGGAATGAAGGGGCTCAAAGTGCCTGCTCTCTGGGGTGCAGAATAGACCCGGCCAGGCTGTGGCTGTCCCTGGGTCCCCCATGGAACGCTGCTGAGATCATCTTTTAGGGAAAAGGTCTCAAGTGGAGGGGTACCTTGAGCATGGAGGCTGTGCTGGCTGCTGGGAGCACTGATGGCTTTTGGCCAAGGGTGACGAGTGTCCCCTGCGTCTCCATGGGGCCATGGGAAGGGGAAGAGGAGGGCTGTATTCCCAGGGATTTTTTAGGGTATTGCTGGGATATTTTTTTTAGGGAAGGAGGGATGCAGCATTGGATGCTTGTCCTTAGGGTGGATTCCTCTCTCCCAGGCTCTTGAGGAGCCTCTTGGCCGTAGTGGGGAAGGGGTTAAGGCTTCCTTGCTGGCCTAGGAGCTGCTGCTGGCTGCCTCTGCCTCATTCCCCTTCTGGGGCTGCGGGGCTGAGGTTTGCTGGTATGTGTGCAATGCAGTGCTGAGAGCACCCAGCCCTCGCTGGAGAACCTTCCCGGCACAGCCTCCCCTCCCCTGGCTCCATCCTCCAGCTCTGAGTGATGGGGCTGGGGATCAGGGACCTGCTGGGAGACCAAAACCAGGGGCTGGAGGAGGCCGGTGGGAAGAGTTGAGCTGCAAAGCACCAGCCTGAGATCCACTGAGATGCTCTTGCACATGGGAGTGTCATCCTTGTGCTGGCCCAAGGTTTCACAGCTTGTCTGTGCTCATGACTTTGCCTTCGCTGTGCCACAGGCTGGGGATGGGATGGTGGCAAAGAGCTTTGACCTGACAGGGGGCTCTGTTCCAGCCAGGCTCTTGCTTCCCGGGGCAGAGGAGAGTGCTTAGTGCAGGCGCAGGTAGGAACAAGAAAACTGCAGCACCAGCAGTAGCCTTTGAGCTGAAGCATGGTGAGAAGCCTTGGAGGGAGATGCAGGCTTTGAGGGAGATGCAGATTGCCTGGAGTTCTCTCTGCAACAGGAATTTATGTCCTTTATATAACTGGGGAAAAGCAAACAAAGAAACTTGTCTCCAAGTGGGAATCATGGTGTCACTGGGAGAAATCCCCCAGCAAGTACAAGACCTCCAATTCATTCTCAGGGCTGTTGGCTCTTGGGCAGAAGAGCAGTGCTTCTATTGCTAGATTTCAAGATAAATGACTCTTGAGTGCTCCTGATTTAGTCTGAATTTAGTCTGATTTAGTCTTGAATATGTCTGACTGAGGCAGGATTGACGTTATGCTCTGGAGCTTTTGGGGTTCAGTGGGGCTGCTTGTGCCCAGGGCAGGGATTGCTGCCAGCTCTGCTTTCCCACCCGCACAACTGCTGCTGCTGAAGGGCTGTGCTTTGCCTTTGATCTTCTCCATTGACACTGGAACCATCTCGCAGACTGAGGCCGTTCCGCGGTGCTAATTTTGTAGGCTCAGATAACGGGGCCTCTCTACAAATGTCATTTGGGGCCATTTGCGGGGTGCATGTGACACCGCTGACGACTGCTGGGTGCATGTCCCGCGGGAGGACCTGGCACACGTAGGAGGTGCCACGCTGCGGCCCTGGGGAAGCTCCTGCACAAGTCGCTCAGCAAAAGAATCCCCGTTTTCCTCCTGGCTCTTAAACCACCCCAAAGTGGGAGAGAAAGTCCTTGGCCCTTGGTTGCTCTGGGCTGTCAGGCTGATGCTGAAAGAAGGGAATAAAAGGGGATGTGTGGGGTGGCATCGGATTATGGCCGCACCAGAACTTTCTTATTAAAAGGGACTTGGTTTAACCAAGGGATGTGTTTTGGATGCCAGTGGCAATAGGCTGGATTGTGGGGTTTTTCTTTCTCTGCACAGGCAATTATCAAATGAATCTCCTTTGATAGGAGTCTAATATCAACCCAGTCACTGAGAGATTTCCATTCGCCCAATGACAGCCCTTCAGTAAGTTGTTTTTCTGTTGTTCCGTCAAAATCCACTTTCTTTTTGCCTTCGTGTCTCTCTGGCGAGGCAGGGGCCAGTGCCTGGCTTGGACAACCCTGGGTTCCCTCTTTAGGATTCTCAGCCCTGCCCTTTCGCGCCAGCATCGCGATTGCAAAGAGAGAAAAATCAATCAGAATAGAATTAACAGCCCCAAATGCTTCTGAGCTGTCACTTGCTGTTGGGAACAGGGCCACTCTTGTGCAGAGCGCTGCAGAAACACCCGTGTGTGCCTGAACCAGCCCTCCCCACATCAGTTGTGCCTGTAAATCCCCAGCAGCTGAGGCGCAGAGGGCTGGGATTGTGCGGCACACAGGCTAGCCAACAGCTCAGCTGGTGTACTGTAGCCTTACTTTGGTTCCCCCCCCCCCCCTTTCCTCTTTTAGGGAATAGGGCCCCCGTGATCCAGCCTGTGCATGTGTGCATACGTGTCTCTCTTTTTCTCTCCATTTGTTCCCGCCTCCCCCTGCTCTTTACCCTGCGACGAGTTTCCATTGCTTTTGGCTGGAGGATGGAGCTCTCGTATGGCTCCCACAAGCCTTGTGAAAATGGGTGGGTGGGTAAAGAGGAGAGAGTCAGGCGCTCAGGAGCTGCATGGGAACTTGCCCCTTAGCAGGCGCCACAGAACCTGCATTGGAAAGGCTAACTGGGGAGCACGTTTCGTTTGCCTTCCCACCCCAAGGCTGTCTCGTTCGGAGGGTGGTGGAGAAGCACAGAGCAGGTAAACTTCGCCTCGCTACCCAAGGAGTGGTGGAAGTGGAGGAAATGATGTTCCTGGGGGTCAGTGGGGAGGTCTGCTGAAAACCAGGCAGATGCTGGCAGCGTGTTCCCCCTTTGTGTCCTATAGGTGCAAAGGCAGTCAGGGTGAGGCAGTCACATAGAAGCAGGGGGTTAGATTAGATCTGGCCATAGCAGGGGGTAGCTGGAGAGGGGAGGGACCAGATACCATTTCCCACAGGAGCAGAAGGGCCAAACCCTGCTGAGCAGTGAGGCTTGATCAGCAGGGGCCTGCACTAACAGAACATGATGCTCGAGGAGTGTGTAGTTGTCTGCAGCCTCGGGACCTTCAGGGATGGACAGCCCAGCCTGCCAAGCTCCTGGCTTTCCAGAAGGGACCATTGCAGGGAGAGGCTGGAGGATGTGATGCAAAGCGGTGGCTGCTGATGCACCCAGCATCCTTCCTGCAGCACTCTTATGCTTTGCTGGTTTGGAGCCTACCAAGTTGTCTGCACTGGACCCCATCCTCGTCATCTCTGCCTGGGCCTGGACCTATCCACTGCCCACCTTTGCTCTCCACATGGGTTTTAGCCCTGTGGTTGGGAAGTGGAACCTGACACAAGTAAGTATGTTGACAACCTGTTTCCAGCCAGCAGGGAATGTAAATTATCATCATCATGAGCAGGGGTAAGGCAGAATCAAGCTGTTGGTCCCAAATATCCCTTGTAAGTGCAGATGAGAAATATTCATGGCATTCTCAATCCCAGAACATTGCTTTTATCTTTGTGGTTCCTTGAGTGGCAGTATAAAATTTACTGATTTTGCACTTTTTATGCATCTGAACCTGCACACTTTGCAATGGGTAGGTTTGCCTTCATGATTTGCCTTGTTAGATCTGTACCCTTGCAGGCACCTAGGAATGATCTGTAAGCTCCACTGTACTTGTTGTCTTGGGTGTAACATCCTATCCTTAATCAGGACACTGGGACAAGTGGAGGTGAGGTTGGGTTGGGTCTTTCCAGGGCAAGGTGGATCCTGACCATGGGAGAAGCTTGAGTGTGCAGTGCTATTGTGACCCATGCACAGTCAGCCGGCGTGTGCTAGGATGGATGCAAAGCTCCACAGGGATGCAAACGGACTCCCAAAAACTTTGGACCAAAGCCATTTTGGGGAGCCATGCTCTCCCGGCTCATTGCCTTGCTTACTGGAGATCATCATAACTGGGATCACACCCAGGGCCAAAGCAGGATGTGACACTTTGTACTCACTATTCATTTGGTGAAGGTACTGCAGAGGCTGGGATCTTCAGCACATTCAGGCACCTCTTACTCCTTCTGTGGAGCCCAGTTCAAGGTATTTCAGGGAGGTCTCTGTGCTGCCCTCACGGGGGATGTGAGAGTATCTTGCTCCAGCTCCATGCAGAGAGCCATAAGGCTGGCTGGGGATGGAGATGGATGACGGTTGGGAAGAGGGGACCAGAGGCACCAACCTGCCCAGCTGAAACCAGGGCAGGGGCAGGCGCTGGAGGTGGAAACTCTCTCTGGGGTCTCACCTCCTCCACGTCAGCCTTTGCATGGTGAGCAAAGGCAGAGGTCAGAGCGCCTCGAACACCGTGGACATCTCTGGCTTTGCTTTTCCTCTGTACCAGGCTTTTCCCTTTAAGAACGCTGAAGATTGATTCCCTTGCAGGGCTCATCGCCGAGCCCAGCCATGTCCAAATGGTTTGCGCGTCTGCATTTTTTACTGCTCTCCTTTAATATGTATGCAAATGCAGTCTCTCCTGTCCTCACTCTCTGTGTGGGTTTGCACAGTCAGGAGCACATTCCCATTACTGCTGCCCATCTCCTGCTCTGCTCAGCATTCGAGGAGACTGCCTTTGAAACGCTGAGAGATGGAGGTGCAAGGGAAAAAGGGAGAAATGACGGATTTTCGACAGTTCTTTGCTGGAGAGGGTGGAGGAGTTGGGAAATCAGAGGAAGGAGGTTTAAATATATGCAAAATTGTTTATTGGGAGAAAGGAAGGGGGGGGGGAGCTCCACGTCGGAGAGGCAGGCAGCGTATTTCGTATGCTGTTCCATTTACAGAGTGGCAGCTCGGAGGGGTTTAGCTGGAGGTTAGGGAAGAAACCAAGCACTGGCAATAATCTGGTGATAGCAGGAATACTCAGCTTTTCTCCTGATAAATAGACATGTGAATAAGTGAAGTCAGGGTTTCAGGCCTGGAAAGCAATGTTAGCTCTCTCTCTATATAAATAAAGAGCAAGACATCCAGAGCTTCTCCCTGCAAAGGGGCAGCATATGGCTGCTGCTTTCTTTTCCTTCCTTTTTTAATAGCTGTATTTTTCCAAGGCACTTCAAAACCAGCGCCTGGGAAACTTGGATATTCCTATACCCCAGAGCTACTTTTGTATGCGTAAAATTGGAAACTATGCCCCAGCTAAGGCCAAAACATGGGAAGCACCTTGAGAAACGTGGTCAGAAGTTGGGGACCTTTTCTGTCCCCAGCGATGGCGTTACGCTGTTTGAAGCTGCAGTTTCTCCGTTTTGCATCTGCTTGGAGGGCATGTGAAGGCTGAGGAGGTCTTTGCTCTTGGTGTGGGAAGCAGGGGATGACATATCCCTTTATCACCCAGATGACTCTGGAGAGGAAACGGAGGCTCATGCTGCATCCCATTCAGTGCAGCTTAGGTCCTTTAAACGCCTAAGGGCCAGATTTCCAGTTGGATTGCTGGTGTTTCAAGTTGTTTGCTGTTTCAAACACAAACCACCTTTCAAACCTGGCCAGTTCTGAACCACGTATTGAGTGCCAAAGCCTTGATTTGCTGAGCTGCCATGCCTGGTCAGGGATGCAGGGAGCAGGGGGCCATGTGCCAAGGGTGAGGGCTGGCCATGGCCTGCTTTTGCCCCCCAGAGCCTGGGCTTCTTCATGGAGCTCAGATGGTGCAGTTGAAGCTCGATCTTTTCTACTCTTCCATAGTTCACAAACAAAGTTAACTTTCCTTTCTAGAAGCCAAAGGGCTCTGGGTGCTGGGAAACCCCCTCCGCTGCGGTACAGACTTGTCAGCGCTGTTTACTTTCGCATCTGCAAGGTTTGCAGGAGTGTTTTGTGTCTCTACATGTTGTGAAAGCACTTTCCATGCAGTAGCATGGCTGTGTCCCCGCCTCTGCCGGGGACAGGCAGGAGCCACAGCAGCGCATGGACACACAGAGCTCATGCAGGGCTCTGCTCTGTGGAACTCAGACCTTGTGCCTGCTTTTGGCACAGTGATGTTCAAGGGGGGAACTGGTGTTAGGAAGTGCTCAGCTCCTGCAGGGATGTGAAGAGGTGGCTTCATGCATGCAACAGGCACGGAAGGTCTTGCTGTGTGGGATGTGAGCTCTTGTGCCTGCTTCTGTGCTCTGGGCAAAAGCTGCCTTTGGCAATGTTGAGATGCGCTGTCGCTGCTGGCTGAGGTGGGATCACAGCCCACATTTAGGGCTGTCTCTGATGCAAAGGGCTGTTCTTTCTGCTTCTTTTCTTCCCCTCACATCTGGGAGGCTTATTCTATCCCTTACCAACAGCCTCAAGCTGCTTCAGCTCTGCTGCTCCCTGCCTGTCCCTTCGTTCCCCTTGCAACGTGTTTGTTGCGAAGCAAATCTCTCTCGCTGTGGTGTCCTCACTCCGGTGGGTTTGTGTCGCTTGTGATCACAGGCTCCAAACTTCCCCTTTTTAAACAGTTCCTTTTTATTGGTGAGATTTGTGAAGCCTTTCTACTTCCTTCATCTGTAAATTGTCCTCTACGGAACGAAAGGAGCCGTTCAGTCCTACATTTTGATGTGTGTCGCCCAACAGATGTCGGGGTGGTTAAAGTGCCCCCTGAGTACAAGTATCCTGTGTTTGTGAGCTCTTTGATAGTTGGTTCAGGAATCTTTTTGTTCTTTCTTTCTCTCCTTGAGTCCTGGGGGTCTGTAGCAGATGCCTGCTGCAGTCTCTCCTTTGTTTTCTGCTCCTGATATCCGTGCCCACGCTGTTATTCCTCTACCCTCTCCCTTATCAAATTAGATTATCTCCTGCTTGTAAGTACTTTTGACACGTGCAGCCGTGCAAAGACACGATAAGCATATTGGAGCACGCTGTTGTATGTCTCTTGTTCATGTCTCCGGTTCTCTGTTGCACCTTTCTGGGACCTTAGCACTGAGTTGGCACATTACTTGCCATACATCATGGCCAACGAGCTCCTCTCCTGCATGCAGCCAAGTACCAGTCCCTTTGGGCACTGCCCCATCACCCTACATTGGAACCCCAAGCATGATTTGTCCCAAATATCACATCATTATGACTTTCGTGTCATCACTTTTACTCCCTGCTGATCTGTGTCTCCAGCATCTCCCTTTGTGTCCCAAACTTGGCTGGTGGCACTTAAGCTTCTTCTCAGTGTTATAGGCTGCTCCTTGCCCGTTCCTTGGCTCCCTTTCCACTGTCTCTCCTGGTTTCCACGTGTGATCCAGAAAAACCTCTTTGTTATTCTGTCCTTCCTCCCTGTCACAAACCTGTGTTTCTGTTCCATCTTTCATGAAAGGGTCTAAGACTGAAGGTGAAATGTGATAACAGCCTTCAAAAACATGTCAGTGGCTGCTGCAAACAGGATAGGAATAAACGATTCTCCGTGTCCTCTGGTGGGTAGGACAAGAAATTATGGGCTTGAACTGCAGCACAAGGGAGATTTAGGTTTTGATGTTCAGATATGGTGGGGGTAAGGCGCTGGAGGAGGCTGCCAGGGAGCTGCTGGAGGGGCAGGTCAGAAGAGCAGCCATCAGGAGAGGCTGAAGAGGAGTTGAGGAGATAGCTGGGTGATCCGGAAGATCATTTTTCATCCTCTCCAGCCCTCTTACCTCCCTTTCCATATGCTGGGAGCCTCCAGCTAGGCAAAGGGCTTTTTGTGGCTGGCTCAGCCAGGCTCTTGTGCCTTTCTCCTTCCTTTTTGTCTCTGTTGCAGCAGTTTTGGCAAACGCAGTCACAGAGAGCCTGGAAATAGCCCTGATGAGGCTCTCCTCTCAGACCTCTGCTTTGTGCTTGGTGGCTCTATTCAAACCTCAGACATTGGTGGAGGTGATGGCAGCTGCAATGACAGCATAGGGATGTACAGTAGCAACCAAAACAAATCTTCTGCTGCACCCACAAGGGTCCACACTGAGTCTGGGGGTAGTCTGAGAGATGCTGCTCAAGGCCCTCGATGGGAAGTGTTTGCAGAGGCCTGCGTTGTGCTTGTGTCAGTGTGTGGGGGAGATGTAGAGGTAAGGATGGCTCCTAGAAGCACTGTCCCATTGGCTCAGCTCTTGGGCCGGTTGTACGAGTGCAGGAGTGTGAGCAGGAATGATAGGAGATGTACCACTGCCTCTGTGTGTGCCCAGCCTTGGTGTCCGCCAGGACACCCAGGGATGTGGAGGCTCCTGGCCCAGCTCCTCAGAAGGACACCTCAGGGCATCAGCTAATGTGGTGGGAACTTGCCTTTGCCAAAACAACAATCTGGGGGCCTGGGCCTCCCCCAGGGCTCTGTCTGTAACCAGCGTACGGCACAAGAACAGCCACTTTGCTCTGACACTGCTGACCGAGTCCCTGGGGACCTGCAGCCACCTCTCCCGACCCTTCCCCATCTGTGGTTGGGTAGGGATGCGAGTGCATCTGCGCTGTGTCCCTGCGTCCTCCCCACACCCTCCCGGGGCACTAGGGAGGGGGGATCCAGGGTGCTGGTCAGCCCGTTGAGCCCCTTCCCTCACCCCGCAGCACCATCCCTATGGCAGCTCCGCGCAGGAGCAGCGGACAGGGAGAAGCCGGCGGATGAATAATTTATCACAATGATGCAAAGGAGCTTTAAAAACTCTCCCCATATAAATATTTATTTTTGACTCGTTAGCACCACAGCCGCCTCCACCCCCCCCAATCCTTCCCCTTCTTGCTGAAGACCCCCCCCCCCCCCCCCAGCATTGTGGGTATGGTGCTGCTTTGCCTGGTTCTCGTGCACTCTCTGTACCACACTCGCTCTTCGCATGATCCAAGCCCTGGTGCCAAACGCTTCCCGAGGAAGAGAACCCCCCCCCCCCAACCTCTTTCTCGCACACACACACACAAAACAACAACGGGAAGGGGGGGAGCTGGAGCAGCGCACACAGGCACCGCACAAAACCCTTTGAAGCCTGTGCAGGGTGAGGGTTGTTTCTGTGGTAACGGAGCGGGGATTGGCGGCGAGGGCTCCATCCCACCGCGGTGCCGGGTGATTAATGAGCCGTTGCTGGGCTGGACGGGAGAGCCCGGGCCGAGGGGCTGCTGCGATGCCACCGGACCTGGGACACCTCTTCATCCCCTTCCACTCGTCCCCAGCAGTGCCCCATATGTGAGACATCAGCACTTGGAGAGACTGGGACAGCGTTCTGCCTCCTGCCCTGGAGGTGCTGGAGCATCCCTGGGGCTGTGGCCTCTGTCCCATCACCAGGCCTTGCTCCTCTTGGTCCCATAGGGAATCCTATGGTGCAGGGGTGGGCCAGAGCCATGTGGGGACATGGTGGCATCAGCAGGAGGACGAAGCAGTCCTCATAGCCTTGACGCCTGCCCTTGGCCTCATTGCTGCCTGTCTCCCTCCCGTCCCCATAGCTTCCCAATGCTATAGGGTGGCTCACAGCAGAGCAGAGACAAGGGCTGTGCTGTCTCCATCCCCTTATTTAGTGCCATTGACCGAGGTGTCACCGGGGTGCTGCCACCATCTCCCAGCGAGAGCTGCTGCTCCCAGGGCCCCTCGCACCAGCCACAGTGCGCTTTGAAACTCACCTCCTTTTGCTTGCTCTTTCGACAAAGCAAAGCAGAAACAGGCACAGCTCACATCTCGTGGGCAAACAATAATAATGAGTGAGTTTCAAGTCTCTTTCCCCCAAAATAGCCAAACCAGAACACGCACAGCCTTCCCGAGCTGCTGCCTGAAACAGATGTGCTGCCAGTGAGGTAGCTATTTATAATGTGCAGCATTCCCTTTTCAGCCGCAGCGACTCCAGCCCTCGGCTCTCGCGCTCCGCAGCTCCTTTTGAAGCCTGTAGCTCTAATCCAGGGACTGTTCCTGGTGCTGCTAAAAATCTCCTCATAAACCCGCCAGGATGCCGGAGAGCCGGAGCTCTGCCTGCTCCCTGCCTTCAGAGGGGGTTTATCAGCCCCAGAGCCTGCCGGGATCAGAGAATCATGGAAGGGTTTGGTTTGAAAGGGACCTTAAAGCTCATGCCTTCTAGTGGAAGGGACAGCTGCCACTAGACCAGGTTGCTCCAACCTGGCCTTGATGGGATTGTCCCAACCCTGGATCTTGTTGGGTGGTGTGTCCCTGATATCCCCATGGGCTTCAGGCTCTGCAGACGGCTCCGCCACAGGGCCAGGGGCTCAAAGCCTTTCCCAGCCCTTAATTCGAGAGATTTTGTCGTACAGAGGACAAGGGGGATCAGGACACTGTCACTGGGAGCAGGGGGAAAGGCTGATGAGGGTTCGAGCCTAGTGGGTTTGGTCTGGTCCTCATTGGAAAAGAGACATGACATGAAGGCTGTAGGGGATGTGGACAGTGGAGGATGAAGAGGAAAACTGGGGATCCAACTAAAAGGAGATTCAAGGGGGGTTGCCAGCACTGGGGCCCACACTTAGGGTGGGTTTTGCTATGCTGGGGTCCTGCAACAGCTCTGGACCTGTGACACAGCTGCAGAACGGGCACCTCGAGGTACCCACAGCCCCAGGGACCATGGGGGGCTCATGGGACCCCATCCCAGGAGGAGCTGCTCGTTGGAGCATCCAGCACCAAGGGCCCCGATGCTGCTCCAGCCCTCAGCCATGCGCTGGGGAACTGTGCTGCTGTGTCAGGCTGTGCATGTGGAAGCTGTTTGTTGCAGGAGCGCTGCAGGCCCCACTCTGCCTCCCACAGCGCTGCTGCTGCCCCAACCCGCCCTGCCGGTGCTGCTGCTCTGTGGGGGGCCCAGCACTGAGAGGGAGATGGGCCGGTCAGGATGAGGGCTTTGCTTCTGTCACAGCCCTCTTTCTGCTCGTGTTTCTGCCAGGCAGCGTGTTTGGAGCTCGCCCAGTGCAAAGCTTTGGGGACAGCTTGAGCCCTGCTCTCCCTTCCTGGGTGGCACAGAGCATCATCCCCATCCTGGCACAACGCTGTGGTGATGTGGAAGGAACTCCCTGCCCTTTGGAAAGGAACCTCCTGAAAACCGCCCCCTGCAGTGACCTAACGTGGATCTTGGCTCTGGCTTTGCTGCTCTGTAGGTGCCAGGGGACAGGGATGTGCATTGGTGGGCAGAGACCACCCCTAAACTCTGTCCTTTAACCTCCAAATCCCATCTTGAGGGAGAGCATTAGCTTGTTCTGCTGCTTGGTGGGCTCACACCCAGGTCAGCCTCAAGTAGAGGAGGGTGGTGATTATAAAATATCCCAGTGAGCTGTCCCTAACCCAGGGTGCAATCCTGGGAAGGAGCTCAGGATGAGCCCTGTCTCCCACAGCTCTATGGGTTGGCTCAGCCTGGTGGGGATATGGAGATAGGTTCCCATGAGGACGGCATCCCCGGCCCACACTGGAGCCTTCCTGGTTTCCAGTGGTAACAGACAAACCTTTGCTCCTGGAAGAGGGACTGTAACTCAGTCCATGGCAGCGAAGCCTCTTAAAAGCCGGTCTCATGGTAGTTGTGTTAATTATTAATAGGATGTGGGGAAGAAAACACTGGAAAGCCCCAACTGTTGGAGGCAGGCTGCCACTTCAGCTGCATCCAGCAGCCTGCGCCTGGCTTCCCCCTGGCCTAAGGGGAGATCCAGGGGTGCCTTTTCCGGTGGCTGGTGTCAGTGAGTACGAGTGGGGAGCGATGACATCTCTCTGCGAACCACAGCAATCTGAAACCCAAGAGCTGAATGAGTTGTGTGGCTCTTAGCTTGCTCTTTAGCAATGGTTTCCACCCCCCATGAAGGCATGAAGTCCATTTAGGCAGCGTTTCTGCCTGGGGAGGCACTGGGGGCTGCACCCATGTAGTGAGTTGGAGCTGGGGATCTCAGCAGGGCACTTTGCATGGAAAACAAGGAAATGGGAATTTTCACCCCAAAGCCTTATAGACCTTGAGGGTTTCTTCCCCCACATCTGATGGTGGGTACCAGGGATGCCAGTGTGGGGAGCTGGGAGGCGTTTCCATGGAAACCAGCAGTGTTGCTGCAGGGGGGCACCCCACAGCACAGATTTGGGATCCTCATCGGTGCTGCAGAAGCAATGCTCGGTGTGGGAAGGCAGCAGCCTGGTGGGGGCTCGTGGAGCAGCGGTGCCCTGGTCCCATGGTACACAGCCAGGAGAAGCCTTGCTCTGCAATCAGTCCTCCATATGGAAAGGAGATCTCAAACCTCAGAGGCAGGCAGTGGCCATAGGTGCCACCTTCCCACCACCCCCTTCAGGAGCCCCTGCCTCCCCCAGCATATTGCTCTCTCCCCTCTCCCTTCTCCTCCTTTCCATTCCCCATTCCCTTTCTCTCCCTTTCTTCCTCTTGCTCCACCCCCTTCCAGACTCCTCTGTGGGGCATTGATTTTTCCATCCGTCAGCGAAACGCTTGAGGAAAATGAAAGAGCATCTTCGTGATCGATCAGGAGAACTCTTCAGCCCGGGGTCAGGAAGGGTTTGAATCAGCTGCTCCCCTCTCATATAATTACCCCCTCTCTCCCAAGCCGGGGCTTGTCACACGCCTGTGGGAGCAGCCATCCCGCTGCAGGGCCAGGGCACGGCTCTGCACTGATGCCAGGAGGAATTGCCTGTGGATGTGTTGGGCTCTGTTGCTGCGCGAGCTCAGCTTTGGGCTGGGGTCTGTGTGCTTGAGCTCGCTGTGTGCTGAGCAGCATGTGCCGAGTGGGTGCGAGCGTGTGTGTGTTTCTCCCTCGCCGGCATCGATCACTCCATGGGTAGCTAATGCTGTGTGGTGCTTGGCAAGGGTGGGAGCTTTGAGGCTGCGAGTGTAAAGGAGCTGAAAGAAACCTAAATCCAATAGGAATTGGGTGCCTAGCTCCCTTCTCGCTTTTGAGCATCTCGTTTGCAAGGGAGCATTGTCTGGGGCCTGCTGCACGTACGCACCACGTTGGTAGCAGCCTGGAGATACCTGTGGAAATGCCAGACTTTGCCATCTGGTACCACGCTGGCCCCTGAGGTGCCACTGCTTGCTGCCTGCCCCCAGAGAGTCAGCAAGAGCTGAAGGAGCTTCTCATCCCACCGCGGGGTAGCTGCTGCATGCAAATGGTGCCTTCTTCATGGCAACCAGCGTGAGTCACGCTGGGGGCTGGAGGGGGACGTTGGTGCCTGGAGCTCCTGCTCTGCTTGTGGACTGTTGCCTGGATCCGATGGGTGCTGCATGGAGGAGTGGGCACAGCTCTCCCTGCAGCTCTTGGTAGAGCTCTGTCTCTGCTCGATGGGATGTGCTTGCTGTTGTACGTGATGAGGTTTGCAGGGCTGCTGGGTGCAGCGCTGGGGTTCAGTGTTGGGGGGGGGGGGCTGATGTACTGGGTCTTATGACACAGCAGGGAAAAATGATCCTTTGGATTTGCTTGAAGGAGAGAGCCCCCAGGTTCGCTTCCCTACCAACACAGCCCCGGAGCCAACACCGGGCATCCCAGCATACCACGGAGCTCATAGGTTTTTTGTTGCCCATCTCTACTGACCAAATTCCTCCTGTTTCCCACTGATGTTGGTCAGTCTGTTTCCTGAGCTACATGGAGGGGTTTCAGACCTGGAGGTGGACAACACTTGGCTAGTTAGAGCTCGTTGGACCATGTGGAAGTCCCAGAGCTGGTCCCAGCCTCCCATGATGGATTGTGCATCTCAGCTAACACGTCTCTCTGAGCAGATGTAGAATGAAAGCATCCCCTGGGAGTGATCAGGAGCAGTAAGAGAGTGGAGGGAAATGCAAGCCAAGGCTCTTCTCCCTCATTTCTCTTGATTTCTGGCCCTGGAGAGCCTGGCTGTGGCTCCCACCTTCACCCAACTGCCTCCACCAGTGTTTGCAGCCCTTCATCCCATAGTCTGCAGAAGACCTGGCGGCTGGTTGTTGCCCCTGTTACGAGGCAGCTTGCAGTCATTTGATTCCCATTGTGTTTCCATGCTGGCCTGGGAATGAGCACACATGGAAAGAGAGGAGTACACACGGAAAGAAATGGCAGGGTAAGAAACCAGAGCAACATGTTCCTGTTCCCACCACAGCCAGTACAGACCAGCCAGACCGGAGCACTGCAGGAAAAGGACAATGCAGAGGCTCTGGCTTTCCCCCTCCACACCAGCATGGATGCACTGCAGATGTGCTGATAGCAGTGAGCTGAGTGCTGACGCTGCTGGGGAGCCATAGGTGAGGCTGAACTGAATTTATCTGCTCCAAGGATAATGTCTTCTGTGGGAAGCAGCTGAAACAGCTCGTTCTGGCTCTGTTGGGAAGTTTATTTTACAACCTGTAATGAGGGCTTGTCCCATGCCCCTGGTAAAGGCTTGACATCAAGCCTCATCTGAGCAGGGTCTTTTCCCTGCTGGGATTTGGTATCAGTGACAGTCAGGGGAACTTTGCTTAACCTGTGAGGGTTGCATCCCAATATAAATGTGGATCTAACCCAGTTTCCTCGAATCTGTGTCACTCTGTTGATAGCAAGGGAGAGAGGCTGATTTATGTAACTGGATAATACGGGATCTTCCTGTTATTCCTTGCAAACAGAGTGCTTT
Source organism: Ara ararauna (assembly GCA_028858755.1). Taxonomy (NCBI): domain Eukaryota; kingdom Metazoa; phylum Chordata; class Aves; order Psittaciformes; family Psittacidae; genus Ara; species Ara ararauna. Next base: position 19,875,142 of record CM054384.1, read on the forward strand.
GTAATGTCACTGCTGGGTTCAGTGCAGCCCATGGGGACAGGAAGGACTCCATTGCTCCGCCACCTTCTTGCTGACCACACTTGGTCGTGGCCCTTGGTCTTCCCATTGCTTCCTCACTCTCAGGTCTGCAAGATGAGGATAAACCCCCACGTGAGTTGCTGGGGGCTTGCAGCCCAATGAAGTGCATGCTAATTAAAGTGAGCTCCTCCTCTCCTGTTGATATCCCAAACCCATCGGTGGGGTGCTGGAAAGCTCTGGGATGAGGGAGTGTGAGGTTGTGACAAAGACAAAACAATAACGCTCTCAGGCTGCTGAACAGAAAGTGGATCCATGTGTTAATCTGGGAAAAGGAGTGTGAAAAGAGCTGCAAATCCTTCACGACTTTGTTGTAATTTCTCCCAGATAGGATTCAGGCAGGAAAAACGCCTGTTCCATGCTCCAGCCTCCTTGGCTCCTGCGTGGTTACTGAGCTGAACCTGGGGCTGGTGCAAGAGTAAACCCTGTCACTGGGCTTGTGGAAACGTGGTGAAAGGGTTCATTCTGTGGGGGCAACTGGGGTGCCAATGGCTTCAGGGTCAGCCAGGTCTGCTCCCTGGTGCCTCCCTGCCCATTCCTGGCTGGATCAGCCTGGCAGCCAGAGGAACTGGAGGATGCTCTGATGGGTATGGTTGAGTGGCGCCTGTTGAGTGGGTGACTACAGGGTGCAGAAAGCCAGATCCCTCCCAGCTGCCTTCCTGCTAATGCTCATCTAATGGACAGCAGCCTGGAGCAGGAGAAAGCAGGGCAGTGGAGAGCTGAGGTTTGCACTCAATAGGCTCCTGTCTCCAGCTCAGGAACCAGCAGAAAAACCCTTTTCATACCAACAGATCAATACACAGGTGGTGTTCCCCCTCCTTTTCCCTTCTCCAGCTCTCCTTTTCCCTCCTGGGCCAGGGATGCTTTTCAAAGCCAGAGCAGGGCTGCGATCTGCATCCAATGGGTTTGCACCTCTTTCCCCATCCTGGCTGCTGTGCATGGCAATCGCTTGGCACCATGATCTCAGCAGGTATCTGAGGCAGTAAGTCTTGGCATGGTCTCTCCTTCAGGGAGAGCTTCCAATCACTAATGTCCCTGCAGAGCCAATGTGTCTTTGCCGAGACAATGAACAAAGCTCCAGGCCTGTGAACACATTTCACATGCAGGATTTGACCAGCATCTCTTGCACTGCTTGCTTCGGTACAGGCAAGAGTTAACAAGAAGCCACGTTTTATTTTGCTGCGCATCTTTGGTTCACTGGAAGGAGATGCTCTTCCCGGTGCTTCAGCTGTTGTAAGTGCGTTCTTCTTCCCAAGGTGTCTCCTGGAACTGAGCTCCAGCATGTTGTCACTGGTGGAGAGATGATTATGGAGCAGCAGCTGTCCGTCCCCTCCTGCCAGCTCCCAGCGAGGCAGCAGGAAGGGTGACGGCTCCTCTGGGTGCCTGCTGCTGGCACCACATTCCACTGTGCCTGGTGTAAACATGCAGCTGAAAGCTCCGGCCTTTCCCACCTCATCCCAGTGCACTGGGGCAAGAAGCCCTCGTGCAGTGCCCAGCTCGGTGCAACCTTCAACCATGGTGGGGCTGTTCACTGTAAGCTATACAGATCTTCCTGCACACGTCAGCCTGGGAGGGGATGGTTTCAGCTCCAGTATTGTTTCTCCCTGCAGGAGAGAAATGAGTGTCCTATTTCTTCCTGCAAAAATGAGGGACTGGAAACAGGCTGAAGGGGAGAGGAGCTGGACGGGTGCCCCAGGGCCCTCACCATCGCAGAGGATGGCAGCCTGGTCCTACGTTACCATCTCTCTGTCTCTTCCCTGCTCCCTCTGTCATTAACACAGAGCTGTTTATGAGGTTTATTATCTGTGCTTCAAACATTGCCCAGCAGCGTCTGAGCCCGCTGCTGGATCACAACCCACCTCGGGATGCTCCAGCCAGGAGGGAGGTGAGCTCCACAAGTGCTAGCAGGGGAGGACCAGATGCAAGCTCTTCCCTGGCGTTCCCCCCCCCCCCCTTCCCTTTGCCCTCGCCTTAGGCCAAGCAGGAAAAATCCTTCAGCAGACCCCAGCTGGGGCTGCTGGCTGCCGGCTTTCCATGGCAACGGTCCATCAGGGGGTCAGCAAGGAGGAATTCTGCCCCTCCTTCCCTTGTCAGGGCGTCCGGGTGCTATTCTGATTGCATTCCCGGGGCTGCAGATGTGGTCACCTTATCTCTGGGAGGTCTGAGTCAGTTTTTCCCTGTGTGACGTGATGGAGCAGGCAGCTGAGGGATGGAGGGAGCAATAAATAGCTCCTGAGGTATGCCGGGGATGTCCGTCCCTGGGGATGGATAAGGTGATGGGTCAGGAGCCTTCTACCACCCGCAGTCCTGGTCTTGTGGCGCCCATGTGGTACATAGCACATATGTAGGAGATGAGGGAGATGTCTCCACCGGGCAACCTTCACATATCCTTGACAGCTTGGCCAAGGGAAAAAGGGGAGGCTCAGAAGCATCCATGCTGTGAGCTGGATCTTGCTCCTGGAAAGACTCGAGGAATGTGTCCATGGGGGACGAAATACATTCACCCCACCAGTACCTATCCAGTACGTGTGTGCTTGCGGCTCCTCAACACACACTGATGTGTCAGTTCAGAACTGATTCCTTCCAGCTTTACAGAGGTGCAGCTGAGAGCAGGATCCAGCCTCATGGACCAGACATATTGATTCATGGCCTCTGCTTGCTTTTTTGCTGAAGCTGGATGCTTCACCATGGAGGTGTGATGTCTCCATGCCCAGCAAAGCTGGCAGGGAATGGTGAAGCCCTGGTGAGCAGGTTTCATGCTATAAGCTGAGCGCCTTTGGTAAAGCAGGACTCAGCCTGCTAGGAGCTGAGAGAAGGTCTTGTGTACGGTGCTATTAGCAGCCCAAAGCATTAACACCCCCAGAGCTCATGCATTGAATAATCATCAGTCCAACTTAAAACAAACCATACCACATTCAGTGTTGGACACATGGCAAGTTTTCCTTCTGTTGGTGCAATCCGCTGATCAGCTTTTCCAATGTTTTCCCAAGGCTCCAGGAGCAGGCTGGGAAAGGAAAGACCCTTCAGTGACTGAGGGTGCAAAAGGCATGGCCTGAAGGAGGACAGGACATTGAGGCTGGGCACCACGGGATGTCCCAGTGCCATCGGGTCCGAGCTGGCTTCCAGTATCTCATCTCAGAGCTGCAGGTGGGAGCCAGGGCTTGGGAGAGGGTTTCTATAGCAACAGCTGCCACTCACTCCCCATCTCCAATGTAAATTAGTTGGGATTTTATTAGTGTGCAGGATTCCAAGAGACCGGAGCTGGTGATGAGGCCTGATGAGTTTGGGACAGGAGTGTGTGAGGGGAGCAGGCACTGGCACCAACAGGCAGTGCTGGTTTAGGGGCATCTTTAGGAGTTTGGACCAAAGCAGGTTTGGGGGGGATCAAAATGGATTTTCACCCACAGCTCTGGGTTTTCCAGGTCTCAGGAGGCTGAAGATGGGGCACAAAGGCAGAGACGGCTGCACTGACCTCCAGAGGAGCAGATGGGGTGGACTGACCTGCCCCAAAGCCTGGCAAAGGGAGTGCTGTGGGGTGTGTGCCCTGTGCTGGATGTAACCCTGACGGTGACAACATTGTCAAAGTCCAAAGCCTCTCTTTTGCTTGGAAACTCCATTGGGAAGACCAATAAGGACATGTTGATGGTGACGAGTCTGAAAGTATTTATTAGAAACTCATCCAGCTGCACTTTTGGCTGCAGGCAGCTGGACCAATGCGTAAGATGCTCCTTGTCTCACAGATCTTGCCATCCAAATTAAAGCATCAGGTAAGGAGGGAATACACTGTCATGGGGCCACCAGCCTGCTCTCAGAAACCCTTTCAGGCCTTGGGCAGCACTGAGGCTCCAGGTGGGAATTTCCGTACTCCTCAAGGGTGCTAATGGTGTGAGACCCTCCCGAGTGCCTGCAGCTGGTGCAGCGCTGCCTCGAGAGGGGTTTCAGTTAAAAGCTTGATGATGAAGCTATTTGATGGTTTGGCAGAGGTGTTGGTGGCCACCAGTGGTCTTCTGAGCTGAGGAGGTGAGGAACTGGGGCTTTGGGAGCCTTGGGTACGGCTGCAGAGGGGTTTTTGCTTGGTCAAGGGGGCTTCTCAGTGTCTGATCTCCCTGGGCCATGGGGCTCCTTGTTAGTGGGAGCACGGTTGGTTGTTAGATGGGATCAGTTCCTATCCTTGGTTTCTCCATGGACATCCAGCTTCTTGCTGGAGCTGATTCAGCTTGGAAAAAAGCTCCTGGTTGTGAATGCTGCTGTGGTGGAACAATCGTCTTTGCATGCTCAGCTGTAAGCAAATAAGAGTGATTGTAATGCCAGTTGCTGCCCCCAGATCAAAAGTCTGCTGTGCACCCTGTGTGAAGAATCTCAATTTCCATGTCCTTCCCAGCTCCTGTGGCCAGGAGCTGCATTTCAAACCTGGTATTTCCACCCGTTTGCCTCTAACCATGAGGGCTGTGAATTTTCCTACTTAATGAAAGAAGAGGTTTGGGTTTTTCCTGTGTTCTCTTCCATAACTCCGTGGCTCTGGGATGAGGGGTTTTGTGGATGTCAAAAGGCTTTGCAACACCTTGTGATGGTGCTGTGATACTTGCCAGCAACTGGGTTACAGCTGGATGGTGATGAGTAGGGTTTATGTATCTAGCGTAGATATAATATGAATGTGTTGTGTGCAGCAAAACAAGAGGGCTGGAAGAGCCCTTGAAATACTGCAGGCGTGGGGCTGGGCTGGTTGGTGTCTACTTGGTTTGGATTAAACCCCCTGAAGTTTGATGTTTTGGGTGCTTGTCATGCTGTAAAACATGATGGAAAGGAGCATCGGATGCTCAGCTTGTGCTGGGATCAGAAAGGGAGTTTTCCTGCCCCATCCTGTGCAAGTGGTTGTAGATAGACCCAGCTGCAGTTAATGCCTGAGGGGACCGTCTTTGCCTAACTCATCAATTCTGATGTCTTAATTACTATTAAAACCTGGTGTTCACCCTCTGGCCTTAGGTACCACTTCAGTTTTTGATGTGCCCCTTCCTTCACCCTCCCCTTCCTTTTAATTCTGTGGCACACCATAGAAACATCAATTAATATTCTAAGCTATAGTTATTATTCAGGAACCGATCTGCTCCTGTGGCTTGTGCTGGTGCAGTGCAAACAACCAGTGCAGGTGCTGGGAAATGTGGGCTATCAGTGGAGCTGGGGCTGTTGTTCCTTCCCTGACTGTGTGATCCATGCCCTAGGGTTCAGCAGGACCCTCCTCCCTACCCAAAGGCTGTGTTGGCACCACTGCTGCCTGCTGTAAAGTTCAGCCCCTAAGGCAGGGGTTTGCTTTCAAGATACATTGGTCTCTTGTAGGGGACTGTGTCCTAAGCATGATGGAAATGCCAAATGTACTGATGATGCAACTTGAAACAGATCCACGGGGACTTGGCGCTGGTGTCTTGAATGTCATTGTGAGCAGGAAAGGAACTGGGTGATGCACAGGGCGATTGGGTTGTGAACCCTGGTGGCTCAGTGCTGATGTGGGAGGTGCAGTACTGGGGGTGCTGATCCCTGAGAGGTGCTGGAATGCAGAGCAGGCTCTGTCAGCCAGGACTTTGGGGCTCTGGAGGCTCTCTTTTGGTGCCCTGAGGTTGAGTTTGGGCTCCATGTCTTGGGGTGAAATCACCCCAAAATGGTTGTGTCTGTCTCATTTGTGGGCCAGAGCAGGAGCATGAGACGCAGCTGAGAATGAGGGAGACCATCTCGGTGTTCCCCATCCTGATGGCTTCCAAACTTAGACCAGGACCTTGCTGGGCTGCAGAGCTGGGGCTGTGTGCAGGCTCCACTCACTGTCTGATGGGCACAACACAAACCTGCCGCAGGAAGCGTGATGCTGCTCAATGCCTGCTGTTAGTCCGTGGTTTGAGGATGGCTGTCCTCAGGAGCAGGGAGTGTTGGCTGGATCTGCAGGAGGGGATGGAACAGCTTAGGACACCCTGATGCCCTGCCTGGGTTTGGGAGAAGGGAGTCCTGAGCGAGCCCTGGATCAGAGAACTGACCTCTGCTGAAAGCAGCTCATCATGTGCTAACCCTCGAGCACGTCCTTCAGCTCCATTGAAGAAAACAGATTTTAAGTGCATGCTTGAATTTAAGTGCATGCTTAAGTGTGTTCCTATTCCTGGGCCTCAGATAGGCTAAGGATTGCTGGGGAGAAGATGGCTGGATAAACCAGGAGATAGCATGGCCACGAGCTTGTTCCTATCTTGCACAAGGTTTTGGGGATTAGCACTTGGCTGCTAGTCTTGCAGCCCCAGGGGTGGAGCACTGGATCTGTCCTCCCTCTTTGCCGTCTCATGAAGCCTCGTGCATCCTCCTCCTCATCGCAGGCTCCATCCTCCCCTTCCTCCATGTGCCAGCCCCTCTCCCCAAGGCTCCATCATCCCATTGCTGCCATCCCTGCAGAGCAGAAGCTGGCCCAGATGCTGTACTTCACAACAGCACAAACCCGCTCCAGCCCTTTGTGTGGGAAGGCATGGATAGAGCTGGCACTGGGTGGTGTTGGGGACCCCCACGGTGCCCCTACCCCTTTCCAGGGCTGCAATTCCCTCTCTATGGCCGTGCATCCGGCTGCTCCCAGCTGGCCGGGAAGCTGGCTCCTGCCATCAGCTCAAAGGCAGCAACAGCAGCCTCTGCTTTTCCACACGTCGGTATTTTTAGCTCTGCTGTGCATTAGCGTGCAGGAGCTCAAACTGCGAAGCCTGGCTGAGGTTTTATCTGTTGTGACAGCCCTTAGGGCTGTAGTCAGACACTCGCTTGCTCCCTCGCTGCTTTTTTCTCTCTTTCTCTTTTTTCCCCTTAAGTTTGCAGCTCGGATCCGTGCTCTCCCTATGGAGGCACCGTGCAGCTGGCAAGACAAGGGACCAGAAGTGGCAAATAGGGTGCGAAGTGTGGTCTGAGCCCCTTTACAATGGAGCTTTATGCACCTCCTCTCTGTATTTTTCCATTCCTCCTTGCTGCTGCTGCTGTCAGAGTGATGTCAGGATGAGGTGCTGGCTCACCCCTGCTGTCCTGCCCCAAAGGGTCTCCTAAAAGCTGTGCTGGGTGACAGCTACACAGCTACTGGGGACAGTAAAACGCAGGGCAAAGGCCAGCAGGCTCCAGTATGTCAGGGCTTGGCAGTTCTAGTGCACTCACTGATGCTTGTTCCAAACTCCCGCATCATCTACAGCAGTGGTTTATAGCACAAGTGCCTCTTGGGGCAGCTTTGGGTTCCAGGTACCCCGGAGCACTGGGGAGAAATGAGTCCCTTGCAAACCCTGCTGGGCTTCAACACAGAAGGTTTTAGCTGTGTCTGACCTCCCTTGAGAGAACAGCACTTGTGAATCCACCCTTGCTCTGTGCAAACACCCAGTGCTTTGGTTTGGTTTCTAAGTAGGGTTTACTTTATTGCTTCTCTTACTGGATGACCCCCCTGAGCCCATTCTGGAGGTGAAGGACTTTCCCTCCCTGAGAGCTGCACACATGTGAAGCATCTCCTGCCCACCCCAGTACCTCTGAGCAACGGGGTAGCAGAAAGGCAGCAGTGGTGATGCCCTTCAAAAGGAGGAATCAAGGTGCTGACGAGGCTTTGGCTTTCCAGCCTGCTCAGCAACCTGCTCTGCTTGGGTAAATCTGGGCTTAAACAGGAGGAGAAGTTGCATGAAAACCTGGTGCCCCTGGAATTTGTCCAAGGTCATGGGGGAAGTGAGGGACAGAGCCAGGAATGGGATCGGGCTTCCTGTCCCATATGTCCAGCCTTCCTCTCTATCCATTAGCACACGCCTGCTTCATGTCCTTTCAGCTGGAGCTTCCCGAAATCCTGTACCAGGTCTTGGGATGTCTGTGCCAGCCCTGATGCGTCCTGAAAGGGAGCACAGACCCCACACAGGGAGGCCTGGGCCCTCCTTTTCCTTCATGGGAAGGGCTTCTTTGGGATGCTCAACCAGAGAGCATTAGAAAAGTCTGTATTTGGGTAAAAGATAATGATTTGGCATTTAGTGCCTCAGCACTGCATTGTTCCCAAGGTGGACCAGGGCTGTGTGTCCCCAGGATGAGATGGGTGTGCTTGGATGCTGAGGTAGCTGGAGGGAAGCAGAGAGGGTCACAAGCTCCTTTATGTAAGCCTGCCCACACCACTTCTCTTTCTGGAGCTGCACCATTTAAAGCACAGCACTGGTGCGTGGCAGCTCCCACATCTTCATCCGAGTTGGGGCTGGTGGGGACTAAAAGGCTATGGAATGGCCAGAACCAGCTTTGTCACCCATTTACCTGGGCATAAACCCAACGGGGCACCCAGGATGTCATCCTGGGTCCTCCTGTTCCATTTGCATTGGTGCCACATGGACACATCCCAAAGTTTGGCTTTTCTAACTAACTGTCCCCCCACTGTGCTTGCTCCGTTCTCCTCCCTAATTCCTCCTTTTCTTTGCTGGCAGCAGCCAATGCTGTGAATCTGAGACTGCCTGCACGGTGTTCCCAGCTCAACCTGCAGCAGGGATCACTGGATATATCCGAGTCTTTGCCCTTTTGCAGGGAGCACCTGAGGGTGAGGGGTTTGCAGCTCAGGCTGCGGCACAAGGCAGGGTGCTGGGGGTTTCTCTCAGCAGCATTTTCTTTGTGCAGGGTGTTTGTGTGATGTGTGAGTCCTTGGTGGCAGCCAGAGCATGGCAGGTACCTTTGCACACAGCCTTGGCATCCCCTGAGCAGCTCCATGGGGTTGGGCTCATCCTCTTCCTCCTCCCCACCTGGGGAAACACCACTGAGGGCCCCAGGGGATGGATGCAGTCTGCACCAGCAAAGAAAACCTGTACAGCCTCAGAGCCCAGGCTTGGAGCTGCTTAATCCTCTCTGTGCCCTTGCCCTTGCTGAAGGGAAACTGGTATCAGCAGCTAGAGCTGGATCCTGGTGTGTGTAAGGGCTTCGTCCACCATTGAGGTGCGAGGCCAGAAGCCATCCTTCTTCCAGGGGCTCTGGCACCTCAGTAGCTGGATGAGGTCTAGGAGAAGCCAACCACTGCTGGGTTTATTTCTGGATATTAATCTGGGTGATTGAGGACTTTGAGGGGGGCCGGAGGAAGGTGGTACTGTAGGAGCTTTTAAACCTGAAAACCACCCTGTGCTAACCCATGTAAACAGCAGTCTTTACAGGCTTCCAAACACTCTAAAAACTGGGTTCTAAAATGCTGTCTGATATCCTGTGGAAGACAACAGAGAAGCAAGGCATGCCATGAAGGATGCCTGCTGAACACAGCGCTTCCCTCCTTGATGGCAGAGCTGCTCCCATGCCATCAGACAGGTCACTTGGGCACACTGGCTTTCCTTGTCCCACATCCAGGCAGGTCTGTGTGGGGACAACCCAGTGACTCCTTGGTGTTATAAAGCAGACTCCTTCCCCTGCCACCTTCTGTCTTTCCCATGCTGCAAGTGGCTCTTCTGCTAGCACCCAAACCCTCCTGCTTTTCACTTATCCCACTGCTTTTCCTCCTTGCTCCAGAGCTGTTTTGGGCTCTCAGCATGGCCGATGCTTCAGTGCTGCCAGGAGTTTGATCTCCAACTGCTTCCTGGCCCTGCCGTGCATGTGAGCACTGGGAGAGGGGGGCTGAGAAAGTGGGGAAGAGAGGAACAGCAGGAGAAAAAGTCTTCAGAGGGGATGGGGGAAGGATGAGGGAAGGAAGGAGGGGGGAGAAGAAGTGCGAACAGGGAGGAGGGAGGAAGGAAAGATGCTGCCTCGTGTGTTCTCGGATTTATATTGGTTGAGTTGCACTGGATTAGCTAAAAGTGGTGCAGAGCTGCCTTCCCCTCCCCTTTCCTCCAGGCATTCACTCGCTCCTATTTGGGGTTGAACGCCTTAATTCACTTCAGTTTCAACCTGCTCCTAATTGACTTAAACCACATGGAAAAAAAGCCCTCAGCTTCCCCAGCAAGTGGCTGCAAAATTGCACCTTCAGTTCAGTCAGCGTGATTCTGCATATAAAGAAACCTGGAGGCTGGCATGGATGTGTGCAGAGATAACGGTGCCAGGGGGCTGTGCTGAGCCATCCAGAGCCTCTCCAGCAGCATTTTGACCCTGAACAAGTTGGGATCTGGGGATGATGTGGGGGGCTTTGAGTCAGTGGGATTTGGCTGGTGGAAGAATTTGCTGTTTCTTCTCATTCCTTTCTCCTCGTCCTTCTCCTGCTGCAGATGTCTGCTATAAAAGAGAGAAGGGAGGGGGGGGGAAAAACCCTTTCCAAATGTCGTGGTAACGCTTTCTGGAGGGCTGTTTCTGCTGCACATCTGATATGTATGACAGGGTCAGATTAACTGAGCCTCTGATTTCCAACCACAGCTATTCTGAAGGCACCAAACCCAATGCAAAACACCCCAAAGGGACTCCGATGTCCTGGCGAGGAGCTGAGCAGGCAGGATGAGCTCATGGTGCTCTGGGGATGTGCCAGCCCGGTGCTGGGCAGGGCCAAACTCCAGGCAAGAAAGAGGAGATCGTACTTGGGAGATGGATCCGGGCTGCTCAAGGTCAGGATTTCAAGAGGACAGGGGCTTTGCTTTGTATTTAAGGTTGGGGTTTTCAAAGAGCAAGAGGAGAGCAGTGTTGTTAAGTGGCAGAAGGTATCTAATGCCAGGGGATGCTCTCTAAACCACTCTTCCCTTTTGGAGGGCTCTTTTGTCACACCGGAGCACATTGTCTGAACCAAAGGCAGGAAAGGCTGGGTTTTTCCTTCTTCCCACTCCCTCCTCTTCCAGCTCCACCATCACCATTCTTGCCTTGATATGTTTCTGTCCCTCTGTTTAATTCCAAAGCCACCGAGGTACCCATCGTTCTGTCTCAGCTAGCTTTTGGAGGACAGACTTAGCTATCTTGGGGCTGGAACAAGGGGCTGGAAGGGACCTCTGGAGAGTGACAAACCCCGGTGGCAGGAGGAGTTACACCCAAACAGTGTTTAACTTCTCCCCAGCAGAGTCCATCACCTGCAGAGGGCTTCTCCTGGGATTCTCTGGGTGAGGTCTGCATCCCAGGGCAGCGCTGTTCCAGTGGGGTGGCTCAGTGCCTGCCCTTTGCACTGGGAGGTGTTTGGAGCATCAGGGCTTAAGATATTGAAAGGAAGAACGTTCCCCAGGGAAAGACAGGGAAAGTGAGAGGCGTGCAGGGCTCTGCTTCCAAGGCTGGGTGCCATCACCCCTCCAGGGGAGCTGCTCAGGGGGGTCCTCCCAGTGATCTCTGCTTGTGCTGCACAAGCACCTTATGAACCACCCCTAGAGTCCCTCGTCAGCAGTGGCTGGAAGCCTCCCTGGGATGGGGCCTGAGCAGGAAACCAGGGTGAGAAGAAGGAATGGGGAACAAAACAACCCCAAAAATCCCCATGGAGCGGGAAGCGGAGCCGGGAGCGGAGCCGCTCAGCTGATGGAGTTGCCATGGCGACGCGGCGGTGAGGAAGAGGAAAAGGCAGAAAATAGCCCGATGCCGGGCTGAGACCTGCAGCCCCTGCATCCCAGCCCTGCTTCTGTCCTTCCTTTCTCTCTCTGCTTTTCTCCCCTCATGCTATTTGATTTTCTCAAGCCAGAATCACCCCTCTCCAAAGAGCCACTGTGGAGGTGACCAGGGGGTTATTTCTCTGCGCTGTTGGGGTGGAGGACTGAAGGGAATGCAGCAAGGATGCTCTTCTGTAGGGCTGCATGTGGCCAGGTCGGTTTCCTTCAGGGCTGAAGGTTTGGAGGCAGCTCCATTGCCCACAGAGGACTAAAATGGGTCCAGGTTTAGTCATGTGGATGGTGGAGGATGTGGGATGGTACCTGGAGTTCCCAGGGGCTGGCAGAGTGGAAATACTCCTCAGCTCAAGCAAGCCAGATTTTGTCTCCCAGACGACATGTGGCTTGGGTCATCCCTCCTGAAAGGTGCAGCCCAGTCTTAAGGAAGCAAAGAGGTTTTGTCTCACGTGCTGGATTGTTTTCCTCTTTGGGAAAGTGATGCTTTGTAACCACAGGGAGTCATTTCCCCTCCATGAGTCAGACTGGGGCCTCTTGCAGGGTTTATGCTGGGGCTAAACACTGAACCCAAGGTCTCTGCAAAGGAACAGAAACCAGGGCTGGCTACAAGGAGACAGTGTCCTTGTGTTAGTCCTTCCAACTCTTGGGACCACAGCAGAAAGCAATACAGGAAAACGTGACCTCTCAAAGCATCTAAAAGCAGAAGATGCATCGCAACCATCTCAACTGAACACTCTTTAGGCACAAGCTCTCTTAGACCCTTCTCATAATTATGTTTAGAGCTTGACAATGACAGCTGAACGCCTGAAGCTGGTGGTGCTGTGGATGGGGAGCTCATCCTGCTTCCTCCTCCATTCCCTCTCCCCTTTTCTGCCTCTCTACTTGATACCAGCACTGTGCTGGGTATGAGCACCCATGCATGGGGTTGTGGGCGCAGATGCACGCCATGCACAGCAGTGTGTTTGTGTTGGTATCTGTGAGTGCCTGTGCTGTATCTAAGTGTGCATTTCCCTTTCTCCTTCCCCTTGCTGGGGTTTTCCTCCATCAGAAAACATCCCAGAGCTTCCTGCTTTCTCCTGCATGGGAAAAAGCAATCACAGCATCTCTCACTTCTCCCTGCCTTTGTGCCTGTAGGACACATCAGGCTGTGGTCTCTAACAACTCGTGCTGCTGCTTGGTATCCAGATGGCCCAGCTAATAGGGCTCAGAGCAGTAAATCTCCATTCCCATGGCCAGTCTCACCATCCCTCACTGTGGTCCTGACCCTCACCTTGCCCAGGCTCTCCTCCCTGGGAGGGAGCAGGCATCTGTGGTGATGCTCCTGGCACACAGGGAAGCACTGGTTCCCCCTAACTCTTCAGCTGGAGGCTGGCTCCTCACAAGCAGCTAGAGCTGTTCCTCCCTTCCCTGTAATTCCCAAGGGCTTTTCTCAGAGCTCTCCCTCCCAAAGGAGGTGCCTGGATATCTTTATCTGGAGATCTCGCTCCTCTGCGTGAACCACTCTATTCAAACTGCCCCTTCTCCCCAAGAAAAGGACAGGAGGGAAGCACGCACAGGGAGGTTTCCAGGCATTGGGGGGTTTTAATGGGAAAACATCACATTGAGGAAGCAGAAAGCTGCTGGGATTGAAAAACTGCCTCAGAGCTGTGGCAAATGGTGCAGGATCAGCCCTTTCTATCGACTTCCCCACCACAGCCTGGAGGTATTTTGAACAAGAGCATTTTCTGCAGCCTAAATATTAAGCATTGCTTGGCTCAGAGTTCACTTAAACCAGGGATGGACAAACACCTGAAGGTCATAACCACCCGGCTCAGTAATCTTTTAGAGTGGTCTAAGGGATATAGCTGTGGGTAATGGGATGAAAGGAGGAGAGGGAAATGCAACATAGTTGTCGGCAAATTCTCCCCCATACCCTGCTTAGTGCTGCAGTGGGAAACACAGGTCCTTGATAAACCTGGAGGGGTGATTTATGGATTGATACATGAAATGATGGTGATGTCCCCAAGGAGAAGTGGTAAACGGCCTATCTCCCGAGACTCTGCACACTCAGCTTTGCAGGGCTGGGACACAAGGGGACACGGAGCAGCAGGGTGGGAGAGGAGCTGTTTCACTGATGGATGTTGCTGGCTGGTGACCAAATGACCAGAAACTTAAACAAATAAGTCTAGGCTGAACACTGAGGAGCTGGTTTCGAGTGAAGAGACGGATGAGGCTCTGGGTCGGCCCCTGGAGCAGGTAAAAGAGTTGATGGGTCTGGAGATGGGTCTGTGGGGCAGACCCAGCCGCTCACAGATGAAGGACACAGCAGCCTCCATTCAGTCCCAGATTCCTGTATAATGTGCTCTGTGAGGCCAGGGTCCTCATGTCTCCACTATTGAGCTACTACTAGTAATCCTCAGAGCTTTGGGAGAGCAGCAATATTCCTTGGCAAACATCTGGATGCTCCCCAGTGCATCTGGAATGCTTCTTCTACCTTTAGTGGACGATGCATCTTATAACATTAGGGCTTATGTCTGTATTTTATGAAAATGAACATCCACAAATTGCTGGACTTGGTTTGAGGGATGGGTTGAGTTCCCTTTGTGGTCATTTCTACCTGGGCATCACTTGTCTTGGAGCTGGCTGCATCCTCTGCATGGGTGAGGTGGGTGCCAGGCACCAAGATGGGCTCTTCTCCTCTGCTCTGCCTTTCTTCCAAAACTGTCCTCAAGGAAAATTAAAGCATGGTGCTGTTTTTAGAAGCTCTTTGCACAGCTGAGAGTGGTGCTTCCGGAGGATCCTCCCTTCCCTGCTGTGTCCCTCTCCTAATGCGGGATGGGAGATAGACAGTTGAAAGGCATCTTGAAAGGACACGGGGAGATCAAGGGCTGCGAGTGTGAGGAGCAAGGCTGGTGGCTGACATGGTCCTTTTTGGTGTCATGTTCAGCTTATCTTCCCTCAAGTTAGGTGAGAGGGGGGATGCTCACAGCCCTGTGCCCCTGCCCACATGGGAGGACAAACAGCTTGAGACAGACAGACTGTGGGAAGCAAGGAAGGAGCAGGGAGGGATCCTGGGGGCTGATGGTGAAGGTTTGGTGTGCCCCAAGCACCTGCAGTGTTGCCTTCCTGGGGGTCTTGGATCCTCACTCCTGATGCCAGCAGGAGCTGGCCTTGGAGCATGGCCATGCTCTGGCTTTCCGAACCTCCATCCCAGCAGGGTATTAATCATCCCACACTGGTTTGTGCCACTTTACTGTTTTCTCCTCCCCAGCAATGTTTTACATCTTGCCCAGTTCTTGGATTCCTTAAGCGCATCTCCTGTGGGGTTTTATTCAAAGCCTTTAGGACAATCCCAATACATTCTATCTACTCATTTCCCTTTATCCATTGTTCTGCTGAGTCCATCAGAAACCCTCTCCCAGAGGGGCCACACAGGCTTTGCCTGTGAGGAGCCACCCCAGCTTGTTCCATTGCTATCTTTGCTATTTCATATTTCAATGAATTTTGAAATACTGACTTATTGTTCTCAATAGTCCTCGAAGGAACAACCTGAGGAGCAACACTGGCTCGTGTTGCACCTAGGATCTGCATAGAGCAGTCATGGCTTTGGTCTTGGGGATGCTTTTGGTGGGATGCCACAGAAGCGATGCTCATGTTGAGACACTGTCCCTGTTTCCAGGAGTTGGGAATCTCCCAGCAGCAAAGGGGTGCATCTGGTACAATCCACGCTCCAAACCAGCCCAGCTCACCTCGGAGCACAAACACAGGAGGTGGCTCATTCCCTGTGATGTTGGCTGAGCTCTGCCTTGCTCCGCCTTTGTCCTTGAATCCCAAAGAGTGGGAGCCGCGGAGCAGGGAGGAGGAGGCGAAACCGGCCTGCGGAGGGTTAATGATTTCCATTGCAATTGTGTCATCTCTTTGGGGACCTCGGGCTCATCGTGCGAGCAAAGCCCAGGCGCGGGGGCTCGTTCTTATTCAGCCGCACGCAGCTCCAGCAGCACGGGCCGGGCACGCAGCTGGGCTCGGCCACCTCGGCCCTGCAGATGGATGGATGGAGAGAAAGGATTTGTGTGCCTGCGTGTGTGTGCCTGAAACCTAATTGTCTGCTGTCTAATCCGTCAGCCGGGAGGACAGCTTGCACAAGCCCCTTCCAGGCAGGCTGATAAATGCAGCGCTGCCAGGCCCCTCTGCAATGGAGCTTGGTTTAATTGGGATTGCTACGTGCATGGACTCTGCGCGCGTGGAAGGGATGCTGTGCATGGGGAAGTGCGTGGCCAGGATCCTGAGCGACGGAGCCCTGCGTCCATCCAGGCTCCCGGTGGGGTGCGGGAAAACAGCGTTTGGCAAAGTGATGGGAGGGGGACCCAGTGCTGGGCTGGGTGAGGTTAAGGGTGGCCCTGTGTTGTGGTAATAGTGGCACTGTGTGGT
Organism: Ara ararauna; assembly: GCA_028858755.1. Lineage (NCBI taxonomy): Eukaryota > Metazoa > Chordata > Aves > Psittaciformes > Psittacidae > Ara > Ara ararauna. The sequence continues at coordinate 19,891,104 of CM054384.1, forward strand.
CCTGCTCTCATGGACTTTGTGTCCTGGGGAGGTTCAGCATCACCCAAGACTGGGCTGTAAATGCACACGGCTGCTGGAACTTTGGGTGATGCAGACTGGACCGACATCAGTGTGCTGGCTTGGAGATGTCCTCTGCCAGCTTCAGTGCAGTGTAAGGACCTGTGCAGACTGTCCCCTGCCTGTTCCCCTGATGATCAGCTCTTGATGCATCTCTCAAGCATGCCCCAGCCCCAAGCACAGAGCAGCTCAGGACTCCCTAAGCAAGTGGCATTTTGTCTTTAATACCCCTCAGTGGATTTCCCATGAATTGGTCGGGTTGATTTCTGTAAACACGTAAGCTGCAATCATCCCCAGAGAGCTGTGGCAAGGACTTCCACTCCTGAACCACACACCACGTGAGGAACCATCTCCTCTTGTGTCTTTCGAACCTGCTGCCTCTTAATGTTATTGGATAACTCCTAATTCTTTTATTGGGAGATGCAGTGAGCAATCAATCTCTGCTCACCTTCTCCAGGCCACAAATGTGCCTCTTTAGCTGTTGCTTTTCCAAGCTGGGATCTTCCTTCTATGGACTAATAGTTTTGATGATCCTACTCCAGCCCTTTTCCCAGCTCTGCTGGTGACATCAGGACTCTGCAAGTGGTGACATTCTCATTCCTTATGTAATGAAAGGTGATGTCATGATTACAGCAGATGGTATTTGCATCAGCATTGGTTGTTTAGCACGTGTGGATGTCAGATCCCTGTTTCCTGCCCAGTCACAAGAACTTCTCATGAAGCTGCTGATCCTCAGCCTTGGGCTTTAATAATAATATTCGGCCTTTGTGTTCCCTGGCTGAAAGGACCAGGGCTCAGGTGCTATTTATCAGGAATCACTTGCTGTGCTTTGCGAGATATTCCTGACTTAGAGAAGTGGTGTGTCCATGTCATTTCATCCTGCAGATGCGGTCCCCTCCAGGTTGGTACCTACCAAGTCTTCCATTATAAATGTACATCTGGTGGTTTGAGGGGATTGCATCTGCAGGTGAAGGATTACAGGATGGCAGCCTGGCTACTTGCACGACCATGAGACATCCTCCTCATAGCTGGAAAATCAGCTCTGTTGTTGGTTTATCCAAGACCACAGCAGGGTCCTGGCAGTGCTGGAGGGGTTGGGAAGCTGAGGGGCAGGAGCAGGGTGCTCAAGCCCAGGGTTGTCCTGGTCCAGGGTGGGTTGTGGTCTGGCACCTCCATCCCACTCACCCTGTGCTCCTCGCCTGGGGCAGTGGGAGCTGGACCATGGTGCACTGACCAACCGCAGCCCACACTGCTGCCCTCCTGCTGTTCTCTGCTTCCCCGTCCCTCCTCCTCTTCGCTCTCCCTTTCTCCCTTTGCCCTCTCTTTACTTCTCTTTCCCTCCACACCTGCTCCTCTCTTTCCCCTCCCTTTTATCCTTCCTCCTCCTCCCCTCTCTCTATCCTCTTATCTCATCCCCCTTGTTTTTCTCCTCTGCCTGTCCAGCTGATTTACATGCACACTGCGTTGGAGCAGCTCAGCTGGATCTAATGCCTCCTGCCGTGAGGAGCAGAGCTGGACTCGGTGCGGCACTTCCCTGGGCAGGACAGGGAGATGCTCTGTGCACCCCACCACCTTGACCCACACCTTGGCCCCTTTCTGCACTGCCTCTAGCTCTTCATCCCCTCTCCTTCCCTTCTGTATCCTTTATCCTATGCTGCTGCCCTCCTTGCTGTCTTCTCCTTCTCTCCACCCAGGCCCCTGACCCACGTGCCTGCAGTGCCCACATCTCCTCCAATGTCCCTCCTGGGTGGGTGCAAGAGGATGGACCAAACCCCTGCACCCAGCTGGGGGCTGGTTTGCTGTTACTGGTGGTGTTCCCATGGTCTTGGTGCTAGTGTTGACCTGAAAACCCCATGCTGAATGTTCCCAGGTGGAGCCTTTGGCTCCCCCATGTTTCCGACTGGGTCCCAGGGCTGGTATGGGAGCCTGGGGCATCTCTCCTGCACCCTTGTGGAGCTGCGATCCGAATGCCTGCATTATTCCCTGGCTCTAATCATTCCCGTTCCCATTGTGCTGATTTGCATTTCCGTGAGAGGAAGATGCCCTGATTAATATCCCCTCAGAAGAGCTTTATTGCGATGGCTCCTGCCTCTCTAATTGGAAAGTGGTCTTAACCTTTCATGCAAGTGACTGGGCTGTTCCTGCCTGCCAGAAAGGGTCTTGCTTGTCCTGAATTCCAGGGCAGTGGCAGGGTTGGAGGATCCAGCTTGATCTCTGAATGGGAGCAGGAACCCCTCTGCCCAAAGAGTGCACTCCTGGGCATTGTATCCCTGGTACTAGGGGATGGGACCAACCCCAGCACAGCAGGGATGTGGAGGAGGGGGACAAGCCAGCATGAGCAGCTTGGTGCTCCCCAGTTCACACCCATGTGCTAAGGAGCCATTGAGAAGCACGTTGATGTGGTATTGACAGAGCTGTTCCCATTTACCTTCCCATAGATGGGCGGCAGGATCCATTACCCAGCAGCCAGCATCCTGCAGCTCTTGCTCCCCAGGGAGTCCCTAGCCCACCACTAACCCGCACTGGCAGCTTGAAAGCCTGCCTTGCACTTAGCTGCTTTCAGATCTTCAAAGGCTCTGGATGCCCAAGGAAATCAGACCTTGTGCCTTTTCTTCCTGGGCAGTCCCTAGATCCGGACTCTCATGTAATTTATTATCCCCAACATGTGCTGCTCCCTCCCTGGCCGTGCGTGCGGTGGGAGCATCGCTCTACTGCTTGGGTACCAGAGCCTGGCTGTGGTGCGAAGCTGCTGCTCCCAGTGGCTCCCACCCCATGATGCTGAAGGCAGCACCAGGGCGATGCGCCAGTCCAGGCACTGCTCGCTCTGTCCTGGCTTCCCAGTGATGTGCCCCTCGGCTGAGGTTGGAAGGTCCCCTGGTCCCCTGCCAGTGGGTTTTGCTGCTCCATCCCTCTGCCTGGGGATGTTGGTCCCTGCAGTGGTGGCTGTGGGGCCTGTTTTGCCTGTGCCTATGGCTCTTTTACTAAGACCCTGACTTGCCTCCCGGGTGGTTGCAGCTCCCCTTCCCCAAGCCCTCTCCTCCTGAGGTTACAGAAAAGATTACTCTCTTTTCTTTAATTATTTTTTAATGTTGGTGTTTAAGCTGGTTTAGAGGCTGCAGCAGTGAGTGCTCCTGATAAACAGCCCAGGAGATCCAGAGAATAATCTCCCTGCTTGGTGACGGCAGAGGCGCCTATCGCAGCTGCTGCCAGCATCCTCATCCACTGCCTGCTCTATCAGCCCAGGGAGGGGAGGAATCGCCTCCATCCTTAATCACAGAATTTGAAATCCCAGCTACTGTGCACCTTTTATTCTTCAGGTTTTGCCATGTGGGCAGGGGGAGAAATAAGCAGCTCATAAGCAACAAAAAGGAGTTGGAGAAGGGGTTGGGAAGAGTTTGGACAAACAGCAGCTCCTCTCCCTTTGCCGGGTATCTGTCTCCTGGACTTGTCACCCCCCAACTCTTTCATGGCATCTCTCTTTTCAGGGAGCTGGGATAAGGCTGTGTTTTTAATACAGAGTCACAAAATGCTGTCAGTACGGGCTGCCATGTTCTCTGAAGTTTGTGTATCACTGCTGGGGTACATGCATGGACAGACACCCTTGCTGGAGCCCCAGTGCTGGGGCAGGTCCCTGACAGGTATCAGGGAAAGGCAGCAAAAAGGCTGGAAAAGCACAGGGAAGAACTAAGGATGCCTCATTCTTGCCTCAAATAAACACCATTAAGAAAGATGCTCAAACTTGTCCTAGGTCAAGTGAAGGAACTGGGTTTGTGGCATAGGAATAGCTCAGGTTTATATACCTCGTCCAGGGACGGTGATCTGGTGGACTGCACCACACTGCAGCCAAGCAGTAAAGAACCTCTGTCTAGAGGACGTGTGATGCTGAAGCCATAATATCTGTCAGGGGGTAGTTCTGGGGTGCAGGATGGGACTGGACATACCTCAATAACCCCACAGGGACTGCACATGTGGGACGGGAGGTGCCTTTGCTCCATGCTCAGCACTGCAAAATGACAGAGTGGCACCCATGCACATGGGCTGTCACTGCTGACAGTGCTCAACCCATCGGTGGAAACAGAAGCACCCTCCATGCTAGAGACTGGTGTCGGAGTCGCTGGAGATGAGACAGATTGCCTTTAATGAGACAGGTAAAGCAAAGTGAAAAGCAAATTAGATGCAGGGCTGCGGGAGCTGTTTTGAACACGGTGCTGTGACTTTCCTGGGGGGAAGCTGAGGTTGCAAACAGTGGCCGAGGTGCCAGAGAGGTGAATCCTAGGAGATGGTCATCTCATGCCAGAGAGCAGTTGAGTCTTTCTCAGTGCCTTTTGCAGATATCCTACTCCTCTGCATCCCACTGTGAGACATGAAGCAGGCACCCTGCATTGCATCTTTGGCCTTAAAGTGTTGGTATCATCCCTCCTCTGCTGTCCTGTCCTCTTGCCCTATCTCCAGTGCCTGGGGTGGGTTTGAAAGCCCTGCAGTCGCAGGAGGCAACTTTCCAGCCACATCCCAGTGATGCTGACGTAAAGGACCAGCTGAAGTGGGGCTGCTGTGGTCCAGGGCTGCCCAGGACATTGGCAGCACATCCCAAACCTTCCACTGTGCTCAGTCCTGCGCTGGGTCAGGAGGCAGGAAAGGGGCTTTTGCTCCAGCCAGGTCTGCTCTGGAGCAGAGAGTGTTTAACACAAACCCCCTCCTGTTTGTGAGCAGCAAACGCTCAGGCGTTGACTATCGACGTGAGCAGCATTGCTCAGGCAAATGGTGTTTACACCCCGAAGCCTTCAGACTTTCTCCATTTCACCTGCCTCTCTGCAGAACCCCCTTGAGAACACGTTACGGAACAAGGCAATACTTGGGTGGATAAATTGCCTGGAACAAACGAGCTGGAATTTGTACGATCCCATTCTTCATGTAAGAAAGATGTCGCTCCTCGGGGAAAGTGCCCACCTGGGGAGCATCACCTTGGGCTGCCCATGTTGGCCAGCCCCTGCTTTGGAGCTGCTTGAGTTTCCGTTCACTGCAGTGCTTTTTGCCATCCCTTCCTGGGAATCCTGGAGGGGGGGGGAATCACAAACAACAGTTTTCTTCCCCTGGATTGGTGGGAAGAGGGATTTGGGGAATGCTTTAAGTCCAGCTGCTGAACCAGGGTGTGGAGAGGAACGTTTGGGGCTGTATTTGCTGTGTTGCGCTGGTGCTGCAGCAGCTGATCCCTCCACCAAAGGCGTTCTGGGACACGTACCCTCCAGTTGTCATTGCTTGTCCCTCATGGTGCAGCTATTTCTGCCTCAACTTTCCAGGAAGCTGCCTCCAACGCTTCCCAGCCTAAATCCAGGCTGGTTTAGAAAGCCAGTTTCATCCCCTCTTCCATGTCTCATTTGCATGGATTTGCATAGCACACAGGTTTCTGGGAGGGGAGGAGGTGCTGGAGAGGCACATCCTTTATTCCCTGGATTTTCCCACTTTTCCCCTTTCCGCAGAATTGTATTTATTTATTCAGTCCAAGGGGCTCCCCCCTTCATAGGTCCTATGGGCGCCTTAATGGTGGACAGAGGGTGGTGCTGCCAGGCCCCATCCTGGCACCTTTGCTCTTCCCTCAGCCCCATTTCCAAGAGCTCCTCTGGTCGCCGCCCACTGTTATGTGTCCAAAGGTCCCCTGTGGTGCTGGTCCAGTATCTGTCTGGGTCAGAGACCAGTGGGTTTTGGGGAAGGAATTGGATTTTCAGGGCTGTATTTTTCCAGTTTTCCAGCCAAGCTGGAAATGCAAACAAACCCTTCTTCCATTCCACAGTCCGGGCAGGCGCAGCTCTCTGGTTTTTGGCACTGAATCTTCCCTTCCAGGGATGCTCCGTTTTCCCCAGCTTTTGCTGGGTTATCCCTCTCCTGTCTGTTCCCTCTCTAAGTTTATTGCCTCCTGCACTCCTGATGGGCTGGTCCAGCTCTCCCTCCCGTGGGATTTGCCACTCCTCTTGGGAAGTAGCAAACTCTCCCTTGGGATGGGTTTCATCAACCCCAGCAATGGCCATTCCCATCCTGAGAAGGGAGCCTCTCATTTTCCCCCTCTGGGGGTGCTGGGGAGGTGGGCAGTCGGGGTAGCATTAGCTCAAGGGGATGTGGTGGCCCCCAAACTGCTCCACCACTGGTGTGAGCCTCCAGGAACCAGGCAATTGAGCAGATCCATCTTGGTGTCTTGGTTTGCTGGTGGACCAGAGAGATTCAGGACTGGAAGTGGGGTTTGCCTTACGGGCCTTTGGTTTTGATCTTCCCAGTTACACTAGTGTGAATCCCACCAGGGATATTCAATGTGTGGAATTCAGTATGTGGTTTTAACAGAGATTAACCTGATGTATCCCCAACCTTATGTGTTTGCTTCTTTCCATGTAAGCCATGTTTCCTCCCAGGTCCTTGTGCCGTGCGGGCTGTGTTGCATGGTGTGGGAGGGTTACAAGCTGGGTGGGATCCCAGGCAGGCTGCCTGGGAAGATGCACAGTGCCTGAATCCCTGGTGGGCAACCTCTTGCACTGTGGGGTAGTCCTGAGCTGATCGGTCACAGTCATCAGACCAGCCCTCACTGCTGGGGTACAGCTAACATTGCTTGCCATGAAGACATTTACGCAAGTGGGTGCAACCAACTCCCCTGCCTGGTTCTCCATCCTCCTTGGCCTCGGGCACATCCCTTCATGTCACTGCTACAATGTCCTTTGCTGTAAGACAGATGAGATCAAGGTACCTCTTTAATAGCCTACTGAGATAGAAGGGCAAATCAGGAGGAGAATATCACACTGGGGGCTTGGTCTGTCACCAGTGGGGCTGTGCAGATGCTGAGCTCCCATCAGCTGGATTTCTTCATCCCCAGGGAATAAGGAGGAGAGACCCCTCTTGTGCATGAATGGGGACAACAGGATGGGGAAGGTGAATGGGCATTGACACATGGGGTGAGTGGAGGTAAAGTGTGTGATTCCTGGAGCAGCATGGAGAGGGGTGTTGGGTTGTGAAAGGCCCAGCCCTGGGCATGTGGAACTGTGCCTGGGACATCTCATCCCTGGTTGGGATGAGCTCCTTATGTGAACTCCTGCTAGGAGCCAATGTGGTGTTGTGGTTGCTGGTATTGCCGAGCACGGGGCGAGCTGCTGAAAGCTGCTCTATGCCAGCCAGGGCAGCGCTGGCTGCCTGCACCGGCACAGCAGGGCACAGCACAGCGAGGGCTCACCGTCCCCATGTGCCATCACCTGAGTACATGAGATCTGGGCTTGGCACATCTCCATGCTGGACACCACCTCCTTTAGGACCTGAACTCAGGTTATCAAACCCCAGAGCATCCCCTGGGGTGAGGGATGGGAATGGGGAGCAGGCTCTGGCTCCGCTCGCTTGCTCCCATGCCCTGTTGCTCCCAGAGCTTTCCAAGCTGCCCTGCTCAGAGGCTGTTTGTCTTCAGCTTGACCGTTCCTCCGCCTCCCCCGCCTGTCTACTCTGCTTCCTCATTCCCAGTGTCGGGTTGAGCAAGAGCAGAGCAGAGCCTCCTTGGGATCAGGGTGAGGCCGGGGGGGGGGGGGAGGTGGGGGCTCCAGTTCCAAGTTCCTTTTTTTGCGTGTGTGGTTTTTTCTCCTCTCTGTTTTGCTCCCTCTGCTCTGCACACAAAGCGGGGCTATGATGAAACTCCAGCTCTCTCTTGCTCGCAGCGTTCATGCACGGCACACGCTGGAAATAATTGTCCTTGGTGGAGCTGTGTGAGCTGCAGTGATTTAACTGAAAAGAGGTGGAAAGGAGTTTTATTCCTACATGCTGTGTTTGAGACTTGCTGCAGCCCTGGCTTCATCTACGAGGTGGATCGGAGCTTGGGCTGGATCTGCAAAGCCCTGTGACCGTGGCCATGTAGTGCCAAGCCTGATTTAAGGTATCTTGCCGTGCAGCAGCACTTATTACATTGGGCTTGACATGGCTTTGATCCGCTCAAGCAGAGTGAGCTGTGGCTGCCTGCAATGCCCTGTGTAGCGTAGGCACCCCTATGAGCTCAATGCAAACCCTCCTGTGGGTCTCTCCAAGTTTGGGGTCAGATGCTGCAGTGGGAATTTCTGTAGGTGCCAAGTCATGCTGATAAGGGAATATGTTGGGCGCAGTATTCCTCACAACCCGGTCTCTCCTTTATGTGCCTTAAATAAAACGCAGATGATTTTGTGAGCCTTGCCTTACATTTCCTAGCTGCGCAAACTCGAGCTGCAGTGGGAATTCCTGCTAGGAATGTTCTGCCCTGTGCATTGTTTTGATGGGCAGAGGGGAGCGTGGTGAGCTGCAAGAGGAAGGTTGGCTTTAGGACCTTTCGGAGCAAAGATTTTTGTCTGAGCTGCCTTGAGGAAAGGGTCTGTCTTTGGTGCAGAAAGACAGGCAAGGACACAGCCAAGGCCGCCATAATGCCTCTTTGAATGAGATTTCGTCTTCTCCAACAAGAGCTCCCTGTCCTGAGCTCCAGCATGTGTCAGCAGCAGTTGCATGTGGAGAGTGTGTGCTCAGCACCATTCAGGATATAGCTGGTTCTTCTTTGCTTTGCTTGTTAGTTATAGCAAGCCCTCCTTCTCCTCCAGCTCACACACCAGTGCTGCAGTTTGTCAGGCTCTGTTGTGGGATATCTGTCCACAAAACCGGTTTGTTTTCTTCAAACTTCCTTTTCTTTCCGAATGGCCAACCCATTCTTCTGTGACACTCCATGGATTTCTGCTCTTGGTCACCAGGGATCTCCGTTATTGTCCATCCCGGCTCCCTTCAGTCCTTTGCGGTGGGTCAAGGTCAGATGTGACTGTTTTCTGATCCAACTGGAGAGAAGCCCAACTCCTTTTACCATGGAAGCTTGGGACTGGCAGCACAACCACCCACCCTGTGGGGAGCAGGACCCTCCTTGCCACTGCGCTTTTGGTTCCACCGGTTCTGTTTGCTCAGTGAGAGGAGCAATGTGCAATCCCTGCACTGTCCCTACTGGGGCTGTACGATGCGATCTCACATGTGCGGTGCAGAAAGAGGCTTTTGCATTATTTACACTGCTCTGGAGCCGGAGCCAGACCTGACCCTGCTCTTGCTCAGCTGAAGATGCGAGTGTTCCCCTCCCAGTAACACCATCAGAGCCACTGGAGCTGGGCTCAGGTTCCTTTCCGTGCTCGTTCTCCTGGCTCAGCAGTACCCAGCCATGCCCCCCCCCGCCCCATTGCTGTAACGCTGACGGGGGATGTTTTAGCTCGTCCTGGTGCAGCTCCCCCTGAGGTTCTGTGCTCTCAATCCCGGCTGACCCGGGGCTCACCAGCCCTTTGCAGGCACTCGCTGGTGGGGCAGAGCCAAATTCCTGACTTCTGGCCCTTCGGGGTGGCCGGGATCAGCGTGGGGTGAGGAGGAGGAGGAGGAAAGCTGTGGTGTCAGCCCCACTGGAGTCATCATCCCCTCCCCTCGCCCATGGACGCGGTCCCAGCGAGGCTCTTTGCCCGCTGGCAGTCAGCTTTGCCCCCATCCATCCTTTATAAGCGCAGAGCCAGGGAGGGGGTACTCCAATATCCCCCCATTCCGCACACGTTTTCCTCTCCCTATTCCTCCACCCTCATCCCTCCAATTCCCCTTCCAAAATCTTGCATCGCCTAAAGAAAAAACCACCCCCCACATTCTCCCTGTCTGCTTTTTCTCGCTAACCTCGGCTCGCTTCGCCTCTCCTCCCCTCCTTCCCTCCCTCCCTCCTCTCCATCTCCCTCCCTCCCTCTCTCTGGGGGGAAAAAAGGTCATTGCGCAAATGATTAGTCAGAGCTCAGTTGCTGTAGCAACCGGCTGCTGGAACTGGGACAGGCGTGCAGCGAGGACAACGGAGAGGTCGAGCATCAGCCAGGGCTGGGGGAGCCCAGCCTTTGTATTTGCTTTCAAGAGCAGGGGAGCCGGGTGGGTGCGAAGCCCCCAGCCCCACGCCATGCACGGGGCCCTTGCTGCTGTGTATTAAGTTGCCACCATGGAGCTGGCGTGGCCTCCGTGTGTCTCTTGGTGTGGTGGCACTGTCCTTTGATGGCGATGCGCTGGGATGAAGGCTCCTGCGCTCATTGATGGAGCGGGGCGCATTGTGGTGGGCACCCCACAGCCGAACTGAGCCATGGGGAGTGTGTGCCGCTGGGGATCAGGGCTCCTTGTCCTCTTGCAACATCCCACACTTGAAATATGAAGCCAAGTTCCTCCTGATCCTGCAAGAGAAACCAGGCGTTAACTGTGTCCTGCCCATTTCCAGTTCCAGAGTGCTGCAGTCCCTCTGCCTCCAGCCCCAGAGCAGCTTCCAACAGAGACTTTTCCAGTCCTCCCTGCTGTAAACTCAAGGACAACAGCTTGTCATGCGATGTCCATGGGGCTGCTTGGCTTTGGAGTACAGGGCAATGGCTCCTCTGGAGATGGTTGGGCCACATGCCCTATGGGTTTCACCACCCTGGTCATGGTCTTCAAGTGGTTTTGTTGCTCAAGGTGAAATCTTCAGGGGATCTCCACAGCCTCCTTGTGTGAACGGGGACCTGTTTCCATCACCTCTAGGTCACCTTGACTGTCTTCATCTCTGCTGTTCCCCTTGCACACCAGTCCTTTGGGGGCTGAAGACCGGTTTATCTGTGAGCGTGCACTGCCGGGGTCTTTGAGCAAGCTCCTTGTGTGTTGAGCAGTGGATTGGGGTCATGCTTCCTTCTGGAGCACGTGCAGGATGAATGGCCTTGAGGTTTCAGAGGGCTCTGGGGCGTCTGAAGGGAAAGTGCTGTGTTGAAGTGGTTGGAAGTTGATACAAGAGCTGTTGGGAAGCGATGTAAAACCTCTGCTTTGGGAGACCTGGGGGGGGCTCTAGGCAGGATTTTGGGGATGTTTTTTGGTCTCTTGCTGAAGGTTGAGCTCTGTGCATCCATGTAGGAAGCTGTGGGTTGGGGTCCTGATTTTCTGGGAAACAGCAGGAAAGGACTATTTATGCATAAAATGGCTTCCAATAAACACTCTTCCTTTGGGAATGGAGAGAAACTGCTAAGATGTGCTGGAAGTCTTTTCCCTTTCCTGGGACTGTCTTTGATTGCCAAGAGCAACCCAGCCACACTCCATGGCCACACTGGTGCTCGCAACCCATGTCCCCAGCTCCCTATTACCCCATGGTGGAGAGGGGCTCTGCTCACTCTGCATTGCCCACTGATGCTCCTCTTGGTTCTATGAGAGGTCCTCCAAACCTCTTGAGATCTCCCTCAGCTCCCTGCACCTCCTTCTTTCACTTGAAGCTGTGTAATTGCAGTGAGCTGGAAGGGGGCTGTGCTGCTTTTAGGGTTTCTTTCCTCATGGTTGCAGAGACAAGCTTAGCAGCGTGATGCCAGAGTGGCCTACAGGCTCAAACCCAATGGGGAGATAAAAGCAAGCCACTGGTCTCCTTTCTTTTTCCTTTCTTTCTGGCTTTTTTCCTTGCAAATCTCATTATTTTGAAGGCTGTTCCCTGATTTTTCCAGGGTCTGGAAGTCTTTAGGAGCTCTGAATGCTTGGGGTTGGCCATGCTGTTTTGCTGTGTTATTTCGTCATATTTTCCTTTGAAGGTGGTGAGTAAAACCTACAGATTTAGTCCATCTGACTAATGTTTCAGGTTATCAAATAGGACAAAGGAAAGGAAGAAGGAATGAATGTAAGGCCTCCAGGAGAGGGCCAAAAATCCCTGTGACTCACTTGAACACTCTATTTTAGAGCCTGAAAACACAAAATGGTGTCTGTTTGCTGCCGTCCCCTGCCACGGGCTGGGGACCACTCAGAGCTGGGTTGGGGTTACACGGCTATGAAGTCCACAAGCCATTGTGGGTTCCCGTTATGGACTATTTTCTCCTACATCTTTCATCTCTCAGCCCTGTCCTCGCTCCTGAAGGACCCGCAAGGTCCAGGCTGAGAGATGGCTGTGCGGTGTTTGAAGGCATCAATCCTATCCTGAGCATCCATGAGCTAAAAGAAGGGTGGACAGGGCATTGAGGAGTTTTTTCCCCCTACAGATGATGACTAATAGAGACTTTAAGCAATGAGTGCTGTCTGTGATGGTTTGGGAGCACATCCGTGGCCATGTTGAGCTTATTACTCGGAAAGGATATAGGAGGGGCGAGCCTGGGGACATCCTAGTCCTTCCCTAGCAGTGGCAGAGGTGATGCAGTGCGAGGGGATGGAGAAGCTTTAAAGCCAATTGGCAAAGTGAGTGCTCGAGGTCTCACCCATACCCCTGGGGCACCTTCACTGGGAACTACCTACAGCGCAGGATGGGACCATTTGTGATCCCTGGAGCAGGCAGGGATGTGACCTGGGCTGGCTGGGCAAGGAAGCAGCCTGCAGCGCTTCCCTCAGCTCTCTCATCTTTATGAGCCTGTGCTCCTCTGAAGCAATGTACTCGAGAGCATTTGTCAGTGACCGCCATCCCAACAGGCAGAAATCTATAACCGGGGGTCAGGCCCCTCTGCCAGGCTCTCATGTCATGAGATTCCCCCTAAAGCCGCAGGGAGCGGCCCCTGATGTGGCATCTCATCTCACTGACACGGCTCGGCTGCAGCCCGTGTCCGGGAGGTCACCGGCTGTCGGTGCCAAAGAGCTGGAGCGGTGTCCTGCGAATGCCACGGGTCCGGGCAGCTCCAAGTGACCCCGTCACCGCGGCTGCCCTGATGGGTGAGTGCCACGTGCTGCCGGTGCTATGGGCCGGGGCTGTGTTGTGGTGGGGTGAATGATGCTCCTCACCGGAGCCCCTTGAAGCAGATCCACCATGGAGTTAATGCGTGCTCTCCTCTCAGTCCTCTTTTGTTCACAGCTTGGCCGGGTGCCACGTGGAGCAGTGCTAGGGATGCTTGCTGTTCAGCATCCTGGCTCCTCAGTGGAGAGGACCATTGGCCAAAATGGGGGGTGTATGGACACGGGGGTCACTCCACCTGAGCCCAGGTACTCTCTTCCGCTGTATTCCCTGACCCTTTGTGGGAGCATAAGGAAGCTGCTGGCTCCCAAACCTCACTGGGGATATTGTTTGTGAATTAGCAGTGCTGCACTCTTGTCAGCTCAGTGGGTGCTCGGGTATCCAGTCTGTAACGCTTGGGATAGATCTGCCCCTACGTGGGATGCCAGGGTTTCCTTGATTCAGTGGCATTAAGGCAGTGATGGGACATAGTTCTTCTGCCTGACCCGGGCCAGCTCCAGGTCCTGCTCAGTCTTGGTTAAGCCCAGTGCTGCGTTATTTGTCCATCTTCATCTGCTGGAAACTCTCCCTGCTTCACCCAGCCTTTGTTTTCTCCAGCTCCTCATTGTTTTCCATGGCTTCTTCCCTATCTTGTGCTACTGGAGGCTGTTGGTGCAAGCTCAGCTTTGTGGCTCATACTTGTTCAGCTCAACACTTATCTGTGCAAGCCGGATTGTTCCATGTGCTCCCTGCCACAAGTGGTCTCTGACAGCAAAGCTTGTCCCTGGCTTGGCTCTAACAGCAGGGAACAGCATGTCCGCATGAACCAAGCCCACAAATGGCTCACGGGAATGACGCAGTGAAGGTGAAATATCAAAGGGAGACGGGAAGTGCGTGGCAGGGGCAGGGGAAACAGAGGAGAGAATAGCCGGAGCTGACCTTAGCGGGGAGGGGAGCCCGGCTGCACGCATGGAAGGGAAATGGGAAAAGGATACAGCTGGGACCGGCTGCAGCACGCGTGTGCTCTGCCCCGACAGCAGTGCCGCTTCCTGCTTTTCCCCCAGGATGGGCTGGAGGAATGGACAAGGTCAGGGCTATCCCCAGCAGAGTGGGGCCCCCAGAGGGACTGCAGCAAATGCACCCAGTGTGGCAGCTGTGGAGCTTGGCCAGAAGGCACCGAGCACCCGCACGGGATGCTCTTGGGCATCCACATTCCCCATTTCCAGGAGCTGGATGCAAGGAAACGGCCCCAGTCTGGTGATGGCCAGCTCTGACTCACTGCAGATCCGCTGCTGTCCAAGGCCACCCCGGCTCCCTGGGCTTGTTTAAAGGCAGCATAGGGCAGATCCTGTCCTTCCAAATCCTTCCATGCTCAGAGCTGCCTGTTGGGGAGCAGCACAAGCTGTCCTGGGGCGGCTGCTGTCCCTCCGAGCAGCCTTTGGTTTGCCCAGGGACAGCTGCCTGCCTTTCCTGCATGTGGGGTTTTATCTTAAGCTGGAAAAAACACACAAAGCCTTTAAAACACACAAAGTTTTGTGTAGTGTTCTGCATGTAATGGGATTTCTCTCTTCTTCCCAAAGCTGCCTGTGACATTTCCAAATGGAGGGTTCCTCCCGACCTTCTGCTCTTCCCCCCTCAATCTTCATTGAAGTTTCTCCCTTTGCTAAGCCACCCTGCTCTCCTCTCCAAGATCTGCCCTTTCAGGAGGGGAGGAACAGCAACTGGAAGGGCTGGTTTTTCTGGAATGCTGTTTTTCAAAATGGAAACTAGGAAAATGTAGTAGAAAATTTACAAAAACATCCCTTTTGAACCCATTAACATGGAATGGGATTAATAATTTCAGTTGTTTCCCCCTTCCAACCGGCTCTCATCTGTCCTTAGCCTTCACTATGGGAGAACTGGGACAGTAAAAGGCACAGAGCTGCTCCTACTCTTCCTTTACTCAAGGGAAAGGTTTTTCCATCCCAGTTGAGGTCTTTTAGGGCTGGAGAGGAGCCTGTGGAGCTGTTGGCACCCAAAAGCCAACATCTGGAGGGGTTCATGCTCCCAGTCTTCTCCTCTCTCCAGTGGAGGGACGTTCAGAAGTCATCAGGGCTCTGAGGGGTTTGTGGGGCTGTGGTTGCCCCAGGGGTAGGTCAGGATGGATATGAGGCCCTGGGAGCCAGAGAGCACAAACCTCTGGTTTCTGGGTCTCTCTTCTGGTCCGGAGGTCTGTTCGCAGCTTTCCAGCAACGTTCCCCAGGTGACCTTGGGGAAGTCACTTTGTCCCTCATCACCTTCATTTCCCTACCTGGGAAAGGGGAGAACACTTTCTTTGCACCCATAGCCTTAAGAGGTTATTAATGCTTTTTGATGGCTCTGAGTTGCTGCAGGGACTTGATCAGCCACCATTGACATGGTTGGAGCAGAGGACAGTGGTTTTCCTTCCGGGTTAGAAACCCATTGGTTGCTTTTCAAAGCACCCGCTGGTTTCTCAGAGTTGAAGGTGCAGGAGGTGGGGACACTTCTGTCCTTAGATAACACAGTTCTCTGCACCCTCTTGGCATCCAAACCACCACTGCATGGCAGAAACTTATCCTTGGTGGTATCTGAGGGTCTCGCCTGACCCAGCCCAGGAGCTTTCACACTGCTTGGCTGGGGACATGGTGCCACAGGGCGCAACTCTTGGTCCTTAGAAGAAAACACTTGAGGCCATGGCAGGCTGAGGTTGTACAGTGTGAAAGCACAGGGACAAATTCAGCCACCCAAATTAAAGCTGTTTCCCAGGGATCCCATTGGAGTGGACGCTGCTGCTCTGCTTCAGGTACAGAATCCATTGACCGGAAAGGGAGGTCTCAGGATGGGTCTGGTGCTTGTGTGCGTGGTGGGAGCTGCTGCCTATCTCTTTGTCCAAACTAAATACCAGCTCATAGGCAGGTCTGCTGCCTGCAAACCCCCAACCACATAAAGGCAAAGCGGGGAAGGGGAGCAAAGCAAACCCCCTTTGTCCATGGTTTAGTGCTGGGGTTAGGGCTATTTTTTGTTTCAGCCATGTGATGAGCGTGTTACTCAGCCATGACTTGAGAACTTGTGAGCAATAAAGTCATCTCCAAGTCTGCCAAAAAAGAATCTTCTTAGCACACCCACCTCATCACACGTTCCCACTGCAGCTCCTCAGTGCGAGCTGACAGGGGAGGCTGCAGTAGCCATCTGTGTGCTTGCGGCAGTGGCCCCAGGACAAATCCGTGCCCATGGGTACGGTGCCGTGCCACCTCCCTGGTGACCAGGACCCTTTGCCGGTGGCATCGTAATGATGGTGGCATGGTGTTTCCTCCCAAATCCAAGAGAAAACAGAGCAGGAAGGAGCTGGGTAGTGTGGTATGATCTTCATCCCGCTGCCTGGGCTGGGTTTGGAATGTTGGGTTTGATCTTTTGGGGTCAAGGCTGACCTGAAAGCTCCATGAGGTGGAGAGCTATGGATGTCTGCCTCCTGTCCTGTGCTGATGCAGCTCCATAAGGGTTGGCTGGATGTGAGGGTGACTCAGGCCTCCAGAGCCCCGCATAGGCCACTGTTGCAGTTTCAGGGTGGTGATGAGCAGTGTGGTGCATCTTCAAGGCTGTGGGCAGAGGTGGCATGGAGACACGCACCGGCGAACCAGGAGATCACTGCTGGGAGTGCCTGGGAAAGTGGATATTGATGCTAAAATGTGCATTATTGGGGGCTCTCTGGTCCCATGGATGAGGAGACAGAGTGCTGGGTCCCCATATGTGAGAGCCCTGACCCTCAGGGAGGGGTGATGCAGGACACTGGGTCAGATGCCTCCAGGACTGGGATGCTCTTGGAGGTGGGTGTCAGGGTTCACTGCTTCCACCCAGCTCTGTTGAAGGCAGGAAGGGTCAGGGTAAGAAACAACCTCACGCCAGTGTGACGGGATGCAGGGAATGATGCTGCAGACACCCCATCACCTCCCCACTTGCAGGCAGAATCCAGGGGCAGCGGGAAGGTGGATGCAGGCACAAACCCCTCTCCTGACTGCTGGGGTAAAAGCTGCCTGTGCCACAGCCTCCTCTCCCCACCCCTTCCCAGCGCCGGGGCTCTAAATAATTGATAACACTGATAAATAATAGATCTTGTATTTGCGCCTTTGCTTTCCTGTGCCGGGGCGGGCACGCTCGCAGCCTGGCGGGGCTGCATTGGGGTGACAGGGATGGGGAGAGCGTGGCTGTTGGGCTGGGGTAGGGAGCTCTGCAGCGGGGAGAGCATTCCGGGGAGATAAAGGGCTGGTTTGATGTGTGTTCATGTGGCGGGGCTGTTTTGCCTTGCATGCCTTTCTCTTTTGCTTTATTTTTTTCCTGGAGTGAAGCCTGGCGCCAGCAGTCTGGAACCAGCCTGACAAGCTTTTGAGTTATGGAAAGGGGGAGGAAGGGGGGAGGAGAGAGAAAGAGGGAGCGAGAGAGGCAGGGAGGAGGAGGGTGAAAGCAGAGGGAGGCAGCTGGGATGTGGATTATTAGGGGAGAACAAGAATACACACAAGAGGCTGGTGGGGTGAGGGCTGGGGGCTACTGGGGCTGGTGGGGAGGGGATGGAGCTGGCTTAGAGCGAACCTTTCAAAGGGGATTTTTCTTTTCATGGGGGGGGGGAAAGGGGGGAACTGAGTCATTTTGGGCATGAAACGCAAACCTCGCCGCGTCAAGGAACAAGGAAGTTTTTTAAAGCACCAATTAAAGGGCTTGGAGAGGTCCGGGGCTTTTAAACAGCCTTGGGAAGGAGAAGGGGGGGGGGGTGGGGGGGTGGTCCTGGCCAGCGTTCAGGCTGCCATCCCATCAGGACATTCCTTTCTGCTGAACGCTGCTGCTCCCGGCTCTCTCCTCCTCCTTTTCCAAGCTGCCTTCGAATCCTTTCCAACTCCCGCGTCCGAACCCAGGGAACTTTTGCTTCGTTTCATCTCCCGCCGCCTGCCTCCCCCCAGCCCCGGGCTGTGCTCAGTGCTTTGATCAGCGCTGCCTGCGCAGAGCCCCCCCCAGGCCCCTGGGATGCAGGAACCAGCGTTTTGGCATGGCCAATATCCCCCCTCTGTGGTTGATGGAGACCCCCCCCATCTGCCATCACCTCTGTGCTTCCCCAAACTGGGAGCTGTAATGCCAGGGGGAAGGAGTGCTCAGTGCCCAGTGATGGGGAGCTGCACCCCAGAATAGAAGGTGAATGGGGTTGGTAGAGCAGAGTGTTTGGAAAGGTCTCATTGGGGTCCCCATGCTTGGGAAAGCCATGGGGTGCCCGTGAGAGCTGCTCCAGAGCTACTCCATAGGGATTCATGGCACTGGCTGGAGTCCAGAGCAAATCCACTGGAGCAGGCAGAGGCTGGAGCAGCTTCCCTCCCAGAATACCACTTCATTGCCTCCCGTGGATGCCCAGCAGCAAGAAGCATAGGTGCAAACACAACCTCACTGCTTCAGCCCATCATGCTTGCCTTTCGGAGCAGGGAGTGAGCCATAGCGTGCCAAGAGTGTTGTGCCCGGGCTTAGCACTGGAAAGGGGATGGGGATTTGGAGCTGCTTTGCAGGGGCTTTGTTTGGTTTGGTTTCAGCGCAGCCTATTTAACTCTCAAGACTGGCAAAGGCTTGGGAGACAGGAGTTCTTTGTTAAAGGCTGAGCAGTCCCAGGTCTTTAAGTCAGCCCGTGTGAAGGGCTCGAGAAGTTGAGGTAGCCCAGGGATGGGTGGATTTTGGGATGGGCAGATTTCACATTGCTTGTGCCTCTAAAGTGAAGCGTTCGAGTGAGGGTTCATGCACCCATCTCCCAAAGCAAAGCCTATCAGAAGCCCTGCGAAGCACCACCACCATCTGCCAAGTCTTTGTCTTCACAAAGAGGAGGTGGAAGTGGGAACACCCAGCTTTCCGAAATCTCCATTGCAGGTTGCCTGCGAGCTGCAGCTCTTCAGCAAAAACACTTCTTTCTCTGGGTTTCCAGGAAGCAAAATGTTGCCCTCCGCTGTTTGCAGCATGGTTGGAACAGAGCTTGCTGTGTCCGAGCCTGGCCAGCGCTTTGCTCTGCTGTCACATCCCTGGTGGTGACCAGGGCTGGTGGGTTTGGGGAGGGGCAGCCCCTACCCAGCCCACAGATGCTGCAAAGACCTGCGAGAGGTCTGGTCATCCTCTATTATCCCACCCTTGGGGTGACGTGTTCCCACCCTGGCACCTCAACACGGCTGATATGGTGGTTGGCCATGGGTTGGGTTGGGTTTGGATTGAGGTGGGTCTGCTGAAGACCTCCTCACATCTTGTGTAACAGCCCCGAGCAGCTCAGTTGTGCTTCCTTGGTCCAAATTCCTCATTTTTTCACGTTTCTTCTCTTTCTCCTTGGCGACTCTTTGAGCTCTTTCTGGTAACTATAGAGCTACACTGGCAAACTTGTCCTCCAGCTCCTCCTTGCTGGAGATACAGCACAGATGGATCCATAATGCTGGTTGTCTTTTACAGACCTCCAATGTCTAAGTGTTGGGGGTTCTTAAATCAGTAAATGGAAGGAGTGACAACTCATTTCTGTCGGTGTGGAAACTGAGGCACAGGCTACTTATCCAGGTGCAAGCAAGTCAGACTTAAGGGCCAGGTGATGTGGTTTCACTTGGAAACCTTTGCTGCATCAGCTTCCTTGGCATCTCTTTGAGAAGCTGCCAAGAGGGAGGGCAAGGGCATCCTTTTCCCCTTCTTCTTGCCTAGAAGGGAGCGGGAGCCGAGGACACAGCCCCGTGGCCCATCCCCAACCCATGACCTCCCCGCTTGCACAGGAGGCAGCAGGCGGAAATAAAACACAATTCAGAGCTGGCAGAGCTGGGGAGGAGCAGGATGAGCCTTGGTGGAGAGCTCAGCCTCACCTTTCATATTCTAATGCCTTGCCTTTGCCTGATTTGTGAGCTCTCGGGAGTCCTGCTGGGAATTCTCTGGAACGGAGGCACACGCCACCGTCCCTCGGTAAATTACACAGAGATATAATGAAGGAGGAGAAATCAGTTACTCTGTGACTGCGGCTCCCCAGGGGACCTTAATTCAAATATTTGTGGAGCTGAGCAAGTGGGGCGTTGGGGAGCCGCCGAGTTGGAGTGTCTCTCGACAGGTTGCTTGCAGGTGGTTGGGGATGGGGAGGCAGCGCAGCATCCGTCCACAAAGGGGCTTTGGGCTGCTTGATGGTGCTTTGGATGGCATGAGCCAAGAGGAAGATGCTGGGGGAAGGTGGGACTGTGGTCTGGCTGCAGCTGCATGGAGAATGGAGGTGGGTTCCAACCTGCAACTGGTGGTTGTTGGGATGGGGGAAGACCCCGGTGCCCCTTTGCCAATGGCTTTGAGCAGTGTGGGGAAATGTGGGAACCTGCCCACTGCCTGCAGCCGGGCTCTGCATCACCCCATTGATGTCCCCAGGGACAGAGACCTGGGGGAGGGGACAGCCTGGCTCCTCCTGTGGTTTCCTCTAGCGAGGGTTTGCAAAGCCCCACAAACTCTCTGCTTGCTGCCCATGTGGCCACTGCTTTCAGTAATGACTACAGAAAGGGTTAACCACTCCATGGCAGCGAGGAGCAGGCAAACCTCACATTGCTCAACTTAGGAATGAGAAAATCGATTTACCTTCAGCTCCACCACCAGCCCATTCCCTCTGTGTGCCCTCCAGCCAGGCTTTCTGCCCTCTCTCCTCCCGGGGCATGCCAGCGCCATGGACCTGAGAAAACAAATGGGATCCAATTTGCCCAGCCATCAAACTGCACCAGCAAAGGCGGCACTGCCGTGCGGGGAGTCACCCCCTTGCTGAATGCATGCAAGACCTCTTAGGTCCCACTTCATCCTGACAGCCAAGGCTGGGGCTCCATCAGGGACCTACCTGGTGGCCTCTTGGCTGTGCTGTGATGCTCTCAGTGGCTGGTTTTGCCCAAGCATGGTGAGCTGGGGTGCAGGGTGCTCAGTCCCCAAGGAGAGCTGGTGGGATGGAGGCTGAGAGCATCTGCATTCAGCCAGTGCCATTCTGCATGGCCATCCTCTTCTCATGCAGGTCCTGCATCATCACCCATCACTCAGCAGTGATGCTGCTGCCAGGAGTTATGCATACGAGCATGAGCACATGTAGGTGTACCCCCTGTCTGCACCCGCTCCTCACATGCCCATTCCCATGTGCTCCAGCTCTCCTGATCCCAACCGGCCACCCTGCTCTTGTGCCGGAATCACACCCCAGCTGTGTGACAGTTTTGTCTCCGGATGCTGGGACCACCACGTGTGATGGGGGCAACCCCCCACCAACTAACCCATCCTCACCCCGTGTCCTGCCACCACCACCAGCATCCTCCCTGCAGCCCCTTGCATGCTTATTGCCTTCGGGGCCGCATGCACACGCAGCCTTACAGATCCGCTGCACACCAACTGTTGGGAAGGGGAAGGGAAAAAAACCTACGGATTCAGCCGAGAGAGGTTGGAGAGGGGGAAAAAGAGAGAGAAAGAGAGAGAATGACAGACTGCAATCCCCCTTGAGTGCCTAGTCTCATGAATATTAATAAGGTGGTAATTAAAATGCAGGGACACAGCAGGACGGATGCAGGCGCTGCCTTCGGAGCGCTGGGAACGGGGGGAGTGCGTCTTTCCAGGCAGGTTTTGATTCCGTTCTCTGATGAAAAGAAGAAAACGGAGCCTTCAACTTTAATCAGTTTAGAGGTTTTTTGACACGACATATCTTTAATTGCTGAGATTTCTGCTCCTCTCAAACCCGGCTCCACCGGCTCCAGTGTAAGCAGAGATAACGAACGGCGCTCGAGTGCCGTGGATACAGCCCGCATTTACACCTCAACTTGTTTGCTACTTTCCTGGGGTCTCACTTCTTTGCCTGGGGCTGCAGAGCACAGTCCTGCTGCTCCTTGTCTCTGCAGCCAGGGCAGGGGCTGGAAGTGCAGCCCGGCATCTCTTTGTCTGACCCCCCCTTCCAACCTCTGCTGCGGCAGCCTTAGGGAAACCTGCTCTTTTTGGGTGGTAAAGCCCTCTTCTTACGGCTGCGTGGTGAGCTCTGAGTTGGGCATGATGCTACGCGGGTGATGGGGATGGAGACTGGGGAAGAAAGTTGGGTTGGGTTGAGTCAGATTGGGTTGGGCAGAATTGAGTTGGGTTGGAAAGCAGGTCTCCTGAGGAGAGTAATATTAGAGAAGAGGTGGCCATTGGGTTGCTGAGTTATTAAGGAGGCTTAAATCTCCCTCAATAACCAGGGTTTGGAGGCTGGGTGAAGGTCCTGTGAGGGATGCTCAGAGCTCTGTGAGCAAGGTGAACCAAAGTGTCCATCCTTCTTAGAGGAGGTAGTTCCTCCAGTGGGTCTGGCCCACTGATGGAGTACCATGTTGCTGGGAAAATGAATGGAGAGTGTTGGTTGGTGCGCAAAGGGAACATTCTGGGTGTGGGAATTGGATGATGTCGACCCAGAACAGGGATTAGGAGGCAATTTCTGGCAAAACGGAAAATAAAATAACAAGGAATCCATAATATCCCCCAAACCAGTGTAAGTGGTTGTGCTGGGTAAAGCCAGAAAGTGTGGTTCGGCCTGAAAGGGTTTTGGTTTGTTATGTTTGGGGGTTGCCAGATTTTAATGAGATCTCTTCATTTACATGAGGGTCACTTTCTGAACTGAAAAAATATAGGTTTGGGGGAATGAAAAAGTCAAAAAGACTCTTTTAGGAAAAGCCCAAATACAACAATTCATCCCGCGAGAGGTGGAATGAGATAGTTGGAGATCTTCAAAGCCTCCTCCCCTGCCCAGCACAGGTATTTCTCTTTTTCACTTCAAACGCTCTCTCAGCTTCACCCTGAGTTTCAGGATGATTCAGCCTTCCTGAATCTTCCAGTTGGTGATAAATCCACTGTTCCTCAGAGGCAAGCAAACACAATCTCCATCAGCTCTTAGATGAGAGTCACCCAGCGAGTAAGCACAAATCCCTTTCAGCCCCACAGCTGGTGCCTCCATGCCAGGGTTAGAGTTGGCCATGGAAAGACGTCCCATGTTTTCTGGGCAATGGAGGCTTTCCTGGATCATGGGTGGAGGATAAAGGTTTGGCCTCACATTGGAGATAGTGCATTACCCAAAGAGCAACTGTGATGTTTGAGGGAGTTGCTGTGATGTGGCTGTTGGCTCCTGCATCCTCCTGGGTTCCAGAGGTACATTCCAGGAGGATCTCCTGGCCTTCAGGCTAAACTGCACTCCTGCACTCCCATTCCTCTCTCCCAACCAAGCTTTGGATCTTTCTCTCCCATGGGAGCATGTCCTTGTGCTTTGCTGACCTGCCTGTGCAGGGAAATGGAAAAGGAGAACTGCAGCATCTTGGAGCCCTTGAGATTTTGTTGCCTGGTGGGCAGGGTCGGAGCAGTTTGTGTAACAGGGTCTTTTCCGTCATATGTCTTTCCATAGGGATGGGGGATGCCCTTATCTCCCAGGGGCTGCAGTGGGTTGGGTGTCCTGGGCTCCAGCCCACAGTCCCCCATCTCCCTGGTGTCCTGCCCCACAGCAAGGAAGCAGTTCATCCATCTGTGGGCATTACTGGATTCAACTGCTGGATCCATCTCCTTGTTGCTCTGTTTTTCCTCATCTGGGACAAATCATTCCTTGTGTTGAGGGATGGCTGATGAACTGGGGGGTTTGGAATTGGATTGAATTCCTTGGCTGGAAGAGCACTAACCCAGCTACAGCCCTTTGCTGAGCACTGGCGTTTTGTGACACTTGCATGAGCTATTCCCCTGCAAAGGAGAGGGATATAACCCCTCTGCAAAGCTGTCCCATGCCCTGCACAGCATGGGGTGGCTCTGAGCACCCTCAGGACCTCACTGCACCTGTAAAATGGGTCCACTTGCTTGATGGATCAGCACAATACTGACTTCTCTGCACTCATACCGGGTGAGCTGGAGCTGGGGTTGAACTGCCACAAAGCCTGTGTCCAGTCTTGCCCATCGGAGTCTTTGGGTTGTAATGGCTTTAATGCCTTTTGTTCTTGCTTTTAATAGGTTGGGTGCTATGGCTTGTGCATGGGGTTGGATCTCTCCTCCCAAGCAGGCGATGTTGCAGCAGTGGCTGTCCTTGGCCATGCTGGAGCTATGAAATGTAAGGATGTGCTGGAATCCATCAGGGACCATGGCACACAGAGGGGCCAGGCAAAACAATGTTTCTGTTGTTTTGTTGTTGGGGGGGTTTATTCTCTTCTTCTCCTTCATCCTCTTCTTTCTCCTTTCCTGCAGTGCTACAGCGGCGGATGTGAAGCAGGACAAGGGGAAGGCCTACCCAGTGTCTGAGCTCTCCTTCGCCCCAAACTTCCCACCACTGCCATCCAGTCTGTGCTGAAAAATCCTTGGGAATTATCAGGTTTGCCACACAGATGGGTGACAGGGCTGGGGTGCTGTGGTGGCAGGGGCAGCCCCGGGTGACAGCCCTGGGAAGGGCAGGAAGGCAAAACCCTATGGTGGATGGAGGGAGAAAGGCAGGTGCTGTGCTGTTAACAAAGGATTTAGGTGGTGAAACACAATCTGGACCTACTGTCTCTTGTGGCAAGCTGGGGCCTGGCCATGAGGAGCATGAGAAGGAGGGTACAGGATGGGCCCCAGGTACCGCTTCCTGGTGACACCCCTGCAGCGGTCCCAGTCACCCCTGAGTCACATCCTGCTTGCGCTGGCTCCTGTCTCATCCTGCTGCCTGCAGTTTCTCAATCCCAGCGTTTCCTGGCTCCTGAGGTTGCTGCAGGGTCCATGGGGCTGGAAGGGCTGGAGGGAGCTCCAAGGCATTGGGGAGTTTAGGATGGGGGAGCAAACAAGAGTGTCCTTGCTTGCTGAGTGATGGTCAGAGCCTGGCCCTGCTCTGGCTCCTGCCATCACTTGCTTCATCCCATGACTGTTGGCTATGAGGGGCCATAGGGCCTCTGCTATGCATCTCCTGGTGCACAAGGGCTCACATGTCCTCCGTGCATCCATCCCGCTGCGTCAAGCCCTGTAGCTGGAGCAGAAAGCTGAGGTGGGAGTGAGATGATGCTTATTCTCCTCCTCTCTTGCACCCCGAGCAATGGCCCTGCAGGGATGTTTGTGAGAGCCGAGCTGGGGCTGTGTGAGCCAGGAGCCCAGCCTGACTCTGCAGTCCCAGGCTGAGCCACGCTCGGGTCCTGCAGAGAAAACAAACACAGAGCTCCATCCTATTTCACAGCAGAACTGCCATTTAAGGGAGGATTTGGAGAGGAGACATCTTCCTCTTTCAGATTCCTTCTTGGCAATGCAACCCCCTTCCCCTGGTGTATGCTGGACCCCACTCTGGAGCATTGCAGCAGCTAAAGGGTCATCCCTGAATGCATCTTTCCTGTGCTCTCCTGATCCCGGCCCCGGTGCCCTTTCCTCCTCCCCAGACCCATCTCCGCACAGTCTGGGCTTACAGCTCACCCAGCATCAGACTCCAGGAAGGTAGTATCCTCCTTTGGAATGGTTTGTGCCCTGGCACGGAGCTGAACCAGCCAGCACGGGGGTTAGCTGAGCTCAGCAGTGCCTATGGGGCGCTAGGCTTAGGATTCCTGGCCTTGCAGGAGTTTTCAAGGGGAGTTTGTGGCAGAGCAGGAGACGTTTCATTACACCATTGAAGCCTTGGGGAGAGGGGGGGCAGCTCTTACCTCTGCCACAGCCTTTCTGGGATAACCTTGGTCAAAGCTTTGTGCTTTGCTTGTCCTGCTGTAAAGCACAGCCATGGCTTCAGCTCCTTCTGTGCTGCTAAATCAGAGCCTGGCTGGCAAAAGGGGGGGCACGCAGGGGGTCTGCACAAACACCAGCTTTTTTAGCACCAGGGTTTAGCCGTGGGGAACAGAGAAGCTTTTGCTTGTTACCCACGTGTGACATTGCTTTTGCTTGCAGCTTCCTACCCACTGTGATAACGGAGAAGCTGAGTCCTAGCACTCAGCAGAGGGCTGCTGGCTCCTGCCAGAGCTGCACTGCAGCAGGGCTGAGCCACAGCTCCCCATGTCCAGGGCTCTCACCATGCTCCTCAGGGCTATGGGGCTGGAGCTGTGGGTCCCACTATGCTCCCCAAGCAGTATCATGACCCCCAAGCAGCATCTTGTCGTACCCATCTTCCACCCTCACCCTGCGCTGAGGCCTGTGACGAGTTGCAGGGTGCTCAGGGAGCATCCATGGCTGGATGAGTTGCTCCTGTGAGCCAACCCATGGGAACCGCTGTACCTGGGGTGCTGCGTTTCACCTTGCACGGCCTAAGGGATGGCAGGACACCTCTGAGTGAGCCCACAAGGCTTACTGCACCCATGTGGGGTTCAGTGCTGGGACTACCACTCACCATGGGGTGCTGGCACTGCACATCCTTCCTCCTCCATCACCCTCCGGCCCGCATCCAAGGGAGCATGGCTGCACACGGACCCAGCCCAGGGTTACCGGGTGATGGAGGAAGGGTCTCTCCTCTCCTTAGGGGGGGAACGTCCGGTCTCTCCGCTCGTTCCCTCCAGGCCAGGCAATGGTTAAATTCCTTTCCAGCTGAGCTGGCAAGCAGAGCCCGAGCATATTAGTCAGATCCCTGTAGGGGGTGGGGAGGAGGAAGGAGAGAGCAGCGAGGAGGGGCCGGAGCAGAGCCGGGAGCAGAGCTATTCTCCGGGGCGCGAGTGCAGGGAGGCAGTCGCAGCAGGGGCTGCGCTTCCCAGAAACTTGATTATTTTTAACCCAGGAAGAAGAAAGGAAGGAAAAGGGGGGGGGGGGGGGGGGGGAGCGAGGGGGGAGGAGGGGGTAAATCTGCAGGAACTGGAAAACAGGCAGTTGGCATTTGCAGAGCGATTTGCAGAGGGTTGGGAAGGCGAGAAAGGGTCCTGCGTGGTGCGGGGATGCTCCGTGAGTCCTCGCATGGTCCTGGTGCGGTGGCACGGATGGGATGCAGCGGGGCCAGCTCTGGCTGTGCGCGCAGAGTCCCGGCTGCCCCCTGTGCCTTCACCAGCTCCATCCTCTCCCGGCACGTCTGCGTGCTCAGGGAGCAGGATGCGGCCGGTTTCCCTCGCACACAAACTGGGCACGTACACCGGCGGCTGTGGCTTCCTGGATCCCTGCTTGGGAGCTTGGGGCCGCGGCTGGTTCAGAGAGCTGGGGAACACAGAAGGGGCCTGACAATGGGCGCATGTGGGAGGCTTTGGGGGCTGCATCTCTGCAGGGTTGGGTCTGACAGCGGCACAAGTTGCTTTGAAACACAGGCGAGGGAGGGACACTGGAGGAGGTATGGAGAAGGCAAGGTCCTCCTTGCGCTGCCTCACCATGCTTTGGTGGGAGTTCAGCATCAGAGAAGTTCAGGGACGCCTCAGTGGCAGTCCCACTGCATTCCATGGCTGTGTTTGGTCTGTGGTACAAAGCCCTGGGGTGGTAGTTTGGAAGCCCTGCAGTTGGCAGATCTTTGGGGAAACACTTCCCCAGGCTCTCCAGTCTTGCCATGTTGCAGGTCCTCTTCACAGTCCCCTGAGTCAGGGCAGGATGACCAAAAGTTCCCTGCAAAGGTCAAACACTTTATGTCCCAAGCTCACAATGTGAAGACCTAGCACTGCTCTTACCAAGTACTTCATGTATTTTATTTCTCTGCAGCACCCACACTTGTTGGAAGCTCAGCATCCTCCATGGCTGGAGCATTGCAAGCCCTGGGTGCAGGGCCTTGCCAGAGATGGAGATCCCATCCCCGAGATGCAGAAGTGATGCCAATGCAACAGCATGAGATGGAGCTCAGCACCATGGTGCTGGGAGCTGAGGGCACTGCTGCAGCAGGATGGTGATGGGAGATGTGATTCTCACCAGGAAACAGCATTGTCTCTGCAGACACACCGTGGCCAACCAAGGTAAACCAAGGGGATGAGTCCCTTCCCAGGCAGGTTTTGCCATTCTGGTTCTTTGTGGGACTTCTGCTGCCATCTCCTCTGGTCTGTCAGATCCTGAGTGGGGCTGATTTCATTCACACAGCGACATCAGTGCCATGTGCCCAAGGGAGGAGTCTTGGTTTAGCAGACATGATCAGACCTGGCCAAAAAGTGGATGTTGTTCCCCAAAGAGAGGGTGCAAGGACAAACAGCTCAGCTGAGCTCAGGCACCTCTCAAACTATATCCCACACTGGCAGAATGCCCCTGCTCTGAGGGGTCCAAGTGAGGCTTGCCAAGGGTATTTACTATATCTTAGACCCCAGGGCAATGTTGGCCAAGCTGGAACTGGGGAACTTCACTGTTGCCATCCTGGATGGTGATGAAAACACATCCAACCCGCCGAGTATCCCCTGGTGCCTCCTTTCCAAGCATTAAAAGTGCTAATTAAACCTGAGCTCAGCTCTGGCATCTGCAGGGATCAGCTGCCTTTCCCAGCAGACTGGTCCTGAGCCTCTGTGGGGCCAGTCTCTGGTGCCATCCACCAGTGGGGAAGGTCTCTTGGCCCTGCTGCTCTTTGCACCCTGAGTTTGAAGATGGGTGGTGCTGGGGATAAGCCCAATGGGGCTCATCTGCATGACAGCCCCACGGACAGTGGGGTGGGATCATCACCACCTCCAAAACTCTGGGTATGGTAGACAGGGCACACAAGCTCTCCTCCTGACCTCTTCCCCTCCGAGGTATTTGGAGCTGGCTCTCACCATAGCCGGGGTGGGCACGGGGTGGTGTTTCCAGCGGATGGCAGGAATTCCTGACTCTCTGCCAGCTCTGGGCGTTAATTCCCTCCTGCGAGGCTCGGCCACATCCCAGACCTCCAAAGGCACAAAAGCCCCTTAGAGGGCAAAGGGCTTGAGAGGGGAAGGGGTAACACCGCGCTGGTGGTGAGGAAACAGGATGGAGGAGAGGAGGGATGATTTTATCCCTGTGATTTTGCACGAGTCCTCCCGTCATTTCCTGACCCCCGAGGGAGCCGGAGAGCTGCCGGAGCAGCGTGCATCAGGTCCCCAAGCAGTGGGGAAGCACCCAGCTCTATGGGCCACATCCCTGTTGCTCAGAGGCGTGTTCATCCCCCAGGCTCTGGTGATGCTAAGGTGTCTGTCTGATCATCTGCCACTGGCCTGGGGAGCAGCTCCATGGGCACTCACAGCTGAATGCTGCCTGCTGGGGAAACTGCCCCTCTGCCGGGCACCTCCCCAGGGCTCCCCAGCCCTGCCCCCCATAACCTGGGCTTGCAGGGAGACCTGAGCTCAGCAGATACACCCCAAAACCAGCCAAGGACCCCAGGGTTGGGCCAGGAACTGCTCTCACACCGTGGCCACCTCGCTCCAAGCAAACTCTTTGCTCCCCCCACTGCGAGAGCAGCCGGGGCTGGGGGCTTGGGGTGATGGAGGACCCTCCGAAGAGCCGCTTGTGCTGGAGGGAGACCAGCTCTGTGCCGGCAGGGTAGGTTTTTTTCTTCCTCGCTCTTTGTTAAGCTCCCTTTCAGCTGAAATGGCAATGCCTGGGTGTTCTGAGCTGACAATAATTGCTGCAGTCTAGACACTGTCTGGTATGAGGCAGGGGAATCAAAGAGGCCCCTTCTCTCACTGCGACTTTCACACATGCTCCCTCGCCCGGGCTCCTTCCTTCTCCCTCTCCCATGTTCCCTTGGTCTTTGCTGCCTTCTTTTTTTTCTCTCCCCTTGCTCCCCTCTATCTGCCTCTTGCAGAGATGGAGGAGAAGCGTCAGCATCTTCCCCCCCACGCTCTCCCTCTCTGCCGTCTGTTCCTCTCTCCCGCTCCCCCTTCTCCCTCGCTTGCTCCTTCTCTCATCTGTCTCCTCTCTCCTTCCTCCACTCTTACCTTTATGCTATTCCCTTCCTCCCAAAGTTAGCAGAGAAGCAGGAGGGGGGGCTGGCAGTGCTGGGAAGTTAACTCCTTCCTTGCCCTCTCACAGGCTCTCCTCCCCATCCAGCTCCTCACTGTGGTCCAGGGTGCCCCAACTGCTTTGGGGTGCTGGGCTCCTCTCTGCAGCCCAACCCCATGCTGGGGCTGTGGCATCAGTCCTATGAGAGGTTGGGTCTTGGTCTATCGGGGTTGGTCTTGGTTGATGCAGCCTGGCTGGGATGAAGAGGGATGATGCAAACACCTTCCCAGCACGGGGAACCAAAGGAAGACCGCCTTTGCTCTCCCCTTGCCTTCCCCACAGCCGTGAGGGACCACATCCTTGGGGATGTAGGTCGCTCCTTCCAGTGCTGTAGCAAACCAAAAGGAGATGGTTTTTCCACCCACCCACTCAGACCTCAGCGCAGCTTGCTGTGCTGCAAGAAGGGAAGGTTAATCTGAGCTCACACATGGCTTGCAGTAATGCTGCTGCCTTAGGCTGAGCTCAGCCACTCTGGCAATGCCCCATGCCTACTGTGGGCTCTGGCCAGGCCGTGTCCCACTGGCATTTCACTCAGGAATTAGGCCTTTCTGCTGTAATGCTATTAACAGCTCATTTCTGGCTCACCCCTGGACTTCTATTGACCTCTGATCCCTGTGCAAAAGACCCTTTTTCTGTAAAGCCCAACAGAGAATGCCAATTTTTGGTTAATGTGAGATCTCATTGCAGAGGACACACCAGAAATGCTTTGACAAGGGAGAAAACTGAGGCAAAAGAGAGGCAGTGAGCCTGAGGGTCAGGCTGCCAAGGCCAGAACTGCTGTGGGACCGCTTGATTCCTCTCTGTAGGACCCAAATTTAGGGCCACACATTTGGAAGCCAGCAGAGCTGCTCACCTGGCCATCCTTGGGCACGAGCGAGCAGCTCTCTGTGACCTCCAGCATCTTGGTGCTGCCGTGCTGCTTGCTTACCACGGAAAAGTCACATTAGGAAAGTATGTGATGTATTTTTAACCATTGTCCTGTGTTCAGCAGTAGCAGTCATTTTTCTCCTTCTTAGTAGCTGGTGCAGTGCTGTTTCTGACTTTCAGCCCAGGAACAGCGCTGATAACACCGATGGTTTTAGTTGTTGCTCAGTAATGTTTTGGTCTGACCAAGGACTTTCTGAGCCTCATGCTCGGCCAGGGAGGAGGGGAAGCTGGGAGGAAGCAGAGACAGGACACCTGACCCAAACTAGCCAAAGAGTATTCCGTACCACAGCACATCATGCCCACTGTATAAACTGGGGGCAGTTACCCGGAAGGGTTAGATCACTGCTCAGTTGGGCTGGGTATCGGTCGGCAGGTGGTGAGCGGTTGTATTCTCTTCCCTTGTTACTTCCCTTATCATTATTATTATTGGTGGCAGCAGCAGTGGTTTGTGTTATACCTTAGTTACTGGACTGCTCTTATCTCAACCTGTGGCAGTTAGATTCTTTTGATTCTCCTCCCCATACCTCTGGAAGCAGGGGGCAGGAAGGGGAGGGAGTGAGAGAGAGACTGCGTGGTTTCCTGAGTTACAGCTGGGCTTAAACCATGACGACTGTCTGTAATGCAATTTAACAGCTGGAAAGGAGGAACAAATCCAACCCCATGCAATCAGCCAGATCTCTGCTGTCCACAAGCAAAGGCTCAGTGGGCTCAAAGGGTTGTTTGGTTTGGTTTGAGACCTTGTTTTGGAAAAGGGAAAACAACCTCATCCTTGAGACAGGCTCTGGCTCAAGGAAGGTGGTGAGTGCAGGATGGAGGCCAGAGGACCCAGCAGCTCCCAGTGTGACATGCTTGTCCCCAAAAGCCACTGTGCTGCCTGCATCTGTAGATGCTGCTTCCCCAAAGAGCTGGGTGTCTTGGCTGTGCTTCAGCGTTGGGATTCTTTGCATGCTCTGGCAACGAGGCTTACAGTGGAGGTTGCTGGGAGCCAGGCTCTTCTAAACATCTGCTCTGCACTGGAGGCAATAACATGGGACACGTTGGCCCCTGCTGTCCCCAGCCCCGGGTTCCTGTGGTGCTTCCGTGACTGGATTTGCTATGGAGGTGGGTCCTGCCAGCTGCATCAGCACTCTCCTTCCCCAGGACAGGGAGGGCTGCATTCTCCCCATGCCACCCTTCCAGCCAACCCCCCAGCACCTTCTGCTGTGTGCAGGGAGGGAGCATGGCAGGGCTGGAGTGTGAACAGGGTGCTCATGGCCTCCTGCCTTCCCTACCTGCATCCCGGAGCAGCATCTGCATCCTGTGCACTGACATCTGGGTAGTGAGGGGTGGAAATAGCACCGTGCCATCTAGGTAGGAGTGCTCCTCCACCACCAGTAATGGGTCTCTAATAGAGCTGATCCCTAATGGGGACCCCATGTGGGATGGGAGCTCTTTGGGCAACAGTAGTAGGGCTTATTTTACGGATCATTTCTAGCTCAACCCTGGACTTCTGTTGACCTCTGATCCCTATGCTAAAGGTCCTTTTCCTGTAAAGCCCAATAGTGCCAAGTTTTGGTTAATCTCATTGCAGAGGACAGATCTGGGGTGTTCTGGTTGGTTTGCTGCCTCCAAGCAGCTGGATGTTTAAGGGGGGCAAGTTTGCTGCCATCACTGGTGTTACTCCCCTATGCTTCTCCTCCAGGACTTCTCCCAAGCATAGTCCCCAAGACATAGAGGAAGAGAATAAGACTGGCTCCAACCCCATCCCTGGGGACACCCCTGTGGCGAGGCCCATGCAAGGAGCAGTTTGGGGGCTGGAAGCTGCTGGCAGCTGGTTCCTATATTCAGGTCTTTGCACACACACACACACACACACACTTTAAAATCAAGCTATGGGATGGGGATGGGGCTCGATGGTGGGGGGGGCTCTGGTGAGCACTTAGAGGATGTAGGACCTGCCGATGCTCAGAGCTGCTTTTGGAGTGGGTGATGTGAAGTTAGATGGAGTCTCCTTGAACTGGGGGCTATCTCACTGAGCAAAGCATCGCTGGGCTTGGAAAGGGCTGACAGTGGGAGAGCAAGCGGAAACGCAGGCATAAGGAAGGGAAGCAACTGCTGAAGGTCATCCCTGGGCCAGCAGCAGAACCAGGAATAAAATCCAGGTGTGCTGAGCTGGTCCTGGGATTGTATTCACACATGTGCTCGTATTAACA
Source organism: Ara ararauna (assembly GCA_028858755.1). Lineage (NCBI taxonomy): Eukaryota > Metazoa > Chordata > Aves > Psittaciformes > Psittacidae > Ara > Ara ararauna. The sequence goes on from CM054384.1 coordinate 19,923,738, forward strand.
CTGCTGTCCCCAGGCAGGAGCTGCTAATGGTAGAAGTAGTTTCCTAAAGCCACCCGTACCCTCCAGAGCCATGCCACAGGCTGCAGGGCTGGTTTGCGTCTTAAACAAAGAGAGGTCTGGATATTTGGGGTCTCCTTTTCCCTCCCAGCATCTTCCAAGCCCTGCTGGGTAGATAAGGAATGCTGTTGGATGCTGGCTGATAAGGCAGAGTGGTTAAAAACACTGCCTTTATTTGGAAGCTTATCTCCAAATCCTAATGAAAACAGACACAGAGGGAAGCCGGGACAGCGGAGAGGGAGAACTCACACCCCAGCACCGCAGGGACCGGGATGGGTGATGCTGAGCAGGGGGATGTGGTGGGGTTTGGAGTCTGAGTGGCTGCTGCATATGGTGAGGGTGAGATTTAAAAGCTTTGGGGCAAACCCAAGGAACCAGGGCAAGACCACTGGGTCCCAAGAGCCTGCAGGGGCAGCTGTGGTCCCCTCCGAGCACCCGAATTGGGGATCCTCCCTGGTTTGTTCTTTTTCCTTTAGTGAGGGGCTCAGTGAAGAAGGAAAACCTTGAAACCAAGGAAACAGGGGAGACAAAAAGGAAAATGTCGGCTCCTGCAAGGCAGAGCCAGCTGGCTCCAGCACCCTGGGGTGAGGGTGGGTGCTGCCCCTGCTGCCCTGAGCCCCTCTCTGTGTCTGGGGGCAAGAAGGTGAGGAGTGTGAGATGCACTAAGGTGAAAGGAAGGTTCTTGTCAGGGAGGGAGAACCCTGGAGGGTTCTGAGCTGCTCAGGAGGAGACTGCTTTGGTGCAAGAGGGATGGTGGAGGAGGTGAGCAGAGGTTTTAGCGGATGCTGTGAGGCAGGGAGCCACTATGGCAGGCTCAGTGATCCCACAAGGAGCTGGACTTTCCAGACACCAAAATCATATTCCCAGACCCAAACTTTTGGGGTAGTGGGGCTGGGAAAACTGGGGATGAGACGTGCGCGGATGTGTGGCTGTGCCAAACCCCATAAATCACAGTGGTGCGGAGCAAAGCTCCACTGAAGGAAATTGTTCTTTGCCAGACTGGGATATTTCCCCTCAACAACCACAGTTTTCCCCACCAAGCCATAGAGAAGTGGGATCTCAATTACAGCAAGTGCAAAACCTGACTGGGGAGCCTGGTGTCACGCAGGAGGGGTTCACTGCCCTGCAGCCCATGGTGATGGGGCTGATCCAGAGCAGCGCGAAGGACTTAGGGATGCGCACCACCGTCAGCCCATCCTTTTCTCTTGTTCCCCACATCCATGGCCGTCCGTGCAGGCCCAGCTCGGCTGTGCTGGGGCAGTGTAAGCTGATATTTCCCTGCGCGTCCCCCCGAGGGTTTTTTCCATTACAGAGGCAGAGCGGAGCCGCCGCTCGCCGGCTCCCCCGCCTGCAACCTCTGGCACCGCTTTTCCAGCGGCACATTGTGCAAATGTAACCTTTCAGCGAGCCGCTCCTACGGCAGGAAGCCGGGGGGCTCCGCTCCTGCCAGGAACGCAGCCGGCGCGGAGCTGGAAGGCAGCCCGTTAATCAGAGCCGGCTGACAGCGAAGCACACATCCTGGGCAACAGATTCCTGCTCCCTCTCCATCGCCTTCCCGCTCCCGCGCGCTGCAGCGACGCGCTCTGCCCTTCATCCCGCCTGCTTCCACAGCCTCATCCTCTTCCTGACCGCCGGGATCGTGCTCTCCCCCTCGCCATGCCAAGCGGGAGCTGCCCACGCTGCTTGGTGTGAAGCCAGTTGGGGACCATGAGAAAGGGACTGGTTGTATAGAGCAATGGCAACCATGCCAAGACATGCACTGGGGCATCATGCCCATTGCTGACTGGGATGCTCAGGGATGCTCTGCTGGCACACAGGACCCATGTGTGGCCATGGTGCTCCCCAGGACATTGAACAGGGTCCCCCATGCAATGACCCCTAGCCAGGGGCTCCCGATAACACTGTGGTTGGGGCTATGCCCCCAGCACTGGGTCACCATCATGTTCCTCTTGCTTTGAGCATGGTGGCAGCACTTTGAGGCAGCACCGTGCCCACCTTTTGCCTGCTGTAGAATCCAAATGGGAGCTTTTATCTCCCACATGAGCAGCAAATATCTCAAGGGGGGACTTCTCCTCCATCTGTGCCCGGCTTTGGGTACACCAGCACATCCACACCAGTGGTGGGAGCTGCTGCCCCTCGGTAAGGGTTTGTCCCTGTCCATGGGGCCAGAGCAGCTCATTGCAGCACACTAGGGCTCAGTGCGGTATCTCGGATTTGCAGGGCCTGGCAGCCTCTCCCTGGGCTGAATCAGAGCTCAAGAGATCCAGGGCTGCATCCCCAGTGGATGCATTGGCCAAGGCGATGGCTGGTGGTGGTGTCAGCTTGGGTGGTGTTCCCCAGGTGCCAAACGCACCCCTGTGCCCAGGTAAAGCCCAGTGAAGCAAAGATGGTTGAAGAAACCCGGTTGTTGCTTTTACCCATGCAACAGGCTCCCTTTGGTGCCGGAGGAGTGCAGGGCAGCGCTGGTGTCCGGCACTGCTGCACTCTTGCTTTGGGCTTGCCAGAAGTGAAAGGCCACCGAAAATGGTCACATCCAGCTTGGTTCCTCCCCAGCTCCTCCCACCCCTGCAGGACCAAGTGCTGAGGCTTTTTCTCCCCAGCAAAGTCCTCCTGGGAACACCAGGGATCCCTCCAGCCAGCAACTGCTGCAAGGTGCTGTGACTTTGGGGCAGGATTTATCCCCGTTCTAGTTGCAAATGGATAAAAATCAGCCATCTAAGCAAGGAGGGGGGTTTCTGTGCTCCCAGGCATGGCCGAGCAGAGATGCAGGGGCACTTCATCCACTCCTGGGATGGGTTTTTTGCTGAGGATGAGAGGTTTGATTTCTGGAGCTGCTGAGCCTATTTATGGGTGCAAGGACCCTTCCAGCCACCCTCAGGCTCATCCCCAGCCCAGCTGATGGGGCTGGCGCTGCAAACCCTGCCTGTATTTCTCCTGTCTGATTTCTTCCCAGGTTCGAAGCACTCGATGTGCTGCATTGTGGCATCTGGTTCTGTGGCATTTCCAGCCCAGCTGGAAGCAGGAGGCGCTTGAAATTCAGAGATGGGGAAAAAATAACAGATCTGGTGAGATTCTGTCTTCCTGCCAAATTCACCAAACCCTGGATGCTGGGAGAGCGCTGCCGCGGGCGCTGCACCCAACGCTTCCCCTCTTCCTTGCTTCCTGCTCATCCCAACCCATCCTCTCATTCCTAACTCACTTTCAGGACGCTGCGCAAAGCCTGACCCTGCTGTTGGAGCCAGGGATGGGCAGATAATGCAGTCACTGAATTTATTTCACCTTCTCCTCTGGTTGCGGATTGTCCGGGAGCAGATGGCGATTTTCTCAAGTGTATCCGTTATTCGAAGTCACTCACTGAGACAGCGATGGCTCAAACAAATCCCAGGCCCCCTGCAAAGCCATCATTTGGTCTTCCCATCTGCCCAGCCGCCGCTGCTGGCGTGGGCTCGGCTTCCGCCAGCGTGCCGGAGGGAAGTGGGAAGCAGGAGAGCCCCCGGATGGGGTCAGCGCCACGTCTGCCCCTTCATCCCTAAGCAGAGCCCATGGAGTGCGAAGCTCCGCTCTGTCAGGAGTGGTTGGGAGCCACATCCCAGCTTTGTTTAGGGGGGTTTGGGGCTGCGCTGGCTTGTTCACACAGTGCCTGCCTGTGCCAGTGCTGGGGTGAGGGGAACTCACTGGGAGAGTGCCCAGTTACAAACTGGGAAGCTGTTTGCTCATGAGAAGATGCCAGGGGCTGTTTCTGCTGCACCTCCCTGCCTGGTGGGGAGGAAATCAGTGCTTTTAGGGTTGTGAAACACCAAAACAGCCCCGGGAGACCTCATGTGGTCCTGGGGGCCCACAGGCTGGAGGCACCTGGGGTTTGTCCATGCGGGGATGTGCCCAGCTTTGGGTGATGGACATGGCAAAGGGACCTGCGGAAGCAGCCTGGGGATGACCACAGGTGGTCAGAGCCCTCGCAGTGCTGGTGGCACCTTGGTGGGAAGCCTGGACACGTCCATGAGGGATGGGCTTTGCCTGGCTGGCTTCTGCCACCCTCTTTTGGTGCCCCTGAGGGGACCCGTGTGCCCGCAGCTCTGCTCTGGGTGCTCCAGGAAGGGGCCAGGAGCAGGTTTTGATCCAGCACCAGGATAACACCCTCTCCTTAAAAAACCAACCCAGTGCAATTGTGAGGATGGAGAGGAATGGGGAGAAACACGTGAGTTCCAAAGCTCACTCAGCCCAGCAGTCGGTCCCTGGAGCTGGGGCATCCTCAGCTTAACCCACCCAGTGATAGGCTGAGCGGGGGGAACGCTCCCGCAGGGATCTGCTCCCTCCTCCTGGCTGGATTTGCCTTTTCCTAACTTCCCTTTTTCTCTTTTCCCCTCCCGGAGGGGACCCAGAGGTGTGAGGCCATGCCGAGGGCACTGGGGGGCTACAAAGGCTTCACTTTGAAATGCAGTTTCCTTTCCCCTCTCCACCTCCCCTGGGCTGAACAAATACCCCCCGGCTGGGAGATGCCTCCTGCATCCCACAGGCTTTTGTTCCCAGGCTTTTGTCCCGGCCCGGGGAAGGGGCCAGGACCCTCATTCTCACCAAGGACACCCATCTTAGGGTCCTGGGATGCTGAGGGGGAAGCAGGAGATGAGAGCTGGCTGTGCCCCTGGCCGCTTTAATTCCACCCCATGGAGGGATCATTTCAGGTTGTTGTTTTGTGGGGGAAAAAGTTGGTGGATAAAACCCCTATAAAGGCTCAAACAGCCCCAATGTGACCAAAGAGATCAGTGCCAGCCTCAAACCTCCATCACTGCCAGCGAATCCCTTGCTCTGTGCAAAGGAAACACCTCAATTGACTCAAATCAAAGGTGAGGCTCCAAATGAACCCACTGGAAAGCAAACCCCAGCTTTGCCCTGGAGCGAAGCATCTCTCTGGTGACCACGTTTGGAGGATAACGGAGTTGTTTGAAATGTTCCTGTTGTTCCTGCGTCACAACAGGAAAGTAAATACCCTTTTTTATTGTGGAAGCTGCGAAAGCGTTCCTGGGATGGGCAGAAACCATTTGCCCAGCCTCACAGCTCCCTTCACGCCCCTTGTCCCCATAGGGCCAGGTGGCCAGTGCTGGTCCAGCCTCTCCAATGGCTGCAGCCAGGGATATGCAGAACCTTCCCAGGCAATAAAAGCTGCCTCATTTCCGGCTGTTCTCCACCATGGGCATGTTATCAGGAGGTGGAAATGGCCTCAGGACACCCTGATCCTAATCCCTGGGGTGGAAAATGGTTATGGATGGGGGGCAAAGGGTGAAAGAGGGGGGCTGTCAGCACTTGGGGGTCCCATCCTGCATGGAGCAGCACCCTTTTCTCCCGCTGATGTCTCCATTACATGCAACAGGGTGGGAGAAACCTCCTTGGGGAGCAGCTTTGGAGCTGACGCAAGCACCAGGACCTCACCACCTTGAGATGCTGAGCCCCGGGATGCTGAGCCCCGGGATGCTGAGCCGCGGGATGCTGAGGCACGGGGCGAGCGGAGGCTGCTGCGGGAGGGCAGCCCCAGCGCTGTGCCTGTCACCCAGACAAGAGATCAATAACTAATTTCAGTGCAGCAGCAGCGCAGGGCTTTTTCCAATAATTGTGAGGCAGCGGTGGGGAATGAGGCTCTGAGCACCGCTCCGCACCGACCCGCGCCCGATCAATGCCCGCGCTGCCGGGCCAGCAGCAAAACTCATTTTTCTCCTTCCCTCTCTGCCGCCTCCTCCTGCTCCATCCCTCGTCCTCCCAGTGCAGCGCTGGCTGAGCCCAGGGCTGTGTCCTTCCGCCGGGCTCGGGCTTTCCCCGTAGTGGTGGTAATGGCTGAGCCTCCTGTGCTGGCTCAACAGCCCTGAGAGCTTCTCACCTGCAGAGCATGAGTCCCATCAGCTCACATTAAAGCAGCAGGGGTGGCTTCTCCTTTCCTTGATGGGATCAGGGGCTCCCAAGGGTGCCCTGGCTTCTGTGCTGGGACTTCCGGTGGCCCATTGGTGCCTTTATGTAGTCCAACTATAACCCTTATTTTTATAGTGATGCAGAGGGATATCTGTAGGGTTTCATCCCTTGAGTGGTTGGTCTGCTCCAGGGCACAAGCCCTGCTAAGTTTCTCCCATCACTATGCTCTATCCCTTCTGCTTCTGTAATGCCACTGTGCCTCAGTTTCCCCAATATGTATCTATAATAGATGGGTTGAGAGCATTCTCCCTACAGCATTATGAGCCACCATGGAATCCATGTCTGGGGCAGAAGGTGCTGCTGGTACGCAGCTCGCAGGGCAGTGATTGGTTTTGGGGTCCCCCGGCTGATCTAAGGGTCCTGTGGTCCATGCACCCACAAAGCAGCAGGGAGCAATCCCCAGGATGGAGTCTGGGGGCACCTTTGGATCTCTCCAGTATCTTCAGTGGGCTGTGGATCAGATGCTGCACAAGGAAGCCTCAGCAGTGGGTTTGTCACCACAGCATCTTCCAAGCCCATCCAAGCACCACGCACCCCATGCAGACAGCAGCAATGCAGCCCCTTCTTCCTTCTCCCTAATTTAAGACCCCCCTCCCTAATTCCCCAGGAGCATCCCCATGGATGAAAGATGCCCTCTCTGCGGAGCACTGACTGCTGCCTGCATAATACTGAAGTTCCATTACTTGCCTTGAAGGCACACATTGATCGGGGTCCTCTCCAGCTGATGGAGCTTTTAGTGTGGCCTGGGCTGGCCATGCAAGGCTGACGTCTCAGCTCGTCCAGCTTAGCTAAGCAGTGGTTTCAAACCTCCATGGCACAGGCACTGGGACACGTCTACTTCCGTGTGCAGGGACTACGTGTGCAGGGACTACATGTGCATGTCCACACCAGAGCTGTTGGCACTTCGAGATATTTTTTGGCTTCTCAATCTCAGCTCAAGAGCTGGTTCCCCCTTGGGCAATGCCATTCCCAGATTCTGGGGGTCCTCAAACCAGGATTAACCCAGAGAAGGGTTTGAGGTGCCTTAAGGAGTTGGGGTGAGGGCAGTTTGGGGGGCTTCAGCCATACTGAGACTCCACCTTCACAGTGGGGCATGGGGATGCTCATGGGATTTGGGGTTTATGTGCAACACCTACTGTTGGGTGCAAGCAACAGCTTCCCAGTGAGCACACGTGTGTGAACACACACATGGGGCCAGGAGCACCCCTGTTCGTCCTCCCACAAAACACAGCGGTTGGTGGTGACTGTGGCCAAGATGTGGCTCCATGGCTGCAGAATTGGCCACTTCCACCCTCTCCCAGTTTCTGTGACCTTGGGACCCCCCTCCCCCCCCCCCCCGTGCTCTCGCTCCCAGTTCCCCCCATCCCTGGGGTTCCCACTGCTGTGGTTTGGGGGAGCAGAAAGGGGTTGGTGGGAGCCCCCCACGGCTCCTTTAAGAAACCCACAACCGAGTCCAGAAACCAGCTCAAGGTCACAGCAGGAACCTGCGGACTTGGCAGGGAGAGGAGGGAGGAGGGATGGAGGAGGGAGGAAAACAGCCGAGATCAGAATTAAATCACAGCCAGGGAGAGGGCTCGGCCGGAGCACAGCGGGAATGTGGGTGCAGCAGAGCGGGGCCTGCAGGGGGGTCCCACCCATGGGTGCCCCCCAACCCCACCATGGACCCCCGAGGTTTTGCTGTGTCCCCCAGCACAGAGCCCTGCGCCCTCCTCAGTGCTGTCCAATGTGCCCATGGTGGTCCAAGCCAGGGAAAGTCCCTGTGTGTCCCCAGCGCCATCCTGGGAGTGCCAGAATCACATCCTTCCCACGGGAATTCCTGGGTTTCCCAGCTCTACAGGAGCAAAGCAGGAGGGAGCTGCTGGCAGGAGGGTCAGATCCTGCATTCCCAAACTCTTACCTTGTTTGCGTTTTAAAGCAGCAGCAGCTCCTCAAGTCCCGTGGTCACTGCTGAGTCTCTGCCTTGGTTTCAGGCCAGGGGGGACCTTCAGAGCCATCCATGCTGGAGAGAACAGGAGGGGAAATGAGTCTTTAAAGGCTCAAAACTCAGGAATTTAATAAAAAATAAATAAAAAGCCCTCAACATCGAATTCTGTTGGTTTTTGGCATTGAAATGAATCTCACGATTCCGGGTGCTCAACTTCCTCGCTGGGCAGGTAAAGCCAAGGCACCAAAGGTGAAGATAAAGACACTGTTCAAGCCAGGATGCTCACAGCAGGGTTAGTCCATCCCCTCTGAGCCTGGGGGCACATTCACTGTGCAGGGACCCTCTTGTGGGCACAAGCAAAGCTCATGGACACAGACCCTGGCAGGGTGGCTGCGGTCAGGCTGGGGCTGAGCTCAGCTCACCCTGGGCTTGGTTTGGAGGTGCCCGATCGTGATTCTCATCAGGAGAATTAATCTGCGGAGCTCTTTTCCCTTCATCCTCCTCCCCTCCCTCTGCCCTCTGCTTTGTACAGAGTTTGATCATTTCTCCCAGGAGCTCGGCACTGTTAACATCCATCCCCAATGTGTGTGAGCATCGCCCAGCACTGCTGGTGCTGCCGGCTCCGGTACCCGACCCCGCTGCGCAGGAAAACCGAGCATCAGCCTGGGTGGGGAGAGCCCCTCTGCCACTGGGATGCCCCGGCACAGCAGAGGAGGGATCCCGGCCTTGGCGTTGCCTCGCTGGAGCTTTGGCTTTTCCAGCAGATGAAAACTGAGGGGCTCTGGGGAGAGCACCCAAACCGAGAGCATGGCCAAGTCTTGTGGGAGTTGGTGCTTTAAGGCACACAGATTGGTGACCCAGGGCTTTCCTGGACTCACAGGGGTTTGCAGGGCTTGCTTTTCATTAATAAAGGTTAACTAACATTCTTCTTCTATTTCTTCTTCTTTCTATTATTATAATTATTAATAATAATAATTAAAAGGTTATTAAATCTTGCAGACCAGGCTGTCTCCCCCAGCAACAACATCTGGGAGCCACATTCAGCACAGCCCCATCCAGCTGCAGCCTGGCTATTTCTTTTTCCTCTTCTTCCTCTTCTTCTTCTTCCTCCTCTTCCTCTTCTTCTATTAATTATTATTATTTCTATATTTTAATATAGTTTAATATATTTATCATAATTTAATGTAATTAAATCTTGCAGTCCAGGCTGCCTCCCCCCACAACAGCACCAGGGAGCCAGAATCAGCACAGCCCCATCCAGCCTCACTGTGCTGGCCATAGCCCCTCTCTGTACGCTCTGGAGGTCTGTGTGCTATAGATCCGTGTGTGATGTTTGAATCTATACGGGAAGCAGCTTGTGCTGAGACTTTACTTTCTTTGCCTAGCTGAGGTCTGAAGGGGGCCCAAGAGCTCCGGCAATTGGGAAGGGAGGAAATACAGAGCCTGATGGGTTTAACAACGCTTGGCTGGAGCGTGGTGGGGAGCAGCACTGGCTGTGAGGTTCCCCAAGTCTTTTTGACCCCTATTTTGGGCCCTTGTCTCCTCTGCAGCCCTCCAGCAGCAGCACTAACCCACACGTGCATCTGCAGGAATGCTGATGGGCAGCCCCTGCCTGTGTGCAGGCACAAAAGCCCACCAGTGCACACCACACTTAACCATTTCCTTCTGGACGCGAGTTCCCCTGGGGCGTCCCACGTGGGAAATGGAATCAGCTCCCAATGGGAAGTGCAATGAACCCGCACGGCCCAGGGAGAGCAAAACCAGCAAAGGGAAAACATTCGAAAGCTAGAATGGAAGGAAAAGGTTAAACTCTGCTGCCATCCCCATCACCCAGTGCTCGTGTGGGGTGAAGATGGGCCTGGTGCTGCCGCACACCCTTAGCAATAGCCGGAGCAATCAGTTTGTCCCACCAAGGCTGTGCAGAAAGGGGTGATTTTTGCCTTAGCAGAATTCCTGCTTCAATTCCTGCTTTTTCCCCTCTCCTTTGTGGGTAGGGAGAAGGGAGCAGCTGGGTCTGAGCCCACCACAGCCCAGCTGTGCTGCAGGCAAGGCGATGGCTGAGCCGAGGAGCCACACTCTTTATATGTAGTCTCAGTTTAACAAGTATTAATTAATACGAGTGTAAATGGCGATGCCGAGATGACATGAGTGTTGGGGACTTGTCTGTGTGAGGATATACAGCCGGGTGGGTTCACAGGGGCTAAATCATTGCTCTAACTGCAAGGATAAGCTGAGCTGCCACTGAGCCCGGCAATGGGCTGCAATGGGCTGTGCTGGGGGCTTTGGGCTCAAGGCTGGGCTCACAGCTAGCTCCCCAGCAGTGCCTCCCCATTCACACCAGCTCATTCATCCCAAAACCCCTCTGAGCAGTAAGGTGGGAAGCTGTTTGGCCCATCAGCACCAATATGCTGGCTGGGTTTGTTGGCATCACAAAAGTGATGAATGTGAAGCTCTGTCAGTGTTCAGGCTGCCGTTTATATCCAGGTTTCCTGGGGGCTGTAGCCCCTGTGCTTGAACCAGGGTGAGAGTGTCTTGGGGTCCTGTTGGACCCAACAGGGTGCCCAGGAGCTTCAGTGGCAGCTCTGGGGCCATGCTTAAACCTCACAAGTGGGGCTCTAAAGTCTTTCCAAAGGCTCAGTCAGGCCAGATCCAGGCCAGGTTTTCCTCCTTTTTCCTCTCAGATGCAGGCAGGAGGGAGCTGGTACCTGCCTGACACTGCTGCTGCTGCTGCTGCTGCTGCTGCTGCTGCTGCTGCTGCTTGCAGCCTCCAGCAAGTGCCACTCACCTGGGACAGAGCAGGATGCTGAGGATGGTGACCAGTGCAACATGGCACATGCGGTGCAGTGGGAGCCACGGAAGCTGCTCTGTGTGAACACGCATCCTTGTGGTGCACACACTGCACCCTCCCCATGCACACTGCATCCTCGTGGCGCACACACTACATCCTACTAACATACACACTACATCCTCCCCATGCACACAGCATCTTCCTGGCACACACACTGCATCCTCCTAATGTACATACTGCATCCTCCCCATGCACACTGCATCCTCCTGGTGCACACACTGCATCCTCCTGGTGCACACACTGCATCCTCCTAATGTGCACACTGCATCCTCCCCATGCACATGGCATCTTCCTGTCACACACACTGCATCCTCCTAATGTACACACTGCATCCTCCCCAGCACACTGTATCCTCCGTAGCACACTGCATCCTCCTGGTGCACACACTGCATCCTCCTAATGTACACACTGCACCCTCCCCAGCACACTGCATCCTCCTGATACACATACTGCACCCTCCCCAGCACACTCACTGCTCAAGGCAGGGGATCACAAGGTGGGATGCTGCAGTGCTGCACCAGGGCTCAGCAATGCCCGAAACCCCCTGTTCTGGGTGATGCACTGGAGTCACTGTGGTCACTGCGGCCGTGGTGCAGCTCCCAGCAGTGCTGCCAGGCTGCAGTTCAGCAGCTGTGGTCGGATCATCACATTTTAATGTCGTTGGTTGAGTTCTTTAAACAGTGAGAACTTGCTAAGTGCTTTGCATATTTTATACTCACGAGTCACATTTATCAAACAGAAAGTACAATTAATCAAAGGGGGGAGCTTTTGTAACTTGAAGCAGTTTGTATTCGCTCTCTTTCTGCCTGCTGTGGGCTTGCCTCTGTGTCTTCCTCTTCCCCTTCTCTTTCCTCTTCCTCCCCGCTGCCCTGCATCAGCCACGGAGCCAGCACAGCCTCACTGTACACTCCACACACACATATATACGCACATATACGTACTCTCTGTCCCTCTTCCCCCCCACCATACTGTGTACACATGTATACATATATAAAAATGTTTCATATATGTGTATATAGTGGTGTGTGTACATAAATATATGTATATAAGCATGTGCATATCTCTACATGCATATACCCCTATCTATCTGGTGTGTAAATATATGGGTATATATGTGTGGTGTATATGGTATGCTCTATATGTATATTTTTATGTATGTATGTACATATAGGCATAAATCATCCATTTACACTGTGTCTGTATGTATATACACTATATATGTGTATATACACATGAATCACAGTCATACGCACAATATTATACACACAGGGCGTAGAAGTTTTTTATATTTATGCATATATATACTATCAGACTATATCTCTTATCTGCTATGTAGTGTATCACATATATTGCACTATATATAATAAAGACGTTCTCTATTTGGGCTGCTGGGGGTTCAGCATTGTTGGTGGTGATGCTTCAGCCTCCCAGTGAGAGCCAGTGGCCGAGGGAGCGAGGTGGGATGGATGGTACAAGCCATTGGGACAAACAGTAAAGGGATGATGACCTCTGTCCTCAGGACATGGCTATTTGAGGGTAAGATCACCCAAACCATGTCAGGCCCCAGGATAATGCAGAGGTTGAATCATGGAATCATTAGGGTGGGAAGGACCCTCTGGAGATCATCTAATCCAAGCCCTAAAAGCCAGTGCTGAGCCTCAGCGAAGGATGGCACTGGTGCTGGGAGACGCGAGGTGATGGAGCATGGCTGGTGCTAAGGGACCTGTGTCTCTGCCACCCCTCTGAGCAGCCTGGTGGCTCTTGGCAGCACAAGGAGAAGCCCTGACCTAACCCGTTCTGACTTCCCAAGCCTTGGCTCGGAGGCGGCTGAAGGAGCCGGGTGGATGTGGATGCAGGGGCAGGTTTGGCCAAGATCAAACCCGGCATCCTCAGCAGAGCAAAGGAAATCGGAGCATCCCATGTGGGTGCCAGCAGAGTACCTCGGGGCTCTTCCAGGGTCTCAGAGGGATTCACTGCTCTACTAATTGCCATTAATGGCAGCAAATAGGGCAGCAGGTACCCAGACCCAGGTTAAATGCCAGCGAGAGAAGGGCTGTGCTGGCACTGCAGTACCTGCCTTGCAAATCACCTGCAACAACATGTGCCATCCTGGTCACCTCTCCTCAAAAACGATAGTGCAAGATTAATTAGACTTAATTAATCAGAAAAGGGTAATAAGGGTGATTAAGCACCTGGGGAAAAGAAAAATACATATATATATATATATATATATTCCTGGAGAGGGACTGCGGTGCTGGTGATTACCCTGAAAGGCAGCGAGTGAGTGGGAGCAGGAGGAGAGTGTGCAGGGAAACAAATGGGCTGCAGAAGGGGGTCTGGGGGGTGTTTTCTGTCTCGTCGCACAAGGCATTACTGAGTGACGAGATTGAAACCGGTCAGAGGCAAAGCAGCGGCCACAGGGAGGCAGCTGAGGCTCGGAGGGGAGCGAGCGGCTGCTGGAGCCGGGGCTCCTGACACGGGTTGTGCAGCCTTGGCTTTGCATGAACTGGCCCCGAGGCTGGAGCGAGATCCAGCAGAAAGTGGGGCTCAGCAGCACATCCTCAATGGGGGGACTCTTGTCCCCAGCTCCGGCTCCTTGCCGGGCTCAGGAGCGCTGGGGAGCTGAGGGATGCTCAACTGGGCTCTTTTTCCTCTCTTTAATTTCCAGCCACACTCTGTTGCCTTAATACTTAGAATACAAAAGCAGAGGGAACATTTGCAAGCAGATCGGCCAATTCAAGGCAATCACTGCGGAGCTCTGTGTGTGCAGAAGATGCCCGGTGCCAGCTTTCTGTCCTGGCTCTTCGGCTGTGGGAGCAAGGGCTGGATGCAGATGGAGTTTTAGGTGGGAAAGCAAGGACCGAGAACAATGCCCGTGGCACCGCTGTAATCTGAGGGACTGGAGCAGAGCCTCAGCACTGCCCACTCCTTGCCACCCTGAAGGCCTTCAGTGGTAGGGAAGGAGGAGGTGGTGGCTGGGGCTTGATGGAAAAGGTCTTGAGGAACCTCAGTGCAGCGTGATAAAGAGAAGGAGAAAACTGGCTTTTTTTGGGAAGCGGGGGAACAAATACTGGAGGCTCCCGTGGGAAATAGGTGGCATGGATGGGATGGGGACTCCCACAGCCCGCTTGAAAATGCAGGTGACAGCCAGCGCAATGCAATGGCTGCTGGTGGCCTCAGGAAGGGGAAAACCGGTGGGGTTTGGTTGTCCAAGTGCCTGTGTGCGTGGGATGCTCATCCCCATGCACCTCCCCAAACACCAGCGCACCCTGGGACCAGCCCCGTGCTCAGTGCCCTTACCCTGCTGACAGCCTCATTGCTTTAAAATCTGGAAAGCAAACCGGGTGCGAGCAGCATTCCCAGCTCTGCAGCCAACTAAATGCATGCTCCCAGCCCCTGCCATCAGCCCCTGTCTTGGGCCACTGCCACCACAAGCATGCTCAGGGCCTTTCACAGTGACTAAAAGCAGTCCCAGGGTCACAGCTGTTTCCCAAAGGTGGGATCTCCTCTGCTTTGCACAGGCACCATGGAAGGATGGCAAGGGGCACTGGCACAGTAGCTGCATCCTGGTTGTGCTATGGATTTTGGGGTGAGCAGCTCTGTTTTGGGGACACTAAGTCCTTGCTGGGCTATTAGGACATTTTGGGGCGTAAGTGGGTGCTCGCTGGGTAGGAAAGGATCCCACTCCCCTCGTATCCATGCAGCATTGTCCCATTGCTGTTGTCTTCTGACCGCTTTGGGTGATTTCAAGCAGATTTTGTTCCTACAGGTTTTGTGCAAGTTGGGGTCTGGGGAAGGGAAGGACTCGCCCTGGATTAAGGGAATCCACACCAGCCTCCTTTCCCCAGGAATACGGCTACAGCCAACCCAGTTCTGTCACTGTCATTGTCCCCACAGCAAATCCCCTTCTGAAGACCTTGGGGACTCCCTGTCCATGGGAGTCGCAGTGTCAGCCGTGTCCTCTGGGGTACGGAAGGGAGGCAATGGGTTGAGATGGTGCCCACGGGGGTTCCAGAGGAGATGCTCTCAGCTGCATCCCGGCCTGTGGAGGTGCAGCACAGAGAGGACCAGAGCTGTGCTCAGCCTGCCGGGCATCACCTCCCTACGCTGGCCCTGCTGGAGGTGCAGACACTCAGGGACATCACCTGGGAGCGGTGGGACCCGTGCCCAGCGATGGCTATGGGATACGTTGGAGGGGAGCACGTGCCCGGTGCGGGGCGTCAGTGCCGGGGCACGCGCGTGTCCGGTCCCGTCCGTCCCTACCCGCAAAACGCAGCGGAGTGCCCTCGACAGCAGCAGCGCAACGGCGGGACAACAGCGGCCCCGCGTGGCCGCGGCGGGTGCGGACCGGACGGGACAGGGCCGCGGGCAGCGGGACCGGGCAGCCCGACCTCCCCCCCCCCCCGTGTCCCGGTTACCCCGAGCTGCCCCCGGTGCCACCGCGTCCGACTGCCCCCACCCCCGCGGCTCCGGGGCGGGGGGGGGGGGGGGGGGGGGCAGCACCGGGTCCGGTCCCCCCGCGCCCTCCCAGCGGCTCCCCCGGGGCCGCCCCCGTCCGACCGCGGACACC
Organism: Ara ararauna; assembly: GCA_028858755.1. Classification (NCBI taxonomy): domain Eukaryota; kingdom Metazoa; phylum Chordata; class Aves; order Psittaciformes; family Psittacidae; genus Ara; species Ara ararauna. The sequence continues at coordinate 19,939,092 of CM054384.1, forward strand.
CCCCCTCCCCCCCCCCCCCGCAACGCGGCAGCCGCTAGGAAAGCCCGCCCCGTCCATGACCTCATGCTGGCGTCACGGCAAGCACCGCCTTCTGATTGGTTCCCGTAGCTGTCCGTCACGGCGGGAGGCGGGGCCGGACGTAGCAGCGCGGCGGCCGCCGGAGGTAACGGCGGGGGGGGGGGGGAAGCGGAGGTCGTGGCCGCCGGGGCCGAGGGAGCGGGGGGGTCCCCCCCGGCAGTGCCCGCAGCACCGGGGGATGCCGGAAGGGGCCGCGGAGGGGGGCGCTCCCCGGGGGGGGCCAACGGGCGGGCCCCGGTCCCAATGGGGGGCACCGGGGAACGGCCTTGAACCGCGCCCCCCCCCCCCCCCGCAAATGCCCCCAGGGATCGAGTAACTGAGGTGCCCCCCCCCACATCCCAAAAGCGGGGAGGGGGGGGGGGGTGTCCGAGCGATCTCTGCCCATGACTGTGGGTACCCGCGCGCTGCCGCGTTCCGGGGCTCTCACAGCGGGAAGGAGGGAGCCGGCGCCCGGGTCCGTGCTGGCGGTGGAGCCGTCTGCTGGGGGCTCTGGGCTTGTGGCCCCAGAGCCACGGACCGGGTGGCAGCGGTGGGAGGGTGAACGCGGGTCCCAGCCGGAGAGGTCAGACAGCAGCGAAGCCAAAACCTTCCAGCTCAGCTCCTGTCACCTCTGAGCTATGGGGCAGCAGCAGCTCCTGCCCCACAGCTGCCCCAGGGAGATGCCTGGGGGGTCAGGGCAGCCCTCACCCCTTGCCTAGCGCTGTGGTCAGCCTTGCTTATGCGCACCGCCAGTAAAGGGGTCATCTGGGGCTTTTCTTCCCCAGGATCACTGCAGGCCAGCTCCTGCCACCACTGAGCCAAACTGGAGCTCAAGCTGTGATCTGTCAGGTGAGATGCTGCGTCCCCCTGCTCCGTCCCCGGGCTGCTGAAGACCACACGGGGCCACCGAAACTGCTTCAGCTGGCATAGGAAAGGTTTTGCGTCCAATGGGATATTTGCCAGCGAACTCAAGCCACGAACCCCGGGAACTGGGTGGTGGAAGTCCCTGAATTTACCTTTGGCCACCTTCAGTCTAGTTTCTAATCGCCAGCACAGTTTATCAAATCCACAGTGGTTTGAAGTTGGGATGCCCGGGGGGGGTATCTCTTCTATTGCTGATTATACAGCTTTATTATATTTATATAATATATATTTTATTACTTTGTTATATTGCAAATATCTAACTTATGGTCACAGCTGAGATTTGCAGGCCCTGGGTAGGTGCTTGGGAGAACTTTGAGCAACTCCAGGTGGAATTGGAGGTGCCCGATGGGGGTGTGATCTGTAATCTCTAAAACATTAAGACAGAGGGGGAAAAAGAGGTAGAATAGGTGAGAAGCATGGGTCAGCCTTAAAAGCAATGGTACTGTAATTGTGTGCATTGTTGAGCAAGGCTCCAGGGGGCCCGGTCCAGCTGAGGCAGCCCTGCCCAGGGAGGGGACTTGGGCTTGGTGGTCCTCCAGAAAACATCAGGGTTTAGATCTTTGTTCCTTCTCCTCCCAGCTGGAGGCTTTGGGGGTTTACAACAGCGCTGGGGAAGGGGGGATAAATAGAAATGGGGGTACTCACGGCTGCCTCCCTGCTTGTGCCTGGGGCTCTATTGGACCTGACCCGTGGTTTCTCCCCTGTCTTGGAGGAGCAGCGAGTCCCACGCGGGCACGTGCCCCCCGGCCACCATGACGAGTGAGGTGGTGGAGAATGAGCTGGAGTTTTACTCCAAGGCGAAGAAGTACTGGAAGGCCGTGCCCGCCACGGTGGATGGCATGCTGGGGGGCTACGGCCACATCTCCAGCATCGACATCAACAGCTCCAGGAAGTTCCTGCAGCGGTTTCTGCGGGTAGGTGGCACCATCTGGCGTGTTCCCATCTTCTTCCCAAAGCCCCATCCTTCTCCCAGCACCGAGCTTGGCTCTTGCCACCCAATTGCTACATGGGATCATCCATTGCATGCACGCTGGGAGAGCTTTGCCTGCAATGGGTCCCTGTACCCTAAGCCCCATTCCATAGGGTTGCCCCATTTTTCTGTGTGTACCTTGCGGTGGGATTCAGCCCCTCGTGGTTGTTGCTCCAGGATGGCCCCAACCGGACAGGGACAACCCGTGCTCTGGACTGCGGGGCAGGGATCGGCCGGATCACCAAGCGGTTGCTGCTGCCCCTCTTCAAGACAGTGGACATGGTGGATGTGACAGAGGACTTCCTCACCAAGGCCAAGAGCTACCTGGGAGAGGAGGGCAGGCGGGTGCGCAACTACTTCTGCTGCGGCCTCCAGGACTTCAGCCCCGAGCCAAACACCTACGATGTCATCTGGATCCAGTGGGTCATTGGTGAGGGTCTCTTCACAACTTTTCCTCTGTCCAGCGTCCCCCAGGGTGCCCCATGCACTGGGCAGAGCAGCTGAAGGTCTGCATGAAGGATAAGCATCACAAGTAGGGGAGGCCGGGTTGGGGACCTGCCCTTCCATCCCTACCCCGTGGAGGAGCACTCCGAGGGCCCTGTATTGAGGGGTCTGTTCCTCCAAGCCCTCGGAGGGCAGAGGTGTGGGTTGGATGGAGTTGGATAGTGGGACGGAAGTTGGACACCCCCAAGCTGAAGCTTTCACTTGCAAATGACTTCAGTATTTTGCTGCTTGCATAAGGAGGGATCCCAACCACAACCTCCCGGTCTTCCTCCCTTCTCCTCCTCCTCCTGCCCCAGTCACCCTGTGCCCTCTAACCGCTGCTCTGCCCCTCCAGGCCATCTCACCGACAACCACCTCTCCGACTTCCTGAAGCGCTGCCGTGCCGGCCTGCGGCCCAACGGCATCGTGGTCATCAAGGACAACATGGCTCAGGAGGGAGTCATCATGGACGATGTGGACAGCAGCGTCTGCCGGGACCTGGATGTGGTCAGGAAGATCATCCGCCGAGCAGGGCTGCACCTCCTGGCCGAGGAGCGCCAGGAGAACTTCCCTGATGAGATCTACCACGTCTACACCTTCGCCATGAGATGAGGGCAGCAGGAGAAGGTCTCTCCAGGGCCAGCTCGGAGCATGGCCCGCACAGTGTGGTCCCTGCCGAGGCCAGGAGGGGTGAGGACCGTGCCTTCACCGCAGAGCAGCGAATGGCTGCGAGGGTGTCGTGACTCCCTCTCTCCGGGGCTGGTGGCGAGGATGGGGCTTTGTCTTCCACGTTGCTGCTGTTTGTGAAGAGGTGTTTGCCAAATACACTTTCCTGCTGTTGCACTCCTGCACATGGGCTTTGTGGGACACAGCGCCTTGGCTTGATGCCACCTTCAGGGGCTCTGGAGGGGAGCAGGAGGGTATCCCCTGCAAAGAGGTGTGCTCCTGGGCAGCAGCACACTGCTGACACCGCAGCGGCACAGGACTCCTGCTGAGGAGCAGGGGCACAGGGCACCTCTGTGACATTCTTGCCTGGGTGTTTGGCCGTTTGCTGCTGTTGAACTCGTTGCCACTGACAGCAACAAGCTGGGAACAGCAAGTGGGAGGAATGTCTGCCATTGCCCTGCGGTCGGTTGGGGAGGCACCACCAGGTTCTGGGGCTTGGCAGGGGCCTCTCCTTTAAACCCATGAACAGGTCTCCCCAAAACGGGAGGTGGAGGGAATCCTGGGTCCTCCCATTCTCCTCCAGTAATGGGTAACCCAACTGCAGCCCTGGGAGAGCTCTGGTGTGCTCCAGGCATGAACAGGGACCCCTCTCTGGGCTGCTACTGTGGGCTCACAGTGATGCTCAGCACTTTCAGCTCCAACACTGCGACACTGGAGCTGCTCCCCCAACACCTCCCAGTGTCACCCATCTCCTCCTTGGCCACCATTTCCCCAAGTCTGGCCATCAGCTTATGCCCACCAAACCCAACACTGGCACAAGAGTGTGATCCCAGCAGAGGCCCCAGTTGCAACCTGTCCATCACACACGATCCCCCTCTCCCACCCCATCTCCTGCAGGAGAAACAATCCCCTTGTTGCTATTACAGAAGGCCTCATTTAATTGCTCATTTCCCATTCGAGACACCAGGGGAGTACTTGATGACATTATTATTTTCTTTAGACATCAATTCATCAAGATGCAGAGCTCCAGTTCCACGGGGTTGAGAAGGGAAAACACAGGAGAGTAACGGGAAGAGACAGCCCTGCCACAGCCAAACTGCTGGTGGATCCCCGATCCACCTGTTATAAACTGGACCTGCTCAGAATAGGCTTTTTCCTCTTTTCATCCCGTTCTGCATCTCATCTGTTCCCCATGGCAAAACCCAGACTGACAAACACAGGGGGGCTCAGCTCCACAGCCAGTCTTTGGCATGGCATGAGGAAGATGATGCCTGGAAGGGGAAGGCAGACGAATGTGGCAAGGCTGGACACGGGGCTTCCAGAGTGTGCAGGTTTCAGCAGCAGCTTGGCAGGAAGACCCTGAGTCCCGCTGCAAGTTCTTGTTCCTAGGAAGGAGGCACTGGAGACCGAGGTCCTGGGAGCAGTCAGGGAGGGAAAGAGCTGAGGAACAGGGAGGGAGGCCAAGGCACTCAGCAGTCAGCCACCCATTCCTCATCCTCGCACAGGGAACACAGCACAGAGCAGAGAAACATCCAGTTGTTTGTGTGGTTTGGAGCCCAGCACCTCCAAGATGCCCTTGGTGGATGGTCCCCTGCGCTGGGGAGGTGCAGACACTCAAGAGGGTGTGGAACCACACCGAGATGCCAGACCTGCCTCCACCACGACTGCTCCCACCACCACGACCGGAGGGAGGAGAGCAGGAACACCTCTTCCCCCAGCACCCGGAGGCATCTCAGTTTCACCCACCCTGGACCTGGCAGGGCTGGGAGGCCAGGGGCCAGGCTGCCTCTGCCCCGCCACACTGCCCCAACCACCCCACTGCTCCTTCCCATCAGCTCGCTCTTTAAAACCCACACAAACCAGCCCTGTGCCCCAGGGTCCAGCTCCCCAGTGCCCAGGGAGCCACAGAGCTCTGCCTGCCTCCCCATGACGCCCCCCAGAGCAACGGGGCCTCCACAGATGTGCATGTGGCATTATGCCCAAAGCATGGACAGCGACACCTCCTGCTGCGGAGAAAACTGTCCCAGGGCAGAGATTTGGCGGCACACAGAGAGGCACAAGGCAGGTTCAGAGGTCCTCCTGCCCGGCAGCAGTGTGGTCAATGAGGAGGTACCACTTCAGCCTGTCTGGAAGAGGTAGAGCCTTGATTTTAACATCAACTGGCCATGGTTTAAGGCGCTGCCGGATGAACACCCTGCAGAGATGTTTCAGTGCCTGTGGGGAGCGCTCCAGCTGCTTCAGAGAGCAGAAGAGAGTCCGGATCTTCTCCCCGTGGTACCTACAGCTGCTGGTGTTGACCTCAAAGTTGCTGGGCAGCTGGATGGCTTGTGAACTGGCCATCATGAGCTCCAGCAGAGTCTGGCCCTTCTGGATGAGGTCTGTAAAGAAGCTGTCGTCTTCAGAGACGCTGAGGTGCGAGCAGAGGCACTCGAAGATGATGTGGAAGCCCGACCAGCACGAGGGACCATGGAGGGAGCAGTTGTAGGCAGCACCCGACTCCAGCAGGAAACGCAGCAGCGGGAAGTGGCTCTTGAAGCTTTTGAAGCAGAGGTGGGTGAGGGACTCTGGGGCTGGGCACTCACTGGGGTTGGCACCGTGGGCCAGCAGCAGCTGTGTGACACGGAAGCAGAAGCGGCTGATCACCTGCGCCTCCTCGCTGTTGCTGCACACCATCTCTCCCAGCAGGAAGATAACATAGGTGAAGACAGTGTCACCGTCTTTGGTGGTGGCCCTGACATCCGCGCCTGGAGGAAGGGACAGAGAATGTAACCGGTGCTGCAGACACTGAAGCAAGGGCAGCACTGACCCTGGCACTGCTGGGTTTTGCTCTTGCTCAAGCAGGAACATAAAGGACAAAGAATCAGCCAGAACTAGCCCTGGTAGAGGATGTGTGTGGAGAGGGGAGAAGGTTGCTCTCACCTCCCTCCAGCAGCAGACGGATGCTCTCGGTGTTGTGGATCTGGACACCATCGCTGCTGGCCAAGGCATGCAACAGCGCTGTCTTTCCTGCAACAGAGCAGTCAATCAGATGAAAATAGGGTGACAGCCCAAAAGGCAGGAAGGAAAACAATCTGCCCTACCAGACAGCTAAACATGGGAGAGACAGCCCTTCTCCATCTGGCAGGCTGCCACTGATCTCGTGATGGGGCAGAGCTCTGGGGACAGGCCACACCTGCAGGACTGGTAGTGGCCCCAGAGAGCATATATGCCACATGGGCACCACAGGGCTATGGAGGCACAACCCCTTCCCATCTCCCATGGCCTGCATGGAGACAGTCTCAGCCCCCTTCTGCAACTGACACAGGCAGCAGCAGCGAGGAAACACAGCACCAGGGAGGTTCTGCAGCCTGCACCCAACTTCCAAACCAGCCCATAAACAGAGCACGCTCGCAGCAGAGAGATGGAAGGGCCCAGACCCCCTGTCCCACTCCAGCCCACCCATGAGGGCTGCCGGATGGGGCTGGATGGGGCACACAAACCGTTTTTGTCAGTGGTGTTGACATCGGCCCCCAGCTGAAGCAGCCGCTGGAGACATGGCAACCGCTCAGGCTCCTCGCTGGCCAGGTCGAGGGGGCTGCTCTCATGGATCTGCACAGAGCAAGAGGGAAATCAAATCACTGGTAAGTATTACAGACTATTTGTGAGTACCTCCTGCTGGGGCTCCATCACGGCCAACGTAAGAGCATATCTGAACCCATCCCCAAAAACCAAAGGGAGCCTTCCCTGGTGTATCCATCGGCACAGGTTTGTCTGCTCCCACCCATTGCTCCATGGCAGAAGCAGGTTTGCTCAGCCAAAGGCAGTCTGAGCTTCTGCCACAGCATCAGAGTGCTACAGACCATTGGCACAGGAGGTTGCCAAGGGGAAGGGGCATACAGTGAGGCCCGGGAGGTGGGGAGCAAGGATGGTTGTCCCCACACGCCAGCCCCTTGCACCTAAGTCTCAAGGGGACTCAGCGTGGCCATGCCCGTACCCGGTCTCTCCGGTTGATGTCAGCCCCATGATGCACCAAGAGCTCCACCATATCGGGCTGGTTGCGGAGCACAGCGATGTGCAGGGAGGTGTAGTAGGTGACTGGGTCTGAGGACAAAACACAGAGTCAGAGAGGACAAAGGGCTTCCCATAACAGCCCAGACATGAGCCAGAAGCGGAAGGGTACAACTGGGGAGGGCCCTGAGGACACAGCAATGCCCGTGAAAACAGGGGTGTCACAGCACCCTGGGTCCTGCTTTGCAGGACTGAGCCCCCAAGCCTCAGTCCATCCCTGTGGCTGGGTCTGCACAAGGGCTGCCACAAGGGCCACCCATGCCATCCCAGCAAGGAGCAGGGTTCTGGGCTGACAGCCCCAGGTATCACCACCACCGCTTCCCACCATTCTCACCTTCAAAGCTGAGGTCTGCTCCAAACTCCAGGAGGATTTCTGCAGCGGGGACGAGCCCCAGCTCGGTGACCTTCAGCAGGGCATAGCTCACACCTTCCTGATAGAACGGGGAGTGCGTCTCCCTCTCCAAGACTCGTCTCACAGCTGAGAGCTGGCTCTGGTCGCTGCCCAGACAGGCAGGGCTTGAGACACAAAAACAACCACTTACTCAATCATGGACATCTCATGGGGGTGTGGGGGTCAAAGTAGCACCAGGGAAGAAGAGGCCCCGAGAGGTTTTCCTTCTCGCCTTGTAACCACCACCGCTAAGCTGTTGGCTGTGGGATTATGCAGCAGCATCAGGGTCACAGTTAAACCCGTTCAGGCTCTATTGCCATGGGTCAGGCAGAAAGGGCTGCTCCTGGGAGCGCAGGTACTCCCCAGGTTAGCTTTGCTACACACACACACCCCCCCCTCCATTCCAAAGACCAGCAGCAAAAGGAGGGTCTGTGTGATGGGACTGGGGTTTGTTCCCAGCCAGAGCCATGTCTGACCTCAGCCACATCACTGAGCTCCAGCTCTCACCCCCCAAAACACGCAGGGGGTGTGTGACCCCATCCACTTACCTCTCAAGAGCACTCTGCCTTTCCACATCCTGTACCACCAGCAGCCCCAAGAGCTCGTCCACCAGCGGCTGGTACTCGAAGATGATCCTGCGGAAGCCGTGCAGGAAAGGCATCGTCCTTTGCTATGCACACAGACCCCGCAGAGGGCTCCAGCATCTCCCCTCACGGAGCCTCCGGCAGCGCTGCCTGGTTTCCGAAGGTCCCTTCGTTCCCTTTAAAACAAACCAGCATTTCCCGCAGCTCTGCCTTCACAGAACAACCCAGCCTCCCTTATGCGAGCGGCAAACAGCGGCGCGGGCGCCTCCTCCCACACAGCCCAATTATCTCCCGCACGCAGAGCCGCCGAGCGCAGGTACCCGGGTGCAGGAACACCCATCACCGGGCACAGCCCAGGCTCGGGGCAAACCCCATCTGCAGACACGGGCCCTGCCCCAAGGCCCAGGGGTGCCAAGGGAAGGGGGGGCAGAGCAGCGAGGAGCCCCCGAGTGCTGCACCCGCTGGAGCCGCCCGAGGCCGGGACCCCCCCGACCCCAGGACCCCCCCCACCTCACCGCACCCGCGGGAACAACCGCGAAGCCCCAGAACCCCCCCGCAGCCAACGCCGGGGCCCCACCGGGACGGCCCCAGCGGCCGCTATCGCCCCACCGAGCCCCAGCGGCGCCTCACGAGAAGGGGACCCGGGGCCGCCCGCCCCTCTCGGCACCACCCGGAGCGCGCTCCCCGCCGTCGGAAGCGGAAGCCGCTGTTGTGCCGGGAGGGGCGGGACCGCGGGCGGGCGGGGCCGCAGCGCGGCCGGCAGGGGGCAGCACAGCCCCGGGAGCGGGAGGGGGGCGGCGCCGAGCGGGGCACGCGAACGGTACCCCCCCCCCCCCCCCCCCCGTGCGCACCCCCGGTGCAGCCCCGTACACACTCGGTACAGCCCCTTGCACACACCCGGTGCAGCCCCGTGCACACCCGGTACAGCCCCTTGCACACCCGGTACAGCCCCGGGCACACCGCCGGTACAGCCCCGTGGGCACCCGGTACAGCCCCGTGCGCACCCCCGGTACAGCCCCGTGCACACCCGGTGCAGCCCCTTGCACACCCGGTACAGCCCCGTGCGCACCCGGTAGAGCCCCCGTGCACACACCCGCTGCATCATCCCTTGTGCACCATCCCGGTCCTCCCGCCATCCCCGTGAGCGCACAGCTGGGTTCAGGTGTGCACGGGGCCGTTTGCGCACTCAGCGCGTACCCCACGCACCCTCATGCACACACAAGTGCGCAACACCCCCCCCCCCCGGTGCACAAACACATCACCAAGACACCGAATACACCGGCGCAGCCCCTCCGCACCCCAGATGTGCACAGCTGCTGTCGCACACCTGCAAGCGCAGAGGCACGCACACGAGTGCATGAATGAGTGCCCAGGCAAGGTGTGCACACACACACTCATTGCTGCATCCCCTTTACAGCCCCGACGATGGCTCCAGCCCTGCGGCCCCTGGCTATGGGTGCGTGCACGATGTGGTCGTGCCGCCCCATGCACCAGCCCAGTTCCCCTTCCTGCAGCACCCACACCGCGGCTCCTCACATCCACCCGGGGCGGACTGAGGGTTTGCAGGAGGTGGCATCGAGTGGGTGCTGCCCCCCGGGGCTTGGGGGGCTCTGGTGCTGCTGCCCGCAGCACACCCAGCCCCTGCCCCGCTGGAACAGCTCCTGCAGGAAGCGTTACCCCGGGATTTATCGCATTATCATCATGGTTTTGCACTATTCCCCTGGTGGAACTGCAGGCGCGGGGAGCTCCGCAGAGCCGGCGCTGACTGAAGCTGCCTCGGGTTTCCTATTTACGTATTTATGTTATTCTGATGGAGCTCTTCCAGATCCCAGCAGGGAGCCGTGGCCCGGGGGCGCAGGGGGCCGGGAGGCCGCCCCGCTTGGGCATTTTTCTGACGTGCTGTCACAGTTCCCCCCTCTGTTTCCCACCCTTCCCTTCCCCACACAAAATGGGGGCCCCCCCGTGTCTGCAGCCCCCTGGGGGTTCCAGCCCCTTTGCAGAGTGGGTGCTGGTTCTTGGTGACGCAGGGACTTGGTGCTGTGTGGTGGCACCAGCAGCCGGTGTGGATTCCCCCAACAGCCCCCGTGGATAGGGTTTGGGGGGCATCATCTCCGTGCCATCCTGAGTGAGGGTGAGAATGACCCCATCCAAGCACCCTGACTGGGCTTGGAGGGGAAAAGCAGCAGGAAGAGTAACGGGGAGTAAGAATTTCTCCCTCCACATGGAGGATGCTTTCTGCCCTATGAGCTGGCTTCAAACCAGCACAGCCCATGGCAGCTGAGACTCTCAATCCGGTCCCAATGCCACCTCAGTGCCACTGGTGGATGGGTAAACCCAGACCTGGACTCTCCATGGTGCCAGTAAAGCCCAAGCACTCTGCACTCCAGTAAACCCCCAGACCCTCTGCAGTCAGGGTGGCAGCACCAGGCACTGTCACTGTCCCTGGCTGCATGACACCCCTGGGGACCATGCCACAGTCAAGCCGTCCACCAGAACCTGTTCTGGGGGTAAATTCCTCCTGCTCTCCCCACCATTAGCTGGGAAAGGAGGGCTGGTAAGTGTGGGTCACCCCATTGCCACCTCTGCCCCCCACAGTGTTGGAGCCCAGGCTGCCCCAAAGGGTCCTGCCAGCCCAACCATTTCCCCTAAGCCGCATGGAAGCTTTACCCCCATCCCAATAACCCCCCCTGCCTAAAGAGGAGGCTTTGGGGTTACAGTGAGGGCCAAACCCTGCTCAAAACCAGCCTGGGGAGGTGCCAAGCCCAGAGACCCGAGTGCCGACACCTTTCTCTGGCCATCAGCACACCAGAGCCCTTCCCTGGAGCATCCCTGCTATGGTCCTGCCATGCCCATGCCATGAACCACAGCCTCCAGGGAGGTGGCTCCTCATCCCCACGTTTCTTGGGTGAAACAAATCCATTTTGCAAATGGGGATGTTGCTGATGTGGTCGTTTGGGGCGTTCGAATACAGCATCAGGATCTGCCCCCTTCCTCCTCACCGCCTTGGCGGGGCGGACTAGGAAGAATGCGAGTTGGCTATCCATCAGGGAGACAGAGCAAGAGCCAGCCGAAGAAAGAGGGGCATTTTAGGAGGAAAGCCAGGGAAATTTGATCATTAAGAAATCCTCCTGGCTGTCTGGGGGAATTTAATTAAATTGCTGGAAAGGGCTGCACGCACATCTGGATCCAATATGTGCAGCTTTGATTTTTTTCTCTCTTTCTTTCTTTCTTTTTTTTTTCTTAGTTCACTCTTTTCCCATCTCGCTGTTGAAGGAGGGGGGGGGGAATAAAAGGGAAATAGCAGAGCCACGGAGTATTGGTTCATCTGGGACTGGGATTCCTGGCAGGGAAAGAAAGAGGGAGAGAAAGAAAGAGCGAAGAAAGAGGCAGAAGCAAGGGGAATAAGAAAGCTGGGAGAAAAAACCTTCACCCAGGGCCTGGCTGTGTGTTTTATAATGCCACCGACCGCAGAGACAAGGAGCTAGGAGGGAACGGGGGGAGCTGTGAGAGCTGGAGGGGAGCTGAGGAGAGGAGCTAGCCCAGGGCATGCTGTGCTTTTGGGGTCTGGCAGCAATGGAGGGAGAAAGAGGAATTGCTCAGCAGATAGAGAAATACCACTCCCGCTGGGAGCCGCAGGCCCGGCTCAGGGCCCAATGCCTTTGGGCTGGTACAGGATGGGGATCTCTGGTCCCCAGCCCTGCCAGGGCATGGCGCTGGGCACAGGTCCCATTGGAGCAGATGGGACAGGCAGCCCTGCTTCCCAGAGCCAGGTAGGGACTGACCCCCAGCCATTAGCTCCAAGAGCCAGTCACCGGGTCCTGGCCAGGTACCACCAAGCCCCCCACAGTCTCCCATACTTCATACTATCTCCTTACTCCAACCATCATTATGGTGGAGCAAAGGAGCATCTCCATAGTAAGAAACCCCCTTCCACCCACAGCGGATATGGGACAGACAGCCCAGTTTCTCCACAATAACCAAAGGGCAACATTTTGGGAATAGGAAGAACGAGCACACGGGTACTGAAGGGAGCAGCGCCAGCCCAAGCAGTGCTCCAAGGGTGCTGCCCCATCACACCCCAGCCACCGCTGCATTTTGGGGGTGAGGAGGAGGTCTGGAGCTGGCAGAGCGCATCCGGATCCATGGTGAGAACTGTGGAAGCATGAGGTGTTATCACAGCATGAGAGAAATGTCAGGAAACCCCTAGGAGGGCACAGAGTGACATTACCAAAATATATCCCTTTTCTTCCTTAAAAGAGAGGAAGATGAAGGACTGGCAAACAGAAACACATTCATCCCAAGGGCTGCAGACCTGGAAGGCTCTGGCCAGATGAATCCCCGAGGAGCCCGGCGCAGCCTTGACAGCTCTGGTCCATCAGTCCATCAGCTCCAAAGCCAGACTCAGCAAAACCCAGCCGCTTGGCATCAGGCAAAGCATCCTTGTTTGGCTTCACCTCCAAACCACCCCTGCTTTGCCCTTCCCAGCTCCAGGATCCAGTTTTAATCACTTTAAAGATATGGCTTTTACCCCAAAAACCACCCCAAAGAAGAGCTTGCACAAGAGAGTGGGGAAACACCAGGAGGGTGGGTTTCAAACAACCGGGTCTCGCTTCAGATGCCTTGCGTGGCTGGGGGAGTTAAAAAAGAAGGATGCTGAGAAAAGAAGGGGGAGGGGGGAAAAAAAGGGCAAATCCTGCAGCTAAAAAGGAAATTGCATTAATACAGATTGTTTTATTTAAAAAAAGCAAAGCCTGACCTCTACTTCAAAAAAGCCATCAGACATTCCCCTTCTGAAAGGCCGACAGGGGATATTACTGAAAGGCCAGTTAATTTCTCAATGACTTACTGTTCTTGCTCTGCTCATGGAAATGTGTAAAGAGTCGGAGGGTAATTTAAGGCACCCTGCAGAAAGGTGTGTAAATCTTTGCATGTCTAAAGAAACTTTACCAGACCGCTAGGATTGGGAAAAAAAGAAAATGCTTACCCCTCTTTTTTTTTAACTTTCCTTTGGAACTCGGATCCCCTTTGATCATAAAAAAGGTCGTATTTCACCCAAAAAAATATCGGCAATCACAGGGCCCGAGGAAGTGCGAACCCAAGGGGGTTTCACCGACGATTATTCCCTCCATTTAATTACTTAATGCCATGAACCGAGGGAAAGCCGTCTCCCCTGGAAAAGCCAGACAGTTCAAGAATAAGGTCTGGCCCTGAACAAGGAGGAGGAAGAGGGTTATAAATGGGGCTGGGGCTGCTCCATCCACCCTCCTGCCCTCACTCCTTCATAGGCCAAGACCAGCCGCCCCTTTCCGCCCCCCCCCAAATAATCACAGCAAGATGTTCCCAGCCTTGGGGTGAAGGGAAAATGCTGGGGAAGGAATGGGGACTTCTTACTGTGCCAGGCCCCTGTTTATGCTGAGTGGCCGGTGTGCATCACCAATGGGTCACTGTCCTCCTAGGGGATGTCTCCATCCCCCAGGTTGGTCCATGAGAAGGTGTTCCGGGACATGGCACCATCCCCATCCTGGGAAGGGTCTGTGCCTGCAGCAATGGTGACAAAAAGCAGGATCAAGTGGGTACCTGGTGAAGGAAGGGTGGCATGAGGCTGTGCTGCGTCCCCCAGGGTCTGGGGGTCCTGAGGATGATGAAGGCATCTCCCACCCAGGAGCATGGCGAGCCAGGAGGGCTGATGGCCATACCTCCAATCTATGCAATATAATATATGATATACGTCACCTATATTCTAATAAACCCATTGAGCGCATAACAATAGTGCACAGCATCGTCCTGGCACCACACACCACCGGGGACCCATCCAGCTGGGTGCTGGGAAGAAGTAAAACACCCATCCATGGGGAGCAGCCCAAGGGAAGCAGGAGCAGAACATGGTGTGACAACCAGCCCATGATTTACACAGCCAAGGCGGCAGGACCAGACAGCGGAGCTGACTCCCGAAGTGCCACCAGGGACAATAAATTGGGCCAATAGGGCCAATAAACGGACCCCCAAAAAGCAGGCGAGGGGAAGGGAGATTGGGCTGGCTTGTTTGCACACTCGAGGAGCCCCCCGCTGAGTCGGAGGGAGCCAAAATCTGCCTTCAGCTACACCCCTTCCAAGCTGGAGAGCTCGGGGAAGCTGCTTCCCCGTCAGGAAGATCAGATTTGGCAGCACTGGCTGGCTTCAGGATCCGCACGCCTCCGACTTGAAGGGGAAGAGAGCGCAAGAAAAGCTTTCGGCAAATGTTAAAATAACTCAGGCAGGGGTTTGCCTCCCTCGGCCGCTCTGGAGCGGGGATGATGTTTATGAGCTCAGAGCTGGGCTGCAGCGAGCGGCCCATCTCGCTCCGAGATGTGGGCTTGAACCCTGCGTGCGCGCAACCCCGTCCAGATGTGCCTGCAGCGCCGGGCAGCAGAGCGCGGCTGGAACCGGGGAGGGGGGAACCAGAACCGTTCACCTCTCATTTCTGCTCATAGCCCCCCCCAGCCCTCGCTGGACACCAGTAACAAGCCCCCCTCCCTCCCACCCCTGCGCATGTATCTCTGTCTCTATATAAATACCGTTTTTAAAGAGGAAAACCTCCTTTTTCCTCTCCCGGTGGCTGGTTTTCATTAGGGAGGTTTCTTTCTAACCCCAAGGGAAGCAGCCTATGAGTTTTTAGCTGTGGTGCAGGACGTAATTATCTCATTAAGGCGAGAGAGCCAGGCTTTTCCCAGGAGAGGTGACCTTGCTCCGGGGTTGATGGGGACCGGTTAAAGGGGGGAGTTGGAGGTGGAGGGGCGCCGTGTTCCCCCGCTCACCTGAGGGTCACCTCTCCCTCCAGCCCCATTCGGGAATGGGTTTCCCCAGCTCCTCTCCCCCACCATCCCTCCCCACGGAGCGCAGCCACTTACACTTGTTGATAGAAGCACTTAAAGCAGAACTTGGGGGGGGGGAATGATATGGATGGGGTAAGGGGGGGGGGGAAGCGGGTCTCCCTCCCTGTGCCCCCCTCTCCCCTTTCCGCGGCTTGGCTGCCGGCAGCGCTCGGCCCCTGGCAGAGGGGCAGGTCGCCGTGCCGGGGGGGGGGGGGGGGGGGGCGAGGGGCCGCCCCGCTCTGCTCGGAGCAGGGGCGTTTGTTTGAACAGCTCCAGAGCAAAGAGCAGGGGAAGAAAGTTTGGGCTGGGAGCGTGGTTTTTTCCCCAGACGTCAGCACAAGGCGGAACAGGGGCTGGGGAGGGAGCCGGACTCCCAGGGCAGCCGCGATTTATATTTTTCATCCTTTTTGAAAAGAAAAATTATTATTATATTTTTTTTTCTCCCTTTTTTTTTGGGGGGGGGTGGGAAGGGGAAGGGGGCCGGGAGCGGCCCGGCACCTCTGGGTGGGCTGCGGGCTGGGGGTGGGAGCCATGGACTCGGCGCCAGCCTTCGCCATGGACAAGCCGTTCGCCCCCAGCGCCGTGCGCGGCCCGGAGCCGCCCGAAAACCCTCAAAGCCGGAAAAACTTCAGCGTGAGCCACCTCCTCGACCTGGAGGAGGTAGCGGCCGGTATGAACGGGACCCCTCCGGCCGGTCCCCCGCCCGCCGGTGGCGGCAAGGCCATGCCGGAGCCCTCGGGAGGCAGCAGCGGCAGCGAGGCAGCACCCCAGGACGGTGAGTCCCGGCGCCCCGGGATGGGTCCCCCGGGTTGGGGCAGCTTTGGGGATGGGGTGTCCGCACCGTCGCCCCCCTGCCCCGCTAATAAAGGGGGTCGGTTTCCCCCCGCGGCGGGGTTGGGGGCACAGGAGGAACTGGTGGGGAAGAGGGGTGACCCTAGTAGGGGCGAGCTACAGCCGACACCCCGACGGCTGGGGCAGAGGGACCCTGCGCCGGGAGAAGGGGACATCGCACTGGGAGACGGGGACCCCGCACAGCGGAGTGGGACCCTGCACCGACCGCTTCCCCGCTACCACCGGGATGCCGGGTACGGGCCGGTCCCGGGCAGTCGGTGCGTCCCGGGGCTGCTCGGCGTGCAGGGTCTCCCCTTTCCCGGGGTTCCTCGCCTCGGTTTCCAGGCCTGGGGAGCGAAGGCTGCCCGGTTGGGCCACGGGAACCGCGACACAGGGAGTCCGCTCCCGGCTGCCGCCGCAGCGCGGCTCCCATCCGGTAGCCCCGGCAGCAACGGACCGACGGGGACAGAACTGGGGTTGGGAAAGGGGACGGGGATAGACCCGAGACCCGGCTTCGTGGCGCTCGGTCCTGGCAAGAGACACGTTTTTAAAGGGAGAACCCTCCTGCTCGCATCGCTGCGCGCCGTTCCCCGGCCCCGGCGCATCCCTCCCTGCTCCGGTGCCCGGGGCGGCGGCGAGGATTCGCCTCATCCCTGCGGCAAAGCAGGGAATGGAGAAGGCGAGGGGAGGCAGAGCGTGGGGTAGAGGTGCCCACCCCAAGGGCACCCTTGGGTGACATCCCCCAAACCTGCCTCCCGGCTGGGTTTTGGTACCCCAAAACTTGTTTTCTGCAGCCCCTGAAGCACAGCCCGGCCAGGCTGCACAGCCCACCCGGGAATCAGTGCTGCTCAGACCTGCAATGAGGGGCTCCCAGTTGGAACCCCTCATACACAGGGTGCTCTCTCTATCCCCTCCCGTGGCACACAGATCTAAAGCATCTTTTTTGCCCCCATTGTACAACCTCAGCACAACCAATTTCCTGCACAGAGAGGACCCCTGAGCCCTAACCTGCCGCTGCTTGGGATGTTGAGGGCTGAGTGAGGCTGGGTGTTGCGTTCGGGATGGTAGCTGGTATTTTAGGCGCTATTTTCCATCCTCCCTCCTCTTATGAGTTCCGTTTGTTCTCTTCTTGCCTTTGGGACTGCGGGGAGGTTTTCCCCCGCCGATGGGACCATACGGGGGACAGTCTGTTGTGTGGGACCAGTGCAGCTTTCGGAAACCCAGCCTAGCCCGACGCAACCAGCTCAGCTCACAGGGTGACTTGCAAAACAGCAGATAAACCACCACCCTGCTGAGCTCCTACCGCACCCCAGAGAGGCTCAGTGGGGACCAGGGATGATAAATACCAGAGAGGGAGAGGCAAGGGGGATGTCTGATTCCCCTAAGCCCTTTTTTTCACCCCAAAAGCCCATTTCACCTCGGGCAGAGGCACTATGGGATGTGTTCAGTTGATCCTAGCGCTGCTGGACCATGGGGGATGTTTCCCATTGGCACCTGTTTTGGCGAGGTTGCAGGGATGAAGACACTGTCAGCATCTGGGATGCTCCAACAACCTGTCCAGGATTGGAAGCATTTCTCCCTCTGATCCCAGCTGGGAAGAGAAAATCCTGAGAGCTGAGAGCAGCAGGCAAGAAGAGAACAAGGAAACGAGAAAACCCACGTGCATGCAAACATTGACTTGTGAGACCCATTACCCATTGCCATGGGCTTAACTAGGGTTCAGTTTCCTAAATTTAAATGCGAAGACTCCGAATACCAGGCAAATGCCCTGTTTGTGGGTATCAGCCTTTTGCTACACATCTGCAATGCTTTCGGCACCAGCGTGATGACAGCAGCGGAACTTTTACTGGTAATGTTATCTTTTATTGGCATCCTAAAGTAAAACAGCCTCTCAGCATTTTCTCTCATCTTCCTTTTCACCATTGTGGGCTTTTTCTGCCACATGCAAGTTTGGAGCCCTGCAGGTCGGTGGCAGGAGGATTATTACCAATGCAATCGGACCCTGGTACCCGGGTGTGTTTGCAGGATGTGGCTGTTGTTATCAGGGTCATCGCACTGGTGGGTTGGAGGAAGAGCAGCTCCGAAGCTGCCGGCACCCCCTGCACCAGGCCCGGCTCGCTGTGATCCAGGGGCAGAGCTGGCACAGGGATTCTTTAGGCTGTGCTCAGCAGATGGAGACTTCCACAAACCCCTCTCTCCTTCCCCAGGCAGCCGCAGCAGGAGGAGGGATGCTTCTGTTCCCGAGGCTGGCAGAGCCAGAGAAGCTTGGGGCAGGGTGTTATTCTTTGCAGAGGGGGATTCAACACTCTCCTGCTCTCACTCACCATCCGTATCCCAGAGCCCCACTTTCTATCTCCACCTCCATGGCTCCTCATAAGGCTGGCACATCCCTTCCCACTGGCACTGAGGACCAGAGCCATCCCCAACTCCTTCTCCATCCAAGGGAGCTGCTCAGCCTCTGCCTTGGCCGTATCCCCAGCCTGGCCCTGAGGGCACCCAGCACATCCTCATGTGAGGATACAAATACCCATGCAAGACGTTGCTCTCGTGAGACCCAGAAATTAAGAGACAGAAATCGCACAAGCGAGGCAAGAGTGTGGAAATGCCAACAGGGTGGCAAAGGCTCATCTGCAGGCTGGTCTTCATCCTGCCCTGGAGCGGTGCAGCAGCCTCCCATCGAAAACCTTCGGCACAACTTCTGAGGTCTTGAAAGCTTGTTCACCTCCTTTCATTAGACTAACAAATAATGTGTAACGCGAAACATCTGTTAACAACAGCCCTTAATGTTCTCAAGATGATAAAGCAGGAGGGTAATTTTAGCCAGCAGGCCTTGACTGATGGCTTTTCAAACAATGAACTTACTTTTGGTGCCGCCTGGGGATGGGAGAGGGAGTCGGGCGCTGGCTCCGGCAACGGCTTCGGGCTGTAAAGTCAGAAAGAGCCACTTTTGTCACAGCCGGGCTCAGAGGAAGGGCTGCAGACCCTCCAAAGGGATCCTCCGGCATGGGGCAGGCAGGCAGGCATTGCCCATTCGGTGGGAGCGGGCAGTGAAATGGGGACATGTGGTGGCCCCTAGGCATCCCATTTGCAGAACTCTTCAAGTTGAAACGGCTCTTGGGGCCCTTTCCTCACCCCCAGGGCAGCCGGGACCCTCCGACCTGCGCAGAGGCTGAGCAGAGCAGTGATGAAGTGATGGGAGAGGCTGCACCCAGCGGGCAGAGGGGATTAAAATGGTGTTACAGCAAATTGGTTTTAATTACATAAATGAGGGCAGTTGGAAAGGGAGAAGGGAGGGGCAGGGACCTGGTAACAGAGTGGAAAAGAGGAAGGGACTTGCTTTTGGCGTCAAGCAGTGTCTGATTGCCCCAAATAGTCCTGAGCTGCTCCCAGAGCTCAGGCACCTTCCCCAAGGCAGAGGCACCCCAGCCAATGTCCCTAGGGTGGCCCAGGGGCTGTGCTGGTCTCGGCTCACAGGGCACAATTCATCTGTGCTTCTCTGCCTTTCCAAATGCCACTCGTCCCTGTGAGACAAGGGGCACAGCTCAGGGATGCCTTGGCCCCTTTGACTGCATGGGCAGGAGGCAGCCCTGTAACACCACAGCTGCGGAAAAAGGGCCGGGATGTGCTCATAGGGATCTGCCTTCCCTGGGACATCCGTGCACGTACATGGCTTGACTGCAATTGAACCCGATGTCATTAATCTGTGGCCAGCCTTTGTGCTTGTCACAGGGTAACACAGACCTTGGAGCCAGCAAGACTGAGGCCCCCCAGTCCTGTAACTCCAGACCCATCAGACCCCTCTCTCCCATCTGCTTTCCACAGCCCCAAAAGTGCAGGAACCCCCCCAAGTCCTTTTGCTGGGAGGGTTTCCATGGTTTCTGGATGACAGCTCAGGAAGGGACAGGGATGTTGGGACCCCAAATCACCTCCCATGGTGGGGAAGAGTCTTTGAGAAGTGTTTGATGGATGTGGCTGCTGCTCTCCAAGGAGAGGCTCTCACACTTCCGTCCCCCAAAGAAGGGGACAGCAGGGGTCCCTGCTGCTCGAGGAGGCACCGTGACTTGCTTGCCCTGGCTGGGGGATGAGGTTGGGATGCAGAGTGGGACATGACCCACTGGCGCAGAGCAAGGCTGGGGTGCAGGGTTTACAGTGCCCATAGCCCCTTGCCACATCCCCCAAACAGGAGTCCCTATCCCTGTCATCCTCCCAGGCTGGCAGGGCCCTGGCTGGGGGCAGACCCTGTGTGGCAGAGCTGGGAGGCGGCATCTGAAGCAAGGGGGAAGCAAACCATGTCAGTCCTTGTAAGGCCAGCACAGCCAGCATGGGTGGCACTGGGATGAGAGCCACCCTTGCACAGCCGTGACACTCAGTGACCAGACATCACCTTCACTGTCCCCAGCACCTACCTGGGGACATCTCCCTGCCTGGAGGCCTTTGAGGGCTGCAGACCCCAAGGTTTATCTCCATAGAGGGACCATGCCCACGGGGCTGCTGGAGCGGGAGGGTCTCCAGGAGAGAGAGCAGCACCGCTGGACATTGTGCCCAAGACCAGCACTTGCCCAATGCCTGACACTGGCAGGTCCCCAGCTCAGCATCCATCAGCAGGGATTGAGTAAAGGCCAATTAATCCGGGCGGGAGCGGCCTGCCCAGGCCCGCCTCCCACCCTCACATTTGTTTGCTCTTAGTGCGAGGCTGGCGACAGGCGAGGGATGGATGAGGAGCCTGACGTGTCCCGGCTCGCCCAGACGGTTTCCAGCCGCTAGCAGGGAGCCCAGTGTATCCCAGTCAGGAGGAAACGGGGATATGGGGAAAGAACCCCCCCCCTCCCTCGGCACTCCCCCGGGCTGCAGCAGGGAGCAAGGGACAGCCCCAACCTGCAGCGTGATCCCTGCAGCCAGGCTCCCGCCTTCCTTAATGAGGACACCCCCTCCTATGGCTCTCGCCCTGTGTCACTGTCACAGGACACTGGTCCCATGTCCCGTGGATGAGGGGAAACTGATTCCACAGGTCTCACCCATCCAAACACCATGATAGGGAGGATGTTTGGAAGTGATGCTTTTCCCATAGCACAGGCAGGACAGGAGGCTGAGTCAGGTCACAGCCCTGCCAAAACCAGATGGAGCAGCACAAATCCCTGCCAGGCACAGGCAGGAAGCTCAGGCCTCCTGAGGCTTCAGCCATGGGGCAGACTCTGGTACCAGTGCTCTGTGCTTCCCTGCACCCTTCAGCCCCGAACGGTGACACCAGCTCACCCTCCCTCTCCTCCGCATGATGACACCCGTTCACCATCCCATTTCTCCTGCAGTGACACCCGTGCAGCATCCCGCTCCTCCCCATGCACTAGGGGGATGTTCTGCCCCTGGGATGCAGCCAGGCTCTTACTGACTGATGGCATCTGGGCTCCAATTTGTGGGGGGATTTGTCCCCATATGGGATGAACACCCCCACCCGGGCTCCAGGCTCCCCCGACGGCAGCCTGGGGGACCCTGGGTTGGAGCTGCAGCTTGGGCAGCCCCGGGAAGCAGCGCTGTTAGCGAGGAGCCCTCCCCAGGGGCGCAGGGAAACACATACCAGCACGTCCTCTGCAGCGTGCGCAGGGCCCTGCGGGGTCCCCGCACGTGCTTGATCCGGGCTGGGAGCTGCTGCCAGGGGGTGAAGGGAATGAAAACCCCAAACCGGAGCCTGGGGAGATGGGTCTCGTCTTGTGTGGGGAGCCCTGAGGGCCGGAGCAGGCTTGGCTGGGGCAGGAGAGCAGGAAACCCACTTTCCCCCCCACTTCCCGTTGCTGGGGTTTTCCTCCCCTCAGCACACCCAGCGAGCTGGGTTTTGGCAGGCGTTGCCGCGGGGAACGCTCATTCCCACCCCCTATTTCCAGCAGGGAAAGGTGCGGGAACATGGGGCAGAGGTACAAGAGCCGCTGCTCAACATGGTCTGGAAGGGACAGCGCAGGGGTCCCATCTGCCGTGGGGACACAGAGCTTTGCCCCACTCCCTTGTGAGCCCCAGCAGCACCCACTGATGTGTTTTAAGCCCCAGAAGCACCCCCAAATGCCCCATGGCGCAGCCATTGCCCAGCCCAATAGGGTGCCAGGGCATGGGGACACCTTTCCTGTCCCCCCTGGGCTGTTTCGTCTAGCTCAACCAGGAACAGCTCAGTGCAAGACTATTTCCCCTCTCCTTTTGGGCTGTTATTTCAGGGAATGGGGCTGATTCACAGGAAAACTATGAAATTTCGACTCCGCGCAGCCAAGATGGGGCCAATTTCAACGAATCAGCATTTTAAGAGAGCCTGGGCGTGTGTCCGTAGCTGGGAGGCTGATGAAATGATTTGGGGCTTTGAGGCTGTCTCATTAGAAACCCTCCTCTCTCCCAGGGAGCGGGATCACCTCTTCTCCCACGGCTGACTTCCTCCAGCCGCAGGGAATTATCCCCCTAGAGCTGTAACATCACTGAGCAGGAGGGATGAGGTTTGAAGCAGGATGGGACCTGGGGGCTTTGGGAGTGGCAGAGGCTCGGGATCCCCAGGCTGGCAACTTGTCCCCTCCCTGCCACTGGAAGGAGGTACCCTCCCAGGATGGGATCCCTGAACCATGGAGCAGGTTCAGAGCATCCTTTAAGATGCTGGGCAGTGGGTTGTGGCTGGGACTAGGCAAGGATTTAGACCAGGATTAATACAGTTCTGTTCTTTATTCCTGGCTGGAAAAGGCAATGGGAAACGGGTGAAAGCCTGGTGGGCAGAGTCAGTTATCCCCTGCCTGGTCCCCATGCCTGCACAGTACCAGTGATGCTCAGGCGGGTCAGGGAGGATGGGGAAAGCAAACCCTCTTTGAGTTGGACTGATTTAGGGTTTCGAGGTGTTTTTCTCATGCCTGCTGGCCCGGGCTGCCCCAGCAGTGCAGAACTGAGCTGTTTTCCATGGGATGCTCCCGGATTTCTGAGAATTAAAAGAAAAAATCCCACCTCACCCTTGAGGCATTCCCAGCGTTCGTGTTCGCCAGAGGGACACGTGCCTGTGGGTGATGTTTTCCAGCCTTCCCATGGCATAATGAAATGGCTTCATCCATAATCAGCATCCCTCACTGGACACTGTGCTTCCCTTGGGAAAACCATCCGCAGCGCTGGGATCTGCTGGGAACACCTCTGGGGGCATGGGGGGATCTGGTTCCAGCCCCTCACCCATGTGTATCCCATGCTGGCAGCTCTGGCTGCACATCCACTAGGAGGGAGTTGTGTGGTAAATGGGATATTGATGTTGGATGGGTTAGGGGGAAATTGTCCCGGCTTGGTGGGGAGTGACACCTCTTTGAGGATATAAGGGGGACAGATGGAGTCCCCTTTGTCACCCCCATCCCCTTCAGCTCTGCTGGGAGTGCCCCATCCAGGGTGCAAAGGGCAGCTTGGGGGGTGTTAATTGAGCAGGAGGTGTAATGAGGCCATTGAACTGCTCCTTCACCCCGGGGCTGGAGGGAGAACAGTGCCTGGGAGCCAGGGCAGGGTCGGGGTGCAGCTCAGGTCCCGGGGGGCAACTCAGGTCCCAGGGAGATGTGGGGAGGGCAGGGAGCCTTCAGAGAGCAGCAGCGCCAGCAGCTGGCCCCCTCCCCTTCCCTCCTCATCCCCCTTTGGAGTGCATATAATAAAGCAGCTTTTCAGCTGCGGCTGCAGTGATAGATCAGGAAGAATTGTATGAGTCTATTAAAGTCTGTGTGTCTCTGAATGGAGACTGTGGCTAAGCCAGGCGCCAGGCTCGCGCATTGAACCAGATGTGGAGAGGCGCCATCCTTTCCAGCCACTGAATCCGAGAGGCTGCAGGCTTCACACGCAAGGAAACTGGAGTGCACATGGCAGGGGAGCCGGGGGAGCAGCGGGGAGCACATGGCAGCGCTGGCGTGAGCGGGGCAATGGGGAGGGGGCACAGCCCCAGCCCTCCTCATAGTGATGGGAACTGAGCTGTGGGGAGCAGCCCCGGCACGGGGCTGAGCTGAGGGGTTGGTGCAGCAGGACATTGGTGGGCTGCACGGTGAGATGTGTGGGGCATTGGTGGGGAGGTTGGGATGCACCTCAAGCTGTACAGGGCTATGCAGGGGGTGTACGGAGGTTGTATTGTACCCCAAGTCATGCAGGGGGACTGAATTGTACCACAGGTCATGTAGCATGTTGCTTGGATGGGAATTGCATTGGATCCCAAGTTGTAGAGGGCAATGCAATGTGCGTATGGGGGGGGTTATATTGCACCCCAGGCTGTAGAGAGCATTGCAGAAGGACAGTGTTGCACTGTACCCGGAGTCGTGCAGGGGAATTGTGTTATACCTCAGATTGCGTTGCACCCTGAGTCATGCTGAGCATTGCGCGGTCTGGGGGCTGTTGCGTTGCTGCTGGGGTGTGTTGAGGATAGCAGTAGCAGTGATGCTGCAGGGGTGATACAGGGGACCCCGCACACACCAAAGATCCTGATCCAGCAGCACCAGAGCCAAGGAGGGTGCCGGGCAGGTCAATGGGCAGTGGCAGCTCCTATCTCTAAACTCACTGGTGCTGTGGGGCTGCTCCTGCCTCTCCTGATGTGGGTCCAGGAGAGGCAAGGGAAGGGAAAGGGCACAAAAGGAAGAACAGAAGGATGCCATGGAAGGCAGCTCAGGGTGGTGGTTGCTGCATGAACTGGTACCCCATGTCCCCAGCAAAGGTGTGAAGCAGAGTCCATCCATGCACTGCTGCTGGGGGGACATGGGTGACGCGGGGACGGCCACCGGCGCGGTGCTGCTCGGGGCTGTGCTATGCTCGGGGCGGTCATCATGCTCCTTCCTCACCGGTTTCACTTTCTCGGCCACATGGCTGTAATTTGGGGGTTGTAAATACCTCAGGGGAGTTTCTAAGTGAAAAAAATCACTGTTTTCATTTAAATTAGAAGACACTGAAACATTTCTATTAGTATTAGAGGGTTATAAAACCTAAAACAAATGTCGGAACTGAACTACCAGGCACCGTCCACTTTGTGAAGCCCTTCGGATGCTCAGTGCAACCCGTTACCCATCGGGGTTAAGGTTTAGTTGGGTTTGTATGGAAGTGCCTGGGAGTCACTGACCCACACCCTGGGACTCCAACCACTGGCACCAGTGTGTCCCCAGGTTCGCTCCTGGCTGGGTTTTGGGGCCTTGGTTGGTTGGGTGCTGGGGTCAGGGTGGCAACATGGTGCTTGGGCTCCCTGGGGACCGGGAGGGGATGAAGGCTTGGGGTGATGAGGATGAGGATCTCAGCATTATTGGGCTTTGCAGAGCGGGACCCAAGCAGCTGCACCCACCCTGGCATCAACAAGGTGTCCCCTGGTGTCCTCCCATGGCTGGCATCTGTCCCCAGCAACCTGCCTGACCTCCTATCCCTAATGTCCCCCCCATCCCTGCCACTCACGCTCTGCTTTAACCTGGAAACAGTTAACCAGGCTGGGTTTAACAGAAAAGGGGGGGGGGGGGGGGGAAAGATAGGAGCCAATTATTAAAATGAATGTTTTACAATAAATTTGGCGAGAGGCCACTGACCTCAAATGAGAACCAGACCGGAGGACAGCGATGCTGCGCGCTGGCGAGGCTTTCCGGGATGTCTGTGCATGCAGGCACCCATGAGGGTCCTCCTTGGAGCTGTGGTGGGAGGGGGTCATGGGTGGGGGCTTGTGTACATCCCATGTCCCGGCCAAACGTGTCAGTGTCTGCGATCCGGGGTGCAGGCAGTGGCCATGGGATGGTCTCTCAGCAGGTGCTGGTACTCGCTGATAAAATGGGTGCATCTTGGCCTGGGTGTGGAAAACCCCCAATTGGCCTCAAAAAGAGAGGGGAGTTGGGTTGGTAGCAGGAGGGGACACCATGGGGATTGCCACTGTTCCCCTTGATCCCTGCCCATCCCGCTTGGCAATGACCCTGATGCAGTGGGGCCTGTGCTTTAACCTGGCGGGCTGGTGTTTGGTTTCAGTGCCAGATGCAATGGGACTGGTTTGCTATGGGCTTTTGCTTACTCAGTTTCAAGAAACCACCTTTTTCTTTTGATCTGTGGGAGAGAGGAAGGCAGGGATCACCGTGCCAGGGGTCCCTGGATGGAAGCCTCAGATTCCTGCTCTGCAGCTCTGCCTGATGAGTTTTATAGGTTAAACACCATGCAGAAGTCCCAGCACATTCCCAACAAGGTGATGGTCTGAGGCACAAACCATCCCATCCCCCTTCCCATCCCATCGTGAAACCCACATTGCATTAAAGCTGAGGTTTTGGTGGAGCTTTGCAATCACAGGCGGGTGCTGCTCTCAGGGCCAGCGCTTGCACAAGTCTCATTAGTGTTAATTAATTACACATACCCTGTGCCTGCTGGGATCTGTGTCAGCTGCAATATCAGGCAGCCGCGTGTGAGAGATGTTGGCACCTCCGTGGCTGCATCATGGATGCATCAAGCAGCGCCTACAGGGTTTGCAGGATGGGGAGAGAAGCATTTACCATGCTCAGCCCTGATGCAGGACAGTGGGGTCTGTGTCCTGGCATCATCCATCCTGGCACCATCCATTCCAGCACCCCACTTGCTGTGTGGAGCCAGGGCTGTCCCCTCTGCCTGTACCCCCTCGCTGTGGTACCCAGAGCTGACCCAAAATCCAGCATTTGAGCAGTGGATCCCGGGCTGGCCGTTCCCCTGCGCTGTGGAAACCCATTCACACATCTGTTAACCATCACCAGCGCTGCCACTCTCCACGCTCAGCTATTTTAATGCGTGGCATAACCGGTGCTGGCGGAGCTGGGAGGCTCTGTCCTCGGTGGGTACAACGGGAGCTTCATCCCCAGGAGCAACCGGGGTGCTGCAGCAGTGCGAGGCGCAGGACAGCCCAAGCAGTGGTCTCATTGCACCCCAACCAGGTCTCCTGGCTGGAAGATGAAAGCAAACCCCCTGTGAATGCCTCCTTGCTGCGGAGGCTCCCGGCCACGGCGGCTGGGGCAGAGCCAGCGCCTTTTGTTGGTCCCCGGGCCTCCACCGCGGGGCTGGCGGATTCCAGGGAGAACAGAATTGACATTCCTGCCCCCCCGCTGGTCGGTTCAAACCCACTGCGGTGCCTCTGCCCGAGGCTTGGCTGTGCTGTGAGGGCTTCAGCTCGCCTGGCTAAGCAGCTCCTGACGTTCCATCCCCGCTGCCACGAGCATCCCTTTGGTCTGACACGGCCTCTCTGAGCATCCCTGGGCTAAGGCAGGAGCTGCGGCACAACGCGCGCCACATCCGTATGTCTATTCTCCATATCTGTGTCTATCCTCCATATTCTGTATGTCTGTCCTCCATACCCATGCCTATCCTGTCCCTACTCGGCATTTGCAGGGGACATCCATTGTGGATGAGTTCTTGGTGGCTCTGTGTGACCCCAGCCCCATTTAGGCAAAAGGGGGATGCCAGAGGGGAGTGAACCCCCTTGAGCTGCCTGTTCAAGAGAAGATGCCAGACTTTGGCCAGGCCCCAACCACACAAAGCCAACTGGGGTGCTCAGCCGTGCCACCATCCCCAGCAGACTCATGCAGACAACAGACCATTCCTGGAAGGCTTTTCTCCTCGCCCTGCCATCCCTCTGGGGGGAAAACAGGGTATCCAGTGGCGACCAGCATCCCAGCTTGTGCCCCGCTCGGCTCCTCTGCGTCTCCATCCCCGCAGAGACCTGACACAATGGAGGAGGCGGCGGTAGTGCTGGAGCCGGGACAGCCCATTGTGTCAGGCTGCGGTGGCAGCCTCCTTGGGGTGCATGGGATGCTCTTGGCAGCTCCTGAAAGCCCCTTCTCCAGGCTGGGGTCACCCGATGCACGGGCACAGCCTGGGAGGGAATTTTTCACTCACAGATCACCGAGCCCAAGGGATGTGCTCAGCACCCCGGGCCCTGGGCTGGATGCCCTGGGCCGGTGCCACCCGTCAGCGGGTGCAGCCAGGCAGTCTGAGCCCTGCGGCCCCACACAATGGCTCCGGCCCCAGCTCCTGGGGTGCACAGGAGCCAGGAAGCTGGGAAAGCACAGCAAGAGGCTCCGCTGAGCCCCACACTGGGTGCCAGCACCACTGTGCAGTCCTAAAGGCTGTTTGTGGAGCAGTTGTTTCAGGGGATGCTGATGATGCCAGGCTCAGGTCAGGGTCCCACTGTGCGGTCAGGGCTGGGGACAGGATGCTGGGGTGCATCCCGGAGCTGGTGAGCCCAGCAGCAGGGTCTGTCCCTGTCCCATTCTCCAAAGGTCTATCCCCAGGCAGGCAGTTCCCACCCAGATAAAAGGTGGGTGATGGCACCATCTCCCTCAGCCCACTGGGAGAGCAGAGGGGAAATTCTTGTGCTGCTCATCCCTCTCCCACTGGAGCATCATGGCCAAAGATGTTCCCCAGCCCCTTCCTGAGGCCTGACAGCATCCCACCAACCCTGCCTCCTCCTGCAGGGAATGTGGCTGCAATTAATTCATTGAACGCTTCCGCTGACGCAGGGGCTGGACGTGCCAAAACACTGTTCCCAGGGCCTGGCCTCAGCTGGGCGAGCACTGTACTGGGCTGAGCATGAGCCTCCAGATAGGGCAGGAGCCTCCGGCCTGGTGGGAAGGGCTGTGAAGTGTTTGGGGAGCGATGTCAAAGTCCCAGTGCTTTACCTATGGCAGATGCCCGCAGCCCCATTGGTTTCAGCAGCTTTCAATCTACAGAGCATCCTCTAAATCACAGCGCACGACTCAGCCAGCCTGGTCCTTGCCTGGCTTCTCCAGCATCTTGTTCCCTTCTCTTCATTTCCTTCTTCCTTCACCCCCTCTCTTCCTCCTCCTCGCTGTGACATCCTGATCTTGTTCCTTTTGTGCTCTTGGGTTTTACAGCTTATAAATCACTGCTGCCCTAGCTGGAGAGCTGGCTCTGAATCCACTCACAGCTCTCACCAGTGAATTTGGTGGCTGCTGCTGGGCTGGGACCATTCTAAGAGAAGCAGCATCCCATGCCATAGGGCCCCTCCTCCCCAGTTTCCTTCTGGTGCCAAAACCCAGTGAAACATCATGTTCCCACACATTTGCTGCACTAAAGATAGGGATGAGCTGAAAAGCTGCTTCAGTGCCACCACTGGGTTGCATACACAGTTTGGATACATCCCTGCTGGGATACAGGGATGCTGCTGGCTCAGCCAGCTCTCCAGGACCTTCCAGGCTTTCAGTTGGATGAGCTGTAATGAGTGCTCAGACATCACACACCATCCCCGGCGCTGCTGATGTGCAGCAATTACAGCTTCTGGAGATGCAAAGGGAAAAGCCTCCTGGGCTGAGGGATGCAGGTTGTGCATGGAGCATCCCGAGGTTCACAGCACCCTTGGGCAGTATCCTTGTGGAAACCGGGTGTCCGTACGGCTGGGGGCAGCGAGCTGCGGTGCTGGGTGGCTTCTGGCTGGTGCAGCTGCAGCTCCATAACCATAAAACAGGCTGCTGCCTGTCAGTGAGCGCAGGCTAAGGCCCTCCCGGGACAGCTTTGGCCTCTTTCTTGGTGCAGGCTTTTGCTGCTCCTCTTTAACAGAGACACTTTTCCCCCAGCAGAACTGGCAGCCTGTAAAAACGTGTCAGCATTTCAGTTTTCTCACAATTAATGAGGTGAAACATCCTCGGAAACATTCGCTGTGATGTTTCCCCAGTAGCTCAGACTCGCCCCTCTCCTACATTTTTCATGCATGCCACTTGAGCTGGGAAAGTTTCCTTTGGACTCAGCACATTTGGACCCCCCCCGGCTTCAATTTCCCCCCCAGAGCCTCCGGCATTCCCGGGGTCTTTGCAAGGCTGGGGTTGGGCTGGAGCAGGAGCTGGAAGCAGCAGTGGGTTGGGAAGGGGAGGTCAGACCCTGCTCCCATAGTGGGGCAGCCCACAAAAGGGTTGGCACCCCCATTCCTCAGGGATACCCTGTCTCCTGTGCCCACAGGTTGTTCCCAGGATAGATTTGGACCTTACAGCATCATGCTGAGCAAAGCCAGCACTGGTGCGTGCAAGGTTTGGTGGCCCCAAATGGCTTCTCCCCTGGGTAGTGGGGTGAAATCACCCAGAAAACAGAGCTATACCAATATAGTTCCGGCCCTGAGCTGCAATCCTGTGTTGGTCCCATGCACCCAGGCTGGGGGCAGTTGGGTGTCCCAGCACACATAGAGTGCTGCTTCCCAGCTGCTTCTCAGCCCCCTCCCCTTCCCCCCTCCCAGCTTCCCAAGATGATCTGAGGTGATTAAGGACCTGTAGTACCATAAGCAGTTCCCACCATCACTTCTGCATTGAACCATGTGCTGCCTGCACCCATGAGCCCTCAGCTCCCCTACGGCCTGCAGAGCATCCCTCCTGCCATCCCTCCTCGCTGCAGAGCCCCAGTGAGAGCAGATAGACCCCCCCAGGGCTCCCAGGCTGTCCCCGACCACATCCCAAGACAGGGTAGTGCTGCTGGGAAGGGGTTTCAGCTGCATTCAGCTTCTCATGCACCCCCATATCACCCCCCGGCTTTGGGTGTCTCTGCTGAAGGTTATGGGATAAAAGGAGCTGCAGTGGGCAGATATCCCAGAGGCGCAATTCCCAGACCTGAGTGCTTTGCTCCGGCTCTGCTCGCCCCAATCCAAAGGGAAACGCTTCCTCCCTGTTGCATGATTAAGAGGAACAAGTTAAACAATTGCACATGAAGCTCTGGCGGACGTCATCGCCGGAGCTCTCCTCGCTTCCCCCGAGTGTATAAAGGGATGAAGGGAGTCCACATGTTTACCGAGAGAGACCATGGGAGAAATGAAAGACATTGTTTTTCCAAAGGATTTCTTGGCTGTAAAAGGCCTCCACCACCCTGCGGCTTCCCTGATGAAGGCCCAGCGTTAATTTGTTAAATCCACATCAAGTGCCCGGAGAACCCGTTGTTTGTTTTTGCTAATTCAGCCGCCCCAGATCAAATTGGGGTTTTATTTGTTAAGGATAAACCTTAATTAATAAAAGCTATTTATTTGGTTAGAGCCGGCCGCAGCCCGAGGGTCAGATACGCCGCGATCATTATTTCAAGTAAAACAAACCCAAAACGTCTCTCAACAGTCTGAAAAACGTAGAAACTTAGAGGGCTGAATTTATTTGTCTTAGGAAGAATTTACAGCTAATTCCCTCCAGGCTATTTCAACCCTTAAATTATACCCAAGAAGCAAAAAAATGGGGGGGGGGGGGGGAAATGCCATTCCAAGTGGAAGGGAAGTAAATGGTACAGATTTGATCATTTGGCTGAGGGGGGGGGGTGTGAAGAATTTAAAGCTTAAAAAGGTCTTTGGCAAACTGCTCACAAGTAAATGGAACGTGTGAAATAATTTAATGGCAGAAAACGGGTTGGGGCTCCGGCGCAATGGAAAATGAAACACGTTGTTGGAGATGGAGGCTGGGTTTTTTGCAGGGCAGGGTTGAACTTGCTGGCATGGCCCCTGAAAAAGGGGAGCATTTGTACCCCGAAGCTAAGTGGCAGCACTGGAGACAGCGAAACCTGCCCCAGGATGTGGTGGTGCATTTGCAGTCTCATTCAGGGGAGAGAGAGGCTTGAAATGGGACAAGGTGACCATCCTGGATCACAGTGATGGTGCCGAGTGAACGCAATGCCCTACGATGAGCATCTTGCAAAGGAACCCCACAAACTGGGTGTCTGGATGGGCGCCACCCTGCAGCAATAGTTGGTGATGGAGCCCACCACCAAAAGCCATCCCAAGGGATGAGCTGCGCTGCCGGAGCATCCCTGGGGATGCCGCGGTCCCCGGGGCTCAGGCATGCGAGCGGCTGGGGTTTAAGCGCTGGTTGGATCTGGTTCACAGCTGCACAGAGGCCGTTTATCGCTCACTAATGGAGGTCGTAAGTCAAAGCCAAAGCCTTGGTGGAAATCTAGTGAAAATTACCTCTTTACGGCACTCGGCGGCTGCTGCTTGGGGCCCCCCTTGGCAAGCCCAGCGCCCCAGCTCCTGCAGCTGGAACCCAGGGAGTCACCTATGGAAAACTAATGGAAGCAACAGCGAAAAGGCAAGAGTGGGCTCGGTCAGCGCTCTGCTGAACCAGCACGGTGCTGACCCAGCATTGCCTTCACAAACGGGGCAGCACCAATCGCTGCCCGGTTCCCACAGCAGGGCAGCTCACCGTCATGGCCCGAGCTTGCCAGAGCCTTCTCCCACATGGAGAAGGTTTTGGGGTGACTCCCAGCACCCCATGGCATCCATAGGACTGCCCACAGCCCTCAGGCAGGCGGCAGTGAGGTTGGGTATTGCAGAGAGAAGGTTGTAGGTTACCCAGGCTGCACTGAGCACCCAGAACTCATCCACAAAGGACTCGTGTCTTTTCTAACGCACCGGGGCAAATGCAGGCTTTTTTTGTGAAGCACACGGGGCTCATCTGCTCTGCACAAAGCCCTTCCTCCCCCGCCTCATCTTTGGTTATTCGGTAACGTTATCCCTCTGTTTTCCCCCTTCTCCTGCATTTTTTTTCCCTTTAGAGGAAATTGTAATCAGTGGAAGATAAATACACCGAAGGCGAAGGTGGCTGGGGGTGGCTCAGCAGTCCCCTCTGACCCTGGGGTTGGACAATCAAACTGGTGCCTCCAGCCATGCCCCAAATGAACCCCCAGATTATAACTGACAAAGGCAAGGGCTTGGCTTTCTCTGTAACCTCCCCCAAGTGCTGTTTTGGGGTAAAAGACAGACATTGGGAAGCTGGTTTTAACTCTGTGCAATTTCAGACTCTTATACCTGGAAGCCCATTGGGGTGGGAATCAGTTTCTGTTTCCTCCATCAAGGTGTCAGTAAATCTGGTTAAATCTAATTCCTACGGATGGGTGGCAGGGGGTTTGAGGGGATCTAACCCATCCCCTTCCCTTCTGTGATTCCACAGCTTAGCGATGCTCATTTTTGGAAGGCTGATTTGGGGTTATTAAAGCATCTCTGATAGAAGCGATCCAGCCCTACTTTGTACTCTATAAACCTGTCAGACACACGCCATCATCAATTAGGGCAGCATTTATCTGGTCCCACAAGCCTGCGATGCCTGAGCTAATGGGGAAAAGATGTTGATCCATCACAAAGTCTCATCCCTGAGCAGAGTAGAGGACCTGGGCAGGCACCTCCAGCATGGAGCTGCCTCCCTGCAGTATGGAAATGGGGTGGAAAATAGGGGAGAAAATGAACATAACAGAGAACTGAGCTGGAAAGCAAAGGTTTCTGTGGGGGGAATTGGGTAGCTCTGAGTTAAAACCAGGTTCAATGTGCTTTAGGGGAGGTGTGAGTTGGTGGGGAAGGGGTTTTGGCCACCAGCATCCTCCTAGAATCTCCGTAGGGCATCTCCCAGGGTTTTGTGGTGCAGAAAAAGGTCCCTTCATTAAAACCAGTAATAGGAGCTGAACAAAGCACCCCAACCCAGGCACAGCCCAGGGTTTGCCGCTCTCCAACCACCCCAGAACTGCCAGCACCCATACACAACCTGACCCAACTTTGGTCTTAAATCTCCATCCCAGCAGCCTGCCAGCTCCATATGGGAATCGCCCAACACTGCCTGGCTCCTGCGGCCATTTAGCTCTTTACTCCATAGGTTTGGAGAGATGGAAACCAGCCAGAAATGGGGCCAGATCCTACAGAACTTGTTTGGGAATTAAGAAACCTTTCCTCTTCCTCCTTGCTGGCAGCCAAATATGAGTAGGTGGGAGCAGCCATCACTTATGGAAGAGTCCTACGGCCAGATCTTAAATTGGGGATGAAACCAAAGGGACTTATAAATGTTATTTATACATTTACCAGGGTTCTGTTGAAATCACTGCCAGTTCAACGGGGGGGCAATGCCATTGGTGACGGCACTTTTTGAACCAAGCCCCTGCCTATAATTGCCCCAGAAGCCCCACAGGGTGGCCATAAACACACCAGGAAACATCTCTCACCCCATTACATCCTGTAGCTCCTTCCCAGCTTGACACTTTCCATTTTGGTCCTAGGCTCCTGGACAGCCATGACCGAGCTTCATGTATTTTAATCCAGCAGCTCGTTAGCTTGCTGAAGGAAAACAGGACCAAAAAAGGAGTTCAACTAAAAGGGGCAACTGGAAAGCAGAGACTGGCAGAACATTTGAAGCTGCAGGAACAAGGGCTGGAGGGAATCTGGAGAATTTCATTTGTGAGCCTTTAAGCACGAGCAGCAGCAAAGGGCATCCTGTGGTTTCCTGGCAGGGAAAGGGTCTCAAACCCACAGGTATTTTGGGCACAGCACCGTCCATCACATCTTTGGCCAGCCCAAGAAGGACTTGTCCCAGGTACAAGAGCATGGGCTGTTTCCAGCCCAAGGGATGGTCAACCAAAGTCCAGATACTCCTAGAATATACCAAAAGACCCACAGAAATGATGATGGCTGCAACAAAGCCCTGGGAGGTGGACAGAGCTCCTTTTCCTCCCCTTCTGGCTAGATGGGGAATAGGGCTGCTGGTGGCATCCAGGTCCCACCTCTGCATCCCTGCATATCCTTCCAGCCCAGTGTTTCATCCCTTAACAGGTCAGGGATGGAGGCACCCCGTGCTCCCAAGGCCCTGGCACAGGTTCTCACTATAGCAGAGTGCCATGGAAGCCATCTGCTCTTTCCAGGAGGCCACTGCCAACAATGGAAATAAGTTTAACTCTTCCTTCTCTGTCGCATCCCCTGATGTGGCTTCCATGTGGCACCAGGATGTTGGTGGTGGCATCAGCCAGCAGAGCTGTTTTCAGAGGACAACTGCTAGCAGATGCTGGGGTTCCTCTGATCCTCACGGCTCATCTCAGGATAGGACGGCCCTTGCAAGTGGTATACTCAGGCATGAAGGGATCTTAGGAAATCGATGGAGAACTTGGTGAAGGTTTCATGGCTTGAATTATTCAGAATTAAGGTCCAAGAGGGTTTTCTGGCCTTAAAGATCTTGGAACTCAGTTTCGTCCTGCTCATCATCTTGGTGATATCTTGAAGCAGGAGAGTTAACAAAATCCACTGGAAGGGATATTACTTCCTCAAGAATAATCGGAAAATGTTGCTCATCTACTTAATAAGTACCAAGATGGCTTATTAGCAAGTATTTATTTCTTGAGCATATTCAGGGAGCAGTAATCCCTGCCATCACGGCCTCTGCAACGATACAGAGCAGAAAGCCCCAGTGTAACCCTGCTCTGAATCAGAATGTCAAAAAACTATTAACATTTCAAATAATTCCCAAATACTTTCCCACCAGTAGGTACATATTGGATCCAGATGCTTTATTAGCAGGAAGAATAATTAAGTAGTACCTCCATAAGGAAGAACAGCAGTGAGACGCGTTCGCTGCGCAGCCTTTGCAGGCAGCTGACTGGCTATCTCAGAGACTTCATAAACTTGCCTAAACCTGATGATATTAGTGACAAAGAGGAGATTAATCGCAGCCTGGCTGAAAGCCCAAGATCAATACTGAGAAACCAAACTACATCCCCAGCTTCATGTTTCCATGAGCCAGCAAAGCCAGAAATAAACACTGCGGAGGCTGAGCTCTGCGAGATGCAGTGGTGTTCCTTCCTAGCTCTGAAGACCAGGGCTGGGCGAACAGATGCTTGGCTGCAGTCCTGCGTCACCCTGGGGACATGGCACAGCCAGGACTGTGCTGGAGGTGGGAGCCAAGACCCACATCTCAGAGGTGTTCTGGTGATGAATTTCAATCCCTGTCTATGAAAGCTTGCCCTAAACCCTTGCAAGAGCTGAGCTCAAGACACCCTGTGGATGTTCTCATTACGGGAGGGGCTGTGAGATACAGTCCCAGCAGCTTTGGTCAAGTGCTACCCCAGAATCCACTGAAACTGGAATTCAGAATCAGGCCCAGGTGATTTTAGCCAGGTATAAAACCACCCCAGGCCTTTGCAAACGTTGGGTTTAACCCTGAGCTCCAGCAGGCCCTGCAATAGGATTTGATTCTCATGGAGACCACAGGGCTGGTAGGCTGCTCCCTGCAGGGAGCAGAGCTGGTACAGAGCAGGGCAGCGCAGACCCCCAAGTCTCCATGTGGAATCTCGTATGGGTCTGGCCCTCACGTGCCCTCTCCTGTGTTTTCCCCACAGGAGAGAGCCTGAGCCCGAGCCGCGGGGCAGCCAAGAGGAAGAAGAAGCAGAGGAGGAACCGCACCACCTTCAACAGCAGCCAGCTGCAGGCTCTGGAGAGGGTCTTTGAGCGGACGCACTACCCCGATGCCTTCGTGAGGGAGGAGCTGGCGAGAAGGGTCAACCTCAGTGAGGCGAGAGTCCAGGTGAGCAAAGATGCAAAGATCTCATTTCATTCCACACATGACCATGATCAGTAGGACCGATGCTTGGGACATCCCTGCTTTGACCACGTCTC
Organism: Ara ararauna; assembly: GCA_028858755.1. Classification (NCBI taxonomy): domain Eukaryota; kingdom Metazoa; phylum Chordata; class Aves; order Psittaciformes; family Psittacidae; genus Ara; species Ara ararauna. The sequence goes on from CM054384.1 coordinate 19,975,228, forward strand.
CTCCGACCTCCTTCCCGCCCCATGCAGGTCTGGTTTCAGAACCGAAGGGCCAAGTTTCGCCGTAACGAGAGGGCAATGCTGGCAAACAGATCAGCATCGCTCCTCAAATCCTACAGCCAAGAAGCAGCCATCGAGCAGCCCATGGCGCCACGGCCCACTGCACTGACCCCAGAGTATCTGTCCTGGACCAGCTCCTCTCCATACAGGTAGGTGCAGGCACTGAAGGGTCTGAGGAGGAGGTGGCCATGGGACAGGCTGCCTAGGGACCACACCATCACCATGGGAGCACAGCGCTGTGCTGCCACTGAGGATGTAGGGGTTTTACGGGGCTAAAAAGAGCTCATCTGGTTTTGCTTTGGGAACCCGTTTCAGCCTCATCTGAGCATCCCCTGGCCAGTGTGAGCAGGCTTCCCTGCCTCCATGCATTTTGAGGCTGGAGTAAGGGCCCTGGTCCTTGCAAGGGATTCACTTGGCCTCATGGTGACCCTTCCCATATCTTGGCATGGGTGGCGGCAAAGGTCCCTTCTGGCTCCCAGCCCTCTGCATTCAGCCATCTCATCCAAAAACTCAAGGCAGGGTGCATAATTTGAGGGGTTCCCACATGCATCCAGCCACATAAAAATGCTGAAGCCTTGACTGCTCTTGTGGGAGATGTCTAAGAGGGAACAATCACTCTGGCCTGGAAAGCAGGCAGGACCGGCGGGGCATGGGGACTCCTCGTGGCCATGCCTCATTCCTCCCCTGCTCCCTCTCCGCAGCACTGTGCCCTCCTACAGCTCCAGCGGGACTGCGACACCCACCCAAGGGGTGAACATGGCCAACAGCATCGCCAGCCTGCGCCTCAAAGCCAAAGAGTTCAGCCTCCATCAGAACCAGGTGCCGACCGTGAACTGACCAGGGCAAAGCCCACCCCGTGGCCTCATCCAGGATACAGCGTGGAGCTCCTGTGCCGGTCCAGGACGAACCCAACCCACATGCCACTCGTCCAATGTCTCAGCACCTCTTCTCTCCTCTTTCCTTCCCTTTTGACGGTAGAGTCAGTCCCAGGCCGAAGTGGCACATAATTATAGCCACATATGGAGCAAACTTGGTTAGAAACTTGCTTTTCCGCACACCCTTATAATAAAGGCTATATATACACACACACATACCCCCCACGCGCTCTTCGAGGACAAACAGATTTGCCAAGGGAACAAGAATTTGCTTCCAAACATGGAAGGATCTTGGACTATTGGATTTGACCAATTTGGGTATCTCGCCCAGAGAGCCAAAGAGTTACTGGGTCTTGTCCTCCCGCAGGGACAGTATGCAGTGGTGGGAGGATCATGAACCCCCCTTTCCACCAGGCTGCGACTCATGATGCTCAACCGCGCATGCCGAAGCTGACCCGCGCATTTGCCCCTTTGTGCTTGGGAGAGACTTCGGGAAGCCAACAGCTCGTCCCTGCCGCAGCCAGCCCTTTGCATCGCGCTGCCTGCGTTTCGGAGCTGCCTCTATCAATGGCATCAGGCTTTGCCCCTTCAAAGAGGGGTGAGAAGGACTCACTGGGCGCTGCGGGGAGCACCGCGGTCCCCAGGCAGGCAGTGCTGCCCTCGGGGGGTTTGCCGGCGATGCTGCAGAGCCCCAGGTCACTGAACCATCCCAGGGAAAAGAGAAAATTGGAAAAAGCTGTTGGGTTTTAGCTGAGTAGGCGGCTCCCGGCGCTCCGTGCCAACGGCAAAGCAGGCTTCGCCTTCCGGAGGCACAGCCTCGCCGGCGGCAGCTCCGCACATGTGCGCGGGGGTCTGGGGCTGGCGACTCCATGGGGGTGAGCTTCTTTGGTTTTCCACAAAGGAAATGGTTCCCTCCTCGTCCCACCCTGCCGCGCAGCATCATGAGGTTGCAAAGGGGGGACGCGCAGGGGGATGGACACAGGGTGGGCAACTTCACCCCAGTCTTTCACGCATGGGACTGAGGTGCAGAGAGATGCGCCCTTCACCTTCCCCTGCCGATACCACAGCAATGGGGGATGAGCCAGAAAGATGGAGGTTTTACCCAGTGGACAAAGCCCTCTAGAAACCAGAGCACTCTTTCCTCACCCGCTGCAAAGAGCCATGAGCCAAGCATAGGAACACCATCAGCTCAGACGGGTGGCCTGGATGGAGAAGGCACCAGCGCTCCTTGCCTAGAAGGTCTTAGTCCTGCTGGGGACTGTAGCAGTAGATCTGAGGATGGATACAGCAATTCCTAAGGTGCTTCCTCCAGATAAACATCCTCTGGTGTGTGACACCAAGGCTGAAAGCATCTCAACTACACACGGGCCCATGCAAGTCCCTGCTGAACCCAGGAGCATCCCCTCCCTGTCCCACTGGGGCTCTCGCAGCAGCCACATGTGGTAGCCAGCAGCTACACCCCAGGCAGGGGACTCACTCAGCACCCAGAGCTGGAGACCTGATGGGAGAGCCAGGAGAGGAGCACATCTCCTCTGCCTGGGGGGGAACCAGCCCCTCCATCCTGCCCCCGCTCCAGCTTTCTCTGATCAATGCAGCCCTCTGGTTGGGAACAGCCACCTCCTCCTTTATCCACGGAGCAAAGTCACGCTGTGCCCCCACCCCTAGTTCCAGTGCTGGTGTCCCCCATTTGCCATGCCAGAAGGGGAACACACAGCTCCCTAGACCACAGCAAGACACCACACAGACCTGACAAAAGCTGGGGGTAAGACAGATCCACTGCAGATCAAGCTATTCACCATGAGAAACTCCACTTGGGGCAGGAGGAGGGGTCCGGGCTGGGGGGTTCCTATTCCCATGGAAAGCACAGGGCCCTTTTTTTGGTTGTACAAGATGAAACCACAGGGATATAAATGTCACTGCCTCTTTGAGAGCATTAATGAAAATAAACCCATCTAATAGTTTGCAGATGCCGTTTCTGTAAACCTAAAAAAAGCAGGGAATAAATATTTCTTCACTAAATATCTATATGTATATATATATTTGAAAACACTCCTAATCTGATGGCCCCTCTTTCGCCGTGCTCTTGGCAGCTTATCACAGCTTGTCAGTCAATGCTGAAGACGCACCAAGACAAGATACAAACTGCACCCACGGTAGGGGTAGCAGGACAGAGGGGTTATTGTAATGCAACCTCCCTCTTGCCCTTTTCTATTGTACATTTCAACTCCTTGGAACAAGATCCACGGTGGATTTCCCCCCCCCCCCTTTTTTTTTCTCCTGCATGTCTCTGTTTTGGAAATTTTTGTAAGGTTTTTGTAAAAACAACTCTTGTGAAATAATGGAGGAATAAATATTTTACTGAGTAGAGATGTGTCTGTGCGCTCAACGGGAATGTGGCTCTTTCCTCGCTGGATACTGTGGTTTCCCCACCTGCCCTGGGCAAGCTGCATGGGCAGGGGACCGATGGTGGCATCTCATAGCATCTCCCCAAGACCTGGATTTCATCCCAGGCTCCTAAAGAGCAAGTGATCCACGTGCCCTGGGAGAAGGGCAGGATGAAGGTGGGAATTGTGTTGAGAACCATGGAGCTGGAACAGGGTAGAGGGACCATACGGATCTGCCAGGTTTCCCTCTGGCTTGGGGACCCTTGAACTGATGCCTGGAGACGGTGGAAACTCAAGGGGCAGAGAAAACAGGTCCCCGTATGACAGCTAATTGCAGGGCCTTGCCAGATCCATGTTATTTCATTCCAGGATAATGACTAGTGAGGATGGGCTATCAAGGAAGAGGGCTTGATTTGCTTTTCTTCTTCAAAATCCCACTGGGAAGAGCAGACCCTATAGGATCTGACCCAGGCTGCCCACAAATTCCCTCTGCAGGGGAGCTCCACACAGGGACCAGAGAAGCACGGGAGCCCCTGGGGTTTTTTTTCCTCAGGTTTACAGAAATTGGGCTAAGAGGCAGAAGGAAGAAGGGTCAGATTCTGCACAGACAACTAGCTAAAAGGTAAGAAACAAAAGGGTAGGAATAAACCATCAGCTTTTAGATTGCAGAGTACAAAGGCCCTCCAGCGCAGAGTAGGCACAGAGCACCCAAAAGCAGGGGGAAGCAGCCACTTACTTATTCATTAAGTGACTTATAGATAATTAAGGTCACTTGTCCAACCTCCTGCCTAGCCCCAGTCAGAGAACATCACCCAAGCAGCATCCTCATGTCCTCAGCATGTGGCCAATGCAGAGCATCCCTTGGAGGGCATCCAGCCCTGATTCAAAAGACCCTTGGAAGCAAAGAGCCTGCAGATCCCAGGGCAGATTCTTCCAATGACTCATTGCTGCATTACTGTTAACTGCTGGAAATACGTCACTTATTTCCTGCCTGAACTGTCCCAGATTCAGTTCAGGTCCCACTCGAGCAGAAGATTTCAACCCATGGTCCACCAGCTCCCAGGAGACAGACAAGCCCGGAGAGCTGCAGCTCACCTGGAAGGGTCTGCACTCCACAGGTAGGGATGCACGGGGTGGAATGCTGCCAATCAAGAGGAGCTCAAAGGCACTCTGCTACCTCTCCTCCTCTTCCAGCATGGGAGGATTTTTCCTCCTAGGAAGCAGCCTGTCATGGACACATCCATCACCAGAACCCATTCCTGCAGGAGCATTGATCTTCCTCTGCACACCACAGCTTCAAAGTTGCAAGAACACTATTTGCAGATTGCATTTCCTTCCTGGTTTTCCATCAGCTCCCAAAGGGCAAGGCTCAGCTGATGGAAGGACCTCCCTGTACCCTGTTTCTTACCCTCTGCCCGACACTTGTGCACAGCTTTCCAACTGCTGAAAAGTTGAAGCTTGTCCCTGCAATACTTAAATGAGAACAACTTTGTATTGTCATCAGCGCCAGCTGCCACGGCAGCGAGACAAAACAGAGCTCACATTTTCCAGCTCGCAGGGATGCCAGCCTGGTTATCCCCACCCAGAATGAATTACACAGACATGCGGCGGTTACATCCTCCTCCTCTCCCGCTATCTTTGTGCGGAGCCCTTCTCCCTCTGGTGGCAACGGGACGGCCCAGAGACCCTACGGACACCACCTCCGAGCTGCAGAAACGCGTAGGTGACAGCAACATGTCATTTCTCAGCAGCTGAGCCCTTCCTGTGCTTGGGGATGTGTCAGTCACCCCAAACTCTGTGCTCCGTTAGGAAGGAGAGCAGCTTCTCCTTGCAGCTGGTGTTTTGCTGCTTCTTTCCAGATCCCCAAAGGAAAGCAACCTCACGCAGCAGAGCTTTTGAGAAGCTGATGGTATCCACCCGCAGGGGGTGTGATGCTCTGCGATAATTTGGGAAGGAGGAGGAAGCAAAGGTTTCCTTTGTAGTGGGCGCTACAAAGCCAAGGAACAGTTGTTGCATGTAAGGAAGAATTACTGCATGTGGACGTGCAGCATGGCCAGGACTGGGGCAGAGAATCTCGCCTGCGGCTGATGGGTGCAGGAGCAGACATGAGGCCCCTCCTCAACCCACTCCCCAGGGGATGGTACCCAACATCCCTCCATCCATCCATCCCTCCCCCCCTCTCTCCCTCCATCCCAAACACCTCAAGACCGCGGGTCCTGCCCACACGCAGGCTGGGGCTCGGTGGCTCGGGGGGGCCCCCGCCGCCGGTTCTCGCAGCCACACGAGGGTGCTGCAGCCCCGCGCAGAGAGCGCGGCCCGCGGCAGCTCGGCGGGGCCGGGGTGCGGAGCGAACCCCTCCATCGCGCTGCTGTGCCCTCTCCACACGGGGCCAGGGACACCCCCCCCGTCCGGCTCCTTCTTCCCTGCTGGGGCTGACAGCCACATGGCAAACAGGGGACACCTCGCAGCTCGAATCTAGAGCCGGGTACCTGGGATGGAGCTCTCCTTGCACCAGCTTCACCCTCGCATTTCCCTGCTCTTCTGTGGTTATCTTGTCCAGGGGACTAACCTCTGGGATGTCCATAACTGCAGAGCTGGCTCTTCCGACTCTTCCTGTAAGTCACAGGAATCCACTGTTCATCAAGAGGAGTAAAGGAGTTTGGGTGGCAAAACCCTACAGCATGAGGCGGAAGATTCCCATGTCTGCTAGAGGAAACGGGAGACGTTGGGAGGGCAGAAAAGGCAAAAGCGTGCTGTGACCTGTGTCACAGGAGAGTTGCCCAAGGAGGGATCTTAGTGCCAGACCCCAACAGGGAAAGGCCTGGATGATCAGGACCTGGGAAGCGGTGCAGGCAGGTAAAGAAGAGGTAAGCCCAAAGCTCAGGGGCAGGAGGGATCCTGCTGCCAAATTGGCTGGAAGCGTATGGAAGGGGAAGCAGCTTCTGCTGGGTCTTCACCTGCTTTTCCCCCACCTCCAGACACCTTGGGCCCAGCAGGGCAGAAGGATGACACATCCTGACAGTGTGAATCATAGTCAAACAGCAAACTCTGTTGTTCTGTACTCCCAGGTGGGTTTCACAGTGGTGCCAATTCAGGTTTGAAAACCAAGCTGCTGGCACGTACAACACACATGCCAGAAGAGACTGGTAGATGAAACCACCATCCCTGCTCTCCTGGAGTGGCAGGAGACCCTGGGCACGTGTTTGCCATGCTGGAGCAGGAATGTGGGAGCTCTGGGCTTTTGGGTGTTCCTCGGGAAAAGGCAGGAGGTGCTTTAGCTCATCACTTGCCCTGCATGCAGCAAACACCATCCACTGTGCCCAAGGGAGAGCCGGTGGCTCCAGCCACCCCAGTCCTGGGAGAGCCCTCATGGGGCTTGGGGTGAGCAGGCAGCCAAGAGCCGGGCTCCATCCTGCCTCCCCCAGACCTCAGCAGCACTCCAAGCTTATGGCTGGGCCTCTCTGCAGTTTGCCTTGTGGGCTTCCCATGTTTGTTTTGTTGGAAGCAGGAGAGTTCACGTTCCCAAGCTTCCCTCGCACTGCAAGGTTTGTTTTTTATATATAAAAAAAAAGAAAGCAGAGCTCTGCATGTAACCTCAGCATCAGCCCCAGGCACCAAACAGGCAGTTTAGAAGAGGCTGAAGGAGCTGGCAGCTTTGGGGGCGGGAGGAGGCTCTGCAGCCCCATTTCTTCCTTTTCATGCCAAAACCTCAGTCCCAGCTCCATCTCTAACCACAGCAACATGTATTGGAGAGTCCCTTATAAACCACTGCCTTTCTTATTTGAAAGTAAAAAGCATGAGGGAAAGAAAATACTGCCAAGCGGGGCCATTTCACCCCTCTCAACCACCTACTGCAGACACCAATGGGGCAGCACCTCCCAAACAGCAACAGTTTAAGAAAATAGGGGAAAACCATGAAACAAGGCATTTGCTTGCCAGCGACCTACTGGCAAAAAGGGGGGGCTGCTGGGCTCGAAAAAGCACAGGCAGCTCCTTTGCAAGTCTTAAGCACAGGAATGAGAGCAGCCACATCTTACCTGACCTTCTCCAGCCCTCCGGGATTTAAGCACCAGCTTGGCTCCAGAGGCAAGAAGCACCCAGCTGAGTGCAGGTGGGGTGTGAAGAAAGCTTGCTGGGACAAAGCATCTCGTATCACTAAATGCTTTGGGGAAGCTGGGATGGAGGAGGTTTGGGTGAACATCGAGCTTTGTAGCAACTTGCTTACTTTAGGAATGAAAACCAAACAGGGCTGCTTCACAACCCTCCAGCTCTGCTGAATTTAAAGGATCAGCACAAATAATGCGCACCTGGGAAAGAGCTTTCTCTGGGGGGCAGGTGGGTCCAGAGGAAGGGGATGTCTCTTTAGAAGTCCTAGGGTACTCCAGGCTCTGCAATGAGACTTAGCAAAGCGCTTTGCAGCTGTGGAGCCATCCTACTGGGCTGGCCCCAGCTGCTACCCAGCTGCATCTGCTGCTCCCGAAGGAAGCATGTATCAGAGCACAATTATTTGTTTTTATTGGGAATATTTGCTTCCTGCCACCAGGATGCAAGTGCAAGAGAAATGTACAGGGGGTTGAGACCTTGTGCACCATGTGAGGCAGAAAAGGCTTGTTCAGAGGGGTACGTGTTAGCCAGCATCTGCTGAGGCTGTGTAAATGAGCCGTGGCCAAGAACAAAGTGCTGAACCTGCAGTCCTGCCCACCTTCCGCATGTGGTGGGCTCTGTGTTCCCCATGGGGATCAAGAGTTACTGGTGCAGGAGGTGCTGCTCAAGCTGGGCAAGAGCTCAGAGCATCACGCTGAGCTGATGCTTCACCCTGTGGTTTGTACATGCAGGCACCCAGCGCGGGCTCAGTAAGAGCATCTCCAAGGAGTCAAGGGAACAGCTTTAGTGCTTAGGACAGGTGGAAGGGCAATTTATTTTCTGCTCATTCTGGTTTCCCCCCGTGATCTCAGTAAACCTCTGCATTGCTCTCAGAGGCAGGAGGCACTGAACAGCGGAGACTTCCTCCTGCCTTTGCCTGGACCAGCAGCAGAGGAGCCCACGAGGGTTTCTCACCCTGCAACACCATGGTCCCAGCCTCTCCTCTCCAACATGACAGCTTTCAGGTAACACTACAGAGCAGAGGCACTCTCCCGCTGGGTGGTTCAAAGCCACTCTGCTCATTTCCAGAGCTTCCTGCAAACACCAGCTAACCCAGGCTGTGCATGGCGTGGCAGCAGTGGACAGCAGGAAACAGCTGAAAGAAAACACCCCCAAAGCGGTCACGGCACATTCCCCAAATAGCAGTGGCCATTCTGCGGCCAGAGAAAGGCTACAGACAGAGGCAGAGAAGTTCCCTCTGCTGCCCTGGGAGTGTTTTCAGGCATCAGCGGCATGTGAAGGCAGATACTGCCCTTGGGAGAAAGCTCTGCCTGCAAACTGCACACGTCCTGTTTGGTGGGAGCATCTCAGTCTTTCCCGAAGTCTCAGAGCTTTGTTCCTGGCTCTCTGTGGGGTGATTCCTGCTGGCTGCTTCAGGCTGCATCTTGCCACGGTGAGACCGAGGTGGAAAAGCCATGGCTGCTGCTGGCTGGGAGCTGCTGAACACCGGCTGTGGGGTGTCCTGGCTGGGACAGGCAGGCTCCTGCCTGCAGTGAGGCTCCATGGCAGGGAGCTGAGTCCTGTGGTGTGAGGTGAGGCTGTGCCGGGAGCACTGAATGCTTCGGTGGCTTCATGTCACCCCTGAGGTTTCAACTTCCATGTTACACTGCCTGGCAGGCACCTACCCCTGTCCTACAGGATCCCTGTCCCCACAGACCTGCATGGATGGGCAGGAGGAGGGTGGCTGTTTTATAACCTCCCTCCGCTGACCAAGAGGTTTCATGGGACCCTCATGATTTTCACTTCCTGATTGATGGGGTATTCATAACCAAGGGGAAAAGGCACATCTTTCCCTTCCCAGTTCTGAATGCAGTTGGGCCAGAAAACCTTCTTCCTGTCAATGAACCCCTTCCTCAAGGGGTAGTGTGGGTGCTTTCCCCTCCCACCCTTAGCAGGAGCAAGAGAAAGGTGCCTCTGCATCCCCTTCCTGCTCCACAGGGAGAGGTGCCCCTTCTCTCTGGTGACTTCCCTGCCCAATTTCAATAGCATGGGGACATACCATGTGCCCTCACACACAGACACATGCACACACACATACACCACCCAGTCCAGCTGGGGAAACCAGCAGAGTACAGAACAAAGGGGTCTGGATGGTTGGTCTCACTGGGTGTTACCAGTACGGGGTGGTGGCAAGGAGGATCTGCAGAGCCATGGAGAAGCAGGGTAGCTGTGCCACGCCATAGGCCACGGAGCGTGTGGGAGCCTTCAGTTGCAGGAGGTAGGCGATGGTGTGGACGATGCGTCCCACACAGAAGATGAAGAAGTGGATCCTGGCCACTGCGGGAGTGGGATGCAGCAGGGAGTAGATGGCTCCAAGGAAGAGGAAAGGAAAGATGTTCTCCATGTCATTTTGGTGGGCCCTGAAAGGGAAGATAAGGTTATTCCTTCCCATCAGGCTTCCCTGCTATCTCCCATTTACATCGTGTAAAAGGTGGTTTCCCTACTGTGGTTTCTCCAGAGGAGGAGCTCACAGGATGGGAGGGTTCATGGCTTCACTCCTCTCCCTAAGTCCATCCCAAATGGACAGAGGAAGAGCACCCTGAGCTCTCCCTGTACCATACCAGGAGCATCTCCTTAACTGGACCGTAGTCAGGCTGGAGGGACCGCAGTGGCCATTTGATGGTACACTGGTACTTGTGGGGCCAAATCCTGTGCTCCATCTGAACATGCACCTGCCTGGGTGTCACACCATCAGGATCTGATCATGTCACATAGGTGGTGTCACTTCTCCCCCAGGTACCATTCTTAAAAACCAGTCCCCAAAGCAGCAGCCTGTCCTCATCCTCCCACCACCTCTGCCTCTCCCTCTTTTGGTCCCTTGCAATTCAAGACCCACTTTCTGCAGTACAGGGACCCATGCTTTGATGAGGGGACTCACAGGTCATGCCTTGGTTGATGGGAATGGATCTGGGCTGAAGAGTGACCCAGTCATGAGGCTCAGTTGCCTTTCCTCTGATATCTCTGAAGGTCTGAGAGGCAGAGATGAAGCCCTGATAAGAGCTGCCCTTGCTTCCCCATTCCTGTGCCCAGGCATGTTTTTGCATGTCCAGAAGGCCAAGATAAAGTTTTAAGCGATTTCTTCCCAAAACAAAGGCCACGATGCCAAGGTGCTGCACAAGCTGAGATGTGGCCCGGAAGTTTTAGGGCACTCTGTCACGGCTCATTAGGGCAGACACAGCGTGGGATAGACCTGGCTGAAAACTGGCTTTGGAAAAGGAGGGAGAGCTGTGTTTCAAGCCCTTTCTCCAGCCCCTGGTGTCAGGTCTGTGGAGCAGCTGTCCCTGTGTCCACCAGTATGGATGAATTGGCCTAGAAAAGACACTAAAGTGAGTCCTGCTGTTGCAGCAGCAATGCCAGGAGGACTCAGTGCACATGAACTGATGGGAACCTGGACACAGAGGAGACATAGGCTCTGCCAAGTGGAGAGTGGAGGGGAGGAGCAGGAAGCCCTCTGCTCCTCTTGGCCAGACAGTCCCTGGGCAGAGCCAGCCCCTTGCTAGACTCAAGGACAGGCTCTCCTGCTCACAACCCCCTTCACTTCCAAGCCCAGGGTCCCGCTTGCCTTCCCAAGCATCACCTCTGTGGGTACCACCACAAACCCCTCTCTCAGTCCAGCCAGGACCATGGTGATGAGCAGTTTCCTTTGGTGTCAGCCATGCTGGGAGAGGGCAGCTGAGGAACACCCACTGCCTCGGCCATACCAGCCCCAAGGGCTCCGAGGTTCAGCAGGGATGGAAGGACAAAGGGAAGAACAGGGAGGAGAAAGGAGAGGAAGGAGCTGAGATGCAGCCAGGGGCCTCTCTGCAAGGAAAGGGGGAAGCCTCCCTCCCGGCTGCCACTTGCTCTCCCCTGCTCTGCCCCTGCCCAGCCGCCCAGCCACGGCTCTGCTCCCATCCCAGTAATGCCTGAGGGGAAAACCCAACATCAGCCTTGTTCAGGGGAAACACCTTGGGTTTAATCTGTATTCCCTGGGGCTGAGCGCTTTAACTGCACAGCCAGATCCCAGACTTCTCCAGGTCTTTGCTGCAGCTCTGGTTATTTATTTTTATGGAAGTTTGTCTTTTTCTGCCTAATCAAAAGAGGACCATTGTTATTATTATTATTACTGCCATTATTTTCTTTTCCTAGCAAGGAAGCAGCTTTTTTGCTGTCCTCCTTCCTCTGGAAGCCTGGGAATTAGGTGGTACTGGATGTTTTTTAAAGCAAATCTTGCAGGTGGTGAGAGGTGAGTGGTGCAGTCCCCGACCCGGAGCAGAGCTGGCAGCTAAGGGCTCAGTGATGGCAGGACACAGCTCCAGCCCCTTTCCTGCAGGTCACCTGAAATCCAGCCCAACAAATGGGGTACCTCCTTCTGGGTAAGGGGGATGGCAAACCAAGGTTGGGGCTTCCTGACCCCATGTTTTACCTCTGAGGAACTGTAAGCCTCACAAAAGAGGGGGGAGATTCAGAGTTTGCCCAATTCAGGAGGAGAACTCACTACAATCATTCCATACTCTTGCTAAATCCCCCCGAAAGGGCAGCCACATACAGCCTTGGGAGCAGTCACACAGTTCCCTGTCCAAGCTGCGCGGGGATCTGGGGGGATTTGGGGTCCTGTTGGAGCAAGACAGAAGGAGCTTTTGGGCATGGGTACTGACAAGACCTCAGGCTTGTAGGACTTTGAGCATCTAGGAATGAGCTTGTGTCAGAGTTGCCTGTTGGACCCAAACCTGGGTCCTTCCATGTGTCCTTGCTCCCAATGCACACCACGCTCCCATTAAAGATTAAACTGCTCTAATGTGCAGGGTCCCAGAGCTGAGCTCCAGGCATCCAACCCATCGAGGTAATTACTTAATTAATGAGCCTGTTAGCTTCCCACCGCTGCTCTGCCGGCAGCTGCCAGGGATACCCCTGCGGCACAGGGAATAACAGCATTGCCGAGTACTCACCTGCGGCACCGCTCCACGTCGGGGTCTTCACGGTAGTACTGCAGCCCCCCATTGCGCAGCGCATCCTCTGGGTTAGCAAACGCCTGCAAGACAGAGTCCCCGTTATATATGTTTTAACGTTATCACAGGTGGAACTTCGCAGGTAGAAGCTTTACCCCTAATCTTTAAGACCCGTGGGGATTTCTTCCTGCGGCAGTTTTTTACCACCCTTCACGAACGCAAGAGCAACTGCGCTTCCATGTGCGCAGACCTGGGGGTTAAACCCTGAACGTCCCTTATCCTCTGGAAACCCAACTCTGCCCACCAAGCAGGTCCCAAACTGCGGGCTTCAAGGGAGCTCCGGCCTCAGCCCTGTCGTCTTCTCCCCATTAAACATAGAGGCTTTGCCAACTGCTGGCACAGCGTGCAGACACTGACTGCAGCATCCAAAACATAACCAGGACTGATGGATTAGTTCATCCTACCAAGAAAGAATATTCCCTGGCTGACTCTTTGGCAGTGATACCGTGACTGAAACAGGCCCCAGGGAAACTGGATCCTATGCTAATCAAGTTCCAAATAAAAATGACTTATACGAGCTCCCCACCTATGCTCAGAAGCTGTTCTTCAAGGACGTAGTTACAAATGACAGCTCTATTTTGCAGCCTGGGAAGGACCCTGGTGCTTTCTTTAATCATGTTACAAACCCAGACTGTCCCAGGGCTGGAGCACCAGTTAGAAACACATGGGGAGAACCTGAACCATCAGTTATAGTGATGCTACTGCACAGGGATATCTCTTTGTATTTTATCTAACAACAGAACCCTCCCTTTCCTGCTCTCCTGATGCAGCCACAAACTCCTCAAATACTTTAAAGCAGATTTTACAGACAAGTTCAATTTGGGTGCAGGTAATAAAAAGCCCGGTGAACCCCGTCTCCTGACGGCAGCCGGAGCTCCCAGTCCTCCCTGTATTTTCCCCTGTGTCCAAGAACCATTTCCTTCAGCTATTGTTTTTATTCCCCAGGACTTTCTGCTCTCCTGGAGCATTCACGCAGCCTCCGAAAGCTCAAAAGCTTTCTGCTACGTCGCGTGATTTCTTCCTAAACCTTTTCTTGCCCTCTCTTTCCTTCCAGACGTGGCAAATGAACTGTAAACGGTCTCTGCAGAAGCAGCTCACCTGCATGGCATTTTATAGCTGAAATTACTATTTAGATTGGGATTCAGAAATCATAAACATCAAGCTACAGATGGTAGAAGCAAACAATAAAGAGCCAAAGAGAAGCAAGATATTTATCTGCTGCAGCTACGAAACGTGGTTTGCTTTCAATTTAAGTCAAAGAAAACTCAGCTTGCTTTAGGAAAACTGCGTCGGCCTTTACAGGAATAGAAGAAAGAAAAACTACAGAAACCCACGGAAAAAGGCAGAAAGAGAGAAGACGGAAAAGGAAGCTGGATCTTACCTTCTTTCTGAGTCTCACTTGTCCCGTGATGATGGCAACGACGTACATTTTTAAGATCAGGATCGTGCTGTAGAAGGTAAATGACACGAACACTTTGTTTTCCATCATTCTGGAAATGCCGCTCCGTCGCCTGCAGCACTCACAGCTGGTGGGGATCTCGCCTGGGCTGTGGGAGGGCTCTGCGGGAGACGGGGCAGGAACAACCACACTTAGCACAAGCCACCACTGTTTCTTGAGCTGAAGCCCACAGCCCCTGCACACCCCTCCCGGCTGATGTGGCAGAGCTGCGTCTGCTCCTCACACCCTGCTGCAACGAGCTTCACAGGGATGTGATGCCCCAAGCTGGGATACAACTCCCTTGACTGAGTGGGCCACAGCTTGAGCTCTTGGCTCCCTAAACCGGCCCACCACGATCCCCCTGTTCCACCTCCCTTCCTGGCTGTGCTCAGTGGGACGGAGCTGCACAGAGCATCCGTCACCCAGCCGGGCACTGCTCACCCTCGACACAAGCTGATCAGACCTGGGAAGAAGGAGGAGTTATGGAGAAGGTAGGCACCTACCTCAGCCACATCCAGTGCTGCGCTCCCTCTGTCCCTGATCCTACAGCCCACTCATCAATGGCAGCACTCCCGGTACTCCCCAGTCCCGCCCAGTGCAAGCTGAGCGCTCCCTTGGCAGCCAGCCCTCCCCTACACAGCCACCTGCAAGAGGGATGGCGCACAGGGGACAGCACCATCCTTTGCCCCACCAGTGCCCATCACAGTGGGGCCTGGGCTGCTCCTGCACCCCCCGGCTGGGAGTGACCAGCTGGAAGCACAACCATGCAGGTCCGCAAAGCCCCAAACCTCCAAACAGCAGCCTTTCCAGCCCCAGACACTGCTGAGGAAAGAGTGGGATGTAAGCCTCTGCAGCCCCCTGCTCTCGCAATGCAAACCTTTAACTCCTTCTTCCTCAGCCCTTTTTAACGTCTTAACTGCCATTGAGCAAAACTAATCCTGACCTCTCCAAGAAGGACCGGAATAATTCAAGAGGAGCATCGCACTCAGCCCAGGACAAGCCCCGGTCCTGGCGTTACAGACCCTGTTGCACAAGAACAGGTTTGTCCTCAGCAATGGGATGCTGGTGGCACCCACTCCCCAGGGAGAACAGGCTACAAGAGCCTTTGTCCTGAGGTTCTGGTGCGAACTTAAGGCAGCCCCATGCTCTGGGCACAGCAGCACTTGGCCCAAGTGATCCAAGAGGAAGGTTAATGTGAGCATGGGTCGGGTTATTTGGGCAGATCCGGAAGGATACCTGCTCCTGCTCAGGGAGTAGCTGAGGATGAAACCAGTCACCTCTCCATCTGGCCAGTGTTATCACAGCAGCCCTGATCAGTGGCTGAGGGATGCCACAGGCCAGCCCCTGCCTCTGCCTCCTTTCCATTTGCCTCTGAATCTCTTTCGCCACTGCTGCTCTGCCCTGATGCCGCAAACCCAAAGCTTATTGTAATGCACTGCCTCAGCCCCATGACACTGAGTGTGCAGAGAGCCTCTGAAAGCCCCAGATGCTTGGTTTCAAGTAAGAGGTACTTGCAGCCGGTCACCACCACCCTGCAGAACAAGTCCCAGCACAGCTCAGCTGTGCATGTCTCCACTGAGCTGCTTCCCCAGGGGTGGAATGGGGACACCAGGAACGCAGCAGCCATATGGATTCGAACACCATGGTAAGAGCTGGAGTGTTCACCCTGCACCCCAGTCATGTGCTGCCACCAACTCCACACACATCTCCCTGGAGCTCAGCAGGGTATTGTAAACATAATGCTAAGAATATAAGAATAATGCTAAGAATAAGCTACGAATAACGCTAAGAATAAGCTACGAATAACGCTAAGAATAAGCTACAAATAACACTAAGAATAAGCTATGAATAATGCTGAGAACAAGCATAATGCTAAGAATAAGCAGTCAATGGCAAAGCCACATCCCGAACACTGCTCCCTCTCCCATCTCCACTCTCCACTGCTGATAGGGAGTAAACCCGTAGCAGAGAAGACCGGCGGGTGACGCAAGGACCTGACCAGCCCTGCAGCAGGGATGAGACTTTCTCCAGCAGCCCCTTCCCCAGCTCTCCTGGGAGCCTGGAGCCAGGGCAGGCAGCCAGACCCTTCATCACACCCTCCATGGAGCCGTTCCAGGTTTTACCAGCTGAGGATCCAGCCCATGGGCACTTCACCAGCGAGACCTTTATCCTTCGTGCACCTTCTTCCCCTCCGGAGGCAGGCAGCATGCCTCGCTGAGCAGCAGGAATATGCACAAGCTCAGTACCACCTGCAGACAAGCCAGGACTAATCCTGCTGGCCAGACAGACTTTCTCCTCAGCATTATTCGAACACTGGCAGGAAGCCCTGCACACTTTGCACCAGCAACCGGCACGAATTTAAATGGCAAAGAGCAATCAAGAAGCACAGTTTGTTTACGCATGAGCCCATGGGGTACATCAGGTATGGGTGTTGCATGTGCTGGGCAGGCTCTGCGGGGTACAAAACCCATGTGGTTATGCATTTGAGACCCTTCCATCATTACACAGGGCTGAACTCCAATGGGGAAGCCAGTGTTTGTCAGCAAAGAATCTACATGGATGGGGATGAGGGGCAGAAGCTGCTTGTAAAGGCAGGTATAATGCTGCTAGGATCCCAGCTTCCACTTGATTTCTCAAGCTTAGGGGTCTCACGCTAGGTAGGACACATCCACAGTCACTTCCTGGCTTTCCTGCTCTAAAGCAATGCAGCTGCCCGGAGCAAGTTCAACCATCCCATTAATCTGGGTGGAAGCAGCCTGTTAATATTAATTGTTTGATCCTCCTCCATGGATCACATCCTGCTGGGACAGAGCTGTTGCTTGAAGGAGACCAGGTCCTAAGGGCAATACGCCTTTGAACTACAAGCCATGTCCTAAGGCTTTTAGCACGGGAGGTCTCTACCCAGGACAAGACCCACCCAAACCCAACAGTGCAAGCAAAAGAACTGCATTTTTGGGAGAAATGATTAAGAATCAGGGTTAGATTTGAACGATTTAGTCACCAGGTTAGGCTGACCCCGGGAGCTGGGGGGAGGATGGAGGGTTTTGCTGGAAAAGGAAGTGAACTGCAGCAGGCAGAAGGAACGAAAAATTCATGGGAGATGCTTGAGGAAAGTACTTTAAAATAGAAGCCTCTAATAACAACCCTGCTTTGGAGAGATTATGGAATAAAAATCACTCGCAGTTCCCACACGGGTTGGTATTTGACCGACCAGCTGAACTGCGCTGCAGTATTATAGCTACATGCTTTTCCACTATTGCTATGCTGGGGAATTTCCTGGTGGCAGCTATACGAGGGGGCTGGTTGTGTAATAAACGTTTGCCAGTGGAGCACAGGCACGTATGCTAGGGTGGCATGGCCTGGGCTCCAACCTGATCTCAAAGGGCAGCACACGCTTTGGGCAATTCCAGCTCAGAATCCCTAACATTTTCCCACGAGCAATTACATCCCACAGCACAGGCTGGGCAAAGAGCCGGAGGGGACCACTCCAGCCTGGAGGAGACAGGCAGGCGGATGGCACTTCTCCAGCGTGCTCCCACGTGCTGGTGAAGAAGGTACAGAACCCAGCTGGGATTTTGCCTGCCCGTGGCTCCAAGCAGTGCTGAGCCATATTCCTGGCTTGTTCGGATGCTGCCGTGGGCGCTGGTGCCCTCCTTCCCAGCCATTTCTTCCTGCTGCTTCCAGCGCAGAGCCTCAAAGCCTGCAGACATGCCCTGCCTCAGTGATCACTTGCCCTGGGAAATCCAACTGCCCACAGGAGGCTGTGCTGCGCTGCCTCGTCAAGCACAGCCACGTTTTCAAGTAAAGGCATGCGCAGGTTAGCTATTTATTAAAGAGAAAGGTGCTCCACCTGCATTCACTCCTTAGCCTGCAAGAAAAGCCACATCACTGTGACGCACTTTCTGCCGCAGATGAATGAAATCCTGTTGCTTCACCTGCAGCTCCCCATCTCCTGAAACAAATGGGATGCTTCAGCCTTTGGCAAACTCAGGCGGATTTTGTCTGGTTTGCATTTGAAAGTGACTGTACTGGCTGGAGCCCTCTGAGAGGCCTCGGGCAGGAGGAATGTAGGATCAGGCTCTCCCAAATAGTCCTTCAGAAGACCAGATGCCTGCAGCAGGAGGAATCCAGCAGGAGAGGCCCCAGGAAAGGGGCAGGGGGGCAGTGGCTCTGGGTCTCAGGCAGAGAAGAGGAGCAGAGGAAGCTGCTGTTCCTCAGCCAGCCCCTGACAGGGATAAGGCTCAGGGCCAAGTGAGAGGCGGTGGCACATCCTCCTGCCTCCTCCCTCCAGCTCCATCCACCCTTCCTGCCTGCTCCCAAGATGCTGCCGTGCTCTCAGCCACAATCCTGCCCCAAGATATCATACCCACCCTGGCTGCAGGGGAGCCACCATGTCCCCTGCTGCTGTGACAGCAAGGAGACACTGCAAGAGAGGCCATCAGGCTGTGAGCATGTGGGAGACAGGCTATTTTCTCTTATTCTGAGCCTCACATGGATTCATGCCTGGGCTTTCTCTGAGAGGAAAGAATTCTTTGGCTATGCTGCTCTGTGCCTTCAGAGATGCAGCCCCGCTGGGAGAGGAGCTGAAGGGAGTTATTTCTGCTCTCCCCTGCTTTCTCCTTCTGATCCAGCTGGCTTAAAGGGTGGGTTTAAGGCAAAGCTGCACCTGTCAATGGTGCCGGGGGGCAAAGGTGGGAGACAGTGGTCAGGGTTTGGAGTGTGGGGGAAGCCAGCGTCTCTCCCTGCCACACCACAGCCACTCGTGATGTCTTTCTCCTCCCAAGAACGAGATCCCTGTAAACAACAGGCAAAACCCACTTCTGTTATTGCCCAAAAAGAGGGAGTTTCCCCGCCAGACTGGGAGAGAAGAGAAACAAATCCTGCTGCCAAAAAAATCAGAATTGGAAAACATTTCCTAGGCTTCACGCATTTGGAAAACTACAAAGTAAATACAGCTTCCCTGGTGGAATAGTCTTGGGCAAAAGCAAAGGTAAAGGATGCTGCATGGTCCTGCTGTGTTATGGACAAATGGGAATCAGGGCATGTTTTACAGCATGAAGAGCACTGGCTCACTAGCAAGGCTTGGAGACGAAGCAGATGTGGTCCCAGATTTCAGCCTCACGGAGACCTGGCGTTCAACAGCAGATGAGCAGCTTCAAGGAGAAAAGTAGAAAACAAACCAAGATGCCCCATCTCTTTATCAGTGCCTGACCAAGGCTGTGATCTTCTGCTATGCAGATGCACAGGGCTCTACCTGCTCTCAGAAGTGCAATGGGGTGTCCAGTTTAAGAACAGGGAACTTTTTTAGCTCCTGGGCTGCTAACCCTGCCCTGAAACCTAGGAAGACCAGCAGGCTTCAGAGCTCACCTGTCCTAAAGCCTTTTAAGTCCTGTTTGTAACTGAAAGGCTTCAAGTTGTCACAGAGAAACAGAAACATAGGACAAGAAGGAATGGAAAGGTCAGTGCTTCATTACCCGTCCGTGAGCCAGTGGAGAGCGGCTACACCATTCTGGTGATACCAACTCTAAAGGAGAGCCTTTCTTCATGGCCTTGCCATAGAGCTTCACCCACCCCAAAGCTTTCCAAATCAAAGAGCTTATCTTTAACCCCCCCAAGTTCTCTGCATCCCCTCCATCATCCCTAGATTAAACAGCAGCATTTCTTCCCACCCTTCCTCATAGGTCATGATTTCTAAATCGCTCTATCACTCTGTTGATCTCCTAAATGCTCTCACTTCTCCAAGCAAGGTCCTCAGCAGGAGGGTGCCTGAGCTTCCTGGGGCGGCAGAGCAGAGCCTCTGACTCAGGCAGCAGTCAGAGCTTCTCGGCAGTTTCAGGTTTTGTGAGTCACTTGTCAGCCCGTAGCTATGCTCCAGCTGCATGTTAAAACTTTCCCTTTCTTTTCCCTGAGAGGGCTGACGCACACCACTTCTGTTGGGCTTGCTTCTGCATCTCAGGAGCCAGGAAGAAGGTGGTCCAGGTCTCAACTCCGACATTTATCTATAAACACACCCCTCCCAATGCTAAAACACCCTCCCCATAATCAGCCTGGAAAGCAAGGAGTAATATAGCTGCATTACTTTACAGCTCCCATTGCTGGGAAGCTTTTTACTGTGCTGTGCTGTTGTTTGTTATCCTCTCGCTCACAGTGGTGGGAGCACTCACAGAGCCTGAGCCAGGCTGCAGTCACATCCTGAGGCAGCGGAACCGGAGATAAGGAGAAGGGAATGAAGCTCACGGGCTCTTGCCTGGATGTCAGAGCAGGGGTTCCATACCCTGTGCAATGCAACATCTACTGCACTTGAGGCTTAAACCAGTGCGTGGTTCCCAAACCCATAGTGAGCAAACAGAAAGGAATATAGGACCATAAAACCACCCAGAGAGTGATTCTCTGACTTCATCAAGATCAGAATTTGGCTTGAATGAAGCAAGGAGGTAGAGGAACCTCTCCAGGGTACTCCTGGGCTAACTACCCTCAGATTCCTTCCCTGCCTGAATGTTCCATTAGCAGGACTCTAGGAACCTTTGATTACTCTCCTGATTTTAGGGTATATCCTCATGTCCACGATGTGTGCCCAGAAATCTGCTCCACCCTGTGTTTGTGCAACACCCATGAGGAGATACGTGCTCATTACAAATATTTATAAAGCAGCAGAATGCACCTCTCTAGCACAGCATGTTTCTGTTAACAGTGCCACCAACTTGGCCAGAGCTGAACAAGAAGTACTCCCCCTTTAGCAGGAGAGAAGCTGGATCCAGGTGAAAAGGGCATAGGGACAGGATGCTATGGGACGCTCTGGCCACACTAGCAGGGCTGGAGGTGTCCCACAAGCAGAGCTAGGGAACAAAAAGGGGTAGGGAGCTGCGCTGCACCAAACCACATTAGGGGATGTTTGTGGGTGTGTTTGCTGGTAGAAGGGAGCTGCTGTTCTTGCACAGGAGTAGGGATTCGGGCTGTACCAGCCATTGGGCACACTGTGGATTCAAGGTAGCACATGCCCATGTGGTAGCTAGAAATGGACTGAGGTTCTCTGGCCTCATACATCCTGGTTCAGCCAGTCTTCAGAGGATGGAGATTATCTTAAGCTCTGAATCACAAGGTTTAATTCTCTTTCTTGCTAATTTGTTGTCGTACATGACGGTAATGCTTGATTATTACATGCGTCAAGTCACTGTCCAAACTGTTAAAATTAAATTACTTCCTGGGGCAATAAGCTCTGTAATGAAACACAATTTAAATTAAGATTATGATGATAATAATAATGATAACAACAATAACCTTTTTATGGGATCTCCTTCTCCTCTTGTTCATGTCACAATGAGACACGCAGGGGTGTAGGAAGAACAGTTCTTGCTCAGCTTTGACGAGCATATTTCTCCTTCAATACATGCCTGTAAAATCACCTCTTACTCAGCTTTACCACAGTCCCCTTTGCTTTCATCTCTCTTCAAAGGAGATTCCTCCATGCTTTTGATTATCCCAGTCATACTTTCTTGTTTCCCTCCAACACTGAAGCGAGCAGATGACCAGCACGTGACTGCCAGCTCCTTTCACCCCTTGCACTCCAAATGGCCTTCGGCCTCCTAATTGCTCATCTTTCTTTTAAATGCCACAGGTCCTCACTGCGGGGTCCAGGATGACTCCACACTGAGTTATTTAGTCCTCTGGAGGGGCTACTCCCAAACTGAAGGAATTCCAGCTATGTTCTTACAGGAGACAGCCCTGGGACATGCACTCCACAGCTATCCCGGATAGATCTGGCTTGCTCATCTCTGTTCCTTTGGGGCCTTTCTGTATCCTCTCGCACGGTCTCCGCTCTGTGCTATTGGCATGGACTTCACGTTCTTTGTAGAGCACGTTTATTCTCCTGTTTTCAACTCATGCCAGCTCACTGTTGGCCTCAGGGTTTCCAGCTCACAAACACACATTTTAACAATAGAAACTGAAATCTTGCACGGAATCCTTTATTTTAGCAAAGTACATTTTTCTTCCCCTTAGATAACATACCTCCTGAGAAAAAAGAACCTAACATTTTCAGATCCCTTCCCGACCTGTCCTTATTTAACATTGATGAATCTATACGGGAATAATGCTTTCCAGGTTGTTCAGAATAAGATGCAAGGCATAAATTAAGAGGTTCTCATAGAGCGCTTCAGCTGGACACTGCAGAATTGAAAGAATTAAATATCTCTCAGCTGCTCCTGCTTAAACAGAGGGAGACACTTGTGGACACTGAGACGTAGTGACAACTGTTCATGGATCTGTTTTCAGTGTGACACTTGTCCCTCTGCAGGAAGACACAGACATGCCTCCTCCATTGCACAGTGCCTGAATAAGCCAGAGCAAGGGGACTGGGAAGGCCATTCCAAGTGCTTGATGGTGCTCACCACGAAGGGATGAGCACAGAGCTGATGGCTGAAGCCTTTCTGTGTAATTGACCTGCTCTTCCATGTCTAACCTAGAGAACAACCAAAAGGAGCTCCTATATGGTGTGACGATTTCCCCTTCGCACTGCAGCACACAAGTCACTTGAGTAAATGGATGTCAGTAAATGCCTGTTTGCAGTCACTCAAGTTCATGCTTCTAAGGTATAAGAAAGATCCTTCCCAAACTCTCAGTACACATAGGTAATATTAAGAGTTGCTCCTGGATTTGATTTTTTCTCTTTCAGTAACCCAAACCAACCAATCCAGAAAGAACCTAGAAAAAACCCAATATGACATCTTTTTCTATCAGCTGAACAGAGTGGTTGAGTGAATTCGCTTTGCTTCAAGCTAGTGTGGAGTTAAAGTTACATCCACAGTAGAGGAAGGAGCGTGGGAAGGGCAGAGCTCTACCCTGAGTATAAAGGACAAACACAGGCTGTAGAGAACATGATCCTTGCTGGAAAATGGGCCTGAGACTGTCAGCTCCAAAAGACTGCTGCAACAGGACCGCCTCAGGACCTACAAAGCCATTTTCATCCAGCTGGCTGCTTAAGTCCACTAGTGTTTAGCAGAAATAGATGCACAATAGCTTTTCACCTCAGGGTTTCGTTCTGCATCGGGGTCCTGGCCTAAGAGGTGCTACCCTGGGTGATTTCTTGGCAGTTGTTCTCAGCACCAGAGGCAGAAGAGGCAGCACATGGGTCAGAGATGGACTGGAAAGCTCCTGACAGCAAGTCACCAAGGAGGAGGGATGCCTTGGCTGTCCTGTGATGACAGCCTGATGTCCATCCACAGGAAAGGACAGACCTGGTGTGGTTTCCAGGGAGCCTCCTCACTGTGATCTCCAGAGAAATCGCTTCATTTCTCCCTGCTCAGGAGACCTCACTGGTGGTGCCAAGGTTTCCTGGCTGCTGGCACCTGTTCTCTGGTTACAGGTCCCCTCTGAGGCTCTCCAACAAGTACCAAGCCCAGCTGATAACCTCCACAGCCCTCCCCGGGGAGCCAGAACTGGTCTGTCTGAACAAATGGAGAAGCTATTACAGCAGCAAATCATTGCTCTCTCCTGGTGAACATACTTGATCTTCAACACCAACTGCTAAAGCTGATTAAAACCAGGCAGAGGTCTTTACTCAAGCCTGAGTTGGAGACAGAGGAGCAGGAATAACAGAGGCACCAGTCCGAATAGCTGCTTTGCAAGACTAATTTTAGTGACCTGTATTTATGGCTCTTCCATCGGAGATGGGGGAAGGAGGAGAGTGTTTAGTTTTATAAACCCCAAGCCAAACACAGCCTCTGATTCTACTCCAACCCAAAACCTACTGAGCACTTTTATATCCTCTTTCACCTAGGGGTCCCAAAGTGCTGGCTGGTGATGTCTGCTTAGTAACACCACTACCTTGTGTACCTTGGATGACATACAAACCACTGGCCACATCAGAGCCTATGGCTGGAGCAAGGGCACATCGTTACTTATGCCCTATAATTCTCTCCCGCCATGTAAGCACAGTGTTTTCTTATTTCATCAAGTTTGAGTTTCATCTCTTTCACACAATTTTTATCCCTAAATTATTATTTGCAACAGAATTCAAGTTTTAAGACAGAATATGTACTAGTTTCACGATTATTTCTTGTTCTCTCAAAGGCAGCTATGGCTACACACAGCAGACAGGCTCACGTGAGAGCTACTCCACTCCAGCTGCTTGCAAGCCAGCCTGGAGAACAAAACCAGGAAGCAGGTCCCAGACCCAGACTGGAGCCCAGTCAAAGCCAAACAGGAACAGGCTCCAGATTGAGATTCTGGGCTCAATTTTAAAAAGAAGGGAAAAAAAAGCCCCAAAGGCAGGATTTAGGTGGGTGAAATCCAACTCACACAGCATCCCCATCTTACCAGTGAGGAGCCTACAGCACAAGGCTTAATTCTCTTTCTTGCAAATCTGTTGTCGTACATGATGGTAATGCTTGATAAGTACATGCATCGAGTCCACTGTGCAAACTGTTAGAACTAGATTACTTCCTGGAACAATAAGTTCCATAATGAAACAATTTAAATGAAGATGATGATAGTAACAATAATACTTTTATGGGATCTCCTTCCTCTCTTGTTTGTGTCATGGAGAGACACGTGGGGGATCAGGATGATGTGATTTAGCCAGTGTTGCTCAGGGCTGGGTGACAGCACCTTGGCTTGACCCCTGGAGTCCAAATACAGTCCCCAGATCTAATCACTAAACCACAGAGGATGTGTGCACCAGGAGTGTTTAGTTTACAAGTCAAAACAGAGTCTGGCTGCCAGCATGCAAGTGCAACCCGATAGCCCCTCCACTAGCTCTATCACTACCACTTCATGCATTATGCATCTCGATCTTGCACAACACAGGCCTTGAAATCAGAACCCAAAGGCAATTAGGCAGGAGCAGAGCCAGCTCTGCAGCAGCCAGGGCTGAAAAAGGAGGGGCTGGTAAAGCAGGGGTCCTGCACCCTGCTCTGCTGTCCTCCATTCCTGCCTCTCTGCTGTCAGCCCAGGTGGACTTGCATGGTCCATAGGTGATGGCTGCTTATTTGCATCTGGCTTTGGGTAATACCAACAGACCTTGAGCTGCTGCATTCTCTTGCTCTGCAACAGCAGACACACAAGCCAGCACATCAAACACCCACCTGAGCCCCAATGTCCTCTCAGCACTGGTATTTACAAACTCTTGCCAGCAATTTTCTCCGAGCTATTCCTTAACTTCTTCACTCCTGGCACCAGAAGCTATATGATCTTGGAGTGTGTCTATGCCAAGAAGGTCCAGTTTTAAAATGGTCACCTCTTAACGTCACCCAGCTACAGATTAAATCACTGTTCTCCTCAAAGCCTGCCACTATGGCAGTCTTCATAAGAACAGAAACCTTTCATTTTGTCTAAAGCCAAAGGGCTGCCTCCCTCCATCCCTTCCCCCTCTGGAGCACACAGCAATCTGTGCAAAGGAGCAGAGCCAGTTTGGCTGCTGGGTACTTCAGTAATTCCTTGCGCTTGTTCTGAAGAAAGATCTCCATCCATCATTGCTTGACAGAGCTGGTATGACTGAAACATCAAAGGGGTTCCAGCACCAGGTCTCACGCTATGAGGAGCAGGGAGGTGCCCTGCCAGCGTGTCACCCCCCACTGCTCTATAAAACATCACCTCCCGAGGAAGTTCCCACAGGAGGCAAGAAATGTGAGACAGCAGCTTCCCTCACCCACACCAATGCTGGAGACCAAGCACGGCTTTAAACACCACTCCCCTACCTTTCACTCCTGTCCCTACTATATAACACGACCTGTGTAGCTCCACCTGCCGAAAATGACTTGACATCAGATTAAAGCCCACATTTCTGTCCCTCTGCAGACTGTCAGCATTCACCACAGCCAAAGGGCATCGGCAGCGTTGATAAACCTTGCCTGATCCTCAGCTGCTGTACATTGCTCTGGGTAGATGCAGGACCAGTGTAGAGCAGGTAAAGCTCTGCTTTGGACCACCACTACTTCCAAACACTGCAAGGTCCTTAGGGCTGGTTATTCATTCTGCTTGTACAGCACACAGAGACTCTGGTCTTTGGCTGCAAAATAGGCTCAGGCAAAAGGGCTTTAAGGTTGGGCATCCGGATGGGAAACCCTTTCCTGTCATATGGAGGAACCTCTCAATTGCCTTTTCTAGAGATGGCAACCAGAACAAAAACCCCTACTGGTACGTCAGAATTTGACAAGGGTTCAGATGTGATCAAAGTGATTATTTCTCATGGGCAGATTTATGTTGACTGCTATATGATGTTCCACTTCACCCAAATCCTGGGCCCATCCATACCTTTCCTTGTTGGACTGCCCCTCTTCACACAGTACCGCTGCACACGCTGACCCAAAGGACTCAGATTTTGTAACTTGGACAAGGACTTTTAAGTCTGCCCAAGGCAAATCACGGCTCAAGCTCTTGAGTGAAGATTTCAAAGACAGAACAGAATTGCTATACCTTTTGCTCTGAAATACCATGCTAAGAAGAACTTTTCATCCTCTGCAAACTCAATTTTCCTACCTGCAAGAGAAGGATGACAGTCTCTTGGCTCCCTGGGTGTTGCTAGGATTAGACAATGTTTGTTCAACATAAATGTAGAATTTGGTGTCTTGTGTTATTGCTACTGTCACATTACAGAAAGGTCAATGAACACATTCTAGTGAGTCAGAGCCTTTCCGCAGCATTAGCGTAGTCCTCAGAGCTTAGCCAGGCTCTGTATTTGGATAAAGCCCACCACAATCCCACCCTTGAAAGATCCCAATGTACGTCAGAGTGGCAGCTCTTTCCTGTCACTGCCTCATCTCTATGTTTAGGATAAGGAGCACTTGGAAGATGATGCTGAAATTTAAGCAGGGAAAGAAAACAAAGGCAAACCACACATACAGGGGAAAGGGAAAAAAAAGGGGTAAAAATAAACCAAAGTTCACTCAGAAATAACTGTGGGCATTAGAGAGTGTCCAAGAGAGTCAGAAGCAGGGAGAGAAGATACGTGTTTAGGTAGAAATTAAACTGAACGTAGGGAAAAATGAGTCTCCCACTTCTTCTCCAATTAGAAACCTTCAGTGAGAACCTCTTGCCAGCCCGGCAGCCCATGTAAAGCAGCAGTCATGTTCCCAAGCCTCTTTCATAAAGCACTTGGAAATATTATTATTTATATAGCAGTATATAAATATTGTTCTTATACATTCTCCAACAAAAGTACAGACTTTTTCTGGGAACAGCATTGATTCATTGACCCAAAAATTCATACCTAGAAACCTCTTGCGCTCCATGAACTCATGGCAGGGCTGCAACACGGATTCCTAGCACCCTGTCCTGTGGCTGGAGACACGATGTGTCTTGGCTCACCAGTGAAGTGTGAGGTATGCTGCCTCGTGATCAGAAGGCCACACTAACCAGCCATATCCCAAATTCTCCAGGCTTTCTGTCACGGAGCTGCAAACCCAAAGTCCTGAGAATGCTGACTTGAACCCAAGAGTGCACAAATCAAACTGCGGGTGGGTGACAGAAGATTTCAACACACCAAAAGCAGAACAAGGCCAGGCAAAGCACACATCTGGGGCTTCCTTCCCTCCTCATGCATGGCCTGAATTACTCCATCTCTGCATCTCTTATCTCTCCCTTTGCAGCACACCCACCCACCTCCACTACCTCCCCTATTACAATAGCTTCAGCAATCCAAATTACTCACTGCAAACACCCCAGATTCTCCAGCTCATACCACTGCTCCCCAAATCCCTATTTTCCCTCTTTCTGTGAGCTCTCCCATGTCGTCACCTCTCCTACACCCTCACTTTCCCACCACACCACTTCCACTGCTGATCAACACCACAAATCACAGATACCCCAAACCAACTATTGCACACCGAGCACTCTTTTAGAGCTCTTCTCTACTACAAGCTTCCAGTACCTTCAGGTTGTGGCAACTGATTCAAGATGACCTACTGCAGGCTGACCACCATCACCCCTTAAGCCGGTCAGGAGGGCAGTGTGAATACATGAGAGGATGCCAATTCCATGCCCAGCACACAGGAGGGTGTTGAGATGGAAGAACAATGTGCTCATCAGCACAACAGGCAACAAGATGTTGCACTGCGGACTGCGTGTTGCAAGGTCTGTGATCCACTTGGAGCTTTCAGACAGCTGTTAAAGGAAATTGCCATCAATGTCAGCTTCACCACTGCTATTAGACATCTCATCCATGTCTGGGCCCAGCTTGAACCCATTTAACTTGTAAGGGATAATGAGATAACAGCATGACATGTTGCAGCTGAAGGTTATTTAAACACCCATCTGGTACCTGTTATGCAGCATACATCCTATTGTTGTATAGGAAATAAATGCCACCTCCCTCCCACATGGAAAGGGGAAGATGTATGGATGTGTCCCATGCTACCCCTTCTTTTTTGCATTGATAAAGTATTTCTTCTTCCATGTGTTGTTTCTAGCGAATCACTTTGTATTTCCTATCTGTGTTTGGAAGATGCACTCCCTTCCAGGCTGGTGAGACCTTGTGAAAGGACACAAGACCACAATGAAAAATGAACTAGGGACATCTCACCATCTCCTTCACACATCAGTCAGAAGAGGCTCTATGCCATCCAGGTTTGAAAGTGGGGACCATAAACTGTGAAACTGATTCACCTTTTGCAAGACACAACTGGGCACTTACACTTTCTCCCAGAAATGCTCAGAGGCGACAGTCCATTGCTGCGCTCAAAGGACCACGCTCTGTTTCTACAGAGGAACGGTGAAATACCTGCTGAAGGCTGTGAGGTGAGCAATGCAACCTGCTTGCACCTTTAAGTCAGATATACAGACAAGAGGATCTGCAGATCCCAGCTAAAGAGCCTCAATTCTTTATTCAAGCTCCCCGTCTTCCATTGTAGGATGACTTCGGCTGCCCTCAGTCCCCGGCTGAAATTGTCTCTGAGGCTCTTGCTCTCCATGAACCCTCAGCAGCCAGGAGGGCCGGGTTGTGTGGTGTCCCAAGGAGTCACGTCCCACAGCACAAGCAGTCAGCTCTGCAGATGTGTACTCCTCTCTTCTGTTTTCCTCAGGCACGACTGTTTTCTGTCCAAGTTGTTCTACCCTATAAATCCTGGGCTGAAACCTTTGTCTGATGCCCCATCTAGTGCTCAGCACAGACAAATGCAGAGGAGCGGTGCAGCGAGGAAACAGTTGTCTGGAAAATTCCCAGCATTTCTTCAGCGGTATTAAACCCCCTTTGTAACACTCTCATCTGAGTTTTCCCCAGAGGGCTCTGGCAGAGTCCAGGGAACGCAGAAACCTGCCTATGCCGCTGCTGATTCCTTCCTGTGGCCTCTATGTAGCCTAATGGAGAGGTTGCACTTGGAAAGCCCAGCAATCTTTGTGCTCTGGGAGCCAACTCTGGGGCTTTGAGACACCTCCGAGCCATGCGGGAAAAGTACCTTGGAATAAACAGCCAAGAGTCTAAGCTGTGCCCACCTCAAGGCTCTGTGGCAGCAGACAGTGAGGACTCCAAACAGGGAACAATGAGGCTTCCAAGTGCTTGGCACAGGGCACTTGTTTCACGAGAGATGTCAAATCTTGAGCATGTATTTTGAATGCTAAACAAAGCTGCTCAGTGTTTGCCCAATGTGATATGAAGTATAAAATGAGAATGACTTCAAAGTGCTTTTCACTTTTTTTTGTTTGTATTAAACCAAAGTGCTGAGAAAATGAAAGCTGCTTCAGGGTCTGTCCTTCCCCTTTGCAAACACTCTTTGGTGGTGTTATCACCGGGTTGTCAGGACAAACTATCTGCTCTGAGAACTTGGCTTTGATAAAGCAGCTTTCTGACATGCTCAGCCCTGTGAGCTGCAGAGTTCCAGGCACTGCTACAGAAATCTTTGGGCTCTGTGATGCTCAGTGCACAACCTCCTTTAAACTAAGCCCAAGCCAAGCATCCCTATATTCTTGGTTAATCGCCAGACCAATTAGCACCTTGATTAAGATGCAGTGAGGTTCCATCGCTGCTCCACTCAGAGCTGGGGTTGTTCTGATGAAACTCTCTCTCTACCCATGCAGCAATACCCTGTTCATAATCCTGTCAGTTCTTAAGGAGTAGTGTGATAAGCCTGTTAACTCATTAACACCTCCAGTTTACAGGACACTTGGCGTCCATCCTCTTGAGCAGCCTCAGGCCCCACACTCTGGGAAGTTTCTCTGCAGTTTCTGTTTTGCTTTCATTTCCTGCTGAGCCAGGCTGGCTTTTAATTCCCACCATGAAGCTCCTGAATGCTGCGGTGTTCTTTCTTCCTCTGCCCTCTTTGAAGCCAGCTTTGGACCCTCTCAGCACTTCAGTCTTCATGGGGAGTGCTCCTGTTACTTGGCAGCTCCTCTCCCTTCACTCCTGGCTGAAGTGCAGTCTCCTGCAGTGCTGCAATTTGAAGGACACACTGAACTTCTCAGGTAAGGCAAGGGCACCTTGAGCCAAGTCATGGTCTTTCCCTGGGTGGTGAGGGCTTACCTTTAATGCTAGGCTCCTTTGGAGTGGTTGTGGGAAGATCAGAGTTACTGTCCACAGTGGTTCTAGAAGGCAAAGAATGTACTAACCTAATTCTGCTTATCCCACAGGTGGTCATGTATCCCACTTCTCATGGCAGTACTGGAGCATTTTCCCTGCTGGTGTCAGCCTATTGCCAGCAGGAGACTGTCCTGCTAAACTAAACCTAATTTTCTTCCTGGTAGCTGGTACAGCGCTGGTTTTGGATTTAGGATGAGAATAATGTTGATAACACACTGGTGTTTTAGCTGTTGCTAGGAAGTGTTTATACTAAGTCAAAGACTTCTCAGCTTCTCATGCTGTCCTGCCAGCGAGAAGGCTGGAGGGGCACAAAAGTTGGGAGGGAACACAGCAAGGACAGCTGACCTGAACAAGCCAAAGGGATATTCCAAACCACAGAACATCACAGAATCTTTTAGGAAGGAAAAAACCCCTTTAAGGTCATGGAGTCCAATCATTAGCACTGCCAAGTACACTACTAAAGCGTGTCCCTAAATGCAGCATAAGCCTGCTCAACTGATGGTACATGGGCTTGAATGACTCCTAGCTTGGATCAAAGGCATCTCAAGCAGTGTTCTGTGGTTTCTCCATCATCCTCCCTATCTTTCTGTGCCTATGTGGGCTTTACAGAGTTATCAGGCTCTCTTATACCAGGCAAGATGATCCTGCTGGTCATGCTCATTATATAAACTGGGTGGAAAGCTGGCTGAGGACAGCTGCTCAGGAACTTCCTGGCCATCAGCTGGTGAGTGGTGAGCAACTGCATTGTGCATCACTTGTTTTGTATGTTCTAATTCTTTTATTATTATCATTAGTGTTGTTATTTTCTTCCTTTTCTGTCATATTAAACTCTCTTTATCTCAACCCATGAGTTTCGATTCTCCCCACACCCTGCTGCAGGAGGGACACTGAGTGGTGTGTGGTGCTTAGTTACTAGCTGGGGTTAAACCACGACACAGGCAAAATTCTGGAGGTGAATTCAAGGCTAAGAGCTAATGAAATAATCCCACAGCTTCTTGACACGGACACACAGCGATATCCCACACCCTGGTTAGTGGTTGCCTGTAATACATGCTAAATGAGTAGCAATTAGTGGTAGGTCTAGACTCAAACCATGCTGCTTCACTTCCCTGAGACAAGCAGGCTGGCAGTCCTCAGTGACTGGGGAAGAAAGGGCTGTTTCACCCTGCCTGCAGGGAGCTAGTGCATGGTCTGAAAAAGAGCTTACAAAACCTTTTAACCATAAACTCCTGATCCGAGCACTTGGAATCTCCCTTCCCTTTGTCATGGGATTACAAATATTGCTTCATTTCAGAGCTGCGGCACAGATTTCAAAACAAATCCTCAGCTGTTGGAGACCTGTGTGCCTCCAGGAACTTCAGTACATCACCTCCTACCAGCTCTCAGTTCAGCTGCTTACCAACTGCCTGTTTTCTAGTAATTTAGCCACTGAAACACCAGTTGTGGTACTTTTTGAAGAGAGCTCAATACAGCCGCAGAAGCACACTTTTCTATACATGTGAGGTATGCTAGATGGCACATAGAACCCTCCAGTTAACCAGAATGTAGCACATGCAGCGAACAACTCTCTGCAAACACGTTAGACCTCATCCCAGGACCTTACAGAGGGCAGTAGCCACAAGGCCACTGGGACTCCTGCCTATCTCATACGAACAGCTTGGTTCTCATAAATCCCACCAAGGGTCTGATTCATGAGTCTGTTCCTCAGTTGGATTCTCTGCCAATTCACAGCCTTGTCACTGCCGGAGGGCAGCAAACAGTTGCTCTCTCCGATGGCCATTCAGCCGCAACCAAACAAAAAGGGATTAATAATACGGTATTTTCTGACTCTACTCTCCCCTCTTTCCTTCAGTAGCTGCAGCAAGAAGTCTTTGGCCAGCACCTCGCTACCCAGGTCGTTCTGAGAGCTCTGAGTGCAAATAGGTACTCCGAACAGCGCATGAAACTCCAGACACCAATGGGGACAGAGGAAGAGGAGGCTCATGCTTGTGGCACAGGACTGGGAGTGCCATTTGCACCAGGGTCTCACAGGACACAGGCAGGGTGGAGAGAAGGGACAGGCACACAAGATGGGGCCTGCGTGGCTCTGAGTGTGGTCTCAGGGACATGGCCTGGCTCAATCTGAGGGGAGCGAGGGAGCCCGGATGGCCCTGAGGTGATGTAGGCAGTGAGGAGGGCACGAGGCCCCTCCACATCATCCTCCACATCACCGCTTGAGGCTGCTGATGCCGTCACACGGGATCACAGCATCCATTAGGATGGGCCCACTCCAGCACCTCAATGTCTCTGCTGCAGTGAGGGACCCAGAACGGAACACAGGAGTCGATGCGCAGCCTCACCAGTGCCCAGTGCAGGGGCGCAATCACTGCCCTGGTCCTGATACAGACCAGGATGCTGGTGGCTTCTTGGCTGCCTGGGCACAAACTGGCTCATGTTCAGCTGCTGTTGACCAACACTCCCAGGCCCTTCTCCCTCGGGCAGTTTTCCAGCTACTCTTTCCCAGACCTGGAGCATTCCATGGGGTTGTTGTGACCCAAATGCAAGACCTGGCACTTTGCTTTGCTGAACTTCATAGAACTGGCCTCAGTCCATCGATCCAGCCTGTCCAGATCCCTCTGCAGAGCTTCCTGTCCTACAGCACATCAACACTCCACCCAACTTGGTGTCATCTGCTGTCTTACTGAGAGCGCACTCGATCCTCTCATCCAGATCCTCAATGGAGATACTAAACAACCCTGGCCCCAATACCCAGCCCTGAGGGACCCCGCTAGCGACCAACTAGATGTGACACCATTCACCACCACTCTTTGGGCTCTGCCACCCAGCCAGTTTACCCATACACCTATCCAGGCCATGAGCAGCCAGTTTCTCCAGGAGAACATAATGGGAGACAGCGTCCAATGCTTTATTAAAGTCCAAATAGACGATGTCTACAGCCTTTCCCTCATGAACCAGGCAGTCTCCTTGTAATAGAAAGAATTCAGGTTATGTGGGAGAAGAGACAACACCTCGTCCCTCTATCCTCCTATAAGGTACCAGAGCGTTAAGCTCCCCCCTTGTCCTTCCCCAGCCTGTTGTTAATGTCCCTCCCCTCCGCCACACCACAGGCAGGGCAGCGACCGCCGCCTTTGCCCATCACGAAGATGGCGGCGGCGGCTACGGGCAGGGCGGGGATTGCCCGCCCACAGCCGGCGGCGGGCGGTGCTGGGGCCGCGCTCGGAGCCGCCATGCTGCGGGTGGTCGGGCTGCTGGGGCTGCTGCTGCCGGGGCTGGCGGCGCTGGAGCCGCTCAGCGTGGGGTTGGCCATCGGAGTCGCCTCGGCGCTCACCGGGTACCTGTCCCACCCCAGGTTCTACTGCAGCTACGTGGAGTGCTGCCCCAGCGCCAGCCGGCGCCTCAACGCTACCGGTACGGCGGGGCCGGGGCGGGGGGTTCCGCGCTGGGCTTCATAGCCCTGCCTCTAACCGCTCACTGGTGTGCCTAGTAGTGCCCAGCAATGGCTCTGCTTGGCTGGTGACCGGCTCCCGTTGGTGGCCAGGCGATGCTGAGCTCTCCCTCTCCCCTCAGCGCTGAAGTTGCAGCTGGACACGAAGCTCTTCGGGCAGCACTTGGCCAAGGAGGTGGTGCTGAAGGCTGTGATGGGCTTCAGCAACAACCCCAGCCCCAAGAAGCCGCTGATGCTGTCACTCCATGGCTGGGCCGGCACCGGCAAGAACTTCCTCAGCCAGATCCTGGCGGAGCACATCCACCCTGCCGGCCTGCGCAGCAAGTTCGTCCATCTCTTCCTGGCCACCCTGCACTTCCCTCACCACGACCAAGTCAAGACCTATAAGGTGAGGAGGGACACAAGTTAATCATGTTAGCTTGTCCCTAAAGGCAGGGGAGTTGTGCTGCATTATGACCCCCAGGTACCTGGCAGCTGGAGTTGGGTATTTCCAAAGCTGATGCTTAGGAGCAGTGGATGGGGAAATCCCTGGAGGAAGCGAAAGGCAATGAAATACCAGGGAATCTAAAGTGAGAGCAATTTCCTAGTGCTGCCTTGTCACTAATGCCATCTGCTGATTTCTGCTGTGCTTGCTGTTAGGAAAGAAGCCTGCCTGGCTGGGATCAAGGTAACTTTCTCCATAGCAGCCCCCGCGGGGCCATGTTTTATGTTTGTGGCTCAAACAGCGTTGATAATGCAGCTGTGTTTTGGCTGTTACGGAATGATGCTTGCACAACCTCAAAGCTTGCTTTGTTCCTCCATTCAAAGCGAGCAAGCTGGGGTGTGCAAGAGACTGGGAAGGGAACACTGCCACAATAACTTATCTCAGCCAGCCAAAGGGTTATTCCATACCCTATGCTGTCACGCTCAGCAGTCAAAACCGGAGCAGAAGAAGGAAAAAGTGAGGGATGTTGGCTCTAACACTGGCTGGGCACTGGTCTGCATGTGTCGGGGTGTGATTCTCTTTGCTTGTCTTTTTCTTCCTTCCACCACCTATCACACTGTATTTACCTTGACCCATTATTTTCTCACTTCTGTTCCTTTGTCCTCTCTCCCCCATCCTGCTGGGGTGCTTGGCTGCTGCTGGGTCAATCCACCACACATTGTGCAATGGGAAACTGTAGCCTGCAGAGACATTTTTCAAGTCACTTCATTCCTTGAAATTGGAGAATTCCAATCTTCATGTTTTAATGCTTGCAGGTACCCAAAAGTGATGTACTGCTCAGTAGGGTTTCTGTATGAAAGACAAAGCACTGATTTGTTTAAAACAAACAAAAATAAGCTTTCTCATCACAAGACTTCCCATCTAATCCTGGGTTTTGTGTCTTTCCATACATTAAGCAGAAAGAATTAGAAAGTCTTTCCTCTATGAGCAGGAAAAGAACTCATTTAAAATCAATGTTGCATGTCAAAAGGATCAGTCACAGAGTTTATGGTCCTCTCTTCAGGAAAAAGTATAACCAGTGAGCATGGGTTGCTGACATTTGAAAGCTTGTCCTTAGTGTCTGTCACATACAAGCATCTCAGTACATCTGGAAGAGGCCTCATTTTTCAGTGTTTTTTAACCTCTTCTTCCAGGAACAACTACAGAACTGGATTCGGGGCAACGTCAGTGCCTGTCCCCACTCTGTCTTCATTTTTGATGAGATGGACAAAATGCATCCAGGTCTCATCGATGCCATCAAGCCATTCTTAGACTATTACGAGCAGGTTGACGGGGTGTCCTACAGGAAAGCTATCTTCATCTTCCTCAGGTCTGTAGCACCTGTTCAGTCATTGAGATGCTGAGGTAAATCTGTGTTTATGGTGATAAAGATGTTCCCGTGGGGACCTCATTCAAAGAACAGCAAAAGAACCACTCTGGAGTGAAGACCCTCTCTGTGAAGACATAAGGGAGCGCTATGAGCGTGGCCTGTGACTGTAGTGGAGCAGGTCTGATGCCATGCAGCAGACCACTGCAGCATGCAGAGCTCATGAGCCAGGCCCAGAGCACAGATATGAGAGTTCACATTTTGGGGAGGTTCTCTGGGATGGGTGCACTGTTTCAGTGATTTCTTTGACATCAGGAAGATGAGCAATGTGGGTAACCAGCTGAAAAAGAAATGCTGCTTCAGCTGTGTCTGTACTCACCACATTTTCCTTTTGTGAACAGCAATGCAGGTGGTGACTTAATTAATAAAGCAGCTCTTGACTTCTGGGCAAGTGGAAAGCGCAGGGAAGAGATTCAGCTGAAAGACCTGGAGCCCATGTTATCTGTAGGAGTCTTCAATAACAAGAACAGTAAGTCATTGTCCCCAGAAAATGGGAAATTGGTTTTACTCATAACACAGGGCTCATATCTGCAATCTTCTGCAGCCTACCTTGACCCTGCCCTGCTTCCTCTGGGCCCATCTTCCTACAGTGCTTTAGTCCTGCACCCTTCTGTCCCTTCACTGCAGTGAAGTGGCACAGAAGTTGCTCTGCATGCACGCTGAAGGGCAGCAGTGGCACCTGCAAGGTACAGACAGTCTGATCCCCCCAGCTAATGGGCATCTTTTCTTCCTTAGGCAGTGGCTGATATTAACTGAATTCAGTCTGCCCCGTGGATCCTCTCTTATGCAGGCTCAAGTTCAGAGAAACTCCCTCCTATGTTTCTTTTTCTCCTCAGGTGGACTGTGGCACAGCAGCCTCATTGACAGGAACCTCATTGACTACTTTGTCCCTTTCCTGCCCCTGGAGCACAAGCATGTGAAGATGTGCGTCAGGGCTGAAATGATAGCCCGTGGCTATGCTGTTGATGAGAACATCGTTCAAGCAGTGGCTGATGAGATGACGTTCTTCCCAAAAGAGCAGAAAATCTACTCTGATAAAGGCTGCAAGACTGTACAGGCCAAGCTGGATATTCATGAAGACATGGTGATGAGAGATACAAAAGCCAAGGGTTGAGTACCTGTCAGGACTCCAAAGCACTACCAGAGCTTTTGGAAATCTGTGATTTTGCACTTAAGCTTTTTTACTGTTGCAGGGAGTTTGGTGAAATACCAGAGTGCGCTGTGTGGGCTTTTTAACTGCAGTTGTATTTTGTGGTTTGTTGTTTTCTTAAACTTAACATAGAATCACAGAATGGTTTGGGTTGGAAGGGACCTTAAAGCTCATCTAGTTCCAACCCCCTGCCACAAGTAGACACCTTCCACTAGACCAGGTTGCTCAAAGCCCTGTTCAAGCTGGCACTGAATATCCTACTGTTCATCTCTGAACTGACTGGTATCCAGATGTTACCCCCTTTAGCTTCCTTTTAACCTAGAGAGAATTTCCAAGTGTGTCACATACATAGCACTGGATACAGTCTCTCCTGCTTTATTCTTCCAAGTGCTAGGATTATTAAGCATTTAATTCCTCTTCCCACAAAAACTAGACAAGAGCAAAGGAGAACAGAGAAATTCTTACAGGCAGTCATATTCCCTTCCTTGTACATTGTCTCGGTCATGGGCTAGTGAAATGAAGGGATGCGTGGTGTGTTCAGCACTATGACAGTGTCTGAAAGGGTGAACACCTTGATGCGTGGCAGTAAGATGGCGTGGTGGAAGGTGGATTGCTGCTTAGGCAAAAAGAAGTTGTAAAAGAAACTTTATATTCTTTAACTAAAGGAACTATGTGAATTTGTTGGTCTTCCAAGCAGAGGGACCCATCTGAGGGATCCCACTGGTACAATGTCCTAGACCAGCCTACTGTTCATAATCAGAAAAATCTCTCACGAGGATTTGACTGTTAACAGCTTGTCAAGTGAATCTGCATGTGGGCTTCTGGGGCTGAAGGCTGCAAGATCTTTTGTAGTCACTCCCAGCTGCAGCCAGTAGTCCAAGAGTGGACTCTCACCTTGCTTGGAACACACTTTCATGGCAGAAGTTACTTTAAAATGTGTGTTTTTATGCTGAAGTGCAAGCAACAGTAATAGAAAGCTCTTCCTGGAAAGCCACAGAGAAGGGAATATGGGAGATGGGAGCAATCCACAGTCCCATACCTCAGCAGGTAACTTAAGTTTTATATAAGTTTGTAATGTTAAAGAATGGCTGTGTGGAAGGGTGGGAGTTAGGAACCTTGGAAAGACTGAGTTAACCTATGCCCACTGGTAAGGCTGAAGTTTAAAACTGTTGCAAACTTTAACTCTTTCATCATCACTTGTGGATCAAGTATTGTAATGCAAGACAGAAGTGCCTATCACTTGTTGTTTGTAGTGTGTTTTCTAAACTGATACCAGGGATTGGGCTATTTTTGTGCTGCAGCATGTGTTGCCTTACTTGTACTTAAACTCGCTTTAAGATACCATGCAGAACTTAACAGTTCTCAATGCTATTATGTTAATTCAAATTACAAGAGAGAGCTTAGCATTTACACTAAGCATTACATTTAAAGTGTCAATTGCCTTTTACAACTCCACCTGGAGTTTGTCAAATGTTGGCAAACTGCTCACACTGATGCAATCTCCAGAGCCAAAGCTAGCAAGCCATTAACCTTGGGACGCTGGACTCTTGCTTTTCGTGGATCATGTTTTGCCTGTTAACTGACTCACAGGTGTATATGCTGCACGCAGTTTCAGTTACTCCAAATACAAAATATTTGTGCAATTTCAAAACATGAAGTGTTACTACTGTACTGCAGTTTGAATAAATCTGATTCCAGGAACACACTTGCCAACAAAGGTTTAAGTTGACAAGCAGGTATTCTTTATTGCAGCACCGGGAGACACAGGGGATAGCCCCTCCAAGCCTGTTTCCCTGTACTGCCACACAGGCCATCCTTATAGTCACTGGGCATACATACATATTCATGAGGCTGCACATGAATTACAGCATTTTCCAGGAAGTTGCCTGCATACATACAAAAACGTGATGGCGGTCTTTGAGGGTCGTTTACTTCTTCCAACAATCTTCATAACTGCTGGCAGTCTTTGAAGCACCAGCTTAATTAACGTTACAAACACAGCAATCATCCTGTCCTTCTACTGAGCAGCTAGTTTCACTGCTCCCATCCTGGATGTCTGCTAGTCCCGGATGCTCCCCACCCCCAGATCCTGTTTTTCTGCACTTTTGTACTAAGGTCCTAAGGACCTAAAACTGTCAACTACCTTCATGGGTCTCGGTTATTTTCCATTACAAAGCCACCAGACTTCACATTACTTAGAACTGATTACATTTGGTGCCTCCTTGTCTCAAATCTTAAGTCACTTTTCTCTCTTGGTTTAATCATTTTCAGCTAAAGTACTAGTTTATGCAGTTTTTCAACCAGCTGCACTGCAGCTTCCTGTTAAATTTCCTTAAATATTTGTTTATAACAATAGATGAGCAGATTAAATAGCCTATTGATATGAAAATATTGACTCATCTGACAGCACAGTAAGGAATTCAGCAGTTAAATACAGCTCAGAAGAAACAAGCCTATGAAAAAGCCGTAAAGTCTCTGCTTCATAGTTACTAACAGATAACTCCTACCTAACTGCCAGGCACTGCAGGACAAATATGCCTCAGGTTGCTTGTTTAACCATTCCTCCTCTCCGTGCTGCATCTGGGAAGCTGGCATTCAAGCTGGCTCTTCACCTCTCTGGCTGGCAAAGATATGATGGAACTACAGGATAAGCATGGGCCAGAGCATCTGCAGCCTCTCTAGCACTGAAAGAGTCAGTGTGTAAATAACAGCCTAATTCAAGTGAGGTACAGCACTTGGCAACAACTCACACCTCACTGAACAGTCAGTTGTTCATGCTGTTGTGAACCATATGTTGTGCTGTAACGATGCACAAGGCGTGTACATGGGAAGCATAAGCTGCCTGGTTCATTAGGACTTTGCACTGTGACTGCTCCACTCTGTACACATGACAGCTTGGCCTAGGGCACAGCAGATGAGCATCTAGGGCCAGGCTGCCCCTGTCAAGAGAGCACTCACTACACTGCTGTATCTTAAGCACAGCCTCTCATTTTATGAGCACAGGAATGTTCCCTGCAGAAGGTTGAATTAAAGCAGCAGCTGCTTGGACTGGACTTTGTTAAGAACAGAATTCATCCCAGTGACTGCTCAGCTGCTCTTGCCTGGCCAATGCATTGTTTCCCTAGGGATCAGACCTTTCCCCTATTTGACATTTTCCTCTTGTCTGATCCAGTTTCAAGTGGCCTGTTCTCCTGGTTTCAGCTGGGATAGACTTGATTTTTTTCGTAGTAACTGGTGCAATGCTGTGGTTTGGATTTAGTCTTAGAACAATGCTGATAACACACTGATGTTTTAGTTGTTGCTAAGCAGTGCTTGCTCCGTATCAAGGAGTCTCTCATGCTCTGCCAGTGAGAAGGTGCATAAGAACCAGGGAGGGAGCAGAGCCAGGACAGCTGACCTGAACTAGCCAAAGAGATATGTCATGCCCAGCACATAAAAGTGGAGGGAGTTGGCTGGGAACCACTGATCACTGCTCAGGGACTAGCTAGGCATCAATGTTGGTGAGCAACTGTACTGTGCATCACTTACTTCACTTATGAAACTGTTCTTATTTCAACCTGTGGGGTTTACCTTGTTCCAGTTCTTTTCCCCATCCCACTAGGGGTGGTGGTCAGTGAGCAGCTGTGTGGTATTTAGTTACCAGCTGGGGTTAAACCACGACACCTATTAATAATGCCCACAGTTACCCTGTCACAGCAAGAAAGACAGAATGAGGATCTCAGCTTTGAAACCATACTGTCTAAAAGGGAGGAATAACAATAGGATCCAATCTGGGAGTGATTTCAGGCACACAGATTTCCTTTACTGAAATGGAGATGCTCCTAACCAGGTCAGTTATCTTCAAGAATGGAAGAGAGATCAAAGACACTCTCCACCCTTTCAACATCATTCCTACATGCTCTAGAATAAGCTTCAATCTACCCTAAACCACCTAGAGCTATGATATAACAAAATAATTGCTATCAGTGTATGTCAGATGCTTGTATTGATGCTGCAATGGCACACAAAGCAGAACTAATATATTTAATGCTGGAAGAGCCACAATACTGCTTGGCTGAACCACTGTTTTTGATGAGAAGGTAGCAGACAGTAATAAAAGTTTATAATTTCCACATCTGCTTTTTTTCATTATTTGCTATAATCAGGACGTCAAAGAAATAGATAAATACCTAAATTCAAAGCACTCATTTGCTGACAAACACCAGGACTGACAATTTGCATATTATACACAACTTCAGAGCAGAACTGGACAGTCAGAGTCCTACTGGCCCCTTTTTTCTCCTTGCAGAGAAAACTTCAAGCTGCTACCACTGAAAATGTGGGTGGCTTCAATGAGAGCCTGCAGGGTGTTCAGCCAGGGGTACCACAGTGGGAGCAGGAGACGAGAAGCAGGGTTTGAACTGGTGTCTACAAGTTCATCCTTATGATACTGCTGAGCACATATACACCTAAAAAGTCTGCCTCTACAAAACACCTGCAAATGTAATTAGTACCAATGGTCTAGAAGGGCAGTTTCCACTCAAAATTTCCTGTTTCCCTTTAACCAGGTGGCAAAGAGTCACATCTCCTCCTCATATCTATTCCCTTTGAACTCAAGAAAGGACATACCTATATTCAAGAACAGCTGAATACATCAGCCAGAAACATAGCATGCTCTTCCTCAACAAGTTTGTGCAAAATCAACATAAACTGCTCAATGCAAAGGACACCAGAAGGTAGCCAAGAAATACACTTAGGATGAGAAAAGTTTATTTTGAATAGAAACTGGCATGAAAACAAGAAGTCTCTGCAGTGCTCACACTCAGAAACAAGTCTGACACTCTCTGCAGTAAGTTCAGTTGACACATTTCACTTTTGGGTTTGGATCTGTCTTCATCCCTGCCTCAAAGGCACACAGTATTGCATGAAGATGAAAAAGGCAAAACCCCGCTAGCTGTCCCCCAAATTCTACATGTAGGTGAAGAAACCTTTTTTCCATTTCCTTCATGTAAAATTGCACCTGTACATGTTTCCTGTTAAGATACACCCTTTCCATGCAGCTGACTCACCAGTCACAAAGCAAACCTGAGCTCACCCTTGGGCAAGCATACTGTGAACAATGTTATAAACCAAAAACCAACCAAAACCAGGAACCGACTACACTGATGTGGCAGTCCAGGATTTTAATTTACTTCCTTGTAATATTAAATCCACCCTCAGAACACTATTTACATGAAACAGGTTCATATGCTTGGTTTGACACACAGACATAGGAACTTTGATTAAAATTCTCAATATTGTCTAGAGATCATCCACATCAACCCAAAATCCAATTAAAATCAGGCCACAGTCTCATCCTTCTATAGGTGCCAACAGTCTGCAAATGGCTCTGACAGCAGACACATGATCCAAGAGGCATCTTCAGCACTGTCAGACACAGACTCCCACATTTACAACACAGTTCGCTCTTACCTTGACAACACAAGGCTGACGTACCTGGGAGCCATGACTAGTGACAGAATACCAACGCAGAGGCAGTGCCACTTATTTACACACCAGGAAAGAAGTAATGTTCCTTTCGTTAAAAAGGCGTTTAAAAATGAAATATCCCAGGTTCTCCACGTTGTGATTAAGTTAAATTTACTTCTTTGCAGGTTGTAGCAACAAAGTGTTAGAAGTCATAGTAATAATCCAGCTTTGCATCCACAGTTTTACAGCCTTTATCCGAGTAAATTCCCTCCTCTCTGGGGAAGTAGGTCATCTCATCTGCTATTCTGGTTAGAATGTCTTCATCCACAGCATAGCCACGGGATTTAATCTCAACTCTGATACACATTTTCACATGTTTGTATTCCAGAGGCAGGAAGGGAACAAAGTAGTCAATGAGATTTTTATCAATCAAGGTGCTGTGCCAAAATCCACCTACAAAGGGAAAGAAAAAGGAGTTGTTACTACTTCTCTAATTACACACTACCATGGGGTTGCATGGGAACAAAAGGTGTATCACAACCCTCTGCTACATACCAGTAACAATTCACCTGTGCTTTTAGGGCCCTACAATGCACAAGTAAGTCCAAATACAAGCTCATTCTTGTGGTATGCTGTGCATAAAGTTTTGGTGATACATGCAAATGTGGTCCATTGGAGCTGAATAAATTAATTCTGATGGAATGCCTTTAAGCCTTGCTCCCCAGTGCTAGCCTCACGTGTTCCTCTCTCTCACCCAGAGAACGGATTTTCTATTTCTTATCAGCTCTCCCAGACCAGCTTTCTTGCTCCTGTTTTTGAGCTTGCATCTAACCTTTTAAAAAAGTTAGCTTCCAAAGCTAATTTTAGAGCATAATTATGTTAAAATCCCCTTTTTACCAGAAGTCCTGTGCAAGGAAACCTAGGAAGCACTGGACTGCCCACAGCAGGGCTAGCATATCAGCTTGCTACTCCTAAATAGCTACCAGAAGGCTTTTAACAGACTGAGCAAGACAGGCTAAGTGGGCTGGGGGTCAAGGAAGTGGCTTCCCCATAATAAAGTATTTTATAGGTTAAAGATTTATCAGCCCTAGCTTTACTGTCAGGATTTCTCTTTGCTTTCCCTTCAGCCCAAAAAATGCACAGCATAGACTTCACCCAATATATACAATCCAACAGACAGCAGACATTCTGGTAGCCAAGGTGTAGATAGAGCTTCAGGTCATCTCAAGTGCTGACTGTAGGCCCCAAAACTGCATCGTGGCTCCCTGCTAGCCAAACACTGGAGGCCACATCAAGGAGAAACCACAGCTGTAAAAAAGCAGCTAAATGCAGCCTATCCCTTTTGTGGAACTTTTAACACTTCCAAATCCCTGTTTTACTCACTATTTTTGTTATTGAAGACGGACACAGACAGCGCATTCTGGATATCTGAGAGTTGTATATCTTCCCTTGTCCTCCCATTTCTCCAGAAATCTAGTGCCACCTCTGTTATCTTTTCAGCTCCTGCATTGCTAAGTAAAGAGAAAACAAAGATTGTAGCGGGAGGTAGCTTTAAAAGACATCAAGTGTACCGAACAGCAAACCTGAGAAGCTACTTCTTACCTGAGGAATATGAAGATGGCTTGTCGGTAAGACACCCCATCCAAAAGCTCATAGTAGTCCAGGAATGGCTTGATGGAGTCAATGAGTCCTGCATGCATTTTATCCATTTCATCAAATATGAAGAGTGATCTAGGGCAGATGCTCACATTTCCCCGAATCCACGACTGCAACTGGTCCTGAGGCATGAAAATGAAAGATGCTGAAAGAGTTTGTGTTGGAAAGACAGAAAATAGCACTTCTGTGTATTGACCTTTGTCCTGAGATTTCAA
Organism: Ara ararauna; assembly: GCA_028858755.1. Taxonomy (NCBI): domain Eukaryota; kingdom Metazoa; phylum Chordata; class Aves; order Psittaciformes; family Psittacidae; genus Ara; species Ara ararauna. The sequence goes on from CM054384.1 coordinate 20,019,381, forward strand.
CTGCATCATTTTAATAGCTTTGGCTTCTTGACTAAAACATGGTTAAAAACTATAAATAAAACTTTTAACAAAATCTCATACTGGTTCTGAAAAACTTAAAGACACCAAGAGATGGGATAGGACAAGCAGGAAATCTCCTTGTGAGAGACACAGTCCTTTAAACATAGCAAAAATTAAACTGCACAGTAGGACACAGGATGGGCACCACCGAGGAACAGCAACACAAAGCAAAGCCCTGACAAGTAAGATTACTTTTGTCAGCACTTTGGTCTAAACATCCTTAGGTGTCAAAGCTATGAACAACATTGAATTTGTTACCTGAACAGCACCAGTGAGAAACTACAGCTGCAGTCACAGTCGGAAGTAGAAATACTCAGCCCTGTGTTTTAATCATTCAGAAGTTTAAATGAAGACAATTATGAGCCCTTCTGTCCTGTGTTCAGCAGTTGCAGTTATTTTTCTCCTTCTTAGTAGCTGGTGCAGTGCTGTTTCTGACTTTCAACCCGGGAACAGCGCTGATAACACCGATGGTTTTAGTTGTTGCTCAGTAATGTTTAGTCTGACCAAGGACTTTCTGAGCCTCATGCTCTGCCAGGGAGAAGGGGAAGCTGGAAGAAGCAGAGATAGGACACCTGACCCAAACAAACCACAGAGCTATTCCATGCCACAGCACATCATGCCCACTATATAAACTGGGGGCAGTTACCTGGAAGGGTTAGATCACTGCTTAGGTCGGGCTGGGTATCGGTCGGCAGGTGGTGAGTGGTTGTACTCTCTTCCCTTGTTATTTCCCTTATCATTATTATTATTCATTATTATTATTGGTGATAGCAGCAGTGGTTTGTGTTATACCTTAGTTACTGGACTGCTCTTATCTCAACCCATGGAAGTTACATTCTTTCGATTCTCCTCCCCATCCCTCCGGGAGTGCGGGGAAGGAAGTGGTGGGGGAGTCAGCGAGCAGCTGCATGGCTGAGTTGCCCAACCATGACACCTTCTTAAAACACAATACTGCTAATGCTTTATTGTATTTGAAGATTCTCTCACTTAAGTGTTACATTTAAGATCAACAATGAAGTAACTGGAGAAACAAATAAGCAACAAACACACACACACACCCCCAACCCAAAATGAAACCCAAAGGGTTGATCTGCTGGCAGATGAATGAGAACTGCTCTGACCATTTGCAATGATTCATCGTTTTTTTACATACACTGTTTACTCAGCCTCTGAACTGCAGAGGCAGCATAGGAAGGTGCCATTGGGTGTACTGTTGATTCGGAGAAAACTCCGGGAACACACTCGCCAACAAAGGTTTAAGTTGACAAGCAGGTATTCTTTATTGCGGCACCGGGAGACACAGGGGATAGCTCCTCCAAGCGTGTCTCCCCGTACTGCCACACAGGCCATCCTTATAGTCACTGGGCATACATACATATTCATGAGGCTGCACATGAATTACAGCATTTTCCAGGAAGTTGCCTGCATACATACAAAAATGTGATAGTGGTCTTTGAGGGTCGTTTACTTCTTCCAACAATCTTCATAACTGCTGGCAGTCTTTGAAGCACCAGCTTAATTAACGTTACAAACACAGCAATCATCCTGTCCTTCTACTGAGCAGCTAGTTTCACTGCTCCCATCCTGGATGTCTGCTAGTCCCGGATGCTCCCCATCCCCAGATCCTGTTTTTCTACGCTTTTGTACCAAGGTCCTAAGGACCTAAAACTGTAACTACCTTCATGGGTCTCAGTTATTTTCCATTACAAAGCCACCAGACTTCACATTACTTAGAACTGATTACATTTGCTGCCTCCTTGTCTCACTGTGGATAAGAACCAGTAATTCTCCCTACTGCTTTGGGCAGCAAGATTCCCAAGTGTATTCACCTTGAAACAAAAGCAGAAAAGGATTCATTTTATTTAAAAACCGCTCAGTTGCAAGAAGCTGTAAAAAAAGAGGAAACGGGTATTTCCTCCATTTAGAAATCAGGTTTGTAGACAATCCTGTTCTCATTTTTAACATACACAAACCAAACAGGAACATTCAATAGCACAAAACACAGTGGTACTCGAACTCTGCTGTTAACAAAGTTAGAACAAACACACCACACCACACGCCCCCCCCAAAAAACATGCATCTCAGCCACCATTCCACATGATAGCAGCCTTCCAGTATCTGAAGGCGGACTATAAGGATGCTGGGGATGGACTCTTCATTAGGGACTGTAGTGAGAGGACAAGGGGCAACGGGTTCAAACTGAAACAGGGGAAGTTTAGATTGGATATAGGGAAGAAATTCTTTACTGTAAGGGTGGTGAGGCACTGGAATGGGTTGCCCAGGGAAGTTGTGAAAGCTCCATCGCTGGCGGTGTTCAAGGCCAGGCTGGACATAGGCTTGGGTGGCATGGTTTAGTGTGAGGTGCCCCTGCCCATGGCAGGGGGGTTGGAATTTGATGATCCTTTCCAACCCTGACTATTCTATGATTCTATGATATCCACCTGCTTACACAGCTGCACTGACACAAACTGACAGAACCATTCCAAATACATTCTGTGCGTTTCTGACAACAGAATATCTTGTTGGTTTTGTTTTACAGCTGGGAAATGGATGCATACAAAAACTAAATCAAACTGCTCAGCATGAAGCAAAACTGAAAAGTACAACCGTGCCTCGGAGAGCAAGCTCCAGCTAGCCATGGTACCTGACACACTTGGAGGTCACCGTATCACCTAACCATGGAGACCTGCTGAATCACACTCACCTTATGTCAATCACATCTCTAACCAAAGTATGGAATGAAAATTAACCATAAAGAGAGGCTCAAAACACATATACAAACCCTTCACATTCACAGGAAAATCGGCCCTGATGGATGTCAGGATTTACCCAGTTCTGTACAGAAGAATCCCAAAGGAGCATAAGCTACAATTTACTGCATAAAATAACATCTACGTTTCTAGTACTGCTCATGCCATCGCATTTATAACTCGAGACAGCAGTCACTGCAGCAGAGCTATGCCCCCTGGGTTCCACAGCACCCTCTTACCTTGTACAGGTTGATGCTGTGAGCATGAGGGAAGTGTAAAGTTGCCACGAACTGATGGACGTATTTACTTTGCAGACCTCTTTTATAAATGCTTTCGGCGACAATCTTACTGACAAAGTTCTTCCCTGTTCCAGTCCATCCGTGCAAGGAAAGGGCAAGCGGTTTCTTGGCATTGGTGCTGTTCAAGAAACCCTTCACTGCCTTCACAATCACCTTGCTCACCAGGTGCTGCCCGAACAGCTTCTTGTCGAAATTCTCCTGCAGAGCTGGATGGGGAGAACACCGTCAGCAGCGAGGAGGGAGAGGGCTCCCCTCAGCTTCTGCCTGCTTTGAGGAGGGCTCCGCACCCACCGGGTGTGAAGGCTGCCAGCCCCGGGCAAAGGGCCGGCCGAGCGGGAGCCACACGGGGAGGACACAAGGGCACCCCTCAATGCCCTCCTCGTACCCCGCAATGTCCCCTCATTCCCCTCTTCCCCCGGCACCCCCCTATCCCGCACCGGCGGCGGCGCGCGGGTCGTGCTTCTGGAGGCAGCACTCCCTGAAGTAGCAGTAGAGCCGCGGGTAGGAGATGAAGCCGGTGAGGGCCGAGGCGGCAGCGCCCGCGATCGCCAGCCCCAGGCTGATGGGCTCCACGGCGCTCGCAGGCGGGAGAAGCGGCGGCAGCAGCAGCACCAGCACCGGGACCGCCCTCAGCGGACCGCGCCACGGCTTCATGGCCGGCCCGGCCACACCGCCGGCCTCCGCCGCCCTTTCCGCCCCGCAACGTCCCTTCCGCCGCTGCCATGCCGGGTGCGGGCAGAGGCGGGGCTGACGCTGAGGGCGGCCGCCATGCTGGCGGGGCTGACCGTAATCAGCTAAATGGCGGCCTCGTGTGGTAAACTCGGTTAAACACAGCGCTCAGGGTGGGACGGAGCGGTAGCGACACCCGGGACCGCCATGGGGGCACAGGCTTAGAGATAAACCGCCGCATTTACCGGGCTTAGAGGCTCTCCCCTCTTTCCGAAACAAAAAGTAAGTCTGGGGCTGCCTCACCCCTTACAGAGTCTCCACTCCTGAGTGACGGGACACGGACCCCTGCACAGTCATGGGATACTCTTATCCCCGACACCCAGAAACCATCAGCGTTTATCCCAGAAAGAAAAACACCATTTATGATCACTTAAACCCACTTTTATTATTTTCAAGTTGCAAATCCTGCCTCCACGTTCCACACATCACACTGGTTGAGGGGCCTCTTCAACAGACGTCACATTGACCCTGTCCTAAGAGCTGAAAATGAGATTTTCCTCCAATTCGAGCTACAACCTGACCCCATTTTCTTCAACAGCTAAAATAAAACTAAGTGAACTGCTACAGAAGGAAGTCTACAGGGAAGAGAATGTTATAAACCAACACAAGTCTCTTATGAAGTTAAATTCAAGCAAACCAGCTTTAAACCTTCCCTTTATATTTACAAGGCAAACAGCACTGCTGCTTTTAAAGGATTTTAAGAGGGAAAAGGAGTCTGTAAAATCACTAAAAAATGCCAACCATGAAAGCTCATGTTCTTATAAAAGAAGTTTTATAACTGGAAATAAGTTATGTACAAGATTTTACCGACCAAAGAGCTCACAATCACCTGTAAAGCTATTCACTACAAGATCACAAGAAAAGCATTATAGGCAACACCAGCATGTGAAGGTAGTGACACTACCCGCATCCATTCCAGGCTGTGGACACAGAATCATTTACTAGCAGAAAATCAGATCAAGTGCAAAGACTTCAATCCACACTCATCAGTATCGCCTATTCATCTTCTTGAATTTCTCATAGTGATAATCATCTGTTGCTTTTTCATTGAGGGGACGTTTGCGATTTGGAGGAGACCCTTCAAAAGAAGGAGAAGGCAATATTATTTCCCTGCCCTTTCACATGAGACGTTTCCTTAACCCCACCAGTTCTCTTATACAGCCCCTTGCTATGTGAAAGGTTATTGCTTCAGCTGTCAAGGCTCCCTAATCTTGTACTCCTTGCTATTCCCTTTTCATCAAACCCTGTCAGCCAGCTGTGATGTAGGGGTACCTCAAGTGCAATAGATCGTTCTGTTTGCCCACTATCTCAGGGCACACAAAGAAGAGGAGATAAGAAGAGTTGTATCATTTCTCTATGCAAGACCCCTGAAGAGTTTGAGATTAGGAACTTACGCTCAGGTTCTGGCCTCTCTGTATCCCCCACTCTCAGCGGACGGGGCTTTGGCTCTTCTTTGTTCCTTCGCACTGGTGCATTTAGCTCCTCATGATAAACTGAAAGAACAAAAACATCAGATAAGGAGTATTATCTGGAGCAGTGTTATTCAGACAGACATATTTCTGTGGCATCTGTTACAATTGATCTTAAGCAGAAGCAACAGAGCCTCAGAACAAACACTCTTGTAATTAGTTTCTATGGATAATCAATACACACAAGATGGGATACAGCAAATTTCAGTATCACTATTTCATCAGAAGTATCCCAAAGACACTTAATTTCCTTCAGAACACACTAAATCTGACTCTAAATCACCCCTGTAAGCACTGGTTAGACACAGCAGAAGGCTGCCTTTCCTCCAGATGGCTGCAGTATGAGAGTCTCTCCCGGAAATGAATTCTCATCTCCTGTCTAGTAAGGTCTACGTTTGCCTGACCACCTGTCTGCTTTGGCAGCCTACAGAGTGGATTCTCTCAATTACAAACCATCATTTATAATCTCACACGAGGCAGGCATTTCCAGCACATAACTTAAAGAAAAGTCTTAAAATTTATGAGGCAGTGTCAGCTGGGAGTTCAAGAGCAGAAAGTCCAGCCATGAGTAATGTCCTTCTCCTGGCCAGCGGATGGAAGAAAAAGACTGAGCCAGATGGGGTATATATGAGCATCCCAGAAAAAGGAATCAGACAGCTGCTTGTGCTGATACATCAATTAATTTCTCCTACATCAGACTCTGTCCCAGCTGACTGCTTTTCTTTGCAGAGGAGAGGGTCACACCTGGGTCAGGAGAGCTACAAGAGACTTACATCTGTTGTGCTGAACATAGTTAACAGCCATGTTGGTGGGAACAAAGGAAGTTTCGCTGTCTTTCTTTTTGTTCTGCTGCTCTGCCAGCAGCTTGGCCTTGGCCTCTTCAGTTGAGATGATGTTTTTTATTTTTGCACTAAAAGAAAAACAAAGAAACAGAAAAATCCTACTTAGAAAGGGCAGTACATATATAACTGCAAAGTGGGTGGATCCAGGGGATAATAATAGCACTGCTATGGCATTTGATGTGCTTTTTTGTCAGGAGGCAGTGCTATAGAAAAAGACACTTTGTGTCTCTTCCCATACAGGGCATAAATGGATCCTCCCTGAAAATGCTAGATTCAGGTCACAAAAACTAAGAGCCTGTTGTCAAAAATCATGGAGCTGCCTGCCCTAATCCAGAACAAGACTCAATCCCACCAGAGAGCCAGACCAGGGCTGTGGAATCCAGCCATCCTGCTGCTCTGTCACTCAACAGTTAGTCATACTGGCAATTCAGGCCATAACCAGCAGATCTGTGAACTACATACTCAATTCCCAGGTCCACTTCAGGAATGCCGCTCAGCATCTGGTTGGACAGCATCTCCTCAGTCTTCTTGGCAGAGGAGACACGGATGTTCTCTGGCAGCTCGTAGAGAGAATCCTCAGCATTCTTAAGCTTCACCTTCTGCTCCTCATTCTCTACAATTCCTTTTCTCTTCTTCAACTCAGTCTCAATGTACTTCATCCTAAACAGCAGCACACAAGGGACACACAATATCTAATCCTGTTTTCTATAGTCCGTTGCAGCACTGCCGAGTACAGCTGCATCTCTGCCCTGATAGCTAGGAGAGAGGAAAGAATAATCTCTCCCAAACCAACTCGGCTAACATCAGCTACAGAAAGAAAGACATTTGCTACTCTATCCAATAAACTATTAGCTCCAAGCTCTTTCACAGCCAGAAAAGAAGGCTCCCATCAGTATTTAGTATTAAACTAGCTGGTTGGCAGTTCCCATCTTTGTCCATGGAAAAGCCTTCTCAAGTCTGGTATCCAGGAGGTGAAAAGGGCAAGTGGAAGTTTCAGTGAGAACTGAGAAGATGTTCTGTGACTGCTCAGAATCCAAGACAGAAAAATAAATAGTGAAGGGACACCCAACCCCAAATTCAATGTCACAGACACAGCACAGCACAACTTACATGTCAGCATCTTCATCCCTCCTGTTGGTTTCAGCTGAGAAGGAAGTTCCCAAGTTTAGATCTTCCTCTTCATTAATCCTAAATGGAAACCACAATGCTTAGAGTTTTGGGGTTCGTTGTTTTGGATTTTTTTTTTTTTAACTAATTTGACAAGTTAGGGCAACAGTTATTGACCAAAGTGCATTATGTTGAACTCTTCTAAGCAAAACAACATCTGGTTACTTCATTACTAGATGTCTTTTACTAGAAGTCCAGGGAGAGTTCTTCAGAGCTCACATGCACCCACCTGTCCTTGCCTCTTTCTTTCAGCTTCTTCATGTCCACCATCCCCCCTGATTTTATCTTAAATGGATCATCCTGTAAAACAAGATATAATAAGAAACCCGGAAGCTTCCCTCTAGTTTAATGCTAGTCTTTGAAATCTGGATAAAACCACAGAAAACATTTAAGTACTGAGCTGTGCCACCAGTCCTATCCCAGGCCAGACCTGCTCAGGGATCAGCTGGACCACACTGATGTTTTCACATCATTACATCTCCACACCAAGGTGATGAAAGCGCCTAGCACTCACCACAAGCGTTGCTTCTTCCTGCAGCTTCTCTCCCACAAGCAGAGCTACAGCGCTAGTCAGGCAGATACAGAAAGTAAACAGAATTCAGTGGAATGGAACATATACCAACAATACTGCATTTCTTTATCCTTCTCTACATCTAGCAGATGGTCTCACACACTGCGTCAACGCTAAACTGTCAATGTTCCCAATCCCTCCACATGGATAGAGGAGCTATTACTGTTTTGGAAAGATGAGAAGTTAAGGCAGGTTTTAGTGCCTTCCAATGAGTCACCAAAATAAGGAACAAGTTCACTGCTGGTATACATTTCAATGAGCTCATCAACAGCACTAAATGAGAGGGGAGAGGGGAATTAGGGTGGAGGAGGTGTGAGTATACCCAATTTTAAACCATGTGTGCAGTACTGAAGTAATCTGGTGAAAATAAACTTAATAGTAAATCCCAATCCTAATCTTTTTTGGCCAGGATACTAAACGGACTTTGCTCACTGTAAACTGACACTGTGCACTTGCACCAAACTCCTCCCCTTTTCCAACCTCAGGCTTTGATGTGAGGACTTCTCTATCAAGAACATGGGATTGGCACTATCTGACATGTAACGGTTTCTACTGCCAGGAGGCACATGACAAGCGACATGTTCACTGTTACATTTCACCCACAGACAAAACCCAACTCCACATCCTTGGTGCCACATCCCTTACCTCACCCCATTAGGTCGCCTTCTGAGGTTCTGAACTTCTTTGGCTTCCTCAAGTTTTAACCTGAAGAAAAAACATTCGACTTAGCACTTGATGCTTTGGTCTTAACTAATTGATTCAATTTGACTTTTTGCAGTTAATACAGAATCTTCCAGACAGACTTTGCTTTAGACTTCTGCATGTCTCCTCCCTGGCAGTGTTCAAGGCCAGGTTGGACAGGGCTTGGAACTAGATGAGCTTTAGGGTTCCTTCCAACCAAGACCATTCTGTGATTCTATGATTCTATATCAGTGTCCACTTATTTGGTTACAGATTAGATAGATATTTTTTATTTTACTTTATTTAAGCAATTCCATTTATTTAAAGCAATCAGGAAAAAAAAATCAACAAAACCCACATGGCACCTGCTGGTTATGTCCCTTCAAGATGTCTTCTTCAGCTGAGGAAAGAAGCACCCAAATGTTGACAGGCTTTAATAAGATGCCAATATAGGAAGAATGAGCTGAGGATCCCTGGTTTTAAGCTGGGTCCCCAGCCAATATTCTCCTTGCAGTAAATCAGAGGGTCACTAACATAAAATGCGGGGCACCTTTCCTCCTTCAGTGATCAACTTTAGCTCTCCATTTACAGTAGAAGTAGCAGCAGTTCTTAAGTGAATATAACACAGCTGAGAGTTATATATACATCAGTGCATGGATGACTTAGAAGAAAGTTGATGGTAAATCTAAACATCACGTCTCTCTATAAACTGACACGCACTCATGACTTCATCAGATATCCAGACTGATTGAAAGACACATCTTTCAGTACCTGCCATTAACTGTGTGTCATAAAATATTTTTCAGATACAAGAAAGATTTTGCTTGGAACTCAAAGCGGTGAGAACAAGACAGATCATCTGCGAGTGCCGAGTTTCAAAAGGCCGGAGTGAAGAGAAGTGAACGTTAGCAGTGATGTGCCATGCCAGCGAGCAGGCAGGTGTGAAGGGGAAGCATAGGGTCTGTCGGTCACCCGTGACCAAGCGCTGCTCTGGGGGGCTCCAGGCCTGGCCCCTCGCAAACGCTTCCCGCTCCCGGCCCGCGGGAAGGGAGGAGACGGACCGAGGCCCCCGGGTGCAGACCTCCGTTCCCCCTCCTGTTCCCGGCACCTTCCCGTCCCGTATCCTGGTGGCGATCCCCCCATGGCGCGGGGCCTGGGAGCCAGCGACACAGCGACGTGACAAGGTAACGGTGTGACGCGTTGCGGTGAAGCTGTAACACCACAGCGCTACGTGACCGTGTAACGACGTGACACGGCCGGACCACCGCCGACCCCCAGCCCCGCTGCGCCCAGCCGGGCTCTCCGCTGACCCACCTGACCTCCTCGGCGACCTGCTCGTCCTCCTCCTCCTCCTCGGAATCCCCCCTCCGCTGGCGGAAGGACTTCTTGGCCGGCATGGCACCGCGGCACAACCGCCACACTGCCGCCCGCACCCCACAATAACAACAACGCCGCGCCGCGATGACGATACAGCCCCGCGACGAAGCCGGGCAGCACCGCCCATCCGCCAGCACCGCGGCCGGCACGGTCCGCCGGTCCCGGGAACGCTCCGCTCCGCCGAGCCGAGCCCCCCACGTGCTCTCCCGTTATCTTTCCTGATGAGCTCCCGTGTAAGTCCCGAAGTTCTTTTGCTTATCCCGGCAGAGCAGCCCCGCCACGCCGGGGTCTGTCACAGATGCCAAAGGGGAAACGCGCCTTCGGGGCCCCAACTTGTGGAGCCCCTGGGACCTGCAGGCGCAGCGCCGCCACCGCCTCCTCCCCGCCCAGCCCCGCTCCGCCCCGCCGCGGCCCGGCCCCCGCCCCGCCCCCGGCCTGCTCGGCCCTCGTCGCTCCGCCGCCGACTCCCCGCGTTGCTCGGGGCGCCGCGGCCCTTCCCCGCACCGGGCCGCAGGGCGCGGCCTACCCGGTGATCCGGCCTGAAGCGCGGCCCCGCGGCGGGGCGGGGGCAGCGGCGCCCCGGGCACCCCGCAGGTGAGAGGGGCCAGGGGGCGGTTGGGCCTCGGGGCCTGTCACGCCTCGGACGCGGTGTTGTGGGGAGGGCGGCCGCGCCGCACCGGGGATGATGCAGCAGCAGCGGCCGAGGGGGCTCTAGGCCGGGCCCCGGAGGTCCTGTGCTGCCCGGACAGCGGGGCGGTCCTGCGGCCCCCGGGGCCTGGTGGCTGCCCCGGGGTGACAGCGGCATCGGCGTCCCCGCGACCCTCCGCGCAGGACCCTGCTGGTGGCTCTGCCGGTGACTCGTCCTACCCCGATCTATCGTGCAGACATCTTTATATTGAACTTCATTCACATTTAGCAGCTGTAGGGTCTGTTAGGAAAGGACTTGTATTTTAGGGTCTGTTTAGGGAGTGACGTAGCAGAGCAAAGGGGGGGTTTCCAAAGGTGTTTTTTTCTTCAAAGCTAAGTCTCTAGGTGTGCCGTCATGCTGTGATCTCTAGTAAAAAATCTGTGTTAAAACCTGGCCCCGTTTGCCTGTTCTACATAAAACAATCAGACTTCCAATACGTGATGCAGTGCAAACGTTCAGCAAGGAGTCAGAAGCTCCTGCTTTCTGGTTCTTCCTTGTCAGTAGGTTAGCTGAGTAAATATTTCTTTCTTCAGTATCTCAAGTATAAAATGTCATTAAGAACTACTGCAGATACTCTTTTATCTTGGTAGGTTCTGCAAGATGAGTGACCAGACCTGACAGTTGTTGGATGAACAGTGTTGAGATTTCTTTCATTCATACTAAGTTATTCCTCAGAGCATCAGGCTGCATATATCTGAGATTCTTGACAGCTGGCTCTAGCTTTGGTACAAAACCAGTTGATTTAAGCAAAAAAAAAAAAAAAACCCTAAGAAATGTGTTTATGTAGACATTGGGTTTGGCAGCAGTTTAAGCAACTGAAAGTAGATTGCAGTTTCTGTGGAACTGTTCTGACATGTTCATGTACTGTTTCTTCCACAGTGGTGCTTGAGAAAGACAGGCTGAAAGACTTGTTTTAAGGTAACTTCTTTTCCCATCATACACAGTACATTTTGACAAGCACAGATAAACTTTTGGCAGTGCTGTTATGAAATTCCTAGTTTCCTGAGTATCATTAGAGCTGTGTGTGCCACCAAAAGCTCTTAGGGCACAGTCATGGGAAGGTAGGGATTGAATACTTCCTTCTGAATAGTTATGACTAAAACCTTTTCTGATGCATCCCGTCAGGTCTGGGAAGCAAAAAGGAGGTTTTCCTTGGTTTGTTCAGAAAGGGAAGCCCTGGGTGGGAAGATCAGCATGCTAATGCCGGGAAGTTTAAAGGGTTTCATTTCAAGTGGAGGGGGGTGTCCCATGGAATGAGCTAAAACCATCCACATCCACAAGACTGTACTTAACACCATGAGCTCCAGACCCACTTCCCAGTTAGCTTAAGATGGTGAAGATTAAGAGGTCTGGAATTAATTTTAAACCAATAATTTGTTCATTAGGTTTTCTGGGAAATCTCTTCATGGAAAGGGATAAGAAATCAGGGAAGGTGAAATAGCAAACATGGCATTGATACCTTTTTTCCTTTTGTTAACTGGACCAGCTGATGCATTTGGGAAGAGGGTTTGAGTTTGAAGGATCTCAGAGCCTGAAGGTGTCCCAGTTTTATGTGTTAGTCAAAGATACCGTGCTTCTGTCACTTGTCTTTTAAATCAGCATGTGTAACAAGATACTTCTCTGTGAAGCTGCATGAAATTGCTGTTGTTTGTGTAAACATCTTTTCACAGGTTATTGAGATCCTGGTTACAACCAGTAATGTGTTTTCTAGCATGCAAATACTATTTCTTTCCCCTCCAGTTTTGCTTTGCTCTTCCAGTTCAGTTTATTCCATTCCAGAGTGCTGGGAAAACATTGGCACAAAATTATCTTGAGGTTTATCTTCTGCCAAGGCAAGGTGCTAGGCAAGCTTTTCAGCTCCCAAGATAAGTGTTACTGGTATGGCTTATTCATTTTTCCTTTTCTTTTTTTTTCTTTCCCTGTACTGCCAGTGATTCACTGGGCATTCTTTAAAATGCCCTCAAAATGGGAAAACAACAGAGTTTAGCAACCTTGCTGCTGGAGTCATTAATGTCAAGTTCATCAGATTTTTCCACTGTTTTTTTGTAATGACGTGGGCTTTTCATATCTGCTTCATTTCCAGCCAGTAGTAATATTTTGGAGCCTGGTCTATGTTATTAGTGTCACTTGTCTTCTTTTTTTAACAGCCATGAGTGAGGTTACTTAAACTACGCTTAAGAAACACAAACTCTCTTGATTATATTTTTTGTTACCAAGACATGTTTAAAGTCGTACCTACCCACGGACCACCATGAAAGTGTTTATCATGCTCATAAACATGCAGCTATGAAATCCTCTGAGTTGGTACATTTTGTACAGTCTTGGAGAGTTATATGGCTCATTGTTCAAAACCTACCTATCAAATGATAAACTCCTTAGGGACTGCAGACTGGTTGTCTGTGTTACAGATCATTTAAATCTAATTCCCTCTTGCTCAGCTTCATTTACAACAGTCACCATATTTTTAATGCTTGATAAAGTAGTGTAGTAACTAAATACTAGATTCAGATCAGCACAGTGTGGGTAGCATGAAGCCCTTAGACATCACAGGCTAAATATGTGTGTCTTGGGCTGCTGCACCCTTTCACTTTTAATCTAAATTTCATGCAAACAAGCTCATTAGATCTATCTCTTTTCCCTCTGCCTGTCTGTTGAGATCTCTGCGTTGGTTTTTCCACCCTACCTGCTGAGCTGGCTCAGCACACCCAGTTTCTGGGGGGGGGGTAGTGTAGCTTATCAGTCTAGTCATGTTCATGGAGTATTCATGGTATAGTCCGTATATACATTTATATACGTAAAGCATGTATGAGTTAATGGGAGCTTTTATTTATTGCTGTAGGACTCTGCATCATTCAGAGATGCTTTGTGATCCAGACAGTCTGGGAGTTTAAGGTTAAGAGGGTGGTCAGTAGGTTGCTGTACTGCTGCTTTCATTTTGAGGCTACAGCAAATCCATCTGTATACCTGACAGCTGTGCTGCTGAAGCTATGCCTGGGTACTGAGCAGCTCCCTGCACCTCTGAACATTCCTCTTTTTACAGATTATGAGCTTTATTCATGTGTTTCCTTCTCCTCTCCTATCTATGATACCGCAATGCAGCCACTAAGCAGTGGGTCAGAACTGTGCTGGCTAATATGACTGATTCCAGATTTAGATTTGTTTTGATCTCTGAACTTCAAAGATGGATATCATAATATCTAATACACAAATGATGCTAATTTATCTTCTTACAATCTCTGAGAGCAAATCTAACCTGTATCTGAAAAGAACCATCCTTTCTTATCTTAGGAAAACACCCCCCCTGCAAGCAAACGTTGGTGAAAATGGGGGATACAAGAGACATCTGTCCTCACCTGGATTCCATAGGAGAGGTGACCAGGGACGATCTGCTGCTCAAATCCAAGGTACAGCATGTTCTGGTTGTCAGTCCTTTCCCTTTTAGCTATTGTGCATGGGTTTGCGTGTTCGCTTTTCTAAGAAAATGCTGCCTGTCTCCACAGAGGTGAGGCAGAAACTTTCCTTCCAGTGCTCATGTACCCTGCACATATCCCATAAATTAAGTCTTTGTTGACCCCACTGATCTATTTCTCACTGTCATTTTATCCTCTTCAAATGTGTCACTTAGCTAAAACGCTGCAAAGTGTTATATTTAATTGGAAGTGTATTAAGGAGTGAAATCCTGTGAGCTGCAGGTTGGCCAGGCTTGTCTTCCCACTCCTGAAGGACTAGGTTACTTGAAGACCAAACAAGCAAACAAACCTTCTTTTTATCATGAATATGCAGGGAACTTGCCAGTCTTGTGGAGCCGTGGGACCAAATCTCTGGGCTTGTCTTCAGGTAAAAATGGCTTGCTGTTTGTGTGCGTGATATGGTGGGACTTCTCTTTAATATCATTTACACTGGAAAACAAAAAGAGCAGGAAGCAAAGAGGGGGTTCGCAGTAGAACTATCCATTGTTTTTTGATGGCTTCCAAGGAAAAGACTCACTAGATTAAAGACTTAATACTGTCAAAATATGCCAAGAGGTAACAGTTCACTCCCCAGAGGTCATTGTCCTCTGGTAGTCTCAGTAGGAATGAATAAAATGCCCAGCATTGCCCGCTGGCTGGGTCCTGTCTCTGCTGGCAGCTGGGAAGGGAGGCTGCAAGTGTGAGACATCAGATGTTGCTCAGGGCAGTGAGGTGGAAAGGAATGACAAGGGACATGGGGGTGGGCAGGGGCAGTTTATTTTTACACTAGAATGTCCAGATGTTTTGAGACTGCTCAGATGAGCTGCCCATTGGAGCAGTTGCCTTGGAATGAAATCTGTATGTGGGTGCAAACCTCGTTCCAGGTTTTCTTTCTTAAATCAAACAGTTCCAGTTTTTAGTCCCATTCCAGGCCCTGAGTAAAAAGCAGGTTAGAAAAGTGGGAAGATCAATTCTGAAGCTGCAGCTGCTGGTGAGATTGGAGTTGCAGAGTTTTTTGTGAAGGGTCTAATTTGATGTGTCCGTTGTACTTCTGCTCATTTCTCTCACTAGATCGGTTGTCCTTACGTTGGTTGTGGGGAATCCTTTGCTGACCACAGCACGCTTCATGCACAGGTGAGTTTTCTCTATTGTTCATCTTAACACAGAGTTGGATTTTTCCCATTACCTTATCTGGTAGTTCAGTGCTTCAACTTGAGCCAGGTTCATTATTTCACCTTTTAATTTGTAGGCCAAAAAGCACAACCTGACGGTGAATCTGACCACATTCCGCATCTGGTGTTATGCTTGTGAGAAGGAGGTGTTCCTGGACCAGCGGCTGACAACGCACATGCAGTCACCGCCAGTGAAGTTCACTGACCCGGTGGGTCTGTCCCAGCGTGGCAGGGTTGAACTCTTGGCAGGGTTTTCATTTACCTGTTGCAAAATGAACCAAGTGTTTTCTGCTGTTGTCGAGGCTTTTGTTGTGATAGGTGCTGTGCTGAAAGTGGCTGCTTGTAGCCGGGGGAGCAGTAGTAGGATCTCCCAGCAAGAAGAATTTCAGATGACTTGATATGCATTTTCACTTTTTCTTAACCTTTCCGAGACTTTTCTTTGAGGCATCATGTTTCTGTCTTCTGGCACATCTTCATTTTCAATGCATAGCCCATGGAAGTTTTAGCTGTTAGACCAAAACCACATGTACTTGTGTCACTGCTGCATATTCCTGATGCTTCTGTTATCATCTGTATTGGAAGCAGTAATGGTACAATTTCCACCGTCTTGCATTAGTGAGAAGGACGGACATTGCAACTGGTTCTTCTCTCTCCAGAAGGCATATTTAAAGGCTGGCTTGATTTATGTGGAGGATAGTATCTCTCACAACTCATCTCTCAGAGCGAGCCTCTCATTACGCTTATTTCTCTGTCTTTAATCTAGGAATCACTGTTGTCTGCTCATCCTCTGAAAGCTGTTCCAATTGCAGTGGCTGATGAAGGTGAATCTGAATCAGAGGATGATGATTTGAAACCAAGAGGTAACTGCATCAAGTTGAAGAAAGGGCTGTGAGGGTAACTACAATCTGTAGGACCTGCACTGGGAAGTTCCTAAGAGCAGACTATGAAGATTGCCTAGAAAGGGCTAAATTCCCTTTCCTTTGGGGAGGAATGTAGAAAGCAGCTTGTCTGGAAAGTGTTTCATGCCTCTCTTGTTTGTGCTTTAGGCCTTACTGGAATGAAAAATCTTGGGAACTCCTGCTACATGAATGCAGCACTTCAGGCTCTCTCTAACTGGTAGGCGTTAGGGCCTTTCAGTAGGTTCTTTACTAGACTTCACTAAATATCAAAAGTGGCATCTATGATCTGAGACCTTCATGAGTCTTGCAGAGAGAAATCAGCCAGGCTACAGTCAGAAAGATTTAGCGTTTGTTTAGGGCAGCAGAAGGTTTAGAGTAGGAAAGTGAGTGAATAGCCAACCTGTGGCTACATACAAGCCTCATGTTTAAATGAGTGCTTGAAGTAGAAATCCATCCTTTCCATTGCGACAGAGATGGGAAGGCATGTCACATCTCTATTCTCCCCAGTGGTATCATTCTAGCCACCCATATCCTCAAATATTCTCTAGCCATACTGCTGAGAACTAATTCCAGCATGTCTTCCCTGTACTGGGAACAGATTCAGATCAGTCTTTTTCATTTGTTTCAAGTTAGAAGTCCAGTCTGCATCCAGAATCACTTCTTCCCTTGATTTAAAAACAGTATCTTAAGCGTGCTTTCAAAAGGCATGCATTTAAGTTTTGATAAACCTTATGTAGAAGCAGAGAAGAAATTCCTGTGCACTGAAGTCTCTTTTTTATTTGTAGCCCACCTCTCACACAGTTCTTTCTGGAATGTGGTGGACTGGTCCGTACAGATAAGAAACCAGCACTGTGCAAAAGTTACCAAAAGCTGGTGTCTGAGGTCTGGCATAAGAAACGGTGAGTGGTCACTCCCTAACTTAATCTGAACAGGCAGGGGGGTTGGAACTAGATATCTTAAGGTCCTTTCTAACCCTAGCTATTCTGATTCTGCGATTCATAGCTATGTTAGTTCCCTGTTGGCAATGAAGAAAAATTGATGAAGTAAGGGAACACTTTTGCTCATTTCTGAGCAAAAGAAAGTCCATTTTGCATGGACTGACCAGCACCTAGTTGCACTGCTCTTGATTAGCAGAGGGATTGATGATTTGGACAGAAAAAGTTATACAGGGATTTTTGCTGAAGAGTGGAAGATATAAGTTGATGCTTGGGAAACGTTCTCTATTGGTTCACATTCTAGACCAGTTCAAAGGGCATTGTAAAATAATGCAGCTCTGTTTAAACCTGAAGATGTCTGCTCTGTGCAATCAACTGAAACAAAAGGAAGAAATTTAATGGCATTGCATGTTTGTTTCACGTTAGTTGTTAAGAAGGGATAAGGAAGATACAGAGCAAAGTGATCTGTGTCTTTCTGGAAGAGAAGGCAGTAGACTTTGAAGCAATACAGTGTCATTTTCGTATTGGTTTTGATTTACCTCCTCTACTGGGTGGGCAGCCCACCCAGATGTTGAGACAGATGCTGTGCTGCAAATCAAACCAAGTAACTAATTGCAAAACCCTGCTCTGGAAAGAATCACTTGAGATGATACAAAGGACAGAGCTTTAAGTTAAATATGCTCTAGAGAAGAGTCTTTCTGGAAGGATAGACTGATATTACTATGGATGTGTTCTCTCTCTTCATTTGTATGTCATTCAGCTCAAATAGATACATATGCCCAGGTTTTGCAGGTCCTCTTTAACTAGTTACCAAACCCTGTTCTATGCATTATTAGACAAACTGGCTTCCAGGCCTGATAATCAAACTAACTTCTTTTTTCTTTCTCTTTTCCATATCTATACAGCCCAAGTTATGTTGTTCCAAGCAGTCTATCCCATGGGATTAAACTCGTCAATCCCATGTTCCGAGGCTATGCACAGCAGGTGGGTACTCAAAACCATGCCATTATTCCAAAGGTGGTGGGATTTTTCTTCCTGCAGCAGTGATGCTTGTGTTCAGGAGGAAGAGCTTGAACTTGGCTCATGTCCATTCTGTGTCAGTATTTAGGAGATCTGGGTTCTCCTCCAGGCTCTGCTTCTGGCTTGCTGATGCCAAATCAGTGCATTTTCATGTGGCACTTTCTCACCTCTGAAATTATGATGATCATCTTCTTTATACAGGGCTTTAAGATCTGTTGATACATCCTCTATGGGAGTTACGTATTATTTATTCAGAACTGAGAAACCTTGATGAATCTGTTCTAAAAAATTAAAGATATGAATGTTCTATCTTCATTTTCTGGGACTTAGAGCAAACCAAATCTTATTTAAATATAGTATCCTTTTTTCTTGTAAGTTTTTTACAGCATCTCTATTGTGTTTATTCTTCAGAATAAAATGTAAACCTCAAACTATGATTAGAAAATTTACAAGAGAAGTGACAGTACATCTGAGCTGTGGCACTGGCAGGACATCAAAACAGAGAATGAAAATGATGATTAGTGACAGAACTTCTATATTTATCTTTGATGTGAAGTACGTTGGATTGGAAAACTCAGCTGCAAAGAGATAAAGTTGAAAGGAAGAGCAGGCTGAAAGCCAAACTTCCATAAAATAACAGAAACACCATAATTAAGTTTCTGGAGGTGTCAGAATATCGAATTGCTTTCCAGCAGGTCCTTTGAAGCCAACGTGTCAACTCTTTTGCTATGTATTATGAATGTAGGAGCTTGCATCTAGACTGTACAGTCATTGGTTTCTGATTCTATTCCCTATTTATTAAAGACTTTAATCTGTTGAGAGGGGTTGCCATGAGCCAAGGTCAGTGATCATGA
Source organism: Ara ararauna (assembly GCA_028858755.1). NCBI lineage: Eukaryota > Metazoa > Chordata > Aves > Psittaciformes > Psittacidae > Ara > Ara ararauna. Next base: position 20,038,343 of record CM054384.1, read on the forward strand.
AATCTGTTTTGTGGGTAGGAGTCTGTTCTCTATGGCCTGATGTCTTCAGTAGGTTTCTCCTTGTCTCTTGCCTCTTACCGGTGATAAACACCAAGAAATAAGCTCATGGTTTGCACGCTGTGGCTGCTCTCTGGCTTTTCAGTGTCTTTCATCTGAAGATGTTCAGATAAAAATTGGGCCTTTTATCATTTCGGAATTAAAAACATTTATGTAGCAGACAGGCTTCTTGGTACATCCCCACGGTACTCCCTCTGCTTTAGCAGGGTGTCTTTGTATTGCAGAGGTGGCAATGGGCAGCATTTAAAGAGGCTGTGAATGGAGCCATCTCCTCTTGCCCCTCCCATTTCTGGATGGATATTAACATGGAATTACTCCTGATTTTCAGGACACTCAAGAGTTCCTGCGGTGCCTGATGGATCAGCTTCATGAAGAGCTGAAGGAACCAATTGTTGCAGAGACGAGGGATTTGGATACCAGTGACCAGGACGACAAGCGAGAGGGTGACCGAAGTCCTTCAGAGGATGAGTTCCTCTCCTGTGACTCAAGCAGTGACAGAGGTGAAGGAGATGGTCAGAGTCGGACCACAGGGAGCATGGGCAGCAGCTCCCTGGCAGAGACGGAGTTGTTGATCCAGGATGAAGCAGGCAGAGGGATCTCTGAGAAAGAGAGGATGAAAGACAGAAAGTTCTCCTGTGGCCATCGGCGCAGCAACTCGGAGCAGGTGGATGAGGATGCAGATGTTGATACTACTATGATGCCACTTGATGGCAGAGCCTCTCCTGAGATGCTGCCAGCTCCCCGTCCTGCCAGCCCATGTAGGACACCAGGTATACACCTCTTCCAATCGTGTTAGTTGTGAGAAGACATGTTATCACCCTGTACAGGGACAGTGTTGCAGTGCAGTGGCAGACAACACATAATGTGACTGACTATTCCTTCTATGGGCTTCAAGAGATTTTGCATCCAAGATTTTCCTCAGTGTCCCTGGAAGTAGTTCTGCCTTTGTGCACAATTGCTTCTGTAAGAAAACGTAATATGTGAACCAGAGAAGTGCTTGGCTCGGCTAACGTGCTGAGTAAAGACAACATCTTGAAGGCAGTGATAACTGTGCTAAATACCTCTGCCAAACCTTTCCTAATTTAAGGAAAAGGGTCTGTGTGTGTACATTACTTTATCTGATAGGCTGGCCTGGGGAAATGTTAGCTGTGGAAAAGGCATGGAAGAAGGTTATCTGTTAATGCTGGGCTGGGGGCTTTGTGGAAAGGAGAGGGAGAGACACAGCTTGTGCGTTTGTGTGTCTTAGGGAAAAGAGCAGCAGTTAAGACGTAGGTGTGGAGTCACCTCAAACTGAACACAGTTGATCTTTCAGCACTTTTTTATATGAGCCTTACTCTGCCAACTGGCACTGAAGACAGCAATGCTGTTTATGTGGATTATAGATGCAGGAGCAAGCTGTAAAACCTAATTAGTCATAAGTGTGAAAAAATGGTGGGTTGGGTTTTTTTTATATGCAATTATTAACTGTTCAGTACAGCTCTGTGTACACTTGTATCTGTTCACTGAGAGAGCTGAATCTGCCAACCTGTGCAAGCAGAACAGTTCATAGACACTGAACTGTGTGTACTGGGAAAGATTCTGTGCTGGAACACAGAGCTGGGCAGACACTGATTGCAATAGGGTTGCCTTTTATAACTGGGGTTTTCACCAGTGCTTTTCTCCCTCCCCATTTTCCCCAGCAGAACCTGACAATGATGCCTACGTGCGCTGCTCCTCACGTCCCTGCAGTCCAGTCCATCATGACATGCACTCCAAGCTCTCTAGCAGTCCTCCTCGCTCCAGTCCTGCCAGGCTTGGACCTTCCTACATCCTCAAGAAAGGTAGTGCAAAAAGTGTATTGCTAGGAGGTAAAGGGGGGAGCATGCAGAGGAGGAGGGGCTTATTTACAGAAAAGAGAAGCATTCCATCATGATTCTTGATTACCAGTTGTAAGAAGTGCTGATTGCCCTGAACATCAGTGCTTTCTGAAATAGTACTAGGCAAACGCTGCTGTAAACCTTCAGGTAAAGTCAAGCTCTAGGTACAACAGATGTTCTAGTATGCTCTTGTATAGGAGGCTGAAATGATTTCCATGTCCACATCTGCATGCTGTGTTTGTTATGAGTCAAATGGCTATGAAGTCCAGGCGCAAGCTCTGTCCCTTTAGGGGAGCGTGGAAACACGTAAACATTTGTCTGCCAGACTTTGTGTCATATCATGTGAGCCAAAGAACTGTAAGATGATGTTATTGAGAGCAAGCGTCCTGCGTCCTGGACATCTTGGGCTCACAATAACAGAGTTAAGACTGCAGATGTCAAGCCAGTGCTGGGAGCATTGGTAGGCTTCAGAGTGAAGCCTGGCTTCTGTTGTTATCAAATTGGTCTCTTCATCCCAGGCAAATTGCAAATGGAAATCCCTCAGCATTGCATAGTCTAAGCACAATGGCATGTGCTTATACCACTGTCCCCACAGCTGTTCAGTAATGGCATTCTTTCTTCAACTGTGTCCCAGCCCCTTGGCTGAGGTCAGCACAGCCACAGATGTTCTGGTCAGATGAAAAGCACTCTGTCTTCATGCACGTGTGCATGGGGAAGAGGGTTTGTTATTAAACAAAACTTTGTGTTTGGCCAGTGCCTGCTGTGGATAGTCCTCTCCAGTGTGAGACACAAGGGGGACACATGGTCAATGTCACAGGGCAAATTACACAGGCAGGTGAGTGGGGAGAGGATGTAAGGTGTAAAGTTTAGAGCAAAATGTTTCAAGACCTCAGAAAAGCAGGGCCAGGCTTCTAAACTTGCAAAAGGATGGCAACAGGATTTCCAGTAAGACAATTTCTACCTGCTGAGAGCTGGCACGTTTGTGTTGGCTCAGTTGGCTACCTCCCCCTTTCTTGTACCACACGAAGCAGCAGTGTTCCTCACGTTCTGCATGTCAGCTTACAGTGGGCTTTGCTGTTTCACTGGCATGCAAGTGGTGTCTGAACACTCAGGACAGCACTTGTCTTGTGTTCTTGTGCTGCGTGACTCTGCTGAGACAAGAGACTGGAAAGGAGTTGCTCATGACGGGGCTTCTTTGTCTTTCAGCCCAGATGCAGGCTTCTGGGAAGAAGAAGAAAGAACTTCGCTACCGCAGCGTGATTTCGGACATCTTTGATGGCTCCATTCTCAGCCTGGTGCAGTGCCTCACCTGCGACAGAGTGAGTCTCCTGGTGGCTGTCAGTCAAAGAGCACAGTCTTCTTGCTTGTAGAGCTCTTCTTAGGAAGTGGTGCTCCTATTCCCACACACTCAGGGATGCAGAAGGCCTGCTACAACAATGATAGGTGGATGGCAGGGAAGGTGTGAGAAACCTGCCATGCCAAGAAGCTGTATTTCTCTGTAGGGGCCTATTTGCTGTTACTGAGTAGGCCTAGCAGTATCACGTTCATGTTAGAAAACTAATTCCAGTGCTACAAAAGCCATGACAGAAGCCATCCTGCTAACAGCAGTGAGTAAGTGGCCAGAGTGAGTTGCCCTTAGCACCAGCTCAGGTTTCTAGCTTAAACAAAACCCAAGTAGTGAGAAAAGGTGATGAAGGTCAGGTCTCAGCTCCATTACACACACAGACTTCTTCCTTTTGGGTATTTCCAGGTTTCTACGACAGTGGAGACGTTCCAGGACCTGTCACTCCCAATCCCAGGGAAGGAGGACTTGGCCAAGCTGCACTCTGCCATCTACCAAAATGTGCCAGCTAAGACAGGGACATGTGGGGACAACTATGCCTCCCAAGGCTGGATTGCCTTCATCATGGAGTATATCCGGAGGTGTGTTCCTGTGCAAGACTTCTTTTTTCTGGGGTTTGCTCTAAAGTGCTGGAGGGCAGCTGTCCATAAAGTGTCCTACAGGAGCATGTCAATTGTAACCAGTTTTTGGAGCATAATATGCGATACCTCACAGGGGTTTTAGCCTTTTCATGTAAACCGTTTTCTGCTGTTCCTCTAGTTCTGTCACACCCCTTCAGATCTCTTGTCCAGCTATTTTATGTATAACTCTTTCTCTTGATCCCCTCTCTTCTGCAGGTTTGTGGTGTCCTGTATCCCTAGCTGGTTTTGGGGTCCCGTTGTGACGCTGGAGGATTGCCTTGCTGCCTTTTTCGCAGCAGATGAGTTAAAGGGTGAGTTTTCTTTAGTGAAGCCAGCACAAAACAAGTATTTCACAGGCATTTTGGAGGCAGAGTAAATCTCCTGGAAATCCTGCCTCAGTATTTCACTTGGAGACTGGTGGTACCAAAAGTTGGCAGTTCAGCATCTCTGAGCAGAAGTGAGGCTTCTCAGGGATGGGAAACCCAGAGGACTCAAACAATTCACTGTGTTCACTTGTGCTCATGGGCAATTGTATGTTTCTGCTAGTTGACTGCATTCTCTTCTTGCCTACACTTATTGAGAGGAGTGTTTGCGTTCATCTCTTCTTGTCTTGATCTCTTCTCTTGGCTTCCCAAGAGGTTGCTTAACTTGGTTTCTCTGCCGTGGGTGGAAATGTAGGCATATCAGCATTGTGTGTTGTGTGTAACTGCATAATGGATTTCTCCTCTTTGTCTACAGGGGACAATATGTACAGTTGTGAACGGTGTAAAAAGTAAGTTTGCATTATCTGTATTATGCTATGTTTCTGGAACTTTCTCTCTACTACTGTCAAACATTTTGCTGTGCTCTCTGCCTGGATGTTTCTTCTGCTGAGTAGCTTGTAAAACCTGCCTTACCTTATGCGAGAGTTCTGGTCTTGAGAGGTCACTGATCACAGACTGGAAAAGTGCTGGCTTTGGTGGGAGGGGAGGAAAGAAAGAAGGATATGAAACTGCTCATGCCATGCCTCATTTGGGAAGGATGCTGCAAAGAGCCTGAGTTGGCTGCTGTTGGGATTCAGGATTTGTCTTGGATTTGAAAGCGAGCAAGACTCAGCTTTACCTTTTGGAATCCCTTTGCTTGAGAGATTTCTCACAGCTCATTTCCTCCCTCAGGCTGCGGAATGGAGTAAAGTACTGCAAAGTCCTCAGGCTACCAGAGGTGAGTAAAAAGCACTTTGTTTCCTAGTTTTCTTTTAGCCACCACTGAGGGGGTGAGGCAACAGGTGGAACAGAAATGGCAGTTTGCCTTGGTGGCAAAGTCCAGTACCTAGACCAGGCTGATGGGGCAGCAGGATTCGTGACCACCAGGTGAAGAACTGCTGCAAAGCTCAGCTGGACAGAGATGTGCTGTTTTAGCAGGATCCCCACGGCAAACCCACGCTTTGGTGTTCGCTCTCGTTGGTCTTCTAGATTCTTTGCATCCACTTGAAGCGATTCCGGCACGAGGTGATGTATTCCTTCAAGATCAACAGTCATGTCTCCTTCCCCTTGGAAGGGCTGGATCTGCGACCCTTCCTAGCCAAGGAGTGTGTCTCCCAGATCACCACCTATGATCTCCTGTCAGTCATCTGTCACCATGGCACAGCAGGCAGTAAGTCCTTCTTCTGTGAGTGCAGACAGACATGAATAGGAATGAGATGAGTGTGTTCCAGGATGAGCCAACACCACTTCTAGAATGCAGGACAGTATAAGGCCTGCTCCCTCCATTCCCAGGCTTGCTCATCCTCTGACCTTTGAAAAGTGAACTGAGCAGCTTCTGACAGATCCCCTGCAGCTATTTCATCCTCACCACTGGGTTGGCTCAAACCCTTTCCCAATGTTCAGCCTCACTGAGAGGCCCTTCCATGGAAGGCAGATCAATGTGACAGTGCCAGGCCCTGCTGCTCCTCAAAGCTTGGCTGAACAGGAATTAGGCCTTCTTTGTCCCTCTGTCCATTCTCTACCAACAGCTAATTCTGTTTGTGTTCCTGACATTAGCCCAGGCCTTAACTGCTCTGTGCACTCCGAATCCCAGCAGTGCTGTGCTTCCTCTGTTCCAGGTGGGCATTATATAGCTTACTGCCAGAACGTGATCAATGGCCAGTGGTATGAGTTTGATGACCAGTATGTCACTGAAGTCCATGAGACTGTGGTACAGAATGCAGAAGCCTACGTCTTGTTCTACAGGTGAGCTCTGCCCCCCATGCAGCAGTCCTCGCTGCTTACAGGATACCCAGAAAATGTATTTTGCAAACATTAGGTTTTCAGGAATTGCTTCATTTTCTTTTCCTCTCTTTACTTAAGGAAAAGCAGTGAAGAGGCCGTGCGGGAGCGTCAGAAAGTCGTGTCCCTTGCCAGCATGAAGGAGCACAGCTTACTCCAGTTCTACATCTCCCGAGAGTGGCTTAATAAATTCAACACCTTTGCTGAGCCTGGTCCCATCACCAACAACACCTTCTTGTGCTCTCATGGAGGTAAGGAATGCTGCTGGACCTGGAATAGCAGCTCTCCACTGTACTCCCTGGTGCATTAATGCAAGAAAAAAGCTCCAGCTGTCATCCTGATACAGTGTACACTGTAGCAGGATCCACTTCTTTGGCAGCAACTCCAGCCTGCTCAGGGAGACAATAACCCCATTGTCTTGCTGATGCCGAGGGATGGATAGTGCTGGGAAAGAGCAGTTTTTGGTTCTCCTTTTGTTTTTAGAAACAAACCTGTAGAAAGCAGATAAAGCAGCATTTGTCTGTGTTACCCTATCAGCGAGATTGGCCTCCAGTGTTTGTTTGGAGAATGGAGCATGTGCTGTTGAAGAGAGCTGATACTGTTTTACTGTTCTGCTGCTTCATCTGCCCTGGGGAGCCCTCGTGTTTATAAACCTCCCATTGGAAATGAAGCAGTTGCTTAGATATTGAGGCCATGAATTGAGAAACCTCCACAGTTAATGAACTCCAGTCTTCCATTAGCAAAGGAAGCAGCTTCTGGAATCAGAGTTTTCAGCAAGGAAGATCTACCTTCTATTTGTGTGTTTACCCAGCAATAATGAATTCCCTGGTCAACTCTTCCTCTTGCCTTTCCTCTACAGGGATCCCTCCTAACAAATACCATTACATCGATGACCTGGTTGTGATCCTACCCCAAAATGTGTGGGAATATCTCTACAACAGGTGGGTTTGGCCATTTCAGTCTTTTTCCCAGTGAGTTCTGGGGTTTGTTTCACACCTTAGCAGTGACCAAGACATAAAGGCTTCCCAGGGCACCTCAAAGGCGTGCACTACTCGGTGTGGACTGGCAAGGACTGGTATTTGGTAGGGCCTCCAAATCTAAACCAAATGGGCTGTATCAGTGCATTGTCCCAGAGCAACACTGTGACCCTCAACATGATGAGTAAAGGCAGTATTCCCTCCTTCAGCAGTGTCTGCAGTAGTGTAAACATCCATCTCCGTGGGGTGCAGGGCTGGGAAGCATTTCCATTCTCCTGCAGTTTCCTATTCCTCTTTCTCTTCCTGTGCTCAGGTTTGGGGGTGGCCCTGCTGTGAACCATCTGTACGTGTGCTCCATTTGCCAAGTGGAGATTGAAGCACTTGCCAAACGCAGGAGAATTGAAATTGACACCTTCATCAAGGTTGGTATGAGAAGCATCCGGAAGCAATGCCAAAGGGTAGAGGTGGGAAGTGCAGACCTGTCACAGACAGTGCAAAACTCCTGCCCATGTTCTCCAGACCATCATCTACAGCTTGGTGAGGAGATGGACCATGGGGTTCCCCAGTGCTAGCAGCATAGGGAGGGCAGCTGGGACACTATAATGTTGTGCATGGCTGTATGCAGACATCAGGCTTGAAACCATCCTAGTTTCCTGCCTGCTGGAGTGAGCAGGAGCAGGTTATGGGGAAGGTGGTGGGATTACATGAGGTTCTTCTGAAGAACAGCAGGCTGCGTTACAGTTAAGGGAAAGGGCTTCCCCAGATCTCAGGAGTGACTAAATCCTTCCTGCATGTCTCTGTTCTCTGTTCTCCCAGCTGAACAAGGCTTTCCAGGCAGAGGAGTCCCCAAGTGTCATCTACTGTATCAGCATGCAGTGGTTCCGTGAGTGGGAAGCCTTTGTCAAGGGGAAGGATAATGGTAAGAAGCCAGAGACCTCTGGAGTCTGGTGGGGTGAGAGGTAGAACAGAAATGGGTCTGTTTGCCAGGTCCTCAGGGAGCACTGCACTGACTGGTGTGACCTGAAGCTGAACCGAGTTCAGACACCAGCCCCTTGGGCTGCCTGCAGATCCCCAAGGGCAGGGCAGAAACAACAAGAGATTGAGTTCAGGAGATGTTCAGTCGGTGGCATTGTGGAAAGCAGAGAGGTTTTGACACATTTGTTGACCTCTTGCAGAGCCTCCCGGACCAATCGACAACAGCAAGATCGCACTCACGAAAGCAGGTGGCCACGTGCAAGTTAAGCAGGGTAAGGCTGGTGTTTGCTGTCTTGTAGTGTTCCTAAAGGTGGAGAATGTTCCTCTGGATCTGGGTGTCCATAGTGGAGCGATCACAGAGCAAGATGGTGCTGCAGAGAATGACAGTTCTCTGCACAACGCAGTGCTGCCTGTCCTGAGTGAGCCACCTCTGTTCTCCACCGGGAGCTCCTGCATGACCAGCTCGCTGATGAAGTCTGCAGTCCCCATCTTCTGATGCTGCTCCCCAGGCCCCTTCCACCATTCCCCTCTGCACTGTAGCTTTGATCTTGTGTTGCAGCGTCTGCTGTGATCCAGCTTGTGAAACAACATTGCTTGTGCTGTCCCCACTGAGCTCTTCTGCCAAGCACATAGATTGCATTTGCATCTCACCTCAAAGCAGCTCTTTCTGCTTTTCTCCTCCTCAGTAACTTTTATGGCAAAGTCCTCTGCTTCCTGCTTTGCTCGCATTTGTCCCTCCCAGGACAGCTTGGAGCAGAGTTTCCAGTCTCTCCCAGGCAGCATAACCCCACCAAATCCCCCTGTGCAGGGGAGGTGGCTGGAGAGGACATCCTCATCCTCATGTTGTGGTGCACGTGCACAGCTGATCACTGCTGTTGTTCCTTGCAGGTGCTGACTATGGGCAGATTTCTGAGGAGACATGGATTTACTTAAGCACGCTGTATGGAGGGGGCCCAGAGATTGCCATCAGACAGAACGTGGCCCAGGTCCAGGAACTGGAGAACCTCCATGGGGAGCAGAAGATCGAAGCGGAGACGCGGGCTGTGTGATCTGTGCAGGCTGGGGCAGGGAAGGTACGGATGGCACAGAGATGTCCGTGTGGGATGGAAGGCTGGGGAATCCCGAGGAGTCAAACCTCTCCCGTTGGCTGGTACTGGAAGGCGAGTGCAGCTCCCACCTCCACTCCTGGGAGAGGCAGGTTCCCTCCACCGGCCTCTCACGTGGCTTTGGCTGTAGGGGGATGCTGGGCACAACGGGGAGAAAAGCAGCTTCTCTCTAATTCATCTCTGGGTGAAGCTGTGGGGCAAGACTGCAGCCGAGAGTCACGAGGATGTGTTCTGAGCCGAGCCCTCTCCCTTCTGTTTGCTGACCAGAAACCAGCACTCCCACCTTGCCCCAGTGGACTGAGTCTCTGCTTCTTCGCAGGTTTTGCTTTCGGCCCTTTTCTGTTTCACTCACGTGTACAAAGATAATGAAACATTACTTACATTTCCTGTGGGCAGTGTTGCAACTGGAGAGAGCGGGTAGTTGAAGCTGCGCAAGCCATGAGGTCTCGCAGTAGCTCTGTGCTGGTGGTGCACGCACGGTTGTCAAAACTTCCTAGTTTTGCTCTTTAATTCTTGCAAATTCAGTTGCAATCAACTACGGAACACTGAAAGAGGCCCTTTCTTCCTCCCCTCGCCCCCAAAGCCACACCTTCACGGTCCTGCAGAGTTTCTGGGGTGTTTCTCCTTGATTTCATGTGCTCAGCATGGTTTCAGAGAGCGAAGCTGGCAGAAGAGTCCTCCTTCCCATGGCTTTCCTCTGTACTCTTCCTACTAAAGGCCCTGGCAGCTTTGTAGCTACGAGGTGCAGCCTCTCAGGGGTTTAGCTCATGGGTGGTAGCTTCAGGAATAGACAGGATTCACTGGGACAGCTCCGATGCCACCCATAGGACTCCTGGCTCACACCCCTCTCTAAGCAAAAGGCAGAACTCTGCTTTTCTCAGCAGGGCTCTTAAATGCTCTTTGTTCCTCTCACAAGCCAGAGAGGGGATGGTCTGAGCTTTGCCACCGTTTGAGTGTGAGTTAATAGCAGCAGAGCGAGGCGGAGATGGCCTTGCCTGGGCTGAGGAACCAGACTGTGTGTTCATGGTGCTGGAACCAGAATGATTCCACAGCGCTGAGTCTGGCCTCAGTGGTACCAGGCTCCTCACGTGGCAAAGCAAGGGAGGGAGCAGGGAGGGAAAGGCTGCTCTTGGGCTCGGAGCTGGGGAACAGGACTGGGGGTAGGATGGGATTTGCAAAGAAAAATGTGGCCTTCAGATTGGTGGTTTTTAGACCAAATGTCTTTGAAAGAGGCTGTGAATTGTTCAGCATGTTCGTGATCCTGTCTAGTGGATGCTTGTGTATACCCAGCCAGGCCCGAGGGGAGGTCAGAGACTGAGCCATGGTGAGATCTGTTACTGTTTTAAGCTGTCTTTGTGTGACTGCAGCCGCCTCTGGAGCTGCAGCAGAGCCCGTGGGGCTGCAGGTCTGTGTTGTCCAGAGGATGCTGTACAGATTGTCCCAACCCTCCTGTGCTTGTGTTAGACTTTGTGCTGAAATGTGTTACAATAAATACATGTGCATTCAGCATGGTGCTCACTGGTGCCTGCCTTGTGTGGGGAGCAGGTCTGGCAGCTTCCAGGGAGCTCCTGGTGTTAATGAAGTAAGACATGTAAGAAGGGATCCAACGTTCCTGCTGCCTGCTCGGCCACAGCCCCCACGCTCCTTCAAAGGAGGGCGCTGCTCCTTTCAGTCTCTGCTCACGGGATTTCCTCCTCGCGTTCTTTCACTTACCCAGTTTCAGCCGTGGTTGTGTCAGAACGCCCGCGGTGGCTGGCACCTCCCGCGATCCATCAGCATCCTCGCTATGAAAGTGACCGGCGGGGGAAGCAGCTGCAGTTGCATTGAGCTGGCCTGGGGGGGTGTCCTCACCGATACAGTCCCTGTCTCTGTAACGCTTGTGCTGGGGCCGCAGGAAGCACCGCGTCCTACCACTGTGAGTTAATGGAGCCGCTGAACGAGGCAGGTCTGCAGGACCAGACCCGTCCTCTGCCTGAGCTGAAGGCAGGCACAGAGCTGGAGGTGGGTTAACAAGAACACACGGCTTGTTCTTTAGCCACTGGAAGCCAAAGTCCAGACCCACATCTCACAAACAAAACCGGCACCGAGCAACTGCGGAACAGCCCCACAAGGTCCAGGAGATGCTCAGCGCCGCCTCCCCTGAGGGTCAGTGTCTGCACAGACAGCTCCAGCCCCGCATGGCAGAACCAGCCCTGCGCTTTGGTACCCTCTGTCCCTTGAAATACGCAGCTCTGGGCCCTGCATCTGTGTTTCATTGGAGCCCTGCGTTTCTACCTCCCACAGCAGGCAGTGACGCGTGTCTGGACCCAGCCAGCTTAGGGACCCATCACCAGCCTGAGCTACACTCCTCAGTCCTTGCAAACCGCCCTTATTCTATCAGGCCACTCACTCATTTGGCTGTGCTGTTGCTGTTTGACGTTCACCACACCAATACTGTGTCAATAAAGCTAAAGCCAGAGGGACACCCCTTCCTTTTCATTATCCCCCGCCAGAGGCAAAGCCTATGGCCCGTTTCATAAGCAGCTCTGATCTGTCCTGCACTGACAGTGGCAATGAGAGCTGGCAAAGAGCAACTGGAATTCTGTTGAAAACCCAACAGCAGCATGACCTTAGGGGAGAAAGTCTCCATTCAGCTGATTCAAGTGGAACTGTCAACCAGGTGCAACCTGAGCAACTGTCAGCGCTCATGGCTCCTGCATGGGGCTGTTTGCAAGGAACTGGACCAACAGGACGTGGAGCAGCTGGGCAGAAGGCACCCAGAGCCTCTGCCCCTGCTACAGACACACACTGCTCACCAACCTCCATCTTCAAACTGCAGATACCCCCCCCCCCCCCCCCAGACACATTACTTGGTGAAGGGGAACATGACCGTTTCATACCCAGGCACATTCACCCACACAGGCACAAACACCGTTTGCCAGGCTTGCAACTGGTTTATGAACAGTCCGTATCCAAACGTCCGCCTAGCCTTCCAGTGAAGCCAAAGCATCCACTGCAGGCAGGAGGTGCTGTGACTCCAATAGAGGAAATACTTCCCCCAGGTTTCCAGCTCTGAAAAGCAAGAGCCATCGTCCTTCCCACACAGCAGCACCTCCAGCCAGAGCAGCATTTGCCCTTCTCCTCAGATGACCAAATCAAGAAGTAAAACCCAACCGCTTCATTCTCTCCAGCTGGAGAGGCACAAGTGGGATGGAACTGTGCCTCAGAGTGACCTGATGGGAAGCAGCTCCATGGGACAGACACGGAAAGGTACCAAATTAATACTCCAAATACCCAAAATTCCGGTGTGGGATACTATGAAATAAAGACTAAACCAAACCCCCAAGCACCATGGAGGTGTTGTCCCTCTTTCTGCTGCAGCATCTGGCCACAAGCACTGCACTGAACAGGCCATTTCTGCTTATTCCCTTACAGCCAGATGCAAACCCTAAATCCATGCCATAATCCATGAGAATAACAAGGAGGCATTTCAGGCTGTACCACTACTAGCTGAAGCAACGCATCCCAGCTGCGTTCCCCTTCTCAACCAGGATGCAGAGCTCTCCACCAATGGCACCAACACATAGCAAAGCAAACCCCTTCTTTTGTCCAACAAACCCACTGTCGCTGCCTGCAGGATCAGAAGGATCCAGTGACACGGAGTGTCTGGAATTACATGTTTATTTAAATACGTGGATGCCTTTCCTTTCATTGGTACAAGGTCAATATCCGCTTTCAAATGGAAGCACTTTATTTGGTTGAATTCTGTCTCCAGAAATGAATGGGCAACACCAGAACCTTGGACATCGGCAATGGGATCACGACACGGAGATGCCACCGTCAGTGCTCAAACACACACACACACACAAATATACAAATAAAAAAGTGCTCGATGCTGTCAGGTTAAAAGAGAATTTTGGCTTTTTTTTTTTTTAGGTCTTTTTGACACTTCAGGCAGGAAAACAAAACCCAAAGAACGGCATCGAACTAAAGGAACGGCTGGAAAATCCTCAGCGTTGAACGCAACTTCTGAGTATCAGGACATCTGCTGCTTCGCTATTTACAGGGTGGAAAGAAAGGGCATTAGAGGCTTTTGCTGGGGAGGAGGAGATCCCGCAGGATGTCCGGGCCCTGCTTCCGCGCGGGATGAAGTCAATCCCAGCAGAGTTTTTATAAACCAGTCCCATCTTTTGGTCCTTTGGAGGTTCCAAAAGGTAAATCCCACAAAAATTCATTACCCGGGATCAAGGCAGCGGAGCAAACACGTGGATGCTACAACACGCGGAGGTTACAGCGCACGGTGGCTGCTCAGGTCCTGCAGTCAGGTTTCAGATCCAGGCTTTGGGAATCAGTTGCCAAGTTTATAAAAACTCTGTCCGTGGCCTTTGAATAAAACCTTGGAAGGAAAAACCGGGTCAGGCAAAGCCAATGCTCCTCCTAAAGCACGACGCAGCAACACACACATTGCAATTGTTCCAATGTTCCACAAAGAGGCTGACAATAATATACTGTCCACCTAGGTTAAGTGTATAAAAGCAAACTTGGAAGTTTTACACCGATGGCACAACAAGAGGTGGAAGGGATTCTTCCCGCTGCTGATCCCACAGTGCATTGAACATGAGAATAAAAACAGCGCAGCTCCAAAGTACTGGAGGGGTGGCTTTTGCACGTCTGGTAACTGCTGAACTGGTCAGATCCCCTGGGAGATGGATCCAGCAAAGCCTTTGCACACACCTGGGTACAAAGCCACTGGTGCCAACTACATGGATCCCGTTCTGCTACTGGAGGCTCCTGGATCTAAACAGCGACCGCAGTAGCGGCAGTGGTAAGGATGGTGATTTAACTGATGATGACCCTTCCAAACGCTGCTGCCACTGCAGTGCAGGCTCCTGAGCCACATGAGTTAAGATTCCAAACCTTCTGCTGGTTGATGCTTGCAGCTCTGAAGCACCATCACACCAGCTACAGCACGAACTGCAGGACCAAGGGATTTCTGTGCCATTAGAAATAAAACCTGGAAGCTTGAATGGAGAGGAAGGGACAGAGCTCTGAACACAACATGTAACCCAACTCCAAAGTGACTCCAGCCGGAGCGGGGATGGCCCAGAGCACCCCAACACAGAGAGGCCATGGTGCTGAGCCTGCACAGAGCATCATGCACACTAAACCTCAGAGGTTTTACTCTGGGGTCACTGCCTGTAAGTGGCTTCCACACCAACTTCCTCCAATTGTGGGGATTTTACAAAACCTGCTGAAGTTCATTAAAAGCAAGGAGATTCCCCCAAATGCTGCACTGATGCATGAAGAAATTAGGCCCTCAGGAGCTATTAAGCAGCAACTGAACCTTACAGGGCTCAAACACGTAAAAGATGACTGCAAAATCCCAGCAATGGTAAAGACTCAGGGGAAACCAGCAGTTAAAGTGTCGAGGTTAGGAGCAATTGACACTTTCTTAGGCAGTTGAGGTCCAGATCACGTGGGATTTGGAGATGCTACAGCCCTCTCTCCATGGCATGACATGAGAAAGTGCAGCATCACTTATCATGCTACTTCTGCTTCAAATAAAACCATACGAGAACAGGAGGGTCACGTTCCTGCCTGGCTTCTGGGTCGAGGTCCAGTCCACGGCAAGGTGGGAGAAGGAAATAGAACGGGGGGGGTCTCTTTTTCCTCTTTTATTTTTGTGTAAAACAACCCCGTTATTCAACCAGGAACTGATGGGGACGCGCAGGAGGACATGCAAGAGGAGGAGGCAGGTCTGAGACGCTGAAAACCAAACCGAAAGAAAACTGCAGAGAGATTAAATGAGGAGCCACAAAGCAGCGTGGCCCTGGGGAAGGTGGGTGCAGGCAAGGCAACAGGGCGAGCATGCAGACTGAAACGAGAGCAAAACGGAGGCCTTTGTGACGAGCAAAACGGGGCTCCAAACCAAAATGCCAGTGTCTGTGTTTGTGTGTCTGTGTGTGTGTGTGAAGAGGAGGAGGAGGGAGAGAAAAGGGGGAATAAAGAGGAAGGGGCAGAGAACAAGCAGGAAAACAAGCGTACATACGTGAGCTCGAAGGCTTTCAGGAAACAGCAAGGTCATAGGGATTTAATACTTGGCATGAGCATCAGCCTAGGTTTAAAAACACAAAAATACAGGCTGACAAGTATTAGTGACCTCTGGGGAGAGCACAACATTGAGTAATGTGTGTGGATCAAATGTAAGAGCTGCAAATGCAGAGCCCAGTCCAGCTGCTGTACCACTGCTCCCAGGGAGGGCTTGGGCAACCCCCTTCCGATGGGACTACCTGTGGCATTAGCACTAAAGGCACCGTGTGAAATGCTGATGGACCAGTGCGTACATTCAGATGGACTGAGGGACGAGGGGGGACAGAAGACAGACCAGCCCTGTGACACTCTGGTTACCCTTTGCACCAGCAGTGCTCTGACTGGGGGGGGTGGTTATGTCTGATGGAGGGGCTGTGCCAAGCCGGCAGGAGAGTGGGGAAGGCCGGGAAGTTAAGTCTGAGCCACAGGTAGCATGCCATGGGAAAGAACAAGCGCCTGAATGATGCTGGGATGGAATTTAGGTCTGAATTTGTCAAGTGGGAACTCCAGACAAGAGTGGGGTCTGGCTTTCCATGGGTGTGTTTTAACTGCCTGCAGGGTAAACAGACCATTTTGTTTCTCCTTCTGTGACAAGCTCGCCCCGAGGTTCTTGCACCAGCACAAACACCTTTAGGAATCTAAAACATAAGAAAGACAAAAAGAAAAGAGACTGGATTAGAAAGAGGTTGGGGAAAACGGGATCCCTTAAGAGAGGCACTGCCTGAAGGAGGTTAAAGGAAATACAGCATCAAGCATCTACCAGGTTACAAGGGGTTAAGGAAGGCTCCCGAACAAGCAGCACTCAAAGGGTCATCATCCACCCCAGCCCTTCCTCCAGCCAAGGGACGAGCATCACTGGGACACTGCTTTCCTATGGGAGAAACGCTCAGGAGCGGGACCCTACACCAGGATGTTTCAGTTTAACTGGGAAAACAAACCTGCAAGGCAATACTGTGTCTGTTCCAAGTGAGACCTCCAGAGACCACGAGTGACACCGAGCAACAAGTATTCTGTGTTGAACCCACACTAACTGCCCTTTCCGCAACAGGCTGCACAGACCTTTCAGGCCATAAAGTCCATACCAAACAGGTAAGCGAAAGCAGTCTGAGCCTCCAAACCCACCCTTTGGCACACTCGTGTACCCACACTTGTGGCCAAGTGAAGCTACAACCCAGAGCGTTATCTGGCCAGGGACACTCCTGTATCCAAGGGAATAGAGGCTGAGCCCAAACTGCCATCACGTTCGAGAGCTGGGGAACCTCCTGCTCCCCTCTGCACTCACTTCCATACCAAAACCCCCCCAAATGTCAGCAAGAAAAAGCGTTCCCAGAGCCACAACAGAATTATTTTCCCTGGAAAGGAATTGCCTCTGTGTGGGAAGTGGGTGAAAAGCAGCTCTGGGCCATTTGCTTTCCCTTCATAAACTTAAACGAATTGCCATTAACCAGAACCTCACAGGAATGAGAAAATACAATGTTTATTAGCAGACAGCACAGCACGTGGAGCTATGGAGAGATTCCCGACAGAGGATGACACTAAGGAGAAACAAAGCCACCACAACACTGGCCACAGTGAACAGACCTTAACTACACAAATCCAACCAGTTGCAGGCAGCTGAGTAACCAAAACACTTCTCAAGGTGAGAGGGACAGAGCAGTTATCAAACAGCAGTGAGGTTAAACAGAGAAACAGCCTATAAACCCATTTATATTTATACATATATAAAAGGATAAAACCAATTCAAGTAACTTTAGTTTATGTTATATACAGTTGGTTTATACATAATGGGAGAACTAAGGGCAGGTATTTAACAAGAGGATTTAAAAAAGTCCAGTTTATAATTCCCGTTTCCTAAATAATTTGGCAAGCATTAAATAATCAGAAATATCCTAGATAAAAAGTGCATCAGCATGGTTAACTTTTACCTATTGATTTAGATAGGTCAAGGCTCTGCTTAATGGTTACAGCAAACAAACAGCAGAGCTGCAACACCGAGAACCCCAGAGCCCTCTACAAGGATTTATCTACGGAATTGGAGGCAAGAGGGAACAGACTCAAGTGGCAAAGGAGCTGAAATGCTCCCAAATCCTGTTAACTGTGAAGCTGAACTTCACAGAACAGCCTCTATTACTTGCATGTCACCCAAAGAACCAGGCTTTCTGGCAGAAGGGAACATGGCATTTCTTGGGAGCAGTGGAGAGTTTACACAAAACTGGTTGTTCCATCCAAGTCCTTTTGTGTATCCTGCTATTTCACAGCATCCTTCAGTGACAGAGGGGTTTGTTCCCAAGAAGATCATGAGGTACCATCTGCAGTAACACCATATGGTCAGTCTTGAGCAAAAAGGCGCAGCTAGTTCCTGTGTTCAGTTGCCAGCACCAGGTTCCTGACAGGTAGGGCCAGAAAGCCCTGCAAGGAGCTACACTGTGTGTGCAGGGGGGAGTTCCCTTCCTCATCCCCTAGCAGTTAGAGGTTGGTGTAAGCCCCAACACATCCAATAGATCCGATTCCTAGTCTGCGTGTTTTTAGCACTTAGAAGCTTCCTGCAGGTGTCACAGAATGAACTGGGTGGCTCATTTCTAATAGGAAGAACAATAATGCTGTTTACAACTAAATGGATGCACAGTCAGGACAGTGCTTTCATCGGCTGTGATGCACAGCTGGATTTCAGGAGGTGAACTTATACATGCATCAGCTGAGTGGACGGTACCTAACAGAGTCTTTCATTGAAGGAGATACGACATGTGCATTCATCTCTTGTAAAGAAAACCTTCTGACACAGAGCTCTTAAAACACCAGTAGCAGCAAACCAGTGGGATAAGAGGTGAACGGGCCTATGAACCCTACTCAGAGATTTTCTCAAGTGATTTGTACACATCTGGAAGAAAACAAAAAGGCAGAAACAAGACATATTACAGCTATTACTGTTGGGTTTGTGATGGGGTTTGCTAACGTTTGTGCGTGGAGGTGTCAGCGTAAACCTTACAAACAGCCCTAGCGCTTGGCTGCTGTGATGGCTGTGATCAGGAGGTGACTGCAGCACTTACCTGTCTGCTCATCTCGGGTCAGGCAGAGCCCTGACAACAGGCTTTTCACAAAGGATTTAGCAGGTTCTTGGGCAGAGCTGCCTCTGGCTCACAGCACCAGCACAGCCTCATGCACC
Source organism: Ara ararauna (assembly GCA_028858755.1). Classification (NCBI taxonomy): domain Eukaryota; kingdom Metazoa; phylum Chordata; class Aves; order Psittaciformes; family Psittacidae; genus Ara; species Ara ararauna. The sequence continues at coordinate 20,056,751 of CM054384.1, forward strand.
TGAGCCAGAACCGATTCTGCTGCTGAGTCACTGATGTACTCAGAGCTGGTGCGAGTGCTCCCACACTGCATCCAACCAACCTGGAGAGGCACCGGCTGCTCAAGCTTCTTTCCAAGGAGAGGAAAGAACTGCTAAACTCTGTAAATGTTTGATTATTTATGGTGCCACTGTCAGGACGTCATTATTTCTGCTGCAAGGCCTGAATAAAGTCACTTCAACTAATAGAGAATGGCAGCCTGCAACCAAGTTTGTCTTTAAAACACAGCAGCGCTTCCCCCAAATCTTTATCCTGCTACTGGGACACTTTCTGCAAAGGTAAATAACGCAGTTCCTTTATGGTAGATATTCACAGATACATTGGGGTTTGTTCCTGAAGTGGCAGCAACTGAACCATCCTTCACTCCCAGCACACACTGCAGTTTTACCATCATTCAGCACCATCCCGTAACTTACATTACACCATTAATGCACTAACCCGATTTTCTGGCTGCCACTGCCAGAAACACTCCTGCAGCAGCCTCTCCAGAAGGGTAAGTCAGAGAGAGGCGCTTTGCTTTGCTTCCCACCCAACCTGCTGCTCTGCTCGTAAATGGGTGATCTGCTCACGGGTTCCACTGATGGGAACCACGCTGCGCATCTGAGGGCAGGAGAGCCATGCTCCTCGTGTGAAACAGATTCAGATGCCACGCTAACATAGCTGTTTCATGCAGCCTGCACTGCTGAACAACAACATAATAGCGCTGCTGAAAACAATGTTTCCAGCAGCATAACGCTGTTGATTTCAAGTATTGCCACACACAAAGCAGTCAATCTCCACAGGAGAGAATACCAGAGTAAGAGATGGGATCTCCCGTTCTGCACTTTCTGCCTTGCTCAAATATGAGATAAGGAGATCGTATGATCCACGTTCCTCTTTCAAAGGTTAATAAAACCAACAGAAGGGCTGAGCGTTTTGCGCTCTTCTGCATCTCAACTGACCCTGTATTTGCCAAAACAAATATAAAACTACTGTATTACGGCAAAATAAAGCAAAAGCCCAGACTTTCATCTGCAGCAGACAAGGCACTGCACTGCTTAATACTGAGTCCAAGACAGTGAACTGATCAAACTACAGTGGTTGTTCACAGAGAGAGTCCTTCTCCTCAGTTCCTACTGTCCGTAAATCCCAATGGGAATGGTTCTTTTGAATTGGATGAGGCAGCTTCTTTCACACCAAGAGCTCGAAGGTCTAGGAAACCCAACAATTATCTGAAGGATGAAGTGACTTGAAAAAGCTGCAGATTATTTAACAGTGAACGCCAAACACATCCTGATTTGAAGCAGGACTGAAATCTTTGATTCCTCAGTATATTACATTACCAGCTATAGATTCGTAGGATATAATCCAGCCAGGATTCCCCTGTAGCACTGCTTGCTTACACAATACATCTATCTGTGAGAAGTTAATGGCAATAAGGAAACAGAAGACTGCGGAGTCAAAACACTGAATGTCTCCACTGATCTTGTGTGAGCAAAAGATTAAGCCATCAGTTATGCTCATCTGAAACAGCAAATACAGCTTCTGAAATGTATCAAGGTAGGAAAGATTAGAGGACCTTTCTTCACGTTTTACTTATTTATCAAGGACCAGAGTGCTGTGTAGGCAGGTTTTGGCAAAATCTCTGCTTCCCCTTCCAAACACAAACTAAATGATGACCAGGTTTCAATCCAAGAGGTCCACAGAGCACATTACACTCTGAAAAGCTACCACACTGTGACACAAAACAGCAGTCAAAACACTTCCTATATAACAGTCCACTGAATCCTCTTGGGGCAAACAGCTGACTTGTGAATGTGTAACATGTCTGAGATGCCACCTGGATATCTGCGGAGAGCCCATGTTATCCCAAATGGCTTTGTGTTTCCTGCACTAAGTTGACCGTGCAATGGCAGTGGCAATTGAACAAGCACTGTCTAGTAAAGGCTGCAGTTCCCTCTATTGACAGTCTACCACACTACCCTTCTCTGAGCAATGAAAAGCACATTTTGCAGTACAGCAAGCCATATTAGTCTGCGTACAAAATAATGCACTTTGTGGCATTGTACAGACTTTTAAGAGGCTCTATGTGCAACACAGAGCGGTTTCAGGGCTGGGTATCTCTGTGAAAGCAAATAAAGTAGTAATAATAATAGTATTAAATATAAGTCATAGCACCTTTGGCATTTTTGTCCAAATAGACTTCAACATATGACGTAGGGACATAGCCCTCCTCATCTTCGTTTCTTCGGATTCGTGTCCATCCGTCACCTTTGTCTTCTTCTATTACATAGAGCATTTCTCCTTCTGCTACAGAAATTGTTCCTTCATTCTGACCTGAAAAACGGTAACATGGAGTTTAGGGTCTCCTGCACAACGGGAACCACAGATGTGGTGGGTGCTCAGGGCATTCATGGACCATGTGCTGATGCAACCTCTGCTGCATCACAAGCAGCAAGAACAAGAGCACATGAGTCTGGTGCGTACACAAAGAATCAAACGAATGTGTCCTGGCATCAGAGTTTTGGTTCTTTTTCTAGAGTCCCTGTGTAACAGAAGACAAATCGCTGGTTTAGTGCCTCTCTACAAAACAGAACCATGCCAGAGCCTCACTTGCCCTTTCTTTGTCTATTTAAGTGCTGCAGGAGTTAAATGAATGTTTTCAACTTGTCCTTGGCATATGAATTAAATGAAACACTACGTGAAGTGAGAGTAAAGTTTGAGTGATACCTTCAAATGTATAGAGCGCTTTACATGTTCCTATGGTGGGTAGTGGTTCTTCATCGTCAAATTCATCGTCAAAATCCGTTGCAGGTACTTTCATCTCAGTCTCCTGACTCTGCTCTTCTGTGTAACTGCCATCTGGGCTGCTCAAGAGAGGAAAATACACAGCAACTATAGCGACCAATCTCAGGAGGAAAGAGCATGACTCAGTTACCAGACACTAAAGGCAAGGTGAGCAACTGCAGCTGGAGCAGCTTGGCAAGTCCAAAGCATGCTCAGAACTGGCTGTAGCAGCTCTCAAAGTGACGGGTGACACCACTCTCTTTTCTCATCAAAAGCTGTAACATAATGCATCGCACTCACCTTCACAGCAGAGAGTGGAGGGGCTATTGCACATTTCGTCATAGTCAGAAAGTAGCTCTTAAAGTTGGAATGTTTCACATGCTAAAATCAGTATGCAGAACACTTCATGGAGTGCCTGCATTTAGTCTGGTTACAGACTAATCACAGCATCACAGCACAGTCTGGGTGAGAAGGGACCTCAAAGACCATCACATCCCATCATCTAAGTTTCGGAACACTGCAGAGCTACAGTTTTCCTGATGAATAAGCTCAGGGAAGCGGGTGCAGTTGTGAGCCTGAACAGCTCTGTACAGATACTGTACCTCTCGCGGTCCTGTGCACAGCTGTTCACTGCTGAGGTGTTCTGGGCTTCATAGAGTCCGCTCTGGCGCCGGGCCTCACTGCGCATGGACAGCCTGCCCTCCACCTCCGCCAGCCAGGCCTGCGAGGGGAGAGTGGTCCCATGTACCCACCATTGCTCCAACTTGCAAAGGGATACACGTTGCTTTTACTTTGCTGTGTCATATTTGACATTCAGACTACAGAACTGAAACCAGTCAGGGAGCATGTTTGAGTTTTCCTTTGGGTTACAGTTGCTGGGGGAACAGATTCTGTACATTAAGCGCACACTGAATCTATTGGTGTTGCCAAACTTACTGAAAACTCAATTCTTTTTTGACACTGGGTGCTGAAAACACCCAAGAGAAGCAGTTAACAACAGCTGTTGGGAGTCACAATCTGCTGCTGTAGTCACAGTTAAGAAGTGTGACAGCTTATAGCGGTCTCAGTAACACCAGAAACACAGCAATCTCACTGACTGCTGAGGGCAAGAGGGCTAAAGCTGGGGAGAGTGAGAGAGCAAGTGATTTTCAACTGGGTAAGAAAGCACTGGATAGTAAAGGCAACAACCGTAAGAAACATCTAATATTCATGGACTGTATATTTACGTACATATTGTCTTTTCTCAGGCCTATAATCCTTCCTGTGTAATCATAATGGCTTCACATATTCCAACTACTCCTTATGCTCTTGAGCTTTTGTATCTCTAAGAAGCTTCCTGTTAATGGCAGACTATTCCTTAAAACATATTTCATCGGCTGACTTCTGTCTTGCTCTTGGACTATAAATGGTGCTTTGCACTTATGCTCCTCTGATTTTCCACAGACATCTGTAACATGATGCTTCCCATTATTTCATTAATTAAGCATCTGAACCCCTCTGGGCAGTCCAGAGAGCACTACATTTACTCTCAACCCTCCACTTAGCATGATTTGGTTTCTCTGGCGAATTAAACAGCAGGACTGTTGGCTGACAGTCACAAGAGATGGTGTATATTCATGTTACGCAAAGAGGCTCAAAGATCTCAATTAACCCAAGTGCTTAAGCAGCACTTACCCATGCATAGTAAGAAAACTCATCAACACATCTGGAAAAGCAACGAAGCATCTGCTTAGAACTCAGTGTAAGCTGAGCCACTTTACACTGAAATCTCTCTTCCCATACCTCAAACTTCTGAACTTCCAATCGTAGCTTCTCGATGTTCTGTCCAAGTTCTGCTAGTCTGTGGTCCACACTCGCTGCATCTCCCATCTGTGGGTTCTTGATATACACATCTTTCATTTTCGTTAAGGCATCTCTGAGAGACAGAAGAGAAATAAACCATGGAAGTGTTAGTGCAGCTGGGGACAAAGGAAAGGATAATGCACTGCCTCTTCTTGCCTCTGTGCTTCAGGCCTAATCTGTAACAAATATAACTGAGAATATCCAGACAGGGGCTTTTGCCCTGGATAGAACCAGCCATTAAAGAAATAACAGTAAAATCACTGTCAGAGATGGAAAAAAGCGAGTGACACGTTTACCTACAGAATAATCTGACACAGACACTGCACACAAGCCAAACTCTTCAAGCTCCTGCATTTAAAGGAGCTCCTTGCTCTGTAGGCTGCTGAGAACTGTGGGACCACACAGGAGATGTGCTGTGCTGGTACAAGAACAGAGCACATTTAGACCAAATGACTCAAGCTTCATGTGCCCCACTTGAAGAATACTAATAGAAAAATGACTGAATTCTCGGGCAGTGGCCTTTTGCAAGGCAAAAGGAGGGCTCTGGAGTTGATTTTTAACCTGACACATTCTTTCATTCGGCACTACAATAGCCATTTGCTAACCCTGGGGAAGAAAAATATAATAACCCCCCCCCCACATAACCATTGCAACCAGTGACAGCTTCAACTTTCCGCATGATTATCACCCCAGCTTTTGGGGCACAGACAAACAGTTGCATCATTATTCTTCATCATGGGCTGAAATCCAGTTGAGAAACCGGGACAAAGAGCTGGACGTGGACATATTAATAATAAGAATGGAGTGCTGAGCAGAAATCCTCACCCTGCCTGTTGCAGTTTGTCTTTTGCAGAGTATCTTTTGTGAGATATTTATTTCACGCTGCTTAAAATGAAGCTAAATCCAGATGGTTTGTATTTGTCATTGTGCTGTGACAGATAGTCCTTAAGCCACATAATATGACCCTGCATCCTGTTAAGTTATACAGCGTTTATACTAGACTCTTTCTGGGGGCTGTGTCTCATATCAACCCACATGCCAAATGCCTAGGGTTTCAGAGATGGTAATTTTCAGGCTTGCTATGATGGATGGGGTACCATAAGGCCAGGATTAATGTAGTAGATGCCTTCATGAGCTCCTTTAGGAAGCCTGCAGAGCTCTTGCTGACAGCAGTGTGTTGCCTTTGACCTGAATCAAGCTGAGGCTGAGCTTACAGGAAAAAAGTTATCTGCACAATGATGAACATTTGGGAGCTTAGAGAAGGGTGGACTCACAATTACTGGCCCAGCTATTCAGCTTCTCTCTAGGCATCAGATGGGGGGAGAAAGGTTAATGGAAGTCCCACGACTCAAGTTAACCCTCCCTGTGTTTTAGAGTTTCCCACCAAACTCCTGACAATTGCAACCCTGTGCCTGCCTTTGCTTTGTGTGTATAGAACATGGGGAAAAGTGTGGGTGGCAATGAAGTGGGACTGCTCTGTGGTTGGAGTCCTAAGGGACAATATTGCAAGCATATGAGTCATGATTATTACTATTTTAACTCTTATTTAACTGCTGGTGCTGTTTCCTCAATCACACACTATCTTTATTTTAGATAACTTCCTTCTGCTCTGATTTCGTATCCAGTTTTAATGTTGAGTTACCTCAGAATCAACACAGAGCGGAAAGGAAAATCTGTACAGAGACAAATATAAGATACCACAGAGGGAAAAAGACAAGAGAGTAAGAAAACACATAACCACATACAGTTTTCCTTTCTTTCTTATGATATAAAGCATGAAGAAGAAAGCCCAGCTTAATATACAAAATAAACAGGTTCTTCAAAGCAAGCTACCAGAAAATGTAAGTACATCTGTACAAATGCAGGAGAGTATTAAGGGACAGACTAATACCAGAGAGGCAAAGTCCTGAAATCATTCAAGGAAGGAAAGTTCTGTCTCTCTGCAAACATAATATGCTGAATCTTTTATGCAACTGCAGAATGTGAACAAACACAAAGCAACATACACAGGGTGCCAGAATCAAGACAAAAATGCGTAACTAAAATGGCCTTATTCTCAACCAGAATGATAAATGCAGCCTGGTAGAAAAAGCATCCACAAAAGCACAGGAGGCATTATCTTCCTGCTTCCAGGATATCTAAGCTACAGATCAGAGAGTCTCAAGATACACACGAATCAATCAGCACTTCTGACAATGTGAACATGCTCATAATAGCCCCCCTCCCTGGGATCTCCCCATGCCCATCATACACTAATAGCTCACATCAAGAAACAAAGTGTATCCCACAGTCATCTTCAGCTCAGGGTTAAATCATAAAATCACTGCTCTCCTGTGAAAGCCAAGGGAAGCAGCTCCAGAAAGAAGGAAAAACTCTCCAATCGCTACACTTGTATCATTCCCATCCTTATACTCGGATCTGCTCACGATTCCAAGGGCAGGATGTGCATTACAGTGAGATGGGAGAATGGAATACACAGAAAGCCAGCTTTTTCCCCAGCTCCAACCTCCATCAGCCAAAATTAAATAACTGGTTTCAGCATCTGAGTTGTGGAGAGCCTTGCAGCCCTCGGGTGGTTTTAGCCATATGTAAACTCTGGCGGCTCTTTCCTTGGAACAGCACATGAAACGAATGCAGAACCTTGTACTTATTTGCACTTTCTTGTCTTTAAGTTGTTTCTGTTCTATAAGACTACCCATTTCATTTTGCATCAGAGGGGTTTGATGTACCTTTGATCCATTTCCTTCTGAATGTCTCTGTTTAGCTCATCGACTTTCTGCTGAAGCTTCTTTCTCCTTTGCTCCGGTGGGAGATTGCTGAAGTCTTCCGGCCCTGCTCCCTGCACAAAGTGGAATGGGGTGGGGGAAACAGAAGGAAAAAAGAAAAAATCAAAGCCTGAAAGAATCCTTCGGGATTGCACTTTGAAAACAGCTCACAAAAATCTGTGCACAACCATAATGGTCTGAAGCATTGTTATCATTTGTACTGAGATTTATCAGTCACTCATAGTACCTGGATGCCTTAGAAATAATCCCAGGACCATATCCCACCTCCATACCAAATAGCTAAAGCGAGATCACCAACAAAGAATGCCAGAATTCACCAGCGAAGCCGAGAAACCGTTTTTATCCATAGTTATTATCAAGTTTTATTGAAGACTTCCATTCTCACACAAAGCTGATCCTTCCTGCTTTCCTCTCCTCTGCCACAGACAGGACAGCCACAAAGACAGTTGCCAGCTTTTACTGCTGTGTCACAGTCACCTCTCTCATGTACACCCTAATTGCTGGCTTGCTCTACATAGTCTGAGTGTTGGTTCAATACAGTTAATTTCTGCCAGGACTCTCCTGAGCACACTGAGATAACAGAAGCACTTGCTCTGGGATTCTGCAATTTAAAAACATGCTGCTTACTTTCCAGGATCCACCTTCCATGTCCAAGTCTCTCAATTTCTCCTCTCTCACTGCTACTAGTACAGAAACCAGGAGTTATATCAAAACCATGGAATCCATCCATTTAAAATCATAACCGAACAAAAAAAGTCTGAAGACCACAGTGGTTACCTTGGTGTGGTTCTGCTTGAAACCCCTTTTTCTGCCTTCAAAATGCTATGCCTCTTCTTGATCGCCTCAATTTGATACAGCAGAGAGATGACACAAAAAATACATCCATACTATTTTCTTCAAAGTACCACTTATTTTTGTCTTGCAAGAAGGCAAGGGGGATCGTTCACTATGCTGAACAAGGGGGACGGTGGGCTATACCGAACACACATCAATACCAACTATTCGCACCATAAGGGAGTGAGATTCTCGTACACAAACGTGTACAGGTTTTTCTTGTTTCGGTTTCTGCTCATTCCACGTCCCATTTCTAAAGGGGAAAAATGGCCTATGGCAGAAAGAAGGGCAAAACCGTAAATGCTGAGTAACTAAATTCAGGGGCCCATCAGCTTACCGAAAGCTTGTGAGCAGAGTTGCGACATTAGTCTTACTAAAGTACCAGATCTCTCTCTCAGGGGAGCATGATGTAGTGGACACGGTGCCACTAAAGCTCCCCATTAGGCCCTTTCAACTCTGCACTGAATGTGCTCCCAGACACAGTTCTCTTTCTTCTGCAACTGCAGAACAAGCTGTTCAGAAAGTGTGTGCATGCCAGGGGGATGGAGGACAACTACACACAGGTCATCTCCTCCTCTGGTCTAGCCATTTGTAAGTAACAGAACAGGCCTAATGAAATTGCTGCTTATCGATTTTCAGTTAAAGGTGGCCTTTTAGTTAAAACTAAGCCTTGACCACCTGTATAAAACTACACTTAACATTCCATTTATAAGACAATGAGAAAGCAAATTTAAGACTAACGACACGGATTCTGAAGCTTCAGCCACATGAAGTCCTAGCAGTGCTTACATCACTTGTTGTGCCTGGTACCAGAGATCGATTTTCATTCATTCTTTAATGATAGTATTTTGCATATCACATTAGACATGAGAATGATTCAGCATCTCTTACAGATAAGCTACACACTGAAGCCATGCAGATCTTTTTAAGACAAAGCATCTGGAGGTAACTTTGTATATGAAAAAGCAGTTAGAGAAGGACTGTAACAGCCTCAATTCTAAGCAGAAGACAGACATATGCTTGAAAATATCCCAAGTGACACATTATGAGAATGCAAGAGATGTCCCCAAACAGATTTAGAAAAGCATCTTTTTTGATTCTTCAACTTCATTCAAAAGCCCTGCACTGGATTAAATTCAGTATCTTTGCTCACAGTGCTTCAGACCAAAGCATTAGTGTTGCATAGAAATGCATGCCCCAGAGCAGGAGGTAATCTCACTCAGACTTTATTCCATGCTCAATAACAGAAGCTATAGCTCCTCCCCCAAAAAGGAAGAGACAAGGAGTAAATACTGCACATGCTGGGAACGTTCCATGCTCTCAAGCAAAACTACACCTGGGCTACACCTCAAGTAGTGAACATTGCCTGCGTTTCTAGAAATGCTTCAACAGTGAGGTGGAGGGAAATCTGTGCTGTTTTTGATGTGCTATAGGACCAGCAGAGCCAGTCTCAATAGATTTCCTTGTGTAATCCTGGGATTTAGGATGCAATTGTTCCAAGATGAAGGACTGCAAAAAGAGAGGCTGCGTTAGGACCAGTTTCCAGGCGGAAGCTACACATAGGGAGAACATAAGGTTCATCAGCCCCAGGTTTGGCTCTTTCACAGCTAGGATCCAAGAGGAGATCACAAGGGAAGCAGATTTCCTCTGTCTGAGGCGCACACTGCTCTCATCCCTGTCTGCACGTCTCTCTCATTTGTGCAGTGCCTGGGGAAGGGCCAGGTCAGCCATTTATTTGGGGATTATTTATTCCTATATAAAGGCTTAGCTCATATACCCAACACACCAGCACTGTGACCAGAAAACAACAAATGGAAACCCCTGGTATAAATATGGTGTATTACTAGGACAGTGGCTTGGCAACAGCCAAAAGAACATGGGCTGGCAGTGAGCCGGACACTTCCATCATTCCTCAGACCTACCATACACCTTCAGTGAGCAGCAACATTGCTATTCAAGCACAAGCAAGTCATTGTGTTGACAGAGCAGCAGCAGGACCTGAACCTCCAGAGCTGCATACATGGCCTACATGTTGCCTCAGAATAAGCTGCTACGCACAAAGCAGGTCCGCAATGCTGGATTCAAGAACATGTAAGCAGGGGGAAGTGAGCACCGAAAGGCACTAAGTGGTAAGGAATAAGGAAACTTCCAAGCTAATGCAGTTAAGGCACTACTGCAGATGCCCTGAAAGCTCTCCAAAACTGCAACTGGTGGCTCCTGCATGCTTGCATGAAGGGAGTCTGCAAACCAGTCACATTCTCCTTGTGGCTGCCCTCTCAAAGGGCAAAGGAATGCAGACAAGCTGTCAGGACCATATCAGTGTGGAGTATCTCAAGCAATGCAGTACCTTTTGTATGAAGTTCAGCACATAATTTGCTTTCCCAAATATGCCCACCCCTTCCCTTTCCAACTCAGTAACGTGTTATCTTACCGTAGTTCAAAGAAACTTTCCCAGCCGCATCCAAGACAGAATTTAGGATTCATACATATATAACTCCATTTGTGAATTCAAATCAGTCTGAGTTAACCTTGTTGGTTAAGGTTTACAAAACTTTAATTAATATCGTTATTAGTTATTCTGAAGGACTACATAGGGCTGTAAAATGTAGGTGGTGATAATGTAGATTTCCAGTAATACCTGGACATGGAAAGCAAACTTTGCGGCTCTGTTACACAAAGACATGCGTTTCTCTCTGGAAAAGCTCCAGCAAGCACAGAGACCTTTGTGTGTTATCTTCCTTTAAATGTTTTAAGGTGTGCTCATCCAGTAACAGAATCACTTGATACTGTTTTTCTACATTTTCATAGCCCTAGATTATAAAAGTGAAAACTAAACTATACATTAGAGTTAATTTTTAGCAGCTTATTAGAAAGGCTGAATTCTGATCACCTCTATTAGACTCCAGACCTGTGTATTCAAATTTATCTGATAAATATCCAAACAAAAAAAGGCAAACACAAAGAAGAAAATTTAACAGTTAATTTCAGTGTCATGTCATATTGCGGCACAGTGCACATTAGAACATACACAGAAAATGGTGATTAAAACACAGGACAGGCATGCTGTAAATGTGCTTACCAGCTTGAGAGAAAGCTTCATGTAAAAATTGGAGAGACAACAGGGTAGGGGGGGAGAAAGAGAAAAAACAACAATGCATCAGTAGAAGAGGAACTTTTTCAGACTGATGTTACAATAAAATGACACATTATCCCCTTGCTGTTGGAAGGCAAAATGGGTAACACTAACAGATCTGTGCAAAAGTTCACAAGCGTTATCAGTCAGCTGCCGTTTCCTCACCAGAAAGAGAAATGGAAAAGCATTGTACCCCTACACATGTGCTTTAGTAGGTGAAAAACTGGCCTGGATTGATTGCCTCAGCTACAACAACAGGGATTTATGTCATTACAGAAACATCGCTGCAGTGGAAAAGAAAACTGGACCTTGCAAATCTATACAAGTCACTTTAGATCAAAACTGTGCTAAAATGCAGTCACATTGCATCAGCCACTTTATGCAAGGGCTTAAGAGAAGGGAGATAACACCTAAAAAGGTAAGAGGTAAGGTACATCACTCAGCCTCCAGCAGCAGAAGCACAGTGGGATCTCCAGTGATTTCCTAGCTCTCAGGTCTATCTGCAAAGGACAGCATCTCTGAAACACCCCTGTTGATCCCAGTGCTGTCCAGGCTGTCATGCTTTTGAACAATTAAAAGCAAATACTCAAACGTACTTTGGTCATACAGTCAGACAAGGTCACAACCAAGGAGGAGGGGGAAAAAACTCAAACCTTCTCTACACCAGATCGATTCTATGACAGAATAGTAAAACATTATTCAGGCTCCTTAAATGATATACATGATCTAATTCTTCAAGAGGTACCACGTTTTCTGGTGCAGAGCCAACACATTATCTTCTGGTTGCTCTGGGAATGTAAGACTAAATAGAAGTGTAAGCTCACAGAGCCTCTGCAGCAGCATGACTGCCTCTGCCATACATCACTTGCACATACAGCCCTTGGCAGAGGTGGAGGCCTCCCAAATCTGCTGATTTGGGTGAACACATGCAGCTGCCCACTGAGGTTACCAAAGCCTTTTCCAGTGTTGCAAGATGTTTTGACAGCTGCAATTCAAATGGTTTTCTGAGATAGGGACATAGCAGCGTGCTCCTCTGTTCCATGCCATGGAGCGCAAGGTAAGCTGCTGTTCAAGATAGCAAGTCAGACTTTAAAGGGAGAATCAAAACTACAGCCAGCCTCCTCCTCCAGCAATCTGCACTGTGTCTGCTCTACCAGCTCTTTGGGGATGGTTGTGAAATGCTCCAACGCAAGGAACTTGTAAGTGCCTAAAATGCACTTGATTGGTGTTAAAGACAGTAGAAATGTAGAAGTTGGAAGCTGCCTCTCACTCCAGGCAATGACCTGTTCTGTCAGGCTTCAGAATCTCTTCCCACTCAAGAGCTATCAACAGCTCCTGGGGTACGGTGCTCTCGAACGGTCCATTTTTAGCAGAAGCATGGCTCATTGGGATTGGATTGAAAAATCAATAAAGGCAGCTCCACACCTACAGTGGTTTTGACAGCATGATTTGAGAAATAAGCATTTTTAACAAGTAACAATTCCCATCAGTTACTGGAATTTGTACAGCAACAATGCCAGCCATTCGAGGAAAAGAGATGGCCTTGAAATACTGCATTTGAGCCGGTGTGCTCAGGGGCAACACAGCGGTTACACTTCCCTCTGAAGTTCAGTCCATTAGGAAGTAAACACATGATAACAATCACAGGGCACTGAAGAAATTCACTCTCGCAGCTAAAAGGCCATTATAAAAACCAAACAAACCCAAATCATTTGAGAGAATAATCATACATATGGAAGGAGAAAAGAATGATCTAAAACAGGCAGCTGAAGAAATTCAGCATCGGCAGCTTTCTCGGTTGCATAATTGCTTTAGCACTCCTGTGAACTTTAGCATAGACATGACCAGCACAAATTGAGATCCTTGTACATATAGACAGACAAGACTCACGGTGCAGAATAAATATTTACCTATGAAGCACTCTATAAAAGGCACAAATGTATGCTACATGCGCTAGTTGCTAAACACTACTCACTCTAAAGGCACTACGTTACTGCGAAGAGTCATCTGCATCAAGACTATTCTTTTGCTGTAAATTCAGCAAATTTGAAAGGGATTATAGACACTCTATGCCGAATTCTTACGCTGTTAAGTATGACAAAAATAGAGAACTTATTAATAGCATTTCCAAATAGTACATCCGGGATTGTTATAACCAGTACAAATAACAAAGCAGATCGTAGACTGGAAACAATGAAATGCTGAAATAAGTCATAGTCACAGTGTTCCATTTCTGAGATGTATTTATATTTTTACATGACAGTGATTCAGTTTCTACAAACAAATTGAAGCAGACTGAAAATAAATCTGCGTTAAACACTGAAGAACTACTTTGGCCCATTCTGTTGGGTTTTCACAGCCAGAAACTTCCTCACAGCTCCTGGGAGAACAGGGGTAGTTTTCCCCCAGATGATCAAATAAGTCGCATTGCTTCAAAAGGAACAAATCCATTTCAAGCTGTCAATTTAAAACAAGTCTAGCTTAGTCTTGAAGGGAAAAAAAATGAGCCGAAGAGCCACAAGCTTCAATAACACATGAGAAAGCATGAAAGCCAGCAAGTCCATGTGTTATTGGACAGTCACAGACACCAACCTCACTTACAGAAAATGGGCTGAAATCAACCACAGGACTTCCATACAACCAAGAGGTAATTTTCTTTCTTAGTGGTCCTGCAAAAATCTCCCCATGTTCTGCTTTATTCAAGTTATCGGGTTTAGAGGTCACGCATCTTGATTCCAAGAACTATCATCATTAGAGAGTTCAAGGAAAAGTCCCAAAAGCTCCATGACCAAGGCAGCGTCACTGCACTGCTGTCAATCAGGGGCTGGTTCGTGGTGCTCAACTGCATTCATGAAATAACTCACAATAAATGCCTGGAACCTGTTTGTAGCACTTACTCTGAATTGCACAGGTCCAGCTACTTGAATTTTGCCAATTTCAGCATTTCTAGGAATAGCAGGCGTATCTTTCCTGCACGTAACACAGTAAAGCTGCCACTTGCCTCTTGCCAAATTCGCCTTCTATCTTTTACCAAGCGCATTTCCACAGCACACTCTAAGGGCGTTGTAAGTGGGGTTAGCGACTGTGCAGCAACTGTACGGGCTGATCACACCATCCGCGGACTTACAACATATTCCCTAGCCTCAATGGCACACGTGGGTGTCCCTAAAGTCCTCTTCATGAGCTCTTTGTGAATATACAAAGACTGTGTCTGCTGGTGAGTCAGCAAGAGAAAACACACATTCGTTACACTGGAGACGAGCACAGCACCTCTGTGTTTACTGCTTCTACAGCAAAAGACAGCTTTGGCCTTTAACAAGCCTTTAAGTGCGAAGTGGAAGCTTCTTGGACATTAAGAGTTTAGCATTCTCACAAAAATCAGAAGATACAGTGATTTTAGACTCTGGCTTAAACACACAAGTCAGAAAACATCTCTCTTTAATGACACCACCCACCAAAAAATCTCGGTCTTGGCACAGATACATAGACTTAGGTTGGACTGACAAGTATTCCCAGGGGCAAGGAAGAGAGCAGGTATGAGGGGGGTGGTTTGTTTGCTGTTTCTGCAAGTTCACAGACCAAAGTCGTGATCACTCAGGCAGGCCAACAGCTGAGTATGGAGGGAGAAGACTGCACAGCGCGGCACAGACGGGATGGCAATGGAAAACATTAACTGGTGCAATGGAAATAAAATCGTGTTTTAATGAAGTCAACAACTTCCACTAAAAAGGAAACCACAAAAGTTCCTCCATGCGCCTTATGGAACCATCTGGAAGCTGGAACTTGGATAAGGACGGTAATATCTGCATCTCAGCTCCCAGACCCATCTGCTCTGCGTAATCACAACCCAGTCTCTGAAGTAAGGGAGGACACACCATATCACACAGAATAATTCAAAGGTGTAAGTTCTACCCCTGGATTTAGTTAGTTCAGAAGAATTGCTCTTTAAATAAAGGTGCTGATGTTACTGCCGCTATGGCAATAGAACAAAAGAACACAAAATTAATATCAACTAGCAGAATATAGAGGCGGGGTTTTTTGTCCTGAAAAAGGAATTAGAAAAAGCAGAGCAAGCATAAATGAAATTATAACTTATGTAAGTGGTTCCTCATTTCTTGACTTTAACTTCCCTGAACAGACAGAAGTGATACACTATTTTATTCTGCCTTTTTAAGGAGCTATTAGAAACAGCACTCACAGAAACTGTGCAAAAGAGACTTTTTTTGTTCCCCTTTTATTTCTGATGCATGATAAGTGCTGTAACAGTTTCACGGTATTCTCTATAATGGACATTTCTGCTGTTGGGGTTAGAAGAAAGAAGCTTTGAGGGGAATACAAAAACTGTGATTAGAAAACCAGAGACACTGACAAGAGTCAGCACCTAAATATGTTAAAATTCTTATTATTTATTTTTAACAGACTAGGATTTCATATTGGCAGTGACCACTGATACTGCTATTGGCGCCTCTACGCTAACCTTGCATCTGTTGTAAATTGCTCAAGCATCTGCTTCCTTCCATGAAAACAAGATTCATTGGATTTCTGGTTTGGAGGCCAAATTAAAACCAGAGCAGGCACAGGACAGATCATTACTAATTATGTAATTCATTTCAACAGTCACCAGTGATTTTTCCACTTCAGCTTCATAATTTCTCTTTCCAAATGCAACATTAGATGCTAACCTGCAATTTTATAAGGAAAGTACTAAAACATACTGTCTCTTCAGACACGTTCTGATCTCAAAGATGTCATAGGAATCCATTCACTCGTTATGTTTCAAGGATCAATTATAATGTGCAGTTCTGCTGCTGGTATATATCCAGGTAAGCTCTTCGTATCTACTGCACTTGTTCACATTAAATAGTTCATTCACTTATTCCTTAAGCCAGTGTAAAAAAGGAACATGATCCAGTTTCCTCTGATTTTCTGCTTTTGTAGGAGTGAAGAGCTCGGTTATCAACAAAGCCAGGAAGGACCTGCTGCACAATTTGGTTGAATACCCCAAAATCCTACTTTGGATGCCTTGTGGCCACCTTTCCTGCAAGGTGCCTGGCTGGAGGGGAATTCTGCCTCTGAACAAAACCAGCAGTGCAGAGAGAGAGCATTCTGAGCAAATGAGATTATTCAGTGTCCAAAACTCAGTTACACTGTGCTGTCCTGCTGGCTCCCTGCATGATCCTTCCAAGAGCTGCTTCACTGATGTACTTCCGTACAGAGCAAATGTCCTTCCATATAGAGGACAGTTTCTCCTCTATGTCCTCCTCATGTCTTGGGTAACATCACAATCCAGTGTTTACAACATTACTGTGCGTGCTCCTGAGCAGAATTCAGATGCTTTTGGATTTGACAGGGGGATGGTAAAGATCAGAGAAAAGGAAATCTCATAAAACTTAATCTGCTAAAAGCAGAACTAACAGTATTGTCTAGCTGTGCTGAATACCAAGGAGGACGTATCAACCACCTCAGCTGAAGCAAATGCCAACCACTCATTTTTCATCTGATAAATTAACAGGATTTGGAAGTGATTCTTGATTTATTTTTTTTAACTGGTCAGAATTACTTTATTTTTAACAGTCATATGGCACATTCATGATCTTTTAGTCTGACCATTTGTATGACACAAATCACCAAGGACCTCTGAAATGGGAACTTGACACGTTTTCAAATCAGACAGAGCAAGCTGCCAGAGCTTTGCAGCCTCTCCTACTCTGTACTTCGAGATGAAGCAAGTGGACTTAATTCACCCCTTTGGAAAAAAGAGACCATCTGAACACTGTGCTCCAACTCCATAGGATGAGTTAGGCAGCAAAAGTATTTACATACAAACATCCTGGTAACTAGCAGGGGAAGGAAATGGACTAGAAAGAGAACATAGTGAAAGGCTGAAATGAAGATTCAGCAATAGCTTTTCCCCACGCATTTTCAATGAACTTGTCAGCAGAAATTTGAGTGGTTCCAGAGAAGACTATAGGAAATTGTTGTCATTATTTCACCTTGCAGACCAGTATGGGTATGCAGAACTGAAGACTCACTTGGACTTCTCAGATCATTAATAAAACAATGGCCTTTCTTCAGGAAGCATTAAAAGCAAATAGTTATAATTGCTTATATGGCCAAATATTCACTAAATAAGAATTTGTGCGTTTGAAATACACACTTGTGAAGTGCCCATGGAGCTGCAAATTAGTGTTTTCAAATCAAGGTTGAAATATTCAGCACTCTCTTCAATATTCTGTTCTGTGAATGGCACTACTGGAGCATCAGATCACAACACAAGCGCTCACCTACAGCACTGCCTTTCTCTCCAAAGAGTCTTGGTGCCATGTGGCCACCAAGACAGCCACTACCTGGCACATCCTCCAGGTCTGCTGCTGCAGAAGTAAAACTGAAAGACTTGTCTCCCCCCAAAAAAGCCACCGAGAAAAGATGCTCTGAGCCAAACTGCAACTGAGGGAAGGAGGTACATTTACAGAACCTGCCTTTGGACAACTTAGAAACTTCCCGCTTCCCCAATGAAATGTGATGGTTTTAGGTTCTGAAAGTCCCATTAAATGGCAATTCCCTCAGAAAGAACGGAAAACCACTCGATATAAAACATCTTTTTTCCATGTACTGTCTGTAACCAGATGAGACAATGTTGTTTACAGCAGTGTTCTCAATTCTTTGTAACTAACCACTGCAGTTCCCCACTGAAATCAGCTCTACTTTTATGCAACTCCATCCCTAAATGTCAGTGCAGTCCCTGGAGCAGAATTTGGGCTTTTAAAGTAGTCACTTCCTTGCTGTTAGTGTCTGCTCTGAAAAACCTTCTACAACACTGAACAATTGTGTCTCCTTCCTGTAATTTTTTATAGGAGGAAATAATTCTAAGGACCTTAACCCAGGAGTCAAAGCCCCGCTATGCCAGCACTTTTTAAATGCTGCATGTGCACAATGTGCAAGGTTCTGGGAAGATAAAAGTCATCTTTTTGTTTGGAAAATGGAGTATTTTATCTCAGGAACCTGCCACTTTACTGCTTATGAAGATGACCAAAGAGAACACTGAATTCAACGCAAATACTTCAACATGGGTTTACCAATGTAGCCACAGCTGCTGTTAGCAACAGGAACAGAGCAGCTGACCCAGGAAAATTGAGGCCACATTTCCTACGCTAGCAGCAGCAGCAGAGGAGACAAGGACATTGAACTTAGACCAGTGGTGATGTGTCACAAGATGTTGATCTAGACCCAGGTGAATCCCCAAGGTCAGCCACAGAGCCCTTCAGCTTCTTTGCATTGTACAAGGCCTAAAGCAGCATCTGGCAGGAGAAAAACCCAAACCCTGATTCCCTCAGAACATCTCAGCTGTGGTTTGGAGCTCGCCTAGACCGATAAAGCTTTTGCACACAGAACATAACAAACCGTGTGCATTGTAGCACTGGGAAGTGAAAGTTGGTTCAGAAACTAACAAAAAGTCTGTGGACTAAATGGGAACTACCCAGAACAAGTTCGTTCTGCCCTACCGTTCTGCATGCTAATGTGCATAGGGAAGGACCACAGAACTTGACTTTTCTCCCTGGCTTTGCTATGATTCATCACAAAGTTTATTGAACTCTCAGTTCATGCCTCTCCTCCCCTGCTTGCAGCTATTACTGGCTATTATAAGGTTTTCAACTTTGTACTTCAGCAAAGATATTTCATTGGTATTCAAAGTGTCAAGAATAAAAACTGGGGGAAAAAAAGGCATTTAAAACCAATTGGAAAAAGAGTTAAAGAGCATGGCAGGAATTCAATTTTTCTGTGGGCACTTTAAAACTGTTTAACCCTCTGTCTGCTCAAGGAGGCCCAAAAGCAGACACGACACACTTGCTGAGAAGCAGGATTTCTTCGGCTCTCTACAGGAATCAACTCCAACCTTCATGCTACAGGATGTGCTTAAGGTCCTTGAGAACTGTCAGCCCCAAAGATTTAGAGCCAAGTGCAATGGAGGTAGCTTCAGGGAACATTAAATTTGGTGCCCCCCAAGTCTCCACCCGCATTCAGCCCTGGCTTAAAGCACACATGTACCGTATGAACAACTTATTATCACCTAGAATCTGTTAATCTCTCACATCTTAACATAAGACTTAGACTGACTAAGTAAGCTAACATTGCAGCACTTGAAGCACGAGCCGACACCAAGTGTCTGGCTCACAAGCTGCTCACAGAAGCATACATGGCCATAAAATACAGGGGAGTCATCTTCCTACTACTGCAGCAAGAGGTGTCAGATCATTTCAGGGAAATGCCCGAATTTGCACCAACTGCAGTTGGAAGAACTATTTCCTAATTTACTCTTCTCCTTCTGAATCCACCCTGCAGAGAGGAGAGCTTCTCACATTAAGGCAGACAACATGCAGCATCAGGATGAGAGCAAACCTGGGAATGCTGCTCCTCCAAACCTACTCTGCCACAGACATACACAGGTCTACTAAATTACTGACTTTGATTTCTACATGAATATCACTTAATGTTTAGCTCTTCCTTCCATACTCTGGACAATCCCTCCTACTCCAAAAACCCGAATGGGTCATTTCCATCAGCAACTGTACTTTTTGTGGTTTCATTGTGGGGGTTTTGACTAAAGATGGCTTTATAGGTTGGGATTTCTTGGATTTGTCTGCATGTTATGACAAAACACAATGGATTCGTTCACAAAACAAAACAAGTTTTTACATAACAGAACGTGCAATAAAAGCGCAAGAAAGAAAGAAAGGAGAAAGAAAAAGAGAGAGAGGTATCCAGAGGAGAACTTACCCCGCGCTTTAGGCTCCTGAAGCAGTGGATTTTGGGTTTGGAGGTCATGAACTCGTTGAAGCGATGGGAGAGGGGTTCCTTTTGCTGCTTGGGAGACTGGGGGCCGTTGGGAACAGCAGAGGGTGAGGCAGAGGCAGGGGGAGGAGGAGGGGGCTGATGGGGGGATGTTAAAAGGGACATAAGCTACGTATAAGAGATGGAGAAGTGATAGAATAAAAACCAAAATAAAAGGATAAAACACAAAACGAAAATAAGCATCAAAACCAATATTTGAAATCCAGAGAAAAAACAATTAAATAATTAAATTTTAAAGGCCATGGTTCAAAAGAGGGGGGAAAGCAGTATTTAAAGTTATGTTAAATGAAGAATGCGATAAGTGAAAGTTTAAGTAAGTGAGGCAACAGAAGAGTAATGCAGTATTTTGACAGGAAGCTCATGCAGACTCTTCCATGCAGTGCTATCCCCATAAATTCCCTGTTCTGCTCTGTGGACAGCTCAGAATAATGCATATGGATAGAGCTTTCAAATACCTGAATTTAAATGGATCAGATAAGGAAGGTACCTTAGTGCCCAGAAGCGTTTCTATTATCTGGAAAACAACAAACCACATTCCTTCCTGCTTCCAAATCATACCTCAGCAATGTGCATCACACTTCACTTTCACAAATGATTCTATGAATTTGCTCAGGAGTTAGGC
Source organism: Ara ararauna (assembly GCA_028858755.1). NCBI lineage: Eukaryota > Metazoa > Chordata > Aves > Psittaciformes > Psittacidae > Ara > Ara ararauna. Next base: position 20,077,621 of record CM054384.1, read on the forward strand.
CTGGGTTTTGGTTCTGGCTACACTGATGTAAGACCCAGAAAGCAGAGGTCCCTCTTATACCAGCACAACAGGAATGACCCATTTAAACAGGTAGACTTTTTGGCTGTAATTAGAAGTGGTTTGGTAAGGCTCAGAGCAAGGGTGACATCCAAACAATGAAGCTACTCTGGGGCTTCCATCAGTGTCACTTGAAAATTGATTCAGTCCATTCACCCTGACAAGTTCTGGTAACCCCAGATAAATGCTGCCATGCATTATGGTGTAAAATATGACAGTGAAATGAAAAAGGTTTAATGGATACATAAGTTAATATGGTCTTGTAAAAAGTCAACTGCTCAGTTTAGTTATGCTCCATTAGTTGTGCTGAAGAATGAATCATAGCAATTCCCTGTTCCCAGCCACCCAACTGAACCCCGTGCACAGACTGAAAAGATAACGCAAATGAAAAGCCAAGGAGAGTTTTAGAAGTGTCAAAACAGTAATGCCACATTAAAGCTTCCCAAAACAAGGTTAGTTGGCACACACGGCACTAGGTAAATGGTATACAAGTCCTTCTCCGAGTTAGGAACAGAAATGGACCATGGCAGAGACGTGACAACTAAAGTTAAATTAATATAAAAACTGCAACATAATTAAAGAAATTCTACAAGAAGTAAAAAATAAAGATATAAAGAAACCAGAGACCACAGCAAACACCATATTACGACATCAGTTATTTACCGAGTCTAAAATTCTCTTTAAAAACTGTAATTGCCAGGGTTACTACACAAGACAGAAGTTACTGACTATACACATACGAGTATCAAGCTCAGGTTTGCAATTCAGTACCTTATTTTTCTTGATGAATGGCCATAACTTGCCCTTGGATTTGCCACCAAACTTCGGCTCAGACTTCCCATCCGCTCTGGAGTTGGAAAGGCTGGATTCTGAGACAGTCCGCTTCATCGGCTGCGTGAAATCCTCAAAGTCAACATCTCCTGGGGGCTCAAACCCTGATTTAAAGGCTTCTATTACCAGCTGGGAATCCTGGAATGGGACAGATCCAGAACAAGGGTGAAAGTCTCAGGTGAGTGCTGTCATCACATTGGTGGCATAGAGAAACAGTACAAGGACAAGAAAGTTTGTCTGTGCGGGAACCGATCCTCACAGTGATCAGTCTTACTCCTGGAGCCCAGGACCAACACAAGGCTCTCCATCTTCTGCTCCAAGATCAGGGCACTTTTCTTAGACCTATTTTCACTACCATGATGTGCTTTAAAAAAAGCTAACCCAGGCAGAGCACAGCATCCTACCAAAACAAGGCACCCTAATGTGTAAAATTTAACCCTCTCAGATAATAAAGTGAGAAATGCAGTTAAGAACACAACCACGACCCCGGACAGTTTCCAACCTATGCCAGTCAGAATGTATTACAAGTAGGAACATAAACAGCTACAAGCTCAGTTTCATAACAGATCTCTAAATAAACAACCTATCCATGGAAGTAAAGCAGGTAAGCTTTATTCTAAGGTAGTCCATCATTCCTATTATGAAGCTCTAGTCCATTTTGCAAAGGTATTGCTGGGACCAGTCATTACCCAAAATACCAAAAAATAAAAAGCAGAGGACTATGGCCTATTTAGGAAAATATATATATTACACAACTATCATTAAAGACAGGTCATTGTAGTTAAATAAAGGTGATGCTTAGGAAGAGTAAACTCGGGTCTGCTCACTTCAGCCTTCCACTGAGCTGCACAACCCCTGAGTCTGACCACAACCCAGCAATGGTTTCATTCCCCTTGTTTCATTTCCAACACAAACATAAGAATTCTGATACAAACATCTTTAAAGGGTTTTTTTCAGGTCTACTGGTGAAAATTACTAAGCTTATTATTAATTCTACTGACTAGAAATGCAATCACACTTCAGAAACTGAACAGATAAAGCTTAAGTGACTCACAAAGATTTAAGGTATAGAACTGTTGGGCACACAGCTGTAAGCAAACCAGTGGAAAATCCCAATCAATACTATATAAAGTAGCTCCTGAGTGATCACACTGCCACAGGGTGACAAGCTGGTGCTTGTGAACAAAGTTGCAGTTAATGGCAGGAGTCTCTCTCACAAACTTTACCTAATAACTGAGCAGTCCAAGGTCATTCAAGCAGCCCAACACCTTGGAACCCCCGGCACTGCCAGTAAAGCCATGTTCCCTTTGGCACCTACTAGGAGTGCTAGATGCAAGCCAGACACATACTTGATGTATACTGTGTATGGTGGGTTTGCTCCTCCTTTTTTTTTGACAGGAGAAAAAGAAAAAGTAAATCAAGGCAAGAACAATACACAGCATTTTTCAGGTCTACAAACAATTACACAAACTCAAATTCAGACCTCAGCTTGCCAAATGCATTTAAGTCTAATGGACTCACAAAGTACTTCAATATACTTCTCATCTACTTGAGTTCTTGGGAAGAGAGCTTTTTATGTTATACAGCTCTAACAGTTTACTCCTAAGATCATTAGAGAAGCTGTGCCACAGCACACAGATCTCTAGAGGAGCATCACCATTCTGTTCAGATAAAAAAGATGAGCTTGTTTCTTTGAGGGCATCTCACAGGTTCTGCTTACGGCCATAGGTAAAATGCTATTCATGAGAAATCTAGTGGGATATAAACATATCCAGAGGCCAGGCTCCGTTGAACAAAACACAGATACACCAAAAGCTTCGCTAAAGTCTTCATGGGATTACAAAGGAAATGAAGGTTTAAGATCCTCAACCTGTCAAGCACACTGTGAAACTCATACACAACTTTCAGGGAGGCAGAACACCACTTTCCATTATTTCATCCTAGTTTGACATTAAAATTTCCTGAGATCTAAACATCTGGACAGATTTTTAATAATAGCCATGAAAGCAAGCTGAAGAAGGAAGAAAAGAAACTATAATCATACCCACAGTTATATTAAATACCCTATTGGTATTTTAACCTCTGGAGCTTTTCATTTTTTCCTCTTAATGTTACAGTGCTCCTTCCATTTAGCCAAAACATCCTTCTACTACAATGGAGTTAAAAATAACCAGCATGCTCCATATATCACAGAGATAATGTCATAACAGGAACTCCATAACAGGAGTTCCATAACAAAGGAAGTCCATAACAAATTAATTTTATCTGCTGCTAGAGCCTGCTGCACAGGTTCACCTAACAGTCACTACAGCTCACCCTTGCAACATGACCTCTGGGTTGTCAGAGCTGTTAGAAACAGGACAGCAAAAAGCAGCATATTTATAATGGCATTAAAAACAAAGGGCTAACCAGTATTCCCAGCTAAATCCAGACAGTTTTATTACTGTTAGCGGGAATTCTATACACTTCAGCGAGAGCATAAGGCAATCCTATTAACACAGCTGCAAATTCAGTTACTAAGCCTGAAAGATGGGCTGGTTTGCAAGCAGACATGAGGCTTCGTAATATTTAAGCTGCAGAAAACACAGAAAGTATTAAATCTGTCCCATAGATCATTCTGGTTCTTACACTAGCCAATGGAATAGGGGCCCTGGAGGAAAAGTGATCTTCCAGAATCCCGCAGCATCTGCAGACAGAGGGAACACAGAGCTGGCCATGGAAAGGAAGCCTATTAGCAGCCTGCACTTCCACAGTTTCAAAGCCCCTACAGAAATACATTCTTCCTTACTATTGTACAACACAATTCTCATGCTAGAAATCACAGCGGTTCACAGGTGTCACTGGAACCCCATACCTTCATAGACAGGTGTTTATAATAAACCTACCCAAAGCTAAAACCTCATGATCAAAAAGCTCCACAATATCTACGTGAAATGCAAAGTTCTGCTGCTCTTGTTTTCCTTTTTAAACAGTTAATGCCTTACCATCAGCTGGTAATACTCTACTGACAGTAAAAAATGCTGCAGAACTTGCAGTTTCTTACATCCTTTCATCCAGAGTTGACATCTGGTACATAAGGTAGGTTACTGGAATTGGCGTTTTCTCCAATTTCTTACTTTTCCTTTCTGACCAATACATCTGTCTTAGTTGTGGTTGCTCCATTTAAGGCCCTGGTGTCTGAACTGAAGTGACTGCACAAAGAACAGAGCTTTCATTGACTCTCCCTCCTTCTTCAGTAGCTCTGTATGTGAGAGCTGGGTAGAAAAAAGGAAAATAAAACCAAAGGATACCAAGAGCTAAATAAGAACTCCAAATGCATCGCTGCCTTTTGTCAGTGCCAGTGGCTGACCTTACACATTGCCAGTTTGGTGATACTGTACTTTTGTTTATGATCATCAGATCCTGGAGATCTCCTCCCAGCTGGGAAACACATGTCTGTGTGGGCCAGAGTTTCACACAGAGCTTTTCCTGCTCTGCAGGCTCTTGGTTTTGCTCACCATTGTACCGGCTGTATTATCACCAGCTGTCCTTGAATTCAACTTTCCTGGAATCTGACCTCATTTTCAAGGCTGACTCAAGCACAGATCGAGTTGATTTTCTTAGGCAAAGCCTCTCAAGTTCAAAAAGATGAGTGAGTAAAGGAGACAACCTCCAATTTGAATCTTTCCAGGAAAAGAAGAAACTTTCCTGATGGGAGCCTAAGAGAGCCCAAACTTGCCTCTCTGAACGTTAAGGGGTGAGATGGAAAAAGTCTGCTGGAACACTTTGCATTAGTGGCAAAAGCAACACGTTATATGTAAATACAGAAAATGCAGCTTTTAAATTGCTGTGCGTGCCTATGACCACCTTTATAAAGCAGAAGGACCTCCTGTTCTGGAGCTGAAAAAAGTAACCCTTGATGATATTTAAAAACCCATAACCCTTTATAGACAGAACTGTTTTCCAGCCAACACCTTCTAAACCCTTTGTAATTGCTCAGGTATAACAAATTTGGTTAAACACATTTTTGTTACCATGGTGTTTACAGGAGATCAATGCTCAAAGGCACCATATTCTACTGTCATACTGGTGCACAAGAGGCATCAATCTGACTTGTCTGTGTGCAAGAGAGACTAACTGGAACATAAAATTCACAGTGATTCAAACACCCAGCTTAAGCCTTGTGTGTGGTTTGCTAAGAGCTCACTTGAAGATTCAAGCAGAGTATAGGTTTATGTATGAATCTCCCCAATGATTTCAGCACCAAAAGCTGTACCCAAGAAGTGTATGTTGTTCTAACATGGGAATCTCTGCCCCAAATCCCCTTCTCCCACCCTGAAAGTGTAATTTTCAGGTTAGTTATTTTCCTAAGCTCCTCTCTGTGAGAGCAGTTGCTGAGCAGAAAGCAGTGGATTAATTTCAGAACTTCAGCCTCAGGCTTATGCTGCCAATTAATGGCAGTCTCCAGGCTCTGAGCACTGAATAGCTCAGCAAAGATTCCAGTGAAAGAGGCGTATGGGAAATGTGAACAGCCAGCAAGACACATGCTGCTTGTATTTGAAGCACTAATGTGATCCATAAGAAGGGCTGAAAGAGCAAGCAGAGACTTCATTTACAAAGGGAGCACATCACTCTCTGAAAAAAAAATAGAAAACACATTTGCCCTTGTGGTTACTGTACATCAGGAAGCTCAAGTGAACTCTGTATCAGCCTTTTTATCAGGAAGGCTTCTTTTTACTCCTACAGTGATGTCTAGAAATCAAGATTTATGAGAGCTCATTTACAGACTGCTAGCATATCTCAACTCTGCAAAGAGATCTTACAGTAAAGCAGACATTTTGAGAGTTGTTTGCAATAACTTATGCAGTCAATACTTTAAATACCTCCACTATTATAAACCTCACTGGAATGAAGACAGTTCTGCAACATTTTCTGACTATTAGAGATAGAATCCTCTGACTAAGACCTGATGATGAGTTATCTGGAATTATGTCCACCATCTTCCTTATTCTACACAGAAGCCTGTTTTTCAACTACAGCAGCTCAAAAGCAAATTATCCCAGTAAAAGGAAAAAATATTGCCAAAAGGAAAAAAAAAGGTTGAAAAACAACAAGCGTGACAGTAGAAGCATTTCTGGGTATTAAGCAGATTTGGGAAATAATCTGAGCACATCCTGCCTCAGACAAAGCAGCCTGGGACGAGAAGCTGTGCTTTGTTTTAGTTCAATGGCTATAAAGCTTCTGTGCAGCAGCCTGGACCCCGGATTTAAGTCTCCATATTGTGTGATCAATAGTAAAGATGAAAATCAACAATCTAAACACTTACATTCTTGTGATCAATTGATTCCGCAGCCTTTGTTATTTCATCCAGACACTTCCCAATGATAGGGATCACTTGGCGGTCGACCTCTGCGAAAGTTTTCATGGATTCACCTATCCTCACAATTCTTCTTTCCTCCATCTCTTGTATTTTCTAAAACATCACATTTCATTCAGATCAAACATGAAGATTAACCCCACAGTTTCAACCAATTTTTTTACGCAGCATCCTTCAAAGTTCATGGTTTAAACATACTTAAGAACAAACTAGAGCAGCTGTTATTTCAAGACACTTGGTTGAAAATACCATGAAGCAAAAGAGGAGGTGTCCATTTAACTAAGAAGTTCCAGTTATAAGAAAACATGTATTTGCTATGCAAATATCAATCACTTGATATCAGATGACAAGCATGTGACATTTTCTCCCTTAAAGAGGTTGTATTTTCCATTTCTGATGCTCATAAACCATTACAATGGAACAGTCATTTAGAACTTCTGCTGTACTACATTAATCTTCCTTGGTTCAGACAAGCACAAACTCAGACTGCCAGTCAGTGTAAATGTGATAACTTTGTTCTCTCTCTACAGTCTTTCTTTAGGTCCACTAACACATAATCGTCATTAAACCCTTTGACATTCACTACTGCAGAATTATTGTGGTTTAAATTTAAACATCTGTGAAGTCTGATTCGAACACAGGTTATAAAGGGCTGTGAGGCTTTACAGATGTAATGATGCCCAGCTGACTCCTGCCCCAACAATGCAAATAATGCTCTCATTCCCCAGCTGCATGGACACGAGTTTAACAGAGCAAGATTGTGAGGATTCCAAAAACCATCATAGTCTGTCCTGCCAATTCAATGTCACCTTCCTCATTTATTATTGATTAGTTGATCTCTAGTCTAAAAAAAAGGGACAAATTATTCTACCAAATTCTCAACTTCTTGGGTTGGCAAATTGAATGCAGAATTTGCTAACAGTGACCAAAATCACCAAAAAGTAAAAGACAGGGTCATAGAACTGAAACAATATGCAACATGCCCCTCTATTCTTATCAAAAGATTATGAGCTACTCTATGAGCAGTGCCAGTGACCCCTACCTGGAAGATGTGCGGTATGTGCGTGTAGTAATGGTCATGCTGCTCACTGTTGAACTTCTGTAGAGTGGAAGAATACTCTGCTTTGCTGTCTTCTGCCATCTGATGTCGCAGCTGGGCCTGCTGTCTTGCCTAAAGAAATGCCAAAAGAAATATAGAATTTATACTGCAGGGAAAGAGATTGCATTGTGTTACTCCTCACCTTACTACCCTTACCAGTAGGCAGCACAAGAACATCAGCATCTGGGTCCCTGAACAGTTCAGACTTTGGTTTGATTTTTTTAAGCAGATTATCTATGTCTCATCCCTGGCAGTGTTCAGTGCCGGGTTGGATGGGGCTTTAAGCAACCTGGTCCAGTTGAATGTGTCCCTGCCTGTGGCAGGGGGTTGGAACTGGATGAGCTTTAAGGTCCCTTCCAACCCAAACCATTCTATGATTCTATATCCAGCATAAGCCTGCAGTGTGCACACTGCCGCTGTTCTTTTCTTGTTTTACAACACACTGTTTCCACAACCAACCTCTGTTCATATTGTATGTAACACACAAACAAGTTTGTCCCTTTACCAGCCCGCTTAACATGCACACTAGTCTTGCTCCACCATATGCCCTGTTGGATGGCATCTGCTTTTTGTTAATAAACTACTTACCTGTTGCCTAGCAGTATTTCTGGGGAAGATTAGCGATAAGAAACCAACATGGGTTTATGTCATTTCACATAATCATGACAAAACATCTGAACTGAGGCTCTCACTGTGCTCTCTGCAGAGTCCTTGATTTACACTTCCTTGAATAGCACTGGCATGGAGCGCACAAGGAAAGGGGAGCCTGAGGAGCAGCTGAGGCACGACTCCCTCCCTATTTTTACCCACACAGATGATTTGCTATCCAGCATAGCAGAGCACTGGGCAATTAACCTCACTTCTTGCTCTGGAACAACCTGTCCCTGAGTGACCCTTTTATATTTTCAGATTCCTCCCCTTACAGTTCTGCTTCCCAAGGCCTCTGTTATCTGCTTTACTGCCCAGCTTTATTCCCTCTATCTACTGCCTATCCCATCTGTTTATTTTAGTTGCCTTTTCCTTCCTTGCTGTTAGCCTTCATACAGCAACTTTTCCTTCTCCTCCCTTCCTACATCTTCATCCTCTGGCTGAAGCTCCCCTCTTTCCCATTTCCCATTCACCCAGCTGGAGCTGTCCTCTCACCCTGCTCCCTTTCCATGTGCCCCATTATCTGGGGACCAAATGCTTGCTCCATTGAGAGCTCTGCCATTGACTGATGCGAGCCCAGGACTTGGCTTTGTAAATCTGAACTATCCTGAGTTCACACTCATTTTTCAGGCACCCAATCTCCACTGCCAACCTAGCTATGAATTGTAAAAGCCCAGAAAATGTTGGGTTCCAACCACTTCCTCCATTTCGGAATAATCACTTTAAGAAAAGGGCTACTTTATCTAATTTAAATTAATTTGGGGTGTTTCAGAAAAACCAAATAATTTTAGCGTATTTTAAGAGGGCTCCCATTAAAAACAGTTCAGAATGGGGTTAGTCTTTGAACTGTTCCAAGCAGACAATAGTTTCCTGACAATAAATCCATGAAATACCAAATCATGGAACATTTCAGTAATCATAACTGGAAGGCAACAAACTCTGCCAGAAGGTTTCAAATCTCAATTTGAAAAGAAAAAGGCTTCACTCCCATCTGTCCAGCTCACACAACTCACCTAATAATTTATTTCACCTCAATTTTGCTATTTCTTTTGCAAGCACAGTCAATGGTAGGAATTTCCTAGATCCCCTTCATACTCTTTCTACGGTAATAATTCAAGTGCAGCAAGAAAATGTTGGGCACTGAGTGTGTAACAGGAGATGAAACAGTAGCACCAAATGGAAAAGACTGACTATAACCAAATAAATTCAATAAAAGACTTTGAGCTTTGCTTGCTCCCCAGGAGTTTAAACTGTCCACTAACTCCTGTAAAGGATGTATATATCATTTCAGAACATATTTATGTGCTGCAATGAAATTCCAACAAGCCGTATCAATCCTTTTTCTCCCCGAGTGCTATATAGCTTGTTAAACTTTATCACCCATACACTCATAGGTAGCTACATTAAATGAGTGGAAATCAAGATAGCCTTTGTACCACAAACAAATTTACCAGCAAAACAAAGCCATGGCAAGGTGGACAGCTGAAGAGTAATGTACCCTCAGCTCCCAATCCCTCCCTCAAGCCCCAGCTGCCACAGATCAATATCCATTTGTGAGGCCCATTTTCTTCATCTACCCAAGAGCAGCCCATTGTGTGAGCCGACTTCTCCACCAGCCCCAGTCCCACTCATACAGCTGGGGTAGTGCAACTCAGGAATTTGTCCCTTGACTCCATTGTTGAAACAGAAAAACAAGAAATCCATTATTCCACGTTTCCAGGCAGATCCAGCAAACATGAAGCCATCAGAGTTCATATTCATGAGCAAGCTCTTTGGCTGGACACGAGCAAAGTAACTCGGAGTTAAATGTATACAGGAGTAGATGCTTGGTTTCCAAAACAATCTGCACTGGTCCTAAATAAGATGAGTAATTAAAATTGGGAACATTCCAAAGCCAAGAATTTTTCTATGAGTGCCCCAGTGACGTTTTGTTTCTCCAGGTCACTTAATGCATTTGGCAAGCTCCAAACACGGCTCAAATAGCTCTCCAATGAGGTATTTGGATCTTAAAAATATTTTTAAAAGGGCTAATTTTTTTATTATTACTTCATTTGAGTATGTCACTTAAAACTAGAAATGATGCTGATAAGAGTAACAGAACTGTATTTCATAGCTTGGTTCCTGCGCTCTGCTGAAGGACAGGATGACAAAATGGCTTGGTGACTTGAAGCTTCACATTCAGAGTAATGGACGCAGTGGCCTGGAGCTGCACAGTCACAGGAGCTATTTCAGGAGTAATTTATAGTTGAGCTTTCCAGAGAGGCAGTTTTTGCCACCTTTCCTGCTCACTTGCTCATGCAAAGAGCTTCAGAGAAGATAATTTGGGGTTTTTTTTTTAGAATTAATATTAAATTATTTGCTTTGAACAGTTTTTTCAGGTGGAAAGGCTTTGGAAGAATTGGTCTCTAAACCAGATCATGACTTTAGAGGCAAGAGGATGATACTGTGAGGCAGCTTTCAGTCAACATGCACTCTCCTTTAACTGTGCAGGGATGACTGAGCATAACTCCCATTTCCAGCACTACACATGAAACTATGACCCAGATGTTCTACAATCTGTTGGAATACTCCATGGTAAGAAATGTCCAGGGTAGGTACATGGAATGCAACAAAAGATCCTCTCCCTTCTTGAAAGGAAGAAAGAATAAGGTCACCTCATTCTCCACAGTCCTCGCAAACATGCAGGACTAGTAAAACTTTATATACTGATCTGAAATCAGTCCTTTGGCCATCTTTAAGATGGGTACTGTGGGCCCTGAAAGTGTGAGTAAATGTCAGCAAGCTGCTCTGCATTGCACGCTACCTCTTATGAGCATTTAAGACATACCTTTGTGTGGTTTTCCTTGCATACACCTTTTCCCCCTAAACAGAGTTTGATATCAAAGACAACTGGTGATTAAGAGGAGGAGAAATTTTTAAGTACATTTTCTGCCATTTCAGTCTCCAATACTGAAAAGAATGAAGGATATTTTGCTGAGAACAATTTTCAAAGACACATTCCAGAAACAGCAAGAGGGTCAATAGACACACTGTCTTCTGGGTTTACACAGACAAAAAATGCAGCTCCTCGAGGCTGTTATGGTGGGAGTGATATGAATAACTGAAAAGGGCAGAAAAAAAGCTTTGGCTGCTGTTCAGCTGATCCACACTAAGTGGAACAGTTCAACTTCTCAGCAGTTGCTCGTGTCCAGAATGGCAGTTTCCAGTCAAAACTTTGGTGTAGTTTTCTTTCTTCTTTCTTTTCTCCCATTCTTTCCCCACCCCTCCTTTTTTGTTAAACCCAGACACCGTGTGAGATGCATCACTGCCAGGCCACTGCCTGCCAGCATTGAACTGTCTTTGGTAAATCCAAGATCAGCTTAAAGCACAAACACAAAAAAGTCATCCCTGCCCCCATCTCAGCTACCCAATCCCTCCAAAATAGCTTAATGATAAAGGCAGACTCCGAAACACTTCACCAATTTCAGGAATGCTTTCAATTGCTCACAGATTTCTCAGCTGCAGGCTCTGGTCTTCCCTCCATACAAACCTGACATCGCCGCAATCCATTACGAGCGGGCGGCAGCACCACCAGCAGCAACGCTGGCAGCGTTTGCAGAATCATTAACAACAGCGGGAATTCTGCCATGGACTTCAAAACACAGCCGGGGTTTCAGGCTTACATTTACATAACTCCAAATTGAGCTCGGCTGTTTACTATTTTACAATAACCAGTTTGGTTTCTCTGAACTGGCAAGAGGAAAAAGGTTTTGAAATTTGCTTTCTTGAAAGCAAGAAGATAGAATGAGGGGTGCAAAATAGATAAGGGGAAAAAAAATCCAAGGAGAAAAATCCTTTTAACATTAGAAAATAATCGGAGAATCTGTGGATCCCTGAAATCCTCTGGCTGAATATAATATACAATGAGCGAATTGCTGGCAGGGGATGGAAAATCATCACAGATCACAGAAGTGTTATCTGGTGCAGTTGCACTGCACATAATTCTGCCAGACTACAGAAGTGCACACTAACAAGAGATATATCAAAGCAACAGAACACCAACAAAGCTCTAACAACCAAGTTTAACGGAGCTGGGACAGTAACACAGCAAGCATGCTGCACAAGGCTCAACAAGGACTCCCCTAACTGTGTCAGCTCTATACTCAATAGGACCAGTTCTGCAGCATGATGGTTCTTGCTGATTAATGGAGTCTGACAGCTAGAGCTTACTTGAAATTTAATTAAGTGAATGAGCCCAGGACTTCAGTTCCTTGGCTTTGGACCTCAGTTCTGCCGCAGACTCCCTTGCACAGATTTCAGTGCTGCATTCCACATATAAAACGAGTGTATCTCTATGCCTTTTATTACATCCAATCAATTACCTCAATTTGGTCTGCAAAGTGCTCAGAGCAATCTAAATGTTGTGTAAGAGAAGATTCTTTACATAAGAATTGAGAACACCAGCATGTGCACTGTGACACGTGCCTGAGAAGCATCTCTCAGCATCCAGCTCCAAGGTCCATGTGAAATAACTGCGCCTTGAATCACAATGTTTCTCTCCTTGCATTGCCATTCTCATGTTATGAATACTAAACATCCAAACTCTGGGTGACCAAACTGTAAATTCCTACTAAGATCAAGCTCGGAGCAATGCAGTTCCATGGGGATACCCAAGAAAAGCCTAGTTTATTACAAAAGAAGGTGGTGTTCGGGGGGGATCAAAGGCTATGTGGGCTTGAAGGAGGTCACAGCAGTGGTTTAAATGATTTCTGGAGATCTGTTTAGTTGTACTACAGAGGCAATTTAATTCTGTGGTGTATAAATGTAACTACTGAGTATAAATAATGGAATTTTTTTCTTGAATAAACAATGGAAATTATTTCAGGACTGTATGTGCAATAGATGGCTTAGCTCATACTTTGAATACTGGGCACAGCTCTAGTCATTTCTCTCCAAGAAAGAATTTACAAACACAGCCAGTGCAGAGTGGATCATCAGGGTTGAAGTTACCCGTATGAATTCATTAGCCTTAAAGCCTGACTTTATGGGTACAACACACTCCCTCGACTGAACAGCAAGCTTCCGAGTTTGCTCAAAACCAGAAGAGAAGCATATCAGAGGTGGAAACACAGACAAATACCCATCAAGAACTACAAGGGCATTGTCAGTGCATGCAGAGATGCAGTCAGAAAAACAAAAGCTCAGCTCCAATTGAAATTGGCCAGAGATGTCAAAAACTAAAGAAAGAGGTCTTCAGTTACATAAACACCAAACAGAAACAGAAGGAAAATACTGGCCACTGTTAAACAGGAGAGGGGAATTGGTCACCATCAATGCTGGAAAGGCAGAGGTTCTCAACACTTTCTTTGCCTCTGTCTCTACGAGCACTGCTGAGCCCCAGGCCTTGGGAACACAAATCCAGGTTGATGCAATCACAGACTCACCATCAGTGAATGAAGAGTTGGTATGTGAACTATTATTAGAAGCTTGACCTCTACAAATTGATGGGTTCTGACCATATCCACCTAAGGGTGTTAAAGAGAACTGCCTGATGTCATTGTGAGGCCGTAACTTCACAAAGATTATTGAGAATGGAGATGGCGACATCCCAGAAGACTGGAAAAAGGTGAAGGTCACCCCCATCTACAAGAAGGGCTTAAAGGAAGATCCAGGAAATTATAGGCACATCAGTCTTACTCTTTAAGGGGCTCTTGTCCCTGGGAAAGTCATGGAACAAATCCTCCGGGGGCTATAAGTCAAATCAAGCACTTAATTGGGAAAAGCCAGCACAGACTCAGCAGGGGCAAACTGTGCTTGACAAACCTGATCATCTACGAAGTCACTTGCTCAGCTGATGCGGGGCAAGCAGTGGATAGTGTCTACCTGGATTCAAACTGCAGTTGATCCTTAAGTCAAAATTGCTCTTAAGCCTCCCCTCCACACCCCCTTTTCCCCCTAACTTGCTAAAGGAGCAGACAATCTACCTCCCAACAGAGTTGTACTGTTGCAAAACTCAGTCAAATTGCTAGAGAGAGAATTACTGCAGAGGAGTACTGCTAAGAGGAAATATAAACTCAGATGGATTTCTTTATCTTACAGTACTGTTACTTCTGTTCCTTGATCTCTTAACACCAAACACAGTGTATGCAGGGGATACATACAGGTATTTATTAAGTTCTCTAGCCATTCCTGCTGCAGTCATTAACTCCTTACTGTCTAAGTAATCAACACACTTCCATTAGTCATGATTCCAAAAGGGAAACAGCTGCTATATGCAGAACATCACAGACAGCAGGTTGTAAACAAGGCTCACTCTTCCAGAAATGCAAATTACTGTCCTGAGGGACTTTCCATGTTCACACACTGCATCATCCACTAGGAAGGAAGCAGTTCAGGAAGGAGCTTGGGGTCTGCATAACCCAGAGAAATAACATTAATGTGAATCTAATGGCCTTAAATCACATTATCAAGAAAAGATTGCACTTGAATTGGTGGGAGATTTGACCCACGTCACAAGCAAAGACAGAGAAGGGTTGATCCAGTTCCATCTGTGAAGCAATAGAAAAGCAGCTGCCTAATCGAGGTATGTAAAACTCACCAGTACACAGAGAATGGGAAAATCTTATGCAGTAGCTAACTCCCAAGTAAGAAATGCACAGGCTAGGCCCTCTTGCACTATGTCAGGACTGAGCCTTATGCAGCTTGCCTGTGGGTTTCACTGAGCACTGCTGCTGCACTTCATAAAGTTACAGCAGAATATAGGAAAAGCAAAGCCTCTGGAACCACTTACTGCAGTATTTGCCATACTAATGGCACAAATACTGTGGAGCTTGTCCGCCTTCTAACATGACCTCTACACGGCACTATGTTTTCCAAATGCTGAGAAGTTCATTATTCCAGAAGGTGCCTTGAGGTGGGGAGAAGACAGGATACAACAAATCCCACTGCCCCTGGGCAGATGGCTCTGCATCTCCTGAGAAACCAGGCCCATTAAGTAGTTCTGGTCCGCAGAAGGCAAGCATCTGCAATCTCAGGTTATGCTCCAGACTTTACTGCTTATAGTCAGTCTCCACTGACTAAACCTCAGTGACGCACATTGCAACAACAGAGCACTAAGCTGGAGATGCTCCTCTGTGGTTTGTCTGTGAGGTTCCGGTGATGCACGCTGCATCCGGCTCCTTTGTGAGCTGACTGCTGTTCCAACAAAGTATGCTGCAAAGGATGTATGCAGGACAGGGCTGAAACACAGATCAGAGCCCAAGTAAAAACAGCTGAATGCAACCTTCACTGTAAGTGATTTGTAAATTCTCAATGAGGAGATTTGTGTCCTGCAGCGCAGCAGCCTGCAGGCTGGAAAGGCAGTTTACCACTTGACAGCATTTGCACAGGCAGGAAGATCAGCTTATTCCAGTTTCCAAGTAGCAGCATTACTACATGTGGTCAGTAAGACTTTGCCAGTGATTCAACTCATGACTACCCAGGGCAATCTAAGTAGATGTGTCTTCTACGGAGGGAGATATAGACTCTTTAACATTGCATTGAAATTGATGGAGGGCACCCAGGGAATATGGGCGTAAGAAAAGAGGAGAAAATAAAACTTCGAGCGTGAAACACCAGCATCTCTCTGCAGTTATGTTTACAGACTAGAGAATTAATGTCATGGTGGTATCGTATTACAAGGTGTTATGCCTTTATGCAAATCTTAAACTATTCTAGGCCTCCAAAAATCTTGGGTAGAACAGGCATAACCTGAACTGAAAGCTGCAGAGCACTGGGGGAAGCTGCTAGAGATTGCAATGAGCTTGAGATCACTTCTATTTCCCTCAATTTTTCCACTTCAAAACCAAGACAAACTAAAAAAAAAAAAGCCAGTACATCTAAAACTTGTAAGTATTTTAGCACAGGAATAGAACCATCAACTTTTGCATTGCTTTTGGTTTTAGATATGACATAGGATTGGGCAGAGAAGAGAGGAAGGAATGGAATGATAATTCTGTAACAATAATTTTGGATGTAAGTTTGGATAACTTTGGAGTAATTTTGATTCCAAACTAGCAGCTGACTTGCAACAAGCTCAAGCTGCTGTAAGCACGTAAGAAAGCGAATTCAGAAGGAAAACCCCATTATCCCAGAAAAGAGGCCTAAATGTCACAGGATACGAAAAAAAAAGATCTTACTACAGGCTCATCCTTTCTGGGAGCAGGTTGAAGTCTTCCTAAAGATGAGTCAAGAACCCACAGCAACACAAAATAGTGGGTTTTAGCTGCTTTTAGCAACATCTGAAGCTTCTTCGCTTACGAGAGTTAAGGTTAACTTCGCACTTTATGTCATTCTAAACCTATTCCTACTACTTTCTAAATCCATACCACACTTATATTTATCTCAAAACCACTCAAGTGGAACCTTCCTAACGTAAAAGGAATAAAAACCAGAACAAGGTGATGAGTCCCGACTTCAGGACAGCAGTTCTGGGAACTCAAGCACAGCTCAGTTTTTACTGCTCAAAGCTGAAGTTGTTTTCTGGCAAAATTAGTCCCTAGGACACCACCAATACAGCTGTGCTACTCTTCAGCAAAGCAGGTACCTCAAACCACTGCCCTTCCCCTCAACTGCTGTGCACATCAAGAGGCAAAGCATTCACCCCCTCCCATGGTTTGCCTCAGCCACTTCCCCTTTAGAAACAGGTTCTGTCAAGGTCTACTTTGAAAATAAACCTTCAGAAAAGCCAGCTGAGTGCTGGAGGTTTTTTTTCCTCCTTATTACAAGTCTGCAAAGGCACCACCGGGTACCACATTATCCCATAAAGATGTCAGCTCTTTAGCGATTGCAGCTCTAAAGAGAAGGAACAAACAATAGTGCGCTTCCTTATATGTACACCAGCTCTGTGCTGGAGACACAGACTGCTTCCCCAAATGGTCAAAAAACTGAAGCAGCTCCACTGTAGTTTTTGGATGAGAACAGCATTAAGGCACACATCCCACCACGATCCGAGTGACGCTGAAGATTACGGTGATACCAACGAGGCTTCCCGGTACTGGCATCAGAAACTTGCTATTCGCTAAGCATTTACTTCATTTATAAGGCTATTTCTACAGCACAGCTTTCCGTGACCCAGTAAGTTCCTACCCAGACTTTGCTAAATTGAACCAACAAAACAAAACCAGCACCTTGTGGTGCAGTTCAACACCTCTCTGTAAACATCAGCTGCCAGAGATTTAAGAGGCTCAAGCAAACCCAGAAAAGCAGATCAGGGGCCCAAAATCACTCTCCTCTGACTCCTGCATAAAGACCCTGACCACTGCAGAGACTGAACACAGCCTTTGCTCCATGTTCCTGCCACCAAAAAAGGAGATTGGCGGAAACAAAACTCAACATCCTGCTCTCACAGAGATCAACAACCAGACTGGCTGGCTGCAAAGATGATTGAGCCCATCCTGGCCACAGAAAACAGCACAGAAGGCATGTGCCCTCTGCATACTGAATCTGAGATGGTCCTGCAGGAGCAGTCTGGACCCGTATTCCATATCCACCCCTGCCTCTAAGCACACAGCTGTGGCCCTGCACAAAACAGTCCTGGGGAAATAAGGAAGAAAGTAACTTAATTTGCTTCTCTGCCACTAGTTTGTTTGCTTACTCCTAGCAAACTGTAATACCAAGAGTTGTCCCTGAGGCAAGGCTATATTAAGTGCTGGTAGCTCACAGCTCTGTCACAGCATTTGCTGCTGCATTTGTCAAAGGCTACAAGGACTGAAATATTGAGAGACTTCAGCACTTCAGAGCCTCATACAGCCTAATTTTAGGTGCATTAGGGAATTGCTGCTATATAGTCTTTCGATTGCATGTGTCATTGTGATCACTGCAGAATTTTAATTCCATTACTCTATAATGCAAGATGCAAAAAAATAGCTCTAGTGTCTGCTCGTGTTTGCAGGTACAAGCTAAAGTCGCCAAGGTGTCAATCTGGAGCTGAAGAAATGAGGGCAACTGATTCCACTGCTTGAAGACCTCCTTGTTCCGCCAAAGTGAATAGCACTGGCTCTGAACACAGCCAAACTGTCTGCTTTCCTGGCCAGACAGAGTTCTGGGAGCTTTTGAGAGAAGGAGTGCAGCAGCCAACCCATAAGGGGCAAGAGAAATCAGAACCTCTGCAATAGAAGGAGGAGGTGAAAGTCATCAGATTGCTCCATTGGAAGCTGAGCAGCTTCTGCATGTCCCTGGAGCGAGCTGGTAAGCACTGCCCTGGCAGCAGCGCTGGGTCCAACAATGTCCTATTCTGCACTGAGGAGTTATGTCAGAGCGGTCCCAGTCACACGGGCAGAGGGAAGCAAAGAAAGCGCATTATTCACAGCCTGACATGGATGAACCCAGCCTAACACATGCACTTGGAAAACACTGTTCTCTCTGTTCAGTAATATTATTTCACATTCCACTCGTTTTGATAACCTTTTCCTTCTCCCTCTACCCCGCTGATGGGAAAGTCGACCAATGCCTTCTCCTGAGATTAGCCAAAGCACAAAACTGCAACAGAAACCACTAAGCCTCATTTCACAATAACTAACAAATGGATATAATAAAAAGCAAGAGAAATTTAGAAGGGAAGCCCCCCTCCCCCCCTCCACTAGGGTAGGGATTGCTTCCCAGAATTTACTTAATGCTATCAGATTGCTAATACGCAGCCTTTCACTCTTACCGGAAAGGTAAGCTTTACAAAAGGATGTAGAACTAAGGAAACTCAGGCCTCTATTTCATGTCTCTGTGTCCCTTTGACATGGCCTCAGCTTTGAAAAAGAATCTAGGGCAAGTCCTAATTTCATCTATAAAAAAACCCTGTATTCTAAAACCACTTTATACAGATAAAGCAGAGATGATCCTCCTCTGTCAGAAAAACCCACATGTGGTGGTGTATCTGTAACAAGCCCGCATTCATCTGTGAAGTGTCCCAGCAAATCCAGAAGGCAACAAAGGATCAAATCTGCATGGTGAATTTACAACTAATAGCCAAGCAAATTACAAGACCACAAAGGTATTTTTTCCTTTGATGTGCAATAGCACTCTGGGGATGTTTTCTGAGCTGCTTATTCATTTACTGTCCTCATTTTTAACAGCATCCTTGATGCTATCTGCTACCTCCTGGATTCTCAGTGTACTAGAAACATCTTAAGATCACATAGATGTATAGAAAAATTTGTATTTGATAGCTTCCCAGGATGGAATTAACTGAGAAGAGAATGAAAAACAACCCAAGGAGCAAAAGCTGAATTTCACAAGGGCTGTCCTGGACTGGAACAGATTCCTTATCTATAATTCAGTTTCCTTTCCTATCCCTGCAACAAAATGTTTGGTATATTTTAAGCTTCAGCTTTTTTTCCCTTGGCTTTTCCTAAGAAACAAACCTTTTCAAGTGTTCTGGCTATTTTCTACCTATATGACTCAATACAAAACTGCCGTTAGATACTGTAATGTGGTGCTTCTGATCTACCTTACTGCATCTTCTGAGCAGATGCGTAACGCCAAAGAGAAGCAATTTAAGCACGCTTTCTCCCTCTCCATTGCTTCCTTCAGTTATGAAGTACACCACTGAACTTCAACATTTAAACTTTAGGCATCCTTCTGCACATCCAATTCTGAATCGAACTAAAGAAAGAAAATGTTTCAAGACAGATATGCTGAAACAGAAATATATGTTTAAAATTAAGCACCAGTTTAATGTATAAAAGCCACAAATGACTCTGCAACCAGGCAGCAACTGAGAAATAAAAATAAAAGCTACATGCCACTTGTGACAAGCACGGATTCCAGGATTCTGCATAACATCAAAATGTGTCCTGCTGTGAACCTATGACCAGGAACAACAATCCAGGTCACACTTCACTGCAACCAGTGACATCCGGACATCTTCGAAGTGTTGCTCAAAAGGCATAAAGCTCACTTCTACCTGGATCAGAGCAACCAATAATGTACGGTAACTGCAAGCACCCCCCAGAGAGCCCCCAAACTCAAGTGTGTCACAATCTGGGATTAGATAAAAC